>OU744300.1:12500-5012500 GCA_916610205.1 Griposia aprilina | reverse complement strand
TGGGCAACCTGACGGTTTACTTCGACTTTCGCGGAGACTACGTGAAGTGGGAAGGCAACCCGCTGTTCCTGGACCGATCTATACCTGAAGGTAAGCTCTCTTGCATTCAAGTAGCCTCTACGAGTACATCAGACACTAAACTCACACCCTTCTCCCACGGGGGTAACTGACTACAGAACGCCACCTGCACGATCCTTACATACTCCTTTTGCTATTCATTATATGCGTGCTGGTCGGTAGTATTTACTACACACCAGAGGCCGTACTATGACGTGTTAAAGCCATCATTGTTCCAGTGTGAAAGAGAGACGGAGCTATATATGACCGATAGCACTATCCCTTTTTCTCAATGGAACCATGATGGTATTAGCACGTCATAGTAAGGCAGCTGACCAGGGGGGCAAGTCTACTAATTTACAAACGTCACAATGGTCTCTGCATTGTTAGTTTTTGACAGATTTTGTATGTTGGCCCCCTGTTTCAAGGACTTCAATAATAAGGTCAGTGTATATTTCTTTGGCGTCCTCGTCATCTCCTAGCGTTTCCACTTACGCCTTGTACAAGAAGTGATACTTTAAATTACGTACGATGCATCTTGAGTCAGTAACCCCACCACTATCTTGTTGGCTGGCAAATATTTTTACCACTGCATCAGCTAGTTTCATGAATACAGGGTCAAATTAAATTAGCTAGCGAAACTCCGTAGACGTGATCGGTGTCGATATCTAAACATGATAAAACAAAAAATTAATTAATTTGATGTTTTTTTTGTGGGGTCATCGACCGTTTTTGTGTATTCACTTGAAATATCAGTTTAAAAATACGTATTTTTTTGTGTGTAAACTTCACAGATGTGATAACTATCGACATCCAAACACAATAAGACATATTTTCTCAACTCATATTTAAAGTAACAATACTACCAGCGGTCGTTCACCCCTAAAAAAAAACCATCAAATCTTTTTATTTTTATTTTATCGTGTTTATATATCGATACTATTCACGTCTGCAGAGTTCCGCTAGCTAATTTAATTTGACCCTGTATAGTTTGAAAGATGAATAAGGCTTCTTAGATCTTACTCTAGTTCAATTTAATAACATTTACCAGCGGGGTAATTACGTAACACACTAACAGTAGGAATGGGTTTCATTTTGACAGTTCAACAACATTCATTGCGTTATTTACGTTGTTGAGCAGACAAATTTTTCGAACCTATGAAGCAATGGATTAGCAATAGGCTTCAAAATGATTCAGATTGTGATAGATAGTGTTTTACGTAATTAGGGTGCTGTTGTCTACTTTGTTGCAAGCGGGCTGTGGTTTTGGTATTTTCCACCATGAATTTCCCAGTAGTATCGCTGCTTACTCCTTCGGAAATACAGGCCTGATGTAGAGAATCATAAAAATAAAACTATGCACAGTTATTATAGACTCAATAAGTCATTGCAATAATTGTTTTTTATTTATAAGGCGTGCTACAAACATTCGATTCGGCAGTATTTGTTGAACAACAAAGCCGACCCGAAGTAATTACTTGGTACCTACATCCGGCTTTCATTCAGCTTGTGACGTTTGGCAAACTCCGTTCGGCATCTACCGTTGGTAAATTGGCATGTTGTAGTTGGTTTTTACCGCCCAGTTCCAGCCTTTTTGCCGAACACACATTAAAAAAAAAAAGTTTCAAAACTGCAACCCGACTACGGAAAAATAAAAGTTATCTAAAAAGTACGAAACATGAAAATATTTCAGACAGAAATCAAGACATAGATAGGTACAAAAATGGTCAAGGTACATAAAGTCGTCGTCGCACGGCATTATCATTTTGTAGGTATTCCTAGCATGCGTCTTCTCATCCCTGGCATGCTTCAAATCATAACCTTTCTTTCTGGCTTTGCCGTAGTCAGGAAAAAGATCAGTGACTTAAAAAGGCGAACATAATTAAAAGTCTTTAGAGGAACAATTAAATATTCCTCCTTTTATAATTAACCTTTTACATGGTTATCCCAACATAGGACTCTTGGAGAAAATAATACGATTAGAAGTAGCATCTATTTGCTTCGGCATTTTGCAAACAGGCGAACGTTTGCAAACGGAGCCATTTGTATAAAGATGAATTATGCAATCTGCGGACGACATCCATCTAATATAATTATTCAATTTTACCGCCCGGTTGTGCCGATAAATGCCGATCCGTACAAATGTGTAGCAAGCCTAAGAAACACTATCAATGATAAGTCGAAGGTTACTTATAAATAGATTAACCTTAAAAAAGAGCAGTTTCTGTAGGTAACTAGTCATATAAATTAACCTTTGATAACCTTTCGTTAGCGGCGAACTTAATGGTGACACTGAAATAAATGCGAATGTCTGTCGGTCAATTTGATAAGTCTAGAAGACTAAACTACTAAAGTTATTGTAGTGATGTTGTTGAGTTTCATTACTTTTTTATGGTACCATCAAAAACGGGCTGAATAGGGATGCAGAGGTGAATCGAGACGAAACTTTAAAAGGGATTTTAATATTGAAATAATATAGTTTCGTGACCTGACCGACCCCTTGAGAATTCAAAAGTGCCTGTAATTGGTTTATTTGAAAGAAATGCTTTGAGTTTGAGTTTATTTCATTGTTAAAATCCCTTTTATAGTTTCGTCCCGATTCACCCCTGCATCACTATTCACCCCGTTTGACGGTACCTGTTAGTCAAAACAACTCGGTCTCAGTTTTACCAGCGGTGAGAGCACGGCCACTGTGACATGGCTTGAGTCACACTTTTTATCACAGTTTGGGCGATAAAACCGTCCGTAACTTAACGGTACGTCTTGTCACAAACGTCTTGGGTACACCCATATTCGCCCCGCAGGGGTTGTCCAGTAATTGGGTCGTGGAGGTCAGATAAGCACTCGCTCCATGTAAAATACTTATTCAGCTATATCTCATTATACTGGAAGTCCCAATGGACTTGACAAAAGGCTAGGCAAATGGTGATGACTTGAACAAGGACTTATCTCTAGGGATTTTTCACGGTACGGCCAGTTTTAAGTACTTAGTTAGTCATTGGTAGACTAACAACGCAAAACATGAACTTATAGCAATAGACTTTGAAGCAAGAGATTTTGGAGACTTTCTTACATTACTTTCTTTCTTTCTTCTCGAAAGCGCTACTGCTGAGCATGAGGTCTCGGGTTCGATTCCCGGGTCGGGCAAAGTGTTATTGGGTTTTTCCATCTGGAATTTCTCAGTAGCAGACCGGAGTCTGGATTTGTGCCCGGTTGATGGCAATAGGCTCGCCCCCTATTACATGGGACTTAAACATAACTGGCGAAATGTGGGTGTACTATAGGTACACCTCTGCCTAATCCTTTGGGGAATACAGGCGTGATGTTATGTTATGTTATGTCTTACATTAGGTATAAGTTTGACTTGTACAAAGTGCCTAATTTGAATAACAATATACATACACGGTATAAAAGAGACCGGTTATAAAAAACCCGCTGTCGATTATACATTTTAATCGTGTAGGTATTGCACTTTTATTCGAAACAGTAGTTTTTTTTTATAACTGAATTTATGGTAACATATTGTGCGCCGATGTCCCTTACACCATGTATTTTGATTTTGAATAATCCTTACTAACTATTATCCTGTACTTTCCAGACCCCACAATCAAAGCTAAACTGGCCCCCTACGCCAAGAGAGTGCACGAAGCTGAGAACGTTCCAGTGGGCTCTACAGAGAACACCATGCGGGTCGATGACTGCGTGTTCGGGGAGTGCACCATTGGGGACATGCTGGTCGATGCCCAGCTGGAATTCGTGAGTAAAATTAAAAACCTACTCTCTATCACATACTATCACATAGCCGTTGTCCATTAACATTGTTTCTGGGAATCAACCTTTATTTTGGTGTGTAAAATCGCTATTTACGAGAGCGAGCGTTTCGTGAAAAAATACGTAAATAGACCTGGGATCCTCCCAGGTACGGTCTAGTGCACAAAAAATATCACAATGACGTGGATCACAAGTGACTCTCGGCTTCGCTAAACGTTATAGAGGTATGAGGAACAGGGTGTAAAGTTCACTCATACTCTATAGAAAAGGGACGTCCTCCGACCAGACGGGTGTTGTGTCTGGTGGGCAAGTGCCCGACCGTTGATTTTGGGACATTGTATACATATATGCTAGTTGCGCGGTAAACTCTGCTTGCGCGATGCAGGATTTTGCGTGACGTTAGACGCGTAGCTCGCATGTAGCGATGTAGATACTGCTACAACGTCTTTTTACACCAGTGATTTGCTGATCAATGCTCGTGCCTTTTCTGCATGAGAAGAGGTCTTTGCCCTGCAGTAGGACAGAAATAGTTTGGTATTATTGCAGCTGATTGCAATAAACGGGGACCACAGCTCTAACATCCTCATTTAGAATAAATTCTACAATTTATACCGAATCTGGAATGATTTTTGGGGTAACCTGAACTTGATGTTCTAAAATGCGAAGCAGGCTCTGGTCAATTCAGATCGAAGATGTGTCTTGCAGTGTATAGCAACTGACTTAATTATATAACTGCCTCATATAATTGAGATCGATAAGTACCAAATTTTTTTTTCAGGCAAAAAAGGCGGTATCTTCCTCCCTCCACCAATATTTATCGTTCATCCAACGTGGTAACATCAAATCTTCTATAATGCAAGGAAGTAAGTATTTCTCTTGGGACACAAATCACTAAATATTGACAGCAACATTAAAAGCATTAAAAAATTAAAGTGACCACTGCAAACTCATCATTTGTATCAACTCTTACCATCCGAGCTCATAAAATAACTCCCATGTGACTGATAATGATAAAAAAGAGCTTAAAAATAGTAAACGAAAATGGCAGCACTCGAAATTTTACCATACAACCGTATTTATTTTCGGTCCTTTTCCAGCAATAACTGAAGGCTGTATATTCGAGCTGCTCCCTTTCAACGACCGCGTGGAGTTATTCGAGCTGGAAGGCAAGTACGTGCGACAAGCGCTGGAGAGGAGCGTTAGCGATGCCTGGGCAGCTACTCCTTTCAAAGGTCCCTGGTTGCTGCAGGTTGCTGGTGAGTTAAACGTTTTTGTCACTTCTATATTATTCTATTCATCGTCTTACGTACGTATCGATGCTGAACTACCAATACTTCCTAACTACCTTTTTTTCGATTTTGAGTCTTTAATCAATCGACGTAAAATGCTATTTCCCGTGTACTGGCAAAATCTCTTAACACGATATTTGACTATTTATCCCATTAAACACGAATAGAAATAACTTCTAAATTATGATACGATAATTTTGCTGCGAATACCTCCTAACTTTAAGTAGAAATAAGTACTATATTATCGTGTTGAAATTTTCTATAAATCAAACTCAAAGCATTTATTTCAAATAAAACAATTACTGCAGGCACTTTTGAATTGTCAAGGGGTCGGTCAGTCAGAAAGATGAAGCTAGTTGCCTATTCCAAAGCGTAGGAGGTATCTATGGAGAAGAACGGGCAAGAAACTCCATGGACACTTAAATAAAAATATGGTTACAAAATATTGGTTGAAATTATGTATTGGTTGTATTAGAACGTTAAAAGCGTCCGTAATAAAAAGACAAAACGATTCAGATATTAAATTAAATTAAAATAAGCCGTGGCAGCTAAGAAATGACCAGTCCCTTCTGACGGCGTTCACGAACATAACGCATGGATTAGGACCATTCAGCACAACCATTTTGAAGGGAACCTAATGATCCAACACACACGCCACCACCAGCGAGACATTTGAGTGCGCATGTCATACTCTCAGCCGCCAGGGCACATTCAATTCAATTAAAGACTAACCTAGTAAATGGTAGCTTTATAGTAGGTACATAGTACTCACACATGTGCTATGGAATTATACAATACTAAAAGATTGACAATAACAATGCAAAAATAGGTTTTACAATCTTCAGCAGCTCCAACAGTAGTTTCAAATGCTAATTGATTAGTTTATGCGCCCTTGTGGAGCAGGACCAGCGTTGAGCCAAGCATTTTTATCAGCGATGTAATTTCCCAACTTATAATAATATGCTTGGCTGCATAGTGTGCGTTTTATACAAGATTTAAAATTCGTTTCATTAAGTTGAAGTATATGGGGAGGTACTTAATTGTAACATTTTAAACAGTACCCCATGAAAGATGAGTCTACTTTAGCCAGCCTGAAACCCGGTCGAACTAATTGGTCCATATTTCCAATGATATAATTGTATCTTTCACCTCTGTTACTAAAAAATGTATATTAAAAAGAAATAGATAGTAATTATTAAAGCCCGGCGGCGCCGGCGCACGAGTTATTGCTCGGAATGTTACCACTTTATAAATATTATGTTTATATACATTTAGAACTAGGTATAGTGGATTTATTTTATTTTTTTTCTTTTTGTTTATTTTTAGTTTTGTTATGCTGCACTAGTTTTGACGTCACCACGTCAACGCCGGCTATCGCTGAAAACCAGCGCTGGGGCTCTGTCTCGCATAGGGTCGTAGCATTATGCTGAGCGATTGGCGTTTTGCGTGGATGTGACGCATATTTTCCCCCAACTCGTTCTTTTTGTATTTTTTCTTTGCGTCATGTTTACCGCAAATAAACGTATTTTCTTTCTTTCTTTATTATATTGGTCGTTAATCGTCGACGTGGGCTGTGCTGATTGTAACTATTGTACCTGACTGCATCGCGGATAGTGAATCTGCTTTATTAGCTTAAAAAATACCTTTTAGTGCTGAGACTGACTCTAATAAATACTTCTACAAAGTTGGAGGTATTGTCCACTATGCTTTGCTTGCCAAAGACATAATAAGAAATTTAAAAAAATCAAAATTCACCACGTCTCTTCGGGATATTTTCTTTCATAAGTCCGAAATGTCTTAAAATAATTTAATAAAATCTCGATGAACTTAATATCGAATTCGACGGCATAAAATTAACTGCTGTAACGTCTATAACATACGTGAAGCTCAACAGCTCTGTTTCAGAAAGCTCCTTCGTACTATCGTTGTCCATAACTTACCCCTTTTTCCAGGTCTCCAAGTGACGTACAACATATCGCTCCCAGAAGGACAGCGCATGACGTCCGTGGTGGTTGGTGAACACGCTGTAACTCTGGATGACAATGAAGTATATCTGGTGACGGCACCCGCGTATTTGTCAGATGGAGGCGATGGTTTTTCTGTGAGTTTTTAATTAACTATTTTAGAAGAATAAGGGCTTAGTAGTACTTAGTGGTTTTTGTTGAAGATTTTCTCCACAGATAGAACGGGTGTAAAAAGACACTTAACGAAGTTGAGATTTACTTGTACTCCCCGTCATTGTTATATTTTTGTACTGGCCCATACCAATAGGTACGGAATACCGTAACCACACGGTTCCCCCTTGTGGTTACGAAAATATTGAAGCCCATCAAAATTCCAAGTTTTAGGGAACGTAGCCATACTACGTGACCCATTTTTTACAATTTTTTAATCCCTCCCGCCCTCGGTGACCACCTGTACTATATGTCAGGACCTCCTCCCTCCCCCTCTAGTTTTCACGTAGTAATTCATTATGTTTTATTTTTGTATTTGTCTTGTTTTGCCTGCAAGGACAAGGAATCCTTGTGACATTTAATAAACGCATTGTATATCCGATCGTACAACGACATTATTGTACCAGCACGAACTTTCGTCGATTTGCTTGACAACTGCACTGCACTGCAAATTGTCAGATTTAAATCAGTTGCCTAACTATGACGTGCTACTACCATCATGGTTCCCTCTGGTGACGTCCCGGTGCCACCTGTGAGTTTAAAAAGCGCTAAACGCTGCGCGCCATATAGCTCGAAAAAGCGCGAGGTTTCCTTATGGGATATCGACTACGTGATGAAAATCTAAGACCCCTCCCCCCCGGCCCCTGTGACGAAACGTGGTATTTTTGAAGACCCCCACCCCCTCCTGAACGGGTCACGTAGTATGGATACGTTCCCTTACTGACGATTTTTTGTAACACAACTTTAAATACCCCTACGACCCCTGTACTGTTGCATGCACCCATAAGCTCCAAGTTTTGCGTGCGTTACATTGCGCGCTACAGTAAACAGCGATTTTTCACACAAAAAATAAAATGAGTTTCCATGAAATTCTTTTTGTGCTATGTTATTTATATAATACGTAGTTGACGGCTATGTGATGGGTCTTTTTACACCTTGTATGGCCTACTGTAGAACTTCAGAACAGCATTTGTGTGTTTCGATTTGAAAGTTGAAGGCTGCTCGTGACATTGCAGACTTTATCTTCAAAGTTGAAGGTATCCATTATCGGTTATAACCACATTCTGGACAACAAGCAGTAAGCCAAACTGAAGTATAACTCAAACTCATACTTAAAAAATATTTCAATTAAACCATTTACAGGCACTTTTGAACTGTCAAAGAGTCGGTCAGTTAGCCAGAAAGTTGAAGCTAGCTGCCCATTCCAAAACGTAGATCTCTATGAAGAAGAACGGGCAATAAACTCCAAGGACACTCTTTTTATATCAAGATATTACACAATCCTTTGTACATCATTCTTGTTGCTTCTGTATGTGAGAACAATGTAAAAAAAATATTTATGTTAAAAAAGAAATCAAAATATAAGTTTAATAATAAAAATAAGCCGTGGCAGTTAAGAGATGACCAGTCTCAACTGACGGCGCCCGTTCACGAACATGACGCGTAGATCAGCACCATCCGTCTCAACAATTTTGTAGGGAACCGAATGATCCAACACAGGCGCCACCAACAGTGAGACATTTAAGTGTGCATGACGTATAAAAGTGATGAAGTATTTATCAAAAGACATACCTAGGTGGACTTCTGGTGATCAGATCATAAATAGGCTGTTGCTAATCATATTTGCCTAATCCCTTAGCTTTTCATACACCCAAAAAAAGAGGCTGTCATTATTTTGTTCCCACCATCATAATGAACTAAGGCATTACAATAACATTCATTTCTTTTTTCAGATGTTCAAAAACAAAAAGAACTCAAAAGACATCGGACGCGACCAGAAGATTCTGGAAGCCTACATCAGAGGTCACTCACCTTTGAACATCAAAACTGACGGTAGAATTGTTATAAACAGTTGACTGAGTTAATTTATAATTTAATTGGAATTACACAGAGGAGTGAAATAATGGAGTGCCAAGGTACACAATCGATCTACAAAATTAGAAAAACCTCAGGAGGCTCACCTTACGACTTTTGATTTTCTGTGAATTGTTTTCTCCTCTGTGGTAAATTATGACTCCTGGACACAGTGTGTGGTTGGACGAATAAATATTTAGGTAAAAGGTATTACCATTTCCGCAACTCCACGTCAAAGGGCGTATTTTGCGTACGTAATAAATATGTAAAGTCTACTTCTGCATAACGCCATAATGCTAAAAACTTGAAGGAATGGAGTATAGAATAGTGCTAATAGTAGGCGTCTGCCTACTATACTAGGGATGTTCCCTAGTCATCCGTGAGATAAAGGGTAGGCCTGTTGTCGAATAAAAGTTTGTAACATGGTTTTCATACAAATACAGGATGGCAGGGGCGTCGAACGGTAAACTGTAACTATGAATTCAGCACGGAATTCTACGCTAGGTCGTTGAAATTTTTAGTAGGTTATGAAAAAAAAACTGCTGTTACATAGAAAAGTGCAATAGGTACGTACGTAGTCCAAATGTATGGAACAACAATATTTATTTTCATTAACGAGAGTAATTTCAATGCCGGCCCCCCTGCATTGATGAAATTTCTCGTCGTTTAATAACCCTATAAAACACCCAAATTATTGCATTCAAATATTCTCCACAAGAAACGTTACTTAAATGATCGTCCAGTGCCCTCTGGGCCGCGAAACGACTTTACTGACTGGATGTTTACTCATACAGGTTTTTTTTTAATAATCGACGAAAAATTACAATGTAGGGGTTCAGAATCATTTACTGAATCCATAGTAACAGGTTGTGCCTCGATGTCCCTGCTACCTTATATACCTAATTAATACGGGGATGTCGCTGTTTAGATAATTTGCTAAAAAAAAGGACTTAAATGATGCCAAACTTTTACCGAAATGCAGTGTTTCTTCCTTGCTTTATAGACCAAATACGTAGTTACCACAACCATCTTGTCTGTCTAAGCCTTTAGGTAGAAGTATCGTTTCTATTCGGTCATGACCCACTGTGTACACGAGTCTCTTTAGGCACCTGATTTTAAACCTAGCTACATTAAGACAAAGTATGATTTTAAATGTTGTGATATTTTTTCATCTTTTGGTACTGAGATTTTCATAGTCGTTGTCAAACAGTGCCTTTAAATCTTTTCTATTTCTTTCTTTTATTTACGAGTATAACTCGTGATTTCAAAATAAGACAACTTTCAATAAAATCATTGTATTTTGTTTTTGGCTCTTGTGATAAAGGAATTCCAAGTACAAGCAGAGCAACAAAAATGTGTATTTGTCTTGAAGTGAAAGAATTAAAACGAGGTGTAATAGCATTCTGTGGTATCCATTTTTACTTTACTCAGGGACGTTTGATTGGGTACATTGGTACCCAATCGAACTTGGTACATTTATAACTGCTGTTGTTTGATCGGGCAATACAGCCCAACGCATTGGTTTAATTGGCTGCTGTAGCTAAGTGCGATCCCTGATTGGCAAAATTTTTTAAGGTCGTATCCGTTATTGAATTAATAAATTATGTTTAATTGTTTTGTCTTCAATGTATGTATTTTAGCTTTATGAATAAACTTTTTCAATGTCATTCTTTGTCACAAGACATTAATTAAATTTAAGTGAATGAATCAAATGTATCTCTTGTGTTTTCTTCTTTCTGTAATCTTTTTATTTTGACATACGGTGCCATATTTAGTCAACTTCATGGCTTTTGTTACCTAAAAGGACTTTATTTAAAATAATTGTTTTTTTTTGTCCATTAATAATTGTTACAAAATAAATTAATTTGGAAAGATTAATGTTGTTTATATCATTTTCCTGTTGCCAAAAGAAAACTAAGATAATTCGAGATTCGGGATGAACTAACGCTACGTCCTACGTGGGCGATTCAACGCGAACGAGATTGCGAAGCGATCCGATGCAGTTTACGCGAATTTAAGGTGACTCGACGGCTCTGTCCTACGTGCGCGTGAAGTCGTCACCCGTCTATAACTTTGAGTCTTAGCATGTTGGACAAATAACCATTTAATTTAGTATTAATTGTCGTAAAATTCTATCAGACATACTTTTTAAAAAAATGGTTGAGAAATTTTTGATTGGGCAAATGCGTCAAAAGAATTTAACCCCCGCACCGCAAGAGTTCGCGTGAAAATATCAAACCAACTGATCGCGTCCGGTTTGCTTCGCACCGCACCCACGTCTGGTTGATCACGTAGGACACCGCAATAGAGTTTAATTGTTTGTTCCATTTGCGCCTCTTCGCTTTACACGGCGTTACGGCTCCGACATGCAAGTTCTAGGTCGTGGCTTCGATCGTTTGTTTTATTTATGCTATTTATTTCATCACTGCTGCTCTCAAAACGGTGAAGGAAAACATCGTGAGGAAACCGGCATGTCCTAGAACAAAAAATTCGAAGACATGAGACATCTACCAACCCGCGCTGGGCCCGCGTGGTAGATTACAGCCCATTCCCTCTCGAAGAGAGGAGGCGTGTGTCCCAGCAGTGGGAACATTATAGGCTGATTATGCACTGCTCTCAAAACAATGAAGGAAAATATTGTGAGGAAACCGGCATTACCTGGTACCAAAAAAAACAAAGGCATGTAACATTCACCGACCCATACGGGGTCCACGTGGTGGATTACAGCTACAGCGAACTTTCTGTCAGAGGAGGCCCGAGTCCCAGCAGTGGGAACATTAACGGTGATTACTATCTGAGCCGCTGCTAGCTAAGTCCAGTACCCTAACTGCGTAACACACCATCACAATCTGAATCATTTTGAAGCCTATTACTAATACATTGCTTCATATGTTCGAAAAAAAAATCTGCCTACCAACGTAAATAACGCAATGAATGTTGTTGAACTGCCAAATGCCATTCCTACTGTTGTGTGTTACGTAATTACCCCGCAGGTTGGCACGGGCGTATTTTTAACCGACTTCAAAAAGGAGGAGGTTATCAATTCGGATGTTTTTATATATTATATATACAATATGTAACAAAAACGCTGTTGTTCCTTCTACCTACGTTTTAGGAATCGGTATATATACGTAATAAAACAAGTCATTTATAAAAACTGTTCAACAAAAATAATTAAAATAAATATTTAATTATTAATATTTGTAATGTTTAAAGGCTCGTGCGCACTGGCGCGACGCGACAGCGTGACACAAAGGCACCGCGTGCCACGCGACAGGCGGCGCCTTTGTGTCGGGTTGTCGCGTCGCGCCTGTTTGCGGGAGCCTTAACTGATTTCTTACCTCTGCAATTCTGCATTCCCACCAATCTTTTTGATCGGTGCCGCCACGCCGTTGCACCGCCGCCGCTAGCTACCTATTTTTCTACACAAGTTCGTGAACTTGTCAGATGTTGTTTAACAGTATCACTTTAACGAATGAATCTTTGAAAATGTTGGTTTACGATGCTGAAAGTGACTTGGTTTAATAGCATGCGGGTTTGTGATCGACCACACCGTGCTCATTGTGCGAATTAAATACACCTATTCTGAAAAATGAGCACTCGTCGGTGAACAGTATCCATCTCAAAGAATCACTATCTTCTTCGATCTTGTCGAGTACCCATCTACTGTATTCTATTCTTGGCTCGTAGCCGGAGGGAAGTAGTGATTGGACGCGACGATAATGAAATGGGTGCTAGCCATCTTCTTTGAGTACTCTCCAAACGCGCATATGGTATACTCCGAGTTCGTGTCCCACTGAGCGCGTACTTCGCGTTGGATCGTGCTCAAACAAGTTCAAGACTTGCTCCTCGATGTCACTGTCTCGAGTCATCGGTCTGCCTGCGTCAGTTCGATGTTGGTCTCGTACGTGCACACTGCCGATATTGTACATACGCATGTGCAAACGATGGAATACCTTCGCCGAAGGTACTGGTAGACTCGCAAAACGTTCTTGGTAAAGTCTGCGTGCTTCTGCATAATTGCAGTCACATTTCCCAAGACACATCAACATATTAAAATAGTCTACGTTATAATAAGACATGGTCAACGTTTATGTAAACGAACACAAGTCACTCACTACGTAGGTAGGTCAACAATTATAACATTCGTTCGGAAGTAATCTGCGCGGGAGACTCAAGGCTCGTGCACACTGGCGCGAAGCGACAGCGTGACACAAAAGCACCGCCTGGCGCGCGACGAGCGGTCCCTTTGTGTCGCTCGTCGCGTCGTGCCAGTGTGTACGAGCCTTTAAAGGAAGTGATTCGCAGGGGCCGGGGTGGCGGGGTAAAGGGGTAGGTAGGCACGTGGTACCGACTCGGGGCCCGTGTGCCGCCCGCGGTAGTTATTGGCGGCATCTTCTGGTGCATCAAAGAAAGCCACCGCCGAACTCGTAGGCTATTAAGCGAAATAAATATGTACTAGTAAAATCAGATACTCTAAACTTTTTTTTGAATGTGTCGATTTTAATAGTTATCTGATTTTGACCTCTCGAAATTATAATTTAAAAAAAAATAAGTATTGGCTAGTCCAATACTTATTTTTTTTTTAATTATAATTTCATCAATGTTGTGGTTGTAGTTAAATGTATACGTCCCTAAAAGGAACAACAGGGTTTTTGTTACATATTGTATATAATATATTTATGTATGTTCGGGCATAACTCCGTCATATATAGACTTTTTTTAGTTTTTTTGTTCGAAAGGGTATGCTCTCGAGGTAGTCCCATTGTTACCAAGTCAGAATCTGATGAAGGGATCTCATGGAAATCGAGGGACATCCTCAAATTTTATAAGCACACCTATAGCGATTCGGGTATTTTTTATAGTAACTCATGCATTTGCTCTCGAAAAGCACCATTCGGTGAAGTGGAACTGATGATGAAGACCAGAGGTGGCACCTGGAACTACTCAATATTAAGGGGATACTAACGATTGGTCGACTCAACTATTGATCGACCATAACAATTGGTCGACATTACGATTAGGCGACAATTTTTTTATAATTTTTATTTTTCGACAAAAAAAATCATTTTAGCTAACTTATGCCTATTATAGAGCTAGGATCGTTGGCCGTTATTGACATCGTCAATTAACGTTACTCCCTTTCACCAGCGCAGAGGTGATCCTTTGAAAGGGACCCCCTTCAGTACAACATCATTAGGGGGGAGGCAAAGCTCTTTTTTTGGATTTTTTTAATTTTATTATTTTTTTGCGAGCTCGGGACCTGGGGCACCCCGACTCGTACCGGTTAGGTTAGAAGGGGATGGCGGGGTCTGTAAGACCCCGCCGTCCCCTTCGTGGTTATTTTTTTTTTGTCGGCTTATCGTAATGTCGACCAATTGTTATTGTCGATCAATAGTTGAGTCGACCAATCGTATATGTCGATTAATGGTTGTGTCGGTCAATCGTTACTGTCGGTCAATCGTTTGTCAACCAATCGTTACGTCGACCAAACGTTTGTCGACCAATCATGTCAAACCCATATTAAGTCTTGTATTTCACGGGTTGCGATTCGATTACTTGAATATGTTTGCTAAGCAATTTATGCTCGTCACAATGTATATAATGAAATGGAACTGATGGTGGCTTCACCCTCAGCTCCAGTTCTTTTGGTTCTTACCAGGAGAATTCCTCAACAATTAACGTCCCTGCATCGGGAAAAGGAATATTTTGTAAAAGGTGATGAGCAGTTGACATTAAGCTATTGTAACTTATATAAATTAATAAATGACTCACTAAAAAGAGAAAAATAACATCTTTTTTACAAATAAAAAAAACAAATGACTTCAAAAAATAAACACACTGCAAAGTGAAAAATAACTTTAATTTCGGAATTCGGTGGCAAAAAACTAAAAACCAGACCCAAAGACACCGACAAATCAACCATTGTAATGGTTGCAATATTTAAAAGTATGGAATTAATAAAATAAAAAATACTTACAAATACTTAGGTAATGCGGATAAGCCTTTAAGATTATAAAACAAAAAGTAAAGATATCTACCTCCAGATACTCCCTCAACGATTTACTCAAGTAGGAATTTATCTCGTTGGATCTTGTTTTATTCCACTCCTTTACAAAGATAAAGCAGATTTTATATTTAATCTCAGTATTTGCTTAAATTAATTCGCTCCCGACCATTGTTTGTGCTTCCCAGTAAATCTGTTATAGATACTTTTAGACGGTTTAATGAGCTTTAAGCCTATATAAAATATGGGGTATATTTATTAACTAAAGAAAAAACAAGAATAATTTATCCAGCCCGAGCTTTACTTGAATTTAACACTAAGCGAATCCAGGTACCTAAGTATATGAGGCAGCACTAAAATTTAGTAGAGTTACGAAGTAACTAGCTAGATATACGCAAACTGTAACCATGAAATCAGCACATGATTCTAGACACCCTAGCGTAGAAATTTCTCATCGGTTATCACAAAAAATAATCTGCTGTTATAAAGAAAAGTGCAATACATACGCGGACAAAATGTACTGAACGGCAACTTTTATTGTAAATAACATAACATAACATAACATCACGCCTGTATTCCCAGAAGGGTTAGGCAGAGGTGTACCTATAGCACACCCACATTTCGCCAGTTATGTTTAAGTCCCATATACTCGTAATAGGGGGCGAGCCTATTGTAAATAACGGACGAAAAATTTTAACGCAGGGGTTTCAGATTCATGTACTCAAACTCAAAGCATTTATTTCAATTAAACCATTTAC
This sequence comes from Griposia aprilina, assembly GCA_916610205.1. Classification (NCBI taxonomy): domain Eukaryota; kingdom Metazoa; phylum Arthropoda; class Insecta; order Lepidoptera; family Noctuidae; genus Griposia; species Griposia aprilina. The sequence goes on along the minus strand of OU744300.1, from coordinate 4,996,590 downwards.
AGGCACTTTTGAATTTGTTAAAAAGTCAGTCATTTAGTCAGAAAGCTGAAGCTAGTTGCCCATTCCAAAATGTAGATCTCTTTGGAGAAGAACGGGCAAGAAACTCCAAGGACACTCTTTTAAATCAACATATAGTTACAAAAAACAAATTGTTTACATCATTCATGTTGAAATTAAAAATGTGAGAACGATGTAGAAAGACGTGCACGTTTAAAGCATTAATAATTTTTAAAAAAAAAGCACATTAGACGAGGTATGTAGGTACTAGCAAAACCTCCAATAATAAGGACACTCTTATTAAATCAAGATATTACAAAATCCTTGGTACATTATTCTTGTTGCTGCTATTATGTGAGAACAATGTAAATATATATATATATATATATTAAAAAAGAAATCAAAATATAAGAATAATAAAAATAAGCAGTTAAGAGATGACCATCAGTCTCAACTGACGGCACCCGTTCACGAACATGACGCGTGGATCAGCACCATCCAACTACACCTCCACCTATTGAGCTCTCTACGCTAGCTCTTGCATCCGACATTCTCCAACTTTTCTGCATAAGCCAATAATAAATCCTATTTCTTTATGAATGGATAAAAGAAAACCTAGACGGAGTGCCGAAATTCCCTCAGCCCCGCCTGTAATACTTATGGTACTGGTTAATATTTATATTGTATCTTATCGAGCGTTTATCTAGTTGGTAATAACAGCAACACTAGTTAAATAAATACCACACACGTATTACTAGCCCGAAAAATAATTTCACAGACAACAAAAAAACACGAACATCAAAATTGACGACGCCAAATATTTCATTTTCACACAAACAAAATGTTGACGAGCCCGAAATTCTGCCCGAACTAAAATCCACGACAATCATCCACATTCCGTAAATTACCGAATCAGTGTCCTCCCAGTATTTAGCCAAAACACGCATAAAGGTTCAACACGGAACTCACATCGCCTTTATTATCCAAAAAAAGGCAAAAAATAACGCCACGTCCCATCAAAAACGTTGGCCATTACCGTAAAAAAGAATCTTTTTCCCCTTCTAAAAGGCCTGTTTCAGTTTTTTCCATCCCACACCCGGGGTAGTGAGGGTACGGGCGGATATTTATGCAAAAATACGAAAAAAAACTCCATCAGGTAAATGGTGAGTGTCGCGGCTCTAATGAGAGTGAAGACACATCCATATTTGACACCTTTTCCCCATTGTGTTTTCTGAGAAAACTGGCGAACGAAATGAGGAATAGGCTCCAGTGGAACGGAATTTTTAGGTCACAAAGAAAAGATAGGTCGTGGTGATAATCAATGGCATTACTGTGAAATATGGGTTTGATTTAAGTGTCTTTGTGAACTACCAGTGGATGACTTCAGCAGCTTAGAAAAAATACATTAATGGGTCCATTATGACATCTTTGTAGATATCACTTTCTTTACCAGTCCCAATTTTTCCTACAAAGACGCTTCCAGAGGACATTACATAGTTTGCGTTTATATCACATTAAAAAACAATGTATCTACTTCACACATATTTTATTTGCTTCTGCACACGACTTCTTGTGCTTGATATTTATTGTTTTAACATAACATATTCTATGACACTCGACAATACAGTAGCTTCTCATTAGAGAAAGGATTTTCGGAATCGGATCGGTAGTTTCGAAGATTAGCCCCTACATGCAAACTCAGTACTCAAAAAGATGTATTATTAATACCTATATATTATAGATTTTACGCCTCCACAAAACTCAAACTGAACTCAAAACTCAAAGTCAAAGCATTTATTTCAAATAAACCAATTACAGGCACTTTTGAATTGTCAAAGGGTCAGTCATTCAGAAAAATGAAGCTAGATGCCCATTCCAAAGGGTAGTAGGTACCTATGGAGAAGAACGGGCAAGAAACTCCATGGACACTCTTTTAAAACAACATATAGTTACAAAAAAAATATGTTTACATCCTTCATATTGTAATTAAAAATGTGAGAACGATGTAGAAAGACGTGCACGTCTAAAGCATCCGTAATAAAAAAAAATAGCACATTAGATGAGGTATGTAGGTACTAGCAAAACCTCCAATAACCGGTTATAGGGTAAATTGTAGCTCCTTCATTAGTTAATCATCACCTTAATTGCGTATTACACTACCAATCACAATCTGAATCATTTTGAAGCCTATTGCTAATCCATTGCTTCATATGTTAGAAAAAATTGTCTGCTCAACAACGTAAATAACTCAATGAATGTTGTTGAACTGTCAAAATTAAAGCCATTTCTACTGTTAGGTAGTGTGTTACGAAATTAACTCGCAGGTCTAGCTAGTTAAAAATCACATGATAATTAGCATTTTATTTCAATGAAAATTCGGAGGAAATTGTGAACAATTTTCTCCTGCTTACCTATACCCAATCAAATCTATTTATAAATCACCACTTTCTAGAAGCCTTTAATGAGAAGGCCCTAATTAACTAGAGTTATAACCTCCCGTTTCATAAGGAAGCTCTTGCCAGTATATTTTCTTAGGAATTTTAATTTTAGAGCGTAGTCCGTAGTGCGGGACTCGTAAAAATACACACTTCCTTCTAAAATTTAATTATATGTTGCAATAAAAAACAGTTCTGGCCCTGGATCATAGAAAGGAGGATATGCCAAAGAACATCAATTTTGTTATAGAGTAACACCGATACCTATTCGAAGGTTTAGTTACTGTGAAACAGCGATATTCGAAGGTTCCGTTACTGAGAAATACTAACATTCGAAGGTTCCGTTACTGAGAAATACTAATATTCGAAGGTTCCGTTACTGAGAAATGCTGATATTCGAAGGTTCCGTTACTGTGAAACAGCGATATTCGAAGGTTCCGTTACTGAGAAATAATAACATTCGAAGGTTCCGTTACTGAGAAATACTAATATTCGAAGGTTCCGTTACTGAGAAATGCTGATATTCGAAGGTTCCGTTACTGAGAAATGCAGATATTTGAAGATTATAGTGGACGTGACCATCGTTCAGTCTTCTGTCTATTAAGTTCGACTGGTTTAGATACGGCTCCATCACGACAGTCATATTTAGGTAGGTATTAGATTGGAAACCAGATTTGGCACCAATCACGCCATGCTTCTGTGCATTTGCTGAGCTCAGCTGCGGCTGATAATTCTCAGAATTTAATTTTTGAAGGTCAGAAGCTCAAAAGGTCAGAAGACGCCTTGAAAATGCTCTACCTTCCACCAAAAGACATTAGATGCTATGCGTCCTATGATAAATGGTGGTGTAGTGTAGATGATCATGGAGTTTTCCATTTTAGTACCACATCTTCCATCTTTCTAAACTCCAAACTTTTTAATGTCTACTTATTATTTTTTATTCGCGTAAAGTCTCCCGGAGACAGGCGTGACGCGACTTTTGTCGTACAATTTTCATGAAGTTTTCATAGGAATTGTTCTATTAGAGTCGTGTCGCGCTGCCGCGTCGCGCCTGTTTGTGGGAACCTTTATGTGGACGTAGATGGCGACAATTTCCCGTAATGCTCTCCGCTATGAATTTTTTATGAAGTATGAACATTGCATTCATGTTTTTAAAAGGAGCCTGTTATAGCTGATGTTCTAGATTTCAACGCAAAAGGGAATTGTACACTGTAGGGTTGGTACTGAATTTATTTCAGTTCAATCTTCTAGATTTCTCAATTGACTTTTGGTAGCCTTACCGTAAGATTATGGCCATTCTATTTCCTTAATAAAATCTTAGTCTAGCTTAGTAAGAAAGAAATAGCTACATTCCTCCTACATAACGTGTTGCGTATGTGTTTTTGCCCATTTTTGACACCGTCGTATTTTTTTTTAGTTTTACCAAAGTCAAGTACAAATTAGGATCAAATAAAATTAGCTATCGATACTCCATAAACGTAATGGGTATCGTGAAACAAACATAAAATTAATTCGATATTTTTTTTTTTGCGTCAACCCTCGCTCTTATGTTTACATGAAATATGAATTGGGAAAATCAGTTTTTTTGTTTCATCGAGTTAAGATATCACGTCTGTCAAGATTACACAAGAAAAACTGATTAAAAAAAAACAGTTTTTCGTTACGGATATCGGTATTGTAAAGTTACGATTATCCGGAGGGCTAACTGTAAGTCACATGTATAAAAAAAAAGTAATACAAGGGATAAGAAAGTGTGAGGGTGTAGGAGCTTCAGGTCGACTTCAGCTTCGCGCAGCTCGGGATGCTCGGACTCAGGAACGGGATCAGTAGAATCTAGCAAGATCGGCAGAGAGTAGTGGAGCTGGATGAGGACAGGGCTACGGTGTCTTACGCAAAACAGGGATCAGGAGGAGCCTTGTAATGTCATCAACCCTGTCAAAGGAGGAAAAGTTCTTAGGAGAATTTGTAAATAACGCTTTCGCGGCCTCCTACGGCACGCGCAAGGAGCGCCCCAACGTCGGAGACTTCCCCGTTCAGGAGTGGTTAGCTGTGGTGTCCTATGTCATGCAATTAGGGTGCCCTCAACGTTCGAGGCCTCCCACTAATGCAGGCGAGACGGCCGGTGGCAGCGGAGGGAATGGGTCACATACACACAATAATAGTTGTAGAGATTAACAATGAAACATGTTTCTTCTGTAAATTATTAAATTGGTGGGTTCAGATAATAAAAATTAATGTATCAGACAACAAGCTAAGAACTGACTGAACTAAAGACTGATTAACATAAAAACTAAAAGTAATTTAATAACTAATTATTTACAAGACAGATGTGAGTGGAAACGCCGGGAGGGGACGCCCTAGGATAACATATAGTGACCTTATTGGTGATGTTCTTCAGAAAGGTCATGTGCGTAGTACTCACAACTGGCGTACGTGTATGAGCAGATGTATGAAAACAAACGAGGCAAAAGGAGTATGTAAGGATCGTAGCACTGCCGTCCTTTAACTAGAAGGCCGTTAAGCCCAAAAAGTTGTTTTCGAGAAAATGGCAAAAAACGCGGAAATCGTTGTTTCTTGAAAACTATGATACTTAGGTTAATGATTGTTGGACACGTTAATTGATATTTATTTCTGTTTATCCTAAAGAATCCTTTCTGTCCAGAAAGTCTTATTAATTACTTTTAAAATGATTTTTTCTTATTTTGTTAAGCATGTTATCTAGTTATTGCATCACGTTACTGTGCTAAAAGGCCGTTAACCATACCTTAGCGGCTTTTTAGTGAAGCAATTTATCTAAATGTCTAACCTTCCTACTGTTTGTTAAATTTATTTAGAAATACCTAACTAAAAAGTTGTTAAGTGACATAACTGCTTTATAGCTATGACATTTGCTTCGATTTAAATTTCAATAACTTTCCTAATGAGCAGTTACGGGGCTTTAGATGCTTTTAAGCTAATTATTGCCAATGATATATGGAACATTTGTAAAATCCTAACTACTTTACTAAACTTAAAGGTGGCTAAAAATATTTCGCTTGTGGTTAACTTCTTTATAGTTCAGCATTCATATGGGAATATGTGAGAAACTAAAGACATGTTCTTTTGAAAATCTAAAGTATATTTCAACATTTAAAAAGTATATGAAATATAATTTTACTAAGCAATATTCAACTAATAACTAATTTAGCTTTTACAGATCATGAGATCACAATTAGGCATGGACAATTAAACTTAATGTATGTTCTTCATTGTTTCGTTGATAAATGATTTTATTTCTGTAAGTACGTTTGAACAAACACTTTTACACGTTAATCATATTTTAAAAACTAGATGAGGTAGGCGTTTCCTATCTGACTACTCTGAGAAGAAAGGCCGAAACAAACTCAGAGGTCACAGTCTCTTTTAAAGTCCAGACATAATATTGATCAGATCATGTGAAGACCTTGAAAATTTGTGTCTGAAATGGTCTTTTGAGGAAAAACCACACAGAGTGATTGGACCTGTCCAGTCAGTGCACGCATTTGTCAGTAATCCTACAGCTCAACTCAGAACTTAAGGAGCTAAATTAATTGAAAAATTCTTACTAAATTAATTTAATAAACTAAGGTTACGTTATATCACTCATGAGGCAATTTCAGTCTTTTTTTATATTATCACAAATAAAAGTAATAAAAAAACTAAAAATGTACTCCGAAAAAATAAAAATAAAACATAGAAAAAAACAATTCTAAAATCACTTTTCAAGTATACAAATTAAATGTATCAAACCTTAATCCTACAAATATTATAAACTAGCTTTTGCCCGTAGCTACGCCTGCGTTGAGGTTGCGAATGATCCTACGGGAAAGTACTAAGTATGGATTTGAAAGTAGGTACGTAAGTTTGATGTTTATGAGTTGATAAAGTTGTTAAGTTTGTATGTATTTTGTTTGTTCATTAGTCACGCCTCAACAGCTTATCGGATTTAATTGAAGTTTGGCACACTGGTAGACCAGACCTGGAATAAGATATTTAATACTTTTCCGACCTCCACGCGGTCGGATCCACGAGCAAAAGCTTGTAGTTTTAAGTATTTAGGAACTCAACAGTATCTACACTAAACATAGTCATAGACAGACATGATAAAAAGGCACATATTCAGATCAATAAGTAATATACAAAAAAAAACATATTATACTGTGACTGGTCTTTTGCTAATGTTCATTAACATAACGAATATTGGGTAAATTTTACCAGAAAAACATTTTATTCTTGGTTATTATGTTTGTCCATCCAAATAAGTATTGTTTTGACATCACGGAAACGTAAGAAAATGTTTCAATATGTACTTATTATGTCTTCTTGTTTTCTCCCAGCGATAACATCGTACCAAATGGCCGCAAGTGGCTTAGAGTCCTTGGTGATTTTTCCAACTGGAGCGAAGGTTTGATTAAATGCTGTTAGTCTTGGACAAAATATAACCGCTTTGAATGTTTCGCGAAACGGAGCGAGAGGGCGGGCGGGTCAGACTTTTACTGACTAAAACCCATCCGTGTTCCTTCAGTTGCCTGTGTGCCAGGGCCACGGTAACTCTTTCGAACAATCCGGGACCCCGGCAGGCATCGGCCCTAGCGGACCCTGTCAATTGGCGCTGACATCTCTTTGAGACGCGCCTGGAACACAACGCGCCGTCGACGTGGTCCTGGTCCTTACCGGACGGCGAGCTACCTATTGCTCGCCGTCCACAAGCCCGCGCCTACGGTGACCGTGAATCGGCTATCGACTCCCGACGCCCAGGGTGTCTCCACCTGCGGCGACTAGTCGTCGCAGGAGGAGACACCCTGGGCGTCACCCTAGGGGCGTGAGGGCGCAACGATTGCCTCACTCCCACGCGCTCCGCATTCTCCTTTGCGAGCATAACTGCTTCACAGGAGGTAACGGCTTCCCATGCCCTCTCACTCCATAACATGGCCTGTACCAGGGCTGGACGCGAGAGATTGCTGCCACCGAAGCCGGGCAGACCTCCACCGTATGCTCCACCGTGTCCTCCGGGCGATCCTTACAATGGTAACACCCGGGCGTTTCCTCCCGTCTTATCCGGAACAGGAACCTCCCGAAACAGCCATGTCCGGTGAGGACTTGCGTCAGGCGGAAGGTGAGGCCGCCGTGGCGCCTCTTAATCCACTCCGGGGGGACTTACCGCCGCAATTGTGGCGTGCGCAAATGTTTCGCGCCTTGGCAGCATTATTATCTTTTCCAAGTCACTATTGTAATATATCTGGTTTTCATTATTATAACTCTCTGGTATTTGTGTATTTTTCGTGGTAAACAGCCCACTCCTCGCAAGCTGTGCAATTGGCTATTATTTAATTTCGAGCGTCATGATTAGTATCAGGTTTGTGCAATGTATTTCAGTCACATAGATCACATTCCTCATTACCAAGGCGAGCAAGATCGACATTTCGTATCCAATTGTTACGTTGGGGTGCTTTGTACATGAATTTAACGCTTATTTTACTTGTAGCAATGATTTGGAGCATGCTCACGACGATAATGCGGCGCAGATGGGTTGAAGGATTCGATATGTTTAGTGATAACATCCACGATAAAATCTGGAGTTGTATTGTATTGTCCACGTTTGTCTATATATTAGTTGTCGTCGAGGCAGCTAGATAGAATTTTATCATTGATATTTGCAAAACCCAAGGTGGTCAAAAAGAAAATTTTACATACGGAGGCTAAAGTGCAATCTGTTTTCAAAACCACCTTTTCGGGTTTCTTTTTGGTCACCCCGATCACACCCGGAGTGAACGCAGCGCGAGAGTCGGCAAACTGCCTTGTTGCTAAGTAATGAGGCTTAGCTGCTTTGTAGCTAAGCAAAATATTTTTTGTTCGCACCATTTTCATCAAATAGGCAAGAATTATTTTCAACTAAAGTTTTGTGAGAAATTAACAGAATTAAATGCTTAACTAAAATAGCGTTAAGGGCGGGTAACTGCAAATAAGTTAAGTTTTTCACTGAAACTGTTCTTTAAATGCTTAACAATAAAGTAGTTATAGTCCTTTTGCTTCTCTATAGTCAAGAATAATCAGATAACGTACTTGTAGTTAAGTAGAAGGCTAGAAAATTATCATCACATCGGGCAGTTAAGGTATTTTAAAGTACATTAAGCGAAGAAGTGTGGGTTAGACGCTTTCAAGTGATGGAATGGTCATAAATTATGTTACTTAACGGCCTACGAAATTTTCATATCTTTGGAACTATTTATATTGTAAAAATGTTTCTTAGACAGAAAGATAGAGAATTTTGAACTCTGTTACTTTCTATTTAAAAGTGAAAAATGACCATTTGAGGGTTAATGGCTTTCTAGTTAAAGGACGGCAGCTGCAGGTGGCGTTTTGTAGTTTCTGCCTACCCCATGGGAAGAAGGCGTGAGTTTATGATTAAAGATTATTTTTTTCTAAGACTGATGGCCGCTTTTATAGTCGCTGTGAGACGTTTTGGAAGTATATGTTCAACATTTCAAACATAATTCAAGTTAATTGATATTTGATTGTCGGCCAGAAATAATAAGAACGGCTGTCAGAGAGAACCCGACCTTATTACACTAACTGGCCTTATCATGTGAGCTGATAGCATAGAAAAACAAAACTGACACATGACAATTTCAAGAATTGGGCACAACAGCTCTATAAACGTTAAATATACAAAATACAATAAAAGATGTGGTTTTGATGTAGCAAAATACCACAATATCTAAAGTCGACAAAACAAAAAAAAAAACAGATTTTCTCAATTCATACTTCATGTAAAATAAAATCGGTCGTTGACCCATATTTTTTTTTTTCACAATACCCATCACGTCTGCGGAGTTTCGTTAGCTAATTTAATTTGACCCTGTAAAGTCACCACACTCTGCAATACTGATGAACATTTTATATTAGCTACTGTACTTTAATTACGTAACACACTATCTATCACAATCTGAATAATTTCGAAGCATATTCCTAATCCATTGCTTCATATGTTCGAAAAATTTGTCTGCTCAGAAACGTAAATAACGCAATGAATATTGTTGAACTGTCAAAATGACAGCTATTCCCACTGTAATTAGTGTGTTACTCAACTACCCCGCTGGTTGAATTGACAAACCCAGTGTTATTTTAGAAGCCTGTTAAAAAAGATAAAAAAAAGAATTACCTACTTCTAAAAATCCTCGTAGGTAATGCACTGGTTTTTAGCCTAGAGCGCCTCTTGTTTTTAAAAGCAATATATCCTTTGTGACGTCACCGCAGCCATTTGTGAGTTAGAAGAAATTATGCGTAAATGCAATGTGTATAATTAAGTTAAGTCCTACATGATAATAGAAGAGAGAATGAGTTTTTTATTCAAATTATAATTTATGTATTGTTTTTAAACTTTAAATACCACTGCAACGTTCAGTTTTAAACATTATGGTAAATAACAACATTATTTGAAAGAACGTAATTGGTAGGAGGGTGATGTTATTGAACGAATTGACGGTTCTCACAATTTAAGGGCAATTTGTTTTTTTTTTTGACATAGGTTTAATGTACTTACTCACGCCTTCTCATGGGAGTAGGCAGAAATTACAGAATGCCACCTGCTAGGGTCCTTACATACTCCTTTTGCTTCGTTTACGTTCATACATCTGAGCATACACCACGCCGGTTGCGAGTACTACGCACCTGACCTTTCTGAAGAACATCACCAATAAGGTCACTATATGTCCTCCTAGGACTTCACCTGCACTCACATCTCCCTTATAAATAAATACCTTCTGTTAGTCCCCTTTTATTCATCCTTTTCACATGTCCAAATCATATTATTTTCTATTTTTGTTACTACATCTTCTTTTAAACCGCACCGTTGCCTTATCACATCATTTCTCAGCTTTTTTTGACGTACCACAGAAATTATAGTTACCTATGTTTGTGAACTATTTTGGTATATATTTTTAAGTTCTATGACGATTCTAAATTAAAAAACTTAAAATAAAATAAGACTGAAGAAATCATACACCTCAAGTTCAGTATTAATAATCTTTATTCTCTTTTTACAACACAATCAGGTAATTAACAATCACTTAATAATTTTTATGATTATAACAAAGGTAACAGGGATCCGTCAGATATGCTTATGGTTCAACGCCTCGAAATAGACTGACTCTTATCAAGCAAAGCAGTTACCAACTGAATGCTCCCCACTTTAAACGGAAGTGAACACTCAGCCGGCTATACGACCAATCAGAGCAGAGTAAAAAGTACATAAAATCACTTTACGAACTAAAATACATTAGGGCTTATAATTAACTGTAAATAAACTTTCTTAATTTAAACAATAATGATTTATTAATTATACAAAACAAATATACTTTAATACTAATAAATTAATAATCTACAAATGAATACCTAAAATGGATGTATTAAGTTTGCCCAACCACTATCGCCATCTGTCGCTTCTAGAATAAAGTCTTATTCTTAATTACATTTTACAAAATCATTAAAATTGTTTATATTCATTCTCCAAATAGGTCATCATCATTTTCCTACCCTTATCTCAATGTACTCGTGGTTCTCGGAACATATATTTTCTTTCATATTTCTCTAATAGGCGTTATCTCTGTAGTCATTCCCTTTCTAGGCATATCATCTTTCAAACAGTCAATCCACCGTTTTTTTGGTCTTCCACTACTCATATAGCCATCCACGTTCATTCTTAAAACTTTCCTGACTACATTTTCCTCATTCATCGAAATTTGTAGGTAATTATGGCATAAAAATATTATTTTCATCCTTCATTGCTGCGTAGAAAACAAATGAAAAGAGCTGCTGCTGATGTATCCCCATTTTAGATAATAGTCTATATAGTAGCACCCTAATTGCATAAATAACTATCAATCACAATCTGAAACATTTTGAAGCTTATTGCTAATCCATTGCTTCACGTTTGAACAATTTGTCTGAACAACGTAAATGATGCAATTCATGTTGTTGAACTGTCAAAATGAAAGCCATTCCTACTGTTAGTGTGTTACACAATTACCCTGCGGGTATAGACTGTTTATAAAATACGGAAGTAGGTTCATCATGTCCACCAAACTAGGTCACCAAAATTTTGGACGTTTCTCCTGATAACTTATCGGTAGCCTTCCGCAAGTAAAAAAATATAAAGATTCTTTATCGAACACATTGAAATTCGTCTCGGCCATCAGATCGAATCAAAGGTCTTTGTGATTATTTTCTCGTTTTTTCCTTTGAATGCACGTGATAAGAATGTTAAATTTGACAGGAAATGGCTTTTAAGATTATAAAATGTAATGCTTTTGGAATCATTTTTAAAGGTTTGAATTGTGAAAAATGGTTGGTGGTGGTGTATAGATACTGGTTGTATTAAAAAATATGATGTAATTTCTTGTACTATTTACTGTTACTAAGCCTATATCATGTCTTTGTTGATCTGTTTGTCTGTCGCGGAGCTCTATATTTAGAACCGTATCTAACAGCAAGCCAGTTGAAGGTTCAATTGGCAGTTTTGTGACTACGATGACGTCACTGCTGTCTAGCAACTTTCATGTATAAGAACGGGTAGAATAAGTATTTGGGGCCTCGACAGGTCTACTAAAATCTGTGTGGTTCTCTCCTCAAAATACCATTTCAGACGACGACAAGATTATGTCTGGACTTTAAAAGAGACTGGGACCGTTGTTTCGGCCTTTCTTCTCATAATAGTCGGATAGGAAGCGCCGACTTCATCTAGTGTTCACGCGTAAAAGTGCAAACCCACTTACAGACCCAAACTACATGGTCTTCACATGATCTGACCAAGATGATGTCTGGATTTTAAAAGAGACTGTGACCTCTGAGTTTGTTTCGGCCTTTCTTCTCAGAGTAGTCAGATAGGAAACGCCGACCTCATCTAGTTTTAAAAATACGATTGACGTGTAAAAGTGTTTGTATAAACCTACTTACAGAAATAAAATCATTTATCATTTATCAAAATCATTCATCATTTGACGATTTTCGAAGGTCTAACACAATGACTTTGACAAGCACCCAATTAAATTCATGATTCGTGAGCTATTATATTTAGACTCCATTCATTTCTAAATGATTCTCTACCAACAAGGTCTAAGAGCGAGGTTGATTTCTCTTCCAAATGATATCAGGAACGTGACATTAGGAAAATAGTGGTGTGGACATGACTTGGCTTGATACGTGCTTTATCTAAATGTAAGTTGCATAAGACATGATTAAATCAATTAATAGCCTAGAAATTCAGAACAATGGCTTCCCCTCAAACAGAGAAGGAACAAGCATTGGATTGGACATGGCAAGGTTACGAATTCTAAGGTATGAATTAGAACATCATCGTCTAACTAAATCGATCACGGTGTTGGTGGTTAGAGGTTCTAACTGTAGCGGTATCAACATCGCCACATGCGAGCTACACGTCATACTGACATCACGTAAATCCTGCATCGCGCAAGCAGAGTTTACCGCGCGACTAGCATATATACAACATCCCGACATCAACCGTTGGGTAGATGCCCACCAGACACAACACCCGTCTGGTCGGAGGATCCTCCCTTTTCCAAAGAGTATGAGTGAGCTTTACACCCTGTTCCTCATACCTCATATAACCTCTAAACAAGAATGGCTTGGTTTAGACAGCTGTACAACTGAAGTGCTTGGACCTGTACAAAGAAAATGTTTCGAAGGTATTACAGATGGATGGATACTGGTATTGAGCTGCTTTCAGTTAGACTGGGAGCCGAGCCCAAGAAAGTTAGGAAAAAGGCTCGGCAGATCATGATAAGGAATAAGAGGATGCTTTAGACCAGCAGAAGTATAATATTCATAGGCTTTCATCCGGAAAGCCTGCTTCACTATCAGTTTGCATTATGTAACAATTGTAAAATCGACGCTAAATTGCTTCATGTATTGTATCTCTGTGAACAATGAGGAATGTGAACATCATTATGAATTCTCGTACGGAAGCCATTTAGATCGTCAGTTATTTTCCCGAGTCACGATATTGCGCGATATGCATATGTAGGCATTATGTTAGTCTACAGTATTTGTTTATGGGTGCTAATTAAGGCAGCTTCTTTAAAATGTCATTCTCGTCTTCAAATATATTTAGTTGTCTAAATAATTAATAGGTAAGCGACAAACTTTTAGCGTCTAATAAATGGTTTTCAAGCGAATATATATTGTAAAACGAGCTACTGTTAATATGACGCAGCATGGTGATAATTCTTAAGCAACGTTATGGACCAAGTAATAAATAGGGGCATTTTTTTTAAACCACCCAGAAGTAGGAGCCCCGCAAAACGGGGCTCCTACTTCTGGGTAGTTTAAAAAAAATAACCACGAAGGGGATGGCGGGGTCTTTTAGACCCCGCCATTCCCTTCTAACCTAACCTGTCCGAGTCGGGGTGCCCTAAGTCCCGAGCTCGCTTAGTAGCTCACTTACAACATTAGTCACTTGAGTTATCAATTCAGAAGTAAATATATTTATCGGTAGCTCTGAGTCATATTAATTTACGCTCGTAAATTGACGCTGGTTTTTTGATATTCTGTTGGAATAGTAAAGATGATGAATTAATATAATTGAAGCTGTTCTATTAACTCGTCGCCTACATATAAAAAAAGACGCTAGGTTGCAGGTGCTAAAGAAATTTTTGTTGCCGCACATATAATTTGCCTTTGTTTACTACGTTAACAAATCTACAAACAAAATTTCTATGTATAGCCGCACGAGTTAGTTCCACTTTTTTAACTAGATGGTGCTGTACAATAACGTCACGTTTCTGAATCGCGGTGTTAAGATCCTCCGCCGTTGAACGACCCTCGCGAATATTTGTAGTAAAATCATACTTACCTGGCATAGGGGATACCGTGATCATTCAGGCGGTTCTCCCAGGGCGAGGCCTTCCCATTGCACTGCGGTTGGGTTGACCCCTGCGATTATCCCTAATGTGGATAACTCGGATGCGTAATTTTTGGTAGTGGGGACTGCGTTCGCGCCGTCCCCCTCAGAGTTCCCTGTGTTTAAACGAATGTTACAATAGATATAATGTTACCGTCGTTGTTTCGTTGTAGAATGGGCCTTTATATTGTTGTTAATTTATTACGGTTTAACTGGTACTAGCTTGTGAAGTGTGGCCTCAGCCTGTCTATTTACAGTTAACTTTTTTTAATAGAAGTATCTTGATCTTCTACTCGGTGATTATTATAGTACCCCATTCTGAGTTTAAAAAAAATGAAGATGGTGGTGGTGACGTATATGTAAATTTATGAAGAATAAAAATACTTATAATTAGATGATGACTGAAGGAGTTAAACTGCACCGATAACTAAATAAAAAAATGATTGGAGTATTAAGAATAGGAAGATGATAATTTTGTAGCGTGGTCATGCCATTAAACATTATACATATACGAGTATATAGCATTAGCATTATCAGCCTATAATGTTCCCACTACTGGGACACACGCCTCCTCTCTTCGACAGGGATTGGGCTGTCTTCGACCACGCGGACCCAGTGCATGTTGGTATATGTCACGCCTTCGAATTTTTAGTTGTAGTACATGCCGGTTTCTTTAAGATGTTTTCTTTCAACGTTTTGAGAGCAGTGGTGATGAAATTATTTACACAAAGTAAAGCGCCTGCCTGGGTACGAACCCACGACGTACAACTCGTAAGTCGGGGCCGTTACCACTGGGCTACTACTGCTCACATACCATAAGTTGAAGCAACAGTAAATGTTGCATTACATAAGTTACGTAATATTTAGAACCATTTAATCAACAACGGTGAGTGATGCTTATAGCCTTGAGAATAATGGCTATGTTGCACAAATATTAAATAGGTACCTATTATTTCCAGTGAAGGGACAGAAAGGTTATCTCAAGGTTAGTCAGACAATCATTATTATTTTATTTTATCTGAGAGTATCCGTTAGCCCTTGGCTTACCAAGCACTTCGAGTAATTGCGTGTTGCGTTATTATATGTACGTATACAACACATGTGTTTTGTACATATTAATAGCTGTCTTCTATTGTAACAAGATTGTAACATTGTAGAGCAAAACTCTCTTCTCCTCAGACCAAATAAACATGTGTGCGCACGCGATAGAAGCAAAACCTTCAAAAGTATTCTATCTCATTCTCTCTCACGTTAAATCCTATAGATGTATATTATGTTTGTTTCTTTTTAATGTCACTTTTTGTTTCATAGAGTTTCAAATCACAACGGGTCTAAAGAAGATTTCACTTCAAAAATCAAGACTGCCTCGTTGGTCTAGTGTTCGCAAGCGCTACTGCTGAGCATGAGGTCCTGGGTTCGATTACCGGGTCGGGCAAAGTGTTATTGGGTTTTTCCATCTGGAATTTCTCGGTAGCAGCCCGGAGTCTGGATTTGTGCCCGGTTGATGGCAATAGGCTCGCCCCCTATTACATGGGACTTAAACATAACTGGCGAAATGTGGGTGTGCTATAGGTACACCTCTGCCTAACCCTTCGGGGAATACAGGCGTGATGTTATGTTATGTGTGAGTGTAAATCAAGACATAGCGCTGTCAATAGTAACGTGAGGTCGGTTTCGTAAACATGTGTGCACTTAGTGAGGTGTAGTTTGGTCGTTAATTGGGTTGTAAATGTGTGCGCGTGAGCGTGTATGCACAAGGCAAGGTGTAGTTTTGCATGCTTCACTGTATTGTTCGCAGCGCTGTCTTGATTTTATATTTGGTCTGAGCTCTCTTACAGGATGTAAGGGATATCGGTGCCCAAATTGTTACCATGAATTCAGCACACGACTCTAGACCCCCCAGACATCTAGTCGGTTATTAATAAAAAATAAAAAAAAATGCAATACTCACAGTAGTTTTTTTTCCATAACCGACGAAAAATTGAAGTTGAATTTATGGTAACAGTTTGTGTGTTGATGACCTTACACCTTGTATACAGCAAATGCCTAAAGAAGCGTTGATTACCACTCTTGCTTACTTCGCATTTGTTGGTTGGTACAAACCACAGATATCAGGTACAATATCTAGAACAATAGCTAAATATTTCTTGTCGTTGGTGACAGCGAAGCGCGAGCGAAGCGTCTCCGTTTCAGCTTGGACAAAAATGCTTTCGTATGTCCGGATGTCCGGCTGGTCTCCTCTACCGGTCGCATTTCTCAATCGATTCTCGTGAAATTTTGTGAGCAGGTTCAATAATTATATGGAATACTAGCTTTTGCCCGTGGTTTCGCCCACGTGGATGTCGGAAATTATCCCATGGGAACATACTACTGGGATAAAAGTATCCTACTTGTTAATCCAGGTTATAAACTATCTGTGTTCCAAATTCCATCTAAATCCGTTCAGTATTTTTTGTGTGAAAGACTAACAAACATCCATCCATCCATCCACCAAAACTTTCACATTTATAATATTATTAGGATTTTTGTCGATTCAATTTATCGAATTTTTTCAAAATGGTGGAGGTATGGGGGTAGAAAACGAAAAATAAACATATTTCAGCCATTTCACGCTCTTTGCGCGCGTTTTTTGTTTTAAGAGGCTTACAAGAGCACGGTCACTGTCGGATTGCATAGAAAAGAAAGAGACGCGCGATGACACAACGTTCGTAATTTATTGCAAAATATGAAGCAATTATGGATTTTACAAAAATCTATTCATTGGACTAAAAAACTAAAACACTATTACGTTAGTATGTTAGTTGTAGAATAATCTGACAAAAAATCTGAATGTTTGCATGTATATTAGTATGGTTTTGTATTGTAAAAATATTTTTTAAGAGGTATCTTCGTGATTTTTTTCTATCATATCAAGTTAATTGTATTATGTTTTCAACACACTATCTAACTAGCATATATCTAGAAGAATATCATATATTTTTCTGATTTTGGTTACTGCAGTGGATCATATATTTTTAGGCATTATAAATTTGCGTTTAGGTCATGTAGTCCCCTTAAGGTACCTACATTTATTCAGTCTTAAGCTATGCAAGAACAGACTCGCGAGCTCTACAACTCCCAGAGCCACTAGTATATATACTACCTACATAGGTAGTAAGCAAGAACTGGTCTGAACTTGTTACATTTTATGTAACACCACTTGTGACGGCATTTTTCTCATTGCTTATTTGCGATCTCTACTGCCTTCAAACCCACAACCTCGTTCTTGAGATGATTCTCGCTTAACCTCCGAAGCATCACGATATCACTTGCTTTATATAGTGTCACAATGAAGAAAAGATAATTGAATTCAAACCGAGACAAGTTTTCTTTGTCCTTTCCTCGAAAAAGCCTCGTTTCCACGATGAGGTCATAAACTTCCTTGTCGACTATGTTTAAACAATTTTATTGTATTGTCATTCATTGATTCATACGTCATTTTCGTGAACGGGCGCCGTCAGTAGGGACTGGTCAACTCTTGGCTGCCACGGCTTATTTTAATTTAAAATTTTGAATTGTTTTTTTATCTTTTTTATTACGGATACTTTAAACGTGCACGTCTTTTTACATCGTTCTCACATTTTTAATTTGAACATGAATGATGTAAACAATTTGTTTTTTGTAACTATATGTTGATTTAAAAGAGTGTCCAAGGAGTTTCTTGCCCGTTCTTCTCCATAGGTACCTACCCAACTAGCTTCATTTTTCTGACTGACTGACCCTTTGACAATTCAAAAGTGCCTGTAATTGGTTTATTTGAAATAAATGCTTTGAGTTGGAGTTTGATTCTCTCAGCTGATAGGTACCTTAGGGTTCTTCACACATGTTCGGATCGGCCCATTGGATTCGGCAGAAATCGTTGAACAACAAAACTGACCTAAAGCAATTATTTAGCTTTCATTCGGTTCGTGCCGATCGTCCAATTGCGTTCGGCATCTACCCTCGTGCGATCATGTTCGGGTCGCATAGGCACAATTCGAGCTAAGCCGAGCGGTTTTTTCCCGAACTTATATCTAAGTACATAAATATTCGATTTTGATGAACATTCTAGACAAAATTAGTAACACTTTTTATTGTTTTCAAAACAGTTAAATACTACTTAAATATATTTAAATACTTCTGTAAAGGAAACACAAAATATTTTTTGTGCATGAAAACTGCTGTTTAGTTACGCTTCAGAAGGCATTAGTTTAAAATTACCAATACTTACATAGATACTTTTCAGAACCAAGGCTAACTATATTCAGACGGTAAAGAACGTATAATCTATATTTAGAATTCGTTTGTTATTTTGTGCAACGGAACGTGCAATAACTGCGAATAACAGGAATTAGGCACCTGTCCCACCGCCTCTGAGGAAGCGACTAGCTATCGACGAATTTCTCGCTCTGGAAACGTACAAATAATTTTAGCTGCCGTGTAAGTCGAGTCGTGTGTATCTTTGTCCACTTTTAAAATTCTGGTTTAAAAACACTTCCTCTCTCCTTAAACATTGTCATTACATTTAGTTTCCTTACTCTTGTTTCATGTTTATTACTGTATATATTATATTATGTAGATAACTATATGTTTTATGTATGTATGTATTTGTTATATATGTAAATGGTACACCACTGACTACCTGCATTATTGTCTCTCCTTCTACCTTGAATCCATCAAAAGGTTGTCTGTAAAAGATCGCTTTTAGCGATAAGACCGCCCGTTGTGTCACCCTATGTAAAATTTCTACTTTTATATCTGTAATTTTCATGGTGTACATAATAAAGAGTATTCTATTCTATTCTAAGTAAAAGAGATACGTATATAAATATATTAATAGTTGATCGCTGACTGTTCACACTATCGGCGAGTACTCGTTTGTCGCTGCGACATGAGCTATCAAAAAGAGGGTACTCGTTCAGCGACGCTCGCTTAAGCTGCGTCCAGAGGGCCTAGACAAAGTAACATTCGATTACCGATGACGCTAGTAGAAATGCCAAAAAAAATATGAGGTTGACATAAGCTATCGAAATGTCACATGATCATGACAAAAATATAAATTACCTAGACAATGTTATCATCATTCGATTCTATGAAACGAATCGACAGCGTCCAACGGTTACTTCCATAGAGATGCGTAGCCAAGTGACACTTTTTGACAAGCGTTATCGCTAGTTTTCGATTCATATGACGGAAACATTAGCGAAAACGATAGCGATTGTAGAAATAGAATAACTCCGAAGTGAATGCATGGACACAAGGGATCTAAACTAGCATTCTTGGATCGCGACGCGGATATGGAACGGAGGAACGGTACTAACAAAATAACATATCTGGACGCAGCTTTAGAGGGCAGAACACTAGTTGAGAGACTCACGCTTGTCACATGCGCATACCAGAGAGTAATCGCTCGTACTCGCACTTGCTGCACGTGTTTCGCCAACTCGTTTTTAATTGCTAGCTCAACTCGATTCTTGTTAATCGTCGGCAGTGGGACAGGTGCGTAAGAAGACACCTGGAAGAGTCATAATAGTTCAATCGAGTGAAACACTTACTGATTAAAGAACTGAATAGGAACCAAAACAGGATACGAAAAACTTCCACCACCCCATGACTGCGTTCATAAGCTAGCTGACTTTCAATCAAAATCACCAATCAGTCAACTCAGCTTATCGCAGTACACTGCAGGACATAGGCCTCTCTCATGCTGCGCCACAACACCATGTACTCCGCCTTCCGCCTCCAATCTATCTCAAATACCTTTTTAAGTTCCATCTGGCGTTGACTACGCTTTCCGATACGTGGTCTCACTCAATAATATACCAATAAGATTGTTTTATCTTCAATCTATTCACAACGATGGTCGAAAAAGAGTTTTTTTTTTTTGGGTGGGCAAACATCATATGGACTCTCCCGTTCTGGGCGGAGCGGAAGGGTGTGTCAGACTCTTACTTACTAAAACCCACCCGTGTTCCTTCAGTTGCCTGTGCGCCAGGTTAACTCTTTCGAACAATCCGCGACCCCGGCATTTTTCACATACGCATGAAATGCTGGTGAATGTTTGATGGGAAATGCGAGTGACAATATATTTGTGTATGTGCAGGTTAGCACACTTTGGCTGCAACCAGTACCCGCTTCTTTTTGCACCACGTTCTCGTACGTGAGGTTTTCTCTCTTTAACTCGCATCATCGTCACCGAACGGTTTCTATGAGCTATATGTGTACTGTATGTGTACTTTTTGGGTGAACAAAAAGCGTGAAACTCGCGTCATCGTCACCGCACTCTTCGCCAATACAATTCACAAGTTACTTAGTTTTCACTTCTGTCAGCAGTCCCCAAAGAATGCCCCGCATTTTTTTTTAAATTTCTATCTAACTTCATTCTTGTGAATAAAATGATTAACGGATTCTAAATTCTAGTAGCGTACGCTTGTGCATACGTAATTTAAAAGAGAAATCGCAGCACTGACTATAACACCTTTTAAATAATGAATTAATAAACATTACGTTGTTTATGTACTTTATTTTTATTGTTTTATGAAAGTTTGTTTAAAAATACTCTTCTGTAAGTATAATTTGGAATCTGGGTATCTGCATCTGACTCATTGCAAGCCAAGCGCATTTAATTTTAACACACTAACAGTAGGAATGGCTGTCATGTTGACAGTTCAACAACATTCATTGCGTTATTTACGTTGCTGAGCAGACGAATTTTTCGAACATATGAAGCAATGGATGAGCAATATCCTTCAAAATGATTCAGATTATGATTGACAGTGTGTTATGGAATTAGAGTGCTGTTCTTGCTTTCAGTTAAAATAAGTTTTAAAAATATATATCCTATTAAATATTTAATGATTTACAGATCTTTATTGGATCTTTTATGTCTACTGTCCTGGTTTATTATTGGCAGTCATCTCTTTATTACTTTCTAGCTGTTTGCGCCTGGCGTCACCCGGGTTAATTTCTGACTTTTACGGTGAACACATACACACATACATAAACTTATGCCTTCTTCCCATGGGAGTAGGCAGAAACTAGAGAACGCTACCTGCTACGATCCTCACATACCTACTCCTTTTGCCTCGTTTACGTTCATACATCTGGTCATACACGCACGCCGGTTGTGAGTACTACGCACCTGACCTTTCTGAAGAACATCACCAATAAGGTCACTATACGGTGAATTGTCCAAAAAAAATCATTCACATACTTAATACATAAGAGTATTCTATTCAATTCTTGTCATGACAATTATGAACACAAAAAAAACTGCCTAATGGACCAGCCGTTCTCAAGTAATGATCCTACTTAATATTATAAATGTGAAAGTTTGTGAGGATGGAGGGATGGATGGATGTTTGTTACTCTTTCACGCAAAAACTACTGAACGGATTTGGATGGAATTTGGAACACAGATAGTTTATAACCTGAATAGACACGTAGGATACTTTTTATCCCAGTAGTATGTTCCCATGGGATAATTTCCGACATCCACGTGGGCGAAGCCGCGGGAAAAAGCTAGTTTTATTTATAAAGATCTTCATTTCAGTTAGGTATGTGACTGGAGGCAAGCAAATTATGTACGAACATAACACTGATAGCTGACATAAATGTACCTTTAGTATTGACAGGTCATCATTCAAATGAATGAACGGTTTTCAAGAACAAATATGAATGAACAATTATTGGACTTGCAAAATGAAATGTCTTGTACTTATTAACTTTCGTATTGCGATAGAGGTAATGTTACCTAATTAGTCTGGTATAAAAAAAGTACAGTAAATGCAAAGTGTGTAAAAGTATGACTTTCTCTTCATGTACAGTCGCCAGCAGGTCAAGCTACACGAAACTGTCAAATTTCTCCAAACGATTTTAAACATTAAAATTTTGATAGTTAACTTCAAAATCGAATGAGAAAATCTGACAGTTTGTGGTAACTTGGTGTGCTGGCGACTGTACATACATCAAGATATTGTGTGCATAGGTCGTGCTTGTGCTACATGGTACCCGCCGCTTCTTTTATTTACAACTAGCTTCCGCACGTGGCTTCGCCCGCGTGATATGTCGATATAAAGCCTATGTCCTTCTCCAAGGTTCACAGTATCCGCATACTAAATTTCATCAAAATCAGTCCAGCCGTTTCGAAGATTAGCCAGAACAAACAGACACGTACAAAAAGTTGAAGAATTGATTTTTTGTTATACTCGTAAGTATCGCTTTTATATGCATTTAGTGAAAAGCTGTTATATTACAAACAGACACTTCAATTTTATTTATTTGTGTACAGTTTACTGTGCTGTGCAGTTGTTGTTGTTTTTTTTTTAATATGCGAATAGTTCGTGCAGAAAAAAAAAACTTTCTTTTCTTTTTTCTAATTAAAACACATAATTTGGCGCATTTACTATGCAAACGCATTTAAAAGACAACCCAGATTAAAATACTTAGAATCTAAGAAATACTTTTTGAAATATTTGTGTTATTAAACGTAAAGAAAATACCAAGCATTCACAAACATATGTAATCTCTTTTTATAACTTATTTATTATAATTTTAATTTATCACTTTGTTACTTATTCCAAATAAAAAATAAAAAATGGTTAATCAATCAGCTGTCATATTTAAAAAAAAACTTTTTATTTTCATTGATAACGCCCAGTGGTTTTTTTTAATACACTGTGATATTTTATATGTACATACTTCCCTACTTTCAAATTACTTTTTTGTAAATGATCGATCAATCAGCTGTCATATTTTCAAAAAAAAATAGTCTTTTTATTTTCATTGATAACGCCCAGTGTTTTTTTTGGAAAACACTGTTATTATTTATATGCCCTTTATACCTATACTATTTTTTGTAGTCGTGCCAAATTTTATATTTAGTTTTTTGGCATTGCTTTCATAGCCGCTTCCGCGTCATAAGAAGTTGTTTTCTGCGTTATAATTTTCTTTCCAGTTACTTCCTAGTTTCACTGAGCTAATATTACCAAAATTAAAATACCTAACAACTGTGAACTTTCTAAATTCTAAACGAAGTTTTTTTTTAGACAAGAAAAATTGGTTTTCTAATAACCGCATACGATCATTCAAAGCTTAGCATTTTTATTAACAGACTTTAACGATTTTCAATAGCACTTGGAGTACGATAAATAGTAAAAAGTTTTCTACGTAATTACAATTCTCGATTTTCAACCTTATGGCTATCGTAATAAAGTTGAAAAATGGCGCGTATTTAACGGTCAGCTGTGTTTTTACAGATACTATCGAGTAGTGGCATAATGCCGATTGGCCGTGCAGTAGTATTTAAACTTCGAATGGCGAATGTCGTGGCAAAAATAGAACTTCAAATTAAAAATAGACACTAGAGTAGACGTTCTTATTTCAATTTATAGTTTAAAAAAAAACATTTAGTACTTAGATATTTTTTTTAGTTTTAATCCATTTGGAAGTATATTAAATGTTTTCGTTGTGTAATTATTTGTTAAGTGTGTGTTTATTAGCAGTTAGTGCAAATGTTTTGCGCGGGAATGATTTGTATCAATTGGATATTGTGCATTATAATGATTTCCATGACAGGTGAGATTTATTAAACTATTTTATTTTTTATTACATTTCCGTTATGAATGTTAGGTGTGCTATATTTTGTACTGATTAATTTAATTTAAGGTAAAGGAAGTATTTTGTGGCGAAAATCAATTTTATTAAAATTATTCTTCTTTTTTAATTATAGATTTATTTTAAACTGAATAGGATAAAAGTGGCTGGTTATAAAGGCACCATAATTACAATAATAATCTGTATTTATTATCAAAATATTGTAAAGGTTGATTCATTCTGCCAAATGTTGATATTTGTACTTATATTTTTGTATGGAAACCGTTAAAAATAATATTAACGTCAGTAACGGAGTGACGGCTTCCATACGGTCATTTGAAAAAAAGTCGCATCATTAGTAACTAGAACTCGGGCCAGTAGCAACAGCATTCTGAAAATAGTGGCAGATAGTGTCTATTCTCCCATTTTGAGGCATTTTGTAGAGACGATGGCCAGGTGAGAAACTTCTACCTTACTTGGTCATCTTCTGTGCAAACTCAAACTCAATTATAATAAGAATATTACTACTAACACTAGCTTTAAGGTATTACTAACATTTTGGATCGTTGTTGTCCAAATAAAGAAATTTTTGATTTGGGTAACGTCAAAAAACACGACAATTTTCTTCATACAAAATTAACAAATATGTACAGCAAAAAAAAAAAACAGGAAATGGCGAAAGGCAAGTATGTCTGCTATCTTTTAATGACGGCGTTCTAAAAATAAAATGTGCCTAATTCTATTTCGAATGAACGACGTTTTCCTTTCGTTCTGTCATTCGTTCACAGCAGTACGTCAACGGCCTTAGTCACATGCGTTTTGGGGATGCCCGAATGGGTTCGGCCTTGACCGGTGTTTTATACAAGAGCTCTGCCCGTTGAGGTCATGCGCTGAATAACGAAAGCAGGCCAATTTGTTTTGTTCATTGATATAATGATATGTCACAGTCAAAACTGATAATCGTTCAAAACCACATTTTACTCCCAAAATCGGTCAAAACTACTTTTGTCCGGATATAATAAAGTATTTGAACAATTACTAACATTTACTTACCTTCCTTACATACGGCTACATATCAAGCTATACATTTCCAGTATAAGATGATCTCGCAGTGTATAGGATCTCCGTACAATGAGAGGTCAGCTTATACTGGAAATGTATAGCATGATGTGCATGTGTAAAAAGGACGCTTCAGGAAAATATAATGTATGGTCAAAATTAATCGGTAAAAACAGATTTTTAATAGAGAAAACGTGTTTTAATCTTATAAAGATTTTGATCGATTAACAGTTTTGACTGTAACAGATAAATCAACACCCTAACTAAATAACACACTATCTATCACAATCTGAAGCCTATTGCTAATCCATTGCTTCATATGTTCTAGAAATTTGTCTGCTCAACAACGTAAATAACGCAATGAATGTTGTAGAACTGTCAAAATGAAACCCATTCCTACAGTTAGTGTGTTACGTAATTACCCCGCTTAAAGTAGATATAGATATAATGATAAAAAACATACCTACTTTGCTACTGCCTCGTTGGTCTAGTGGTCGCAAGCGCTACTGCTGAGCATGAGGTCCTGGGTTCAATTCCCGGGTCGGACAAACTGTTATTGGGTTTTTCCATCTGGAATTTCTCGGTAGCAGCCCGGAGACTAGATTTGTGCCCGGTTGATGGCAATAGGCTCGCCCCCTATTACATGGGACTTAAACATAACTGGCGAAATGTGGGTGTGCTATAGGTACACCTCTGCCTAACCCTTCGGGGAATACAGGCGTGATGTTATGTTATGTTATACCTACTTTGCAAATTTTCTACCCAAGTACTTAACCACTTCATAGGATAAACGATTAGTATTTTATAGTTTGCTCGGGTAAGCATTGCAATTTTGCTCATTATTAGAAACAATTTGTAGATACTTCCTGTAATTAATATGTATGTAATTGTTTTAATATTTTAATTGTTAACCTAAGCGCATAATTTAACTTTAATTTTGGAATAATTTCCAGTAATCAATCGTAATTATTTTGGAACAAAAATTAAACAATGGTGTATTTTATTTTTTCTTTTAACACAAATACAGCAGTAGCTTAAATATTCACAGCTGTAGGTATTATTAATTGACCACAGAGTATAAAGAAAATGAAGTACGCAGCAGATTATCCACGGTGTGAGCATCGACAGTGTACAAACATTTGTCGGTTACAAAAAAAAAATGCTGTCTCACCTACATGGTCAATAGCGTTGAAAATAACATGTAAAAAAATACATGTATCTTTCAAATGCCCCTGTATTTTTCAATAAAATACAGAATTTTCCGCAAGATTTTCCCTTTGATTTTTAAATTTGAAAAATACACAGTATTTAACAAGCATTAAGTATACCTGTATGATTGTATTTTTCAGACGAAAGTGAAATTTGTTTTTTCGAAAAGTACGTGTATTTTATAGGAACGATACAACGTTTCGAAAAAAACAAAAAGTATCTTTCGAAGTTTTCAACGCCAATGAACAAAATCAATGCAACATGATTATTTTCGAGACGAATATCTCTTACACGCTTATCGACAAGTAATGTGCAAGCATCTTCAAATTCAAAACGAATTTGCAATTCACGGAATCATGAGTCTTCTTTTATTTTTCGTCGTGTCACGATGGCAATTATAATTAGATACAGTCTAACTACTTTAAATAATATACGTACATAAACAAATTGTTTATGCAAATTAGTAACACAACGGTGGGATGTCACAACGATTTTTGAGCACTGTTTGTTGATGAACAATGGCATGCAAAATTAACATTAGATTTGGATGTTAAATGGATCACTTGAATTGAAATTGTTTATACAGATTTGGTATCTTTGGTGTTGATTCGTCAAAGTCACTGGAACGAAAAAGTTGCACTGAATTATTGTGTTACGGAATAATGCGCCAAATATGAAGTACCGTCAAACGGGGTGAATAGGGATGCAGGGGTGAATGGAGACGAAACCTTAAAAGGGATTTTAACATTGAAATAATATAGTTTGTTGCCAAAAAGGACTCTAATGTGTTTACTGTATTATAATTAACGATTAAGTGTCCTTAAATCCCTTTTAACGTTTCGTTCCGATTCACCCCTGTATCCCTATTCACCCCGTTTAATGGTATTTTTTTAAAATTTTCTTGATGGACGTTGTCAACCGTTGATATTTTTTTGGCACTGACACTAGAATAAAAAAAAAGTTAATAGCTAAGCTATTTACATCCCACCCTGCATTATTCCACCATAAGATTTTTGTAATTCAGACAGAGGACAGAGGCCACACATTTGGAACCGGAATAGGTATAATTTATTTAGCTAAACTTCGAGGAAGGAAGTAACTTGAGTTGATAATAACTCCTCGAATAAAACCCGGAATTCAAAAACCACGAATTATTTATTGGACTTTTTTATAGTTACAAATTATTGATTTGAAAAATCATATAACACTTTTTAGAGTTCCGTACTAAAACTATTAAATAAAAGGGCTTTGTTTTACATATTAGGAAAATAAATTCTTGAAAAGTAACGCTCAAAAGTGTTATATAAGATTCTTCAAATCAATCATTTGTAATCATAAATAAATTCCAATAAATAATTCGTGGTTTTTAAATCGCGGGATTTAAACGTCATTATAATAATTATTCCGGGACTTTCGAGGAGGTATTATCCACTCAAGTTAATTCCTTCCTCGAAGTTTAGGTTAATAAACTCTACCTATTCCGATCTCAGATAATCATAGAGACATTGGCAATCCAAATACTAGCTACTCTGTGACAGAGAAATAAAAACAGTTCAATAAAATGTCAAGCCACTTAAAACCAACCCTGGATTAAATAAAGGTCAAATAGATTACTTGTTATTATAACTGCAATGGCGGAAAATGTTAAACCATTGTGACGTCTGATTTTATTGGATGGACTAACAACAGCTGCTTACAGTATAACTATTTTCTTAATGTCGGGAATCATCGGATTTCCGAATACAAACGAATGCTGATTTCCATGTCCATCAATTATTAGATTTATCATGTATAATAATTTGAATTCAGAACTAAGTACTTTATTGTTGTTTTGTTTTGACGTAACAACGATTAAAGTATCTACTTAGTTCTGAATTCAAATTAATAAACACGATAAATCTAATAATAAAATTGATGGACATGGAAATTAGCATTCGTTTGTATTCGGAAATGCGATGATACCCGAGGGACATTAAGAATATAGTTGTACTACCTAGATATTAACTTTGTGAATCAATACAATACAAATTATAAGTTAAAGTCACTGTTCGTGTCTGTCTGTGTGACCGCGTTGTTCTTTTAAACTAAACTACGCAACAGATTTTAATGCGGTTTTCACTATCATTTAAAGAATTCATTCCAAAAGGTTTATGTGTAAGATACATTAATATTAAATCTACATGTAATAAATAAATCTTGATATTTGGTCAAGTTGTAAAAACCGTGCGAGGCCGGGGGCCTACTCTATAAGGGCCGTATTTCAGAACCTTACTCAAGACTCACGCATTACTTAAAACTAGTTTTCTTCTTTTTCTTTAAGGGTTCTGGTTTCCGCACTTAGTCATTCATGTGGACCATTGTGCGTGGGCCGTGGCGGCCGTCGGTGGTTATTCCAACCAGCTCACCTCCCTCCAGAAGTTGATAATGTCTTCTGGTCTGCTGAGAGCATCTGTGTAGGATCTGGGTGCCCCGAGGGTTTGTGTCCTAATCTGGATGACGCCTGTGCATTCAAAGAGCACATGCGAAACGGTTTCCTCAGCCTCCATGCAAGCCCTGCATAAAAGACTGTCCAATATGCCTATTATGAGGAAGTGTTACTTAAAACAAGTTTCAACCAATCAAATTGCTTTGAATGATTTTTAAGTAATGCTTGAGTTTTGATTTAGGTTCTGTAATACGGGCATATAAGTCAGTCAACCGATACGGACTCATTCGAAAGTAGTTCGATATATCGGAATGAACCCTACTCCCGATTAATTAACATTTTCGGACGGGCAAATACATATCGGGAGTAAGGACAACTGTCAAATCTTGTTGTCATTCATTCTTAGTACGGGCCCCAAAGTAATTATTATGTATGTAGGTGATACTGAGGAGGAAATGCCCGTAACTTCGGCCAGAACTACGGATTTCGTGGTTGGAGAGTAGACCCCTTGGGGCGGGCTGCTAGTAGGTACCTAATAGAAAGAAAGAAAGAAAGAAAACACGTTTATTTGCGGTAGACATGACGCAGAGAAAAATACTCAAATACAAAAAAGAACGAGTTGGGGGGAAAATATGCGTCCCATCCACGCAAAACGGCAATCGCTCAGCATAATGCTACGACCCTATGCGAGACAGAGCTCCTGCGCTGGTTTTCAGCGATAGCCAGCGTTGACGTGATGACGTCAACCAGTGCAGCATACGAAAATTAGAAATAACAAAAAAAATACACTGTACCTAGTTCTAAATGTTTATATAAACAACATATTTATGAAGTGGTAACATTCCGGGCAACGACTTAGGCGCCGCAGACTTTTAATAATCTGTGCGCGCAGCTGTCATAAAACTGTAGGTTTGACATTTTGACATATTGATTACGTAATAGTATTACAATACAGATAAGACAGGGAATAAATTGACACATCTCTTCATCTTGTTGTTTCGACGGTAGGTACATCTATGTACATATCTTATATTGTTTGGTCCCAGAAGGTGGTCACTGTGTTATTATTGCGACGTCAGAGGCTAATTTTATGACATTTCCTTAATTTCATTCATCATACCTCACATCTTTTTTCTTTTTTCATTTCCCTTTTTTTTAAATGTCACAGCATCATGCTGAGATAGGGCCCTTTTGACCTCGTACAAGACTTTCTGTTGTTATTTTCATTTTACTATTGTTGTTATTTTATTATTTTTGTTTTTATGAGTGTGTTTAGTTTAGTTTCTGATAGACCTGTGCGAGTCCCAATAAATACTTTTTCTTTCTTTCTCTTAATTTCCAGAATAGGTTTATTTAACATAATCTTCTATCAACATTTGAATTGTAAAAATAACCGTACGAAGGCTGACTTAATGCCTTAGGTATTTTCTACCAGTCTCTAAGTATCTGAGGGTGATGCAGTGATAAAACCAGCTTACAAAATAGGTGCAAAAAAAAAATACTTTATAAAAAAATTTTTTGGACGTCCTTTTTCTTTCCACAATAAAGTAATATTAAAGCGAACTCACTTACTTTTAAGTGATCCAAATTCTAAATTATAATCAATTTTTCTGAATTTTGAAGTAAATAGGCAGTTAGTTCATAAAAGTATTAATTAAAATAAAAAATAAAACTACGGAATGAGCAAGTTGAGCAGTGGCAACGGGCCGGCTGCATTAAAGCTTCCGCAGACAGGCGCGACGAGACAGGGCGACGATTTTTTTTTTGTTGTTACGTTTTCATAGGAATTGTTCTGCTAGAGTCGCATCGTATCTGTTTGGAGCCTTTAACCGTAGCAGCAATGATCACTGCTGAGGAAGACGTGTTCTTGAGTAGAAACCGCGAACTTGGAGCTTAGCGCAGAATGTCCTCTGGCTAGTGGTAGTGCAATGATCTTCGTTGGAATGCTGAGAGCAGCTACATGAGAGTGGTCCAGGATCGAGTTTAATAACTTGCAAAATGTAATAGACTGCTATAGGCCGACGACAATCATCATGAGAGAAGCTATGATCATCAACTATGATCAAAAAACAAATCAATCAAATCATATATTTTTTTCGCATGAAATAATGTTTCTCACATTAATTTATATTAAACGATCCGCTTTTGCTGGTGTGTGCTTATGTATTTTAAATTCCTGGGCACTTAAGGCTTCCGCAAAAAAGCGCGACGCGACTGTAGTAGAAGAATTTCTATGAAAACTTCATAGAAAGAGTCCCATCGGGCCTGTCTGCGGGAGCCTTTAACAGAACCATCGACGCCTCTTAGATTCAGTCATCCATAACAACGTTACGTGAGTGAGTTCAATGACAAATTGCTTATTATGTATTTCCTAAGTTACAATGTTTTTCTTATCGTTAATTTTATGCATGGAAAAATAATTATCCGATAATAATATGGCGCCATTTTATCGCGTTCAGTTGATTCCATATTTTGTGTTGTTGAGTTCAATATAATCGATTTTTAATTAACTACTAAGAACAAGTTTTGAAATCTCATTTAACTTTGTAATCGCCTTGTGAAAATTCAGGTTTATTTTATCTTTTATGCCTTTTTTCTTTGTACCTACCCAAGGCTTTGGTGACGTGACAATTGTTCCTAAGAGTATTATTTAGTTTATAGAAAAAAATACCTTAGGCACTGAAAAATAAGTATGGTTTATAAATTAATGTTGAATGGAAATATTACTAAAATAATGTCAATGATTTTTATATCTATATATATACTTATATATATAAATGAATCCCTATTTCCCTTGGTCACGCCGTCACGCGTGTACGGCTGGACCGATTTCACTAAATTTTTTTTTGTCTTCGTTATTGTCAGGGGAAGGATCTTATGAAATAAAAAAATAAGGAAGTTGATCGGAACGTTACAAAATTTAAGAAAACTTAACGCCAATATTAATTTTACATAACTGTCAGTTATTTGAAATAACTGTCAGCGATTGACAGAATGCGCGCTGCAAATATCGTTTAACACAGATGGATCGGTTGATAAATGAGTCGATAGTTTTAGTTTTAGTCAAAAGTAAAACTAAACGACATATGACATTCATAGTTAAGACAGGACAACGTCTGTCGGGTCAGCTTGTAAAATATACAGGATGTTGTAATCTGAAATGATCGTATTTTATTTATAATTATAATATTTTTTATCTAAGCCTCTGTAGCGTATGTAAAATTCCAAAATACGGAATCCACGGATGCTCCTTAAATAACCTCGTCTGTCGAGGGGTTTCAGCAGAAAAACCCTTGGCAGACTTAATTTATTCTTGAAGTGAGGGTTCATACCTACTGACTGGAGTTCGTTTCACTCTAGTATTAGATGGGTATATTCAGGGGCCCGATGGTCACCTTTGAGAGACTCAGCCAAGCACTTCCGGTGAAAAATAAATACTGGCGGATTTCGATTTTCTGTATGTACCAGTAAATTCCTAACTGATGCCATTAACAGTTATTCCGGTATCAGATGGGTAAATTCATAGATATATGTTTTTTATATTTCTATGGGTAAATTACACCCCCCTTTTTCGCACTGGAAATGATAGTTATTTTTCTACTTTCGGCAAGTTCGGACTTAGCAAGCTATTACATTCGAACTTAGCATCACTTTTATAGGAAACCATTGTGCATTTCATCGCGGTATCAAGGACAAGTAGGTACGAAATTTTCCAGCCGGCCGGCTCTCCTACTAATATAATTAGTTCGGATCCGAACTAAGAATGAATGAC
Source organism: Griposia aprilina (assembly GCA_916610205.1). Lineage (NCBI taxonomy): Eukaryota > Metazoa > Arthropoda > Insecta > Lepidoptera > Noctuidae > Griposia > Griposia aprilina. The sequence continues at coordinate 4,964,146 of OU744300.1, read as the reverse complement.
AATACGATTTGACTGTAGTCCCGTCCCTACTTCCAATAGGTGATACCCGATCGAAAAAATTAATTCCGTACTTGTTTGGACGGTCTATTACTGTCGGACGGGCCCGTATCTTCGTAGACGGACTAAGAGAGCAGGCACCAGACGAAACTTAGCGTAAACTTTACGCTTCAATCTGTCAAAATCACGCCAAAATGCTCTGATTTTGACAGATTGAAGCATAAACTGTATGTCCGCTAAGTTTTGTCTCTCTATCTTACCTAAAGTGCGCACTTAGCCGAGTTTAATTAGAAATATTTTTCCTAATTATATTGTTCATAACTAGAATAGTTTTTTAACCTACTTATGACCGACGTTGTATTAATGTATTGTATAATTGATTAATTTTGAGTAATGATGACTTTGATATTACAATTAATTGTTAAATGTATGTACTAACTAGTTTTTTAAGTTGCTTGTAGGATGGCGGAGTCTCAAAGGCCCCACCATCCCCTTCGTGTTATTCTATTTTACTATGGACCAAACCAGAAATCGCGAGAAAAAAACATATTTTCCCTACATTATGTTCGCATATCACGTCAAAACGTAGGGAACAGCTGATATTTTTTTCGCGATTTCTGGTTTGCTCCATAGTAAAAGTTGTTTATAATGATGAGTACAATGACCCCTTAAGAGGTTGCTGATGTTTTACCAATAACCCTGTATAATTACAAAAAAATTGGAAGTTGTTCTCTGTAAAATAAATGATTATTATTAAAAAAGGAGGGGGTTATGCATTCGTGAGGTTTTTTTTCATGTACCTATGTGTACAGTTTTCTTCGTGATTACTTGGCCGATTTACGTGATTCTTCATTTGGTAGAGGAAGACCGCGCAGTGCTCCCATTTTTTTTAAATTACTTTCCTTGAGTTTATGAGTCAGCTTCAAAACTGTTTTTAATCCACGTCATCTATGTTTATGATGTTATAATATTCACTTAGAAAATAGTGATAGACATTTTTGTAAATCTACCAGGCCTACCAAATAAAGTAACTTTTCACTTTATACTTAGTAGGTTTTTTTGAAGTAAAAACTTCTTTAGCGCCGTTTGTGATTTGAAACTCTATGAAACGAAAAAGCGACATTAAAAAGAGACAAACACATACTTACATCTATAGAATTTAACGTGCGAGAGAATGAGATAGAATGCATTATACAGTCTTAAAGTTCACATTTTTTAAGGTTTCACTTCTATCGCCTATGAACAGCATGCGAGCATGACCCTTTTTCTCTACACTCTACGAAGAGAAGACAAATTACTTTCTTAACAAAAAGTCATTCTTTTCTTGAATTTTGACATCGCGCCGTAGAAATCTATCTACAATCTGTTATTTTGTCGTCCGTTTCTTCTTTTTTTATAGTGGCCATGCTACCCAGGCTGCACTCGTTTTTTTTTTTTTGTAAAGAGCCTTTTTCCTCTTTCTTGTACATTTTTAGTAGAAGGTACTTAATCCATTAAATCTGGGATTGGCTGAACTTGTGTACACAGTTGCTTTACAGCGGATGCGCGATGACGATAAACATTCGAGTGTCGACCTTCACCAGTATTGTGTTTCTCATCATTGTTCAGGAATCCAATTTTGTTATGAATTATTGCGGGACATTTTTATCATTCCTTTGGCTTTTATTGAATTAGAATTCAAGTGTCGTAAGTATTTCGAAATGGGTAATAAATAAACACAAATAAAAATAAAAAATAAATTGTATCCAAAAATAATCTGAATTCCAATCAAAAATTACTGATTGCACAGCAAAATATAACCAAATAAGCAACAATTTATATTCGTGGCGTACCGCTATCTGCTAGGAGAGGCCTTCTATTTCTGAATGGCAATAATAATAAGGCGTAGTCGACGGAGCCCCGCTCGGCGGGGCTCCTACTTCAGGGTGGTTTAAAAAAAATAACCACGAAGGTGACGGCGAGGTCTTCCAGACCCCATCATCCTCTTCTAACTTAACCTGTCCAAGTCGGGGTGCCCCAAGTCCCGAGCTCGCTTCGCTCGCTCCTGCATCCTAAATTCTCCTAGTACAGTAATATTGCATTTTGTACCGATCCCGAGTGTGACTATTATGTATGTACGCTCGGGGTAATTTGCTGTGCCGTCAGTAATTAAATGATAGAAATAAATTGATAGGTGACTATTTATTAGATGTGGAATTAATAATATCCCCTTCGAAATACTGTCCTATTATATATTTGTTTGAATTTGATGATAAATTACTTAGATAATCGGTTTAGTGGTTGCAAATGCTACAGCTGAGCCTGAGGTCCGGAATTCAATTCCCAGGTCGGGCAGGGTGTTATTGGGTTTTTAAATGAGGAATTTCTCAGAAGCAGCTCGGAGTTTGGATTTGTGCCCGGTTGACGGCAATAGGGTCGCTCTCTATTACATGGGACTTAAACATAACTGGCGAAATGTGGGTGTAACTACTAAGGCTTACACCTCTGCCTAACCCTTCGGGGAATTACAAGCGTGATGTTATGTTATGTTATTACCTACTCGGTGAATTCACCATAAGGTAACTAATAAAACATACAAAATGACAAATCATTTAAAGTTTTCCTTATTCATGGGGAAATTCTAGTAACATTAGTATCATTTTCTGTTTGAGGATTTTGGGTAAACCAAATACAATAATTATTGATTTGTCCTTATTATTGCTAAACAAGTGTCACGATATTTTTTCCTCTAATTCATCGACACGCCCCGGTAGACCTTGAAACGAATAATAAACTCAAAGGCCATATTTCACGCAGATACAGTACAAATACTTACAAAATATGTATGTAAGTACTTGTACCTACAATTGTACTTATTTGTTCATTGAGTTATCATTGGTTCAGATAATAGAACAATCTATGACAATTTTTTACTTTGAGTATGTAAATCCAAACATAAATCATTTTATATGTTTATATGTTTAGCACTAGATAATACACTTTGACCATACAAAACTCAGTTCGGAAATGGAGGTCCGATACGAAAGTAACAAAATTCTCGACGTAGATAGTGTAAAATTTCTAGGCTTGATTATTGACAGGCAGCTCAAGTGGAAGGATCACATTAAAGCGCTATGAAGGAAATTAGTAGCTCATCTTACGCCTTGTATAAACTTGCTCCAACAGTTAAGGCGGCAATAAGTGCCAGCGACCTTGAGTGAGTGGGAGGAGCATGCGAAACTTTTAAGCTAATAAAACTGCACAGAGCGTCTACCCGGACATTGGTCAGCGATACAATGCCGCCCGTCGCCCGCAAGAGCCCCTGCTTAAACGCGCATCAAGTTTATTCGCAAAAACAACCCACCTTGATTTATCAAACACAATACAAATAAAAGCCGCATACAAAAATTTGGATAATTTAGATGGTGCAGTTTTCATGAAAATACGCCCGATAGTTTTTGCGTGATTATCAGTTTTGTGTTCGCGTTAGACATTACTTTACAAATTAATGACACTATGTTATAAAAATATAATTTCAAATATTAACATATCAAATTACGAAGAAAATAGTCTAGTTTATCATATATTTTTTTCAAACAAATAAGACTATTCGTTTAGACGTGATGTTCAATTTGAAATCATTAAAAGTCGTATATCTGCGCCTTAACACAGATGCACTACTCACAGCTTGTCATGGTCTTGTGGCATCTGTATTAAGATACGTTATTATATTTTTGGGTAACTCGACAAACAGAGAAGCCGCTTTTAAAGCGCAAAAGCGAGCCATCGGAGCCATGTTTGGACTACAAATAACGCACAGTTGTAAACCATATTTAAAAAAATACAAAATTCTGACAGTACCGGCTTTATATATTTATGAAACTGCCATATTTGTTAAGTTAAATGCACATTTATTTTCTCACCTGTCAGATACTTTTAAACGTAACAGGCGGAATGATATGTTACGCGGACGGAAAGGCAAAACAGCCCTAATGTGGAAAAGCATGTTCTGCATAGCTCCGTAAGTTTATAACAAAATTCCAACATCAAACAAAGAGTTAAAAAAAAATGGATTTAAAAATAAACTTAAAGACTTGCTATGTAATAAATGTTATTATAATTTAAACGACTATTTGAATGATACTTTGACATCATAATTGTAATCTTTTATAAGTACTTTGACATCTTACTCTTTGATACTCTGACATTTAATGATACTTTGACATCCTATACTTTGACATCTGACTCTTTGATACTCTGACATTTAATGATACTTTGACATCCTATTCTTTGACATCCTATACTTTGACATCTGACTCTTTGATACTCTGACATTTAATGATACTTTGACATCCTATTCTTTGACATCTTACTCTTTGATACTCTGACATTTAATGATACTTTGACATCCTATTCTTTGACATCTTACTCTTTGATACTCTGACATTTAATGATACTTTGACATCCTATACTTTGACATCTTACTCTTTGATACTCTGACATTTAATGATACTTTGACATCCTATTCTTTGACATCTTACTCTTTGATAGTCTGACATTTAATGGTACTTTGACATCCTATTCTTTGACATCTTACTCTTTGATAGTCTGACATTTAATGATACTTTGACATCCTATACTTTGACATCTTACTCTTTGATACTCTGACATTTAATTATACTTTGACATCCTATACTTTGACATCTTATTCTTTGATAATCTGACATTTAATTATACTTTGACATCCTAAATAAATTGTGTGTTTATGATATTATTTTTAACCGACATAACTCATATTTTAATTTTAATTCGTAATAGGCAATCAATAATTTTAATACCAACCTAATAATCTCAGGCCTGTAATAAATGTATGTTCCTAATACTTGCACGCCATACTTGGCAGAATGTGATGATACCACTAACTAATCTTAAAACCATTATAATATACCATACTCTGATAAATAAATGATTATGATTATGGACTAGTTTTTATATACTGGTAACATTGAATCGACTAGAATTTTTCTCTGTGACATGTACTTTTCCTCTTGTGTAAAATGAACAAAACTATTTTGGAAATACAGTTTACTGCAAAAAATCTACAAGTATCTTATTATACAGAGTACTGTACAACATCAAAGCGAGATCATCGTCAAATAATAATCCGAATCGAATAACCAACGCGAATTGCGATGTTATGCTACATACAAAATCATTTCAAATCACTAATCAATAATTGACAACTTAAAAGCCTATCATTTACGCTATACTTTCGTTCACAGTTAGTTAGTTACTGTTTTTGTAGAGGATAATTTCCCTATGAATAGGACACTATCAGTTCTAATACGCAAAATATAGTCAAGTGACTATACGTATTTTTCTTTTTAGGAAAACGTTTTTGCTAAAAACTAAATAATACTCAAATAAACAACTGTCACGTGGGCTCAAGATAAAATAAACCTCCTAAATTTCAACAAGGTTATTACTACAAATTTGATTGACAATTTAAAACTTTTTCTATAATTAGTAGCTAATTAAAAATCGATTGTGCGTGATTGAAGCCACGGGCGCAGCTAGTTTACTCTAAGCTTCCTCCACCTAACCAAACCAGCGGGGTAAACGTAACACTTAGAGCCGCAATGCCATTCATTTTGACAATTCAACAACATTCATTGCTGTATTTACGTTGTGGAGGAGATGAATTTTTCAAACGTATGAAGCAATGGATTAGGAATTTCTCTCAAAATTATTCGGATTTTGATAGATAGTGTGTTACGAAATTGGGGTACAGGTCATTATTGTATCAACAGCGATTGGTATTTAAGGGAGGGAGACCTTGGCTTAGCTTGTTGAATGCATAGAATTAATAGGCTTAGAACCGCAGTAGTCGCACATAAAGTGAAGCCATTTCAAGTTAGCCTTTTAAGGCTACATACGACTTTCGGTGCGTCAGTACTCAAGATCATGTATTGAATAGAGCTCGCGCAATTTCACACATTTTACAAATTAGTTCCGTTTTTAGACGGTTTTGCGGGACTGCACTAATTAGTTAAGATAAATGTGTAACTATATGTACTTACACTGTGCAATGAATAAATAAATAAAATTAAATAAACAAATAAAATAAATAATTCTAAACGCAACTTAAGTAATAATTCTATGCCTAACCGGCAAGGTTGGCAAAATTAGAACAGTTCCATTTTCCCCACTTTTTGGGAAAAATGTCATTCACTTGCAACATTAGTCGTTTGCTTGTGTGCGTGTCGGCAAATGTAATTACGTGCCGCATATGCACACATTCATTGTGTTGTTGCTTCAACTTTGAACGGAATTTTGAATGAAACTTTCACTCTAAGTCTAATTACTTTAAGGTTGAACGTCTATCAAAAACAGTATTTTCTCTTACCCAGATTCGAAGAAACCTCAGTAGACTACCCAATATGCAAGTCAAACGATACCTCCTGCCTGGGTGGCTTCGCACGCCTCTACCAGGAGATTTATACCTTACTCCAGGAGAAACCAGGGGCTCTTCTCCTGAATGCTGGAGACACATACCAGGGAACATACTGGTATACCCTGCTGAAGTGGAATGTGACGCAGAGGTTTATTAATATGCTGCCGAATGATGCTCATGTAAGTGTTTGAAGATTTTACTTTATAGATTTGTATCAGACTAGACTAACTTACTGAGGAGGTAAGGAGCAAAACCACCATATATCCACTTTTTCAGTAAGGCAGAAATCTAAAAAAACTGAATAAATAGTGAGCACATATTTTAGTATTTTTTTTAAAGAATGCCATTTACGTACCTACGTGATAAATAGGTCCTTGTAAAAATTTTTTTTTTAACCTGGGTATGTTGAGGTTTTGAACTAAACGTTAATATTAGACATTATTTTACTAACGAGAATAAGCTGTTTTGAAGTAAACACTTACTGCTAATGATAGGTTTTATAATTTCTTGTAGAAATCTTGAAAAAAAAAACGAAATTCCCAAAAGTGGATATGTTGTGGTTTTGATCCTAACCTCCTCAACTGTTATTCCTTTGCTCCACCCGAGTAAAAGGTTTATATTTTTCCGGGATCTTTTTGTCATAATATTGATATGTCAAAGGGATAAAATAAAATACACTGGATCGCAAAAATTCCGGGTCGCCAATAAAAACCGTGATATCTCCATAAATTATATACCTAGACACATCGTCTTAATGAAGTGATACGGGCTCGTGGAGGAAATACAAAATATTAAATTGACAAAAATCTTTTATTTTTTAAGATTTACTGCGAAGTGTATTTTTGTGGTCATAAGTTAGAAGCGAAATGTTCTTATTTTGTAGTATTTAATTAAAGTTATATAGTGTACAAAATGTGTTACACATTTTTTTATATATAATAATCAGTCATCTACAATATACTATTGTTTTGCAAATTAGTCTTATGTATTTAAGAAACTATCACGCCATTTATTAGCGACCCGGAATTTTTGCGATCCAGTATTTTAAATTATAACAGATTATTCCGAGAAAATACACACCGTGTTCGTAGTAGGTATTTCCCTATTCGCGTAAGTAGTTACCATAGATCAAGTTTCACCAAATTTTTCAAAACGTTTTTATCGAATTCATATTTGGCCCCAAGCACTTTTATAGTGTCTATCGAACGTCCCTAATTTGTGCATTCGATCACCTGTTCTAAAAAACCCTATTTTATCTAGGCTTTAGGAAACCATGAGTTCGACGATGGCGTACCAGGTCTTGCTCCATACATCAAGGGTCTCAAAGCACCAGTAGTTGCCGCCAACCTGATCAGCAACAAGGAGTCGCCACTAAACGGCTTGTACCAGCCCCATGTAGTGGTGGAGAAGAACGGAAAGAAGATTGGAATCATAGGGCTTATCACTAAGAACACAGAGGTGAGATTCGAATGGCAGTTTACTGCAGTGTGTACTAATATTTTTCATTTAGATACGAAACGAACGTTGGTTATCACTTAGTAAAGTGATCGGCCGGAATCTTGAGCGCTCGATTTAAGAGACTATTAAATCAAACGTTCAAGATTAGTGCCGGTCATTATACTAGAGCTTTTTGTGGAGGAACTTGTCCGGGGATGTACTACCACCATAATTGTAAAAATATTTCTGATCTAAGCATCAATTTTGAAAACCGGTACGAATTTGGGTTCCGGTTCTTCATTTCGGTTCCTGAAAAGGTTCGTCTTTCCGGTACGGTTCCGGTTCAGGTTCCAGTTTGGTTTTGGTTCCAAAATACCGGTTGCAAATGAAGGTTCCAATATACTAGTTTCGTACCATCCGATTTAAAGGTTCTCTATTCCTAGAGAACTACCAAATGATCTACTAAAGCAAATGTGCCCTCTCCCCTCTCACAAAAATTCCCATCTCTACACCCGCCAGTGGCCTCCCGTACCTCGCCCCTATCATACAAAACTTCGCCCTGCGCTCTGCGGCATCATATGAACTCGTTCGGACTCGCTTTGAAGAAGAACCGGTAAAACAAAGGTTCTTAAAAGTTCCACAATTTAGGTTCCTTTTCGGAGTCTAGTAATGGAACTACTAAATACCGGTATATTAGGAACCTTTTCAATCCCTGGGTACAAGTGCCGGTGTAAATACAGGCACACGACACTTTGTCTCAGGGATGGTAACGCATCTGCGACAACTCAGGTACTGCCAATGTCCATAGGTGGCAGTGACCATTTCCAATCAGGTGGACCATCGGATGAATGACATAGAGTTACATAATTACCCTCCGTTGAGTCGTGCAGTCGAGTAAAAACAAAACCCTTGTATCATTGGCATTCGCAACCCACGTCATTGATAGATATTTAAAAAAGACAGGCTTGTTCACTTTTTTCGGAGGTATTTAATGGATTAATTGTAGTTTTCTCACGGTGTTCGCTACCAAAGTCAATAGTAGGTATTTTCAAAAGTATCAATGATAAATGATTTATTTCTGTAAGTAGGTTTGTACAAACACTTTTACACGTCAATCATATTTTTAAACTAGATGAGGTCGGCGTTACCTATCTGACTACTCTGAGAAGAAAGGCCGAAACAAACTCAGAGGTCACAGTCTCTTTTAAAGTCCAGACATAATCTTGGTCAGATCATGTGAAGACCATGTAAATTGGTATCTGAAATGGTCTTTTGAGGAAAGAACCACACAGATTGAGTGGACCTGTCCAGTCAGTGCACGCATTTGTCAGTAATCGTGCAGCTCAACTCAGGAAGTCAGGACTTAAGGAGCTCAACGATTCGACGAACAATACCAAAGAAAGGACATTTGGGTAGGCCACATAAATTACTCAATCTGCCAGATCATGATCATCAATCAATATTGATGTTTGTGTACTTACCGTCTTTTTCACATGCCAAATTGTAACATCTCCGATTTCAGGCTTGAAATGAGTAAACACTAAACATAGATTTCTTGTTATCAAACAGTAGGATGTTGTCTGATGCGGGGAAAATCTACGACGGTCAATACATCGACTGATCGTGGCATATGTTAGACATTTAGAATACCTCTATTATTTTATGTTTGACAGTGAAAGTCCCGGTAATCCGCTGAATGCGGGCAGCACGAGGCCGGTCAAAATCAAAGTTCATTTATTCAAATTAGGCTGAGATTCAACACTTATTGAAGCTCAAAATAACATAAAACAGTTCTCCTTAACGTCCGGACTTCACCACTTCTTAGTCTTTCAGCTTGGAGCATGAACGAACAAAAAGTCGGACAGATTCTTGCTAACAAAAAATTGTGTGACTCAAGTCGGCCAGCTCGCTGTACGTACAGGCCCGGCACGCACACTTTCACACATAAGTCGGCCTAAACGCGTGCAAACGGCAATACTAACACGTAAACGGGACTCAGATTTGTCTTAGCAGAGTTCCGTCCGACTTTTTTTGTTCATCCATGGCTTAATAGAAGTGGTGCAACAAACTTCACAGCATCCGCAGCAGGCCGTTGTAGCGATCCTTGGGAGAGGCTCATGTCCAGCAGGCGTAGCACAAGCACCGTCTTGTCGACGGAAGAATAGACAAAAATGACGTTTCGTGAAGACAGTACGACGGCAGCAAAGTAGAAAGAGTTAACTGCACTTTTTACGAAATTCAGTAATTTATTAACATTTATCTTTTATTTTGCTTATATCTCGAAAATGGTGTGTCCTATCGCAAAAATAATGAAAATTTCGACCCCCTTTATGATACCCTTAAACCCTTAAAACTCAACATGTAGGTAATCATTTTTCACATTTTCCATACAAAAAGTGAAAAATTCCTTTTTTCCTTTCCATATTTATACTTTGTGGCCGTCGAGTAAAAAGTTTTCTACCATCTTTAGCATGGCGATTAAAAAATCAATTTGTCTTCACTACCTTAGACAACTGTCTTCTGAAATAGTCTACATTAAAAAGGACCTAGACAACGATCGGCAGAAACGAAAGACAAAATGACAGATTTTAGAAGGATTTTTACGGTGCGATGTCAAAAATAGAGAAACGAAATGTAACTTTGTATGGGAATAGCCGTCTCTATTCTTCGAAGAGATAGATAGCGTCGTGCTAAGCCCGCTGCAGTGCACTTCATTCTGCTGAATGATAATGATGATCATTGCCTGATGACCCAGCGAGGTAATAGCGTAACACACTAACAGGTGGCATAGCTTCAATTTTGACAGTACGACAACATTCATTGCGTTATTATTATTTACGTTGTTGAGCAGACAAATTTTTCGAACATGTGAAGCAATGGATTAGCAATATCCTTCAAAATGATTGAGATTCTGATAAATAAATAGTGTGTTACGTATTTAGGTTGTTGTATTCAATAGAAGATATTTACGATATCTTAATTTTTTTAATTGGTGCGTTATGCCGCGCGTCAGTGATAATGATAACACAATGAGTATAAGCTGGTCTCTTGTTCTATTGATACTCTGTACTGCGCAAGGTCAGCCCAAGGTTAAATTGTTATCACTCATAAGTTTTATAGGTATAAAAGGTACGTCAAAAGTCAAATTGTAAATCAGTATCTTTGTTTCAGCTTCTATCAAATGCCGAAGGCGTCACATTTCTAGAACCAATTCCAGTAGTCCAGAAAGAAGCAAATCTATTAACGGAACAAGGTGTCGATATTATAATAGTGCTATCTCATTGTGGACTGCAAGTTGATATGTAAGTATTCACTGCTATACAGTCAGTTTTCAAATCACATACATCTCGAGAAATATCAGAAGAAGAAGAAGTGGGTACGCCTACAATGTTATTTAAGAAGACATTGTAGAAAACTAAGCTAAATTTCATATAGTAGAATAATGTGTATTATTAATTTATCAGACTCTAGGAAAGTGCTGCGGAATTGTGTGAAAGTGCAATAGGACACTATTCTTAGTTATAACGTAAACTATCACGTAAAATAATAAGTTAAAGTTAAGTTGCTTATTAGTCTATTAGGCTAGATTGTAATAAATTACTAAGAACTTATGTTCTTATTAAACAAAAAAAAAAAAAAATAGTATAATAACATAGCGCACATGAATGTCGAACTGAAGTACGTAAGTCAACCTCGTAAATGCATTACCGCTTTTGAAAAAACTCCTCGTAAATTGAAACGTCACTAAGGTTGAAAATATCTACAATGCCTTCACAGTTACTTAACCCCTTTTTTTTTTTTTTTTTTTTCTCTGAGAAATGCTTTATGCATTCCCGCTCGTGGGGGGACGAGACGGGATATGTGGGACTCCTGTCGGAATGACAGTATACCCACTAAAACTCAGCGGTGTTCCCACATCGCCGTGATGGGAAGGCCATGGGAATCCGGCTCAGCCTTTGCATCCACAACCCTCCCGGCGCGAGCCCGCCTAGCTGGCGGGCCCCGCATTCCCCCCAGCTTGGGGGGCTACGGGAATGGCCGGGAACACCTGGCCATTCCCGTCCGACACTGGTGGAGGCCTGTGCAATACAGGCAAGGGCGAGTTACTTAACCCCTGACCGCAGCAATCCAACAGCAATCTTTTATTAATGAAAATAAAGATCATTATGACTTTGACAGACTTGCCCGTGGCAGAAGCCTAACAACAACCCTATTGTACGGAAAATTTTGACAGCCCCGTTTGTCTCATGGTCGCAAGCGCGACTGCCGAGAGTCCTGGGTTTGATTCCCAGAACGGGCAGTGTTATTGGGGTTTTCCATTAGGATTTTTTCAGTAACAGCCCGGACTTTGGAAGTCGACGGTGTGACACCCCTGTGCCCTGATCTCTTCCCGGTCGTGTTGGATTGGCGTGCCATTGGACTATAACTACATGTAAAGGAACAGAAAGTGTTTGCGCACACATTTGTGCTCTATAATACCTCCTGCGTACCTGGTTAATCTCCGTTAAAATTGGCCAACGTGACCGAAATAAGTCGGGAGGATTTTTTTCGCACCGACTATAAAGTTCGGTTTGATTTTGACAGTAATGCATTATCAGAGGTAAAAATAACTGTGAAAGGACTGTCAAATAGACAAATCAACCTTGTCGTGTTATAACGTGCAACTGATCGTGTCCTTAGGGTGGTTAATCAATTACGACGTCGACTATACTTATAAACTTCTTGTTGTAACCACAGCTCGACCTATTCTCATAAATAAGTCGCGCTGAAATGAGAGAAGGAAGATTTAGATTAGGATAACCAGAAAAGCGAGCAGTGGTGGCCCAGTGGTATCGGCCCCGACTTACGAGTTGTAGGTCGTGGGTTCGCACCCAGGCAGGTGCTTTACTTTGTGTTAATAATTTCATCACCGCTGCTCTCAAAACGGTGAAGGAAAACATCGTGAGGAAACCGGCATGTCGTAGAACCAAAAATTCGAAAGACATGTGACATCTACCAACCCGCACTGGGCCCGCGTGGTAGATTACAGCCCATTCCCTCTCGAAGAGAGGAGGCCTGCGTCCCAGCAGTGGGAACATTATAGGCTGATTATGTATTATGTAACCAGAAAGAGTACGCTATATCGTTTGGTCATGTTGAGACGTAGAATGAAATGCGACTGAGAAAGGCTAAGTATTTAAAAGGCCAATGTGAGAGGACCCACCGGCAGGAGACGCCCTAGATGGACATAATATAGTGACCTAATTGGAGATGTTCTTCAGAAAGTTCAGGTGCGTAGTACTCGCAACCAGCGTGCGTGTATGACCAGCGGAGTAATTACATAAGTCACTATAATAGGAATGGGTTTCATTTTGACAGTTCAACAACATTCATTGCGTCATTTACGTTGCTGAGCAGATATTTTTTCGAACATATGAAGCAATGGATTAGCAATACGCTTCAAAGTGATTCAGATTGTGATTGATAGTATGTTACATACTTAGGGTGCTGATGTATGAACGTAAACGAGGCAAAAGGAGTATAAGGATCGTAGCAGGTGGCATTCTATGGTTTCTGCCTATCCCCATGGGAAAAAGGTTGATTATATATGTATAACTGACTCCCGGTTGGAAACTGCATTGAACTCAATTATGAACGTCGATCTAAGCAATCCTTAAAATTAAGGCTGATGGATGCTCCAAAACGAAATTCCAATTAATTTGTGGTTTTGTGGCGTACTAAGTTTAACCGCCACCTCAGAATAAAAACCGCATTTGTCATTTGAAATAGTTGCAAACAATTTAGTAAATTAATTTTCAAATTCAATTAAACATTTCCAAACCAGAATTATTTGCAAAATGTCACTTAAAATCGTATGAAGTTGAACAAGACTGGTAAACCATTCGTTAAGTTTATTAATAAACTTAACGAATGGTGGTTTACCAGTCCTCCACAGACTTGCCAAATCGTAAGCTCAGGAATGTAATAAGGCGTTGTATAAGCCTTAATGAATGATTGTTGTATTACCATTTTATAACAGTGACAGGTCTCATTTCTACCAACACTACAAACTACATTAACCACTTCAACAATCAATAAGGTCAATCTTTCCCTAACTATTTTGGTTTCGAGTTCGAGTCCAACCGGATGCAGCGAATACCAGTATTTTACATGGCGCGACTGCCTATATGATTTCCACAACCCAGTAACTGGGTAACACGACACCCCTTAGTATAACTGTTTGTCAGATTTTTGGCTTCTAACTACCAGTGAAGACTACGTAATCATGAAGTGATTACGTAGAAATAATGTCAACATAATATAAATTAAAGTCGTTTTTCACGTCTGTCTGTATGACCTCGTTGTTCTTCTAAACTACGCAACCGATTTTGATACGGTATTCATCATTATTTAGAGAATTTATTCCGGAATGAATACAGGGCAGCAGGGAAATCAACGCACAACCTGTTACCATGAATTCAGTATATAAAACTGAACTGCGTTGAAATTTTTGGTAGGATATTATTTTTAAATTTGCTCTTCTATACATTTTACCCGCGTAGGTATTATTGCACTTACCTATCTATTAGACAGCTGATTTCTTTTTCTAATAACCGACGAAACGCAAGGGGTTCAGAATCATGTTCTGAATCCATCCCTGCAACCATGTGTGAAGATAATATATCCTCATCATCAGCCTATATCCGTCCACTGCTGGATGTCTACGCCTCTCCTAGTGAACGCCACTGAGCCCGATCTTTGGCTCTCCTCATCCAGTCTCTGCCAGCCGCCTTTCGCAAGTCGTCACTCCACCTGGCGCCAGGCGTCAGACACTACGTTTGCCTAACTAAACGCGGTCTCCACTCTAGAACCCGTTTTCCCCATCGATTGTCGATTCTGCGAGAGATGTGACCAGCCCAGATAATATATACAGACATTATAATAAAGAAATCTCGATGTTTTTTCAAGTCGTAAAAACAGTTGAAGCAAGGGCAGGTCGCTAATAATCAATAAAGGCCAAATACTTAACATAAGGACATATAAAAAACTTTTTTACAAAAAAAAAAAACAACCGACTTCAAAAAAAAACACTACATACTGAACAATAACTTTAATTTCGGAAGTACGGTGTCTTTGGATCTGTATTTTAGTTTTTTGCCACCGACTTCCGAAATTAAAGTTATTTTTCAGTTTGTAGTGTTTTTTTTGAAGTCGGTTGTTTTTTTTTTGTAATTTTATTTTTTATTTTTCACTTTTTAGTGAGTCAGCTACTAATTTATCTAAGTGACAATAGCCTAATATCAACTACTCATCACCTTTTACAAAATATTCCTTTTCCCGATGCAGGGACGTTAATTGTTGAGGAGTTCTCCTGGTAAGAACCAAAAGAACTGGAGCTGATGGTAAAGCTACCATCAGCACCATTTCACCATATTAATTGTGACGAGTATAAATTGCTTAGCAACCATATTTAATCGAATCGTAACCCGTGAAATACTTATAATTGAGAAGTTCCGGTGGCCTCTGGTCTTCATCATCAGTTCCACTTCACCGAATTGTGCTTTTCGAGAGCAAATGCACGAGTTACTATAAAAAATACCTTAATCGCTATAGGCGCGCTTGGAAAATTTGAAGATTTCCCTCGATTTCCATGGGATCCCTTCATCAGATTCTGACTTGGTGACAGTGGGACCACTTCGAGAGTATACCCTTTCAAACAAAAAAAGAATTTTGGAATTCCGTCTATATGTGACGGAGTTATGCCCGAACATACATAAAAAAAATAAAAAAATATAAACATCCGAATTGATAACCTCCTCCTTTTTGAAAAGTCTGTTAAAAATACTGACGCTCTATGTGGTTACGTTCCAAAATACCATCCCCACATATGCTCCGTCATAATGAACTCAACGAAGCCACCAAACGCCGACCCCGATCTCGATAAACTATCCTCCAGATATTAAAATCTTCTATAATATGGACGTCATCTCAACCCATTATTTCCACCATCCACCCGATTCAGTTCTAGGCGATATTTTATCAGTATATATTGGAACACCCGTCTTATGCAGTGCTTCATCTCATGACAACTTTATTAGAAAATATAGTGGATAGTAGCTACCTATGCATTTAAATCGTTCATAACTCGATAAAGTAACTCTGTCAGAGTATAATCCTGATGTATAGCTTATTGCTAAGGTTCATTCGGGTTTGCTTGTGATATTATTAGATAAATAACTATTTATAGCTGTTCTGTATGATTTTAAAGAGCTCGTTTTTGTGTTACCAAGTAATGGAATTGAAACGTTTGATATTGAGGAAAATTTTGGTCTTATTTATGACATTCTTGTGACCACTACTGCTAATTATTATTTTATTATTACCATTAAAATGAGTTCTCCTTTTTTATTCATCTCTCAAATATGAAATTACAGTATTTACAGTTAAAATATAAAAACCTAACTTGACTTAAACTATTAACAAACTAAAATATGGCGTCGAAAAGTTCCTCCGCATCGCTGTCGACTGGTAATGTACCCAAGAGACTGGCGGCATTGCCACGTTGTATGGCAATGCTTAGCCTCTGGCTAAAGTAAAAGCCAGCCCTTGGGTCACGGGAAATGTTAAACAGGCATTTGAAGATTTCCTTGAACAAAACATGGGCACTCGGACCCAACGGCCCGATGATTTCAACCCCAAACAGCCCGAAAACATAATTACCGATAAGGTTATACTTTCGCCACTTGAGGTTTTCCGCAGCCGCAGCAGCGGCACCGGCACAGCACGCCGAGACAGGAAGATGGGATGGCGCAAGAGTATCGACACATGTTGCGTCCCACACTAAAGGCCTACCCACCTTCCAAGGAAATAAAGACATCCGGTCAACAAAAAAAAAATACAGATAATTGTTCTTTACTTATAGATTACAAAAAAAAAAAAACTTTTAGGAAGTCTATGGTCTTAAAATAACATGATAAATTTCTCAATATTATACGTATAAACTTATATTTTCAGTTGGAATGTCTGGGAGAACTTGTTTTTCAACTACAATGTTAAGTTTGTTTTTGGGTTAAATTCATCCCAGCTACGGATCATTGTGCGTGGTCTGACACGCACTTGGCCAGTTTGAATCAAGAAGTGTCCTACATAAGGGAAATTCATTAAAACTAAGTTTTGACCTGGTTGTTATCTCTTTGAACACGACCGGAAAGAGATCAGGCGCAGGACCAACGGCTTAACGTGATTTCCAGGGCACGGGGGTATCACGCCGCCAACTTCCAAACTCCGGGCTGTTACTAATTAATTCCTAATCGAAAAACCCCTTATCACTGAAAAAAGAGAGGAAGAGAGAGTGCACCTGTGTCTGCGCACACACTTGTGGACTATAATATCTCCCGCGGCCGAAGGCTATTATGGTCTCCGCTGAGAGTGGATGCTATCGCCAAAATACGGTCTGGAAGACCATATACATACATGTCGGAAATACTTTGAATCAATCATTTGACTTAACTAACCGGGACGCCGGTGCCACCAGGTGGCGCTGGACAGAGTCTATAACGCTCAGGCTTGACCAGAGAAAAGCAGAGTTTGTTGTTGACGGGTAAGCAGTGAAGACGTTTAGAAACGGTCGCGCGTTCCGTAATGTTTTGCCGTGTACCGTGTGTGTGATTTGCTAGTGTGATTAATTTGATCGTAAGTTATAATTTGATTTGAACTGCAAGCAGTTTTTATAGTGCAATAACAAACACTACCCATAGTACGCCCACAGTAGTTAAAATATGGCTGATAATAACGAGAGAAAAGTACCTTCTCTGTCATAAATATATTAAATAAACAGAACTGCAATAATAATTTCTATTCCTATCGGGGTCATTAGAATCGACTCAAAGATTACAGTAGGATTATTGTCAGATTTTTAGATAGTTAGGAAATAAAGAAAACAAGCAAGTTTTCAATGTTTATGTTAATGTAGCTTAAAGTCGTTTAGGTGCAAAAGTATTGTTGTGAATTACACTATTAAGTTGGAGAAAAAATAAAAAGTAACAAGGTTGTATCCATAAGTATTTCTTACTAAGTAGGTACTTATTCTGGATGGCTTAGCTTGTGCTGTTAAAAATACAATATTCTTTGTTTCTCCAAATATTCCATGTTGTTTTTAGCACGAAGCTTCACCTTTTTTTTGAGAAGTGGTAACCAGTATTGGAAAACTAAGATTTATTTTTTCGGAGAAATAATAATAATAATAAAACATTTATTTCAGGCAAAATGGCCCATAGACAACCTTACAAACTAACATAATAAATAAGTTTAAAAAAAAACTTGTGTTAAAAAATAGCTTAAAACTATGTTAGTAGCACTTCACTAGCTTGTCTTTGAGCTGCCTTGTGGTACTTGTCCTTGAAAGCGACGGAACACCACGGTCTGCGGCCAAAAGTCTTCTGTCATGACGACGGACATGTAACAATTCGGTACTCGCACCACGAATGCCTTGAAGTTGACGTTGCGTTGCGACTCCAGTAATTGCATTCTCGGCGTGTACCACCGTGTGAAATGTAGTGTGCCTTTCAGTTAAGGCTCCTTCGAACAGGCGCGACACGCGATGCGACACAAAGGCACCGCTTGTCGTGCGATAGGCTGTGCCTTGTTGCGCCTGTTGGAATGAGCGTTTAAGCGTAGATTAAGGATCGTAAGAAAATTTAAATAATTTATAAAATTAGGCTACAATTGTAGGTCGGCGAAATTAACTTTGTAGAAAGAACAGAATACCTTTACTGAAGCATTTCAGATAAACCAAAAACTTAGGTAAAGTACGAAAAACACAACTGTATGTATTTTTTTGTACGAACAAAATTACGTCATTATATGTTTTTTCTTTCAGGCAAATTGCAAAAGAAGTAGGAGAGAACATAGACATAATAGTGGGGGGTCACTCACATAGTCTCCTCTGGAATGGAGAGGCACCCAGCAAGGAACAAGTAGCTGGACCCTACCCAACAATAGTTGAGAGCAAAGCAAACCCTGGACATAAGGTCAGTCTTTCTATGTTTTTATCATTAACATAACATTTTTATACTGCAAAGGGGCCAGAGGTATAGTACCTATATATTATTATGTGTACAGGACGTATATCCACATTTCACTAGTTTTGTTCAAGTCCCATGTGGGAAAAACCCTATTGCCATAAAACCGGGAAAAAGTCAGACCTCAGGCTGCTACTGAGAAATTCCTAATAGGAATAATCTAAATCTAAAAAAAAAAACCTTGAGAGGTGTCAAGGGACACCCGGATGGAACGAAGTTCCATTTAAAAAAAAAAAAAAAACAAGCTTGCTCTCTATGAGAGAGAGAGAGAGAGAGACAGACAAAGAAACACGCGCACGCCGCACGGCTTACAACTATAGCAAAAAGTGTCGTTACAACTTTTGGTCTTAATTTTTTCCGTCTAGCTTTTTCGCAACGCGCGATAAGGAACTTCATTCCAAAACATACTAACTTCTGCCCGCGTGGATGTCGGAAATTATCCCACGGCAACGTGCTGCTGGGTCAAAAAGTAGCCTATGTCCTTCCCCAGGATGCCATCTATCTCCTTGGCAAAATTTATCGAAATCTGTTCAGTGGTTTAGGCGTGAAAAGGTAACATACAGACAGAGTAACTAAATTCGAAATTTTTAATATTAATTTAGAATTTGACAATCAATTCGGGTTGTACTATGCTTGTTGTTTGGCCGTTGCAATAATGGGCTCAGAACAGAACATTATTCGGACGCTCCTATACACAATGTTATAAGTCCCTCTATTTGGCGCTAATACGTATTAATTCTGGGCATTGGACACACGCGAACATGCTACATATATAGCTGGCCATAGGAAAAACATGGCTTTTCCAAATGCACCCCTGCTACTCTAGACTCACAAAATGTAATATGTACTTAAATAAAAATATTAAAAATACTCTTAACACACTAATAAACTTTCTATAATAATACAATCCAATCATGATTCGAAAGACACGTGGCGCCATCTATTATCATAAGAAGTTATTGTTGTTATCCTCGCGAACGGTAGTATTTTTCGGGATGAAACGTACCCTATGTCTGTTTCTGTACACCTGACAACGTATATGCAAAATTTCAGGATGATCGGTTTAGTGGTTTAGGCGTGAAAAGGTAACAAACAAACAAACTTACTTACCTATATATTTATATGAACAAACTTATTATATAACATATATATATATATATATATATATAGGTACTAGTAAGGATAAGGAAACATACTAAAACTAAGTTATAAAAAAAAAACTATTCAATCTAGTTATAAAATCCTACTAAAACTAGATAAAAAAAATTAAAAAAAACACTTGTGTTCTATGTTACTAACACCACTACTTTGTAAAGCTGGATTCTGTAATTTTTTTTTTTTTTTTTTTAATGATAATGATAAGGATTAGGAAGTTCTCAGTAGCTATAACAATAACAATTTGTTCGACGTGAGGATCGATCCCATGTTTCCATGCTCAAAGGTCAATTTGCTACCGTTAGGCCGTTGAACCACTCATCATTTTCTATGCTGAGTAGTTTGCTATGCCATTTCTTTTTCTCAGCAGTTCAAGTAGTGGTGAAGAGTTTTGAGGCCCATCTTGTGATGTGCGACAGTCAAAAAGTGTTGATTCTCACCGTAATTTGATGATTTTGAGTTTTGAAATTAGTATCCTATGAATTTTGTGATTTGAGCTCTCTAAGGTGCGAATATATGCCCTCAAATGTTCCCTTTGGTTTTTCATTCATAATACTTATCCTCACTCATATAATAATGGTGTGATGGCCCAGCCTCTCATGCAGGAGGTTGTGGGTTTAAATCCGGGTAAGGACCAATGTGTCTATACAATTCATATTATTGTACTTTCTGAGTTTATCTTGGATGTTGACATCGGTGACGAAAAAATATCCTGAGGAAACCTGGACTTAGAGTTAATATAAATCAGTCAACCCGACAGAAGAGGCTGCCATGCAGTAGGACAATTATAGGCTTAATAACACTTGTGCATAGCCTTATGGGGGACATACACTAGGTCAGTTTTCGCGATGCGGCTGGTCGCTTACCAAATCGCGGCCTCATTCGATACAGGTCGATGAAAATCACCGGTGGCAAGTTCGTTTTGCATTAAAATGTCGACCTTCATGCGGCGGGCGATCGCCTGCGACAGAGCATTTTCACTGTCGATTTTAGTCACCCACTGCATGCGACCTGTCGCCGTACGACAAAAACCTACTCTACTTTGGAACTTGCGATTTTAGTCAGCTGCGGCCTAGCCGAATTGCCAATTAGACACATGATTTTCGCAGTGCGATGAAAATCGTGCGGCTATAGTCACCTGTGTAATGCCCGCATAACAGTTACATGCTATGAAAATTGAGTCTTAAAGATGCAAAGATAGCAACAACCAGCACCCTAATTACGTCACAAACTATCTATCATAATCTGAATCATTTTGAAGCCTATTACTAATACGTTGCTTCATATGTTCGAAAAATTTGTCTGTTCAACAACGTAATTATCGCATGTTGTTGAACTGTTAAAATGAAACCCATTCTTACTGTTAGTGTGTTACTTAATAACCCCGCCGTTATACCAAAATGGCGGTACACAATATTTTTGGTTTGGAAGCAGGGCAGTGCAGGTACTATTGGATATTGCTGTTTTTTTTTATTTTTTTTTATTTTAGATGGGTTTGCTCTTGACTCTAGTCTAGGTCAGAAATGACATAGACAAAGTCGACGATGGAGTGAGCTTACCCAGAAGAAGCCTGTTCACTCTCACTTTGAAGAGATTTGGGTTGTTTGCTGAAAACCTATAATTTAAACGGTTATTTTCTAAGAGATGTTGCTGTGTTTGCTACATACTATCGTCAAATAATGAAGCTGATTTGATATTGACAGACTGCATTCAAAGTTGCTATCATTGAAAAATAGAATGCTGCTGGCTTTACACCTATATGACTCAATTATTCACAAGTACCTACTGTGACCGCGTAACTTTGCCTGTCATGGCGGCCGTATGGACATTCTGTAGTCTCGTGTCAAGTTCAGTGCATTTTAAAACTAATAGGTACCTACCATGTTATGCCGCAGTGCACATTTACGTGGAAACGCGACCGCCATTTTTCATGCCTAATGTTTTTGCGTCTACGTAGGTACTTTTTATAATTGGGACTTTGTAACTGAATAAAATATGAATTACTTGCTTTTTTGCCAAAGCAGGTAGGAGAATTAACAAGTAGGTACTTCACAGTAACCGCCAAAATTATAGAGGTGTGGTACAAGGAATATTTCCACGATCAGTAGGTAGGTATCATTTAGTAGATTAGAAACTCAATGTTGAGATGATTATTGCTAAATAATGACATAGTGTGTGTCTTGTCCGCGTATTTGGGCATGATATTACATTTTCATAAAGAAAGACGATTTTATGGTTTAGTTATGTTGAGAGAATGAGTGAAAGGCAACCGAAAGGTTACAAGGCTGATGTTAGTGAAACGACCACCAGGATGGGAAGCCCTAGGATGTCATAATTGTAGTGACCTTACTGGTGATTTTCTTTAGAAAGGTCAGGTGCGTAGTACTCGCTACCAGCGTGCGTGTATGACCAGCACCCTGGTTACGTAACACAGTATCACAATCTGAATAATTTTGAAGCCTATTGTTAATCCATTGCTTCATATGTTAGAAAAAATTGTCTGCTCAACAACGTAAATAACGCAATGAATGTTGTTGAACTGTCAAAATGAAACCCATTCCTACTGTTAGTGTGTTACGTAATTACCCCGCAGATGTATAAACGTAAACGAAGTACACGGAGTGTGTATGAATCGTAGCAGGTGGCGTTCTGTGGTTTCTGCTTTCCTCCATGGGAAGAAGGCGTGGGGCTATGTCCAGAACAAAAGGAATCGGCAATGTATTCCGTATCTGGGGGTACTCTCTAAGTCCATCAACGCAGGTACATGCCCGTCCGAAAGTAGTTGAGCCGTCAGAAAAGTGGCAAAAAAAAAATTCGGACGGGCATATGCATATCGGGTAGTAGGGACAGTTGTCGAATCGTGTTGTGATTCATTATTAGTTTGGGACCCGAAGTAATTTTATGTCCGTAAGTGATACTACAAAACTACTGAATTTGTGCTTAGGGAGTAGACCCCAGGTATCTTTAATTAGAGACCAGTTTAAAGTAGGATTAAACTTGTTTTCAAATAACCATAACAGTTGCTAATGTTAAATCTAATCGTTATGCTTACCAAAATGGTAGCATTTTTTATTGTCAAACTGGGCCTATAAATAGATTTGTAAGCTAATTTTACCTGTGATAGCTACTTCCATAAGGGAAGGTCTACTATGCAAACCTTTGAGGTCTTTGCTTCATTATTGGTAAAGATACAAATCTTAATTTCAACCAATAATGGTCCGTAAAATTTATAGGAATCTGCCACAACACAAGGACACGAGTCACGTTCATTGCAATGCATTCGTTCTTAGGTTATTTTAAACTAATTCGACACGTGTCACGTTTTACCTAGTCACGTTATAATGAAACTAATCACCCATTTTAAAATTAATGGTGGGTCGATTTGGTACATATACGTAACATAAAATAACTTATACAATTCTTGCCACGTGCTATATCATTCCATTTAAAATTTCCAAGGGGCCTCTGCGAGTTGGCCTCGGTCCCTCGTGCGCCTTCCAAAGGTCCGGGACCACAAGGTCCCGAGACATCTTAACATAAAAATAAAATAATAATAATAAGAATCATTTATAGGTACCTATGTTAATTTCACTGTTGAAAATGGGTGTAGGTACTAAAAGATTAACATCTGTCTTTTCTTACACATATTATGGGTAAGAAAATACCAAAGAGCCAATAAAGTAAAAGAGTTAGTTCGGAAAAGAACACATAACATAACATCACGTCTGGAATCCCCGACGGGTTAGGCAGAGGTGTACCCTATAGTACACCCACATTTCGCCAGTTATGTGTCAGTCCCATGTAATAGGGGGCGAGCCTATTGCCATCAACCGGGCACAAATTCAGACTCCGGCTGCTACTGAGAAATTCCTGGTAGAATAATCGAATAATACTGCCCGACCCAGGATTCGAAGCCGGATCTCATGCTCAACAGTAGCACTTGCGTCCACTAGACCAATGAGGCAGTCTTCGGAAAAGAACTACCATCATAATGATTTTAATACCTGCTTATAAACAGACTCGTAGGTCTGCAACGTGTTGGCTATCCATGATGATGCAGATGTATTTTATAATCCGGGATCCTGCCTCTTGGTATAAAATTTTAAGGCTTAATATTGTTTGGCATAACGTTTTTGCATAATTTTTATTAGCATAATGATACCGTGGCATAATAATACTTTGGCATAATACAATGGTTAGGTTTGGTTAATTTATGGTAATAAACAATGGCAAAACATTTATGTGTAATAATATTATTATGTAATTAACATTATGTCGAATTTCGTTAAGGTACGAGTTCGTAGCCGACTGCATGCAGCAGCAGCAGACGACGTGTCGCTGCGACACTACTGGTTTCGATGCATTTCTATGAAATACCTTTCGGAGCTGGCGACACGTCGTTTTCGTCGCAAACAGGCGCGACGCGACAGCTCAACACAAAGGCGCCGCTCGTCGCGCGACACGCGGTGCCTTTGTGACGCGCTGTCGCGTTGCGCCACACTGTATTGTTTTTGCCTCGTTTAACGCACATCCTCTTTTTATTAACTTAACCGATAGAGAAGGTTATCTTAAATGATGTATACTCATGTTTTTACAAATAAATATATTCTATTCTATTCTAAAAGTAAGAGTAAAATACCCGTGTGCCAATTTTCCACTAAACACGAGTAATGTTTTTTAAATATTTTTCTAAATTAATTCATTACAAAAACAATACGCATTATTTTACCCTTTTCTTTATTATGTGTAATTATTAAAGATATTTAAAAAAAAATACAAAAGAGTACTAACTAGTACAGATATAAGCTGTTTTTGTGTTTTTAGATTTTGATCTTTCATGGTTGTATCTTTGATTAGTTGGATTCAATATTTATTGTAAATCATGTTTAGATCCCAACCAATCACTAAAAAAAAATACACATCCAAATCTCGCGGTATCTAGGAGTCATTCACTTCTAAAGATTTTTCTGATAATTTTGATTTTAGGGTCATCACTTCACAAAAAATAATATTTTTTGTTTGTAGGTTTAAATTTTATGTTAGATTTTATTTTATCATAGAATAATACTTTAGATTCTACGTATACATATTAACACCCACTCTCATAAATTTTACAAATAATGTTCTTATATCTTTTTGTTATTTTTACATCGAACTAAACATACGACTAAAGTAATTATTTATACTAATGTTTTTTCATGCTTTATTGCGTGTCAAGCCAAGTTCGGAGATGAACAAGATTAAGCACACCTTACACGAAACATTTCGACCTACTTTCGACCACCTAAATCTATTAGACCTACGAAAATATCTCTAAATTTAAAAATAATTTTGATGCAACTAAAATTTAATTTGACAATCGCGACTCTTCGTGCTACTTGTTTGCCCTTTTTTTAGTTTTTGTATGGAAAATATGCAAAAGTATTACCTTCATGAAAAGCTTTAGGGGTTTATGGGCATCATAAAGGGGGCCGAAATTTTCATAATTATTGCGATAAGACACATTTTTTTCGAGATATAAGCAAAATAAAAGAAAAAAAGATACAGTACTGTTTTTGCACCTGAAGTTGAGGTGTTGAGGTGAATTTTAGTTCATGGCAACTAATTTTATTCTACACCTTTTTAATCGCGATTATAAATAGTCAGATTTAGTTAGACAACCAACGTTTTAGGTGAAAACCGTCAAATTCAGAATAGCAAAACTGCCATTTTCACAAAATTACTAACTCAGCGCCATCTTAGCCGGTCAGGGGCTTTTGGTATAAAAAGCACACCAAACTTTTGTGGCACTCAGTGACAAGAGAATCGGCACCATTAGTAAACTAACAAATATCCAAATTAATATCTAAACGGCTAAAAAAATTGTACATTTATTAAGCTATTAGGATTACTAGCATTATAAATCCGTTTATTTATTTTAATTTAATTTACTTTTTAATTATTTATAAAATAATATGAAAATAGTTAGATTTATCATTAACAATGTGAAAATCAATTATATTGTAACTTCTTTCAGATAACCATGTTATTATGTCCTTTATTTATTTTTAAACATATTATTTGACATTTTTAAACATTTCTTAAAAATAAATATATAAAAACATTTACAAATATTAAAAAAATAGTAGCCCACCGGTATCGGGACCAGGATCCTAATATTATGTTATTATTCATTTTTTTTTTATTACGACTTGTGCCAACCCTAGCGCCTAAATTTCAGAATCCTGTAAATTCTAGATACCATAAGATTTGGATATTCTAGTTTAAATCGGTACTTCTTATTGCCTAGCTTGTCTCGATATTGAATCCAAATTACATGAAATAAGCCAATAAAAAAATAAAATCGATATTATGTAAAATTCGATGTTACTCACTACCGGTTAACGATAAAAATTGAGAGTTTGCTTGATAATTTACTTCATATAAAGCATCAAGTAATTGCAATCAAAGATATAAGAAAAACGAATTGGATCTAAAGTTATTGCGACTTTTATAGTTTTTATGGAAACCATAGAAAAAAATGAAAAAAATTATATCTCCAGATTGGGACAAAATTCTCACACGGTTTTTCTAGTCTTGCTTTTAAAATGACCTGTTTAATCGAATAAGCTAATAAAAAGGGGATGCCCGTTTTTTGAGGCAAAAACAATACTGTGCGCCAGTGTGCACGAGCTTTTATGCTGAATTTCGTTATGCCAATGTTATATTCTAGGTCTCCAAATTTTATGCAAATGGATAGGGAACCATTTTATACAGGTTGTAAAAAGATCCAGCACACAGTCGTTAACTACGCATTCTGTACATCAAACTTCGTAACATTGGCATATGAGTAAGGAAAACATTGGTTTCCAGGTTCCCAGGTATGGGAAGTAGTGAGTATAAGTGACTGTCGGCTTCCTTAAGCGAGTTTTCAAGGTTTTAAACCCGTTATTTTCCACTGTAATGGACGTGATTGCCTTTTTGTTTTTTGTTTTTGGAGGGAATCCTTCAAATGGCTCTCGACCACAGGGGAGGGAGGTCGGGGAGTGTGGGATTTTTACCTCAATAAAACCACACTAGTGATCAGCATCAGCACATAGAAGAGCTCCCGGTTCCTCTTATAATATCAATTCCGGAACTGTGTAACGCCTGTAATGCACATCCCGGGGGAGACTGTAAAGGGTCCTCCCCTGAGCCTCGCTATGCACTGCAGCACGTGACCACTGGGCCACCGTCTTCCCTGAGTCACTCGGTGGGTGGACACAGACCCCACTCTGTGCGTCTGCTACCTTGATAGGTAAGCGGGTTTCGCCGTATTAGGCGCCAAGGGACGTGCTTGCCTATCTATAACTCAATAATAGATTATACAAAAGAACCATTGAGTTTTATCATACTTGTCATGAATAATAATTTCAATATTTTTACAGTCTTTGAACAGCACTCTAATTGCATAACACACTATCAATCACAATTTGAATAATTTTGAAGGATATTCCTAATCCATTGCTTCACATGTTCGAAAAAATTGTCTGCTCAACAACGTAAGTAACGCAATGAATGTTGTTGAACTGTCAAATGAAAGCCATTCCTACTGTTAGTGTGTTACGCAACTACCCCGCTCTTCTATCTCGATGCACAATATGATTTAAGGTTGTCTATCTCTTGGCCTATTCTATCAAGGAGCATAGGCACCGCAATTTGTTATAATATTAAGTTTTATTCGATTTTTTTAAATATTAATAGTTCAAATATTAGTTTTAAGAACGTGAGACTATTATTATTACTTTTTGTAATTTATTTTATTTTAAAACGGTACATTAAAAAAACACGAAGATGACAACTCTTTTAAATATAAGGCCTTTATAAATGCTATGTTTTTTAAGATCTAAGGGCAGTCAATGTGACGTTGTAGTAGCGATAGCGATGATGGAAAAATGTGAAAATCTTTGTAGAAATACAAAACGCTTTGACAAGCATCGCCACTAGTGTAGACCATAGCTCTGTTTTTATATTTCTTTGGTAGACACTTTTTTTTTTTTTTTTTTGGGTGGGAAATCATCAAATGACCTCTCCCGCTCTGAGCGGAGCGGAAGGGCGTGTCAGACTCTTACTGACTAAAACCCACCCGTGTTCCATCACTTGCCTGTGCGTCAGGGCCACGGTAACTCTTTCGAACAATCCGCGACCCCGGCAGGCATCGGCCCTATCGGACCCCGTCAATTATGCTGACAACTCTTTGAGGCGCGCGTGGAACACAACGCGCCGTCGACCCGGGCCTGGTCCTTACCGGACGGCGAGCTAGACCCTAAAGTATAAATAATACTTTAACTAGGTATTTATTCAAAACTATTTTTAAAGCAGTTCCCTTGTATAGCATAATCAGCCTATAATGTCCCACTGCTGGGACACAGGCCTCCTCTCGGTGAGAGGGAATGGGCCGTAATCCACCACGCGGCCAAGTGCGACTTGGTAGATGTGACATATCTTCAAATTTTTGGTTCTAGGACATTCCGGTTTCCTCACGATGTTTTCCTTCACTCTTTGAGAGCAGTGGTGATGAAATAATTTACACAAACTAAAGCACCTGTCTGGGCTCGAACCTACGACCTACAACTCGTGAGTCGCGGCTGTTTCCATCATGTTTAGACATCAATATCCATCACGTCCGCAGTTTCGCTAGCTAATTTAATTTGACCCTGTATATGAAGAAAATGTCGTCGCTCAATACTTTGTTTAGACTTTTTAGCCTATTTTCAGTTCACTGAGTCAAGTTTTCTATTTATTAGCTGTCAAGAGAATATCCAAATGTTATGTTGGTTTGTACAAGCTCTCAATTAGCCTACTAAACAATAAAAATCACTCTCTTCAGAGCCTTGTGTACATCTTTTTACACCTGCAGCCTGTGGGCAGTCTATACGCAAAAAACGTACAGTGCCCTACGGGTACAATATAATAATGCGCTTAGAACGATGTTGCGGTTGCCCCGCCACTGTAGTACATCACGGATGTTTGCGCGCATCGATTGCTTCTACGCTACTCTGCGCAAGCGGTGCGAATGCTGAGCAGAGTGCGGGCTAGTCGCAACATCGTTTTAAGTATGATAGCCAGTAGGCTTGCCTCGATTCATGGGTCAGGCAGAGGGCGAGTAGATTAAGGTTATTTTAATTACTAACACTAGTTTAAGTCATTATACTACTAACAAATTGGATCCTAGTTATCTTAAATAAACATTTATTATTATAAAACTTTATGCGATTCCTCCTTCTGAGGACACATTTGGCTATAGCGACTATCGTTAGAACTTCTCATCCGAGACACGTTCAGTTCACCTTCAGAATTTTTTATCCCCTCAGTCCGCAGACCGTTCAATCATGAAAACCACTTTTTTAGGTCATACACCTTCATTCTTTAACCGTCTTTGACAAAAAAAAAAGATGTTCAATGTTTTTGTTCAAGGTAATAAGTTGATTTGTTGAGTAAATCGTTTAATATTAATTATAATAATTAAACTGTAGTTGACTTTTTTGTACCGCCAAATAAGTAAAAAATTACCTACCGAGGTATTTATGCGGAATAAATTTACATGCTGTAAAAAAATACGAATTAAAATTAAAATCGAAAATTATTTTAGATTTTATGTAGGTATTTTGTTTTCCCTGAAGGCAACGTCTGTAAGAGTAAATCTTACAGACGTTGCCTTCATCTCTTTATTTTACTCTCCTATCGCATGTACGAGTATGCTGGAAGAGATTTCTTTAGAAATAAGCATCACTTTTGTACGTATTTTTCTGTTCCTTTCTTCCTGTCTGTTTATATGTGGGTACATAAATGGTTAAATAAATAAAAATTGTATCATTTAAACATACGTTTAAAACAATACTAAATTACTAATTAAAACTAGTTAACAAGAACATTATAGGCAATTTCAATTTGTGATCAGCTATCTGATATTAAACAATTTAATTGGAAAATTGTTAACGGATATTATTAGGCCGCGGTGTACCTATTACAGTACACCCACATTGCGCCAGTCATGTATAAGTCCCATGTACTTAATAGGGGGCGAGCCTATTCTCATCAACCGGGTACTAATCCAGACTCCGGGCTGCTACTGAAAAAATCCAGAAGAAAATAACTAAGGAATACAGGCGTGATATTATGTCACCATCACCATCATCATCATCATTATCAGCCTATATTCGTCCACTGCTGGATGTAGGCCTCTCCTAGTCCGATGAGCCAACTGAGCCGGATCCTCGCCTCTTCTCATCCAGTCTCTGCCAGCCGCCTTTCGCAAGTCGTCACTCCATCTGGCCGGCGGGCGTCCCACACTACGTTTGCCCAAACGCGGTCTCCACTCTAGAACTCGTTTTCGCCAACGATTGTCGGTTCTGCGAGAGATGTGACCAGCCCATTGCCACTTCAGCTTGCTTAGTCTTCGGGCTATGTCGGTTACTTTGGTTCTCTGACGGATAACCTCGTTTCGGTTTTTATCCTTTAGAGAGACTCCAAGCATAGCTCTCTCCATAGCTCGCTGAGCGGCTTTAAACTTATGGACCAGTCTTACCGTGAGTGTCCACGTTTTGGCTCCGTAAGTCATAACTGGTAGGACGCACGCGTTGAAGATTTTCGTCTTTAGGCACTGCGGTATGGACGACGAGAAGACCTGACGAAGTTTACCAAATGCTGCCCATCCCAGCTGAATCCTTCTATCGGCTTCCCTCTCAAAATTGTTCCTACCCAACTGCATATTCTGCCCGAGATAAACATATTCCTGAACAACTTCAATGGGGACACCGTCAATGACAATCGGTCTCGGGGATATTATGTAATATTTATTTATTATTTATTTAAACATTTAAGCACAAGTAAAAAAAAAAACTATGCAAAGGCGGATTTAATGCCCGAGGCATTTTCTACCAGTCAACCTTAGGGTGATGCAGAGACAAAACATGGCAGGTGCAACATAAGAGATAGATAACTCAAAAAAGAATAAATACTAATACATAGATACAATAATAATATGATAATATTATTTTGGATATTATTATTTCAGGCAATCGGCGAATGTTTGACTCTTGTTATGTATAAGGACTTAAACATGAGTGTAATGACTATGTACTATACACTTCTATTTTATCGCTTAGGGAAAAATACAGGCGTAATATTATGTTTCATGTTTATTTTATGTCCTCAGGGAAAAATACAGGCGTAATATTATGTTTAATATTTATAATATGTTCTTAGGGAAAAATACTGACGTAATATTATAATAAATAATAAAAAATAATAATAAAATTTATTCAAGTATAAAATAAAATTATGATTTACATTAATTACAATCGAGGAAAATGTTTAATTCTAAGTGTAATGTAGACCTGCCTGATCTAGGTTTATAAAACCTGTGTTTCAGGCCATCAATTCACATCAAATATTTGAAAAGAAGACAACTATACATTTATTAGAAGCTTAATTAAAAGAAGACATAATATTTTCAATGACTTAAAGAGTTAATAAAGAACTAAAAGAAACTAATTAATTATATTATTATAAAACTAGATTATGTAAATATATTATGTTTAAATAAATTGACGAATAATATGAAAGTAGATAAAGTGAAGACTATTATTAATAAGGTAAAAGAAGAGACTTATATTAGGTAGATAGAAAATTTATTTTAAAATCTCTAGTAGTTTTTCCGTGTCTGCATAATTGAGTTTTGCCAAGTATTCCTGTACTAGTAAATTACACCTATTATAAGTTAAACTATAAATCTTTAACATTCTGTTGAACTGGTTATACAAGTAGGGTCCTAAAAATAAATAAAATCGACTAGCAAAAGCACGTTTAGTCTGAGAGTTAGCACAAACCAAATCTTTTCTTCTCCTGTCTGAAGGTACTGGGTTAAAATAAAGTTCAGTGTGTTGGAATAAAACTACATTCAAAACAAATAACTGACGTACTGTTAGCACCTTACATGCCATATGAAGCTGGTGTGTAGGAAATCTAAATGGACGAAAAGTAGCAACCTTTAAAACTGCTCTTTGGGCGCGTTCAAGGTGCAGTAAATTGGATTTAGCGGCACCACCCCAGGACGTTATGCAGTAGGTAATAATAGATTGACACAAAGCCAAATAAACATGTCTAATTAATTTAAAATCGGCAATGTTACGTAAATTTTTAAAAATATAATAATATATTAGTTTACGCACTCTGGTGCATAATAAATCGATGTGTTTGCGGAAGTTCAGGTTTGTGTCAATCGTGACGCCTAGATATTTAATATGGTCGGCTTTAGCTAATGTGGGACAAGTGCATGCAATGTCAGCATAAGGTAAATTACAATTGTTATGCGCTTGAATGTTTAGTTTAATAAGCGTTGGGTTAGTGTTTCTCATTTTAAATAATAGGTACTTTGTTTTATCTGTATTTAATGTTAAGAGATTTTTATGAAGCCAATTAGACACAGTATTAAAACCATTCTGTGCTACCTCATAGACCTCGGCCTTTGATTTAGATGCAAACAGTAGAGCTGTGTCATCCGCATATGAAACAATTTCACCCTTTTGGAGTGTCAAATTACACAGGTCATTTATGTAAATTAAAAACAAAGTAGGACCCAAAATACTGCCTTGTGGGATTCCATAACAGCTATTCTTAAGTTCCAAACTCATGGACTGACCTATTTTCACACTCTGATGGCGGTCGCTAAGGTAATCAGATAACAGTTGCAATTGTACTCCCCGTATTCCCAGCATTTCCAGCTTGTGCAAAAGCAAAGTCCCAGAAATTGTGTCAAAAGCCTTGGCAAGGTCTAAAAATATCCCTATGGTGTGCATGCCGTTATCCAGGTTTGTGCTTATAAAATTTGTCAAGTGGTGAACAGCTTGGGTTGCTGATCTTTTAGGCCTAAAACCAAATTGATTATCAGAGAGTGATTTATTACTTTCAAGATATTTTACTAATCTACTGTTTATAATTTTCTCCAAAATCTTTGAGACGCCTGTTAAAACTGAAATTGGCCTGTAATTATTTACACAATTTTTGTCTCCAGCTTTAAACACAGGGGTGACTACGGCTTTTTTAAGTAATTTTGGAAATATTCCTTTTGTTAAACATAACTGAAAAATGTGAGTCAAGGGAGGGGCAATTACGTATTTAAATCTTTTGAGTACGCTATTAGGTATATCGTCACAACCTACGGCACAAATTTCCTTTAATCCATCTATTATACTTTCTACCTCATTAACATCAGTATCTAATAAGACAAAAGAGTTTCGTATTGCATATTTCTTAGCTTGGCTTTGAATGGAAAAACATCTATTAGATAATAAAGTTTTTTCTGCTAAGGTTTTTCCTACGTTAATGAAGAAGTTGTTAGCTTTATTTGCTGCTTCGGTAGGGCTTAGCTCAGATGTTAAAAGATCAAGCGCAGGTTCGGGATTTTTTGACCTAATAGTGTTATATTAAAAACTTTATTAAGTGACATAAGGCGGGTCACCGCTTTGTTTGCCATCCATATAACATTTAAAATCTTATTTATTTATTTTCTTTCATTCATACAGGTATTAGTAGTAACAGCATCTGCGTACAGCAAGTACCTCGGGAACATGACTGCTTACTTCGACAAACATGGGGAGCTGCAGTCCTTTGAAGGGTCACCCGTCTTCTTAAACAGGTCTATACCTGAAGGTACGTATGATTATGGCTTTAGTAACGTATTCATCTCATTCTGTGTAAGTTCGTCTCGAAGTCAACCATTTACTGTTAAGGAAAAGTAGGCAAAGTGTTATTGGGTTTTTCCGTCTGGAATTGCTCAGTAGCAGCCCGGAACCTGGATTTGTTCACGGTTGATGCCAATAGGCTCGTTCCCTATTACATGGGACTTAAATATAACTGGCGAAATGTGGGTGTACTGTAGGTGTACCTATAATACATACAGTACACCCACATTTCGCCAGTTATGTCATACTTCGTTTCCCTGAAGGGTGAGGCAGAAGGGTACCTTTGCCTCACCTTTCGAAGAAACGAGGCGTTATGTTACGTTATGGATAACTCCCCCATTTCTAGGTGCTGTTAAAGATGATTAAAGGAACATACATCATGAGGATTGCTAGCGTGGCAGTAGAATCCTCTAGTGCGTTAAAAACAGCATGACAACAGCTATCGTGCTGTGATTATTCTTGCCCGTTATTCTCCATAGGTACCTACTACGGTTTGGAATGAGCAACTAGCTTCATTTATCTGACTGACCGACCCCTTGATAATTCAAAAGTGCCTCTAATTGGTTTATTTGTAATAAATGCTTTGAGTTTGAGCCCAATACATTAACTTAGGAAATCAGTTACTGATCTATCTGCCGATCTGGTTCCATTACAGGGACTTTGCTTTATGCTTGTTCATAGGAGCTGTCTTTCAGAGGCCTATGTCATGACTTTACGTCTTTGTCCTCAGATCCAAAAATCAAGGCTCTCCTCGAGCCATACGCAGAGACACTCCACAAATTGGTAAATGAAGTAGTAGGGTATGCAGATGGAGATCTGGACATGGAAGTGTGTACATCACGGGAGTGTGAGCTTGGTAACTTCGTCTCCGATGCTTTTTTAAATGCTGTAAGTATTGTTTACGTTTGTTATATTCTTTTTTTTGTACAAACGCAGCAGTGTTTTTTAAAATTTAAATAAATGCTTTGTTTCTGACCAGCGCGCTGGTCAGAAACAATTTGCGTAACAGATTACGTAACACACTAACAATAGAAATAGCTTTCATTTTGACAGTTCATCAACATTCATTGCTTTAAATACGTTGTTGAGCAGAAAAAAAGGAATATATGAAGCAATTGATTAACAATACGCTTCAAAATTATTCAAATCGTGATTGATAGTGTGTTATGCAATTAGGATGCTGGACTTACAATTAAATCTCAGAAGAAAGCTCAAGTCACTGAACAAAAGACGAAAAGAGGTGCAGATTATTTTGTTGAAGACAATTGTTAAACCTAGCCTTTCCATGTACATAATACCTTGAAACTAATAACACATTTTATTTTTTACTTTTTCAGTCGCTCGCGTTACACCCATCAAATCTTCCTTACATCTCTTTCATCCAAAGATCAATGATACGCAGTTCTATGTTAAAAGGAGGTGTGTGAGTACGATTTTATTTAATGGAACCTGAATATTTGGGGGTCTGTGGTCAGTAGAGTGGCTCTCCATTATCAGCAGCTATGGTCTTGCTATCATGTTACCTAGTAACTAGGTTGAAGAGGTTAGATAGGCTGTTGCTCCATATAAAATACTGGTATTCATCTGCATCTGGTTCTGTTGGAATTCGACCTTTGCATGGGTGGGAAAAAGTTAGGCAGATAAGCAGATGATGATGGTCTTGGTAATCCAGCACATTCTGCCGAAAAGTGTGGTAGTTTTCCATTAGTTAACTTCTTCTTCTTCTTCTTTAGGGTTATGGTTTCCGCACTTAGTCATTCATGTGGACCATTGTGCATGGGCCATGGCGGCCGTCGGTGGTTATTCCAACCAGCCCACCTCCCTCCAGAAGTTTATGATATCTGCTGGTCCCTGGTCTGCTGAGAGCATCTGTGTAGGATCTGGGTGCCCCGAGGGTTTGTGATCTAATTTGGGTGACGCCTGTGCATTCAAAGAGCACATGCGCAACGGCCTCCTTAGCCTCCATGCAGGCCCTGCACAGAGGACTGTGCATTAGTTACCTTCCAAAGGTGCTGGTTCAAATTACAATATTACATGCACATTCTATTACTTGTTGCTCTTGTCTCTGAGAAGAGAAATATATTGGCAAACCCCAGTATCTCAGAAGGTATACAGTTTGGCAGGGACATCGACGCATAACCTGTTGCCATGGATTCAGTACATGATTCTGGACACCCCAGCAATAAAATTCTTCGTCAGTTATTTAGAAAAAAATAACATTCCATGCATTTTGACCGCGTAGGTCTCACTTTTATAGGAAACAGCTGGTTTTTTTTTTATAACCCGTGAAAGAGACGTTGTGCGTCGATGTGTAAAAAATGTACTCCTGCTTATCTTTGTCGGGGCGAAACCTTCAAAAGGCACCCGACTTCCGGGGAGGGAGGTCGGGGAGTATGGGATTTTTACCTCACTTAAACCACCCCGGTGATCACCATCAGCACATAGAGGAATCTCGGTTCCTCTTAAAATACCAATTCCGGAATCCCCCCTGTGCAAGGTCTGTAAGGCACATCCCTAGGAAGACTGTAAAGGGGCCTCTCCTGAGCTTCGCTATGCATGGCAGCACGTGACCACTGTACCAACGTCTTCCCTGGGGTCTCGCGGTGGGCGCACCAGGTCCCCACTCTGTGCGCCCGTGACCCCAAAGGTCCACCTACCTTGATTGGTAAGCAGCTTTCGGCATGTAAGGCGCCAAGGCGCGACTTCTCCTTCTCCAAGAAGCAGTGGTATTTAACCACTTTCCACTCGGTTCGTCGACAGCCTCTTCGCTAATGTGTTGATTGGAGACATAGTTGAAATGTCCTAGGTGCAGCTTGTTTCACTGACACCGCTTAAGAAATGCTGCTAGCATCAGCAATAAGTGTGGAGGTAAAACTTTCCACGAATAGAGTTTTATGAAGTCCTCTAAAACTACATTTTTGTTTTTTTTTTGCTTTCAGATATCACAAAGGGTTCCATAATAAATATGTCACCATTTACGAATAAAATTGTGACTTTTGTGATCTCTGGAAAGTACATCATAGAAGCTTTGGAGCACTCGGTTTTGTACCCTTGGAAAGCTAAACCATATACTGGTTCCTATACACCACATTTTGCAGGTACAATATTTATTTATTATGCTTTGCAGTATTTTAAATCTAGTTTTATGTTTTTTTAGGCGTAAGTCTTTTGCTGGTTTTCGTGCTGCATTTTTTAGGAAGATGCCCCAAAATTCCTTTCAAATTCAAGGAGATATTCAACGGGAAGGGGATCATCCATTAGTCGTAATTAGTATTTATTTGCATCCCTTGCATTCCCTTGCAGTCCGGGCTAGTAAAATCAAATGTTCGAGCCTCCTATCGCATATTTTGAAAATCATTTTTAACCCTCTTTTTCAAGGTCTCAAAGTGACAATCGACACAACGATACCTAAAGTGGTGGAAATACTGCTAAAAGAAGGAGATGAGTACAAAGAGTTCCGCCTGGATAGAGATTACCAGGTTACGACCTCGGACTTCCTGACGAGAGGGGGAAATGGATTTACGGTAAACATAACATCTTATTTTTATTTAATTATTTAGCTGGTTGCATTGAAGACCTTGCAGAAGTGAATATACTTAGTAAGTCCGGCAAATAGTGTGCA
This sequence comes from Griposia aprilina, assembly GCA_916610205.1. NCBI lineage: Eukaryota > Metazoa > Arthropoda > Insecta > Lepidoptera > Noctuidae > Griposia > Griposia aprilina. Next base: position 4,926,739 of record OU744300.1, on the reverse strand, counting down.
GTCATCCTGTCAACCGGCCTTGCTAACTGTGGGGCCAGCACTAATGTAAATTCATGTCGTGTTAGCAGCTGGGTGTGGATGTGGAGCTAACTTACAAACTATGTTTCACCTCCTATCCTGCCCTCTATGTCCCAAAACTTGCAGTTATAGTGACCACTGCGCTGCCACCGTTGACGCCGTGGAAGTGGCAAAGTTTTGGGCCAACAAGATCTGAGAAAAGTCGTACCAGTGACACGAAGATGTCGTGCTAACGTGTTTTGACATGAACAGTTTCGATTATATCGTGTCAAGAGGAGCAGTCAAACTAGGACTAAAGAAACAGTTCCCTGTGGTCTATTGTTGTTAAGAATGGCTGCTGATCGAAAGTCTCGGCTTTAACTTGGCCCGCGTCAAGCATCAGTTATTGGAATTTTCTGCTGGAAAATATTCTTATGCTCGATATTTGGAATTGTGCCCACAAAATTGTAATAGGCTTTATCTACACGACTGGTTATCTGGGTGTACAATCACCACCACTTTCTGCCAATTTTTTCTGTGATTACACGCTTGATTTTCTATGTGAGTTTCCTGCTAAAGTCTCAACACCATTTTGTTCCAGATGTTCAAAGAACACGGCCAGAACGTGACAGTGCTGGGCCTCGACAGTGACGTCATTGAAGGGTACATCAGGAAAGCGTCACCAATCGTACCTCATTTAGATAAGAGACTAACTTTACTTAGCTGATAAGAACAAATAAAGTACTTTTTAGAAACTTTTGTTTTTATTTCCAACCTCTATAAAAACTCTGTGGGTGTCTTGATTGACTTTGATAGCAGCAACGGCCTCTTTTCTGGAAATAAAAGCACAACAATTTACCAGTCAATTAATAAAACGGATCAATTTTGTGGGTATTCAAATACGTCGAATATTTATTTTCGTCTTTATTTTGACAGGCACAATATTCATTTATTTGCTTGGCATAGTAAACCTGCACTGCACTTCGCCAGGTCTGCATCGATCCTTGACAATTTCTATGTTACGATAATTTCTGTATGTAGGGTCAAGTGTTTGTCGTAATTGCTTTGATTGCACGAGGGAGTAAAGATTCACGTTCCATACACATCTTGCCGATTTAGGGACCATCCTTTTAACTTTCAAAGTTCACAATATATTACCAAGTCTAGTGCCGAATCTCCTCTATAGCCCAAAGATCACTAAAGTGCTGACCAGTAAATCGCGAGCTCAAACCTTGTTATCACTTAAGAAGTTTATTTAAAGGTCTGCCTAGGTTAGAGTGTAAGTTCAACAACAAACATTTAAACGACTTCACCTCGGCTATTCCGTTAGTCCATTCCAAAAAATACGCCTTTAAGTGATTTCGCGGAAACGCATGTCCGAGATTCAACCTTTAAATTTCGCTTATCCAATTAAGCCTAGGGTGAATCTTGGATATACGTTTCCACATATCCACCTGAAGGTGTATTTTGTGGAGTGAATAACCGGAATAACCCTCACCTACGATCGAATGATTCTTCTAGAGGTTGTTAACGTCCATTATTGAACATTCGCCTCTCAACGATCGGTCGTTTTGTCATATAATAAAATTATCATGAATATTAATCTTTATCTTGGAGCCCAGAAGATGGTGCTCTTTAAACTCTAAACATATTTAAGCCAACGACGAAATAGTGAAATATGAAAAATAAAAATACTGCAGAAGGTTGTTTTAATGAAGACCAAACTCTTGAACTAACAGTACTTTGCTCTTTTGGAATAATCATTGATTTTACGAAATTGATAACAAACTGCTATAAACGTTACAATGAATGCTCGCCACGAATGAATTTGAAAATGTTCGCTACATCAGTAGGAAGAAACCTTTAAATTAAAATTCGCTGAACACAATTCCAATCGGATTCCATTGATTATCTAATTTATGATTCATTGAGTTGAAAACTTAAATCATTTCGAATAATCTCCGTCTCGTGACTTTTGTAGGTTTAATTGCGATTCTTTTTCAGCATCAGCTATTCTATAATAAGTAAAAGTAAATGAGATATTTTGTTTGTTTTCTTTTGATGTTTTGTTTTTTGAGATTCGGTTAAAGTAAAAACAATATTATTTATATTGATTTAGAAATATTTTGTTCCTACTAGCGAATGAGGTTTTTGTGATTTAAGAACACTTAAATAATTGGATATTTATCAAAAAGAAAATCAATGTTGGTTCATGTTTAAATCCCAATAGGGTTTAAGTTTTATTTCAGTGACATGTTAAAATAGTACAGCCAACCTATTCTGTAAAAAATCACCGTGAAATCTTAGTTGAAATAAGCTTTAAGTCTATACTGTCAATCCTTAGTATTATAGAGGTATGAAGAACAGGGTGTAAAGTTCACTCATACCTCCATAAAAAAGGGAGGATCCTCCGACCACACAGGTGTCGTGTATGGTAAGCAACTGCCCGATGTTTGATGTCGGGACGTTGTATATATGGTAGTTGCGCGGTAGGTAAACTCTGCTTGCACGATGCAGGATTTTGCGTGTCGTCACTGTGACGCGAAGCTCGCATGGGGCGATGTAGTAGCCGCTATAGTATAAGTCGGAATGACAGCTCACTTTAAGCTCACTTCACCTGCATGGTTCGTTCCTCAAAATATCATTTCAGACACATGGTCTTCACATGATCTGACCAAGATTATGTCTGGAATTTAAAAGAGACTGTGTCCTCTGAGTTTGTTTCGGTTTTTCTTCTCAGAGTAGTCAGATAGGAAATGCCGACCTCATCTAGTTTAAAGAATATTATTGACGTGTAAAAGTGTTTGTACAAACCTATTTACAGAAATAAAATCATTTATCACCTAAGTTTTCACGGTGAGATTTTTGCAGAATAGATTAGCAGGTTTCTTAAATGTCAGTTGTGATCAGTAATTCACAGCGGCTAATTATGTTTAGCCACTTTGTTCGTTTGCTGTCACAAAATAAATGTATTTATTTTAATCTGAGTGTTATTAAAGTATTTCACCGAAAAATGCTACATGGAAACAGATTTTCTTTACAAAATGAAGATACAAACTTTTTTACTGGGCACAGTACTTTCTCATCTCATATAAACTAGTATACAAAGACCCTTCGTAGGCAAAAGCAGTTCAATTATTATACAAAAACTTCCCAAGAACGTTTGAACGTAGACAAACGCAAATGATACATGAATATTAAAATGTTATTCATCTCATATTGCTTTCAGATCAGATAGCGCAGGAGAAAAACATCGATATAAACAAGAGCATCAAAATTAAATAAAACGTGTCCATGACAGTGACCGAATGCTTCCATCAGTCGTGTCCAACTGGGACGTACCTATATAAATATCGGAGCCGATAAAAAATGGCGCTGCCATCCGAAGCCGAATCGTGTTTTAGTAGAGAGCGCTTAAACTTTTCGACTTTTTTCCGGAGGTGAACCACCACTTTGCTCAATGTTCAGTTTCAGCACAAACAAACGGCCTGCATTGATTCTATGTGGTTCTTAGCAAATATATAGCCAGAGTACAAGTACAAATCGTGTTCAAAGCGTTTCGTATTTCTACATCGATCAACATGATTAACATAAGTTTTTCGGTAGCTTATGTCAGTCTCATATATTTTTCACGTTTCCATCATCGTTGTCACTGTTAGAATGTTACCTTGTCTAGCCCCTCGCAGGTTCCTCCTGATTAGTATAACCATCATACTGCTATTACCAATCTATCTGCCAAGCATTGTGATATAGTTATATATACAGGGTGGAATTTTGTAATGCCACCTGGAGGGAAAGTACTCTTAATACTGCAGATAGAAAGTTTTACTCAGAGGAAACATTCCTTTATTTTTGAATAGAAAGCAAACTGCATTCAAAGATTTTCGAAAATTCTCTTCTCCCACACCCGGGAATCGAACCGGCTAAAATCTGAAAAAATTATACCCTGTACTTTTATTGCATCGATCGTTAGGGTCAATTATAAGGATGAAATCTCTCTAACAAACATGATAAATTAAATGAAAACCAGGAAATCTTAAATTAATTTAATTATTTACAAAAAATGGTAAACTTACTAATTAGTTGCTCGAAATGGGCTCCATTCTCTTGGATACACAAATTTATTCTTTTAACGAATTCATTTCTAGTAACCTTTAATAAAGTGTTGTGGTGAATATTATAAATCGTATTCTGAACTTCAACTCTCAACTCGTTGTCATTCGCATAAGATTTCATGTAAATTTGATTTTTTACATATCCCCACAAAAAAAAAACTAATGGGGTGAGATCTGGCGATCTCGCAGGCCATCTGATTGTGCCGTTTGTACCAATCCAGGTATTAAAATGGTTATTAATGTAGGCAGTAGTGATTCTGCTGTTATGTGCTGGAGCACCATCTTGCTGTAGAATTATTTGGTTTCGCTCTTCCTCGGGGAAACCATTTAACTCGTTTCTTAAGAGATCCAGTATTTCAATATACTTGACAGTGTTTAAATGACCTTCGTACACGTGGACTAACACTACATTATTTCTCATAATTCCGCACCAAACGTTGAAAGAAAATCTTACTTGATTGTTAGTTTCATGAACACGAACAGGATTCACTCGAGACCAATAATGGTTATTGCGGCGATTGTACATGCCATTATTGCTGAAGTTGGTTTCGTCAGACCATACAATGTTACTCAAAAAATTAGGGTTTCGGTCAATTTCTCCAAGCATGTTTTCAAAAAATTGTAATCGTCTGTCACGATCCCCAATATGCAATTTTTGCACCAACCGACCTTCACGATAGCATTTATACTTATACTTTTTCAGCACTTTAAGTACGCGAGTGTGGGTTGTTCCTAATTCATTGGCAGCATCTCTACTTGAAGCCTTTGGAAATGATTCAAAGTATGTTAAAACATCTAGTTCAAAATCGAAATAGTTTTGCTGAATAGTTTGCCGTCTCTTCTTGAAACCACCCGTATTCTTTAAATTTTCTACCATTCTTTTCAATACGAACCGAGTTGGTGCCTGTCGGTCTTGATATCTCTCTCCATACCACCGCAGAGCTAGATTCACGTTTTTGTTATTTAAAAAATAAGCTTCCATTAAATCAAACTGTTCTTAATAAGCCATTTTCACCGTGAGACAAAATGTGAAATGAGTTGTAAAAACAATCAAATGTAAATAACAACTATGACAATCTAATTTTCAAATTTTAATCTAACATTCCATATTTAAATTACCTCATACACGCAGCTACGAGTATGTCGCAAAGGAGTCTGCATTACAAAAGATGGATGTTAGTTAAAGAGTTTAACTTGACTCATTGAATTTGTAACTTCAGATTTCCTGGTTTTCCTTTCATTTAATTTATCATGTTTGTTAGAGAGATTTCATCCTTATAATTGACCCTAACGATCGATGCAATAAAAGTACAGGGTATATTTTTTTCAGATTTTAGCCGGTTCGATTCCCGGGTGTGGGAGAAGAGAATTTTCGAAAATCTTTGAATGCAGTTTGCTTTCTATTCAAAAATAAAGGAATGTTTCCTTTGAGTAAAACTTTCTATCTGCAGTATTAAGAGTACTTTCCCTCCAGGTGGCATTACAAAATTCCACCCTGTATAGAATTGCAAATTTTAGAACTTCAACTTTTTCATAATCAGCATGCCTGTATATGTACTTTATATGGTATTGTTCGTCGAGCCGTTGAGCTCCTTAATTGTGAGTTGAGCTGCACGGTAACTGACAAATGCGTGCACTGACAGGTCAGTTCCACTCAAATCTGTGTGGTTCTTTCCTCAAAAAACCATTTCAGACACTAATCTATTATGGTCCTCACGTGATCTGACGAAGATTATGTCTGGACTTTAAAAGAGACTGTGACCTCGGCGTTTGTTTCAGGATTTCTTCTCAGAGCAGTCGGATAGGAAACGCAGAACTCATCTGGCTTTAAAAATATGATTGAAGTTTAAAAGTGTTTGTACAAACCTACTTACAGAAATAAAATCATTTATGTTCTACCAGGAATTTTCATCTTAGGTTAAGTCGAATCAAAAGTTATGGAATGTTTTTACTATCTATGGCACAACTCGTTGAAAAACTTGTAGATCACCGAAAGGTCATTTCACCCCCAATTGCTAAACAATTGACAATTTTACATGGTTTAAGGCAACAGCTGGTATAACAAGGAGATTGACGCATTTTTAATATGAGAGCATGTGGTTTAATAATGATACGAATGTAATTAATATTAATCAAACAAAAACAGATGGTGACCATTATAACGACCAATATTTTCGGATTGTTGGGATATGTGAAGGAAAGAAAGAGTGAAGACGAAGATATGAAGCATAGACTTATGTTTTTCGTGTGTGGCTTAAGTTTGGGGCAATTTAACACTGGAGCAATAAAAAAGTTACAAAATATGGCAATTTCACTATGCCTAAAATGTGGTTTCCATGATGTTAATTGATCATATAATGTTTTGTTGAATAAGGCACCCTTCCCGCCGTCGACGAAGAAGCGACTTCACGAGCTATTAACGATTATCTCGCTCAAGAAACGTACGATAGATTGTAGGTCCCGTGTAAGTTAAAGAGATACATATTATATGAATAGTTGATCGCTGACTGTTCTCAACGCTGGCGAGTACTCGCATTGGATAAACTTAATATTGTTTTAATAATAATAATATTCTTCATTTTCGGACAACAATGATCCAGCGTGTTATCAGTAAACAATATAACTTATTACTAGTATTAGTAGTTAAAATACAACAAAGAAGAAGACAGAATAATTAATAGTATTGTGAAAGCCATTCCCAAATTAATGTTCAGTGATTGTCCTTCTCACAAAACTTTTAATAATCGGAGAGTCGATAGTCTCCTCCATACTTTTTAGGGTTCCGTAGCCAAATTGCAAAAAACGAAACCCTTATGGATTCGTCATGTCTGTCTGTCCGTCCGTATGTCACAGCCACTTTTTTCCGAAACTATAAGAACTATACTGTTGAAACTTGGTAAGCAGATGTATTCTGTGAACCGCATTAAGATTTTTACACAAAAATAGAAAAACAAAACAAAAAATTTTGGGGGTTCCCCATACTTAGAACTGAAACTCAATTTTTTTTTCATCAAACCTGTACGTGTGGGGTATCTATGGGTAGGTCTTCAAATTTGATATGGAGGTTTCTAATATCATTTTTTTCTAAACTGAATAGATTGCGCGAGAGACACTTCTAAAGTGGTAAAATGTGGGTCCCCCCCCTGTAACTTCTAAAATTAGTGAATGATAAAACTAAAAAAAATATGTGATGTACATTACCATGTAAACTTCCACCGAAAATTGGTTTGAACGAGATCTAGTAAGTAGTTTTTTTTAATGCGTCATAAATCGTAAACCGCATATTATGTTACTTGCTGCTACGGAACCCTTCATGGGCGAGTCCGACTCGCACTTGGCCGCTTTTTTAATGGTGTTGCCACTCGCCCGCAACCTTGACGCAGTTTTATTGCGAATGACGGTGAAACCGTCAGTTCAGTTTTGCGCAAACATACTAGTAGAAGCGCAGCACCATCGTCACAGTCCCAACAGCATCCTAAAAATATAATTTTGCTTGATCTAGGGATCGAACTAGGACCTCGCGCTTTGCAACCGCACTAGCGAGCACTGTAGGCCTACGAGGCAGTCTATATGTTAATTAATCTTTATCCTCAAATCCCAAATTCCTAAGAGGGAACCTGGAATCACTACTTTACCTCTCATTGCTATTCCTCTCCTGCAAATCTGTTGAAAATCTAATTCTCTTTTGGTTTTAACAATTAATTTTAATATATGGTAATGAGTTTTTGGTGTTTCTGATGTAATCAGGACCGGCTGTCGTACTGTCCACCTGGCTACAATTTTCAAATCCAGTCAGGTAAGAATTTGTTTGGGTCAAAGATGTTAGCCTACTGGATGTGGTCGGAAGGATCTAAATATCTGAAAAGGGAAATTGATGAATTTTAAAAACTTAATTGTTAGTTTATATTTTTTTTATTTTTTTGTTTGATAAATGATTTTATTTCTATAAGTACCTTTGTACAAACAGTTTTACACGTCAATCATATTTTTAAACTAGATGTGGTCGGCGTTTCCTATCTGACTACTCTGAGAAGAAAGGCCTATTTTTTTTTTCATTTTACATTTTTCTCTCTGTGGTAAGTACGTATATTTTGTGTTTTTCCCGTGTACACTGTTAGATGGCCAATTTTACTTCGCTACGTCAAATAAAGTTAAAATAACCAATATCACCATATACAGTATGGTCCAAATAGCGAAAACATAAAAAAAAATATCCTCAAGCCCAGGGGTATCCGAAAATACCCCATATATGTTCAACGATTCTCAATAGTTTTCGAGTTATAACTATTTCCTATATAAACTCCTAATTCCTCTAGCTACTAGTTGGACATTTACACCTCGTAGATTTTGATTTAAGGCAGGAAAAAGTTATCATAAAAGGAACTGTTAGAAATGTTGATACGCATGAAAATCTGGAGGGAAATGTTTTTGGACATGCGCATAATTATCTTCTATGCGGCTAAGTTATCATTATCACCTGTGTCACCTACTATCTCTTCCGAAGCATCAACATCTTCGATTTCGAATTTTTTATCACGAAACTTGGGACACGGCAATGGGCGAGTTCCTTCAGCAGATTCAATTGAACACGCCAGCTTAGGGGAACGGTCCGCAAACTTGTTGGAACGACGTCTCTGATTATGCTAAGTGGGCCCTTGTTTCTTGTATATTTTGTTTATACTTCATTAAGTAGGATTTATTGTTTAGGTGTTATTTAGGATAACGTTATGCGAACACCGAAAGATGTTTTAAATATATACGTAAGTAGTGTTTTTGGAACGAAATTCTTTAACGCAGCTTGTGGTAGGAGTAAAATTGTAGAAATCGTTACGTTACATGCAATTTTTGCTATCTATAATAGAAAGGAAGAGAGACATAGTTTTCATGGTTATCGAGGGTGTTGCAGCCGATAGTGAGATCAAAATGAAAATCCAAGATGCGAAAATTTTCAATTTTTTCATCATACAATCTAAATCTCCATATCCAATTACATTCGGAGTTGCGGAAAAACCGTAAGGAACTTCGTTCCTGCGGAGGTCCCCCGATCTCACACGTTTTTTTCTTTAATGTAGACACCTTTTATAGACACATTTATAAAACCAATTTTAAATGCTTAGTTTAGACCAGTATTCTAATTACGCAACACACTATTAATCACAATCTGAGTCATTTTGATGGATGTTTCTAATCCATTGCTTCATAATAGGTTGAGGAAAAAGTTTCTTGCATTTTTTAAGAATATTCAAAACATTTTTTAATATAGTTTATTTACATAACTAACTAAAGTATGTAGGTACCATTTTGTTCGATAACTTTTTGCCATCTTGTTGGTAGGAACTTGATACCATTGCTATAGAAATTTGGGGACTTCTGATCAAAATACCGCGACAGGTGGTTTTGGCAGTCCTCTCGTGATGTTAACCTGACACTGCCTAAAGAATTCTGAAGAGACCGAAACAGGTGGAAATCTAAAGGTGCAAGGTCAGGACTATACGGCGGATGCATTAATACCTCCCACCCAAACTCTCTTAATTTTTGCTGAGTGGCTAAAGATGTGTGAGGTCTAGCGTTATCATGATGAAAAACCACACCCCTTCTGTTGATCAATTCCGGCCGCTTTCTCTCAACTTCTTGCTTTAATCTCATCAGTTGTTCGCAGTAGAGTTCAGAATCGATGGTCCTGCCTGGTGGTAACAGCTCATAATGAATAATGCCCTTCCAATCCCACCCACAATTATCAGCTTCTTCAAAAATGGTTCGATTTCATTACGTCGTATTATAGAATCACAAATGAGTACACGGTTCATTAGGTTTCTTTCAGTGAGCTCGTTAGGTACCCAAATATCGAGCTTTTTTATGTACCCAGTTTTTTTCAAATGTGCCAAAACTGTTTTGTGGTCAATTCCCAGTTCTTCATCTACTACGTAACTACTGATATCTTCTATCTTGCTCCACTTTTTCAAAAATGGCATCCATTTTATCCGTAATAGGGCGACCAGAGCGACGTGCATCTTTGACATCAAAATTTCCGGATTGAAAACGCTTAAACCAAATTTGTGCTACTCTCACAGACACTACAGGTCCATAAACATCGCAAATTTTTTTCGCGGCTTCCGTTGCATTTTTACCTTTTTTGTAGTAAAATTTTAAAATGTATCGAATTTCTTCATTAGATTCGCCCATCTTGACAGTACGAAAAACAAATGAAAATCACACATTTTCCTAATTTGAATTTGGAATTATGTTCTTTATAATTTAAACTTTCAATGATACCAAAACCAGCCAGATACAAATAGTATAGCCAAAGAGATTTTATTACAAGTTCATGCATACTATAATGCGAAAAGACTTTTTCCCCAACCTAATATGTTCGAAAAAATTGTCTGCTCAACAACGTAAAAAACGCAATGAATGTTGTTGAACTGTCAAAATCAAAGCCATTCCTACTGTTAGTGTGGTATGCAATTACATAGCTGTGGCAAAACATAATTGAGTCATGTTTGGATTCTTATCGATCTCTCTATTGTTGTGTTTAAAAAAGCATATAATGTTGTTAATTATGTGTCAATTTTATCAATATCATAAAATTTAAAGGATAAGATGTAAGAGAAGTGTGTTAAAAGCTTGCTGAAATACATTTGTCTTGCAAAGGCGGAAGTTTATGTGGAACTGCCGACTAAAATCTCACGGTAAGCACTGTTTCCTCAGTGCATTTCGAGGCTCTGGGACGAGGCTCTTTCCGTTGGGACTGAAAACCGGTGTCCCGTCTCTGCTAAGCAGTAAGTTCTTCTAGAAAGATCCATACACTAAACTAGTTCCCATACGGAAACGATTAACAAACATGGCAGAGTTTGGACACCATTTCGGCTCATTTTCTTTTGTTTTTGAATTCATAACTCTATGTTATGAATAATTATTCAAACAGACATGTTTTTGTTTTTAAGTTCATTAATTGAGAGAACGCATTTACCGTATATTAAGTATCCTGAAGCTGTGGTAACACTTATTTTAAATAAATGTGGCAAATGTAAATATGTACACAATTTGTATCACTAAGAAGTATGTAGGTACACATTCTAACATTTCAAAACCTTTCATACAAACAATACTTCAAGAATTGCGGTTCAGGAGCCAAATAAACCAGCTATTTTACAGCTTAGTACCTTGTACGTGATTTCTAGAGATTTTCTACGTGTTTCTTAGGATATAGTCGACTCACTACCCTCGTTACATACTCAGGTACGTGACGTCATTTTGATACTTCCTGGCTTTGTACTACTTCCTTCCATGTAAAAGGAGTATGTAGCATTGGGAATGTGTGTATAAAATATTCAAGACGAAGGAAATATGAATATTCTTTTGTAGGTACTTCTTTAGAAATTCTCATGTAAAGGGTTTTCACTCTCAACTACTTTTCTAATGGCTTAAATTAGGCACTTTAAGCATAATATTATGCTATTTTAACAGTAACAAAAACGCTTGTCTAAAAAAAACTTATCAAATCAAAATATTTTATTTCACATAAACCAACATGGGCACTTATGAAACGTCAGAAGCTAGGTGCACGGTTCCAATTGGTTGTTTGCTATGGAGAAGAGCCGGCAAGAAACTCCACGGTTACTCTTTTAAAAATAAGGGCTTGTACAATGTTTCTAATTACAGTGTTGATAGATATGGGAGGACAGTGTAGGCCTGTCAACAAGTAACAGGTACTCAACAAAATATAAAAAAATATAAAAAGCTACACTGAAAAATAGTGCCTCTCTTTTCATGTTGGTACATTTCCACAGTTGAACTATCGACCCGATTGTCGATGGCAAAGACATTATTTCGTGCATCGTCATAGAACACTTGAGCAGTGGTGGCTCGGTGGTATCGGCCGCGACTTACGAGTTGTAAGTCGTGGGTTCGAACCCAGGCAGGCGCTTTAATTTTTATAAATAATTTCATCATCACTGCTCTCAAAAACGGTGAAGGGAAACATCGTGAGGAAACCGGCATGTTCTAGAACCAAAAATTCGAAGACATGTGACATCTACCAACCCGCACTGGGACCGCGTGGTAGATTACAGCCCATTCCCTCTCGAAGAGAGGACGCCTGTGTCCCAGCAGTGAGCACATTATAGGCTGATTATGCATAGAACACTTTAAGAGGTTAATTTATAAACGATGATTAAAGTTAAGGTTAAACAATTGCTAATCATTACTTAACTTTAAGTAACGTTTATAAATAAAGGGGTAAATCTCTAGAGAATTTGATAATTTTGCACACAAGCGACACAAGCAAAGCCGTAGGGAATACCTAGTCACAGTATAATTTTGTGTAACGTTGTTTCACAGGTCTCAATCTCAATGGCAGATGTCAATTATTTGCTGAACCGATGGAAGCATCCCAAAATCGTTGTTATTTGACTAATAAACACGAAGCTGCGGGGTCGGTAGCTAAGTAGATAAGACGCATCATCCATTGAGAGCGATACGATGTAATATAGGAACCAAAGATTTTTGTTTTTTGTTTTTTAATACGGACGCTTTTAACGTGCACCTCTTTCTACGTCGTTCTCACGTGTATAATTTCAACATGAATGATGTTTTTTGTAACTATACGTATGTTGATTTAAAAGAGTGTCCATGGAGTTTCTTGCCCGTACCTACTACGCTTTGGAATGGGCAACTAGCTTAATTTTTCTGACTGACTGACCCCTTGACAATTCAAAAGTGCATATAATTGGTTTATGTGAAATAAATGCTTTGAGTTTGAGTTTGAATGTTTTACTTGCAGCTACCGCTCACACACACAGGCATACGTATTATAGTCTAGTTTGTCTGTTCAACGTAGTGGAGGAATCGGTGAGAAATTCTCAAGAAAATTGTAGGTTCAAAACAAATTAGGTTCCTATTTATCTATTCTAATATCAGATAAGGTTTTGATAAGGTGTGAAATTATCTGATAGTTTATAATGGGGTCTTGCAGGGCAATTTGAAATAGTTCGATCTCATATTGATAGTTGATAGTTGATTATGAGGTCTTGCAGGGCAATTTGAAACAGTTCGATCTCGTATTGATAGTTGATAATGAGGCCTTACAGTGCAATTTGAAACACTTCGATCTCGTATTGATTGTTGATAACGAGGTCTTGTTGGGCAATCTGAAATAGTTCGATCTCGTATTGGACTAGGATATTTAAACTGAGTTCATTGTTGACCAAAGAGAAGAAGTAACTATACTTGGCCAAACGCTCGTGGCACGCGGGACCATAAAACACGTTTGTGACGTCAGTCATTAGGTTTGCGCATACCATTGTGTTTATTATACGTGTTTTATGGCCCCCCGTGCCACAACCGTTTGGACCGAGTATATTATTTTTTAACTCCTGTTACGAGACGGCTTCGCAGTGACTAAGGGGAGCAAACAACCCTAAATATTGCTTCTCTTTGCCCCACAATACATCGCTCTCAATACTCCCTCCACCTAATTATATTTGATCGCATCACGGACACTAATACCCGCGGGTGCAAAATACAAGCTTCCCGCTGTCAAATAAGATCGTACATACGAGTACATGGGGGACCGCTGTGCAGTATACCTATTGATGTTTGACTTTTCAAAGGTTTTGATCCAAACAGTTTCATGTGGTTGCGGTGGCTGTGCGTATAAAACTATAGCAGTATGTATGAAGAGCAGGTTATTTAAGATTAGGTATAGTTTTACAAGGATCTTATAACGTGTGACCAAAATCGGAACTAATGATACCATATTTTCTATAAATACAATTTCGCAAAATAATTTAAAAAAATTGTTTACCGAAAACGCCCAAATGTCATTTAATCCCCAAAAGATCCTTTTCGCAATGTAGGTAAGTTTATGTCAAACAAAATGTAAAATTTTGCCTGTAAAAAAATACACGTTGCAAGGATTTTAAGATAATTTTACTGAACAATATTAACCACATAATGCACTTGTGATGTGAACTGACTCTTTGAGCGTATTTTGTTTAGTTGGAAAGATTTATAGGAATACATACATAATAATATACTTACATAACACAATTACAAGACAAGGCATAATTATCTCTACTTTTTGTTTAGTACTTCGTTATGGTTTTGACATTTCATTCCATTATGACCCTGTGCTTTATGCACAGCGTAGAAATAAGACGTCATGTCATTTTGAATATATTACGATCCTTTTACGAATCCGTCACGTATCCAATACAGCCACACATATCATTATTTCAATACGTCAATTTTACTTCTCTACAGAAATAATGTCACTCTACACAAAAGAAAAAATAATGGAATATTCAAATGTTTAGAAATATTCGTCAAGACAAGGTAATTTATGTAAAATATTTGACTAATTATTATTTTAAGAACGGTAATTATTTAATTGAACCTCTAAAAACTTTTGTCGCTTCTAATGATGCACACTTTTTTAGTAATTGAGCCTCCTTTTAACTTTCTGGTCTTTTCTCATATTTGGTCGCAGTAACTAAGTTTAGCTAGTGCGACCAACTTAGCTTAGGGTACCCCGACCAAACCAATTAGGTAATGTTAGAACTGTGACCAACCGCGTGCGAGCCGAGCGACCGCTACAACCAAGTTGTTCGCAGTTACTTGGTCATTTAGTATTTTTAAGACCCCAATAATATGAATTAATTGAGGTTCACAAAAAGAGGCACCATCATTATAATATTAGAGTGTTCAATAATATTTTTAGGAGCGCAAAATGGGAATTATCAGAGGTTCGATTAAATACATGCCTGTCATACCTGCTGATGTTTTCGAAAGCCTTTTTGCCAGTGAAAATTCGGCATACTCTAGGGATGGGGCACATTTTATTGCTAGGTCGAATATTCGGCTGATGTTTTATTCGGCCATTTGGAAATTAATTAGTTTCGGTATTCGATGCAATAGGTTTTAACTCATGTAACCTATTTTCATTATTCACTCATATTTTATTGCTAATTGGGATTGGGATTTTAAATTATGTAGTTCAAAGGTATTCAGAGTACCTATTTCATTAAAAAAATACGGATATCTACGGGAATGGAACATTGCAAAAATGCAAATTAAATTGTTTATGTTATTGGATAGTAATAAGATGGTTCACGTGATGGTAAGTGGGTGCGTTACCATCGCAGAAAAGAAAGCTGAATTTTATTGTGCCTCTAAAACCTATATAATACTGTCAGCCATCCCCTTCAAATCAGGCACACCAACGACAGCATATCGTGGAATCCTTTCCTGGACGATCTCCGTTACAAAGAATCTAGTGTAAGGAGCAGAATAAAAATCTAAAATTCATTAATTCACTAACAAACATGGGCGCCAGCAAGTTTATTTTCAGTGGGGTGCATCTTCAGCTCCACGAAGCGAGCTCGATAATTTTTGCACTTCACCTCGGATATGTTAGGATATCGTTTGTCCATTCATACAAGGAGTAACTTTGTGGACTTATGCAGAAAAGCGTAACAATTAAGAGAATGTAGAAAGCAAGAGCGAATAAAGCGAGTTCGATAATTTTTGCATCTCGCCCCGAATCGGATAGGTTTTATTTTGTCCATGCATACAGAAAGTGGACTAACTATGTTGATTTATATAAAGATGCTTATGAATTAAGATAGAGTACGATGCAAGAGCGACCGAAGCAAGCTCGATAATGTTAGCACCCCGCCTGGAGCCGATTAGATTTTCTGAAATAGGAGTTCGGTACTTTGTTGACTAATGCACAAAAGCTTTAGAATTGAGAGGAAAATTTTAGGATCTCGCCTCGAATATGTTAAGTGCTCCATTATTGTATTAGGCGTTGTAAGGTTGTTGTTTCGGATATTTTTTTAGTTCTGATTGTTGTAACACCTATATTTTATTTTGAAGCCAGGAGGTGCAAGTGCACCCTCTTGCACCCCGCTCCCGGCGCCGAGATGACGCTCAACCTAAACCGTTATAGTTCCTTGTATATCGAAAGTGAGCATTAAGGAAGGTCTTTTGAAAATTCATCCCCTAAAGGGGTTAAATAGGGGATGAAAGTTTGTATGGAAGTTAGTATTTTTTTCCGATGGGAAATCCCCTCGGGCGCACGGCTTGTAGAAAATAGAAACCGGAAAACAATAATAAGAACCTCCTCCTTTTTTTTCGTCGGTTAAAAATGATACCTATTAATATTTTCAGTCACATGAACGTGGATATACTTTAGCCTTCAGCTACCTTTCAATGTTCTTGCCTCATAAAATGATAAAGGACATCGAAACTGCGTGGGCGGTGATGTAATAAAATAATGACTTAAGGCAAATTGGAACCTTTTTAAGGTGGCCTAGGCTCCCAAAGCGTGGGAGTCGTAAGAGGCGGTGAAATGATTACATTATAGGCTCTTAGATATTAATCAAATTCCATATAATTTTTGAATATTCTATTAGCGTTTGCGATGAAGAAAGTGGGCCACGAGGAGCACTTGGAGTGGATCTTGGTCAATGGATGAAAATAGACTAACATATTTTCAACTGCCTCGTTTGGTCCACTGCTGAGCTTGAGGTTCTAAGTTCAAATCCCAGGTCGGGCAAAGTGTTATTGGGTGTTTCCATTAAGAATTTCTCAGTAGCAGCCCGCAGTCTGAATTTGTGCCCGGTCGATGGCAATAAGCTCGCCCCTACCGAATGGGACTTAAATATAACTGGCGAAATGTGTGTGTATTCTAAGGTACACTTCTGCCTAGGTCATGTGGGTATTACAGGCGTGATGTTATGTTAATTTTTTCTGCCAAGTAACAGTTGAATCTAAAATTACTTACTCGTTCATAGAGTAAGGGAAGCCTGTGCAATGGTTTAAATAAAAACCCTTTGCAAAAATTCTATGGGAAACCATTTGTACGGGTAACTGAAATGGTTCTTGGTTATACCAAGGCATAATCAGCCTATAATGTTCCCACTGCTGGGACATAGGCCTCCTCTCTTCGAGAGTGAGCTATAATCTACCACGCGGGCCCAGTTCGGATTGGTAGATGTCACGTCTTCGAATTTTTGGTTCCAGGAGATGCCGGTTTCCTCACGATGTTTTCCTTCACCGTTTTGAGAGCAGTGGTGATCAAAATATTTACAAAAAGTAAAGTGCTTGCCTGGGTTCGAACCCATGACCTACAACGCGTAAGTCGGGGCCATTACCACTGGGCCACGACTACTCTCTCAAGACCTGGCACATAATGACAATTCAACTATCCTGCGGTCATAATCTTCAGCGTTCCTACCTAGTAGGTACCCACCACTTAAGTATCAAGATAGCGTAACATGTGGGGTTGTGCAACAGTTTCAGTACAGTTGTTTGCTTTGTGAGTATGAAGACGATTCGAATTACAAACTAACTAACTAACTTTGAAATTACAGGTTACTATATCTACTTTCAGGTATATTCAGCCGACATTATACTATTTCTGGACATAGGCTTCGCTTTTTGTGCATGCTATCTACTTCAGATAGGTGCAATTACTTACTGCCAGTCAAATCTGACTCGCTGTTCTAGTGGTCGCAAAAGCTATGCTGAGCATGATGTCCTGGGTTCGAATCCCGGGTCGGGTAAAGTGTTATTAGCGTAGCGTGTCAGTAGTAAAGCGTGCCTTATGACGCTACGACTGAGCAAAGCGCGCTCATTGCTTGATGAGCGAGCGAAGAGAGTCTCGTCCCGACAATACCAGCACGTGGAGCAAGCCCACTATCAAAACAAGTGAGCGGAGTGAGCTCAACTATCCCACGAGTCTGTGAAGCACGCTTTCACTTGTGAAGAGCGAGCGAAGCGAGCCCCCATTACAAGAAAAGCGAGTTTAGTAAGCCTACTTTAACGACGAGCCAATGTAGCAAACACACCTGCAAAACTACTAAGCGCCACCCACTATGCTCTTAAGACAGCTTACTCCGCTCATTAGTAATCGCGCTCTGCTCACTTGTGGTGAATGGGGGCTCGTTACGGTCGGTCATCTGGAGAGTAAGCCTTCCTTCACTAGCTTCTCTTGTGGAGAAGGCTTCGCTTGCTTTTCTGGTGTGTAAGCTAACTTGTGTAGATAGACTCGCTACGCTATTAAAAAGTAACATGTGAAATTTCAACTCCGTAAGATAAGAGGAAGTGGTTTTAATTCAACTTGCAAGATTTGACCTAAACAAACAAATGTAGAAACATTGTTAAAATTGTATGTTAAATAAAAGCTTGTAAAATCGGTTCACCGGAATTGATGCGGTAGCTGCCAAAATGTTTGTGACGTCTTTACAGAAACGGTAAAGATATCATTAGGGCTACATTATAAGGAAGAAGACGGGAAAATTACGGTACCTTGTGGTTAGGGAGAGTTTTGGAAAAATATAAATGAAGTGAATTTATTCAAAAGTAACGAAGAAAGTTAAAATAACATGTTTACTGAATTTAAACAAAATGTGAACAACATCGTTAGGTTCATTGAGTTTAGTTTAATTTGTTAGGTACTTGAGTGAAACTGAAGACTTTTTATTACTTTTCGCGTATAGGTAAGAAAAGATCGGTCGTGATGATCATTGATAATTACGGTTGCTTTGTAGGTTTTGAAACCAGTAAGCCTAGGCTTCCCCTTGATTTTTTCCTTTACTTAAAGACAGACCAACATACAGACCAACAGGAGTCACAGTCAACTCAACCTGTCGCAGTCCATTGCTGGACGTAGGCCTCTCTCAGGCTGCGCTACCGCCTTCCGCATCAAGTCTGTCCCAGCCACCTTTTTAAGGTCGTCAGTCCATCTAGCTGGGTGGCATCCCTCAACGCTTGCCGATTCGCGGTCTGCGCTCTAGGACTCGTTTCCTCCACCGGCCATCGGTGCTTCGACAAACATGGCCAGCCCACTGCCACTTCAGCTTGCTAGTAAGCAGCAGTAGTAGCTTGCAGAGTACTGCAAGCTATGTCCGGTTCTTTTCCGGACATTTTCATTTCTGATTTTATCCTTTAAAGAAACTCCAAACATAGCCACAATGATTATTCATTAATACCATGCATGCAGTCTTGGAACGACGGATTCGCGTTACGTCTGGCACGCGTATTGTATTCTTGAAGGTGCATTTTATTTCAGATCAATCGCGTTACAGCCATTCTACCTAAAGTACACTGAACGCCAGAAGAGCTTGTGATTTCAAAAAAACACAGACCACAACCTACTCCTAATGAAATGTATTCCTTACCTACAAACCGAAGCCAGCAATTAATATTTTATTAGCATTAAAACAAGGACCCAAGACACAATGCGGATTCTAAACTATCCGTTGTTAAATATATAATAAGTACTGGCATTTATTTCCTTTCATTAAGAGAACAAAAGTGACCTTAGAAAAGGATAAACTTTAAACTAAGCTAACCTATGTTTAAAATGACAACCTTAACTTTAGTTTAGAACCCTGAAAGTAAACTTAGATTACGTTATGGGAAGTGACGTTACCACGAGCTACACGCTCAAGCGGCACGCGTCTTCCGACAGCAACTGCGGGAGAAAAAAAAAGAACGAAGTTGTTCAAAGCATGCCACGAGTCACCGCGTTGCGACTTGCGGGAGCTACTGACGGAAACACGAGACGCGCGTGCGAGTCGCTTGACGCAAGTCGCAAACGCTTGAGACCGTGAACAGGGCCTTGCTGTAAATAGCTGGCCGGATGACTGAGTCTTTTACGACCAATATGCTGGGGATTAGTTGCGCCACTTCTTCCCAGCTAAAACACTAGGAAGTAGTGAAGGGCGAGCGTTTTGGGGGACAGTCTTATAAAATTTAAACGTTCAAAAGTTGCTGTTTCTCAGCCTAGTTTGAATAAATGACTTTTGATTTTTAATAGGATTTTATTTAAGTTTCATGAGTTTGTTAAATGGAAGGCACCGTCTAGATATAGACATAGCTACTAGATACTACGAGTATACGTCTATACAGCGTGGCGCTACAATGGCGACATTAATTTAACACATGGGTAGGGCTAGTGGCCAGTATTAATAATTAATTTTTAAATGTTTCTTTAATAATTACTTTGTAATTTGGTTTAATTTCAATATGGGTGTATTCCTGAAATAAAAATGATTTGATTTGATTAATGCTGAATTGAACCTTTTTAGCGCAGCCGTGAAGCACACGGTTGCTAACACTGCTTTTTTCTTTTGTATCTACCCATGTGTAAAATTAATGTCACCATTGTAGCGCCACGCTGTATATATTATAAATTAAAATCGCATTCAGTGTCTGTCTGTGTGATCGAGTTGTTCTTCTAAACTTTGCAAATGATTTTGATGCGGTTTTCACTATCATTTAGAGAATTTATTCCGGAAGGTGCATATGTATAAACTTTATATTTTTATTAAACTTGAATATAATACAGAAATATTGATGTTTTCACATGTCTCCACATCAGTTCATTGCACCCGTTTGAAGCAGGGACGGGTCGCTATAAAACATACAGTAATACAATGTGTGAATGTTGTAAGAAATCTAAATAAAGTCTCTCAGAATTTCAAATTGTATTTAAGACAAAATCCATCTGCAAAGGACAAATTCTTTTTTCTTTTGTTACCGCTTGGGTTCGGTTTTAGAGAAAAATCTAAGATATTTTGTTCCGGTAAATACCCGGCGCGGAACGAAATATTTGTTTCGTATGAATATGATCAAACCAGCAACCCGTAGCAAATGGTCCCCATTTCATATCAGGGAAAACCATTCATGCAAGTTCATTCCACAGTTTTTCAAACGTGAAAAATGTTTTCCCAAAAATCTAGATGTTCTTCACATTTTCCTTCAAAAACATATTTTTAAACATAGATTTTCGTACAGCTCACAAGTTTAATATACCAGTATCCAAAAATACCTTGTTGTAAATGCCGCTCAAGATTTTAGAGAATGTTTTGAGAGTGTGAATATGAGTAAAATGCAACAAGTTGGCATGCTGTTGCTCAAAATTGCATTTAACCTGCTTTGGGACGAGCATAAAGATATTGAGAAAGTCTGAAATAGCGTTACAACGAGGCTGAAGTTTAAAAGTTCCGTATTCAAAGACTGCCAACAGATTCATTGAAAGGAATGTCTGTTTTTGTGTATGTCTGTCACAGGGCTCTATCTCAGAAAGGAAAGGCTTTTGCTCGGTGATATAATTTAATGTTTTTTTTATAAAAAAATATTTTAAAGCAAAAAATATACATTTTACCGACACCTTTAATACGTACAACGCGTGTTAAACGTACCCAAAAACATATGTATATCATGACCGGAATTAGATTGTGGTCGAGACGAAAGGCTTTTTAGAAAGGACAAATATAATAGGTGTATTCCGCTTGAAGAACAGATGAAGACTAATTTTATTAGTATCAAATCTTAAAGCTCAAAATGCAAAGTACACTGTCCTCCCATATCTATCAACACTGTTATTGGAAACATTGTTTACAATGTTTCCAATAACAGCGCCTTATTTTTAAAAGAGTAACCATGGAGTTTCTTGCCGGCTCTTCTCCATAGGAAACAACTAATTGGAACCGTGCAACTAGCTTCTGACGTTTCATAGGTGCCCATGTTGGTTTATGTGAAATAAAATATTTTGATTTGATTTGATTTGAAAGCTCTCAATCGACTTCCAATTCGAGTCCCGTCCGGTCTGCACCAAGTGCCAAGGGCAACTGATACAAATCCGACGACCGACGATACACGAAGTTTGCCGAGTGACATTAAGAAAATAGTTGAACTGTACAATAAAAGCTTTTGTCTAAATAGCTATGTTACGCCTATACAGCATGTATACCAATCTAAACAACTTTCTCTATGGGACCAACATCGTAATCGCGAAAAAATAATCAGTCATCCCATACATTTGGCTCGACTAAGTATTGAAGATTTTTATGGGTCAGCTGATAAATTTTTCGCGATTACGATGTTGGGCTCATGGAGAAAGTTGTTTAGATTGGTGGACTGTACCACCCTCTTAAATTTGACCACACCTTTCTGAGACATGCTGTATAACTCCAGTTCTTATTAAAAACTGATAGTACCCATCTAAATAATTTCCCTCAATTTTTATTAATCAACCCTGTTGCACTTACCGTAACATAAGCCAAGTGTGTCATCAACCCCTCGTCTACCAACTCTTTTGAGCGTACATAATTATTCATGCAGTGCGTATTACGTTTGTTAAATACACTTCAACCCTCGTTGGGGGACTCAAAGGCTTTGGACAGTTGCGGTTCCACATCTTTGTGACCCTGTTTTTGCAGCGCACAGAGGGTTATATGGGGTACTTTGAAAATATTAGGAATTTCTGTTTGGAAGGTGACCGGTTTAATTTGTTACCTTGAGAGATAGGGAAAATAGTTTAAAGGTGTGTTTTACACGTCGCCAACGCCGGGAGGGGACGCCCTAGGAAGACATATAGTGACCTTATTGGTGATGTTCTTCAGAAAGGTCAGGTGCGTAGTACTCACAACCGGCGTGCGTGTATGACCAGATGTATGAACGTAAACGTGGCAAAAGGAGTATGTAAGGATCGTAGCAGGTGGCATTCTGTAGTTTCTGCCTACCTCCATGCGAAGAAGGCGTGAGTTTATGTACGTATGTATGTGTGTGTTTTACAATGTCAATTTTAAATACAAATAATCATCTGGCCAGCTTTATTTTAACTATGTTCCAGTCTTATCGGGTGCAGCTGAAGACCAGTAGTAATAGAGCGACTGCCTTTATAACCTCCACAACGCTGGCATATACGTATCCATAGTATACTGGGTAAAACGACACCCCAATCCACCCAGCAGTTGACATTAGGCTATTGTACCTTAGATAAATTAATAACTGACTCACTAAAAAAGTGAACATTTTAAAAGTTATTTCAAAAAAAGACAACCGAATTAAAAAAAAAACACTACAAAGTGAAAAATTACTTTAATTTCGGAAGTCAGTGGCAAAAAACTAAGCTGCAGATCCAAAGACATGGACTTCCGAAATTAAAGTTATTTTTCACTTAGTAGAGTTTTTTTTTTTAATTCTCTCTCTCGTTTCGTCTCTTTTAAAGTCCAGACATAATCTTGGTCAGATCATGTGCAGACCATGTAGATTAGTGTCTGAAATGGTATTTTGAAGAAAGAACCACACAGATTGAGTGGACCTGTCCAGTCAGTGCACGCATAAGTCGAAATATCTAACTACAATTAAAGCGACATGACAGCGGAAATAATGACTGAAGTTTATCTAATTACTTTTATTTAATTATTTGAATTATCCTAGTTATCGCATAAATATTAATCTGTAACTACAGTAGTGTCAAATTATTGATTATTTAACTAATAAAATAGGCTCATATAGGCACAGCGATTTTTTGCAATCGTCGTCTTCTTAGTTCGTCAGCCGTAACCACATCAGTCTTCTCTAGGTAGGGCTGCTCCATCGTCGAAGCCGAATAACTTGGCTGTATAAATGTATGCCTTGTGCCGCGAATGCACATGCTAGTGGCATGGATTATTGAAATGATGATTCTTGATCTTAGCCAGCCCATCACTACGATAACGACTCCTTTTTGATGAAACATTGAAAGGACAGTCTATTCAATTTAGAGAAATTAAAGGAAATGGTGAAGTAACTAGATAAGTACATTTACTACTCCGTAAAAGTACTTATCTAGTTACTTGACCATGTCCTTTCATTTTCCTAAATTTCACAAGCTGACCTTTCAATATAGTAAGTTGATATTTATATCAATACTAATTAAAATAATTTGCTGCAATGAAAACCGCATTATTAATAGCAATCACTTAACAAAAGAACAACGACGTATAGCAAGGGATGCGGCAGAAACCTCCTGACATAATTCTAGTTGTGTGTCTAGCAAACAGAAATTTTAAGCTGGCCTCTCATGATTCTAATGAATCCTATCACATAACATTCTTAGACCTCCCTCAAAAGATATGTCTTGTATATTCACAGCGAGATGTGCATTTAATCTTTCATACACGTGTTACCAAAAACAATGCCATTTTTAATATTTCATTTCATCCTTGCACGCATGCGTTAGCACCCGAATCGACGCATGCGTACTAAGCCAATCAAAATGGCCGTCTCTCCCAGATTTGAGAACACCAACTAAAATGTTTTGCTAATGATACTTGAATTGCGTTCTAGAATCCGAATTTGAATTGAAATAAAAACAATTGAATGTTTGTGTGGTGCCGTGGCGATGATGGTATGTCAAGAGCCTAAGTGTTAAATAGATTTGAGGATGGTTTGTGGATTTCTCAGTGTTGACAGTTCAGTGCAAATTATTAAAGATATGCGACCACGGAATTTTATTAAAATACTCTTTACTATATTTATTTTGTTAGTAGACTATTGAAATTCGAGTATAATAAATACAATTGGCATAAAACATTGATGTTGCAAAGGATAAATGAAAATGTAATCAAGAATCCTTTCTGGGACGTGATCAACCCAGACTATGATATTATAAGGTAAGTTCAGCTTTACTATTCATTATAGTATCTATTATTATTGTTAAAAACGTCTGTGGGTATTAGGTACCTGCTAGCTAATGCTTAATTGTATGAAGAAAGAGTTTTCATTAAGGTAGAAAAAATTACGTCAAGTAATCCGGGTTTTATTTGTGTTGTTGATTTTATTTATTACAGTTTCAATCAATTACAAAATAATCATTAGTTATATCGAAAAATTGGTTCCTAAATACGTTAGATGACTAAAACATTTACTTGTTTTAGCGTTTTTTTTCGCCTTGACGACGAGGTTTGTTGACACCATTTTCAGCCTTACAAGAATATCAATGATCAATTTGTCCTAACCTACAAAGATACGATTGGTTCTACGTCATAGTAAGTAAAGATATACTTAAATAGCTACAGAACAAACTTTTGTATGTCTTCTAGCTGTAAATAGGCCACCCTTTGTGTTGTAAAAGGTGACAAGAGGATGAGCAGTCTCTTGCCTTTGAGTAACAACATCTGTCATTAAGAGGACTTGAACACTGGTTGTTTAAAGACTGAGGAAATAGAGAATGAGGGGTTGCGGGCGGTAGATACTTTTTTAATTAATCTTTGTTTGTTTTCATGGGATAATATTCTATGATTGCCCGTTTTGGCGAAGCGACGACGTGACGTTCATCATTTTCATAAAACAGAAACTCCGCATACGTCATGGGTTTCGATATTTAGATAAAACAAAACAAAAAAAAAAAAACGGATTTTCTCAACTCATAATTCTAGTAACTAGACTTGGTCGTGACCCTCAAAAAAGTTATTTTTTTTGTTTGTTTTTTTTTGTCGTGTAATAATAGGTCTTTACCTATGAAATTGCCGTTTTGTATGAAAAAATTTAAACGAATTTTTTTCATGAATTTTTTATTTGTATTAATCAAAGTAATCACCCATGCAATCAATGCATCTTTGCCATCGCAGTGGCAGTTTATTGATGCCCTTCTTAAAGAAATCAGCTGGACGGGAGGCAACAAATTCTTCAAAGGCATTTTGTACTGCCTCTCGGGTATTAAATTTTTTTCCCGCCAAGAAGTTATCCAAATTCTGGAAAAAGTAGTAGTCTGTAGGCGCAAGGTCTGGTGAGTAGGGCGGATGACGGAGAGCTTCCAACCCCAGTTCTTGCAACTTGGAGACCGTCTGCTGTGCAGTATGAGGTCGCGCGTTGTCGTGCAGGAGCAGCGGAGACGAGCGATTGACCAATGCTGGTTGGAGATGCGCCAGCTTCTCCATCATTGTGTTCAGTTCTTCACAGTACACATCTGCAGTAATGCTCACCCCGTTTGGTAAGAAGCTGTGATGAATCACACCGGCGCTAGACCACCAAACAGTGACCATCACTTTTCTAGGGGTAAGTTTTCGTTTAGGGCATTGTTTAGGTGCTGAACCAGGATCCAACCAACTTGCTGAGCGCTTACGGTTATCAAACAGAATCCATTTTTCATCGCAGGTAACAATGCGGTTCAAAATTCCTTCATTTGTGTGTCTGTTGAGCAGTGCAAGGCACGTCTCGACGCGTACTTCGCGCTGGCGATCATTGAGTTCGTGGGGCACCCATTTGTCAAGCTTTTTTACCTTGCCAATTTGACGCAAATGGACCAATATTGTTTTGACGCTAACGTCGAAAGCTGCTGCTAATTCAGCCGTAGATTGTGTATCATCAGCTTCCACAATCGCCTTTAATTCGTCATTGTCGACCAAAGTCTTCGGACGACCGCGAGGTTCATTTTTCAGGTCGAAATTTCCAGAACGGAAGCGAGCAAACCAATAACAGGTGGTGCGTTGGTTTGTAGTGTTAGCTCCGTAAACGTCGTTGATGTTGCGTGCCGCTTGTGCCGCGTTGCTGCCACGACGGTACTCATATTCCATAATTACTCGAATTTTTAACGTATCCATGATGACGAAAAAGATTGAAATGCGATGAAAATGTAACACTAATCAATATAGAAATGACTACTTTTAGAAAAAAAAATCCATGTTTTTAAAATAAAATTAATTTGAAATTAGAATTCTTAGCCAAACAAAAATTATTTTGATTTGAAATGGCCAGTACTGCAGAACGGCAATTTCATAGGTAAAGACCTAATATATCAAAACCCTTCACAACTGTCGAGTTTCACTAACTAATTTAATTTAAATAGCAATGATGTGTGTGACTAAGGGGTGTAAGAGATATGTCTCACATAATCGCCATGCTTGTCAGACGGATTTGTGATTGCAATTTGTTAGAAATTTTTAGGTAGTAAACAGGTACAGTCAGGGAAATGTGCTGTACAGCAGATTGACATACTGCCGCTCTTATGACTTATAAAGAATGACAATTGTGATTTGAATAGGTTGCTATTACAGACAATTTTGGGTTGATCTATTTGCTCAGCAATCCTTTCCTCTAAATGTACATAATCTTGAAGAAGACACCTATTCCCCTTTAAAAAACCTCTCAGTTAATGAGGGGTACCCTATTCTCCCGTTTGGTTATAATGCTAACCCAATATAAGGGTAAAACACCCTAATAAAATGATCTACGTATTCATGAATAAGCTCGTAAACGTGATCATAAAATATTTCGTTATAAAACAATTTTATGAGATTTTTTATTAAATCAGAAACACCTTTATGCCCTTCCATGATTTTCGAAAGAGTAGGCACCTTATTAAAATTGTACTTTAGTGTTTCTCTTCCCGGCAAATAAACCTCCTAAGGCACCTATCCCACCACCGACGAATAAACGATGGCTCTAGAAACGTACAAAAGATTGTAGCTCCCGTGTAAGTAAAAGATATACACATATTAATAGTTGATCGCTGGCTTTTCACACCGCCGGCAAGTACTCGTTTGTGGCAGCCACAAGAGCTATCGAAGAGAGTACTCGTTCAGCGACGCTC
Organism: Griposia aprilina; assembly: GCA_916610205.1. Classification (NCBI taxonomy): domain Eukaryota; kingdom Metazoa; phylum Arthropoda; class Insecta; order Lepidoptera; family Noctuidae; genus Griposia; species Griposia aprilina. The sequence goes on along the minus strand of OU744300.1, from coordinate 4,899,256 downwards.
GTCTGGCTAGCAGACCACTCGCTAAGAGACTCACGCTTAATCTTCCCATTGCATTGCATCAGCCTATAATCTTCCCATAGCTGGGACTCAGGCCTCCTCTCTGTGAGAGGGAGCGGGCCGAATCCACCACGCGGGACCAGTGCGCGTTGGTAGATGTCACATATCTTCGCATTGTTGGGTTCGAGGACATGCCGGTTTCCTCAGGATATTTTCCTTCACCGTTTTGAGAGCAGTGGTGATGAAATAATTTACACAAAGTAAAGCGCCAGTCGAGATGGGCGGACGACATTGTTACCATCGTGTTTAGCACCCGGATGAGGCTGGCAGAGGGGCGTGGTGATTGACACATGAAAGGAGAGGCATATGCTCAGCAGTGGGCGAAGTCGGGATGTGGATGATGATGATGATAGCGCCTGTCAGGGTTCGAACTTACAACCTGCAACTAGTAAGTCGCGGTCGTTACCACTGAGCTACCACTACCCAACCTCATACGCATACCAGCGAGTAATCGTTCGTCGCCATCGCGCGCTCGTTGCTCGCCAGTTCTTTTTAGTTGCTAGTTCTACTCGATTCTCGATGATCGCCGGCGCCGCGGGTGGTGGGACAGGTGCCTAAAGGCCACTAAGGGATTCTTTCAAGAAGCTGTCGCTAACGATGAAGTATAATATAGTTTATTTGTTCTGAACTCAATAGAATAGGTACCATCAAACGGGTTGAATAGGGATACAAGGGTGAATCGGAACGAATCATTAAAAGGATTTTAAATATTGAAATAATATAGTTTGTTGCCAACAATGGCACTTAATCGTTAATTATAATACAGTAAACACGTATAGAGGTATGAGGAACAGGGTGTAAAGTTCACTCATACTCTATGGAAAAGGGAGGATCCTCCGACCAGACGGGTGTTGTGTCTGGTGGGCAACTGCCCGACGGTTGATGTCGGGACGTTGTATACAGGGTTAGTTTTCAAAGACCAGCCAAATTTAAGGATGTGGTACAGACCATCAAACTGAACAACTCTCTCCATGGGACCAATATCATCATCGCGAAAAATTTATAAACTGTCCCATACAAAACTTCAATACCTACTCGACCCAAATGTATAGGACCGCTGATTTTTTTTTCGCGATTACGATATTGGTCCCAAGGAGAAAATTGTTCAGTCTGATGGTCTATACCACACCCTTAAATTTGGCTGGTCTTTGAAAAATAACCCTGTATATGCTAGTCGCGCGGTAAACTCTGATTGCGCGATGCAGGACTTGCGTGACGTCAGTATGACGTGTAGCTCGCATGTGGCGATGTTGATACCGCTACACACGTTAGAGTCCTTTTTAGCAACGAGCTATATTATTTCAATGTTAAAATCCCTTTTAAAGTTTCGTTCCGATTAACCCCTGCATCACTATTCACCCCGTTTGACGGTACCTGAAGAGTTCAAACTTTCCTACCCTTGAATATAGCTTGTTACTTCATTATAACGGAACAGCTTGTTTAAAACTGATCGTATTCATTTCTTTACATTTTTGTACTCGGAATCGATTTGTTTAATTTATCATTATTATATAGGTTTTGACTGAGTTACTATTTATTTGTTACAGTGTATTTACTGAGACAGAATTTATTATTATCCTTGACAAGCTGACCCGACAGACGTTGTCCTGTCTTAACTATGAATGTCATATGTCGTTTAGTTTTAGTTTTGACTGTTGACTTAAACTAAAACTATCGACTCATTTATCAACCGATCCATCTGTGTTAAACGATATTTGCAGCGCGCATTCTGTCAACCGCTGACAGTTATTTCAAACAAATGACAGTTATGTAAAATTAATATTGGCGTTAAGTTTTCTTAAATTTTGTAACATTCCGATCAACTTCCTTATTTTTTTATTTCATAAGATCCTTCTCCTGACAATAACGAACACAACAAAAAAAAAAAATAGTGAAATCGGTCCTGCCGTTCACGCGTGATGGCGTGACCAAGGGAAATAGGGATTCATTTTTAACCGAGCAAAAAAAAAAGGAGGAGGTTCTCAAGACGACCCGTATTTTTTTTTTCTGTTTTTTTTTATGTATGACCACGCATAACTTTTTACAGAGTAGTCAGATTTTGATGATTTTTTTATATATATAGATAGTTAAGAAAGGTCTACGCATCGATTTGTTTATACCTATCGCTGAGACAGTACCTATTTAGTTCCATTCTTGCTAACTAAGATTTTCGGAAACCATGAATTCAGGAAAACATGATTCCGAAACCCAAAGTTGCAATTTTTCGGCGCTTATTAAAAAAAATGCTGTATCATACATTTTGACTGCGAAGGTAATGCACTTTTGTAAGAAACAGCAGATTTTTTTTTTTTGATTATCGACGAAAAATTTCTAAGCTAAGGGGTCTAGAGTGCTGAATTAATGGTTTCAGTTTGAGCGTCGCTGTCTCTGCTACCCTGTATACATAAATATAATATAATTGAAATCAAAAGTAGGCGCACTTTACATAAAAGCTCCATATTCCACAAAGGCTCTGCCACTTCGAAGCATTACAATCAAATTACGCTCACGCGTGTTCCCTAGCGAAGCTGTAATTAACAATAAAGCATCCCCATCATAATAATATGAATAAATTAATTAATATACATGTAAATGATTAAGCCAAATCCCTGAGTGACTACTGAGCAACAGTGTGGGTACAAGAGTATTTTAAACAGCACCTTAATTACGTAACACATTATTAATCAGAATCTGAAGAATTTTGAAGGATATTGCTAATCCATTGCTTCATATGTTCGAAAAAATTGTCTGCTCAACAACATAAATAACGCAATGAATATTGTAGAATTGTTAAAATGAAAACCTGCTGATCGTGGCACCGATTTTTTTTTTTTTTTTTTTAATACATTTCCCCACACTAGGATTTTTTCCTGTATTGTGGGTGCATTTACAAACATTAAAACTCACATACACAAACAGCCAGATCCGGAAATACTACTTGTAGATCATACAATTAATATTTGTTCCGTGCCACTTGACCACTGCGCCAACCGTGCCGCCAAAACTCAAACATTACTCAGTAACATTGGTCTTTTGCAGCTGCAGCAGCGAAAAGATGGACCTTTTTTCGTCCAAAAAAAGAAACTAGTATTGATCACTACATCTTTGACGAGCCGATTTCCAATTATGTTTGATTCGGGTTCCGGTATAACCACATGCAGCTGAATAACAGTATTTTATATGGAGCTGCTGCTTATCTGACCTCTGCAGCTCAGAAACTGGGTGACATGATACCCCTTGGAATAGATACGGATTCATTTATTAAGGGGACTACATGACCTAAACGCAAATTTATAACGCCTAAAAATATATGATCCACTGCAGTAACCAAAATCAGAAAAATATATGATATTCTTCTAGAAATATGCTAGTTAGATAGTGTGTTGAAAACATAATACAATTAACTTGATATGATAGAAAAAAAAACACGAAGATACCTCTAAAAAAATATTTTAACGATTAAAAACCACACTAATATACATGCAAACATTCAGATTTTTTGTCAAATTATTCTACAAGTAAAATACTAACGTGATAGTGCTTTAATTTTTTCGTCCAATGAATAGATTTTTTGTAAATCCATAATTGCTTCATATTTTGCAATAAATTACCACCGTTGTGTCATCGCGCGTCTCATTCTTTTCTATGCAATCCGACAGTGACCGCGCTTTAGCTCTTGTAAGCCTCTTAATCAGCAAAACTATGTTTTGTATCGAAGTCAAACAAGATATTTAAATTTAATCAGTTTTCAAAATAAAATAAAACCTGCAATATAAACGGAATTTTGAGAAAGAAAAACGATCACATCCTATTATATGGTTTTAGTCCTAGTTAGAAACAACAGGAAATAGCGTTAATATTCAATGATAATAGCAGTTATTAAAGGATAATAGCTATTACCTGATGATTACATATTAATACTTGACACAAAATCAAAAAGTCATTGTTATTAAATAGGTTTATTAACAATAACTTTATTTTGAAGGGAGTTAAAAGAAACTAAATAAGGGGGTTTAGGGCCCAAAATGCAATATTCTGTGAAACCCTGTTACTTTTCTATGAACTGCTATAAATCAACGCATACGTGATTTAATTATAAATCAGATGCTGTTTTTTATAATAACATTATCTAAGATAGTACATGATTTTTTTTGATATAAACTTTCAAAATGCCCTAGCACAAAATCATAATTTGAGCAGTTAGTTGGTTTTTGAATTAACCCGGCGATATATACATACACACATTGCAGTACAAAACTGAGTTACATCCGTCACCTCACACTTCAGGTTCAGTTGAAAACCAGCGTCAGGCACTAGCTGTCTGACATTTTTGCTGAACTGGACCTATTTAGTGCGCCGCGAGGCACACTTTCCTGCTAATTTCTCACTACGCACTTTACACTATTTATTATTTTTTACTTGTAGGTATATGTTGTGTTCTGTGCTTTGTGGTTTGTGCTAAATCATTTTATTTTATTTCTTCTTGCTTTCTTTAGATACCCCCCCATAATAACCCCATGGTTGTGAGACTTCCGGGATTCTGACTACCCGTAACCACGCCAACACGCTGTTGTGTTGACGATCTTCGATCACAACGTACACGTGGAATGTAAAGTTCTTTTTCACGATAAGCCACTGGACTCCAATATTAACTTAGAAAGAATCCGTGGAATCAGAAGGATCACCTTGATACCTGTAAGGTTTCGAAGATATTTGCCACTGTCAAAAGTCACTTGCAGAAGTGACAAAATTCAGTGCAGAGTTATTATGCAAAGAAAACAGAGAATATGCTCGAATAAGAAGATTATTTTACTCATAAAAAATTCCACCAAATACACGGAAAAGCTTTCCTCATTACCTGAACGAGAAACCTTTGTTCTACAACAAATTATGTTAAATGTCACGCTAATATTTTTACACAAATAATTTGCAAAGAAAACTCTCAGATTAAAATCCCCCATTTTCCTTTACCAGTAAAAGCTATTACGGCCATCAATTTATATCATCAACATTAATATAATAAATAGGGAAAGTTTGTTCGCTCGTAACGTTTAAACGCAGAAACTTTTAGTTCAATACAAAACTACGGCTTACCTGTATTTTATTTGAATTATGAACATTGAACATGAAGCTTTACGACGGGCCCGTTTATTGCGGTTTTTATGTTAATAGTTGTTGCTGTCGAGGTCCTTGGAGAGAACCTGGAATTTCAGAACTTGGTTGGTTGTAATGTTTTCTAAACTGTAGCCGAAGAGGTCTTTAACCAGTAGTAAACGTTTTTAGACTGAAATCATGGATATGATGCCCAGAATGTCAGTTGGTGTGTGTGATAATCTGTCATTGATTTTGTAGTAACCTAGGCTCAAAATAGCCGTCCAATAAGTAGGTACTACCATCATAGCCACCACCATACATCATACCTACTACGCTTTGGAATGGGCAACTAGCTCCATCTTTCTGACTGACCGACCCCTTGACAATTCAGAAGTGCCTGTAGTTGGTTTATTTGAAATAAATGCTTTGAGTTTGAGTTGAGTTTGATAGGTACCTATTTTTGATCTCAAATTTGAAATGCTGGACGGACATCGCTTCCATCAAAACATCGTCGTGTCACCTGCATACGTAGCATGACCACTTCTATCTCTACTCTACGAAGAGAAGACAAATCACTTTCTTAACAAAAAGTCATTCTTTTCTTGAATTTTGACATCGCGCCGGTAGAAATCTTTCTACGATCTATCATTTTGCCTTCCATTTCTTCCGTTTTTATAGTGGCCATGCTAAATATGCTGGAAAGTGGAAGTACATGACGGCACAGCATTTGGCGCCGTCTTATTTTGCACGAAGTTACTACGAACCACCGAAGAAGTTGGATAATAATAATAACGTAACATGCATTGTATTTCTTCTTTTTGCCAAATAAATATTATTATTATAATAGTGACACTGGCTGATTACTTACACTCTAGCAGAGTGTCACATGATTGCGTGGCGGCTGTCTTCTGATGACAGATCAGATGATGTCAGGGGAGCCACTGTCGTAACACGTCCACGACGAACAGCTATATTCCGGCACAATCCGGACGATATTGAAGCTGCTGACGACTAATGCAATAACCACTTCTGGTGAAGGCTAACCTGTGCCGTTATACATTTAACCGATCAATTGTCAGCTGATATGAGACAGAATTTATTATTCATTGTTGCATGGCACCTGGCATTCTTAATTCACTTTGTAATTTGGAAAATTCTCACCAAACCCGTTTCCCGAGCCATGTGTGATTTGTGTCGCCTCACATTTTCCTTTACTGCCATCTGTAACATTTGATCCAGCACCCTAATTACGTAACACACAATCTATCATAATCTGAATCATTTTGAAGCCTATTGCTAATCCATTGTTTCATTTATGTTGGCAAACATTTGTCTGCTCAACAACGTAAATAACGCAATTAATGTTTTTGAACTGTCAACATGAAAGCCATTCCTACTGTTCGTTACGCATTTATTCCGCGGAAGTAGGTATAGTTACTCTTGTGTAGATAATATGATCTATTTCAATCAAGCTAGGATGATAGAAGTATACAGTAAAGTATACCGTTTACTACTGATGTAATACTAGCTTTTGTCCGCGGTTTCGCCCGTGAGCAGATTGGAAATTATCCCACTGGAACGTACTACCGGGATGAAAAGTATCCTATGTTAGACCCAGGTGCCTGTGTGCCAAATTATGTCGAAATCGACACATCGATAGACAGATGGACAGACAGACGGACAGACCGACGGATAGATAGACGAACAGACAGACAAACTGGCAGACAGACGAAGACATAGACTGACAGAGAGACAGACGGGCAGACAGATGGACAGACAGACAGACAGAAGACCGACACACAGACGGATAGACAGTCAGACAGAGTTACTTTCACATTTATAGGTATATTAGTATAGATGTACCTAATATTATTTCCCTGATAGTCAACAAAATCATAATTATTATTCTTCCACCAAATTTATAGTTACCTGCTAGTATTTCTACGTATTTTTCAAATGGGATCTTCGAAACCTCTTTGCTTATCGGTACGTCTCTGCCTTTACATTACTTTGAGCTGTTCAATCCTATTTAGAGCGGGCTTTGGGCTTCAAAAGTTCGGCACATATTTTAAATCTGCTTTGATGGTGTTTATAGGATTATGACTTGTTATAAACCAGCTTTACCAAGGGGTATTGTCTTCTCCATTAACTGGGTTGTGGAGGTCAGATCGGCAGTCGCTCCATGTAAAATACTGGTATGCAGCTGCATCCGGTTAGATTGGAAGCCGACATCTTTCGTTCGTGTTCGTGTTCGCATCGATTTGAGCTTGAGTTTGAGTTCGGTAAAGGCTGGGCAAATTTTGAAGGGGAACATGGTATTTTGAAGGGCAACATTTTTTGAGGGAGTGTGCAGTATCTATTTGTCATGATTATGATTTAATCCCACAGTCTACCCACACAGCCCAGACGAAGTGACATTGTATCTGCGATAACGATGACGGAAAAGTCAAAAACCTAAGGGACTGACATAAGTTACTGATAAGCTTAAGTCAATCGTGTTAGAAGTTATTCAACAAAGCAATTGCCGCTAGTCTAGGCTCCCAGCTTCTTCACTGAATGCAACTATTTTCGTGATATTACCGGAGGATCAGTAACAAAACCATCTGACGATAATTAGTATATCTGAATAGATTGGAAGGTATCCTCGTATTTTTATGTAAGAGGTGCTGATGGCGGCTCCAATTTTTTATGAGTGAAATACCTCGTGGTTACACAGGAAGGTTAATATTTTACGGTTATCCACTCAGAAACGATTCATTGCATTAATGTTGTCGTCGAATCCTTATCCTTGGTACCAAATGACACCCATGAATACTCCCAAGCTCTCCAGAATGACAATCCCGTATTAATCACCATCCTACCCTTTCAGCGACAAAGACAACCGATCACCATCAACATTTACGATCCCCACACACTCTCCCTTATCCCCATCATCCGCCATTTTAAATTTACACATCAGTAATTCTATAAAAAGTAACGACCTGCCCAGACTATCAGAGAGACACCGCGCGTCTCGAACCGGTGAGAGATTATCAATTTGACTTTCATAACAGCCTAAAGTAATGTCCTTAAGCTGAGTAAATGGACCGAAATTGATAATAAAATTAATTTACTTGCTCCCTAAAACGAGTTTTGGAGGAACAGGTCGAAATTTATTCGTCTTTATTTTAGCGTTGTCGTCGATACAATGGCTTTTGTTGTGTGCTTGTATTGTTTTAGGTGGCTGTCTGATGCTGCCTTTATAGATTATGTGCTCTCCTAATAATAAATCGCGTGTTTTACTTTAGTGAACAATAGGTTTAATATTGTGTTTTGAAATTACATTATCGTGGTGCCTAAAATGGGAGAGTTTAAAATGTGCAAATTCTGCTATCGAATACTCAGAAATCACCATCAATTTTGAATACCTATCGGTTTGGACAATCCTGCCTTTTCTTCGTAGCCTTACCACATCTCATTTCACTATATGTATGTTTAACCTATGGTATCTCTTGGGGGAATCAAAGTCGTTACCTCAACACGTGACTACTATCTGCGTCACCCGTTCATCTGATGGAAACCTTTCCTTAGATTAGATAACATAGCTTATCATTACGCCTGTAATCCCCAAAGGGTAAGCAGAGGTGTACCTGTAGTAAACCCTCATTTTGCCAGAAAGTTCCTTTGATAAATTTAATATTATTCGTGTAGGTAGATTTTGATCTCAATCAGAATACACGACTTCTTTCATCTACCAGTAGTGTAGCAAGACCGTTTGCACAACACATGGTAAGCAAAATGGAGCTTTCCTTCCTTCTAATTGAACCTTTTTTCTCTTGCGCCTACAATATACGCATTTGCATTAGCTACCCCAAAAATGTCTTGTCATCAAGATGTAAAGCAAATGACAAGATACAAAAACACGTTGCTTTACAAAAAAACCACACACCCAATTGAAATATTTTCAATTGTTACAAAATCCGGTCACAAAAAACCGTTTAAAATATTTTTTTCGGCATCCGGGGTTCGAGTTCGCACGAATAACGGATGCCCGGATGTCCCCTGTTGAAAACTTCGGCCTAACTCCTTTAATAATTTCTCTTTTGTACCGAGATATTGTTTTAAATGTACGACTTTGGTAGTTAAGTAAGTGTAAAGTGGATTACATTTTGTTTCGTGTCGATGAAAATAATTTTCTTTGAAATTAATGTTGGAAGCATTTAACTAAATATATTATTTTATTGATTACGAATATTGTGGTCATTATATGGTGACAATTATGTCTCAATTGTGGAACTAAACCCCTAAACCACTAAACTCTCTATAGGTATAATAAATAGTAAAGTCCGAAACTATAAAATAAAACGCTCATTCAATACGCCATATATGTAGTACGCAATAATACGAAAGCTATCTCGTTTTACAGTCCATTCAGGACCAAATTAACCAATATCACTTCATTAGGACCATAAAATCTATCCTGGTAGGATATATTCTGTGTGTGTAGTTTAAATTGTTGTGTAATATTGATTCAGTTTGCACGGATTTAGATTCTAATTGATGAGTAATGTCAGTTTCAGTGCACTGACTAAAGCCTCATTCACGCGGTGCAATTTTATTGCCTGTGTCATACCTTTAAATTGAAGCAACAATTGACTGGCACCGTCTATACAACCCGTACGATTGTTGCAATAAAATTGCACGTACAATAAAATCGCACATACAATAAAATCGCATTCATTTCTGGCATGAAAATTGACTATAATTCAAACATGAGTAACAACGAAATAAGTTTAAAAAATCTGAAACTGCTGTTGCATTGCATTTTTGTTTTCAACCGGAAATCGAACCCGATTCATCTTATCAAAAAGCAACCTGAATTTTTATACTGAGCGATAGTGTTGCTAACATGGATCAACTACTGCAAAGGAATGCTTTGTAAAATCTAAGGAAGAACCGTTTTAGCAATTTTCATGTTTCGTAAATTACAAAAAATTGGAAAATATGCCATGTCCTTTGATTTCGACGTTCAATAAAATTTAATGAAATATTTGGCAGCGCAAATACGGGCAATACTTGAATCAATATTGTACAACGACGTGCAACTCTGTGTTTAAACGAGGCAAAACTTGCATGAAATAATTGGCTTGGTGTAAACATAAGTCGCATGCAATTATTGAATATCCAAAGTTGCAATCAATTTTATTATTGTATGTCAATTTATGGAAATTGCACGTGTGTAATCATTTGCATGCATTTCTTGAATGGCAATAATTGAACGTGCTATAAAGCATGCAATTATTGCGCTTGAACGTTCCAGAAACTTGCACCGTGTAAATGGGGCTTTAGATTCTGATTGATGAGTAGTGTAAAACGTCTTCGTATGAATCACACTTTATTTCTCTATACGGTACTATATAGAATTAAATGAGCATCGGATTACGAACATTCGGTTCATTAATCATAGTGAAGTTTAAAATTGGCATTCTTCATGACCTTTTCCAGATTTAATTTTAAACTGTGTAAACAAGAAATATGATATATTTGTGACATCTACATCATCAAAAAAGTAATTTATCAAAATTGGAATGTAAGACCTTTTAAGACCTCTAAAAGGTATTGGATCAGAAATAAAATAGTCAGCAGAAATAAATGCCATTACTTTTTACGGAAACAACATAAAAATAAGGTCATTGAGTGAAACATTCAAACTCAAAGCATTTATTCCAAATACACCAATTACAGGCACTTTTAAATTGTCGAGCCACGTTGACTATTTAGTCCATCTGTGACAGCGACTGAAAATTCTCGAGTAGTTTGAATACCATTTTCCTGCAGGCTGAAATGTTAAGCCTTCTGACAATAAAATGTTAATCATGCCACTGACCTCATTGCGAGAAAACAACTATGTCCCGCGTAGAAGTAAATTTCGAAGACACGTGACATCCACCAACCTGCACTGGGCCCACTAATTCTCACAGACAGAAGGGCTGTGTCCCAGCCGTGGGAACATTATAGGCTGTTAATGATCATTATGATAAATGACAAATGATTTTATTTCTGTAAGTAGGTTTGACAAACACTGCTAAACGTCAATCATATTTCTAAACTAGATGAGGTCGGCGTTTCCTATCTGCCTACTCTGAGAAGAAAGGCCGAAACAAACTCAGAGGTCACAGTCTCTATTAAGAGGCTTACAAGAGCTAAAGCGCGGTCACTGTCGGATTACATAGAAAAGAAAGACACGCGCGATGACATAACGCTGGTAATTTATTGCAAAATATGACACAATTATGGATTTACAAAAAATTCAAACACTATTACGTTAGTATGTTACTTGTAGAATAATCTGACAAAAAATCTGAATGTTTGCATGTATATTAGTATGGTTTTTAATCGTTAACATATTTTTTTTGAGGTATTTTCGTGATTTTTTCTATCATGTCAAGTTAATTGTATTATGTTTTCAACACACTATATAACTTGAATATATCCAGAAGAATATCATATATTTTTCTGATTTTGGTTACTGCAGTGGATCTTATATTTTTAGGCATTATAAATTTGCGTTTAGGTCATGTAGTCCCCTTAAAGTCCAGACATAATCTTGGTCAGATCATGTGAAGACCATGTAGATTGGTGTCTGAAATGGTCTTTTGAGGATAAACCACACAGAATGAGTGGACCTGTCAGGTCAGTGCACGAATTTGTCACTAATCGTGGAGCTCAACTCAGAAGTTAAGGAGCTCAACCACTGCTAATCATGTATGTACATACAGGATCTCTTGTACTGCAAATTTTTAAAGTATTGTATGAACAAAAGAAGAATGTAACAGTTTCACAAAAGCTAATAGGTTTATTAGATCCTTTTGATATTCTAATCCCAAAGGTGCTTACAAATTTTTGCGTCCTTATCTGATATTTTACGACGTAGATTCTAGGAGGAATAAAATAGAATATGGTTAACGATGGCACTATAAAATGGACATACAAATCGGAGTTATTGACTGCGATTTAAGTGGTCATAAAGTGCTTTATTGTTGTTAGTTAAATTTTCGTACTGATTAGATATCTCGTCTTTTGTAGATATTTTGCATCTTCAGTTGAAGGTGCCCCTACACCCTCTACAACGCCACATGCGAGCTAAGCGTCACACTGACGTCACGCATGATCCTGCATCGCGCAAGCAGAGTTTACCGCGCGACTAGCATATATACGAGTACAACATCCCGAAATCAATCGTCGGGCAGTTGCCTACCAGACACAACACCCGTCTGGTCGGAGGATCCTCCCTTTTCTATGGAGGTATGAGTGAACTTTACACCATGTTTCTTATACCTCTATAGAGGGTCTATACTATGTTATATTACTAATCCATTGTCTCTGCTTTGATTAAAGCAATCTGTGAGTTTGAGCAGCTGATCATTGATTGTCCTTCATGACTATAAGAACTTATAAGAGTATTCAGCTCAGCTGCATACGGTTAGACCGGAATCCAACCTTAACATAGTTGGGAAAAGCTTAGGAAGGTGATGATGAAACCAGCTGCTTTTGGAGTTACTTTCGTCTGCATAGATGTTTTAACTCCTAAAGTCCCTATTATTACAACTTTACCTTTTCTAATCTTGGACCAACATTTTATTATTTCCTTTTACTTGCGAATTCATGACTTTTCTGAATTTTACTTTGCCACCGTCTAATCACAGGTATTTGTTATCTTTTACGTTAGCTGATGGTAAAGTTGAAACGGTCAGATCTTAGTAAGGCTTTCTCTTTTACTTATTTATTTAGAGTAAGCACACCAACAGCACAGTCACTTAGAATTCAAATGACATAACAACTAAAATTGGCATTACAGTAACCATGCAAATAACAGCTACGCATGACATTGACATATGAAAATTAGAGACAAAGGAAACAAAAATAAAGTGTGTCTAGAAGACATAAAACTAGAACACTACAAAACTAACCAATTTGAGCTACATAGACGTGCACTGTTCGCACTGTTTAAATAGGGAACGTCTGTATGAAGCGAAACTCATGACGAAAATATCAATAGGGTAATCTTTGAAGTTGGACCTATCATTATATTGCCTTGCCATACGTGTTAGTGGGCTATTATATGTGGTATTTAAGGTGGATTTAGGCAATTCAAACATACGATGATGACGCTTACTACGTTGGCTAGACCTAAAGTTAAAATAGTTTACCAATTGTGCGTCTATGGAACCGTTTATAATTTTATGAAGTATTAGTAAGTCAGAAAGGTTACGTCTTTCTTTTAAGCTAATCATTTTAAAGTGCTTTAACCTGTCATTATATTCAGGTATAGCTTTTCGGATCCCATTCTTCATACATAAATACCTAATAAAACGGGCCTGAATATATTCAACATTATTAGTATAAGTTGAATAATAGGGAGACTAAACAGTGGAACAATACTCCAAGGAGCTCCTTACTGGTGCGTTGTAAAGTAAAATAATGCTACTATAATTACGGAAAGGTTTTGATTATAAAGCCAAGCATTCTTTTAGCCTTAGTCACTATACTATCTATATGATCGCGGAAAGATAGGGATGTATCGAAGAGAACCCCTAGGTCACGGAGGACCGATACTCTGCTCAGTACTGATCCATCAATATAGATTACTCTACAAAAATAATTAACGAAAAAGTATTTCAATTCTACCGTCAAGTTTAAAATTGTCACTTAATTTTAACAGCCTCATTCACAAATAGTCAAAGACATCTATTTTCTTATCTCACCTTTCAATACTAAAGGGCTTCAGAAAGTCGCTTACTTTGATTTTGGTACGGAAGGTTGAACGTGATTTGAATTTTGACAATAGACATGTCAAAGGGCTTAGATTAATTAAAGATGTTGTCAGTGATTCGTGTTGGGGTTTAAGTTCGGAGGACCAGGACAAAGGTGAACAAAACGTTGAAGCAAGGAGGAAATAATAGGTGGTATATAAATAAACACTTGTTTGTGTGAAGCTGGCTGATTAATTATTTGTTTTAGTTCGGGATTCTATATTCAGGATTCGAATTACACGTGCCCATCCACTAGATATGTTAAAAGCGCGTACACGGGTCCACTAGCGCCACTCCTTTAAAACAATATTATCTCGTGACTGAGAAGGAATTTTGAAAAACGGCTCAATTAACGACCTCGGTAAGTGTGTCAAGATTTTTCTAATACTATTTATAAACTTTCATATTGAGACACGAAGCAACAAAATTCGATCTAAACAAACGCGGCCACATTCATTTAGGTCGTATTTTGTTGCTTCGTGTCTCAATATGAAAGTTTATAAAATGTATTAGAAAATTCTAGATACACTTACCGAGGTCGCTTATTGAGCCGTTATTCAAAATTCCTTCTAAGTCACGAGATAATACTTTTTTAAAGGATTGGCGCTATTGGACCCGTGTGCCACTCTTAACTGGAAGTAATCTTGCAAAACATTGTATCTATATAAATAAAAATCAATTTCCAAAAATGTTTGTCCACGCATTACTTCAAAGCGCACTTAATTATTTTTGTTTTATTTGTAATTGTCGGGACAAGGCTTGTATGTATGATTTTCGCATGAAATTCACCCCGGGCGACGTCGGGCACGAACAGCTTGTTACCAATAAAAAAAACACTATTGGGAAAATATAATATTATTACTAGTATAGAGGTATGAGGAACAGGGTGTAAAGTTCACTCACACCTCCATAGAAAAGGGAGGATCCTCCGACTAGACGGGTGTCGTGTCAGGTGGGCAACTGCCCGACGGTTGATGTCGGGACTTTGTATATATGCTAGTCGCGCGGTAAACTCTGCTTGCGCGATTCAGGATTTGCGTGACGTCAGCATGACGTGTAGCTCACATGTGGCGATGTAGATACCGCTACACTAGCTTTTGGCCGCGGCTTCGCCCGCGTGATTGTCGGAAATTATCTAATGGAGTTTACTACCGGGATAAAAAGTATCCTTTGTCCCAACTCAGGTCATGACCTATCCGCAAGCCTTTTATTCAATTCCGTTTAGCCGTTAAGTCATGATAGGTGCCAGACAGACTATATTTCCAATCCCTTAAATCGCTTAATATGGAAAACGTGTGAATTTTAAAATCATCCCCTAGTTTACATCCTTGGGGGTAAACACGTAACTCTTTTTTTCCTACCAAAAGCATAAATTTGAATTTTCATATCCCTCACTTAAGAAATGCTGGGTTTCCCATACTTCATCCTCTATAATACCTTCCCTAGGATAATTTTGGCGACATATATATATATTATAATATGGAGTTTGTTTTAGAATTGAAGTGGCTTAGCTAAAATGTTTAAGAATATGCCTTAGAGTACCTACATGATAATTAAATAATAAATAGATTATTTTAGTCCAGAAAAGGACAAAGGTATGTAGTAGGTATGCATTATGATTTTATATTGCCCTCCTTTTATATTTTGACTAGCTTTGTAAAACAAAAACTAAGAATTTAAAAAAAATTGTTGGTTTATCGAAAAACGGAAATCCAATTTAAAAAAATATTGCAAATATTGAAGCAAACCTCATCCACTATTCCACTTTAAATTCACATCTCCACACAAAAAAAAATATAAAAAAAAAACATGAAACGAACCCACATGCTTAATACTGGAGGCCCCACTTCCACGAGTCCAATTTCAGAATACTACACAGTTTCGAGTGTCCGGTGGCTACTGTTCAATTAAATTGAACCCTGTCTAGCATTCCGACGCGGCTTGTCCAACATGAGACTTCGTGCATCGCCACGCGAATATTCCGCAAGGTAGTTGGGAATTTCTGCATTTAAACGTTCTCTGTTTTCCGAGCTGTTCCGTGTTTTCCAGGAGACATCGTCGGCAGGGGACTTTACACTGATTTGGTGGTAATTGAAATAGTCGACATTTTGTAAGTGGTCTTACACTCCTTTTTTTTTTTGTTAAACCGCAAAAAGGATTTTTTTTAAAGGCCGCAATTTTAAGCTGATTTTATTTCAATTAACCAAAGAAAAAGAATTACCCATTGTTGTTTTTAATTAAAAGAATTTTTTATGGATTTCAAGCGAACAATATCATTTACTCCTTAATTTCTCTACCTAGACCTGTTTAGCTGTGATTTTCCACTTCTGAAACAAATATTTATCAGTATACTCAACAGAAAACGTCATATGTAAATAGACGAAACGTCAAGCCATAACCAAGAAAATAATCCCAATTTCAACTCCAACAAAATAAACGTAAAAATACTACTCTAAATACAAAAGTGGATGCGTCGAGAAGTGGTGTGTCAGAAAATACAATAGGCTTTGTATCTTGAATACATAATGTTCTCGTTGCGTCTCGCTAGAGGCAGCCTTGCGAATACACTCTGTATACTATGTACCCAAGTAGCATAATGGCACAACCTGTATAGCGTTACAATGATACATTTGTACTGTAGGATGGTTTATAGTGCTTGTGTAAGAGAATTGTACGCAGTATGTAAGGTAAAGTAATTTTTGGCATTACATAAGAGCCTTCTACTGTTTACAGAAGAATTTTTTTAAACAAAAATCTTGACTACCTCGTTGGTCTAGTGGTCGCCAGCGCTACTGCTGAGCATGAGGTCTCGGGTTCGATTCCCGGGTCGGGCAAAGTGTTATTGGGTTTTTCCAGCTGGAATTTCTCAGTAGCAGCCTGGAGTCTGGATTTGTGCCCGGTTGATGGCAATAGGCTCGCCCCCTATTACATGGGACTTAAACATAACTGGCGAAATGTGGGTGAACTATAGGTACACCTCTGCCTAACCCTTCAGGGAATACAGGCGTGATGTTATGTTTGTTATGTAAAATCTTGCTTGAAATCTGGTGAATCAAATGATCCCAATTATAACGTGTGTGAAAAGACACTTAACGAAGCCGAGAGTCACTTGTACTCCTCGACAGCGTATTTTTTTTTTGTACAGGACCATAACTGGGAACCTTCTGGTTACGGATATATTGAAGGTCAAAATTCCAAGTTTAATGTTATAACGTTACTTTAAATACCCCCACGAGCTCTGTACCGTTGCATGCACCCATAAGCACAATGTTTTGCGTGCGTAACCTTGCGCACTACCGTAAACAGCGATTTTTCGCACCAAAAATAAAATTAATTTCCCTGCATGTTTTTTGTGCTATGTTATTTAGTTTGATGTACAGAATCCGCGGTTGACGGCTATGTGACGGGTCTTTTTACATCCTGTATTATTCACTTGAAAGCACTAATCAACCTTCCTAGGCTTTCCCAGTTGTTGGAGTCGGCTTCCTGTCTAACCGAATGTAGCTGAATACCCTCCACAACAAAGTTACTGGGTAACACGATACCTCTTGGTAAGACTGGTTTTCAGACTTTCGGGCTTCTGACTCGATTGACTATCAAAGATCTTCCCGTACTCGTGTTGCTGACGTGGTCGTCCATATTAATCCTTTTCTGTAAGAGAAAGTTTATTTGAAAGATGCATTCTGCCTTAAATTTTCAATAAACCCTGAATAAAGCCTAGATGAGTATAGACTAGAGCATTTACTTGTAACAAAACATCAAACCGCTCTAATTTGTCACCTTATCACGACCCGGACAATGAGCACGACGCTCGACGTTTTGTTACAACTTGAATTTGTATAACATTTCATCGAGCCGGCAGATTCGACATTTTAACAAAATCAAAGTCAAATCATTTATTTCAAACAAGCTGACCCGACAGACGTTGTCCTGTCTTAACTATGAATGTCATATGTCGTTTAGTTTTAGTTTTGACTATTGACTAAAACTAAAACTATCGACTCATTTATCAACCGATCCATCTGTGTTAAACAATATTTGCAGCGCGCATTCTGTCAATCGCTGACAGTTATTTCAAACAACTGATAGTTATGTAAAATTAATATTGACGTTAAGTTTTCTTAATTATTTTAACGTTCCGATCGACTTCCTTATTTTTTTATTTCATAAGATCCTTCTCCTGACAATAACGAAAACTACAAAAAAAAAAGAGTGAAATCGGTCCAGCCGTTCACGCGTGATGGCGTGACCAAGGGAAATAGGGATAATATATATAGATTATAGATACGCACTTAAAAGGCACTTTTGAACGTCAAAATTTACAAGAAAATTTAATTGATTCGAGCTGCCCCTTCCAAAAGGTAGTTTCGTATGGAAAAGAATGGGCAAGAAACTCCACCGTTACTCTTTTAAAATGTTTTACAATGTTTTGTATACATTAATTAAACAAATCTAGAATAAAATTAGTATACCAAAATAGGTAAAAAATATATAAATAAAGTAACAACGTAGCAACGAAGAGTAAACGAAAAATAGAAATGAATGTTACAGGGAAATGCTTACTCGCCAGTGAGCATTACTTCGCACAGCATGTCGAGCGTTCTCAGGAACGTCACGTTACATGGAAATATCTTTTAAATTGAGCTTTGGTTTCTAATGTACAATTCTTAAAAACGTTACGTTACGTGGAAATGCTCGAGAAAATGCTTTAATGTATCCTTAAATGATTGCTCTATACCTTCTGTATCCAAACAAGAAAACCGTGTATTCAATTGTTTTTCTTCCATCACATCAGGATGACAACGTATAACAAGAATTACATTCTCTTGTCCTTTTTGCTCATCGCACGCAGTAAGTAAACAATGTGTGGGTCGCTCCATTTTCACTAAGAGGATTATACTTGGACGAGCGACTGGACAAAAAGTTATTTATCAATGTAAATGGTATTCACGGGAGTTTGACAGGCTATGTTTATCATTTTTTTATCTTCTTGATGTATTTTTTGGTACGGCACGTTATACTCCGCAAGCTTGGCGAATGAGAGCTAGATCGAAAAAAGTGTACATTTTGACAGTCACGACACAATTTTTTTTCATTTAATTTGTGACTCTCAAACGTTATTAATTTATTTCATTGTGCCTGTTATCTTATACATAATACATAGTGAAAGGGACTGCGTTCCAACCGGGTGTCCTACGACACCTCTCGACTTTCTTATACATAGAAGAAGAATATTTCCGTGAATTTTAATTTAACAAATCAGAATGTAGAGTAACTTTCATATTAATACCAACCCGGATCGTTTACTTTCGCATAAAAAGTTCTGTTTAAACTTTTGTGACAAGTATGCTACTAATAATAGGTCTTTACCTATGAAATTGCCGTTTTGTATGAAAAAATTTAAACGAATTTTTTTCATGAATTTTTTATTTGTATTAATCGAAGTAATCACCCATGCAATCAATGCATCTTTGCCATCGCAGTGGCAGTTTATTGATGCCCTTCTTAAAGAAATCAGCTGGACGGGAGGCAACAAATTCTTCAAAGGCATTTTGTACTGCCTCTCGGGTATTAATTTTTTTTCCCGCCAAGAAGTTATCCAAATTCTGGAAAAAGTAGTAGTCTGTAGGCGCAAGGTCTGGTGAGTAGGGCGGATGACGGAGAGCTTCCAACCCCAGTTCTTGCAACTTGGAGACCGTCTGCTGTGCAGTATGAGGTCGCGCGTTGTCGTGCAGGAGCAGCGGAGACGAGCGATTGACCAATGCTGGTTGGAGATGCGCCAGCTTCTCCATCATTGTGTTCAGTTCTTCACAGTACACATCTGCAGTAATGCTCACCCCGTTTGGTAAGAAGCTGTGATGAATCACACCGGCGCTAGACCACCAAACAGTGACCATCACTTTTCTAGGGGTAAGTTTTCGTTTAGGGCATTGTTTAGGTGCTGAACCAGGATCCAACCAACTTGCTGAGCGCTTACGGTTATCAAACAGAATCCATTTTTCATCGCAGGTAACAATGCGGTTCAAAATTCCTTCATTTGCGTGTCTGTTGAGCAGTGCAAGGCACGTCTCGACGCGTACTTCGCGCTGGCGATCATTGAGTTCGTGGGGCACCCATTTGTCAAGCTTTTTTACCTTGCCAATTTGACCCAAATGGACCAATATTGTTTTGACGCTAACGTCGAAAGCTGCTGCTAATTCAGCCGTAGATTGTGTATCATCAGCTTCCACAATCGCCTTTAATTCGTCATTGTCGACCAAAGTCTTCGGACGACCGCGAGGTTCATTTTTCAGGTCGAAATTTCCAGAACGGAAGCGAGCAAACCAATAACAGGTGGTGCGTTGGTTTGTAGTGTTAGCTCCGTAAACGTCGTTGATGTTGCGTGCCGCTTGTGCCGCGTTGCTGCCACGACGGTACTCATATTCCATAATTACTCGAATTTTTAACGTATCCATGATGACGAAAAAGATTGAAATGCGATGAAAATGTAACACTAATCAATAAAGAAATGACTACTTTTAGAAAAAAAAATCCATGTTTTTAAAATAAAATTAATTTGAAATTAGAATTCTTAGCCAAACTAAAATTATTTTGATTTGAAATGGCCAGTACTGCAGAACGGCAATTTCATAGGTAAAGACCTAATATTATAAATGTGAAAGTTTGTGAGGATGGATGGATAGATGGATGGTTGGATGGATGGATGGGTGGATGTTTGTTACTCTTTCACGCAAAAACTACCGAACGGATTTGATTGGAATTTGGAACACAAATAGTTTATAACCTGGATTAACACGTAGGATACTTTTTATCCCGGTAGTACGTTCCCGTGGGATAATTGCCGACATAAACGCGGGAGAATCCGCGAGCCGCGGGCCGCGGGCTAGTAGTAAAATAAAGCTTGCAGAAATTACTGAAGGGTATAGTGATGACCACTCGTAACACGTCCGCATTCGATGCTGGCTCCGAGGAAATAGGCCGAGTGCAACTCGGCATTCTAAACCGTCATGTAGAGAAATGTCATTCGTTCAGGAACGAGTGTTGCCTGTATAATAAATAAAATGTCCCAATGATCGACTATAACAATTTAATGATTTATTATACTATTTCAAAACCTAACACAAGTTATAACATAACATCACGCCTGTATTCCCTGAAGGGTTAGGCAGAGGTGTACCTATAGCACACCCACATTTCGCCACTTATGTTTAAGTCCCATGTAATAGGAGGCGAGACTATTGCCATCAGCTACCGAGATTTTAGAGAATTCCAGATGCAAAAACCCAATAACACTTAACACAAGTTATGTCCACCAATAACACAGAACATACAAAGATAAGTATATGTTCTGTGACCATCACCAACTCCACTATAGAAGAAACTACAAGCGAATCTAAAGTTTCATTCGCGTTTATTCCAGGAACCTTGCAGTAATATAACCATAATTATTCATAGTTAGTTATCCTGAACCCTAATTGCGTAACACACTATTAATCACAATCTGAATAATTTTGAAGGATATTGCTCCATTGCTTCATATGTTCGATAAATTTGCCTGCTCAACAACGTAAATAACGCAATGAATGTTGTTGAACTGTCAAAATGAAAACCATTCCTACTGTTAGTGTTTTAGGTTACTTTGTTTACCTACTAAGAAAGAGGCACTCATTCTATGCAAAACATTTAGCACTAAACATTATTTCGAATTAAATCTTCATGGAGGAAGACGAGACAGCAGCTCATGGGCTTTTAAACTGCCGTAGGTTGATACATACAAAACAAAGTAGGTACTTTGCAAACCCACGTACCCTCCGTGAGATTGTCAAGAATACCAAAGCTGGCTTCCTTGAGGAGCTAGCGTGGATCGAATGATCGATTTTCCCGCCCGTACGCAAAATACGCACTTTCACGGAGTTGCGGACACGCGGACACCAACCCGTCTTACCAATATCAATACATTCATTATTTCGAACATCATTCCGCCTAAACTAACTTAAAACAATTGATAGAGATAAAAACAATATTATAGTGTCTTTTAGCTCCAAATGCATCGATTTGTAGTGCAATAGAGCCTTACGAAACCACTGTAGATTTATTTCGATTATCGCGAACATCCATCTATTTTCGGTACCTTGTTAAGCAACACAACCACATCAAACTCGTTATGAAACCGCCCGAAGTTTCCGCGGAACTTCGCTACTTGTCGAAACACCGTTTTTACTTCAGCTCCAGATTTGAGCTCGGAACTAATCGGCAACTTCCGCCAAACTTCGGATGCTGCTCCGTTTAATACGTGTGAGGAAAAAGTTGTTCACTGTTTTAGGTTGTGGATTGTGA
Source organism: Griposia aprilina (assembly GCA_916610205.1). Classification (NCBI taxonomy): domain Eukaryota; kingdom Metazoa; phylum Arthropoda; class Insecta; order Lepidoptera; family Noctuidae; genus Griposia; species Griposia aprilina. The sequence goes on along the minus strand of OU744300.1, from coordinate 4,876,976 downwards.
GATGGTAAATTAATTTATAATGCTACATGAATTTGGTACCAGAACTTGTAGAAAGTTGTAACAATATCTTAAACTGAAGAAGCAGTCCAAGATCTCATCTCGAAAATCAGATTGAGCGTCGAATATTACCAAAATGCTACAAAATTGTAATCAATTTTGTATTGTAACTATTGAAAGTAAACATAGTTTTCTATATCTCTTTGAGCGCAATCGCTTAAAAAGATATCGAAAAGTATGTTTACTTTCAATAAAGAAAAAATATTCAAAGAAAAAACTCTTCTCGTAGTAATTGTCCTTTGAAATATTTAGGATGCGGGTGGCTGAGACTTGTACCACAGAACGATTGAAACCAATCAAGTCTTATCTAATTACCTATCATTATATCCAATGGTATTCCAGTAAGCTAAATTTTCTAATTTCAAAATTCTATTTGTAGAAGCCACAAAACCCTTTGTCTAAACCCCTAAAAAATCACATTCACAAACACAGCACCTACCTACCCACAAATCCAAACGATTGAATATAACATTGAACATAATGCGATCCTACTAAAATTTTATTATCAATTTCTGAATTTATGCGCAGAGCCCGCACCTCGCAGATCCCACAGAATCCTCTCGCACAGAGCGTAATGAAATAAGTCATTTAAATTGATATAGAGTATTCAATTGCTGAACATTAGGTATGGCTGTAGGTAAAATGCGGTATTATAGGATTAAATCACTGATTTATGCAAAATCTTTATCGATGTCACCTGGAATTGGATTTGGGTAAAGTTACATTACTCTGTGGAGATTGGATGGATTTTTCTGGATGATTTTTTGGTTCTGAATTAAATTGGTTCTGGTTGAAGATGATTTAATATTGAACGGTTCTTATTGAATGCTTATGGTGACTGCTTCACCTGGTTCGAGTTTATAATTTATTTAGTATCTCCTTTCCATGAAATGATATGAATGTGACGAATGATGTGAAAGAGAGGGAGTGAATGATAGCGTGGAGGTTGACATTGGAGAATGGAATAAAAAAACGTGTGAAGCCGACGCCAAGTAAAATGAGACTAGGGCAGCAAGGTGATAAGGTGATGATGATCTTCTTTTCATAGAGTTTAGATGCATTTTTGCCTAACAGTGTTATCGTCGAGTTTGGTTCTTTGACTGAGTGACTATTTGTAATTAATATTATTAATTAATCTTATATATGTCTTAAATAAATAGCTGGGATAAAATTTCTTGTTTGCTATATTATTTTCGGTTTATTCAGTATATAGAATGCATTTTTAAAACGTGGTGGGTAAGCATTTACTCCACCGAACGCATAGTGACAGAAAAAAAGTTACTTATTTTGATTTTCTTCACGTGATCCTCTGGTCAAATAAGGAGCCAGCCCTGTAACTGGCTCGTTATTTGGCCAAAAATTAACATTGCCATTCAACGTGGCAATACTGCCAGTCTTCTTGGCACGTTTCGGGATGACAGCGAAGCAGACGAGAAAAAAAATTACCAATAGTCCATTTAACAATTAGTCACTTGACAATCGTTAAAATTTAACTACTCTGTCTGCGCGTTGTTAACTTTCATAGCAAATTGTAATTTTTTTACTATAGTTAGCCTAACCATTTGTTAAACAACATACTTATGTAATTTTTAACAAATTGTTAGTTTAACTAATGCATTTTAACTATTAGTATGTTTGACTACTGATCAAACAACGGGCCCTAAGTGTCCTTTTGTTTTTGTATTTATTTGTACAGTTAGTTAGTTAGTCATTTAATTTAGTACATAGTGTATAATAGCTTTCATGAAAAAATAATCAATTTCTTAATATTCTAAGGACCTATGTAATCTATGTCTTTCACAATACAAAACCTATGTTAGTAGTTTCTTTAATTCTAAAAAAAATATTTAGCTAAGAAAAGACTTAAATAAGCAAATTCACTAATGCGACTAAACGTTTTTTAAGAATCCATTTCTTTAAACTAAATTTTAATATTCTCTAGTTCCTGGCTTCTTTTGGTGAATAACTTAAGGTCATTGTGTATATTTTAGGGTATGAAAATAATGTTTTGTTATAAGTTCACAGAGACATAGAAAAAAAAACATTTTTAATTCACACAAATATTTTAGACTTAGGAATATTTAAGTATAGGTATGTGTTCATGAAGGATGTAGTTTCGTTGATAGCTGTTTTTTGCCAAACAGTGCATTACCGTGTGCCCGTGCATTTTTTTTTTTTTTACTTTGACACAGCATCAACCAATACCAATATTATAAATTCGAAAGTAACTCTGTCTGTATGTTACCTTTTCACGCCTAAACCACTGAACAAATTTTGATAAAATTTGGCAAGGAGATAGATGGCATCCTGGGGACATAGGCTTTTTTCCTGGTAGCTCGTTGCCGTGGGATTATTTACGAATAAGGCGGGCAAAGCCACGGATTGAAGTATCTATATATACAGTCATAAATACGAGTATATACAGTAATAAATGAAAGTCGCTTTTCTTGCATGTCTCTGTGACCATGTTACTTCTAAACTGTGAAACGAATTTGATGCGTTTTTCAGCATCATTTAGAGCATTTATTCCGGAAGGGTTATGAGTAAACTTACTTAATTATAATAAAGAATTCGCTACTCATATTATATAATTAAATGTTTCAGGTTAATTGTATTCAGTAAGCTGTCATGAAAGCCTGCACAGCGAGTACCGAAGTGTTCAAAATTCTTGTCGCCGCTTAGTTTTCGATAAAAGAATAAATAACCCACATAGTTTTGTTTCTAACAAAGTAAACAAATTTTTCCCACTAGGATTTCCTGTGTAGTGGTATTGATATACAATAGGAACACAAATCTCTTATACAAACATTCTGATTCGGAACAAATAATGGGTCAAACTAATATTTGTTTTCATGTGAACATTCGAAGCGAACCTGAGCAGAGGGCCTAGACAAAATGGCTTCGGAGCGATTCTATTTCTACTATCGCTATCTCTTTCGCTAATGTTTCCATCTTAAGAATCGAAAACGCTATGACGCTTGTCAAAAAGTGCCACTTGGCTACACATCTTTATGGAAGTAATCGGTTGACGCTGTCGATTCGTTTCATAGAATCGATTGATGTTAACATTGTCCAGCTAATTCCTATTCGTTGACCTATGATCACGTGACATTTCGATAGCTTATATCAACCCCATACATTTTTTGGCTTTTCTGTGTCATCGCTAATCGATTGTTACTTTATCAAGGCTCTCTGACCTGATTCCGAACTACATATTCGATTTGATTAGAAATCGTATTTTTTTATTAATAAACATAACATCGCGCCTGTATTCCCCGAAGGGAGAAGCAAAGGTGCACCAGTGAACATTTCACTAGTTATGTTTAAGTCCCATGTAGTAGGGGGCGAGCCTATTGCCATCAACCGGGCTCAAATCCAGACTCCGGGCTGCTACTGAGAAATTCCAGATGGGAAAATCCAATCACATTTTGCCCGACCCAGAAATCGAAATTTTATGGTTAATTCACAAAAGTTGTGGGATTGACTTTTTTAACCAGTCGTATTGATGTAGTTGATAGTTTGGCGGTACCCCCGTGCCTCAGAAAGCACGTTAAGCCGTTGTTCCTGCGCCTGATCTCTCTCCGGTCGTATCGGATTGCCGTCCCATCGGACTATGAGAGTGAGGGAAGAGAGAGTGCGCCTGAGTCTGCGCACATACTTGTTTACTATAATATCTCCCGCGTAGATGGCTAGTCTGCGCTGAGATTGGCTGCCTAGGCCGAAATGAAATTCGGTCTGTTCTTTAATTTGTCGATTCATATAGTCCCCATTTGAATCAACAAATAAATCCAAAAAGAGGTAAATAGAATTCAGGAATTTAATTATAGGATTTAGTATATAATAGCACTGAGGTCGAAATCTATAAATGTTACTTAGCACTTACTTTGGGTAAGCGTCATTCCTGTTACTGTCGCAGAACTGTCAAGCACATGCACATGTCTAAGTCAACGCTAAGTAACATTTACACATTTTTTTTTCTGCCTTTGGCGATATTTTTGTTTACTTGCCTGCAGACGGTACCATTTATAAACCACGTAATCTCTACATAGTATATAACAAAGTAATTATTATGTCGAAAAATTCTGCATTGTACTTTTCCAAAGTTTATTGCGAGGAATTTGACTTCACATTAACCACCAATTTCTAGTCCGCTTTTGGCCGAATTTTTAATTAGTTTTTTTTTTTTTAATTAACGCTTCCATTGCGTTAAGTTGCACTAAATATATATTAGCTAAGTCCATGTCCCCAAAATATGGCTTTTCCAAAATTCTCACTCTAACTTTTCAGAATAATTTTCTCCAAATTTTAATATAGCCCAACAGCGACAAAGCTGTCCACTTAAAATGTATCTGCAGCAAAAATAAGCTCAGCCGTTGCATTTTTAAAGGTCCAGTCGACTTGCTGTTCGTTATAGTACATTGAAGAGGTAGTTGGGACTTCTGCGACGTCTAATAGCTCTCAATAGAGGGTGACTCGGTAGAATGTGGAGAATGGTCACAAGGTATTCGTAATTATTGTTAGTTTTGTCATGAGATAATTAAGTTTAGAAGGACCACTTATGTGAAAAGTTCACACATATAAAAGTATGGAGACTGCAAATCAATGTCGTATGTTGGATAGGCACATGATTTATAGTTTTCTTCAATATTATGGAAGTATTTCTCAGTTATTTTTATTTTTTTACTTTATGGCTTTAGACACTTTATTATATTATACAAACTTATGGGAAAAACATAATAATTATTAAGATAAGAGACGGTTTTTTTCTTTGTGTCTTCGATGTGTTTAAACCTACATGAAGGTTTCTATTTTCAGCTCTTTACTTCCGTTAGTAAGCCCCTTTGTCGATAATAATAGTCCACTTACAAAGTCATGTTAAATTCTCTTCGCTCTTTTCATTTGTTTTTTCCTTCTTCTCGCCCTTTTCGTGTGTGTTTTTAAATGTTAGATGAGGCAGTAATCATTAAAAAAAACATTTGCAGTGCATGCCTTGCTCTGTCTGAATGAACCTATATATTAAAGTGAAACTTTTATTACATCTTCTCAAACTTTTTCGTCTGTGTGTTGCATGTCGCGTGACGGTCGGCCGCGGAGTAGGGAAAAAGTTTCACTTTTACCGTGGTTTCATAAAACCACAAACTTTTTTTTTTTTTTCTACTTTTCTAATTTTTTATCCTCTTTTCTATTATTTTATTCGTAAGTTGTACTAAGTGGAGTTTCTGCTCTATTCCTTCGTACTGTCCTGATATTTTGTTGTGTGCTTTAGACTCTGGAGAGGTAATGTTTCTGAGGGTGGTTGGCTGCGGGTGGGTAGGTGTAATTGTGATCTAGGAATGCAACACCTTATTACTACTACATACGGCGTAGTTTGGGAGCTTAGAATACGTGGTGTTGATATTGTTAGTAATATTGGAGATTATGGGAGATATGAACTTTGGAGACTGTGTTTTTATTTAACTTACCTACTTCGTCTTTCAGAGAAGTATGGAAGAAAGAAAAAATAGTATAAGGGCAGGAAAATGAATGATGGTGATCGAATGAACCAGTTATTCTTTAATTCTTATAACTAGAGACATTAACCACAAGGGTACGATTCAGGTGGCTCTGGCAAACTATCCCTAGAAGGATTTGGGGAGGCCTTGGGTCAGCAGTGAGACACAAAAAAGATCTGATGACGTTGAAATGACTGAACCGATTTTGATAAAACATGTAAAAACCACCGCTAAAACACCTTCGTTCAAATAAAAAAACTGCATCCAAATCGATTCACCCGTTTAAAAGCTACGGTGCCACATACAGACACAAACATAGCGGTCATACCTATAACACTCCTCTTTTTGCGTCGGGGTTTAAAAAACTACATAGACTTGTCTATTAATATGAAGTTTAGTGCTTATATTAACCATGTCTAGTTATTATCAAGCTAGTACCTTCACGCTGGCAGAATATTATAGTCACCATCGGCTCAGATGCCTAAAGGAAAAAAAGTTTTAAATAATAATGGAAGCAATATCGTGTGGTCAGTGTCTTTCCATCAATTCATTCTCCTGTTCCTTCATGTCAGGGACATCGATACGCACAACCTGGTACCATTGATTGAGTAGGTACATCATTCTGAATCCCACTGCGTTGAAATTTTTAGGAGGTTATTATAAAAAAAAATATCTCTGCCATAAATTTTGACTGCGTAGCTATTGCACTTTTCTATGAAACAGCTGTTTTTTTTTTTAGGTTTAAGAACAACTTTATTTCTCATAAAGAATTGCATACATAATTCACTTACTGAGAAACAATATCTAAAACTAAGATTAATATTAGAGCGCACAGATGTACGTTTATAAAATACCAAAACAAAAGAGCAAAAAAAAAATAAAGTTAAAATGTGGGTACACAGATAACATAAACACAATCGTAAGTTAACCAAACACAACATGGATGTATAAATTAGATTTTTACTAGATGTGGCATTGATGGCATAGCCTGTTATTATGACTATTTTATTTTTAGTTTATTATTCTATTTATTTATTTTAGGTACATACATGGTTTTGGTTTTACATGGTGGTTTTTGAGTTTTGGATTCTATTTGTTTTTGTTTAATTTAAGTTATTACTAATGTATATTTTTAATTTAGAGGCATATAGTTAATCTTTGAATTGTGTGTAATTTTTTGATATATAATCCTTGAGAAATTTATATGCTATGTCTAGAATTATGTGCTGAGTTCATGGTTTCAGTTTGCGCGTCGATGCCATCCTGTAGAAGTGCTTGATCACCGTAATGAACGTTAATTGTCACTTTGTCAAAATTAAAGCTGTGACGATTACTAGTGCGTGCATTTAAGAATCAGGTTTAGAACTTGAAATTTTGATAGACTTTTAAGTAGACATGTATTTTCCCTCCTTTGTCTGGTCTATTTTAGACAAGTGAACTGAAATAGCCAAGACAACTTTTATATAAGTGACGTCCCTCATTTTTATTTCTTCAGAATCCCTGAAGGTTTCAAGCAAAGGGTTGGTGTTGGATTACACTGACAGATGATATTTTTCAAGAAAATATGGCACGGTAAAGTTTCTTACTTTATCTGTCAAGATGTACCAATACTCTTTACTGGAGGGTAAAGAGTATTGGTACATGAAATATGGTTTCTATACATACATACATACAAACATAAAGTTACACTTTCTTCCCATGGGGGTTGGCAGAAACTACAGAACGCTACTGCTACGATCCTTACATACTCCTATTGCCTCGTTTACGTTTATACATATGGTTATACATGCACGCCGGTTGCTAGTACTACGCACCTGACCTTTCTGAAGAAAACCACCAATAAGGTCACTATATGTCCTCGTACACCCTGTGTACCTGTGTCTGTGTGTCCTGTGTGGGTGTACTATAGGTACACCTCTGCCAAACCCTTCGGGAAATACAGGCGTGATGTTATGTGTGTGTTATGTCCTCCTAGTGCGTCCCCTCCTGGCGTTTCTACTCACATCTGCCTTGTAAATACCTTTTGTTAGTCGCCTTTCATTCATCTTCTCAACATGACCAAACCAACTAAGCATACTGTTTTCAATTCAAATATGGTTTCCAATTCAATGAAATTTCGTATTTCTGTAGGTACCCTATGCTTGGTCTTAGATATCATCAGCCAACACAACTTTTTGAAGATCAGACGTGCTAGACAAAGGCCTCTTCTAATTTGAACTATCAAATCGAGTTTTCTGCCTTTCCTATTAAGACACCTTGGTCATTAAGCTATACTATTAAAGGGATCGAATTCCTTCCACGATACTGGTTTAAAAATGAATATTACATTACAACATTATTAATTCCTTACCACTGGGCTCGTAAAAAATGCATCACGCGACCATTTCCTTCCACCCGGAAACCGTTAAAGACCACGACGTTACTAAAATGAACGAGGAATTGATAACATTAATGAGAAACAATGAAACCAATTTATCAACTTTAAAATATTAATTCCAATAACCTTTTAATAAAAGTGCTTTTAAGGTGCGACCACTACCACACCGCAACCGCGCGTCATTATCACGAGTGAGCTTTTTAGCAATGGGCACGTGAACCAAGTAGTACGTTTTTCGCTCGAAGGCACCAGATTTAATGGTTTAACTTAATTTTGATTGGTTTTTTTGGCATCGTAAAGTCAAACATACCGCCATTTTCATGACGCCCATTATTATGATAACACCGCTTTATTAGGACACCCAAGCTTTAAGGTACCGTCAAATGCGGTGAAAAGGGACGAAACATAGTTAACTTAATATAGTTTGTCGTCAAAAAGGACTCGTAATGTGTTTACTGTATTATAATTAACGATTTAGTACCCTTGTTCGAAACAAACTATATTATTTCAATGTTATAATCTCTTTTAAAGTTTCGTTCCGATTCACCCTTGTTTGACGGTAGTTCCTGGGAACAATGATTTTGAAGAACATCCTGGTGTCGTTTGAGAATTCGGTAGGTAATAATTAGTTCGCAAACAAATTGTGTCGTAACGAAATCTACGTATCAAAGTGAACGCTCACTTTCGAATGTTCGCTAACGAATGTTCGCGTTTAGACGCACCTTAACAGAAAATGTCTTTTGAATGTAATGTAGTGGAATAAAAGAGATTCCCAGGACATTGATTTAACGCGTTTAATGGTTGAACTTGGTAACTTAGTTGCCTCTTAATAAATACCAAGGTGATTAAGTAGGTTTTATTTATGACCGCGTTTCGCTAAGTTATGGTCTCAATTTGTAGGGAAATGTAGGATTTCAGAAGTATTTATGGGAGGTTGTGTAGGCTAATGAAAGTTACAGTTATTTTAGTACAGCTTGCAATTTTAATTTTAGATAGTAGCGTGTTAGGCTTATGAGGTAGTTATTTGACATATCATCACGCATATTTTCAGAAGGATTAGGCAGAGGTGTACCTATAGCACATACACATTTCACCGGTATGTTTAAGTCCATGTTATAGGGGGTGAGCCTAATGCCAGCAACCTGGTACAAATCCAGTTTCTGGGCTGCTACTGAGAAATTCTTCCTGGAAAAAGTCAATGACACTTTGTCCGTCCTGGGAATCAAACTCAGTACCTCATCCTCAGCAGTGATGCTTGCTAGCCCAGAGAGGCAGTTGAGGTTGTGTTTTTGTGAAAGTGAAATGTTAGGGGTGGCGCACATCTGATGACGCGCAGCGCAGTGCATTCATCATTGCCAAACAAATATCTATCTTGCTACAGTTGAAATAAAGTTGAAAATAGATAAATTTCCATTAGCTCTATAGCGCGTCTAGGTGGAAAGAGGCGCGCGTCTCAGTTTATTCATTCTGAACTTTATTTTTAGACACACAACGTTGATATTTGTTTGGAAGTGACAACCGCGCCGCGCTGTGCCTCGCCAGGTGTGCGCTTTAGAGAATTGCCCGATTTCCATTGTGTCTATGTTAACTGTAATTCATTAGTTAAATTAATCGTAGTATATCTTTCAAATCTTAAGTAGACAGCCAGTGTTTTGATAAAACCATGGGTATTTTTATTTTCAAAGCGTGCCAATTCACGTTCGAATATATATTTTAACTAGCTTCTGTCCTCGGTTTCGCTCGCGTTAATGTCGGAAATTATTCCACAGGAACGTGCTATCGAGACGAAACGTAGCCTATGTCGTTCCCCAGGATGCTATCTATCTCCTTGCCAAATTTTATCGAAATCCGTTCAGTGGTTTAGGCGTGAAAAGGTAACACATACAGACAGAGTTACTTTCGAATTTATAATATTAAGGAAATTTAACTTAGGTACAGTAATCATTTAAATAATTACATAAACTGTAGTCTTCGAACCAAAAACAACTAAATCATTACCTCCTCCGTACTATCTCCAAGTCATCTTAACATAACGATTTGCACAGTACACGCACAGTTCGTACAGTACACACAACTTGGAAGACAATCACACAGTTGTAACTGTCGCTAATGTAGATGTATGTGACGATATCGTTCCGAGTTGTGCTCTTATGCAACTACTTGCTACGCCTTGTAATATAGTCGTAACTACCGCGTTATTTATACTGGCAATTTGTTGGAAGTACCTATTTTTATTGTGAGGTCAAAGGGCTGCTTCAAAATGACAGGTAGATACCTACATGCCATCGTGCACCTAGCTACTTCTGACGTTTCATAACTGCACATGTAGGATTACGTGTTTTTTTTTTGTTTTTATCTACACGTTAGACAGATCGAGATTGTTTAATATGAGAAGGGTTTTTCACCAACTCCTAATATGCTCTATATAATTTTATATGTCAGGGAACTTAATTCAAATTCTATCATCTCATTAAAGGTTAAAGTAACGTAGGTTAGGTTAAAGTAGATAGTGCCTATCCGGAAATTGTGAAAAAGGTCACAAAAAATACAATCACGACCTTTTTCAATTTTATTTCTCCTACGCCTATAAAATCTCGGAATCTTATTTAGAACACTGATCTGTATACTTAAGTCATAAAATAAACCTAAGCCTAGGCTGAAATAAAAGAAGTCAACAAAAACAAATCCAGTACAATGTCAAGTCAAAGCCCGGGACACAGTCTACACAAAACATTAAATCTATCGCGAAAAATAAGCAGTATAACAACGAACGTTTTATTGATATAGCTCTCCTACTTAAATATACAAACTGTGTTTACACATTTGGATATAATCAAAAAGGGCTTAACAAAACATTCAGCCCTATTTCCTACATATTTTTCTACCATATGCTAATATATCTTACTTTATATTTACCGTTTTTACTTTATCTTTTCTTTTCCGTTTATTACGCCCGCCTTTTACTGGTAACGCAGTTTTATTCTGTCGAATTTGGGTTTATATAAACCTCCGAGCCGAAAGCTCATTCGAAACTAATAAAAATCCAGGAAAAGTAAATAAACGTGGTTCTCTTTTGTTTCAGATGGATTTCTGCCTCTGCCTTTCCATAAGGATCACGAGAAGATTTTTTAAAGTCAAAATCATCTTAATCTTCTTCACGGAACACGCACATTCGCACTCATGAAGACGAACATGGACAAGAGTTTAAAGAAAAAGAACCATGCGAACGGAAAGTACAAGAAGAATGGGAAATCGGAAAATTACAGGATCGACGAAGACGTCATTACGACATGTTGTCTCTGTGTCAAGACTAAAAGAAGTAAAAAGAAGAGTTTTATCGCAGGGTGTGTGACAAATCTGGGTATTTTCACACTACTCCTTGCTTACACGTTGGTTGGTGCTTTCATATTCTTGGCTATTGAAGGGGGAGCAGCAAAGATCCACCAGAAAACTCTTGCCACCACATCGTATCAAGCATCTGAGAATCAAAAGTCAGTACCTCTGTCAAAACTAAACGCGAGTTTAAGCCAGGCGAGTGCAGAACTGAGGTCACAGACGGTGGAAAGTATTTGGGAGATCACGGTGTCTTTAAACATTTTGTATAAAGAGAATTGGACAAGACTAGCTGCTCAGGAGATAGCCAGATTTCAGGAGAAGCTGGTGGCAAGGGTAGCGGCTGATGTGTCAGCACAGTATGGAGGGGCGAGGGCGCTGGAGTCAGCGCCTGCGTTGGTGGTGGATGACTATGAGTGGAACTTCGCGAAAGCTTTTCTTTATTCTCTGACTGTCCTCACTACTATAGGTAAGATTTTACTTATTTAGATGTGACTTGGTAGAAATAAACATCTTGTTCTGTAAAATATACTTACAGTTAATCATGGAAACATTTTCCCAAAAACATGACTTCTCGATTGTTGTCATCAAGCCACACAAAATGTTTCTGCAATAACTATTTAGACTATTTGAGCAAAGCGGTTCTACTACAGGATGTCAAGCATCAGTATTTCATATATACAACGCTCGAATATCAGCCCAAAGACCGACCACTGTTCTACTATGACCCCCTTCTATAGAAGCCCATGTATCAGCAAGAATTTCATCTTTGAAGAATATCTACTGTTCTAGCAATATGTTTTCATAATTCACATTTTTCTCGCAGGTTATGGCAGCGTGGCGCCAAGAACAGCTCTAGGAAAAGCAGTAACAATAGGGTATGCTGTCATAGGTATACCACTAACCCTCCTCTACCTCTCCGTAGTAGGAGCTCTTCTATCAAGACTAGCTCGAAGCGTATTCAGCAGAGCACTATGCTGCTGTATATGCACAAAGTGCGGGTACTGCTGCCTCGATGAACGAACTATGACAAGTAAAGAAAGAAAGGAAAAAGTCAGAAGACAGGATGATTACAGACATCAAACGTTACATCTTCAGGAACCATATTACGTCAGGTCTCCATCAGGGACAATAATATCAGCATCACAAGCGCACAGTGTAAGCACAAATTCAATCAAGGATAAGACTCAAGGGTTAAGCTTCCTAAGAGACTGTGATTCCATGAGTTGCACTGATACAGATTCTAAAGTATCTCTAAGAGGATTCTCCATTCTAGCTCCTATTTCATTATGTTTGGCGGCGATTTTTACTTACATTTTCTTTGGAGCTTTAGTTTTGTACCAATTGGAGGGTTGGAGTCCTATAGATGGAGTTTATTTCTGCTTCATGAGTCTAAGTACGATTGGTTTTGGACATTTGGCTCCCGGTGCTACACAGAAGAATGGAGCCTCATCTGGCACTGTGTGGTTCTGCTCAATATACATCATGACCGGCCTTGCACTCACTGCGATGTGTTTCAATGTTCTTCATGACGAGATTGTGCATCGACTAAGGCATCATGAGAAGGTACTCAAAGCGAATAACCAAAAGGTCCTAACTTCGGAGTTTCTTCATAGATCTTGACGAGACGAAAGCGGGAACTTGACTGATGAAACAATGATGCATTCTGACGGTGAATCATTGCCAGAGGTTTTGCACCATGTCTCGAATGCCCGGTATGAAGGAAGTGCAATACGAAGGAGTGTGTATACCTTAAAGGAGGTGAAAGAACCGGAAAGAGTGACTCCTATGTAGGTTGGTACACCTAATTTCGTTGCCGACAATGTAGTACAGTATAATTTTGAAGACACTGTAGAATTAAAGGATTTGATATTTGATAAACAGTCTCAACCAAAACTTAAGTAAAAGAAATGACTGACCTTATGTGTTAATTATTTAAATTAGTTGACTAAATATAAAATAGGAATTATATAGGACAGTATACTTGTGTTTAAAAGAAAGTTATTACTAAGTGAAGTTATGGAAGTATAAAATTAGAATTAATATCTAATAATAACTAAAATGAAAGGTTTTTTGTACGTAGAGATTATACATTAGAGCGTTTGAATGATTTATTCTATTGTTGTAATAAATAGAGTTATGGAAATATGCCAAATTATATTGTACGATGTATAATACGGATAGTTTGTATATCTAATGCGTATCATATAAACTAAATCATATGAGGCAGTTGTTAAACGACTGTTTAGCTGTTCCTGAAAGCTGCCTCGGTTTGAGTAAAATGGTTCTCAAAATGTAGATAAAATTGCCTTTGTCGAGGTACATACAAGGCGATGTATATTCGGACGTGCGTCTAAAACTTTTAACGAGGCAGCCTCGAGATAAGCAACAACTCTAAATGTTAATTTTGAATTTAATAATGAAGTGGCACTTTTATTAATTATATATTTTTATGATTTGTAAATGATTGTTTGCGTGAATATAATGAAAACCCTTGCCATGAGTAAAAATAGAGTGTTAATTATTAAAGTGTGAGATAACTATTTGTCAATACTTATTTTATTTGTGAAATTGTATAAAATGTAAAAATAACATCTTGAAAATAGAAAAATAAAGACTTTGAAATTATTTTTTATTTTATTTTTTCATCTGTACCGTTACCGTTTTAGTCAGTGGAAGTCTGACAGACCCTCTGTCCGCCCCAGGGTGGCAGACATCTATGAGGATTTCCAAACCGTTACGAAAAAATAATAAAAAAAATAGTTCCACACGAATCAAGGGCTGACGAGGAAATAGAGCATGAAATAACAAAAACAAAACGATATATTACACACGATTTGCACAAGAAAGCGATACAATATGATGCCATTAGAACACACGAAATTGATAGCTTAAATTAGTAAGGTCCTGTTATTACATGGCGGGGTATTTTCGACCCGGGGTAATTTCGACCCGTGGGCGAAATGATGGCTATGAGCGCCCGTTGTCCGGAACCCAGTATTATGATTTATCTTTTGAGGGTTGAGCGCAGTTTATAATTAAGGGTAGTTAATGTGTGTGTTGCTGCGTTTTGAAGCATTTCAGGGTTGATGGAATATTTGGAATTGTAGGTTTGGGAGAAGTTGTATTTCCAATAATTGTGCTGAATTAATCTGACGTAATCGTCGACTCTTGTCACGTCCTTAGCTTGTCTATGTTAAGGCCCATTCACAAACTTATTGGTGTATTTTTAATCCCATATATTTTGTTAGTAGTGTGCAGAATGAGAAACTAAATTTTAAGCAAATTGACTACCAGCTTAAATTGTCTGTGTATTCAAATCACAATTATTGTCGTTCGTTGATAGTTGTATGAAATGGCTATAACATGAAAAATGGCCGTAGGGTGTCAATATGCTTAACAATAATTTCGCTGACTGTACATGCGGGTCTATAGTAAGTTTATCTGAAATAAAAATAAAACAAAAATAGTCTGGGGGTTATGTCTTGCCTGATTATGGACTGAAAAGCTGAAGGTCCGGGGATGAATACTTCATACATACATACATAAACTCATGCCGTCTACTCATGTGGGTAGGCAGAATCTACAGAACGCCACCTGCTACGATCCTTACATAGAATAGAATATAATATAATACACTTTATTATGTATACCATAAAAATTACAGATATAAAATGTAGAAATTTATATCTGTAACACATACACATGTACATGCTTCTTTTATGGATACTTCAGTGGATAAGAAAAGGCTTTTAATGAGTAGATAAGTTCTAAATAATAATATCTCTGGTACAAAACAATTTAGTGGTGACGATGCAACAATAATTTAAAATTCATATGGCAACATCATTAACTATGTAATGGCGTTGCCAGTCTGCTTACAAAAAACAATTAAATATATTCAATAGTTTAGTCACTATAGCTACTTACTTAGACCCACTTGCACCGCCAATACCTAAACACGTTTAGCGCTAAACGAGTTTCAAACATCATTCTGTCTCTGTCATCTTCAAATATTTGACAGAAACAGAATTATGTTTTAAATTCGTTTAGCGCTAAACGTGTTTAGTTATTGGCGGTGCAAATGGGCCTAATTCGGTTGATCGGTAAAACCCATAGTCGGCCCATCACTAGGTGTACTATTTATTTCGCATATAAAACACAATTTTTCGTTTATTAAAATAAATTCAATGTTAAGAGTCCCTATCAATTTCGCGGTCAAAAAACAGAAAATGCAAGTTTTTTCAGTGCAAATTTCTCAATAACCTTAAGATATCTGTTTTTGTTTTTAATGCACTATTATTCATTACCTATTTATCTAGTATGTGGACGAATTTAAATTTTGATAGCTACTCAGTATAAATGACTAAAAATAAAAATCTAACACACGTTTTTACGTAAGCACGAAACACCAGATTTTTCAATTGCTTTTTTAGCTTACTGGTAGCAAATAACAATCTGAGAAAAATCCTTAATACTGGACATATAGTATATTAGTAAGTGGACGATTTTTTTTTTTAAAGTTTAATGAATTAGTACCCTAAAAAAAATGTGAACCGCGCTGCAAAAACGCAATAAAATCATGTGCAAAATCGTCGTCTACGCGTAAGAATTTATTGAAAATAAGAAAAAGTCTTAAATATTTTAAAATTTAGGGTGTTTATCTACCAAACTCAATTTTTATATTTTATTTTTGTCTACTTATTTATTTGTAATAAAATATCTAAATTATGCCTTATAAACCGATGCGCTTGCTCGAGGCATTCAGTCGCGCCCAAGGGCTTCTCGACGACGTACCTGCGTCGCCCGTGACGTTCTCCGCTCCCGTCGTAACTCGCGAATCGCACGTGATTTTATACTAGGTCTAACCAGTTTTGAGACTTTGAGTAAATTTTATTATTTATGTATTGTGTGACACCTATTAATTATTGTGCAAACACACTGTACATTTGTAATAAATTAATAGTTTTTAGTAAATAATAAAAATAATTAATATTTTTTATATTCCATATGGACGAAAAAGTGATCAAGTCACCAGTCAGTTCAGGAACATGGTCACTTTTACTAGCAAATGGATAAAAGGACATGATGTTTTTTATAGGATACCCGGTACCCACATTATAATTTATCTCTTTCTTTACCTAGTTCTATGTAAATATAAATTTCTTCTATGTAAATTGTTGTCTCCAGAAAAGCACGTTCTTGAATATCTGCAACACCTCGTACTAAACTTTAGTTTATAATCCTTATGTAGATACGTGTAATAATTAAAAAAACTAAAAAGAATCTTGTATTTATTTTCACGCTGTTGCTACACCTACAATGAAAAACATAATTAAAAGAAATTATAAATATTACCTTGATTAGGATGGGATAAAAGCAAAATAATGTTTCGCTTGACTAAAATTTGCTATCTTCTATATTAAAGTACTTTTCCTCCATGTCCCGCTCGTTTTTTCCACCTTGTATACATAATATAAATTTGTTAGCTTTATAATACGACAACTTGGCTCGCTATACTATTACTATACTCTCATGGTCTGCGGTCTCATAGCGAGGGAAATAAAGATAAACAGAAGTCTCGAAGCGTACCGTTATCTACCAACCTCCCCGGTGTTCTGTAGTAGGTAAATAATACAGGAATACAATGACACGTGTAATTAGTTTCAGACGTACCTTATATATACATACGTTGGTCACACTTTATAATTATTATAGTTTGCTTTTACTATAGTGAATGCCGTACTAGGTAACGATATCTTTATGGGGTACCTAAACATAACACGTCATAATCACAATGAAATCCATCCAGTAATATGGAACCTAGTACTTAAGTATAAACTATGGAGTGCTGATAATAGAGGTTACGAATCAAGATTATTTTGTTCCCGCTTTACCGTAGGACAACACACACTGCGATTGTTAGCAATAGTTCGAACGCACACAGACACGCTGCGCTCCGACAGTTACCTAATCTAGTAGCGCGCCGAAATTGATAGGGACTCTTAACATTTATTTGATAGTTTCAAAATACTCCTATGCACTAGTATATACAGTATTCTCATGTATTGTCGTATTGTTGTCTCCTCATTGTATAAATATGTAGATAAAAGAATAGTGACCCCTGCTATATCTACCGCTGCCCATGGTCTCTTCGATGACCGTTAATGAAATGTGAGGTTAAATAATAATTATAACCCTTGCAACATCTGCCGCTAAACTTGATCTCTTCGATGACCGCTACTGAAATATGAGATAAAATAATAATTATAACCCCTGCAACATCTACTGCTAAACATGGTCTCTTTGACGACCGCTACTGAAATATGAGATAAGTTAATAATTATAACCCCTGCAACATCTACCGCTAAACTTGATCTCTTCGAGGACCGCTACTGAAATATGAGATAAAATAATAATTATAACCCCTGCAACATCTACCGCTAAATATGGTCTCTTCGATGACCGCTACTGAAATGAGAGGTAAAATAATAATTATAACCCCAGCAATATCTACCGCTGAACATGGTCTTTTCGATGACCGCAACTGAAATGAGAGGTAAAATAATAATTATAACCCCTGCAACATCTACCGCTAAACATGTTCTCTTCGATGACCGCTACTGAAATATGAGATAAAATAATAATTATAACCCCTGCAACATCTACCGCTAAACATGGTCTCTTCGATGACCGCTACTGAAATGAGAGGTAAAATAGTAACTATAACCCCTGCAACATCTACCGCTAAACATGTTCTCTTCGATGACCGCTACTGAAATATGAGATAAAATAATAATTATAACCCCTGCAACATCTACCGCTAAACATGTTCTCTTCGATGACCGCTACGGAAATATGAGATAAAATAATAATTATAACCCCTGCAATATCTACCGCTGAACATGGTCTTTTCGATGACCGCTACTGAAATGAGAGGTAAAATAATAATTATAACCCCTGCCCCTTGTTTTATTATGTTTAGATATGGATACCCATCACGTCTGCGGAGTTATGCTAGTTAATTTAATTTGACCCTGTATACCTATAACCTACCTACCACTAAAGAGTAAGTATATCAAGAGTAGCTGTAGCGCTTGAATTTGCCTAAAATTATAATCGTGTTTTTGCAAACACGTCTCAAAGAAACACTCAACACAACAAAACAGAACAAGTCTAATTTTCTCTTTGACAATACACAACAAAATAGTCAATTTAAGACGAACACACAAAGTTCTGGCCTTGCTTTCAAGCCAGCCACACGTATCTAATTATTGCACCAGAGGCCTCGGTCAGGGTGAGGAGCTTGCGCGGATGCTGAGGCGGGCGCGACATTTTAAACATTATAAAACAACCGTGTGCGTCCCTATGCACTATGCTTTAGTGTCTATTATTAGTGGGCGCCTAGCGTGACAAGACAAGGGTGCTACAACAAGTTCGGCTTGGCATGATTCGGCACAGCTGGGCGGCAAAATCGAATATTATGTCAATTATATTCAGGAAAAAGCCGCTCGAGTTGTGCCGAGCCGACCTGAACATAAATACAAGCGGAGGTAGTGGCCGAACGGAGTTTGCCGATCTGCACGAGCTGAATGAAAGCGAATATGTGTAGTAATTGCTTCTGTTTGGCTTTGTTGATCAACAATTAATACCTACTGTAAATCGAATGTGTAGCACCCCTGAGTGGCGTAGTTAGCGAGCGACAGTCTATTGTTTTACCCTGTCGAAAGACATCTACAGTCCTTTTACAGTTATCTTAACTCTGACAGCAGAAACCCTTTTTTTTTTGGTGTCTGACCAGTAATTCTCTTGGATGTCCTCCGCTCTAGGACGACCGGAGCGGTCTGTCAAACTTCTACTAACTAAAACCACCCCGTGTTCCCCCACACACTTGCACCGGGGGCAATGGGGGCACTTAAGCACTCTTCAAAGCAGCCCCCGACTGGTGCCAGCCCACCCCAGCCGGCTCCGTCTGGTCAAGCGCAGGGAGTGAGGTGTTTGACTCCCCCCGTGACGTCTAAGAGGGGGTGCGTGGAACACTACGCGCCGCCGCCTCGGGTCCTGATGTATGGGGGGCGATGAACGTTGTATGGGGGGCGACGGACGTGGACAGCAGCAACCCTACAGCAAGCTTATTGTAACGAGAATAAAAACCACTGAGGTTTGCACAGAGTTGTCAGTGGCAGGACCCCGACAGCAACCTACCAGTCTATTATCTAAAAATTTCATCGGGAAAACTTCGATGAAGTGAGCTGTCATTCGACCTGATGCTAGAGATTGATACTATTAACTACTCACTTCACCTCAGTTTTTTTATGGTGAGATTTTTATCAGCTTATCTTAACGAGATTTAAAAAAAAATACAATGATTTTGGCAATGATTTAAGATCAAGGTAAAATAAGTGCGCAAGGTGTCCAGGGAAACCATGCCATCCTTAGATGGCAAGCTAACCAAACGTTTATTACGTCTGGATAGAAACGGTCTGCGCCTGGTGACGGGGACCATGACGGGTCACTGCTCGCTAAACAAACACTTTCACACAATAGGCATAACGGACAGTCCTCTGTGCAGGGCCTGCATGGAGGCTAAGGAAACCGTTGCGCACGTGCTCTTTGAATGCACAGGCGTCACCCAAATTAGGTCACAAACCCTCGGGGCACCCAGATCCTACACAGATGCTCTCAGCAGACCAGGAGATATCATCAACTTCTGGAGGGAGCTGGGCTGGTTGGAATAACCACCGACGGCCGCCATGGCCCACGCACAATGGTCCACATGAAGGACTAAGTGCGAAAACCACAACCCTAAAGAAGAAGAAGTGCGCAAGGACTGTTCCCTCCACTGCCCGCTACAACAACTCCCGATGCACTGTGGCCACCTAATCAACTAATCGCGCCCGCCACGGCGCCCGCTACCGCCCTAGTAACCGCGGTTCCACCCTGACCGAGACCAGAATGTGGGTAGCGAAACAAAAGTTGAGTTAAACCAGATGATTTGTTTATACCTACGTTTGTTGGGATATCTTAGCGGCAACATGAAACAGTCCAGGGATTTAATAAGGCGAAGAAATTATGTTTTGTGTGGGAATTTTCATGGGAAATTAATATTTGTTGGGAATAAATAATGATGAAAAGAAATGTTCTAAAGTATTGATTTGTGATTAAATTCCCGTTCGTAATTCGAGGTGAGTCCATCACCATTTTAGATTGCCTAGTTCTAAATGATCACAATACTATAACCTACTTGTTTAAATTGTTAGGAAACAATGAATGGATTGTGTAAAAAATGATTATGACTAGAAAGGGGTGACTATTGAAATGACGGATGGAAACAGAAGACTTGCTGCACCGACCCCATAATATTTTTTCACACCACCTGCTCGATAATGTCAAATTATATGTCATGCAAACATAACCTAAAGCAAGTCATTGAAGTCCTAGTCTCTAGCCGGGCATTAATATTGTACTGGATTTCATTATAACTAGCTGGTGCTTCATGTGATTTAAAAGTCGAAACTCCACAAAAAAAATTGTATGAAAACTTTTACCAAAATTAAAAAAATAAAAACTATCATAGTTCAGCTCCCTTCATAGGTTTTAGTTTCCGTCGACGAACAAAATAATGAAATAACGCAATTTAATACATATGTTTTAGTGGAATAATAAGTATATTTAATTAAATAGATAAAACAAAAATAATTATATCAATAAAGACAATTGTTTTCCGTGTATAGGCAAGTCCGAAATGATTGAATAATCTGCATATTAGTATCGGCCAACCGTTGTTTCTACATTATCTATGGTGGTAATGGCGGCATGGTATTGAAACAGCTGATCGGTTGCTGGGGCGCGTACCCTCGCGTTAGAATGTTGAGTTTGATGCCCAACATCATATTTACGACATTATTTCGTGTTTTTGATAAAATTGGGTATGAAACTGCACATAATTAAGTATTCCTCAGTTATTTTACAGTTTCCTAAGCTACTAATTCGAAACCGAATTGGTTTTTATTACCTCGCAGTAGGTGCGAAAAGTAGAGTATCTTTTTTCGGGTATAAGGAACACAAAAGAAAAGTTTTAAATTTTTCACTTTTTAGATACGGTACCTGTGCCACAAAAATTCGTATACTTCTACGTGCTACGGAAATATCAGCGACAGGAAGTTATTATAACATTAGCAACATAACATGAACTGGAATAAATACGTATTATTGAAGCTAATTCAAAAACTACCAAAGCAAACTTAATCAAATTTGTTTGGGAGTACCGCGCACACTTTTTCTACCAAATGAAAAATGAATTTTCAAAATCGGTCCACAGTTGACGAAAATATCGATATATATATTATTGGACGAATTAAGAATCTCCAAATTTTTTAAGAAGTCGTTTAAATATTATATCTCTAT
Source organism: Griposia aprilina (assembly GCA_916610205.1). Lineage (NCBI taxonomy): Eukaryota > Metazoa > Arthropoda > Insecta > Lepidoptera > Noctuidae > Griposia > Griposia aprilina. Next base: position 4,855,310 of record OU744300.1, on the reverse strand, counting down.
ACTCGCACTATCTTTGACGAAAAAAAAAGCACATGCATTGGTTGAAACGTCCTGGCGTTCCCAGTAGATTCACCATGCGCCTCTTTAGCACCAATTAGGATTCTGCAGCTGGAAGATACGTCGCTGCCTTTTGAGCCATGACCTCATGCGAGTGTTTACGTGATTTCTTTCGTGCGTGTAATTAAGGGTTAAATTGTGTACTTGGTTCGGTTCGTCACGGTCATATTGGGAGTCAAATATCTATTCAAAAGGATTACTTTTAATGACGAAATATCAAATCGAATCTCATTTTCCCCGGTCCCACACCAAATACTTAAACGTTCACCATTTATCGACTTCCGAAAACGCAATAAATGCGCATCCATCAAGCTTAATACTAGAACAATATCCTCAATATTTTTTCACCCGAAAAACGTAAAAAGCACAACAATTAATGGCGGTATACGTGTGGGAGATAAAACGAGAGGAATTAACGAGAGCGGACGTCCATCATTACTGGAATCACCTTGGAGTAGAGAAGCAAGGGAGAGGCCCCAAAAAATCGCAGATCGTATCAACAGGTCAAGAAAACGTGGGAAATAAATAAATAATTTTAACATATCATTAAGCCTGTACTCCCCGAAAGGATAAGCAGAGGTGTACTTACCTATAGTACGCCGCAACAATGCGCCAGTTATTTTTAAGTCGAATGTAATAAGTAGGGGGTAAGCCTGTTGCATAACCGGGCACAAATCCGCTGCTGCTACTGAGAAATGCCAGATGGAAAAACTCAATACTACTTTGTTTTGATCTAGGAATCGAACCCTTGACCTCATGTTCAGCAGTAGCGCTTGCGACCACTAGATCACCGAGGTAGATTATTGAAACAATCGTCGGAAACAATCCATACTTTAGGATTATAAATACGAAAGTAAAGTTGTCTATCTGTTACCTTTTCACGCCTAAATCACTGAACCGATCCCAGGATATTTGTATTATTATAAATATAAAACGACGAAGCCGCGGGCAACGGTTAGTACAAAATAATCTCTTTACTAACAAATAGACTTTGACTCAAACTCAAAGCATTTATTTCAAATAAACCAATTACAGGCACTTTTGAATCGTCAAGGGGTCGGTCAGTCAGAAACATGAAGCTAGTTGCCCATTCCAAAGCGTAGTAGGTACATGTAGAGAAGAACGGGCAAGAAACTCCACGGACACTCTTTCAAACACGCACACATTTACATCATAAGGTGCCGACATTACACGAGACTACGGCGTCATTGTAGGTACTGTTTTTAAATCAAAATATGATTACAAAATATTGGTTACATCATTCATATTGAAATTATACATGATTGTGAGAACGATGCATAAAGTTAAAAGCGTCCGTAATAAAAAGACAAAAAAAAATATAAATATTAAATTAAATTATAATAAGCCGTGGCAGCTAAGAGATCACCAGACCATCCCTGCTGACGGCGCGCGTTCACAAACATGACGTAACTAACCTTTGCTCAACAGTAGAATGATGCAGGCTGCAGGAGCAGTTGACCAATTTGGTATTTTAAATAGGTCTCAGAAAAAAGTTAGAAAATCCTTCGAGCCGGATACAAAATCATACAAGTGAAGAACATTTACCAATGACTACCGGCTTACAGATGAGACTCTTTTACATGAGCTCTGGGAAACGTGAACGTGGAGCCCCAAACGAGGAAACAGCTAATAAACGATTATACTAGCTGGATGAGGCCGATTATGCTACAAGCCTACCAAATTAACTTTTTCAGCAGCTTTATGCTCCAGAACGCGTCTCCTATATTTTTTTAATCCTTGGTCACTACACCCATTGAAAATGTGCGGCAAAAATATTCGAGTACAGCGTTTACAAATTGAAAATACAGTAGCGTTATTGTTGGCACGTCACGTTGCAATTTCGAAAATCAGCCGTAGTGTGGCATTGTAGACGCTAACTGTAGGAGACCCCTACTTACGGTCAATTGCTTGAACTTGGGAACGAATTTTGGTGGATATTTTAAACGTATGCTGTTTATCTAAATGGAAGAAAATGTATTATGATGCCAAACGTAAATAATTTGGGATATAAGCAGATTCATCTAATGTTGATGACATTTCGATGTCTATTTATCTGCAGTAAAATGGAATTAGTTATCTAGCAGCTTCCACACGATTTCCAATTTTAGGCATTAAGAAAATTATAGTTTCGTAAATCGGGGGGATGTCGATGAGCAGCGGCAGAGGTCACGTTCCAACTTACAGTGCTTGACCAGTCACTGAATCAGTAGTTACAATGGAATCTAAAACACATCCTTTTGCTAGTCTTCTTTGAATTCCTGTGTCACAGTAAAGAAATTAAAAACTACACATACCACCATGATGGCCATTTCCTTTCTAGAAATGCACCTCAAAAGTAACCAAAAATCAACGTACCTAGCTTTTTACTATGTTGGGGTCGGTTTCCAATCTAACCGGATGTAGCTGAATACATGGAGCGACTGCTTCTTACCTCCACAACCCAGTTACTGTGTAACACGATACCCATTGGTAAGAATGGATGTCAGACTTTCGGCCTTCTTTCTGATTGGCCGTAACGAATGTCAAAGATCTTTGAATGACAGCCGGCACTAAAAGCTTAACGTGGTTTCCGAGTCACGGCGGATTCTCGGTATGTAACGAATGGTCACCAATTCACAGGTTGATCTCGTCAAGCATAGTTTACCACGACCCCTCAATAGAAACTAAATGCATCTCCACAGCATTCGTATCAAAACGCAACACACGTTTTCAAACCGCTCCTCCACCAAAAGTGTGTTCGAGCACAAATAGTACGTGAAATGTGGATTTATTGTAAACTCGCTGGCGATTTTCACGGCGGAATAGCCTCAAATTGCTCTACCACCGATGTAATAGCTTTCTGAGCTCTTGTTATTGCTCCGTTTTGGATATTGTGCCGTGTTATTAAAACATACGCTTGTTTTATGCTGATCTCGAGAAGCAGCTGGTCGAGTTTCAATTTTAAGAAGGAAATAAAATAATATAAAAATGCTGTTGTATAATTTGTTTGGTTGGTTTCGTAACTTAACATTCCAGGATTTTTTTAAACATAGTTCATCAAGAAATAACTTTAGCGATTTAAATAGATGCGCAGATGGTCGAAAAATGACAAATGATTGTAAATTCAGAACATCGATTGGCAGGAGGATTAATGGAAATTCCAAATGTTCTAAGTTTCAACATACCGATCGGTGGAGGCTGATTCTTTGGTAAGTATTCAACACTGTTCAGATCTCAAAATAGCATTCCTAACATACTACATATAGATGTTACCTTCCTATCTACTTATTTTTTAACTCTCTTATTCATAAACATTGCTTAAGGTTACGAGACGTTTAAACGTCAAAATGTATGATTAAACAGACGCTTATCATTACACGTTTATAAATAAGGGGGTTAATTTAGAATTAATCAGCTAAGCTAATCAAGACAAGAGATTAGGTAAAATGTACCTTTTTACTGTGTTGCTTAGTATGGATTGACGATGAATGAGTTGCCTGTCAATCTTCTCTACGCAGATGATCAAGTTCAACTTGCATCGTCAGCAGAAGAGTTGCAAGACATAGTGACTGTGATGGATGAATCATATAAAATGAAAGGAAAGAATATAAATGTAAATAAGACGAAGGTCATGGTGTTTGAAAGAAAAGAGGATGTATCGGTTTGTGATGTGAAATTAAATGATAAGAGTGTGGAGCAAGTAAGTGAGTTCGTATATTTGGGGAGTCTGTTTACAAGGGATGGAATGATTGGTGGAGATGTGGAAAGAAGAGTAAATGCGGGAAATAAAGTTAATGGTGTTACACGTGCAATTGTGACCAACCAGTTGATGTCCAAAAAAGCAGGACTGGCTGATCACAATGGTGTGCTGGTGCCTACGCTTATATATGGAAGTGAGTGTTGGGTGTGGCAAAAGAAGCATGAAAGTAGAATAGATGCTGTGGGAATGCGTTCCTTGCGAAGCCTGTGTGGTGTGACTATGAATGATAGGCTGTAGAATGATGTGACAAGGCAACGGTGCGGTTTAGAAGAAGATGTAGTGACAAAAATTTAAAAGAGTATGCTAAGATGGTTTGGTCATGTTGAGAGGATGAATGAAGGGCGACTAACAAACGGTATTTACAAGGCAGATGTGAGTGGAAACGCCGCAAGGGGACGCCCTAGGAAGACATATAGTGAACTTATTGGTGATGTTCTTCATAAAGATCAGGTGCGTAGTACTCACAACCAGCGTGCGTGTATGATCAGAAGTATGAACGTAAACGGAGTACGTAAGGCTCGTAGCAGGTGGCGTTCTGTAGTTTCTGCCTACCCCCATGGAAAGAAGGCGTGAGTTTATGTAACCCTAAAAAGGCTAATGTCACTTGCACGTCATAAAATGACAAGTCCATTTGTCTATAAGACAGATATTTTCAACCAGCGCAGCGGGTTAATTGCGTAACAAACTAACAGTAGGAATGGGTTTCATTTTGACAGTTCAACAACATTCATTGCGTTATGACGTTATTGAGCAGACAAAATTTTCAAACATAATTATGTAGCAATGGATTAGCAATAGGCTTCAAAATGATTCAGATTGGGACTGATAGTTTGTTACACAGTTAGGATGCTGAATGAAGTTTCGTTTTGAGTACTGGGAATGGTTGTCAAGTGTTATACCAAGAAAACAACAGCGTTCAAAAAGTGAAAAACATTACGAAGAACCAACTTCACAATGTTAAAGATAAAGATAAAGATAAAGATAAAGATCAATTTATTTGTTTAACATGAGTAGATTACAATACATAGATGCATGCAATGGTGTTAAATACAAGGACGTGCTACATGCTATACCATAGAAGGTGTACAAATCTTACAGGTTTTCAAATAATATTAAGTAAGGTTAAGTGTCAAGTTATAATAGTACCTATTCCTAAAATAAAAAAATCAAGAAAGACTATAGTACCTACTAGTTTTCAAAGGAAATGTTCCAAGAAATACGTTTAATTGAAACAAGTCGGGTAAAGTTACATTAATTGAAGAAAGCTATCCTATCTCTTGAAGCCATTGTTGTTATCTTTTGTATCTAGTTGTCTTTTGTTTAAAAAACTTGTGATAAAAGCTATTTTAGTACGGTCTTGTTCTTTAGCTTTGGTTATTTGATTAGACGTAACGAAAGTGAGCACAAAAAGGATTTTTGAAAAATCATGCCCTAAGACCACGTTCGCACGGACGTAAAAATATCGCGACGGGATTATTTCGCACTCTGGATTTTCAACTTTCGGTGTTATGAGGCTGCCAACAGCTAAAGCGCGGTTACTATCGGATTGCATTCAAAGAAAAAGAAGCGCGATGATACAACGCTGGTAATTTATTACAAAATACGAAGCAATTATCTTTTTACAAAAAATATTTTGATTAGACAAAAAAATTAAACACACTATTAAGTTAATATGTTGCTTGTAGTATAATTTGACAAAAAATCAGAATGATTGCGAGTAAGGTTTTTAATCATTAAAATATTTTTTTAGAGGTATTTTCGTAATTTTTTTCTATCGTATCAAATTAGTTATATTATATTTTCAAAATACTATGTAACTAGCATAATTATATCCTGAAGAATATCATATATTTTTCTGTTTTCTTTTACTGCAGTGGATCATATACTTTTAGGAAATATGAACTTGTGTTTAAGTCCTGTAGTAGTCCCTTTAAACTGAGCGTTGAAAATCCAACAGAGTGCATGCCTCGCGCGTCGAAAAAACAAACTGTTGGATTTTCAACTCCCGGCGCTAAGTAGTGCGTTGAAAATCCAGTGTGCGAAAAAATCCAGCCGCGATATATTTACATCAATGCGAACGTGGACTAAAAGGGTTAAAATAATAAGGGATGACAGCTTGTATGAAAGTTTGTTATAATTGCCGATGGGTATGCTATCGAGCACACGGCCTAAAAGCAATGAATTCCAGAGGTCACTTTCCAAAACAGTACACAAACTAAATCAAACAATAATATAACACTCCTCGCGCCTCCTGGCACAGGCATCTATATGCTTAAAAGGAGACGCCTCCAACTGTATTATGTATAACGTGTAATAATGAAAATAAAACATTTTTGATTTTTAATTTTGATTTTGATAATAATAATAATAAAATATACATAAATGACGAATTCATTTTGAATTACAATTATTAATATTGAAATTAAATATTTTTGACATTTTAATTATTATGACATAGATTTTTGGCTTTTTAATAATTACTCATTTAGGTTATTGGAGTATTAGTTAATATGTAAATTGTTAAATTTATTTTCTAATTTAATACCATAAATATGCATGATTTTCAAATAATTTAGTAGATTTAAATTTGTAATCCTCAGCTAGATTTGCAGACCATATTTGTACGCCTCCTGGCATAACATAGTGCTCTGTTCATCAAACATACGATCTGTATTTCTTTACCTATGTTAATAAATAAATAAAAAATAAAATAAATAAATCACAAATTTTATTAAAACGTTTAGTTAATAATTTTGGTCCAACCTTCGCGACGGGAAGAATCCAGATCAATTCAACAACGCTGTAAACTTTCAACATAAAAACCACCTAATATTTTCGAAAATAGAGTTGGTTATACATTAGCAAAGGTGTTTAATTCAGGGGTTTGAAGGTCGGAGTTTTTCAAGTGTAAACCTTAAATATTGTTTTGAACGTAAACGCATGAGTTGATTTAATGGGATTCCGTGAAAATCAACCTATTCTGTTTGTTTGTAACATCTTTGTTAAGTATAATTGTTAAAGGTTCTGGGGCGTTTCAAATCTTCAAAATGTTGGATTTTATTTGAGTTATTCTCTTTTGCTTGGTATATATTTGGATTCATTAGCATGGCTAGAGGAAATCCATTAATAATTGAAATATAATTGAGTGCAGCTACTTTTTTCGTAGGTATGGTTTAATTAGGTTTTTTAGGTTTAAAGGTTTAGCATGACGCTTTCTATTTCTTGGAAGAATAGACACAGCTCTTTCTATACAAAGTGACATTTCGTTTCTTAATTTTTGACATCGTATCATAGAAATCCTTATACAATCTGTCATTTTGTCTTTCGTTTCTAATGATTTTTGTCTAGGTCCTTTTTATGTAGACTGTTTTCAGAAGAAAGTTTTCTATCCCAAACTATCAAAATCACACTGTCAACTGACAGTTGTCTAAAGTAGTGTATACAATTTGATTTTGATTCAATTTGATTTGAAAGACAGTAGAAAACTTGCTACTGTCTACACGGAACGTCATTTTATCTACTTTTCCGTCGACAAAACGGTGCCCGTGCTAAACTTGCAGACGTCCAGACCGACCAACATCTGGTTTAGTATTTACCTACTTAATATCATCATGTTTCTTTCTGAAAATAATATATCCATCCATCTAATATGTTTCATAAAATTGACTAAATTAATTTCACAAAACCCTCAATCAAATAACAACCTTCCTAAAAAGCCAATACTTATCACAGAATTCTATTAGAACTGAGATGAAAGTAACAAAAGGGTTGAAATTATCTCGATTCAATAATGATGGCCACCGGACCGTGTGTCGAGGTTTCGCTACCATTTCCCGATTAAATTATAAAACGTGTCGATCTTAATGATTAGGGATGTATCTATAAAGATGATTAATTATAATTGCAATTATAAAATATGGGTGTTCGAAATAATGAATGAAATTATGTTTATGTTGTAAGCCCTTTAATTCAGAACATTTTTCGTTGTGGTATTCTCAGTAGCAGTTTACAGAATATCTCTTAGTTTAGTATGCCTCTTGGCAAAGGCCTTCTCTTGTAGCGGCATCTACAACGCCACATGCGAGCTACGCGTCACACTGACTTCACGCAGATTTCTGCACCGCGCAAGCAGAGTTTACCGTGCAACTAGCATATATACAACGACCCGACATCAATAGTCGGGCAGTTGCCCACCAGACACGACACCCGTCTGGTCACTAGATGCTCCCTTTTTCTATGGAGGATAAGTGAACTTTACACCCTGTTCCTCATACTTCTGTACTCTAACAACTTCCACTGATTCCTACCTCACGCAACTCTTCTCCAATTTGTACCCGCTGTGAGGTTTACTTCGTCTTCCCATCTTTTGTGTTATCTTCCCCTGTTCCTTTTGCCATCTCTGGGGTACCATTCCATTTACCATACTTTACGTGAATAGAAGAATACCAAACATAATTTCCAATTTGGAGTAGGTCCAAATTGGAAATTATGTTTGGTATTCTTCGAATAAAAGCATAGCAATTCATCATCAATAAATATTAGGTACCTATTTACGCAGGTTACGAGCGACGATTATCAATTCAGTTTTAAATACTTAATTAAGGGGGAAGCGCCGAGTTTCCCGAGAAATTCAAATTTTCTTACGTTTTTTGCAATTCAGTGTCAGGTTGTATGTTGAACAAAATATGATTCACGACCGTAACAAGTATGTATTTACAGAATTATACTCACTAACATAATCAATACAACCCTCTTAGTTCATTATAATCCTATTGAATGATAATTTCTTATAATATCAATCAATAGGATTATATGAACTGCCATCAACCGTGCAGAAAATGCAGACTCCGGGCTGCTACTGAGAAATTGCAGATGGAAAAACCAATAACACTTTCCCCGACCCGGGAATCGAAACCAGGACTTCATGCACAGGAATAGCGCTTGCGACCATTACACCAATAAGGCAATTAATTTAATCGTATCAAGGCAGACAGATGCGACGCGACGTTGCGATGCGATTCTGGTCTTCATCAAGATTTTATATGTCGGAGTTGGTTATCAATTACAATTGTGGGTAGTCTCACAAAGTTTGTTATAACATCAATTATTGTCTAATAAATCTGAACATAATTTATTAAGTACTCAGTGTACGCATTAATTGATTTTTGGCAACTTATTTCGATAATTGTAACCGATGGTTTTGTTCAAAACAATTGATGACATGTTACTTTAATTTTAAAATGATTTACTTTGTGAATTCGATATTGTTTATTTACGACAATTATTCTTGCATTATTTGATTACTTTATAATGAAAGTGTTATTAGGTTTAGCACATTTTAGTGTTTTGAATCAAGTAAACACGTGACGTACTTCCGTGTGTCATCGGACAGAGTTGTCATGGAGAGATTGCAAGGTGGGGGCATAGACTTATAAAACAGCGTGCACTCGGTGTGCGAGGCAGTCGATCTTCGGATTTGACTCGATAAAGAGCCCCTGCTCCCGACAAAACTGTTGGTTTACCTGGTACAGTGCTGCTGTATATTCACATAGCTGTATTGGCTCGCTGATACATTTTGTTTTTGGGTAGCTTGGCCACTATACGAATTGAGACCTTAACAGTCTGTTCTATTATCTAATTGTTTTTGTTATTACTCCATCTTGTTATAATTACCTTTTGTATTTTGTTATTTTATTGTGTAACTATTACCTACTATAATAAAATCTCTGTAATTATTTATACAGTCCTTGTTTATCCCAATAAAATGGGAACTCCAAATCCTGACGATATGCCTCTCGGCAATCCTGATCCTACTACTAAGTATGTAGTACTATTTTTTTTCTACTAGAGGCGCGACACGACTGCGCGACACGACTGCGCGACGCGCCTCTAGTAGAACCTGTCTGCGGGAGCCTTTATTTCCGAAACTGACTACTTACTATCTGGTTACTTACTTACTTTATAAAAAAATAAGTACCTACTCTAAATTTCCTAATTCTGATCAAAGCTAACTTTTTAATGCAAAATTGCTTAGCTAATTTTAGTTTATGGTCATCAAAAATAAGTAATTACATACATAAACTCACGCCTTCTTCCCACGAGGGTGGGCAGAAATTACAGAACGCCATCTACTACGATCCTCACATACTCCTTTGCCTCGTTTACGTTCCTATATCTGGTCATACACGCACACCGGTTGCGAGTACTACGCACCTGACCTTTCTGAAGAACGTCACCAATAAGGTCGCTATATGTCCAAATGTTAATGTTGTTGACGTGTTGTTGTTGTTATGTGTGTTGTTGTAATATTATGTGTATTTAAATAAGTAATATAAGACGTAAAATAGCGTTTCTATCATACACTCCTCTTTTTCCCAAAAAACTAACATAGACTGAGAACCAGTCATACTTCATTTGAAAACCCAACTTTACTTATAAATAACTTGAAGAGAAACTTGCTAGCATTCACAAGCTTTGCATATCGTATTCCGTTCATAAGTTCTCAGCTCTAACTTAAGCACTAAGCAGGTAGATTGAGATTCACTTAACTGGCCAATTTATGGCTTCATGAATTTTAAGTTATTGGCGAGTGGTCTGCGGGTTAGGGATTGGCTTTTAATTTGATTTTAGAAAGCTTATGAATGGTTAAAGCGTTATACACAGTAATAATTAAATTATTTATCATTATGTGTCTTTTAATGATGATATTAATATGCAACAAAGATTTTCATTATTGTGAATATGAGGACTATGTGGGTCATTGTTTCAGTTTTATTTTTGATCTGGCAGTTTAAGTAGTTTATGCGGCCTACCTTTTTTTTTTTTTTTTGCGTGGGAAATCATCAAATGACCTCTCCCGCTCTGGGCGGAGCGGAAGGGCGTGTCAGACTCTTACTGACTAAAACCCACCCGTGTTCCTTCAGTTGCCTGTGCGCAACTCTTTTGAACAATCCGCGACCCCGGCAGGCATCGGCCCTATCGGACCCCTTCAATGATGCTGACATCTCTTTGAGGCGCGCGTGGAACACGACGAGCCGTCGAGCCGGGCTTGGTCTGTGTGAAAGATGATGAAGAAACGGGGTGACTACAAAAATGTCGGCTAATAGAGAAGAATGGAGGAAAAAGACACGTGCTGCCGACCCCAAATAAATTGGGGATAATGACAGGAGAATGATGACTTAGATGCAACTTAGCTTCATCAATCTCGAAATTCAATAGTATCTTTTTCAGTAGGTCATTTTAGTAGGTCTTTACGGGCTCCTATAAGATGTCAAATACAAGTTCTACTTTTGGTTGGTTTCCAGAAATTATTTTCTATACCTAATTGATTACTGTTTCTACATGTTGTTGTTGCTAAAATAAGAAAATAAAGAAATAAAATACGTTTATATGCGGTATACATGACGCAGAGAAAAACACACAAATACAAAAAAGAACGAGTTGGGGGAACATATGCGTTACATCCACGCAAAACTGCAATCGCTCAGCATAATGCTACGACCCTTTGCTAGACAGAGCCCCAGCGCTGGTTTTAAGCGACAGCCTGCATCGAAGTGATGACATCAACCAGTGCAACATACGAAAATAAAAAATAAAAAAGGAAAATCCAAAAGTGCACGCCTCATAATCTCATTCAATTCTATAAAAAATAACAAAAAAAATTAGAGAATAGAGAATTAATTATACTGTGCCTATTATATTATACTGTGAAAGACTATATTGAGGACAAAAAGGCTTGGGATTGAGCTGCTCCAATAAATTTACACGGTGAATGTTGATTTTAATTTGCTAGCTATTTTAGACATGAATATTTACTGTAAAAAGTATTATATTATTTTCATTATTGAGAATATGAGGACTATGTGGGTCATTGTTTCAGTTATATTCTTGATCTGGCAGTTTAAGTAGTTTATGCGGCCTACCCAAATGTCCTTTCTTTGGTATTGTTCGTCGAATCATTGAGCTCCTTAAGTTCTGACTTCCTGAGTTGAGCTGCACGATTACTGACAAATGCGTGCACTGACTGGACAGGTCCACTCAATCTGTGTGGTTCTTTCCTCAAAAGACCATTTCAGATACCATTCTACATGGTCTTCACATGATCTGACCAAGGTTATGTCTGGACTTTAAAAGAGACTGTGACCTCTGAGTTTGTTTCGGCCTTTCTTCTCAAAGTAGTCAGATAGGAAACGCCGACCTCATCTAGTTTAAAAATATGATTGACGTGTAAAAGTGTTTGTACAAACCTACTTACAGAAATAAAATCATTTATCATTTAATTGATTAAGAGAGGATGAGATGTAATTTCCTATTTTTCAGCTATTTCTTTCTGAATTTTTATAACTCTACGGATTTACTTATGAAAAACTTGAAAAGTAACATTAAAAAAAAAACTACATTGAATTAGACCGTAATTTTCGAAAGGACTTAGTTTTCGATAATAATGAATCGTTTAAAAAAAATGGACTCGATTAATTAAGCTTTAGTGACCACGCCAGGATCCATACATACAGACACACGGACGTCCACAGAATATTGTTTTTTTAAACAGTTTTTCATTATTTTAAATAGCAAAATGTCTTTTGAAAATAACATGAGTGTTGAAACTAGTGTTTTTTCTTGACGTTTGTGTGTGAATATTATTCTTCAATTACTTGTTCTTTGTAAGGCGAGAGTAGAGCACTACCTCACGCGCTTCGCTTATGAGGCGTGCAATAACGAAAAATAAGAAATAAAATAAATACACTATAACTAGTTCTCAATGTTTATATAAACGTAATATTTGAACAAATGAACATATAAATGAACTTGAAGAGTCTTCATAGATTTATCTATCAATAATAAAATGCATTTTGATAAATAGATTTGTATATAGCTTCAATCGGAATCTCTCTGAGGGATCGAATCAGGAACGAGGTTAACGAGCAGAGAGCCAAAGTGGTCGACATACTTCACAGAATAAGCAAGCTGAAGTGGTAATGGGCCGGCCATATTAGCCGTAGAACCGATGACCGTTGAGGTAGACGTGTTCTTGAGTGGAGACTGAAAATTCGCAAACGTAAGGTAGGACGCTCTCAGGCTAGGTGGAGCGATGATCTTCGCAGGGTGGCTGGTAACAGATATACGAGAGTTGCTGAAAATCGAATTGAATGGCGTGCAATAGGAGAGGCCTATGTCCAGAAGTGAACTGCTGTAGGCTGACGATGACGATAGCTTCAACATGATCTCTGACACTGATCAATCACTGTAACTTTTGCCCTACCAACTCAATTAGCCCTCCATTCCCATGAATCTATTCCACTAAACAACTTTACGAAAACGGTAAAAAATTCAAAACTCGCCGCCATTACCAACCCTTTCAATGCTATTCAAAACCGTTTGTCGATGCCATCTGATTATGTAAAGTTCTTGGTACACGGTGGCAGAAACGCTACGGGAAACAATAGCATTCGCTCTTGAGCTTAGGATACATGAGAGGAAAGTCAACATGGTTAGGAAAATCTCTTTAAAGAATATTTCGTTAAGTTTTGTGGAGATGTGAGTGAAGTTGAGCAGTGTGTTGGAGATGTGGAGGTAGAAAAACTTTAGTTACTTACTGCGTAAGTTTATAAATTCGTCTGCAAAATGCATTTAAGTATGGTTTAGTAGACGATAATACCATTGTAAGCAAAAGGTTTTGTAAAAGCGATGTCCCAAAAAGATATTATAATATAAATTAATAGTGAACTAAAACCCAGGCGGTCTATTTTGTAAAAATCTCACAGTGAAAACTTTGTTGAAATAAGATGTCATTCTACCTAATGTTAGGAATTGACACTATGGGCAGCTCTCTTCACCTAACTTTTCAGAAAAGGTAGGCAGGTATAAAAAATAATAATAATAAAATAAAAATAAAACATTTATTTCAAGCAAAATGGACCCATAGACATATACCTTACAAACTAACATATATAAAGTATAAAACAAAACTTGTGTTAAAAAATATCTTAAAACTATGTTAGTAGTACTTCACTTGCTTGTCCTTGAGCTGACTTGTGGTACTTGTCCGTGGAAGCGACAGAACACCACCTCCTGTGGTCAAAAGTCTTCTGACATGACGACGGACATGTAACAATTCGGTACTCGCACCACCGCAAAGTGTTCTACTGTAATAAATTCTTAGTTTTTAAGCTTTACATTTCGTAATAATATGTAAAAGTATCTGCTAATTAATCAGAAAATATTAATTAACTAACATTTACATATCCACATGTTCTAACTAAGCCTATCTTAAAATACTAGCGTGCTACTTCAATATTTACAATCCTGCAATCGCTAACCTCGCTTCGCTAGCAACTAAAGAATCATATACTATTCTAAGCTAACACGGCCCGTGTATCCACGACTTTATGGATTTTATGAGCTCCTACCCGAGCTAGTGGTTTGTGGGACGAATATTTTACCGATAAATATCTTTAAGACGTTTCTTTTCTGTTTATCGTTTGGATTTTGCTGATTCTCTTAACAGTTTTTCTTTTAAACCGCTTTTTATGGCGGGAGTATTGTCTGCATTGAGCAAGATTGCGATTCGCCATCTTCCCTTCTAGTTTTGTTTTTTTTCGTGAATGGCAACATTAGTGTTACCGTTTAGGTAAATTGCTGATTTTCGGTATTTTGTTTCCCTGTCGCAGTGGCGGGTTGAATAAGATCTCCATACATACAGTACCTAAAAGATATTGTTGATTTTATTCCTTTTGTCAATGTAGGCAAAAAACGTTGTCATTTTATTAGAGAAATAATTAATACTAAGGTAAGTATAAGAAATAAAATTAACCAATTGAAGGTAAAATAAAATATAATACTTATTAATTATAGCACTCTGATAGAGTGATTTAAATTAAAATCTTTTTACTTAAGCCTTCTTCCCATGAAGTAGGCAGAAACTATGAAGCACCACATGCTACGATCTTTACATAATCCTTTTCCTTTGTCTACGTTCATACATCTGGTCATAAACGCACGCCGCGCCGCCGGTTGCGAGTTCTACGCACCTGACCTTTCTGAAGAACATCGCCGTTAAGGTCACTAATGATCTGCTTATATAGACATATATAAATATTATATAAACATTATGTATATATTTTACAGTCAATCAACTCAGCCTATCGCAGCCCACTGCTGGACATAGGCCTCTCCCATGCTGCGCCAGAACACCCTGTCCTCCGCCTTCCACATCCAGTCTGTCCCACCGACCTTTTTGAGGTCGTCGGTCCATCTAGCTGGGGGGCGTCCCACACTATGCTTGCTGATACACGGTCTCCACTCTAGGACTCGTCTGCGCCACTGGCCATCGGTCATTCGACAAACATGGCCAGCCCGCCGCCACTTCAGCTTGCTTACTCTGCAAGCTATGTCAGTAACTGCGGTTTTTTTCCGGATAACTTTGTTTCTGATTTTATCCTTCAAGGAAACCCCGAGCATAACCCGCTCGGCCTAAATTTCTGGACCAGCCCGACTCTCAGTGTCCACGTTTCTGCACCGTATGTTATAACGAGCAAAACACACTGGTTAAAGACCTTAGTCTTCAAACATTGTGGGATTGGCGACGAAAACACTTGACGAAGTTTTCCATACGCTGCCCAACCCAACTGCATCCTTGTGTCGGCTTCTTTCTCAAAGTTGTGCCTAACGAGCTGGATGACTTGCCCTAGGCAGACGTACTCCTTCACAACTTCGAGAACCGACCCTTCGATGAGTATTGGACTCGGCAAGACTTGGGAATTATATAAATGACTTTCGTCTTGTCCAAATTCATGCCGAGGCCAATTCGCCGAGAGGCTCCATTTAGGCTATGCAGCATCTGGTCTAACTGTTCCAGCGTCTCACATTTCTCAGTACTTAAACGAATTAATGTCTAAACCTAGGCCTATTTATATACAGCAGAGGCTAATTAAGCTATACACCTAAATCCCATCGTCACCATTACAATTAATTCACACTCAATATTTCAGCCCGAAAACTAGACCCAAAAATTAGTTCCAAAATATAATTTCAACTAAAGCCTAACACATCGGTAGATAATCCTTTCAAATCTAGGCGAATTAATTAATTTTAGATTGAGCATCAATAGTTATTAGCAACCAGTAGTTTAGTGTTATGGCACGATATAAGCCTGAATTACACTCGTGGTATAATGTTGTGTTTAATTACAATTCTAGGTAATCTAATGTAAGGATGTTAAATATTTTGTTAGTTTTTCTTGAAACAACGAAGATTTCTAGTGAGACTTTAAAAAATCTATCAGAAGTTTTTTGAGAACCTTACAATAACTCATTTACCGATCAATTTGACGTGGGCTTTTAGTTTGCTCTAGTGTACTTTTTTCTTAACTTTATTGCATACCATTCAAAATGTGCCAATTGCCAAATACGTATTTCTGGAGTTGTCGATTCGCACACAAATAAATCACGTCATGCGAATACATAATTAAAAGCCTACATCGTATGTACAATCGCCTACAAAATTATTATATAAAAGTGTCGATTCGCCCGTTTCTGGCGAGTAAATTCGTGCGAATATAACATATAATTATGCAATAAGCCTTTTGGGCAGCGCCTTAACGCCAATTGGAATCTAAACTAAGGTCTTCCTAAGTTTTATAACTTCTTCTTTTGACCATTCGCATGAATATTGCGATAATTAGAGGGTCTAATTTTATAGTATAATTTTTTATTAATTAATAAATCTCACTCTCTGCCTTTTTTTCCGTGTATTGCTTTATTGTCGTATTGTTAAGTATTTAATCATAATGTATATTATTTATATTTTAAAATTATTTTTTAATGATGTTTATAAAAATATTTAAAAATGTATTTAAGTATGAAAATAAATAAGCGAGATTAAAATGTTATACTTACTTAATGTCAGCTGTGTTTATTTTATACATATATGGTACCTACCATATATGTATAAAATAAATAAATAATTACCCTTTAAAACGCTAACAAATAAAATTGATTTCAGTTTATTATCCTTATACTGAAAAGTGTAACCAGTCACAATATATAGAAAATGTACGCAAACCTACTTCATTATTACTGGTTACCCATAATGGTCGAAAATCACGGAAAAGGCAGCTTATCTAACAATGAACATCCCCGTCCTATGATTTCATCTTTTCAGTTTTTATTATACCCCATTTTCAGTTGTTTTCTGGTCAAAGGGAAAAAAAAACACGGTTTTCTGATCCCTTGAACTGTGATAACAGGAACTGTAAACATTTTCGTTGAAACATGAAAAATATTTAAACCAACAAAAGGAAAATTGAAAAAAAAACAAAGTTAATAAAGTTCTTTAAGTTTCAGATCACCATAATTTGCCTAGCCTTCCAGGCTAACCAGATGCAGCTGAATACCAGTATTTTACACGGCGTGGCTGCCTACTGACCTCCACAACCCAGTTACTGGGTAATACGATACCCGCTGGTTGATAGACTTTCGGGCATCTGACGACCCGTAATGACTGTCAAAGATGCAAGAATGACGACCGGGACCAACGGCTTAACGTGCTTTCCGAGACACAGCGGGGAGTCTGTATGTAAAGATGGTCACCCATCCACGAACCAACTGCAAGCGTAGCTTAATCTTCGATCGCCCAGTGCATGAGCCTCGGGTTTATTTATGAACTTGATTAACCATAATGACGTTTAAACGCCTCTTAACTTTAAGCAACTTTTATAAATAAACACATTTAAAAAAATGTTTTCTGTCTAATTGTTTCTATTTCTTGTATTATTTGGTTTTCTTTAATGTCTTTAGGTAGGTACTTTTTCAGTTTTTCAAAGTATCAAAGCTGTAGGAGATTTATTTAAGTTTATTATAAATTATTTATTTACTAGCTGTTGCCCGCGATTTCGTCTGCGATCCAGAATGAAAAGTAGCCTATGTTCCTTACTCTGGTCATGGTTTATCTGTGTGACAAATTTCATCCAAATCTGTTCAGTAGTTTTTGCGTGAAAGAGTAACAAACATCCATCCATCCATCCTCACAAACATTCCGGTCTATCGACACTCTAGAGTCACAAAATATATTATGAACTTAAATAAAATAAAAATCTTAAGGCGGAACGTTCAGGGTAGCCCGCGAAATTCAAATATTCTTACGTTTTTTGCAATTTGCAGGTCACTGTCAGGTTGTATTTTGATTAAAATATGATTCGTGACCGTAACAATTATGGCTTAACAGAATTATAATCATTGGAATCAGCAATACATCTCTATAAGTTCATATTACCCTATTGAATGACTATTTCATGAAATCATGACATTTGAGGGCAATTCTAACATGGGGTATTGCTGATTCTAATGATTATAATTCTGTAAAGCATTAGTTGATACGGTCGCGAATCATATTTAGATCACCATGCAACCTGATACTGGCCTGCAAATTGCAAAAAACGTAAGAAATTTTGAATTTCGCGGGCTACCTTGGCGCATGCCCCTTAACATACTAAAAAGTTTCTACATTAATATAATGCAAGCATGATTCGAAGTACACGTGGTGCCATCTATTCTCATAAGAACGTTATTGTTGTTTTCCTCGGGAACAGTACTTTTTTTCGCTTGTTCCCAACGAGTCACACCTCAACGGGTAACAGTGTGACTCGTTGGGAATGTTTTGGATAATAATTCCCAACGAGTCACAGTTACTGTTCACTGTTACTCGTTGGGATGATCCCACCTTGATTTAGGGTATCATTTAAGCTAAATAATGAAGCGAATAATAAGTGAAGTGAATAATGAGGCGTAGCCGACGGAGTCCCGCTTCGCGGGACTCCTACTTCTGGGCGGTTTAAAAAAAAATAACCACGAAGGGGACGGCGGGGTCTTTCAGACCCCGCCGTCCCCTTCTAACCTAACCTGTCCGAGTCGGGGTGCCCCAAGTTGTACCAAATACCTGGGAACAATTTTTGTTTATCTGAGAACGAAAATATTTCGTGGCGATAGATGATATAGTAACAGTGTAACAGTAACTGTGACTCGTTGGGAATTATTATCCAAAACATTCCCAACGAGTCACACTGTTACCCGTTGAGGTGTGACTCGTTGGGAACAAGCTCTTTTTTTCCGGATGAAAGGTACTCTCCCTATGTCCTTTGTGACAACGTATAAGCAAAATTTCAGGATGATCGGTTCAGTGGTTTAGGGGTGAAAAGGTAAAAAACAAACAAACAGATTTACTTTCGCATTTATAATATTATAGTTAGGAAGTTATGATTTTATTTAGTTAAGCCTAGGAGATCAGACGGCGAATTACTTGTTTTAGAGTCCATATTAAAATGTACCATAATGTTCGATTTAGGCACCTGGCATTAACACTACAAAATAATGACCTTCTTGTTTCAAGTCCCTACATCAATCAATTGACTTCAGACACTGAATCTTACACAACTGACATCAATTCCTGACTTAAATTGATGTCAATGATTGCAAATGACCGTCTTGTTTTATTCAACCTTGCTTCTTCCATCTCTTTCCCGCCACAAAACTTTAGTAGGAGTAAGCAAGATGGCACGATGACTCACTCCCAATGTAAAGGACTATACTGGGTACGTCTACGGTTCCCTCCAATTATGGCGATTTACGACCATGGCGAATTGTTCCGTGGTGAATGTTTGCGTGTAGTGTTACTAGAAGAGACAGAAGCTTGACCTTCATTAATTTATTTATGGAAAATTTCTAATACCTACAAACTTGTTTGACTGTATGTTCTTTAAAATAAAACCCTGATAGAAAAGCTTATCAAACCCCTGATCATATAAAAATAACTGTCAAAGCTCAGGTTAACTATTATAGTTATCGGTAGAGAGACGCTACTATTAATAGTCAATTAAATTGTCACCTTAATGAATTACATAATTTTTTTGAAACGGAAAAAGGTCAGTTTTAAGAGGTTACAGCTAATTTCCATCCCTCCAAGACAGGTCATCTCTTAAAAGGATCCATGGTTAGATGACAGGATCGACCGTCTAAAGAATACGGATTCCTGTGGGGTAATTACGTAACACTCATGAAACGACAATTGATCGCAATTTCTTTCAATTTGACTGCCATGTTAAAGTTAAAATACATTGTTTTTTTTTTAATTCGTCAGCACTGTATATTTACAGTGCTGACGAATTTTTAACCCCCGACGCAAAAAGAGGGGTGTTATATGTTTGACCGCTATGTGTGTCGTCTATCTTTGGCACCGTTGCACTTAAACGGGTGAACCGATTTGGATGCGGTTTTTTTTATTAGAAAGCAGGTTTTCTAGCGGTGGTTCAAAATGTTTTATCAAAATCAGTTCAGGCGTTTCAACGTCATAAGCTTTTTTTGTGTCGGGGTTTTTTTTTATTTTACCTATTTTTCAACCTATGAAGCAATGGATTAGGAATTTCCTTCAGAACCCTTGGATTGAGTTTAAAAGTATGTTACGTAATTAGGGTGTGGGTGAGTTTCACTCTCGAGCTCCATCCAGTACAAACTAAATCTCTGTAGAATGCCAACAGCAGGTACAAATTAAGGGCCTCGCGGTGTACAGCTATATTTATTTACTTTAATTTAAGGATACGATACCATAATGACCCCACTTGGATTTCAAAAGGTTTTACCTTGGTTTATTGCTCTTACATAAGCGGTGAGGGGTTTACTAATAAATCGACGATATGTGGCGAGGTACTTTAATCTTTTTAGCTTGTATTCTGTACTATATGACCTCGATTTGAACTAGATTATTTTTTAAGTCAAGATTAGTATGAAATCTGAAGTATTTTTAATTGCTGTTTCCAATTGAGATTCATAAGATTAACATCGTACTGAGTCTTAAATCTGAATTTCAGGATTACCCGACTGACTTAATTTGCGCGCTTTTATGATTTCTAACGTATTGATATTATTAATGTTATATTCATAATGTAGCTGGGGAGTATGGGAGGTACAGTGAGCTCTGTTTGTTGTACGGGGGTGAGGTATAGTATCGTTTTGGGAGTGGGTTGCACTGTTCTTGTTTGTCTACGTGTACGTTTTACATGTAAGTTGATACATACATACTTTGAATGGTAGTTTGGTCGAATTTATCAGTTTGTGCTTGTTGTATGTAGTAGGTAGCATGCACGTTATAACTCGTCATCCTGAACGGAATTTGTATGCGTCTTGATATATTTCCTTAAATTTTACTTCCCTCTGTTATCGTGATGCTATGACGTGGACGTGGATGTCCACGATAATATCGTCACGTTAGAAATTATATTTTTTCGTTAGAAATATATTTTTTATTAACACACAATAAGGTGCTCCGTTATAATTTAAAAAGCTATATACATTTTTCGTATTTTTTCTGCCAACGACACGCTAAGAAGGGCTCTGTTTGCGTCCGGGGGTTTACTCTTTAAGTTCATCGACGAAGATACGGGCCCGTCCGAAAGTAGTTTGAAACTTTAGAGTGTAAAAACACATCGGGAGTAGGGACAGCTGTCACATCGTGGTGTGATTCATTCTTAGGTCGGGCCCCAAACTAACCTTATGTCCGTAGGTGATACGGTGTAGGAAACGTCCGTAACGACGGCCAAAACTACGGATTTCGTGCTTAGAGAGTAGACCCTCTGAAGGAAATAGCACACATATCAAATCGGAAAGGGATCGACACCGTGTCAACTCAAACTCCCTACTGCAACGCACACTAATCGGAATCGACGATCCCTTTCCGAGTTGATATGTATGCTATGACCTTTAAGCTAGTCGCGTTACGTATACCGTCACGAGCGTAAATACCTTATATTTACACAAGATATTTATGCGATTTTCTCCTAAAGTATTAATAGAAATTTTATGGTGTTCTCCGCATAGTGTTTTCAAAACCATATTATTACGTAATACGTATTTTTTCAAACTTGCAATCGCTATATTTATGTTCGGCGACCACGCTTAAATAAAAATTGTTTATTTGCACCTTTAAGTAAAAAAATAAAGCTTACATTAAAAAAACATTTTTACAAAAAGCAACCAATTTCCAAAAACAAACAACCGATTTAAAAAAAAAACACTAAAAGACCTGAAAAATACCTTTAATTTCAGAAGTCGGTGGCCAAAACGAAAATACAAAACAAAGACACCGACTTCCGATTTTTTTTTGTTTTTTTTTGAAATTGAAGGTTATTTGTCACGTCCTTTAGTGTTTTTTTTTGGAATTCAGTTGTTTTCTTGTAAAAAATGTTTTTACTTTTCACTTTTTAGTTGCGGTACCTACCCCACACAAATTCGTATACCACTACTTGGTAAGTAAATAACAGTGACAGGAAATTATTAACACATCATCAATATAAACTAAGTGGAAAAAAAATGCAGTATTAAAGATAACTCAAAAACTACTGGTCAAACCTTGATCAAATTTAAATAGGACCACATGTGAAGCACCAGCTATCAAATTAAAAGATTCATCCAAATCGGTTCACCCAGAAAAAAGTTCTGAGATAACACAAATAAAAAAAATAAAAAAAACATACAGACGAATTGAGAACCTCTTCCTTTTTTTGAAGTCGGTTAAAAATTAGGCCTTAAGGCAAGGCAGCAGCAACAGGGGACATGTTGCCGCGACACTATATATTTCTATACGTTTCTATATATTTCTATGAAAATGACGTGTAAAATAAACTAACGTATAAAATCGCTAGCTACGGAAGGTATTTCATAGAAGTACATAGAAACCAGTAGTGTCGCGGCGACAAGTCGCCTGCTGCTGCTGCCTGCAGTCAGCTACAGATTTTGTACCTTTAAGGATATAAAGTTGCATGTAATTTAATATTTTGTAATTGTATATTTTATCGGCATTATAGCCGATGTTATTGTTTATATAACTTAAGGGGATGACATCGCTCAAATCCCAAAAATGGGAACACCCAAATACTCCGAAATATTTTATTCCGAATTTCGATGTACCGATTTTCAAAAGTCCGAATTTCATAATACTGTAGCGGTATCAACATCGCCACATGCGAGCTATACGTCATACTGACGTCACGTAAATCCTGCATCGCACAAGCAGAGTTTACCGCGCGACTAGCATATATACAACGTCCCGACATCAACCGTCGGGCAGTTGCCCACCAAACACAACACCCGTCTGGTCGGAGGATCCTCCCTTTACCATAGAGTATGAGTGAGCTTTACACCCTGTTCCTCATACCTCTATAATACCTATGAATTATAATGTCTAGTATAAAAAATCACGAAATTTATTTTACCGAAAGTCGTAAATGCTCGATGGGTTCTCGGTCCGAAAAACGACATTCCGATTTTCAATACTTCGAATAAACTGCTAAAATTAGGATTCTGATTCAATTAGTGTAATATTAAGAAATTCAAAATCTGTAACGTTTAATGTGATTTAAAAACGTCTACTCTGTTATTAACATTTGTGTAGTAAAAAAAAAAGTGTTTTCTTCTTCTCCTTATATATACCTGTGTCGGGTACAAGCGACTGTTATTGAATCCTTTGGGTTCGGTTAAGTTAGAACAGTGACCATTAACGACCAGATCCCCTCTATTGTTGGTGAATCAATGGGGTTAAGTTAGGTTACAGTTTTACAAGGCATTCTTATTTCGGAATTCTAATTAATCGGTACTTTAATAATCGGAATTCGTATTTTTTTATATTTCGAATTATAATTAAGTCGGACTTTTTGTTATTCGATCTATTGAAACTCGGTATTTTGAGAATAGTAATTATAAACGTTAGGAATATTGAAATTTCGAAATTATAAAAATAGAATGAATGGTAAATCGGAGTTGTTATATTAGGAATTTTGAACCATTCGGAATTACGAAAATCGGTATTTTGAAATTCGTATTTGTGACTGACGGAATAAAGTTTTTCGTATTTATGTACTGTATCCCCCAAAAACACTGTATTTTTAAGGAAGTTTGTAGATGAATTATTTTGTGCGTTTTCCATATAAAAAATATATGTTATACTTAAAGCTAGGTCATCACAAATACATTGCCATCACAACGAATGACAAAAACATCTCGCAGCACCAACAAAAGATATCAGTAAGGTATAACAAAATATAAACAATGACAGAAACGAATGTGGTACCTAAACTTTTTTATGGCATCCTAAGGTGAATATTCTCAACTTGCTTATTCCTGGCCAACACAGAAGATACAACAAAATTATACAGTCTACATTGCTTGTTTTATACTACTATTATAAAATGCAATAAATGTTAAAGCTGACATGTAATATCAAGTATATTGTGGTACTTTAAAAGTCAGCATCAGTTTCGCATGAATTTCTATTTTCAGACTGCTCTTGTGCCGGAGGTTATGTACTCAGATGGGATAGGGTTGGTGGTAAAAGATTTTTGCTATCTGCTTGATTTTCTTGCTTTATCTTGCGATTTTGCTTATGTAGAATTTTTGTTTGAAGAGTTCTAAAGGCCGTTAGAGCTCTACAAACAAAAATTTGGCTTCATCAGAAGAATAAGCCATATCAGGAGAATACTTTTGCAGGATATTACGCAAGTATGCTTGAGTTCTATTGTCTTTTGCTGTTTGCAAATCATAGTTCAAGTTAGCTCCGTGCAAATCATGGTACGCACGGCTACATATCAAGCTATACATTTCCAGTATAAGCTGACCTCTAATTGTACAGAAATCAGCTCAGCATCAGCTTTCTGTACAATTAGAGGTCAGCTTATACTGGAAATGTATAGCTTGATATGTAACGGTGTGTATATTTTTTTTTTTAAAGTACTGTAATTTTTATGAATATTAAATAGTAGGACGTTAAAGCATGAAGTTCCGAGGACAACTCAGATAAAGTGATCCACATACAGCCAACATTTTCTATAAGCAAATATCGTACGGCATCCCTGCACTCTCAGATATTGAAACTTACATTCTTAGATGACGTACGAGAGGTTTTATTCATATATTGTTTGTCTCTAAGGTCCTGTTCACGACGTCGAGGGATGCGACTTGCGACGCCACTTGCGTTTGCGTCCATCCTCGAGTCACTCCGCAAGTTGTGTGGCATGCTCTAAACGCCTTCGTTCATTTGTTTTCCCGCAGTCGCTATTGCAAGGCGCGTGTAGCTCGAGCGGGTAAGGTCGAAGACACACAGCTAGGAGCTTCACTTAACGCTAGGCATTTGTACGTCCTTTAGTTTCGTTTTGTATGAAAATGGAGGCCTCGTCCACTGCCACCCACGGCTACGATACGTACGAATGCATGACTGGCTGGAAACCAAATAAACTGCATAACTAACGTGGTAACCTCTCTGTGCACTTCTTACATAGCAGTGGACGGTCGATTTAAACCATACATGGTTCTATAGGAGCATGTCACCTTTTTTTTTGTGGGAAGTCATCAAATGACTTCTCGCGCTCTGGGTGGAGCAGGAGGGCGTGTCAGACTTTTACTGACTAAAATCCACCCGTGTTCCTTCATGTCACTTATCAGCATAATATACTGGGCTAGCACGCAGTAGCATTATTATACCTGGAAGCTTTTATTTAGGTACGTACTAAGTTCTATTTACTTTTGTTTACTGCTTGAAGATCGTTATCAATGTTTTTGTTGCTCTAATGGCGTGTGCTAGCTGACATAGTGGCAGTAAATTTAATTTAATATGTTGTTTCTTTGTTTTTTAATATTTAGTACTATACATACTACTATTTAGAATTATGCTCTACCAACTGAACAGACAGCTGTGCTGCTGGGGACATTGTTACGCTAATTCTTCTTTCCAGCTAAAGCACTAGGAAGTGGTGCTGGGCGGGTGTTTTGGAGGACTGTCTTATGTTATTTTGACGTCTAAAAAGTGCAGATTCTCAGCCTATTTTCTTCAAATTAGGCTCTGATAAACCTACACTTTAAAAAAAAACTGCACTTATTTTTTTTAAAATCAAAATCAAAGGTCATTTATTCAAATGACCTTTGATTTTGATTAAGCACTAAGCGAAGCACCTCGCTGTGTGTCTTCGACCTAAGAGACGCAACCACGGGGTTCTTCAGTAGTACCTATACTCGTTATGTGCTTGCGGACAAAATTTCATTACATTTGGACTTGGAGAATTTTACTAACATAAAGTGCTTACGGCTTAAGTCTAAGTCAAAGTCAAATCATTTATTTCACATAGGCACTTAAAAGGCACTTTTGAACGTCAAAATAGGAGGAAAAGGAGTAGGTAAAGATCGTAGCAGGTGGCGATCTGTAGTTTCTGCCTACTCCTATGGGCAGAAGACGTGAGTTTATCTATGTACCACAGAGTGCCACGGACACTAAATGCATAGACAAGTAATTGCTGTTACGTCGGGTACTGACACGCGGTTTACAATAATTATAAATATTTTTGTTTTTGTTTTTTTTATAATGTGTTGCTCACAAATAGCTAATTATAATTTTATTTTATTTTTGTGTCTGTCGGTGACACCACAGCAGCGGGCCCTATCAGAATACCAGCGCTGCGACACTTATTTTTAAATGTCGCAGCATCATGCTGAGCTATGTGCCTTTTGGTCTCGTACAGGACTTTGTTGTTAATTTACACTTTACTTTTGGTATTTATATATATGTCGGAAACACGTTGAATCAATCGTTTGACTTGACTAATCGGGACGCCGATGCCACCAGGTGGCGCTGGACAGAGTCTATAACGCTCAGGCTTGACCAGAGTACAGCAGAGTTTGTTGTTGGCGGTTAAGCAGTGACGTTGTTTAGAAACTGTCGCGCGTTCCGTGTAGTTGTGTCGTGTAAGTACAGTGTGTGATTCGCTAGTGTGATTAATTTGTTCGTGAAACCAACATTAGCCAAAGTACGCCCACAGTAGTTAAAATATGGCTGATGATAACGAGAGTGACATACCTTCTCCGCCATATATATATTGTTTTTATGAGTGTGTTTAGTTTAGTTTGTGATAATCCTGTGAAAGTCCCAATAAAAACTTTTTCTTTCATTCTTTCTTTCTATGTGTAGTACTTCTGAAATGCTGTTTGTCTACTACAGCTTCATAACACATTTTCAACAACCTTAAAGCTGCCATCGCTTATGCCAAACGCATAACGGCATGATCTCAAAACTATTTGCACTACAGCAACTGACAAAATTGCTCAGATGTGATTTATTGGATAAACATAGATTAAGTTTAGAAAAACAGAAATTTAGGTAGGCTCAGCATCCGGTCATCACAGCAACCTTCTATCTGCCGGTGTCTTAGGTCATGCAAAGAAATTGTTTTTCATAATTAAATAATATAGTACTATTGACTGCTGTCAATGGCGGTGCTCTCAAGGTTGTTCGAGAAAACTTTTATCTCGGGTAGACTCTGCAGTTTGGTAAGAACAACTTTGAGAAGGAGGCTAACAGAAGAATTCGGCTGGGCTGGGCAGCATTTGGGAAGCTTCGTCGAGTCTTCCCATCACGTATTCCGCAGAGTCTAAAGACTAAAGTCTTCAATCAGTGCGTCCTGCCTGCTATGAATAATGGAGCCGGTACGGCTCGCCCATAAATTCAAGGTCGCTCAGCGAACTATGGAACGAGCTATGCTGTCCTGGCTGCTGTGCTGGCTGTTTCGTTACTTACTTCAGAAACTAAATATTCGCATCACCTCCACGACGGTAGCGAAACGGCGAAGCCATACATTTTTACTGATATGTACAATTTGAGAAGTAAGGGTCGGTAGAGTTAGGCCGTGTAGATTCAGAAGCTTGGCTCTACATGAGATCTGATATCTTTTTCACAGGACAAACCTTATGTGGTCGTCTTGGCAATATTTTACGTGAAATGTTTTTGGTGGGATTTTGTTTCCAGAAGTTGTTTAGCATGCCACTCGGTGGCCGTTTTTTTTTGTTGTAAATGTGTATAAAAGCACATGGAATGCATTTGAAAAAAGTTAATTCCGTGTAGAATAATAGGCTATAACTAAATAATATATTTTTGTCTCAAGTTTGCTAAATACGATCTCATTTTCGTTAATGTGATAGTTATACTCGTTCAGGTTTGCCACACAACAAAATAATAATACTCTCTAACACTTCAAGTCAATTTACTTTGTATATAAATCATTCAGCTATTAAAATTTAGGAGTATCAAACCACTCTGAATTTTCTTAAACATCGCAATTTGCCAACGTAGCCGCTAAAATGTAGCGAAGTGTCCGAGCACACTACATCACTAATTGATACTAAAACTTACATGGCACGATGGTAACGACATTTCAGTGCCCCTAATGCACTTGCTGAGCAAATAGCCTGGACTTGTTTAGTAATTAATGGGCAGCTCGAGCCAAATATAAAGGGGGATTGCTTTTTGCACTTTGCTGCGAGGCAATGACCACGTTTCTTTAGGAAACGTGGCGATTAGTACAGTTACAGGTAACTTAATTCTTTCAAATTGACCAATTATTACCTACAGGTTTTATTAGATTCCCGAGAATTGGATGTTCCAATTGAAAATTTGTTTTTTTTATGCAGAAAATAAAGAAGTCAATCTGGATTTGGTTCTAAGTCTGTATTTGTGCCTGGTATATGGCAATAGGCTCATCCCCTTTAACATGAGTCGTAAAACATAAATGACGTATTTAATAAGGAGTACCTACATTAAAACTTTACCTATTTTTTCGGAGAATACAGGTTTAATAATAATACATTTATTTATTGCTTCGAAAAAGGTTTGCTAATTATGTAAAAAAAACGTTTCTTCTATAACTTCCCTTAAGGCGATAATAAGTGCCAGCGACCTTGAGCGAGTGGGAGGAGCATGCGAAACTTTTAAACTAATAAAATTGCACAGAGCGTTAGCGTCTACCCGGACATTGATTGAAAACACATATTTACGGCGTGGGAAGAGGCCCAAGACGCTGTAGGAATCTTTTGTGACCTCTCCAAGGCATTTGATTGCGTCGACCACGAAACCCTAATCTTGAAACTTGAGCATTACGGACTTGGAAAATTTGCTCTCAGTTTAGTAGAATCTTATTTAAATGATAGACAACAGCAAGTTCAAATAAATGGTGTCAATTCACTCGGTTTAAAAGTAAAAATGGGTGTACCACAAGGCTCGATATTGGGCCCTTTCCTTTTTTTATGATCTACCCCATTTGTTAAAAACCCTACCACAAATGGTGTTATTTGCTGACGATACTTCTTTAATTTTTAAAATTAATAGACGTGCATCTAATCTTGACGACGTAAATAACGCCCTACTGCAGATCCAAAATTGGTTCACTGCTAATAATTTAGTATTAAATGGGAATAAAACTAAGTGTATTAGATTTTCCTTACCAAATGTCAAAAGTACAAATTGTGAGATAGTATTAAATCAAGAGAAACTAGAATTCGTCGATAAAACTGTTTTCCTGGGCATCACGCTTGACTCAAGGCTTCAATGGGGTCCTCATTTAACATCCCTTGCAGGACGGCTAAGTTCAGCAGCATATGCTGTGAGAAAAATCCGTCAATTTACTGATGTAGGTACCGCGAGGCTAGTCTATTTTAGTTACTTTCATAGTATTATGTCGTACGGTATTTTACTATGGGGACGGGCTGCAGACGTCGAGTCTATTTTTATTTTGCAGAAAAGTGCCATCCGAGCCATATATGGCCTCCGCAGGCGCGACTCTCTAAGGGAACGGTTTAAAGATATTAACGTCATGACGGTATCTTGTCAATATATCTATGAAAACACTAGGTACGTAAGGAAAAATCTACATCTTTTTAGTAAAAGAGGTGAAAGACACAATTATATCACTAGAAATAGGGATCAATTAGTTCAACCAGGTTTCAGGCTGGCTAAAGTAGACTCAACTTTCATGGGGTACTGTTTAAAATGGTACAATAAAATACCTCCCCATATTCAACTGAATGAAACTAAATTCAAATCTTGTATAAAACGCACACTATGCAGTCGAGCATATTATAAGTTGGGGGATTACATCGCTGATAAAAATGCTTGGCTCAACGCTGGTCCTGCTCCACAAGGGCGCATAAACTAATTGATTAGCATTTGAAACTACTGTTGGAGCTGCTGAAGATTTTAAAAACTTATCTTTGCAATGTATAAATTCAATGTTTTAGTATTGTATAATTGCATAGCACATGTGTGAGTACTATGTACCTACTATAAAGCTATCATTTAATAGGTTTCTCTTTCATTGACTTGAATGTGCCCTGGCGGCTGAGAGTATGTCATGCTCACTCTAATGTCTCGCTGGTGGTGGCGCGTGTGTTGGATCATTAAGTTCCCTTCAAAATGGTTGAGCTGAATGGTGCGGATCCATGTGTCATGTTCGTGAACGGGCGCCGTCAGTGAGGACTGGTCATTTCTTAGCTGCCACGGCTTATTTTAATTTAATTTAATATTTGAATTGCTTTTGTCTTTTTATTACGGACGCTTTTAATGTTCTGCATCGTTCTCACATGCATAATTTCAACATAAACGATGTAATCAATATTTTGTAACCATATTTTGATTTAAAAGAGTGTCCATGGAGTTTCTTGCCCGTTCTTCTCCAGAGGTACCTACTACGCTTTGGAATGGGTAACTAGCTTCATCTTTCTGACTGACCGACCCCTTGACAATTCAAAAGTGCCTGTAATTGGTTTATTTGAAATAAATGCTTTGAGTTTGAGTTTGAGAATTGGTCAGCGATGCACGGTCGCCCGTCGCCCGCAAGAGCCCCCGCTTCAACGCGCATCAAGTTTATTCGCAAAAACAACCCACCTTGATTTATTAAACACAATACAAATAAAAGCCGTATACAAATAAATGGGTAATTAAATTGTCTTTTAGATGGTGTAGATTTCATGAAAATACGCCCGATAGTTTTTGCGTGATTATCGTTTTTGTGTTCGCGTTAGACATTACTTTACAAATTAATTACACTATGTTATAAAAATATAATTTAAAATATTCACATATAAAATTACGAAGAAAATAGTCTAGTTTATCATATATTTTTTTCAAACAAATAAGACTATTCGTTTAGACGAGATGTTCAATTTGAAATCATTAAAAGTCGTATATCTGTGCCTTAAAAAGTTTCAAATAGAGGTAGGAAGTCAGGGAAATCGACTGTATATTCAAATGACAACTGCGGGGTAATTGCATAATACACTAACAGTAGGAATGGCTTTCATTTTGACAGTTCGACCACATTCGTTGCGTTATTTACGTTGTTGAGCAGACAAATTATTCGAACATATGAAGCAATGGATTAGTAATGTCCTTCAAAAAGATTCAGATTCTGATTTATCAGTGTGTTACGTAATTAGCGTGCTGTTATTCTATGACAGTTGAATGAAATGGCCATTGACTTAGAATTGCAATTTGTTGTTTGGGAACTAACTTTCCTAACTTTACATAAAAAATTGTGAAGCCCACAAAGAATCTTTAATATACTTTTCTGGCCTCTAAATTTAACTGATATCATAAAAACTTACAGACCTCCTAAGGTTAGAGCTGTGACCAACCGCCTCGAGCTAAATCCAAATTGGTCGTAGGAATTTGGCTTTTCAATACCACGAGCACCATGTATCTATCACATAATTAATTTACCTGTCATTGCGTTATATTTAATTATTTTTACCTATTGTGGTATAGTAATTTTATTCTAGGTGCATCGTCTTCACATATAATTATATAATTAATGTATTACATAATATTGTAAAACATTTTAAAAGAGTAACGGTGGAGTTTCGTGCCCATTCTTCTCCATACGAAACTACCTTTTGGAAGGGGCAACTAGAATCAATTCTATTTTCTTGTAAATTATGACGGTCAAAAGTGCCTTTTATGTGCCTATTTGAAATAAATTTGACTTTGAATATTTTTGAGACCCTAAAATGAGTTTTATAATATTAGAGGCTTCAATAATATTTTAGGAAAGCAAATGGAAGTTTTGTGAGGTTTGATTAAATACATGCCGATACAATATGCCCTCTGCAAAATCATGACTACTCTATGCCTGATAACAGTTCATTGGTAATTTGGGCATATAAATCAAATTTAGCCGAACTATCTACCGTGATGCGGTTTAATGCATCCGATAGAATTATCGTTGATCATACTGTATCATTGGCAGCTAAATGTGAGCTGTTTAAGCTGAATTGAGGAGCGCATAGTGTTGGGAGTGTTGGTGTGTTGGTATCATGATTGTGCTTACGTTGCGTGTGTTTGTCTGGCGTCAGAACCTCAATTACGTTAAATGTAACGTAAACTCGCCCGTTTTTTTAATCTTCTCCTTCTTAGTGTGTCGATGGCAATCTTAATGGACTCGGCCCCGAATTCGGCTACGTGTTTGGTGCCATCACTAGCGTCCATCAGTTCCTATAACGTGCAGCTGACAAGACGCGCAGGACATGATATTAAGTTTATACCATCGTTTGTGGAACAGCATCACATTACACTCCAGAGGGCCTAGCATGAGCCAAAGCATGAGGACCTGGATTCCATTTCTGCGTCAGGCAATATGTGATTGGATTTTCTCATCTGGAATTTCTCAGTAGCAGCCCGGAGTCTGGTTTTGTGCCCGGTTGATGGCAATAGGCTCACCCTCTACTACATGGGACTTAAACGTAACTGGCGAAATATGGGTGTACTACGAGTATAGGTGCACCTCTGCCTCTCCCTTCGGGGAATACAGGCGTGATGTAATGTTTATTAATTTAAAAATGCGATTCCTAATCGAATCGAATATGTAGTTCAGAATAAGGTCAGAGGGCCTAGACAAAGTAACATTCGATTAACGATGACGATAGTAGAAAAGCCGAAAAATATACGGGG
The DNA here is from genome assembly GCA_916610205.1 of Griposia aprilina. Lineage (NCBI taxonomy): Eukaryota > Metazoa > Arthropoda > Insecta > Lepidoptera > Noctuidae > Griposia > Griposia aprilina. The sequence continues at coordinate 4,822,693 of OU744300.1, read as the reverse complement.
TTGACATAAGAATGACAGAATATCGAAATGTCACGTGATCATAGGTCAACGAATAGAAATTAGCTAGACAATGTTAACATCATTAGAATCTATGAAACGAATCGACGGCGTCGAACGATTGTTTCTATAGAGATGCGTAGCCAAGTGGCACTTTTTGACAAGTGTTATCGCTAGTTTTCGATTCGTATGATGGAAACATTAGCGAAAGCGACGGCGATTGTAGAAATAGAATCGCTCTGAAGAGAATGCCGTTTGTATAGGCGCTCAGAGCGGTTATTTAAATCGAAAATACAACTATCCTACTTATATGTTAAAATATTTGAGATAAGCACAACAATTATTACCATAGACTTTAATAAAGGATTAAAACTATGTTAATATTATGTGTGAAAAGAATATTTATAATTTATAAATCGTTCGTTTTTACGTAACGTTTTCTCTTCGCGTTCGTACTAGGTCCGCTGATTGTAAAACTTAAAGTCGATCTATAGGTACTAGATAGAAAAGAAAGAAAGAAAAAACCCGTTTATTGGCGGTAAACATGACGCAGAGAAAAATACAGAAATACAAAAAATAACGAGTTGGGGGAACATATGCGTCACATCCACGTAAAACGGCAATCGCTCAGCATAATGCTTCGACCCTATGCGAGACAGAGCCCCAGCGCTAATAACTACTATATGATACTATCATTAGGCTGCATTACCAGGATCAACATGACATCACGCCTGTGCGTATTTCCCGAAGAGGTACCTAGAGGCCAGCAACATTTAGCCAGTTATCTTGAATGACGACCCAAGCAGTGATACGGGCAAGCTTATTGCTGTAAATCGGGCACAACTCCAAACTCCTGCAGGCTTAGCACAAGCACCGTCTTGTAGACGGAAGAATAGACAAAAATGACATTTCGTGAAGACAGTACGACGGCAGCAAAGTAGAAAGAGTCAACTGCACTTTTTACGAAATTCAGTAATTTATTCACGTTTATCTTTTATTTTGCTTATATCTCGAAAATGGTGTGTCCTATCGCAAAAATAATGAAAATTTCGTTTTTTCCTTTCCATTTTTATACTTTGTGGCCGTCGAGTAAAAAGTTTTCTACCGTCTTTAGCATGGCGATTAAAAATCAAATTGTCTTCACTACCTTAGACTACTGTCTTCTGAAATAGTCTACATTAAAAATGACCTAGACAACGATTGGCAGAAACGGAAAACAAAATGACAGATTTTAGAAGGATTTTTACGGTGCGATGTCAAAAATAGAGAAACGAAATGTCACTTTGTATGGGAATAGCCGTGTCTATTCTTCGAAGAGATAGACAGCGTCATGCTAAGCCCGCTGGCTGCTACTGAAAAATAACAATTACAATACCCAATTATAATATCATAGGCTGATTATGTTATGAGCAATCGAGCCACCAATCTTTTTCTAATCCTTAACAAATGCTGCTTACAAAACCATCCTTCAAAAATCCCCATTCATCAGCTGATTACCATAAACTATTTGCGAAAAATAACAAAAATAGTGTCCGTAGCAAAACGTACCATTGTTTGCGAAACAAATGCAGTGCACGAGGAATGATTTATATAGTCGGAAACAACATTTAATATTGTTTGTAACAATAAAAATTATACAGCGAGCTATTCGATGGTTGGCGTTTTAAAATATGGTCCGGTTTTTACTGCAGTTTATGAAGGAAATGTGTTTTCCTCGGTAAATTTGAAGTACAAACGCAGATTACTCGTTTGACAAATTGTTTCTTTCGTGCCGACTCGAACTATACCGCCGTAGTGTAAAAAATTGACAGTCAGCAAGGAGATTGCTGTTGACAGTCCAGGGTACGTAGGAGAAGTACTAAAGTACCTACGAATCATCAGTCGAGTAGGCTCCAAAATGTTTTACTATAAAGGCTCCTACAAACAGGCGAAACACGCGACGCGAATCGCACGCGACTCAAAGGCACCACCTATCGTGCGACGAGCGGTGTCTTTGTGTTACTTAGATACCAATAAAGTAAATAGAATTCAATTGATTAGGCAAGGACCATACATACAACAATATTCCACATGAATGATCACGTATTGGTTAGCTTTTTTCTATTAGCTCTTACAATAAAATATAAGACACTTCCATCCTCAAAAAATGCATTCAAATACATTTTATTCCCTGCCATCTTCAATGAAGCCTTAAAAACCAATCTTGCTCAACAACCTACAATTCCTCAAACTGATTCCATATATATGTAAGTCAACGTAGCAAGCGATTACTCCACACGTCTGGACCCACCTAGCCAGTCGCAGCTAAGCTGCCAAGCCATTCGTTGCCAGTCCAACCTGACATTTGTCTCTGACCACTGGCTATGTTGGCGATATTTATCTTTATCTTGAACAAATCTGTGGATGGTCGTCGTGTTTTGAGTGGTATTTATAAAATACAAATAAAACACGCAAGAAAGATGATTGGAGCAGCACAGGGCATTCGACAAAATTATTTTAAAGCGAACACTTTACAAAGTTCTACGTCTGCATTGAAACATGGACGCTTCTTGACTATGCACTAAGCCAAAATCCGATTATGTAAGAAATCTTAAAACTAATAGAATAACAACACATTGTGTCTCCCCTGCAGAACTTAGAAATAAAGATAATTTATTTAAACACTTTCATAATACCAGCGGGTTCATAGTAAGTAAAAGAAAAAGAAAGAAAATATAGGTAGATGAATAACTTTAATCAAAATCCTCTCATTAAAACAATGACAGAGAAACAAGAAAATACCTACCTTAAAGAATAAAAAAGTGGTCCTCTATTTCTAATACTGAAAAAACTCCACTAAATAACTCAAGAGTCCACAACAAAGTTTAATAAACATAAGTTGGACAGAGGGTGTCGTTGACGTCAATTGATTTATATCTGACGAGGCGAGGCGCTGATCTTTGTGCCTCGTTCGACAGTATTGACAGATGCTCTACGCGAGTTCAGCTTAGTAGTACAGGGCTGCCTCAGAAAATATTTGTTTCTATGTACCGATTTACTATAGGAGCTTATAATTATCATCTTCTATTGTGCCTACATACACCCTTGTAGTTTGTTGGTATAGCATTTTTCTCTTCTATCTTTTAATGGCTTTTCCTAGACCATCTTCTTCTACAGTGCGACCCTCACTTTTATCTTGATTAAGGTGATAGAGATCTGCTTCAGTCAATCATTCAATCCTTCCTTATTATTCAACTCTCATCTCCTCTTGTTTTCTAGTCGTCTCGATTATATGGGGATGTAGATAAGCTATCGTGAATAACACCATTCCATCGACTTGAATGTGCCCTAGCGGCTTACAGTATATCATGGTCACTCAAATGTCTCGCTGGTGGTGGCGTGTGTCCGATTATTAAGTTTCCTTCAGAATGGTTGAGCTGAATAGTGCTGATCCACACTTCATATTCGCGAATGGGCGCCTTCAGTTGGGACTGGTCATCTCTTAGCTGCCACGGCTTATTTTAATTTCTGAATTGTTTTATCTTTTTAAATTACGGTCGCTTTTAACATGCACGTCTTTCTACGTTCTCACATGTATAATTTCAACACGAATGATGTAACCAATTTTTAGTAACAATATTTTTATTTAAAAGAGTGTCCGTGGAGTTTCTAGCCCATTCTAGCCATTGGTACCTACTACGCTGTGGAATGGGTAGCTAGCTTCATCTTTCTGACTGATTGACTCCTTGACAATTCAAAAGTGCCTGTAATTGGTTTATTTGAAATAAATGCTTTGAGTTTGAGTTTCCTCTTGATTTGCTTATACCATTTCTCATGGCGTATTAGGTGGCGTCCATTTTCTTTGTCTAATTTTTGTACATTGGATACCAACTGACTTTTGGCCTTGAGACAAAAATCTGCTATTAATATTAATTGTTTACACAAAAGCACCACTCGCCAGCCCTGTTCCTAGGTGTGTGTAAATGCAGTACGCACTGTTGGCTGTTGCTTATCGCTCGCGCGCCAACTTCATGTTTTATGGACTAGCCCGGTTGGCATACTACGCGTATTATCGTATTTTTTTCTATAGGGGCACATGAGTCAGGTACTAAGTCATGTGATGAAGGTCTGCTAGTCAATGACCTGATGCAGTGTTTGTAAATTAAAGTAGGATTATATTAGCTCTCGCTGTTTCTAGCTGTGTCGAGATGAAAAGAGTAACTAATTCACAATGGCCATTACTCGATAGAAATTTTCGTCGTCTTTCTGATCACCATACCTTCTATATAAAACAAAAATTAACAAAGCACCTTCAAAAAACTTTCTTGTGATCGGATCACACATTTTGACGATAGTTGACAGGCAAAAGCTTACACACCTAAATCTCCACCAACCAAGTTTCTGAATTGGGAATTTGACGTTAAGAACTTTTAAAACTCTATTTTAGCATTAGTTAAGGTATAATTAAGGTTTTTCCTGCAATGTAGCCCATTAAATTCAAAATCAAGTTCTCTAGTCAATTCAGAAACCAGGTTAATTAGGTGGTGGTCAGGTCTCTCAATACGTCAAGGATTAAAAGAATCAATATATCTTTTAAAATCTCTTTAACGAAGTGATTTTTAAGAGCAAGAATATAAATAAAATAGTAAGTTTTTCTTACTGGAAGCGCTATAAAATTCCACGTACCGTATCGGGAACAGTCCGCTGACGTGATATAGGAGGCCCCACATTTCCCCTATCGAGAAGGGAATTTAAAACCGATTCCTAACGTTTTCTTTGTTAAGAGTTCAGTTTTTATTCGTGAAAGAGAAAATGTGGAGAAATTATAGAAGAATTAAGAGATCATTGTTACTATATTTTTCTATTCTGAATGCGAAAAACGAAGGGCAGAATGTTGTGGTGCACTTAGGGAGACGCCATGCCCAGTAGTGGACTGCAATTTCTATTATTCTTTTGTGATGGCAGGAGCTATGTTGAAAAGAATAGGCAGTCAGCAAAACGTAGAAGGAATGATTGGTACTTTTCGTGAGCCATAAATAGAATATTAATACCAAATAAATAACGTCACGTTTTCTTTTATTTAATTTCTAAAACTAAATTAAATGTACGTCAAAGAGTGCATATTCAAAAAGTGGGCTTGAAAACTGTATTAAAAACCGCTACCAGGTTTTCTGAAGTGATCCTTTGCCTACAAACACCTCAGTGCTATAAAAAAGCTTACAATAAAAAAAACGGATTTGAGATAATAATATGAAGGGCTTGGCGCAAGAAGCGACAGAACAAAACTTCAGGACACTGACAATAAAAAAAATAAAAATAACTTCACTTCACTTCATTTATAATTAACTTTCTCCGTAACTGACCAAACTAAAGCAAAACACCTTTCTTTCAAAGAACAATGATACAAAGTAACCGCAATTCTTTTAAAAGAATAGCGGAAATATCTCTGAAAGTTTCAGCGGTATAAATATTTATAGACGGTCCCGACTCATAACGACTATTGTTTATTGGCCAGATAAGGGTAGAAGGTGATGTAAGCGGGAATGGACTGTGATTATACCTGCGTAGTAGATGTGGGAATATTGTCTGAATAAAAAAATATAAAGTAGAGAGATCGAAAATTGTAGTCATCAAAGTATAACGTTGTGCATTATAATTCCTGCAATTACATACTTTTTGTTCACATTCGAAGAATAAAAATAATGAGAAAATAAAAAAAAAAACTTGTTCAAACTTCACCGACAGCATCAAGTCAATTTTTTTTCCTTGACAAGATTGTTTCGAACAATTGTCAGCTTTTGAAAATTCAAAAAAAAAGAGAAAAATATAAAGCAAACCGATTGACGCGTGAAAAGAATTTTGTTCGCGACGATGCGTCACTTATAGTGTTTTTGAATAGTTTTTGTAATATAACTTAAATTCATTAATAATAGTGCTAGTTATACAATAGAAACAGTTATAATATTGTTTAGTGCGTAAAACCGTAAGTACGACCCATTCAAACCTCAATTAAGTGGATTAAATAGTCGAAAACCGTAGTTTATTTAGTGTGTCCAGGTAACCTAGACCAAGACCTAGCCCTGGACCTAATTTTCATGTATCTAGTCCTTTGAATAAGCCCATTTAATTGAGTTTGAATGTCGTGCTGCGATAGTTTATAAATAATTCATTATTTTGGTTAATGAAACATACTTTCAGGGCGCGTTACGCTCTGAAAACTATAGTTGTGATGTTTAAAATATTACATTGTTTCAGTTCTATAGACCGCCCTGAGGTATCTATAACTTAATTGAAAATCGGTTCAGCGGTTTCCGAGAAAAACAGCTAACAAACACTTCTGTATCGAAAATTGTAATATTTTCTCTGTTTCCCCTGAAATAACCTTTCAGTGGAAACAAATATAGTTGTTATAGATACCTCAGACGATAGGTATTTTTATAAGGATTTCATTGATATGTAACATGCCTTATGTATTTATAGTAATAATGTGTATATAAGCTATAATGTTGCATATGTCAAATAAAAATTTCATGTAATAAAAACGTTGAATCAGGAAGTAATTAGCGGTCCTCGTTAAAGTAAAGTTTGATAGTACGTTACCAAACATGTAACACATAGAAATTTCGTAGTCATCGGCAGAGTATTTATGTTGTCTTATATACTTCAAAATAGTTCAAATAGTTTTTTCACAAAAGTTCCGAAAATCACTTCCTGAAAGTTCATGAAGAGTTGTGTTATTATTCAGTCACCCAGGTAAATATAAAGAGTCATTAAGCGTCAGAAACATGGTCAAAACGTTCTCCTTTAATCAGAAGTAGTCATAAACACTGGTACACATAAGAAGCAGGAAGCCACCTGGAAGATGGGAAGCAGGAAACAGTCACGAAGATAAGCAGCTGGCAGCCGTCTGAAGATATCTGCAACCTATAGGTGCAGGACGTCAGCGCCGTCTGGACAGGGAGGCCTATCCTCACACACACATAGAGATACACCTGGATAGGCTTACACACTCCCTACACCCTTCGCGTCCGACGATCACGCCCGTCCGGCACAAATTTAATCGATATACGAACAAAAAGTATGTAATTTCTCATTATTTTTATTCTTCGAATGTGAACAAAAAGTATGTAATTGCAGGAATTATACTGCAGTTGGTAATATATTTGTTTACAAAATTTTCACGTGCTTATTTGAAGCAAGTCCGACTACTTATAATCCTTTTATTTTTATAGGTACTTTTAACATAGCGTATATCGCAAAAGCGACATTCTGAACAACCAATTGTCGATCTTTGTTATACTACTACGTACTTCAACTGAATGAAACGAAATTTAAATCTTGTATAGAACGCACACTATGCAGCCAAGCATAATGTTATAAGTTGGGGGATTACATTACTGATAGAAATCCTTGGCTCAGCGCTGGTCCTGCTCCACAAGGGCGCATAAACTAATTGATTAGCATTTGAAACTACTGTTGGAGTTGTTGAAGGTTTTAGAAACTATCTTTGCATTGTAAAAATTCAATCTTTTAGTATTGTATAATTGCATAGCACATGAGTACTATGCACATATTACAAAGCTCCCATTTACTGGGTACGTCTTCCATTGACTTGAATGTACCATGGTGGCTGAAATTATGTCATGCTCACTTTAATGTCTCGCTGGTGGTGGCATGTGTGTTGGATCATTTAGCTTCCTTCAAAATGGTTGAGCTGAATGGTGCTAATCATGTGTCATGTTCGTGAAGGAGCGCCGTCTGTAGGGACTGGCCATCTCTTAGCTGCCATGGCTTATTGCTTATTGCTTTTGTCTTTTTATTACGGACGCTTTTAACTTTCTGCATAATTCTCACATGGATAATTTCAACATGAATGATGTAAGCAATATTTTGTAACCATATTTTGATTTAACAGAGTGTCCATGGAGTTTCTTGCCCGTTCTTCTCCATAGGTACCTACAACGCTTTGGAATGGGCAACTAGCTTCATCTTTTTAGATCGACCGACACCTTGACAATTCAAAAGCGCCTGTAATTGGTTTATTTGAAATAAATGCTTTTGAGTTTTTTTTTACCACAGTTCTAATGCATGCATTTTTTTTGTACAAATTATTTCATCACCACTGCTCTCATACATACATACATACATACATAAACTCACGCCTTCTTCCCATGGGGGTAGGCAGAAACTACAGAACGCCACTTTCTACGATCCATACATACTCCTTTTGCCTCGTTTACGTTCATACATCTGTTCATACACGCACGCCGGTTGTGAGTACTACGCACCTGACCTTTCTGAAGAACATCACCAATAAGGTCACTATATGTCTTCCTAGGGCGTCCCCTCCCGGCGTTTCCACTCACATCTGCCTTGTAAATACCTTTTGTTAATCGCCCTTCATTCATCCTCTCAACATGACCAAACCATCTTAGCATACTCTTTTCAATTTTTGTCACTACATCTTCCTTTAAACCGCACCGTTGCCTTATCACATCATTCTTCAGTCTATCATTCATAGTCACACCACACATGCTTCCCAAGGAACGCATTTCCACAGCATTTATTCTACTTTCATGCTTCTTTTGCACACCCAACGCTCACTTCCATACATAAGCGTAGGCACCAGCATACCATTGTGAACAGCCAGTCGTGCTTTTTTGGACATCAACTGTTTGCTTACAATTGCATGAGGAAATCAGAATGTCTTAGATCCAAAAATTTTAAACAATGACGTAAGATATTCACTAATCAGCACTGGGCTCACGCGGTATCCGACACCCGAGTATTTACATGACTACTTTCATATTTTATTACAACGTTTTAGAACAGCTGATAATGTTTATGACTTCGCGTCCGGTATTGAGCAATATATATCGAACGGATTCTTCATTATAGTTTTGCTTGAATTGCTGCTTACCTCTCTTCCTCTCTCCTAATTTTGCTGTGCCCGACAGGGTCCATATTGATCGTTTACTTTTTTAGACCATCTAGTTAATACTTAAGGAATGCAAAAAAGAATTGAGTATTGAGTAAAATAGCCGAGGCTTGCAAGCAAATTTTTACGGCCCACTCTCTCTCTCTGTCAGAGAGGAGGCCTGTGTCCTAGCAATTGGGAACAAATTATAGGTAGATTATGCTTAATGTTTAAGTACGGTTCTATAATAAGCATTTTAGTATAATGTTATATCAATTACCTATGTCATGAACATAGTAGATATAATTTTGGACTCCGAGATTATTCATGACACGTAGTTATCTAGCAAGCTTTTAAGGTTTGGGTCTCAGCGAGTACGACACTAATTAAGCATGTAGCCTGGAAGTATGGGCCGCCTGAAGGAACTGTTATTTTTTATTTCCTTTAAGGGGACTATATGAACTAAACGCAAATTTATAATGCCTAAAAATATATGATCCACTGCAGTAACCAAAATCAGAAAAAATATATGATATTCTTCTCGATATATGCTAGTTAAATAGTGTGTTGAAAACATAATACAATTAACTTGATGTGATAGAAAAAAATCAGGAAGATACTTCTAAAAAAATATTTTAACGATTAAAAACCATACTCGTAAACATGCAAACATTTAGATTTTTGAGCAGATTATTCTACAAATAGCATACTAACGTAATAGTGTTTTAATTTTTTAGTCCAATGAATTGATTTTTTGTAAATCCATAATTGCTTCATATTTTGCAATAATTTCCAGCGTTGTGTCATCGCGCGTCTCTTTCTTTTCTATGCAATCCGACAGTGACCGCGCTTTAGCTCTTGTAAGCCTCTTAATACAGCCGCATTACGGCTTTTTTCATAATTTTGTTGGTAAAATTAGTTGGTAAAAGGAAGACAAGCTGTCGTAAACTTAAACTGACATTTGTATGGGTACTCGTATCAAAATTGTGAATAATCTCTGCGGGGTGATTGCGTAACACACTAAGTAGCAATGGCTTTAATTTTGACAGTTCAACAACATACATTGCGTTATTGACGTTGTTGAGCAAACAATTTTTTCGAACTTATGAAGTAATGGATTAGCAATATCCTTCAAAATCTTTAAGATTGCGATTAAAAGTGTATTCTGCAAATAGGGTGCTGGTCAGACTTTGAAATCCATGCAACCATGAACAAGTGGCGTGCAAGAAAGAAAAGAAAATCTGCTCACAAATCGTTGGAAAAAAAATATATTTGGAGTATATTCTTTTGGAGCCTTATTGAACTTGAATATCCAGTCAGATAGTCAGTCTTGTCTTGCGTAATTGGCGTGCAAGAAAGAAAGAAAACAAAACGTTGTGCTCAATAAACGTTGAAAAACGTAATAATATTATAGAGATACTTGTAGACTCTCAACCTCGAATCTTCTTTATCTTGAATATCCAATCAAATGGTAAGTCCTGTCTTACAAAAATATTTTTTTTATTAATTGATACGTGTGATATCATAGTGAATGTGCTTGTTGTTGATTTGCGTCAAAACTTTCTAATACTAACTGCTTGAAGCGCCATTGGTCAGTTTTATAATTTCCACAATTTCTCCGTACTAAACATATTACACGATACCAGCGTTGCCATTCCATTGCACACTGCATACATCTACACCTATCTATATAATACCAAAAATTGCAATCACCATTACCAGTTCCGTCCGTTCAAAAAAGCCAACGTACTACACGTCCATGCCCTGTGGATATATGGGCTGAAAACTAAAATGGCGGCTCCGTCACAAATGACTACCCGTTATGATCGAAAATATTCGGAATCTAACTTGTGGCTACTTAATACTAAACCTTTTTCATAAGGTATTGTCCGTTCAATTATTGCGATTTAGTAGCTTAAGGAAGGCCCTGGCAAGTTTCTTGCAAGTTTTGTAAACTAGCGGATAGTTGTAACAGAATTTATTGTTGCATTTCTTTAGTAAGGACTAAAAGTAAGTATTTCATTAATCATTATGACATTTTGCGTTTGACTGTATCTTAAATAATTAGGTAGAAGTTATGCCTGAAAGCCGTGATGATATAGCATGGTACATAGAACGTGAATCGAGTACATTTTATTGTTGTTTGTGTTAACTAAATGCTGATTTTCAGCTGTCGAAGTATTAAGAGCGCGTACACGGGTCCACTAGCGCCACTCCTTTAAAAAAATATTATCTCGAGACTGAGAAGGAATTTTGAAAAATGGCTCAATAAGCGACCTCGGTAAGTGTGTCAAGATTTTTCTAATACCTTTTATAAACTTTCATATTGAGACACGAAACAACAAAATTCGATCTAAACAAAAGCGGCCACATTCATTTAGATCGTATTTTGTTGCTTCGTGTCTCAATATGAAAGTTTCTAAGTAACTTGCGAATTGTATCGTCGAAGCATGCGGTGACGATGACGCGAGTTTCACGCTTTCTGTTCTCCCAAAAAGTACACATATATACACAGTATACATATAGCTCATGGAAAGCGTTCGGTGATGATGACGCGAGTTCCATGATTTTTGTTAGTGCTCAACGCGTCTAAAGAAGTTTGCACTCCAAAATGCTGACTGTTTCCAAAGGTAATTCAATTTAATCTCTGGTCTCAGCTCATATCTCGAGATAGTAAACCGATTAGTACAGGCTTGACTAGTTAAACCACGACCAGAATCTAAATCTAAGAAAACCCCCAGCTCAAGTCAAACTCCAAACTGAAACTCAAAGCATTTATTTCAAATAAACAGGCACTTTTGAATTGTCAAGGGGTCGGTCGGTCAGAAAGATGAAGCTAGTCGCCCGTTCCAAAGCGTAGTAGGTACTTATGGAGAAGAACGGGCAAGAAACTCCTATTCAACTCAAGAAGCGCATTATGAGCAAAATAATATTATTCAAATAGATACATTATCTACCACATTACCTAGTGTTGTCTGGCGGTTCAATTATATGAATTTACTAGCCCCCCGGGCTTTGCTGACAGGCTGCTAGGAAGTCATAAATTTTGCATCCCCTACTTTAAGAGATAGGTAGAAAATCTATTAAGTTTTCCTATTTCTTTGTTATAATGAGGTGGTGATTTTTACACGGCTTTTATGAAACTATTTTATCGTCTCCTCTAAGATACAAACTTAAGTTAAATACATCTTTCTGTGTGCTTTGTGTTAAATTGTACTATAGATTCAAATTAGAGATGGGTAGTCAAGAATATGTATAGACTTAAATCCTACTTCCTACTAATATTATAAATGTAAAAGTTTGTGAGGATGGATGGATGGATGTTTGTTACTCTTTCACGCAAAAACTACTAAACGGATTTGGATGACATTTGGAACACAGATAGTTTATAACCTGGATTAACATATAGGATACTTTTTATCCCGGTAGGACGTTCTCGTGGGATCATTTCCAACATCCAGGCGGGTGAAGCCGCGGGCAAAAGCTAGTATATTTAATAATTAGTGCCTAATTATTACCTGTTTTAGTTTATTAGTCCGCTACCTATAATTTTTTTTTCCTTTGATAATTTAATTTTATCTTACGGACTATAATAGATAAAAACTACTTCGTTTATTTTCGTCAAACTTTCATATAACATACCTACAGGCTACATAATTAAGTTTTAATATGTTATTCTTTCGAGTGGCATTTGATGACAACCGGTCTATCAAAACATCCATTTTACATTGGCACTTCAAATCAAAAATCAAATAATCTATTGCTTTGCAAAAATGTGTATTTAGTACGTTTTAGTATAAGAGTCCTCCATGTTCTACCGTCGCATGGACATGCAACTCATATTATTATTTAATTGACACAAATTTAAAGATATTTTAATTATAAATAACAATTACAGCAGGCATTAATGCAGGGGTTTGGGGTTTGCCATTACTGCAGGTGACGCTCTGTAGTTTCTGCGTACCCCCATGGGAAGAAGTCGTGAGTTAATGTATGTGTAAGTATGTAAATAACAATTAAGAAAACAAAATAATAAGAAAATACAAATTAATCTCAAATCTTTTGAATTATAGTAACAATGTCACAATAATACAAAAATGTCAAATGTCAACAAGATTACAATAATAAAATAAAATAAATAGTATCAAATGCAATAGGTATCATGTCAATCAGTCAGTGATTCATCATTAAGGAAGTCGTCAATTGTGTAATAACATTTTTCAATTAATATTTCGTTTAGTGCCCTTATAGATTTAAATACAGTCATAGTTTTATATTAGATACTTTGTTATAAATGCGTGAGGCAATGCCTATAAAACTTTTTTTGCATAGGTGCGGTTTTACATTTAACTTGACACAGTGATCACTTTCAAAATCAGCGCTGTTGACGATAGGTTCGTCCGAAGGCACAGCATTTTGCTGAGCAACGACCTGTTCTTGCACACATACGACGCACGATTTCATCTTACTTGTATTTGTTGTTTACAATAGTAGTTCATGTTCAGTTCCATGTTTTGTTTTTTTTTTTGTTGTCATTTGCCAGCACACAACTATATACTAAGATTTGCCAGTGTCGCAACACATTACGCAATGTCTATTATTGTCTTTGGTCTTTGGACATCAAGTAATAGACAACATTGTCAAACTTATAACGTTTTAAATACGAGGCTTTTGGCTACTTTTTATTAGTGTATGTATTTTGTCTTTTTTTTTTTTTTGTATTGTGTGTGTTGTTTGTGCAGAATAAACTTCTTTTTTTTCTTTTATAGATGATCATACAAGGAAAAATATAATTGTGGTTACTGAATACCCAATAAATCTCCAACTACAAACTGCTAAATTCTCAAATCGAACGCCAGTTTTGTTACCGAAAAAGCTTCAATAACTCAATTTATAGTCGCCATTACTGCATCAGTCCGAAACGGGGAATATTTGCTATAATTCGAGAAAAAAGTAAGTTAGTTCGAGCGACTTTGACTAATGACCGCACATTCGGGAGGTCCGACGCATATTGCGTTGATGTGGTGAAGGATGCGGTGGAGTCGACTTTGGTTTGTCAAGAATTGTAACTGCGTCTTCGGTAGATTTTCTTTTGTTTTCGTGTAGTGGACAAGAAAATAGAATATAATAAATTATTCTTTATTATGTACACTATAAAAACAAACTGATATTAATGTAGATATTTTATATAGGGTGACACAATGGGCAGTCTTATCGCTAAAAGCGATCTTTTAAAGACCACCTTTAGATGCATTAAACCGAGAAGGAGAGACAATATTGGAGGTAGTCAGTGGAGTATCATTTACACATACAATAAATACATACATACATATAGTATATATATAGAAATTCGTGGATACACTTACAAAAGTAGATTCACTCTAATTTTTTTTCCGTAGGAATGTCTCATCGGTGCGGAGCTGCTGCCAAAAACGTATTGTGGTACCGGTGTCCCTTTCCAAAGTGACGTTTTTGACGCTTCCTTGCGGTAGTATTTGTAGCTACCACTTTTTTTGCTCCTCTTTTTATTCTTCTACATTTTGATTACCGTACCACAAAAAAATAGTAGCCCCATTTTATTGTATGTAATAATGTTCACCTAGTAGTGCTATCAATCAATTCATGTTATCGCAGTCCTCTGGATTGATAAATGGATCTCAAAGATACCAGCTTGCTAATAATGTGAATTTTAACAACTTACAAGCCACACTACCATTCTTTTTGGTGGCCTTGGCGTCCACAAAATGAGGGTTCCGGCGATTGGGACCGCGGTCCCAGTTGCCGGATCAATATTTTTTTATATTTTTCTTCCGGCGATTGGGACCACCAATAATTGATTTTTATAAATCTATTGTTCAAGCCAAAAACAGTACAGTCAAACGACTTTTTAAAAAAAAAATCTCTTTGGTTCAATAATATCATTTCTTTTTTATATGATATAATATAAAAATCACCCTTTGATTACTGTTCTTGTTATGTAAAATTAACGTAACAAAAACATACACATAGATCATGGTAAGAATAATCAACAATTTATAAACAATTAACAACAAGTAATTACTTACTAGATAATAACCTATCTATCACAAAATCAGTCTTAACGATGTTAAAATATAATAAAAATATACACATAAAATTATCAACGCACTATACAATAATCACAGCCACTACATAATATGGGCGAATTTTTGGCGCTTGGATTTTTTGAGCCGCCTTGAATTTCAATGGATTAAGACAGCCCGTTTTCACGTAACTCAACCGTGCAAGTAAGTACAGAGGAATAGCATTGTATTATGCTATCTGGCTGGTGAAATGCTGTTTGGCTGGTTTCGATACCATTAAATATGCGCACTGACCTCTATTATACAAGTTGTATATTAGAGGTCAGTGAATAGGTGACATTAATTTTAAAAAGAAAAATAAAAAGTACGCACGATTTCCCGTCCCTTTTCGATTGTTTTACTGTCCGCCAAAATGAGTGAATTTAATGAAGAAATTCGATATATTTTAAAGTTATAATAAAACGCCACAAGCCACGAAAAAAATATGTGACGTTTATGGACTTTGACATCAAAATTCCCAGACTGAAAATGCTTAAACTAACTTCGTGCTACTCTTACTTAACGCAGTGTCAGTAAGAGTAGCACGAAGTTAGTTTGAGTCAAAGATGCAGCTCGCTCTGGTCGCCCTGTTACGGATAAAGTCGACAACATTTTTGAAAAAGTGGAGCAGATCAAGTTAGATCAAGTTATTTATTTCATAACAAAAATACATTTGTGTCGAAATATTTGCACAATAGGTACACAAAAAGAAGCAACATAAACAATTATAATATAAGTTAGTTCGTTCCTCACCCATCATGGAAGTTAGAACGTCTATCCACATTCAAAACACTAACTTTACAAACATTAACATTCTTATTGATCATACAGAACAAAGTCTCTAACAAAATGCTACAAAATACATTTAATGTCGAAATATTAAGTATAAAAAATTAACATTTATAGCAAAGTCAATGAGCAATGAGGTCACATATTTAATTTAATTTTAATTTAATACTAATTTTAAGATTTTTGTCATTACAAAATTCGTCAATGCTGTAATACGCTTTATTGATTAACAAAGCCCTGAGTTTATTTTTTAAAATGTTCACATTCTGAATATTCTTTAATTCTGCTGGTAATTTGTTAAACAGATTGACAGACTGCACGCGTGACGAGTGTTTGACAACATTAAGCTTTGCCTGCAGAATAGTAGGAAGATCTTTTCTGCGAGTATCTACTCTATTTTTTCTTTCATCGTCTGTTTCAAACTGGTTTAAGTTTTTGTTTAAGTGATTAAGGAGAACTAAGATATAAAGACATGGTACCGTTAAAATTCTAAACTTAATAAAATATTCCTTACATGATTCTGTCTGGTTTAAACGAAGCATGGTTCTTAATGCACGCTTTTGTATAGTAAAGGCTGCCTTAATATTATATTTATAGCTGTTTCCCCAGAATTTAATGCTATATCTAAGTTTAGATTCAACTAGAGCAAAATAGACGGTACGAAGTTGGGCAATAGACAAAATATCTCTCAGAGATCTAATAGCATAACATGCACTACTTATTGTGCTCGTAATCAAATCTAGTTCTGGCTTCCAATTAAGTAAAGAATCAATTTGGACCCCCAAAAATTTTAAACTTTCTACTGTATTAATTTTCCTGCCTAAGGATTCTACGTTTACTAAAACCTTGTTCCTAACTGTAGACTTAAATATCATACATTTTGTCTTACTTACATTTAATTTGAGATTATTCATAGAAAACCAGCTTTCACAAGCAGCTATTAATACATTTAATTTACATTTTAAGGTATCCATATTGTCAGCAGCTATAACAGCACTCGTATCGTCAGCAAATATTATCAAGTCAGCTTCTGGTAAAATGTTTTTAATGTATTCAGTTAAATCGTTAAGAAATATTATAAAGAAAATGGGGCCCAACACCGAACCCTGCGGAACACCTCTAGTTACAGTAAATAATTTCGATTTATGAATTTCTTCCACACCTTCGTGAAGTGATTTAATCTCGACGTATTGTTTCCTATTGGTCAAATAAGAATTAAAAAGTTTTAAAACATTTTCTCTTATACCGTACTGCTCTAACTTATCCATTAGAATGCAATGTTCTACAGTATCAAATGCAGAACTTAAGTCTAGGAATAAACCAGCAACTTTAAGTTTATTGTTCAGCTTATTTACCACGTTATTAACTAACGAGTCTATTGCATCTAGTGTCCCTTTACTTTTTTGGTATCCAAACTGATTACGGTTTATTATTTTTAGATCACTCAAATGTCTTACAAGCCTAGATTTGATTACTTTTTCAAAAAGTTTGGATAGAACAGGTAACAGTGAAATAGGCCTGTAATTGCCTGGATCTGTTTTAGCACCTTTCTTAAATAGTGGAAGAACTCTGGCTAACTTAAATTGGTCAGGAAAGACACCTTCATTTACGCAGTTATTTATTATTTCAGATATTGGGTATGCCAGTATATCTATATTATCTTTGATTACGGTCAGCGGTATTTCGTCGTATCCAAATGACTTTTTACTATACATACCCTTTACCATTTTGTAAATCTCTATCGGCATGACGGTATTAAAAGCCATTGACTTATCAACTCTGTCAGTATTTTTAATTAAATGCTTCTTAGCCAGTTGTGGATTACCAGTGTTTACACGCTTACTGTTGTCAAACTTCTCTGCAAAAATGTTAGCAATGTCTATAGGGTTACAAATTATTTTATTATTATGTTTAAGTATTATATTATAATTTTCGAAGTTATTGTCAATTTTTTTCCGAGTGTTATTTACTATTTTCCAAATTTCTTTGCTAGAGTTAGCTGCTTTGTTTATTTGATTAGTTACTTCCTTTTTTTTAGCGTTCCTAATCACCTTTTTATAAATTCTAAGATACTGTTCACGATATTTTAATAACGAGTTGTCACACGTAGTTTTATTTATAACATTTAGTAATCTTTTCATTTTGCTGGATATCCTTATTCCCTTCGTTAGCCATTTAGATCGGCCAGTTCTTTTTATGTTGATTTTAACTTTACTTTTTTTATAAGTACTAGAATGTAGTTCTTTGATTTTTCGTATAAACGTGTTTGTACTATAGTTACAGTACTATAGTTACGACATAGCTGAAGAGTTATGGGTTGCCACACGAGCTCTTAGTCTTGCATTTGTATGTAAAATACGAAAAAGTTTTCTCCGACCTAATATTAAGTAAATATTATAATATCTTATCTTACATTAAAATAATCGTTCAATAAAATACTTGATACTTATACGAAGAAAAAAAAACTTATAATTAAATTAGCTTTGTCAATTCTATGCCATCTCTATTCTACGGAACATGTTTAAGCAGAATTTCGACCCACGCGCGCTATTTTCATTTAGATCAGTCATTCCATTTATCAATCTCTATGTTATTGTCTTAAAAAGCTTTTTCTGTTCGATTGTAATAAGTATAATGTTACTGTTATAATGATTTAGATGGATCTAGAGTGGAAAATTACTTATTGGTTTCATTAGTAACATATTGACTTTTTTTGGGGAAAAGTAACTAAAATCTTAGCGAAAGCGAAAATCTCAGTTGTTGAATAAGGATCTTGTAGAATTATTCGATCTTTATTAGAGACCGCTTAATCAGCCATCATGATTACGGCTACTATGAGACCTCACTTTTTCTTATTTTATTTATTAAACTTCCATCACGCCCTGTTTTCCCAAAGGGTTGGGCAGAGGTGTACCTCCTATAGTACCTACATACACCCACAATTCGCCAATTATGTTTAAGTCCCATGAAATAGGGGATGAGCCTATTGGCATTAACCGGGCACAAATCCAGACTCCGGGCTGCTACTGATTTATTTATTTATTAAAAATAATGTTGCTTAAAAGGTTTTAACAAGCACACTATAAAACCTGTCGCTGTCTTCTCTCAGTTATTAGCACGAACTTTACTGTGGAATTTCTCAGTAACAGCCCGCAGGTTGGATTTATGCCCGGTTGATTGCAGTTATTGCCATCAACCGGGAAAAAGGTTAACATAGAACACAGTATATTTAGATACTTATTATTGCATTTTAGATTCAATCCAACTCAAAAAGGGTAGCATATAACACAGTTTAATTAGATAGTTATTATTGCATTTTAGATTCAATCCAACTCAAAAAGGGTAACATATAACACAGTATATTTATATACTTATTATTGCATTTTAGATTCAATCCAACTCAAAAAGGGTAACATAGAACACAGTATATTTAAATACTTATTATTGCATTTTAGATTCAATCCCACTTAAAAAGGGTAACAGAACACAGTATATTTAGATACTTATTATTGCATTTTAGATTCAATCCAACTCAAATAGGGTAACATAGAACACAGTATATTTAAATACTTATTATTGCATTTTAGATTCAATCCCACTTAAAAAGGGTAACAGAACACAGTATATTTAAATACTTATTATTGCATTTTAGATTCAATCCCACTTAAAAAGGGTAACAGAACACAGTATATTTAGATACTTGTTATTGCATTTTAGATTCAATCCAACTCAAAAAGGGTAACATAGAACACAGTATATTTAGATACTTATTATTGCATTTTAGATTCAATCCAACTCAAAAAGGGTAGCATATAACACAGTTTAATTAGATAGTTATTATTGCATTTTAGATTCAATCCAACTCAAAAAGGGTAACATATAACACAGTATATTTATATACTTATTATTGCATTTTAGATTCAATCCAACTCAAAAAGGGTAACATAGAACACAGTATATTTAGATACTTATTATTGCATTTTAGATTCAATCCAACTCAAAAAGGGTAACATATAACACAGTATATTTATATACTTATTATTGCATTTTAGATTCAATCCAACTCAAAAAGGGTAACATAGAACACAGTATATTTAGATACTTATTATTGCATTTTAGATTCAATCCAACTCAAAAAGGGTAACATAGAATACAATATATTTAGATACTTATTATTGCATTTTAGATTCAATCCAACTCAAAAAGGGTAACAGAACACAGTATATTTAGATACTTATTATTGCATTTTAGATTCAATCCAACTCAAAAAGGGTAACATAGAACACAGTCTATTTAGATACTTATTATTGCATTTTAGATTCAATCCAACTCAAAAAGGGTAACATATAACACAGTATATTTATATACTTATTATTGCATTTTAGATTCAATCCAACTCAAAAAGGGTAACATAGAACACAGTATATTTAAATACTTATTATTGCATTTTAGATTCAATCCAACTCAAAAAGGGTTACATAGAACATAGTATATTTGGATAATTATTGTTGCATTTTAGATTCTATAACCATAAATTAGTCTTAAATACAGCATTTTCACAAACTAGGTATTCAGCTAGGTAATCGAAGCCTACTATTATTAGCTTTCAACCCAGTATGTGTACAGTTACTGTGTTTTATTATCACAAGAGTTCCTGACTTTAAAGAAACAAAAAAAAAAAAAAAACCCTAGACTACAGTAACCATTCAGTTACTGGGTTTTAGCTTTAAAAAAAAAGAATTCTGTTCCTATTTCATAACACACTAACTGATTTTATTAAATAAAAAACAATCAAATAATAGTTCTTCATACTCTGTATTAAACCTTTACCTATTTTAAAACATAAAAATATATTTTTCAACCTAAATGAAATGTTTTGTTTATAACAAAACGATTTATCAATTAAACTTTAACCGCGTTTTTTACAAAATGGTATTTTTGGAGTTACCTACTGTGTTTTCATTTACGAAGACAGAATAGGCCCGCCGTCTATTACAAGGGACTTAAACATAACTGGCGAAATGTGGGTGTACGATAAGTGTCGTCTCCCTAACCCTTCGGAGAAACAAACGTGATGATATGATAAGCTATGTTCATTTTGGTAAAAAGCCACCACATACCACCACACCCCACCACACACACACCACACACCACACACCACACACATTACACATTAGACATGCTTTACGTCCAGAGCGCACTCTGGGCTGTCAGCACCGCTCCCACCTTCCTGATTGGCTAAGATTTTGAAGATAGTATGAACTGTTCTCAAATACTTCCTGCTAATATATACTTCAGGTTCATCAGCACCAAGATCTACAATAAAGTAAATAAGAGCATCGACATTTACCGCTTACCTCGTAATGTCTTGAAAGTAAAGTTGACGCACTGGTTGAAATCTCTGTCATGTATGATGAAATTGTGGAAACTTAAAACATACACCCACCCTCACTCACACATACCTTCCATCACGCTACCACTCGATACAGCACCACTCCTCAGCATACATTGTTGATATAGTTTATTTTTTAATAATTTAATTTTTGCATGTTTACGATCTATATTTTAGCTAAACTGTACTCATTTCATAGTTAAGTCTGGAACAATATGTTTCTTATGTTTAGAAGGGCGTTGATAGCTGCGACACAGTTTTTATCTATTATCGTTTCCATTTTAATACTTATGTCAATTTGTTTTAGTTCTAAATTAAAAAAAAATACTTTTGACCACGGACTAGAAAAAAAAGAAGGACTCCGCGCCACGTGTATCTAAATTGAAGCACTACATGTATGCCAGACAGTTTGTACAACCATGCCTCACGCACACATTTACATCATAAGGTGCCGACCGGCGGCCATTACGCGGCACTACGGGGTCATTGTAAAGGTACCATTTACGTCAAGTAACAAAATAAAATAATGCCTTCTTGTGTTGTGAAATGGTATATAAAGAATTCTACATCCCAGGAAAAGGGTCAAGGAATAACATATCACAAGTAAGACTTATTTAACCACATACACACATAGATCGGTACGGTGCTTCACTTTCAATATGCGTGGCGTGGAGTCCTTCTTTTTTTTTAGTCCATGCTTTTTACTTTACTTTTAATAGGAGAGGCGAAAATGACGAGGTCGTTGATCTTCGTTATTTAAATACAGATGGAAATAGGTATATTTTCCTTTTCGCCTTGTAGAGACTATTAAATTATCTAGTCAGGCCCAATTGTCTACAGAATATCTACGACAAACAAAGGACCTTTAGAATAGTATTGAGTTCCTAATTGGCCTGGAGAGGTAGCGGTCGCTCTGTATTAGTAAGTTGGTAAGCTAAGTTATTTGTTTATTTAGTTTTCCCTTCCTTTACCTAAAATCTAATCACGCTATTTCCTAAAGGCTTACCCCCTTATTCATACTAAAGCTATTCGCTTCATAAACCTATTTTAGGTATCGAACTGTTTTATTACACTTCATTTTAACTTGACGAAAAGGGACGAAATAGTTCTATAGCTAAAATGGGTTTATGAAGCGAATGGCTTTATAATGAATAAGACGGTAACTATATATTTGTTCAGCTCTAAAATCTGATCCATATTTCAGAATTTTTGGAAATCATCCCAATGAGGGCTTAAAACAGCGGGGTAATTACGTAATACACTAACAGGAGGAATAGGTGTCATTTTGACAGTTCAACAACATTCATTGCGTTATTTACGTTGTTGAGCAGACAGATTTTTCGAACATATGAAGCAATGGATGAGCAATAGGCTTCAAAATGATTTAGATTGTGATAGATAGTGCGTTACTTAATTAGGGTGCAGGTTTACAATAAAGTTTTTATGGGAGGATAGTACCATGCCGCTTTTCAATAATAATATTTATAAGAGGTTTTTCATTGAAAAATACAAAAAACCAAGCATATATTTCTAATAGATTTTCAAACTATTATCCATTAGACTCCTTCCTTAAATCTACCAGCAGTTCTAAAAGCTCTTACTTCAGGATATCCTTTGCCAGTCGACCGTGTATCGTAGGAATTGACCTACCTACGTATATATAGATACATTGATGCATCGCCTCTCGTCAAGGTCCATTGCTGGCTGGCAAGACAAATGGGCGGAACACACGCGTGGTTTAACCCCCCAGGTATATGCGCCTTGTTGCTATCACGACTGCTGAGCGTGGGGCCCTGGCTTCGATTTCCAGGACGGGCAAAGTGTTATTGG
Organism: Griposia aprilina; assembly: GCA_916610205.1. Lineage (NCBI taxonomy): Eukaryota > Metazoa > Arthropoda > Insecta > Lepidoptera > Noctuidae > Griposia > Griposia aprilina. The sequence continues at coordinate 4,799,688 of OU744300.1, read as the reverse complement.
GTTTTTCTATTAGGAGTTTCTTAGTAACAGCCCGGAGTTTGGAAGTTGGTGGTGTGGTACCCCCGTGGCTCGGTGTGCACGTGGCGTTGTAGGTCCTGCGCCTGGTTTCTCTCCGGTCGTGTCGGATTGCCGTCCCATCGGACTATGAGAGTGAGGGAAGAGAGAGTGCACCTGTGTCTGCGCACACACGTGTGCACTATAACATCTCCCGCGCCGAAGGCTAGTCTCCGTTGAGATTGGCCGCTATGGCCGAAATACGGTCTGGAGGACTATATTATCTACCTACGGTAATAGGTAGGTGCTATAAATGGTGGGTTAGTATTTCGAAGTTTGGAAGTAGGTATTTTACTCTTATTATTAATAATAAAGGAATCAAACCCCCAGCATTTTTTTTTAAAAAATATAAATTATAAATAAATAAAATATAAATTGTTCTAAAAGTTAAAAACAAAAAATAAAAAATACATAGAAAATGTTTTTTTACCAGAAGCACAGGACCGGTCGATGTGACGTTTCGGGAGGCCTATGTCCAGCAGTGGACTTCTTTTGGCTGAAAAGGTGATTATTATGCTCTGTTCATTTTATGTTAATTGATATTACATATATACATACATAAACTCACACATTCTTCCCATGGGGGTAGGCAGAAACTACAGAGCGCCACCTGCTACGATCCTTAAATACTCCTTTTGCCTCGTTTACGTTCATACATCGGCACCCTAATTACGTAACACACTATCTATCACAATCTGAATCATTTTGAAGCCTATTGCTAATCCATTGCTTCATATGTTCGAAAAAATTGTTTGCTCAACAACGTAAATAACGCAATGAATGTTGTTGAACTGTCAAAATGAAACTTATTCCTACTGTTAGTGTGTTACGTAATTACCCCGCTGGTCATACACGCACGCCGGTTGCGTGTACTACACACCTGACCTTTCTGAAGAACATCACCAATAAGGTCACTATAATGTCCTCCTAGGGCGACCCCTCCCGGCGTTTCCACTCACAGCTGTATTGCTTATATGTAGAAATAAAAAGTTAGTCAATGGTGCCGATTCTCTTGTACACCGAACTAAACTATCACTAAAATTCCTTACTTTTGGCTATGAGAATCTTATAGCTATTCTGCAATAAAATATCTCTAAATTTAAAAATCATTTTGACGCAACTAAAATTTAATTTTGATAATCGCGACTCCACATGGTACTTGTTTGCCCTACCCCGTGATTTTTTTTTAGAGCCGGAGGCGCGCATGGGTGGCAGCCTCGGCGTGTTTTATATGGAATTTTTCACTTTTTGTATGGAAAATATTTAAAAAAAAATACCTACATGTAGAATTATGTGGGTTAATAAAGGGGGTCGAAATTTCCATTATTTTTGCGATAGGACACACCATTTTCGAGATATAAGCAAAATAAAAAATAAAATACAGTACTGTTTTTGACCCTGAAGTCGAGGTGTTATGGTGAATCTTAGTTCATGACAACTAATCCACACCTTTTTAATCGCGATTAAAAATAGCCAGATTTAGTTAAGACAACCAAAATTTTAGGTGAAAAACGTCAAATTCAGAATAGCAAAATTACCATTTTCACTAAACTAATAAATCAGTACCATCTTAGTGCTGTCAAACTAAAATATAGTTAAGTTGTGTCACTTTAGTCTATTTCAGAATGAGAAATCGTCTTTTGACAGGAATAAACTAAATTTTAGTGATTTTTAGTCTAGTTTAGAGAATTTTGTGACAAGAGAATCGGCACCAATAACTATTTAAATTATTGAGAAGTTCGGAATCGGAGGTAGGCAAGTATAGTGTGTTCACTGATCAGAATATGTAGTTATTAGCACTTCCTTTTTTAACCCTAACGCCAAAAAATAGATATATACTTTCCAGCTTCAAAATTACAGTTCCAACTAATACTCTTTTAAAAATCTAGGAATATAATAAATAACTAACATTGAAATACTCCCTGCTTTATTCCATAGCCCGGGCTACATTCAAAGGCAACAGAACAAGTTATTACAGTAGTATTAATTAAGTTTCCGTTGTTATGATAATAGTGTGCAATTATTAAGATGCAGGTATTAAAGTATTACTACAGAATGGTAATATGAGCCTTTGTTACGAGATATTTTCATAATTCGCTGGGATGTTGTTGTAAAAATGGTTTGTGATGCAAATATAATGTGAGATACTTACGTTTGTAAAATTAAGCTTTGTCTGTTTAACGTTACAAAAAGGCTTTAAATGAATGTCGTAGAACATCACCTAAGTGACTATGTAAACAAAATGAGAAAAATAGGCGTGCTAATTAATGATAACATCTTGCAATCACTGATTGTCTATTGCTGAGAAAAATAATGAAATATAATTTTACTTTGTTTACTCAATATTGTAGTCCATGAAACAATGACCCAACACTGAAAGTCTTGACTCAACAATTATTGTGCCTAAAGTCGTGACAGCCAATGGCTTAGTAGATGAGCCTTGACCAACACCTGAGAAGGCTCTCGTTGGGCAGCTGGATCAAGGGTTTGATTCAGAAAGCGGTACTTCTAGACACGACTCGCATTGTTAGAAGGTTCCTCTTTCTGGAGTCCTGACCGGGTAGCTTGATCCGGATGCCGGTGGGCTACTATTTTTAATGTTTTTATATTCTTATATTTAAAAATTTAATTTGTATGTACTTACTTGTTATATATGAAATAAAGGGAATAATACGTAATAAATAATAGTGCCTAAAATTACCTTTCTTTTACGGGAATTGCATCCTATAATTATTATATTTTTTTATTTTATTTGTCTCTAATTTTATTCCCATTGTTATTTTAATTTTACTAACATAGTTTATAAGATTTATGTTACTAACCTCTTCTATGGACTGTAGTTGTCTGATAATAAACTTTTTTTTTTAACTTATAAATCCAGAAGAAATAACATTTCTAAAAATAAACATCACCATAACCAATGCTGACACAGATCATTCGAGAAACAGCGCGGAGGCAACCACTATGTCAGATTGCTTGCACTGAAAATTTAATAAGATTTGCTGAAAATATTCACTGTTACTTTTGAACTGCATACATGGTATTTAAGGAACAGTTCTTCGTTCAAGTATTTTAACTGTTACACCATAAGGGTGGAATTGTGTTTTAGAAGCAGTAAAGTTCTTTGCGGAGTTACAGAAAATAAATATAAATGTGTGCAGTTCACACGCGGCAGAAGTGAAACTTTCAGAAACGTGAACTTCAAGACTGTATAACGTATTCTATCTCATTCTCTCGCATGTTAAATCCTATAAATGTATGTATTTGTCTCTTTTTCGTTTCAAATCACAACGAGGCTACAAAAGTTTAACTTCAAAAATGATATTATGTTGTATTTGTATTGTATGTTGGTTTCTAGGGGTAAAATTTTCTAAGTAATTACATGCACAATAAGACTTTTCAAATACCTGTAGAATCAGCAATAGCAGTACTCTTGTTTCTTGCAGTGTCTATCCTACTCCTACTAATATTATAAATGTGAAAGTTTGTGAGGATGGAGGGATGAAATTTGACACACAGATAGACCATAACTTAGGTAAAAAGATAGGCTAATTTTCATCCTGGATCGTAGACGAAGTCACGGGCAATAGGTAGTTGTTTATAATTCGTTACTCATAGTAATAAATGCTTGGGTGCTTGAAATAAGTCGTACTAACTGTTCTTTTTCAGTCCATCAAATCTTATCTACAGTTTGTACTGTTATTTTCCCGTTGCTGTACCGTTCCAAACAAAACCAGTGATATTCCCATCCCTACTGCTACATTATGTTATGCAGTCTCTATAACATCATACAAGATAGCATTGCAGGCAGTTGCAGGTTTTGTTGTGATTTTTATTACCTAAAATACTGCAATAATGTAATTTTCATTTAATACTAGCTTTTTTCCGCGGCCTTGCTTGCGTTAATTTAGACTTTGACAATCAATTCGGGTTATAATTCAATAATGATTCGAAAGACACGTGGCGCCATCTATTATCATATGAACGTTATTGTTGTTTCGCTTTTTTTCGGGGTGAAAGGTACCCTATGTCCGTTTCTGTACACCTGAAAACGTATATGCAAAATTTCAGGATGATCGGTTCAGTGGTTTAGGCGTGAAAAGGTAACCAAACAAACTTACTTTCACATTTATAATATTAGTTATGATTCAGATCGGATTCATTTTAGATAGAATCAAGTTTAAGGTTTTTTTTTTTTTTTAAATCTTTATTTATTTACAGGGTTTTTTCTATAAAGAATATGTCACCCCGATTATTGAATACAATAATTATAAAAAACAAAACTAGTCTACCCGCAACCTTGTACCCATAACAATAATATGATAAAGTGTTCTGGCGTCATCTGACAATGGTGAGGCCAGAACGCTATTATAGAAGCCTACATTAAAATTACTGTCAAAAGCTTGACGTCTTTGGTCTCCAATACGACTACATTCCGTCAAAATGTGATGCACATCTTCTATGACTCCACAGACAGCACAATTGGGAGAATCAACTTTGCGCATCATAAAGCCAAAACTATTGAGAGGAACGTGGCCGGATCGGAGTCTCAAAGCCATCACAACTTCTTGCCTATTCATCCTGCCCTCGCTGAACCAAAGCATACGTGGAAGAGATGGCTGAATCGTCTTGTACCAAATGCCCTTCGTTAAAGATCTTTTATCAAAATATTCTGACCAAGATTGAATACATCTGTCTCTAACTAAAGGTAAACGCTCAGTATGCCATGGAAGACAAGCATAAAATTCCCCATCAGATGCGGCTTCATTTGCCAAACGATCAACCATCTCATTACCAACCAGTCCAACGTGAGAAGGAATCCATTGCAATACAATTGTTTTATGTTTGGTAACAAATTCAGTGATGGTTCTTATGATACTATATGCCAGTGGAAGCCCCCTGAAAGGTGAAGTACTTGTACATCTCAACAGATGTAGAAGGGCACTTTTCGAGTCAGTGAAAATGACGAACCGATTACCGTCCAAAGATTTGACATAAGCCAAAGCTTCAGCGATAGCAATTAACTCCAAGTGCATTATTGAAACCTTTGATGAAATACGGAATTTGAAAAAGGTACCAACTTGCGAATCAAAAAAGGCTGCGCCACAGTAGTTCTCATGTCTAGAACCATCCGTATACACACAGTAAAAGCCAGAATATTGGGTATTTAGAGACTTACAACATATAGATCTTAAATTATGTATAAAATAACTATGTTTAGGTTTATCAACCGAATCTAAACTGGGCTTTACAATACGTGATAAGTCTATATTGCTGACCCAAGTATCCATGGAGAACATGCCAATTTTACTACTGCAGTACATAAGTTCTTGCTTTAGGACATCGTGTGACATAACTAACAGAGGTTTTTTCTTATTTCTCCAATAAGGGCTATTACTACAAAGACCATGAAGCTTATCCAATATGTCTATTAAAGGAAAATCGTAACACTTCGATTTTAAGTAAAACTTACCAGCTAAATACCGGCGGCGGATAAAAAGAGGAGGCAATATCAATTCAGATTCCATCACGTGAATCGGAGTACTTTTGATAAACCCACCGATTAACCTCAGGCAAATGTTTTGTAATCTATCCAGTTTGGTTAAATGTGTATCGGCGCTATTGTCCAATAAAAAGCTACCAAAGTCGATACGACTACGAATAAGAGAGATATATAACCGTCTTAAATGGTTGGGATGAACACCCCACCCTGGACCCACTAATACCTTAAAAATATTAATCAGTTTAAGGACTCGCTCACGAACCTCATTTATATGTTTCTTCCATCGGAGACCCCTATCTAGCCATATTCCCAAATATTTCACATGGTCTACTAACTCTAACAAAGTACCGTTCAAACGGACATCTATAACTGGTCTACGAAAACCTCTACTAAACAAACAAACTTTACTTTTAGCGGGAGAAATTTCTAAACCTACGTGCGTTAACATGCTGTTGATTAGATCAAGAGCAGACTGGATCTTGCATTCGCCCTCACTAACAGAAGAACACTGCACATATATAGCGAAATCATCCGCATACTGGGATATGCAAATATCTTTCTGCAAACGTTTACAAATATCCGACGTTATTATATTAAATAATAGTGGAGATAACGGATCACCCTGAGCCAAACCACTACCTGAATATCTGCTAACAAAATCGTTACCAGACTTTATTTTAAGTACTCTTCTATGAAGAAAATTCCATAAATATCTACAGATTCGTGACCCTACTTGAAAGCTATCCAAAACATTTATTAAAACAGTATTATTCACATTATTATACGCATTATTAATATCTAAAAAACAACCCATAGTAGAACAACCCTCGGAAAAACCAGTTTGAATCGCGGAGATTAAGCAACTTAATCCATCTAAACACGACCTACCTCTTCGGAAGCCTACTGTGTTCGCAGAAAATGTGTTACTTTTTTCCAGAAACCATTCCAATCTTCGAAATAAAACGTAATGGAAAATTTTGCATATGCACGACAACAAGGATATAGGACGGAGTGAAGAAACGTTACTAGGATCACGACCAGGTTTTGGAATAGGTACGATACAAATGTCGCGCCACTGAGAGGGAACAAAACTAAGATAAAAAAAGTTATTATATAACGTTAGTAAAACAGATTTACCCACATCAGGTAAATTCTTAATCATAGAATAAGATATATCATCGCATCCAGGAGATGTATCCTTAGATTTGATACATTTATCTAGCTCCTGTATAGAGATCTCACACTCTAATATAGGGTTACTATGGTGAACCGTAGGGGTCGATGGGGAAACATAATCTGGTGTTAAAGAATTTAAAAGATTTGTGGCACTTTGGGCGTCCACAAAATGTCTAGGCGAACGGTAACCTTTCAGCCATCTCATTTTGCGCCACATTTCACTAGACGATGTAGTGTGATCAACTGTAGAACAAATATTTTGCCAGTTCACTCCCCTAGCCTGCCGGATTAACTTTTGCGATGTATTTATCCTATTGTTGAGAGTATCAAGATTTTGGGGAGTGGGATTACGCCTAAATATGGACAATGCTAACCTACGACGAGCCACAGCGTGAGACAGTTCTGAAGTCCAGTACGGCTTTGGGGTAAAATCTGAAGAAGGGTTTTGGTTAAATTTAAATTTCGGGATGAATTTGTTAGCAGCGTCATTCAAAATATCTAAAAATAAATCATATGATTTTTGAGGGTCATTCGGTAAACACAAATGACTAAATGTTTGTTCCAGATGTTTTTTATATGAAGTCCAGTCTGCTTTACTAAAATTCCTTTTAATAACTGAAGGGAGATATGACGTACACAACGTTGAGATTTTAATCATTAAATGGTCACTGCCAAGATTTTCATTTAAAACGGTCCAATTAATGTTAAGCGCAATATCTGTAGAAACCAGTGATATATCTGGGGACGTCTGTTGCAAGTTGTTGTCAACTAAACGAACTCGCGTATGTGACCCATCGTTCAAAGAAAAAAAGTTGCTGTCTATAAGCGAGTCGTGAATAAGACTGCCTCTGTGGTCAGTTTTATAAGACCAACTGACGTGATGGGCGTTAAAATCACCTAGAATTAAAGTTTTGGACGGCCACAATGATATCAGATTATCCCAATCCTGCTGAGATGTAACGACTCTAGTTGGACAATAGACAGCAACAATATTTTCGAACGGATCACAATTAAATAATTGAACGCATACTACCTCGATACCGTTATTATTAACGTGGACGCGCCTCTGATGCGCTTTAACAGATTTGTGTACTATGATAGCTACACCGCCGTATGAGTCATGTCGGTCCGCGCGATAAACATCGTAACCACAAACTTTAAAATTACTTTCTGGTTCGAGCCACGTCTCACTAAGGGCTAAGGGGGGGTGTTTCTCTAACTTGAGAAGGCTTACTTGCGTGAGGTGTAAAAAAGACACGATTTTCTGGGGCTACAGGAGCTTGAGGGAGAACGACAATTTCGGGGGGACCGGAACTTTCAGGAGGAACATAACATTCTAGGGCTTTCCTGTATGTACAACCAAACTCAGACATAATCTCCCTTAGCCTTCTTTCTTTCTTATACACTGGACAAGTCTTACTTAGAGATATGTGGTTACCATTGCAGTTGACACAGTTAAACAATAAAGTGTCGCAATTTTCATGATGTCCACCACACTTCGGACAAACCACGTTTTTCGAGGGGCACATTTTCCGCATATGGCCTAATCTCCAACATTGGGAACATTGGGACACTTGGTGTATGTAAGGCAAAACCTTTATGTTTATATCACATACACGAACTGATGCCGGTAGATGATCACCGTCAAAACAAAGTCGAAGGGTTTCGCTGGGGCACCAACCACCTTCATCCCTGTTGCGACGGTCTAGCCTCTTGAATGATAAAAGCTTGGCGGGGGCAGGACATGAAATATTTCCGTAGATCTCCTCATCGGTGAAATCCACATCTACATCCTTAATAAGTCCATAGCAGACAGACAGCTGCGTGGCCTTCTGGAACCTCCATCCTTTCTCTAAAAATTTCTCGCACAACATAAGATTTTGCGCAGCCGATTCACATTCAAATTGAAGGCGTATTTTAAATGGACTTAAATATTTTACCTGGCTTATTTTTGTTATTTTATTTTCTTTTAAAATACGTGCCATTGCAAACTGTTTCGGAAGACGTTCCTTGGAGGAAACGTAGACCTCATATTTTTCTTCTTTTACTGAGTTTTTGCTACCGTGACATATCTTTTTTTTAATTCCCTTAACTTCTGTCCAACCCTCTTCGTCTTCAGTACTGTCCTCTCTTTCTCGCTTTTCCGCTCTTAACTGCTCTTCTATATTTTTACCATCTGCATTATCATCTATAGTCTCCATGTCTGACGAATCATTCAACAAACTCTGTACATCATTCTTAAATACGGGCGTAACACAGCGCGGTGCAGCGCTTATGTGATCAGCCATGGCGCGATCACGTAAGGCACACGGTTGGGCCGCGCAGCCGAGAGGTCCGGCGCACACCTATAGCGCGTGACAGTGCGTAAACAATAATTCCCGCAGTGGGGATAGCGAACCGATCCGCGACAAAAAACACAACCAGACCGCACGAGTGCCGGTACGGTTATGAAGTTTAAGGTTGTTTTCTAATGCAAATTGCAGGTTAAGAAGAATATTGTTCTGTGTATGCCATGCTATGTTATGTTTGTTTTAGCATTTTTAATACCCATTAAAAGTTCGTTTACGTATTGGCTCAGTTGATTTTTTCACGCGTCACGCTGACGTCACGTAAAATCCTGCATCGCGCAAATAGAGTTTACCGGGCAACTAGCATTTAATAATATACAACATCCCGACATCAAACGTCGGCAGTTGTTCACCAGACACAACACCCGTCTGGCCGGAGGATCCTCCCTTTTCTATGGAGGTATAATTGAACTTTACACCCTGTTCCTCATACCTCTTTATGCATACAGCGAGTGTTGTCTTGACTTGAATTATTATTGTTTCTTATGTAATGGAAATTCATAATTTTACATAACACAAATAAAACACCCATATAAACCGTGTTAATTTGTAAAATAAAAGGATGATATGATAAGTGTCGCGGCACAAAGTTGTGACCATTGACCGTTCAACGCAAACATCGTCGACAAACACGACACTTAGAAAATGAAACTCAAATAACTGTACCCTCATTTGCACAGGGATACAGTGCAGGATAAAATGTCCAATTTAATTTTACCAACTTATTGAAAATAACAGTCCTTTGATCATTTTCATGGAAATCTGATACCGCCACTGCATCAGGCCGTAATGTCAGTTTAGAGGAAATGTTGTCGGAGTTCATGCTATACAAACGTAAGTAAGTAAAGCATGCATGAAAATTTCTCTTTTCTTTTCAGTTATTAGCATTTTGATGCTTAGCAGATGTGAATGGAAACGCCAGGAGGGGACGCCCTAGGAGGACATATAGTGACCTTATTGGTGATGTTCTTCAGAAGTGTCAGGTGCGTAGTACCCGCAACCAGCGTGCATAATAATAAGGATCGTATCAGGTGGCGTTCTGTAGTTTCTGCCTACCCACATGGGAAGAAGGCGTGAGTTTATGTATGTAAGCATGTAATACAGAAAAATTGTTTTTGAAAAAACATATGGGAACATGAAAGATGCTGACAAAAGTCCTCATGTTTCTTATTCTCACCCTATAACTATTTTAAGTTATGTTACTATCATAACTTACCATCATTATCATCATACTAGCTTTTGCCCGCGGCTTCACCCGCGTGGATGTCAGAAGTTATCCCACGGGAACGTACTACCGGGATAAAAAGTATCCTACATATTAATCCAGGTTATAAACTATTTGTGTTCCAAATTCCATCCAAATCCGTTTAGTAGTTTTTGCGTGAAAGAGTAACAAACATCCATCCATCCATCCTCACAAACTTTCACTTTTTTTTTTTATATACTTTGCTCCGCACTAGGAATTTCTCCTGTATTGTGGGTGCGTTTACAAACATTTAAACTCACATACACAAACAGCCAGACCCGGAACAACTACTTGTAGGCAACTATTTATAATATTAGTAGGATTAACTTACCATGGTCATCTGAAAAAATCACATGGTTTACAGGGTGGTTGGGACATCGACGTACAACCGGTTACCATGGATATTAAGTACATGATTCTGAACATCCCTGCTTTAAATTTAATGTCGGTTCTTAAAAAAAAAAATGCTGGTCAGTACCTACATTTTGACCGCGTAGGTATTGCACTTTTCTCAAACTCAAAGCATTTATTTCAATTAAACCATTTACAGGCACTTTTGAATTGTCAAAGAGTCGGTCAGTTAGTCAGAAAGCTGAAGCTAGTTGCCCATTCCAAAACGTAGATCTCTATGGAGAAGAACAGGCAACGAACTCCAAGGATACTACTTTTAAATCAAGATATTACAAAATCCTTGGTACGTTATTCTTGTTGCTTTTAAATGTGAGAACAATGTAAAAAAGAAATCAACATTTATGAATAATAAAAATAAGCCGTGGCATTTAAGAGATGGCCAGTCTCAACTGACGGCGCCAGTTCACGAACATGACGCGTGGATCAGCACCATCCAGCTCCAAATGATTTTTCTTTCTATGAAAGAGCAGTTTTTTTTTTTTATAACCGATTACAAAATTCAAAGCTAGGGGTTCTGGAATTATGTGCTGAATTCGTGGTTACAGTTTGTACGTCGATCTCCCTGCCGCCCTGTATTTTTATTCGCCAACCTTTCCAACCGTGTTTCCGTACCCACCCGTACAATATTTGCTCTGCGTATCCCCATAGAGCAAATTAACAATTGAAACTAGAAATTAATTACAGCTAGTGGGTTTCTAACTGGCCAACCCTTTCGAACGGACCTTCGGACCTCAGACCCTGGACCTTGTTTGTTTTACCCTCTCCGAGTCCGATACTAGAAAGTTTAGATGTTTATTAAAAGGTGAAATGTTTTATTGATTTACTAGTTTTTGGTGTAGTTATTTAATTTAGGAGTAAATAGTTTTGAGAGAATTTACATGTTGAAATAGACAGAGTATTTTTGAATTCGGTTTGACGAATTTGTTTTAATTAAAAGATAACCCCACAATAACGGAAACAACCTTTCTATTGTTTTGGGGTTATCGTTTAATTTTAGAATGGTTTATGGTCAATAAATTAATTTTAGAAACAAATTGCTTACGATAAAATTAGGGTTAAGCTTAAGTATAAATAATAGGTAAATCCTACTAGGTAAAAAAAATCTCTATGATTTATCATAGCGTTTTCTCAAAAAACCTATCTGACGAAATTCGGAACTTTGACTGTTCTTAACAAGATATAAACGTAACTTCAGTAAGCTTCTAATGCATCATTCTTGCACCAGTTTGTTGCATAACATTTTAATAATTTATTTGGGAGGCTCAAGAATATAATAGATTCTCTTTATTATGTACACCATAAACATTACAGATATAAATGTAGAAATTTAACATAGGATGACACAATGGGCGGTCTTATCGCTAAAAGCGATCTTTTATAGTCAAGCTTTGGAAGGATTAACGGGAGAAGGAGAGACAATAATGCAGGTAGTCAGTGGTGTACCATTTGCTTATACAATAAATTCATACATACATAAAATAAATACTTATCTAATATATACAATAATAAACATGTAATGATGATGTTTAAGAAGAGAGGAAGGGTTTTTGACCAGAATTTTAAAAGTGGACAAAGACGGTGCACGCTACGCACGTCAAGTTCAGTACTATACAGTTTTGTTCAAAAAATTACATCGCACTTACTTACCAATTCACAAAACAAATCCAGCGTCTATTCCGTCTCAAATTCAGCTTAATCCTCAAAACAAATATCGTTTTTCATTGCCACTATCGCATTCAATATCAAACGGGGCTACGCTATAAAACAGGCAATGTACATCACGATTCAGCTCCGTTGTATGCAAACAGAATCCGTTCAGCTTATTTGTATTCTAACTGTTTTGCGCGATTCAAATTGTAGTATATTGAAAAATAAATGGTCAAGTGAATGTGAGGATTTACTTGGGTTCTGTAGGTTTAAGAATGGTGGGTTTCTTTTGCAAGTTACGCTATTGTGGTATTATGTGGTTTAGAATGGGTTATTATAGGTTACTACGTCATTTCTTTTTAGAAAGATTTTAATAATGCCATCAACAGCTCTTCTGTGTCTAATTTTGTTGCCAAAAGAGATTATAGCTCAATGTCATGTCTATTATAGTAATATAATGATACACTTGCTTAGTAATTAGATCTGTCTCGACTAAAAACCGAAAATTGAAATTTAGGTATCAGTAAGTGTGCCTAATTTAAAATTTTCGCAACACCATTACCCATCAAAGTTTATTTCAATTAAATTTCAAAACACCATAATTGTCCATTTTTCGGGAGAGCTTCTTATTAAATCCCCGTCACTAGTCCCTAAGGGTTCATTAGAAAACCAGCGTCAGACAGCACCTGTCTGACATTAATGCTGAAATGAACCTTTTTGGCGCTGCCGTGAGGCACGCACTGTTATCACTTTTAATTTTTTATTATTTGTGTTTTGTGTTTCACGTACTGTGTCCAAATAAATTTTATTCTTTCTTTTTTCTTTCTTTCTTAAATTAAACGTTGCCAATTGTATAAAAAAAAAGTCTTGCCAAGGCGTATCGTGTTACCCAGTAACTGGGTTGTGGAGGTCAGATAGGCAGTCGCTCCATCTAAAATACTGGTATCCAATTGCATCCGGTTAGACAGGAAGCCGACCCCAAAAAGTAGGTATAGAAAATTGACTGCAAAATACTAGGCGTTCTTCCACTGTATCATAAGGAACCCTAAAATACCGACATATAAAATTAAATGCGGCAAGGCAAAGAGCTGACCAAAGCAATACGATAGCAAATGGCTAGATTTTTATCTGTTATTGCCACTGTTAAGTGCTTGCATCGGTTTACTTATGGATATTGTTTTAGCTTACTTTTAACCAAAATACAGCATGGCAGGGACATTCGCCGTCCGGTAAGGACCAGGCCCAGGTCGACGGCGCGTTGTGTTCCACCCACGCCTCAAAGAGATGACAGCACCATTGACGGGGTCCGATAGGCCGATGCCTGCCGGGGTCGAGGATTGTTCGAAAGAGTTACCGTGGCCCTGGCGCACAGGCAACTGAAGGAACACGGGTGGGTTTTAGTCAGTAAGAGTCTGACACGCCCTTCCGCTCCGCCCAGAGCGGGAGAGGTCATTTGAAGAATTCCCACCATAAAAAAAAAAACGGTGGTATACATCGACGCACAACTATGGATTCAGTACATGATTCTGGACCTGAAAACCATGATCCTGGATTTTGATGCTTTGAAAATTTTCGTCAGTTATTAAAAACAATTTGCTGTTCCAAATATATATACACATACAGTGTGAGTCTTCATAATGTGCACATATCGAAATGAAGGAAACTAAGCTTAATTTTATCGACGGGAAAAATATGAAAAAAAAAACTAAAAATATTTTAATGTTTTTATAGCATTTTTTAAATTCTCGTTCGCTGCTGTGACCCCTGTGTAAACAAATCGGTATAACTTTTAAACTAAACGATCTATCAAGATGAAGCAAACTCAGTAATGAGTGGAAGTAACAGGACGTCCTCATAAAATAAACTAAAGAAAAAAAATCGCTTTCAATTGAGAATTAAGGGGTTTGTAAAAAAAAAACTAATAGTTTTTCATAAATTTTTGCATTAATTGTTAAATTTCACAATAAAAGCCCGGATTACCTACCCTATATGTAGGTACATATAGGGTAGGTAATCCGGGCTTTTATTGTGAAATTTATTACTTTAATTTATTATCCATCGTATCAGCTTTCTAAAAGAAAAAATACCATGTTTATAACTCAAACACAACATTTCCTATGTTAAAGCCTTGCACTCGGCTACGTACCATACTTTAGCAGGTAGATACACTTTTTTAAGAGTTTTTTTTTTTATTTTTTTTTTTATATTTTTTCCGTCTATGAAATTAAGCTTAGTTTCCTGTTTTTGACTGGTAGAGAATGCCTAAGGCATTAAGTCCGCCTTTGTATACTATTGTGTGCGAGAAGTTTTAATAAATAAATAAATAAACGTTAGTCACTTGACAATAGTCAATATATGTAAAAGTTTATCTACTCTGTCTGCGCATGGTTAATGTTTATAGCAAATTGTTTTATTTTTTAACTGTAGTTAGCTTAACCATTTTGTCAAACAACAGACTTAGACTGTAATATTTAACAAATTGCTAGTTCAATTAACGCATTTTAACTATTAGTATGTTTGACTACTGATCAAACCACAGGCCCTTAGTTTGGACATCATAAATTGACGAAACTTGCTTTGTGAGTAGTAATGGCGCAATTGAATGATTTATAATAATAATAATAATAATAATAAATCATTTATTTCAGGCAAAATGGCCCATAGACATATACCTTACAAACTAACATACATACAATATAAAACAAAACTTTTGTTAAAAAAAATAACTTAAAACTATGTTAGTATCACTTCACTAGCTTGTCCTTGAGCTGCCTTGTGGTACTTGTCCGCGGAAGCGACGGAACACTACGTCTTGCGGCCAAAAGTCTTCCGCCATGACGACGGACAGGTAACAATTCGGTACTCGCACCACGAACGCCTTGAAGTTGACGTTGCGTTGCGACTCCAGTAACTGCACCCTCGGCGAGTACCTCGTCTTCTGGCGCACGTACTCCACGATGTCCTCCGCCTTAGTGGTGTAGTGTAGGCGGGAGATGTACACCGGGGTGTTCGGCTTTGCGGCACGTAAGCTTACTCCGGGCTCCGTAGGAGCTTTGCCGCAGCGGTTCTTGTTCGTTCGTGACTGACGCTTCCTCCTTTGCACAGTCACAAAGTCCTCAACATCAGCCTTATTCGGGGCTTTGTTTGGCATCATAATTGGAGCGCCACTCGCGGCACTCGCAGTGACGACAGCGAAATCCTTTTGCAAGGGTCTCGCCAGGGCTGCGGACACTGGCAGGGGGACGGAGCGAGGGGCTCGGGCGGCGCCGCATGGAGGTGCTGCGGAGACGGGCAGTGGGCTGCGGGGCACGCGGGCGGGGCGCGCTGCAAGCTCAGCAAACGACGGATGCGCTGGCGATGAAACTGCTGACGCGGAGTTTGACGACGATACATCGAGGCCGGCTCCACGACACATGTTTACGTTAGACGCATCGACTGATGACCTAGTTACCGCCACACTGTTGCGCAACTCAGTAAATTCTTTGCGCAAATCGGCGACGGTGTTTTGGGATGCATCTAATTTCGCTAGAACATCCGCGAGGCGGGCCTTCAGATAGACAATGTCCTTCAGAAGGCTCGTTACATCGACGTGGTCGAAGGTGACGGGTGGAAGCTTGTGTAGCTCCTTCGCCACAAACGTCGGCACGTCGTCCGGGTCTGTCTCCTTAAACAGCGTGATTATGTCTTGCAGGCTTCTCTTAGTCCCGTCACGCCGGCGAGACACCATCTGGTCGCGCTTGTTAAGCACACTGAACAACAACAGCTTGGCAGCAGCTATGTCGTCCTCGCTGAAGTTCGTTGCACAGATCTGAACAGCGGACACTTCGTCCATCACATCCAGCTTCTGCTGCAGGAACGCCAGCAGCTCATTTGCCACAAGTTCACTGCTCATGGCGAGAAAATTACGAGCGACAGCTTGCGCCGCGCTAGTCAATGCACAGAATATGCACACACGTCCGCATCGAAACGCGGCATAAGCGAGACTAACTAGAGCTAAAGCGCGGTTACTGTCGGACTGCATAGAAAAGAAAGAGACGCGCGATGACACAACGCTGGTAATTTATTGCAAAATATGAAGCAATTAAGGATTTACAAAAAATCTATTCATTGGACTAAAAAACTGAAACACTATTACGTTAGTATGTTACTTGTAGAATAATCTGACAAAAAATCAGAATGTTTGCATGTATATTAGTATGGTTTTTAACAGTTAAAATATTTTTTTAGAGGTATCTTCGTGATTTTTTTCTATCATATCAAGTTAATTGTATTATGTTTTCAATACACTATCTAACTAGCATATATCCAGAAGAATATCATATATTTTTCTGATTTTGGTTACTGCAGTGGATCATATATTTTTAGGCATTATAAATTTGCGTTTAGGTCATGTAGTCCCCTTAAGTCAGTCTGTGGTTGTGTAGGTACAGTGTATGACAAAAATCCTTGCTACTATACAGTGTCTGCGGTCACCGATACGATCAATTTGATTAACAAATCACCCATCGTAAGTAATAAAAAATAGCGTATTTTTTATAGATGTTATAATTATGAGCGTCTATGAAAGGCATACATTGCTTTTTCTAATTAAGCAAGTGTTTCATAAATACCGCTCAAAAATGCTTCTACGTTAAATTATTGTAGTAAGAATTTCAAAGTGTCTGCTTATTCCAAATGGACAATATGTAATAGAATTATTTTATATATTCAACAAAGAAGTGCATTTCTTTGTGCTCAAAGAAACGAAGATTAAAATAATATTGTACAAGATAGTGATTACTTCATAAGAATAGCTTTTAGATACAGAGAATAAAGTTAGTATTTTTAATGAGAAATGCATTATAAAACTGCAATTTTCTTTTATTAAAGTGAATTGGGTTCAAACTTAGATAAACATCAATATTCTTCTTTATCTCTTATTTTTTTTCTTTGTATGACCAGATTTATGAACGTAAACGAAGCACAAGGAATATGTAAGGATCGTAACTGGTGGCGTTCTGTAATTTCTGTCTATCCCTGTGGGAAGAAGGCGTGAGTTTATGCATGTGTATTTATTCTTCTTTAAATGACAAACTCATTGTAATGTTTGTCTCGAAGGATCCTTTCAGAAACTAGGGTTAGCGCTACTAGCCCAGTAGATTAAAGCCTCGCCTACGAGAGTAAGTTAAATCCTCTTAAAAACTATTGCATAGCATATTGAACTCAGTTAAAAGGACTGGAATATTACAAGTAATAATAGTCCTCTAGACCGAATTTCGGCCATGGTGGCCAATCTCTGCGAAGACTAGCCAGCGACACGGGAGTTAGTACACAAGTATAGCACAGAGACAGGTTCCTTCTCTCTTCTCTCACTCTCTAGTCCGATGGGACGGCAATCGGATAAGACTGGAGAGAGATCAGGCAAGTAAGGTGTTACAAAGTTCTTAGAAAAAACATAACCCTTCTTTGCAGTTAGGTCAACTGAGTGGTCTACTAAATCAACAAAAATATTTAATTACTCGCAACAATAATTCCATAAAATATGCCCATCAACATGGAGATGACTTGTAAAAATAGAATGTATCACAGGCACGTGAAAGTCTCCCCTTCTTCACCGTATCATCAATCTTCACTACGCAAAGGGAATTAATTAAATTTGCCACTGACTCAGTTACGTGTGCAAAGGTTTAAAAGTTATGGAAGGAACTTGGGTGTAGATTAAGCAATTTATTTGGTTCAGTGTTTCAGGTGTGTACCTACCTAGTTTTAACGAAATCTTTTCGATCACAAATTTATAGTATCGAAATTATGGGATTTAGTAGTTAAGGGGACTACATGACCTAAACGCAAATTTATAATGCCTAAAAATATAATTATGATCCACTGTAGTAAACAAAATCAGAAAAATATATGACGTTCTTCTGGATATATGCTAGTTAGATAGTGTGTTGAAAACATAATACAATTAACTTGATATGATAGAAAAAAATCACTAAGACAGCTCTAAAAAAAATTTTAACGATTAAAAACCATACTAATATACATGCAAACATTCAGATTTTTGTCAGATTATTCTACAAGTAACATACTAACGTAATAGTGTTTTAATTTTTTAGTCCAATGAAAATATTTTTTGTAAATCCATAATTGCTTCATATTTTGCAATAAATTACCAGCGTTGTGTCATCGCGCGTCTCTTTCTTTTCTATTCAATCCGACAGTGACCGCGCTTTAGCTCTTGTAAGCCTCTTAATGCATCTACAAATCGGTACTGTTGCTTAAAGAAATGCAAATGTCCTGACAGGTACAGAAGATATGGCATCACGCTGTGGTTCTATTCACTAGGGTTCATCCATATGTTTTACCTTACTCTTAAGGAATAATATCCAAAAACCTCAGAGCACCTGAATTATAATTATAAGACCATTTATTTTTAATTTTCTTCGACAACTTCAATCTTGCAAAATATGGTATTTTTTGCCGGCTTGTATTACTTCGATCAAATACAGTATCGCTTCGATTGATTTGGCTTGATTTAGAACGTGTTCTTACAAAATATTTGTGACGTTACAAGAAATCTAATCAGACATCAAGACACATTTTTCCGTTGGAATATTTTCGTTTGAAGATCTCTCAAGTTTTTTTATTTTTTTTATTGCGATATGGGCCTGCTATTGACTTCGATCACGCCAGATAGAAAGCGTTGGATGAAGTCTACGAACGAACAAGCCCAGAAGATGCTTGTTCAGTTTAATCAGCGTAGTGCCGCTTCTAGTAAATCTTACGGCACACACGAAGGGCTTACAAAGTACCCACCTTAGTAACGCTGTAATTAATTTAAAAATAAATTAAACTAGATTAGACGGGAGTGCGACAGTCTGGTTCTAGTAAACTGTCTAACACAATCCGAAGTTACTGAAATAATGTGCGGTGATTACATTGAGAATTCAAGACGTGTTACTTGAGTACCTAACTGTCTCTGGTAGGTATGAGATTTTTGAGTAGAAATTGAAGTTAATTGTGATTGAATATTGTTATTTTGTTTTAGCTAAAATTAAAATGAAAAGTATTCCCATCACTAAGATACATTTTAATGTATTTTTTTTTAATGATGGTAATAAATTTAATGTATTAGTGTATATATTGGGACTTCGTGCCTTGGTAAAAAACTAAAATAAAATAATATTTTTTTATTTAGCGCATGTTGAAATTGCGTACGTGTGTCTGAATTCTTTGATATCCCATGCTTTTGTCTGTTATTTAGATTATTCGAGTTAGATTTGTTGTCTTTTTTGATTGCCAAGAACAATATAAAAAAAGTATTTTGAATACTGCGAAAAAGGCCATAAAATAAGGTTATTCTGACGTAAAAAATTCTGTGTAAAATATCCCTATAAATTCTAGTGTGAACAATTGGTGGCTATCGACGACTATTCGCGGGTATGTAACAAACTTATGATAGGAAGGTATGCACTTACCCCTTTATTTATAAACGTTGCTTAAAGTTAGGTAATGTTAGCGACTGTTTTTGACGTTTAAATGCCTCTTAACGTTAATCATCGCTTATAAATAAACCCTTTAATGTTTCGGTCTTTTCTGCAGGTAGGTCTAAGGGCTCCTATATACTATACCGGCGGCACAGCCAGACGGTTTTATCTGCGCAGGTATGCCGCTGGCATTATCAGGCATTATCGGGCAAGCCCAGCCCGGCGGCGGCGGCGGCTCAAATGGTCCGACGCTTGTTGGCGGCATGCCCACCGGCATAGTGTGTAAGCGCCTTCATAAAGACTTGTACTAATAATTAATATATTTCTATTACAGATTCAATGTAGAAGACACGATAAACACCAAAAGTAAGCAAATACGTATTGGAAATACTCTCAATTTTCAATTGATGAATGACATCTGAAAAAGCCCCTTTAAAAACTCACTTTTCCACGTGCCTGTACGTACAAAAACAAACGCGATACATCCTGCCACCCTCGATCTTCATCGGTACATTCATCAACAGTGTAATAATGCTCTCATTAGTCACAAATGTAATGTACTTACGGCAAACATAATATTTGTTATATTAATTTCCACGGAAGCGAGAGACGTGCTTCGTTTGATAATCCTGTACCTATTAAATCATTTGTTTATTTAATACATATTAATGTATTAAATAAACAAAAGATTTTTGACACCGTGCTTTATTCAATATCGCCCTCACACACCGTAGCCATATTGGTTCTTTTAAATTCCTTCGTTCTCTCACTCACTCAGTCCTTCACTTCGATCCGTTCCCTCTATTCCTTCCGCATTCATTCCCACAATAATATGGTGACATAATAATTATTATGAAGAAATGTGTAGACAATCTGAAACATTTAATTTACAGACAAATCAAGGCTAAAGCTGGACTAAAGCTCACTTGCACCACGAAACACTAAACCCATTTAGCGCTAAACTTATTTAAAACATTTGTCTCCGTCATCTTAAAATGATTGACAGAAATAGAACGATGATTTAAATTCGTTTCTCGCTAAATGCATTTAGTGATGTGAAGTGCAAGTGGATCTTAAGGCGGTACCCCGACCAAAACCTTGTCATAGTGCGTTATTCAGACGCTATTAACTCATTCAATATGGGTAATAAACTACATCTAAAAGCACATTATTAATGTTCGATATCCTATCATCACATTGCACGTTCTTATTGGTTTTTATGTGTTCTATATACATCTAAAATCTCCATGTAAAAAAGTGACTAAAATTATTGATTGCATGCATCTTTTGCTAAAGGTGACGTTCTATTCATTTGAGGATTACACTAATGGATAGATAATTTAAAAATTTAATAATACACGTTTTATTTTATTTTAAAACTTCACTTTTCTTTTTTTATTCAAATAATTTCATTATTTTTGTGAATTTTATGATAAATGAGCGTGCGGAGGGAGTGAGACAGAGCGAGACTCAGCGACGGGACAGAGAAGGACCGAACGCTCAAGGTCGTTTGGTCAGGGGAGCGCCTTAACACCGGGTGTCTGCATAATGCATAATGAAAAGTTATTTTTTTTACGCATACCTACTAGCAATGTTTTTAAGAAAACCACTTTACAACAAGCAAAGGGTTGACGAAACAGTTCCTAGAAATAAACTAATCCAATTAAGAAAAAACACATGACTTGAATTTACGTGTAGGCAATTTTTACCTTGAAACTACGCCGTAGGTATTTTATCTTTTGAATATAAAATAAAATAAATAATTGTGAGTAGATCTTTAGCCTTTATAAATACTACTACCATGAGTTTTATCAGCTAAATGTATTTACTAAAAGCATTAAGGCTCCCACGAACAGGCGCGACGCAACAGTGCGACGCGACTCTAGTAGAACAATTTCTATGAAAACTTCTACAAGACTCGCGTCGCGCCAGTCTGCGGGAGCCTTTGAGTGCGGTAGAGGTAGCAGCGGTAGTGCCTACAGTTCAATTTCTACAGATTGTTTTTGATTTTTCTTTCGTCTGAAGACTATCCGAGGCAGGCTCATTTTTAAAGTAAGTTTTTAACAAATGTTTTTTAAAATTAGCATATTAGCGTGTGTTTTCCGGTTTAGTCTTTTACTGTATATGTATATGACCGTATTTCTGTCTATTTTCCTAGATGCAGTGGTAAACGGATTTTGTTCAGCTCCTGTAATTAACCATTTCTTAAAAAAGGAGGATGTTCTCAATAAAATTCGTCTGTATACAAGGTGACAGGGAAATTCGACCTACTCCTTGAAAGGGGTTATACTAGAGGTCATTAGCAACAAATAAAGTCCAGTTAAGTAGGGGTCAAAACTGGATGGTAACCGAGCTATGACGGGTCTCCGATTTTTTTGAATTTTTCTGACTTTTTAGCAAAAACAATTAATTATGAAAAACTACTTCACTCTTAACATTAAATTGATACTTTTTGTGAAAGCTGAAATTTTTTTGATTATTCAAAAAAAAACTTGCCCAAAACTTACTTAATCTCAGAAATAAAAGGTCTTTAGTAGCAATAATCTTTAATTTTTGTATTTTATCCGTAAATCGACGTATACATTACTTACATTTTGACCAATATGTAAGGTTTATAGAGTTAGGCTTTGTAGAGTTAGGGGCTAGGCTCTATGTACATTAGATCTGATAACTTTTTAACAGTGAAAGCATAATGTAAGTCTTGGCAACCTCCTTTATATTAAGCTTTTTTGGTGGGATTTCATTTATTTTTGTAGGGTGCTCAATTTCTTTGCTATTTTAGCGGTGATATTGTACTGATATTACACATACATGATCTTAAAACCATAACCCTTACTTCTAGCATAGTCGGGTAAAATAGTTATTTTTGATATTAGGGCGGTAAGTTGGTTTTTACAAACGACTCACGCTTACCATAGTCACGAGTTTGTAAATACCAATTTCTGCGCGTGTGTCATACAACGTTTTTCAACACATTTGCGAGAAAACAATACAATATTAATATCGGATTTCTCGCTTGAACTCATATATTATTACTTTGTTTATAAATATCAGTCTGAAAGTTGCAAACAATCTTTGACGTTTCTAATATGAAAATGGCGCGAATTGCAAATGGCGCCACGTACGCCTGGAGAAAATTAGAACTAGTCGTCTCATTTTCTCTTTAGTATTAAAGCGAAACAAACGTATTTAGCAAAAGCGCTTCCAAGGAGGTTCGATTATTCAGCTTATTTATTCTCGTAATGTGAAACTCCTTGGTGGAATTCTTATATATTTTTTATGGAAATTAAAAATAAACCGTAAAGGATACGCACGGCGCTATACAACGGAGCATGCGGTAAAACATGTACTTAGGTGTGAGTACCTGTTTAACCGCACGCTCCGTTGTATAGTCCATAATTTTAAACTTTCGAACAATGTATAAAGGCACCGTAAATGCATTTTTTGAGCAAATGTGTTGAAAAAGTTATTTCTTGCACGCCAGCAATTACTTTCTTCATAGTCAACGAAAAAAGAGTTTTTCTTTGTTGTTTACATGCTAATCCAGCTTCCATAACAAATGGAAGTAGGTATATCTAATAGGTTATATACGGGCTGGTGTCCGCAACTCCACGTCAATCGCGTATTTTGAGTACGGGTAGGTAAATCGATTATTAGATCCACCCCAGCTCCTCGAGGAAGGCCAGCAACACCTTGGTGTTGCTGACAATCTCACGTAGGGTACCTGGGTTACCGAAGTACTTTGCCCTGTACGTGGTGACCACCGGGCAGTTTAGAAGCAAATGAGCTGCTGTTTAGTCGTCCTCCATGCAGGCCCTGCACAGCAAACTGTCTGTGACTCCTATGACAAAGGGGTGTTTATTAAATGACCCGTGGCCAGTTTAAGCTGCTGTAACTGTACGCAGCTGTTTAGTTAGTCGGTATACCTATTATCCGTAAGAAATACAGACTTGCACCTCCTTTTAAGGCGGTTGGAGGGTAAAAGTTATAAATTTCTCTTTTTTTGTTGTTGTTGTTTGTGCGCAAATTTTAGCCTGCATACCAAATTTCAGTTTTCTAGGATTTTGGGAAGTGCCCTAGAGGTGTTGATGAGTGAGTGAGTCAGTCAGTGACGAAATCGACGCAGCTTAGATATGAATAAAATCCAAAGTATAAAAGCTAGATAAATGATACTTATTATGTTTTACAAGTCTATTTTATTTTGAGAATTTGAGCTCTCTAACATTATCCAGGCAGCAGCTATGAGGGTAAGAAAATACGACGAAACACTTCGAGAAAGGGTAGGTAGTTGGTGCCCCTGCTTTTTGTTTTTGGTTCGTCTTGGCGGGGGTACTACCGTGCCCCCAGATCTCAAGAATAATGTTGACGTTGTATTTGAAAAACATGTTTTCCCATTATATTCCAACTGCAAACATAAGTTTGTAGGCAACAATATTGAAAGATTTACCCTGTTGCTTTAAGACCATAGACTTCTTATAGGTTTTCCTGTTAATGTGTAAGTAAAGAACTAATCTCTGTACTTTTTTCAAAATCGTAGGCTCAGTAGTTTCGGATATAAGGGTGGGGAATGGTAAATTTGCATATATATTCTTAAATAACTTCAAAACTATTTATTTTAAAATTATACAATAAATATTTAAGACCACACAAGAAGCCCTTACATTTGATATGTCACATGGTACAGTTTGCAAAACTATTAGTATTCGTTTTCCCCCTTTAGTGACCCCCATATTCAAAATTAATTAATTTACGTTACACGTCTGTGTTTGTAAATTAATTTAATAGTTTAGTAGATTCTGAGCAAATTGGCTGTGACAGACGGAAAGACGGCTGTGGCACACGAGTGATCCTATAACGATTCCGTGTTTTCATTACGAAGTATGGAACCCTAACAAAAGTAAAACTAAGCAATTGTGTCAGCCTACTAACGTAAAAACTGCTGATTCTGTAAACGTTTACAATTAAAACTACATGTACGGATTCTGGGCATGCAATTGTATATTTTTATTAGTAATGTGTGTAAAAAGACACTTAACGATGCCGAGAGTCAATTATACTCCGTCATTGTAATTTTTATTTTTTTAATGGACCATACCTAAGAATCTACTGGTTACGGAGATATTGAAGGTCAAAATTCCAACTGCTAATGACGTTTGTTTACTAAAACAAGTTTTAATGTTATAACACAACTTTCAATACCCCCACGACCCCTGTACTGTTGCATGCACCCATAAGCACAATGTTTCACGTGCGTTACGTTGCGCATTACCGTAAAGAGCAATTTTTCACACCAAAAACTTTTTTACAAAAAAACAACCGACTTCCAAGTAAAACACTGAAAACGTGAAAAATTACTTTAATTTCGTTTTTTGTATCGAATTTCCTTTTTGGCCACCGACTTCCGAAATTAAAGTTATTTTTCACGTTTTCTTGTGTTTTTCTTGGATATCGTTTGTTTTTTTTTTGTAAAAAAGTTTTTGGTGTGAAAAATTGCTGTTTATCGTAGTGCAAGTTTTCAGTTGTGGTACCTACCCTACACAAGTTCGTATACCACTACTTGATGTGTAAATAACAGTGACAGGAAATTATTAACACATCATCAAATATACGGTCGAATTGAGAAACCTTCTCCTTTTTTGTTGTGTAGTCGGTTATCTCATAATTAATTTACCTGTCATGCGTTATATTTAATTATTTTTACCTATTGTGGTATAGTAATTTTATTCTAGGTGCATCGTCTTCACATATAATTATTATGTATACATAATATTGTAAAACATTTTTAAAAGAGTAACGGTGGAGTTTCTTGCCCATTCTTCTCCATACGAAACTACCTTTTGGAAGGGGCAACTAGAATCAATTCTATTTTTTGTAAATTTTGACGTTCAAAAGTGCCTTTTTATGTGCCTATTTGAAATAAACGATTTGACTTTGGTTAATAAAAACTAAGTGGAAAAAATACGCAGTGTTAAGGATAACTCAAAAACTGCTGATCAGAACTTAATCAAATTTATATGAGACCACATGTGAAGTACCACCATTCAAATAAAATAATCATCCAAATCGGTTCATATAGAGAAAAGTTCTCAGCCAACACACTTAAAAAAAAAACATACAGTCGAATTGAGAACCTCCTCATTTTTTTGAAGTCGGTTAAAAATAAATTCGTTTTCCAGCAATTACTTTTATGCCATGTTACTTAGTTTGATGTACAGAATGCGTAGTTGACGTCTATGTGATGGGTCTTTTTAGACCCTGTATACTTTTAAGAGGCTAAATATTTATATCTAGCCATTTTCTGACATCGTTACGCTAAATGCTCCAGAATACTCTTCTATATCCGTAATGGGAATCTTTACCTAAGTAAAGATTCTCATCCCACCATTCACATTCATTCATTCATTTTTTTTTGGTGGGCATTCTGAGACCTAAGTTTCAGAATCCCCACCCTCCAGAAGTTTATGAAACGCCTCTCAAAGCGTTTCTTCGCCTCTACCACAA
The DNA here is from genome assembly GCA_916610205.1 of Griposia aprilina. Taxonomy (NCBI): domain Eukaryota; kingdom Metazoa; phylum Arthropoda; class Insecta; order Lepidoptera; family Noctuidae; genus Griposia; species Griposia aprilina. The sequence goes on along the minus strand of OU744300.1, from coordinate 4,773,336 downwards.
AGTAATCCAATCACCTGATTGCGGTGGCCGCCAGATATATTCCTTCCTGCCTGAGTAAGATTCGCCGAACAAGGTATACCTTAACCATTCGCGAAGATGCCACAACCCTCCTTCAGGAGAGGAATAAGGCCACTTCTACCCTTAGGAAGTCCAAAATCCGACCGCCGTCCTTCCATCCTCGCCGTGACGCCCCAGCCCATGTCCATCCCGACCCTTATTCGAGCCAGCCCACGACGCTAAGCCTGTAGCTTTAAATTCAACCCAAAATAATCAAATCCAGCCTATCCCTTGCTGGCTTCCCTTAATGACGCCCTAAGCCGAGGTCCGTACCCCAAAGGGGGTGCCTTTAGCGTGTAGTCGCTCAGTTTTTAAGTTTTTAAGCCCTGGCGGGAAGCCATAATTTATTAAGGCCACTCCTACCCTTAGGAAGTCCAAAATCCGACTGCCGTCCTTCCGGCCTCGCCGCGACGCCCCAGTCCATGTCCGCCCCGACCCTTGTTCGAGCCAGCCCACGACGCTGAGCTTGTAGCTTTAAATTCAACCCAAAATAATCAAATCCTGCCTATCCCTTGCTGGCCTCCCTTAATGACGCCCTAAGCCGAGGTCCTTACCCCACAGGGGGTGCCCTTAGCGTTTATTCGCTCAGTTTTTAATTTTTGTAAGCCCTGGCTGGAAGCCTTAATTTATTAAGGCACCCACAGGCAAGCCCGGTTAACCATCCGACAATCTTCTAGGTTGACCTGCGAAAGGAAAGAATAAAAATAATTTAAAAAAACATTGTGTGACCCTTAGGACGTGTGCCACTGGTTCAGGGGGTTATTCTTCTGTCGTCTTTTCGTATGCTGCACTGGTTGACGTCATCACGTCAAAGCCGACTATCGTTGAAAACCAGCGCTCTGGGGTTCTGTCTCGCATAGGGTCGTAGCATTACGCTGGGCGATTGCCGTTTTGCGTGGATGAGATGCATATTTTCCCCCGACTCGTGCTTTTTTGATGTTTACCGCAAATAAACGTATTTTCTTCCTTTTTTTTTGTTCTTTTCGTTTTGGTTCGAGTTACGTATAATTATTTCCTGCTGTGGTAAAAACATCAGCCAGTAAGCTGGTACCGTCAATCAGGTATGGAAGTCACTTTTATTCCAAATGATCCAAGCAAATTGATAAAGCCACTAGGTGCTTAACTCACCCCTTAATTAAGTAAAAAGAGGGGGTATAATACCTAATTAAAAACCAAATTGTATTAGAACGAGCTTTCGGGTCTTGCATTTTAATTCATTGTATGTTTTCTGGAGAGACCCCAAAGTTGTACTTTGCATTTTAAATTTCGTTGAACTGCTTTATTAGGTAGATGTTTCTTTCTTTTAGATAGTCAAAGAAATCTCTTGTTTCTTCCATGTTTTCACGTCATATTTCAACCGAATCATGGACATTTACTACATATCACTGAAATCTATATATATAAAAATGAATCCCTATTTCCCTTGGTCACGCCATCACGCGTGAACGGCTGGACCGAATTCACAATTTTTTTTTTGTTGTGTTCGTTATTGTCAGGAGAAGAATCTTATGAAATAAAAAAATAAGGAAGTTGATCGGAACGTTACAAAATTTAAGAAAACTTAACGCCAATATAAATTTTACATAACTATAAAGGTATGAGGAAGAGGGTGTAAAGTTCACTCATACTCTATAGAAAAGGAAGGATCCTCCGACCAGGCGGGTGTTGTGTCTGCTGGGCAACTGCCCGACGGTTGATGTCGGGACGTTGTATATATGCTAGTCGCGCGGTAAACTCTGATTGCGCGATGCAGGATTTGCGTGACGTCAGTATGACGTGTAGTTCGCATGTGGCGATGTTGATACCGCTACATAACTGTCAGTTGTTTGAAATAACTGTCAGCGATTGACAGAATGCGCGCTGCAAATATCGTTAGCCGATAGTTTTAGTTTTAGTCAATAGTCAAAACTAAAACTAAACAACATATGACATTCATAGTTAAGACAGGACAACGTCTGTCGGGTCAGCTTGTATTATAATATAATAAGATTATGAGAAAAAATTAGCTACAAATTACGACCGTCCAGAGCCTAAGCGGTGTTGTTTGCACCATATGACAACCAAACGGCAAAAAACGAATGAAATAGTTAGGTTGCACTAAGTATATGATAATTTTCAATCTCTATAAGTGAAGATAGTTAAGTGTACCTATACCGGATATATGCACCAAATTTGCTACGCTACATTATCAACCTTTTTTTTTTTTCGCTGAGAAATGCTTTATGCATTCCCGCTCGTGGGGGGACGAGACGGGATATGTGGGACTCCTGTCGGAATGACAGTATACCCACTAAAACTCAGCGGTGTTCCCACATCGCCGTGATGGGAGGGCCATGGGAATCCGGCTCAGCCTTTGCATCCACAACCCTCCCGGCGCGTGCCCACCTAGCTGGCGGGCCCCGCATGCCCCCCAGCTTGGGGGGCTACGGGAATGGCCGGGAACACCTGGCCATTCCCGTCCGACACTGGTGGAAGCCTGTGCAATACAGGCAAGGGCGCCCCCGCACCCGCTGCCTGCTGGCCTCCACCTGGGAGGAGTCGGAGATGACTATCATACTGACGTCTTCTTCGACCCCTCCTCCCTACATTATCAATCTAACCTAACCAGGCTAACCTTTCCACCAGAGATGTTATGGATATGATATTCCGGATCTGGATACGGATATGGATATAGGAATAAAATTATATCGATTTCGGATACGGTTACGGATATGTAATTATTTCGGATTATCCGTTAGCTTCGGATAGTTTCGGTTACGGATATTAGATTGAAGTAAAATATAAACACAAAAAACTTGAGAGGTGTCAAGGGACACCCGGATGGAACGAAGTTCCTTTCGATTAATTAGTGAAGGAATTGTTGATGTTGTTGTTGTTGTTTGTTGTTGTATGTTGTTGTTTGTTGTTTTTGTTGTTGTTGGGATTGTTGTTGTTGTTGTTGTTGTTCAATGCGAAATAGAAATGAAAATATCTGGCTTGCTTTCTATAAGAGAGAGAGAGACAGACAGAGAAACATGCGACGCCGCACAGCTTACAATAGCTTACTATAGCAAAAAGTGTCGTGACAACTTTTCGTAAGAATTTTTTCCGTCTAGCCTTTCACAACGCGCGATAAGGAACTTCGTTCCAATAGTATGTAATAATTTGGTTTTATTTATAGGTTTTATCTAGTCTAGGTTATCATTTTATAAAATCACTTGCGGGGCGGTTTAGCTCGGCCGCTTTTGCTGTTAGGAAGATAAGATAGTTAACAGATGTAGAAACCGCGCGTTTGGTCTATTTTAGCTACTTCCACAGCATTATGTCATATGACATTTTGCTGTGGGGTCGGGCTGCTGACATTGAATCCATTTTCATTTTGCAAAAGAGAGCTGTCAGGGCCATTTACAATCTACGTCGTTGCGAATTTCTTAGGGAACTATTTAAAAAGATTAATATTATGACGGTGCATTGTCAATTCATTTATGAAAATATTATGTATGTAAGAAAAAATCTACATCTTTTTAATAAAATAAGTGATAGACATAATTTTAATACTAGAAATAAAGATAAAATAGATCAACCATTTTTTAGACTATCTTAAGTACATACATCTTTTATGGGGTACTGTGTTAAATGTTACAACAAAATACCTTGTGATATATTGCAATTAAATGAAAGAAAATTTAAAACTCATATTAAAAGTACACTTTGTAAACAAGAATATTACAAATTAGAGGATTATATCCTAGATAAGAATGCTTGGAAACATGCTGGTCCTGCTCCATAGGACAATCTAGTCTAGATAAAATCAAACTGGTTGCTAATGTAATTGTAAAATTTATAATTTTTATGACATTGTTTTTTACATTATGTAACTACTTTAACTCACACACTAAATTATTACTTGTGAAATTTTGGAAAAATCATTTAGTTTTCAATATTTGTAAATATGTGAGCACCATGTAGTAATTTTATTCTAGGTGCATCGTCTTCACATATAATTAATGTATACATAATATTGTAAAACATTTTTAAAAGAGTAACGGTGGAGTTTCTTGCCCATTCTTCTCCATACGAAACTACCTTTTGGAAGGGGCAACTAGAATCAATTCTATTTTTTTGTAAATTTTGACGTTCAAAAGTGCCTTTTATGTGCCTATTTGAAATAAATGATTTGACTTTGACTTTGATTTGGTAATAAAATCAGTCATATAGGTAAGTAATAATTTAGAGATGTTATAATAATTAGTTAGTCTCCGCCCTTATACGAAAATATCCGAAGCTTGTGAAACGGATACGGTTACGGTTACGGATATATTTTTATTTCGGATATCCGATATTTTCAGTTACGGTTACGGAGCTCCATAACATCCCTGCTTTCCACGTAGATGAACTCCTGCAGTTGTCACTCATAAAAGTTACTTATGTTCCAATTTTCTTTAAATTTCTGAAGGCTACCCTATCCTATTCGTACGTACGTGCAGACCGAAGTAACATTTTGCATATTAATGTATGTAAATAATTGGTGGATTCAATCGGAGCATATTGGAAGGCGGGTGGCGTGCGGGCGACGATGCACCTCAATTAGAATCAACTGGTATTGTGCAGGAGTTCTATTGTGGTTGAAAGCATGGGTTTTCTTTTTAGATATATGCAATATTTCTGAGTTTTGTATGCTTGATTTATAATTGAACTAGAATCAATAAATTCTTTTTTCTTGTAAATTTTGACGTTTAAAACATTATTTCACTCCTCTTGCTCAAAAAGTCCGCCATTGTAGCGTACTAGAGCGGGGCTAAAATAGCATGTTTTCCTCTAGGAGAAAAAGTTTTTTTTAAGCTATTGCATAGCTTCTATCGCGGGCCTTGAGCGCGGGGACCGGATCCAGAAATTCCGTAACGAAAAAAAACCTCACGCTCCCCACTCCGACGGGCACGGAGGTGTGGCTTGAAGGCCGTGCATTGTCTAACGTCGTTTCTTTTCGGCAGTCTTCGACACGGTGTTTGTGTGCGTGCAACTAGACGTATTGTACGACTCTACGAAGCTCGCACGAATCGAGACGAACTGCTCCGAAATCGGACAAATACATAAGCAGCTGTTTATGAGAAAGTATATAGGTGTATAGGTATTTTAAAAAAAGTGTAACTTGAATTAATATTTATTTCCATTTACTTTCGTACCATTTATCATTTACCAGTCGGACACCATACATTTATTATAATCACCACTATCGTAAAACTCAATATCCCAATATCTCGGAAACGGCTGGGAATATCAAAATTCTGACCATATTACCCCCCCCCCCCCATAACCCGCCTCTCAAATAGTACATACATACAGACAAGCCCCTTTGACCCCCCTTTTTTGACCCCCTCTTTTTCGACCCCAATATTAAGTTGTATTATATTTATTTATATTTAAATCAATCCCACTTATATATGATCCCGGGACCCCCCCGCGTCACCCCTTTTGACCAACCCCTCCACCCGTCCAGGGCTACTTCACCCCCCCGGGTCTTAACTTTTGAACCGGAGGTCGTAGAGGTATCGAGTTTGGGGTCTTTGGAATCGGCAGTAAAGGGCCTATCTTTTGGCCCCGATAAGGTTAGGGTAAAGCGCCCCATTTTAAATTTATTTTAGATTAAAAAAAAAAAAAAAACTTATTTTTAATATTTAGGATAATTAGAGTATTCAGACTAAGGGTCCGGGACCCAGTATTATTAGTTTTTAAATGTACGACTAAATAAATGTAATGTAAAATAAATAAATAATTATAATTGCATAAGTTGATACAAAATGCTATGCAATAGCTTTACCGCGGCAGTCCCCGAGTGCCACACGTCTTTTTTATTTTTTATGTTACCATCGAGCCCACAAAAACGAAAAAGTTTTTATTCATAAGTAGAATAATCATGAATAAAGACTCGACTTATTTCTGTTTCATGAAAAAGAAGAACATCGTATTTTTGAAAATTGAACTAAAAGCGGCGATCTATTCGGCAGAATGCATGGATTGCGTTACAGCTAAAATAAAATATATTTTTTAAAAACCTTGCCAGACACTAGGAATTTCTCCTGTATTGTAGGTGCGTTTACAAACATTCAAACTCGCATACACAAACAGCCAGACCCGGAACAACTACTTGAAGATCATACAAATATTTGTTCCGTGCGGGAATCGAACCCGCGACACGCAACGCAGCAGTCAATCGCTTAACCACTGCGCCATCTGTGCCGCCAATGTATCACAGAACGCATCAATATTCTCCCAACTAACCCACGACCATCGTCGACATCAAGGGATGAGTCAACTCATCTGATTCTCTATTCAGAACATTCGAACGAGGGACCCTCAAACCTGGAGCTACGTGTATCTCCCACGTTTACCCCACAGACAACTCAATATTCATCTTCACAAAGGACTGAAATTAAGTTGCCGGGAAAAAACATTTCGTTAAATATCCAGAATTCTACAAATTATACATTTAATTTTTTATAAACTATTTAATATTGTATTGGATTATTTTATTTTCTTGCAATCGTAGTGAAAAGTAGAGTGAAACACACTGGACTAAAAACCCATTATAACTCGGTTTCCATTTACTCCCTCGCTAAAACTCGGGAGTAAAACTACCTCGTATATAATGGGTATTTTTACCCCTTGTATAACAATCTACTATTATCTACCTGGATTGACACATACAAGACATGGTGACTGTAATGGATGAAGCTTACAATATATGTGAATAAGACGAAGGTCATGGTGTTTTAGGAGAAGATAATGTATCGGTGTGTGATGTGAAAATAAATGATAAGAGTGTGGAGCAAGTAAGTAAGTTTGTATATTTGAAGAGTTTGTTTACAAGGGATGGAAAGATTGACAAAGATGTGAAAAGGAGAGTAAATGCGGGAAATAAAGTGAATGGTGCTATACATGCAATTGTGACCAACCAGTTGCCGTCCAAAAAGGCACTACTGGTTGTTCACAATAGCGTGCTGGTGTCTACGCTTATATATGGAAGTGAATGTTGGGTATGAAAAAAGAAGCATGAAAGTAGAATTAATACTGTGGAAATGCGTTCCTTGTAAAACATGTGTGGTGAATATGAATGATAGGCTGAGGAATGATCTGATCAGGCAACGGTGCGGTTTATAAGAAGATGTAGTGACAAAAAATTAAAAGAGTATGCTTATATGGTTTGGTCATGTTGAGAGGATTAATGAAAGGCGACTAACAAAAGGTACAAAGCAGATATTAGTGGAAACGCCGGGAGGGGACGCCCTTGGACGACATATAGTGACCTTAATGATGATATTCTTCAGAAAGGCAAGGTGCGTAATATTTTTTTTAAACGTTGCCTCACACTAGGAAGTTCTCCTGTATTCTGGGTGCGATAACAAACATTCAAACTCACATAAACAAACAGCCAGAACCGGAACAACTACTTTTAGATCATATAAATATTTGTTCCGTGCGGGAATCAAACCCGCGACACGAAACGCAGGAGTCAATCGCTTAACTACTGCGCCAACCGTGCCGCCGAATTTGCAACCAACGTGGGTGTATGACCTGATTTATGAACGTAAACGAGGCAAAAGAAGTAAGTCAGGATCATAGTAGGTGGCGTTCTGTAGTTTTTACCTACCGCCATGGGAAGAAGGTTAGAGTTTATGTATGTAATGTATGATTAACACATAGAATACTTTTTATTCTGGCAGTACTTTTTATTCCGCGTGGAGGTCGGAAATGATCCCACGGGACCGTGGCATCATTTCCGCCCTCCAAACGGGCGAAGCCGCGGGCAAAAGCTAATTTGAAATAAATTCTTTGACTTTGAATACGTGTTCATGATTTGAGTTCTGAACATTCAAGGATCATACGAGATCAATAATTTTTGTCCGGGTGCTGCTTTTACCTAAGGGTTTGATATTATTTTGAAAAACTGTTATGGACTAAAACATCTTATTTACATTGACTTTTAGACATGATAACAGTAACTAAATGATATAGTCAAGAATATGGGTAGCACTGTTAGACTATTATGCCATCTATGTCTTTCTTTGTGTACTAATTATGTTTTGACGTCTTGTCATCTTTGACTCAAACTCAAAGCATTTATTTCAAATAAATCAATTACAGGCACTTTTGAATTGTCAAGGGGTCGGTCAGTCAGAAAGATGAAGTTAGTTGTCCATTCCAAAGCGTAGTAAGTACCTATGGAGAAGAACGGGCAAGAAACTCCATGGACACTCTTATAAATCAAAATATGTTTATAAAATATTGGTTACATCGTTCATGTTGAAATTATACATGTGAGAACGATGCAGAACGTTAAAAGCGTCCGTAATAAAAAGACAAAAACAATTCAAATACTAAATTCAATTAAAATAAGCCGTGGCAGCTAAGAAATGACCAGTCCCTACTGACGGCGCCCGTTCACGAACATGACGCATGGATCAGCACCATTCAGCTCAACCATTTTGAAGGGAACTTAATGATCCAACACACACGCCACCACCAGCGAGACATTTGAGTGAGCATGACATACTCTTAGCCGCCAGGGCACATTCAAGTCAATGAAAGACGAGCCTAGTAAATGGTGGCTTTATAGTAGGGACATAGTGCTCACACATATGCTATGCAATTATACATTGTTACAGTTGACATATACAATCAAATCGATAATTAAAAACTTCGTTATTACTGTAGATGACACTTGCGTTATCTATTTTATTTTTCACCATAGACATAGAGAATGGACTGAGTGTTAGCCTCCCACAAGTTACCATTCTCTAAAAGAGACAATGTGACTGTGCGGGCAATACCTGTCTCTTTTTGAACCGAACGTCAAAAAGAACCTGTCTACGCCGAATCCAGTGTCGTGGAACAATCAGAATTCTAGAAAGAGATAACTGCTGGCCGCACATTCGCTTTGTCTCTGTCTTACTTTTTGGTCTGTATTCACTGCTCAACTGAAAACGGAACGCTCAGTCCATTGTCTACGTCTATGGTTTACACTAATGTACGCTATTACTGGTCACATTTTCTTTCTTTTACTGGCTACGCTCCGAGATAACACACGTGTAATTTTCACATTGCAACACTGATATACGAGTATGTACATATAACTATATTCTGGACTTACTGATCCAGATTAGTAAGCGCAGAATATTGCAATTTCACTAGTTAAATATTTGAGAGACCCGTGAATGTTTGGCACTCAACCCAATTTTTCGGGTTAAATAAGCTAATCTAATCTTTCATAAACTTTACTTTTTGAGTAACTTACCAAGTTACCTACCTACCTTTTCATTCCATTTTTTTTTAACAAAAACAAAGGAAATCCTCCCCGCAATAATTCTCATACATCCTTTCCAGGCGATTGTTGCCGGTGATCAGACAAATGGATCGCTTGCCTGATTACTTGCTGCAAAACCCGGCAAGAATGGAAAATATATGCATCTGGGGCACAGTGACTACTGAATATTTGTTGCTTCGAAGAGAGGATTGTCGCTTGTTAGAAAGCATAGTAAACTTGCAGTTTTATTGACGCACAACCCAACATAATTTCCATACTAATCTTAATAATATAGATGCGGTTCCTCTAGCTACTTTATTTACAAAAAAAAGACAACCGACTTCCAAAAACAACACTGCAAAGTGAAAAATAACTTTAATGTAATATGGTTTTGTATTTTCGTTTTTTGCCACCGACTTTCGAAATTAAAGTTATTTTTCATTTCTCATACTCGGAAAGTAGTGTTTCTTTGATCCAAGTAGCGGGTGGAAGACGCTGCTACCCATCTTTGGGCGGGAAAGACTCATAGTAATTGCTTCCCTCTCTAGGGCGGGAATTAATTTTAAAATAGAACTAAACTTGGTTAGGTAGTCGGCTACGAAAAATTTTACACAATTAAGAAAAAATTCGATTAAAAGTAAAAAAAAATGCTGCGGTCTTGTGAGTGTATATAAACAGCCAGTGTGAATTTAAAAAAAAACCCAATTATGCTGAACGGCCTACGACGGTGACGCGGTGTGTTCCATATTTATAATTTAAAAAAACTATTTACAATTTGGCGGAATACTAACTCTATATGGTGTACCGAAATTCAAAATATCGGTTTTATAGACTATTTTTTATTTTTATTGTCGCATGTTATTATTATCAATAAATATTTTAGAAAAGCGACTAGTTTTTAATTTCCGTATATTCGAAATGAAAAGTAGAGTGTTTAACACGGGTGAAAGTCATCAATTCCTATTCGGACTATAGCCGATAGAATCTAAATACCTTGTTTGGGAATTGATTCCTTTCGACCCTTGTATAACAATCTACTATTTCACTTGCAGTTATTTTTTTGGAAGTCGGTTGTTTTTATTTTTTGTTTATAAGTTATTTATTTTTCACGTTTTAGTTGTGTTACATAATTTTCTATACCACTACTTGCTATATAAATAACTATAAATAACAGTGATAGGAAGTTATCATAACAAGAAAAATGTTGGTCCAAAAAGACATTCCATCTCCAATACGTTATTTGTTTTTAGTTTTTGTTGGCAATGAAAACGTTTTTTTTAAACTTAGAATCTTCGGAAGCACACATTCGCCGGAACAGAACAAAAACATACATACATACATAAACTCACGCCTTCTTCCCATGGGGATAGGCAGAAACTACAGAACGCCACCTGCTACGATGCTAACATACTCCTATTGCCTCGTTTACGTACATACATCTGATCATACACGCACGCCGGTTGCTAGTACTACGTACCTGACCTTTCTGAAGAACATCACCAATAAGATCACTATATGTCTTCCTAGGGCGTCCCCTCCCGGCGTTTTCATTCTCATCTGCCTTGTAAATACCTTTTGTTAGTCGCCTTTTATTAATCCTTTCAACGTGACCAAACCGATAAGCATACTATTTTCAATTTATGTCACTACATCTTCTTTTTAACCGCATCGTGGCTTTATCACATCATTCTTCAGCCTATCATTCATAGTCACACCACACATGCTTCGCAAGGAACGCATTTCCACACCATTTATTCTACTTTCATGATTCTTTTGCCACACACAACACTCACTTCCATACATAAGCGCAGGCACCAGCACACCAGTCGTGCTTTTTTGGACATCAACTGGTTGGTCACAATTGCATGTGTAGCACTATTCACTTTATTTCCCGCATTTACTCTTCTTTCCACATCTCCATCAATCTTTCCATCCTTCGTAAATTGACTCCCTAAATATACGAACTCACTTACTTGCTCCACACTCTTATCATTTAATTTCACATGAGATACCGATACATCCCCTTGTCTTTCAAACACCATGACGTTCGTCTTATTCACATTTATATTCATCGCTTTCATTTTATATGATTCATCCATCCCAGTCACCATGTCTTGCAACTCTTCTGCTGACAATGCCAGTAGAATTTGAACATCTGCGTAAAGAAGGCATTTGACAGGCAACTCATTCATCGTCAATCCACACTCACCCTCTTTCAAATGTGGCAGACAACTATCCATGTACAAGTTGAGCAGCCATGGTGACGCTACACCACCGTCTAACACCCCTCGAGATGCAGAACCAGTTCTTGTATGCCCCATTTATCCTAACACAAGCACTGGAATCCTTGTATAAATATTTCATAGCCTGTACCAAGCGCCAGCCCACACCGTACAAGGATAGTGTCGACCACAGTTCATTCCTCCATAAACTGTCATAGGCCTTCTCCAAGTCAGTGAAAGCACAGTAGACTTTCTTGTGCTTTGCCAGATGTTTTTCGGCTATGCACCTTAGAGAGAAGATATGATCCATAAAGCCCATTCCCTCTCTAAATCCTGCCTGCACATCCCATATTTTCTTACCTGTCGCTTTTACCACTCTATTTATTAACACCTCGCATACAGTTTGCCGACAACACTCAAAAGACAGAACACAAAATAAGTCTTATATAGCGGAAAAATATTTAACGATTCGGTTTCACCACATCTAAAAATTTAGAGGGAATTTCAAGAATCTCTCAAAGTAAAAGATGAAGCATTTGAGATGATAAACAGTAAGTACAGGAAATTTTTGAACAACTAAAATATTTTCAATTATTAACTTACTGTGGATTATTTATTCATAGGGAGATTTGGTCCTTACCATTAACCTTTTCTAATGGCACGGTATAATTCTGCCAACATATCCAAGAAACTTGTCTGCTGACCTGTATTTGTCATAAAATAGAACAATAATCAATGGGTAAATTTGGCTAACATGGCAACCCTAAATTGATTGATAGTAGCCGCCATTACGGGACATAGTGTTGTCAAAGCGGGAGTTCAGTCCGACTTTTATTGTGCGTCCACGATGCAGATCAAAATGTTTCAAAAGTTAAGAACAGTCTCGTAAGACCGTTTTCTTGTAGCGACAACGGTAAAGGTCTGCTCTTATTGCCCCATCTCAAAGATCCAACCTGTAGGTACATGTCGTGATTGACTGCTTAGCTCCATAAAGGTATAGCATGATGGTATAATATAATATTCTAACTTTTTAGCTCGTCTTTTTACAATTTGCAGTAAACTATAGAGCAATACGCATAAATTGTAATATTGCTCATACCCCTTAATAGCGTAATAATTTATAGCCTACAGACTGACCAGACTTATAGGGAACTAACGTTTGCCCGCGGCGTCGCTCGCGTTAATTTAGAATTTGATAATCAATTCGGGATGTTCGGGGAATTATAGTTATGAGGTTGAAAAACCGGTCTATCGACACTCTAGACTCACAAAAAGTATTAGGTGCCTACTTAAATAAAAAATAAAAAAACTCCTAACATACTACAAAAGTTTATACAATAATATAATTCAATCATGATTCGAATGACACGTGGCGCCATCTATTATCATAAGAAGGTTATTAATATTTTCCTCGGGAACAGTACTTTTTTTCGGGATGAAATGTACCCTATGTCCGTTTCTGTACACCTGACAACGTATATGCAAAATTTCAGCATGATCGGTTCAGTGGTTTCGGCGGGAAAAGGTAACAAACAAACAAACAAAGTTAATTTCGCATATAAAATATTATATTATAGTTAGGATAGGAAGGATGCAAAAAAACAAAATTTATCCGGTAGTTCAGTTCAGAGTATTTATCGGTTCAGACAAACAGACAAAAATTCTAATAAATATATTTTCGGCATTAGAATCGTTCCAGAACCACGAAAAAATACTTAAAATAAAAACAATGTACAGTTTTACCTTCGCTACGATTTTATTATTCTAGTTACAATAAAATAGTTGAATATTGATTATAGTGGAGAATCATTATTCAACTATTTTCTTGTAAATTTTACGTTCTTATGTGCTTTTGATATCTCCATTTGAAATAAATGATTTATGTCTTTCACTTTGCGTGTTTGATTGCCGCAGGCTCGCACGGAACCAATATTTTGCCTGGGTAGACCCAGAATTAAAATCAAAATTAAAAAAAAAACAAAATAAAAAAAAAAAATCAAAATCAAAAATATTTTCTATTTAGAAATAGAAAATAATTTGTTTTTTGGATGTGAAATCATCAAATGACTTCTACCGCTCTGGGCGGAGCGGAAGGGCGTGCAGACTCTTACTGACTAAAGCCCACCCGTGTTCCTTCAGTTGCCTGTGCGCCAGGGCCACAGTAACTCTTTCGAACATTCTGCGATCCCGGCAGGTAAACGCACCCCTAATTGTCTTGAAACAAAAAATCCTTATGGGGAACAGCACGAAAAATAAACAAGATGAAGATTCCTGACGCTAGCGCCACCTGTCCTACATCGGTTTAACTGTTTGGTTTCGAGAGCCTCCATACAAATGTGCCTTTTTACATAATAATATGATCATGTAGCACGCGCGCCTCACAGTTACAGGTAACAGTTACAGGCAATCAGTTGCGTCTGCGTGAATGCATTTGTGGTGCATTTAACCTATATTTTGTTTAATATTATATAAGTACCTACTCTTACAAAAAAGTTAAAAGTGTTAGTGTATTAAATAAGTTGTCTCTCTTCTTAATGTTCTTAGTGTTTTGTGCTCGTGATTATAGTTTTTTTTTTTTTTTTTTCTTTATTATTAGAGTTAATTATTTTTTTTGCATGCACGTGTTTCTGTGACAAATAAACCTATTTTTCTTTCTTTTCTTTCTTTCTTAGTCTCTGGAAGATTAGCAATGAATTCAAATCACCCGGTAGGTATAGACGGCTAACCACTGTCTTCCCATTCTCTGTCATCACCAATAATTATTCACCAACCCCGGTGATTACTCACCGCACGTCAAACTGCATCCTGCATGTTTAAAAACTTCATTACGAAATGGTCTCCAAACGGTTTTCACATAAACTACGAAGCCCACGGAATTGGAATTTAATATTAATTAGAACATGCACTGACGTCACAGTTTGTGACATTGTTTTTCTGTGAGAAAATGTGGTGAATATTTAAAGGGGTGTTGGAACTTGGAATTGAATCACCGAAATGTGTTTGGTTTTACTTGCTTTTCTTACTTTCACAATATTATAGTAAATTAGATAATAATTCAGGATTAAGATTAGTACCTACAAATTAAAGAGTTTTCAATAGCATTAGCCCAGTCCCACTGACGGAGAGAAGGCCTGTGTTCCAGTAGTGGGAATATTATAAGCTGATTATGCATCAGAAACAGCATTAGTCATTTCCACCCAATAATACTTATCCATACTATACTAATATTATAAATTTCACGCCTAAACCACAGAACGGATTTCGATAAAATTTGGCAAGGAGATACGTAGGATTTTGGCCTGAGGAATGACATAGGCTACTTTATATCCCGGTAGCACGTTCCTGTAGGATAATTTTCGACATCCACGCGCGCGAAGCCGCGGGCAGAAGCTGGTCATACAATAAATTGTGAGGACTAATGACCTTACAATTCAAGTCCGCAGACCATCAAGGTTGCAGCTGGCAGCATATGGATGCTGCCAGCTGCATCATAAGCATGGGCTTATGCCTTCAGAATTTGACTTTGGAAATGCTTTTTTACTTCCAGCTTATTAAGCCTTACCTACCTGATTCCATAAAGCACGTTGATGCCTCGGCGGCCTCTGCTAGACGCGGGATAGTCTACACTTTCTGTACAAACCAATCATCTCACCGTTTACTCGTACTATGACACTAATGATGTATAGAAACTGCTAGCTTTGAAGGCGTTCCCTGACAGAAGTTGTGCTGTGTACGCAATTTCGGTGCCACGAATTTTATAAGTACTGCCGTCTCTAGACCGGCGTCTAGAGCTGGCACAGCGATTCCATGCTTTGTGCTTAAGTTCCAATCTTGTTATCGAAAACAGGAAACAGTAGAATAGAATTGAATTTTACTGCTTTTGTAAGGCTAATAATATAATTATTCAATCACACCTATCCCCATTAAATGGTTTTTTTCTTAGGCACCTACGAGTACTTATGTTATTTATGTATTGTGTTTAAAAATGTATGTCATGTCAAGACATTCACGTTCAAACATTGACGCGAAACGTTCTTTGTACCCAGAATAAATTATCTTTGAATAATAATATTATATTGACTTAAGTAAGTGATTAAATAGAATAAATTAAGTACTGGTGACTCTGAGACCAGTGGTAATGGCCGCGATGTACGAGTTGTAGGTCGTAGGTTTGAAACCAATCAGGCGCTTTACTTAGTGTAAATTATATCATCACCACTGCTCTCAAAAACGGTGACGCAAAACATCTTGAGGAAACCGGCATGTTCTATAACCAACATTTTAAGTTATATACCAACCTGCACCCGTACCGTTTTTTTTTTTGGGTAGGAAATCATCAAATAACTTCTCCCGTTCTGGGCGGAGCGGGTGGGTGTGTCAGACTTTTACTGACTAAAATCCTCCCGTGCTCCTTAAGTTGCCTGTGTGCCAGGGCTACGGTAACCCTTTCGGACAAACCCGCGACCCTGGCAGGCATCGGCCCTAATGGACCCCGTCAATGTGTGCTGGCATTTTTTTGCGTCGCACGTGGAACTAAACGCGCCGTCGACCCGTGCCTGCTCCTTACCGGACGGCGAGCCACCCATTGCTCGCCGTCCGCAAGCCCGCGCCTACGGTGGCCGGGAATCAGCTATGGACTCCCGACGCCCAGGGTGTCTCCTGCAGTGACTAGGGGCGTGAGGGTGCAACGATTGCCTCTCCCTCACGCGCTCCGCCCCCTCCTTCGCGAGCATTACTGCTTCGCAGAAGGAGGTGACGGCTTCTCATGCCATCTCGCTCCATACCATGGCCTGGACCAGGGCCGGATGCGAGAGATCGCCGCCACCGATCGCCTCCGCGAAGACACGGTGGTGCTCTGCCCAAGCCGGGCAGACTTCCACAATGGTAACACCCGAGCGTTTCTTCCCACCTTATCCGGAACAGGAACCTCCCGAAACAGCCATCTTCGGTGAGGATTTGCGTCAGCCGGAAGGCGAGGACGCCGTGGCGCCTCTAAATCCACTGCTCGAAGAGGGGACTTCCCGCCGCAATCCTGGCGTGCCCAGCACTGGGTTCAGCGACAGTCGTACTCTCCAAGTCGCTCTGAGATCCCGCCGGAGCTCTGACCGCTGTGCCGCGATTCCTCGCGGCAGCGGAGTTACTTCCCGGAGTTTTGCCTCGTTCCACCACATTCCTCATTCATTCTTTTTTTCCACTTTCCTTCCATGTGCGCGAGGACTTTTGCCTGCAGATCCCATGGCGGCAATCCGGCAAGGAGGCTCGCCGGCTTACCGGAGACCGTGCGGTATCCCCGGACCAGCCAGATGCCCATGATCCTTTGGGACGCGTTTAACAGGCGGGCTGGTTGGCTCCTCAATGAACGCGCCCACACCGGTGTCCCGTAAAGGGTCATGGATCGCACAATCCCCACGTAGAGCCTCCAACAGGAGGCGTTTGGACCCCTAGATTGGGCAAGAGCTGCTTCAAGGCAGCCCCGGTCCACTCCAGTCTGGGAGCCGAACGTCGGAAATGCTTCGGAAGTTCCACCGGCTGTTGAGGATAAGTCCCGGGTACTTCATCGTCGACTCGACGCCGATGCGAACCCTTCCTACCGTTATTTGGGAACCCGACAGTGGCGCGTTCCGAGGACCATTAGAACGCATGGCCTCGGACTTCTGCAAGGCCACCTCGGGTCCCAATTGCCGGATCTTCTCAATGACTGTCGCAACCCCACGTGTCATTACTCGGCCGCCGCCTGTTGCGGCCTCCCTGCGCCAGGACCAGCATGTCGCCAGCGTAGCAAACCACACTGAAGCCGTCACCACTGCTAGATTACGGCTCACTCCCTCTCACAGAGAGGAGGCCTATGTCCCAGCAATGGGAACATTATAGGCTGATTACGCAAACTACGCTTGGCAGGAAGGTATACTCGACCTCGTTATTTTTTTTACCACTTTTAACATCAATTGCCAGTAAATTGAAACTTTACTAACTTCACTTCGTGATTGTAGATCTATTTTGTTTGTTTTTATTTTTCATTATTATCAGAGTCATCATCAGAGTTTCATTGTTATCTTTTTTGTATTCACGTGTTTCTGTGACAAATAAACCTATTTTTCATTCTTTCTTTCAATAAAGCTACGGTTTCCTAGAAGAGCAGTGGCCGCCATATATGGTCCGCAATTTACCGGCGAATTACGTCACTGAAACGTTATTTATAAATGTAAGTTGGTGTTTCCATAGAGAGCGTTTTTTGACACCGTAAATTAGTAAAACCCCGGTATCGTTTTTATGACAGCCGTCACTGCGGCCGTTATGTGGCGGCCACCGCTCTACTAGGAAACCGTAGCTTTAAGTTGAAAATATCTATTTTTCAGTTAGACAAATAGACCTTGTCGTTATAGAAATGATTTGATTTTGTACAAACACTTTTACACGTCAATCATATTTAAAAACTAGATGAGGTCGGCGTTTACTATCTGACTACTCTGAGAAGAAAGGCCGAAACAAACTCAGAGTTGTCTTACAGCGCTGATTTAATATTAAAACAGTTCAGAGGGAAATGTTTATTGAAGAGTACGAGCTACTTTCATCAGGTAAACCATTACCAAATGAAAATCGCCTTAAGAAATTATCAACCTTTATTGAGTCTTGTATTATACGAGTTGGAGGCAGATTAAATAATTCTTGCTACGATTATAATGTCAGGCACCCTATCATTATCTGCAGCAGACATAACTTTGCTAAACTTATTTTTAATACATATTACTTACGCCTATTCCATGCTGGTCCACACCTACTCTTAGCTACAAACAGATATGAGTATTGGCCTTTGGCCTTGCCAAATCAACTATTCATAGGTGCGTAAAGTGTCAGCAATTCAACGGTGGAACAGTTCAACCCACTATGGGTAATTTGCCTAATGAACGAGTTCATTTAGAGTTTCCTTTCTTAGAGACTGGCACTGGCACTATGCCGGACCCATCCTCCTAGCTGACCGCAAAGGTAGAGGATGTAGATTAGTTAAATCATACATAATGTGTTTTTGTTTGTCTAGCCACCAGAAGGGCGGTTCATCTGGAGCTTGTCTCAGATCTAACAAAACATGCTTTCATTGCAGCACTGAATAGGTTCATTGCTCGTCGTGGTAAACCAAAGACCATTTACTCCGACAATGGTACAATTTTCATTGGCACCTGTAACGAAATAGATGACATACTAAAACAAGATTATTCTTCAGAAATGGCAGATACAGGTATCACTTTTAATTTTATTCCAGCATACACCCCACACTTCGGAGGCTTATGGGAGTCTGCTGTAAAATCTATAAAACTTCATCTGAGGCGTACGCACATCTCACTTACGAAGAGATGTCTACGTGTCTGATTCAGGTTGAGGCAATACTAAACTCTCGTCTTCTCACTCCTCTTTCCACTGATCCATCAGACCTATACCGTTTAACTCCTGCCCATTTCCTTATTGGGAGATCTCCCACATCCCTGCCGCATTCGCAAGTCATCAACCAGAACATCTCCGGCCTAAAACGTTTCCAGCGTATTGAGCACCTGAAGCAACAGTTCTGGAATAGATTCTCTAACCAGTATATCTTTTACCTCCAACAGAGAACCAAGTGGATGAACTCTAACGGGGTGCTTGAAGAGAGAACCATGATGGTACTCAAAGAGCAACCGTCACCACCACTAATGTGGGCAGTCGGTGGTATCGTACGTCTTATACTTGGGAGGGACGGAATAAGCAGAGTCGCAAACGTAAAGACGAAAAGGGGAATAGTCCGACTCGCTTACAACACCATCTGCCCTCTTCCAGTATAACCATTGAAGACAAATCTTCAACGCCGGGAGCATGTCGAGAATATCACGACGCGCCGGGCGACAGCCGGCGGAAGCTGCGGTCGCGGAGGAGGCGCTCGACCAGCTGGCGCGCACCTGCCGCCACCAACACTGCGTCATCGTCCGCGCTACTGAGCGATTGCTTATTCACTTGTCATTTTAAATCTTGTTAACCGTTTGTTTCTTCCTTTGTGAATATATATAATACAGTCCACTATTTAGTCAAGTTACCGTGTTTTAGTCCTCGTACCATATGGAGGATATTACCCATTCATCTCTACACAGTCTCTTTTAAAGTCCGGACATAATCTTGGTCAGATCATGTGAAGACATGTAGATTTGTGTCTGAAATGGTCTTTTAAGGAAAAAACCACACAGATTTCATTGGATATGACCTGTCAGTGCACACATTTGTCAGTAACCGTGTAGCTCAACTCAGAACTTAAGGAGCTCAACGAAATGATGTGCAAATGAAATTCAACCTTAAGGTGGTTAAGTAATTACGAAGTTGACTATCGGTCCACAAAAATATTGTTTCTAAGATTACAGTAAGGCCTGAATTCCTCCTACGCTGATGTCGGTCGCGTACGGTCGGTCACGTACCAGTTGTAGCAACGTACGCGCCACTGACGTCAGCGTCGCAGTGTGGTGCTATATCGAAAACAATGTATATACGTACGCGCGACCGACGTTCGCGACCGACATCAGCGCAGGAGGAATGCAGGCTTAATAGAGCTTCTTGCATAAGGGTTTATTCTTGAAATAACTACCTATCCTGTTTTACATAAACATTTTGACGTTGGCACTGGGAATTGAAAAAATAAAGCACAGGTATTCCAAAATTATTGTTTATTACAAAACAGTGTATAAAATAAATAGTAGTGACCTCAGGTAATGTTTTTACATACATATCATGAAGACTATGTTACACATCATGAAGACTTTGTTACACATCATGAAGACCCAGTTTAAATTTTTTTTCTTATTTGAAGATTTTTGACTACTTTTCGTTAAAGTGTGACAAAGTCTGTAATGAGAGATGATCACAGTATTTGCACGATCAATAATTTTCACTAAAATGAAGCATGATGATGTGTATGCAAGTCTGACACATTCTGTTTCTTAATCATGTGATAATTATAATTTGAAGCATCCTGTTATGTGAAAATTTGAGGTTGTTTCATGTTTTCGGATATCTTTTATACTCTAAATAGTAATAGTATATTGTTTTTAGTAATTGAACCAGTATCATGTTTTCAGAAAATTTGCGACGCTACAATATTTGATGGGGTGCTGCAGGGTTGTGGACATCTACTTTCTTTTTACAGCAAACGATGCGATTTTTCGCAGCCTTTTTCTCTTCTGAAGCTTTGTCTCCTCCCAGATGACGTCAAAATATTCGAAGGAAGGCTTTTTACGTATGTGCTGCATCAATTTATTTTGACTGTACGTAACTCATTTCAGCTCCGAATTTTTCTGTTTGGTGCAACGTCCTGTTTCCGGTTGCCAAAATCTACGCCGGGAGGCTTATTAAGTATTTGTACATAAACCCCATAACTATTAGCCAAAAGACAAACGAAAATACGGTAGCAACTACTTGCCCAGGATCTAAGTCTATAGGTTGAGTGCCAAGAGACATGATGATCAACAGCCACACGCCTTGGAGACAACGTTGCAAATGAAGTAGAAGCAAATGATGAGAAGGACGGCTGATCCAATAACTGTCAGAAACTGGTTCAAGTTGAATGACAATCCACACGGGTCTGGTGCTTTGGCCATGATTCTAACTTACGGCACCTCTATAAAGCCTAAGAATATACTTTTGAAAATCCTCGCCTATGTGCCTTGAAAATACTTGCACATCCAACTCATAACAATAAGTAAGGTAACAAAGGCAAATGCGATCAGGAGCAGTTGTAAGACATCAACGCTATAGCATGTTTTATCGATGGGTCCTGGTTTGGCCATATCCTCACTTACCACTCGTTATATGGCAGACGACAAGAAAGAGTAGAACTAATATCACGATAGAGCCAATCACCATAAGAAGTTGGTTCAGGTTAAAAGTAAGTCCACAAGTATCAGATTTAGGGTTTGCCATTCTTCAACACCTAACGCAAATCATTGTAGGTACCGAAGTACTATTTCCGATTATTCCAACATTTTACATGTATTTTTTTGTGTTTTCGTTAATTTTTAATTGTTTTTTGATTTCACTATTTTTATAACGGCAGATTGGTTTTTGACATTGTTGATGTAAAAACGAAGAAAAACCTTTGACAGATCTTCCTCTTTGGTTCTTTGGTTTGGAGGTTAAAAGAGTTCATGCTTAAAAACTAAATTATGAAGTTTATTAAATGAAAATGAGTAACGATTTTTGGTAAAACCAACATTTTATTCGAAATAAATAGATTGATGAAATGAAATGAAATTAAACTTTGTACATAACAAAATCGCAGATGAAGCTAATCTTTATCTAACATTAAAAAAACGTCATGCCTCCAGTGTTGTTTTCCTGTAAAAGAAACAAATATATGAGACAACTAAATAGAGTGCTAGGATATTTTGGCACCCGGATGACATTGACAGGGGGGCGTTGTTGGTAAACGTTTGTGAAATATTGTAATAAAAAAACAAGATGGTGACGTCAGTTCTGATTTTGGCAACGCGCCACAGTAAAACTCTTACTTTGGAATTGTTTGGTAATTTTTTACCACAATAAGTTTATTGTGGTTAATACGAGGGCCATATTCAGACATATTTATGAACTACCTTCCTTAGGGTTCCGTAGCCAAAGGGCAAAACCGGATCCCTTATAATTTCGTCATGTCAGTCTGTCCGTCTGCCCAATAGATTTAGTATATACTAATAGGTTAGATTGGCAATGCATAAGGGTATAGTAAAAACAGTATAGTCTAAGCGTACGTTAGAGTAAGATAGATAGACGAGACCATTCACGTACAAGCTACAGGCCTGTATCGGCCGAAATCAGTCGGGAACCAAAATAAATCCTGTCTATTTTCACAAAATCTTGGGTTTGAAATCGTTTAGCAGACGTGATTAATAATGGTTATGTGTGCAGAACCAGGGAGGTAATTGCGTAATACACTGTCAAAAACAGTAGGAATGGGTTTAATTTTGACAGTTCAACAATATTCATTGCGTTAATGACGTTGTTGAGCAGACAAATTTATCTAACATAAGAAGCAATGGATTAGCAATATACTTCAAAATGATTCAGATTGTGTTTGATAGTGTGTTACGCAATTAGGGCGCTGGATGTAATTGATCTAAGAAAGAAAACCCACAGAATTATTAATTTCATACGTAAACAGAACTGGAATGTTTAAATGCCTAAATGAAATGTTTGCGAAAATGATTGCATTTTATCACGTTATAGCTCTGCATGCTTATGAATTATATTTAAAATAATAATAAAAAATACGTGATTTCCTGCTTTTTCCAACGTCACTTTTGTAGACCTAGACATTGGCACAGTACGTCGACACGGCAATATCGATAACATAGAAAAAGAAAAAAAATGAGAGCCGTGTGTGAACGTACTTTACGGTGAAACCAAAAAAGGTTCATGTATACATGAAGAACGTTGGTGGCCTCATTTATCATTCTCAAGATGTTTATGAGATAGGTATACCGTCTGAACGAGTTCTCCGAAAAGATATAAAAAGGAAAAATGTAACTACGTATGTTCAAAAACGAAAGTATGTTTTCAAAATTGGTAGGTAAAGGAATGTCTTGTGTCCTGTAAAAACCTTGTTTAACATGCTTCACATTCACATGTATGATTCGCCGGCATTATCCAACCATAGACACCTATTAATATAACTAATAATCGAACATTATTTTATTAATAGAATAAAGTAAGAAACAAAATTGCAAAATACTTCCAAGGAAAGCTAATGACATATTAACAATAAATTAGTCCCCTTTGGAGGAAATTAAAAATCCAACACGTTTTGTTTGTAGTTTTATTTTTGTTCCTTTATTAAAGTGAATACGTATTTCACTTTATCCACATCTTCTTCAAATCAGGAGACACGAATATACAGTACAACCATTTTCTTAATGTCCCTCGGAAATCATCGGATTTCCGAATACAAACGAATGTTAATTTCCATGTCCATCAATTATTAGATTTATAAATCTAAAGGAATGGATGGACCTAATCGCTTACCCCCATGGGAAGAAGGCGTGAGTTTATGTATGTATGTAAATCTAATAAATGATGGACAATCTATACTGTAACTGTACTGCAATCTATATAGATAATAGAAGTTGAGGCAGCTAATGAGCAGAGCACTATTTGTCTCGTACACACATGCACATCACACGCACACTGGTGTAATTTGTTTTTGGTCTCGCCCTAATCGCCACAGTGCCAATCTAATGTTAGTATAGTATATACTAAATCTATGGTCTGTCTGGATGTGATACAACCATTTAAAAGCTCCCGCAGAAAAGCGCGATGCAAAAGTACGGCGCGACTCTTGTAGAACATGTTCTAGAAATTTTCATAGAAATTGTATTACTAGAATCGCGTCGCGCTGTCGCGTTACGCCTGTTTGCGAGAGCCCTTATTCGGAGACTATTATGCACTACATCGATGAAAATTGTTATTAATTGTTGAGAGTTATTTTATGGATCGAAAAGATAACACATATTACATATTGAAAGATATAATCGTAATGTCAAAGCAGGAATGAAAAACAAAAAGAATGTTATAAAAAGTAAAGAATCCTCCCTTATTCGACAATATTTTTCGTATAAGTCCCACCATTCCTGAAATTAGTTCCAGTCTAGGTTTATGGCTTACTCAAAATTAGTATTCTATAGGAACTTACTTCACATGGAGTTCTTTTTCAGTAACTAATTCCCTAACATAAAAATGTCTAATGGAAATATGCTTTGTTCGACGATGTAGTTCTGGGTTTTGTGAAATCTTTAAGGCAGCATGGTTATCGACTTGTAACGTAGGGACTTGTAACAAAGTAGTAATTTCATTGAAAAGTCTCTTCAGCCAGACAATCTCACGAGCCGCATTACTAGCCGCCACAAGTTCTGCTTCGGTACTTGAAATAGCTACAGAAGTCTGTTTACGACTTGCCCAAGAGATTACTCCTCCTGCATACATGCATAAGATTCCAGAAGTAGAGTGTCCTGTATCAAAATCTCCACCATGATCAGAATCACTAAAGCATTCTAAGATTCCAGTTTTTTATCCTTTTTTGTTTATAATTGCTGTATCTGGGGTTCCCTGAATGTAACGAAGTATGCGTTTAACCTTTTTAACATCTACTAAAAGACGAATTTGTATTTTTTCTGGATACGACACAAATAGCGTATGATATGTCTGGTCTAGTACCTGTCATTAACTAAGCTAGCGCACCAACGGCTTCACGATAAGGAATTTTAATCTCATCCTCTTTTACTGAGCATGGTTGTACTTCTTTGATGATTGGAGTACACTCACTCATTCACACTCACTCATTCCAAAGACGACGTTGTCGTCGTTTTTTTGACGTCATCACGTCAACGCCGGCTATCGCTGAAAACCAGCGCTGGGGCTCTGTCTCGCATAGGGTCGTAGCATTATGCTGAGCGTTTGCCGTTTTGCGTGGATGTGACGCATATTTTCCCCCAACTCGTTTTATTTTTTTGTATTTGTGTGTTTTTTCTTTGCGTCATGTTTACCGCAAATAAACGTATTTTCTTTCTTTTCTTTTCAAAGCGTTCCAGTATCCTTTTAGCATAGTGTTTCTGAAAGACTTTGATTGAACCATCGTTGTTTTTGAAGACTTCCAAACCCAGAAAGTAACGAGGCTGGTTTTGTGGTTATGTTGAACTTCCGTTTCAATTCTCCCAATTTTTTTTCAGATTTCTTTGGTTTCGTTGAAGCTATTATACCGTCATCAAAATAGAGTCCAAGAATTATTTTGTTATTTAGTCGGTTTCTAATGAACAAACAGGATCTGTGTCACATTGTTTAAACCCTAAAACTTTCAAATAATCAACAATACATTTGTTCCAACATCTTAGAGCTTGTTTGAGACCATATAAACTTCTCTTCAACTTACATACTTTAGTCGTATCATCACTGTATCCTTCTGGTTGATTCATGCAGATATCTTCATCTAATGAACCATTCAAAAATGCAGTTGCTACATCAAATTTTCTGGATTAATCCTTCATTTGCAGGGATGCTAAGAATTGATCTTATTGTGGCCATTCTATCAACAGGACTAAATGTGTCACTGTAATCAACTCCTTTCTTTTGTGTGTAACCTCTCACTACTAATCTTGCCTTATATATTTTTCAAGGCTTCCGTCAGCATTGGTTTTCACTTTGAACACGCACTAACAAGAAATCAGTTTTCTGTATTTTGGTTTATCCACCAAAACCCAAGTTTTATTCTCTTTTAGAGATTTTAGTTCACTATCTATTGCTTTTAACCATTCCGCTTTCTGAGCACTTTTAATTGCTTCTTTGTATAATTTGGGTTCATCAAAATCACTAACAATAGTAGATATAATAAAATCTTCAAATCTATGTGGTGGTCGCAATGCCGATCTATCTCTTAGTATCCTTGTCACAGAATTTTCTTGTTCGTCATCATCACCATCATCTAAATCAACATCTGATGATTCAGGCGTTATATAGGACTCATTAGATTCTTCTTCATTTCTACTAGGTTCATCCAATATTATAGGCAAATTGGGAATTGTTTCTTCAAATCTCGCAGCATTATTCAATGTTTGAGGTACACCTGAAATAGTTGCAAAATATCCTCCCTTGTATCTAACATTGGATGATTTTCTCTAGTTTTAGGAAAATGAATCTCCATCTCAACCATTGGACTTTTTTCGTTTGTTTCAGAGACATCTGACTCCAATCCAGTAGATCTGATGACTGACTCGTTAAATATTACATCTCTTGACCGTGTCAATGTTGGATTCAATTTATTGTCTAAACTCAGTAACCGATAACCATCATCACCATCATAACCAATGAGAATACATTTTTGAGCTTTTCTGGACATTTATGTTCTCTTTTCTTTTGGAACATGAGCATAACATTCAGTGCCAATAATTCTCAAATGTTTGATGGAGGGCTTCTTTGTAAACCATAACTCAAATGGTGATTTTCCTTCTATAGAAGTCGGTCCAGTTCTATTCAGAACATAAGCAACTATGTTGATAAGCTCAGACCAACAGGAGAGTGGAAGTTCTTTGTGAGCGTGCATCAAAGTACGAGCAGCTTCTACCAAAGTTCTGTTTTCTCTCTCACTACATCCGTTTTGTTCGCCCGTTCGGCGGTGTTGGATGCCATGATCAATAAGAATCTTTTTCACAGCATTATTCTGGAATTCTCCTCCTTATCACTGAGAATTGTCTTTATAATATGACCAGTAGTCTTTGTCTCGTTTGTCATTTCAACAAATTTATCCTTTACTTCAGACTTGTGCTTGATGAAGTAAACATGACGATACTTACTGAAATCATCTTTAAATAATACAAAATAACGAAAATTTTTGAATGAATTGGGAAATGGACCACATACGTCAGTGTGAATGATCTCTCCTGGTGCTTTATATCGCTCTCTTGTTCCAAATTTATATCTATGTGTTTTACCAAATACACATCCTGTACATAATTCCGAATCAAGTTTTACTTTTATACCAATTTCCTTTTTAATCAATTCTTTCACGTGTCTTTTATTCTAGTGAGCAAATCTTTCGTGATACGAGTTGTATAATATTTTTGTTGACAGTGAGTTCAATTCAGGAGATGAATTTATATAGTCTTTACATTTAATTTGTAGATTCCTCCATTCTTGACTCTTGTGCCAATAATATTTATTTTTCCATCAACTGTCAATTGATAAAAATCTCTTTCAGATGTGAAGACACTTTTCTCAAGTTTATCTTGAGCAGCAAGTACGGAAAACAAGTTTTTCTTTATTGCTGGAAGATTCCATACATAACACAGTCTAATGTTTTGTGCCTAACCTCGAAAGTCAGGTATCAAATCAACTGTACCTTTAACAATAGCTTGAATTATTAAGCCATTTGCTCTTGTTACTGTTTGAATAATGCTGAAACATTGAAAGCTGGAAAATATGTCATTTCGACAGGTGACATGACTTGTAGCACCATTATCAACAAACCAACTGTGTAGATCTTCTTCAATAATACTAGCAACCTCATTTGTTTCAACTTTCATTAATGACAGGGTCAGATTGGTACCGTTAGCTTGACTTGTCGATAGTCCATGCGTTTTAGGACGTTTCCCGTCCGATATCCACTTACGATATTTTTTAACTTTGTGTCCATAGTTCGCAATATCCACACTTGTTTTTATTCTTATACTTATTTTGCACAACTAAAGCTTGTGCATTAGTACTACCAGTATTATCTTCTTTCGTCAAAAGTGAACGCTCGTAAGCACATACATGTGCTGTCAGATTGTATATATTTCGATATTTTCTTGACATCAACATCCAGCTGGACTTGAAAGAGAAGTAGTTCTCGTCGCGTAAAGTTTCCAAGATCTTGCAGATTAATAATATCCTTGGAAGGTCATATTTTGTTTAACCTTTTTGAAGTTCCACTTTCAATTCATGCCATATATTTTTCAGTTTGGATATATGCATTGACATGTCGTGTGAGGGATCTTTTTTATAGCTAAAGTAACTGTAGCATATTGAATAGCTTTTGTCTTCAGATGTTCTATTGAACAAAGTGTGCTGTTCATCCCAAACCTGTTTGGCTGTTGAGAATCTCATGATCTTTTTTAAAGTGGCATCCGAAATGTTAGCCATCAAAATAAGCATCGCCGTACTATCTATCTTATGATATGCTTCTAAAGTATTTTCATAATTTGCTTTAACGTCTGCAGTTGCTGTAGTAAGCTGGTTGTTTAGGTTCTATAAGTTATCCATTTATAGCGTCCAACCCGCCAGGATTACCCCTTAAAAGCAACCGTACTTTGCAGCGCCATGTGACCAATTTTCTTTTTCTTCTAAACGACCGATATCAATTTTGCAACTCGTAGTCGTAGTCGACAATTTGACAGACATTCGTTAGAATTTATTTGAAAACATAGTTTTGTATTTTCTTGCAAATTATTTTTAAAAACTTACTTGATTCGTTTCGTTTCCAATGTAATTGAACGCTCTGCTACCATGTTGAGAGGTATTTTATGGATCGAAAAGATAACACGTATTACATATTGAAAGATATATTCGTAATGTCAAGCACAGATGTCAAAGCAGGAATGAAAAATCAAAAAGAATGTTATAAAAAGTAAAGAATCAGAGAAAACCTCCTTTAACATTAATAATTTTTGATTTTGAAAGAAAACCAGCGTATTTTATTTTAAAGTGAAACTTTTATTACATCGTCTCAAACTTTTTCGTCTGTGTGTTGCATGTCGCGTGACGGTCGGCCACAGAGTAGGGAAAAAGTTTCACTTTTACCGTGGTTTCATAAAACCACACAATCCTTTTTTTTTACTTAACATTTAATTGTTAAGTCAATATGTTAATTGCTGGTAGTCCTTCAAGTAGTAATATTTAAGGGCTATTTTTATTCTTTTTTATTGTTCAGTTCAGGAAGATCATAAAAACCTATTATATAAATAAAAGTGACTTTAAGTCAAACAAATCGATAAGACCAGCACACTAATTACGTAACACACTATCTATCACAATCTGAATCATTTTGAAGCCTTTTGCTAATCCATTGCTTATTAAGTTCAAAAAATGTGTCCGCTCAACAA
Source organism: Griposia aprilina (assembly GCA_916610205.1). Classification (NCBI taxonomy): domain Eukaryota; kingdom Metazoa; phylum Arthropoda; class Insecta; order Lepidoptera; family Noctuidae; genus Griposia; species Griposia aprilina. Next base: position 4,744,150 of record OU744300.1, on the reverse strand, counting down.
CGTAAATAACGTAATGAATGTTGTTGAACTGTCAAAATGAAACCCATTCCTATGAATTGCTGTTCGTTAGTCTCGCTATAACTCAGAAACGGCTGAACCGATTTTTTTATTTTTTTTGTTTTATTCACCTCTTTAATAGGGTGGTTTAAAAGAAGAAAAAAATAGGAAAAACCCAAAGGAAAAAAATTAACAAGACAACGTCTGACGTATCAGCATATTCGTAACATGCTGGATGAAATGAATTATGGATGCGGGTTACCATATCTCAGGATTTTTTCTGAGATCTCAGGATTTTTTGGCTCCTGACAGGACCTACCTACCTAGGTAGGGTAGGTAAGGTAGGTAGGTAGGGTAGGTAGGTAGGTAGGTAGGGTAAGTGTTAGATACCTACTTAGTGCTCCTGTGCGAATCCGGGCCGGGTAAAGCTAGTTTTACATATTTTTAATATTAGTCTAGATAAAAAAACCCACACCTTTCATTTTGTACACTATTACTACTGTTCTACACTCGAGAGCAATGAATCCGGGTCACTTAAAGAATGTTAAAAATCTCGGAAACAAAAAATGATAGGTTAATGCAATAAATTGTATTTAATAGACAATGTAATACTCCTTAAATGAAAGTAAAAAAAATATGAGTCACCATACATTTTATTAACACAAAATTACATAAAGAAAAAAACTGCTGATCTCTCCTTAAAACAAAAATAGGAAACATGAAATTTTTGAACTTTATTACGATTTTCTTGAATTTTAATACTTCGTATTGCCTCCTCGTGCTTCCATTACTGCGTTTACGCGGTTTGGCATGCTGTACACCAAGTTCCTTATACGATTTTGGGGAATATTCTCCCATTCCTCTGTGAGAGCAATTTTGAGCTCACGAAGCGTGATTGGGGGAGGGTTTCATTGTTTTACGCATCTGCCTAGCTCGTCCCAAGCATGCTCGATCGGGTTGATATCCGGGCTGCGCGCTGGCCACTCCATACGAGTAATGTTCATCTCTTGAAGGTAGTCATTCACAATCCTACCTGTATGAGGTCGGGCATTGTCATGCATAAATATAGCATCCTCACCTAAATTGACCATAAATGGACCAACGTGATCATTGAGGATTTCTTCCACATATCTTACGCTAGTTAAAGAGCCGTTTTCAATGATCACCAGCTCTGTGCGACTTTCAGAAGAAATTCCGGCCCACACAAGTACAGACCCACCACCGTAGGCTACTTTTTCTTCGATGCATGCTTGCTTGAATCTTTCCCCTGGTCTTCGATACACTCTGTGTCTTCCATCGTGCTTGTAGAGCATAAATTTTGATTCGTCGGAGAACATAACTTTTGACCAATCTTCAATACTCCAATTTACGTGGCTCTGGGCATATCTTAGTCTTGAAATACGATGCCCACGCTCCAGTTTAGGGCCGTTTGCAGGTCTAAGGGGTTTTAAGTTAGATTCAGCAAGCCGACGTCTTACTGTCCATGCACTTGGTTACTTCCTTCGAGGCGTCGAAACTGATTTGTGAGTTCAGTTCCTGTGAGAAAGCGATTTCGAAGCATGGTGTTCACCAAGTATCGGTCTTCTCGTGCTGTGGTACACCTGGTTCTGCCCGTTCCTGGTCTGCGTAGGTTAGAACCAGTTTCTTCGTAACGTCGGAGAACTCTTTGTACTGTTGACAGCGACACACCGACAGTCCTGGCTGTATCGCGCTGACTCCGGCCGGTTTCCAGCATTGTAAGTATTCTGGTGCATTCTTCAGGCGTAAGCGACATAATTTCAGCTTGAATAATGAATATAGAGCACTATCAACATGGTTTATGTACCCACATAAATGACAGATTACAAACAAAAGCAAAACCAAATGCTGTAATTTCGTAGTTCCATCTTCGAAAGTGGCCCTTTTTCAAATTTGATTTTTTTATGATATAACTTTACAATAACTAAGAAGTTTTAATACCTTCATTTAAGGAGTATTACATTGTCTATTAAATACAATTTATTGCATTAACCTAGCATTTTTAGTTTCCGAGATTTTTAGGATTCTTTAAGTGACCCGGATTCATTGCTCTCGAGTGTATTTTAGAAAGATATAATATTTACAATGAAGACCGTTGGTTTTCCGCCATTATGTGCTAGCAGACTTTGCTGAAGAAACTTAATCATTAAAAATAAAACAATTTAAGGCGGAACCTTCAGGGTAGCCCGCGAAATTCAAAATTTCTTACGTTTTTTTGAATTTGCAGTTCACTTTCAGGTCGTATTTTGATTAATTATGATTCGCGACCGTAACAAATATGGCTTTACAGAATTATAATCATTAGAATCAGCGATACCTCTCTTTAGGTTCATATTACCCTATTGAATAACTATTTCATGAAATCATGACATTTGAGGACAATTCTAACTTAAGGAGTTGTATTGCTGATTCTAATGATTATAATTCTGTAAAGCCATATTTGATACAGTCGCGAATCATATTTAGATCCCCATACAACCTGATACCAACCCGCAAATTGCAAAAAAACTAAAGAAAAATTGAATTTCGCGGGCTATACCTTAGCGCATCCCCCTTAAGTTCAACTTCATTATTTACAAAGACTCTTTAATTTTTTGCACTAGTGATTTAACAACTTTACCAGTATCTATAAATAGAGCACATTATATAAAGCACAAAATGGTGATCGGGTTGCCATTATCTGTTTTTGTATAGATTGTTTTAGGTATACCGTAGGTACTAGGTACGCATCAAAACGATAGCTCTTCCATACCGAATTCAATGCTGTGATACTGTTTAAAGCTCAGCATCACGTAACGCTATCTATCACAATCTGAATCATTTTCAAGCCTATGCTAATCCATTGCTTCATATGTTCGAAAAATTTGTGTGCTCAACAACGTAAGTAACGCAATGAATGTTGTTGAAGTGTCAAAATGAAACCCATTCCTACTGTTAGCGTGTTACGTAATTACTCTGCTGGTCACAGTGAGGCGAAACCCGCGCTACATGAGAGACGCGACTCCGCGCGCCGTTTGTTTTAACGTTCACGAAGTAGTGTGACTATTTGGGCTAGTGAACACCTCCGCACAAGTTAGTTGACATAATTGACGTTACCGAATATTGTCCCATATTTCGAGCAGGATTCGCCTTAGTTTGGCGAGTGCTTAATATATAAAATGTACTCTGTGCTTAAGTCTACAAACATTTATTAAGATGTCACGTTAAGATAATTACTTTAGCTTACCTAAAACAACTTGTTTACGATACTATCACAGTATTTAAATCTCACGAAGCGACGCGCGCTTTACTTGTGGTAACCATGTGTACAAGCACGCTGTGAATGTGTGCGTGTAGACGACTAGCGTCAGTACATCACACATACCACACTTACGGCTTCACTATTGTCTCGGAAGGTACCGAGAGCTCCTGCGCATTCACACACATTCACAGCGTGTTTATACACTTGGTAACCACAAGTAAAGTGCGCGCGCTTCGTGAGATAAAAATACTGTATCCATAAAACCAACAGGCTTATACTCGTATTTACAAAAACTAAATCCCACAACCAAAGGTTAATTAAACACAAATTATATTCATTACCAAGTTTATTAAGATCCAAATATATATATACATTCCCAGTCTATTCTATCATACCAATATTCTATCAGTCAGCGAAATATACAGTCAACACCATCTTGTAAGTTAGTTAATAACAATTTCGAAATCACAATAATTTTGAGTACAGTTACCGTACATGACCATAAAGTATCACGCTAACACCTACAATTAGCTGTGACACTAAAGTCGAGCATTGAGCATTTGAAATACTCAACAGTCGGTGTATTCACAGTAATAAGCTCAACGTGATAGTGACCACTTTTTGATTAAATTAGATATCTTTGGTTTTTTAGTGCAGTGTATTACTATTAACATTAAAGACAGAGGAAACATACAGCGCAAGATAGAAGAAGATAAACTAAACTTAACGTATTTCTGTGGTGTGAGATTTGATGTCAGAAGGACTAACTGGAAACGATAGAGGCAGTAAAAAAGAAGCATAATCTCACACGACACAGACGTATATAATTCTTGCGCTGCAATTGAAAAACATAGAAATCAGAAAGCATGCAGTAAAGACCCCCAGAATACCAGAAACTATGCCAATTATTTACTGAGCTTTGTTCTTCTTCAGATGTTTTCGGCGGCTGTTCTCCATCGATCGACTCACCACCCAGATGGCAAAACTGTTACACGCACTTTGCATGAGTCGAATCGTATTTATGAAGACGGCATGAGGTAGGTAGCCAGTGGTCTTTTCGACAACTCCAACCAGACCGATAGCAGACTTGACAAAGTCTTTAGCGGTTGGAGCGAAAACGGTACTTCTGCGTATCCCGGACATGTTGGAGCATACGAAACCGGGCATTACGCATTGGCAAATGATGTTCGCATTTTTGCCGTATTCCATTTGTATGCCTTCGGTGAACTTGTCGACGTAGGCCTGTGGAAGAAGAGATTATTGAATATTTACATGTTTGTCATATGGCTGGATAAAGTTCTCCAGGATCAGACGGACCGAGATTTAGATCAAAATGATTAATTAATCGAACTGCAGTACTTTTTTGTAGCCATACTATGTATAATATTACTAAACGAAATAAAGTCTCTTTTCCCATTACAAAATCTCTAAAGAACGTAAGAAAACTTTTATAATAGTAAGGAATGATAGAGGACTTGTATATCCACTAGACAAGTGCAATCGTATTTGGGTCTCTTGAGGTATAAGATCAAATATTGCTTGCCTTTGTTGCTTGTTCAGTCTTTACTGATATCAAAATATGTCTGTATTTGAGCGATTTGTGAGCATTTCTGTCGTATTCCGCGTTAGAAAAAACTGTTTATGTGTGGTCTACAAGCTGAAGTGGACAAGTTAGATTTATGGAGCGTCTAAAATGATGGCTGACAAACAAGAAGTAGAGCTTGCTGTAATAGCAGGTGAATCAACAGCGTATCTATCTAGTTAGTTGGGGAGGTCATGCAAGGGACGCAGGCAGCTACATTATCGAACAGCACTCCAACATTGTTTGCAATATCATTTGTATATATGATAAATTCAAGGTTTTACAACTCACGACCCTTAAACGCCCATAGATTTTTTTTTATCTGTCTGCCGCTTTCCCAATTTATCATCATTACCATCGTCTTTCACTCAAACCATTTATTCTTTTCTTGGTCTTTCTCTGCGCCTGTAGAGTCTTACCTTAGTGGCAGCATATACGGTGAGCAGGGGGCTAGGTATCATCGATGAAGCGGATCCTATGTTGATGAGAACGCCCTTATTCCTGTCCACCATACCGGGCAGGACGAGACGAGTCATGCGGGTCACTGACACCACGTTAGCCTTGATCAGGGATGTTATTAGCTTGTCCCTGTTGGAGAAGAAAAGGTGTTCAAGTATTTGGTACTAGTTTTTTTGGTGATTTGCTTGTACTCTGATTTTGATAAACCGTTTTACATTTACAGAAAGCAACATATCGTTCTGCAAACCGTTCTTGTTCAACATTTAAAAACCCCTTTTATTACTATTACCAAACGACGGAATGATATGATTTATACTGTTCCTCAAACTCAATATAAATACACGAAGAGATTTTTCTATTACCTTGGCCCTAGATTGTACAATAAAATTAATGCGTCCTTGATATATAATTTTGCACATAGCAAATGTAAACTCGCCCTCCGTGCATTTCTCCTGAATAAAACATACGACGTGACTAAAAAGTACTTATTGACACTTACATGAAAGTAACCCTATTTCCTATTATACAAATACACAAAGGTACACTCACTCTCACACACTCATACATACATACACACACCCTTACACATGCACACACACCCTTACACACGCACACACACCCTTACACACGCACACACACCCTTACACACGCACGCACACCCTTACACACGCACACGCACTCACTCGACTCACCACACCAACACTTCTCATTCTAATTTGTTTTATTAATTTTTTATTTTTGATTTTATTTTTGTTGTATATTTTAAGCTCCAAAAGTAAATGTACCTAAATAAATTATTATTATTATTATTTAGTGGGATAGGACTTTAGCTAGTTTCTTTTTGAATTCATTTATTAGCTTTTGCTTGTGGTTTCATTTGCATTGAATGGAACTACTTATAAATCATTTATCAAAAAAAAGAACTGGTCTATTTGCGATTTGATGCCTGAAAATAAGTTCCAAATTAAGGCTTAGGTATATTTATAGCCACTGTGACAATTTATTATCATAAGCTTTGGGATGAATGCCAAACGAAAGCTTGATAAGACGAAATAGGTTAAATTGTTACCTATAGAGGTATGAGGATCAGGATGCTAAGTTCACTTATCCTCTATAGAAAAGGGAGGATCCTCCAACCAGACGAGTGTTGTGTCTGGTGGGCTACTGCCCTACGATCAATGTCGGGACATTGTATATGCTAGTTGCACGGTAAACTCTACTTGAGCGGTGCAGGATTTTGCGTGACGTCAGTGTGACGCGTATCTCGCATGTGGCGACGTAGATATGGCGTACTTTTTTTTTATAAGCCGTTAAATTACCCGATTATAATCAAAAAGAAAACAATAAAAATGAAAACCATTTAACCTGCTATAGCATAAAGCCCTGTAATGCTAGAGTACAATATAAGTACCTATCGCTTACTGTTTCAACAAATATTTTACACGAAATAATAACATTTTAACGTCAAAATAACGAGGCCTGTATCACAATTTATTACATTTTATATTCCTATGAAAGTTCTAACATCAGTACCTCATAATTCATTTGAAAGAATTGGAACAAATATGGCTACGAATCAACAATTTATTGGTCTCAAATTAACGCGTATTGGAAAATTAAATTGGTTACCGTTTTAAGGCTCCTCCCAACAAGCGCGACACACGACGCGAATCGCACGCGAAACAAAGGCACCGCTCGTCGAGCGACAGGCACGGGTGCCTTTGCATCGCGACGCGTGTCGCGCCTGTTGACGGAGCCTTTAGGCAGAATGTCGTTTTTTTGCTAAACATTCGTCATAAGATCGGTACTAACGGTAACAGTACACCGCGAGCATTCGCTTCACGAATTTGTTTTGCAAACATTCGTTGCGTGAGCTTTTGTTAAAACCGGGTCCCGACGTTTGTAATGTGTGACGTAATGTACCGTTTAATGTAATGTGAATAGCTTGGATGGCATACAAACTCAACGTGAAATCTGTATGCGTTCGACTGCGAAACACTTTGTGTTCGCGCTTAAAACTGACAGCCGATGGATCACTGCGATCGCCAGCTTGAGCGTTACATGTAATGCTCGTAGTGCCGTCCACACGCAGAATTCGTATTACATTACACGATACATTACATGACACATTGTACACGTCTGGACCCGGCTTAAACGCAGCGAAAATTCATTCGTGATACGTAAGGATCTACATTTATAACAAAACATGTTCATATTGTTATTAGAATTTGTTTTTCATGTTTGGGTTCACGTCACCAAACTTCGTTTTTTGAGTACGTGATTAGCTTAAAGGCTCCTACAAACAGGGGCGACATGCGACGCGAATCGCACGCTACACAAATGCACAGCTCGTCGCGCGACAGATGGTGCCTTTATGTCGCGCTATCGCGTTGCGCCTGTCTGTGGGAGCCTTTAATTCTTCGACAAGACCATAGTTTGGAACTTTCATACTCGGTAGAATACTGCTTAGGAACGAAAGAAAATGTAGGTTAACGAAAAAGTCACCAACCAGGCGGCAGTGAATATCGCCTAAGTCTTCACATTGAGATTCTCTAACCGACCTCTTGAATTGAATTCGTTCACCTGTATGAGCCCTTTGAGAATTCGCAAGTGCTGAAATATTTATAATTTTAAACTCAATGTCAAATGATTATTCATAAAATTCTTATTTTAGGTCAATAAGGTCGTTTTGTTTAAAAGGTCACTTTTAATGTGAGGGCACTTGAAGCCGGTTTTCTTTTTGTGTATAAGCAAGGTTTTAAAGGGCTTCTTTTTAAGTCCTTAAAAAACCAAGGTGGTAATTAAAATGAAGGTGAGGTTATTTTTAAAAGCTGTTTCAGATTTGTAACCATTACAATTCATGTTGCAATACTTAGTTTTCCTTCAACGTAAACCCGCCAAAAGCTGTACTATGAATGAAATCCAGTGGTGTCTTAGATTAACTAAGAAGATATGCACAGAATTCGGAGGTTAATTATGAGCCGGAGTATTAAGAAAGGGTCGGCTTTGCAGCGGGTCCTGTCAATCACTCATACCCATGTGACAAACTCAATTCAAAACTCTTTGTATCTTATACCAGTTCAGTACGTTAGTGAACGTTTTTTTTAATAATAATTTATTTATTTCAAAAAAGTGTGGTGCAGTTTGTTATACTAAATACAAGCTGACCCGACAGACGTTGTCCTGTCTTAACTATGAATGTCATAATATGTCGTTTAGTTTTAGTTTTGACTATTGACTAAAACTAAAAATATCGACTCATTTATCAACCGATCCATCTGTGTTAAACGATATTTGCAGCGCGCATTCTGTAAATCGCTGACAGTTATTTCAAACAACTGACAGTTATGTAAAATTAATATTGGCGTTAAGTTTTCTTAAATTTTGTAAAGTTCCGCTCAACTTCCTTATTTTTTTATTTCATAAGATCCTTCTCCCGAGAATAACGAAGACAACAAAAAAAAAAAAAGTGAAATCGGTCCAGCCGTTCACGCGTGATGGCGTGACCAAGGGAAATAGGGATTCATTTTTATATATATAGATAATTTTACAGTGTAGGGATAAATCCTAAAGGAAGTAACAATTAACAGAATTGAATCTGGCTTCTTAGCTAGGTTACATGGTAACCTGTATTAAGGTTAAAACCGAGTAAAACATACATAAACTCATGCCTTCTTCCCATGGGAGGGGAGTAGGCAGAAACTACAGAACGCCTCCTGCTACGATCCTTACATACTCCTTTTGCCTCGTTTACGATCATACATCTGATTATACACGCATGCCAGTTGCGAGTACCACATATCTGACCTTTCTGAAGAAGGGTCCTAGGGTGACCCCTCCCGGCGTTTCCACTCACTTCTGCCTTGTAAATATCTTTTGTTAGTCACCTTTCATTCATCCTCTCAACATGACCAAACCATCTAAGCATATTATTTTCAATTTGTGTCACTACATCTTCTTTTAAACCACACCGTTGCCTTATCACATCATTCCTCAGCCTATCATTCATAGTCATACCACACATGCTTCGCAAGGAACGCATTTCCACAGCATTTATTCTACTTTCATGCTTCTTTTGCCAAACCCAACACTCACTTCCATACATAAGCGTAGGCACCAGCACACCATTGTGAACAGCCAGTCATACCAGCCAGCCATCTACTACATAACCTGTCTAAATAAGGCATCTAAATATATGTAGGTACATTATCAGCTTATCACTGTACTTTAGTATAGGTACGATATAACGTAGAAGCCATCTGATGCGCCGATTAAGCTCAAGCCATTAGCTGTAACGTCACGGCTTTGTACTGTATTATCTCTGTAGAGGAACTATGTTGGTCTTCCTGGGTAGGTACGGAAATACATTATGAATAGATATAGTTGGCCGTGCTTATAATAGCAACGAAACTCACAAAGCAGCGGGGTAATTGCGGAACACACTAACAGTAGGAATGGCTTTCATTTTGACAGTTCAACAACTTTCATTGCGTTATTTACGTTGTTGAGCAGACAAATTTTCGAACTTATGAAGCAATGGATTTGTAATAGGCTTCAAAATGATTCAAATTGTGATTGGTGCTGATCCATGCGTCATGTTCGTGAACGGGCGCCGTCAGTGGGGACTGGTCATTTCTTGGCTGCCACGGCTTATTTGAATTTAATTTAATATTTGAATTGCTTTTGTCTTTTTATTACGGACGCTTTTAACGTTCTGCATCGTTCTCACATGCATAATTTCAACATGAACGATGTAATCAATATTTTGTAACCATTTTTTGATTTAAAAGAGTGTCCATGGAGTTTCTTGCCCGTTCTTCTCCATAGGTACCTACTACGCTTTGGAATGGGTAACTAGCTTCATCTTTCTGACTGACCGACCCCTTGACAATTCAAAAGTGCCTGTAATTGGTTTATTTGAAATAAATGCTTTGAGTTTGAGTTTGAGTTTGATTGATAGTGTGTTACACAATTCGGGTGCAGGTACAAGGTCTTGCCACCAACCTTGGACATCAGGCTGACGATGGTGTCTATAGGTACAAGTTGTGTGATATGCAAAGACAAGGCATTTAATCTATCTACTTATATGGATTTTTTGTGGGTTTGTTTGTTACCCTTTTACACTGTAAAGGCTGCACGAATTTGGATGAAATTTGGCACATGAATAGGCCATGAACTGGATTAGGATATAGGATTTTATCCCGATATTCCCACGGGATCGAGATTTATGCGGGTTAAAACACGGGGTGCATCTAGTACATAATAATATCATAAAGAGGTAAAATTTGTGAGTTTGTATGCAGGGGTAATCTTCTGCACTTATTATCCGATTCCAAAAATTCTTTCACAAAATTGAAGCTACAGTATCGCCGAATGTCATTTCTCAGCTGCAGCCCGCCAATTTCAAATTTTCTTTGTTTTTTTGCAAATTTCAGCTCTGTTTTACGTCGTATGTTGATCAAAATGCGATTCGTGACTGTAGGAATGATATATTTATTTAATAACAAGCTGACCCGACAGACGTTGTCCTGTCTTAACTATGAATGTCATATGTCGTTTAGTTTTAGTTTTGACTATTGACTAAAACTAAAACTATCGACTCATTTATCAACCGATCCATCTGTGTTAAAGCGCATTCTGTCAATCGCTGACAGTTATTTCAAACAACTGACATTTATATAAAATTAATATTGGCGTTAAGTTTTCTTAAATTTTGTAACGTTCCGATCAACTTTCTTATTTTTTTTATTTCATAAGATCCTTCTCCTGACAATAACGAACACAACAAAAAAAAAAAAATGTGAAATCGGTCCAGCCGTTCACGTGTGATGGCGTAACCAAGGAAAATAGGGATGTATTTATATATAATATATATAGATAGATAATAATCATCAATTTCATATCATTCGTCAGACTTTGGATATATTTTGTTCCACCTAAGAATTTTCATATGAAATATTCTGAAAAATTCTTAAGTGTAACAAATTTCCAAAGTTAGGACCGATTATTTATTAGGACGAAGTTGCGGGGAGAAGATAGTTTTATTAGTAAATTGACTATTGTCCGTATATTCGAATCGCAACTGTAATTCTGTGACATTTGTGTGAAATGGTATTTGTTTCTAATAGAGCATCTGCCATCTTATCTCTACACCACCCTCGGTTGACTGGTAGAGAATGCCTAAGGCATTAAGTCCGCCTTTGTATACTGTTGTGTGCGAGAAGTTTAAATAAATAAAATACGGCAAATTGACGTAGTGTGTCAATTTGATAAATACCTAATTACTTTTTTTTTTGGATTTATCAATCAAATTTTAATATTAAATATATCAATTAAACATATATTATATATAAATATACAAGCTAAAACTAAAATATATATACCTACTATTTACAAGTGTATAATGTAAGGGAAGAGCTCTTATCATAGGGCATCAAAAAATTCGTCCGCATCGCTGTCAATGGGACAAGTGCCCTAAAGGCTGGCGGCATTGCCACGTTGGATGGCAATGCTGATTCTTTGGGCTAAAAATAGGCCAAAGAATTAAATAGCCTAATTACTTAAATTCCCTGATTGTACCAGGCACATGTATTTGTTTCATACCTGATATAGCTTCTGCTGAAATCACGCACAATTGAAGTTGACTATTGTCCTATTGTTGTGCGATTGCCGTTTTGCGTGGATGTGAGGCATATTTTCCCCCAACTCGTTTTATTTTTTTGTATTTGTGTGTTTTTTCTTTGCGTCATGTTTACCGCAAATAATCGTATTTTCTTTCTTTTCTTTCTTTCCTAGTGTCATCATAACATTTATCTATCTTGTGTCGCCAAATGAACCAATTTTAATGCCGTAATAGGAGGCACAGATTGTTCGCCGTGCCTTTTGTTTTTGGTTGGGTTATCTGTTCACCGTGCCTAGGAGTCGATCCGTCGCTCGAGCTCAGTCTTATGACCCTCGCACACTCTCTACGCTCAACGCTCTCTTGGACGCCAAGCTTAATTGCGATGTGCTCGCGGATGAATGGAAGATCTTGTGAGATGAGCGTATGACTATCGCGTAGTTGTATACTTTTCGTTATTGTAGGTACTCAACTTACGTGTTTATGACTTTAACTAAGGTAATTGGCGTTGGGCGTTTTATCAATATAATTATTATTATATAAAACACAAAAATTGTTTCTACCTATGTCCATTATCGACCTTGAAACCATCCAACCGATGTGCCCCAAATCGGTTTCATTAGAAAGGCTCCTATCGCAGGTATGCTGGAAGAGATTTCTTTAGAAATAAGCATCACCTTTGTACCTATTTTTCTGTTCCTTTCTTCTTGGCTGTTTATATATGTGTGTACATAAATGATTGAATAAATACAATAAAGCGAAGATTTTTATACCACAAAAAAAAAGGAAAAATAAAAAAAAACCTAAAACTTCATGAATGAACCGAATGTGCCTAATGAATTGTTTTATCGTAGTAGTTTTATCCATCCGCTAGTGTTAAAATAAATAAATAATAATAAAAATGTTACCCCTGCATTTTTGCTCAGATATTTCCACTTCCAACCCTACAAATATTTCTATTCCTCAAAGTGTCATAGTCGAACCAATTCTAAGCAATATCAAATCTACCGCCCTGTCACAAATAATCTTATACCAATAACGTGGATTCTTAGAATATTTCAATCCTGCACTTATATAACACCTGGTACCGAGCCGGCTGCATTCAGTTCACAAATGTTCGGGTTTCCGCGATATTAGCCGAGCCAAACTCCGGACTATTGAAGTCGCGTCGACATTGAAGGCTTCCACCGATATTATTTTCTTGAAAGTTTCTTTTGATCGTTTTTGAAAAGATATTTGGAGAGTTTTGTGTAGCTGTGGAGGGTTGTATAAAGAAGGTCACGTTTAGCGGTGGTGTGTTAAGTTTGATACTATTAAAGGGTTGGTTTTTGTTACGATTTAGGTACCCTTAGAATACCTATTGTGGTATAGTAATTTTATTCGAGGTGCAACGTCTTCACACATAATTATATAATTAATGTATATATATATTTCAGAAGAGTAACGGTGGAGTTTCTCGCCCATTCTTCTCCATACAAAACTACCTTTTGGAAGGGGCAAGTAGAATCAATTCTATTTTCTTGTAAATTTTGACGTTCAAAAGTGCCTCTTATGTGCCTATTTGAAATAAATGATTTGACTTTGACTTAGAAAGGCTCCTACAAACAGGCGCGACTCGCGACGCAGATCGCACGCGACAGAAAGGCACCGCGTATCACGCCACCAGCAGCGGTTCCGTTGTGTCGCGCGCGATTCGCGTCTCGTGTTGCGCTTGTTTGAAGGAGCCTTTAATTACTGTGAGGCTTCCGGTACATGAAGCCGGAGCCGCACCGGCGCCGGAGCACATGTTTGTGTATATGAATGAATGTCATGCATGTGCCGGAACTGCGAGTACACCGCATAGATCCGAGTTTTAAATAGTAATGCAACGATCACAGTTCAGTAAAGGACTGCCAACGAAACTGTAAAGACTTGGCAAAAGTTTTTACACTCATTCTAAGATATTCTAAAAGAATTGCTTCATAATTTCTTACTTTTTATAAAAGCACGTGAAATTCACCTTTGTCTTCTCTGCGGGCTAAAATAGCTGCTAAAACAGGATGTACCCAAAATTTTCTCTTACGTCTATGAATTTGTTTGTCTGCTTTGATAAATTAAGCACATAAGTAACACTGTTTTTTTTTTTGTTAAAGTTAACATCATAAGGTATATCAATATTAAAATAAAAAACAGACGTCTTGGCAGTTTCGTTGGCAATGCTTTACTGAACTGTAATCGTTGTTTTACTATTTAACTCGGCATCAAACGCGGTGTACACGGGGTTCCGGTGCGGCTAAGGTGCGGCGCATGCGCGATGTTCATTCGTATACACATTCATGCGGTCCGGCGCTGATGCGGCTCCGGCGTCATGTACAGGAAGCTTTATGGTTTCTGGGTAAAAATCTTTGATAGATTAACGATTGCACAAATCATCAATGTTATTTTATGCAATATTATCGAACCTTTTGGCATACCGTAAAAACACTTCTCTGCTCCTACTGTGATTGAGTAACACCCCTTATTACCTGATCTCATTTTCGCCGTATAAAAAAATCCTGCTTACATTCAAGATCAATATTCATGCCTAGTCAACACATAATAAAATTTCTGACATTCCATAAGCCGTGTTGAACGCAATTCGAAATCAAATCCCCGGTATTTCCAGCATTTAACTTGTCAAGGGGAATAAAACGGGTGCCACCGTCCGCCATGTTGGATTTAGTGACGTCAGGAATTTTATGACACGTCACTAGTGAGATTGGATACTGTTCCATTTTTAATTCGAGTTAGTATGCAACTAGACTTTGCTCAATTGACGACATTGACATGGCGACTTTGTGTCATATTTTGAGGTTTTATGAAACTAGTGGCTCTGTGAGTTGTAGACTGTCTTTGCATAGCTTAAAATTAAATAAATGTTCATCGCGCTCCTTAAAACAAAATCGTTAAAACAAAAGAGCGCGAAATCGCTGAAATATGTTTTTTTTACGTTTTCAAGCACATCTCCGCCATTTTGAAAACTTTCCAAATAACAGAATCGTCAAAAAAGATCCATATAAGTACCTAATTATGAACCTGCTCACAAAATTTCACGTGAATTGGTTGCGAAATGCGGCTTGTAGAGGAAAACAGCCGGACATCCGGACATACGAAAGCATTTTTGCTTAAGCTGAAACGGACACGCTGCGCTCGCGCTTCGCGCACACTCGATCAATTATGAGGTGACATGATTATTTTGAGGCAACGTCGATGTCGAATTGTCGATTGCCCGCGGTCTGGTTGCATCCTTATTTAGGGAAACTGATTTCATTGATGCATTTATAACCCGAAGTACTTATACTAGAAACTGTTCAATATTTTAACTTTTAATAGTATCGTATTTGTGACCCTGACCTTTGAAAACATTAAAATATTGTTTGAATCTAAAACCAGAATAGTGTTACTTATAGCTAGAACCCAAAATAAGCTTTACGTAAATAAAAATAAAAGTGAAATTTAAAACTAGTACCTTATAACGCTCGAATTCGATTCGAATCAGCACCAATTGTATAATTTTGGATTTATTTTCGCTGTCTAACAATAAAATATTTTTTAAAATAAAGAAGGAACTGCGAGACAAGGTATTTCCTCCGTTGAAAAGGGAGGATTCTCCAACTAGACGGGTTGTGTCTAGTGTGCTACGCCCAACGGATGTTTTTTGGTCTGATATACAGATTTAGCGGTTAACTATGATGGACTAGTTAAATAACTAGTGGCTCTGTGAGCTGTACACCTCACGAGTCTGTCTTTGCACAGCTTACAACTGAATAAATGTTCATCTTAAAATAAAAAGCGCGCGCAAAGAGCGCAATATGGCTGAAATATGTTTATTTTTACGTTTTCAATATACCTCCGTCATTTTAAATTTCGAAAAACTGAACCGACAATAACTTTCCATATAATTATCGAACCTGCTCACAAAATTTCACGAGAATTGGTTGACAAATGCGACCTGTAGAGGAGGAGAACAGCCGGACATCCGGATATACGAAAGCATTTTTGCCCAAGCTGAAACGGAGACAATTCGCTCGCGCTTCGGGCTCGCTCGGTCAAATATCTTCCCGACTCTTCGGTCACGGCGGTCAATTTCAAAGGAGACTAGCCAAGTACGCAGGACATATTATAGTGGATTTAGTGTGTGCGCAAATACAGATGCGCTCTCTGTTCCTTTAAATAGTCCGATGGGACGGCAATCCGATACGACCAGGGACAGATCAGGCGCAGGAATAACGGCTTTACATACTTTCAGAGGGGGCGTCACCAAGTTCGAAGCATCGGGCTGCTACTGAGAAATTCCTTATGGAAAAACCCAATAACACTCACTACGTCCGATCTGGGAATCGAATCCAGGCCCGCTCAGTCCCAGCAGTCTTGCTTGCAAGACCAACGGGACAGTTAACATGGACTAGTTAATGAAATACTCACACTTCGGGTATGAGAAGGAAGTACTCTGGATAGGAGTATGATATTCCCACATTGTTGACCAGGGTCCCGATCTCCAGCCCAGCGATCTCCTTCTCAATAGTCTCGTAGATCTCTTCTCCGCCGCAGAAGTCTACCTGGATGATCTTTGTTGCAACGTTGAATTCCTTTTCTGTAGGAAAAAAATGTAATTAGAAGGGCAGGTGTAGATGAAATTGGTTGGCAGGTAAAAATGATTAAATTTGCGCCAATGCAAACATGCATGGAATGTAAGCCATTGTACAAGAAAATTATATGAGAAAACAAAATAATATTCTTTTACGCACGGATACACATCAAGCTATAGATTTCCAGTATAAGCTGACCTCTAATTGTACGGAAATCCTATGCAATGCGAGATCATCTTGTAGCGGTATCTATACCGCCACATGCGAGCTACACGTCACACTGACGTCACGCAAATCCTGCATCGCTCAAGCAGAGTTTACCGCGCGACTAGCATAATTATATACAACGTCCCGACATCAACCGTCGGGCAATTGCCCACCAGACATTACACCCGTCTGGTCGGAGGATCCTCCCTTTTCCACAGAGTATGAGTGAACTTTACACCCTGTTCCTCATACCTCTATAATCTTATACTGAAAATTTATACCTTGATATTTAGCCGTGTGTACAAGAAAACAGGGAAATTTATATTATGAAAGAAAAAATACTCAAAGATTACTTATGAACAGAAATGGCTAATTAAGAATTATGTTATTTACCTATTTCCTGCGCTGTTGTCTGTAGTTTTTCCATTGAACGACTGACTAGAACAATATCACAGCCACGGGCAGCCAACTGTAACAAAAATATGATAAAATGAATAAAAAAGAATCCTGATTTACATATTAAATATAAATAATATCATGTTGTTGTAGTTTTACTACGTTCGGAGAAGAGGAAAAGTTATACTTAAGACTTTTTATTTTTATTGATTTGCTACCTTTGCGAATCATTAATTTTCGCTGAAATGCATAATTATTGAGGATATTATCCTGTTGTATTTGCAAAACTAATATACCTACACAAAAAATCAGAACTGTGTTTAAAAGAAAGAAAGAAAGAAAATACGTTTATTTGCGGTAAACATGACGCAAAGAAACAATGAAACAATCGATTCGTCTTATATCTCATTATCTTCAATCTTCAATTTATACCAAGGTGTTAATTTGTTAAATGCAGGCTGTTGATTTATCACATACAATGGTAGATATAGTTTAGAGGGTGTGCTTATAACTGCCATACAGAACCAAGTCTTTTTATGAGCTTTTAGGATCCGCATGAAGTGTCAAAAGTGCCTAATTCAGGAGCTTGTAAAAAACATTGAAGTAGGAGGACTTATTATCATAAATTTATGTCATGTCGATTACGTCTTCATAAATTAAAGTCTTACGCCATTATAGGTATTAAACCAGATATTTTTATATAATAATACCTCTCTACTAGTTAATGCTGAACAAATTGTATAAATGATAAATGATTTTATTCCTGTAAGTTGGTTTGTACAAACGACAATCATATTTTTTTTAACTAGATGAGGTCGGCTTTTCCTATCTGACTACTCTGAGAAGAAAGGCCGAAACAAACTCAGAGGTCAGTCTCTTTTAAAGTCCAGACATAATCTTGGTCAGATCATGTGAAGACCATGTAGATTGCTGTCTGAAATGGTCTTTTGAGGAAAGAACCCACACAGACTGAGTAGACCTGCCCAGTTGGTGCACGTATTTGTCAGTAATCGTGCAGCTCAACTCAGAACTTAAGGTATAGTCCATCTTGTAACTTTATTTTCATTTTTGTTATTATTCTTAAGTTTAAGAAGTATTTTGCCATAATTTCTAAATTCTAGAGCCCTTCCTTTTATATCATTATACAATGTGTTATTTATTACCTATATCTCAGATTGTATAAGTCCGAGGCTACTGTTACCTACAGTATTTAAGATATATTATACACAGAAGCTGATGGTGTACCTATGTTAAAGTAAATTCAACATAAATATTATAAACTAAATTTTTGTATCAACTTAATACTCGATCTGCAATAATTTGTCATTTTAGTAAACTGTATAATTGTAATCGATTACTAAGTCATTTATTAGGTTGCAAAATTGTTATCAAGCTTATCATCTTCCGATGCCTAGCAAAATTCTCTTGTTCTGCTTTTATTCCTCCAACTGGCAAGTCCATTTCTATTTCCACTTTTGTATTTTTATAATATTTATAAATTCAACCTATTTTCCACGCATGAGTTTTATTATACACCTTAATAAATAAACAAATTAATACTGTATGAAGATTGGCATCTTCGAGATTCAAACATTAAATATTTGTACTGCTACGGTTAGTAGGGTTGTCACTCATAGCTCGACAATCGTCGGAATTAATTACAGAGTAGTATTAATTTGTAGGCACAATACTGCGTCGACTCTGAACAATTTATTGATGATTAGTCTAAGGCTGTGTGTTTGAATGGTTAGTGCTTCAATTTGCGCTGTTACGACCAAATTAATTATATTGGATGTTGAATGTGAAGTTTCAAATTAGAGAATAGACTATTGATGTGGTAAAGTACTAATTGTCATCGATTTATTAAATTTCTCTACCGTCAAACGGGGTGAATAGGGATGCAGGGGTGAATCGAGACGTAACTTTAATAGGGATTTAAACATTATTTGTAGCCATAATGTGTTTACTGTATTATAAATTACATGTAACGATTAATTGTCCTTGTTGGCAATAAACTACCTAAACTAGTTCAATGTTAAATTCCTTTTTTAAGTTTCGTCCCCATTCACCCCTACATACCTATTCACCCCGTTTGACCCCGTCTCATCTTGATAGGCAGGCTTAGTTACCCTTTTTAGTTTGTTGCCAAAATGTGTTTACTGTATTATAAATTATAAGTAACGATTAATTGCCCTTGTTGGCAATAAACTACCTATATTATTTGAATGTCAAAATCCCTTTTTAAGTTTCGTCCTCATTTACCCCTACATCCCTATTCACCCCGTTTGACCCCGTTTCATCTTGATAGGCAGGCTTCGTTACAGCCTTACCCTTTTGTGGATATCAAATTTTTCTTAGCGTATCTACTCTAAGTAGGTATCTGTGGTAAGTGTAGATCTAACTCGGGCTACGTTTTCAGCTAGAATTTTTTGTTCAATATAATATCCTATATTAGGATTTTGGTGGCCATCCAGATATTACGTATTTGTAGCGTTCTTGACACTTTTTATTGTTTTCTTTTATCACTAACATACATAATTTCAATGTCATGCATACCTCTTACTTGTATGGTTACTGAAACGCCATTTTTTTTTTTACTTCTATGTGACTATCATGTTGGTGTGCTTATTATAAATAAATAATTAAACAGCATTTTATTTATAATGATTAAAATGATAAATGAGTGACAACCATAACACTTACACTGTATTTCAGGAAGACAACCTCTGAGGGCGTATTATTAATTTTGTAATGGATCGCGTGTCTGTGATAATATGAGAATGAATGACGTCATGTTGACTCTCACTGAGCGTAAAGCTATGGGTAAATAGGAACTAGGAACAGCTTGTCGATTCTGTAAAAAAATCTCACCGTGATCACTTGCGTGGAGTGAGCTGTCAGTGTCATCCCACTGATGCTAGGGACTGACCAAGCATAACATTTACAATCATAATCGAGATTATAATAATATTTTATAAGCTAAATCTATTGATCATTTTATATTAAGTAGGTACTTATTTCATAGCTAATATATAAGTGTCTAAACATTAGGTACTATTTTGGAGGGTATTAAAATAAAAAAGTACCTACTTAGAACAGAAATTCGGTGAGAAACTCAATGTGGTTTTTTTGCCTAGATTAGGCGCCTGAGGCGCGAGCGCGGCACGCACGTACAATAAACAAACAAAATATAACACACGTTTAAGACAGCTACTGAAGAAAATGCGCATCGATATTGTTTGTTATTTTACTATAAACCCAATGTGAAATGATTAGGTAAGTAAACGCAATGCCATGACCCAATCGCGATGTCATGTGGTTTGAAGAAGCGATTGTGGATCGAGTCGAGTAAAGCCTGTGCGACGTTGTTCAGCGTTGTTATTATCCCAAATCTATTCAATTCAAGAGTTCAAATGACACTTGCGGATCGCGCTCGCTTCAGCTAGTCGAGGTAACGCTACGGCAATCGGGTGAAGTGATAAGATCACGCCGCGCTTGCGCGTTAGGCACTGTCGTTATCAAATGGGTATCATTTAAGCTATCACCAATTTAATTAGTTTTGTGTTTCTTAAATAATAGGGTTTGTCCTCAAAATAGTAGATCTGTCACCAAAATGTAGTCACCAAACAATGCAAAATCAGTTCCACAATAAATCACCTAAAATCCTGAGATATAAGGTCTAGTACCAAATAAATGTTTTTGTATGTATTATAATAGGTGTGTCCTAATAAGTATTTCAACAATAATGAGGCGTAGCCGACGGAGTCCCGCTTTGCGGGACTCCTACTTCTGGGCGGTTTAAAAAAAAATAACCACGAAGGGGACGGCGGGGTCTTTCAGACCCCGCCGTCCCCTTCTAACCTAACCTGTCCGAGTCGGGGTGCCCCAAGTTGTACCAAATACCTGGGAACAATTTTTGTTTATCTGAGAACGAAAATATTTCGTGGCGATAGATGTATTTATTAGGTGATACAACTTGATGACAAATATAAATTTCGGTGATAGAAAATATAGTTCCCTTATCAAATTGAGTTTATTTTTTTACTTTTTTATATTATGTAAGTATGAACCTTAATGTCAGCCGATGACTTAAATGCAATCCGATACCTAGCGTGATGAGATGCGCTACTACCTATAAGTACGATTTGTGTAATTAATTATGTGTACATAACTAGTCGTTGCCAATAATAGGTACAAGAATATTCATCAAATGAACGTCATCAATACCTACCTACCTACTATGACAATATTCAACGGTTAAACTTTACTGCAACTTGCGCAGCGCACCTTGCGCCGAAGTGGTGTCGCTATGGCAACCGCCGCGTGATTTCTATAGCTAACGAGAATCGGGTGATGTGAGCCGAGCACGCGACTGCGCAGAAGACACTGTCATTCATCAATAGTAATTTTATTAATACATGTACGATGGGTGTAATTAGGTACCAAATCATTAAAATAAAAAAAGACGTGCGTGATGTTTACCTACATAATTATCTAGTCGTTGCCAATAATAAAAGAATATTCATCAAATGATCATCATCAATACCTACCTACCTACTATGACAATATTCAACGGTTAAACTTTACTGCAACTTGCGCAGCGCACCTTGCGCCGAAGTGGTGTCGCTATGGCAACCGCCGCGTGATTTCTATAGCTAACGAGAATCGCGTGATGTGAGCCGAGCACGCGACTGCGCAGAAGACACTGTCATTCATCAACAGTAATTTTATTAGTACCTACTTGCCTACCTATTCATTTTAATGCTTTTAGATATTTTGTACCTACATTTAAAACGTAGGTTCAGTGCCAACCTATATTTTATTTGCAATAATTATACTGATTTCCTTTATTAACTAAGTACTTACCAACCACTTATTTAACATGCAACGCCTCACGCATGCGCAGTAAGAACCTTTTGCAAATGCAATACCTACCAATGTCTGTTAAGTACAGCTGCCTAGGTAGGTACCTACTACAAAGTATCTTCTCGTAGTCTAAGCATAGGTAGGTTACCTACTTACCTACATAGTTTGATAACATTAAGTATGATCATAATGTCAGCCGATAGCGTGATGAGATGCGCTACTACCTATATGTACGATTGGTGTAAATAAGTCCTAAAACATTAAAATAAAAAAGATGTGCGTGATGTTTACCTACATATCTAGTCGTTGCCGATAATAAAAGAATATTCATCAAAATCATCATTATCAATACCTACCTACTTTGACAATATTCAACATTAATGCTACTTGCGCAGCGCAGCAGCGCGCCGAAGTGGTGTCGCTATGGCAACCACCGCGTGATTTCTTTAGGTAGGTACCTAACGAGAATCGGGTGACGTGAGCTGAGCACGCGACTGCGCAGAAGACTCTGTCATTCTCATCACATTCGAGTTTATTTTTCAATTTTCAGCCTTTGAATGTCATCTCTACAAGCATTGACGTATTCGGGCTTATAGGCAAATAAGTATGTACTTACCTATTTATTTCAATGCTTTTAGGTTATCAATTCAAACCATTTTTATTCATTTTAAATGTCAGTTTAGTAATTAGTACCTACATTTAGTTTACAACAAATGGATATTACTTGACAGGTGAGATTGAGCAACTTCCTAAAATAGTGATAGGCAAGTATTCAGTGATTGGTGTATTGTTCGTTTACATACTACGTTAAAAGCACTTAAGTATTTTTTTAATACCCCGTCATCTAGATAAAACGCAGTACAAGATACAATCCCTATTACAACATAAATATTTAGGCATATCAATAATCTAGGTATGGGTGCTGTTAAGACACACACAAATTGCTTTTCTCTTGCTATCAAGAAATTTAAATTATTCTATTTATTCATGTATTTGTTTCTATATTAGGTCTGTATTATTATTATTATAGGCATGTTTACTTTAATCTGATAGAATAATGTAAGTATGTGTAGGTCGCTAATACGATAATACGTCTACGCTTCGCTCCTGTCGCAGGTCTGCTGGAAGAAATTTCTAATGATATAGGTAAGCAGATGTTACTTTTTTCTATTCAATCTTTATGTATTTTACTTTATTAAGTGTTTAGTGTGTACATAAATAAATGAAATTTATTCATTTGTATCACATCATTAAAAGTTGTCTAATAATGGTTTTTTCTACTGAGCTTCTTCTGCTGCTTCTCGGGGTTCAACTTCTTGATGCCGCGAGGATCGGAGGGTCGTGTGATGTGTCGGCTGCATTAGCTGTAAACCATGGTAATTATTTATTACTAAGTATTTGAGGTAAGTACTTCATTCCTACACTCATTCTAGTATATTTTTTTAAATCAATTGAACCACCTAGTATAAAATTGACATTATCATCAGAACCACACGCAGAATCACCTGCAGATAATTTTGTACTTTTAATAAGTATAGCGGTATGATTTATTCTTAATACAATAAAAGATCAGCATCTGACTCAACAAAATCAATCACATGGGCCATTATTATTCCTTTATTTTGAGTACAATGAGTTGCTATATTTCTTAATTCCATGCTCCATGCCTGTCATGTCCCAACTTATTTGCTCCCTATTATGTTTATCAAAAATAGTCTGTAAAATATTAATACAATACCTCAGACGGCCACGATTGACAGACAGCCAGGATTGATGAGATCAAATCAAGTAGAGGTGGTGTTCCTTTATTGTCTTCAGTTTCTTTAGTACCTTGGCAACCGCAGGGTTGAATAGGTTCATCAGCTGAGAGGTAGAATAATATATCAGATTAATAAAATTTACTTGCATCTTTTTTTTACTGAACCTATGTTGTCCCACAGCTGGGCAAAGGTCTCCCACATAATTTTCCTTTTGCTGTGCCTTACTCCGGCCAATCGGTCAGGAACGAGTCCAAATCGTCATGGCGGTAACAAATGGTATATCATTAATTTTTTGTACGGCTTCTTGCCAAAAACGATGGTATGGTTAACCTGTTGTACAGGATGCGCGATAGTAAAAAAAATATACTGTTTCAGTCAGTGTATTTTCGTTGAGGTTGGAGTTAACTCCTCTCTCATCAGCATGTTGAGCTGGAACAAATGACACTCGAATTAAACTTGGTCTAAGTACTATGGAAAGTTAATTGAAAAAAAAAGGACTTTGTTAAAGAGTTAAAAGTTTGAGTTTCAGAAAAATATATGGGGAATATTACTTAAAATTATAATAATGAGATGAACTTATCTAGTATAAATGAATAATAACAAGAATTACTTGATTTATTATAATTATTTTGACTGGTCCAAATGCTAGTAAATGACAACTCTAACATTCCTATTTTAAGTGAACCGGGAATTATATAGAAAAAAATATATTATTACTACTAATATCACACAAATACCCATAAGTCAGACAGCCAAATTAAATTTGCCAATAGCTCACACCTGGTATGGTCTGACAGACTCTTAGAAGCTCAACTATGTAAAAAGCAATGCTGGCAAAGAAACTTGAGTGGATTGGACTGAAATATTTATTAAACAATATTAGCAGGTACTTAGTTATTGATAACGTACGGACCTTTGTAAACTTTTGCGACTATTCTTATGGTAATTTCCTCGGCCGAAAACAATGAAGGATAAGACTAACTTGGCGCCAATACTTTTCAAATCTCATAGATGTATCTTTTCAAAGTGTATCTTGCACACACATAGCTTGTGAAGATCTCCCATAAGACGACCCAATGACCCGCTTAAGCACTGTTAATGCTCAGAAGCCACTTTTTGCGTCCGATCTCACTAACAGGAAACGTTTGCATTTTCATCGTTTCGTAAGACAACTATGTTCGATAAAACACTTGCATCTTGCACTGCCAATGCAAAATAATACACTTTAAAATCACTGAGCAGCTATGACTGGAAATTAATCAACGGAAACTATTCGACCAGCCACAAAACAAGAAAACAAAACTATTCATGAAAAAATCACAAACAAACTTCGAACGAAAACCGCCTAAATTTGACATTGACAGTCAAAAGAACAGTTTTCCAGCCATAACGTAACGGTTGTGTTGTAATTAAGTTTCGTTTCCTGTGGAAACGAGAAAAAAATTATGTCCAATTAGTGACGGATTATGTTATTCTATCTGATTTCATTTGTTTTTTTATAGCGGTAGATAATTTTTGGAACTATTTACAAAATTATGTTTTTTTTTTTAGTGGAACGTTCCAGTGACTCCGTTTCCCCATAAATCGTGAAGTTTAGTAATCTTTATGCTTGGTTATGGATGATTTGAAAATTAATAATTAATTACCTTTATTGTCACTGACAAACATAATCAAAGTAGATACATACTAAATTCAAACAATCAATAATTTATTTAGAGCTTAAATTGCAGATATATTTGGAACTTGGACCGTTCTGACGCGAGCCACCAGTGTTACCAACAAGAATTTTAAATTCTGTTTTTCGAAACACCGGAATTTTATCTCTAAGATATTATCAATCACAGATTAGTCAAAACTTAAGTGGGATGCGCTACGGTAACCCGCGAAATTCAAATTTACTTATGTTTTTTGCAATTTGCAGTGCAATGTCCGGTTGTATGTTGATTAAAATATGATTCATGATTGTAACAAGTATGGCCATACATAATTATAATAATAATTCGCAAGAATAACAGCATACCATTAGTGTTACTATTTGTAAAATAAGCATAAGCTAAGTACCACCCTATCGCTTTGGGATATCCTGTTATGATAGAAGTGTTGTGTAAATAAATAAATAATCATTAGAATCAGCAATACTACTCCTTAAGTTAGAATTGGCCTCAAATGTCATGATTTCATGAAATAGACATTCAATAGGGTAATATGTACTTAGTGCGATGTATTGATGATTTTTATTATCATAATTCTTTAAACAAATATTTGATAAGATCGCGAATCATGTTTAGATCATCATGCAACCTTATACTGACCTGCAAATTGCGAAAAACGTAGAAAAAAATGAATTTCGCGGGCTACCTTGGCGTATCCCCATTATAAGGCCATGGTCGGCGTTATCGCAAGATGGCGCATGTCATGACGTCATCTATGACGATTCACGGGACAACGTTATCGCGCTCACGCTAATTCGGAACAGGTGTAAGCACTGAGTGAATTACACTGTAATCGATTTGGGTGCATAAGACTCAAATCGATTACAATGCAATTCGGAACGCACCAATAGGAATGTTACTATCTGTCAAATTTAGGCGGTTTTCGTTCGAAGTTTGTTTGTGATTTTTTCATGAAAAGTTTTGTTTTCTTGTTTTGTGGCTGGTCGAATAAAGTTTCCGTTGATTAATTTCCATTCATAGCTGCTCAGTGATTTTAAAGTGTATTATTTTGCATTGGCAGTGCAAGATGCAAGTGTTTTATCGAACATAGTTGTCTTACGAAACGATGAAAATGCAAACGTTTCCTGTTAGTGAGATCGGACGCAAAAAGTGGTTTCTGAGCATTAACAGTGCTTAAGCGGGTCATTGGGTCGTCTTATGGGAGATCTTCACAAGCTATGTGTGTGCAAGATACACTTTGAAAAGATACATCTATGAGATTTGAAAAGTATTGGCGCCAAGTTAGTCTTATCCTTCATTGTTTTCGGCCGAGGAAATTACCATAAGAATAGTCGCAAAAGTTTACAAAGGTCCGTACGTTATCAATAACTAAGTACCTGCTAATATTGTTTAATAAATATTTCAGTCCAATCCACTCAAGTTTCTTTGCCAGCATTGCTTTTTACATAGTTGAGCTTCTAAGAGTCTGTCAGACCATACCAGGTGTGAGCTATTGGCAAATTTAATTTGGCTGTCTGACTTATGGGTATTTGTGTGATATTAGTAGTAATAATATATTTTTTTCTATATAATTCCCGGTTCACTTAAAATAGGAATGTTAGAGTTGTCATTTACTAGCATTTGGACCAGTCAAAATAATTATAATAAATCAAGTAATTCTTGTTATTATTCATTTATACTAGATAAGTTCATCTCATTATTATAATTTTAAGTAATATTCCCCATATATTTTTCTGAAACTCAAACTTTTAACTCTTTAACAAAGTCCTTTTTTTTTCAATTAACTTTCCATAGTACTTAGACCAAGTTTAATTCGAGTGTCATTTGTTCCAGCTCAACATGCTGATGAGAGAGGAGTTAACTCCAACCTCAACGAAAATACACTGACTGAAACAGTATATTTTTTTTACTATCGCGCATCCTGTACAACAGGTTAACCATACCATCGTTTTTGGCAAGAAGCCGTACAAAAAATTAATGATATACCATTTGTTACCGCCATGACGATTTGGACTCGTTCCTGACCGATTGGCCGGAGTAAGGCACAGCAAAAGGAAAATTATGTGGGAGACCTTTGCCCAGCTGTGGGACAACATAGGTTCAGTAAAAAAAAGATGCAAGTAAATTTTATTAATCTGATATATTATTCTACCTCTCAGCTGATGAACCTATTCAACCCTGCGGTTGCCAAGGTACTAAAGAAACTGAAGACAATAAAGGAACACCACCTCTACTTGATTTGATCTCATCAATCCTGGCTGTCTGTCAATCGTGGCCGTCTGAGGTATTGTATTAATATTTTACAGACTATTTTTGATAAACATAATAGGGAGCAAATAAGTTGGGACATGACAGGCATGGAGCATGGAATTAAGAAATATAGCAACTCATTGTACTCAAAATAAAGGAATAATAATGGCCCATGTGATTGATTTTGTTGAGTCAGATGCTGATCTTTTATTGTATTAAGAATAAATCATACCGCTATACTTATTAAAAGTACAAAATTATCTGCAGGTGATTCTGCGTGTGGTTCTGATGATAATGTCAATTTTATACTAGGTGGTTCAATTGATTTAAAAAAATATACTAGAATGAGTGTAGGAATGAAGTACTTACCTCAAATACTTAGTAATAAATAATTACCATGGTTTACAGCTAATGCAGCCGACACATCACACGACCCTCCGATCCTCGCGGCATCAAGAAGTTGAACCCCGAGAAGCAGCAGAAGAAGCTCAGTAGAAAAAACCATTATTAGACAACTTTTAATGATGTGATACAAATGAATAAATTTCATTTATTTATGTACACACTAAACACTTAATAAAGTAAAATACATAAAGATTGAATAGAAAAAAGTAACATCTGTTTACCTATATCATTAGAAATTTCTTCCAGCAGACCTGCGACAGGAGCGAAGCGTAGACGTATTATCGTATTAGCGACCTACACATACTTACATTATTCTATCAGATTAAAGTAAACATGCCTATAATAATAATAATACAGACCTAATATAGAAACAAATACATGAATAAATAGAATAATTTAAATTTCTTGATAGCAAGAGAAAAGCAATTTGTGTGTGTCTTAACAGCACCCATACCTAGATTATTGATATGCCTAAATATTTATGTTGTAATAGGGATTGTATCTTGTACTGCGTTTTATCTAGATGACGGGGTATTAAAAAAATACTTAAGTGCTTTTAACGTAGTATGTAAACGAACAATACACCAATCACTGAATACTTGCCTATCACTATTTTAGGAAGTTGCTCAATCTCACCTGTCAAGTAATATCCATTTGTTGTAAACTAAATGTAGGTACTAATTACTAAACTGACATTTAAAATTAATAAAAATGGTTTGAATTGATAACCTAAAAGCATTGAAATAAATAGGTAAGTACATACTTATTTGCCTATAAGCCCGAATACGTCAATGCTTGTAGAGATGACATTCAAAGGCTGAAAATTGAAAAATAAACTCGATTGTGATGAGAATGACAGAGTCTTCTGCGCAGTCGCGTGCTCAGCTCACGTCACCCGATTCTCGTTAGGTACCTAAAGAAATCACGCGGTGGTTGCCATAGCGACACCACTTCGGCGCGCTGCTGCGCTGCGCAAGTAGCATTAATGTTGAATATTGTCAAAGTAGGTAGGTATTGATAATGATGATTTTGATGAATATTCTTTTATTATCGGCAACGACTAGATATGTAGGTAAACATCACGCACATCTTTTTTATTTTAATGTTTTAGGACTTATTTACACCAATCGTACATATAGGTAGTAGCGCATCTCATCACGCTATCGGCTGACATTATGATCATACTTAATGTTATCAAACTATGTAGGTAAGTAGGTACCTACCTATGCTTAGACTACGAGAAGATACTTTGTAGTAGGTACCTACCTAGGCAGCTGTACTTAACAGACGTTGGTAGGTATTGCATTTGCAAAAGGTTCTTACTGCGCATGCGTGAGGCGTTGCATGTTAAATAAGTGGTTGGTAAGTACTTAGTTAATAAAGGAAATCAGTATAATTATTGCAAATAAAATATAGGTTGACACTGAACCTACGTTTTAAATGTAGGTACAAAATATCTAAAAGCATTAAAATGAATAGGTAGGCAAGTAGGTACTAATAAAATTACTGTTGATGAATGACAGTGTCTTCTGCGCAGTCGCGTGCTCGGCTCACATCACGCGATTCTCGTTAGCTATAGAAATCACGCGGCGGTTGCCATAGCGACACCACTTCGGCGCAAGGTGCGCTGCGCAAGTTGCAGTAAAGTTTAACCGTTGAATATTGTCATAGTAGGTAGGTAGGTATTGATGATGATCATTTGATGAATATTCTTTTATTATTGGCAACGACTAGATAATTATGTAGGTAAACATTACGCACGTCTTTTTTTATTTTAATGATTTGGTACCTAATTACACCCATCGTACATGTATTAATAAAATTACTGTTGATGAATGACAGTGTCTTCTGCGCAGTCGCGTGCTCGGCTCACATCACCCGATTCTCGTTAGCTATAGAAATCACGCGGCGGTTGCCATAGCGACACCACTTCGGCGCAAGGTGCGCTGCGCAAGTTGCAGTAAAGTTTAACCGTTGAATATTGTCATAGTAGGTAGGTAGGTATTGATGATGATCATTTGATGAATATTCTTTTATTATTGGCAACGACTTGATAATTATGTAGGTAAACATCACGCACGTCTTTTTTTATTTTAATGATTTGGTACCTAATTACACCCATCGTAGGTACATGTATTAATAAAATTACTGTTGATGAATGATAGTGTCTTCTGCGCAGTCGCGTGCTCGGCTCACATCACCCGATTCTCGTTAGCTATAGAAATCACGCGGCGGTTGCCATAGCGACACCACTTCGGCGCAAGGTGCGCTGCGCAAGTTGCAGTAAAGTTTAACCGTTGAATATTGTCATAGTAGGTAGGTAGGTATTGATGATGATCATTTGATGAATATTCTTTTATTATTGGCAACGACTAGATAATTATGTAGGTAAACATCACACACGTCTTTTTTATTTTAATGATTTGGTAGGTACCTAATTACACCAATCGTACATGTATTAAACTATGTAGGTAAGTACATACCTATGCTCAGACTACAAGAAGATGCTTTGTAGTACCTACCTACCTAGGCAGCTGTACTTAACATACATTGGTAGGTATAGCATTTGCATAAGGCTCCTACTGCGCATGCGTGACGTATTGCATGTTAAATAAGTGGTTGGTAAGTACTTAGTTAATAAAGGAAATCTTTATAATTATTGCAAACAAAATATAGGTTGGCACTGAACCTACGTTTTAAATGTAGGTACAAAATATCTAAAAGCATTAAAATGAATAAGTAGGCAAGTAGGTACTAATAAAATTACTGTCTCGGAACTCGAATACGAACAGGCTTAGGGACATGGACTTCGGTAGCGGAGAGTAAAAAAAAAAAAACAATGTGATGAGAATGACAGCGTCTTCTGTCTTCTGCGCAGTCGCGTGCTCAGCTCACATCACCCGATTCTCGTTAGCTATAGAAATCACGCGGCGGTTGCCATAGCGACACCACTTCGGCGCAAGGTGCGCTGCGCAAGTTGCAGTAAAGTTTAACCGTTGAATATTGTCATAGTAGGTAGGTAGGTATTGATGACGTTCATTTGATGAATATTCTTGTACCTATTATTGGCAACGACTAGTTATGTACACATAATTAATTACACAAATCGTACTTATAGGTAGTAGCGCATCTCATCACGCTAGATATCGGATTGCATTTAAGGCATCGGCTGACATTAAGGTTCATACTTACATAATATAAAAAAGTAAAAAAATAAACTCAATTTGATAACGACAGTGCCTAACGCGCAAGCGCGGCGTGATCTTATCACTTCACCCGATTGCCGTAGCATTACCTCGACTAGCTGAAGCGAGCGCGATCCGCGAGTGTCATTTGAACTCTTGAATTGAATAGATTTGGGATAATAACAACGCTGAACAACGTCGCACAGGCTTTACTCGACTCGATCCACAATCGCTTCTTCAAACCACATGACATCGCGATTGGGTCATGGCATTGCGTTTACTTACCTAATCATTCCACATTGGGTTTATAGTAAAAAATAAAAATAATGGTTAAATGGTTAAATAAATAAAATAACAAACAATGTCGATGCGCATTTTCTTCAGTAGCTGTCTTAAACGTGTGTTATATTTTGTTTGTTTATTGTACGTGCGTGCCGCGCTCGCGCCTCAGGCGCCTAATCTAGGCAAAAACACCACATTGAGTTTCTCACCGAATTTCTGTTCTAAGTAGGTACTTTTTTATTTTAATACCCCCCAAAATAGTACCTAATGTTTAGACAC
The DNA here is from genome assembly GCA_916610205.1 of Griposia aprilina. Taxonomy (NCBI): domain Eukaryota; kingdom Metazoa; phylum Arthropoda; class Insecta; order Lepidoptera; family Noctuidae; genus Griposia; species Griposia aprilina. The sequence goes on along the minus strand of OU744300.1, from coordinate 4,712,324 downwards.
TTAAATATTAGCTATGAAATAAGTACCTACTTAATATAAAATGATCAATAGATTTAGTTTATAAAATATTATTAAAATCTCGATTATGATTGTAAATGTTATGCTCGGTCAGTCCCTAGCATGAGTGGGATGACACTGACAGCTCAGTCCGCGCTCACTTCACATACGTGTTCACGGTGAGATTGTTACAGAATAGCACAGCAGATTATGTAATTGTGTGATTTTGTAGATAGTTTTGAAAAAGGAAGCTTAATAAAGGCGTTATCACACAGGCGATTTGCGAGCGTTGGATTGTGCACTTGCTACGTGTGCGTAGCTGTCAAATTGTCAGTGTGACGTTCTAAAGTAGGTAACTATTGGCAGAAGTTTTTGTTAGTATACAGCATTTTCTAAAGGTCTATAGTCTTAGAAAATTCCTACGAATCCGACATTAGAAGTACGTACTACGACGTAACGTAACTCCGCGATTTTTTCTTTTTCCCCGAGCCATTAGGTTCTGACCAGAATTTGATATGCCAATTTATTTATAGTACATAGTATTATTATATTTTTTACAGTTGTAATGGCAATCATGTCGTTTGGTTTCAATGGCCTTTTATTTTTATTACTTTATTTATCTTCTAAATAGATTCTTTTATATTTTGTGAATGTGAGAACGTTGTGATAAATGATAAATAATTTTATTTCTGTAATTAGGTTTGTACGAACACTTTTACACGTCAATCATATTTTTTAAACTTGATGAGGTCGGCGCGGCGTTTCCTATCTGACTACTCTGAGAAGAAACGCCGAAACAAACTCAGAGGTCACAGTCTCTTTTAAAGTCCAGACATAATTTTGATCAGATCATGTGAAGACCATGTATGTAGATTGGTGTCTGAAATGGTTTTTTGAGGAAAGAACCACACAGATTCAGTAGAGCTGTCCAGTCAGTACACGCATTTGTCAGTAATCTTGCAGCTCAACTCAGAACCGATTCGACGAACAATACTATAGAAATGACTGAGTTTGTTTCGGCCTTTCTTCTCAGAGTAGTCAGATAGGAAACGCCGACCTCATCGAGTTTAAAAAATATGATTGACGCGTAAAAGTGTTTGTATAAACCTACTTAGAGAAATAAAATCATTTATCATTTATCATTTATGACATTTGGGTAGGCCGCATAAATTACTCAAACTGCCAGATCATAATAAAAATAACTAATGAAAAAAAACAATGACCTAACTTGTGGACTGTAAATTTGTAGACCATTTAATATTTTTTATTAAGTACCTGTTACTTGTTGACAGGCCTAACACTGTCCTACCATACCTACCAACACTGTAATTTGAAAACATTCTAAAAGCCAATAATTTTTAAAAGAGTAACCGTGGAGTTTCTTGTTGGCTCTTCTCCATAGGTAACGACCAATTGGAACCGTGCACCTAGCTTCTGACGTTTCATAAGTGCTCATGTAGGTTTATGTAATGTAAAATATTTTGATTTGATTTGTTAACTATTAATGTGTTGATATTAAGGATGATTGTTTAATCTTCTTATATACATATAAAAATCAACTGCCATTCGTTAGTCTCGCAAAAACTCGAAAATGGCTCGACCGATTGCGATGAAACTTTGGTAAGTGGTTATGGACGCGCCAGGGAAGGTTTGAAAAGGCATTGCAACGCATTAGCTAGTCTAGTCTTATATCGCCTTCCTTATATGGCATTAGCCAGTCTTATATCGAAGGTATAATATCTAATAACTAAAAAAACATGATTTTACAGGAGGCGAAAAAAACGTTTAATTTCTATAGTATAATACATTTGAATCAAAAGGTTACTTATATTAAAAAAAAGGTAGGAAATGCTTGTGATGGTGATAATGATTTCAGACCTTATGTCTTTGCAAATACGAGGTCATTCATATTTTACCTACGAATATGCAATAATGTGAAAATAGCTAAAATGTTAGTTATTAGATTTTGATACTTCACTATCGATATAATATAAATCTATTGCTGTTCGTTAGTCTCGCTAAAACTCAAAAAAGGCTTAAACAATTTGTTTTTTAAATGTTTTTGGGTTTGTGTGCTTTTAACACAGGCGTAGTTTAAAAAAAAAGGCATTACAACGCATTACGAGCATTAGCTACTTAACATTACCTATGTATAAGGAATTTAACGTCACCATCAATCACCAGTCCAATATAAGGTTCCAGGTCCTTTAGGTTTCCACTCATAATGACTTTAAGTCAATATGTGTTTAAGTTCATTATTACGTTTATTTTCCGTTTTAATTATACATATAAAGACTTAAGTAAATACCCTTCTATAAACATAATAGAGCAAAAAGTAATAGGAATCACATTCATTTTCAATAACGGTTGTAATCATGGTCAAGGTATGGAACTAAGTAACAATTGATTAAAGGCTCCCACAAACAGGCGCGCCGCGACAGCCCGACCAGAATCTAGTAGAACATTTTATATGAAAAATTCATGGAAATTGTTCTACAAGCGTCATGTTGCGCTTCAGCGTCACTCCTGTCTGCGGGAGCCTTAAAGTCAAATATTTACTAGATCCTAAGGCCCACTTGCACCGCCAATCACTAAACACGTTTAGCGCTAAACGAGTCTAAAACATAATTTTGTTTCTGTCAAATGTGTGAAGATGACAGAACAGAATGATGTCCAAAACTCGTTTAGCGCTAACGTGTTTAGTGATTGGCGGTGCAAGTGGGCCTAATTACTACTGGTTTAACAATATTCTACATTTATTATATTGTTAAGTTGAACAGTCAACTTAGCAATATAATAACTTGGACCAACCCTGTTTTGGACCTGTATCCTACGGGCCCAAAACTCTAGGTACCTGTGCCTATGGTTCACATCTAGCGAGGTGCAGCGCAGCGCTTTCGTCACTGCCAAACAAATATCGACCTTGTATAAGTTGAAATAAAGTCGAAAATAGATAAATTTCCATCAGCTCGAGAGCGCGTCTAGGCGGAAAGAGGTCTTAGGTTATTAATTATTAACTTTATTTTTAGTACCACAACGTTGATATTTGTTTGGCAGTGACAACCACGCCGCCCTTATGCCCGTTTCCAATAACACTAGGCTGTTGCTTAGTGTTAGGGGAAACGGGCATATTTTCTAATGTATTACGTAATGAGGTTATTGAAATTAAAACCTTGCGCCTCGTGACTGTAACAAAGAACATTTTCCCCGAAAAATGAGAGCGTAATCTATAAAACGCGAAACGATAAAAAAGGCGAAAAACATATTTTTTGCTACTAAATGAACATGAAAAGTTAAATATTTACAACTTAACAGTTAACTTTTATTTATTATAATTGAGTTCAAAAAGTCTGGCACCTTGATGTTTATCAAAATTTATTCACAGTAATACGAAAACTTTAACAATTGCTGTGTTTAATTTATTGTATAGAACTTGCTGAAATATTTTTTTTTACTTTTTAGGGTTCCGTACCCAAGGGCCCCCTGTTACTAAGGCTCCTCTGTTCGTCCGTCCGTCTGTCACAGGGCTGTATCTTTTGACCCGTAATAGGCAGACACTGAAATTTTCACTATGGCCACTTTAACAATAAATAATAAAAATAAAATAAAGTTAAACAATAAAGTGGGTCTCCATACAAGAAGCGTTTTTTTTACAAAAGTTAAAAAAATATATATTAGTGTTAATTTTCGTACGGTGGTACGGAACCCTTCGTGTACGAGTCCGACTTGCACTTGGCTGCTTTTTTTCGGCTTATATCGCAATTTAACAAAAACATTCCATTTCATAATATAAATCTGAGTTTCAAAAGATAAACCTTCCAGTGGATATTTTTTTGCGATCATTACTAACACAAAACAAAAAAAATGCAAAAAAGCAATTTGCTTGAAGTAAACATCAGATTTAAGTACTTAAGTAATTATATCAACATAAATTACCACACATGTTTTTTGAAAACTTGACGTTAAACAAAGGAGTTCTCAAAATGGTCATCAAGACAAAAAAAAAACTTTGTGTGCAAGAAAAGTTTATTTTTATCTTGAGGACCATTTACGCCGTTAAGTTAGCCGTTAGCCGTTGTTTTTTTTGTCACGAAACGATAGTGGTTATTTCTAGTAGTTACACTTGAACAAAACGATTCAATTAACTAAAGAATATGTATTGTAATCACCTGTCTCGCGTACTCCTTGCCGATGCCATCGGTACATCCTGTGACCACTGAAACAAAAGAAAAGAGATGGTTTAGAACTAATTAGTATCAATATAATGAAGGTAAGATGCGTCTTAAAATAATGAGGTTTCAACTATCCTGGGAACGAAGTTATCTGGAAAAGAACCGGAGTTACCGACATAGCTTGCAGAGTAAGCAAATTGAAGTGGCAATGGGCTGGCCATGTCTGTCGAAGGACTGATGGCCGGTGGAGCGGACGAGCCCTGTGTCGACAGTCTCGACATAGATAGCGACGCTGTCTCAAACTACTGACCAATAAATATTAAGGTGAATACTCAGTTGTAGCCCGCCAAATTCAAATTTTCTTTGAATTTGACGATTGATATGAAATTGATGATTATTATACATTTTTTTTTGTCGAAACCGCAGACCGAACGCTAGTCAGCTGTTGATTCCTTCAACAAGCTGACGCCTTTTTACCCCTTAGGGAAACACATTCTCTTTGCTTTTTTTTAACAGTCACCAACTAATATTAAATTAAAACCCCTAGCGGCCACATGTTCATACCCTAATCGCAATCCTGCAAATATTTTGCATCCCATCCTACCGTAATCATATATTCGTGGATAGTGCTGAATCAACATGGGATGGTGCGGTATTAGCATAATTTGTAATTGATACCGCGCTCACTAAGGCTGAGGTGGTGGGTAGACCGCATGAGTATGCATTATTTATGCTGAAGAACATTTCTGTTGCATTTGGGGGTTAAATGTGGGGGATTATGATTATTTTGTTTTAATCTAGCAGCTGTGACCTGTACTTCAGGCCAGTGTTCAAAGTGCCAAAGTCCCTATAAGGACAGTACAACTATTTTCTTAATGTCCATCGGTAATCATCAGTGATCGGAGTAGGTAGATTGAACTGGGGTCATTGATCCGAAACGTATATATTACTATGGACATTCCTCCGGAATTGGTGGATTATTAAAAAAAAAACCGGAACTTATGTAGGAATTGTATTCTGCCAGAGTGGAAGGAGTCATTTGATGATTTGCCATCCTCAAAAAAAAGGTAGGAATTGTAATAAAATGAGCAATTTTATTCTTTATTATTCTTCCTATTTTTTTTTTTGTCACGATTTGACAAAACCCAACGACCAATCAGAACAAAGGATCATGGGTGGTACAATAACCGGTTATCAGAACAATGCGTACGCCCGCCGGAAATACTAAATCCGGAAATACCGGAATTACTTTCCGGAAAAATGGCTTATCCATGTTATTCTTTCTGTGTGCATTTATGATACAAGTACTAAAAATCAATCTACCTACTCCGATCACTGGTAATCATCGCATTTCCGAATACAAACGAATGCTAATTTCCATGTCCATCAATTATTAGATTTATCGTGTATAATAATTTGAATTCAGAATAACGTAAGTAGGTAATTTATTGTTTGTTACGTCAAAACAAAATAATAATAAAATACTTAGTTCTGAATTAAATTAATATAGGTAGAGGATAAATCTAATAATTATCCTGTACCTACACTCGAGAGCTGAGAGCAATGAATCCGGGTCACTTAAAGAATCCTAAAAATCTCGGAAACTAAAAATGCTAGGTTAATGCAATAAATTGTATTTAATAGACAATGTAATACTCCTTAAATGAAGGTATTAAAACTTCTTAGTTATTGTAAAGTTATATCATAAAAAAATCAATTTGAAAAAAGGGCCACTTTCGAAGATGGAACTACGAAATTACAGCATTTGGTTTTGCTTTTGTTTGTAATCTGTCATTTATGTGGGTACATAAACCATGTTGATAGTGCTCTATATTCATTATTCAAGCTGAAATTATGTCGCTTACGCCTGAAGAATGCACCAGAATACTTACAATGCTGGAAACCGGCCGGAGTCAGCGCGATACAGCCAGGACTGTCGGTGTGTCGCTGTCAACAGTACAAAAAGTTCTCCGACGTTACGAAGAAACTGGTTCTAACCTACGCAGACCAGGAACGGGCAGAACCAGGTGTACCACAGCACGAGAAGACCGATACTTGGTGAACACCATGCTTCGAAATCGCTTTCTCACAGGAACTGAACTCACAAATCAGTTTCGACGCCTCGGAGGAAGTAACCCAAGTGCATGGACAGTAAGACGTCGGCTTGCTGAATCTAACTTAAAACCCCTTAGACCTGCAAACGGCCCTAAACTGGAGCGTGGGCATCGTATTTCAAGACTAAGATATGCCCAGAGCCACGTAAATTGGAGTATTAAAGATTGGTCAAAAGTTATGTTCTCCGACGAATCAAAATTTATGCTCTACAAGCACGATGGAAGACACAGAGTGTATCGAAGACCAGGGGAAAGATTCAAGCAAGCATGCATCGAAGAAAAAGTAGCCTGAAAGTCGCACAGAGCTGGTGATCATAGAAAACGGCTCTTTAACTAGCGTAAGATATGTGGAAGAAATCCTCAATGATCACGTTGGTCCATTTATGGTCAATTTAGGTGAGGATGCTATATTTATGCATGACAATGCCCAACCTCATACAGGTAGGATTGTGAATGACTACCTTCAAGAGATGAACATTACTCGTATGGAGTGGCCAGCGCGCAGCCCGGATATCAACCCGATCGAGCATGCTTGGGACGAGCTAGGCAGATGCGTAAAACAACGAAACCCTCCCCCAATCACGCTTCGTGAGCTCAAAATTGCTCTCACAGAGGAATGGGAGAATATTCCCCAAAATCGTATAAGGAACTTGGTGTACAGCATGCCAAACCGCGTAAACGCAGTAATGGAAGCACGAGGAGGCAATACGAAGTATTAAAATTCAAGAAAATCGTAATAAAGTTCAAAAATTTCATGTTTCCTATTTTTGTTTTAAGAAGAGATCAGCAGTTTTTTTCTTTATGTAATTTTGTGTTAATAAAATGTATGGTGACTCATATTTTTTTTACTTTCATTTAAGGAGTATTACATTGTCTATTAAATACAATTTATTGCATTAACCTATCATTTTTAGTTTCCGAGATTTTTAACATTCTTTAAGTGACCCGGATTCATTGCTCTCGAGTGTATATTAATTTGAATTTTTGAATTTTAGTTCTGAATTCAAATATACTGTATATTTGAATTATATTAATATACAGTATATTTTCATTCAGAACTAAGTACTTTATTGTTGTTTTGTTTTGACGTAACAAACAATAAAGTACCTAGTTACGTAATTCTGAATTCAGATTATTATACACGATAAATCTAATAATTGATGGACATGGAAATTAGCATTCGGTTGTATTTGAAAATGCGATGATTACCGATGGACATTAAGAAAATACTGACTAGGCTGAGATCTAAGGACCAAACTACATATTTATGAGATACTGTTTTTAACCGAGTTCAAAAAGGAGGAGGTTATCAATTCGGATGTTTGTTTTTTTTTTTTTTTCATGTATGTTCGGGCATAACTCCGTCATATATAGACGGATTTGCAAAATTCTTTTTTTGTTTGAAAGGGTATACTCTCGAGGTGGTCCCATTGTCACCAAGTCAGAATTTGATGAAAGGATCCCATGGAAATCGAGGGAAATCTTAAAATTTTACAGGCATGCCTATAGCGATTTGGGTATTTTTTATAGTAACTCGTGCATTTGCTCTCTGAAAGCACCATTCTGTGAAGTGGAACTGATAATGAAGACTAGAGGTGGCCACCGGAACTACTCAATTATAAGTATTTTACGGGTTACGATTCGATTGCTTTAATATGGTTGCTAAGCAATTTATGCTCGTCACAATGAATATGGTGAAATGGTACTGATAGTGGCTTCACCATCAGCTCCAGTTCTTTTGGTTCTTACCAGGAGAACTCAACAATTAACGTCCATGCATCGGGAAAAGGAATATTTTGTAAAAGGTGATGAGTAGTTGACATTAGGCTATTGTAACTTAGATAAATGAATAGATGACTCACTAAAAAGTGAAAAATAAAAAACTTTTTTACAAAAAAAAAACAACCAACTTCAAAAACAAAACAGTACAAACTGAAAAATAACTTTAATTTCGGAAGTCGGTGGCAAAAAACTAAAATACAGATCCAAAGACACCGACTTCCGAAATTAAAGTTATTTTTCAGTTTGTAGTGTTTTGTTTTTGAAGTTGGTTGTTTTTTTTTTGTAAAAAAGTTTTTTATATCTAAATACTGCTCATACATAGGTATAATTTAAAATTCACTATTTAATTTTATGTTCGCTATCGCATTTTATAATTTTTTTGTTGGATTTTACATAAACACAATGGAAAAGTGTTGAATGATTGGACTTTGAATTTGAAATTCTATACGTGATTCCGTATTTTGGCAATGAATACAAAAAAAGCGTTTATTTAATAATGCACTCAATGGTGTCGTATCTACGCATACAAACTTGTTAATTAGTGTAATTCGTTTCGTTGTCACTCCAATCAAAATGTCATTAACGCAAGAATTAAAAATAAAGTACTTAGAGGGAATTGAAAAATTAATACTTATTGTATTTAAACTGCCGAAATAAAATAACTACCATTACATCAAGGTTTTCTGGTTTACATCTTACGATAAAAATTTAAAGAACACTGACTTCCTGAACTACTTATTTTATAAGTTTTGATTTTTTATTTTATTTGAACTGTAACAAAAAAATGGTCTTCAGATCTGCCATTGCATCCACCAAGTGTAGGATCTTTTAGTACTATGGGCTTTCAAATAAAAAAAAAAACAAATAACAGTACAACTACCACATCAGTGGAAAGTTGCACTACGAAAATCACCCTTATAGCTACGGCACTAAGTTGCTTTCAATGTCAAATCGTTACTACTGATCTGCAGTTGACTGATCAACTTAACACATGAAGTTGTCAAAAAAATTGTCAAGGTAGAGGTTATTGCCCGATTAAGCAATTCGCTTTGCGGTGAGTTCAATGACGAAGGTCATTTGGAACTTGACCTTTTGTAGTCGTTTTCATGACGGGACTAAAGATTGAAACCGATTGTGATTCCCGTGGGGTAGTTACGTAACACACTAATAGTAGAAATAGCTTTCATTTTGACAGTTCAGAAACATTCATTGTGTTATTTACGTTGTTGAGCAGACATAATTTTCGAATATAATGAAGCAATGGATTAGCAATAGGCTTCAAAATGATTCAGATTGTGATGGATGTTTAGCAATTAGGGTGCTGGTCTTGCATCTCTACAGTAAATTTTAGTACGGTAGTCTCCTACAGGCTTGAATATTTTCTTAGGTTAAAAAAATAAAGTACCTACTTACTAGCTTATTCAAAAACATTCTAAAAATTAAACGTATTATTCTTTAAAATTTACTTCTTTTATGTAAGTGTAGTACTTACCTACCTACTACTACTTAGTACTATTAGCCTGCATCATCCCACAGCTGGGCAAAGGCCTCTCCGCATGACTTCCAGCTCTTTCGGTCCAGAGCTAAAGTGGACCACTGGTCTTCTAGCTCGTCCCGCCATCTTCAATTTACCTACCTAATAGTGGTAAATTTTAAAGGTGTTGCTTGCTTCGGCTCTATGCAGTTCTTCTCAAAAACTGGTCATTTTAAGCTCAACATGAAAAATTACCAACTTTTTTAAATAATTAAAATCCTATCTCATAACTAATATTATAAATGCGAAAGTAAGTTCGTTTGTTTGTTACGATTTCACGCCAAAACGGCTGAACGGATTTATATGAAACTAGCTGTGCCCGCGACTTCGTCCGCGTGGAATAGTGTATTTGGGTAGCATTTTTAATTATTTAGGCTAATTATTTTAGAAATAAGACACATGTACGTATAAATATTAAAAAAAAAAACAAACTCAAACTCAAACTTCAAACTTTCATCCCCTATTCCCTATTGTTATTTTACACCCTTGAGGGTACAACTTTTACAAACTTTGAATGTCATATTTATTTATATCGAATCAACAACCTAAAAAATAAGTTTCAAGCTTCTAGCTCTAAAAATGACGATACATCCAGAAAACTTTTCATCCCCCTTTTCAACCCCTTACAACCCTTTTTTCGCATTGAAAAGTAGCCTATGTCCTTTCTCAGGCTCTAGACTATCTGTGTACCACATTTAAATCGGTTCAGTTGTTTTGGCGCGAAATCGCGACAGACAGACAGAGTTACTTTCGCTTTTATAATATTATATAAAATATAAATATATAATAATATAATATACCTATATAATATAATAATAATATAATATAATTTATAATAAATAATTATTATTATAAAATATAAGTAAGGAAGTAAGGATTTGAATCACAAATAGACCGTGACCTGGGTAAGGACATAGGCTACTTTTCATTCATGGATCGCAGACGAAGTCGCGGGCAACAACTAGTAATTTAATAAACATCTTAAAGAATTGAAGCTTACTGACCACAATGCCACGGGAAGTAAACAAAATCACTTACATAACACACTTTCTCACTAAACCTGTTCTTATAATACATAAGACATCTACATTGCAAATTAAACCTTAACGTAACATATTAAGTCATAAATTGTTATGATTTAATTTTACGGAGGTGAAAGTTATCGGTATGTTATAATGATTCACCGTGATTGTTGGACGTGTGGATATTATGTCTTAATTAAAAATACTTTTTTTCCTCTGCATAAGAAAATATTACATATAATCACGCCTCCAGTCCTCCAAGAGGTAGGCAGACAGAACTAGAAGGTATGCACTCACATTTCGCAAGTTATAATTACGTCCCATGTAATATAGGGCAACCCATCGTCATTAATCGGGTACGATTCCAGACTGAGCGTGAGGTCCTGGGTTCGATTCCCAGGTTGGGCAAAGTGTTATTGGTTTTACAACACGGCCCTAATTCACTATGACCACTTAACGATTCCTTACTTCGAAACTACGTCAATTTCCACGACATCTGCTAATAACTATATGATACATTAAAGGAAACCGTCTACAAGACAAGATATTGACGTGGTACGATTACGCGGGGAATAATAATTACCGTACAGAATTGGGGCCGGTGAAGTAACCGAAATCATCTCGCGAAGTGGGGCATCACACGGTATCGTAGTGCTTTTACGCCGTAAACAAAACAGGGCGTATTGAAAATTTTGTTTTACGTGGTAGACTGGTCTCTAATGTCCGTTGTCTGACTGGCCAGTAATCTGCAGTCTACCAATCAGTCAGTGCAGGCAGCCCAGAGTCTGGAGTTTTGCCAGGTTGATGGTAATAGGCCCGTCCCCTTATTTCCTGCGGACTTAAACATAACTGGCAACATTGAGGTGTGCTATAAGTAAATCTCTGCTTAACCCTTTGAGAAATACAGGCGTGCTGTATGTTCCTTCCAGACTCCGGGTTAGTTTTCTCCCTTTGCTTACCAAACCTAAAATACTGAATTATGACAAACGCAAGTACTAATCGTCTGCGGGGTAATTGCGTTACACACCAAGAGTAGGAATGGCTGTCATTTTGACAGTTCAACAACATTCATTGCGTTATTTATGTTGTTGTACAGTTTTTTTTCGAACATATGAAGCAGTGGATTAGCAATATCCTTCAAAATGATTGAAAGTGTATTTCGCAAACGCAATAAAGGTGCAGGTCTTTCTACAAATTTAAATAATATAGCTATTGGTTACTGATCATTACCAAAAGTGTTTTAAATCTGTTCCTTGTGGTCTCTACTCTCTGTCAAAATTCAATCCTTTTTCCGTCGATATTTTTTGTGGTATTTCGGTACAGTCAATGTTTAAAAGTAGTTCCAGAAAAGTTTGGTATTTTTTTAACGAAAACGAAAAATATCTAAATATAATGAGACTGACCTGGGTAAAAATACAATTCAAAGCATCATGAATATAAACATTATAAATGAAAATAAAAAATGCACAAAAGAAGTTTAAAAATGGCAAAATAAAAATTGACTTATTCCATTTACTTATATCTAAAAATAACTTTACTATGACTTACATATTCAAATTCCCAGACTTAGCATAATTATGATCAACAACAAACGCAAATAAAGGAAATTATAAAACAATATTTCACCCATCTGTTTTATCCGTCATTAATTTAACAATACTAACCTGAAATACCACTGACTTGTTTCTAACCGGTCCCTTATGAAGCTAATCGAAACAATTGGAAATTAATTGACACTATCATTAAACAAACCCCTTAATATATTATTTATTATGTACGTGGGTTAGACAATAATCATTTTGTTACTCCATGTAGTGACAAGTGACATAGGTCTCTGTGAATTTGACATAATGTATACCCTTATCAGCTGACCTGAAGTTAGTGTTAACTAATCAGTTAACGAGGGGTTAATTTGTAAATTATTAGACGTGTAAAGGATTCCACAGACAGGCGCGACGCTACTCTTAAAGTCAAAGTCAAATCATTTATTTCAAATAGGCACTTTTGAACGCCAAAATTTACAAAAAAATAGAATTGATTCTAGTTGTGGTTCCAAAAGGTAGTTTCGTATGGAGAACAATGGGCAAGAAACTCCACCGTTACTCTTTTAGAAATGTTTTACAATTATGATGTATACATTAGTTATATAATTATATGTGAAGACGATGCACCTAGAATAAAATTACTATACCACAATAGGTAAAAAGAACAATGTCCATGAAGTTTTCATAGAAATTATTCTACTAGAATCCTGTCGCCCTGTCGCGCCGCGCCTGTTTGTGAGAACCTTTAAGGCTCCCACAGACAAGCGCGACGCGACAGCGCGAAATAAAAGCGCCGCTCGTCGCGTGACGAGCGGTGCCGTTGTGTCGCGCGCGATTCGCGTCGCGTGTCGCGCCTGTTTGTAGGAATCTTTACCATCTAACCTCCAGGTTTCGGTTCTTATCATAACATAACGCTTATACTCGTAATACCCGAAGAGTTAGGCAGAAGTGTCCCTATTAGTACACCCACATTTCGCCAGATATGTTTAAATGTAATAGGGGGCGACGCTATTGCCCTCAACCGGGTACAAATCTAGACTCCCCGCTGCTTCTGAGAAATTCCTGATGAAAAAACACAGATTTTCCCGACATGGGAATCGAACCCAGGGCCTCATGTTCGGCAATTAGCGCTTGTTAGCGCCGGTTTCGGTTCTGTTACCAAATTAGTTATTGTAATTATTCAAGTCTTAGAAAGCCTTACGGAGCGAAGTGTTATTGATCAAGATCCCTAAATAAATAATAAGTATGTCGGGTAAACAGTTTTTTCGTATTTTATTGGTATAAAGTTGTAGTAAAATCTCTTTGGCTGTTCTGTTTGTATCTGGCTGGTTTTGATACCATTAAATAGATGACATTAAAAAAAAGAAAAATGAGAAGTAAAAACGATTTCCCGCCATTTTTCAATTATTTTTCTGTCCGCCAAAACGAGTGAATGTAACGAAGAAATTCGATACATTTTGATGTTTTATTACAAAAAATGGACAAATGCGATACAAACTGCGACAAAAATATGTGACGTTTATGGACTTAACGCAGTGTCAGTAAGAGTAGCACAAAGTTGGTTCAAGCGTTTTCAGCCCGAGAATTTCGATGTCAAAGATCCAGTTCGCTCTGGTTGCCCTATGACGGATAAAGTCGATGCCCTTTTTTGAATAAGTGGAGTTAGATGCGCCATAGTAGTAGTTACGACATAGCTGAAGAATTAGGGGTTGACCACAAAATAGTTTTGACCCATTTGAAAAAGTCTGGGTATAAAAAAAAAAAACATATTTGGGTGCCACACGAGCTCTTAGTCTTGAATTTGTACACAAAATACTAAATAACTTTGTCCCCGACCTAATATTTAAAAAAAAAAAAATAGTCAAAGAATCAGCAAACCTCGCATGAGTTTTGAGTTTGACAGTTTAAAGGCATGGTCACGTTTACAGGAACCTTGGTTAGATAACATAGCTTTTATGTTTTTATTATGGGTGCAAACGCAAGAAGAAAATTTTATCTTTCCTTAAAGAATTACGGATGAAGCACACAGTTGCAGGACGGGAAAATATCTTGTAAATCTCTTTAGAATACATCAAACGATCATACATTTTGGCATACGAAGTATATTTTTCCAAAGTAGTTCTTGTGTAAAGCTTTCAAGAAAAACTAACAAGAACAATTTTAATAATATATCGACGAACGCGACAGTGACGAAAAACCGCAATATTTTAATTAACTAAAAGCCTTTGCAAATGCTAAAGAATAATAAAATATTAATACAGAGCAAAATTTCTGTCTCAGACATTCAGAAAAACAAGTGAAAACCGAGGAGGGTAGTGTGACATTTGCAATAAGAAACGCGAACGTCTACCGCCCGTAAGAAGTGTTGAAAAGTTTAAAATACCCTCAATGTGTAAATAAACTAAGTTAATGATCGGGCCGCTAAATAAGCGAGGTTATGTAAAAAATTTTCTTGTGTGCCCTTCCACCATTATAGAGTTTGATTTTCTTTATGTAGATATTGACATAATTGGCGAAATGTGGGTGTTACTATAAGTACAGCTCTGCCTAACCCTTGGCGGTTCACAGGTGTCATGATATGTGCCATGATTATGTAGCCATTGACGTCAAACGACCGACCATCAGACTAGTCCCGGCCAAGTGCCATAAGGCAAAAAAAGACGAAACAAACAAGTTACTTGTATGGAATTCCCCTTTAATTTTTAAATATATATTATTTTTATTATTTGTTATTGTGATCTTTGACTGTCGTTACGGGCAGCCAGAAGTCCGAAAATCTGACAAACAGTGTAGCAATAGTTATCGTGTTACCCAGTAACTGGGTGGTTGATCAAGTGTTAACTGCCCCGTTGGTCTCGTGGTTGCAAGCGGGAATGCTGAGCGTGGGGTCCTGGGTTCGATTCCCAGGTCGGGTAAAGTGTTATTGGGTTTTTCCATTAGGAATTTCTTAGTAACAGTCCGGAGTTTGGAAGTTGGCGGTGTGATAGCCCCGTGCCTCGGAAAGCATGTTAATCTATTGGTCCTGTGCGTGAGTGACATCTCTCTCCGGTCGTGTCGAATTGCCGTCCCATCGGACTATGAGAGTGAGGGAAAGGACTAATCGGGACGCCGGTGCCACCAGGTGGCGCTAAACAGAGTCTATAACACTAACACTTGACCAGAGTACAGCAGAGTTTGTTGTTGACGGGTAAGCAGTGAAGACGTTTAGAAACTGTCGCGCATTCCGTATAGTTGTGTCGTGTACCTACAGTGTGTGATTCGCTAGTGTGATATTTTTTTTCGTAAATTATAATTTGATTTGAACTGCAACCGGTTTTTCTATTGCGAAATAACCAACATTACCCAAAGTACGTCCACAGTAGTTAAAATATGGCTGATAATAACGAGAGACACGTACCTTCTCCGTCATATATTATATGTTGATCAAATAGGCAGTCACTCCATGTGAAATACTGATATTCAGCTAGCCGATCTCACATAGCTGGAAAAAGCACAGAAATATCTGTTCTGTGGGGAAAAGGCTATGTAGATGGTAATTGACGTCAAAATGACATACAAATTGTGCAACGTTTTATTGTTTAAGAATCTAGTGTAATAGGTTTGTAGGACACAATGAGTAACTCCACGATATATGTTGATTAATTGAGCAATGTTACAATTGATGAGTCGACACGTCGCTTTATAAACAATTAGAAATAAATAACCTATATTTGTAGAACTCAGCTGTATGTACGAGTCAAATGAATCAAATAGTGTCTTTAAATAAATAGTTTCTTAATTTTTTTTCTTCGTATTGGTTTTGTAAAGGTTCCTTCAGACAGGTGCGACACGACAGCGCGACTGTCGTCTAGTAGAATAATTTCTATGGAAACTTCATGGAATTGGTTCTACCAGAATCGCGTCACACCGCTGCGTTGCGCCTCTCTGCCTTTATACTCAATGAGCTACATAATGGTTTTGTCAATACTATTTATTTCTACCAGGACCCTGAACAGTTTGAAACCATCTATTGGAAGTCTTCCGGTTTCAACAGAGAAGTGAGTGAGTAATAGAATTCCTAAGGAATATGAATATAAGAGCATGTCTCTTCGTCTACCTAGCCAATGAGAAATCAGTTGAATACATTGAAAAGATCGCTAAACCAATCCTCTTCCATAACCGCTATTGACACGATAGTTAAGACCAAATTTTGACCCGCGATCGCTTTCTCTCCACCACTCGCCTATTTCCTAGCCTCCTGATACTCCGACTCGCATAGAACTTCAACAGTAAAGGTAATGTTTCTTAGTTTTAAGCAAGTAACAAGTTTTACTTAACTCTACTAACGAAGTCTTTACAAGGAGTCAGTTTTAGTCCTTCAGTTCGTCGCCTTACTTTACTGATTTAAAATTATTAAACTTGTTCGTAGTGGAAATATGTAAGCTGTACGCTGTACGTAGCTAAAGGTCTGTAATGTATTGAGGAAAAATTATTCAATGGAGTTTTTTACCACACGCAAGATCATTGGGGAACTTTTGAACTATTTTTCCAGGTCTATGCAGGCATAATGTAATGAGGGAAATTTCTAATAAAATAGGTACTGAAATGAAAAGTAAGAACCGGTAAAACGGGGTGAATAGGAACGCAGGGGTGAATCGTAACGAAACTTTAAAAGGGATTTTAACATTGAAATATTATAGTCTGTCGCCAAAAACCAAAGCCAAGACTCTAACGTGTATACTGTATTATAATTAACCGATTACGTGTCCCTGTTGGCAACAAATTATATTATTTAAATGTTAAAATTCCTTTTAAAGTTTCGTTACGATTCACCCCTGCGTTCCTATTCACCCCGTTTTACGGTAATGGAAATCCCTACATAATTTTTTGCCACTATACTGATATAAAGACTTAAAAAAAAATTGACAGGTGTCAAAGTTACATCTCGTTTAGCGCAGGAGTGTGAAATTTTCCACCAATATTGAATTTTTTTACATACACTAGCAAGTATTCTATAACTTTTAAGTAACAGTTTAACACAACATTAGCTCCATAACAAAATAACAAAGTTCTTAAATTCTACAAAAAACGCGAAGAAAATTGAGCAATAAAAAGTTGTTCTCAGCCCAAACCGAAGAAAAAGTTGGTACAGTTTAAGACCAATATAAGAATACCTTTGTGACCAAAGAACAACCATTTGCATATTTAAATACCCGTTTAAGTAGCAGTTTGTACTTGAATATTGTGCAAAAAAGCAGAGAAAATGTTCTTGCTAAGGGTCCTACAAACACACCGCCTGTCGCGCGACGAGCGGTGCCTTTGTGTCGCGTGCGATTTGCGTTGCGTGTCGCGCCTGTTTGAAGTAGCCATAAGGGGATCCTTAGTTGTAGCCCGCCAAATTAAAATTTTCTTTAGTTTTTTGCAAACTGCAGCTCTGTTTTACATCGTATGTTGATCAAAATGCGATTCGCGACTGTAGAAATGATATAATATATTTACTGAATAATAATCATCAATTTCATATCAATCGTCGAGCTTTGGACACCTAAGAATTTTTCAGAATATTTCATATAAGAATTCTTAGGGGAACAAATGTCGAAAGTTTGACGATACTCAGGAGTAGCGCTTGCGACCATTAGGTATACCAATCATTTAGATATTACTGATACGATTTAACTCTTAGTTAATGTAGGGTTTCTCATGATCCCCGGTGCAAGTGTGAGAAGGGACCATCAGGGTGGTTTTTAGTCAGTAAGAATCTGACAGACCCCTCCGCCCGCCTTAGGGTGGAGAACATCCAAGAAGATTTCCCACCCAGGAACAAGAAAAAAAGGGTTTTTAACTCAACCCGAATAAACCGCTTATAACCCTATGCAGGTAACCTTTTTGTCCCTGGTTACAAACGTGATTAAGATGTCCATCATCACACATAACTATTTTCCCGTAGCTTTACAAGACAGCGTGAGTAATATTATGATATAACAGACGCACGCATGATAACCGCGGAATGTGCACAATGCTTATCAGATGGGCACGCGGTTGCGTTGATAACGATAAGAACGTCAGGAAACTACACTCGAGAGCAATGAATCCGGGTCACTTAAAGAATCCTAAAAATCTCGGAAACTAAAAATGCTAGGTTAATGCAATAAATTGTATTTAATAGACAATGTAATACTCCTTAAATGAAGGTATTAAAACTTCTTAGTTATTGTAAAGTTATATCAAAAAAAAAAACAAATTTGAAAAAGGGCCACTTTCGAAGATGGAACTACGAAATTACAGCATTTGGTTTTGCTTTTGTTTGTAATCTGTCATTTATGTGGGTACATAAACCATGTTGATAGTGCTCTATATTCATTATTCAAGCTGAAATTATGTCGCTTACGCCTGAAGAATGCACCAGAATACTTACAATGCTGGAAACCGGCCGGAGTCAGCGCGATACAGCCAGGACTGTCGGTGTGTCGCTGTCAACAGTACAAAGAGTTCTCCGACGTTACGTAGAAACTGGTTCTAACCTACGCAGACCAGGAACGGGCAGAACCAGGTGTACCACAGCACGAGAAGACCGATACTTGGTGAACACCATGCTTCGAAATCGCTTTCTCACAGGAACTGAACTCACAAATCAGTTTCGACGCCTCGGAGGAAGTAACCCAAGTGCATGGACAGTAAGACGTCGGCTTGCTGAATCTAACTTAAAACCCCTTAGACCTGCAAACGGCCCTAAACTGGAGCGTGGGCATCGTATTTCAAGACTAAGATATGCCCAGAGCCACGTAAATTGGAGTATTGAAGATTGGTCAAAAGTTATGTTCTCCGACGAATCAAAATGTATGCTCTACAAGCACGATGGAAGACACAGAGTGTATCGAAGACCAGGGGAAAGATTCAAGCAAGCATGCATCGAAGAAAAAGTAGCCTACGGTGGTGGGTCTGTACTTGTGTGGGCCGGAATTTCTTCTGAAAGTCGCACAGAGCTGGTGATCATAGAAAACGGCTCTTTAACTAGCGTAAGATATGTGGAAGAAATCCTCAATGATCACGTTGGTCCATTTATGGTCAATTTAGGTGAGGATGCTATATTTATCCATGACAATGCCCGACCTCATACAGGTAGGATTGTGAATGACTACCTTCAAGAGATGAACATTACTCGTATGGAGTGGCCAGCGCGCAGCCCGGATATCAACCCGATCGAGCATGCTTGGGACGAGCTAGGCAGATGCGTAAAACAACGAAACCCTCCCCCAATCACGCTTCGTGAGCTCAAAATTGCTCTCACAGAGGAATGGGAGAATATTCCCCAAAATCGTATAAGGAACTTGGTGTACAGCATGCCAAACCGCGTAAACGCAGTAATGGAAGCACGAGGAGGCAATACGAAGTATTAAAATTCAAGAAAATCGTAATAAAGTTCAAAAATTTCATGTTTCCTATTTTTGTTTTAAGGAGAGATCAGCAGTTTTTTTCTTTATGTAATTTTGTGTTAATAAAATGTATGGTGACTCATATTTTTTTTACTTTCATTTAAGGAGTATTACATTGTCTATTAAATACAATTTATTGCATTAACCTATCATTTTTAGTTTCCGAGATTTTTAACATTCTTTAAGTGACCCGGATTCATTGCTCTCGAGTGTATTTTGTACAAGACTTTATACATTTTTACATCGGACGTGCATTCTTGAACTAAGAAATTCAAGAACGTTCGCATTCTTTCTAATCTCAGTCTCAATCTGTCAAAAATACCTACATTTAATAGACTATTTGACGGTATTTTTTTGAATTTAATTTTTCGGCACCAAGAAGAATATTACGCCACAGAAAAAAAAATATTAAAGTATCTCACATTATGGCGTAGTTCTATGCGTTTTAAAGTCGGTGCTAGACAGAGACAGCATTATTAGCATTTGACATCACAACACGGGAACGCCATAGTAACTTCGCGATAATTTCAAAAGTGGGTAACTTCTCCGTTTTTCCACAGATGTTACTTTTTTTTTTCAATTTGTTGTTTTTATTTATATTTTTAAAATAAGTTTTAATTAATGTACCTATATTTTTGATAAGTTTTTGACTGACTGTCGCTGAGATAATTGCGACCAGACTTTGAATGTTTTAAAATAAGGGAATTGGTCTTCTGATTTGGAATGAACGAAATGTTATGGTCTGTGGACTGTCAGACAGGCTGGTCTGTTTGATAGTTCACAAATTAATGAAAGTCATCTGTCTGAACGGATCAGCACAAAACAATACGAAACTCAATGAACTAAACATCTTGAGTCGAATATAAATAATAATATAATTATAATCATCATTATTATAAAGTTTTTCTCGTATTGTCATGGTCAAATATGAATATTGATTAATTTATGACTAGGTACTATTTTTAAACGTAGGTACTCTATAAAATTCATATTACTATAGAATCAATTACGAGAAGACCCAAATCTAAACGCGTTTCCGAAGTGCATATTATATCCAAAAAACGATCTTGACATAGTTGAAAATAATGTTATACAAAATTCAATCTCTTGGAGAGGTCCTAATCGATCTAGAGAAACGTCCTGCTGGTAATAGGTAGGCCTTTACCAATGGCAGAGCAGTCTTTTGTCACTAGCTGGGGAAATACTAAAATGTTAAACGTAAAGCCTTTCCTGCCGTTTTCCCAATTTATACGAGGTCTTCGCTGCAGTAACTATTTTACAACCATTCATCTCCATCAGCTTTTAAAAACAACTTTACAAAGATTAATCCCTCCATTCATACCCATGCTAATATTATAAATGTGAAAGTACCTCTTCTGTCTGTTATCTTTTCACGTCTAAACCACTGAACTAATCATTATGAAATTTGACAAAATAAGTAGCCTGGGACCTGCATGCACCCTAATTACGTAACACACTATCAATCACTATCTGAATCATTTTGAATCCTATTGCTAATCCATTGCTTCATAAGTTTGAAAAATTTGTCTGCTGAAAAACGTGAATAACGCTATGAATGTTGTTGAACTGTCAAAATGAAAGCCATTCCTGATAGATAGATAAGTTAGAAAATGCTTTATTGTACAGATGACTACTTTTAATCCTGGATATTTACGTACTCACATAATTATAGTCACGCCTAAATATTCCTCCTATGTGTATAATGTATTTAAAAAAATAAAAATAAACGCAGACGAAGTCGATCGAGACCTATCGATTGTAGACGCCCTTGAAGTTAAAAACAGTTACATTTCCTTCATCTGCCCTTCCACCCTCTTACAACAACAGATCAATACATATAAGGAAGACCTTGATTGTAAATGATTATTATATATTAGGTTGGGGAAAAAGTCTTTTCGCATTATAGTATGTATGAACTTGTAATCAAATCTCTTTGGCTATACTATTGTTATCTGGCTGGTTTTGGTATCATTGAAAGTTTAAATTTTAAAGAACATAATTCCAAATTCAAATTAGGAAAATGTGTGATTTTCATTTGTTTTTCGTACTGTCAAGATGAGTGAATCCAATGAAGAAATTCGATACATTTTAAAATTTTACTACAAAAAAGGTAAAAAAGCAACGCAAGCCGCGAAAAAATTTTGCAATATTTATGGACCTAGTGCCTAGTGTCTGTGAGTGTAGCACAAATTTGGTTTAAGCATTTTCAATCCGGAAATTTTGATGTCAAAGATGCACCTCGCTCTGGTCGCCCTATTACGGATAAAATGGACGCCATTTTTGAAAAAGTGGAGCAAGATCGGTAGTTATCAGTAGTTACGACGTAGCTGAAGAACTGGGAATTGACCACAAAACAGTTTTGGCACATATGAAATAAAATTGGGTACACAAAAAAGCTCGATATTTGGGTACCTCACGAGCTCACTGAAAGAAACCTAATGAACCGTGTACTCATTTGTGATTCTTTATTAGGACGTAATGAAACCGAACTATTTTTGAAGAAGCTGATAACTGGTGATGAAAAGTGGATCACGTATGACAAGAACGTGCGAAAAAGGTCGTGGTCAAAGGCCGGTCAGCCTTCACAGACTGTGGCGAAACCCGGGTTAACTCGCAACAAGGTGATGCTGTGTGTGTGGTGGGATTGGAAGGGCATTATTCATTATGAGCTGTTACCACCAGGCAGGACTATTGATTCTGAACTCCACTGCGAACAACTAATGAGATTAAAGCAAGAAGTTGAGAGAAAGCGGCCGGAATTAATCAACAGAAGGGGTGTGGTTTTTCATCATGATAACGCTAGACCTCACACATCTTTAGCCACTCAGCAAAAATTAAGAGAGTTTGGCTGGGAGGTGTTAATGCATCCGCCGTGTAGTCCTGACCTTGCACCTTCAGATTTCCACCTGTTTCGGTCTCTTCAGAATTCTTTAGGCAGTGTCAGGTTAACATCACGAGAGGACTGCCAAAACCCACTTGTCGCGGTATTTTGATCAGAAGTCCCAAAATTTCTATAGAAATGGGATCATGCCCCTACCTACAAGATGGCAAAAAGTTATCGAACAAAATGGTACCTACATACTTTAGTTAAATGTAAATAAACTATATTAAAAAATGTTTTGAATTTTCTTAAAAAATGCGAAGTCCTTTTAAAATGATGACGGAAAACATCGTGAGGAAACCGGCATGTCATAGAAGCAAAAATTCTAAGACGTGTGACATCAACCAAACTGCACTGGGCCCGCGTGGTAGATCACAGCCCACTCCCTCGAAGAGAGGAGGCCTGTGTCCCAGCAGTGGGAACATTATAGGCTGATTATGCTATGCTTATGCTATACCCGGCGAGTGAAAGACCGATTGGTGGAAGAAATAGGGTGAGGTGCCCGTATAGAATCATTCGATAATTCGTTCTATAGATCATGAAGGCCTATGGTCAGAAACAGAACTGCTGGGTGTTAGATTTTTGAAAACCTATGCTGTTAGGCGCAGCCAACTTCAGATTGGTGGTAACGCTTTTTGACTTTTGACACTAACCTGCGGGGTAGTTGCGTAACACAATAACAGTAGGAATAGTTTTTATTTTGACAGTTCAACAACATTCATTGCGTTATTTACGTTGTTGAGCAGACAAATTTTTCGAACATGATAAAGCAATGGATTAGCAATAGGCTTCAAAATGATTCAGATTGCGGTTGGTTGTGTGTTACGCATAGGGTGCTAGCCTAGCAAACTACGAAATATCTATACCGATTTTGTTAACGCTGATGCGCGGCTTACCATACCTTCAGCCAGCATGAGAAATAAACATCTTACATAAACTCAAGCCTAATATCTGTCAACAAAAAGGTATATGGTATAGGACCATACAAGGCGAGCCTTCTCGTGTGCCTTGGTTCGATGTTGATAAACTTGGTAGGAATTATGTTAAATTAATATTAAGACTTCGCTCTGGGCATTATCCATCAGCGAAGTTTGCATTCCTTATGAAAAAAGCTGATTCGCCGAATTGCAGAGTATGTAATCAGATTGAGGACGTGCAACATTTGCTGATGGATTGTGTCCGAAACAAGCGCGAGAGGGAGTCATTTTTGAGGGAATTCGACTTAAACAAAGTTAACATGGGGTTAATTCAAACAATTTTATCTGAACCAACGTCAGAAGTTGCCAAAAAGTTATGTTGTTTAATAACAGTCCTTCATCTGTGACTTTCATGTGTGTGAATAAGTGTTTTATACAATATGTTGGGTGTTTACATTATGTAATGTTAAAAGGCACGATGGGGTTGGCGTATCTTTTTAGATAAAAACCCCTAAACATTTGAGTTTTTTTTTCTCTTTATTTAAAGAGAAAAAATAAAAAAACTCAAGCCTTTCTCATGAGCTTAGGCAGAGACTATAGAACGCCACCTGCGGGCTTAGCATGACGCTGTCTATCTCTTCGAAGAAAAGACACGGCTATTCCCATACAAAGTGACATTTCGTTTCTCCATTTTTGACATCGCACCGTAAAAATCCTTCTAAAATCTGTCATTTTGTCTTTCGTTTCTGATGATCGTTGTCTAGGTCATTTTTAATGTAGACTATTTCAGAAGACACTTGTCTAAGGTAGTGAAGACAATTAGATTTTTTTATCGCCATGCTAAGTAGAAAACTTTTTACTCGACGGCCACAAAGAATAAAAATGGAATGGAAAAAAGGAAATTTTCACTTTTTTTATGGACAATGTGAAAAATGATTACCTACATGTTGAGTGTTAGGGGTTTAAGAGTTCCATAAAGAGGGTCGAAATTTTCATTATATTTGCGATAGGACACACCATTTTCGAGATATATGCAAAATAAAAGATAAACGTGAATAATTACTGAATTTCGTAAACAGTGCAGTTGACTCCTTCTACTTTGCTGCCGTCGTACTGTCTTCACGAAATGTCATTTTTGTCTATTCTTCCGTCGACAAGACGGTGCTTGTGCTAAGCCTGCTGCTACGATTCTTACATACCTAGCTATTCCTTTTGCTGCATTTGCATTCATACGGATCTGGTCTTACACGCACGTCAGAAACATGAAAAATAACATTCACAATCGCCCTTGACGACCTTATTTTCTATAAGTTTAAATGAAACAACAATCGTTTTTACAGTGTAACCTACTTTAACCAATATTATCCAGCCTTTATTAAAAGTAAATATCTGTTTTTCTCTATTGTGTTACTGAATTATTTATTCGAGTTAATATGGTTTCGATTTGTATTGATGGCCTTGATAGCATGAAAATAAGAGTAAAACGTTCCCACTGCTGCGACACAGACCTCCTCTCTGTGAGAGGGAGCGGGCCGTAATCCACCACGCGGGCCCAGTGCGGGTTGGTGGATGACATGTCATGTCAGAGTGGTCCTAATAATTAAAGTTTAATTCTTCTACAAGAAAATTATGAATAATTAGGCATTTTACGAGTACCTCCATTCATCAACATCGTAATCGTCACACTTCAATTTTTAGGAATATTTCACAAACCGAATTAGTCTGATGTTTTATTACCTATATTTGATATGCTCGCGTTTGACCACTATCTCTGATGATAAGCAATGACACGATAGATGATGATGTAAACGCTTACCTAGAAGATTAGTTAATAAATCTATTTTTCTCTCTTTCTTTCTTTCAACTATTCACTGAAGACAGAATGTAACAGGTTTCCACGCTTCGTGCGAATGTGTGGCCTTTTACTAAAATAATAAAATACTCAAAATTCAAAATAATGCACCAATTACTTAATTGCAATTATCGTTAGCATGATAAATGGCGACCAAACTAGTTCTGAAAGTCAGTTTAGTAAAGATTAACTAATGAATTAACGTTAAAGTTAGCACCAACTTTCTTTCGTCGCAAATATGCATTATGGCAAATTAAGAAATTCGCCGAATGATCCCGAAGTTGACCGAACACTTACACGAATGGTGCAGGAGTTTTGGAATGACACAATTCGCGGTTAAAATAAAAATAGCAATGGCATTGACCGACACTGTTGTAATTTTGTATAGAGCTTAATATTATATTAAGGGGGAAGCTAAGGTAGCCCGCGAAATTCAAATTTTCTTACGTTCTTTGCAATTTGCAGGTTAGTGTCAGGTTGTATGGTGATTAAAGTATGATCCGCGACAGTAACAAATATGGTTTTACGTTATTATAATCATTAGAATCAGTAATACAACTCCTTAAGGTGACTACATGACCTAATCGCAAATTTATAATGAATAAAAATATATGATCCCCTGCAGTAACCAAAATCAGAAAAATATATGATATTCTTCTGGATATATGCTAATTAGATAGTGTGTTGAAAATATAATACAATTAACTTGATAAGATAGAAAAAAACACGAAGATACTTCTAAAAAATATTGTAACGATTAAAAACCATACTAATATACATGCAAACATTGGGATTATTTGCCAGATTATTCTACAAGTAACATACTAACGTAATAGTGTTTTAACTTTTTAGTCCAATGAATAGATTTTTTGTAAATCCATAATTTCTTCATATTTTGCAATAAATTACCAGCGTTTTGTCATCGCGCGTCTCGTTCTTTTCTATGCAATCCGACAGTGACCGCGCTTTAGCTCTTGTAAGCCTCTTAAGTTAGAATTGCCCTCAAATGACTTCATGAAATAGTCATTCAATATCTTAGAAAGTTATATTGATAATTTTTATGGTTAAAATTCTATAAATAAATATTGATACATATTTTTTTTTTCCTATTGGGCAGCTCGTAGTTTTGACCACTGAGGTCTTGGCTACTTAACCGGGCAAGCCTGTGGGTGCCTTAAGCTACTAACTTAAAGCCTCCAGCCAGGGGCGAAATTCTTAAGTACTAGGTGACCGCACGCTAAGGGCACCCCCTGTGGGGTACGAACCTCGGCTTAGGGCGTCACTGAGGGGAGGGCAGCAAGGTGGGACAGGCTGGATCGAAATAATATTATTATTATAGGGGGAATTTAAAACTACAGGCTCAGCTACGGCGCGGGCTGGCGCGTCGTCGAGCAAGGGTCGGGGGGGGATATTTGATACAGCCGGGCGGCCGGGAATTATATTTAGATCAACATACAACCTGATACTCACCTGCAAATTGTAAAAAACGTAAAAAAAAATGATTTTCGGGGGCTACCCTGTCGCTTTCGCCTTAAGTAATTATTACGTATCGTGAACTACCTCAGTTCTAAACATTTGCTTTCATTTGAGATGCTTCATTCCTTGAGAAGGCTCGTGTCAGACTTATTCTATTTTTAAAGATATCGTATTATAATTTTGTTATGATTTATTATGTTAACAAACATAGATATTATCCTTATACTCTGCATACCTAGCTAAGTTTATTTATAAACATATTTCCTCAATGGCAAATAGTTATCAATGCTATACCCAAGTCTTCAGGATTGGAATGGTCTGCAAAAGGAAATACCTACTTGTAAGCATAAAGGAAGGAATTTGCCCAGCTGTAGAATACTGGCTACAGTATTGTCTTACACTTAAAGGCGCGTACACAGTGGCGCGACGCGACAGCGTACACAAAGGCACCGCGTGCAGCGTGACGGGCGGCGTCTTTGTGTCTGGCTGTCGCGTCGCGCCTGTGTGCACGAGACTTAAGGCTCCTTAAAAGAGGCGCAACACGCGACGCGAATCGCACGAGACACAAAGGCACCGCAGGTCGCGCGACAGGCGGTGCCTTTCGTGTCGCACCTCTTTAATGGAACCTTAACTTGAATTACCTGAATTTAAGGTCTTCATTGAAAGGCAAAAGTTGTTTTTATTGAAACGTCGAGAACTGCCTGTTATCCGTATAGGTAAGTAGTTAAGTACGAGTACAAAGGTTACAAGTTTTATTCGCAAAAAAAACCCATTTTAATTACTTACTGAATTACAAAAGTTATCGAGTTTTTGTTAAAGTTGGAGAAGGTACCTATAGTAAAGCTATTAAGACGGCTTAGCAGTGTATAGATCGCAGGTTCGATTCCCACACGCGATTCAAATCTAACAAAGAACATGAATCAAAAATCAATCAACTCTGCTAATCGCAGGCCACTGTTGGACATAGGCCTCTCCGATGCTGCGCCACAACACCCTGTCCTCCGTCTTCCGCATCCAGTCTGTCCCAGCCAGCTTTTTAGGGTCGTCGGTCTATCTAGCTTGGGGGCGTCCCACACTATTCTTGCCAAGACGTTGTCTCCACTCCAGGACTCGTCTGCTCCACCAGCCACCGGTCCTTCGACAAACATGGCCAGCCCACCACACCAGCCACTTCAGCTTGCTTACTCTGCCAGCAACGTCGCTAACACCGGAGAAGAACATGAATATTTCGCACCTTTGCTTGAACAAGGGCAACAGCACTTTTATTGTTTTTACAGCACCCTAATACGAAACACACTATCTATCACAATATGAATCATTTTGAAGCCTATTGCTAATCCATTGCTTCATAATGTTCAAAAAATTTGTCTGCTCAACAACGTACATAACGCAATTAATGTTGTTGACCTGTCAAAATGAATCTTCCTACTGTTCGTGTGTTACATAATTACTCCGCTGGAGTCATTTTAAGATCTTGTTGTGCCAAGATAGTAAAAAAATGCAGCAAAATGACCAAGGCACTGTTGCCCTCTGGCGGCATTAAGCTGATATTAATACGGATCTTTGTTCCTCTGGCCAAAAGGGACATTTTAAAGCACTTTGGCATCCTTAGGTAATTTTTCGATTTTTATCAATTTTGCCCTTGTTCTACCGAAGGTGCGAAAATGTGCAATTTATATAATTACACGAAGACCCCATTAACCAAGAAAGTACAATTTACTACCAGCTCTGACTTAAAATCAGCAAGTCACGTAAAATACCAAAATCGTATTGTTCGTAATCCAAGGTTTTGAATGACAAATTAAATGCTAATAGGTATGCGACGAAACAACAAACCAACATAGGTATGTACAGTTAGCCAAAAAAACATGTATACATCATTTGATTGTTTACGATTTTTGTTCCATAAAATTATATGAATGTGTAGCCATAAAACATAGTACAGATTGTTTTTTAATCTTAGCTAGTTAACTTTTGGGAGCATTACCGTAGGAATTTGAAAGTATAGAACGAGGAGTCTTACTCAGGTGGTGGTTTATTGTAGACTAACTTCCTAAAACATATTTCTTACACTAGTTTACTAACTAACTACGAACTTTTAAAACATATTTCTTACGCTAGTTTACTTATTGCTAATAATTCTTAACCTATGTCTGTCAACGATAATTGGCAGACCCTTTAAAACTCGTGGAATGCCAAGAGGACGAAATTCTCGTATCAGTATCGCGGCGACGGCACTTAGGTAAGTACAAGTGGGCCTTTTTAACACAACCAAACATGAAATATTGCTAACACAAGGGCAAGATGCATAACTAGCTACACATTGATAAAGTATTATGGAATACGAATTGTAGAAAAACAAATGGGTTAAAAAAAAACATCTTTATTTGCCAAATAACAACCTTGTACAATCCAAGTTAGTAACAAATAAGCAGTAAAGGTAGGTAGGTAGTTCTTGTCGATGTATTTAAATTTTTGTGGCTGTCTGTACTTCTCTTCCAATCGAAAACGATTGTAATTAGTAAGTACATTTTACGTAAGATTACATCTTTGATAGCCACTAGCGACCAGCCCCTGCTGGTCAGTGGGTCTTCTTAGGGGCGGAGTTGTAGGAGTTGGAGTATACGCTTACGGGCAATATGAGCGGCAAAGAAATCATAAAAAAAATGGAGCGAAGACAGAAAAAATATAGTTTTTCCGGAAATTGTCTAATTTTATTGCAGTGCGGGTTAACCTTGACCATATAAACCAATTAGGGTCAGAGAAGCATGGTTCTACTTCGCATGGTTTTGACGACTTGATAAAGAGAGAGATTTCTGTATTTTATGTCAGCTTATTATACATGTTATAAACACATAAACCTTTAGGAATAAATTCTCTAAATTATGGTAAAAATTGCATCAAAAAGAGTTGCGTAGTTTAAAAAAAAATCGTGGTCAGAGACAGGAAAAGCGACTTTAAATTTATAAAATGTATAGGTAGGTAGACAGTGATAAGCCTGTAAATTGTCCTACTACAAAAAATAATAAAATAATATTCTTCCTATAAAAAGAAGAAACGAATATTGATAATCATTCATTTACAATGGCTGTCGAAGATTCGTTTTCATTCACATTAAAAAAAGAAAGTACCTACATTATCTACACCGTAATTTTGAGATTCGAAATAGCCATTGTCAGGTTTTTAAGCCAGTACCCAGCCCCATAGTACTATATATTCGGCCACTATTCGCTATCACTGTCCATGCAACATTAGTTTTAACACATTAATTTACATAGCAAGCTAAAACATTAGGTTTAGGAGTAATTACAGCTAAAAAAAGGCAATAAAAATACTTACATGCCCATTTTCCTTGCTCCTTGAAATTCACTTTGTTGATAACTGGACCCACCGCGTAAGTATACAAGGTATGGAATATAAATTTCGCAAATAAGAATAAACAGTACACTACGAAAGCTAATCCAGTAATATGAAGCGCGGTATACGACATTATTAACAAATAAATTACGTTTTTCCGGTAAATAAAAGTGAGAGGTTATTATAGGAGAGAGCGTCACCGTCACCGTTTGACACAGTTCGCGCATGCGTACTAGCGGTCGAAGAAAGTTGCCATGCGCAGTGAATGAACGACGCGACGTGCCGGAAAGTGAGTGAGTGAATCGAAGTAATCGAGTAGCCGGCCGAAAATAGTCGAGAGGCGATTGAATGTGAAAGAGATGGCAGTAAAATATATTGCTGTCTCGCTTTGCCGACTGATAAGTGCGACATTGTACGGGAGTTTGTAGGTCATCCTGATTAATTTAATAGCTGGAAGTACACACATCAACACGGTCTAGGGATATTTCATACTCAATTAAATAACTCGAAAAGTACTGGCCGCATTGGAATCTTTTATACACCGATTTGTTTGTAATTTATCTCAGACTAATTCCAAATTCAAATTTTTGAAAATTCTTTTGTTTCGGTGGCATAAAAATGTCTTGATGTGTAGGAGAGGGAATTTTCATTTGTGCGAAATTTAGAAAACAATACGAATTACGTTTAGTTACAGTTTTTTTTCATTTTTAAACGAAAGATAAAGTTAAAATTGAGGTATTGTAGCCATGCAACGCCAACATTTGACGAGGGCGGAGATGTTACGAGCTGTGGGAATGCTGGAAGCTGGGTCTGTTCAGCGTAATGTTGCTGAGGCCATAGGGACCCACCAAAATGTAATTTCAAGATTGTGGACACGCTATCGTGCCACAGGTGAAGTAGCGGAGAGGCACCGGGGGCCAAGTCGCATCACTAGCCCCAGACAAGACCGATTTTTGCAAATTACTGCGCGAGCTCAACCAAATGCAACGGCGACTCAATTGGTCCAAAGGCTGCGAGTGGAACACCAAGTCCTTGTAAGTGACCAAACTGTAAGAAGGCGACTGCATGAAAGCAATCTACGCTCTCGTAGACCACTCCGGGTCCCACCTTTACGGAGAGGCAATCGTGGACGACGATTAGAATGGGTTCGGAACCACGTGGACTGGGGCCGTGAGCAATGGTCCAATGTGCTGTTCACGGATGAATCCAGGTTCGGCTTCCATCCAGATTCACGACGGACGCGTATTTGGCGAGTTCCTGGACGATGGAGCCGTCTTCAGAACCCTCAAGAAGTTCACCCATACCAAGGAGGAACAATTATGGTTTGGGCAGGAATTCGTCTTGGAGGACGGACGGATCTCGTTTGGGTGCGGGGCAATATGACGGCAGAACGATACGTCCAACAGGTGCTGGGGCCCGTAATCTTGCCCCACAGAACACAAATGGGGCAAGATTTCCTGCCCCTGCACGACAATGCCCGGGCACACACGGCGAGAACGGTAGCAGCTTGGTTACATACACACAATGTTAGGGCCTTAGACTGGCCTGCTCATTCGCCAGATCTAAATCCCATTGAGCATGTGTGGGACATGCTGCAAAGAAGAGCTCTGAAGGAAGTTCCTGAAAATCTGGCTACAGAAGATCAACTTTTTGCGCACCTCAGAAGGACATGGGACAATATTCCGCAGCAAGACATTGACAACCTTGTTCTGAGCATGCCGAATCGTTGCCGATGTGTTATGAATATCATGGGCGCTTTCTCAGACTACTAACTTCAAGTTTATAAACACAAATTAAATGATTTTTCTATTTTTTTCAGTTTTTACTCACAAATTAAAAGTTAATTCATATACGGTTTCCGTCTATGCTTCATTTTTTTTCCATAAAATCCCGAAATTTTAATCTAAGTACGTTAACCATTATTAAAAAATGGTAGAATATTAAATAACGTATCTTTTAAATATATACATGTCATATAAATAATTAACACATTGATAGTAATTCGCTTTTTTAAAAATATCCCTAGACCGTGTTGATGTGTGTAGTTTGAACTAAAAACGAAAATATGAGGAATTTTATATGAAAATTGACGAAACATTGTTGAAACATCGTTTTCATAATCAGTTGCTCGACCAAATCCTTGCAATCCTCCGGGAATCACCGATCATTTCCCGCTAAAAAATGGGGGCCATTTACAATGAAAAATCGCTTAGTGTGACGAAATCTCAACCCTTCACAACTGGTACCTTCATCAGGGATACCGATACCAAAACTTCGGTACCTACCAGAACAATCATTAAGACGGTGTAATTCCTCTAATTAGTTTCCGATGTCCGATGAAGCCATTTGTGTAATCACTACTATAGTGCAGACAGTAATTGATTGATGCTTAATGTATGAATCATGGCTTGGCACAGTTTGAGGGTATGTTAAGTCAAGCGTACTAAGCTTTGATTTGGATGGGTGGGCATCATAACATTAGCTGATATTGGTTTTCAGCAGAGAATATTCTGGTTTCTATGAAGAATACGTAAATAAAATCAAATCACGCCTATAGCCCTGCAGAGGTAGACAGAACATTATAGTACGCCCATAATTTCACTAATTATGATTTAAGTCGAATGTTTTAAGGAGCGAGCTAATTGTCATCGCACCCACAAATCCAAAATCCGTTCTGCTACTGTGAATTTTCTGATGAAAACACCCAATAAGTCTTGCCCGAACTGGGGAACGAAATCAGGACCATACCCACCAGTTGTACAATAAAATTATTTGCCCAAGGGCTGGATTTGCACGAAGACGCAATAAAGTCAAAGATTATAATTTTTTGTTAAATACTAGCAGGCCTATGAAGGCCTATACAATAATAATTGACTTGGACTTAGTTGACTGGTAGAAAATGCCTCAGGCATTAAGTCCGCCTTTGTACAGTATTTTTTTTACTTGTGCATAAAGTTTTAATAAATAAATAAATAAATAAATAATAATAAGTACATTTATTTTTCTCTTCACAAATGTACAGTAGTAGTGCTTATAACTAGCTTAAGGATAAGTTTACATTTGTGAGAGACTGGTGCTTGAAGTAGACATTGCAAGCAACACCTGCAGGCTTAGCATGACGCTTTCTATTTCTTGGAAGAATAGACATAGCTACTTCTATACAAAGTCACATTTCATTTCTCCATTTTTGACATCGCACCGTAAAAATCCTTCTACAATCTGTCATTATGTCTTTCGTTTCTACCGATCGTTGTCTAGGTCCTTTTTTATGTAGACTATTTTAGAATAAAGTTTTCTATCCCAAACTGTCAAAATCACACTGACATGTGACAATTGTCTAAGGTAGTGAAGACAATTTGATTTTGTAATCGCCATGCTAAAGACAGTAGAAAACTTTTTTCTCGACGGCCACAAAGTATAAAAATGAAATGGAAAAAGGTTTTTTTTTCACTTTTTGTATGGAAAATGTGAAAAATTATTACCTACATGTTGAGTTTTGGGGCTTTAAGGGTATCATAAAGGGGGTCAAAATTTTCATTATTTTTTCCGATAGGACACACTATTTTCGAGATTTATATACAAAATAAAAGAAAAAGGTGAATAAAGTACTGAATTTCGTAAAAAGTACAGCTGACTCTTTCTACTTTGTTGCCGTCGTACTCTCTTCATGGAACGTCATTTTTGTCTATTCTTCCGTCGACAAAACGGTGGTCGTGCTAAGCCTGCTGTGGTATAAGTCACCAGGGCCCCACGACGCTTCATATGTACAAGCTTACATTGGGTGTTTTTATAAGTCTGAAGAGAATTAACAATATAAGAAAGCAAAAATACAAATAAGATAACAATCCACACAATGCATGACAATGCTGACAATATACAAGTAACATCACGAATATTAAAACTGACTTAATGATCTTATAGATACCAATGATGCAATGATACTTTTTCCTAACCATATTTATTTATTTATTTTATTAGTTATGTACACACAGTAAAATAGATACAGATACGGCTTATTAGTATTAAGTACAAAGGTACTGCTTATTTCTTAAGAAATTTCTTCCAGCAGACCTGCGAAAGGAGAAATGAAAAATAAATGTAGACAATAGTGTGTGAGCACAAGAAGAGAAGAATTTGATTGGTGACGTCTTAAACTAGAATATTAAATATACTTACATATAATACAAAAATAAATAACAATAACATATACTTAAATAAATACATAATGCTAAAATAAATAAACGTATATATAAATATATAAAATTCTCACAGTTAAATGGAAAGGTAATGCTCTTTTACTCGGTATTTGAAATGAGAAATAGATTTTAAATCTCGAATGCTAGGCGGGAGTGCGTTCCACAATCTTACAGCATGAACAAAGAAGGAATAAGAATAGTAGCTTGTTTTATGAGGATGGGATTTGAGGAGGGATCTAAGATGAGATCTACACGATGAGATCCATATCTATAGACACCACCTTCAAGTTCCTTCTTCAAGACAAGGAAGCCATTCCAGGGAACAACAGAAGCCGCAAGTATAGAATAAGAGCACTAAATGGAAATGTCAATACAATTCAACCAAACACTGCGAGAGTTTCTTCGTCAGTATTTCAGACTTCGCCACAAACTACTTGTTTATGTAAGACCTAGGTTCTAAAGAAAGCGATTCTCGTGGAAGTAACAAGTATAGTTCAGCTCCTTATCTTCTCTTGTTAACGTCAAACGGGGTGAATAAATATGCAAGGGTGAATCGGGACGAAACTTTAAAAGGGATTTTAACATTGAAATAATATAGTTTGTTGCCAAAAAGCAATGACCCACATAATCCTCACATTCACAATAATTAAAATAACATAATACTTTACAAGTAAATACTCATGTCATTGTGTATATAAAATTCAACAATGTCAATGTGTATATAAAAAATCGGACATAATGTTTGAGAACCATGTAGATTGTGTCTGAAATGGTCTTTTGAGGAAAACCACACAAAATGAGTGGACCTGTCCTGTCAGTGCACGCATTTGTCAGTAATCATCAGTGATCGGAGTAGGTAGATTGAACTGGGGTCATTGATCCGAAACGTATATATTACTATGGACATTCCTCCGGAATTGGTGGATTATTAAAAAAAACCGGAACTTATGTAGGAATTGTATTCTGCCAGAGTGGAAGGAGTCATTTGATGATTTGCCATCCTCAAAAAAAAGGTAGGAATTGTAATAAAATGAGCAATTTTATTCTTTATTATTCTTCCTATTTTTTTTTTTGTCACGATTTGACAAAACCCAACGGCCAATCAGAACAAAGGATCATGGGTGGTACAATAACCGGTTATCAGAACAATGCGTACGCCCGCCGGAAATACTAAATCCGGAAATACCGGAATTACTTTCCGGAAAAATGGCTTATCCATGTTATTCTTTCTGTGTGCATTTATGATACAAGTACAAAAAATCAATCTACCTACTCCGATCACTGGTAATCATGCAGCTCAACTCAGAACTTACCAATACAGGCAGAAAAAGCCAGTATGAAAATACATTAAGTTGTTCCGCTACTTGAACTACAATGAAACCGCACCCCTACCTTGACTAGAAACTTAAATGCTTTCAAAGTTATTAAGTTCTCAAGTTGCCACCGACGATACTGAGCTGCTTATATGGAAATTTTAATTAGCTTTTAAACTTGCCTCTAGTTTGAAACAAGTCAACCTGTCGATGTGTTTATTGAAAAGGTATGTATGAGTAAGTATTGACTTTGCTTTGCGTGAGAACATATGTACGGATCTGCAGTTTATGTGCAGGTTCCTTGCGTAGTCAGTTGTGTGGTCATTGAGCTATCTCTTTGTAGGAACTTGCATCTTGAACATGCTCGTGAAGACCAGCCCTGAACCCTTATTGCGTAATACTATCAATCACAATCTGAATCATTTTGAAGCATATAGCTAATCCATTGCTTCATAAGTTCGAAAAAATTGTCTCCTCATCAACGTAAATAACGCAATGAATGTTATTGAACTGTCAAAATGGAAGTCATGTCTACTGTTTGTGCGTTACGCAATTACCCCGCTGGATTATATTAATTTGTTAATGGTTACAATAGATGTTAAATTTTTTACGATTTTGTATATTGTTAAAGGACGCAGTGGAAGGATATTAAAGGTGTTCAGGTGATATAGATTATTATAGATATATTACTTTAGGAATACTACGAATTAGCCCCCCAATTGACGTATCATACAATTTTCTCCTCGATAATCGAATCGTAAAGACTATGTACGTTAATAAAATAAAAAAGTCATGTTTGAACCAAAATTTTAATTATTTTGTTTCAAACATGTCAACCTAATGTAACACACTGATGACTCCGTATTAGAGTTCTTGGTTTTTTACAGTATTTCTCTATTTTTCATCATTCTAACTTATGTAAATAATAAAATTAACATTACCTATATAATAATAATCATTAATAAAATAATTTGCAAGTCTATGAAGATACACAATTTCCTTTTCTTTTTATAATGCATGTTGTTGTTGTTCTGCAATGCTAGTCGGACTTTATTTTTGTGAATAAGCTTGTTTTTTTGTTTCTGACATACCGTTTAATAAGCCGACAATATTAAGTAACCTAACCAAAACGGTTTACAAAGTCTTGTAATTTTTCCACATTCATAGTTATATTTAGAAAAATCGTCAAGAAATCTGATTTGTTTGTTCTTTTACTGAGAGATGAAAAGTCTTTCCCTCTAATTACATACGGAGGGCTACATACTCGTAATATAGCTGGTAACTTTTTGATGTTATATTAAACATTCTCACCTGTTCTTCTCCTTCACCATCATCACTGCAGCCGAAAGAAGTCCACTGCCGGAGATAGGTGAACGATGTGGCGATGCTTGGTGGAGACCCCAAGCATCGCCACATCGTTCTCCTCCATACGAATCAACAAATAGCCATGCAATTGGTAATTTATTTTGGAAAGGTGTCAAAAGCAAATAGTCTTTGGCATTTCAAGATCATTTCGCTTTTCAGAAATTCAGTAAAGTTTCTTAAAAGGCTGATGGCGATGATGCCCAATCCCACAATTTCCAGGGTCATCTCTCTCCATTTACTAATAACTCCCGAAAACATTCAGTTGTGCGCTGTTAATTCTTACTATTTACTTCCAGAGTCTCGGTTGGTAATCCAACCGTGACCTTAAGTTACACAGATAACATTGTGTCCTTATCAAGGTCGGGCTTTATTTTTGTGAATAATACGTTGACGGACAGAACGCCTCTCGACGTTGTCTCTACAAAAAATAATACGCCTGTTGACGTCAAAGTTTTGACTTGTAAAAAATCAGTACGCCTTGTGGCGTTTTATTTTCTATACTAATCTAGGGAAGGGCAATCTGTAACGTCACCACAGATAGAATTTAAAACCTTTTACTGTCATAATTATCATGACGTTAAAAAAACCTTCTACAAAAGTGTGTCCTACGCGAAATTTTGTAGTGACGTATCACGTTCAACCAGTGACAGGAATATGTCCGTTAACATGATAAGCTTGTTTTATTGTTTGTGACCAGATTCGACTACACTTGGGTATATCCGGGAAAGACTTGGTAGGAAAAAGTTATCCAATTATGCAAAAGACATAATTTAAATGAGAAATATTAATTTGTTGTTATAGTTTGAATGGAAACTTCAATGCCCTATTAATTTAAAGGCGCATGGTGCTCTCCACTTCACCCATGGAAAGAACCTTTTGTTTTTATTGTCATGTTTCTGTCTTCAAGTCTTCAGTCATGGCATTGTCTGATAGCCAGGGATTGTTTTAAATTATTGCACAGAAGGAAAATAACAAAATTAATGAATAAACATTTAATTTAGAAGAACCCGACACACCTATCGGCAATATTGTTTTGTATTCCACACAATTTACGATAATAAAACATGAAAATATTGTTGGTAAAATCGTACGCTATATATTTACGTTGTATCTCAAGTATATTGTATACCAACTTAGACTCATACATTTATACCTACCGTTGTATTAAATTTCATATCCTTCCACTTTACGAAAGGCGAAAAATAGGGGGCCTACACAAAAACTTTTCTGATAGCGTTAACGCCAGACGCTAACGTCAAAATGTATGACAATGACATTACCTGTGCAAAGGACACGTAATTTCACGTGTTAAGCAAATGTCAACTCCATACAATTTGATTTTCCGTTTACGTGAACGCTTACAGAAAAGGGATTTTGTCTAGGGGGGCAGGTCAAATGTTTTTTTTTCAAGATTGCCAATGGAACAACTGGTGTTACAGAGTTGTTACACAAGATCGGGCTGCAAGTGTCGTCTGTGTTTTTGCGTAGAGTTCATTTACTGCACACTTCAGTGGCGGCCACTGTGTACACACAGAATTCATACACGGTGATAGCGAGTCGCATGTACAATGCAACCTGCCAGGAAGCTGATATCGACATTTTCAATACTAGCGTTGCTAAATTAAAGAAAATTTTGTCTAATGGCTTTTTCGAGCGTAAATAGTAATGTTTCTGTTTTGTTTTTGTTTTATGGTAAATTTTCTCTTTTGTTCATATGTTTAAGATACTAAATGTGGAAAATTGTAATTGGCCATATTTTGTTGAAACTTTTTTACTTACTGTATCTGATTAGCTGTAAGTTTTCCCAAAAATTTAATAAATAAATAAATAAATTGTTTATTCAGTAAATAGGATAACAGAACCACTTTAGCATGTCACATAAAACAAAATAAGCTAGATGGAGTTGACATTTCCTAACTGACTACCCTTGAGAAGAAATGGCGAAACAAACTCAGGTCTCTTTTAAAATCCAGACATAATCTTGGTCAGGTCATTTAAGGACCATGAAGGTTTGTGTCTGAAATGATATTTTGATGACAGAACCACATAGATTTGAGTGGAACTGCCCAGGCAGTGCAAGTTTCTACCTTATATCTATTATACAACACTATCTGATAAATGTTTTTATTGCTTTAGGTATGTTTGTACAAGCACTTTTACACGTCAATCATATTTTTTAAACCAGATGAGGTCGGCGTTTCCAAGTAAGGCTGAAACAAACTCAGAGGTCACAGTCTCTTATAAAATCCAGACATAATCTTGGTCAGATCATCAAGACCGTGTAGATTGGTGTTTGAAATGGTCTTTTGAGGAAAGAACCACACAGATAGAGTGGACCTGTCCAGTCAGTGCACGCATTTTTCAGTATCTAATAATTAAATCAAAGATCTAACCATACACACTGACCCAGTTACCATTCTAGTAATTAAATGGGGTTCAACACAGCAGAGCTAGAAGGGGAGTTATAACCTACAACCGCTGTGCGTACCTACAGGAGCAGCGATGCGATCTGTTTTCTACTGATTTCACGAACCATAAACTTCAAACTGATGCTGTGGGGGCCTGGGGTCCTGTTAAACTGTTGCTATTTATAATTATACGTGGTTTGATTATAATATGTACTTTTTTATAACACATAGTAATTATAACGTAAATACAGGGGGAAATTAAAATAGCTAGTGAAACTCTGCATACGTGTTGGGTATCGAAATCTGCGTGATGTTACCTCTCTCAAGAAGCTTTCAAATGCAACAAGAATATTTGACATCCGACTGATAGTTCCAGAGATTACCCCCTACATACAAACAAACAAATACATTATATAGTGTTAGTATATACAATGGGTAGCAATAAAACATTAAACACTGGGTACTTCATTGTAGCTAAATATTGTTGCAGTATTATGGAACACACATTGTAGATAATAAAATTAATTCTTGTCAATGTATACCTTGTAGCGGCATCTACAACACCACATGCGAGCTACGCATCACACTGACGTCACGCAAAATCCTGCATCACGCAAGCAGAGTTTACCGCGTAACTAGCATATATACAACGTCCTGACATTAATCGTCGGGCAGTTGCTCACCAGACACGACAGCCATCTGGTCGAAGGATCCTCCCTTTTCTATGGAGGTATGAGTGACCTTTACACGCTGTAGGTACCTCATACGTCTATGACCTACATCTTTTTGAGGCAGACTCTACCATGGGATGAGCCAATTACGAATCAATCGATAAAAGAAAGAAACTACTGACAATTTTCTAATTATAAATCCTAATAATGGTCCCTGAGATCAGCAGTCTGCATTATAGGCTATGCAAATAAATGCAAACCATAAACCAGGATCCTTAATGTGGAAGCCAAGGATTCAACCACTGTGCCATTCGAAATACACATGACATAAATAATAAATCGACACACGGGCACTATAGAAGATTATTCACCACTACCGTAAGAACTAGCAAAGCATATAATATTATGATAAAATAACAATGCAGGAACAACTTTGTTCCAAACTAATAATAGATGTTTCCATTAGACATAAACCTGCTGTGCCGATTTCAGAGTATGCATAAGAGGAGGTACCTACCTGTAAGAAAGTCACCGCCCCGCCGTGGCCGGCCACTTTTTCTTCCCGGACGGGCGTAACTGCAACCTAGACTCGAAAAGTTTACGTAGTTAAATAAGGTAAACAAAAAAACCACGTGACTCATAGATGTTAAACCTTTTAGTTCAAACGTTAAAATCATATTATTTTGAGTCGTATAATAATAGGCTCTATTCTGAATCTGAATTTGAGGAACTATCTGTCACATTAATAATAAAGCGTTCAGTGATATCACCAATTATTTTGTCTAATTTAAACATTTTCTGTTCTTCTTTTATTACATGACCCTCGCAACTTTTCCAATTCTCAGCAGTCACATTAGCTAAAGCCTCTGGCAAATGAATGTTTAGGTCAGACATTTTAAAAGTTTTATTTTTCTCGGCTACAAACCCTTTAACTTGAGCCCATGTTAACTCAATTGAATTGCGCTCACAGTGTGGTATGGTGGCAGCCGCAATACAGAGACACCATATAACATTTTTTCTAATTCGTCCACAACTTATAAGGCATCTGGTTAACCAACTAAACGTAATACCTGCTACTTCAGTTGCCATGCTACGTCACAGGTGTACTCTTCAATTTAGCAACGTTATCTAATTCGTTGTATTTTCTAAAAGGTTTAGGAAACCTGTCTTTTTGGGCTCTTTACAATAGACAGATTACAAAATATTATACTATTTTATAACTCTAACAATAAAATAGTGCTCAAGCAATTACATGTACGAAGAGTATAGTTTACGAATAAATGATAAAGATTAACATACATTAATAAAAGAGGAAACTATCGTATTAATCGCAAATAACCTTAAATTTTGTTGTAACGTATTTTTAAACAAGAAAGTGTCAACTATAAAATACCCTTTTTACGATTTGTTTACCTTTATTTAACTACCTAAACCTTTGGAGTATAGGTATTATCATAGTATTGCCTGTCGCATGGAAGGCATGTCATTTGGTTTAAATCGGCTTTTATTTTTATTATCTTATTTATCTTTCTTATAGATTCTTCTATATTTTGTGAATGTGAGAACGTTGTAGGCCTATCTTGTAGACTGTAGATTTGTAGACCTTTTTCTATTTTGTTGAGTACCTGTTACTTGTTAACAGGCCTACACTGTCCTCCCATACCTATTAATACTGTAATTTGAAAACATTGTAAAATCCACTTATTTTTAAAAGAGTAACCAAGGAGATTGTTGCCGGCTCTGTTCCATAGGAGGAACCGTGCACCTATTTTCTGATGTTTCATAAGTGCCCATATAGTTTTATGTCAAATAAAATATATTGATTTGATTTGATGACAAGCAGCTACATCCAATTGCTTTTTAGTTGTTGTAAGCTACGCTTTTTATGATAGTGTTGGTCCAGGGAAGTATTAGTACTTTTCCAATTTCTGATACCAAGTCGCATTCCTAATGCAAGTGTGAAGCATCTGGGTGAAGGTGGAGTTACAAGCACTGAATGATATAGGTTATTTATTAATTTAACACGTAGGACAAATTCTT
Source organism: Griposia aprilina (assembly GCA_916610205.1). Lineage (NCBI taxonomy): Eukaryota > Metazoa > Arthropoda > Insecta > Lepidoptera > Noctuidae > Griposia > Griposia aprilina. The sequence continues at coordinate 4,670,250 of OU744300.1, read as the reverse complement.
GGACGTACATTGTAATACTGAAGTTGTATCAGGCGCAGTTACAGTTTAAGGGGACTACATGACCTAAACGCAAATTTATAATGCCTAAAAATATATGATCCACTGCAATAACCAAAATCAGAAAAATATATGATATTGTTCTGGATATATGCTAGTTAGATAGTGTGTTGAAAACATAATACAATTAACTTGATATGATAAAAAAAAATCACGAAGATAGCTCTAAAAAATTCTTTCTACGATTAAAAACCATACTAATAATAGATACATGCAAACATTCAGATTTTTTGTCAGATTATTCTACAAGTAAAATACTAACGTACTAGTGTTTTAATTTTTTAGTCCAATGAATAGTTTTTTTGTAAATCCATAATTGCTTCATATTTTGCAATAAATTACCAGCGTTGTGTCATCGCGCGTCTCTTTCTTTTCTATGCAATCCGACAGTGACCGCGCTTTAGCTCTTGTAAGCCTCTTAAATAGTGCATTTAACCTTACCTTTATTTCACCGCTCAAACCAGAGCAAACCAGTGAGCCACCACTATATCTTACTATGATATATCTTCCAGCAGATAGCGACATCCAGTTCGAATCTTCTCAGTTGGACTATGGGTAATGGATTGACTTTAAAAACAATTTTCATTAGCTCCATGACAGTTATATAATGGAATCTAGGGATTCTACAGACATTTACTTTATTGTCGAAAGCGTTTTAGTGACAGGAGGTCGGTAGGGTTGTAAATTGTTTGAACGTTATCTAAAATGGTAGTTAGTTTTCTTTATTTTTAGAATGAAAGAAATAAAAATATATATTTTATTTTGGTACTTTTGGCACTAAGGTTTCTTCTATTTTATTGTAGGCTTTTCCTAAATAACTATGTGTAAACAAAAATCAGTCTTTTTTTTGAGTTATACAATGGAAATTCATATTTTTTTTAAATTGATGTTTTCGTCTCCAGGGAGGAAAAACCCTTAAAACAACACTGCTTTTTTAATTTTAGGTAAAAATACATTTTCTTCTAACACATAACTTCTAAGGACATTTTTACCTCTTTTTCTCTATTTCCTAAAACCTTCGTTTCGTTTCTTTCCATTGTGTTGGTCCTGCAATCTCATTTCAAAAACTCATTCTTAACTTGGCACACGAGCGAATCCGCTGGCAAAGCTAGTATATTCTTCTAGGGCGTTCCCTCTCGGCATTTCCACTTACGTCCGCGTTTCAAACCCCTCACATTGTTAGCATATTTCAAAGAGAATATTCTACTGTAAAATCAGAGATATTCTGAAAAATTCTTGTTAAATTAAATTCTAAAAAATAACTCCTTAAGGTAGAATTACTATGTCCGTGTTCTGTTGATCGGTATGATACATAGGTAAGTACCTACAATATTTTTGGATATCATTATTCCTATTATAGTATTAATTTTTTTTATGTGGCAAGTAAAGCGGATGTCGACCATTCTGCCAATGTCTAAAGTGATTTAGAAAATCAAGTGTACATGATAACATTGATAACAAAAACAAAATATATACGTATTCATACTTTCATACTATATACATAACGCGCGACTGCTGAGTGGGGTCCTGGGTTCGATTCCCAGGTCGGGGAAAGTGTTATTGGGTTATTCCATTAGGAATTTCTTTGTAACAGCCCGGAGTTTGGAAGTTGGCGGTGTAATACCCCCGTGCCTCGGAAAGCACGTTAAGCCGTTGGTCCTACGCCTGATCTTTCTCCGGTCGTGTCGGATTGCCGTCTCATCAGACTATGAGAGTGAGGGAAGAGAGAGTGCACCTGTGTCTGCGCACACACTTGTGCACTATAATATCTCCCGCGCCGATGGCTAGTTTCTGTTGAGACTGGCCGCCATTATCGAAATACGGCCTGGAGGACTATACTATGCTATATCCATACTATCCACTACACACTCTGTCTGTCACGCCTAAACCACTGAACAGATTTCGATAAAATTTGGCAAGGAGACAGATGGCATCCTGGGAAAGGACATAGGCTACTTTTTGTCGCGGCAGCACGTGTCTTGGTATAATTTACGACATCCACGCGGGCGAAGCCGCAGGCAGAAGATAGTATTATTATACAGGGTCAAATTAAATTAGCTAGCGATACTTTACAGACATGATGGGTTTCGATATCTAAACACGATAAAACAAAATAAACCAGATTTTCTCAACTCAAACTTCACGTAATAAAACTACCAGCGGTCGTTGACTCCCAAAAAAAACATCAAATCATTTTATTTTATCGTTTTTAGATATCAATATCTGTAATTTTTTATGGTGTACATAATAAAGAGTATTCTATTCTATTCTACCTATCACGTCTGCAGAGTTTCGCTAGCTAACTTAATTTGACCCTGTATATTATCAGAACGCTGTTGAATCTATATTGATAGGTAAATACTAAATAATATTATGGAACAAGCTAATTGTCGAATAACCAACTTTATTGTTAATTTGTCTTTATTGTTTTTTTTTGTTTTTATTGTTAATTTTGTTAGTTTTAAATGCTCCATTTTTATTTATTTTTATTTTTTACTCCTTGTATTTCCTGTGCGTGTCCCAAATAAAATATTTTTCTTTCTTTCTTTCTTTTTATTTATTTATTTATTTATTAAAACTTTATGCACAAGTAAAAAAATACTCTACAAAGGCGGACTTAATGCCTGAGGCATTTTCTACCAGTCAACCTTAGGGTGATGCAGAGACTAAACATGGCAGGTGCAATATACGGGGTAGATAGCTTGCAAATAACTATAAAATACAAGAATAAATATTAATACATAAATACTAATACATACATACATACATATAAACAAAATAAACTTTGTCAGGAGAAATAACGATCGGTAGAGGAGAAAACAAATCCAGCAAATCAATGCTGAAATAATTCGGCCAACTTCTGACGGATATGCTCACGTGCCTTCACTTTAAAGGATTACCGACTGGTTGCGATCTTGATGTTCAGAGGGAGCGCATTTCAAAGAAAACTTTAGAGTTATGTTATCTCGCAACTGTTAGATAATACGTATACTTATTTGTCAAGTGACATGAAAATCAACTGAAAACGATCACAGATTGAAAATCTCTACTCATCATTCCATAATGCTTAAATTCATCTAATATTTTATCTAAAAATGAGATTTTATCAATTACAATTTTCATAATTGGGCGCTGAAGATCGCTGGGCCAGCGTTTTAGTCTCGACAATTGAAATTCATGAATAACAATGACTTTACCCCTTAAAAGGCGGGTAGCGTGAATATTCTTGGGAAAACTCGTAAACGTTTTGTGACTTTAATTCGTGAATCTTTTATGACTTTCTCTTTTTAAAATATTACCTAACGGAGAATTAGAGGAGAGGGTCTTATTGTTTTGTCGTAAAAAGTGGTGTGCTGGAAAAATGACTTGTATGATGGACAATGTCTATGAGCTATAACTCAAAAATAGACTATTTAGCAGACTAGTTGGGTAGAACTATTGTTCTTTGATGTCGTCTGATAATATTCTATGTAGCTTGCCTGAACTACCATTTTTGCCAAACGGATTTGTAATTACAATAAGTTGTTTTTAGTAGAATTTAGGGAGTTCTTATCCTCTTAAAATCCTTAGCTGCTCTTCTACCTGTCTGCTATGATGGACGGGATCAGTAGGTAATCATCTAATTTTTAGAGTTCCGTACCCAAAGGGTAAAATAAATGATAAATTATTTTATTTCTGTAAGTAGGTTTATACAAACACTTTTACACGTCAATCATATTTTTAAAACTAGATGAGGTCGGCGTTTCCTATCTGACTACTCTGAGAAGAAAGGCCGAAACAAACTCAGAGGTCACAGTCTCTTTTAAAGTCCAGACATAATCTTGGTCAGATCATGTGAAGACCATGTAGATTTATGTCTGAAATGGTCTTTTGAGGAAAAACCACACAGAATGAGTGGACCTGTCCAGTCAGTGCACGCATTTGTCACTAATCGTGGAGCTCAACTCAGAACTTAAGGAGCTCAACCACTCGACGAACAATACCAAAGAAAGGACATTTGGGTAGGCCGCATAAAGCACTCAAACTGCCAGATTATCATTGAAACTACCTGAGAAAGTGAAAAATAAAAATAAAAAAGAAAAGTTACCTACATAGTCCTCACATTCACAATAAATAAATAATAATACTATACTTCACAAAGTAAATTGTCATGAAATTGTATATATAATAATTATCAAAATGTCAAAATTTATGTAAAATAAAAAACTATTTTTTTTTGCAAAAATATAAAATAATCAAAAAAAAAAAAACAACATTCAGTATGCAAAAATTGGAGCAACTCAATCCCAAGCCTTTTTGTCCTCGATATAATCCTTAACGGTATAAAAAGCTTTCTGGCACAACTTACGTTTAATTAATGATTTGAATTTATTAAGGCTTAGATCTTGAAAAAACGGGACTCTATTACTAAGATTCTGCTGTCCATCCGTCTGTCCGTCTGTCACCAGGCTGTATCTCATGAACCGTGATAGTTAGACAGTTGAAATTTTCACAGATGATGTATTTCTGTTGCTGCTATAACAACAAATACTAAAAAACAGAATAAAATAAATATTTAAGCGGGCTCCCATACAACAAACGTGTTTTTATAGATAATGGTGCGGAACCCTTCGTGCGCGAGTCCAACTCGCACTTGGACGGTTTTTTTTAATACTTACCACGTAATACACATTGGATAGAATAAATTATTGAGTAGATATTGAACTTTTTTAACAGCCGTGGGTGACAATTTTATACCAATATTACGACCTTAAAAATCGCGATCCTCAAAGTAAAAGAATTTCCTCCTACACGTACGATCAGCGTGTAACTTGTCGGCACGTGTCGCGTGACTTCTTTGACAACGTTGCACACGTGTCGATCAGTTACCTTGACAACGTTGCACGCTGGCTGCAGGAGAGATGGCTTTTGAGTAGCTCGTGGTTATTTTACTTAGTGATTCGGATTCGAAGGATGGGTAGATAAAAATTTGAATGACTACGGAAGAGCTACCATGTATTGTAAGTTTTCTGTTACAATGTAAAACCCAACTAGATATTGTATAATTGAGCTATGATGAAGCAATGTTAAGGTGGGGAATTAACATGTGGTTTATCCTTACGCTCGCATGAAAAAGCGTGAGTTTACGTATTCAAAGTTTAAGATTGTTTATCTTTTATTCGAGTTGCGACACACCGATCAGTGAATAGCATGTCGGCACGTGTCGAGTGATTACTTTAAGAACGATACACACTCACTGAAGGTGAAATTGTAGGTTTTGAGAGGTATAGGCAACGCTGAGGTTACTTTATATTTCTTTGAAGGATTGATTCCGATTTAGGAAAGTCTTTGATGTAAGTTTCATCTATAGATTGTTTTGAAATGCATGTTTAGTTGAGGACGTGATGGTCATTGGTCATGCATTTATATGCCACACGGAGTTTAAAAAAAGTTTAGCTTTGTAAAGCTTCGACTCTGCACTCAAACCAGTTGCTTTCTAACATGTATTGTGCCATTATTAACATTAAATTTAGTAACTTAAACCTTCCCGGTTGAATGATTAATTATGTGAGTCATAATTTAGTACAAAAAAACTTATTCTACTTGTTTTTTTTTTTAACTGAAGTATGATGGGCTTGTACCACTGTCCTTATTATATGTTATTTGATAACTTAGTAAGAGTGCTGGTTGCAAAATCTACTCGTTTTGTTAAGGCGGTACCCCGACCAAAACCTTGCCATAGTGCGTTATTCAGAGGCTATTAACTCATTCACTATGGGTAATCTACATCTAAAAGCACATTATTAATATTCGTTATCCTATCATCACATTGCTCGCTCTTATTTGTTTTTATGTGTTGTAAATACATTTAAAATCTCCTTCTAAAAAAGTGACAAAAATTATTGATTGCATGCATCTTTTCTTAAAGGTGACGTTTTAATAATTTAAAGATTACACTAATGGATAGATAGTTTAAAAATCTAAATAATTGGCGTTTTATTTTATTTCAAAAGCTCACTTGTCTTTTTTTATTAAAATAATTGCACGATGTTTGAGAATTTTATGATAAATGGGCGTGCGCAGGGAGCGGGACAGAGCGAGACTCAGCGACGCAACTGAGAAGGACCGAACGCTTAAGGTCGTTTGGTCAGGCAAGCGCCTTAACTAGCATTAAGTAAAGTGTGATGGCACTATGACACTATTTAATGTTAACATTGTTTTGATTAAATAAATAAATTATAAATTTAACGTAATTAAACTGTAGTTAATAGCAACTAAACAATCTGCTAACATTTTCCTGACTATGTTGCGGTTAGCTTCCGGTCTAACCACGTGCAACTGAATAATAGTATTTTACATGGAGCTACTGCCTAATAGAAAATTTTGTTAGAAATATTCAAAACCGTTCATAGTATTTCTCTCTCGTTTTAGTTAAATAATCTTCTGATATATCTAACATGCAGTAGTAACACAAATGTAACCTAGCACATACTCCACTAATAATCCTATTACTTGCAACGCTGCTCACCCCACAAACGCGACTCGTGCCACTTTGTCAAATCAGGCGCTTCCTGCGGAATCCTGCGGTGATGTCGCAGTGAGCTCTCCACTCATGAACGGAGCTGACTATACCTACGCAATATCAATTGTAAGAAGTCATCCTTATTACAGAATTGTGGTCAAAGGCTTTTGTATCTTTAAACAACATGTTACAAATAGTCATAATATATAATAATCATTTTTTTTATTTTTATTTGTCATAAAGAAGAAATACAATGCATGTTACGTTGTGAGAATAATACATTTTGTGCTCAATTTTTGTGAATAATGACCCCGATGTTAGGAAAATCCTGTGTTATAGCGGTGTGTTCTAATATTACGTGTATTATTTTTATTTCTCTAAAAAAAATCTCTAATTCGGTCTCTAGTTTTAAGCGTCCGACTACCCTGGAGCTCATAATCAAAAGGAAGGTATTTCTTTTATCAGGTTTAATGTCAAATAGAATTCATTGGTTTTTAGGAGAATGGGCATTGAACTATGGGTTACTGCCCTGAAGCCCAATAGTCATAAGATATATACCAATGGACAGAGTTTTTCAAGGAGAACCTTTGCTACAAACACGACTTTTGCCAATTGTTAGTCAGATCGGAGTTAATGACCTAAGTAGCTGACAACTTAGGCATCAAAGTCAAGGAATTCTTGGCACCCAATAACCATAAGTGTATATCAATAGATAGTGCTTTTTAAGAGAAAAAATTGTTTCTAAAACGAATATGGATGGAACGGCAGTCCGACATGAATTCAAGGCCAGAAAATATAAATGTCAAGTAAATGAGCAGGTTTCATTGTGTTGTCGGGACAATCTAGTACTGATTTGTGGTATATTTAAGTTAAATGTGATTGTACTATACACATAAACCTTCGGGAATAAGTTCTCTAGAGAACTTAGACACTAAGAGTAGTTTAGAGGAACTAACCGAACACACAGAGATTCGAAAAACGACTTTGTTTTAGAATTGTAGATAGAAGAGAACATTTTGGCTAAAGAGGTATTTTCACCTCTGTAGCCAAAATATAGTTATACAATACCCTACCCTACCCTTTAGGGAATTAAGGCGTAATGTTTTTTTGTGTTAATATAATAATGATGATGTTTACAATTATGTTTATTCATTAGTCAGGAAACTGCACCACTACGGAATCCGAAACGCCTCTCTGGATCTTCTTACTTCTTACTTAAGTGATAGGATTCAGAGAGTTGATGTTAATGGAAAAAGATCACCCGGATCGGTAGTAAGAATGGGGGTCCCCCAGGGCTCAATTCTTGGGCCATTTTTATTTCTTATTTATTTAAATGACTTGGCTTACCTCATAAAGGATAAACATGATATAGTGTTATTTGCAGACGACACTTAACTTTTATTTAAACTCAAACGTCAGCAGCTGATTACTGACAATGTAAATAGCGCCCTTGCAATAGTAGTTAACTGGTTTAATGTTAATAACCTACTTCTTAACGAGAAAAAAACTAAATGTATTAAGTTTACGATACCTCATGTTAGACAAGTAGAAACTAGTGTTCTCATAAAGGGTGAAGTACTGAAACCAGAAAATACCACAGTTTTCTTAGGCATAACTTTGGATACCAAGCTTCAATGGGGCCCCCACATAGATAAATTGTCAAAAAAGCTTAGATCTGCAGCATACGCCGTTAGAAAAATTCGTGGTTTAACTGATTTAGAGATAGCCCGTTTAGTATACTTTAGTTATTTTCATAGTGTGATGTCGTACGGTATTCTGTTGTGGGGAAATGCCGCCGATATCCAGACAATTTTTGTTTTACAAAAAAAGGCAATTCGTTCAATCTATAAATTAAGTCCCAGACACTCCCTCAGAGATAAATTTAAAGAGATTAATATAATTACTGCGCCTTCTCAGTATATTTATGAAAATCTTTTGTATGCCCATAAAAATATTAATCTGTTTAATAAATACAGTGATATCCACAATATAAATACTAGAAACAAACACAAATTTATTGTTCCTACAACCAGGCTCAAGAAAATAGGTGGCTCGTTTAGATTCCAATGTATACGTTTTTATAATAAACTTCCTAGCCACATTCAAGATCTAAGCTTTAATAAATTCAAATCTTTTATAAAACGGAAACTATGCCAGAAAGCCTATTATACTGTGAAAGACTTTATTGAGGACAAAAAGGCTTGGGATTGAACTGCTCCAATAAATTTACACGGTGAATGTTGATTTTAATTTGCTAGCTATTTTAGACATGAATATTTACTGTAAAAAGTATTATATTATTTTCATTATTGAGAATATGAGGACTATGTGGGTCATTGTTTCAGTTATATTCTTGATCTGGCAGTTTAAGTAGTTTATGCGGCCTACCCAAATGTCCTTTCTTTGGTATTGTTCGTCGAATCGTTGAGCTCCTTAAGTCCTGACTTCCTGAGTTGAGCTGCACGATTACTGACAAATGCGTGCACTGACTGGACAGGTCCACTCAATCCGTGTGGTTCTTTCCTCAAAATACCATTTCAGATAACAATCTACATGGTCTTCACATGATCTGACCAAGATTATGTCTGGACTTTAAAAGAGACTGTGACCTCTGAGTTTGTTTCGGCCTTTCTTCTCAGAGTAGTCAGATAGGAAACGCCGACCCCATCTAGTTTAAAAATATGATTGACGTGTAAAAGTGCTTGTACAAACCTACTTACAGAAATAAAATCATTTATCATTTAGTTGACTTATGACGAGAATTCAGTGTCGATGTTAACGTCATAATATATATAGGACTAATTAACATCGATCAAACTAATAATTCAGGCAAGCCATAGTATGTTCTTCAAAACGAGAACTTTTCAATGAATTATCTTAACGGTATTGGGAGTTTCTGCAGGTTTAACATTATATCCGACCGACTCTTAGGGCCATATTACAGAACCTTAATCAAGACTCATGAATTACTTAAAATTAGTTTCTACCAATCAAATGGCTTTAAAAAAGTTTTAAGTAATGCTTGAGTTTTGAGTGAGGGTCTTGTAATACGGGCCTTAGAAACATTGTTCCCAAAACGGCATGGGAGTATAGGAGGCCGTGTTTTAAAGTTGACGGTGATTATACTTAAAACATGATGTTTCGATTAATTGACGTAATACCTGAATTTCAATAATTCTTAGTTACCCATATTTGGAGCCCTGTAGTTCCTCACTGACTAACAATCGTGAAAAGTCGTCATATCACGAAATATTTTCCTTGAAGAGATATTTCCATTGGTGTAGATATATTTTAAGGGGAGTACATGACCTAAACACAAATTTATAATGCCAAAAAATATATGATCCACTGCAGTAAAATATATCATAAAAATAATATATGACATTCTTCTGGATATATGCTGGTTAGATAGTGTGTTGAAAACATAATACAATTAACTTGATATGATAGAAAAAATCACGAAAATACCTCTAAAAAAATCTTTCAACGATTAAAAACCATACTAATAAACATGTAAACAATCAGATTTTTTGTCAGATTATTCTACAAGTAACATACTAACGTGATAGTGTTTTATTTTTTTAGTCCAATGAATAGATTTTTTGTAAATTCATAATTGCTTCATATTTTGCAATAAATTACCAGCGTTTTGTCATCGCGCGTCTCTTTCTTTTCTATGCAATCCGACAGTGATCGCGCTTTAGCTCTTGTAAGCCTCTTAACGCTATTGGGAGATGCGGCAAGCTTAACGTTCTGTCTGGCGGACCGACTCTTAAAAAAATTGTTCCTAAAACCGGCATCTAGGACGCCAATGTTTTAAAATGTCCGTTTATTTAGAGGCTTAAGTAATTATGTTTGCGAGGCACAGAATTAATGAAATTTAATTAATTTACGAAATACTAGAATTTCAATAATACTTAAGTACTCTCATTTAGAGTTCTGTAGCTCCTTACGTACCGTAAAACGGGGTGAATAGGAACGCAGGGGTGAATCGTAACGAAACTTTAAAAGGAATTTTAACATTTAAATAATATAATTTGTTGCCAACAGGGACACGTAATCGGTTAATTATAATACAGTATACACGTTAGAGTCCTTTTTGGCGACATACTATAATATTTCAATGTTAAAATCCCTTTTAAAGTTTCGTTACGATTCACCCCTGCGTTCCTATTCACCCCGTTTTACCGGTACTAACAAACAAGAGAAGTCTTCACAGTAAGAAATATTTTCCGTAATGAGATCTTTCCAACGGTTTATAATTATTTATCTTAACACTATTGTGTTTCAGGGCAGAATCGCACAATTTCCGTTAGAACTTAACAGTTTCGTTTTTATAAACAAAAAAAATAAAAACCAACCAACCAGACAAATACATACCAAAAAAATACAACCACAACCAGACAAATAAAAAACCAACCAGAAAACCACAACCAGAACCAACCACCTAAAATAAAAACATAAGTACGTAAATTACAACCAGCACCCTAATTATGTAACACACTAGCTATCACAATCTGAACCATTTTGCAGCCTATTGCAAATACATTGCTTCTTATGTTAGAAAAAATTGTCTGCTCAACAACGTAAATAACCCAATGAATGTTGTTGTACTGTCAAAATGAAACCCATTCCTACTGTTAGTGTGTTACGTAATTACCCCGCAGATTGGAAAATAGGATATGAGTTGTTATTCACCTATTTTTTTTACATAAAACATAAACTCACGCCTTCTTCCCATGGGGGTAGGCAGAAACAACAGAACGCCACCTGCTACGATCATTACATACTCCGTATACCTATTTTTAAATCTTATTAAAAATACCTTGGTACTTCACAATCTCATTTAAAAAATAGGTAGGTATCTACCTGTATTGTTACAATATACACGTGCCTTCCATAAAATAAGCATTACTCTTTGGAAAATATCATAAAGAAAAAATGGAAATTAAAAATATGATAAAAGGAACGGTTTCACGTTTACATTACTTACAACCTAAATTGGCAATTTTCTACCCGTAATGAAAATAATCACCATAATTTTGGACCTTTGATATGTAGATCTTTTTTTTTATCTTCTACGCATCAAAGACTAGTTTTAAACCGAAATTGTTTCATTATCTTTTCGGAACAAAAAGCTAGATGTTATGTACATAACAGCTTTTATTTATTTTTGTAAAGGAGTTCTTACGTGGAAGTACTACTCGTATGTACCAAACCTTTTCTCCCACACTGTTATACTCCGGTATGAAGGGTACTAAGCAGAGATCGGATATTCGGATCCATATTTAACTAAAAGATGTAGTGACAAAAATTGAAAAGAGTATGCTAAGATGGGTTGGTCATGTTGAGAGGATGAATGAAGGGCGATTAACAAAAGGTATTTACAAGGCGAGTGGAAACGCCGGGAGGGGACGCCCTAGGAAGACATATAGCGACCTTATTGGTGATGTTCTTCAGAAAGGTCAGGTGCGTAGTACTCACAACCGGCGTGCGTGTATGACCAGATGTATGAACGTAAACGAGGCAAAAGGTGTATGTAAGGATCGTAGCAGGTGGCGCTCTGTAGTTTCTGCCTACCCCCATAGGAAGAAGGCGTAAGTTTATGTATGTTTTTATGTATTTAACTAAAATTATTTTTTAATGAAAGTATGGAAACGGCTTATTAAAATATTCTATTTGTAAAAAAAAAAACTTGGGTTAAATGCATAAGTGCGATACAAAAGCGCATTCCATATTAGCCAACATCTCAACTTTAGGTGAATATGCATCCGAATATCCGATCTCTGGTAATCATTTAATATCAGACATTGGTCATACTCAGAAAAAGTGTACATTTTAAATTTATAACTAAACTGATGGGTAACGATACTGAGAATCTCCTTCACGAAACTGGTGTCATAAAGTATAGTACTCATGGAGCGATAGGTACAATATAATGGCGTCTCTCTCTCTACCTCTACTGATATTAAATGCCACATAAACGAACGAGTAAACCGATTAACTAAGCTAAACTTTGCAAGCACAGCCATTTAAAATGGATACTCACAACCGAGTGACAGAACAAATTTTATATTAAATGTGTAAACTAAGCTTTACAATCTCTCAGTTTCTTAACGTTACGAAATATAACGAAACTGAGGTCAAAAACTGAGAAATTATAACCTCATAAATTATTTCCATTAAAACAACGTGTTGTGTTTATGAGAACTGGGTGTATTTGTAAATATGTAGAGCGAAACTATCATTAATGGATAAATTAGTACAAGATAAACAAATTTTTACATAAGGGTAGTGTCGTTAATCACCCTGAGATTTTTTGTACAAAAACCACTTTCAGCAAGAACACTTCCAAATTCGTTTGCCAGCCTTTAAAGCAATGCGTTCGGAATAATTTTTCGTTACTAAACCTGAGTAACGAAATTTTAGATTTCTGGGACATGTTTATATGGCTGTAAAAATATGATGTTACGTTGTAAAAGTGCATATTAAAGGCACACATATTGTAGATAAGCTTAATAAAAGTAAGAAAATTACAACCAGGCTCGAAAATAGGGATAAAAACTCGTAACAACAAGCTTCGGAAGACACCCACGTAGCAATTGGGACATTAATAAAATGTATGACAGGCAAGTTGCAATTTATTTTTGAAAAATTATTGCTTTAATTTTGTAAATGAAACTATAAATAAAAAATCTAAAATTTACTACCATAGACCTCTATAATATGAGAAAAATGCAATAGTATGCATTTCTTTAGATATTATATTTTCAAACAGGTAATGAATTCATGGGTCATAAAAATTCTACAAATGTACATATTTTCTGAGTATGACTTGTCTTATGGATGACGACGAACCTTCAATGCCCCTGTTATCACAGATTTCAAACGCAGACAAGGTATGAATAAGAACGGAATCAACAATATTATGACCTTCCTATACTTTCAAAAGTTCAAAATTATTGTTTTTCAATTAATTTTTTTCCTTCTTTATCAAAACTTAATTAGTGTTTCAGACTTTCGTAATTTAAAATTGTACGTAAATACCTATCTACTAACAAAATTTGTTCATCCTACAAAAAATTCAGGTCTCTCCAGTGTTCTGAAAACCTAGCTAGGGAAGTGGCACACAGGCGAGTTATTCTCATCTAAAATTAACAACAATGTCTGTAGTTCAAAATTCCATTTGGTAGTTAATAAAGTGAGGAAGGTCTTTACTAAATTAATTTCCTATAAAGTACACAGGAACAGGGTTGGGTTTTGATACGAGCTGGCTCGCTGGAAAGAATGTGAGACTATTTGGGGGTACTAGAGGGTCTTCGAGACCCTCCACAACCATTTTTTTTGATGAAGCCACGTATTAAAAAATAACAGTACAATTTTTTAGGTTAGGAGAAGAGGCCTTTGTCTTGCAGTGGGACAATAATAGGCTGGTATTATTTATATCTGACCGGTATACGGTAGTAAAATATGCTAGACTAGCCATATATTAAAGCTAGGAATAAGCCCAAGCCTTTATCATCAAACATAGGTTAGGACGAATTAACCATGTGGGTACTCAAGTATGCACTAAATTAGTCTAGAAACTTTCTGTTCTCAGTAAAAACAGTATTTCTATGTGACGAAACATTCTATTTGAAATTCGTTAAGTTTTCAAAGTCAACATTCGGTATCTTAGATAAAATAATGTTGGCTTAGTGACTGAAAACTAAAAAAAATATTTTCAGTTTAAAGTGAATTAGTTAATATTTAGTTAGAATCTATAATAAGTTTTTTGAAAGTTTTATATGTATTTTACAGCGGCAGAAAATAATTATTAAATTGATAGATTTTTTATTTTCTGTTTAAATTGAAAACCTAAGTTTGCATCATGCAGTTTGCCGTAACTATTTAGTCAGGCGCTGTCTTTGACAACTTCTTTCTTCTTTGGCCGGTGTATTCTGTAAAAATCTCAGCGTGAAAATGTAGGTCAATTGAGCTGTCATTGAGTTGTCATTCCACCTGATGACATTATTGACAGCTCACATCAAGCTCACTTCACCATAGTTTCCATAGCGAGAGTTTACATTATAGATCGGCTGATTAAAACGCCTAAGTTACATCCATTCATGTTAATCATCTGTTTGGGCTTTTTCAACTTTAGGGTTGGCTTCCAGTCTAACCAGGTAAATAACACGGCGCCACTGCCTATCTGACCTGCACAGCCAACTTACTGGGTATCTCAGAAATCGTCGAAAGTCTTCTAACTATCATTTGCCATAGTGCTATCAGTCAAGAGAATATCTCTGCAATCCTCAAATTTATTTTCTCCTTACAAGTTAACGAATTCATGGCTTCCATAATTGGCTATGATCATCATCATTCATTTTCCAAGTCGTTTCTACCTCCGTACAGACAGCTATACACTTCCAAACTTCTGCAAAATGTTCGAGTTCAGTTTTAATTAAGGAGCAAGGTGTTTTCTTAAATGTTATGAGTTTTGAAATGTTATTAGAGGTGTTGAAGGAAAGTAAAGGTATTTTAGAGCCGTATACCTTGGTTATTTATGGTGTATTTGGGACTAAACAAGTAGGTATCAAGAGTAAATTTTAACAGGAAAAAAGAAACGTTTTAATATTTTCAGCCGCTGTAAACTATTAAACTTTCAAAGAACTTATTATAGATTCTTAACTAAATCATTTTAAACTGAAAATATATTCAGTTTTCAGTCACTAAGTCAACATTATATTGTATCAGCCAAATAGGTTTATCTAAGACTCCGAATGTGGACTTTTCTAACTTAACGAATTTCAAATAGAGTGCTTCGTCACTTATACATACCGTTTACGCTGAAAACACAAAGTTTCTCGACTAATTATTTAGAGCAAACTTGATTAAGGCTTTTGCAGAAAGGTGCGTCGTGACAACACGACGCAACGCTTGTAGAACAATTTCCATTAATTTTTCAGAGAAATTGTTCTACTAGAGTCGCGTCGCGCTGCCGCGTGGAGCCTTTACATGTTTATTATGGTTAATAAGTAGGTACTTTGATGAGGGATAAGGGCTTTGGCATATTCCTAGCAATAATATCGCTGGCCCCGGGCAATATAGCGATAAACACCTGTTACGCCCTTTTGAATGTTATTTGATATTTGACTTCTCTGAGTATCAGTCTATCACTCTTATATTTTTCAGTTTTTTTTAATAATATTTCTGTAGAATAAATGATTATAATTTTGAACGCCTGTTTTGGATCACTGTACGCTGCACTATTAACAAAAAATTGCTTCTTTTATTTCTCCTGTAAAATTCGATTTTTGATATTACCGTTTTATTGCCCAGGGCCGGCGATATATGGCTAGTCTAGCATATTTTACTTTTACTACCGGTCAGATATAAATATTACCAGTTTATTATTGTCCCACTGCAAGACAAAGGCCTCTTCTTATACAGAGAAGGTACGAGGATGATCACCGCTTGCTCAAGACAGGTGGGCGAATTCAAACTTATATTTGTTGGAAATACGTTAAATCAATCGTTTAACTGACAAATCGGGACGCCAGCGCCACCAGGTGACGTTCGATAGAGTCTACAACATCACGCTCGACCAGAGTTGGTTGTTGGCGGTCAAGCAGTGAAAACTTGTAGAAACCGTCGCGCTTTCTGTATAGTTGTGTCGTGTACCTACAGTGTGTGATACGCTAGTGTGATTAATTTGTTCGTTAATTATAATTTGATTTGAACTGCAAACGGTTTTTCTATTGCGCAATAACCAACACTTCAGATAGTACGCCCACAGTAGTTAAAATATGGCTGATGATAACGAGAGAGACATACTTTCTCCGTCATATGAATTATAAGTCCAAGTTTCCTCACGATGTTTTTCCTTCACCGAATCAGTCAGTAATCTCCATGATAAACTCAGTAAGTACATAATATGAATTGAAACACTCATATTGGTACACTGCCCGGATTTGAACCCACAACCTCATGCATGAGAGGCGATGTCCATCACGACATAGGTTCGATATGCCCAGCGCAAAAAGATGAAAATACATCTATATTATCAAAATCTCGTGTCACGGTGTTTGTGGTCGCACTCCTCCGAAACAGTTTGACTGATTTTTATGATTTTTTTATGTATCTTTGGTAGGTATGAGAATAAGTTGTAAAAAATATATCATACAGGAAAAAAATGCAGAACAACGATTGCCGGGTCAGCTAGTGTACCTATAGTCAGCTTTGAAAGTTGTCAAGTTTGTCAGATTTTCTGTAGTTATGGATCTCAATATAATTATAAATAGTTCTCTTTACTTTCGCATTCTTTGTGCAAAATCTTCATAATGTCAAAATAAATGAGTACGATAGAATATAGTGGAACAGAATACTCTTATAGTAAACCGAGGTCAGTCCTTGGATGGGTGCCCACCCATAAAACACCGACACCCTTACGAGCTTTGGAAAGCACGCAGTTGTCCCCGGCTCTCATTCGTAAATTTTTGATAGACGATACGGGTAGTTAGATGCCCGAAAGTCTGACAACCAGTCTTATCATTGGGTATCGTGCTACCCAGTAACTGGGTTGTGGAGGTCAGATAGGCAGTCGCTCCATGTAAAATACGGGTATGCTGCTGCATCCGGTTAGACTGGAAGCCGACCCCAATTTAGTTGGGAGAATGTCAGATAGATGATAATTGTTTACAGATATAAATGTAGAAATTTTACATTTTACATAGGGTGACACAATGGGCGGTCATATCGCCAAAAGCGATCTTTGTAAAGACAACAAAAGACTCAGCTTTTGAATGAAAAATCAAAGATGTTTTTGGAAAAGTTATTCAATTATAACTCTTTTGTAAACTCCCACTTAAGTACACTCAGCATTAAAAATAAACTATCCTTCATACAAGATGGTCCTTGTGTACACTCAACCAGAAAAATAAGTGTTTTTTTATTTTCTCATGCAAGAAGAAGCTTCTTAAAAATATTCTAAGTTAAAACAAATACAATAAAGCTTGTTTTGAACCGCTCTGCACTCTTTGAGTTAACTTAGCCACCTGTTGTATTATGTATTATGTAAAATACTTACTAACGACTCAACTTTACGGCTGTTTTGTGCATTAGAAGGTCTTTAAGTTACCAACTTTAGTTTGTATGAGGATTGTGGAAATGCACTTATCTTTAAGTAAGTTATTACTTCAAGAATATCTTTATGTATGTACTTACTTATTAAGTGTGGTATATTTTCATTGTGGTGGTTATTTTCAGTGTTATTGAGTTTTCCCATTACGAATTTCTTAGTAACAGCCCGGAGTTTGGAAGTTGGCGGTGTGATAACCCCGTGCCTCGTAAAGCACGTGAAGTCGTTGGTCCTGCGCCTGATCTCTCTCCGGTCGTATCGGTTTGCCGTACCATCGGACTATGAGAGTGAGGGAAGAGAGAGTACACCTATGTCTTGTACACTATAATATCTCCCGCTCCGAAGACTAGTCTCCGTTGAAATTGGCCACCATGGCCGAAATACGGTCTGGACGACTATATGTATATATTGACTTGATAATTTATGAATTCCGGCAAACTTCTCCTCATTGGTCTAGTGGTCGCAAGCGCTACCGCTGAGCATGAGGTTCTATGTTCGATTCTCGAGTCGGGCAAAGTGTTATTGGGTTTTTCAATCAGGAATTTCTCAGTAGCAGCCCGGAGTCTGAATTTGTGTTCAGCTGATGGCAGTAAGCTCGCAACCTATTACATGGAACTTAAACATAACTGACAAAATGAGGGTGTACTAGAAGTACAGCTCCGGCTAAGCCTTCGAGAAATATAGTCGTGATGTTGTGTTTTATGTTAAGTTCTCTCCGTAATGAATGAATATCTCGATAATGAAGGCAAAACTACGGAATAGTTTTGTTTTTTTTTTTTTGCAGGGAGATTCTCTTGGTTTCTGTATAAGGACATAAAGTATTCAAATTCTTTATTGCATTCATGTGTACATTTAATTGTTACAATATAGGTAAGTTCCAACATGAAACCCGGTTAGGGCTCAGCAACATAATAATATGCAATTGTCCTACACCAACCGGGGGTTGTCTTTGGGAGCACCTAAATAGTCCGGATAATCGTCGGTTGGTGCCTCATTTCATTAAAAAAGTCTAACGGGCCTCTGCGAGCTGGCTTCGGCCCCTCGTGTGCCTTCCAAAGGTCCGGGATCCCAGGGTCCCGAGACATGTCAAGAGACATAATAATAATGACGTACGTAATAAGTACTTCACTATCAGCAAACAGCTGTTAGCCGAGTCGAAAAACCACGAAGAACAGAATTGCTGGAGAAAGCCACACGAGACATGATAATTGCAAGTCAATTTTACAAGTAACTGCTTTTTCGTAGTATCTTTTTATTATTGGAAATTTTTGAGTAAAGGAGTAAAGAAAAAAATATATATATACATACCTGAATGTTGAACTCCTGTAGAATTCTGCATGTCAAACAATGTAGGTAAGGCAACATAATTTTGGAATGACTTTATAAGAAAAGAAAAGGACCATAACAGGTTTCCAGTACTAGGGAACCTATCGACGATTTCCTTTCAATTTTTTTACCCGAATGTTGAACTCCAGTAGAATTCTGGATGTCAAACAATGTAAGGAAACATAATTATGGAAACTGTATAAGAAAAGAAAAGGACCATAACAGTTTCCAGTACTAGGGAACCTGTCGACGATTTCCTTTCAAATGATTGACCCGAATGTTGAACTCCAGTAGAATTCTGGATGTCAAACAATGTAAGGAAACATAATTATGGAAACTGTATAAGAAAAGAAAAGGACCATAACAGTTTCCAGTACTAGGGAACCTGTCGACGATTTCCTTTCTAATTTTTTTCCAAATTTATTTCAAAGTCACACTTCGCCTATAAGCTATTCACAATTCCCACTACTCCAACAAAGGGAAACCCAGCAAAAAACTCCGAAACAGCATTAAGCATCATTTACTTCTGTGAATGTAAAGTGAGAAGGTATGGTAGAACAGAGCTCGAGCAAAACGTCGACACAAGAGCCCTACAGTCCTGTTGTAAATGAGACAGCCTTTAGTGTTGTAAAAACTCCCGGGATATAAATTTAAGAAAATTGTGTGTCATCCCGTGTTCATAAATACGCAACGATTTCGAGACAGCGGCACTCTAATTTGCTTGGCAGTATCGGAAAGAAATCGGATTTCAGATATTTGTCAATCGAAACTGCGTAACTACTGGATTGCATGAGCAAAACTGAAGGATTAATACTTATGTCAAACTCAAACTCAAAATTTTAAGAATTATCAGTCAGCACTACTTACATCAACTGTCCAACCAGTATTTTACATGAAGCAACTGCCTATTTGACCTCCAATACCCAGTTACTGGGTACTACAATACCCCTACTACAGTCAACAGTACCTACATTCTATGATAAATAATCAAGGAGCTCAAAAATAAGCCACTGTCTGTAAATAAAATAAAAGAGACTAAAACCGTGTGTCTAATTGAAAATAGATAAGTTCTAAGTTTCACTTAAAATCTCCGCTTCGCGGGGCTCAGTAACTTTGTCCCAACACTAAGTTCACGGCACAAGGGCGCTGTGACGCAAAGTGGTGTACTCTGCCCTCTTTGTGGTACACGTAGAAAATAAATAGGTACATTTAAAAAAAAATGTCCTCTTCCCTTCCCGTTTATTTTATCTTTTCATAGTAAATGCTATTAGATGAAGCTACTTCCTTTTCAAAGGAAGTCGGCAGATTTAGTTAGGGAAGCACTTTATCTGTTGATAATACTATTTTCTATAGACTCTAGGGCAACCAGCAGGGTAAATTGCGTAACACACTAACAGTAGGAATAGCTTTCATTTTGACAGTTCAACAACATTATTGCGTTATTTACGTAGTTGAGCAGACAAATTTTTCGAGCATATAAAGCAGTCGATTAGCAATAGCTTCAAAATGATTCAGATTGTGATCGATAGTGTGTTACGTAATGAGGTTGCTGATCTTTTAAGTTTGAAGGTCATATCGATGAAGGAGGTTAAATTGCGCTTGTCCTGGCCAGTACGTTGATCGGTGACAGTTTTAACTCATCTAGAAATCGCTATTTCACTAAAAAGTAGATGGTATTGATTGTTCTTCTGGGGACTGACTGCTAGAGAGCATAATTAATAGTAGACCTACACATAGTTTATTCCCAGTAACTGGTTAACAGTCAAGATGGAAGACCGGTGATGTTGTGGGTCTCACAATTATCCAAGTTATCTTACTTCACAAAAGGAAGAGAGAGACTCAGAGACATGTATTGATTATGACTAAATAACCATCCTTCTTTATATTACACCCGGCCTGGCTTCACACAGGGAGCACTAAGTATCTAACACCTACCCTACCTACCTACCACACCTACCCTACCTGCTTACCCCACTTACCCTACCTACCCTACATACCTACCCCACCTACCCTACCTACCTACCCCACCTACCCTACCTACCCTTCCTACCTACCCTACCCTACCTACATACCCTACCTACAAACCTTGTCCTGACAATAAAGAACACAAAAAGAAAAGAATCATCCAATTTAGTGCAGCCGATCGGAAGTTATGCGCGTACATACATTTCGGCGTTCCATTTTTATTTAAATAGATTATTAAGCTACATTAGCTATAAGCTACATTATATTATCTTGCATTATTAAGATTCACATGCCTTACTAAGGCTAAATAGAATATAAGACAAAATAATATAACATGTGAAACCAACGATTGTACTTACTCAATTTAAATGTGAATAAATGAATATGAATATGTGTTCGGGCATAACTTCTTTGTTTATGAACCGATTTGAATAATATATTTTTTGAGTTGTTGAGCTACCTTCAATAATACGTATTTAAACCATTTAGTATATGTTGATGATGTTATGACACTCCTGTCACTGTTGTTTATATAGTAAGTAGTGGTATATGATTTAGTGTGGGGTAGGTAGGTAACACAACTAAAAAGAGAAGATAAAAATATTTTTACAAAAAAAACCAAGACTTCATAAAAAACACCACAAAGTGAAAAACAACTTTAATTTCAGAAGTGAGTGGCAAAAAACAAAAATACAGAACTAATGATACCGACTTCCAAAGCCGCTTGTTTTTTTTTTTGGAAAACGTCTTCTTCATCATAAGTCAAAATAAATATTAGGTGGTAGGTATATCTGTAAATTCTACCTTCCATCTCACAAAACCCTGCGATCCTCTCTTATCACACCTACAAATATACAAAGACTTCAACTCAACCAACGCCTATCCCGATAATCCGTCCTCAAAGAAGTACTCTAGAAAATTCAATACTCTACAGGCAGCGCTGAACATAAATAGAATCACAATAGCTGCAGCGTTGAGCTCTCTTGACCTACCGAGCTGATGTTACTGAGCAGTAGAGGGAAAGAAGTTTTGGTAAGGATTAACAAAATAGAAATAAATATGTAGATTGTGGATGAGACTTGCCAGACGCAAAGCAGGCATTCAAATCAAACCAAAACATTTTATTTCACATAAACCTACATGGGCACTTATGAAACATTAGAAGCTAGGCGCACGGTTCCAATTGGTTGTTTCCTATGGAGAAAAGCCGGAAAGAAACTCCACGGTGAAGAAACTCCACATTGGTGGTTAATTATGGAGATTCCGGGATATATAGTCCCGCTGCAGTTTATTTTAATTTTTTATTCTTTATATAGGATACTGGAATCACTTTTACACGTCTTATAAAGAATATGAAAATGAGCTAGATGAAGTCGACATTTCCTATCTGACTACCTATGAGAAGAAATGGCGAAACAAACTCTGGCATCAAAACCGTTTTTGTAGATCCTGAAGTTCCCCCTCCTTACGTTCTAAATACAAATTACAAATCGCTTTGCGTTTTTCTTGTATTTAGAAGGGAATCCCAGAGTCCTTAGCGCTGAACCAAGACAAACTGTGGCAAGCAACAATAAGAATGAGATAGTTCATGCCGATACATTCTCCAAATGTACCCACAGCCGGATATGGCATGGAGAATCTTTGCAAGTAACCCGCTATAGACGCAAAAACTTCTAACTTTACATCTACGAAAAGGTAACCCAAACTTTGGCCCACACTTTTAAACTTCTGAAGTTCGGCTGTCATGCAACAGGTGAGAAGGAAAATTTCCTTTTTAAAATTCATGAGACGAAATTGTCGATGTAGCTGTCGGTGATATTACTTGGTGATCACCTACCTCCTTATTTACTGAAAGGTATTTGAGAGAAATAAATAAGTACATTACATCACGCCTTTAATCTCCGAACGGTTAGGCAGAGGTGTGCCTATAGTACCCCTACATTTCGCCAGTTATATTTAACTCCTATGTAATAGGGGCTAGCCTATTGCCACTAAGAGGGCACAAATCTAGATTTGAGGCTGCTGAAATTTCTGATGAAAAAACCCAATAATAGTTTGCCTGACTTAGGAATCGAACTCAGGACTTCATATTCAGCAGTAGTGCTTGCAACCACTAGACCAATGAGACAGTCGGAAAAACAAGTATTTATAGCTTTATGACTGAATAATCTGACTGAACAGAATAATCGTTCTGCTATAGACCTATGTTGTAGCGGCATCTACATCGCCACATGTGAGCTATGCGTCACACTGACGTCACGCAAAGTCCTGCATCGCGCAAGCAGAGTTTACCGCGCAACTAGCATATTTACAACGTCCCGACATCAATCATCGGGCAGTTGCCCACCAGACATGACACCCGTCTGGTCGGAGGATCCTCCGTTTTCAATGGGGGTATGAGTGAACTTTACACCTTATTCCTCAGACCTCTATAAGTCTCCCAATCACCGAACCTGTGAATGAACCGTTAAAACGAAAGTCGTTACAATAGTATTCCATAATTACGTAAAGGCCATATTTCTGACAAAGGGTCTGTATGACAGCATCTGGACAGGCCATTAATAGGCAATATTTACCAGATAAATTCAAAACAGGACCAGACTTTTTTCCAGCTCAGGGCCCTAAAATACAAACAAAATGACAAACAAATACAAAATTGCACCATTTTTACAACGGGTGCTGTTTAGAAAAAATTGACAGAAACTTGCAAAATTGTCGGATTTTCAAATGGTCGCCTGTCGGTTTTATTATATAGGCCCAAGGTAACCGGAACTCCACCGAAAGTGGTAAAACAGCACACTGTAAACGAAACTCAAAACCACACACTTGACGACCAAACTTGCAGCCACTACACCAAAGGAGCAGTCTTAGTTTTAAGCAAAGCTTTGCATGAAAACTTTAGTTTAAACTAAAGTAACTTAACAAAGATATTTCGTTCGAGTTTCACACTGAAGTGGGGACCCAGAATATTACTGAATTTGCGATGCAAAATACTTCTGCACGAAAATACGAATGTGAGGATCAAAATTAGAGACCTTTTAAGTAACAGGCGAAGCGAACTTTAGTACAACTTGAGCACACTGTAAGGTATATTTTAAAATACCAGGCTTCTGTTTAAAAACCCAGCCGCGCCGGTTCCAAAATTTTTCATAATTTTATTTTCCTAACACGTTGACTGTCCGTGCATTATATGTAATGCATTTCCGACTCAGCCATGACGTTCGTGTATTACATGTAATGCATTAAGTAATACAAATTACATTGGCTTTTGTGAGTTGGATGTTTGAACTAGAAAAAATATTTTTGGCAGACGTATGACAAAGATACAAAGAAATTAAAACACCGAAGTCCCGTGATTTCTTAAAATATTTTTTATAAGGACAGGCAATGAAAACCATTGCTTACCGGACGTCTTGTGTACGTAGTAAATTTTGATTGGAGAGTCAACGTGTTAAACCAGACGGTCTGCGTAACAGGTAAGAGATTGTGAAGAAAGACTACCTTATGTCCGAAATCGTTAACACAAACAGAAGCAAAATTTTGCAACCTGGTATATAGATTACATACATACATACATACATAACATTACGCCTGTATTCTCCGAAGGGTTAGGCAGAGGTGTACCTATAGCATACCCACATTTCGCAAGTTATGTTTAAGTCCCATGTAATAGGGGGCGAGCCTATTGCCATCAACCGGGCTCAAATCCAGACTCCGGGCTGCTACCGAGAAATTCCAGATGAAAAAACTAGGGGCGACTAGTGCGTTTGTTATTTTTTTTTTCATCAAGTATTTTAAAGCACTACAATTTAATGAAGGTCTGGAGACGATCTGAAGATGGAGCCGAAAGACAGTCGAGGGAATTCCTTAACGATTTACAGCAGTTACCTTGTGTTTGAGCTTCATTAGTTTGTATTGATGAGAACTTTACACCTATATGGGTTATAAGTGCCATTACAGGTCTGATGATGGAGACCATAGACAGTCGAGGGAATTCCTCAACGATTTACAGCAGTTACCTTTTGTTTGGCTTACTTCATACGGTTCAATATGCCAAGATATTCAGTTCGTACAAAAATAATACCTAATTAAGATTGAAGGTTTACATAGGAAAACCACTACCTACTATTCAGGCTTATGCGTCAATTTGAGACTGAATTTAAGGTGCGTAATTGCGTCATCTCTAGCAATGCTCTTTCGTTGGTTGCTAAGCAGTTTATGCTTGTCACAATGAATATGGTGAAATGGAGCTGATGGTGGCTTCACCATCAGCTCCAGTTCTTCTGGTTTTTACCAAGAGAACTCCTCAACAATAAACTCCTTAATTCCTTGCATCGGAAAAAGAAATATTTTCTAAAAGGTGATGAGCAGCTGTTGACATTAGGCTATTGTAACTTAGATAAATTATTATCTAACCCACTAAAAAGTGAAAAATAAAAACTTTTTACAAAAAAAACAACCAACTTCCAAAAAAAACACTACAAAGTGAAAAATAACTTTAATTTCGGAAGTCGGTGGCAAAAAGCTAAAATACAGATCCAAAGACTGACTTCCGAAATTAAAGTTATTTTTCACTTAGTAGTGTTTTTTGGAAGTCGGTTGTTTTTTTGTAAAAAAGTTTTTTTATAGTCTAAGCCCCAAAAATACTTAATGAACACACTAAAGCCGTTATATGACCTCTGGTGGAGATATTTCGCCAAGTACTCGGCAAATAAAGACTACCAAAAAATCAGCAAGAGCTCGCAACGAACAGAATAACGAAAAATATCAATACTTTACTCAAAAGCTATATTAAATAATGCCCACTATACATTTACAAACTAAAAACTACTATTAAGTATAGGGTAGGGGGAGAAAAGAGGCATTTAGAAGCATTTGCCTTGCAAAACAGTGGTGTAGAGAAAAGTTGTGCATATTTTCACTAATAGCGTCAGGTGCAAGTCGCGATTTAGGTCTTCGGAGAGCTGGAAATGCTAAATATAATATAGGTACGGGTGCATTTTATGAAAAAAAAAACGTCATAATGAAATAGTAGATTACACAACAAGTGAAAAAAAGGGAATTTAATTCGAGGGACTAAGTTGGATCCCGAGAGCAGCGAAGGATTCTAGAATAGAATCGTGAGCGGAGTGAAGGGGTACAAGGGCCGAGGTGTTTTTTTTTTCACGGATTTTGTACTCTACTTTTTTACCATTGACTGTGAGTAAATAAATAGTAGTATCGTATTTATATTTATCACATTTTTTATTAAGTATAATCGGTAATAGAGAACAAAGGATACATTATAAAAATTATAGTGAAATTAGAACAGTTTTCGATATGAGAACGATTTAAAAAAAAAAAAAATGAATAGCTC
Source organism: Griposia aprilina (assembly GCA_916610205.1). Classification (NCBI taxonomy): domain Eukaryota; kingdom Metazoa; phylum Arthropoda; class Insecta; order Lepidoptera; family Noctuidae; genus Griposia; species Griposia aprilina. Next base: position 4,643,925 of record OU744300.1, on the reverse strand, counting down.
CATTTAGCCTCCATTTATTAGGTACTTTCAACACGTTTTATTTATTTTTTGTACATATTTCGTAAAATTCGTGCTTATTCCGAATTCAAAATATGACATAATGGCAATGATAAAAAGAATATTAATAAAATAGATCAAAAGAATAATCTAGGAATGGATGATGTCCTTTATTGACGAAAAAGCTTTAAAATACGTTCATACGTAGGTAGTCAACATCCCAACTTACAAACATCCCTAATATTTTATAGTATTATTAACAGAGTCGGATATTCGGATGTATATTCACCTAAAGTTGAGATGTTGACTAATATGGAATGCGCTTTTGTATCGAAAAAGTTTATGCTTTTTTTTTAAACTAACACACACCTCCCCTCCTCTTACACCATACATACACATATATGCATCGGGGGTTAAACATTAATTTTAAATAAATATTCATTTGATTAGTTAAATGCAATCCAAGAATCGCGAGGTTCTTTTTAAATCTTAAATATTTTTTTAGTAATTGTTTCCATACTATACACCCGACTAGTTATGCATTCCCGGTGTTCCTGGCACCTCGGGATTAAAACTATATTTTAAGAAGCTGCTTCCATATTTTTATAGCTAAAAAATAACTTTAGGTCCATGCATCCGAATATCTGATCTCTGATTATTAAGTACCAAGTTGGATTAGCCCTACCTCTACTATAAAGTCTTAAATATTTCCATAATTATTCTAAGCTCTAATAGACATCCTCACGTATGCATCGTTAACACGATCCTCCATCGTTCGAGCCATACCTTTGAGCGCACAGATTTAACGAGGAAATACCTAGCAGCTGCAATTATAGGCACCGCTTAACCCTAACACCGAAGGAATTGTTTGTATTGTGGAATGCCTCAATAAGTTAAGTGCAAGGTGTAATTAAAAATAATCTAAACTATTTAGGTACACGTACAGTATAACTATTTTCTTGTTGACCCTCGGGAATCATCGCATTTCCGAATACAAACGAATTCTAATTGTACGGTTTGTAGTAACTCCGTACACTGATCTATCGTGAATATTTGTAAGTTCAGTTAGTTTATAGAAACACTTTCACTAAGATGCACTAAGTAGTTAAGTTTATTTAAGTTAAGAGTAAGTGACAATACTAGAGTGGAAGGCAATTATTTCTCTCAATTGTTGATAGCTACACAGTTATAAGTTCACTATATTTTAATTCGTTAGTCAAGGTATTTCATTATGCTAAATTATGACGCGCGTTGTCGGTCTAAAGTAAGCTACAGAGTAAGCAGAAAAATGTACGGCGATGAGACCGTACACTAATTTCCATGTCCATCAATTATTAGATACATCGTGTATAGAAATTTTTATTCAGAACTAAGTACTTTATAATTACATACACATATACATATTGTTGTTACGTCAAAACAAAACAACAATAAAGTCTAAGTTCTTATTAGATGAGGTGATGTGAAATAGCAGTGTTAATCGACTTTTGTCACTGACCGTACGCCTGCGATAACCAATTTTTTTTCAAATTGTTTCAAAGTAGACATCAAGTTGGCGGAATTAGTGGTTCGGCATTTACTTAACCCCCATGGTAAAAGGGCGTGAGTCTATGACATAAATTGAACAGACTCAAAATTGCGCAAGAGCATTGCAATGGTCTGCATAATTATGCGATAATTATAATCTCTTTTTCACAAAAGATTATTGTTTGGAGGTAAAAAAGCCTCCCAAATAAATAAATATTATCCTGTTAATCGGGCTTATTTCACCAAAAAACACATACAAAAACAAATTACCCCTCAAAGTCTCATCTTCGAACTTTTAATTGAAGTTTCCAAATTGAATATTTATTTTTATACCCCAAACAACTCGAAAGATGTCCTTAAGTAAATAAGCTGATGAAAATGAGACAAACTTGCATCGTTTTTATTTTTATGGGTACTTCAGTTTATGGGATTTATTTATGGTATTACAACCCATAAAGTATTGATGTCCACAGTTTTAGTGATTAGCTTTGATATTAATTATTATAGTAGCTGTGATTTGCGATTCCGTCCGTCTGTAAAGTTTTTTATGTCCAGTGTCTTTTTCCATTTAAAGACAAGTTTATTTATTGAGTATTTATGTACACACAACAGACAAGCCTAACAAGAATTTTAAAAATGCTTATTTTTTTATGAAACTACACTTGACCTGCGACAGGATAGGTTAGGTTAGGTTAGGGGGGGGATCCCCCACAGCGCATACTTCCACGTAGTTTCCCCCGGGCAACGCCGTGTCTGACCACCGTAACGGAGTGGCAGACCGGCGGCTAAAGTGCGCTGTGACTCGCAGACAAAAACGCGGTCGTCTGTGAATATGCCGAAGAAGCCGAGCCGTGACGCCTCCGGGCGTCTTTGTTTTAACTCGAATCGCTCCTCCGAGGGTGATTCAAACGGCCCTTCTCAGGGCCAATCCAAAGGCCCTTCTCAGGGCCAAACCAAAGGCCCTTCTCAGGGCCAATCCAATGGCCCTTCTCAGGGCCAAACCAAAGGCCCTTCTCAGAGCCAACCCAACGGCCCTTCTCAGGGCCAACTCAACGGCCCTTCTCAGGGCCACGCCGGCGGCGCTTTGGCGTCGGAAGCTGACCGCGCACCGTCTGCGGCCAGCTTTTTCAGCAGGCCGGACGAGTTGTCGGACGCTGACGAGTCCAATATGGACACGTCGGCGGCCGAAAACGACCGCCCCAAGCGAAAGAGGGCCGATCTAAGGTTCGGGTCTGGGGGTTCCTCGGAGTCGGTTGCAAGTAGGTCGAAGAAGAAGTCGAAGTCTAAAAAGGCTTCGACTTCTGCTTCGGCTTTTACTCACGATGTGGGCTTGGTGGACGCCGAGCGCCAGCTAAATCTGGCGAAACGGGTACAACTCCAGGAAGACCTGGAGGAGAGGGTCGCCGCAAAGGAGCGGCAGGCGCAAGCCGTCAGGTCGAGGGCTGGCTATGGTGCGGCTAATGTGCTATATGCTGACCACTCCCTGGCGGAATTGGAGCGCATGGCAGAGGAGGACAAGGAGGAGGTCCTGGAGGTCGCCTCAAAGTCCTCCAATTTGAAGGGGACCTTCCAGAAGGCTCTCAAATGCCGGGCCGCCAGCATGCACGGCATCGTATTGGAGCTGGTGAAGCGGACGGCCACAGACGAGACGCGGCAGCTGCAGGCGAAGGTGGATCGCCTGCAAGCGGAGGTCAGCCAGCTACACCAGAAGCTGGCTGAGGTCACGGCCCGGCCTGCCCAATCTGCCCCAGGTACGGGGGTAGAGGACCCCTCTTCCCCAGCCAGCCTCGAGGCAATAATCCGCGGGGTTGTCATGGAGGAGAGGGCCTTCATCAGAGGCTGCTTCGCGGGCATTGAGGACCGACTCTTGCCCGAGAAGCGGCTCCGCCCGCCGCTAGCGGCGGATAAGAGTCCACCGCCGACGGAGCCGGAACCTGCGCCTCTGGGAGGCCCGGCATCGGGCGAGCAGCCCCGGGCCCAGAAGCCCTCCAAGGGCAAGGGCAAGGGCAAGAGGAGCACGCCCTCTCAAACGCCCACCACGAGCGCGGAGGGAGCGTCCGGGTCGTCTGCCACTCCAGCAGCAGCCCCCCGGAACTTGCAGGAAGAGGACGCCCTTCTTCCCTCCACCACCCCGTGCAACCCGCCGTGGACGAAAGTGGTCAGGGGAGGAAAAGGGCAAAGGTCCACCCCCAACCTCAGTGCAACTGCCCCAGCGGCGAAAAAGGGTCTAGCCGGCGGGAAGAAGCTGGTTCCTCCCAAAACCGCGGCGGTCATGGTGACCATCACCCCGGAGGCCGTGGAGAGGGGCGAGACGTACGAGTCCGTCCTAAGACGGGCTCGTACCAACGCGGATCCCTCCCGGCTGGGGATCGGCAACATCACGTGCCGCCGTACCCTGGCCGGGGCTCGAATTTTCGAGTTTTCGGGGGAGCAGCGCGGCGCAAACGCGGACCTCTTCGCGGGAATGCTGCAGGAGGTCATCGCGGATGCGGCAACGGTCGTCAGGCCTGTAAAGACCGCAGCCTTGGAGGTGGCCGATCTGGACGATTCGGTCACCAAAGAGGACGTGGTGGCGGCCGTTGCAACGGCCGGAGGCTGCGACGCTGGCGCAGTGAAGGGTGGAGCTATCAGGCCCGGGCGCCGCGGCATGGGCACCATCCGCGTTGAGTGCCCAGTCGCTGCGGCCGGGGCCGTCCTTACTGCGACCAAAGGACGGCTGCTTGTGGGGCTCAGCTCGGCTGTGGTCCGGCCACTTGAAGACCAGCCTATGCGCTGCTTCAAGTGCTTCGCATTCGGCCACACCCGAGCCACGTGTCCCTCCAAGTCCGACTGGGGAGAGTCTTGCTTCCGGTGCGGGCAGGAGGGACACAAGAGTGCCGCTTGTCGTGCTGCCACGCTACGCTGCGCGGCGTGTGCCGCCAGTGGCCGCCCCGCGGACCACAGGATGACGGGCAGGAGCTGCAAGCCGCCCGCGAGGAAGGGCATAGTGCCGGCGCAGGTTCGCCCTGCTGCTACCACCACCACTGCCGTCGTCGCCGCTGTAGCTCCAGCGGCGGTAGCCGAGGAGGGATGTGGGATGTTGGAATAATGGTTTCCAACTACCACATCCTCCAGGCGAACGCCAATCACTGCAGGGCAGCCCAGGACTTGGTGGTGCAGGTCATGGCCGAGTGGTTGGTGAACGTAGCGGTGGTCGCCGAGCCCTACTCAATCCCTGGCAGCTGGCTGGGTGACGAGGACGGCTTGGTGGCACTAGCGGCGCGGTCTTCCACAGACTCCCCTCCCCTCTCGCTATTAGAGAAGGGACCGGTATACGTGGCTGCCGCGTGGGGAGAATTAGCCCTTGTGGGCGTCTATTTCTCCCCAAACCGCCCTCTTCAGGACTTCGAGAACTATCTCGGAGTCCTGGCCGCCGTGGTCGGCAGGGCGGCGCCGCGTCAGGTCTCCGTACTGGGAGACCTGAATGCCAAGTCGGTGAAATGGGGTAGCCCGGCCACCAACGCTCGCGGGCGGGCAGTGGAGATGTGGGCAGCCTCCTCTGGACTCTCCCTCTTGAATAGAGGAAGCGTCCAGACATGCGTGCGGCGGCAGGGTGGCTCAATAGTGGACGTCACTTTCGCCACCCCTGCGTTGGCCGCGCGCGTGTTAAACTGGCGGGTGGACCTGGTGGAGACTATGTCGGACCACCGCTACGTACGGTTCGATATCTCCACCGGTGGCCCCGGAGAGACGCGGCCCCTCTCGGGGCGATCGCCGTTCCCGCGGTGGGCTCTCACCCGCCTGGACAGGGAGGCAGCAGGGGAGGCGGCGTTCATCCAGGATTGGTTTTTGCCGCCTTCCGCCGGCCTGGATGTGGATACCGTGGCGGGGCGCCTGAGGGGGTCTCTGACCGAGGTATGCAACTCTAGCATGCCTCGGTCTCGCCGACCACTACCCAGGCGCGCCGTGTACTGGTGGTCGGTGGAGTTGGCGGGGCTACGAGCAGCGTGTGTGGAGGCAAGAAGGGCCTACACGCGAAGCCGGCGGCGGCGTCGACGAGCTCACGCCAACGAGGACCACCTCTATGAGGTGTATGTGGAGGCAAAAATGGTCCTCGATAGGGCCATCGCCGCCGCCAGAGACTCGGCGAGAGCGGAGATGCTGGAGGGTCTCGACAGAGACCCCTACGGGAGACCTTATAAGGCGGCGCGCAACAAATTGCGCCCCTTTGGTCCCCCAGTGGCCGAGACCCTGGAGCCCTCATACCTGGATGGGGTGGTTCAGTCCCTATTCCCGTGCAGGCACAACTTCACCCCACCAGTGATGGGCGCACCGCTAGGGGTAGCTCCGCCAGCTGAGGAAGAAGAGGAGGCCCCCCCTGTCACGGAGTTGGAACTCCGCGCGGCGATTGTCCACATCCGCGCCAAGAAGACGGCTCCGGGCCCCGACGGTGTTCCGGCAAGAGTGGTGGCGATCGCTGCCACTCAAATGGAGGAGAGGTTTCGGGACCTCTTCAGCGCATGTCTTGCGTGTGGGAGGTTCCCGAAACCGTGGAAGGAGGGGCAGTTGTGCCTCCTTCGCAAGGAGGGCCGCCCGGCGGACTCCCCCTCGGCATTCCGGCCCATCGTTGTGCTCGATGAGGTCGGCAAAATGTTCGAGGGGATAATCGCTGGCCGCCTAAACAGCCACCTGCGGAGTATCGGGCCGGACTTGTCGGACGCTCAGTTCGGTTTTCGGGCTGAGCGCTCCACGGTGGACGCGCTGGCTCGCCTCAAGGGCCAGGTGAAGGGGGCGATGGAGGCGAGGGACGGATTGTTGGCTGTGTCATTCGATATAGCCAATGCCTTCAACTCCGTTCCCCACTCCACCATCCTAGAGGCACTCCGATTCCACGGAGTGCCCCTATACATGCGTCGTCTGCTGGCCAGCTACCTAGAGGATCGGACGATCGTCCTCGTTAATAGGGCTGGCCAAGTCCGGCGGTACGCCGTCGAAGCCGGCGTTCCGCAGGGGTCAGTCATAGGACCTGTCCTCTGGAACATCGCCTATGATTGGCTCTTGCGGGGAACTCTCCTTCGGGGCACGAGTGTCATCTGCTATGCGGATGATACTCTCCTCACCGCCCGGGGGGGGAGTTTTAGGGAGGCGGCCAATCTGGCCTCGGCGGGTGGATCCTTGGTCGCGGGGAGGATCCGCCGCCTAGGTTTAACGGTGGCGCTGCACAAGACCGAGGCCGTGTTCTTCCACGGGCCTCGGCGGCGCCCCCCACCTGATGCCCACATTTTCGTGGAGGGCATCAGAATTGAGGTGAAGGCCCAGATGAAATATCTGGGCCTTGTACTCGACAGCAGGTGGCGCTTCGGTCCGCATTTTAGCGGGCTGTCGTCGCGCCTGCTGAAGGCCGCAGGCGCGCTCTCGTGGCTGCTACCCAACTTGGGGAGGCCCAGCGCGCGATGCCGGCAACTTTACGCCGGCATCTTGAGGAGTATGGCCCTTTACGGGGCTCCTATCTGGGAGGACTCCCTCCAAAGGAGGGAGAACGCCGCCGCCTTGCGGGCGCCCCAAAGGGCCATAGCCCAGCGGGCGGCGCGGGCCTACCGCACAGTGGGCTTCGCGGCAGCATGTGCTCTGGCCAGCACCCCTCCTTGGGAACTCAAGGCGTGGGTGCTCGCCAGAGTATATGAATGGACGGCGGGGCGGAGAGCGGGAGGAGAACGCCCAGCCCCGGAAGAGCGGGAGGCCGTCCGGCGGGAGGCGAGGGATGCCATCGTCCTCCATTGGACGGGGGAGCTCGCCACCGCAGCTTTTGGCCGCCGAGCCCTAGACGCGATTGGGCCAGTGTTGCGAGACTGGCTCGAGCGGTCGTATATTTCCTCGAGGCTTCCCAAAGAAACCTACTGGTTTCCAAAATATACAGGGGTTACCCAGACAGTAATCTTGGTATGTCAGAAGCCATGTTGATCTTCTACCCATTGAAACTTGCTGTTTCTTAACCCATAATTACCGGATAAGTGCGAGTTGAACTCGCGTGGAGAGGGTTCCGCACGATGAATATGTTACCCACCAAAAACATTTCATGTAAAGTAGGTTGCCAAGACTTACATAACGCTTTCAATGTTAAAAAAAATATCAGATATAATGTAGAGCCAAGCCCCTAACTCTACAAGGCTTTACTCTAAACACCTTAGATCTTGGTCAAAATGTACGACTTGGCCGTTTCACAGCCGTCGCACAGACACTTATATGGGCTTAGGGTAAGAAATTATCGGCGGCGGCGATCTCTCGCGTCCGGCCCTGGTTCAGGCCATAGTACGGAGCGAGAGAGAATGGGAAGCAGTCACCTCCTTCTGCGAAGCAGTAATGCTCGCGAAGGAAGAGGCGGAGCGCGTGAGGGAGAGGCAATCATTGCGCCCTCACGCCCCTAGTCGCCGCAGGAGGAGACACCCTGGGCGTCGGGAGTCGATAGCCGACTCCCGGCCACCGTAGGCGCGGGCCTGCGGACGGCGAGCAACGGGCAGCTCGCCGTCCGGTAAGGACCAGGCCCGGGCGACGGCGCGTTGTGTTCCACGCGCGCCTCAAAGAGTTGTCAGCATAATTGATGGGGTCCGATAGGGCCGATGCCTGCCGGGGTCGCGGATTGTTCGAAAGAGTTACCGTGGCCCTGGCGCACAGGCAACTGAAGGAACACGGGTGGGTTTTAGTCAGTAAGAGTCTGACACGCCCTTCCGCTCCGCCCAGAGCGGGAGAGGTCATTTGATGATTACCCATCCAAAAAAAAAAAAAAGGGTAAGAAATTAAGTCACTGGTCTATAATGCTGTATCATACAATAGTTCAATGGAACCAAGTCATGCATTTTGACCAAGATGTAAGGTTTCTAGAGTGGTGACTTGTTGAGTTAGGGGCTTGGCTCGGGGGATCCCCCACAGCGCATAATTCCACGTAGTCTCCCCCGGGCAACGCCGTGTCTGACCACCGTAACGGAGTGGCAGACCGGCAGCTAAAGTGCGCTGTGATACGCAGACAAAAACGCGGTCGTCTGTGAATATGCCGAAGAAGCCGAGCCGTGACGCCTCCGGGCGTCTTGGTTTCAAATCGAATCGCTCCTCCGAGGGTGATTCAAACGGCCCTTCTCAGGGCCAATCCAACGGCCCTTCTCAGGGCCACGCCGGCGACGCTTTGGCGTCGGAAGCTGACCGCGCACCGTCTGCGGCCTGCTTTTTCAGCAGGCCGGACGAGTTATCGGACGCTATTTGATCACTTTTTAACAGTGATAGCGTCATGTAAGTCGTGGCAACCTACTTTACATGAAATGTTTTGGTGGGATTTCAATTCTTTTTGTAGGGTATTCTATTTCTCTTTATTTTAGCGGTGATATGACTTAAACATGTTAAAGTGGTAACCCTTACTTCTAGCATAGTCGAGTGAAAAAGGTATTTCTTGCACGCCAGCAGTTACCTTCTTCATAGCCAACGAAAAAAGAGTTCCTTCTTTGTTGTTTATGGTACATGCTAATCCAGCTTCCATAACAAATGGAAGTAGGTATGCCTTTTATCCGCAATAAATATAGACTTGCACCTCCCTTTAAGGGGGTTGGAGGGTGAAACATACATTTGTTTTTTTTTTATTTGCCATGACTTTTAATTTAAAACCATAGGCGTCTTATAGGTTTTCCTGTATCTGTAAGTAAAGAACTAATTTCTGATTTATTTTCAAAATTTATTGCTCTGTAGTTTCGGAGATGAGGGGTGGAATAGTCAATTTTCATATATAACTTCAAAACTGTTTATTTTAAAATTATACAAAAAACATCCCTTACAACTAACCCTTTCTTTTGATATGTCACATGGTACAGTTTGAATAACTTTTGTTTTTAATTTTCCAGTCTGCCCTCCAAAAGTGACCATATTCATTTTTTTTTTTTTACATTACGCCTCCGTATTTGGGTCATAGCAAGCAACTACCAAATTTGGTAATTTGGTTGGTTTTTAGTTTGGTTTGGTGGTTTGGTAATTTGGTTTTTGGGCTTTGGTTGGTTTTGGTACTTGGTTTGGTGGTTTGGTTGGGTGTACCAAATTTCATCTTAATCAGTCCTGTAGATTCGGAGCAAATTGGCTGTGACAGACACACGAGTGATCCTATAAGGGTTCCGTTTTTTCATTGGGACGTACGGCATTCTAAAATTCAATGAAACAAGTCCACTTTTAAGTACCATCCACTCATATTTCCATCTCTCAATAAAAAATCTATTAATAAAAATATAGGACGCATACTTCGATAGTCCGACAGGCACTCTTGACGTACAAAATTGAATATTATTCGCAAATTGAATCCGTCGGTACCTGTCAACTGGATTCATATTTAGTTTACTGCTACTAGGAGTACCTGGTAGTCGATTGAAACTCACTTTGCTTCTCACAATTATAACGATTTTCAGGCTTGAAATTAATAATTTTACTGTCCATATTAACTTCTCAGAAAAAAAGCCTAAAACGGGTTGAGGTCTAATTAACTCATCCAAAATGAAATATTTACGATGGGGCATATATAAAAATAGCCACAATTCATTGTCACTAACTCAGACATATACACACATACACACACACACACACACACACACACACACACACACACAGAACATAGATAGAAAAATATTCCAATATTTGAAATCACGGAGGGTCCTAGTTCTTCATAATATATATCATCATTTAGGTGAAAGACATCCACAGCTTGACAAAGCCTCCTACAAGCATAGCCACAGTGACCGACTCTGTGCCTACCGTATCCAGCTGATTTCCACGACCATCACCAGGCCATCGGTCCACCATGAGCGCCTACCTGCGCTACACCTACCGGTAAGTGATCGCCGCTACGAAACCTTTTGGTTCGATCGCCCTTAGGTACAGCGAACAATGAGCCTTGCCCACGTTCTGGAGGCCATACGTATCAGAACCAGTGAAAGCTGGCCTCTTATTCTATTAAGACTCCGAACTAGGCCACCTCAAAGTCAAAATATTACCACAGATGTTGACTGTACTTCAAGATACTATAGAGGTATGAGGGTGCTGAAGGTTTCTGATGAGGCTCAGGGTGATGACCAGCTATGCGCTCGTGCTGCATGTTGGTAGTCAGGATACCCGTTGAAGCCGTGCGTGCTGGCTGGCTGTGTGACTCACCGCTCTAAAGATTGAGGAAGTGACGTCACGCTGAAGCAGTTGCACGAAGGCTGCGCTGACGTTCATTTTCGGGGTCGCCAGTATAAATGTATGAGGAACAGGGTGTAAAGTTACTCCATAGAAAAGGATGGATCCTCCGACTAGACAGGGGTCGTCTCTGGTGGGAAACTGCCCGAAGTTTGATGTCGGGACGTGTATATAATTGCTGTGTTGCGCGATAAACTCTGCTTGCGCGATGCAGGATTTTGCGTGTCGTCAGTGTGACGCATAGCTCACATGTGGCGATGTAGATACCGTTACAATATCATTATTCCCTTCAACAACACCACTTTTACTTACGGCATAATCATGAAATGGAGTACTTTTTAACCTAGAAATCTCGTTAAACAAGATCATAGTAAGGTCTACGCCCACTTTACACGGTCAGGGGGCAGTAAAACGTCCTCTACATCAGCAGGATTTTATGCCCACTGGCTTCACCAAGTTTTTGCATTGCATGAGGTTTTATTTATGGCTCAGCATTTTTTTGTGACCGCATGATGGGTGAGTTCTGACCTTGTGTACAAAATTCGGTGGACATTTTGATTTATTACATTGCACTGGTAAAGTCAGTTTTTCTGGAAGTTTTTGTATTCGTTGCTTCTAGATAAGTATTCCAATGAATATAAAATCAGAATTGCTTACAGGTACTTTTTCGTTTCCAGAATAATTTTATAATTCTGAGTGGTGTGATGACGTACAAGTAGGTACAGAAAGTATATAGCATATTTTTTATTTGGAATATTTTAGATGCTTATAACATTATGGCGGTTTGACATTTTTACTACACAAAAGCTATTTGATAGATTTTGTGTAGAAAAAATGTCAAACCGCCAATTTTATTTCGCAGCTAAAAGTGATCTGATGATTGAAAAATAAGCTGACAAACCAAAGTGCTCGAACGGAGCCCTAGATGACAAAGAATGTTGGATATTCTTTAGAGTTTTATTCCAAAGTATAAATGACATGAAAGGCAACACTGCGAAACATCTTGGGATGAAAAAAACTTTTTTACAAAAAACCAAACCAACTTCCAAAAAAAACACAAAATATCGTGAAAAATAACTTTAATTTCGGAAGTCGGTGTCTTTGGTTTTTGGCCACCGACTTCCGAAGTTAAAGTTATTTTTCACGTTTTTTTGTGTTTTTTTTGGAAGTTGGTTGTTTTTTTGTAAAAAGGTTTTTATTTTTCCCTTTTTAGTACCTACCCCACACAATTCGTATACCACTACTTGATATGTAAATAACAGTGACAGGAAATTATCAAAACATCATCAATACAAACTAAGTGAAAAAAATATGCAGTATTAAGGATAACTCAAAAACTACTAGTCAGAACGTGATCAAATTTAAATGGGACCACATGTGAAGCACCTGCTATCAAATAAAAAAGAATCATCCAAATCGGTTCGCCCAGACAAAAAGTTTTGAGCTAACACACATAAAAAAAAAACACAGTCGAATAGAGAACCTCCTCCTTTTTTTGAAGTCGGTTAAAAACTCAGTTTTTCTTCTCGGTAACTTCTTTCTTTTTGACTTTTTTAATTACGTCCTTAGTTAAGCATCACTTATAATACAGGCTGGCAGAAACATCGACACCCAACCTGTTACCATGAATTCAGTACGTGATTCTAAACCACCGGCGTTAAAAAGGATGTCACCAAAATCTGCCCAAACGAAGTACCGAGGTACACTTAGTGGCATAAGATACACTAGATTACACTGAATAATATTATTGCATTTATATATTTTTCTTATCGTTACCCGGGGCGAGAATAAAATAACTTTTATCATAATAAAAAGCACACCATTTTGGCACTCTATCATCGGTACAAGCACAACTACCTTACTTATTTATAAAAAACTGTCTAGTTGACAGCTGCCTGCTGTCAGCTTCAGCCACTGTTGTTTCACGAACGAATCTGATGACATGTGAATACAAAATAATGTCAACCCGATTGTCAACCAAATGTAACGCAATTGTACATGCAAAGTTGCCATGGTTTAATTGCGTTACAGATTATTAAAATAAAATAAAATAAAATATTATGCAGTTTTAAATTATTTAAGGATAAAACTACAATTATTTTCGAATTTCTCTATTTTTCTCCACGATTTGGTGCACGTGTACCTCGAGGTACATGTTTGGGCAAAGTTGTATGGGTTTTTGCTGACCTCCTTTCCACAGTTATTTAAAAGAAAACACCTGTTCCATTAACTTTGACCGCGTACTTATTGCGCTTTTCTATGAAACAGTTTCAACAAATTTATACGCTAGGAATCTAGAATCATGTGTTGAATTCATGGTTACAGTTTGCGCGTCGATGTCCCTGCCACCCTGTGTACTCGTCTAGTAGACAGTTACTAGACAGCAAAATTAAGGCGACAATAAGTGCCAGCGACCTTGAGCGTGTGAGAGGAGCATACGAAACTTTTTAGCGAATAAAATTGCACAGAGCGTTAGCGTCTACCCGGACATTGGTCAGCGATGCACTGCTGCCCATCGCCCGCAAGAGCCCGCGCTTCAACGCCCATCAAGTTTATTCGCAAAAACAACCCACCTTGATTTATCAAACACAATACAAATAAAAGCCGTATACAAAAATTTGTATAATTAAATTGTCTTTTAGATGGTGCAGATTTCATGAAAATACGCGCGATAGTTTTTGCGTGATTATCGTTTTTGTGTCCGCGGTAGACATTACTTAACAAATTAATTGGGTGATCCAATTCATAAAATGACTAAGTCCATTTTTAACGTTTTTGAGTTAGCAACACTGGCTTGTTAAGTTTTTCATTCCCTTTCGAATGGTCTATTCAAGGTTCTTGGGAAAAATCTCTAAGTGCCATTTCCGAAAGTATAAAAAAACAAAAAAGACGGATCTTCCATTCATAAAATCCCTATGTCCAAGAAATCACTAAGTCTTAAGTTTTTTTGGAAGAAATTGCTAAGTCCATTGATTTTTGTTTAAGTCCTAATGGCAACCCACATCATTACGTCAAATTACATGACAGAATTTTTTCATAACGGTTTTTATAAATTGTCACCGAGAAGGTTTTCTTGCGATTTTGTTTAAAATAATTAAGTGTACGTGCGTAGTTAAGTTAAAATGAATCCTGATGACAAACTGAAGAGGTGAGTGTTCTGTTTTACTAACTAGATGTATTTTCAAAAGGGTAATTTGGCTAAGACAGTTAGGTACCGATAGCGAAATTGTTTTTTTCATTAGGTTTATTACATTATTACAGAATAATGCAACAAAGCGGTCTCTTTGACTCTGGGGAAAGTACCACCAGTGATATTGGGGATTATTCTGCTTCATCTGAGGACGAATGGACACCCAAAAGAACTCGTGCTTTCAAAAATAATGTACCCGCTTTTAATAACGAACAGCCACTGCCAATAAAATCTCCACAACTACCCTCATTTTCTGGCATTACACCAAAACGCATGAAGCAGAATGAGACAGATAATAGCTATGGTATTGGCGATTATTGTGATTCATCTGTGGACAAATGGTCACCAGATGATTCAAGACGAAAATCGTCCATTACTATTTTGGCTGATTTACACCTACCCGCTTTCTCTAACAGGTACCTATCTTAAATTTTCTTCTACCATACGTATTCGTAGTGCATGAGACAAATAAAATTATACCTTTTCAAATGACAATCAACAGTAAATTTTACGATATCTACATATTTTGTTGTCGTAATGTAGGTCTTATTGTTTTTTATAGATTTCAGTTACCGCAAAGTAATCGTGCTATCGAAAATAATGTAACCGCAAATTTGAACAGCGAACAGCCGCCTTCTTCAGTTGATACGTTAGCACCAATAGATTCTCCACAACTACCCTCATTTTCTGGCATTACTTCAAAACGCATGAAGCAGAATGAGGCAGATAATGGCGATGATATTATCGATTATTCTGATTCATCTGAGGACAAACGGACAACAGATGATTCAAGCCGAAAATCGTCTATTACTATTTTGGCTGATGTACACCTACCCGCTTTCTTTAAAAGGTATTTATCTACCTTAAAAATTCTTCTACCATACGTACTCGTAGTGCATGAGACAAATAAAATTAAATCTTTTCAAATGACAATCAACAGTTAATTTTACGATATCTACATATTATGTTGCCGTAATCCTTATTGTTTTCTTTTTATAGTTTTCAATTACGGCAAAGTAATCGTGCTTTCGAGAATAATGTAACCGCAAATTTGAACAACGAACATCCATCTTCACCAGTTGATACTTCACCACCAATAGATTCTACACAACTACCCCCATTTCCTGGCATTACACCAAAACGCAAGAAGCTAAATGAGACAAGTGGGTTATTTGAGTCCGAATCAAATTCAGAACTAGATGATACCGAAAATTTCATATTAAACCCTGAGTCTGGTTTGTTTGAACCTGTAGAAACTGAAACTGTAAAAAGTACAAGTTTAACTCAAATTGGCAAAAAGAGAATTTCTAGACAAGACCAATGGGAAAGGACCAAAAAAGTCAAAAGAAATCTTAAAAAACATTCTTTGAAGGATCTTCCGGATTGCCGCTGCAAATGTAAAGATAAATTGAGTAAAAAGCAGGTTGAAACAACATTTAATAAATTTATTAATCTTGCAAGTCACACGGAACAAAATATTTATCTGCAAGGATGTTTAGAGGAAGTAAATCCTAAAAGATTTCGTCCACGGAGTAAGGGGAGTGAATCGACGTCTAGGGCAAGAAGAGTGTTCGAATATGTTATTAATTTACCAAAGAAGTCCGTTAAAGTCTGTCAAAAAGCGTTTCTGGCTATACACGGGATTAAGCGAGAAAGGTTGGTATGTAAAGTCCAACATCAAGAAAAAGAAATTTCTGATGGTAGAGGGCGCCAAAGCAATCCCAAGATTGATGTAGAATCTGTGAATAAAGTTCACAAATTCATTGAGAATTTACCAGCCCGACAATCACATTACTCTCGTGCATCTAGTAAGCATAGAAAGTTCTTAGATTCGCACTTAAGCATTGCTGAATTGCATCGAAGATTCAGTCTTGAATATCCTGAATGCATTGTGCTTTATGAAAAGTTTCGATGCATATTTAACCAAGATTTTAATATATCTTTTGGTCAACCTAGAAAAGATATATGTACGACATGCGAAAAATTTAAAGCTGACATTACCTCTGCCGAATTCGCGAAAGATACAAATAAAGAAAAACTACTTAAAGGTGCACATGAATTGCACCTGAGAAAAGCTGAGGCATTCTTAAAGACACTGTCTAAAGTCGAAAAAGAGAAACCATCAAACAGTTTATCACTATGCTTTGATTTCCAAAAAAATCTGCCTCTCCCGGTAACTAATATCACAGACGAATACTATTTAAGACAGTTATGGCTGCATAATTTTGGAGTGCATAATTTGTGTCAGAATACTGCAGCAATGTTTCTGTTTACTGAAAATTACGCACACAAAGGACCCAATGAGGTAATAACTGCACTGGAATATTATGTTACCAAAGAAAAAACGCAGGGTCAACACCAGTTAGATCTTTACTGTGACAACTGCTATAGTCAAAACAAGAATAGATATTTATTCACCTTTTTGGATCAACTGTGCGCCAAAGGAGTTTTTGAGAAAATAACAGTCTCATACCCGATACCAGGACATTCAATGATGCCCATCGATCGTGATTTTGCTCTTATCGAAAGAAAAAGGAAGAAGTATGACAAAATATATACACCAGAATATTATGTTCAGCTCATAAAAAATAGTAAAAATACAAACAAATTTGAAATAGTCTTCTTAGAGAAAAGTTTGATGAAGGAAAGTAGCCCTCACGATGTTCTGAAAGTAAAAGACTATAAAAAACTGTACGATGAACGCATAAAAGCGAGTCTGCCTGGAATATCCAAATGCCGAAGAGTTATTTTTAAAAGAAGTGGTAAACCAGAGTTCGCTGTGTCTATGAAAGGTGAAGATTTTAAGCCGTTTTCATTATATAAAGTCGGTTACAGCAGATTAATCAATGAAACGCCCGATGACTGCTACGACGCACCCTTAACTATAAAGGCTGCTAAATTGCAAGATGTAAAGCGCTTGCTAGAATCTGTTCCTGAATTGGAAAGGTATTTTTATGAGGATTTATTTAATGGAACTCGGAACCCCGTAACTGCAGAATTCGATTCTGAAGAAGAAGTGGAATGATAAGCTGTTTTTGTTTAAAATTTGTTCTGGGTACTGCAATAATATATCTAAGTCCACCATTTATCACTTTAATATACCTAAGTCCAGGGATTAGAAATAAGTCCAATTTTTTTGTTATTTTATAAAGAGACTCCTGTTACGTATATCGTTTTGATTATTTCAATAAATAAAACTACTAAGTTTGCGCTATAATATGTATTTAAATTGTTTTTTTTAACCAACGCATGTTATTTCAGCTGACATTTATAACATAAAATTATAAATATCTCAAATGTCACTTTTAGGACTTAGTGATTTCTTGAATTGGGCCACCCAATTACACTATGTTATAAAAATATAATTTCAAATATTCACACATCAAATTACGAAGAAAATAGTCTAGTTTATCATATATTTTGTTCAAACAAATAAGACCATTCGTTTAGACGTGATGTTCAATTTGAAATCATTAAAAGTCGTATATCTGCGCCTTAAATGCGCATACCAATATTCTATCTCTTCTATATATAATATTCTATCTAGATTCACAATTCACAATATTTCTAAACGTGACCTCCCCTAACCTCCACAGCACAATACCTATGCATGTCAACCAATTTTAGATAAGACCAACATTAGAACGGCGAACGATTCCTCCGGGAGCTTTGATACAAAATGCATATATAGTTACTCCCTCTGCGAATGTAAATTTGTTAAGTGGTGTTATTTTAAACATGATAATGTGTCTGGTTAACTTCTAAAGATGTGGGTTGTTGTATTTTAGAGGTTTTAAAGGACAAAGAGTTAGGGTACTAAGTGGTTACTTGTAGGGAATGGGCCATTGTCTGAGCTGGATATTAAGCTGGGTAGCTGCAGTATCCTCATGTTAGTCGTCTACGGTTACAATATATTTTATAAATATGTGAGCATCATGTATCTATCAACCTAATTCATTTATCTTTGATTGCTATATTTTTAATACTTACTTGTATCGCCCTATTGTAATATAGTAGTTTTATTGCAGGTACGTCCCCTTTACATAGTTATTTATACTTGTAGGATCAGGATGGCCTGCCTTTATCGGTATCATTGTCTACGTGGATTAAAAAGGTTAACTTAATTGAAAGATAACTGAGATATAAAAATAATCGTTTATTCTACTGTAATTAGCAACTAATAATCGATTTCACATAAAATAAATCAAAATATTTCTATGATTGCGCCGGATTTAAACGATTCGTTGTGAACGGGCAGCTCTCGAGCGAAAAAGTGAGTCAACCCTCATATAGTTACATTTATTCTGTGGTGCATCTTCAACTCCACGATGCGAGATCGATTATTTTTGCCCTTCACCTCGGATATGTTAGGTTATCGTTTGTCTATTCATACAAGCAGTAACTTTGTCAACTTATGCAGAAAAGCTTAATAATTAGAGAATGTAGGATGCAAGAGCGAGCAAAGCGAGCTCGATAATTTTTGCATTTCGCCTCGAATGAGATAGTTTTTATTTTGTCCAAGCATACAAAAAGAGAGGACTAACTGTGTCGATTTATATAAAGAAGCATAAGAATTAACATAGAGTAGGATATAAGAGCAAACGAAGCAAGCTCGATAATGTTAGCACCCCGCCTAGGGTCGATTAGATTTTCAGAAATAAGAGTTAGGTACTTTGTTGACTAATGCACAAAAGGTTTAGAATTGAGAGATTGAAGACTTTAAGCGAGAGCGAAGCTAGCTCGAAGATTTTCGGATGTCGTCTGGAATAGGTTAAGTGCTCTATTTATTGTATTAGGCGTTTTCGTTTTTGTTTAGTTCTGAATGTTTTAACACCTATATTTTATTTTGAAACCAGGGTGGAAGTGCACCCTCGTGCACCCCGCTCCCGGCGCTCATGTGTTGGGTGCGGGCCCATGTTGCGCCGTCATACTTATATAATTACTGTATACAAAATAATGTAAATAGTTTTAAAAGAGTAACTATGGAGTTTCTTGCCCATTCTTCTCTATACGAGACTATCTTCTGGAAGGGGCAATTAGAATCAATTCTATTTTCTTGAAAGATTGTCTTGAAATAAATTATTTGCCTTTAATAATTATTTCCTCTAATGTTAACCACATATACAACAATGAACAACAATATTAATATCAACCAAGGGTGATGACTCGATATTACTTGTGATTATTATAGCACCCATCAATGGCCTAATTTATCTACTGACTGGAGGGCATTTTTAGGGCAGTTTTTTGCAAATTTCGACTATAAAAAAATGCTGGAACGCTGCCTAAGTGAAATATATTTGCTATTCGATTTCAATTTGTAATCAAGTCTAGACTTATATTACACAAAAGAATTTTACCTAGAACTGTCAGAACATATTTTAAAGACATCTTTTTAATTAAAAAATATTGAAGTCTCTAATTTATAACTTTTATTATTATAATAAAATTCATAGGCCTGTGATAATTATATTCTAATAAAGTAAAAAGCATAAGATGCAAACTTTTCCATTCTTTAAAAAATTGATTAAAATCTATCAAAAATATTGTTTAATAAATACCTACCTACTTTTAAAAACTATTACATTTAATATTAATAGTCACTATTTTTAGGGTTCTGTACCTCAAAAGGAAAAAACGCAACCCTTATCCGTCCGTCTACCAAGACCCTTTTTCTTAGGATCGCGTGGCGGTATCAAGTTGGAATGAATACTAAATACGTAAGTCTACGGTACCTTGAAGCTCTAAAGAAATCAAGTTTCGAAGTCAAGGCAACAAGACAATACGGTCATTTATGCGACATATTTTGACACTCGCAAATACATCAAAACCTATAGATAGGGTACTTCCTGTTGACCTAGAATCATGAAATTTGGCAAGAAGTAAGTTCTCACAGCACAAGTGGAGGACAAAGATTATAATGAAGTTGTAGATTTATCAACAATTATTTTTTTAATTTGCGGTTACAAAATTACATTTGCAGTTGGAGATTGGACCGTGACGTATATCGGTGTATGGGAGATTTTTTTTTCAACTACAAAGTTAAATTCTTGGGATAAAATCGTCTCAACTACGGAACCCTTCATTGTGCATGGTCCGACACGCACCTGGCCGGTTTTTATGTTTTATATTATGTACTTACAACAAATGAGAATTTGACGTTAAAAGAGATGCGCTAAACGAGCCCGCGAAATTAAAATCATCTTACGTTTTTTGTAATTTGCAAAATCATCAGTAAAACTCATTAAGTTCATTGCCCTATTGAATGATTACTTCATGAAATCATGATATTTCAGGCCAATCCTAACTTAGCAAGTTATAGTATTGGTGATTTCATATTTTTTACGGTCGCAAATCATATTTTGATCAACGTACAATTTACTGCAAAAGGCAAATGGACCTTTAAAAATGGAATTTTACGGAAAACTGGCGGTTTCACCATAAAAAAAAAAACAAAAAGACACATATACCAACATGGGCACTTATGAAACGTCAGAAGCCAGGTGCACGGTTCCAATTGGTTGTTTCCTATGGAGAAGAGCCGGCAAGAAACTCCACGGTTACTCTTTTAAAAATAAGGGGCTTTTACAATGTTTCCAATAACATTGAAACTTTGGAATGGGTAACTAGCTTCATCTTTCTGACTGACCGACCCCTTGACAATTCAAAAGTGCCTGTAATTGGTTTATTTGAAATAAATGCTTTGAATTTGAGTTGAGTTTGAGTATTGATAGATATGGGAGGACAGTGTAGGCCTGTCAACAAGTAAGAGGTACTCAACAAAATATAAAAAAGTCCACAAATCTACAGTCTACATGTTAGGTCTACAACGTTCTCACATTCACAAAATATAGAAGAATCTATATAAAAATAAAAGCCTATTTAGACCAAATGACATGATTGCCATTACTACTGTAACAAATCGGAATCAAAATCCTATCCACAAAAGCCATAAATAAGGACTTGAAATAAGAATCCGAGGTATATAATGTCAAATAATGAGATTATGTCAAAGAAGTAAGTAAAAAGAAACAAAAACCTTCGTAATTTGGGAACAGTTAATAGACATTTACTTCGTGATGCCGGTTTTAATGTGGTACCAGGGAAGCCACATGTGCAGAAGGAATTATTGCCAAACTTACTTGTCTTCAACGTAGTCTTTAATGTTTTATTATGCATTTTTGATAAGTTACGTTACGTTAAAATGGAGATGGTGGGGTGAAGGAGTAGACTAGGGGCTAGGAGTTTCTAGAGAAAAGTATTATGGGACTTGAAATTTATACCTAAGTAGCAATAGAAAATAAAACTGTAATTTAAAACAAATGCATACTAAGGAATGGACGTGGCCCAGTGGTAACGGCCGCGTCTTACGAGCTGTAGGTCGTATGTTCGAGGCCAGACTTTGTGTAAATTATTTCATCACCACTGCTCTCAAAACGGTAAAGAAAAACATCGTGAGGAAACCGGCAAGTCCTAGAACCAAAAATTCGAAAACGTGTGACATCTTCCAACCTGCACTGAGGCCGTGTGGTGGATTACAGCCCACTCCCTTTCACAGAGACGAGGCCTGTGACCCAGCAATAGGAACATTATAGGCTAATTATGTATACTAAGTTATATTATGTATACTAACTTTCCACATATAGATAAATTGTCAAAAAAGCTAAGCTCCGCAGCATACGCTGTTAGAAAAATTCGTAATTTAACCGACACAGAGACAGCCCGTTTAGTGTACTTTAGCTATTTTCATAGTGTTATGTCGTACGGTATTCTGTTATGGGGAAATGCCGCCGACATTCAGACTATTTTTATTTTGCAGAAAAGAGCTGTTCGATCAATTTATAAATTAAGTCCGAGACAATCTCTCAGAGAGAAATTTAAGGAGATTAATGTAATGACTGTGCCTTCTCAATATACTTATGAAAATCTTTTATATGCACATAAAAATATAAAATTGTTTAAAAAATACAGTGATATCCATAATATAAATACTAGGAATAAACACAAATTTGTTGTACCTACAACAAGGCTCAAAAAAATAGGCGGCTTGTTCAGGTGTCAATGTATACGCTTTCATATTAAACTTCCAAGCCACGTCCAAGATCTAAGCCTTAATAAATTCAAATCATTAATTAAACGTAAGTTGTGCCAGAAAGCTTTTTATACCGTTAAGGATTATATTGAGGACAAAAAGGCTTGGGATTGAGTTGCTCCAATTTTTGCTTACTAAATGTTGTTTTTTTTCTGATTATTTTTATTTTGGCTATATTTTTTAGTTTTTTATTTTACATAAATTTTGACATTTTGATAATTATTATATATACAATTTCATGACAATTTACTTTGTGAAGTATAGTATTATTATTTATTTTTGTGAATGTGAGGACTATGTAGGTAATTTTTTATTTTATTTTTTCACTTTCTCAGGTAGTTTCAATGATAATCTGGCAGTTTGAGTGCTTTATGCGGCCTACCCAAATGTCCTATCTTTTTATTGTTCGTCGAGTGGTTGAGCTCCTTAAGTTCCGAGTTGAGCTCCACGATTAGTGACAAATGCGTGCACTGACTGGACAGGTCCACTCATTCTGTGTGGTTTTTCCTCAAAAGACCATTTCAGACATAAATCTACATGGACTTCACATGATCTGACCAAGAGTTAAAAAAATATGATTGACATGTAAAAGTGTTTGTACAAACCTACTTACAGAAATAAAATCATTTATCATTTATCATTTAAGACGTGGCAACTTGAGGTCCTGGGAGAGATTTAATCATGATAACTTAATCAGCTTAGGTGGAGCAGTAAACTCAGTATGTTGTGCATTATTTCTGTGGCGAACGCAACGCTCCACATTTGATTTCTGTTGGCAACACCAACAGAATGGTGTAGAATTAAGATTGTCAAAAACATGTTACTGACGGGTCCAACTTATTCCCGCCTAATTACTATGTCATCTATGGTTGACAGATTTGAAATGGTTTTTCTTTCCTTTATTTTTATTTTTTATTTTAATTCTTAGTACACATGTATAAAAGTAGGTACTTATAAAGTGAAGTCTCTTTTATTTCCTTTTTTTATTTATTCTTTTGTCTTGTCATAAAACATAAAATTGTGTCTTTTATTACGGGAGGACACTGGCTCCTGCAACACAGTTATAACTAGCGCAGGAGTCAGAGAATTATATCATTGTTGTAAAACATGTTTATTAGGTCAAATTTTTTTTTTTTTGTATTTCCGAACTGTAATTATTATTTCTCCTGTTTTGTGAGTCGTGTATTGTATATGTAAAGTAACGCATTAGTCATTAAAGTTTATGAAGAACGAGCCGGTGTTTGTTATTAAGGAACATCCGCCCCGTCAATGGTGACCCCGACTACACACAAAAATTGTGAAAAACTGGTTGCTGAGTACCGGTACCCTGTGGCCTGTGTTGTAGTATTGATAGAATACAAAACTACTATTCTCATCCACACCCTGGCCCTGGATGTGCCAGATGTGAAGCCCCCCTGCTGTAGTGCAACAAGTATTTACGTGATCGTGCTCGCATAGTTCCTGGGACGGCTGCTCCCGTCACACCGAGGTGTACCTACCTATTCAGTTTATGCAATCTGTTACACTGCAAGTCCGACTCACCCGCAGACTGGTATTCATATGCTGTGAACAGGCTTCGGGATGCTTTCCTCACTCCTTCCTTTTCCTCCCTGTTTTAAATTCGCCACCACTTGCACTCGCCCATCGCTGTGAGTGCGATAAGGACAACGCATCGCGCCCGCCATCTGACGGCGTGAAGAAAAACAAGTGTGTTCGAACGACATGAAAGTCCGGCTGGCAGCTAACCGACGCGCGTGGTAAAAAAAACACAAAACAATGGTAAACTACGACTGCTAGTGAAACAGTTTGGTTATCTCCTGGCTCCCAGCATCCCGTGATTACCTGACCTCTTTCAGTTTACATTCTTTAGCCTGTTTCTGAGTAGGAAACTTCAAAAAACGACCATGGCTATACGCGATCCTGCTGCAAGTGCCGAGTCTAAGTTCCAGCACGAGAGAAACAACTGCCCATGGACATATTTCAAGGGTTACATAGCCCACGGATCTGGTGAGCAAACATTCATAGTAATTTTCCTACGAGTTTCATGTTACGACTACCACAACCTTTTCCAACGGGATTCCTGGTGTTGCATGGTGTTTAAACTTTTGCCCATACCTCTACTTACCATCGCAGTGATATCAAGATACAACAAAAAGAGCATGAGTGTTATACTTCCTTCAAAAACCAAGCAACACGCATACTTATTCAGCTAATAAAAAGTTTTAGCCTGAGTGTGTCACCGTTTCACATATATGTTGAGCTTCCTTTAACATTTTTTTTTGATTGTTTGTGCTTAGATTTCAAAATGTTTACAAGAAACTAAGGCTACCTACTTGCATATTCTAACAATACTTACTGCTATTTATGTTACCAATAAAATTAAATTTGGTGTTGATTTACAAATGATATAACTAAAGAACCAAGCAGATTTAATGGTACAAACAGTAAATAGTTTTTTTTTTTATACAACAAAACTATTTTGTTTGTTTTTGTTGTGTATCAATCAATATTAAACATAAATATAGTATAAGTACCATTTGAAAACCAATTTGGTTGCTTACTACTGCAAAATCATAATTTATAATCTGTTAGCTTTACAAGATAAGTAGTCCTTAAAAGTCTTAAGTAGTACTGGTATACATTGAATCATAATATTGGTCATACAGATTTAAAATATATAGCGTACTGTCAAGGTAGTTATTTATATAATAGTAAATTTACAGTCTACATGTGACAGACTCCTGCACATATGTAAGGTAAATTAATATTCCATTTTTTTTTTTTTTTACAAAGTCAAAGTCAAAGTCAAATCGTTTATTTCAAATAGGCACATAAAATGGCATTTTGAACGTCAAAATTTACAAAAAATAGAACTGATTCTAGTTGCCCCTTCCAAAAGGTAGTTTCGTATGGAGAAGAATGGGCAAGAAACTCCACCGTTACTCTTTTAAAAATGTTTTACAATATTATGTATATATAATAATTATATGTGAAGACGATGCACCTAGAATAAAATTACTATACCACAATAGGTAAAAATAATTAAATATAACGCATGACAGGTAAATTAATTATGAGATAGATACATGGTGCTCACATATTTACAAATATTGAGAAGTAGATGATTTTTCAAAAAAAAAAAAACAAATAATAATTTAGTGTGTGAGTTAAAGTAGTTACATAATGTAAAAATCAATGTCATAAAAATTATAAATTATACAATTAAATTAGCAACCAGTTTGATTTTGTCTAGACTCTAGATTGTCCTATGGAGTAAGACCAGCATGTTTCCAAGCATTCTTATCTAGGATATAATCCTCTAATTTGTAATATGCATGTTTACAAAGTGTACTTTTAATATGAGTTTTAAATTTTCTTTCATTTAATTGCAATATATCACAAGGTATTTTGTTGTAACATTTAACACAGTACCCCATAAAAGATGTATGCACTTTAGATAATCTAAAAAATGGTTGATCTATTTTATCTTTATTTCTAGTATTAAAATTATGTCTATCACTTATTTTATTAAAGAGATGTAGATTTTTTCTTACATACATAATATACAATTCCAGTAATTACTATATTATTTTTGTGATAACTGTATTATTTGATATTATAAAAACAAGATTGCTTTGAGAAACAATAGACACTAAATTGACATTTTGATTATACTAACAAGTTTATTTATCAAACTTGCTCTGTCAAGGTGTTCTTGTTTTAACAGTGTTTGTAATAATATTACTAATAATTGCATGGGAGTTATATTTTGTTTGCGGCTGCAGAAGTCAAATGTGGATTGTGGCAATTAATATTGGGTTTCAAATTAACCTTTAATAATTTAATTTGGTTTTCTTGGTTCCTTTGTTTATTCATATTTTTTAACCATGTCTAATGAAGAAAATTCCCTCAAGCAGAAGGTCATAGAGCTGGAGCAAAAGCTCGCTTATATTCGATCACAACCTCAATCTTCTACAACTACAACAAGCGTTGCAGGTGTCTCTGTCAAACTGCATTTTTTTTTGTTGTTGAAAAGCCTGTCATGTGGTTCGCACAGGCGGAGGCACAATTTCAAATTACTGGCATAACTCAGGACGCCACTAAATATGGGCACATACTGTCTGTTTTGGATGCTCGCGTAGCTGAAGAAGTAGAAGACATAATAGCAAACCCACCTACGGAGGGCAGATACGAATACCTAAAAAAGGAACTAATCAGACGCTTATCGGATTCTAATGTCTAGCGCACACGTCAGCTTTTAAGCGAAGAATAACTTGGGGACCGAAAGCCTAGCGCGTTTCTCCGCCACCTCCGCTCTTCGGCTGGTACATCTGTAGGAGGTGAAGGCATCCTTAGGGAATCATGGATGCACCGCCTCCCACCCCAGGTACAGAGAATTATTATGGCTCAAGTGGACCTCCCACTTAACAAGGTTGCGGAAGTTGCAGACAGTATAGTTGAAACCTCGTCTGCCCCTTCACCATCAGTTCACTTCGCAGCCGCATTTGATATTGGACACATCATGCGTAGCATTGAGGAGTTGACAAGGAAAGTTGAGACTCTCACTCGAGACAAAGCAGCAGGACAGTATCGACGCTCAAGATCAATGGGGCGCGCTCAGTCACAATCCCGGTCATCGTCTCAAACTGGGGACCAATTATGCTGGTACCACAAATGATTCTGGGTAAAAGCAAATAAATGTATAAACCCTTGCACCTCGGATTCTAATCAAAAGGGAAACGCCGTGAGCAATCAATAGGCGCGGAAACTGATTGCTCCCTAATTGGCCACCGTTTATTTGTCCTGGACTCGGAATCAAAACGTCGGTTTTTGATTGACACTTGCTCCGATCTCTGTTGTTTCCCACGTCAGTTTCTCAAGGGTCGTTACAACTCTACTGACTTTGACGTGCGTGCAGCCAACGGTAGCTCCATAAAAACTTACGGAACCACAGCTCTCCTTTTAAATTTAGGTCTCCGCCGCGACTTTAGTTGGAAGTTCGTGATAGCAGATGTAAGCACACCAATAATTGGGGCCGACTTTTTATCATACTATCATCTGCTGCCGGACTGTCACGGCCAGCGTCTTATATATGGCAGCACTAAAATGTCTGTACCTGCTACCATCGCTCAAGTGAACCAACCAAGCGTGAAGACTGTTGCCGCTGAGGATTTACCATTTAGCAGAATCTTATTGGAATTCCATGACATTACTCGACCACCTGGCCTCCCAAGGACTATGAAGCATTCAATGGTTCATCACATCGTGCCTACCGACAGACCACTTGTTTATTGTCGTCCTCGTAGACTCGCGCCTCAGTAACTTGTGGCTGCAAAGAAGGAATTTGAGGAAATGGTGCGATGTGGAACTGCGCGACCTTCAGAAAGTCCTTGGGCTTCACCGCTGCATATGGCTCGCAAAGGTGAAGACGGCTGGCACCCCTGTGGGGACTACCGAGCGCTGAACGCGTGGACGGTCCCAGACTGTTATCCTGTCCGACACATAGCTGATTTCTCCCACAGCCTTGCTGGTGCGACGATCTTCAGCGCCGTAGACTTAGGCAAAGTGTACCAACAGATCCCGGTGTCGGAGGCGGAGATCTGCAAGACGGCCATTACTACACCCTTCAGGTTATTAGAGTTTTTTTTCATGACCTTTTGTCTCCGTAACGCTGCGCAGACTTTTCAGCGCTTTATGGACGAGGTCGTGAAAGGACTTGATTTCTGCTACCCTTACGTTGATGACATTTTGGTAATCTCCAAAAACGCTGGTGACTACTGTATCTTAAAAGATGGAACCCGCCCACCACCGGAAAGGATAGAGGCTTTGCGCAATTTTTGCTTACCCAAAACGGTGGCAGGCCTTCGGCAATTTTTAGGGATTATTCATTTCTATCGCCGTTTTCTCCCTAAAGCCGCCGAGCTTCAAGCTCCACTGATCGATGTCCTAGCTTCTACACAGCTCAAGGGGGCCAAACCTGTGCCGTGGACACCAGCCTTTGAGCGCGTTTTTGAGAAATGTAAAGTTCACCTTGTAACTGCTACTCTCCTAGCCTATGCACAGACGCCTCTTCAAGTCACTTTGGTGCTTGTTTACAGTAGTTAGTCCATGAGCAGTGGCAGCCTCTCTCTTTCTTTAGTAAGAAATTGACTGCACGCCAGACCACCTGGCCAGCATATTACCGCGAGTTACTCGCAGTATATGAAGCAGTGCAACATTTTTGGCACGTACTGGAGGTTCACCACGTGACCATTTATACGGACGATAAACCGTTAATTTTCGCATTTCTCCAGCGTCGCGAAAAGCTACCACCGGTGCAACTCAATCAGCTTTCATTCATCTCACAATTTACCACTGATATTGTGCACATTAAAGGAAAGGAGAACGTCGTGACTAACACAATCTCTCGCGTTGAGTCCCTCTCCCTTGAAGAGGACTACGCTGCGCTCGCAGATGCACAGGCCACAGACGATGAACTCTGTCGGATGCAGGTCGACTCGTCTCTAAAGTTAGAGAAAGTCGCCATACCTGGAACGAATGTGTCTATTTACTGTGAAATTTCCACAGGTAACCCAACAACCTACCTTCCGGAGGCTTTCCGTCGAGCTGCGTTTCAGAGACACCCCAATGCGCGTGTAAGCGCCCACCTGGTGGCTGATGTAAGCCCTTGACTTCGTCTCAGGTTTACATTCGTCTACTCGTTTGTAAAAGCCAACTTACCGCACTAGTATCATAAATAATTATTATGTATACCTAACTAATGTTTAGTGTTATGTTTAATAAAAATATCTGGAGATTGAATAATCAGCTCTAAATAATGAATAAATTAAACAACCCACAACAATGAGTAGGCTGATGGCTCTTGTCCAGCCATGGGCTGATGAAGGTCTAGTTGATATGCCTAGTTTACTACATAATGTTTATGTACTTTATTTGAGCAGAAAATAATTTTGATTTTCTTTTCAAATTGTAACTGAGTTCCCGGGGCGTTTTACCTACGAAGATATGAAGGCAGCATGAATCATGTTGCCCCATTGCTGTTAGCTTCCGCCACTGCTGCTATTTACTTATGACATCACTGCTGCGGCTCTACAACTACTTCACTTTTCAAGCTTCTCAAGTACAAAAGTAGAAACGGAAGATTGTTCATAAATGCTAATCATTTTATTTTAGAAAACGGTTATGTTATCTTGCATGACAGCGATGTAAACATATCATGTGCCTATTGTGTTAATTGATAACTGTGTAAACTTTAATATAGAGTACTTTAATTATGAACTATAAAGGTACAAATAAAAATAACTTGGAATGAAATATTTAAAAATTGAATACTTAATTAGCTTTTTTTAATAATGAGAAGTGTTTATTATAGTGATGCTAATTAGAAAATAGTGGTATCTAGCTAAATTATCTGTCATTCATTAGGTACAGGTAAATAGAAACAAATAAATTATTCTAAACAAAAATAAACTTTTATTTATATCTTTACAACCTTAACTGACAATAGCATTTATTCACATTTAACAAGAAATATTTGGACATGCGGTAAAATGAAATGGAACAAATATATTGTCTGGATTGGTGGAATTTGGCATTCAATGTCTTCCCAACATAGATAATTTATGTATATACCTATTGCTTGCTAATGCTTGCTGAGCGCATGACAGAAAGTTTAAATATTTCCTGATTAATGTAGTTGACCCTGACACCTTATATTTCATCACCCATTACATCCATCCACATAGTATTTAATAGGCCTCTCCCTTAAACACTTCAACGCACAATCTATTTACTTCACAGAACAGCAATATTCTGCTATAAACAACAATTAGGTGCCTACAATTCTATTGATAAATGGGTTGCTAAGCTTGTGGCTTATGATAAGTTTGTTACATACGGTATGAGGTAGGAATTTATCTTTCGCTAAAATGCCATCAAAATATCTCGTTTCTGAAATATCGTAAGTTGAAGGTATCTTTAGTTTAGGTTTTAAGCACTTGTAAGTTGTAACAGAAGAAAAAATTTACAATCATTTTAAGAAATCCGCCTGACTGCCTCGATTTTTAAAATTTCATTATTATTGATTTATTATTGAGGTTTTACACAAAATTGCACTCACATTTTTTCGAAATAAATAAATAGATTATACGTATAAATCCTAAATGAAGTGGAACAGAAAACCATTGCGATCAGAAGGTTGCCTTCGGTTTCAATGCGACTAGCCGTTGGTTTCATGTCAACTATTTAAGCAAATTCTCGCTTGTCATTTTAGTTACGTAATTCGAAAAATAGACGTATGCCCAATTTTTCCTAGCATATCACTCTTTAACGTGTCAAACTGACTGCAGTTGGTTTCGCACAATACTGGAGTTACGCAATACGAAAGTCGTGAAATTAAGCAAATTGCGATAGAAACGAAGCAAACTAGTCTCAATCGTTTGGCGAAAATGTGTTACGTAATTAGGGAACTGACTGGTAAGCACAGTATGCCTTTTAACGAATCTCAAAATGAGATGAGTAAAATATTGGGACTAGTTATGATTTCAAGTTATTTAAAGTTAAAAAAACTTAGGTACCCTAGAGTACGTAACACAGTTTCCCTTGAATAAGTTATGAATTCAATTTTGAAAAGCGTCCCCCTGTTTTTATATTCATATGAAAACCGCTAGGGGCTTCCAATGTAGTTGGAAATATTCCTTGGAGTATGAAAAAACAATATAAGTTTTGTGCCATTTTTGTACTGGCACGTTTTTGCGTTAGTTTTTCTGTTATGCGTGGCTAGGAATGAAAGTGGTTTTGATTTTATATGAGGAATAGGAAAAATAAGATAACAACTAATCATCTGGATTAGAGAGTGAATCCATAATGCCATTTACTGGGTACAGTCGAGGATGTAGGCACTGAGAATTTTTACTGAGAGTCATAAGTTAAATCCTATAATGTTCCCACTGCTGGGACACAGGCCTCCTCTATTTGAGAGGGAATGGGCTGTAATCTACCACGCGGGCCCAGTTCGGGTTGGTAGATGTCAGTCGAATTTTTCGAATTTTTGAGTACCTAGGACATGCCAGTTTCCTCACGATGTTTTCCTTCACCTGAAAGTTAAAGCAATTGCACACAAATTTGTTTTTGTGTATAAGTTTGTTTGGGGAATTATATAGAGATCTTAAGGCTCGTACACACTGGCACGACACAAAGGCGCCGCGCGTCACGCGGCACGCGGTGCCTTTGTGTACGCTGTCGCGTCGCGCCTGTGTGTACGAGCCTTTACTCTTATAATTAAATGTTATACCTACGTATCCAGGAGATGCACTGCGTCCAACAATGACTTACGAGTTACTACAATAAACGCAAAAGTAAAACAGATATTACGGTTAATGAATTTAAACGTTACCTAATCAACTCATTCACGTTTGGTATACCAATCACATAACTGAAAATCCGGAATGAAAAATAACCCTACCTGGTTACAAGCCTAAAATATAAGACGGGTAACTCAATGCCTGAATCTAATATCACTCAACACTGTAGCTACTCGACAATTGCCTCTCATGAATTTTAAAAAGGCAGTTTCTTTGAAGAAAATTGCGCTTAATCTTTCGAGAGGAATTGAGGGTAAACATGAGTAGTTTTCTGTTGAGGAGGAGGTTTTCTTGATATGGTTCTGCTAAAAACAGGTCAAATATACCCAAAGTGATATTGACCCCCATTGTTAGATGTTACACTTTTAAATCTGTGATACCTTCTAAGATATTCATTTTAATGATATCCTGTAAAAGGCAATTTTGATCTACATTAAATGCACAAAGTATTCAACGTATTTAATTGTATAAGGATTAATACTGAATTGTTTAAAACAGCTTCGTTAATAACCCATATTTTTTTAGTAATCTATATACACTCGAGAGCAATGAATCCGGGTCACTTAAAGAATCCTAAAAATCTCGGAAACTAAAAATGCTAGGTTAATGCAATAAATTGTATTTAATAGACAATGTAATACTCCTTAAATGAAGGTATTAAAACTTCTTAGTTATTGTAAAGTTATATCATAAAAAAATCAAATTTGAAAAAGGGCCACTTTCGAAGATGGAACTACGAAATTACAGCATTTGGTTTTGCTTTTGTTTGTAATCTGTCATTTATGTGGGTACATAAACCATGTTGATAGTGCTCTATATTCATTATTCAAGCTGAAATTATGTCGCTTACGCCTGAAGAATGCACCAGAATACTTACAATGCTGGAAACCAGCCGGAGTCAGCGCGATACAGCCAGGACTGTCGGTGTGTCGCTTTCAACAGTACAAAGAGTTCTCCGACGTTACGAAGAAACTGGTTCTAACCTACGCAGACCAGAAACGGGCAGAACCAGGTGTACCACAGCACGAGAAGACCGATACTTGGTGAACACCATGCTTCGAAATCGCTTTCTCACAGGAACTGAACTCACAAATCAGTTTCGACGCCTCGGAGGAAGTAACCCAAGTGCATGGACAGTAAGACGTCGGCTTGCTGAATCTAACTTAAAACCCCTTAGACCTGCAAACGGCCCTAAACTGGAGCGTGGGCATCGTATTTCAAGACTAAGATATGCCCAGAGCCACGTAAATTGGAGTATTGAAGATTGGTCAAAAGTTATGTTCTCCGACGAATCAAAATGTATGCTCTACAAGCCCGATGGAAGACACAGAGTGTATCGAAGACCAGGGGAAAGATTCAAGCAAGCATGCATCGAAGAAAAAGTAGCCTACGGTGGTGGGTCTGTACTTGTGTGGGCCGGAATTTCTTCTGAAAGTCGCACAGAGCTGGTGATCAGAGAAAACGGCTCTTTAACTAGCGTAAGATATGTGGAAGAAATCCTCAATGATCACGTTGGTCCATTTATGGTCAATTTAGGTGAGGATGCTATATTTATGCATGACAATGCCCGACCTCATACAGGTAGGATTGTGAATGACTACCTTCAAGAGATGAACATTACTCGTATGGAGTGGCCAGCGCGCAGCCCGGATATCAACCCGATCGAGCATGCTTGGGACGAGCTAGGCAGATGCGTAAAACAACGAAACCCTCCCCCAATCACGCTTTGTGAGCTCAAAATTGCTCTCACAGAGGAATGGGAGAATATTCCCCAAAATCGTATAAGGAACTTGGTGTACAGCATGCCAAACCGCGTAAACGCAGTAATGGAAGCACGAGGAGGCAATACGAAGTATTAAAATTCAAGAAAATCGTAATAAAGTTCAAAAATTTCATGTTTCCTATTTTTGTTTTAAGGAGAGATCAGCAGTTTTTTTCTTTATGTAATTTTGTGTTAATAAAATGTATGGTGACTCATATTTTTTTTACTTTCATTTAAGGAGTATTACATTGTCTATTAAATACAATTAATTGCATTAACCTATCATTTTTAGTTTCCGAGATTTTTAACATTCTCTAAGTGACCCGGATTCATTGCTCTCGAGTGTATATAAAAATGAATCCTTATTTCTCTTGGTCACGCCATCACGCGTGAACGGCTGGACCGATTTCACTTTTTTTTTTTATTGTGTTCGTTATTGTCAGGAGAGAGATCTTATGAAATAAAAAAATAAGACAGTTGATCGGAACGTTACAAAGTTTATGAAAACTTAACGCCAATATTAATTTTACATAACTGTCAGTTGTTTGAAATAACTGTCAGCGATTGACAGAATGCGCGCTGCAAATATCGTTTATCACAGATGGATCGGTTGATAAATGAGTCGATAGTTTTAGTTTTAGTCAATAATCAAAACTAAACGATATATGACATTCATAGTTAAGACAGGATAACGTCTGTCGGGTCAGCTTGTATGTAATAAATAAAAATGGTTACTGTGGGTTATACTTAGGAGATAGACCATCGTGGACTTTTCTGTAGACCTTTTTAAGATATACTCGTACAATTCCATACTACATTATTTAGATCTATCTCTTAAGTTTTAGCCAGCGTTAGCAATGTAACCGCCGAAAAATATGTTTTCTATGTAATCATTACAAATCTTTGGGTTAGACGGGGTGAAATGCTATTTATATCTGTAAATTGGTTCAAAAACACAATTATGTTTTTAAAACTACACTGTAGAAAATGGTTTAAAAATTCATGGTTTATATCACGAAAGGTTTATGTTTTTTAAATCTTACAAATTAAAATTATTGCCCTTCAATACCGTTCCTCGTTCAAAATCACAATAGCCTTCATCTTGAAGGAGATTCATCATCATCATGTGTTTGGAAAATTCGTCTGCTCTCTACTTAAACAACGCAATGAATATTTTTAAATTGTCAAAATGAAATTAATTTTGATTATGAGTGTGTCTGTGTTACACAATAAGGCTGCTAGCTTCCACCTCTAATTATGATTACGTTTAGTTGTCCTCTTTATGGTTAGGTATAATTATAACATCCCATTTGAAGTGTTTATTAATACAAGCCTGTAAAGCCCTGTTATTAGTAGTTATATTTAATTAAAGAGTCGGTACCGTCAAATGGGGTGAATAGGGACGCAGGGGTGAATCGGAATGAAACTTTAAAAGGGATTTTAACATCAAAATAATATACTTTGTTGCTGCCAACAAGGGCACTTCCTTGTTAATTATCTTATCTTATATATATATATATATATAAATGAATCGCCGAAATGTATGTACGCGAATAACTTCCGAACGACTGCACTAAATTGGATAATTCTTTTTTTTGTGTTTGTCATTGTCAGGTCAAGATTTGTTAAGAAGAAGAAAAAAAA
Organism: Griposia aprilina; assembly: GCA_916610205.1. Lineage (NCBI taxonomy): Eukaryota > Metazoa > Arthropoda > Insecta > Lepidoptera > Noctuidae > Griposia > Griposia aprilina. The sequence continues at coordinate 4,609,171 of OU744300.1, read as the reverse complement.
AAAAAAAACGTGAGTGAAAGAGACAGAAGAGGTAGGTAAGTAGGGTAGGTACTTAGGTATGGTAGGTAGGTAGGTAGGGTAGGGCAGTGGCGTTCCTTCCCTTAAAGCCGAAAAGCCTGACTTTCAATTAAACGTGAACCTACCAACAAAAAACATAAACAAACTATACGTCATGCAAACTTGTAAATTAACTAACTCAATCATGTCACAAGAATTGATAAGAATAATGACATACCTGTTTTTTTTAATATGGTATGTCGGCTTGCCCTAATTTTGACTCCTAGGCACGCCACTGCTAGGTAGGGTAGGGTAGGTAATAGATACTTAGTGTTCCCTATGTGAAGCCGGGCCGGGTATAGCTAGTAATTTATAAAACAGTAAACACATTAGAGTTCTTTTGGGCAACAAACTGTATTATTGCAATGTTAAAATCCCTTTTAAAGTTTGGTTCCGATTCACCCCTGCGTTCCTATTCACCTCGTTTGACTGAATCTTTCCAATAGTATTTTATGACAAATTGAAATTCTAGAGTAAATAATACTATGATGAATGTCTCTGTTTGTACAGACTGTGTGTACCAAAATGTGTAGCAAATGGTTTTATCGTTGACATGTCTTTGATTTATTAAGTTAGTATAACACATAGCGTCTCACTAAAAAATAATTTTAGAGCTAAACGGCTTATGAGTTTATTTATAAACGTCTATACATTTAAACATGATTAAATGGTTCTGTGTATTCAGCAGACGTTACTCATTACTTTACTTTATTTTATTTGGGTTACTCATTACTTCATTTTATTTTATTTAGTTTATAAATAAACAATTATTTACAAAAAATACGGGCCTTTTTCGAATCGATGACACATCATTCGTGTAGTTAACAAGATTACTTTGGCCCAATAGGATTTTTTTTAAATCATAGGTAGAGGCAAATTACTTAAAATCTAAAGTTTAACCTACACCTCTGCTTACCCACAATCAAACCATCCAATACACTACCGCAGGCTGATTGCGTAACACACTAACAGTAGGAATAACTTTAATTTTGACAGTTCAACAACATTCATTGCGTTATTTACGTTATTGAGCAAACAAATTCGAACATAATATGAAGCAATGGATTAACAATAAGCTTCAAAATGATTCTGATTGTGATTGTTAGTACTCGTATGTTATGCAATCAGGGTGTAGTAAACAATCTGTATACACAAAACGACTTGATAGGTACTGTTTTATGTAAAAAGGAATGACCCAGTGCATTAGTGAAACGGATGCCTTCTCAGTCCGTGTAGCAGATGAGACCCAACTAGTGTTGTGAATGAGATGTTTTTATCGACAAAATTTAAATTGGGGAATCTGAATTTAGATCCAAATAGGATGGTTTACGACGAATGAATTGTAAAAATATTAAAACAGTGATAACCAGAGATCGGAATAGGTAGAGTATATTTACCTAAACTTTGAGGTAAGTAACAGAGTGGATAAAACCTCCTCTAAAATACCGGAGTGATGATAATGGCGTTTTAATCCCGGGATTTAAAAATCACCAATTATTTATTGAACTTTATATGTATAGATATGTAGTTACAAATTATTGATTTGTAGAATCATATTACGTTTTTAGGGTTCCGTTCTAAAATTGTGTCGAATTCAGTTGTTTTGTTTTAAGGAGGTAAAATAAAATTAAGTTTACTGATTTATGTGCTTATTTGTTATGGTGCAGGGTAAATAAATTAAAACTTGTGCTCCAAATAAATACCTACATACATTTTGTTTTGCAGATATTTGGTTATTCTTACCTGGGCAACGGTGGCGGTTCCTATTGTGTTTGTTATTTCTTTCACCAATGTAAAACCTGTGTGAAAGAGATAGCAACTATTGTTTCCTACTGTAATATGATTGATTGATGATGAATGATGATGTTTCTGATTATTTTTTATTTTTATCAACTAAAATCAATAAATAAAAAAGACTACTTCTTAATTTTGTTATGTTAAATGTTATGAACTTATGAGTTACGAGCATTTTTACCCAATGGACGGCGCGACACCAAAAACAGAATTATTTTTTGTTCTATGTATACTTTTGAAGGGTAACTACATTACTCCGGTTCTTTGTGTAGTGTTAACAAGAAAGTTTTGTAATTGTACGTAAATATATATTATTTTGATTAGATGTTTTGCTTTTTATTTTTAATATTACTCTTTTTATAGCAATATAATCAAATACCTAAATACACACAATAACAATACAACAACAATGTAAAACAAAGCACTTTAATTTAACAGTTTTAGTACGGAACCCTAAATAAGTAATAAGATTCTTCGAAATAATAATTTGTTACGAATGTATTCAAAGTGCAAAAAATAATTTGCAATTTCATAAATCGCGGGACTTAATCGTCATGTTTATGATTCTGGGATTTTAAAGGAGGTATTATCCACTCTATGTTACTTACTTCATCGAAGTTTAGGTAAATATGCACTACCTATTCCGATCACTGGTGATAACATACTGTTTTAATTTCGTTTGAAGATTCACAATGTTTTATTTAACTGAAACCGAACATGTTTTTTTTTTGTAAAATTGAGCTGTTGTCTAGGATACTTGTCTGAAATACAAAATTGTAAATATTATGTAATGAGATAAAAAATCTGGGATCTATACCTCTCAATTTTAATAATCAAAGAGTCATCAGCGAATATAATGACGTTCATAGAGATGCCATCATGTCAATAAGCCAGAAAATGCATACTTAAAAACATGTCATTGATACAAGTCATCACTAAACATAATTATTCTGACCGTTATGACTTGAGTAATCGTCCATTGCCATCATCCTCCCTGTGTTAATATACCTACTTTCAAAATATAGGATCTAAGTAAGTGACCATGTACATAATATTTTATCTTTTAGATATGGACAAACAAACTTATAGCAATTACAGGAACTTGTGAAAGTAATAAATTGACAAAACATCGACAGTCATCATTCTATCGATATCATACCCCCACACTATCAAATGTCGTGCTAGAAGATTATTATCCCAGAGATTACCATTCTACGAAGCACAGCCAAAATACTAAAAAGAGTTGCAACTCTGCATTGCTGACTTCGGAATTAGGTGAAGGCTTTATCTTCAACCCTTTTTTATTTTATAGGATAAGTAGAGACTGAAATGCTATACAATTTAATACAACTATAACAATTTCACTTTGCGATACTACATTAATTTTATCTTGAATCAATATTTCTAGTCCTTCCCCAAATATTTTGGGGTCAGCTTCCAGTCTAACCGGATACAGATAATTACTAGTATTTTACATGGAGCGACTGCCTATCTGACTTCCACAACCCAGTTACTGGGTAAAACGATACCCCTTGGTAAGACTGGTTGTCAGAGCTTTGGGATTCTGATTACCCGAAACGACTGTCAAAGATCTACGTATAACAGCCGGGACCAAGGCACGGAGGGGTGCCTCAGAAAGCACGTTAAGCCGTTGGTTCTGATATGTACCTAATGGATGGTCACCCATCCACGAACAGACCGAGGCAAGCGTAGCTTAACCTTCGATCGACGCGTACGGCTGTTATCATTAAGCCACTAGTTTTATATTTTATTTCGTCCGTGTATTTAATCACTTAGATATTTTTGAGAATACTGGTGAACCTGCGGAGTAATTGTGTAACACACTAACAGTAGGAATAGCTTTCATTTTGACAGTTCAACACCATTCATTGTGTTATTTACGTTGTTGAGCAGACAATTTTTTCAAACATATGAAGCAATGGATTAGCAATAGGCTTCGAAATGATTCAGATTGTGATAGATAGTATGTTACCCAATTAGGGTGCTGTACCTAATTGCCGACTGTGTAAGACCAAGGCTTATAACTGTTACCCATAATAAATTGCATACAGAAGCTGTTGGTAAACCTTTATCCATATATAATAATAATATATAATAAATAATTTATAATAATACATATCTATTATAAGTTAAAGTCGCTTTTCGTGTCTGGTTGTGTGACCCCGTTTTTCTTTTAAACCACGCAACGGCGGTTGATGCGGTTTTCACCATCATTTAGAGAATTTATTCCGAAAGGTGTCGATAATATTATTTTATTAATATTAAACTTACATAATAAATAAATCTCGATATTCCGCAAGTCTTGAAAACCGTACGAAGCTGGGTCGCGTCCCACGCTCCCACTCCCACACGCAAGTTCCCACTGCTGGGAAACAGGCCTCCTCTCTGTGAGAGGGAGTGGGCCGTAATCCACCACGCGGGCCCAGTGCGGATTGGTAGATGTCAGATGTCTTCGAATTTTTGGTTGTAGTACATGTCGCTTTCCTCACCATGTTTTCGCTCACCGTTTAAATAAATAAATAATTGTAATGTGCTATTTGAAATAACTTGCCGTAATGATTACGCGACGTTACATTACATTCTTAAATTATATATTACATTACATTATTATGTATCGATTGATGCACCTGTATCAGTATAATTAAGTAGGTAGGTATTTAAAGTACTAGAGTAGGTAATAAAAAGTTTTTATTGTTTAGTCAATTTAGTCGATAATTTAAAGCACGCTGTGACCTCCTTTAGTTAAAGGTGTGAAGTAGACTAAAACTTAATCGGTCTTATTACAAAACAAAGTTTTTCTTTAGACATGGTTAAACCATCGAGCCCGTTTTTGAAATAAGAACCTAACAGAAATCGAAACACAGTTCCTTTTACTAAACTGAGAACTTATTCCGGTCTTAGGTTGTCAAATTTGTATTAAGAACTTTACTAAAGTCTGCGTAAAGTTCGAAAAATAAAAACTGGCTCGTAGGGTTGGGCTCTGGCTAAAATTTATATATGAATAATGTTCAGTTTTAATTTTAAGTTCTAGCTGTTTTTTTTTTTAGTATACTTAAGTAATTTTTGTCTTTTTGTTTTGCTTTTGTCCCGACTTTTTGGAGGTGGGCGTTAATGACTGCGACACAGTATTATACTAATGCAGTTGTTTTCGAATACAGAGTTTTTGTAAACTAGTTTTTCGTTTCAATAAAATTTATTATTATTATTTTTGCTGAGAGGAACCTCCTAACAATGCGAGCCGTGTCTAGAAGTACCGCTTTCTGAATCAAGCCCTTGATCTAGCTACCCAACGAGAGCCTCCTCAGGTGATGGTCGAGGCTCTTGGCTATTAAACCATTAGCTGTCACGACTATCGGCACAATGATCGCTGTCCACATCCCACATGTCGACAAGCTCGCGAGCCAAGTCAAGATACTTGATTTGTTTATCTTTCTCGGCTTTCACGAGGTTCCCGTCATGCGGGACCGTTATGTCAACAATCATTGCGCGCCGCTCTAATCGATCCACCACCACTATATCAAGCTTATTGGCAACAATAGTCCTGTCAGTGATGATGGATCGATCCCAGTACAATGTGATATGTCCATTTTCGAGAACTGGGTCGGGCACATACCTGTAGTACGGCACTTCCGATTCTACAAGGCTCTATTTCAGAGCAAGTTGCTGATGGATAATCCTGGCTACAAGGTTGTGTCTATGGAAGTACTCTTCGTTAGCTAGACGAGAACATCCGGAGATAATATGTCTATTATTATTATATTATATTATTATTATTATAATTAGATCGTGTTTTGTATTAAGACGGTATATCTCTATAAATTGTGATTTATTTGTGTACATCTCTTGTTTGACGTTCTCAATAAATAAAGGCATTTATTTAATCCAACATCGAAATATGTACCTAATTCCAAATCTTGCTTTCCTAAAAATATTATTGAACACTCTCATAAAATGAATGCGCATCTTTTTGTGAACCTCAAATAATTCCCATTTTGGGGACCTAAAAATACTAAATAGGCAAGTAACTAGGACCAACTTCGATGTAGACGCGGTCGGTCACAGTTCTAACCTAACCTAAGCCATTTGGCCGGGGCGCCCTAGTTACTGCGACCAACTCGGTTGGCGCGTGGTTGATCACGGTTCTAACAGTATAAAACGTTTGGTCGGGGTACCCTAGCTTCGTCACTGTGAGAAAAGGCCAGAAAGTTAAAAAGAGGTTCAATAGGTAATTTTAAAGGACGTGTGTTTCATTAGACGCTTAAAAAGGTTTTGGAGGTTCATTACTTTAAAAAGCGTTCATCATTAGAAGGTCAATAAGTTTTTTAGAGGATCAGTTAAATATTTTCAATGTTTATTTTGAAATAAATAAACATTGCGGTAACAACAGATGACCACCACAAACATAATTAAAATGAATGAAATGCAAATAAAAGCTTAAAAATTCACTCAATCAGTCGGCGACCGCGATGTATGAAAGAGTGGCCATTATAAATTCATTAAATTTTAATGTGAAATCATCCATCCCGACTATTACTGCATTGTGTACCAGTGTAGAGGTAGATATTAATGACATGTGAATGATACATTGTTTTGACTTTATTTTACCATTTCGATTCTATAAGGAGGATAAACTTATTATAAAAGATAATTTGTTTGTCAAACATAAGTTTACATACAAATCTAGTATACAAGATCATAAATAGCTAAAGAGTCCGTACATGTTTTGCCTGACGAGACGTACAATTTTTTTGTATCAAACATACTAATTATTAATTCAATAAACTAAAGACTAAACACTGGTTCACTAACACTCATTATTAAATTTTATGAGAATAATAATACTAAAGAAATAAAAAATAAAAATAAAAAGTTCAAGCATGTCAAAAGGTATCTGTCAAATAGATTGTTAAACAAGGGGCTAAAATGACCCATTATAATATGAGACAGTTTTATTCCCGAGCTTTAGCGAGGGAGTAAATGGAAACCGAGTTATAATGGGTTTTTAGCGCCGTGTGTTACACTCTACTTTTCACTACGATTGCGAGAAAATAAAATAATACTATACATTAATATATTGTTTATTAAAAATTAAATGTAGAATTTGTAGAATTCTGGATATTTAACGAGATGTTTTATCCCGGCAACTTAATTTCAGTCCTCTGTGAAGATGAATGTTGAGTTGTCTGTTGGGTAAACGTGGCAGATACACGTAGTTCCAAGTTCAAGGGTCCAATGAATCGAGGGTCGTTCGAATGTTCTGGTTGACTCATCCCTTGATGTCGATGCTCGTGGGCTAGTTTGGAGAATATTGATGCGTTCTGTGATACGCTGGGTGATATCAAATTTGTTTTGAATGGAGTTCTTTATGTAGCCTCCCGTCACTTGATCGGAACTCCATCCACCGTGGCATTTTAGTGTTGTTATATTTGCACCAGAATTCGTCGAGAGAGTGGCGGATGTTCTTCGGAAACAATGGCCAGGGATTGTTTCGGATTAGGCAATAGGTGGCGATCACTTTTGGAATGTTGCTTAATTTATTTTTGCCTATAACTTGCCTTGTGCATTTTTCATTCTGATAGTTGAGAAAAGATCTAGGCGTGCTTACTCCACTCGGCCGTAAATCTTGGTAGACTTTGACAATTTTTCTAAATTCTCCACTTATAACGAATTTCCTTTCCTTATTTGTCTTTGTATTGGGCAGATTTATGGCTTGAAGATGGGTATCAGTTTCGACATCTTCCACTGTTATGTTAGCCAGTTCTGTCCCTCTGCAGGCACCGCTGATCCCAAATTAAAGCAATCTGTAAAATAAGTGAGTTAAAACAGTATTTTGGTTGGTAGCTAGGTACCAATTTAGTTTGATGAAAATAATAGAAGAACGTTTATAAATGATGAATGATTTTATTTCTGTAAGTAGGTTTGTACAAACACTTTTACATGTCAATCATATTTTTTTAACTCTTGGTCAGATCATGTGAAGACCATGTAGATTGGTACCTGAAATGGTCTTTTGAGGAAAGAACCACACAGATTGAGTGGACCTGTCCAGTCAGTGCACGCATTTGTCAGTAATCGTGCAGCTCAACTCAGGAAGTCAGGACTTAAGGAGCTCAACGATTCGACGAACAATACCAAAGAAAGGACATTCGGGTAGGCCGCATAAATTACTCAAACTGCCAGATCATGATTAAAAAGTTTACAAATGTAAGTCAGTAAACTACCTTTATTGCCAAGTATTTTTCATTTGGTGCCTTATTTACGAAATTCTCTATTAAGAATTTACTAGAAAAGATATTTCTTTCCTAGTGAAAACCTTGGATTTCTTGGCCTTGTAGCCAATGGATAATTTCTTGAGAAAAGCCGGCAAATTTTCATATTTCTTTATATTGACATTATGTCTTGTCTGTATAGTTGTTAGTAACATTGAATATGTGCTGCAAGGGGAATTGAACTTGAACTTTGATATTTTTTGTAAAGTTCATCAAAATACGTAAGAAATACTGCTTCCGTAAGCGAATCCACACCTTTTCTGTCATCCACTTCATAAACTTTTTGTAGATAATTATTTAAATAAATGCTTCGTGACCTTGACGGCAATACATTTAAATATTTTTATTTTCCTTTCTCTTCCATCTGCAAATTAGGGTCTCCATTCTCACTAGATGATTATATTTTCACTGTTGTACAATAAATTACGGTCACAAAATTAATTTGTAATTAAAGAAAAATTCTAAAGATTTCGCGCCTTTTTTAATTTCATCTGTAGCCGCAACGCAATGCACGCATTCTACCGAAGAGATCGCCGCTTTTAGTTCCATTTTCAAAAATAAAATATTCTTTTTCATGAAACAGTAATAAGTCGAGTATTATTATTATATTTTATTAGTATTATTATTCATCGTTATTGTACTTATCAATAAATACTTTTTTTCGTTTTTGTAGGCTCGTTGGTAACTGTTGACGACGGTGTCGCGGTCCGCCCGTCTTATTAAATATTAGTTAGATTTTAAATCATGTATCATTTAAAAGTATGTTTCTGTATGCGGTTGTATTTTATCTGTAAAAATAAAATAGATAACCATCAAGAACGGACTGCACACGGGCGCTCTCATTGGTTGACGTGTGGCCCCCCTCACCCCGCCTACCGCTGCGGCCGCCATTGCAATGATATACGCATACGGTTTAGTCAGGTTTAGTGCCAAAAAACGTCGCGAAGACTCCACGCGTAAAAGAGTGCGCCCGCGGCATTCCGTCCTAGTCGGTCTGATTTTCTAAAAAGTTTGTTTTTCATTATTTCTCACGAACCTAAACCTAGCGTCTACAGTAACAGACAATTTAAAATAAAATAAAACTTTTTCCCCGAGAGGAAAATATGCTATTTTAGCCCCGCTTTGGTACATTACAATGACGGACTTTTTGAGCAAGAGGAGTGCAAAAGTTATTTACATTATAATAACACTTGTCTGTTTATTGATTTCGAATCTTATTTTTAAATTGATTTGTTGTCGTAGCTCTATATTATAACTGTGGTATTGATAAATGATAAAATGATAAATGATTTTATTTCTGAAAATAGGTTTGTACAAACACTATTACACGTCAATCATATTTTAAAACTAGATGAGGTCGGCGTTTCCTATCTGACTACTCTGAGAAGAAAGGCCGAAACAAACTCGAGAGGTCACAGTCTCTTTTAAAGTCCAGACATAATCTTGGTCAGATCATGTGAAGACCATGTAGATTTGTCTGAAATGGTCTTTTGAGGTAAAACCACACAGATTGAGTGGACCTGTCCAGTCAGTGCACGCATTTGTCAGTAATCGTGCAGCTCAACTCAGAACTTAAGGAGCTCAACGATTCAACGAACAATACCAAAGAAAGGACATTTGGGTAGGCCCCAAAAATTACTCAAACTGCCAGACTAAGATTAAAACTACCTAAAAGGGAAAAAAAAGCAGCAATGACCCACATAGTCTTCACATTCACAATATTAAAATGAATATCATGTATTTCATCTAGCCTGCATGCTACTCACATTCACAGACAGGTTTCTCTTTAAATGTCATCAAAAAATCATAATATGTTATGTCAAGTAATTCATTATTAATTCTAAAACACATAATCACAGTATAAAATGGATTGTTGCTTGGGGGTACATTGAAGTAGCTTAATTAATCCCAAGCCTTTTTGTCATCCAAGTAATCTTTTAACTTTATAGAAACCTTTTTGACAGAGTTTCTGTTTAATAAATGATTTAAATTTATTGAGGCTCAGTTCTTTAACAAGACTTGGGAGTTTGTTGTAAAAACGTATACTTTGGCACTTAGATGAATTACTAATTTTTTGGAGCCCAGTCGAGGGCACAATAAGTAAACCTTTGTATCTAGTATATAGTAGTATTGGGTCTAACGTTCGCAAGCGTGACTACTGAGAGTAGGCGTGGTTCGATCCCCCGTGTATTCCCGTTCGTCCCACTGCCGATGCGTTCGTGCCACTAGCAGGAAGAACGGGAATTTATAAAATATTATTATGTTTATTCCCGTTCGGCCCACTGATTTTCTTAGTAGGACGAACGGGAATAATTTAGTAATTTTATTTGAAATGAAATGAAATAATTTATTTGCTATGAATGTAGGTACAAAAATATGGTGTTAAGTAAGAGAAGGATCCAGTACATTCTACCGTGAGGCATGCAATTTTTTTTATTTTTTTTTATTTGAATTAATTATGAAATAATTTAAAAAAACAAACATTTAACTTATTTTCAAATGATTAAAAACGTCAATAAAAATATAAAATCATTCAATTTGTAAATTCGTTCAGTGGTAAACAATGTAAAAGAAAAAAAAAATTGTAATTCCCATTGTTCCCACTAAATAATTTGAATCTGGTTGATCAATGGTAATAAAATATTATTATTAAGTATTATTTGTTCGAACTATACATTGTCATCAGGGCGCGTTACAAATATATAATATGTTGAAGGCAAAACTCATAACCAGTCAAAAGTACTTTTAACTAGCAAAATCAGTCAAAAGTACTTTTGACTATAAGCTCTCGACAATAGTACTTTTGACGGAAATTATAGTCAAAACTAGTTTTGCCCAATGGACCTGATTAAAAGTAGTTTCGACTAACTACACATAACATAACATAACATGACGCCTGTATTCCCCGAAAGGTTAGGCAGAGGTGTACCTATAGTACACCCACATTTCGCCAGTTATTTTTAAGTCCCATGTAATAGAGGGCGAGCCTATTGCCATCAACCGGGCACAAATCCAGACTCCGGGCTGCTACCGAGAAATTCCAGAGGGAAAAACCCAATAACACTTTGCCCGACCCGGGAATCGAACCCAGGACCTCATGCTCAGCAGTAGCGCTTGCGACCACTAGACCAACAAGGCAGTCACTAGACCAACGAGGCAGTCGAGGGAGTTTCGACTAACTAATTTCGTTAAAAGTAGTTTTGATTGGTTCTATCACATAATTAAACACTATAAAGTAATAATTTTATAAACAACATAATTAAAATACCTACAAAAATAATGGTTTGCACTATAACTGTGACGAATAATAATATGGCGAATATGACGAATAAGGCATAGTCGAAGGAGCCCTACTACAAGGTGGTTTTAAAAAAAATAAACAGGAAGGGGATGGCGGGGTCTGGAAGACTCCGCCATCCCCTTTTAACCTAACCTGTCCGAGTCGGGGTGCCCCAAGTCCCGAGCTCGCTTCGCTCGCTCTTATAGTGGAAACCATTGTTTTTAGTTCATTCAATTAATTTTAAAACTAAACATTTTAAAGTGTGAAACATTATTTTTAAACCTTCTTATTAAACGAATTTACAACATATAAAATAGTTTATTACATACTAACAGCTGGTTAAAAGTGATTTTGACTGATGCTTTAGTCGTTAAAATTAGTTTAGACTAAGAGCGGCAGTCAAAACTACTTTTAATCACATTTCGTCAGTTAAAATCAATAATAACTACAGATTTTCAGACAAAACTACTTTTGACCAACGTGTTCAGTCAAAATTACTTTTGCCTGATTTTTCAGATAAAAGTATATTTTTGACCGATTAACAGTCTTGACTGTGACATATATACATTACAATCCTACTTATACATTATAATCGCGTGTACGACAAAGCCCTTTACATATGAATAAAAAAAAAACTATACAATATTGTATTATAAATGCAAAAGTGAGTTTGTTTGTTTATTTGTTACGCTCTCACACTAGAACGGCTGAACGAATTTGGCTGAAATTTGGCACAAGGGTAGACTATAACCCGGATTAGGACATATAATACTTTTATCCCGGTAGTACGTTGCATGCATACAAGACGGTATTCTGTTCACGATACGTTGTGCATAATTTCTGAGCAGAAACCTAACAAAAAGTTGTTGACTATAATGTCCTACAGTAAAAAAATTATGTACTTGTTATGTAAATTTTTTAGGTCTGTTATGTTATGTTATATACTTGTTATGTAAACTTGTTAGGTCTGTTATGTTATGTTATGTACTTGTTATGTAAACTTGTTAGGTCTGTTATGTTATGTTATGTACTTGTTATGTAAACTTGTTAGGTCTGTTATGTTATGTTATGTACTTGTTATGTAAACTTTTTAGGTCTGTTATGTTATGTTATGTACTTGTTATGTAAACTTGTTAGGTCTGTTATGTTATGTTATGTTATGTACTTGTTATGTAAACTAGTTAGGTCTGTTATGTTATGTTATGTACTTGTTATGTAAACTTGTTAGGTCTGTTATGTTATGTTAATGAGTAGCTAGCCTTTCCGAGAGATACAGTCGTGCTGTTTTATGTTAGGAAGAGTGCTATCCATCCTTACTTTAACAAAGGCGGATGAGTATGTCAGTCCTTACAGTACCCTAGACTTAGTACAGGAACATCTCCGGACCGTAGGTGGAATTGCTTTTGGTAACGATAACCTTTGATTCCTGTGGGTCCTTTGTGAATATATACAGCCGCCTTTGAAGACGCTCGTCTAGAAAATAACGACTAGGGTGCTCACAGGTACTGTACCGTCAAACGGGGTCAATAGGGACGCAGGGGTGATTCGAGACGAAACTTTAAAAGGGATTTTAACATTGAAATAATTAAATTTTGTCCCGATTCACCCCTGCATCCCCATTCTACCCCGTTCGACGGCACTTCTTTTTACACGTACTTTTTTTTTTCTCGTGGTCTGCTGACTTGGATTATAAAGCCTCAATATTTAAAAATAATATTATTTGTTTTTTATAAAGTACCGTCAATGTTAATTTTAGGTAAGTATAGTTATTGTAAAGATTAACGGTACACTTTAACTAACAGCATGTCTATGGTAACAGTGTATCATCGAAGATTTTTATCATTATAGGTACTTATCATATTTTTTTTCTAATTTGACAATGCACACTTGCTGTTCCAATTACAAATACAAATACAAAAAAATACAAAAAATATTTATTGACATAAAACATGTTTTACAACAATGATAGAATTCTCTGACTCCTGCGCTAGTTATAACTGTGATGCAGAAGCCAGTGTCCTCCCGTAATAAAATACACAATTTTATGTTTTATGACAAGACAAACATATAAATTCACTTTAGACATTGGCAGAATGGTCGACATCGGCTTTGCTTGCCATATAAAAAAATAGAATAGAATAGAACAGTTTGACAGCGTAGAGCAGTAGCGAGGCACTTTGAGCGATACAGTCGATGACTTGCACAGGCTCCCCGAGAGTTTGCCGATGGCATCTTACCACCAAAACACGTCATATTGCAGATAAAGACTCTCCAAATCGTGGATCCTGTACAACAGCATATTTTTCAACCTAAAAACATACAAACAACAAGTTAAAAAATTCTGCCCGCCATGTTTTCAGCGGACATTAAAATATTCCGCGGCAGTAAACAAAATGAGGGCAAAAGTTAACTCATATCCAAACTGAGATTACTTTTTTGATTAACTACGAAACGGCTATTTGACAACTCGTTAAAGGACCTCTTCATTTGAACTTATATTAAGGTGTCTCACAAATTGTGACTGTTTTGAGTAATTCTGAGGAAATCATGTTTTATTTTACTTGTTAAGATACTCGTTTGGAAGTTTTGTTAAACATTTTGTTGAGTAGAAAATGAGGATACTCAGCTGTTTTTATTATGATGGTAAATGGACCTTGAACATGTTTAATTTTTGCAACAGGTAATAAATTAAGAAAAATCTGAATCCATTAATCCTTGTTTGTACATACATACCTAGCTTAAATGTAATGTAGTTAAAAACAAGTTGTAGGGACATAAATCTGGGCTCATGTCTGTCCGAGAGGGATTTTTAGATAGATATGCTCATTTCCTAATCTAACCAACTAAATTGTAACCAAAGACGCATCTCAGCTTCGACAAAAAGAAAAAGTGGAAAGTCTTAAAAGCATGGAAAATAAAATTAAAGAAGCTTCGAATCGAATGGCGATGGCGGTATAATAAACGACTCATTATTGCATGGGAACCGGGCATAAGACCTGTAGGTAACGTGCAATTTATTTAGTAGGTTACATACAAATGGTTATAATGTATTACTTAGCCTTCACTATAAAACAAAGAATTCCAGTAATTAATTTAAAATAGGACAAGAATTTAATCAACACCGCAAAATCGGAATCGTTGAGCTCCTTAAGTCCTGACTTCCTGAGTTGAGCTGCACGATTACTGACAAATGCGTGCACTGACTGGACAGGTCCATTCAATCTGTGTGGTTCTTTCCTCAAAAGACCATTTCAGATACCAATGTACATGGTCTTCACATGATCTGACCAATATTATGTTTGGACTTTAAAAGAGACTGTGACCTCTGAGTTTGTTTCGGCCTTTCTTCTCAGAGTAGTCAGATAGGAAACCCCGTCCTCATCTAGTTTAGAAAATATGATTGACATGTAAAAGTGTTTGTACTATTACAAAACTATTACTACTTACAGAAATAAAATCCTTTATCATTTACCTAGGTAGCCTATAAAACGGACACATACATACAAACATAACATCACGGCTTCTTCCTAAGGGGGTAAGCAGAAACTACCGAACCCGTTGGCAGAACCTAGTATAATCATACAGTTGTAAATAAAACTTGACGAATGCTCGGTTCCTCTAAACAAAAGCGAATCGTTTTGCTTACCAATGGTAACATTTTTTTATAGCCAAACTGGGCATATAGGTTCGTAAGCTAATTTTACCTGTGATAGCTACTTCCATAAGGGAAGGTCTACTATGCAAACCTTTGAGGTCTTTGCTTCATTAACGGTAAAGATACAAGAATCTTAATTTTAACCAATAGGTAATGGTCCGTAAATTATAGGAATCGGCCATGAATCGACCTCTGTGTCACGGCAAAGTGGTAGGATCAATGCTTTTCTATATGAGTTGAAAAGGCGTTTTGGCCTACAGAGAGTGAGCTTTAATCACCAAGCTCGTTCACTGCGTGTTCATGATAGCAGGACAGCTTTGCAGTTCTTCTTTCTATGGGGGTAGGTAGAAACTGCAGAACATCACCTGCTACGATCTTAGCATACTCCTTTTGCTTCGCGTACTTCCATACATGCATCGGACATACACACCTGCCAGTTGCGGGTACTACGCACCTGTACCTCAATTGTGTACACACTTTATTGCATCATATGTTTGAAAAATTCGTCTGCTCGAAAACGTAAATAACGCAGTGAATGTTGCCGAATTGTCAAAATGAAATACATTGCAATTGTTGGTGTGTTACGCAATCACCCCGATGACTTGAAAGTATTAATGATAATAGCGCCGTGCCTCGGAAAGCGCGTTAAGCAGTTGGTCCTGCGCCTGATTTTTCAACGGTCGTGTCGGATTGCGGTCCCATCGGACTATGAGAGTGAGGGAAGAGTGAGTGCACCTGTGTCTGCATACACACTAAACTTATGCACTATAACATCTCCTGCGTCGATGACTAGGTATTCTCCGCTGAAGTTGGCCGCCATGGCCTACATGACTATTATTTTAATTAACAAACCGTCACAAAGTCAAAACGAATGAAATGCTCGTTGAAATGAAATAAAAATGAAAAGCTCGTTTCAGAAAATATAATCACACCTTGGTCAAGGTCAACTCACAGGTAGTCATAAATAAATGATAAATGATTTTATTTCTGTAAGTAAGTTTGTACAGACACTTTTACACGTCAATCATATTTTAAAACTAGATGAGTTCGGCGTTTCATATCTGACTACTCTGAGAAGAAAGGCCGAAACAAACTCAGAGGTCACAGTCTCTTTTAAAGTCCAGAGTCCAGAGAAGTCCAGAGTGTAAAGTAGGTACCACTAATTTTATTTAAACTGAGCAAAACCCCGTGTTTAAGGCGCTTCCCTGACCAAACGACCTTGAGCGTTCGGTCCTTCTCTGTCCCGTCGCTGAGTCTCGCTCTGTCTCGCTCCCTCCGCACGCTCATTTATCATAAAATTCACAAAAATTATGAAATTACTTGAATAAAAAAAGACGAGTGAAGTTTTAAAATAAAATAAAACGTGTATTATTTAGATTTTTAAATTATCTATCCATTAGTGTAATCCTCAAATGAATAGAACGTCATCTTTAGCAAGAGATGCATGCAATCAATAATTTTAGTCACTTTTTTAAGAAGGTTTCAGATGTATTTATAACACATAAAAACAAATAAGAACGTGCAATGTGATGATAGGATATCGAACATTAATAATGTGCTTTTAGATGTAGTTTATTACCCATAGTAAATGAGTTAATAGCCTCTGAATAACGCACTTTGACAAGGTTTTGGTCGGGGTACCGCCTTAAGCTAGTTACAAGAATAATTATAATTTCACTGTTTACCTACGTTAAAAGGTATTGACATTGGCAATAGCACTTAATAATATTATAGTAATTAGGATAAGTACCGACCTTTGCCCTTCATAATGAATAGGTAATAGACCGACCTTCCTTTTTCTAAGATTTTATTCTATTGTCTTTTTAAAAGGTTTCATTAGGGCCGGATTCTAAAAAGAAGTTATGGGTACAGAGGTGGCCCTTTATCTTCATAAATATCTTTCGACATATATGTCTTTGTGACGTCAAGAGTGATTCAGTTCTTTTCTCAAGTAGCAGTGCATAGCCATGAATGCCCAGTGGCCAGTACTGGCTCTCCTCGGAGTCCACTGCTTTGTGAAAGCCTGATCAAGGTTCGGATCTGTAATTCTGCTACCTATCATTTCTTATGTTAGCTGTTGTGATGTTTGGACAAAATACTTACAAATATGATAATTTGATATTTGTTAAATCTAACTGAATACTTATTCCTTCAGAAACTTGCGGCAGTTAAACTTATAGGTAGAAAGATAATTTTATCGAAACCAGGGGTCTATTCCCTTGCTCACCATCCGGTAAGGACCAGTGGGTTTACTCTCTAAGCACGTAGTCCGTAGTTTCGGCCGACGTTACGGGCGTTTCCTACTCCGTATCACCTACGGACATAAGATTAGTTTGAGGTCCGACGTAAGATTGAATGACAGCACGATGTGACAGTTGTTCCTACTGCCGATGTGCTTTTACCTGTCCGAAAAAGTTAATTAATCATGTGTAGGGTTTACTCCAAAGTTTCAAACTACTTTCTGACGTGCCCGTATCTTATTTGACGGACTTAGAGGTAGGCCTCCAGGCACGGGTCGACGGCGCGTTGTGTTTCACACGCGCCTCAAAGAGATGTCAGCACTAATTGACGGGGTCTCCTAGGGCTGATGCCTGCCGGGGTCGTAGATTGCTCGGAAAAGTTACCGTGGCCCTGGCAGAGGCAACTGAGAGAACACGGGTGGGATTAGTCAGTAAAAGTGTGACACGCTTTCCCGCTCCAGAGCGAGAGAAATTATTTGATGATTTCCCATCCCATAAAAAAGGGGGTCTACTCCCCAAGTACGAAATTCGTAGTTTCGGTCGAAGTTACAGGCTTTTCCTACTCCGTATCACTTACAGACATAAGATTATTACGAGGCCTGAATTAAAAATGAATGACAATACCACTTGAGAGCTGTCCTTACTCCCGATGTGTTATTGCTTGTCCGAAAAAGATAATTAATCGGGAGTAGGGTCCATTTCAAAGTATCGAACTATTTTCGACGAGCCCCCTTAAGTCCCCAGAGTTGCTACCATTCTAAAAGGTTTTTTAAACAGTGCACGGACTCGGATTTAAAATCATCTAACTCCCCGGATGGTATGAGATGATACGGAAAAATATGGTACACAATGGCCTAGAAGTAATCTGTTTATTACAAATAAAACAGTCTTCAAGTTCCATGTGCAATAAACAGATTATTTCTAAATTGGAACACTGGAAATCAAAGACTGTTTTTTCACACAAAATTTTAATAATACATAATTAACTTTTCTTCAACAATTTTTATGAAAGATTTTAATAAAAATTTCATTCAAGTGAATACCTAAGTTAATCTTTAGGTATACATACAAAAGTATCCACTTATTAGCGAATCTCGTAGTCGTTGAAGGCGGAAAAACAGAACAAATATTTGCCACTCGCACTGTACTTTTAAGGTGTGTTCACAGCAACATGCTAGACCATAGAGTATGTTAGAGATAGATAGTACAGTGTAACCTCTTTGTACAAAATACTTCACAATCAACGTGACGACCTACTGGGCTCGAACAATATAAAATCAAAGTCGACACGAAAAGAAGAATACAAAAAACTTATTCGGTTATGGGCCGTCGCCATAATAACATTCCTCTTAGGGCTCCTTCAACCTATTAAAAAAAATGCTATCCCAGTAAATAATTACTGTATTAAGTATTAGTAAATACGTCTATCACAGAATACGTATTTCTTTTCTCTTTTTATATGGAGATTTTCGTAAATATATTTTTGTCTATTTATTTTTTAATCGTTTTCTGTACTTGGACTTTTAGGGCTGATTTTACCAAAGTCAGATATATTTTAAATTGACGTCTGCAAGCTCTAGTATGAAAAAACTGTCAAAAAATCGAAATGTATTCTCAGGATAGGACTTATCCTAGGTATAAAAGTTTGGTGGAATTCACCCTTAATCGTATTCAGTAACTTGACAGTTCAAAGCTAAATAATGTTACCATACTAAAACTAATAGTGTTGTGGTAGTAAACTAATTTACGAAAAGAATTATCATCTGCCTATCCTTTGCCCAACTATCTTGGGGTTGGCGTCCAGTCTGACCGGATGCAGTTGAATACCAGTATTTTACATGGAGCGACTGCCTTTCTGACCTCCACAACCCAGTTACTGGGAAAATTATGAATGAGAAAAATAGTTGAATTTGAATAAGTAAATATAACCCTATGTAAAATTTCTACTTTTATATCTGTAATTTTTATGGTGTACATAATAAAGAGTATTCTATTCTATTCTATATAACAAATGGTGGATTCTGGTGTAATATTGCCATGTTTTATTTTACCTGTCTTTTAAACTCATAATACGATAAAATAGCATAATAGTAGATTATTCATTAAGGGGATAAAGCAGTATCTTAATGTCTTAGGCGCTATTTTGAATCCCGAACGTAACCAAGGATTCTATGGCTCCCGAGACCAGTGCGGGCGCTCTGAGTTAACTCCCTCGCTTCACTCAGGAGTTAAGACTAGAATCCTAAGTGCACCGAGGGATTCAAGCTCGCCCAAGCCGAAGACTCCTTTGTCCTCGAGTTGAATACTCTACTTTTCGCACCTATTGCAAGGCAATAAAATTCAATTCGATTCTCGAATTACTAGCTTATGAAATGAATACATAGTCACGTGCAGTTTTATACACAATTACCCAATTACGTCACGGCAACGACAGGGTTATATTTTTTATACTTAGCTATGTATCTTTGTAGGTATGTCCACATGGCCACAAGGGTAAGGATTCTTAATATCCTCGAAGCTTTCTAACGGCTGAATGGATTTTATTACATGTGGTGTCTATCTACTCGTCTGGGTCGCGCGATGGTTATCTGGTTTTGTTTTTATAAAATCAAAATGGCGGATTTTAGACGTCAATAAGTAAGTTCTTGAAAAAAAAAATTAGGACCATGACCATGTTGGGTATCAAAATAAAGGGCTCAAGGAGAAGGAAGAAGGCAAAAAAAGGTTAAAAAATTACAAAATGTATAAACCCGACTGCAACTTAAAATATCAAAACAAGACATTAGAAAGTGAGCACTTTCAAGTAGTCTGATGCAGTCGATGGCATCAAATTTGAGATTGAACTAAAATAGTTGCCACCATCTGCATCAGACTGCTTGAAAAGTGGGTTCGTTATGAATTTTTTTGTTGTAGTTGTTTTTTTTATTTTTTTTTAAATCTAGACTCACATCTATCAACATATTTTATAATGCGCACAGCAAAAGAGTGGAATTCTCTACCTGTGCCTGTGTTTGCGACCGCATAAAACCCAAATCTCTTCAAAGTGAGAGTGAACAGGCTTCTTCTGGGTAAGCTCACTCCATCGTCGACTTTGTCTCTGTCATCTCTGACTTAGACTAGAGTCAAGAGCAAACCCATCTAAAATAAAAAAATAAAAAAGACTCATGCAGTTTCATTAAAAATACATTAAATAATATCATATGACGCCCAAATCCAACATCCAAACGCCCCACGTACGCGTCACAGCAACCGATCATTTTATTCGTCACCGGCAACTAAAACCTATGAAGTGAGAAATCTTTCGTATAGCACAGAGTTTAATAAAAAAAAAGTAGTTATTTCTTAGGTAAAAGTTTTTAAACGTATTTTTTAGTTGAGGTTCCAAATTCAAATCACATTATGAACCATCGGGTCATAATGAAATTCAGTACAATATTAGTTGTAGGTATGTATGTATTTGTTAGGTTTGCATGACATATAATTTGACATTAGCGAGCAGGTAGTGTAAAAAAATATTATATATTACAGTCTCTTAGAATAATAACGCATAGAAGCCGCGTCTAGAACAAAACACGACCGATATCGTGTGTCCACTTCATTTTCTTTATGTGCGTGAGCCGAATGTGTCTACGTTCCTCAAACAGACACAAATACAGCTTTCAGTGATACCATTACTAGGCCGTTACCCACAAAAAAATTGGAAAACGCACTAGTATGTTGCTGGATCAAATCAAGACAAGTATTTTATATTATCAGGAACTGGATAAGACGAAGAAGAATTTGCATTTAATAAGACATATTTTTACGGAAGGTAAAATTCAATTTATTTCAAAATAAAAGGAAATAAATGAACCATTAATCACATGAAGAATGGGATATTGTTCAATGCGTTTAGAATGTTTGATGAGTGATGTCATGATGTGTTATAATAATATTATCGGCATGTACTTATTAATCGCTGACATGTAAAACAAGTATGTATGAGAAAATTACAAAAATCAAAAACATGTTAATCAATAATATTGTAATCTTTATTTTACCACTCTTCGAACCAGCAGTTTATGCTTATCATTTAAAAACCTTGCAGTTGCAACTGCTTCCTAAAGAGTTTCCGCTTTGACTCAACGTCTTTTATAGTATTTACTCTTTTTGAGATATAACAAAAATTACCTAAAGCCAAGTTAGTTTCTCGAAAGTGGCAAAATGTGATATCGTATTCAGTAGCATAGGTAGTAGGTACATCAAAAACAATTATTTTTGCTAAACAAATGTTAGAACAAAATTGAAAGCAATGTGGGTATTTTTTTCGTCACAAATAGCAACACTGTATTGTGATAAGTTAGGTCATTAGAATTTTTGTTTGATGATCGATTTACGTAAAAATTGTATATAAAATGTAAGTACTTACTTGTGAAATGTAATTTGATCACATTTTTTTTTGTCTACCTGAAGTGCTATGACATCCTTACACGCTACAAACTCATTTTGAATTATTTACTCGCGAGCTGTGTTCGATGGAACGTGAGCTTGAGTACTGACAGCTCGCCGAGAGAGGTAAGCCACTAATGGCTCGGTTTTAGTTGCCTCACTTTTTGCACTCGTACTAGGTTTCTATGCGTTATTATTCTAAGTACAGTCTATTGGCTTTTCAAAAACGTACAATCAGTCAAGATGTAAACGAATATAACGTGCTTTAAATTTTAAGTTATTAAATTCAATGAAAACTATGCACATAAGATATAAGGTTAATTCAATTTCGCTTATTATTTTTTACCCCTCACTATTTTTTTAAATCAGATACCTACTGATACTCGTATCTCTCCAACTGCCAAGTTACTGAATACTATCAAGATTCCATGAACATTAATTGCAGAGTAGGTAATAGAGTTTTATGGTACCTGTTGTGCTAACAAATGGCCAATAAAATTATTTGACAGCAGACCAAATGCAATTGGCTGTCAGAAACCGGGGCACAGCCTCTCAGAGGCAATAGGCATATACGTAATCTGTCGTGTCTGCCCCTCTAATCTTTAAATCTTCCAACGTAGTGACAAGTTGTTTAGTCAACATTATAATAGTGATCTTAGAAGACTTCACTCGTATAGGAGTAAATACGTAAATCAGGTAAGTGATGTTATTTTTTTTTTTTGTGGAACTTATTTTTCACTTTAACATTTATATGGGTGTTTTTTTTTTTTTTTATAGAGTGTTTCTGTAGTGTTGCTTATTACCACAACCTTATTTTACTGATTATTATATAATAATCATTATACCAGTCTATTACTGACTGCAGTGCAAATTCCTCTTCTCATACAGAGAAGGCACGAGCATTGATCACCACGATTGCTCAAGGTGGATTAAAAAAAGCAAAATATAAGAAAAATATTTTATTTGGGACACGCACAGCAAATACAAATACTAAAAAAAAACAGAATATCAAAAACTAACAACAAATAATAAAAACAAAAAAAAATGACCTGTGCGAAGCCAAAAATGCTCGTATCTCAGCATAATGCTACGATTGACGATTTTAACCACGTATTTTACAATAATACTTAGGTATTATAAATTATTCTATTTATAAAGCCGTGTATATGCAAAGAAAGTGTCCATAACACACACATAACATCACGCCTGTAATCCTCGAAGGGTCTGGCAGAGGTGTACCTATAGTAAATCCAATAAAAGTGGCTGTAGACTATTATCTAAAAATATATTTTTATTATTTGTTTGATGTTTTTCTTTACACGTACTAAAGTTATTAATGCAATTATTGTTGTTAACCTGTCATAGATCACTTAATTAAAGGTCCTATTATACTCATAATTAGAAGCAGTATAAAGACCAGAAGTTCTTAGGTAATTACACAGTTACACACTTAACTATTGCCTGTTACTATTATTACAATTTACTCTCATATTAGACAAAATTGCATTCACGTCATCAGCGAAATAAATGTTATTTGTAGTTGGCCTGCATAACCTGCTTTCAATGAAATCGTCTAATTGTCGTAGTCGAACCTTACCTGTAAAGATTCACGTTTGAACCACATATCCTCAGGTTTAAAGAACCACTCAACAACCTCAATAACCGCTGTTTAAAAAACATGTAATCGTTCTGCTCCTATTTAGAGCCCCATTTACATGATGCTAGTTTCTTGCCAGTAGTAATTTCCAAAACTTTATAACAAATTACCTGATGAAATTGTATCAAGCAACAACATAAATGAGTTTAAACGTAAACTTTTTTTAATTATTGAATGACAAGGGGTATTATTCTGTTAATGAATATCTTAATGACAAATTAAAATAATATTATATAATTTCATATCTGTCTATAATTAAAATGTTGCTCCCCTATGACAATGATATTATTTATTGCCATTTTTTATTCCATTTGTTATTGTGGTTATACGAAATTGTGACTAATTAATTCCTATTTGTTTGTGTGCCGTCTATAATTTATTGACATATTATTAACTATTAGTGTTTGGCATGAAATTGTGACATAGCTATTGAATTTATTTTTGTTTCTATTTTGTTAATCGACATTCGACTACTTAAGCAATTTTATATGCCCTTTGGCGGGACATAGTATGGATCTTTTTTTTTTTTTTTTTAATATAACATTTGTATCATTTTTACCCTATGTTCACAAAATGAATAAATTAATTTGAACAAAACAAAAAGTATTTGGTGGTGGTATACAAAATAACTTAAGCAACAAATGACTTGCACCGTCTTAAAACTGTTTAGACGTGCTACATTTACTGTTGCTTCAACTTATGGTATGGGAGCAGTCGTGGCCAAGTGGTCACGGTCGCGACTTACGAGTTGTAGGTCGTAGGTTCGAACGCAGATAGGCGCTTTACTGTGTGTAAATTATTACATCACCAGTGCTCTCAAAACGGTGAAGGAAAACATCAACAAACAAAAACAACAAACACAAAACGTCGTAGAACCAAAAAAATCGAAGACTAATGACATCTACTAACCCGCACAGGGCCCGCGTGGTGGATTACGGCCCAATCGAGATACCGAGAGTAGGCCTGTGTCCCAGCAGTCAGAACATTATTAACATTTGGCTGATTATGCTTATGGTATGCAACAGGCAATGAAATCGCAACGTATAAATCAGGCTTAACAATATATGAATATGAATATGCCTAAAAATATATGATCCACTGCAGTAACCAAAATCAGAAAAATCTAAGATATTTTGCAGGATATATGCTAGTTAGATAGTGTGTTGAAAACTAAATACAATTAACTTGATACGATAGAAAAATATCACGAAGATACCTCTAAATAAAAATTTTAACTATTAAAAACCATAGTAATATACAAGCAAACATTTTGATTTTTTGTCAGACTATTCTACAAGCAACATACTAATGTAATAGTGTTTTAGTTTTTTAGTCCAATGAATAGATTTTTTGTAAATCCATAATTGCTTCATATTTTGCAATAAATTACCAGCGTTTTGTCATCTTCTATCTCTTTCTTTTCTCTGCAATTCGCAAACAGTGACCGCGCTTTAGCTCTTGTAAGCCTCTTAAGGTATTTTGATTTACCTATTTATATCTTGTTAGACTGATACAGCACACAGCTGCATTTCATGAAATGTGAATGGACCGGTCGTCCGGTTGTAGTCATAACTAGACGGACCGCTCGGAAACCGGATGGCTTTAAAAATACTTCGTTAGGACAATATTAGGCTTTTTAATGCCCGTGTGTTATATTTTTAGTGCAAATGACGTTGGTTAGAAGATTAACGTCTAATTTGGTCTGAAATGTGTGCCATAATGATTTTAATCAAATCAAATCAAAATATTTTATTTCACATAAACAAACATGGGCACTTATGAAACGTCAGAAGCTAGGTGCACGGTTCCAATGGGTTGTTTCCTATGGAGAAGAGCCGGCAAGAAACTCCACGGTTACTCTTTTAAAAATAAGGGGCTTTTACAATGTTTCCAATTACAGTGTTGATAGATATGGGAGGACAGTGTAGGCCTGTCAACAAGAAACATGTACTCAACAAAAAATAAAAAATGTCCACAAATCTACAGTCTACAAGTTAGGCCTACAACGTTTCTCACATTTACAAAATATAGAAGAATCTATATAAAAATAAAAGCCTATTTAGACTAAATACATAATAAATGAAATACCTGATAGTAGATTGTTATACTTTTATAACAATCTACTATTAGGTATTTCATTGCGTGTTTCATTAGACACGAGGTAGTTTACTCCCGAGCCTTAGCGAGGGAGTAAATAGAAACCGAGTTATAATGGGATTTTAGCACCGTATGTTGACTCTACTTTTCACTACGATTACGGGAAAATAAAATAACCCAATACTTACAATATTACATTGTTAGTTTTTATTTATTTATTCTGCAGCCGCAACGCAATGCACGCATTCTATAAAATGAATTCCATTTTCAGAAATCAAATGTTTTTTTTTTTAAACTCTTTAAAAAAAAGACGAGTTAAAAAAATATTATTATTATCACTGAATAATAATAATATTTTTTTAACTCGAGTCTTTATTCATGATTATTCTACTTAGGAATAAAGCCATTTTTGTTTTTGTAGGCTCGTTGGTAAAAGACAAAAATAAAAAATACTTTTCCCCGAGAGGAAAATATGCTATTTTTATCCCCGGTCGGTATGCTACAATGACGGACTTTTTGAGCAAGAGGAGTGAAAATATCATTATCACAAACAGTTTGATTACGGAACTGACAGTGATAATCTCTATAAAAAAATATATACAATTTAATTCATTCAATTCAACAAATTTATTCAATAATAATTTTTACACGTGTCTGAATTTCTATAACTAAATAACTGGATCGCAAAAATTCCGGGTGGTTAATAAATGGCGTGATAGTTTCTTAAATACATAAGACTAATTTGCGATACTATAGTATATTGTAGATGACTGATTAATACATTATATAAAAAAATGTGTAACACGTTTTGTACACTATATAACTTAAATTAAATACAAAAAAATATGAAAATTTCGCTTCTAACTTATGACAACAAAAATACACTTCGTAGTAAATCATAAAAAAAAAGTCAATTTAATGTTTTCTATTTCCTCCACGAGCCCGTATCACTTCATTAAGACGATGTGGCATGCTGTAAACCAAATTTTTTATACGATTTTAGTCTATGTTTGCCCATTCTTTCACTAGCGCATTCCTTAACTCGTGTAAGGTAACGTGAGCAGGAGAGCGTTGTCTCACGTATCTCCCGAGCTCGTCCCATGCATGTCTGGGCTGCGAGCTGGCCACTCCATGCAGGTAATACCCACGTCTTGAATATACATATTGACCAAACGAGCAGTATGTGGTCGCGCATTATCGTGCATAAAAATGGAATTTGCACCCATATTCACTAAGAAAGGATCAGCATGCTCATTTAAAACATCTTCCACGTATCTGACAGCAGTCAGAGAACCGGTTTCTATGATCACTAACTCCGTGCGATCCTCTGAAGTTATCCCAGCCCAAACCATTATTGATCCTCCACCGAATGGCACCATTTCTTCAAAACACGCTTGATGATACCATTCTCCTGGTCGTCTAAATACTCTTGGTCTCCCGTCGTGCGTAAATAAACAAAATCTGGACTCATCAGAAAACATAACTTTGGACCAATCTTCATCTGTCCATGGGATGTGTTCTCGAGCAAATCGTAACCTGGCAACTCGATGATCTATGACCAGTTTGGGGCCGTTTGCTGGTCTATAAGGATTTATATCAGCTTCACGAAATCGTCGCAGAATCGTATCAGAGCCCACATTGTTGTGGTGAATTTCTTGAAGACTGTTTCGGAACTGAACAGCCGTGAGATGTCGATTTATTAACATAGTGCTCACGATGAATCGGTCTTCTCGGGTAGTTGTGCACCTTGGCTTGCCATTTCCTGGTCTCCTGATGTTCATGCCGGTCTCTTGAAATCACTGGAGTACTCTTTGGATCGTTGATAAAGATACTCCTATTGTTCTAGCAGTGCTCCGCTGACTTCTTCCTTCTTGTACCATGGTAATAACCCGTGTACATTCTTCAGGTGTTAACGCCATGATATTGCACTGAATACTCTGATCAATCCAAGGAACCATTTATAATTACAGCTCGGTTTTAAACAAAAGCAGAAAAAAATATTCTTTCCCTAATTTTAAATTTTGAAATTTTTCAAAGAGCAGTTTTTTTTTTTAAATCAGTAACTTTTACAAATGAAACCTCTTTATAGATTTAGAACAAGCATTAGTAACCTGCATAATACATATTATTTATTCTAACGACCTAAATATTTAATTTAAGGAGATATCACGGTTTTTATTAGCGACCCGGAATTTTTGCGATCCAGTGTATATATAAGAAACATTATGCATGCAATCTATATTTAAATCATTACAATAAAATTATCCAAATTACGTTAAAATCAGAATAATAATAAAAAAGTATATAAAAATAAATGTCTTAAGTCAATTCATAAAATTCAATAAAATATTAATTTAAAATCAATAAAATTATGTTACTTTCGACTTTTGTAATAATTTATAATTCATCAATAGATTACAGACACTTATTTAACAAGAACCGTTTAAGCTTATTCTGAAACCCAGTTGTATATTTAATTTACAAGACTTTTTATTTCTATCAGCTAGTTTATTGAACATTTTTAATTTTGAATGTATGTGAAAGATGTATTTTTATTTATTTAGATGATTTCTAATAAGTAAATATTTAAATAGTTAAAATTCATAAACTATGCGATTATCACAATGTATGCGACTGTCCCTTTAAATTAATTTTGAAATCACTTTATCACCGGTCCTTTGGAACGTCGGCGATTTTTCTTTACGGTCGAATAGCTGGCGGTCCATTCACTTTGGGCCGTTTAAACTTAATACCCGGTTCTGACTGCTTTTTCTGAATTACAAAAGCTTTTTGAGTATTGTAATCATAACTTTCTCCATAGAAAAGTATGTTGTATATCAGTTTTGACTCAACTAATTCGTAATAGCCCATTTTTAAATGTTTTATGGTTGCCTTGTTTCTTAGACTACTTAGCAGGCAGAGCTGATTGCTTTCTCTAGGTGTATTAAGCTCTTGTTTCCTATTTCACTGGCTATCGATATGAACTCCCAGAAACTTAACCACTGGGACCTCGTTCACTGTTTCTTCATTAATGACGCAATTAATGCTAACTTTATTTTTGGAAGTAGAACGAAAAGCATTACCTACATTGGTATTATTGGCATTAACTTTAAGACTGTTAACAGTAAACCAGCTGTGAAAGATATCTAAGGTTTGATTAACTACGGAATTGGGAGCGTTTATATTGTCAGCAGAAACAACTGCGTTGGTATCGTCGGCAAACACCACACGCTGGATAGATCCCGCGGCTTTTCCACTCATGTGCATTAACATTTTTTTTAACAAAAGTTTTGTTTTATATTTTATGTATGTTAGTTTGTAAGGTATATGTCTATGGGCCATTTTGCCTGAAATAAATGATTTATTATTATTATTATTATTATTATTAGCAAAAGTTATAAAAAATATCGGACAATATTAGCTTCACTAGCTTCTGCCCGCGGCTTCGCCCACGTGGGTGTCGGAAATTACCCCACGGGAACGTGTTACCGAGAAAAAAGTAGCCTGTGTCCTTCTCCGGGAAGCCATCTATAAACTTGCCAAATTTTATCGAAATCCGTTTTGTGATTTAGGTATGCGTGAAACAGACAGAGTTACTTTCGGTTTTTTTTATATTATTATGGACTAAAAAAAATTACGTTAATATGTTGTTTGTATAATAATCTGACAAAAAATCAGAAAGATTGCAATTATATTAGTATGGTTTTTAATCGTTAAAATATTTTTTTAGAGGTATCTTCGTGATGTTTTTCTATCGTATCAAATTAGTTGTACCTATTATGTGTTCAACACACTATCTAACTAATATATCCTGAAGAATATTGTATATTTTTTCTGATTTGTTTACTGCAGTGGATCATATACTTTTGACCATTACAAAACTTGCGTTTAGGATTTTGAATCTTATAGAGTTGAGAGATTCTAGATCCTCTCCACAAAATAGATCAACAAACGAAGAAATAAATTCAGTATCTAACTTTATGCTACCTTTTATCACCATAATGATAGATATACGATAAAAATGCTAATCACCAAATAAACTTTACGTCATAATACTTTTCGCACGATAGAAGGTGTTAATTTGATCAATGACATCCGCTTAGCAGGCAACACTGATTCCAAAAAAAAAAATACTAATGGAATCCATATAAGTAGGTACGAATTGATAATAATGAAATTGATTGAATGATGTGATAAGGCAACGGTGCGGTTTAAAAGAAGATGTAGTGACAAGGATTGAAAAGAGTATGCTCAGATGGTTTGGTCATGTTGAGAGGATGAATGAAGGGCGATGAACAAAAGGTATTTACAAGGCAGATGTGAGTGGAAACGCCGGGAGGGGACACCGTAGGAAGTCATATAGTGACCTTATTGGTGATGTTCTTCAGAAAGGTCAGGTGCGTAGTACTCACAACCGGCGTGCGTGTATGACCAGATGTATGAACGTAAACGAGGCAAAAGGAGTATGTAAGGATCGTAGCAGGTAGCGTTCTGTAGTTTTTGCCTACCTCCATGGGAAGAAGGCGTGAGTTTATGTATGTTATGTTATGTATGAATTGATAAAATCAGCTAATTAGATTTGTACGGAGAATTTGTTTTTTAAACGTTAGTAAAAATAGATTTTTTTATTCATAATCACGGGTAGAATTAGCCTCAAGCGGGTGGTGATAATATATCAAAATAAACACAGTGTATGGTTTATCTTGTTTTTTTTTTTAATTGTATGTGCCTCTTGACCTCGATCATGCCTGATGGAAAGCGATGGAAAAGGTCGACGATGGAACGAGCGTACCCAGAAGATGCCTGTTCACTCCTGCTTTGAAAGCAGACGGGTTAAATGTGGAAGGGAAGACAGACGCTGGCAGAAAGCTCCATACTTTGGTTTTGAGGTTCCATTAAAATAGCCTTAACAAGTAGCGATACATTTAAATCAATGGAGTCGCACTATGGCCGCTACGCGTAACGTCCGTTTATATATTATATTAGGTCTTTACCTATGAAATTGCCGTTCTGCAGTACTGGCCATTTCAAATCAAAATAATTTTTGTTTGGCTAAGAATTCTAAATTCAAATTAATTTTATTTTAAAAACATGGTTTTTTTTTTTCTAAAAGTAGTCATTTCTTTATTGATTAGTGTTACATTTTCATCGCATTTCAATCTTTTTCGTCATCATGGATACGTTAAAAATTCGAGTAATTATGGAATATGAGTACCGTCGTGGCAGCAACGCGGCACAAGCGGCACGCAACATCAACGACGTTTACGGAGCTAACACTACAAACCAACGCACCACCTGTTATTGGTTTGCTCGCTTCCGTTCTGGAAATTTCGACCTGAAAAATGAACCTCGCGGTCGTCCGAAGACTTTGGTCGACAATGACGAATTAAAGGCGATTGTGGAAGCTGATGATACACAATCTACGGCTGAATTAGCAGCAGCTTTCGACGTTAGCGTCAAAACAATATTGGTCCATTTGCGTCAAATTGGCAAGGTAAAAAAGCTTGACAAATGGGTGCCCCACGAACTCAATGATCGCCAGCGCGAAGTACGCGTCGAGACGTGCCTTGCACTGCTCAACAGACACACAAATGAAGGAATTTTGAACCGCATTGTTACCTGCGATGAAAAATGGATTCTGTTTGATAACCGTAAGCGCTCAGCAAGTTGGTTGGATCCTGGTTCAGCACCTAAACAATGCCCTAAACGAAAACTTACCCCTAGAAAAGTGATGGTCACTGTTTGGTGGTCTAGCGCCGGTGTGATTCATCACAGCTTCTTACCAAACGGGGTGAGCATTACTGCAGATGTGTACTGTGAAGAACTGAACACAATGACGGAGAAGCTGGCGCATCTCCAACCAGCATTGGTCAATCGCTCGTCTCCGCTGCTCCTGCACGACAACGCGCGACCTCATACTGCACAGCAGACGGTCTCCAAGTTGCAAGAACTGGGGTTGGAAGCTCTCCGTCATCCGCCCTACTCACCAGACCTTGCGCCTACAGACTACTACTTTTTCCAGAATTTGGATAACTTCTTGGCGGGAAAAAAATTTAATACCCGAGAGGCAGTACAAAATGCCTTTGAAGAATTTGTTGCCTCCCGTCCAGCTGATTTCTTTAAGAAGGGCATCAATAAACTGCCACTGCGATGGCAAAGATGCATTGATTGCATGGGTGATTACTTCGATTAAAACAAATAAAAAATTCATGAAAAAAATTCGTTTAAATTTTTTCATACAAAACGGCAATTTCATAGGTAAAGACCTATTATTTATCCCTATTCTGTTCTTGAAGGTGCATTTTTTCACGGATCAGTCGCGTTACAATCGTTCTGCCTAAGTTCACTCAACGTTAGATGTTCTTGTGATGAAAAAAGAATCTCACAGATCAAATTAACATTTTGTGAAGCATGGTACTAGGCGAGCAGACTTATCAGGAGATATATTTTGTCACCAACACACACCACATTATTGCGAGTGTGTTGGCGAAAAAAAGTATAATATGTTGATGAATATAATGTTGAAAATAATATTAATAAAGTATAATATACTAATAATAAGATATAATTTATATAAAATATACTAATATAATGTATGTTTAAAAACTGAACGCAAACATGTGGTTTGCGTTCAGTTTTTGAGACACTCATAATACCGTTATTTGATATTTTTAAACGTAATTATTTTATACTTAAGTAATATTATTTTCAAATAATACTTTGCGTTTTGTCTGTACTGGACTGACGGACGTAGAGCGACTAATCGCAAAATATGAAGGTCACCGGACATAATGCGATCGATCTAAAAAAAATGCCTCTTCCAAATACAATACGGACATAAACGGACGTCTGGCACACTCTGGGCAGTTGACTGGCTAATATTTGCCACGGCATGCATGCAGCATGTAGGGCTCGTGGCTAAATAACAACAGCCACACGGGTCGATCGCAGGTTAAGCTACGCTTGTCGTGGTCGGCTCGTGGATGGGACACCATCCATTACATATCCAGACCCCTCCGTGCCTCTGGAAGCACGTTAAGCCGCTGGTCCTGGCTGTCATTCGTAGACCTCTGAAAGTTGTTACGGGTAGCCAGAAGCCCAAAAGTCTGACAATCAGTGTTATTGTGTTACCCAGTAACTGGGTTGTGGAGGTCAGATAGCCAGTCGCTCCATGTAAAATTCTGGTAGATATCCAGCTGCATGCAGTTTGACCAGAAGCTGACCCCAATATAGTTGGTAAAAGGCTAGGAAGATTGATGCATGAGGCATGAGCAGCTACTCTCGGATGTGCTGATACGAGAGAAAAGATAACGCCAACAAAATTATGACAAAATGAACTTTGCCTGTCTATTCCGATGTCGTAACACTACACATTTCAAACTCCCTTATTACATTGACAACAACCGCTCATAATGTTGACAGTGTCATTAGACACACATGCCACGGTCAAGCATAAACGCTTTGTTTGCTTGCCAACTAACGTGAGCACGCAAATGTTTGCGATACATGGCAAACATTTGATGTACTGTAAAGCTTGTTTCATATTGAGTGATATTATTTTAAGTGCTTTATTGTACAGGTAAGTCTGAAATCGCTAATAGAACTACAAATTTGTAATCGGGACCACGCATTGAGCAAACATGGCGATCAATGCTCGTGCCTTCTCTGTGTGGAAAGGGTCTTTGCAGTCTTTGCGTCTTTGCAGTCTGCAGCAGGTGAATAGTCTGTCATTTTTCAGTAAATGCAGTTCAGAGATTTTTTACATACCTAATGTAGAAGAAGCATTAATTAACACGGTTGCTAATTATATATCCATTTTTTACAAGTAATGGTCCGATCTTATCCTTTACCTTAAGTCATAAGGTTGACACATGACATTGAAAAATTCTCAATGTTACCGCAAGCAATCTGTTATTATTTGTCAGACCAAGAAAAAAAAATGGCAGTTCAGGTAAGTTGTCGGTCATAAAAGAAAATAGAATTCATCTGAGTCTCAATCTCAGAATGATTAAGGTCTATCGTGCTATCGTA
This sequence comes from Griposia aprilina, assembly GCA_916610205.1. NCBI lineage: Eukaryota > Metazoa > Arthropoda > Insecta > Lepidoptera > Noctuidae > Griposia > Griposia aprilina. The sequence continues at coordinate 4,575,642 of OU744300.1, read as the reverse complement.
GACGAAAATGAGTAAACTACTGAGCCATTTATGTAAACCTCCTAATATTCCTAAAATCAAATCATTTGACGTGAGTTTCGCTTACGCAGTGAATTTAGTCACTGTTTATGATTGATGTTAAATCAAAACTGCCAGAAACAGAAACCATTGCCTTGATGGAATTAAGAATAATTTTGTTGATTCAGTTCGTTTTCGAAATGATTCCTAAGCAGATGTGATAATCCGACTAATCGCACTGTCTGCTTACCAAGTTCAAGTAAACGTAAACGCGCCCTTGTCAATTAAGGTACAACATTAAGTCAATGCCATCATAATATTGGATCACCATCACTGACTGTTCGTCTCACAGGTCAAGTTAATGTCCTTAGTGCACACAGTGGGACATGATCGCTGGACTTTGATGTTCATTGATTGATTTCTAGCCATGTTTGTAGAACATCTATGTATATAAAAATGAATCCTTATTTCCCTTGGTCACGCCATCACGCGTGAACGGCTGGACCGATTTCACAATTTTTTTATATGTTGTGTGCGTTATTGGCAGAAGAAGGATCTTATGAAATAGAAAAACAAGGAAGTTGATCGGAACGTTACAAAATTTAAGAAAACTTAACGCCAATATTAATTTTACAGAATTGTCAGTCGTTTGAAATAACTGTCAGTGATTGACAGAATGCGCGTTGCAAATATCGTTTAACACAGATGGATCGGTTGATAAATGAGTCGATAGTTATAGTTTTAGTCAATAGTCAAAACTAAAACTAAACGACATATGACATTCATAGTTAAGACAGGACAACGTCTGTCGGGTCAGCTTGTCTATATCTATATATATAAAAATGAATCCCTATTTCCCTTGGTCACGCCATCACGCGTGAACGGCTGGACCGATTTCACTAATTATTTTTGTTGTTTTCTTTACTGTCAGGAGAAGGGTCTTATGAAATAAAAAAATAAGGAAGTTGATCGGAACGTTACAAAATTTAAGAAAACTTAACGCCAATATTAATTTTACATAACTGTCAGTTGTTTGAAATAACTGTCAGCGATTGACAGAATGCGCGTTGCAAATATCGTTTAACACAGATGGATCGGTTGATAAATGAGTCGATAGTTATAGTTTTAGTCAATAGTCAAAACTAAAACTAAACGACATATGACATTCATAGTTAAGACAGGACAACGTCTGTCGGGTCAGCTTGTCTATATCTATATATATAAAAATGAATCCCTATTTCCCTTGGTCACGCCATCACGCGTGAACGGCTGGACCGATTTCACTAATTATTTTTGTTGTTTTCTTTACTGTCAGGAGAAGGGTCTTATGAAATAAAAAAATAAGGAAGTTGATCGGAACGTTACAAAATTTAAGAAAACTTAACGCCAATATTAATTTTACATAACTGTCAGTTGTTTGAAATAACTGTCAGCGATTGACAGAATGCGCGTTGCAAATATCGTTTAACACAGATGGATCGGTTGATAAATGAGTCGATAGTTATAGTTTTAGTCAATAGTCAAAACTAAAACTAAACGACATATGACATTCATAGTTAAGACAGGACAACGTCTGTCGGGTCAGCTTGTTTATATATATATATACTAAGTACTACTTGGGTCGGAAATTATCCCACGGGAACGTACTACCAGGATAAAGTATCATATGTCCTAATCCAGGACATGTCTACCTGTTTGTCAAAATCCGTTCGCCGTTTTGACGTGAAAAGAACATATAGAATTTCACAATTTTATTATTAAAATATTAAAGTATAGATTCTATGAATCTGTGAAAACCATCGGCATAGGTTTTTGAGTTTTGCCAATGGAAAACTGTCGGTAGAAGCCTAGTGTCTAGATTTGGCTTGCCTCCTATCCTATCACATTGGGAATTTAAACATAACTGGTGGATTGTCAGCGGGTGTTCTATAATTTATACCCGAGTGTTCCTCTTTAGCGAATACAGGTATAATGATGTCAGCAGATACACAAATAAAAATACTGTTACATATTATTATGACCAGTTATGTAGTAAAAATTAGATTTACATCAAAATGTAGGTTTTAAATTATTTTTATTATATCCTAGTGGTTAAGATATAATTATAATCTGTCACAAGGTGAACTTCTAGCCATTGTAAGTTAAACCACTGTAGCCGTTGTAAGACATATTTATTATGTTGCTGTTTCAAGCAAAAGCATTGGAGAAGTCATTTAACAATAACACTGTAAATTTGGTGTCGTCCATTCCCCACCTTATAACGTCAGTCACTTTAAGGAGAGTTGAAACGGTACTGTGCCCGGGCCTGAACCGGATTGAAAGGCACTGATGAGGGAGTCGAGTTGGAGATTTTTTTTTGAACACTTAGACAGAAAGGGAAGGTGAAAGTGATTCGGAAATGAAGGGTTGGGTAACTTAGGCAGGGGCCGAAAGAGAGCTTTACGCTACAGGGAGGGGAAAACACCGATGTCAAGGGAGAAGTTCATGATGTGGGAGATTGCAGGAAGGAGTTGGTCAAGAGCCGTCACAATCATATGGCGGCTGATATTATGGCAGTCCACGGCTTTGGAGTTAATAGAAAGGATGATCTTTCTGATCTCTCCCGGGCAGACTGGGGTGAAGACAAAGCGGTTAATATTGAGACGCATCTGACCAGCAAGGTAGTCGAGGCTTTGAGATTTGGTTAGACTATCCAGAGTGGGAATAGTGGAAAAATGGCGATTTAGATCATCTTTAAGCCAATTGTGGTAGGAAGTGTTCTAAATGTCACGATTTGGCGATGCCTAAAGTTCTAAGAAACTTCCAAATATTGGCAGAAGAAGAAGAAGTGATATTATTTAGGATGTGGCGGCGTTGAGAGTTACATATCATCTGATTACACCGATTCCTAGCAGCTTTAAGGAATTCACAATAGATTCCGAAGTCACTGAAAGAAAAGCTAAACTAAACCTTATAGGATTAGAACTATTATTAGATACTTTTCTAATAGGTGAAAAAAAAATACTAAACATTTTCCTTAAGAATCTAAACCAAGGATCTCACGCTGCGACAAATTTATAATACGTATTTGGATCAAGTACGAGGTAAAATGTCGAAACACATATGCATTTCGCAGAAATACGTTCGGTGGCAGGTGAGAAGCACAATGAGGTAATATGCCAAAAAAAAATAGCAATAAATGTTTGTATTTTACATACAAATGTTATATTTATTACAACAATATAAGTAGTAAAATGTGTTGCAAGGTAAACTAGTATAATTACTTATGTGTTGTCTTGACAGATCATATTGCAACAGTAGGTACTTACACGTATGATGTATCCTTCATGATTAAGCTAACAGATGTATTGCCTTGGCCTGACCTTCGTTTTTATTGATAGTGTGAAGGACTTCAAAGTCATAAAATAAAATGCCTAAATAAAATGTTTTTTTTTTTCTAATGCCATCTAACTTAATTAGTTTGCGAAACATTCTGACCAGCACCCTAATTACATAACACACTTTCCGTCACAATCTAGATCATCTAAACTCACTGTTAAAGAATTTAAAGAATGACAGCTGTGATTTGACAGCAATTTAAGTTGGTAGTCAATTTCCTAAACAATTAATTTCCCTGATGTAACCAACCTTTTTTGTGCGATTTCTGGCCATGACTGTTCTAGAACACCGTTTGATCTTCGCTTCGCAGTCTGTCACCTTATTCATCTCAGGTATAATTATGTCGTCAGTATCTAATTTAAATGACCAAAAACACCTTTTCCCCTCTAAACTTAAACAAGAACTTTAATCGAAAAGACAAATTGAGCAACGGTTTGATAAGAGATCGTTGTGGTAGAGATGTCCCATTGATAAGGGTTAAGGGATGTTTCGCTACTCCGATCAAGCGAGAAGGAGAGATTAATAGCACAAACGTTGGAGGTAGTAAGACTGTACCTGAAATGGCTATTTACATGTTATTGTTGATGTCTTTAAATGAGGCCAAGTTGAAGCTTGCATGTAAAGACAAATAATTGTAGAGGAAGCAAATATTTTCCGTTTTATGCGGTAATCGTGGTTCAACAGCAATAGAGGGCCTACACAAAGTGACATTATATTTATTTAACTATATATACTAACACTACAAAATATATACAATGAGCGGCTTTATCGCTTGCTGCGATCTCTTCCAGGCAACCATGGAATGGACGGTAATTTGCCTATACATAAAATGGGGCTGTCGTTGGTGCAAATAATAAGTATACAATACACTAAAATAGATACACAAATACACAGGGTGGCAGGGACATACACGCGCAAACTGTAACTATGACTTCAGCAAATGATTTTACACCCCAGACGTAGAAATTGCCGGGGTCGCGGATTCTGCCGGGGCTGCATGTTTGCAGTTTGCGCATCGATGTGCCTGCCACCCTGTATACATATCCTAAATAAAAGATACATAAATATATACATACTAAATATATAAGCAACGAAAATAAAAGAAGACAGATACATAGTTAGACCATGATCACAACAGCAACTAATGTTCCTTCACTAGTCTTTTAAACACAAGTAACGACTGCGCGCGTTTTATTTCAATTGGCAATGCATTTCACAAACGGGAGGCCTGGAGTTTCGAGGAAATTTGTGGAATGCATAGGCATTTTAAGCTTCAAGTTATCTGCTGACCTTAAAAATTTCGTGTGGGATACGCAAAGAAACTGGAAATGTTTCTTGATGTTTCAAGTGATAGTTTGATAGTTTGCTCTTTTCCTCTTTCCACCCCTCTCTACTGAGAGGGGTGGAAAGGGGAATAGAGCAAACTATACAAAAGTGAAAGAATGGGAGCATTCCGGCGAAGGTGAATTGGTAACCACTTGAGCTTCACACGAAATTCTGTAACATAGTCATATTTGTGCAAACCGAACATGAGCCCTATAAAAAAAATGGAGCCGCTCAAGTTTATCGAGTTAGTCTTGGGTAAGTTTAAGATAACTGGCATCAGCATAGTCAAGGATTGGTAGAAGAAGCGATTGTGCAAGTGCAATCTTGGTGGCAGTCAGTAGAAAATTACGCAATCTCTTCAAAGATGCAGCGGATGTAAATAGCTTGCGGCTAACTTCCTGTAGATGGGCAGTCCACGAGAAGTTCTTATCAATGAATATCCCCAAGTTTTTAATATTCTCACTGAAGGGAACAATTGAGTTGTCAAAAGAAACTTGGGGAAGAGTCGGCGAGTCGAACATTGAGACCGTCCTAGAACTGCCTACCGCCACAACCTGCGTCTTTATGGGGCTAACCATAAGTTCATATCACTTGCTTTAGTTTTTCAAGTTCTATTTTATCAGCGATAACAATGATGGAACAGTCAAAAATGTATGGGATTGACAATAACTAACAAAAAGCTTATTAAAAAAAAAACATTTATTTCGTGCAACTTAACCCTAAGTAAATTCTGTTGAAAGTCGTTGTAGCAATACAAAACGCTTCCAAGATTTTCAAGTATCATAATTATTGATGACAAGATTGTACGAGTAATTTTATAACAACGATGTCGTCCTCAAACAATGATTAGTAGGCACGTCTAACAAGTTTAATCCCGAGGATCCATTTACTGTAAAAACAGACAGGTAATCAGTACCTATATTTTTATATTCATTATAATATTTAAAGATAATAAAAAAAAAACCTGTTACAAATCCAAATAGCATTAATAACAAAAAAAAACCTAATAATATGTTTTATAGTTTCTGTAACTGAATCAATGGCAATAAATAAATTAAAAATCCAACAAATGTCACCTTCGTCTTCAAGAATAACTAAACACTTCACAAGTACGCACAATACCGGATTGCAGTTCACATTATATATATAGATAGATAGAATATTCTTATGTGCTACCATTATGCACGCCAAAAAAACTTACATATATAAATGTACAAATTTTACATAATAAAACTTCATTCATTAATAAAAATAAAAAAAAAAACATACGTACAAGTTACGTTTCGTTCAAAATAAAAAAGCTAAACGACACACTTAGTTAACTTAATTTGATACAATACATAGAACCAGCCCAGTGGTAATGGCCGCGACTTACGAGTTGTAGGTCGTAGGTTCGGATCGAACCCAGACAGGCGCTTAACTTTGTGTAAATTATTTCATCACCACTGTTCTCAAAACAGTGAAGGAAAACATCGTTACGTAAACCAGCATATACTAGAACTAACAAATCGAATGTGACACCTACCAAAATGCACTGAGCCCACGTGGTGGAATATGGCCCACTCCCTCTCACATAGAGGAGGCTTGTGTCCCAGGAGTGCGAACTTTATAAGTTGATTATGCCTATGTGAGGTAATATAAATCCCTGAAAAGGATTTATTATTATTATTAATTTTTAGCCTATATTTTCCCACTATTGGGTAAAGCCGTCTCTTTCTCCTTTCCACTCCTCTCTGTCTTGAGCTAGTGTGGACCAATCCTGTCTTTAGGTCAAGCCCATCCGCCATCATCTCCTAGGTCTGTCTCCTGAAAAATATGTCATCTAAACAAGCTAAATTCAAAGCTTCCTCTGCATTTTAAACCGGTCACCTCCCTTAAAGGGGTTAAACCCTCATGTTTGCTAAACAACGCATTGTTGACGCTAAAACTCATAAACTTGTTCTGAATATAATTAAAATTTGAATGCAATTTAACTTGGTTTCAGGAATACGAACTGCAAACAGACTATGATGCAATTATAAGTTTAAAATGTACGGGTATTGTTAAAATTATAGCAGTTATTATGGCCAGCATATATAAAAAGCCTTTTCATCTCTTTTAGGTGTTGTAATACTTGACTGAATATGTCTGCTAATAACAAGAAAGTGGGATTATCAATATTTCTGCCATGACTCGTGATAGTGGCAATAGACATTCTTAATAGTGATAAACATTCTTAAAGAGTCAGATATTGGCGTAGGCAGGCATGATGCAATCAAGTTGCTGATGCAAAGAACGAAAACGTTGTTTTGGGGATTCAGATGACCAGCAACTTCACTTAACTTTCTCTCTATCACAACTCAAAATTCTAAACTCCTTTAAATAGAGACCAATCAAATAAACCAAGGTCTTGCTAATCCAAAGATAACCTCTTAAACTTTTCAAGCATATTTTCATCATTATCTAGAAAACCAAAACCTATTATTTCCAACTTCTTAATCATTGTACGGTCAGTACTCTGCATTATCTGACCCCTCTTACAAAACAGAAGAGGGGAAGAGCTGGGGTCGGGTTAAGCAGGTCACTGACTCAAAATGCAAGCAAGACACAGTGAAAATTTTGTTGTGCTTGTGATAGATACTTACGACAGTTTTATAATTTCACCATCTTCCTACACTTGTACTATGTGAGAAGCATCGGTTTAAAAGGTCGTATTTCTATGATAAATAAACTTTATAAAAACAGAAAAAAAACTAAGTCGAATGAATTGATTTGAATCCTATTAAATATGAATTATTAATTATTGGATACTTATTAAATGAATGCTAATTTTCTGGATTTTATTGTACGGGAAATAGACTCTTTTTCAACAAGTTTTTAGGCTCATTCCATGGGCTAAAATGCCACGAGTTCAAAAAATATTTAAAAAGTAAAAGTTGTAAAGCAATACGACTTTTTAAAGAGATGCTCCTCATATTACTTGGGGTCAACGCGGCACGTTTTCCTCTTTAATTCTCCTCTGTCAGCCGTCACTCTATCATACGATAGGTTAATCAGCAGAAATACCTAATTTTTTAATCTTATGCTTGTTCTTTCTTTCAAGTTCAAGATGGAAAAGATCCCCCACCATCCGCTAATCACGGTGTCCCAAGAAGCGATGAAGAAAGTCCGGGAGCAATATGATATAGGTGACGTGCAGAGAATAAACGAAGCTTTGGATATTGTGGAGGAGTGGATCAAGAAGCAAGACCATTTGGTGGAGGCCAGCCAGTATTTGAGTCAGTTTATTAAGATTTGTATGACGGACCAACTGTTGACTGCGGTTTGACTAGCAACCCAGTACAAAAATACCTACATTTTGGTTGCATATTAGTTAGATTGCGAATAGTTATTTTCTCGCTGCATCGTTAGCAGTTAACAAACTGGACAAAAACCCGGCTCTCTTACGCAAACTGCCTACACTTTTCCTCTTTTTAGAGTAGAGAAATACTTTTCAAAACTAGCGCACTGAGTGTACTCAACAAAAAAGTTGAAAACAAAAATTAAAGCATTCTTAAAATACAAAAAAGTGAACACAACAGAACCTTTATTTCTAGAAGAACAATCAAAGTTATTAAATGACGATTATTATTTTTCTTTTGTGTTTCAGCCCGAAGTCTTCTAGAACGAGTATTCCTAATAGCAAAGGGATCAGTTGAAGACACAAAGAGGAGAGTGGAACGACTACTGACGTCACGGGGAATGATGCCAGAACTGTGTGCGAACAGGACCGTGAAGGAATTTGAACCTCAATGGGATGTTGTGTGAGTTACCTCAAAATTATCTTATTACTACAGTCTGTAAGCCGCAAATGCACATGCCTGTAACTTGCACTCAAGTATTTAACTACCAGTTGGCCATGCGCTACACGCACAAGCGACTCACGTCTTGCGACAGGGACTCTGAAGAAAACCAATGTAAGTAGTGGCATGCTCTAGACAACTGTTATCTAGAGCATGCCATGAGTCACCGAGATGCGTCTTAGGCGCGGCCACTCAGAAAGGACGTGATACAAGGACAAGACGCAGACGCGGCAATAGTATACAGATGGAAAGCGACACGTCTGGGGATTGTCCTTTCTGTATATTTTGTGCCAGATCGCCTTAACACATTTTGTATGAAGATACGTAAAAGGGACGCTACGTCTGCGTCCCTTCCTCGTCTCATGTCCCTTCTCTGTGGGTAGCGCCTTACGGAACCACGGACGGAAATAAATGACGCGAGTGCGTGTCGCTTGACGCAAGTCGCGATGCCCGAGGCCGTAAACGAGGCGATAGCAACTTCTGATTAATGAATGCCACAAGGGCATGCAAGTTACTTGCATACTATTGTGCAAGTTACAGACATGTGTTATGTGTTAAAGGCGTTAGCTACTGAAAATAAAGCTGAGTATTCTTTGAGAAACAATGTAGTACAATAATAATTAATTGTATCTGGAACATGTTTTTGTGATGCGGAAACCAAAGGAACAAAGTTTCGCAACAGTGATTCCAGGAACATATTTTTTTTATGTACACTTATTTATGTTGGGGGAAACAATATTTTAGCAGTTTACTAACTTAAATTATAGATATTGATCTCAAATTATATGAAAAAACATTCATAGTTATGTGAATATTATGACTCGTAAGAGGTTTATGACCGAAGCTCCACACGAGCTATTAGGAGTAAAAAAATAATGACACTGTTATATGAACCGGTTTTAAACTAATAAACCGGTTATGATTATTTACATTGTTAACTAATCATAACAATGCCGTTAATAGAGAACCCTCAATAAAATGAGTTTATAATATTATGATCGGAAAAAAAGCATCTTCGGAGTTACTACTCGTATAAAGTAATCATTGATTATACGCCATAGATTGAAGTGTCTCTTAAAATAGACAGTAAAAAGTTTATTTTGATTAAATTAAGAATAATATACAGAAGCCGTTAAATTGATAGTATCGTCATGGTCGTGAACGGCCGCCGTCAGTAGGGGCTAGTCATCTCTTACCTGTCACGGCTTATTTTAATTTTATTTATTATTTGAATCGTTTTTGTCTTTTTATTGCGGACGCTTTTAACGTTCTGCATCGTTCTCACATGCATAATTTCAACATGAATGATGTAACCAATACTTGATTTAAAAGAGGTCCGTGGAGTTTCTTGCCTTTTCTTTTCCGTAGGTACCTACTACGCTTTGGAATGGGTAACTAGCTTCATCTTTCTTACCGACCGACCCCTTAACAATTCAAAAGTGCCTGTAATTAGTTTATTTAAAATAAATGCTTTGAGTTTGAGTTTGAATTGTGCTCCGGAGGCTTTCAAGATTTTTTTGGAGACTACCCAAGATAAAAACTTAACATTTTATGAAATGTTTTATAAATATTTTCTGCGTCTGTTACTAAAAAAGAGATATCAGATTATTTTGGAAGACTTTATGAATAGGATAGAAGTATTTAGGTGAAAAAATCAATCATTATCCTCTCATTAGACCGCGTTACCGACGACTTCAATAAATTAATTAAAACTTTAGTCAACATCTGCCTAGGATATTCCCAACTATATTGAGGTCAACTGGATGCTGCTGAATACAAGTATTTCACATGGAGCGATTGCCTATCTGACCTCGACGATCCAGTTACTGGGTACCACGACACCCCCTGGTAAGACTGGTGGTCAGACTTCCGGACTTCTGCCTACCGTAACGACTTTCAAAGATCTACCGTATTAATTTAGTGTAAGTTTATAATCTTTAATTGTTTAATTCCAGGAACTATGTGCCTCTCCCAAAGCTGCATCCAACTGACCAGACCAGAGTAATGGTTACACAATTCCTTACGGAGAAACTGGACGCGTTCAGCATCCTGTCTTACTTCAGATATTGCTTTTTGGTAAGTTACCTTAGATACATACTCGTGGATACGTTTTGATTCAGAAGAATTTTGATCATAATCGACCTTGCAAATTAAGAATCGAAAAGTTTTGATATCGCTATCCGTCATTTCTGTGAAGTTTAGCCAGGTAATTTAATTTGATCTTGCATAAAACAATTGCCGTCACCAAAATTTATTTATTTATTATGTACACACTCACATCGCACACACACAAACATTACACACACACACACACACACAAACACACACACACCAACATAAAACACACAAACACAAACACACACACACACACCAACATAACACACACACACACACACCACACCACAACACAACACATTTACATTTCATTTTTTTTTCTTTGATATTACTAGCATTATATGGGAAGGCTGGTGATGCCTATCGTCTTGATGCGCAATCTCTTATTCACCTTTAAACCATCATGGTTCGGAACGCATAGCTTAAATGTTGGAGCTGATCATCATAGCTCTTGGTAGCTGCTCTAAAAAACGTTTACTAACTGTATTAGAATAAGGTTTATTTTGAAGAATTCCAATGATTTATTTTCTTTTTAAGTAAAATTATATTATTTTTCAGATCGGAGAATACAGGATAAATTTCGACTACACTCCTTCGGAGAGGTTCGTGATAGACCTCACCAACATACACCTGGGCCTGCTCGGTAAACTCAATCCTATTGTCATCAAGAAAGCTGAGGTTCTGTGCACTGTAAGTATGAAAATCATTCAAGTAATAGTAAAGTACATGATAGTTCAATTCACGATCGAACTTGTATCACGTGACTCTTATAGCATTGTTTATGGGTAAGCGCATACGAGCCGCCGCGCCGCCCACAACCACACCGGTGGCGAGTACTGTAAGTGGGTGGCCCAGTTACAAGTGTGCGACGAATCCTTAAAAAACGTATGAAAAAGCATGTGAACTGCTTGTCGCTGAGGCACCGCTGGCTGGTTTGCGCCTAGCCTTTAAAGTTTAAATTGGAACGATTGACGTACGTTCGTAAAATGGTAAAGAATCATGGAGACTTAAACGCCTGGTCAATTTATGAATGCAATACCTACTATAACTATTTTTTCACATTGTTTAATATCATGTTTTAAGACGACCATTATGCTCTAGGAACTAACTACCAAGCAAAATAAACGGTATATTTTAATGAAATTAAATGAAATGTTTATTTCTGTAAGTAGATATTTTAAGACACTTTTACACGTCAATATGTTTTAAGTCAATATTTTAAAACTAGATGGGGCCGGCATTTCCTAGCTGACTGATCCCTGAGAAGAAATGCTCAAGCAAACTCAGAGATCATGGTCTCTTTTTATAGTACGCTAGACCAGTTACTAGGCAAGGGTCTAGATGTGAAAACAAAACTATAAAGTAACTTTAGGGCCTTTGAGTATGACGCCTGCTCAGTTAGCAGCCGCAATAAAATATTAAGATTCTGCGATGCAGTTTTTAATTAAGTTTCAAGATTATTTTTATGACAAAGAAAAAAGAAACGTAAGAACGATTATGTTTATAAAGAAATTCATAACCTATTTATTTGTCCCCTTTATCTCAACCTACTTAATTAATGTTTTTTTCTTATTACAGGAAGGCATCGGTACAAAAATCAAGGGTATACATATATTGAATGCACCACCTTTCATTGACAAGCTGATATTCGTGCTAAAGCAAGCTCTTAGAGAGAAGGTGGCTAGCAGAGTACACGTGCACAATAGTTACGAAGACCTACACAAGCATATACCTAAGGAAATTCTGCCTAAAGACTATGGTGGTGATGAAGTGTCGGTGAATAAGTTGAGTGGTGAGTAACCAGCTACAAAAGACCTAATTTAATAAAAGATGACCACATACATAATACTTCCTTACATAGAATGAAATAAACTAAGAGATAACCAACGTCTTGTTAGGCTTTTTTTTTTTTTTTTGTGGGAAATTATCAAATAACTTTTCCAGCTCTGAGTGGAGCCGGAGCGTATCAGACTTACATACATATCACGCCTGTATTCCCCGAAGGGGTGGGCAGAGGTGTACCTACAAACTGCACACCCACATTTCGCCAGTTATGTTTAAGTCCCATGTAATATGGGGTGAGCCTATTGCCATCAACCGGGCACAAATCCAGACTCCGGGCTGCTACTGAGAAATTCCAGATGGAAAAACCCTATAACACTTTGCCCGATCCGGGAATCGAACCCAGGACCTCATGCTCAGCAGTGGCGCTTGCGACCACTAGACCAACGAGGCAGTCAGACCAACGAGGCAGTCGGCAACGTGTCAGACTTCTACTGACTAGAACCCACCCGTATATCTTCAGTTGCCTGTGCGCCAGGGCCACGGTAACTCTTAAATTAGTAGCCTACCTTGCCATTCCTGTCAGAGTTTGGAAACGAAGTTGTCTACCCATGCTTAAAGCTCCAAGGACTAACTTTGAACAGTAGGTATCTATCCTGGCAGCAATTCCAATTTCATATTTGCCTCCTTTTTTTTTTTGTTCCGGGTAGGAAAGCCCTCATGGATGTCCTCCATTCTGGGGGGCGTCTGTCAGACTCTTATTGACTAAAAGCCACCCCGATATTCCCTTCCCAGACTTGTACCGCGCATCATGGGAACTTGTGCGCCTTCCACGATCTCCGGCTAGTGCCGGCCTACCTCTGCGGGCCTCCTCAAGTCCGTGGGGGGAGTGAGGTGTAAAACTCCCCCCACGACGTAAACCACCCACCCAGCCACCTTTGACCCTTTGAGCTCTTCATATATTTGTTAGCGCTCAGCTATTGTCTTTACAGAGACCGCTAAGTCCACATCCTCAATATCGCCAACTTCATGTAACAGTCTTATTGACAAAGCATAAGCAGCCTATGGTGTCCCCACTGCTGGACACAGGCTACCTCTGTGATTTAAAATACAGGTTGGAAACTTGACAAATTATTAGAGCACTTTTCTCGACTTCGTCACGTGTTATAGTGAATTTAACAAAAATGTGCAGCATTCTAAATTAAATTAATTAATTATTTAATTAATTAATTATTTCTAAATTAATTTTAAAACTACTTTTTCTGCAGAGCAATGGAAGGAGAATCTTAGAACAGAAGAAGCAAGGAATTTGGTAAAAAATGCTGAAAAGTTAGTCAGTGACGAATCGAAGAGACAAACTTCCAAGTTCAATGAAGAGTACATGGGAATGCCTGGATCGTTTAGAAAATTAACTGTAGATTAAACTAGGTCGTTAGATTCACCACGTCAAAAGATGGTCGCATAATTTCTGTTTCTTTTTGACACATCTGATACACTCAATATCGCATGCTGCCTTGGAAACGCCTTAAAAGAGATGTTTGAGCTCACTACGAGTATTCTCAGTATTAACACTTTTTGTGCGACTTAAGTAGGTACGGTGAAGGCAAATCTAGCGATTTAAATCTTTGACGGTGGTTAACAAAAAAGGGAAAACAAGATATACAGAGCTACTGGTAACTCTACGTATTCCTTGCAAGGCGTGATAAATCGGTTAAAATGCAACAAACTTATGGTCAGAAAGTCAGTTACTTTCTCTCATTTTAATTTTAAATAAAATACTTAAAATAAAAAACATTTTTGTCCTGTTTTTAATTATGATTACAAACTGTTAAGTATTGTGGGGTATTTAATTGTTTTGAGAGCTTCGTTTATCAGTCAACAATCAATAGAGAATAAAACAATAGTTAATTCAATCAGTAACTTTTTTTTTTATTAAGGCTTGAGTGTATGAGAAAAAAAAAAAAACTTATGTCGTTCAAAATTAATTGCCGAAAAAACAGCTGTAGTAGGAAGAAGGTACTGCACAAGCGCCCCTGGTGGAATAAATTTACATAATATCTATAGATATATCACCATCCATATGTTAATTTTCTATGGATATATATAGATATACAGTCTTGTAGTTTTCGTTTTTTATTAATTGCAATTAAACGACACTGAATTAATTAATCATTCGCATTCAGTGACCTACAATCGTCGATTAGTTTTTTTTTTTTAAATTAACTGAAATAATGGATTTTTTCACAAGTTACAGTGTTTCCGGGTTTCACACATGACGGACAGGATTTTTTTTTGACCTATTTTGGTGTTTTTTCCAATTCTATTGCAGTAAATCAATTTTTAAAAAGTATGAAATTAATCTCCATTAAATTATCTCGACAATAGTATGCAAAATATCTTGATTCCGTGAACTAACAAGGCTATAATAATAAAAATAGCCGCCAAAATGAGGCTAAAAAAAATTTTCGATCGTAAAGCACTCTCTGATGCTTCGCATCATGAGTCGTGCAATTTGGGTATTTTTGTGAATAATCTTAAATTTAAAATTTCTCGAAAGCATCTGACTTTCTGACCATACATGGAGAATTAAGATTGTTGCGTTTTAGCTGCTTTATCATACCCTGCAAGGAATACGTTGAGTTACTAGGGTAGAGAGTTAAAGGGTAGTTTTAAGTTAAAATGTAACTATATATTTTAATTAATTTAAAGTGGTTCAGAAAGTTATTTTTAAGGGCTTTTAGAATTAAGGAGGAGTTAAAAAGTATACAATAGACACATATGCACAAATAAAAATATTTGTTACTAAATAGGAAAAACAGAAGAATTAAACTCATTCCAAATTCAGTTGTAGTTATTATTTATAATAGTGAACAACTCATAAAGCCTTATTTTCACAAATGTAACACTTTCTTGTTAATAAATAAAAATTGCCAATGTTTTATTTTTGACCCACTCTTATGGGCAGAACAATCAAATATAAGCTGATAAAGTACTAGTGTAATAAACATTAAGTACATTGTTATTTATATTCCAAAATTAGCTTAGCAAGCGCAACAAACACATCAATCTGAACTCGACCGTCGTCCAACACAGAAGTACTGCAACAGTAGGAATTCATACAACGATTCACCTTTCCTTTTTGTTATTGTAAAATAGTCGAAGAATAAAAAAAAACAAAAATAACAACCATTCTAAAAATGGCATACCTACAGTTTTTTTTTTTATACGTTTTAGGTTTATAAACCATAATTTTATAATTGAATATGACTTACTGTACTATTTAAAAGATAATAAAATAAATACTCGGAGAAATAAGGACAAGTTATTCATATTTAAAATGACCACAACATATTAGTGTCTGTATGAGGTGATAGATGGCGCTAGTAAGTCTGATGCATAGATTGCATCAGTAGATCCTGAAGGCTGCTGTTACACTAGTTGCTTTCTATGCCGGTAGATGGCGTTGGTTGTCTGTTCTTAACGATGCGGGAGTAGATTGAGGCTTTGGGCTCACAGATGTACTGCTGGCAAATAACCGTTACACTAAATTCTGCCCGCGACTTCGTCCCCGTGTCATCCAATCTTTGGCAGTTGGCAATTTTTGTAATCAGACCTGTACTTAAGTATAGTTAAACAAAAAATACCTCTTACATACGAACAAAAATTTTTACCTACAAAGAGGTAGGTAATATTAGTTCAATTAAGTGTACAGCCCTGCCACATTGAACTGTGTGTCTTGATAGTTTCATATTTATGGTTCCGTACTGAAAAGGTGAAAACGGGCCCACATGCTTACTATATATCTGTCTGTCTACAACACGTCAATCCATTAAAACTAGGTTAAGATCGGGTAGTAACCAAAATTTCCTATCTTCAATTTGATTTTGCATGAAATTGATAAGACTTAGGTATAAAATAAAAATAATATGAGTAACTACATGATATTTCCAAACTTTTTGTGGAACAGAAACCCAAAATTTTAAAATTTTCTCGATGAAACAAAATCACGAAGTTAACTTTAACTTTCACGTTTTTTCGATTTGTACTTAATATGCTAATGAAAAATAGGATAAAAATTTGATGATTATTTGTATTAATACACGGCGAAAAAAATTGTGGAGGAATTTTTTGAAATTCCTTTTATTTTTAGTTTTACTATATTAACTAAAAACGTCGTAAGTGCATAAAGTTTTTAGTCGTACTACAAACTTTATGCACTTACGACGTTTTTAGTTCGTGGAAGAAATCATCTTCCGTCGCACGTTGCGGGAACTTCAAGCAAATTTTTGTTTCACAAATCAGTCACCATCGCTCTGTTGAGACGAGAGGACTGCGCTTGAATTATCGGCTGCTCTGGGATTTATTTGCGTAAATAATATTTTAGTAATTTATCACATTGTAGGAAAGAGACTATGAAATAGAAAACATGAAAAAACCACATCCGAAACGAGTATTAAAATCGCTAAGAATTGATTAACTAAATAAATACCGCGGCTTAACTATAAAATAAAAATATTATGATAATTCAATGTTGTTATTTGAAAACTCAAGATGACACATTTATTTGATAGAGTTTTGACTGCTATAGTACAACTAGCGCCATTGCTCTGCATTTCGGTCATTTTTCTTGCGGAGGAAATTTACATCATAGAGTTCGTACCGGAGATTTTAGATCTTATTGCTAGTAACTCAAGATCCAAATTCGTTTACTCCCATTTTCGTTGACAAACTCCGTGTAAGGCTAACCTTAGACGAACCATTTCGACCGACTTTCGACCAACCCCCGAATCAAGTTGAAACTCGAAATTTAACATCTAGGTAGGTTATTGGTCTAATAATATTAGTGGAGTTAACGAAATAAATAAACCGGAAAACTAAAATAGGTAATGGGTTTATTGCGGGAAAAAGTACGAAACAGTGTGCACGAGACATGACATGTTTCATACGGATAGTGTTCTCATTTCTAGATCCCTTTATACAGTGGGGATGAGTAACGGTTGTGACGGATTATAATGTTTGGGATTGTCGGCTTGCCTTTCAAAGCTAAGGTTTCAACAGTTACAAAATAGGAACCTAATAAACGTTCGACTTTCTTTGGCACGCATTTATATATGTATTTGCCAATTATTTTGTCGGTAAAGCCGACTAATGTACTGTTTGTTCCGAAATTGGCCTATTTTTCACAAATGTTTTCGGCGAAGACTTTGTTCTACTCGCGCTCCGCGCAGGATAGGTTTTCACGGTTTTCATGACATATGCCATTTGACTTAGCACAATACAGTGCAAAATCCACCATACTTACCAATATAATTTTTTACTTGGTAACACGGTTGCTAATCGACTTTGCACGATCCTGCACAGCAATATCCACGATATACCATTATATTTTTTTACTTGGTTAACACTGTTTTCCACGAAGACGTCATGAGGTCCAACTTGTAGAAGGCCCTTAGTAAAATTTGGTTACATTGGAATTTGAACTTTGTCACATCAGCATTGAGTTACTAGTTTCAAAACATGACTATGATCTAAGATTCGGAATTCAAGCTTAGCGTGTAATATAGGCAAAATAAACAGATGTTTTTCCTACTGAATAATTTCATTGAAAATAAAGGGACTGGACAATGATCATATTTCGTTTCAATATTGTAATTGAAAAACCATTCGAGGAATAGTGAACTGTTGCTGATCACAGCGGTCCAACAAATTTCCTTAGATGATTGCTATTTTTGTTCAATTGATTTCATTTTCTCAAAGTAAAAAAGCGGAAGGTAGGTGATGCGATTATAATTATTCGATTTCATATCGGCAAAAAAGCCAGTTTATCGAGTTTGTTTTCATCAGCATGTAGGACAGGTAGTATCATGAGTATACTTGATGGAAGTGCTTTGCTTTTTAGCGTTCCGTGCCTCAAAAGGAAAAATCAAAATACTTATAGGATCACTTTGTTATCCATCTGTCTGACCCCTTTTCTCAGGAATGCGCGCGGGGTATCAAGTTGAAATTGAACTGCCTTACTTTGGAGCTGTAAAAAAATCGAGCTTCTCAGACGTTTACTTAGAATCTTGGCGTAAATTGCCATTCTCTTCGCATATTTTGACACTCGCAAATAAACTAAGCCCCATAAGATACATCCGGTTGATCTAGAATCACGAAATGTGGTAAGAAGCAAGGTCTCACAGTACAAATAGGTACAGGAAAATATTTGGAAATCGTTCATTTGTAGTTATATTACATAATGTAGGGGCCATATTTTCTCAACTATAACGTTAAGTTTGTCTTTCAATTCGGAATCGAAAATTTATAGGCCGTATCTTGAACTATCATTTAATCTTTTAATTCATTCAAGTCGGTCTACTCTCCAATTTTACAACCCACCAGCATCGGTAACAGATTCAGGGAAATAAAATAATATAGAACAATATACCTACTTGTAGGTACACAGCAATCATACATCATGGTACATTGAATAGAGCGGTTTCATCCAATTTTTTGCTTATACATACTACACACAAGATTCAAATTGAAATCCCTAGATATACGCCGGGCGAAAAGTTTCTGCTGGCGGGAAGAGATTGTGTTTTGTTTTCGTCGTGTTTAATGAGAGGGGTAGGCAAAGAGGCGCAGGTGAAACTTGATATTTTTCTGTCTTGATGCGCCCTCTTAACGTAACAGTTTAGGTAGTGGAATCCAACTCACTGTACAGTACGATTCAAACTTAACGGCGACTGTGAATTGCGCTATTCGCTGCGCAGTACCTCACCCCTCACCCTCGCTGACACATGAATTGGTTACTGCGCAGCGACTCGCTTCAGGTTCCGAGCCGCCACGCCATTAAGTTTACTACCTACCTACTACGCCGGACTTTTCTTGAATATTATACATATTAATTAATTATTCCAAGACCATTGTTATAGTCTCTTAGGTTAAAAGATAATTATTAACAAGTAGGCACCGTAAATAATTATAGATACCTTCAATACGTATCTAAATAACCTCACGCCTTCTTCACATGGGGTAATATATTTTATTAAAACCACTCAATTTATAACTTTATGTATTTTATTAATTGTTTCATTTTACAGTATTTTTATTATTCCTAATCTGACAGCTTTCAAAACATACATTTTTAGCGGGACTAGTGTTGCTATCAATATATAACATTCGTCCCCTTTTTAAAACTAAGTCCTTAGCTTATAGATCTAACCGCTCAGGAGCTTTTCCTATTGTAACGGATCTATGGACCACAGGCAAAGAAGACTTAGATTTGAATTCCCAGGAGTATCACTGTCCCTATCTAAACACACTTAGTTCTGTAGAAAATAATACTTTCCAGATTTAATATGTCACGCAGGAGGACGTCATTACGTCATTCCAGAGGTGGTTGCTGAAAATCAGCGCTGTTGACGATAGGTTCGTCCGAAGTCAGAGCATTTTGCTGAGCAACGACCTGTTCTTGCACAGATGCGACGCACGGCTAAATTGTTCATAATATTGTTGTTTTTTTGTTGCAAAAGTAGTCATTTTTTCACTCTGCTATCGGCATTTTGTATTTGTTTTCATCGTTTGTTTGTTGTCATTTGCAAGTGTCGTAACACAGAGCAAATTATGTAACCTTGCAGAGCAAAATGTATTGTCTTTGGTCCCTGGCCATGGACAAAATTTTAAACCTTTAAATTTTTGGGTACGAGGCTTTTGGCTACATTCTATGTTTGTATTTTTATTAATGTAATTTTTTTGTAATGTGCGTTTTGTTTGTGCAGAATAAACTATTTTTTTTTTTTTTTTTTAAACTACTGTTGTGAAATCCTTGCTCTTCTCTATGACTTCCTAAATCTGCGTCTGGTAGTAGTGCCACTAGTGTTATCAAAGCCTAAAGTTCTATTAACTCTTTCACTAGTAAAATACTGAGGTGAACATTCATGTCCCAAAGTCTCCTGCACCTGCTCAGGCCCCACATCTAACTCATCTTTAATATCTACACTCCCTGCGCATGGTCTAAGAGAAGAAGCATGATGATTTTTATGAACTCCTTCAACATTTACTAAATATCTAACTACACTTAGTCTCTTTAAAATGACTTCCTTGACCCATCCTCTCCCTTACTAAGTTCTTTACACCAAACCTTATCCCCTTCTTGAAATACCATGCTTTTCTTTTCATTCACTTTACAAGTTTTTTTTTAAATAACATTACGTGGTTTCATTAAATCAAAATCTAGCCCGGGGTTTTTGTTTGAACAAAATCTCATTTGGAGACATAACTGTTAAATTTGGAGTGTTCCTATATGTAAATAGAAAAATTTGTAAAAGTACTTCTGGTCTTAATTTAGAATTTTCATTTCTCAGTCTACTTAAACATTTTTTAATAGTTTGCACTGTACTCTCAGCCATCCCATTAGATTGTGGGTGGTAGGGAGGAGATTTCACTGCTTCACATCCATTTACTTTTAACCCACCCGCAATACCACCAGCTATATTCCCTTATTAGCATTATTGATTGGACAACACCTTGATGAGATTCATGAAATATACTAAGAACTTTTGATCTTAGCTTAAGTGGTATAATAACTCTCCTACCTCATAATAAACACCTCTGTTCAACATATAATTCAGCACGCTTTGAAAAATAGGGTTTTAGACTGTCATCACATACACCAGTTAGGACAACCAGGCCAGGCCAACCAGTTATGAAATATTCATAAACTTTACATAAAATTGGATCTGTTCGTGTATAAAAAGCTATATCTTTAAAATCCAATGGAGGATTTCCAGAGAAACTCAAAAAGAAATACTGTATCACATACTTCTGCAACTTCTGGCAACGGCAGACGTGATAAAGCATCTGCATTACACAATAAAGTTCCTTTCCTATAACTTATCTCATAAGTATATCCAGACAGAAGTAGAGCCCATCTTTGAAGTCTAGGATTGGCAGTCACAGGAATTCTTTTAAGAGGATAAAAAAACAATTTTTAATGGTTGATGATCAGTGATCAAAATAAATTTAAAGCCATACAAAAACTTATGAAACTTTTTTTTGCAAAAATTGCAAAAATAAGTTGCTGAGGCACAGGCAAAAGGCTGTAATCAATCACGCGGGCCCAGTGCGGGTTGGTGGATATCACATGTCTTCGATTTTTATAGTTCCGTAACTCAAAAGGAAAAAACGAAATCCTTATAGGATCACTTCGTTGTCCACCCGTCTGTCTGTGTGAACACTCTTTTTCTCAGGAACGCGTGGAGGTATCAAGTTTAAATTAACGGTCCCTTGGACCCCAAAAAAATAATCAGGTTATAAGTCAACGTAATAAAAAAAATACGGATATCTATGCGACTTATAACTATTTTAATACTCGCAAATACATTAAAACGTATAGGATACCCTCTTTCCGTTGACCTAGAAGCATGAAATTTGGAAAGAAGCAAGGTCTCACAGCACCAGTAAAGGAAAAAGTCCGGAAATCGTTAATTTGTATTTTTATCACATTTATTTTTGTGTTTACAAACTTACATTTGCAGGTGGAGACTTGACCGTGGTGTATATCGATCTTATGGAAGAACTTATTTTCAACTACAAAATTAAATCGGTTTTTGAGCTATATTCATCCCAACTACGGTACTACCCTTCATTGTGCGTGGTTCACACATACTTGGCCGTTTTGAACCTTGGACATTTCCGGGTTCGTTTTCGGTTTGTTTTCGCCATTGTTATTATGGAATAAACTTGTGGCTGGCTTCGATTTAAAACTCGTGAGGGACATTACCACTGGATCACCACTAATGTACGTCATATTCAAGTTTTAAGATTAATAATGTATACATTTTTTGCAGTTAATCATTTTTTTACACACAATCAGCGTGGAAAATATCTTTATTGCTCGGATTTCAAAGGAGTATTCATATTTTTTTGTTTTGTATGACGTCTTTTATAGATAGGTTCAGAATTCTAAAAATAATAAACGAATCTACATTTATTTATAAAAATCTCGTATCATAGTGTTTGTTATCGAACTGCTCCGAAACGGCTTGACCAATTTTTATGTTTTTTTTTGTGTATATATGATAGGTTTGAGAATAGGTTGTAAAGTATATATCATACCGTTGCGGGTGAAACCGCGGGGTGCAGGTAAGTATTATATAATCAATTTCCAAAAAAAATCGTTCCCGCATCACTTCAAACTCAAAGCATCTATTTGGCTGATTGTTTTATTTTGTGTTTGTAATTGTCAGGACAAGTTTAGCAAGAAAGATTTTTTTTGGAAAATCCACCGGTAAAGTCGGTTTGGATGCTATTTTTGTATAAAATTCTCCCCGGGCGACGCCGTTGCTCCGGGCACGAACAGCTTGTAATTAATAAAAAAGTGAGTTTTAAGGTATTTCAGACCCTTAACTTGTTCAAAGGTAAGACTTCAAAAAGGAGGAGATCCATCATTCAAGTTTTTTTTTTCCATCATTCATCATCATTCTACGGACTCACTCAAAAAGTCCACCAAGAATTTTTCAAACAATGCAAAATAAATATTTAAATTTACATTATCTGTGTGAAATTAAATATGTCTTTTGCATTTGTATTTCATATCAACTTGTAAACTTACCAGGCTCTAAGCTAAACAGGCTCTCAAGAAGTACACTAGTCATGTCCATGAAAATATATAACAAATTGTCAGAAAAAATTAAAGAAGAACAAAAATTTTATACATTCATAAATAAATTAAAACGATGTCTATTATCAAAATGATTTATATTACAATATCAATGAATATGTATATGACAAATTTGATATAACATAATTATGTTATATAAAATAATCACATTATAATTAAAATTATAACTAAGTAGTCAAATAAAAGTCCTCTTCCTCTCTCCTACTTTTGCTGTGCCTGACAGGGTCCACAATGGTCATATTTTTGTAACCTACCACCAAAGTTCACATGCGGAAGCAATAAATATATTGAGTATTGAGTATCATTATTTATTTTTGTCTGTCATAGCAACCGAAAATACACGACGGAAATTCGGCGTGCTTACGAACACAATTAGCGTTTTGACGTAGGTACTTTCGCATTAAAATCAGTCGGTCGGGACTTCGATCCTTCTTTTCATTATAATATAAAGTACTTACGATCAGTGATTTTCTATCCTACATCGTGTATAGTGTAGTGTATGAAAAGTACTTAGGTACGTCAAGGCTTACATTTAATTGCTTTTTTGCACTGAATTACGCGAAATATTTATTAGGTATATAGTAGATAGCATCAAGTTCTTAATTGTTTTGTTATTCACGTGATGACGTGAATAACACACACAACACATTGTCTATAGTATAGACAATGTGTCGTGTTGTAACCAAATTGTACCTCTTTATAATATTATAGTACATATAGACTCTTTACCAATATAATTTATTTATTTATTTTGCATAATCTACACTCAGTTACAGGCTAGGCTAAAACTTAAGAGTACATGACCCTGTTGGGGTGCAGCAAGTATAAAACTTATAACTAGGTTCTAACTTAAAAGATAACATTATATTGCAATGCATAGTATTAACAATTTCAAAACATTCATTATTTCTACCAATACATACTTAAACTGTTTATAACATAATATATTTAACTTATAATTATTAAAGTAATTTGAAATATATAGTAACATTAATAAAATTATTTTTTACATAGATGCATAACATTTGTGCTTTATTTTAGCTGCATATCTTCCATAAACTCTTTAATATTATAATAACTTTTTTTCTAAAGTTAATGACTTAAGTCTAAATTTAAATATGCAAAGTGTTTTTTTTGGATCTTGTAAGTTTAGGTAACTTAGGATATCTTTGGATGCTTCGGTATTCTGGGCTATTTTTATACATCTCTAGTCTAGGAACCGGTACAATTAATTTAGTTTTTCGGCGCTCATTCTTATCAAAATTAAAGAGTTGTATATTCTTTTTGACAAATATAGCTATTTTTAGAACATAAATCGAGGATAATAAATAATAACGTTAGGATTCTTTCCTTGATGAAGTGAGGTTTGTAGCTATCTCTTGGTTTAATATGATATAGGTATTATTCGTAGACATTTCTTTTGGACAATAAATAAATCTTTAGAATTTACACTGTGTCCCCACAGGATAATTCCATAGCGTAGCCATGCGTAGGTCATACGCATAGTATGCAGTAAGAGCACAGTCTTTTTTTGTGTTTGATTTGAGCACACTAAGTCCATATGAAACTTGTGATAGTTTTTTTTTGATTACGTCTACGTGTTTTTTCCAATTTAAATGAGCGTCCAGTGTAATACCTAATAAATTAAATTCATCAACTTCTTCAATTTTGATATTATTGGTTACGGTTTTTATGTTAGTTTTTTGCTTTTGGTAGGGTTTGAATTGTATTATTTTGGTTTTCTTATTGTTTACTTCTAGGTTATGGTTCTGTAACGAAGATGTTATTAAATTAAATGTTTTTATTATATCAGTATTATATTCTGTGCTATTTGTTGGGCTTTGTAAGAGTATGGAGATATCATCAGCGAACAACACACATAGATGATCACATATTTTTGGCAGGTCATTGATGTATAGGAAAAGTATGCAACCTATCACACTACCTTGAGGGATAGACCAATTATATCCGAGTGCACGTTTTGTAACTCACATGTGTCGCCATCCAGGTGTTCGATCTGTACGTACTGTTTCCTGTCAGCAAGATACGATCTAAGCCAATCAAGTGCGTCCCCTCTGATACCAACTCCATTTAATTTAGTTAACAAGATTGAGTGTTATACCTTATCATAGGCTTTAGTCATGTCGACTAAGAGCCCTATTGCGTTGTTTTTATCTTTGATATATGTAAGGATTTCTTTTGTGTATTTGTAGGCTGCTAGGGTTGTCGATCGGTTTGTACGAAAACCAAATTGATTATTGTCAAGTAAGTTGTATTTTTCTAGGAATTTACACATACGGTTAGTGAAGTGAGTATTATAAAGAGGTACAAATTGTTTGTTGGTAAGTTCTGGAAGTACCAGTTGGATTTCAAAAAATATTTTTGAATTTGATAGCCCAATTCTCGAGGAAGCCACGCTAGGACCCTAAAGAGCTGAGCACAAAGAAAAAAGTCAATAAGAACGCTGAGCAAAAACGAAGTAGTAGCGCGGACGGGCGATGCGATGCGACGGGTTGGATCAGGGGAACAATAAATTTTACGCGGACGAAGTCGCAAGCAAAAGCCAGTTCTTATATATATAATAATAACATAATCCTAGCTTTTTTCAACTATTTTGGTGTCGGCTCCCAGTCTAACTTGATGCAGCTAAATACCAGTATTTTACATGAAACGACTGCCTATCATACCTCCACAACCCAGCTACTGGCTAAAACGATACCCTTGGTTAGACTGGTTGTCAAATTTTTGGGCTTTTGACTACCCGTAAGGACTGTCAAAGATCTACACATAACGTCCTGGAGCAATGGCACGTGCTTTCCGAGGCACAGAGGTCTCTCAGTATATAATGAATGGTCATCCACGGAACGACCTCGGCAATCGTTCCTTAATATAAGCAGCCTTTTTTTTTTTGGGTAGGAAATCATCAGATGACCTCTACCGCTCTGGGCGGAGCGGAAGGGTGTGTCAGACTCTTACTGACTAAAACCCACCCGTGTTCCTTCAGTTGCCTGTGCGCTAGGGCCACGGTAACTCTTTCGAACAGTCCGCGACCCCGGCAGGTATCGGCCCTATCGGACCCCGTCAATTATGCTGACATCTCTTTGAGGCGCGCGTGGAACACAACGCGCCATCGACCCGGGCCTGGTCCTTACCGGACGGCGAGCTGCCCATTGCTCGCCGTCCGCAGGCCCGCGCCTACGGTGGCCGGGAGTCGGAATATAAGCAGCCTGTAATGTTCCCAATGCTGAGACACAGGCCTCCTCTCTGTGAGAGAGTGGGCAATAAGCCACCTCGCGGGACTATGATTTCTTAGTTTTGATTTATTAATTAATATTTCTAGTCAACTCAAGTCAAATCGTTTATTTCAAAGAATCCGTTTAAAGATCGATATTTAAAAGACATTATATAAATACCAACATTTACAAGGAAAAAGGACAACTTTATTTTGATTTATGTGATAACCTATCATAACTAAAATATGAATCGACAGTTGTTGGGGTTTCTGCGTCAGTTCGTCGTTGTGCCAGGGTCGTTGGATGGAATCAGACACAAGGCTCCTTATGATAACATGTAATATCGTTTTTTACAGGGTGTGGATAGTTTTTCACAATAATTCACTTGAGCGGTTTATATTTGCATGAGTTCGTTGGCATGTCACCAAGACAGTGAAAATCCGCAGGGTGTCGCTAGTGTCGCACCGTTGTACTTGCTCCCTCCCTGCGCGCCGCCTTCTTCCCATCGATTGGTGTTATTTGTCACCAGTAGATGGCGTTGTGGTCGTCAACAACAGTGGAAAGGTAAAATGGCTAAAGCGCCAAAACCTGAAATCTCAATAATGAACTTTAAAATAATCACTTTAAAGTTCATTCTTGAGATTTCAGATTTTGGCATTTTAGCCATATGTTTATTAATATAAGTGGTGATATAATACTTTGTTTCTACTTACCTACATTATTTTGGGTTCTGCAGTGAAACTCTTTTTATAACATAATTGCAGCTGTAGCAGCTATTACAGGTTTTATCTTATAATCCCTATAAATACGAAAAAAATACATAAAAAGTGAGCCTTATTTTCCTGTAAAAATGTACATTAACCCAAAAATATATACATATATGTCGGAAATACGTTAAATCAATCGTTTGACTTGACTAATCGGTACGCCGGTGCCACCAGGTGGCGCTGGACAGAGTCTATAACGCTCACGCTTGACCAGAGTTAAAGCAGACTTTGTTGTTGATGGGTAAGCAGTGAACACGTTTAGAAACTGTCGCGCGTTCCGTATAGTTATGTCGTGTACCTACAGTGTCCGATTTGCAAGTGTGATTAGTTTGATCGTAAGTTATAATTTGATTTGAGCTGCAAACGGTTTTTCTATTGCGCAATAACCAACATTACCCATAGTACGCCCACAGTAGTTAAAATATGGCTCATAATAACGAGAGAAACGTACCTTCTCCGTCATATATATATAACCTTCTTTTGCCACTAAACGTCTCAATTGACCGCGATAGTTTAGACACTTTTAACCTTGAAAAACGAAAGCAAGAAATAAAAGATATTGATAATAGTTTTTTTTTTTATAAGTAGTTAACCATACAAATTCCTCTACCGTGTCGCTTAGGCCCCGTTGTTTGATACATAGTTAAACATGACCAATAGTTAATTTAACAATTAGTCACTTGACAATAGTCAATAGCTGTCAAAGTTTAACTACTCTGTCTGCGCATGGTTAAATTTCATAGCAAATTGTATTTTTTTTTAACTATACTTAGCTTAACCATTTTTCAAACAACATACTTCAGTCAATTAAAAAAAAAAATAGTTTAACTAACGCATTTTAACTATTAGTATGTTTGACTACTGATCAAACAACGGGCCCTTAATCTATAAAATTAATAAATTCAACACAAAACAGTTTATTATCAAATGGAACTCTAAACATCACAACATAGAATCAAGTTAAAAGCCGGTTTGCTAGTTAAAAAAAAACCAGAGGTCTCACAACTGCTCATAGGTAATATACATTTTAGTTAGCCACAGTCTCTGTCTAAAGTCAGCGTTATTTCATGCAGTGCACTTGAACAATTTATTAT
Organism: Griposia aprilina; assembly: GCA_916610205.1. NCBI lineage: Eukaryota > Metazoa > Arthropoda > Insecta > Lepidoptera > Noctuidae > Griposia > Griposia aprilina. The sequence continues at coordinate 4,547,463 of OU744300.1, read as the reverse complement.
GGAAGTTTCAAAAAATACCCCATTTTTGGAATTCAGCCCTGCCACGGTTGAAGAAGTCAGGAAAGAACTCAATTTGAATCAAGATGGGATTGTTAAAATGTTGGACAATTTTGAGGACTGGATTGCTAAGCAGCAACATTTTACTAAGAAGGATTTTAGTAAGTTTTTTTTAAATAATTGATTGTTAAACTAGATTAGTGTTGGCAATCGCGGCCGGTTATCAACCCCTCTTATCAACATCAGCCGGGACCATACCATAATTATTTAAAGGGCAAATGTTTTACCTGTGCACTTAATCAGTCAAGATGACTGTTTTTTAATTAATTTAATTTGTAAAGTCTTATATTATTTTAATTATTGTGAATGTAAAGACTATGTATTGTTTTTTTGCACGACTCATGATGCGAAGCATCAGAGAGTGCTTTACGATCGAATAATTTTTTTCGCCTCATATTGGCGGCTATTTTTATTATTATAGTCTTGTTAGTTCACGGAATCAAGATATTTTGCATACTATTGTCGAGATAATTTAATGGAGATTAATTTCATACTTTTTAAAAATTGAGTTACTGCAATAGAATTGAAAAAAAATCCTGTCCATCATGTGTGAAACCCGGAAACACTGTAACTTGTGAAAAAATCCATTATTTGAGTTAATTTTTTTTTTAAATTCTAATCCTCGATTGTAGGTCACTGAATACGAATGATTAATTAATTCAGTGTCGTATAATTGCAATTAATACAAAACGAAAACTACAAGACTGTATATCTATTTATATCCATAGAAAATTAACATATGGATGGTGATATATCTATAGATATTATGTACATTTATTCCACCAGGGGCGCTTGTGCCTACTACAGCTGTTTTTTCGGCAATTAATTTTGAACGACTTATTTTTTTTATTTTTTTTTTATGTTTCATAATTAAATGAGCATTATGAGTCGTGCACTTTTGGATTTTCCAAATTTTTATCTTTGTTTTTCTTCTCAGTTAATTTGAACCACAGTCTGGCAATTTGATTACTTTATGTGGCCTTTAGATGTCATTCCTTTGGTAATAGTTCGTCGAATCATTGAGCTTCTTAAGTTCTGAGTTGAGTTGCACGATTACTGACCAATACGTGCACTGCACTCAATTTGTGTGATTTTTCCTCAAAAGGCCATTTCAGACACAAATCTACATGGTCTTCACATCATATGACCAATATTTTTTCAGGACTTTAAAAGAGATTGTGACCTCGGAGTTTCTTTCGGCCATTCTTCTTAGATTAGTCAGGAAGCGATGACCTCATCTAGTTTTTAAAATATAGTTGTCCTGTAAAGGTTTTTGTACAAACATACTTACAGAAATAAAATCATTAACCATTTATCAGTTAAGCTCTGGCAAAACAGCCGAATCCCGTGCGGGAAGCAGGACGTGACTGAGTGCATCAATTGTTTAAATGATTAGGAAGACACGCGACTTTTCGCACCAGTTTGAAGACCTCCATACAAGTTAGTTGTCACAATCGGAGCGAACGAATTTCGTTTTTCGGTAGAGACCCATTCTAAAAATGAATGATATGGTCACTATCGTAAATACCAGTAGCTAGCTTTATTGTCACCTCAGAGACGAAACGAATTTCTTTTGTGCTTATAGTCAGACCTTCAACTAAGCCGGTCGCAGAAAAAGATGTGGTGGTAAATTACGGCCAATGAATCTTGGCTGGTCTGAACTTTGCGCAGAAAGAAGACTGCACAATAACATTATTTTTTTAGGAACCAAATGGTAACATGAGGCGAGTTTGAGTGAGCAAACATGCGTAAAAGATCTTAGAGCCTGTGTTCAGATTGATTATGATTCATCGGCCGTATTATAATTCTGTAATTATTCCAAAGGCGAACTCCTTAAAGATATCAACTACTTCTTTATATGTAAACTGGTTTAATTTATGTTTATTTTTCACGTAGAGGCAAATCAAAGCCAACAACCGCGAAGGTCAATATTTGTGCAGGCAATTTTTATTGCGGGAAAATTATTATTATCTACTGCTCCATAAATTTACATTGGCATAGACCCGACAAAATTTCGAATACAAGGGGCTGGTGGCTGAAGCAATCGCGCGCACGTAATCAAGAGTGACGGGCCTAGGGGTCTACTCCCGAACCACGGAATCCGTAGTTACGGCCGACGTTACGGGCTTTTCCTACTCCGTATCATCTACAGATATAAGATGAGTTTGGGGCCCAACCTAAGAATGATTGACTCCACGAAGTGACGATTGTCCCTAATCCCGATGTATTTTTACCTGTCCGAAAAAGTTAATTAATCAGGTGTAGGGTTTACTCCAAAGTTTCAAACTACTTTCGGACGGGCCCGTATTGTCGTTGACGGATTAAAGAGTAAGCCCGCTGTTTTTAACAACGGAGCGTAAATTCGTGTGTTGTAATAAAATGAAAAACGTTGCAAAGTGCAATGTATGTAATATGGTCATTGATGAGATGTTGTCATACATTCAAAGTAAACTTTCAATCATAGACAAATAATTAGTAATGCGTATCTGCAAGATTACATTCACTAGTGATGAAATCAAAAACTCAAGTCAAGTCACTTCAGCGGGGTAATTGCGTAACACACTAACAGTAGGAATGGGTTTCATTTTGACAGTTCAACAAAATTCATTGCCTTATTTACGTTGTTGAGAAGACAAACTTTTCGAACTTAAGAAGTAATGGATTAGGCTTAAAAATGATTGAGATTGTTATTTATAGTTGTTATGCAATTATGGTGCTATTTGAGTCCATCCCAACGGACATAACAAAAATATTGCGACAAATAAAGGGAAGGAGGAGCGCGATGTAACAGATATCATAAATATATTTAAATCTACGGACCCCGACATGATTCCATTTTTTGTGGCAAAACAACTCGATAAATTACTGCCAATCCTGATAGATCACTTGGATTGTTCCAAATTGTTAAAGGACATACAACTATACAAAGCCTAAATCAAATTAAACATGAGAAGCGGCGCTCGGCTGGACAGTGGTCCTATAGGACTTTCTGATGATTGTCATAATCTGAGTGACGAGTTAGATGTGAACAAAAAGAATATTCAATCTCCGAATATTCGGTCACCCTTGTTGCAATATAGAGGAATGAGGGTAGGTCAGGAGAAACAAACCGACCATGAATCAAGTGAGTGGCAACGGTCGGTAGAATGCGGGTTTGCGAACGCGGTTTGCGATCGTCGGTCGTCGTTGTTGTACGTTGTTGCGTCATAAGACGAGCGCGGGCGGTGACTGCGGCGCCGAGGAGGAACGTCTGTCCTTCAGTCAAATCAAGAGGCGAGCGCACGGACCGGTTCTATGTCCAGCGCTGCGGTGACGTTAGACAAACGCAGTTTGGCCTTGCAGATAGCGGATCAGCTGACTGCTACTGTTAATGATGGGTATAGCCTTGTATCGGGACTACATGGATTATAGCGGTCGATGCAGTGTGCAAAACTATGACCAAAGCAAATTATAATAATAACGAAGGCTGGCAGAGAGTAGTGCATCGTAAAAGGTCAGCGAAATATCGTTTCATGGGCAAGTCAGGTATAGCCAGAGATTTGGAGTGCACATTTCGTGGAGCAGACAGAAAAATTCAAATGTTTATTACAAATGTGCATATGTCCACTATAGAAAGTGACATAATAAAACATATTTTCAATTAAGTATGTGTCTTTAGAGGAAAAAATATGAAATTTGAAAGGGGACACAAGGCATACAAGTTTTTTTTGTTTAATCAGAGTCTAATCTTCCAAGGTACATGGACGAAACTTAATAGTATGCAGGTGTCTAATTTCAGCGGTTTGTGAACTTCTAACACAGAACAACAAACGGTGCACATCTTACCGAAGCCGACGGTCCCTTTTTTTGTATGCACGTGTTTCTGTGACAAATAAACCTATTTTTCTTTCTTTCTTTTCTTTCAAATAATGGATGTTGGGCATTATCGATTTGCTACTTACAACTGCAAGAATGTGAAACGCTCCATCGGTGACGTCAGAGACCTGTGCCGTACGTGCGACGTGGTTGGTCTCCAGGAAACTTGGTTGATGCCGCACGACATACCCTTTATCAGCAAGATCGACAGCGGTTTCGAATACACTGTGGTTGATACGTCCGCGGGGATACTGCGCGGGCGTCCCTATGATGGCGGCGTCGCGCTATTATGGAAATATAGTGCGTTTCAATAAGTGTTGAAATGCCTCGGAAAGCATGTTAAGCCGTTGTTCTCGGCCGTCATTTGTAGATCTTTGACGGTCCTTACGGGTAGTTAGAAGCCCAAAAGTCTGACAACCAGTCTTACCAAGGGGTATCGTGTTACCCAGTAACTGGATTATGGAGGTCAGATAGGCAGTCGTTGGTATTCAGCTGCACCCGGTTAGACTGGAAGCTGACCCCAAAATAGTTGGGAAAAGGCAGGCAGATTGATTTTGACTCGAACAAATGTAAAGGTTATTCTTAATGATGAGTACAATGACCCTTTCAGGTTTTCAATTATTTAAATATTGTTTTGTGATCGGTTACACAGGGTATCCTAGTATGGACGCCACTCTCTCACAAAGGATCATAATGTGCATTGTTGTCAAATCGCTTGTCTCTATGTTTATAACTGAGGAGGTTGGGAACAAAACGCTTGTCTCTATGTTTATAACTGAGGAGGTGGGGAACAAAACGCTTGTGACTATGTTTATAACTGAGGAGGTTGGGAAAAAAAAGTGTCATGCACACTTTTTCTTTTTTCTCAGGAACCGAGAAAAATGTAATATGGGTATGCACATGTAATATATATCATATATTTTTAAGGGGCAGTAACAGTTTAGATAGCCAATTTTTATGTATTAAGTTATACTATGTAAATTATTACAAAGTAAATGTCACTATTTGATTTAACCTGGTGATAAAATGTCACCTTTTACGACACTGCATTCAACATTATATCTACAAAAATGACACGTTTTACTCTCAAACCCTCAGCTACTATAGTGATCGAATATAAATGTTACCTTTTGTACAGAACACTCCTTTTAAATGCCAATTTCTCGTGAAATCAGCCACTAATTAAACCAAATTTGTTCAGAAAGAGATAAAATTCAAGGTTTTGAGACTGAATAAAAAAATAAAAAACAATCGAGCTGGATGCGTAAATGTCACTTTTTGTTCCTGACCTCCTCAAGTATGTGGACGTTTGTGAAGAGAGAAATATAAAGGTTTTTTTTATTATTAAATTGTACTTTGTATAGACGTGGTTTGAATTCAGAACTTTCGATTACCAGACTAAAGGAAAGCCCTTTTTCCTTCTTTCAGCTGACCTATTCTGTAAAAGTCTCACCAGGAAAACTTAGGTGAAGTTACCATGTACTGAGCTGTCATTCCACCTGATGCTCTAGAGGTATGAGAAACAGGGTGTAAAGTTCGCTCTTACCTCCATAGAAGAGGGAGGATCCTCCGACTAGAGGGGTATTGTATCTGGTGGGCAACTGACCGACGATCGATGTCGAGACGTTGTATGTTGCGCGGTAAACTCTGCATGCGCGATGCAGGATTTTTTGTGACGTCAGTGTGACGCGTAGCTTGCTTGAGGCGTTGTAGATGCCGCTACAATGCTAAGGATTGACCCTAATGACAGCTCCCATCGTCTAAATTATAGGTTCCCAAACTTTTATGGACTACCACACCATAGACAAGAAAAATAAATTCCAATACCCCCTTTTTCATAATAGTTAATTATACCAATTTTATATGTCCGTCTATTATCTATTGATAATCACGAATTAAAAAATAATTATCTCTCTCTCTCTCTACCTACGGCCCCCCCGTTGGGAACCTATGATCTAAATTTTCACGGTGAGATTTTTACAAAATAGATCTGCAGATCTTATTAATTAATACTTTTTAAATTTAATTTCCAGGTCGCACTTACTTGGAATCATGTTTAATAAATGCAAAAGGATCAATAGAAAGAGCTAAGAGTAATTTGGACAAATTATGCACTATGAAGACTTTACTGCCAGCTTTCTTCGAGAAAACTGATGTCAAAAAAGAATTCATTGACCTAACAGGGACTATGTAAGTATAATAATATAGGTACGGTCAACCAAAGTGATAAGTAACCAGGGTCGTCGATATACGATAGTTTAGTAAGAAACCTATGAAAGTTTTCGAATAAAATATAATTTAATTAATAGAAAAAATAGGTCATTTATCAAATTAAATTTCGTTCGAAAACATCCATCGATTTTTTACTAAACTTCAACTTTAGCCGGCGGCCCTGGTTACTTAACTCTTTTCAATTCAATTCAATTCATTTCATTTTATTTATTTCGGAAAAAAAACCATATTGTATTAGTATTAAGAAACTTAGAAAAATATGTCAGTAGCATAAAAATAAAAAACAAATTATTATTCCAATCATACCCAAAAATTATATTGAAATCAATATCAATATCAAAATCAAACAAAACAAAATTGTAATCAAAATCAAAGTAAAAATTATAATCAATATTACATTAGAATTAATTCAAAAAATAAAATAAATTACAAACACAACAAAATTAAATAAATATCAAATCAAAATTAAATTCAAATCAAAATCTAATTAAAATTAAATCAAAATTATGTCAAAATTAAATTAAAATTAAACTCAACATGACTATAACTTAACTTCTGTAACAAATATCACTTTAAATATCTTTCTTCAGCACGAGGCCCGTAGCTATGTCTACTGGACCAGTGCATCAGAAAAGGGCAGTCTGGCCTCTCCACAATAACCTTCAGGATGCTATTGGAGCTATCACGTATCCAACGCATTAGGGATGCCGTTCTTTTTCGCATGATAGCCTCAAAACTATCTATGCCTGCATCGGCAAACATGCCCGACGCACTACAGAACCGTGAAAGCTTCAGCAACACCCGAAAAGCATTAGTGTACTGAACGCGGACTTTTTTTGGTGACTATACATCGTCATCATCCTGCGGCATCAAAATTCAGTGGAAATAATGATGATGACAACGGTGCGGTTTGAAAGAAGATGTAGAGACAAAAATTCAAAAGAAGATGTAGAGACAAAAATTCAAAAGAAGATGTAGAGACAAAAATTCAAAAGAGATGATTTGGTCATGTTTAGAAGATGAGTGAAGGCGACTAACAAAATATATTTACAAGGCAGATGTCAGTGAAAACGCCGGGAGGTGACGCCCTAGAAGGACTATTGGTGATGTTCTTCAGAACATCACCAATAAGGTCTATATTATTAATATGAATAATTTGATTGTTTGTTCGAACGCGCTTCTCACTAGAACTAGTCGGACATTAAAAAATCTTTTAGGATTTGATTTTCCTCAATTATTGAGGAAGGTTATAGGCTAATTAACATCACGCTACGACTCTTAAGAGCAAAGCAAAACGAAAATAAAAAACAGAAAGAACGCCAAGCAAAAACGAATTAATAGCGCATGTGGGCGATGTCATGCGATGCGAAAGGTCGGGGCCCAAAAATTTCATGCGGTCAAAGTCGCCAGCAGAAACTAGTATATTAGACATTATTAATTTTAAACTATTTTTATTTTATATTAAATTTATTTCAATCATAATATAATTTGAATATGTAAATAACTGTCAATTTTAATATTAATCATTCAAAACTTAAATAAATGTGTCAATTTATTTATTAATGTTGTAAAAGTCTATCTGTTTCTATTAATTATTGCTTACAATAAGAATTATGTATTAAGGAAGAAGAAACTGACTCCTGAAATACAGGTATTATATACCTAGCTCTGGAGTCAGGGCTTCAAAATAATTGTAATTTTGTTATGCAAATAAATTATTATTATTATTATAAGACATGTAGGTAATATCCTAAAACAGTACTGGGCCCGCGTGGTGAACAATGACCCACTCCCTTTCCCAGAAAGAAGGCTTGTGTCCCAGGAGTGGGAATATATTATTATCTTATAGTTATGCTAAATCCCCCCCTCAAATTATTTTACCTTATTTAATTGTAATACTTTTTTTTTCAGCCTAATTGGAACGATGCCAAAACATTTGAAGAACAACTTTAGGTTGAATATTATCAAATTAATGTCTTCTGACGTCGATCCGACCATTTTACTAGACTTTAGTAGATATGTTATACTGGTAGGTACTTATACTACTTTCACTTGACACTTTCAAGTTTCCTAGAGGCCAAAATACAATGTATACAAAAACTATGAAGCATATAGCGAATAAGAATTTTCATCATTATTCTCGTCTTTAACCCAATTTATTGACCGAGCGAGCGCGAAGCATCTCCGTTTAAGCTTTGGCAAAAATGTTTTGCCAAAATGGCGGCGATATGGGGGACGAAAACGTAAAAAAAAATACATATTTCAGCCATTTCGCGCTCCTTGCGCGCGCGCTTTTTGTTTTAAGGTGCACGGTGAACATTCATTGCGAAGCATTTTTGCCGAAGCTAAAACGGAGGTGCTTCGCACTCGCTCAGTCAATGATCAGTTGTTACGAGACTCCCGGGAATATTACATAGCTTTGTTATTTTATGCAAATTATAGGCTTGATCACTTAGAACATAGTGTACCCATTTTGTTTAATAGCACTGAAAAAAGCTGCATGCATGATTTCCTTAAACCTCTCTCTTTGATAAAATAAACAACGGTCTAACTGATCCTCTAAAAACTTATTGGCCTTCTAATGATGCACGCTTTTTAAAATGATCTTTCTCTAAGTCTATTTTACCTTTTTGGCCTTTGCTCAAAGTTGGTCGCAGTAACTATGCTAGAGTACCCTGATCAGACGAGTGCGGTAAAGTTAGAACTGTAACAACCCGCGCTACATCTAAGTTAGTCGCAGGTACTTGGCCAACTAGTATTTTCAGGACCCCAAAAATAGGAATTATTTGATTTTCATAAAAAGATGCGCAATAGTGTTTAATTACATTTATAAGACCACGAAATGGGAATTATTAAAGGTTCGATTAAATACATGGCTTAAACAAATAAACGATTATTCGATCTTCGTGGACTAGTCATGCCTAGAGTTAGTGCTACAATTAGGTTCAATCCCCGATTTGGGCAAAGTCCCAATGACTTTGCCCAAATCGGGGATTGAACCTAATTTTCTCTAGTGGCAAAACGGTCGCAATAAAATGAGCCCAACCATACTTTTGAAAAGATTTAAGGCAATGGTGTGAAGGGGTAGGCAAGATGTATAGTTTTTGGTATACAAACTGGGTGTTTTCTGATGAAAACAAAACAACAAAAACTAACAAACAAAATGTATGTTGTTTAAAACTAACAAAATGTATGTTTTGTCTCTTTCAGATGAGTGAATATGTGAAGATACATGACTATACATTGGGTTTTACCTGCGTTGTGGACTGCAGGGACGTCAACTTGATAAACTTTGTTACCAAAATTAATATTATTGATTTGCGTAATTCTATGTCCGTATTGATGGTAAGCATTCAAAAGATTCCTTCTCTGCATCAATCTCACAAGCAGAAACAGTAGACCCAGGAAAGCTGTTCTGTGGTTGAGGTAGACTTATTTGTTCCAAGAGCAGAAGCCAATTTCTCAGGCACGACATCAACTGTTTCGTCAAAGTATGATCGTAATGTTCAAAACAGACTGATGTGACAGACAGAACCGGTTGCTATGACGCAATTTCGGACAGGCAAATTATGACCAGCAGTGGCCTGTGATAGACTGAGTCAGCTCAAGTCAAATGCCTGATTTGGATTTGACCATGATGGTCGAATATCCCTATTTTTGTTGCAACCTAAAATGTGGTATTCCAATTTGAACGTTATAGGAGCCGAATAAAAATTTAACGCATGACTTGATAACTTGTTGTTAATAATTGGCAAGCCATGTCAACTGCTTCGTTGATTTCGGCAAACCACTTGGTGTTGCAAGGAATACCTATTTATAAATGACGACAACCACTTTCCAACACATGTACATCATCTTGTTTTGCAAACCTACAATAAACCATGTTTTTTTCAGGAAGGCTACGGTTTTAGAATCAACGCCATTTATGTGATATCATCATCGAAAACAATAGATGTCTTCGTAACGCTGCTGAAACAGGTGTTTAGTACTAAAATAGGTGGAAGGATCAATGTAGTCAAATCTGTTGAGGCTCTATATGAACATGTGCCCAAAGAATTAATGCCTAATGATTATGGTGGTGAGCAAAAGACGTTGAAGGAAATTAATGGTATGTATCTTTTCTTGATATAAAGTGCGATTTATATCCGTCGGAATGACAAATCGGAACTTAAGACTGAAAATTAAAGGATAGGTATACGAATCAGACCCAGAACGGATCTGTTAGGCCTCGACACAACTAACAGCGAAGAAGCCTGAGCAAATTATTTAATGCTACATTGAAAATTATTAAGATAACTAATTGATCGTCATGAGCATAATTTTATTGGAAATAGTCTACTGATGGATATAGATAGGCCTTTTCCAAGCATTGAATTATGGAACTAATTCTAATTTCATTTAAAAATCATTTCTTTCAGATAACTGGACAAACGTTCTTAGCACGAAAGAAAACGTGGAATACTTAAAGGAGATGTTTAAAGCGGGTACTGATGAAAAGTACCGACTGCCTGAACAATACCACGAACAGGTCTTGGGGATGCCAGGGTCATTCAGAACCCTGTCAGTCGACTAGTTTGTAAAGGGTGGTGATTTTGTCACCTACATTCATCAAGGAGGCAATTCTACCCGACATACTGAATAACTTTACCTATGAAAGCCATACCAGATTCGTGTTTTTTTTTTTTCATACTTAGGCCGTATATTTTGGCGAACGAATGAACTGGCCTTTTCACTAAGACAACCGTAACCACAGATCATAGAAAGAAGTGTGTTTTTATGAACTATACAAAGTATAGATTAGAGATAATCCCGCGTAAAGTTTTTTTTTCTTAAATTTATGGTGAGTGTCGCAGCTTTAGAAAATCTTCATTTTGAATAATTTTAATGGAAAGTAGCAGTGTTTAATATGTGGTGACAACTTTTATACTTTAATTTTAATTTGACAAATATATTTTGTGCCTAGTGCAACATAATTATTTAATGAACTAACCGTAAGCATGAGCGCCGTATGTCACATAATTACGGTTTTTATGTCTAGGAATTTTGTTACGGTATTCAATAAACGGAATTTGATCAATTTGTACTATTAGCCATAAGAGCGGTAACAAACTACAAATGTAGTTAGGATTAATATCTAGGAAATTTAGAAGATTAATATCTAGGCTTTTTTTTTGGGTGGGAAATCATCAAATGATCTCTCCCGCTCTGGGCGGAGCGAGAGGGCGTTTCAGACTGTTACTAACTAAAACCCACCCGTGTTCCTTCCGTTGCCTTTGAGCTAGTGCCACGGTAAATCTTTCGAACAATCCTCCTGTGGCGACTAGGGACGTGAGGGCGCAACAATTGCCTCACCCTCGCGCGCTCCGCCTCCTCCTTCGCGAGCATTACTGCTTCGCAGAAAGAGGTGACGGCTTCCCATTCCCTCTCGCTCCATGCTCCTCTCGTACCATGGCCTGGACCAAGGCCGGACGCGAAAGATAGCCGCCACCGATTGCCGCCACGAGGATACGGCGGTGCTCCGCCTAAGCTGGGCAGACCTCCACCGTTTGCTCCACTGTGTCCTCCGGTCGATCCACACAACCACACCCGGGCGTTTCCACCCGCCTTATTCGAAACAGGAACCTCCCGAAACAGCCATGTCCGGTGAGGATCTGCGTCAGATGGAAGGTGAGGACGCCGTGGCGCCTCTCAAGCCTTTCCTCAAAGAGGGGACTTACCGCCGCAATTGTGGCGTGCCCAATGTCTAGGCTGCTTATATTCAGTTCAATTTTTACAGTAAAAGTAAGCGTGTTCTAAGGGTTAGAGCATGCTTAGCGATGTGAAGTGCGTGTGTGCGATAGGTACTTCACATCGCTAATAACAGTAATTGGATTTCCGATCTTTCTTCGTGTCACATTCTGAAAATCTTGTTTTGGATCTTGGCATTTTTTCTGGTGTTTCAGGAGGTATTCCACTGTGCAGTTTATTTATATAAGTAGGTACGAGAATTTTTCGGGATACGTGGATGATCTTTGCGGTTTCTCAAATGCTCGTCTATCAAAGCCATTCCCAAATTATTACGAGTGAAGTTTCTTCTATGATTAGTTTTCTCTATTTCGATGCCATTATTCAACATCTGAAAAATCATGGCACTGATGGCTGCGTGGTTTAACATTGAAAAAATATAGGTGGGGGACCAGTGCTTACCATTACGAGACACGTCATACATTCTGGCGAGTTTGTCAACTGAATCCACTCTACTTTTAGTTTTAGTGCTTTCTTTTGTTGATATTCTTGACATTTTAGTAGAGATAGACCAACGAAGACATGTTGCGTCACTGAAGAATTTAGCGGAGTGGGGATAGAATGTGCATTCGCTCGTTGGGTCTAATTCGACCATTAGATACTAACAATTATGTATTTATTTCTAAGAATAGTACAAATTAATTAAAGTTTCGGGTAAGTTTTTTCGCCTTTGCTATTTTTGGATTTGTATGTTTTTATATTTTTCTGTCGCCACAGTAATCATTGATGTGCAATATTTTCATAATAATATAATAAAATCGTAGTGAAGTATAAAATGTTCATTGTTTTTTGATTAATTTTTGCGAGGTCTGGGAACGATATCGAGGCCGATTTTTTTTAATTTTTTTTATTTAATCTTAGCAGAGTCAAACATATACATTGTGTTTTAGGTAATTTTTGCGAGGTCTGGGAACGATTCCAATGCCGACATTTTTTATTCTTGAATTTCTGTCTTATTGCCTGTTTGTCTGAATGTATGTTCCAGCATCACGCAAAAACTACTATAGATATATTTTGGTCAAATTTTACATATAAGTCTGGTCAGTCTGTAGGTCATACATTATCTCGCTATTTGATATGGAAAATATATATCTGACGGAGAAGGTATGTCTCTCTCGTTATTATCTGCCATATTTTAACTAACTACTGTGGGCGTACTATGGGTAGTGTTGGTTATTGCGCAATAGAAAAACCGTTTGCAGTTCAAATCAAATTATAATGTACGACCAAATTAATCACACTTGCGAATCACACACTGTAGGTCCACGACATAACTATACGGAACGCGCGACAGTTTCTAAACGTCTTCACTGCTTACCCGCCAACCACAAACTCTGCTGTCCTCTGGTCAAGCCTGAGCGTTGTAGACTCTGTCCAACGCTACCTGGTGGCACCGGCGTCCCGATTAGTCAAGTCAAACGATTGATTTAACGTATTTCCGACATATCTATTAATAATATAATAATCTTCATCAACTAGCTACATCTTTCTGACCGACTGATTGACCCCTTGACTGTTAAAAAGTGCCTGTAATTAGTTCATTTGAAATAAATGCTTTGAGTTTCATCTCTAGGTCTGTGCCGATAGAGTTTAACTTTGCCGGAAAGGGTCTAGGGTGAAGAGCCAGACCAAGAGAGATACATAAATCCGCAGGGCAGCATGTGGCTAGCTGATGGGCAGTAGTGACCCCACGGACCCTATCTCCCGGGAGAAGTCTTGTACCTAACCCCTGGCTTGCCTTTATTGGCCGGCTGGATTGAACACGGACGAGAAATAGAGCTTCTATCTCTTTATTGCCTTTATTTCTGTCTTGAATGGAGATTCGTAAGAGCTGACGTGCTCGGAGGAAAGAAGTATTGCAGTAAGATGCTGGATCTTGACCTTACTTCCGGGATTGTCCTGATAGCTGTGGAATTCCTCTCCCCTCCTCAAGCACCTCAGGAAGTGTTGGCACCTTGTTGCTACGTCACTATGTGCTAGTGACCGTTTACGGGGGCCTATTTTTGAGTGAGCAAGTCATCTCCTGTCATTTTATCCGTGTATTACATAAAATTGATCTGGCAGGGGACATAGTCCTTTCACAGTTCTAGGTAACCAATCCACTATAACTACCCAAACCCATATGTTTTGTGCCCATGTTCTGCAATAGTCCTGCACCTACCGAGGGTTGTCCATGAGTGCACTTGCATAGTGCATACAGGGATAATCGTTGGTCGGTGTCTCAACACCTAAAACTGTCTACGGGGCCTCTGCGAGTCAGCTTCGGCCCCTTCTACGCCTTCTAAAGGTCCGGGAATCTAGGTTCCCGAAATATTTCAGACATTTGAATAATAATACGAATAATACATATTTAATATATATATTTGGGGATGAGCAATATTGCAATTTGTTTGTATTCTCCTATAGTTTACCGTAAATTGTAAAAAGACGATTCAAAAGGTTAGAATATTGTAGATAGGTACAGATTTAACCTTTTAAATGGTTATCATCCCGCTATACCTTCAAAGAGCTATTTTTTTTTTATTTTTTTATATTTTTTTATATGGGTTTGCTCTTGACTCTAGTCTAGGTCAGAGATGACAGAGACAAAGTCGACGATGGAGTGAGCTGAACCAGAAGAAGCCTGTTCACTCTATGCAGTCATTCATGACATAATATAAGAACGGCTATTTCAGCCAACTTTCAACAAAGCAAATAGCTTTGCGGTTCGACGACGGCTTTGCAAACTTATGTTCGATTCCCAATCATTGATATTTTTTGTGCACTACTTATTTCTTAAGATATTTCTTCCAGCAGACCCTTTTTTTTTTTTTTTTTGTTGTCCGGGGTAAACCTTTAAAAGGCACCCGACCTCTGGGAACGGAGGTTGGGGAGTGTGGGATTTTTACCTCACTAAAACCACCCCGGCGATCACCATCAGCACATTTTCAGTCACTTTTCGCTTCCAGCAGACCTGCGAAAGGAGAAATGAAATAGAAATGTAGACAATAGTGTGTGAGAACAAGAAGAGAAGAATATGATTTTGTGACGTCTTAAACTAGAATATTGAATATACTTACATATAATGCAACAAATTTGCTATGCAATTAATATGTAAGATATTTAAGGATTCACTCTATAAATGATACACTTTAGAAACACGATTATTTGTAGTTTCCTCTAAAGAAAAAAATACAAAGTAATCTCCAATCCAATCTAAAAAACAAAATAAACCCTTCGGCGTAAATACTTCACGGAAGGTCAATCGATTTTTAATAAAAACAAAACGACATGTTTTCTATAATTGAATCATATTTTTGCTCCTTCAGTCTCACCAGAAGCGGCCTTTTACATCGTGTACTATAATAACCTTAAAGGCTCCTTCAAACAGTCGCCACAAAGGCACCGCTCGTCGGGCGACAGGCGGTGCCTTTGTGTCGCGTCCCATGTCGCGCCTGTTTATCCTATAAACAGGCCTTTACGATTATTATCGCAGACGATGTAAAAAGCCGCTTCAGCAGGCTTAGCAAAAGCGCCGTTTTGTCGACGGAAGAATAGACAAAAATGACGTTTCGTGAAGACAGTACGACGGCAGCAAAGTGGAAAGAATCAACGGCACTTTTTACGAAGTTCAGTAATTTATTCAAGTTTTTCTTTTATTTTGCTTATATCTCAAAAATAATATGTCCTATCGCAAAAATAATGAAAATTTCGAACCCCTTTATGAAATCTTTAAAACCCTAAAACTCAACACGTAGGTAATCATTTTTGACATTTTCCATACAAAAAGTGAAAAATTACATTTTTATACTTTGTGGCCGTCGAGTAAAAAGTTTTCTACTGTCTATAATATGGTGATTAAAAAATCAAATTGTCCACTACCTTAGCAAACTGTCTTCTGAAATAGTAGACAACGATCGGTAGAAACGAAAGACAAAATGACAGATTTTAGAAGGATTTTTACGGTGCGATGTCAAAAATGGAGAAACGAAATGTCACTTTGTATGGAAATAGCTGTGTCTATTGTTCGAAGAAATAGACAGCGTCATGCTAAGCTTGCTGGTGAAACTGAAGAAGCAAAAATGTGATGCAATTTATATTTAAATGTTTGATGATTTCAATGCACCGTGTTCTTTTCTAGCATTACACCTATTTGTTCTTGGATGTATAGTGTTCAAATAACTAATTCAGGGATGGTGAACCAATGGCACGCGTGCCGCTGCTGGTGGCACGCGACAAAATAATTTGGACACGGCAATTTAATTGAGGAATTTGGGTACCTAAGTCACAGTAACAAACAAATAAATCTGAGCGCGCCCGGCTACGATCGCAATATTCGCTTCGATTTTGGCTATCGTTGCCGCTTAAATTCAAGAGAAAATGTGACCTAATATATGTTATTTGGCATCTAGTTTGTAACAGCATGAAGTGGCACTAACTTGTACTTCAATTTAAATAAATATAAAACGGTTAATGTTAAAAAGACTAAATAATAGTAAGGTATATTTCTGTTTGCAAACAAGGAGTATTAAGGATCCTTCAAACATGAGCGACACAAGACGTGACACAAAGGCACCGCCTGTCGCGCCACGAGCGATGCCTTTGTGTCACGTGCGATTCGCGTCGCCTGTCACGCCTGTTTGAAAGAGACTTTATTCTGAAATTGTTTCATTATGTTTCCAGTAGTCAAGAAGTCAAGATTGTTTGTTGGCACTTCATGGCCATATTAAATATTTATTTAACCTGCAATAATACCTTTAATAGCATTATGCTGAGCGATTCCCGTTTTGCGTGGATGTATAGAGGTTCACCATCCTTATCTTAATACAATATTTTTCCCAAAATATTATCTATCTGCTAAATAAATGATTTGTTTTATTGTTTATTTTGAATGTTCTTGAGCATGGCAAAATGAGACTTTTCAACTTGCACAGTGTTACGTCATACGTATAAGTGGCAGTAGCCAGTTTCCATCACATTGGTCCTTATCATTTTTGCTGATTTATTTATAATTAAAATAAACAACAAAAAGTCCGTCAAATTTACCTTAAAACATCAGAGTGTTGAACAAATAAGTAACTTTATTGAGTGTTTATTTTGCAAATCAATTTGATAATGTGGAAACTGAATATGATTATGGCGGGGTAATTGTGTAACACACTAACAGTAGGAATAGCTTTCATTTTGGCAGTTCAACACCATTCATTGCGTTATTTACGTTGTTGAGCAGACAAATTTTTCGAAAATATGAAGCAATGGATTAGCAATAATAGCCAGTATTAACTTTGATTAGATTAGTTAGCTTAGATAGTATTTTTTATGGCATTGGTTATACGTTCTGTAACTACTATAACTCACACACTAAATTGTACATACACATACATACATAAACTATGGTTTAAGACATTTATTTCTCAAAAACAGAATACAATTACGCACGCCTTCTTCGCATGGGGGTAGGCAGAAACTACAGAACGCCACCTGCTACGATCCTTACATACTCCTTTTGCCTCGTTTACGTTCATACACCTGGTAATACACGCACGCCGGTGTGAGCACGTTGTGAGTACTACGCACCTGACCTTTCTGAAGAACATCACCAATAAGGTCGCGGTATATCTTCCGAGGGCGTCCCCTCCCGGTGTTTCCACTCACATCTGCCTTGTAAATACCTTTTATTAGTCGCCTTTCATTCATCCTCTCAACATGACCAAACCATCTTAGCATACTCTTTTCAATTTTTGTCACTACATCTTCTTTTAGACCGCACCGCTGCCTTAGCATATCATTCTTCAGCCTATCATTCATAGTCACACCACACTTGCTTCGCAAGGAACGCATTTCCACAGCATTTATTCTACTTTCATGCTTCTTTTGCCACACCCAACACTCACTTTCACCATAAGCGAAGGCACCAGCACACCATTGTGAACAGCCAGTCGTGCCCTTGCTGCTGAGAGCCTTTTCCCTTATATAGTGGTACGATTACAGCCTTATACCAATCATCCGGCACACGGTCATATCTCCAACACATATTATAGATCCGGCACAACATGCTTGCTACCACCCCGTCACCGCCTTTCAGCATTTCAGCAGACACTGTCGTACCCTGCAGCTTTTCCAACTTTCATCCCTTTCAGCGCTCTTACAATCTCATCTATTTCTATTTCATTCTCTTTATCTACATCTGAGCTTGGGTCTTCAGAACTGGCGTCTTCCCAGTTACCCACTCCTTGTACACTATCCTGGCAACTAAATCAAGTTTCAAAATATCCCTTCCAGCATTCCAAGACCTTACATTATTCGCTTAGTAAACATCCATCATTTGCTCTTATAACATTCATACTCGATGTTCCTGTCACTCTGCAAACCAATCTTACCTGTTTCCAGAACAGCTTAACATTGGCCCTGAAGATATCAGAGAACTTCCTGTTATACTTTTATTCTTTTTCATCCTTTTTCATGTTTACTATCTCTTTCACTTTCGTATTCATTTCGGAGTATCTCTTCTTTACTCTTTCCAAATCATTTGTCATATTCGTTGCCTGATTTACCCTATTTTGGGCCTTATAGTCTAACACATTAAGCCAGGCCTCTTTCTTCTACTAAATTATTACTTGTTAAAATTTTAGAAAAATCATCTACTTTTCAATATTTGTAAATATGGGAGCACCATGTATTATCACATAATTAATTTACCTGTCATGTCTTTATATTTAATTCTTTTGACCTATTTTGGTATAGTAATTTTATTCTAGGTGCATCGTCTTCACATATTATAATTATATAATCAATGTTAACATAATATTGTAAAACATTTTAAAAGAGTGACAGTGGAGTTCCTTACCCATTCTCCTCCATACGAAACTACCTTTTGGAAGGGGCAACTAGAATCAATTCTATTTTCTTGTAAATTTTGACGTAAAAAAGTTGTGCCTATTTGAAATAAATAATTTGACCTTGGTAGCAAAATTATTGATAACACTAGTGAAATGATATTGTAAACAATAACAACAATATTATTTTCCTAACTAACCTATCTTAGCTAGAGAAACAATAAATTTATAAAAAAAGCGTAGAATCGGCAGAATTTCCAACATGATATTAGTGAAATGATCAATGATAAATGATTTTATTTCTGTAAGTAGGTTTGTACAAACACTTTTACACGTCAATCGTATGTTTTAAACTAGATGAGGTCGGCGTTTCCTATCTGACTACTCTGAGAAGAAAGGCCGAAACCAACTCAGAGGTCACAGTCTCTTTTAAAGACCAGACATAATCTTGGTCAGATCATGTGAAGACCATTTAGATTCGTATCTGAAATGGTCTTTTGAGGAAAGAACCACACAGTTTGAGTGGACCTGTCCAGTCAGTGCACGCATTTGTCAGTAATCGTGCAGCTCAACTCAGGAAGTCAGGACTTAAGGAGCTCAATGATTAGACATTTGGGTAGGCCGCAAAAATTACTCAAACTGCCAGATCATGATTAAAATTGACTGAGAAAAAAAGCAATGACCGACATAGTCAAATAGTAAAATGATCATCAACAAAAATTGAATATGAATAAAAAAAAGCAAATCAATTACATACTAAAAACTGGCTCAGTGCGTGTCCGACCGCGCACGGTGAAGATTTTCGTAGTTGCGATGAATATATATGCAAGCACAATTGATTTTATCCACCGCTAAAACGCTGAAAAAAACACGTTTCTTGCCCATACCAGAAACGAGTATTATTTTTAATTAAAGAGTTTAATTATTTACTTTATATTATTATTTGTTGTTATAGCGGCCATTACGATTATTCCCGTTGTCCTCCACTTGTTTGGCCACTACTGGAGGACAGCGAAACAACTTTTAAAAATTATTCTCGTTCCACACCACTGGGGGACACTTCATGGTTTGAATAGGTCAAATCTGTTTCAAAAATCGAATCGGGGCAGCCCTGAATTCACGTAGTGCTGCTACCTCTAGAGTGTTTATAAAAGCTGGAGGCGCGAAGGGAGAGCATCCTCCGCCCGCTGCTCGCTGTCACAAAGCATAGGCTCCCGTGCGAGCTGTAGGGCGACCAGCAAGCCGAAGCTGCGGAGGTGAGCATGGGTGCCTATCTTTTGTTACGTAAGGGCGTAGGGGTTGCATTTCTCGCAGCGCCGGAGACGATGCAGAAGCAACTAAGTGTTTTGAGGTTAGGTTACAATAATTTGTCCTCCAGTGGTGGACAACGAGAATAATTTTTAAAAGTTGTTTTGCAGTCCCCCAGGGGTGGCCAAACAAGTGGTGGACATCGGGAATAATCGCGGCCATAGAAGTACACACTCTGTGAAAATTTCAAGTGTCTACCTATTACGGTTCAAAAGATACAGCCCTGTGACAGATGGACGGACGGACAACAGAGCCTTAGTAATAGGGTCCCGTTGGCACCGGCTGGGCACAGAACCCTAAAAACAGAAAATCGATTAGGTACTAAAAATTATTGACGTCAAACTATAGTATAGTGTAGAATGTGTGTGTGATGTTATTTTTTGACGGTCAATACCTATTCCACGGTTATTTGCAAATGCTTGACTATTACGAGTGGATGCCTCTTCAGGCAAATTACCTTAGTAAGGTAATTTAAATATGGCGTAAAAATATAAATGACACAACTTCGATCAAGAATCATTTTTGAGACTAAAACGTACTCTAGTTCCCTGAGGTCAACATGATGGTAAAGTTTTTTGTACAAGTTAGGGTTTTAAATTGAGAAATACGTGTTTTTTGTTTAGGATTTTCTATCAAAATTAAAGAAAGAAAAAAATACGTTTATTTGCGGTAAACTACCCCGCAGGATTTCGTTTTGAAGCATCCCGCAGTCTGGACTTCTGCAAGGTTGATTGGCAAAATCGCCCTTTCTTCTAAGGGATTAAAACATTATATTTATTGCAATTTATTTTCTAGTAGGTAATTCTGAAAAGTATAAATCAACATTTTTAAAGCAAAACCAAACAATATGACAATGGCCAACTTGCTCCGCCAATCACTAAACTCGTTTATTGCTAAACATCATTCTGTCTCTGTCATCTTCAAAAATTTGACAGAAACAGAATGATGTTTTAAACTCGTTTAGCGCTAAATGTGTTTAGTGATTTTTGGTCTAAGGTTTAAGAACTATTTTTGCGGTTTTCACCACCATTTAGAAATTTGTTCTGGAAGATTTAGGTGTTCAAATTTTGGATCATTATTAGCTATATGCTTAATTATTCAAATTTTAACAGGATTTATTTTTAACTAATTATAATATTATACGGCTAATATTGAAATAGCATTTTATAGAGTAAATTATATTTACTAAAATGTAAAAAAAATATGGGTGACTAGCTTTTGCCCGCGGCTTCGCACTCGTTAATTTAGACTTTGACTATCAATTTGGGTTATAATTCAATCATGATTCGAAAGACACCTGGCGCCATCTATTATCATAAGAACGTTATTGTTTTTTCCTCGGGAACAGTACTTTTTTTCGGGATGAAAGGTACCCTATGTCCGTTTCTGTACAACTGATAACGTATATGCAAAATTTCAGGATGATCAGTTCAGTGGTTTAGGCGTGAAAAGGTAACAAAGAAACTTACTTTCGCATTTATAATATTAGTTAGGATTAATTCGAACTATTCAGGCTATTGGAGCTTCTTTTTAAAATTTTGTTTTTTTGTAATACTTTAATAATAAACTTACATTTAATAAAGAAATCTCCATGTTTTTTCAAGTCGTAAAAACCGTGTCATGCAGGGGAGAGTTACATTTTTTTTAATAATGTTCTACAGATGTCAGTCGGCCTACGACAGATTAAGATCATCAATTTCCAATCCTCTTTTGCTACCCTACTATATCAGCTGTAACAAAATTTCTGGACTGATTACGGATCTCAACCAAGTTTCAAATCGCTTTTCGATGTCACCCCACCTGGCAAGCTTGAGATGTTTCGAGTCTGTTCTCCAATGAACACGGGATTGCTTCTTAGACTTGGAGAGAATTGTAAATGGTAGTATATACTTCGATATATATTATACTGTTTGATGTGGAGGAAATTGTTCCATACATTTTTGAATTTTCCATGGTCGTTAGCGCTGATAAAATATCACTTTTTCTAGGTACTCTCTGGGCCAAAGAATTGCGTGTTCCTTTACCGAATGCAGTACCAGACGTTTCGAAGATACCTACATTGCCACCCCAGAGACTAAGCTAAAGTCTCATGTTCCTGCAATTATAGGTATAGTCCTCCTGATCGTATTTCGGCCATGGCGGCCAATCTCAACTGAGACTATCCTTCGGCGCGGGAGATATTATAGTGCACAAGTTTGTGCGCAGACTCAGGTGCACTCTCTCTTCCCTCACTTTCAAAGTCCGATGGGACTGCAATCCGACACGACCGGAGAGAGATCAGGCGCAGGAACAACGATTTAACGTACTTTCCGAGGCACGGGGGTGTCACACCGCCAACTTCCAAACTCCGGGCTATTACTAATAAATTCCTAATCGAAAAACCCATTAACACTTTGCCTGACGTGGGAATTGAACCACAGGATCTCATGCTCAGCAGTTACACTTGCAACCACGACACCAACCAATTACACCGGTACTCGTACCTTTCAAACCGGAACACGACAACGAAACTTGGTGGCAGAAATAGGTAGAATAGAATAGAATACTCTTTATTATGTACACCATAAAAATTACAGATATAAATGTAGAAATTTTACATAGGGTGACACAATAGGCGGTCTTATCGCTAAAAGCGGTCTTTTACAAACAAGTTTTTTTTTTTTAAGTATGTATGCTGGTAGTTCAATCAGCCTCAATTTTTTTTTATTGTTGATTCGTTTACGGGGTTTTATATTGATGCGGGAAGACACGTGCCAGCGTGTGCTGGGCCACGTCTTTTGTAGTTGTTTTAGTTTTGTGAAAGTTTACTAACATAGTTTTTTTAAGTAACTGTTATATGGAATGCGATTATGTGTCCGAATTAAAGAATATATCGCACGCGCCACACAACTCAAAGGATCTCTCTACCGTCTGATACGTAAACATTATTATCAGGGTGTTTCATAATTCTAATGCATTATTTATTTTTCTTAGTACATAGTATCTTAATTAATGGTAAAAAATAACACGCCTAGAGGTATATTATTTTGGAAACATTGGGTGGACGACCTTTGTAAGACGACTAATATGTCAGTGTCTATATAAGATACGAAGTTTAATATAATTATATTGTTGTATTGTCGTCTCCACCTTGTATAGGTGCGGAGTGAATATGTAGCTAAACGCGTCTATCCACACCCAGGTCATAAGAGAAAGCTTGAGACTGCACTTACCAGAAAAAAATGCCAACGGGATCCTGTAATGATTCCTAAACATCTACAACAATTTATCTGATTGCCTAAAATCTGTGTTCCATAATATTGAATTAAAGTTTAGCAACAATTAATTACCTAACCTGTAATATTTTTTTAACCGACTTTTCAAAAAGGAGGAGGTTATCAATTCGGATGTTTATATATATATATTTTTTTTATGTATGTTCGGGCATAACTCCGTCATATATAGACGGAATTGCAAAATTCTTTTTTTTTGGAAAGGGTATACTCTCGAGGTGGTCCCATTGTCACCAAGTCAGAATCTGATGAAGGGATCCCATGGAAATCGAGGGAAATCTTCAAATTTTACAAGCACGCCTATAGCGATTCGGGTATTTTTTATAGTAACTCGTGCATTTGCTCTCGGAAAGCACCATTTGGTGAAGTGGAACTGATGATGAAGACCAGAGGCCACCGGAACTACTCAATTATAAGTATTTCACGGGTTACGATTTGATTACTCTAATATGGTTACTAAGCAATTTATGCTCGTCACAATGAATATGGTGAAATGGTGCTGATGGTGGTTTTACCATCAGCTCCAGTTCTTTTGGTTCTTACCAGGAGAACTCCTCAACAATTAACGTCCCTGCATCGGGAAAAGGAATATTTTGTAAAAGGTGATGAGTAGTTGACATTAGGCTATTGTAACTTAGATAAATTAATAGCTGATTCACTAAAAAGTGAAAAATAAAAATCTTTTTTACCAAAAAAAAGCAACCGACTTCATAAAAAAACAATACAAAGTGAAAAATAACTTTAATTTCGGAAGTCGGTGGCAAAAAACTAAAATACAGATCCAAAGACACCGACTTCCGAAATTAAAGTTATTTTTCACTTTGTAGTGTTTTTTTTATGAAGTCGGTTGTTTTTTTTTTTGTAAAAAAGTTTTTTATATGGGTACACATTGATACCATGTTATGGAACAATGATTGTGTATGGTACACTGTTATGAACTACATAAAATGAGTACACGCAGTGCTAGCAAAGAAAAGTTATGTAATTAAGTTGTAAAACAGATTGACAGACATGTTGTAAAACCATACATTGACATACACTTCTATTCTGATATTCTAGATACAAATTACTACTTGTTCAATACAAAAGAGGCTTTATATTTCACATACACTTCTGCCTAACCCTATGGGGAATACACACTGCATTATGTTACGCTAAGTGATTGAAGCAATCAAATAAATTCTTCGATGTTTACATCTTTATAAGGCGCTGTCCAAATGTAGGACACCATAAGGGGCTCAGTTTTGTGTCGCACAATTCGGTGTATACACACACTACATACACATATTACAAGCCAGAAAATATTTAGTGTATTGTCAAATGTTTAACGAAAAGACTTATTCAAAAATATTTTATAAAAATAAAATAGTACCTATCATGAATTATATAACAATTGTAAAACAGAGCTCAAAAATAATATTTTCGCCACATAATTCTCAAAATTTTGAGCGTAAAATGTCATATCAACTAAAGAAATAGGTACCTAAACATTATTCCACTGAGCCGTGATTTAATTAAAACTGCAAGATTACTTTTATTTTGGTGGTCATTCGATTCAACTAACATCAAACGCAACGCAGTTCTGAACCTTGTTTGTTGCCGCGATGTGCTATTGTCAATTTTTTATTTTTTTTATTTTAGATGGGTTTGCTCTTGACTCTAGTCTAGGTCAGAGATGACAGGACAAAGTCGACGATGGAGTGAGCTTACCCAGAAAAAGCCTGTTCACTCTCACTTTGAAGAGATTTGGGTTGTATGCGGTCGGAAACACAGGCGCAGGTAGAGAATTCCACTCTTTTGCTGTGCGAATTATAAAAGATGTTTGGAAGCGCTTAGTGCGAATTGGTGGAATAGCAACTAGGTAGGGATGGTAACTTGCAGTGCGCCTAGATGTCCGATGGTAGAAGGGGGCCGGTGGAATGAGGTCGTGGAGTTCTTGGGCACACTCACCGAAGTACAATCTGTAGAAGACGACAAGCAGGCAACCTAACGGCGAGGAGCCAAGCTGTGAAGCTTGGCATCCACCAGTTTTATGTCGCCAATGAGTCTCTTAGCTCTGCAATTAACTAAAAAAATTGCGCCTTAGGGCTGACTACGTCCTCAGACAGGTGAGACGGGCTCCTTCACAAAGAGCTCTTCTGCTGATCCAATCAGATCGATCGATCGATCTTCGGTCGATGTTCGTCAATTAGCTACCAGCTTTTTAACCTTGAACTTCCTAAAACAAAATACACATTACATGCAACTTTAAAATCAACAAAACTATTTGCTCACAATATTTCAATTGTGTTTACTTAGTTCTCAAGATCTTGACATCCGTTATAAAGAGTAGATTTTTTTATAATTATGGAACAGAAGGTAATGCGGTCTTTTAGAGGCCGAGTTTTGGAAACTATGGATTAAATAATGACCATTAGTGCCCGTTTTCAAACAAACAGTTTCTTAAGCAGCAAGTTGTTTTCGTCTATTCACCATTAGTTTCTCGGTAGGCAACTAGTAAGCTCCAAAATCTGCAATTTTGACATTTGATTGTGGTTTTTTAAGACAAGTTCGGTGTCCGTCAATACAGTTAAGCATCGCCTTGTATTTTACGCTAATGAACCTCATACCAAATAAAATCAGCACCATTGTTGTGTTTGAACAACTGGAACCGGTTTTTTAGGAACAGTTAATCGGACGTATACAAAATTAGAGTATATTTGGTACCAACCAAATTGTAAGAAAACAATGACTTTTCTAAACCAATCAACGACTCGAGATTGCTTGGAAAGCTTATGAATGAAAGCCATACACACTACGGTCAATCGGAGAGTTGTTCCTATGTAGGTGTCCTAGGTCCTGATCCAGCATAGCTACTCACAACCATTCGATACGCTTCCGTGTCGAATCGAACGTCAATAAATGTTATCTAAGGAGTTTTCTAAACGCTGTTCACAAATCCAGAATCCGAAAATTTGTCAGTTTAAATCAAAATAGACGACTGCAAATCAGTTAATCGAAAATGTGTGGTTTTCGACACGAAAGCTTGGCGTTGTCAATAGCTATACAGCTCATGTTTTATCTGTGTGCCAAATTTCATACAAATTCGTTCGTTATTAATACACATCATCGTACATTACTGCAGTCGCCGACAATAGAGGCATTGATGGACGAACGTGAAAACGTGGGACGAGGCGAAGTCGAGGCACTCATTCGTGAGTCCATCATGTCCGGTTGCGGCCAAGCCTTGTATAGTACTTTTCTCAAATAATGCGCGGAAATTCAAATTAAGTAAATTAATTATACATTTCAGAATCAATGACAAACAATGATAACTTTTCTGGCGCCAATATGTCCATTTGTTTCTTTTTCAGTTTATATGCTCCATTTGCTAAGCCAGTTCGAGATTTAAATAAAATATTTAATAAGTTACCTCCTTGGTTGCCCTGGATCGAAGTAAAAAGTTTGTTCCGTTTTTAAATTAGACGGCACATAATAATATAAGTTTCCATAATAATTTATGCGGCCTCTAAACACGACAGTTAAGAATTTCCATACTAACATTGGCAGCCGCCTGCTCGCATGTATTTGACCAGTACAGCATTTTCGATTTATCTGGAACATGGTTGCCAAAATAATGCTCGAATTTCCAAACATGTTTGAGAAAAATATCACCTTTTTTTTTTCAATGCCTTACAACTAATGCGATAGCCAAGTCACACACATAAAATTAAAAGTAAAAGCACAAAATATATCTCAAGATCATAAAGATCATTAGTGTAACTTACATATAAATCATTAATTTTGAATTTGTAATTATAAATTGTGAGAACAAAATATGTGAGAAAGATGTTAATAAGACGTATACGTTTAAGAGCGCATACACGGGTCCACAAGCGCCGCTCCTTTAAAAAAATATTATCTCGTGACTGAGAAGGAATTTTGAAAAACGGCTTAATAAGCGACCTCGGTAAGTGTGTCAAGATTTTTCTAATACCTTTTATAAACTTTCATATTGACACACGAAGAAACAAAATTCGATCTAAACAAAAGCGGCCAAATTCATTTAGATCGTATTTTGTTGCTTCGTGTCTCAATATGAAAGTTTATAAAAGGTATTAGAAAAATCTTGATACACTTACCGAGGTCGCTTATTGAGCCGTTTTTCAAAATTCCTTCTCAGTCACCAGATAATACTTTTTTAAAGGAGTGGCGCTAGTGGACCCGTGTGCGCCCTCTTAAAGTCTCCAGAGTACAGCCAGCAGAAATTAAAAGAAAAAAAAAACATTTAAAAATTATTAAAATAATGCTTGGCAGCTAAGAGATGACCCATGTGTTTAATACTTTGATTAATTACACTGAAATATAATAAAGAAATCACAAAGTTTTTTGAGATTGTAAAAACCGTGGGAAACGGGGGCGCGGGCGGGTCACTAGTTTATGTATAATTGTATTGTTTTTTAAATCAACCTTCAAAGAAACGATGGCACGTGTAAAAGCTCAATTTAGTATAAATTATAATTTATTCGTACTTTGATACCTGCTAAAATTTTTCGTTAATTAAAACAACTGACACAAGCAGCAAAAATATAATTGTTAACAATGTGATTATAATACACTGGCCTTCAAAACTTGGTATCACACGTCTTTTAAAATTGCATTTTTTTTCTAAACTATGTAGAAGTCAGAGCTTTTTAATAAAAAACGTTTTATAGCAAATTTCATCAACTTTCTTTGAAATTAGAGTTTATTATATATTAGTAACGTTTTTAACTTAAAAAAAGATAAAAACTAAAATATAGCTATTTTTAACTTAGTGGCAAAAAACTCAAACAACATTTATGAGTATATTTTACGCCTTATTTACATTATAATAATTGGTATTGCCTCCTCGGGCTCCGATTATAGCTTCGAGCAGGAAGACGAGGTTTCGGAGACGATTTAAATAGGCTTTTATTTTAGTTATTTTATTTATTTTTTATATATATTATTCTATATTTTGTGAATGTGAGAACGTTCTAGGCCTAACTTGTAGACTGTTATGTAGATTTGTAGACATTTTTATATTTTGTTTAGTACCTGTTACTTGTTCACAGGCCTACACTGTCCTCCCATACCTATTAACACTGTAATTTGAAAACATTGTAAAAGACACTTATTTTTAAAAGAGTAACCGTGGAGTTTCTTACCGGCTCTTTTCCATAAGAAACGACTAATGGGAACCGTGCACCTAGCTTCTGACGTTTCATAAGTGCCCATGTAGGTTTATGTGAAATAAAATATTTTGATTTTTATTTTGGTGTTGGGGAACATTCTCCCATTCTTCCATCAGGGCCAGTTTTAGGGCCCTGAGGGTGATAGGAGGTCTGTGGTTTCTGACCAGCCCCCCGAGCTCATCTCAGGCGTGCTCAATTGGGTTGAGAACAGGACTTCTTGATACCAACCTACTCTTCTACGACACAAGCGGAATGTGGCAGTATCGATTCATCACCCATATTTACTAAATATGGCCCTGCATAATCATCTCTTGATCTCTTGATCTCTTGAGCATATCATACTATCAGACGATCGTACTATCAAAAGTATCACAATGTGAAGTGTCAAGCGATTTTGGAGCTTAGAC
Source organism: Griposia aprilina (assembly GCA_916610205.1). Lineage (NCBI taxonomy): Eukaryota > Metazoa > Arthropoda > Insecta > Lepidoptera > Noctuidae > Griposia > Griposia aprilina. The sequence goes on along the minus strand of OU744300.1, from coordinate 4,518,538 downwards.
AGTGTAAATATTACAGTCATATTAACCTGCCCTGCACACGATAATGGCTATCCCTTCTTTACCTTGAATTAAAATCAAGAATTGCGGCAGCGGGTCAGACAGAACAAAAATACTTGATAAATAAAAACAAAAGACGGTGACGGGCCACGGCCATTAATCTTTTCTGTAGATTTTTATCACTTTTACTAAGATACTGTTTTTGCGAATGCGCGCGCGTGCAAGATACATAATTAAAGAAATAAAACAACTAATATAAATACTTCAATATCTAAATTGCAATTCATAGTAAATAAATACACAGTGCAATAACTTCTTTTCAATGAAGTATAATTTCTAGTCATTAATGAATAAAGAATCGTACAATAAATTAAGTACTTATAATCCTTCTAAGTAACTGCATTCGATTCGTTTTCAATCTTCGTAAGTTTGATCATATGCCCGCACCGGTTGCTTTTAAAATGGTTACCCATTCGTCAGCGCAGAGAGTTAAGGGCTCTGTCTATGTTGTTTTCTATTCTCGACAAACCTACTTCTCCTTCTTACCTCACTTCACATGTTCAATGCTTGTGCTCCGCGCATAGTAAAAATCTTCGATCCACCAGCTATCGTCTTCTACGATGTCCTTCTCACCGCTCTGGTTTCATTCACTCGTCTTTCTTTGTCCAGGTGGTCTTTCTTTGGCATGCGCTCCCTCTGAACATCAGGACGGCAACCAGTCGGTTACCTTTTAAAGTGAAGGGGGGGGGGGGTGAGGAAGTGAAGAGAAGGGGAGGAGTGGGTTACTTGCTAATTCCATGGGAAAACCGACTTTGTGTCGCTTTTAGGTCGTTTTCCGTTATTCCTAACCGTTTTTTCCATCAAACATTGATTGGCACCCACCATTAACAGACATACACACACATGCAGACACCATCACACACACAAACACACACATGCAGACACCAGCTTACACACACACAGTCATACAGTATTTTTAACCGACTTCAAAAAGGAGGACGTTCTCAATTCGTCTGTATGTTTTTTTTGTCTGTTTGTTACGCGATATATCCGGCAATTGTGGGTCGATTTTCTTTTTCTTTTTCTTAATGGATAGGGTATGCCTCAGGGGAGGTCCCATATAAATTTTATTAACTTAGCTTAGGTAGTTATTCAGTAAACTTCAATAAAACGCATTTTTTTCCACTTAGTATTGATGATGTTCTAATAACTTCCTATCACTGTTATTTTCATAGCAAGTAGTGGTATACGAATTTGTGTGAGATAGGTACTACTAAAAAGTGAATAATAAAACTAAATACATAAAAAAACAATCAACTTCCAAAAACAAAACACTATAAACTGAAAAATTACTTTAATTTCAGAAGACGGTGGCAAAAAACGAAAATACAAAACCAAAGACACGGACTTCCGAAATGAAAGTTACTTTTCACTTTATAGTATTTTTTTTTTGGAAGTCAGTTGTTTTTTTTTGTATTCTAATAATCATAGATATATTCACATGTATGCTCTTAACATTTTCCCTCCATTTTGTCGAGTGTCAGTTGACAACTTTGACATTACAGTAATACCACTATACACACGTAACTTTGTGTATAGGTATCCATGTTGCAAATCATCATATTTTGGTAATAATGCTGACAAACTTAAGAGAGGCAGGCTTTGTGCAGCTTAGGACTGTAAGCCATGAATGATGGTTCCTAAGCAATGCATACAATGAAAATCTATTGTTGCTGGTCATTCGAGTTGATAAAAATGTCAAATGTGTTGAAAAGCAGTGAATGCGATGTGGTATATACCAACTTTAACTCTAAAGAGTTTTACGATTGTCCAGATCTTGATTGTCAATCAACATCGATGTGGCAATAAGAAAAAAAATGTTATGAAGTAGATCTATTGTTTTAAATTATTTAAAATATAGCGAGAACAAAAGCGAATGTGAGTTATTTCACACCAGAAAAAATCGAGATGAATAAAATGTTATCCTTGTATTCCTTCTCTGGGAACTTCGACTGGTGAACCCTAATACAAGTTACCATGTGTGCTAGGACACCAGATTCAATTCTGTTAATTGTTACTCTCTTTAGGATCTATCCTTAAACTGTAAAAATATATTTATTGTAACAGACAGCACACTTTTTTGAAAGAAAGAAATAATAATAATTATTATTATTTTTACGTCCCTTTCATTTCTCGGGACCCTGGGATCCCGAACCTTTGGAAGGTGTACGAGGGGCCGAAGCCAACTCGTAGAGGCCTCCCTTTATAATATTTTGCTTTATTGCAAGAGAGCGGTGTCTAATATAAACTTATAAGTTATATTATAACCTCTCCAAACATAATATAGGCATAAAATATATAAAAAAAGACGTGTGGCACTCGGGGACTGCCGCGGTAAAGCTATTGCATAGCATTTTGTATCAACTTATGCAATTATAATTATTTATTTATTTTATTTATGCAGTATTTCTTTTTCTTTGATATTAATTCAAGTTACACTTTTTGATAAATACCTATACACCTATATACTTTCTCATAAACAGCTGCTTATGTATTCGTCCGATTTCGGAGCAGCTCGTCTCGATTCGTGCGAGCTTCGTAGAGTCGTACAATACGTCTAGTTGCACGCACACACACCGTGTCGAAGACTGCCGAAAAGAAACGACGTTAGACAATGCACCAAGGATAGAAGCTATGCAATAGCTTAAAAATACTTTTGTTACTTACCCGGTTTTGAACAAGCAACAAGATGCTTGAACATACTGACCACTGCGACTTCTTCTCACGTATCAACACAAATAAATCGATAGGTCATGCCATGATAAAAATATAAGCCGGTAAACAAATACTACTAAGGTAATAAATAGGTACTGGAGTGATATTTAATTATCGTCAGTAATTGTCGAGGCTATTTTATAGCATGAAAAATGAAATCAAAATGTCAAAAAATGAATAAACCCAATGCATGTAAATATAGACGCTAGTAAAAAATTACGCGAATCAAAAACTTGGTTTATACAAAGTAAACGTGAATTTCATATTATACATCGTTCTATTTCTGTCAATCTTTCGAAGCTCACAGAGACAGAATGATGTTTTAAATACAAAAATGCTAAAAAAGCATTTAGGGGCAAACCAGACGCGTTACTTTTAGCATTGGCGATCGGCGATGACTTCACAGCGTTTTGGCGACTCACTGTGTTCGGTTTGGCGATCGCTTTTTGGCAGTCACTGTGTCGAGCTACCGAAAAACGTTTGCCATCATCTGCCAACGCCATAAAAAAACGGGTCTTTGACCCATATTATTTAAGTGTCGTAAAAATATGAGTTACAGATACATGTCAGATCAAATCAATTAATGTCAAAAACACAAAGCAAAATAAAAATTAATTAATTAGGACAATAAATTAAATTAAGTAAATAAACAATGAATTAAATTAAGTAAATAAACAATGAATTAAATTGAGTAAATAGAAGTTATGCCAGAAGCAAAAATTATAATATCCATAACTACATCTACGACTACATCATTACCTACTTAATTATATATAATGAAATATCAAGCACCAGCAATATGCCTGCTACAATAATGCCCAATTTAGGGGCAATCCAGTCGCTGAGCAATCATCGCCAGGACAGTGTTGGAACAAGCCCGCACCCTGCGCACCAAGGACGCGCACCGCTTGGGCACGGCGCCGTGGAAACAGTCGGTGCGCGCTTCCACAAACATGCCCGAGGTGCAGCAGAAGTGGGGCAGCCCCAACACCGCCCTAAAAATGTTGTTGTATTGGACGCGAAGGGCACTGTAAGCAGCTTGTGAGTAAGATGCGTATAGGCTGCACGTGTACATGGAGTTGCAGAAAGCTTTGAAAAGTGTGATCTTAACCTGATTTGAACGACGTGCAAACCTTCGGGCTATCATATTTGCTCTCTTAGACAGTGCCCTCCGCTCCCGCTCAATGTCGTCATGGTCTTTCAGATCGGCTGTTAGCCAGTGCCCCAAGTATTTAAATTGGTTCACCCGTTCTAACGGTACACCATTCAAGCGAATAGGCGATACTTGCTGTGGCGCAATTGGCGCCTCCCTGGAATTGGCTTTTCGCGACATTATACATAAGGCCATGGCTGCCAGCGTACTCCTCACAGATTTTCATTAGCTTGCGTAATTCACAAACCGACGCGCTCAGCTCCATCATAAATGTCAGATTGTTTACACATACATCGTCAACGTGGCAACCAAATTGCTGAGTACTGCGCGCGACGATGAGTATTAGTAGTAGTGTATTCCCAACTTTGTTGGAGTAAGCTTCCATTCTAACCGTATGCAACTGAATTTCAGTATTTTACATGGAAGTACTGCCTATCTGCCCTCCACAACACAGTTACTGGGTAACACGATACCACGATACGACTGTTTGTCAGAGTTTCAGGCTTCTGACGATCTGATCTACGAATGAGAATCGGGACCAAAGGATTAAAGTACTTTCCGAAGCTCGGACGGGTCTCTGTTTGTAAAGTTAGTCGCCCATCCACTGGAAAACCTCAGCAACCGTAGCTTAACCTTCGATAGACCCGTGCGGCTGTTATCATTTTTTGCCACGAGCCTCTTCCGAAAATCAATAGTCGCCGATGCTAAAAGTATCGTGTCTGGCATAGTGACTTGTGGTGTAGAGCAGGCCTTAAAATAATAATTCTCTCAATAAAAGTAAATAAACAATTACATTGCGTTCAGTTTTTGGTTAACAGTTCAACGGTGCGGTCGATCTCAAAATGGAGTGTTTAAAAGAAGATAAGATGCTGAAGTTCCGTCCGGATACGTTAGAAGCTGTGAGGAAAGAACTTAACTTGGAGAAACCCGGAAGAATTGCTGAGGCTGTAGATATTTTAGAGAACTGGGTGCAAATGCAGCCGCATTTTGCGAAAAAGGATTTCTGTGAGTATTTGTTTTTTTGTTATTTGTTATGTCCTGAAAGTGCCAACGTCGTGAAAATTATTTTGTAAAGATTTAGTAATGAATTTATTGCCAGCCCTTCTCCATACGATCCATTAGAAGGGCACGTAGCTTCTGACGTTTCATGAGTGCCCATGTAGGTTTATGTACAATATCAAATTATTATATAATTAACTATTTAGGTAGCTACACTAGGAACTAAATTAACTAAACTAACTAACTTTACATTACTATACAAGCAAAGAAGAACACTTTGGTTTATATTTAGGGTCAGTGCTCATACACATCGCTGTTATTTGGAATCGTACCCTGAAAAATTAGCATTTCCATTCAATGTAGCAATGCTGCCAAGTCATCATAATCAGCCTATAATGTTCCCACTGCTGGGACACAGGCCTCCTCTCTTTGAGAGGGAATGGGCTGTAATCTACCACGCGGGCCCATTGCGGGTTGATGCTGGATGCTGCCAAGTATATTATGTTAAATAAAATATTTTGAATTCGATAGTAATCATTGGTACCTGCTGATTCATAGAAAACAAGCCGTGCGCCCTAGATATATGAATCATATTACTATGCATGCGCCTGATGGGATTTCTCATCGGCAAGAATGACGAACTTCAATAGAAAATTTCATCCCTTAAGTAACCCCTTTAGGAAGTGTTTTTTTTTTTTATTCTTCGTTAGTGTTCAATAGCAGTATTACAGGGTGGTAGGGAAATTGACGCACAACCTGTTACCATGGATTCAATACATGATTCTGGACCCCATTGCGTTGAATATTTTCATAGGTTAGGTAAAAAAAAAACTGCTGTTTCCTACAAAATACAATACCTACGCGGTCAAAATGTATGGAACAGCAGATTTTTATTGTAATAACCGACGAAAGAATCATGTACTGAATCCGTAACAGGGTGTGCGTCGATGGGGGCCAGCCTGTATAAGAAACTCTTGTGCATTTTTTTTCTGCCAACCTGTATAAGAAACTATTGTGCAAAATTTCCCTGCCATCCTGTATAAGAAACTCTTGTGCAAAATTTCCCGGCGATGGCAGTGAAATTTTGCACAATAATTTCATATACAGCATACTGTATAAGAAACTATTGTGGGAAATTACATGCTTCTAGACCAAGCGTTTTAAGATATGCGTAGTTTGTCTGAGAATCTAAGATTTCTATAAAGTAGATGAGATAAAACAGTGCATCAAAGTTCCAAAAATGTTTACCAGCATATTACGCCAACCTCTGCTAAATACATGTTGATTAAGATGAAAATCAAGAAAATCATTTTTTTTGTCGATACTACTAAATAATTAAGAATACATTAATTAATTCAGTTCAATTCAATTTCATAATAAACGTCACACATTGATAATTTAGAAATTATCAATGTCAACTCACTAAAATTAAAAATAGAATATCAATTAAAAATTAAATCCAAATAAAATAGAGAAATGTAAACTCAATTAAATATCTATATATATAAAAGAAAGTCGTGTTAGTTACACTACTTATAACTCAAGAACGGGTGAACCGATTTGGCTGAAAATTGGTAGGGAGGTAGCTAAGAACTGGGAGAAGGACATAGGATACTTTTTATGCCGTTCCCGTCGTTCCCGTGTGACGTGACATAAAACGTGGTATAACAAAACGCAACTGACATCGAATACCATAACAACTCAGTCAAAATATAAGTCAGCGGTTGATTTGTTAAAAATGGTATAACAAAACGCAATTGACAGCTGAGCATATTTAAAAAAAAAGTCTTACCGGTTGATGCATTTGTTTATAGCAAGGAATATAAATACTCTCTGCCGGTTTAAAGTTTCTAATAAAAAGCCACAAAGCAAACTTCAACTTCAAAATTTCTAAAATTATATTGCTGTGCCGTTTATCATCATCAATAAAAATACCATGCCGCGATCAAGACGATCAAATCTTTCTCGACAAAGCCGTAATGCAAGGGTAAATCGAAACATTGCGAATGAAAGCACTGAAGAAGAGCAAGAAATTGCACGTGAAGAGCGCCGCCATAGTATGGCTCGACTTCGTGCTTCTCACTCACAAGAGCAAAGGGAGGCAGCCCGTGAAACGGCTCGGTTGGCAATGCGAAATCGTCGAGCAAACCTCAGAGATCAACAGCTAGATAATTTACGAAGCAGAAGAAGAAATTCATCAAATACTGATTTGAATCGGGCAGCGTTTCAATACAATTGCAGCACTGATTACTGCTTGCATACTAGCGTTCGCATTGGGCCATTGGACGTAGTTTGCGAGTATTGTGGCGCATTCAAGTTTTCCGGAGAACCGCCAGGATTGTGCTGCCTTAGTGGCAAAGTGAAATTGCCATTATTGACTCCGCCACCTGAGCAAATAATAAAAATAATAATAATAATAAATAATCACCACAATACTCAAAGGAAAATTCAAAGGTGAGGAAGTTCTCATTTCGAGGATCCCGATGATCCCAACCGACATGCCATTTCAGTTTAAACGACTTCAATTTCCGATCCGTCTTGCATTCGCCATGACTGTAAATAAGTCACAAGGCCAATCGTTGAAAGTTTGTGGTCTTAATCTCAAACATCCATGTTTTTCCCATGGCCAATTATATGTGGCATGTTCACGGGTCGGAATACCTTCCGCGTTATTTGTTTTCGAGACTGATAAAAAAAAAAAATTAGTTTTATCACAAGATGCTACAATAAATGGCAAATAAAGAATCATTGTATAATTATATTTTTTTTATTTACAATTAACCTAATTTAAAAAGTAAAAAATGTGATCATGTGATATTGCCTTTCAGGCGAAACAAAGTTCGCCGGGTCAGCTAGTTAAGAATAATAATAGGTACATTTGTCATTTAAAATTAATGTCCATATCATACATAAAACAATAATGTCAGTCGACTTTAGTCACAGGAATGAATATGCTCACCGCTCAATGGATAGAATAAAAAAAATGTAGGTACCTATGTATAAAATTCTATTTTACGTTTTAATTTATTTGGAATTTTACTGTGATTTTGCATCACTGTCAAAAGCACAGTGATCTTTATTTGTCGGATGAACAGTGGCGACTTACGAGTTGTAGGTCGTAGGTTCAAACACTGAGAGGCGTTTTACTTTGTGTAAATTATTTCATCACCACTGCTCTCCAAACAATGAAGGAAAACATCGTGAGGAAACCAGCATGTCCTAGAACCAAAAGTTCGAAGACATGTGACATTTACCAACCCGCACAGGGCCCACGTGGTGGATTACGGCCCAGTCCCTCTCACCGAGAGGAGGCCTGTCTCCCAGCAGTGGGAACATTATAGCAATCGTTTGTCATGGCATGTGATGTGGAGGAATGCCTATAAAGTATAACTATGTTATAAGTACCTACTAGGTTATCTAGGTATGTACTGTGCCTACCAGGTCTCACACAGTCATACCTATAGTTCCACATTTATAATTTAATTATTAGCAGGATATAATTATAAAGTAAACGGGTTTAACTGCCTGTTACCATCAAGGTGAATTGGATTATACTTAAATAGCTGTTGTAAACTTCTAAAGGTACCCGCAGACAGGTACGACGTGACAGCGAGTGCCAAACTAAAGCGAATCCCGCTCCTGATGCGGGACGAAATTCGCTCGCGCCGATTGTGTCACCTTACTTCTATGGAGTTGTTCAAACTGGGGCCAATAGACGCGTCACTTCCCAATCTTTAAAGGCTCCTGCAGACAGGCGCAAAAAGACAGCGCGACGCGACTTTTGCAGAACAATTTTCATGAAGTTCCATATAATTGTTTCTACTAGAGTCGCGTCGCGCCTGTTTGTGGGAGCCTTAAAACAATCGAAGCGCGCAGTCGCGACCGGCGCGCGGCGCTTGATTCGCGTAGAGCTTAGAATCAAAGTGCAAGACTGCATTTAATAATTATTAGGTAGGTACCCATAGATAGTATAAGTAAAGTACCTTTAATTATATTGTACAATTAGCTAGAAGTTTTTGTAAATAGAGATCGCCAGATGCAACAGGTCATTATATCCTGAAGCACGGGGAATTTTCTGTATGAGATTAGGGTGAAAACAGACACTATGATAATAGAGTGTGTTCAAAAGAACCATGGGCATTCTTTGAAAAAAAAAGGCTGCCGCTGACAGGCGCGACGCGACGCATAGTAGAACAATTTCTATGAAAACTATATTATAGAGATATTGTTCTATCAGAATCGTATCGCACCGTCGCGTCGCGCCTGTCTGCCTTAAACCAATACTTATTGCATTAACAACCTGTATTTTTTGTACCCAACGATAATTATTGATGGCAATTTAAAACCTTACATAACATATTATTGTTTGCTTAATACTGAGCTTAAGAGGAGGTCACACTGAGGCATCTTGAGTTCTCTCGAATATAATAATATATGCACAAGTATACTGGGAGATACTCGTCACTATTTACATAGTTACTGCCAATTTTTCGTGCTTGTTTGAGAGCTTTTTATCAGTTCTTATTCACTACCTATTCAATAGAAAAAAAAAAAAAAAAACACATAAACCAACATGGGCACTTGTGAAACGTCAGAAGCTAGGTGCACGGTTCTAGTTGGTTGTTTCCTATGGAGAAGAGGCGACAAGAAACTCCACGGTTACTCTTTTAAAAATAAGGGGCTTTTACAATGTTTCAAATTACAGTGTTGATAGATATGGGAGGATTCAGCAATGTTTGTAATTAAATGATCTACACAATCATCAGTTTTAGTAGATAATGTGTTAATGATAAAGGGCAAATTAAATATTTTAGCAATAATAATATAAAATGAGCTTCAGAATGCAAAGAATTACAAAAGCTTGTAATAAAAACTAAATAATGGCTGCTACTTTAAAGTAGCTAACATATTAAACAGGGCCATTTGAAATCATAGGCGAGGTACTACGAATAATGACATGGCGACTAATATTAACAGTGGGTTAAGATGCAAGAGCGAGCGAAGCGAGCTCGGTACTTGAGGCACCCCGACTCGGACAGGTTAGGTTAAAAGTTAAAAGCTCTGGAAGACCCCGCCATCGCCTTCGGGGTTATTTTTTTTAAACCACCCAGAAGTAGGAGCCCCCCAGGCAGGGCTCTCTTGAGTGCGCCTTATTATTATTGCCATTCAGAAATAGAAGGCCTCGCCAAAACCAAAACTCGTTGCCAGTTTAAATTAAAACAAAGCTAACAACTGGTTATCAAGCTGCTACTTTCTACTTAAAATTTATCCTTCGCTGTAGCTGCCAACCTACTATTTTTGCTACTGGCTTTAATTATTTTTAACCGACTTCACAAAAAGGAGGAGGTTCTCAATTCGTCTGTATGTTTTTTTTTTTTTTTTTTTTTTTTTTTTTATGTGTGTTAGCTCATAACTTTTTTCTGGGTGAACCGATTTGGATGATTCTTTTTTTATTTGATAGGTGGTGCTTCACATGTGGTCCCATTTAAATTTGATCAAGGTCTGACCAGTAGTTTTTGAGTTATCTTTAATATTGCATATTTTTTCCACTTAGTATATATGGATGATGTGTTAATAATTTCCTGTCACTGTTATTTACACACCAAGTAGTGGTATAAGAATTTGTGTGGGGTAGGTACCGCAACTAAAAAGTGAAAAATAAAAACTTTTTTACAAAAAAACAACCGACTTCCAAAAAAAACACTAAAAGACGTGAAAAATAACTTTAATTTCGGAAGTCGGTGGCCAAACACGAAAATACAAAACCAAAGACACCGACTTCCGAAATTAAAGTTATTTTTCACGTCTTTTAGTGTTTTTTTTGGAAGTCGGTTGTTTTTTTGTAAAAAAGTTTTTTTATCCCAAATACAGATTCATTTGTTGCCGCGTTAAATACATGTCGTGATAAAGTCAGGAAAATTCATTGCTAAGCAGTGACAACCAACTTAAATTGTCTGTGTATTCAAATCACAACTATTATTCTTTGACAGTTGTATGAAATGGTTGTAGCACGGAAAATTTAGCTACGTAGGATGTCAATTTGCTAAGTAATAAATCTCACTGATTGTACAGTCGCCAGCACATCAAGTTACCACAAACTGTCAGATTTTCTCATTCAATTTTGAACTTAACTAACAACATTTTAAGGTTTAAAATCGTTTGTAGAAATTTGACAGTTTCGTGTAGCTTGACCTGCTGCTTGTCTCTCGTGTTGTTGCGGCTGACCGGAGTACGTCCAGTAGTTAACGGCTGGGCTGGGACAATCTCCCAATGTTGTTGACGTATGTTCCCTACTACGCTGAGTCGAGTGACTCCGCTGGCGACACACGTCACCACGCACCTTGAATGCGTAAGTGGGTGGGCACAACACGCTGGGACCTCGGAGAGATGGCGGCGAGGAGGCGGCAGAGAGGCGGCGATATAAAACTGCGGGATTTCTTCCTATTTCTTGCTTGCAGATTTCGGCTTCTACTTGTAGTTGTTGCCTCTTCGACGGCTGAGCTGCGACTGAGTTTTGCGTTTTTTTTTTTTTTGATTCTGGCTCTATTGCAGTTGGTCCCTCGGGGGCCTTCTCTGCTTTACCGGGCTTCGGTGGGGCCAGAAGGGCCTCTCACCAAGAGACTTTTGCCGGCCAATGGCACCTAATTTATACCCGGTGAGGCTGGCCTAAGGTACCGTAACGAGGACCGCGATTTTTAAACCCTTTTGCTTGCTAATTTTCACTATAGCCGAAATCTGTCAAGCCCCTTTATTATAATTTCTTAATTTAATGTTTTACAATTATTGTTCTAAAATCTTATATAAACAACCCTCAAAATTATTAAATCTTAATTAAAGACATAACTATTAACAATAAAAAAAATATCCTAGAACAATATGTGGTAAAACTTTTTGACAAAAAAACAACCGACTTCCAAAAAATACACTACAAAGTGAAAAATAACTTTAATTTCGGAAGTCGGTGTCTTTTTGGATCTTTATTTTAGTTTTTTGCCACCGACTTCCGAAATTAAAGTTATTTTTCACTTTGTAGTGTATTTTTTGGAAGTCGGTTGTTTTTTTTGTCAAAAAGTTTTTATTTTTCACTTTTTAGTGGGTTAGATAATAATTTATCGAAGTTAAAATAGCCTAATGTCAACTGCTCATCACCTTTTACAAAATATTTCGTTTCCCGATGCAAGGAATTGAGGAGTTTATTGTTGAGGATTTCTCTTGGTAAAAACCAGAAGAACTGGAGCTAATGGTGAAGCCACCATCAGCTCCATTTCACCATATGTATTGTGACAAGCATAAATTGCTTAGCAACCAACGAAAGAGCATTGCTAGAGATGACGCGATTACGCAACTTAAATTCAGTCTCAAATTGACGCATCAGCATGACTAGTAGGTAGTGGTTGCCGTATGAAAAACTTCAATCTTAATTGGGTATTACTTTTGTACGACCTGAATATTTTGGAATATTGAACCGTATGAAGTAAGCCCAACAAAAGGTAACTGCTGTAAATCGTTGAGGAATTCCCTCGACTGTCTATGGTCATCAGACCTGTAATGGCACTTATAACCCATATGGGTGCAAAGTTCTCATCAATATAAATGAATTAAGTCGAATCACAAGGTAGCTACTGTAAACCTTTGAGGAGTTCCCTTAACTGTCCTTCGTATTCATCATCAGACCCCTAATGGCAGTCACAACCCATCTAGGTGTAATGTTCTCATCAATAAAAATTAATCAAGCCCAAAAACAAGGTAACTGCTGTAAATCGTTGAGGAATTCCTTCAACTGTCTATGGTCTCCATCATCAGACCTGTAATGGCACTTATAACCCATATGAGTGCAAAGTTATCATCAATATAATTGAATTAAAACGAATCACAAGGTAGCTACAGTAAACCGTTGAGGAGTTCCCTTAACTGTCCTTCGTATTCATCATCAGACCCCTAATGGCAGTCACAACCCATCTAGGTGTAAAGTTCTCATCAATACAAATTAATCAAGCACAAACACAAGGTAACTGCTGTAAATCGTTGAGGAATTCCTTCAACTGTCTATGGTCTCCATCATCAGACCTGTAATGGCACTTATAACCTATATGAGTGCAAAGTTCTCATCAATATAAATGAATTAAAATGAATCACAAGGTAGCTACTGTAAGCCGTTGAGGAGTTCCCTTAACTGTCCTTCGTCTTCATCATCAGACCCCTAATGACAGTCGCAACCCTTCAGGTGTAAAGTTCTCATAAATACAAATTAATCAAGCCCAAACACAAGGTACCTGCTGTAAATCATTGAGGAATTCCCTCGACTGTCTTTCGGCTCCATCATCAGATCGATTCCAGACCTTCATTAAATTGTAGTTCTTTAAAATACTTAATGAAAAAATTAACAAATGCACTAGGCGCTCCTACGATTTTCGAAGGTTCCCCTCGTTTTCTCCGGGATTCCATCATCAGATCCTGGTTTCCTTATCATGGGACCACCCTTGAGGTATATCCTTTCTAAGAAAAAAAGAATCATCCAAATCGGTTCACCCAGGAAAGAGTTCTGAGCTAAGACACTTAAAAAAAAAAAAAAACAGGCGAATTGAGAACCTCCTCCTTTTTTTGAAGTCGGTTAAAAAGTGTAGGTCGACATATTTTCACTTTATAAAATCCTTAATAACTCTTAAACTACTGGTCCGATTTTTACAAACTAAACGAGGAAATTAGTTTTATAAAATTAAAAAAATATTAAAATCTAACCATAAAAAAAATGTGAGTTTTTGGAGTTACGTAATTATTCCTTGCACAAATTTACACTAACAGATTTTTATCATATTCTAATTTGAACAGTCTTATAGGTTTAGAATATGATTATGATTATTTACATTAAATATGAGCTAGAATAACTAATTATAATAAGAAAAACATAAATTAAATCTCTTAAAGTTTTAACTAGTGACTCGAATACTTTTTCTCGCTCAGTACTAATTGCATAGAGGTCCTTACACTACTTGCGCCCTGGTGCCCTGATAGGGTCCGTCGCCGACACGTGTGTACCTTTATACTCCAGTCATCTTTTATGATATTTCCGTATATCTTGTAAGAAATTGATACCTATCACGTCTGCGGAGTGCTAGCTAATTTAATTTGACCCTGTATTATAGCTATCGAGAAACAGCCTCCGACAAGGAACTTCACTTCTTGGTCGGTCTCGGTTCCACAGTTGTTCTAAATTTGGTAGAGTCAACATTGAATGGTGAGGAGTCAGTACCCTAAGCCTTGTATGATGGCACCTATAACAGCTTATCAGCCTATTACTGTCTTACTGCAGGATAAACGCCTCTTCTCATAGAGAGAAGGCACGAGCATTGATTGCCACGCTTGCTCAAGACTTGTTGGTGATTTCAGACTTATATTAAATCCAAGTCCAGTTTTTTTCACGATGCTTTCCTTTACCGATGTCAGTTATATCCAAGATAAACTCAGAAAGTATATATGAATTAATAAGTCACTTTGGAACTTGCCCAGATTTGAATCCAGAACCTGTGACGGCTTATAAATGATAAGAATATAGCTTAAAGCAAAGAGATTTAAGATACTATAGAGAGGCTATGCGAAGAAATGTCGTAGAAAAACTGTGATCCCATGGTCTCAGTGACGCCATCTAGCATAATATAGCAAAATTAGAGCGGCATGTAGGCGTACCACACTATACTGAGCGACTTTTGCCCACTAGGACATATGTATCGGATTACGATTTTCTTCACTATGTCCTGTCTATTTTTGAGTAAATAATTTAATGTCTTTGGCTTATAGCTTTTATAAATTATAGTTCCAGTGGCACGTCATTACAGCCCGTACATAAATGTAGTATATCGTCTGTTTCCTCACATTTAGCAGTAAATAGTAACGGAAAATAATAAAAACATGCAAACAACATAATGCCATTGTAATCAGCCAATTAACCTGTAATTTGGTTATTGTTCTAGTAACATAACCTTGATCTCAACCTTAACAGTATTTAAATCAATAATTAAAATTTATTACAGCTCGAGATTACTTGGAAAGGACTCTGATCACGGCCAAGGGTCTGGCAGAAAGAGCGAAGGAGAAGCTAGATAGATTATGCACATTCAAGACATTGATGCCAGAATTTTTTGAAGTTACAACTGTCAAGAAAGATTTGGAACTACTTCAGGGATTTATGTGAGTATACTTTTCTACAGAGAGCTTATGGAAAGAAAAGAAAAGAAAGAAAAATAGTTTATTCTGCACAAACAAAACGCACATTACAAATAAATGACATTAATAAAAATACAGACATACAAAGTAGCCAAAAGCCTCGTACACAAAAATAAAAGTTTTACAATTTTGTCCATTGCTTGAGGTTAGGGCCAGGGCGTTATAGGCTAAGATTGATCTACAAAATGATATATAATTAAAAGAATTTAATTTAGTAATATTGACAAAGTAATCAAAACAGCGAAATCTTTGACACCTATTAGCGATGTTGCCAACTTTCAGAATGCACACTCTTAAATGAGAGAGTACTCATAAAAATAACAATAGTTAAAAAGGGACCAATTCTGACATAAAAAAACTGTTGTTCCCTATATATTGCCCGCGTGGGTATTGCAATTTGTAGGGAACAGTTTGTCATCTTTTTCAAATTACAGGTTTGATCCCACACTTAAAGTTATTAAATTTCGCACCTCCTTAAAGTAGTGGTGTCTCTAATTTTACCTAACATACTGTAGAATGTATATAATTATTACTAATCCGTAAAGTAACCAATTTTTACTCAGCATTCATCCGGAGATGCAACCGTCTCAGAAAAGTCAATGGAAATAAACTACAGTTAACTCCTTTCTTCAAACGCCTAGAGAAATCCTTATAATAATAAATGGCTGCACTAAGCTTTGAAAATATATTTCTATCGTCATGACGATGACTTGACTTTTCTGGGAGACAGTGACTTTTCTGAGAGACGGTTGAATATCCGGATGAATTCCGGAGATACAACCGTCTTTCAGAAAAGTCGTTGGAAATAGACTACAGATAACTCCTTTCTTCAAACGCCTACAGAAATCCTCATAATAATAAATGGCTACACTAAGATTTGAAAATATATTTCTATCACCATTTGGGGTTGGCAAAGCAACGGATTTATACTATGAACCACTGATCACCCTTCTGAACATGATTCAATTTAATTGGGGCGGAGTAGCATGTGTTATACTTCCTTACATCTCAAATAGGTGTAATTTCTGTAGTAACCCTATTTCTAGCCATATGTAATTAAAATAAATTGTTTATACTGTTTTTCTATCTTACTACCTCTGAGAAGAAATGGCTATCAACTCTCTTTTAAAGTCCACACATAATCTTGGTGAGATCATGTGAGGACCATGTAGATTAGTGTGTCTGAAATGGTCCTTTGAGGAAAGTACCACACAGATTTAAGTAGACCTACCCAGTCAGTGCAACCATTTGTCAGTAATCGTGCAGCTCAACTCAGAACTTAAGGAGCTCAACAATTCGACGAACAATACCAAATAAAGAACGTTTGGGTAGGCCACATAAAGTACTTAAACTGACAGACCATCATTAAAACAAACTGAGAAAGAAAAATAAACATCTTTCACACAATATTTTTCGAGTTTGCCTTAATTTGTTTATTTATTTTTAATTACAGACATACAGCACATATGCCTCAGATGACACCACAACAACACAGGGTGTTAATCGTTAAAATAGTCTCAGAAAATTTTGATTCCAGAGATATTTTCAATTACTACAAGTATCTTATTATGGTAGGTTAAGATTATTTCTGTTTTTTTGGGTAAATTAATATGTACGTCACTTTAAGGGAGAGAAAAACGACTGCATTATAAACGATAACTGATTTTATTTCTGTAAGTAGGTTTGTGCAAACCCTTTTACACGTCAATCATATTTTTTAATCTAGATGAGGTCGGCGTTTCTTATCTGACTACTCTGAGAAGAAAGGCCGAAACAAACTCAAATGTCACAGTCTCTTTTAAAGTCCAGACATAATCTTAGTCAGATCATGTGAAGACCATGTAGATTTATGTCCGAAACGGTCTTTTGAGGAAAAACCACACAGAATGAGTGGACCTGTCCAGTCAGTGAATGCGATTCTCACTAATCGTGGAGCTCAACTCAGAACTTAAGGAGCTCAACCACTCGACGAACAATACCAAAGAAACGACATTTGGGTAGGCCGCATAAAGCACTCAAACTGCCAGATTATCATTGAAACTACCGGAGAAAGTGAAAAAGTAAAATAAAAAAAGAAAGTTACCTACATAGTCCTCACATTCACAATAAATAAATAATAATACTATACTTCACAAAGTAAATTGTCATGAAATTGTATATATAATAATTATCAAAATGTCAAAATTTATGTAAAATAAAAAACTAAAAAATATAGCAAAAATAAAAAAACAATAAAAAAAATAAAACACAAAACAACATTCAGTATGCCAAAAATTGGAGTAACTAAATCCCAAGCCTTTTTGTCCTCAATATAATCCTTAACGGTATAAAAAGCTTTCTGGCACAACTTAGGTACGTTTAATTAATGATTTGAATTTATTAAGGCTTAGATCTTGAACGTGGCTTGGAAGTTTATTATAAAAGCGTATACATTGACACCTGAACGAGCCGCCTATTTTTTTGAGCCTTGTTGTAGGTACAACAAATTTGTGTTTATTCCTAGTACTCGTATTTATATTATGGATATCACTGTATTTTTTAAACAATTTTATATTTTTATGTGCATATAAAAGATTTTCATAAATATAATGAGAAGGCAGAAGTCGTCAGAATGTCGTCATTTGAGTCGTAATGCGAGTAAACGGTGAAACGCTTGGTTTGTACGGAAAATATTAACAATGCCGCCTCTAGCAGTGGCTGTAGTGGCGTATCTGTGCTCTCTGCAATCTACATCATCATCTTCATCATTTCAGCCGAAAGGCGTCTACTGCTGGACATAGGCCTCTCCCAAGCACCGCCACTTCGACCGGTTCCGTGCTATCTACATAGTGAAAGACACTCAAAATATGCTTCATAATGAATAGTCTAGCAACATTGCATTTTGGATAAAAATTACGACAATTTTCGAAATGGTGTTTCTTAACAATTAATTTGCTTCCTTTTTTACTCCTTTTTTTTTTGGGTGGGAAATCATCAAATTATCTCTCCCGCTCTGGGCGGAGCGGAAGGGCGTGTCAGACTCTTACTGACGAAAACCCACCCGTGTTCCTTCAGTTGCCCGTGTGCCAGGGCCACGGTAACTCTTTCCAACAATCCGCGACCCCAGCAGGCATCGGCCCTATCGGACCCCATCAGTTATGCTGACATCTCTTTGAGGCGCGCGTGGAACACAACGCGCCGTTGACCCGGGCCTGGTCCTTACCGGACGGCAAGCTGCCCATTGCTCGCCGTCCGCAAGCCCGCGCCTACGGTGCCCGGGAGCCGGCTATCGACTCCCGATGCCCAGGGTATCTCCTCCTGCAGCGACTAGGGGCGTGAGGGCGCAACGATTGCCACTGTCACGCGCTCCGCCTCCTCCTTCACGAGCATTACTGCTTTGCAAAAGGAGGTGACGGCTTCCCATACCCTCTCGCAACGTACCAGGGTCTCGACCAGGGCCGGATGCGAGAGATCGCCGCCGCCAATCACTGCCACGAGGACACGGCGGTGCTCTGCCCAAGTCGGGCAGTCTTCCACCGTATGCTCCACCGTGTCCTCCGATCGATCCACACAATGATAACACCCGGGCGTTTCCTCCCGCCTTATCCGAAACAGGAACCTCCCGAAACAGCCATGTCCGGTGAGGCCCTACGTCAGGCGGAAGGTGAGGACGCCGTGGCACCTCTCAAGCCACTCTTTAAAGAGGGGACTTACTGCCGCAATTGTG
Source organism: Griposia aprilina (assembly GCA_916610205.1). Taxonomy (NCBI): domain Eukaryota; kingdom Metazoa; phylum Arthropoda; class Insecta; order Lepidoptera; family Noctuidae; genus Griposia; species Griposia aprilina. The sequence goes on along the minus strand of OU744300.1, from coordinate 4,499,687 downwards.
GCGTGCCCAGCGCTGGGTTGCGACAGTCACACTCTCCATGCCGCCATGAGATCCCACCGGAGCTCTGTCCGCTGTGCCGCGATTTCTGGCAGCGGAGTAACGCCCGGCGTTTCGCCTCCTTGAGCCACTCCCAAATGTGCGCGAGGACTTTTGCCTCCAGATCCCATGGCGGCAATCCGGCAAAGAGGCTCGCCGCCTCGCAGGAGACCGTCGGGTATCCCCGGACCAGCTGGATGGCCATAACCCTTTGGAACGCGTTCAACCGGCGGGCTGGTCGGAGCCTCAATGAACGCGCCCACACCGGTGCCCCGTAAAGGGCCATGGACCGCACGAACCCCACGTAGAGCCTCCGGTAGGAGGCGTTTGGACCCCCTAGATTGGGCAGGAGCCGATTCAAGGCCCGGCCCGGTCCAGTCTGGGAGCCAAACGTCGGAAATGCTCAACGAAGTTCCACCGGCTGTCGAGAACAAGTCGCAGGTACTTCATCATCGACCCGACGCCGATGTGAACCCCTCCCGCCATTATTTGGGAACCCGATAGTGGCGCGTTCTGAGGACCATGAAAACACATGGCCTCGGACTTATGCAGGGCCACCTCAAATCCCAATTGCCGGATCCTCTCAACGACTGTCGCAATCCCGCGTGTCATCAATTCGGCTGCCGCCTGGTGTGACCTCCCCTGCGCCAGGACTAGCGTATCGTCAGCGTAACAAACGACGCTGACGCCGCTAGGGAGGTCGGCGCGCAGCACCCAGTCATACCCGATGTCCCACAGATGCGGCCCCAGGACCGATCCCTGTGGGACACCGCACGACATCTCTCGCCGGTGCCATTTTCCCTGGTGACCGGGGTAGATGACGGCCCTGTCCGTCAGATAGGCCTCGACTATACGACAGAGGTAGGTCGGCATCCGGTGATACCGCAGTGACTCCCTGATGAAACTCCAGGGCAGGGTATTGAAGGCATTGGCGATGTCTAGAGACACCGCCAAGACGACCCCACCCCGGGCCACCGCATCCCCTGTCATGAGGGCTAGCACGCGTATGATAGCGTCCACCGTAGAGCGCCCCCTGCGAAAACCAAACTGGTTCTCCGCCAAATCCGGCCCCACCCACACCAGCCGCCCGACGAGGTGGTCTGCAATGACTCTTTCAAAGCGCTCGCCCACCTCGTCGTGCAGCACGATGGACCGGTAAGCGGACGGAGAGTCCGCAGGGCGCCTCAGCTTCTTAATGAGGACCAGTTTCCCCGTCTTCCAACGAAGTGGGAACTGGCCCCCCTACAAGCATGTGCTTAGGAGCCGTCTAAGTCGAGGCCCGAGAGCCTCGAAGGCCAGGACCCAGGCTTTTCCAGGTAGGCCGTCGGGTCTTGGGGCGGTATTTTTGGCACTCAGCCTACGTACTGCCTCTCTCAACTCTACCTCGTTCACCTCAGGAGCATCGTCGTCGTCGCCCGTTATGTGGTCTACAGTGAGCACCGCAGGAGGCAGAGCCATGGGCGGCGGAGTATGCTCCCCTCGCGAAGGGAACAGAGCGTCCACCATGCCTTCCACGAGCTGGGGCCGGAGACTTTGCGTCACCGGGGGAGCCCATGGGCGGAGTTTCTCCCACAAAATTTTATATGGGCGTCCCCACGGATCCCTGTTTACAGTCCCCAGCGTCTCCTTGCGGGCCATTCCTCTGGCCCGCAGGATCTCCGCTCGGAGGGCGGTCTTCACCGCTCTGTAACCCTCGTACAGCTCCGCCTGAATGGCTTCCGTGTCCGGAGGGCGGATACGGAGCCTGCGGTGCCTGGTGTACAGGCGTCGCGCAGCAACGCTCGCCTCACGCAGAGACGTTAGCTCCGGCGACTACCAGTAAACCTGGCGCCAAGCACGTCCGGGCTGGACCCGGGGCATTGCCACGTCATATACTTCGGACATGGCCTCCCGGACCCACTCCGCCTCGTCGTTAATATCAGCAGGTGATGACACCCAGGCCTGCAAGATCGAGGCTTCCAGGAGAAACTCCCGGTCCAGCCGCTTCAGCGCCCACCACGGACCACTTGGGGCCTGTCAGACCAGCGCGCTCGAGGTCTGGGCGGAGACCTAAAACTGGATGTACCGGTGGTCAGAATACGTCTCCACCCCCTCCATGACGCGCCAGTCAATGACACGCGGCGACAGAGCGGGGCATCTAAATCATTTTGAAACCTATTGCTAATCCATTTATTCATATGTTTTTAAAACATTATTTGCTCAACAACGTCATCAACGCAATGAATATTGTTGAACTATCAAAATGAAAGCCATTCCTACTGTTAGTGTTTTACGCAATTACCCTGCTGACGCTACTTTCTTCATAGACTAGTAATTAGATGTGTAACACCATACATTAAAAAAAAAACTTGAGAGGTGTCAAGGGACACCTGTATGGAACGAAGTTTAATAAAAAAAAAAAAAAAAAACAATAAACAAAAAAAACTGGCTTGGTTTCTATAAGAGAGAGAGAAAGAGACAGACAGAGAAACACGCGCTCGCCGCACGGCTTACAACTATACAAAAAGTGTCGTTACAAAAAGTGTCGTTACAACTTTTGGTCTTATTTTTTTCCGTCTAGCCCCCTTTCGCAACGCGCGATAAGGAACTTCGTTCCAAAAATACGTTTAAAAGATGTGTGCAACCCTTCATAAATAAATATCGTATTTCATAAACGGTAAACCGTCCTTTTTATAATTTTATTCAGTCTTTTCCGGTTTTTGGAGTTTATCCATTACACAGTGTAATATTGAAATTCTGTTTTTCTGAGGACTGGGTTAAAAAATAATTTCGCATATTTATCACGTTTATTTGAGGACTAAAAAAACCGGCTCTGGGTCTGATGGCTGGTCTTCAGTCTATAGAGGTATGAGGAATGGGGTGTAAAGTTCACTCACACCTCTATGGAAAAGGGAGGATCCTCCGACCAGACGGGTGTTGTGTCTGGTGGGCAACTGCCCGACGGTTGATGTCGAGACGTTGTATATATGCTAGTCGCACGGTAAACTCTGCTTGCGCGATGCAGGATTTGCGTGACGTCAGTATGACTTGCAGCTCGCATGTGGCGATGTATATACCGCTACAAGTCTTTATTTGGATTATTCCACTTTGCCCCACCAACCTTTCCCTAATCTCGTACGAATAGTTTTTGATTTATCTTATTTAAGTAAATCTGTTTTTATTTTCGCCTTATTATTTTATTAAATCCAATAGTGCCTGCCTTAGTAGGAAAAAAATAACTCATAGTTTATGCGAGTGTAATTTGCCCCACCAAAGTTAATTACTGGGACACAGTGGACGTTTAAATTGTGGACATTCCACTATGCCCCACTGGTGGGTCAGACTTTTGTAAATTAGCTTGTTACTATACTCGTAGCGGCATAAGGAACAGGGTGTAAAGTTCACTCATACCTCCATAGAAAAGGGAGGATCCTCCGACTAGACGGGTGTCTTGTCTGGTAAGCAAATGCCCGGCGTTTGATGTCGGGACGTTGTATATATGCTAGTTGCGCGGTAAAATCTGCTTGCGCGATGCAGAATTTTGCGTGACGTCAGTGTGATGCGTAGCTCGCATGTGGTGATGTAGATGGCGCTACATCACTAACGCATATTTACTTTTCTTTCCAGACCAGCGAATATTTCATGCGAATTGAATACTGCACCGGTTTTCATTTTGTCTTGGATTACTCCGAGATTAATGTCTTAACGTTCGTCACTAAGGTCAACCCTATCGAGCTTAGACAAATCATTACTTTGATGACTGTGAGTATTTAGTTTACTATTTTGATAATTTATACTAGTATGTAAACCGATTGTACCAAAGGGGTACCGTGTGACCCAGTGATTGGATTGTGGAGGTTAGATAGGCAGTAGCTCCATGTAAAATACTTTAAATATTCAGCTGCATTTGGTTAGACTAGAAGCTGATGTCTACGTTTATAGTTGGGAAAAGGCAGATGATTAGTATGTGATTGTCTAACTGTAAAGCCTCGTATCTACTATGCAACATTTAACGCGCAACACGTGACGCTCAACATGTTCGGCAACGTTGCACAACAACGCGCGACGTTGCCAGCTGGCGCGCAACTTGGCAACGACAAAAAAACTTACTAAACAAAAGTTCCTCGTTGCCGTTCAACATGTTGTGCATCATGTGCATGTTAAATTTTGTCTAGTGGATACGAAGCGCAAGGCATGGGCCTGTTCTGTCCTGGCGGACCAGGCCCGGGTCAATGGCGCGTCGTGATCCACGCGCGCTTCAAAGAGATGTCAGCACCATTGACGGGGTCCGATAGGGCCGATGCCTGCCGGGGTCGCGGATTGTTCGAAAGAGTTACAGTGGCCCTGGCGCACAGGCAACTGAAGGAATACGGGTGGGTTTTAGTCAGTAAAAGTCTGACACGCCCTCCCGCGCCGCCCAGAGCGGGAGAAATTATTTGATAATTTCCCGCAAAAAAAAAAGCCTATTCTCATACACATAAAGAAAAGAAACGAGAAGACAATTACAAAACTACACTCATACAATAGCTCACAATTTGTCAATAGGCACTTGTCAGTCTTTTAAGAGGCGCTTAAAGTACTAGTCATATTAACTTCTGATCTGCCCGACCTCCGTTTACCTACCTTGCTCTAATTGACGACGTAATCTCTAGGACAAAATTGGAACAATGGAATAGATAATGGACGTTATGAACCTATGCGGTATCATGCGACACGCAAGAGTGGGAGCCCATGATGCTAAATGGGGATTTACTCGAGCGTCGTGGGGATCTATTAGATTTTGTAAATTAGTTGATAGGAAGAATAAAAAGTTATATAATTTTTCCACTTTCAGTGGTGGGAAAAGACGTCTACAGATTTTCAAAATGTAAAAAGAAATAACAATTACAACATTGAAATACCTACTAAAGCAGATGTCGATAGTTTAAATGCCCCAACATGTCTCTGATATTGAATACATATTATTCATCTGCTGACTTGCGTAGCAGGGGTAGCCATCCGAAAGGGTAGAAAATAGAAAGAAAAAAAAACCAGTGCGTCAGATATTCAAAGGGGATAAATGGAAAATAAATAATAAATATAGAAACGGAGACACGGACCTTCTCCGTCAAATATATAAATAAATAAATGGAAATCGGCAGATTATATTTTTTTTGTTAGTTTTGCATTATTTCCTTCAAAATAAAAAAATATATTAAGCGCGCTCGAGAATGTCAAGACATCATTTTTTTTGCAGCTTTTTAGCCCTCTCCCATATGTTACGCTCAAATCGTCAGATTTTCTAAATGCAATCTTTTTAGCTCGTAATTATCCCACCTTACCATAATATGACGCGCTTTAGTATTTCTAAACATCGTTTTTTTTTTACTAATCTGATGGGCTACCCTAGTCGCACGGTCCTATATAAAGGGCTTATATGCTAGAGGTACTCAGCACGATGCAAGGTATCCTTCCATATATATAACGGCCGCGCTTGAGTAAATCCTAAAATCCCCTCTTGGGCTTCCCTACTATCAGTTTATCGATAAAAACCTCGTATAGTATAGCCTAGTAATGTCTTAATTTTTACTGACAACTTATCAACACTTCATTCTATTTTTGAGTGTATACGTGGTACAAGGATCCAGCTTATGTTACTAATACAAAAATCTACATTTATACTTTACATTTTGCAGATCATGCTATACTTTTCTAAAGTTAATCATCTCTTATCACGAGGGCTTTTTCATTACCGTCTATTTAAACATCTCCTTCGTGTGTTCAGGAAGGCTACGGCTGCAGAATAAAGGGTATCCACGTGATCTCATCGTCCAAGATGGTGGACACGCTGATAGCTCTGCTGAAGCAAGTGTTCAGTGCAAAACTGGCTGACAGGATACATCTACATAAAACTTATCAAACGGTATCAGAATACCTTCCTAGGGAGATTTTGACGTCTGAATACGGTGGTGAGGAGAAGCCTTTATTGGAAATGAACAGTAAGTCTAGTTTCTTATTTATTCAATATTTTTCAAGCGAAAACTTCTTTAGCCGCGTTGAGCGATTTTAGGTAGGGGAAAAACTTATGAGTTCGCGTCACTGACATGTTAATGTGACGTGTTGCGCCAGACTGGCGACGCGCAGCGGCCTATGCAGATTTTGAGTTTTCACTACTGTCGGCAGTCGCCATGACTGCCTATTTTTTAACCGACTTCACAAAAAGGAGGAGGTTCTCAATTCGTCTGTACGTTTTTTTTTTTTTTTTTTTGTGTTAGCTCAGAACTTTTTTCTGGGTGAACCGATTTGGATGATTCTTTTTTTATTTGATAGCTGGTGCTTCACATGTGGTCCTATTTAAATTTGATTAAGATTTGATCAGCCGTTTTGGAGTTATCCTTAATACAGCATATTTTTTCCACTTAGTTTATATGGATGATGTGTTAATAATTTCCTGTCACTGTTATTTACACACCAAGTAGTGGTATACGAATTTGTGTGGGGTAGGTACCGCAACTAAAAAGTGAAAAATAAAAACTTTTTTACAAAAAAACAACCGACTTCCAAAAAAGACACTAAAAGACGTGAAAAATAACTTCAATTTCGGAAGTCGGTGGTCGAAAACGAAAATACAAAACCAAAGGCACCGACTTCCGAAATTGAAGTTATTTTTCAAGTCTTTTAGTGTATTTTTTGGAAGTCGGTTGTTTTTTTGTAAAAAAGTTTTTTTTGAAGTGGTAAATTCTTTAGCCGCGTTGAGCGATATTAGGTAGAAGCAAAACCTATGGATTCGCATCACCGACATTCTAATGTCACCGATATGATAGTATGACGTGTTACGATAGACTGGCGACACTACTGTCGGCAGTCCCCATGACTGCCCATTTTTATCTGACGGACCGGGCTAGATGATGACCCTGTCCGTCTGATAGGCCTTGACCCTGTTACAGAGGTAGGTCTGCATCCGGTGATACCGGAGTGCTTCCCTGTTGCAACTCCAGGGCAGGGTATTGAAGGCATTGGCGATGTATAGAGACACCGCCAAGACGACCCCACACTGGGCCACAGCATTCCCTGTCGTGAGGGCTCGCACGTGCATGATAGCATTCACCATAGAGCGCCCTGCGGAAATCAAACTGGCACTCCACCAAATCCGGCTCGCCACTAGTAGGGGGCGCAGGTCAATGGCCTCCAGGATGAAAAACCGACTCTGGAAGTCAGCCAGCTCCTGCCGCACCAAGGTCAGCACCCGGTTTTTAGTAGGCACGGGCCGGCCTTGCTCATGCTGCGCCCCCCTATGGCACCTCCTGATGGCCGACGTCTTGGAGCTCAGCCAGCTCCGCTTGGAGCTCCTCATTCTCCTTTCGGAGAAGCTCCATGGCGGCCGTCAAGCGGGCGACCTCCGTCCGCATCTCGGACATTCCGTGCGATGGAGGCCTGAGGTGAAAAGCCTCCGTTGCCGCTATAAGGGAGGCCGCGGCAGTGGGTATGGCCTTGTCTTTAGAGGACTGAACCCTCTTCAAGGCCACACCCCTGATCGTGGCTACCATAACCTTCTCAAACCTGGCCACTCGCTCCGACTTGCAGCCGCCAACGGCGTCCGGCTCACCGCCTGACGACTCAGAGAGTTCCGCCCTAAGACTGGTCCCTCCAGTTAGATGCCCGTCCATGACGAACCTCTCGGCCCACTGGGCCGGCTCGGCTGGGCTGGCTCGGCTCTGCTCAGTGGCCTCCTGGATGGTGAGCCCTCTGCCCATATCCCTTTCCCGCACCTCACCCCGCCGACAGGTTTTCCCTATCTTTCGGGCGGGCTCCTCCTGCCATCAGATGATGGCCCCCGGCCATCCCCTGATTTGCGATGCTTCTGGGAGAACCTTGGTTCTCCCCAGCAGCCCCAGCCAGGACGCACTCCGGGCTCATGAAAAAGCTCTTCGCGCCAGATGCGATGTCGGACTCCGACCCCGCATCACTCCCCTAAGCAGGTTTGCCTGTGATTCGGTTTGAAGCTATGTTTCTACGGTTGGGGGTTAGCACCTTGCAACCACCATCACCGCCGCATTTTTGAAAATGGATGATTATAATTCAGTATTTTAAAAATAAGTGTTAAATACATGGAAATAATGCTTAATGTGAGAGATGTTGAAGTTGACAGGCATGATGCTGTGCTATATTAGTTGAAAGGTCTATAAAATTAGTTGTAGCAGATATGACTGTCATCCCTTAATCTGACCACGTCCTTTATATCATCTGGGCTGGAGAGGGGTTAACTCATACACTTTCAATTAAATAATTTTAGTAGTTAAAGCAAAAGTATTGAAAATTTGCAATGCCCGAAATGACGAAAACCCAAATAAATAAATAAATAAAACCTTTTTTTTTCAAATTTCAGAAGCCTGGTTAGAAGCCGTTTATTCCGAAGAATTTCTGGAGTACATGGATGAGATGAATAAAGCAAACACCAACGAGTCTTGCAGGCAATCAGACAAATTCAACGAGCATTATGTTGGCATGCCTGGTTCCTTCAGAGCTTTGAGCGTAGATTAATTTTATTGTAAGGAGGACTTGCCTATTGGTGTTAGGGGCTTATGCTAGGCCATGCCAGGTTCTAGCCAAGAATTGACGAACCATAGACTATTTGAGCTTCGAATTGCGGAACCTCGGATTTATATTTGGACCAACCACGTTCGAACGTTAGTACAGATCTCCTAGCAAAAGTTTGCGCTTCAGCGGCAATCATCGTCTATCTTCAGAAATACAAACGCGCGTTGATGAGATCAAATAAAGAGATGTTGCAATCATGGAAGTACTTATCTATTTTGTATAAATTTGGTTACAAAATTGTTTATTAATAACCTACGAATAAATAATAATCCTATGCAATCCCAAAAACTTTTCAAAACTTTTGAGTGACAAGGTGCGACCAGAGCATGTCACGCAATAGAGGGAAAGCTTTATACAAACGCGGAATGATGGGTGCACTACAACAAAGTGCGGCAGTACAAAACTTTTAAGTTTACTCTCTCTAAGTCACTCCCCTCAATGGGAAGTTCCTTTGCGGCACGATGTTCGTGCTAATTCAGAACCACGAAGATTACCGATGCGCATACCTTTTCTGGTTTCACTGTACATAGTAGTTTTTTCTCTCTGAATTTAACAAAATGTTGATCATCTAGTGTCCCTTACACTAAATGATCTTCATTTTATTATTAATTCATTACATTTTTTTAAAGGTCTATAGCCAATACTTAAGTTGCCAAATAGCTTCGTGTTCTTACTTTGATCTTACTAAAACAGGGTGTTTTTTTACCTACTTAATTTAAAAAGTCTTTAAGTACAAAGTTTCCTACTTATTATAATTTATTGATGCAGGAAATGAGTACAGGTGAAAAAAGGGCATATGAAAAATATCAGAGGGACTAAATTACTGAGATTATAACAGCGATAGTGATGATGGGAAAGTCGTTCTAGAAATACCAAACACTTTGAAAGCGAATGCCACTTGTCTAGGCACGCAGCTTTGTAGTAAAAAAAATCCTACTATTTGCATTTTGTAACAGGTTCACTTAGTAAATAAATTAAAAGAAAAAATATGCAAATAAAAGTAATTTAAATGGAAGAGGACGCTACTCATAACATTGTAATTAAGTGAAGCCAAATAAAAATATGTGTACAGAAAACCGTGTTTCATTGTCGATTGTTTAGTATTTATTTTTCGATCGTACTCTTAAAGTGCTCATGTTTAGCAGTGTATTTGCTTTATGAGTAAAAAGACCCATCACATAGCCAGCAACTAGGCATTCTGTACATCTAACTAAGTAACATTGCACAAAAACAATTACTGGGAAACGAATTTTATTTTTGGTGTGGAAAATCTCTGTTTACGGTAGTGCGCAACGTAACACACGCAAAACATTGTGCTTATGCGTCCAAGCAACGGTACAGGGGTCGTGGGGGTATTTAAAGTTGTGTTATAACAAAAAAAAGTGTTTTCGTAAAAAAAAAACCTCAATAAAAGTAGGAATTTTGACCTTCAATATCTCCGTAACCAGGAGGTATCCCAGGTATGATCCAGTTCAAAAAAAATACAATGATGGGGAGTACAAGTGACTCTCAGTTTCGTTATGTGTCTTTTTACACCCGTTATGTACCGGTTACTCAAAAACCGTATAGTTGAGTTTTTGAGAAACCCATTAGTAATGTTTCTTATGGTTTAATTCCTCATAAATATATAATATATTTAAAATTCAGCGAAATTAAACATTAATAGAATTAATTGCTTGCATTTTTATAGCGCAAATTAATTTTATTTGTCAAAATGGGACAGTCTGTCATGGTGGCTCAAGTGACTTCATTACTTTCATACCTTTTTTCATAGTTTTTTTACGGTGCTGCACGCACAATTTTATTTATTACTTCTGTCGGAATAGAATAACAAAACCAAAACAATAACCAAAAAAATCCTACAAATATTAATACAAAAATAAAAAATAAAAACAATATTATAACATTAACTGTTGTCCGCGACTTCATCTGCGATCCAAGATGAAACATAGCTTATTTCCTTACACAGGTCATGGTCCATATGTGTGCCAAATTTCATACAAATCCGTCCAGCCATTTTTGCGTTATTGAGTGACAAAGAAACTCACTTTCGCACTTATAATATTAATTAGAATAGTTAGTATTAGGATTAGTAAATCTTTAAAAACAACTATTTAAAATACCTATTCAAATAATAAAATTCAAAGCATTATTTGTATTAATATTTACTTTGACAGCCGTAGGTAGACGACTTCCATTTCCTAATTTTTTATAAATTAAGCCGTGGCGGTTAAGAGATGACCATTCTCAACCGACGTGACAGCGCCCGTTCACGAACATGACGCGTGGATCAGCGCCATCCAGCTCAACCATTTTGTAGGGAATCGAATGATCTAACATACGCGCCACCATCAGTGAGATATTTAAGTGAGCATGACATACTCTCAACTGCCATGCTTTCAAGTTACACACAACACACATAACAACATACATAATAATGTCATAATAAACTTTACTGATCTATGGTACTCACATTTACAAAATTGAAAAAATGCTTCTAAATTACACAAAACTATAGTTTACAATGTATTTGGGAGATAATTTTAGTACCATAAAGAAAAGATTATCATTAATATCTATTGAAATTCAACAATTAAAACGTGATTAAATAAAATTAAAAAAAAAACATTCATTTCGTAAAGTCAGAAAAAATAAAAATAAAAAAAACACTTCACGCATCTCTTCCAAAAATTAAAATGTTAACTAATGTACACAAGTGGCTGTGCGCCCTGGGCCAGCATTAAGCCAAGCATTTTTATCTATGATAAAAATGTGAAATTTCATCCATCTTATAATAATTGTGCTCATCTACATAGTGTGCGGTGTGCGGTACCCCATAAAAGAATTATGTACTTTATACAATCTGAAACGTGGTTGATCAAATTTGTTCCCATTTCTAATTTCATTTGAAATTATACCTGACGCTTACTAAAAATATGTAGATTTTCTCGAACATACATAATGTTTTCATATACTTATAGGTATATATATAATCTTATCGTATCTTAGATTCTTCAAAACAAATTAAGTATGATTTTCTTATAAAAACCAATTATGGAATAAAATTAAAATAACTGAACTGAACCATTGTGGCTTCAATTAAAGGAATTGTTTGTCAAAGTCAAAGTCAAATCGTTTATTTCAAATTGGCACATAAAAGGCACGTTTGAACGTCAAAATTTACAAAAAATAGAATTGATTCTAGTTGCCCCTTCCAAAAGGTAGTTTCGTATGGAGAAGAATGGGCAAGAAACTCCACCGTTACTCTTTTAAAAATGTTTTACAATATTATGTATACATAATAATTATATGTGAAGACGATGCACCTAGAATAAAATTACTATACCACAATAGGTAAAAATAATTAAATATTACGCATGACAGGTAAATTAATTATGAGATAGATGATGATGATTGGTTATGGTGCTCACATATTTACAAATATTGAAAAGTAAATGATGTTTCCAAAATTTCACAAGTAATAATTTAGTGTGTGCAAAACAATGTCATAAAAATTATAAATTATACAATTAAATTAGCAACCAGTTTGATTTTGTCTAGACTCTAGATTGTCCTATGGAGCAGGACCAGCCTGTCTGTCAGCTGTGTTTGAATAGCAAGGTCGGCAATTATAAGTACCTACTTTACTTACAACCATGCTATTCCATCTGTAACTAACCAATTATTATGTCGGCTATACAGAGTTATTTTAAATTAGCTAGCTAAACTCTGAAGGCGCGACGGGTATCGTTATCTAAACATGATGAAATAAAAATTAAATTATTTTTTTATTCTTGGCGCTATTAATTACAAATGATGTAGTAATCCAATTACTCATTTAAATTATAGAAAATAAAAAAAACAATATTAAGAGTTTAGAAAAGTGGTAGCAAAGTTTTAAAATATATTAAAAGTTATAAGATATGTCATCAAACTCAAATTAAGTCTAGGCATTTATTATTTATTTATGAATTACCGAAGAGTCGGTCAGACGGTCACTCAAAAAGATGAATTGAATGAATTGTTGCCCATTCCAATGCGTAGTAGGTAAACCATCACTCCATGGGAAACTCTATGGACACTCTTTTAAATCAAAATATTGTTACAAAGTATTTGGAAATATTGGTTTGAATGGCCTAAATCGGACTTTATAATAAAAGAATTAGTGGAGTGTATTAAAATAGATGTAATCTATATATATAATGAATCTCTATTTGCCTTGGTCATCGCATCACTCGTGAACGGATGGAACAATTTCGCTAATTCTTTTGTTATTGTATTAATTATTGTCAGGAGAAGGTTCATATGAAAGAAAAAATTAAGGAAGTTGAGCGGAACATAAGAAAACTTAACGCCAATATTAATTTTATATAACTGTCAGTTGTTTGAAAATAACTGTCAGCGAATGACAGAATTCGCGCTGCAAATATCGTGGATCGGTTGATAAATGAATATAGTTTTAGTCAATAGTCAAAACCAAAACCAAACGACATAATGACATTCATAGTTAAGACAGGTCAACGTCTGTCGCGTCAGCTTGTACCTTATAAAACATAAACAACGTATGGAAAAATAGTGCAAAGAATTGCCCGTAGTATAACGCGTCTGTGAGCTTAGTGGCATGGAGCAGGGACGTTATGGAGCTCCGTTACCGTAACCGAAACTATCGGATATCCGAAATAAAAATATATCCGTAACCGTAACCGTATCCATTTCACAAGTTTTGGATAGTTTCGTATAAGGAAATGTATATTCGTATAGGTAAGTAGGTATACTGTCTCGTTGGTCTAGTGGTCGCAAGCGCTACTGCTGAGCATGCGGTCTCGGGTTCGTTTCCCGGGTTGGGCAAAGTTTTATTGGATTTTTCCATCTGAATTTCTCAGTAGCAGCCCGGAGTCTGGATTTGTGCCCGGTTGATGGCAATAGGCTCGCCCCTATTACATGGGACTTAAGCATAACTGGCAAAATGTGGGTGTACTATAGGTACACCTCTGCCTAATCCTTCGGGGATTACAGGCGTGATGTTATGTTGTGTGTAAGTAGGTATATAATAATTACTAATTATTAAAAACACGTTAGAAACACTGAAACAGAGGTTTACTTTACTAATTATTATAACATCTCTAAATAATTACTTACCTATATGACTGATTATAATACCAAATGATAACCTAGACTAGATAAAACCTATAAATAAAACCAAATTATTACATACAATTTGTGTTTATATTTTACTTCAATTTAATATCCATAACCGAAACTATCCAAAACTAACGGATAATCCGAAATAATTTATACATATCCGTAACCTTATCCGAAACCGATATAATTTTATTTCTATGTCCATATCCGTATCCAGATCCGAAATATCAAATCCATAACATCTCTAATATGGAGGGTGCGCAGCGGCAGTCGCGTACTGGTTCGGTACCCCCGACATTCCGCGCCTTTCCACCGTCAATCACGCGCATAGGTGGTGCTCCGACAGGTTAAATTATTCATATGTTATTTTTATTGAAAGGAAGAGCAAACATTATAAGAACTTACATCTAATTTAACAAAAACAATTTTAGTAATAATATGTAGTACCCACAACGCTGTCCACAGGTAGGCATAAAAGTTAAGAGAAAATAAATAAGTGTAATCGCTAGGAATTTTAGTAGCAGTACGTGCAGTAATTACATAGATGTATAATGTGAATTAATAAAGTAAAAACTCAGATAAATATAACATAATATAAAATAAAATATGACCTTAGTTAGTTTGAAGATTTTCAGAAAGGATACACACATGGGTTTTATTTATTAAAGAGGAGCGGATGAGGCTTTTAAATTTACTCATTGGACAATAATCATATTAAAATTATACATCTTCTTTTTCGGTCGAGCACTTTAACATAGCAGCCTACAATAATTTAGATTTATCTATACGTCGACTTTAGTTCGTGAAAGGACCTAATATTACACCTTGTGGGACACTAATGATATTACCTGGAACTTATTGAACCTACAGTTTACTAAAGAAATCAAAATTGAAGCAATACACCAAAAGACTGAAGAGGATTGTATCTTTGACTCAACGAGCACAAAACAATCACAATATCTTGAACGCTAGTAATAAACCAAAAGCTGTATGGCAAATTATTAATACTGCAAAACAAAGCAGACCATTAGAATCTATCCCATATATTGAATCGAATAATAATATCGTGACAAATCCGTATGACATATCGAATGAATTTAATGATTATTTTGTAGATAAGATATCACCCATTAATACTATGCACATCGATCAGCATAAGCAATACCTAACATCTAGGCTAAACTCAATCTTCATGAAGCCATGTCTACCAGAAGATATAAAACAAATTATAAAAGGGCTAAAAAACACCAATAGTGTAGGATATGACGGTATCTGCACTAAAGTCATCAAGCTAGTAACGGAATGTATCTCGCGACCCCTGAGTTACATTTTAAACCTGTCTATTGAAACTGGTATATACCCAGAAAAATTAAAAATAGCAATTATAAAACCGATACATAAAAAAGAGAGTAAAGAAAGCATGATTAATTATAGACCTATTGCCTTACTGCCAATCGTCTCAAAATTTTTTGAAAAATACATTTATAGTGAGCTGACTAAATACTTTGAAACCCATAACATCTTAGCTAAGGAACAAAAAGGATTCAGACAAGATAAAAGTATCAACCTTGCTATATATGAGTTCTTAGAAATCGTAATGTCTAATGTCGACAAGCGAATACCGATCTGCGGCATCTTCATGGACATGACACAGGCTTTCGATCACGTGGTGCATGACGTTTTACTTTATAAGCTCGAGTTATATGGCATAAGGGGCAACGTTTTAAAATTAATAGAAACGTACCTCAAGAACCGCACTCAATTTACACAAATTAATAGAATTAATAGTAGAACTAAGATGGAGGAGACATATTTATCAGGGGGACGTGAAATTCAGTACGGTGTCCCACAGGGAGGCGTATTAAGCTCCCTACTTTTCATTATATACATTAATGACCTTCCGAACGCGAATTCAAACCCAATGACACTCTTTGCTGACGACAGCACCGTTGCAATTAAGTGTAATGACAGAACATCTTACGAGCATGATATAAACAGTAGCCTAAATGCAATCATTCAATGGTTAGATAGTAACAATCTGAAGGCGAACATTGGGAAAACTAAAATAATGCATTTCAGTCAGCGTATAAATGCGGGTACACCTAAGATTAACTATAAGGGTGAACCTGTAGCTGAAGTCCTATTAACAAAATTTCTTGGGCTTACTCTGGATAATAAGTTAAATTGGAAATCCCAGATTGAAACATTGTGCAAAAGATTAAATAAATCAGTATATGCCCTACATGAACTTAAAAAGGTCTCAAATATAAATACGTTGTTAGCGGCTTATCATGGTTTAGTTGCGCCAGTACTGAGGTATGGTGTAATTTTCTGGGGAAATTCGACAGATATTGGCATGATTTTTAAAGCACAAAAACGGTGCCTAAGGGCTATGTTTGGGCTTCAAATGGTCGAAACCTGTAAACCGTTTTTCCAGGAGTATAAGATTCTGACTCTCCCAAGTCTGTATATCTATGAGGTCTCATTATTTGTGAAAACAAATAAAAACCTATTTAAATTAGCATCAGAAATAAATAATAGGCAACAACGGGACGCACTACGCCTCTATGTACCCCGAACATGTACCTCTTTAATGTACAAGAGTGTGTTCCATATGGCTCCTGTAATTTTCAATAAATTACCTAAAGAAATAAGGGCAATGAATACGGCCCTATTTAAGAAAAGTCTAAAAAAAATTCTGATTAATAAATGCTACTATAACTTGAATGACTTCCTCAATGATAATTTTGCCAAATTATAGACCTCACAGTGACATCAAGTAAAATCAATTATTCAATGAATTATCCATGTATCTCTTAATAACTAATTTTGACATTGACATTGAAATAATCTAAATATTTTTATTATTTAGTAGATAATTTATTCTCCACTATGACTTTAACTTATTATAACTATATCGTGCTTATGTCATCTAATTTTATTTATTCCAATGTTTATTTTGATTAATTGATGAATAACTATGACTGTATAATTTTTTTGCATGCCTTACGGTAGAATCACTTGAAACATGTAATTCTTATAACACCATTGTAACAGTGTATTCAGCAAAAATAAAGGATTTTTTAAAATTGAATATTCCTTCGTTTACCAATAAAATGATTGAATGGCATCCTGTAATATGCCTTACGTATTTTTAAAGGCAATATCTAGTCTGTGTGATTGAAACAAGCACATCTCGTGGACTTTTTTGGCTGCGCAAAGTATAATAAATAAGAGAAATTAATTTCGGCTGTTCCATTTTAATATCTCTTTATCAGAAATATTTAAATCTTTATATTATAATATATAATTCTACTGTACGTGTGTATGTCCTTGAACTCCTAAACGGCTGGACCAATTTGAATGTTTTTTTTTGTATGCGTTCGGGTGGCGCCCTGGATGGTTTAGATTCACTATTAGACGCGGTAGGTGGCACTGCGATCGAGTTCTAGGAAACAGGACACCGTCTGTCCGGTCAGCTAGTATATGTGTATAAAAATAATTCACGAATCCTGACTATTAGGTGCCTAGGCAGTAACAGCAGTAAACGAGTACAATTGATTAATATTCAGAAAACCTGAAGTTTAAAAGTCTCGTATACTTAAGCACAGTAGGTATCGGACGTAAGCAATTAGAAAGTTTCGAGAACATCAACCTTCCAAACTGGCATTTGCTTCTTTGACGCCTTATGCTTTGTAATAGCAACAATCTCCAACGTGAGTTCATTTCAAGTATTTTAAAGTAACAAGAAAAAAATGTTAAAGAATAGATTACGTTTAGCTAAAATGTAAGTATAGAAAATAAATTTATTAGAAAACAAACACAGTCAACAGAGTAAGAGCTAATGGCACCATACTATTAATAGAGCGCTACCAAAATACTTATAGATCACCACCATACGCCAATTTAAGTCACCTAAATAAAAAAATAAGAATTGTAAATATGAACAAAATATTAGAAAACGTGATGCTCGTGATAATCGATCTTGTGCCTTATGAAAATAAATAGAACACTCACTAACACCCGGTTTCGGGAACGAACACCAACATAAAAATGTATTAACAAATTGGCAAGCTGTCATAAACTGCTGCGATTGGTTGACTGAATTATCAACAGCCAATCGCATCACTCGAATTACATTTAATATTGACATGTCAATAATTTTCGTTCCAGACACCGGGTAGAAGAATTTTAAAACTTACTATAGCTCATACCGATATCAATCGTACGTGGTATAACACAAGCTGGTGGTAATATCGACAAATTCTTTGGCATGCACGCTCCACAAACAACAGTCTGCTGGATATGGTTCATCTCCATAAGGAACGGTCTACGGACTGGATCCTCGAGGTTTTGTATTCAGAATCGTTAACCGTTCCTTTATGTTACCCTACTTTTTCAGATGTTTTTTTTGTGTCAATATAGCGGTGCTATAGCATAAAAGAAATGATGGATGGACTGCGTGAAAGTTGATATGATATGACGATATTATGTTTTTAATAAACATTTAGAACTAAATAAAGTGTATTTATTATATTTCTTATTTTTATATTTTCGTGTGCTGCACTGGTTGACGTCATCACGTTAACGCCGGCTGTCGCTGAATGCCAGCGCTGGGGCTCTGTCTCGCATAGGGTCGTAGCATTACGCTGAGTGATGATGAGATGAGATGTGACGCATATTCTCCCCCAACCTGTTGTTTTTGTATTTGTGATTTTTTCTCTGCGTCATGTTTACCGTAAATAAACGTGTTTTCTTTCTTTCTTTCTAAGCTATAAAGGGGTTGACTACTGAGATGGCGACTTATAGAGAATTATGGTAGAAAATACATGTTGTGCTGACCACAAATAAATTGGGATAAGGGCAGGGAAAAGATGATGGTGAAAGCCCATATTTGAAACTTTTGCATTATTTTTGATACCATTAGTTTTGGTGACCAGAGTACGTTATCAGCAGAGATCGGATATTCGGATGCATATTTTCCTAAAGTTAATTTTTAGCCATGAAAGTATGGAAGCGGCTTCTTAAAATAATTTTTTTTTGTAAAAAAAAAACCCGGGATGCTACTAGGGACAACGGAAATGCATAGCTAATCGGGTGTATGCTGAAGGGACTTCGAAAAAAAATTTTATTTGTAAAAATAACTTCGGGATTCTTGGATTGCTTAACTATTCAGATGCATATTTATTTAAAATTAATGTTTAACCCCAGATACAAATATGTGTAAAGACTGTGTAAGAGTGGTATGTGTTAGTTAAAAATAAGATTTTTTCGATACAAATGCGCAACATCCCAACATCTCAACTTTAGGTGAATATGCATGCGAATATCCGATCTCTAGTTAGTTATCATTGTATCTTTTTGTTACAACTTAATTCCTGTTATCATGTTTCAACCAGAATAATGTACCACATCAGCTAAGTGTTATAAAAACAAGTTAAAAACCGGACAAGTGTGAGTTGAACTCGCGTGGAAAGGATTCCGTACGATGAATATGTTACCCACCAAAAACATTTCATGTAAATTACGTTGCCATAACTTGCATAACTCTTTCACTGTAAAAAGTTATCAGATCTAAGGTAGAGCCAAGCCCTTAATTCTTCAAGGGTGTACTCTACAAACTTTAGATCTTGGTCTTAATGTACGGCTCAGACGTTTCGCGGCCGCCGCACAGACACTCCTATGGGCTCATGGTAAGAAATTAAGTCACTGGTCTTTAATGTTGTGTCCAAAATGTGGCCAAGCCATACATTTTGACCAAGATTTAAGGTTTGTAGAGTTAGGCCTTGTAGAGTAAGGGGATTTTTCGTTTTTGCATTAAGACGTAGGGATCCCTAAAAATCGTTCTCTAAACGGGTTTTCGCAATTTTCATGTATAAGCCCATTTTGCCTTTGTTAGCTTCTTTTACAACTAGGTGGATATTTCCAACCTCTTAGAGTAATTAGACTCAAGTATCATTTACCAATTTTACAATATAACAAATAAATAACAAAATCATTCTATTTTATAATACTTTATTTTTGTATGTATGTACCTCACAGGAACTAACACAAAAAATAGTAATTATCTAAAATTATCCCCAAAAACTAATAATTACATTCATGGTTTGTGGATGAATAGGATCACAATAAGTATTACAGTTTCCACCAAGTTAAATTATTAAGTAAGTATAGTACAGATTAGTCCACACTCAAATTCCTGAAGGCTCCAGGCATGCCCATATATTCTTCATTGAATTTTCCTGCATGTCTTTTTGTTTCATCCGAGCAAGCTTGGAACATCATCTTCACATACTCCACATGTTTTACTGAACTCAGTTCTTCCACCATTTCGGCTGGAATGGGGAAGATATAATTTGTTAGTCATAGAAAATAACTACTTACAGCCCGATTCAAACTTCATGGCGGCTCGGAACATGAGGCGAGTCGCTGCGCAGTAACAACTTCATGTGTTAGCGGGGGGGTGAGGGATGGGGTACTGTGCAGCGAGTAGCGCACTTCAGAGCGGTCATAAAGTTTGACACAAACTATACCTATTGTGCGCTTTTATAATTTCTAATGTGGCGCTATTATCGTTGACATCCACGTCACGGCACAAACACACTACAACACTATTCAAGGCGTATTTTCAGGGTCTGTACATAGGTCTATGGATCAGCTACACCAAAAAGTCGCTAGATGTCTTGCGCGTCCAATATAATAATATTATTAGAATGCTATTGAGACTTCCCCGTTTCTGTAATGCATAGAAAACGTTTGCACAGAATCGAATTGACGGCATTCATGCGATCATTCGAAAAAAAATCGCATCATTAGTAACTAGAACAAGGGCCAGTAGCAACAGCATTCTGAAAACAGTGACAAGGAGTTTCTATTCTCCCGTTTTGAGGTATTTTGTGGAGAGGATGGCCAAGTGAGAAACTTGTACCTTATTTGGTGATCTTCTGTCAAAATGAAATGAAAAAATAAAATGTTTTCTTACTTACTTTATTTTTCTTTTTTTGGGTGGGAAATGATCATATATTTTCTACCGCTCTGGGCGGAGCGGGATGTCAGACTTTTACTGACTAAAACCCACCCGTGTTCATTCAGTTGCCTGTGTGCCAGGGCCATGGTAACGCTTTCAAACAATCCACGACTCCGGCAGGCATCGGCCCTAGCGGACCCCGTCAATTAGTGCTGACATCTCTTTGAGGCGTACGTGGAACACAACGCGCCGTTGACCCGAACCTGGTCCTAACCGGACGGCGAGTTACCCATTGCTCGCCGTCCGCAAGCCCGCGCCTACGGTGGCCGGGAATCGGCCCAAGGTGACTCCTCCTGCGGCGACTAGGGGCGTGAGGACGCAACGATTGCCTCAACCTCACGCGCTCCGCCTCCTCCTTCGCGAGCATTACTGCTTCGCAGAAGGAGGTGACAGCCTCTCATGCCCTATCGCTCCATACCATGGCCTGGACTAGGGCCGGACGTGAGAGATCGCCAACTCCGATCACCGCCACGAGGACACGGCGGTGCTCCGCGCAAGCCGGGTATACCTCCACCGTGTCCTTCGGTCAATCCACACAATGGTAACACCCGGGCGTTTCCTCCCGCCTTGGCGATTTGTGACCGATTAATGGCAATAGGCTCGCCGTCTATTACAAGGAACATAAACATAACTGGCGAATGTGATGTACTATAGGTACACTTCTGCCTAACTCTTCGGGGATTTCAGGCGTGATGTTATGTTACGTTATTAAAAGCAACTTATTACTTACCATGCAATATTTCAACAGATTGCTGTTTCCCTCCGTATTCCACCGGCAACAGGTCTCTAGGTACTGTTTTATGTAAATCTTCTAAAGATCGTTGGATATGCATTCTATTAGCAATCTTCTCGCTAACGAATTGCTTAACAATATTAATTATCATTTCTATGGCCTTTGATTCTGTAAGCATGTGGATGCTGTGCAATCTGGCGCCGTAGCCTTCCTGTAAAAAGAATATTGATGCACTAATGTTCTTTATACACTTCATAAATAAGCCGGCAAGCGGCGGACTACCTGATGTAAAGTGGTCGTCGTTAAGTCATTATCAAACAATGCGTCAGTCAAGTGAATGGTCTCCAGTGAGTGTGTGATTTGCAGTTTGGCAGGAGTAATATATATGAGATGATAATGGTGAGGGAGAGGCAATCGGACCATACGGACATGATCTGCAATAGGCATACAGGCAGTGTGGGGATGTGTAATAGTGGAGGTACTTGCAGTAAATGAAAACAGCCAGTTCTTCTAAATAAGGACATATATTCTCTCACCAATCACCATCAGATAAGTACGCAGGAGCACGTTGTGGACCTGTCACGGATCCGACCCGTGAGGAAGTGATCGAGACATTCAAATAAAAATGGCTACCGAGAGCGCACGCCAGTGATGTTCGTATTATTTAGTAAAATTTTGTGTTGGGAATCCAACTGGGAGGCATAGCAGATACGTTGCCACCCCATAGACAAATACTATCCCTGAATTTTCTCATGTGGATTCGGTTCACCGGTACACCGGTCTTGGTTACCGAGTGATGGTAGAAAAGGCATTGGCAGACCGACGGCCGGACGACCTATAGAAGACCACGGGGAAGACCTGGATAAGACTCGCTTAAAAGAAAGAAAGAAAGAAAAAAATCATTTATTTAGCACAGAGTAAGTACACATTACACAACACAACATATACAAGTATAAAAGAAAAACAAAACAAATAAAAATAAAGTTCGTTTTGAGAAATTAGAAGGAAAGTGTGCCTCGCTGCTGCGCCAAAAAGAGCCAGTTCAGCAAAAATGTCAGACAACTAGTGTTTGACGCTGGTTGTCAACTGAACCTGAATGAAGTGTGAGGTGACGGATGTAAATCAGTTTTATACTGCAATGTGTGAATGTATGTATACTTATGTAAATGTATGCATAGACTAGTGAAGCACGGCTCAAGAGGGTATACTCAGCAGTGGGTGGATCATGGCTGCCAATGATGTTCCCTTCAAATCGGAACCTAGCAGGCTTTTTGACATCAGAAATAAACTTATGATGCAGGGCTTTTCCGGAAGAGCTCTTTATCAAAGAGCTCAGCTGAAACTGAGTTCATAAAAATTGAATAAAATACTTACAATTAAAATTGTCATAAACTGCTGTAGTTCCTCTGGGTTAAGTTTTGAGATCACATCGAACAAATTAATTTGCCTGCAGTCGTATATTACTTTAAAACCGTTCATATAATCATTAGCTTTGATGTACTCAGCGAGCTGGAAAAAAAGTTTGTTTTTTCAACTAGAGAAGTTATTAAGGTTACAATAATTTAGCATTTCATAGCTAGATACAGTATTTTTTCTCACGAAGTTACGCGCGCTTTTCTTGTGATAACCAATTGTAGAAATACGCTGAGAATGTGTGCGTGAAGACGACTAGCGTCAGCACACAACACACTCACTTCCGACACATTCGCAGCGTGTTTGTACACTTGGTAATCATAAGTTAAGCACGCGTCACTTCGTGAGGTTAAAATACTGCCTGTAGCTGGAATTGAATCTATATTAGTCCCGACAAACTCAAATTTTCGCATTTCTAACTATAGAATAGAAATATGAATAGATACCTAGTAGAACTGTATAAAACAAAAATAAAAACAACGGGCTTCTACAAAGAACACTACAAAATTAAAAATAACTGTAGGTAATTTCGGAAGTCTTTGGTTTTGTATTTTTCGTTTTTTGTCACCGACTTCCGAAATTAAAGTTATTTTTCACTTTGTAGTGTTTTTTGTGCAAGTCGGTTATTTTTTTATTCACTTTTTTGTTGTGGTACCTGCCCTACACAAATTCGTATACCTTCACTTGCTAAGTAACAGTGACAGAATGTTTATTATAACATCATCAACATACACTAAGTGGGAAAATAAGTAATAATGAAGCTAACTCCAAAAATCACTCACCAGAACTTAAACAAATTTATATAATAATAAATCTTTAATTTCAGACCAGAGATCCATAATAAAACGAAAAAATAAT
The DNA here is from genome assembly GCA_916610205.1 of Griposia aprilina. NCBI lineage: Eukaryota > Metazoa > Arthropoda > Insecta > Lepidoptera > Noctuidae > Griposia > Griposia aprilina. The sequence continues at coordinate 4,475,922 of OU744300.1, read as the reverse complement.
AATTTGGCACTTACTAACTAAAACACATTTAAATAAAGTTGTTATTTCACATATCTGAATGACTGTCCGGAACAACCCAATAAGTGTACCCTTTCAAAAAAAAATACTTTTTTTAAAACGATTTATAAATGTCGGAATTCTGAGGTAACAAACATAAAAACAAAATACTATTGAATTGCCTGGAGTCTGGATTTGTGCCCGGTTGATGGCAATAGGCTCGCCCCCTATTACATGGGACTTAAATATAACTGGCGAAATGTGGGTGTGCTATAGGTACACCTCTGCCTAACCCTTCGGGGAATACAGGCGTGATGTTATGATGTTATGTTGCAAACCTCCTCCTTTTTTTATTTTTGAAGTGGGTTAAAAAAAAATGAACTTACGACAATACTGTACTGGAAATACTGAATAAAGCTCTCATTAGTTAAGTCCTTGTCGCTTAATTTAACCATTACTATTCTATAGTAGTCGTCCGTTGGAACGGGCAGTGGGACCAGCATCCTGCAAAATATCGTAAAAATTGCTATAAAAGAAACTTTTTAAGGAACCACGTTTTTCCCCCCGACCCTTGCTCGACGACGCGCCAGCCCGCGCCGTAGCTGAGCCTGTAGTTTTAAATTCCCCTGTTAATAATAATATAATCTCGATCCAGCCTGTCCCATCTTGCTGCCCTCCCCTCAGTGACGCCCTAAGCCGAGGTTCGTACCCCACAGGGGGTGCCCTTAGCGTGCGGTCACCTAGTATTTAGAATTTTCGCCCCTGGCTGGAGGCTTTAAGTTAGTAGCTTAAGGCACCCACAGGCTTGCCCGGTTAAGTAGCTGAGACCTTAGTGGTCAAAACTACGAGCTGCCCATTAGGAAAAAAAAAAAATAACGCGTTTTTCTAATGAACTAAAACGTAGTTTTTTTTTCTGGCACTCAAAACTCATGACTTATAGCTGCTGTATCAAGGATATGTAAAACTAAAAACGACTCCATCGAGCTTTTTGTTATTTTTACCATGCTTTTTTTAATATGGCGTGTAAAAATGATTCCGGTATCAACAACAAACAAAACAATCACAAGTTCGGTAAGAAACAATTTCATTTCATTTCACTGAATGGGATGATAATGCTGATGATATTCTGCGCTTGTTCCCAACGAGTCACACCTCAACGGGTAACAGTGTGACTCGTTGGGAATGTTTTGGATAATAATTCCCAACGAGTCACAGTTACTGTTACACTGTTACTCGTTGGGATGATCCCACCTTGATTTAGGGTATCATTTAAGCTATCACCAATTTAATTAGTTTTGTGTTTCTTAAATAATAGGGTTTGTCCTCAAAATAGTAGATCTGTCACCAAAATGTAGTCACCAAACAATGCAAAATCAGTTCCACAATAAATCACCTAAAATCCTGAGATATAAGGTCTAGTACCAAATAAATGTTTTTGTATGTATTATAATAGGTGTGTCCTAATAAGTATTTCAACAATAATGAGGCGTAGCCGACGGAGTCCCGCTTCGCGGGACTCCTACTTCTGGGCGGTTTAAAAAAAAATAACCACGAAGGGGACGGCGGGGTCTTTCAGACCCCGCCGTCCCCTTCTAACCTAACCTGTCCGAGTCGGGGTGCCCCAAGTTGTACCAAATACCTGGGAACAATTTTTGTTTATCTGAGAACGAAAATATTTCGTGGCGATAGATGATATAGTAACAGTGTAACAGTAACTGTGACTCGTTGGGAATTATTATCCAAAACATTCCCAACGAGTCACACTGTTACCCGTTGAGGTGTGACTCGTTGGGAACAAGCTATATTCTGAAACATTAATTTATATTTTTTATTTTTTAATTACCATGTTTTTCTTATTTTAGTGTATTTTTTTTTGGTGGGAAGTCATCAAATGGCCTCTCCGCTCTGGGCGGAGCAGAAGGGCGTGTCAGACTCTTACTGACTAAAACCCACCCGTGTTCCTTCAGTTGCCTGTGCGCCAGGGCCCCGGTAACTCTTTCGAACAATCCGCGACCCCGGCAGGCATCGGCTCTATCAGACCCTGTCAATGATGCTGACATCTCTTTGAGGCGCGCGTGGAACACGATGCGCCATCGACCCGGGCATGGTCCGTACTGGACGGCGAGCTGCCCTCTGCTCGCCGTCCGCAGGCCCACGCCTACGGTGGCCGGGAGTCGGCAATCGACTCCCGACGCCCAGGGTGTCTCCTCTTTTTTTTTTTTTGATCCGTGGTGGAAAATCCTCATGGATGTCCCCCGCTCTGGGGGGGCGGAGGGGTCTGTTAGACTCTTACTGACTAAAAACCACCCCGGTGTTCCATCTCACACCTGCGCTGGGAGTCGCGGGAACGTACGAATCTTCCGCAACCCCCGACTGGTGCCGGCCCGCCTCTGCGGGCCCCGTCCGGTCGAGCGGTGAGAGTGAGGTGTTTGACTCCCCCCGCGACATCTAAGAGGGGCGCGCGTGGAACACTACGCGCCGTCGCCTTGGGGCCTGATGTATGGGGGGCGACGGATGTCCCCAAGACCGTCGTCCCTGGACCTACGGCACGGCGCGGCTCTTCCGAAGCGGCACACTCTGCCAGCGTATGCCACGCCGTGTCCTCCCGACAGTCGACGCAGTGGTGACACCGAGCGTCCGGCTCCCTGTTTATGCGACACAGGTACTTCCCATCGATCGCACGATCCCACGTAGAGCCGCCTGCAAGCGGCGCTCGGGCCCCCCAGATTGGGAAGCAGCGTTGACAGCGCCCCAGCCGCGCCCAACAACTTGTGCGCCAGCCGCTGGAAGTGGGGGCCGAAATCCCACCGACTGTCGAGCACCAACCCCAGGTACCTCATGGTGGGCTCGACAGCGATTCAACCCCCCCCCCCCCCACCCAATGTGGGATCCGGATGGTGGCGCCCGCCGGGGACCATGAAACACCATGGCCTCTGACTTGTTGAGGGCCACTTACAGGCCGAGGTGCCGTATGCGGCTCACCGTCTGTGAAACCGTAGCCGTCGCCAGCAACGCTGCCTCCCTGTGCCAACTCCCAAGGGCTGTGACCAGCGTGTCGTCCGCGTAGCACGTCAGGTCGATGCCCAGCTGGAGTTCGCCCCTCAGCACCCAGTCGTACCCGATGTTCCACAGGAGTGGGCCCAGGACCGAGGCCTGTGGAATACCGCACGACATGTGACGCTGGTTTACGCCATCGCGTCCCATGTAGGTGACACACCTCTCTGCCAAATAAGCCCCAATGATATGGCGGAGGTAGAGAGGCACCCGATCGGTATCCCGTCGGGCCCCGGAGCCACGTTCTTGGCCCGGAGCTGCATGACGGCCGCCCTCATCTCTGCCTGTGTCACCTCTGGGACGCTAATGGCGTTGTCCTCCGTAGAATCTGCGACTGTGGGCAATGCCATCGGCAGCGGAGTATGCTCCGCTCTTGCCGGGAAGAGGGCTGCGACTACCTCCTCCAGCAGCTCGGGCTGAAGACTCTCCGTGAGAGAAGGCGCTGCGGCTCGAAATTTCCATAGAACCGCTCGATAAGGGCGCCCCCATGGATTCCCGTCCAGAGTCTCCAGCATCTCCTCCCTGTCTCGCGTCTTTGCCTCGCCGATGGCCAGCCGCAGAGTCTCCTTAGCCGCGCGGTACATTTCATACAGCGTGGCTTCTTCGTCAGGGACCCGACGACGTCTCCTCCCGTAACGCGTGTACTGGCGTCTCACCGTCACGCACGTGACACGTAACTGCGCGATCGCGGCAGACCACCAGTACACCTGGTGCTTTGCTGACTGTGTGTGGGTCCGGGGCATGGACGCGTCGCAGATTTGCGTTATTGCCTCGCGGAACCACAGCGCCTCCTGTTCGACGTCGACGGGTCCGCTCATTGCCGACTCCCGGATCCAGGCCTGGACAATAGCGGCCTCCTCGAGAAGCTCCCTGTCGATGCGCTTGAGCGCCCAGTGCGGGCCGTCCGTTCACGGGCCCGATGAACTGCGGCTACCGGCGGTCTGGGCGGAGACGTCGAAACTGACGTATCGGTGATCCGACAACGTCTCCACCTCCACGGTGACACGCCAGCCAGCCATGACCGAGCCCACATTTAGGACGACTAGGCCAGTCGTGACCGCCCACTCCTCCAACGCCTCACCCCTAGCATCGATCACCAGAGATCCCCACGCCACAGACTTGGCGTTGAGATCCCCTAGCAAAAGCACGGGACGAGGGTGGAGTCGGCCCACGACGGCATCCAATTCGACAAGTAAGCTTTTGAAGTCGGCGAGACTCTTGTTGGGCGAAAAATACGCCCTAGCCACAGCAATGCCGTCCGCGAGGGCGGCCACCCAGCCGTGTCCTCAGGATAGCCCCGCCGATGATGGCCACCAAGCCATCCAGGTCCCCCACCCAGTTATCTCGGGGGGGGGGGGGGGGGGGCAAAGTACGGCTCGTAGACCACAGCCACGCGAATCAACCACTCCGCCATGCTCTGGAGCAAAAGAGAGCTCTGGAAGAGTGGTTGAGATTGCCCTGGAGGAAATGGTAGAGCGCCATTAAGCGCAATCCATTCCTAGGCCGGGAGTCAGCCGAAGGGCAACCAGGCTGAGGGGGCGGGGGGTAAAGAGCCCCCCGCAGCCTGGCACCCCTTCTCCACTTGCTGGCGGGGGCGCCACAGGCTTTTTCGCCCGCTCTGTGCCCGGCGGGCCTCCCGCAGCTGTACAGAGGCTGCAGTTTGGCGTCGTGGAGCACTGGCCCGTTCTTGACGACCGTTGTCCAGGCCTCCGTGGTAGGCACAGGCGCGGCCGCCGGTCTCAACAAGTCGGAAGCCATGGTGCTTCATGGTCCCCGGCGGGCGCCACCATCCGGATCCCACATTGTGGTGGGGGGGGGGGGGTTCGAATCACTGTCGAGCCCACCATGAAGTACCTGGGTTTGGTGCTCGACAGTCGGTGGGATTTCGGCCCCCACTTCCGGCGGCTGGCACCCAAGTTGTTGGTCGTGGCTGGGGCGCTGTCAACGCTGCTTCCCAATCTGAGGGGCCCGAGCGCCGCTTGTAGGCGGCTCTACGTGGGGATCGTGCGATCGATGGCCCTTTATGGGGCCCTGATCTGGGTGGCTGACCTGACGGCAATCAGCATTGCTGTCCTGCGAAAGCCGCAGAGAGCGTTGGCCATCAGAGTCATCAGAGGTTATTGCACGATCTCTTACGAGGCGGCTTGTGCACTGGCCGGATCCCCGCCCTGGGACCTGGAGGCGAAGGTGCTCGCGTCACTGTATCAGTGGCGCGAGGAATGGCGGGCGCGGGGCGAGTGACCGATGCAGTGACATATGGGGCAGGATCGGTCGCAGCTCCGCGAGGTCCTGGTGGCGGAATGGCGGGACAGGCTCTCAAGCCCTACCGCCGGCCTCGTCACAATCGAGGCGGTCCGGCCGGTGCTTGACCTCTGGCTCAGGAGGAGGCACGGCTCCCTGTCATTTCGGGTGACGCAGGTGCTCTCGGGGCATGGTTGCTTCAGGAAGTACCTGTGTCGCATAAACAGGGAGTCGGACGCCCGGTATCACCACTGCGTCGACTGTCGGGAGGACACGGCGTGGCATACGCTGGCAGAGTGTCGGCCGTAGTGAATGCTATGGTCGGCGGCGACGAGTCCTGGGGCGCAGTGGTATCCTTCTGCGAAACAGTTATCTAGCAGAAGCAGGCTGCGGAAAGGGAGCGAGAGATCTCATCGTCTCACCCGGCCCGCACCAGGCGCACCGGGCGTCGGCGGAAGGCGGACAACGCCCTCTTCCAGCCCCCCTAAATGGGTCCAGGGACGACGGACTTGGGGATGTCCGTCGCCCCCCATACATCAGGACCCGAGGCGGCGGCGCGTAGTGTTCCACGCGCGGCCCTCTTAGACGTCGCGGGGGGAGTCAAACAGTTCACTCCCCCGGCTCGACCGGACGGCACCAGTCGGGGTTGCGGAAGATTCGTACGTTCTCGCGACCCTCGGCGCAGGTGTGAGATGGAACACCGGGGTGGTTTTTAGTCAGTAAGAGTCTGACAGACCCCTCCGCCCCCCCAGGGCGGGGGACATCCATGAGGACATTCCACACCGGATCAAAAAAAAAAAAAAAAAGGCGCTGCCTTCGGTGGCGCAGCCACCCGGGAAGTGGGCTCGGACAAACCATGTGCGGGCTTTTTGGTCCCCCTCCCGGACCGACTCGACTCAGCCACCGCGGTTATTAGTGTCCACTGATTAGCGGGCCCCTCTTTTCTCCGCTTGTCCGCAGCGAGCGGTGGGCGGAGGGATTCTGCCGGCAGGAGCCTTGCCTCTATGGCCTCTAAGCGAGCACCCACCATCTTCCCATACTGCATCATGCAGATGCGGGCGATCTTTTCGACCTCCGTATCCGCAAGTGCAGGGGTCAAAGACGCGACCGGTGATGGAGCTGACATCGGGGCCGCGCCGGAAGAGGAGCCGGTGGCCGTGGGAGCTGCCCTCTGGACAGCGAACTGCCACTTGAGGTCCTCCAACTCGGATCGGAGACGGCCATTTTCCTCCCATAGCTTCACCGTCTCCGCCGTGCTAGTGCGGGTTAGGAGGACCTCAACCACCTCCTTGATGCCGTCAGCCGCCTCCTTCAGGGCACGGGTGAATGTGCCCTACAGGTTGCCCGATTTGGTGGCAACCTTCAGGACGACATCCACGCCGTCCAAAACTTGGCGGCTGAGCGCCATCGCTGTAACGCTCCCGCCGTCAGCCATCCGGGTAGAGCGCCGCTCACGCCAACTCGCTGACCTCTCAGGCCAACTCGCTGACCTCGTCAGCCACGACAGTCTTTCGCTGCGCCCGTTTTGCAGCGCTCGCCTCCGCTCTGTTTGATCCCAGCAGGGACACGGTGGAGCCCCCGCTCAGGTCCGCCTCCATGGGTTGGGGGCCGCTCTCCGCGCTCTCCACGCGCTCCACTGGAGCTGGCTTGTTGGTCCGGCGTACTGGCATGAAGCGACCCCGTCCGTCACGCTCCGGCAGTCAAGCGGGCAATACGTCCGCCACCACACGACCTCGCCCTCTTTGTGCCGTCGTTGGGACCTTTGCGGCCAGCAGATTCTCCCCACTAGAGGAGAGGCTGCCCTTCCTCCGACATCCCTCCAGCTGAGATTGGCCGTCATGGCCGAAATTCGGCCTGGAGGAATATTATTATTAACGAATTTCATTGACACATGTACATGTCTTTTGAATTTGACGAACTGTGCCGAAGACGACAAGGCTACTTGAAATGATAGATTAATTTATACTGGGTTGCATTCTGAATTCTGGTTAACAACCATGTGAATATCACTAAAAGGGTCATGTATCTTTTTGTTTTTAATACGATCATACTTAGGACTAGTAACTTTACTACACAAAACGTTACTTACGCCAGCTTCAATATGTTTTGCAGTTCCATCTTTACATTGGTCTTCGAAAAGAACTTTGGCATCAGCGTCTTCATCGTGCATAATCGGTCTATTCGCTTCTTTGACTTTTCCACGGAACCTTTGCTAGTAACCAGCGTTATTTCCAAGTATTCCCTGCCTGAAAAAGTTAAATTAATCCTTCTTTATTTTAAACTCAGATCAAGTAAAAAAAGGTAGATAACGCGCGGCCTTTGTTGTTAGTGAAGCCACAAAACTCAGCTCCTCCAAGTAAACACACGCGCTCACGCACACACGTGCATCAAACTAAGCTCTTTTTCGTTAGTATCTCATGGGGCGTCGTGCAGTAAGTTTGCCTACAAAATGCCGTCCTGTGTAATTAAATGGTGCAAAAACAATACAAAAGTGAACAAAAAGTCTGAAGAAATATCGTTTCATACGTAAGTACACATAAAACTGTTATTTTTTTGTCATTCCAAAACAATTTTGAGGTTATTCGGAACAGATAATGTCAATGTCCCGAAATGACGTACCGGGAGAATGTTGCTAGTAGTTCTTATTTCTATTAGCCCAAAATGTGGGTAAGTAATAGAAAAATAATTAATTAGAGAGTGGACAGAACGTTGTTTTTTTTTAATCATGTGATTTTATTTCGTTAATTGAAGTCAAAGTAAATATTTATTTTGTAATTTGTTTATGTTTTAGTTTAAATTCTTGAGTACTTACTTACATACCTTTTGTTTTACTATAAAATATTATGGTTTTAGGTTTCCAAGGAATATTGTAATAAGAGATGAATGGGTAGGTGCTATAAGACTGGGCCGAAATGAACCACAATGGCAACCATCCTCATTTAGTGTGGTTTGTTTTTATCTCATTAATTCCGATTTTGTATTAGGATATTTTTTCAAATATACATATAATTGTTTTACTTTTTGCTGTAATTTTTCTCCCTGCTCACACACCATGATTATTTGACGTTAAAGAATATTGTTTCCAGTAAATATAAAAATATAAATAAACAAACAGACAGATTTACTTTTGCATCCGCATAATACCTATTTTATTATTACGTAATTTTCAGGGATTTTTTTTAAAGCAGTGGCAACTCTTCGTATGGCACACACATAGTTAAAAAAATGGTTACATTTTCCTATTCTACGTGCGATATCTACCTTTTTTTAATTGATCTGAGATTTTAAAGTATATATCAGAATCATTATTAATTTAAGCTCTTAAATTAGCGTTTTCTTTCCAGTGATTCCCAATCTGTGTAGTATTTTTCCTACCATTTTGGGGTCGACTTCCAATCTAACTAGATGCAGCTGAATATTAGTATTTTATATGGAGCGACCGCGGACCTGACATCCATATCCCAGTTACTGGGTAACACGATACCCCTTGGTAAGACTGGTTGTTAGACTACCCGTAATGACTGTCAAAGATCTACGAATGACAGCCGGGCTAATGGCTTAACGTGCTTTCCGAGGCACGCACGGGTCTCCATAAGTAATGAATGGTCACCCATCCACGAACAGACCGCGGCAATCGTATTTTAACCTTCAATCGCCTCGTGCGGCTGATATCATTAAGCCATGAGCCCCTCTCCACAACTAACCAAGTGATTCCTGATTCCTAAAAATAAAAGAAAAAGGCAAAAAAAAAACCTGCTTAATTTGACTTTTACTGATAGATAACACTACACTTCTCAACACGACAAAATTACTCCAAACCAGTTTTATATCCTACGTCATTGCAACAAAAAATTACCAACCCGAATTGAATAATTTGAAAACAAAGAGATTTCAGATAAATAATTTAATGTCATTGTTTGAAAATGATACAAAAAATACCTAGAGCTGTTTTTTGTGGAAGGTAGTGCATAGCCTTATTTAATTCAAAAAACCTGTTTTGGTATCACTACTTTTTAACATACTCTTAACATTTATAATTATGGATACCTACTTAATCATACCATTGTACGCCTTATGAAAGCAACTCGTATGTGGTATGGTCAAACGGACATGGGCATAACACTTGAGCTACGAAAACCGCTCATACTGCTAAAGTGTCAAATTGTTAGTACGAACGTGTGACTGAAGTCTAAAAATAGTACCGGTGCCTGAAAATTTGTGTGGAAATCAGTTGTCACGGTATGGGCCTGTGATGTTGAAGAATGAAGAAAATGTCGTGAAGAAAGTTTTGAGTATGAATGTAAATGGCTGCAAGAGATGGCTGGAAGACAAAAGAAACAATTGATGCAAACGTGTGAAAGATAGTAAGGCTAGAAAGGGCGCCACTACCGAGATGACGACTAATAGAGAAGTATGGGAGAAACAAACATGTCACGCCGAACCCAAATAAATTGGAATAAAGGCAATAGAATGGTGATGGACGTGTGCGTGTTAGATTATATTTCGTAATTCCGAAGTCGTTGTATCGGTAGGAACACGTTTTATTTTATTCTACGTGTTTTTTTTAAGTATGATACGTACATTAATGAAAAATTATATTAACGGTCTTGGCCATGAAACTATTTCAAGTTTGCCTAATTAGTTTCGCCCACAATACACGTCTATTGAATTATCTTTGGCTGTGAACTCAGACGTTTTTTGTGATCGTTGGATACCATTGAAAGAGTTCTATGTAGTTTCTTGGCCGTTTTTCTTTATAGAGATCTTCGTTTTGGAATGGGCAACTATCTTCCACTTTCTGACTAACTGACCGACTCCTTGATAATTCAAAAGTGCCTGTAAATTGTTTATTTGAAAGGCAGAATTGAGTTTTGACAGATTAACAAAATAGTCCAGCATTTTTGCTGTCACGTTTTGAGAGAAAATATTATTATGCGCGAGCATGCTCGGACACCACTGAAAATCATCTGTTGTATGTACGCTATTTTAAACGCTTATCTATTTTATACTAACTTTAGCCCGCGGTTTCGCCCGCGTGTATGTTGGAAAATATCCCACCGACACGTACTACCGCAATTAAAAATGCCCTACACTATTTGTGTGCCAAATTTCATCTAAATCCATTAAGCCATATTTTCGCCATTCCAGAACATACATCTAGACAAACGGACATAATTTCAAAAAAAAAAATTTTCGCTATCGGACTCGTTCCCACACCGGCAATTCCTTTTTTTCAAAAATATTCAATGTTCAGTTTTGACTTCGTTACTATTTAATTATATTATAGATTTTCAACTTAACTACTTAGTATCGATATATCAATGAAAAACTGCTCAAACACACATGGATGATTTATATTTGGTTCCGGCGATTAAGCTTGTTATTGTATAAAATATTCCGGTTCTATATGCAAAAAGTAAACTAAGTATTATTTATGTGAAATTAATCCGCGGATTATCTTTTTTTTTTGCCCTATTTGTTTATTCAACTGTTGTTAAACAAGTTTTTTTTTTATACTTACTCTTTGAGATCCAATGATTTTGAAGTTCGTATAGAAAGCAGTGACCTCTTGCTATAATATTGACACCACTATGCGAACAATTTCATAACCGTAAACTACCTTATACCGTATATTACCTTTTCACGCCTAAACCACTGAACGGATTTAGATTTAGCGGTATCCTTGGAAAGGACATATGCTACTTTAGTTTCGATAGCACGTTCCCGTGGGATAATTTTCTACATACACGCGGGCGAAGTCGTCAAGTCACATTTTTAAAAGAAAAATAAGTGTTTAGGTAGCTAATACATTCATTATTATATTGTACTACCACTTTTCCAGAGACCTTCATACCATATTTTACCACTTTTGGGCTAAAATTTTCTCAAATCCTGAGACACGTTTCGTATAAATATTTTATATTTTTTTGTACGTATTTTAAAAGTTTTATATTCAAAAAAGAAGTTAAAAATAGAAATCTACATAGGTACCTACACTGAATTAAAAAACACATAATTAATATATAACTTGTCTAAATTTACAAGCACATTAACATCTAATAAAAACTTGATGACCTTTTATAAACGTTATTTTTTTTTTCTATTCATTGTAATTGGTTTCATCAAACAAAAATATATTATTTTAATCAGAACCTTGAAACAATAATATGAAGACAGACCTAGTGTCCCAAAAAAAAACTCAAATGACTCCTCATTTCAGTTTTTTTTTACTTTTGATATACTAACGAGTTGATTGAGGAACTGAGCAGTACCCGAGCCGGTTGTCGTATTGGTGATGTAGGTTTTAACAACCTTAGCTATGCAGATGACATGGTGCTGCTCAGTCCCTCAGCCCACGGTTTAAGGAGACTTGTTGTGATCTGCGAGAAATATTCAGCTGAACCCACCCACCTCACCCACCTATAATGTTAAGAAATCAAACATCTAATAATAACTAGATGACTAATAATTTGATAAAAATTAGATATCTATTTTAATTGGCTTCATCAAACAAAAAAAAATTATTTTAATCAGAACATGAAACAATAGTTTGAAGACAAACCTAGAGTCCTAAAAAAAAATTCAAATGAGGATGTTAGGAACAAAAAGTGACATTTATAATTTTTTTTCTTCTCAGGAACCGAGAAAAATGTAATATGGGTACACACGATTCGAATTTAAATGTTACCTTTGTACAGAATGCTCCTTCTAAATGCCATTTTCTCGTGAAATAAGTCACTTATTGAACCAAATCTGGGCAGAAATTGATAAAATTCAAAGTATTGAGTCCAAATAAAAATAAAAAAAACTATCGAGCCGAATGCGTAAATGTCACTTTTTGTTCCTGACCTCCTCAAATGTTCTTGCATAACATAACATAACATCACGCCTGTATTCCCGCAAGGGTTAAACAGAGGTGCACCTTATAGTACATCCACATTTCGCCAGTTATGTTATTGCAATGCATTTAGTTATGTATTATGTCGAGTGCCGTAGAGAGTTTTTAGAGCTCTGTGGGGAAGTTCCATCATGTATTTTTGATCGCATTGTTACTGGAGATGAAACGGGGGTTCATCATTATGACCCTGAAAGTAAGCAGGACTCCATGCAGCGGCACAAGAAGGGTACTGCACCTTCTAAGAAATTCAAAGTCGTTCCGTCTTCGGAAACATCATGGCCACAGTGTTTTGCCACTCAAAGGGAATTTTACTGATTGAGCACACAAAAAAAGGTGAAACCATAAATGCAGCATCCTATGCACCCAGTTTACGAAATTTACGGGAAGCAATTAAAAAAAAAGACGGTGTGAACGGACCACCGGTGTGTTGCTTTTTCACAGACCAAGATTATGTCTGGACTTTAAAAGAAACTGTGACCTCTGAGTTTGTTTCGGCCTTTCTTCTCAGAGTAGTCAGATAGGAAACGCCGACCTCGATGAGTTTAAAAAATGTGATTGACGTGTAAAAGTGTTTGTACAAACCTACTTACTGAAATAAAATCATTTATCATTTATCAGAACAGAGGAGTCGAATGAGGAAATTTAAAACGAATCGCCCAAGAATCCTGTCAGTTTTATTGAACTTTTGCAAAATAGAGAAACCTGTCTTTAAAGTGTGCCAATATTCACTTTTAACCTTTGAGGATTTTTTTACTTTTACTTAGGTAATTAGATTAAAAACTAAAATGACCTATTTCAAAAATGGAGTTGGTTATCATCTCTTTTCCGAAGATGGAGCATTTTTGACGCATACTCATAAAACAGAAGTTAGATTACTGTATGTGATAAAGATCAAGTGAAAAAAGTAGGTACTTACTAAAATCCTTCTTGATTAAATGATCCTGCTTCAGTATCCACGCCTCCAAAATGTTAACCGCTTCTTCAATCCTTCCTGGTTTATCCAAGTTATGAATTTTCCTAATACCGTTAAGAGCTCCCGGGGGAAGTCTTAAAAAACTATTATCTTGTATTGACTCCATAATAAATTTTACACGTTTATTAACCTTAAAATTCAATTATATATATTTATTATATATTATGTCTATTTTATTTTATTTTATTAATATGATTTCTTATTAACACTGTCTTGTCAAATTATTATAAATTTAGTTTGTAGTTTGTGTTAACAGACATGGACGCTTCATGTCCAACTGGGTTAGAACATAATCGCGACCCTATACTTATAACCTGTCGTCAGATTCGGTCGCCACTAACCTGTCACTGTCTATCACTGTTCGTGTACAGTCGTTGGCAAAATTACGCTAACACATATTTCGGCTTCGTCCACACTGATCGACTGACAGAACTGCCTCGACCACGTGATGATTAATAAATCTACTTGTGCAACTGTCATAGTAATAAATTCCACAGTCAGCGACCATGCCTCAGTAATGGTATGTTTAAGTAGGGGCGTTAACAACAATAAACACACAATTAAATACGTCACAAAAGTAAATTATGAGGCCGCTGTAGAGCAGCTTAAAAATACAGACTTCTCATTTCTATCTGACAAATGCGATGCGAATGAAGCTGCAACTAGGTTTGTCGAATGTTTGATGTCCACAATATCTCAACACTCCCAATTTCAGAAAGTCCCAAACCGTAAAACAGTACTTAAGCCCTGGATTACACCTGGCCTATTACGGTGTATTCGACACAGGGATAATCTCCATAAAACATTTCTAGCAGATCCAAAAAACGGAATTATAGAGCGGTCATATAAACGGTATCGCAATTTCTGCAATCTGTTACATAGGAACATAAAAGTAAACCACGACAGATCCGCTTTAGAATCTTCAAAAAACAATAAAGAAACATGGAATATTATTAAAAATATTACTAACCAAACTGGGCAAAAAAAAATATCAGCAGACAAACTCCTAACTGCAACAGATGCGCCCAACGCAATTGAGGAAGTAAATCATTACTTTGCTAATATTGGTAAGCAATTAGCTGACACTATTAGGCAAAACCAAAATTCCCCAAGTGCACCATATAAATTTGAAACACCCTCGGCATGTGAATCTATGGTTTTATTATCCCCAGGCGAGATCGAAGTTGAGGCGGTGGTTAATAACCTGAGGATTGATTGTGCTACAGGATGGGACTCTATTCCGGTCAAACTCATCAAACTAGGCAAAGATGTACTAATCTCACCTCTTACGAAACTCATTGAGATATGTTTCGAGCAGGGAGTCTTCCCCCGAATCTTCAAAAAGTCTCTAGTAACGCCAGTTCACAAGGGAGGGAGTCAAGACGATGTCAAAAACTATAGACCTATCTCAGTACTTTAAGCACTGTCAAAAATCTTGGAAAAACTACTGAACCATAGACTCATAAGATACTTAGAGCACTCTAAAATATTATCAGACTCACAATTTGGCTTCAGGTCCGGGAAAGGCACCGTAGACGCAGTTAACCAACTTGTTGACCACATTACTGGAAAAGTGGATGCAAAACAGATGTGTCTGGGTGTTTTTCTAGACCTGGCCAAGGCGTTCGACACTGTCTGTATTCCAACCCTTGTAAAGAAGTTAGAGCATGCCGGTATCAGGGGGAAAGCTCTCCGCATATTTACCGACTTTCTTGCAGACCGAACACAAAAAGTAAAGATTGGTGAAGAGGTTAGCAATGAAGCCATAATTGACTATGGTGTACCCCAAGGAAGCTGCCTATCCCCAAGTCTTTTCCTGGTCTATGTGAATGACTTGTGCCAGCAGTCTCTTAATAAAGGCAGAATATTTAGTTATGCAGATGATACCGTATTAATATTTCACGGTGAGAGTTGGGAGGTAGCGCAACAAGCGGCGGAGCTGGGCCTACGTAAAATAATCCATTGGCTAGGAAGTAACTTACTAACCCTGAATATTTCTAAGACCTCTTATTTGCAATTTACTTTCGCCAATACTAAACCCATGGAAATAAGTATCAAAGCACACTCCTGCAATGGTTTATATGGCCACCAATGCCCATGTCTTCCAATCTCACAAAAAAAGTCTGTGAAATATCTAGGTGTACTTCTAGATGAACGACTTAGCTGGCGTCCACACATTGAACTGACCACTTCCCGTGTTAGGAAACTTGTATGGGCATTTAAGAAGCTTCGACACGTGGCTAAGTTTAAGCTACTCCGCACGGTGTACATTGCGCTGGCACAGTCAATCATAGCCTACTGTATCACGGCCTGGGGAGGCGCATGTAAAACCTTTATGATTCACCTCGAAAGAGCCCAAAGATCTTTGTTAAAGGTCATGACCTTCAGACCGTACCGGTTTCCTACGAAGGATCTTTATGAAAACTGTAAAGTACTTACCGTGAGACAGGTATACCTTCTTCATCTCACAATTAATCAACACCAACTAACGCCGGTAATTCACGCCACCAAAGTAAAGAGAACTATTACTCATACTAATGTATGTAGACCAGAAAGATGTAGAACCGCTTCCGCTATAAGACAACACTTTAACATGGCTAAATACATTTACAATAAATTAAACAATACCCATAACATAAATCCGTTCACAACGAAAGAAACTAAATTAAAAATCTCCACATGGCTTCAAACACTTGATTACCACCAGACGGAAGATCTATTACAAAATCAATACTCATAAAATGATCTACACTCACCCATACACACACGCACACACACGCACACGCACCCCCACACGCACACACACACACACACGCACACACACACACAAAGAGCATGTGTCCATCTTATAATTATTGTAATTTTGTCTTTTATTGTATTTTTTTTTTTTTTTTTTTTTCCTTTTCTCTTTTTCTTTTGCTTATTGCACATTGTTATGAAATTAACCATAAATGGGTGAAGACACTGGCTCCTGTAACACAGGTTGCTACCTAGCTCAGGAGCCAGGGCTTCAAACAAAGTTTGTAAAAGCTGTATTTGTGTCAATAAAAATTATTATTATTATTATTATTATTATTACTGATCCCTAATATGGTGTCAAGTTTACTCACATAACCAACCACAACGTTTTTAAATAGATAAAGATTTTGTGTCAATAGGAAAAGAACAAGAAATAGGATTTTTAAAGTAATTTGGAAATGGGGGTCTGAGGTAACAGTTTATTTTTGAAAAGGGGTCTCTTACCCAAAATAGTTTGGGAATCCCTGGTCTAAACAATGTTTAGACGATGCAACTTTTATTGTTGCTTCATGTTATGGCATGTCTAGGTATAGCACACGCAATTAAATCGTACCGTGTAAATCAGACTTGTAGACTCCTCATTTGCACCATCTTTTTATTATTATTTATTTTACTCCATCAGTCTAACTATAAATAACAGAGAATTATTTTCTGACTATTAAAATTTAAAAAAGCTAATACAGTACAATAAAATATCTTGTTCGTCTTCCCCGAAAACATTTTGCTGATTGTTAGGCAAGTTTAAGTACCTAAGTAAGGCCTCATTTACAGCCTTGAGCGATGCGAAAATTGAAATAACTGAACTGAACCGTTAACATTGTGGCTTCAATCAAAGGAATTGTTAGAATAGCAAGGGCGGCAAATTATAAGTAGGTAGCTACTTTACTTACAACCATGCTATTCCATCAGCAAATAATTAAAATTGGTAAATGAGCAGTCACCCCAGATCTAGCTAGGGTGACTGCTCATTTACTAATTTTACAATATTATAAATAAATAACAAAATCACTCTATTTTATAATATTTTATTTTTGTATGTATGTACCTCCACAGGAACTAACACAAAAATGAAAAACTATATTGTTAGATAGTTTTTAGGTTTTTAGTAGTTTTTGGGGATAACTTGTTATCCCCAAAAACTAATAATTACAATTAATTCATGGTTTTGGATGAATACGATCGTTAAGTATTACAGTTTCCACCGAATTAAATTATTAAGTAACAATAAAAATCACAGATTAGTCTACACTCAAATTCCTGAAGGCTCCAGGCATGCCCATATATTCTTCATTGAATTTTACTGCATGTCTTTTTGTTTCATCCGAGCAAGCTTGGAACATCATCTTCACATATTCCACATGTTTTACTGAACTCAGTTCTTCCACCAATTCCGCTGGAATAAGTAAGATATAATTTGTTAGTCATAGTAATAACTACTCTTACTACTTATAGCCCGATGCAAACTTCATGGCGGCTCGGAACATGAGACGAGTCGCTGCGCAGTAACACATTAATGTGTCAGCGGGGGTGAGGGATGCGGTACTGCGCAGCGAGTAGCGCACTTCAGAATCGCCATTAAGTTTGATACAAACTGTACCTATTCTACGCTTTTATAATTTCTAACGTGACGATATTATCGTTGACGTCCACGTCACGGCACACACACACTACAACACTATTCAAGGCGTATTGTCATGGTCCGTACACGGGAGGTCTTTTGATCAGCCACACCAAAAAGTCCCTAGATGTCTTGCGCGTCCAATATAATAACATTTTCAGAATGCGCTTGAGACTGCCCCGTTTCTGTAATGCGTCGGAAATGTTTGCTCAGAATCGAACTGACGGCTTTCATGGTGATATTCTGTGAAAAATTAAATGAAAAAAAAAACATTGAGTTACGAGGGACGCCTGACAGATGTAAAACATAGAAAGTAATATGCATAAAATAACAGATTACGACAGGAACTAAATATGGCGTAATGAAAAAATAAAACATTACGATTTAACCTGAAGGCTTCACTATTACGAACGAATCAAGTTAAAACTCAATATAATCAAAATAGTCACCCATCCAAAGACTGACCTTGGCAAGCGAAGCTTATAATTGCAAATTCATTCTTATTTACTCCATGTACGTACTGTATCCATGGTATATTTCTTTACAAAATAGACCTTGAAGGTCTATTTTGTAAAGAAATATACCGTGGCGACGCGTCGTCACGCTAACAATCGGTTTATCCGGCTTAACCTGAAGGCTTCACTATTGCTAACGAATCAAGTTAAAACTCAATATAATCAAAATAGTCACCCATCCAAAGACTGACCTTGGCAAGCGAAGCTTATAATTGCAAATTCATTCTTATTTACTCTATGTACGTACTGTATCCATGGTATATTTCTTTACAAAATAGACCTTGAAGGTCTATTTTGTAAAGAAATATACCGTGGCGACGCGTCGTCACGCTAACAATCGGTTTATCCGCGGCTATAGATGTTTCACATCAAAAAATGTTTTGTTAATAACTTACTAAAACTAGCTATAAGGTATTACTAACAATATGGATCTGTGTTGTCCTAATAAAGAAATTTTGATTTGATTTCATTACGATAACACAGGGCAGTCAAAGCTTTTAAATCAACTCATCATGGCCCTCTTGATTGAACAATTTAATAACAAAAGCATTCAAATACCCATTTCACTTAAAATAATTACAAAAAGTATCACCAAAAATAAACTAACAATACCGCAGACTACAAATTATTATGGCAGGCGAACACTAATATTTTTAATTCCCACGATAATCAATGAAATATCAAAATCTATAAAAAATTAAACAAAACGTGAAAAACTATGAGCATAAATTCAAAAAATTATATTACAACTGCTTAAATAACTTAGAATAATAAAATAATTTCTTAGCAAAACATAATAAAAATAAATAAAAGCGAAGTAACCTTAGAGGATTTTTCCATTCAATAAGACCGGTGCGGTGTTCTAATGAGCGGCCCAGGAGCAAGCAGCCCAGATTCAAAACATTACATGTGACTCACGTACTCACTGATAAAGGTTTTCGGCTTAAATAGTTACGTCCAAAATATTATTCATGTACCTACATTATTTGCTTATATTTGCTTAATAGTGATGAGGCAGTGTTGTTATAGCAAGTGTGAGTACCAATACAAACCATTTCTGGTTTAATGCTACAAAACAAACGTGAACCTGTATTATGACTGTATGTATATTTCCATACATTTTATGGACGTGGACTTCCACGATAATACAGCCACGTTAAAAATGATAAAAGCGTATATTGACTAGCAAATAACTTAAGTTTTACCGACTTTTAGGTCATTTTGATTAAACTTATTCAAAGAGCAGTGCAGTGCTACCTAGCGGCCCCGACTTACGTGTCGTAGGTCGTGGGTTCGAACCCAGGCAGACACATTACTTTTTGTAATTTATGTCATCACCAATGATCTCAAAACGCATTGAGAACGGCGATTCATGCTTCTCCGTATGTCATGAGGTCTTTACTCTGTTGTTTACCATGAAATATGCAACAAATAATTGAATAAAGGTGAATCGTCAGCTGTAGCCCGCCAAATTCAAATTTTCTTTGGGTTTGTGCAAATTGCAGCTCTGTTTGACATCGTATGTTCATCAAAATGCGATTCGCGACTGTAGGAATGACATATTTGCTGAAAACAGTACTGCAATTTGCAAGAAACCAAAGAAAATTTTAATTTGGAGGGCTACAACAGAGGATTCACTTTAAATTGAGATGTATTTGCTTCTAATAAAAAATAAAGTGTACCTAAAGATGGATTATAAAAAAGCGCCTTGTTTTGAAATAAAATTAAAATTGACCGCCTCGTTGTTCTAGTGGTCGCTAGCCCTACTACAGAGCAAGAGGTCCTGGATTCGATTTCCGGGACGGGCAAAGTGTTATTGGGGTTTTCCATCTAGAACTTCTCAGTAGCAGCCTAGAGTCTGCATTTGTGCCCGATTAATGGCCATAGGCTCGCCGCCTATTACAAGGAACTTAAACATAACTGGCGAAATATGAGTGTACTATACGGGCACCTCTGCCTACCTCTTCGGGGGTTACAGGCGTGATGTTATGTTACGTTATTAAAAGTGACTTATTACTTACCATGCAATATTTCAACAGATTTCTGTTTCCCTCCGTATTCCACCGGCAACAGATCTCTAGGTACTGCTTTATGTAAATCTTCTAAAGATCGTTGGATATGCATTCTATTAGCAATCTTATCGCTCACGAATTGCTTAACAATATTAATCATCAATTCTATGGCCTTTGATTCTGTAAGCATGTGGATGCTGTGCAATCTGGCGCCGTAGCCTTCCTGTAAAAAGAAGATTGCTGCAGTAATGTTCGTTAAACACTTCATAAAGAAGCCGACGCGTGGCGGACCACCTGATGTTAAGTGGTCATCGTTAAGTCAATATCAGACGCATTACTCAAGTGAATTTTCTCCAGTGAGTGTGTGTGATTTGCACTTTGGCAGGGGTAATATATGAACTAATGATGGTGAGGGAGAAACAATCATTGAGCCCCCATGCCCCTAATTGCCGCAGGAGGAGACACCTTGGGCATCGGAAGCCAAGAGCCGACTCCCGGCCACCGTAGGCGCGGGCTTATGCACGGCAAGCAATGGGCAGCTCGCCGTCCGGTAAGGACCAGGCCCGGGTCGACGGCGCGTTATGTTCCACGCGCGCCTCAAAGAGATGTCAGCATAATTGACGGGGTCCGATAGGGCCGATGCCTGCCGAGGTAGCGGATTGTTCGAAAAAGTTACCGTGGCCCTGGCGCACAAGCAACTGAAGGAACATGGGTGGGTTTTAGTCAGTAAGAATCTGACACGCCCTTCTGCTCCGCCCAGAGTGGAAGAAGCCATTAGATTATTCCCCAACCAAAAAAAAAAAAGGGGTACTATATTTTCTTTTTGGTGTACATAATAAAGAGTATTCATTCAGATCATGATCCATTTGGATCATGATCTGCAATAGGCATACAGGCTGTGTGGGGATGTGTAATAGTCGATGTACTTGCAGTAAATGAAAACAGCCAGTTCTTCTAATTATGGAGATATATTCTCTCACCAATCACCATCAGTTAAGTAGGCAGGAGCACGTTATGGACCTGTCACGGGTCCGACCCCTGAAGAAGTGATCGAGACAATAAAAATGGGTACCGAGAGCGCGCCAGTGCTGTTCGTATTATTTTGTAACATTTAGTCCGCAAGCTATAATGTCGTTATCCAAAAAATTCATAATTTCGAGTTATGGTCGCTTTTAGCGTAGTAAATATATAAAACAAGGCAACTTAAGGGCGTTTTTCTTTTTTCTATCTCGGGATCTTAATAGTAGAAAAATACTGCTTAGACAGAAAGATAGAGATTTTTTTTCTGATTATAGTGACATCAAAAAACGAAAATTGACCAGATGCGAGATAACGGCATTATTGCCTGCGGGCGGCAGTGTTGGGATTCTAACAGGCAGGCATAGCTGATGCGTTGCCACCCCATAGACATCCTATCCCTGAATTGTCTCATGTGGATTCATTCCACTGGTACATATACTCTTGGTTGCCGAGAGATGGTAGAAAAAGCGTTGGCAGGCCGACGGCTAGACGACCTATAGAAGATCAGGGGGAAGACATGGATGAGACTTGCATAGAAAGAAAGAAAATATATTTATTTAACACAGAATAAATACAAAACACACAACAAAGCATATACAAGTATAAAAGAAAAATAAAACAAATAAAGAGTGTAAAGTGCGTTTTGGGAAATTAGCAGGAAAGTGCGCCTCGCGGCTGCTCCAAATAGGTCCAGTTCAGCAAAAAGTTCAGACAACTAGTGCCTGACGCTGGTTTTCAACTGAACCTGAATGAAGTGTGAGGTGACGGATGTAAATCAGTTTTATACTGCAATGTGTGAATGTATGTATACTTATGTAAATTTATGCATAGACCAGTGAAGCATGGCACAAGAGGGTATACTCAGCAGTGGGTGGATCATGGCTGTCAATGGTGATGACATTTCCTTCTAATCGGAACCCAGCAGCGCTTCTTGACATCAGAAATAAACTTATGATGCAGTGCTTTTCCGGACGAGCTGTTTAGCAAAGAGCTCAGCTGAAACTTAATTCATAAAACTTGAATAAAATACTTACAATTAAAATTGTCAGGAACTGCTGTAGTTCCACTGTGTTAAGTTTTGAGATCATATCGTACAAATTAACTTGCCTGCAGTCGTATATTATTATACAACCATGCATATAATCATTTGCTTTTATGTACTCAGCAAGCTGGAAAAAAATGTATTTTTTTTCAACTAGAGAAGTTAGTAAGGTTACAATAATTTAGCATTTCATAGCTTGATACAGTATTTCTTTCTCACGAAGCGACGCGCGCTTTTCTTGTCGTAACCAAGTGTATAAACACACTGAGAATGTGTGTATGAAGACGACTAGCGTCAGCACAAAACACACACTTCCGACACATTCACAGAGTGTTTAATCATAAGTTAAGTGCGCGCTGCTTCGTGAGGTTAAAATACTGCCTGTAGCTGGAAGTGAATTTATATTAGTCACCTCACGATAATCTCCAAATCTCAGAAACCATGAATTAAAAATTCAAAGAAACAATGCATTTTTCTGGCATAAACAAAATCCTATGTCACTTGGAAAAATAGTGAAGGGTATACAAGGGAGCTTTTGCCCACGACTTCACCCGCGTCGGGGTCGGAAAATCATCTGGCGGGAACTTAAATGGAATAAAAAAGTACCCTATGTTCTTACTTAGTGCATTGTCTTCTTGTGTGTCGAATTTCATGTAACACAGTCATGTAAGACAGAGTTCTTTTCAAATTTCTATGGAATGTATGTTACTTTGTATGGAAGTATGAAAAGATACCTAGTAGAACTGTCTCAAATGAAAAAACCACTGACTTCCAAAAAATACATTACCTAGTGAAAAATAACTTTACTTTCGAAAGTTGGTATCTTTGGTTTCGTATTTTCGTTTTTAGCTACCGACTTCCGAAAATAAAGTTATTTTTCTGTATTGTTATTTTTTGTAAGGCGGTTGCTTTTTTTCTTCACTTTTTTATTGCGGTACCTACCCCATAGAAATGTGTAGTTCTTCACTTGCTAAGTAAATAACAGTGACAAGAAGTTCTTGTAACATCATCAACATACACAAAGTGGAAAAAAATCGCATTATTGAAGCTAACTCAAAAACCACTCACCAGAACTTGACCAAATATTGTCTACGAGACCACCCTATAAGTGTACCCTATCAAAAGATTTTTTTAAGCCGTTTTTCAAATGTTAGGAGTTCTGAGGTAACAAACATAAAAAACAAAACACTGATGAATTGCCAACCTCCTCCTTTTTTTGAAGTGGGTTAATAACAAATAATAAACTTACGATGAAACTGTACTGGTAATACTCAATATAGTTCTCACTAGTGAAGTCCTTGTCGGAAAATTTAACCAATGCTATTCTATAGAAATCGTCGGTTATAATGGGCAGTGGGACCAGCTTCCTGAAAAATATCGTATAAAAAAACACGAGCATTATCATCCCATTCAGTGAAATTATATGAAATTGTTTATTCTGTAAATAGGATACCGGAAAGACTTATACGCCATATTAAAAAAAAAACAACTGACTTCAAAGAAAAAACACTACAAAGTAAAAAATACCTTTGATTTCGGAAGTCGGTGTGTTTGGATCTGTATTTTAGTTTTTTAGTATTTAGTTTCCGAAATTAAAGTTATTTTTCACTTTGTAGTGGTTTTTTTTTTAAACGGTTGTTGTTTTTTTTTGTAAAAAAGTATTTTATATTTCACGTTTTAGACAGTCAGTTATTAATTTATTTAAGTTACAATAGCATAATGTCAACTCCTCATCACCTTTTACAAAATATTCTTTTTCCCGATGCAGGGATGTCAATTGTTGAGGAGTTCTCCTGGTAAGAACTGGAGCTAATGGTGAAGCCACCATCAGCTCCATTACACCATATGCATTGTGACGAGCATAAATTGCTTAGCAACCATTTCAGGGGACTACATGACCTAAACGCAAATGTATAATGCCTAAAAATATATGATCCACTGTAGTAACCAAAATCAGAAAAATATACGATATTCTTCTAGATATATGCTAGTTAGATAGAGTGTTGAAAACATAATACAACTAACTTGATATGATAGAATAAAATCAAAGAAGATACCTCTAAAAAAATATTTTAACGATTAAAAACCATACTAATAAACATGCAAACATTCAGATTTTTTCTCAGATTATTCTACAAGTAACATACTAACGTAATAGTGTTTAAATTTTTTAGTCTAATGAATAATTTTTATGTTAATCCATAATTGATTCATATTTTGCAATAAATTACCAGCGTTGTGTCATCTCGCGTCTCTTTCTTTTCTATGCAATCCGACAGCTACCGCGGTTTAGCTCTTGTAAGCCTCTTAAAGTAATCAAATCGCACCTCGTGAAACAAGTATTATAGAGTAGTTCCGTTGGCCACCTCTGGTCTTCATCATCAGTTCCAATTCACTGAATGGTGCTTTCGGAGAGTAAATGCACGGGTTACTATAAAAATTATCCAAATCGCTATAGGTGTGCCTCTAAAATTTGAGGAGTTTCCTCGATTTCCATGGGATCCCTTCATCAAATTCTGACTTGGTGCCAATGGGACAACCTCGAGAGTATAACCATTGAAACAAAAAAAAAAAAAATTACAAATCCGTCTATGTAATATGACGGAGTTATGCCCGAACATAAATAAAAAAATATATAAACGTCCGATTTCATAACCACCGCCTTTTTGAAGTCGGTTAAAAAAAAACAACAACAAGCTCGATAGAGTCCACATTTCCTATCTGACTAAACCTATTTTTTATTTTTTTGGGTGGGATTTCATTAAATAACCTCTCCCACTCTGGGCGGAGCGGAAGTGCGTGTCAGACTCTTACTGACTAAAACCCACCCGTGTTCCTTCAGTTGCCTGTGCGCCAGGGCTACGGTAACTCTTTCAAACAATCCGCGACCCCGGCAGGCATCGGGTCTATCGGACCCCATCAGTTATGCCGACATCTGACTACCCCTGAGAAGAAATTGCGAAACAAACTCAGTCCACTCACCACCACCACCACCACTCGACAATGTGAAAACATTTGTCAGTAATCATGTTGCTCAACTCAGAACTGACGGGGGGTGATAAAGCTTTGTAAAGGAGCTAGTCTGGAAAGGCACTACCTTCATACCTATTTCTGCTATCACGCAGCGTTGCATTTCTGGTTTGAAGGGTATGGGTACTGAAGTAATTACAGGCAATGAGATATTTCAGCTTTATTTCTGGAATAGCATCAGCGATGTCTCTGGTGTTGCAGATTTCTATTGGCGTCGGTGATCATTGACCATCAGGCGGGCCTACGGCTTGTTTGTAATCTTTATTACATAAACAGTTGTCCTCCACCCAATTTTTTATTGGGTTTTTCGATTAGGAATTTTCCAACAGGGACAGGGAACAGCCCGGAGTTTGGAACTTGGTGTTTTAATACCCCTGGGCCTCGGAAAGCACGTTAAGCGGTTAGTCCTGCGCCAAATCACTCTCCGTTCGTAACGGATTGCCATCCCATTGGACTATGAGAGTGAAGAGGGAGTGCACTTGTGTCTGCGCACACACTTGTGTAGCTACTATAATATCTCCCGCGCCGGAAGCTAGTCTCAGCTGAGATTCGCCGTCATGGCCGAAATTCGGTCGGGAGGACTGTTATTATTTCCGAATTTCATTGACAAAGAACAATGGCAGCTTCCCATACATTGTTTTATTTAAATTAAATGATTACGTCTTTATATGAAAAATATATTAATAAACTCAGCGTCACTTTCTGAGCTAGTTTGTGTAAGATTTTTTGTTATAGAAGGCGGAGATTAATAGATATTCAGTCATGAACTTTTGAACAACACAGGACTGAGCGAGAGTTGTAAACTGTCAACACCAAGCTATATTTTCTTAAGACTAAATAGGTATTAGTATTTAACCGACTTCAAAAAGGAGGAGGTTATCAATTCGGATGTTTATATTTTTTTTTTTTTATTGTGTATGTTCGGGCATAACTCCGTCATATATAGACGGATTTGCCAAATGATTATTTTTTTCGAAAGGGTATGCTCTCGAGGTGGTCCCATTGTCACCAAGTCAGAATCTGATGAAGGGATCCCATGGAAATCGAGGAAAATCCTCAAATTTTATAGGCACACCTATAGCGATTTGGATATTTTTTATAGTAACTCGTGCATTTGCTCTCGGAAAGCACCATTCGGTGAAGTGAAACTGATGATGAAGGCCATTGGTGGCAACCGGAACTACTCAATAATAAGTATTTCACGGGTTGCGATTCTATTACTTTAATATGTTTGCTAAGCAATTTATGCTCGTCTCAATGTATATGTTGAAATGGAGCTGAAGGTGGCTTCACCATCAGCTCCGGTTCCTTTGGTTCTTACCAGGAGCAGTCCTCAACAATGAATGTCCCTGCATCGGGGAAAGGATTATTTTGTAAAAGGTGATGAGCAGTTGACATTAGACTATTGTAACTTAGATAAATTAATAACTGACTCACTAAAAAGTGAAAAATAAAAAACTTTTTTACAAAAAGAAAAACAACCGACATCAATAAAAACACTCTACAAAGTGAAAAATAACTTTAATTTCGGAAGTCGGTGGCAAAACACTAAAAACAGATCCAAAGACACCGACTTCCGAAATTAAAGTTATTTTTCACTATGTAGAGTGTTTTTATTGAAATCGGTTGTTTTTTTTTGTAAAAAAGTTTTGTTTTAGTTCAGAATTGCCATAAGATTTGATATATTTCCTAGTTTACTGCAATATGCTTATATAATATATTTAAGATAGAATATACTTAAATATGGGCACAACAAAATAAATGTGGTATTTATTCATTTATTCCATGTTAATATAATAACAAACAAAAAATTATAATTATACCACGATAATTACGCTATAGCTACTATTTAGGAAATCTAATGTAAAATGGCAATACAAACCAATCCAACCAACGATTTCCTAATCTTTTAGAACGAAGTAGTCAAATAACTTTTAATTCAACATATTTTTTTTACTCGGCCTTAACTAAGTAATATGATAGTTAAAAAAAACGTAGATAAATAATTGAATTTCTTTCGTGTATGTGTCACTTTTAGACGTTCAAATTTATTTCAGATAAGAATTCGCCATTGTTCTTTACATGTCTTTTGAATTTGACGAATTTTACCGAAGATGACGGGGCTACTTGACATGATAGATTAACTTATACTTGGTTGCATTCCGAATTCTGGCTAACAACCATGTGAATAACACCAAAAGACTTATGTATCTTTTTGTTTTTAATACGATCACACTTAAGACTAGTAACTTTATTACATAAAACGTTACTTACGCCAGCTTCAATATGCTTTGCAGTTCCATCTTGACATTGGTCTTCGAAAAGAACTTTGGCATCAGTGTCTTCATCGTGCACAATCGGTCTATTTGCTTCTTCGACTTTTCTACGGAACCTTTGCTAGTAACCAGCGTTTTTTCCAAGTATTCCCGGCCTGAAAAAGTTCAATTAATTCTTCTTTATTTAAAAGTATGTGTCAGAATCATTATTAATTCAAGCTTTCTTATTAGCGTATCTTTCCAGTGATTCCCAATGATCATGTGTGTAGCCTTTTTCCTAAAATTTGGGGGTCAGCTTCCAGTCTAACTGGATGCAGCTGAATATTAGTATTTGACATGGAGCGACCGCGTATCTGACCTTCATATCCCAGTTACTGGGTAACATGATACCCCTTGGTAAGACTGGTTGTCAGACTACCCGTAACGACTGTCAAAGATCTACAAATGACAGCCGGGCTAGCGGCTTAACGTGCTTTCCGAGGCACGGAGAGGTCTCGAGATGTAATGAATGGTCACCCATCCACGACCAGACCGCGGCAATCACAGTTTAACTTCTCAATCGACTCTTGCGGCTGATATCATTAAGCCGTGAGCCCCTCTCCACAACCAACCAAGTGATTCCTGATTCCTAAAAATAAAAGAAAAAGGCAAGAAAAGTTAAAGTAAAGACCTGCTTAGTTTGACTTTTACTGATAGATTGGAAATAACGAGTTCTTGTTAATGATAGATAACACTACACTCCTATTAAAAGCAAGTTTGTTTTGCATGTATATTTATTCCGTCGCAAAATTAGTCCAAACGAGTTTTAAATCCTACGGCTTTGCAAGAAAAATTACCAACTCGAATCAAATAATTTGAAAACAAAGAGTTTTAAGATAAATAATTGAAAGACGTTGTTCGAAAATGATACAAAAAATACGTACCCAGAGCTGCTTTTTATGGAAGGTATTGCATAGCCTAGATTAATTCAAAAAACCTGTTTTGGTATCTCTTCTTTTTTAACGTACTGTTTACATTTATAATCATGGATACCTACTTAATCATACCGTTGTACACCTTATGAAAACAACTCGTATGTGGTATCGTCAAACGAACATGGACTTGAGCTACGAAAACCGCTCATACTGCTAAAGTGTCAAATTGTTAGCACGAACGTGTGGCTTAAGTTTAAAAGTAGTATCGGTGCCTGAAAATTTGAGTGGAAATCAGTTGTCACGGTATGGGCCTGTGATGTTGAAAAATGAAGAAAATGTCGTGAAGAAAGTTTTGAGTATGAATTAAATGGCTGCAAGAGCGGTTAGTCCCCCTATGCTCGACTCGAAAAATACCTACTAAAAAGTTTCGCTATGCACGCAATTCTTCGATTCTGCATAAGCAATGGAAGGTACAGTTGGAAAGAAAATTGTTTGAATTCAAGTTATTTTTTTATAGCGCTATTCGTATATGCGTAAGTGTATGTAAGTTATAATTTGTGTGCTGCCCAATTTCGGTTGAAGTAAGAATAATATAATGCGGTTCCCGCCTGCACAACAATAATCAACCAAAACGTATACGAAATTCTTCTGATATGATGACTTCAGCCGGGTTGTTAAAATGTGTTTTCTGTACTTTCAGTGACTTATTTCTGTATCTGTATAATTTACTTTTTACTCATTTGTAGTCAGGAACACTTCCTGACAGATGATAGCCGATGTCTCCTAATCTTCGCATATCTTTTTCAAAAGTTTTCTGTACTGATATATAATTTGTACTAATTTCTTTCTTGCACTCACTAATGGCTATGGCTATTTGAACCTCATTGTCTTCAAAATTTGGCACGCACTCATTGCTGTGTTTATTTTCTTGAACTATTGCATGACTTTTCCTATCCAGAATCAGTTTCCCAATGCATTTAATTTAATTTATTTTATTTATACAATGCCAAATAATTGTACTTTTGTTTTCGCGGAGCTTGAGGTATTTGTGCCCGGCATGTAATAAATTTCTTCCACCACTTATACTATCAATTATTTTAAAATTTTGAAACGAACCACTTGAACAAGTTGCACCTGACATTGTCATAGAAGAACTAACCGACGACGAACCTAATTACCCTTATCAGTAAGTTGTAGCTGCAAATTAATAATGCAATCATATTGTCTCTACCTATTTACATAATGGCGAAAGAGAGAACCTGCTCGGTAGTTACGTAGCACAATAACAGTAGGTATGGGTTTCATTTTGACAGTTCAACAACATTCATTGCGTTATTTACGTTGTTGAGCAGACAAATTTTTCGAACATATGAAGCAATGTATTAGCCTTCAAAATGATTCAGATTGTGATAGTGTTTTAAAAAATTAAAAAAACAGTTCTACAAATGCTTCTCATAACAAGCGCAAAGCTTGTCCTGTTTTAATATATTTAATGATGATCAAGAATAGGTTACCATATTTATATACTAGGTTTTCTTCATTTACTTTTTAAATGATTAAATAAAATATTACACTGTAACAGTTTTCTTCATTACTGCCCGCGAATGTGATTTCGTGCAAAGTGAAACTTTTTAGTAGGTATTTTACGAGTCGAGCATAGCGGGACTAGAGCATACGGGGACTAACCGTGTAAAAGTACAGGAAGACAAAAGAAACGATTGATGCAATTGTGACAGTTATTATGGCTAGAAAGGGGGTGACTACCGAGGTGACGACTAATAGAGAAGAATGGGAGAAAAAGACGTCACGCCGAACCCAAATAAATTAGAATAAGGGCAATAGAATGGTGATGGACATGTGCGTGTTAGACTATATTTCGCACTTCCGAACTCGTTGTACCGGTAGGAACACGTATTAATTTATTCTACGTGTTTTTTTTAAGTGTGATACGCACATTCATAAAAAATATTATATTAACAGTCTTGGCCATAAAACTATTTCAAGTTTGCCTAATTAGTTTCGCCCACAATACACGTCTATTGAATTATCTTTGGCTGTGGAACTCAGACGTTTTTTATGATCGTTGGATGCCATTGAAAGAGTTCTTTGTAGTTTTTTGGCCGTTGTTCTTCATAGAGATCTTCGTTTTGGAATGGGCAACTAACTTCAAATTTGTGACTAACTGACCGACTCCTTGATAATCCAAAAGTGAATGATTTTTTTGTAAGGCAGAATTTGAGTTTTGACAGATTAACAAAATAGTACAGCATTTTTATTGTCAAGTTTTGAGAGAAAATATTATTATGCGCGAGCATGCTCGGACACCACTGAAAATCATCTGTTGTATGTACGCTATTTTAAACGCTTATCTATTTTATACTAACTTTAGCCCGTGGCTTCGCCCGCGTGTATGTCGGAAAATATCCCACCGACACGTACTACCGCGATTAAAAAAGTCCTACACTATTTGTGTGCCAAATTTCATCTAAATCCATTAAGCCATATTTAACCATTCCAGAACATACATCTAGACAAACGGACATAATTTCAAAAAAAAAAAAAATTTCGCTATCGGACTCGTTCCCACACCGGCAATTCCTTTTTTTCAAAAATATTCAATGTTCATTTTTGACTTCGTTACTATTTAATTATATTATAGATTTTCAACTTAACTACTTAGTATCGATATATCAATGAAAAACTGCTCGAACACACATGGATGATTTATATTTGGTTCCGGCGATTAAGCTTGTTATTGTATAAAATATTCCGGTTCTTTAAGCAAAAAGTTAACTAAGTATTATTTATGTGAAATTAATCCGTGGATTATCTCTTTTTTTGCCCTATTTGTTTATTCAACTGTTGTTAAACAAGTTTTTTTTTTATACTTACTCTTTGAGATCCAATGATTTTGAAGTTCGTATAGAAAGCAGTGACCTCTTGCTATAATATTGACACCACTATGCGAACAATTTCATAACGGTAAACTACCTTATACCGTTTATTACCCTTTCACGCTTAAACCACTGAACGGATTTAGATTTAGCGGTATCCTTGGAAAGGACATATGCTACTTTAGTTTCGATAGCACGTTCCCGTGGGATAATTTTCTATATACACGCGGGCGAAGTCGTCAAGTCACATTTTTAAAAGAAAAATAAGTGTTTAGGTAGCTAATAAATTCATTATTATATTGTACTACCACTTTTCCAGAGACCTTCATACCATATTTTACCACTTTTGGGCTAGAATTTTCTCAAATCCTGAGACACGTTTCGTATAAATATTTTATATTTTTTTGTACGTATTTTAAAAGTTTTATATTCAAAAAAGAAGTTAAAAATAGAAATCTACATAGGTACCTACACTGAATAAAAAAACACATAATTAACATATAACATGTCTAAATTTACAAGCACATTAACATCTAATAGAAACTTGATGACCTTTTAAAAACGCTAATATATTTTTTCTATTCATTTTAATTGGTTTCATCAAACAAAAATATATTATTTTAATCAGAACCTTGAAACAATACTATGAAGACAGACCTAGTGTCCCAAAAAAAAACTCAAATGAATCCTCATTTGAGTTTTTTTTTACTTTTGATATACTAACGAGTTGATTGAGGAACTGAGCTGTACCCGAGCCGGTTGTCGTATTGGTGATGTAAGTTTTAACAACCTTAGCTATGCAGATGACATGGTGCTGCTCAGTCCCTCAGCCAACGGTTTAAGGAGACTTGTTGTGATCTGCGAGAAATATTCAGCTGAACCCACCCACCTCACCGACCTATAATGTTAAGAAATCAAACATCTAACAATAACTAGATGACTAATAATTTGATAAAAAGCTAATATTTTTAACTAACTTGATAAAAAGCTTTTTTTTTCTAATTATTTTAATTGGCTTCATCAAACAAAAACATATTATTTTAATCAGAACATGAAACAATAATTTGAAGACAAACCTAGGGTCCCAAAAAAAAAATTCAAATGAGGAGGTTAGGAACAAAAAGTGACATTTATAATTTTTCTACTTTCTCAGGAACCGAGAAAAAATGAATATGGGTACACACGATTCGAATTTAAATGTTACCTTTGTACCGAATATTCCTTATAAATTCCATTTTCTCGTGAAATAAGTCACTTATTGAACCAAATCTGGGCAGAAATTGATAAAATTCAAAGTATTGAGTCCAAATAAATAAAAAAAACTATTGAGCCGAATGCGTAAATGTCACTTTTTGTTCCTGACCTCCTCAAATGTTCTTGCATAACATAACGTAATATCACGCCTGTATTCCCCGAAGGGTTGAGCAGAGGTGCACCTATAGTACATCCACATTTCGCCAGTTATGTTATTGCAATGCATTTACTTATGTATTATGTCGAGTGTCGTAGAGAGTTTTTAGAGCTCTGTGGGGAAGTTCCATCAAGTATTTTTGATCGAATTGTTACTGGAGATGAAACGGGGGTTCATCATTATGACCCTGAAAGTAAGCAGGACTCCATGCAGCGGCACAAGAAGGGTACTGCACCTTCTAAGAAATTCAAAGTC
Source organism: Griposia aprilina (assembly GCA_916610205.1). Classification (NCBI taxonomy): domain Eukaryota; kingdom Metazoa; phylum Arthropoda; class Insecta; order Lepidoptera; family Noctuidae; genus Griposia; species Griposia aprilina. The sequence goes on along the minus strand of OU744300.1, from coordinate 4,442,973 downwards.
GTTCCGTCTTCCGGAAACATCATGGCCACAGTGTTTTGCCACTCAAAGGGAATTTTTCTGATTGAGCACACAAAAAAAGCTGAAACCATAAATGCAGCATCCTATGCATCCAGTTTACGAAATTTACGGGAAGCAATTAAAGAAAAAAAAGGAGTAAACGGACCACCGGTGTGTTGCTTTTTCACAGACCAAGATTATGTCTGGACTTTAAAAGAAACTGTGACCTCTGAGTTTGTTTCGGCCTTTCTTCTCAGAGTAGTCAGATAGGAAACGCCGACCTCATCGAGTTTAAAAAATATGATTGACGTGTAAAAGTGTTTGTACAAACCTACTTACAGAAATAAAACCATTTATCATTTATCAGAACAGAGGAGTCGAATGAGGAAATTTAAAACGAATCGCCCAAGAATCCTGTCAGTTTTATTGAACTTTTGCAAAATAGAGAAACCTGTCTTTAAAGTGTGCCTGTTTTAACCTAAGAGTTTTTTTTTTACTTTTACTTAGGTAATTAGATTAAAAACTAAAATGACCTATTTCAAAAATGGAGTTGGTTATCATCTCTTTTCCGAAGATGGAGCATTTCTGACGCATGCTCATAAAACAGAAGTTAGATTACTGTATGTGATAAAGATCAAGTGAAAAAAGTAGGTACTTACTAAAATCCTTCTTGATTAAATGATCCTGCTTCAGTATCCACGCCTCCAAAATGTTAACCGCTTCTTCAATCCTTCCTGGTTTATCTAAGTTATGGATTTTCCTAACACCGTTAAGAGCTCCCGGGGGAAGTCTTAAAAAACTATTATCATGTATTGACTCCATAATAAATTTTACACGTTTATTAACCTTAAAATTCAATTATATATATTTATTATATATTATGTCTATTTTATTTTATTTTATTAATATGATTTCTTATTAACACTGTCTTGTCAAATTATTATAAATTTAGTTAGTAGTATGTGTTAACAGACACGGACGCTTCATGTCCAACTGGATTAGAACATAATCGCGATCCTATACTTATAACCTGTCGTCAGATTTGGTCGCCACTAACCTGTCACTGTCTATCACTGTTCGTGTACAGTCGTTGGCAAAATTACGCTAACACATATTTCGGCTTCGTCCACACTGATCCCTAGTACTAACTCGCCCGAAACTAATTATATGGATGGCTACAAGGCGCGGACGAGTTGTGACTAGGGTTCAGTGTGGACGAAGCCCATATTTCAACCACAGTGTACTAACTAAAATGTTGTAATAAAATGTTGCGATGTGTTGCCTTAATCTGCGTTTGAATGCATTTATATTGTCACATTTTTTAATATCTTCCGGTAAACTATTGAACAGCCGTGCTCCTTCAATCAATATTGTTTTTTTTTTTTGCCATAATTAGTGCGAGCGTGCGCTGGTTTTAACTGAATTTTATTTTTATTCCTTAAGTTGTAAGTTATTGTTTTCATATGTAGTTGTATGTTTGATTGAACGGATTTGGTGATGATTTTTTTAATAAGGACGCAAGTGTAGTCTTTGTAAAGATGAGTTATATTGAGTAGTTTGTTTTTTTTGTATAGTTCTCTTGTCGGAGTTAAGTAATGATAGTGATCATATAATGTTTTTATAACTTTGTTTTGTGTTCTTGGTAGTGGGTCTAGGTAAGATTTCGCGGCTGACCCTCATAGCTCAGTTAAATATTCAAGATGAGATTTAACCAGAGAGTTAGGTATATTATTTTACGTACTTTTTTTTGAATGCATTTTGCAACTCTACGTAATGCTGCCAGTAATGACATTAACTTTGTTTTGATATGGTTGATGTGAAGTTTCCAAGTGAGTTTGTCGTCTACATGTAAACCTAGATATTTTTCATAACTTGATCGTTTGAGAACTTCTTTATCTATTGCGAGTGCTGTGAACTCCGGTAACGGTTTGTTTTTGGCACAAAAAATCATAAAAGATGTTTTTGCGGCGTTAATAGTTAGTAAATTACATTTTAGCCATTCGTTCAGTAGGTCAAGATCGTTTTGTGCAGCCGTTATAATCTTATGAATATATTTATTGAAATAGAATAGACATGTGTCATCTGCTTATAGAGTTAGGTGCCCTTTAAGCCCTATTTTATTGATATTATTAACATAGATTAGAAAGAGTAATGAGCTAATAACCGAGCCTTAAGGACAGCCATAGGTAATTGGGCACGCCACAATTGCGGCGGTAAGTCTCCTCTTTGAGGAGTAGTTTGAGAGGCGCCACGGTGTCCTCACCTTCCGCCTGACGCAGGTCCTCACCGGACATGGCTGTTTCGGGAGGTTCCTGTTTCGGATAAGGCGGGAGAAAACGCCCGGGTGTTATCATTGTGTGGATCGACCGGAGGACACGGTGGAGCATACGATGGAGGTTTGCCCGGCTTGGGCGGAGCACCGCCGTGTCCTCGTGGTGGCGATTGGCGGCGGCGATCTCTCGCGTCCGGCCCTGGTCCAAGCCATGGTACGGAGCGAGCGGGAATGGGAAGCCGTCCTCTCCTTCTGCGAAGCAGTAATGCTCGCGAAGGAGGAGGAAGCGGAGTGCGTGAGGATGAGGCAATCGTTGCGCCCTCACGCCCCTAGTCACCACAGGAGGAGACACCCTGGACGTCGGGAGTCCATAGCCGACTCCCAGCCACCGTAGGCGTGGGCTTGCGGACGGCGAGCAATGGGCAGCTTGCCGTCCGGTAAGGACCAGGCCCGAGTCGACGGCGCGTTGTGTTCCACGCGCGCCTCAAAGAGATGTCAGCATAAATGACGGGGTCCGACAGGGCCGATGCCTGCCCCCCGGCAGGCATCGGCTCTGTCGGACCCCGTCATCGCGGATTGTTCGAAAGAGTTACCGTGGCCCTGACACACAGGCAACTGAAGGAACAATGGGTGGGTTTTATTCAGTAAGAGCCTGACACGCCCTTCCACTCCGCCCAGAGCGGGAGAGGTCATTTGATGATTTACAAACCAAAAAAAAAAAAAAAAACCCATACGTAATGCTTTGAACCAAGCTTGTGAAATGATCTAATTTTACTACTTGTCGCCTATTCTGTAAATATAATGTGAACATATCCAGCACGCTGCCTGTGATACCTATATTATTTAGTTTCTGGATGAGCTTTTGATCACTTACTGTATCAAATGCTTTTTTTAAATCGATAAAGATCCCTAAAACATTTTTTTCATCAATATTTGTTTTTGTTAATATAAATTGTAGAGTATGAGACTGAGGACATAGCCTTGTGGAAAGCCCTTCCATGTCTACCTTGTGTCGAACTCCTCACCCTGGACTCTCAGAACCAATGAGCGGAACAACAGAAGTTCACATATGCATTGTATCATCATAGCCGGAAGACTTAGCTGTTGCAGTTTTTGCCCGAGTACGAGAAGAAGTACATTGCAGATTAATTTTTAGAATAAGCTAAGCGGATATCCGCAACTAAAATACTAACACTGTCCATTGTATTATGACCTTTCCTAAAACCAAATTGATGATTCGGTAGTAAGTCTCTCGATTCGACTATATACTCGAGATGATTTTTAATAAGGTGCTCCAGTAATTTGGCTAGAACTGAAGATAGAGCAATTGACCTAAGGGCATTCGGATCATCTACATGTTTGCCTGTTTTCAATAAAGGAATAATAATTTGTAATTATCACTGATCTGGAACCCAAAATCCATCTTAAATTATCCCGATATAGGTTATTGAATGATGACATTAATGTCATTGTCAGCTGTCATTATGTCTCTATTTTTCTCACAACATGTGTCAAACATTTTCAATTTTATTTTTGTACTCCTACAATACACATTAATTTAATAAATCATTACCTGTTACATGTATAGAGATACATTTCACAGATTTTCTGGGAATGCATGGTTCCATACAAAAATGAAACGTCTCCTTTGATCTATGAAATAATTATGAATTGCATTTGCAATATCTGTAGGTTTTGAAAAGGTCAGGTCACATTTATTAATGGTAATTATTTGTTCTTTAGGATAGTTATTTTTAGGTCTATTGACTATTTGCCACGTAGCTTTCAACTTATTCTGGGAGGTAAAAACCTCAACAAAAAGCTCAAAATAATTACATTATAAAAATAAAGTAATTATTTTGAGCTTTTTGTCTTAGTCTTATAATAGACATGGCCAAAAATTGTATTGGCTTATACCCCAGAATGTACAGATATAAAATCTATCTCATTTAATAGTACTGATCTTCTATAAACAAAATTTAATAGGTGCATATTGATCAGCAGTAGTGGACAAAAGTTATGAGGGTTTGAAAAAGTTCATTTTTGCACTACGGCTAAGTTATTTTATGTAGATTAATGTGTATATAATATTTGTAAGGCATTTAATATAAATAGTATTTTAGTTAAAGTTGTCTTTCCCTCGAATTGGTTGCAAGGCATCTTGTTATATTGTCATAGCAGTCAAAACCGACACAGCTATTAGGTGATAACTGTGAAGATAAAATAATAACCTATTAGTCTACAGATTTGACCATGACGTGAGAATATGGGGTACATAATACCTTTCGTAAATATTTTAGTAAGAGGTACTTATTGAAACTATTAGTTATCTCAAAAGTTAACCACTCCGATAAAAGAACATTCACATCAGGGGGTAGTGATGATAATACATGCCGCCTGATGCAATCTCTAATTGTGATACCACAGTTAACACACGCTTGTAAGAGATCCATTTTGCTTAAGTATGTATTACACAGTTTACAATAATTAATTATTAGTGGAGCATTCGCATGGCGGTTGGACATTATAAAATATAAAATGTATAATGAGCGATTTCGTATTACACAGTTTACAATAAGCGGAGCACTCGCGTGGGCCAAAACACTTAAGGGAAAACATAAACACAATTCGAATCGAAAGAACACCGAAAGAAATCGCGGCGCAAACGTCTATTCTATTCTATTTTTTATTATGGCAAGCAAAGCCGATGTCGACTATTCTGCCAATGTCTAAAGTGAATTGGAAAGCAAATGTGTAGGTATTATTTTAGAAAAAAAAAAACATAAATATCTACGATGATACAGTTGAACTTAATGTAGATCTTGTGGGGTTAGTACTGGTCAGTCCAGTCCAACAAACAAAAAAAAAAAAAAACGTATATAGATTATAATTATTGTTAGAACATTAAATATACCACAACCACAATGGAAGAATATTTGGAGAAACAATGTCATAACTTTATATTATTGTGGCGGATGAAAATCATCAGCGCCACAAGCAGTTCTGGAGAGGGGTATGTTAAAAGGGAAGGGAAATTAATCGGAAGAGGGATCTTAAATTTAGGGAGACGGTTATACAGATCTAGAGGTGGGATGTTGTTAGAGCATTCGAAAAATATGTGATCCAAGGTGCCCTCCTCCAACCCGCACTCGCAGAGAGAGGAGTCTCGAACATGGATTTTACGTAAAAAGACGGGAGTGCAACAAAAACCTAGACGGATTCTACAAAGAACAGAAATAATAGTTTTCGATACTTTTTTGTGACCGAAAAACCACGGTTTTGGTTTGATAATCGGTTGCACTGCATAAAAAAAACTGCCTTTCTTTTTACTGGATATATTCCACTGCTCCTGCCAGGAACACTGCAGGGTCAGTCTTGGAAGAGACAATAGGTCGTAACCCTGATAGGAATTGTGCTTGAGATCTGACGTTATAGATGAACAAGCATCTTTAGCCAAACCATCAACACATCCGGACGGCGAGCAATGTGCAGCTCGCCGTCCGGTAAGGACCAGGCCCGGGTCGACGGCGCGTTGTGTTCCACGCGCGCCTCAAAGAGATGTCAGCATCATTGACGGGGTCCGATAGGGCCAATGCCTGCCGGGGTTGCGGATTGTTCGAAAGAGTTACCGTGGCCCTGGCGCACAAGCAAATGAAGGAACACGGGTGGGTTTTAGTCAGTAAGAGTCTGACACGCCCTTCCGCTCCGCCCAGAGCGGGAGAGGTCATTTGATGATTCCCCGTCCAAAAAAAAAAAAAAAAAAACCGTGTGTACACTGCTGCCTAACCTTTTGGTGATTACAGGCGTGCTGTTATGTTATGTGTCTTTTTAATTATGCACCCGATTGGCAGATGTTTTGACAAAATCTCCTTGACATTATTAGTAGCGGTCATTGGTTCAACCGAGTTAGGGCCTAACTATACACTTATTCAGCTCAATTCACTTTTTTTATGGAGATGCGTACGCAATCACGCGTGCGTGCGATATCATGAAATCTGATATTATTGCCGAACTGTCCATAGTAATATATTTATGCTCGTGACTGTACCTACAGTCTTTTACAGTTATTTTTTTACCTTTGACAACCGCAAACTTATTCTAACAAGAATTAAGATCACTGATTTGGACAGAATCGTCAACGGCCGCGACAGCAATCCAATACGAGTAGAAACCATATAATTATTACACACATAACACATAATATAACATCACGTCTGTATTCCTTGAAGGGTTAGGCAGAGGTGTACCTATAGTATACCCACATTTCGCCAGTTATGTTTAAGTCCCATGTAATAGGGGGCGAGCCTATTGCCATCAACCGGGCACAAATCCGCCTCGGGCTGCTACTGAGAAATTCCAGATGGAAAAACCCAATAACACTTTGCCCGGCCCGGGAATCGAACCCGAGACCTCACGCTCAGCAGTAGCGCTTGCGACCACAAGACCAACGAGGCAGGGGAAAGTATAATTATAAAGAGTATAAAATATCACTGTTATTTGGACATTAATGCAAAATTACTGTGAAAGGACTGTTTTTGGGATTTGTAGGGTATGGGTACCAGTGCGATAGGTTACTGAACCTGTCATCACCGAGTCTTGCCAGGAATCCTGCCCAACTTCTTCAGTACCTATAGAGCTAAGAGGTTAATTTGGCGCGTAGCCATAATCGAAAAAAATGCTTTTTATTAGTACATTTCAAGTGAATTTTACAATAATGTTTACCAACACAACCGTTTCAACGTCATTTGACCGCAAAAAGATCTTGTAGTAGTACAACACCTACAGCACCTTGTGTACCTACAGTCCGTTCACAGATATTTTTCCTCTGACAGCCACAAACTAACAGCAACTTTATTGTAACTAGAATAAAGATTAAAATGATTTTGAAAGGCTTGTCAGTGGTAGCAACATAACATGTGCAACACAGTGATGCAAAATGAGCTGTAAAACAACTGAACTGAATGTAGATTGATTTATTTTTGAATGAGTTCCATGTCTATAGCTCTGTCATGAACAATGTGCTAAAGAATTGCGAAACCCATTTACATAGTACCTAAATAATAAAAAGATAAATGCAACATTATTTCATCAACAAACAAGTTTAATAAAAGATAAGAAGAATAAATAGGAAGAAGAGAAGAAGATTAAGTTTTTTTCTTTTGGGAAGAGACCAGACGGAATGACCATAATTCCCGGAAGGTCGGCCGGCGTTTGGTGTGGCATGCAACATGTGTCGACACCCTTATGCCGTCGTATCTTCATAGCACGGCGGGCTGTGCTAGGGCAGCTGTAGCAGGTGTGGAAAACCTCAAACGCTAACACATTATAGTAAAGCAATAAATATATTGAGTATAGAGGATGCATAATCAGCCTATAATGTTCCCACTGCTGGGACACAGGCCTCCTCTCTTTTTGAGAGGGATTGGGCTGTAATCCACCACGCGGGCCCAGAGCGGGTTGGTAGATGTCACATGTCTTCGAATTTTTGGTTCTAGGACATGCCGGTTTTGTCACGATGTTTTCCTTCACCGTTTTGAAAGCAGTGGTGATGAAATTATTTACACAAAGTAAAGCGCCTGTCTGGGTTCGAACCCACAACCTACAACTCGTAAGTCGGGGCCGATACCACTGGGCCACCACTGCTCTCAGAGTATAGAGGAGTCTGAGTATAGAGGATATTCCAATCTTATTGGAACTTAAATATTCGAGCCGTTTGGGATTGAAAGTCTATGGCCGAGGATTCGAGTACCCACTTAATTTTTCGAGACATTGCCAAGCGGTTGGTTGACTCTTCCCGTGATCAGAGGTCTGGTCTATATTTTGGCCTAAGAATTAGCATTGCCATAAAACGTGGCAATGTTGCCAGCCTTTTAGGCACTTGTCCTGTTGACAATTGATGCGGAGGAATTTTTTGATGCCCTATGATTCTTTCGGCTCCCGTTTTTATATACTTGTACATATTAATAGTATTATTTTAAGACTCTTAGTTTAATAAAAAATGTAATCTAAAAACACGCACAAACATCGTGTCGTTGATATAATATTGTTAATATGTTAAGTACCTTACACACGATGGATGGATTGTTTGAGTGAAGATAATTATGAAAGAACAAGGAGTGAATGATATAGTGTCGGCTGACAGGGGAGAATGGAAGAAAAGAAACGTGTTGTATCGATCCCTAGCAACATGGGACAAGGTTAGCAAGAATAAGACGATTTATCTTATACACTTGCTTAGTTGATCGATTAATTTGGATCGATGCACTTGATACAAATGGTTTAAATATGACCACTGGCCATTCATGAAAGTGAATAAAAATAAGTTTCTGATTTTTTATTTTACGTTGCTGCTTACTTATTTGTTTCAAACGTGGATAATGTTAGTCATATTCAAAGTCAACACAGGATTTACCAAAAAAAAAAAAACTGGGTCAATTTTTGATCATGAAGATGAAAATTTTGTGTTTTGTTAAATCACCATACATACATACAAATGGTTGTAACATTTTGATAGAAAAATAAAAGTATCGATCAAATCTGATCGACAAATCTCACAAGTCTACAGGCATCTTTATACAAGAATTAACTTTTCAATAAGACCCTTTAATAATATATATCTCCTTCAGTTGATTGCTGTTTCCCACGCAAGTGTGTACCTTAGTAAAATGGTATCAGTGTTAAAAGATAGGATTCTGGAATTCCACCCAGACACCCTGGATTATGTCAGGAAAGATGTTAATTTGGAGAAGGAAGGTAGAATGGACGCAGCCTTGGATATTTTGGATGATTGGGTGAAAAAGCAGCAGCATTTTATCAAGAAAGATTTTTGTAAGTATTTTTTTGTTTTTTCCGTTTAGTTGCTTGGTGTAACTCAAAAGGTTAAGAGCCTGTTTTAGGTGATAAGGTATGAGATTCTGAAACTGTCCAGTGTGATTTTTCGATGTTGGCGAGCTCAGATAGTGAGTTAGGTACGCAATTAGGCGCTCTGGCCGGTAGCTGCTGTGCTCTTGATAACCCTAGCCACCAAAATTGCCTCTGGTAACTGTAGCTACCTAAAGGACTGCCTTTCAATTTTCGGCTCTATTTCGATTGCGATAAAGTTCGGTGTCATGTTAGATCATGCTCACACAGCTTCAAAATCACGCTCACTGCGTTTTCAACACTGTGAGCGTGATTTTGAAGCTGTGTTCAAACGGTCTATTTTGTTAAAATCTCACCGTGAAAACTTTTGTGGAGTGAGTTGGAAGTGAGCTGTTATTGGACTGGAATGGAATAACAGCTCACTTCAAACTCACTTCACCTTAATTTTCACGCTGAGTTTCTACAAAATAGATTGGCAGTTGTATATTTTACATTATTGTGAAGTGACTGTAGATGTTTGGGAGTTTCGTTACAAAAAAATATGTTCTACTAAATATAATATGGCAAGATAAACTAATATAAGTACTTTAATATTCTAACAAAAAACAATACGTTATCGCTTTAGATTTAATAATAATAAAAAAACCTGTAAATTGTCTTAGTTTGACTTGTGTACTAACTTCTTACATTTTTTTATAATTATATACCCATACACATACATACATAAACTCTCGCCTTCTTCCCATGGGGGTAGGCAGAAACTATAGAACGCCACTTTACATACTAATACATTTACTATTAATTATATAATTCAACTAAATTCCCAGAATCTATTTTAAACATATACATTTCTTTATTTCTTTTTTAGCTTAACAAAACAGTCTCTAGTCAATAATCTCTTGAAACAATCGTACCTATATCAAATTTTATTAAACCAATGCGCGCCGGGCGCCCGATGACGTTATTGCCGAGCACTGACCCACGCTTGTTATGGTGACAGACCTACCTATTTTATTTTAATACTGTGGCCATTAGTGTTTCTTATGACGATCTAAAAAACGAACAAGGTAGATATCTGGTATTTTTGGACTCGAAACCAGACAAGGCAAGGAGAATATTAAGAGGGCGCACAACGGTCCACTAGCGCCACTCCTTTAATAAAATATTATCTCGTGACTGAGAAGGAATTAAGAAAAACGGCTATTTTAATTTTATATTTTCTAATATCTTTTGTAAACAACAAAAACAGAAAGCAACAAAATTCGATCTAAAGAAAACGGCTACATTCTTCTAGATCGTATTTTGTTGCTTCGTGTCTCAATAATATGAAAGTTTATAAAAGGTATTAGAAAATTCTAGACACACTTACCGAGGGTCCTTACAAGCCGTTATTCATAATTCCTTCTCAGTCACGAAATCATTTTTTTTAAGGAGTGGCGCTAGCTATACGGTGCACAACGGTCCCGTTGCGCACCCTCTTAAGAGGCTTACATGAGCAAAAGCGCGGTCACTGTCGGATTGCATAGAAAAGAAAGAGACGCGCGATGACACAACGCTCGTAATTTATTGCAAAATATAAAGCAATTATGGATTTACAAAAAATCTATTCATTGGACTAAAAAAATAAAACACTATTACGTTATTATGTTACTTGTAGAATAATCTGACAAAAATATAAATGTTTGCATGTATATTAGTATGGGTTTTAATCGTTTAAATATTTTTTTAGAGATATCATCTTGATTTTTTTCTATCATATCAAGTTAATTGTATTATGTTTTCAACACACTATCTAACTAGCATATGTCCAGAAGAATATCATATATTTTTCTGATTTTGGTTACTGCAGTGGATCATATATTTTTAGGCATTATAAATTTGTGTTTAGGTCATGTAGTCCCCTTTTACATCATGAGTATGATCAACCGCACGTCAGTAGTGTTATTTGATCTACGAAAACCACCCTTACTGCTATTATATTAAAGCGTTATTAATAAGTCACACTGTTACCATAGACGTGCGACTGACTACACCTAATAAAAAAATGTTGTGATGACTTTTGTTCCCAGAACAGAAATATTTATATCAATATATAAAGAAGTATAGTGAAGTTATCTATGTTTTGAGGCGCAGACAAAACAAAACACAGGTTATCTCAATAATATTGTGATAAGAAAAAAGAATACAAAACAAATGAGTGCAGTGATCCCCATTTTAAATATGTTTCCTTACTGTTAATTTATTTGATAAGTAAATGGGCCAGCGAGCGGTCACGGCCCTATCATACGAGTAAAGGATGGCCAACGAGAAGCGATACCAAATTTCATTCACCTAAAATACGACCGTGGAGTTCACAATCTATATCGATCTCATTCCATCTTGTGTATTTAACATACAGTCTCGTTCTCTCGGTAATACGAGTAATGTTTCAAGCTTAAGTCGGGTTCGCCAATATTCGGGCGGCCATTTTATTAATTCCGTTTCTTTCGGAATGCGCTCGAGGTGATACCTATCTGCTAATTTTGTATTCTGTTTCCCGGCATTATTTGTTGAAATTTTGTTACGTTAATTATTGTAACGTTGTAAATGTGATTATTACAGACTCAGCAAAATCGGCCTTAGATATAATAAAAAAAAAAACACGAAGAACGTTTAATTTTTATCGTCATTTCTATAAAAAATATTATTATTCCCATAATTAAAATTAAATCTACATCACACTATAATTCACATTACAAAAAACTACTAATTTATTAATGTTAATTCATTGTATGCTTTTAATATCAATATTATAGTAATACAACTCAATTAGCCAGATATTTAAAAAAAAAATATCTACCAAAATAAATAATAATTATTTTAAAATAAAACTTGCGAACCCCTGTATTTGCTAATGACCTTGCATTGACTTTGTTTACATTTGATATCGCTTCTCATAGGCCGTACTTTAGTAGATCTATAGTTCGAACCCAGGCACGCATGCATTTTACTTTGTCCAATTTCTACCATTACCACTGATATCAAAACGGTGAAGGAAAACATCGCGAGGAACCCGAGGATATCCGAGAGCAAAAACCTCATAGACATGTGACATCCACCAAACCGAACTGGGCCCGCGTGGTGGATTACAAACCGCTCCCCATCACAGAGAGGAGACCTGTGTCCCAGCAATGGAAACATTATAGGCTGATTGTGTTATACGTCAAGTATCCAGGAAACTGCAGCTACCGACATTATGATAGCTTGCAGAGTTGCCCTCTCTGTCAATAGAATTATGCCCGTTGAAGCAGACAATTCCTTGTTGGAAGATGGCTCATCCCTCTTACAGAGAGGAGGCTTTTGTCCCAGTAGTAGAAACAATATAGGTTGATAATGTAGAAATAAGTTCACGTCAATAGTGCATCTGCTGCTGGTCAAACATACGACCTTTCGCTTACCGTCTGTGCTTCAACCGTGGGGCCATTAATGTCATTCCAATAAGGAAAATAGAAACTATTGATATTCACATGGCATAGCCTTGTATGATCATGATCTTTAACCCAACACGTTCTTATGTATATTAGTGTATGTGAGCAGAGATCGGATATTCGGATGAATATTCATCTAAAGTTGAGATGTTGGCTAGTATGGAATGCGCTTTTGTACGAAAAAATCTTAACTTTAACTAACACACACCACCCCTCCTCTTACACCATACATACACTTTGCATCGGTGGTTAAACATTGATTTTAAATAAATATATATCTAAATAGGCAATCCAAAAATTCCAGGGTTTATTTGTTTAAATAAATATATTTTTTTAGAAGTCGCTTCCATATTATACACCTGACTAGTTATGCATTCCCAATGTTCCTGGCATCCCGGCAATTTTTTTTACAAAAAATATATTTTACGAAACCGCTTCCATACTCTCATAGTAAAAATTAACTTTAGGTAAATATGGATTAGAATATCCGGTAATAATTAATTAATAAGTACAGTTATTATAATTATAGAGCTGAACTTTGGCAGTCTATGGAGGAGAGGCAGGGGTCATAGGGATCGAGTCTAGAACCAAACCCTTCCCTGTGCTGTTCCGTTCCGGTCTAGTGGCCGTAAGCGAGACTGCTAAGCGTGATGTCTTGGGTTGGAACCCTTTGTCGGGAAAACTGATAATGGAATTTTTCATTAGGAGTTTCTAAGTAGCAGCCCGTAGTTAGCAATTGATGGCGATAGACTTCCGCCGATAACATGGGACTTTGACGTAACTGGCAAAATGTGGCTGTACAAATACATCTGGCAATCTCTTCAAAATCAGGCGTGATGTGATGTTTCTATGGTACAGTAAGCCGCACATTAGAGGTAACTTTGACCTTCTACTTCTTCGTGTCGCTGGCACGACTTTTGTCAAATTTTGTTGGCCCAAAACTTCGCCACTTCCACGGCGTCATCAGTGGCAGCGCAGAGGTCACATTGACTGCAAGTTTTAGGACACAGAGGGCAAGATAGAAGGTGGAGCATGGTTTGCGACATAGCTCCACATCCACACCCAGCTGCCGTTCCATCGAGGTAGCCCCACTTTACCAGGTTGGAGTTACATCTTCTCACTTGTATCCGGAGACGGTAGGACTTCCAAGTGTACCAAGAAAGGTACCCTGCAGGAAGATGCTCCTTTGGAGGTAGATCGTAAGTGGGAGGGGGAATAGTGTCTTGCCACAGTTTGCAACGGGCGTCGGCCGGGTTTCCTGGTAGTAACGCTGTCGATTTCAAGAAGCTGTACCTGCTTTTTAGCCGTTGCTTTGGTAGTTGTGCGCTAGATAGTGGGTGTCTAGTATCAGATTCCTGTTTGTGTTTCTCCACTGCGGTTGCAGCTTCTCTTCGGCCTTGTGATGGTGCTATGCTAGCTGTGGGATATAGAGCGCTGACTGGGGTCGGTTTCAGGCACCCAGTAATCGTTCGGCAAGTTTCGTTTAGAGTAACATCTACTTCCATGGCGTGTGCGGAACGATGCCACACTGGGCACGCATATAATCCCGCAGAGAAGCAGAGTGCTAGGCCAGTAGTCCGGAGTACCTACTTTGACCTTGAGAATAGAATAGAATAGAATACTCTTTATTATGTACACCATAAAAATTACAGATATAAATGTAGACATTTTACATAGGGTGACACAATGGGCGGTCTTATAGCTTTAAGCGATCTTTTACAAACAACCTTACTTAAGACTTACTTACTTAAGATAATACGTAGTTTCAATAGAATAAGAGGCTTGCTCGCAGAACAGATGGCGGATGAGGCCGAAAGGTTCTGGAGTGGTGACCACGTACTGGAAAACGTAGCGTTAGAAGGCCTCCCCAAGTAGGACTGATGACCTTGTGAAAGCCGTAGGAATCCGCTGAATGCAAGAAGCTTAGAACCGGTTGAAGTAGCGGTGCTTAGGGGAGGCCCATGCCCAGAAAGAAGAAAGAAAGAAGAAGAAAGAAAGAAAATAAATTTATTTAGCACAAACTACACACACAACATACATCATAGAAAAATAAAAAACAAAATAAAAAGTGTAAAGTGCGTAGTGAGAAATTAGCAGTAAAGTGTGCCTCGCGGCGCACTAACGGCGCAGTTCAGCAAAAAATGTCAGACAACTAGTGCCTAACGCTGGTTTTCAACTGGACCTGGCTCCAGCAGTGAATTTCATTTGGCTAAAATTATGATGATGATGATGAAGAGGCGAGCTCATCTCGTTATGTTACCAGTGACTCACTCTTCATCTCTGTGTAATGTACTATGTTCATAGAATTATTGTACTTTTTGCAGCTCGCGACTACCTTGAAAGAACCTTAATTAACGCTAAAGGAATGGTTGAACGAGCTAAACAAAGGATAGAAAAACTGTGCACCTTCAAGACTTTGATGCCCGACTTATATCCTGGTCCAGTGTCAAGGAAACAGTTTGAAACTTTAGATAATTATATGTAAGTAGATTACATCATCATTATTAGCCTACAGCAGTACACTGCTGGACATGTTACCTGCCACCCTTCGAAGATAGATCGTTGTTCCACCTAGCCTGAGGTCGGTTTACATCATGTTTGATACAGGGTCATTTGTAACTCGACGTATTCCTTGCAGGACGTTAAAGTGTGGTTAAAATGAATGTAACAAATCAAGCCACTAAATGTTCTACCGATATTTTTTTTCATATATAAATTTTTCATTTAAAAAACTATACGTAGCTCAAAATCTATTGAATTTCGGTACAACATTTGATGGCATAATTTTTTGCATTGTAAACCCACTATGGCGACCTACAAGGAAAACTTAGAACAGATAACCCTGTATAAATAACGTCTTCCTAGCAAATTGTCAAACTATACCCTAAGTCATCAATTCAGATAATTTAAGTAAACAAAGAAATGTCATTGTCAAAATGACAGGACAGTGGTACAAAACAATTTAATATTAAATTTTTCTATCTTTTCATTACAGTTAACTATTTATACGAGCTATGCAAACAAAATATCGTAGCCGAACAGTGTTTGTTCTGTGTCGGAGTCGCGGCTTATTATCATCATAATCAGCCCTTTTAAGTCCAAGTTAAAACAAGGAAATATAACAACTAACAACAAGATGAAACAGTTAACACGATGATAATAAAGCACAATTAACAAAGACGCAGCGAATAGTATTATCCGGGAAAAGAAAACGAATGTTGTGAAAAGACGCGACTTTGTAATTATGTCAAACGAAATTTGAGAATGTTGGGAACTCCGGTAGTGTTACCAGTATCATAAAATATTTTATACCACAAAATTTTCTTTTTTTAATAACTTTGTTTAAAACCGAAAACTTATAAAAATTAACACGGTATAATAATTTTTTAATTATTATTTTAAAAATCAGAACTTAAAAGCAAATCTAACCTTGTTTTCCACCATTTTATGTGAATTACCATTAAGACGATATTTTTTTGATCTGTTATCACATTTATTTACATAAATTATCTGAATTGATGACTTAGGGTATAGATCTTATCATGGCGATAGTATTCTTCTTTGTTTTTATATCGTTGGAGCACAGTAGGCCACTTTGATCACAGCTCCAGTGACATTATTGAGGTCATTAACGGTGCAAGAGAAGGGGCACCTATGATACTTCAGTAAGTGGGACATGGTCTACGCAAACTTTTTCAAGCAACGCACTCACACTGGGTGTCGGATTAATCAGTAATCCCCCACTTCGTTAAGATGTGACTTCAATAACATGTGACTTATAACGTCGTAATGCTTATGTCGACGGCGAAGAACTCGAAGCCGGAACCCGAAGCCATAGAAGAACATTATCAATATTATCTCTAATATCCAACATTTTGGCGATTTTCATTTTATTGCATATTCGTGGGTAAAATATGAAATACATCCATCGTATTTGCAAAGTCGTAAGGTCTGAAATCATTATCACCATCACTAGATTTTCCTACTATTTTTTAAATTTAAGTAACTTTTTAATTCAAATGTTAAAAACTTTAGAAAAGAAACGTTTTTTTCGCCTCCTTTAAAATCATATTGTTTTTGTACATATTAGATATTGATACTTCACTATCGATGTAATGCACGTCTGCCTTATTTGACAAAAAAAATATTTATTATTTGTCTCGTTGGTCGCACAAACTACTACCAAGTATAAGAAGGTCCTGGGTTCAATTTACAGGTCACAATTCCTGGACAAAGTGTTATTTAGTTTTTCCATCAAGAATTTCTCAGTAGCAGCCCGGAGTCTGGATTTGGTCCCGCTAAATGGCAATAAGCCCCCTAATTCAAGGGACTTAAAATGTGGGAGCTCTGCCTTATTTTACAAATAATTCGTAATTATTCATCTTAATTTCCAGACGGTTTGGTATTCTGCCCAAAATGACGAAGGAACACTACAGGGTGTGTGTCTTCAACATAAAATCAGATGATTATCAATCTTCGGACCTTTATAATTTCTACAGATATAATACTGTGGTAAGTTATATTATAATTCAATACATATAGGGTGTAAACAGCCGCTTAACTAAGCCAAAAGTTACTTGTTCTTTCCATCGCTGTGTTTTTTTTTATTGGCCATATGTTTTTATTTTTGGTTGGGATACCTTTAAATGACCTCTCCCGCTCTTGGCGGAGCGGAAGGGCGTGTCGTTCTTACTGACTAAAACCCACCCGTGTTCCTTCAGTTGCCTGTGCGCCAGGGCCACGGTAACTCTTTCAAACAATCCGCGACCCCGGCAGGCTTCGGCCCTATCGGACCCCGTCAATTATGCTGACATCTCTTTGAGGCGCGCGTGGAATACAACGCGCCGTCGACCCGGGCCTGGTCCTTACCGGACGGCGAGCTATTATTGGCCCTACCTGGGAACCTTAAATGTTGTAACTTATCTTTAAATTCCTCCACAATCCTTGTACTATAGACAATGTTTTGCGTGCGTTACATTGCGTGCTACTAACGTGAACAGCGATTTTTCGACACCATAACTGAAAGTCGTTTCGCAGCATTTTTTTTTGTATAATGATACCTATCTTGATGTACAGAAAGCTTAGATGACGGCTTTGTGATATAAATAAAACTGAAATGATGTTCGTTGGTAAGCGCATCACTTGAGAACAGCTGGAACAGCTGAGGCTATTTTTTTAACCCCCGACGCAAAAAGAGGGGTGTTATAAGTTTGACCGCTATGTGTGTGTCTGTCTGTGGCACCGTAGCTCTTAAATGAATGAACCGATTTGGATGAGTTTTTTTATTTGAATGCAGGTGTTCTAGTGGAGGTTCTTAGACATGTTTTTTTTTATCAAAATCGGTTCAGCCGTTTCAAGGTTATCAGCTTGTTTTTGTATCGGGGTTTTTTTAATTTTCCCTATTATGTTTTAAAATGTTCATAATAGTCCCAATTAGGTTTTTAACGAAAGAAAAATTGAAAAAACTTCTCTGAAAAGGTTCAAATTCAGGAGATCTGAACGTCCTTTTTTCCATGAATTATGGTTTGGACAGGACAACGTCTGACGGGTCAACTACTATAAAATAAAAACTAAAGTCCAGACTCACTCACTGATTTACTTATTAACGCCCAAACTCTTGGACCGAAAGCTGAAGTTCTTTATTATGTAGACAAGGAATAAGGCCGGATATTTCGATATTCTTACGTGATAGTTTAACCAGCGATTTCGTCCGCCCTATTATTATAGGGCTGGCAAAGTAACTGTAGTACTAACCCTATGGAATCCTGTCTGAAATAAAAGTTTTCTATTATATTCTAAAGTGCTAGTTATCTTACAATTTATTTAAATGACAAATGCATAATTTTATAATTCAAGGGATTAATGAGTTGGTAGGACGGGTAGTTTCAATCAGTGGATGTTTAAAAATTCTCATTATCATGTCACTTTTGATATTAATACAGTACCGCTAATTATTGTTATGGTAACGCTCATTATTATAATCTCGGGACTAAGGGGTCCCGGTACTTTGGAAGGCGTACGAGGGGCCGAAGCGAACTCGTAGATGCCCCTTTAGACAATTTTAAATTGAATGAAGCACATACCGACGAATATCCCTGTATATACTATGCAAGTGTATCCAAGGATAACCTGTAGGTGCAGGACTATTGCAGACCATGGAAACAAAACATATTGTGCTATGGGTTTGGGTGGCTATTGAGGATTGATTACCTAAAACTATAGGAGAACTATGGATATAGTTCTCCTCACAGACAGGGGATCCTGTCTGACCAATTATATATAATACACATGGATAAAATGGCAGGAGGTGATTGCACACTCCATAATGGACCCCCTAAAATATAACTGTTAATTTTTGTAGGTACTATAGAGCTATGAGGAACAGGGTGTAAAGTTCACTCATAATCTATGGAAAAGGGAGGATCCTAAGCCAGACGGGTGTCGTATCTGGTGGGCAATTGCCCGACGATTAATGTCGGGACGTTGTATATATGCTAGTTGCGTGGTAAACTCTGCTTGTGCGATGTAGAATTTTGCGTGACTTCAGTGTGACGCGTAGCTCACACTAACGTCACGCGTATGTGGCGTTATAGATGCCGCTATAGTGCTTTAAATATAGGTATTTCTTATTTTTTCAGTTAAGCGAATATGTCAGAAAAAATGATTACAACAATGGCCACGTTGGAGTTCTGGACTTCAGGGATGCAAACATTATAACCTTTCTTACTAAATGCACTCCTATGGAACTAAGACAAATTATCACATTGATGACAGTGAGTATCAGAACTATTATATAATGTATAGTAAATAATACTAGCTTAGTATTATTCCACTGCAAGGCAAATGTCTTGTCTCATATAAAGAAAGTATGAGCATTGATCACCACGCTTGCTCAAGGCGGATTGGCGATTTCAGACCTATATTCATTACTAGCTTCCGCCCGCTACTTTGTTCGCGTGGAAGTCGTACGATACGATAATATACTAAAATAACAGCCACATTTTTATAAAACTTTCCTGTACTGTTTGTAGTTTTGGTCTCAGTAGCGAAAATATGAACAGAGTTAGGACCTCGTTTTTTTTCACACATCTGAGCGCCTACTCTCTATGCGCGAGATCTGTAGTTTTGGGCGAAGTTACGGATCTTTCCCACTCCGTATCACTTTTGGACTTAACATTAGTCCGGGGTCCAAACTAAATATTAATGACAACACAATTTGACAGCTTTCCTTACTCCCGAAGTGTTTTCGCCCATCCGAAAAAGCTAAATAAACGGGAGAAGATTTCACTTATAAGTACCAAAATACTATCGGACGGGCCTGTATCTTCGTTGACGGACTTAGAGAATAGGCCTCCTCGTCATCGCACACCGGTTGCAAGTACTAAGCACCTGACCTTTCATCCTGCCCAATTTGGGTAATTAGGTCGTGATTCTTTGTATGTCTAATTTTATTCTACTCATTTATATTCCAGGAAGGCTACGGTGTCAGGATAAAACAGATCCATATATTAACAAAATCCAAAATGGTAGACGCTCTTCTCAGCTTTTTTAAACAAATCCTGAGTTCCAAACTAGGAGGGAGGATACATTTGCATAAAACTATTGATACTGTGTACGATTTTGTGCCGAAGGAAATATTGCCTAAAGAATATGGAGGCAAGGAAAGGTCTTTGCAGACACTTAGTGGTAGGTATTTGGTTATCATTTTCAAATGAGTTAGGGAAAGTACAGTCTGAAACTGTCAAATTTCTTCAAACGATTTTAAACCTTAAAATGTTCATGGTTAAATTCAAAATCGAATGAGAAAATCTGACAATTTGTTGTAACTTGATATGCTGGCGAATGTACATTAGGGAAAAGTGGGTCGAGTTGCTTCGAGAATAGGGTGTTTTAGGTACGGCCCTACCTAAACTGTTTGACAAGCTGATTCCGGATATCGAATGGTCAAATGACAAACCTTGGTACCGAAGTGTCTACTATAGCCTGATCGATACCGCTGTACCGCGCCTTAGGTATGCGGGGCGAGGCGGGGGGCGGGACGCCGTGAGCGTTGACGAATGAGCGGCCTGCACTGCGCCCCCGTCCTGCCGCGCACATACCTAAGGCGCGGTACAGAGGTATCGATCAAGTTATGATAACAAAATGATGACTGAAACAAAGTGTGTAGCTATAATGCTGGGCCCAAGTGACTCTAACGAGTCTGGACAACATCAATAATATTAGGGACATCGCAAGCGCTGACTGCCTCCTTGGTCTGGTGGTCGCTAGCACTACTGCTGAGGATGAGGTCCTTGCTTCGATTCCCGGGTCGGGCAAAGTGTTATTAGGTTTTTCCATCAGAAACTCAGTAGCAACTCGGAGTCTGGATTTGTGCCCAGTTGATAGCAATAGGCTCGCTCCGTTAAATAGGACTCAAACTCAAATAAAATAATAATACTCATAAAAACATGCTATATGACAAATAATAATGCTAGAATGCAAATAATGCTCATAAAAACATGCAATATGACATGAAAATAACCACTCCTCAAAATTCTAAAAGCATTATTCTTACACCAGTAGATGAATCAGACGTTTATAAAATAATTCACAGTCTAAAAAACACTAAGTCGACTGAATATGATGACCTGAGCACTAACGTGTTAAATATATGTGCAATGAGTTTAGTATCGCCATTAAACTACATTATAAACCTGTCTCTAACAGATGGAATATTTCCAATACTTCTGAAAGGGTCAATTGTCAAACCGCTTTATAAGAAAGGTGTAAAACCGGACATGAGCAATTATCGCCTAATTACCTTAATCCCAATGCTATCAAAAATCTTTGAGAAGGTTATGTGCATTAAAATAGAAAACTTTTTAACAGCATGTGATATTTTTTTTAAAGAACAATTCGGTTTTAGGAAGGGCAGTTCCACTGCTTTTGCAAGTTTTGCGCTAATAAAATACATAACTGAAAGTTTGAATCAAAAATCTAAGATAAGTTGCGTGTTCCTAGATATGACAAAAGCCTTTGATTTTGTTTGCCATAAAACACTACTTTCAAAGCATGAGCATTATGGACCGGATTCCATAATGCTCAAGCTTTGAAAGTAGTGTAAGGAGGATAAGGCCAACGATTGGATCAAAAGTTATCTTTCCGAAAGAGTACAATGCGTGGAAATAACAAAAACTTGCAAAAATTAAAAACAAACTTATAGGTCGGAATATAAACTAAATAATTATGGCACGCCACAGGGAGGGATCGTCTCCCCACTACTCTTTCTAGTTTACATCAACGACATTCTAGAGGCGATAGGCAAAGATTGCATACAATTCGCTGATGACACAACAATAATGATTAAGAGTGACAATAACAAAAATTTAGAAAATGAAATCGTCTTAGCCCTTGATAATGCAATCGATTGGCTAGAAAACAATAACTTAAAAATAAATATGACTAAAACCAACATAATACAATTTCAAACATATAAAGATTTACCCTTGACCACTGTCGATACTTGTGTATTCTTGGGTATAAAGATCGATAAAAATTGCAATTGGAAAACGCACATGGATAAAATTCTTAAAAAAAATTATCGTTTTATATACGTCTTGAAAAGAATTAGACAAACAGTAAACTGTGATACTGCAATGCTGGCTTACCATAGTTATGTGTCATCTGTAATTAGATACGGCATAATAATATGGGGAAATTCAGTAGATTTTGACAGAGTTTTTAAAGCTCAAAAAAAATGTATGCGAGCAATTTGAGGAGCTCACTTTTTAGACAGCTTTAAGCCACTATTTCAAAAACTTAAAATTCTACCTCTGCCATGTTTATATATTTTTGAAATACGTAGTTTTGTTAAGAAAAACTACAATCTATTTTAAATTGGCACTGACAGGCCAAATAGTCTACACCAATAAAACTAAAATTATTTAAGAAAAATGTATACTGCATGTCGATTATTATTTACAATCATCTACCAAATAGTATACAAGACTTACCGCTGACAATGTTTAAAAAAATACTTTTCAACCTGTTAATATTTAAAAGATATTATACCATTTAGGACTATTTAGAAGACAAATCAATGGAATCTGTAATTTGTAACTTAGATTAATTGACGTCGCTGATTTTGAAAGCATTTGCACGCCATGTCATGGTGGGATGTGCTGAAACAAATTTACTATAACACCTTATGTATCATATTCTAGCACATAAATATTTTTGATTTGATTTGAAACATAACTGGCGAATCTGGGTGTACTATAGGTCTAACCCTTCGGAGAATACGGAGCGCGTTGTCCACACTGAGACAAAGTTGAAATATCTCATATATCTCATATATACCTATATATACCCCAACCAACTACATGAATGTAAAAAAAAACTAACAGACTGGATAAAGCCATTTACATACACATATACTGAAACACTCCTATAACACATGACCTAACATACACACACTCACACCCCCACACCACACACAGCCACACTACTCACAAATGTCAGTCATTTTCACATCACATCACACCATATCACATCGCATCACATCACATCACATCACATCACACCACTCTCACACTTACACCCCCACACTCCTCCTACTTCACAAGCCAACATACATACTATATCTTTTGTAAAAGCACCTTTTATCCTACCTAAGAAAAAGCGGCGTCTTCTAACATAGGCATTATCTGCTTAAAAGGAGGCGCCATTCACCAACAAATTGTTAACAACTATGGTCAAGAAATAAACATTTTATTTTATTTTTTCGTATCTCATGAGTAAAGATCGGATACATAGTCACCTAAAGTTGAGATGTTAGCTAATATGGACTGCACTTTTGTTTCGAAAAAATCTTAATGTTAACTAACACATAATACTTACAAATATTTGCATCGGGGGTTAAACATTATTTTTAAATAAATATGCATCTGAATAGTTATACAATCCAAAAACCCAGTTCTGTTTTTTTTTTTTTTTTACAAGATGTTTCCATACTTTCATAGCTAAAAATTAACTATAGGTAAATATGCATCCGAGTATCCGATCTCTGCTTACATGCCTATAATTATACGCAATCTATCCTCTTCACCGGAAATTAGGAAATGCTGCTTCCTCAATGGTAGCTGCAATATCTAAATATAGGGAGGTATGGTGCAACTTTCTCGAAATGACTATTTTTCAATACTGCTATAGAGGTATAAGGAACAGGGTGTAAAGTTCACTCATGCCTCCATAGAAAAGGGAGGAGCTTCCGACCAGACGGGTGTTATGTCTGGTAGGCAACTACCAACGTTTGATCTAGGGACTTTGTATATATACTAGTAGCGCGGTAAACTCTGTTTGCGCGATGCAGGATTTTGTGTGACGTCAGCGTGACGCGTAGCTCGCATGTGGCGTTGGAGATGTCTCTACACTACTACTAAATCAAGTTATATCTAGTTTGAATACTGTAACATGTATTTTCTTTTTATCTTAGAATAACCAATATTTTCTATTTTCAGATAAATGGCGAGAAACGGTAGCTTCGAAAGATTTCTTGGAATACTTAGATGAAATGTATCAGGCGAAGACTGATGAGTCATGTAGACAAGCAAACAATTTTAATGAGAAATACGTTGGGATTCCTGGTTCCTTTAGGGCTTTAAGTGTAGATTAAGTTATGTTATGTAGACTGAAGCTGTATTTTTTTAGTTTAGTTGTTGAAACAGAGGCTCTAGCACGAATGCGTGATGTAAAAGCTAACGTAAATTCTGACCATTTTTAAATTGAAAATACAACTATCCTCCATCCATTTTAGTTTAATATTTTGCGACATGCACAATTGGTATCACTCATAGATACGAATAAAGTCTTAAAATTAAGTAAATACATATTATATGTGCGAAACGACCAACAATTTTTTTATCATGCGGTTTTACTTTACGTTTACTCTCCGCGTTCATGCTAGGCCCTCAGAGGCCGAATTTGCTACGCCGCCAGTGATTAGAGACGCGACTACATATAATATTCGTGAACGTGCAATCGACACTGAACGCAAATTCGTGGTCACAGCCATTGTCAGATTTCTATGAGTATGGCACCTGCCCCAGCGTCGATGAGGAATCGAGGTGTGCGTTACCCCAGCAAAATAATTTCGAAAATAGTCATTTTAATCCTATATATAGACAATTATTAGTTGCCCAGCTTCTGTAATTGTTACGCACATTTTTAAATTTGTATCACTTATAGTTTTTTAGTTATTTCACAAAAACATTTCTTGCTAGGGTAACGTTTATAACGTTACCGCAGTCAGACATTTTTTTTAATGGGAATATTAAAACAAATATTAGCTATATAATTAGTTATCTAGACGAGGTAAATGTTGCACCTTATTTTGTATTTGTTATTTCTTCGGCTGCGAAGTTATTCGAGATCCTGCTTGAGTAACGTTTGTGGTTTTGGTGGATCTCTGAAACGGTTAAGCGGATTCTTATCATCTTTTGTACATAACTTTTTAGGAATTAGTTGTAATTAGTTGTGCCAAAAATAATAAAAAACCAAAATAATGCACCGTTTAAAAGTTATTTAATTAAATATAAAAACACTTCAATTGGTCCTAACACTCTAAATAAGAGCTCTAAAGACTTATTTTAAACGTTATTTTGTAGCTTGTAACTGCCTTCAAATGTATCTGAAGTTTCATTAGTATCCTGCAAGTAACTAACAAATTATGATGATATTCAGTTCTCCACGTTCACGCTCAAAATGCGCGCGAAGTTATTTGGCTACCGATAAACCTGTGTAAGGATATATAAACTGAATTTTATATCAATAATTAGTTGCTTAGTTCAGTTTAATACTGTAAAATTTCAGCGTAGTACATACAATAATTAACGAGATAATAAAACAAAACTCATTAGGAAGCGTAAGACCGTGGTAACCCGACCAAGTTTAAGTGGTTACAAAAAAGCGACCGCGTAGTACATTATGCTATCTTTTAAAATATTATGTAGGATAGTGTTACAAGTTTAGTACAGATGTCTAAACAAGTGTTAGAAAAACTACATGTTTCTTAAATCATTTTTATTTACAGGTAAAACAATCATTTCAATCAATCTCGTAAATCGCGGCGGTGGGACATGTGCCTAAACAGATCCGTCCAACTGACTCACTTGGTTTAAGGCGGTACCACGACTAAAACCTTGCCATAGTGCGTTATTCAGAGGCTATTAACTCATTCACTCTGGGTAATAATCTACATCTAAAAGCACATTATTAAAGTTCGTTATCCTATCATCACATTGCTCTTTCTTATTCGTTTTTATGTGTTGTAAATACATTTAAAATCTCCTTATAAAAAGTGACTAAAATTATTGATTGCCTGCATCTTTTCTTAAAGGGGACGTTCTAATAATTTAAGGATTACACTAATGGATACTTAGATAGTTTAAAAATCTAAATAATTGTCGTTTTATTTTTTTATTTTCTTTCAAAAGCTTACTTGTCTTTTTTCATTAAAATAATTCCACGATGTTTGAGAAGTCTATGATAAATGGGCGTGCGCAGGAAACGGGACAGAGCGAGACTCAGTGACGGAACAGAGAAGGACCGAACGCTCAAGGTCGTTTGGTCAGGGAAGCGCCTTATATCAAAATTGTTGGATGAAATGAATGAATGAATGATGTTGGATGAATTTTTGTTGTTGTTGCATCAGTAAGTATTCATCAGAAAATCGTATTTGGCCGTGTTTGATAGAAATAATTTAAACTAAAGTCAAAAATAAATAAATAAAACATTATAGATTTGTATGGAAAAATAATGGTTGCAATTGCACACATACATACATAAACTCACGCCTTTTTCTCATGGGGTAGGCAGAAGCTACAGAACGCCACCTGCTACGATCCTTACATATTCCTTTTACCTCGTTTACGTTCATAAGTAGATACGTTCGTAGATCTAAAAATCAAAATTGGAAGCATTCATTTCATTTCTTCCACACCATATGTCTTATGACGCCTCCGACGCCACACTTAGCAAATGAATTGTAATAAAGAGTTTTCGTCCCAAATTACTTATTTTACTGCGGAGCCCACCAAAAAAGTGCCAAGTTAATGAAGCTCCCACGAGCCTCGGAGAAATGATTTAACAACATAACATACCATTACGCCAGTAATTCCCGAAGGGCTAGGTAGATATCTATAATACACCCACATTTCGCTAGTTAGGTATTTTTAAGTCCCATGCTATAGGCGGCGAGCCTATTGCTATCAATCGACCACCATCCAAACTCCGGACCGCTACTGAGAAATTCCTGATCGAAAAACCCAATAACATTTCAAATGAATTAAGTGTCTTGGAAATCGAAACAAAATAAGGAGTAAGAAAAACAATATTTTTCACTTACTTATTGGAATAAGTCTAGTTTCCTTACACTACGGATTGGAATATTAAAAATTACTGGGTCATATTATAATAAGAATTATTACATTTGATTCCACAAATATTTAAGTATTGTAAAAACGCTAAAAATAAATTTCTTAGCAAATAGAAGTCTCATTGGTTTTTATTGTTATTAGTAAACAACAAGGCGTTGCAGCTGCTGTTAATTTTTTCGACATGATGATGTCAAAAAAAATAAAAATGATTAGTTTAAAATTTTAAACTCACAGTCGCTCTATATGTCTCTTAGGGCCGGCCCAAGAGATGTCAGCATAAGTGACGGGGTCCGATAGGGCAGATGCCTGCCGGGGTCGCGGATTGTTCGAAAGAGTTACCGTGGCCCTGGCGCACAGGAAACTGAAGGAACACGGGTGGGTTTTAGTCAGTAAGAGTCTGACACGCCCTTCCGCTCCGCCCAAAGCGAGAGAGGTCATTTGATGATTTCCCACCCAAAAAAAAAAAAAAAAAAGGGCCGCCCCATGGGTGAGAAATAAAGAAAGAAAGAAAATACATTTATTTAGCATAGACTACAAAGCACACAACACAACATTATACAAGTAAAAAAGAAAAATAAAACACATAAAAATGCAAAGTGCGTTGTGAGAAATTAGCAGGAAAGTGTGCCTGGTGGCTGCACCAAATAGGTCCAGAGGCCGTACTATGACGTGTTAAAGCCATCATTGTTCCAGCGTGAAAGAGAGACGGAGCTATATATGACCGATAGCACTATCCCTTTTTCGCAATGGAACCATGATGGTATTAGCACCTCATAGTAAGGCAACAGTTCAGCAAAAATCTCAAGAACTAGTACCTGACGCTGGTTTGCAACTGAACCTGCGGGGTTATTACGTAACACACACTAACAGTAGGAATGGGTTTCATTTTGACAGTTCAACAACATTCATTGCGTTATTTACGTTGTTGAGCAGACAAATTTTTCAAACATAAAAAGCAATGGGTTAGCAAGAGGCTTCAAAATTATTCAGATTGTGATGGATAATGTGTTACGTAATTAGGATGCCGGGTGAAGCGAATTACTTTCTCATATATAAAACGAAAAACCCGAATGCATTCTATGAGAAATAGCCTCTGTGAGTCGGAGTGGGCCCTAATACACCACGCGGGCCCAGTTCTAGTTGGTAAAAGTCGAATTTTTGGTTCTAGGTTTCTTCATAATGTTTTCTTTCACGGTTTCGAGAGCAGAAGTGATGAAATCATTTTACTTAAAGAAAATCGCCTTGCTGGGTTCGAACCTCCGATCTACAACTTGTAAGTCGTGGCCGTTTACAATGGGCTACTCTTCAATTCTCAATTCTTTATTGCGAACCATAATGTATATAGTTAATAAGGAAATAATTATATTAGTCATAATTATGGCCCCTGTCGGGCACAGCATAGATCAAGTAGGACAGAGGAGAAAGAACACTGAATGATTGTTTAATATGATACATTTTATTATTAGTTAAGTCGTTAGTAAGTTTTATTGTTTTAATAATACAGAATTGAATTTAAGAATAATATATATTTTTTTATAAATTATATACGTTTATATATTTAGTAACATTGTAAAAACCCTTTATTTTTTTAAGTATTTATTAGTGTTTCCTGCTCAATGGAAATAACTTACAGGCTTGTAAGACGAGGCCGTTTCCAATAGAAATAACTGACTTGCTTGGGCTGACATTCATCACCATCTAAAAGTTTCACAACTTGGAAAGGAACTACTTTCTCTTCTAATATTTTTAAAGGGCTGAATTTAAATACTATTTATTTTATTTGAGATGGATTTGCTCTTGAATCAAGTCTAGGTCAGAGGTGATAGAAACAAAGTCGACGATGGAGTGAGCTTACCCAGAAGAAGCCTGTTCACTGTCACTTTGAAGATATTTGGGTTGTATGCGGTCGGAAACACAGATGCAGGTAGGGAGTTCCACTTTTTTGCTGTGCGCATTATAAGACATTTGAAAATGCTTAGTGCGAATTGTTGAAATAGGAACTAGGTAGGGATAGTAACTTGCAGGGCGTTTAGATGTCCGATGGTAGAAGGGGGTCGGTGAAATGAGGTCGAGGAGTTCTTGTGCTTGTTTCAAATACGAGCTTTACTAATGCCACTTTAAGATACAATTGTACGTCATATCGATAATAAGTCATTTTGATAACGGGACGTATGCATATAGTCAAAGGGCTAATTAATTTTACTGCGATCTAGTCATGTCGAGAATATCCCTATACCCAAAAAACACCTCTATGTGTGTTTCTGTATGTCTATATACCTATGATCCTGGTAGTCTTGCAGAGTTGCTGATACAAAACGATTATAATTATAATCACTCTTTAATGATCTGTTGTGGTTTTCCTTAGTTAGATACAATAATAAATTAATAGAATGCTAATGAGCACTTTACGATAGTGAATAGTCGTAAGTGTTTACCTACATATTATGCAAAAATCTATTTATCGTTTAAGGTCAGCTCCCAGATACCTTTATTACTTAACGTTTCCTTTGATAAAGCTGTCTAGCAGTTCATTTCCTGATAATTTATTTGACATCAAGCGGCAATGTTGCCAGCCTTCTGTGCACATTTCCGGATTACAGCGATGTGGACGAGTACTTCGACGCCTAAGTATCCTTTTGTATTTATTTTTATAGTTAGTTAGTTGGTCATTTAATTTAGTACCTAGTTAGTTGTATAATAATTGTATATAGGTAAATAATTTAATGTTATTAATAAAGTTTGACCCAATAGAAAATGCTTATTGATTTTGTTTCAGAGCTATTGCATAACATCCACCAACCTGTAGGGTAATTGCGTAACACACGGAAAGTAGAAGTAGCTTTTATTTTGACAGTTCAACAACATTGATTGCGTTGTTTACGTTGTTGAACAGACACATTTTTCGAACATATGAAGCAATGGATTAAAAATAGGCTTCAAAATGATTAAGATTGTGATAGATAGTAATTTACCCTAGGGTGGCGAACTGGGTCCGTATTGTGATTTATGGCCCACTCTCGTAAGGAGGAGACCTGTGTCCCAGCATTGGGAACATTATAGGCTGTTTAAGCTATTAAGGGTAGAATGGAATATTCTTTGTTATGTACCTACACCATACATTTAATTAAATTAAAGTAACTAAAGCTATGATTGCTTAGTCTGCTGTCAGTAGAATTTACATACTAGACATCTAGTATCACTTTAGATTCATAAATTAAGATATGGAGTATAATTACACTCTCAATTTTTATCCTTTTGCGTCATTTTGATAATAACGCAAACAGATAAAAAGTTAGTTACAAAAATATGTTTATATACAGTCTCTAACATACTTATTATAAATATATAACGAGGTTAGATGGGGCGCCTCGCT
Organism: Griposia aprilina; assembly: GCA_916610205.1. Classification (NCBI taxonomy): domain Eukaryota; kingdom Metazoa; phylum Arthropoda; class Insecta; order Lepidoptera; family Noctuidae; genus Griposia; species Griposia aprilina. Next base: position 4,412,589 of record OU744300.1, on the reverse strand, counting down.
ATCAGTATGGTCACACATGGCCGTAGATTAAAAATAATACTCCGAAAACTTGTAGGAACTGTGTATTTATTAGCTCACGCACACTAATTACCAAATTGTTCAACGATTAAGCCGATCAGAACAGATTGGAATTGTAAACGCGGTAAATTCGATACAGCACGTGCTGACAATAGAAAACACGACCATTCGCCTTTGCGTCTCACAGAATAATATCTGCCCGCTCTCACCGTCACCGTCATATTCCACAGGATGACAAATGTCGGTGACTGACAGATGCCTACCGTCAGTCATGTGACGACTGTCAATTAAATGTCACCACAGCCGCATCGATCTTACCCAAATGTAACACGTTTCCGTTTGATTAATTTACATTGACGTAGCTTCTCAGTTTTCTAATAAAAATAAAAGATGGAGCCATGGTGATGCCATCGCTGCGACATATATTAGGATAGCTTACTATGTCATTTATTTTAAGCCTGAGATATAGATCGAAGGTACCTATCGATGAATTGCTCTGTCCAGTACTCTAATTGCGTAACACACTATGAATAACAATCTGAATAATTTTGAAGCCTATTGCAAATCCATTGCTTCATATGTTCGAAAAATTTGTCTGCTCAACAACGTAAATAACGCAATGAATTTTGTTGAACTGTCAAAATGAAAGCCATTCCTATTGTTAGTGTGTTACGCAATTACCCCGCTGCTTAGACTAATAGGACCGAATATAATGACTGGTCTATCATGAAAGTGCAATTATTATAAATAACACTTATACTCGTAAGCGGTAGGTTAACATCATTCACCAGCCCATACCCAATTTTTTTTAAATTGAGCATTCTAAGCTAGTCTTAGTTGGTACGCCATGACCGAAAGTCGTTCAGGAGAATATTACTAGTATTTGAAATTCTTGAACGTCTCCAGGCAAGAGCTACTTAGAAAGAACGCTAGTATCATGCAAAGGATCCGTGGAGAAGGCAAAGAAGCAAATAGACCAATTGTGTACGATTAAGACGCTGATGCCGAAGTTTTTTTCGAACACCAATGTGAAGATGGAACTGCAAAGCATTTTGGAGATGGGGTAGGTGTATATTCAATCAATCTATCTAGCCTTTTCCAACCACGTTATAGTCACCTTCCAGTCTAACGAGATGCAGCTGAATACCAATACTTTACATGGAGGGACTGCCTATCTGACCTCCACAAGCCTGTTACTGGGTATCAAGATACCTCCTGGTAGGACTCATTAACAGACCTGAAAGTGGAAGGCGAGGATAAAATCATCAACTTTGCCTGACACCCCATTAAAACGAATCACGACGATGGATAAAAAAATGTTTTAATTTTTGTATTAATCGTGTTCCTAGTATTGTATATTCGTCCGTCATTTGTTCCTAAAGGTTCATTAGAAAATCAGCGTCAGATAGCATCTGTCGGGCATTAATGTTGAAATCAACCTTTTTGGAGCAGCCCTGATTCACACACTGTCGTAGTTAAAACATTATTTTCATTTTTTATTTTGTTATTTGTGTATTGTGTTTCACGATCTGTGTCTAAATAAACGCTATCCTTTCTTTCTTTGTTTCTTATATTCTTTCGCAGGTATGTGATACCACTAACTAAATTAACGAAGGACAATTACAGAGTACTAGTAATAAAATTCTTTGAATTCAAGAATATTACAGGTGACATGTTTCTGCAGTATTTCCAGTTCAACATAATCGTAAGTAAATCTCTTTTCAACCATATTCAAAATATGACCATAATTATTTTCATCCCACAATCCTACTATTATAAAATTACTGTCGTGGCAGAAAACACCGCTAACTGGCTGTTCCAATTTGCCGTACTGTTGCACACACCAAGTCACCAATTTCTCGGACATTAGCCGCTATAAACGCTCTCCTGAACTCAAACACAGATCTCGATTTATTTGCAAATAAATGGAAGATGATAATGTCAGAATGTTTGAAGTTTTGTGAGAAAAATGCATGACTGTGTTAAATAAATTATGTTTAAGTAGTCTAATTGTCTTCGGCCGTTCTATTTAAAAAAAAAAAACACTCATCATCACGAATACACCCCGACGAATATAGGCTGATGATGACATCAGCCTATATTCGTCCACTGATGAACGTAGGCCTCTCCTAGTGAACGCCACTGAGCCCGATCTTCGGCTCTCCTCATCCTGTTTCTGCCAGCCGCCTTTCGCAAGTCATCACTCCATCTGGCCGGCGCGCAGCGGGGCCCCACACTACGTTTGCCTAAACGCGGTCTCCAATCTAGAACTCATTTTCACACACTTCAGCTTGCTTAGACTTTGGACTGTCGCTTACCTTGATTCTCTGACGAACCAAGAACTTGTTTGTTATTAAATCAATTTAGATGAAATTTGACACACAGATAGTTTATAACCGGTAGTACGTTGCATACATATAATTATGACTGTATTCTGTTTCAACACGTTAAGCACAACAATTTCTGAGCAGTAACCTGACAAAAGGTACTAGGCTTGCATGAATTCACGATAGTATTTCAATCATTAGTAATATCCTTCTATAGGATGTGGATGAAGTTGGACACACAGATGGTTTACCGGTTCCGTTTGTACGATTCTGTGGGATAATTTCCGACCATTACGCGGGCGAAGCCGTAGGTGAAGCCGCGGGCAAAAGCTACTATTCAAATAAATCTATTTCAAAATCTGATATTCGTCGAAATTAGGGTAGTTAAAGCAGTGGTGGCCCAGTGTTATCGACCCCGATCGAGTTGTAGATCGTAGGTTCAAACCCAGACAGGCGCTTTACTTTGTTTAAATTATTTCACCACCACTGCTCTCAAAAACGGTGAAGGAAAACATCGTGAGGGAACTGGCATCTCTTAAAAACAAAAATTCGAAGACATGTGACATCTACCAACCTGCACTGGCCCCGCGTGGTAGATTACAGCCCCCTCCTTCACACAGAGAGGAGGACTATGTCCCAGCAGTGGGAATATTATTATCTCCTTTATTTCATTATATACATATAAATTATATTTTTAAATATTAGAATATAAAAACATTTAAAAATACAAAAAATAGTAGCCCACCGGTATCGGGAACAGTGTCCAAGCTACTGGCGGTCAGAGCTCCAGAGAGAGGAACTAACTAACAATGCGAGCCGTGTCCAGAAGTACCGCCTTCTGAATCAAGCCCTTGATCCAACTGCTCAACGAAAGCCTCCTCAGGTGTTGGTCGAGGCTCTTCGCTATTAAGCCATTGCCTGTCACGACTATCGGCACTATGATCGCTGAGTCCACGTCCCACATGTCGACAACCTCGCGAGCCAAGTCAATATTATTATTATTTGTTAACATAGCTCGGGACCATGGGATCCCGGTCCTTTGGAAGGCGTACGAGGGGCCGAAGCCAACTTGCAGAGGCCCCTTACATAATTTTAAATGGAATGAGGCACCAACCGACGATTATCCCTGTATGCAGTGTGCAAGTGCACCCAAGGACAACCCCCGGTTGGTGTCGGACTATTGCAGGACATGGAAACAAAAATAATTAATGAACTATGGGTTTCACTGGCTAAGATGGACTGGTTACCACGAACTATGGAACGGCTATGGCCCCTGCCTGACCAATGTTTTATATATAAAATGCACGGATAAATTGGCAGGGGGTGACTTACACACTCAATAATGGGCCCCCGAAAACGGTCGCTAGCACATAGTGACGTAGCGACAAGGGGGCAACATGTCCTGAGGTGCTTATGAGGAGTGGAGAGGTATCCCACGGCTATCAGGATAATCCTTGAAATACGGTCAAGATCCCTACCAGCGTCTTACTGGAATACTTCCTTCCTCCGAGCACGTTTGCTCTATCTCCACTCAAGCCGGCCAATAAAGGCAAGAAAGAGGAAAGAGGTGGGAGCTCTGTTCCTCATCATTGTTCACTCCAGCCGGCCAATAAAGGCAAGCCAGAGGTGAGGAACAAGACTTCTCCCAGGAGATAGGGTACGTGGGGTCGCTACTGCCCAACAGCTCGCCACATGCTGCCCTGCGGGTTTTATTATTAATAATAATGTTAGCGTAATTTTGCCAACGACTGTACACGAACAGTGATAGACGGTGACAGTGGCGACCGAATCTTACGACAGGTTATAAGTACAGGATCTTGATTATTTTCTAATCCAGTTGGACATGAAGCGTTTGTCTATTAACACTTACTACAAACTAAAATTATAATAATTTGACAAGACAGTGTTAATAACAATTCATATTAATAAAATAATATAATAAATATATAATTGAATTTTCAAGTTAAAAAACGTGTAAAAATTATGATGGAGTCTATACAAGATAATAGTTTTTTGAGACTTCTCCCGGGAGCCCTTAAAGATATTAGGAAAATCCATAACTTGGATAAACCAGGAAGGATTGAAGAAGCGGTTAACATTTTGGAGGCGTGGATACTGAAGCAGGATCATTTAATCAAGAAGGATTTTAGTAAGTACCTACTTTTTTTTTCACTTGATCTTTGTCACATACAGTAATCTAACTTCTGTTCTTTGAGTATGTGTCAGAAACCCTCCATCTGCGGAAAATAGATGATATCCAACTCCATTTTTGAAATCGGTCATTTTAGTTTTTAATCTAATTAGGTAAAAATAAAAATAAAATAAGCTCATGGATGTTGTTAATTTTGGCATACTTAGGAGACAGGTTTCTCTATTTATATAATATTTACCTGTTCTTATATGTTCAATAAAACTGACAGGATTCTTGGGAGATTAGTTTTAATTTTCCTCATTCGACTCCTCTGTTCCCAATCTATCTACGATGGACGTCCAATGTAGTCTCGATATCGGCATGAAAAATCGTAAATGCAATTAAAATTATGGTTATTTTTCAATGTAATCCCCCATTACCTCAATGTATTTATTACTTCTCGAAATTAACTTTCCAATACCCCGTAAAAAATAACTTTTCTCTTTCTCTGAAAAATGCATATTTATTGCTGTCTTGAGCTCTTCATTGTTGAAAAGGCGTTTCCCACAAAGGTCTTTTTTCAAATTATTGAATAAATACTAATCACTTGGGGCTTTAGCCATACTATCTTTCACACTTGCATCAATCGTTTATTTTGTCTTCCTCTACTCTTACAGCCATTTACATTCTTACTCAAAGCTTTCTTCACGACATTTTCTTCATTCTTCAACATCACAGACCCATCCCGTGACAACTGATTTCCACACAATTTTTCAGGCACCGGTGCTACTTTTAGACTTCAGTAACACGTTCGTGCTAACAATTTGACACTTTAGCAGTATGAGCAGTTTTCGTAGGTCAAGTGTTACGCCCATGTTCGTTTGACCATACCACATACATTATATTAATTATCATTGATTACAATCATAAGGTGTACAATAGTATGATTAAGTAGGTATCCATAATTATAAATGTAAAGAGTATGTTATAAAAGTAGTGATACCAAAACAGGCTTTTTGAATTAAATAAGGCTATGCACTACCTTCCATAAAAAACAGCTCTAGGTATTTTTTGTATCATTTACAAACAATGACATTAAATTATTCATCTTAAATCTCTTTGTTTTCAAATTATTAGTTTTTGTTGCAAAGATGTGGGATTTAAAACTGGTTTGGACTAATTTTGCGACGGAATAAATATACATGCATAACAAACTAGCTTTTAATAGAGGTATAGTGTTATCTATCATTAACAAAAACCCGTTATTTCCAACTGTCAGTAAAGGTCAAACTAAGCAGGTTTTTTGTGCCTTTTTCTTTTATTTTTAGGAATCAGGAATCACTTGGTTAGTTGTGGAGAGGGGCTCATGGCTAAATGATATCTGCCGCACGAGGCGATTGAAGGTTAAACTACGATTGCCGCGGTCTGGTCGTGGATGGGTGACCATTCATTACATATCGAGACCCGTGCGTGTCTCGGAAAGAACGTTAAGCCGTTAGCCCGGCTGTCATTCGTAGATCTTTGACAGTCGTTACAGGTAGTCTAACAACCAGTCTTACCAAGGGGTATCGTGTTACCCAGTAACTGGGATATGGAGGTCAGTTTCGCGGTCGCTCCATGTAAAATACTAATATCCAGCTGTATCCAGTTGGTAGTCGACCCCAAAATGGTAAGAAAAAGGCTAGACAGATGATCATTGGGATTCACTGGAAAGATACGATTTAAGAGCTTGAATTAATAATGATTCTGATACATACTTTTAAATAAAGAAGAATTAATTTAACTTTTTCAGGCAGGGACTACTTGGAAAAAACGCTGGTTACTAGCAAAGGTTCCGTAGAAAAGTCAAAGAAGCAAATAGACCGATTATGCACGATGAAGACGCTGATGCCAAAGTTCTTTTCGAAGACCAATGTCAAGATGGAACTGCAAAGCATATTGAAGCTGGCGTAAGTAACGTTTTATCTAATAAAGTTACTAGTCCTAAGTGTGATCGTATTAAAAACAAAACTATACAATACTCTTTTGGTGATATTCACATGGTTGTTAACCAGAATTCGGAATGCAACCAAGTATAAATTAATCTATCATGTCAAGTAGCCCTGTCGTCTTCAGTATAGTTCGTCAAATTCTAAAGACATGTAAATTTGTCAATGAAATTCGTAAATAATAATAGTCCTCCAGACCGAATTTCGGCCATGACGGCCAATGTCAGCTGCGATTAGCTTCCGGCGCGGGAGATATAATAGTACACAAGTGTGTGCGCAGACACAATTGCACTCCCTCTTCACTCTCATAGTCCAATGGGATGGCAATCCGTTACGAGCGGAGAGAGATCAGGCGCAGGACTAATGGTTTAACGTGCTTTCCGAAGCACGTAGGTATCAAACCACCAAGTCCGAAACTCCGGGCTGTTACAAACAAATTCCTAATGGAAAAACCCAATAACAAAATCGGGTTGAGTACAACTGTTTATGTAGTAAAGATTACAAACAAGCCGCAGGCCCACCTGATGGTCAATGATCACCGACGCCAATAGAAATCTACAACACCAGAGACATCGCTGAAGACATTCCAGAAATAAAGCTGAACTGCCTCGTTGCCTGTAATTACTTCAGTACCCATACCCTGCAAACCGAAAAAGCAACGTGGCCGCAGAAATAAGTATAATGGTAGTGCCTTTCCAGACTAGCTCCTTTACAAAGCTTTATTACCCACTGTCAGTTCAGTCTTGAGAAACACGATTAAAAAAAAAACGAAAGAAAGAAAGAAAAATTGTTTATTCTGCACGAACAACTCGCACGATACAAAAAAAATCTATTGTAGACAAAATACACACACTAATAAAAAGTAGCCAAAAGCCTCGATTACTGACAAATGTTTGCTCTGACTGGACAAGTCCACTCAAATCTGTGTGGTTCTTTCAAAAGACCATTTCAGACACTAATAATCTACATGGTAGGTACTCACATGATCTGACCAAGATTATGTCTGGACTTGAGAAGAGAGTGGTGGTGGTGGTGCGTGGTTTGAGTTTGTCTCGCCATTTCTTCTCAGGGGTAGTCAGATAGGAAATGTCGACTGCATCGAGTTTATTGTTATTTTTTTAATATGTCGTGTAAAAGTGATTCCGGGATCCTATTTACAGAAGAAACAATTTCTTTAAATTTCACTGAATGGAATGATAATGTTGAGGATATTCTGAAATATTTATTTATATTTTGTTTATTATTACCACGTTTTTCTTATTACCGCGTGGTGTTTGTCTGTTTGTTTGTTTATCTATTTGCCTGTGCTAGTTTTCTGAGATTCTTACAAATAAAAATTCCTAGCTAGCAGGTTCAAGTTTTCAGAGAAGCTTAGTTCTAGATGGCAATTCAATATTTCATCGCTTATTGCACTCTGCGTGTACTAAGCGTTATTTTTTTCTTTTTCCTTTTTGATATTGTCGATTTGTTTTTAGCGCAACGGCTTTTATGATTTTAAATGAATAGCCTCTCTAACTCATTTATGCCTATCCTCTTCTCTCCGTGCTTAAACCTTGCAAGCAATCCAGAGAAATTTGGAAACCAAGAAGGATTAGGCATCTTTGTATTAAAATGAAAATTCTCAATAAATGGTTCAAGCATAAGAATTGTCTTTCATTAATTTCTTAATACTTTCAGCTGTGATGGTCGGGAAAATGATCAAATTTAATTACAAGATTTTTATAAAACTAAAAAGTAGAAAATAATCTCTATAAAAAAAAACTTTTTAGGTAACCAAGTTTTTCTAATGAACTAAAAAGTAGAAATAAAATACTGACACTGAAATCTCATGTTAAGCAACTGTTTCATCAAGGATATGTAAAACTAAAAACGTGGGGTTGCATTTAAGTAATACACACTCACAGTTCAGAAAAGCGAACGACGAATTCACTCTGCTTTTGGTCGCCATGACACTCAGTGACAGCAAAATTTAACAGAAAGTATTAATAAAGGGCTTTCTGTCACTAGAGTTTGCGTTCAACGTGTGGAAGGTCGCTGGGTTCGCCAAACTCTATAGAAAGTTCACTCAGTTTGGCGAACAGTTCCGATTTACCCTTCACATCTTGCTTTAATCTGCGTTAATCTCACTTTGTTGCTATTAATTTAATAATACGAGTATGAGTGATAGTAAAAATTCCTTGAGGATGGGTTATAAAATGCGTCCCCACGTTTTTAGTTTTACATATTCTTGATGCCGCAGTTGCATGTCACGAGTTTTGAGTGTCAGAAAAAATATTTTCTATTTTTTAGTTCATTAGAAAAACGAGGTAACCTAAAAAGTTTTTTTTTATAAAGATTTTTTACGATATTTTGCAGAATGCTGATCCCACTGCCCATTGTAACGGACGACTACTATAGAATATTATTGGTTAAATTTTCCGATAAGGACTTCACTAATGAGAGCTTTATTCAGTATTTCCAGTACTGTATTGTCGTAAGTTCATTATTTGTTTTTAACCCACTTCAAAAAAAGGAGGAGGTTGGCAAATCAGTAGTATTTTGTTTTTTAAGTTTGTTACCTTAGAATTCCGACATCCACTCGACTGCCCGAAACTACAAATTCACCACTTTTGAAAACCTTAAAATATCCGAACGCACAAAACTCACCGCTTCAAAGTGAGAGCGGAAGCGAAAAAAATGTTTTTTGAAAAGGTACGCTTATTGGGTTGTCCCATATAAATTTGGTCAAGTTATGGTGAGTGTTTTTTGGAGATAGCTTCATTAATACGTATTTTTTTGAAAATGTTATAATGCAGTCGCGCGCGCGCACCCGTCAGTGTCGGGCGCGTACGGTACGGATACGGAGCGTGGATTCACGTGTTGTAATAAAATGCCGAATGTTGCAATGTGCAATGTGTGTCATCATTGATGCGATGCTGTCGTACATTCAAAATAAAGTGTCAATCATAGACGAAGAATCACTAGTGCTTATGTGCAAGGCTACTTTCACAAGTGATGAAATCAAGAACTCGAAGTCACTCCTATTTGAGTCCATCCCAACGGACATAAGGAAAATATTGCGAAAAAACAAAGGGAAGGAGGAGCGCGATGTAACTGACATTATAAACCTATTTAAATCGACAGAGTCCAACATTATTCCAATTTTTGTGGCTAGACAGCTGGATAAATTACCGCGAATCCTGATAGATCACTTGGATTGTTCCAAACTGTTAAAGGACATGCAAGTATTGAAAGCCGAAATTGAAGGTATAAAGTCGCCCTATGCTACACTGGAAAGTGTTAACAAATAAAAAACGGACGTTTATCGCGTAAAAAACGACTCTCTGCCGCCGGCGTCGACGTTTAAAGTAAACATGAGACGAGCTGCCTGGCTAGACAGTGGTCCTATAGGGCTTTCACATGATTGTCATAATCTGAGTGACGAGTTTGATGTGAACAACAAGAATATTGAATCTTCAAATATTCGGTCACCTTTGTCGCAATATAGAGAAATGAAGGTAGTTGAGAAGAAACAAACCGATCATGAATCAAGTGAGAGGCAACGGTCGGTAAAATGCGGGTTGACGAGCGCGGGCGCTGACTGCGGCGTGGAGGGGAAACACCTGTCCGTGAGTCAAAAGAAGAGCTCGCGGGCCGGTTCTATGCCTAGCGCTGCGGTGACATAAAACGCACCTAGTATACCTTTGCAGATAGCGGATCAGCTGACTGTCGATGTCGCTGTTAAGGACGGGCATAGCTTGGCAGCAGGACAGCAAGGATTATAGCATCCGGTGTATTTATGCGAAACTACGACCAAAGCAAACTATAATAATAACGAAGGATGGCAGAAAGTAGTGCATCGTAAAAAGGCAGCGAAATATCGTTTCGAAGGCAAGTTAGGTGTAGCCAGAGATTTAGAGTGCACATTTCGTTGAGCAGATAGAAAAATTTCAATGTTTATTACGAATGTGCATATGTCGACTATAGAAAGTGACATAATAAAACATATTTACAATATGACACGGGAAACGGTGTTTTTAAAGAAAATAAATATGAAATTTGAAAGGGGGCACAAAGCGTACAAGTTTTTCATATCAGAGGCCAATCTATCAACGTACATGGACAAGAATTTATGGCCTGCAGGTGTCTTATTTCTGCGGGTTGTGAACTTCAAACACAGGACAACAAACGGTGCACATCTTACCGATGCCGACGGTCCAATTAAACCAAATAATGGATAGTCGCCGTTATCGATTTGCAACTTTCAACTGCAAGAATGTAAAACGCTCCATCGATGACGTTAGAACCCTGTGCCGTACATGTGACGTGGTTTGTCTCCAGGAAACTTGGTTGATGCCGCACGACATACCCTTTATCAGCTCGATCGACAGTGGTTTTATTATAGGCGACTCTAATGCGGATCCGGGTGAGTTGTTTTTCAGTGAACTTATGCTTATTTGTAGTGACCAACAATGGTTATATATAGACATAGATATGTTAGGGTTAGACTCGGGTACTTTTACTTTTATAAGTGATGTGCACGGAACTAGCAGCTGGCTGGATCTCTGTTTAGTAACACACTCGGCAAAGCAGGCTATTGTTAATGTAGATGTTAAGTATGACACTCTGTGGTCTGAGGTCTCTGTGGTTTTAAATGCTCCTTTTTATTTTTTACTCTTTGTATTTCCTGTGCGTGTCCTAAATAAAATAGTTGTCTTTCTTTTCTTTGATCATTTCCCACTTGCGTTTATGTGTAATTTAAAATTACTGTCCCTTATGGTAACGTCTCAAGTTACTTATGTAAATAAAGATGTAGTGTGGGGTATAAAAAGTGAGGAACAAGTTCCCATGTATGAAAAGAGTCATAAGCGACTTAAAATAATTGACTTCCCTCCTAAGTGTATCAACTGTGCTGATTGTTTTTGTAATGACCGTGGCCACAGGCTTGTTCTGGATACTTTTTACTCCGACATTGTGACTGCCCTCCGTGACGCGGCAGTGGCGAGTCGGGGAAGCACGGAGACGGGCGGGGGTGGCCCACGCATAGCTGGGTGGAACAAACATGTCAGCGAGGCTCACAGGGTGGCCAAATTTAAGTTCCTCGATTGAGTGTTATGTGGTAGGCCTAAGTCTTCGAATGGACGCTCTAGCTGTGAAACATTGAGAAATACCAAAAAAAAAACTCACGGCCCTCCCTGTGAGCGTCGATAGTATTAATGACCCGAAGGAGATTGCGAATGTTTTTAAGAACCAATTTTCGGTCTTTATTGGGTACAGTGACGGAGGTGCTCAATGCTGACGTAAACAGTCGGGATGCGGGGAATGCATTCCGGGCTAAGGAGGTACCTAAAGCCATAAGGCTTACCTCGAGAGGTAAGTCCCCGGGTCACGACGTGCTCAGCATTGAGCACCTACAACACGCTGGACCACACATTGCTAGGGTATTGGCTATATTTTACTCACTATGCGTGAGCCATTCCTACTTGCCAGTGGACATTATGATAACAGTGGTAGTGCCTGTCGTTAAGAATAAAACTGGTGACCTTACTAATAAGAGTAACTACAGGCCTATTTCTCTTGCCACTGTAACTGCTAATGTGTTTGACGGTTTGTTTAACGCACAGTTAAAGAGATCGGTAACACTGCACGATAATCAGTTCGGGTTTCGTCCCCGGCTGTTCACTGAAAGTGCTATACTGTGTCATAGACATACCGTCAAATACTACACAGACCGTAAAACACCCGTGTATGCGTGGTTCCTTGATCTATCCAAGGCTTTCGACCTTGTAGCGTATGACCTCCTGTGGAGCAAGCTGAGAAGCATAGATTTGCCGCCGGGGCTCATCAGCATATTGCAGTACCGGTATGCGCATCAGTCAAATAGTGTTAGGTGGGTGGAGGCAATGTCGGATGCGTATCAGCTCGAATGCGGAGTCAAGCAGGGTGGCTTAACATCTCCTACTCTGTTTAATTTATATGTGAACGAGCTGATCGTCTTCTCTGATCGTGATCGATTGGTTTAATTTTATTTGATTTGATTAAATTTAATTTGATTTGATTTGATTTTATTTGATTATTTTTCGATTTTTACATGACATATTTTCGTTTGATTGTATTTATTGTTTTTGATTTTGTTTTATTTGATGTTTGATTTTATTTTAATTGATCCTGTTATTTTATCATTATTATTATTACTATTAATTTGTTAATTTATGTATGCCTATGGGTGTTATTTACCTGAATATAAATTAATTTATTTTATTAATATAATATATTCCTGTCATTGTTATTTACTTAGCAAGTGAAGGTATACGAATTTGTGTAGGGTAGGTACCACAAATAAACGGTAAAAAAATAACTGACTGCCACAAAATACACTACAAAATGAAAAAAAAAAATTCGGTAGTCGGTGACAAAAAACGAAAAATACAAAACCAAAGTCTTCCGAAATTACCGACAGTTATTGATGTGAAACATTTAAAGCCGTAAACCGATTGTTAGCGTGACGACGCGTCACCACGCTATATTCAACAGTGAAGCCGCCAGGTTAAGCAGAGCTTGCCAAGGTCAGTCTTTAGATGGGTGACCAATCTGATTCTTGATTAGCTCGCAACAGTGAAGCCGCCATAAGCAGCGCTTGCCAAGGTCAGTCTTAGCATGGGTGACCATTTTGATTATTGATTAGCTCGCAACAGTGAAGCCGCCAGGTTAAGCAGCGCTTGCCAAGGTCAGTCTTTGGATGGGTGACCATTCTGATTCTTGATTAGCTCGCAACAGTGAAGCCGCCAGGATAAGCAGCGCTTGTCAAGGTTAGTCTTTGGATGGGTGACCATTTTGATTCTTGGTTAGCTCGCAACAGTGAAGCTGCCAGGTTAAGTAGCGCTTGCCAAGGTCAGTCTTTGGATGGATGAGCATTCCGATTCTTGATTAGCTCGCAACAGTGAAGCCGCCAGGTTAAGCAGCGCTTGCCAAAGTCAGTCTTAGCATGGGTGACCATTTTGATTATTGATTAGCTCGCAACAGTGAAGCCGCCAGGTTAAGCAGCGCTTGCCAAGGTCAGTCTTTGGATTGGTGACCATTCTGATTCTTGATTAGCTCGCAAAAGTGAAGTCGCCAGGTTAAGCAGCGCTTGTCAAGGTTAGTCTTTGGATGGGTGACCATTTTGATTCTTGGTTAGCTCGCAACAGTGAAGCCGCCAGGTTAAGCAGCGCTTGCCAAGGTCAGTCTTTGGATGGGTGACCATGCCGATTCTTGATTAGCTCGCAACAGTGAAGCCGCTAGGTTAAGCAGCGCTTGGCAAGGTCAGTCTTTGGATGGGTGACCATGCCGATTCTTGATTAGCTCGCAACAGTGAAGCCGCTAGGTTAAGCAGCGCTTGGCAAGGTCAGTCTTTGGATGGGTGACCATTCTGATTCTTGATTAGGCTAATCTCCGAAAGGGCTGGACCGATTTTGACGGGACATTCACTGGCAGATAGTTGATGTTTTAAGGAGTAACGTAGGCGTTTTATCCCAGTTGCACGTTCCTGTAGGATAATTTCTGAAGTCCACGCGGGCGAAGCCGCGGGCAGCAGCTAGTTCTGTAAAAAAAAAAATAAGATTACGCACTGTTTACTTCTTGAATCCATTTTTTTGTTCACAAACAAAATAGTTACACACGAGTTTTGACAAGAAGATATGGCGACGTGTTGCGTGTTGTTGTGTGTTTTTTGTCTTGTGTTGTGTACATTGGCTACATTCCGAATTACGCCATAATCACTCACAGCGCTCACATGAATAATTTGCATTCCGTTTTAGATATCACGGTTATGACAGCTGAGAGCTGTCAACAATTTGAAACGCTCGTGAATGCGCTCACAGTGCTCGCTCAACGTCAACAACGTAGTTCCCAATGTAGTCTGTGACGTCAACCCCAAACCTTGCACAAGAAAGAAAGACCGATTGGATATTTTTGATGTGAAACATCTATATCCGCGGGTAAAACCGCTTGTGAGCGTGGCGACGCATCCCGTGTTGCGCGTCACCAAAATAATTTCGAAGTTTCACATCTGCCAGGCGTCCCGTGTTTTTCATTTTGTAGTATTTTTTGTGGAAGCCGGTTTTTTATTTTTGTTCTATGCAGTTCTACTAGGTATCTATTAATACTTCCATACTAATAGTTAGAAATGCGGAAATATCTGTCTGTTACATTAAATTCGACACTCAATTAGCCATGCACTAAATAAGGACATAGGATACTTTTTTATTCCAGTTTAGTTCCCATTAGATAATTTCCGACCCCAACGCGGGTGAATTCGCTGGCAAAAGCTCACTTGTATACCCTTCACTATTTTTCCAAGTGACACAGGATTTTGTTTATGCCAGAGAAATGCATGGGTTCTTTCAATTTTTTATTCATGGTTTCTGTGATTGTGAGATTATCGTGAGGTGACTAATATAGATTCAATTCCAGCTATAGGCAGTATTTTAACCTCACGAAGCGACGCGCGCTTAAGTTATGATTACCAAGTGTACAAACACGCTGTGAATGTGTCGGAAGTGTGTGTGTTATATGTGCTAACGCTAGTCGTCTTCATGCACACATTCTCAGTGTGTTTGTACACTTGGTTACCACGAGTAAAGCGCGCGTCGCTTCGTGAGAAAAAAAAACAGTATCAAACTATGAAATGCTAAATGATTGTAACCATAATAACTACTCTAGTTGAAAAACCAAACTTTTTTTTCCAGTTCGCTGAATACATCAAAGCTAATGATTATATACATGGTTTTAAAGCAATATACGACTGCAGGCAAGTTAATTTCTACGATTTGATCTCAAAAATGAACACAGTGGAACTACAGCAGTTTATAACTATTTTAATTGTAAGTATTTATTCAAGTTTTATGAATTAAGTTTCAGCTGAGCTCTTTGCAAGAGCTCGTCCGGAAAAGCACTGCATCTTAAGTTTACTTCTGATGTCAAGAAGCGCTGCTAGGTTCCAATTTGAAGGGAATATCATCATCATCATCATCATTGGCAGTCATGATCCACCCTCTGCTAAGTATACCCTCTTGCGCAATGCTTCACTGGTCTATGCATAAATTTACATAAGTATACATACATTCACACATTGCAGTATAAAACTAATTTACATCTGTCACCTCACACTTCAGGTTCAGTTGAAAACCAGCGCACACACTAGTTGTCTGACATTTTTGCTGAACTGGACCTATTTAGCGCAGCCGCGAGGCATAATTTCTTGCTAATTTCTCACAACGCACTTCACACTTTTTATTTGTTTTATTTTTCTTTTATAGTTGTATATTATAAGTTGTGATTATAAGTTGTGTTGTGTGTTTTAATCTAAATAAATGTATTTTCTTTCATTCTATGCGAGTCTCATCCATGTCTTCGCCCCGACCTTCTATAGGTCGTCCGGCTATCGGTCTGCCGACGCTTTTTCTACCATCTCTCGGCAACCAAGAGTATATGTACCGGTGAACTGAATCCACATGAGACAATTCAAGGATAGGATGTCTATGGGGTGGCAACGCATCTGCTATGCCTGCCTGTTAGAATGCCAACATACTAAATGTTACTAAATGATACGAACACCACTGGCGCGCTCTCGGTAGCCATTTTTATTTGAATGTCTCGATCACTTCCTCACGGGTCGGATCCGTGACAGGTCCACAACGTGCTCCTACTTAATTAACTGATGGTGATTGGTGAGAGAATATATCTCCTTATTTAGAAGAACTGCCTGTTTTCATTTACTGCAACTACATCCACTATTACACATCCCCACACTGCCTGTATGCCTATTGCAGATCATGTCCTTATGGCCATAATCTGCAATGTAAAAGTGTTTCAAATCAAATCAAATCCCTTTATTTCAGGTTCTCCCATATTACAATCACAAGTTACAAAAAACGAAATAAATACAAATCACAAAATAAAAATAAAAATAAATACAATGTCATCAAATCATAAATACAATGTCAAATAAAAATAAGCAACTCAATGTCAAATGAAAATAAAAATTAAAAATTAATTGGAAATTAATAATATAAAATACAAATAAAAATAAAAGTTTAAGGCAATATTTTTAGATAAAAATTATAACATACATTAATAAAACAGCAAATCTCACGTCAGTCGTTAACATGCCCTGGCTATATGCCTACTGCAACATTTCCTAATATAAGGGCAGTCCAATCGTCCAGCAATCATCTCTAGGACAGCATTGGAGCTGACCCGCACCCTGCGCACCAAGGACGCGCACCGCTTGCGCATTGTGGTGTGAAAACAGTCGGTGCGCGCCTCCACAAACATGCCCGAGGCACTGCAGAAACGGGGCAGCCCCAATACCGCCCTGAACGCGTTCTTGTACTGGACGCGGAGGGCACTGTAACTCACCTGTGTGTGTGCCCACAGGCTACACGTGTATAAAGAAGTGCAGTATGCTTTAAAAAGTGTGATCTTAACTTGATCAGAACAGCGTGCAAACCTGCGTGCCAACATATTCGCTCTTATTGACAAAGCCCTCCGCTCCCTTTCGATGTCAGCATGATGCCTGAGGCCAGCCGTGACCAATAATTTAATTTAATTTATTCACAGAAATAATTTTACCGCAATAACTTTCCTCTGCCAAACTGCAAATCACACACACTCACTCGAGAATATTCACTTGAATAATGCGTCTGATATTGGTTTAACGATGACCACTTAACATAAGGTGTTCCGCCGCGCAACGGCTTCTTTATGAAGTGTATAAAGAACATTAGTGCATCAATCTTCTTTTACAGGAAGGCTACGGCGCCAGATTGCACAGCATCCACATGCTTACAGAATCAAAGGCCATAGAAATGATAATTAATATTTTTAAACAATTTGTTAGCGAGAAGATTGGTAATAGAATGCATATCCAACGATCATTAGAAGATTTACATAAAGCAGTACCTAAAGACCTGTTGCCGGTGGAATACGGAGGGAAACAGAAATCTGTTGAAATATTGCATGGTAAGTAATAAGTCGCTTTTAATAACGTAACATAACATCACGCCTGTAACCCCCGAATAGTTAGGCAGAATTGTACCTATAGTATATCACATTTCGCAAGCCATGTTTAAGTTCCTTATAACAGGAGGCGAGCCTATTACCATCAATCGGGCACGAATCTAGACTCAAGGCTGCTACTGAGAAATTCTAGATGGAAAAGCCCAATAACACTTTGCCCGACCCGGAAATCGAACCCAGGACCGCTTGCTTAGCAGTAGGGCTAGCGACCACTAGAACAACGAGGCGGTCAATTTTATTTTATTTAAAAACGAGGCTCTTTTTTATAATCCATCTTTAGGTACACCTTATTTTTGACTGGAAGCAAATTAATCTCAATTTAAGGTGAATCTTCAGTTGTAGCCCCCCAAATTGAAACTTTCGTTGGTTTATTGCCTACAGTCGCGAATCGCATTTTGACGAACATACGATGTAAAACAGAGCTGCAAATTGCGAAAAACCAAAGATAATTTGAATTTGACGGGCTACAGCTAAGGATTCTTAATTCAATTATTTGTTGCATATTCCATGGTAAACAACAGAGTAAAGACCTCATGACATACGGAGAAGCATGGATCACCGTGCTCAATGTGTTTTGACATCATTGGTGATGACATCAATTACAATAAGTAAAGTGTCTGCCTGGGTTCGAACCCACGACCTACGACACGTAAGTCGGGGCCACTAGGTACCACTGGGCCACCACTGCTCTTTGAATAAGTTTAATCAAAATGACCTAAAAGTCGGTTATATGCTAGTTAATATTTATGCTTTAATAATTTTTAACGTGGCGATATTATCATGGATGTACACGTCCATAAAATCTATGGAAATACATGCACGTTGTGACGTTATCGCGAACGTCAATATAAAAGCGTCTTCATATATTTCCATACATTTTACTTCCCTGTGTTATCGTTATCAAATCAAATCAAAATTTCCTTATTAGGACAACAAAGCATGTTAGTAAGTAAGTAACAAAAGATTTTGTTTTTAATTTAATTTTGCACAGAATATCACCAAGTAAAGGTACAAGTTTCTCACTTTGCCATCCTCTCCACAAAACGCCTCAAAATGGGAGAATAGAAACTCCTTGTCACTGTTTTCAGAATGCTGTTGCTACTGGCCTTTGTTCTAGTTATTAATAATGCATTTTTTTTCGAATGATCACATGAAAGCCGTCAGTTCGATTCTGTGCAAACATTTCTGACGCATTACAGAAACGGGGCAGTCTCAAGAGCATTCTGAAAATGTTGTTATATTGGACGCACAAGACATCTAGAGACTTTTTGATGTAGCTGGTCAAAAGACCTCCCGTGTACAGACCCTGACAATACGCCTTGAATAGTGTTGTAGTGTGTGTGTGCCGTGACGTGGACGCCAACGATAATATCGTCACGTTAGAAATTATAAAAGCGCACAATTGGTATAGTTTGCGTCAAACTTAATGGCGGCTCTGAAGTGCGCTACTCGCTGCGCAGTACCCTATCCTTCACCCCCGCTGACACATTAATTTGTTACTGCGCAGTGACTCGCCTCATGTTCCGAGCCGCCATGAAGTTTGAATCGGGCTGTAAGTAGGAGTAGTTATTATTATGACTAACAAATTATACCTTCCTCATTTCAGCGGAAATGGTGGAAGAACTGAGTTCAGCAAAACATGTGGAGTATGTGAAGATGATGTTCCAAGCTTACTCGGATGAAACAAAAAGACATGCAGTAAAATTCAATGAAGAATATATGGGCATGCCTGGAGCCTTCAGGAATTTGAGTGTAGACTAATCTGTGATTTTTATACTTACTTAGTAATTTTAATTTAATAAATTAAATTTAATTCGGTGGAAACTGTAATACTTAACGATCGTATTCATCCACAAACCATGAATGTAATTATTAGTTTTTGGGGGTAATTTTATGTAGATAGTTTCTCATTTTTGTGTTAGTTCCTGTGGAGGTACATACATACAAAAATAAAATATTATCAAATAGAGTGATTTTGTTATTTATTTATAATATTGTAAAATTAGTAAATGAGCAGTCACCCTAGCTAGATCTGGGGTGACTGCTCATTTACCAATTTTAGTTACTTGCTGATGGAATAGCATGGTTGTTAGGAAAGTAGTTACTTATAATTTGCCGCCCTTGCTATTCAAACAATTCCTTTGATTGAAGCCACAATGAGAACGGTTCAGTTCAGTTATTTTAATTTTCGCATCGCTCAAGGCTGTGAACGGGGCCTTCCTTAGGTACTTCAACTTGCCTAACAATCAATAAATTGTTTTCGGGGAAGACGAATAAGATATTTTATTGTACTGTATTAGCTTTTTAAATTTTAATGTGCAGAAAATAATTCTCTGTTATTTATAGTTAGACTGAAGGAGAAAAATGACGTGCAATTGAGGAGTCTACAAGTCTGATTTACACGGTACGATTTAATTGCGTGTGCCATACCTAGACATGCCATAACATGAAGCAACAATAAAAGTTGCACCGTCTAAACAGTGTTTAGACCAGGGATTCCCAAAATATTTTGGGTAAGAGACCCCTTTTCAAAATTGAACTGGTACCTCAGACCCCCATAAACAAATTACATTAAAAATCCTATCTCTAGTTCTTTTCCTATTGACACACAATCTTTATCTATTTAAAACGTTGTGGTTGGTTATGTGAGTAAACTTGACATCATTTTCTCAACAAAATTTAACAAAATAAATACACATAAAATTCAGTAAATATCCTTGTGTAATCAATAATTATTACTACAAATTACGTAAAAATACTTAAGTGAGTAATTATTTTTTGAAAAAAAAAACATTAAAATCGCAAAGTATAGATAAAAAAAAAAACAAAAATCTGTGTGATGATAACACGTAACACAACATATGTAATATCTTGAAAGTATTAAATAAGAACTTGTCTTAATTAATAGGGGTCGATTTTTAGACCTCGTTGGCCCTCAAAATCAGTTTTCGTTTATGTCGACCTCTGGGAAACACTATCTAATGATTAGATAGTGTTTACAGGGATTCTCAAAGTGGTCGATAGATTAGATACTAATCTATCGACCACTTTGGCAATCCCTGGTTTAGACGATGCAAGTGCTTTGTTGCTTCAATTGCATCGACCGAAACTTGCATCGTGTAAATTATGCTATATGCCTAGCAATAGAATACTGTACATATGGGGGGCTGGTAATGTGTTTTGGGCGATAGGTATTTAAATGTATAAAAATAATTAATGATCCTTTATTTTCTCATTAGCCTATTGTATTGTATTTATTGTATGTAAATAACCCTAATTTTCTACTATTGTTTTAAACTTTAGCCTCTGTGATGGTAGTTGCAGTGGTAGTCAGTGATTAAGTTGAAATAACAATAAGGTGGTTTAAAAATAAAATGTTTCACTGGGAAATATTTATATTAACTAAGATACTTTTTGTCCGGATACTTTATTATTTGACGGAAGAAAATAAAATAAATAAAATTACGTTTATTGCCGTTATAACAAAGAAAAGAAAAATATGTTTATATACGTTATAACAGAGAAAGAAAAATGCCTTTATTGGCGTTATATTATAGAAAAGAATAATGAATGCATCTATTGGTGTAACAACAAAAAACACATTTAAAAAGTATGAAAACAGAAAGGAAACCATGCTATGTAATGGTTGTAGTTCGGATGCAACTGAAGCAGCGAGAAACAACTAAGTTGTTTCGTATATTATAAAAACAGTTTTATTAAATTCAGTCTGATACACCTGCCAATTACAAGCTTATTAACGTCAACTTACAATTATAAGATAAACAATGATAATTGCAAAAAAATAAACTGAAACGTCAATTATTACACACTTAAAACAATAACAATGTTTCGTAATTTGACCTTCCACGCGTGTTGTGAAAATATTGTTAGAATTGTATGTCTTCTTTCGAACAGTAGGATGAGCCAGAAACCATACTCAATACCAACACAAAAGTATTCAAGACGGATTATTTACTATGTTTAAGCCGAAGCTGACAGCCCACCTGACAGTTGTAGTCACTGCCGCTTCTAGACTTTAGAAATATAAGAAGAATCACAGATTTGCGTTACTATTTCGGAGTCAAAATTAAAACGTATGCTGTGCCTGTAGATACGACAACACGTGATGTTAAGGCTTTCAGGACGACACTGACTGGCCTGGAGCACACATATTGATTCAATATATTTATAACCTGAAACACCAATGCTATTAAAAGTATGCTCGTTTGTAACAAAGTTTCGATTTTCGACCAAACCTATGCTAATTTAGATACAGCATGCTTTCCAGGTTTATAAATATCTATATTATCATGCTTTCTGAGATTTTATCCTCCCCCCCCCAACCTCCACCTACCCACCTACCTACACCTCCACCTCCTCACCTGGTCTACCTGGAAAAGCCTGGGTCCTGGCCTTCGAGGCTCTCGGGCCTCGACTTAGACGGCTCCTAAGCACATGCTTGTAGGGGGGCCAGTTCCCACTTCGTTGGAATACGGGGAAACTTGTCCTCATTAAGAAGCCGGGGCGCCCTGCCGACTCTCCGTCCGCTTACCGGCCCATCGTGCTGCTCGACAAGGTGACCGAGCTCTTTGAAAGAGTCATTGCAGACCACCTCGTCGGGCGGCTGGTGCGGGTGGGGCCGGATTTGGCGGAGAGCCAGTTTGGTTTTCGCAGGGGGCGCTCTACGGTGGCCACTATCATACGCGTCCGAGCCCTCACGACAGGCGATGCGGTGGCCCGGGGTGGGGTCGTCTCGGCGGTGTCTCTAGGCATCGCCAATGCCTTCAATACCCTGCCCTGGAGTTGCATCAGGGAGTCACTGCGGTATCACCGGATGCCGACCTACCTCTGTCGTATAGTCGAGGCCTATCTGACGGACAGGGCCGTCATCTACCCTGGTCACCAAGGAGAATGGAACCGGCGAGAGATGTCGTGCGGTGTCCCACAGGGATCAGTCTTGGGGCCGCATCTGTGGGACATCGGGTACGACTGGGTGCTGCGTGCCGACACACACAGGCAACTGAAGGAACACGGGTGGGTTTTAGTCAGCAAAAGTCTGACACGCCCTCCCGCTCCGCCCAGAGCGGGAGAAGTTATATGATGTCATCCCACCCAAAAAAAAAGGCAATGATACTGTATGTAATCCTACAGCTTACTACATGTCAGCGCAACAAGGTAGACCATAGTTTCATAATACGTAACCCATTTTGAAAAGCAGATTCTTCTTAGAGATTCCAAGAGATTTTGTGTTTCACACGTTTTAAAACCTATTGTATATTATTAATTATTATAACATGTACTATGTTTATGCTATATTGTATTTACTTTTTTTGTCTACAAACACAAAGTCGAAACGAAATATAATTTGAATGACCTGTTTTATTTGAACAACCTTCACATTATAAAACGCACCATCTTTATTTAAGCCACCATTTATATACAGAGGATATTATTCGAAATACCACACTGCTCTCCAAAACACAGACTACTGACGTTGCTAAAAAAACCGCTAAGCTGAAGTCAGGCTAGGCTGGCCAATTCTGCCGTTTGTCCATTGAGATGTGGGCCAAAATAACCTCTACGTGGAGCCCGGACACAGCCAGAAGGCGTCGCGGCAGACCCCGTAGAAGATGGCGGGACGAGCTAGAGTAAACATACGAACAGTGGTCCATTTTAGCCCTGGATCGAAAGAGCTGCAAGTCATGGGGAGAGGCCTTTGTCCAGCAGTGGGATGATGCAGGCTAATAGTAGTAGTAGTAGTAGTACACACATATAAACAGACAGGATGAAAGGAAAAGAAAAAATACGTCCAAAAGTGATGCTATTTCCGTCTGTCTGTCTAGGTAGTGTGCGTGTTCTATATCTGTGGATTGTAGCAACTGTTAAAGATCAAAAGATATCGATATACCATATTGAACAATATGGAACAATATAATTAGGTATGTCTAATTAGCATATTGGTCGCTACTGCTTGGCATGCGGTCCTGGGTCCAATTCCCGGGTCGGGCAAAGTGTTATTGGATTTTTCCATCTGGACGTTCTCAGTAGCAGCCCGGAGTCTGGACTTGTGTCCGGTTGATGGCAATAGGCTCGCCTCCTATTACATGGGACTGAAACTTAACTGGCAAAATGTGAGTGTACTATAGGTGCACCTCCGCCTAACCCTTCAGGAAATACACGCGTGATATTAGGTATGTTTATATGTGTGATTACTGATTATGTCACGAAGTTTTCCTATATCGCTCCTCTATTTGCTCCACTAGCTCCGGCAATCACTGCTGCAAAAGTGCTCGTGTAAGTGCAGGTTGAGGACGCTGTAGATAGTGTGTGTGTCCTGCATTTTTAATCAAAACTCTAGTTTTCAAGAAATCAGAAAGGGGAGATGTCTCAAAAACCAAAAAAGAAAAAATACCACCAAAAAATAAAATTGATTCAAAAAAATTGTGTAAGAAAAAATGATTTTATTGTAAAAAAAGCGTGGGGTGCATGGTATCAATAGTTATAAATATTTTATGAACAGATATGAGTAGAAGGGTTATTTTGATAATATCCTGAAAAGCACCCCACGCTTTTTTTACAATAAAATATTTTTTTCTTACACAACTTTTTTGAAATCAAATTTATTAAAATTTATTTTCTATTTTTTTGTTTTTTTATACTATTATTCTACACAAGCTCATGACCTTGTCAGCTGTTGTTTATCAGTATCACTTTAACGAATAAATCTTTGAAAATGTGGGTTTACAATGCTGAAAGTGACTTGGTTTAATAGCATGCGGGTTTGTGAACGACCACACGTGCTCATTGTGCGAGTTAAATACACCTGTTCTGACAAATGAGCACTCGTCGGTGAACAGTATCCATCTCCAGAAATCACTCTCTTATTCGATCTTGTTGAGTACCCATCTACTGTATTCTATTCTTGGATCGTAGTCGGAGGGAAGTAGTGATTGGATGCGACGATAGCGAAATGGGTGCTGGCCATCTTCTTTGAGTACCTACTCCCCAAACGCGCATATGGTTTACTCCGAGTTCGTGGCCCACTGAGCGCGTACTTCGCGTTGGATCGTGCTCAAACAAGTTGCTCCTCGATGTCACTGCCTCGAGTCATCGGTCTGCCTGTGTCAGCTCGATGTTGGTCTCGTCCGTGCACACTGCCGGTATTGTAAATACGCATGTGCAAACGTTGGAATGCCATCGCCGAAGGTACTGGTAGACTCGCAAAACTTTCTTGGTAGAGTCTGCGTGCTGCTGCATAATTGCAGTCACATTTCCCAAGACACATCAACATATCAAAATATTCTACGTTAGAATAAGATATGGTTAACGTTTACGTAAACAAAACACAAGTCACTCACTCACTACGTAGGTCAACAATTATAAAATTCGTTCGGAATTAATCTGCGTGGGAGACTAAAGGAAGTGATTCGCAGGACGGCGGGTGGCGGGGTAAAGGGGTAGGTAGGCACGTGGTAAAGACGCGGGGCCCGTACGCCGCAGTAGTTATTGGCGGCATCTTCTGACGCATCAAAGAAAGCCGCCGCCGAGCCCGTAGGCTATTTAGCGAAATTCAGATATACTTGTAAAATCAGATACTCTAAACATTTTTTTGAATGTGTCGATTTTAATAGTTATTTGTTTTTGACCTCTCGACTAGCCAATTCTTAATTTTTTTAAATTATAATTTCATCAATGCTGTGCTTGTAGTTAAATGTATACGTCCCTAAAAGGAACAACAGGGTTTTTGTTACATATTGTATAAAAGCGATCGTCTGACTCGATTGTTGTCACCTTTTATTCTGAAAACCGGAATAACCGTACATAATTATGGACGCGACGATACGAGCTAATAATAGGATTCTGCGACTTAAATAAATCTCCTTTTCGCGAACGTCTAATATTTGAATAATTTTGAGCAATATTGTGTAGACCACATTCGAAAGAACAGGAAAAATGATTTTTAAAATACGTACCAAATACAGATGGAATCGATCACGATCAATGTGTAGAGAGAGGACTCTTAAGTAATTAAAAAAAAAAAAGTAGCACAAAAAGTACAGTCAACGGGAAATTGTTTTAAATATTACGGTACATTGATTCAAAATATTATTATTTGAGGAAAATAATAATATTTTGAACCAATTTTATAATAAATTTAATTTGATAATTATTTTAAAAAACGAGCAGTGTCTTTGTTAGCCTCGAACCTGTATTCAAAAAAGTCTAAATAAAAGTAATGATTTCTAAAAACCAAGATTTAACTGGCGAAATGTGGTCGCCTACTATATCTACACCCCAAGCTTACCCTTCGGGGATTACAGCCGTGATGTTATGTTATGATTTAATTATTTTCTTAATTATCTAAAAATGCGATAATCCTGAAATAATTTAATTAATTCACATAATTATATCATAGTTTTTGTCAACAGAAGCTTTTGAACCGGTAATCCACAGTGTAACTACTTAGACCCACTTGCACCGCCAATCACTAGACATTAATAGCGCTAAACGAGTTTTAAAAATTATTCTGTCACTGTCATCTCCGAACATTTGGCAGAAACAGAATTATGTTTCAAACTCGTTTATCGCTAAATGGCCTTACACTGGTTCAAATAGAGTGTTTTCGCACAGCAATCGTGTGATGGTTTAGGCGGTCAGTGGGAGGAGCTTATGTCACTCATAAGTGAGCCTTATGATATTAGTAAGCAGAATTTACTGACATATTTAGAATTTTTTCTTGTTCATCTAGGGTTGAAGCGTTACTGCGGAGCATGAAGTCCTCGAAACGGTTCCCATGTGTGTTATTGGGTCTTTTCATCAGGAATTTCTCAGTGGCAGCCCGAACTCTGAACTTCTGTCCGTATGATGGCAATAGGCTCGCCTCCTATGACATGGGACATAAACATAACTGGCGAAATGTTGGCGTACTATAAGTACACCTCTGCCTGTCCTTTCGGGAAATAGAGGCGTGATGTTATGTTATGATAGTTGTATTGAAAAGCTTTTTTATGGCGATGAACCATTGTTAGTACACTGTGATTGAAATATGGGCTTCATCCACACTGAACCCTATTCCGAACTCGTCCGCGCCTTGTAGCCATCCATATATACTTACCGGGCGAGTTGGGACTAGGGATCAATGTGGACGAAGCCGAAATATGTGTAAGCGTAATTTTGCCAACGACTGTACACGAGCAGTGATAGACAGTGACAGTGGCGACTGAATGTTACGACAGGTTATAAGTATAGGATCTCGATTATGTTCTAATCCAGTTGGACATGAAGCGTCCATGTCTGTTAACACGTACTGCAAACTAAAATTATAGTAATTTGACAAGACAGTGTTAATAAGAAATCATATATTAATAAAATAAAATAATAATAATAATATAATAAATATTTATAATTGAATTTTAAAGTTAATAAACGTGTTAAAATTATTATGGAGTCAATACAAGATAATAGTTTTTTAAGACTTCCCCCAGGAGCTCTTAACGATATTAGGAAAATCCATAACTTGGATACACTAAGAAGGATTGAAGAAGCGGTTAACATTTTGGAGGAGTGGATATTGAAGCAGGATCATTTAATCAAGAAGGATTTTAGTAAGTACTTTTTTTTTTCACTTGATCTTTAGGTATCACAAACAGTAATCTAACTTCTGTTCTTTAAGTATACGTCAGAAACGCTCCATCTTCGGAAAAGAGATGATAACCAACTCCATTTTTGAAATCGGTTATTTTTGTTGTTAATCTAATTAGGTAAAAGTTAAAAAAAAAACTCATAGGTTAAAAGTGAATGTTGGCACACTTTAAAGACAGGTTTCTCTATTTTACAAAAGTTCAATAAAACTGACGGGATTCTTGGACGATTCGTTTTAATTTCCTCATTCGACTCCTCTGTTCCCCATCTATCTGCGATTGAAAAATCATATATTCAATTAAAATTATATTTATTTTTCAATGTAATCCCATTACCTCAATGCATATATTACTTCTCGAAATTAACTTTCCAATACCCTGTAAAAAATAACTTTTCTCTTTCTCTGAAAAAATGGACATTTATTACCGCCTTGAGCTCTTCATCGTTGAAAAAGCGTTTCCCACAAAGGTTTCTTTTCAAATTAGGGAACAAATAATAATCACTTGGGGTTAGGTCTGGGCTATAGGGTGGGTGGTTAATTTCTTCGAAACCACAATCTCTCACAGCAGCCTTGGACACACGCGCCGTGTGAACCGGAGCGTTGTCGTGAAAAAGCAATACACTGGTGGTCAGTTTACTCCGTCTTTTTCTTTAATTGCTTCCCGTAAATTTCGTTAAGTGGATGTATAGGATGCTGCATTTTGGGTTTCACCTTTTTTTGTGTACTCAATCAGCAAAATTCCCTTCGAGTCCCAAAACTCTGTGGCCATGATGTTTCCGGCAAATGGAACGACTTTGAATTTCTTAGAAGGCGCAGTACCCTTCTTGTGTTACTGCATGGACTCCTGCTTACTTTTAGGGTCATAATGATAAATCCACGTTTCATCTCCAGTAACAATTTGATCAAAAATACATGATGGAACTTCCCCACAGAGCTCTAAAAACTCTCTGCGGCACTCGACATAATACAAAACGAATGCAATGCAATAACATAACTGGCAAAATGTGGATGTACATCCACATGTGGTGTATAGGCGCACCTCTGCCAAACCCTTCGGGGAATACAGGCGTGATATTATGTTATGTTATGCAAGAACATTTGAGGAGGTCAGGAACAAAAAGTGACATTTACGCATCCGGCTCGATAGTTTTTTTTTTTTATTTGGACTCAATACTTTGAATTTTATCAATTTCTCCACAGATTTGGTTCAATTAGTGACTTATTTCACGAGAAAATGGCATTTAAAATTCGAATCGTGTGTACTCATATTACATTTTTCGGTTCCTGAGAAAAAATAAAAAGTATAAATGTCACTTTTTGTTCCTAACCACCTCATTTGAGTTTTTTTTTACGACACTAGGTTTTTCTTCCTAATATTGATTCATGTTCTGATTAAAATAATTATTTTTTGTTCGGTGAAGCCAATTAAAATGAATAGAAAAAGATTATTAGCTTTTATAAAACGTCATCAAGTTTTTATTAGATGCTAATGTGCTTGTAAATATAGACATGTTATCAGTTTATTATGTTTCCTTAATTCAGTGTAGGTGTGTAGATTTCTATTTTTAACTTCTTTTTTTAATATAAAACTTTAAAAAAAAACTTACAAAAAAATATAAAATATAATGCCTGCAACTCCTCACGCATGGCCAGCTTCCATTGTTCTGCTTCAGGTCCATTCAGCGCTTCAGAGAAGTCAATCTCCTCTGCTCCTGGCAAGTTATTTGAAATACACATGTTTGTATAACCAAAGCGAGTAAGGGGTCTTCGCACTCTCTTATTTTCAACTACTTCACCACCTCCTAGAATTTGGAGTTCATTTGATGAAATATCTGTTGCTAAAATGGAGTCAATTGAATTATCAGGACTAGTCTCACATGGATCCATATAAGCTGATGAATCAGAACTTGGACTAGCCTGAGATTCATTAATAGTAATTTACCCCACTGAATCTCTGCTCTCTACACTAGACTCCTGTACATTGTGCGTTGTTTGAGTCTCCTCTCTCTGCACTAAATTATTTTCTTCATTCTGAACCCATATTGCATTTTCTTCGGTACTTTCAATTCCTTGTTTTCCTTCCATCACTATTATATCTCTTTTCAATGTAATAATTTTTTTCTTTGGATCATAACACGATATCTCTTAAATTTGTCCGAATATCCGACAAATATGTACTATTCTGCCTTTTTATCCCATTTTAACCTACGTTATTTGGGTATGTGCACCATCTCTGGGCTTCCAAACAGACGTAACTGGCTCAAGTCTGGTTTCCTTTGATACCATATTTCATACGGTGTTTTGTTTAAAAACTTGCAGTAAAAGACCAATTTTTTTAAGTAAACTGCTGTATTTGCTGCTTCAGCCCATTTTTTTTTTTTGTAGTTTTGCATCAAATAGTAGACATCTAGACTTTTCTATTACAGTTCTATTTGCACGCTCACAAACACCGTTCTGTTCTGGTGCATGTGGGGTTGTTTTTTGATGAATAATACCTTCTCTGGTTAAATAGCTTTCCATCACACCATTACATAATTCACCACCATTATCAGTACGTAGAATCTTTATTTTCTTGTTTTGTTGGTTCTCAACCATAGCTTTTAAATCTTTAAATTTCTGGAAAACTTCATTTTTGTGTTGAAGAAAGTAAATGAATGTCATCCACAAACAGGAGAAAACATTGTGAACCTCCAATGGACTTGATCTTCATAGGCCCACATACATCAGCATGAACTATTTGTAGTGTCTTCGTGCTGGTATGTTCGCTGTATGTGAATGGAAGTCTCATTTGTTTTCCATCACCACAGGTTACACAGTTCTCTTTCTTTGTGTCACTAGGAGCAGAAAATGTCATTCCTTTTACGATGCCATTTTCATTTTATTTAAATCACTACTATTAATGTGTACCAGACGCCTGTGCCACAGCTACTCTATAACCTATGGCGTTTTTCCATCGATGTGGAAAGAGGCAAAAATCACTCCTTTACCCAAAAAATCTAATCCTACTTCCTTTTCAGAATACCGTCCTATCTCCATCTTACCTTTCCTTGCAAAAGTCCTTGAACGTCTTGTCCACAATCAGCTTAGTGCTTTTCTTTGTAAGAATAGTCTGCTGAATCCTTTCCAATCCGGTTTTAGTCCTGGTCACAGCACCGCTACAGCTTTAGTTAACGTCACTGATGACATTCGGTTAGGCATGGAAGCAGGAAATCTAACGGTTCTTTGCTTACTGGATTTTAGTAATGCGTTTAATACTGTCGATTTCGATATCCTGCTTGGCATGCTTCGCTCGCTTAACATATCTCCAACGGCGATTGACTGGTTTCATAGTTACCTGTATGGCCGCCGGCAGCGTATATGCATGGAAGAGTCTTGCTCTTCTTGGTGTTATACTGCTGCCGGTGTACTTCAGGGTGGCGTTTTATCTCCTTTACTCTTCGCAATATTTATAAACTCTATTTCCAAAAAACTTCTTTCTTCCTACCACCTTTATGCAGATGATTTACAAATATATAAGCAAGCTGCCCTTTCGGATTTGGCTGATGCAATTAATATAGTAAACAAAGATTTGGGTTCAATTTGCGAATGGAGTGAGGCACATGGGTTGCAGGTTAATCCATCAAAGACTCAGGGCATTGTTGTTGGCAGCTCAAGGATGACCCCCAAGATAAACTGGACGCAGCTTCCCCAAGTACAATTTAACGGAACTGCTATTCCAGTCAGCGAAAAGGTTAAGAACCTTGGGGTTTGGATCGACAAACATCTGTCTTGGGGTCCTCAGTTACAGGACGTAAGTCGCAAAATTTTTGCATCTGGTAAGTCCCTGAGACGATTGCGGAACTTTCTTCCAACTGCCACTAAAACTGCGCTTGCACAATCCCTTTTACTTCCCATCCTTGACTACGCTGATGTCAGTTATCTCGATCTCACTGAGGCGCAACTCGATAAACTTGAGCGACTTCAAAACTTTTGCATAAGATTTATATTTGGCCTGCGCAAGTATGATCACATTTCTGAATTTCGTACAAAGCTCAAGTGGCTTCCCATACGTCTTCGCCGGAATTCTCATATCTTGTTTCAGCTCTACAGTATTCTGTTCAACCCTAAAACCCCCTCTTATCTTAAAGAATGTTTCAAGTTCCTTCATGACACACATAATAGATACCTGAGGTCATCGGAAAACTTAAGACTAGAGATGCCGAAGCATTCCACCAGTTTTTATGACAAGTCTTTTACAGTTCAAGCAGTACGGTTATGGAATACCTTGCCCATGTCGATAAGGCGTGCTCAATCTTTGTCCACTTTTAAAATTCTGGTTAAAAAACACTTCCTCTCTCCTTAAACATTGTCATTACATTTAGTTTCCTTACTCTTGTTTCATGTTTATTATTGTATATATTATATTATGTAGATAGGTATATGTTTTATGTATGTATGTATTCGTTGTATATGTAGATGGTACACCACTGACTACCTGCATTATTGTCTCTCCTTCTACCTTGAATCCATCCAAAGGTTGTCTGTAAAGGATCGCTTTTAGCGATAAGACCGCCCATTGTGTCACCCTATGTAAAATTTCTACTTTTATATCTGTAATTTTTATGGTGTACATAATAAAGAGTATTCTATTCTATTCTATTCTATTCTCCGCACTTGCTAATGCTGGTACTGCTAACATACAATCTGTTATTTTTATATTAAACTGGTAAACACCGTTGGTTAAGTATGCTGTCGCTACGAGCTCACCTCTCACATTTCGAATATAGCAATTATTAGTTTCAAACACTACTTTGTTTCCGTTTTTATAAGTTCACTCACCGATAACAGGTTTGTTGTCACCTTTGGAATACATAATACATTCTTGACTGTGATGTCATAGTTGCGATCTGTAGTAATTTTCACTATACAGGTATTTTTGTATTGTCGGCAACCATAATTTCTGATAAGCTTGGGCTTAAATTTGCGTTGTCTATCCAACCTTCATTTGACGTCATATGTGCGCTTGCACCGGAGTCTATGTACCACTCGCTTTTACTATATTGTCCATTTAGAAATACCACACTGAACGCATTAGATTGCTTAGTTTTCTGCAATAACGGACATTGATTTCTAAAATGGCTGTTTCTTTACACCTAAAGCACGTAATTACTTTTTTAGGCAGCATTGTTGACACTTGTGAGTGAGACGTATTAGTGTTGCCATTTTGTTTTCTAGTGTTGTTACGTGTCCTACGAGTATATGATTTATTCGCAGCGAAAGCAGCGCCACTGGTATCCAAATTAGTATAATTTGAAGAAACCTCCATTTCAATTAATTTCGATTTTATTGCATCTGTGGTTATCTGTATTCCCGAATGTTCTATCGCCATGATCATAGGATAATATTTTTCTGGCAAACCGGCTAATAACAATGATCCTATCCATTCATCCGTAATTACAAATCCCGTTCCGTTCAATCTCTGTGCTGTGTCGACAATTTGCGTTACATAATTAGTCATTGAATTACAAAATTCTTGCTTTATTGAAATTAAAAGTCGCAGCAAAGATATTGTGCTCGAAAAACCGGAATCGTCGAACATGTTTTTAGCTTTGTCCACAACTCCATCGAGGTTTTTGTTTCTTTAATATGAACAACAATACGGAATCGATAGTCAAAATTTAGGTTTGCCTTAGTCTTTGCATCTTCTGCAGACTTTGTTTCAGTGCCGGGCACTGGCTTGATGTAAGGAACCATACCTTCGAGCACTAACAAGTTCTCTGCCGCAAAACTCCACTCATCATAAATTTCCCTTCCTTTCAGTTTGGTAACACTTTTATATAAAAAGTGTTACCAAATAATGCCTGTGAACTATATAAGTCCACAGGCATTATTTACGCGAAAGTCAGCACTTTTCTTAAACTGTAACCCGAAATTACTGAACAAAACAAGATATCTGCCCATAACCTATTAAAACGTGCACTCTCGAATAACAACTGACATTGTATTGACCACAGATAACTACTACACATACATTGTCATAAATTGCGTTACTTGTATTTATTTTGTTACTAAAATATAACATTTTTCTCCAATACTTTTTTATTAGTCGTCATCTCAGTAGTCACGCCCCTTCTAGCCATACTATCTTTCACACTTGCATCAATCGTTTCTTTTGTCTTCCTCTATTCTTACAGCCATTTAGATTCTTACTCAAAACTTTCTTCACGACATTTTCTTCATTCTTCAACATCACAGGCCCATACCGTGACAACTGATTTCCACACAAATTTTCAGGCACCAGTGCTACTTTTAGACTTCAGTCACACGTTCGTGCTAACAATTTGACACTTTAACAGTGTGAGCGGTTTTCGTAGCTCAAGTGTTACGCCCATGTTCGTTTGACCATATCACATATGAGTTGTTCTCATAAAGTGTACAATGGTATGATTAAGTAGGTATCCATAATTATTAATCTAAAGAGTATGTTAAAAAAGTAGTGATACCAAAACAGGGTTTTTGAATTAAATGAGGCTATGCACTACCTTCCATACAAAACAGCTCTAGGTATTTTTTGTATCATTTTCAAACAATGATATTAAATTATTTTTCTTAAATCTCTTTGTTTTCAAATTATTCGTTTTTGTTGCAAAGATGTAGGATTTAAAACTAGTTTGGACTAATTTTGAGACGGAATAAATATACATGCATAACAAACTAGCTTTTAATAGAGGTGTAGTGTTATCTATCATTAACAAAAACCCGTTATTTCCAACTGTCAGTAAAAGTCAAACTAAGCAGGTTTTTTTTGCCTTTTTCTTTTATTTTTAGGAATCAGGATTCACTTGGTAAGTTGTGGAGAGGGGCTCATGGCTAAATGATATCTGCCGCACGAGTCGATTGAAGGTTAAACTACGATTGCCATGGTCTGGTCGTGGATGGGTGACCATTCATTACATTTCGAGAACGCTGCGTGCCTCGGCAAGCACGTTAAGCCGTTAGCCCGGCTGTCATTCGAAGATCTTTGACAGTCGTTACGGGTAGTCTGACAACCAGTCTTACCAAGGGATATCGTGTTACCCATTAACTGGGATATGGAGGTCAGATTCGCGGTCGCTCCATGTAAAATACTAATATTCAGCTACATCCATTTAGATTGGAAGCCGACCCCAAAATGTTAGGAAAAAGGCGACACAGATGATCATTGGAAATCACTGAAAAGATACGCTAATATAAGAGCTTGACTTAATAATGATTCTGATTTGACTTCTTCTTACTTCTTACTTCTTTTCTGACTTTCAAATAAAGAAGAATTAATTGAACTTTTTCAGGTAGGGAATACTTGGAAAAAACGCTGATTACTAGCAAAGGTTCCGTAGAAAAGTCAAAGAAGCAAATAGACCGATTGTGCACGATGAAGACGCTGATGCCAAAGTTCTTTTCGAAGACCAATGTCAAGATGGAACTGCAAAGCATATTGAAGCTGGCGTAAGTAACATTTTATGTAATAAAATTACTAGTACTAAGTGTGATCGTATTAACAACATAAAGATACATGACTCTTTTGGTGATATTCACATGGTTGTTAACCAGAATTCGGAATGCAACCAAGTAAAAATTAATGTATCATGTCAAGAAGCCCCGTCGTCTTCGGTATATATCGTCAAATTCAAATGACATGTAAAATTGTCAATGAAATTCGTAAATAATAGTAGTCCTTCAGACCGAATTTCGGCCATGACGGCCAATGTCAGCTGAGACTAGCTTCCAGCACGGGAGATATTACAGTACACAAGTGCACTCCCTCTTCACTTTCATAGTCCAATGGGATGGCAATCCGTTACGAACGGAGAGAGATCAGGCGCAGGACTAACCGTTTCACGTATTTCCCGAGGCACGGGGGTATTAAACAATCAAGTTCCAAACTCCGGGCTGTTCCTTGTACTTGTCGGAAATTTCCTAATGAAAAAACTCAATAAAAAAGTTGGGTGGAGGACAACTGTTTATGTATTAAAACAAACAAGCCGTAGGCCCACCTGATGGTCAATGATCACCGACGCCAATAGAAGTCTGCAACACCAGAGACATCGCTGATGCTGTCCCAGAAATAAAGCTGAAATTTCTCATTGGCTGTAATTACTTCAGTACTCATTTCCTGCAAACCGGAAAAGCAACGCTGCGTGGCAGCAGAAATAGGTATGATGGTAGTGCCTTACCAGACTAGCTCCTTTACAAAGATTTATTACCCCCTGTCAGTTCTGACTTGAGCTACACGATTAATGACAAATGTTTGCACTGACTGGACAAGTCCACTCAAATCTGTGTGGTTCTTTCGTCAAAAGACCATTTCGGATACTAATGAGCTACATGGTAGGTACACACATGATCTAACCAAGATTATGTCTGGACTTTAAAAGAGAGAGTGGTGGTGATGGTGGTATGTGGTCTCAGTTTGTTTCGCCATTTCTTCTTAAGGGTAGTCAGATAGGAAATGTGGACTCCATCGACCTTGTTGTTATTTTTCAACCGACTTCAAAAAGGAGGAGGTTATGAAATCGGATGTTTATATATTTTTTTATTTATGGTCGGGCATAACTCCGTCATAGGTATTACATAGACGGATTTACAATTTTTTTTTTTTTTGTTTGAAAGTATATAGGTACTATCGAGGTGGTCCCATTGTCACCAAGTCAGAATTTGATGAAGGGATCCCATGGAAATCGAGGAAATTCCTTAAATTTTATAGGCACACCTATAGCGATTTGGGTATTTTTTATAGTAACTCGTGCATTTACTCTCCGAGAGCACCGTTTAGTGAAGTGGAACTGATGATGAAGACCAGAGGTGACAACCGGAACTACTCAATAATACGTATTTCACGGTTTCGATTCGATTACTTTAATATGGTTGCTAAGCAATTTATGCTCGTCACAATGCATAATTATGGTGTAATGGAGCCGATGGTGGCTTCACCATTAGCTCCAGTTCTTACCGGGAGAACTTCTCAACAATTAACATCCCTGCATCAGGAAAAATAATATTTTGTAAAAGGTGATGAGCAGTTGACATTATGCTATTGTAACTTAGATAAATTAATAAGTGACTATCTAAAACGTAAAATATAAAACACTTTTTTACAAAAAAAAAACAACTGACTTAAAAAAAAAACTACAAAGTGAAAAATAAATGTTTTTTTTTTATATGGCGTCTATAATTGTTTCCGGTATCCTATTTACAGAATAAACAAATTTGTTTAATTTCACTGAATTGGATGATAATGCTGATGATGATATTAAGAATTTTATTTTTTTATACGATATTTTTCAGGAAGCTGGTCCCACTGCCCATTATAACCGACGACTACTATAGAATAGCATTGGTTAAATTTTCCGACAAGGACTTAACTAGTGAGAACTATTTTGAGTATTACCAGTACTCTTTCATCGTAAGTTCATTATTTGTTATTAACCCACTTCAAAAAAAGGAGGAGGTTGGCAATTCATCAGTGTTTTGTTTTTTTTATGTTTGTTACCTCAGAACTCCCAACAATTGAAAAACGGATTAAAAAAATCTTTTGATAGGGTACACTTATAGGCTGGTCTCATATAAATTTGGTTAACTTCTGGTGAGTGGTTTTTGAATTAGCTTCAATAATGCGTATTTTTTCCACTTTGTGTATGTTCATGATGTTACAATAATTTCTGGTCACTGTTATTTACTCAGCAAGTGAAGGACTACACATTTCTATGGGGTAGGTACCACAATAAAAAAGTAAAGAAAAAAAGCAACCGCCTTACAAAAAAAACAGTAGAGAAAAATATAAATAGTAGTGAAAATACAAAACCAATGATACCAACTTCTGAAATTTAAGTTATTTTTCACTTATTAATGTTTTTTTTGGAAGACAATGGTTTTTTCGTTTGAGACAGTTCTACTAGGTATCTTTTCATAATTTCATATTAATAGTTAGAAATTTGAAAATAACTCTGTCATTCTGCTACATGAAATTCGACACACAAGTAGACCATGCAATAAGTAAGAACATAGGATACTTTTTTATTCCAGTTTACGTCCCGCTAGATAATTTTTCGACCCCGACGCGGGCGAAGTCGAGGGCAAAAGCTCACTTGTATACTCTTCACTATTTTTCCAAGTGACATAGGATTTTGTTTATGACAGAAAAATGCATTGTTTCTTTGAACTTTTAATTCATGGTTTCTGAGATTTGGAGATTATCGTGAGGTGACTAATATAAATTCAATTCCAGCTACAGGCAGTATTTTAACCTCACGAAGCAGCGTGCGCTTAACTTATAATTAAACACGCTGTGAATGTGTCGGAAGTGTGTGATATGTGCTGATGCTAGTTGTCTTCATGCACACATTCTCAGTGTGTTTATACACGTGGTTACCACAAGAAAAGCGCGCGTCGCTTCGTGGTAAAAAAAATACTGTATCAAGCTATGAAATGCTTAATTATTGTTACCTTAATAAATTCTCTAGTTGAAAAAAAATACTTTTTTTTCCAGCTTGCTGAATACATAAAAGCAAATGATTATATGCATGGTTATATAGTAATATACGACTGCAGGCAAGTTAATATGTACGATATGATCTCAAAACTTAACACAGTGGAACTACAGCAGTTTCTGACAATTTTAATTGTAAGTATTTTATTTAAGTTTTATGAATTAAGTTTCAGCTGAGCTCTTTGCTAAAGAGCTCTTCCGGAAAAGCACTGCATCATAAGTTTATTTTTGACGTCAAGAAGCGCTGCTGGGTTTCGATTAGAAGGAAATGTCATCATCATTGACAGTCATGATCCACCCTCTGCTGAGTATACCCTCTTGTGCCATGCTTCACTGGTCTATGCATAAATTTACATAATTAAACACACACACACATACACATTGCAGTATAAAATTGATTTACATCTGTCACCTCACACTTCATTCAGGTTCAGTTGAAAACCAGCGTCAGGCATTAGTTGTCTGAAATTTTTGCTGAACTGGACCTATTTGGAGCAGCCGCGATGCGCACTTTCCTGCTAATTTCCCACAACGCACTTTATAATCTTTATTTGTTTTATTTTTCTTTTATACTTGTATATGCTTTGTTGTGTGGTTTGTACTTATTCTGTGTTAAATAAATGTTTATTTTTATTTTTATGCGAGTCCCATCCATGTCTTCCCCCTGATTTTCTATAGGTCGTCTAGTCGTCGGTCTGCCAACGCTTTTTCTACCATCTCTCGGCAACCAAGAGTATATGTACCGGTGGAATGAACCCACATGAGACAATTCAGGGATAGGATGTCTATGGGGTGTCAATGCGTCAGCTATGCCTGCCTGTTAGAATCCCAACACTGCCGTCCGCAAGCAATAATGCCGTTATCTCGCATCTGGTCGATTTTCGTTTTTTGATGTCACTATAATCAGAAAAAAAATCTCTTTCTTTCTGTCTAAGCAGTATTTTTCTACTATTAAGATTTCGAGATAGAAAAAAGAAAAACGCCGTTAATTTGCCTTGTTTGTTATTGTGCTGTTTGTTTGTGTGTTTGTTTGTGATGTGCTACGCTGAAATCGACCGTAACTCGAAATATGAATTTGTTGGATAACGACATTATAGCTTGCGGACTTCGGAACACTAAATGTTACTAAATAATACGATCAGCAGTGGCGCGCTCTGGCTAGCCATTTTTATTTGAAGGTCTCGATCATTTCTTCACGGGTCGGATCCTTGACAGGTTCACAATGTGCTCCTGCCTACTTAACTGATGGTGATTGGTGAGAGAATGTATCTCCTTATTCAGAAGAACTGGCTGTTTTCATTTTCTGCAAGTACATCCACTATTACACATTCCCACACTGCCTGTATGCCTATTGCAGATCATATCAAACTGCAAAGCACACACACTCACTCGAGGACATTTTCTTGAGTAATGCGTCTGATATTGGCTTAACGCCGACTACTTCACATCAGGTGGTCCGCCGCGCGACGGCTGATTTATGGAGTGTATAACGAACATTAGTACAGCAATCTTCTTTTTACAGGAAGGCTACGGCGCCAGATTGCACAGCATCCACATGCTTACAGAATCAAAGGCCATAGAATTGATGATTAATATTGTTAAGCAATTCGTTAGCGAGAAGATTGCTAATAGAATGCATATCCAACGATCATTAGAAGATTTACATAAAGCAGTACCTAGAGACCTGTTGCCGGTGGAATACGGAGGCAAACAGAAATCTGTTGAAATATTGCATGGTAAGTAATAAGTCGCTTTTAATAACTTAACATAACTTCACGCCTGTAACCCCCGAAGAGTAAGGCAGAGGTGTACCTTTACGAGTAGTACACTCAAATTTCGCCAGTTATGTTTATGTTCCTTGTAATAGGCGGCGAGCCTATTGCCATCAACGTGGCACAAATCCAGAATTCAGGCTGCTGCTGAGAAATTCCAGATGGATAAACCCAATAACACTTTGCCCGACCCGGACATCGAACCCAGGACCTCTTGCTTAGCAGTAGGGCTAGCGACCACTAGACCAACGAGGCAGCCCATTTTAATTTTATTTCAAAATAAGGCTCTTTCGGATTCTCTACTGGCACTCAAGTAGAGCGGACGTGGCATAGGCAATATTATTTACCTGGCTATTTTATGACGTTAAAATATTACCGAGTGTTCTGTGACCTAGAAAACGAATCGCGCATTTTTCTGCTAAGTTTGTGATTTACTTTAGTGAATAACAAATAATTATGAGAAACATATAAGAACTAAATATGTCAAATATTGAAAACAGCCCTCTGAGTATCCCACCTCCAAGGAGCCCTGCAGGCAAACCTCAAACACCTTACCATGCGGCTGAAGGAAAAATTGAGGCAGTGGACACCAGTGACATTAGTAACTGGTTGATCTCTATCGAAAAATGCCTGAACGAAGTCTGCAACATTGCTCAAGAAGGAAAGCTGAACTCCGAGCAAAAGCTGAGGATCAATGCCCTATCGCGCAAAGTTGGACATGGCGTATCACAAATGGCAGTTTATTACCAGGACTTGAAGCTGAAGGCCAAAGAAGTGCAAAACTCTGTTCTAATGTTTAGAGAAAAACGTGACCTGACAGATTGCCTTGAAAATTTCCAGAAGACAATTCAAGCTAGCGTTCAAGAAAACTGCGCCATACCGACGATGGTAGGAAAAGTCTCGTTCGCTGACATGGTAAAAACCGATAAAAATAATTACTTGCGCCCCAATAACCTCAGCTGTGTTGCAATTTATCTGACGGATAAATTAAAATCAAGTGACGACACTAAATCCCTTGTCCAAAAAATTATATGCCCTGAACAAATGAAATTGCACGTTAGAGGATTGCGTAAAACAAAAAACGGGGGCGTTATTATCAGCACGGAGACAAAAGACGACATTGAAAAACTTAGGAAATCATCTCAGTTAAGTAGTTCCGGCCTGAAAGTGGAAGAGCCCCATAAGAGAAGACCAAGAATTGTAGTTATAGGAGTACCGACCATTTTAAGTGATCAAGAAGTCTACGATTGCATCTATGAGCAAAATATAGCCGACAAACTGCCTAATTTGCCCCGTGACTCTCTTATGGCCTCTCTAAAGTTAAGTCACAAGTCGGGTAAAAAAGAAGGATCCACGTGCAATTTTGTTCTTGAAGTAACTGCTACCATAAGAAAGACGCTCATAAACCAAAATCGAGTGTTCATCAATTGGACATCCTGCCCAGTGAGAGACTTCACACTTGTGACCAGGTGCTTTAAATGTCAACAGTATGGACATGCTGCAAAGACATGTCGGGAGGCTGCACATACGTGTGGACATTGTGGAGAACAGGGTCACCAGTCTAATGAGTGCACTAAAAATGCCAAACCCTCACAGTGTGCAACATGCTTGCGATTTAAAAAACCCAGCAATCACAAAACAGGCGATCAAGAATACCCTGCAAAGAAAATAGCGGAAACTAGATACATAAATTCCATAGATTATAATGAGGTCGCGTAGACTGCCGACGTTTATTTCTAAGCCTTTTTTTATTTAATTTATGTTATATTCTTAACTTTTAAGTATAATGTCCTTTTAGGTACTAAATTATATGACAAAAAATTAACTTTAGTTTATACAATTCGTATTTCAAATTGTAATTATGCAATTGTTATATTTTATTGACACGGCAAATTCTGTACAACCAAATAAAAGCGATCTTGTTTGTACTTATGCATTAAAAATTGCTTAATTGCAAAAATCATCATAGAAAACGGTTGCAAAATATGTCTTAGTTACCTACGATGATGCAGAAAAGTTGTTAAGTAAGCGAACTATTTTAATTTGAATAAAAACATAGTTTATAGTCAGATAATTAATTTTGTAAGTATTTGTTTAAGGAATTTTAGATATTTTTTTTATGCATACCTTGAGTGAGATACCTGAGATACAGGTTTATTCCTAGTTCAGGTAGAATCCAATGATAATATACCTTTAGCTTAAGGCCCTAATATTGTAAGCATTTGTGTACATCAATTATTTCAATAAAACAATTTCTTTTATAAAATCCGTTTTTAGGATATTTAACTTTGGAAATTTATTATATATTTAATTTAGGTTATCACTGTATTTGAGAATGTTGGTTCACCTGTTATTGGCAACTGTATAAGCCCATGGCTGTTACCCACTGTTATCTGATATTATATATACAGAAGCTCTTGGGATACCATATTTAAGAAACTAGGTTTGTTACCGCTGCCGTCGCTTTATATATTTGAAATATGTATGTTCGTTAATAAACATAAAGACCTGTTTATATCAGCCAATGATATTAATCCAAGGAGCCGGCGTGATCCACAGAGACTCGTCCTGCATGATCTTTCAAAGCTTGCTAAATATAATAAAAGCTGCTTATATAATTGCGTTAGTATATATAACAACATACCGAGTAGCATAAAAAACTTAAACTCCAGATTATTTAAGGGAAAATTGTTTGACTGGTTAAACTTGAAAAATTTCTATAGTCTTAAAGAATTTATGGATAACAAATTCTCATGTTAGTATTAAGTGAACATATGTAATATGCTAAGTACAATTCTGGCAAAACATGTAAGATCTACATTGTAAATTATTGTAACACCATGTATACCATGTTTTATGCAAATAAATACTTACTTACTTACTTACTTACCTTTTTTAAATAAATAAATAAATAATAAATATTTGTTCCACCTAAGAATTTTCATATAAAATTTTCTGAAAAATTCGTAGGGTGGAACTAATTTCCATAGGTTGACGATTGATATGAAATTGATGACATACATTACAAAAAGTAAAGTGTCTGCCTGGGTTCGAACCCACGACCTACGACACGTAAGTCGGGGCTCTAGTACTCGTAGCACTGCACTGCTCTTTGAATAAGTTTAATCAAAATGACCATTAGACATAAGACCTAGCATTACATAGTTGCCCTTAAGGTCACAGTACACTGTATTAACTCTAGTTAGTATATGTGTATGATAACGATGTAAAAGAGCGGAGCCTTCTAATACAGGCATTGTTTGCCTAAAAGGAGGCTCCAAACACGTTTAATGTAATGTAATTTTCTATTTGTCACAATAAACTATTTTGTATTTTGTATTTTTGTACCTAAAAGTCGGTAAAACTTAAGTTATATGTTAGTCAATATATTTAAGCTTTAATAATTTTTAACGTGGCGATATTATCGTGGACCTCCACGTCCATAAAATCTATGGAAATACATGCACGTTGTAACGTTATCGAGAACGGCAATATAAAAGTGTCTTCCTAAATTTCCATACATTTTACTTCCATGTGTTATCGTTATCAAATCAAATCAAAATTTCCTTATTAAGACAACAAATATCCATAATGTTAGTCATACATCCCCCCCCCCTCATAACCCCCTCATAGCTAGTTTTAGTAAGTAAGGTACAAAACATTTTTTTTTTCATTTAATTATGCACAGAATATTACCAAGTAAGATACAAGTGTCTCACTTGGACATCCTCTCCACAAAACGCCTCAAAATGGGAGAATAGAAACTCCTTGTCACTGTTTTCAGAATGCTGTTGCTACTGGTCCGTGTTCTAGTCACTAATAATGCATTTTTTTTTCGAATGATGGCATGAATGCCGTCAGTTCGATTCTGTGCAAACATTTCCGACGCATTACAGAAACGGGGCAGTCACAAGAGCATTCTGAAAATGTTATTATATTGGACGCAAAAGACATCTAGGGACTTTTTGATGTAGCTAATCAAAAGACCTCCCGTGTACAGACCCTGACAATACGCCATGAATAGTGTTGTAGTGTGTGTGTGTGCCGTGACGTGGACGCCAACGATAATATCGTCACGTTAGAAATTATAAAAGCGCACAATAGGTATAGTTTGCGTCAAACTTTATGGCGGCTCTGAAGTGCGCTACTCGCTGCGCAGTACCCTATTCGTCACCCCCGCTGACACATGAATTTGTTACTAAGCAGCGACTTGCCTCATGTTCCGAGCCGCCATGAAGTTTGAATCGGGCTGTAAGTAGGAGTAATTATTACTATGACTAACAAATTATATCTTCCTCATTCCAGCGGAATTGGTGGAGGAACTGAGTTCAGTAAAACATGTGGAGTATGTGAAGATGATGTTCCAAGC
Source organism: Griposia aprilina (assembly GCA_916610205.1). NCBI lineage: Eukaryota > Metazoa > Arthropoda > Insecta > Lepidoptera > Noctuidae > Griposia > Griposia aprilina. The sequence goes on along the minus strand of OU744300.1, from coordinate 4,368,800 downwards.
TTGCTCGGATGAAACAAAAAGACATGCAGTAAAATTCAATGAAGAATATATGGGCATGCCAGGAGCCTTCAGGAATTTGAGTGTAGACTAATGTGTGATTTTTATACTTACTTAATAATTTAATTCGGTGGAAACTGTAATACTTAACGATCGTATTCATCCACAAACCATGAATGTAATTATTAGTTTTTGGGGGTAACTTTAGATAGTTTCTCATTTTTGTGTTGGTTCCTGTGGAGGTACATACATACAAAAATAAAATATTATAAAATAGAGTGATTTTGTTATTTATTTATAATATTATAAAATTAGTAAATGAGCAGTCACCCTAGCTAGATCTGGGGTGACCGCTCATTTACCAATTTTAGTTACTTGCTGATGGAATAGCATGGTTGTAAAGTAAAGTAGCTACTTATAATTTGCCGCCGATGCTATTCAAATAATTCCTTTGATTGAAGCCACAATGAGAACGGTTCAGTTCAGTTATTTTAATTTTCGCAACGCGCAAGGCTGTGAACGGGGCCTTACTTAGGTACTTCCACTTGTCTAATAATCAGCAAAATGTTTTCGGGAAAGACGAACCAGATATTTTATTGTACTGTATTGGCTTTTTAAAATTTTAATAGTCAGAAAATAATTCTCTGTTATTTATAGTTAGACTGATGGAGTAAAATGACGTGCAATGGAGGAGTCTACAAGTCTGATTTACACGGTACGATTTAATTGCGGGTGCCATACCTAGACATGCCATAGCATGAAGGAACAATAAAAGTTGCACCGTCTACACAGTGTTTAGACCAGGGATTCCCAAAATATTTTGGGTTAGAGACCCCTTTTCAAAAATGAGCTGATACCTCAGACCCCCAAAACCAAATTACTTTAAAAATCCTATCCCTAGTTCTTTTCCTATTGACACAAAATCTTTATCTATTTAAAAACGTTGCGGTTGGTTATGTGAGTAAAGTTGACATCATTTTCTCATCAAAATTTAACAAAATAAATACACATAAAATTCAGTAAATATCAAGTGTAATCAATAATTATTACTAAAAGTTACGTAAAAATACTTAAGTGGGTAATTATTTTTTGAAAAAAAAAAACATTAAAATCGCAAAGTAAAGATAAAAAAAAACTAAAATCTGTGTGATAATAACAAGTAACAGAATTTATAAAGTATCTTGAAAGTATTAAATAACAACTTGTGTTAATTATTAGGGGTCGATTTTTAGACCTCGTTGATCCCTAAAATCAGTTTTCGCTTATCGACATTTAAATGTATAAAAATTATAAATTATCCTTTATTTTCTCGTTAGCCTATTGTATTGTATTTATTGTATGTAAATAACCCTAATTTTTTACTATTGTTTTAAACTTTAGCCTCTGTGATGGTAGTTACAGTGGTAGTCAGTGATTATGTTGAAATTTAAATAAGGTGGTTTAAAAACACAGTGTTTCTCTGGCAAATATTTATATTAAATAAGATACTTTTTGTCCAGATAGGTACTAGATATTTAAAGAAACAAAAGAAAACAAATAAAATTACGTTTATTGCTGTTATAACAAAGAAAAGAAAAATGCCTTTATCGGCATTATAATAAAGAAAAGAATAATGCATTTATTGGTGTTACAACAAAAAACACCTTTTGAAAATATGAAAGCAGAAAGAAAACCATGCAGCGTTGTAGTTCGGATGCAACTGAAGCGGTGAGTAATAACTAAATTGTTTCAGACATTATAATAACTGTTTTATTAAATTCAGACTGATAAACCTACCAATTACAAGCTTATTAACGTAAACATACAATTATAAGATAAACAATTATAATTCCAAAAAAAAAAAACTGAAACGTCAATTAATAAACACTTAAAATAATAACAATAATAAAATTGGCAACACCGCCCTGTCAACAAAACGTCTCGTTTTCAATTTTATTTCATAATATCAACAAAAAAAGTAATTTTAACTCATATTTGCAATAGTTTACCATTAACCAAATCTAAAACCAGAAAATCACTTTTAAACCCTTTGATTACATACAAAATACGAGTACCAGAATGTAAATAAATTTGAACAAAAACTGCCGAATCGGAGGTGACATGACAGATGTCACCTCCGATAAAACAAACAAAATAAGAAAATGAAGACAATATGTTGACAAGATCAGCCGCACGTCGAGCACGCCCACCACCTCCGGACTCGTCGCTCAGCTCCGCCTCGCTGCCGCCGGTATCCAGCCCCACTGTGAGCGCTGTGACGACACCGGCCGCGGTAGTTGCGTCGAGCTCGAGCGACGAGTATTTCTCCCCGCCCACGACGCCACCACCTGTTCGTCGACGTGGAGGACACCGGCCGCCGGACGGTTTAGGACCTCGAGGCCCACCGGCCTCTGATAGGGTCCCAGCTCCCGGCGGAAGTGTGCAGCGCATGAGATGGACGCGATCCATCAACGAAAACGTCATGCGCTCATACTATGGGGCTACAGAGGGGGGAAACAATCTGACCGCGTACCGTGTTCGGATGCTCTCTCTTTTTCAGGTGCTTGAGCCAGCTGTCAACGTGTCGGCACAACGACTGTCGGATCAGGTGCGGGTCATCCAACGTAATCATATGTTGGATGACACTGTACTTGATCGCCTGCGAAATGAAATGCAGAGTAGTCATGTCATCGCCCCCCCGTCGCAGACTGTGGTAGTACTACCACAGTCTAACACAAGTCAAGCAGACAAGGAGAGTGATGATAGGGCTACAAACGTAAGTACCCAGTGCAATGATGAATTGAGGAGTGCTTTGGAGGATGCGATTCGAGAATATCGGTTCATATCGCCCGAACTTAGACCACGGTTACCTCGTTTACCCATGCATAACAAAAATAGGGTGCTGGTGGCGGCACTGGATGCGCAGTTGTCAAATTATTTTGATGACTGCGTAGACCTCACCGATACACATTCGATTCTGTACTGCGCGGCTGTAGCGGCATGTCGTGTAGCTCACGTCAAATTTGCTAATGATTCTAGAGCTACACGACCGAAACCAGCCGTACCAGCTTGGCAGTGCAGAATTGAGCGCCGTATTGGTGGGGCCAGAGCACTCATCGGCAAACTAATCTGCTTCAGGGAGGGCAATACTCGCCCTAGAGTGATGCGCTTTGTGAGACGCGCGTTCGCAGGGACTAATATCAGCCCTCAGGACTACATGTCCTGTGTCACAGAGCGCATCGACTTCCTGAAGCAGAAAGTGTATGCATGGGCGAACCGTATTCGTAGGTATAAGCGGCGAGTGGAGCGGTACACTCAGAATCGCACCTTCCAGCGCGATGAAAGGTGGGTTTATAGGGGTTGGGAGCGACCGGATCAAGGTGTGGCTGACACGTGCCTACCAGATGATGATGCCATGTGTTCTTTCTGGCGCAATATCTGGTCGGTGCCTGTCAGTCACACCGAAGGTGATTGGACTCGGGAAGTCGAGCGAGCCTGTGATCCAATACCAGAAATGGGGGCTATTACCATCTGCCCCCAAGATGTAACTCGTGCAGTCCGCCCGCTGCCTAACTGGAAGTCTCCAGGGCCGGACGGACTGCACAACTTCTGGATCAAATGGTTTGGTAGATCGCACGCTCGCTTGGCTGCTCAGTACCAGGTTGCTTTAGAATCTGGTTCGCTACCCCAATTCCTAACAACAGGAGTTACCCACCTGCTCCATAAATCAGGTAGCACTGCGGAACCCAAAAATTATAGGCCGATCGCGTGTTTACCGACGGTCTATAAAGTTCTTACATCCATTTTGAGAGATAAAATTAACAAACATATAGACACCAACTACATCATGTCTCCTTCTCAAAATGGATGCAGGAACGGGTCCCGTGGTACTAAGGAGCTACTCCTCATTGATATGGCCATTAGCCAACAGGTTCGTCGTTCCCGAAAGGATCTGTCGACATGTTGGATAGATTACAAGAAGGCCTATGACTCGGTGCCACATACATGGCTCATGAGGGTGCTGGAGTTGTATAAAGTAGAGGCAACTCTGCGCACCTTCCTGATGTCGTGTATGGGGCAATGGAGGACGGTCCTTCGCTATCCAGCATGTCGAAATACCCAAAGGAATAGCGAGCCGATAAGGATCGAGCGAGGCATATTTCAGGGTGATAGTTTGAGTCCGCTTTGGTTCTGCTTAGCCTTGAATCCTCTAAGCACACTCTTGGAGGATTCAGGTCTAGGCTATCGGCTGAGGAGAGGTGGTCAGGTTATATCTCACCTCCTCTACATGGATGACCTAAAACTTTTTGCTCCCAACAATTCGCAACTGATGGATCTACTGAAAGTAACTGAAACTTTCAGTAGCGCCATCAGGATGGAATTTGGTGTGGACAAATGTGCGGTCATGCATGTAAAGCGAGGGGAGATTGTGGAATCCGTCGGAACCCAACTCTCGGATTCCATAAACCTTAGAGCCCTCTCCGCATCCGAAACCTATAAGTATTTGGGTATGTCGGAAGCGTTGGGCATCAATGGTACTGACATGAAGCAGTCGTTAAAGGATCGCTTCTTTGGCCGCCTGAAAAAAGTATTTAATAGTCTTTTATCAGGTGGAAACAAGGTGCGCGCCTTTAACGGTTGGGTCATGCCGGTTTTGATGTACTCTTTCGGCATACTCAAATGGACTCAGACCGAACTCGACGCCCTGGATAGGAAGGTCCGTACACTGCTGACTGCAAATCGAATGCATCACCCACGATCATCGGTAATGAGGCTGTATATCCCGCGAAAGTGTGGAGGTCGAGGCTTTTTAAATGCTAAGACCCTCCACAATCGCGAGATATGCAGTCTCAGGGAATATTTCTTAGAAGCCGACGTGGGGATGCATCGAGATGTGGTCACAGTGGACAAGGGCCTCACCCCGCTCTCCTTAGGTAAAGAGAACTGGCGCAAGCCAGTAGTGCTTGACACTAATGATCGCATGGAAGTATGGCAGAGTAAGGAGCTTCACGGACGCTTTTTCCGGGCTCTACATGGGCTCGATGTAGACCAACTAGCGTCCGTAGCCTGGCTGCGTTTCGGTGACCTCTTTTGAGAAACCGAAGGTTTTGTCTGTGCAATTATGGACGAAGTTATGATGACAAACAATTACCGGAGATTTATTGTGAAAGACGGCACGGTTGACATCTGTCGGGCATGCCACCGTCCGGGTGAATCAATCAGACATATTATCTCCGGTTGTTCTCGTCTAGCTAACGAAGAGTACTTGCATAGACACAACCTTGTAGCCAGGATTATCCATCAGCAACTTGCTCTGAAATACAGCCTTGTAGAATCGGAAGTGCCGTACTACAGGTATGTGCCCGACCCAGTTCTCGAAAATGGACATATCACATTGTACTGGGATCGATCCATCATCACTGACAGGACTATTGTTGCCAATAAGCCTGATATAGTGATGGTGGATCGATTAGAGCGGCGCGCAATGATTGTTGACATAACGGTCCCGCATGACGGGAACCTCGTGAAAGCCGAGAAAGATAAACAAATCAAGTATCTAGACTTGGCTCGCGAGGTTGTCGACATGTGGGATGTGGACTCAGCGATCATTGTGCCGATAGTCGTGACAGCCAATGGCTTAATAGCCAAGAGCCTCGACCAACACCTGAGGAGGCTCTCGTTGGGCAGTTGGATCAAGGGCTTGATTCAGAAAGCGGTACTTCTGGACACGGCTCGCATTGTTAGGAGGTTCCTCTCTCTGGAGCCCTGACCGCCGGTAGCTTGGACCCTGTTCCCGATACCGGTGGGCTACTATTTTTTATATTTTTAAATGTTTTTATATTTTTTATATTCTAATATTTAAAAATTTAATTTATATGTAAATAATGAAATAAAGGAAATAACAATAATAATAATAATATAATAATAATAATAACGTTTTTTGTGTCAAGAAAGTTATACACAAACAATTTGGGTTAGGAGTCTTCATTTAAGCAAATAATGCCTGTATTAGAGGACTCCGCTCCTTCACAACAGTAAGTAACTACTAAAAACACAATAAAAACAATAGGTACATGGGCGTGGTAAAACAAAATATAAAATTTATGTGAACATTAGTGAGTGTGTGCATGAGTGTGCATGTAATGTGTAATGGATGTGTGGTTGTATGAGTATGGGTGTGTGTGAATGTTCGTGTAGGTATGGGAGAGACTGTATGTGTGATCGGGTCGTGTACATATATTAAGTTACGTTTTGTAGGAGAGCTTCAGTAATTTCATATGTCAGTGGTTTTATCCAGTCAATCAACATTGCTTTACATATATGATAAGATTTGTCATATACGATTTTTGTTATTTTTGATTTTTATACAATTGAGCTGATCGTTTAATAAATTGCATAGATCCGAATTTGGTCTTGGTTATAGGCGTTTGAACTATATTGTGTTTTCTTCTCCTAGAGTGTATATCCGAATTATATGGTAAGGTATTGTGCTTTTTTAAAATTATTTGAGTAATGTATAGTTTCCTAACTGACAATACATCACTAAGTTTGTAAAGGTTCTCTGTAGAATATCTCCTTTTTTTAAAGTGCATTATTTTAAGCAGGGCTCGTTGTGCTCGCTCCAATTGGATGAATTTAGATTTTGTTGCCCCACTCCAAACAGGAATACAGTATATCAATATTGATTGCGCAAGAGAAATATAAATTTGAGTGAGCACATTTCGAACCGGCTTACCGCTACTCTGTATAGACCTAGGCAGCACGTGACGCAGAGTCTTAAAAATCCAATTTAGCTTGCGGACTCTATTGGCAACTTGCTCAAGATGGGGGTACCAGCACAATCTCTGATCCAGGATTACCCCTAAATATTTTGTGCTAGAAACCTTGCCAATACTAGGACAGTTACAATGATCAACATTAATACCATCACAAGTGTGTATAATGATTCGAAAATCGCCGGTTGGTTGAGTACGGTTGCAGATGCTTAAAGTTATGAAGTTTGTTTTGGAGGTATTTAATGTGAAAACATTAGCATTGAGCCAATTCACAACCAGGGACATTCCTGTTACAGCACTTAGCTGCACATCATGCCATGTCCTACCACAGAAGATGATAGCTGTATCATCGGCGTACGACAGGACTTTGGCATTAGGAATTTTCATGTTACACAGGTCGTTTATGTATATTAAGAAGAGCGTTGGACCTAATACACTTCCTTGGGGGACGCCGTATGATGCAGCTGTGACATCACTTATATGTTGCCCCACTTTGACACTCTGTTTGCTATTTGAGAGATAGCTCTTAAACTGATCAAGCGCGATATCTCTAATACCCAATTTTTCCAGCTTGCTTACAAGGATAGGCGCAGAGACGGTATCAAATGCTTTTCTAAGGTCTAAAAAGACAGTTAGGCACTTATCTCCATTGTCAAGATGATTATAGCTAATCATCATCATTCATCAGTAGCCTGATGAAGTTAGTGATATGACGGCGTCCTCAGTGGAAATACCTTGACGAAAATCATACTGTGAGTCATAACAATGTTTCACAGTTTGACCTTCCACGCGTTTTGTGTAAATATTGTTAGAATTATATGTCTCGTTTCGAACAGTAGGATGAGCCAGAAACCATACTCTATATCAACACAAAAGTATTCAAGACAGATGATTTACTATGTTTAAGCCGAAGCTGATAGTCCACCTGACAGTTGTAGTCACTGCCGCTTCTAGACTTTAGAAATACCAGATGAATCACATATTTGCGTTACTATTTCAGAGTCAAAATTAAAACGTATGCCTGTAGGTACAACAACACGAGATGTTAAGGCTTTCAGGATGACACTGACTGGCCTGGAGCACACATATAGATTCAATACATTTATAACCTGAAACACCAATGCTATTAAAAGTATGCTCGTTTGTAACAAAGTTTAGATTTTCGGCCGAACCTATGATCATTTATATACAGCATGCTTTCCAGGTGTACAAATATCTATACTATTATGCTTTCTATGATTTTATTGTACGCTACTTGAAAAAACATGTTTTTGTGAATAGCATGTTATTTGTATTCCAGGCATTGATACTGTCCTGCCAGGGTCGCGGGTTTATCCGAAAGGGTTACTGTGGCCTTGACACATAGGCAACTGAAGGAACACGGGTGGGTTTTAGTCAGTAAAAAGTCTGACGTGTCTGACAGTCTGGGTGGAGTGGACGGGCCCTCGCGCTCCGCCCAGAGCGGGAAAAGTTAATTGATGACATACCACCAAAAAAAAAAGGCATTGATACTATATGTAATCCTACAGCTTACTACATGTCAGCGCAATGAGGTAGACCATGGTTTCATTATACGTAACCCACTTTGAAAAGCGCATTTGTCTTAGATATTCCACGAGGTTTTGTGTTTCACACGTTTTAAAAGCATTGTATATTATTAATTATTATAACATGTACTACACACACACACGTACACACACACATGTACTTTTTTTGTCTAGAGACACAAAGTCGAAACGAAATATAATTCGAATTACCTGTTTTGTTTGAACAACCTTCACATTATTGTGGTAATAAATTATAAACTCCGTGGTCTATATTGAACGCCATAACTAAAGAAGAAACTATCTGTCTGGATTCATTATGTCATGGAATGGATATGTTGATTTTTGTTAAATAAAACCTAAATACTACTAATTACGGGCATATTCTTTACTACAAACGAAATACCTTTATTTATTTAACCATTTAGGTACAGAGCATATTTGCAACACCAAACTGTGCTCCAAAACACAAATTACTGACATTGCTCAAAAAGCCGCTAAGCTGAAGTAGGGCTGGGCTGGCCAATTCTGCCGTATGCCCAATGAGATGAAGGCCAAAATAACCACTACGTGGAGCCCTGACACAACCAGAAGGCGTCGCGGCAGACCCCGTAGAAGATGGCGGGACGAGCTAGAGTAAACATATGACCAGTGGTCCACTTTAGCCCTGGATCGAAAGAGCTGGAAGTCATGGGAAGAGGCCTTTGCCAACAGTGGGATGATGCAGGCTAATAGTAGTAGTAGTAGTACACACATATAAACAGACAGGATGAAAGGAACAGAAAAAATACGTCCAAAGGTGATGCTATTTCCGTCTGTCTGTCTAGGTAGTGTGCGTGTTCTGTAGCTGTGGATTGTAGCAACTGTTAAAGATCAAAAAATATCGATTTACCATATTAAACAATATGGAACAATATAATTATGCCTAGTTAGCATATTGGTCGCTATTGCTTGGCATGTGATCCTGGGTCCGATTCCGGAGTCGGGCAAATTGTTTTTGGACTTTTCCATCTGCACGTTCTCACTAGCAGCCCGGAGTCTGGACTTGTGCCCGGTTGATGGCCATAGGGTCGCCTTTTTTTTTTTTTTTGGGTGGGAAATCATCAAATGACCTCTCCCGCTCTGGGCGGAGCGGAAGGGCGTGTCAGACTCTTACTGACTAAAACCCACCCGTGTTCCTTCAGTTGCCTGTGCGCCAGGGCCACGGTAACTCTTTCGAACAATCCGCGATTCCGGTAGGCATCGGCCCTATCGGACCCCGTCAACTATGCTGACAACTCTTTGAGGCGCGCGTGGAACACAACGTGCCGTTGACCCGGGCCTGGTCCTTACCGGACGGCAAGCGGCCCATTGCTCGCCGTCCACAGGCCCGCGCCTACGGTGGCCGGGAGTCGGCTATCGACTCCCGACGCCCAGGGTGTCTCCTCCTGCGGCGACTAGGGGCGTGAGGGCGCAATGATTGCCTCTCCCTCACGCACTCCGCCTCCTCCTTCGCGAGCATTACTGCTTCGCAGAAGGAGGTGACTGCTTCCCATTCTCTCTCGCTCCGTACTATGGCCTGAACCAGGGCCGGACGCGAGAGATCGCCGCCGCCGATCGCAGCCACGAGGACACGGTGGTGCTCCGCCCAAGCCGGGCAGACCTCCACCGTATGCTCCACCGTGTCCTCCAGTCGATCCACACAATGCCAACACCCGGGCGTTTCCTCCCGCCTTATCCGAAACAGGAACCTCCCGAAACAGCCATGTCCGGTGAGGACCTGCGTCAGGCGGAAGGTGAGGATGCCGTGGCGCCTTTCAAGCCACTCCTCAAAGAGGGGACTTACCGCCGCAATTGTGGCGTGCCCAGCGCTGGATTGCGACAGTCGCACTCTCCATGCCGCCATGAGATCCCGCCGGAGCTCTGACGCTGTGCCGCGATTTCTCGCGGCAGCGGAGGAGTAACGCCCCGGCGTTTCGCCTCCTCGCGCCACTTCCAAATGTGCGCGAGGACTTTTGCCTCCAGATCCCATGGCGGCAATCCGGCAAGGAGGCTCGCCGCCTCGCAGGAGACCGTGTGGTATCCCCGGATCAGCCGGATGGCCATGACCCTTTGGGACGCGTTCAAACGGCGTGCTGGTCGGAGCCTTAATGAACGTGCCCACACCGGTGCCCCGTAAAGGGCCATGGACCGCACGACCCCCCCGTAGAGCCTCCGGCAGGAGGCGTTTGGACCCCCAAGATTGGGCAGGAGCCGCTTCAAGGCAGCCCCAGCCCGGTCCAGTCTGGGAGCCAAACGTCGGAAATGCTCGACGAAGTTCCACCGGCTGTCGAGGACGAGTCCCAGGTACTTCATCGTCGACTCGACGCCGATGTGAACCCCTCCCGCCATTATTTGGGAACCCGAGAGTGGCGCGTTCCGAGGACCATGAAAACACATGGCCTCGGACTTGTGCAGGGCCACCTCGAGTCTCAATTGCTGGATCCTCTCAATGACTGTCGCAACCCCGCGTGTCATTAATTCGGCCGCCGCCTGGTGCGACCTCCCCTGCGCCAGGACTAGCGTGTCGTCAGCGTAACAAATGACGCTGACGTCGCTAGGGAGGTCGGCACGCAGCACCCAGTCGTACCCGATGTCCCACAGATGCGGCCCCAAGACTGATCCCTGTGGGACACCGCACGACATCTCTCGCCGGTTCCATTCTCCCTGGTGACCGGGGTAGATGACGGCCCTCTCCGTCAGATAGGCCTCGACTATGCGACAGAGGTAGGTCGGCATCCGGTGATACCGGAGTGCCTCCCTGATGCAACTCCAGGGCAGGGTATTGAAGCCATTGGCGATGTCTAGAGACACCGCCAAGACGACCCCACCCCAGGCCACAGCATCCCCTGTCGTGAGGGCTCGCACGCGCATGATGGCATCCACCATAGAGCGCCCCCTGCGGAAACCAAACTGGCTCTCCGCCAAATGCCCCACCCGCACCAGCCGCCCGACGAGGCGGTCTGCAATGACTCTTTCAAAGAGCTTGCCCACCTCGTCGAGCAGCACAATGGGCCGGTAAGCAGACGGAGTGTCCACAGGGCGCCCCGTCTTCTTAATGAGGCCCGAGAGCCTCCAAGGCCAGGACCCAGGCTTTTCCAGGTAGGCCGTCGGGTCCTGGGGCGGTATTTTTGGCACTCAGCCTACGTACCGCCACTCTCAACTGTACCTCGGTCACCTCAGGAGAATCGTCGTCGTCGTCGGTTATGTGGTCCACAGTGGGCACCACAGGAGGCGGAGCCATGGGCGGGGGAGTGTGCTCCCCTCGCGAAGGGAACAGAGCGCTCACCACGCCCTCCACGAGCTGAGGCCGGAGACTATGCGTTAGCGGGGGAGCCCATGGGCGGAGTTTCTCCCGCACCATTTTGTATGGGCGTCCCCGAGGGTCCCTATTCAGAGTCCTCAGCGACTCCTCACGGGCCAGTCCCCTGGCCCGCAGTATCTCCGCTCGGAGGGCGGTCTTCTCCGCTCTGTAACCCTCGTACAGCTCCGCCTGAATGGCTTCCGTATCCGGAGGACGGACACGGAGCCTGCGGTGCCTGGTGTACAGGGGTCGCGCAGCAACGCACGCCTCGCGCAGAGACGTTAGCTCCGGCGACCACCAGTACACCTGACGTGGGCGCGTCCAGGTTGGACCCGGGGCATTGCCACGTCACATACTTCGGACATGGCCTCCCGGAACCACTCCGCCTCGTCGTTAATATCAGCAGGCCTGTCCGGTGATGACACTTAGGCCTGCACGATCGAGGCTTCCAGGAGGAGCTCCCGGTCCAGCCGCTTCAGCGCCCACCGCGGACCACTCGAGGCCTGTCGGACCAGCGCGCTGGAGGTCTGGGCGGAGACGTCAAACCGGATGTACCGGTGGTCGGAATACGTCTCCACCCCCTCTATGACGCGCCAGTCAATGACACGCGGCGACAGAGCGGGGCTGGCGAACGAGATGTCCACCACTGACTCACCCCGCATCCGCCCACACGTGGGGACAGAACCCCGGTTTAGGACGACTAGGCCTGTCTCCAGAGCCCAGTCCTCCACCATCCTACCCCGCGCGTCAGTATACCGGGAACCCCAAGCCGTATTCTTGGCATTGAAGTCCCCGAGCACGAGCACGGGGAGGGAATGGTACCCGACGACGACGACTCTCAACTCCGCAAGGGAGTTGTGGAACTCGGCGAGAGTTCGGTTCGGGGAGAAGTACACCCCTACGACAACAATCTCCCCGAACCGTGCTGCCACGCAACCCCGTCCCCTCTTAACTGCCTTGAGCGACAGGGTACCGGCGGCGGCCGACGAAATTAGGGTCACTGAGCCGCTCAGGTCCTCCACCCAATCATCCCTGGGCGGGACAAAGTACGGCTCAGCGACCACGGCGATATTAATCGACCACTGCGCCATGCTCTGGAGCAACAGATCCTGAGCGGCGACGCAGTGGTTGATGTTCGTCTGGAGGAGGCGTACTGGGACCATTATTGGCACTCCATTTCAGCCCCCTCCCGAGGCCCTTGTGAGGGCCCTGCCGCGGCTTCAGCGGCGGTGACGACTGTGGAGGCAGCGGCGGCGGTTGCGGAGGGCTTACCCCTGCCCCTGGCTTTGGCGGGTGGGGCGCAGGCCTTACTCCCAGCCCGGTGATCGGCCGGCTTGCCAGCTGCCACACATAAAAAGCAGTGCGGCGTGGCATTGCACGAGCCGGCCCTGTGCCCGGGCTGACCGCAGCGGAAACAGTGATCGCTGCGGTCCACCTCCGAGGTGCATTGCACTCCCACGTGGTTGCCCACCTGGCAGCGGAAGCACCTCAGAGGTCGGGGTTCCAGCAGTTTCATCTGCGCGGAAACCCAGCCCACAAGGAGCCTTGGGCCCTCCCCGGCAACTTTCCGGGCCGCCGTCACGAGGCAGCTCAACGTCACGGCTCGCATCCCCGTGTGGTCAGGACGAATGGTGCCCGCCCTCACCTGCTCAGCAGAGCACCCCCCAGTCCTGACGACAGCGGCCACTACCTCAGCCTCCGTCACACAGTCGTCCAGGCCCAGGATGCGCATGTCAATGCACTTGGAGGGCCTGGAGACTCGGGCCTCGTCCGCAATTAGGGACGCCCTAAGCCTTTCGGCCAGGGCGTCAGCGGTCGGGCCGCTGGCCGCACCAGGAACCTCCAGCATCCGGGTCCCAGTCGCACTGATCTTCACCCGGATGCCATTGGCGACGCCTAACTCCTCTAGGTTCACGGCCGCCTTAGCCTTGGCGAGCACGTCGCGGTAGGACACGCCCTTCTTCTCCGCTTCCGGCTGTAGTGTGATCACTACAGCTGCGGACTTCGGGGCGCTGAGCCTAGCCGCGACGCTTCGCTCCTTGCGCCGCTGCCGCCTCTCTTTACGTTTGGCCGCCCTTGCTGCCTTACCCACCTTCTTCCTCGACCCAGCCACTTGCCATTCGGCGTCGGACGGAGGAGAATTAGGAGGTGGTGGGGGCGGCTGACTTGCCGCCAGGGCTGGCGCCCTCGCCGCCTGCGCAGCCACCCCGCCCTTCTTGGTTTTGGGTGGCGCCGACTTCGCCGGGTGCGGCCCCACGGGTTTCGGCACGGACCCGCCTTTAGTCCGCTCTGCTGATCCTGGCTTGGCCGCAGCGGCAGCAAAAGAGACCTGCCGGCTCGCCGCTAGCGGGGGACGGAGAACAATGGCCTCCAGAGCGGAAAACCGGCTCTGAAGAGCAGCAAGCTCCCGCCGCACCAGGGTCAGAACCCGGTCCTCAGCAGGTTCCGGCACTGGCCGGGCTTGCCCATGTTGCACCCCCTCCTGTGGTACTTCCCGGGGGCCGGCTGCCCGAAGGCCGGCCAGGTCCGCTCGGAGCTCCTCGTTCTCCTTTCGGAGAAGCTCCATTGCGGCTGTCAAGCGGCTGACCTCCGCCCGCATCTCAGACATGCCGTCCAATGGAGGCATTGGAGGCATGGGTTGAATGGCCTGCACTGCCTCTATAATGGAAGTCGCGGCAGCGGGTATGGCCTTGTCTTTAGAGAACTGAATCCTCTTCAAGGCCACACCCTTTAGCGCAGCTACCACGGCTACCTCCAGCCGGGCCAGTTGCTCTGACTTGGAGCCGCCAGCGGCGTCCGGCTCACCACCTGACGACTCCGAGTGGGCCGCCCTGCCACTGGTCGCTCCGCAATGGTGCCCTTCCGTGTCGAGCCCTTCGGCGGGCTGAGACGGCTCGTCTGGGCTGGTGACGCCTCTGCCCGCACCCTTATCCCAAACTCCACTCCGCCGACTGGTCTTCCCGATTTTTCGGGTGGAGCTCCTCCCACCATCAGAGGATGACCCCTGGCCATCCTCTGGTTTGAGGCGCTTCTGGAAGCGCCTTTGGTTCTTCGCAGAAGCCCCCACCACTACGCACTCCGGGCTCTTGAAAAAGCCCTTCGCGACAGATGCGGCGTCGGACCCTGACCCTGCGTCACTCCCCTCCTCTTCGCTGCTATTCTTTTGGTTCAATTTATCCATATTGTTCTCACGAGTGTGGGGGATCTAAAATGTCCATCCTAGGTTCACCCCCTGTTCCTAGGCAAGTGTCCATTTGTAACCCAACCAGAGGGTCCACTGGTACTCTGCTGGGGGTGCGCTAGCGACTGATGCGCCACCTACAACTACAAAGTTGTAGATGACACTACTCCTCAGCCATTCATATCCTCGCCGCGCACCAAAACTTGATATTAGAGGATTTTTTTATAGAGGTTATCTTCCTCGCGGCCCGGGCGGTTAAGCCAAGACCCTCGACCCCCGTCAAAAGTCAGAGACATAACCTTGACAATCTTCGGGGCTACGAGACTAACGGTGGCAGAAGGAGAAGACTCCTTCCTGCCTGCCCGGCGGTGAGTTAGTGCACACCGAGCCCGCTCTTACTCCGCCGCTGTGCGTCTCTGCTTAAACAGAGAGACACACGTTGGAGCGTTTCTCCGACAGGATATTAGCGTACGGGCAACTAGACCCATTAGGCACACAGTACCTAATGGGGAGTAATTGCCCGCACCCCAGGGTACACCGTCCCGGAGACTGGCCTTTCCTCCAGACGTATCCAAGGGAAACTCCAGCCCACGGGCACACGGGGAGGTTTCCTGTCCTAGCACCCCGCCATAGGGTCGCCTGCTATTGTTCTAGAATAAGATTATCTGTGGTATTTTAGATTATCTATGATGGGGGGACTATGAGGGAGCTTATAGATTTTCATGTCCTGTAAGAAGTTAAATCTGTTTATTTCTAATAAAGTTTATTACCTAGTGATCGATCTATCGTTGCATGTAAAACATGGCGCATCCGTAAAAAAGTATTCTAAGTATTTTATTGTTCAAGTTTCAAGAAGTATAACAGTAATTATGGAGAATCGTGCTAAACTTTTTCCTAATTTTGACATGCAGGCGAGTAACGCCGGCGATGAGTGGCCGTTGTAGAAACAATGTTTTCACGATTATTTAATTGAAATTGGTCAAGATGAAGCCGCAGACCATGTTAAAGTTGCTCTGATGAGGAACATGATGGGGTTGGAGTCCTTACTACAACACGCAAACCTGCGAACTAGCATATTGCTGCTCACAGCAAGAGCCCTGTGCTCGCGTTCGATATCTTCATGATCTTTAAGGTCCTCCGTTATGTTATGCCTTAGGTAGTTAGTCTGTTTCACCCTTTGTAAGGGTTGGCCATTGAGGTTGATAATAGGCTCGTATGACTGCTTCCTGCCAGGGGCCTTAAAGATCATGAAAATGCTCTTTTTACAATTATAAACTAGACCGTGGATAGCAACGTACCTCTCACAACATTCTAAAAGCTCCCTTATGGAGCCAGCCGTTGGACCCAGCAGCACCATATCATCTGCGTAACTGAGGTTATTGACGCAAACGTTGTCAACCCAACATACAATCTGTTTGCTGCTGAGTCCAGCGATCAGCTCATTGACGTAAAGGTTGAAAAGCTTGGGCGATGTGAGCCTCCCCTGCCTCACCCCACAATTCAACCCATACGCACTAGAGAGTGAATTATTCCACTTTACATAGTTCACTTGATTACCATACCAGTACTGGAAAACACGTATAATTTCAGCTGGTACGCATGGTTCCCCGAGCTTTTTCCATAATATGTCATAGGAGACGAGGTTGAAAGCTTTAGAGAGGTCGAGGAAACACGCGTACAAAGGCGTGCTTCTGTCAGTATAATATTGGACAGTCTGTTTAAGACTCAAAATTGCGCTTTCAGTGGAAAGTCCAGCCCTGAACCCGAACTGTGCGTCGTTTAATTTCAACCATTTGTTGAGAGTCTTATCTAACAGACTGTCCAATACTTTTGCTAGTACAGTGGCAAGTGATATGGGTCTGTAGTTAGTTACGTTGGAGACGTCACCAGTTCTATTCTTTATGATTGGAACAACTAAAGTGTGCATTAACTCGGGAGGAAGATAAGAGTGACTTAAACACAGAATAAAACATGGACAACACTCTCGGACAGTGTACACCCGCGTGTTTCAAGTGCTCGATGCTGAGACTGTCATGCCCTGGAGATTTGCCTCTGGCCATTTTCTGTATTGCAGATGATACTTGCTTGGCAGTAAAACGAATGAGATTTTTATTGTGACAGATCTCAGCATCGACCATTGATGTAGAAGGTCCAAGCGGCGAGGAAACGCGAAAGTGTCGTAAATTGTCGAAACGTCAAACCGCCGCCGCTACCGCTGACTTTCCTGTATATTCGAAATCCTTATGAGCAGTGCCAAGCAATGATAGGTCATGCGTCAGGAGCCAAGCTTCTTGCAGTGCCAGTATGTCAGCTGTATCATATAACTGTCTTACGATTTCCATTGAGCGCTTCAACGACTTACAGTTAAACGTAATTATCTTATTAGTATTATAAATAGTCATTGTGTTAGTTTGAGTCCTTTATGAGATGTATCATTAATGCTTATCACTTTGTCATGAAACTGCACAAAGCGTCTAAAACATATATGCCATCTGGCCACGTATTATCATTTAAAAATAACCTTAACTTCTGCCTAGATACATAGCATAAAAATGAGTTATAATCTTTTTCTTTTTAATCTTTTCAATAGTAAGATTGTCTTGTGTTTTATTCCAAATATATTCTATTATGTCCTCTTCCTGTGATTGTTTACAAACGTTTGATATGGTATTCTATAGATTGGTGCTGCCTTAAATTTGTTATTAAGTTCGTTATTTGCTTTTTCCTGTATGGCCAATAAACCTATTTCAATAAGACAAGTCAAAGTCAAAGTCAAAACGTTTATTGTGAACTAAGTGTTACAATGTTGGTGTTATCTTATGTTAGTACTTATGACTTAGCAGCCTTTTACAAGCATTGCAATTATCAATCGCCTGCCCTTATCATTCTAAATTAGCATGCATTTAACATTTTTAAACTTAATAAAATTATACAATAAAATTGAGAAATTTTAGTTACGTCAAAATTAAATGTCAATAATAATTAATTTAATACAGTTATTCAGCAATATTAATGTCATCCTTTTCAGACATTACAAATTATAATTATAATTGTATATGAAATTAAATAGGATAGACTAAATCTTATTGTTTGTATAGGATAGATCGCCACTTTTGTACATGAGAGAAAATCGTTATTTTGAGCAAGACTCTAGATATTCTTTTACTGAGTAGAAACATTTTTGGATTAGGTATAGTTTTAGCCTTTTCTGGAATATTATTACTGATTTTTCAGTTTTAAACATGTTGGGCAACTTATTATATATTTTTATTGCCATATAATACGGGCTATCACTTAACATTTTTATTCTTGAGGATGGAGTGCATAACCACTTTTTATGGCGAGTGTTGACGTTGTGCGTATCTTCTACTTTAGTGTTTTTTTTTTTTTTTTTAAACAAATTCGCAAATGTCAAGTATGTATATTGACGGCAGAGTCAGAATATGATATTTTATAAAGAATGGTTTGCAGCTCTCCGTATTATCTATTTGGGCCAGAATTCTTATACACTTCTTTTGCATTATAAATAGTCCATCTACGTTAACACTATTTCCCCATAGCATGATGCCATATCACAGCCATGAGTATGCGTATGCGTAGTAAGCAGCCATAGCTGCTTGTGTGTTAGTGCTTTGTTTAATTTAAAAAAGAGCATAGGAGAATCTAGAGAGTTTTGTTTTTATATGTTCTATGTGTGACTTCCAGTTAATGTGTGTGTCTATATTTATGCCGAGTAGGCTAAATGTATTAACTTCTTCTATTTGACTTTTTATATTGTACTTTTATTCATTCATCCGTGTCCCCTACTTTTTGCTTACATTCACTACTCACTTTTAGTACGTCAGTCATAGTCGGCGTCGAACCTACCTCGATTTGCTTGGCTATATAATTCACGCCCGTACTCGGTGTATTAATTAATGAGTGAGAAGTAACGTTAGTAGCGAGCTCTGCTAGCGCGCATACGGAAACCAGTTCTATGTTTGGAACCGCGGTCGGGGCCTCAACGCTCCTGTGAGCGGTTGCTTCATCGGTGTCGCTCACACAGACAGGTTTTAAGTTACGCTGCGTCGGAACCGCAGTATGGGCCTCCAAGCGTTGGCCAGCTGTTAACGATGAACTTATGTAGGTAGGCGGTGTAATTTTTGCGATTTTTTCCTATATTAGACAAGATGTTTGGGATAGGTCTCTGTTTGCAACACAGACATTTTTATGGTTGGTTGGTGGTGATACGGTAATGTGACTTAAACCCATAGGCCCACTCTCACACTCGAAATTATCTAATAAATGCCCACCTCGCTTGCGATTTACCGGATCAAAATTAAACCCATTCAGCGACTGTGTTCGCATAGCAATTTAAAATTTATCCAGTTGTTCCCTCGTGATATAGTCGTTTTTATGTTTTTTTATTTCTTGTTGTAGCAATAAAATATCTTTAAGCAATCTTGTTGCATCCAAATGATCGAAAGTTACAGGAGGTAGTCGGTGTAATTCTTTGGCAACAAAAGTTTGAAACCTCTCTGGGTCGGTGGGCTCAGTGTGCTTAATTAATTCTATGATATCTTGTAAATCCTTGTTCGACTTACCTGTCTGTCTTCTTGTTTTCATTTTTTTGGTCGGCACCGCTTCAAATAACAATTTCTTAGCAGCTGAAATCTCGTCTTCAGAAAAAGCTGTATCACACATCCGTATTAGGGAGATCTCATCCATCACACAAATCTTATTATGCATAAATGCGAGCACTGCATTTATCACAATATTGCACGAACTACATTTCACTACATTCGAGGTCATTGTCGAACGGGTGCGCGCGCGTTATGCCATGGAAAGTTTTTAAGAGTCTTATTACTAAATTGCAGGTAACTCCGGTTCAAACTGAATTAGAAGTATTCCAAGGGACTAAAATTAAATCATTAAGTATGGTTAATTTAAGGTGTAGGTATAAAAATATGGAATGTTGTGAAAATTTTATGCTTATTGAAAGCCAAAATATGCTATTACGTTTACCCGGTTGTATTAACCTTTACCCGTTTATAAGACCATATGGAATTTTACTTTTAACCTAATGTGTTATGTTGGTTCGATGATATTGCAGTCATGGGGAAAAATGAGTTTGAACATGATAAATCTGTCGAAGAATTGTTAAAAAGAGCAAAAGAGATAGAAGCAGTTTTTAACAAAGATAAAATACAGTACAAGCAAAGAGAAGTTAAGCATATTGGTCAAATATTCAGCAAGGAAGGTATGAGAGTTGATGGTGAAAGAGTAGTCTTTATTACAGTTAAAGTTGTTAAAGAGGTTGTATGCTGGATACATTCTAGTCTATGGTAACATTGGTTGCTAGGTAACTTTGTTGTTTGAAAAAGCATGTATGTCACTCTGTAAAAATTGAAAATAAAAGTCAACTATCTATTTGCGAGTTTTACTAAACTGGCTCTGTTTACAAGATATTTTCAACAGGTTATGGGCCCAGCCCGAGCCTCATTAATGCTAAATATGTAGGGCAGTTATATATAGTAAATTCGACTAGGTTTAGAGATGGAAAGTTCGACGAGTGCGATCAAAAAGCTCACAGGCCGAAATAATTATGGCAGTTGGGCCTTCAGCATCGAAATGCTACTAATAGATGCGGGGCTCTGGGACTGTGTCAGCGAAAATTTCATGACTACCAAACCTGAAGACCAGAAACGCGACGAAAGGGCAAGGGCAAAGATTTGCCTGTCAATTGCAGAACAGTGCATCACTATTGTCAAGAATGCCAAAACCTCATGGCAAGCATGGAATGCGCTCAAAAAGGCCTATGCTGACTGTGGTCTAATTAGAAGATTAGGTCTGCTGCGGAAGCTATTTTCATTGAAACTGGATAATTTTCTAAATATGGATGCCTACATCAATGAAGTGCAAGCTACGCATCAAGCCCTGGAGGCAATACAAGCTGCACTGAATGATGAATTCATCGCGGTTATTCTCTTGGCTGGTTTGACGGATTCTTACGACCCTTTGGTGATGGCCATGGAACATTCTGGCAAGGAATTATCATCGGAGAACGTGATAGCGGCTCTTCTGTGTGAAAGTCACCGACAGCAAGTGAATGATGATAAGGACGATACGGTGTTAGCTAATGTTGCAGATAGTAGTGGCAGCGGTAGCGCTCGTAAGAAAATAGTTTGCCATTTTTGTAAAAAGAAGGGTCACTTTAAATGGCAATGTAAGCTCTTCAAAGCCAAACAAGGTAAGACTGAGAGCAATTTAGCGGCTGTAGGCAGGATTAATGATGATGATTCTATTGATTTTGTTACTTTACTTGCCGCTAGTGGGGATAATTGCTGGGTGGTAGACAGTGGCGCAACATCACACATGACATCAAATAAGTCTATTTTAACGCTTAAAGCAAGCAGTTCGAAAGCTGTTACTTGCGCGAATAATGACAAAATAGTATCGACCTCGCAAGGTACTGTGAAGTTTAAATGATAAATGATAAATGATTTTATTTCTGTAAGTAGGTTTGTACAAACACTTTTACACGTCAATCATATTTTTAAACTAGATGAGGTCGGCGTTTCCTATCTGACTACTCTGAGAAGAAAGGCCGAAACAAACTCAGACGTCACAGTCTCTTTTAAAGTCCAGACATAATCTTGGTCAGATCATGTGAAGACCATGTAGATTGGTATCTGAAATGGTCTTTTGAGGAAAGAACCACACAGATTGAGTGGACCTGTCCAGTCAGTGCACGCATTTGTCAGTAATCGTGCAGCTCAACTCAGGAAGTCAGAACTTAAGGAGCTCAACGATGATGTACGTTTGATGTACGTCACAAGGGACGTCCATTAGGACTGACAATGAATAATGTGTTGTTGGTTCCAGAACTAGTCACCAACTTGATGTCTGTTGGCAAGTGCACTGATAATGGCAAGGTTGTAGTGTTTGACAAAAATCGTTGCAGAGTTTTCGATGGCAATGTATCTGTGAATGGGAACGTACTGTTTACAGTGCCACGCAGGCAAAACGGACTCTATGTTTTAGGTTCGGGGAGTAACAAAGCGACGGTTCTCTTAGGAGAAAGTCAGGATGACTTTAAGTTGTGGCATGGGAGATTGGGCCACTTATCCCAATCTGAAATGTGCAAACTTAAGGACATCGTCAAGGGCCTTAATTATAGCCTTGGGAACTGCAAGAACCCCTGCGTACCATGCAGTCAAGGCAAGCAATGCGTGAAGAAGTTTCCAAAAAAGAAATTCAATAGAGCTTCACAGATTTTGGAGCTGGTCCATAGTGACGTTGCGGGTCCCATTGAGGTGGAGTCATGGGGCGGCCAAAGATACATACTGCTATTCGTTGACGACTATAGCAGAAAAGTTTATGGTTATTTTCTGAAATGCAAATCGGAAGTTTTCGGGAAGTTTCGTGAGTTTCAGGCATTGGTTGAAAACCAAACGGGCCAAAAGATTAAAAAGTTAAGGAGCGACAATGATGGTGAGTACACTAGTAAGGAATTTCAGGATCACCTGAAAAATCGTGGAATTCAACATCAGACAACTGTAGCGAACATTCCACAGCAAAATGGAGTTGCGTAGAGAACCATCCGGACAATCGTCGAAAAGGCGAGTTGCATGCTAGCAGAAAGCAATCTCAATAAGAGATATTGGGGTGAAGCAATTCTAATGGCAATTTATCTGAAAAATCGCTCGCCCACTATGGCTATTTCGCAACAGGTCCCTGAACAGGTGTGGACCGGAAAGGCGGTGGACCTTTCACACTTAAAAGTATTTGGTTCAAAGGCACAGGTTCTTATTAAGGATGGAAGCCTCAAACAGTTTGATCCCAAGATACGAGAACTTATATTTCTTGGCTATAGTGAAGATCAAAAGGGGTTTAAGTTTGCTGATGTTAAGAATAATCCAAGGCGGATTATTGTTGCTCGGGATGCCGTGTTTGATGAGAGGTTGCCAAATCAGTCTAAGGAAAATATGGATTTTCTCGGACCTCCAAACAAATCGCCAACTAAGATGCCGGTGGTAGATGTTCCTGAAGAATTTTTCGTAGTCCCCATTACAGGAGCGACTACCGGGGTATGGAAACTGAGGAGGAAGTTCCAAGCCAGAGCGTACGAGCTCCAGTAACCGGGTCCACCACACCCAAAATTGTTGTAGTCGAATCTGAGGAATTCCATGATTCAATGGATTCCATCTCGGATTCTGACAGAAACGAAGAACGAGAAGCTGAACCAGCTGTAGAGGGGCGTCGATACCCTCAAAGGACCAGAGTTCCAAATAGACAGGAAGATTTTGAATATAATTTTCTCAGTGAGCACGATCCTTGGTCGGTACAGGATGCAATGGACCGCGGAGATAAGGACCTGTGGTTGGATGCGTTGAAGCAAGAGTATGACTCGCTCATCGAGAACGGAACCTGGGAGCTGGTGGATCGCCCAAGAGGAGCGAACGTGGTCAAATGCAAGTGGCTATTTAAGCTGAAGATTGGCACTGATGAGACAGTGCAGCGCCACAAAGCAAGACTGGTGGCTAAAGGGTATTCCCAGAAGTGGGGGGAGGACTACTCCGAAACCTTTGCACCAGTGGTTAAACTGTCGTCGGTCCGACTACTGCTGGCGCTATCGGCAGAAATTGGATTGACAGTGCATCATATGGATGTCACGACTGCTTTCCTTAATGGTGAGCTTGCTGAAGACCTGTATATGGAACAGCCAGAGGCATTCATCACGAAGGGGAAAGAAGGAAAGGTTTGCAAGCTGAAGAAGGCCATATATGGTCTGAAGCAGGCAGCCCGATGTCAGAACGTGAAGGTTCACGCTCACATAATTAAGATCGGGTTTACGAGGTCAAAATATGACCCATGCGTATACCTGAAGAAGGTAAAAAGCAAATTTCTCGCAATTGCCTTGTACGTAGACGATTTCTACATTTTTGGGCATGACATTGACGAGATTCAGGCCGTGAAAGCGAAGATTGGGGACGCCTTCAAAACTAAAGACTTGGGATTGGCAAAGGACTGCCTGGGCATGGAGCTCACGCAAAGGAAGGGAGAAGTGGAGCTCAACCAAAGAAACTTCATAAAGAAGGTCCTCCGAAAGTATGAAATGGAAGATTGCAAAGTTGTCGCGACTCCCACAGAGACTAATCTCAGATTGGAGTAAGGCGATCCAACTCGAGATATGAGCTACCAGGAGATTGTGGGTTCACTCATGTACCTGTCCTGTGGCACACGACCTGACATCACATTCATAGTGAGCTACCTGAGTCAGTTTAATTCTTGTTGGAATTCGACTCACATGGCTGCACTCAAGAGAGTGCTGAGGTCCCAAAAGGGTACAGTAGATCACAAATTGATCTACAAGAAGACTAGCAATCCTCTGGTTGCATATGCCGATGCGGACTGGGGTGCCAACGCTGATGGACATTCGTTCACAGGGTGTTCGAGCTAACGCCTGCTCGTTTAGAATGGGTAAATCAACGTTGCGGACTAATTAGAGTATAATTAGATGTAAGGATCTGCTGTACTTGTTTGTCATTGTCCCACTCCATTTTGTTCGTCATCAAGGCAATACATGTTTGACTAATTATCAGCATATTTGAAGTTTCTTTGAAGAGTCACCTAAAATTCCCCAACATTTTGGTCCATTACCGAGCCGGATTGGTAATCACATGAAGATTTGCAAAATCTGTGGATTTGGATTATTACCGTGGAGTTTTGCCGAGGAGGTTATAAGCCGGCAACGTGACTGTGAACAAAGGACGTCAAGCTAATTTACGGTGTTAAGAATATTTAGAGTTAAAATATCATCACCCAACACTCGTTCAGGTAGTATTTAACCATAATTAAGGATTTTAAAAGGTTAGTGTTTATCTTCCTGAATATTGTTCAAGTAACATAACTATACCTATTTGCATTGTGCATAGTTTCTAGTACTTATCATTAATTATTTCATGATAGATACTTATTTTGCAAATACAATTATACGTTCTTTCTATTAATTATTATTAGTGAAAAGTTCAGTAGATATTTTGCTACATTTATAATTGTATAGCAGTATTTTAGATAACTGTTCATAGAAAATATTCATTAGTGCGTAGGTTGGTGTTAGATGATATAACAAGTCTTAATTGGTCTTTATTCAGTTAATTAAACCGTATTAGTCAATTTACCTAAATAATTATTTGATAGTCTATTGCTTTAAAATTTTGAGGAATTCATGTAACTTAAATAAAAGTCTAAATAAAATCTCATTCTGTATTCACTTAAGTAATATTTATAACAGGTAGAAGTCACTATTTACAGTATTAACATTTTCCGTTACATTTTTATACCATAGTTGCTAGACGTAGGTACCTTAAATTAAGTTATTTAAGTATTGTAAAAATATACCTAAGTTGTTTTTATACAAATTTCAGAGTGACTACATTCGATTCCCAGTATGTCCGAGGAAAGAGAACTAGTTAAGAAACGAGGAAGCTTCAAGGGACGGTTAACTGCGTTCATCAATTACCTTGATGCCTCCAGTGACAAGGAGTTGACTAGTTGTGAGGTCAAGGAATTGCAGTTACGGATTGGAAGAATCAAGTCTTTGTATGAGCATTACGATGAGGTACAGTTACGATTAGAATGTCTGGTAGAAGATGTTAAAGCTCAATTCTCTGAGCGTACTGAATTTGAGTCACAGTATTACAAAGCACTGGCTAGGTCACAGGAGCTGTTATGTAAGTATAATAGCGATAACGAGTCAATGAGTAGTGAAAAATGTACCCGTATTAGTCAACGTAAGCCTGTTAAGTTGCCCACGATACAGTTACCTAAATTTAATGGGAGTTTTAGCAATTGGTTGGAGTTGCGTGACACTTTTACCAGCCTCATTCACTGTAACGATGAAATCGACCAAGTTAACAAATTCCATTATTTGCGAGCGTCCCTGGAAGGAGTTGCTGCTGTTGTAATTCATGCGGTTGAGTTTTCCGCAAGTAATTACGATACAGCTTGGAAGCTAATTTGTGATCGTTTCGATAACAAAAGGTTGTTAGTTCACAATCATGTGTCATCCTTATTTAACTTGAATGCTATTGCAAAGGAGTCCTCTGTTGCATTGAAAGGATTGATTGACCAACTTAATAAAAATCTCCGTGCGTTGGAATCGTTAGATGAACCAATCAAGTATTGGGACACTTTGTTAATATTCATAGTAACTCGGAAGCTGGATCAATTAACTTATCGTGAGTGGGAGGAGCACAAAGGTCGTATAGACAAAGATAGCACAATAACATTTGCTGCATTCACTCAATTCATTCGTTTTCGCGCTGACTTGTTAGAAACACTAGAAACAGCACGAACCAGCAGTATTACCACTCACGCTAAGCCTAGTTTAAATTATAATCGGATGAAATCTATGGTTGTATCACAGGATTCTAATAATTCCAGCACTGAGTTAAGTAAGTTATGTCCGCACTGTAAAGGTGATCACGTATTAAGTAGCTGTTCACAATTCCTTGCACTTAGCATAGACGCCCGACTCAAATTAATACCTAACTATAAAGTGTGCTATAACTGTTTTCATGCAGGTCACTTTGCTAACCGATGCAAAAAGCCGGGATGCAAGATATGTAAGCGCCGACATAACACTTTGATTCATTCGTCGGAGAATAAAGGTACGGCGAATCGTTGCAATAGTGCCAACAAATCACACGGTAGCTCGTCGCATTCCGTATCAACGTCATCACCTACTGACGCCGTGGCTAGCACTGATGTGAGTGCAAATAATTTAACTTTGTCTGCGGAGCTCAGTTCTCGTAAACAACGCACTGTGTTATTGTCCACCGCTCTTATCAAGTTATGTGATCACAATGATCGTGAGCACACAGTTCGAGCCATGCTTGATAGTGGTAGCACATCGTGTTTTATGACGGAACGATTATGTACACGGCATAACTTAAATACTAGTCAGATAAATGGTTCGGTCTATGGCATTAATAACGTAAGTTCTCGTGTAGGCAAAACATGTCATGTGAAAATGACGTCATTAGACAATAGTTATGTTGCTAAGTTTTATTGTTTTGTTTTGCCATCATTAACGACTGTTGTGCCTTGTCGTGAAGTCGACATTTCAGACCTGAATATTCCAGATAATATCTGTTTAGCTGACCCCAACTTTTACAAGTCTTCAGAAGTAGATGTCTTAATAGGAGCGGATCTCTTCTGGGACTTGGTTGGTTCACAGAGAATAAGACTAGGAGTAGGTAAGCCAGTATTGTATGAAACGTTGTTAGGATGGATTGTTTCTGGTCCTGTTACCTATAGTAATGATAAATTAATGTCTTATAATATTTCATGCAATTTAACTCAAACTGATTCCCCTAGTAGCGGTGATTTAAATAAAATTCACACCGATTTAGAAAAATTCTGGAATCTGGAAGAGGTCAATTCACAATCCTCAAATTATTTACCAGAAGAAAAGTTGTGTGATGAGCATTTTGTCAAGAATACGACACGTTTAGAGAACGGACATTTTTGTGTTCGCATTCCTGTTAAGCATAATCCTTCCATTTTAGGATAATCTTTCCAAAGGGCTTCTAAGTGTCTATATTCCCTAGAACGCAGACTGAAGTCCAAGCCTGAGTTTGGTAAGTTATATCGTGACTTCATCTCTGAATATGAGACGTTAGGACATATGACCGAAAACAAGGATAGTGACAGTCCCAGTGGATATTTCATACCACACCACGGGGTACTGCGTGAACATAGCACAACTACCAAGCTTCGTGTTGTTTTTAATGCAAGCTGTGCTACTTCTTCAGGGGTATCCTTCAATGACGTGCAGATGGTGGGTCCTACAGTGCAGGACGATCTTATATCTATACTTCTTCGGTTTCGACAACACAAGTTCGTCTTGTCAGCTGATGTTGCGAAGATGTATAGATGTATATACGTCCACCCATCTGATAGGTACTTGCAACAGGTTCTGTGGCGTGATAATTCATGCGATCCTGTCAAGGTTTACAAATTGAATACCGTCACATATGGTACGGCTAGTGCACCATTTAATGCTACACGTTGCCTTAAGCAAATAGGGATGGACTATCAAACCAATGTCACTAAGATAACTGCGCTTTCTGTTGGTGAGTCATCCTCAGGTATCAGAGATAGGATTGCTGACGTCATCATGCATGATTTTTACGTCGACGACCTCTTAACAGGAGGGGATGATTTAAATGAAGTTATGTTTATCCGCACAGAGGTCACCAATGCACTAGCATCTGCTTGCATGCCGCTTAGAAAGTGGAGGTCTAACCTCCCTACCTTAGTCTCTGAAGCTTCTCAGTCGTCATTAGATTTAGAATTGGGATCTAATGAACCCAATAAGTTATTAGGGCTTGACTGGTTTTCTGGCTCCGACGAGTTTGAGTTTTCAAGTGTAACGTTATCACCAAAGGATTCTGTTACAAAGCGTGATATACTTTCTGCCATATCACGTATTTTTGACCCCCTAGGACTTTTATCTCCTTGCGTAGTCACAATGAAAATGTTTTTACAACGGATGTGGTTAGACAAGCTCTCGTGGGATGAGCCATTGACCCCAGCACTTAATGCTAGTTGGAATGCTATTGTCAAAGCATTGCCGCTTATCAATAATTATCGTGTTCCACGACTCGTTATATGTGATGCATATACTATACTGGAACTACATGTATTCACAGACGCATCTGAGTGTGCGTATGGTGCGTGCGTCTATTTACGTAGTGCCAATGATCAGGGTGAGTACATGGTTCGTCTATTAGCCGCTAAAAGTCGAGTGGCGCCGATTAAGCCGACCACCATTCCAAGACTTGAATTGTGTGGCGCCGTAGTCGGAGCTCGTTTGTGCGAGAAGGTTATGAGTTCACTGCGACTAAAGTTTAGTCATTTTTATTGTTGGACTGACTCCACCGTCGTGTTGGGATGGTTGCAGATGTTACCTTCTAAGCTTCAGCCATTTGTGCGCAATCGCGTTGCTGAAGTTTTAGATAAGGCGGGGCACTGTACTTGGCGACACATCCCAACCGCCAAGAACTCTGCAGACCTAATATCTCGTGGCGTAGATATTAGTATTCTGCAATCTATGGACTTGTGGTGGAGCGGTCCCAGTTTTTTGAAGCAAGTCCAGTCTCATTGGCCGTCTCAATATAAATCATTAGAGTCAGACAAGCTGCCTGAAACTCGACCTCATGTTTTATTAAGCGCTAGTATTAGTAATAATAATCAATGTCATACATTCATCGATTTTAATCGTTTTTCTAGTTATTTAAGGCTGATTCGTAGTGTAGCAACAGCTTTAAAGTTTATAAAATTGTGTAGGAAAATTCCTTCTATTAGCTTTCTATCACAAGTCGAGTTGCAGGATGCATTAAATATTATTATTATTAGAAGCCAAATTGAGTCTTTTCCAGAGTATGAATTACTCATTCATAATCAGAAGTTGCCTTATAAAAGCGCCCTCATAAAATTTAACGTATTTATAGATGATAATAAAATCATGCGTGTCGGAGGACGCTTAGCAAATTCAAATTTTTCGTTTGATAAAAGGCACCCTATTCTTTTACAGTCCACTCACTAATTTACTAAGTTGATGTTCGAATTTGAACATGTAAAGTTAATGCATGCAGGTCCTCAGTTTCTGCTGGCATCGATTAGGGATTCATACTGGCCTATAGGCGGACGAAGGCTAGCAAAGAGTTGTTATCGTAATTGCGTGCGTTGTTGTCGCATGTCGGGTAGAACAGTTACTTCTTTGATGGGTAATTTGCCACAGCAGCGTCTCCTTCCAGGCGGTTATCCTTTTGAAAGCACTGGTGTGGATTATGCTGGTCCCATCATGGCTGCTAGTAGGCAAGGTCGGGGATGTAGGCTGGTAAAAGTGTATATAGCCATCTTTGTGTGCTTCACCACTAAGGCTATTCACTTAGATCTGGTGAGTGACTTAACCAGCAATAAATAATTACTAGCTTTATCTAGATTCATCTCGCGACGGGGAAAACCCAGTGACATCTACCCCGACAACGGTACCTCTTTCGTCGGTGCCTGCAACGAACTTTCGAAGTTCCTTAAATCTAATTGCAATTCTTTGGACGCGCAATTGGCTAATGACGGAATTAAATTTCATTTCATACCAGCATATACTCCTCATTTTGGCGGACTCTGGGAAGCGGGTGTTAACGTCAACTAAATATCATCTCAGGCGAGTGTTGGGAAATTTTATATTAACATTTGAAGAGCTTAACACCACGTTAGTCCAAATTGAGGCAATACTCAATTCACGTCCACTGACGCCGCTGTCATCCGATCTAGCGGACTGCACCCCGCTGACTCCGGGTCATTTTCTTGTTGGCCGGCCGCTAACGTCACTCCCGCAGCTCGATCTACAGAACCACTCCACTGCTTCATTGTCTCGTTTCAACGGATCGAGCAGCTACGCCAGCATTTTTGGGCTCGTTGGAGTAAGGAGTTTGTGTCTGAGCTGCAGCAAAGGACCAAGTGGCAAACCTGCAAAGACATGCTGAAGTTGGGTTCTTTGGTCATCATAAAGGAGGACCACCTTCCTCCTCTAAAGTGGAAATTGGGAAGAGTTGTCGCCGTCCATCCAGGATCGGATGGAATTGTTCGTGTTGCAGACGTCAAAACATCCACTGGAGTCGTCAGAAGAGCCTTTAACAGGATTTGCCCACTGCCCGTTGATTCTGCGTTTGGTTGAAAGCGCCTCTACTGCTTCCAACGTCTGGGGGCATGTTCGAGCCAACGCCTGCTCGTTTAGAATGGGCAAATCAACGTTGCGGACTAATTACAGTATAATTATATGTAAGGATCTGCTGTACTTG
The DNA here is from genome assembly GCA_916610205.1 of Griposia aprilina. NCBI lineage: Eukaryota > Metazoa > Arthropoda > Insecta > Lepidoptera > Noctuidae > Griposia > Griposia aprilina. The sequence continues at coordinate 4,338,147 of OU744300.1, read as the reverse complement.
TTTGTCATTGTCCCACTCCATTTTTTGTTCGTCATCAAGGCAATACATGTTTCACTAATTATCAGCATATTTGAAGTTTCTTTGAAGAGACACCTAAAATTCCCCAACACAGGGTATATGCTTGTCCTTGGTGGTGCTGCGGTTTCCTGGCAGACCCGCAAGCAACGTTGCGTCGCACTCAGTAGAAGTAGAATATGTCGCTATCTGTGAAGCAGCGAAAGAGGTAGTTTGTGCCAAAGGTCTCTACCATGAACTGATAGGTCAGAATAATACGATTGATCTGTTCAGCGACAGCCAAAGCGCTTTAAAATTAGTGTACGTGCCAACAGTTGGTAGGAGGTCTAAGCACATAAATATTAGATACCATTATGTGAGGGAATTGGCCGAAGCAAATGAAATTTGTATCAAATACTGTAAGACAGATGAGATGCCCGCCGATATCTTCACAAAAGGACTTACTAGAGTTAAGCAGGACTACTTTAAAAAACGTATAGGCATACAGTGGGGGTGTTAAAGAGGTTGTATGCTGGATACATTCTAGTCTATTGTAACATTGGTTGCTAGGTAACTTTGTTGTTTGAAAAAGCATGTATGTCACTCTGTAAAAATTGAAAATAAAAGTCAACTATATATTTGCGAGTTATAATAAACTGGCTCTGTTTACAAGATATTTTCAACAAAAGTCACCTAGTTCTAAGGAAGAATTACAAAGATTAATTGGATCTTTTAATAATGTAAGGAGATATGTACCTGAAATGGCAGAATTAATGTCACCCTTATGTAAACTTTTGAAAAAAGATGTGGAGTTTCAGTGGTTGCCACATCACGAGAAAATTTTAGAGAATTTAAAGTGTAAAATTTCTCAGGCACCAGCTTTGAGCCCATTTTGTACTGTTAAAGAAATAATTTTGCAATGTGATGCTTCTAAAAATGGTATTGGGTGCTGTATGTTTCAAAAAGATGATAAAAATATTTTAAGATTAGTTGCCTGTGTTTCAAGAACTATCAATAGTGCTGAAATGAATTATAGTCAAACTGAGAAAGAGCTATTAGCCATTTATTATGGTACACAAAAATTTCATAAGTATGTATATGGTTCTAATTCTGTAAGTGTCCAAACTGACCGCAAGCCTTTGTTACCAATTATGTCAAAACAGATTAGTAAGATTGGTTCAACTATATTAAGACGTTTAAGGTTAAAATTACTAAAATACAGTTTAAATCTTGTTTATGTTCCTGGGAAATTGATACATTTTACTGATATGCTATCAAGAAATAGTAGTAAATTAATTGAGAAAGATGTTGAGATGTTGGAAATAGTACATTCAGTTTCAGCACATTTACCGAGTCCAGAATGGAAAATTCAATTTCGATTAGCTACTGGTAAAGACAGAATTTTGACTGAGATTACTAAGTATTACTTCAGGGGATGGCCTGATGAATCTAGGGTCTCCTCGGAATGTAAACCATATTATAAACTTAAGGATGATATTTATGTTGAGGCAGGATTAGTGTTTGTTGGTTCTAAAATAATTGTACCAGAATCTCTGAGATCTTATGTGCTAAATTTAATTCACCAAGGACACCCTGGGGTAAATAAAAGTATTAATAGAGCTATTTTATTTGACAGAATATTAAAATTTTAATTGTTAAATGTAGAACATGTGAAAAAAGACATGGACAAAGACGTACATTCCATGTTCACATACATAGTAAAGACACTGTACAATAAAAAATAAAAATGAATTAATACGTAGTTTTGAACCTCTCTGAACTTGTTAGTTTTTATTTCAAAGTATAAATAATGCATGATGAACTCAAAGTACCATTTGTCAAATTCCGCCATAATGGATCATGGTGAAAGATAAATATTAGGTCCTTACATATAAAATTGGCGTTTTGTCGAACTGGCCAATTTGACATCAAATGTCTGGCGTTTGGTGAGGAATTAAATGTACCTGCTTAACTTACTTTGGTTTTTGTACATACCTACTTAATTTTTAACAAACTTAATATTGTAAACCATTTCGTCTTTCAAAGCTACACTATTTTTTAATATTTCGTACCAAAATTGAAAAACGGAAAACTTATGGGATCACCTCAGTCTGAGTGCCTGTCCGTCCGTTCGTCTCTCGGTCTGTCCATCCGTCCGTCTGACCGTCCGTGCTCAATGCCGAATCCCGACTCGCAATTGCCTGGTTTTATTTTTATTTTCACTAGCAGAGTGACAGCCCTATGAAAGTAGGTAAGAATTTTGAGCTCTGTCAAGAAGCTTTCCTTCTGCTCGGTTTTTTTTTCATGTGCTCAGAGATCACAGTCTCTTTTAAAGGCCAGACATAATTTTGGTCAGATCATAATTATGAAGACTATGTAGATTAGTGTCTGAAATGGTCTTTTGAGGAAAGAACCACACGGAAGGAGTGGACCTTTCCAATCAGTGCACGCATTTATCAGTAATCGCGTAGCTCAACTCAGAACTTAAGGAGCTCAACGATTCGACGAACAATACCAAATAAAGGATATTTGGGTAGGCCGCATAGATACATTTTCTGTTATCTTTCAGTACTGAAGGTAAGAATATAACCTATTTATTTTAGGCTAGAAATAACCACTCACCACAAATCTAAGAATAAAGTAATTAAAAGCAGCTAGGCGTTTTCTGATTTTTCTTATTTTCACAACATTTTAAAGTTGTTCAAAGTATACACTACCCTTCGTAATTTAATATTTACATGTATACTGCTAATATACTCCGACTTTAGTTGCAGTAGTCCTTATGTGCAATAAGTACATAAGGACAAATAGACAGACAGACGGATAGGTCAAAATTATAAGGGTTGGATTCTGCCAGTTGGCTACGGAACCCTAAAAACCACCGCCATTTTCCGATTAATTTCTTCTGATTATAACTACTGTAGTGAGCAGTAGTGGCCCAGTGGTAACGACGCCGACTCACGAATTGGTTGTGGGTTCCAACCCAGGGAGGCGCTTTACTTTGTGTAAAAAATTTCATTACCACTGCTATCAAAATGGTGAAGGAACTCATTGTGAGGAAACCGGCATAGCCTAGAACCAAAAATTCAAAGACATGTGACATCTACCAACCCGCACTGGGCTCGCGTGGTGGATTACAGCCCAATCCCTCTCACAGAGAGGAGGCCTGTGTCCCAGCAGTGGGAACATTGTAGGCTGATATTGAAAATGATATCTACTGTGCCTTCACGTTTCTCGTTCACCAAAAATAATATACGGTCAAGTAAGCGAAGCCGCAGACACAGCAAGTATTTAATAACACTACCTTAGGCCTTAGGAAAGATGGGCACACCACAATTGCGGCGGTAAGTCACTTCATTAAAGAGTGGATTGAGAGGTACAACAGCGTCCTCACCTTCCGCTTGACGCAGGTCCTCACCGGCCATGGTTGTTTTGGGATGTTCCTGTTTCGCATAAGGCGGGAGGAAACGCTTGGGTGTTACCACTGTGTGGATCGCCTGGAGATCACGGTGGAGCAAACGGTGGAGGTCTGCCCGGCTTGGGCGGAGCACCGTCGTGTCCTCGCGGAGGCGATCGGCGGCGGCGATCTCTCGCGTCCGGCCCTGGTCCAGGCCATGATTCGAGTACGAGAAGTTATGTGACGATTTCCCACACAAAAAAAAAGGCCTTAGGACAGAAAACTACTTACAGTTTTATTGACAAACAAAAACAAAGCAGCATCCTAATTACGTAACACACTCTATCACAATCTGAATCATTTTGAAGCCTATTGCTAATCCATTGCTTCATATTTTCAAAAAAATTGTCTAATCAACAACGTAAATAACGCAATGAATGTTGTTGAACTGTCAAAATGGAAGCTATTCCTGCTGTTTGTGTGTTACGCAATTACCCCGCTGGAGCTCAAAGCAAAAATTGTAAAATAACATAATACCTAAACAGTATCTGGATTTATGCCGACTTGCTTTTGCTCGCGGCTTCGCCCGCGTAGAGGTTAAAAAAATCCTATAAATCCTTCTCCATGCAAAATACATAATATGCCAACTTTCATGGTGTTCGGTCAAACAGTGTTGGAGTCCGCTCTAGACTCACAAAGTTTATTACTAATCTTTAAAAAAAATAACTCTTAACACACTACGAAAGTTTTTAATAATATAATTCAATCATTATTCGAAAGACACATAGCGCCATCTAGCATCCTAAAGCAATTGTGACCGTCGACAGTTATTGTTTTTTTCCCTCGGGAACAGTACTGTTTTTCTGGATAAATGGTACCCTATGTCCTTTTCTGTCCTCTTGACAAAATTATATGCAAAGTTTCATGATGATTGGTTCAGTGGTTTAGGCGTGAAAAGGTAACAAACAAACGTACTTTTGCATTTATAATACACTATCTTTTGCCCGCGGCTTCGCTCGCATTAATTTAGTCTTTGACAATCAATTTGGGTTATAATTCAATCATGATTCGAAAGACACGTGGCGCCATCTATTATCATAAGAATGTTATTGTAGTTTTTCTCGGGAACACTGCTTTTTTTCGTGGTAAAAGATACCCTATGTCGGTTTCTGTAAATCTGACAACGTATTTGCAAAATTTCAGGATGATCGGTTCAGTGGTTTAGGCATGAAAAGGTAACAAACAAACTTACTTTCGCATTTATAGTATTAGTTAGGATAAAGCAATGTAAGGATTGCCCTTTTTTAAATAGGCCTCTGTTATAACTGGGCAAAAATGGATGAATTATACTTCTGCCTGCCTCTCCGGAGAATACTCGTAAATACGTGATATATTATATTGTGTGTCATTAAAACATTTTAGTTCCACGGCTACAATTGACTCTGTACTGTGGTATTTCACCCTAGTGTTAAGGTCACAATACTGTACACACGCGACGTAATAAAGTGGACTCATGTCGTGACTCTTTAGGTATAAGTTTACTGTAAGAAGTATCTTGAGGAAATTATGCTATTTGTTTAGCAGTTTTAGATTTTTAGCTGTATAATTGCGGTAATAAAGGTAATTTAATTTAATCATTTTCAAAATTATAGTTTCTGTAAGTGTTCAATGACAATTTTAAGGCCCTGCCTTGAAAATCCATTATCATTGTTTGAAAATGATACAAAAAATACCTAGAGCTGTTTTGTATGGAAGGTAGTGCATAGCCTCATTTAATTCAAAAACCCTGTTTTGGTATCACTACTTTTTTAACATACTCTCCGCTTTAGCGTCCGACCCCCCGACTGTTGCCGAAAATATTTTCCGGTCTAACGTCCAACCCCTCAAATGTGACTTATTCGGTTTGCTGCGTTCAAATCGATTTAAATACCACTGGCACACTGTACTGTTGCAAAAAAATTCCACCAGGTGGCTCCTTATTAGTTTCCGCGTACAATAGTATGCTATAATCTGTGGCGACCATAAATATTTTTTGCAAAATAAAAGTTTTAAGTCAGCGCTCTGCCATTTTGGATGACGAACGATGCGCGCTCCGTACATATTATGTGTTGATGGCGTAGTTAATAACCCAATGTATTAGTGTTATATATCATAAAAATCCTCATTAATCAAGGTTTACGAATATCTATATGTGTCATAGGTTTTGAATCAGTTTTATTGTGTTAAACTCGTTGTGAAAAATTGAGGCCGTAGCGACACGCTACGCGCCGGCATTTTCGTGTTAAATTACGTGTGTTTTACTAAATAATTTACTAAAGTAATGCTTGTAATATGGACATAAGTTAATTATTAGTATTTTAAAACGCTCAGAACGTTTTAATACTATGAAGATAGTTCAAGATCACGAATAATCTAATTCGTTCCGCAGTACAATTTGTAATCAGCAACAGTTGAGGCGTGGACGTTTTACGAATACGACGAATTTAACAGATAAGGGTTCAGACGAATGTTTAACCGCGCATACGCTTCGTTGTTTTTCCAATTCTTTTGGTATTCCGGTACTGAATTGTTGTAAAGTATATATAATTATTGCATACAAATGATTGCCTATCATTTCAAATATAATTACACAAAAATCATGTAAAATAAATTAAATCCTATTTATAAACACACGTTTCGCAGAACCCTTATCTGGAATGGTGTTATGGGAATGGGGTGTTTGTTTTGGTGTATTGTGCTACTCTGAGCAAACCAAGTACGGACATATGGGTATCAAAAAAAAGCTTAGATAGTCTAGTTTAATAATAAATAGGTTTTATTGACACAAACTACAAATTAATGTACAAAATTTCAGTAAGAACAAATATTTTACGGAAATTCAACACATATTTTTAGTTTAACATTTTTTTACAGTTCTTTCGACTATGAAGTCGTAATGTAGTTTTAACACTTGTTGATTCTGTATGGTTTCAGCTACACACACGATTTTTTATTAAGGTATAAGTTCGGTAGTTTTCAAGTTATTACACTTTATGTTAGAAATGACCGGTGCGCGGTGCCGGTACCCGGGCGACTATAGTCGCCGTGACGTATGACAGGCCTGCAGGCGTTTGACATGGGCGTTATAGCGGCTAACAAGTTTCCACTGATAATAAATTCGAGTAGAACAAGCGACAATCAAGAGACGGACAAGAGAAAGTAAAAAATAAAAGCACTCGCATAGAGTTTGAATAGACTGGACAGGTTTCAGTGATATTCGAAGAAGTAATTAGGTACGTAAAATTATTTTTAGTTCCAAGAAACTGGTGCAAGATAAATCTAAATTGTAATCTAATTAATATTTACGCTCGGCTTTGAAATTTTCTGCAACTTTCGCGACTGTCTTGTTTCGATACTGGCCCAACACTGCTGTCGTAAATGGTAGAGGACAGAATAGGCACAGTTTCGCCTAATATTTAAGGCACAGTGGTAGAAATCTAAAATAAACGCAGCCGCACGGGTCGATCGCTGCTACGCTTGCCGAGGTTAAACATATCGGGTCACTCCATTCCCGGACAACACGCTAACCCGTTGGTCGCGGCTGTCATGTTTAGATCTTTCACAGCCGTTACGGGTAGCCACCGGAAAAAGGGTATCATGCTACCCAGTAACTGGGTTGTGAAGGTTAGATAGACATTTTTTTCATGTGAAATACTGGTATTTAGCTGCATGAGGTTAGTCTGGAAGACGACCCCAACATCGTTGGGAATAGGCTATGGAGATGATGATGTTAGTTGGAAAGATTTCGTGATGAAAGTATTGCAGTAGTTTTTGTTTAATTTGTCCAGATAGACGATCCCTATCTAAGATTAGTAAGCGTCATTCAACATGTACACACGCCTTCATATCAAGCTATATATTTCCTGTATAAGCTGACCTCTCATTGTACGGAAATCCTATACAATGCGAGATCAGCTTATACTGGAAATGTATAGCTTGATATGTAGCCGTGTGTACCAGCGGGTTAATTGCGTAACATACTAACAGTAGGAATGGCTTTAATTTTGACAGTTCAACAACATACATTGCGTTATTTCCGTTGTTGAGCAGACAAATTTTTCGAACATATGAAGCAATCAAATCAAATCAAATCAAAATATTTTATTTCACATAAACCAACATGGGCACTTATGAAACGTCAGAAGCTAGGTGCACGGTTCCTATTGGTTGTTTCCTATGGAGAAGAGCCGGCAAGAAACTCCACGGTTACTCTTTTAAAAATAAGGGGCATCTATATCAACATTGTAATTGGAAACATTGTTTTTACAATGTTTCCAATTACAGTGTTGATATAGATATGGGAGGACAGTGTAGGCCTGTCAAGAAGTAAAATGTACTCAACAAAATATAAATGGATTAGCAATATCCTTCAAAATGATTCAGATTATGAGTGATAGCGTGTTATATAATTAGAGTGCTGGACCATATTTAACTAGAAGAATAGAGATAGAATTCGTTAAAATTAGGTAATTTTAACGAATTCTATTTAAATAGGTATTCATGTTATGGTAAAATATTATTATATAACGCAACGCTTGTGTAGGTAGAGGTAACTAAGACCTGTTCTAGTTACACTTGCAGTTAATATGGCTGTCCACCTTGAAATTCTAGTTCATTTTCCTGTGATTGACAAAAAGTCTTTTAGATATAGGTATGTATTTTAAGTACTTGTTTTGATTTTGCTTTTGAACAAAAAGTCTGTCAGCAAGATTGACGTTTGGAGTATTTTTGCAGAACAGCTTTGTCGCGATATTTTTATCATTGCTAAGATCTAATGCTTCATTTTAATGTCGAAATTCTCGTGCTGTGTTTACTATATAACCTAGTGAGGATTCTCATAAATAAGTCACAAGCCAGTTCTTGTATTTTAAATGAGGTAAAGTTTTTAATAAGTACGTTACTGACAACTTGGATTCAGGTTTAAAGTCGGTTTTTGTATTAAGAACTTTAATTTGGTCAGAATAAAATTTGAAATTCATAAATGGCTTGATGGTTTAAAAACCTTGGTCTTACTAAATATATAAATCTTATTTTGTAATAAGACTGTATTTTTTAACTAGATGGCATCGATTTTCTCGGGCATAGTCTGAAGTGCAATAAGTTTTATAATATAATAATTATTATCAAGCTGTAAACGTTCACTTCTGAACATGGGCGGCAGTTCCATGACCAATGACTTCCACAATGAACAGTAAGATACAGGGTGGCGATATAGCTACCGGCATCCTTCAAGGGGGCAATGCTACACGTCATTCTAAGCAACTTTTGATTCACACCCGAAATGTAAAAAAAAAAAAAACATACCTGTATCGAAACCGTCTTCTACTGTTGTATAGGAATGTGTGATAAAAGTTTCGTGGTGAAAGTTGCTTAAAATGATGCAGGTAACTAAATCGCCAGCCTGTGTTTTACTGTTCATTGTGGAAGTTTTGGCCATGGAACTGCCGCCAATATTCAAAAGAGAACGTAATACGTACACGGTGTAAGTTTATAAGTTTGTTTAATTGGCAGTTTTTTATTACCAACCAGTAAAATTCTGCAAATTCATAATTATGTTACAAGGTTTATTAAGTAGACAAAAACTTGAAACGATACGTAAAAAGGTAACAAGGTAAAAAAGGTAAGTAGGTACGGAGAGTGACCCGATCTGCTAGACAAACTTATATTCTATCAACGATCACGATGATGGAAAATTCAAAAATCTGTGGGAGCGCCCTAAGCTAATATATCAATCCTATTGAAAGTCGTTGTAAAAATACGAAACGCTTTGAAAGCGATTGTGACTTGTCTTGGTCCTTAGTTCTATGTTAATTTTCAGAATAGGCCTTTAGACTACAAGTAGTGTGCTTTTTCTACCAAGTCAGCGGGGTAATTGCGTAACACACTAACAGTATGAATGGCTTTCATTTTGACAGTTCAACTACATTCATTGCGTTATTTACGTTGTTGAGCGAACAAATTTTTCAAACATACGGAGCAATGGATTAGTAATAGTCTTCAAAATGATTCTGATTGCGATGGATAGTATGTTTCGCAATTAGGGTGCAAGATTAAATTGTCAATTCTCAACGTCGGGGATAACAAATAAATGTTTTAATTTATTATGGTACAAGTATATACCTGTTACATTGACTGCCTCGTTGGTCTAGTGGTCGCAAGCGCTACTGCTGAGCATGAGGTCCTGGGTTCGATTCCCAGGTCGGGCAAAGTGTTATTGGGTTTTTCCATCTGGAATTTCTCGATAGCAGTCCGGAGTCTGGATTTGTGCCCGATTGATGGCAATAGGCTCGGCCCCTATTACATGAGACTTAAAAACATAACTGGCGAAATGTGGGTGTACTATAGGTACACCTCTGCCTAGCCCTTCGGGGAATACAGGCGTGATGTTATGTATTTTATGTTATGTTTATTGTGTAAGGCTCGCCATTTCTTATGTGGGAAACACCGTCTTCAACAAACTATGAAAGAACATCTACTGTTTCTAAATTAATCTTGTCATTATTACCTGGTGACAAAAGATTATGAAATCTCATTTGTCTTTACTGTCAACTACATAGGATATTACGAAATTACCATGCAATTATTTAGTAAATTAATTGTGCCTTCATTACAGACGTTTGGGGTTCCGTGCTTCAAAAATTGTACGATGAATAAACCAATCCATGTACAAACTTTCGACAAATAAGTACCCAATACCAATCCATGTGTCAAGAGTTGGGATATGACCGCCATGAATGTGCGGTTTTATAATTTTTAACGTTAGACTAGTCAAACTTAATAGTGGTTATGTTGCATCAGACGTACAGTTTAATTATCGCCAATTAGTAACGTGACAATATTATCGTCGACATCCAAGTCCACGTCACGGCATTATGTTATTGTGTGTTGGATGTGTGTTTTAGTGTTTTGTTATGTGTATGAGGGTGTGTGTATGTGTGTGTGTGTGTGTGTGTTGTGTGTGTGTGTTGTGTGTGAGTGTGTGTTGTGTGTGGGAGGTGTGTTTGTGTGTGAGGGTATGTTTGTGTGTATTGGTGTATTTTTAGTGTGTGTGTTTAGTTTTTCGAATAAAAAAGATTTGTTTATTTATTTATTTAGAATAAGCACACCAACAGCAAAGTTACTTAAAATTCAAATGAAATAACATCTATAATTGGCATTTCAGGCATGCAAATAACAGGTATGCATAGGGTTGCCATTCGTCTCGATATATCGGGACTGTCACCGTCATTAGGCCCTCTGTCCCGATATCCCGAAAAAGCACTATTACGTTCCGTTTTATCGCGCAGTCATAGCAATTGAAAGAAAATGCCAATTGCCCAAATTATGCCAATATTTGTTTACGATACCTGGCCACAACGCCACTGTGAAAGGAGTATTTTCATTAATGTCGAGCCAGTAAGTGTACCGATGACAAAAATCGCCTGCTGCCTGAGACTGTGGAGTCAATATACAGTGTCAGGTTAACTTCAATATGACTTGCACGGAGTTTTATAAATAATTATGTTAAAGGGCAGAAAGAATCATTCAAAAAAGTAAAGTCTTCAGCAAAGTATAGATAGCAGTGATTATTTTGTTGTCTATATTTGTGTAATTGTTGTTGTAACTGTATCACTAACATAGTTGTTAAGTTTATTTTATTGTTACTAACACTGTATGAGTCTCATGGTTACTCTCAATAAATAATTTATTATTATTATTAAAGTATGATCAAGTTACTTCTAGCACTGCTTCCATACATTAGAATTTGTATATATTTTTTATAAATAATATATTGATACTTAATTTTTTTTTTCTTTGCGTCCCGACACGAGCATTGCCAAATATGGCAACCCTACTTTGCATGACATTGACATTATGAATATTAGAGACAAAGGAAACAAAAATAAAGTGTGTATAGCAGACATAAAACTAGAACACTACAAAACTAACCAATTTGAGCTACATAGACGTGCACTGTTCGCTCTGTTTAAATAGGGAACGTCTGTATGAAGCGAAACTCATGACGAAAATATCAATAGGGTAATCTTTGAAGTTGGACCTATCATTATATTGCCTTGCCATACGTGTTAGGGGGCTATTAAACGTGGTATTTAAGGTGGATTTAGGCAATCCAAAAATACGAGGATAACGCTTACTACATGTGCTAGACCTAAAGCTAAAATTGTTTACCAATTTTGCATCTATGGAACCATTTATGATTTTATGAAGTATTAGTAAGTCAGAATGGTTACGTCTTTCGTTTAGTCACGAAAATAAAAATGTGCTGCTCCATACATCAATGTCCGCGTAACTCGACAAAATGTAGCAAACAGCTGAGAGCCTAGACAAATGACATTCGCTTCGAAGCGATTCTATTTCTGAGGGCCTAGACAAATGGCATTCGCTTCGGAGCGATTCTATTTCTACAATCGCTATCGCTTTCGCTAATGATTCCAAAAACTAGCGATAACGCTCGTCAAAAAGTGTCCCTTGGCTATGCATCTCTGTGGAAGTACCTAATCTTTCGACGCTGTCGATTCATTTCATAATCGAATGTTTTTAACATTGTCTAGCTAATTTCTATTCGTTGACCTATGATCACGTGACATTTCGATAGCTTATGTCAACCCCATACATTTTAACTTTTCTACAAGCGTCATCGCTAATCGAATGTTACTTTGTCTAGGCTATCGTTTTCGCTAATATTTCCATCATACAAATCGAAAACTAGCGATAACGCTTGTCAAAATGTTCCACTTGGCTACGCATCTCTATGGAAGTAATCGTTCGACGCTGTCGATTCTTTTCATAGCATCGAATGATTTTAACATTGTCTAGCTAATTTCTATACGTTGATCTATGATCACGTGACATTTCGATAGCTTATGTCAACCCAATACACTTTTTGGCTTTTCTACTAGCGTCATCGCTAATCTAATGTTACTTCGTCTAGGCCCTCTGATTTTATTTTTCTGTGCTATAGTTAAAGATATTCATAATGATGACTACAATGAGCACCTTTCAGGTCCAACACCATTTAAATTACATCTTGTACCTTTGTCTATAACTACGGAATTCACTACACAAACCTAACTCACAATTAACCACTTACAATTTCCGTACACAGTAACGCTACAGTGAGAAGAATCATTTAATAGCGACAATCATGTTAATGAATGCTTGAAAAGATAAAATTACCTTAGATAGTTAATTTAAACGAGTAGGTACTCCTATCTTATTACTGAGTTTCCTCAATCCTTCTTACAAAGTTGTTTAGTTTTCTATAGTGCAGCGAATAATCGGTGTTTCATAGCATTCTGTTTTGGCTTAAACTGCAGTGGGACTTAAAATCCTAATTCCTTTTTGAAATATTAAATTAGTTTTTATTCAGGATTTGATGACATAATAATGAAGAACTCAGTTGCTTGTCTCAAACATCGCTGATAAAAATGCTTGGCTCAAAGCTGGTCCTGCTCCACAAGGGCGCATAAACTAATTGATTAGCATTTGAAACTACTGTTGGAGCTGCTGAAGATTGTAAAACTATCTTTGCATTGTATACATTTAATGTTTTAGTATTGTATAATTGCATAGCACAGGTGTGAGTACACTATGTGCCTACTATAAAGCTACCATTTACCGGGTTTTTCTTTCATTGACTTGAATGCGCCCTGGCGACTGAGAGTATGTCATGCTCACTCTAATGTCTCGCTGGTGGTAGAGTGTGTGTTGGATCATTAAATTCCCTTCAACATGGTTGAACTGAATGGTGCTTATCCATGCGTCATGTTCGTGAACGGGCGCCGTCAGTGGGGGCTGGTTTTTTCTTAGCTGCCACGGCTTATTTTAATTTAATATTTGAATTGCTTTTGTATTTTTATTACGGACGCTTTTAAGGTTCTGTATCGTTCTCACATGCATAATTTCAACATGAACGATGTAACCAATATTTTGTAACCATATTTTGATTCAAAAAAGTGTCCATGGAGTTTCTTGCCCGTTCTTCTCCATTGGTACCTACTATGCTTTGGAATGGGTAACTAGCTTCATCTTTCTGACTGACCGACCCCTTGACAATTCAAAAGTGCCTGTAATTGGTTTATTTGAAATAAATGCTGTGAGTTTGAGTTAGAAAAACACAAAACAGTGAGCTAATTTAAATAAATAAAAATATATTATAATATTGCAAATGAGAACGAGGAAAACTGTCCCACCGTAATAAAGTTTTTAACTACGTAGTACGGGGGTCAGGGTGAATCGGTTTCGTAGCAACCAGAATTTATTATTGTGCATGGAGTTACTAATTGGGTATCTAATCTTTTATATTCATAGAAAATAAGTACTAGTGTAAAATTTGTTATAAGGCTGTTATTCTTTTGGAAAAAAATAAAGATTATTATTATTATAATTGCGTAACACAATAAGAGTAGGAATGGCTTTCATTTTGGCAGTTCAGCATCTTTCATTGCGTTATAATGTTGAGCAGACAAATTTTTCGAACATAATTAAGCAATGGTTTAGCTATAGGCTTCAAAATGATTCAGATTGACTGCCTCGTTGGTCTAGTGGGCGCAAGCGCTACTGATGGACATGAGGTCCTGGGTTCGATTCCCGGGTCGGGCAAAGTGTTATTGGGCTTTTCCATCTGGAGTTTCTCGGTAGCAGCCTGGAGTCTGGATTTGTGCCCGGTTGATGGCAATAGGGTCGCCCCCTATTACATGGGACTTAAAACGTAACTGGCGAAATGTGGGTGTACTACACGTACACCTCTGCCTAACCCTTCGGGGAATACAGGCGTGATGTTATGTTATGTTATGTTATGATTCAGATTGTGATGATAGATAGTGTGTTACGTAATTAGGGGGCTGGTCATACACGTACGCCGCCGGTTGCGAGTACTAAGAACTAATAGATATGAAGGGTATAAAACGAGGTACTTTTTTAACCGACTTCCAAAAAGGAGGAGGTTATATGTTCGACTGTATGTATGTTTTTTTTTTTTATGTATGTTCACCGATTTCTCCGTCAATTGTGGACCGAGTTTGAATATTCTTTTTTTGTTTGAAAGGGTATACTCTCGAGGTGGTCCCATTGTCACCAAGTCAGTATCTGATGAGGGTATCCCATGGAAATTGAGGGAAATCCTCAAATTTTATAGGCACAAGTATAGCGATTTAGGTATTTTTTATAGTAACTCGTGCATTTGCTCTCAGAAAGCACCATTTGGTGAAGTGGAACTGATAATGAAGACCAGCGGTGGCCACCGAAACTTCTCAATAATAAGTAGTTCACGGGTTGCGATTAGATTTTAATATGGTTGCTAAGCAATTTATGCTCATCACAATGCATATGGTGAACCCACCATCAGCTCCAGTGGTTTTGGTTCTTAGCAGGAGAACTCCTCAACAATTAACGTCCCTGCATCGGGAAAAGGAATATTTTGTAAAAGGTGATGAGCAGTTGACATTGCATGCATGCATAATCAACCTATAATGTTCCCACTGCTGGGACACAGGCCTCCTCTCTTTTTGACTGGGAATGGGCTGTAATCCACCACGCGGGCCCAGTGCGGGTTGGTAGATGTCACATGTCTTTGAATTTTTGGTTCTAGGACATGCCGGTTTCCTCACGATGTTTTCCTTCACCGTTTTGAGAGCAGTGGTGATGAAATAATTTACACAAAGTAAAGCGCCTGCTTGCGTTCGAACCCACAACCTACAACTCGTAAGTCGGGGCCGATACGACTGGGCCACCACTGCTCTCGCAGTTGACATTAGGCTATTGTAACTTAGATTTATTAATAACTGACTCACAAAAAGTGAAAAATAAAAACATTTTTACAAAAAATACAACCGACTTCAAAAAAACCCTAAAAAGTGAAAAATAACTTTAATTTCAGAAGTCGGTGTCTTTTTATCTGTATTTTGTTTTTTGCCACCGACTTCCGAAATTAAAGTTATTTTTCACTTTGTAGGGTTTTTTGAAGTCGGTTGTATTTTTTGTAAAAAAGTTTTTATTTTTTGCTTATTAAAATGTTCCTATTTTCAGTTGCACTCTCTCTTCCTTTTTGATAGAGTTACTGAAATTACCGAGACAGGCACAGATTTTTTCTTATTAAGATAATAATAATAATTAAACATGAATGTCTTGCAAACTCAATTTTTCAAGAAACCATTATTTATAACGTAGATACTTATTATGCTTAGGTACCTATCTTGGACATCTTGCCATATCACTGTCATTCTTATCTGATAAGACCGCAGATAACAACATTTCTAGTGTAATAGTGTCGTGTCATCTGTTCATTGTTAAATATTCTAATATTTTGTAGTGGAATTGCGTTTTTATTAAGTTCTGCAACAATTTTGGTTCACTGTGGATAAAATAATTTGGTATGTGAATATTTATCTAATTGCAGAGTTGCATTTACATACGAAAATAAGTTATTTTTAAAACGTCTCTCAGTTAATTTAGTTTTATCGTTTCTCAAACTCAAAGCATTTATTTCAAATAAACCAATTATAGGCACTTTTGAATTGTCAAGGGGTCGGTCAGTCAGAAAGATGAAGCTAGTTACCCATTCCAAAGCGTAGTAGGTACCTATGGAGAAGAACGGGCAAGAAACTCCATGGACACTCTTTTAAATCAAAATATGGTTAAAAAATATTGGTTACCATCATCCATGTTGAAATTATGCATAACCTTAAAAGCGTCAGTAGTTGAAATATAGGGTATTCAGATCTTATCATTCAGATCTGAATACCCTATATTTCACAGTTCAACCATTCGAGTATCCCTATGACTATTCGACATTCAGAATCCTCTATTCAAAACGAATGTTAATTGTATTCAGAATCATCTATTCAAAGTGACTGTTGCATTCAGATCGAAATGAGACATCTATTCAAGATCGTTTATACTAATCTTACTATCGTTTATAATACTCCATTCGGAATTAAACTTCTACTATCGGGATTTTATTCTATGATGGTGTATATTTATTACTGAGAGTTACCTATTAGGTATTTATAAGTTACATGTAGGTATTTCCTTCCCTTGCAGGGAGACAAAATTTTCATTTAGTAATGTATGATGCAGTGATGTGAATTTATTATGGGTTAATGTGGTCTCTGAGTATAATACAAATACCAACGTCGTTTAAAAATCTTATTCATAATCAGTTGCTAAGCACGACTGATTGTTTACATAACAAACACATTCCCATTCCCGTAAAGGAAGCAGATTGTATTCTTTTCTACCCATCGTGTGCCTCATAGCTATAAAGTTATAATTATTAATTTACATCAGAAATCAGCATGTAGTATTTCGATTAAACCAATATACCACATTCCTAATGTATACCTACGACTACGACAAATGAATAGGTTTACATTATGAGTACAGACTCATGTCATGACTTGTTATTATTCATACAATAACAAGTATGGGTATGTGTATAAAATGTAAGTGTACCCTATCATAAAGAAGTGTTAAGTAATTTTAATTAATGTGTAACTAAGTATTTGTCTATTTGTTTGTTTGTTTGTCTGTTTGGTGTGGTGGTGACTTTTATTTTGATATTTTACTAACAGGAGTGATAGAAATAAAACAGCTGAAATATAATTATAATAATCTTTCTTTATTCATGAATATGAGACAACCATACGGAGATTGAATTGATTGTTTATTCACATTTTTTTATGCAATTTGCTTAAAATATCCTTAACACATTTATAAATATCATCATTAAATACATTCCCCACAACATGTTGGACACATATATTGGCATTACAATCACATGGTGAATTTGTGAATTCTTCCGCGTCAAAAACTTGTATTCGTATTATTTTACTACGATGACCGGTTGATGGTTTCTGTATGTATGAGTAAACAACATCACTTCTTCGTCTTTTATTATTGTTACTGTTGTTACTATTGCTGCAAGGTGGTGTTTCCTCAAATTGAAATG
Source organism: Griposia aprilina (assembly GCA_916610205.1). Classification (NCBI taxonomy): domain Eukaryota; kingdom Metazoa; phylum Arthropoda; class Insecta; order Lepidoptera; family Noctuidae; genus Griposia; species Griposia aprilina. The sequence goes on along the minus strand of OU744300.1, from coordinate 4,320,769 downwards.
GTTGAAATGGTCTTTCTCTTTCCGAATAGTTGACCACTTTTTGACGTAGGGCTTGTTCAGCAGGAATTGGTGAGTATGAAGAATTAGTGGGGAAAATATCGCTGGACATCTGAAACAAAGAAGTAGATATTAATTAAATAATACTTAAATTACAAGTTAACGAAGACAAATGAACTATCCTAGAATAGACCCCTGTGAAAATATTAAAAATTCATTTATAATACACATTTTAATATTTTTATTAATAAGTAATTTAAAATACTTTTTGATATTTTACTTACCGACATCGCAGAGCAGATAAGTCAATTCGAATGATTTTTTTTTGGTATCTTGGATTGATTTATATAGGTAGTAATCCATTTTTTTTTTTTTGTCATTAAGGTTCATTTTAATTTTGTTTTTATGTATGTAAAGTAATCCGAAACTGACGGCTCCTCTTGCCTCCATATGGCTAGGAATTATTGACACGTGCACAAAGATGGATTTCAATCTCCAGACGAGTGTTATAATCGCTGCGTTTTAAACGCTGGATTCTGACTCGTCACATCTCCAAACTTTGTTTTTTTTTCTAAGTAAGTATAAAATTCACTCCTGTTGATTTAAGTAAGTACCTACATAAGATTCAAAATCGCTTATCATTCGTCTTATATAAAACGCTGTAAACTTAAAACCGCTACGATTTGTACGCTCGTGTAGGTAATTGTCAATTTTTGCAAGTATGCAGTTTTTACAAATTTGGATTGAATGACGTGATTTTAGGCCTATAAAAACGCATCGCAAATTAGTCTCCGGCACAATTCCTCTCTGGAACGAATCCTCTCTGCAAGGAATCAACGCTCCGAGCTCCTAATCAAGCTACCTGTCTCCTAAGCAAGCATCAATCAAGAATGTAAGTACCTATTCATAATCATATCTAACTATTGAATAGTCAGAATCATGTATTAATTGATTTATTCAAGTATTAAAATGTTAACCGTCAATAGTTAGCACACTTAGCTCAGAGGCTGAGTGATGCTTTTTTTGTACCGCAGGTTCGATTCCTGCACAGATCAAATGCTAGATTTGTATTTTTTTTTTATTTTTTTTTTATTAACATGGTCAGCACAGTGGCTGACTGATCGATTTTGTAAGCATTTTGTGTCCTGGATTCGATTCCTTCACAAAATCAAACGATATTTGTATCTGTTAATTATTTATCTTCGTCACGATCAGTTACTTTTCAAATGTAGGAATTATGAAGGAAATGGATTGATTGCAATGCACTAATATTTAATTATTTGTTTTTGTTCACAGGTCGAAACTACTTAACAACGACCTTTTCCTCTCCAGCGATGACTCTGAACAAGAGGCGAAGTCGAAGAGGAAGACTGAAGAAAGAAAAACGAAGCGGGAAAGGTCCAGCAAGTTGAGCGAAGAGTCGACAAGCGCGAAAAAATCGAAGCCGATCATTTCACCAGTATCACCGTCAGCTCGAATTACAGCTGGTGAATTATTCGGTGAAGACAGTGATATTGAAGAAAGCGTCATCCCAACACAGAGATCCCACAAAACTGGTAATATACCACCACTATACTCATATTTTACTAGAAGGATGGCCAAGGGATATTCTCGACAGATAAGTGAGACTAAAGAAGGAAAATATTATGTTGAAGTGAAAATTTACAATACGGAAGAAATAAAAAAAATAATGCCTATAAATAGATGGCGCTCGGCCATAACTACCATTAAGACGAAATTAGACGAAAATAAAGAATCTTGGGCCCACATAAAGGAGTTTGTTAAAGCAACTCAAAATGATTTTAAAAACTGTGCTATCACCCACATGGGTGCCTATGATTAACTAGGTGTCAGTCGATATTTGCTTATATACTTAGTTTAAATTGTATCTTCTTTTAATTTTTAATTGTATTTACCTACATACATAATATGTCTTATTAATACTATATTTTATAAGTATGATGTTGCAGTATTAATAAATATTGTATAAGTAATCTCGTCATCGGTTTTCTTTTTTACAGTTACACACCTCAACAGCAAACCGAGATCTAGAAAGTCAATAACCTGTTATAAATGTAAAATTGAAATACCAGAAAATCAGTATTCCTATCATATGAGAACGAATATACACAAAGCAAATTGTTTATTGAATACCAAGTTCACAGATATTCATATTATTGCAACAGCATTCAAAAACAGATTAATGACATACAGATTGAATGTCACTCGGGAAGACGAGTACCTCGGTGTAGAGGCGTTCCTGGGTGATCATCTAATAAATATAACAGAATTGATAAATATGTCACTTAATGAACACAATTGCATAAAATTGAGTTTTGAATTGTTTGCCTATTTTATGTTATCAAAATCAGACGAACAACAATTAAAGTCGTTTAATACCAAATATGAAATTTTAAATAAGAACACTGATTTGAATGAATTATTAACCAAAGTAATAAACAAACTAAATAATAAATTAACCGAGTTCCAGCACTGTCAATCTGGTTGGACATTTATTTCTATGAGTCATCTCGAAATTAATATAAACAAGTATTCCCCTATGAGAGGTGGGTCTTATATAGAACTGCCGTCAGCTATTAAGCACACGAAAAGTTGTATAAATATAAAAAATAATGATAATTGTTGTTTACTATGGAGTATAGTTGCTGGATTATACCCAGCTAAAAATAATGTTTGCAGAACAAGTTCATACCCCCATTATACCTCTGTTTTAAATATTGAGGGAATGTCATTTCCTCCTACGATAAATGATATTAAAACGTTAGAAAAAAATAATTCCAACATCAGTTTAAATATATACGGTATACAAAATAATATTGTGACTGGACCTCTTTATATAACACTAAATAGAAGAAAAAATCATTTTAATTTACTTTATATAGAAAAAAAATCTATCGGACACTACTGTCTAATTAAAGATTTAATACGTCTAGTGCGACGTCAAGTGACTCGTTCTAAAGGAAAACTTTATTTATGTGATGCATGTCTACAACTATTTAGTAACGAAAATAGACACAAGACTCATAACTGCTCTAAGATTTTAACTATATTACCTGAACACAATTCTGTACTAAAGTTCAAACATTATGAGAGACAGCAAAAAATTAATTTCATAATTTATGCTGATTTTGAATGTATGTTAATAGACTATAGTGAAAGTAACTCTTTGAATACTCAGAAACTAAAAACACACCAACCTTCATGTTTCGCTTATTATATATGTTGCGCACATAATGATCAATTAAACAAGTATGTTACATATCGAGGTATAGATTGCGTAGAAATATTTGTTAAATATTTAATAAAAGACGTTAAATATATACATAACATTTTAAGTAGTAAAAAGCCAATGACTCCATTATCAGCAGAACAAGAGATGGATTATCGAAATTCGACTACATGTCACATATGCAAACAATTATTACTGAATGATAAAGTCCGAGATCATGATCATATTACATCCGAGTATCGTGGGGCAGCGCACTCGCATTGTAATTTGATGTATAGAGTTTGTTCATTCATTCCTGTTGTCTTTCATAATTTGTCTGGATATGACTCACATTTATTCATTGAAGAATTAGCAAAGTATGAAGGTTCTATTAATATAATACCGAAAACTAAAGAAAAATACCTTTCAATAATAAAACTAATAAATACAGAAAAAAACAATCAACCTATACAAATAAAGTTTATTGATTCCTTTCAATTTCTTAGTTCTAGTCTAGATGCACTAAGTAAAAGTTTATCAGAAAACGATTTTTTAAACTTATCAAGAGAGTTTACTGATAAAAGACAATTTGATTTAATGCGAAAAAAAGGTGTTTATCCATATGATTATATTGATTCTTGGTCTAAATTTGATGAGACGAAACTTCCCTTAAAGTATCATTTTTATAACAGTCTATGCGAAAAACATATAACTAATGAAGAATATTTACACGCTCAAACAGTTTGGAATACATTCGAAATAAAATCTCTTGGTGAATATACAGATTTATACATAAAATGTGATGTGCTTTTACTATGTGATATATTTGAACAATTTAGAAAAACAAGTTTACATTACTATAAGTTGGATCCGGCTTATTATGTAACATCACCGAGCTTAAGTTGGGATGCAATGCTTCTATATACCGACACTGAACTTGAGTTGATAAGTGATTTACAAATGTACGAGTTATTAGAAAAAGGAATTCGTGGTGGGCTAGCACAATGTACTCTACGTCATGCTGTAGCAAACAATAAATATTTACCGTATTTTAATGAGCTCGAACCAAGTAGTTATTTAATATATCTTGATTGTAATAATCTATATGGCTATGCTATGATGAAGAAACTTCCTATAAAAGAATTTAAGTTCTTGAGTCTGAAAGAAATTAGCAAGTTTGATGTAAATGATGTGTCAGATGATAGTGATTATGGTTATATTTTGGAAGTAGACTTAAATTATCCAAATTATTTACATTACAAGCATAAAGACTTACCTTTTGCAGTGGATAAAATAGTACCTCCTTATGGAAAAACATTAAAATTGGTTGCAAATCTCTATGATAAGCAAAAGTATGTAATTCATTATGTTCACTTGAAAGAATGTTTGAAAAAAGGTCTGATTTTAATAAAGATTCATCGTATAATTAGCTTCAGGCAAGAATGCTTTCTCAAAAAATACATTGATCTGAATACTAGGCTTCGTCAAAATTCCAAAACTGCTTTCGAGAAGGACTTTTTCAAATTATTGAATAATGCCATATTCGGAAAAACTATCGAAAATAAACGTAAGCAAGCCGATGTAAAATTAGTAACAAAGTGGACAGATACCAGAAATAAAACAAATAAGCATCTTGGCGCTGAAAAATTGATATGTAAACCAAATTTAAAAAGTGTATCAATTTTTTCAGAAAATTTCGTAGCTGTGGAATTGTACCGGGAAAAGGTTGTTTTAGATAGACCTATTTATATTGGATTTACCGTTTTGGAATATTCGAAGCAACATTTATACCAATTTCATTATGACTTTATTAAAAATAAATACGAAAATAATGCTGAGTTGTGCTATACAGATACTGATAGCCTATTATATTTAATTTATACAGATGATTTTTATCATGATATGCATGATGATCTTACCAAGTTTGATACCAGTAATTTTGGAATGAATAATCCATATCACATACCGCAACTTAATGCTAAAATTCCTGGATTATGGAAACATGAGGTTGGTGACGATTTAATCACAGAATTTACCGGTTTAAGAGCTAAATTATATTTTATAGACAGTGTGAAGACTGAAATTAAAAAAGCTAAAGGTGTTTCTAAGTATGTAACTTGTAACCTAAAATTGAATGATTATAACAATGTACTTCTGACAAATAAAACGCATAGATGTAAAATGAATATGATAAAATCAATTAAACATGTTTTATACACTCAGCAAGTAGATAAACAAGTTTTAGAAAGAAACGATGACAAAGTTCAAGTATTACAGGATCAAATTCATACATTACCCTGGGGGCATTGTGATTCTATGTTTGTAGATTATTCCAGTGATGTATAATCTGTTAATGTGTATTATTTTTATTACTAGTTTTTTAACTTTAAGCTATTATTTTATAGCATTAAGTATGATTTAATTTGTTAATAAAGGTACCTATAATTAGGTATATGTAATTACATCAAACTTTGTTTTATTTATTGTTGATCCCTATATATACACATGTCATTTACATTTATTTTACATTTTGACAATGAAGTTCATCAAGCAACCACAGACTTTAGAAGTTAATAATATAAAATTAGAAAATCAAACACGTAAAGTGAAACATAGCGCACTCTTACCAGACACTATTAGATGTATAATATGCGGTCCATCTAACTGTGGGAAAACTAACATAATGCTTAATTTAATATTACATGAAAATGGTCTCAAGTTTAAGCATATTTACTTATACTCGAAGACGGCTTTCCAGCCAAAATATTGTTTTTTTGAAACAAGTTATGAGTTACATACCAGGTGCTAACTTCTTTGTCTTCAATGATAATAAAGAAGTCATACACCCAAATGATGCTTTAACTAATGCAGTAATGATTTTTGATGATGTAGCATGCGAAAATCAAATCAATATTCGTAATTACTTTGCAATGGGGAGACACAAACAGATAGATTGTTTTTACCTATCACAAACCTATTCCAAAATACCTAAACAACTTATACGAGATAATGTTAATCTTTTAATAATCTTCAAACAAGACGAGATAAACTTAAAACATATATACAATGAGCACGTAAACACAGATATCGAATGGTTTCAATTTAAACCATTCGAGTATCCCTATGACTATTCGACATTCAGAATCCTCTATTCAAAACGAATGTTAATTGTATTCAGAATCATCTATTCAAAGTGACTGTTGCATTCAGATCGAAATGAGACATCTATTCAAGATCGTTTATACTAATCTTACTATCGTTTATAATACTCCATTCGGAATTAAACTTCTACTGAGTATTCCTATGACTATTCAAGTGACCCCTTAATCATTTCAGTTTATTCCTCTGTAACCTCATAATATATTTAATTATTCAAAATGTTCACCATGTCTCTGTTTTTCAATCAAAGCCACTTATTTCTTCGTCAAGTCATAAAATGGTCTACTAACAATATTTTAGACTTGTTTATTCAATAACATTTTTTAAAATTAAAATGCTGTATAGTAGAAGTGTAAGCATACTCATCAACAGCATTTGTTCGTGTGTGTAAATGAACAGAGCAGTTCAATATGAACTACTCATTATAACAAGCTGTTCAGTATGAACTTTTGATGGCGGTAACTGTTATAACAAATATTGCTAGTGTTTAAGAAATAAAACTGATAAGTAGGTCAAGTTAAAATATTTATTTCTACATAATTACAAAAATAATATAAAGTACATTTTGATAAGATACATTTTTTTTAAAGCAATGATACAATCAGTTTTATTTCTTAAACACTAGCAATATTTGTTATAACAGTTACCGCCATCAAAAGTTCATACTGAACAGCTTGTTATAATGAGTAGTTCATATTGAACTGCTCTGTTCATTTACACACACGAACAAATGCTGTTGATGAGTATGCTTACACTTCTACTATACAGCATTTTAATTTTAAAAAATGTTATTGAATAAACAAGTCTAAAATATTGTTAGTAGACCATTTTATGACTTGACGAAGAAATAAGTGGCTTTGATTGAAAAACAGAGACATGGTGAACATTTTGAATAATTAAATATATTATGAGGTTACAGAGGAATAAACTGAAATGATTAAGGGGTCACTTGAATAGTCATAGGAATACTCAGTAGAAGTTTAATTCCGAATGGAGTATTATAAACGATAGTAAGATTAGTATAAACGATCTTGAATAGATGTCTCATTTCGATCTGAATGCAACAGTCACTTTGAATAGATGATTCTGAATACAATTAACATTCGTTTTGAATAGAGGATTCTGAATGTCGAATAGTCATAGGGATACTCGAATGGTTGAACTGTGAAATATACTCGTAGGGTATTCAGATCTGATAACATTGTATAAAAACTATTCAACTTCATCTGACATTAAAAGTTGTATGCATCATACCAATATATGCGCCTTAAAAAATGTATTTTGTTTAAATAAGTGGTGTGAAGAAAATAATGTTCTCATCTAATAAATTAAGAACTGCTTATTACATAAATATTTACAATATAAGTGCTTCAAAGTGTATCTTGCTAAAATAGTGTTTTTATTTAAGAAGTAGAAATAAATATTTACAATTAAACTACTCTGCAGTCTTATTTTTCGAACACCTATGATATCAATACAATATAAAATTAAGTATTTCATTAGTAGTAAAAACTTCTATATGTCATTCCTGCTCAATTACAACTCGGAACACCACATCTTTATAAATTGAGATCACCAGATACAAGTCTTCATTAATCTTTTATACTTACCTGTATCGAGACCTTCTTATAAATGATTCAAAATTATTTCAGCCCACGATATGAAATATATAATAAACATAAAATTCGATTATGTTCATTTCGACATTATTGGGCTACAGTAGATTCAAAACGAAGATTGGTGATGGAAATGGCTGATGCAGGTTTTTTTTACTGTGGAAGTGGTTTAAACGATAAAGTTATGTGCTTTTCGTGTGGAGGTGGCATCGAAGATTGGGAGTATTATGATGATCCTTGGATGCAACATGCTATATTTTTTCCTGATTGCTTTTATTTAAATGCTGTAAAAGGAACAGATTATCTTGACAAAACAAAACGTCTATTTTTTAAAGAAACAAAAATATAAAATTATTTTAAAGTGGAAGAGGATTATTATATTGACTGTCCGCTGAATAAGCTACTAAATGCTATTAGCAATGGAGTCTAAGCAACTATAAATTACTTACAGTCATTATAAACCGACATTCGATTCCTACCATTGTAGTAAAAGGTTGAGTCCTAAACTGAATTAAACAATTTAAAAATAAATTGTATAAAGTATAATTAATAGCTACCATGCAAGATTCAGTGAAATATACTTCTGAAGGCAATTGTAAAATTATTATCCAGAACGCTAACGGCGAGGCTATATTTTTCCGAGAAATGCAGCCCGCTCATAAAAAATCAAGCGCAGATTTATCAAAACCTCAGGTTAGAGATACAACGCAAGAAGATTTATTCTATCAAAACATGCATAATACAATAAATTCAGGACACATTCAAGAACTTGTCTTTAAAAGTGGTAGCAGAGAGCTAACATTCTCACGAGTTAACGATATGCAGATTGGTGCTGAAAAATTGAAAGCGGGTTCCACAAAGTGTAAGGACACTGGCACATCATCAATGAGGAACATAATACGTGATTTAGTGATACCTGATTCAGAAGACATTATATGCTATCAAATTCTACCAGAAGATGAAATTCCTTTTATTTAAATCAGTTTGAAATAAATTTCAATTCCAATCAGTTGAAAAGTAACAGAGGTTGAATAGATATGGACTGGGCAGACACGTTTACAGATCTTCTTTCCTATTTAAATAGGTGAAAAGTGATAATTGAACGTTTCTAGATCAGATCAGGTGTTTTGAAGAGTAGTTGAAGATACTATTCACATGAATAAATATGAATAGTGGAAATTAGGGTATCCAGATCTTTTTTTTTGATCTGGATTAACATTCGTTTTGAAAAGAGGATTCTGAATGTCGAATAGCCATAGGGATACTCGAATGGTTGAACTGTGAAATATAGGGTATTCAGATCTGAATGATAAGATCTGAATACCCTATATTTCAACTACTAGCGTCCGTAATAAAAGGCAAAAACAATTGAAATATTGAAAAAGCCGTGGCAGCCATGAAATTACCAGTCCCCACTGATGATGCTAGTTCACGAACATGACGCATGGATTGGCACCATTCAGCTCAACCATTTTGAAGGGAACTTAATGATCCAGCAAACACGCCAATTTGTACGCACCAAGTTTCAATTATAAATCTAGTAGAATAAAATAAACCAGAATACGTAGTTAATTGATAAAAACAAAAGGTGACCTTTAAAAATATTACGTACGTCATTACGTACGTAATATTTTTAAAGGTCACCTTTTGTTTATTGCATTTATCATTATTTTCATTAAAACAATGATAAATGCAACACAAATATAAACTTTAATGACATTAAGGAAATAAACATGCAATCCCAAACCAAGCTAATTTATAAAATTAAAACAGGTTTATGATATGGCAGATATCAAGTAGCTTAGGTATGTTTATTTTTTATTTCATTATATTTGGTTTTATAATTATCATGGTATTAAAAACGTAAATAGCAGGTTTTTAGTTTGTTATTCAAATAATTAAGAAAAATAGGTGGTTTGATAGATTTTGTGATAATTTGTTTACATAATCAGCCTATAATGTTCTCAATGCTGATTGGAGTCTCATAAATATTGTCTATGAGAGGGAGTAGGCCAGTCCTTTTCGTGGGTGCAGCATACGTCCGTTGAAGGAGGTCTCCTCATGTGTTCGATTTTTTGGTTCTAGGATATGCCGGTTTCCTCTTAAAGTTTTCTTGAACCGTTTTAGCTGTGGTAATTAAATAAATTGCACAAAGTTAAGGCCGCTTGCCTGGGTTCAAGCTCACGAACTACGTTAATACTCAGTGACTCATAAGTCAGAGCCGTTACCAACCACTGGGCCAGTAGATACAGCTCATTTTTTATTTTATTTCCATTTTTATGCACTTTGGACTGAATGCTATAAGGCAGCTAAGAGCCACCGTAGAGTGCAATCATGATAAGTGAATTTTCGTGTGACTTTAAATATACACAAGGTTGTGATAATGATTTAAGAAATATCAGTTTTACATATACCACTTGATCAATCTTATCGTACCAGGCTTTTGAGGCCTTAAGCCATAATTATGGCTTTATTAAATTTTTACACTTTATTTTATTGACCTTCAAGAACAAAACCTTCTGGCTGTTCCATTCCATTTCATATATTCCATTCCATATAGCTATTCAACATGTACACGGAGTCATTGTTGTATCAGTGTCAAGCTTATAAAGGCCGTCTTTTAATATAGCACTCGCAATAACTGACTGATCATCATGTACTTAATGGCACTTCGGAAAGCTGACTTTTTTGTCATAAAAATAATAAACTTGTTGTTAGTTGAACATCATTTCCTTGCTCTTGTTTCATGTTTATTATTGTATATATTATATGTAGATAAGTATATGTTTTATGTTTGTATGTATTTGTTGTATATGTAAATGGTACACCACTGAATACCTGCATTATTGTCTCTCCTTCTCCCTCGAATCAATCCAAAGGTTTTCTGTAAAAGATCGCTTTTAGCGATAAGACCGCCCATTGTGTCACCCTATGTAAAATATCTACATTTATATCTGTAATTTTTATGGTGTCCATAATAAAGAGTATTCTATTATATTCTATTAATGTATCTAAAGATACCGTTCTTGAGTTTGACTTGAACAGTTCCTCGGCCCACTGTGGGAAGCAATTCTCCACTAGGCACTTTTACTGGAAATACCTTTTCATTCACGAAATCAATTAATAAGTTCCTATCCTGACACATATGACTAGTCGCACCACTATCGATGAACCTCGAATCACTTTCTATGTTTCCCAAAAGACCCGTCAGCAGAGTCTTAGACATGTCATCCTTTCCGGTCTTGTCAGTTGACGACTTCCGTTTAGACCCAGGGCGGTCCTTGATGAAATAACCGGTTTTCTTGCAACCAAAGCATTTCATCTGCTTCCAAATAGCTGCCAGTGCAGTCACGCTGTCATTCTTGTCATCACGACGAATATTCTCCTGCAGTAACTTGCCTTTGACGACTTCACTGGAACTCTTTATGTTGGAGTTCTCGATAGCCATTATCAACGGATCATAAACTTCTGTTAGACCGCTTAGCATAATGACAGGTACGAAATCATCATCGAGCGATAACCCAATATCGCTTAGCTGCTGAGATACGTCTGTGATTTTTTCAGATAGCTCTCCATGCTTTCACACTCACTAAGTTTGGTGCTGAACAGGATTCAAAATAATATCCCCCTTGAAATATTAATTAATTCATTAAAATAATTTCAGAGGAAGTGTCGTTCATCCTTTCAAAGATTAATCTGGTCCGCTCGAGCGATTAATTAATCAAATAAGTTGATTCACAATTGAAAAGGTTGACAAATCTGATCTCCTGTTAATTGGCTGATTTTACCAAAGTCAGATAGATATATTTAATCCGTGAAATAAAATTGACGTCTGACAGTGCTACTATGGAAAAACAGACAAAAAATCAAAGTTTATTCTCAGGATAAGATTTATTCTAGGTATAAAAGTTTGGTGAAATTCGCCATAAATCTGTCTTTGAAATTTCATCCTTTTATTTACAGTTTTTTTTTGTTTTCAGTGAAAATAATTAAGGAAAGCTTATTTCTGTTCATTTTGTTGTTTATCTACTTTGCCCCCTCATTATTATGTTCTGATCTGTGGGTGCATTTACAGACACAAATTAAGTGTAGCTTCAAAAACTATATAAAGGCAGCACAACGATTATATTTTTTACTAGATTCTGCCTCCGACTTCGCCTCCGTGAAATTTTTTGTTTTAATATAAAATAGATCTTATAACACTCGGCAACTGAAGCTACTTTCACAAATGGAATAGTGATATAATTCGGAATCGGAAAAGAAGTTCTGAAGATTAGCCACTTACTTAAAAACTAACAAATTTTACCTCTTTATAATATTAATAAAGAAGTATAGATGTTCAAAAACCACACCCTACTCTCGTAAGCTAATAGCTTATGTTTAGTATATGATAGTAATCAGACTTCATTATTCGATCTGAGTTTTGATTTGATTTTGTTACCCGTAACTCAAACTCAAACTCAAAGCATTTATTTCAAATAAACCAATTACAGGCACTTTTGAATTGTCAAAGGGTCAGTCAGTCAGAAAAATGAAGCTAGTTGCCCATTCCAAAGCGTAGTAGGTACCTATGGAGAAGAACGGGCAAGAAACTCCATGCACACTCTTTTAAATCAATATATAGTTACAAAAAACAAATTGTTTACATCATTCATGTTCAAATTAAAAAAGTGAGAACGATGTAGAAAGACGTGCACGTTTAAAGTATCCGTAATAAAAAAGATAAAAAAACAATTCAAAAATTTAAATTAAAATAAGCCGTGGCAGCCAAGAGTTGACCAGTCCCTACTGACGGCGCCCGTTCGCGAACATGACGCATGGATCAGCACCATTCAGCTCAACCATTTTGAAGGGAACTTAATGATCCGACACACACGCCACCACCAGCGAAACATGTAACAGTATGTTTAATACGTTTGCCAAGAATAAAGCAAAAAAAAATAGCTCTTTGAAAACCTTTTGGATCAAATCCTATCATAGAAATGTTGTGGATTTAATTAATAATGTTAACTAAATATTTACCTTTCTGAACAATTAGGTAGCTGGAAACATGGACGAACAAAAAACGTCGGGTCACTCAAGTCTGCCAGCTCGCTGTATGCACACATTCACAAATTTCGCGCATACTGACAAACTAAGTCAAAACTAAGTCCCGTTTATGTAAACGGGACTTAGTTTTGTCTTAGCGGAGCTCCGTCCGACTTTTTTTGGTTCGTCCATGACTGGAAACAAGACTCAAATTAATCTATCAGCAATATTACTATCTCAATATCAGGAATATGTAAAATTTATCTTATTGTAATACAGTGCTGTAAGTAGTTTACGATAAGTACTTATAAAACTTGACATTGCGCGAGTACCAACGTCATAATAAGCAGAGACCAGCACCATAATTGTGTAACATACTATCAATTACAATCTGAATCATTTCTTCATTTATGCTAATTCATTACATCATATGTTCAAAAAAATTGTCTGCTCAACAACGTAAATAACGCAATGAATGTTGTTGAACTGTCAAAATAAAAGCCATTCCTACTGATAGTGTGTTACGCAATTACCCGGCAGTACCCTATTTGTGTTGCACACTATCAATCACTATCTGAATCATTTTGAAGGATATTGCTAATCCATTGATTCATAATTATGTTCGAAAAATTTGTCTGCTCAGCAACGTAAATAACGCAATTAATGTTGTTGAACTGTCAACAAGAAAGCCATTGATACTGATAGTGTGTTACCTACATAATTACCCCGCTGTAATAACCCCTTAGTTGCCACCTAAGGCAGGATACCGACAATTACGCTACGGTTTCTTAAAACAGCGGTGGCCGGGCCATAATGGCCACAATGGCGGCTATCATGAAAATGTTGGCAGCGGGGCTTGACTTTAATGTGTCAAGAAACGCTTTCTAAGAAAACACATCAAATTCAAATTCAAATTCATTTATTGGTGTGATTTTTGGTACATTTAACATGAGATCTTAATAATAAAATAATTCGTTCCTCAAAAAATCTACCTTAAAGGTGTACACTCTTTCATAATTATAAATTAGTCATTATTATAAAAAAAGAATAATCAACATATTAAAATTAAAATAAAAACAAGCAAAACATAAAAAATTGTACATAAAAATAATTAATGGAAATAAAGATAATAATACAATGTCAAAATTAAATAAATATCAATGTCGAATAACTTACAATTTATCATTAACAAATTCGTCAATCGTATAGTAACATTTTTCCAATAATAAATGTTAATATGTTTTTAAATTGAATTATATTTAAGTCCTTAATTCTATTTGGTAATTTATTAAATATTTTTGGGGCCATGCAAAGTATGCTTTTGTGCATCAAGGCGGTCTTTGATGGTCGAACGCATAGTTCATGTCTATATACTTGTCTAATAATTTTATAGCGATGTTCATATGCTTTTCTAAATAGATGCATGTTCTTTTTAACAAATAAAGCAGTCTCATATATGTACAAGCAAGGTAAAGTCATTATTTTTAATAATACAAAATATGGTTTGCAGCTATCAGTTATTTTTATACCAGTAATAGCTCTAATGCATCTTTTTTGCGATTTGAACACTATGTCCTTATTGCAGGAATTACCCCAAAATATGACTCCGTAGCGTAGTACAGAATCGACATATCTATAGTATGCAGTAACTGCCGCTGCTTGATTGACTACTTTCTTTAGTTTATACAAAGCAAAAGCAAACTTACTAGTTTTTTTAATTAATATTGAAGTATGTTGTTTCCAATTAAGTTGATTGTCAATTGTTAAGCCTAAAAATTTTGCATTTGCAACTTCTTCAATTTTTTCATTATTAAAACTTACATTTAGTTCCGAATTAGCTACTCTTTGACGAAAATTCATAATTTTTGTTTTCTTCAAATTTATAATTAAGTTGTTAGGTTCTAACCAGTTAACAGCTTGTTGTAATGCATTGTTTATGTCAGCTTCAAAGTCTTTATTATTTTTGTCAAGTTTAACAATGATAGTACTGTCGTCAGCAAACAATGTCATAGGATAGGGTATATTCTGGGGAAAGTCATTTAAATATATAAGAAATAATAAAAGCCCTAGCACACTGCCTTGGGGCACTCCATAAGATATTTTTCGTTCTTTAGATATATATTTTATAACGGTTTTATTTAATTTACAAATTCGACTTATTTTTGTACGTTGTGTTCTATTTTTTAAGTAAGAACTTATAAGTGATAAAACATTGCCCCTTATCCCATACGCATCAACAACTCATCAACTTACTTTCATAAATAACCTTTCAGTAACGTCATCCGCCGGTAAATAGCGGACGTAATTTTTTTTTATTGTTTTTTTTTTATTGTTAATTAAAACGGTACAACACCAATTAAATTAATTAACATAGAAACAATTATTACGTTGACAATAATAAGTTGTATATAATCTAATAAATTTAAAACTAACATGGAACAGTGGACTCCCTTGCATACTTTCTCTCACAGAACACCAGACAAATACGTATAAGTTTATTCCATTCATCCCCAAACACATCACATTCAGGGTTGGCAGTCAGAAGGGCATTTAGCACCTTCAGAGTATGACAGACTGGGGATTCGGCTCTGGCAACAGTTTTGGATGACAGTTGCGCAAACAGATTGTGCCGGCGGCTCTGACGGTGTCCGATGTATTTGTCGGGCACTAATAATCGGCAGAAAAGGCTATGGAGCTCCGGGCAGTCGACACGTCCCCGTAAGGTCTTACAGGCTACCGTGAGCTGATCAAGGCGTCTTCTCACCTCCAACGAATTATAGCCCAAGGTCCCTAAAAGATAGTTGGTAAGGTACATATAAGGAAAGAAATGGAACCTTTAGAAGAGGCATCTTAGAAAAGTTTTCTGCACCTTTTCTAACCTCAGTGTTTGAGTCGCGGTATAGCGGTGCCAAACACAGGCACTGGACTCGAGTTTGGAGCGGTGTACAATAGCCTAATAACATTTGGACTGCGAAAGTCACGAGCATTTCGCAAAACGAATCCCAAGCGCCTGAAAGATTCCTTTGCAAGGGTAGAAACGTGATCTCTAAAAGTCAGACAGCGATCGAAAGTTACTCCCAAATCCTTTATATTGTTGACACGAGTAATTACTTCACCACCCAGATTATAGTCGTAATGAATTGGTCGCAACCCTCTACCATATGTCATGACGTAGCACTTGCTTGTATAAAAAAATAGTTTGTTCACAATGCTCCACTCATAGATGACATCCATATCCCTTTGTAGGAGTTTGCAATCCTCGTCCGTTCGGATTTGTGCGACTAGCTTAAGGTCGTCTGCATTTAGCAAACTTAACATTACTTATGAGGTCATTTATCATGATCAGGAACAGAGGCGGCCCTAACACGGATCCCTGACTTACACCCGAGCGTATATTATAAGGCTTGGACTCGAAGCAGCCATGTCTAACAAACTGCTTGCAATCGCGCAGATAGTCCGAAAAGAAGTTAAGAAGACCGGACGAGAAACCGAGGGCCCCCAGCTTTTTCAAAAGCACATCGTTGTCAACTCTGTCGAATGCTTTCCGGAAATGGAAATACAGAGCGTCGACCTGCCCACCGATGTCAGAGACGGGCTATGTAGTCTACGTGAATCAGTAAATTCGAGTTTACGGAACGACTCGGGCGAAAACCGTGTTGGGCATCAGATAAGGACATATTTACGCGTTTGTAAATGAAAGCGTGGAGTATATGCTCGAAAACCTTGGCAATGGTTGGCAGGATAGCGATAGGTCTGTGTTCCTCTACTGATGTTTTATCACTCGTTTTAGGGATAGGAGTGACTCGCGAAGTTTTCAATTGCTCAGGGTATACTGAAGGGCTAAGTTAAAGACATAACATAGAGGGGGTGCCAAGATATCATGACATCCCTTAAGGGTACAGGCTGGAATGTTATCAGGGCCAACCGAGCTACATGGTTTGAGTTTAGCAATCGCCTTAACTACATCCGGTGGGGTTAAAAAGGGGAGAGGAATGTTATCTCCGTCACTACTGACATTTAAATGTCTAGGGTCCAATTCAGGTGTATCGGGCAGAAACACACTAGCAAAATACTGAGCAAATGCCTCAGCCGCATTGACACCCGAATAAGTCTCACCATTGTACACCACGTTTGGCTCGAAACCGCCCTTTGATCGCAGGCTAGAAATATGCTGCCAGAATTGTCGCGGATTTTTGCCTATGGTATTTTCCAAACTATTACAGTACAATCTGTAGGCGTTCTATGTTCTTGCTTTAAGATCCGATCGCAGAGCACTAAAATCCGCATAAATAAGAAACTTTCCATTTATTATTTAGTTTGGTTTTACGCTGCGTATCGTTTACAATATCTTTAGTAAGCCAGATGACCGCCTATTTCCAGTGAACATTCTCTTCTTCTTTGGAATGGAAAAATCAAATAAGTCATACATTAATTCTGTAAAACTCACCAGCAGCCGAGGGTGCGTCATTGCGTAATGTGGCGGTCACTACTCCTCTAGGAAACCGTGGCGTTCCTTTAGACTAGACTATCACTATTGGTTCATAGCCATATGCCACTTTCACCCAGTCTTCTTTCGATGTTTTGAAATGTATCCGTGCAAAGCAAAGGCGAGTAGTGTATATGTCAATTTTGTTTGTTTCCCATAAGCAAAAATAAAACCAAACGACATTGAGATTAAATGTCAACTAGAACGTTTTAGATTAAATAATGAAAACCTCATGGAAATTGTTCTACCAGAATCGCGTCGCACCGTCGCGTCGCGCCTGTCTGCAGGAGCCTTTAAATCTACTGGTGCCAGAACGACTTTGCCACAGTGTGTGTAACAACTTAGTTCGTTCTTCAGTAAGCAATGCATCAGGTTTTATGACGCATGATATAAGTCACTATCCACACTAAATCATGGAAGAACAAGTTAGTGGCTAATAAATTGCAAAAAAAAAAGATAATTGCTACATTCATCGCAATGAAAAAAATGGTGATCGTTCGATCAATTCTTGAACCATTCGTTAATCATCAAGATTATAATAGATGGAGTGTAAATGTGGTGCAGTTCCACAAACGATGGGATACTTAATATAATATCATGTTCTGCGTGTCCTGTTGTCTGTACGTCACAGGAATTGATGGACGCTAGTGATGGCGCCAAACACGTAGCCGAATTCAGAGCCGAGTTCATTTAGATTGCTAAGAAGAAGACCAACAAGATCTCTTGATGTTTAGAGTATATCGTTGTATCCACACGTATCATGCATAGGGTTTTTTGTTCTAAATTCATCTCTCACGTCAACCTAGGCGGTTTGCGGCTGTGAAAACGGCCTTACCTGGATGCGCGGCATGACCACTTCTATCTCTAGTCTACGAAGAGAAGACAAATCACTTTCTTAACCAAAAGTCATTCTTTTTTTGAATTTTGACATCGCGCAGTAGAAATCTTTCCACAATCTGTAATTTTGTATTCCATTTCTTCTGTTTCTATAGTGGTTATGCCGTGAATTAAGGCCGCGAGCCATTCTAGGCTATGCAGTCTCAGTATTCGTCAGGTTCAAAACAACAGATGGTTTGCCCAATTATCCAGAGTTCAATCAATCTTCGTCACCTTTTGCCAACTCCGCTGGGATTGACTTCTAGTCTATCCAGATGCAGCTTTGTATGGTGTGCCTGTATGTACGACCTCCACAACCCAGTTACTGGGTAACACGATACCACGATAAAATCAAAGCATTTATTTCAAATAAACCAATTACAGACAATTTTGAATTGTCAAGGGGTCGGTTAGTCAGTAAGATGAAGCTAGATGCCCATTCCAAAGCGTACCTATGGAGAAGAACGGGCAAGAAACTCCACGGGCAATCAAAATATTCTTGCAAAAAATTGGTTACATCATTCATGTTGAAATTGTACATGTGAGAACGATGTAGAAAGACGTGCACGTTTAAAGCGAAACTGCGACTACCAGTAACGACTCTGAAACATCCAATTATCCGGACTTACATATACCTACGAACAAAACTACGTAACATATAAACGTACGTAAAATACGTAACAAAACGTGTTCTACTTTACCTTCGAACTAGTTGTAATATTTTGAAATTTCTTAATACAAAATTTACAGCAGAGAATCGGATCTAAAGTCAGTTTTTGTGATAAGAATTTTACGTTTATCGGAATAAAGTTCAAAATTCAATACCTGGCACAAAGGTTTGGGTTTAGTTCACAGTTTTAATGCGTTTTATAATGTGACGGATTCAATTTACTCACTCAACAACTGGCTTTTAGTAGTCAGCTGATGGTCCCTCCATAATTGAATGACACCGTTACTGAATCCATGGTAACAGTTTACACATCGATATAAATATCCTGTATTTTCTTTAAACTCGAAATTTCGGTTACCAAAAACTGACCAACGATTATCACTTCAGAATCATAATTATAGTCTGCAATCTACCTAAGAAATCTGACCACGATGTCACCGGGTACTAAGTATTGTATTACGTAAACTCATACATTTATGTTATTAAAGGCAACACTACGTCAATAATAATTAAAGCGAATTATTTTGCAAAATAAAAACGTCATTATAAAGTGGCTTGGACAACTTTGTTCTTGTTGACACTGATTGCGAGTCATAAAGAGTTGGCAACTCTGCGCAACTCATTGTGGCAACGACTGCAACATAAATCTTAATCTCTTAACGTCACAAATTGATGACTCCAACGATGTCGTGAGGTTAATCACTCTGTTATTTTGACAAGCGATTCCCTAATTAATTACGGTGTCTATTATTCATCATCATCATCAGCCTACAGCCATCCACTGCTGGAAATAGGCCTCTCCAATTGCACGCCACTTAGCTCGATTCTCGGCAACTCTCATCCAGTTGCTACCAGCCACTCTGCGAAGATCGTCGCTCCACCTAGCCTGAGGGCGTCCTACCTTACTTTGTCTGTTATTGTTATAATCTATTTAAAATATTTTCCACAAGTGGTGATACTTAAATATGCGTCTAGTTTACCCTATTCAGTCCTGCTTCCACCTTCTCTTTCATTTCTTCAACCCATATCCACCCAATGCTGAGTGAAGATCTCCTCCATTTCACGCCAATTTATCCGATCTTGGGCGAGCACGTTGGTTCTCGCTAATATCTTTACCCATGGCATAAGCTATGTTCATCAAAACAAGAATCATTTATTAAAATTAGGCTGAAGATCAGCACTTTTTGAATGTCAAGACTATATAAAACAGTCCCCCAAAAAGCCCACCTTTCACCACTTCCTAGAGCTTTAGCTGGGAAGAAGAAGTGGTGCAACAAACTCCCGTGCAGCACAGTTGTCTGTTAAGTTAGATAGTCATAATGTATATACTTATATATAGTTCCATCGACTGACAAATAGTCAATGTCACTTATCCATTGATCGCATGCGGTACTAAAGACGACTCTTGTTACACTAAGCTGAACTTGAGTCGAGTCCGTGTCTTATATATTTCTTAAGAAGTGGCACACGTTTTAAAATCATCAACAAGGAAAGGTTCGGCTTTTAGTGTTACTAGATCCGGCTGATTGGTATAAAAGTGACTGTTATCTGATTACCGAAAACTATATACATGAACTCACGTCTTTTTCTCATGGGGCAGAAACTACAGAAAGCCACCTGCTACGATCCTTACATAGTCCTTTTGCTTCGTTTTCCCTTCAAAAAACTATTAAATTTACTACCAAAAACTATTAATTCCAATATAAACTTGAAATCCTTGACAACCCGTTACATTGATCTTTACTACGAGTATTGTATGGTGGTAAAAGTAAGAACACAAATTTAGTGAATTTTATTTCGGAAAGGAGGGTGGGATTTGCTTACGAGCCATAAGTCCTAGGTTTGAACCTAGGCAAACCTAGGACCGTAATGGTAGGTAATAGCCCACTTCCTCTCACAGGAAGCAGGCCTGGCTATACTATGTCTACAAAGAGACTATAGTCATTCACCTAACATCGCAAACACTTCGGAATACAATGACGAATATATGCAATACAAAATAATGATTTGTGAGTCACCCAAGCCACGGTTCGCTCTTCTAGTATGTGTCTATCATGAATGAGTATATGCACTAAAAAAATACTACGGTTTCTAACAATACAACTAATTGTAGTGATGACACCAACAAGGCCATTGTGACAAATCGACAATTTCAACATGAATGATGTAGGTAACCAATATTTTGTAATTATATTTTGATTTAAATAGTGTCCATGGAGTTTCTTGCCCGTTCTTCTCCATAGGTACCTACTATGCTTTGGAATGGGTAACTAGCTTCATCTGTCTAACTGACCCACCTTGACAATTCGAAAGTGCTTGTAATTGGTTTATTTGAAATAAATGCTTAGAGTTTCAGTTTGATTGCAAAAGATACTAGTTTAATTTCAATAGTCCATTTTATTAAATTCATACTAATTTTATAGACACTGGATAAACTTCATATACTAACTAACTATTAAAATAAAAATATAGTTAATCATCTGCTAATTACTGTTTGTCGTGTTAACAACAGTTTTTTGTTGTAATTAATTATTAATTACAACAAAAAATATAATTAGCCATTAAACCATTATGTCTCATATTTTTCATGTTTTTTTTTTTACCAGAGATTTAAATTGTGGTAACCTGAGGGCCAAGATAAGGTGACACAATTTATCATCGATAACGATCATGAAAAAGTAGCAGGGAGGAGGAGGGATGTGCATGAGGGCAAATAAATAAAAGTCAAAAATGTACATATTGGATTGTCTAAACAAACGAAAAGTTGTAGTCATCCTGTAAAAAAAAATTGTAAATACGAAACGCTTTAAAAGCAATGGTATATAATAAATAAATATCGTTTTTGTGCTCACCAGTTGGTGCCACTGGCGAGTAAGGTCCTGTCAGTACTTTTATTTAATGTTTTGAATATGTTGACGTACCCATAAATTCACACTATGTTTATTTTATTACATTTTAAAGCTTCAAATCAATATTTAGATTATAATGTTCCTAAAATTGGCAAGCATGAGCAGATAAATATTATTCTTCCTTCAAGTGCTACCAAATTAGATCCTAACTTTCTACTTAAAATCTTAAGTCATAATTAATCAGGAATGGCACAACCATTACAGCAATTATGAATCATTAGCTATAATCCGTGATAAAAATCCCGCAAACAGTGAACGTTCAGTACATTTGACATCTAGAGACCTTACTCTACACTAGCGCCTCCAGCGGCGAACTCAAATGCGATAGCCCTCATTGCCACTTGTGTTGGCCTTCTGTACGAAAATCCCCTGTCGGACAATCAAACTCAAAAAATATTTTATTGTCTTCTCTTCCTCCTGCTTGTATCCTTTTAATTATTAAAATTGTTTAGGATCGGCGAGCATATCTTCGCCTTCGCTAGATATCAATTTTTCAAGATAAATAATAATCTGTTTGCCATGAAGTTGCATCTGTCACTCGAAAAAAACCGCGCGCAATTTGCGGCGACTATTAAAGTTGCATCAGAGTTGCGCAGTCTGTAGATATCCTATTTTTATTTAATAGCAGTAGTAATGTGTCGTTTAGCGTTAGTAAGTTTAGTGCTGAACCAGTCTGTCAGTAGGATACACAAGTATACACCGGTGCAAGGTTGGTATATTTGCTGTCAATATTTATTTATTTATGCCGTGTTCGGTCTAAAAATAAAATAATTTGTGATAATTTTGGAGTTGGGTTTGCGGTATATGTTTTAAGTTGTATCTATTTAGTTTATACGGAGTGTTAAGGATAAGTTAGTCAAAATGATTTTTTACACTACCTACTCGCTAACGTCCAATTATCTATTATTAACACTTTCCGGGACATGACGCCTCTCGACGTTATCTCGGTGTATCGTTACGTGACAGTACGGCTAAGGGCGGTGAACTTTATTTCATGTTATTTGGCAAACCGTCGATAGCCGTTGCTTGCTCATAATATTTCCAGGAAGCACATGATCTAGTGTCACATCGCGCGACTTCATTCATTCGTTGGTGTCACGGCAGTCTTTTCGAGTCATTTTCAATACACATACGCAGTGCCTATGCACCAAAACAACACATTCACACCGCGACAGGCATAGACTGAGCCATACAAGTACAATGTTCAACGTCTGTGGCCGTATTTGTCGTATCAAAAAATTCAATATGTAATGTAATATGGCAGTACGGCTGTAGACGTTATGATAAAATGTATGGGATTTTGAAGTGTCATATCATGAAATTTGCAAATAGTCAAGTGTCCCGGAACGTGTTAAGTCATGCAAACCTAGCGTAAAGCAAGACATTAGAGCCTTTAGGCTCTAGCCGGGCATTAATATTGTACTGAATTTCATTATGACCTGCTGGTCATTAATGTGATTTGAATTTGGAATCTCAACTGAGAAAATCTTATGGAAACTTTTTTCTATTACGAGTATTGTATAGCTCGACCACTTCGTAGGTTTTAGTTGCCGTAGACGAACGAAATGATCGGTTGCTGTGGTGCGTAACCACGCGTTCGAATGTTGGATTTGGGCTGAAGCCCTATTGACGATAATTATTTGTTGAAATTGCATGAGTGTTTTGATGAATTTGCATGAGTTTAGATTTAAAAAATCAAAAACCTGTTTTTTTTGTTCAATCTCAAATTTGATACTACCAACCGCATCAGACTGCTTGAAAAGTGAACTTGTTTTGAATCTTAGTTTTAGTCAGGTTTTTTGTTTTTGACTTAAAAAAAAATACATTTAGTGTGTTATATTTTTGGGAATCATATTTTCAAACCCTTTATTTTGATACCCCACATATTCATAGTATAATATTTTTTTAAGACCGTTCTTTATGACTTAAACCGCTATTTTGATTTCATTAAAACAAAAGCTAATAATCTTCGCGCGACCCAGACGAGGAGGAGGATGCTTCGAGGGTATAAAGAATCCCACATACAAAGATACATACACTCGAGAGCAATGAATCCGGGTCACATAAAGAATCCTAAAAATCTCGGAAAATAAAAATGCTAGGTTAATGCAATAAATTGTATTTAATAGACAATGTAATACTCCTTAAATGAAGGTATTAAAACTTCTTAGTTATTGTAAAGTTATATCATAAAAAAATCAAATTTGAAAAAGGGCCACTTTCGAAGATGGAACTACGAAATTACAGCATTTGGTTTTGCTTTTGTTTGTAATCTGTTATTTATGTGGGTACATAAACCATGTTGATAGTGCTCTATATTCATTATTCAAGCTGAAATTATGTCGCTTACGCCTGAAGAATGCACCAGAATACTTACAATGCTGGAAACCGGCCGGAGTCAGCGCGATACAGCCAGGACTGTCGGTGTGTCGCTGTCAACAGTACAAAGAGTTCTCCGACGTTACGAAGAAACTGGTTCTAACCTACGCAGACCAGGAACGGGCAGAACCAGGTGTACCACAGCACGAGAAAACCGATACTTGGTGAACACCATGCTTCGAAATCGCTTTCTCACAGGAACTGAACTCACAAATCAGTTTCGACGCCTCGGAGGAAGTAACCCAAGTGCATGGACAGTAAGACGTCGGCTTGCTGAATCTAACTTAAAACCCCTTAGACCTGCAAACGGCCCTAAACTGGAGCGTGGGCATCGTATTTCAAGACTAAGATATGCCCAGAGCCACGTAAATTGGAGTATTGAAGATTGGTCAAAAGTTATGTTCTCCGACGAATCAAAATGTATGCTCTACAAGCACGATGGAAGACACAGAGTGTATCGAAGACCAGGGGAAAGATTCAAGCAAGCATGCATCGAAGAAAAAGTAGCCTACGGTGGTGGGTCTGTACTTGTGTGGGCCGGAATTTCTTCTGAAAGTCGCACAGAGCTGGTGATCATAGAAAACGGCTCTTTAACTAGCGTAAGATATGTGGAAGAAATCCTCAATGATCACGTTGGTCCATTTATGGTCAATTTAGGTGAGGATGCTATATTTATGCATGACAATGCCCGACCTCATACAGGTAGGATTGTGAATGACTACCTTCAAGAGATGAACATTACTCGTATGGAGTGGCCAGCGCGCAGCCCGGATATCAACCCGATCGAGCATGCTTGGGACGAGCTAGGCAGATGCGTAAAACAACGAAACCCTCCCCCAATCACGCTTCGTGAGCTCAAAATTGCTCTCACAGAGGAATGGGAGAATATTCCCCAAAATCGTATAAGGAACTTGGTGTACAGCATGCCAAACCGCGTAAACGCAGTAATGGAAGCACGAGGAGGCAATACGAAGTATTAAAATTCAAGAAAATCGTAATAAAGTTCAAAAATTTCATGTTTCCTATTTTTGTTTTAAGGAGAGATCAGCAGTTTTTTTCTTTATGTAATTTTGTGTTAATAAAATGTATGGTGACTCATATTTTTTTACTTTCATTTAAGGAGTATTACATTGTCTATTAAATACAATTTATTGCATTAACCTATCATTTTTAGTTTCCGAGATTTTTAACATTCTTTAAGTGACCCGGATTCATTGCTCTCGAGTGTAGATACGTACGCATGAAAAACATAACCCTGTCTTTGCTAGCACGTAGTCGGGTAAATAGTGTATGAAACTGAACATAACTAGGTATTCCCCGGTTATTTAACGGTTTCATAAACTACTAATTCGATAATCGAATTGGTTTTTATTACCTCGCAGTAAGTGCGAAAGGTAGAATATTCTCCTCGGGGATAATGGTGTCTTCGTCTTGGGCAAGCTTGAATCTCTCGCTGTACTCAGGATTCAACTCTTAACTCCCTCGCTTCGCGCAGGAGTTAACTCAGAGCTCTCTCACTGCACTCAGGAGCCCTAGAATCCTTTGTTGCATTCAGGATTCAAGATAGCACCCGTGACATTAAGACACATCTATATCCCCTTAGTGCATAATCTACTATTATGTGTATGCTAAATATGAATCGCATTTGAATAAAATAAGTAGGTACATCTGCAAATCTAGATTTGGGAATAGTAAAAGCCGTTTTATACATTTAATCAATTAGACGTCTATATTTATCTATGTGATCATGTTTGATTTACATTGGTTGAAATTTTATTGTTGTTAGTACGTATATGTGTTTTCATTTCCTATAGTTCAATTAACATTATAACAGCACTAACAAAGAAGTTGCTCAAGAATTTGTAAACTTTACCAGTATCCCACTTAAAACCACTGAAACCATAAACTCGTCACCCTCACGTTCTATTTACATATTAAAAGCAAACATTTCATCCTGCCCGACTGAATTTAAATTCAAGCATATAAACCCCATAATACTATTAAAAGCTTTCAAACAAATCAAGATTAAACTAACCGAAGATATATGGGGAATTTCTATCAAAGTGTGTTCCTCCATTATTGAGACTATAGCGCCGTACTGGGCCTTAATATTTAATTTGTGTGTGGATCAAGGAGTCTTCCCGGATCTAATGAAATACAGTAAGGTAATACCATTTTTCAAATCAGAGGATAGTAAAGACACCAATAATTATGGACCCGTATCCGTGTTGCCGGTTTTCAGCAAGGTGTTTGAAAAGGTAATGCTGAATCAAATGCTCAATCATTTTAACACCAATACAATCTTACATGATCAACAGTATGGTTTCACCAAGGGACGTTGTACGACTGACGCCGGTGTTACCTTATTAAAACACATATTTACGGCGTGGGAAGAGGCCCAAGACGCTGTAGGAATCTTTTGTGACCTCTCCAAGGCATTTCATTGCGTCGACCATGAAACCTTAATCATGAAACTTGAGCATTACGGACTTGGAAAACTTGCTCTCAGTTTAGTAGAATCTTATTTAAATGATAGACAACCGCAAGTTCAAATATATGATGTCAATTCACTCGGTTTAAAAGTAAAAATGGGTGTACCACAAGGCTCGATATTGGGTCCTTTGCTCTTTTTAGTTTATATTAATGATCTACCCCATTTGTTAAAAACCCTACTACAAATGGTGTTATTTGCTGACGATACTTCTTTAATTTTTTAAATTAATAGACGTGCATCAAATTTTGACGACGTAAATAACGCCCTACTGCAGATCCAAAATTGGTTCACTGCTAATAAATTAGTATTAAATGGGAATAAAACTAAGTGTATTAGATTTTTCTTACCAAATGTCAAAAGTAAAAATTGTGAGATACTCGTAGTATTAAATCAAGAGAAACTAGAATTCGTCGATAAAACTGTTTTCCTGGGGATCACGCTTGACTCAAGGCTTCAATGGGGTCCTCATTTAATATCCCTTGCAGGACGGCTAAGTTCAGCAGGATATGCTGTGAGAAAAATCCGTCAATTTACTGATGTAGGTACCGCGAGGCTAGTCTATTTTAGTTACTTTCATAGTATTATGTCGTACGGTATTTTACTATGGGGACGGGCTGCAGACGTCGAGTCTATTTTTATTCTGCAGAAAAGGGCCATCCGAGCCATATATGGCCTCCGCAAGCGCGACTCTCTAAGGGAACGGTTTAAAGATATTAACATCATGACGGTACCTTGTCAATATATCTATGAAAACATCATGTACGTAAGGAAAAATCTACATCTTTTTAGAAAAAGAGGTGAAAGATACAATTATATCACTAGAAAATATAGGGATCAATTAGTTCAACCAGGTTTCAGGCTGGCTAAAGTAGACTCATCTTTCATGAGGTACTGTTTAAAATGTTACAATAAAATACCTCCCCATATTCTTCAACTGAATGAAACTAAATTCAAATCTTATATAAAACGCACACTATGCAGCCAAACATATTATAACTTGGGGGATTATATCGCTGATAAAAATGCTTGGCTCAACGCTGGTCCTGCTCCACAAGGGCGCATAAACTAATTGATTAGCATTTGAAAGTACTGTTGGAGCTGCTGAAGATTTAAAAAAACTTATCTTTGCATTGTATAAATTTAATGTTTTAGTATTGTATAATTGCATAGCACATGTGTGAGTACTATGTACCTACTATAAAGCTACCATTTAATAGGTTTTTCTTTCATTGACTTGAATGTGCCCTGGCGGCTGAGAGTTTGTCATGCTCACTCTAATGTCTCGCTGGTGGTGGCGTGTGTGTTGGATCATTAAGTTCCCTTCAAAATGGTTGAGCTGAAT
This sequence comes from Griposia aprilina, assembly GCA_916610205.1. Taxonomy (NCBI): domain Eukaryota; kingdom Metazoa; phylum Arthropoda; class Insecta; order Lepidoptera; family Noctuidae; genus Griposia; species Griposia aprilina. The sequence goes on along the minus strand of OU744300.1, from coordinate 4,292,584 downwards.
GGTGTTGATCCATGCGACATGTTCGTGAACGGGCGCCGTCAGTGGGGACTGGTCATTTCTTAGCTGCCACGGCTTATTTTAATTTAATTTATTATTTGAATTGTTTTTGTCTTTTTATTACGGACGCTTTTAACGTTCTGCGTCGTTCTCACATGCATAATTTCAACATGAACGATGTAATATAATATTTTGTAACCATATTTTGATTTAAAAGAGTGCCCATGGAATTTCTTGCCCGTTCTTCTCCACAGGTACCTACTACGCTTTGGAATGGGTAACTAGCTTCATCTTTCTGACTGACCGACCCCTGGACAATTCAAAAGTGCCTGTAATTGGTTTATTTGAAATAAATGCATTCATTTAATTACAAATTAATTTTATAAACGAGTTAAATAAAACCAAAAATAACCTAAAATCTGTTTTTTCAATTAAACTTTTTACTATTTTTATTGTATATTTGTGTTTAATGATATAATTTATTTAATGCATTTTTTTAATATTTGTGTTACATTAATTTCAGAATTGGAGGCAGCATTATTTAACATTTTTACACAAAATACTATTTTAGTAGTGTAAAAATAGAGGTCTTAAAAATGGATTACATCGCAGAACCAGAGAATAAACTAATAAAATACGGACCAGAAGTAGTCGAAGAAATAAGAAAAGAACATAATCTTGAAAATAAAGAAAACAGGGAACAAGCCATCGCTATTATAGACAAATGGGTCAAATCGCAGGAGCACTTAGTGAAAAAAGATTATAGTAAGTACCTATTGCAATATTTTTTATATAATTATCTATGTTCATAAATGTTTACTGATCAACTTGGGTTTTCCATTGGCAACTGTAGTATTTTATATCTCGAAGCGATTCGCGCTTTACTTGTGGTTAACAAGTATACAAACACGCTGTAAATGTGTGAGTAAACGCAGGAGCTGTCGGTATCGTCCGAGATAGTGGCGAAGTCGGTATTGTAAATGTGTGTTCGTGTGTGTGTTATGTGCTGACGCTGCTAGTCTTCACGCACACATTCATATTGTGTTTCTACATTTTTTTATAGAGAGTGATGATAATACTGTACAAGGATGTAGGTATAAGTCGACTCAATAAAAAAATAAATCTAAAAATATATATCACCTAAACGTACATGGAGACTTATGAAACATAAATAAACAAACTCAGCTTTTCGCAGTCCACTGCTGGACATAGGCCTCTCTCAAGCTGCACCACAACACCCTGTCCTCCGCCTTCCACATCCAGTCTGTCTCAGCCACCTTTTTAAGATCGTCATTTCATCTAGCTGGGATACGCGGTCTCCACTCCAGGATTCGTTTGCTCCACCGGCCATTAGTCCTTCGAAAAACATGGTCAGCCCACTGCCACTTCAGTTTACTTTGCAAGCTATGTGGGTAACTCATGACCTCTCCGGATAATTTCAGTGCGGTACACATCCTTCGAAGAAACTCCGAGCATAGCCCGCTCCATAGCCGCTGAGCGACCTCTAATTTGTGAACCAACCCGACAGTCAGTGTCCACGTCATAAGTCAATTAACTCGATGGAATTTAGCCTCTTTGCCAATTAACCGTCTATGGCCTACCATAATCATAAGCAGGGCAGGTGACGTGCAAGGCAGGTCAAGGCTTATAGTTGTTGCGCACGTAATAACAATTATGGTAAAAAATAACATATCAGTTCGCATGACACTTCACTCTTCTTATAATACAAGCTGTGTGCCCGATGATATTTTTCACCAGCAATAATGAGCCTTTCATCTCCTATTTAGGGAACGATTTTTCTCCTTGGGGAATGATTGTATTGTACTTACCAACTTCTACGCTTCATAAACGACAAACGACTTTCATTCCCCTCTTAAACCCATTAGGGGAAGAATTTTCAAGAATTCTTTCTTAGTGCTCACTTTTGTTATATAAGAAACTCTTGTGCAAAATTTCATGCATCTAGAGCCAGCGGTTTTAGCTGTCCGTTGTTTGTCTCGTCTAGTAAAATATTTAGGTTCTGTGAATGCCTAGCAACGTGCAAATACTTGTTTTGTTGGCGAGTATATTTTGCAAGGCAATGTGATTATAGGACTTAACCTCACGACGGCGACGATGGAACGTTTAAACGGCCTATTAGCCATACTAAAATACAAGAACTAGTCGTTTATGATCTAATTATAATCATCATAATAAATATAAACGTACAGCAATTTACCTCTTTTAGGATTCATAAATATACAAGCTAGAAAAACCAGATTTATTTTAATGTTTTCCAAGGATAATAACTACCACAAATTATAGTCGTCAGAAAATTAAACAAACATAATGAATCATGATGATTGTCAATTCTTACATCATAATTCGTTATATCCGCTCCGTATGAAAATGGTGTGAATGGAACCTAAGATTCACCATTAGGCTAAAGTCTCTTTAAATCATCAGACGATACCGACAGCATGCGGTGACGACACGATGGAGACTGACACGCCGCCGCCGGTCGTGGATTGGTATGTCTCGTCCTTCGAGATCGCCCGCTTGCAAATTTTAAGCAGTCTACACACCAAACCCGCTGACCCACCGATACGGGCTGTGTCCGGTGGCGGCGGCATTATTTCAAAAGAATCATGTCGGCGACTTGTACCCGCACTTGTTGACGACTCCATGTCAGCGGGTCGGCGGGTTTGGTGTATAGACTGCTTTCGAATACACTGAGTCGACTGAGTTGAATTGTTCGTTGAGTCTGAATTGTGAAAACTATCAATTCTGTTGATGAAAGAAGAAGAGAAAGATGATGAAGTTCTTGAAATGCTTTGAGCAATAAGAGAGTTAAAAGAAATAACATTTTTTAGAACTGAAAGGAGCCTATAAAATTGACCGAGCGAGCGCGAAGCGTGAGCGAGGCGACTTCGTTTCAGCTTGGGTAAAATGCTTTCATATGTTCGGATGTCCGGATGTCTGTTCTCCTCAACTGGTCGCATTTCTCAACCGATTCTCTTGAAATTTTGTGAGTAGGTTCGTTAATTATATGGTTTTTTTTTCTGTCGATTTAGATTTTCGAAATGACGGAAATATGAGGTTGAAAACGAAAAAAAAACATTTCACATATTTCGCGCTCTTTTGTTTTAAACAGCGCGGTGAACATTTATTCATTTTTAAGCTATGCAAAGACAGACTCGCGAGGTCTATAGCTCACAAAGCCACTAGTATTTAGATAAATAGATATCTTTATCGTTGCTAAATTTCTCCATTTTAGCCCAAAATGTTACTAAAAAACACCTCGCACGTCGCGACGGCGGTGTCCAGCCGTCACTATGATTTGTTTTGATACCGCCCATATAAAACCGGTCGCGGTCGCAGTCGGCGTTGTGCCCGATTTACGCAGCGTACGATATCGGTGTATTTTTTTCAAGACTCTAACCCAGTAACGACTTTAAATAGAATAGAATAGTTCTTTATTTGCACAGAGAGTAGGTACAAGCTACAGATGTTTAGTTTAAAATGATCCTTATGCTAACTACCTTAACTAAGGCTTGCAATCAGTTTAAGCTATAATAACAAAGACTCATTCAAAATATATTATTAACACATTCAATCAAAACAATACAAGTTTACCATGTCAAAATGCGATGCAATAGGCAATATAATACATATGTCAGTTTTATTATAATGCGATTATAAATTCGTCAAGTTCGAGGTCAATTCAGTTAAATTTAAATATAAATGATCTAATACAAGTCAGGATTACAGAGGTGTCATATTATCACTTTAAATTCTTATCGGTTCAAAAAAAAAGAAGATTATTTGTGGTTTGGCCTGAAATTTTAAATGATACAGAATGGACTACGTAATAGGCAAGGGTTTTGAAAGACTGATTAGTCAGCCTTTCAAAAACCTTAGCTAGCCTTTACTCCCTTAACTATTGAAATTCATAGACTTAGTCCTACGAATTTGATTATTTGAAGGAATATATGCGATAAGCCCGTTAATTGCAAATCAGTCTATTTACAGAATTATAATCATAATTAGAATCATCAATAGAACTCTCCAAGATAGAGTTGGCCTCAAACGTCATGATTTCATGAAATAGTCATTCAATAGGGTAATTTGAACTAAGAGAGTTGTTTTGATGAATTTAATTAGTAAAATTCTGTAAAGGCATGTTTTTGCGGTTGGGCATCATGTATTTTGATCATCGTATAAATCTGACACCGACCTGCAAATTGCAAAAACGTAAGAAATAAATAATTTTGCGGGTAAATCTGACGCTTTCGCCTTAATTTTATATCAGAGAGCCTAGACAAATGGCATTCGCTTCGGAGCAATTCTATTTCTACCATCGGTATCGCTTTCGCTAATGTTTCCATCATATGAATTGAAAACTAGCGATAATGCTTGTCAAAAAGTGTCACTTGGCTACGCATCTCTTTGGAAGTAATCGTTCAACGCTATCGATTTGTTGAAAAAAATCGAATGATGTTAACATTGTCTAGCTAATTTCTATTCGTTGACCTATGATCACGTGACATTTCTATAGCTTATGTCAACCCCATACATTTTTTGGCTATTCTACTAGCGTCATCCCTAATCGAATGTTACTTTGTCTAGGCCGTCTGGTTTCTTAGTATCTCTTGTAATTGGTTGGACGGAAAAACAGCCAACTGACATGAGATTTAACAACAGGTAAACTTCAACAGCCTTTAAAGTAACTTGGACTTGACCGGTTTAACATAAATACTAGAAACAAAGATTTACTTATTGTGCCCACGACTAGGTTCCAAAAAATTAGTAATTCATTTAAGTGCCAAAGTATACATTTTTACAACAAACTCCCAAGTCTTGTTAAAGAACTGAGCCTCAATAAATTTAAATCATTTATTAAACAGAAACTGTCAAAAAGGTTTCTTTACAGTTAAAGATTACTTGGATGACAAACAGGCTTGGGATTCATTAAGCTACATCAATGTACCCCCAAGCAACAATCCATTTTATACTTTGATTATACACATACCTACATACATAACATCACGCCTGTATTAGCTGCTACCGAGCTGGCTGATACCGAGAAATTCCAGATGGAAAAACCCGATAACACTTTGATTATGTGTTTTAGAATTAATAATGTCATTTTTATTGATTTACATGACATAACATATTATGATATTTTTGATGACATTTAAAGAGAAACCTGTCTGTGAATGTGTGTAGCATGCAGGCTAGATAAAATACATGATATTCATTTTAATATTGTGAATGTGAGGACTATGTCGGTCATTGCTGCTTTTTTTTCCCCCTCTCAGGTAGTTTTAATCTTAGTCTGGCAGTTTGAGTAATTTTTGTGGCCTACCCAAATGTCCTTTCTTTGGTTTTGTTCGTCGAATCGTTGAGCTCCATAAGTTCTGAGTTGAGCTGCATGATTACTGACAAATGTGTGCACTGACTGGACAGGTCCACTCAATCTGTGTGGTTTTTCCTCAAAAGACCATTTCAGACAAATCTACATGGTCTTCACATGATCTGACCAAGATTATGTCTGGACTTTAAAAGAGACTGTAACCTCTGAGTTTGTTTCGGCCTTTTTTCTCAGAGTAGTCAGATAGGAAACGCCAACCTCATCTAGTTTTAAAATATGATTGACGTGTAAAAGATTTTGTACAAACCTATTTACAGAAATAAAATCATTTATCATTTATATATATTTTTAACTAGAGTTAGTATTTCCAGCATTCAAATTGAGTTTATAAATATGTCTAACTAGTGACAGCCGGTTTGATTATAAGTTGAGCCGATTAAAAAACCTCGCTTTTCAAGGTTAATAGTTAATATCTTGTTGTAAATTGTATCCTCTAGTAAAAACATACTAGTGGCAGGTAGACAACTTCTATCAAGTTTTTATATAGGTATATTTTTACAAAAAAAGTCTAAAATAAATCATTTCATTTAGGTATTACTGCTGTAGCCGTTTTCCACAAAATCGCCTGCTTGTTTTTTGTATTTCATAATTTTTAGGGTTCCATACCCAAAGGGCGTCAACGGAACCCTATTACTAAGCCTCCGCTGACCGTCCGTCTGTTTGTCAGCGGCCCGAATCTTTTGAACCATAATAGGTAGACAATTGAAATTTTCACAGAGCGTGTACTTCTATTGCCGCTATAACAACAAACAACCAAAGAAAATAATTTAAAAAATTAAAGATCGTTTCCATAACAGAAACGTGTTTTTTTTTAATCATTATGATGTGTTAAATATTGCGCGGTGGTACAGAACCCGTCGTGTGCGAGTCCGACTAGCATTTGACCGGTTTTTTTATACAAATATCCAGGATGAGAACTAGTCCTTTTCAGTTTTTAAATGTCTGTAGCATGCCATAATATCACAGTACAGGTTTTTTAATACATGAATAATAATAAAACTATTATAATTTAACACGTCTTCGTCTTCGTCGTCGTCGTCGTCTTCGTTGTGAAAAGAGTATGCTAAGATGGTTTGGTCATGTTGAGAGGATGAATGAAGGGTGATTAACAAAAGGTATTTACAAGGCATATGTGAGTGGAAAAACCCGGGAGGGGACGCCTTAGGAAGACATATTATAGTGACCTTATTGGTGATGTTCTTCAGAAAGGTCAGGTGCGTAGTACTCATAACCGGCGTGCGTGTATCACCAGATGTATGAACGTAAACGAGGCAAAAGGAGTATGTAAGGATCGTAGCAGGTGGCGTTCTGTAGTTTCTGCCTACCCCCATGGGAAGACGGCGTGAGTTTATGTATATATGTGTGTACGTCTTCACTAATTATTTTTTACTAATAAATATGACATGATGCATCATGGCGGTTTGTGCTAGTGTCGCCCCCTACTCAGAGTTTTGCGTTATGTTCCCTATTGGCCTAGCGTAATGTTTCCTATTGGCCTAGTGTAATGTTCCCTATTGGCCTAGCATAATGCTTCCTATTGGCCTAGCGTAATAAACTGAAAACGAGGCCACCTTATATAGGTTTTGTTACCACTGATGTGTGCTCGACTGTACTATACACCTCTACCAACCCCTTCACACACACGCACATATGATATCACGTTTATAACGGTGTTATTAAAAAAATAATAGCGTAGTAGGTATTTCCTATTGCAGCTAATTATTTTCCTGGCTTTTGACCTGTTTGGATTTCTAAGAAAACCACCATTTGCGTAGGTTCCACAGAGATTTAAACTAACGTTTTTCCTTATGTCAATTTCAGGTAAAGCATACCTAGAGAGATCCCTAATTACCTGTAAGGGTTCTCTAGAAAGAACGAAGAAACAAATAGACAAGTTGTGCACCCTAAGGACCCTGATGCCGAAATACTTTCAAACTACGAATCTTCTTGAAAGTGAGATTACGCAAATTTTAGATAGAGGGTAAGTAGTATTCTTCTTTTTATGGTGAATCCTCAGCTGTAGCCTGCCAAATTCGATTTTTCTTTGGTTTTTTGAAAATGTCAACTCTATTTTACGTCGTGTATTGATCAAAACACGATTCGCGATATATTTATTGAATAACAATCACCAATTTTATATAAATCATCAAACTTTAGAAATTTATTCCATCTAAGAATTTTCATATATAAAATATTCTGAAATTTTTTTAGGTGTAACCAAAGACATTAAATTATTATAACAATAGACGGGACATAACGAACAAAATCGTAATCCGATACATTTGTTCTAGTGGACAAAAGTCGCTCAGTCTAGTGTGGTACGCCTGCATGTCAAGACTACTCAAGACTGTCAAGTCGCATTTGTGTCCACCAAAATAAAAATATTTTCTAAGAAAATATGCTGATTTACGCATTGCGATATTGCAAATCTCGTTATGGTAAAACGACGAGACCTAACTTCGGTTTATTTACGTACTTATTTTTTAAAATTACTTAGTAATTAGAATTAAATAATTTTCATCTAAAGATCTAGAACATTTGCTAATTTTGTAATGAACGCCCTCTATTGCGGAGTAGCTTTACTACTGCCTTGTGAGATGTGATGTTGCATATCGATTTTATTATCGATAATATTTAATGAGGTAAATAATAAATTACTCTTAAAATAAAATACTGTTTGAACATAATTATGTAATTTAATTTAGATGCAATTAAGGAACAACTATTATTCGTTCAAGTAGTTTTCTGATATATTAGGTTTCCGAAAGTAAATAAAGTAGAACGTGAAAAGTGGATACGGTTTGTTCAAATAGACCGTAGAGAAGAAAATTGGCTTCCACCTGCTTCGTCAAAATTATGCTCGAAGGAAAAACCGAAAAAAAAGACGTCAATTTACTAATGTAGATACCGCGCGGCTAGTCTATTTCAGTTACTTTCATAGTATCATGTCTTACGGTATTTTTTTTACAATGGGGACGGGCTGCAGAAATCGAGTCTATTATTATTTTGCAGAAAAGAGCCATCAGAGCAATATATTGCCTCCGCAGGCTGGATTCTCTAAGGGAACTGTTTAAAGATACTAAAATCATGACGGCACCTTGTCCATTTATCTATGAAAACATCATGTACGCAAGGAAAAAATAAAATATTTTCAGTAAAAGAGGTGAAAGACACAACTATTTGACTAAAAATAGGGACTAATTGGTTCAACCAGGTTTCACACTGGCTAAAGTAGACTCATCCTTCATGGGGTATTGTATAAAATGTTACAATAATATACCTCTCCACATACTCCAACTGAATGAAACGAAATTTAAATCTTGTTTAAAACGCACACTATGCAGCCAAGCATATTATAAATTGGGGGATTACATCGCTGACGAAGATGCTTGGCTCAACGCTGGTCCTGCTCCAGAGGGGCGCATAAATTAATTGATTAGCATTCGAAAATACTGTTGGAGCTGCTGAAGATTGTAAAAACGATATTTGCGTTAAATAAATGCAATCTCTTAATAATGCATAATTGCATAGCACATGTAGCACATAAAGCTACGATTTACTAATTTACTAGGTTCGTCTTTCATTGACTTGAATGTGCCCTGGTGGCTGAGAGTATGTCATGCTCACTCGAATGTCTCACTGGTGGTGGCGTGTGTGTCGGATCATTAAGTTCCCTTCAAATTGGTAGAGCTGAATGGTGCTGATCCATACGTCATATTCGTGAACAGGTGCCGTCAGTAAGGACTGGTCTTCTCTTTGCTTATTGCAGCTTGGGTTATTTTTATTTTTATTTCTGAATTGTTTTTTTTTTGTTTTAAACTCGCTAAGCAGAGTTGTACTATGGGTACTAGACAATGGATATAATACTTATATACGTTTTTTTTTGTAAATACTTATAATACATAAGAAACACCCAGACTAACAAAAACGTATATTCATCACATAAATATTTGTGTCCTGTGGGAATCACACCCACGACCTCGTGATCAGCAGTCTGACACTGGGTCATTAGACGATAATAATTATAATATAGTCATTTGTATGTAAATAATTTTTATAAATAAATAACTTGTAAACATTGAAACTACTGATAATTTTATTGCTTTCCAAATTTTTTGGCATTTGTTTGAATATAATCAAATGTGAAAAAATTATGTCTTTGTAACTATTATCATTATTATCGATACCTTATTATCTAAATGGTAACATCACTACAACAGGATATTTTATTAAAGAAGAACGGGCACAATGGGCCAGTGTTGTAGCACTTTCTTACCCATCTTAAAATGAAGATCTGAATAAGCTCAACATTTTATTCTATTGCAGCATTGCTCTAATGAATCAAATAATAAAGTTACAGCGGTAAATGATAAATTATAAATGATTTTATTTCTGTAAGTAGGTTTGAACAAACACTTTCACACATCAATCACATTTTTAAAACTAGATGAGGTCGGCGTTTCATAACTGACTACTCTGAGAAGAAACGCCGGAACAAACTCAGAGGTCACAGTCTCTTTTAAAGTCCAGACATAATCTTGGTCAGATCATGTGAAGACCATGTAGATTTGTGTCTGAAATGGTAATGGTAATGGTATTAAAAAAAACATGCAGTATGCAAAAATTGGAGCAACTCCTTTTTGTCCTCAATATAATCCTTAACGGTATAAAAAGCTTTCTGGCACAACTTACGTTTAATTAATTATTTGAATTTATTAAGGCTTAGATCTTGAACGTGGCTTGGAAGTTTATTTTAAAAGCGTATGCATTGACACCTGAACGCGCCGCCTATTTTTTTGAGCCTTGTTGTAGGTATCACCAATTTGTGTTTATTCCTAGTATTTATATTATGGATATCACTGTATTTTTAAACAATTTTATATTTTTATGAGCATGTAAAAGATTTTCATAAATATATTGAGAAGGCACAGTCATTACATTAATCTCCTTAAGTTTCTCTCTGAGAGATTGTCTCAGACTTAATTTATAAATTGGTCGAACAGCTCTTTTCTGCCAAATACAAATAGTCTGAATGTCGGCGGCATTTCCCAATAACAGAACACCGTACGACATAACACTATGAAAATAGCTAAAGTACACTAAATGGGCTGTCTCTGTGTCGGTTAAATTACGAATTTTTCTAATAGCGTATGCTGCGGAGCTTAAAAAAGTCCAAAAGTTCAAGTTCAAAAGTCCAATAATTATCGTTACAAATGCTAATATTATGATCTAACTAACGGTGCCAATAAATAATGTTTATACATTTTCGTTGTTTAATGAATTATTAATAGCTTAAGTGAACTATTAGAAATACACAAAAAAAGGAATACTCAGGATTGAGCAGGACAGAACACGCACTCGTATTGTTGAAACCCGGTCAGCGCGAGTGCAGGTAGCGATCTTTATCGATAGTACAGCAGCGAGCGGGACATATTCACATAAGTAGGATTCATATAAAAGAGAAAAATGTATTCCGACTGGCAATATGTAGATATAATAATTATATCTACATGCTGCCAGTCGGAGTGCATAATTATATGCATCTTGAGGCCATAATATTAGCATTTATTTGTAACGGTAATTATTGGACTTTAGGAACCGCTGTAACTTTTTTATTTGATTTATTAGAGTAATGCTGCCATATAATAAAATGTTAAGCTTATTCGGATTTTCATTTTTCATCTACAACACTGGGCCCACGATCCATATAAAGTTGCCCATTGTTCTTTAATTCGTATGTTTGCTATTCAATGCTAGATGGTTTTATTGACGCTCGAGATCAAATTTTGTATGAAAATGTTCCCAGTAGCCGCTCTAATTTTGCTATATTATGTTAGATGGCATCACTGAGACGTGGGATCACAGTTTTTCTATGACATTTCTTCGCATAGCCTCTCTATTATATCTATCTTAAATCTCTTTGGGTGTAACAAATTTCCAAAGGGCATTGTCCACGTTGTAGGGGAATTTGGCTCGGTATGAAGAGGCACTTTAAGTATAAATAAAATATAGGTTTAATAGCTTATACCAGTAGGAAAGTGTATATCATATTATAGTTGTATCGTGATGATTGTACGACTGGTTTTGCTTACTTGTTTTTTCTAAATAAAACACATTTTTACGGTCCATATTCAAGCTGAGGTCAACGTTGGGATTGGTGTCGGAGTTCATAGGCGTGCCGGGGTCAACCTGAGAAGGGTTATCAGTGTCTATATTTAAAATCAAAACAATACTTGCAAAATAATCACCGTAAAACGAGGAAAACAATATTCACGATGCCAAGAAACAAAGTGAATGACAACTGTGACAAGTGGCTTGAAGTGATAGACAACTGACATTGTTATAAACTTTTTTTTCAATAATCGATTTAAGAATTACTAAAAATCGATTCACTGACCAACTTCGATACTTTCAAATACTTTTGTTTTCAGATTTATCGATAAAACATGTTTGAAATAATGTAAGTAATTATAAAAACAGCTTGACTTTAATTGACTGTAAACTCTAGAACTCTAGACTGTTATATTAATATGGAGGACATAGTTGAACTTCAAAAATAAGAATTAAAATCGATTGGTAAATAATTATTTTAAAGTAGACGATTAATTGTTGACATCACTATGAATGAATGAAGGTCTTACTGTCAATATGTGGAAGAGTAAAACAATTTCAGTACTTATTAAATACACTATTCGTGGGCGCAAGTTGATACAAAAGTATAGAAGAAATAGGCGTTTAAAAACTAAACATGATTTTTGATTAATTTGTTTCTTTTCGAGCATCGTGTCCACGCGAAGCCGAGAATGAACAATTTCCTTTGACGATGGATATGAAATTGAAGATACGACGTAAAACAGAGCAAACATTTCCAAAAAAAAACGCAAGAAAAATTGAATTTGGCGGGCTACAACTGAAGATTCACCTTAGACGTTATTCTTGTCAGTGTGACAAAACTGTCAAAATCATGTCTATACCAAACTACGTGCTAATTAACTTTTATAAGATAAGATAAGACATAGATAAATGATTAGTCTCGCTGCGCTCGACTAGATACCGCGCTATCCAAAAACAATAGCTCCGTGAATGCGGCAACTCATTATTGTAGTGTGTGTAAGACATCGCCACATGACACTTGTCAGTTGACATTGACAACTAGTGTGCGTTTAGATTGTGATACCAGCTGCTCAACTGTTACCCGAGTTAATGGGAAAAATATTTTATGCTGTGGTCTATTAGTTAAGTTATAAATGTAGCTCAGAAAATACTTAAAAATGAACAATTAATTAAAATCGAATGTATAAATATATTCGTGTATACGTTAGGTGTAGGTTTCTTCTTTAGAAAAATGGAAGGTAGGTATGTATATCAATGATTAGAAGATTAAAAAATATTTAAAAAAATATAATTCATTCATTATTAAAAATGATTCTAATGTGTTCTCTCGCGTAGTAAGTCAATCAACTGATTGCGCATTTGTTATGGAAAGACGGTTTTATTTTTTATTTTTCGGTCCATGTTCCTTGGGGAAAGTTGTTCAGTTTCATGGATAGAATCACCCCTTGAAATAGTGTCAGTAGTTTTTGCACCATAAGTGTATATATTATAAAAATAAACATTAAATAATTTATAGAACTAGGTTAAGTTATAATAACTAGGTTAGATAAATGAAATGGGTTATATAATAAAATACAAAAACAACAAATTCACATTATAAAAATCTCATCCACGGGGAACTTGATTCTTGTATACGCGGCAACACTGAATGGCGTTTAGGGCTCATGTTATTTTATGTTGAAATTTCGAAATTATACGATACTTAATGATGGTATGTGATCCCAATGTCGTTCTTATTTCTTGTAGTATTATTTTTACACAGTTTCACTACGCAAACTGGCATTTTACTTCGGATTATGCCAAAAATTTAATAAAACATTTGGCACATACACGTCACACACAGCTTGCAGTGTGACTGGCTCGGGTACGCCGACTTCGGCGTACTATTTGTTGCCGCATTTGACAAGTACTCTGGCGGTATCTAGTCGAGCGCAGCGAGACTAATCATTTATCTAAGAGATAAGATAAGATTTCTTTATTTGTTTAAACATTGTATACATACAAGCGCATGCAAGATATTACATAGTTTGAGTCCAATCATGTTTAACCGTAAGTATCGGCGTACGAATATTTCCATAACACTGAAAAGAATTAACAAACAGAAAAATCGAAAAATTACAGAACAAAGTTTATCATTCAGAAACTTTATAAATTAGAAAGTATTTTTATGTTATAATGTCAAAATTTCATATTCATAAAAATGTAATATAAGTGTCAGGAATAAGATAAAATTATTCGGCTAGAAATTCGGAGACACTATAATATGCTTTTTGCGAAAGAAAAATTTTTAACTGACGCTTGAATGCCTTACTATTTGGCTCCTTCCATCGTTTAGGCAATATGTTAAATATAGTAGGCGCCATGCAGACGATACTTTTGCGCATGAGTGCCGTTTTTGCTGGACAGACACGAAGAATGGTCATATCCCGTCTGTTACGCGGTAAAACGTCCTGCAGACGTGGAAATAAATTGGGACGCAACTGACCAATGGTGAATGGAAAAATCATGAGACACAATAAAGGCTCTCACAGACAATTGCAATGCGACAGCGCGACGCGACTCTAGCAAAACAATTTCTATAAAAACTTCAAGGAAATTCATCTACCAGAATCGCGTTGCGCCGTCGCGTCACCTGTCTTCGGGAGCATTAATGCTAAAAATTAATCACATTTGGCAGGCGGTTGATTACTGTTCACTGTACATTGATAATTTGTAATTTGTACTCTTGAAAGCAGCAGGGGCTTGTGGATAAGTAATAACAGCCTCACGGGTCAATCAATTAGGCTTGCCGCGGTTGATCCGTGGATAGGTGACCATCTTTACATACCGAGACCCCTCCGTGCCTCGTAGAATAGAATACTCTTTATTATGTACACCATAAAAATTACAGATATAAAAGTAGAAATTTTACATAGGGTGACACAATGGGCGGTCTTATCGCTAAAAGCGATCTTTTACAGACAACCTTTGGATGGATTCAAGGTAGAAGGAGAGACAATAATGCAGGTAGTCAGTGGTGTACCATTTACATATACAACAAATACATACATACATAAAACATATACTTATCTACATAATATAATATATACAATAATAAACATGAAACAAGAGTAAGGAAACTAAATGCAATGACAATGTTTAACAAGAGAGGAATTGTTTTGTAACCAAAATTTTAAAAGTGGACAAAGATTGAGCACGCCTTATCGACATGGGCAAGGCATTCCATAACCGTACTGCTTGAACTGTAAAAGACTTGTCATAAAAACTGGTGGAATGCATCGGCATCTCTAGTCTTAAGTTTTCCGATGACCTCAGGTATCTATTATGTGTGTCATGAAGGAACTTGAAACGTTCTTTAAGATACGAGTGGGTTTTAGGGTTGAACAGAATACTGTACAGCTGAAGCAAGATATGAGAATTCCGGCGAAGACGTATGGGAAGCCACTTGAACTTTGTACGAAATTCAGAAATGTGATCATATTTGCGCAGGCCAAATATAAAAAAAAGCAAGTAAAGCACGTTAAGTCGATGGTGCCGGCTATCATTAGTGGATCTTTGACAGTCGTTACGGGTCGTCAGTACCCCGAAAGTCTGACAACCAGTCTTACCAAGAGGTATTGTATTACCCAGTAACTGGTTTGTAGAGGTCAGATAGGCAATTGCTCCATGTAAAATACTGGTATTCAGCTGCATTTGGTTATAAAGAAAGCAGGCCTAAAAAAAATCGTTGGGAAATGGCTAGACAATGATGACTCTTGGAAGCAGCAGATGTGTCTATGCGTATTACTCAAGCATATTACTATGCCTAGACCTTTTAGAAAAATAACGTTTTAAATATTACACACACACACACATATCATTATCTTCCTCCTGAAAAAAATCTCCTCGCCTTCCTCCTCCAACCTCGCCTTCTTCCCATGGGGGTAGGCAGAGCCTACAGAACGCCATTTGCTATGGTCCTTACAGACTCCTTTTACCTCGTTTACGTTCATACATCTGAGGGCCTAGACAAATGACGTTCGCTTCGGAGCGATTCTGTCTACAATCGCTATCGCTTTCGCTAATGTTTCCATCATACGAATCGAAAACTAACGATAACGCTTGTCAAAAAGTGCCACTTGGCTACGCATCTCTATGGAAGTAATCGTTCGACGCTGTCGATTCGTTTCATAGAATCGAATGATGTGAGCTAATTTCTATTCGTTGACGTATGATCACGTGTCATTCATCTGACCAAGATTATGTTTGGACTTTAAAAGAGACCTTAACTTAAAAAACTGTTTATTCAAGATGTATAACAAATCTTTTTACCTTTCTAGGCTCTTCGCACTGATGCCAACTCTTACTGAGGAATACCACAGGGTCATCATGATCAAAGTCAAATCCACTTCAGACATCAGGAATGCAGACTACACGTTGCTCTTCAAATTATTTGTAATTGTGAGTATACGTTCAAAAATATTATCAGCCTGTAAGTGCCACGCCAGAAAAAAGTATGGCAGAAGAAAAACTACTAAAAAACGTGAAAAATAACTTTAATTTCGGAAGTCGGTGTCTTTGGTTTTGTATTTTTGATTTTGGCCACCGACTTCCGAAATTAAAGTTATTTTTCACGTCTTTTAGTGTTTTTTTTGGAAGTCGGTTGTTTTTTTGTAAAAAGTTTTATTTTTCACTTTTTCGTTGCGGTACCTACCCCACACAAATTTCCAACTACTTGGTGTGTAAATAACAGTGACAGGAAATTATTCATCCATATAAACTAAGTGGAAAAAATATGCAGTATTAAGGATAACTCAAAAACTACTGATCATACCTTGATCAAATTTAAATGGGACCACATGTGAAGCACCACCTATCAAATAAATAAAAAAGTTCTGAGCAAACACCAATAAAAAAAACAAGGAACATACAGATGAATTGAGAACCTCCTCCTTTTTGTGGAGTCGGTTAAAAAAGGAGGCCAACAGCTTTGAACAATGTATACTGCTGGCTAGCAGTGGGTGATTCCGGGCTGAAATGATGATGATGGTGATAAGCGCCAAGTCATATTAGTAAATGACGAAAGCTTCTTCTTAAACAAAGCAGTCAGGAGTAGTGGTCATCACGCCTGCTTCGCGTGCCGTTTTAACAACGTCCTCCATCTTGGAGATAAAATGATCAGAGTAGGCTTTTAGATGGTTGTATTTGTCTTTGCCTGACTTGTCCCACTTAAATTTTGATCAATCGGCGCTATGAGCTTTTTTCTTGCATTCACTCATATCAGTCTCACAGTTGTCTTTATAGCTCTTCTGTTACGTCCATCTGTTGTCAGTATTGTTATAATTAAAATTGTTTTTATCTGTTCCAGGTTGCAGAGTATTTAAAAAAAAACGATTACTGCCGAGGCTTTACACTTATCAATGACATATACGACACCAGCGCCGCCGATGTCTTGTCAAAATTAAACCTAGTTGAATTGCAGCAGTTTATACCTATTATCACGGTAAGGGAGCTGATAGCAATTAAACGACAATATAAACCTATCCCGAAGGATTGCCAGTGGTGTATCTACAGTACATCCTTTTTTCGCCAGTTATGTAAGTCCGATGTAATATGGGGCGAGCATATTAACCATTAACCGGGTACTAGACACCGAGACCTTTTATACCTTTGCTAGACATGGGTATCGAACCCAGGACCCCAAGCTCAGTAGTCGCATTTGTGACCTATTAACCGTGGTATTTCTTGCCGGATCTTCTCCATACATATTTGGTACCGTGCACCTAGCTTCTGACGGTTCATAGTTGCCCATGTAGGTTTATATGAAATAAAATATTTTGATTTTGATTTTTGACCAACGAGGTGGTTAAGAGAATACGGAAAAAAAACTAGACATTATTGAAACGTTGTTTAGTGAACATTGAAATAAAATAAAATCAGGAATAAGTATATGATACAAATTGTGGTGAAGCAATTTCTTCGTGACAACAGTTGAACGTGCTGCAGAGAAAATGCTTTTCCTCATTAAAAACAGGAACTAATATTTGGTCATTAAGATAAAGTTTTGTCTGTACATATCATTAAGTCTGTACCTTGGTAATTTCAGATTATTGTAAGTCCAGCAGGGTAATTACTTAACACACTTGCAATGCCTATGCATTTCGTATTGACAATTCAACAACATTCATTGTGTTAATTTCGTTGTTGAGAAGACGAATTTTTCAAACATATGAAGCAATGAGTTAGCAATTTTCTGTATGTAACGAAATTAGGATTCAGGATTCCTCGTAGCAATACTTTATACTTAAGTATCTCGTGGCGTTAATTTCCTTTTATCTTTACAGGAAGGCTACGGAACCAAAATAAAAGGAATTATCTTTCTAACTGGCTCAAAATTCATTGATGGTTTTGTCAAGATTGTGAAACCTTTCTTTTCTGAGAAGATTGCCAGCAGAATACATGTGGCCACTTCTGTTGAAGGCTTGAAAGAGTTTCTGCCAGTGGACATATTACCTCAAGAGTATGGTGGGAAGGAACAATCAATTGAGGTTTTGCATGGTTAGTTGACATTAGTTTTTACAATATTTAGTTCGATCGTTGTTGTTAACAGCCGAACGGGTCGAACGAAGGTTAAGCTATGCTTTCTAAGGTAGGTCTGTAGATGGTTGACCATCCATTACATACTGAGAACTCTTCGTGCCTTGGAGAGGTCGTTAAGCTCAACAACTTAATGACCTCTCCAAGGCACGAAGAGTTCTCACGAACCAACGTCCTGACTGTCATTTGTAGGTCTTTGACATACCTTACGGGTCGGCAGAAACGGGAAAGTCTGACGACGAGGTTACACGTCACCCGGACGTCAATCAGGTAGTCGCTCCATGTAAAACACTGACATTTAGCTAAAATCCGGTTAGACTAGAAGCTTCTAGTCTAACCGGATTTCAGCTAAATGTCAGTCAACTGCAACATCATACGGTTGGATGTTGCAGTTGATTTCGGATTATTTTGTTTCGTAAACCATTAATGGCAACATGGTATGCTGATAATTACGTGGTGGTGTCTCCAGAGCCGAGCTATAAAACCCTAGTAAATTAGCATACATTTAGGTGTGACAAAATGTATCTCATAGCAAGGAAAGAAAGGACTTGGGGAGATGATTTTCCAGAAGTACCTACCTATCTTGTAACACCATCTCAAAACAACAATAGAAATAGACAAAAATATATTTTTAATTAACAGAAGCTAATTTCAGAAAATGGCAGTGTTGCCACCTTAGTCCTTTTCGGGCTAGATCTAGCTCTTTTTGGACTAGTTGAAGCCGTTTCTCATTCCTTTAGCCCACGAAGGGCAATCCAGCTCTAATTGATAAACTGAGAAAGATTTACAACTCCCCTAAAATAACATAAAACCTTGCAGGGAATAATACGTATCAGGAGATTGGCAATTTATCAAAAATCATTTTATCTTTACCACAATCTCTTCAGTTCTATGAACTTGATAAAACAAAAAAATCGCAATAAAATGCAACTAAAACAATGACTTCGATTTTGCATATTAGATGGGGACTAAAACCTTTAAAACAAACGTGTTTGTCTCACCAATATTACCTCATGAGGTAATGAGGTAATAAAGAAAAGTGGATGCAATACTAAATACCTCCTTCAAATTAGGAACTAACATTCGCGGTCAACCGCAACCTTCAACTTTCACAGTTGCAGCTACAAGTAATGAAGAAACAGATTCCTCACGATGTTTTCCTTCACCGTTTTGAGAGCAAAGGTGATGAAATAATTTACACAAAGTAAAGAGCCTGTCAGGATTCGAACCTACGACCTACAACTCATAAAGGCTCCCGCAGATAGGCGCGAATCGATAGCGCGACGCAACTCATAAGTTTCTCGAAGTTTGTCTCGAAGTTTTCATAGGAATGGTTCAACTAGAGTCACGTCGCGCCTGTTTGTGGGAGTGTTAAGTCGTGGCCGTTACCACTTCTCTCTATGGTGTGAAGTTTAGACTTATGCTTTTTGTTTATAGTATTTCATTACTAAAAATACTTAAGCTGAATAGACTGTGTGTAAGATGATAATTATTATGTCAAAAAAGTGAATTCTGAGATGATGGCTATTAACTATTATTTTAATTATTCCGCCCTAAAACTTGTTCCATGGAAAAGTTCACATTTTCTAAGTTTTGTTTAACTTTTTTTTAAATCATGTTTTATATAAAATAGCATTGCTAGATTCACATCTAGTAGATGTCAATCAGAAATATAGTGTTGTAGGTAGCTGTTTTATTACATGTGTGATTGTACAGCCATGTGAATTATTTAAAAAAATCACTGTCATCTCAGAATTTACTTAATAATGTAATGAAAAAAATCGTGATAAAGAGCAGGCTAATTCCGTAGAATAAATATAAAACAGACATATTACGCCAACCCCAAATAAATTGAAATTAGGGCAGTAATTACCTAATGATAATATTTTAAAACATTACTAATTCATTTTCAGCTAATCTAGTCAAGTCATTAGCTTCGGAATCACATCAAGAGGTTATGAAGGAGATGAACAAAGCTTGCACGGATGAATCGAAGAGACAACTCGACAAATTCAACGAACAATATATGGGGATGCCTGGGACTTTCCGGACTTTAAGCTTGGATTAAATGGTACTTAGTTAATAAAAAAATATAATGAAATTTAATTATTTTAGCATCTTAATATTCCATAAAGTATACCTTCGATCTGCACGCGTAGAATGGCCATTTCTATTTCTACTCTAAAAAGCCTTTCTTCATTTTTGACATCGCGCCGCGGACATCTTTCTATAATAATCTGTCATTTTGTGTTTCATTTCTTCCATTTTATGTGGTCATTCTAAAGCTCATAGCACACAATATTTATTTATTTACATAAATTGCTTGCAATTGCTTGATGCACTTACAGTATACACCAAAGCGTGCAGCAAGCCAACAACAAAACATTTAACTAAAAAACTTCATACAAACATTAAACATAGATTTACTGTTATGTGTGAGTACTATGTACCTACTATAAAGCTACCATTTAGTAGGTTTTTCTTTCATTGACTTGAATGTGCCCTGGCGGCTGAGAGTATGCCATGCTCACTCTAATGTGTCGCTGGTGGTGGCGTGTGTGTTGGATCATTAAGTTCCCTTCAAAATGGTTGAGCTGAATGGTGCTGATCCATGCGTCATGTTCGTGAACGGGCGCCGCCAGTGGGGACTGGTCATTTCTTAGCTGCCACGACTTATTTTAATTTAATTTAATATTTGAATTGCTTTGAATTTGAATTGTTATTGCTTTTGTCTTTTTATTACGGACGCTTTTAACGTTCTGCATCGTTCACACATGCATAATTTCAACATGAACGATGTAATCAATATTTTGTAACCATTTTTTGATTTAAAAGAGTTTCCATGGAGTTTCTTGCCCGTTCTTCTCCATAGGTACCTACTAAGCTTTGGAATGGGTAACTAGCTTCATCTTTCTGACTTACCGACCCCTTGACAATTCAAAAGTACCTGTAATTGGTTTATTTGAATGTCGACATCCGGCTCCTGAGCAATCAGGGCGTTCAGCAGATTGATTGCCTGGGTTGTGGGAGCATATCGAGCAGTATAGGTACGCACTGGCGGAGCCGTAAACAGGCACCGCGAGGCACAGGTGCGCGACCGCCGCAGCCGGTCCGGAGCAAACAATGAACAGCGAGCTGGGGTAATCGCGTCATCGATCTTGTTATTGAGCAATAAGTAGTAGTGCATCAACAGTGCATACTTACGTCTGAGCAGAATATATAAGCACTGCACCGGATCGACATCACCTCACCTCATTTTTACTAGCAGCTTCCAATCCGAGGCGATGCCGTTACAAAGCTTATAAATGTGCGTTGCAGGGTGGAGTTTCATAGAAAGAATGTTGAATGGCTCGAGTTGAGGCGATACTGATCCGGTGCAGTGCTTATATGTGTGCGTTTAGCTTTAAATGCTACAAGGATATTTCGGCGCTCAAATGACACTGACAGGGTGGCGCTGTTGGTAAACATTTTGTACAAATTATTTGTGAAATGCATTGAAAACACAAGATGTTAGCGTTCATTCCGATTTGGGCCACGCGCCAATTAGATCCTTGTACAGCTATATGCGTGCTAATAAGGGTCGTAAGAAATCATTGGATGCGGAAAACGTAGGATCAGTCGATGTGGTCGTGTTCGGGAGTGACCATAGGGAGAGACCATGACCAGCAGTGGGTTTCTTTCAGCTCAGATGATTATGATCTTAACATAATAGACCTCAAATATCCGGTTGGTGCCGTGGCTGAAAAATTAGAAAGAAAGAAAGAAAGAAAAAGTATTTATTGAGACTCGCACAGGATTATTAGAAACTAAACACACTCATAAAAACAAAAAATATAAAAATAAAAAATAAAAACAAAAGTAAAATGAAAATAACAACAGAAGGTCCTGTACGAGGCCAAAAGGCCCCTATCTCAGCATGATGCTGCGACATTTAAAAATAAAATAAGTGTCGCAGCGCTGGTATTCTGATAGGGCCCGCTGCTGTGGTGTCACGGACAGATACAGAAATATAGCTATTTATGTGTAACATAATTATTATAAAATAAAATAAAAAAATCAAATAAAATGATTATATCCCGCGTGTCAGCACCCGACGTAACATCAATTACTTGTCTACGGATTTAGTGTCTGTGGCACAATGGCATCGCTGTGACAAGTAAAGAGACGCAGGCACTCGGCAAATACAATTACAAAACTATACGGCGAGACGAGAAGATTATTAATTGATTACGGCTGCGTAATGCTCAATATTGCTGTGATTACTATAACAAAGAATACTCTGTGGTGTTCAATTAACGTTATTTGGAGAAATAAGGATAAACTAATGTAATGACTACACTCGAGAGCAATGAATCCGGGTCACTTAAAGAATCCTAAAAATCTCGGAAACTAAAAATGCTAGGTTAATGCAATAAATTGTATTTAATAGACAATGTAATACTCCTTAAATGAAGGTATTAAAACTTCTTAGTTATTGTAAGGTTATATCATAAAAAAATCAAATTTGAAAAAGGGCCACTTTCGAAGATGGAACTACGAAATTACAGCATTTGGTTTTGCTTTTGTATGTAATCTGTCATTTATGTGGGTACATAAACCATGTTGATAGTGCTCTATATTCATTATTCAAGCTGAAATTATGTCGCTTACGCCTGAAGAATGCACCAGAATACTTACAATGCTGGAAACCGGCCGGAGTCAGCGCGATACAGCCAGGACTGTCGGTGTGTCGCTGTCAACAGTACAAAGAGTTCTCCGACGTTACGAAGAAACTGGTTCTAACCTACGCAGACCAGGAACGGGCAGAACCAGGTGTACCACAGCACGAGAAGACCGATACTTGGTGAACACCATGCTTCGAAATCGCTTTCTCACAGGAACTGAACTCACAAATCAGTTTCGACGCCTCGGAGGAAGTAACCCAAGTGCATGGACAGTAAGATGTCGGCTTGCTGAATCTAACTTAAAACCCCTTAGACCTGCAAACGGCCCTAAACTGGAGCGTGGGCATCGTATTTCAAGACTAAGATATGCCCAGAGCCACGTAAATTGGAGTATTGAAGATTGGTCAAAAGTTATGTTCTCCGACGAATCAAAATGTATGCTCTACAAGCACGATGGAAGACACAGAGTGTATCGAAGACCAGGGGAAAGATTCAAGCAAGCATGCATCGAAGAAAAAGTAGCCTACGGTGGTGGGTCTGTACTTGTGTGGGCCGGAATTTCTTCTGAAAGTCGCACAGAGCTGGTGATCATAGAAAACGGCTCTTTAACTAGCGTAAGATATGTGGAAGAAATCCTCAATGATCACGTTGGTCCATTTATGGTCAATTTAGGTGAGGATGCTATATTTATGCATGACAATGCCCGACCTCATACAGGTAGGATTGTGAATGACTACCTTCAAGAGATGAACATTACTCGTATGGAGTGGCCAGCGCGCAGCCCGGATATCAACCCGATCGAGCATGCTTGGGACGAGCTAGGCAGATGCGTAAAACAACGAAACCCTCCCCCAATCACGCTTCGTGAGCTCAAAATTGCTCTCACAGAGGAATGGGAGAATATTCCCCAAAATCGTATAAGGAACTTGGTGTACAGCATGCCAAACCGCGTAAACGCAGTAATGGAAGCACGAGGAGGCAATACGAAGTATTAAAATTCAAGAAAATCGTAATAAAGTTCAAAAATTTCATGTTTCCTATTTTTGTTTTAAGGAGAGATCAGCAGTTTTTTTCTTTATGTAATTTTGTGTTAATAAAATGTATGGTGACTCATATTTTTTTTACTTTCAATTAAGGAGTATTACATTGTCTATTAAATACAATTTATTGCATTAACCTATCATTTTTAGTTTCCGAGATTTTTAACATTCTTTAAGTGACCCGGATTCATTGCTCTCGAGTGTATAATAACACAAGAATTTCAATTTACAAATAACAACAACGAGAAAAAAAAGAAAAACAATCAAAAGCGAAATACAGGTTCCGTGCTCGGAACAAAAATAGTTATATGGCCTTTAATAAAGATTTAGTTTGTGATTTGTGTTTGTATAAGTACAGGTTATACGGACATGATATCCATTCAAATTTGATTCAGTTGTATTTTTATTTTCTTCCCCTCTTCTCTCCCCCTCTCCTCCCTTCTTCTTCTTCTTCTCTTGTGTTTTTTTCCCTGAGTGGTCCTGATTTCGATTCCCGGGTCGGGCAAAGTGTTATCGGGTTATTTCCATCTGGAATTTCTCGGTAGCAGCCCGGAGTCTGGATTTGTGCCCGGTTGATGGCAATAGGCTCACCTCCTATTACATGGGACTTAAATATAACTGGCGAAATGTGGGTGTGCTATAGGTACACCTCTGCCTAACCCTTCGGGGAATACAGGTGTGATGTTATGTTATGAATTATTTTCTTTTCTTTTATATAAATTTGTTGAATAGTGAATGCGAGAACGTTATAAAGGCCTTGTAGCCCCACAGATGCTTCGACGTGTTGACCATTTTCTACTTTGTTAAGTATCTAGTACTTGTTGACAGGCGTACACTGTCCTCCCATACGTAAAAACAGTGTAATTTGATAACATTGTAAAATTCAATATTATTTTTAAAATAGTAACCGTGGAGTTTATTGCCAGGTATTCTCCATAGCAAACGATCAAATGGAACCGTGCACCTAGCTTCTGAAGCTTCATAAGTGCCCATGTAGGTTTATGTGAAATAAAATATTTTGAAGTTGAATTAGACGGATTGATTGATACTTGGCGCATAATGAAAGTAAGTAAATTACGCAATAAAATTGGTAACACTTGTCTCTTACCTACAGACTCAACAACTCATCATATTGTTCGTACAAACCTACTTACAGAAATAAAAATAATTTATCATTAGCACCCAATAAATAAAATTACCAGATAAAAATATTTACAACCACGCCTATAAATTCAGAATAGCAACGTGTCACTACTACGTGTAATTATTATGGAGTTAGGCGCTACGTAAATAAGACATTGTGGTACTTGCACCTCAATATTATGGTACAATGAACATCATTAGAGCCTTTTGAAAAACTCAAAATAGCTAAACCACCGTTATATTATTATAATATTATATTCTATCGATCACTGCGAAATAAACTATTCGTTTTCAAAGTTACCTACGATCAATGTCATAGGTAATTAATTACAAACGCTTTTATGGTGACAAATCATAACCCATTTATAATAATCGACAAACTGATAAAACAAGGCATTTTAATAATGAAGGAAAACTATCAAGAAAATCTACACATAAAATTCCTTGATATTCTAGGTAGGTATCATAAAATATTCACTAGTAAGCATTATAATTGCCACTGTAATTTATTTGGTCACGTGATAATAGTAAATTATTATTATTGTTAGTAGGAACCGGTTTATAAGCAAACGCATGATTGCTTAATCATTTGTATTTTTTTTAAAGTTATTGCTTGAGTTATCTGCTGATTTTGCACATTTGCTATTTTTCAAACTAGAAAAAGATACAAAAATGGCATAAAATACATAGGCCTATAATACAAATTATTAGACCATGTTCGCACGGACGTAAAATATAGCGGCGGGTTTTAATCGCGCACTGGATATTCAACTCTCCGTGTTGAACCGAGCATTGAGAATCCAACAGATGTCCGCAAATCTACGTCGAAGCCCGTATTTTGCGTACATTAAATATAGGTATTTAATATTTAATTCACCAGTATTGTCTCATACCTCTCTTACGCTTTTAGAGTGCATCTCAGCGCGTCGAAAAAGCACACTATTGGATTTTCAACTCTCGGCGCTGAGCAGTGCGTTGAAGATCGATTGCATGAAAGAATCCCGCGATATTTTTTTATCCGTAGACTTAAAAAAAATAAGAATATATGGCACAAACTTACTACTGAGCATTTGAAACAGTAGGTACGTTTTCAAGACTAAAAAAATAATGGTTTTCATTATTTTTTATTAATGTTTTATTGTTTTTTTTTTAAAGCCCTTCTTGTTATTCTTGTACTCATTGACCACAAAAAAAATTGTTCTTATTCAAAATTCATTTTGCCACTTTTTGACGATTTGCATGCATAATTCGACCATTTTTAGATGCATGTAGTCTGGTCTGTAACATAAGTAATAGTTATTGCCCGTGACTTTGTCTACGATCCAGGATAAAAAGTAGCCTATGTCCTTCTGCAGGTCATGGTCCACCAGTGTGCCAAATTTCATCCTAATCCATTAAGCCATTTTAGCGTCAAAAATCGAAACATTTTATTTCACATATACCAACATGGGCACTTATGAAACGTCAGAAGCTAGGTGCACGGTTCCAATTGGTTGTTTCCTATGGAGAAGAGCCGGCAAGAAACTCCACGGTTACTCTTTTAAGAATAAGTTGCTTAAACAATGTTTACAAATTACAGTTAATAGGTATGGGAGGACAGCGTGAAAGCATGATACACAAACAAACAAACTCACATTCGCATTTATAATATTACTTAGAAAGTTAGGATTATATCTGTATATCTTACAAAAGGTGATACTTCAAACCAGAGGGCCTAGACAGTGACATTCGATCAGCGATAACGACGATAGGAAACGAAAAGCGTGTGACAATCCTGCGAGGTCCTAACACACTAGCATGGGTTTCATTTAGACAGTTCAACAACATTCATTGCGTTATTTAAATTATTAAGCAGACAATTTTTTCGAAAATATGAAGCAATGTATTAGCAATAGGCTTCAAAATGATTCAGATTGTATAGATAGTGTATTACGTAATGAGGATGCTGTTGAAAGTTGTTGTAGAAATACGAAAAGCTTTGAAAGCGATTGCCGCTTGTTTAGGTTAGATAGTACCCGAATAGTATCTAAAATGATATTAAATGATAAATGATTTTATTTCTGTAAGTAGGTTTGTATAAACACTTTTACACGTCAATCATATTTTTAAACTAGATGACGTCGGCGTTTCCTATCTGACTACTCTGAGAAGAAAGGCCGACACAAACTCAGAGGTCACAGTCTCTTTTAAAGTCCAGACATAATCTTGGTCAGATCATGTGAAGACCATGTAGATTGGTATCTGAAATGGTCTTTTGAGGAAAGAACCACACAGATTGAGTGGGCCTGTCCAGTCAGTGCACGCATTTGTCAGTAATCGTGCGGTAAGCCGGTAAGTCCTGACTTCCTGAGTTAAGACTCAGGAAGTCAGGACTTAAGGAGCTCAACGATTCGACGAACAATACCAAAGAAAGGACATTTGGGTAGGCCACATAAATTACTCAATCTGCTAGATCATGAATAAAATTAACTGCGAAAAAAAAGCAACGACCCACATAATCCTCACATTCACAATAATTAAAATAACATAATACTTTACAAGTAAATATTCATGTCATTGTGTATATAAAATTCAACAATGTCAATGTGTATATAAAAAATCGGACATAATGTTTGAGAACCATGTAGATTGGTGTCTGAAATGGTCTTTTGAGGAAAGAACCACACAGATTAAGTGGACCTGTCCAGTCAGTGCACGCATGTGTCAGCAAGCGTCCAGCTCAACACAAAACTTAAGGAGCTCAACGATTCGACGAACAATACCAAAGAAAGGACATTTGGGTAAGCCGCATAAACTACTTAAACTACCAGATCAAGAATATAACTGAAACAATGACCTACATAGTCCTCATATTCTCAATAATGAAAATAATACAGAGTGGTGACGACATAACGACATTAAATGAAAACACGATCCCCACTAGTTAATCAAAACACTTTAAAATTATCAAATTAGGTATTACACCAAAATTAAAATAAAAAAAAATCAAACAAACTAAATGCGAAAATAATCTAAATTAAACGTAACAGCCTTTATAATATTGTTTACCTGTTGGCACTGCACGTAAGAGCGGCAACATCACTCCCGTTCATTAAATGAGTACTTATTGGGCGGTCCCTTGTGTGTGTAAAGTTTCATTCATGTATCAATATTAATAATCTAAACAAATGGCGCGCGGCATATATCCCCGTCTACTAGGTTCACGTTTCATTTAAAGTAAACATTTAAAACACTAACTCGAAACTTACACACTTCAATCTTGATTATTCACGATACTTACACTAAATTAAATTTTGAATTGCTCAAATTGTCCACCGTTTACTCTAATACACATGTGACAACGCCTTGTGATATTGTTTCTTACATTCCTTAACAAGTCACTATTATTGGCCATTGCTTTTAATTTATTAAAACCGTCAATAATTCTATCTCGCAGTTCCTCTACGGTATTCACATCACGAGCATAAACCTCATTTTTTATAAATTCCCATAAAAAAAAATCCAGTGGTGTGAGGTCCGGTGACCTTCCTGGCCACCTGCGAGGTCCAAATCGGCCAATCCACTGCTGTCCAAACATATCAGTGAAGCACTCTCTGGCACTCACCACAGAATGTGCAGGTGCTCCGTCTAACTGGTACCATATCTTTCGATGGACATCAAGGGATAATTCATCGGTGTATTCCGATATAAGGCCACTGAGGAGATCCAGGAACTTGGCCGCTGTGAGGTTACCCTCAATGAACACCGGACCAATGATTTAATTTCGGTGAATTCCAGCCAACACGTTCAGAGAAAAACGGTACTGATGAGAAGATTCTCGGAACAAATGTGGATTATCTTGGCTCCAATAACGGAAATTTTGTCTATTCCAGATACCATTTCGCGTAAATGTGCTCTCATCTGTCCACATTACATTGTAAATAAATTCAGAGTCATCGTTCATTTTACTCAGTAACCAACGGCAATATTCTTCTCGGATTGGCCTATCTCTGAGTAATAGCGCCTGAACTTTACTGTATTTGTATGCCTGCCTTTTATCTTTTCTTAATATTTTAAGTACAGTTTTGTGATGTACTTGAAACTGGCGTGCGGCCCTCCGCAGACTTGAAGTTGGGTTGTGCGTGAAATAATTTAAAACTCTTTGTTCTAATGACACTGCTTTTTCTTGCGGAGGAACACCCTCGCGAAGTGGGACCAGAGGCTGATTTTCTCGTAATCTTTGAACAGCCTGAACAATCGTGCGGGAGTTTATCGGGCATCTTCAGGAGTCACCATATCTTTGACGATATGTTCTTAAAGCTAGGGCCGCGTTTTGTTGACACTCACCATAAACCAAGATCATATCGGTATACTCCATAGCAGTGTAATTGAAACGAGGTATTCTGATCTTACAACCAAATAAAACGAAGTACCTAAATAGCACACTATCTATTGTTTACACATTAGGCAGGTACCGTAACCTACCAAACTCTTCTACACTTAAAACTAATACACAATCGAATTATCAATAACACAACAGTAAAACTATTAAACTTCTGCACTGTATGAAATTGCAACAAAACAATGTTCAATTTTACACTAAAACAATTATTATTGATGGGCGCGCGGTAAACCACTCTTACGCATCGAAATTTAAAAAAACATGCTCTCACAAGGGTAGCACGTCAGGCACTAGTCAGTGGGCAGTATTTCTTTCCTTTTCTTGCACAATAAATCTTCCGAATGCGGCAGTGATTACGAACTATTTTTGCCTACACTTACTTTGTTTAGACTAAAATTTCGAATTGATACCGTAGCTATCTTCTCAGTTTACCAAACGAATAATGCGCCTAGGCAATCTTTGTTTGCTTATGATAATAGGAATTTTATCGTTATGGTTATTAGGTTTAGATTCAATCAGCAATACAATACAATATTGTATTATTTCTGAGTAGCGAGCCGCACATTGCATTTGGTTGTGTTTTACGCATGTAAGTAAATGAAATTGTTTTGTTGTAAATGACCTAATGAACTTGCGTGGCGAAATCGTAATGTATTCACAGCATGTTTTTTAATTGATAAAGTAAAAAAAAAGACCTGCGGCCATACCTTTGATTATAATTTGATAATTTTTGGTATACGTACTCTACCGCGATACCCATTATGTGGTTTCAATTAATGTCGTATTATCCCCACCACTCTGTATAATACTTTTTACAGTAAATATTCATGTCTAAAATAGCTAGCAAATTAAAATCAACATTCACCGTGTAAATTTATTGGAGCAGCTCAATCCCAAGCCTTTTTGTCCTCAATATAGTCTTTCACAGTATAATAGGCTTTCTGGCATAGTTTCCGTTTTATAAAAGATTTTAATTTATTAAAGCTTAGATCTTGAATGTGGCTAGGAAGTTTATTATAAAAACGTATACATTGGCATCTAAACGATCCACCTATTTTCTTGAGCCTGGTTGTAGGAACAATAAATTTGTGTTTGTTTCTAGTATTTATATTGTGGATATCACTGTATTTTTTAAACAGATTAATATTTTTATGTGCATACAAAATATTTTCATAAATATACTGAGAAGGCACAGTAATTATATTAATCTCTTTAAATTTATCTCTGAGGGAGTGTCTGGGACTTAATTTATAGATTGAACGAATTGCCCTTTTTTGTAAAACAAAAATTGTCTGGATATCGGCGGCATTTCCCCACAACAGAATACCGTACGACATCACACTATGAAAATAACTAAAGTACACTAAACGGGCTGTCTCTAAATCAGTTAAACCACGAATTTTTCTAACGGCGTATGCTGCAGAGCTAAGCTTTTTTGACAATTTATTTATTTGGGGGCCCCATTGAAGCTTGGTATCCAAAGTTATGCCTAAGAAAACTGCGGTATTTTCGGGTTTCAGCACTTCACCCTTTATGAGAACACTAGTTTCTACTTGTCTAACATGAGGTATCGTAAACTTAATACATTTAGTTTTTTTCTCGTTAAGAAGTAGGTCATTAACATTAAACCGGTTAACTACTATTGCAAGGGCGCTATTTACATTGTCAGTAATCAGCTGCTGACGTTTGAGTTTAAATAAAAGTGAAGTGTTGTCTGCTAATAACACTATATCATGTTTATCCTTTATGAGGTAAGACAAGTCATATATATAAATAAGAAATAAAAATGGCCCAAGAATTGAGCCCTGGGGGACCCCCATTCTCATCTACTTAATTGCTGCTACCATATATAACTTAATGTTAGTTATTTTTATTATACACAGTCAAATTAATTAGCAAGCGAGCTCCTTAGACGGGATGGGCATCGATAAATAAACAAGATAAAAAAAACAGTTTTTTTAGGGTCAATGACCGCAGGTAATATAGTAACTTGAAGTCTGAGCTTATTGTTTCGATAACGGTACCCATCACATGGGAGTTTCGCTAGCTAATTTAATTTGACTCTGTATAACCTCTGATATCTTGTAGCGACATCTACATCGCCACATGCGAGCTACACGCCACACCTGACGTCACGCAAAATCCTGCATCGCGCAAGCAGAGTTTACCGCGCAAGAAGCATCCCAATAACGTCCCTACATCAAACATCGGGCAGTTGCCCACCAGACGCAACACTCGTCTAGTCGAACGATCCCTTTTCTATGGAGATATGAGTGAACTTTAAACCCTGTTCTTCATACGAGTACCCCTATAACATCAATGTTAGTTGACTATCGAAAAATCCAGCCTGAAGGTACGGTTTCCTAGCAGAGCGGTAGCTTGGCCGATACATCGTAGCCGAAATTTATCGGTGGATGACGTCACTGAAACGTTTGATGACAGAAAGCCTTTTATGACATCGTAAAGTCAAACCCTGCTGCTATAATTTTCATGACATCCATCACTGTGGCGGTTAACCGTAGCTTTAATCGATTTTTGTTGATAACTGCACCCTAATTATATAACACACTATCAATCACAATCTGAATCATTTTGAAGCCTATTGCTAATCCATTGCTTCATATGTTCGAAGAATTTGTCTGCTCAACAACGTAAATAATGCAATGAATGTTGTTGAACTGTCAAAATCAAACCCATTGCGTTAGTGCGTTACGTAATCATTTTTGGTTCTGTATTTTTACATAGATACATTACACACCGTTTTTACATACCGTAGTTTATTATTCATAATTATATCTAATAAATAAGATATTTAATTTATACTGTGGGACCTACCCACAGTATAAATTAACTACTGTTTTTATATTGTAAGAATCGTCTTTTTTATCCAATAATACCTTCAGACACTTTATATTAATTTGTTAATAATATTTATCAACATCTTTTGCAACATTATTTATGCAAAAATAGTTATCTAGTTAAGTTCGTAATTTAAGAACCTGTTTTCAGTCAGTGGACAAAGTTCAAATAGTATTAAAAATAACATAGGTAGAATTGGGATTCCTATGGGATCTATTTAAATAAGTGAAGATCTTCTCAATACAATGAGCGGTGGATGACAATTTTCTTCATACACATGGCATAATATAATAACTGATGGTGACTCAGCTCTGGAAGGCAATAGGTTCCGTATACAACCTAACGGGATTTGGCGTTAAACCTCCACTTATCAAACAGGAGCGATACTGTATGTGGATGGCAAATATCTGAAGATTTATGTTTATGGGTAATGTTATCCAAGCTTATGTAAGTCTCCTTACTATCTATTGTGTTTTGGGAAGAACAAGCAATCTTGAAACCCTTAATTAAATATTGTTGAGAAGATCAATTGTGTGTGTAATTATTTCGATCTAAACCTCATGCGAATAAACCCTTAAGTCTCAAGTAAACAGCTACCCTGTGTTAGTGAAAAACCATCACTACAGTCTTTCATCCACTTTCTAACACGCGCCTTACTTGTGGCTACCAAGTGTACAAACACGCTGTGAATGTGTGTTTAAGCGCGGGAGCTCCCGATAGCGTCCGAGACAAGAGCGAAGTCGAAAGTGTGTGTGTGTGTGTTACGTGCTGACACCGCTCGGTTACCACAAGTAAAGCGCGCGCTTCGTGAGATGAAAATACTGAAGTAATAGAAACGACTATCACCCGGTTCCTGAATAGTGAATTTGAAGTTAAGAAATTTTCAAACTCTACTTTAGCACGCGTAATTCATACGCAAGAAAGGACCAACGCGGGCAAAATTGAAGGAATTACGGTAAAGTAATGCTAAAGTATTTTATAGGTAAATGCACTGACCTTTTTGATGGTATCCTTCAAAATGGTCGCAACGCAACGCATGCGTTATGTTGACAAAGCAATAAGAGTAAGTATGTATAGACGTAGCGTGTGGCGATCCGTAGTAGATATTAATGATTTCCAAACCAAAAAAAAAGGCATCTCATTCTATTGAAATTCCGTACTACACTGGGTCAGATCATGGACAAGATGTTACTACCGATACGGTAGAATGTTAACTGACGATTTGGTTATGTCCTTCAAAAAGTAAAAAAGTCAAGTGTGTGCAACCAAAAAGTAGTATAGAATAGATCATTTATTTGTCCAAAACATAAGTATACACACACATGGCATGCAGGATGTTACATAAAAATATAGCACAGTCATGTTTTGCTTTAGAGGCGTACAAATATAAACAGGTAGGTTATTTTTATTAGGATATATACATGAAATAGTTA
This sequence comes from Griposia aprilina, assembly GCA_916610205.1. NCBI lineage: Eukaryota > Metazoa > Arthropoda > Insecta > Lepidoptera > Noctuidae > Griposia > Griposia aprilina. The sequence goes on along the minus strand of OU744300.1, from coordinate 4,258,964 downwards.
TAAAGGATGTCACAAAAATCTGCCCAAACGAAGTACCGAGGTACACTTTGTGGCATAAAATAGTCTACATTACACTGAATAATATTGCATTTATATAATTTTCTTATGTTTACCTGGGGACGAGAATAAAATCACTTTTAACGTAATAAAAAGCACGCCATTTTGGCATTCTATCATCGGCACAAGTACAACTACCTTACTTATTAAAAAGAAAACTGTCAAATTGACAGCTGTCTGCGGTCGGGATCAGCCACTGTTGTTTCACGAACGAACTAAATGACATGTGAATGACATTTAAGAAATAATGTCAACCCGAGTGTCAACCAAATGTACATGCTTACAAAATAATTGATTATGTAGTTTTAAATTATTTAAGGATAAAAATACTATTATTTTCGAATTCCTCTCTTTTTTATTTACGATTTGGTGCACGTTTACTTCGAGGTACATGTTTGGGCAAAGTTGTATGGGCTTTTGTTGACCTCCTTTGTCCATTATTCAAAGAAAATTAACATATTTTGATATGTTAATTTTCTTTGAATAATCGACAAATTAAACTTAAAACTTAATCAATCAAATTATAATAAATATACTACAGAATAGTGTCATCAACTCGTCATAGAAATGTATAAGTAAATAAAAATTTGCCAGTCAAAAGTCGAAGTCGAATTAGGAATAAACATATTATTTCACACGAGTCAGATTAATTTACTTGAATAGTATACATAACAGCAACAGTGAACAAGATAATAATAATAATAATTAACGAGCTCTAACCACCGGTAGCTTGGACCCTGCTCCCGATACCGGCGGACTACTATTTTTTACTAGTTTTTATAAAAATATTTAAAAATGTATACAAATAAGTATGTAAATAAATAAACGAAATAATAATTAAATGTTAAAATAAAATGTAAATAAAAAGTGAATATGTAAGTAATAGGTAAGTACCTATGTTAGGATAGTAAAATGCGCCGATTTGTAGTAGGTGCTACTATTTCAAGGGGGAAGGGGAGGCGTGTGTGTGTTCGCAGTAAAACATTACGAAATGTTGAACGGACAGAGTCGAGATGGGCAGATGCATTTTTGCTGTAAAGAATCTCGGTCAAGACTTGCATAACTTTGTTGATTGGCAAGATAAAGATACTAGTACTGAAGGGCATTATAATTGCTGCCTTACGCGCCATTTTACCTTGGATTCGATTCCTAGGTCCGGCATTGTTATTGGTTTTTCTACCTGGAGTCTCTCAGTGAAAGCCCGGAGTCTAGATTTATGCAGGCGATGGTAATAGGCTTGCCTCCTATTACATGAGACAAGATCATAACTAGCGAAATGTAGGTGTACCTAAACCTCTGCCCAACTCTTCGGGGAAACAAGGCTTGATGATATGTTACGCGCCATTCAGACCAACACGGTTGCAGGCGCGGACATATGTTATATAGTGCATTAAATTGTCAGAAAAGACATTGCAATGTACTTTCTGCTATCTGTAGGCCAATCATTTCCCGTATTAAAAATGTTCAAAATCTAGTCGCGATCTCATCTCAACAATCAATGTCAAAAACTTGTCAAAAATTTCGGTAAATTAAAGGTATTTTTGACAGATTGAAACTGAGATTAAAATGCTAATGTTCAATGCTACGGCTACATTGTCGCGATAACGTGAACTACACTTTGCGCGCTCTCTCTCGTACACCGCTCGAGATCTTCCTGTACAAAAAAGAGTGCGCGAAGTGTAGTAAAAAAAAAACGGGAATTGCCCCTAAACCTGTGGATTTCTACGACAGCGGTGTCCGCTACTACTCTACGGAGCCAAAAAACGCTCACTAGGAAAACACACAATTCACAAATAGTTTTTCAGTGACGTCATTCACCGGTATATTACGGACGCTATGTGGCGTTCAATACAGTCTTAGAAAACCTTTTTTTTATGGTCCGATGTGGAAAATCATCTTCATGGATGTTCTCCAGCTTGGGGCGAGCGGAGGGGCCTGTCAGACTCTTACTGACCAAAAGCCACCCCGGTGTTCGCTTCGCATACTTGGACCGAGGATCATAGGAACTTGTGCGCCTTCCACAATCCCTGGCTGGTGCCAGGCCACCCCAGACCCGCTAGGGGAGTTAGGTGTAAAACTCCCCCCACTATATCCAATAGGAGTGCACGTGGAACAGCACGCGCCTCCACCTCGGGTCCTGCTGGATGGGAGTCCGCGGAAAACCGGAGTCCGCCGTCCCTCAGTACCTGTTAACGGGGGCTGGAAGAGGGCGTTGCCCTCCCTCCGCCGACGCCCAGTCAGCCTTCTGTGGGTTGGGAGTGTGGTCTCGATCTCCTTCTCCCTTTCCGCAGTTTCCTTCTGCAAACTGACGGTTTCACAGAAGGAGATCTCCACATCTCACGACTCGGCGCTCCCAACCATCGGACGAGGGATGGCCGGTAGCGATAGATCGGCTCCGACTTCTGATACGAGGGCACGGCGCGGCACCTCCTATAGGGCACTCTCTGCCAAGGCATGTCGCGCTGTGTCCTCCCGACATTGGCAGTGACACCGAGCGTCCAGCTCTTTGTTTATGCGACACAGGTACTTTCCCAAGCAGCCATGTTGCAAAAGCACCTGCGTCGCTCGAAATGACAGAGAGCCGTGCCTCATGCCGAGCCATTCGTCGAACACTGGTTGGCTTGCCTTGTTGGTAGCGAGGCAGGTAGGACGCAGAAGCTTGTTCCGCCATTCCATCAACAAGACCTCGCAGAGCTGTGCCCGACGAAGCTCGATCTCAGTCTACATCGGATTACCGCTCCTCCTTCGCGTCTCCTCGCGCAATTGGTACAATAAAGCGAGGGCTCTCTCCTCGCGATAGCCTCCGTTGCGATATCACCTGATAGCTCTGACGGCTATCGCACTCTGTGATTTTCGTAGTATTCCAATGTTGCCGGCCGTCAGGTCAGAAGCCCACACCGGGGCACCATACAAGGCCATGGATTGCACGATCCCCAAGTACAACCACCTACAGGCGCTGCTCAGGCCCCCAGATTGGGAAGCAACGTTAAGACCGCACCCGCCGAACCCATCAACTTGGGCGTCAGTTACCGAAATTGGGGGCTAAAGTCCCAGGCTATCGAGCATCAATCCTAGGTACTACATGGTTGACTCAACAGCAGTTCGGGCCACCCCAACCACAATGTGTGATGCCAGCGTCGACACTTGTCGATGGCCGTGCAAGACTATGGCCTCCGACTCATTGAGGGCTACCTTCAGGCCCAGGCGACGTATGCAATCACCACTTATGAGACTACAGCCGTCGCCAACAACTCTGCCCCCTGTGTGAGCTCCCCTGGCCCTGACCAGCGTATCGTCCGCGTAACACGTCAGGTCCACTCCCGGTTGGAGCTCGCCCCTCTGCACCCAGTCGTAACCAATGTTCCATAGAAGAGGGCCCACAAACGAACCCTATGGAGCACCGTATGATAACTCGCGCCGGCCCCCGCCGTCGCGTCACCTGTGGGTGATATATCTTCCCGCAAAATAAACCCCAACGATGTGGCGGAGGTAGGGGGGCACGCTATAGTAACACAGTGCTTCCCAAATACAACTCAGGGTAGGGTATTGATTGCATTGGAGATGTCCAAGGACTCCGCCAGTATCACCCCGCTCTGGGACTCTACTTCCTCCACCAAAATTTTCACCCGTGTCGACAGTGGAGCGCCTATGCCGAAAGCCAAACTAGCTGTCGTCCAGATCCGGCCCCTCTCTGTACAACTTGCCGAAGAGGCGGGCTGGGATTATCAGCATGAAAAGCTTACCCACCTCGTCTAGCAGCACTATAAGCTGGTATGCGGACGGCAAGTCTGCTGGGCACCCCGCCTTCCTGAGTAGAGCTAGGTGACATGGTTTCACTGAGCAGTGAACTGACCCTACTCAAGGTAATCTGAGTAGAGTCCTCTCAGCTGGGGCTCTAGCTCTTTCAGAGCGAGGACGAAAGCGCGGCCGGGAACGCCATCAAGCCACGGAGCAACGGTTTTGAACCGAAGCCGCGTTGTGGCCGCCATCATCTCCGCCGTCACCTCAGGGACGTTATCGAGCCCCTCATCCTCCGACTGCGTGGCTATGAGCAAAACCATCGGCGATTTTACATGCTCTTCTGTAGCAGGAAAGAGGGTCACGACCAATTCCTCCAGCAACTGAGGTTGTAGACTGTCAGTAAGTGGGGGCACTCAGGCACGAAGTTTCCCTCGGACCGTACGATAAGGGCGTCCTCACGGATTCCCGTCTAGAGTCGCCAGCAGCTCTTTCCTGACTCGAATCTTCGACTCGACGACAGCCAGTCACAGAGCTTCATTCGCCGCGCGATAAACCTCATACAGCGCGGCTTCTTCTTCCGGAACCCGACGACGTCGCCTGCAGTATTGGGTGGCGCCTTACCTCCACACAGGTCACGCGCATCTGCGCGATTGTAGCAGCAGACCACCAGTATAGAGGTATGAGGAACAGGGTGCAAAGAAAGAAAGAAAGAAAGAAAGAAAAATATTTTATTTGGGACACGCACAGGAAATACGTACCTACAAAGAGTAATAAAATAAAAAAGGAGCATTTATAACTAACAAAATTAACAATAAAAAACAACCAACTTCAAAAAAAACACACTACAAAGTGAAAAAAAAACAATCCATACAGTCGAACATATAACCTCCACCTCCTCCTTTTTGGAAGTCGGTTAAAAATAACTTTAATTTCGTAAGTCGGTGTCTTTGGATCTGTATTTTAGATTCTTGCCACCGACTTCCGAAATTAAAGTTATTTTTCACTTTCTATTGTGTTTTTTCTGGAGTCGGTTGTTTTTTTTTTTGTATTTTTTTTTTCACTTTTTAGTGAGTCAGTTATTAATGGGAAATTATGAGTGCAGCAACAAAAGTTTTCTTTAGCACCTGCAACCTAACGTCTTTTTTTATATGTAGGCAACGAGTTAATAGAACAGCTTCAATTATATTAATTCATCATCTTTACTATTCCAACAGAATATCAAAAAACCAGCGTCAATTTACGAACGTAAATTAGTATGAGTCAGAGCTACCGATAAATATATTTACTTCTGAATTGATAACTCCGTGACTAATGTTGTAAGTGAGCTACTAAGCGAGCTCAATACTTAGGGCACCCCGACTCGGACAGGTTAGGTTAGAAGGGAATGGCGGGGTCTGATAGCCCCGCCATCCCCTTCGTGGTTATTTGTTTTTAAACCACCCAGAAGTAGGAGCCCCGCTAAGCGGGGCTCCGTCGACTACGCTTGTCATTATTCATAATGCGCGTGCATTATGAATAATGCTCCTATTTATTACTTGGTCCATAACGTTGCTTAAGAATTATCACCATGCTGCGTCATATTAACAGTAGCTCGTTTTACAATATATGGTCGCTTGAAAACCATTTATTAGACGCTAAAAGTTCGTCACTGAGCTATTAATTCATTAGACAACGAAATAAATTAGAAGACGAGAATGACATTTTAAAGAAGCTGCCTTAATTAGCACCCGTTATTAATTTATTTAAGTTACCATAGCCTAATGACATGCTCATCAGCTTTTACAAAATATTCCTTTTCCCGATGCAGGGACATTAATTGTTGAGGAGTTCTCCTGGTAAGAACCAAAAGAACTGGAGCTGATGGTGAAGCCACCATCAGCTCCATTTCATCATATACATTATGACGAGCATAAATTGCTTCGCAAACATATTAAAGTAATCGAATCGAGTAACCCGTGAAATACCTATTATTGAGTAGGTCCGGTTGCCACCAATGGCCTTCATCATCAGGTCCACTTTACCGAATGGTACTGTCCGAGAGCAAATGCCCGAGTTACTATAAAAAATACCCAAATCGCTATAGGTGTGCTTATAAAATTTGAGGATTTTCCTCGATTTCCATGAGATTCCCTCTTTAGATTCTGACTTGGTGACAATGGGACCACCACGAGAGCATACCCTTACGAACAAAAAAAATATTTTGCAAATCCGTCTATATATGATGGAGTTATGCCCGAACATACATAAAAATATATATATATATATATATATAAACATCTGAATTGATAACCTCCTCCTTTTTGAAGTCGGTTAAAAACAACAATAAACAATTAAAAAACCATAAAGCTAAAGCTCACTCATACTCTATGGAAAAGGGAGGATCCTCCGACCAGACGGGTATTGTGTCTGGTTGGCAACTGCCCGACGGTTGATGTCGGGACATTGTTTATATGGTAGTCACGCGGTAAACTCTGCTTGCGCGATGCAGGATTCGCGTGACGTCAGTGTGACGTGTAGCTCACATGTGGCGGTATGGATACCGCTACACCAGTACCACAGGTGTTTTGTGGGTTGTATGCGGACACGGGGCATGGACGCGTAGCAAAAAGTCTTTGGAAACCAAAACACTGTACAATCTTTTGTACCTTTCTTGAGCGAGAAAATCGTTGATAGCTAGTCACTTCCTCGTTGGCGGTGGGACAGGTGCTATAAACGGCAGGCCTGTAGAAACCTATTTCTATCGCCAAGCAGCGTTGCTATGGCCCGCACCCTACTCGTGTAATACACTATCAATCAGAATCTGAATCATTTTGAAGTCAGTTGCTAATTCATTGTTTCATATGTTCGAAAAATTTCTGTACTCAACAACGTAAATAACGCAATGAATGTTGTTGAACTGTCAAAATTAAAGCCATTCCTACTGATCATGTGTAACGCAATTACCCCGCTGACTTAAAGGATATGCCAGTGTAGCTTCCGTGATGCCTCTGATATTAGTGTATTACAGATGTTCATAGGCGGCAGCGACAATATCCTTTCTGGTAGGCCATTTGAATCTGTGATTAAATTGAACGGAACACTCTGCTAGTGGCCTTAAAAGCAAGAGTGAACAGGCATCTTCTGGGCATGTTCGTTCTATTGTAGATATCAGACGTCGCTTTCCATCAGGTGAGATCAAGGTCAAGCGCAGGTCCATTACTTAATAAAAAATATTAAAAAACACTAAGCTATGAACAATCCTCAGCGTGGTATCATGCTTACATTATGATTTCACCTTTAATCTTTAGGTAATCCCCGTATCAGCATTTTCATAATTCTTTATCTGATGCCTTTTAATTAATACACACACCTCTTACAGTTGTACTTTTTTTATTTTTTGAATGCTGAATCTGCATACAAATTGTTTAATTAAAACTGATTTGATATTGACTATTTATGAAAAAAAAAGCCTTTCTGATGTCAGAATGTGTGTACGTGTAGGGTGATATTATTTGGTGAATTAATTGTATTGATTTTCGATTTTCATACTAACAACCCACTCCCGCTTCGCGACGCGTGGTGGTTTTTACAGCTTGACAAACTAACAGGATTTCTTTATTTTTTGTAAGTTTATTATCAATACATTTACGTATATAAACCTTCCGAAATAAATTCTCTAAATAACTGTGAAAGCCGCATCATAATCCGTTAGGTGGTTTAGGACTGGTTTAGGTTTCACTTGGTTTAAAAGTAAAAATGGGTGTTCCACAAGGCACGATATTAGGTCCTTTCCTCTTTTTGGTATATATTAATGATCTGCAAGATAAATAGATGTGCATCAAATCTTGATGACGTAAATAACGCCCTACTGCAGGTATAAATTTGGTTCACTACTAATAATTTAGTATTATATGGGAAAAAAACTAAATGCATAAGATGTGCTTTACCGAATTTTAAAAGTAGTGATTGTGACATACTATTGAATAAAGAGAAACTAGAAGTCGATAATTTCCTGGAGATCACGGTCGATTCAAGGCTGCAGTGGGGTCCTAATTTAACATCTCTTGGAGGACGGCTAAATTCAGCAGCATATCCTGTAAGAAAAATCCGCCAATTTACTCATGTAGATACTGCGAGGCTAGTCTATTTCAGTTACTTTCATAGTAGCTCTTGCGACTGCCTCGCTTTTGCAGTGCGTCGGAAATGTTCGCGGTAACCCATACCGATGAATTTCATGCCATCATCAGCAAAAAAACGGCCTCACTCCTGAGCAGAATAATAGACAGTCACAATAGCGTCCTGAAGGCTCTGGCGGCAGTCACTTCCTCCGCCATAATAAGGCAATTTGTGCGAAGACTTATAACCAAGCTTCCATTTCTCGTTGTCTAGTTGATGGGTAGTCTTCTCATTAATTCGTCTTTAGTTTAAATTACTTACAATAGTGTTTTAAGCGCAAACCTGTTACTAACAATTTATGGATCTTTTTAGTTGTCTGAAATAAAATGATTTATTATTATTTCGTTTATTTCTCTTAATACATATTATTATTATATAAACTATTATTATTATTATTTCCTTTATTTCATTATATACGTATAAATTATATTTTTAAATATTAGAATATATAACATATAAAAACATTATTATTATTATAGTATCATGTCTTGTTTAAATCTTTTTATTAATAGAGGTGAAAGATACAAAGAGGACTAAAAATTGGGACCAATTAGATAAACCAGGTTTCACACTGGCTAAAGTAGACTCATCCTTCATGGGGTGCTGTTTAAAACGTTACAATGAAATACCTCCCCACATATTCCACTCAAGGAAACGAAATTTAAATCTTGTATAAAACGAACACTATGCAGCCAAGCATAGTTGCGGGATTACATCGGTGACAAAGATGCTTGGCTCAGCGCTGGTCCTGCTCCACAGGGGCACACAGATTAATTGATTAGCATTCGAAAATATTGTTGGAGCTGCTGAAGATTGTCAAAAATATCTTTGCATTGTACAAATTCCATCTCTTATTATTGTATAATTGCATAGCACATATATGTGTGAGCACTATGTACCTACTATACAATGTGTATCTTAAATAACGCACAACCTCTTAAGGGGTCGTTGTACTCATCATTATGAACAACTTTTACTACGGGACCAAACTGGAAATCGCGAAAAAAAAAAACAGCTTTTCCCTACATTTATTATGTTCGCATAACTCGTCAAAATGTAGGGAACAGCTGATTTTTTTTCGCGATTTCCAGTTTGGTCCCCTAGTAAAAGTTGTTCATAATGATGAGTACAATGACCCCTTAAGAGGTTGTGCGTTATTTAAGATACACATTGTATAGCTACCATTTCCGGGTTCGTCTTTCATTGACTTGAATGTGTCCTGGCGGCTGAGAGTATGTTATGCTCACTCAAATGTCTCGCGTGTGTGTTGGATCATTAAGTTCCCTTCAAATTGGTTGAGCTGAATGGTGCTGATCAATACGCCATGTTCGTGAACGGGCACCGTCAGTAGGGACTGGTTATCTCTTTAGCTGCCACGGCTTATTTTGAATACTAAATTGTTCTTGTTTTATTGTTTCATCTTCTTTATTACGGACGCTTTGAATGTGCACGTCTTTCTACATCGTTCTCACATGTATAATTTGAACATGAATGATGTCACGGACTAGAAAAATAAGATGGATTCCGCGCCACGTGTATCGAAACTGAAGCACTATAAGTATGCCGACCGTCTGTACAAACATGCCTCACGCACACATTTACATCATAAGGTGCCATTACGCGGCGCTACGGCGTCATTGTAGGTACTGTTTACGTCAAGTAATAAAATAATGCCTTCTTGTGTTGTGAAATGGTGTAAAAATAATTTTACATCCCAGAAAAAGTGTCAAGAAATAACATATCACAAGTAAGACACTTATTTACACACACATAGATAGGTACGGTGCTTCACTTTCGATATGTGAGGTGCGGAGTCCTTCTTTTTTGTCTAGTCCGTGAATGGTGTAACCTATTTTTTAGTACTATATTTGATTTAAAAGAGTGTCCGTGGAGTTTCCTGCCCATTCTACTCCATAGGTACCTACTACGCTTTGGAATGAGCAACTAGCTTCATCTTTCTGACTGACCGACCCCTTGAGAATTCAAAAGTGTCAGTAATTAGTTTATTAGAAATAAATGCTTTGAGTTTGAGAAAAACAACGCGGTCACACAGACAGATACGAAAAGATACTTCAATTAATAATTATTATTTTGTATTAACCTATAATCTATATATATATAAATTAATCCCTATTTCCCTTGGTCACGCCATCACGCGTGAACGGCTAGACCGATTTCACTAAAATAAAAATTGTTGTGTTCGTTATTGTCAGGAGAAGCATCTTATGAAATAAAAAAATAAGGAAGTTGATCGGAACGTTACAAAATTAAAGAAAACTTAACGCCAATATTAATTTTACATAACTGTCAGCGATTGACAGAATGCGCGCTGCAAATATCGTTTAACACAGATGGATCGGTTGATAAATGAGTCGAAAACTAAAACTAAACGACATATGATATTCATAGTTAAGACAGGACAACGTCTGTCGGGTCAGCTTGTAGGTTATAATAATAAAACCTAATAAATTATAATAGGTATGTATAATGTGTGAATATAGTTTGCTTTTCTCCCGTTATAAAATTGTAATCTCCCTTGCATGTCATTCTATAAAATTGCTATTGTAGGTAAAGTAGTAATGGGAAATTACCTTGACACGATTAGATTATTTAATTGAGTTTGTTAGATTGGCCACCTCAAAACACAAGCTGCAATTTACTATCAGCTGCCTAGCCTTGAATACTTATATTTTGACACGTGCAAAAAAAATGTATAATCAATAGAAATTACACTAATAAATATTTTGTATATACAGGATCAAATTAAATTATTCAGCAAATCTCTGCGCCGCGCGCCGTGATGGGTATCAATATCCAAAAATGATATTATGATAAAACAAAACAAAAAATGAGACTATTTTTTATTTCTATTTTATACCCATACCTACCTATCAACACTGTAATTTGAAACATTGTAAAAGCCTCTTATTTTTAAAAGAGCAACCGTGGAATTTCTTGCCGGCTCTTCTCCATAGGAAACAGCCAATTGGAACCGTGCACCGAGCTTCTGACGTTTCATAAGTACCCATGTAGGTTTATGTGAAATAAAATATTTTGGTTTGAATTTTTGACGACTTGAAATATCAGTAAAAAACTGTTTTTTTTTTTCTAATTTTCATAGGTGTACAACAGGATAACAAAAAATCTGATTTTCTCAACTCATAAGTTAGGTACTTCAAGTAACGAAAATTAGCCTACGTTCACCTCAAAAAAAAAACATCGCATCAATTTGTTTGTGTTCTTTAATTTATCTATAATAAAAATATTTTAGACTTGACACTGTTTGTGAACCCACTGTATAATTTGGGTAACATTTCAAAATTATTGAGCTTTTTGTGATGCCAATTATGAAGACAATAAAATTAGTTTCGAAGGTAACTGAGATGTTGACCCTATAAAAAAATATCTGATAAAACTGGAAAAATATTTTCTACATTTTGCAGTATAATTTCTGCAATTACATACTTTTTGTTCACATACCGATTAAATTCTTTTTACGAGACAATCGGTCAGCTTTTTATTTTTTCGTGTTTTTTGTTTTGAATATTCAAAAGTTGACAATTTTTCTGGTACAATCTTGTCAAGAAAAAAATTTAAGGCATCAAGCCTTCAATTTTTTTCTCGTTCTCTGTCGTTGGAATTTCAATAGAAATAATCTAATTTCTGCTTATTAATATTAAAACATTCTTCGAATGTTAATTTAAAATGATAAATGTTTAACCACGATATGTGAGTATTCAGCGTATATATTGATCGACTGTACGTTCCCTGGAATTTATCGTTACTTTTTATCTTGATGAGTAATATCTTCATTGGTTCGGTATTCTTTTAACTTGTGCCTTGTTTTTTAATCCGTGTCGTCTTAAATCCGTCCGAGCGTGCGGAGAACCGCGGGACCGTTGCCGAGCAAGGTCGACGACACAGGTCCAGGTACTTGGACATCAGGTGCTATATAAGTACATAGTTAGTGAAGTGATCTGTACTACACCGACGAGGGACATTCTTTAGATCTAATTCAACCAACCCTATTTTTTAAGGTGTTTTCCTAAATTCATTTCATCAGATCTTGTAATCTATTTCAAAAGTTATCTTAAAATTATGTATGAAAAGCCTTAATCTTCTGCTTATTTGTGTAAAACACTTTATAGAGCGACACGAATTTCGTACGATTGCAATGGAATTTAAATTCGTCGGAATACATTTAAAATACTGTATAATTGGTAACATCTTTTATGTTTTTTTCTCTCAAATTGAAGTTGTGATTATTTTTTCTTCTTAGTATTTTTTACTTTTTAAATTACAACGACAAAATCTTATATTTTTTGCCAATTTTCTTTTATTCTTATAATTCGGATTGTTTTTAATATATAATAAATTTTACGTGTTTTGGCTTCGTGAGTTTCATTTTTAGCTACCTCACGCCAGGGTTCGAGTCCTCGGCGTGTTAGCAGCAAGCTCTACGTTGCAATTTGCAATATTTAAAAAAAAATGGTATAGAGGCAAAATATTCAACTTTCCACTCCACTTCATGTATATACGAGTATATAATTATTTTTGTGTGCGTTATAACTTTCAAGCTTATAACATACTTAGTTATGAGAGTGATGTAAAATTATTAACTACTGACCACACTCAAAATGTTGTTTAAAAATAGTTGCAATTTAGCTGCAAGCAAAATAGCTTGGTTGGTATACCAAATAGATAGTCTACCGTGCAATGTCGTAACAGGTAAGTCAAAGTCAAAGTCAAAGCATTTATTTTAAATAGGCACATAAAAGGCACTTTTGAACGTCAACATTTTACATTAAATTACAATATTGATTCAAGTCGCCCCCTTTCAAAAGGTAGTTTTGTATGGAGAGGAATGGGCAAGAAACTCCACTGTTACTCTTTTAAAATGTTTTACAATATTTTGTATACATTAATTATTTATATTTGAATACGATGCACCTTGAATAAAATTACTATTCCACAATATAGGTAAAAAGAATAAAAAATGAAGCAATGACAGATAAATTAATTATGAGATAGATACATGGTGCTCATATATTTACAAACATTGTAAACGTATACGATTTTCCAGTTTTTATTGTGAAACATCTATAGCCGCGGGTAAACCAATTGTTAGCGTGACGACGCGTCGCCACGCTATATTTTCTTTACAAAATAGTTTTTGATGTGGACCTTGAACATAGGGTAAATTAGAATGAATTTGCAATGTTAAGCTTCGCTTACGAAGGTCAGTCTTTGGATGGGTGACTATTTTGATTATATTGAGTTTTAACTTGATTTGTTCGTAATAGTGAAGCCGCCAGGTTAAGCAGCGCTTCCCAAGGCCAGTCTTTGGATGGGTGACCATTTTGATTCTTGATTAGCTCGCAAAAGTGAAGCCGCCAGGTTAAGCAGCGCTTGCCAAGGTCAGTCTTCGGATGGGTGACCATTTTGATTCTTGATTAGCTCGCAATAGTGAAGCCACCAGGTTAAGCAGCGCTGTCAGTCTTTGGATGGGTGACCATTTTGATTCTTGATTAGCTCGCAATAGTGAAGCCGCCAGGTTAAGCAGCGCTTGCCAAGGCCAGTCTTTGGATGGGTGACGATTTTTGATGTGAAACATCTATAGCCGCGGGTAAAATCGATTATTGGCGTGGCGACGCATGCCGTGGCGACGCGTCGCCCCGCTAAACGATGGCATGTTTCACATCTGCCAGTCGTCCCGTGACGTCTCAATTATTTTTTAACATGTTATAAGTCAGTATGTGAGTTAAAGTAATCACAGAATGTAATAATAATAATAATAACCCCACCGCCGTATCTCTACGTTGACGTCGAGGTGGGGTTCGCGCGCTCCTGAACTCTAGGTCTGTACCGGTAGATACGGACCCTGGCTCCCGGGAGAAGTCTTGTTCCTCATCTCTGGCTTGCCTTATTGCCTGGCTGGAGTGAACAATGACGAGGAATACAGCTCCCACCTCTTTCTTGCCTTTATTGGCTGGTTTGAGTTGAGATTCGCAAGAGCAAACGTGTTCGGAGGAAGGAAGTATTTCAGTAAGTGCTGGTAGGAATCTTGACCATCTTCCGGGCTTTGTGATTGTTCTAATAGCCGTGGAATACCTCTCCACTCCTCAAGCACCTCAAGAAGTGTTAACCCCTTGTCGCTACCTCACTATGTGCTAGCGGCGGTTTCCGGGGGCCCATTATTGAGTGTGCAAGTCACCCTCTGCCATTTTATCCGTGTATGCATAAAATATTGGTCAGGCAGGGGTCATAGTCCTTCCATAGTTCTAGATAACTATTCCAATTTAGGCACCCAAACCCATAGTCTAATATCTTTTTTTCCATATCCTGCAATAGTCCAACAGCAACCGGGGGTAGTCCTTGGGTGCACTTGCACAGTGCAAGTGCTTAGGAATAATCGCCGGCTTGTGCTTCACTTCCTTTACTAATACCCTTTTATATTTTATAAACGTTGCTTAAAGTTAAGTAATGATTAGCGACTGTTTAACCATAATTATTTGATGTTTAAACGCCTCTTAACTTTAAGCAACGTTTATAAATAAACCCCAATAGAGTCTAACGGGCCTCTGCGAGTTGGCTTCGGCCCCTCGAAAGCTTACCAAAGGTCTGGATATATGTGTGTCCCGAGATATGTGAAAACCTTAAAAATAAATAATAATAATAATAAATAACGTTTTATTTCATTAAAAAAAATACAGATTGAGCATGTTTTATATAAAGACAATTTAAATGAGCTTTGGTTGTAACACAATGCAATACAAATTTAAGAACTGAAATCTGTACACTATATGGAAAACCCTGCCTCTCAAACTAGGATAGCCTGTATTTTGAGAGACAGTGATTTAGCTTATAATGTGATGCTAGTATAAGAGTAGACTGTCGATCTACCTGAGCGATTGTAGATAATAATGCTAATTTAAGAATATATTTTGTACGTGATGTGGGTATGTGTGATGGTGTGTGTGTGTGTGTGTGTATGAGATGGTGTGTGTGTGTGTGTGTGTGTGTATGTGAGATGGTGTGTGTGAGTAGCCATTCCGTTAATTTTAATTTTATATCATATTTATTTAGATTTAAGTTTTACTTACTTAATGTGTAGGAAAGTGGTTTTCTTGGGTGGGTGGGTTTCTTCCTTTCTTTAGGGTCCGTTGGGGGAACGCTAGCGTGCTTTCTAACAGTAGACTGCAGTATAAAACGTTGGCGCACTGAAAGTACTTTGGAATTGGGTTTGAGGTCTATATTAATATCACCTATAAGGATAATATTTTTGTAAGAGGAGAGGCTTACGTATATACTATTTAAACTATCCAAGAAATTTTCGGTACTTTCCTTGGAACCGTATGACGGGGATCGGTACTCTGCTACAATAGCTATATTTTGGTCAATGTGTTGTGTGACTGACAACCAATAGTTATGTTATGACATACCAAGCAATTCCCATCTACAAATCGAGGTTCCCTCTCTGAGGTTCGGAGAGCTTGTTTTGTAAAGATAACAATTCCATCATTTTGGTTACTGTTTATTCTGGTACAACATGAATAATATCCAACCAAGACAGGCATGACTTTATTAAGCCAACATTCTGTAAGGATTACCACGTCTAAATCAAGTTTTGTTGAATGCATTCGTACCTGGAATTGGTCAAAGTTTTTATTTAAACTACGGAAGTGTAGTATTTTATGTTGGTATTGGTGGTGTCAACATACTCAATACAATTTCTGGGGCTCAGTTACGAGTATATGAGTTACCCACTGTTAGCGAGTCGAGCTCGCTGCATATATATTAATGGTAGCCATTGTATGTCAATGCCGATTTCCATTGTATGTAAGCCAATGTAAATCAATGTCATGAAAATAATAAATTTTCGATTGTCCTTTATTGCACGACTCATGATGCGATGCATCAGAGAGTGCTTTACGATCGAAAAATTTTTTTCGCCTCTTTTTGGCGGCTATTTTTATTATTATAGCCTTGTTAGTTCACGGAATCAAGATATTTTGCATACTATTGTCGAGATAATTTAATGGAGATTAATTTCATACTTTTTAAAAATTGATTTACTGCAATAGAATTGGAAAAAAACACCAAAATAGGTCAAAAAAAAATCCTGTCCGTCATGTGTGAAACCCGGAAACACTGTAACTTGTGAAAAAATCCATTATTTGAGTTAATTTTTTTTTTTAAATTCTAATCGACAATTGTAGGTCACTGAATGCAAATGGCTAATTAATTCAGTGTCGTTTAATTACAATTAATAAAAAACGAAAACTACAAGACTACATTTATTTATATCCATAGAAAATTAACATATGGATGGTGATATATCTATAGATATTATGTACATTTATTCCACCAGGGGCGCTTGTGCAGTACCTTCTTCCTACTACAGCTGTTTTTTCGGCAATTAATTTTGAACGACTTAAGTTTTTTTTTTTTTTTTATATTTCATAATTAAATAAGCATTATGAGTCGTGCACTTTTGGATTTTCCAAATTTTAATTTTTTTTATATTATTTATTCATTTATCTTTCACATGATTGTATTTACAATTAAAATATAATAACCTAACCCGACTAAACTATGGCGTCGAAAAATTCCTCCGCATCATCGCTGTCAACTGGTAATGTACCCAAGAGACTGGCGCCATTGCCACGATGTATGGCAATGCTTAGCCTCGGGCCAAGGTAAAAGCCAGCCCTTGGGTCACGGGAAGTGTAAAACATGCATTTGGAGATTTCTTTGAACAAAACATGGGCACTAGAAACCAACGGCCCCGGTTTCAACCCCAAACGGGTCGAAAATAAAATTACGGGTTAGGTTATTATACTTTCGCCGCTTGCGGATTTCCGCAGCCGTAGCAGCGGCGCCAGCATAGCACGCCGAGCCAAGAAGATGGGATAGCGCAAGATTATTGACACATGTTGCGTCCAGCACTGAAGGCCACCTTCCATGGAAATAAAGACATGCCGTCCGGTCTCTTGTCATAGTCACGTGCTAAGCCATTAGGTTCTAATACAGCTGGAACGCTGACGGTGACAAGAGCTCGTCGGATGATGTCATTAATGTTCGCGTACCGCGCTAAGCGGACCACACTTCGGCTGTAAGACAGGCCTTGGCGTCCGAGGCTGTTGACAACTTCACAACAGTGACAGCAATGAGGAGAACAAAAAGGAGTTCCTAGTCGCAGGAAAGCAACGAGGCGGAAAGTAGTGTCGCCGAATACAGTGCCTATGTTCGACGACGGTAAAGCACGGTACATCAAAATCAATCAGTGTGCAGGCTAGGATTTTCCTGATTAATTTCTCAGTGCCGTAGACCGAGGATCAGAAAGCCGGTAAACTAATAGCTACTAGGAATTTCGCGGCCGCCGAGGCCTCCCATACGAATGAGAAGAGTAGCTGTGTCCAAACTCGGTCGTCCATGGCCACATTTAAAATGGAATTTAATGTATGCCGAATAATTTGGTTTTTGTCTAAAAGGTGAGTGTGCTTCCATAAATGGGAGGCGCGAAGGAAATATCTTTATTTAGGGCCGAAACAGCAGTAACGGATTAAGTTTATGGCCGAATGCATGTTAATTTGGAACAATCTTTCCGAAACGTCACTGCATTTTTGTATTGTTTCCTCAATAAAAATGTGAAAGGAATTCTCAAAGATCCAAGACCCAAGAAGACGAAGAAAGCTTTTTTCAATAATTTTGATAAGATATGATAATTTATTTGCTTGAAACATGGTATACATAGGTGTTATTATTGAAAATGAGAACATACAATGTTTTGCTAAAAATTAAAGCATGCAAACTTAGACGAATAAACAAATCTGAATTTAAAAACATTATAATTTATGTTCAAAAAAACTCTTAATATTGTAGAAATTATTTTCATTCAGCCATTCATATAATTTAATTTTGAATAACCTGCAATTTAATATTTATAATAGATTAGGTAATTTATTATAAACACGTACACACATAGCCAGGCAGCTTTTGTTATATTTTGCTAATCTAGGGAGCTTATCTAGTATAAGTCTGTATTGGTCACGCTGACTTTGAGAACCTATTTCCTCTGCTATTTTGAACAATTCTATAAATTTCCTAACAAACATACTTGCTTCATACAAATATAATGAAAGTAACGGTAGCAAACCAAGCCTTTTAAATATAGGTTGACATGATTCATCAGATGGAATCCCATATATGGCTTCCTAACATGTTTTTTGGGCGACAAATGCTATAGTGTAGTCAGTACTATTTCCCCACATAATAATCCCTACATTTTCTAATCTGTCTGAGGGCGTATACAAATTTATTTATTTTATTGCATACATTATCGACCTGAGCTTTCCAGTTTAAATGTTCGTCAATTACTACTCTTAGAAACTTAGTATGTGTCACTTGTGTAATTTGTGGTATGTCCATTCTAAAATTACATTTATTTTGATAAGATTGATTAAATTGTATATACAGGATGTCCCGAAACTCAACGTCAAGCGGAGTGATAGGCTAGGTTATACTGGTTCCAGTAAAAAAAAAATATATGTTGCTTGGTTAAGTGATAATAGGAATACTTTTGAAAATGTTGAAAATCAACACCCTAGATCACATATATTTAGTTACTGTGATCACAAATTTACCAATTTGTGCAGTGCTTTTTTTAACGTAGTCCTACATAACTATGCTATTGATTGCAGTCACAAATCGAATAATTAACATTGTCAGTTTAGTCAGGAAAATATTTTTTTATTGAGTCGTGGTTAGAAAACGTTTTGTAGGTTAGCTATGAAACTTCATCTTTAAAAAAAAAGTACTACACTACCCTAGGCAAGTTATTTAAAAAAATGGCCCTTTTAATTAAGATTTCAAAATAGTACAACACTTGTTACTTATCTTTTCACAAGAAATATTATTGCATAATTATTTGCAAAAGGATCTCATTTCAAAAAAACTTTTACCTGTTTAGTACTTTTTATGTGCAAAAAAAAAAGCTTCACCATAGTGTAAGCCAGACAGACAGATGTGATAGAGTGAGATAGAGAGTGACGCTGTTCGAAGTTCAATAGAGTGAGACAGACTGAAATTTTATTTTTAGAGAAAGTGAGACGTATAGTGACGTAACCAAGTAACATTGCTTTTTTTAATTTTTGCCAGAACTGGTATAACCTAGCCTATCGCCCCGTACCCGCTTGACGTTGAGTTTCGGTACATCCTGTATACAGATTTTGTAAGATTACTATATAAATTATTGTTATTTAACCAATTAATTGTCTATTGTATTATTATGTCCGCTTCATGATCACGATCAGTAATAAATTTATATTTTTTATTGGTAATAACAAGCATGGAAATAATCGGTTGGTATGGTCCCGGTATGGCACCCTCTTAAAATACCTATCAAAAAGTCCCGCTATGGTACCCTTCAGTTTTTGGTACTGTTGTAAAGAAAAGTTATACAATGCGTTAAGAAAAAAATAGTATTAATAAAAAATATCTTTTCTTAACTAGTAAGCTATCACCAATTTAATTAGTTTTGTGTTTCTTAAATAATAGGGTTTGTCCTCAAAATAGTAGATCTGTCACCAAAATGTAGTCACCAAACAATGCAAAATCAGTTCCACAATAGCCGACGGAGTCCCGCTTCGCGGGACTCCTACTTCTGGGCGGTTTAAAAAAAAATAACCACGAAGGGGACGGCGGGGTCTTTCAGACCCCGCCGTCCCCTTCTAACCTAACCTGTCCGAGTCGGGGTGCCCCAAGTTGTACCAAATACCTGGGAACAATTTTTGTTTATCTGAGAACGAAAATATTTCGTGGCGATAGATGTATTGATACCCTAAATCAAGGTGGGATCATCCCAACGAGTAACAGTGTAACAGTAACTGTGACTCGTTGGGAATTATTATCCAAAACATTCCCAACGAGTCACACTGTTACCCGTTGAGGTGTGACTCGTTGGGAACAAGCTATTATTTTTTGTAGTTTATGTTTACAATTTGCGCCTTTTTCTCCATGTTGATTATTTGTAATTAATATTGTTGATTATTTTAAAAATTACATTGCAATTAATATTTCGTTTTACTGTTTGATATTTTTTTATAAATATTTTGAATTAATAAAAGACTGATTTAATATCGCAAACAGACGTTTTATTGATACACTCCTAAAAGTATTTATTTATAGATACACTTTTCTTTTCAGTTGTACCTTCTATTGTCTAACGTAGATCTAAAAGATGGGTACCATAGCGGGACTTTTTGATAGGTATTTTAAGAGGGTGCCATACCGGGACCATACCATAGCGGGACTAACCCGAAATAATTATCATCAGCAAAAAAGAAGCATTTATGATTTGTCACATTTACGATGTAGATGAGATGTTATTATGTAGAGTAGAAATAAAATAGGGTCCAAAATGCTTCCTGAGGGGACGCAGCGTTTTATAATTTTATATTCTAATGTAAATTGTGTCATGTCCCTACTTTCATTATTTTTAGTGACAGTTACCCGTCTGATCCCAAAAAGCGAACCAATATCCCTCCAGGCACTCGGCACAAAACTTCTTTTGCCAGACACCAATATTATACAATAAGCACACAAATTTACAAAAAAACCCATAAAGAACTTAACATACTCGACCTAAATAGATATGAACTAAAGTCTAAGATGACAGAATGGCTACTTCAACAGGATTACTCACAAACAGAATCACTACTTACATACATCGCTTAATATTAATATATCAGTGTACACTCACAAGCTACCCTCACCCAATTGCACAACTTACACTAACACACCTTCACATACACATACACACCCCTACACCTACATACACACACATACTTCTACACACACATACATACACCCACACACACATACACATACAAACACCCACACTCACACCCCCATGCTCCTTAAACTCTTTTTCCTTTCTTTATTTTAATTTTAATTATAAACGAAATAACTAACCTCATTTTAAATCACTAGGTAGATCGACACAACTCACAAGTTGTATAAATCTTATCGCAATCAATCATTTAGCTGAACACTGTCTCTTAAGATACAGGTAACCCTAGTTTAAGAGGCAGGGCTCACGAATTATATTGTCTACAGATTTCTGCAGCATGGTTTATTATTTGCTCTGTACTTACTTCCTACCACTAGCTGCTAATAATAATACCCTTTTGTTAAGTGCAAGTTATTTAAGTCTGTAACCTGTTTTTTTTTTTTTTTGGAAATAAA
Organism: Griposia aprilina; assembly: GCA_916610205.1. NCBI lineage: Eukaryota > Metazoa > Arthropoda > Insecta > Lepidoptera > Noctuidae > Griposia > Griposia aprilina. Next base: position 4,237,763 of record OU744300.1, on the reverse strand, counting down.
TAAATTTTATTATATTATTATTATTATTATAGTGACACTCTGTTGTCTGTCAGTTAGATATGACGATATCCACTGAAGTGGCAGTCATCTGATTCCGATAGCCTCTGATTTTTGTTATAATATGTCTTGAGAAACTATATCAAATGCTTTTGATAGATCAAAACATAAACCTGTCGTCAGCTGATTGCTGTTGATATTGGTCAGTATTGTTTTCGAAAGTGAAAAGACGTGGACTTGTGTTTTTGAAAGCCGAATTGCTCTTTTCTGGTGACATTAAATTTCTCACAGTAATTAATTATTCTTTGATGCATTAATTTCTCAAATATTTTTGACAAGATGGGTAGTGTTATCGGACGATAATTATTTATAGCAGTTTTGTCACTCTTTTTATATATCGTTTAACAATAGATATTTTTAATGCGTTAGGAAACACGCCTTGTGAAAAAGACAAGTTAATTAGATAACAACAACACTCCACTTGATTTCTGGATCTATTGCGTTAAATTTGAGAAGTGTCAGATGTCTGTCAGTACTGTCCGCTAAGTATAGTTCACATTTAGAAAAGTTGAGATCAAGGCCAATGAAATGAAGTTCATTTGGCGAATGGACCTATTCGGCGCTTTTTTTTATTTTTGTTGACTTTTATTTATTATGTTGTGTGCTTTATAGTACGTGCTAAATAAATGTATTTTCTTTAATTTTTTAGGAATTTTAGGTCATTTAAAACAGTTTCTACATCGCCTCCCAAGGTTCCATCATCAAGATACCAAACGTTAAATTTGGAATTTAGCCGTCGAATAATTGGGTGTAATAATAATACTAAATTGTACAAATAAATTAGCAACCAGTTTGATTTTGTCTAGACTCTAGATTGCCCTATGGAACAGCATGTTTCCAAGCATTCTTATCTTGGATATAATCCTCTAATTTGTAATATGTTTGTTTACAAGTTGTACTTTTTATATTAGTTTTAAATATGAAAACCAGCGTCAGGCACTTGTTGTCTGGCATTAATGCTAAAATGGGGCCTATTTGGCGCAGCCTTGAGGCACACAACGCTGTTTTTAAGATTTTTATATTTTTTGTTTTGTGTGAATATTATGTGCTTTAACCTGGGTCATAAAAATATATTTTCTTTCTTCTTTCTTTGTATAAATCAGTTCCTTGCGCATGGTAACATAAGGATTTCGATTAAGTCTAAAATATACTGAGAAATACTATAGGATTATACACTGTATCTCCAAAAAGTCAAAGTATGCTCTGTTTTGTCAAAACACTGCATTATCAATTAATACAGCACCCTAATTGCAAAACACACTACCAATTTAAAAAAATCTTTTGCTTTATAAATATTCGAAAAATTTGTCTACTCGACAACGTAAAAAATCTCAATGTATATTGTTGAACTTTCAAAATGAAAGCCATTCCTACTGTTATTGTGTTAGGCAACTACCCCGCAGCTTATCAAAGACATCGACGTGCAAACTGTAACCATGAATTCAGCACACGATTCTAGACTAGAAATTTTGCGTTGGTTAGCAAAAACAAAAAAAACAGCTGTTTCATAGAAAAGTGCAATACCTGTCTACCGGTCAAAATGTATGGAACAGCAATTTAAAAAAAAAGTAATCCAACGGAAAATTTCAACACAGCGGGGTTCAGAATCAGGTGTTGAATCTATGGTTACAGATTGTGCGTCGATATCCCTGCCACCCTATATAGTGTGTGCTCCATGTAAATTACTGGTATTTAGCTGCCTCCGGTTAGACTGGAAGCCAACCCCAACATCATTGCTTGCTGTGCCGGCAGCCAGAACCAACCTACTGGCGAGAACTCCTCTCACTAGAGACTTGCGTGTGGTGAACGAGGTTCACGAGAGGGTTGATGTATTGTGGTGCAACTTCAGTGAATCCGCAAAAGTTCGTAGATTAAGATTTAGGATATTTGATGTAATTTTATAGGATGTAGATTAAGGATTTAGTATATAAGGCCACTCTATCGTATTGGATCACTGATCTGTAATGATAGTTGTAGGTAAGATTTTCGTAAACAAATAAATAAATAAATAACATAGTTGGGAAAAGGCTACGCAGATAGTCTTTTAAAAAGAATCCTCAAAGAACGCGAGTTAGAGACATACTCAACCAACCAACCAACCCAACCAACTAACTCAACCAACCCAACCAACCACCCAAACCAACTGGTTTTTTTTTTGTATTTGTGTTTTGTTCTTTGCGTCATGTTTACCGCAAATAAAAGTTTTTTTTATTTTTATTGCTCGTTTTTAGGGTTCCGTAGTCAACAGGGAACCCTTATAGTTTCGCTATGTCCGTCCATGCGATCGTCTATTTGCAGATTAGCTCAGAGACTCTTAGTACTATAAAGCTGTAATTTAGCATGGATATACATATTAGTCACGCCAACAAAGTGGTAAAAACAAAATATTTATTAAAAAAAAATTTAGGGCACACATAAAGTGGGGATGTTTTCTTTTTTCTCGTCTGCCTCATGGTGTGGGGTGTCATTGGACAGGTCTTTCAAAAATATTGCGGGTTTGTGTCAACAATTTTTTCTAATAAGGGATACGTTTGTGAAATATTAAGCTTTAAAGTGATACTTTTTGTTAGAGTCGAGTGAGGTTGTTTTTGGATATGTGAAAAAATTCACGGCAGTAACGAAATTAAAAGGAAAACTATCACAGCTAAGCAGGCTTTACAAGTTTACGAGTAATAGTCTACCAACTTACATTTGCAGTTGGAACGTATGGGAGAACATGTTTGTCAACTGCAACAGTAAAAGGTAAGTAAAGGTTTGTTTTTCAGTGGTATTTTATTATTATTCGATTAGTGTCCTACGATTTCACATCTGAAAACATAGGTTCAGGTACAAGCATTATAGAAAACAAACAAATATATATATATAGACAAATATATATATAGACTAAAGATGTAGTTTCGATGAAACGATATACCATACTAAGAGGCTTTACAAGTAATAGTCGACCAACTTACATTTGCAGTTGGAACATATGGGAGAACATGTGTTTCAATAATAATAATATTTATTGAATAAAAATATTAACAAAAAGTGTACATTTAGTCAACTGTAGTAAAATTTTCCATACAATATTGTAGTGCCTAAAAATAAACTGAAACTAAAATTTGATTACAGATGCAAATAATGATGATTCGGAATTACAATATAAGGGAGGGACATACCCGATCTAGGTTAATTCAAACCTGTGTTTCAGGCCATCACTTTACATTTCAATAATTGGGACATTAAAAATTAAGTTGAACTGATAAAAACAAAAAATAAAATAAATTCAAAAAGTTTTTCTGTGTCTGTATAATTTAGTATCGCTAAATATTCTGATAACATTTTACTACAGTTTATATAACATACACTATAGAAGCAATGCAATCAATAACAATGTTAAGTTTGTTCTTGGGATAAATTCATTAAAACTAGGGAACCCTTTATTGTACGTGGTCTGACACGCACTTGGCCGGTTTTTATATTCAGTGTCATTGCATGGCAGTAGTTTACATGTACCTATCAGCACTGATGAACGAACTTGACGTCAAAAATCAACCGGATCCTCATCTATGAGTCGTTATCGACACTTTGAAATCATGAAAAATAAATTGCCAAGCGCCGTCAAGGGAAACCACTAGTATTATGCGTAATAATATACATACCTACAATATTAATACACTAACTATAAAAGTCGCTGTCCATTTTCCTTGATTTCATACTGTGACCAAACTTCTTCGTGGTAATATTGAATTAAGTAAAAATGGAAGTAATAAAACCGTGTCCAATTTTTGAATTTAATGATAATCAGTTGGTGAACGTCAGAAAATGTTTTGGTTACGATGATTTGAATAAGTTGAAGCAAGATATAGACCAGTTCCAAGACTGGATTAGTAAACAACCTCATTTTCGGTTGAAGGAATTTGGTGAGTTTCTTTTGATTATCTCGTGACTGCCTCTTTGGGTCTGTGGTCGTAAGCGCAACTGCTGAGTGTGGATTTCTGGGGTCGATTTCCAGGGATGGCAAAACCCGGCCACCGTAGGTGCGGGCTTGCGGACGGCGAGCAATGTGCAGCTCGCCGTCCGGTAAGGACCAGGCCCGGGTCGACGGCACGTTGTGTTCCACGCGCGCCTCAAAGAGATGTCAGTACCATTGACGGGGTCCGATAGGGCTGATGCCTGCCGGGGTCGCGGATTGTTCGAAAGAGTTATCGTGGCCCTGGCGCACAGGCAACTGAAGGAACACGGGTGGGTTTTAGTCAGTAAGAGTGTGACGCCCTTCCGCTCCTCCCAGAGCGGGAGAGGTCATTTGATGATTTCACATCAAAAAAAAAAAAAGTTTGGCAAAAAGTCGTTGAGATTATCCAGGAAACTCAGTAACAGCCATACTCAGACTCAGTTGCAGGTATGGGAATATAATTTTATTTAATGTTTTGTTCATCTTTGTTTTGTAATGTTAATTACTTTGCATCCGAATATGGTATAGAATCAAGTTCTTCAAACCTTATAGACAGGTGCATTGCTGGGTAGCTTGTTGGGCCAATTTTTATTCCCGGCTAAAGCACTAGGAAGTGGTGAAAGGCGAGCGTTTTGGGGGGCTGACTAAAGGCTTGTACACACTGGCGCGACACGACAGTGCGACACAAAGGCACCGCCTGTCGCGCGATGACCGGTGCCTTTGTGTCGTGCTGTAGCACCTTAATGAAATTTTGACGTTAAAAAAAATCCTGATTTTCAGCCTAATTTGAATAAATTACTTTTGGTCCGTAATTCGTATGGTGTTCACAATAAAGAGTATTATATTCTTTGATTTTGGATTTTAATAATAATATTAATAATCGTTTATTTCGGAAATCAGGTTCCATTTTGTTAGTATTACAGTCTTAAAGAAAATGTTAGTACATAAAATATTAAACTAATCGGGCATGAAAGGAGAACCACTCATCTCCTGTTGCAAAGAGAGTGCCACCCCATCCACGCCTGCAGCATTGGTGAATCCCACCGTTCAGACAAGGTCTTCAGGAGAACGTTAGAGGTGATCCGTATCCGACTCAACAATGAAGCGCAGCGCGTGCGCATCACAGCGAAGAAATCCTGTGTGCGCGCTTCTGCGAACATGGCCGATGCGCTGCACCACCGCGGCAGCCCCAGCATTCCCCTGAAGCTGTTTGAACCCGTAATTTGGATATGTGCACCACATTATACAGGATGTAAAAAGACCTACCACATAGCCATCAACTACGCATTCTGTACATCAAACTAACATTACACAAAAATAATTTCTAAAAAGGAATATTTTGTAAAAGATGATGTGCAGTTGACATTAGGCTATTGTAACTTAGATGTATTAATAATTGACTCACTCTACAAAGCGAAAAATAACTTTAATTTCGGAAGTCGGTGGCAAAAAACAAAATACATATACAAAGACACCGACTTCCGAAATTAAAGTTATTTTTCACTTTGTAGTGTTTTTTTTTGAATCGGTTGTTTTTTTTTTGTAAAAAAAGTTTTTTTTTGATGTGAATATTTGCTGTTTACGGTGGTGCGCCATGTAAATGTGCATTCAACGGTACGTGGGGGTATTTAAAATTGTTTTATAACATTACAAAACCTGTTTTCGTAAAAAAAAAGTCAGTTAAAGTTGGAATTTTGACGTTCAATATCAGGTCAGAAGGTTCCCATGTATGGTCCAATACAAAAAAAGACACAATGATGGGAAGTACAAGTGACACTCGGCTTCGTCCAGACCATATTTTGCCCATGACGGCAAATCTCAACGGAATAGCCTTCGGCGCCGGAGACATTGTCGTGCTCAAGTGTGCGCAAACACAGGTGAACTCTCTCTACCACATGCACATACACCCACACACCCATTATTGTTGATTGCAAGCGCCACTAAGGCCCGTATTAATAAACGTTCCTCAGCCCAAGAGGTCGCACTTGATGACAACCTTGAGATCATGACCGTATTAATAAACATAATAATTTGTGTACTTAAGTTACGGCTTGGGTTTGCGTTATCAGCCGAGTGATGGACTGATTAATAAACGGAACTCTACACTTAAGTACACAATAGGTGTGTGTACTCGAGATGCGTAAACCTGAGTGTAGGCAGTCCGTGACTTAAGGTCTTGATTAGTAGCGCGAAACATGGAGTTTAAAAATATATTGGGTGAAATTAATTATTACGATGAAATAGAGTACCTACTATGACGATATTTTATGACCGGTTTTATGCTACAGCATCATTTCAGGTAGGTACCTATCTACCTATGTAAATATCTTAAATACATTTATCATAAGTATAATAAAATTGATTTAATTACTATTTATAGGTATAACACAAAGCCATTAAGTCCACAAATGTACTTCTTTAGTTGTATAAAGTTTAATAAATAAATAAACTTTAAAAGTAGTAGATACCATATAAATCCAATTAATCTAATTTTAAAACGCAATATATTTATGTGAAAATGTAATCTAATAAATTCATATTTCAGCTTGTTTATGGTCATCTAATATATTTATCACAACCTACAGCGTCAAATAAAAAAATAAAATAAAATATTAAAAAAAAACAAAAAAAGACTTTTTTAAATAATTATTTATTTTATTTATTGGGAAATAAAAAAACTTTTTTTTTACAATTTAAGGCTTTCTTGGGTAGATAACAACTTTATAACGTGATACAGCGCTATCCATTAAAGTTTTAACAATATACAAGTATTTCAATAAATCTTATAACTTAAAATAATGAAATGTGATGCATGTCATTCTAAACTTCGGTCAATGTGACGTAATCGTTCACGAAATCAAGCCATCAAGTACAGCGCATTGAGGAGCTGATCTTGGTAACTGAGATACTGTATTCATGTGTTTATTAATTAGCAATGATCTTGAGATGCTGATATCGTAATAATGGCATATCAAATGATTGCGCACTTGGGCACGTCATTGAGGAACGTTTATTAATACGGGCCTAAGACTGCGTAATAATTTCCCAGTTCGAAGAAAATAATTTTGTATTGCGAAATTCTCAGTAACAGTTAAACAGTTTTAAGTTCTGATTCTTTTCCGCAAACAAACAGCAAGCAGGCACTACATAAATAAAATAAACAATCCATGCTATTATATATTTTAATTTTATAAATGCGAAAGTAACTTTATTTCTCTGTTACCTTTGCAAATCTTACCGGCTAAACGGATTTCGATAAAAATTGGCGCTTAGGTAGACCAACAACCTCAGTTGGTTTTGAAGAGTCTTTAATTCTTGTATGAAACTGCATTAATTGGCATCATAAAATAAATCGTAAGAATTGCCGTTCTTTTATCTGACTGACCCATTTTTCCAAAATCTGTGAATGCAGTTATTGTTTTACTCAAAAAATTAAGCACAGTCTCTTAAGAATGTTTTCCTGTAGCTACAACGCTTAACAGGGCGCAAAGCGGTCCACTGGAACCATTACTTTAAAAAAAAAAAACTCGTGACTGAGAAGGAATTATGAATAACGGCTTGTAAGGACCCTCGTTAAGTGTGTCTATAATTTTCTATTAGCTTTTATAAACTTTCATATTGAAAATACGATCTAGAGCAATGTGGCCGCTTTTCTTTAGATCGAATTTTGTTGCTTCGTGTCTCAATATGAAACTTTATAAAAGGTATTAGAAAATTCTAGACACACTTACCGAGGGTCCTTCCAAGCCGTTATTCATAATTCCTTCTCATTCACGAGATAATATTTTTTTTTAAAGGTGGCGCTACTAGACCGCTGTGTGCCCTCTTAAGCAATTAGCCCTTACTGCCCGGTCTCAAAAATCCACTCTTTGGATTGGCACTCTATGGAGTGGTTCCTACATTTTCCATTTATTCCCATTACTGCACATAATAGTGACAAAATTCCATTAAGTTGCTTATTTTTTAAATATAGCCTTTATAATCAGTCAAGACAAATCTAGTGATACCTTTTTTGAAAAAACAATCGTTTTTATTTAACTTTATCATTTCACTGACAGATTATTTTTATAGGTCCTAGTACAAATTACTCCTTATTTTTCTCTCCCTATTTAGTGACCGAAGTCTTTTATCGAACACGAATACCTCGACTTTTTATGTCTCGTTGGTTAAGTGATCGCTAGCGCTACCGCTGAGCTGGTCCTGGGTTCGATTCCCGGGTAGGGCAAAGTGTTATTAGATTTTTCCATCTGAAATTTCTCAGTAGCAGACCGATGCCTGGATTTGTGCTTGGTTGTTAGCAATAGGCTCCTTATTACATGGAAATTAAATATAACAGGCGAAATCTGGGTGTACCCCTACTATAGGTACCACCTCTGCCTAACCCATTGGGGTATACAAGCGTTAAATATGTAACGTCATTTAATACCATAAAATGCAGATTTAATTAATTTAATTGCATTAGGCTTGAGGTAATTTTATTCTAACCAGCCGGTCAGGCGATGTTTATGTGAAACTAGTCCAACCAGTTACTGTAGGGTTACGCGCGCACTACGACTGTAAATCATTGCGGATAATAATCGCAAATCTGTAAGCAATACCAATATGCTAGAGTCCTCGCACTGCGTAAAAAAATCTCTTGAGAATTCCCTTGAAAAATTATTTGCGTTTGCGATTTTATTTCGCTGTTCAAAAACCACAACGATTAAAATCGTAGTGTGCGCTTAGCCTACATAGAGCCGGACATACCTACTATACAACCATATAAGGATAAAGGGTAGAGTTAATTATACTGATAAAGGTTACTTTTCATTACGGAAATCCTATAATATTGTCACGTCAGTAATTCACGGTTTTTCCGACTGTAACTGATTGACTAATTGAAAAAAAAAAAAGTACAGAAGAAAGAAATTAAGAAAGTACTTTTCGCAATACGCGAAAAACAGCTCGTACCATAAATACAAGCAACAGATTAAAAATCGGTGTGAGTTGGTTTGGCACTCACGAAAATTGATGTGTAAACATGTGAGCTCGCATCAGTTTGGTTCACGCGCTCACATAGACACGGGTCTTACGCCGACGTCATCTGACGCTCGAAGTCTTACGCTTACGCGTCGGACGCTCGAAGTCCCAGCTAGCCCCTACCGTAGACCGAGCGCTGAGATGTTTACACATCAAAAAAAAACTTTTTTCAACACATACACCAGCAGTGGAGTGATTGCGTAACACACTATGAGTAGCAATCGTTTTCATTTTGACAGTTTAACAACATTCATTGCGTGATTCACGTTGGTGAGCAGACAATTTTTTCGAACATATGAATCAATGAATTAGCAATATCTTAGTGTGTTAAGCGATCAGGATGCTGGGAATCATTACGTGTAGACGTTTCCAAAGCATACGTCCAGGGGGTCTTAAAAGGTCACTTCAATAAAATCGTATTTAACTTTACATGCCTAAAACTCTTTAAAAGCGGTTTCAAAAAAAACAGACTTACGAATGGACTTCCATTTTGTTAGTATAAACAAGGCTTAGAAACTTGCGTTAGTACTTACATCTACCATAGAAACAACGCAAACTATTTGTTGCTACGCCACATTGGCGTATTAATTCGTACGTAAGTCTAGTGTCCCATTGTGGGGCTGTCCCATCTATCTGCGATAGTTCTCAGGAAGCTGATACAGATTTGTGACAGTTCAAATGACAATCGTGTTTAATTTTTTTTTTTTTTTTTAAAGACTAGTTTTTTCCTACGGCTTCGCCCGCGTGGATGTCGGAAATTATCCCACGGGAACCTTTTACCGGGATAAAAAGTATCCTACGTGTTAATCTAGGTTCTAAACTATCGGCGTTCCAAATTCCATCGAAATCCGTTCATTAGTTTTTGCGTGAAAGAGTAACAAACACCCATCCATCCATCCAAACAAACTTTCACATATATAATATTAGTAGGATTCTTTTCCGTTTTGTGAATGTGAGAGTTGTAGGCCTTTTAGACTCAAAGATGATTCTATTTGTTGACCATTTTCTATTTTGTTAAGTATCTGGTACTTGGACAGGCTAGATACACTGTCTTCTCATACCTAATGACACTGTAATTTAAAAAAAACGCCAAATGTTTAGAAAACAGTAACTGAAGTTTCTTGCTGGCTCCAGACCCTTAGATTTTTCCATAATGATTACAATAGATAATTAAACAAATACTGTTAATATGGATAAGTCAGTCCAGAGAGATTTGAAGATACTATAGTAAAACTAGCAATGTACGGCCTGTATTCAGGTACGATCCCTAATGGTAACTATACCTCAATCAATTAATCAATCAACTCAGCCTATCGTCTATCATAGTCCACTGCTGGTAGTAGGCCTCTCCCAAGTTGCGCACAATACCCTGTCCTCAGCCTTACGCATCCAGTCTGTCCCAAGCATCTTTTTAAGGTCGTCGATCCATCTAGCTGGAGGCATCCCACACTACGCTTGCCGATACGCGGTTTCCACTCCAGGTCGTATCTGCCTCAATGGCCATCGGTCCTTCGACAAACTTTGCTAGCCCACTGCCACTTCAGCTTGCTTGCTCTTAAAGCTATAACGGTAAATCCGGTTCTTTTCCGAATATTTTCATTTCTGGTTTTATCCTTCAAAGAAACTCCGAGCATAGCCCGCTCCGTAGTGCGCTCAGCAACCTGTACCCATTTTGTTGCAAGACGATCGACCTTCAAACTTCCATTTTATGATTACTCGTACTCGTACTAATGATGATAAATAAGCATGACGCAATTATTGAACCTAGACGCATCTTATTATCATTAATAATAGAATAAATGTCTCCTTTAATAGTAGTGAAGAATATTATTATTATAATAAGTAAGAGACTACACGTTTGTATTACTGTACGTATCATGGTTATTAAACATTTTACTATAATTTGACCGAATGTTACTTAGCTATATCTTTCATCATCCAAGTCCAAGTCCACTGCTGGACATAGGCCCTCCCCAAGCACCTCAACATTGGCAGGTCTTGTGCTTCTCGCATCCAGCGGACTCCTGTGACCTCGCAAGGTCATCAGCCCAACTTGTGGAACGCTTCGACTTCCAGTACGCGGTCGCCTCTCTAGAACCTTTCACTCCCATCGGCCATCCGTTCTCCGATCAATATGTCCACTTAAGTTTGGCTATATCTGCATATTTTGTTAAACCAATTACATCCCTGAATTGAAAACTACCTGCTATAAAACATGCGATTTCTTTTTTTCAGACCGAGATTTCCTAGAGCGTTACCTAATCTACAGTAAGGGGTCCATCGAGAGAGCGAAGCAGCGCTTCGATAAGCTGTGTACCTTCACCAGTTTGATGCCCGAGTTCTTGCAGAACTATGATATTAGGAACGAGTTCAAACCCCTGTTTAATATTTGGTACGTTTTTTTTTATGTTTTGTTCTTTCTTGGTTCAAGATTGTCGTTTGTTATAGCTCGCTTAAAAGGCAATGATGTACCATCACCTTTTAATGCAATTTGTTTTTTTCTCATATACATAAGTAACTTTGTTGAAAGTCTAGACTTTCAAAGGCATTGACCATTGAAAAACTTCAACCTTCTCCTTAACCTTTTCGTTAATGAATAAGTTATCCAATTTTTACTTCATACTTTTTTGCAATAATAACATATTGATTGTCCTAACAAAAACTATGATTTTCTTTCCAAGTTACTTTCAAAGTTATATATTGTTAAAGCTGTATATTTATTTTATGTATTAAACTAATACACCATCTACGTCGGAAACGGGGTTCAGGCTACGGGCGATTGAGGATCTAGAGAGAAGATCTGCCTGGCACACTCATGGGCCGTGTCCAAGAGTACCGCTTTCTGCATCAAGTCCTTGACCCAATTGCCTAACGAGATCGTCTTAGAAACAAATTCAAAGAAATTGATAATTATACTAACTCTGCCTTCTCTTTATATCTTAGAAAGAATTTGTAAGTTCGCAAAAACTTAGGACGTATGAAATAAGAAGCGATTTCCATAATATAAATACTCATAGTAAAAATTAAATCGTGATATCCTCTATATTAACTAAAACAAAAAGCAGTATCCGCTTTTATAACAAGTTGCCAAAGTCAGTTACAGAACTTAGCGATGGAAAGTTCAAAACCCACATCAAACGTATCTTTATCAAAAAAAAACATTGTATAAGATTAGAGACTACATTAAAGCAAGGAAGTTTGGCAATAATTCCTTCTGCGCGTGTGGTTTCTCTGGTACCTCTGACGGCATCACTATGTAAATGTCTATTAACTGCTCCCAAGTTACGATGTTTTTTTTATATATTTTTTTTACATACTTCTTTGACATTATATACCTTTATTTCTTATTTAAACTCTTAATGGATTTTGTAGACAGGATATTAATTCGGATTTTTTACAGTTGTAACGGCTATATGCCATTTGGTTTAAATACTCGTAGGCTTTTAGTTTTATTATTATTATTTATCTTTTATTTAGATTCTTTTAAATTTTGTGAATGTCAGAACGTTGTATGTCTAACTTGTAGACTGTAGATTAGTAGACCATTCTTTTTCTATTTTGTTAAGTACCTGGTACTTGTTAACATGCCTACACTGTCCTCCCATACCTATTAACACTGTAATTTGAAATCATTGCTAAAGTCAATTATTTTTAAAAGACTAACCGTGGAGTTTCTTGTTGGCTTTTCTCCATAGGAAACGACCAATTGGAACCGTGGACCTAGCTTTTGACTTCTAGATTTATGTGAAATAAAATATTTTGATTTCTTCAGAAGATGTTCGAAACTCTTGGCTATTAGGTCATTTATTCATTTATTGATATTTCTTTTTAATTTTCCAGTAACACATGCGTCCTGCCAAAGCCATCTTCTGACAATTACCGGGTTGTGGTAACAACGGTGACAGGAGTAGATGATAGCAACTTTGAACTGGTCTCATATTATAGATATTTAATTGTGGTGAGTAATAAACACCGTAATATTTTTTATATAAGTAACAAGCTGACCCGACAGACGTTGTCCTGTGTTAACTATGAATGTCATATGTCGTTTAGTTTTAGTTTTGACTATTGACTAAAACTAAAACTGTCGACTCATTTATCAACCGATCCATCTGTGTTAAACGATATTTGCAGCGCGCATTCTGTCAATCGCTGACAGTTATTTCAAACAACTGACAGTTATGTAAAATTAATATTGGCGTTAAGTTTTCTTAAATTTTGTAACGTTCCGACCAACTTCCTTATTTTTTTATTTCATAAGATCCTTCTCCTGACAATAACAAACACAACAAAAAAAAATTTGTGATATCGGTCCAGCCGTTCACGCGTGATGGCGTGACCAAGGGAAATAGGGATTCATTTTTATATATATAGATTATTTCATCACCGCTGCTCTCAAAAACGATGGAGGAAAACATTGTGAGGAAACCGGCATATCCTAGAAAAAAAAAATCGCAGACATGTGACATCTACCAACCCGCACCGGGTCCGCGTGGTATATTATAGCCCATTCCCTCTCAAAGAGAGGAGGCCTGTGTCCCAGCAGTGGGAACATTATAGGCTGATTATGCTGATGATGATGAAGTAATTATGTTTTCACAAAGTCGCGGGAAACAACTGGATGAAGAACGCAAAGAACTAGGAAGTATGGCAGAAAAAAGGGCAGGCCTCTCGATATAGGCCTGTCCTTTTGTGGGTGATTCCAGGCTGCAATGATCCTGATGTTTTCACTAACATAAAAGCAACGGGAACTCTGAGAATTCCCGATGCATTTAACGTTTAAACAACATAGCTTGCAGCTAAAACATCAAGCCCATAGATGTAAATGATCAAGCCTGTATTTCCCGAAGGACTGCTTCCTAAGTGTAGGATAACTGAGGGTACATTTCAGCGATTATAATTCATAGGCAATAAGGGGCGAGCCTATCCAAAACGCCATCATTGTCAGGCTTGTTCCACCCATTGCTAAATATTACAGGCTTGGACAGGCCAGGGTCTGTGCACGTCTTAACCCTTTAACTAGGGCCTTCCTTTCCATTGGCCACTCTGGGCAAGTGCCCAGGGCCCCTCGTTTCATGGGGTCCCATATTTCATGCCAGTGTCGGAGCTCGGAGCTATCGCAGAGGCAGGACGCTACAAATTTCAGTATCCTAAAGTGCCTGGCGCTTCCAATAGGTTAAAAATGGCCCTGCCTTTAACCGCTTGGTAACTAACTAATCCAGACTCTTGGCTTTTAATCGGAAAAACTAGCAACACGTTTCTCAACCTGGTAATCACAAGAGCATAGCCATTAACTTATATACCAAAACGGTACTAATACTATTTTCTTTATTTTCCAGCTGGGTCAGTACATGCTGCAGCACGACTACTGCAATGGTTATGAGCTTGTGGGTGACAGTAGGAACATCACAATGGGTACAGTCAAGAAACTTAATCCTATTATTATCCACAAAGCTCTAACGTTGATTGTTGTAAGTATTTCTGATATTTTTCAGTATTCTAACAACGATAGAGTATAAAATAAAATATTAAAAGAGAGCACACTTAACATATTAAGGGCTGATTTTTACCAAAGACAGATATTTTTTTATCTGTGGAATAAAATTGACGTCCGACAGTTCTAGTATGGAAAAACTGTCAAAAATTCAAAATTTATTCTCAGGTTAACACTTATTCTAGTTATAAAAGTTTGGTAAAATTCGCTGTAAAAGAAATATAAAATAAGAAAATAAATTAGGCGAAAGATAACCCAATTTTTTTTTCCTTTTTTGGGATGTTTGGCATGCACTTTAAACGAGGTAAGCCAACAAACATAAGAAATGCACCTTATTAAATTTCGACCCAAAAGTACTACTGCAATGAATTTCTACGCTATTAGACGGGCAATATAAAACTTGCTATATAGAATTATTATCACAAAGCAAACGAACACACATGTTCACAGTTCTTTGCTATTAGCATACAAGGAACCCATGCTCCATGGACTTCTACATAATAGGTTTGATTGCTCTGAACTGACAAGTAAAATATACTATACATATTGTACCTAGAATAGTAACGAGACGTGAGGCGTGATCTTATCCACTGTTTGCTACAAGTCTCTGTCGTACAAATGCAGAAATAGAATAGAATAGAATATTTATTTGCTCAGAATGTAGGTATTTACAATAAAATGGTTATACTCGTAATCAGGAGAGAGAGCGCCGCTCCAGAGATTGGTTCAAGCTTACAATAATATTATAATATTATTTTACTATTTCAACAATAATAATATTTTATGAAAACAGCTGACCAATTTTGTTATTATTTATATAATTGTTATTTACTTTTTATCCGAATTGAATTGCTCAGTTTAAGTATAATTTTAATATTGAAATTTTAATTACTACAATTTAGATTTTTAACTTTAAGAAATATGTTAGTTAAGTAACAAACAATACCTTTTACTGTGCCCTAACAGGGTCTACAACTGCTCTTAGCTCTAAGCCTTTTGTTAACATATTTTTTTACCTTGTGGAACGCAAATAAACGAATATGAATATTTTCAACGATATCGATGTTTTTGCCCTAACTAAACATAAATTTAAAAAACAAATTATTAAGCGCCTTGCTCATTTTTTTTAATTATTATGTATTATTTAAGTAGGTATGTAACTATTTGGTTTTAAGATTTCGAAATAATTGTATTGTTGTTTTATATTGATCTTATTTTATTTATTTTATTATTTATGTACACACAGTAAAATAGATACAGATACGGCTTATTAGTATTAAGTACAAAGGTACTGCTTATTTCTTAAGAAATTTCTTCCAGCAGACCTGCGAAAGGAGAAATGAAAAATAAATGTAGACAATAGTGTGTGAGAACAAGAAGAGAAGAATTTGATTTGTAACGTCTTAAACTAGAATATTAAATATACTTACATATAATACAAAAATAAATAACAATAACATATACTTAAATAAATACATAATGCTAAAATAAATAAAAGTATATATAAATATATAAATTCTCACAGTTAAATGGAAAGGTAATGCTCTTTTACTCGGTATTTGAAATGAGAAATAGATTTTAAATCTCGAATGCTAGGCGGGAGTGCGTTCCACAATCTTACAGTATGAACAGAGAAGGAATAAGAATAGTAGCTTGTTTTATGAGGATGGAATTTGAGGAGGGATCTAAGATGAGATCTACACGGTGCGTAGATAGGGCGAGCGTAAGAAAATCGCTCACGCAGGTAGGAAGGATAAGACGGGTTCTGTAAGATGTTGAAGAGGAGACATAAAATCCGAGTGTTCCTGCGAAAGCGGATCGGGAGCCACTTGAGTTCCTTGCGAAGGTGAGAAATATGGTCATACTTTCGCAGACCAAAAACAAAGCGAATGCACAAGTTTTGTAAGCGCTCAAGCTTGTTTAATAGCTCTTCAGTAGCATCCAAGTAGCAAGCGTCGGCATAATCTGTAATCGGCTGAATAAGTGTCTGTGGCTGAGTAAGTCAGAACGTTGGAGGCCTAATTTGTAGACCATTTTCTATTTTATTAAGCACTTGATACTTGTTGACAGGCCTCCCATCCTCCCATACCTATAAACACTGTAATTTGAAAACATTGTTAGCGCCAATTATTTTTAAAAGTGCAGCCGTGGTGTTTCTTGTCGGCTCTTCTCCATAGGAAACGACCAATTGGAACCGTGCACCTAGTCTCTGACATTTCATAAGTTCTCATGTAGGTTTATGTGAAATAAAATATTAAGATTTGATTTGATTAGAAAAAGATTCCTTTGTCTTCTGATTGTTGGAGTTGGCGTCCTGTCTTACCGGATTTTACTCGGAACGACTGCCTATCTGACCTCAACAACCCTGTTATTGGATATCACGTTACTCCTTGGTAAGACTGATTGTCAGATCAACATTAATAAAATTCAATTTTGTTTTCAGGAAGCTTTAGGCCAAAGAATGAAGAAGATCCATTTAATAAGTGGCTCTAAATTCTTTGACACTATCCTGCTGGTCTTCAAACAAGCTCTGAGTGCAAAACTGGCTCAAAGATTAGTTGTCCATAACAGTGTTGAATCGTTGTATGACCATATACCTAGAGAACATCTCCCGAAAGACCTTGGAGGGGATGAGAAGACTATGAAGGAGCTTACTGGTTAGATATTTTCTTTTCGTTACATGCGAGTATTAGATTGTAGATATTAGTGACCCATTTTAGATCTATGAGTAGTGATGATCTGGTTTTGCAGTTGATGAGGAATTAGTCTGCTATTGATTGTGTCATCAGATCAGTCCGAGCTTAGACTTACTTCACAACAACTTTGTAAACGCCGCAGAGGTTTTTGCCATAGCAAAATCACCAGGCGTTATAGCACGGTGGATCCGTGATCGCTGAATGATTCTGGCATAAGCAGACTCGTGTATCCGTACCATCTATTTGGAGCTTCTTTTAATGACATTCAGACTTACATTTTTTGATATGGAAGAAGTTGTCCTGCTTAACTTGCATAGAATACTAAAATTGGTATTGGTAGTTTGGTACCTTTTAAGTTCAAAGTGCCTGTAGTTTTTTATCGAGCAATTTGTAAAATAACTTGTTTACTTTCCACAGAAATGGATTTCAAAGAAGTAAGCGCAGATGAACACATAGCTAAAGTGAAGAACATGGAAAATGCTTCTACGGACGAATCTTGTAGACAGTCTTGTAAATTCAACGAAGAATATTCAGGAATGCCTGGATCTTTCAAGACTTTGTGCGTGGATTAGAATAGAACTAGTAATTTATTGGTAGAAGACTCAAAAATGGATATTTTTGACGTCAAAAAGCCTTAATATAATTATTGGTTATTGATACTGGTTTTGATTAGCTGTGTGATCAAGTAGATTTTAAATGATACACAATTTGGGGCCTCTGGGTAGATATTGAAGCAAAGGGGTTTAAAAAAAAGAAAAAAATTGTGTAATACAGTTTTAAATGTGTACTAGGTATGCTTAGGACCATTGTGATTGCAAGTATTTTTTTCTTTTTTTGTAGCCTTTTTACATTTCTGCGTTTTATTTATTTTCATATTGTAAAGGTCAGTGGAAGGTGCTTTTTTTGATAAAGGAGAAGTAATTATGTAAATATATTATTTTAAATTATTTTAATTTGATCTTTTTATTTACCCCATTGTTATAGGAAGTTAAAAAAAACATGACATAAAAGGAATTATGTAAAACAATAAAACAACAAAAATTTCTCAAAGAAAATAAATGACCTCTAGGACATCAAGATTGCTTTGTGTTACTTTTTCTTGCTATTATTATTATATGGCATGATAAACTTTTCGTCAGATTTGGTGCTAGGTGCTATAATAACTAATCGTTATTATAGCACCGGGCCGCTAATCAATAAAATACTTTTTACTTTTGTAGTGTAATTAATTGGATCTTGAAATTAATGTATCTATAGGGTGACTGACTGGTAATTAGGGACCAATACTTAAACACATGATTCTACTCATCCTAACAAACTACTTTCTCAAAGAATCGTTTTTTTATTTTTAAATTTAATTTACCTAACAAGAATAATACACCTTCAGCTATAATTTAATTGAGTTACTTATCCCTGTTTACAAACAAAATGATTCCACTTTTACCATGCATTATTCTTGATTCATTCATTTAACAACCGTTCGAACCACGCGCGTGCTATTAGATGTTAGTTGCTTGACCCCGTTCTGTCTCTTGTTATATGAATGTAAAAAGAATAATGTATCGTAAAAGTGGAATAATTTTGTTTGTAAACGGGGATATGTAACTAAATTAAATTATAGCTGGTGGTGTATTATTCTTGTTAGATACTCAATATTCTATTGGAGTGACTGGGGTCAAGCACTTGGTAAATTGCAAAAAAAACATTTCTTTGGGAAAGTAGTTTGTTATGATGAGTACAATCACGTTTTTAAGTATCGGTCACTAATTACCAGTCATCCTATACATACTGGGTGACTTTTAATATGACGTATTCCTTCCAGGACGTGAAAGTGTTACCCATTTTTTCAACTATTAAGCACCCCCATAATGCCTAGGTGAAACTCAAACTCAAACTCAAAGCATTTATTTCAAATAAACCAATTACAGGCACTTTTGAATTGTCAAGGGGTCGGTCAGTCAGAAAGACGAAGCTAGTTACCCATTCCAAAGCGTAGTAGGTACCTATGGAGAAGAACGGGCAAGAAACTCCATGGACAGTCTTTTAAATCAAAATATGTTTACAAAATATTGATTACATCGTTCATGTTGAAATTATGCATGTGAGAACGATGCAGAACGTTAAAAGCGTCCGTAATAAAAAGACAAAAGCAATTCAAATATTAAATTAAATTAATTAAATTGAAAATTGAATTGAAAATTCATGGGATTCGAGAAAGCCCGACTTTTATGTATTTATGAATATTTCCCAGTATTCGTCGCTAAATATCACTTTGCCCTAAACTCTTAAATTGAATGGCCTTCATTGCTAATAATTCCATTACTACTTTAACAAAACCTTTCGATGGAATCAAATTATCTAAATCTAAAACAACACACTATGTTTTAGTTACGTCTAAATGCGACAAGAGACGTTCAGAAGTACGCTCGCGCTGGGCTCAGAACATCGGGAAATACTTCCGTGTGAGATATTAGTCCGTCTAGTGACCGTATGGTTCCCTTGCCAAACATAGAATGTCCAAAATCCAAACCCTTTGCCTGTGAGCCTGGGGCTCTACGTCCCGTCCCTCGCCCCTATATTTATGAAAATCTTTTATATGCCCATATAAATATAAAATTGTTTAAAAAATACAGTGATATCCATAATATAAATACTAGGAACAACCACGAATTTGTTGTACCTACAACAACGCTCAAAAAAATAGCTCGTTCAGGTGTCAATGTCATACGCTTTTATAATAAACTTCCAAGTCACGTTCAAGATCTAAGCCTGAATAAATTGAAATCATTAACTAAACATAAGTTGTGCCAGAAAGCCTTTTATCCCTTTTTTTTAAAGATTATATCGAGGACGCAAAGGCTTGGGAATAAGTTGCTCCAATTTTTGCATACCGAATGTTTTTTTTTAATTTTCTTTGCTTTATTTTAATTTTTTATTTTACATAAATTTTGACATTTGTTAATTATTATATATGACATTGTATATATTATACACAATGTCATGACAATTTACTTTGTGAAGTATAGTATAATTATTTAATTATTGCGAATGTGAGGACTGTCACTTTTATTTTTTATTTTTATGTTTTCACTTTCTCAGGTAGTTTTAATGATAATCTGGCAGTTTGAGTGCTTTATTCGGCCTACCCAAATGTCCTTTCTTTGGTATTGTTTGTCGAGTGGTTGAGCTCCTTAAGTTCTAAGTTGAGCTCATTAAGTTCAGGTTTGAGCACCACGATTAGTGACAACTGCGTGCACTGACTGGACAGGTCAACTAATTCTGTGTGGTTTTTCCTCAAAAGACCATTTCAGACACAAATCTACATGGTCTTCACATGATCTGACCAAGATTATGCTTGGACTTTAAAAGAGAATGTGAAATCTGAGTTTGTTTCGGCCTTTCTTCTCAGACTAGTCAGATAGGAAACACCGGCCTCATCTAGTTTTAAAATATGATTGGCGTGTAAAAGTGTTTGTACAAACCTACTTATAGAAATAAAATCATTTATCGCCCCGTGACCATGTTCAGCACCAAAAAAATGCACGCCCGCCTCTGCACGTCTGCCTAAGTATTTCTAAGAACTAAAGTTTACAAAAAGAACATGAGAGGTAATAAAAATGTTAGATTTATGGCTAGTTTAAGAAGAGCTGTGATAAAAATATCGTTTCACCATTTTAACTATGTTCGCGACGATGTATCACCAAAACCATAAATAATGTTTTGTAAAAACTTAGAATGATACGTAAGATAGTGATTTTACAAAGAAATCGTACGTACAACCGTTATAATCTCAATTAAGTGTACTATATAGCCGTAATTTATAGTTTTTTAGTGAAGTCCAGTTACCCTAGAACAAGACCTAGCCCTGGACCTAACGTTTAGGTATCTAGTCCATAAGAAAAGCCTATTTGATTGAGTTTATATGTTGTAACACTAATAGTTCGTTAAGTTAGTAAATATGATTTATCCAACCTGCTTTCAGAGGCGCGTCACGTGAAAAACCAAGTTGTAATGGTCTAAGTTAAGTTATTGCACGACTCATGATGCGAAGCATCAGAGAGTGCTTTACGATCGAAAAAATTTTTTCGCCTCATTTTGGCGGCTATTTTTATTATTATAGCCTTGTTAGTTCACGGAATCAAGATATTTTGCATACTATTGTCGAGATAATTTAATGGAGATTAATTTCATACTTTTAAAAATTGATTTACTGCAATAGAATTGAAAAAAAAACACCAAAATAGGTCAAAAAAAAATCTTGTCCGTCATGTGTGAAACCCGGAAACACTGTAACTTGTGAAAAAATCCATTATTTGAGTTAATATTTTTTTTTTTTAATTCTAATCGACAATTGTAGGTCACTGAATGCAAATGGCTAATTAATTCAGTGTCGTTTAATTACAATTAATAAAAAACGAAAACTACAAGACTGTACATCTATTTATATCCATAGAAAATTAACATATGGATGGTGATATATCTATAGATATTATGTACATTTATTCCACCAGGGGCGCTTGTGCAGTACCTTCTTCCTACTACAGCTGTTTTTTCGGCAATTAATTTTGAACGAATTAAGTTTTTTTTTTTTTTTTATATTTCATAATTAAATGAGCATTATGAGTCGTGCACTTTTGGATTTTCCAAATTTTTATTAGCTATATTAGGTAAAAGTATATCGCTATAAGTTTAACTGGAAAATAACCATGTGTAGAGAAAGTCGTTATTTCAATATTTTAATTGGGATTATTCCCACGCTGCTAAAATACTTCCATGTCGTAAAGCCATTGCTTTAAAAAAAACCCTTGTGCCTCATTAGGCACAAGGGTTTTTTCCACTCTGAATCACGACGTAGTAGCACACCTGTGTCTGCACGATTGCACGAATTTAATCATTATGAAATAGTTTTTGCACACTCCAAATGTATAAAGGACCGTCTCTAGCCTTCCCAAGTTCCCCCCCTACCCTTGCACGACGAAGCGCCAGCCCGCGCCGTAGCTGAGCCTGTAGCTTTAAATTCCCCGTTTAATAATAATGATATGAATTCGATCCAACCTGTCCCACCTTACTGCCCTCCCCTCAGTGACGCCCTAAGCCGAGGTTCGTACCACACAGGGGGTGCCCTTAGCGTATGGTCACCTAGTAATTTAAGAAATTCGCCCCTGGCTGGAGGCTTTGAGTTAGTTTAAGGCACCCACAGGACAGTCCGGTTAAGTAGCCACGACCTCTAAGGGTCACAACTACGAGTTGCCATGATAGGAAAAAAAACAGATCTCCAAGTAGTAGTCACCTATCATGTAGTAAATCAACATCTCGTAGTAGTAGTCAGCTATCGTCAAGTGAATCAACATCTCTACATCGTACGCCCGTTACATGTCGGTACACTCTACATTAGTAGTCATCGATAATGTACTCTATATCATTAAGTGCTTCAAAATAAAACCCCTGAAAACTGAAGTTTCTGTGTTATTACTTCTTCAAAACATACGCGTATCCACATAGACTTCATGATATAGTTACACTCGGAAAATACCTACAACCTGTCGGTACAGGACGTCAGCGGCGCTGAGACAGTGAGGGGCCTACTCGGATGCTGTATATTCTGGATAGGTACTACGACCTCCTAAATGCACGTCGAGTCCTGCGATCACGCCCGTCCGGTACAAACTAATTGACAAAACTTAACCAAGATAACGTTTTGAGATTTATGATGACAATATGTTTACTGTTAATCTGACATTGGTGAACTTTACAAAGTAAATAGCATGTGAGTAATAAATACCTGCAACCTGTCGGTACAGGATGTCAGCGGCGCTGAGACAGTGAGGTGCCTATTCGGATGCTGTATATTCTGGATAGGTACTACGACCTCCTAAATGCATGTCGAGTCCTGCGATCATGCCCGTCCGGTACAAACTAATTGACAAAACTTAACCAAGATAACGTTTTGAGATTTATGATGACAATATGTTTACTGTTAATCTGACATTGGTGAATTTTACAAAGTAAATAGCATGTCAGTAATAATCATGCTTAAAAAATATACTGCAGGCGTTGTTTAGGCTATGGTGGCTTGCACCCTGGCACAGCGCCGACAAATTTATAAAAAAAGAAAAGAAAGAAAGAAAATACGTTTATTTGTGATTAATTCAGCAACTCGTCCTACATGCCTACGGCCCATTTAGGACGACTTGCAGAAAATCAAAATAAATAATATTTTCAGTCTGGAACTCGTCCCACGTTACTATCAAAATGAGAAAAGGTACAATTAGTAGCAAAAGTGTTAGTGAGAAAAAAAAAAGAATTTGTTATAAAATATTTAATCATCACAACATTGTCACATATAAACAGAACATATTAAATTATCACTTTGATACTAATTAACACACGAAGTAATTATGAACATTCATACACGTAGGTTTAATAATAATAAGCCTAAAATTATAAAATATTAAGCAATCGTCATAAAGATAATAATCAATAATTATAAATAAAAATTATCGACAATTTTAAAAGATTTAACAATTATATTATGACTGAAATATCTTGTCTTACTAACTGTACCAAACGTTGATAAAGTTTAAAGTTCCACACAAAAAGAAACGTGGGACGAGTTGCAGAATGAAAATATTATTTCTTTTGATTTTTCTGCAAGTCGTCCTAAATGGGCCGTAGGCATGTAGGACGAGTTGATGAATTACTCTCATTTGTGGTAAACAAGACGCAACGCTTCACGCATAACGCATAACGTGTTTTCCCTCTGCTACGTCTCAACCGTCACTACATACCTAACCTCAACATTATCTGCTTATTGCACTTTAACTTAAATTAATTTTAATGCAATGGTTTTAATGTGTAATGTTTCAATGTATAATGAATCCTTATACAGTAAATTTCTATGTAATTTGTAGTGCTAAATATGGAAATAATTTACTGAAATAAATGATTATTTAATTTAATTTAGCCTTTGTATGTAGGTACATTACAGGATGCAAAATATGATGCTGACATTAGTTTAATTATAATGACCAAGAATTGACATATTCACTGTGACTGTTTCTTATTTAACCCCAGACTTGTGTAGGTAATCTCTCTACTTCCATAATAAAATAAAACGTAATTATTACAAAACTAAACATTGCATTGTTGACTCAGATTTCTTCATTTAGATAACCACTACTACTGAAAATTCATATAAACTTTATTAGCACATTATTTACTATTTCAAAATTTTTGTACTACATAACGGGTGTAAAAAGACACATGACGAAGCCGAGAGTCACTTGTACTCCTCGTCATTGTAATAATTGACTGTTCTGGACCATTCCTGGGAACCTTCTGCTTTCGGAAATATTGAAAGTCTAAATTCCAACTTTTACTGACATTTTTTGGGTCATTAAAAAAAAGAGTACTGTTACAAAAATGAAACAAAAATGAATACCGTTACAAAAATGGACAACCTAACAGAAAAATAACAAAAATGAAATAATAAATCAAATCATAATATTTTATTTCACATAAACCAACATGGGCACTTATGAAACGTCAGAAGCTAGGTGCACGGTTTCAATTGGTTGTTTCCTATGGAGAAGAGCCGGCAAGAAACTCTACGGTTACTCTTTTTCTGTTAAAAATAAGGGGTATTTACAATGTTTCAAATTACAGTGTTGATAGATATGGGAGGACAGTCAACAAGACTGGTATTCAACAAAATATAAAAAGGTCTACAAATCTACAGTCTACAAGTTAGGCCTACAACGTTCTCACATTTACAAATTATAGAAGAATCTATATAAAAATAAAAGCCTATTTAAACCAAATGACATGATTGCCATTACAACTGTAACAAATCTAAATTAAAATCTTGTCTAAGGACAGTTTCACATAAGTTAATTAAAACAACGAAATCACTTTTTATTCATTTATTAATAATATAATCAATGATAAATGATTTTATTTCTGTAAATAGGTTTGTACAAACACTTTTACACGTCAATGATATTTTAAAACTAGATGAGGTCGGCGTTTCCTATCTGACTACTCTGAGAAGAAAGGCCGAAACAAACTCAGAGGTCACAGTCTCTTTTAAAGTCCAGACATAATCTTGGTCAGATCATGTGAAGACCATGTAGATTTGTCTGAAATGGTATTTTGAAGAAAAACCACACAGATTGAGTGGACCTGTCCAGTCAGTGCACGCATTTGTCAGTAATCGTGCAGCTCAACTCAGAACTTAAGGAGCTCAACGATTCAACGAACAATACCAAAGAAAGGACATTTGGGTAGGCCACAAAAATTACTCAAACTGCCAGACTAAGATAAAACTACATGAAAGGAAAAAAAAAAAAAAAAAAAAACAACAATGACCCACTGAATCAGTTGAATTATTCATATAAGATCAGTCTCAAAATAATGTATTTCTTACGGTCATTTTTTTTAAATTACTTATCAAAATGTCTAGCTCAGTCTTAGTAAACATTTTGTCGAGGAACATAGAGCTGATAATTGATAGTAACCTTAAATACGTCATTACAAAATTAATGGTAAAGCGAATTATATATCAGCAAAACTTTTATTTTGAAAAGGCTAGTAATAAAACAAATAAAAGACATACTTATTATCTATATCACATAAGTCACTCATTAGGTAGGGAAAGATAATCAACAGTGGCCTACTACAATAAGTTTTAAGCTTTAGAAACTATCGTATAACATAGCAAATTTATGAAATGTTTTTTTACTTCTCATACAATTATAAAAATAATAATAATCATTAACCGACTTCCAAAAAAGGAGCAGGTTATATGTTCGACTATGTTATTTTTTTTTTTATGTATGTTCTTCGATATCTCCGTCAATTGTAAACAATTTAAAAATTCTTTTTTATTTTGAAAGGATATGCTCTCGAGGTAGTCCCATTGCCACCAAGTCAGAATTTGATTAGGGGATCCCATGGAAATCGAGGGATGTCCTCAAATTTTATAGGCACACGTATAGCGATTTGGGTGTTTTTTTATAGTAACTCGTGCATTTGCTCTTGGAAAGCACCATTCGGTGACGTGGAACTGATGATGAAGACCAGAGATGGCCACCGGAACTTCTCAATAATAAGTATTTCACGGGTTGCGATTGGATTATAACATGGTTTCTAAGCAATTTATGCTCGTCACAATGCATATGGTGAAATGGAGCTGATGGTAGCTTCACCATCGGCTCCAGTGGTTTTGGTTCTTAACAGGAGAACTCCTCAACAATTAACGTCCCTGCGTCGGGAAAATGAATATTTTGTAAAAGATGATGAGCAGTTGACATTAGGCTATTGTAACTTAGGTTTATTAATAACTGACTCACTAAAAAGTGAAAAATAAAAACTTTTTTACAAAAAAACAACCGACTTAAAAAAAAACACTAAAAAGTGAAAAATAACTTTTTTTTTTATTTCGCGTTTCACCAACTCATAATTTTAAATATTTATACACACTCAGTCACATTAAATAATCAATTACAAATACAAAATAAAATTATGAAATAAATTAAAACAAAAAGTTGATCACACAAAACAACAAAAACGCACCTACTTAATAGAAATGTGGCACATTACCTGCGTTCAATGTGTAACCTAAAGCAGTAATTAACGTA
This sequence comes from Griposia aprilina, assembly GCA_916610205.1. Lineage (NCBI taxonomy): Eukaryota > Metazoa > Arthropoda > Insecta > Lepidoptera > Noctuidae > Griposia > Griposia aprilina. The sequence goes on along the minus strand of OU744300.1, from coordinate 4,210,922 downwards.
GGCGCAATCGACCCTGTCCGCGAGCGCGGCCAACATGCTGTTGGAGCTCCCCGCACTCGCCGAACCAGCGAGGTGCCTCTCTTGCGCATTGTTGTATAAAAACAATCTCCGCGCCTCCGCAAATATTGTCGAAGCGCTGCAGTAACTTGGGAGACCCAAGACCATCCTGAACGCATTGTTAAACTGGACTCGAAGGGCGCTGTACGACCTTTGCGTATAGTTAGTCCATAGGCTGCATGTGTATAAAGTAGTGCAGTAGGCTCTAAAGAGAGTGATTTGAACTTTTGCTGAGCATCGCGCGAACCTACGGATCATCATATTTGCTCTGACCGACAGCGCCCTTCGCTCCCGTTCAAAATCTGCATCATCTTTCAAGTCGGAAGTACCTAAGTGGCCTAAGTACTTAAAATATCTACTCTTTCTAAGGGCCATTCAGGTTTAAAATTGGCATCTGAAGAACTTTTCTCTGCCCTCCCTGAAAGACCATATACTGACTCTTTTTCACATTATACAATAGTCCGTGATCAGTTTCATAACCCTCACAGATACTCATCGGTTTTCTGAGTCCGCAGACCGAAGCACTCAGCAGCACCATATCGTCGGCGTAGCTGATGTTATTGAAACAGACGCCATCTAAATGACAACCAATACGTTGCTCGCTGAGTGCCTCGATCAGCCCATTAATGTACAAATTAAAAACGGGAGGAAAGCTCAAACCCCCTGCCTCACTCCACATTCCAACCTATACGGGTCCGACAATGTGCCCGCGCACTTGACATGGTTCACCTGGTTCTCGTACCAGTACTTAAAGATGGTAATAAGTTCGTTCGGTATGTGAGCTGCTTTAATTTTATCCCACAGGATATCATAACAGAGTAGGTCGAAGGCCTTGGAAAGGTCGAAGAAGCAGGCGTACCCTTTTTTTTTCACTCAGTGTAATATCAGCACTCTACAGACACAATATCGCGGTTTCTGTGGACAGTCCAGGTCGAAATCTTAAAATGGCTCTTCTGTAAAATCACTAAAAGTGCAGTTATGCCCTGGTCCTAACGAAGGTGCGACATGTAGACCATGACCTAAGTTAGAAGGTATGATATTTTCTATCCCGATATTACGTTCTGTGGGATAATTCTGCCTTCTTCTTCTTAGCGTTTCGATGGCAATCCAAATGGACTCAACCCAGAATTCGGCTACGTGTTTGGCGCCATCACTAGCGTCCATCAGTTCCTGAAACGTGCAGCTGACAAGACACGCAGGACATGATATTAAGTGTACCATCGTTTGTAGAACAGTTATCGACCTCCACGCGGGTGAAGCTGCGGGCTTAAGCTAGTTGTATACATACAGTGTGTCTGGTCACCGGTGTCCGACCTGTTAAGGCAAAGCAATATGATCAATTTTATCGACAAATCCACGATAATAAGGTATTTTGCCTCTACTGTTTTGAAATGGCGGCCATTGTTTTTTTGTGCTGATTTTGGACTGGTTCATTTATTTTGCAATATCTACCGATATAGACGTCCTACAGGCATACAATTTGATTGTTGTTATTACCTTTTAAATGTTAAGATAGGGGTTAAAATAGTAGGGGCAAAATGCCTTATTATCGTGGATTTGTCGATAAAATTAATCATAAATTGCTTCGCCTTAACGGATCGGACACTGGTGACCAGACTCACTGTACCTGTAATTATATTCATAAGTCATGGTGAGTATGACTGCGCATCGTTCTCGATGAAGGGCCTCTTGCTTAGAGAATCATTAACATTATCTATTGTTGACATCACTATACAAAGTCAAGTTTTTCTCATTAACTGACAATAGGCACAAACTTGTAACGTTTTTGTCAAACTAGTGTTAGTGAAAAATTGTCATTACCGTTTTTGACGCTCAAAAGTAGAGACCTAGCACGAACGCGCGTAATAAACGTTACGTAAATATGAACGACTAGCTGTTGCCCGCGGCTTCGCCCGCTTGGATGTTGGAAATTATCCCATGGGAACGTACTACCGGGATAAAAAGTATTCTACATGTTAGTCCAGATTATAAACTATCTATGTTCCAAATTCCATCTAAATCTGTTCAGTAGTTTTTGCGTGAAAGAGTAACAAACATCCATCCATCCATCCTCACAAACTGTCACATTTATAATATTAGTAGGATAGGATTGGATTTTTGAATGGGAAATACTCGTTTTGCAATAACATTTATTTAGTTTGAATGAAGACTTTATTCATAAAATAATACCTAGCTAGCCTAGCTTTTACCCGTGGATTTACCCGCGTGGATCTCCGAAAATATCCCATGGGAACGTAGTATCGGAATTAAAGTACTATATGTGTTAATTCAGATTATAAACTATATGTGTACCAAATTTTATCCAATGGTTACGCGGCACACGCCATTAAAGCTCCCAGTCGGCATGATTTTTTCCGACATCTTCAACAATCATCGTTATATTTCAGCCAATTTATACAAAACTTTAATGAATTATATACTTACCCCTTCCTCATGAATCACTCTGTCCATAGGTGAAAACTATATGAAAATCCGTTTGGTAGTTTTTGAGTTTATCGCGTTCACACAGACAGACGCGGCACCCGGACTTTGTTTTAAAATATGTAGTGATATGGGTAATGTATATATTAATACGTGAAACCACGTGAAACAAAAACTTTGTACCCCTTTTTACGAAAATTACGCAGACGGAGGAGTATGAAATTTCGAACACTTATAGGTGGTTTATATAGAGGAGTGCAGAATGCTATTTTTTTTTTTAAATTATGCATAAAAAATACATTAAATCAATAAAAAAAGCATTACACAGACTACCATGCATTTGACACAAAAATGCAAAAAATGTAATGACATGACATGTAAACAAACGGTTGCTATGGATACAGATGACAATGACATATAAACAAACGGTTGTTATGGATACAAGTGACCAAAGTAAAGGTTTATAAAAAATAAAGAGTAGATTGAAACCTATTTTGTTTATCCTACAATTTGTCTAATAGATATTTGTGCTATAATGACTTAAGGTCCAATTTCGACCAATGGGCGACCTCTAGTATTTGTTAATGTGCTTGTCTCATAAATTTAATCCAAAATGCTATAGGAGAGTTCGTATTTTCGATTCGAAATCAATCGAATTTACGTTACGTTTACTTCACCCGTTCGTTTTAGGCCCACTGCGTTTGAACGCGATGCGTGGGTTTTTTATCTCTATGTCAAAAAAACCTTTTATTTAAGTTCCTAATTACACTTAACACAAAACATTTCATACTTTTGGGAGTGAAAAAAACGTGACGTACTTCGTACGAATGCCGTCACATCGCAACAATTTGTCATTAATTATTATTTTAAAACGTTTTCATGATTTTCTTACTTTTCCTGTAAATAAAAAAGGTTTTTTTTTTGCTTACATACGTAAATGTCGCTTTATATTTTTAAAACGTCAACATTTTAATCAAACATGAGTACCTATTTAATACATATTACTAATTGGATTAGAAACTGACTCCAAAAATGGGCAATTCTTATGATAATCTCCGAAGCAAATGAAAACATTAAGCTGTTTCTAGAATTTAACAGCAGTTTTATGCAAAAATTAAGGAAGTAACTAAGGTAAACTGCTAAAATACCGGAAATTGATTAAATCTATCAATATAATCGTTGCGAAATATGGCCAATTATATTTTACACCATAAGGTCATTGTCTCAAGGTTGAAGATGGCTATAAATTAGGATAAATGTACTTGGCCTTACACTAGAACTTGAATTTAAAATTAAGGTCAGTAGCATATAATCTTTAAGTCACTTAAATTTTCTGTTTATTTTTTTTCTGTGGAGGTCAGTAACCTGTAACTGTGCTGGTTAATATTACATAAGGTACTATTTAAAAAAAGAGTTTTTTTTAGACCAGCGCCTTTTCTAGTGGAACAGGATTAGGAAAGGAAGTTATCATATTGAGAGATAAATTCGTGTTTAAGATGAATTAAGTTGACCTGTAATAAATTGCCAAGTAAAATAAAACCTGTCTTGTGATGTGCCATACAAAATTTATAAACAAACTATTGCACGACTCATGATGCGAAGCATCAGAGAGTGCTTTACGATCGAAAAATTATTTTCGCCTCGTTTTGGCGGCTATTTTTATTATTATAGCCTTGTTAGTTCACGGAATCAAGATATTTTGCATACTATTGTCGAGATAATTTAATGGAGATTAATTTCATACTTTTTAAAAATTGATTTACTGCAATAGAATTGGAAAAAAAACACCAAAATAGGTAAAAAAAAAACCTGTCCGTCATGTGTGAAACCCGGAAACACTGTAACTTGTGAAAAAATCCATTATTTGAGTTTTTTTTTTTTTTTTTTAATTCTAATCGACAATTGTAGGTCACTGAATGCAAATAGCTAATTAATTCAGTGTCGTTTAATTACAATTAATAAAAAACGAAAACTACAAGACTGTACATCTATTTATATTTTTATTTTTTATAGAATTGAATGAGATTATGAGGCGTGCACTTTTGGATTTTCCAAATTTTTTGAAAATAGAATTTGTCACGCTTGTGGCCTCCTTGGCATCCTTGGGGCCAACGTTGGCTTCAACTGATGAGGTTAGTTCTTTGGGCCAGTGTTCGATGGCAACGATATGGTTGAGATAGTTGTCTCATTTCAGTCAGATTATTTAGCGTAAATTTATTTAGAGTAAATTTACCACTGCAAGACCAGAAACCATTTGAAAAAAAACGTTATATCACACTTTAAAGGCTGCCGCATGCCAGGCGCGACGCGATTCTTGTTGAACTATTTCAATAACGTTTTCATAGAAACTCTTCTATTAGAGTCTGGTCACGTTGTTACATCGCGCCTGTCTGCTGGAGTCTTAAAACAAAGTTACTACATAAAAAGATGCTCAAATAATTCTGCGTGATAAACTAAATATTTCGACCAAATAAATTAACAGAAGAAAAAATAAACCTTTATAACTAATTTAGCTTTATAAAAATATACGCCTATATGCGAACTGTGCGCACACAAAATGAAATAAAAGGTACTTACAAGCCTAAATTCTACGTCATTCAAACGCGAAGCGACGACGCGGGCAATACATTTCGTAATTATGCCGCGCTAAGCATTCCGTATGACGCCATCTTGAATATACTGGCGGATACCAAAAAAAATTTGGAGCGAAAGAATTTCGCATCCTGCTAGTAATTATGTATTACAAATGAGTTGCGAAGTGCTTAGACAGAAAAACTAAGCTGTATGTTACACAAGTCATCGTTTCTTGCAAGCGTGATTTTAGAACTAGGCGTGGGTTTTGCAGCTCAAAATATGTTTTGAGCTGCAAAACCCACGTCAATTTAGTTGATATTGATAAAAGTACTGGATACAGGAGGTGCCGACTTTTCCTTGCGACTATGAAACAACACAAAACCTAACCCATAGAAGATGGAAACATTTTTCGAAGGTAATGCCTTAGAGGGTATTTCTGACAGGATAAACGAAGTTTTTGAAGTTCATACGCGAATGAATTTGTGAGCAACAGCGAGCAAAGAATGAACAATCTTATGTATAATGTAGTAAGAAGAAACGCGTCTACCATAATTTACATATTTATATTAAGCAACGCATAGCAATATTTTAGAAAACAATATATAAAAAATAACAAAGGAAGAAATAAAACTATAAACGTATTCTGTGACGACGATGAACAGGAGATAACGCGTGATGGAGATGTGTGGGAGGAAAAGTCACGCTCCAGCGATCACACATAAATAAAATAAAATAGCTCATTATTTCTCACTGTTTGAATCTTATAAACAATAATAAGCACTGCTTGCAATCATAACATACAAAACATTACAAACAAACACATTACATTTAAAATTCATAATTATTATCTACATTTTAATTTTTCAAGCAATCTCATAATTTTTTTAGTATAATTATAAGTATATAGATAATTATGATTATTTATTTATATTGTTACGTAAGAGACATTTAATAACACCATCATAACAGTGTTTTCTGCAAAAATAAATAATTTGATTTGATTTGATTTGGGTTGAAGAGACTAGTAGAAAAGTAAGGAAGAAAAGACGTGATGCGCCAATCCCAAATACACTGGCGAGCAATATAAAAAAGTGCCTAAACAAATCTAAATAGGTATCTCTTATATCACACAAAACAAGTTAGTTTCATGAAGTAAAAAAAATATTGAAACCAGTATATATTGCACATTAAAACCTTACTGGCCTGTTCGAAGTCATGAAAAGAAAAAAGTAAAAAAAAAAATGCGGAGTATAGTAATTTTGGATTACATTTGAATACTTTTATTTTCACTTTGATTTAATTATTATTTTTACCTTTTCATATAATTTTTTTTCACTGAAAGTGCTTATGACAGACGTTGATTTGTAAAAAAAGGTATAAGCATGCCTCTCACACACGAGGAATGCACCAGGATCATCACTATGGTGCAATTGGGGAGATCACAGTGACCAACGGCCAGACCAATGGGTGTGAGACATTCTACTGTCCAACAAATGCATCGGAGGTTTAGACAGACTAGACTTAAACTAAGAACACCAAGCAATGGCATGCCAAGGTACGCTACGGCCCAAGAAGATCGATTCATTGTGTCAACGATGTTAAGAAACCGACATCAGACGGGAGTTGCGAGCAAGTAACAACTTTTGCAGACCCGAAGGGACCCAATCACTGAGTGCCAGTCAGGAGACGTCTTGCAGAAGCCAATTAAAAACCTTACCGGCCAGCGAATGGCCCAAAACTCGAAGGGTATCATAAAGTTGCAAAATTAAGATATGCCCGTGAGCATATCGAATGGGGTGAGGACGAACGAGGCAGAGAAATGTTAGTTTTCTATTCTGTTGAATCGAGATTAGTGTTTTATAATCATGACGGGAAAACTAGAGTGTAAAGACGGCCAAGAGAACGTTTCACACAAGCATGTTATGAAGAAAAACTCCCATACGGGGAAGGTTCTGTACACATGTAGGCTGGAATTTTATCAGATGGTTGCATGGCGCTAGTGCCGATAGAAAAATAAAAACCGACCGCTGCACGCTGTGAGATACGGAAACGAGATTTTTAATGAACAGGTCCGTATTTGGTCAATATGGGCGATGCATTGTTTATGTTTATATATGATAATTTTCGGCCCCACACAGCTCATGTGGTAAACGTGTACCCAGCGAGAAACCCTGACCTAAACCCTATCGAATATGCCTAGGACGAGCGAGACAGACGTGTTAGAAGCTGAAATCCACCTCCAGTCACACTGCATGCCTTAAAAATGCACTTATTGAAGAATTGGAGAATATTCCTCAGAATATGCTGCGGAATCTAGTACTCAGCATACCAAGTTGTGTAGAAGCCGTAGCCGCAGCACGCGGAGGCAATACGAAATATTGAATGATAAGAAAAAATAGTCTCAATTTCTTACCTTATGAGTTAATTGTTTTTTGTCCAAATGACCCTATTTTGTTTTTTTTCCTTCTTTAACACAATAAATAATATCTATTTTGTTTCATTTTGTTTTTTTTTTAATGCGTTAATAAATACATTTGAATGTTGCATTTCAATTCATGAAGTTATCTTGCGTGGTTTTGGAAATATATCATGATAAATTAGTGGCTTTTTTATTTTGCTCGTCAGTGTAATTTGGGATAAGGGCAGAAGAATGATGATGCTGACATTAAGGGGTTTATTTATAAACGTTGCTTAAAGTTAAGTGACGTATAAACGTCAAAAATGTATGTTCAAACAGTCGCTAATCATTACTTAACTTTAAGCAAAGGTTACAAATAAATGGGGTCTATTATTATAGTTATTTTGACGATTTCGGTTTTAAAAGCAAGAACCCCTCTTAAAAGAAAATGAAGGCCTCTTACAAAGATGATCAGCAGTCTCTATCTTCTGCTGTACGCATCCAGCGAGTGCCAGCGACTTTCAAGATGTCATCGGCCCAAGGAGCTATGGACTTTCCTCGTTTTCTTTGGCCTGATGGGCCGGCCATGACGTTACTCTTGAAGTCCAGCGGTAAATGATAAATGATTTTATTTCTATAAGTAGGTTTTTACAAACACTTTTATACCTCAATTATATTTTTAAACTAGATGAGGTTGGCGTTTCCTATCTGACTACTCTGAGAAGAAAGGCCGAAACACACTCAGAGGTGTGGTCTCTTTTAAAGTCTTAGTCAGATCATGTGAAGACCATGTAGATTGGTATCTGAAATGGTCTTTTGAGGAAAGAACCACACAGATTGAGTGGACCTGTCCTGTCAGTGCACGCATTTGTCAGTACTCGTGCAGGTCGTCTTTGAGTCTTGCTGTATGTCCAGCCCATCACTATTTTAGATTTTGCGAATAGTTTAGAGCACATAGATAGAATAAATCAAGGGCAATGACGACTGAAGAAAACATTGTTCAGCCTAGAATAAAAATCTACTTCTTTGTGGATATCTAGTTGTTTACAGTTTCGTTTACGTGCATACGAGTTTTTTTTTTTTTGCGATCTGACCTCGCATGAGGCGCATAATCAGGCCATAATTAGGAACTTAGCTTAAATTCAAAATATTAAATTGGTTTACAATTATGTTTAATTATATTTTATAGCTATCTATAAATAAATTATTATGCCGTTACAACTAACATAGGGCATGGTACTTGGTATTTTAAGCGTCAGCAAGGCTAAATATAAAATTTTAGATTTCGCACTTGCTCAATCATCAAGGCTAATAATAGTTGAAGGCATAAAATATTATACTGTTATTTATGCAAAATGTTTATGTTGGATACTGGTCAAAAGGTTTCGTCACGGTTCAGTTAAAATTAACATATTTGTGGGAAGTTAGACAACAACTGATTGTTTGGCAAATATTATAAGAGTGACAATATTTATGAACATGGGCCTTGCTCTGGGCAGTTTTGTCTATGGTATATCTTTTTGCGATTTTTGGCATTTTTCGCTCTCTTACGAAGAAGGGTCTTTTAATCCTTGTACAAAACTGCATTAAACGCTGATTAAACGCTCAAAAGTTGGAATGGACGTTATTCTATCTGACTGACTGTATCTAATACCATTTTTCCAAAATCTGTGGATGTAGTTAGCAATTACTCGGAGAGTTCATAGTCTCCGGAGATTTTTTTTCTGTTGCTACAATGGTTGAAGTACTTGCACCTTCTCCGTCTCAAAAATCCACCCTGTATAAAGGTCGTCCTAACATGAAGGAAAAATAAAAATAAATTCTTTTGCTTCAAATACCCGGTTCTCAAATTACCAAATCTTTTGTTTGGCTTATAAAAAAACAGTAACAATTTTAAATAACATGGATTGTTTCTAATCTTTCGTATCAATCTTTTATTTTAAAAGATTTTAATCATGGATCCTTAATTAATTACTACGTACCCACGAATTATCTTCTGAAAATAAGTACCTTTAACAGTGTGAACTTTTTTTGTGTGTGTATATATAAATGTCTATGTATAAACAGCAATAACGACACTAAGACTATTACATAATTGTAATAATTAATTATGAATTGTTTCGTTGACTTTAATTAAATCTTTCAAAATTTAATATAGTTATAAAATAATGTAAGTAATTAATTTAAATAATTGTCTCAGTTCAAGATAATCCGAAATTAATTCAAGCGCATTTATTTCCAAAAATCAAAATAAGAAAATGTAAATGTAAGTGTCCATAAATAAAAATAATTATTTTACTAATTTTCAGAAAACTTACAGCTAGTAATATTATGCAGAAGATAGTTATGTATAAGTTTCCAATCGAATAAACATTATATATAAAACTAGCTTTAGCCCGCGGCATCGCCCGCGTGGAGGTCGGAAATTATCCCTCGGGAACGTACTACCGAGATAAAAAGTATCTAAGTATTAATCCAGGTTATAAGCTATCTGTGTTCCAAATTCCATCCAAATCTGTTCAGTAGATTTTGCGTGAAAAGGTAACAAAAATCCATCCATCCATCCTCACAAACTCACATTTTTAATATTAGTAGGATTGAAAAATCTGCTTAAACTGTGGGGACCAAGCATGCAAACTCAGAACTTAAAAAAAATACACAAAGTTACAATTAAGTTACAATCTATCTGTACTAATATTGTAATTAGAGAGTCCAAGTTCTGACTAATTAACTCAACGCAGGGCCAAAACGAACTTAATAAGCAAAACAAGATGCACCTAATGTTTTATAATTTTATTTATTAGGAAATGCACATAAATGATGTGTTTGAGAAAAAAATAAAAAAATAACCCAGACACATTAATTCAGAAGTAAAACTATTGTTTTATTTCTGAATTCATGTGTGTAAGCATCCTTTAACTTAGTAATTCCTAAATTAAAGGACGTTTGTAAATCATGAAATGCTACTGTACCTAAGTATTCAATATTTTGAAACATTTTCCTGTTTCTCGAAAATTCATAACTTAGCTAAGATGATTTATAATTAATTATGTTAATTGTTAGTATACTAAAAAAAAACAAAAATATAATGGAGCTTTTATTAGCACAAACCTTGGAGGTTGATTTTTCACACGCCTCATATTTAAAAACTTTAACGAAGGCGTGTCAAAACTCAATCGTGTGTCCTTTGCATTGGACGTGCTGCAAATAATACAAAATAATACTTGGTTCCGAATTGTTTTATAATAATAATTATTATTTCTTCAGTTCGGCGAGGCAGTGGTTTTGAACAATTAGAATAATATAGCAAATAAGTGTGGTGCCAAGTTTTCAGTGAATTTTTAATGTAAGTGTCTACTTTAACATTTAATATTTTTTGTAGGTTTATGAAATAATAATAAACATTGCTACAATAGAAAGGCGACTAAAATACACATCCTTTGTCAATGTATGCAAGAGTAAATCCTAGAAATTTATTTAAAAAAAAAACCTTGGTTTAGTGAATAATAAATTCGAAAGCCGAACGTTAGGAAAAGTTTGTTTAATTAATTTCGAATACCGGTATCCGTACTAACAGGAAAAATAGAAAAGATGAAACTTAGAATCCGCACTTAAGTTGCGGATAAAGAAGAAAAGTCTGTTAAGGATCGGAACGACAGTGAATTATAGCGTCCCAGTATTTAATACCGGGATCAACTTATTAAATTGACCGTCTCTTTTATAATTCGAAAATAGATACCAGAGGCAGTTCCTGCATTTTTTTAAACTCTCGCATTCAATTCTGAGTCCAATTCTGTCAAAAAATATCTCTAATTTGCCTACACTTTTGACAGTGAGTGTTACCGAGATGGATGCTTTCCGTACGTGAATTAATATTTTCTTTTACTTCACGGGAGTAATTTAAAAATGGGGCATGTAGACTACTATTTTTCTCAAGTCGATGAATGCACTTAGCAAATTACTTCTAAAAGTTGTGGTCTCATGAGAATGTTTTAGTGTGGCTGCAAGGGTAGCTGCCCTTTAGTCCCATCCCAAATTAGCATCCTGATAAAGCAAGCTCTGAGTTTGTGTTCTATATCTAAATATATTATTAGCAATCAATCAACTCAGCCTATAGCAGTCCACTGCTGGACATAGGGCTCTCCCAGATTGCACCACAACACCCTATCCTCCGAAAAAAAAAACTAAATTTATACACCAAATTATAAATTAAAGTCGCTTTTCATGTCTGTCAGTGTGACCACGTTGTTCTTCTAAAGAAAAACAACGTGATAAATCAGTTGGGTAGTTTACTACCCAACTGATTTTGTTGCGGTTTTCATTATCTTATTTTAGAGCTCGATGTTTTGACAAGTCCTAAAAATTGTTCGAAGCAGTGGCGTTTCGCTAGTTATATTATAAATACTTCTTAGTTAAATAAGAAGGAAAAGTTGATTAACGTTTTTGCGCAAAAAAATAAAAAGAAACATCAACAGGTTTCTTCTACAGGTTATGTTGTAATAAAAAGAAAGTTTGTCATTTAATTTTGCCCATAAAATTAATATAATAATATAAATGTTGTTGATATTTATTTGGTACACTGAATAACAACAAATTAAAATGGCAGCAAGTTTATTGAAAGCGTATTTTAACATTCCATTATGACGTCGAGGCGATAACCGCGCCAGACGCGGGACGCGCACGCGTGCGTCAATTGTTGTTTTGATTTTGTCGTTGTTGTGCATTTCGGAGTTTCGTGACTATTCACGCCAGTTTGAAAAATTTTATACAGGTTAGTTGACAGAATTGGCACGAGTGAATTTCGTCCCGCTTCCCCCGCGGGATTCGCTTCAGCTTGAACCGTTTGTTCCTTTTTAGCACTGAGTTAGGTATAAAAAATAAATGACGTTAAATACGGCGTTTGGCTGAAATCTGACTATGATACTGAATACCAGTAGATCTACCGGTATTCAAAAACCAATGCTTGGATTCTAATAATTACATAGTCTAAAATTCTAATTAACTAGATCTCTATCAAGATTTTTGGATAAACGAATACTGAAATTACAATTATATTAATTTAAATATCTTCCTAAAAAATAATCTTTTTAAATTATCAAACGGCTGTCCGATTTTTACGTTTCTCATATTTCTCTTTCCTCTAAACATTAATCTATTCATGTTGTTTTAAAAGCTGTTATGACTTAAATATAATTTATGTTAGCTTTTTAACAACAAATTAACTTGTGTGCAAAATACTAAAATACAAAAACTAATTCATGGATAGATCTGAGATAGTTTCCGACTCAAATATGTGTACAATGTCAAATTGAGTTATCTGGTGAGACTTTACAAACGTAATGGTATTGATATCGAATGATGAAAATAAAACAAAAAAAATATATACCTTTGAACGGGGTGAATCGGAACGAAACTTTAAAATGGATTTTAACATTCAAATAATATAGTTTGTTGCCAACAAGGACACTTAATCGTAAATTATAATACAGTAAATACATTAGAGTCATTTTTGACAACAAACTATATTATTTCAATATTAACATCCCTTTTAAGGTTTCGTTCCGATTCAACCGTTGAGCTTCTTAAGTCCTGACTTCCTGAGTTGAGCTGCACGATTACTGACAAATGCGTGCACTGATTGGACAGGTCCACTCAATCTGTGTGGTTCTTTCCTCAAAAGACCATTTCAGATACCAATCTACATGGTCTTCACATGATTTGACCAAGATTATGACTGGACTTTAAAAGAGACTGTGACCTCTGAGTTTGTTTCAGCCTTTCTTCGACCGCCGACCTCATCTAGTTTAAAAATATGATTGACGTGTAAAAGTGTTTATACAAACCTACTTACAGAAATAAATTAATTTATCATTTATCATTTAACCCTGCATTCCTATTCACCCCGTTTGACGGTAATTCATAAGTCATAATTTTAAGTAACTATAACTGATTACAGGATCAATGGCCACTGGTAGTGTACGTAGTTACTTGACATGAGCTTACATTATTTTTATTTTACTGATGTGAGAGACCGATACCCACTGAAAAGTTTTGTCATCCTGTATATTTTATACAATTAGCTACGTGGTATTGTATCGCTTTTACAATGGTTTTAGTTTTAGACTGACCGATTTAGTTATCTATATATTATATAAAAATTTATTGCTGTTCGTTAGTTTCGCTAAGACTCAGAAACGGCAAGACCGTTGTTTTTTTAAATTTATTATTCACCTCTTTACTATGGTGGTTCAAAAGAAAAAAAAATAGCATAAACCAAATAAAGAGTTTTGACAGGACAACGTCTGACGGGTCAGCTAGGTAGAGTAGGTAGGCAGGTAGGGTAGATAGGTAGGTAGGGTAGTTAGGTAGGGTAAGTAGATAGGTTAGGATAGGTAAGTAGGTTTGGTAGGTAGGGTAGGGTAGAGAGGAAAGATAGGGTAGGTACGGTAGGTGTTAGATACTTTGTGCTACCTGTGCGAAGCCGGGCCGGGTAAAACTAGTATTTTTATAACTTATAACGTGGAATGATTTTAAACCAACAAACTTCCATTACATAACACTAGTACATATTATAATCCTAGACTAATCAGGAAACGCCTTGTTACGAGCCTTGACAAATTGATACTTTTTGGCAATGGACGATGTGATTAACTTTTGAATATAATTATTTACCTTAAGTGACATTGTTCTTGAGATGTAGTCAATAATGTACAATGAAGATATCGATAAATGATAAATGATTTTATTTCTGTAATTAGGTTTGTACAAACACTTTTACACGTCAATCGTATTTTAAAAACTGGATGAGGTCGGCGTTTCCTATTTGACTACTCTGAGAAGAAAGGCTGAAACAAACTCAGAGGTCGCAGTCTCTTTTAAAGTCCATACATAATCTTGGTCAGATCATGTGAAGACCATGTAGATTTGTGTCTGAAATGTTCTAGTAGATTTAATTTCATCCATGTAGATTTGTGTCTATGGTCTGAATGGTATTAATTAGTTTGTAACTGAAGGTAAAAAAGCATAGTAGTTTTAACTAATGCAAATATAGATCCGTATAAGATTAATCTACTCAATCAACTCAGCCTATCGCAGTCCACTAGTGCACGTAGGCCTCTCCCAGGCTGCCCCACAATACTCTGTCCTCTAGCCCACTGCCACTTCAGCTTGCTTACTCTGCAAGCTATGTTGGTAACTCCGGTTCTTTTCCGGATACTTTTATTTCTCTTTTTTTTCCTTCAAACAAACTCCGAGCATAGCCCGGTCCATAGCGTGCTGAGCGACAATAAATCTACCTACTACCCTAATTTTTAAATAAGTATAAATTTTAGGAAGCAATCAAAGAGTAATAGTAATACATATGGAATGAAATAAAGAATTGAGTATTGAGTTTTGGGGTCTGTTTTTGGTAACCTATAGGTTTTAGGGACTATCTCTAACTTTGACACTCAAAACGTGCCGATACTACACAGCCTAATTTTAAAAATATATTTTTTAATTTAGTTTTTGAATTTCGAATGAAATGTTTCAACCTCTTTTTTGTTTCGATAACAGTTACGTGATAAAGATTACTCAGGCCTCTTAGGCATATTATGCTCACAAATTATGTAATCAGCCAGTATTTTAGAAGTCAATCGAATCTTCTCTCTTTTTACCTTTATGATGACATGCCAATTATTGATGAGGTCTGCTTTGCCAATAATGACCAAATAGGACTACTAATTTTTACCTATTCAAGTGTGCTTCATTGTTGCTCAATGTTACCAGATGGTGTGAGGTCGTGTTCAAAAGAAAGAGAACCTGTATCAGTTTAGTGCAAATTTTGTTAGTGCAAAGTTGTGTTTCTGTACCGTCACATGCGCAATTTTTAGGCTTAAGTCTAGCATAACTTTACTGCGCATTATTTTAATAAGGGAGGTAGTGTTTGTGTTGATACGAGAGAAGTGTGTGATAATAGACAATTAATACTAAAAAAGCTACTCAATTTTAAGTTACCGTTAAATATCGTGTTCGCAAGGTTTGTTGTAGTAACATAAATATTTTAAGAACTAAAGATAAGTTTCTTTAGAATGTTCAGTATTAATGTTATAAATCATTAGTTAAAAGACGTGAATCCTCATGCTGCCAATCAACCTGTCTGTCCACAACATTGTCGAACACTTGTAAAGTTTCACGTGGTGCTTCAATTGTTGCCTATTGAATATACGAGTACGTGTCTGTTGCCTTTTGTCTAACTTATTCAAAACTGTATCGAAACGGATTCCTATTTTTGAATTTCCAACTATGAAAAATCAGGTATCCAATGGTTTCCTTTACATCGCTATAGTTTTCATTTTGTAATATAAATATGCAAAATCAAAATATTTTATTTCACGTAAACCTACATGGGCACTTATGAAACGTCAGAAGCTAAGTGCATGGTTCCAATTATTCGTTTTCTATAGAGAAGAGCCGGCTAGAAACTTCAACAATGCGGTATAAAACTTTGTAAAACCTTTGTTTAAAACTATTAGATCATAACTTTAAATAAATGGACGAGATTTTGAGATGATAGACGATACTAAGAAGCACTGGCGAAGGTTCCATACAACTCGATTCCTACCGGTTGCCTTTTGAAAAATGTCATAATCAGTATTCTATAGACAAATAATATAATCACATTAAAGATATTTAATGTACTCCGGCTTACCTCTTACGAAAATTGACCCTTCGCTACTGCTAAGAAGTTTTATTAATGACAGTCATTTAAAAAAATAAATATTTTAAGCCTTCATGTTTTGCTACCTAATTTGTCGTTATCTAAGACTACCTTTCCAAATTGTGCAATTTCGTTCATGCATGCACACAAGGTTTTATTTCTGCATCATTTGAAACATCAATGTCAAGTCAATCCTAATCTGAGTGTTCACGGTTTTGCAATTGAAACCAAGTTAGATAAGCATAATTATTTTAATTAGTATTTGTAGGTATGTAAAATTTCATAACAGTGACAATCATTTTAAAAAAATCGGTTAAAATAGGACTCAATAGGTAAATATGACTGTATTATTCATCGAAAACAAATTCAGACTTGTACTCGGTGTCCAAGTATGCATATCATTCGAATTCATGCAATAATTTGACAAAATATTCTAATCCTAAAGTAGCGATCGGTAAACAAAAAGATTCGTTTCTAGTTAACATAGGAACCTAACGAAATCTCCTTAATGTTTCAGATGTCAGTAGACGACCAGCATCCGATGTACCCGTACACCAAGGAGGATGTACAGGAGATCAGAAAAGAGCTAGGATTGAAGGAGAGCACAATAGAAGATGATGTGGACGCCATCGTCGAGTGGTTCCACAAGCAGCCGCATTTGGTTGAAGCTGGGATAGGTAAGGCAACAAACAATGACTCTGTAGCAGCAGAAAATATGATTCGCGACCGATAAAATATCAATCAATAGGATTATATAAACTAAGAGGGTAGTGTTGATTATTATAATGATTATAATTCTGTAAAAAAACTTGTTACGGTCGCCAATCATATTTTGTTCAACATACAACCTGCAGTTACCCACAAATTGCAGAAAACGTAAGACAGTTTTAATTTCGCGAGCAACCTCGCGCTTCCCCCTTAAGAGTATAATGTCAGTGATAAAACTGGTATGTAGGCAGATGTTCCGTTGCGCGGTAAGAACCATACATACAGAGAAAGGACAAGCATTGATGGGCATGCTTGGAGACTGCATATTGAAGAGGACAGGCTATTAGGTTCAAGCAGGTATCTTTATACTTCTAGACCGTCATGCATCAGTAAAATAGTAATCAACAAGATTTACTAGAACATAATAATACGACTGCCTCGTTGGTCTAGTGGTCGCAAGCGCTACTGCTGAGCATGAGGTCCTGGGTTCGATTCCTGGGTCGGGCAAAGTGTTATTGGGTTTTTCCATCTGGAATTTCTCGGTAGCAGCCCGGAATCTGGATTTGTGCCCGGTTGATGGCAATAGGCTCGCCCCCTATTACATGGGACTTAAACATAACTGGCGAAATGTGGGTGTGCTATGGATACACCTCTGCCTAACCCCTCGGGGAATACAGGCGTGTGTATGTATGTAATAATACGAATTTGAAGAAGATTGATAAAATTAAACAGTTTCACTGACATTATTAAGTTGAAGGTACGCTTGCTTCGGTGGGTTTGTGGATGGATAACCAACCATTACATATAAAAACACCTCCATGCCTCGGAAAACACGTTGAGCCTTTGGCCATTGGTAGATCTTTGATAGTAATGACATGTGGTCAGAAACCCAAAAATCTGACAGCCAATCTTACCAAGGGGTATCGTGTTACCCAGTAACTAGGTTGTGAAAGCTGACTTCCACAACCTAGTTACTATGCCTATCTGAATAGGCAGTCGCTCCACGTAAAATACTGGCATTCAGCTCCACCCGGTAGAACTGGAATCCAACCCCAATATAATTTAACAATTATATCTGATCATGATTTAACAATTATATCTGATATAATGATCATGAGTGATGATTCAGGCTAGAGAAGCCCATATGTTAAGTTTAATCTTAATTCCAGATCGAGACTATGTGGAAAGAATGCTGATCGTTACAAAAGGCTCGTTGGAGAAGGCAAAGCGGAGAATAGACAATTTGTACAAATACAGACTGCTGGCGCCAGAGATAATACAAAGCAGGGAGAAGGTGCTATCTGACTCTGAAGATTTGTGGAATTCATAGTAAGTAATGGTACAATAATACTTACTTAAAAATAGATGAAAAAGGGATAAAGTTGTTTGACTGAATTAGAAACTATGAAGATAATCAGCTACTTGAATACGATTCTGATTAATGAAAGAAAGAGACATTTTTTAGTCAATGTCTCTACTGCAATAATTTGATGGCCAACCACATCTGTATGCCTAAGGCCGTGATGCGAATATAATAATAATATTAAAGAACAAAGTAGTGGATACGACGGAAATATTTTTTAAGTATTCAAAAGCTTTGTTTCTGAGGTTTGTAATTTTAGTACTAGTTGCAGATGTAAATTAGGATGGGCAGTCGGTCTCTTTCCTAACCCATGAATTTACTGAAAGATAGAAAAACAAATCTTAGGTAATAGCAGTTTCTTCGTATGCTATAATTAAACAAGCTACAATCGGAACTGCGTCACGGTTGGTGAATCATGATAATTGGCAATTTGCTCTAATAACACGACCTTTAATTTTACCGTATGTGTAGATATATTTTTAACAGTGGTCGATATCTTGTAATAGATAGTCGATAGAGTGTCATTAAAATCATCGGCGTCTAGGGAGTGAAAGTATTCATGACTATAAACAACTTTTACTATCAGACCAACTCTGAAATTAATATCGAGAAAAAATCTGCCGAGTCATACGTAAAAACGCTATATCTGTCCGATGCAATGTAAGAAACTATCTTTCTAATTTGATGTTGCTGCTAAGAATCGTAACTTGATTTCTACTACTTACGGTTTTTCTTCATCTGTTACTATCAGTATGATAATTATAGTCCGGTGGGCAGTGCATCAAACGCATAACGATTTCTAATATTTGATCACACGGTTGGAGCTTTTAGATATTTTACCTCTATTTTTCCCGTTATCATAATTATGATGGTTTACGGCACCGTAGTTATACTCAATTCTATGTAAATTGTTATTATAATATTTTACTATTTTTTTTATGTTAAAGCAATATCTATTTTGTTTTTGCTTTGTGGTTTTTTTTTTATTCCCGCAATTAAGAATCATTTAAATCTTTTCAAGTAGGTAGGTTAACTTAAAAATATCTTGAAAGACTTCTCCCATACAAATAACTAGACAAAAACTTTGACTAATTATTCCACTGTTTATATTTCAAACAATAGTGAAGACGTCGGCGTATTTTTACCAAGAAAATTTAATTATTTAAAAAAAAAAACTATTACGTACATTTCGTCAACAAAAAAGCTGTGTAGTTATGTCATAAGCACTTAATTTTAGAAACCCTTTCAATCATTTGCGTCTTTTATTGCTCGGTTACTCGAAGCTAGTTTTTTAACCGACTTTAAAAAAGGAGGAGGTTCTCAATTCGACTGTTTGTTTTTATTTTTTATTATTTTTATGTGTGTTAGCTCAGAACTTTTTTCTAGGTGAACCGATTTAGTTTTTTTTTTTATTTGAGAGCTGGTGCTTTACATGTGGTCCCATATAGATTTGATTAAGGTCTGACCAGCAGTTTTTAAGATATCCTTAATACTGCGTATTTTTCCACTTAGTTTATATTGATGATGTGTTAATAATTTCCTGTCACTGTTATTTACATTATTATCAAGTAGCGATATAGGAACTTGTGTGGGGTAGGCACCACAATATAAAGGGAAAAATAAAAACTTTTTTACAAAAAAACAATCGACTTCCAAGAAAAACACAAAAAATCGTGAAAAATAACTTTAATATCGGAAGTCGGTGATCAAAAACGAAAATACAAAACGAAAGACACTGAGTTCCTAAATTAAAGCTATTTTTAACGTTTTTTAGTGTTTTTCTTGGAATTCAGTTGATTTTTGTAAAAAAGTTTTTAAGCTCGGCTCTTCTTTTTTAACCGACTTCACAAAAAGGAGGAGGTTCTCAATTCGTCTGTATGTTTTTTTTTTTTTTTTTTTTTTTTATGTGTGTTAGCTCATAACTTTTTTCTGGGTGAACCGATTTGGATGATTCTTTTTTTATTTGATAGGTAGTGCTTTACATGTGGTCCCATTAAAATTTGATCAAGGTCTGACTAGTAGTTTTTGAGTTATCTTTAATATTGCAATTTTTTTCCACTTAGTTTATATGGATGATGTGTTAATAATTTCCTGTCACTGTTATTTACACACCAAGTAGTGGTATACGAATTTGTGTGGGGTAGGTACCGCAACTAAAAAGTGAAAAATAAAAACTTTTTTACAAAAAAACAACCGACTTCCAAAAAAACACTAAAAGACGTGAAAAATAACTTTAATTTCGGAAGTCGGTGGCCAAAAACGTAAATATAAAACCAAAGACACCGACTTCCGAAATTAAAGTTATTTTTCACGTCTTTTAGTGTTTTTTTGGAAGTCGGTTGTTTTTTTGTAAAAAAGTTTTTTACTCAAATAAGACTTTGATTAATTATTCCATTGTTCTTATTTCAAACAATAGTGAAGACGTCAGTGGATGTTTAGCAAAAAAATGTAAATGAATTAAAAAAAAAACTAAAACGTACATTTCGTCGAAAAATAAGCTATATAATTACGTCAGAAGTATTTAATTTTAGAAACCCTTTCAATCATTTGCGTCTTTTATTCCTGGGTTACACAAAGCTAGTTTTTTTTTTAAGCTAGGATAGTAAGCAATTAATGTACTGGCTAACTACCCTGACTTGGCACATCCTAGAGCTGTTTACACGATGCTAGTAAATTTTAAGCTGACGTGAAGTGAAGTGATGATCAGTGACGCTGAAGTGACTGACTGCGTGGAGTAAAATGATCCGATGAGGTACTAGCTTCGCCGGCTACATGAGGTTAGTACACAAGCCAGGATAGTAAAGTCAGTGGAGCGGGACGTACGAGCTCAAAAATAGAACCCTATTCTATTAAACTATCTCACTAGCTTACTACGGTTAAAATGAGGATAGTTCGGTATACACGAGGCCAGAGTGACTAGCTTGCTAGCAAACTAACACTGTCTTCCTGTCCTAGCTTCAAAAACTAGCCTCGTGTAATCCGGGCACTAAGCCTTTATACTTTATTAATGGTTTTGTTTTCATACTAGCTAATGCCCGGAATGCGTTGCAAAGCCTTTAATTTTTTTTTAAACTACCCCTGTCTCAAATCGAACAAACAAAAAAAAAATACTAATTGGTGACTTATATTTATGATGCAATAGCAATAGAGCAATAGATTTATATTTATGATGATTAGATGAACACTTCAAGAAGGTTTGCCTTACCCTCATCATCATCGTTATCACTTGCTTAGGCTTTTTAGTCTTTTCCCAACTATTTTGGGGTCGGCTTCCAGTCTTTTGCCTTATGTTTAGATTATTTTTGGGGTCGGCTTCCAGTCTTTTGCCTTATGTTTAGATTATTTTTGGGGTCGGCTTCCAGTCTTTTGCCTTATGTTTAGATTATTTTTGGGGTCGGCTTCCAGTCTTTTGCCTTATGTTTAGATTATTTTTGGGATCGGCTTCCAGTCGTTTGCCTTAAGTTTAGATTATTTTATAACGATTACTGTTAACATTAATGTAACTATCATTTTTACTGCTAATAACTCTGCCTAGCCTTGGCCGGACTATGTTGGAGTTGGCTTTCAATCTAACCGGATGCAGCTGTTTACTAGTATTTTACACGGAGCGACTGCCTATCTGATCTCCACAACGAAGTTAGTGGGTAACACGATACCCAGTAACTTCCACTGCTAATTAAAAATAAATATTAGCCCTTCAATAAGCTATTTAATTTTGTTCCTAGCCGAAAACACACAGATTTTATTCTTTTATATCCTTGTTGGCCGTCAATACTTGGTATAATCGACCTCATAAGTGCGTTATCACAAGGTTGAATGCCATTTGCACGTCATAAAACGACAAGGTTTATTTATCTACATATATGACAGTTGGATACCCAATACTCAATTATTTATTGCATTCCATATGTATTACATAGATGGTCTAACAAAGTAAAACATCAATATGGACTCTGTCGGGCACAGAAAAATTAGGAGACAGAAAGAGGGTTAAGCAACAATTTAATATTATTAAAAAGTATTAGATGAGTTTAATTGAGTGTAATTATATATATATACATATATAATTTTTGGGTTTGTGTATATAGGTATAGTATGTTAGTTATTTTTATTTTATGTATTGCATAATAACAATGTAGGTAATTTAGGATAGTTTCAACCATACTGAAATTTCAAATTAGTTAGAATTGTTTTCAGAAATGATAAAGTAATTCAGAGGTTGACTATTTTATACATGTCTTGTTAAAATAACCTGCAACGTCTAACCTATTTTTTTTCTCTTTCCAGCCTCCAGTTTTCGATGCTCAAAATGTACAAAGGCCATAGAATCACTGTGATGAAATTCGTGAACCCAGATCCGAACTCCTTCTCCTGTGAAGCCTTCCTCAGAAACACTTTTATGGTATTTAACTAGTTAATTCTATAGTTTGGGATTTTTGCAGGACTTATTGGTTAAAATTGAGTGGCGGGAGACTAAAGAAATAACATATGGATTATGAGAAAGTTGATTTGTCTAGAGAGAGAGTGACTTCTGAGATGACGACTTAATACAAATAAAAGGATGATAAAGCTAGCTAATTTACTTGGGATAGGGGCAGGAGGATAGTGATGCTTCGAATTCTTCTCATCATGTCGTGGCGGTCTAGTGCTCTGCGTAGCCCAGGTTCCAAGATTAAAAGTTTTATTGGGTTTTCTGAACACAAACTTTTCAATGATAGACTGGAGGCTGTCCTTGTTTCTGTTTATGGAAATGGGTATGACAATATATCCACAAATAAATGGCGGAATAAATGTTTTATTCACTCTGTTTGCCTTTTCGATTAAAACAGGCGTGACGTCACCTCACATGGTACTTTTTACATTAAACCTTTCACTAAACACTTCAGAATTGCGTGCATTTTAATTCTATAAATATTATTTTGTACTTCAGTAGGTATTATTATTTAACTTCCATTATTGTTAATCCTGGTTACTTATGTTTCTCGTCACAACCTATTTGCTGGGTATTAAGATACCCTTGGGAAGACTAGTTGTCAGACTTTTGGGCTTCTGACTACTCCTAACGACTGTCAAAGATCTACTAATGACAGTCGGGGCCAACGACTTAACGTGCTTTCCATGGCCCATGTCCGTAAGTCCTTTTTGGGTAACCACTGATAATCAGCGCCATGCTGTGGGTCCCCCATAGCACAGCACCATGCTGAGTGGAAGCCTTCTTGGCACAGTCATGACGTGCAGCTGTCGACTATTTCTGTTTTGTGCTCGTGATTATAGATCTATTTTGTTTTTATTTTTATTTACTAGTAGAGCGAATTATCTTTTTGTATTCACGTGTTTCAGTGAAAAATAAACCATTTTTTTTTCTTTTCGTTATTTCAATGTAACAGTAATTCTAACCATTTTTGTATTCTTCTTCCAGCTTGCAGACATCAGAATGAAATATGACTACTTCCTAGGTGACATTTGGGTGGTTGACTTGAAACACACAACCTTCGCGCACCTCCTCAGACTTAATCCTTCTTTAATGCAGAAAGCAGCACATTTGTTTCACGTAAGTTTTGTGTTTCTGTTTGACGCCACGTATAAAGCACTGGTTAAAAGTCATGGTAAATTATGCCTGTTCTCTGTTGTCTCAACCAAAAAAAACATTAAAAGTCCTCTCAGCTCATCAAAATTCAAGCCGGTGTCTATTTTGGGGACGCGGCTTCTATTGCTCCTGATTTATCGCTGTCTTTTGTTTATGTGGTTATTTGTGTGTCAATAAACAAAATATATCCCTTCAATTTGGAACATAGCAATGTTATTTGGGAGCAAATATTCCGGAGGAAGTTTCTCGCGGGAACATTTTCAACTCTAAAATCGATATCTCCAATTCCAGGAAGGCCTTGGTCTTCGAATCCAGTCCATCCATGTCCTCAACGCCACCAGCCTACTCCAGCACGTCATCAGCTTCATGAGACAGTTCTTCAGTCCAAAGATTATTGACCGTATAGTGGTGCATGAGAACTTAGATGACCTGCATATGAGTCTTCCGAAGAGATATTTGCCGAAGGATTATGGAGGAGAGGAGCCAGCAATGGCTGAGTTTAAAGGTAAGAAAATTACCGTGTTAGAATTATGAAACCTTACGAATTAGAACGGTTGGGTTAAGATTTCTTGATGAAGCTCGATTGATCTCTGGGGTTAATGTGTGGTGCTACCTTTTTTTTTTTACTGTTGTGGATCATTTTGATATTTTGAAACACTAGTCTTGTCTTTAGGAGAAGTCCTATCGTTATTCGAAACCAATGTCAGTTGCTAGTAATACCTAAAGCCCCATTTACACGGTGCCAGTTTATTGCCAGTGTCATACCATAAAATTGATACAACAAATTGACTGGCCCCGTCTAAACAACACGTACGATTGTTGCACTATACGGGCATGTTAGCTGCCGTTCAAAACTGGTATAGGCGTAAACAACACGTATATTAGAAACAACTCTATGATTCAAACATGAAAAAATATATTTAGAAGACGTTTAATAAAATTTAATGAAATATTTGGCAGCGTAAATACGGGCAATGGTCGAATCAATGTACAAGGACGTGCAACTCTGTGTTGTTTAAACGGGTCAACACTTGCATGCAATAATTTCCTTGTTGTAAACAAAACACGCATGCAATTATTGAATGGCAAAACTTGCATACTATTAATGTGTGCCATTTTATGGAAATCGCACGTGTGTAAACACTTACACTTAATTCTTGAATGGCAATAATTGAACGTGCTTTAAGGCATGCGATTATTGCTCTTGAACTTTCCAGAAACTTGCACCGGGGCTTTAATAGTTAACTGAACTGGGTTGTAGCCACAACTTAGTGTTAAAAAGCATAAAGGTTTCACTTTTTCAACTATGGGGGCTATAACCAGCAGTGGACCTTTTTCAGCTGAAATGAAGACGACGAGATGGTCTAGTGGTCGCAAGCGCTACTGCTGAGCATGAGGTCCTGGGCTCGATTCCCGGGTCGGGCAAAGTGTTATTGGGTTTTTCCATCTGGAATTTCTCGGTAGCAGCCCTGAGTCTGGATTTGTGCCCGGATGATGGCAATAGGCTCGCCCCCTATTACATGGGACTTAAACATAACTGGCGAAATGTGGGTGTACTATAGGTACACCTCTGCCTAACCCTTCGGGGAATACAGGCGAGATGTTATGTGTATGGGAAGACGGCAAGCCAGCGAGATTTCTTCAAAAAAAAATTCGTGCTCATTCAAATTTTATTTCATTCTTTCAGATAAATACGAAAAAGAAATAAGAAGCACAAACACGAAGCAGTTCCTTTTAAATTCAATGAAGATGGTGTCCAATGAGAAGAAACGACCCAACTCTGACATCAATGAGGAGTTCCTAGCCGGATCCTTTAGAAAATTAGATTTTGATTAACTTTGTTGTGTTATTGGTGTTTAATTAAGTGTACCTTATTGTTAAGTTATTATTATTAATTATATTGATTTTTTAAGCATATCCTTATTTTATTATTACTATACCTAGACCACTTAGTAATTGTTTTGACGTGCAAGTGACATTTAACTTTTGGACCACCCAAAGGTAAAATGTCTCTTGCATGTCATAAAACGCCAAGGTCTATTTACATATGTGACAGTTGGATGATTTCAACTATAGTGAAGTTCACATCTACTGGGAATTGTTGCCCAAAGTGGTAAAGCAGTAATGAGGTCGATTTAATCAAGATATAGTTAATGACCGACTGTACAAAAAAAAAAACATAAAACCATAATCAACATGTAGCGGTATCTACACCGCCACATGCGAGCTACACGTCATACTGACGTCACGCAAATCCTGCATCGCGCAAGCAAAGTTTACCGCGCGACTAGCATAGATACAACGTCCCGAAATCAACCGTCGGGCCCACCAGACACAACACCCGTCTGGTTGGAGGATCCTCCCTTTTCCATAGAGTATGAGTGAGCTTTACACCCTGTTCCTCATACCTCTATAAACAAAACAGTACAAAATAAGATCACTTTTCAAGCAGTCTGATGCTTTTAGTGGCAGTTATGTACATATTCCTTCAATCTCAGATTTGAAGCCACCAACTAACTGCATTTGACTGCTTGGAAAGTGATATTGTTTAGAACTTTTTAGATGCAGTCGGGTTTTTGATATCTACTCAAGCCGTTTATTTTGATTTGATTTGGCTCATTTTTTTATCAGAACCTTACTTATTGATGGCTAAAATTCGATATTTTGATTGTATACAAACAAAACCAAGCCCATAACAAAATCGCACGACCTAGACTAGTCGATAGACACCTCATGTATTCAAATACATTCAGCCGTTACTATGCTTCGAGGGTGTAAAAAATCCCACACACAAAGATGCCTCAATACATAAATAGGGACGCGTGAAATTCATACCCTCTTTGCAGTCTCGCAGTCGGGTAAAAAATTAGTTATGCTTACATATCATAATTTCACTTGCGTGCAAAAAAATTGGCCCACCCCATGCTCTCTATTTGAGAGAAGATTTATCTCAAAAATGTTAATGTATGTTTTAATTATTTTATATTGTGTAAAACTACCTTTACACAATATAAAAAGTAAGATAACGTTTATTTATACATTACACATACCCTATACGTTGATAAAAGCAATATTCTTGACAAGACCAACTCGATTATTTCAGATATCCTCGTCACTCACTATTCCTTGAATAAACTGCGTGACGTTTTTTGTCAGTGATATTCACAAAATCTAGATTTTTGTTTATTAATGTTCGATCAATGATCATTTAACGTCAAATTTTATCCGATTTAAGAAAGGAGGTTCTGTTTTCGACCCGTATGTTTTTAAGTTCGCGATTTTCTCAAAAACGAACGAATATGTTTTGAAATTTTTTCACAATCGTAATCTGCATATACTCAGGAAGATTTTAGTACACAATATATTAGGTTATAATTAATTAAACTTGTTTAATTATCTAGTTTCAAATCGAAGAGAACGGGGTGGATCGATTTTTTTGCACGCAAGTGTATAACGGTCTAAAACTACTTATTTACGTAGAATTACTACCATTTGGTAGTAAAAATTACTACCAAATGGTAGTAATTATTTTTCTTCTGCTCTTCTTAGGGATTTAATAAGAGCAGAAGCTTCTTCAACCCCAGATTGGTATTTCTACTTTGGTAATACACAACACTTATAATATGGCTGCGTGACTGCTTCGTTGGTCTAGTAGTCCCAAGACTGCTAAGCATGAGGTCCTGGGTTCGATTCCCGGGTCGGGTAAAGTGTCACTGGGTTTTTCCCTCTGGAATTTCTCAGTAACAGCCCGGAGTTCGGATTTGAGCCCGGTTGATGGCAATAGGCTCGCCCCCTGTTACATGGGAATTAAACATAACTGGCGAAATGTGGGTGTACCTCTGCCTTGTCCTTCGAGGAATACAGGCGTGACGTTATATGTTAAGTAAAAAAATTATATAAAATGAAAGTCAAATTTTATTAAAACTTAATTTATTTGAAATATCACTCGTAATTACACCTACTTAATTAAATTATTTACTTAAACTAGCTTACATCTTAATTTTGATTGTAGGGAATTTTAATAAAACATAAAGCGTTGTTACAATGGAGCAAAATGAGAATCCCTCGAGCTATGAAAATTCTGTCTTTTTCATTAAACGATTTCTTGAAAATAAATACTTAAGAGGAAATACGGTGACATGGTCGTTGTTCATGCTATCGTTTTCCTGTTGTTTTCTGACTGGTTATATATATATTTTTTACTGTATTAAATAATATCTACCACTGCCATGTCCCTATGTTTTGTTTTTGGCGTAATTATATTACTATAGCCGGGTAGCAGGGACATCGACGTATTAACCTGTTACCATGGATTCAGTACTTGAAAAAATTTTCAACGCAAGGGGTTGCGTTGAAAGTTTTTGTCGGTTATCAAAAACAAAATCTGCCGTTTCATAGAAAACTGACCGAGTGAGTGAGTGAAAAGTTGACCTACGCAGTCAAAATAAATGGAACAGCTAATTTTTCTTTTTATAACCGACGAAAAATTTCAACTCAGGATCAACGTTTAAAAACATGTACTGAATCCCTGTTAACACGTAACGCGTCAATGCACCCCGTTTAAATATAATTGAAATGCTGTTCGGTAGTAAGTGCATAACTTGAGCACGGCTGGTATTATTTGGCTATTTATTATTTTAAACTGTTCGTAATAGCGAGAAATAAGTTTTCATGCAAAGAAAAAAATCCTGGAAAATTGACATATTCGGGAAACTCGTCCTTTTTTCTATAGGATTTTTTGTATGAACTATTAATAGGACAGGACGATTGGTAAACATCTGTCGGGTTTCTCTAGTTTCCTACACAAAAGCTGTCAAACCGCATTTGTTTTCCTGGTAAAGTTATATAAAGTATGAAACATCGGCCCTAAATAAAACGAATGTCACTATTTTCTTTCGTGACAAAGGTCTGTACAATAAAGTACCAAAAATGCATTTGAAACCCAATTACAGCCAAAGCGAGAGAGTGTATACCTCAATCATATTATTACAAGTCAAGTTTCTATAATACTAATCCAACTCTAACTTTCTGAAAGTACCTTCCACTCCGAACGTGTCAGTTATTTTTGATGCTGATATCCTTTTTGCTTCGTCAACATGGAAGTGTTTTTCTTGGTTCGCGTAGAAGTCTTTCCAGGTCTCTGATTGTAGGGTTTCATACCACATGTCTGTAAAAAAAACATTAGCATTAAATTATCACGCCTGTAATAAAACCTGAAGGCTTTGGCGCCAGACACTTCCTCCGCCATAATAAGGCAATTTGTGAGAAGACTTGTAGCGGTATCTACATCGCCATATGCGAGCTACACGTCATACTGACGTCACGCAAATCCTGCATTGCGCAAGCAGAGTTTACCGCGCGACTAGCATATATACAACGTCCCGATATCAACCGTCGGGCAGTAGCCCACCTGACACGACACCCGTCTAGTCGGAGGATCCTCCCTTTTCCATAGAGTATGAGTGAACTTTACACCCTGTTCCTCATACCTCTATTGACTTATACCCTAGTTTCTATTTCTCGTTGTGTCTAGTTGATGAGTGGTTTTCTCATTAATTCGTCTTTAGTTTAAGTTACAATAGTGTTTTAAGTGGAAACCTGTTACTAACAATTTATGGGTATTTAGTTGTGCGAAATAAAATAATTTTATTTATTTATTTAATCAATTAGGTTTAGAACAGGATCATGATGACGACTTTCTTTCTTTATTTTGGCAGAGCCTCCCACATTGCATCATCAGTCCCATTTTATGCAAATAAATATACCGCGCTGTATTCCAAAACGTGCCAGTTAAGTTCTACTGCAGAGAATTTTGTAATGATACATCCCAACAATACTTCGATTGACTGAGGATCGAATCCAGGAACAAAAGTTTATAAGTAAGAAAGAAAAAAACATAGTTAGGTTTATTTGTCACAGAAACACGTGCATACAAAAAAACATAATTAGCTCTAATAATAAAGAAAACTAAAAACAAAATATATCTATAATAAAGAGCACAAAACAGAAATAGTCGACAGCTGCACGTCATGACTGTGACAAGAAGGCTTCCACTCAGCATGATGCCGTGCTATGGAGGACCCACAGCACAGCGCTGATTGTCAGTGGTCGGTAGTGCTTGTGACACCAATGTCACCAATAGTCAACTAGACAGTTCCTACAGAAGATCAACATGGAAAATAAAATAAATCTTCTGATGTTGCAGAGGATATTACGAATATACTATAACTTTACGTTTCCATTAAATTATAATGCCAATAGAATACATAGTCATATGAGCGAAGCCGCGGGGACAGCAAGTAGAAAATAAGATATGGAGACTGGAGAGGCCAGCACTCTAATTGCATAATACACTATAAATCACAATCTAAATCCTTTTAAAGCCTATTGCTAATCCATTGCTTAATATGTTCGAAAAAATTCTCTGCCCAACAACGTAAATAACGCAATGAATGATGTTGAACTGTCAAAATGCAAGCCATTCCTACTGTTAATGTGTTACGCAAATACCCCGCAGGATGTCAAGCAGTATACTGCTATTAGATTTAATGATGATAATGAAAAGGTTACAAGAGTAAAAATGAATATTTTAACTTACCAGAAATATCTTGAACAGTTATCTTGGCAGTACCACCGAGGTCAGTAGGAAACATTTCTTTAGGCAACACTTTGAAAATATTGTCAAAACCTTCGTATAGATGCAATCTTTCCACATGTTTGGCTTTCATGATTTTCTTGAAAAGGGCCAAGATTGAGTGACCGAAGGAAGGCACGTTGATTAGATGTAACCCTTTTATCTTGATAGAGTAGCATGACTGTGGATGAAAAATAAGTTGAGTATTAGTTTTTGAAAGAAGGAAAAAATAAAGAAAATACGTTTATTTGCGGTAAACATGGCGCAAAGAAATAAAAAGAACGAGTTGGGGGACAATATGCGTCACATCCACGCAAAACGACAATCACTCAGCATAATGCTACGACCCTATGCGAGACAGAGCCGCAGCGCTGGTTTTCTGCGATGTCCGGTGTTGATGTGATGACGGCAACCAGTGCAGCATACGAATATGAATGAATTGAATTGATTGTTGATTGATTGATTGAGTGAATTGTTTTTTAATAGCTGATCCAAGCTTAAAACAGCTCTGGACAAAAGGGACGCCCTTTTCATCAGTAGCTATCGTAAAAGGTGACCCAGGGATTATGTTGACAAAATGGGAAACATTATTTTCCTGTATGATAATAGTTGTGGCAAGTTCAGAGGTTATCTCTCAGATATTTAACCGTTCATTGCAGAGGAAGGTAATAATAGTGTCCCACCAATAAAATAAATTTGGCTTCCAGGGACCAAAGGAGAATATTAATGGGATGAATTTTGTACTTAATAAAAATAAAAAAATCATTCGTTCATTCATAAACTCATTAAGGGACAACGCCCAGCCTAAACCGCCAGTTCTAGAAGCATGTATTGAACAAAAGTTCCTTAAGGGGGATCCTTAGTTGTAGCCCGACAAATTCAAATTTCCTTTGATATGTTGATCAAAATGCGACTTGCGACTGTAGAAATGATATATCTACTGAATAATAATAACCTTTAACCTTAATAACCTTTGGATTTTTTTTCCACCTAAGAATTTTTCAGAATACTTCATATGAAAGTTTGACGATTGATATGAAATTTATGATTATTATTTAGTAAATATATCATTCCTACAGTCGCAAATCGCATTTTGATCAACATATCAAAGAAATTTTGAATTTTTCGGGCTACAGCTAAGGATTCACCTTAAACTCAACTGAAACTCAAACTCAAAGCATTTATTTCAAATAAACCAATTACAGGCACTTTTGAATTGTCAAGGGGTCGGTCAGTCAGAGAGATGAAGCTAATTACCCATTCCAAAGCGTAGTAGGTACCTATGGAGAAGAACGGGCAAGAAACTCCATGGACACTCTTTTAAATCAAAATATGGTTACAAAATATTGATTACATCGTTAATGTTGAAATTATGCATGTGAGAACGATGCAGAACGTTAAAAGCGTCCGTAATAAAAAGACAAAAGCAATTCAAATATTAAATTAAATTAAAATAAGCCGTGGCAGCTAAGAAATGACCAGTCTCCACTGACGGCGCCCGTTCTCGAACATGACGCATGGATCAGTACCATTCTTGAAGGGAACTTAATGATCCAACACATTAATAAGGAAGGTCAACACTAAGAAAGAATTTTTGAAAATTCACTAAATAGGGTTTGAAAATTTATACGGAAGTTGGAAATGTAGGAGTCGGTACTTTGACATCTGTTTATAACATAGATATCCGAGAGATATGCCATCACACATAAACAAATGAAATAGATACAGCACACATGATGCTTTTTTCGCACGCAAACAAGAAAATATGCGTAACACTTTTGTGTTATTTTATTGCACATATGCTCAAAAGGGGCGGGCACTAGGAAGTATAGATACAGTCACTGAATGCACACATGCAACTCTAGCATCAACTAGGGAAGGGGATTGGTATAAATATTTGATCGATAAAAATATCGATGAAAACCGACTGCAAATGAGGTGTTTTTTGGACGTACTTTGTATCGTTTATATTTTCTGCTTTTCGATGTGGAATATTAAAACACCAATAAAAACAAACCAAGAAAAAATATAATATTTTCGTTTGCAAATGACATTTAAGTAAATCAGTTTCTTCAGTTTGTCTCTTACTTAAAATTAAAACGGTTCAACTATCGCACAAAAAACAACAATTCAAATAGGTAGCTATTTAACATTATAACTGACGCTAACATAATTTAGGTGTTACATTCTTAACCAAAAAATGTAAGCAAATATCAATATGTTATTCCATCACACATTTTGTCACTTGGATAATATGATTATCCATCGGGTCTTTCTCAAACTGGGGAAAATCAGTTGATGGAGAAAATATTTGTATCGACAAAGTGTCTAAGAGCTTTTGGGACTGGCAACGTCTTTATGGACTTTGAAGTCATTTGAAATTTGTTTTAGGCAAACTAATTATTTTCACTGCATTTTGCATCTACCCATTTATGTTTAATTTCGCGATCGTTCGGGAAACTGAAATAAAATGTATTAATTCTTGTATAATAAATTCTTAATATAATTTCTTAATAGAGCAACTAACAATAATTATCGATATCCATATCTCAACGCTGCGCACCACTAGTGCATCGTTTTGACATGCGTCAGTCATTAGGCAAAGGCTGTCGCATGTCAAAAATGTTTCACAACTAGATAATTTGTAAAATACTTAAATATTATAAATAATGCAGTGATTTTTTACATATCGGTGATAAGGCAAGCCACTTGTCCTAAGGTAATTATGTTGTAATTGTGCTATTTTTGTAATAAGGACGGAACAATTCAGCATTTCGTAAAAATACGAAATCACAGTACTCGTTTCGATGCAAAAATATGACTAAACGGTGCTCACTGCCGTCGCGCGTATTTAGGGTCAGTTTGACCAAATGGAGGCGACATGTGCCACGCCTCCAAGCCATATCCGTGGTTTATAAGTAAAAGTAAGTTTTATCATCGTTGTTTGGAAACCCATTCCCTAAGGCTCCTGAGCAGCTGTCGATGGGAAATCCCTTTGGGCATACGGCTTTTAGTATGTTTCCTATCCATTTGCATACATTTTTAAGACATAATATACATTGGCATAACGAAATTCAGCATAATGATCATTACGCTTAATGTTTAGCTATCATTTTATTGCCGTAAATTAACCTTACCTAACCCCTTTTTTTTTGTTGCGTGCTAAATGTACAAGTAACTTCTCCCGCACTGGGCGTTGCGGGATGGCGTGTCAGACTTTTAGTGACTAAAACCCACCCATGTTCCTTCAGTTGCCTGTGCGCTAGAGCTTCGGTAACTCTTTCGATCAATCCGCGGCCCCGGCAGACATCGGCTCTATCGGGCCCCGTCAAATACTGCTGACATCTCTTTGAGGCGCGCGTGGAACATAACGCGCTGTCGACCCGGGCCTGGTCCTTACCGGACTATCCATTGCTCAAATTCCGCAAGCCCACGCCTAAGGTGGCCAAGAATGGGCTATCGATCCCCAAGGCCTGTCCGTCTCCTCCTGCGGTGACTAGGGGCGTGAGGGCACAACGATTGCCTCGCCCTCACGCACACCGCCTCTTCCTTCGCGAGCATTACGGCTTCGCAGAAGGAGTTGACAGCTTCTCATGCCCTCTCGCTCCGTACCATGGCCTGGACCGGGCCGGAAGCGAGAGATCGCCGCCGCCGATCGCCGCCGCGAGGACATGGCGCTGCTCTTACCATGCCAGGCAGACCTCCATCGTATGCTCCAGCGTGTCCTTCGGGCGATCCACACACTGGAAACATCCCGGCGTTTCCTCCCACCTTATACAAAACAGGAACCTCCCAAAACAACCATGTCCGGTAAGGACCTGCGTCAGGCGGAAAGTGAGGACGCCATGGTGACTCTCAAGCCACTCCTCAAAGAGGGAACTTACCGCCGGAATTGTGGCGTGCCCAAACCTAACCCTAACCATTGCATTATGCTAAAGTATTATTATGCCACAGTATCATTATGCTAATAAAAGTTATCTGAAAACGGTTATGCCAACATATATTTTAAAAATATGCGAAAAGAAGGGATCCTATTTTTTCCTATTTTTTTTATTTTATTGTTATAGTCTAACAAACTGACCGTAATATGGTAATAGATCTTGGTAATCAAGATAGGAGTGAACTGCATAGCATGGCTGAGTGTAGCATTGCTGAAGTCGAAGATCCAGTGGTCTCCCTGCGTTGTCTCGTTAAACAACCTGTATTCACCCATGAGGAAGCCTAACTTCGCTACGTCCAGGACAACCATTTCTGGGTTCACTATCCTGGAAGAGAAGAGACATTGAATAAATTATGAGTAGTTTTTTTTTTTGTCGAATGGTGTACTGTGACATATTATAGGCTAACTAAACCTTTGTCTGTGGAAAGTCGCAGGCAAAGTTAGTCAAAACGTTTATCTAAGGGACCGTTGTTTGATACATAGTTAAAAATTACCAATAGTCAATTTAACAATTAGTCATTTGACAATAGTTAAAGTTTAACTACTCTGTCTGCGCATGGTTAACTTTCATAGCAAATTGACAATTTTTGGAACGAAGTTCCATAACGCGCGTTGCGAAAGGGGGCTAGACGGAAAAAATTAAGACCAAAAGTAACGACACTTTTTGTAACGACACTTTTTTTGTAACGACACTTTTTTTATAGTTGTAAGCCGTGTGGCGTGCGCGTGTTTCTCTGCCTGTCTCTCTCTCTCATAGAAAGCAAGCCAGTTTCTTTTTTTTTTTAAATGGACCTTCGTTCCATCCGGGTGTCCCTTGACACCTCTCAAGTTTTTTTAACTATAGTTAGCTTAACCATTTCTCATACAACATACTAATGTAATTTTTAACAAATTGTTAGTTTAACTAACGCATTTTAACTATTAGTATGTTTGACTACTGATCAAACAACGGGCCCTTAGTGTACCATATTGGTCTTACAATAATATTATGTTGGTACTTATGACTTAGCAGTCTGAAAGAGCAAGACATGTTGCGCCTACTCGAAATAAATCGCAAGAGCAAGAGTATGCTGATTAATGACTTGACAACCTTTTTCAAGCTTTGCATTATCGGCACAAATTCAGGTGGAATAAATATCAAAAAACCTGGAGCAACAGGGTGGTATATGAGCTGTTCTAGAATATTGGTGAATATTGAGTCTTCTATTCTATCTATAGAATAGTTTTGTCTCAGGATTGGCAAGAGATTTGTGTTGCTACACAATATTTGGTAGGGGTTGCCGTTCAAAATAAAATTGGCATCGATTTTTTGTATATTTAGAATATTATTTGAGCTACAAAAGCATACATCCAGCAAAGGACTATATGAAATCTGCATCTAAGTGGCAATGCACCCATTTTTTAGTTTACCTTTATCTCAGCAGAAATTGTTATCAACGACACAACAAACATTACTCTCACTCAACCATCCGCAAATGTCAACCTTCAACCAAGCTTTATTCCCAAGCAGTTACCTAACTTCCCACAAACCCAAGATATAAAACAGACCCATCGTAAGTCTGTTAAAATTTTCACGATCCAACCTCTGAAATGGTTGGCAGCATGTAAACGGCTGTCGTCGGCCACTTCTGAATATTTGAACATACTTCCACGATGCAAGGGTTCCGTTACAAATTGAAAGTGCATTGTGATTCCAACCGTATTTTGAATTTAGATTTTGTAGTAACATATATTATATCAATGTTGTAGACAGATACTTTTCAAAGGGTGTTTTAATAAATGGTTTTTGATGAATAGTGATTTAAGAAGAAGCTAGTGGAATATATATTTCTAGGAGAGATGACGTAGTAAGACACTTGTCTGCAAAATTTGTTCTCTTACAGAGATACATGGCTTAGATATTGTTATTTTATTATTATTATTAATAAAATAATAAAATAAAACGTAAACAAAACATAAAAAAAATGTTTTAAGTTGTAATACATTTTTTTAGGGAACGCGCCTGCCAGTTGTTGTCTGCAACTTTTAATGGATTAATATGAGCGAAAACTATATTTACAAAAGGCAAGTTCCACTATTATTGCTTAAGTCGATTACTTAAGAGGCTTACAAGAGCTAAAGTGCAGTCACTGTCAGATTGCATAGAAAAGAAAGAGACGCGCGATGACACAACGTTGGTAATTTATTGCAAAATATGAAGCAATTATGGATTTACAAAAATCTATTCATTGGACTAAAAAATTAAAACACTACTACATTAGTATGTTACTTGTAGAATAATCTGACAAAAAATCTGAATGTTTGCATGTATATTAGTATGGTTTTTAATCGTTAAAATATTTTTTTAGAGGTATCTTCGTGATTTTGTTCTATCATATCAAGTTAATTGTATTATGTTTTCAACACACTATCTAACTAGCATATATCCAGAAACATATCATATATTTTTCTGATTTTGGTTACTGCAGTGGATAATAATATTTTTAGGCATTATAAATTTGCGTTTAGGTCGTGTAGTCCCCTTAACACTTTATGCATATAATTATGAAGATGGGCCAGCTGTTAGAAGGACGAAAGTTTATTCTAGTACAGGCATCTAACATTGCAATACCTTTATTATTTATCACCCATTACCGAAAGCAAACAACCAAATGCACATTTATCAAGCTATTTTTGACCCTGCCATTCTAAATTATTCCAAGAGAAAAGATATCCTTTAGAAACAACGCTTTCATTTCCAGATATAATATGCCATTTAAACCCGAATATTTTGACTTTCTCACCTAAACATTAGAATCCGATGGTTTTCCTTAGTCTTCATCGGAGGTACAACCCAATATCCTTCTTTCAGATACTTTTCCATGTTAGGAGGTAGGGGCGATCTCCCTCCCAACAGATCAAGCATCCTGGTTCTTGCGGAGAAGTAATTGTCAATCTTCTCCTTACTCTGTTCTACGCTGAATCCTCTCGTCATTAGATGGCCGAGGATCATGCGGTCATCTGGAAATGAGAATGAGATAGAGTAAGTAATGATTTATAGTAGGTTTGGAGTGGAATTGCTGAAATGGGTGTCATTCCTAATGGTGGGTACAGATATCGACGGTCGCAAAATATATACGGTTATCCACAAAATTATGATTTTACAGGAGAGCGTTTTGAACGCAAAACTGTTCCACTCAACCGTTGGAGCTTGACAGCTGCCACAGCCTTCACCCGCGTGATGGTAATTTCTCCGTGCCATGCGCCCTGGCCATTTGCAACTTCTAGCAAACTACTGCAGCTACTCTAAAATAAAAAATACGTTAGTATAGCTGAAACTATATGTGATTGTTAAGAGCAAAGAAACTGGACAAAGGATGAGAGAAACATCGTGAGGAAACCATAATTATGTAACACTCCATTAAGTCGAATATATGACTTCACTGGCTCACTACCACACCAAGCTCTACAAGCTCTACCGTGCAGACCCTGCTTCACTTTGGCTATTTCCCGCCAATCCTCGTGACTGACAGATGAAATTAGTGACAGCAACGACCTTTTTGTGTTAATAAAACAGTGCTTGGGGCAATCTAATAGATTAAACGCAAGCACTTGTACAATTTAATAATATAAAAACTCGGGATACATTTCATCCCAAGTACGTTCGAGCGGATATCAATTTTTTTCATCGTTACTAACACATTCTTCCCCAAAGCTCTTTGAGGCTTTAATGTTTTTTATCTGCGTCAACGACATTAAATTGTGGTGATTTTTGTGTGATTTTTGATTATTTATGTACATTTAATAATATACCTAACAATATTTTTATCTGTTTCTTTCAGTGTACTAATTCTCGTCAACAAGTTTCACATTAAATTCAATTAGAGTTTTGGTTTATAGCTGTATTTTTTTTTATTATTACTATTCATTTCGCTCGTTTTCTCATAACACATCTGACATTGGCAGAATTGTCGACATCGGCACCATTGCCTTAGAGAAAAATAGAATAGAATAGAATACAAATCTATTAAATAGATACATTTAAATATACAAGATCAATATATGCCAACATACACATACACATACATAAACTCACGCCTTCTTCCCATGGGGGTAGGCAGAAACTACAGAACGCCACCTGCTACGATCCATACATACTCCTTTTGCCTCGTTTACGTTCATACATCTGGTCATACACGCACGTCGGTTGTGAGTACTACGCACCTGACCTTTCTGAAGAACATCACCAATAAGGTCACTATATGTCTTCCTAGGGCGTCCCCTCCCGGCGTTTCCACTCACATCTGCCTTGTAAATACCTTTTGTTAATCGCCCTTCATTCATCCTCTCAACATGACCAAACCATCTTAGCATACTCTTTTCAATTTTTGTCACTACGTTTTCCTTTAAACCGCACCGTTGCCTTATCACATCATTCTTCAGTCTATCATTCATAGTCACACCACACATGCTTCGCAAGGAACGCATTTCCACAGCATTTATTCTACTTTCATGCTTCTTTTGCCACACCCAACACTCACTTCCATACATAAGCTTAGGCACCAGCGCACCATTGGGAACAGCCAGTCGTGTTTTTTTGGACATCAACTGGTTGGTTACAATTGCATGTGTAGCACCATTCACTTTATTTCCCGCATTTACCCTTCTTTCCACATCTCCATCAAACCTAAATCAATTAGTCCAAAGTACTTAAGAAATATGGGTATGTGACGCCTGTTCATTGGTGACCACCAATGAAGAGTCGAATTCAAATAGCCCAAATGTCTGACAACCAATCTTAGCTAAGGGTATCATGTTACCCAGTAACTGGGTTATGGAGGTCAGATATGCAGTCGCTCCATGTAAAATACTAGTATTCAGCTGCATCCAGTTGGACTAGAAGCCAAACCCAAAGTAGTTGGGAAAGGCTTAGCAGATGATGATTTTAAATGTACAACAGTTATTTGAAGAGCTCTGATTAATTTATAAATGATTATTTTTATTTCTGTAAGTAGGTTTGTACCATAGTTTGTACAAACACTTTTACACGTCAATCATATTTTAAAAACTAGATGAGGTCGGCGTTTCCTATCTGATTACTGTAAGAAGAAAGGCCGAAACAAACTCAGAGGTCACAGTCTCTTTTAAAGTCCGGACATAATCTTGGTCTGATCATCTGAAGACCATGTAGATTTGTGTCTGACATGGTCTTTTGAGTAAATACCACACAGATTAAGTGGACCTATCTAGTCAGAGCACGCATTTGTCAGTAATCGTGCTGCTCAAGTCAGCTCGGCGATTCGACGAACAATACCAAAGAAAGGACATTTGGGTAGGCCGCATAAATTACTCAAACTGCCAGACCGTGTAAATGAGAAAAAAAAACAAAACAATGACCCATATAGTCTTTACATTCACAATAATTATAATAATATACACAATTATTAATGATTAACAGAAACAAGTTATTACGTTTAACAACAAGTTACTCAGGAAAAAAACCCTTTTCAATGATCTCGAACAATAATATTGTCTTGCTATAATTATACCTCCCACTTTTTCTTTAAGCGTCATCATTTTTATACCTACCTCGAGAAGTAATGTTTTTATTAAGAAACCCACACTAGGTTTTCCCCTGTAATGTATTTCACAGATCACAAATGTAGATACAAAACTGGCTTGAACTGAACTAGATCCGGAACAATAACAAAATTATAAAACTACTTCGCAATAAAAATATGCACTGACGGAAAAAATCACAGGGTTTTTCTGCCTTTTTGTTAACTAGCAAAACGCCCCTGCTTCGCACGTGTTTGCTACTTGACAAAACATCGAGATTTCAGTGCTTTATATCTATTTTTAACATTAAAGTATTATACACATAAAACTTCTCTAAATCCCTGTGCGTGTCCCGAATAAAATATTATTTTTTTCTTATAAATTATGGTAAAAACTGCATCAAAATCCGTTTCGTAGTTTAGAATATCAACGTGATCACACATTGATACGAAAACCAACTTTAATTTATAATACGGGTATGTATAAATAGAATTAGCAGGTACGTATTAAGTAAGGTTAGTGACCTCCTGAAGTTTTGAGGTGAGGCGTGCACTCAGTCGGCTGTTCTCTCAGCATTCTATTGGTAATTCCGTGTGACCACAGATCATAAAAACACAGCGTGAGATACAACGTCCCCCCCCGACTATTATATGCATAAATCGAACCCACTGTGACTGGGTTTGGGTTTTTCGTTTGCTTGCTTGCGTTGCAACCTCGTAAGTAACAATGGCTGAATGTTTATTGAGCAATATTCATCATCATTTCAACCGAAAGACATCTAGTGCTGGATATAGGTCTCACCCAAGCATCGCCAATCGACAGATCCTGTACATCTCGCATCCAGTGAATTCCCGCAGCCTTAACAAGTTCATTAGTCCTTGTGGGAAGCCTTCCAAAGTTGCGCATTCAGTTCGCAGTCACTACTACAGAACCTTTTAGTCCCATCGGCCAGCCGTTCTGCAAATAGTGTGTCCTGCGCACTGCTAATTAAATTTGGCAATTCTTCGGGTTATGTCAGTTACCATGGTTCTCCTACGTTTCTCTTGATTTCATGTTTGAACACTCAAAGTTCAAGCATTTATTTCAAATAAACCAATTACAGGCACTTTTGAATTGTCAAGGGATCGGTCAGTCAGAAAGGTGAAGCAATTGGCTCATTCCAAAGCGTAGTATGTTCCCATGGAGAAAAACGGGCAAGAAACTCTACGGATACTCTTTTAAATCAAAATATTGGTCACGCAGTGAGACTCCAAGCGTTGCCCTTTAGGAGACTTTCAGCCTTCTAATGAGGCCCATTATGAGAGACTACGTTTCAGTGACTTATAAGTCATCACTCGCAACAATCACTGCTTGAAAGACTTTTTTTTGAGAAGCTGCGGCGTGTGAGACGAGAAGATATTTCATAGCTTCCCGAACACTACCCAACTGAGTCAGATTCAACGATTAACCTCTTTCTCGAAGTTGGAACTATCTTATTGGATCGTTTGCCCTAGGTATTTATAATCATCAACAACAACGAGTGTAGAGTCTCCGATCTTTATGAGAGTGTCTGTCGCTTGGGC
Organism: Griposia aprilina; assembly: GCA_916610205.1. Classification (NCBI taxonomy): domain Eukaryota; kingdom Metazoa; phylum Arthropoda; class Insecta; order Lepidoptera; family Noctuidae; genus Griposia; species Griposia aprilina. The sequence goes on along the minus strand of OU744300.1, from coordinate 4,169,421 downwards.
ATTTGACCATTGTTTAATCCATGTTCATCTTGGGACCCACTCTTTCGGAAGCTCTACTCTGCTCTACAGAGGCCATTGAGCATTGTACTGAAGTCCACCATAGTCTCAGCCATGACTAGTATATCGTTGGTAAACCGAACGTGAGTGATCTCAGATTGCAAGCGGAGGAGGGTTGGTGAGTTTTTGGTAATGATTCAGTACCACATACAGATTATATGTACCAAAATTCAGCTGGTTATCAAATATTCCATACGTTCTTTGGCAAAATGTCTAATTATCACGGGCTTGGCTTCTATCTTCTGGTTTTGTTACCATTGACGTATGGCCTAACTGTACACTGTTAGCAGCGTTTATTTAATAAATATTATGATAATTTGTTTATGAGATCTGGAACTAACGTTTGCTCCTCCTTGCTTCGCTTTCCATAATGTCGATATTTAAAAAAATTACAGTGGACAAGAGTCGATAATTATTTAATCAAATGAACAACTTTCTCTTGATTCATGTTATTCCACTTGCATTCGGCATGACGTCAGTTATCACAAATGAATAAAAAAAGTGTATGTCCAATAACAAAACTATAACGAAATCAAACTAATTTCAATATAATTATGGTAGTGTCCGCATTGTCGATATTGCGTGCAAATAGCACTGCTCGTACTGAAGGCCGTTTGTGACATGTTTTTAAATGGTTATCAAGACAAAGAAAAATATTTATATCTACATTTTATGTATTGGATTCTCACAGCATCATAATTTTCTGAAAACAAATGAGCATTTTTTTCTTAATGTATTCCTGTTTGAAATAAATTATCATTGACATTACACAATAAATTTAAAAAATATACTCTTAAGAATATACAATTACGATGGTGACGCAAATTATAGTTTTAAGACTAAACAATTACCTTGAAGACACGTAAAATGTATATTAATGAAAGTTCAATTATTTAGAACCTTAAAAAAAAAATCATGCCTTTATTCCTCAATATTTTTCATGCCATGTTTTAGTATGTAGTTCACGTTTAAATTAAATAATAAGATTGTACCTATATAGATTGGTTTAGATGTCAACAAATAAAAAACAAGGTTTTCTTAACGACACCGTTAATATTAAATTCTGATGTGAAAATACACGGAGGTAATATAAAAAATAGATCGAAGAAAAAGTTTTTTCGTATTTTGTAGGTAGGTATACAGTTCTAGTAAAATCTCTTTAGGCTGTAGTATTTATATCTGGCTGGTTTTGACAAAAAAAAAACGAATATTAGAAAGTCTTGAATTTGTTTATAAAATACGAAATAACTTTTCCCCGACCTAATATTATTTGATTATGACAATCAATTATTACTAACACTTGTATGTACTTACGTAACGTTTATGATTTCCAAAACATTATTACCAACGTTTTTACAATTTCAACAACCGACGGACGAATGAACAAAAAAACAGATAGAATAATGAGTCTGACCACACAATAGGATTTCCTAGTTTTACTTCGCAATTATAATAAAACAAGATCGTTTCATATTTCTATGAGCATTATCCTAGCGTGAAGTACTAATCTTAAATTATTCTAACCTTGGACAAAGTAGAGAATATTTATCTCCTTAATGTTTATAAATAGCTAGGAATAATTGTGAATTTCCTGCGTTGTAATGTTTGCAAATGTAGATTAAATAATTGTGTAAGTTATTTTTAAACTGATGGGACTTGAGTTTAGTAATGTCATCTCATCCATGCCTATTTTTTTATTGTTAGCCTGTAGGTCCTGGAGAAGACCATAGGCTACTTTTTATCCTGGATGTTTAAAAAAAACGAATAAACTCTGATGAAGTCACTGACAATAGCTAGTCAATTCAAAGCGACAGTTAAATAATTTATTTCAAGTAGATCACTAAAAGGCACTTTCGAACGCCATTTTTTTTTTAAATTTAATTTATAGGCTTCCAAAATATAGTTTCGTATGGAGAAGAATGGGCAAGAAACTCCACCGTCACTCTTTTAAAATATTTTATATTTATTTTTTTCCAAGATAAGATACGGTACATAGGAAAAGAAAGAAAGAAAAATATTTTATTTGGGACACGCACAGGAAATACAAGGAGTAAAAAAATAAAAAGGACGTACATAACTACTTATTAACCACCAATACACTGCCAATATTAGTTATGCTAAGTTTGGACGTCATTATTGATTCTCATAATAATTATGTTCAACTACCAAACATATTAGAGTGATGCCAATAGACGTCACGGTTAATGTCGTTCAATAGGCGATTTTATATATATCTTACTAATCCTACTAATATTATAAATGTGCAAGTTTGTGAGGATGGATGGATGTATGGATGTTTGTTACTCTTTCACGCAAAAGCTACTGAACGGATTTGAATGGATTTTGGCACACAGATAGACCATGATCTAGGTAAGAACAAAGGCTACTTTTCATCCTGGATTGCAAATGAAGTAGCGGGCCACAGCTAGTCATTTATAAAATGTGTTAGTGGATCTGGTGAAATGTGGATTCTCCTCTGTCTCTTTATAATAATAATAATAATTTATTTCAGAACATGAATTCCATATAAAGTTTTTAGTAAAGCTTAAAACTATGTTAGTAACTTATACCCACTTATTTAAAATGTACCATTTATTTTACATTAAAAAGGGCACCACCAGAACTGTGTACCTTATTCCAGTGCCCCACAATAGGACACTCATCCCTTTCTGTAATGGTGTTTAGAAATTCGTTGGTGCTGCCCCGCTCACGACGCATCAGGGAGGCCACTTTCTTGCGCAATATTGCTCCAAAGCAGTCGGTGTTAGCCTCCGCAAACGTCCCCGATGCACCTAAACATCAGCATCCTAAACCCATTATTGTAGAGGATCCGCAGGGTTTATCCCTATGGGGAATACAGGATGATGCTCATAATCATTCTGTAGCTCTTATCCCAATTCATTTGGGGTTGGCTTAACATTTGTTCTTCCATAGTTTTCTATTAGTCGTAATTTTTGTAGTCATCCCCTTTCTATCTTCTTATTATCTTTCGTCTTTCACACAGTACATTCATCTTTTCTTTGGCCTTTCTCTACTCTTATAGCCATCCCGATTCATACTCAAAACTCTTTCCCGATATGATCCTCATATCTAGTTCCTCATCTCATGCCCATACCGTGGCAACCGATTTTGCACTATATGCAGAATGATGATATTTGTCGAAATTATTCGAGTATTTGTCGTTGTTTATTTGTTTGATATAATAAAAAGTATGAAAGCAGTTAACCACCAGTACCAGAGTAACCATTTATTATGAAAATTCGCGTCGTGTCAAAGAGCATCGCTGTAGGTATCAAGTCCTTGATTTTAGAGATGTCTTCCTCAGAGGTGTTTAAATTATAATAGTATGTATCTAGTTTATAATAAGAACACAAAAAAATAAATGTTTTTTGTATGTTTTGGAATTGTCCGATAGATAAAGTGCTCTAAATCAACTGACAAGTTTAAAAAACCTTATTCCTGATTTTGAATAATTCCGTATGATGCTTATACTCTCGAAAAGAACAATACTACAATAATAATTTTAATATTAACTTATGTTAATAATAAAATTATATCAGTAGGAACTTATAAGAACAGGTTTCATCGAATGAATTATTCATTTATTCATTTTTATAGTTTTATAATGATAATAATGTTCCTGTAGTTTCTATTTTTAACCAACTTCAAAAAAAGGAGGACGTTCTCAGGTCAAAACTTTTTTCTAGGTGTACCGATTTTGATGATTTTTTTTATTTTATTAGAAAGCGGGTAATTCTCATGTGGTCTTATATAAATTTAATCAAGATCTTACTAGTACTTTTTGAGTTGTCCTTAATAATGCGTATTTATTCCACTAAGCTTGCTTATATAGATGATGTGTTAATAACTTTCTGTCACTGTTATTTACATATCAAGTAGTGGTATACGTATTTGTGTGGGATAGGTACCACAACAAAAAAGTGAATACTTTTTTTGCAAAATAGCAACCCGACATCCAAGAAAAACACTAAAAAAGTAAAAAAAATACTTTAATTTCGGAAGTTGTGTGCAAAAATCGAAAATACAAAAACCCAAGACACCGAAATGAAAGTTATTTTTAACTTTTTTTTGTATTTTATTTGGGAGTCGGTTGTGTTTTAACATAAATAACGAGCTTTAAACCGCATTGTCAGTAATAAAAGTATATTCATGAATTGACTTGCTTTGCTTCGGAGGTTGAGTTTTAAAATACATGAATTTCAAGTTATTTAATTTTGAACAGGATTAATTCTAAGCAAGTGGATATAAACCAAGCAAAACATATAGGTACTATACAGTAATAAAAAAATCATTACCAATTCAAATCTTTTTTTCTTTTTTCTGGGTGGGAATTCATCAAATGACTTCTCCCGCTCTGGGCGGAGCAGGAGGGTGTGTCAGACCCTTACTCACTAAAACCCACCCGTGTTCCTTCAGTTGCCTGTGCGCCTGGGCCACGGTAACTCTTTAGAACAATCCGCGACCCCAGCAAGCATCGGCCCTTACAGACCCCGTCAATAGTGCTGACATCTCTTTGAGGCGCGCGTGGAACACAACGGGCCGTCGACCCTGGTCTGGTCCTTACCGGACGGCGAGCTGCCCAGCTGGAATTGGCTGTCGACTCTCGATACCAATTTAAATCTGGATTTTCGAGTCTGCTTTTATCAACATTTGGATATATTTATTTTTACTAGTCTAGTCTAGATTTTCAACAGAAAAATCTTATTATTCTGCATTTATATGAGCCGTATATGAATTAGCATGTCTGTCTATATCTATAATCTATATTGAATCATCAGTCAATGTCCGCGACCATTAATGTTCGTTTACAATGTTTATCACCTTGTTAGAGCCTTAGGTGATGAATTTAAAAGAAGCCCTTCGTTTTTCTAAACCTTTTAAAGTCTAATTGTAATAACAATAAGAATATAATTATCTTCAATAATTAATGCTGTGCTTTGGCGGTTAGTCACGGATCAATAATATTCAACTTAAAATTACCATGCGCGGTACTACAATTTGTGACCCAAATCACAAATATTAGCAAACAACTACCCTTTCACGAGATTCCAATAGTCATTTCACGACCAAGGAGACTTTTCATAACTTCCCATGTAGTTTCATGTGAAATAAAATATTATGAATTTTTAAACTGGTTTAGTTATTGCTGACGTGCGGTCTAGTATTTCTGTAGCTATAAATATATGTTAGGTATATACTGTACAATTATTATTCTGTATTGTAACTACATCCAAGAGAAAAACAAAAATATGATAGTTGTTTCGCATTACGAACTGGGTCTAATTGAAGAATGTCCGTGCGTCAGTCATGCCCTTTTACGACCAGTTTTTAACCGACGAAAAAAAAGGAGGAGGTTCTCAAGTCGACGCGTATTTTACCTTTTCCATTTTTGCAGTTCAATATACGCACCGTATTTTACTGGTATAGAATTCTTTGTGTTAAGAGTAGCGTTGAAATCTGGGACAACATTAAAATTTCGAATCACTTGGTTATTCCTGAAATTGTGTTACGTTTTGAAGTTGTCGTCATTTTGTCAGTTTTTTTTGTTTTTATGTTGAACCTATCACCAGCACATATACAACACAATCTCAAATACTTCAACACACCCTCACGGAAACGCTTAATACTACTACACTCACTTGTACATACATGGTCCTCACATACATACTCTCATTCGAACATACACACCCTCACTCTAACATACATACACACCATATAAACCTTTAAAGTCGTTTTCAATATCCCTTATTATACCTTCGATGTTCATTTTAATATACATACTTTCTAATCTACAATGTCAGTGACTATTTTTGTAATGTTAGAACACAACAAAAGGTTTTTTGGTATCACAGTGACAACTGATTCCTAAATCACAGGATCACCTAGTTTAGAAGTCAGGGCTTATCGCATACGTATGACTTTATTAACCAAGTTATGTATACTAGTACGTATTAAGCAATGTCAAAGGTTTTTGTATCAATCAATATTTTATTATTATTGTTACGTCTCTTGACATTTCTCGGGACCCTAGGATCCCGGACCTTTGGAAGGCATACGAGGGGCCGAAGCCAACTCGCAGAGGCCCGATAGACGTTTTTAATGAAATGAGGCGATTATTATTATTATTTTACGGAACCAACTGATCATGAGGATGCGAATTTTTATAGATTTGACTAAGACCAAATTAAATAATAGGTCGTGTGGAATGTTTTGAGTAAGTATATGTTGATGGCTGTAAGAGTAGGGGAAAATAGAAATGATGTTTGGATTTAGTGAAAGATGATATGGCTAGAAAGGGAATGAATACTGAGATGGCGACTAATATAGAAATAAGAATCAAGAACATAAATGCTGCGCCAAACCCAAATAAATTTGGAATAAAGGTAAAAGAATAATGAGATACTTTTAAGCTATCTGCTAGCTAACGTATCTATAGCTCCAATCGGTGAGAAACCATTAGGATCAGAAATGTTCTTGAAGAACATACGATCTCTCTTCTAGATCGGCTTCTAGACTAACCGGATGCAGCTGAATACCAGTATTTTACATGGAGAGCCTGCCTATCTGATCTCCACAATCCAGTTACTGGGTAACTCGATAGCCCTTGGTCAGACTTTTGGGTGTCTGACTACCCGTAGCGACTGTCAAGGTTCTATCAATGACCACCGGGACCAACGACTTAACGTGTTTTTTGAGGCTCAAAGGGGTCTCGATATGTAATAGATGGTCACTCATCCACGGACCGACCTCGGCAAGAGTAGCTTAACCATCGATCGGTCCGTGCAGTTGTTATTATTTAGCCACGAATAACCTGGTAAGAGGTGTGAAACTAGTATGATCAGAAATGCCCTTGAAGAAAATACGATCTCATTAATGACCTTTAAAAAGTTCAAGTTCGCGGTACTAACTACCAGTGCGTGTGTAATGATAAGTATAAACAAACAAATGATGATGAAATGAACAAACTTCAGCATCGTAAGATAAACAAAAGGTGCTAAGTAAATTTGTACCGATAGCAATTCGACAACGAACTACCAATATCTTCTATCTATTTTTAGAAAAGTTCAATACAATAAAATAGTAGTTATTGCTACTTAAAGTTATGAGGTATTCGCAGGAAAATTAGCGTCTCATAATTCAGATGTCATTTCGAACTATTAGTGTTAAAATGGAATAAATTAGTCAAATATCGTGGTAAGAGGTTTTGTCAATACACGCGAAACAGTATTTTACGTCGATTGGCATTAAAAACGAAAATCTAAAAGGTAGTTAGCAGGTATTGAGAGAAAAGAAAGAAAGAAAAAGTATTTATTGGGACTCGCACAAGATTATCACAAACTAAACTAAACACTCATAAAAACGCTCGTAGTTCATCCTCGATTTTGCGTTTTACTTTATGACAGTGTAGGATAGATGACTTGGCACAGCGGGTGGCAGTGGTGGATGGATTGTGTCAGGAATGAAATGAAAGAAAAGGGAGTGAATGAAAGTCAAAGTTAAAGTCAAATCATTTATTTCAAATAGGCACGTAGAAGGGACTTTTGAATGTCAAAATTGACGAAAGCGTGCGTCAAGCGAACGTCAAGATTGAAAGCGTGACGGTGGACAGGGGAGAATGAAAGAAGTCAACGTGGTGTACTGACCCCAAGTAACATCGGATAAGGGCAGGGAGAAGGTGATGATGTGGCGATTTGCCATTGGATTTGAAATCTTAAGACGGGGCCTTTGACCAGCAAGGGGTGTCAATCTGGCTACTATTATGGGTTAAAATCCAAAGGGCAGTCTTGCATGGAAGCTGAGATAACCGTTACGCATGTGTTCTTTGAATGCACAAGCGTCACCCAGATTAGGACAAAAACACTCGGAATACCACGATCCTACACAGATGCTCTCAGCAGACCAGGAGACTTAATAAGCTTCAGAAGGGAGCAGGGCTGGTTGGAATAACTACCGACGGCCGCCATGGCCCACTTACAATGTTCCACATGAAGGACAGAGTACGGAAACCAAAACCCCAAAAGAAGAAGACGAAGAAGATGGATAAAAGCCTTGAGCTTATGTATGTATGTAAGGTATAAAATAAGAAAAAGATTCTGACATCACGCTTGTACATATACCTATTCTGCAAGGTTGGGTAGAGATATTTACAGCCACAATTCGCCAGTTATGTTTAAGTCCCATGTTGTAGGGGCTGTGGGGAGAGCCCATTGCCATCACCCAGGCACAAATCTAGACACAAAAAAAAAGGATAATAATAAGAACACTTACGTAATTGTCCTTGAGGCAAATGTGGCTGCTTTTCATACCACTCCCGTACACTTTGGATCATCTCCTCCAACGCCGCATGGTTGATGTTGTAGAGTTTCAGCAAGACTTCAAGGTCGGTATCTCTGATGCTAAGCAGTTTGCTTGCATTTAGAGAGTAATCGAAGTTTTGATACTGTGAAAATTATAAAGGATATTGTAAAGTATTTTGGAGGAAGATTTTATTATTGCGAACTGTTGTTTCTTTGCATTTGTTAGAGTAGTGTTTTGGTAAAAAAAAAATAGTTTTTGTTTTGAGTGATATTTTTTTTACTGTTGGTAAAGAAAACCACTTTTAATTACATTATAGTAGTGTATCTACTGGCGATACGATATTAAAGTAATTCAAGTACATTTAGAAAACTTCCACTGTACCTTCTTAGGCGCAGTCGGTAAAATAAACAAAATATTATGTTTCTTTTTGCTAAGGGAATATGACTGTATAAATAGAAAAAAAAACAACAAAGAATTTAGTATTAACATTTTCAAGTATCATAAGATTAAGGAAAAAAATCGTTTATAAATAGTAAACAAATGTAAAAACAACGCAACTGCAATCATCATTATGTTCTTTAGAAAAAATGTCATTATGGTTTTGTTTCTAAGAACTTAGTAGTTAATTATTTACAAATTGTATTATCTACTGCAAACAACACAGTGCATTATTTCCTTATTCGAAAAAAATAACACTTTGAAATTATGTACTATGTAACTGAGTAAACAGTTTATTATTTTTATATCGAATGACAAGATCATTAATTATTATTTTTAATTTTAATAATAATTATATTATTATTATTAAAATTAAAAATAATAATTAATGATGACAAATAATTTTATACATAAAATAATAAAGCAAAATTAAAAACTTACAGAAACTACGTCTCCGATAGTCATTTTGCACTGATTATTGTCTCACAACCGCACACTAAACACTTGGTTCTCGTAACACAACCTGACAAAGTCTGTTCCACTCAGGCTTCATCCAATTCATTATATTAGCGGCCTGCGTAGAAACCAAAAACTTTTTTGTGACGGCTTCTATTTTTAGAATCACTGACTATTGTCCATTTTTAACCTTACTTTTATTAAAGAATTTTCATTTTGTGACGAGTTTTATTTTTAGATCCCTAATTTTTTTCAATTTTCGAATATATAATAATTTTGCTAAACTTACTTTTATTAAAACATTTTCATTTTATGACCAGTTCTAAAATAGAAAAAAACATAAAAATAAATAATAAAAAAATCATAAAATGAAAATGTTTTAATAAAAGTAAGGTTAGCAAAATTATTATATGTTCGAAAATTGTAAAAATTTTGGGATTCTAAAAATAAAAATCACTCACGTTTGTTCCATCGCTCAGTATTTTGGAATACTTATTTTACTAAAATTGATTATTATTTTGAAATAGGTTTAGGATATTTTGTTTGTTTTATATAATAGATCTCAGGTTTGAGAGGTTATTCTGGTTGCGTATCTAGACTCATTCTGTGCTACATAGACTTAGTTCAATTTAAGTATTAAATATAACGCATGACAGGTAAATGAAACAAACTAATCACAAATTAAATATCCCTAATAAAATACAGGTACACACCTATTCATGAAATGTCTAGTCGAATAACCCACCCCTAACTGTTCCCGGCGCAAAGGTGCCCAAAACGCTTGCTGCATTGCCACGTTGGATGGCAATGGCTAACCTTTGCACCAAGAACGAGCCGGAGCGGGAGTCACCCGTTTTGTCACGGAGCCTGTGCCCTATCTGACCAATGAGCTTCCTGGCCTCAGTGCCCCAAGCACCCATGGTCTCTACGGCAATGGGCACAAAAAAGTAACGGTCCACCAACGGTGCGTACTTCGTCCTCTTCCTCTCAGCGGCGTCCTCCGCTACTGCTGACGGTGAGTGGACGGTGCGACCAAGGTGGCTGGCAGCAACAGTGCTGACGCAAGTTGCGTCCCAAATTAGGCACTTGCTGTTCCTCCAAGGCACCAGGGTCAGCCCGTCCGGCCTCTTGCCGTCAGTCCTGCACAGACCCGGAGGCTCCAACACGCAGGGGACATCAGCCGACACAAAAGCCCCCCGAACAATATCATTCAGCGCATGGTGACGCGAGAACCTCCCCGAGCAACGACGACAACTCAAAGCGTGGTGGCCATCGGCCTCCACCGTGGAACCGCAGGTGCATCTGTGGGGTTCACACACCTTGCAGCCCAGGCGGAGGACCACCGCCACACGCAAAGAGTCGTCATCAAGCAACGTGCCCGGGTGAGGTGAAGGAAGCGCGTGCAGCCATGCCCCCGATTCCGGCTGCAATACAGCCTTGAGTCTGGCTAAATCAGCCCCCGAGGAACCCACCAACATCTGTTCCTGGATCAGCCTGGACGTGACGTCGTCCCAAGCCCGCTGAATATGTGCTGCGTCAGGGCTAGCTGCCCCCGAGCTGAGGACAGACCAAGCTGCCCCGGCATCCAACATAAATGGAATGTTTGCCCCGCCACCATTGGAATCTAGAATTACAGTGACGAGGTCAGCCACCCCATGTGCCGACGCCAGGAAAGCCGGCAGACCCACATCATGCACGCACCGCACCCCATGACCCCCGTACCGGATAGGAAGAGCCGCCTGCCTCCACTGCGCATCACTGAAAGACACATTCAGGATCGACTCAACCGTTGATTTTAGAACACAGTCAAAGGAACATACCTCCTCAGGACAGAGCCAGGTAGGAGCGGTCCGCAAGAGATACGTAACCTTGGGTAAGGCAAAACACATGCGCAATAACAAAATCGCAACGTACCCGGAGAGATCCTTGAGCCGTTCCCGCGCATTGAGGAGAAGCTGTTTACGGGAGGAAATGGCTTCTGGCACTCCGACAAGAAAAATGGGAGATCCCAAAATGGAAAAAGAAAGAGGAGAAAGTTCCTTGAGGCCAGGTAAATAAGTAAGTATTTATTAAAATTATTTTAGCAATTCCTAGTCAATATGTCAATGATTTGTCGTCGGATTTTATTTCTAGAATATACACTTTCACATCTATTAATATTTTTACATTTAATAAAACTTTAAGATCGAAAAGATTGAGTGGGTACTTGGTATACATACCTACTGCATGTCATACATAGTCCATTTAGTTAATTTTCAGTTACTGTTACAAGCATTGCTGTAACGAAGGATACTCAAAATCAAACCTAAAGCATTTATTTCAAAACTATTTACAGGCACCTTTGAATTGTCAAGGAGTCGGTCAGTCAGAAATATGAAGCTAGTTGCCCATTCCAAAGCCTAACTACTATGAAGAGTAACCTATGGAAAAGAACGGGCAAGAAAATTCATGGACACTCTTTTAAATTATATTGTTACAAAAATATTAGTTAGATCTTTAATGTTGAACTTATAATATTATTTGCGAGAACGATGAAAATAATAAGTAAAATTAAAAAAAAACCCCGACACAAGAAAGAGCTGAATACCTTGAAACGGCTGAACTGACTTGGATAAAACATGTCTAAGAACCACCGGTAGAAAACCTGCTTTCAAATAAAAAACTGCATCCAAATCGGTTCACCCGTTTAAGAGCTACGGTGCCATAGACAGACACACATGCATAGCGTTCAAACTTATAACACCCATCTTTTTGCGTCGGGGGTTAAAAAAGACGTAGTATACATTAGTACTATCAATGCAAGGGGCGTAATCTAACACACATTATTATGACCTTCACAATCTCTATGAAAGTAATTAATATTATAAATGCACAATTATTTAAATAAAAAAGTTGTAACGTAGGCCATTTATAACAAAGGTAAAAAAAAAAAAATGAGACTATTTCGTACTTATTTTTATCATTATAGTATTTTTTTTAATTGTCATGCTGTCTGTCATTATGAAGAAATAATTTTGATACTTAATTATTTTAAGCAAAAACTGTCAAATGTCTGATTTTATAGAAAGAAAGAAGAAATAATATATTTGCGGTAAACATGACGCAGAAACAAAAGCAAATACAAAAAAAGACGAGTTGGGGGAAATATGGGTCACATCCCCGCAAAACGGCAATCGCTCAGCATAATGCTACGACCCTATGGGAGACAGAGCCCCAGCGCTGGTTTTCAGCGACAGCCGGCGTTGACGTGATGACGTCAACCAATGCATCATACAAAAATTAAATATAAGAAATAAAATAAATACACTATATTATCTAGTTCTAAATGTTTCCACGGCTAAAAGTTATCTCATCAGATTGTATGTAGGCACTTTAAAATCATTTACGTTTATTTTTAGAACACGATACCAGTCTACGATAGTATAAAAAAACTTCACCATGTTTTTGTGTTCGCTTTTAATTTTGTTTTAATTTTTTTAACACGGGCTCGTGAAAATTTTATCGCTTATTAACTAGGAATTAAATTATTATGTATTTTGATCATTATTCTTCTTATTATTTAATTCAAAATGTATGTGTCAGTCTACAAGAAAATCTGAAATGATCTTTTATATGAAACCAATTAAGCGACATTAGCCCATCGGTTAGAGCAGTGGACTGACAAGCGAAAGATGTTAGCTTGGTTCGCTTTATGAAGGAGGGGTTAGCAGGAACTTATTAATGTGAACTCCCTAGGCCAAGATCTATAAACGTTACTTAGCATGTAGTTTGGCTTAGATATGTTCCCTTCTCTATAGTAAGTAAGTAAGTAAGTAATCATTTATTTACACTAAAACTTAGCCTAGTTAACATCAGTGTTATTTCAATAAGGGACGGGCATGGCTATTACAGATAAGTAAGACCCTGCCCTTCAAACTAAAAAAAACCTGTATCTTGAAGGACAGTGTATTATAATGGGATTGACACGTTTTTACAAAATATTTATATTTGCGTAATAATTCTAATGATAACATACATATACAGGGAGGCAGGGACATCGAAGTGCAAACTGAAACCATGAATTCAGTTTAAGATTCTGAACCCACTAGCGTTGAAAAACATTTAAAAAGTTATCGAAAAAAAATCAGCTGTTTCATAGAAAAGTGCAATACTTAAGCGGTCAAAATGTTTGGGAGTTTTTTTTTTTTTTTTGCTACCTGTTGAGAAAATGCAACGCAAGGATCCATGGTGTCAGGTTGTGCGTCGATATCCCTGCGGTCCTATATCTCTTGCACTTGTACTTTGACAATTGTGACAGCCTCAATGGCGTTGCACTGAAGCTGGTTGACAAATTTAAATATCTGGGGCATATTGTAACGGATGACCTCAAGGATGACGAGGATATAGAGCGGGAACGCAGGGCGTTGGCGGTGAGAAGTAATATGCTTGCTCGCAGGTTCGCTCGATGTACAACTCAAGTAAAAATAACGCTCTTTAAAGCGTATTGTCAATCTTTTTACTCGAGTGGCCTGTGGGTGAGCTATACGCGACGATCCTATGACACCCTGCGGGTTCAATATAACAATGCTTTCAGAGTGTTGTCAAGGCTACCGTGGCGCTGCAGTGCCTCCTGGATGTTTGCAGAAGCCCACACGGACGGCTTCAAGGCCATAATTCGCAAAAAATCGGCTTCTTTACTGCAGCGTCTGCGAGGTGCTAAGAATGGCATTCTGAAAGTCATTGCGGCTCGCTTTGACTGCCCCATTCAAAAACACTGGGTAAGGGTTGTGAATGGTCTTGTATAGGTAGTAAGTAGTCTACATAAAGATGAGTACTAACAATACTAACATAATTGTAAGCTAATATTGTTGCTAATATACTAATAAGATATGGATTTAAATTATCTGAAATAAATTATTCTATTCTATTCTATTCTATTCTATAACGCTTAACTAAAGTTCGTGCTAAGTAACCTGTATAAATTTCGGCCTCAGTGTTGTCATCAGAATGTCAAAACTTACACCTTGCAACCGCAAGGTGTTAGTTTTGACATTCTGATGACAACTGAGCTTTAAATATCTGTAGGCACTTAATTAAGTAACTTTGAATTAGCGGAAAAATGCGAGTGTCATTTTAATTCTTTTCACTTTGACGTTGTTTTTTTTTAAGAAATTGCGTTTCGACCGTTTAAACTTGATCCCATTAACAGCCATCATTCACTTCATCATTTAATCAGCCTATAAAGTTCCCACTGCTGGGAAACAGGCCTCCTCTCTGTCAGAGTGAGTGGGCCGTAATCTACCACGCAGGCCCAGTGCGGGTTGGTGGATGTCAGATGTCTTCGAATCATCATAGTCGGGTATACTAACCTTAAAACGATAAAACGAACGATAAACCGATTAATACGATTAACCTTAAATATTTTACACTATTAAAACATTGTATGAAAACATGTTTGAACGCCATGTTCTAGAACCAAAAATTCAAAGTCAAAATCATGGGGACATAAAAGGCACTTATGATCGTCAAAATGTACAAAAAAAAAAGATTCTAGTTGCCCCTTCGAAAGGGTAGTTTTGTATGGACAAAAAAGCCTTTTTTACAAAAAAAAAACAACCGGTTTAAAAAAAAAACGCTAAATACGTGAAAAATAACTTTAATTTCGGAAGTCGGTGTCTTTGGTTTTGTATTTTCGTTTTTGCCCACCGACTTCCGAAATTAAAGTAAACTTCACGTTTTTTTTTTGTTTTCCTTGGAAGTCGGTTTGTTTTTTTAACCGACTTCACAAAAAGGAGGAGGTTCTCAATTCGCCTGTATGTTTTTTTTATGTTTGTTAGCTTAGAACTTTTTTCTGTACCGATTTGGATGATTCTTTTTTTGTAAAAAAGTTTTTATTTTTAACTTTTTGGTTGTGGTACCTACCCCACACAAGTTCGTAAACCGCTACTTGATATGTAAATAATAGTGACAGGAAATTATTAACACATCATCAATATAAACTAAGTGGAAAAATACGCAGTATTAAGAATAACTAAAAAACCACTGGTCAGAACTAAATCAAATTTATATGGGACTACAGTTAAAGCACCAGCTTTCAAATAAAATAATAATCATCCAAATCGGTTCACCTGGAAAAAGTTCTGAGCTAACACACATTAAAAAAAAACAGTCGATTTGAGAACCTCCTCCTTTTTTTGAAGTCTGTTAGAAATGGGTAAAAAAATCCACCGTTACTCTTCTTAAATTTTTTACGATATTTTGTATTCATTATATAATTAAATTAGCAACCACTTTGATTTTGTCTAGACTCTAGATTGTCCTATGGAGGAGGTATGGAGGATACCAGCAAACTTCCAAGCATTTTTATCTAGGATATAATCCTCTAATTTGTAATATGCTTGTTTAAAAAGTTTACGTTTAATATGAGTTTTAAATTTTCTTTCATATAGTTGCAATATATCACAAGGTATTTTGTTGTATTATTTAACACAGTACCCCATAAAATATTTATGTACTTTAATTGATGAGCCACTTGGCACTGTTCGTATTTTAGACGTGTATAGCAAATCGTGTTTTAATCGGTTATACTCGTACATAGTACAGAGTGACTACCCAAAATCAACCAATTGCAGGTATAGCAACCGTAACCTAGCGACAATTGTTTTAGCGTAGCCATAGTAACGTTAGCGTACGGAAAAATTATGATTGGTCATTTCGACATCGGAAAAACTCGGACCCACGATTTTATCCGAACGCGTAGCGTCCAAGGTGACGTTCATGACAATTATGATGACTGTTGCACATAAACCTAAATAACACCTAACTGCCGTCTTCTTGGAAGATTTTTTATGAATTTTATTTACTAGGTAGGTATTTTTGTTTTAGCTATTATAAATGACATAAAATTTGCTAAGATAAAAAAAAAATGTCATTGATAAATAGTTTTATTTCGTCTATCAATTAACCAGTCACTGTCTACGGAAAGGTTTTCAGAAATAACGAGTATTTAATGAGCTCTAATTCAAAGAAGGTCGGTATCAAATATATTGATATAGAAATAGCCTGTGTGGAGTTGGAGCGGCTTGTTGTATTGAGCGTGTACCGGCCTCCGTCATCGATTTATGATTGCTTTGAGAGCATCATGGATGATGTTTTACAAAAACTTGGTAAATTAGGAAAAAATATAATTGTATGCGGTGATTTTAATGTCAATTTATTAGAGGACTCGTCGATGTGCCTAAAAATTAAAAAAAATATTTCAGTCATATAACCTAAATTATTTATTTTTGGAGCCTACTAGAATTACTGCTACCTCAGCTACATGTTTAGATAATATATTTACTGATATTTTACCTATTAATTCAAAAATTATAAGACAACTGGATTCTGACCACTGCGGACCACTCATTACATTTATTATGCAAAATAAAAAAGTGGCTAAGAAAGATATCACTGTAGTGCCAAAAACTGCAGGTCGCTTGGAGAACTTTAAAAATAAACTTAGTAGTAAATTACCCTACTTGCCTTACAGTGATGATCCCAATGAACTGTACAATTATTTTTTTGCCATGTATTGTACAGAATTTAACTCAACATTTATACCCAAGCAGATCTCAGTTAATGGTTCTGCAACCTTCAGTGAATGGGCAACTAAAGGCATATTTAATAGTAGAATCAAACTTTTTAAACTTTACGAAGAAAGAAATTATAATAAAAGTAAAGAATTTTATCAATATGTTAAGAACTATTCCAAGTTATTTAAACAAGTTTGTAGCGAAGCTAAGTGTCGCTATTTAAGCTCCAAAATTAAAAATAGTCAAAATAAAATAAAAACCACTTGGGAAATTATAAACAATGAGACTGGAAGAGACAGAAAGCGTAGTAGTGACTACAGCCTTAATATTAACAATAAAGTTATTAAAAAAGATTTAAAAGTTGCCACAGTTTTTGAAAATTTCTTTGCCGATATTCCAGTCTCAACCACAAAAACTTTAAATTCTGCACCCACTGTTGCCGAGTCCCTATTGAAAGAAAATGTTGATATTTGTAACCATGTATTTAATTTCGACTATGTTAGTACTCGAGATATTATTAAAACTTTCAATACACTTAATGTTAAAAAAACTGCTGATCTATGGGGAAATTCCGTAGAGGTTGCAAAATGTATAATCAACACTGTAGCGCCTGAATTGGCAATTATTTTTAATAAATGTATTGACTATGGAGTAATTCCTGACTTAATGAAGAGTAGTAAAATAATACCTTTGTTTAAATCGGGAAGCACATCAGTCCCCACGAACTTTAGGCCAATTTCTGTGCTTCCCACCTTCAGTAAAATATTTGAAAAATTGATGCTAGATCAATTGCAAAAACATTTTAATAAACATAAATTATTAAACAGTAAACAATTCGGTTTCACAAGGGGTCGCTCTACTACCGATGCTGGCGTTGAGCTTCTTGCACATATTTTTGAGGCCTGGGAGAAGTCGCATGATGCCCTAGGTATTTTTTGTGACTTGTTTAAGGCTTTCGATTGTGTTTCTCATGATACATTAGTCAGCAAATTACATCACTATGGTGTTAGAAACACTGCCTTGGATCTTCTTATTTCTTATTTGAATAATAGGATCCAAAGAGTGGACGTTAACGGCAAGCGATCCGCGGGATCTATTGTCAGTATGGGAGTTCCACAGGGCTCAATTCTTGGCCCGTTTTTATTTCTCGTATATATCAATGACCTACCTTACCTTGTAAAGAACAGTCATGAAATAGTGTTATTTGCAGATGACACATCACTTTTATTTAAGCTTAAACGACAACAGACAGTTACTGACGATGTAAATAATGCTATCGCTAAAATAGTGCATTAGTTTAGTGTTAATAGTTTACTTTTAAACGAGAAAAAGACTAAATGTATTAGATTTCTGACACCTAACGTTAAACAGGTGAAAACCAATGTACTAGTAAATGGGACGGAATTGGATCTTGTGGACACCACTGTGTTCTTAGGTGTTACTTTGGACTCGAAGCTACAGTGGGGCCCACATATAACCAAATTGTCGAAGCGGCTAAGCTCTGCAGCCTACGCGGTCTATAAAATCCGTCATTTCACTGGTGTCGAAACAGCCCGATTAGTATATTTTAGTTATTTCCATACTGTAATGTCGTACGGCATTTTGCTGTGGGGAAATGCAGCCGACATTCAGGCTATTTTTGTGCTGCAGAAACGAGCCATTCGAGCTATTTATAACCTTAGTTGTAGGCATTCACTGAGGGATAAATTTAAGGAAATAAACATAATGACTGTCGCATCTCAATATGTATATGAAAACCTTATTTATGTAAAAAAGAATATTAATCTATATTCTAAACACATCGACATTCATAACATAAATACTAGATACAAAGATTTACTTATTGTGCCCTCGACTAGGCTCCAAAAAATTAGTAATTCATTTAAGTGCCAAAGTATACGTTTTTACAACAAACTCCCAAGTCTTGTTAAAGAACTGAGCCTCAATAAATTTAAATCATTTATTAAACAGAAACTCTGTCAAAAAGGTTTCTATAAAGTTAAAGATTACTTGGATGACAAAAAGGCTTCGGATTAATTAAGCTACTTCAATGTACCCCCAAGCAACAATCCATTTTATACTGTGATTATGTGTTTTAGAATTAATAATGTCATTTTTATTGAATTACATGACATAACATATTATGATTTTTTGATGACATTTAAAGAGAAACCTGTCTGTGAATGTGAGTAGCATGCAGGATAGATGAAATAATGATATTCATTTTAATATTGTGAATGTGAAGACTATGTGGGTCATTGTTGCTTTTTTTTTTTTCCTTTCATGTAGTTTTAATCTTAGTCTGGTAGTTTGAGTAATTTTTGTGGTCTACCCAAATGTCCTTTCTTTGGTATTGTTCGTTGAATCGTTGAGCTCCTTAAGTTCTGAGTTGAGCTGCACGATTACTGACAAATGCGTGCACTGACTGGACAGGTCCACTCAATCTGTGTGGTTTTTCCTCAAAATACCATTTCAGACAAATCTACATGGTCTTCACATGATCTGACCAAGATTATGTCTGGACTTTAAAAGAGACTGTGACCTCTGAGTTTGTTTCGGCCTTTCTTCTCAGAGTAGTCAGATAGGAAACGCCGACCTCATCTAGTTTTAAAATATCATTGACGTGTAAAAGTGTTTGTACAAACTTATTTACAGAAATAAAATCATTTATCATTGGATAAACGTATGCAACAATTTTATTGATTTATCTTGGACAACTTAGTAGTCAAACTTCAACCTCTATGGATAAGACTATTTCCGATTATAAGTAATTTGTCATCTTGTCAATGAGCACGTGGTTTGAGTTCGTGTTTAATCGTCTGATCTCGTGAATGTATAAAACTGCAAAATTTAAAAGTTTGAAAGTGGCTCATCAATTAAAGTCCGTGACTGTACTATAGATAATCTGAAAAATGGTTTATCTATTTTATCTTTATTTCTAGTATTAAATTATGTATATCACTTTTTTTTATTAAAAAGATGTAGATTGTTTCTTACATAAGTCGATAATATTTTCATAAATGAAATGGCAAGGTATAGTCATAATATAATTTTTTGCAATGGTTCCGTGAGATTCGCAGTGACGTAAATTGTAAATGGCCCTGACGGCTCTTTTTTGCAAAATAAAAATGGATTAAATGCCAGCACCTCGACCCCACAGTAAAATGCCATATGCATAATGCTATGGAAGTAGCTAAAATAGTTCAAACGCGCGGTTTCTACATCTGTTAACTGTCTTTTCTTTCTAACAGCATAAGCAGCCAAGCTTATACGCTCCGCAAGAGATGATAAATGAAGTCTCCATTGTAATTTCACGTCTGGCGTGATTCCTAGGAAAACCGTCTGATTAATAAATTCTAGTTTTTCTCCATTCAATATGATGTTACATTCGCAACTTCTAACATTATAACTTTTTTTTTTTTTTAATTATAATAATATTTACAATTAAAATATAACCTAACCTAACTAAAACTATTAACAAATTAAAAGATGGCGTCGAAAAATTCCTCCGCATCGCTGTCAACTGGTAATGTACCCAAGAGACTGGGAGCATTGCCACGTTTTATGACAATGTTTAGCCTCTGGCCAAGGAAAAATCCAGCCCTTGGGTCACGGGAAGTGTCAAACAGGTGTTTGGAGATTTCCTTGAACAAAACATGGGCACTCGGATTAAGGTTACATATTTTACACACTTCTAACATTAGGTAATTTAAATTAAATGCAATTTTATATTTTCATGTACTACCAAATAATTTACCGTAAACCAATCTTGGACATTCGAAGACGAGAAGGCGTCAGTCGATGACACATTATGGCCTGTGTTCCAGCAGTGTGAACAGGTATAGGCTCTCGTATTTTTAGACGTTAAATTATAACAATATGCCTCATTGCGAAACCCATTTTTGCGACGAATTCTAAATTAGGAAGCTCTAAATTTAGCCAAACCAGTTTTTAACATTACGAAGGTAACTTATTTTTAGTGCAGGAATAACATACTTATTACTTTATTTCCTTATGACTAATTTAACATACTCCTAACTTTAAGTTGTTGTCGTATGACCAATTTCTAGTTTAACCTGTTATACCTTCTTTGTTTTTGGTGGGAAATCATCAAATAACTTCTCCCGCTCTGGGCGGAGCGGGAGGGTGTTTCAGACTTTTACTGACTAAAACCCACCGTGTTCCTTCAGTTGCCTGTGTACCAGGGCCATGGTAACCCTTTCGGACAAACTCGCGACCCTAGCAGGACCTTATAAAATCCTACAAGATTATAAAACTCATGTAATAAAGTTCTAGTTTCATTCCAATTCATACGAGTACAATGCTTAATTACAAATAAAATAATAAAGGCTAATTACCGTTTCCGTAATGATGTTGTTAATGAACCTGTTGAGATTTTTATACCACTTACTTTGTTAGAAACATTAATTAGCTGTACGTGTGAATGTGAGTTAAACTACGGGCGAAAACAATGTTGAAAATGAAGAAAAATCAGTTTTTTCTTAAAGCAGTCATCAATGCAGCCATACCAGGCATTGAAGATTTTCAAAGATATTATTTATTTATTTATATGACGGAGAAGGTATGTCACTCTCGTTATCATCAGCCATATTTTAACTGCTGTGGGCGTACTTTGAGTAATGTTGGTTATTGCGCAATAGAAAAACCGTTTACAGTTCAAATCAAAATATCATTGACGAACAAATTAATCACACTAGCGAATCACACACTGTAGGTACACGACTCAACTGCACGGAACGTGCGACAGTTTCTAAACGTCTTCAATGCTTAACCGCCAACAACAAACTTTGCTTTGGCTCTGGTCAAGTGCTAGCGTTATAGATTCTGTCCAGCGCCACCTGGTGGCTCCGGCGTCCCGATTAGTCAAGTCAAACGATTGATTTAACGTATTTCCGACACATATAACAATTGCTTGTTGCACTTACGGTATATACCAAAGCGCGCAGCAAACATATGTAGTTGGTTACGTTTTAGCAGACAATTAAAAGCTGGTCCTTCGAGCCGGATGTTAATAATTATTATGTCAACCTATAGAGGTGTCTTCAGCTATAAGAACCTGCCTATGGCTGATGTAATTATTGATATATGATGTCCCGCGAATTCGCCCGCATGGAAGTTGTAAATTATCCTATGGGAAGATACTACCGGGATAAAAAGTATCCTTTGACCTAATCTTTTTGCCTTTGATCTATCTGTGTATCTAAATTTCATGTAAATCCGTTCAACTGTTAAGGCGTGAAAAGTTAACAAACAGATAGACAGACAGAGTTAGGCTTCAAAAATACGAATGTGATGACTTACCACACAAGAACACTGCTGCCTACCCTATTAACTCAGATAAGTAGTCCTATAAGCCGCGGAGAGTTCCACGTTTCTCTTTGAAAAATTCCGAGATTATCGTGAAGTACTAGTTCTTTTTCATTTGTGGATATTAAAAGTGGGGAAATGGAAAATTGGAACTGTAGATTGTCAATTGTCAACCTATTTGCAGGGTTTAAGGGTTGATGGCGCGTTGTGTTCCACGCGCGCCTCAAAGAGATGTCAGCATAATTGACGGGGTCCGATAGGGCCGATGCCTGCCGGGGTCGCGGATTGTTCGGAAGAGTTACCGTGGCCCTGGCGCACAGGCAACTGAAGGAACACGGGTGGGTTTTAGTCAGTAAGAGTCTGACACGCCCTTCCGCTCCGCCCAGAGCGGGAGAGCTCATTTGATGATTTCCAACCCAAAAAAAAAAAAAATGGTTTAAAGGTTCAACATTTCCCGCGGCGCTGCTGACGTTATGAAATTGTGTCAATGAAACAGTTGGCGCACAAAGCGTTTGCGCGTATTTTATACAGCATCATGTATAAGAAAGGTGTGGTCATAGGGTGTGGTGAAAACTCAAACTCAAAACATTTATTTCAAACAAACCAATTACAGGCACTTTTGAATTGTCAAGGGGTCGGTCAGTCAGAAAGATGAAGCTAGTTACTAATTCCAAAGCGTAGTAGATACCTATCGAGAAGAACGGGCAAGAAACTCCATGGACACTCTTTTAAATCAAAATATGGTTACAAAATATTGGTTACCTAGCTCATGTTGAAATTATGCATGTGAGAACGATGCAGAACGTTAAAAGCGTCCGTAATAAAAAGACAAAAACAATTCAAACATTAAATTAAATTCAAATAAGCCGTGGCAGCTAAGAAATGACCAGTCCCTACTGACGGCGCCCGTTCACGAACATGACGCATGGATCAGCACCATTCAGCTCAACAATTTTGAAGGGAACTTAATGATCCAACATACACGCCACCACCAGCGAGACATTAGAGTGAGCATGACATACTTTCAGCCGCCAGGGCACATTCAAGTCAATGAAAGAAAAACCTAGTAAATGGTAGCTTTATAGTAGGTACATAGTACTCACACTTGTGCTATGCAATTATACAATACTAAAAGATTGAATGTGAGTGGTGTGTGGGGTGGTGTGTGGTACAGACCATAAAACAGAACAACTGTCTTCATGAGAACAACATCGCAGCCGTCTCATAGATTTGGCTCGAGTACATATTAAAGTTTTGTATGGGATGATTGATATTTTTTTTGCAATTACTCGATTAATAAATAAAAACACTGGCAATACTAATATGCATAGAAGTATTTAGGAGCGATCAAATAAATTCTAACATTGAAATTGAAATGAGTTTTTTTGACAAACTAAATAGTAGTGATGGGCTGACAATAGACTTTGCCAATCTTTGACTAGCTTAGGGACTAAACTATTGGATATATTTGATTAATTTTTTTGGGCAGACAAGTCCTGGAGTGGAGACCATGTATCGGCAAGCGTAGTGTGGAACGCCCCCCACCAGCTAGATGGGCCGACGACCTCAAGAAGGTGGCTGAGACAGACTGGATGCGGAAGGCGGAGGACAGGGTGTTGTGTCGCTGCGTGGGAGAGGCCTATGTCCAGCAATGGACTGCGATAGGTTGAGTGGATTGATTGTAATATAAGAGGATGTGAGCTTGGAGATCTGTAACACAGATCCCAAACCCAGTATAGACTGTAGCTCTCACAAAGGTTAGAATTTTGCTGTAACTTTTAACACTTTTTAACCGAAACTTGTAGCTACCTTTTTCAGATAAATAAATAGATTAACTATTTTTGATGTGTAATATATAGAGTACATAACAACATGCCTATATTTTCCAAAGGGTTGGGCAGAGGTGTAGTAACACCGGTTCGGTGGTTTGCAGTCGTGGGTTCGATGCCCGAGTCGGGTAAAGTGTTATTGGTCTTTCCTATTAAGGATTTTACCAATTGCGGTAGTCTGGATTTGTGCCCACTTGTTGGCTATAGGCTTGCCCCCTTTACTTAAACATTACCACCATCACCTTTAATTGCGTAACACACTTTTAATCACCATCCAAGGCTTCATAGGTTTAAAAAATTCGTCTGCTCAGCAACGTAAAAAACGCAATGAAAGTGACTGAACTGTCAAAATTAAAATAATTGCAATCAATTGTCATTTTATGTGTGTTCCGCAATTTCCTCACTGGTGTAATACTACGAATAATTTTATATTGTGCTCTCAGAACAGTCTGAATCTAATTAGGCGATCCACCCAATGCGTAGTAAATATTTAAATTAGTTGTAATATTAGCAGGATTTGAAATAAACACTGAAGTTATGCCTTGTAGGTAAACATAAAATGATTCGAATGAGTATCGGTGAGATCTTCGCAGTCATCAAAATACTTTGACAATTGCGAGTCCAGGGTCGACACCAGCGTCCTATTTTTGTTATGCATGGGCAAACGAGATAAGCGTTTAAGACCACGCTCGGCCGACATGAACCGATATTCCCGAATCGCACCCTCCAAAATACTCCTCAATTCCTTACTGCACTGGCAACTTACGTTTGTAGCCTTTTTATCACTCCTTTCATCAGTTTGACTTGTGTTGAACTGTGGTACTAATACAATAGTCTGCGAAGGTGGGTCGATGACAAAGCTACTCTGCATTTAACTTCGCAGTCGATCAAGTACAGTGTCATCCACCTGATCCGACAGTCGTTGTGCCGAAATTTTTTGACAGCTGGTTCAACCACCTGAACCTGGTGGGACCTTGAAAAAGAGACAGTATCCGAACACGGTACGCGGTCAGATTATCTCCCCCCTCTGTAGCTCCATATTATGAGCGGATGACGTTTTCATTTCATGCGCTTCATACTTCCGCCGGGAGTTGAGACCCTATCAGAGACCGGTGGGCCTCGAGGTCCTTAGCCGACGTCTTTCCGGTCGACGAGCAGATGGTGGCGTCGTGGGCGGGGAGCAATACTCGTCCCTCGAGCCAGATGCAACTACCGCGGCCGGTGTTCTCATAGCGCTCACAATGGGGCTGGGTACCGGTGGCAGCGAGGTGGAGCTGAGCGAAAAGGCTGGAGGTGGTGGGCGTGCTTGACGTGCAGCTGATCTTGTCAAAAAAGTCCTATAGTTAACATTCATAATTTCTGTTTTGTCGAAGGTACGAGTACCATGACAGATTTCACCTCCTATTTGCAGTTTTTAAGTCATGTCTAAATCGTGTAATTATACTTTTTTTAAATAAAATGGTGTTTCAGGCTTGTTTCGGGTTTCTTATTAACATATAAAAACTATTAAACTGCGTCCATAATATATCATACGTCCATACTGATTATTATTATTTTTATCACCTATTATTATTTAATTTTATATTATTATTGAAAAAATAAAAATAAATGTGTCAACATTGTCATAGCCCACAGTTTTATCTCATAATATCACTTAAAATCATACCTATTATTTTAACCCTTAGTATGCCGCCGGAACGCAGATCCACGCGAGACACAATGGCTTTTTAATTGTGTCTGTAATTACGGCATTCAACCGGATAATAGATTAACTAATTCATTTCACGTGCATTGAGAAAATCCGGAATACAACCAGGTGAAAACCTAGCCATATCCGTGCCACAGATTAAAAATCAAAATCATAAATTGTTTAATTCGCCTAATTTCTTAGGCTGATTGCATATAATAGGTTTTCTATATGTTTTATCCTTAACCAATAACAACCCAAAACGCAATAACTTTTGTTTTCGTAAAAGCCAATATGGAGGAAAGACATTAAATATAAAAATATGACATTTCCTGCACAAAGTGTACCTAATTGTAAGGTATAATTTGTTTGTTTTGTTCCTTACTGTTCTTTGTTCTTTCTGTTCTTTTTATATTGAGGTTGGTCTACAAGTAATTTTATGCATTTTATGGGCGTCACAACAGAATGTTTATTTATCTATTTGTTTATTATTAAGCTTATTTATTTATTGGGAATTCAGTGCACTGCGTACAGTAGGACCAATTTTTGATGTTACGCTGTTGACAAATAAGTTGGTACCTAGTTCAGACATTACTAGTTAGTTTTCTAAAATATCGTGTATTTGCACTCTTACTTTTTTACTAATAACTTACATAATTATATACTAGTAACTTACATATTATAACTTGCAACCTTCCTATCTCACTAAAGTGCAAGCTCATCGATATGTGTATCCTGCCTGTGCTAACATATGGTGCTCAGACTTGGTCCTTGACCGAGGCTCAGAAGTTCAAACTCGAGGCAAAGAGGACTGCATTTAAAAAATGAAACTCACCGATCAAATTCGCAACACCTTATAACGCTCCTAGACAGGAAACGCCGATGTTGGCGATAAGCCTGCTAGGCTGAAATGGGACAGGCCAGATCATACAAATAGGATGCATCAGGATAGATGAACCAGGATAGTCACACAGTGGTTGCCTGAAGATGAGCCTCGTCACCGAGGCAGGCCTAAGAAATACTGGCCAGACGATTTAGATACGTTCCTGACCAATTGGCCCGAGAAGACAAAATACAAAGGAAATTGGAAAAGAGACCTTTGACCAGCAGTGGGACAACATAGGATAGGTTAATAAAAGAAAAAAGCCGTTCTATTATTTCTTTTTCTTAGTTCATCTTAGATGCCAATGTCTATCATTATTAACCGACTTCAAAAAAAGGAGGAGATTCTCAATTCTACTGTATGTTTTTTTTTTATGTGTGTTAGCTCAGAACTTTTTTCTAGGTGAATCGATTTGGATGATTCTTTTTTTATTTGAAAGTTGTTGCTTCTCATGTAGTTCCATATAAATTTGATCAAGTTCTGACCAAGAGTTTTTGAGTTATCCTTAATGATGCGTATTTTTTCCAGTTAGTTTATATTGATGATGTTTTAATAATTTCCTATCACTGTTATTTACTGCCTCGTTGGTCTAGTGGTCGCAAGCGCTACTGCTGAGCATGAGGTCCTGGGTTCGAATCCCGGGTCGGGCAAAGTGTTATCGGGTTTTTCCATCTGGAATTTCTCGGTAGCAGCTCGGAGTCTGGATTTGTGCCCGTTTGATGGCAATAAGCTCACCCCCTATTACAAGGGACTTAAACATAACTGGCGAAATGTGGGTGTGCTATAGGTACACCTCTGCCTAACCCTTCGGGGAATACAGGCGTGATGTTATGTTATGTGTGTTATTTACAAATTAAGTAGTGGGGTAGCTACCACAACTAAAAAGTGAAAAATAAATACTTTTTTACAAAAAATTCAACAGACTTCCTAAAAAAACACAAAAAAAAGTGAAAATTAACCTTAATTTCGGAAGTCGGGTGCAAAAAACGAAAAAGTAAGACACCGACTTCCGAAATTAAAGTTATTTTACACTTTTTTGTGTTTTTTTTTTTAAATCGGTTGATTATTGTTACTATAATTTTATTTTATTGTTGTGACTACGCTTTCGAATGGGCAACTACGAGTACCTTCATATTTCTGAATTGTTCGTGCCTGTAAATAGTTTAATTGAAATAGATGCTGTGGGTTTCAGTTTAAGTTTATACTATTCACTTCAATGAAAAATACAGTGTAACAGCTGATAAAGTGGAGCCTTGATCTGTGAGAAACCTCTACTACTGATAATTACAATGAGGTCCCGACACTGGCAGTGAAATATCTCTGTTATTGGAAATAATTAAATCTTTTTACTTAACCAGAGATCGGGTATTCGGATGCATATTCACCTAAAGTTGAGAAAACAAAAAAACAAAAATCGTTAAAAGCGTATTCCATATTAGTCAACTAATATGGAATGCGCTTTTGTAGGGAAACAAGTTGTTTTTTTTCTTGATTTATCTAACACAAAACCACCCCTCCTCTTACACCCTACGTACACATTATGTGTATCGGGGGTTAAACATTAATCTATAGATTCTATATATATAAAAATGAATCCCTATTTCCCTTGGTCACGCCATCACGCGTGAACGGCTGGACCGATATCACAATTTTTTTTTTGTTGTGTTTGTTATTGTCAGGAGAAGGATCTTATGAAATAAAAAAATAAGGAAGTTGAGCGGAACGTTACAAAATTTAAGAAAACTTAACGCTTATATTAATTTTACATAACTGTCAGCTGTTTGAATTATCTGTCAGCGATTGACAGAATGCGCGCTGCAAATATCGTTTAACACAGATGGATCGGTTGATAAATGAGTCGATAGTTTTAGTCAATAGTCAAAACTAAAGAAAATTTGGAAAATCCAAAAGTGCACGACTCATAATGCTCATTTAATTATGAAATATAAAAAAAAAAAAACTTAAGTCGTTCAAAATTAATTGCCGAAAAAACAGCTGTAGTAGGAAGAAGGTACTGCACAAGCGCCCCTGGTGGAATAAATGTACATAATATCTATAGATATATCACCATCCATATGTTAATTTTCTATGGATATAAATAGATGTACAGTCTTGTAGTTTTCGTTTTTTATTAATTGTAATTAAACGACACTGAATTAATTAGCCATTTGCATTCAGTGACCTACAATTGTCGATTAGAATTTAAAAAAAAAAAATTAACTCAAATAATGGATTTTTTCACAAGTTACAGTGTTTCCGGGTTTCACACATGACGGACAGGATTTTTTTTTGACCTATTTTGGTGTTTTTTTTCCAATTCTATTGCAGTAAATCAATTTTTAAAAAGTATGAAATTAATCTCCATTAAATTATCTCGACAATAGTATGCAAAATATCTTGATTCCGTGTACTAACAAGGCTATAATAATAAAAATAGCCGCCAAAATGAGGCGAAAAAAATTTTTCGATCGTAAAGCACTCTCTGATGCTTCGCATCATGAGTCGTGCAAAAACTAAACGACATATGACATTCATAGTTAAGACAGGACAACGTCTGTCGGGTCAGCTTGTATTAAATAAATATGCATTTGAATAGTCATGCAATCCAAGAACTCCAGGGTTTTCTTTTTAAATAAATATGTCTTTAGAAGTCGCTTCCATAATGTACACCCGACTAGTTATGCATTGCCGGTGTTCCTGGAATTCAGGGTTTTTTTTTAACAAAAGAGAAAACTTATGAAGCCGTTTCCATACTGTCATAGCAAAAAAGTAACTTAAGTTAAACCCTAATCTCCGATCTCTGTTTATAACTGAGAATGCATTTGTTAGCGTTTTTCGATTTTATTTCTATAATTGGGACGCTGTAGTTCAATAGCCTGTATAACACCCGGTTTCTGCATTGGGAGTTTGAAGTTGAGAACTTGTTAAACCCTTTTTTTTTTTTTTTTTTTTTTTTTTTTTTTTCGCTGAGAAATGCTTTATGCATTCCCGCTCATGGGGGGACGAGACGGGATATGTGGGACTCCTGTCGGAATGACAGTATACCCACTAAAACTCAGCGGTGTTCCCACATCGCCGTGATGGGAAGGCCATGGGAATCCGGCTCAGCCTTTGCATCCACAACCCTCCCGGCGCGTGCCCGCCTAGCTGGCGGGCCCCGCATTCCCCCCAGCTTGGGGGGCTACGGGAATGGCCGGGAACACCTGGCCATTCCCGTCCGACACTGGTGGAAGCCTGTGCAATACAGGCAAGGGCGCCCCCGCACCCGCTGCCTGCTGGCCTCCACCTGGGAGGAGTCGGAGATGACTATCAAACTGACGTCTTCTTCGACCCCTCCTCCGCCTTCGGAGCGACGCCGCGTGAGGATCGTCCTCCCGCGCGCGCTCAGCCACCTCCTTCTGGGACATGACGTGTTCGCAGAAAGAGGCGACTGCCGCCCAGGACCTCTCATCCTGCAGCATGGCATTAACCAGGCCGGGAAGTGAGAGGTCCGGTCCGATCACCGCGATGAGACTGCGGCGCGTCTCGGACCACGACGGGCACACCTCGAGGGTGTGCTGCGCCGTGTCGTCCGCCGCGCCACAGTCGTGGCACGACGGCGTCTCCTCCCGTCCTATCCGGTGCAGGTAAGATCCGAAGCAACCGTGTCCGGACAGCACCTGCACCAGACGGAACGAGAGGAACCCATGCGACCGCTCGAGCCAGTCTCGCAACACTGGCCCAATCGCGTCTAGGGTTCGGCGGCCAAAAGCTGCGGTGGCGAGCTCCCCCGTCCAATGGAGGACGATGGCATCCCTCGCCTCCCGCCGGACGGCCTCCCGCTCTTCCGGGGCTAGGCGTTCTCCTCCCGCTCTCCGCCCCGCCGTCCATTCATATACTCTGGCGAGCACCCACGCCTCGAGTTCCCAAGGAGGGGTGCCGGCCAGAGCACATGCTGCCGCGAAGCCCACTGTGCGGTAGGCCCGCGCCGCCCGCTGGGCTATGGCCCTTTGGGGCGCCCGCAAGGCGGCGGCGTTCTCCCTCCTTTGGAGGGAGTCCTCCCAGATAGGAGCCCCGTAAAGGGCCATACTCCTCAAGATGCCGGCGTAAAGTTGCCGGCATCGCGCGCTGGGCCTCCCCAAGTTGGGTAGCAGCCACGAGAGCGCGCCTGCGGCCTTCAGCAGGCGCGACGACAGCCCGCTAAAATGCGGACCGAAGCGCCACCTGCTGTCGAGTACAAGGCCCAGATATTTCATCTGGGCCTTCACCTCAATTCTGATGCCCTCCACGAAAATGTGGGCATCAGGTGGGGGGCGCCGCCGAGGCCCGTGGAAGAACACGGCGTCGGTCTTGTGCAGCGCCACCGTTAAACCTAGGCGGCGGATCCTCCCCGCGATCAAGGATCCACCCGCCGAGGCCAAATTGGCCGCCTCCCTAAAACTCCCCCCCCGGGCGGTGAGGAGAGTGTCATCCGCATAGCAGATGACACTCGTGCCCCGAAGGAGAGTTCCCCGCAAGAGCCAATCATAGGCGATGTTCCAGAGGACAGGTCCTATGACTGACCCCTGCGGAACGCCGGCTTCGACGGCGTACCGCCGGACTTGGCCAGCCCTATTAACGAGGACGATCGTCCGATCCTCTAGGTAGCTGGCCAGCAGACGACGCATGTATAGGGGCACTCCGTGGAATCGGAGTGCCTCTAGGATGGTGGAGTGGGGAACGGAGTTGAAGGCATTGGCTATATCGAATGACACAGCCAACAATCCGTCCCTCGCCTCCATCGCCCCCTTCACCTGGCCCTTGAGGCGGGCCAGCGCGTCCACCGTGGAGCGCTCAGCCCGAAAACCGAACTGAGCGTCCGACAAGTCCGGCCCGATACTCCGCAGGTGGCTGTTTAGGCGGCCAGCGATTATCCCCTCGAACATTTTGCCGACCTCATCGAGCAGAACGATGGGCCGGAATGCCGAGGGGGAGTCCGCCGGGCGGCCCTCCTTGCGAAGGAGGCACAACTGCCCCTCCTTCCACGGTTTCGGGAACCTCCCACACGCAAGACATGCGCTGAAGAGGTCCCGAAACCTCTCCTCCATTTGAGTGGCAGCGATTGCCACCACTCTTGCCGGAACACCGTCGGGGCCCGGAGCCGTCTTCTTGGCGCGGATGTGGACAATCGCCGCGCGGAGTTCCAACTCCGTGACAGGGGGGGCCTCCTCTTCTTCCTCAGCTGGCGGAGCTATCCCTAGCGGTGCGCCCATCACTGGTGGGGTCAAGTTGTCCCTGCACGGGAATAGGGACTGAACCACCCCATCCAGGAATGAGGGCTCCAGGGTCTCGGCCACTGGGGGACCAAAGGGGCGCAATTTGTTGCGCGCCGCCTTATAAGGTCTCCCGTAGGGGTCTCTGTCGAGACCCTCCAGCATCTCCGCTCTCGCAGAGTCTCTGGCGGCGGCGATGGCCCTATCGAGGACCATTTTTGCCTCCACATACACCTCATAGAGGTGGTCCTCGTTGGCGTGAGCTCGTCGACGCCGCCGCCGGCTTCGCGTGTAGGCCCTTCTTGCCTCCACACACGCTGCTCGTAGCCCCGCCAGCTCCACCGACCACCAGTACACGGCGCGCCTGGGTAGTGGTCGGCGAGACCGAGGCATGCTAGAGTTGCATACCTCGGTCAGAGACCCCCTCAGGCGCCCCGCCACGGTATCCACATCCAGGCCGGCGGAAGGCGGCGAAAACCAATCCTGGATGAACGCCGCCTCCCCTGCTGCCTCCCTGTCCAGGCGGGTGAGAGCCCACCGCGGGAACGGCGATCGCCCCGAGAGGGGCCGCGTCTCTCCGGGGCCACCGGTGGAGATATCGAACCGTACGTAGCGGTGGTCCGACATAGTCTCCACCAGGTCCACCCGCCAGTTTAACACGCGCGCGGCCAACGCAGGGGTGGCGAAAGTGACGTCCACTATTGAGCCACCCTGCCGCCGCACGCATGTCTGGACGCTTCCTCTATTCAAGAGGGAGAGTCCAGAGGAGGCTGCCCACATCTCCACTGCCCGCCCGCGAGCGTCGGTGGCCGGGCTACCCCAGTTCACCGACTTGGCATTCAGGTCTCCCAGTACGGAGACCTGACGCGGCGCCGCCCTGCCGACCACGGCGGCCAGGACTCCGAGATAGTTCTCGAAGTCCTGAAGAGGGCGGTTTGGGGAGAAATAGACGCCCACAAGGGCTAATTCTCCCCACGCGGCAGCCACGTATCCCGGTCCCTTCTCTAATAGCGAGAGGGGAGGGGAGTCTGTGGAAGACCGCGCCGCTAGTGCCACCAAGCCGTCCTCGTCACCCAGCCAGCTGCCAGGGATTGAGTAGGGCTCGGCGACCACCGCTACGTTCACCAACCACTCGGCCATGACCTGCACCACCAAGTCCTGGGCTGCCCTGCAGTGATTGGCGTTCGCCTGGAGGATGTGGTAGTTGGAAACCATTATTCCAACATCCCACATCCCTCCTCGGCTACCGCCGCTGGAGCTACAGCGGCGACGACGGCGGTGGTGGTGGTAGCAGCAGGGCGAACCTGCGCCGGCACTATGCCCTTCCTCGCGGGCGGCTTGCAGCTCCTGCCCGTCATCCTGTGGTCCGCGGGGCGGCCACTGGCGGCACACGCCGCGCAGCGTAGCGTGGCAGCGCGACAAGCGGCACTCTTGTGTCCCTCCTGCCCGCACCGGAAGCAAGACTCTCCCCAGTCGGACTTGGAGGGACACGTGGCTCGGGTGTGGCCGAACGCGAAGCACTTGAAGCAGCGCATAGGCTGGTCTTCAAGTGGCCGGACCACAGCCGAGCTGAGCCCCACAAGCAGCCGTCCTTTGGTCGCAGTAAGGACGGCCCCGGCCGCAGCGACTGGGCACTCGACGCGGATGGTGCCCATGCCGCGGCGCCCGGGCCTGATAGCTCCACCCTTCACTGCGCCAGCGTCGCAGCCTCCGGCCGTTGCAACGGCCGCCACCACGTCCTCTTTGGTGACCGAATCGTCCAGATCGGCCACCTCCAAGGCTGCGGTCTTTACAGGCCTGACGACCGTTGCCGCATCCGCGATGACCTCCTGCAGCATTCCCGCGAAGAGGTCCGCGTTTGCGCCGCGCTGCTCCCCCGAAAACTCGAAAATTCGAGCCCCGGCCAGGGTACGGCGGCACGTGATGTTGCCGATCCCCAGCCGGGAGGGATCCGCGTTGGTACGAGCCCGTCTTAGGACGGACTCGTACGTCTCGCCCCTCTCCACGGCCTCCGGGGTGATGGTCACCACGACCGCCGCGGTTTTGGGAGGAACCAGCTTCTTCCCGCCGGCTAGACCCTTTTTCGCCGCTGGGGCAGTTGCACTGAGGTTGGGGGTGGACCTTTGCCCTTTTCCTCCCCTGACCACTTTCGTCCACGGCGGGTTGGACGGGGTGGTGGACGGAAGAAGGGCGTCCTCTTCCTGCGAGTTCCGGGGGGCTGCTGCTGGAGTGGCAGACGACCCGGACGCTCCCTCCGCGCTCGTGGTGGGCGTTTGAGAGGGCGTGCTCCTCTTGCCCTTGCCCTTGCCCTTGGAGGGCTTCTGGGCCCGGGGCTGCTCGCCCGATGCCGGGCCTCCCAGAGGCGCAGGTTCCGGCTCCGTCGGCGGTGGACTCTTATCCGCCGCTAGCGGCGGGCGGAGCCGCTTCTCGGGCAAGAGTCGGTCCTCAATGCCCGCGAAGCAGCCTCTGATGAAGGCCCTCTCCTCCATGACAACCCCGCGGATTATTGCCTCGAGGCTGGCTGGGGAAGAGGGGTCCTCTACCCCCGTACCTGGGGCAGATTGGGCAGGCCGGGCCGTGACCTCAGCCAGCTTCTGGTGTAGCTGGCTGACCTCCGCTTGCAGGCGATCCACCTTCGCCTGCAGCTGCCGCGTCTCGTCTGTGGCCGTCCGCTTCACCAGCTCCAATACGATGCCGTGCATGCTGGCGGCCCGGCATTTGAGAGCCTTCTGGAAGGTCCCCTTCAAATTGGAGGACTTTGAGGCGACCTCCAGGACCTCCTCCTTGTCCTCCTCTGCCATGCGCTCCAATTCCGCCAGGGAGTGGTCAGCATATAGCACATTAGCCGCACCATAGCCAGCCCTCGACCTGGCGGCTTGCGCCTGCCGCTCCTTTGCGGCGACCCTCTCCTCCAGGTCTTCCTGGAGTTGCACCCGTTTCGCCAGATTTAGCTGGCGCTCGGCGTCCACCAAGCCCACATCGTGAGTAAAAGCCGAAGCAGAAGTCGAAGCCTTTTTAGACTTCGACTTCTTCTTCGACCTACTTGCAACCGACTCCGAGGAACCCCCAGAACCGAACCTTAGATCGGCCCTCTTCCGCTTGGGGCGGTCGTTTTCGGCCGCCGACGTGTCCATATTGGACTCGTCAGCGTCCGACAACTCGTCCGGCCTGCTGAAAAAGCTGGCCGCAGACGGTGCGCGGTCAGCTTCCGACGCCAAAGCGCCGCCGGCGTGGCCCTGAGAAGGGCCGTTGAGTTGGCCCTGAGAAGGGCCGTTGGGTTGGCCCTGAAAAGGACCGTTGGGTTGGCCCTGAGAAGGGCCTTTGGTTTGGCCCTGAGAAGGGCCTTTGGATTGGCCCTGAGAAGGGCCTTTGGGTTGGCCCTGAGAAGGGCCGTTTGAATCACCCTCGGAGGAGCGATTCGAGTTAAAACAAAGACGCCCGGAGGCGTCACGGCTCGGCTTCTTCGGCATATTCACAGACGACCGCGTTTTTGTCTGCGAGTCACAGCGCACTTTAGCCGCCGGTCTGCCACTCCGTTACGGTGGTCAGACACGGCGTTGCCCGGGGGAAACTACGTGGAAGTATGCGCTGTGGGGGATCCCCCAACTTGTTAAACCCTACTTCAGCATTACTTAAGGTGATTCCTTCTATGTAGCCCCAAAGATTCAAATTAAAAAAAAAAAAAAAATGATAATGAAGTAAAGTTTGACGAGTTGTCAACTTCAAATTCTCAATTCAGAAACCGGGTGTATGTAAGACAGCTAATAATATTTTTCATTTTGAATATTGGTCTGGACAGGTCACGACACGTCTGTTTACAAAGATTCGAATTTCTCCCACACGCGGTTAGTTTCACATTACATAGCCTCTGTAAATAAGGCCAATGTTATTTTAAGCCTGACTATTTGGGAAACTGGGTAAATGATAAACCTCTTTAGGTGATAAGTAATCTTAGGTCCCTTGACATCCCACTTATCCAAGTTACACTGTAAATAAAAAAGGAATGACCTTATTATGCTAGATCCTGCGTTGCATGAGAATCGGATTAACGAAGGAAAAATCATAAAAGCCTGACATTTAAAATTAATATTTAGACTAATATCAATTGATTTCTATTGGCATTTATTATCTATTTTGTCTGTCTGTCTGTCTGTTCCGTTTTTTGGATAATAGGTATACGGATAGGCCATGACCTGTAGGACTAAGGATATTTTTTTTTGTGAACGGGCGCCGTCAGTGGGGACTGGCCATTTCTTAGCTGCCACGGCTTATTTTAATTTAATTTAATATACGAATTGCTTTTGTCTTTTTATTACGGACGCTTTTAACGTTCTGCATCGTTCTCACATGCATAATTTCAACATGAACGATGTAATCAATATTTTGTAACCATTTTTTGATTTAAAAGAGTGTCCATGGAGTTTCTTGCCCGTTCTTCTCCATAGGTACCTACTACGCTTTGGAATGGGTAACTAGCTTCATCTTTCTGACTGACCGACCCCTTGACAATTCAAAAGTGCCTGTAATTGGTTTATTTGAAATAAATGCTTTGAGTTTGAGTTGAGTTGAGTTATCCCGATAGCACGTTCCCATGGGTTAATTGCGGCGACTAGGGGCGTGAGGGCGCAATGATTGCCTCGCCCTCACGCGCTCCGCCTCCTCCTTCGCGAGCATTACTGCTTCGCAGAAAGAGGTGACTGCTTCCCAATCCCTCTGGCTCCATACCAGGGCCTGAACCAGGGCCGGACGCGAGAGATCGCCGCCGCCGATCGCCGCCACGTGGACACGGCGGTGACTAAGCCCCCTCGTGACTAAGTTTTCTTTCTTTCATCACGTGTACTTCGAATGAAGAATATGTATTATGTAATCAATCTCGTAGCGGATTTCAACGAGGTTTGTACGTCTTCCTCCGTCTACTTCCCGCTGGCACCGGCGTTTCAATATTATTTTATTCTTCTACGTCGTTCTGAAATCCCGTAAAAGATTGTCGTAATCTTTATTTAGTAAGGCATAACTCGATATTAATAAAATTACTTCGAAGCACACAATAATCCTTTTGAATTGATCAGTTGATTCAAATAAAATACGCTATCTTGCCTCTTAGCATCCTTTTAACAGTGCACCGGTGGTGTTTAATTTTGACAGCTACTAATCAATTGCTGAATGACCTCTTAGCGCTAAGTAGCATTTATGTAAATTAGAATTTTGCTAATCAGTTGCTTAGCAATTTATTTAAATTAAAGAGGTTTTTTATAATAAATAAGACCGATTAAATGCTTATTTATAAACATTTAGAACTAGGTATTGTGTATTTATTTTTTATCTAATTTTGTTATTTTTATGTTTTCGTATGCTGCACCGGTTGATGTCATCACGACAACGTGGGCTGTCACTGAAAACCAGCGCTGGGGCTGTGTCTGCTTGTGGTCTGCTTTACGCTTTGCGATGGCCGTTTTGCGTGAAAGCGACATTTATTGTCTCCCAACTTGTTCTTTTTTTCGCAAATAACCGTATTACCTTTCTTTCTTTCTTTTATTAAATTCTTTTAATCAAATTCAAGTTTTCTGATGAAATTTTTGAATTTTGTCTGTCAAAACTCGACGGATATAAAAATCGTGGTTTTGACAACTTTATTCTTAAAATACTGTTTTTCCAACGACTCTTTTGATTATAATCTCTGCCGAA
Organism: Griposia aprilina; assembly: GCA_916610205.1. Classification (NCBI taxonomy): domain Eukaryota; kingdom Metazoa; phylum Arthropoda; class Insecta; order Lepidoptera; family Noctuidae; genus Griposia; species Griposia aprilina. Next base: position 4,131,955 of record OU744300.1, on the reverse strand, counting down.
CGCATAATTTCACCTCTATTTTGTTTCGCTACAAATCATCTGATAAGTAGCGTTTCTAAATAAAGAAAAGTTAATCATTGATTAAGAGCTAACTAACTGGTAAGCTAAACAGTGGCTAATCAATGATCAGCGAGATTTTTATAAATAAGGCTGGTAATGCTTATGAAATAAATGTTGAATTTATAATGAACAAGCTGACCCGACAGACGTTGTCCTGTCTTAACTATGAATGTCATATGTCGTTTAGTTTTAGTTTTGACTATTGACTAAAACTAAAACTATCGACTCATTTATCAACCGATCCATCTGTGTTAAACGATATTTGCAGCGCGCATTCTGTCAATCGCTGACAGTTATTTCAAACACCTGACAGTTATATAAGAAAACTTAACGCCAATATATATGTAAGCAACATGACTTGGATCCCTTTGCGACTAGTGTGACGTCAGCTAGAAGGTGTTTAACCCTTAATTTTTTCAAATAGTTTCGATTTCCCTTCTTAATTTAATTTAATTTGTTCTCCTTATAAACCAAATAGTTATAGACAAATATGTAACCTGTTAAACAACACAATGTATTACGTATTGTTGTTGTATGCTCACATATTTTCCAGTCTAATTCTACACGCGAAGACTTGTACTTGGCTTCCTGCTGAATATGGTTCCATTTTTATTAAGTTTTTAAGCTGTAAGTCTTCCATGTTTAAATAAATAAATATTAATTATATTGGCGTCAAGTTTTCTTAAATTTTGTAACGTTCCGATCAACTTCCTTATTTTTTTATTTCATAAGATCCTGCTCCAGACAATAACGAAAACAAAAAAAAAAGAAGTGAATTAGGTCCAGCCGTTCACGCGTGATGGCGTGACCAAGGGAAATAGGGATTTATTTTTATATATATAGATATGTTCTGCTGATCGAACATTGAACCCTGCGTGATCGAAACAGAAATGAAGAGATCCGTAGGAGAACCAAGGTAACTGACATAGCCTGAAAAATTACCAAACTTAAGGCGCTTCCCTGACCAAACGACTTTGAGCGTTCGGTCCTTCTCTGTCCCGTCGGTGAGTCTCGCTCTGTCTCGCTCCCTCCGCATGCTCATTTATCATAAAATTCACAAAAATAATGAAATTATTTGAATAAAAAAAGGCAAGTAAAGTTTTAAAATAAAATAAAACGTGAATTATTTAGATTTTTAAATTATCTATCCATTAGTATAATTCTCAAATGAATAGAACGTCACCTTTAGCAAAAGATGCATGCAATCAATAATTTTAGTCACTTTTTTACAAGGAGATTTTAGATGTATTTATAACACATAAAAAAAAATAAGAACGTGCAATGTGATGATAGGATAACGAACATTAATAATGTGCTTTTAGATGTAGTTTATTACCCATAGTGAATGAGTTAATAGCCTCTGAATAACGCACTATGACAAGGTTTTGGTCGGGGTACCGCCTTAAGTAGTAGTGGGCAATGCACATTGCTCGCAGAACAGCTCCCTAATTTCCTAACACACTACCAATCACAATCTGAATCATTTTGAAGCCTATTGCTAATCCATTGCTTCATATGTTCAAAGAATTTTTCTGCTCAACAACGTAGATAACGCAATGAATGTTGTTTAACTGTAAAAATTAAAGCTATTACTACTGTTAGTGTGTTATGCAATTACCACGCAAATGGCCTATGGGGCCGAAAGGTTCTGGAGTGGCAACCGCGTAACTACCGAAAGACGTAGCGTTGGAAGATTTCATAGAAAATGGACCGATGAGTTAGTGAAGGAGGCAGGAATCCGTTAAATGCGTGAAGCACAAAACCGGTTGAAGTGGCGGTGCTTGGGGGACACCTATGTCCAACAGTGGTCGTCTTTTGGCTGAAATGATAATGTTCTGATATGATTTTGTCAAGTGTTTGTCATCATATCTATTTCGTAACATTAAAACCCCTCCTGATCAATTCATTGACACACAAACACACACAAATACATACACACATACATACATACATACATACACACACACAAACATACACACAAACACTCGCAAACTCAATGCAGGCTTCTTTTAACCGTTTTTAGTTTAGTTTAATTAACTTTTTTTGTTGTTACCATATTCTTTTTATTTTTTGTTAATCTTTTTGCATAAGATTCTGTAATATCTCCTACAGGGAGAGGGCACTGGCTCTTGTAACACAGGTATATCACCTAGCACAGGAGTCAGGGACTTCACACTATTTTGTAACCAATTTCTTGTGTAATAAAGATTATTATTATTATTATTTCCTTTATTTCACTATATACATATAAATTATATTTTTAAATATTAGAATATAAAAAATTATAAAAACATTTAAAAATACAAAAAATAGTAGCCCACTGGTATCGGGAACAGGGTCCAAGTTACCGGCGGTCAGGGCTCCAGAGAGAGGAACCTCCTAACAATGCGAGCCGTGTCCAGAAGTACCGCTTTCTGAATCAAGCCCTTGATCCAGCTGCCCAACGAGAGCCTCCTCAGGTGTTGGTCGAGGCTCTTGGCTATTAAGCCATTGGCTGTCATTATTATTATTATTATTATAGTCACTCAATAAGTTTTCACCAAATATATTTTTGCTACGATCTATTTCTCCCAAAAGAAACGACTCTTTTATCTTACAAATCCTATAAGTATACAATTTATGACTGATTTTTCCAACCACACCATTAATATAATTTTATTCTAGGATTAACTATTAGTTGACTATTAGTCATCCTAGAATAAACTTATATTAATGGTGCGTGCACTGACTGGACAGGTCCACTCAATCTGTGTGGTTCTTTCTCCAAAAGACCATTTCAGACACTAATCTACATGGTCTTTACATGATCTGACCAAGATTATGTCTGGACTTTAAAAGAGACTGTGACCTCTGAGTTTGTTTCGGCTTTTCTTCTCAGAGTAGTCAGATAGGAAACGCCGATCTCATCTAGTTTAAAAAAATATGATTGACGTGTAAAAGTGTTTGTACAAACCTTACAGAAATAAAATCGTATAACATTTATCATAGGCACTTATAAAAAAACAATATTAGCAGCCCGGAGTCTGGATTTGTGCCCGGTTGATGGCAATAGGCTCGCCCCCTATTACATGGGACTTAAACATAACTGGTGAAATGTGGGTGTTCTATAGATACACCTCTGCCTAACCCTTCGGGGAATACAGACGTGATGTTATGTATGTATGTGTGTAATATTTGCAGTCAGGTTACCTTTGTCTTTTAATATTATCACGTTAAAGTCGTTAAACTGGTTGTTACGGGTGTAGTCGCAGATGACATGCAGTCTAACCGGATTAAGCTGAATACCAGTTTTTACTTGCATCTAGTTAGACTAGAAGCCAACCTGCTCATAGATGGGAAAAGGATAAGCCGATGATATCCAAGTCGATATCAACATAATCACAGTTTTACCATCTACGATTTCACACAGACATTTGTTGTTGTTCAAAAAAGCAATACTTTAGCACCATTTTCTTCGGCACCATTTCATACGTAACCGTCAAAAAGGACCAAAGTAACATTAAGTACTTTTACTGTGTTTCATTGTAAACTTACCACCCATCTTTGTATCCGCTCGTGCGTCAATGGAAGTTCTTTCCCAATGGAGGAATTTCATTATTCTAATTTGAGTCGACCGCTCAATGTAGGTATGACAAAACCGGTAAAAACTGTGTCTGGCCTTGAACCTTGGTTAGAAATAAATTGTGATTTAAAAATAGCATCCTGTGTCCGCGATTTCACACGCTGTAGAAGTTTCATATTATGTACAAAGATGCTCGAACATCGTACATTTGGGCGCCAAATCATTATTTGGTTCTAATTTTAATCTTGTTTTGATTATTATGTCCTTAATCTGACTTCCATGTTATTTATTAAATCAATACTTGTATTTCTGGTTGTCTATGTGAACTTTTTATATTGATTTATTTAAAATATTGTGCATTTCCGGTTGAATTTGCGTAAAGTATAATATACTTTACGCAAATTCAACCGAATATTTTACACATACGAAGTGTGATACGAATTTAAACACAAATCAAAAGGAAGTATTAGAATATATTATATTGTAATACTTCCTTTTAATTTGTTTACAATATTGTGCGCTTCCGGTTAACTCTATTTCAATTTAATAAGTTGGTATTGAAGTATTCATCTCATCACATCCGCTTTAATTATTTAAAATATTCAGGAATGGGGTTAAAAACTGAAAGCTCATCATAGGTGGCAGCACAGTTCAAAGTCTTTTAATCGCCATTGTTTTGTTGATGTTTACTTTTGTGTCAATCATAAATTAACCGAAAACTAGATAAATATGTATGAGAATTGGAGTGTAGCACTTTTAAAAGTCGAGCTAAGGAAAAAGGAAGCGTCTGCGTCTGGTAAAAAAGCAGCTTTAGTGGAAAAGACAATAAATTATGAACGTTTTATAATTTATAGGTTATCTTGTGTTTTTAAAACTTGAATTCCAATTTTTGGTGATGACTGCAGGCGTACGACAGATATAACCTGATCGAAGTTGAAAATCAACTCGAGGATGATCTTTCTGACTAAAAAACTTTAGTGATGTTAATTCTAGCACTGATCTAATATCATAATATAAACAAACACACACTTTTACTATAATTTATGTAATATCACACCACAAGTGCCTGTATTAAATAAAAACGGACTTAGTTCCCTTGAGAGCATAACCTGTATACGAATTTCTGCCATAAAAGTATTCAGGTTTAAAAAGAATAATAGCACATAGTCCCGAAGAAATATCGGGTTCACAATTTTTTTTTCGGAGAGTTTTTTCCCCCATTTTTCGTCTTTTAACATCTTTGGCAAACACATTATGGGTCCCCGTGTTTTTGCAGTCAACAGCTGCGCATTGGCGAATATTAATAAAGTACGCGTAAAAGAATTCGCTTCTTTACGAAAAATGTATGGATAGTGACAGCAGCTGTCAAATTCTTGGACGTTGTAGAGCAATGACATCTGAAGTGAGCAAGTGTCAGTTTATATCCCCATAATTTTGAGATATCTGCTTGATTTATATAAATTCTACTTGGCGGAAAAGTTTCACGGTAAATTTGTGTATAAAAACTGTTGTACTGCGAATGGAAAGACATAATTCCGATCCACCCTGCCCCTTGCCCTCCCCAACCGATGCCCTAAGCCGAGGTCCATACCCTACTAGGGGTCCCCTTAGCGTGTAGGCGCCTGGTTTGTTAGATTTTAAAGCCCTGGCTGGGGGCCTAATTTAGTAAGGCAACCACAGGCATGACTGGTTATGCAGCTGACTACCACCTAGGTTGACCGGCGAAAAGTGATTCATAAAAAATATTTAAAAAAATTAAAGACATTCTTTGTTCGTCAATGCTCGTGGAATATAACCAGGTACCTGTCCAAAGCCGGTGTTTGGTGTTCTTGTTATTAGTTGCTAGCTCTAGCTAGCAACTAATAACGAGTTGGCGAGGAATGAGCAGCGAATGCGCGACAGCAACAACCGATTCCTCGCTGGTGTGCTTAAGTACCAGGCACAAGTCTACCGCGAGCGTTCAACCCGCCAAGCGAGCGCGCTGACCGAGTACTCTCTTTGAGAGCTCTTGTCGCGGCGACAAACTAGCAATCTGTCATTTTGTCTATTCTTCCGTCGACAAAACCCGTTTATACGGTGCTCACGCTACGTATGCTGCAATATTGTGAGATGAGCGTATGACTGTTGAGTAGTTGTATAGTTTTTGTTATTATACTCAACTTATGTGTTTTTCTGTAGCTAATGTAATTAGCAGTGGCCGTTTTTTGTAAAAATATATATATATTATAATAATTATGTTATTATAATATAGTTTAAAATAACAACAAAATACCTTCAAAGCTCATAATTTGCTGATAAGTGTCTTGATTTTTATTAGAGATCTATTTTTAGACATATTTATCTGTCATGTTTTTCTAATATTGCTCCATTAAAATGTTATTGTGTTGGCATTTATGTAAGAAATACAAAGTAGCAAGGTATGCAGGTATTTTATAACAGGTAAGTATTGTGATGTTTTTCGCCTAACTTAAATTGTGTGTACATTCAAATCACGACTGTCATTATTTTATTGTTGTTAATGCCTAGAACAAGTCAAATTGACGTAGGGTGTGAATTTGACTTGACTAATTTCCCTGACTGTTTAGTCGCCAGCAGGTCAAGCTACATGAAACTGTCAAATTTCTCCAAACGATTTTGAACTTTAAAATTGTTGAAGGTTAAGTTCAGAATCGAATGAGAAAACCTGACAGTCTGTGGTAACTTGATGTGCTGGCGAGTGTACTTACCACGTTTTGTTATTTTTCGTTGCATCAATACGCTTTGATGAGCAGAATAAGTACTAACGTCCTCTGTCAGGTGTACATCGCAATTTAGTTTTCAATATAACTGAGAAGTGTATTTTATTTATACATATATAGATTTAGGTCTTGCCGATGCATTCTGTCAGAATCTCACAAAAGCTTGAAGTGAGCTGTCATTCTACCTTATGCTAGGGGCAGTGGCGTAACTATACCATCTGAGGCCCGTGGCAAATTCCTTAGATGGGGCCCAGTCAAAATCGTCACGTTGTAATTTAATTTTAATAAATCACTGAAGTAGTTAACCAACAGTATTACTGTGTGCATTTTAGTGAAGTAAATATAATAGTAAATTTAATTTCCAAAAGCATAGGTATTAAGTACATATTTATAATAAAATAACAATACCTATATTTATTAATAAAATTATTTTCTCCGAGCTTTCTGTTCCGCAAAAGTATCAAAAACATCATAGTTTAAAGATCGGGCCATAGAATTTTCAATAGACAGAATAGCTAAGTTACGTAGCCAGTCTTGTCTCATAGAGTTCCTTAATTGATTTTAAGTACTAACCTATATAAAAATTTTCATTTTTAATAAATTTAGATATAAATGTTAGGTTACCTACTTTTGAGCCCACGGCCTCTGGGGCCGGGGGCCTCTCGGGACGGGGACCTCTCGGGCCGGGGACGTCTCGGGCCGGGGGCCCCGTTGGGCCGTGGGCCCGTGGCATTTAGCCAGCCCTGCTACCCTATAGTTACGCCACTAGCTAGGGATTGACGCTATTGACAGCTCACGTCGCCTAAGTCTTCACAGTGGGATTTTGACAAAATACATCGGCAGGTTAAGGACTTTTATATCCAACAAAATATATCATATAATATTATATCCTTCAAATAACATTGCTAGTGCCTTATAATTATGATTGTTATCCTAAGAACCAACACACAAATGAAAATTTATATTTTCCATTTAAAAGCAATTTTAAGTTCAGCTTTGATTACAGTAGGTACACCTCATTCCCACATTTCATTAAAATTGCAATCAATCTAAGGTACATATACATTATGTCAATATTATTTAAATAAAAGATATTGAAAAAAATATTACTATACAATTTATTTTATCAAAAGTATTTTAAAAAATCCTATAAATTGCTACAATGAACTTTTGGCGCTTGAATGGCACTAACAGGAGGATGGTGTTGCGAAATTGTTTAGTGAAATTGTATTTGAAAAAACAAGATGGCAGCTTTAGTTCCGATTTTGGCCACGCGCTAAAAGATCCTTGTATAGCTACAGTCCGTCCGTCGACAGAATGCGTTCTTGACACCTGTCAGTTTTATAAATAGAATACGTGTTTTACGAATTGCGAATTGGATATTTATTATAATTAGAATTGTCGCACTGACAGGTGTCAGAAACGCATTCTCTCGACTGCCGGAATGTATTAACCGTTTGCTGCTGTGTCTACCAAATGTTACTATTATACCCAACCAAATCCCATCAATAACAGAAACTATATAACTATATATACACCAAAACAATAGAAGATACATAAACATAGTTATAACAGACACAATTCACTACCAAGAATGACCCTTGCCGCATGCCGGTTGGGCGTGCCATTCATGAGTTATGACCGGACCAGAAGCATAGATTATGAAAATTACAGTACAAAACAACAAATACATTGTTACCTACACGCATTGCCACTTAAGTAAACCCCAACAACGTGTCATGCGTCTTCGCTCATGCTTAAATTATTAGCTGCACGGTTGATAATTTTGTCTATGACCAACTACGGAGCAGTGGTGACCCAGTGATCGCAGCAGTGGTACTCGGGGTTGTAGGCCATAAATTCGAACCCACTCATATTTGTTTTTTTTATTTCATCACTACCAATTACTCTCAAAACGGTTAAAGGAAACATCGTGATGAAATCGAAATGTCTTAAAACCAAAACATTCAAAATCATGACATCCACCTGTCCGCATTGGGCCCGCGTTTTGGACGAAAACCCAATCCGTCCCACAGAGAGGACGCCTGTGCCCTGGCAGTGGAAGAATTACAGGCTGATTGTGCATGTGCTGCGACCCGACAGCACAGTAATACAGGGTTTTAAGCGCCCGAAGCTGCAGTATTTATGTAGAATGCTTTCGCAACAAATTATCGCTTCTGTACCTTCATACTTATTCTGTGGTTATGGCCAGAGCAGAGGTCAGAAACGGCGCTATTGTCCACCGATTAGCAATTGATCCCACATCTCGGCAGCCATTGTATTCGAAGAGTGCGGATGAATTTATCTTGTACCTATCGTACTATTCATTTAAGGGTATTCATTATGAGAGATTTTAGTTTAGAAGCTGTAGTTGGTGTTACATATATTAAAATGTTATTGTTGGTAAATAAACAACATTTAAGAAAACTTGTTATCTTATAGCAGACTAGCTGTTGTCCGCGACTTCGTGTGAGTGTATTTCAATACAAAAAAGTAGCCTACCTATGTCCTTATCCAGGTGTCAAACAAGTCACACGCGACCCGGCTCTTTCATAACGACGTAAACAGGAAACAGACGGACCTGAGGGCCTAGCTAGACAAATGGCATTCGCTTCGGAGCGATTCTATTTCTACAATCGTTAACTCTTTCGCTAACGTTTCCATCATACGAATCGAAAACTAGCGATAACACTTGTCAAAAAGTGCCACTTGGCTACACATCTCTATGGAAGTAATCGTTCCACGCTGTCGATTCGTTTCATAGAAACTAAATGTTAGCATTGTCTAGCTAATTTCTATTCGTTGACCTATGATCATGTGACATTTCTATAGCTTATATTAACACCATTTTTTTTTTTGGATTTTCTACTAGTGTCCTCGCTAATCGAATGTTACTTTGTCTAGACCCTCTGGACAATACTCGTTCCTTTTTCAAAACGAAACAATTTAGGTAACCCTGTAGTTTTTGACAGTTACGCATGCATAACTTTCGTAAGTATCCGGCATGTCCTAGAACCAAAAATTCGAAGACATGACGTGACATCTACCAACACGCACTGGGAACGCGTGGTAGATTTAGGTACGCCCTTTCACCGAGAGTAGCCTTGTGCTGAAACTCGGCCGCGGCAGTGGAAATATTATAGGCTGATTACGCGTATAGATAAGCTATAAGCTATATTTTATTTCTGAATACTTGTGATTATTCGTGGTGATTTAACTTCTATTTTTATTTATCAGTTGATTTTAACCGCTTTGAACGAGGCACCCTAACCGCATTCTTCGAAATCAAAAAGGGTAAACTGCACAAGTATCGTAAGTAGGTAATAAAACAAACTAGTTCAGCAAGCCTATTTTTAATTCAGCTTATCTTATTAAGATTCCAGTACGGAGTTTGGATTAGTGCCTGGTTGATGGCAATAGGCTTGCCCCCTGTTACATGGGACTTAAACATAACTGGCGAAACAGGGGTGTACTATGAGTACTACTAATAAAGACATGCCAATAGTTAAATTTAAAACAGCTCTACAGAAATTTTTAACCGAAAAATGTTATTACAGAGTAGACGAATTTTTAAACGAGAAATAATTATAAAACTAAAAACCTTACTGTAATAGTTCCTAATTATATTTTAAATTTATTGTACTAATATTATCTAAGCATGTGAATCTAGTTATTAAGTTCTCAACAAAAAACATTTGTATGCCAATGAAGCAAAACATAGAGCTACTATTATTTTTTTATTTTAATACCATCTATGTTAAACCTATGTTTACAAATGAATAAATGATTATGATTATGATTATGATTATTACTCTGCCTAACCTTTTGGGGAACACAGGCGTGATATTATGTTATGTGTGTTACTATGATTTTAAGATATTAATCGCATTGCTGTTAGTTATTTGGACTATCTGAAGTCACCTGTTATTGCCAATCGCTAATGCATTGTATTTCAGTCGTTCTGTAAAATACCTTAGTATTTATGTTTGTCACAAAATTGTCAAGATAAAGTGTATGAAGGCGAGAAGCATCGCAAATAACACACACACGCAGCCACACACACACACGCAGCCACACACACACACGCTTCCAACTTCGCCATTGTCTCGGACGGTACCATACCAATACCAAGAGCTCAATACCGAGCGCTGACACACACATTCACAGCGTGTTTGTACACTTGGTGGTAACCACAAGTAAAGCGCGCGTCGCTTCGCGAGATAAAAATACTGCAGGTACCTATACATACCAATTGTTATCAGACATTTTAAAGAAAGAAAATACGTTTATTTGCGGTAAACATCGCGTACGCGTATTGCTTTGCGTAGGGTTACCTACAATGCAACTTTTTGCGTCATATCGTAAGTCATAATCAGAACAAAGCAAATAGTTTTCCAGTGTTGAGGTTATATTAGGCACCAATGGATTAATTTTTTCCTTAAATGATGTATTTTTTTTTCTATTAATTTAAAATGTAAATATCTGGTCATGGACGAATAAAAAAAGTCTGACAGATTCTCGCTAGAAAAAATCTGCGTCACTCAAGTCGGCCAGCTCACTGTACGTACAGGTCGCTGCACGCATGTTGGCCGTCACGCGACGCGACACAAAGGCACCGACTGTCCCGCGACGAGCGGTGCCTTTGTGTCGCGTACGATTCGCGTCGCGTGTTGCGCCTGTTTGAAGGAGCCTTTACGCACGCAAACGGCAACACACACACAAATAAATATATTCCGTCGGACTTTTTTTGTTCGTCCATGATATCTGGTGGATTGTGACTAACAGGAGGCTGAAACATTATCAAACGTGTAAGTACCTTAGCTTTCCTGTTTTTGTATAACCTTGTGAAACGTATACTTTGTTTTATACAAATAAACATTAAGGGTTGTCCTTTAATCACGTGAAGTTTGAATGGAGGGGAGGGGGGATTCAGAAAGAAAACACAGTTAATCACGATGGCCCCGGATGGGATAATTTGACAATCACTTTTGTTTTTACATTTTCGAGAGCCGTTTTAAGTTTATCTAAGTTATTTTATCATTTTCCTTAATCTCAATTTTTTTTTATCCTGTTTTGGACGTACATTAATACAATACGGGATTACATTTAAGTCTATGGAATATTTTTGAATTGGTTACACAAGATATCAAAATATCTTCTCCTTCAAGATATTTTGATATCTTGTGTAACCAATTCAAAAATAAAAAAACCAATAAAAAAGAAAACAATTTTATGTTCAGTTGATCCAACACATGTACTTATAACCAGTCTAAGTACGTTTACACACCGCAGCCGTCACCGGGACGTCAACAATAAACGAGATTATTTGAACCTAACTTGACGTACTGGTGACGGTGAACGTTTGTCGACCGCGACCGAACTGAAGCTGCTGAACAATAGCAGGTCGAATGGCGCAGCTCGCCGCGCCGCGCCCGTTGGTGTGACAGCAGGGTTTGGACAAGATGAAACGTATTTTGTATTGCCTACATATCAGCCCGTCACAATTTCGGGTTGAGTTCTAGCGGTTGCGCCGCCCCGTACTACTCGAAATGATGACCCAGTGACGGCTGCGGTGGACTAACGCACTAACTAGCTAGTCAAATCTATAATAATAAAAAACTTAGGTAATCAAATCGCCTACTGTATCATAACAATTTTTTTTTACATAAGAAGCAGACAGTTGAAACTACAGCTATTAAATAACTGACTTGATCAAAATTTATATTCTAGAAAAAATATTGAAATAAGTAGGTGCAGTCAGTGACCTGCATAACCCAACCCCTCTTCGCCTCTTCTTCTTTGTAAGAGGGGTCAAGTAATGCAGAGTAAAGACCATACTAAGGTACCTTTTCTTTATTGAGTCTTTCTGTATTGAGAATTTTGTCACCACCTTCTACCGCTAAACAGCTTTAGTGTTTTCAAGCATCATAATAAACCTTTAATAACCCTTTAAGGTGAGGCTGCAATACTTTTTAACATTCTTAAACCTCTGTAAATGTAACCGAATGTAAACATTGCGCAAAAAAATATATTTCTGAAAATTTTATATGTGGTCAAGCGCTGTGTGAAGACAGAAACGTGATTTTAATAATTGGCTCGATATAAAAAAAACATAGAGATGACACTAAATTACTATTTAAAACCTGGAAGTGGAAGTGGACCTTGAAGAGATTCCATCATGAAACCATGTAAAAGTAATATCAAAAGATAAGGCTTATTGTTTTTAGGGCATGTTGAGAACACATTTTATAATTTGGTTATTATTTTTAAAATTTGGAAAATCCAAAAGTGCACGACTCATAATGCTCATTTAATTATGAAATACAAATAAAAAAAACTTAAGTCGTTCAAAATTAATTGCCGAAAAAACAGCTGTAGTAGGAAGAAGGTACTGCACAAGCGCCCCTCGTGGAATAAATGTACATAATGTCTATAGATATATCACCATCCATATGTTAATTTTCTATGGATTTAAATAGATGTACATTCTTGTAGTTTTCGTTTTTTATTAATTGTAATTAAACGACACTGAATTAATTAGCCATTCGCATTCAGTGACCTACAATCGTCGATTAGAATTTAAAAAAAAAAAATTAACTCAAATAATGGATTTTTTCATAAGTTACAGTGTTTCCGGGTTTCACACATGACGGACAGGAATTTTTTTTGACCTATTTTGGTGTTTTTTTCCAATTCTATTGCAGTAAATCAATTTTGAAAAGTATGAAATTAATCTCCATTAAATTATCTCGACAATAGTATGCAAAATATCTTGATTCCGTGAACTAACAAGGCTATAATAATAAAAATAGCCGCCAAAATGAGGCGAAAAAAATGTTTCGATCGTAAAGCACTCTCTGATGCTTCGCATCATGAGTCGTGCAATACATACAGGCTGTCCCGTAAATAATGGATCAAACGTAACTTATTTCCAACAACTAATTTGAACCGTTTAAAAAATACCATTACCATGATATTTTTTTTGTTTGGAATCTTACCATTTTCTTTACAATAATTCAGTGTTTTTAATGCTGTCGCTGCAAATTACGACATTTTTACGAAAGATTTGTGTCAAACATTTCTATTTCTGTATAGCGTATTATTTGCCTAAAAAAATATATATTATAGTCCTTAAGGCCTCCTTCCCAGTTTCCTTTTATTTTTTCTCTAATATAATAATCTTTCTCCGCCGTTTTAATAGCTTGGTGGTAAAGTTAATTGCACACAGTAAAAGTGCAATACCTACGCAGTCAAAACCAAACAACAATATATTTTTTATAACCGACGAAAAATTACAAAAAGTTCAGATTTATGAATGAATCCATGGTAACAGGTTGTGCGTTGATATTCCTGGTACCTTGTCTATATGAATCGTAAAAACTATTAGGTAGATATTATTTTAAGTTCACCAAAAAGTCTAATTGTGGCTCATCTGCGGTCAACCCGAATGTTTCCGCTATTAAGATAACATGAATTGAAAAAATCATTAATCATTTTAATTGCCCTGATTTGAACCCACAATCTCATGAGAAGCGAGGTCTTAATCACTTGGCGATTACGGCTCTCGGACAGATAGGTACATATAGATTATATTCTTTATTATACCTACACTGACAGGATGAAAAACAGGACACAATATGAACATCATCAACATCATTCTGATCATTCTTTGGACGTGCGTGATCCTTAGTCACCATACAATGTTAAATATGACGAAAGGAAAAGTGGCTGGAACTTTTTCATTAAGGTTAAGGGATAAATGATAAAACCCACAAACAAATCATGTTTTTTTTTTTTATCATGTTTAATGATAAATGATTTTATTTCTGTAAGTAGGTTTGTACAAACACTTTTACACGTCAATCATATTTTTTAAACTAGATGAGATCGGCGTTTCCAATCTGACTACTCTGAGAAGATAGGCCGAAACAAACTCAGAGTCCAGACATAATTTTGGTCACATCATGTGAAGACCATGTAGACTTGTGTCTGAAATGGTCTTTTGAGGAAAAAACCCACAGAATGAGTAGACCTGTCCAGTCAGTGCACGTATTTGTCACTAATCGTGAAGCTCAACTCAGAACTTAAGGAGCTCAACCACTTGACGAACAATACCAAAGAAAGGACATTTGGGTAGGCCGCATAAAGCACTCAAACTGCCAGATTATCATTAAAACTACCTGAGAAAGTGTAAAAATAAAATAAAAAATAAAAGTGACCCACATAGTCCTCACGTTCACAATAATTAAATAATAATACTATACGTCACAAAGTAAATTGTCATGAGATTGTACCTATGTATATATAATAATTATCAAATGTCAAAGTTTATGTAAAATAAAAATTTAAAATATAGCATACAAAAAAAAACATTCAGTATGCAAAAATTGGGGCAACTCAATCCCAAGCCTTTTTGACGTATCTTAAATAAAGCAAAAAACACACCGTGTTATATTAAACTGTGTATTGTTTTTATGATATAAGAAGTTTCAGGATCTTCTCTTATATCTAATACCGAATAGTCGTGCTTGCCGTCACCTAATTAATGGGAGGACTTATTACCTATTATATACTAATTAATTGACAAACTGCAGTTACTGCAGTAGCATCACTAATTAGTTTGAGTATGACGGATTGGCTTATAGATACCGTTTATCTTGTGAGGGTATTTATCACGCTGTAAGTACCTATAGAGTATTTGTATGGTGATGCTCGTAAAGGGGCTCGTGCTTAAATGATAACAGCCGCACTGGCCGATTGATGGCAAAGCTATGGTTGTCGCGGTCGGTTCGTGGATGGGTGACCACATCATATCAAGTCCCCTTTGTCCTTGGAAAGCACGTCCCGGCTGTCATTCATAGATCTTTGACAGTCGTTACGGGTCTTCAGAAGCCCGAAAATCTGACTACAATTAGTCTTACCAAGGGTATCTTATTACAAGGTAACTGGGTTGTGAAGGTCAGATAGGCAGTCGCTCCATGTAAAATACTGGTATTCAGCAGCACTCGGTTAGACTAGAAGCAGATGGTCCAACATAGTTAATGATACTTTTTAATATTTCTTATACCTTTAAACAAGACCCTAATTGCGTACACACTATTTTGCAGCCTATTAATAATAATAATAATAAAATTCTTTAATCAACTAACGAGACTCAATTTGTTAGTTAACTTAAGAGCTATATTAGTTTATTTTATTTACAATTTTATTTCATCCCATGGGAGATGGCACTACAGTGATTAATATAAATACAATCAAGCCTGCTAGCGATCATTTTCAGGATATTGTTGGAGCTGGCCCGTACTCTGCGCACCAGGGATGCACACCTAAATCGTATCGTTGCGTAAAAGCAATTTATATGTGTGTCCGCGAACATTCCCGATGCGCTACAGAAACGGGGCAGCCCCACCAACACCCTGTAAGCGTTGTTGTATTGGACACGAAGGGCGTTGTACGACCGTTGGGTATATCTAGCCCACCGGCTGCACGTGTAAAACGTCGTGCAATAAGCTCGAAACAGAGTTATTTTGACTTTAACTGAGCAGCGTGCAAACCTGCGATCCAGCATGTTCGCCCGTACCAACAACGCCCTCCGCTCCCGCTCAATATCGAGTCCGTTGTTGAGTCCTATTGCTAACCCATTGCTTCATATGTTCGAAAAATTGGTTGCTCAACAACGTAAATAACGCAATGAATGTTGTTGAACTGTCAAAATGAAAGCCATTCCTACTGTTAGTGTGTTACGCAATTATCACAATCTGAATAATTTATAATACGTATTAATAGATAGTGTGTTACGTCATTAGGATGCTGGTGTATAATGAGTTCTCATTGTGTTCAACTCCAGTCGTGTCAATCAAGTATGAGTCTATGGATTTTCTTGCCTGTTTTTCTCCATAGGTGCCTACTACGCGTTGGAATGGGCAACTAGCTTTATATTTCTGACTGACCGACTCTTTGACAATTCAAAAGTGCATGTAAATGGTTTAATTTAATAAATGCTGTGATTTTAAGGTTGAGTAATTTTAGACTTGTATAATAAAACAGTTAAGACTACTTTCAGCCATAAAAGATAATTTATTACTTCTGAGTGGCTTTGGCTGTGACACTAAACCATGCCAAATTAACTATAACATCTGATAAAAAAAAAAAACTTTCCTACGTTTACCTATAGCTTCCAGCATTATTTATTTATTTATTGCACACCTCATAAGCGAAGTTCTTGGGGTAGTAGTGCTCGCTCTACTCTCGCCTTACAAAGAACAAGTAATTCCTTGAGCTAAAAATGTCTCTATTTACTTCATATCGCACTTGTAGAATAATATTCACACACAAACGTCAAGAAAAAACACTAGTTTCATCACACATGTTATTTTCAAAAGACATTTTGCTATTTAAAATAATGAAAAAACCCTTTAAAATTATTATTCTGTGGACGTCCGTGTCTGTGTGCATGGATCCTGGCGTGATCACGATAACTCCCTAAAAACTTAACTAATCGAGTCCATTGAAAACTAAGTCCTTTCGAAAATCAAGGCCTAATTCAATTTAGTTTAATTGTAATTAGTAATATAAAAATACTGTATATATAATGTATTTTTTATAAAATTAAATGAGATTATGAGGCATGCACTTTTGGTTTTTCCATCTTTCTTATTTTATTTTATTCGGGAAACTTACAGCTAACTTATAAAGTATTCATAAACAATTTGCAATTGAAGGCCATTTACAAGTTTCCACTGATAAACACTAGAATTAAAAAACCAAAAAAAACAACGGTACAAAATACGTATTACATAAATAGGAAATAAATATTACACGATTGACTAACACAAACTAAGAATCATTTAGATGCAAACAATTGATTTTCTGTAAAGAAGCTTTTCACTAACAAATGCTTAAGCCGAGAAACCACTGGTATTGAATATATCCAAAGCATGTTCACCAGACAGTTAAACAAAATGTCCTAACAGTCTTCAAAAACGATATACAAGCTAATTTTCATTGTAACTGACTGCAACAATATTAGCTACAAGATCCACAATAATACACGACAAAGCTTTTCCTTATCTGCTGCTCAAAACATTGAATTATCACCCTTATTTCACCTTGCAAAAAGTCCACTTTCACACCAATTCCATTCACAAACAATAACATCTATTTTGGAGTCATTATAACCCTTAAAGATTTATAGATAGAGTTCATTTAGCCTTGGTGGAGGTGAAGACTATATTGGCAAAGATCTCAGTAACTTCGCTAAACATTGCAATTGGATAGCCAGTGTAATGGACTTTTGGAAATGCATTGAGAATAGAAGCACTAATCTGATTGCCTCTACCGCCATTCAATGGTAGACTAAACAGGACCATTTGATCTTTATGCTTCTGCGAATACATATGATTATAAACCTATTCGTTTCTAGTGGTGTTAAAAGGGGATTTCTTGCTTTTTGTACCTTTGTTACTGACTAATGCTAGGGTTTATGATGCAAAATTTAGTTTTTGCTTCTACACTTGTTGTAAACACTGTTGAATGAGATTAGATGATTAGGTGTTTTCCTATCATCTTCATCCTGCATTTATAGCAATTTATTTGTGGCTGACGCTGCATGTGTTCTTCGTTCATACCTACATCACTATTAGCCGTAATCTTAGGAGTTATCACCTAGCCATATCACCTTTCACAAAATCCATCCAACGTTTATGTGGAAACCTTCTACTCTTTTTTCTTTTCCAATTAAATTTATTTATAAATTCTTCTATTAGTCTTGTAAGATAGACTTTATCATTAAACCTCTATTCCTTTGTACAGGCATCTCAAAAATTATCTCCTATAAGTTACCAAAATTATTTAACGAAACAGAATTCGCTTTAAACTTTTTGTCTATCAAGCTGAAACAACGTTACAACAACAATCACTGTATTTTTTTACCACGAAACACAGTCTTAACTCGAAGAAATGTTCTTACCATTTTGTGGTTGATACCGAGAAACGAATAATTCTCACCCAAAATATAGAATACCTATCTGTTCACTAAAATAAATTATGTACAACGGTCTGAACCTCACTACAATCCATAAACACTATCCTAATTTGTATTTAACAGACCCCAGCCGTAACTGACCAAGAGAATTTCTAATTCGAGACCCAAATTATCTAGACATTGGCATATTTAGTGGTGGGTCTCAAAGGTACTATAAAGGCGACCGCAGACAGGCGCGACGCGACGGTGCGACGCGATTCTGGTAGAACAATTTCTTTAAAGTTCTCATAGAAATTGTTTGACTAGAGTTCACGTCGCGCCTGTCTACGGAAGCCTCAATGAGCTTGCTTTAGCGGCTATTATCAAAATATTCTGGCAATAGCAAATGGTTGTAAATTCGGAATGGGTGGTCGTATTGTAAGGTACTGTTTTGATGTTGGCATAAGCTCAATTTAGAGTATAGTAATTGTGAAATGTTTTAGAGCCAATGCTGTGAAATCAGAGCGTTATAATTCCTATTGTACTAAGTCTGGTCCGTAGGTTGTATATCTATCACTCGTAGGTACCTATATTATAGTTTTTAACTACCTTTGAAAGCAAATAGGTAGTCTAAGGTATTATATTTTTTCCTACTTAAAATTACTACAGGATTATGTAGAGATACATTCCCATTTTTATCGTTTTTAATTTTTATTAAAGTATATTATAAGGAAAAGGAAGAAGGAAGGAGGAGGGCGGGGGGGGGGGGGGGTAATTGGAAAAGTACCGAACAGAAAATGCCAAATATTTAAACCGGAAAGCCCAGCATCTCAAAAACCACTGCTACCAGAGCCAATGAACCATAATAAACACCCATTTACGCCAAAACTCGTCGTTTTAAATTCCCATTTTCTATACTAATATTATGAAGAGGTAAAAGTTTGTTTGTCTGTCAGTTTGTGTATAGCTGGTAATTTCTAGAACTGCAGGTCGGATTTGAAAAACTCTTTTTGCATTTGACAGTTTAATTCTTGAGGAAAGCTATGCTATTTAATTTTCACGCTATGACCCTTAGGAGTCGAGCAAAACGAGAAAATTCAGAAAGAACGCTACGCGAAAACGAAGTGATAACACGGGCAGGTGATGCGATACGACGTGGAGGGTCGGGGGAACAAGAAATTTCACGCGGACCAAGTCGCGGGCTGAAGCTAGTTACGATATATTTTTATTTGCGAAACGTGAAGTGTCGTCGTTTTCATCTCACCGCGGTACAAATTGCATTTGCTATCCAATTTCATACTGAAGTGTCGTGCGACGTGAAAAATTTTCCGCGTTAGCTCTGGTGTGAGGTTCCATATATTATATTTGTATCACTTATCAGTAGAAGATTAGGTGGTCCTTTAGCACGGAAGCCATTTTGTACTCTCGCATTTTTAAGAAGAATTTATAGCCTGGAATTACTTCTTTGACTATAAATAAATGGTTGAGTACAGGAGCGCCGACTTCTAAAAAACTTTGTGGGTACTAATTTTCATGCCCAATATAGGGTTCTATTTTTTATGGCCTGCTTAATCTCTAAAATTGCATCTTAATCCGTCCAATAAAACGCATGCGCAGCGAACAGACAGGCACTGTCTTCACCCTTAAGAACTTACTAATTAATTAAGTTTATAAAATATGGATTGCAGAAAATCTACGATGCAAGAGCGAGCGAAGCGAGCTTCAAAATATTAGCACCCAGGTTTAAAAGGTTATACCTAACGACGTGACGTGATCTTAAAGAGTTCTGATGTCTGTGCTCATGGGTGCCCCGCCCCCACTATTTAGCTTCCTTTCGTGGGTGCTGAAGCCCGCGAGCACCCACGGAGTCAGCGCCCCTGGTTGAGATCTCATAAGACAAGGATATGTTTAACAGATTACTGTAATGTGCTGAAATTTGAAAATTGATAAAGAAAATAATAATTTAGTTAAGAAATCATTACTTAAAATCTGCAAAATTCTCATAGATCTCAAATTAATAATGGAGAACAATTGATACGAAAATAACCATTCTAGGGAAGTGCAATAATAAAGTGATTATTTAGGTTTACTCACAATATTTTTGAACAAAATCATCGTAAAAATAACATTGTTATGACTGATTATACTCAGCTAGACACTAAAATAAAATAAAGACATTATTCCGATGTTCCATTCTGTGGTGTTAAATTTCACAAGCATCAATTCCTCCCTCCACTTTTCTATTACTTTTGCAGCAGGCACTATCTTTGAATTAGGGTTTGCTTTCGGCTCCTCACACTTGGGTCCATTTCATTCTATCCGGTCTCGTGCGTGACCAATCTATCATTCAAAGGGAAACATTCAAAGCAAAGAGCGTATAAATTATTCGTTGATCCTGCTAGATCATCTATACGAATGAATTTAGCTTTGCTTAGGCACCAATAGGGGAAAATATTATGAAGTGGAAGCTTAGTTTTTGGGGATCACGGTTTAATGAATTTTAGAAACTGTATTTTTAGGAAGCTATCTTATTGTAGCATAGCCTCTGCCCGCGACTTCTTTGGCTGGAAGTCGTAAGATAGACAATGTACTAAAATAACAGCCACATTTTTATAAAACTCTCTCAGCCACCGACCCACCGTGTCGCATCGCATCGCCCGCCCGCGGTTTTCTTTTTGCTCGGCTCCTGAGGGTTGTAACGAAATGTTAAAGCCTTCAAAACCTTCCTCAAGAAATGGGCTAACAAATGAAAAAAAAAAAAACAAATCCCACTGGTAGTTTCAGAGATTAAGTGCGTTCAAAAAAACAAACTCTTCAGCTTTATTATAATTTATAGTATATAATAGATTGGTAAATGTCATAGCTTGAGTAAAGTTACCTGACGTATAATGCATGCAAACACATGCATGCATGCACGAAAACGAAAGTCAAATTCGTTCTCATAATACGATCATAATTTACGATTTCAATATCCGTACCAAAGACCAAAATATTTACATACAAAATTAACCTATTACTCTCCCAAACAGATTTCAACATTTTCAATAGGTATATAAATTAGGTGTGAAGTAAAATGTTCGCAGAAAATGGATATAATATGGGTAAAAGCAGAATATGTGGTGGAGAGGTGTGGTGTGGTGTATTCATACAAGAATATGCATTTTGAAAAGCAACGCTTTCTATGCAAATCATGTTATTTTCAGTCGCTTTGTACTGTCTAGTTCGTAATGGTTGTAATTTTTATCTATGTGGATCTGTGCAGTTCACATGTCGTAATATAAATGTGGATTAAACATAGTGCTGTCTTCAATGCTATTTTTAACTGACTTAAAACAAGGCGGAGGTTCTCAATTCGTCTGTATGTTTTTTTTTTGTTTGTTAGCTCAGAACTTTTTCTGGGTAAACCGATTTAGATTAATCTTTTTTTATTTGATAGCTGGTGCTTTACTTGTGGTCCCATATAAATTTGATCAAGGTCTGCCCAGTAGTTTTTGTGTTATCCTTAATACTGCATATTTTGTTCCACTTAGTTTATATTGATGATGTGGTAATAATTCCCTGTCACTGTTATTTCCATACCCAGTAGTGGTATACGAATTTGTGTGGGGTAGGTACCGCAACTAAAAAGTGAAAAATAAAAGCTTTTTTACAAAAAAAATAACCGACTTTTGAAAAAAAAACACTAAATGACGTGAAAAATCATTTTAATTTCGGAAGTCGGTGGCCAAAAACGAAAATACAAAACAAAGACACCGACTTCCGGAATTAAAGTTATTTTTCACGTCATTTAGTGTTTTTTTGGAAGTCGGTTGTGTTTTTGGAAAAACGATTTTATTTCTGCAGCCCATGCAGTTACTGGGAAAACATTTAACGCCAGACGTATGCCTGTTTAGGGCAAGCACATAAAGACTACCACCAGTCTTCTTTGATAATCAGAACATAGCAGCTACTAGAACTATTTCTTATGAGGGATTAGCTTGAAATGTGGTCCATGACAGCATTGTCTTAAGGGGCAAAATTGCCTGCTATCTACGAAATTACTGCAACAGGGTTATTAAATCATCACCACACGCTTGCCCTTCCTTATCCCAATTTATTTGGAATCAGCAAAACATTCTCTAATAGTCATCATCTCGTTAGTCAACCCCTTCTTAGTCATATCATCTTTTACACAATCCATTCATCGTAAATTCTCAAACGGTTCAATCTAAAACACTTCTAGACTAGAAACAAAACGAAAAAATTCTAGAATCCAGGGTGCTCAAATTCGTATCATACATGTACGAGTACATAACTAATGCCTCAAGCCACCCACTTTACATACAGATGATTTTCAAAGTTGATGCCCAAAAAAGAGCATTCTGACATGATTAAATTTATTCGTGAACTGCAAAGACACGAGAAAGCCGAGCTTGTAAAATATTTACGTGTCTTTTGCCCCTTTCAACCCCATAATGTATTCAAAAGTTCCCGGGAATGTTGTGTGTAAAAATATTTAATGCTAATATTTTTGGGGCGCTTATTAGTATTGTTGCTCGGGGATTGTGTGTGTATGTCATGATATTTTTTGGAGTTTTTTGTGATGATGGAAAATGATAATGAGATAAGGGATGAATGTTTATTGGGTTTAAGATTAGACAGTGATGAATGATAGACAGCTTTGTTTTTATTAGTTTACCTATTACATTGTGGGTTGTGGGTTTCATACCCACATGGTGTTTATTTATACGCTTGGGTAACTAAAAGGCCACAATTTAAATGCTCAACAAAATAATTTTGAGACCCTAAGATTAAGTACCAAGTAAAATTATGTTACCTTCAAATAAAATAAACCCACTCTATACCGAGTTGCCTAAAGAACAACGTTTTAAGTTCCAAAATAATTATACACTCATCAGAAAAATTGTACCTACGTGTTGTATTTATATTCTTTTTGCCTACCAAAATGGATAAATGCTCACCCAATCTTGTTTAAGCAAAAATAAGTTTGCTTCAAAATGCAAGAGTGGGATAGGATGCAAGAGCGAGCGAAGCGAGCTCGGGACTTGGGGCACCCCGACTCGGACAGGTTAGGTAAGAAGGGGATGGCGGTGTCTTTCAGACCCCGCCATCCCCTTCGTATTACTTTTTTTAAACCACCCATAAGTAGGAGCCCAGCCAAGTGGGGCTCCGTTGACTACGCCTTATAAATAAAAAAGGAAAATAGGTTCATTTCTACAATACTTTATGAAACAAAATTTAAAATAGTTTAAATTAGTAAAAAGTTTTAATTAGTGTAGTAAAATAGATACTTTTCTGGTAGGTGTTTCAACACAAGCCTAACCAAAATGAACCATCACCTGATTTCGCAGTTTCTGTATTACGATAAATTATTGAATGAAACTCTGGTTAATCAATACAAAATTCGATAAAAGAAACTCATTTCAAACATACTACTACAATTAATAATCATTATGTTTTGGACAAAGAAAGTGCAGGTTAAAATAATTGTTAAAACGGATCTTCGAGATATCAAAGTATCGGATACGATGTACGGTTCATAATCATTCTTATAAGTCTATAATCTGATGATGATAGTGCCCAGCAGACTGCTGGGTGCTACTTTATATAGATGCGGTTGCAGTGAAGATAATTATTACTGAAATCACAAATTGGAGCTGCTGAAAGGTTACTGCAGTTTATTATTTAGGCACCGGTTTTCCATCATAGTATGCCGACAGAAACCTATTCATAAAATTTCAATATCAAGCCCGTTTAAACAAAACTATTCAAGCCCCTTCAATTCGGGTGCAAAATAAAACATAGACGAGATACAACGTGACCTCAAAACAGACGCGACAAAATGGTTTATGCATGACTGAAGTGCCTCACTTTGTGCCTACATCTGGCGATCTCTCTGAGGAGTTCAACACGATGCTTTTTGTGTATGTCACTGGTGTTGTTTGAAAGTTTTCTTTTAGGTTTTAGTTTACATACATTAGATACAGTTTTTTCGTGTGAAGACCGCCCATAAGGTTAACCGATGGGCCGGTGTAGATCGCGAAAATCCGCTGGATGCGAAAAGTACAGGACCAATCGATGTGGCGAAAGTTGGGGAGGTTTATGTCCAGCTGTGGGCGTCTTTCAGCTGAAAGGTATAAATTTTTACATACATACAACATAACATCCCCTGGATTCCCCGAAGCTGGCCGAGGTGTACCTTTTAGTACACGCACATTTTCTCAGTTGGGTGTTACAGATTTTCATTTAATAAAATCGTTTTTTTTTAAAGGAACGTTTTTATGGGTAAAACGAACAACGCCGTACTCTTATGGTTATAATATTCATTCATTAGTATGAAAGTCACAATACAGTCTTCTTGATGTAACTTTATAAGCAATCTCCATTTTCATATAAAGTTATCTAAAGGGCAGATTTTTATAGAAACACGGCTTCCTTTCTGTTGTGAGTGTACCTGTAAATTCTTGAAGGCACGTAGGATGTAGGCATTTTACTAATTTATTACATCGCTAGCTATTCATAGCGGTTTGCGTGGGAGTTCGCAATTTGAGACAATGTATGATTTTACGAGTAGTTACCTAAGTATGCAATCTTGAGGATGATATCTTCATATCCTAGGTAACTATATAAAATTTACCAAGATTCTTTATTTTATACTTATATAGACTGACTGACGTACTGACTACACTGTCCTCCTATACCTATTAACACAGTAATTTGAAAAAAATGTAATAGCCACAATTTTTTTTTAAAGTAACCGTGGAGATTCTTGCCGGCTCTTCTCCATAGGAAACGACCAATTGGAACCGTATACCTTGCTTCTGACGTTTAAGTGCTCATGTAGGTGTATGTGAAATAAAATATTTTGATTTATGATTTTGACGGTTTGCTAATGAGAAAATCAGTTATCTATTACTATTGAGTATCAAGCTCCAGGTGTGCCGCTGGTAGTCTTGACTTCTTAGTAAGGACTACTTGATTTTGATAATATGACAAGTACTTAGCTGTACTTCTTGGGTGTGTGTATCAAGTTCAAGTTATTTATTTCATAACAAAAATACATTTGTGTCGAAATATTTGCACAGTAGGTACACAAAAAGAAGCAACCTATACAATTATAATATAAATAACCTCGTTCCTCACCCATTATCGAAATTAGAACGTCTATCCACATTGAAAACACTAACTTTACAAACATTGACATTCTTATTGATCATACAGAACAAAGTCCCTAGCAAAATGCTACAAAATACATCTAATGTCGAAATATGAAGTATAAAAAAATTAACATTTATAGCAAAGTCAAAGAGCAATGAGGACATATTTAATTTAAAGCAAAAGGCTGTGTCGGCGACCGAGTGAATGGAGACCGAGTGAATGGAGGTCTCCATTCACTCGGTCTCCATTCAGTCGGTCGCCGGAGAGTGGAGGGAGACCGCCATCGCGGTGTGTTGCGTGGCCCGATGTGACATCAGGAACAGTCAGATTATGTCTTAAATAAAAATAACTCTTATTTAACATCAAAAAAACCTTTCTACCCTTGCCCTTGTCCCATAAATTACTTGAGTTCAGCATAAATTGTTTTGCTCTTTCATTCTACCCCTTAATTTTTTTTTTTTTGTTTTCTTTAGGGAAATCCTCATGGATGCCCTCCATCTGGGGAGGTTGGAGGGTTATGTCGGACTCCAATTGACTAAAACCCCGCTGTTTCTTTCAGTACCATGGGTCGGAGGCCCGCGAGATACTGGTGCAGTAGTCGCGCCGCACCGCCTGCCATCCGTCACGATATCATTCACTCCCTTGTGATCAATCTTTTCTTTGTTCTTTCTATCCCCCTCCATTCCTCTACATTTTATTCACATGTGTTTCATTCTTCTTTATCACTTGCCTATAAGCAATTGCAAAAATTACTGTAGCGGTATCTACATCGCCTCATGCGAGCTACTCGTCACACTGACGTTACGCAAAATCCTGCATCGCGCAAGCAGTGTTTACCGCGCAACTAGCATATATTCAACGTTCCGACATCAAACGTCGGGCAGTTGCCCGCCAACACGACACCCGTCTGGTTGGAGGTTCCTCCTTTTTCCTTAAAGTATGAGTGAGCTTTACAACCTGTTCCTCATACCTCTATATTACTAATAAAAATCTCAGATTGAAAATAACATACCGTCAAACGGGGTGAATAGGAAAGCACAAGTGAGTCGGAATAAAACTTTAAAAGGGATTTTAATATTGAAATAATATAGTTTGTTGCCAAAAAGGACTCTAATATGTTTACTATGTTATAATTAACGATTATGTGGTTTTGTTGGCAACAAATTATAATATTTCAATGTTAAAATCCCTTTTAAAGTTTCGTTCCGATTCACCCCTGCGTCCCTATTCACCCCGTTTGACAGTACTGTATTTTAGTTTCAACTTTAAAGTATCAATTTTTTTTTATTTGTTTTTCATTACGAGTCGCAGAAACAAAAATACTGAATTATAGTGGTTGCGTGTTAGCATGGCAATAGCGATCATTGACCTTTAACTGATATCTCTTCGGAGAAACCCGAACAAGAAAATAATTATCGTTTTTCATTAGTAAAAAAATTGAGGATTACGATAGATGTCGCAACTTCTATATTTAATTTTTCAATCCAAGCCACAGAAATATAATGGCTCTCACCACCAAAAAATCAATACCCAGTTCAGTTGAACAACCAAATAATCTAAACAAGCTAAACGGTACACCCGCGATTGAAACATAGCAACCATTCTAAATTACAAAGGTGTACAGCCGGAGTAACGCTAGGAGTAATCACCTGTGTTCTGGCTAAGGCAAGGCATAATCAGAGAGAGAGAGAATGGACCGTAATTCACCACGTGGGCCCAGAACACGTTGATGGATTTCACCATGTTTTCGACTTTTTCTAGTTCTAGATTATACCGATTACTCGATGTTTTCTTAAACCGTTTTGATGACACACAAAGTGAAGTGCCTGTCTGGGTTCGAACCCACAACCTAGAACTCATTAGCCCGAGACGCTACCACTGGGCCACCATTGCTCCCTTCGCAAAAGGATTAAGCTGTAGGACTTATAATTCTATAATCTACATTATCATCGCATCAGTCTACAAAAAAAATCAATACCCAGTTCAAGAGAACAACAAAATAATCTAAACCAGCTAAATGGTACACCAGCGGTTGAAACTTAGCCACCGTTCTAAAGTATAGAGGTGTACGGCCGGACTAACGTTAGGAGTCAGAGGCCGCAGTAATCCTCTGCGTTCTGGCTAGGGCACGGACTTGGCTCAAAATATGGGAAGGATTATCCTGGAATGGTGGGAGCACACGTGTAGGTTTTGTGTGTGGACCTGCTTACAATAGCGGTACTGTGTGATGGCTTATGACGTTACCAATTTTTGTCTGTAAGTATAACCATAATCAGCCTATATTCCCTCTTCTGGGACACAGGCCTCCTCTATGTGAGAGGGAGTGGGCCGTACACCATGTCTTCGAATTTTTGGTGCTAGCACGTGACAGTTTCCTCACGATGTTTTCC
Source organism: Griposia aprilina (assembly GCA_916610205.1). NCBI lineage: Eukaryota > Metazoa > Arthropoda > Insecta > Lepidoptera > Noctuidae > Griposia > Griposia aprilina. The sequence goes on along the minus strand of OU744300.1, from coordinate 4,104,085 downwards.
TTCACCGTTTTGAGAGCAGTGGTGTTGAAATAATTTACACAAAGTAAGCGCCTGTCCGGGTTCAAACCTTTATGAATTTCCATTAATATTGACTGTTAAATGTGAGGAAACAGATGCCATACTGCAATGTTCTACATGCTGCCGTACCAATGCAATTGTAATTTATCGAATGGATAAGCTGTATTTTATAACTTCAGGCGCCATCATTCAGTGCCGCTGGTTTATTGGAAAATCGTAAGTTCTCATGTAGAAAAAGTTTGAGAACCTGTGCTCTACTGAAACTAGCAGCTAAGATAAAAAAGAAAATAAAGAAATAAATAAGTGCATATAAAATAACTTGTGACAATTTCGCTTCTTACGACAAAATATCATGCTAGTATATAAAAAATACGTTTATTTTGGAACAATAACACAACACAAAGTAAAACGATGATAGCTGCAAAAGTATAAATTGTAGCGCACCTAACAACGCCCCTCTCCAGATACAGAATGAAATGGTGTTCCAATGCAAGTGCTTAAAAGGTAAAGTTAAGATAGTTAATTTAGAGTTAGGTAATTAGTAATATAATAAAATATAAAAAAATATATGCTGGCAATGGTAGGTACTGTGGATTTTCGAAGGTATAAGAATATGTTTGGTCTTGTGACAAACCAAAGGACAAAAAACATGCTTTATCATCAGCATGACAGGTGCAAGAAAGGAGCCTCCCAAGCGACGTAAGAAATCGGTAATAGACCCGCCAAATGTCCGGTGCATCCTGGACATCTAGCACTCGGTAACGCAGAGTCTAGGGGACTAATCCTTTTACCATGATAGCACGAATCGGTCTTTTTCAAGATCTGAAATACTGTCGTGCCAGCGTCACGACGAAGATGATAGAATAGAATAGAATACTTTTTATTACGTACACCATAAAAATGACAGATATAAATGTAGAAATTTTACAAAGGGTGACACAATGGGCGAAGATCATCAGCATCTACAAGCACAATCCGTGTCCCTATGTTTCCAACTCTATAGTTTCATTAGGTTTTACTAAAAACATTTTGTTTGCTAACTTTTAATACGAGAATTTCATGCATTTGTGAAAGGGTTCTTTGTATGCCTTTTAGTTCGCGCAGACAATCTCATAATAATGTGAAAAAGATTTTGCTTAAAAATAAATTGTTAAAAGAGAGCCTATTATTTTTTTGCCCGTTGGTTAACCTGCACCATAATATGTTTTTGTCTACAAACAAAAAAACTAACAATTAATGCATACTGGTACAACAAATACAAGCAAATTAATCATGTCATTTGGTCTAAATAGGCTTTTATTTTCATATAGATTCTTCTATATATTGTGAATGTGAGAACGTTGTAGACCTAACTTGCAGACTGTAGATTTGTGGACCATTTTATATTTCGTTGAGTACCTGTTACTTGTTGACAGGCCTACAATGTCCTCCCATATATATCAACACTGTAATTGGAAACATTGTAAAAGCCCCTTATTTTTAAAAGAGTAACCGTGGAGTTTCTTGCCGGCTCTTCTCCGTAGTAAAAAACCAATTGGAACCCTGCACCTAGCTTCTGACGTTTCATAAGTGCCCATGTTGGTTTATGTGAAATAAAATATTTTGATGATTTTGATTTTGAATATAAATCAAGTAACAAAATCAAAAGAAAAAATATTTACCTATCTACTTGCAAACGACATTGAAATATAAAGTAAGTGCCTATTAGGGTTCAAACCTTTATGAATTTCCATTAATATTGACTGTTAAATGTGAGGAAACAGATGCCAATACTGCATTGTTCTACGGGCTGCCGTACCACTGCAATCAATCACATAATTTATCGAATGGATAGGTAAGCTGTATTTTATCATTTTTAAGCTGTCACAGGCGTCATCATACAGATGGTATGATTATATATTTTAGGTTTATAACCTATTTATGTACATTTCACCAAAAGAGATGAGTAATAAGTGTCGTCGGATATATGTAGTTGAAGTTTAGTAAGAAACCAATGGATGTTTTCGAATGTTTAATTTGATAAATCAAATCAGTCAAATCAAGTATATATTTCGGACTTAAAAATTACATCCAAAGGTGTTAATAACAATAAACTTAGCATAGTGTTAGTATCCTAAAGTTAGAGTCTAGAGCCTAGAGTTAGTAAATTAATTGTTTGTTTTCTATTAACTTAATTTTATTTTATTCGAAAACATCCATCGGTTTCTTACTAAACTTCAACTATATCCGACGACCCTAGTTACTAATCACTTTTGGTGACCGTACTTGTGTACCCATTTTATATTTATAATTTATTGTGATTATTTTTATTTATTTATTATTATTATTATCTCCTCCCAAAAAGAGCAGATCCATTTTATCCCTTTGTTCACCACCCTTGGTTGACTGGTAGAGAATGCCTAAGGCCCCTATAAACCTTATCGTGCGAAAGAAGTTTAATTACAAAAAAAAACATAGCAATGTAGATGCAGTAAAGTAACCAGATTCAAAGATTTAAAAAGTAAGGCGCTCTAACTTCAAAGGACTTTGATTTATTCGATACTGCTTAGTGGCACACTGAGAATAAAATGTAACCTGCTAAGCATATTTTAAACGGTCTAATTCTCATAGAAACATAACCACTTTAAAATGGTGATTTGCTAGACATAACTAAGTAACTATCCATTGAATTAGAAACATAAAATAAACATAAATAAGGTGAAGCGATACTTTACGCCTGGACAGCTTTTAACCCTGTACAAAGCGCAAGTCCGATCCTGCATGGAGTATTGCAGTCACCTTTGGGATGGCTCAGCTAAATACCAACTTGCCGCGCTTGACTCGGTGGAACGCAGAGCTAAGAGACTCATTGGCGACATAAAACTGGTGGATGCCAAGCTTCACAGCTTGGCTCATCGCCGTAAGGTTGCCTGCTTGTCGGTCTTCTACAGATTGTACTTCGGTGAGTGTGCCCAAGAACGACCTCATTCCGCCGGCCCCTTTCTACCATCGGACATCTAGGCGCACTGCAAGTTACCATCCCTACCTAGTTGCTATTCCACCAATTCGCACTAAGCGGTTCCAAACATCTTTTATAATGCGCACAGCAAAAGAGTGGAATTCTCTACCTGCGCCTGTGTTTCCGACCGCATACAACCCAAATCTCTTCAAAGTGAGAGTGAACAGGCTTCTTCTGGGTAAGCTCACTCCATCGTAGACTTTGTCTCTGTCATCTCTGACCTACCAACCCGCACTGGGCCCGCGTGGTAGATTACAGCCCATTCCCTCTCAAAGAGAGGAGGCCTGTGTCCCAGCAGTGGGAACATTATAGGCTGATTATGTTATGTTATCTCTGACCTAGACTAGAGTCAAGAGCAAACCCATCTAAAATAATAAAAAAAAAACATCATTATCTCTGGCAGCTTCGTTCCACCCACTGATCAGTATAGGCCTCCTCCCTTTTGTACCATTCTTCCTTGGTCTTTGCGAGTCTCATCCAGGTCTTCCCCGCGATCTTCTGTAGGCTGAAGTAGAATAGTAACGCCAAGTCAACCATCTCTTAGATTATCTAAAGTACATACATCTTTTATGGGGTACTGTGTTAAATGTTACAATAAAATACCTTGTGATATATTGCAATTAAAAGAAATAAATTTTAAACCTCATACTTATTAACACTTTGTACACAAGCATATTAAAAATTAGAAGATTATATCATAGATAAGAATGCTTGGAAACATGCTGGTTCTGCTCCATAGGACAATCTAGAGTCTAGACAAAATCAAACTGGTTGCTAATTTAATTGTATAATTTATAATTTTTATGACATTGATTTTTACATTATGTAACTACTTTAACTCACACACTAAATTATTACTTGTGAAATTTTGGAAAAATCATTTACTTTTCAATATTTGTAAATATGTGAGCACCATGTATCTATCTATCTCTTAATTAATTTACCTGTCACTGCGTTATATTTAATTCTTTTTACCTATTGTGGTATAGTAATTTTATTCTAGGTGCATCGTCTTCACATATAATTATATAATTAATGTATACATCATATTGTAAAACATTTTTAAAAGGGTAACGGTGGAGTTTCTTGCCCATTATTCTCTATACGAAACTACCTTTTGTAAGGGGCAACTAGAATCAATTTTTTGTTGTTGTAAATTTTGACGTTCAAAAGTGCCTATTTGAAATAAATGATTTGACTTTGACTTTGAAGTATTCTTGTGTATATGTACTAAATAAAACTACTCATTTATTTTGAGCTGTTGTCTGAGTTATCATATTTACAAATAAATAGACTTCATTGTAATCCAAAAGGAACAAAAAAAAGTTTGTGCACAGTAAAAATATAATTTTTGCACAATTTATTGAGCAGGAATGTCCCGAGCGCGCGTAACCTAATAATTATATCTTTATTAGGTTACGCGCGCTCGGGTCATGGGGCTTGAGTACGCGTTACCTTTTCAAGGATATTTCTCACCGACTGATCGACGCTTCACGTAATCAGAGGGCTGCTTCGGTCTTTGACCAAAGAATTAGCATCGCCGTTCAACGTGGCAATGCTTTCAGTCTTCTGGGCACGTTTCCCGATGACAGTCATGCGGACGAGTACTTCGACGCCCGATTTTTCTTTTGTTTTTTGTATTTGTTTCTTAGTTAGTCATTTAATTTAGCACCTAGGTTAAACTTTTATTGCACGTTAATAATAAAACTTACTAGGTTTATCAAACATTTTACGGAATATATGAATTATTTATTGTTTAATTCTTGTCAGTGTACCTTCAACTTTAGCTAAAAAGATGGTCCACCTTTCATGTCCTTGTCTAATCTCAAGTAGGCAAAATTCAGAGCAATAAAAGTGTTTCCTACACGAAAACTGTATTATAAAGTTAAATAACAGCCGGTATTAGTCTTTATTGCTCCAACCGTTGTTCATGGAATGTCCTAAATTCTTTTTTCATACTTTTGTGATGTTAATATACTGTTACAGCAATTTTATGAAATCAAAAGTGAGTCTACCTTATTGGTCTAGTGGCGAAATGTGGGTGTACCAACTATAAGTCACCTCTGTCTGCCCCCTCAGAGAAAACAGGCGTGATATTATGTATGTTATGAATGAAGATTTTATGTGACCGATTCGTAGATCTTATAATTTTTTAGAACATACAGGCAAGACTTGAAATAAGTACATATGCTGCTCACTTCAACTTCTGTTTACCTGACTGCGCGACAACAAAGACAGCCGTCACCTCCTGCGAAGCAGTAATGCTCGCGAAGGAGAAGGCAGAGTGCGTGAAGGAGAGGCAATCGTTGCGCCCTCACGCCCCTAGTCGCCGCAGGAGGAGACACCCGGGGCGTCGGGAGCCGATAGCCGATAGCCGATTCCTGGCCACCAAGGCCCGGGCTTGCGGACGGCGAGCAATGGGCAGCTCGCCGTCCGGTAAGGAGCAGGCCAAAGTCGACGGCGCGTTGTGTTCCACGCGCGCCTCAAAGAGATGTTAGCACACATTGACGGGGTTCGCTAAGGCCGATGCCTGCCGTGGTCACAGGTTTGTCCGAAAGGGTTACCGTGGCCCTGGCACACAGGCAACTGAAAGAACACGGGTGGGTTTTAGTCAGTAAAAGTCTGACATGCCCTTCCGCTCAGCCTAGAGCGGGAGAAGTTATATGATGATTTCCCAGCCATATATTATCATTTGTGCTTCGTGTTTAAGTCTTTGACATCGCATGCTGGGAGTGTTTTGCTAGTTTTATTCCTTTCCAATGTACTGAGCACTTTTGCAAATGAACATTTTTATGAATGTATCGATATCGTTTGGCAAAATTATATATAATATTCTGCAGTGCACTGGGCAGGACACAGATGGCTGATAGGGCCAATAGGTTCTGGAGTGGTGACCGCGTACTGGAAGACGTAGCGTTGGAGTGCCTCCCACAAGGCGAACTGATGACCTGGTGAAGGCTGCAGGAATCCGCTGGACGCTAGAAGCTTAGAACCAGTCAAGGTGGCGATGCCCAGGAGAGGCCTATGTCCGGCAGGGTACTTCTTTCGGCTGAAGTAATGAATGATAAGAAAGAAATAAATATAATTAAAATATGATTATATGATTATTATAATATGATTAGAATGATAAGGGCAGGCGAATGATAATTGCAATGCTTGTAAAAGGCTGCTGAGTCATAAGTACTAACATAAGATAACACCAACATTGTAACACTTAGTTCGTAATAAACGTTTTGACTTTGACTTCTAAGAATGATGACATAACATTCTTAGTAGAAATAAAACTGAAAAAGGGTCAGGAAAAGAAAAATCAATTACTTATTGATAATAAACACTTCTCACTTTTAGCATAATCAGCCTATAATGTTCTCACTGCTGGGACACAGGCCACCTCTCTTTGAGAGGGAATGGGCTGTAATCTACCACGCGGGCACAGTGCGGGTTGGTAGATGTCACATGTCTTCGCATTTTTTGGTTCTAGGACATGTCGGTTTCCTCACGATGTTTTCCTTGACCGTTTTTGAGAGCAGTGGTGATTGAATTATTTACACAAAGTAAAGCGCCTGCTTGGGTTCGAACCCACAACCTACAACTCGTATGTTGGGGCCGATACCACTGGGCTACCACTGCTCTCACTTTCTCACTTTTAAGTTTATAATTTTAATGAAATCCAAACTTAAATGCACATGACAGTAATTTCAGACAACAGTTTTCAACAAACAGTTGACAGAGTCCACATATCAGACTTTAAAAAACTTTTTTACAAAAAAAAACAACCGACTTCCAATAAAAACACTACAAAGTGAAAAATAACTTTAATTTCGGAAGTCGGTGTCTTTGGATCTGTATTTTAGTTTTTTGCCAGCGACTTCCGAAATTAAAGTTATTTTTCACTTTTTAGTGGGCGAGTTATTTATTTATTTAAGTTACAATAGCCTTATTTCAACTGCTCATCACCTTTAACAAAATATTGCTTTTCCCGATGCAGGGACGTTAATTGTTGAGCAGTTTTCCAGCTGGTAAAAACAAGAAGAACTGGGGCTGATGGTGAAGCCACCATTAGCTCCATTTCACCATTATGTATTGTGATGAGCTTAACTTGCTTAGCAACCATATTAAACTAATCGAATCGCAACCACAATGAGTAGTTCCGGTGGCCACCTCTGGTCTTCATCATCAGTTCCACTTCACCAAATGGTGCGTTCCGAGAGCAAATGCACGAGTTACTAAAAAAAATACCCAAATCGCTATAGGTATGCCTATAAAATTTGAGGATTTCCCCTCGTTTTCCATGGGATCCCCTCATCAGATTCCATGTTGGTGACAATGGGACCACCTCGAAAGCATGCCCTTAGAAACAAAAAAAAAAATTCTAAATCGGTTCACAATTGACAGAGAAACCGGGGAACATACAAAAAAAAAACATACAGCCGAACATATTTATAACCTCCTCCTTTTTGGAAGACGGGTTAAAAAGGTAACAAAATAAAGGACAAACGGTGAAAGGACACCTCAATCAGTTTGTTGCTTCCCATGTCATAATTAACACTGGTTTACTTAGGACCATTTTGTTATTACGGTTATTCGATGTTAGGGCTGTGGATTTAAGGGAAAAGTGTTTAAGCAAAATAATTTATTACAAAGTGTGATCGCAGCTACGCTTGAGTGTAAATTTTTATTTTCTTTTGTAATCTAATTATATTTCTACCGATATCAAGCTATACCTGTACTCAAATTTCAAAATCACACCTAATTTAAATTAATTTTGCTGTGAAACATTATTTTGTTAATATTTGTGAGAATTTTCATACACAAAACGTAGTAACCCTCTCGAACCTGCGGAGTAATTATATAACACACTAACAGTAGGAATAGCTTTCATTTTGACAGTTCAACAACATTCATTTCGTTGTTTACGTTGTTGAGCGTACAAATTTTTCGAACACATGAAGCAATGGATTAGCAAAGGCTTCAAAATGATTCAGATTGTGATATATATAGGTATAGTGTGTTACGCAATTAGGGAGCAAAGGATCATTTCGATATTGAAAAAGGAAATGGTAAAAAAAGGAAAAAAAACCTTGTTTTTGAGAACAGAACGCCTTCAGGATTCTGGTGCGACGACCTCCATTTTGCACTGTCTCGGGTATGTTTGCTGATGCGAGGGTGGGTGACTTTTTCGCTAGAATGCGCAAAAAGTCAGCCTCACTATTTCGCTGAATTCGAGGGAGTGGCAACGAAATCCTAAGTGTGAATGCAAACATACCAGACACGGCAGTAGTTTTTATGTTAACCACTTCCCAATTTACAGTTGAATAAACACCTTTAATAATCCATAAATGGATGAAACATATATCTTAATACAAGTTAACAAAAGGAATCACGTCAGTAACAAAGCTAGCAGAATTTGAATTCCGAGTTCATTCTACCGTCAAAAAAAAGACAGCAATACTTTGATAAAAATCTTCATTGTGAGGAAATATAAGGCACTGGACTGACTTTGAGACTTTTTGTTGCTTATATAGGATACGGTTGCATGAAACCTTGGTTGCATTGTCGATCTCATTTATTAAATAGCTTTTGCCCGCTGGTTTACCCCCTGCTTCGCCCTCGGTGAAGTCGGAAACTATCCCACGTATGGGACGTACCACGTACCGTATCCACGTATAGGTCATGGTCTATCTGTGTGCCAAAGAAGAGCATTCATTTTGAATAAAAATAAAGAAAACGCCGGCCAAACAAAATCTATCTAATAATGGTACCAAATCTGTAGAGTCATTCCCTGCACTGTTATACGAGTTTGAAAAATACTGATTTTTGTATGTTTTAGATAAAATAATAATAGAAGGTAATCGAATTATATCTGACCAAGATTATGTCTGGACTTTAAGAGAGACTGTGACCTCTAAGTTTGTTGCGGCCTTTCTACTCAGAGTAAACAGATAGGAAACGCTGACCTCATCTAGTTTTCAAAATATGATTGACGTGTAAAAGTGTTTGTACAAACCTACTTACAGAAATAAAAATCATTTATCGTTTACAGTACTAAATCGCTTTGTTTGCGAGTAAACATTACAGTTATCATTTTTTACTATTAAACTAAGGGCTTTAATATTCTCCGCACAGCTTTGGTGTTAAAAATAAAGTTTTATTCATAACTAGTAAAACAGCTTCATCATTTACTATTTTAAATTTATGCGTAACTAACTGGTTTTGTTTCTATATTTAGTGGTTTCTTTACATAAAAACGTGTACAAAAATAACACATGTTTTAGAAGGTTCATCAATGTATTGAATACGTTATATAACAAAGATCAAAATAAACCAAATCTAAAAAACTGGCCAAGTGCGAGTCGGACTCGCGCACGAAGGGTTCCGTACCATTATCTATAAAAACGGCAAAAAAATAATGTCTGTTGTATAATCATGTCCCTTGAATATTTGTTTTATTTTAATTTAATTATTTATTTCCAAAGTGAACATATAACTAAATATTCTAAGAATATTATAAGCGTCTACCTGTTACCGTTATCAATATCGAGCATAAACGAGCAAAAGAGCGTGTGTTGTATGTGAGCCCCCTTATGTATTTAGTTTATTCTGATTTTTAGTGTTTGCTGTTATAGCGGCCACAGAAATACATCATCTTTGAAAATTTCAATTGTCTAACTATCACGGTTCATGAGATGCAGCCTGGTGACAGATGGACAGAAAGACGGACAGACAGCGGAGTCTTAGTAATACGGTCCCGTTTTTCCCTTTGGGTACGCAATCCTAAAAAACGCGGTCCAGGCGGTTATTCGTGGCTCATGTGGCGCTAAACCCACGAACCAAGTTATAGCCATGACGTGCGCTAGACATCGTAATGGGCAGCTACAATAATAATGAGGAATTGCCTCCCGTCCACTCAAAGATGGCTCTACAGCGATATAAACACGGCTACACATCAGGTCGGATGCCCTATATATCCATAACTACGCTACTAGCAATACAGAGAATTGTAGGAAAGGGACTGAGTATCGTGGCATCGGCCAATCGCAGCATTTGCGTTGCGCTTTCGCTCGTATTCAGTGTTCTTTTATTTTATTTTATTTTAGATGGGTTTGCTCTTGACTCTAGTCTAGGTCAGAGATGACAGAAACAAAGTCGATGATGGAGTGAGCTTACCCAGAAGAAGCCTGTTCACTCTCACTTTAAAGAGATTTGGGTTGTATGCGGTCGGAAACACAGGCGCAGGTAGAGAATTCCACTCTTTTGCTGTGCGCATTATAAAAGATGTTTGGAAGCGCTTAGTGTGAATTGGTGGAATAGCAACTAGGTAGGGATGGTAACTTGCAGTGCGCCTAGATGTCCGATGGTAGAAGGGGGCCGGTGGAATGAGGTCGTGGAGTTCTTGGGCACACTCACCGAAGTACAATCTGTAGAAGACCGACAAGCAGGCAACCTTACGGCGATGAGCCAAGCTGTGAAGCTTGGCATCCACCAGTTTTATGTCGCCAATGAGTCTCTTAGCTCTGCGTTCCACCGAGTCAAGTTCTGTTCTATGGCAGTCAGTTCCCACAATCAATTGTCTATGCAAAATTACGTTGATGTATTGATTGCTTCGTTGTGTCATAAAGTAGGGAAAAACAGTTAAAAATTGATGATAAATCTTATTATAATTATTTTGCTTGAAAATTAAGAAATACGTGTTTCAGTGATTATATAGAATCAATGGCGGTAAAAAAGGGATTGAAAGTTTGTATTAAAATCCGTCGTTTTGAAGTTAGATGTATGACAGTTTATATTTAGCTTTTACGTTGAAAATAATAAAAAATGGTACCGGTAAAACGGGGTGAATAGGAACGCAGGGGTGAATCGTAACGAAACTTTAAAAGGGATTTTAACATTGAAATATTATAGTCTGTCGCCAAAAAGGACTCTAACGTGTATACTGTATTATAATTAACCGATTACGTGTCCCTGTTGGCAACAAATTATATTATTTAAATGTTAAAATTCCTTTTAAAGTTTCGTTACGATTCACCCCTGCGTTCCTATTCACCCCGTTTTACGGTATATGTTTTAGTGTTTTTGTAAAATCAACCCATAAGGTGGTAAAATAGTGGTGAGGTTTAAAGTTTGTATGAAAATCCGAAATTAAATAGATTTCAGAATTAGACGCGTGCTAGCCGTGGGGAAAAGCTAGAAATATCTATAACTCCAATTGAAATTAGAAAAGAAATTTAAATAAGCCTTTTTTTTACAGTCCGTTCAACCGATTTTGACTTATACTGCGTTGGTGGCATGACAAATTGCAGCTGCAGTAAACAGTTGGTATTGTAACCACGTTTTTGCTTTTAATGCCATCCTTATACCTACGGAATAGAAGTCATAATCGGTTGAACGGACTGTAAAAAAGGTTTATTTATATTTCTAATCTTATTTCAAATGGAGTATACATAGTATAAAACAAATTCGCTTCCTGCCGCCGCCGCGCCGTCTGTAAGCTTAGATCTTTTAGACTACGCGGATTTTAATGCGGTTTTCATCAATAGACAGAGTGATTCAAGAGAAAGGTTTATATGTATAATACATGCATATTATAGTAGAGAAACGCCGAGAATTTCAAAGGTTTGTAATGTGATGTCGTAAAAAACATATTTTTGGTGCGATTACATTGCAAACGCGCGCTGGCTAAACCTTACCAGATAGATAAAAATAATATACTACGAAATTGTATATCTTAAAAGGATTTACAAAAAAGTCCACAATGGTATATTATATGTCTATCTCCTAAGGATAATCCACAGTAACCATTTTTATGTTTTACATTATTACAAAAAAAATATGGGTTATTTACAAAGCTATTTTAAACAATACAGTATTACTTCTTATCCAATAAAATACGTTACATACGTTGTGCATTTAATGTAGATCAAAATTGCCCTTTACAGCATATCATTAAAATGAATATCTCAGAAAATATCAGGGATTTAAAATGCGGGGGTAGATCAGCCGCCGAGGGCACGGCGCGTGCCCCCACCGAAAAAAAAATCAATCCATTAGGTTACTAAATATATAAATAAAAGTAGTAAAGTACCTTAATTTATGTATTTAGTAACAGAATATTATTAATCACTCCACGCTGACACCACATTGGCATCTACATTGCAACCGTGCAAAGCCGGGGCGGGTCGCTAGTATGTAATAATTATTGATAATAATACCTAATGGATGTATTGGTGCACACTTACAGGCGCAGCGTAAATCGAAAAACAAAAACCCATATTTATTATATCTGAACCCAACGAGCTCAGAGTGTTTACGAAATAATAAAAATTATACGTATTTATAGGTATATTATAGTAAGACTAGAGCGCTGCATGCCGCATGGTGGCGGCAGCAGCGCGTGCTCCGCGCTCCCGCAGGTGGCGTGCCTGAGTAGGATGAAATAACAAAAACATACCGCACCCTCTCGCACGATTCGCAGCTTTCAACTTCTAATAGTGCAAAGTCCAAACAGTTTAGGTTGATGTGTAGCCGTGTGTACATATTATATACGTAGTATTATTATAGTAGTATTATATATACGTAGGTTTTGGCTTAAGAACGTGCTCGTATATTCTGGCAGGCTCCAAAAATGCAGTTTACTGTTGTGTTAAGTTTCGATCAAAACAACGCTTTTCGTATTCTCTACCGCTGTCAGATACTTAGTCCACATTTGAACGGACGTAAAAGTATCATGGCTGGATTTATTCACGCACTGGATTTTCAACCATCGATGTTGAACCGAGCATTGAGAATCCAACAGAGTATATTCCAGCCCGTGAAGAAAACACGCTGTTGGATTTTGAACTCTCAGCACTAAGCAGTGCGTTGAAGATCCCGCCGCGATAATATTCGTCCGTGCTACGTGGACTTACGCTCGCGTCAATTTTGCGTCACGCAAGCGCAATATGAGAGCATTATACTGCTATTACAAGCGACTGCGTTACAAGAATAAGGGTTAGATCTCAAACTGCATCGCAAGGCTATCGACGATCAAGAAAATACGTCAATTAGCAACCAGACTGTTCTCTGTTATTGCAGTTGCCACGAGTTGCTTGTATCCGTCACAATCCACAAAAGTGGCCACCTTTGCGCAAACCTTTAAGCGTGCACTGAAATATAGGCCATTTTTCAGTATGAGAAAATAAAAAGGAATAAAGAAAACTCAAAGCTAGTGTCTGTATTGAAGATATTACAAGAAATGTGAGAAACAACTGGCAGAATTTTTGAATTGGTTATGCTGGTACGGGCAAAAATGTAGTGCTTTAATTAAGGTTTCGAAAGTGGAAGAATGATGGCTTCCAAATTCGGGATATTTTTAAGGAAGAGGATATTGGGATTTTGCTGCTAAAATATCATAGCGTTGACGTCTGGTTGACTGTAGATTATGCTATGAGTACCCACGTCAGGTACCCTTACACCTGACATGGGTGAAGGGGTAATCGAAATTTTATGTCCACACAACCCGTGTATTGATTTTATTCAAATCAGTTCCATTTCTGTTTACCTCCTAAAGCTGGCACTTGCTTGTCATTGAAACATCCTCATCAGCCAGCCTTATCTCAACTATCACATATAATTAATCTATACATCATACTGGACTGCCTCGTTGGTCTAGTGGTCGCAAGCGCTACTGCTGAGCATGTGGTCTCGGGTTCGATTTCGTGGTCGGGCAAAGTGTTATTGGGTTTTTCCATCTGGAATTTCTCAGTAGCAGTCCGGAGTCTGGATTTGTGCCCGGTTGATGGCAATAAGCTCGCCCCCTATTACATGGGACTTACGACATAACTGGCGAAATGTGGGTGTACTATAGGTACACCTCTGCCTAACCCTTCGGGGAATACAGGCGTGATGTTATGTGATGTTATGTTACATCAGATCAAATCAAATCAATTTATTTGCCATAAGTGTTGGTACAATTTCGGTCTTAACATAAATAATTATACAGATCCATAACACTTAGTCATAATACTGTGACATGCAAACATTTGGGTATATAATTAGTCATGATGAAATTATATTTATAGAATTTGTAATTGAATTAAAATTAAAATTGAGTAGAAATATTATTATAATTATTAGATACATTAAAAAAAAATGTCAGAGGGTTGATTAATATTATTGATAGTTATCTTTCAATCTCTTATTAAATATGTCGCTTACTGAGTTGAAATTCTTTTCCATCAACCATACTTTAAGACACCTTACGAATTTATTAGCTGGTAAGATTTTAATGCTGTCCGGTATAGCATTAAATATGCGACCGCACATTGCATAGCAATTCTTACTATATAGTGCTGTCCTCGGAATTATGGGCAAAACTATTCTATTTCCGTGCCTAGTACTTTTTGCAAACATTTCATGAGCTTTTATAAATAGCTCTGGGTGCATTTTAACAAATTTTGCGCATTCAAAGATATACAGACTTGGAAGGGTTATTATCTTGAACTTTTTGAAAAAGGGTTTGCAAGGTTCCCATGGGCGTATTCCCGCTATAGCGCGGATGCATTTTTTTCTGTGCGATGAACACTCGCTGACTTTCTGTTGAGTAACCCCAGGCAATAAGACCATATCTCAACACAGAATCAACATACCCATAGTATGCAGATAATACGGTTTTTAGAGCTGATGTTTTTGTAAGTTCGTATAGGACGAACACGAATTTGTTTATTTTATTGCATACTTTATTGACGTGTGCCTTCCAGTTGCAGTGTTTATCAATCATGATCCCGAGAAATGTCGTTTCGTTTACTTCTGTTAATTTCAGTCCTCTATAATTGATGTCCAAAGGCTTGTTTTCGCGTCCATATGTACAAAATTTAATAAAAAATGTTTTTTTTTAGATTTACACGTAGATTATTGTCGTCAAGCCATGTTATTATCGATTCAATTGTTTTATTAATGTCAGTATTATTCGATGTCATTATTAAAGATATGTCATCAGCAGTGATCGGAGTAGGTAGATTGATTTTTAGTACTTGTATCATAAATGCACACAGAAAGAATAACATGGATAAGCCATTTTTCCGGAAAGTAATTCCGGTATTTCCGGATTTAGTATTTCCGGCGGGCGTACGCATTGTTCTGATAACCGGTTATTGTACCACCCATGATCCTTTGTTCTGATTGGTCGTTGGGTTTTGTCAAAACGTGACAAAAAAAAAAATAGGAAGAATAATAAAGAATAAAATTGCTCATTTTATTACAATTCCTACCTTTTTTTTGAGGATGGCAAATCATCAAATGACTCCTTCCACTCTGGCAGAATACAATTCCTACATAAGTTCCGGTTTTTTTTTAATAATCCACCAATTCCGGAGGAATGTCCATAGTAATATATACGTTTCGGATCAATGACCCCAGTTCAATCTACCTACTCCGATCACTGGTCATCAGCGAAAAGAAAACAGAGGGCCTAGACAAAGTAACATTCGATTAACGATAACGCTAGTAGAAAAGCTAAAATGTATGGGGTTGACATAAGCTATCGAAATGTCACGTGATCATAGGTCAACGAATAAAAATTAGCTAGACAATGTAAACAACATTCGATTATGAAATGAATCGACAGCGTCGAAAGATTAGGTACTTCCACAGAGATGCACAGCCAAGGGACACTTTTTGACGAGCGTTATTTCTAGTTTTTGGATTCATTAGCGAAAGCGATAGCGATTGTAGAAATAGAATCGCTCCGAAGCGAATGCCATTTGTCTAGGCCCTCAGGGGTGATTAGTAACTTCAGGAAGGTCATTTATGTATAGTAAAAACAATAGGGAACTAAGCACACCCCCTTGGGGCACACCAGACTTGTTATGTTTATAATTTGATCTGTATGACTGTATGACATCATATTGTAAAACATTTTTAAAAGAGTAACGGTGGAGTTTCTTGCCAATTCTTTTCCATACAAAACTACGTTTTGGAAGGGGCAACTAGAATCAATTCTATTTTTTTTTCTAAATTTTCTCGTTCAAAAGTGCCTTTTATGAAATAAAATTATTTGACTTTGACTTTCTATCTTGGGGTCGTCTTCCAGTCTCACCAGATGCAGCCGAATACCAGTATTTTACATGGAGCGACTATACCAATACCTTTTGCTGTGCCTTATCACGGTCTACAACGGCTCTTAGCTCTAAGCCTTTTGTTAACATCTTGTTTTACCTTGTGGAACGCAAATAAACAAATATGAATGTGAAAAAAAAACGTCGTGGTGTATTTTTGCTTTAAGGCCAATGTGAAAGTTATACAGGGTCAAATTAAATTTGCTAGCGAAACTCTGCAGGCGTGATGGTTGTCAGTACATAAACACGATAAAATAATAACAAAAAGATTTCATGTTTTTTTTTGGGGAGTCAACGACCACTTGTGTAGTGTTGTTACTTAAAGTATCAGTTGAGAAAATCTGTTTTATTTTGTTTTATCGTGTTTAGATATCGATTCCTATCACGTTTATGAAGTTTACACCAAAAAATAACGGAATTTTTAAATTAATATTTCGTGCGACTACACTAACTGCGGTCGATGACCCCACAAAAAAAATCGTCATATTTTTGTTTTTTTTGTTTTTCCCATCGCGTCGGCGGAGTTTCGCTAGCTAATTTAATTTGACCCTGTATACGTAAGTTTCAACCTTAGTCAAGTTTCAATTTACTATGAGTTTTTGTCAAAAATGGTAAAGCAATTTACGAGGTCGACTAGGAATACAACTTAATATTGCATTACATACACACAAACATAAACTCACGCCTTCTGTCCATAGGGGTAGGCAGAAACTACAGAACGCCATCTACAAAGATCCTTACATACTCCTTTTGCTTCGATAACGTTCATACATCTGGTCATACACGCACGCCGATTGCGAGTATCTACCACACGCCTGACATTTCTGAAGAACATCGCTTTATAATAATAATGCCTTTTTTAGATGTACATCTCCATTTATGAAAACAAACACAAAATCTTACTTAAAAAAATAAAATCCAAGCATTGTTCTGAACTAAACTTCGCTAATTCAATTCTAATGTAACTTTTGTATCTGTAAAAGAAAAAAGTTTTATCGCGCCCCGCGTTGAAAAAAAAAACAAAAGGATTGCCAGTGAAAATTATTATTGTTTCGAGTTTTTTTTCGTATAGCCAAAAATAAACGACTATGGCCAGTAAGGCTGAATGCATAAAGGCATTTTTTTTTGATGAAAAGATGATTCTACAATAATTTGATAATTTTTATCTTTTGGAAATTTGAACGATATACAATCATAATGGCTGTCATCCGTAGATCTTTGACAGTCTTAGCAGGTAGTCAGAAGCCTAAACAGCAGCAGGTTCAGTTGAAAACCAACGTCAGGCACTAGCTGTCTGACATTTTTGCTGAACTGGGCCTATACAGCCGCGCTGCGCAGTTGGCGCTGGGGCTCTATCTCCCATAAGGTCGTAGCATTATGCTTAGCGATTGCCGTTTTGCGTGGATGTGACGCATATTCTCCCCCAACTCGTTCTTTTTTGTATATGGGTGTTTTTTCTTTGCGTCATTTTTACCGCAAATGAATGTATTTTCTCTTAATATTTGGCGCAGCCGCTCGGCACACTTTCCTGCTAATTTCTTACAACACACTTTAAGCTTTTTATTTGTTTTATTGTTCTTTATTACTTGTATATGTTGTGTTGTGTGCTTTGTAGTTCGTGCTAAATAAATGTATTTTCCTTCTTTTTCTTTCTTTCTTTAAAAGTCTGATAATCATTTTTAACCAGTAACTGGGTTGTGGAGGTCAAATAGGCTATTCAGCTGCTTTGTAGACTGAAAGCCGATGGCAATGTAGATGGGTAAAGGCTAGGCAGAGTAAATTATACAATCATAACATAATTGTTGAGCTGAAGTATAACTATAGTTAAGGTACACCCATATTTCGCCACTTATGTAGTCCCATGTAATAGGGGCCCAGCCTATTGCCATCAACCGGGCACAAATCCACACACTGGAGTGCTACTGTGAAATTCAAGATGGAAAAACACAATATCACTTTTTCTGAAACCAGGACCTCATGCTCAGCTGTAGCGCTTCCGACCAATATGACGAGGCTTTCAAGTATTTTTAAAGTCTTGTGTAATTGGCAGGTGTGCCAGAGATTTCCACTATAAAAATAAATACTACAAAGTGAAATATAACTATAATTTCGGAAGTCGGGGTTTTTGGTTTTGTATTTTCGTTTTTTGCAACCGATTTCCGAAATTAAAGATGTTTTTCATTTTGTAGTGTTTTTTTTGGAAGTAGGTTGTTGTTTTTTGTTGTTTTTTTTTTTCACTTTTTAGTTGTGGTACCTACCCCACACAAATACAAAAAAGAACGAGTAGGGGGAAAATATGCGTCACATCCCCGCAAAACGGCAATCGCTCAGCATAATGCTACAACCCCATGCGAGACAGAGCCCCAGCGCTGGTTTTCAGCGATAGCCGGTATTGACGTGATGACGTCAACCAGTGCAGTATACGAAAATTAAAAAACAAAAAAATAAGAAACAAAAGAAGGACGGAAGATGGAAGGGCGATGGATGGATGGGATGGAGGGGATGTAAGGCCGTCATTCGGACACACAGCTTATTTTAAACATAAATATACCTACTTATTGCCACAAAAGTTAAGTACAGATTTCCTCACGATAATTCCGATGCATATTAATGTTTATTTCCTATAATAATGATAAATGACAAATGATTTTATATCTGTAAGTAGGTTTGTACAAATACTTCAAATTACACGTCAATCATATTTTTTTTAATAGATGAGGTCAGCGTGTCCTATCTGACTACTCTGAGAAGAAAGGTCGCGACAAACTCAGGTCACAGTCTCTTTTAAATTCCAGACATAATCTTGGTCAGAACATGTGAAGAACATTTAAATTGGTGTCTGAAATGGTCTTTTGATGAAAGAACTACACAGATTGAGTGGACCTATTTAGTCAGTGCACGCATTTGTCAGTAATCGTGCAGCTCAACTCGGAAGGAGCTCAACGATTCGACGATCAATACCAAAGAAAGGACATTTGGGTAGGCCGCATAAATTACTCAAGCTGCCAGGTCATGATTAAAACTAACGGAGAAAAAGAACCAATGACCCAGATAGTCCTCACATTCACAAATATTAAAATAATTGATTACTTTATAAAGTAAATACTCATGTCAGTATATAAAAAGTGACCATAACATTATTTAACATACCAACTTTTGAACTCAACAATTATTATAAATATAATTATTTTCCTAAGCCATTACCTGCGACATTTCCCAACACTTTCATCTCGTAGCAGAAAACATAATGAAAATCAATTTAATTTCCTCAGGAAACTTGATCATTATAAAACAGCCCTAAGACAGAATTTACACCTCTTTACTAATTAAGATAATGTTCCGTAATAAAGATTCGTTGGAAAGCATTTCTGTAGATACCCGAATAAAAAGGGGTTTGAATTTGTGAAGAACGAAATTTATTAATGTTTGAAAATTTTTAGGAGCTCTTCGATGTCTATCTTTATAGAAGATGGGTCTTATTGTGTTTATTCTTTTATTTTTATGATGTTCATTTGGGTTTTACTTTGGCCATACAACGTGGCAATGCCGCCAGTCTCTTGGGTACATTACCAGTCGACAGTGATGCGGAGGAATTTTTCGACGCCATATTTTAGCTTTTTAATAGTTTTAGTTTGGTTAGGCTATTATTTTTTTATTGAAATAGTTTACTAATTAACTAAATTAATAGAAATCTTTTAATCCAGTATAAAAATTCAATATTAATAAATTTATATTGTTTATATTGTATCAGAGGTAGAAAAATATTTGTGGGCGTATAATTTTGCGGGGTTAACTAAAAAAAAAAACTAAAAAGTAATGTTAAAAAAAAAATGAAAAGAATGAAAAAATGTTTATTCTGCACAAACAACACGCACAATACAAAAAAAACTATTATAAACAAAATACATGCACTAGTAAAAAGTTAGTCAAAAGCCTCGTATTTAAAACGTTATAGGTTTGACAATGTTGTCTATTACTTGATGTCCAAAGACAATAATAGACATTGTGTAATGTGTTGTGACACTGGCAAATGACAACGAAAAACAAACAAAACATGGAATTATCTACCTTTCTAACTACTTTTGTAAACAACAAATACAAGTAAGGTGAAATCGTGCGTCGCATCTTTGCAAGAATAGGTCGTTGCTCAGCAAAATGCTGTGACTTCAGGCGAACCTATCGTCAACAGCGCTGATTTTCAGCAACTACCTTACGAGTGACTTAATGACATCCATGATCCATCCGCCGGTGTGACATAATAATTCGGGTAAGTACCTACAATCTTTCACTTTCTTTCTTTCTTTCAAATACAGTGATACTCTCACTTCCTAGAGTTTTAAAATGAAATACTTAGAATATATTATAATCAATCACATTAGCTGGATTTGCTGACGCCAAAGATAAGTAAACCTATTTATTAGCATGGGATATTATGTAAAAATTTACAGTAAAAACCAAAATTGTGCTATAATGTTAAGGGACAATTTTCATATTCACTCTTAATTTTTATTCCCGATTTTTTTTAAATTTACAGAGCCGGAACGCATGAAGCAAGTTAAGTTAAGTGTTTTGGTTTTGTTCAGCCGTTGATTTTTTAAACCTACACAATTATAATTACGCAGACACAATTATGATTTATCTTAGTACTAACAAAGAACGAAGTTACTAACCTTAACCATTCGATTATTTTCAGACAGTTAACACATACCCTTAACTATGATCACAAAACTAAGTTCAAGTTAACTAAGCTAGTTAGTTAAAGTACTTGCTTAAAGCGCAGGCCACACCGCCAGCTAGCGAGCGAGCGAGTGAGCTGGCGGGCGAAGCGAGGCGAGGGACACTATATAAACTAAGCGAAGCTTTGTCGAGCTAAACTATGTGGGTTTACACAGAAAACTACGGACGGACGGGCGAGCGTGCGGGCGGGCGGGAGAGCTAGGGGAGCGTTCCGTCTCAAGCGCAGGCCACACCGCCAGCTAGCGAGCGAGCGAGCGAGCCGTGCGAGCATCGTTTCACCTCTTTTCATACTTCAGTTCACACCGCGAACTACAGAGCTAAGCTACGCTAACGAGGTGAACAAATAGCATCGCTGGCATCATCGGATCTTTCATTCGCATCGTTTGTATCGCTGATGTACTCGTAACTTATGTCTGTAGTTCGGGCTGTGAACTGAAGTATGAATTTTTTTTTTTACATAAAACAACCGACGTTTTTATTAGAAGTCGGTTGTTCTTTAGTAAAAAAGTTTTTATTTTTCACTTGTTAGTTGCGGTAACTACCCCAGACAAATTCATATACCACTACTTGATATGTAAATAACAGTGACAGGAAACTATTAAAACATCATCAATATAAACTAAGTGGAAAATATATGCAGTATTAAGGATAACTCAAAAACTACTAGTCAGAACTTGATCAAATTTAAGTGGGACCACATTTGAAGCACCAGCTATCAAATAAAAAAAAGAATCATCCAAATCGGTTCATCCAGAAAAAAGATCTGGGCTAACATACATAAAAACCACCACCACCACCACCACCACCTTTGTACCTATTTTTCTGTTCCTTTCTTCTTGACTGTTTATATTGTCTTGTGTACATAAATGGTTAAATAAATAAAGACATAATCGAATTGAGAACCTCCTCCTTTTTTTGAAGTCGGTTAAAAAGAGTGGCGTGTGGTGGAGTGGTGGTGGTGGAGTGGCGGAGTGGAGTGGCTGGCGGTGTGGCCTGCGCTTAATTTATGGCGGGATAACATGTAGTATCCCATGGAATGATGTTATGATCATATTTTTTTTAGGTAGGTACTAGTATTGGAGCTCACGAGGAGATTAGATCAGCCATTAGAATGCTCCAACTGAACTTAAGAAATACATATTTATCAAACATACCTTTAAAGGTTGGTGAAGCCATTTTGTTGTGATAATCAAACTCGGATTGAGATGACGACACCGCTGCCCAATATTTTTTTAATTAAATTATCATACACTCTTCTTTCACGGGCTTTCTGAAAAGGCTAGCAAAACAAAGGAGAAAACTTAGCTCATAGGGAAACATTTGGTTTGGTCCTGTACTTCTCTTATACAGCAAGCAGATTTTTACGACGAAGATGATGCGAGACTCTAGCGAGTCTAATCAAATTAATGGCTAAAATAACCAAGCAGAACCAGGAAATTAACATTGTAAACGTTAACTTCTATTAAAATATAACTTAAAATTATTGTCGGACGATAAAATTAACGCTTCTTCCCTTTGCTTAACGAGGCACTAAAAGGAAAATTTTATTGTTCCCATAATGAAATTACAACATTTTGTACATTAACTATGTACAAACCCACTGAAAGAGGCAATTCAGGTTATTTCAGTTGTTTAAATGCTTTTCTTTCCTCTAAGGATTATATTCTAGGAAATACTGAATTGGTCCTTGTGTCCTGTCTAGCATTTTTGCTGAACTGGGCTTATTTGGCGCAGCCGCAAAGCACACTTTCCTGCTAAGGGTCTAACCGCACTTATTCAGTTTAGCTTTTGTCCATAGAAAACAACGATTTTGCGTTCTGCTTTCCGCGACTCGGAAAACAAAGATATTGTATGCTTTCTCGTGACACTCCCTATTTTGATGCGTAGAGGTTAGAGATGGGTTGTAACAGGTTAAACACGATAACTGTTATCACTGTTACTGTTACATAAAAATAACAGATCCAAATATCTGTTATTAAATAACAGCCTGTTATTTTTGTATGGACGATAAATACGAATTTAAATCGAATTTAAAATTGAAAACTGAACGGATGCCTGCGCTTCTCCATACAAAATCGTTGTTTTCTATAGACAAAAGCTGAACAGAGCTGAATAAGTGTGGTTAGTCCCTAATTTCTCACCACGCACTTTACTCTTTTTATTTGTTTTCAATTTTTTTATATTTCTTTGTTTTCTTTGTTTGGCGTTTTGCGTGGATGTGACGCATATTTTCCCCCAACTTGTTTATTTTTTGTACTTGAGTGATTTTTTTTTGCGTCATGTTTTCCGCAAATAAACGTATTTTCTTTCTTGTATATTATGTTGTGTTGTGTGCCATGTAGTCTGTGCTAAATAAATATATTTCCTTTCTTTCTTTATTTTCTTCGAAGATAAATTCTGTTATAAATTTTGTATTGTTTAAACACAATTAAAATAAAAGTATTGTTTTGGTGACTTGCACTACAGGCGTTGCTCGCAATGCTTTTTTCAAGTACCACTCTCTATAGATGTAAACTAATTATTAAGCAAGTTTTAAGTACGATCACTGTACATTTGTGAAAAGAAAGTAAATAAACTCTATTATCATTTTAAAATAGCTGACCTGACGGACGTTGGTGTGTCCTTTCTCATACAAAAAATCCATAGAAAGACGGACGTTCAGTTTTTCCTGAATTAGAAACACCTAAAGGAAACTTTTGACATTTTCCTTTCCATAAAAAAACTAATGCGGATTATTAAGAACCTTTTAAAACAAAAAAATGCGAAATTGCTCCAGCTATTCTCAAGTTATACGCTTACCAACGAACATCATTTTATTTTTATTTATATAGATTATTATAATTTAATAAATAGATAGATAGAAGATCGAAGAAAAATATCTATACATACAAATAAATAAAATTAAAGTATCTGTTTGTAATTTCAAAATAAGAGAGAGAGACAAAGGGAACTTAAAAAAAAAAAAAAAAAAATGTCTGCTGTTGTGCTGTGGTGCGGCTAGACCAACTTTGATGGGACAACTTTCACTGGCACATAGCTGATGTTATAAAAGTAGTCTAAGTTACTCCAACTTAGGCTACTTTTATTTTAGAAAAAGAATTAGGGTTACGCTCAAAAAAATTAAAACCCATGCCGACCTCCACGCGGGCTAAGCCGCTGGCAAAAGCTAGGTATATAAATAATAATAATTATGTCTGCCTGAGAAATATTGGGAAAGTAAAAATACATTAATATGCATGAGTGTGTTTGTGTGTATGTGTGTGCGAGGGTATGAGGGTGCGTGTGTGTAAGGGTGTAAGGGTGGGTGTGTGGGTGTGTGTGTGTGTGTGTGTGTGGGTGTGTGTGTGTGTGTGTGTGAGAGAGAGGCTGTGTGTGTGTGTTCTCATGTTATTCATGTTCTTGAAAAGAATATAATTTGTGTGCAGATTTTTCTGTCACCAAAAATCTTTTATCCGAGGAATGAAGTTAACAATTTCGGTTTTTTTACAATAGTTCCTCGAATTCTAATTGCAAACTGCCAATCATACTTCTTATCAATGAAAAAGACAGCCATGCCACATTTTTTCAGGCGAAAAATCTAAGAAAAAATATTAAAGATAAACGTTTTATGCTAATTACGAGTCGAAACACTGTGAAGGGATAAAAAAATGTAATAAATTCGTGCCTCAAGTGTTAAACGGTAGAAAAAAGTTTATGACCGTATCTCCTCTTAAATGGAGGGGTGAGACCTATTAATTATTTTGTTTAAAGTATTTTAAGGTATAATCGTCCGGTGGGCTTGAAACAAGGTAATTTAATGTTATTTTGTGTAAGAAGTTTAGATAAAACAGAATGTTTTTTTTTGCGTATAACTATGTTTTAAGATTTAGATTGGTATTGCCAGTTTTAAGATTGATATCTTTGTGAAAATTATGAAATATGAGAAAAAAAAGAAGTTACTGCATCGGATTGTTCATATCTCTGATTTGACGGGTGCGTTTTGTGGGCTTTGGGGGTCTACTCTATAAACCCCAAATTCGTAGTTTCGGCCGAAGTTATGAGCGTTTCCTAGTCCATATCAACATCGGACAAAAGATTAGTTCGGGGTCCAAACTACGAATGAACGACAACACAATTTGGCAGCTAACCTTTCTCCCGATGTGTTCTTGCCCGTCCGAAAAAGTTAATTAATCGGGAGTAGTGTTCAGTCCGAAGTATCGACCTACTTTCGGACGGGCCCGAATCTTCGTTGATAGACTTCTAGAGTGGGCCCCCTGGCAAAACCGCGCGAAGTAAATGTAACGTAATTAAATTAGAACGATTTTAAAATTATAAATACGCGTATCGCACATAATATTAACTAAGTTTTAAGACTTTATTCATAACCATGGGTGTTAGTTAATGTGCTTGTCGCAAAAGTTTAAACCAAAATGCTAGATAGTTGTATTTTCGATTCAGAAATTCTTAGAATTTACGTTGCGTTTACGTCACGCGTTTTGTATTTAAAATATAATTTGTCGTATGAGACTTTGTCATCCATTACGCAGAGATTACTGCTTATCATCAGGAAGCCACAAGCTCAAAAAATCCCGTCTAACTGCAGGCGACTCTATACTTAAAGACATTATACGCCAAAATTCATCAGCAAATGCACCAAGAATTTCGACAAACGACAACCGAAACTTGCATACCTGTCCTTTGAGGCCATGACAAAGCGCTGGCCACCTATTATTAGAGCATCTTACTCAATATGCTGATAAAGTTTCTCCCAAGTTTCTGGTCTTAAATTAATTTCACACTCGGTAAGTTGTCTGCGTCGACTTGAAATTTATTGCTGGCCCTGTTTTCTTGTTTCGGTCGGTTTGGAATGATTGCAGTGGCGGACATATTGTTTTTTGGTGAGACGATGATAATTATGGAGGGAAGTGCTGTGGTGATAGTGTTTTGTTTTTAAGTGTTTCTTGCCCGTTCTTTGCCATAGGAATCTACTACGCTTTGGAATGGCCAACTAGCTTCATCTTTAAGAATGGCCGACTCCGTTGAAAATTCAAAAGTGCCTGTAAATTGTTTAATTGCAATAAATGCTTCGAGTTTCAGTGATTTGTGATTAGTTAAAGATGGTGCTGGTAATGGTGGGTTATCTATGGAAGTGATTGAAGAGATTGGAGTCTGAAGAGGCTATTTGAAGCAATAAAATAGTGTTGATGAGTAAAATAGCACCGAGCTTATTAGCAGTAGGTATAAACTACGATACTTACTTGAGTTTGAGTACCTGTTATACCTGACCAATTTAGTTAGAGTGTTTATAATTCTTAATTGCCCAAGTACCTACCTACCTATTCTTATTTTATTAATAATATGATAAAGTTTTGAGACATTTCTTTTGTTAGTATTTTTATGTGCTGATAAACATTTAACGGTCATTCTTAATTAAGAAAAACTGGACTGTTCTGCAAAATTATTTTGAAATATATATAAGACGGAGAAGGTACATCAGTACATCTCACTCGTTATCATCAGCCATATTTTAACTACGGAGGGCGTATTATGGGAAGTGTTGGTTATTGCGCAATAGAAAAACCGTTTGCAGTTCAAATCAAATTATAATTTACAATCAAATTTATCACACTAGTGAATCACACACTGTAGGTACACGACACAACATACTATACAGAACGCACGATAGTTTCTAAACGTGTTCACTGCTTGACCGTCACCGAACATCCTGTGCGTTTACTCTGGTCGAGCGTTTAACGTTTTGTTGTAGACTCTGTCGAGCGCCGTCTGGTGGCGCTGGCGTCCCGATTAGTTAAATTCAAACGATTGATTTAACGTATATCCGACATATATATGAAATATTATACAGTCTCTTATAATGAATTCTTGTCATAGAGCTATGCAAATAACGTAGATATAGCTACACTGCATTTAATACAAACAAATTGAACAAGAACTTATAAACAAAACCAATCATCTTCAGAACTATATTCT
Source organism: Griposia aprilina (assembly GCA_916610205.1). Classification (NCBI taxonomy): domain Eukaryota; kingdom Metazoa; phylum Arthropoda; class Insecta; order Lepidoptera; family Noctuidae; genus Griposia; species Griposia aprilina. The sequence goes on along the minus strand of OU744300.1, from coordinate 4,077,271 downwards.
CTTCTATCAAAAACGAACAAAACTCAACATATTGAATTCCTTTCAAAATAACTCTTTAGAGTTTAAACTTCGTCATTGATAAAAGTTTGGAGCGAAACGATATGAATCAATAGTTTTCAAGTGTCCTTTCTGAACGTAGTCCGTTCTTGTTGTGTTTCAAATATTATTGCAGGGTTATTTTCTTCATCTTTTGTATTTTCTTTTGAATTCTAAGTAGGGTTAAAAAAACTCTTACCTATATCAAAATCATTTTTGCCCTGTATATGTTACGTGTCTAGAATGTTTTTAGCAACTGCAGCAGCTACAGACTCTAATAAATGATAAATGATTTTATTTCTGTATGTAGGTTTGTACAAACACTTTTACACGTCAATCATATTTTAAAACTAGATGAGGTCGGCGTTTCCTATCTGACTACTCTGAGAAGAAAGGCCGAAACAAACTCAGAGGTCACAGTCTCTTTTAAAGTTCAGACATAATCTTGATCAGATCATGTGAAGACCATGTAGATTTGTGTCCGAAATGGTCTTTTGAGGAAAAACCACACAGAATGAGTCGACCTGTCCAGTCAGTGCACGCATTTGTCACTAATCGTGGAGAACAACTCAGAACTTAAGGAGATCAACATATTGTAAATATATTTTTGTAATAGTCATCGTTGTACCTATATTTGCTACAATATGTCGGCGACACTTGTATCTGTGTGGAGGGTCTGAGAGCAGGATCTAGGGACGTTTGAAATTGTGAAAATTACTGTCAAGTTCTTATTGTGAGTTAAGAATAGGAATATTATTTATTTGCAAGGATACGAGTACAATAAGTTGACAAATATACATAGTAAATTTCCATCATATTCTACCAGGTCCTTTGAATTTTTGAGCTTTGTGACAGCTATCTGTGTATATACATCATTAGTTACGTATGTCTACATATACATAAGTAGGTGTCTCAAATTAGGATCGTATTAGACGTGCCCTGTAATATTCCAGTACTCGTCTTGTTTTGATTCTTTTTTTTGACACTGTCAGACTTATTCAACTTTTCTTATCTATCCATTTTTCAAAGAGTTTTAGATCGTATCTATGACTCAGCTTACAAAAGATTGAATGTCTAATAGTTAGATGATAGCTAGATGGACAACACAATTAAAAGTCTGAAAACAACTTATTTTTGTACGTGCTTTGTCCTACAACAAAACTTTTCTAAGGACATATGCTAGCGACCTATATCCAAAGTCACCTTTATAGTCCTCCTGACCGTATTTCGGCCACGGCGGCCAATCTCAACTGAAACTAACCTCCGGCGCGGGAGATATTATAGTGCACAAGTGTGTGCGCAGACACAGGTGCACTCTCTCTTCTCTCACTTTCATAGTCCGATGGGACGGCAATCCGACACGACCGGAGAGAGATCAGACGCAGGGCCAACGGCTTAACGTGCTTTCCGAGGCAGGGGGGTATCACACCGCCAACTTCCAAACTGCGGGCTATTACTACGAAACTCCTAATGGAAAAACCCAATAACACTACCCGACCTGGGAATCGAACCCAGGACCAGCAGTCGCGCTTACAATCACGAGTCCAACAGGGCAGTTAAGGGGGTCCCCCCCCAAAGTCACCTTTAAACAGTATACGAAGAAAATAAATTTTAACAACGCTAAAGAAAAGTGAGCAAAACTCGTATATCCAGTTATAAATTCTTCATACTTTCGCCTCTCACCGTCTACCCATAATTAACGCTGATGTTTATTAGAAAATATAATTTTCTCACATCCCCCGGTATTCGAGACACGTAATACAATTATATGACAATAGACTTTAAATTACTTGGAGCTCCGAGGCCCAAGATGTGTCTCGCAGTATGAATATTAAAAATAGCTTTGTTTGCGAACAAGAATATACTTTAACTTTCTAAAGATAGGGTTGAATTTTCAACTGATTGAGAGGATGTATTAAGCAAGTTGTATACATGAGAAGATGCTGAAGTAGGTTACATAAACTCAACTTATTCAAGTGTTTAAAAGTGATATGTTTGCTCGCATATCTTGGGATGGAATAAAAAGTGGAATGTGTTGTGATTAAGATTATAGGTGAGTACTTTTGCCGATTGTCGTATTTGCTGGGTTGAGCAAAGTATTATTGGACTTTTCTGAGAAGTTTTAGTAGCTGCTCTAAGTCTGGCTATCATTACGTTAGGGCCTTGTAATGGCTATAAGATGGGACTTATGAAATTATTTATTGTGGACTTTTGATAATACTTGATTACTAATTAATAAAAAAAATAAAAAAAAATATTAATAATTAATTAATTAATTTTATTAATTTTTGATACTTGATTTTGACTTTTCTGTAATAGTGTATTTTGTATGTCTTACCAAGGGGTATCGTGTTACCCAGAAACAGGATCATGGACGCCTATAACAACGCGGAAGTCAAATTAAGAACGAAATACGTTTCGTATTCACGAGAGTTTGAACCAATGGTGCGGCGTTATTCGAAAACACAAACTCTCGTCTTCGTTTCTTCAAACGATGCGTCTGGTGATTCCCTATCGAATGACATACGAAACGTATTTCGTTCAAAAATTGACTTCCGCGGTGTTAGAACTTTGTAAAATACTGGTACTTAGCTGCATTTAGGTAGACTGGAAGGTAACCCAAGCATAAGTTGAGAAAAGGCTAGGAGATGAAGCAATTTTCAGCTCTTTGTGAATTATTCCCATAATTACTAAAAGTTTTTTTTATCGTACAAAAGGCTCTAAACGCGCTCTAAACAATACCATTTCCTCAAAGTACAGTCATGCACAAAGACATCTCTGCGTACAGCGATTTCAAATGTTTTTTCGACCCTTGACCCTCCTTGCAAGCGAGACTCTCATTATTCTGTAGAGAAGAACTCTTATCTTCTTACAACGGCAGTGCTTGGCAGTAATTATTATTTTTGAAGTGCTCGAGGTAGGAACAAAACCTTTTTCTACGTCATTATACTTGAGGTGATTGAGTACGTGGAACACTTTGCCATGTCGGAGACTTGCGCCCTTTTGTCGTGACACGGCTGTAATGAAGCTACAGGTTTTTAAATGCTCTCGTTGGCGTTCAAATTATTTCTGTTTTCTTTTTTGCTTTCTGTGTTCCTTTACGAAAATTGTACCCAAAGTAACATTACGCTTGAATTCATCATAGAGGTGCGCAAGGTGTTTCTGTATAGTAAGCCCACAATTCACCAGTTATGTTCTTCGTTTATACCAAAGCGTATAGTCGGCCGCAGACAGTGAGCGTCCAGAAAAAAATATATGATAAAACTTCAGCCGCCGGAGGCCCTTTGTACACGCCACGGTTTCTTTACGGTGTGGCGTATAAACCGTCGCGTAGAAAAACATACCTGTCAACAAGCTTCCACAGTGATCCATACAACACTGAAGACCATGCCTACACCTTCTAGCCACATTCAAGATCTAAGCCTTAATAGATTCAAAGCTTTTATAAAGCGGAAACTATGTCAGAAAGATTATTATACTGTGAAAGACTATATTGAGATCAAAAAGGCTTGGAATTGAGCTGCACACAAATTAATGTGTGTTAAATTTATACAGTGAATGTAGATTTGTTTATTTTATTTTGCTAACTATTTTAGATATGAACATTTACTGTAATAAGTATTATATTATTTTAATTATTGTGATTATGTGAGGACTATGTGGGTCTTGTTTCAGTTTGAATCACGGTCTGGCAGTTTAAGTAGTTTATGCGGCCTACCCAAACGTCTTTTTTTTTAGTATTGTTCGTTGAATCGTTGAGCTCCTTATGTTCTGAGTTGAGCTGCACGATTACTGACAATTGCGTGCACTGACTGGACAGGCCCACACCATCTTTATAGTTCTTTCCTCAAAAGACTATTTCAGATACTAACTTAAATGGCCTTCACATGATCTGACCAAGATTATGTCTGGACTTTAAAAGAGACTGTGACCTCTGAGTTTGTTTCGGCCTTTCTTCTCAGGGTAGTCAAGAAATGGAATACATAGGAAATGCCGAAACTAGTTTAAAAAAATATGATTGAAGTGTAAAAGTGTTTGCACAAACCTACTTACAGAAATAAAATCATTTATCATTTAAAAGAAATAAACATAAACGTGCATCGGAATCATCGTGAGGAAATCTGTACATAACTTGTGGCAATAGATAGGTATTTATGTTTAACATAAGTTTTGTGTCAGTAGTTGTTAATTGGGGTTTCTAGATCAGATCTTACCGAACTGATCTAGAAGCCCCCAATTAACTGTTCTGTTCATCTATTCATACAATATATTTATAATTTTTAACATCTATTTAAGTACAAACAAAGGTAACAATGTGTTGCTACGGTTACGATGCTGAATGTGAATTGAATGAATGAATCATGCAATGATCGGTATGTGTTTTATACTATAGACCAGACACTAATACGTAGTAATGTTAATATCGTGTGTGGCGCTTGGCTTTGTGTTATACGTGAAACTGTGAACATGATCTTGTGTTGTTAATATGGAAGATGGCTGCATTCTTTCATTACCAGCAGAATATGTATACATGCATTCAACTTTGTAATTAAATCATGTACCTACTGATTAGAATGTTTGAGTATTAAGCAATTTTTTTCTTCAATATCTATATAAGATGGTACAAGTTTAGATAGGTTTGCCCTGATTGGGAATCGAACCCGCTATGTCCCGACGCAGTATAGGTATATTACATAATAATAATAATCAATAGCTAGTATCCACTAAATAAAAATGTATTTTTTTTTTAATTAGCTTTTAATGTAATGTTACACAAATTAGTATAAGTAGTAAATACTCTATCTATGACTATGAAGTAGGTACATACTATTTACACGTACATAGTAAGGCGTCTTATATTATTATAATCATATAGTACCTATATGTATTATGTAAGTAAATATTCACGAACTATCTATTCATTAAAAAACACTTTCCAAATTCTCCTGGATCCTAACTATGAGGTCCTTGGTTGATTGGTATATACCGTCCATCATGGTATGTTTAACAACATGTTGGACGCACAAATCGGCTTTGCATTTGCATGAACTTTCCTCGCAATCGACAAAATCTTTTGCATCGTAGATTTCGATGCGAATTATCTTTAATCCTTTTAAAGGCCGCTTCACAAAACTGTAATGCGTTCCATCATTGGACCTTCTCTTCAGATTCAAACGCCTCGACGATTCTTCACCAACCTCGTTTTGCACTAGCCGAGGTTCCATAGCAGGGAAAATGAATAGATCTTGATTATCCTGTAAAAGTAAAAAAATATATTAAGTAATTACATAGGTACTCTATTATCTCATAATAATTATAGCATGATGCATTGATTTTCTGGTATGCAGTCCTCCATAATATCATTCATGCCTTTACTATTTAATCTCACAAAATGTATAAAATAATATTCTATTATTAATATTAAGACCTACCTTCTATGAGATTCATAAAAGTAACGTAAAATAAATCATTTAACAATTTCTGAACAATAATAAAAATATTTTCTTACCGACATAACAGTTACTTATATTCACCCTGCTACCTGACTGAGAATTCGATTTGATTTGATTTTTTTATCTTTATTTCACAACTTATATATTTTTTTTAAACATGTTTTTAAGGTTGAAAATCAAATATTTTTTTATATCATTCCCAAACTTTGCATAAATGGTTTGATGTAACAAGACTCTCCCGACTGCCCGGCGCCGCCGCTGCATTGTTTACAATAATTTAATACTAATATCAGAGATCCAAATGTATGTTTGTTCGTTGACAATTTTCTCATACATTTATCATGATATTAATGCACAAGTAAAGTCAGGGTATAAGACTAGTATGTGCGTTTTCTTGCTGCGGCAAATCTTTATTACGTATGTTTAAGGTTGAGAATTGAACTACTTAATTATGTTAGCGCTAGGTAAGCATTTTCCAAATACGGACAAATTTGACTCAGGATTTTTAGTAAGTCTTACTTTCCTTTTATGGGTAAAAAATGACGTAGATTTGATGGTATTTAAATCGGGACGTGGACATCTGGAGCGTCATTACATACCTCTGCCGGCCAATATCAACATCGAGGACTACACCGTTAAAAAAATGTAAGTCATAATTATTAATACATATTTTTTTCTTTGTTATAATGTAGTATATTAATAAGACGATGTTCTATTCATTCGGATGTGTAAAGTCGCATCTTAGTGATGTTGTATCGGAGTGGTTTATGTCAAGCTGATTGGTTATTATATCTAATTAATTCAGTGAAAACGAAACGGTTAAACGGTTACGATATTCTATTTACTAACTCTAATTTAAAAATGAGGCTCATTATAGTAACACTCGTTTGGTTTTTCGTTACAATCATTATGATTACCTACCTAATATAATTTAGTTTCCTTGTTTTCTATTGTTGTTAGTTTTCACATTGAAGTTCTTTCATCACAATAAGTTACAGAATAGAATATGTAAACATAATGATTGCAAGCCTCCCTTTATTGATTGAAACTTTAACTTTTTGTTTTTTTTTTTTTCAGGTCCCATCAAGTAAATGCTGAACCGTTGTTCCCATCCGACGACGAAGTTCAGCTGCGTGAACCTGAGAAGAGGTCAAAAAAAAGGAAACGAGCGGACTCCCCGTCGTGCTCACTGCCGGCACCGAGTACATCACGAGCGAGCCCTGCCCCTATGTGTCCGCAGTCTTCATCATGGGGTAAGAAGAAGCCAATTATCAAGCCAATCGCTCCGAAGAGAGCAACGGTTCATGATATATTCGGGAGCGACAGTGACGACGACGCTGTGGGACAGCCTTCAGCCCCCGGTAAACCTATTCCACAGCTACAATCCTCCATTAGTAGAAGACTCGCCAATGGGCATTCGCGTCAAACGTTCGATTGTAAACAGGGGACACACTATGTAGAGTTGAAAGTTTATAGTTGTGACGAAATAAAGAAGGTGCAACCGCTGAATAGATGGCGTCACGCAATTGTCTGCGTCAAAAATCGTACCGACCAAAACACAGACGCGTGGCAACACCTAACTAACTTTATTACTGCAACCCGGAAAGAGTTCCGCAATTGCCCTCCTACCTTTATCAGTAATTATTACTGACCATTTAGAAATAATTACTGGTAAAAATATACTTGTTTAATTATTGTGTGTTGTGTTATTGTGTGTTATTTTTGTTTCTTATGCTACTATTACATTATCCTGAATTAAGGCTTTCGTAAAGGTTTGGTTACCTCTGACGTTCTGATTATTCAGAATGATAGAAAAGTAAAACTTTCTTAACCAGGAAGGACGCCTGCATTCAGGATAGTGCATTAACGATATTCCTTTATTTTTGTGTATCTTACTTACTAATTACCTATTACTTATTAATTATACTTGTAGTTACCTAGCTATTGATCGAATATTAACGTATTCATTACCTAGCTAATTTATTGACTTGCATTTGATTATAATTTTGTATTATTAAATATAAGTTTTATTTAGAATAAATACATATAATTAATGTTTATGTTGTGTCTTTGTTTACAGTTACACACCCCTCCATCGCAAGATCTAATAATTTATTGAATTGTATGTACTGTCAAATTGAAATACCTAAAAACGAATTTCAATATCACTTGAGAACGAACTTTCATAAATCGAATTGCCTATTAAAATCTGAATTTGAGAATGTAGATATAATTGCTACGGCGTTTAAAAATAGAATAATTACATACCGACTTAATCCATCAGAAGAGTACCTCACACCAGAGGCGTTCCTTATGGATAATCAAGAACATATCATAAAACTAATTAGTGTTTGTACTGTAAAACATATTTGTATTAAAGTGAACTTCGAACTTTTCGCTTACTTTATTCTACCAAAGTCAGGAGAGCAAGAGCTGAAATCATTTAATACAAAGTATGTATCAATACATCACAGTACTGATATTAATGAATTATATTTAAATGTTATACATACATTTCAAAGAAAACTATCTGAATTTAAACATTGTGAATCTGGTTGGACTTGTCTCTTCATGAGTCATCTAGAGATTAATATTAACAAATACAATCCATTGAGAGGTGGCTCGTATTTAGAGTTACCGAGTGTAGTGAAACATTCAAAAAGTTGTATTAATATACAGAACAACGATGATCACTGTTTCCTGTGGAGTATTGTGGCAGCATTATTTCCACAAAAGAGTAATGTTTGCAGAACAAATTCCTACCCGCATTACTCCACAGTGCTGAATATAGATAATATGACGTTTCCACCATCATACACTGATATTAGAAATTTTGAAAAGAAAAATTCTGACATTAGTGTTAATATTTATGGACTAGACAAAAACATTGTAACTGGTCCTTTATATGCGACTAATTCAAAAAAGCGCAATCATGTGAACTTGTTGTATTTTGAGAAAAATGGCAAGAGTCACTATTGCTTAATCAAAAGTCTTTTACGACTGGTTAAACGGCAAATCACTCATCATAAAGGTAAAATGTATTTATGTGATTTATGTTTACAATGTTTCACAAGTGAAGTAAAGTACAACTCACATATGTGTAACAAAATATTAACTACTCTACCAGACAAAAATACTATTCTACAATTTAAAAATTATGAAAGGCAACAAAAAGTTAACTTCGTTATATATGCAGACTTTGAAAGTATTCTATTAAACCATAACGAATTTATAACACAGAGTACTCGTATGTACAAAGTTCACGAACCTTCTAGTTTTGGTTATTATATTTGTTGCTCACACGATCGTCATTTAAATAAATATGTTACATATAGGGGACTAGATTGTGTTGAAATATTTGTTCGAAATTTGCTAAGGGATGTAGAAGAAATTTGTAATATATTATCAAATAAACAACCTATGTTACCCTTAACGGTAGATCAAGCAAATAACTTTAATAATGCCACTATATGTCATATATGTAAACAGTTATTATTCGATGACAAGGTGAGAGACCATGATCATGTAACATCACAATATCGAGGTGCTGCACACTCCCATTGCAATTTAATGTACCGGGTGTGCCCATTCGTGCCGGTATTTTTCCATAACTTGGCAGGTTATGATTGTCATCTATTTATCAAAGAGTTAGCAAAATATGAAGGTGATTTTAAAATAATACCGAAAACTAAAGAAAAGTACATGTCTGTTACTAAAATTATTAAAAACAATAATATATCACACCCTGTTCAAATAAAATTTATTGATTCTTTCCAGTTCCTTAACACTAGTTTGGATGTGTTATCTAAAACTTTAAGTGATAATGACTTTATTAATTTATCAAATGAATTCCATGAAACAAATTTGGTGAAATTATTGCATCAAAAAGGCATTTATCCTTACGATTATATGGATTCTTTTTCTAAATACGATCAACAACATCTTCCCCCCAAAGAATGTTTTTACAATAGTTTAAAATGTGAACATATAACCGATGATGAATATAGACATGCACAAAAAATATGGCAAGTTTTTAGAATTAAATCTCTTGGTGATTATACAGATTTGTATTTAAAAACAGATGTGTTGTTACTCTGTGATATATTTGAAAAATTTAGGGGTACTTGTTTACGACATTATAACCTTGATCCAGCTTATTACATCTCCGCACCCAGCTTGAGCTGGGATGCGATGTTGTTATTTACAAAGGTTCAGTTAGAATTAATCAATGATATAGAGATTTACGAGCTTTTAGAAAAAGGTATACGTGGAGGATTAGCACAGTGCTCTCTTCGTAATGCAAAAGCTAATAATAAATATTTACCTAATTTTGATGTTTCTAAAGCATCGACTTACTTGATATATCTTGACTGCAATAATCTGTATGGTTACGCGATGACAAAGAAAATACCAATATCTGGTTTCCGATTTTTGTCACCTAAAGAAATATGTACAATTAATATAACAAGCATACCAGATGACTCCGATTACGGGTACATCTTAGAAGTTGATTTGGTTTATCCAGACTACTTACATAAAGCTCATCGTGATTTACCTTTTGCAGCAGAAAAATTTACTCCTCCGGGGAGCAAAAACCCAAAATTGATTGCAAACTTATATGATAAATGTAAATATGTCATACATTACGTTCATTTAAAAGAATGTATAAAAAACGGGCTTGTTCTAAAAAAGATTCACCGTATACTAACATTTAGGCAAGAAAAGTTTTTACAGAAATATATTGACTTAAATACTCAATTACGTCAAGCTTCATCTTCGCCGTTTGAAAAAAACTTATTTAAACTATTTAACAATGCTGTATTTGGAAAAACTATTGAAAACAGACGAAAACAAGTTAACATTAAATTAGTGATGACATGGAATGATACAGACAACAAAACAAATAAAAGCCTCGGTGCTGCGAAATTAATTGCGAAACCTAACTTAAAAAATATTACCATTTTTTCAGAAAACTTTGTTGCTGTTCATTTAAGTCCAGACAAAATAATTCTTGACAGGCCGATATATATTGGCTTTACGGTTCTTGAATATGCAAAACAGCATTTGTACAAATTTCACTATGACTATATCAATAATAAATATAAAAATAAAGCAAGGCTTTGCTATACAGATACAGACAGTTTGCTTTATTTTATTAAGACTCCAGATATATATCAAGATATGAAAGAAGAAATACTGAAATTTGATACTAGTAATTTTGATGTTAACAATAGCTATCATATGCCTCGAGTCAACGCACAAATTCCTGGCCTATTTAAAGATGAGCTTGGGGGTGATATTATTACTGAATTCACTGGGCTTAGAGCTAAGCTTTACTGCATAAACAGTTTAAACGGAGAAATCAAGAAAGCTAAGGGTGTAACCAAGTATGTAACAAAGCGATTACGTTTATATAATTATAATAAAGCATTAATGAGTGACAAAAAATTTAAATGCAAAATGAATACTATTAAATCAATAAAACACGTATTGTTTTCTCAAGAGGTAGATAAAGTAGTTATCAATAATAGTGACGACAAGAGACAGATACTACCAAATCAAGTAGATACATTACCATGGGGGCATTGTGCCACAATATTTTAAATAAATACAATATTACAGTAATTAAGTAATACATATTAGTAAGCGCAGTATAATCCACTTTTCAATTTAAACTTACTTTATTTAATTAATTACATTGAATTATTATATTGTTATTTAATACATATTTACTTGGACTCTATTCGCTGTTTTATTATTAATCCTTTGTAAACATTACCTGTATAGCTTTGTCAAACTACACAGAGGGGCTAGACAAATGGTATTCGCTTCGGAGCGATTCTATTTCTACAATCGCTATCGCTTTTGCTAATGATTCCAAAAACTAGCAATAACGCTTGTCAAAAAGTGTCCCTTGGCTATGCATCTCTGTGAAAGTACCTAATCTTTCGACGCTGTCGATTCATTTCATAATCGAATGTTGTTTACATTGTCTTGCTAATTTTTATTCGTTGACCTATGATCACGTGACATTCCGATAGCTTATGTCAACCCCATACATTTTAGCTTTTCTACTAGCGTTATCGTTAATCGAATGTTACTTTGTCTAGGCCCTCTGGTACGATAATTTTATTTAGTTGTGAACATAATGGACGAACGTGTATGCTTATGGGAATCATAATTACTTAGCGTTTCTGATAAGCATTATAAATACTAGAACATATTTCTTTCTGACAGATACAAACATGAAGTGGATTAAGCAACCCGTTTCGTTAGAAGTAAAAAATATTGAGGTGAAGGAAAATAAGCTACATGCAAAGCATAGTGTTCTTCTACCGAATAATATAAGATGTATAATATGTGGTCCTTCGAATTGTGGAAAAACTAACGTCATGATTAGCTTGTTAGTTCACAAAAATGGTTTAAAGTTTAAAAATGTTTACTTGTATTCCAAGACTAGCTTTCAACCAAAATATAGTTTTCTAAAACAGATCTTAGAAAGAGTGCCCGATGTAAAACTGTTTATATTTAACTTTGACGACGAAGTTATTCATCCTAATGAGGCATTACCAAATTCTATTATCATATTTGATGATGTGGTTTGTGAAAAGCAAATTAACATACGAAATTATTTCACAATGGGCAGACACAGAAGTATAGATTGTTTTTATTTATCTCAAACGTATTCAAAAATACCAAAGCAGTTATTACGTGACAATGTTAACTTTTTGATCATTTTCAAGCAAGATGAAGTTAACATGAAACATATATATGATGAACATGTTAGTTCTGATATGGAGTGGTCTAAGTTCAGAGATATGTGTTCCAAAACCTGGATCCATCCTTATGATTTTTTAACAATTAATAAGGATTGCGAAATAAATAAAGGCAGATATAGACAGTCATTTGACAACTTTATTTATTTTGATTAATGGTTATATAAAATATAAATGAAAACAAAAAAAATCATTTGAGCATAAATACTTCTGCGTACAAGTCGTATAATGGACCATAACATAACCAATCAATTAATAAACTCTGCGGACGCTATAAGGAAAAAGGTGAAACAAATGAAAGATTATGAATTTAGTACTGACACTCATCTGAAGTATTTTTTTAAACCTCTTGCTGACCCTCTTCATGCTATAGCAGCTAACAAGCAAATTTCTATAATAAAAAATGAAGATACTTGTGACGACCAACCTAAAAACACTGGTATCTTAGGTTCAAAAATGTTTTTGCGTGAAAAATCACATGGTATGTACAAACATGAATCACCGGAATCAGAAAAGTTTTATTCAGAAGACGAAGAAGGTAACACATCTGAATCAGAAAAAGTTAATAATGTGTCGCTGAAAAAAGAAGATATCTTTGAAATATACGATGATATGAATATACCATTTGGTGTACGTAGTGAGAATGATATGCATATGATTGGAAATACAATAGTTAATTTCTCTACCACTCGTGAGAACTCTGATAAAGTGTATTTTATTCGGGTAGCTAATAAACAGTACAAAATAACACCTGTCCTTAAAGAATTATTGCTTCGCAGGAAGCCTGATTTAAGTTTGGTCGATTTAAAAGATAAACTAGTTTACAAAGAAATACTCATCACAACTAATGCTCATAAAAGAGACTTTGACCCTGCAGGCCAAGTTAAAGGTGATAAGGGTCTTAAATATTCACAAGTCATCAAACCGTTATTTCCCGAGTCTAGTAAACGCTTACAAGAACCTACAGAAGTTAAATCTAAACAAAAACGAGGTGCTGGTCTGCCGTATCTTAAAAAATATAAAAAAAATACCGAGCTTGTTTATTGGGATGATCCTAATGAATTAGTGGACAGGCTTAAACTTTTGATCGCATCTAAAACTGCAGGTAATACTAATCTTGACAACGAAATTTCTACAATTATTGAAGAGTTGAAAGAAGCGGGTGTTATAAAAGAATAAAAAGACTCATTATATAAACTGAATATCAGTATAATTTTGTAATTCAGAAGTGACAGTTGAGAGAATGAGCAAAGTGAAAAGAGACATTATAAATGAAATTCATAGAAGTGCAAGAATACATTTTCCTCGAAGGCATGTAATATTAAAAGATATTGATGATCTTTGGCAAGCTGATTTAATGGATATGCAAAGTTTCTCCAAATTCAACAACAACAACAAATTCATATTAATTATCATTGATGGATTCTCTAAGTACGCTTGGGCTATTCCACTTAAACAAAAAAACAAAGAAGCTGTATCTGAAGCTTTTATTACATTATTGAGTAGAGAGAAACGCATCCCTAGAAACTTGCAAACCGATCTTGGAAAAGAATTTTACAATAAAAGTTTTGAAAAAATATTAATAAACAATTCTATCAACCACTACTGCACTTATTCGACTAAAAAGGCTTCAATTGTAGAACGATTAATAAGGACGATAAAGAGTAAGCTTTTCAAGGAATTTAGTTTCAAGGGGGATTATAAATGGACTGACGGGACACTTGCAAAAACCATTACTAGTTATAATAATACAATACATAGAACAATTGGTTTACCACCTGCTCAAGTAAATCATAGCAATAAAACTAAAGTACTACAGAGATATTTCAATCAAAATCGAACGAAAACAAAATGTCCTAAGTTTAAGATAGGCGATTTTGTTCGAATAAGTAAACATAAAGGTTGTTTTGAAAAAGGTTACACTCCTAATTGGTCAACAGAGATATTCAAGATCAGTAAAGTTCAAAACACAAATCCTGTTACATATTTATTAGAAGATGTTAAACAACAACCTATTTTAGGAGCTTTTTACAATCAAGAATTACAAAAAACCAAACATCCTGATATTTACCTTGTGGAAAAAGTTTTAAAACGAAAAGGTAGAAAAGTTTTCGTGAAATGGTTGGGGTTATCATCCTGCGAAAATAGTTGGATTGACGATAGCAATGTTTCATGAGTTGTTTGACAATATAACATCACGGTCTATGATACTGATCTCATTCTGTTTGTATACATGAAAGGAGAAGGACTTATAAATAATTTAATTAATAATTTACCATTTGAGATCCATTTGCCAGGATATAATTACTGTGGTCCAGGAACTAAATTAAGTGAAAGATTAACTCGAGGTGATAAAGGTGTAAACAAGTTAGATGAATATTGTAAACATCACGATATTGCATATAATAATTCGAAAAGTTTGAAAGATCGGCACAAAGCAGATATCATTTTATTAAAAATGGCAAAAAAACGTGCTTTGTCTTCCGATGCAAGCATAGGAGAAAAACTTGCTGCCAATTTAGTTAATAATATAATGTTAACGAAAGTAAGTTCTGGAGCTGGACTCAAAAAAAGCTTTAAAAATTTAGTAACCAATACTAAAAAATACATTAAAAAAGTTAAACCGAAGTGTAGGAAAAAACTAATAGAATTGGCCTACGCTGCTGCTAGAGAATTGAATCATGATTCATCTGCCAGGATTCCACGTATAATACCAATTCCTAAGTCTGGAGGGGTTCTACCTTTAATACCAATATTTGCTGGTTTGTCCGCTGCCGGCAGTATTGCAAGCGGTATTGCTGGAATCGTCAAAACCATAAATGAATATAGAGTTGCAAAGAAGCATTTAGAAGAAATGAAAAGACATAGTAAGAATGTGGAAGGTGTATGTATTGGAAACGGACTGCGGCTAAACCGTTACAAGGATGGACTTGGAATATATACAAATTTAAAGAAAAAAAACTAAATCATAGGCTACCTAATCGTGCACTTACTAATATAGATATCATACATTTTACGAAAAACGTTCCATATTTTCGCGGAGTGTTCATGAGAGATACCTTGCCGAAGTCTTCCTTTTCTAAAGAGTGCGGAATCATAAATTTAGATAATTCTAAAAATTCTGGTACACATTGGGTAGCCTATGTAATTTTAAATGAATATGTTGAGTACTTTGATAGTTACGGCAACTTGAAACCTCCAATAGAATTTGTTCGCTATGTAGATTCTAACAATATTAATTATAATTACAATAATTTGCAAAATAACAACTTATTCAATTGCGGACATTTATGCATTAGATTTCTTAAAGAGTTTTGGAAAAAGCAAAGTTTTATCAAATCATCACTTAAAAAGGTTTAAATGATACGTACCGTCTACATACGAGAACACTTTGACTTTATCTGTCACAAGAGGTGAATGTCAATTATATTGAGAAAATAAAAAAATGATAGTTTACAATATAAAATCAACTGCCAAAGTTAATAGTTTTACTCGTTCTCATACCTTCAAAAGACGAAGACATATTATACGAACTATAAAAAAAATAAGTAAAGATAATAAATTATTCCTTCGAGCTTTAGGATTTAAATTATGAGTATTCTTCAAGTGAATGATTTACCACAATTCGACAACTCTGTAGTGAGTTATGAAATTCATACATATAATCCATATAGCAACAGTTTTAATGAAAATGATGAAATACGTATACCCATAAATCAGCAAGATTTGTACGTATTACCTTCAGCTAGCTACATTTACGTTGAAGGTCGAGCCACTACAATTTCGAAAGATGGAGCAGGAAAACTAACACGAAAGGTTGTTAATTTTACCAATAATCATATATCATTTCTATTTCAAGACATTCGATATGAAATTAACGGTGTAGAGATGGATCGAATAAAAAATGCAGGTATTTCTACAACTCTAAAATCATATGTGTCAATGAGCCAGGGGGAAAGTAAGGCTGCTGCTATTTGGGGTTGGAATTTGAATGGGGTGAAAGATAATGATGGTATTTTTAGTGCCCTTATACCTTTGAATAAAGTTTTAGGATTTGCGGAAGATTATAATAAAATTATCATTAACTGTAAACATGAACTTATAATTAAAAGAAGCGGTTCGAATCTTAATAGTGTTATACTTGATAATAATGATTCCATTGAAGTAAGTATAGAGAGACTGCAATGGCGTATGCCTCATATAAAAGTTTCAGATCGGGAAAGACTAACTTTACTTAAATATTTAGAAAAAGATCGTCCTATTCAAATAGCTTTCAGAAATTGGGACTTGTACGAATATCCTTTATTACCTAGAACTACAAAACATTCCTGGGTTGTTAAAACTGCTTCACAACTCGAAAAACCAAGGTATGTGATCTTTGGTTTGCAGACAAATAGAAAAAATATGAAAAGTAAAGACTGCTCAATATTTGACCATTGTAAATTAACTAATGTTACTCTTTTTTTAAATTCTCAATATTATCCATACGAATCGGTGAATGCGAAGTTTTCTGAAGATAAGTATTATATATTATATGAAATGTTCACCAAATTTCGTCAGTCTTATTATAACACCCGGTCTGAACCAATGCTTGGTTTGGACGATTTTAAAGAAAAGGCTCCTTTATTTGTAATTGATTGCTCAAGACAGAACGAAGCCTTGAAAACTGGGGCTGTAGATGTAAGACTGGAAATAGAAAGTTCTGAAGATATACCAGAAAATACATCTGCCTATTGTCTAATCATCAACGACCGTCTATTCGAATATAAACCGTTAAGTGGTATTGTAAAGAAATTATTATGAACGCTATAGTCGATGTGCAAGGGTTTAAGACGGAAAGTAACGAGTTCATCGTGAAAGAAATAGCAGTAGCATGCGGAAATCAAATTATGGTATTATTAATCAAACCACCATACCCATTTTACAATCTCACAACAAAAGAAAGATTGCAAGTATATTGGATACAGAGAAACAGAAAACTTTTCTGGAGAGAGGGTTTTATACCATACTTAAAGTTACAGCAATATATTGTACCATATCTGAAAGATAAAAACATTTATGTTAAAGGATGTGAAAAAGTGTCGTGGCTACGAAACATTGTAAAACATGATAAAATATATAATTTAGAAGATAAGAACTGTCCTAGTTTACAGAAATTATTTCATGATTATGGAATGTCTAATAATATATTTAGCTGTGTGTATCATTCGAATGTATGTGCTTTAAAAAATGTTACTTGTTTAAAAAAGTGGATTGATAGTGAAAATATTTTAACAGTAATTTAGAAGATAAGGGCTGCCTTGAAAAAATATAAGTTCGAAATTAAGCTGCATAGCTGTATATCATAACAATATAGTGAGAATAAAGGTTTTTGAGTAAATGTTTTCTTGTTTTATTTCATAAGAAATATATTAGATACAGAATACCACAACGAACTGTGCTAAGTATAATATTCTAAAGATAGCAGCATATCTTGATAAAATGACAACACCAGATACAAGACTTCATTATGCTTTCATACATACCCGTATCAAGACTCATAAAATGATTCAAAATTATTCCAGCCCGCGTTATGAATTATTTAATAAATATAAAATGCGATTATGTTCATTTAGACATTATTGGGCTACAGTAGATTCAAAACGAAGATTGGTGATGGAAATGGCTGATGCAGGGTTTTTTTACTGTGGAAGTGGTTTAAACGATAAAGTTATGTGTTTTTCGTGTGGGGGTGGTATCGAAGATTGGGAGTATTACGATGATCCTTGGATGCAACATGCTAATTTTTTTCCTGATTGCTTTTATTTGAATGCTGTAAAAGGAACAGATTATGTTGACAAATCAAAAAGTTTATTTTTTAAAGAAACAAAAATATAAAATTATTCTAAGGTGGAGGAGGATAGATTGATTGTCTGCTGAATAAGCTACTAAACAAGTAACTATAAATTACTTACAGTAATTTTTATGCAACATTCGATTCCTACAATTGTAGATAAAGGTTGAATCATAAACTGAATTAAACAATTTAAAAATAAATTAAATACATTCTATTAGCTACAATGCAAGATTCAGTGAAATATAGTTCTGAAAGCATTTGTAAAATTATTATTCAGAATGCTAATGGTGAGGCTATATTTGTCCGTGATATGCAGCTCGCTCATAAAAAATCGAGCCCAGATTCATCAAAACCTCAGATCAGAGATACAATGCAAGAAGATTTATTCTATCAAAACATGCATGATGCATTAAATTCGGAAAATATTGAAGAACTTTTCTTTAAAAGTGATAATAGAGAGCTAACATTCTCCCGAGTTAACGATGTGCAGATTTGTCCTGAAAAATTGAAAGCAGGTTCACCAAAGTGTCGGGACACCGGCACATCAACAGTGAGGAACATAATGCGTGATTTAGTTATACCTGATTCAGAAGACATTATATGCTACCAGATTATACCGGAAGATGAAATTTCTTTTATTTGAATCAAGTTGAAATATTACATTTTAATTCTAATCTGATGAAAAGTGATATTTTAGGGTGAATAGATAAAAAATAGTGATACAGTTGATAATTGGACTTTAAATAGTTGTTAAAAAAATATTAATATATTGTATGAATAGATGAACAGAACAGTTAATTGGGGGCTTCTAGATCAGTTCGGTAAGATCTGATCTAGAAACCCCAATTAACAACTACTTGTGTCCGAATGACGACCTTCCATCCCCTCCATCCATCCATCTCCCTTTCATTTTACATTATAATAAAATCGTAGCGAAGACAAAAATAAGCATATTTTTTCACGTAATTTTTTCGAGGTTTGGAAATGATTCTAAAATCGAAAATATAATTTTTAGAATTTTTGTCTGCTTGTCTGAATGTATAATCCAGCATCGTGCAAAACCTACCTCATAGATTTGTTCAAATTTTGCATAGATATACCCTATAAGTCTAGTCCATCTGTAGGCTATACATTATTACGCTATTTGTTACGGGGGATGTTAGGGCCCTAACTGCAGGGGATGTATTCCTCTATAGTTTACCGAAAATTTTAAAAAGACGAGCAAAAAGGTTTCTATGACAACTTTGCCTCTAGTTTCGAATTTTGTAGCTCATACGGCCAAATCTTTAAGCGCAGCGATTTATATTGTGCACCTTACAAAATCCAGCACTCTCAGAGCTTGATCTATGAATAAGGTGTTTAGTTACAAACAGAATAAAGCGATTGAAAGCGCTATGTGAAACGAGCGTCAACACTGACAGTCGATGAATTGACAGATGACCCTTTGCATTTGATAGGTAATGACAGTCCCGTTATTTTGACAATTTGTCACTCATGTGCTCTGCTCGTGCTCGGCCTTCGGTTGTGTGTGTTCGTTTGTGTTATTGCATTTTCTTGGTATTCTGTTCCGATTTTATGTAACAACTTTGGTAAAGAATGTGCTCTCTGCCAAGTTATATTGCTAAATCCATCCATTACTCCTAAGTAACACAAAAACGAAACAGTCCATAGCCTTGAACTAGTCATAACTACAAATAAATTAATATAGAAAGAATAGTTCTGACTTACTAATAGTATGTAATGAAATGTTTAAAGATAAAATACAATGTATTTTCACTAATAAACGCTAAGTTATTACTGTAACGTATGTTTCTATTGGCATAATTATAACCTCAAAATCTGAAAGTGTTTTGGATTTTATACAATTTCCAAAAGTGTCCGTGAGTTTAATTTAGCTTCAATCGCATATATGCCTTATTTAACACAACCACTAAATTCACGTCTCTGTTGGTTCTGGGGCGAACGATGTATGGACGCCGAACAATGTTCTTTTTGGGTTGAAGATGGTCCTAAAGTCCTCCCGTAGGGTTTTTGCGCGGTATGAAATTATTTTCTTTTAAAGTTTGCTGTACTACTTTGACTTACTGTAATTTTGGATCCCCCCTTAGGTGCGGCGACTGACTCTCATATTCATAATGATTGAAATTTAAACAACAACTAGAAATTAAATTTATTCGGTATAAAATAGCTGACAAAAATCGAGCAGTACCTCCCCTATATAATAATTATAAGAACGGCTATTTAAGTCAACATTCAACAAATCAAATTCGGTTAAAAAAATAGGTTAGATGACTGTTAATGATTAAACTCGTGTGTTTACAATCTACTGTTATATTATAATATTATTTTAGTGATAGCTGTTCGTCAGGAATAATCTGTAAGAATGCATCAGTCATTGTATCAGTGTCGTGTCATTAGGTAGTATATGCAGGAACGCAGGCGTTCATTCATTTACTAAAAACGAAAACCTTCGCAAGCAATGGGAAATTACTACTGAAGGCTGCGGGTTTCGACCTCAGGACGATCTGCTTCTCACACAGACGACTGTACGTCGCTTGCTCCGTTGTCACCAGTCCTGACTCTATTCATAATTTGGCTGGTGAGACCAAAACAACAACAGTATTACGTAGGAAAGTTTTATAAAAATATGACTATTATTTTAGAATATTGTGGTGTGTTACGACTTTCACGCGAACGAAGCCGTGGGCTGAAGCTAGTGGTTTTATAAATAACAAATCGAGCAATTCAGCTGAAAATATTGTAGAAATCAACTACGTTGCGACAGTCCCCAATAAAACTTTCATCGCTGTTTGAGAACTTATTCAAAGAAGTTTATTACAAATATTTCAAGTATAGAAATAAGAGTATTGTGACTAGGGCTGCCAGTCGTTATAAAACTACCTATGATGACATTTGTGTACTCAGAAAGTCATTGGAGAGACATAATTTAATAAATGAGAAACAGTCATTTTTGACATATGTACATAAAATAAAAAACTTTTTTACAAAAAATTAAACCGACGAAAAATGAAACTGAAAAGCAAAAAATAAATCTTTCAGTCTAACTAAGCTCTTAAATTAATGTAAATTACAAATTTTGAGTCGGCGCCAAACAATCACCGCAGATCGATTAACGACGATCAATCAAGCTGCCATAAGTTTTCATGGCGCCTTGTATGATTGGCGCCGACTCAAAATTTGTAATTTACATTAATTTAAGAGCTTAGTTAGACTGAAAGATTTATTTTTTGCTTTTCAGTTTCATTTTTCGTCGGTTTAATTTTTTGTAAAAAAGTTTTTTATTTTTCGCTTTTCAGTTTCCGTTTCAAATAAATGAACTTATTTATTTATTTAGGACTACCAACAATAGCTTACACTACATATGTCTTTAAAAAAAACATGAAATTAAAACTTAGTACAGTGGATTAATTAGGTACTTTAAGGTAAACACCACATTACCCAAATTAAATTATGTTAATTGACAACTTGCGTACATGACTACTTTTCAAGCAATCTTAATACCGGGGAAAAACATGCTAGATTCAAAAGTCGTCATAAAGGTTTCATAACAAATCAGACAAACAGTCAAAAATTTTAGATTTCAGCTTAGGGAATCAAAGTGTAAATCAATTAGATAGCTATTACATAGTAAAACCTTTGCAAAACCTAGCATATAGACAGTTATATGCTATACCGATTTTCTCTGTGGAGGACAAAGAGTAGTAACAGGTCTACGCGGAATTCATGACGGACGGAGCACGCAAGATATTGAGTGCGAGCAGTGGAGGCTAGTCGATAATTACTTTATGAAATTTACATACAAACATTGCGTCGTTTAAACATCTTCGTTCTTCTAAAGTGTTGAAGAAATTCAAGCAATTTTTTTTTTATAAGTAGATGACTTTTTAGCTATGCCAACAGAAACAGCTAGATGCCAATCAAAGCGTTTTTGAACGTGTTCTAGACGCAAACTATTCGTAGCACAGTGCGGCCGCCACATCATATTACAGTATTCTGCTACATATCAACTACAAAGTGCACTGTCTTATGACAAAAACCCAGCATCTTGGACGCTTTTTTGGGGCTTGTATTTAAACGCCTACCAGAAAAGTTCCTATTTTACTACCACCAAATTCGAAATACCTGCCAGAATGGATAAATGCTCACCAAATTGTGTTTCATAAAGTATTGTAGAAATGAACCTATTTTCCTTTTTATTCTATGCCATAAAGATTTATAAACGTCTTTTAATTTCTTACTACCTGCCACAGGTCGACGGAGCCCCGCTCCGCGGGGCTCCTATTTCTGTCTAAAGGGTTTAAAGGAACCTAACCAACCGAACCTCGGAGTGCCCCTGATGTCGACCGTCTATGATTAGATTTGTTGAGCATTTATCCATTTTGGTAGGCAATAAGAATATAAATACAACACGTACAATTATTCTGATGAGTGTATAATTATTTTGGAACTTATGGTGTTGTTCTTTAGGCACCTCGGTATAGAGAGGGTTTATTTTATTTGAAGTTAACATATTTTACTTTGGTACTTAGTCTTAGAGTGATATTTTCTAGAACTGAATGTGGTACGTACTTGTAATAAGGAGTGTTCATATCTTGTATGAGTTTATATTTGAGTGCTAGTTTTTGATGGATGACTTTTGCTACCTGATTGTGTCTATGTGTATAGTCTGTTTTAATATTATTATTATTATTACTTTGCCTTTAATTATAAGATTATTTGTTCCTGTATATTTAACGTAGTAACACTTCATTGAGTCTAATACTTTATTTTTATTTTTGCACCATTCATCATCATCATCATCAGCCTATATTTGTCCACTACTGGACGTAAGCCTCTCCTAGTGAACGCCATTGAGCCCGATCCTTGGCTCTCGTCATCCAGTCTTTGCCAGCCGCATTTCGCAAGTCATCAGTCCACCTGGCCGGCGGGCGCCCCAACTACGTTTGCCTAAACGCGTTCTCCACTCTTGAACTTCAACGAGAGATGTGACTAGCCCATTACAGCTTCAGCTTGCTTAGTCTTTGGGCTATGTCGATTACCTTGGTTCTCTGGTGGATAACGTCGTTTTGGATTTTATCCTTCAGAGAGACTCCAAGCATAGCTCTCTCCATAACTCGCTGAGTGACTTTAAACTTATGGACCAATCTCACCATGAGTGAATGAATGAATGAATGAATGCATTTATTTGTCAGAATATTGTATAAAGTTGTTATGTTCATTATGTATTTCGATCATAATATTCTGCCGTTTCCGGCGTACAAATATGGTTTGTAAAATTATGGGTCATCATTACATTACAGTGTCGACGTTTCTACTCCGTAAGTCGTAACCGGTAGGACACACGCGTTGAAGACTGTCGTCTTTGGGCACTGCGGTATAGACGAGGAGAAGAGTTGATGAAGTTTACCAAATGCTGCCCATCCCAGCTGAATCATACTATCGGCTTCCCTCTCAAAATTGAGTTGGGCCTATAGTTTTTATGTTGAAATTGTTATCCCATTTATGTATAGTCACCATCTTTGCCACTTTCCATTTTATAGGAAATATGCAAGAAGTTAAGGATTTGCCGTTTATAGCTGTAATAAATATTACTTTTATTAATTTATAAGCTTTTGAATGTTTTGAGTATGCTCTCACTGCTAATATTTAGAACTTCCCTCGACTGCCTTCTGTACCCAACATCACACCCTCTATGACAGTCATACTCCAGCTAGGCTTAAAGTTCTCATCAAGATGAATGAAACAAGCCCAAACACGATCTAACTGCTGTAAGCTGTCGAGGAGCCCTCTCTACTGTTTTTCGTCTCCATCATCAGATGATCTTCAGGTCTCTTTTTTGTTGAAGCATCATTAGAACTACGTATATGTGCCAAGTTTCAACAGAATCGGTTCACAAGGGAACATAATGTAGGTGAAAAATCATTTAACCCCTATTTTTCTACCCTTGGGGGTGGATTTCGTTTTTCAATTTTAAATGGGACCAACTTTGGGGTATACTCTTTCCATTAAAAAAAGAATTATCAAAATCGGACTACTCGGTAAAAAGTTATGCGTGGTCCTCCTTTTTTTTTCGTCGGTTAATAATTGAGTAACACAATAAATACAGTTTTTTTGTAGTTTTCCACATACTCGAACGTCGAATTACATGTCACCTTGTCATCTGCTGAAAAAAAAACGAGTTTGTTCAAAAAGGTAAGTAAATTACTAGTGTTGATAATCGTTTGACAGGCGTTGTATGTACGTGTGGTTAATACTTCGTGGGTACCATTAGAAAAAAAAAATAGAAAATATCTGCACTTTACATTATTCTTTTAAAAATCTTTAAAAAAGTGGACAACCCTAATTCTAACTTCTCAGATCCCGTGTCAAACTGTCTACGTTAAACGGGCGTTTTATTAAACCAGGAAGTTTTCACATATCATATTTATTTTATGAAACTTCGCATCTGTCGATATTGTGCACAGATTATTTTGAAGGGACGATAAATAAATAAACTCCCTATGTGTTTAAATACTTTATAGGTAAATACATAAGTACCTATTACTTACTCTTAATTCATAAAAATCTCATCTCTCTCTCGGGAAAACTTAGGTGTAGTGATCTCCTGCCAGGGTCGCGGGTTCGTCCGAAAGGGTTACCGTAGCATTAGCGCACAGGCAACTGAAGGAACACGAGTGGGCTTTAGTCCGTAAAAGTCTGACACGCCCTCCCGCTCCGCCCAGTGCGGGAGAAGTTATTTGATGACTTCCCAACCAAAATAAAAAAGGTGATGTGACCTGTTAGTAGTGTCAATCTCTAGCATCAGATAGAACGACAGCTCACTTCAAGCTGATTTCAGCTAAGTTTTCACGGTGAGATTTTTACGGAATACTTAGATCAGCTATTTACAAAAGCAATAACGTACTTAAGTTATCTATTATCTACCTATTGAATTTATCTAAGATAAGATAAGATAAGATATATTTATTTACATAAAAATGTGTACACATACAAGAATTAAAAAAACGTGCATGCAAGATAACATAATGAATAAAATACAGGTTTAGACATGTTTGCCACATACTATGGCGTGCAAATATGAATAGTTATGATTGTTAATAATTAATTTCAAGTCAATATCATTAATTTTAAGTGAATTCAGCAAACAATATTAAATTAAAATGTCAACAGCAAGTAAAAAATAATCTATGTCAAAACAAACGCTTCTGTCCGAATTTCATTAATATTATAGTATCATTATTATAGAATTATGTCATGAAGTCAGATTAGAATTATTTGAGTATAACAATTTATTTATTTATAATATTAAAAATGTTTATTTAATACATAATGTCAAAATTTATCTGCCAAGAAATCTGTGACACTATAATAAAATTTTTGACATAAGTAGCATAGTTTTAAATTTTTGTTTAATTAAATTAACATGATTTTTTTTTAGCTCCGTTGGCAATTTATTATACACGACTGGTACCATATGAAAAATACTTTTATACATTAAGGCAGTATTCGTTTTGCGAACACAGAGACGACTTTCATCTCTTTGATTACAATTGAAAGCTTCACATGCTAGCACAAAAAGTTCAGGATTTTACTTCACAAAGACAGCTACTTCAAATATATACAGCAATGGCAATGGTAAGATACTGTATTCTCTAAAGAAAGGTACACAACTCTCGGTAGATTTTAAACCAAACATAGCCCTAACGCACCGTTTCTGTGCCTTAATATCTAGGTATTTGAAACAATGGCAATTATGGCTTTTGTGGATAGGATTTTGATTCAGATTTGTTACAGTTGTAATGGCAATCATGTCATTTAGTCTAAATAGGAATTCATTTTATATAGATTCTTTTATATTGTGTGAATGTGAGAACGTTGTAGACCTAACTTGTAGACTAGATTTGTTGACCTTTTTATATTTTGTTGAGTACATGTTACTTGTTGACAGGCCTACACTGTCCTCCCCTATCTATCAACACTGTAATTGGAAACATTGTAATAACCCCTTATTTTTAAAAGAGTAACCGTGGAGTTTCTTGCCGGCTCTTCTCCATAGGAAACAACCAATTGGAACCGTGCACCTAGCTTCTGACGTTTCATAAGTGCCCATGTTGGTTTATGTGTTTTTTTTTTTTTTTGATTTTGATTTTGAATGCTTCTGGAGAAAGTGTTTATTCAGAATTAAAATGATATTTACATAAATAACAACTTATACCTACCTAATTAATTTATAAAAATAACAATATCCTAAGTATAAAAAAAACTAAAATATGGCGTCGAAAAATTCTTCCGTATCGCTGTCGACTGGCAGTGTACCCAAGAGACTGACGGGATTGCCACATCATCATCAGCCTATATTCGTCCACTGCTGGACGTAGGCCTCTCCTAGTGAACGCAACTGAGCCCGATCTTCGGCTCTCCTCATCCAGTCTCTGCCAGCCGCCTTTCGCAAGTCGTCACTCCACCTGAGCGGCGGGCGTTCCACACTACGTTTGCCTAAACGCGGTCTCCACTCTAGAACTCGTTTTCCCCAACGATTGTCGGTTATGCGAGAGATGTGACCAGCCCATTGCCACTGCAGCTTGCAGGATTGGCACGTTGTATGCCAATACTTAGCCTCTGGCAAATGCTGTTGGCATTGTTTCAAATACCTACAAAATTAACTTCCGATTGAAATCCAACACCCATAGAAAGCAAACTTCACTTATATATCAAGAACGATTTTTAAAGGCTTCATAGTCGTATTCAAATAAATGTATAGGTATGTATTTCTTAAGTCACCGCATTTCGTCTTAACTCAAAACTTACAAAACATATTGTAATTTGCCTGTAAATGAATGACGTTTTATTCCGAAAATATCATCTCCCCTAAGTACCAAGTAGGTATCGTAGTCTCGACTTTATAGTCTGTGGCGTCACATAATTTAGAAGAATTAAATAAAGCAGAAACACATCCCTATGCGAGCATGTGCTGCCATCTGTAACAATCTTCATTAAGTTCATAGCAATTTATTGGTTTTACAACATGGGGTCTATGTTCATGTAGCTATATAGCATGGAATGTTTGGGTCGGGTGGGACTCATCATCTTCGGACGAGGCAATAACTTCGTATAATTACCGTCGAACTTCACTTACAGGTAAGTTCGTTTGACTATTCAATTATACTCGTTATTGCCTCGTCCTCAATGATGATAGAAAACAAGTGTAGATGTTCAAAGACCAGTTGTAAAACCCATTCAAAATTTTGCTAAAATGAAACACCTGAATCACACGCAAGTCGTTAATTAAATTAATTAACTCAACAATGTTGAAGCAAGAAAATATCCATCTTAATTTGAATCTCAATTTTAAACCACGGTGGCTATATTAG
The DNA here is from genome assembly GCA_916610205.1 of Griposia aprilina. Taxonomy (NCBI): domain Eukaryota; kingdom Metazoa; phylum Arthropoda; class Insecta; order Lepidoptera; family Noctuidae; genus Griposia; species Griposia aprilina. Next base: position 4,049,778 of record OU744300.1, on the reverse strand, counting down.
ATGGCCAGTATAATACTGAAGTACTTAAATGTCTTTTAGCCCATTTTTCCCATCTGACAAAGTTATCTCGTTAAATGCACCGAGAGTTTGCAAGACAAGAGGCCAACTTTGAAAACTTAACCATTTTAAGAAGACCCTTGGAAAATCCAGCAGCAATATTAAAAAAGTTCTGAATGTCAGGACTGCAGGGGTCTCTGTAATTTGGCCGTTTAATACGTCCCTGAATTTGAGAAGTTCATATTTGTCTTGGGTTTGAGAAAAAATTAATGTTTGTGCATTTCTCAGTGTCAGTGAATAATTACCTAATGGCAGTAAGTAATTTGTTAATGGTCGACTCGATCCGTAGTTGCTGTAGTAGTTTATTACGTTCGCATTTGTAATTTTAGTTTGAAACTTTACAGATAAACTAGACTCTGGCCGCGATTTCATCCGCGTGCAGCGTCGCATCGCATCACCTGCCCGCGCTATCACTTCGTCTTCACTTAGCGTTCTTTCTGACTTTTTTCTTTTTGCTCGGCCCCTAAGGGCTATAGCGTGATGTTAAATAGCTTATAGCTTTCCCCATGAATTGGGCTACGAAATGCAAAAATATTATTTCAAATCCAACCGGTAATTCCAGAGATTAGCCCCTACATTCAAACAAACAAACTGTACCTCTTTATAATATTAGTATAGATAAATATTGGTCCTTTTGCCAGCGAGTTCCTCTGAACGTGTATTCCCTACCACGAAGTAATTTTGAATTTCAGTCTTCTGGGTCCAAGTGTTTGGGGTGGAAGTAGGATAATCATTATACTAAAAAAAAAATGTTACTTTGTTGTACACCAAAATTGTAACACAACGAGTGATTACTTTTACCTTTAATTACTACTCCTACTATTAGCCTGCATCATCCCACTGTTGGGCAAAGGCCTCTCCCTATGACTTCCAGCTCTTTCATGTCCCGCCATCTTCTACGAGGTCTGCCGCGACGCCTTCTGGCTGTGTCAGGGCTCCACGTAGTGGTTATTTTGGCCCACTACTCATTGGACATACGGCAGACGTGGCCAGCCCAGTCCCACTTCAGCTTAGTGGCTTTTTGAGCAACGTCAGTAATCTGTGTTTTGGAGCGCAGTGTTGTGATACGAATATGGTCTGTAATTTGACGCCTAGAATACTGTGCTCCATTGCACGTTGGCTAACCTTGAGTTTGTACTTTTGTTTATTTTTTCAATGACCATGTCTGGGATCCAGTCAAAATGGGAAGGAAGCACATGTCCATAATTTTACGCTTGAGTGACAACGAAAGGTTTCCTTTCATAAGTTCTTTCATGGACGAGTAGCTCTTCTAGGCATTTTCGGTTCGTATTTGGTGCCAGGCATTTCACGTTTAACATAGGTTTCTAAAAAAGAAATGACCTAGTTTGTACTATCTTCAGACCTTCTCCAGATTCTGTATAATACGTCAATATATTACCGAAAATACTTGTTGCTCTTTGTGCGAAAGTTTATTGTTGTACGGTTTGTTTCTGACATTTCTGATGGTTGAGATTTGGATTTGTTTTGATTTGGTTGACCCCTCGCGAGCAGTCGTGGCTCTGTGGTAACGGCCGCGACTTAGGTAGGCACGAGTTGTAGGTCGTAGGACCGAACCCAGACAGGCGCTTTACTTTGTGAAATTTTTTCTTCACTACTGCTCTCAAAACGGTGAAGGAAAATATCATGAAAAAACCGGCATGTCATAGAACCAAACATCCGAAGACACGTGACTTCTACCAACCAGCACTGGGCAAGGGTGGTAGGTTACGGCCCACTCCCTCTCAACGAGAAGAGGCCTGTGTCCCAGTAGTGGGAACATGAGAGGTTGATTATACTAGCTAGTTTATTTTATTCTTGAAGTGTCACTAGGAGAAGAAACTATTATACTAAATAATAATTATTACCAGCTTGTTACTATCGCAGGGCGAAGAATGAATGGGATATCTCTTCATTATTAAAAGCAGGAACAAGAGTAATAATCACCACACTTGCTTACAGTGTGCTTAGCGGACCTAGTTTTTACATAATCAGCCTGTACCATTCCTACTGCTGGGACACAGGTCGCTTATCTGTGAGAGGAAATAGGTTGTGATCCAGCACGCGAGCTCTGAGCGGGTTGGTAGAAGTCACAGTCCCACGCATGCTATGTCAGGAAATGCTGGCTTCCCCACGATGTTTTCCTTTACCGTTTCAAAGTCAAGTCAAAGTCAAATCATTTATTTCAAATAGGCACATAAAAGGCAAACTTAGGAACGTCAAAATTTACAAAAAAATAGACTTGATTCTAGTTGCCCCTTCCAAAAGGTACTCGGTTAGTTTTAGTTTTGACTATTGACTAAAACTAAACCTATCGACTCATTTATCAACCGATCCATCTGTGATACGATATTTGCAGCGCGCATTCTGTCAATCGCTGACAGTTATATCAAACAACTGACAGTTATGTAAAATTAATATTGGCGTTAAGTTTTCTTAAATTTTGTAACGTTCCGATCAACTTCCTTATTTTTTTATTTCATAAGATCCTTCTCCTGACAATAAGGAACACAACAATTTTTTTTTTTGTGAAAGCGGTCCTGCCGTTCACGCGTGATGCCGTGACCAAGGGAAATAGGGATTCATTTTTATATATATATAGATATAGATATGCTGTATACATTAATTATATAATTATATGAGAAGCCGATGATGTTTTAAGATGTGGCGATGAAAACTATTGATTGCCGGCGACTTCGTCTGCGTGGATGTCAGAAAACAAAAATGCGTCTCTTTACTAATTATTTTCTTATTATTAAGTAGCCTAAGTTGTTCCTTTACAATAACATCAGCTATCTGCAAGTGAAGAACGCGTTACGAAGTGTTAGCCGAAACTAACAGGCCGACAAAGAAACAAAAAATAAAAAATAAAAGTTTTTTTGATAAAAAATCCGTATACATTCTTAAAGGTATATTTAGGCATTTAGCAAAAAGGTGTTATTTTGACATTAGAAACAGACACTTCAAATTTATTTATTTTTATAGATGTTGTCACCAAAATTTTACCCCCAGTCTGATTTTTGATTGAAATGCATCCAATGCTATAAGAAACATATTCCACGTCTTCGAAAATATTCAGACGAAACATTTTTATTCAATACCCCTCTTTTCGCCCTCTTTAATGGTGATTCTTTTAACGAGAGCTTAATCTTTAAGTTCAAAAGTTCGTTAAAAGAAATCCCCTGTCATAAGAACGGCTAATAAAACATTCTGAAGAAATAATCTTTTAATACATAATCTGTGCTTTTACTTTAGCGGAGTTCAAACGAAGTGCTAAGTAGCTGGGGGATTTAAGTTTATTGATGAAATTCTCGAGTTTTAGCAAACAATGGTATTGTTTTTACCAAAAATTAAACCTTCCAACTCAAGTAAATAATAAGTTTATCTTACGAGTATCTATAATATCTTCTTCAGGGCCCTAATTCACTATGACCACTTAACGATTCCTTACCTCGAAACCACATCAATTCCTTATCTAACCACGACATCTGCTAATAACGTATTCTCTATGATACAATAAACGCAACTGTTTCTACAAGACACGATATTGACATGGTAAGATTACGCGGGGAAAATTTTCAACGCAGGGGGGCGGCAATCTCTCGCGTCCGGCCCTGGTCCAGGCCATGGTACGGAGCGAGAGGGAATGGGAAGCCGTCACCTCCTTCTGCGAAGCAGTAATGCTCGCGAAGGAGGAGGCGGAGCGCGTGAGGGAGAGGCAATCGTTGCACCCTCACGCCCCTAGTCGCCTCAGGAGGAGACACCCTGGGCGTCGGGAGTTGATAGCTGACTCCCGGCCACCGTAGGCGCGGGCATGCGGATGGTAAGGACCAGACCCGGGTCGACAGCGCTTTGTGTTCCAAGCGCACCTCAAAGAGATGTCAGCATAATTGAAGGGGTCTGATAGGGCCGATGCCTGCCGGTGTCGCAGATTGTTCGAAAGAGTTAGCGTGACCCTGGCGCACAGGCAACTGAAAGAACACGGGTGGGTTTTAGTCAGTAAAAGTCTGACATGCCCTCCCGCTCCAACCTGAGCGGGAGCAGTCATTTGATTAGTTCCCACCCAAAAAAAAGAAAAAAAAAGGGGCTCAGAATGATGTACTGTATCCATGGTAACAGGTTGCGCATCAATGTCCCTGCAACCCTGTACTTAGAAGTTGGTAAAAAATTACTGTCTACTCCCTATGCTGGCAGTAATATATAGCCGCCCTAAGATATACTTTACACGCGAGTCCAATACTAATTTGAACACGTCTAATGCCCATTCTCACTAACACTACGAAACACCTAAATGTACGCCCGAACGTTGAAAATACATCAGTGCACTTACAGAGGTATGAGGAACAGGGTGTAAAGTTGACTCATACCGCCATATAAAAGGGAGAATCCTTCGACCAGACGGGTGTCGTGTCTGGTGGGCAACTGCCCGTTTTTTTTTTTTGTGATTGGATTCTTGCAGGTCAACCTAAGAGGTTATCGGCTGCTTAACCGGATATGACTGCCCGACGTTTGATGCCGGGACGTTATACAGGGCGTCCCACGGATATGCCACATGGAGGGAAAGTACCTTGAATATTGTAGATGGAACATTTTACTGAAAGAAGACATTATTTGAATTTAAAATAAAATTTAATCTGCATTCGTAGATATTTAAATAATTACATGATTGAACCGGAAATCGAACCCGTTACATGAGAAAAATAATCACCCTGTAGCTTTATCATACCGATCGAAAGGCTTCATCATAAGGATTATTTTTTGCCAAATAACATAGTGTCACAAATAAAACGAAGACCATGAATTTTAACATTTGATGTGAAAAAAAAAACTTGTAAATTTTGTTCAGAAAAATGAAAAGCTGACATTGGCGTACGGACATACAATCAGGATACGGCTCGATTTGTTGCATACAACCAGGTAATTACCAACCTACTAATTACGTATCTCTTTATCATTTTATTATGCACTTAAATTATAATAGGGAAATGATGCGTACTTCTCAAGTGGGTACATTTATTAGTAATAGGTACTTATGATAATGTCAGTTGTATGTCCTTAAGGCAATATCAGCTTTTAATTTTTCTGAACAATATTTCACATCAAATGTTTAAAATTCATGGTCTTCCTTTTATTTGTGACATTATATTACTTAGCAAAAAATAATCCTTATGATGAAGCCTGTCGCTCGGTATGATAAAGCTACAGGCTGATTATTTTTCTCGTGTAACGGGTTCGATTTCCGGTTCAACCATGTAATTATTTAAATATCTATGAATGCAGTTTAAATTGTTTTTTAAATTCAAATAATGTCTTCTTTCAGTAAAATGTTCCATCTACAATATTCAAGGTACTTTCCCTCCATGTGGCATATCCGTGGGATGCCCTGTATACAATATGCTCGTTGCGCGGTAAACTCTGCTTGCGCGATGCAGGACTTTTGTGTGACGTCAGTGTGACGCGTAGCTCGCATGTAGCGATGTAGTAGCCGCTACATACTTTTATTCGGGCATTCATTTAGCTGGGTTAGTAAAAACGGGTATTAAGGTAGGTCGTAGGTGAAACCTATTCGTCATTCGCCTATAATTTGATTCGTAATCAACTATCAAACCGGAACCCAGCAATGCTGCAATGGTTATAGAAATAGGTGACCAATTACTACCTATAATGGTGAATTGGTGTAAAAAAATATGTTAATAGCTTTGATACTCCAGTGAAAATTCTAACTAATATTATAAGTACGAAAGTAAGTTCGTTTGTTTGTTACCTATTCACGCCTAAACTATTGAACTGAACATCATGAAATGTTGCGTATACGTTGTCAGGGGTACAGAAAAGGACATGGGACATATTCTAAAAAGCAGTATTGCTGTGTTTTTATTCCCCGGACCAGTCCTTTTACAGATCATACCTTTATAACTTACTAGCTTTTGCCCGTGGCTTCGTCCGCGTGGAGGTGGAATAAATCCTATAAATCCTTCTCCATTAAAAATACATATTTATGTACTTACCTGGCCTAGGTTCCAACTTCCATGGTGTTTGGTCAAACTGTGTTGGAGTTCGCTCTAGACTCACAAAATGTAATAGTTAAATTTAAACAAATTTACTCTACTACACTACTATAAACCACACTACTAAAGTTTCTAATGATAATTATTCAATCATGATTCGAAAGACACGTAGCGCCATCTAGCATCCCAAAGCAATTGTGACTGTCGAAAGTTAATGTTCTTTCCCTCGGGAACAGTATTTTTTCTGGATAAAAGGTACCCCATGTCCTTTTCTGTACCCCTGACAACGTATATGCAAAATTTCATAATGTTCAGTTCATTGGTTTAGGCGTGAAAAGGTAACAAACAAACGAACTTACTTTCGTACTTATAATATTAGTTAGAATTTTCACTGGAGTATCAAAAGCTATTAACATATATTTTTTACACCTCAGTAACGATTACGTAAATACCTACAAAACATAATACTTAAATGAAACACCAAGACAAAGTTCCAGTGATATTTCTCAAGGAATGTGTTTTGACCAGTGTATGCATTGTCAACAGTTTAAGGTATCACAAGGGTGGTTGGAAAGGTGCCCAAATTAGTTGAGTATTTGGGACATTGCTTCAAGATAATAGAAAAAACGTTTGTTCCAACCTAGACGTACGTGAGCAGTGGTGGCCCAGTGGTAACAGGCGTGACTTACGGGTCGTAGGTCGTAGGTTAGACAGGCGCCTAATTTTGTGTAAATTATTTCATCACCACTGCTCTCAAAACGGTGAAGGAAACATCGTGAGGAAACCGGCATCTCCTAGAACCAACCCGTACTGAGCCCGCGTGGTGGATTACAGCCCACTCCCTCTCACCGAGAGAAGGCCTGTGTCCCAGCAGTAGGAACATTATAGGCTGATTAATTACGACAAAAGGACTTACCCATAAGTTGTCTGCTAAAATAAATATTTATAAGCATATATTTAAGTTCTTTCTTTATGCAGAAAGTAAGGGTTCTAGGGATGACACAATGAAAATGTAACAATGACGCTCCTAATCTTGTATGTACAACGAGTAAACTTAGCAAATGGGCACACAATTTTCACTGCTTGAGCACTTTTTATTATAAACACTGAACTGTATGACCAGAAAGGTGATTATGACAATAGTCCGATTGGCGTGGAGTGTGTGTGATTGCGATTTCTCTGAAGGAGAATTTTACTATTCTACTGATGCCTACACTGTCCTGATAATACTGGACCTGCGAATCATGGTGTGTTGCCGTATACGGGCTGAATATTGAAACAATATGTCCGAATACTTCTTTTCTTGTTTGGTCACCCTACAATTAGGGGTGAGTTCCGGATGTTTTTACACGTCCATCCCTTATTGGATTTCTTTCATTGCCTGCCATAAGTGGTAATAAACTCCGGACAAAGAATAGGTTCAACGCCTTTTTGTCCTTGAATTGTGTTTTTTGAACTAAATACCTAATGGTTACATTAGTTTAATAAACTTTATTGAATTAGCTTAATAAGCATAAATGATAAATGATTTTATTTCTATATGGTGTCCCGCAGGGCAGCGTCATCGGACCTTTACTATTTCTATTATATATAAATGACCTGCCACTTAATATACTTCATCCTATGATATTATTTGCAGATGATAGCACATCAATTGTTTCATGTATAAATAAAGAATCATATGTAAATGACATTAACAATACAATTAGTAATTTAATAAAGTGGCTTGACAATAATAATTTAGTTATTAATCTTCAAAAAACTAAAATCATGCACTTTTACCAACGAATATTTATGGGAGATATGGATATAAACTACAATGGTCAAACTATAGAAAAAGTAAACAGTACAAAATTTTTGGGAATCATAATTGACAGCCAGTTAACTTGGAAGCCGCAAGCAGAAGATATATGTAAACGTTTAAGCACAGCCGCGTTTATGTTGCAAAATCTAACAAAAAAAGTAAATTTATCGACAGTATTAGTGGCTTACCATGGTCTAGTAATTTCTATCTTAAGATTTGGTATAATATTTTGGGGTCACTGTAGTGAACGAGAAAGCATTTTCAAAGCGCAGAAGCGCTGCCTGAGAGCTATATTTGGTCTTAAAGTTACAGACAGTTGCGTACCTATATTTAAGTCTCATAAATTATTAACCTTCCCATGCCTTTATATTCTTGAATTAGCAATATTTGTAATAACAAATCGATGTCTATTTGAAACTTTAATAGAAACTAGAAAATGAGGTACAGCTATGAGATCTCAATACCAGAATCTATTATGCACGGGCGTATTTAAAACTAGCTTATTGAAAAGAAATGTGATTTGTATGGCTCCTGTAATCTTTAATAAAATACCAGACCAAATCAAAAAATTACCGTTGCAACAATTTAAAAAACGTTTCACAGAATTACTTGTAGATAAATGTTATTATTCTGTGCAGGATTTCTTAAATGACAAATTTTTGTAATATTGTTAATATCCTCTACTTTGTGTTACATTTGCATGCTATACTAAGGCAGAATGTAGGTACATGGATCCTACTTATAACTTAACAACTTATTTTTATGTACCTACATTCTAAGCAAATAAAGACCTATTCTATTCTATTCTATAAATAGGTTTGTACAAACACTATATCTACTATATAACTGTACAATCATATGTTTTAAACAAGATGAGGTCGGCGTTTCCTTACTGACTACTCTGAGAAGAAAGGCCGAAACAAACTCAGAGGTCACAGTTTATTTTAAAGTCCAGACATAATCTTGGTCAGATCATGTGAAAACCATGTAGACTAGTGTCTTAAATGGTCTTTTGAGGAAAAAAACACAGACTGAGTGTACCTGTCCAGTCAGTGCACGCATTTGTCAGTAATCGTGCAGCACAACTCGGAACTTAAGGAGCTCAAACATTTGGTTAGGCCATATAAATTACTCAAACTGCCAGATCATGATTAAAACTTTATAAAATTTGAGTAAGAAACTACGTAACTCAATGACATCTAAATCTTCAAAATTTAACTAATCTCTAACCGGTGAATAAGGTTTTTATCCATCAACACCATCATAAAATATCATTAAAACACTGTTGGATAAAGGCTCCCAATATTTTGAAATAAATTTTATGCAGACTTAACAGACTAACAATTTAACGTAATACTAAAATTCATCCAACTTATTTTATTTCTTTGAAAATATTTTTAGAAAATGCAACATAAATTAATATACTTACTCGCATTTTCATACAAGACATTTTCTCTCTTTATTATCTTTATACAACGTCTAAATTATTTAGCACATCTCACTTAAGTGTAAGCAGTCTTTATACCAGCGTCAACGCCCACTTAATACTCCAATATAAATACAACTAAATTTTAATACAACACTAAACTAAACTAAGAAGAGAAGACGACAGTTAAACTGCACTAAACATGGTTAAGTTCAGTCACTATTTACTGCTAAAAGGTGATTGTGTTCATAAAAGAGAACGGTCCGTTCAAATTTTAGTGCTCAAGCATTTTGTTTGTAGATTTAATACAAAGATAATTTTGGCTCCCGTAAAAATATTCTTGTATCTAGGAGGAGATTTTAGGTAATTCCAGGGGCGCCCCTAAACAATGCCTCTTTTAGCATTTTTTAGGGAGGCCAACTGGAATAATAACTCGAAATGATATATCTTTTTAAATCCGAAAGCTAAATCATGACAAATCGAAAGAGAATGAATGGGTTCGAATTTCATTCAAATATATCTCGTCATGAATCTGGATTTAAAACTAAAATTCAGTTAATAGTCCTTCAAACAGGTGCGACACGTGATGCGACACAAAGGCACCGCCTGTCGTGCGACGAGCAGTGCCTTTGTGTCGGATCGCATGTCGCACCTGTTTGAAGGAGCCCAATAAGATTAGAATGTTAACAGCCAGATTGATACTATCAAAATCAAAAGTCAATTATTCCAACTCTTTCTCTCGGAGGTTCTCAATTCGCCTGTTTTTTTTTTTTTTGTTTTTTTGCTCAGAACTTTTTTCTGGATGAACCGATTTGGATGATTCTTTTTTTTTTTTGATAGGTGGTGCTTCACATGTGGTCCCATTTAAATTTGATCATGGTCTGACTAGTAGTTTTTGAGTTATCCTTAATACTGCATATGTTTTCCAATTATTTTATATGGATCATGTGTTAATAATTTCCTGTCAATGTTATTTACACACCAAGTAGTGGTATACGAATTTGTGTGGGGTAGGTACCGCACCTAAAAAGTGAAAAATAAAAACTTTTTTACAAAAAACAATCGACTTCCAAAAAAAGCACTAAAAGACGTGAAAAATAATTTTAATTTCGGAAGTCGGTGGCCAAAAACGAAAATACAAAACCAAAGACACCAACTTCCGAAATTACAGTTATTTTTCACGTCTTTTAGTGTTTTTTTTGGAAGTCGGTTGTTTTTTTGTGTTGTTGTTGTTTTCTAACAACGTCCAAAATTATACCACTAAAATCGTCACCCACTTCCTCTACATTCTCCCATAAAAACAGCTTTAAAAAACGGTAAACAGAAACTCAAAACTATTAGTAGGACACACATCTTTACTTGGTACCGCTTCAGGCCGTTGTAATTTCCCAAGGGAAGGTCTAAACACAGAATACTACAGGTACAGAAGGCCAGTTCTATACAACGACCAAAAACAGGCGCACGCACCGGCCACACCCAAGGCGCTTTTAAAATTTAGTGTAGCTCACCACGTTACCTCACGATTTCACCGTCACGATACAATAGCAAGGAAAATGTATGGAATTGTATGAAACCCTCGCCTATAGGCGCGGAACATTATAATGTTACCAAATCTGAGACACAGGCCTCCTCTCGGTGAGAGAGAGCGGGCCGTCACAGTGTGGGTTTGTGAATATCACATGCCTTCTAATGTTTGTAGAGTTCTTTGAAGACACTTTTAATTTTCGGTCGGGAAGACGATGTCGTCTTGCTGTTCTTTGTCAACAAACATCTTTAAAAAAAAATTAAGTCTACGATAATAACGTGACCTACTATGACGTGTTAAGAGGGTGCATTCTGAAAGTTGGGAACGTCGCAAACAGAAATGTAAAATATTTCGCTGTTTTGATTAATTTGTCAATATTACTAGATTAAGTTATGAAATATGGCTCTGTACTGCATTAAAGTATTGATTAATCGTCACACTAAATATTTATTTCTAGGTGTAGAAAAAGCATTCAGATAGGCAGTCGCTCCAAATAAAATAATGATACTCAGCTGCATCTGGTTAGACTGCACCCTGACCTTGACAAAGTTGTAAAAAAGCTAGGTAGATGATGATGAGGTGTAGAAAAAGCATTAAAAATGTTTTTTTAAAAGATTTGATAAATACATACAACACAATACATAATACAACACACAACACCCAACATAACATAACACATTGATATATAATACATTGATATTTTACAACTACATATTTAAGACGTTGCCTTTCAGAATACACCCTCTTAATAGCGTCCATAGACGAGTACGCACGGTGAACTCAAAACTTACTAATATCAGTGAACCAGATGGAATTTTGTGAGAGTGCGCTTCATAGATTGTGCGCTTGCACTAACTCTACGTAGACACATGTCTATGTGTGCTTGCATCTCTCTCGTTGTATGGAGCCAACCTTCTGTCCCTATCTATTCCGTGGTCTAAGTCCCCCGATCCGGTAGGTCTGTTTAATCAACGCTCTGCTTATGTTCCGGTTTGAGAGTACTATGTAACTTGATACCTTGATGGTGGTAATTAGAAATTGGTTTTGTACGAGGTACAGTAAAATTTCGATTGAAAAAATTAAGTTTGTGATTTGAGTGGTTTTAGTAGGCGGATGGATCGATTCTTGAAAATTACCATTTAATGTTTCAGGCCTACTTGATGAGAAGTGGTTATTTCTGCTTATGGATGACACCAGGGATCTCCAATGTAGTTGACTTTAGACCAAACTTTTAATATTTTGCTAAGCTGTAACTTCACAGACACTCATATCCATAAAAGTTTGTGCTCGGTGCATAGGATAGTACTTTCTAGTGTCCTTTACCACAAGGATAAAGAAAGCTTTTCGAAAATTACGTGCATTTTAATATAAAATAGAGTACATTACTGCAGTGGCCGACAACAGAGGTATTGATGGACGATTTCACGTTCGTCCATCAATGCCTGGTTGCGGCCAAGGCTTGTATAGTACTTTTCTTAAATAATGCGCAGAAATTCAAACTAAGTAAATGAATTATTCAATGAAGAACAGCGGTAACTTTTCTCGCACCAATATGTCCATTTGTTTCTTTTTCACTTTAAACAGCTCTATTTGCTACGCAAGTTCGAAATTTAAATAAAATCTTTGATAAGTTACCTCCTTGGTTGCCATGGGTCGAAGTAAAAAGTTTGTTCCATTTTTAAATTATACGAAAGAAATAAGTTTTCATAGTAATTTGTTCTGCCACTAAACACGACGAATAAGGATTTTCATATTATCATTGCCGGCCACTAATCACGACAGATATGGCTTTTCATATTAACATTGCCGGCCGCTGCTCGCATGACCAGTACAGCACTTTCAATTTATCTCGAAGAAGGTTGTCAAAATAATGTTCGAATTTCCAAGCATGATTGAGAAAAATAATAAATTGATAAAGCATCTTAAATAAGGTAACAGTTCATACATTTTTCTCAACGTCTTAAGACGCTATAAGGTAAGCTCTAGGCAACGTCATTCAAAATGGTCAAATGTGTAGTGGAAAAACTCCGCGTTTACAAGTAAACATGCGTGAAGAATTCTATACAGGATCAAATTAAATTAGCTAGCGAAACTCCGGAAAGAAAGAGAAAAACACACTGTGTGTCGTTGGGAGATGCCATTAGTTTTTCAGAAACCTGTAAGTTGCAACATGTTCATATCAAAAATACTCTTCACACAGAATACAAAAAACAACCAGCGTTCGTACTAAAAACATTCTTAGACTGTGTCCAATAAAATTAGCTAGCGAAACTCCGCAGACGTGACGGATATCGATATCTAAACACTATAAAATAAAAATAAAAAGATTTCATGTTTTTTATAGGTTTCAACAACCGCTGTTAGAGTTGTTACATGAAGTGTGAGTTAAAAAAATATGTTTTATCGTGTTTTAGATCATCGATACCAATCACATCTGTGAAGCAGAAAAAATAGATTTTTTAAACTGATTTTTAAATTAATACACTAACTGCGGTCGATGGATCGACCTGGATGGATGGTTCGACCCCACAAAAAAATCATGAAATAAATTTCTTTTTGTTTTGTCATGTTTAGATTCATTTCATTTATTTCTATAACAATTTTTACATTGTGTCGAAAATTTTACACAAAAATTATAAAAATTAAAAAAAGTACATTAGAAATCATTATTTTAACAGTAACCAAATAAATTAATTAAACAGTAAAACATTTGCAATTCCCTGCTATAATTTGTTAAATGTCAAAAAAATAATATCAAAACAAATAAACTAAAGATTCCACCATGACACCTGTCAAAAATATAATCTAATGTTAATAAAAATAGTGATATTATAAATTATATATTATGTCAAAAAGAATTTAAAAACAAAATAAATCAGATTCATCCATTACACAATGTCAAAAATAAAAATAGCATTTCAATAAAATATTAGAATAATAATTAAAGTCTGGTTGTGTGTGTCACAGAGAAACTCATCAAGGGTGTAATAGCACTTTTCTATCAAAAATAATTTTAGCTGCTGCTTAAACTGATTTAATTTGTATAATGACTTTAAGTGTACAGGTAATTTATTAAATAGTTTAATTGATTGATAAGCTGTAGAATGACTACCTTTAAATGAAGTTGTATCTTATTTTGTAAGTCCCTACGCCTAGTAGCTTCCCGCTTACTTCTTTCTTCTGGTGTTTCAAAATTCTGCAGCTGTTTCATAAGATCCGTGAGAAGAACTAAAATATACAAACAAGGGACCGTTAGTATACGAATTTCTTTAAAGTACTCCTTACACGATACCCACTGTGGAATTCTCACCATGGTTCTTATTGCCCTTTTTTGTATAATGAAAGCTGTATTAATGATAAATGATAAATGATAAATGATTTTATTTCTGTAAGTAGGTTTGTACAAACACTTTTACACGTCAATCATATTTTTAAACTAGATGAGGTCGGCGTTTCCTATCTGACTACTCTGAGAGGAAAGGCCGAAACAAACTCAGAGGTCACAGTCTCTTTTAAAGTCCAGACATAATCTTGGTCAGATCATGTGAAGACCATGTAGATTGGTATCTGATATGGTCTTTTGAGGAAAGAACCACACAGATTGAGTGGACCTGTCCAGTCAGTGCACGCATTTGTCAGTAATCGTGCAGCTCAACTCAGGAAGTCAGGACTTAAGGAGCTCAACGATTCGACGAACAATACCAAAGAAAGGACATTTGGATAGGCCACATACATTACTCAATCTGCCAGATCATGATCAAAATTAACTGCGAAAAAAAAACAATGACCCACATAATCCTCACATCATTAAACATACACACAATAATTAAAATAACATAATACTTTACAAGTAAATACTCATGTCATTGTGTATATAAAATTCAACAAACATACCAAGCAAGGGATAATCGTGCTTTAACCGATCATCATGACCTTTGATTTTGATTAAAGATAAAATCATAACTTCTCAAAGTGTGGGTATACTCGAGTACACCCACACTTTGAGAATATGAGCAGAGGTACAGTACGCGCAAAACTTTATGAGCTCTCGGAAGTTGTACGCGAGTGGCTGCGCAGTATGCATAATATAGGTTTCCGAGGGAACTTTCTCTCTCTCACACAACCGTACCATGCGCGGTTTCGTTCTCGGGCCTATATTCATTGGGCTGAATTCTTGTTTTGCGCAAATTGTATACCTAATTATGCCTCTGCCTACCTATGTATTTGGGGAAACAAAGCGTGATGTCATGTTATGTCATAACTTTTTCACATAATTACACTAACAGACGTAAGCTCAGCTTTATTTAAAATTTTGTTTCAACGAGCTTGAATAATTAAATTAGTAACCGGTTATTGGACACGATGAAATAATGAAATTAAATCCCTGACGCATTTAGGTACAGCATCAGTATATTATAGTTTTACCAACAATATTTTGGTGATAACTCTATCGTTTTTGGGCGAAATATATTGATGGAAAGTAAAAGATTGAAGTCGAAAAAAATGCGGGGCAGTGTTTGGGGACTGCCGATAGAAGTGAAAACTAAGTAACTTGTGAATTGTATCATTATCGAGCTCCACGCTTTTTGTTCACCGAAAAAGTACACATGTATACACAGTATACATATAGCTCATGGAAAGCGTTCGGTGACGATGACGCGAGTTCCATGATTTTTGTTCATCCAAAAAGTGCTCAATGTGCTGAAAGAAGTTTTCACTTCAAAAATAATCATAAAATTGACTCTTATTTCGTAGAAATTTTATTTCTACCTATATTATCACACTGCTGGACAAAGGTCTTTCCCATAGCTTATAAAGCTATATAACATAAAAACAACTTCATCAAATAGTACTTATTTATATTTTATAAGTGACTTCCCAGTCAGACCCTTTACCATCCCTGATGACGGGCCGATAAGACTACTTCACAAACATTAATAATTACATAGATATTCGAGAGATATGCCTTCACTCTATATTTGCTCAAGTTTAAGTGTCGCCACCTTTTCCCCACTCCTGAAACTCACACATAAACACAAGAAATAGATACGGCACACTGAAGCTTTTTTCGCACGCAAACAAGAAAATATGCGTAACACTTTTGTACTATTTTATTGCACATATGCTCATAAGGGGCGGGCACTAGAAAGTATAGATACAGTCACTGAATGCACACATGCAACTCTAGCATCAACTAGGGAAGAGGGGTTGGTATAAATATTTGATCGATAAAAATATCGATGAAAACTGACTGCAAAAAGAGGTGTTTCTGGAACATATTTTTATATCGTGCATTTTTCTGCTTTTCGATGTGGAATATTACAACACCAATAAAACAAATCAAGTAAAAATATAATATTTTGAGTCATGCTCAAACTGGTGAAAATCAGTTGATGAGAAATTATTTGTATCGACCAATAAGACCTTTTGGGACTAGCAAAGTCTTTATGAACTTTGAAGTCAGTCGAAATTTGTTTGAGGGAAACCAATTATTTTCCCTGCATTTTGCATCTACCCATTTATGTTTAATTTCTGGATCTTTCGGGAAACTGAAATAAAATGTATTAATTCTTTTATAATTCTTGATATAATTTCTTATTAGGTATTTATTATTTTCTTATTAGAGCAACTAACAATTATCGATATCCATATCTCAGTGCTGCGCACCACTAATGCATCGTTTTGACATGCATCAGTCACTAGGCAAAGGCTGTCGCATGTCAAAAATATTTCACAACTAGATAATTTGTAAAATACTTAAATATTATAATTAATGCAGTGATTTTTTAGTTTTAGTTGTCCTAAGGTTTGTTGTAATTGTGCTATTTTGCAAATAAGAACGGAACAATTCGGCATATCGTAAAAATACGAAATCACAATACCCGTTCCGATGCAAACATATGACTAAACGGTGCAAACTACCGTCGCGCGTATTTAGGGTCAGTTTGACCAAATAGAGGCGACATGTGCCACGCCTCTGAGCCATATCCCTCGATATCCGTGAATAATTATCATATGTAAACGTTCACAAGAAACACAAGAGAATGATAAATTGTGTTTAAATTCTGTAAATTGTTAAAAAATAAACTCTTACACGTCAATAATAAATTATGGTTTAAATGTATTGTAAATGACATATTGTACAAGAATTTATATTGTATGTATATGCATATACGTTAAAAATATGTGCAACGAGCTTAGTGTCCCCTTTAACTTATACACGTATTTTCTTTCTTTCTTTTCTTTCTTACATATTAAACCTGTCCATAACAGAAGGAGTATTCCCAAAACGTCTTAAAATGTCAATTGTTAAATCTCTGTATAAAAATGGAATAAAAACGGACATGAACAATTATCGACCGATAAAATTAATCCCCATTTTATCTAAAAATTTTGAGAAAGTTATTTATAATAAAATAGAGAACTTTATGACGACTTGTGAGATTCTTAAAAAAGTACAATTTGGCTTTAGAAAAGGCAGCTCTACTGCTTTATCATGTTTCTCGTTATTAAAACATATCACTGAAAGTCTTATTCAAAATTCCTAAATAGGCTGCGTCTTTCTAGACATGACGAAGGCCTTTGAATTCGTCTGCCATAAAAGAGTACTCTCAAAGCTTTCTCATTATGGAATCCGTGGAAAGGCCAACGACTGGATTAAAAGCTATTTTACCAAAAGACTACAATGTGTAGAAATAACAAGAACTTGTCAATATGAACATAAAAATTTAGGTCGGAATATGGACAAAATAATTATGGCACACCACAAGGAGGTATCTTATCCCCACTTCTGTTCCTAGTGTATATCAACGACTTGCCGGAAGCGACAAACAAAGATTGCATACTGTTCGCTGATGACACGACATTAATTATTAAAAGTGACAATAACAATCATTTGAAAAACTACGTTTTTAAAGCTTTAGACGATGCAATCAATTGGCTGGATAAAAATAACTTAAAAATAAACATGACGAAATCAAACATAATAAAATTTCAGACATTTAACGCACACATACATAATCTAGACATTTAATATTAAGATTCCCACTTAACTACTGTGAATGACTGTGTATTCTTAGGTATAAATGTCGACAAAAACTGCAGTTGGAAACCACACGTCGATAGAATCCTGTTAAAAATATATCGTTTTGTATATGTCCTGAAAAGAATCAGACAAACTGATAACCTCGATACTGCGATGGTTGCTTACCATGCTTACGTATCCTCTGTACTTAGATACGGTATTATAATTTGGGGCAACTCAGTGGACGTTGACAGAGTTTTCAAAGGACAAAAAAAATGTGTCCGAGCAATATGTGGAGCCCACTTTTTAGACGGCTGTAAGCCACTGTTTCAAAAATTAAAAATATTACCATTACCATGTCTGTATATTTTGGAAACTTTATTTTTGTAAAAAAAAACTATAATCAATTTGAAAGTATTGGTGACAAGCTAAAGAGCCGGACACGCCATAAAGACAGACTACGGTTGCCACCAATGAAATTAAAATTATTTAGGAAAATGTTTACTGCATGTCTATTATAATAATTATATAACCATTTACCAAATTCCCTTCAAGATTTACCATTGACATTGTTAAAAAAAATATTTTTAAACTTTTACTGCATAAAAATATTATACTATTACGGAACATCTAGCTAGAGGATAAGTCAATGGAACCTATACTTAATGTAAATTTGGAATAATCCTAAAATAATAATCAATGACTTTGTAATTGACATGAAATGTATTTGCACGCCTTATCAGGACTTGCAGGATATGCTGAAACTAAATTTACTGTAACATCTATTGTACCATATTCTGGCAAATAAATATTTTTGATTTGATTTGATTTATGGACGTAAATGAGGCAAGAGGAGTATGCAAGGATCGTAGCAGGTGGCGTTCTGTAGTTTCTGCCTACTCCCATGGAAAAAAGGCGTGAGTTTATGTATATAATGTATGTATGTTATATTATATCAGAATTACATAATTATTAGTTGTTAATTTATATTATGAAAATTGTATTTTTTAGTTTTATGACATTGCATGCCGTAAGATAGAATGTAGCGGAAACTCTTAGTGATGTAGCATCTTATATATGTACCTATATTATAGGCAAATATTATTCTGAATCTAAACTATGAATTTAGTGTTTCCTACCCGACTACTCTGAGAAGAAAGACCGAAACAAACTCATAGGTCACAGTCTCTTTTAAAATCCAGACATAATATTGTTCAGGCCATATGAGGACCATGTGGATTAATATAAGCTGTTGCGTTATTCTGTAAAGTTCACAAAATCACGACAAGCCTCTGAACTTTTCATTTTGTTTTTTAAGTCGCAGACTTACTACCTCCACACTATTTGAATTTAGACTTTTGAATATTTTATTCCTAGACGTTTTTTTTAAATCTTTATTTATTTGAAAGGGTTTTATCACTTAGTGATAATGATTAAACTTTTTCTGTAACGGAAAACATTGAATGACTGAAAACTAAACAATAGGTAATAAATAGTTATTGTTATAATTATGACGTACTTGATAGTGTTGTTCCTATTCATGACATGACATAACATCACGCCTGTATTCCCCGAAGGGTTAGGCAGAAGTGTACCTATAGTACACCCCTATCCCTATCCTATCTGTTCCTATTCGTTTTGATAAAAAACCGAACAGTCGACACAACATCCTAGCCTCGTCAGACAAGGGGTCGGTAGGATGTTGTCACATGCCGCCATTTCAAATCCCACACCAAGCGAATATTGTCTATCGTGTATGTTCTGGTCACATTCCATCAGCATTTGGTAAATATCCTCAATCACTCCACAAACTTCGCAGTTTGGTGTGGTACTTTTACCCATTAAATATTTAAACTTATTCGATGGAATGTGGCCCGAACGCATCCGCAACAGAGCTACTATATATTTCTATCGCCCTTCCTTCAAACCATGGGTAACGAAGCGGTTCAGACTGGAGATTCTTAGACATGATTGCCTCTTTAACCATCTAAACCTATACAAGGAACTTTTGGCGCGCGGTCAAATCAGAACTAAGGCCAATCACCTTGTTTTAAAAAAAAATCGCTAAACAATTTCTAATATTGTTTATGACTGCGCTTCTCTGTCCATATTATTCGAGTGCCAAAAGATACTTAAGCACTTTATACATGTACTAGCTTTTTCCCGCGCCTTCGCGTGGGTATAGGAAATTATCCCCAGGGAACGTATTACCGGGATAAAACGTATCCTACGTGTTAATCCAGGTTATAAACTATGTGTGTTCCAAATTTTATCCAAATCCTTTCAGTAGTTTTTGCGTGAAAAAGTGACAAACATCCATCCATCCATCCATCCATCCATCCATCCATCCATCCATCCATCCATCCATCCATCCTCACAAACTTTGACATTTATAATATTAGTAGCAAGTATATTAGACGTTTTGTAAAATATACTGTGCAACTGTGCTTGTTTTGTTACTGGCGAAATGTGGGTGTAGGTACACCTCTGCCTAACCCTTCGGGGAATACAGGCGTGATGTTATGTTGTTGTTGTTGTTGTAAAATAAAATATCTCTACGATCAGCCTCGCAAATCCTAACAACCGGTTTTTGTCTTCTGTCATTAATTGCAGCCACTCAGCCAAATAATATTGCTAAAAGGAAAAACAGATACTTAATTTCCCTGGAAAACTTAAAAAAAATATTTATGTAGTTAGTTTTTGGTTGAGGTATCTCGGTAAAATGATGCTAGTATTTTGGGAACCTTTAAAAGTTGACAGGAAGAGTATTGGCCCACCATTGTTCATACGGATGTTCAGACGGACCGCGTCACCCTCTGTGGCCATCACCCCGAAGACCGAAGAGGGTGACCACCATCTCAACATTAATCATGGTCGTCTTTCTATTCTTTATTCAATGTTCAAGTGACATTTTTTTTAATACTATCGATTCTAATGTTTATTTTCCCTGTCCCACTATCAATAATTAATTATGTGAGTCCTGGTGATTGTTAAAATATTGTGTTTGCCTTGCGGACATGAGGAAAGTTTGTTTAAAAACAGGATTTTAGGTCTTCAATGAAAAACGAAAACTTTAATAATTTTTTCAATTACATTTATTTAAATCAATAATTCTAAATATGTTTTTCAGTTCCTACTTGCTTCTTTATCTTGTGTTTGTTGAGTCTGACCTTGACTTTGACATATACTTCCAAGCGTTTCAGAAGTTGCCCTATTTCATTATCTTCATTCGATTCTGAGCTGTCTGAGTCTTCTTCTCCTTCTTCTTCTTTGTCCTCTTCCTTTTCTTCAGAGTCCTCTGGATCCTGTGTCACAGAGTCATCTGGTGGTGCAGTAGAATTCTCTTCGGGAGATGAATCATCTGGTTCCTGTTCCTCAGAGTCATCTGGTTGTGTTGTAGTATCTCCTTCGGGAGACGAATCATCTGGTTCTTGTTCCTTAGAGTCATCTGGTTGAGCAGTAGTATCCTCTTCGGGAGAAGAATCATCTGGTTCTTGTTCCTCAGAATCATCTGGTTGAGCAGTAGTATCCTCTTCGGGAGAAGAATCATCTGGTTCCTGTGACACAGAGTCATCTGGTTGTACAGTAGTATCCTCTTCGGGAAAAGAATCATCAGGTTCCTGTGTTACAGAGTGGTCTGGTTGTGCAGTAGTATCCTCTTCAGGAGAAGAATTATCTGGTTCCTGTTCCTCAGAGTCATCTGGTTGTGTAGTAGTATCTCCTTCGGGAGACGAATCATCTGGTTCCTGTTCCTCAGAGTCATCTGGTTGTACTTCGGGAGAAGAATCATCTGGTTCCTGCACCCCCGAGTCCGTGGTGGTTGTGGTAGTGGTACTGGTGGTGGTGGTGGTGGTGGTGGTGGTGGTGCTGGAGGTAGTGGTAGTATCTATCTCTTCATCTTCTCGTAGATTTTCGAAGTCCACACCCGTTACTTCTTGGAACCATGATAAGTAAGGTCCCGGACGAGTGAAACCTGTTGGAATAAATATTTTTTAGGATTCCTTACGGGTGCCAACGGAACTTTATTACTAAGGCTTCACTTCCTATCCGTCCGTCTATCTGTCGGTGGGCTGTATTTCATGCACCGTAATAGATAGATGGTTGCAATATTCACAGAGTGTGTATTTCTATCGCCGCTATAATAACAAATAATAAAAACTAAAATAATATTAAAGATTAAAGGAGATCACCATACAAGAAACGTATTTAACGCAAAATATGTAGTGTTAAATATTGTACAGTGGTACGGAGCCCTTCGTGTGCGACTCCGACTCGCACCTGGCCGGTTTTTAAAGGGATATTTTCTTTTAACGGTCATCATACAAGCCCTTTCTTCTCCTTATAATAATACCTTTTGGAAGGGGCACCTAGAATTAATGCTATTTTTGTCGTTCAGAAGTTCCTTTGAATAGCCTACTTGAAATAAATAATGTTGACTTTGAGTTCGAAATAAATGATTTCTAGACGGTGCCTGCAAATAATCCATCCATAAATTATGAAAGAAGCAAAAATATTACCAGTGGGATGGCCAGCATGGCAGGCGTTGTTCCCAGTTCTCAAGAAGGAGGAGATTCCAATGAGAGTTGGAACGCCGTTGGGGCCGACACGCACTAGTGGGCCACCACCATCGCCCTGGTACCGTAGGAAACTTATTAAACAAAATTTTAATCATCACCTTTAAGGTGGTGATTTACAATTTTCAGAATCAGGAGGTTGCATTTTTTTAACCACAGCTTATTCTGTTATATTCCAAACTTCATTTAAGAGAGATGAGTTGAAGCACTTTTTAACTCACATGGCAAACAGACTGTGAAGTAACGTTAAAGGGTCGTGCGCAGATGGTGGTGTTAACGACGATACCGCTCATATATGACCAAAAGCACGTCAAGTTGGAGATTGCTTGTAGATATACCCATCTCAGCACGTCAGTTGGAGAACCTAGAACATAAGGAGAAAATATGATTCCGGTGACAAAAAACAAGTACGGTCGGGGGACCCCCGTCACGAACGAAGTTCCGCATGCATACACACACTCGTATATAATAAAAAGAGATGAATAGAGAGAGAGAGAGAGAGAAAGTTGCATGGAGGGGTCATAAGCCATTTTCCTTACGTGACAATTTCTACCAGTGAACTCCTACCGCAAGCCGAGTTAACACGTTGCCGGACACTAAACGCCCCCAGACGTGTTAACAATAAAACTTATATTGTGTCTCGTTCAGTGTCATTCAATGGGTTATGGAACTTCGTTCCAATAAACTGTGCTGTGGTTTAAGTAATTGGAGTAATTTGTACGTGTTTTTAATAAGAAGGTTTTAGAGTCTTCATAGAGTTTTTATATTAAAACAAATAAATGAAGTAATGCTATGTGCTTGCAATCTTCACTACCCTCAGTCTATGGATACTCTTGATTTTTGCAATCTTACGTGTAGGTGATTCAATCCAGAGTACCTATTTTATTTTCGTACTATCATTCCTAATCAGGTTTGTAATAGCAATCTTAAGAAGTTCTTCCTACACGAAATTGTGATAAATAAATCGTGTAAGATGTTATCTTTGTTAAGTAGTTACAGATAGCATTATTGATATAGGTACTTCCCTGCCATAAGTATTGAAATCATTCACAGCACAAAAGTAATTAGACGAAGAGCGAATTAGCCATAGGTAGCCTTTTCAGTATTCAATACTTTATTATATTTTACAATATGACTAACAATGAACCGGCATTACGTTGCTTGATCAAAAATTTAGAAGCTACCACCAAACCGTTAGACATGTGCCTAACGTGGCACTGAGGCCGTACTATGACGTGTTAAATCCATAATTTTTCCAGCGTGAAAGAGAGACGGAGCTATATATGACCGATAGCACTATCCCTATTTCTCAATGGAACCATGATGGTATTAGCACGTCATAGTAAGGCAGCTGAACTGTGCTGAGCTGATTAAACGGATTGCTCTATCAGAAATAGACCAGTACCATAATTGCGTGACACACTATCAATCACAATTGATGAATGAATCGTTTTGAAGCCTATTGCTAATCCATAGCTTCATCTGTTCGAAATCATTGTCTGCTCAACAACGTAAATAACGCAATGAATGTTGTTGAACTGTCAAAATGAAAGCCATTTCTACTGTTAGTGTGTTTCGCAATTACCCCGCTGTTTAGTAGTTAATAATCATTGTTGTAAAAAAAATAAATATCTGATGTTAATAAGCCTTTCTTCATAATAAGGTGATATTGTTATCAAAATATGACCTATTCTTACTTTGTACTGACATCAGAGAAAAAGAAGAACATATATAAGGTATCTTCCATTACTGTTCACGGAAAAAAAAATACTTACAAGATAATAAGAAACTAATAATATTATAGAAACTGACCTGAGGTCCATGTATCGCCATGTCCGCTAGCGGTGACCAGCAGGCCGTGGTAGTTGGCGTACGCGTCAGCACGCGATTGCACCCGTATAGCTCTCAGCAACTCTAAGTGATGCAGCACATCAGATATACATGAATAAAAGCCACGCATCAACCAATCTGGGCGAACATCGCAAGTTTCTATTTACGGTAGAATGCTGAAGCAACATTGTCCACACAGCCTGTATATTTTACAATTAATACCCTTATACAATAATTATAAATCGATTTAAACATTGTAAAGTATGGCTGGAACATATTGAAGGACGTGACAATTTTTACCCACGTGCACCTAAAAATAATTATGATAGCAAAAATTGCAAAGAAAATCTTAAAGTAACTCCTAAGTTAACATTTTTTTGTAAACATTTAGTTTTTTGATTTGCAGAATATGTGGTTTGCCTTTTAGTCTGTGGTAAATAAATGTATTTTATTTCTTTTTTTTTTCGAAATATTTATTTTATTAAGTTTTGCAAAGTATGCGAACCTTAACCTTTAATAAGACAGGGAGGTATGATCCGGGGTACGCCACAAATTGGCTTTTATTTTCCAGCTGTCACAGGTGCTCGCCAAAAATAGGTGGTTTGGGAGTACCTGCGCCATATAGGCAGGAAGCCGATGCTGAGTTGACACAATTGTGGTAACCCAGCAGTTTCGCGGAAACGTGGCGCACACACTTTAAAAGAGTGTACCGTGATCTCATCGTCGTGGATGGATACTTGGAATGACAATCGAATGCTGAAATATCCACCTTTAATATGTCCAATGTGTATATAATTCATATCTTTGGTTTTATCTGTAGAAAAAAAATACTCACTTGTATATACAACAGGTCGCTGCAGCTTCACAAGTGAGATGTCGTTTGGCTGCACATTCGTATTCTGGTCATTGTATCTAGGATGGTTGTACCACTCTGTGGTCTCGAAGATATACTCTGGGTTAGTGAAACACACCACGCCTGCGCGAACCACCAAAGTAACGCGACTGATAGAGAAATAAAGGTCTTACTAGAACACACAATAATATTATAAAGAAAATTAGCTTTTTGGTCTAACGATGAGTTACTTACCGGGCAGTGCAATGCGCTGCAGTGATAACCCATTCCCTGGACACAATAGCGCCTCCACAGCGACCCACCGTACCAGTAGGCATCACCATACGAAGGGATGCATGGTGAGGGTGCTGGCCAGGCTGTGCCTCCCATCCTGATACTATTCGTGATGATGTCGATGTTACCGCCACGGCATCTGGGTGAACTGATCATTATTACAATATGAGTTTGACGATATTTCGTTCAATTATTTTTCAGATAGGACCTACATCTAAAATAATAATTTATGCTACATTGCACGCTAGAGGAAAGCGTTTTTGTCACTTACCGCTCTCGATTACATTCTCAATGAATCCTGGGTTTTGGAATACGCTTTTATATCGTGCGGATACCTGCAAAATATGGTTGGTTATTTAGATAAGCAGTTCTTAATATAATTAGTGTCAAACTGGTTTGCAATTGACAAAAAAGAAACATAAATAACTTGGGACTAGGCTGGACGTAAGTTGAATGCATTATTAACTAACCGCTCGCGTACACCTATCATGGATGGGTGTACACGAGCTGTAGGTATGCTTCGCGTAAGTCTAATCCAGAGTGAATGTCCGAAAAAAAAACATCGGTGGGTTGTATTACTACGGCCATAGTGATTACTTTACCTGAAGTACAGCCAGCACGAACAGAAACAAGCCTGATTTCATTAGCATATTTAATACTACTAACCATTTCTTACAACTTCAATTTGAATTTATTAGAAGCTCCAACTACTGTAATCATTAAGATTAATTAATCTATGTATTATCACTGCAAGATAAGATTAAATAAATGTATTTTTTTATGTTGCTGTCAAATTGCAGCTGTGATATCTTGGATCGTTATCTTAAATTTAGTTCATGAACGATTTTAGAATGCACTCATTTGTAACAAAGAATAAATAATAGTACGTACTAGGTACAGAAGTTGCACTCCTTTGATCTTGATTAAAGCCGCAGGTTATCACAAAATCACTTCAACTGCAACTTTCAGACGTGGAGGTTAAGTGCAATTTCTCAAAATTGCACTTAACCTCCACGTCTGAAAGTTGCAATTACTTTGTGTTCTTTGTCATCCGTAACATACCTATGGAACTACGGCCGAGTACTTTTCGAATTAAGCACAGGGATCAAAGTTTATTCATTTATGCATTAATGATTATTAAGCACCAATTCCAACGCAAATAATACAATAATTGCAACGCAAATAATGCAACTACCTCTAACTGGGGTGGGAGCTCTTGCACAGTCATCCTCAGACCTAGCAGGTCAAATATCAAGGCGGGCACCGTCACCCTCTGTGCTCATCACCCTCTGTGGTCATCAACCTCTGTAGTTACTACTAACGCTGCAGTTCCTCATGAGAGGCGGTGAAGGCATTTGTCACATTGTCAGTTCTGCAGTTATTCATCATTTTGGGTATGGCCCCAATAGCATTATCGCCTGCGACAGCCGTATCGATAACTGCCTAATTAAGTCTTAACATCCGGTACATCGCATTTTAATTAGTCAATATTGAAAATTCATTAATATAAGCCAACCTTATTATTTTCCTAGACCAAGTTTATAGTTTTATAAAACCCAGGGAAAACGATTTTTTAAATATGGGGTGGGTTTTCGAGATATCTAGCTTTGGTTGCGTCATTTTCCTCTGAATAAAATATGTTTACATCAAAATCCTCTACTTCTTATTACGAGTAGGTACTTCTGTCAGTACTAGACGTTGACTCCGCGTAAAAATAATCTACAAGGTCTTCTTGAACTGGCGGAAAGTTGATATGAATCTAAAATTAAATGCGATAAAATCTAAAACATTTAATCCTATTACAAGTAAATAATAATATGACTAATCACGATATGAGGGCGTTGACCCGGCATCGGCTAATTGATATAACGAATATTTTTTTACAATCATAATAAGAAAATTAAGTAATGATTTTAGGTTGCCACGTCTGTGGTGATTATGGTACGGGTTAGCCCCAACATCGTAATGGCGATAATTGCGAGAAGGTTGGGCTGTCCCTTCATTCGGCATTATTCCAGCAGTCATGTTGCTGTATCAGTGTCGGAGAGACGGTATTAATTTTATTGGTTTGATGATTTGATTTAATTTTATTTTATTTGACAAGATGAAATTAAAAAAGAAATTGGGCCTTTATTTGATTTGATTTCTATTAATTAATGTTTGGCAATGGATGTCATTCACTTGAAATAAATGAATTTATTATTATTATTGAGTTAACATATCTCGGGATCATTGGGTCCGAGACCTTTGGAAGGCGAATAAGGGGGCGAAGCCAACTCGCAGAAGCCCGTTCGTTAATTTTAATGGAATGGGGCGCCAGCCGACAATTATCCCTGTACGCACTATGCAATTGCACCCAAGGATAACACCCGGTTGGTGCAAAATTATTGCAGGATATGGAAACAAATATATTGGATTATGGGTTTGGGTGACTAACGTGAACTGGTTATCTAGGGCTATGTGACGACTATAGCCCCTGCCTGATCAATGTTTTCTATAAAATACACAGATAAAATTACAGGGGTTGACTTGCACCTGTTTCGCACGGATTTTATGACTTGAAATAAAACATCGAGATTTCTTTATTATTATTACTCAATACTCAATCATTTATTTGCATTCCACAAAACATTTGCATTTTTTTAATGTAAGTATATTAGTAACTAATTATTATACGCATAACCTTCCTTAATACATTCTCTTAATTATGGCGAAAACCGCATCAATATCTGTTGCGTAGTTAAAAAGAACAATGCGGTCACACATACAGACAAGAAAAGTGACTTTATTATATAATATTCAATATTCAATATCTTTATTGTGTACTATATATATACAGGGTGTTTGGCAGAACGTTGAACATACGAAAATGGTGGATAGGTGGGGTCACCTGCTACTTACTCAGCCTTAATTTATTTGGCCCTGGCCCCCTGGACATTATTAAAAAAAAAAAATAGCTTTCCTCTAGTTTCACCACTTTCTAAACTTTAAAGTGTAATTTTTATTAAAAATGGGTAAAACAGGCATTTTTTTTAAAATCTATATATACCATTTCCTGAATATAGCTGATATCACTTATACTTCATTGCGCACTAATTAAATGCGTTATGTTACTTACCGATCTCAATTAAATCCTCTATGATTTGTAGTACCACGTTTTTGTATCACGTGGGTACCTGCAAAGTATGAATGCTTGTTTAGATTAAGCAGTCTAGAAGGCCTGGACAAAGTGACATTCCATTATATCATCGATATTAATGATGGAATAGTTAAAAATGTATTAGATTGACGTAAACTACCGAATAGCTTAATCAATCCTGTTGAAAGTCGTTTTAAAACTACGAAACTCTTTGAAAGCGATTGTCATTTTGTTTGTCAACTAGGCTTGGTTTATTTGAAGCAAAGGCGACGCTATCGACAATGCCTCATACGAAATTATGATACTATTATTAATTTATTTCTGAAAAAATAAAAGAAGATATAAATTAACCAAGGCTTTTATCATACTAAGTAATGTAATAGTTACATTTTTACCTGAAGAACGGCCAGCAGGAACAGAAACAAGTCCGATTTCATTAAAATTTTCTATTTTGATGATAATTCTGTCAATTTCCATTAAAATTTGCAAGTTAACTACGGTTACATTGAGATTAATATCAATTTATTAATTAACACGATAAGATAAAATAAAATGACATAAATGTTAAAATTTGCAGATAATTTTAACCTATGATAAGGATCGTTATCTGATTTTGATTTTATGAACTATTTGAGAATGTAGGAACTCATCAGACAATAATACATTGGCCGTACAATATTATCATGTTGAGTCGTAGAAATGTAAGAATTTAAGATCAAATGATAAATGATTTTATTTCTGTAAGTAGGTTTGTACAGACACTTTTACACGTCAATCATATTTTTTAAACTAGATGAGGTCGGCGTTTCCTATCTGACTACTCTGAGAAGAAAGGCCGAAACAAACTCAGAGGTCACAGTCTCTTTTAAAGTCCAGACATAATCTTGGTCAGATCATGTGAAGACCATGTAGATTGGTATCTGAAATGGTCTTTTGAGGAAAGAACCACACAGATTGAGTGGACCTGTCCAGTCAGTGCACGCATTTGTCAGTAATCGTGCAGCTCAACTCAGGAAGTCAGGACTTAAGGAGCTCAACGATTCAAGGTTTTAAACAGAAGGTAAGATTCAGATCGTCAATCAATCAGTCAACTCAGCCTAACGCAGTCTACTGCTGGACATAGCCAGGCTACGCCACA
This sequence comes from Griposia aprilina, assembly GCA_916610205.1. Classification (NCBI taxonomy): domain Eukaryota; kingdom Metazoa; phylum Arthropoda; class Insecta; order Lepidoptera; family Noctuidae; genus Griposia; species Griposia aprilina. The sequence goes on along the minus strand of OU744300.1, from coordinate 4,020,130 downwards.
AAACCCGCTTTCCGCATCCAGTCTGTCCCAGACATTTTTTTAAATTCGTCGGTCTATCTAGCTGGGGGGCGTCCCACACGACACTTGCCGATACGCCGTCTCCACCCCAGGACTCGTCTGTTCCACCCACCATCGGTCCCACGACACACATGGCCAGCCTGTGACAGACCGTGATGGGATATAATTAAAAGATTTACAGTAATGAAAAGCCATTTATATCACAGAAGTTGCTTTCCAATGGTTATAAGGATATTTAATAAACTACCAAAATCGTATAGAGAACTACTAATCAATCGATTTAATGCGGCGTTATTCAAATGGCTTATAGAAAAATCATTCTATTTTGTCCGTGAGTATTTAGACTTCAAAGATTGACACTGAAATTAACATCTTACTATTATAATTTGACAAATACTTGACATTTTAAATTGAATAACTATGATGTATGTTCCAATTTTAGTAACTTCATTAATGTAACAATAATTTTGTAATTTTGGATGCTAGTTCTACCGAATTGTTTTTAGAAACTGTTTACAAAAAGCCGACCATCTGTATGTACTAAATTCAATATCATTTCATTTAATTTAATTTCAGTAAAACTGAAACTAGACATAACTTTTAGTAGAATTCAACAAACAGGGACAAATGTACTTAAGAAAATGAAACCATTCAATGCAACGAAAAGTAATTTGGATGGATTTAAAATAAAAGAAAGATTTTTTAAGAAAAAATATGAGTTAGGTTATCTTGAAGTAAAACATATTTTTGCTGTATTCTGTACTGCAACGGATACAAAACATGCTTTATTCACCTCATCATCATCATCATCAGCCTACAGCAGTCCACTGCTGGACATAGGCCTCTCCAATTGCACTACATTTAGCTCGATTTTCGGCAACTCTCATCCAGCTGCTACTAGCCGCCCTGCGAAGAGCGCCTAGCCTGAGGGCATCCTACCTTACGTTTGCCGATTCGCGGTCTCCACTCAAGAACATGTCTACCCCAACGGTCATCGGTTCTACGGCTAATATGGCCGGCCCACTGCCACTTCAGCTTGCTTATTCTGTGAGCTATATCAACAACTTTGGTTCTCTGCCGGATCACCTCATTCCGGATTCGATCCCTCAGAGAGACTCCAAGCGTAGCTCGTTCCATAACTCGCTGAGCGACCTTGCTCACCTAATGCAATTAAGGCTCTAGCGCCTTAATTGCATTGCATTTGGTGCTTTGATTATAATTGAGTGCAAAAGCGAAGCCAGACGTTATGATAAACACCAATGTTATGTATGTGACCTTATTGGTGATGTGCTTCAGAAAGGTCAGTGCATAGTTCCCCCAACCAGCGTGCTTGTATGACCAGATGTATGAACGTAAACGAACCAATAGTAGTATGTAAGGATCGTAGCAGCTGGCGTTCTGTCGTTTCTGCCTACCCCCATGGGAAGAAAGCCTGAGTTGACTTATGTTTTAAGGTTATATAAAATTATATAAGCCTCATGTAACAAGGTCTTGGTTCAGTCCATGGCCGGGAGCGAGAGCGTGTAAAACGCAATAACCTCCTTTTGCGAGGAAATTATGCCTGCAAAGGAGGATAAAAAGCTTGGTAAGATTACGTACGTTATAGTCTTAAAAATTCTTAAAATTTTTCATAAACATAGTTAATCTGTACATCAATAATTAAGTAACTTCATAATTATTGATAAGTATCGAACTGTATTATTTGATAACTAATTAATTATGTTTATTGCTTCTTAATGCTCTTCCTTGTTATCTTATCATGGTGAGTGTATTCTCAGATTGTTCATTAAAGTAATGTAATATAGCGATCTTTAACCCGCGCCAATAACACTGGGTAATATTGACCTACAATGATTAATTTGGCGCATTTTTATTTCTGCAGTAGGAATTTGTACGTTCATGTGGATGAAGTTACACTCTCTCTGTACCCGTCAAAATCCATAAACCAGTGCGAATGTGTATGCGTGTGTTTGAGAGAGCTTCAACTCTCAACGGGTCATTATTACCCACCGATATAATTCGTGTTTTGTACTTGTTTCTATTCAGTTGTAAGGTAACAATTAGTGTTTTTTTGTTAAGGGGACTACATGACCTAAACGCATGTTTATAATGCCTAAAAATATATGATCCACTGCAGTAACCTAAATCAGAAAAATATATGATATTCTTCTGGATATATGCTAGTTAGATAGTGTGTTGAAAACATAATACAATTAACTTGATATGATAGAAAAAAATCACGAACATACCTCTAAAAAAATATGTTAACGATTAATAACCATACTAATATTCATGCAAATATTCAGTTTTTTTGTCAGATTATTGTACAAGTAACAGACTAACGTAACAGTGTTTTAATTTTTTAGTCCAATGAATAGATTTTTTGGAAATCCATAATTGCTTCATTTTTTGCAATAAATTACGAGCGTTGTGTCATCGCGCGTCTCTTTCTTTTCTATGCAATCCGACAGTGACCGCGCTTTAGCTCTCGTAAGCCTCTTAAATATCCTTACAAAGTATCGTCGTTGTTGATTTTAAGTAGTTGGATTTAGGCATGATCTTATTATGATTCCATAACATAAAACTTAAACAAATACACTATTTAATTGTCAATTTTTGAAAATTAAATATTATGGGTCATTTTTACCCAATTCATCATTTTAGTATCAGGTAAATTCATGTACTTTATCGTGATAATTTCTTTGATATTAATCTCAATTGTAACTGTAGGCAATGACAATTTCTAATCAATTTTAATGGAGGTAGATTCTATATATATACATTGAGATATTAATCTATAAAGTAGATTCGATAACAAAAACTGTCAGTTGCAAATAAGATGTTATTGAAATCGGGATTGTTACTGTTCCTGCTGGCTGTTCTTCAGGTAAATTAATCACTATAATAGTTTTAAAATTCTTATCTACTAAAGGGTTTATTTGTAAACGTTGCTTGAAGTACTACACACTACTGTGGGACTTAAACGTTACTGGTGAAATGTGGATACAATACAGGACTGATGGTATGTTTTGTTATGTAGCTTTAAGTCAAGAGTCGCTTAAAAGTCAATAAAAAAAAGATTAAACAGACGTCAATAATTACTTAACTTTAAAGGGGATGCGCCAAGGTAGCCCGCGAAATTCCAATTTTCTTACGTTTTTTGCAATTTGCAGGTCAGTATTAGGTTGTATGTGGATCTAAATATGATTTGCGGCCGTAACAAATATGGCTTTACAGAATTATAATCATTAAAATCAGCAATACAACTCTTTATGTTAGAATTACCCTGAAATGTCATGATTTTATGTAATTGTCATTCAATAGGGTAATATGAACTTAGAGAGATGTATTGATGATTTTTTTTAAATAAATAATTGTTTAAATAAATATTTTATACGGCCGCAACTCATATTAAGATCAACATACAACCTGATACTAACCTGAAAATTCCAAAAAACGTAAGAAAAAATTAATATCGCTTTGCGCATCCCCCTTAAGTAACGTTTATAAATAAACTCCAAAGTCGAATTTTAAAAGCCAATTCTCACCTATAGGCGACAAGCTCGTCCCTCCATGCTCACCTGGGTCTGCCGCAATGCCGCTAGACGTGTTTAGGGACTCACATCGTAGTCATCTTTTTTTAATCAACCTGTATTCGGTCAATCTCCTATAAACCCTTCTGAGCCCTCACACCAACGTTTCCTAGGCCTCCCTTAGTGACAACATCGCCTTTTTTTTTTTTTTCATCAAATGACCTCTCCCGCTCTGGGCGGAGCGGAAGGGCGTGTCAGACTCTTACTGACTAAAACCCACCCGTGTTCCTTCAGTTGCCTGTGCGCCAGGGCCACGGTAACTCTTTCGAACAATCCGCGACCCCGGCAGGATGACGACGACGCCTAAGGAGGAAGATGTATTTATCTTAGCCCACAATAAATCATCAGACTTGAGGCAAACGTGTCCGGCCTAGTCCATAAATATTGATGTTTTTTTTTTTACACTTTTTCGGACACTAAACACCTCCAGAAGATTACGTCTGAAGGTTTTTAGTGTCTTGCAAAGTTGAGACGCAGTTCGCACACTGAACGAGACACAATAGAAGTTTAATTGTTATTAAACAATAAAACTTCTATTGTGTCTTGTTCAGTGTCTTTCAACAATAAAAAAAAATGTTGGATTGCAATCATACATCAACGATTTCTCTAGCGCGTTTTCCGCCTTGGCTCTCAAGAAGATAAGGGAGTAACCAGAAATGATGCCTAAAGTAAAAGCAATTTAATTATGAAGAGCATGACTTAATGGTACAAAACTTTCTTGCAGGTTTCCGCGCGATACAAAAGTGTGGAACCAGACCTGAACAAGAATGTAATCGAGGGCGGTAAGTTAAAATAAAATTATATTACACTATCCCACAATGAAACACAATATAAGTTAATATTCACATTAAAATAAATTAGCAAATCCTCCTATCTAGAAAATAAGGAAACGGAATATAAGGAAACATAATAAAATACTGCGTTCTCCATTTAATTACCAACCATAAGAAAAATATGTGTTTAAAAAAAACAACTTAAATACCCACGTATAAAGTTCAGATTTCGCTACAACTTCAAAAAACTTTTTCAATAGTACCTACCTATAATTAGTCAATCTGAAATTAACTTAAATTACATTAGCATCTAAAAACTATGGCAGAGAGTATCGACTCTCCGTTTATCAAAAATTTTGTGAGAAGGACAATCACAAAACATTAATTGGGGGTGTCCTTTTCACAATATTAACTATTCTATCTTCTTCTCTATTGTATTGTAACTACTAACACTAGTAATAAGTTTTATTATTGTCTACTAACACGATGGATAAAGAAAAGAAAGAAAGAAAGAAAAATAGTTTATTCTGCACAAACAAAACGCACATTACAAAAAAATTACATTAATAAAAATACAAACATAGAATGTAGCCTCGTACCCAAAAATTAAAAGGTTTACAATTTTGTCCATGGCCAGGGACCAAAGACAATACACATTGCTCTGCAAGGTTACATAATTTGGTCTGTGTTACGACACTCGCAAATGACAACAAACAAACGATGAAAACAAAAAAAAACAAAAAAAAACATACAGGCGAATTGAGAACCTCCTCCTTTTTTTGAAGTCGGTTAAAAAACAAAATGCCGATAGCAGAGTGAAAAAATGACTACTTTTGTAACAAAAAAACAACAATATTATGAACAATTTAGCCGTGTGTCGCATCTGTACAAGAACAGGTCGTTGCTCAGCAAAATGCTGTGACTTCGGACGAACCTATCGTCAACAGCGCTGATTTTCAGCAGCCACCTCTCGAATGACGTAATGACGTCCTCCTGCGTGACATAATAAATCTGGAAAGTATTATTTTCTACAGAACTAAGTGTGATTCTAGCTAAACATGGTTTGTACTTCTAGATAAATATATATATATATGTTTAAATATCTGTATTATGTGTAACTTTTAATAAATACATATAACATATCAAAATAAAAAATAAAAATCTAAGCATTATCTCTAGCTGTTGTTTAGATAAAGTGTGGTGTGTTTTCCTACAAATACTATTTTTGTAACTATAATTTTGGATCATTGTTGTCCGATAAATAAAGAATAATAATAATAAAGACTCAATAACAACGATTCAAAAGAAGTACCTACTTGAATTGCCTTTAACTATTATGCCTTGTTCACACAGAATCCAGAGCGGTATCATTATCATCGTTGCGTATAATATCGGGATGGGAGGCACAGCCGGGACAGCTCCCGTACCATGCAGCCCTTCGTTTTGTGAACCCTAACGGTGATCTGCGACAATGTGGTGGTTCTATCGTGTCCAAGGAATGGGTCATCTCTTCTGCACTTTGTACGGTCGCGTAAGTATCCGAAGAGTCAATTTTAAATACAGATACAAATATAAATATTTTGTCACAGTGCAAACTCTAAACCGGTCAAAACTACTTATGACAGCAAAAATCAGTCAAAAGTCTATAATTTGTAATCATTACTAACATTTATTTAGAAACCTACAGGTTTGGTAGGATTTTTGTGAACATTTAAAATAATTAATATATAGTGAGTCTGTAGCGGATACTACATCGCCACATGCGAGCTACGTGTCACACTGACGTCACGCAAAATCCTGCATCGCGCAAGCAGAGTTTACCGTGCAACTAGCTTATATACAATGTCCCGATATCAAACGTGGGGCAGTTGCCCACCAGACACGACACCTGTCTGGTCGGACGATCGTCCCTTTTATATAGAGGTATGAGTGAACTTTACACCCTGTTCCTCATGCCTATGTCAAACTAAGGCGTTACGTATTCTGATTTTAATAACTACCTATAACTTAAGGTTTGATTAAAACTAGTCGAAAGTAAGTAGTTTTAACTGATTTACTGATTGAAAAATACATACACAATACTCACTCCATAATTTTGACGTTCAAAACCCTCTTTTCTTCTTCAGCAAAGTTCTTGCAGTGGTTCGCGCTGGCGTAGTGTCCCTCACCAACCCTGAGTATATCTTCGAGACCACAGAATGGTACCGCCATCCTGAATACAACAGTTTAACGCCTACTGCGCTGCAGCCAAACGACATCTCACTTGTGAAACTGCAGCGCCCTGTTGTGTATACAAGTTAGTATATCCTTCTATAATATTGTACCTAAAGATACAAAAAATAGCTAAATTGGACATGATTATATTGACAAAACCTTGAAGAAACGGGTCTAGGTTATTGCCAAAACTTTTTTTTTTTATATAAAAGGATTGGATCTTCATTATTATCAGCCTACGGCAGTCCACTACTGGACATAGGCCTCTCCAATTGCACGCCATTCAGCTCAATTCTCGGCAACTCTAATCCAATTGCTACCAGCCACCCTGCGAAGATCTTTCCTTCACCTAGCCCGAATGTGTCCAACTACCAACTACACGTTTGCCGATTCGCTCATGAACATAATCGACTGGAACATGATTGTGTTTATTACCAAAATTCAAGGTCAAAGTTAAGTCAAAGCCAAACAACGTGTTTTGTAGATATTTGTTACTTCAGTACTCTCTCTTTCTATTTTTTTATTAGCTCTCTTCATGTTGTGGTCATGAGTTTGAACCTAGACAGGCGCTTCACTTTTTGTAATTTATTTAGTTCCCTCTGCTCTCAAAACGGTGACGTGAGGAAACCGGCATTTACTAGAACCAAACCAATCAACAATTCGGACGTGTGACATCTATCGATTCGCTTTGGGCTCGCGTGGTGAATGACGGCCACTCCCTTCCACAGAGCTGATTATGCGTTTGAAAAAAGCTGCCTATGCTTCAAATATTTTTCTTTTTTTATTATTTCTTTATGCTTAATTATGTTTGACTTGTATTTATGTTGATTCTGATGTGACTTCTTCATCCAGGATTGCTGCAACCGATCCGCGTACAGTCAAGTGTTGACGCGTACAGAGACTACGACGGTGAGCAGGTGTTCGCTAGTGGACATGGCAATACAGGAAACTTCGGTCAGTATTTCTTTTATAACCAATCATTATGAGTTTAAGATGAACTGCTTAATAAAATAGTCGCAAGATATGACAGTATTTAGTAACTAATTGATCTTATTGTTGTACACCTGTTGATTGCCATGTTAGGGTGTCTATTATTGTGTTATACACCTTGTACTAGTGACTATTAGTCACAACTAGTGCGCTCGTGAGGTGCAACGACTAAATTTATATTGTATTTCTGAAACACCATGTGCAGGACGCAGCCTTAGCTTAACATTTATGAACGCAACGACTGCGTATTCGTGCGACCGATCGCTTTCACACCAAGCCCGTGTCCTAAACAAGGGGGTTAGTCTGACGGTGATAAAAATTGAACGCATAATGACAAAACTAAATGTATTTGGTTAAAGAACTAACCAGTTTTATACTGTGATGATCAGCGTAACATTTTCTTTTAACCTTGTAGGTCCCTTATCCGATGTACTGAGATGGGTATACCTACGGGCGATCTCCAACAATGAGTGTGCCAGACAATATTCGAGCGGCGTCTTCAACACCACCATCTGCGCGCAATTCTCCAACGTCACCTCACAGGCTACTTGCGCTGTAAGCTTTGAGTCTTAAGGTCCTCATTTGAATTAAGTTTGGAATGTAACAGAAACAGCTGTGGTTCTACTTGGAAAAGTCTAATTCTAATTCGGCAAGGTCAAATCCCAATTCTGCGACATCTAAATGTAATGCCCAGGCAGTCACTTAGCGAAAAATCATTTTACTAGCCGCTGTGTGATTACTATAGTTATTATTGGGTGACTACGACTACACCGATTCGTGGAGGCGTAATGCCTAGTAACTCAAAACTCAAACTCACATTTATCTGAATTAAATAATTTACAGGTTACTTTTGATCTGTCAAGGAGGCGGTCAGTCAAAAATATGAAGCTAGTTGCCCATTCCAGAGCGTCATAAAGTTCCTATGGAGAAGACGACGGGCATTATATTCCATATTTTGAAAGAAAGAAAGAAAGAAAGAGAAAAAGTATTTATTGGGACTCGCACAGAAAAACACAAACGTAGAAAAATAAATAGAAATAAAAGTTACATTAGCTACAAAAAAAAAAAAGTTGCCCGCATTTACCCATGCTTCATTTCAGGGTGACAATGGTGGACCACTAGTGCATATTGGCTCCGATGGCGTCCCAACCCTCATAGGAGTCTCCTACTTCTTTAGCGTCGGCTGCGACAGAAACTTGCCTTCAGGTAATATTTGTATTTGTTTGCACATAACTCAATTGGTTCTTCTCAGCTATCCATTTGAATACATTATTATAATTGACACAACCGATATATTTAATTAAAAACATTTATTTATACCAGGTTTCACTCGTACGGGACCTTTCTTACCGTGGTTCCAAGAAGTAACGGGTATTGACTTCGAAAATCTACAAGAAGATGGTGAAGATGTAGATAATACCACCACATCCAGCACCACCACTCCCTTCCCTTCTACCACCACCACTCCTTTAACTTCCAGTACCACCACTAACACCACTATCACTACCACTCCCACCACAACCACCACTGACTCTGTGAAACCAGATGATCCAGATGATTTTACTCCTGTAGAAACTACTACTGCACCACCAAATGACTCTGAAGAACAGAATCCAGATGATGATAAAGAAGAAGAAGAAAATGAATCAGGCAGCTCAGAATCTAATGACGATGATGAAATGGCGCAACTCGTGAAACGTCTCCAAGTAAATGTCAAAGTCAAGGTCAGATTCGACAAATACAATATGACAAAGGCTGTAGGAAACGAAATAAATATTGCGAAACATTGATTTAATAAGATGAAATCGTTAAATAAATTGAATTATTTTTATTTCATACGTTTGACTGTGCTTATATATAAATAAATAACAAAAATATCTCAGATATTGTTTATTACCGTCTACATCTTCTCCTTACACTTTTGTCTTGTTCCTGTCCCTTTACTTGCGGATGGCGCAATTTTACATTTTGATGCAAGTTTGCATCATTGCACTAGAGGCGGGATTGCAGCCCGAGGCAAAGACGAGGACTTAATGGAGCCGAGAATGACAACAACACACTTGAAAAGGAAAAATAATTAAATTTCATAAACATAATATTTTGTATCAATTATATATTTGTAACAGATGAGCTCACGGATTTTCTTTCTTGCCCGGCTCCAAGACTTTGAAACCACCCAACCGATGTGCCCCAAACTAGTTTCATTAGAAAGGCAATAATGCGAAGATGGTTTAAGACTACAAAAACATTGGTAATAGTAAAACGTAGTAGCAAATAGCACGCGCTTTCAATACACTACATTGTAAACATAAAACCGGTTCAATAATATTTTTCTCTTGCATTCTTGCCTGTTAACTGTCACACTCAATCACTCCTTTTTTATTCATGTCGATCACACATTCACAGTTCTCTTTTTCCATCCATCAACATTGATATTATTCATCAGTCTTATAATCATAATTATGCATTTCACCATATCAGGGGTTTAAGTCTTGTGACGGATAAGGTTTACATGGTGGAGAGAAATAATACCACGTAAAGTGTCAACATAAAAAGTATAATTTTCTAAAAAGAAGAGAAAGGGTCTATGGTCACAAAATTCCTTTAACTGCCCTGGGAGTAGCACATTACTCTCTTGGCTCAGCCTAATGTGACGATGACCACAGCAGGTGTACCACGCTGCAGACACCAGGGATAGTGACGGTCGGCAGATGTTTTCGCCAGACCCGTGGTGAGCTCGTCGCAGCCACGCGGGTAGTATTATGTATGTACCCAACGCGAAGCTCGTTGTTACCCGAATTTAAAGTCTTTAAGACTTACTTTATTTATGTATGTTTAAGTACCTACGTCTACTTTGCTGTACTCTACAGGGTCTACAATGGTCATAATATATTTGTAAAACTAACACCTAAGTTCACATTATGGAATGCAATAAAAATATTGAGTATTGAGGAACTGCAGCCATATGGAGACTGCCTCAGAGGGTGACGGAGCCGGTTTAGATATGTGCCGGGCCAAATATTTGCCGGGGGTCAAAAAACCTGCGCAAGCGCTCCCGCTCCCCCAGAGGTAGGTACTCAAAGTCAAAACATTTATTTAAAATAAACCAATTACAGGCACTTTTGAATTGACAAAGAGTCGGTCAGGTAGGAAGATGAAGCCAGTTGCCCATTCCAAAGCGTAGTAGGTACTTATTGGAGAAGACTTAGAAGAACATCCTGCAAACGTACCATTATTTTTCGTTAAACAGTCGCTAATCATTACTTAACTTTAAGCAGCGTTTATAAATAAAGGGGAGGGTTAATAAAATTCTTAAATCGCCAACGCGGGCAAGCTTCTCCTGCCATCAAATCAAAAGTCATTTATTCAAATTAAGCTGAGAATCAGCATTTTTCAAACGTCAAAATTACGTCATTTTGACGGGCGTTTTGGGGGACTGTCTTATGACCCCCAAAACGCCCGTCCAAGACAGTCCCCCAAAACGCCCAACTTTCACCACTTCCTAGTGCTTTAGCTGGGGAGAAGAAGTGGCGCAACAAGCTCCCCAGCAGCACAACTGCCTTTTCAGTTAGAAAAAAAACTTGATTCTAGTAGTTATGCAAAGTAATTAACATTACGAGACACAGAATATTAAATTAAATTATTTGCTATATGTCAGCTCGCCACGCCAATATACTAACAAATATAATGAAAACTACACTCAAGCTAAAACAAATAAAATGTAAACAAAACTTAAGGGGACTACATGACCTTAACGCAAATTTATAATGCCTAAAAATATATGATCCACTGCAGTAACCAAAATCAGAAAATATATGAGATTCTTCTGGATATATGCTAGTTAGATAGTGTATTGAAAACATACTACAATTAACTTGATATGATAGAAAAAAATCACAAAGATACCTCTAAAAAATTCTTTCAACGATTAAAAACCATACTAATATACATGCAAACGTTCAGATTATTTGTCAGATTATTCTACAAGTAAAATACTAACGTGATAGTGTTTTAATTTCTTAGTCCAATGAATAGATTTTTTGGAAATCCATAATTGCTTCATTTTTTTGCAATAAATTACTAGCGTTGTGTCATCGCGCGTCTCTTTCTTTTCTATGCAATCCGACAGTGACCGCGCTTTAGCTCTTTTAAGCCTCTTAATACCTACATAAAAGCCTCTAGGTATAAAGGGCGTGACAGCTTCCATATGCAATGCTGGATTAAATTCACATAGCTGTAAATCTCTGTATGAAAAGAGGCCTTACGCGACAGTAGGCCAGTGATAGTCTGTTATTATTCATTTATTTGTAGGTAATCTTACATATAGCTGAGCACGAAGATGGCTCCACCTAAATATAACGTAAACAAAGTAGGATGTTAAAGGCAAAAAACATCGACTTTTTCAGTTTAATTTCGTCCCTGTTAATATAAATGTAGATTAAAAAAATACCAAAAGTATTGATCACTAATTAGTGACCGATGACCGAAAGGTTAAAAACAAGCACATAAGTATTTTGAAAATATTTGTCAGTTGCGTAGTAGGTAGGCTCGTTACCGGCGGCGCGGCGGCGTGCAAGTATGACCAAATGTATGAACGTAAACGAGGCGAAAGGAATATTCAAGGATCGTAGCAGGCGGCATTCTGTAGTTTCTGCCTACCCCAAAATGGTAAGAATCAGTGAATTTATGTTGAAAAAAAATGATGATCTTTATGTTAATAAACGTATTTTCTTTCTTTCAAAAACTCAAAAAAACTCATAGCATTTATTTCAAATAAACCAATTACAGGCACTTTTGAATTGTCAAGGGGTCGGTCAGTCAGAAAGATGAAGCTAGTTACCCATTCCAAATTTCTTTCTTTATGTATGTTGTTTTTGTTACATTGAGCTACTTTACAATAAACCTACTTTTAAAAGTAAATAGCACACCAAATATTGTGTTTTATACCTTAAGTTAGGACATTCTCGATCGATGTAAATCCATTTGTAAGTCATTGCAATGTAACTCTTATCTAGGTAAGGTAAGGTATATATTAGAATGATTGCCGAGTATTTTATCAAACTCACAGCAATCATTCTTCAACTATGAGATCAACGATCTATGGGTTTTACGTCATTTTAATGCGATGCTTAAGCTTATACACTGACCTGTAGATAATCCTTCATTATTATAGTCTTAAGGCCGGCGCACACCTGACGAGGCGCAGCGCAGCACAGTTGTCACTGCCAAACAAATATCAACGTTTTGTGACTAAAAATAAAGTTAAGAATGAAAAACCTGAGACGTGCGCCTCTTTTCGCTTAGACGCGCTCTTTAGCTAATGGAATTTTATTAATTTTCGACTTTATTTCAACTTCTGCAAGGTCGATATTTATTTGGCAGTGACGAATGCGTTGCGCTACGCCTCCCTCGCCAGATGTGCGCCGGGCCCTTATGCTCTGAAATGGTAAGAACACAACTTGGAATATTTTGTAACTGTAAAGTGCTTGCGACGCACTATTTTCATTTTTAATGGAATGAACACCTTCGTTCCTCCATAATTAATTTATACTGCATAGACACTGATACACTGAATGATGCTTTCTTACAGATTATTTCTCACCCACGCATCTCTTAAGGAACTATTTAAAAAGATTAATATTATGACGGTACCTTATCAATTCATTTATGAAAATATTATGTATGTAAGAAAAATCTACATCTTTTTAATAAAATAACTGATAGACATAATTTTAATACTAGAAATAAAAATAAAATAGATCAACCATTTTTTTTAGATTATCTAAAGCATACATCTTTTATGGGGTACTGTGTAAAATGTTACAACAAAATACCTTGTGATATATTGCAATTAAATGAAAGAAAATTTTAAACTCATATTAAAAGTACACTTTGTAAACAAGCATATTACAAATTATGCTTGGAAACATGCTGGTCCTGCTCCATAGGACAATCTAGAGTCTAGACAAAATCAAACTGGTTGCTAATTTAATTGTATAATTTATAATTTTTGTGACATTGTTTTTTTACATTATGTAACTACTTTAAATCACACACTAAATTATTACTTTTGAAATTTTGGAAAAATCATTTACTTTTCAATATTTGTAAATATGTGAGCACCATGTATCTATCTCATAATTCATTTAACTGTCATGCGTTATATTTAATTATTTATACCTATTGTGGTGTAGTAATTTTTTTCTAGGTGCATCGTCTTCACATATAATTAATGTATATGTCGGCGCATGATCGCCGTCGTTGTCGGAGTCAGACATAATACTTTGCACCAATATATCACAAAAACACACAGCAATAGGAAATGGCAGAGAAACGTTCAAGAGACTACAAAGAAAATACCTTACTTCAACTCAGGGTGTTTATTCCGGGAGCAGCGAACAAAGAATGTCCTCCCATTCATAGTACAACAGTTTTTATACATAAAATTACCGCGAAACTTTACCGCCGAGTAGAATTTATATAAATCAAGCGGATGTAACTTTTTAAATAATTCAAGCGGATGTGTCAAGATAAATCTTTCAATACCAACTTATAAACTTAAAATAAAGTCAACCGGAAACGCAGAATAATTTTATAAATCAATAGGAAATATGAGAATAAAAACTATATAAATTCAATAGCAAACAAACAATATTTTTAAATAAATCAAATTGAAGTATGAGAATAAAAACTAAATAAAGTCAACCGGAAACTCACAATATTTTAAATAAATCAAAAGGAAGGTATCAGAATAAAAACTATATGAATTCAAACGGAAACTAACAATATTTTAAATAAATCAAAAGGAAGTATAAGAATAGAAACTATAAATTTAACCGGAAACAACAATATTTTAAATACATCAAAATAAAACCTAACAGACTTTTTCGGAAATACAAGTATTAATTTAATAAATAACATGGAAGTCAGATTAGGTACAAAATAATCAAAAACAAGCTTAAAAATAAAATCAAAGAATGGCTTGGCGCCCATACGGCCATTCTGATCCAGCGCGCTCTCTGCGCTGTAAAACATTTTACAATAAAACAGCATCACCCATCTCGGGCTTAGCTAAAAATATACGGCATCACCCGCCTTGGATCTAGCCATATCACATGGCATCACCCGCCTGGGATATAGCCCCCTAACCCGGCATCACCCGCCTTGGATCTAGCCATACCACATGGCATCACCCGCCTAGGATATAGCCCCCTAACACTGCATCACCCGCCTTGGATCTAGCCATATCACATGGCATCACCCGCCTGGGATATAGCCCCCTAACCCGGCATCACCCGCCTTGGATCTAGCCATACCACATGGCATCACCCGCCTGGGATATAGCCCTAAGACCAGGAAAAAGGATACGCATGGTGGCCAGCCAGCGTAGTAGGGAGGAAGGTGGAGTAGCTAAGATAATTTATAAATCATCCGCCCATACGGTCGGTTCATTATTATTGTCATCCATAAATGGATAATTTTGAGCCAGAGGTACTGGTCTCAAAAAATCATGCTTAGCGATTTTTTTTCGGAACATCTCCTTAAATTGACATGCTTTACTTTATAGCGATTATTAGGCAATACTTTTAAAACTTCCATTGGACCTTCATATTTAGGACCAAGTTCAGTCGTATGTCTTTCATGCTTAGGCATTAAGACAAAATCCCCTTTTTCGAAGGGCTTGATTTGAACTTTGCCCTTGTCAAATCTTAACTTGTCCCGAAATGATCGCTCGTCCATCCTTAATTTACAAAATGATCAAACAGTATTAAGAACTACAATTGGTGATCAACATCACAGATTTGTAAGACCTTAATACCCAGTGGCGAACATTCTTTTTTTCAAACAACTCCATGGGAGATCTTCCCGTAGTTTTAGAAACGGTAGAATTAATAGCCAACTGTAAATCTCGAATAGCAGTGTGCCACTGTTTATTAAGCTCCACAACAGACATATTATCTTTGATGATTTTCATAATACGTTTTACCAGACCGTTTGCCCGACTAGCGCCTTTAGCTACTACGTGATGTTCAATACCAAATCGATGACAAAAATTATTGAAATCAGATGTCATACTTTTATACAGATCTAATAAGAGTCTATTTGGGGTACCGAAAATAGAAATGACTTCTTGCTAATAAGATATGGCTGTATCAGATGTTCGATCATTGGTGTAAATTAAATGAGTAAATTTGGTAAAAGCATCGATAAAAACAAACGCATATTCAGCATTATTACATTTACCGTTCATACGTCCAGTTATGTCAGCATGTACTGTGTGAAAGGGAATTGCAATTTTATCTATGGGATGAAGGGTAATTTGTTTAGCACCAGACATACCTTTACGAATTCGACAACTAACACAATTTTCAATAAACCTTCTAACTGTTTTTGACATATTGGGAAACCAATATTGCTCTCTTAATATAGTTAGAACCTTTTCCCAACTGAAGTGTTGAAGATTATCATGATAGTGGGAAATCAGATTCCATCTATAATTACGTGGCACATTAATAAGTTTACGAGTTTTATTTTCTATTTGAACTTTACGTCTAAGTAATTTATCTTGCGATATAACATAAGTTTCAGCAATCAATGGTAATGGAAAATTATCCCTAGCTGTGTTTGCATTTAATTCCCGAAAGTCGACGCATAATCGGTCAGTCCCATCCTTTTTTTTACTAATAAAATGGGGCTGCTAAATGGGGATGAGCTGTCTCGAATTATACCGTTTTGTTTAAGGTCGTTTAAAATGTCTTTAGACTTTTTCGCGTTCCATTTGCGATAATGTGTAGGGTCTACGTTGAACAATTTTATCTTTATTCATTAATCTAATAGTCAATTGACCAGTTTTTACCTCGGAAACTTTATTACCAGAAGTGAAATTATCTTTAAAATTATTTAAAATCAAATTTAATCTTTCTAACAAGGAAGGGTCAGCAAGGTCAGTATTTACTTGTTTCCGACTCGGTTAAAAATATTCAGAAATAATCATATTTCTCGAGACAGTCATATTTTTATCTAATAATGTAATAGTAAGACCCGGAATTTGCACTAAATCATAGCCAATTAAAATATTAAACTGGGTTTGGTGATCTTCTACAACAAATAGTTCTAATGCTACACTAACTTGATTGGTCTCGACAATTGCTGAGATACTCTGGGAATACGGGACATTCACACCACCTTATTCCCTTGAAAACTGTATTGACAGTTTTTCTTTTGCCCGGAATTGAACCAGAAATACTTTTACGTACTAAAGAAAAATCTGCGCCGGAATCAAATAGGCATGGATATGAAGAAGCTCCAATTTTGACGGTAGTCGTGCAACGATTTATAAGACCACAAATTTTGCTTACGGAAACAAGTTCTCTAAATGACCCTTTTTATGGCAATAGTTACATTCAATGAACTTACGGTTGTCTGGCGTAACCTGAGAGGCTAGCTTTGTAGAAATATTAGACTCCGTATTTTGTGTAGACTTTTCGTTACAGTCACGAACTCTGTGACCAGGTTTTTTACATTTGAAACAAATTGATGTCTGACCTAACAACGAACCAGGGGTTTTGGAAAGCCGGGGTTTTTTGTCAAGATGATTTTTGTCTGTACTGTCAGTTTTCGTTCGGTCACGTTTACGAAAAGTTTTCAGAGCGGCGACTAGTTTGGGCAAATAGTCAGGCGTATTACGTAACAATTCACATTTCACAAAATCAGGGTACATGCCAGTGATAAGGGGATCAATTACCTCGGTGTCCGCGGCTTCGGGCCGCACTCTCTTGAACAGCGTCCATCCCGTGGTTGCGTAATCCGCGTAGCTGCTCGCCTGCTCCGACGTGTAGTCGCGCCACCGCTGGACGTCATCAGCATACCGGAACTCTTCGCTGAACGTTTGGATCAGGTCTTGCTTAACTGACTCCACGTGGTGGATTGTAGGGACCACGTGTCAGCCCACGTCTTCGCTCTTACTTTCAGCTGCAGTATCGCCTTTATGCGAGCTTCATGTGGTGATATGCCAATAGTTGCAATGGTTTGATCAACATTGGCACACCAGTCCCTGATGTCGTGTGAGCGCACATCGGGATCGAATGGCGGTAGGTAGAAATTACTACGATCCCGTGAAGGCGCTGGAGTAGCGGACAGCGCTGCGGCCACGGCGCTCGATGTGGCTTGCTTCGTTATTGATGTCACCAGACTCATAACTTACTCCATCGAGAAAGTTGGGTCTGGCTGGTCGGCCGGCACTGGTTTTCGGACCCGGAATCCAGAAGACCTCAGTAGGGGCGAGGTGGATCCCACCGCTGCTGTCGGCGCATGATCGCCGTCGTTGTCGGAGTCAGACATAATACTTTGCACCAATATATCACAAAAATACACAGCAATAGGAAATGGCAGAGAAACGTTCAAGAGACTACAAAGAAAATACCTTACTTCAACTCAGGGTGTTTATTCCGGGAGCAGCGAACAAAGAATGTCCTCCCATTGGGAAATCGCAACGCCCCCGCAAGGGGGCGTGGCGAGCGGTGCCAGGGCGTTATGCCCCCCGGCCGCGGCGTCATGTATGGGACCCGTAAATACGGGCCCCTCGTTGTGTCGGCTGCAATGGCCTCGGCTTATTGGGTACGCGTCGCAACGCGTACCCATGTGTGTGATTGCTATTTGTTTTCTGTAGGCGCGCCACGACGCTAATACATAGCGCCGCTTTCTTCACGACACCTCGGCGGTCAGTCCCCGCCAGGTGAGACCCCTGGTTACCCAGGGGAGGCCCAGCGAGGACGACCAGCGGCAGAGGTGCCGACTCGACGCTCCTACAGAATTAGGTGTTCGACCCCCGCCCGCCCCGCTTCCAGAGCTAGCCAGTTACGGTCCGGGCTAAGGGGTCGTCGTGAGTGTAATGTCCTCCCATTCATAGTACAACAGTTTTTATACATAAAATTACCGCGAAACTTTACCGCCAAGTAGAATTTATATAAATCAAGCGGATGTAACTTTTTAAATAATTCAAGCGGATGTGTCAAGATAAATCTTTCAATACCAACTTATAAACTTAAAATAAAGTCAACCGGAAACGCAGAATAATTTAATAAATCAATAGGAAATATGAGAATAAAAACTATATAAATTCAATAGCAAACAAACAATATTTTTAAATAAATCAAATTGAAGTATGAGAATAAAAACTAAATAAAGTCAACCGGAAACTCACAATATTTTAAATAAATCAAAAGGAAGGTATCAGAATAAAAACTATATGAATTCAAACGGAAACTAACAATATTTTAAATAAATCAAAAGGAAGTATAAGAATAGAAACTATAAATTTAACCGGAAACAACAATATTTTAAATACATCAAAATAAAACCTAACAGACTTTTTCGGAAATACAAGTATTAATTTAATAAATAACATGGAAGTCAGATTAGGTACAAAATAATCAAAAACAAGCTTAAAAATAAAATCAAAGAATGGCTTGGCGCCCATATATACATATTGTAAAACATGTTTAAAAGAGTAACGGTCACCCATTCTTCTCCATACGAAACTACCTTTTGGAAGGGGCAACTAGAATCAATTCAATTTTTTTGTGTATTTTAACGTTCAAAAGTGCCTTTTATGTGCCTATTTGAAATAATTGATTTGTCTTTGACTTTGACAAGGCTTTTAGTACAAAAATATAACAGGATTGTAAAAAAAAACAAGGGATATATCATTATCACATTGATTAAAAGTCACCACACGGCAGAAAAAGCATAAACTTCATGTTGTTCTATTTACGTTATTTCTTTATTTAAGACGGTACCTTCAGCGAAATTAAAATTTTCTTACGTTTTTTGCAATTTGCAGTGCACTGTCGGGTTGTATTTTGATTAAAATATGGTTCGCGACCGTAACAAATATGGCTTTACAGAATTATAATCATTAGAATCAGCAATACATCTCTATAAGTTAATATTACCCTATTGAATGACTATTTCATGAAATCATGACATTTGAGGGCAATTCTAAGTTACGGAGTTGTATTGCTGATTCTAATTAGGTAGTCTCAAAAACTCAAAATAATGTTTTTTAAGATGACTTTATAAAATACATAGATAACGCTGGGACTACATTAATGGCACTAAAAGTAATAATAATATTATCTAACGAATGTGTGACTTATGAATCAAAAATTTTGTAGGAAGAATGGTTTCTTGTAATATTTACAGGATGGCCTACGAAACGACGTCTAACGGAAGATCACCATATATGTTCGATTATTTATAGTTTGGAAGCTAGACCGCTTTTAATTTTTATTGGGAAATTGTCACTTGACAGCTTAGCTTAAAGACTCTTAGTACTTGAAAGCATTTGGCATAAATATACATATTACTCATACACACAAAGTTGTAAAATAAAATCTTTATTTTTTTAGGGTACCTCCTCTTCTTCTGGGTAGGCTTGTTGACAGGCCTACACTGTCCTCCCATATCTATTAATACTGTAATTTGAAACATTGTAAAAGCCCCTTATTTTTTAAATAGTAACCGTGGAGTTTCTTGCCGGCTCTTCTCCATAGGAAACAACCAATTGGAACCGTGCACCTAGCTTCTGACGTTTCATAAGTGCCCATGTTGGTTTATGTGAAATAAAACATTTTCGTTTTGATTTTCATCACCACTGCTCTCAAAACGGTGAAGGAAAACATCGTGAGGTAACCGGCATGTCCTAGAACCATAAATTAACCAACCCGCACTAGGACCGTGTGGTGGATTACGGCTCACTCACTCTTACAGAGAGAAGGACTGTGTCCCCGCAATGGGAACATTATAGTTTATATAGATATGCTTATGCTAATAGGTCTTTACCTATGAAATTGCCGTTTTGTATGAAAAAATTTAAACGATTTTTTTTCATGAATTTTTTATTTGTATTAATCGAAGTAATCACCCATGCAATCAATGCATCTTTGCCATCGCAGTGGCAGTTTATTGATGCCCTTCTTAAAGAAATCAGCTGGACGGGAGGCAACAAATTCTTCAAAGGCATTTTGTACTGCCTCTCGGGTATTAAATTTTTTTCCCGCCAAGAAGTTATCCAAATTCTGGAAAAAGTAGTAGTCTGTAGGCGCAAGGTCTGGTGAGTAGGGCGGATGACGGAGAGCTTCCAACCCCAGTTCTTGCAACTTGGAGACCGTCTGCTGTGCAGTATGAGGTCGCGCGTTGTCGTGCAGGAGCAGCGGAGACGAGCGATTGACCAATGCTGGTTGGAGATGCGCCAGCTTCTCCATCATTGTGTTCAGTTCTTCACAGTACACATCTGCAGTAATGCTCACCCCGTTTGGTAAGAAGCTGTGATGAATCACACCGGCGCTAGACCACCAAACAGTGACCATCACTTTTCTAGGGGTAAGTTTTCGTTTAGGGCATTGTTTAGGTGCTGAACCAGGATCCAACCAACTTGCTGAGCGCTTACGGTTATCAAACAGAATCCATTTTTCATCGCAGGTAACAATGCGGTTCAAAATTCCTTCATTTGTGTGTCTGTTGAGCAGTGCAAGGCACGTCTCGACGCGTACTTCGCGCTGGCGATCAGTGAGTTCGTGGGGCACCCATTTGTCAAGCTTTTTTACCTTGCCAATTTGACGCAAATGGACCAATATTGTTTTGACGCTAACGTCGAAAGCTGCTGCTAATTCAGCCGTAGATTGTGTATCATCAGCTTCCACAATCGCCTTTAATTCGTTATTTCGACCAAAGTCTTCGGACGACCGCGAGGTTCATTTTTCAGGTCGAAATTTCCAGAACGGAAGCGAGCAAACCAATAACAGGTGGTGCGTTGGTTTGTAGTGTTAGCTCCGTAAACGTCGTTGATGTTGCGTGCCGCTTGTGCCGCGTTGCTGCCACGACGGTACTCATATTCCATAATTACTCGAATTTTTAACGTATCCATGATGACGAAAAAGATTGAAATGCGATGAAAATGTAACACTAATCAATAAAGAAATGACTACTTTTAGAAAAAAAAATCCATGTTTTTAAAATAAAATTAATTTGAAATTAGAATTCTTAGCCAAACAAAAATTATTTTGATTTGAAATGGCCAGTACTGCAGAACGGCAATTTCATAGGTAAAGACCTAATATTTAACCATCACCCAAAGGCACACAACTTTGCTCAAAGAGAAAAAAATTGCGTGACCAAATTCGTTCCAGATTTTCAGTCATACAAAAAAGTGACAATGAGCCTTCCAAAACAATACAAAATGTATTTTTGGTACATTATTTGGTAAAATAGGAGTTCGAATGTGGTAGCTAAAGTAAAAAACAATATTTTCATACTTAGTACTTTTTAAAAATTATTAAAAGCCGTCTTACTCCTGAAGTATAAATAATCACTAAACATGTATATAGTTAGTGATAATATATAGTTTGAAGTCAGTAGGGCTTGCTGAAACATCTTCGTAAACCTACGAGGATGTTTCAGCAAACCCTTGGAACCGACTTTTTAATGTTTTCTTTGGACGTCCTATTGTGGACCAACCTGTATAAATATTAAATTATTTATATTAACATTATTATTTTCATAGTAAAATGATCCCTATTAGCAGGCAGTAAGGTCATATTGAACATAGGTACACAAAAACTGTAGCTAAACGAATTTATAATATATATATGTATACTATTTTTTTTAAATAAATAAATTCTTTTGTGTGTGTGTATACCTGTAAAAACTGTAGTTAAAAAGTAAGCCTAAAAGCATGATTTCCATACTAAAGATATCATCTAAATGCACTTAAAAGTTTTTATCTGTATTGATTCATATCAATTTTTCGTTGATTATTGCACGATAATGCTCTTCCTTGTTGTCGAATTATTATCAGTTGGAATTTCTGGTGTGTGTCCAAATCCATACTAATACATATAAAAAAATTGAAAGTAACTCTGTCTGTCTATAACCTTTTTACGCCTTAAATGTTTACTTACGAGTACTTCTAGTCTCAAAAATAATCCCAAAGAACTCAAACTCAGACTCAAAGCATTTATTTCAAATAAACCAATTACATGCACTTTTGAATTTTCAAGGGGTCGATCAGTCAGGAAGATGAAGTTGCCCATTCCAAACCGTAGTAGGTACGGTACCTATGGAGAAGAACGGGCAAGAAACTTCATAGACACTTCTTTAAATCAAAACATGGTTACAAAATATTGGTTACATCATTCATGTTGAAATTATGCATGTGAGAACGATGTAGAACGTGCAGACAAAAACAATTCAAATATTAAATTAAATTAAAATAAGCCGTAGCAGCTAAGAAATGACCAGTCCCTACTGACGGCACCAGTTCACGAACATGACACATGGATCAGCACAATGGTGCTGGTGGTGGTGGTAGTGGAGCTGAATGCAGCTCAACCATTTTGAAGGGAATTTAATGATCGAAACACACACGCCACCAACAGCGAGACATTTGAGTGAGCATGACATACTCTCAGCCGCCAGGGCACATTCAAGTCAACGTTCAATGAAACTTTTGTACCGGACTACCAGACGTACTGCTGGGTATCATCCGCAATTGGTTGATATCCTGACCAGTCGTACTCAGGGCTTCTCCTCCATATTTTTTATGCGTAAAGCTGAAGTGAGGAACTCTCTGCCAGCGTCTGTGGTTCCTTCCACATATAACCCTTCTTCCTTCAAAGCAAGAATGAACAGGTATCTTTTGGGCACGCTCGGTTCATCTTAGACCTCATCCATCGCTTTCCATCTGGCGAGATTGAGCTCACAAGTAAGCCCATTCCGAAAAAAAAAAATGATATCTATTGTCACGGAAAGTTAGAGTTCAGATATATTTTAAAGTTTACATCAGTGAGTTTCAACTTTAAAAAATAATGGAAATTTGTTTATAGTCATATTTTATTAGGCCGATCTCATAGGTCTATGAAATCGGTATGAAAACGTGTCATCTTTAAATTTTGCTAAGTAACATAAATAGAATTTGCCTTTAAGTTTTAAGTTAATTAAAGCTTGATGCGACCTCTTGCAATTGTAGGAGTGAACTAGACTAAAACTTGATTTCTCTATAATTTTTTTTTTCTTTACACATCTTTTGCTGGAGGTCCTCAATAAATAAATAATTAAATAGGCAGCCTTACTTTTAGCACGTCCTTGGCGTCGGCTAAGCTAATGTATTTTGTCATGATAAGTATTTGATTTTAATCTCACTATCTAACCGTATTAATGCAAAGTGGTATGAAATAATACTTCTTTTCAGAATAATTGTCATTAGCATAAAAAATGTCAATTAAATCGGGCTTGTTTCTGTTCCTGCTGACTGTTTATCAGGTAAAGTAATCACTATAACAGTATTTAAAATCAATTAGTTAATGAATGTTCTTTTCTATCATATTGTGTTGTTTTTAAGGATTCAAATAGACCATCCTACATTCCTATAAAGCGTTGTTTTTAAATGCTTGTTTTTTTTAATGCTAAGTCAAATAATTTATTTCAAATAGGCACAAATTTACAAAAAAAATAGAATTGATTCTAGTTACATAACATCACGCCTGTATTCCCGAAGGGTTAGGCAGAGGTGTACCTATAGCATACCCACATTTCGCCAGTTATGTTTAAGTCCCATGTGATAGGGGGCGAGCCTATTGCCATCAACCGGGCACAAATCCAGACTCCGGGCTGCTACCGAGAAATTCCAGATGGAAAAACCCGGTAACACTTTGCCCGACCCGGGAATCGAACCCAGGACCTCATGCTCAGCAGTAGCGCTTGCGACCACTAGACCAATGAGGCAGTCAAAGTTGATTCTAGTTGCCCCTTCCAAAAGGTAGTTTCGTATGGAGAAGAATGGGCAAGAAACTACACCGTTACTCTTTTAAAAAAGTTTTAACAATATTATCTATACTCGTACATACCTAGAATAAAGTTACTATACCACAATAGGTAAAAATAATTAAATATAACGCATGACAGGTAAATTAATTATGAGATAGATACATGGTGCTCACACATTTACAAATATTGAAAAGTAAATGATTTTTCCAAAAATTTCACTACTTTTAATTTAGTGTGTACGTTAAAGTAGTTACATAATGTAAAAATCAATGTCATAAAAATTGTAAACTACACAATTAAATTAGCAACCAGTTTGATTTTGGCTAGACTCTAGATGGTCTTATGGAGCAGGACCAACATGTTTCCAAGCATTCTTATCTAGGATATAATCCTCTAATTTGAAATATGCTTGTTTACAAAGTGTACTTTCAAATATGAGTTTTAAATTTTCTTTCATTTAATTGCAATATATCACAAGGTATTTTGTTGTAACATTTAACACGGTACCCCATAAAAGATGTATGTACTTCCGAAGCCTAGGTTACTATAATAATCTGGTATATGCCTATACATAGAACTTCATCTAACTAAACTTTCGTACTTCACAGGTATCTGCGCGATACAAAAGCGTGGAACCACACTTCATTGAGAATGAAATGAACTCCGGTAAGTGAAATAAAAATCCCATTTCATTAGCACGGAATGAAGCTCAATAGAAAGTATTATCCAGAATGGGTCCTACCTATAAAATAAGGAAGAAAATAAGGGGGTTTCCTTATTTATTTGTTAACATGATTGGAAACTAAATCGCGAACTCAGTAAAACAGCGTTCGCGATTTTGCTTCCAATCGTGAGTATTTGTTAAAAAATTGCTTTAATACTCACGAATAAATGTCAGTTTGCGCAACATTTATGCTACAATTACAACAATTTGTAAGACTTTTTCAATAGTACTAACCTACTAGTCAACCATAAATGAACTTAATTTACACTGACAGAAACTTGATTTCCGTTTAAGTTAAAATAACATCACTTGGAAACAAGGACCGGAATAGACTTTAAATATTATGCCTTGTTCACACAGAACCTGCCCCGCTATCATCGTCACGTATAGTATCGGGGTGGCTGGCACAGCCGGGTCAGTTCCCTTACCATGCATCTCTACGTTTCGTGGCACATTCTGGTAATGTGCGACAATGTGGAGGCTCAATTATTTCCAGAGAATGGGTTATCACTTCTGCGTCTTGTACTGTCGAGTAAGTAACCAATCATTGAACTGAAAAGCCTATTTTAAATAATGTATACTTACATAATTACAGTCTTAACAAAAAACAAAAAGAAAACTAGTGATTTTTTAAATAAAAAATGTTTACCGACAGACGGGCGCGCGGCGGCAGCGCGGCGCAACAGCGCGACGCGACTTTTGTAGAACAATTTCCACTAAGTTTTCATACGAATTATTCTACTAGAGTCACGTCGCGCCTGTAAACTAAACCGGTTAACTACTTTTGATTGAAAATCAGTATATTTTTTTATTTCGAAAATTACTAACTCTTATCCTTAGGGGTTGGTCCGTTTTGTGTGACCTCTTTAAAAACTACAACTTTCTTTAAGTGATTCTAGATAAAACTGAGGCGTTAGGTACGTCAAAAACTTTTTAATAGAGAAAATACGCTTTTACTTTAATTAAGGGACCGAATCGAGTCAGAAAAACTACTTGCAAGGATCTTTCCACGCTTGAATGACGTTATTGTAACATACTGTACCACACTTTTTTGAAATAAATAAATTATATTATTAATAATATGGAATGATTTACCACATTATTATTTTAGGTTTTTTTGTAATCTGTAAGTAAAGAACTAATATAATAACTTCAAAACTGTTTATTTTTAAAATTATACAAAAAATATAATTATTGGCGACCTTTACAACAACGCCCTTCCATTTGATATGTCACATGGTACAGTTTGCAAACTATTTTTTTAATTTTCTAAGTTGCCCCCTAAAAGTGACCACCATATTCAAAATTCATTTATTTACGTTACTCGTCCGTGTTTGGGTCACAGAAATTCATAAATGTGTACCAAACAGTAGATTTGGAGAAAATTGACGGTGACAGACGGACAGACAGACAAACACTTTCCCAGAGAGTCATGGCCATCCGGCTGGTCTGGGGATACCGTATGGTCTCCTGCGAGGCGGCGAGCCTCCTTGCCGGATTGCCACCATGGGATCTGGAGGAAAAAGTCCTCGCGCACATTTGGCAGTCGCGCGAGGAGGCGAAACGCCGGGGCATAACTCCAGTCGCGCGAGAAATCACGGCACAGCGGACTGAGCTCTGGCGGGGTTTCATGGCGGCATGGAGAGTATGACTATCGCAACCCAGTGCTGGGCATGCCACAATTGCAGCGGTAAGTCTTTGAGGAGTGGCTTGAGAGGCGCCACAGCGACCTCACCTTCCGCCTGACGCAGATCCTCACCGGAAATGGCTGTTTCGGAAGGTTCCTGTTTCGGATAAGGCGGGAGGAAACGCCCGGGTGATACCATTGTGTGGATCGACCGGAGGACACGGTGGATCCCGGCTTTGGCGGAGCACCGCAGCGTACTCGTGGTGGCGATGGCGGCGGCGACCTCTCGCGTCCGTCCCTGGTCCAGGCCATGGTACGGAGCGAGAGGGAATGGGAAGCCGTCACTTCCTTCTGCGAAACAGTAATGCTCGCAAAGAAGGAGGCGGAGCGCGTGAGGGAGAGGCAACCGTTGCGCCCTCACGCCCCTAGTCACTGCAGGCGGAGATACCCTGGGCGTCGGGAGTCGATAGCCGATTCCCGGCCAGGGAACGTAGGTGCGGGCTTGCGGACGGCGAGCAATGGGCCGCTCGTCATCCGATAAGGACCAGGCCCGGGTTGACGGCGCGTCATGTTCCACGCGCGCCGAAAGAGATGTCAGCACCATTAACGGGGTCGTTAGGGCCAATGCCTGCTGGGGTCGTGGGTTGTTTGAAAGAGTTACCGTGGCCCTGGAGCACTGGCAACTGAAGGAACACGGGTGGGTTGTAGTCAGTAAGAGTCTGACATGCCCTCCCGCTCCGCCCAGAGCGGGAGAAGTCATTTGAAGATTTCGCACCCAAAAAAAAAAAGACACACAAACACGAGTGATCCTAATAAGAGTTCCCTTTTTCATTAGGACATACGGAACCCTAAAAACATGCTGGTGGCGTTACTTCCGATTTTGGCCGATTCCTTGTACAGCTATAGGTACTTTTGACTGATTAAGAGTTATGACTGTAACATAAATCTCTATCTGTGTTTTACTGCAATCTAGTTCACAAAAATATCCACATACAGAATTACTTGAGATAAAATAAAATAAATATGTCTGTTAATAGATCTTTTATGACTTTTACACTTCAATATTTTGGCGGTCAATATTTTAAAACTAGATGGTGCTGATATTTCCTAGCTGACTCATCCTTGAGAGGAAATGCCGAAACAAACTCTGAGGTCTGACTCTGAGTTGACTGACTCTTTTAAAGTCCAAGCTTACTTTCTAATTTGGCCTTCCTAACCCTCATTTTCTCTTCAGCCGCGTTCGTGCAGTGGTTCACGCTGGCGGGGTGTCCTTTACCAACTCAGAGTACTTCTCCCAGACCACGGAATGGTACATTCATCCTAATTACGACATCTCGAGGCCTGAGCTGCAGTCGAACGACATCTCGCTTGTGAAGTTACAGCAACCTGTTGTTTATAGCAGTAAGCATGTTCTACTTTATAAATGTAACTAAAGACATCTATAATGGCTTTTACATACGTTTTCGAAAGATAGTCCTAAGCTTTGGCCACAAAAAAAAATGGACTCCCTTTTTACTGAAAAGGATTGTGACATGTTTTCTTTATTTCCAAACGTATGTTGTAGATGATTTGTTACTTCAGGAGGTGCCATGTGTAGGAAAATGATATTATTAAACACCAAATTCCTCAAAAAAATCGCTTAAGTTTGATGGGGTTAGGTGGTCAAGGGGCCTAACCTAGGCCGGCACTTCACTTTGTGTAATTTATTTCATCACCAGTGCTCTCAAAATGGTGAAGGTAAACATCGTAAGGAAACCGACATGTCGTTAAACACCAAATGTTCAAATTCAAAGACATGACTGTGACATCAAAAAACCAACAGTTGGCTGGCGTGGTCGATTGTGGCCCACTCCCTCTCACAGAGAGCAGGCCTGTGTCCCAGCAGTGAGAACATTATAGTCCGATTATGCGTTGACTTGTATTTATGTTAAATCTGACGTGACATCTCCATCCAGGGTGGCTGCAACCAATCCGCGTACAGTCAAGTGCTGATGCGTACCGTGATTACGATGGCCAGCCGGTGATTGCTACTGGAAATGGCAATACAGCGAACTCGGGTCAGTAATTCTTTTACAACCAATATTTATGAGTTTTCTTTAGGTACACACATGAATTAAATGCATATTATTCGTCCCAGGATTAATAGAAAACGAAGGAACCATAATAATTTCTCCTTTTTGTTACGTATTGGCACGAACTCTTTAAGAACCACTCCTGTCAAGGCGATGCCCTGTTCACATGGTGATGTTCAGTACCATATTTACTTGTATAGTTTTGGGATCACATACTATTTTCATGCTACATTTTTATTTTTAACCGTAGTTATGAATAGTGGGATATTGACTTGGGATTCCAACTTTTTATAGTAAAATATTGTACAGAAATCGCTATGTGAAGGGGACCTTACAATGTTATTGCTGTTAATTCTAGTCAAAATGATCTGAGGATGAAGAGCCAGTGTTCTTCCTCCTCTCTCCTACTTGATCTATACTGTGCCCGACAGGGTCCATATTTGTGACTAATATAATAAATTATTTCTCTACCAACTACATAATTATATACATTATGGTACGCAATAAAGAATTGAGAAATGATCGTAGCGGGTCTTACTGCTTCGGTGCGCTGAGCACATTACTGCATGTTTTTTTTAGCAATATATATAAAGGTAACCATTGACTTGATTGGAACAATATTATTTATATTATTGACAATTTTATTTTTGTCTTCATTTTAATAATAACGTTGCAGGTCCGTTATCCGATGTACTGAGATGGGTGTACCTACGGGCGATCTCCAACAATGAGTGTGCCAGAATATATGCGGACGGAGTCTTCGACAAAACCATCTGCGCGCAATTTTTCAACGTCACCTCACAAGCTACTTGCTATGTAAGCTTTGAGGCTTAAGGTTCTCATTTGAATTCAGTTTGGAATATAAGACAAAAAGCTCTGGTTTCACTTGGAAAAGTGCAAATGTGGTACACTCTTCTAATTCTGAAAGACTGAATTCCAATTCTGAGACACTTAAGCCCGTTTTCACTAACACTTGGTGACATCCCTCAAGCCATTCCACTAGCCACTAGGCGATAACTAAATTTTCTAAACCTATTTGCCAAGGCGTAACTCTTACGAAATTGTTGCTAGGCAACGAATAAACATAGAATTTGTTTATAAAAACCACAGACATGTGTCGAAAATATTGATTCCGAAGTTTAAGCTTCATTTAACTAAGCTTCATTTAACTAAGCTTCATTTAACTAAGATTCATTTAACTAAGCTTCATTTAACTAAGCTTCATTTAACTAAGCTTCATTTAACTAAGCTTCATTTAACTAAGCTTCATTTAACTAAGCTTCATTTAACTAAGCTTCATTTAACTAAGCTTCATTTAACTAAGCTTCATTTAACTAAGCTTCATTTAACTAAGCTTCATTTAACTAAGCTTCATTTAACTAAGGTTCATTTCAGGGTGACAATGGTGGGCCACTAGTGCATGATGGCTTCGATGGCGTTCCAACTCTTATAGGAGTCTCCTTCTTCTTTAGCAACGCCTGTGAAATATCGTTGCCTTCTGGTAATATTTGCATTACTTTAAATTCTGGTATAATTTAGAAATCATTATTATAGTTCCTACAATCGATATCTATAATTAAAAAAAACTTTCTACCAGGTTTCATCCGTCCCGGACCTTTCTTACCGTGGTTTCAAGAAGTAACGGGTATTGACTTCGAAAATCTACAAGAAGATACCACCACAACCAGCACTCCCACCACTCCTACCACTCCCACTACTACCACCACATCCACCACTACCACCACTCCCACCATTCCCACCACTACCGCCATTCCCACCACTACTACCACTCCCACCACATCCACCACTACTACCAGTCCCACCACTACCACCTTTCCCACCACTACTACCACTCCAACCACAACCACCACAACCACCATTCCCAATACAACCACCACTGACTCTGGGAATCCAGATGATCCAGATGATTTTACTCCCATAGAAAGT
Organism: Griposia aprilina; assembly: GCA_916610205.1. Classification (NCBI taxonomy): domain Eukaryota; kingdom Metazoa; phylum Arthropoda; class Insecta; order Lepidoptera; family Noctuidae; genus Griposia; species Griposia aprilina. The sequence continues at coordinate 3,989,348 of OU744300.1, read as the reverse complement.
ACTACTGCACCACCAAATGACTCTGAGGAACAGGATCCAGATGATGTTACTCCCGATGATAATACTACTGCACCACCAGAAGACTCTGATGATAAAGAAGAAGACGAAGAAGAAGACTCAGAAAGCTCCGAGTCTAATGAAGATGATGATATGACGCAACTCCTGAAACGCCTCCTAGTGAATGTCAAAGTCAAGGTTAGATTTGACAAGTACAATATGAAAAAGGCTGTAGGAAACGAAACAAATATTGCAAAATATTGAGTTATTAAAATGAAATCGTTAAACAAATTGTTTTTTTTATATTCCAGGATAATGTTTGATTATGTTAACAAAAAAAAACAAATAAATAAATATTCTCAGATTTATTATTTATTACCGTCATTATCTTTTCCTTCACTTGTCTTGTTCTTGTGTCTTTGGTGCATGTGTGCAAAGTTTGTCATTGCACTCGACACTAATTAATGTTCATTTGCTGGTAAACATAAATAGTATGATGAAAATATAATTTTTATTTATTTATTTACACAGTTTCTATCTAATAGAATAGAATACATTTATTTGGCTTAAAACATGGTATATTAAGTTCATAAAAATAGAATATTATGATCTTACATGTTTCGCCATGGACTGGCATACAAATATTTAAACAAATTAAATTTAATAATTAAAAACGGCACAATAATTTATTTAAATTATTATTCTAACATGATGTCTAAAAACGCTGGAAAAATCTTAACAATAATTAAATCATAAAAAAACATCATACACGGTTACATACCTAATGAAAACTTAGTTAAAATAATTAACTGTTACTTTTTTATCAATAAGTTCTGTTAAATACCTGATGGTATTTGGGGCTGGCTGACCTGAAGGTACACTAGCGAGAATTGATAATAAAACCACTGTGTACTGATCTGACCTGATAGCTCATTTATTAAAAAAAAACCTTTTGCTTATGTACTATTCGCGGTAACGAAACCATAGCGACTTCTAAATCGACGTCAACGCCATCTATCGAGCACGCCGGAAACTTTACAAATAATTAAGTCGTAAACATACCGCCCACCAAGGACGTTACTGACGGAATGTCCTTCTAAAATGAACTAAAGTGACACATTGCGAAAGCAAGTTGAACTAAACATTTGTACTACATTAGAAAATAATTTGAACTAAAATGGACAAGTTATGGTTCATACATACATATCTATAACACTCAATTTCTAATGGCTAACAAGAATGTTACAATAACTTAGAGCTAAACATTAATTATTTTAGTTAGAAAAAAAGAGTAAGTACTTAAAACAAATTAACATAAAATTGTAAAAGTGTAAAGAAAAACTTAAAATACATGTAGGTAATATTTGATTTTTCACAATTGATCTAAAGTTTACAAGCATAAACATGGTTGTATAAATTGATTTTAACAAGATAAAAAGTGTAAATTAATTGTAAAAAAAACATGGTTAAATAAAATAGGTAAACAAAAAATACAATACAACTATCTTATTCGACTACGGGTAAAATACATATTTTGGAGGTTGGCCTTTTGATTGTTGAGGATTTGGTGCGTAACGTGACGACACGGGTGATGTCATCATCTCCAGGATGTTTTTGTACTATCCTACCCATCAACCAACGACTTGGCGGCAAGTCGTCATCCTTAACTAGAACAATGTCTCCGATTTTTGGCTCAGCAACTTGGGAAGACCATTTGTAACGATTCATCAAAGTGACGAGATATTCCTGAGACCAACGTCTCCAAAACGACTGAAGCATTCGTTGAATGAATTGCCAGCGTGATAAATAATTAATATTTGAATTTTCGTACTTGTTATCTGGCACATTCACTAAGGGCTCTCCAATAAGAAAATGTCCAGGTGTTAATGGTAACGGTTCACCAGGATCGTCCACATTAATTGTGCTCATAGGTCGCGAGTTCAAACACGCTTCTATCTGACTGAGGAGTGTCGTCAATTCTTCAAATGTGAGAGTCGCTTCACCGATCACTCGTTTCAAATGGAACTTTGTGGACTTCACTCCTGCCTCCCAAAGTCCGCCAAAGTTGGGACTGTAAGGAGGAATGAAGTGCCACTCCGTACCATTCGCTTCGAGGTGTTCGGCTATGGACGATTGGATAGCTGTCAACTGCTGCAACTCCCTGGAGGCACCTACGAACGTGGTGCCATTGTCACTCCACAGTTTGGCACAATGACCTCGTCTCGAGACAAAACGTCTAAACGCTGCTAAAAAGGCTTGAGTGCTCATGTCACTCACTGCTTCTAAATGCAGTGCACGAGTGACCATGCATACAAAAAGGCATATATAGCCTTTGTATGAACGGTGGCCACGACCTTTCGTTGTCCTCACATTAATTGGACCAGCATAATCAACCCCGCTATGCAAAAATGGGCGAGCTGGGGTGCACCGAACAGCTGGTAGTGAACCCATGAACTGATTTTTAGTACTGGCTCTTTGCCTGGCACATGTCACACATTTGATGACATGGTGTTTGACCATATTTCTGACCCCTATTATCCAATAGGCTGTCCTCAAATAATTGATCATGAGCTGAGGACCCCCGTGAAGGGTTTTATGATGTGCGTCAGCTATGATTAGCCGAGTTAGATGACTGGAGTGAGGCAGGACTATCGGATGTTTCATTTGTTCGCTTAGCTCTGATTTCTCCAGTCTACCTCTAACTCTCATAATGTCCTTATCATCGAGATAAGGGCAGAGTGACCTTAATGGACTTGTTTTTGACTGTATACAGCCTTTATCTTTAAGTTCCTTATATTCTGTTGTAAATAGTTCTTCCTGGTTTTTCCTAATACAACATTCGAGTGCAGCGTCTAATTCTGTTTTTTGTAAATATCCTTTCCTGTATATTGTGTTCTCCTTTAAAAATCTTCGGCAGTATGCAACAATCCTGACCAATCTTCGTAACTGAGAAAATTGATCGAAGAAACAGTTTGGAATGATAGCTACATGTGCCTTTGCTGACTCTTCTAAATCTGTACTGCAATAATTATTTGGCCTATTGTAAATTACGTTTTGTAATTTAAGAAACGACGGTCCAGAAAACCATAAATCGTTTTCTAGCAGTGAACTGGGAAGTATCCCTCTAGAGGCGCAGTCTGCTGGATTATCTTTAGACGGGACGTGAAACCATTGCGACGCTTTCATCGAGGTCAATATTTCAGACGTCCTATTGGCCACAAACGTCTTCCATTTACTTGGGTGGCTATTTATCCAGGCCAACACCACAGTGGAATCCGTCCACGCCTTGACCTTGTCCTTTGAAATACTCAAGACTTCAGATGTTTGAGACAGTATCTGTGACAGCAAGACTGCTCCGCAGAGCTCTAACCGCGGAATACTTATCTGCTTTACTGGTGCAACCCTGGTCTTAGCAACCAGCAACGACACTTGAACATTGCCATCTGCGTCTACAATCCGTAAGTAAATTGCAGCTGAGTACGCTGTTTTGGAGGCGTCACTAAAACCGTGAAGCTCCAGATAGTCGTTCGACTTGGTGCCAAGCCAACGAGGAATCCGAACCTTGGTGAGTAGTAATAATTCCTCACGATATGATCTCCATTCATTTATTAAGTCGTTGGTTATCTCCTCATCCCAACCAACACCTGCAAGCCACAATTTCTGGATAAATACTTTCGCTAAAACCACACTAGGGGCTAACCAGCCTAATGGATCAAAAAGTCGTGCTATCACAGAAATAATGGATCTTTTAGTTACAGGTGCGGTCGTCGGCGGCGGGAGATTCACCGTGTACTGGAAGGTGTCTGCGGTGCGGTTCCAGGTAAGTCCTAGAATTTTGATGGTACTATCTAATTTTATATCTACTTCCTTTTCTTTGTGATCTGGTTTCTTTGGTTTGTTGTACTCTATTGTTTGTTTTATGTCCTGTATGATTTTGTGCTTATTTGCGTTGTCCTTGTTCATGTTGTCCTTTTTTATGTTGTCCTTTTTCATGTTGTCCTTTGTTCTAATTTGATCTATTTGTTCTTTCAATGTATTACTTTCTATTTCCTGTATCCTGTCTACTATTTCTTGGTTGTTACTGTTCCATTTTTGGAGCGTGAATCCACCCTTTCCTAATAACGCTGTCATTTGCCTGTAGATTTCCAGGCCTGCTTCTACGCTATTACAACCGGTCATCAAGTCGTCCATGTAGAAGCAGTTCAGAACCATATCGGCAGCAAGATTGTAATTTTTACCATCATCGTAGACGACTTGATGTAGGGTTCTGACTGCTTGGTATGGTGCCGATGCCGTACCAAACGTAACCGTCACCAGCTCGTAGTCCTTGATTTCGGTTTCAGGATTGTCTCGCCATAATATGCGCTGAAACATTGCGTCTTCTTCCGAAATTCTGACCTGGCGGTACATTTTGACGATGTCCGCTACCAGTGCTATGGGATGAAGTCTCCATTTTAACACTGTGTGTCTTAAATCAGACTGCAATGTAGGTCCCACCATCAACGTGTCATTGAGTGAGACTCCATTGTTGTTCTTCTCAGACGCGTTGAAGACAACACGTACCTTTGAGGTAAGTTTGTCTTCCCGGATCACAGCATGGTGAGGTAAATATACCGCCACTTCCTTATTCTTATCATGCTTGTCTATCTGCCTCATGTGTCCTAGTTGTAAATATTCTTCTATTACCTGCGTGTACTTTTCCTTTAGATCTTTATTTCTTTCTAGCCTTTTTTCTAATGACTTGAGTCTTTTTTCAGCGATCGCACGAGAGCTTCCACCTTTACAAGAATGATTTTCATCGCGGAAAGGTAGTCTCACTACGTACCTTCCACTGCTATCTCTTACTGTAGTTTTAGTGTAAAACTCTTCACACTTGTTTTCTTCAGGTGTTAGTATTTTCTTTGAACTATTTTGCTCTTCAATTTCCCAAAATTTTCTTAATATTTCGTCTTCATTGACTTGTGCATGCAACACATTAAATTTAGGTGAACCTTTAGATGAGTCCCTACTAACGGCACCGGACAGGATCCACCCTAAGGTAGTACTCTGAGCAATAAGAGTGCCTGACGGATTTTTAACTATGCCTGCCTCAATAATGCAGCTGTAAGCATCAGCGCCTAGTAAAACATCTATTTTATTGGGAGTTTTGAACTCTGGATCTGCAAGCTGCAGCGTGTTAACTCTCAACCAATCCAAAGTAGTGTCGACTCTACACTCAGGTAAGTACGATGTAATTTTATTTAGTACGTAAGCATTAACTTTAAGATTAAAATTAGAATCTACCCGAGATTGGATATTCAAATGTACCATGTACGTTGCCATGGTTGAACTATTACCACCAAGGCCTGAAATAGTTCCTTGAATAGGGATTTTTTTCAGGTTGAGTAGCTGAACTGTGGCCTCTGTTACAAAACATGCCTGCGAACCCTGATCGATCAAGGCTCGGACAGTCTGAAATTCACCAGAGCGTGACTCGGCTTTTATTAGCGCTGTGGCTAATAAAACCTGTCTGGGCTTGAGAATATTACCGGTCGACAGGCACGAAACTATCGGACTAGTATTAGGTGAACTAACACTGTCGATAGCCGATGACGTCGAAGGTTGTTCCCTTTTGTCCGACTCTTGGCCTAAATGCAACAGCGAATGATGGCGCCTTTGACAAACCTTACATGTGGTAGGTTTTCTACATTCAGAAACAATGTGATTGCCGCCTAAACAGTTGAAGCAAATTTTATGTTTTGCTACAAAATCACGTCTAACTTCAACTGACTGCTTTGAGAATTTCTTGCAGAAACAAAGTTTGTGTCCTTCTGAGCAGAATTCGCATTGTATTGATGAACTCGTAGCCAACATTGCCTTTGGAGTATGAGCAAATGAACTTTTACTATTGTTGTTGCCCTGATAAACTGGTACCCTTTTAGGCTCTAAACACTCTAATGCACGAAACCGGTTTTCTATAAAAGTTTTAAATTGGTTGAAAGTTGGTAAGTCATTGTTGGAGTCATTGTTGCAAATAGTAAGCTCCCATTGCTTACGCGTTTCGTTGTCTAATTTAAATGCAACGATGTGTATGACAATGACATCCCATGTACTAACGTTAATCTCCAAATTACTCAACGCATTAAGACAATCGCACGTGGTATCAAGCAACTCTTTCAAAGCTGTAGATGATTCCACCTGCATACGTTTTTGACCGAACAACCTCCTAAGAATACAGTTTGTTAAGTATTTTTTATTGCTATAACGCTTCTGTAACTGATTCCAGCACTGAACATAATTGGCATCAGTTATAGGAGTGTGACGTATTAATTGCTCTGCTTCGCCAGAAAGGTGACCTTTTAAATAATGGAGCCTTTGCACATTATCTAAAGTATCATTTTTGTGTACTAATGATGTAAAAAGATCATGGAATGTTGTCCATTCATCATATTTTCCTGAGAATATTGGAATGGATATTTTGGGCAACTTAACAAAAGAACTACTTGATTTATTTATACTAGTTGAAGCATTATCGGTTTGATGTACAGAATCCTTAGCTGGTCGAATTTTATTAAGAGCTGTTTTCATTAAACTTTTATAAATAACATAAGTGTCCTCTGTCGCATCATAGATATCAACCACTTTCTGTACTATATCTTCTGCTTTATAACGTTCATATAATTTAGTGTTATTTTCTTTAAACAACGCCCAATCCTTTTCCAATAATTCTTGCCTTGTTTCTATGTATTCTAGCGTTAATCTATCTTTACCACATTTCTTAAAATTTGTCAATCCCTTTGTGATAACATTCTGTTGATCTTTTAAAACATTAATTAATCCATCCATTTTTATAATTGATTAATGTACTAAATGAATAAATAAAATGCGTTTAAATTGATTTTAATTTGATCAAATATTTATAAACACAACAAATGTTCAGTTAAGTTAATAAAATCAATGTAAGTATACAAATGATTAGCAACTTTCTCAAAAGAATTAAAATATGCAAAATTTCTAAGTGTTACAAACTTAAGCAATAAACTTCATAACAGCTGACTAAATTTTTCTAAGTTGTACAATTTTATCAAACTAATTACAAGTCCCAAACACTACTTAAAATTTTACAAGTGTTTTGGAAACATAAAATCTGGTGGAAATCGGGTATAGGTTCCCCGTTCCCCTGTTTTCTATAAAATATTCTAAGTCCTAATTCTAACATGCACACAAAACGGTAATATACTAACGAAAGTTTTCTAAGTTTAAAATGTTGTTGAATTTTTACAAGTCCAAGATTACTAAATAATTTTCTAAGTCGAAAATTCTTCACTATTTCCTGACAAAGTTTATCTTCTCGTTGGAATAGAGTTCAAAATCGTTTGACTCGACCTGTTTGTCCAATTCACGGACAAGATAAATAAATAAAATGTACTCACGAAACTGCACTTTACACAAACACCGTTTTCAACCTGCAAGTGGCGCCCTCTGTGGCCGCTATCTGAACTGCGCGTGATGTCACCTATGACGTCGCGTGATGGCTGCACCTGCGTCACCTTGCTGTCATCTAGTGAAGTGTTGATCTGAGAGTGGCGCCCTCTGCGGCCACTCCTTGAACTAGTCCTCCAATGCTGACTCAGCTCGCCGCCAATACTGGGCGAAGCTGTCGCCGCTAGTGCGGAGGACCGTGTACCTTGCTGCAGCGATCCACTGCAAGTACGCGGGACGAAGAAGTGGGCCTACGGTGGCTCCACTTCTTTCAAAAAAGTGTCCTCTTGACCCGGCTCGTAGGACCAATGTTAAATACCTGATGGTATTTGGGGCTGGCTGACCTGAAGGTACACTAGCGAGAATTGATAATAAAACCACTGTGTACTGATCTGACCTGATAGCTCATTTATTAAAAAAAAACCTTTTGCTTATGTACTATTCGCGGTAACGAAACCATAGCGACTTCTAAATCGACGTCAACGCCATCTATCGAGCACGCCGGAAACTTTACAAATAATTAAGTCGTAAACAAGTTCTTTCACACTATAAAAACAAGTTCCAATAGCCGTTTATGTAGTTTATATTTAAATTGTTTAAGAGGGAGTTCCCTGATTTCTTTTGGAATATTGTTGAATATTTTAATCGCTGTGATAAATGAATGAATTCTTAACCGTGTTGGGTCCCGACGGGTATATTTTGAATGCAAGTCAATTATTCATAACAAGCGAAATGTTGGTGGACTCCTTTGAAATGAAATGAAATTTATTTATTTGCGAGAATATAGGTACTTACATAATAACATGGTTCTTGAAAATAACTTTAGACTCACTATATTCGACTTATCAGTCGTGCAAATATTTATAGTACATGCATAATAATATCATGAAATTATAATATACAATAAATAAAAATACAATAAATAATTATTTGGAGAATACAGGCGTAATAATATGTTATGTTTTTATAGGTACATTCGGTTCATTGCTGAGATTTTCAAAATCACACAATTCCGACTAGTATCTCTGTGGCATAGGTACTTTCCTGCACTAGTGCTAGAATACAAACTAGAGACTCACTGCACTGTGAACCTTAAAAGGGTGCAATAAGACAATTTGTCGAGCAAATGCGTTGAATATTTTTGAAGTGGAAACTTCTTTATGCGCGTTCAGCACTTTTTGGGTGAACAAAAATCATGGAACTCGCGTCATCATCACCGAACGCTTTCCATGAGCTATATGTATACTATGTATATTTGTGTACTTTTTGAGTGAACAAAAAGCGTGAAACTCGCGTCATCGTCACCGCACGCTTCGACGATACAATTCACAAGTTTCTTAGTTTTCACTTCTATCGGCAGTCTCCAAAGACTGTACCGATTTTTTTTTCTCTGGCGTTCTCTCCTGGAAATCGACCCCAACATGCTTGGGAAAAAGACTATTCAGATGATGATTCTCTCCTGTGTAGGGTCACACTAATTCGCTCCTCTTTTAGAAATGTTAATTACATCTCTTCTTTCCCATCCTTTAAGATTGATATTCATCATTCTTTTGGTCACAAATGCGTTTTATTAACACGCTTTTAAACATGCTTTTATTAGCTTCACTTGTAACGAACAATGTAATAAAATCTTAGAAGTCAATTTAAACCTACTTCTAATTGTCGTATCGAAATGAAACTTTGATTATATATGTAGTTCGGATGACAAAACTATAATTTGGTATCTTGGAGCTGATCTGATGATGGAGCCGATAGAGTGATAGGTGATAGGAGAGTGGATAGTGGAACTCTTCAGTGGCTACTAGTAAACTTCTCGAGTTTGGAGTGATATGATTCGTTTTGATGAGTCCAATATATTGCACTTGGTGTCGAGGGTCTGATGATGGAGCCAGGAGGTGATTTGTTCCACAGAAAAAAATAAAATTTAGAAAGATAAATATTTTGATGAATTAAATAGCGCACTCTCAGTGAAAACAGTTGATAACGAAACCTTATCTTGCTGGCAATTATTTTCCTCGGGCATAGTACTTTTTTTGGGATGAAAGGTACTCGTACCTTATATCCGTTTCTGTACACCTGACAACGTATATGCAAAATTTCAGGATGATCGGTTCGGTGGTTTAGGCATGAAAAGGTAACAAACAAACAAACAAACTTACTTTCGCATTTATAATATTAGTTAGGATATCCTTTAAGCGTCGTTTTTAGAACCTCCTCCTGTTTTTTCGTCGGTTAAAAAGTAAGCGTTGAAGCATGATTGTGATACTAAAGAAGTATTATCGAAATGTAACACTCTAAAGTTTTTATCTGTATTGATTCTTAACTATTTTTTACAACAACAAACAAACAATCAATGAATTATCGTGCAAAAATTGCACGATAATGTTGTCGAATTATCAGTTGGAATGTTTGATAGAATAGAATAGAATAGAATACTCTTTATTATGTACACCATAAAAATTACAGATATAAAAGTAGAAATTTTACATAGGGTGACACATTGATGTGTGTCTTCTCAAATCCATATTTATATAAATGTTTCGAAAGTAACTCTGTCTGTCTGTCTGTATGTAAACTTTTCATGCCTTAAATTTTGACTTACTTTTAGTCTCAAAATAATCTTAAAAACCCAGCATTTCATAAATTACAGATAAGACAATTTAAATTTATTCTTCTGATAAGAAATAAAGAATTACGTGCATCAGCGTTTTAGAAAAATCATCCCCCAATGGGGTAATATAAGGGATTATTTTAAAATTCACATGTAATTTTAATAATGCAACTTTTGTATGCATCTTTTTAAGAGATTTAAGGCATTGGAAATATAGTCATATTCTAAATGAGCTTAGACTAAATGTAAAATAGGTACCTACAACTTGAGGTAACATTTAGATTTTATTTCATAAAATCGGTCAACTCAATCAATGTTATTACAACTTAAATTCATGAAATAACTTGGCTAACTTATAGTTAGCGTGTACGACAAGAGCGTGTCCAGCATAATTTAACTTTCGACTATTATATCGAAAAATAAATTATTGTAGCAAGTAGAGGGACTCTTTGCTTAGAATGTATTGTGACGTAGAGTCCGTTTGTGCAGTAGGTTTTCAGAAAAAGCACCTTCCGTGAGTGTCGCGTACACGGTGCCCAGCGAGGTGTTCCTGCACTCGCATCCAAAAGGACTTAAAGTTTATGTTACACGTTATATAGACATACCTCCACGCATTACAAGAATAGAATAGAATAGAATAGAATACTCTTTATTATGTACACCATAAAAATTACAGATATAAAAGTAGAAAATTTACATAGGGTGACACAATGGGCGGTCTTATCGCTAAAAGCGATCTTTTACAGACAACCTTTGGATGGATTCAAGGTAGAAGGAGAGACAATAATGCAGGTAGTCAGTGGTGTACCATTTACATATACAACAAATACATACATACATAAAACATATACCTATCTACATAATATAATATATACAATAATAAACATGAAACATGAGTAAGGAAACTAAATGTAATGACAATGTTTAAGGAGAGAGGAAGTGTTATATTTCAATCTGTTAGTACCTCATTCTAAAACTAATATCGGTTACTTCGCCGCTGTTCAAAGGCTCTGTAGGCAATAGAATATAGTATCAAAATCTCACGATATTAACATCTCAGAGTCTGCCAATTAGTTTTAAAGTTTTGTTAGCAATTTTTTTTTTTCATTTGCTTATCTATCATGACAAGAAGCTGGGCATCCTAAATTAGTTAAGGCGATACTTCACATTTGGACTGCTTTTGAATCTGTACAAAACACAGATCCGTTCCTGTATGGAGTATTGCAGCCACTTATTGGATGGCTCAGCAAAATAATAGCTTGCTGCACTTGCTTTGGTGGAACGCAGATCTAACAGACTTAAAGGTGACGAGACATTGGTGGCTAGGCTTAACAGCCAGGCTCATCGGCGTAATGTTGTTTGGCTCTCGGACTTCTACAGACTGTACTTCGGAAAGTGTGTCCAGGAGCTCCACGACCTGATCCCACCATCGCCCTTTCAATACCGGACTACCAGAAGTACTGCAAGGTATCATCCGTACTTGGTTGATATCCTGACCTATCATGCTCAGCGCTTCTCCTCCACATTTATTATGCGTACAGCTAGTGTCAGTGTTCCCTTCCACATATAACTCGTCTGCCTTCAAAGAAAGAGTTCCATCGCAGACCTCATCCATCGCCTTCCATCAGGCGAAAAATAAAATAAAAAACATATGATGAGTATTGTCAGAATTTTATATTTCAGTTATATTTTAATGTTTACGTCAGTGAGTCTCAAGTTTAAAAAACTCTTGGAAAGAAGTTTTTAAGTCATGTTTTATACCTGTGAGGTCGGTATTAAAACGACGTGTCATATATATTTCACATTTGATTATTTTTTTCTTCTTAAGTTCTGCTAATATAGGTCGGTGGAATTTGCATTTAAGTTTTAAGTTAATTTCGTCGATAATTTAAAGTATGCAGTGCTGCACCTATAGTAAACAGGCAGATAATACAGGCGTGATGTTATGTAATGTGTTATGTGTGTGTGTTTAAAGTATGCTGTGGCCTCCTTCAATTATAGGAGTGAACTAGACCAAATCTTAATATCTCTATAAATTGCTTTTTTTGCATATCTTTTGTTGGAGGTCCTCAATAAATAAATAAATAGGCAGCGTTACTTTTAGCACGTCCTTTGCGCCGGGTAAGCTAATGTATTTTATCATGATTAGTATTTGATTTTAATCTCACTATCTACCGTATTAATGGAAGGTGGTATAAAGTAATGCTTCGTTTCAGAATATTTTTCATTAGCTTAAAAAATGTCAATTAAATCGGGTTTGTTTCTGTTCCTGCTGACTGTTCTTCAGGTAAAGTTATCACTATCACAGTATTTAAAATCAATTAATTAATAATTAATGTTTTTTTTGTATCATTTATTGGTTTGAATGAGTGGTTTGTTGGTTGGGTTCAGACGTGATATTATGTTGTGTTAATTTTTTTATATGATAATATATAATACATTCCTATGAACGTTCTACTACTACATTTAAATAATATGGGTAAAAGTTTTTTTTTTTTTTTTGTATTGAATTTACTTATGCAGCGTTGTTGTTAAATGGGTTCAATAATGTTTGACAAAAAACGAATGACAAAAATGATCATTGTAAAAAATAACGTTATAAAAACTAATCATTTGATAAAATACAGATTTCGCAAATTTTTTACTTTGCAAATATTTCAAATGTTAAAATATCATTCCAAAAATATTCATTTAAATAAGTACTTCGTTTTTCAAATTTGCGATTTAACAAAATGACGATAAATAAATATTTGATTGACAGTCTATTACAAAAAAAATACACGCTGTCCTAATCAAGCTAAATAGGTAGAAATCAGTTCAGGCACTCGCCGGCCGCTGCCGGAGCACGCTCGCTTCGCTCGCTCGGCTCGTGCGTTGTGGTCGCAGTTCTAACCTAAACTTAGCCATTTCTGTTCAATTGACCTACCCTACTAATGACTTAAATGCATTTTGTCAAACGTTATTTATGTTTTGCGCTGTTTTACCAATTAACATGATTATAATAATATTAGTTCGTCAAATGATGTTTTGATGTAATGAAATGTTCTTTCAATTATTTGTCAAATGAGTTATTTACAGAAAGAATAGTTTGTAAAGTGGTAACTTTATCAAGTGTAAATTTACCTAACGTTATTTTTAAAATGAAAAGTGATTCATTTTTGTCAAATAACAGGACACCTGTTAAATGCTTCTTCCCAAGCCTAGGTATGCATATACATATAGGTATTAAAGGCTCTATATTAAGAACTTCATCTAACAAAACTTTCGTACTTTACAGGTAACCGCGCGATACAAAAGCGTGGAACCAGACTTCAACGACAATGAAATCAAACCCGGTAAGTGAAAAATTTCATTTCATAACACATTACAATATTCAGGCAATGAGTCTTACTTACAAAATAAGGAGACATTAATCAGCAAATTACTAAAACTATGAGGCCTCTTTCACCCAGCATCTGCGGAGGTATCTTCATCGACATTACGTGTATCGGGGTGGGAGGCGCAGCCAGGCCAGCTCCCTCATCATGCATTTATTCGTATGGTAGGGTCCGCTGGTCATTTGGGCCGATGTGGCGGTGCTATAGTATCCAAACAATGGATCATCACTACTGCGCAGTGTACTAACAAGTTAGTAACCATAGGAGTGGAAATTCAAAATAAGATTCACCTTCTTTTATCGCCATCTGGTTAAATTAGCCAGCCAATTGGACGCCTAGGCGGGCTAATTTAACCAGATGGCTGCAGCATATACATATACATACACACGCACACACACCCCACACACACACAGACACACACACAGTACTCATGTTATAAATTAATGTCACTTTTCGTGTCTGTTTGTGTGTCCGCCTTGTTCTTTAAACTACTCAACAAATATTGATGCGGTTTTCACCACGCACCGGTTACACGCATAACCTTCGTTAATAAATTCTCTAAATTATTAGAAAATTTATTAACGAAGGTTATGCGTGTAATAACACATTACTATTAAATTTACATAAGTACTGCCCATTGTACTAATACCCATCGCAAACCGAAAAGCCAATTGTAAACTAAGTACCAACTTCATTATAGTATTAATTTTGTGCGTTCGTAATAGACCCTCGTTTCCTCTTTAGCCAGGTGTCTTTAGTCGTTCGCGCTGGCGTGTTATCCATCAGTGACAACAACCCGGAAAACATCTTCGAGACCACAGAATGGCATCACCATCCTAACCTTTCTTCAACTATGCTCACAAACAACATCGCACTTGTGAAGTTGCAGCGCCCTGTTGTATATACAAGTGAGTAACTTCTTCTTCTTCAGATTTTACCAATATGCTTTTACACCATGACCGTGTTCTGATTGCCTAGAAGATATTCTCTCTCTTTGGTTTCTTTTTCTTTCTTCTTGGTGTCAATGTGTAATCCATAACTTTTTTGCCAGTAGTAGTAGTTAGTAAAGTTATGGATAGTTTTATATTTAAGAAAAGGATTTTTAAATGTTTTATATTCCCAACAGCGTGCTTTGTTGATGATGTTATTTCAGCATGTGTAAGAGTATAGGAAAGTTACTCATGTGAAATGTGAAGCGTGAATGTGCTAGACCAGAACCTCCTTTAAAAATAACAACAAGTGTACAAATTCACAAGACTAGGTGAGTTCGTTCGAGGCTGTTCGTCTATGCTGCACGAATTCATGATTCGTTCTGCTCAGCTAGCCTAGCGTTGACGTAGCTCAAGCTGCATATCCAGTGCTTTGGCTCACTCTGATTGATGTTTGACTTCTATTTATAATTCTTACCTGACGTCTCCATCCAGGGTTGCTGCAGCCGATCCGTGTACAGTCGAGTGTTGACGCGCACCGTGACTACGGTGGCGAGCAGGTTTACGCCAGCGGACCGGACTTTACAGCCTCGGGTCAGTAATTCTTTTATAACGAATATTTTTGAGTTTTCCTCGGGTTATGTTTTCATAACCTTGAAACCTACACACAGCGATTATTTATGCATATCTATTATCCGTCCCAGACTTAATAATGAAAGATTATTTGATGTTTTCTCAGGTTCGCTTTTCTTTTACAATAATTATGTAAATAACTATTAAAAATAATCTGAATATCTAAGCTTACGAAATGTTTTTAATATGACATTACACAATACATCGATGGCGCTATCAGGGACTTCTAGGGATAATAATGATATGTTAGGCATGTACTTTTTTATGAATCAAAAATTCTGTAGGAAGAATATAACAAGTTTGTTGTTACAAAATCCGATCAGTACGAAAATAAAACTATCCAAATCGAAACCCACGTACAGTACAACTATTTTCTTAATTTCCCTCGGCAAACTTCGTGTTTCGTCAGTTGTCGAATTTCTATCAGTTGCCCTTTGTACTTGGTGCAGACCGAACGATATCAATCGACTCGGAAAAAAAAATTAGAAAATAGTTGTACTGTAAAACGATGTTTGCACGGACAGAAAACAAGAGTAGGTAGATACCGTCAGTCTATCTAAGTGTTAGATAAAATGAAGGTTGGACAAACGATTGCGTTTGGTTTGAAAAATAAATAAATAAATGAATGAAACAAATCTTGACCAGTTTTGTTTTAACTTAAAATGTGTTTCTTTTTTTGCGGTTATCTTATAACTTTTCTTCTAATTCCCTAGGTAGCTTAGCCGATGTGCTGAGGTGGGTATATCTCCAGATAATCTCCAACAGTGACTGTGCTCGGATATTCTCGGGCAGCTTCGTCACCGACGCTACCATCTGCGCACGATTCATCAACATCGGCTCGCAGTCTGTTTGCAGTGTACGGTTAAGTGGAAGATTTTTTTTCAAATCCAAATCTAAAATCTAAATCCATCAAGTAAATATACTTGATCGATGAAGCTTAAGTAAGCTACGCTTGGCAAATTCAGTCCGTGAATGAGTGACCATCCGTTACCCCTCCGTGTCTCGGAAAGCAGGATAGCACGAAGCCATTGATCTCGGCTATCATACGTAGATCTTTGAAAGTCGTTACGTGTAGTCAGAAGACCAAAATTCTGATCACTAGTCTTATCTAAGGGAATCGTATCACCCAGCAGTATAGAGCAACTGTTTATCTGACCTCCACAAACTAGAAAAAAAAGAAGTTTATTCTGCATAAACAAGACGCACATTACAAAACCAGTGTTTGTGGGGGTCAGATAAGCGGTCGCTCCATGTAAAATACTGGTATTCAGCCTCTTCCAGTTCAATTGGAAACCAACCATAATATAGTTGGAAAAGGGCAAGACAGATGAATGATAAAGCTGTCTACTTGGGAACTGCAAGTGTCGAATAATCTTCTAATTCTGAAAGTTCCAGATCCCAAGTCGATCTTGCGACTATCTTTTTTCAGTTTGTTTACGGCGGTGGTGCTCCACTGGTGCATGTTGGCTCCGACGGCATTCCGACTCTCATCGGCGTCTTCGCATTTATGAGGATCGACTGTCAGTCTGGCTCGCCCACTGGTAATATTTACGTTACTGTCATATTAAATGAATGATCTCGCAAAATTTATTTGATAGATATCTGCATTAAAATACATTTATTGTTACCAGGTTTCGTCCGTCCGGGACCTTATTTGCCATGGTTCAAAGAAGTAACGGGTATTGACTTCGAAAATCTACAAGAAGATGAAGATGGTACCACAACTCCCACCACTTCTACCACCACTTCTCCTTCCACTTCCACCACCACCACTCCATCCACTTCCACCACCACAC
Organism: Griposia aprilina; assembly: GCA_916610205.1. Classification (NCBI taxonomy): domain Eukaryota; kingdom Metazoa; phylum Arthropoda; class Insecta; order Lepidoptera; family Noctuidae; genus Griposia; species Griposia aprilina. Next base: position 3,972,544 of record OU744300.1, on the reverse strand, counting down.
CTGCCACTTCCACCACAACAACTACCTCCACCTCCACCACCACTCCTTCTACTCCCATCACCACAACTCCCTCCACTACCACCAACACTACTCCTTCCACTTCCACTACCACTACTCCATCCACTTCCACAACCAATTCTTCGACTTTCACTTCCACCACCACAACTCCCTCTACTTCCACCACCACTACTCCTTGCATATCATCCACCAGCACTACCACTTCTATGCCCACCGAATCTGAGGAACCAAAACCAGATGATTTTACTCCCGAAGAAAATATTACTGCACCACCAGAGGACTCTGAAGATAAAGAAGAGGACAAAGAAGATGAAGAAGATAACTCGGACAGCTCAGAATCTAATGAAGATAATGAAATGGCGCAACTTCTGAAACGCCTCGAAGTAAATGTTAAAGTCAAGGTAGGATTCAACAAATACATGTCTAAGGGCGTAGGAAAGGATATAAGTGTCTAAAAAAGAGGATTTAATACAATGAAATTGTAAAACTAATTTTAGATGTATAGAATATGTTTTATAAATTGTTTGTTTATTAATAACACAATAAATAAATTATGTTTATGCAACTTGTAAATATACCTGGTTTATTTTGAAACCCCTACTACATGAAAACATATATTATCCCATAATTAGTCTCGTTTAAAAAAAGAACACGTTGTAATTTAACTGTCATCACAGAGACCACACGATACAAGAATCTTCACACTATCCTCAACAATCGTTTGATATTGCCCAACACGGTCTGAACGGAATCCCTCAAGAATTCTCCACTGCTTTAACATTCATAGAACTTATAGGAAAACATTCAATACGTAATTCTTACATTGGTACGGTTCCCCCGATTTTGTGTTCGATATTCCCGTTCTATCTTTGGGGAAATAGAGGTAAATATGGGGTAGATAGTGACTGAAATCATCTAAGTAGAAAACTGAGCTCCGAATATTTATGTAAGAGTGAGCGGGAGAAGTGAAATCAATTTGTTTTCGTGAGCAAAATTTGGTTGATGTTGTTCAACGTCTTTCATTTATTCAAGATATCAATCAATATAGTGAAGAACATCGTAAGGTCTAGCAGTCGTTCATTTTTACTAGATTTTGACCCTGAAAATAGTTTATTTTTATTTTTCCTATCTGAGTAGCGGTAAACCACATAAATTCTATCCATGTACCGATTCATTTAACATTGCAAGTAAGTATCAAACCATAATGTTTCATTAAAGCAATTTCGTTCGACGTGGTAACGAATTATCGATTAACATAAAAAAAACATTCTGTGGAATTGGGAACCTCTTCCTTTTTTAGAACATTGCAATATTGGATTATTTATCAATAAAGAACTCTGTCTTGTTCTCTCATTCTACAAAAGAAGAAAAATATGATTAATCCGATACCAGTACTTAGCAACTGACCCTACTAATCGAAAGTGATCTCCTATTATTAACTTTGTCCCTCTGAACCGAATTCTTCTAAGATTCTCCTCATATTGTCTCTTAATCGTGGTAATAAACTCAGTTGATCTTTGTCCTTGATCGAATTTGGCAACTTTTAATAGTTCAAGTGTGTATCGGTTCGTAGAAGTTATACTTATCTTAGCAAGAAAGGGATGGGGTTTGGTCAATTCAAGTTCAACGTTGGATATTTGAAACAAAGAAAATACATTCATTTTCGCCTTACGCGACGCATAAGATAAAGTCTAGAAAAAAACAAACAAAAAGACGGGGAAACTATACGTCACATCCCCGGTAAACGGCCTTCGCTCAGCGTAATTCTGTGGCACTATGTGAGACAGACCTACAGCACTGGTTTTCAATGACAGCTGGGGTTGACGTTTTGACGTCGACCGGTGCAGCATGCAAAGAACTTAAATAATCAATTGTCCAGAACAACTTTTTTCTCAATGTCCCTCGGCAAACTTCGTGTTTCGTCTCTTTCCTCAGATTTTTAAAATAAATTAAATTAAGTTAAAAGAGTATCAACAACTTTATATACTTCCAAGTCGATTGAGAGCGTCCGGTCTGCAGCAAGTGCAAGGGGCAACTGATAGAAATCCGATGACTGACGAAACACGAAGTTTGTCGAAGGACATTAAGAAAATAGTTGTCCTATATGTAAGTTAAATTTTATTGTATGTATTGTTGTTGTGTGTTGTTTTGTTTTGTTGTTTTGTGTGTTTTGTTGTGTTGTGTGGTTGTGTAACCTTTCAGAATAAATTTTGTAAATGATGTTGAAAATCGTATCAATATCCGTTGTGTAGTTGAAAAGAACAAAGGAGTCACAAAAAATAGACACGAAAAGTGACTTTAATTTATGAAAGGTCAATTTAGCCTCAGTAACCCGTCTTTTCTAAACTATATCATCTTTAAAACTAAATAATGACTTTCTTAGAAAATAAATAATCAAAACTTTTACCTTAGCAGACGAATCAATAGTGATTTATAGACATTATCACTAAGTATTGATGTGTCTGCTAAGATTAAATATTTTTCGCTATCATCTGAGGATCTTCCATCCAATCAAACTTTTGTGGGCGTTACACCTCTAATTTCGGTCGCCATATTATTATGAATCTCTATGACAGTCGATAACGGATCACAAGAGCCCTGAAAAGAAACTGAATGACAAGTTAATGGACCAATGCTTCTACTCTGTAAAAGATTTCTTAACTGACAAATCCCTTGCACAATATACACTTGCGTGCAAAAAAATCGGCCAGCCCGTGCTCTCAATCTGAGAGACGATATCTCAAAAATCTTAAAGAATATAATTTATTAATTTATATTGTGTGAAGATAAGTAAGGTACAGTCTATTTGCACATACACTATATATGGATAAAAGCACTATTCTTGACAGGATCGACTCGATTCTTCATCCTCATTACTCACTTTTGCTCGGATAAAGTGCGTAATTTTTTTTGCCAATGAAATTGACAAAAGTTTAATTTTGTTTATTTCTGTTCGTTTAATGAAAATGTAACTTGATTTTTTAACGGACTTCAAAAAAAGAGGTTCTTTATTCGACCCCCATGTTTGTAAGTTCGTGATTTTTTTATAAACTTATAATCTGTTTTGATAATTCTTTAACTAACGTAATCTACATACTTTCAGGAATGTTTTAGTATACAATATATTAGGTTATTTTTAGTAAACCTTGTTGAATTATATTGTTTCAAATCGATGAGCGAGGACAAAAATTGAAAAGAGTATGCTAAGATGGTTTGGTCATGTTGAGGGGATGAATGAAGGGCGACCAATTAAAGGTATTTCAAGGCAGATATAAGTTGAAAACACCGGGAGGGGAAGCCCTAGGAAGACATATAGTGAGTTTATTGGTGATGTTCTTCAGAAAGGTCAGGTGCGTAGTACTCACAACTGGCGTGCGTGTATGACCAGATGTATAAAAGTAAATGAGGCAAAAGGAGTATGTAAGGATCGTAGCAGGTGGCGTTCTGTAGTTTCTGCCTACCCCCATGGGAAGAAGGCGTGAGTTCATGTATGTATGCAAATCGAAGAGCAAGGGGTGGGTCGATTTTATTGCACGCAAGTGTAGTTTACCTCAATCATGATGCGTACAGGAACTGTAAAGATACTATTCAATATTTACTGGTATCTTTTCTTCACATTCAATTAATTAACACCTATGGATAAAAATAATATGTTGTATGTGTTTTAATGTATAATAGCTATAGTTTACTTCTGACTGCAAGCTATGTCGGTAACTCCGGTTCTTTTCCGGATAACTTCGTTTCTGATTTTATCCTTCAAAGAAACTCCGAGCATAGCCCGCTCCTTAGCGCGTTGAGCGACCTTAAATTTGTAGACCAGCCCGACTGTCAGTGTTCACGTATGCCATAACGGGCAGGACGCACTGGTTGAAGACCTTCGTCTTCAAACATTGCGAGATTGGCGACGAGAAGACTTGACAAAGTTTACCAAACGCTTTCCAACCCAACCGAATCCTTCTGTCGGCTTCTATCTCAAAGTTGTGTCTGCCGAGCTGGATGACTTGTCTTAGGTAGACATACTCCTTCACAACTTCGAGAACCGACCCTTCGATGTGGATTGGACTCCTTGGACTTATGTGTACTTTGACTTATTTAAATTTATTTTAATCTCAATTACTATGTGACTGATACTGTATACCTAAGCGGCGGGACATAGCTGATCCTATTTTAACTTTTAAGATCATTGTATGTATTTTTTACCTACCTATGATCCACAATAAAGAATATGAGTATGAAAATCTTCTTAGGATATTGATAATATTACCTAGGTTACTAGCTACATATTGCCTAGGCAGTTAGACCCATATCTTAGGGTTAGGGACCTGTCTCACCGCCGACGAGGGAGTGTCTAACTATCAACGGATATCTCGCTCAAGAAACATACAAATGATTGTGGGTCCCGTGTAAGTAAAAGAGATGCATATATATTTATAGTTGATCGCTGACTATTCACACCGCCCGCTACTACTACTCGTTTGTATCAGCAAAAAGAGCTATCAAAGAGAGTACTCGTTCAGCGATACTCGTTTGGAGGGCAGAACACTCGCTGACAGACTCACGCTTGAGAATAATCGCTCGTCACCATCGCGCACTCGCTGCTCGTTGCTCGCCATCTCGTTTCTAGCTGCTAGCTCTACTCGTTTCACGTTAAGGAGCTTCCCTGACCAAACGGCCATGAGCGTTCGGTCCTTCTCTGTTCCGCCGCTGATTCTCCCTCTGTCCCGCACCCTGCACACGTCCATTTATCATAGAATTCTCAAACATTGTGGAATTATTTTAATAACAAAAAGACGAGTGAGCTTTGAAATAAAATAAAACAACAATTATTTAGATTTTAAACTTTCTATCCATTAGTGTAATCCTTAAATTATTAGAACGTCACCTTTAAGAAAAGATGCATGCAATAAATAGTTTTAGCCACTTTTTTATAAGGAGATTTTAAATGTATTTACAACACATAAAAACAAATAAGAACGAGCAATGTGATGATAGGATAACGAACATTAATAATGTGCTTTTAGATGTAGTTTATTACCCATAGTGAATGAGTTAATAGCCTCTGAATAACGCACTATGGCAAGCTTATGGTCGGGGCACCACCTTAATCGCCGGCCGTGCGACTGGTGCCTTAGTCAGGTACCTAATACTATTAGCAACTTGGTCACGAGGTCAGGTAGCAGTCAATATTATTGCGAAATACAGCCTTATTTGATTAAACAGGGTGACAGCAAAGTTGGGTTGAAAATAGGTTCTGACATTCTTTTACCGATTGTCTATTATCCGACAAAAGTATAAAAACATTGTCAATGATCAGACGTACACAAACTGACAAGCGCAGCTTAACCGCAAACTCCGACCGATTATGACCATCACTATTTGGACTGCTAAACCTCTATGAAAGTACCCTAGAAAATTATCCGATAAACAATAATAACTGCCTCGTTGGTCTAGTGGTCGCAAGAGCTACTGCTGAGCATGAGGTTCTGGGTTCGATTCCCGGGTCGGGCAAAGTGTTATTGGGTTTTTCCATCTGGAATTTCTCAGTAGCAGCCCGGAGTCTGGATTTGTGCCCGGTTGATGGCAATAGGCTCGCCCCCTATTGCATGGGACTTAAAACATAACTGGCGAAATGTGGGCGTGCTATAGGTACACCTCTGCCTAACCCTTCGGGGAATACAGGCGTGATGTTATGTGTATGTTATGTTATGTAAACAATAATAACATGCGCGACACGTGACGCGACACAACGGCACCGCCTGTCGCGCAACGAGCGGTGTTTCTGTGTCGCGTGCGATTCGCGTCGGGTCTCGCGCCTGTTTGAAGGAGCCTGAATACCGTCCACTATTTCACCGTAATATGCAGTGATCGGAGTAGGTAGATTGATTTTTAGTACTTGTATCATAAATGCACACAGAAAGAATAACATGGATAAGCCATTTTTCCGGAAAGTAATTCCGGTATTTCCGGATTCAGATTTCGGCGGGCGTACGCATTGTTCTGATAACCGGTTATTGTACCACCCATGATCCTTTGTTCTGATTGGTCGTTGGGTTTTGTCAAATCGTGACAAAAAAAAAAATAGGAAGAATAATAAAGAATAAAATTGCTCATTTTATTACAATTCCTACCTTTTTTTTGAGGATGACAAATCATCAAATGGCTCCTTCCACTCTGGCAGAATACAATTCCTACATAAGTTCCGTTTTTTTTTTAATAATCCACCAATTCCGGAGGAATGTCCATAGTAATATATACGTTTCGGATCAATGACCCCAGTTCAATCTACCTACTCCGATCACTGGTAATATGCCTTCAAACAAAGATTGCCACAAAATATTTTATTTTTATAATACACAATACCTCTTTTCCAGTACTTTACCGGGTGTGCCGTAATAATTTCCAATCGGCCCGGAATATGTTCCTTAGTATACTTTCATGAATAAATATGAGCATTTTATATTTAACGTCGTGTTAAAGGAAAAGGTTTTTCTTATAGTTTTTTATAGCAATCGGTTTTATGTCTAAGTTTCTTAAAGGTGCTATAGTAATATAAAAGTGCTTCGATTTATTTGGTGGTAAAAAATATTGAGGGAAATGATAATAATATTGTTGGTTTTGGATTGTGTTTGTTTAGAATTTTATGGAACTTAATTCTGTTGTAACAATTTTAATGATCACCACCTTTTTGCTCGAGCCCATGTTAAATCGGATTTACACGGTGCAATTTAATTGCCAGTGGCATATCATACATTGTTGCAACAATAAAACTTGCACCGTCTAAACGTTGTTTAGACGATCTGTCTGATAACTTTTTAACAGTGAATACGTTAAGCAAGTCTTGGAAACCCACTTTACACGAAATGTTTTTGGTGGGTAACATATTCATCGTACGGAACCGTCTCCAGATGAGTTCCACTCGCACTTATCCGGTTTTTCTTTTCTATGACCTTCCTCTCCTTCACCATCCATCGACATTTATATGATGATTTAATCTCGCCTCATCGCATGCGTGGTCTAAAGCGCTCTCGGAATCATATGTGTTGGAGTGCAGGGTGAGGCAGGTTGGTTTGTCGTCTCCCCGGGTCTTCATTAGATGTACGTGTTAATGACCTCATTGCAGAGCTCAGCAGCATCCGTGTCGGATGCAGGGTAAACTGGTGTTAGTTACAACAATAACAGTTATGCGGATAACATGGTGCTCCTGGGCTCGTCGCCGCGGGCGATCGTGGCGTTGCTAAATGTATATGAGACCTACGCTGCTGCACATGGACTGGTGTGTAATGCCAAAAATGTCCAATACAACAATGTTTCTAGGATGCTGTTGCGACTGCCTAGCTTTTGCAGTGCGTCAGAAATGTTCGCGGTAACCCACACCGACGGATTTCATGCCATCATCCGCAAAAAAATAGCCTCTCTCCTGAGCAGAATAAGATGTAATCACAATAGCATCCTGAAGGTTGTGGCGGTGGACACTTCCTCCATCATAATAAGGCAATTTGTGAGATAACTTATGCCCTAGTTTCCATTTCTCGTTGTGTCTAGTTGATGGGTGGTCTTCTCGTTAATTCGCCGTTATGGCTCTTTTTAGTTGTCCGAAATAAATTTATTTTATTTATTTTATTGGGAATCCGAAATAAAATTATTTTATTTATTTTTGTTGGGAATCCGAAATAAAATTATTTTATTTATTTTTATTGCTAATCCGAAATGAAATTATTTTATTTATTTTTATTGCGAATCCGAAATAAATTTATTTTATTTATTTTTATTGGGTATCAAAAGTTTGAAGAGGAAAAATATATTTTACAAAAAAACTGTTTTCCGGCTTTGCCACCTTGTAGGCAATCTCTTAGTGGTTCTTAAAGTTGTTAACTTGGTACGGAACCTAACAGTGGCGGTGACGTGGGAACAAGTACTTGAAACTTTAAGGTATATCTGCATCACAATATAGAGTCAAATAAAAAAAAAAACGGATCCTAAAGTAAATTTTGTACCCGATTTTTCTTTAATAGACCTCGGTTACAACTCCATTAAGAAATTGCGGAGTCGGATACGGTTAAGGAGGGTACCTCATTTGCGGAGGCGGAGGCCAAGTTCCGTTACAACTCTAGTACATACTTGTATAAGTAGTAAGTCTTTTTCATCTTTGTATGTTCTTATATTAAAACTAGCTCATGCTATTTTGGGACGGTCAGCCATTTTACATGATTACTTTCTGGGCTGAACACCTTTCCGTGCTCAGCCATTCATTACCAATTCTGCCTATCTGCCTATCAAAAACAAAATAACATCGATAAAAATATCCTTTATAACAAATAACAACCACTTCCAATATAGCGGGTGTGTAGTCAAAGAGATCGTATCGGAGTCTGAGAGCTGATATCTATAATGATTACAATATGCACGCTTCAACTCACATTGGGTCTAACAAAATGCCTTTTCAATATTCCTCTGTAATCTTCTATTTTATTTCGTTAGAGGTGGGCTCCAGAATATATTATTATTTACAATATAGGATACGTTTCACTGGCTGGTAGATAAGCATTTGGTTTTAATCTTAAATATTGATGCTATTGATGTTATTACAGACCAATAGGCAACGTTGCGGTTTAAAAGATGATGTAGTGATAATTTTTAAAAGAGTATGGTCAGATGGTTTGGTCATGTTGAGAGGATGAATGATAGGCGTCTAACAAAAGGTATTTACAAGGCAGATGTAAGTGGAAATGCCAGGAGGGGGACGCCCTATAAAAACATACCTATGAGCTTATTGGTGATGTTCTTCAGAGAGTTCAGGTGCATTGTACTCGCCACCGGCGTGTGTATATGACCAGATTTATGAACGTAAAATGAGTATGTAAGGATCGTACCAGGTAGCGTTCTGTAGTTTCTGCCTACCCCATAGGAAGAAGGCGTAAGTTTATATGTATATTTATATATGTATGTAGGGTCAAATTAAATTGGCCACTCACCCGTCCGCGGGTATTATACTCTACAAGATAGAGTTGTGGGCGACCATGCCGGGTAGTATCCTCACCAAAAAATTTTTTTTTTGTAATATGTTATAAATTTAAAAATATCTATACACCAAGTTGTTCAATACGCTCTAGTGCAATAGAAAAATCACAGATGGCATCACCATTCTAGCCAAAAGCGAATAAAAAAATTGTTTGAGTCGAGTGACAATGCGCGTGTTCAAGTGTTCCGAGTCATGTCGGTTCATGAGTGTTCATGTCGTAAGTATTGCATTAATACTGTTTATTTCTACTACTATTGTACATAAAAACAATCTGCAACAGTTGTTATTTTATTTTGGTACTGTACTCTATCGGAATCCGGAAGTTGATTTAATTCACCTTTGAAAAAAGTCTATTGCTTGCACTATTACCTGTAAAATAATATTACTTTTGATAAAGTAATATTATTTTACAGATTACTTGCACTCTTTTTAGTAAAAATAAACATGCATTCATTAAATAATCAATATAATACATTGGGTAATGTACTCCCCACAGATGGTTTTGTATAGAACAAAATATGGTCGTGTACGGACGGAAATCTATAAGACATTTTTTTTTTGTGATTAATATTTTGTTTTCGCCTTGGCTGTGATGACATTTTTATTTAAGTTTTCATTGCATTTATTGACCGAGCGTGCGCGAAGTGTCGCTGTTTCAGCTTGGGAAAAACTGCTTTAGTTTGTCCGGATGTTTTCCTCTTCAGGTCGCATTTCTCAACCTATTCTCGTGAAATTTGTGAACAGGCTCGATCATTATATGTATTTTTTTGTCTATTCAGTTTTCGAGATTTTTCAAAGTAGCGGAGATATGGGGTCCAAAACGTAAAAAAAAAAATATTTCAGCCATTTCGCGATCTCTGCGCGCGCTGTTTGTTTTACGTTGCGCGGTGACCATTTATTCAGTTTTACAGCTCACAGTTCTACAGTTCACAGAGCCACTAGTTTAATAGTATGGGCACGATAAAATATACCTACTTTTATTTTTAAATTGTTCAAAACCCGTCTGTACGAAACCTTATCGAGCAGCCATCTTGCCGCAATATTAGACATCATGCAAGTAGCTCGCGGCTCGATCAGAATGTATGAGTTGTGAATTTGATTCGATTTTTTCAACATGATAGACTAATTGAAATATTGAGTTTTATATATGATTTTGAAGAAAATATAATCTAGTTTGTTACTGTAGGCACGTCCTATAATATTACAATCTCAAAGACTTTTTATTCAGATTGGATTTACATTTTCAAATAAATAAAAAACAGAACTGTTGCAAGTTTAACCCTTTTATTGAACTAAATATATAAGTTCATACTTCAAAGTTTCAGCTATCATACACATATTTGTCTATTGATATATCTTTTGTAGTCTTTCCACAAAAACCGTATTTATCGCTAAGGTCGCATAATTGCATGTTTTATCAAGTTTAGATATCTACACATGATAAAACAAAACATACATTAATTTGATAAAGTTTTTAGTGGGGTCATCGACCGAAAAAAAAAGGAGTTTTTGTTAATTAATTAATTACTTAGTTAATTTAGGTTGAGCTTAAAACTATGATAGTAACCTATACCTACTTATTCTAAATCGCTAGTTGCGCGGTAAACTCTGCTTGCGCGATGCAGGATCTTGCGTGACGTCAGTGTGACGCGTAGCTCGTATGTGCCGTTGTAGATGCCGCTACAAGTTGGTGAGGGAGTTGGGTATCTTGCAAATTCCAGGTGATGCTGCAGCATCTGTTCAAGGTTACTATATGTTCTAATATCATTCAAGTAACAGAATACCAAATTTCGACTCGATCAGATCTGTTGAAGATGCTTACATCAACTAAAAAAGAGCTGATAATCTTTATACGGCTCAACTAATTTTCTTGAATAATAGCTACGAATACTCTCGATCATGTTGCCTTTCAAACAAAACAAAAATGGAAGCTACCATGCCGCAGACAGACACACATGCACACGTTAAACTTTCATCACCCCTCTTTTTCCGTCCGTTGTTTTATAATTGGTACGCATCTAGGCAATTGTTTTTTTTTTTAATCTTTATTTATTAGAAAGGGTTTTATCACTTAGTGATAATGTCACTCTCGTAACAGAAAACATTCAACAACTTAAAACTAAACAATGGATAATAAACAGTTATTATTATAATTATGACCTCCTTAATAGTATTGTTCCTATTCGTTTTGGTAAATAACCAACAACAGTCGGCACAACATCCTAGCCTCCTCAGACATAGGGGACAGTAGGATGCTGTTACATGTCCCCACTTCAAATCCCACACCAAGCGAATATTGTCTATCGTGTATGTTCCAGTCACATTCCATCAGCACGTGATAAATATCCTCAATCACCCCACAAACTTCGCAGTTTGGTGAGGTACTTTTACCCATTAAACATTTAAACTAATTCGATGGAATGTGGCCCGAACGCATCCTCAACAGAGCCACTACATATTTACTACCTATCTCTCTTCCTTCAAACCATGGGTAACTAAGCGGTTCAGACTGTATGGTTTTATACCAGATTCCCTTTAACTTTGATCGTTCATCAAAATATTCGGGCCATCTTTGTCTGCATAGATCTTTGACATGACCAAGCCAATCTGAGTATAACGGTGTGCATGTGTAAATATTGCATGTGCAATTGTGAATATTGCATTAGTAGAAAGATAAAATTGCCATTATCACCGTACGTTACCAACGTTAAAATAACGGCACTTAAAGGCGATTTTTATGTCCAATGGACGATTTAAAGCCTGGTATAATATAATCAAACATCTCACGTTCATTTAATATTATTAGAGCATCACTAACGGACGTTTAAATCAAAAAAATATCCGTTCCAAGCCGTTTAACGACAGTTTTGATCCCGTAACTGTTCATAATACAATAAAATTCCTCCATTGTGTACTATTAATCGCTAATTTATACCCAAACTTGAAAACAATGGGTACTTGATTTTCATTATTCGTAGTTCTAGCTTGAGTTTATTGTTTCATAGTAATAAATACGGGCCATTGTTGTAAATACCTTCCTTTAATGGATAGATTGTATTGTGACTAGAATGTGGATGAGTCGTTTGTTTGGTATTGTGAAGCCCTCTAGATTTCAAAGGATAGGTTCTAGAAAGGCATGTATTTTATCGAACCTCTAATAATTCCCATTTTGCGCTCCTAAAAATATTACAGAACACTAATATTTTGATTATTTTTGTATACATCAAATAATTCCTATTTGGGGACCTAAAAATACTAAATATGCAAGTAACTGTGACCAACCTGGATGTAGTGCTCGCTTCGCTCGGCTCGCGCGTGGTTGGTTTCATTTCCAACCTAACCTAACACATTTGGTCGGGGTCATTTGGGGGGGAGAGGGGTTACTGCAACCAACTGTGAGAAAGGGCAAGAAAGTTAAAAACTCAATTATTGAAAAATGTGTCAATCATTAGTAGCGCAAAAAGTTTTTAGAGATTCTTTAATTTAAAAAATAACTTTTTTACAAAAAATTAAACCGACGAAAAAAGAAACTGAAAAGCAAAACATAAATCTTTCAGTCTAACTAAGCTCTTAAATTAATGTAAATTACAAATTTTGAGTCGGCTTAATTTTTTGTAAAAAAGGTTTTTATTTTTCGCTTTTCAGTTTCCTTTTCAAATAAATGAACTTATTTATTTATTTAGGACTACCAACAATGGCTTACACAACAGATATCTTTAAAAAAATATGAAATTAAAACTTAGTACAGTGGCTTGTATTTAAACGCCTACCAGAAAAGTGCCTATTTTACTACCAACAAATTCGAAATACCTGCCAGAATGGATAAATGCTCACCATATTGTGTTTCATAAAGTATTGTAGAAATGAACCTATTTTCCTTTATATTCTATGCCATAAAAATTTATAAACGTCTTTTAATTTCTTACTACCTGCCAAGATAGCTCGACGGAGCCCCGCTTAGCGTGGCTCCTATTTCTGTAACCAACCAAACCTCGGGGTGCCCCTGACGTCGGTCGGCGTGGGTTAGGGTTAATAAGCAGGTCGACGAAGCCCCGCTTCGCGGGGCTCCTATTTCTGTCTAAAGGGTTTAAAGGAACCTAACCAACCGAACCTCGGGGTGCCCCTGATGTCGACCTTTTATAGTTAGATTTGGTGAGCATTTATCCATTTTGGTAGGCAATAAGAATATAAATACAACACGTACAATTATTCTGATGAGTAATGATAATTATTTTGGAACTTAAGGCGTTGTTCTTTAGGCACCTCGGTATAGAGAGGGTTTATTTTATTTGAATTTAACATATTTTACTTTGGTACTTAGTCTTAGAGTGCTATTTTGTATAACTGTTTGTGGTACGTACTTGAAATAAGGAGTGTTCATATCTTGTATGAGTTTATATTTGAGTGCTAGTTTTTGATGGATGACTTTTGCTACCTGATTGTGTCTATGTGTATAGTCTGTTTTAATATTATTATTCGTTTATTTATTTATATACTTTTTTTTTTTTTTTATATAAAAACATAGAAAAACATTTAAAAATATAAAAAATAGTGGTCCGCCGGTATCGGGAGCAGGGTCCAAGCTACCGGTGGTTAGGGCTCCAGAGACAGGAACCTCCTCACGATGCGAGCCGTATCGAGGAGAACTGCCTTCTGGATCAGGCCCTTGACCCAACCGCCTAACGAAAGCCTCGAGAGATGTTGATCGAGGCTTTCGGCCATCAGGCCATTCGCCGATACGACAATCGGCACAATGACAGCCGAGCTCACATTCCACATGTCAACAACCTCGTGTTCTAAGTTGAGGTATTTAATTTGTTTCTCTTTCTCAGCTTTCACGAGGTTCTCGTCATGCGGAATGGTAATATCAATAATCACTGTGCGGCGTGCTAATCGATCTATCACCACTATATCAGGCTTATTGGTGACAATAGTCCTGTCAGTAATGATAGACCGATCCCAGTACAACGTAATATGGTAATTTTCGAGAACTGGGTCGGGCACATACTTGTAATACGGTACCTCAGAATCCACTAGTTTATATTTCAAAGCAAGTTGTTGGTGAATAATCCTGGCTACTTGATTATGCCTGTGCAAGTACTCGCCGTTAGCCAGACGAGAACAATCAGAGACAATATGTCTGATGGACTCACCCGGACGATGGCATGCCCGACACACGTCAACCGTCCCGTCTTTCATAATATGTCTCCGGTAGTTATTCGTCAAAATAACTTCGTCCATAATTGCACAGACGAAACCTTCGGTTTCCCCGAAAAGGTCACCAAAACGTAGCCAGGATACGGACGCTAAGAAATCTACACCGGGCTCGTGAAGAGCCCGATAAAAGCGTCCGTGTAGCTCCTTGCTTTGCCATACCTCCTTGCGGTTATCGGTAGTAAGTACCACAGGTTTGCGCCAGTTCTCTTTAGCCATAGAGAGCGGGATGAGGCCCTTGTCCACTGCTACCACATCACGGTGCATACCCACTTCGGCTTTTAAAAAATATTCCCTGAGACTGCACACTTCGCGGTTGTGGAGGGTCTTTGCATTTAAAAAGCCTCGACCCCCGCACTTCCGCGGTATGTACAGTCTCATCACCGATGATCGTGGGTGATGCATCCGGTTTGCGGTCAGCAGTGTACGGACCCTCCTATCCAGGGCGTCAAGTTAGGTCTGAGTCCAAGTATGCCGAAAGAGTACATCAATACTGGCATGACCCAACCGTTGAAGGCGCGAACCTTGTTTCCGCCTGAAAGAAGACTAATTAATACCAAAAGCAATCGCTGAAGGAGCGATTCTTTGGTCACCTGAGGCTCAGGTGACCAAAGAATCGCTCCTTCAGCGATTGCTTCATGTCAGCAACATTGATGCCTAACTTTTCCGACATACCCAAATACTTATAGCTTTCGGATGAGGAGAGGGATCTAAGGTGTATGGAATCCGAAAGTTGAATTCCTTCAGATTCCATAATCTCACCTTGCTTTACATGCATGACTGCACATTTGTCCACACCAAATTCCATCCTGATGGCGCTACTGAAAGTTTCAGTTACCTTCAGTAGTTTCATCAGTTGCAATTTGTTGGGGGCAAAGAATTTCAAGTCATCCATGTAGAGGAGGTGAGATATGAGCTGACCACCTCTCCTCAACCGATAACCTAAACCTGAATCCTCCAGTAGTGTACTTAGAGGATTCAGGGCTAAGCAGAACCAAAGTGGACTCAAACTGTCGCCCTGAAATATTCCCCGTTTAATCCATACAGGCTCATAATTCCCCTGGATCTGTTGACACCCTGGATAGCGAAGAACCGTCCTCCATTGCCTCATACACGACCCAAGGAAGGTGCGTAGAGTTGTATCTATCTTGTACAACTCCAGCACCCTCATGAGCCACGTATGTGGCACTGAGTCGTAGGCCTTCTTATAATCAATCCAGCATGTCGACAAATCCTTGCAGGATCGACGAACCTGTTGGCTAATGGCCACATCGATGAGGAGTAGCTCCTTAGTACCACGGGATCCGTTCCTACATCCATTTTGAGAGGCTGACATAATCGAGTTATTATCAATGTGCGTGTTAATTTTCGCTCTCAAAATGGATGTAAGAAGTTTATAGATCGTTGACAAACACGTAATCGGTCTATAATTCTTGGGATCCGTGGAACTACCTGACTTATGGAGCAGATGAGTAACGCCTGTTGCTGTTGCGGAAGCGACCGGGACTCTAAGGATGCTTGCAACTGAGATGCCAGGCAGGTGTGTGAACTAATTAGCCATTTCAACTAAAAGTTGTGCAATCCGTCCGGTCCCGGTGATTTCCAATTCGGTAACGGACGGACTGCTTTGGTGACGTCTAAAGGCGTAATCAGTACCGCTACCATTTCTGGTACAGTTTCACACACCTGCTCGACATCCCGTATCCAGTCAGCCTCAACGAGACAGACGGGCACTGACCAGATATTGCGCCAGAATGTAATCGTGGCGGCATCATCCGGGCGGCACTCATCTGTCACATTTTGTTCAGGTCGCTCCCAAGCTCTATATACCCATCTCTCATCGCTCTGGAACATGCGATTCTGTGTGTACCGATCAACCCGCCGCTTATACCGCCGAATACGGCTCGCCCATACACAAACTTTCTGCTTCAGGAAGTCGATGCGCTCTGTGACACGGGACATGTATTCCTGAGGGCTGATTTCAGTCCCCGAGAATGCCCGCCTCACAAAGCGCATCACTCGTGGTCGTGTATTGCCCTCCCTGAAGCAGTATAGTTTGCCGATGAGTACCCTGGCCTCATCGATACGACGCTCGATCCTGCACTGCCAGGCTGGTACGGCAGGTTTTTGTCGAGTAGCCCCGTCACAGTTTGGGAACTTGACGTTCGCTAAACGACATGCCGCAACAGCCGCGCAATAAGGGATCGAATGTGTATCAACGAGATTCCCGCTGCTCTCAAACACATTCTTAAGATGCGAGTCCAGGGCACACACCAGCGCCCTATTTTTTTTGTGCATAGGCAGGCGTAGTAATCGGGGTCTAATTTCGGTCGGAGTGGATCTGTACTCATGGAATGCATCCTCCAGTGCGCTCCTCAATCGGGCGTTGCACTGGCTACTTACTGAAGCAATCCTATCATCTTCCAGTTCTACACCATGATTAGACCGCGGCTGTATTTCATCAATGGTCGATGCTTGTACCGCGGTTTGTGCCGGTCTCGAGGTGATATGGTTGCTCAGTTCTGAGCGCAGCCTATCAAGTGCAGCATCGTCCAACCTATGGCTGCGTTGGATGACCCGCACCTGATCCGACAGTCGTTGGGCCGAGACGTTGACGGTTGGTTCCAGTTCCTGAAACAGAGACAGCATCCTATCACGGTACGCAGTGAGGTTAGTTCCCCCCTCTGTAGACCTGTAATATGCGCGTGTGAGAGTATTCATATTTATAGGCGAATAACTGATTGATTATTGATCACAAATATTGATGTTGTCTAATGATCTCTAATCTAGAATCACAATATGAACATCAGCTGTCAGATGACAAAGACATTGACGTATGGAAACGTTCCATTTCAACTATATTTTATTAAACGTAAATTATTATTTTATAAATACAAAGGTCTTAATTTAAAATATATGTTATTAGCATTTATTTATTTGATATTTCATAGACAGAAGTATTTAATGTAAATGGTATTTATTCTGACTTAAAAGGCCGCTTCACAAACAACGATTCTAGAGTTTTCAAACAAGTTATGTTTGGTGGTTTTACATAGTCAGAACAAATGTATATTATCTTACTATTACATTAAATGATTAAATAATAATTAATATGATACTAGTAATATTTCTCATGATTTAATATTGCAATTTAAAAGTAACAAATGGTTTTAGACGATTCTCCGATCTTAAAGATGATGTTAATATGGAATACAGGCGTGATGTTATGTTATGTGTGTCTAATATCACTAACTGCGCCCCGCGGTTTCACCCGCATGGGTCTCGATCCCGTAGTAATATCGGGATAAAAAGTATCCTAGGTCATAATCCAGGTCATGCACTAGCCATGTGCCAAATTTCATCCAAATCCGATGAACACCCGTTTTAGCGTGAAATCGTAACATAAAAACGAAAATCAATCAATTAATCATCGTAATCGTCAAACTTTAATTTCTTGGATACGAGGCTTTTGGCAACTTTGTATGTCTGTATTAAAAATGTCATTTAATTGTAATGTGAGTTTTGTTTGTGCAGAATAAATAATTTTTCTTTCTTGTTCTTTTATCCAAAAAACTAGACAAGTGCGAGTTGAACTCGCATGAGGAGGGTTCCGTACGATGAATATGTTACGTACCAAAAACATTTCATGTAAAGTAGATTGCCAAGATTTACACCGTTAAAAAAAACAGATCTAATGTAGAGCATACATTTTGACTAAGATGTAAAATTTGTAGAGTTAGGGGCTTGACTCTACATTTGATCTGATATCTTTTTTGCAGTGAAAGCGTTTTGTAAGTCTTAGCAACCAACTTTACATTAAATGTGTTTGGTGAAATTTCATTTCTTTTTGCAGGGTGCTCTATTTATTTTTATTTGAGCGGTGAATTTGTACTGGTATTGTACATATGTACATATTAATATCATAACCCTTACTTCTAGCATAGTCGGGTAAGAAATGTATTTCTTGCACGCCAGCAGTTACTATCTTCATAGCCAACGAAACGGAGTTCATACTTTATTTTTCATGTACATGCTGATCTAGGTTTCATAAAAAATGGAAGTAGGTATACCTATTATCCGTAAAAAAAATACAGACACGCACCTCCTTTTAAAAGGGTGAGGGTGAAAGTTATTTTTTTTTTTGTTATTTGTGTGCAAATCCTAACCAGCATACAAAATGTCAGCTTTTTAGGACTTCGGGAAGTGCCCTAGAGGTGTTGATGACTGAGTAAGTGAGTGAGTCAGCCATTGACGAAATCGACGTATTTTAGGTTTTTTTTTATTTTTTTATTGTAGGTATTAATAAAATCCAAATTATAAAAGCTAGACAAATGAAACTTAGTATGTTATATAAATCTGCTATCTATATTTTATCCTGCGAATTTTAACTGTCTAACATTATCCAGGTCGAAGTTATAAGGGTATGAAATAACGACGAAATGCTTCGAGAAAAGTTAGGTAGTGCCCTGCTTTTTGTTTTGGTTCATCTTGGCGGGGTACTACCGTGCCCCCAGATCCCTAGAACAAACTTGACATAGTAGTTGAAAAATATTGTATGGTTTGGGATCTTACACGTTGATTTGATGCTGATTGATGCACTGATCACTGATTGATTGATATTTATTGATAAAAGTATGATTGCATGATAGATGAGTGCACGCGGTATGAATGCTATTCGTGTACTACTTTGGCCGGCCCGGCGGCGCAGGTAAAATGCTGACATATTGATATAAAAACTGTGCTATGCTTGCACTGTAAAAATATGTTCTCCCATACATTCCAACTGCAAAAGTAAGTTTGTACGCACAATATTCAGAGATTTCCCATGTTATTTTAAGACCATAGGCTTCTTATAAGTTTTCCGGTAATTTGTAAGTAAAGAACTCGTTTATGTATTTTTTCTATATTTTAGGTCATAGTTTTGTCTCTTTCATATATTTTAATAAATAACTACAAAACTGTTTATTTCAAAATTATACAAAAAAAATATTTTATACGGACGCAACAAGCCCTTTCGTTTGATATGTCACACGGTACAGTTTGCAAAACTTTTGTTTTTAATTTCCTAGTTTGCCCTCCAAAAGTGACCCCCATATTTGAAAATCATTTATTTACGTTACACATCCGTGTTCGGATCACAGAAATTCATATGTGTACCAAATTTCAACTTAATGAGTCCAGTAGCTTCGGAGCAAGTTGGCTGTGACAGACGGACAGACAGACACATGACTGATCCTATAATAGTTCTGATATTTCATTAAAAGGTACGGAACCCTAAAAATCTTTTCTCTTTCTAATATTAGTAATATCTTATGACAGCACCAAGAGATAAACATACAGCTTGCACTAAAACTCGTCCATAAGACCTAGACAAATGACAATCGTTTTCAAAGTGTTTCGTATTTCTACAACGACTTTTAACAGGATTCACATGATGTAAATATTTCGGTAGCTTAAGTCAGTACCATAGATGTTTACTTTTCATCATCATTATCGTTGATAGAATTTCAACTTGTCTAACCCCCAGGGCGTCTGCTCCAAGAAAAATTGCTGTGGTTCAAGTATGAAATATTTAAGTGCCGGTACACGTATTACAGTTTATGGTATCAATGGTAACCACTTTTTTGAATTTCGTAATCGTTAGGTAAGTACACAAAAAGTCTATTAAGAATTCACATTTTATTATTCGCGTTTGTTTCATTTTCTGGTAAACTTCAAAAGCGAAAGTGAAACCAACTGAAATAGAACGACGAAAGGAAAAAAATCTTCCCAATACAATTGAACACCCTATAAAGGGTGGCAGGAATATCGACGTGCAACCTGTCACCATGGATTCAGTAATGATTCTGAACCCCTCTGCGTGGGAATTTTACGTCGGTTATTAAAAAACATATTCTCTTTTCCTTGCATTTTTACCGCGTAGGTATTGAAACTGCTGATTCTATTTTAGATAACCCCCAATTTCTACGGTAGGGGGTCTAGAATTGGGCACGCCACAATTGTGGCGGTAAGTCCCCTCTTTGAGGAGTGGCTTCAGAGGCGCCACGGCATCCTCACCTTCCGCCTGAAGCAAGTCCTCACCGGAAATGGCTGTTTCGGGAGGTTCCTGTTTCGGATAAGGCAGGAGGAAACGCCCGGGTGTTATCATTGTGTGAGTCGACCGGAGGACATGGTGGAGCATACGGTGGAGGTCTGCCCGTCTTGGGCCGAGCACCACCGTGTCTTCGTGGCGGCGATCGGCGGCGGCGATCTCTCGCGTCCGGCCCTGGTCCAGGCCATGGTACGGTGCGAGAGGGAATGAGAAGCCGTCACCTTCTTCTGCGAAGCAGTAATGCTCGCGAAGGAGGAGGCGGAGCGCGTGAGGGTGAGGCAATCATTGCGCCCTCACGCCCCTAGTCGCCGCAGCAGGAGAGACCCTAGGCCTCGGGAGTCGATAGCCGACTCCCGGCTACCGTAGGCACGGGCTTGCGGATGGCAAGCAATGGGCAGCTTGCCGTCCGGTAAGGACCAGGCCCGAGTCGACGGCGCGTTGTGTTCCACGCGCGCCTCAAATCTTTGAGGCGCGCGTGGAACACAACGCGCCGTCGGACCCCATCAATTATGCTGACATCTCTATGTCAGCATAATTGATGGGGTCCGATAGGGCTGATGCCGTCCGGGGTCGCGGATTGTTTGAAAGAGTTACCGTGGCCCTGGCGCACAGGCAACTGAAGGAACACGGGTGGGTTTTATTCAGTAGGAGTCTGACACGCCCTCCCGCTCCGCACAGAGCGGGAGAGGTCATTCGAAGAATTCCCACCCAAAAAAAAAAGGGGGTCTAGAATCATGTGCCGAATTCATGGGTACAGTTTGCACGTCGATGTTCCTGCCATCCTGTATAAACCTTAAAATATTATATTACTCGGGTAAATAAATCCCATTGTTTGGTTCCAGCCATTACATTAAATTATCACTTGGAAACTAATTAAAAAGACAATGGGAAAGTTTGCAAATAACAGAAGTCTATCGCCAGCTTTATTTAAGTTACAGTAATTGTACCTTTAATTGGACGAGTTTTAATTTATTATAATTATCGGGGAAAAAATATCAGCCTGTATTTTGTAGGGTTCCCCGCAGTCAACTAGGAACCCTTTAAAGTTTCGCCATGTCCGTCCGTCTGTCAGCAGCTTAGCTCAGAGACTCTTAGTACTAGAAATCTGTTATTTAGCATGGATATACACATTAGTCACGCCGACAAAGTGGTCTTTTTTTTCTGTACTTCCTCTACACGTTAAGTGGGGATGTTTTATTTTGCATCTACCCCATGGTATGAGGTGTAGTTGGATAGGTCTTTTTAAATCAATTTTTTCGATTAAGGGATCCGTTAGTGAAATATGTTTTAAGCTTTAAAGTGCTAATTTTTCTTAGAGGCAAGTGTCCCCCCGTTCGGCCAGCTAAATGGTTGTTTTTTTGATATGAGAAAAAATTCACGGTATTAGTACCTACATGACGGAGAAGGTACGTCTCTCTCTTAACTACTGTGGGCGTACTATGGGAAGTGTTGGTTATTGTGCAATAGAAAAACAATTTGCAGCTCAAATCAAATTATAATTTACGAACAATTTAATCACACTAGCGAATCACACAATGTAGGTACACGACACAACTATACGGAACGGGCGACAGTTTCTAAACGTGTTCACTGCTTAGCCGCCAACAATAAAAACTGCTTTAACTCTGGTCAAGCGTTGTGTTATATACTCTATTGAGCGCCACCTGGTGGCGCTGGCGTCCCAATTAGTCAAAGTCAAACGATTGATTTAACGTATTTCCGACATATATAATGAAGTTAAAAGGAAAACTATCACAGCTAAGTAGGATTCACAAGTTATCGAGTAATAGTCGACCAACTTACATTTGCAGTTGGAACGTATCGGAGAAGATGTGTTTCAACTACAATGTTAAGTTTGTTCTTGGAACAAATTCATCGCAACTACGGGTACCTTGATTGTGCGTGGTCAAACACGCACTTAGCCAGTTTTTTTATTAGAAGACAAAGTCTTTCTCGTCATCTACTTAGTCTTTCCCCAGATATGTTGGAGTCGGCTTCCAGTCCAACTGGATGAAGCTAAATACCAGTATTTTACATGGAGCAACTTCCTATCTGACCTCCACAACCCACTTAGTGGGTAATACGATACCCCTTCGTAAGATTGGTTGTCAAACTTTCGGGTTTCTAACTACCCCTATCTACCGTCAAAGATCTACAAATGACAGCAACGGTACCAACGGTATAACGTGCTTTCCGATTCACGGAGAAGTCCGAAAAAGGACCAAAATTTAAATCTAACATAATTAACAAATAAAAAAAACAACAACAACTGAGCATGGGGTTCTTTCTTCCTGGGTTTGATTCCGAGGTCGCGCACAATGTTTTTTTTTTTCTGGATTTTCTCAGTAGCAGCGCGGACTCTGGATTTGTGCCTGGTTGATGGCAATAGGCTCGCCTCCTATTACTATAACATGGAATTTTAACACAACTGGCGAAATGTTGGCATACTATAGGTACATTTCTACCCAACTCTTTGGAGAAACAAGGCGTGATGTAATGGTATGTTATGTGTTATTTTGTCCAATACAACATTAGCATTAATTTGCGGCATTTATTAATACTTTAGTATGTACATTATGGTTTTTTAAGTTTTTCATATTATTATTTAACAATACTTCAGACAGGTAGTCGTTCCATGTACAATCACAATCAAACACTGATAATTCACAATACTGGTAATTCACAATACTGATCATTCACAGTACTGGTAATTCACAATACTGGTAATTCACAATACTGGTATTCAGCTGCATCTAGTTAGACTGAAAGCTGACCCTTACATGGTTGGAAAAAAGCTAGGCAAGTTTATTTATTTATTGTTATGTTTATTTATTTATGTATTGTTATTTATTTGTATGTTTCCGGAAAAACAACCAAAGTCCAAACTAAATATACAATAACATAAAAAAAATGACTTATAATTTACATCATAATGTATTTTTATGTACTAGTATGAAATAAAATAATATTAGCAATTATTATTCCAACATTTCTTTTTTTAAGATTTTTAAGCTTCCTCAAAATTTATATCAATTTAACATTCTACTCTTTATTCACATTTATTACAGATTCTACAAATAATCCTAGTAGTATGTACATCTAAATAAAAATAAATCAAAAAAAGAAAGAAAGAAGGAATAGAATCATTGGTATTTTTACGAGCCAAATTATTGACCTTATTCTTTCGTTTCTGCAATAACTTCTACTATTTATTGAAAGTTCGTCGTACTAAAAACGTAACCCCTTTCTTGCTTGAGGTAAACATTATTTAATAGAGTGTCAGTTACCGGCTAACGCAAACACCTGGAGGCTACAATAATGTCCAAAGGGTTTACTTTGAGGCTAACGGTTAGACGATCGATTAGACAGCACGGTGTCAGTGTGGCTACAGTTGTTTGTAGCTAAACGAAGGGTTTGGTTAATCGATTGCTTGTATATAGTCAGCGATACCTGGATACCGGATACCAGGAAGTATTGGGAAGGTCCTAGAATATACAGGTGTTTTGAAGGTCATGGAAATTAATTGTAAAACAAATTGACTATTGCGGAAGTTAATAGATCGGAGCTGCTAGCCGAAACAACGAGACCTGACTTTTTGAGAACGATACCATTTAAAAATAAATACATCCTACCAAAATTCAATAATGTGTACGGGATGACGGTTGCAATATTTAATACCTTTTTTTCTTAAGGCACCCTGACCAAAACCTTGCCATAGTGCGTTATTCAGAGGCTATTAACTCATTCACTATGGGTATGGGTAACTCCATCTAAAAGCACATTATTAATGTACGTTATCCTATCATCACATTGCTCGTTCTTATTTGTTTTTATGTGTTGTAAATACATTTAAAATCTCCTTATAAAAAGTGACTAAAATTATTGATTGCATGCATCTTTTCTTAACGGTGACGTTCTAATAATTTAAGGATTACACTAATGAATCGTTAGTTTAAAAATCAAAATAATTGTCGTTTCATTTTATTTCAAAAGCTTTTTTTATTAAAATAATTCCACAATGTTTGAGAATTCTATGATAAATGGGCGTGCGCAGGGAGCGGGACAGAGCGAGACTCAGCGACAGAACAGAGAAGGACGGAACGCTCAAGGTCGTTTGGTCAGGGAAGCGCCTTAATAAGCTCCCTGAAGACTTGCAAACGTTATACAAAACGAGTTCGAAAAGTTTTAAGTATAAGCGTCTAAGCGTTTCCTCACTTAATTTCTCCTAAAGTATTAGTGTGCCTTAAATAATTATCGTCATCATAAAATTTCAATGAACGGCTTGCCAGCACTCAGATTAACCCTGAGAGGTTTTCTTTCTGTGGCTAAAACGAAAATTGTAATATGCTAAGTTTTTTAAAAATAAATAAATAATAATAACTAGGTGTCAACTTAAATTGTCTGTATATTCAAATCACGATTATCACTTTTCGACAGTTGTATGAAATGCCTATAACACGGCAAATGTATGTAGTTTGTCACTTTACTAAACAATTATTTTTCCCTGAATACAAAATCGCGTGTTAAGAATCGGAATACCGTACAAAGTTATACATAAAAAAAAAAAATATAGCTACTCGTCGACTTGAGAACCTCCTTCTTTTTTTTCATCGGTTTTTAAGTGAAGTGTCAATCACTTTAATGTCAAATAATGAGTCTATGGTAACCTCCCTTCCCCGAGCTGCATACAGTTACAGCAGCTTTAACTGGCCACGGGTCATTTAATAAACATCTCTTTGTCATAGGAGTCACAGACAGTGTGCTGTGCAGGGCCTGCATGGAGGATGACTAGACTGCAGCTAATGTACTTCTAAACTGCCCGGTGTAACTCACGTACCCTATGTGAGATTATCAGTAACACAAAGGCGTTGCTGGCCTTACTCGAGGAGCTGGGGTGGATCGAATAATCGATTTTCCGACCCATACGCAAAATACGCGCATTGTCGTGGAGTAGCGGACACCAGCCCGAATTACCTATTAACCTCCCCAAGGTATGAACGTGGACGAAGCAAAAGGAGTACACGTCAAGAATGTAAGAATCATAACAAGTGGCGGTCTATGTTTCTACCCAACCCCATGGTAAAATGGTGTTATTGCACATGTGAAACGTGGAAGACGTTCTTCACATCATGGTGCTCGGAACGAAAGTCTCAGAGCTGAATTATTAATACACTTGGGTGCTGATGTTAAAGAGGTAGAAAGATACAATAGTATAGCATCCCTCTTGTCAGAAACAGCGAGGCTATTGTGTAAGCTTGTGAAGATGGATACTTAACTATAAGAACTGCATTATGTTTAGAAAATAGTATACTATATTTTAAGCAAGCCTTACGGAGCGACTTAGTCTCGTTGACCAAGATCGTTAAATAAATATAATCTCTAACTTAGACTAGAGTCTAAAGTAAACCCATCTCAAATAAAAGAAACAAAATAAAAAGAGAATCTATGAAAAGAATAATCGTAACTGCCAGTTAGTTCTTGTTTTTCGTCCCAACACTAATACATATTCAATACGCAAATTCACACTACTTCCTAAACATATCTAGGTTAAAAACACAACTCGCCCTCTCAGAACTCTTCTATTATAAATAAACATGGCTATTTTTCGCGACTACCTGTCTTTGGATATCGTTTAGACAGTTTGTTTTCATCCCTGTCACCCCCATATGTCGACAACAGCCCGGTGATATATTTGTTTTTCATATTCCACTGATATTTTCTTGCTGGGCTCTGATTTTGGATCGAGTGTTTTCGGGAGCAGGTTTTACGGTACCTAGCTATGTGTATGACTGAACATACATATGAATATTTTCATAATTTGGCCTAAGAATATCAGTACTTTACAGTTAGCTACTACTAACTAACGTGCTTACAGTACAACTATTTTCTTAATTCCGTCGGTAATCATCGCATTTCCGAATACAAACGAATGCTAATTTCCATGTCCATCAATTATTAGATTTATCGCGTATAATAATTTGAATTCAAAACTAAGTACTATAATTGTTGTTACGTCAAAACAAAACAATAACAAAGTACTTAGTTCTGAATTCAAATTATTATACGCGATAAATCTAATAATTGATGGACATGGAAATTAGCATTCGTTTGTATTCGGAAATACGATGATTACCGAGAATATTAAGAGAAAATTGTTTCACTGTACTAGTGTGAGTGCGTTACTTAGCACTTTTTGAGCCTTTACGGATACCTCGAAAGTTCAACAGCCAGGTACCTATAACCTCAAAATATTTGTATGACCCAGCAATTAGGTTTCAGGGATCTGTTAGGGTATTCTATAGTGAAAGGAAGTGTCAATAATTGTTCGTCTTAGGTCCACTTGCACCACAAATCACTAAATACGCGTTAAACGTGTTTAAGGGCCCGTTGTTTGACCAGTAGTCAAACATACTAATAGTCAAAATGCGTTAAAAATAACAGATGGTTAAGCTAACTACAGTAAAAAAATGACAATTTGCTATAAAAGTTAATCATGTGCAGACAGAGTAGTTAAACTTTGACAGCTATTAACTATTGTCAAGTGACTAATTGTTAAATTGACTATTGGTCATATTTAATTATGTATCAAACAACGGGCCCTATGTCATCGTTCTGTTTCTGTCAATCTTTTAAAGATGACAGACCGTATGATTTTTCAAATATATTTAGCGTTAAACGCATTTAGTGATTTGTAGTGCAAGCGCCAGGGTAGTCTGCGAAATTCAAATTTATGAAAAATACAATTTCATAAAAAAAAATTGGATGGAATTATATGAACTTAGAAGGTTGTATTGATGGTTTTAATAATTATAACTCTGTAAATACATACCTATATATTCCGGTTGCGAATCATATTTTGTTCAACATACAACCTGACACTGACCTGCAAATTGCAAAAAACGTATGGAAATTTGAATTTCGCGCGCTACCTCGGCGCTTCCCCCTTAATATTAAAACTCGGCTGTATGAATACTGACTTAAAAACATTTTTATTCACTCCAAATAAAAAACTGATGTCCAGCCGCATCTCTAGTTTGAACACCAACCCAAAACTACCCGTCTATTTCCCAATTGTAATTACATAGCAACCTCATAGGAAATCCCACGAAGAGCACTCAATTACTAACTCCCAAGCAGGTGCCATAAATACAGAAACTTCATCAACCACCTTAAATATTTCGCTTAACTCATCCCTAAGGATAAAAGACAGTCTATATTCATCCCTTCCATTAAGGAGAAGTTACATTTCGCCGTCAAATAAATACATTCTTAATTTATCACTACCAACTTTCAGGTTTTCTGTCATTTTTTTGCGACAAGGCGTGAACTTTTCGACTGGTGACGTCACACGTAAAAAATGGCGTCGCTCGCGATTTTTTTGATAAATTAATATTGTTAAGGATCGTAGGTGGAAATGTGATATTATTATACGAAATGTGAAATGAAGAAATTCCCGTGTGAGTAAATGTTTAATGATATTTTGGTCCTGTGTCACAAAGTCGTTTTTCTTAGGAATCATCGACCAATTTTTGTTAGAACTAATATTACTCACGTTATCTGTAGTAATATCGAAAATTTGATTTTATAAGCTCAGCTTACGAAACCTTGTTATTCTGTATAAACATTTAGATAGGTAAAAATAATATCGCCTCCAGTATTTTGAAAGGACTTGTTACGAATATATCTACTAATAATAACGTAAATAAATATTATAATCTTACGATCAAATTCAAAAAGCTTCAATAAGAATGCATGACGCCTTGCTGCAAGATAGGTTGAAGATATCAAAAAAAACTGACCAAGTGCGTGTCGGACCACAGAAAATGAAGGGATGAATACCTATATTACAAGAACTAACTTAACATTGAACATTGAACATAACAACTAACTAACTGAAAGAGGGTGAGTATGCATTGACGATGAATGAGTTGCTTGTCAAATGCCTTCTCTACGCAGATGATCAAGTTCTACTTGCATCGTCAGCGGAAGGGTTGCAAGACATGGTGACTGTGATAGATGAATCATTTAAAATGAAAGGGATGAATATAAATGTGAATAAGACGAAGGTCATGGTGTTTGATAGAGAAGAGGATGTATCGGTATGTAATGTGAAATTAAATGATAAGTGTGTGGAGCAAGTAAGTGAGTTCATATATTTGGGGAGTCTATTTACAAGGGATGGAAAGATTTATGGAGATGTGGAAAGAAGGGTAAATGCGGGAAATAAAGTGAATGGTGCTACACATGCAATTGTAACCAACCAGTTGATGTCCAAAAACGCACGACTGGCTGTTCACAATGGTGTGCTGGTGCCTACGCTTATGTATGGAAGTGAGTGTTAGGTGTGGCAAAAGAAGCATGAAAGTAGAATAAATGCTGTGGAAATGCGTTCCTTGCGAAGCATGTGTGGTGTGACTATGAATGATGGACTGAAGAATGATGTGATAAGGCAACGGTGCGGCTTAAAGGAAGATGTAGTGACAAAAATTGAAAAGAGTATGCTAAGATGGTTTGGTCATGTTGAGAGGATGAATGAAGGGCGATTAACAAAAGGTATTTACAAGGCAGATGTGAGTGGAAACGCCGGGAGGGGACGCCCTAGGAAGACATATAGTGACCTTATTGGTGATGTTCTTCAGAAAGGTCAGGTGCGTAGTACTCACAGCCGGCATGCGTGTATGACCAGATGTATGAACGTAAACGAGGCAAAAGGAGTATGTATGGATCGTAGCAGGTGGCGTTCTGTAGTTTCTGCCTACCCCCATGGGAAGAAGGCGTGAGTTTATGTATGTATGTATGTAACTTAACATTGTAGTTGAAAAACATATTCTCTCATACATTCCAACTGCAAATGTAAGTTTGTACGCACAGTATTGAGAGATTTACCATGTTATTTTAAGACCCTAGACTTTTTATAAGTATTTCTGTAATGTATAAGTATAGAACAACAATCTGTATTTTTTTTTAACTTTAGGCTCATTAGTTTCGGAGATAAAATTCGCGTTCCGTTTTTTCATTCGGACGTACGAAATACTAAAAATATTACCAATAGATAGGTACCTACTATGTTTGGAGATGCATGACCAAAGAGAGTGCCTGAGTATTAAGATTATCCATTAAGATTTGGGTAATCATGTAACTAAATATAATTATGATGAAAAGCCAGAATATCAAACTTTTGACAATAAGAATAGAATGGACTAAAATAAAATACTCTTTATTATGCACATCATATGAATTACATACAAATGTAGAAATTTTACATAGGGTGACTCATTGGTCATATCGCTGAAAGCGATCTTTTAAAGACAACCTTTGGATGGATTTTAATGGAGGAGGAGACCCAACATTGCAGGTAGTTTATGGTGCACCATTAACATATACAATAAAATAAAATAAAACATATATAAGAAATCATGTAAAGGTCATGCAATGACCAGAACACAATGATGAAACATGAAATGAAACTCCTGATAGTCCTCAACATATTTATATTCCTTGACCAGAAAAACCCTATCACAGACGAAACTCTAAACAAAAAAGAAAATCTAGCCAGAACAGAAAAAGGGCTAACGAGAAAAATCTACACTTATGTAAAATAACACAGAATGTACAAGCCGTTCTAACAAGGCTCCGCGGGCTAGATTCAATCTTTACCAAACATATTGAATCTCTTCGGTTAGCAGACTGAGACAAAATGGCCGTGCCAAGTGTGTACTAGAAAATGTAAGCAAAATACTAGTACCGGGGAAAAGTTTCTTGGAGAAAATCTACGTATTTTATATATTTCTTACGTTTTTCTCCTATTTTATTAAGACTCAATATCGAATGCAAATTTTGCGGTGAATAGGTAACATCAGGTGTGGTTTCTAAGAGAATATGAGAAATAGACCACGCCTTTTTCTAATAATGCATTTTGCAGTAAAAAATAATTCTCTTCGTATGAATAAATTCAGAATTCAGGTTTGACAAGCATGTAGCAGCAAATATGTGGTTAAAAACACCTATAAGTTATAGGTACGTACTTATTATAATGTTATATGTCTTAGTACTCATGTACTAAGGACAAGCAAGTGTGTCTTTCGCGCAAATGTCCATTGACACAAAAGTCCATTTGCGAAAATATCATTCACGCAAGTGTCTTTCACGCAACTGTCCTGTCGCGCAAAAGTCCATTCACGGAAATTCTTTTCGCGCAAGTGGATTCGCGCTAGTGTATTAGGCGGAAATGTCTTTCACAAATGTGTACCATATCCCTCTTCAACCATTACCTAAGCAGTAATTTGCAGTCACAGACTGCATACCAAAAATTATCTATCTAACAATTATCGTATAAAAGCAATAAACCGAATGAACAAGACACAAAAAAGGAGCTATTTCAATACAATTTGCAATTTGTCTTCGTCACATTCAACTCCAAATCTTTGGCAACCATCTCATGTAATGCTAGCGTTTATTTTTATTTCTCCCCGACTATCGATTTGCTAACTAAGGTTCCGTGCCAAGAAAGTACATGCCTTTATGATCCACCTGTGTGTCATAGTGCATCCATCGACTCTCTTGCCAAATGTTTTAGTAATTTACGCAGCTCTTGTTAATTCAGAAGTCCATTATATTTCAATACCTGGGGAACTTGTTTTAATCGGCTTGATATAATTGTGTAAAGACACGATAGTTTTTCCTTTTTCATACTATCCTCAAATATCTTGAGTGTTGACTTTTGACGTATATATGATATAATAAATTATACAATACGGAGACAACAATACGACAGTAAATGAAAACACTGCTGCCTAAGAGTATTTTGAAACTATGAAATAAATTAGAGCACCGAAATAAAAAAAGTGTTTTTTTCAAACAAACTAATTAGTAGGGTTTAGCCGATTATGCGGTTTGCCAATTTTTGTCTAGTTATAGTCACTAAATTATTGGATATATTTAATTGAATTTTCGTAAGCAGACTGGAAACGGCATTAGACATACGCAGTTTAATTTATTGTCGTATTATCGTCTCTACCTTGTATTGGTGTGTGTATAAAAAAAAAGTATCGTATCCACGATACTAATTTTATTTACATTACTTCTACTGAACATACTCGTAGGTGTTAAAATGTTATCACTTCCAAACTGTTAAACAGTTTAAAATAATACAGAAAGAAGTAATAATAACACCAGCGATCTCAAAAATGAATGTTATTTAATTACAGAAGAGCTGGCTGTCATCCTTTGATCACATATTACACCCACACGTAAGAACTAACTTCTGTATCGCAAAATTTTCTTTAGAGAAACGTGGCTAAGCTAAATTTCTTTGTTAGTTAAAATAATATTATGCTTATTGGTTACAACAAAAAATATTTATGAGATGCGTGTTTTATTTTTATGTTTCATATTTATCTACTACCTTCATCAAATTATTTTTCTGTATTGTTTTTGGTTTTATTTCGGTATTTGTAGTACCTTTGCGATACTTACTTCTTCAATTAATACTGAAATCTGAATTACGTAAAGATTTCCAGGATCTTTGAATATCGCCAAGAGTTGTGCTATTTTGGTAATACGCCTTATTATGTACTGGGGATTCTACTTGATACCTTTTATATGGAAGTGTCTTAGTGAAGATAAGATTATTCTTTCTATGACTATCGTCATCTATCATGTAAGATTTGGATCGTATAGACGTTGACACATTTATTTCATTTCAATAGCGGTTGGCACTCATTCTCTGGGCATAAAAAACCTCATCAAAGATTTTATTGAATGGAGGTATCTTATCATTCATGCTTGTATCTTATTTTTTCTATGAACTATAGATAACATTTCAATTCAAGCTCGTGTTTTTGTTTGATATTTCAAGGTAAAGCAAGGGAAATAAAAATCAACAAAATAGTTTTCAATATTTTTTTATTAAACTCATATTTTTTACAAAGAAACTATTCACATGAAAATCATTACAATTACCTTGATATTAACAGTTGACAAATAGATCCGATAAAAGATGTCAGACATCAGTTTCTATCACTAATTAATTACAATATTTACAACACTATTTACATAATTACAGTTGACCAAAGTAAATTCGACAAAGACCATTATGATATTTCATAAAATTGTATAAACTAAGAATTATTATTCACAGCCAGAAAAAAAAGAATAGAAAATAAAATTAATCGAAAACCTCAAGTCTTTTTAGATTATGTGTTAACATGTTCCAACATTTCAGGTAACGCATTGTATGCTACCATATTACCAAAACCTTTTGGCTCTTTCTTGGTTACTATTGCAACAATCTCTTCTTCTGGTGGCGGGAGAGGGAACTCTGCATTAGGGTCCACGGCCGCCGATATATCATCTACGCTAAGAACTACTTCTCTACTGTCAATTTCGATTCTGTTACGCTCTAAAGAACTATCTTCCATAATGCTGTACAGATTTTCTGACTTACTCTTACTATACATTTGTCAGGAGTTCATGTAAAATGGATCGTTTATATTGACTCCATCATTGACTGTATTTCCCTTTTGGGACCATTGTTTTTGTTGATGTTTTATCCTATATATAATTTCATCGTGTATTACGCCGAAGCACATGGCTGTTAGTGCCAAACCCGTTAAGGTGTACGCAGAACAGAACCACAGAGTCGTAGATTTGATGGTGTAGTACCTAACACCATTTATTGTAGTATATGTCATACCAGGAACAATATTACCGAACCCAATTGTGCTTAACGCCATGAAACAGAAATAGAAACCATCTATGATACCCAAATTATCTATTTTGAAGAGAACTACTGCTCCGATCACTATGTATATAAATATTGCTGCTAAACATAAAAGTACGGGAGCTAGTATACTGAGACCATGCATAGATAGCTTTGAATCTGTGTCTGGCCAACTGATGATGTCATCTTTAGCTGTACTGGTTGTCGGTCTTTCTGAAAGCGATAAGTCTTTCTGACTGTCAGGTTTTAATACGTAGCATTCTTCTGTGGGAGTTTTGCTCGTGTTTTGGCTGTTAAGAATTTCTTCTTGTTGTCTTTTCATTTTCATTCTTCGTTCCTTCTCCGCCATTCTACGTTCGTCATAGCAGCAGTAGCCGCAGTTTGAACAGAGGCAGCAGCAGAGGGCTCGGCTAAATACGCTTCGCGCCATTTTGGAGAGGAGAGAACCGACGCTCGATAGGTAAACTAAGGTTAGTGGGATACCGATCAAAGCATAGATTATTGTTACACCTTTCCCGAGGATTGTTCGCGGAGCGATGTTGCCGTAACCTGTGGAAGAAAAAGAGCTATTAGAACCCTTTTAAAGACATCATAAAAAATATACGTTCAAAATATCCCCAGAAATTAAATTAATAAACATTATGCTTTTAAACTATTAAATCATATTTTCTCAAATCAAGACTTGACTCGCAAATAAAGTTTTTGTCTGAAAGAGTTAGGACTTTTGATCATTTGGCTATTTCAACGGAGTGGTTTTAAATTTTTTCAAACTTTTTGCAAGTAGTTCGGGGTTATAGCTTTGGTTATTGCAAAGTAGTCGTATTAACAAAACTTTACTCAGGTCATTCTGAACCTGTAGAACAAAAGTAAGTACCCAAAACTACTTCTACAATTTTAAAACAAAGTGCAAGTAATTCTCACCTATAGTAGTTAAAACTGTGAGCGAGTAGAAAAACGCAAGTGCCAAATTCCATTCGTGCTCCTCATAATGGTTTGTGACGTCGCTTCCGAATTCACCGAGCGCCATCTCTCGGTAACTGACGCCATACTGCGACGCCATTTCGGTAGTAACCCTTTGTACAAGCTCGTTTTGAAACTTCAGAATCTCCTGTGCAGCCAACCGTGTCCAATTCTCTCTATACAAAATATTTAGAGACACTGTTATCTCCCAAATATTTTCAACCGCTCTGCTTCTGGCGTCCCAAAAGTAATTTGCTGACAAAGTTAGATTCCCGTTTTCATATTCCTCGTCTGTTTTTTTGTGTGTAGTATTTGTATCTTTATGACTAAGTTTCTGTCTATCTGGAAGTATTCTGGGCCTGGCTGGAACTTCCGCACCGCCTTCTATGGCCAGAAAAATAAAGGACCCCAAAAACGTGTAGGCTATAAGTACGACGAATATTACAACGTTGGTTAGGGAGCCGATAATGAATTGTTTTCTTCTATACTTAGTAGTTTTGAGACAAAAGCAGCAAACAACTTTTTGTCGTGATGTTTGTGCTCTTTTTCTGCTATTAGATACCATGGAGTCGGCATCTTGGCATCGGTCCAAAGGGATTCCTCCATTTAGCGAGGGCTTTGCCAATGTGTACTGTTCGAACCGACTGATTGCTTCTTTGTCCAATACTACATGATCTATATCCATTTTGGTTTGTTACGTTCTACCTTCGTGTGACGTCATTATTTCGGTTCATCTGTAACAAGAGAGAATGCGATTATGTATAGGATATTGGTACTTAGTTATCGGGGGTAAGGTTATGGGAGGGACAAAAAATAAATTGTACATTCAAAAACATCCTTTCGTCCTTATCCGGACACCTTTCTTTCTCATCAAAATCGGCTTAGTAAGTTTAGCCGTAGTAATCTCCTAAACTGACAGAGAGATACAATTTCGAGTTTATGGTACCATCAATGTAGGTTTCTATTTGATTGTTTTATGATACTGGTACCGTGTGTGTCGGTCACAAACAAAATTAATTGAACGCCAATCAATATCGGGTCATAATTGGCGTTGACAGTTACTATCAGCTGCTATAAAGGTACCGCTTGTGTATAGGGTGACTGGTAATTAGTGACACACGATTATAATCATAAGAAACAACTTTCCCAAAGAAACGATTTTTTTTAATTTACCAAGCGCTTGACCCCAATCACCCCAATAGATTATTGAGTATTTAACAAGAATGATACACCATCAACTGTAATTTAATTTAGTTACTAATCCCTTTTTACAAAGAAAATTATTCTACTTTTACCATGCAATAGTCTTGTTTCATTCATTTAAGAACCGTACGGACCGCACGCGTGCTATTAGCTGTTAGTCGTTTGACCCCGTTCTGTCTCATGTGACATGAATGAAAAAAGAATTGCATGGTAAAAGTGGAATAAGCTTGTTTGTAAAAAAGGATTAGTATCTAAATTAAGTTACAGCTGATGGAGTATTATTCTTGAATTATTTTGTATTTTGAATAAAAATACTAATCCGTTTACACAAATCTATTTCCAACTCCCATAACTTTTTTATTTAATACTTCGAACCGCAATACGGCAATATTAAAGCCGATAACCACCCAGACTACTTAAGCCGGTAGTCATTTTTCAAAGTCTCTCAGAGGAGAGAGGGGAATAGGTGACAAATGAAGAAGTATAGACTTAAAGGCATGATTAATGACCGCTCGATATCCTCTTATGTGGGTATCTCGAAACAATTTATCTGTCGTAATACGAAGGATTTCTTGAAGGAAATTGGTGTTATTGAATACGGTTTGTTTTTTAAGGATTGATTAGGTATTTATTTGTGTCTGGAAGTGGGTTATGGTTTATTGGTAATTTATTAAAGGTATAACTTCCTATTTATTTTGTTTTCTTTATTCACTAGCTATAATAAAATGATTGGGATAAATAAGTCGTGTGAGGTTTATTCGCGGGTGTATTAAAATGTATACAGGTAGTTTTTTAATGTGTTATCTTTATTGTCGTTTTCATCTCTCCCCATTTTAAATCTTTTATTTATTTGTAGTTTTTATTTTCTTTCAATGTATTTATCGTTAGAATTAATGCATCACATGCATTTATAAGGACACTACTAACTACGTAAACTCTTATGTATTTATTTATATCTACAAATTTTTTTTCATGAACAGACACCGCAGCCTACAATTTCCGATCAAAAACCCTTGTTTAAAGGCTCAACTACAAAGATGTGGACATCCCCATAATAGGTCCCTCTACCACCGCATTTAAAATAATGACGGACTTTGCAAAGATCGTAAAAACACCCTTGTCAGGGGAAACCTCAAAAGTGAGTCGTTAAAGTAAATTAGACTAATTTGTGACACTTTAATTAATTAGGTAGACTTCGAAATTGGTAACACGTTTTTATTTGGTTAGTTAGTCAATTTCTGTTTATTTCTTTTATGTCCTTCTGGAAGGTGTTTGATCGAAAATAAAAATACAGACACATTTTTAAAATCGGAATATGTTATTAAAGTTAGGTAGGATATGTTTTGCTGACCCTGTCCATTATCAATATCTTTCCCTAGTTCAGTTTATAAGATACGAATATGAAGGGTAAGCAGAAGACGTTCCATCTGAATCATGAAATAACTTCAGAGAATGCCTGAAGAATACTAAAATATTAAGAAATCCAAAGTCGACGAAATGAAAGTAGTCCTTTTCTCAAAACACTTCAAATAATATAACTTTAATATTGGACGACATTTTGAACGGGAGGTTCTATTTAGAAATTAATAAGATGATAGTCTTTGTAGTACCAAATCATAATAAAGGTAGGTACTGTAACTTTTTCACTTGCAAAGGGTCGGGGTAGGAAATCTTTTGAAAACTTTCGGCCTCCATCTTTAGAGAATGGTAAGCTTTTTGGTAGAGAGATTGATTTTTTTGCTATTATACTTTTTATTTTAGATTTAAGAGTAACCATTGAAAACATTTACTTTCTGGCGTTTTCAATTTTTTTTACATCTATGTTTATTTTGAAGATTTCTTAATCGATGTTGTAAGTAAAGATATTTGGTGTAAGTAAAGATTATTACCAAAAACTTTTGTTTCTCCTATAATAATTACTTATACAATAGAGTTGCCCCGCTGCATAGCAGTGGCCTTCCTTTCTTTTTCCTTTTCTTGATCTAAAAAATTGGTTTATTCCAAAATTCAAGAACCATACAACACAATCTGTGTACTACCAATATGCATCAAGTTTAAATAAATAAATAAAACCTTTTTTAGACATATCTAGTTAATTCTTATTTTCTTAGACCCTGGTTTGTAATCAAAGTAGGTATAATTAATTAAGTTTTATCAGAGTTGCTCCAAAAATACTTGTGATAATAATAAATCATAAAGTTTTAGTTCACAAACAGATGTTAATCATTTTGAAAGTTAGTTAAAACATTGGGGCAATTTAATTTTATTTGTTTTTCATATAGCTATTTTTAATAAGAAAGCCCAAGAAGAAAAACAATATTGGATCTCTCTGTTTTTTCAACTTTACAGATTATTGTTTTTATGCTTTGCTTTCCTATAAGGAATCGCTTCGTATTGAATGGTTTTAAAACAAATAGACTACCTATAGAAATTTTTCAGTCTACAATAGAAATAAGACAACGCGGAATATACTATTTAAAAAAATATTTCGTGTTAACCGAATGTTTTTTTATTATCAGATATTTAGGCTTCCAGTGGGATGTCACATATTTTTGCAATATGAGCGGCACTGGTTGCGATATAAAAGAAAACTCGAATCATTATACTGTTGTTTTTATGCTGCCAAAATGATGTCAGATTATATAGAACGAAGTATTACATTCTTATGATTTTAACTGAGTAGGCAAATATTTATAAAAAAAAATGTGAGCCATCACGGGACGCCTGGCAGATTTGAAACATACCATCGTATAGCGTTGCGACACGTTGCCTCGGCATGCGTCGCCACGCCATCAATCGGTTTTACCCTCGGCTATAGATGTTTTACATCCATAATAATGCAAGTTACGTCTGATATTATTACATTCTAAGAGGTGAAACATCTTTTTGAAGCCGTTTATAGCGTCAGGTAGATCTGGTGTTCCTTCAATGTCACAAATTTGTGCTGCAACCAAAATTGCCCTCCACAAATGATCACATATATTTGCCTACATCATGACGGCAGATAGTAATGGATGAATCATGAAATCAGATATTCTTGCCGAGATGTCCATAGTAATAATATTAGATAGTGAATAGTATAGTAGTGTAGTATTCGATTCAAATATACGCTTCGATTTTTTTTTTTAACAAACAGTTAAGTTTAGATTGGTATCGAAGTGTAATTCTAGAACAGAAATAAAATAGTGTGAAGACAGTAACTGAGTTATTTAGCTATAAACTATAATATCAAGTGAGCCACCTACTAATATTATGACCACAAAAACTTTCCACGTCTTATGTCTAAAATGGGTGTTACAGCCAGCCCCTCTTCATTGATATGCACCTACCTAAAGGACAAGGACCAAAAGAATATAAACTGTTTATAAATGTCAAGTTCTTTAAACAAAGGAGTATGTCCAAGCCAGCCGGTCAAAATAAAACCAAAAAATATAAATAATAAAACATTCGATATTTTCGATCTCCATATATTTGATCCGAAGGTAAACATATGCACATAATTCACATAAGTTTCAAACGTTTCTGTACTGATAGATGAAAACCTCAAGTTTTTTGTTTATATAAATTCGCTTTCAGACCACGTACGTTCCATTGGACGAGAGATGTATATGTTGCGTGAATTGGAACGGTTTCGCGAATAAAACGTGAATGTACGAGTAAGATGCGTGTGTGTGAGTGAGATGGATTGTGTTTCGCTAACTGACTCGGAACGTTTTTGTTTGTATGTGTGTGTGGTTGTTTTGTAGTTGATGTAAAAAATTCATGACCAAGGCGAAGCTGGTGAGATGAGCTATAATCCTATAGAAAGGAGCGAACAAAATATAGTGTGTAGATAACTGAGAGAGAAGGCAGATTAATTCTTTCTGCAGCGATACAAAAGAAGTATGTAAGCTATCCAATATTAGTGATTTACCTAACATAACGTGTCATGTACACCGTTTACCTATAACAATAAAAGACAGAGGACCGAAAATACAGTCAAATTAAGAACCTGTTCCGTTTTCTAAAGTACCTTGAGTAAAATGCATGTTCATTTCAATACCGAAATTTGATGTAGGTATATGCAATTAGGAAAAAGATTATCCACTCCATTTCACCTAACAGAAAACATAATACACCCAGCTACAAACATAAATATTTAGATATTTTTCCCCTCAAGCTGTTTCACACATTCTCACCTTCAGAACGAGGGCTAAATTATTGGTGTATCGATGGGGTATTGCCGCACCGTATGCAGAACTATCGCACCGAGAGTGCATAAAATATTCCTGTTTTATGTAGGTATTGGTGTAATTAGGGTAGATTTTCTTAGAGCTTGGAAAGTATGGTTTGGTAGAAGGAAAAAGGAATTTGAGAAAAAAAAAACATCCGCGAGTCGTTACAATTCTACCTTAGACGAATTGTTAGACTTTTTAATTATAACTTTTTAGTGCCATAAAATATAGTTCCTTTAAATAGATTTGTAAGGCAACAGGTAACTATTAAAAGCAATATATATATGATGGAGAAGGTACGTCCCTCTCGTTATCATCGGCCATATTTTTAACTACTGCGGGCGTACTATGGGTAGTGTTGGTTATTGCGCAATAGAAAAACCGTTTGCAGTTCAAATCGAATTATAATAATTTACGATCAAATTAATCGCACTAGAGAATCATACACTGTAGGTACACGACACAACTATACGGAACGCGCGACAGTTTCTAAACGTCTTCACTGCTTACCCGTCAACAACAAACTCTGCTTTATCTCTGGTCAAGCGTTATATTATAGACTCTGTCGAGCGCCACCTGGTGGCGCTAGCGTCCCGATTAGTTAAAGTCAAACGAGTGATATAACTTATTTCCAACATATATTAGTTTGAAAGTCTACTATAACGAAGATCTTCATAATTGTTCAAAATACGCAAGACTATTTTTAAATAATAACAACCGAACAAAAATCTGATTAAGATTGGTTTGCCCCTCATACCTCACTACTTAAAGCCCAAAAAATCCCTACGGTGATCGTAAACACCTTGACTCTATGGTTACTACTAAATAGACGTATTAACTGTAAATCTGTTCACTACAAAGTGTCACGTTTACAGCAAGTGGAGGCAGGAGAGCCATGAATTTAACTGTCGACATTTACAGGTTGGTCATCAATGATTGTAGCTTTTTGCAACAATTTCAACTCAATTGCTTTTACAATCTACAGAGTACATTAGATAAAGGTTCGGAAAACCAAAGTACTTCGTTTATGGTTTCGTTAAAAATTTTCGTTTTTCGTTCAAAATTATGCGTATGTGTTTCTACATCGTGATCAATTTTATCCCCTTAAGTGTATTTTAAATAAGAAATCAGACATTCTTGCGTGCTTTTATAACCACAGCCTAACTTTGGTCCCCATGCTAACATTTCCCATTCAATTCATATTGAGTTCTGTCATTGATTTTACCTTCTGTAATGATCTTCGAAATCTGTACAAATTTACGATTTCTTGAAGGATCCTTTTTCAGGATGTTTACTACGGGCACAAGCAATAGAAAAACTTTTCTTCATTTACATGCAAAACGAAAAAGAAATTCAATATGAAACTTCCAAAACTATAACTATTAAAACAACTATTCTAACGAAACGAAATTTCGAAATTGACTATAAAGATTTAACAGGACGCAGTTGTAAAACTAGTTACAACCGGTTTAAACTGGTGAAAACCTGTGAAATCCAGCGCTAACTGGGGTTTTAATGACTGGCCGCGAGTGTGCAGTCAATTGTAGGCTGGGAACAATATGTGCGGCTCATTAAAGGCCAATATACACTAACGACATGTTGGCACGAAAGCCGCTAGTCTGTAAACGGTCTATGGAGTGCGTTAGCGAAATTATTGAAGTTTGTGATTCGATGGTTTAATACCTTCATTACCTACCTACCGACTTCATTATTAAAAACAATTAAAGAATTGTGTAAATCGTAGCAGGTGGCGTTCTGTAGTTTTTACCTAACCCTATGGACAAAAATGCGTGAGTTTATGTATATACTCGTATGTATGTCTATTCTTATCAATCGATATGTCTGTCTGTCACTGCTCCTGTAACTCATAAACACCCATCCGATTTACATGATTTTTTTACAGATTGTCAGATGTTTGCTACTCAATCTCGGGTTAAATCTCAATCGGCTAAACGTATTTGAAAGTAATTTGGCACACAAACAAATGTCTTAAGTTGACACATGGCATGCTTTTTATCTGAGTACTAACACGGATATTAAGTTTGTCCAGCCTGCCAGTGAAACCGCAGGAAACATCTTTTGAAATTAAAGTAGTCTTTTACCTCAACAATAACGAAAATATATTATTATCTTCCACAATTCAAATATTTTCAACACCAAAAATGCCGCTTATAAACTCGATATTTTTTTCACAAGAAATCTTTGATATGTTGATATTTCGTCTAATGTTATTTCTTTTCTACTGCTGTCGAAATCCTGAGAAGGGTCTGCGCTTATTAGGTTATTTACTACGGTAGCTCTCGCTAGTAATAAGCGGTAAATGGTATCAACACAGCTTGGTAAATAAAATATTTGCATTTGTTTAGGAATCTATGGATTTACAAGTTTTTTTTTTTGGGTTTTTTGATTTTCTGATGGTTCAAATAAATATAACGGCGCAAAATAGCCTTCACTAGAAATGGTCATCATAATAGTGGTTCAGCAGCTTTAGTTTCAATAGGATTATGCCCGAATGTAGCAATTCAATGAATTGTTCGTCGAGTAGTTGAGCTCCTTAAGTTCTGAGTTGAGCTCACGATTAGTGACAAATGCGTGCACTGACTGGACAGGTCCACTCATTCTGTGTGGTTTTTCCTCAAAAGGCCATTTCAGACATAAACCTACATGGTCTTCACATGATCTGACCAAGATTATGTCTGGACTTTAAAAGAGACTGTGACCTCTGAGTTTGTTTCGGCCTTTCTTCTCAGAGTACTCAGATAGGAAACGCCGACCTCATCTAGTTTTAAAAATATGATTGACGTGTAAAAGTGTTTGTATAAACCTACTTACAGAAATAAAATCATTTATCATTTAGCATTTCGTCGTGGACGTGGTACGACAGCGGCTCCCCTGACATTATCCCTGTCATCAGAAGACCGCCGCCACGCAACCATCGATGCGATGCTTTGCTAGAGTGTCTGCCACCTGCCTGCGTCACTCTTATCCGACCTTTTCGGTGGTTCCATTAACTTCATAACAAACTAGATGGCGCCACCAGCTGCGCTGTCAAATACTTTAGAGAAAAGGGTGAGACGTGTAAAGGTTTGTCTTGAGAATAATTAAAGTTTTTAATAGCTAATAGCTACCTACAATTATAAAAAAAAAACCTGTTAAAGTCACTTTTAAAATGCCCTTTACGATGAAATTAATTGTGAAACGCCGGGAGGGGATGCCCTAGAAGGACATAATTATAGTGAACTCATTGGAGATGTTCTTCAGAATGGTCAGGCGGGCGTGCGTGTACGACCAGCGGGGTAATTGCGTAACACACTAACAGTAGGAATGGCTTTCATTTTGACAGCCCAACAACATTCATTGCGTTATTTACGTTGTTGAGCAGACAAATTTTTCAAACATATATGAAGCAATTGATTAGCAATAGACTTCAAAAATATTCAGATTGTTATTGATAGTTTGTTACGCCATTAGGATGCTGATTTTAAGCAAATAATTTCAAAATCCGTTATTGTATAAT
Source organism: Griposia aprilina (assembly GCA_916610205.1). Lineage (NCBI taxonomy): Eukaryota > Metazoa > Arthropoda > Insecta > Lepidoptera > Noctuidae > Griposia > Griposia aprilina. The sequence continues at coordinate 3,929,587 of OU744300.1, read as the reverse complement.
TGTGTTGTGCAGCAAGGCGTGCGATTAAATAAAATAAATTTAAAAGGTTATTGGTAAAACACCAGCAACCTCTTAAGGGGTCATTGTACGCATCAACTTTTACTATGGACCAAACCAAAAATCGCGAAAAAAAAACAGATTTTCCCTACAATAATTTTCCTAATTTATAATGATGAGTAAAATGATCCCTTAAGAGGTTGCTGGTGTTTTACCAATAACCCTGTGTATAATTTTATTGAATTTAAAGCAATCATCAATAACACGATTTTATAGAAAATTTGGTTTAGCGGGTTTTGAACTCATTTCAGATCGAAAAACCGGAAACAAAAACAAAAACACTGCCCGACCCTGGTTTTAAAACCGTCTTGTCGACGGAAGAATAGACAAAAATTACGCTTCGTGAAGACAGTACGACGGCAGCAAAGTAGAAAGAGTCAACTGCACTTTTTACGAAATTCAGTAATTTATTCACGTTTATCTTTTATTTTGCTTATATCTCGAAAACGGTGTGTCCTATCGCAAAAATAATGAAAATTTCGACCCCTTTTATAAAACCCTTAAACCACTAAAACTCAACATGTAGGTAATAATTTTTCACATTTTCCATACAAAAAGTGAAAAACTCCATTTTTCCATTCCATTTTTATAGTTTGTGGCCGTCGAGTAAAAAGTATTCTACCGTCTTTAGCATGGCCATTAAAAATAAAAATAAAACTGTCTTCACTACCTTAGACAACTTTCTTCTGAAATAGTCTACATTAAAAAGGACCTAGACAACGATCGTTAGAAACGAAAGACAAAATGACAGATTTTAGAAGGATTTATACGGTGCGATGTCAAAAATGTAAAAACGAAACGTCACTTGTATGGGAATAGCCTTGTCTATTCTTCGAAGAGATAGATAGCAAAACCAAAGCATTGATGCAAAGCCCGCAGTAGTTTCTCTTGCAACCACTAGACCAATGAGGCAGTCAGGAGCTGTGCTATCTCAAACCCAATTCATTTTGACTCTAGTCTAGGTCAGAGATGACAAAGACAAAGTCGACGATGGAGTGAGCTTACTTTATGACCAATATTATAAACTAGCTGATACCAGGTGTGTGCTACTACGTTAGAACAATGCATTAGGCACATTCAATCCATTTATAAAGTTTTAGTTTATTTTTTCATAATTTTTGTAGTTTAAAAACATCATCGTATTATTGCCATTCTAATAAAAGTTCTTTAAGTCAGTTTGGGGTACATCAGTACTATGGTTTCAAAGTTTATAACGGACATAGGTAGAAGCATTTTTTGTGTTTTATACTACAACTTAATCGCAAAAAAGTAAGTTGAAGTCTCACTTCCTACGAAATCTATGGGAAAAGTTTTTTTTACTATTTCTGACTTTTCTAGTACTCAAAGAGTTGGTCTAATAGAGATTTTTGATCCTTATACGAAATATGATCGATTGGCATAAAATTGTTTTTGTGAAAATTGCCTTTTTCCTGCCGACTGTATTTTTTTTTCAAAATGTGTGAATGCAAATATCAAAATTTCTCAAAAAGTTAAGGAAAGTCTTCTAAGACCGTTTTCCTGTAGCTACAACGGTTAGGGTGGCCCTTGCTGCCCCATCCCAAAAATACACCCTGAATAGATTATGATTATTACATAGATTATGTTAAAAAATAAACTGTCTGAAAACCTTTACGTAATAATGGATCAACCCTTTTTTATTTTAAATCAATTGCAAATAATCATTGTTTTTGACAGCTCATCGATACAGACTAACTCATTTATGATGCTGCCAACGAAAAGTTAATTACATAAAGAACTTATGAAGTGAAAATCATTTTAAAAGTTAATATTAATGTTGTTCATGAGTTTGACACTGTAATTTTGAAACTCATCATCTAAAATTACTTTTGAAATTATTTTGCTACACCCACAATATTATCGTACATTCTGAAGCTTTCTTAATTAGTGAAACCAATATTAAATAATAGATATACGTATTTTTGTATAGATAAACCTAATTTTATAGAATTCAAACCGCTGTCCCGGCTTCTCTCGTATTCAAAACTACTTCATTTACTTTTATTTAAAAAGTACTCTATCCCGGTGTCCTAATCAAAAACGACTATTACCCGAATACGCGATTACGCGATCAATTATTATGAATTATGACAAACCCAACCACTTAAATCTTGTAAGCTGCATTTGATTTTGATGTAGTTTTCATTATTATTTAGAGAGCATTTATTCCGGAATGTTTATGTGTGTAAAACGTTAAGATTTAACGAACAAGGCAAAAGGAGCATGTAAGGATCGTAGCAGGTGGCGTTCTGTAGTTTCTGCCTATCCCCATGGGATGAAGGCGTGAGTTTATGTATGTATGTGTACATTAAGATTTAACTTAGAATTATTGTAGAAATCTCGATGTTTTGTTGACATTGCACCCGTGCGAAGCAGAGGCAGGTCGCTAGTAAGTATTCATATTAACGAGAGCAACGATCGCGTACTAGTGCAACAATCGCGTACTCGCGTGACGATCGCGTAATCGCGCGACTGTTACTCTCAGTTAGGACAAGGCCTTTAATAAAAATAAAAATAAATAATGTTTTTTTTTATGTGTAAACATCTTAGCGCTCGGTCTACGGTAGGGGCTAGCGGGGACTTCGAGCGTCAGACGCGTAAGCGTATGACTTCGAGCGTCTCATGACGTCAGCGTAAGACCCGTGTCTATGTGAGCGCGTGAACCAAACTGATGCGAGCTCACATGTTTACACTTCAATTTTCGTGAGTGTCAAACCAACTCAAACCGATTTTTTTTTCTATTCTATTTTTATCCACAAATTAGGTACATTCTTATACTAGTTATATTACGTTGACAGGTATTCAATCAAAATTTTGTAATTTGTGGGAGAATTGGAGTCTAAACTAAGCCTAGGCCTGTAATTTAGTACTCCAACTCCTTTATCTGTGGATCAAATTATCCAGATTCTGTATCATAACTGACGAAATGTAGGTATACAGTGAACCACACGTCTTAGTAACAATTTGACTTCGTCAGCGCCTTTGTTGCATAGTTGTAAGGGCGGTATTCCTAGTGCAAGTGAAGTGTGACTACCGACCTGCCTTTGGGTTGACCGTACCTTCCTGTGTATATCCGTTCGCGGAATACAGGCGTGATGTTATGTTATATTATAATTAGAGATCGGATATTATGTTATATTATAATCAGAGATCGGATATTATGTTATAATTATTATAATCAGAGATCGGATATTATGTTATAATTACTATAATCAGAGATCGGATATTCGGATGCATATTTACCTAAAGTTATTTATTTGCTATGAAAATATGGAAGCGGCTTGTTAAAATATATTTTTTGTAAAAATAAAACCCAGTATGCCAGGAACACCAGGAATAATCACTAGTTGGGTGTATAGGAGGAAAGGAAGTAACTTCAAAAAAAAAATCTCAAGAGTCTTGGATTGCATAACTGTTCAGATGCATATTTATTTAAAATTATTGTTTAACCCCCGATGCAAATATGTTGTGTATGTAGGGTGTAAGAGGAGGTGTGTGTGTTAGTCAGAACAAAAAAAAACTTGTTTTTTCGATACTAAAGCGCATTCCGTATTAGCCAACACCTCAACTTTAGGTGAATATGCATCCGAATATCCGATCTCAGATTATAATGCAAGATTTAATTTTAATCATTTATACCTACTCCCTAAAAACCAACTTACAAAACAAAACATAAATTTATAATTTCAACGTAACACATAGGTATAATTCTGTTGTGTTAGTGACAAATATCTTACATTAGCCGTTCTGATGAGTTATCATCTTTTTGGTAACAAAAGGGAACCATTTAGAGACACATTTCGGTCTCCTTTGTAAACCAATCTTAGGTTTTAAGCGGTTGTAACAAATGTTCGTCTGTTTTAGTTGGTATTTTGTTTTTATATTAAATGGCAAAAAGATGGTTAAAAATACAGTAGTTTTAGGTCAGGTTATCCGTTGCTTATATAAGAAGCAACTAATGTAATGTTTCCGAGGCAGCGTTAATTAAAAAACACGCATGTCTTAACGTAACGTAACATTTTACGTAAACTGCCTCTGCTGAGCAAGGATAACAGATATAAGCAACAACATAACAAAGTCATGAAATTGATTTCTACAATGAACATCTATGGGATACTTTCTTTTGCCAGCGGTTTCGCCCGCGTGGATGTCAAAAATTATCCCACAGGAACATGCTACCGGGATAAAATGTATTCTTTGTATTAATCCAGGTTATAAACTATCTGTGTGCCAAATTTTATGCAAATCCGTTCAGCCATTTTTGCGTGATTGAGTAACAAACATCCAAACATAGAAACTTTCATATTTATATATTAATATTAAAATAAACATTATACAAAGTAGGATAAATTGCAGCATTCAACACACCTGGCAATTAGATTGGAGACATCAATGTCAGATTCAAGTTTCAGCATAAGCGAACAAATGACCTGCCCACAACTTTTTGAAATTTAAACAACTTATAAGTCCTTACCCACCATTTGCTCCAACGATAAGTTTAAAACTAACTCTGCATTCCACATTCCACTCCAAAATCACACAAGAAAATACCCTACTAAATTACATAATAATGTCAAGCAAACCCAGGTGTCTCACTAAACAAAGTTATATTAATATCAGCGCGTCCCCAGGCTTCTCCCGCCATTTATCAAACGCGTGCAGTATTACATGTCATCTAATTTTATGCTAATTACTCGAATAAACCTGCAAGCTTCATTAGCAAGTCGGAGATTTTTCGAAGAACTCATCGTATTATGAGAGTTCGTATAATTTTTGGGTAATTTTGACACGGGTCCTTTATTGAGGGTTTCTTTTTGGGGAAAAGTGGGTTTCGATAGAAATCCTGCATAACAGACAGTTTTATGTACGTGAAATTAATATGGTTCGAGTGTTTTCTTCGATTTTAAAGTAATTTTCAACTTACCTAGTTGAAAATCACTTTAAAATCGAAGAAAAATCCGTGCAAGTGTGGATTTTCATTATTAATTCTACATCACGTAAAAGGTGACTAAGCGTTTGGATAAGAGGAGAGGAGGCCTCCCTTTAAAAAGCACAAATAATTTTGGCAAACTTGGCGATTCAGTTCTTTTTTCTCCACAAAGAATTGCAACACGCTGATAAATTGATGGATTTAGTGACAAAAGACGATTACAAATCCTTGTTAGCTTTCCCTGAATAAGTTTTAGTTCTTTTTTTATTTGTGGCCAGTGACTGTTTACCAAGACAATTTTAGAAATAGATTCTATTTAAAAAGGTTCTTAAATTTTCTCGTTTGATTCTTGTTCCGTACCTACATTTAAATTACAACTTAATGTTTCCTGTTTGCTAGGCTAAAGCAACTCGACTCTAATAACCTGAACATGAACATTTTGAGACCAGGAAGCAAACAAAGCGAAAACCCTAATCTCCAATCTCCCATTTTCCAAATGGCGGACAAAATGGCGGTAACAGGAAACCGGAAACGGCGCCATTGTATTGAAACGAAAATATATGGAGTATGATTGATGGATCAACAAATGGACTGTGGTTAATTATACGTAATTCGTTAAAATGGAGTCTTTGTGCGAAAATTGTGGTCATATATCATAGGATGGACAATGTGGATGTAGGCAGCCTTTCAAATGAAATATGTTTACTTTACCTAGCAGAAATCAACAGCAGTTTCTACGCTATTATAGTATTCTTCGAAAAACTACTATTAAAAGTACTGGCCTTTAAAAAATCTGCTTGAACGACAGGGATATTTGAAGACATGATTATGTGAAAATACATAATTGTTTCTCTTGAAAATTGTATTATTAAACCTATGCCACCCAACGAACCACTTTGCTATGTAAACCTTATCTCAAGAACACATTTATTGACCGAACGAGCGCGAACCGCGAGCGAAGTGTCTCCGTTTCAGCTTGGCCAAAAATGCTTTCATATGTTCAGATATCCGGATGTCTGTTCTCATCTACAGGTCGCATTTCTTAACCGATTTTCGTGAAATTTTGTGAGTAGGTTCGATAATAATATGCAATTTTTTTTGTCGATTCAGTTTTTCGAAATTTCTCGAAATGGCGGAGTAAATAAAAAACATTTCAGGATATTCCACTCGTTTGGTTTAAATAGCGTGGTGAACAATTATTCAGTTTTAATATAATGTGATATGATTGGTCGATGCTGTTTCAGATTGCCGGTCAAATCAACAGATATTACTTATCAAAGGCTACATCTGGCTTTCAGACAATGGGGTAGAGTTACATAAGAAAAGACAGCATAACTAGATGATCTTTGCATCTGTGTGAGATCAAACCGAAAGGGTCTTCAAATATGTGGTGAATTCTAGTTTGTATAGCATAACAGCCTATTTTGTTCCCATTGCTTGGACACAGGCCTCTTTTTGGTGAGAGAGAGTGGGCTGTAATCCACCACGCGGGCCCAGTGCGGTTTGGTAGATGTCACGTGTCTTCGAATTTTTGGTTCTAGGACAGTTCGGTTTCCTCACGATGTTTTCCTTCACCGTTTTCAAATCAAATCAAAATATTTTATTTCACATAAACCAATATGGGCACTTATGAAAAGTTTTGAGAGCTGTGGTGATGAAATAATTTACACAAAGTAAAGCGCCTGACTGGGTTTAAACCTACGACCTACAACCGTAAGTCACGCCCGTTACCACTGGTCAGTTTGTATAGCTAATACTTAATACCATAACACGTGCAAGGGCACTATTTTCAAATTAATAATCATTAATATACTTATCAAATTCGCGATAGGCTCTTTCGCCCTTCAAAAGCGTTCCTAAACAAAAAGTACTTTCGTGTTTTTTTACAAAATTTAGTTAACAAAAAAGATCCCTGATGTACAAGCAGAAAAATGGATTTTTATGCAAACTGACTATTCAAAATCACAGCTGTGATTTTTAAGTAAGTAAGTAAGTAAGTCTTTATTTGCCTTAAACATGGTATAAAAGGTGTTACAGTTTGGTAATATAATATAGTCCACATGTTTAGCTATACAACATCGTGTATCAATTGCATGCAAAATACTTAGAATTAATTAGTAAGTAGAAATAAAATGTCAAAGCTATAAAACATTCTCCACAATACAATCATCTTATCATAATATTATTTAATGTCAGAAATTAATCTCCACGAACAAAATCAAAAAGTCACAATAAAAGAAAACATTATAAAAGTAAACATTATTCGCAACAGTTCCATAACATTACATAACATAACTTAAAGTAAAAAAAAAGGAAATCAATAAAATCAATCATTATAAAATTAAAAATGTCAAAATTATAAACATTATCGACGTCATTATTTGTGAATTATAATTTAATGTCAAAAAAATCCTTAATGTCATAAAAATTATGTTCATTCAGCCATTTAAAGAGTCTGTTTTTAAAAGAATTAATATTAAATAACAATTTAATTTCCTTTGGAATTTTATTATAAATGCGTACACACATCACCAGAAAACTTTTAGAGTACTTGGCTGATTTAGGAGTATCCTGCAATACAAGTCTACATGGATCCCTATTACGAGAGTATATTTGATCGACTTTCTTGAATAATTCCTTATTATTATATACAAAATTACATATCTCGTAGATGTACAGTGAAGGAAGTGGTAATAAACCAAGCCTTTTAAAATGCGGTTTACAGGACTCGTCAGTACGGATCCCACAAATGGCTCTGATGCATTTCTTTTGCGCGATAAACACTCTGTTTTTATTTGTACTGTTACCCCAAAAAATAAGTCCATATCGCAAAATCGATTCTATGTAAGCATGGTAGGTTATAATGGCGGTTTTTTTATTCGTCACATTCTTGACTTGCCTGAGAGCATAAACGAACTTATTAGACTTGTTGCACAAATTATCTACATGTATTTTCCAATTTAAATCTTGGTCTATGAGTATACCCAGAAATTTTGTATGTGAAACTTCTTTCAATCGATCAATATTAAGTTTGAAATTGTATTTGGCATGTTTAGATTTATTAAATTGTATGTACATAGATTTATCTAGATTGATTTTTAATTTATTTACCTGTAGCCATTCTAAAATGTTGTCAATAGTATTATTTATGTCAATTTCGTGATCAAATTTTGATTTATACTTTTTATCAGATGTCACTATGATTGAAATGTCATCTGCAAATAATATACATTTATGATTGACCTGCTGTGGTAAATCATTTACGTATAATAGAAATAATAAAGGGCCTAATACACTCCCTTGTGGTACACCGCAATATTTTACTTTGAGCTCAGAGGAGTATGAGGTTAGTAAATCTTCATTTACTTTACTAATAGCAACGTATTGATTGCGGTTACTTAAATAAGATGCAATCCACTGCAGTGCTACACCTCTTATTCCATTTCTTTCTAATTTTCCCAATAATATATCATGTGCCACAAAGTCAAATGCTTGAGATAGGTCAAAAAAAAGTCCTGTCGTGAAGTGATTGTTATTTAAAGACTTCAGGGTACGGCTCAAAAGATTATATATGGCTAATGTTGTTGACTTGTGCCTTTGAAATCCAAACTGTTCCTTTGCTATAATATTGTATTTGCTACAAAAGTCGATAAGCCTTTTGTGCATACATTTCTCAAACAGTTTGGACAAGATAGGTATAAGGGTAATTGGACGATAATTTTTAACGTCTTTTTTGTCGCTTTTCTTGTACAAGGGTTTTACAACTGATAACTTTAAAGCATCAGGAAAAGTTCCAGTCGAAAATGAAAGATTAATTAGATATGTCAATATAGGAGTTAATTCTTCTCTGCACGCTTTAATTATTCTTGTACTAAGTCCATCATATCCTTCCGAGTTAGTATTATTTAAAGCCATTATCTCTTTTTTTATTTCATCTTCAGTCATAGCACTAAGAAACATAGAATTAGGAACTAAAGCGTTATTAAACTTATTATTAACTTGTAAGTTTTTAAATGTCACAATGTTAGTCGAGTCAATAAAATAATCATTAAACGTATTCGCTATGTCAGTGGGATCAGTCAGTATTTTCTTATCTACTTCTATTTCTGAAATATTAGTGTCGCATTTTATGTTCCCAATTTCATGGTTAATGACAGACCACGTTGCTCTGCATTTGTTTTGACTATTTTGTATATAATTAATGTTTGAATTCACTTTTGATTTCATAATGCATTTTTTGAGAATCGATGAATATTTTTTATATCTTATTAAGTACGACCGACTTTTATTTTTGTAATATAGATACCGTAACGATCGTTTAGTTTTGCAACTATTTCTAAGACCCTTACTGATCCATTTTTGTTTATTTGCAATAGAGTTATTAATTTTAATTTTAATTTTAGGGAAGCATAAATTATATAATAGGCATAAAAACTCGTGAAATTTATTGAATGCCTTGTTTAAGTCCGTTTCGAGGTGCGTTTCTGACCACGATATGCTTGCAAGGCAGTCTTTGAATTTTTTCAAGTTTTCGTTGCAGTAATCCTTTTTATAAATAAAATATGATATGGTTCTTGGACTTTGTTCTTTTATTGGAAACTCTAAGAACTGTGCTGTATCGTGGTCTGATAAGTACAAAGGTAGAACATCAGCAGATGTAGTTTTTATGTTACTAAGTATGTGGTCTATACAAGAATCTTTTCGAGTGGGAACATTAATATGCATCTTTAAGTTATAGTTACTACATAAATCTTTTAAATAGTTAGTGACCTTACTTGGTTTCAAGGTATTTATGTTAAAATCCCCAGTAACCGCTATTTTTGTACGTGGCCCATATCTTTTAGAGGTTTCGCACATTAATTGGTCGAACTTTTCTAAAAATATATTGGGGTCAGACTTTGGCGTTCTATATAGACACACTATCAGCAATTTGTACAAAGGGACTTCAATACCACATGCTTCGAATGAATTTTGTGTTGAATATTTTTTTATATAAGGAGGCTCATTATATATTATACCCTGTTTGGCGAGAATACAAGTTCCCCCTCTTTGTTTGTCTCTACTAAATGCTGCTGCTAAGGCGTAATTATTAAGTTTTAAATATTTCTCATTCCCCGCACGCATAAAGGTTTCAGACAAACATAATATGTCTGGTTCTTTATTCTCGTCTCGTAATTCTAGCAAAGTTAGTTCCAGTATTTCCTTTTTTGATTGAATACTAGCGATATTTTGATGCATTATTTTGAAAGTTTTTTGTTTGCCTGTAGCACCGTTGTTATTCACGAAAAAGCTGTTTCTTGTTTAAAACTTTAAAATAATGTGGAATAGTACCTTTTTTTGCTTTAGTAGAAACAATATCAGGACCATTTGCAGCATCGCATTCTGCCTGGCGTCGTGCAAAGTAATAAGGGATTGTACCCCTTAGAGTACTTAGAAGTGCCTATACCATGAACAATATACGTAGTGTGTCTACCAAACGGTACATTCATCTGACTGCATACCTACTTATTGAAACGTTAGAAACCAAGCTGCAGTAGTAATTAAGTAACACCTAAGCTAAGCCAAGTAGAAGTGACTCGTAAACTGCTTGGGGACCATCGTAAAAGCAAGTCTTTATAGCTATTAAGTAAATGTTTATACCTTGGTGTACCTAAATTATATTGTTAGCCCGTCCTCAGACAACATCGTAAAATGGGTAGAGTTGTTCTAAAATTGCTGGTCTCTTAGAGCTTTAAAAAAGAAGATACCGTAAAACGGGGTGAATAGGAACGGCAAGGGTGAATCGTAACGAAACTTTAAAAGGAATTTTAACATTTAAATAATATAATTTGTTGCCAACAGGGACACGTAATCGGTTAATTATAATACAGTATACACGTTAGAGTCCTTTTTGGCGACAGACTATAATATTTCAATGTTAAAATCCCTTTTAAAGTTTCGTTACGATTCACCCCTGCCGTTCCTATTCACCCCGTTTTACCGGTACTACAGGTTAGCCAACTCGAGGGATAGAACTTTATTTTTGACATCATTCAGAGTGATGGCAATTCTCATATTTTAAGATTTTTTCCAGTCCAATCTCGGTCCTAAATCTGTCAACAAAAATAAAAAATGTGTACTTTTTTGTCGACGTTTTCGACATTAACTGTCGGTGAGATAAGGTTACCACTACAGTTTTAACGTTTTTTTAAGTACGAGAGTTGGCTTTCAGATTTGGCTGGCGCTTGCAGATGTATGATATCCATTATTTAGTTAAAATGCAACAAATCCGGTACCAGACAACCTGTATTTCAAATAATTACAAATTTCGTGGACTACCATCGTATTTTGCATTTTTTTTCTCCAGAAAACGAAGTCTTACGTAGTCCATATTCTCCTGTATTGTGTATTCATGATGTCTGGGCACATTTATATCACATAGGTATCTGTCCTGCATAGACATCTCGACCAAGTACAACAGTAACTATCAGGCCATTTATTTTATTGATATTTAGAATTATTATTCTTAACAGTAACTATTAACTATTTTGAGAAGTGCTTCCCAGGTTATATTTTAATATAATAATATTGTTATTTGGTAAGCGAAAAAAACGTCGATAGACAAATGGGTCAGAGTTTGAGAGAGAGGTCGAATTTAAAGTCCTATTTAAAGACAAGCATTACGTTAAGTCGATAAGTCTAATCAGGACTACAAAGTAATGTATATCTTCTATTAATTACGATCCGATAAATTAGTTTGTTCATAATCCAACTAATTGTTTACGATGCCAACCTTAAAAGTCATCATATTTTCTACAATAACCCCTTTTTGCAGCACATAACCTCTTCATAGATAGGTACTACATTTACTTACTAAACTCCAACGTGGCAGGTCTATCAAAAGGCAAATTTTCTTCGGAACTTTGTCACACGTAGGTTATTTGCGGAATCCCGGACGGTTGCGGTCAAAGTGCCAAAACTTGTGAACTGTTGGAGTAGAAGAGTTACTTACGCTTTTACTAACTTTTAGGAGATCTACCGTTTGTGTTAGAATAAGTGCTAGGAAATGTGAGTTTGAGGAGTATCATAGTTGGAAATTTACTGCTGGATTCAGTAATTAAACGAGGTAGGATATAGCTAAGGCGAAGATATTCTGAAATGATTTGTTGTGCATTCACCTCACAAACTTCGCACCATATTTACTAGTCCTTTTTCGCCCCAGAAATATGTATATTTTTTTTAATAATTTCTTATTCAAACAAATGACTATATTCCGTAAGGATGCGTTGCAAAGATACCTAACATGGCAAGTGCCAAATACTTATTTAAGAGCTTTGGAGTGACAGACACCAAAAATTGGTAATTCGATAATAGATTGTTTACTACAACTTATAGTTATTGATAGGTACTGATTTAACTGTGAAGGTAGACTTATTAGTCTACCTTCACAGTTAAATCAGTACCTATCAATAACTACCTACCTACCTACCTAGAAAATATTAAGCTCTTTTAATTGTTCGATTTTGTACTTTATTAATAAATAAAGTGCAAAATCGAACAATTAAAAGAGCTTAATATTTTCTTTCTCTTAAGGGGGATGCACTAAGGTAGCCCGCGAAATTAAAAAAATACTTACGTTTTTTGTAATTTGCAGGTCAGTGTCAGTTTGTATGTTGATTAAAATATGATTCGCGACCGTAACGAATATGGCTTTCCAGAATTATAATTATTAGAATCAGCAACACAAGTTAGAATTGGCCTTAAATGCCAAGATTTTATGAAATTGTCGTTCAATAGGGCAATATATGAACTTATAGAGATATATTGATGATTTTTTTGACTATAATTCTATAAATAAATATTCACTACGGCCGCCAATCATATTTAGATCGACATACAACCTGATACTGACCTGCAATTTGCAAAAAACGTAATAAAATTTGAATTTCGCGGGCTACTCTGACGCTTTCGTCTTAAGTTATGGTTTCCCAGACGAGAGTTGGCCGCCACACGGCCGCAGTGACATCTGTCATGAAAATGATGGCAGTGGGATTTGACTTTATGGTGTCAAAAAATGCTCTATAAGAAACCATGGTATAATAATATACTTCGCCAGGTATAGCATTCCAGTCACGGAGGTGACACAAGCCTACGTCATCACCGCTGTATTACTAGTAGTGTAACAATAACTCCCATTCGCCTTTATTACCTGTGCGAATCCGATAAAACAAAGAGGTTTTAACTGACAATTACGTTAGTATTGTTTAAGGCGACAATAAGCGCCAGCAACCTTGAGCGAGTGGGAGGAGCATGCGATACTTTTAAGCGAATAAAATTGCACAGAGCGTTAGCGTCTACCCAGACATTGGTCAGCGATGCACTACCGCCCGTCGCCCGCAAGAGCCTCCGCTTCAATGCGCATCAAGTTTATTTGCAAAAACAACCCACCTTGATTTATCAAACACAATACAAATAAAAGCCGTATATAAAAATTTCGCTAATTAAATTATCTTTTAGATGGTGTAGATTACATGAAAATGAGCCCGATAGTTTTTGCGTGATTATCGTTTTTGTGTTTGCGTTAGACATTACTTTACAAATTAATTACACTATGTTATAACAATATAATTTCAAATATTCACATATCAAATTACAAAGAAAATAGTCTAGTTTATCATATATTTTTTTCAAACAAATAAGATTATTCGTTTAGACGTGATGTTCAATTTGAAATCATTAAAAGTCGTATATCTGCGCCTTAAATTGAATTGTTTCGTTTGATTAGAAAAATGAAACGACAATTTTAATGGTTTATATATATTTTTTAACAGAATGGAGACTGAAAATGTTTCCATAATTTGTGTTTTGTTGCAATAAAGTGGCAACTGGATAGTGACGTCAGCATGTCTCACTCCCGGAATGCCAGACCTTGTTTTTTTAGACAACGTAGGAAACCACACCAAGTTACTTTGATAAATAACGTTTCAGTGACGTTATTTGCCGGTAAATTACGGACGGCTTAAGCCGGCCACCGAATTAAAACACCGCTTTAGAACACCATAATATGTACAAAATATGCTAGTCGATAAAATTATTATCGCCTACTTAAAACCTTTCATGAAAGAAAACCAATAAAACCTTTAATCTAACCACGCCACTTTCCAACCATATTTTGTATAAGAACATTTTTTAATCGCCCCTTTTTATGCTCCTGCATGCAACGAACAAAGTTATACAAGTAAATTCATTTTTCTCACAGGTATCGCTTCAAGTTTAATGGTAATAAAACTTCACGACGTTACTGGGTGAGCAGAATTTATGGTGCATCGTTTGTATTGGGAGGTGCTTTTAAATCATCGTATCGAAGGAAACAGTGTTCGAGTGATAAACGGTTTGGTTAGAGATGTTTGTGTCTTTCTTAGAGGGCTCAATTGGCAATATAGTTTGGTATAATATGTCCATCTATAAGTATCTATGTATAACGTATTCCCGACTACCCGCTTTGTTCGAATTTTCTTCCGAAGTGTCCTATGGACAGATTTTTTTAATGATCTCTCTTTTCATTGCTATAATATTAATATTTTTAATATTATAATGCTACGAACATGGTACATTACTGCAGCGGTCGACAACTGAGGCATTGATTGACAATCGGGAAAATGTAGACCGAGGCGAAGCCGAGGCACACATACGTGAGTCCATCAATGCCTGGTTACGGTCAAGGCTTGTATTGTACTTTTCTCAAATAATGTGCGGCATTAAAGCTAAGTAAATTAATTATAGAGCAGTGGTGGCTCAGTGGTATTGGCCGCGACTTACGAGTTTTAGGTCGTGGGTTCGAACCCAGGCAGGCGCTTTAGTTTGTGTAAATAATTTCATCATCTCTGCTCTCAAAACGGTGAAGGAAAACATTGTGAGGAAACCGGCATGTCCTAGAACCAAAAATTCGAAGACATGTGACATCTACCAACCCGCACTGGGCCCGCGTGGTAGATTATAGCCCATTCCCTCTCAAAAAGAGGAGGCCTGTGTCCCAGCAGTGGGAACATTATAGGCTGATGATGCTTATGCTAAATTAATTATAAATTTCAGAGTCAATGACGAACAACGATTACTTTTCTCACGCCAATATATTCATTTGTTTCTTTTTCACTTTAAACAGCTCTATTGGCTAAGCCAGTTCGAAATTTAAATAAAATCTTTGATAAGTTACCTCTTTGGTTGCCATGGGAATGAAGTAAAAAGTTCGTTCCATTTTTAAATTACACGACAGATATGAGTTTTCATTGTAATTTATTTGGCCGCTAAACACGACGGATATGGATTTTCATTCTAACATTGCCGTCTGCTGCTCGCATGTATTTGCCCAGTACAGCATTTTCGGTTTATCTCTAAGAAGGTTTTCAAAATAATGCTCGAATTTCCAAGCATGTTTGAGAAAAGACAAAAAAAACCGAGACAAAAAAGCTTAAGTTGTGGCAAAGAACAGGAAAATAATACTGTGCTTAGCATAACATTGTGGAGTTTGTCTATTTAGGGATTTTTATAGCCACATTAGATGCTGAGCCCTTTGGTTACACAGGGAGCCCGCCCGTTCTTCTAAAAATACTACAAGACATAGCGTCCTCTTCTTCTTTTCGTGTCGATGGTACGCTTCATCGATATTTTTATATCGATTGAGCCCAGTACGTGGCTACGTTGATTGCGTCATCCGAAGTACAGGTGAACGGGCACACTATCAATAAATATCTAACGAAATATGTTTATATTAAAAAAAAAAATGAACTTGTAAGCTTTTAAATCTATATTTTTAGGGAAGAGCGCTTTGTCTGAGATACAGATATTTATTTATCTAGTTCAGACACAAATGTCTTGTCGAATTTCTGTTAGTATAAGCTCATCTAAGATAAGTTTTTATTTATAATGTACTGTCTTACTTAAATTTGAAATAAATTATTATTACTTAGGACACTCCAGCAATTGGGACATGGTCTGACGTACCTAACTCGTAGGTAATATCGACGAAGTAAATATACCAGAGGATCTAGACAAATGGCATTCGCTTCGGAGCGATTCTATATCTACAATCGCTATCGCTTTCGCTAATGTTTCCATCATACGAATATATCTAGCGATAACGATTGTCAAAAAGTGCCACATGGCTACGCATCTCTATGGAAGTACCTAATCGTTCGACGCTGTCGATTCGTTTCATAGAATCGAATGATGTAAACATTGTCTAGCTAATTTCTATTCGTTAACCTATGATCACGTGATATATCTATAGCGTATGTCAACCCTATACATTTATTGGCTTTTCTACTAGCGTCATCGCTAATCGAATGCTACTTTGTCTAGGCCCTCAGGTAAGTTCGATAAAAACCATATAACCAAATACCACATCTCCACAACTGTCATAAGAGATACGTAGCCTCGGAGCCAGTATATAGGATTATTTGTTATCTTCTCAGAAGCTAAGTTAAGCTGCCTAATCTTCGACGTCACACGAGCTGTATCGTGGCGATATCTTGTGGGCGGTTCGCTTTTAGTAATAAAGTGATGTTATTACACGTGCGTGCAAAAATGTAGACGTTATTTTACGTGAAGGAGTAGTTACAGTAGCCCCCTTCTACCATCGGACATCTAGGCGCACTGCAAGTTACCATCCCTACCTAGTTGCTATTCCACTAATTCGCACTAAGCGCTTCCAAACATCTTTTATAATGCGCACAGCAAAAGAGTGGAATTCTCTACCTGCGCCTGTGTTTCCGACCTCATACAACCCAAATCTCTTCAAAGTGAGAGTGAACAGGCTTCTTCTGGGTAAGCTCACTCCATCGTCGACTTTGTCTCTGTCATCTCTGACCTAGACTAGAGTCAAGAGCAAACCGACACAACCAAAAAAAAAAAAAAAAATGTTATAATAACAATAACCTAATAATATATTTTAAACTAAAACGTTCCTGACAGTATGCAGATGAAGTCAGTGAAAGAATCATAAAAACTGATTCGTTAGTTTTTTTTTTTTAGATCGGTTAGAAACTCAAGTTAAGTGAACAGAAATAAACAAAATTAAGCTTTTGTCAACTTCACTGACAAATCAACGTCCTGACGAAACAGATAAGCTACCCCACATAGTGTTCAGTATAAATTGTTTGGTATAGCTTAACCGATATCGGCCCCCGGTTCTGATGGAATGACCAATAAGGTGTTCCAACTGTTCCCTGCCCACCTGATCATGCTAATGACCACCATCTTCAATGGTGCCATGAGCAATAACATCTTCCCCCAAGCGTGGAAACAGGCCACTGTCATCGGCATTCCCAAGCTGGGCAAGCCTAAATCCGCTCCCTCCAGCTACCGCCCCATCAGTCTCCTCAATGTCATCGGCAAGATCTATGAGAGGCTTATTTATAAGCGTCTCAGAGACTATGCCGAGACGAAAGGTCTCATTCCCAACGAGCAGTTCGGTTTCCGAACCCAACACTCGTGCGTCCAACAGGTCCACCGTATC
Source organism: Griposia aprilina (assembly GCA_916610205.1). NCBI lineage: Eukaryota > Metazoa > Arthropoda > Insecta > Lepidoptera > Noctuidae > Griposia > Griposia aprilina. The sequence continues at coordinate 3,912,089 of OU744300.1, read as the reverse complement.
GTCGAACACATAAGCGTTGGCTTCCAACGTGGTTCGTTGACGGGTGCTGTTTTCTTCGATATAGCGAAAGCGTTCGACAAAGTCTGGCACAATGGCTTATTATAATTATAAGCTATACCAACTTAAAGTGCCAGATCGTCTCGTGCTCATCCTGCGAGACTTTTTGTCGAACCGCACCTTCCGATTCCGCATCGAAGGAGCGCTATCCTCCCCCCGTCCCATTCGCGCCGGAGTCCCTCAGGGCTCCGTGCTCGCCCCTCTCATTTTTACGCTTTTCACCAGCGATATCCCCAAGAGTAAAAGGGCTCAGTTGGCTCTGTTCGCAGACGATACGGCCATCTACTACACCGGCGTAAGCCCCGACGCGATATCTCGCACTCTCCAAACCACAGTCAACCAACTCGGTGACTGGTTTAGGAAGTGGAGAATCGAAGTAAACCCCGATAAGAGTCAAGCGGTTCTATTTTCGAAACCGAGACTCAACCCCACCCCTCCCCGTCCGATCACCATGTTCGGCAAGCCAATCCCTTGGGAGAAGCGAGCCAAATACTTGGGTGTCACTCTAGACCACAGACTCTCTTTCGGTGAGCACATAAAGCAGGCGCGTTCGCGCGCCGCTTTCGCTCTCGGTAGACTCCACTCCCTATTGAATGCACGCAGCAAATTGTCACTCAAGTGCAAATTGCGCATTTACACAGCGTGCATTCGTCCCATCATGACCTACGCGAGTGTGGTTTTCGCACACTCGAAACCCCACCACATCCACAGGATGCAGACCCTCCAAAACCGGTTCCTTCGTAGGGCAACCGGCTCCCCTTGGTTCGTTCGAAACGAGATCCTCCATCTCGACCTTAAAATCCCCACTATCCGTCAGTTCATGAAGCGCATTTCCAAGCGCTTCTTCGACTCCGCGGCCTCACATCGCAACCCTCTGGTTGTCGAGGCTGCCAGATATGCCCCCTCCCGCATTAGTCGTACCCGCCGTCCAAGGAATGCCCTGTCCGACCCCGATGACCCCATAACCCTCCTCCAGGAGAGCAGTAGGGCCACCAGTACAGTATACAAACACAGACCGCCATCGTTCCGACCTCGCCGCCGAGGTCCTACGCGACGCCCCCGACGTAATTGTCCCCCCCCCCCGACCCTTGCTCGACGACGCGCCAGCCCGCGCCGTAGCTGAGCCTGTAGTTTTAAATTCCCCAGTATAATAATAATATAATTTAGATCCAGCCTGTCCCATCTTGCTGCCCTCCCCTCAGTGACGCCCTAAGCCGAGGTTCGTACCCCACAGGGGGTGCCCTTAGCGTGCGGTCACCTAAATTTTAAGTATTGTTCGCCCCTGGCTGGAGGCTTTAAGTTAGTAGCTTAAGGCACCCACAGGTTTGCCCGGTTAAGTAGCCAGGACCTTAGTGGTCACAACTACGAGCTGCCAAATAGGAAAAAAAAAAAAAAAAAAAAAAAAAAAACCGATATCGCTGTACCGCGCCTTAGGTATGTGCGCGGTGAGACGGGAGGGCAGTGCAGGCTGCTCATTCGTAAACGCTCACGGCGGCGTCCCGTCCCCCACCTCGCCGCGCATACCTAAGGTGCAGTACAGCGGTATTGGACACACAGAATATTCGTGTTCAAAATTAAAAAATAATTTATGTATTGTGTGTTTTTGTGTGCATTCTTCCTTTCTGCCTTATTAGTCTAGTGTTATCAAGTGCTACTTCAGAGCATAAGGTCCTGGGGCCAATTTCCAGGTCAGGTGAAGTGTTATTGGGTTGTTCCGTCAAGGATTTCTCAGTAGCAACACGGAATCTGGATTTGGATAACAAGAGTATCGCTCCCTATTGCATGGGACTTAAATATAATTGGTGTTATGTTGGTGTACTATAATATGTACACGTCTGCCTAATTGAGGATTACAGTTGTAAGGTTATGGTATGTTACGCTGTCAAATGTCTCGCTGGTGGTGGCGTGTGTGTTGGATCATTTAAAATGGTTGAGCAGAATGGTGGTAATCCATGCGTCATGTTCGCGAACGGGCGTCGTCAGTAGGGACTGAGGGCCTAGACAAATGGCATTCGCTTCGGAGCGAATCTATTTCTACAATCGCTATCGCTTTCGCTAATGATTCCAAAAACTAGCGATAACGCTCGTCAAAAAGTGTCTCTTGGCTATGCATCTCTGTGGAAGTACCTAATCTTTCGACGCTGTCGATTCATTTCATAATCGAATGTTGTTAACATTGTCTAGCTAATTTTTATTCGTTGACCTATGATCACGTGACATTTCGATAGCTTATGTCAACCCCATACATTTTAACTTTTCTACTAGCGTCATCGCTAATCGAATGTTACTTTGTCTAGGCCCTCAGGTCATCTCTTAGCTGCCACGGCTTATTTTAATTTAATTTATTATCTGAATTGATTTGTATTTTTATTACGGACGCTTTTAACGCTCTGCATCGTTCGCGCATGCACAATTTCAACATGAATGATCTAACCAATATTTTGTAATCATATTTTGATTTTATAGAGTGTCCGTGGAGTTTCTTGCCCGTTCTTCTCCATAGGTACCTATTACGCTTTGGAATGGGCAACTATGTAGCTTCATTTTTCTGACTGACCAAACCCTTGACAATTCAAAAGTGCCTGTAATTGGTTTATTTGAAATAAGTGCTTTGAGTTAGAGTTTGAATTATGTTATGTCTTCCTTTCGAGTTTTCTATTTCGTTATTATTCTTTTTTTGTATGAAAATCGATCTTTGCTGTTATTCATGATAGCTACGCGAAAGTACCTAAATAAGAGTAAGTTATCACAATTCGTAGAAATTTAAGTAACCTTAAAATCACGAGGTTTCTTGAAACAACATGGAAATAACGAATTCCTTATTTAAATTCAACTTTCCTTTCCAGTATTTATCTTCTTCCGCAACTAAAATAAAACCACACTGGACTGCATTAAATGTAACAAATAACTAAGGATTTAATTAACTAATGTGATTCCGCTGTGGCGGCAAGGGTGGGGTTACATTGCTAGAGGGAATTTATGAAATAAAAAAGCGTTTATTCGTGGTGAAATCCCAAGTATTACAACAAAAAAAAATACTTCTGCAAAACTCCAGAAGCAGCTGCTGCAGTTCCATACAATTTTCTAAATTATCTCGTAGGTACTTTTCCATCAGAAGTATGATTTTCACAAGAATACATTTACCGCTAAACATTACCTATAAATAAACACACATATTTTACAGCAGCACAATGGCTGTCTGTTAAACACACACACACACCCCACAACACACACACCAACAACACACATCACATAACATATCATCACCATATCATGATTGTGTCTGGTAACATATTTTTTTACGTTTTTTACATAATGCTAATAATTTGTGTATTTTAAACTACCTAGTGATTGCTTTGTTAGAATAGTGGCCGCAAGCATGTTTGTTGGGCAAGGGGTCCTGGTTTTTGATACTCAAATTAGGTGAAGTGTTTAAGGGTTTTTATATTAAGGAATTTCTTCGTAGCAGCCCGGAGTGGAAAAATCAAAGCCCCCGGATCCGCACAATTTATGTAACTGACGAAATGCGAGTCTAGTTTGTAGGCCTTCAACAGGTGAACTGATGACTTGGTGAATACGTAAAATCCGGGATGCATAGGATCGCTCGTTTTTGGCGATGCTTGGGGGAGACCTAAGTTTGTTTAGCAGTCTTTCGGCAGAATTTTGATGATGAGGACGCTGTGCCGTTGACACCATAGAAGAAGAAGAATGCATCACTGCCTACCTTGTCAGTGATCATTTAATTAACAACATTAGACCTTTTCGTGTTGTTATTTTTAACCGACTTCCCAAAAAGGAGGAGGTTCTCAATTCGTCTGTAGGTTTTTTTTTTTATGTGTGTTAGCTCAGAACTTTTTTCTGGGTGAACCGATTTGGATGATTATTTTTTTATTTGATAGGTGGTGCTTCACACATCCCCGGTCACCTCCTATTTTGAAATTTGATCAAGGTCTGATCAGTAGTTTTTGAGTTATCCTTAATACTGCATATTTTTTTCCACTTAGTTTATATTGATGATGGGTTAATAATTTCCTGTCACTATTATTTACACACCAAGTAGTGGTATACGAAATTGTGTGGGGTAGGTACCGCAACTAAAAAGTGAAAAATAACTTTAATTTCGGAAGTCGGTGGCTAAACACGAAAATACAAAACCAAAGACACCGAATTCAGAAATTAAAGTTATTTTTCACGTCTTTTAGTGTTTTTTTTGGAAGTCGGTTGTTTTTTTGTAAAAAGTTTTTATATTCCTTTCAGTGGAACCACACCTTGTGGCCGGGTAATATTTAAACTGTCTTCCACAATATATTACTTTAGCAAGTATGCGCTGAACTGAATGCTACATGAAAGGTTTGCGTTTGTGCTCTTTTGATCATATCGAGTGATGTTAGAGTGTTACTTACATTATTATGACATTGATGATTTATGAATATAGAACAGGGATTCCCAAGGTTTCTATAGAAAACTGATTTTGGGGGTCAACGAGTTCTAAAAATCGATTAAAAACTTTCAAGATACTGTATAAGTTGTTGCTACGTGTTACACCCATCACACTGATTTTTTATCTTTACTTTGCGAATTTGATGTTTTTTTTTTTCAAATAAATATTATCTTCTTAAGTATTTTTACGTAACTTGTATTAATAATTTAATTACACTTGATATGACTGAATTTTATGTCTATTTATTTTGTTAAATTTTGAGGAGAAAATTATGTCAAGTTTAGTCACTCAACCAACCGCAAACTTTTTAAATTGGTATGTAATTTGTATCAATAGTAAAAAAAAACTAAAGATAGGATTTTTAAATTAATTTGCCTGTGGGGGTATCAGGTATCAGTTCATTTTGGAAAAGCGTTCTCTTGTCCAAAATAGTTTGGAAATTCCTGATAGAGAAGATGGAAAAAGAGGCCGTGGACGACCACCAACAACTTGGCAACATTAAAAAAAGACATTAAAGCGAGTAGCACAGCAAAAGACAACGGTGTGGCGCAGAAGTACTAGGAGAGGTGACCCAAAATAAATTGGGACAATATCTAGTAGAAAGAAGGAGACAATCATTTAAGGCGCGAAGAATTGTGTACGAAGGGTTATTTTTTTTTTAGAACACACGTATTTTAGATATTTCGAGTTTCCTGCCCGTTCTTCTCCATAGGTACCTATTACACTTTGGAATGGGCAACTAGCTCTATCAGGAATTTCCAAACTATTTCGGACAAGAGAACCCTTTTCTAAAATGAACTGATAGCTCAGACCCCCATAGGAAAATTAAATACTACGAAGTTCATGAAGATTTTTATGAAGAGAAAACAAAGCAGTGACAAAAAATTAATCAATCATATTATTATGTTTTGAAATCGAATCGTAAGAAATATCTCTAAACCACTATTTTTATTCATTTGTTTGCGTTATTTTACGACACGATAAACGATCATCAGTCATATTCCAAATTCACATTTTTTCATTACATTACTACTTTTTCAGTGTCAATACAAAAACATTCATAATAATAGCAACAAATAAATCACACAAACTCAGTCTTTTCAACCATTTTCACTCACAGATCTCGTCAACAAATCATCTAGAGAGGCTTCATTCAAATCTAGTACAAAAAGAAAGAAAGAAAAACAAGCTTCTAAACATATTATCCTCAGTCATTTATAAAAGAAATAAACTACAATAGAAAAGATATAAGTTATACTGTAACTAGATATAGTAAGATACGTCTCTTTGTGAAAAGATAGTATTGTATCCACGACAGTTACTAATTTGAAATTGTCGGTGTTTAAAAGCTGGGAGAAAATGCTATACTATAGTTAAGTATTTCTGTATTTCTTTTTCTTTAACCGGGAGTTCGATCTTATGTAAAACTTTTTAAGACTGTGGCGGCATCTACAACGCTACATGCAAACGACGCATCACACTGACTTCACACAAAATCCTGCATCGCGCAAGCAGAGTTAACCACGCAACTAGGATACATAAGGGCCCATTACAATAGATGGACGAATTTTAACACAGCGTTCGGTACATTTAACCAAAGATGTCCAAGCACAAAAACAACAGTAATTAAAGTGATTTTATTTTAACTTAAAATAATAAATTGCCTGCACACATCCATTATGTTGATTGATGATATAACGTTAATCTACAATAAATAATTCAAACTGCCTCATTGGTCCAAGCGCAACTGCTGAACTTGAGGCCCTGGGTTCGGTTTCCGGGTCGGGCAAAGTGTTATTGGATTTTTCCATCTGGAATTTATCAGTAGCATCCTGAAGTCAGGATTTATGTACGGTTGATGGCAATATGCTCGCCCCCTATTACATTGGACTTAAACATAACTGGCGAAATGTGGGCTTACTAAGTACACCTCTACGTAACCTTTTGGGGATGACAGGCGTGATGTTATGATATGTTAAATAATTTAAAACTTTTTATCATATTCCTAAATAATAATTATATTTCAAGGAAAAATAAATAAAGATAAAAAAAAACAGTTAACGAAATATTTGTACCAATAATTATTTTCTTGAGTACGGAATCATTTATAATTCAATGCCAGTCAAGTATGATTTACGACTGGCAGACAGTTACTGGAATGACAGATGCTAGGAGGAAGATGGACTCCTCGAATTCAAGGTACTAGGAATGCATAATGAGACAGATAGCGATTGCTTATGATGTCTCTAGGAAGACGTGTGAAAACTTTAGTGCCTCTATTCCTCCTTGGATTTATAGAGTCTTAGTAACATCTTCCGTTGTAGGTAATTATTATTATACACTGTAATTACATCCAGCAAAAGAAGGCTACGTGACTTAATGATAACAGTCGCACGGGTCGATCGCAGGTTAAGCTACTCTTGCCGCGGTCGGTCCGTGGCTGGGTGACCATCCATCATATATTGAGGCCCCTCCGTGTCATGGAAAGCACGTTAAGCTATTGGTCCCGGCTGTCATTCGTAAATCTTGGACAGTCGTTACGGGTAGTCAGGAGCCTAAAAGTCTGACAATAAGTCTTACCAATGGGTATCGTGTTACCCAGAATCTGGTTTGTGGAGGTCAGATAGGATAGGTTACTTCATTTAAAATACTGGTATTCGGTTGCATCCGGTTACGCTAGAAGCCAACTTGGAAAAGGCTACGCTGATTGATTTTTGTTACATCCACCAGAAGATAATGCCATAATAACCACCCTTTTTTATTTTATTTTTTGATCCAGTGTGGAAAATCGTCATGGATGTCCTCGGCCCTGGGCGGGCAGAGGAGTCTGTTAGACTCTTACTGACTAAAAACTACCTCGATGTTCCATCTCACACTTACACCGGGGGTCGCGGGAACGTTCGATTCTTCCGCAACCCACGACTGGTGTCGGCCCGCCTCTGCGTGCCTCGTCTATAATAACCACCCTAGGCAGACGATTTGGTGATTGCAGTATACACCCCTTGAGAAGTTCTATAAACTACTGAATTTGAAAATATATTTTAGCACCCGTAACAACAATAATTCTAAATCACTGTATGTGTTCCGTATTTTATCCTAAAAATAAACATTTCTAATCAAACACAAAAAGAGTGTAATCGTATAAAGCGGTTAGTGGGACCATTATTAAATTAAGTCGAGAATAACGCGTTGCCTACGGAAGATAAATAAATAAAGGCGGAAAAGTCGGTTGAATGATATTGAAAAAAAAAATTGTGATTTCGAAGATAGGCGGAGTAGTCTTCTTTTTTAGGTTCATGTCACGGTTAAAAGATTTACTAGTCAGCATATTGTATTGGCAAGTAGGCTGGCCACCCAGAAGAACGCTGGACGTAAGTATAGGTAATGTTAGTTGAGAACAGATACTGTTTTAGGTGGTAGTCACCAGTCTGATCACTTCTGCCTGCGCGATCTACAACATTAAAATCTACATAGAAATGCAGCTATGGCGGTCTATGAGCGGCAGTAATGTTATTCGATCAGGTTGCCCATCAACATGTTTGCCAACATAAAAATCAACCTCAAAAAACCATTGTTCATAAATTCAATTCAGCACCACAATTTTACGCACTCAAAAAATGGTAGCTCCGAAAAAATCACGCAATATTTTCACGCACGAAAAAGATTGTCATACACAAAGCAAAACAAGTCAGGCCAAAAACATTTGGCCGACAAAAGCAGGTGTAGCTCATACCAACCAAGCATTGTTCTGTTACCGCGATAAATTTGTACCAACCTAAATGTCGCGTCCAAGACATACATTTTTTCATTGTCCTTTACACGACCGACCATTGTAATTAATCGTTTTATTCTGTTGTGTACTCTTTTATTGTGAAGCTGTGCTTTTTGTGGTTTCTGCTTTTTGTTTTTTGATTCTTTGGTGTGAATAATAGGAAGCGCTATTTTTATGGAAGGTGCAGCAGCATTTTATTATCTTGTGTGAGACTTTCAATACATGCATGAGCAATTCTTGTACCAATATCGCTGAAGTTTATGACTGAGATGTTTCTTGTGGATGAGTAATACTTCTCGTATTCATGGTCTAGTGCAGCCGCTAAGACTTCATTCATAGCTACTGTTGTCTTTTAGGCTATTGACTGTAACGACTGTTGGTAAAATTACTGCTATGTCGACATATAACATGTCGACAACCTCGTTTGCCAAGACGTTATGCTTGACTTCTTTATCTTTTTCATCTTTCTCAAGATTCTCATCATGACAGCCATTGATATTAATAAAAAAAAATTGGTAGATCAGGTGCGTAGTTCTCGTAACCAGATTGCATTTTTCAACGTAAAGGACGCAAAAGGAGTATGTAAGGATGAAGCAGGTGGCGTTTTTAGTTACTCCATGAGAAAAAGTGTTAGTTTATATAAAAGCCTAACATGTAGACTGTAGATTTGTAGACCTTTTTCTATTTTGTTGAGTACTTGTTACTTATTGACAGGCCTGCACTGTTAACCCAGTTATTGAAAAAAATTGTGTAAGCCACTTATTTTTAAAACAGGAACAGCCGTGGAGTTTCTTGTCGGCTCTTCTCCATAGGAAACGACCAATTGGAACCGTGAACCTTACTTCTGACGTTTCATAAGTGCCCATGCAGGTTTATGAGAAATAAAATATTTTGAGATTTTGATTATGTATTTTTTACCATCACAATTATAATCAGACAGTGACGGATCAATTTTAAATTTATCACCAGCAACATTAAGCTTTCCTATCCAAAGCAAAAGATATAGGTGAATAAGTATCATATAAAACGGTTACGGCTGAATGGGCAGCTTCTCCATAGAGTTGGGAAAAGGCCAATCGTAAAATAAAAATGTTGCTGTTACGACGTTCCCTTGTAAACTGTTTATCTTCGATAAAAACTTCCGAATGCCGTTTTTAGTATTTATAAGGAGCTTTCGAATAGTTTGCTGTTTATTTCGTGGTTGTTTATTTTGTTGTGAAGTTGGGATTGGATTGTGTATGGTTCTCAGTGGGGAATTGAATATTTCTCTATTCTTATTAATAGTAAAATATTTCCTGATTGGTCCTGATGTTGGTATCTCGATGGTACCTATTAGCAGTGTTGCTGAAATGGACTGTTTTGACGTAACCGTGAAGCACACACTATGATTACTAAATCATTTTATTTTTTCCTTTAGTAGTGTTCCTTTTTCAGAAATTATTGTTAACCAACTGCTTTTGATATTCGTAATAACTGCTCTGTTGCCTTTTTAGTCTGATGATATTCTCTTCTCGTCCCCAAAAGTTAGGTACCTAAATATAAAATTATGAATTGTATCGAGTAAAACTCAAGTCTTCTGAACACTATATTTCAACATGGCACATGACGAATGGACTACAAATTCTCTTCCTTATTACAGTAAAGTTATTCTGGCATTATGCCAAAATCTAGACATCAGTTATATCTTACCTATACATATAATATAATAAAATCGTAGCGAAGTGAAAACTGTACATTTTATTTTATTAAGTCATTTTTGCGAGTTCTAGGAAACGATTCTAATGCCGAAAATATAATTTTTAGATTTTTTGTTTCTTTGTCTGAAAAAAAATTTCCAGCATCACGCAAAAAATACTGGTAGATTTTGTTGAATTTTTTAATAAATATTTCAAAATTATGTCTTGTCAGACTGTAGGCTATAAATTATCACGCTATTTATTATAAAGGATGAGCCATATTGCAATTTATTCGTATTCCTCTATAGCTTTCAAAGTCAAAGTTTTTATTAATGCGATTTTTGGTGATCAAATCAAATCAAATCATTTATTTTTGCAAACATGGATGTTTTCTTAAAAAAGTAGTCCTCCATATTCTACCGTCTCATGGGCATGCAAATAATATTCAATTCCAATATTAAACAGAAATTCTATTGATACCGAATAAATGTCAAATCATTAGAATTACAAAAAAAAAACAAAAATCAGACTAATAGCGGTAGTAACATTTATAAACTAATGTCAAAAAAAAAAAAAGTTATGTCAAAGTATCAATCAGAATAAAGTGTCAGAATAGGAACATGTATGTCAATCATATTAATAGTATAACAATCAGTGCAGAGCTTTATCATTAGGGAAGTCGGCAATTGTGTAATAACTTTTCTCAATTACAACAGGATCTTAAATATATTTTATAGTAGCTCAAAAATCTACCCTAATAAAGGCATGCATTGTTAAATTATAATATTGGAAATTAAATTAAACATTACATGAAACATAATGAAGTAATTCATATCTATAAAAATTAAAATACATATTGTAATAAATTAATAGACATGTATATGAATATTACATTAAAACATAAATACATAAAATGGTCAGTCACAAGAAATTTTGTCAAGTTACCGCGAATTGTAAAAAGCCGAGTCAAAAGGTTAGAATATTGCAGATAATTACAGATTTAATCTTTTGAATGATTATCATCATGCTATACCTTTATGGAGCTAAGCAGTCAATCACGACATGTACAGGGTAGATTTTTGAGATGGGACAATAAAGGCATGTATGTATCTTAACCGTTGTCGCTACAAGAAAACGGTCTCACGGGTCTGTTCTCAACTTTTTGAAACAATTTGATCTTTATTCACAGATTTTGAAAAAAAAAAAAACAATCAGCAACAAAATAGACAATTTTCACAATTTTTTTTTTTTGATGGTTATCGACCTTCTTTCTTATAAGGATCAAAAATATCTATGGGACCACTGAGGTTTGGGTACTAGAAAAGTCAAAAATCGCAAAAAGCTTTCCATACATTTCGTAGGAAATGAGTGAGAACACATTATACCAGTGTATGACAACAGTGGAATTATTCCATTACTTTCTTGGGCTGAATAGGGAATGAATAAAGCAGATAGTTATATATATAACCTTGCAAATGATTATCATCCCGCTATACCTTTAAGGAGCTAAGCGACTGCCATCGCCGTTACAATTGTATAAGTCATGATTGAAAAATCATGACTTATACATATAATTGTAACGGCGGTGATAGCGTTAATTTAAAAAGTGATGCCTGAAAATTAAACCAAAAATATTTTCGCAAGCAATTACTGCTGAAGGCTGCGGGTGACGATTTCTGGACGTGCTGCTTCTCACACGGACAACTGTTCGTCGGGGCGCTTGCTTCCGCGTCACCAGTCCTGACTCTGTCCATATTTCGGTTGGCGAGACCGAGGAAAGTTTTATAAAAGAGGCCGTTATTTTAGTATACTTGTGGTGTCTAACGACTTCCACGCCAAAGGAATTGGGGACAGACCCTAGTTTGGAATAAGACACGTCATTAACGAGCGCTTACTATAAAAGTTAATATCTTTAGCTTTATGTCCTAAAAGTAGTAAAGATATTTCATAAAAGAAGGATAAAAGCTCCATAATATCATTCCAAATTAAATGATAAAGACCTAAAGTCGTAAAATATCTTGTGAATGAATTCGTTCGGGAAAGTTTGGCCACCAATCGCCATATCTTTTACTGCCGAACAGCATCATCGTGACCAGATTTCAAGGATATGAGTATAGTAGACACAGAACGGCCTGTAAGGTTTTGGAGTGCCGACTACGTACCGGAAGGCACAACATTGGAAGGCCTATTACTAGGTAGAGAGACCGATAACCTTGTGAAGGCCGGGGGTCTGCTAGATGTTAGAAGCCCAGGACCGGTCGATGTGGCGACGCTTGGGGGAGGACTTTGTCCAGCAGTGGACGTTTTTCGGCTGAAATTAATGGTGATGGTGAAACCAGAGAGAGGACTAATTTTTTGCAACGTCCTTGAGTGACAATGGGCACGTTCAGGCTGAGAATTTACCTAAAATTAAGTCGAATTTTCCAATATCCAGGATTGGAACAGCGATCCATTAGAAGCAACAACAAAATTAACGTTCGTAGCAATATCTTTTTTCGGTTTGTCTTCTCATTGTTGACCTTGAGCGATCGTGACCACTTAACCGGACTATCCCGTGGCTGCCTAAAGCCAACTCGAAGGTTAAAGCCTCCAGCCTGGGGCGAATTTCTCACATTACCTACTAAGCGACTGCACGCTAAGGGCACCCCCTGTGGGGTACGGACCTCGGCTTAGGGCGTCACTGGGGGGAGGACAGCAAGATGGGACAAGCTGGATCAAATTTTGAAAATGATTATTATCTGGGGAATTTAAAGCTACAGGGTCAGCTACGGCGCGAGCTGGCACTTCGAGGAGCAAGGTCGTATCAATAAAATAAAATGCTTATTTATACCTATTACATTGGCAAAGCCTCTCGAATTTTTAGTTGAAATACTTTCTGTTTTAAAATAAAAACTGTTGTTATTTTTGCGAATTCCAATTTAAACTAGGCTCTTTGATCTATTTGCAAACTCATTTCACGTCCGTAATCTCTACATATTTATACATCCGATAAGTACGTATACTGGGTAAATTACCTCGCAACAAAGTACATAATATAGATTTTCATTATACTAGGTATAGCCTAGTTAAAGTAGATCAACACAAGAAAATTCCTAATTACTATACTTTATTATTCTACCTAACAATTTTACACGACTGAGAAAAGCACAACATAATTTTTTGGGCATTTTTTTTTCAGAGTCACGTTACGCCTGTTTGTGGGAGCCTTAACGGTAAAAATAAGTTAGCTATTTTGTAGAATGTAAGAGTGTCCGTGGAGTTACTTGCCGGTTCTTCTCCATAGGTACCTACTACGCTTTGGAATTGGCAACTAGCTTCATCTTTCTGACCGACCGACCCCTTGACAATTAAAATTTGCCTGCAATTGGTTTATTCGAAATAAATGTTTTGAGTTTGAGTACTTTTCTTTTCTAAATCTTTATTTTAGGCATCAAATAAGTTATGTAGCCCATTTAAGTATTTGTATGCGGTGGCCACAGCCTATGGACTTCTGCAACAGCAGACATTACAGATAGAAGTTGCAGTAACAAAGCTAAAGATATTGCTGCATGTGCTATAGCTTGACCGATACCGCTGTACCGCGCCTTAGATATGCGCGGCGAGGCGGGGGGCGGGACGCCGTGAGCGTTGACGAATGAGCAGCCTGCACTACCCCCCCGTCTCGCCGCGCACATACCTAAGGCACGGTACAGCGGTTTCTGTCAAGCTGTAATAATTACACCGGTACATAGCGGGTGTAAAAAGATACCTAACGAAGCCAAAAGTCACACTCCCTGTCATTGTAATAATTCTTCTTTGTACTAGACCATACCTGGGAGCCTTCTGGTTACGGAGATATTGAAGGTCAAAATTCCATCTTTTACTGACGTTATTTTTTTACGAAAACAAGTTTTTAATGTTTTAACACAACTTTAAATACCCCCAAGACCCCTGTACCGTTGCATGAAACCATAAGCACAATTTTTTGCGTGTGTTACATTGCGCACTACCGCAAACAGCAAATTGTTCCACCTTTAGTAAAGAATAAAATAGAATAGAATACTCTTTATTATGTACACCATAAAAATTACAGATGTAAACGTAGAAATTTTACAGTTGACACAGTGGGCGGTCTTATCGCTAAAAGCTTTATTTTACAGACAACCAAAAAAGCCACCAAAAGTCGTTTCCCAGCAATTATTTTTGAGCAATGTTACTTAGTTTGATGTACAGAATGCATAGTTGACAGCTATGTGATGGGTCTTTTTACACCCTGTATACTCTCCGCAACGGAATCACAGGTATGCTGCAAGTCTCAATAAAACTTAAAAAAAACTCGACATAACATCACGCCTGTAATCCCCGAAAGGTTAGGCAGAGGAGTATCTTTTAGTAGTAGTAGTAGCACCCACATTTTGCCAATTATGTTTAAATCCCATGTAATAGGGGGCGAGCCTATGGCCATCAACCGGGCACAAATCCAGACTCCGGGCTGCTACTGAGAAATTCCTGATGAAACAACCCAATAAAAGTTTGCCCGACCTGGGAGTCGAACCCAGGACCTCATGCTCAGCTGCAGCGCTTGCGACCACTAGACCAAGTTCTAAGTCATGTTCAAGTTTTTCTAGACTTTGTTTTTATGGGGACTACATGACCTAAATGCAAATTTATAATGTCTAAAAATATATGATCCACTGCAGTAACCAAAATCAGAAAAATATGTGATATTCTTCTGGATATATGCTAGTTAGATAGTGTGTTGAAAACATAATACAATTAACTTGATATGATAGAAAAAAATAACGAAGATACCTCTAAATAAATATTTTAACGATTAAAAACCATACTAATATATATGCAAACATTCAGATTTTTGTCAGATTATTCTACAACTAACATACTAACGTAATAGTGTTTTAATTTTTTAGTCCAATGAATAGATTTTTTGTAAATCCATAATTGCTTCATATTTTGCAATAAATTACCACCGTTTGTCATCGCGCGTCTATTTCTTTTCTATGCAATCCGACAGTGACCGCGCTTTAGCTCTTGTAAGCCTCTTAAGTCTTAGTAAAAACAATGTCAAGCAAAGATTGAAAAGAAAACCCATTGACAAAGTGTATCACTTTACCGATAATTAAAATCCACAACAAAACAGTCGTTCCAACATAAATTCGGACCATATTTTTACCAAAAAACGCAACATTTATTACATAACTGATACTGAAACGATAAAAAATTTAAAGCGTTGCTGTGAGGGGCGCCATAAACGTCGAACATTAAAAATATTATGTCGGCTACATTGTAAGGGGTAGTGTAGAAGGACGATTTGCATTATGATATAAGGATGAACTTTAAAGCTGAGATACATAGTGGAATGGTTACGACTTTGTATGGTAGGTAATAAGTAGCTTATTTTCGTCGATGCTGCTTAAAAGGATGCTGGTTATGAATCCTAGATGCAGAAAAGTTCCTTTAGTGTTTCTGCCGAGTTCGGAAAAGTGACTTCTTTCTCTTCAGCATGAACTGTATGAGAAAGTTAATGTTGTGCCAATGAAGAAAGATGGTAGCAGGTGCTGTATCCCATTTCAATAGCATCGTGATTACAGTGTTAGAGAGAGAGGGGGAGAAACATGGCCGACAGCACCATCCCTTTTTCGAACTGGAATCATGATGGCATGCATACTTCATAATACGACCTTGAGCGTTCGGTCCTTCTCTGATCCGTCGCTGAGTCTCGCTCTGTCCCGCTCCCTGCGCACGCCCATTTATCATAGAATTCTCAAACATTGTGGAATTATTTTAATAAAAAAAGACAAGTGAGCTTTTGAACTACAATAAAACGACAATTATTTAGATTTTTAAACTATCTATCCATTAGTGTAATCCTTAAATTATTAGAACGTCACCTTTTAGAAAAGATGCATGCAATCAATAATTTTAGTCACTTTTTTATAAGGAGATTTTAAATGTATTTACCACACATAAAAACAAATAAGAACGAGCAATGTGATGATAGGATATCGAACATTAATAATGTGCTTTTAGATGTAGTTTATTACCCATAGTGAATGAGTTAATAGCCTCTGAATAACGCACTATGGCAACGTTTTGGTCGGGGTACCGCCTTAAGTATAGGCATTGGAAGCTGTTTAACTGATCATAGAATTTGACTAATCTATACAGAGTGGCAGTAGATGATTTTGGTTGAAATATTACGTCGGTTATAAAAAAAAAAACTGCTGTTCCATACATTATGACCGCGTAGGTATTGCAGTTTAGTATAAAATAGTTGTATTATTGTAAAGCCGTGTATTCACTGAACAACAATTGACGCGCAACACGTGACGTCAACATGTTTGGCAACGTTGCATAATTCTGCGTGACGTTGACAGATGGAGCATAACTTGACGAGTGTCTCCTTGTGACAGACAACATTGCTCAACAAAGGTTTATCATTGTAGTCAAGTCGTAAGTCAAATTGGTAAGCGATACTAACGCATTTCGGGCGTTGTTTGAATAATTTTCAACATATAACAATCACATAATATCACGCCTCTATTCCCCTAAGGGTAAGGAAGGATGTAGTATGCACCCACATTCACACACACACATACACACACACACACCACAGTCACACACACACACACCACAGTCACACACACACACATACACACACCACAGTCACACACACATCACACATCACTCACACACACACACATTCACACACACACACACCCATACAAACACACACACGTATCACACACACACACACATCACATTCACACACACCATCACATTTTTTTCACATTCTAGTACACCCACATTTCGCCAGGTTTCGACAGTTACATTACCTATAAATATGAAGTCGGTTTTGAACTGCAAATTAGGAAAAAAATAAGACGGATGTCCAATGAAGCTCCCGGAAAGGACATCCTGTATGACCGACTCATATGGACGGTGTAGTATCAATATCTAATAACTAAAAAAAACATGATTTTACAGGAAGCGAAGAAAACGTTTAATTTCTATAGTTTTAATATTGCAATCAATAAGTTACTTATATTTAAAAAATAGTAGGAAATGCTTGTGATGGTGATAATGATCTCAGACCTTATGTCTTTGCTCATGACAAATACAACGTCTTTCATATTTTACCTACGAATATGCGATAAAGTGAAAATCGCTAAAATGTTAGTTATTATATAATTATACTTCATCGTCAATATACTCGTACAATCTGTGTGCGAGTTGTCCTTCAAGTGCTTATATGACATTGAAGTATAATATGATCCATGATGATGACTTTCCTACTACGCGTACTATGTGTTATAGCTAGTTAGTCGTAAGTGTGTATCTAAGTCATAGTCATCTATAAAAAAAAAAAAAACAAAATCAAAAGGCATTTATTCAAACAAGGCTGAGAACCAGCGCTTTTTGAACGTCAAAATCACATAAGACAGTCCCCAAAAACGCCAATCACATAAGACAGTCACCAAAAACGCCCGCTTTTCACCACTTCCTAGTGCTTTAGCTGGCAAGTGGCAAAATAAACTCCCCAGCAGCACAACTGTCTGTTAAGTTAGAAGAACTGGATTCTATACAATACTAAGTAATTAACACTACGGAACACAAATCATTAAATTAAATTATTTGCCATAATTATGTCAGCTAGCACACGTCAATATACCAACAAAAACATTGAAAACTATACTCAGGCAATTAATAATATCTGAATTTTCACACATAATTTATTAAAAAACATAGGGAAATAATAAAGCTTCCGAAAAACAAATTAACTGCCAGCGATCTGTGGTTGACTATAATACTAACTAAGCTGTGTTAAAATGAATTACCGAAAAATTAATACAAAATTAACCGACAAAAATGTTGTATTTAACGAACAAACATGAACTCATTCAAATTATAATTCTACGAAAAATAATCTATATTACTAAGTTGCCGAAAACATATAATATGTTCCCGAAAATCCTAACCCTAAACGGTCGACGTCAGGGGCACCCCCAGGTTCGGTTGATTAGGTTCCTTTAAACCCTTTAGACAGAAATAGGAGCCCCGCAGAGCGGGGCTCCGTCGACCTGCTTATTAACCCTAACCCTAGCCGGCCGACGTCAGGGGCACCCCGAGGTTTGGTATGTTAGGTGTAAGGTTGATTCTAAATTTATAATAGGTAAGTTACAATAAAAATTACTACCTGTAGATTTTTACGTCAGCAAATATTGTATTAATTTTTCGGAATTTTCAGTATTTTGTTCGGTCGTTTCTTTATTTGTATTCGCATATAAGCGGTCGGAAAGTAAGTATTTAAAGCAGTAAATTTCATATTTTGAGTACGTTCATATTTTAATTCTTTTTCGGAGCTTTTATTACTACCCAAAAACATATCACACAAAACAAACAATATTGACTTAACGAAATTAATTCAATTATATATTATTATATCAAACAGTACTTTAAATCAGATAGGAATTACAAATTTTCAATGGCATATATAAATTTTGTTCACTAGGATTTTTTTGAGTGTTGTCCTTTTGATGTAGGGCGTTAATTTATTTATATTTTTTGTATGAAACGTCACGTTTATGGAAATGGTATAATAATAATTAAAACACAGTTAGCAAGTGTATGGTGCTCAAATAACATCGATTACGTTTTTGAATATAAAGCAAGAAAGAAAAGGTATTTATTGTGAGTAAAGTAGCTACAGAATGTAAAACCAATATCATAAAAAATATAAATTACATGGTTAATTTAGCAACTATTTTGATTTGTCTTGACTCTAGATTGTCCAATGAAGCAGGACCAGCATGTTTCCAAGCATTCTTATCTGGGATATAATCCTCTAATATCTAATATGCTTGTTCACAAAGTGTACTTTTTATATAAGTTTTAAATTTTCATACATTTAATTGCAATTTAACTATCACAAGGTATTTTTTTGTAACATTTAATACAGTACCCCATTAAAGATGTATGCACTTTAGATGATCTGAAAAATGGTTGATCTGTTTTCGGTTGGTTGGTTATCTTTATTTCTAGTATTAAAATTATGTCTATCCCTTATTTTACTAAAAAGATATAGTTTTCTTACAAACATAATATTTTCATAAATGAATTGGCAATAATAATATTTTTAAATAGTTCCCTAAGCGATTGGCAGCGCGACGTAGATTGTAAATGGCGCTGACAGCTCTCTTTTGCAAAATAAAAATGGATTCAGTGTCAGCAGCCCGACCCCATAGTAAAATGCCATGACATAATACTGTGGAAGTAGCTAAAATAGATCAAACACGCACCATTACGCCCAAGTAAAATGTCGCAATATTGTGATTTCTATATCCTAACTATTAATATTATAAAGCGAAAGTAAGTTTGTTTGTTTGTTTGTTACCTTTTCATACCTAAACCACTGAACCGATCATCCTGAAATTTTGCATATACGTTCTGCAGTTTCTGCCTACCCCCATGAGAAGAAGGCGTGAGTTTATGTGTATGTGTACGTTGTCGGGTGTATAGAAACGGACATAGGGTACCTTTCATCCCAAAAAAAAGTACAGTTCCCGAGGAAAACAACAATAACGTGCTTATGATAATAGATGGCGCCACGTGTCTTTTGAATCATGATTAAATTATAACCCGAATTGATTGTCAAAGTCTAAATTAATAATAATAATAAATTAAGTCGCGGGCAAAAGCTAGTCATTTATATTTTCACATTCTAAATGTTACTTATAAATAAACTTTCCTTTCATTTATTTATATATTATATCACCTTTGACTTTTTCAATCCTTAAACAAAATGTCACCGACAATTTTGTCTACTGCCTATTGTTTATTCCAAAAGTATCCGATAAAAGTGTCAACAAACCTGTTCAGGTTAAATTCTTTCGCAAACACACAAATTAAATGTAACACATTCATCTGTTTGACGAATGGTACTTATTTTATATCTTAAAAACTATACCAACAACTATAATTCAATTTTTATTGGAAAATCATCGACAAAAATTGAAGTTTTTCATCATTTTCTTGTTCTTCTTTTTCTTTCTATTTTTTTTTTCTTTTTATCATCTTTCAGGTGATCTATGGGATTAAGTATTCAAATAATCAAATCAAAGCGCTCAATTTGTAAGTAGTAGTATAAATACGTTTTCTGATCCACATGTTTACATTTTCGTTAGCTACTTTTGGAACAGACCATACATTTGTTTTTAATCCTGTCTATTTGCTACGAGTATGTTGGGGTCGACGAAATACGACTGAATCTACTTTAAAAGCGGAAAAAATCGCAAATACCAAAAGTTCTTCGCTTTTAACTTTTTCATTGCGTTTTAAAAAAATGCTCGTAGCAAAATAAAATAGGACAAAAAGTAGAAGTTTTGAAGCGCCTGGGTACAACTTTGTCTCTGCATTTGTGACATACTGCTGTTATATTTGTAGCGAATATTGTTCTAATGTATTTGTGATGTATGCAGTCAGAAGTTCTTTATTAAGTTGGCAAACCGGCCATATAAAGTGAAATGGGTGCCACTGCCTTAAGAAACCTCCAAATGCACTTTTAGGCTTTCCAAATTATAGCTGAAAAAGAAAATATTTAGGGGTAATACTAAATAATAATATCGTAAAAGTACTTCATCTACAAACCTCTCAATTAACATTAAACTACTTGCCTACGTTGTAATTAATTATGAACTATTATATATAAAGGTGAATTTATATATTTCGAAACATATTTTAACACGTCCACAACAAATCGCCGTAACACGAAACAGTAACTCTAAATTCAAAAACCAGCTCAATGCGTACGTCCGCCATCGATTCAAACGAAAGGATAGATTCCGGAGTCACGTTACGTCCAATGACAGCCTGTGAGCAGACTAACTAAACCGATTTGCTGCAGTGACTGGACCAAGCTCAAAGCCAAAGCAGCCTTTGGACGTGTTAAGATCTGTTTACGTTGGGAACTAAGGGTTGATGTGAGCGTGTGGGTCGTCCAGCTTAGGTGGCCGGAGACGTGCAATGCAATTATTTGTGTGTAGTTAGCTGTGATAGTGGGTTTTATTTGTTCTTTGAAATGTTAAGAAATTAACGGTAGGTAACATGTTTCAATGTTATCCTTATCACTATAGTTTTTTTTATAGTTGTCATGTTGAAGTTTTTTAAGTAAATGGTTTTTTTTTGTATTGATGTAAAATAGTTCCTTTATTTATACACTAGCCAGAGCGATACTAATTATTGATTTTTATGACTACTTAAAACTTAATTGAAGATGCTCCTTATTTAAGGCGTTAACAAATCTCAAGATTGCTTGTACGAAATAATGAATAGATAACATCAAGATTTTTAAACTAATTCCCACCACTCCTGTATTTCCAGGTTTTTTTCAACAAAAACTCTCAAATTCAATGTATGAATGTAAAAACATAGGCAATAAATGGGAAAAAAAATCACACAAGCTATCCAACAGTATGTCCCCGGCCATAAATGTATCGTCACAAAGAACTGTTGGACCGAAGTCCGTCTGATTGGTGGCTAAGTGGAAAACTTGTCCGATGGCACAGAGCAGCCGCGTTCAAACGAGTTCGGTACAGCCGTGTATTGTGCAGCTGTTGTCTGCGACATTTTCCAGTCTTGATTGGAAATTATTTTACACCGTCTTTTTTTTTGAAAAACTTCAATTACTTGAACAAACTTAGCAAACGTTTATGGCTTTGTTGAGAAAATCGAAGACATATTAGCTCCTGCACTTGCAATTTATTTAGTCACAAATAATTATGGAGACGATACGATATAATGAAACAAATAGACCACATAATATAATGTCACGCCTGTTTCCATCGAAGAATTAGATATCAATAAGTCAAAATGACAAACCTATAGTTTTATGACAGCTGCGCGCACAGATTATTAAAGCCCGGCGGCGCATGAGTCGTTGCACGGAATGTTACCACTTTATAAATATGATGTTTTTAAACATTTAGAACTAGTTATAGTGTATTTATTTCATTTCTTATTGTTTGTTTATTTTTAATTTTCGTATGCTGCACTGATTTTGACGTCATCACGTCAACGCCGGCTATCGCTGAAAACCAGCGCTGGGGCGCTGTCTCACATAGGGTCGTAGCATTATGCTGAGCGATTGCCGTTTTGCGTGAATGTGACGCATATTTTCCCCCAACTCGCTTTTTCTTTTTTTGTATTTGTGTGTTTTTTCATTGCGTCATGTTTACCGCCAATAAACGTATTTTCTTTCTTTCTTTCTTTCTATATTATTTTAAACATACACACATATCTCTACTCTATATCTTAATTTAATTGTTTATGATGAGGAAAAACGCCAGAAGCAGCGATGTTGAAGTCAAAAACACTTAAACGTCGGTGTTTATTTCAGATATATCGTTTATCTTTACTAAATACAGTCCAAATAATTTCGTCTGGCATTAAAGCAGTGAAAACAAAATACCTTTTAAAAACGAAATCCCGCCGAATTCATTCTACTAAATAAAATAATGGTACATTAATTTGACGTGAAATACTGCCGAGCAACGTAGTTTCGGAGAGTTCTACAAATAAGTCTGAAGTTTATTTCAGTGATATTTCTTAAACCTTAATTGAATATTTTATTTGTGATTTTCGTTTCTTCTACAATCATTGTCTGAATAAATACAATTTATGGATCCTAGACGTTATACATCATGGCGTAAAGTCTATTTTACTGTGTGTCCTTAGGCTATTCTTGACACATAGTGGTGTAATTCGGTACATCATTAACATCAACTTTGTGATATGAACATAAACATAGACGCCTGTTCACCCATCTGTGGCGGAGCCCAAAAGTAGGGTAATAATTTATAATTAGCTTTTCCAAACACCACGTGACCAATGTAGCGCAAAAGCTCAATATAAATGAAGGCTGACCTAACCAGCTGGGAGTTACTTTTACAACACAACATCAAAACTCAAGGGTGATTTCCAACCCCAAAACAACAACTAAATTGTAATAGAAAAACAACAAGCACTAAACAACACTCTGCCCCATCCACCACAATTTTTTTCCACCCATACCAATGTATCACGTGACATATTAAATGTTGCGACTAACGAAACATCTCGAATGTTTCGTAGCCATCGCTCAGAGAGCCTTTGTACTTGTAATACAACAGTGAAAAAGAATAATGACTCGGGAAATGGAGTTGCGAAACTGCTACACCAATTTCCACCCTATTACTTTAAATCCAAGGGATAGAGTCCCTCGAAAGGTAAAGGCGTTAAATAAACTTATAGCGGGAAGGGTGTATATTTTGTTGGCGATCTTCTAGATATATCGTGGGGGCTTATTGCAATTTTTATTCATGTTCTAATATATGATTTTGAAGGTTTTTTGTTATTAAACTGTGGCGTTTTATGTGAATTTATTGAGGTTTGAAGTTACTGCAGTATCTGGTTCGAAATTGCAATATGCCAACATATTTTCTAGTTGACATACTTACATACGACTAAGGTATATTGAACTTTTATGATATGATAGTAGTATAAATCTCACTGTTGTTTTATAAACGTCGATTATAATGGTGAAAGTCTTTTATATCAATGGAAACAGTATTCAATTTTACACCTGACCCAGAAGACAAGTCTTTAAAAGATATGACCCAAAACAGTGGACTAAAAATAATTCAAATTACAACTCAAACCTACAATCCATGCTAAGTATTTTAAACCAGATCTAAACTAACTAAAATATCATCCATGTACACAAGATAAAATAGACAACAAGACGTAACACTTGTTGCAGTAGAAGCAGTTTGCGCTATATATCTGTATGTCATGGGATCCAGCAATAACTTACTGTCGACACAGCCTTGTAGGTACAATATACACACAACTGGGGCTAGGCTATCCATTCTGTAACAAATATTTGGTGATATCCATTACCTGTGTCCATTCATCGTGAATATGGGTCTTGAGATTCAATTTCTAAATTGGTCATCATTCAGTTATTAAAACGTACCAAAGTTTTATTCAACATATTATTATTATGCTGTCGCACTTTATAGTTTCGTAAGGCTACATGTTTAAAACATCATCAGCTTTATTATTGTCACCAACAGTTCAATTTTCAATTCATAGATTTATTATTTGTCTACCTTTTGGGTATTATTTTTGTTTTTCTGAAAGTCAGGATATTATATCATAGTAACGTATAAATCTTTATTTCAATCTAGATCAAATATGTCGATACCTAACACACCACAGCACAATCGAAGGGCTAAAATTTTTCCATGAATATTTTACTTTTCCTTTTCGGGTCGACATATTCAATATTTAGATTTATATCGTGGGAAGCATTGAGATTACCTATTTGATTTATGGTAATAAATCCTGGTTTAACCCTTTATTTTTAGGGTCACGGTCAATTGTTGGGTAGAAACGAAATGGTATTAAAATTGGCGGTAACTTGTTGGATTTGGATATTATAATAAATTATTGCTTCTGTATGTTTTAATAATTTTGGGTTCTGTTTAACGTATTGGCAATGCATATTACTGGCATTTCCTTCTTCAATGTCTAATTAAAGTCGGTAAAATTAATACCATCATTATCTTCCTGCTTTTATCGTAATTTATTTAGGGTTAGCGCAGGTTAATGTTCTTCTTCTATTCATCTTATTTCTATCAAAAATAATCTTTTCCGTAATCCATCCATCGTTTCGTTGGTCTTCTCAAAACATTTAACAATATCAATGTAAAAAATAACATAAAAATCAGAAGCACTAGTAATTGTTTATAAGCTTACGAAGCACTTGGACCGTGAGTGGTTATATCCTAGTTTTAGACAATGACAACGCCAAGAAGGACAACTTTCGTTCATAAACTGAACTCGGAGTCCACACAGGCGACAGTCGGAGAAAAATCGACTCCAAAAGAAACCTCATGTAATGCAAATACAGAAACTTAACTCACAGTGTTCACAACTTATTCAGTACATTAGGACCCTAGCAACACTGAACAAAAGTAGCAACTCTGAAACATTCCGACTGGAGCAAACTACGTCTTTCTTCCACATAATTGGTTTTCAAACTCTGTACAAAATTGATGGATTGGCACCGAAGTTGGTCTTGCAAATTGTTAATTATGAAAATTCCCGCGTCCTCAATTTAATGGCAGCTGAACAAAAGTTACCTGTTCGGAACAAATTTGTTTTGTGGCGTTTTTAAAGTTGTTTAACAAGGTTAAAGGAATGGCCTTTTAGAATTTGGTTTTGTGAATAATGTTTTTTGATTATTTGCTGTTAGATGGTGAGGAGTTTTATAATGAATTCGCAGCGGGTTTATTAATGACGGAGTTTTCGGATTTGTGTGCACAGAGTTTTGTTTGACGTTGGTGAACATTTTAGGATTTTTTGTTTTCATGTGTTCACATGACATACTACATATTTGTTTTTAAATACTTAATCTATGATTCGTGTCTTTTGTTGTTGTGTTCTTGCCACGTGCATTGTTATTGTTGTGACTTGTCTGTTGTTATTATTTATTATTGTAGTGGTGTGTATTGTATAGTTGGTGTTGTTACTTTTATCTATTTAGATTCAGCTACAAAAGACAAACTATCATAATTATCCCTACAAATATCCACGTCTATAATCATTATCTTTTCTATTAGCAACGTGGTTTCCATTCCGATGAATAAAAATCTTCATAATTATTTTATGATAACAAATGCTTTACTTTTTTATCGTTTAAGGCTACTTCTTTGTTCCGAACAATTTCTTTCATGAATAATTATAATATAAATAAAATATTAAACGAATTTATGGATATAGGTTGTCAAGAAGTGACACTGTTATATTTTAATTTGGGTGAAAGTAATAATGATTTGTAGTTACTTTATACGTTCAACAACTTTTCTTACAATAAACTAATAAGAGAGTTCATTTAGAAAGTTAGCAACGTCGCAAATAGATACCAAATATTCCGCTGTTTTGATTAATTTATTAATTTTAGTTCACGAAATTATGAAATATGCTATTTAGTGCACTAAAATATTGAATATAACAAAATACTTATATATAAAAACATACAAGTAAAAGTACACGCAACAGTACCTACAAACAATGCTTATCTAGGACAAAAGATAAGGTCTAGTAGGTTTACAACCAGTGAACCATGCACCTTTAATTGAAGGGATGCATTAAAATAGCCACCATTCGTGAAAGTTATTTTAACCCATTCAGCCAAAAAGGGCCGATTGATACGAGATGACATAGAACATCACGAGTATGACACCAAAAAGCGGCTCCAATTATACGCAAAAATAAATAAAAACAACTCAACGTCACTTCCAGCATGCTTAAATCTAGAGTAGGCAATAAATAAGAGTACCCCATCCCGATAAGGCCTGAGAGACGCCAGATATTAATCATCCCTTTAACATCGGATTTATAATTTTTTCTTACCCTTTGCACAAGTATCATTGAATTTAATCACGAAGGCATTTCTTTTTTTCTTTTTCAGTTTATTCTTATTGCTTATTGATTGCTTTGGTATCTTTAAATATCGCTTAGCTCGTAAGTTTTAGTTAAGCGATGTTCTTTTGCATCAATTGTTTATTGGTCATCCATTTAGTATAAATTGTTCTTTGTGATAATTAGTTTCAAGAGCAATCATTGTTTTTTGTTTCTCCTGAGTGAGAGTTCATCTTTATCCTCATATTTTCTCTGTTTCCTTAAATCTCATCAATTACTGTTTCCTATTGCTTACCTTAACTGGCTTTTATTATCAAAATAACCAAGAAAGTGACATTTTCTTTCAGTGTTATTGCAAATACGTATCGTCAGAATACAAAATTATTATATAATTACTGTACACATATATCTTTCGTTGCATCAAACTACGCATTTTAATAATTAACGTCTTCTAAAACATCTAAATGAACAAATGATACAAAAACAACAATGAACTAAATAGTTTTAAAGAACTGGTCCTCCCCATTTCCAACAAGGTAAAAATCTTAAAACTAAAAATACTCCAGGTAAGAATATCCGGAGTCTCTAAATCTCAACTGTTAGCGATTCTCAATAGGAAGGTATAATTTATTGTCGTGAAAAGCAGTTTGTTATAAGAAAAATAAAGTTTTCTACCATCAATAATAAGTTCCCGGTTTGTTGAAACTGTTTTCGTTGTTGAAACCCATTTAGGTACTGATAATAATTTTGGATTTCCTTTCACACCTTTTCGTGTTTGTTTTTTGTTTGCTTTTCAATGGTTTTGGTTTTAATAACCTGCACCCTATTTGCGTAACATACTATTAGTCACAATCTGAATCATTTTGAAGGATATTGCTAATCCATTGCTTCTTAGGTTCGAAAAATGTGTGTGCTCAAGAACGTAAATAACGCAATGAATGTCGTTAAACTGTCAAAATGAAAGCCATTCCTAATGTTAGTGTGTTACGCAATTATCCCGCTGGTAGAATCATAGCAAGTGGGTTTCTGTAATTTCTACCTTATTGGTTCCACAAAACTCGATACGGGCCAAATGGGATTTTTCAAGAGACAAAAAAATCTATAGCTTTTATTCTGAAGTTATTTAGGTAAATGGAACTTTGAAAGAAGTGTTCAGAATTCATTAATGCTGTGTCAAAAATTAGTCTCTTACTGAGTTTTATTTTATTTTACGAACATTAAATAACACACTTTTACATTACTGCAAAATGACCGTTACACCCTTCAAATGTTCATGCTATGCAAGTTATCTTAGTACGTTAATCTACTCTATTGCATGACATTATACAAAAACCAAGGGAGTAATTGACAAATGTAATCTTTTTTTGGGTCTTGTAGGATTACCCTAGCCCCCAGGGATAAGGATAAACGAGTAAGCTTGTAGATACGGATTCACTACCCCAATTTAATGATGAAGCAATATGCTAACTATGCAAGATGTATCGTTAAGACTGTATTTCAAATAACTGAACAATAAATAAAATGGAAGACAAAAGTTCAGGCGAAAAGAAACAGAATTTCATACTAAAATTTGTACGTACTTTTTACCATAACAAAATATAAAAAACTTACTTTCTTCACAAAACCAATGAAGATTACATTACTTTTAGTTATAACAGATATGAGAGGTACACATTTTTTGGCAAAATGCCAACTGTATACAATATTGAGTTTAATTTGAACTGTGAAACTAAAGGTATATTATTTATTACTTTTGCTCGATCGACATGATGAAAGAGTATGTAGTTATTATTGGAACTGTTACTGTGTCCTTTTGCTCATGATTATAAATTGCACAATGATCAGTAGTTATAGAAGATATTTTTAATACATTGTAGTGGCATCTTCAAACGCCACATGCGAGCTACGTGTCACACTGACGTCACGCAAAATCCTGCATCGCGCAAGCAGAGTTTACCGCGCAACTACCATACATACAACACCAGACACGACACCCGTCTGGTCGGAGGATCCCCGCTTTTTTATGGAGGTGTGAGTGAGCTTTACACCATGTTCCTCAAGTCTTTAAAATATTATCTGCCAGGTTTTTCCGCCGTGTTGGTCACCAGACCACCAACAGTGGTAGTAGTTTAGCAGTAACGCTTGCGACCGGGATCCTTTTTTCGCATTTTTTTTTTAACTTATTTAGCTATTTTGGCATAACTGTTTTCGCATAACTTTTATTAGCATAATGATACTGTGGCATAATAAAACGTTAGCATAATGCAATGATTAGGTTAATTTATGGCAAAAAAACATTATGTCAAAACATTTATGCGTAATGATCATTATGCTGAATTTCGATATGCCAATGTTATATTATGTCGTAAAATGTTATGCAAATGGATAGGGAACCATGCGACTAACAAGCGCCAATGCTGAGCATGAGGTCCTGGGTTCGATTCACGGGTCAGGCAAAGTGCTAATGGGTTTTTCCATCTGGAATTTCTCAGTAGCAGCCCGTATTCTGGGTTTGTGCCGGGTTGATGGCCAAAGGCTTGCCCCCTATTATATGGAACTTAAAAATAGCTGGTGAAATTTGGGTGAACTTTAGGTGCACCTCTGCCTAACCTTTCGGGGAATACAGGCGTGATGTTATTTATTTAACCCAAACCAGTTACTGCTTAATAGAGGATAAATGGCATAATATTTATAAAAGCGAATCATTCTCGTGTTGCCGAAATATCTTGCTAAAAATAGGAATGCCAATTAAAATTAACCTCATTTTCATTTTCATTTAAAAACAAAATCTTATGTCAATTGAGTCAAGATTGGGGTAATTTTATTTCGCATTTATTTTTAAGGAAGACATTTTTTCTTAATTATGTACGTCTTACCCTAATTGTGTATGTCTCGTGTTTAGTCAAAATTAAATTGACACTTAAATACACCAACCTATTTTTGAACTGTTCATATTTTATATACATACATAAACTCACGCCTTATTCTGATGAGAGTAGGCAGAAACTACAGAACGCCACCTGCTGCTACGATACTTACATACTTTTTTTACTTTGTTTACGTTCATACATCTGGTCATACGCGCACGCCGGTTGCGAGTACTAAGCACCTGATCTTTCTGAAGATCATCTAAAGTTCTAAACTAATATTATAAAGAGAAAAGATTTGATTTGTTGTATGTTTGTTTGTTACGCTTTCACGCTAAAACGGCTGAACGCATTTCGATAAAATTTGGCACATGGATAGAACATAACTTGTATGAGGATATAGGATACTTTTTATCCCAATATTCTTACGGGATAGAGACTTATGCGGATAAAACCTTGGAGCGCAGCTAGTTACCAATATAGTCACTATATGTCATTTTAGATCGTCCCCTCCCAGCGTTTCCACTCACATCTGCCTTGTAAGTACCTTTTGTTAGTCGCCTTTCACTCAATCCCTCAACATGACCAAACCATCCAAGCATACACTCTGCAAATTTTGTCACTAAATCTTCTAAACCGCACCGTTGCCTTGTAAAATCAATTCTCAGCACTAATTTTATTCCAGTCTTAATTATTTATGTGCAAGTAAAATAAGTGTTTTATAATAGTGTTTTATTTAAGCTGTTCCTTTGCCTAACTATACTTGCCTCGTCTAGCGATATAATATAATAATTTATTGCACAGAAAACACTTTCCAAATTGTTAGTAATTATATAAACAACTTAAAAAACTAGTGTTAGTAGGTACATTTAACAATTAATTGAAATGTCAAAGTCATCATCGAAATACTTCAAATAAAAAAATGGATTGTGTGGTTTTATGAAACCACGGTAAAAGTGAAACTTTTTTTCACATTATAGACATTTAACTAAAAACCTTCTTCCTTTTACTATATCCCTACTGCGCGGCCGACCGTCACGCGACATGCAACACACAGACGAAAAAGTTTGAGACCATGTAATAAAAGTTTCACTTTAATTAATAATACATTACAAACAGAACACTATTGCACGGCACGGTTTAAGGGCAATACTTGTGTTTTGGTCCAGTGCCTGAGTATTTGACCTTCCGCCCTATCGGCCACAGTGACCAAGAGGCTGTTGGCGCTGCCCCGCACCCGCCTCATCAGGGAGGCGACACGCTTCCGCATGATTGCGTAAAAATCGTCTTGAGGTGCCTCTGCGAACATCCCTGATGCGATACAGTGTCGTGGTGACCCCAACAGCGCCCTGTATGCGTTACTATACTGAACGCGCAAGGCGCTGTAAGCCCTTTGCGTGTAGTCGACCCATAGATGCAGGTGTAAAAAGATTGGCAGTATGCCCTAAACAGAGTATTTTTTACACCTCTTGAGCACTTTGCAAACCTACGGATCAACATATTGCTCCTCACTGACAGCGCCCTACGCTCCCTCTCCATGTCATGTTCAAATAAAAGCTTACACTTGTTACTCCCAGATCAGGCTGGAATTCAATTACAAAATAGATTCTACATTCAAAATTCTTTCTTAAAGCTTAGCGCTTGAGCACGAATATTTTAAGGCAAAGGGCACCAGCATGAGAAATTATTTCAGAACAAAAGTTAAGGAAGTTAAAATTAATTCCGTTTTTTTTCCGGTGTCCTGTTATGTAACGTGTCTACCTGTTTACAGTTTGTTGAAGAAATAATAATTGAAGCGGAAATCACTTTCATCTCACATACAAAGAAATGAGTGAAAATGAAAAAGAAAGCAGAAAAGTGAAGTGAAGTGTGTGGAAATTGATTTTTTATGCGTCAAGGAAACAGAAAGTTATAGGTAAAGTCAGGGAAATTAGTTGTTTAACAAGTTGACTACCAACTTAAACTGTCTGTAAATAACTGTGATTCTTTGACAGTTGTATGAAATGGCTATAACATGGAAAATTGACGTAGGGTGTCAATCAGCTTAAAAATTAATTTATTTATTAGGGTAAGCACTCTAAACTTGGTTGTGTACAAATTATTTTAGCAATTCTTTTCTGATCACCCATCAGTTTTCTTTTTTTTTTAAAGGCAAATCCCAAAACTTCATTCCTAGAACGTGGAAAATATGGAATAAAAGTCTAGTTTAACAAAACTACTGTTTCTTGACAAAACACGAGTCTTTTACAAACAACAACAACAACAAAATATAAACTGGAGCATGATCATGTTCCAGTTTTTGAACAGTGAACGAAACTGAGCCGTTACGCTCGGGTCGGTGACGCTGATTCGGGTACGCTCGGCCCCAGTCGGTCGGTGACTCTGAATCGCGTATAATCGGCTCCAGTCCTAAGTTTTCACTTTTATTGTGCAAGTATAAGCACTAACCCTCTTTTTATATTTTTTGTAGTATTGGCCGACGACTACAAAAAAAACAAAAAAAAATTATAGTACCAGCCCTAACCTCATCTGATACAATTACAGCATCTTGTAACTGAATCTTACGAAGTAGAAAATAATATATTTTATTAAGTACACCTACCATGTCAGTGACACGAAATGTATCACTTTCAGGAAATTGATTTAACATCCTCGAGAAACCGACATGATTCGTTTTTTGAATTTCACAAGCTTATGTCGGAGAGTATGTGAAGTGATGTTTGTGTATTTTTTTAACCGACTTCACAAAAAGGAGGAGGTTCTCAATTCGACTGAATGTTTTTTTATTTTATGTTTGTTAGTGCAGAACTTTTTCTGGGTGAACCAATTTGGATTATTCTTTTTTTATTTGATCGGTGGTGCTTCAGATGTGGTCCCATTTAAATGTTATCAAGTTCTGATCAGTAGTTTTTGAGTTATCCTTAATACTGCATGTTTTTTCCACTTAGTTTATATGGATGATGTGTTAATAATTTCCTGTCACAGTTATTTACACACCAAGTAGTGGCATACGAATTTGTGTGTGGTAGGTACCGCAACTAAAAAGTGTAAAATAAAAGCTTTTTTACAAAAAAAATCGGAAGTAGGTGTCTTTGTTTTGTATTTTCGTTTTTGGCCACCGACTTCCGAAATTAAAGTTATTTTTCACGTGTTTTAGTGTTTTTTTTTGGAAGTCGGTTGTATTTTGTAAAAAAGTTTTTATTCATAGCCTTATTTTACAATAAATTTTATTGAAATTCTGCTCAGTATTTTGACAATTAACGCAATCCATTGCAGCTGTTTCGTATAATGTAGAGAACTAACATTCCAATTGCGTAACACACGTTCTATCACAAACCTCTAGATTTTGAACACAATTTTCTAATCTATTGCTTCATATGTTTGAAAAATTCGTCTGTTTGATGGCGTAAATAATCCAATGAATGTCGTTAGATTGTCAAACTGAAAAGTATAGACTTAGTAAGTGTGTTACGCTATTATCCCGTAGAATTTTTTCTAGAGCTTGGTACCTACTGAAAAGCGAGCGTTGACTGTAAACGTTGCTGATACAGTTACCGAAATGAAAATAGGAAGTTAACAGCAGCTTTTCTTTCTACAATAGCAGACATTGATTATTACTGGTATAGGCCTCGTTTGTTAAGCGTTTTCATTAGCCGTCTCCCGAGGCGACGCGAGGACGCTTGGATCAAAATATTACCTTTAATTTATATTAAACTTAAAGGGCCAATACATTTTTTTTTTTACTTTTAGAGGTATTTCCCTGTGTCGAGGGTTTTTTTAATATTCATTTTAACTTTTCTTTTACCAATCCCATAGAGCACGGAGATACTTCGGCGGCCGCTGCTAGAGGCAACATTGTCAACGCTTTCCATACAAACCATTTGTAACATCGTTTATTAGGACTACGACGCAAATGACCTACAGAAACTGACGGCTATGAATGAGGTTCGTGACGCAAGTTATGTGCTCAAAACACTTTTATTAGTACTGCCGTACCTAGAAGCTGCTGGCGCGGCAATTCCGTGCTCTGTGGCCAATCACCATGCTCCATGACTGCACAGTACCAACAAAACTTCAAGTTATCATCTGCGAGTCTTTTTCTAACTATTTTGGGGACGGCTTCCAGGCTAACTGGGTGCAGCTATTTTACATGGAGCGACTACCTATCGGACATCTACAATCCAGTTACTGGGTAACACGATACTCCACGATACATTGGTAAGACTGGTTGGCAGACAAACGAGCTGGTGACTACCCGTAATGACTGTCAAAAGTCTATAAATGGCAGCCGGGGTCAACTTAACGTGCTTTCTAAGGCATGGAGGAGTCTCAGTATGTAATGTATGGTCACCCATCCACAAACTGACCTCGGCAAGCGAAGCTTAACTTTCGATCGACACGTGCGGCTGTTATTACTTATCTACTAGCTACCCTCAAAAAGTATGTCGACTTAAACATACCCACAGTCCTACCACTTCAAAATTAACGATGGGAAACATCTCATCAATCTGTCAATCTGGTGTGTAAATAAAGGAAGAGATTCGATTAGCTTGTCAATAACATAAGAGGACATATATTTGAACGTCATCCGCCATCTTGGAATCCCGTTTGTATTATGACAGCGCAGTTCTCGCACGATTTCTTGGAAAAAAACAAATTGAAATGATAATGAAACGTACACATCTTTGTTTTTACTCAATTTGAAAGCAAAATGGAAAAGCAACTTCGTAAATATAGGTATCTACATAAAGAAAAAAAGAAAAGAAAGAAAAATTGCTTATTCTGCACAAACAAGACGCACATTACAAAAACTATACAATATACATACACTAATAAAAAGTAGCTAAAAGCCTAGTATTCAAAACGTTAAAAGTTTGATTGACAATGTTATCCATAGTATTTTTTGTTAATCAAAACAACACGAGGTTCTGGTGCAGACTGAGTTTGGCTAAAATAATATATAGTCATCAAAAGGAAAGTAATTATAGTATGAACAACAAAAGTTTTTAACTATAAGCCTATTATTTACAATAAATTAATGACTGAAATGCTGTAACTTAGGGCGCTTCCCCAACCAAACGACCTTGAGCGTTCGGTCCTCTTCTGTTCCGTCGCTGAGTCTCGCTCTGTCTCGCTCCCTGCGCATGCTCATTTATCATAAAATTCACCAAAAAAAAATCGAAATTATTTTAATAAAAAAAGACAAGCGATGTTTTGAAATAAAATAAAACGTGAATTATTTAGATTATTAATTTATCTATCCATTAGTCATCAGCATCATCAGCCTATATTCGTCCACTGCTGGATGTAGGCCTCTCCTAGTGAACGCCACTGAGCCCGATCCTCGGCTCTCCTCATCCAGTCTCTGCCAGCCGCCTTTCGCAAGTCGTCACTCCATCTGGCCGGCGGGCGTCCTACACTACGTTTCCCCAAACGCGGTCTCCACTCTAGAACTCGTTTTCCCCAACGATTGTCGGTTCTGCGAGAGATGTGACCAGCCCATTGCCACTTCAGCTTGCTTAGTCTTCGGGCTATGTCGGTTACTTTGGTTCTCTGACAGATAACCTCGTTTCGGATTTTATCCTTCAGAGAGACTCCAAGCATAGCGCTCTCCATAGCTCGCTGAGCGACTTTAAACTTATGGACCAGTCTCACCGTGAGTGTCCACGTTTCGGCTCCGTAAGTCATAACTGGTAGGACGCACGCGTTGAAGACTTTCGTCTTTAGGCACTGTGGTATGGACGACGAGAAGACCTGACGAAGTTTACCAAATGCTGCCCATCCTAGCTGAATCCTTCTATCGGCTTCCCTCGCAAAGTTGTTCCTACCCAACTAGACATTCTGCCCGAGGTAAACATATACCTGAACAACTTCAATGGGGACACCGTCAATGACAATCGGTCTCGGGGTAATAAGGGCGTTAAACTTAACCTTGGTTTTATCTATGTTCATCCCAAGACGGATGCGTCGAGAGGCGGCAGCTAGGTCAGTCAGCATTCGTTCAAGATCCTGCAGCGACTCCGCCATAAGGACAATATTATCGGCGAATCGTAGGTGTGAGATGTACTCGCCATTTATGTTTATGCCCGTTCCTTTCCAGTCCAGCGTCTTAAACATATCTTCCAGGGCGCCAGTAAACAGTTTCGGGGATATGACATCCCCCTGTCTCACTCCCCTGCGCAGCTGGATATGTGTTGTCTGCCGGTTCTGTACCTTAACAGACATATTCGCGGCGTCATACAAGCATCTCATCACATCGATGTATCGCCAGTCCACTTGGCATCGCTGCAGGGACTCGAGCACAGCCCAGGTCTCGACAGAGTCAAAAGCTTTCTCACAGTCCACAAAAGCAAGACACAGGGGCTGGTTATACTCTTCGGTCTTCTGTATAACCTGCCGCACTGTGTGGATGTGGTCTATGGTCCCGTAACCCGATCGAAACCCGGCCTGCTCTGGAGGTTGAGACTCATCAAGTCTTCTCGATAGACGATTCGAGACTACCCTCGAAAACAGCTTATAGACATGGCTCAGAAGCGATATGGGCCTGTAGTTTTTAAGGAGCGTTTTATCTCCTTTTTTGAAAAATAACACTACGGTGCTTCTGTTCCATGCCTTTGGAGTTCTCCCATCGTTCAAAACAGAGTTAAACAGCTTCTGGAGCTCTCGAAGTACAGGTCTTCCTGCTGCTTTCAAGAGTTCTGAGGTAACTCCGTCATCCCCCGGGGCTTTTCCATTTTTAAGCTGTTTGAGGGCTATCTCGATCTCGTCAAGGCTGACTTCCGGCAGATCATCGGTGTAGCTCGATCAATGAATGAATGATGAATGATCAATGTGGCTCGGGAATCTTCACTGCTAGGTTCAGGTCGTACAGCATGCGAGTCATATAGTCGGCCATAGAAGTCCTCTACCTCGGCGAGAATATCGGGCACTGTGGTGACGGTATTTCCAGAAGATGTTTTAAGCTTCGTCAGATGGGGCCTCTTCAATTGCTGCGCGAAGACTTTAGACCCCCGATTTTGCTCTATAGCCTTTTCTATTCGGCGCGTGTTAGAGCATCGGAGGTCCCGTCGCACCAGCTTGCTGATATTTCGATTGAGTACCCGCTTTTCCGACGAAGTGGCATCCACGTCATTCCGCCTCTCATCCATAAGCCGAAGAGTCTCCACCGAGAGTTTGGACTTCGTACCAGTACGTTGCATCTGACAGAACTTCGACCCTTCTTCCCTTAGGATTCCCACCACTTGTTGTAGGGCCTCGTCGACGTCAATTGTGGTTTCCAGAGTGTCTATCCATTAGTGTAATCTTCAAATTAATAGAACGTCACCTTTAGCAAAAGATGCATGCAATCAATAATTTTAGTCACTTTTTTACAAGGACATTTTAAATGTATTTATAAACACATAAAAACAAATAAGAACGTGCTGCAACAAATAAGAAAATATGATGATAGGATATCGAACAATAATAATGTGCTTTTAGATGTAGTTTATTACCCATAGTGACTGAGTTAATAGCCTCTGAATAACGCACTATGGCAAGGTTTTGGTCGGGGTACCGCCTGAACAAGATGTTTCGACCTTTTTTATCAGGCCTAAAGTCAAATCTCTCCATCTTATTACAAAAAAAGATTTACTTTCTGACCCAGGTTTAAAGGAAACTAAAAGGCATATTCAAATCAAATCAAAATATTTTATTTCACATAAACAAACATTGGCACTTATGAAACGTCGGAAGCTAGGTGCACGGTTCCAATTAGTTGTTTCCTATGGAGAAGAGCCGGCAAGAAACTCCACGGTTACTCTTTTAATAATAAGGGGTTTTTATAATGTTTCAAATTACAGTGTTGATAGTTACGGGAGGACAGTGTAGGCCTGTCAAGAAGTAACAGGTACTCAACAAAAAATATAAAAAGGTCTACCAAATGTACAGTCTACAAGTTAGGCCTATTCAGTTAATGAATACCTAGACGATAATACAAATTATGTGGATAAATATTTGTGCATTAAGAGTTAGAGGTAGTTACATGCTGTGATTATAATAGTTAACGCCATCTATTGGCGCAAAGCCGGCAACACGTGGAGCCCTCTAGCGTCGAGTAGACGGAGGCTTGACGAAAGAGGAGGGAGCGATAGCGGCGCAGGGGGAGCGCTGATTGGTCATCGCCGAAGAACCTTCGAGAACATTAGATTCCATCGTTCCATGGATCAACTGTTCGACACTAGAGAAAAGATGGTAGGCGGTCCACCGTCATAATTTTATTCTCATACATCTACATGTATATTCGTAATAAACGCTTGAAACCCTTAAAAAATAAAAATACGGTTCATTGAAGAAGCCTGACCCTCAAAACTCACAAACAATAATTATTATATTTGTCACCGTCTAAATATATATTAAAATATTTAATGTAGGAGAAATGATATGTTATCCTAATAATTTGAATTTGTACTTTGTACGCAAAATTGTTAACTTTGTTTTAGGATAAGTTTTATGTCATTTAGCGTGGATAGATTTTGTCATTTAATTTTAATGAAATTCTGTTGTATACCTAAGTTTATTTATATACCCACTTTATTGACGCCGTCAACGGCAAAACATAGTGTACTTATACATATTTTGTATAAAACACCTGTTTTTATATCCACCTATGTTTAACAAATAAAAACTTTGACTTTGACTTCAAATCATGGAGCCATTTTATAATTTCAAACTTCATTCCAACTAAGCTACGGTAAAGTTTTTAATACAAAACTGACAACTTAGTACCGGTCTATGTTCTCAGTTTTGTAAAAAGAACTGTATTTCAATCGCAGTAACGATCTTATTACAAAAACTGGCACTATTAAATTATGTCAAAAGAAAAAAAAGATTTAGTATGTACATCATATATATTGATTTTTCAACCTATGTATTGTGAAAAAAACATACAACAATAATTTTCTGAACTCAGTAAAATGTAGACAAAAGACGGCTGTTAGTGATATAATAGGTAAAATAAATAAAAACGCGACACAAAAAACTTTTTTACAAAAAAACAACCGACTGGATCAAATTTAAATGGGACCACATGTAAAGCAACACCTATCAAATAAAAAAAGAATCATCCAAATCGGTTCACCCAAAAAAAAAGTTCTGAGCTAACACACATAAATGAAAAAAAAAAAAAACATACAGACGAATTGAGAACCTCCTCCTTTTTGTAAAGTTGGTTAAAATGAGCCGATGCCCTTGAAACGGCTTAACCAATTTTGATAAAACATCGTCTCAGAACCACCGCTATAAATCCTACTTTCAATTAAAAAAACACCGCACACAAATCGGTTCCCCCGTTTAAGAGACACACGCACATAGCGGTCAAACTTATAACCCCTCTCTTTTTGCGGCGGGGTTAAAAACACATACGTAAACAATCCACTCATCAAGAGATAAGACGAAGGCAAAAATGTCATTGGCTTTCACGACACATACCGACATTTAACACATAAACTCACAACATACTTCCATGGAAATTAAATCCCTTAAATTAAATCCTTAATGTCCCCTTTAATCGTACCTTTCTCAACCCTTGTCACGAGGCAAAACGTCCGCATAACCTCAGCCATTGCATTCTTGCAGTGGTTTCATAATTTATTATTCAGAGTAATATATTATTGGAATAATATTAAAACCCATCTCTGGATGGGTAATAAGCTTACGTGGTTACATCGCCATTCTTATAATTTTAACTGTCAAAATGCAGAGAAAAAGTTTTTATTTTTTAATATATTTCACATAACTTATGTACATATTAAACTATACATTTTCAGTTTTAGCTGACTTCACATTGTATAGGCTTTTCGTACAATGAGAAGTCAGTTTATACTGTAAGGGGCGTATTTATAAACGATGATTAAACTTAAGAGACGTATACACGTCAAAAATGTATGGTTAAACAGTCGCTAATCATTACTTAACTTTAAGCAGCGTTTATAAATAAAGGGGTAAATGTATAGCTTGATAATGGAGTCGTGCATAAAATCACAAATGCAATAAAACTTATACAACACAATATTTCTGATTGAAATCTACTAGAATCTTGCATGGATATTTTATGTAAAACAAGTATTATAAAAAAAAAAAAAATGTAAACTTTTCCATAGATAATGAAAAAGTTTTTGGAAAGAAAAAATAAATATTAAAAAAAAAACAATTGAGACTCTAAGTTTAGTCTTAACTGAGGCTACAGAACAAGCAAAGACAACTATTTCACCACGAATGGAGTTGGTAAGAGAAAGCATGCGGCAAATGGGGGAAGAATTACTTATATTAGTTCAACTATGAGTCAGGACGAAAGTCCTTCGGTTAACAAAAAGGCATTATTTTTTTTTTGTGTGGGAAATCATCATATGACTTCTCTCGCTCTGAGCGGAGCGGAAGGGCGTGTCAGACTCTTACTGACTAAAACCCACCCATGTTCCTTCAGTTGCCTGTGCGCCAGGGCCACGGTAACTCTTTCGAACGATCCGCGACCCCGGCAGGCATCGGCCCTATCGGACCCCGTCAATTATGCTGACATCTCCTTGAGGCGCGCGTGGAACACAACGCGCCGTCGACCCGGGCCTGGTCCTTGCCGATCGGCAAGCTGCCCATTGCTTGCCGTCCGCAAGCCCGAGTCTACGGTGGCCGGGAGTCGGCAACCGACTCCCGACGCCCAGTGTGTCTCCTCCTGCGACGACTAGGGGCGTGAGGGCGCAACTATTGCCTCACCCTCACTACTATGGCTACTACTACGTGGAAAACTAAAACTCACTTTATCTGAAATTAACATATATACAGTCACATCCTAAATATGTTCTTCACCTTAAGGGCTATTTTTGTCTGTTATTGCACGATAGAACCTCCCTTACCGACTCGGCATTATTTATTGCGTCGTAATGTCAATACCACAGAATTACATTCAGCCATCTTTACATGACAGATCGAAATAAAAATGTGACACTGACAATTAAATTAAAAATAAATTGATTCTTAATTTCATAAAATTGCCAGGTCATTAAAAGGTTTTAGATTGATGTCAACTCGACATTCGTCTAAGGCGTATGCTATTTTCATTGTTTTCAAATATTTAAATATAGTTTTCTATTCTATACTCAGCTCAGTCCTCAGGTGTGATGTGTTCCTAATTTGAAAGCGGAAAGAATTTGAAAACTGACGAAGATATAAAAGATTTAACTGTACTTCGGCTAAGCGTTATTCTTGTCACTGTCGCACAAATGTCAAACTACAAGTGCAAAAGAGAGACGGGAACATGTCTAAGCCAAAGCGCGTGCTAATTAGTAACTTTATAAATCTGGACCTTAGATCTCTCAAATTCTACATTGTCATAGTTATTATCTACCTACCAAATTCCAAAAAACAACGACAAAGCAACCGAATGCTTTGAAACAAATCGTCTTGAAGATTAGACAAGAAGCGCAAATTACGCAAAAGTCGCCCAAAGCCTTCATGATGCCTGTACATACAACGATGCTGATCAGCTCTTCTGTACGCGGTGTGACCTGGTTTTCAAGACCAAATTTGGTTTTGCTAGTCATCAGAGCGCTCACGAAAGCAAAGAAAAGTAGTCGAATGACAGCCGCGACCAATGGCGTAAAAGCTATACCTTGTTAATTTTAGAAAAAAGATATAAGCTTTTTGAAAATAATTATAGTTACCAGTAAATCTGATAAAGTCCTAAAATAATCACTGCTAAATTTAATAATACAAGTAGAATATAATTGTATCGTGTCAATTGTTCGAAACTGATTATTATAAAGAAATAATTTCGTCAAATATTTAAAGCTTAATTACATTAAAAAGTTGTGCCTTTAATTATGGTAACCGCTAAAAAGTCTGTTTCAATATTTAAGTTTAGCTTTAATTGTATTTAGTAAGTTTTTGTGCAACCCTTAATAATAAAAAAATCTATACCTACATACGGTTCTAAATAAAGAAACATTTTAGGAAGAAATTTTGTATGTTTCTGTAGCAGCCGAATTACTAAAATGTCGATATTGAAATTCTTTCAGTAATAGAATCTAAATAATTGTTCAAATATTAATATAAACATGGAATGGGAAATGCCCATTTGAGGCCCTCAGTGGACATTAGACTAGAGAAAAAAGACTTTATGCATTAATTTTGCCATAATAAAATATGTATTTACTTTCTTCTAAATGAGCGCCACTACAATCTATAACAATTCGATAAAAAACAGTAACTCTATTGAAAAAACAAGAAGTTTTCTGATTTTGACGCTCGCCGGAAAAATATTGCCAGCATCAAAATCATATTTTAAGTATTATCATTAATCAATCGATTTGAATCGATTTATAAATAAAAACAATAACCTCAATGGCATACCCACAGGACTTTACTGCTATTGTAATAAAAAACCAAATAAAAGTAAATATACATGAAACTAAAAACTAATGTGTACTCCAAAAAAATAAAATATTGAGCCGTCAAGGGACGGCTGGCAGATGTGAAACATCGAAACTATTTTGTATAGTGGCGACGCGTCCCCACGCCAACAATTGGTTTAACCCGCGGCTACAGATGATTCTCATCAAAAAGAAAAATAATTAATTATCGGTTATATAAAAAAGTAATCGATATATCGATTCAATGTTATTATTTTTTCGTGATAGTGACAACACTGAATTATATCTGACAAGTGACACTTCGCTTGTTGCACTCAATGTGGATGTGTTTTGATTTTTCTTCGATTTCTTTTACTGCGACCTGGCTTTCTTATAGGGACTTGATTCGAATTTTTACCAAGGACTTTGGCTTTGTTTTATGGATTTTGTACTCACCTTTAACGACAACTTTGGCTCTGGAATCAAGGATCACGGCTGCATTCGATTTTGAATACCGATCAATAACGTTTTATACAATGACTGATGAACATGGTGTGAATTGTGGTTTTAACCTGACCGAGATTCAAAATCATACCTTGCCGGGGCAACGGTATGTATAATATTGAAATATGTAGAGAACAAAATAGCAACCTACCAAGCGAATTAATGAAAACTGCTGGCTTTTGCGTGCCAAAATACAAAGTAGACATATAAGCCGTAAAGTATATTTTGTGTACAATAAAATAAATAATAATAATGCTGGTAGAGAGACGATTGATGGATACTATTGTAATTGCATAATAGAAATAAGCACGGTAGGTTGTTGTGCACATACCATGAGTCCATGACTGTGCTTTGGTATACATATAGGTTGGGCAAAATATGAATCAAATATATGCCCTCCTGCGCCATTTTTAGATGATTTGCTAATTGTATATGACAATGAAGAGAATACAGTTAATTAAAATAGCAAATGTGTTTTTTTTTGTATACATAATAACTACAATTGGATAAAAACATATAAGGAATTCCTATCATAATCAATTATCATGCATTGAAAACAGAAAAGTTCTTAAATTATATCATAGTCTTTCAACTTTTCTTAATGAAAATTAACCTCAAAAAATTTTTTTTTTTAAGTACTGGCATCAATTTGAATATATTTTTTAGATATCCAATACTATTACGATTTTAAAACACTCCATTTTTATAGTAATATTTGATGTCCATCTTGGGCCTGGGACACTATGGAGAGTAGGCATTTCCCTTTGCCTTCAAAAGTAGGGCGTTGGCGGAGTGAGCTCAAAGTAAATAATATTTATAATAGCCAGAGACATAATGTACTACATAGCTGGTGAATTTATTTATTAAAGGTAGTATTTTGATATTTTTCTTTTTAGTATATTTATTTTTAAACAAGATGTTTACATATTTTATAAGCTAACGGTCTTAGCATAATCAGCGTATAATGTTTCCCCTGCTGGGACACAGGCATCCTCTCTCTGAGAGGGAGTGGGCTGTAATCTACCACGCGGGTCAAGTGCGGGTTGGTAGATGTCACATGTCTTCGAATTTTTGGTTCTGCCAACATGCCGGTTTCCTTACGATGTTTTGCTTCACCGCATGCAACAGTTTTAAAATAATAATAATATGTAAAGTGCTCAATAGGTTGGCAGCTTTGCCACGTTGAATGGCAATGCTGTTTTAGAATTTAAAAATTAGGTTTTTAAATATTGATTGTGTGTAATTATGACATTTGTCAAATGAAAATAATATTTTCTTTTTTTCTAACCAAAACTGACCGGTAAAATATGGGCTAATATGCGAGTGTCGCATCAAAAACAGGAACTCAAACTAATGAACATTATTTGCTAAGCCAGGTCAAATGTGAATACGTGTTCCTATTAGCATTGCACTTTGCAGACGTTCGTTCTCGTTCGACGCTCGTTGACACAATAATACTGCTGCCTACAAACACGACATCATGTTATTGTTCTGCAGGGTGTAAAGTTCCTCATACCCCATAGAAAAGGGAGGATCCTCCGACCATACTGGTGTTGTGTCTGGTGGACTACTGCTCGATGGTAGATGTCGGGAAATTGTACTTATATGTGCTAGCCGCGCGTTAAATTTTGCTTGCGCGATGCAGGATTTTGCGTGACGTCAATGAGATGCGTTAGTTCGCGAGGGCGATGTAGATGCCTCCACAAGCCTTGTCCCAGTTATTTTGGGGTTGGTTTCTAGTCTAACCGGTTGCGTACTACTAGTATTTTAAATGGAGGGACTGCTTGTCTGACCTGCAGAACACAGTTACTGGGCAGTACGATACCCTGTGGTAAGATTGGTTGTCAGGCTTTCGGACTTCTGAATACCCAAAACGACTGTCGAAGATATACGAATGACAGCCGGGACCGACAGCTTCAAAATGAGGTATCAGCTCATTACCCAGTCTCCAGTCGAATAAACACCTACAGACCTCATAAATTCCTTATCTTCAAACAAATCGCTGGTTTTAACAGAATGAAACAATATCTCACTATAATTAAGTACGGCGTTGAAAATAATTAATGTGTCTGTTCAAATTGTGAATAGGCTTCAGTGTAACTGAATGGTACCTACATAGGTTAGGTTTATCATTAAATAAGATAGAAT
The DNA here is from genome assembly GCA_916610205.1 of Griposia aprilina. Taxonomy (NCBI): domain Eukaryota; kingdom Metazoa; phylum Arthropoda; class Insecta; order Lepidoptera; family Noctuidae; genus Griposia; species Griposia aprilina. The sequence continues at coordinate 3,867,783 of OU744300.1, read as the reverse complement.
TGAAAATAGAATGAAGTGTCATTAGTTAATGCCCAGGCCTTGTCTACGACGTCTCAGTCTTTGTTACTAAATTATAAGGAAATAAATTAATTAGTTTTAAGTCAGTCGAAGTGTATTGACCTCGCCACATGATCAGCTCATGATACCGAGTATGTTTAAGTCCAAAAAAAGATGAGTAATTCTGAAACATGTAATGAGTTTTTTAATGTATGAACTTAAAATGTGTCTTACGACAGTGACGATAAAAATATATATTTTCTGTATCTCAATATTTTGTCAATCATTTTGATGTTAAGTAGCTGTCGTTGGCATTTCCAATTGACTAAATGTAACAAGAAATGGCTTAGCAACTCCTGAGCTATTGAACTCTGGGCAAACAGGTTGTCGTACCAAAAGATAGATCGTGGCTACGGCCTCCCGGGCAGCGTGTATCAGAAATGTGTATCAATGTGTGTTGGTGTGTGTATGTGTGTAATATGTGTGTGTGTGTGTGTGTATCTTAAATGGTGTACTACGGACCGTCAAACTGAATAACATTCTGCATGGGCCCAACATCGTTATCGCGAAAAAAATATCAGCTGTCACATACATTGGTTGGAGTGTAGTCTTAGGGGCACTGGAGCGAAGACAGAAAATAAAACCTTATTTTCTTTTTTCGGAAATTTTCTAATTTATTACAGTATCTATCGGGTTGACCTTGACCATAAAAACCGATTAAATTCTGAGAAGCATGGCCCTGCGACGCACCGTTTCCGAGTTACGAGCTGTTGTTTTTATTTTTATAAAACGCTCTACATTTCCATAATGGTAGCTCGGATGAAAATCTTTTCTGGAGAGAAATTGTTGCTCTGGGCCACACCGGCCGTAAGACGACCCTCTGACGCATACACTAATTTGGTCCCATAGACAAAGTTTTTTAGTTTGATGGTCTATACTACACACTTAAATATGGCCACACATTTCAAATATACGCTGTATACTAACACTAGAGTTTCTCAATGCGTTGACAATACCTTACAAAGACAGTTGAAAAGTCTGATTAGTGCTTGGCACTCGTAATAATAAAAGCTTTTGTAGTTTCTCAGAATGGACGCTCTTATACTAATAGCTTCCTTCTAAAATATAGAAAATTTAATATACCTACAATAAATGAAATCTTTTGTTCAGAAATTGTTGAAATCGCTAACAAGCTCACTGGGGAACGAATTCTATTTATATAGAACGACATCAAAGTATGAACGAATGAATGAATGATTCTCTTACTGAAGGTACATTTAATATAGATCAATGAAATGTATCGGTTATTCTGGGAATTCGTTCGTCAATTTTGATATAAGTGATTATGTAGTTTCGTTTTCACGAAAATTGGGGTGAAAGTTAAATTAGTAAATTCTGTTGGATTTTTTTAAGTCTGACAGTTGAAACGTTGGGATCAATTAATATAGTAAAAAATGCTGGAAAATTAAAATAGAACATTAATATTTCTGAGAATTTAACAAGGAAGGTGTTATAAATAATTAACTACTTATTTCTGAAAACATGACGTATCATCACGCCTGTATTACCTAAAGGGTTAGGCTGAAGCGCACCTATAGTACACCTACATTTCGCCAGTTATGTTTAAGTCCCATGTAACAGGGGGCGAGCCTATTTATTGCCGTCGACGGGACATAAATCCAGACTCTGAGCTGCTCCTGAGAAATTCCAGAAAGAAAAACCCAATAACACTTTGCCAGACCCAGGAATCGAACCCAGGACCTCATCCTCAACACTAGCACTTGCGACCACTGAAAACTACATTATAAAAAAATATAATTCAAAATGAAACCGTAATGAAAAAATAAATGCTCTGAATGTTGCCAGTCGATTCAACGTCAGCCTGTATTTGATAAATACCTACATTTGAATACGTTATGCTACACACGTAATTACAGTTTACTGATATATTGATGCTTTACCTTCAGGCAATTGACGACAAATGTCTGACGTGACATCACTTGATTGCCAGATATTAATATCTGCTAACTAGATCATAGGTAGGTATGTAGTGTAATAGGGTTAAGAAGCCAGAGGTCACGAGAGAAGGAAGCGCCAGGTTGCCCGCAAAATTCAAATTTTCTTAAGATTTTTGCAATTCGCAGGTCAGTGTCGGGTTGTATGTTGAACAAAATATGATTCGCGACCGTAACAAGTATGTATTTACAGAATTATAATCATTAAAATCATCAATATAACCCTCTAAGTTCATATAATCCTATTGATGGATATTTTATGAAATTGTCATTCAATACCTAACCTGGCGCTTTCCCCTTAAGATTATGGAGTTAATCGGTTTTTGTCTATGGCAATCGAGAACCTAGTTTGTCAACATCCATTGCAGGATATGTCTACGTTGGATAGCAAATACCGTAAAGTAGGTAATAACAAAAAAAAAAAATTACGGGTTCTGAAATAAAAAATTGAAGTTGAGGAGTTTTCAAGCAATATTTGCAATAACTCAAGGTGATTTGTTCGATGCAGCTCGCGAACTTTTAAAATTCTTTAGTTTTTTTTTCTCAAATATGAATTTAACGGGCTTTCCACACTAAGTATAAGAAGAGTTTTGCAAAGTTTTCAACTTCAGATTCTCAACTCGGAAATCGGGTATATACTGGCTGGCTACTGTCAGATCAAATGTCTCCCCTATTCTATAATCGACGAAAAAAATTTACGCTTGGAGTCTAGAATCATGTGCTGAATTCATGATTTCAGTTTGCGCGTTAATGTCCCTGCCACCCTTTTTTTTTTTGGTTTGGAAATCATCAAAATAATGACCTCTCCCGCTCTGGGCGGAGCGGAAGGGCGTGTCAGACTCTTACTGACTAAAACCCACCCGTGTTCCTTCAGTTGCCTGTGCGCCAGGGCCACGGTAACTCTTTCGAACACTCCGCGACCCCAGCAGGCATCGGCCCTATCGGACCCCGTCAATTATGCTGACATCTGTATGAGGCGCGCGTGGAACACAACGCGCCGTCGACCCGGGTCTGGTCCTTACCAGACGGCGAGCTGCCCATTGCTCGCCGTCCGCAGGCCCGCGCCTACGGTGGCCGGGAGTCGGCTATCGACTCCCGACGCCCAGGGTGTCTCCTCCTGCGGCGACTAGGGGCGTGAGGGCGCAACGATTGCCCCTCCCTCACGCGCTCCGCCTCCTCCTTCGCAGAAGGAGGTGACTGCTTCTTATTCCCTCTCGCTCCGTACCATGGCCTGAACCAGGGCCGGACGCGAGAAATCGCCGCCGCCGATCGCCGCCACGAGGACACGGCGGTGCTCAAAAAAAAGAGAAAAGAAAATAAAATAACAAAATAAATTAATCTTTAGACCTGTTGATTTTGGTGTGAAAGTGTGCGGTCTAACCCATCATGACTTAAATAAGCAAATCTGATGAAGAAATTGTGGTCTTTCCCTAAATCTGATGACTTTGAAAACTCAGATTTGGATAATTTTTAAAAGGATATTCAGGGCGAATAAACGTTATTTTGTGCTATAGTGTCACATGTCCTAATAGTGAATACTCGTGAATAAATAAATATCTGACGGACTGATGGAGCCTTTTGGCAAATAATTATGGTGAAATTTCATTGATTCACAATAGTACCCAAAAGTGGGTATAATTTTGCATTTATCTCTAAATCAACTAACCGAGTAGATTTGATTGCTATTTGAATTTGAAGCTGACGCTCTTGTGGAGATTAGTCGGCGGCATTCAGAAGTTTGAAAATTCAAATCAGATACTTAAAATTAATGATTAAAAGGTCAGTAGCAAAATTAAAACATCGGAGTACACCATAAACAAAGTTAATTATTTCAACTTTTGACTGTGGCACTATGCTAACCAAGAACTAAAAAATATCCTCATCTTATGCGCTCTAAATAATAATAATAATAATTTAATTTATTTCAAGTAACATTGCTATCCAACGATAGAAACATTAGTTTTTTTTTAATAAATTATATTTTTAATTCATTGTTAAACCATAATGAATCAGTTTGTTGATCTGATTTTACCGCACACGATCATACTAAAATCAACGGCTCTGAAGATCACTTTATTTTTGGTCCATTTTCGAAATCTGAAAGTGAACTCCAGACCAAGGGGCTCCTATCTGAAACTTTTCAAATATATTTTCAGTATTCTCTCATGATGTCGCACCTACTCAGCTATCAACTTTTTGCCCTGCATTTACTTTCTCAAAACCCTCTGGGCTCCTCTACCATATGACTTATAGCTGTTTTAATCCGAGAAGTGGATTGAGAGGCGCAACGGCGTCTACACCTTCCACCTGGCGCAGGTCCTCAACGGACATGGTTGTTTCAGGAGGCTCCTGTTCCGAATAAGGCGGAAGGAAACGCCCGTGTGTTACCATTGTATAGATCGCTCGGAGAACACGGTGGAGCATACGGTGGAGGTTTGCCCGGCTTGAGCGGAGCACCACCTTGTCCTCACGGAAGCGACTGGCGGCGGTGATCTCTCGCGTCCGGCCCTGGTCCAGGCCATGGTACGGAGCGAGAGGTCATGGGAAGCCATCACCTCCTTCTGCTAAGCAGTAATGCTTTCGAAGGAGGAGGTGGAGCGCATAAGGGAGAAGCTATCGTTGCGCCCTCACGCCCCTAGTCATTAAAGGAGACGCCCTGGGCGTCGGGAGTCGATAGCAGATTCCCGGCCACCATAGGCGTGGGATAGCGGACGGTGAGCAATGGGTAGCTCGTCGTCCAGTAAGGACCAGGCCCGGGTCTATGGCGTGCTGCATTCCACGCTCGCCTCAAAGACATGTCAGTATCAATTGACGGGGTCAGCTAGGGCCGATGCCTGCCAGGGTCGCGGATTGTTCGAAAGAGCACAGGCAACTGAAGGAACACGGGTGGGTTTTAGTCAGTAAAAGTCTGACACGCCCTTCCGCTTCGCCCAGGGCGGGAGAAGTAATTTAACGACAACCCACACAAAAAAAAAAAGTTGTTTTAATCTAGGACTGCTAAGGACCATTAACTATTAATTTTATCTATAAATACTTTTTAGCAGAGGTATAGCATAATCAGCCTATAATTTTCCCACTGCTGAGACACAAGCCTCTTCTCGGTGATAGGGAGTGGGCCGTTATCTACCACGCGGGTCCAGTGCGGGTTGGTAGATGTCACACATCTTTGAATTTTTGCTTCTAGAACCTGCCGGATTCCTCACGATGTTTTCCTTCACCGTTTTGAGAGAGCAGTATGAAATAATTTACACAAATTAAAGCGCCTGTCTGGGTTCGAACCTGCGGCCTACAACTCGTAACTCTCGGCCGTCACTACTTGGCTACTGCTGCTGCCACAAATATTTTATTGATGAATAATCAGAAAACAAGAAAAGTTGAAAATGAATTAAAATCGAATTTATTACTTATAAGACTTTTGTTGACTAAAATCCGACTTCAACATCGGTTCTTTTAATTAAAACAGTCCTAAACCCCCATCCAATAAATCAAATTGAGGAAAACCCTCTATATCCCCTAAATTTCTCTTCCGTATACACTAAAAGCGAAATAATGCATTTGTACTCACAATCCGACAATCCGACATTATAATTACATATGCAAATCCGTTTTTTTTTATTTGTGTAGCAATCATTTGAACGGGATGTAGCCGAATGGTTAAAATCACAGAACCCATGTTAGAGGAGAACATTTTAGATTTTCAACATGTTATTTTTGTTTGTTTTTTAAACGATAATTGATTTTTGTTTTTCTTTTGAAGTGAATATCAAGAAGTGAGTGAGTGAGTGTGTGGAGTGAGTGATGAAGTGATTAACATTTAATGTGCCATTAAATAATGGCATTTAATCGAAACTCAAATAATTCACATTTTCCTGCCCTTAAAAATATTCTTGAACACTCTAATATAATGATTGCGCTTATTCTTGTGAAACTCAAATAATTCCTATTTTGCGGTGCTACAAATACTAAATATTTACTCGCGCGGTTCGTCGCGTTTACTGAACCGCGACGAACTTGAATGTTACAGTTCTAACCTAACCCATTTGTTCGGGGAGCCCTAGCTTTGTTACTGCGGCCAATTGGGCTCGCACGTGGTTAGTCACAGCTCCAACCTAACCTAACCAGTTTGGTCGGGGTACCCTTTTTTAACCGACTTCAAAAAAAGGAGGAGGTTCTCAATTCGTCTGTATGTTTTTATTTTTATTTTTATGTGTGTTAGCTCAGAACTTTTTTCTGGGTGAACCGATTTGGATGATTCTTTTTTTATTTGACAGCTGGTGCTTTACACGTGGTACCATTTAAATTTGATCAAGGTCTGCCCAGAAGTTTTTGAGTTATCCTTAATACTGTATATTTTTTCCACTTAGTTTATATTGATGATGTGTTAATAATTTCCTGTCACTGTTATTTACATACCAACTAGTGGTATACGAATTTGTGTGGGGTAGGTACCGCAATTAAAAAGTGAATAATAAAAACTTTTTTTACAAAAAAACAACCGACTTCCAAAAAAAACACTAAAAGACGTGAAAAATAACTTTAATTTCGGAAGTCGGTGGTCAAAAGCGAAAATACAAATCAAAGACACCGACTTCTGAAATTAAAGTTATTTTTGTAAAAAAGTTTTTATTTTGGTAACTGTTTAGAAATCCTCATGGATGCCCTCCACCCTGGGGCGGGCAGAGGGGTTTGTCAGACTGTTACTGACTAAAAACCACCCCAGTGTTCCCTTCGCACACTTGCACTGGGGATTATGGGAACTTGTGTGCCTTCCACGATCCCCGGCTAGTGCCAACCCGCCTCTGCGGACTTCCTCAAGTGTACGGGGGGAGTGAGGTGTAAGACTCCCCCCGCGACGTCCAATAGAGGCAGTCGTGGAACACTACGCGCCGCCGGCTCGGATCCTGCACAGTTATAACCTTTGGTCGGGGTACCCTAGCTTAGTTACCGCGTCCCATACATTTAGGTCGAGTAGGTATTGAAGTTGTGAGCTGTTGTTGTTGTTGTGAGTTGTGTTGTTGTGTTGTGTTTTTGTTGTTGTGTTACTTGATATTTTTTTCACGATTCCGATGTTGGTCCCATGACGAAAGTTGTTCGGTTTGGTTGTATGGTCTGCCCACACCCTTAATATGCACGTATTTACATACTAACGTGCACGTCTTTCTACACCGTTCTCACATGTATAATGTCAATATGAATGATGTAACCAATTTTTTTTGTAACTATATTTTATGTTGATTTAAAAGAGTGTCCATGGAGTTTCTTGCCCGTTCTTCTCCATAGGTACCTACTACGCTTTGGAATGGGCAACTAGCTTCATTTTTCTGACCGACTGACCCCTTGACAATTCAAAAGTGGCTGTAATTGGTTTATTTGAATTAAATGCTTTGAATTTGAGTTTGTGTTTATGACGACACATTTCTGATTTATGCTGTATATTGGTCATCTTCGTTTACCATTCCATCGAAAAACAACCTAAATTCTATTCTTCTTTCATAATCAATCATTAAACCGGCCAAAATTACCTCAAAGAAACTAAAAAGTAATATCCACCGAAATATATTTACAGATAACTTCATCCAACCGGAAACATAAATCTTTCGAAACCATATTTCATATCCAAATCATCGTTTAAAAGGAAAAACGCTTTGAAAATTCAGTAAAACACATATATCTTGTTGGGAAAGCATTTTCCGGATTAAAGAAGTGTATTCAGTGTTGGGTTCCGTACCCAGAAGGTGCCAAAGGAACTCTATTACTAAGGCTCCGCTGTCCGTCCGTCTGTCACAGGGCTGTATCTTTTGAACCGTAAGAGCGGGGGTACACGATGCGTTGCGGCGCCGCACCGCAAAGATTTCACCGTATCACCATAGCGCTGCATCGCTCGTGCGCCCGCCGATACGGTGAAATCTTTGTGGTGCGGCGCCGCAACGCATCGTGTCCCCCGCTCTAATAGATAGACACTTGAAATGAATTTCCACAGAGCGTGCACTACTATGACCGCTATAACAACAAATTATATAAAGTAAAATATTAAAGGGATCACACAAAAAACGTGTTTTATTTTACAAACTGTAAAAAAAATGTGGTCTTGAATGTGGTACGGTGGTACGGAACCCTTTTTATGCGGCTCCAACTCGCACTTAGCCTTTTTTTATGACTTTCTGCGTAGTTAAAACGGACCGAAATGAAAGATCTATTATGGAACGATAAAAATTCGATTGGAATGCGAGAAATGCAATCGGGTTTATATGAGATGTTGGAATAAAATGGTTTTTATATGAAATGAACGATTTTTTTGGGATTAAGAGTTTTAGCTGAATTTTCTGTTTGTCATGTTTAGCTAAAGTATGACTAGAAACGTTACTTATATTTTAGTTTAACGTGTGAACGGACATAATCTGACATTTTAACTATGACTGACTATGACATGACATGACTATGACAGACTTTAACTATGTTGGGGTCGACCTCCAGTCTAACCAGATACAGCGAAGTACCAGTATTTTACATGGACCGACTGCCTATCTGACCTCCACAGCCCAGTTACTGGGTAACACCTTTGGTTACTATCCTGGTTAGTTTATCTTCTCTGTTTTTTTTATGATGATCGATATGACATACGGAAACCACCTTTTAGTACCTTTTTAGTACGTGTTTTACGTATATATTTGTTGTATATGTACATGGTACACCACTAACTACCTGCATTATTGTCTCTCCTTCTCCCTTAACTCCATCCAACGTCAGTAAAAGATCGCTTTTAGCGATAAGACCGCCCATTGTGTCACCCTATGTAAAATTCGTACATTTATATCTGTAATTTTTATGGTGTACATAATAAAGAGCATTCTATTCTATTCTATTCTTTTACGATTTTATTTTCAAAGAGCGTCATGTACAGTATTAAGTTAAGAAAAATTTATAATCAAATTACCAATCTGTAATTGTTTTCTTAATGTTGGATATGTCGAAGCATATAGCATGTATAATGATAATATGAAATACGAATTTAATATCAAATCCTAAGCACCAAAACGTCCTTCTGAAATTAAATAATTTACCGAACATAATACAATCAAAATCAATTCAGCGGTTTCCGACTTCACCCCATACGAACATAGGTACATATATTATAGGCATGTTAGAATCTGTTTGCTCCTCAGAACAATGTTTACTCGTAAGGTTTGCACAATTTCGCGGTTTCATTTCGGCATCCTTTTGATCTCAATCTTCATGGTTTAATAGGGGATCTAACTTGTAAGTGTACTTTGAGTGTGTGGAACAATATACGTTTATTTGTACTGATTTGTAAGTTATATCTTTCTTATTTGGTGGCTGTTTAAGTTATTTGATTCGATTGGGGTCGAGTTGTCTGGGTCGGGTTGTCAGAGTCGAGTTTTTGGGGTCAAGTTGTTCTAGGATTGATTTATCACGGGGTCCAGTGGTCCGGGTCAAGTTGTCCGGTTCGAGTTGTCCGGGGCGAGTTGAACGGGTCGAGTTGTCTCGGGGTCGAATTTTGTGATACCGGTTCGATGGTTGTGTAATTTTGTCAATAATTGCATGTTCTGGATAAATATAATTTTATGGTGTTTTAATCGATAAATACATAACATGAATCGCATTAAAGTGAGTTCTTAAGTCACCTTGCTGGTCACTGAGGAATTTTTGACAGTAGGTACAATGTTTAATAATAATGGCAATGTACTGTCCTGTTACCTCTGATCCTATACCTATGATACCTACTGATCTGAGGTCAGAAAGTGGGGGGTGCCCCCCCCCCACCCCCCACTTCAAGGGTTAAGGGGTTAAGGGTAAAAAAACAGTTTATCTCGATTTCCGGCAAAACTACAAGTCCTATGGAAAAAGTTAAATGGCAAAGTTGTAGGTAGTAAAAAGATCTACAACTTTTGTATTTACACTTTATTCACATAACCTCAAAATTTATGTGAGAAATTCAAATAACCAAGTTTTTGGTATTTGATTTTTATCTTTAACAAAGAAATGTTCTTTTTCACGAAATTTGCTGAAAACTTACCTTTTTATGTTCTGAACACACTGTATTTGTTTTGATTTAAAATAATAATTTTATCACCTTATTTTCACTTAATAGCGATAAAGCACCCTAATTTTCAATCGAAAATTCTCGCGTCAAAATATCTGATTTTTATAAAAAGTCGGCAGGTTTTTTGTTCTTTGAAATCTCTACTTTATGATGGTGTAAAAAAAATACATTACTATGGTAAATGTTCATTTCCCGACCTCAGATCGCCCGTAAATTAATTTTTCTTACATTTTTGTTATATTCTCTTCCTTTTCCAATGGGTTTCATCCTACTATTTTTTTTTTCACTTTTTACCATTTTCACAGGCTTCAGCTTTAGTCTATGATGTTATATTTCCAGAGCAAATGAGTAGTAGCTTCCCAGTACAGATCTGTATTTTCAAAAACAAAGTTGATGCAACTGCAAATTTAAAGTTATGCGCATTATCACAAATTCTTCTGTTGTCCCTTCATATTATATGCACAGTGTCCAAATATTTATACGTATTAATGGTGTAGTTAATTCATTTAACACATCCGTGTACGAGAATATTAGTCTCGTACCCCTGGCTATTTTCATAACGCATAGACTTAGGAACATGTAGAGTGGCTTCTGTAACATATTTCTAGTGTATAAACCAACAATATCAACTGAGTAAAAATATCTGCCAACAAAACTTCACGTGGGAAATAAAAATCCCACAAAATACTTTGTGTTTCAACATCTCTTAATGCTCATTTTTTATTTCGCTTATTAAATATTTAAATTTAGATAATATAAGATAAAAAATCATGATTATCTTGATTTTTATTCCACCAAAGTGGATAAAAATCATGCTGCAACAGGTACCTGCTTACGGTACGGTTTTTTTAAATGTATTTATCTTTTAATAACTAAATTTAAATCTTTAAATTAACACAAAAACATCATCATCTTGTACAGAAAAAAATGAGCATTAAGAGATGTTGAAACGAGGTATTTTGTGGGATTTTTATTTCCCTCGTGAATTTTTGTGAGCAGATATTTAACTCAGTTGATATTCTTAAAGTTTTTACTCAGTTATTATAAAAAATCATGCTGTAACGGTAACCTACTTACGAGTAAGTAAGCAGCGGGATAATTGCATAACATACAACAGTAGGAATGGCTTTCATTTTGACAGTTCAACAACATTCATTGCGTTATTTACTGCTTTGTTAAGTAAACAAATTTTTCGAACATATGAAGCAATGTATTAGCAATATCCGTAGAAATAATTCAGATTCTGATTGAGATTCTGATTGAGGGTATGTTACTCAATTAGGGTGCAGGTCACGTTCTTGACCTTTGATACATCATTTATTTATTTGTGTCTACATTTATATTTATTAGCCGTAATTTCAGAGTTCTTCCTTTCTATCCATAAACTATTCAAACAATTCTACAAATTTTTTGTTTAGCTCTGTGCTCAAATCCCTTCATATTAGGTCTTTACCTATGAAATTGCCGTTCTGCAGTACTGGCCATTTCAAATCAAAATAATTTTTGTTTGGCTAAGAATTCTAATTTCAAATTAATTTTATTTTAAAAACATGGATTTTTTTTCTAAAAGTAGTCATTTCTTTATTGATTAGTGTTACATTTTCATCGCATTTCAATCTTTTTCGTCATCATGGATACGTTAAAAATTCGAGTAATTATGGAATATGAGTACCGTCGTGGCAGCAACGCGGCACAAGCGGCACGCAACATCAACGACGTTTACGGAGCTAACACTACAAACCAACGCACCACCTGTTATTGGTTTGCTCGCTTCCGTTCTGGAAATTTCGACCTGAAAAATGAACCTCGCGGTCGTCCGAAGACTTTGGTCGACAATGACGAATTAAAGGCGATTGTGGAAGCTGATGATACACAATCTACGGCTGAATTAGCAGCAGCTTTCGACGTTAGCGTCAAAACAATATTGGTCCATTTGCGTCAAATTGGCAAGGTAAAAAAGCTTGACAAATGGGTGCCCCACGAACTCAATGATCGCCAGCGCGAAGTACGCGTCGAGACGTGCCTTGCACTGCTCAACAGACACACAAATGAAGGAATTTTGAACCGCATTGTTACCTGCGATGAAAAATGGATTCTGTTTGATAACCGTAAGCGCTCAGCAAGTTGGTTGGATCCTGGTTCAGCACCTAAACAATGCCCTAAACGAAAACTTACCCCAAGAAAAGTGATGGTCACTGTTTGGTGGTCTAGCGCCGGTGTGATTCATCACAGCTTCTTACCAAACGGGGTGAGCATTACTGCAGATGTGTACTGTGAAGAACTGAACACAATGATGGAGAAGCTGGCGCATCTCCAACCAGCATTGGTCAATCGCTCGTCTCCGCTGCTCCTGCACGACAACGCGCGACCTCATACTGCACAGCAGACGGTCTCCAAGTTGCAAGAACTGGGGTTGGAAGCTCTCCGTCATCCGCCCTACTCACCAGACCTTGCGCCTACAGACTACTACTTTTTCCAGAATTTGGATAACTTCTTGGCGGGAAAAAAAATTAATACCCGAGAGGCAGTACAAAATGCCTTTGAAGAATTTGTTGCCTCCCGTCCAGCTGATTTCTTTAAGAAGGGCATCAATAAACTGCCACTGCGATGGCAAAGATGCATTGATTGCATGGGTGATTACTTCGATTAATACAAATAAAAAATTCATGAAAAAAATTCGTTTAAATTTTTTCATACAAAACGGCAATTTCATAGGTAAAGACCTATTATTTAACACTTTTCTCGATACAAAGCTTGCGTATTAAAAAACCCTAACAAAATTGCTAACGTATATCAAAATAACATAACACGCTGAAATAACCGTCACTTATTAGTACACCTACATTTTTTGTTTCTTTTGTCCATTTATGTGAAAATTCCATTAAAATTTCAGAATAATATTCCCCTGTCTATTCCCCACTAGGTCTATGCCCGGCTATCAGGGTAGCAATTTGCCAGCGGCGGCCGCGGCTCGCCCTTTGACAAGTAAATTGCGACTTAGACTTGCAGATTAAACGCAGATTACATTTGTTGGCTGGATATAAGCTGGACGTTTTCAGTTTTTTAGGCAACAGCATTTCCTGAGGTGTGAATTTATGGCAGGGTAGGTTTTGGTTTAGTTTCGTTTAAAGAGCCAAGTCTTTTTAACTTCCCATTAGGGTAGGCAGATACTACAGAACGCCACCTGCTACGAACCTTACATACTCCTTTTGCCTCGTTTACGTTCATACATCTGGTCATACACGCACGCTGTTTGCAAGTACTATGCACCTGACCTTGCTGAAGAACATCACCAATAATGTCACTATATTTCCTGCTAGGGCGTCACCCCCGGAATTTCCACTCAAATCGGCCTTCCTCCTAGGTTCCTTGTAAATACCTTTTGTTAGTCGCCTTTCATTCATCCTCTCAATATGACCAAACCATTTTTAAATCAATTTTGACTAAAGAGTCTTACTAAGCTCTAACTAGAACTCAAACAGAAAGCGTTTGTTTCAATTAAACCTGTTACAGGCACTTTTGAACTGTCAGGGAATCGGTCAATCAGAAAGATGAAGCTAGTTGCCTACTCTAAAGCGTAAAAGGTTCCTATAGATAAGAAAACGCAAAAAAATCCAAGGACACTCTTTAAAATCAAAATATTGTTACAAAATATTGAAGCACACTGTATAAACAGGTATGAGGAACAGGGTGTAAAGTTCACTCATACCTCCATAGAAAAGGGAGGATCCTCCGACCAGACGGTTGTTGTGTCTGGCGGGCAACTGCCCGACGGTTGATGTCGGGACGTTGTATATATGCTAGTCGCGCGGTAAACTCTGCTTGCGCGATGCAGGATTTGCGTGACGTCAGAATAACGTGTAGCTCGCATGTGGCGATGTTGATACCGCTACACAGGTATTACACACATTAGAAGACAGCAATGACCAGCAATGCATTGCAGTGCAACAGAGTACCTACCTACATAATATATGTAGACAGATAGCGGTGGAGTTGGTAATAATTACCCTTCATCAATAGGACACAAATGGGAGGAGGGCTATCCTCACTATCTAGTAGGTGGACCAGCACGCTAATTGCGGAACATACTATATATCACAATCTGAATCATTTTGAAGCTTATTACTTAATCCATTGCTTCGTGTGTTAGAAAAATTTGTCTGCTCAACAACGTAAATAACGCAATGAATGTTGTTGAACTGTCAAAATGAAAGCTATACCTACTGTTAGTGTGTTACGTAATTCGCGGATTGTTCGAAAGAGTTACCGTGCCCTGGCGCACAGGCAACTGAAGGAACACGGGTGGGTTTTAGTCAGTAAGAGTCTGACACGCCCTTCCGCTCCGCCCAGAGCGGGACAGGTCATTTGATGATATCCCACCCAAAAAAAAGTGTGTTAAGTAATTACCCCGCAGGTTATCAATGATGCTGATTAAACACATAACTAAAAAAAACTGAAAATATAACGTAAAATAAAAAATACAGACCATAAACGGACAGTCTTATCGCTAAAAAGTTATGTAAAAAATTCGGAAATACTCGTTGAAATAAGCTTATCACTGCTTCTGCTGTCCCTAAAACTGTTACAAACTTCCGAAACATTATATTGAAACATCAACGTTGCTTTCAGAAGAGTTATTAACGAAACTTTGCAACGAAAAAAATCGGTTTATTGATTGTAGAAACACAAGGTCATTATGAGTCGACGTTTTTGCCCGCCCTTTAATATCCCGGTTTTAATATCTCGGTCCTGGCTACCCGGTTTTTATGAAAGACTTTGCTAATCGAGTATTTATATATTACTTATATCGTTACACTGTTTCTCTTTGTATGGGAGGAAGATTTTTTAGAAAGATCGCCTTTTGTTTGTTCTTTCATCAAATCAGACCTAAAAGGGTTTTGATTTTCTAAAATCAAAACCCTTTTAGGTCTGATTTGGGGTTTTTTTGATTTGAGTCTGTTACGTAATTAGGGTGCTGGCTCTAGCCAGCACCCTAATTACGTAACAGACTATCTATAACAATCTGAATCATTTTGAAGACTATTGCTAATCCATTGCGTCATATGTTCGAAAAATTTGTCTGCTCAACAACGTAAATAACGCAATGAATGTTGTTGAACTGTCAAAATGAAACCCATTCCTACTGTTAGTGTGTTACGTAATTACCCCGCTGGTCGTATAATAAAGCAAGGATTTCCTTTTGACATGGTTTAAATCATAGAGACAGTTATTATTTTAAGAACGTTACTTGGCTTAAAATACAATTCTTATACAAAACTGACACTAAGTACTAAGTTGTCAGCTTTGTATTATGAACTTTACTACAGTTGGAATAAAGTCCGAAGTTCAAAATGGTTCCATAGTTTAAACTTGGGTCTGAACATATACTTTGTATTGTAATCTATGACGCAGAAAGCCATAAACCGCCCACTTTATATTTTGTAGTGTTAAAATTTATATTTTTGTTAGGTTTTTTCTGGTGCACAATAACATATATAAATAAATAAATCTCAATCTCTCAAACCGGTGAAGGAAAACATCGTGAGGAAACAAGCATGTCCTAGAACCAAAAATTCCAAGACAGTCATGTGACATCTACCACTCCATTACCGAGAGGAGGTCTGTGTTCCAGCACTGGGAACGTTATAGGCTCATTATGATAAATAAATAAGGCGGTTATATTTTTTACCATGGGCCAAGCGGACTTCCTTTAATTAATTAGTTTTTTTTTCGAGATTAAAAGCATTCTATGTAATTTTGTAGGAGCCAGATAACTTTTTTGCCAAATGTTATACTCAGAAGTCATGTCAATGTAAATTTTTGACAACCTTTTGGTATCAAGTCGTCGATTCTTATGCCTCTGTAAGCAAGTAGAGCAGCGCCTTAAGGCGGTACCCCGACCAAAACCTTGCCATAGTGCGTTATGCAGAGGCTATTAACTCATTCACTATGGGTAATAAACTACACCTAAAAGCACATTATTATTGTTCGACATCTTATCATCACATTGCACGTTCTTATTTGTTTGTATGTGTTATAAATACATTCAAAATCTCCTTGTAAAAAACTCACTAAAATTATTGATTGCACGCATCTTTTGCTAAAGGTGACGTTCTATTAATTTGAGGATTACACTAATGGATAGATAATTAAAAAATCTAAATAATTCACGTTTTATTTTGTTTCAAAACATCACTTGTCTTTTTTTATTAAAAAAAAAACATGTTTTTTGTGAATTTTATGTTAAATGAGCTTGCGTAGGGAGCGAGACAGAGCGAGACTCAGCGATGGGACAGAGAAGGACCGAACGCTCAAGGTCGTCTGGTCGGGGAAGCGCCTTAAGTGCGTAACATACTTTCGATCACAATCCAAAGGTTTTGAAGGAAATTCCTATTAGCATTGCTTCACATGTTTAAAAAATTCGTCTGATCAACAACGAACGTGACAGAATTGTCAAAATGAACACAATTGGGTTTAATTTAATTGTCATTCTATGTGTGTTAAGCAATGATCCCACAGGTTGCTCTTGTTGCTCTCAAAGGCAAAAGAATCATCCATTTCAACAACAGAGAACAATATCATTAATTCTCACACAAATTGTCCCAATAAATGAATCCAATTCATTAATATTACTACAGTTAAAGTCAGTGCGGCCTGTGGGTGACAACAGGTTGTAAAATAACATCACGTTTGCGGTGTCAGGGGATTTAACTGACCATCTGTGGTCAGTTCAGTAGTGTGTGGTTGTGGTGGTGGTGGTTGTGGTGTGGTGGTGGTTGTGGCTGTTTACTCTGGTAAACAGCAATGAGATTTGCATCAAATACTCTACACTTTTGCATAGATTACACCTGTAGCGGTATCTACATCGCCAAATGCGAGCTACGCGTCACAGTGACGTCACGCAAAATCCTGCATCGCGCAAGCAAAGTTTACCGCGCAACTATCATAAATACAACGTCTCGACATCAAAAGTCGCGCGTCGGGCAGTTGCCCACCAGACACGACACCCGTCTGTTCGGAGGATCCTCCCTTTTCTATGTAGGTATGAGTGAACTTTACACCCTGTTCCTCATACACCTATCAATTGTATGTATATATGTAGGTATTTGACTTAGTACTTTCATCATGTTTATGAATTTATTACCTTTTATAATTATATAAGCTAAATGCTGCTAAACGGAATGAATATGACAGATAGATCGTCATTATCAACCCACTTTATTTGGAGACAGGGGATGGCGCATTACTTCTTTTGCTTCCATACCTATGTCTCTACGTACCCTAGGTATTTAATTAGTCGTCATGTCACTGAGCTAGAAAGTGTGGCCATTATTTTCTTTCACACAATCCATTCATCTTTTCATCGGTCTTACACTTTTTCGGACATTCATCCATAACGCAAACTCATTTTAAACCCAATATCACTGAGAAGTTTTAGGTAACCTACAAAATTTCTTCAATACTGACTTGATATCAATCCATTTTAAATCGCAAAACTTTCCACATATCTAACAAAGATACTCTATTAGAAGACCAAAACTAACACAATATAGATAAGTAAATATAACAAAGAGACACAACGAAAACGAAAACCAAGTTCCAAGAAACGACCATCGAAGGACGAGGTTCTTCATATCAGGACACAGTATTATTGTGTGTCGCAGATGTTCGCCGCATTATCGTGGTTATGAGTTAAATGTACCGACCCGAGACACAGTGCCATCTAATTGGAAAACTTGAAAAGGTGCGAGCTACCGCTAACAATTGAATTTTCCCTTTCGCCGGGCTTGTTGTGTTTGTGAAAATGTTTTGGGGAGGTACTTTTGAGTTTGTTGTTGATGTTGAGGTAAGTAAGAAGGCCCGGAGTATAAGAAACGTAAATTCGAACGATTTTAAAGTGGAAAATACTGGTTTTGCACACAATACTTACTTATGTAGTTTTAACATTTTATTCATATCTTACGTTAGATTTACGTCAAGCATTCATCCTAGGCTCTCTGCAGGCTTAGCAAAAGCACCGTCTTGTCGACGGAAGAATAGACAAAAATGACGTTTCGTGAAGACCGAACGACGGCAGCAAAGTAGAAAGAGTCAACTGCACTTTTTACGAAATTCAGTAATTTATTCACGTTTATCTTTTACCTATTTTGCTTATATCTCGAAAAGGTATGTCCTATCGCAAAAATAATGAAAATTTCGACCCCCTTTATGGAACCCCTAAACCCCTAAAACTCAACATGTAGGTAAGCATTTTTCACATTTTCCATACAAAAAGTCAAAAATTCCTTTTTTCTTTTCCATTTTTATACTTTGTGGCCGTCGAGTAAAAAGTTTTCTACTGTCTTTAGCATGGCGATTAAACAATCAAATTGTCTTCACTACCTTAGACAACTGTCTTCTGAAATAGTCTAAATTAAAAAGGACCTAGACAACGATCGGCAGAAACGAAAGACAAAATGACAGATTTAAGAAGGATTTTTACGGTGCAATGTCAAAAATAAAGAAACGAAATGTCACTTTGTATGGGAATAGCCGTCTCTATTCTTCGAAGAGATAGAAAGCGGCATGCTAAGCCTGCTGGTGTCATGTGAAACGAGCTACAGAAAGAGATTGTCACAAAGTTACGGTCAGCATCAAGAGTCTATTAACACTTTAGTTCACTTTAGGTTACTTTAGTTAATTTTAGTTCACACTTTAGACATCGATGCGCAACCTTAAATATGGATTGAGTACATAATTCTGAACACCCCTTCGTTGAAATTTATGTCGGTTATTTTTTTCTTTAATTATGTCCCATTCTTTTTGACAGCCTAGGTATTGCACTTTTCTATCAAACAGCATTTTTTTTTTTTAAATGACCGATCAAAAATTATCTACGCTACGGATTCTAGAATCATATGCTCAATTCGTGGTTACAGTTGGTGTGTCCATGTCCTTTCCATCCTGTATACAATTGAGCAAAATAGGTAAATAATAAATAAATAAAAGTTTTATTGTTTCTCATACAATTGTTCAACAGCACAAAATTGAGGCAGCCCCGGTAAGTTATAAGTATACTTGTGATGGGGTTACCTCGCAACTTCCCATGGGTTACATGGTTATCTACAATGTTGAGACATAATTAAAAAAATGAAAAAATTTAGGTTCTAGGATGATACAAAATTGTTTTAGCATGTTCAAGTATGTGTAGTGTTTGTGTGTATGTGTGTGGGGGTGGATGCGCGGGTTGTATGGGTGTGAGTAGGTATGTGTGTGTGTTAATGATTGTTTATCTGATGTATGATTGATTGGGTTCTTCATTAGCATATTCTGGTTAATATAACTATTAATAATAAACTACTAACCACTACTACTACTACAATTAATTTTTTGGTTATATAATTATTATTATTAAAATACCGATGATACATATTACTCTTAGCTATTACTTACATGAAATACTGTAAAGTAGTGTATCAAATGACTTTGAGTCATTTACTTTTCAATATTTGTAAATATGTGAGCACCATGTATCTATCTCATAATTAATTTACCTACCTGTCATTGCGTTATATTTAATTCTTTTTACCTATTGGGGTATAGTAATTTAATTCTAGGTGCATCGTCTTCACATGTAATTATATAATTAATGTATACATAATATTTTAAAACATTTTAAGAAGAGTAACGGGAAGTTTGGAATTGGCTACATAAAAATAAACTAAAAATAAACTTAGACAAAACACAGATCATGCTATTTCAACAAAGAACAAGACAGCTGAAATTAAATATATTGTATGCAAACCAAAGAATAGCTGAAACCAATTCTGCTAGATTTCTTGGGCTCCAATTGGACAGTAAACTTGACTGGAAGTGTCATGTTGACAGTGTTTGTAGGAAACTAAACCAACCAGTACTCTTATGCGCTGTATAATTTATCAAAAAATGTTAATGACTCCATAGTTCTGACAGCGTACAAAGCCTATGTGACATCAACATTACGTTACGGACTAATATACTGGGGTAACAGTACTGATAAATTAATTGCATTTAGAGCGCAAAAGAAATGTGTACGTGCTATGTTCAGACTGAAAAAAACTGATAGTTGTGCTCCGTTATTTAAAATATATAATCTTCTTACCCTGCCATGTTTGTACATATATGAGACAGCAGTATTTGTCAAATGTAACCTTCAATTATTTCATCCATTTAGATCCAAACGACGCAACAACGATATATGTGCTGGTCCACATAACACTGCACTCTACTCAAAAAGTTTTTTGGGAATGGCACCCAAGATCTATAACAAGATGCCTACAGCAATAAAAGTACTGGACGACATAAGTAATTTCAAAAAGGCTCCTTTTAAACTACTGGTAGATAAAACATATTATACACTAGACGAGTTCTTATCTGACAATTTTTAATATAATTGTTAATACTAATTGATAATGAAAAGATGTTGTTATATCTATCTCCTATACAATGTGACATACTTACTTGACTGATTTGGATTTTAATATGATGATTTTTGACATGATAGACAAATATTGAATTTAATGTAATAACCTAACTTATTTTATTTAATTTGTTATTGTATAATTAAATGTATTGATTAATATTATTGTAACGTATTGTTTGTACGCCCTGTGGGTAGAATGTAGTGATACCTGTAAAGATATGGCCTAAGCTTGTTAACACCTGTAATTAATGACACTTAAATTGACAAATAAATGGATTTGATTTGATTTGATTTGAGTTTCTTGCCCATTCTTCTCCATACGAAACTACATTTTGGAAGGGGCAGCTAGAATAAATTCTATTTTTTTGTAAATTTTGACGTTCAAAAGTGCCTTTTATGTGCCTATTTGAAATAAATGATTTGACTTTGACTTCTATTTATATTTTATGTGAGGCAAAGCCGAACTGTACTTAAACACAATGTCCAAAATACGTTGTGGCATTTTGACGGCCGTCTGGTCATCATCATCACCATTTCAGCTGAAAGACGTCCACTGCTGGACATAGGCCTCCCTCAAGTACCGCCACATCGACAAGTTCTTTGCTTCTGGCGTCGAGCGGATTTCCGCGGCTTTCATAAGGTCATCGGGTCATCGGGTACATGTGTATAATTGAAATCGCTTGAATCGCTGACGACAGTACTGTAACCATAGCACCTAAAAATTTGCTTAATTACTATTCTGACTCTACTGATTCATTGAATTCTATAATTACCTGGCTTAATAATAATAATTTGAAAATTCATCTTAGTAAAACCAACATTATGCATTTTAGACAACGAGAAAATTTACGTAATTCATCAAAATTTAATTTAGTATACAAACATAAGATAATACAAGAATCTGAAACAGCCCGACTTTTGGGATTAATCATTGACAAGCAATTAAATTGGAAAACCCACATTAATGAACTTTGTAAAAAAATTAGCACTTCTTCATATGCTCTTTATAAGTTGGCACCGACTGTCAACACAGATACTTTACTTGCGGCTTATTATGGGCTGGTTGAATCAGTGTTAAGATTCGGAATAATTTTCTGGGGCAATTCAACTCAAAAGGACACTGCGTTCAAAGCACAAAAGCGTTGTATACGGGCTATGTTTGGGCTGCAATCTAAAGACAGTTGCAAATCAATTTTTAAACAGCACAGAATTCTAACACTTCCGTCAGTTTACATATTGGACATATCGCTATTTGTAAAAACTAATCCTCATTTGTTTCCCCTATTGACTAATCATTCAGATAGAAATAGACGTGAGAAGTACAGACTTTGGGTGCAATCAGTCCCCGCCAAAACAGCATTTCTAAGGAAAAGTGTAATAGGCATGGCCCCATTAATATATAATAAGATTCCTAATGCCATTAAGATAATGAATATTAATTCATTCAAGAGAGAACTAAAAAAAATGTTAATTAGTAAGGGATATTATAATGTCACGGAGTTCTTGAATGACAAATTTTGAATGATCATAACTTAATATTCTGATTATTGTTTTAATTGGAGTATTTTTATTCTATTATTATTTTGAATTTTACTGTTTTAGTTATTTTAATTTGTATTGTTTTAGTTATTTTAATTTTATTGTTTTAATTATTTTGAATTTCTTGACTATATTTTCGTATTGACTGTATATTTTTGTATTGACTGTAATTATGTATTTGAATTTATCGAATTTTGACATTTATTTCCTACTCTAAATATTTTGTACGCCGAATATGGCAAAACATGTTGAACTAGCAATTTTAAACACATTTCCATCCATATGTGCATATTTTATGTATCATGTTACACATGTTTATACAAATAAATGCATCTTTATCTTTATCTTTATCTTTATCTTTGAATTGAAGTAAAACCTGACTAGACCTATTTATACTGGACATACCTCAATTTCAATAGAAAAGAAACTTATTTCTTCAACTTCGTGATGCCCGTGGAATAGATTACCATACAAATAAAACTTGAAGATACATACAAAAATCTAGACTGCAATCATACTTCATAAAAACTCGGGCCAAGTCTGCATTGCAAACTCTTTGAGACGGTGCGCTGAGTTTTCGAATAATTATTTTTATACCAAAGTCTGGTCTGAACTTGGTGAGTTTATTCGAGTCGACCATTCACTGGAAAACTTTTGGTCAAACAGGGTATGATAAACAACCAAAAAAAAAACTTTTCTTGAAATACTCGTTTGTTCTTTGACTTGGATTTTCTAAGAAATAAAATATGCAGAAGTAGAAGATTTAATGGCAAACTTGAAGACTGGCTCATTGGCTTGTTTGCACTAGTTTTTTTTTTTACTTGGTAGCTTAGGGAACTAACTAGGGGGCTTTGGCCTCTAGCCTGCAAGTTGTCGAACTACTGGTATTTCATGAAACGACTGTTGAATTCGTGATCCATTTTGAAGTTAGCTAGTCTATATAAGGACTCGGGAGAGGAATAAAGTGTTCGAAATTGAAAAAGAGTGATTACGATATTACTTATATCCAGAGATCCGATATTCGGATGCATATTTACCTAAAGTTAATTTTTAGCTATGAGGAAGCGGTCATAAAATATATTATATGTAAAAAAAAACCCGGGATGCCAGGAACACCAGGAATGCATAACTAGTCGGGTGTATAGTATAGAAACAAAAACGAAATACTTTTTATTTAAAAAAAAAACCCAGGTTTCTTGGATTGCATTGCATTGCACTATTCAAATGGTTATTTATTTAAAATTAATGTTTAACCCACGATGCCTTGAATGGTTAAGGCTTTATGATTGTTATTTCGGTTAGTGGGACACAAAAACGTTTAAATGACCCACAAATATTTTTACACACTTTCATTAATCAAAGTAATACTTAAGTTAAAAAAAAATCGCTCCCTAGCACTATTGATTTAAAAAAGTATCGATAAATCAACTCGATTAAAAACAGGAATCGAATGGAATGAAGAAATCAGTGATAAGATTGATATCCAGATTCCGAATGGTTCATTATCGTGATCGGGTGCGGACTGACGTAACTGATGGCGCCTTCTACTTCGAAATCTTCCGGATATCTTGATTGTTAAGTTCAATATTAGTTATTTTGGAGATTGGGGACCTCTCCCCTTTAATCGATTGAATACTCTTTTGAACTAAGGTGTCCATCCTCTAAACACCAGTTTGAAATACGAACGGTGTCTATTCTCGATTGTTTATTTTGAAAACAAATGAATTCGACTTTGAATTGTATGCGAGCACTTGAACAAAGAATAATGATGATCAGCTGGTTTAGCCTTTCACTTCGCCGTCAAATCGGCGTCAACATAACGTAAGCACGTAACCAAAGCGGATCAGCAGCTCCGATATGTCGAGTCGGCTACGGCTAGGCAACGCCGCGCTTACAGCTCGCTGACCGAATGATAGCACGTGTTGCAACAGTAGTGTGCTGCAGGCAGGCCCCGGGAGGGGTAAGAGGGGCAAGGGTGGACGAAGAGACGTAAGCTCGGGTACGGAGAGACGTAACCGCTGGAACGACGAGCTGTAAGCGCGGGAACTGCAAGTTGACCACGCACCGCACCGTGGTTCGTGAGCTGATTCCGAGGCGAGACGATTACGTTACGATTCCGATTAGTGTGCGTTGTAATAGGGAGTTTCATACAAAGAATACTCAATGGCTCGAGTTGATACAGAGACGATCCTTTACCGATTTGAAATGTGTGCTATTTCCTCTATTCTGAAAAAGCTTAATGTGAAAACTTAGGTGAAGTGAAGCTGTCAATAATATCAATCCCTAGGCATCAAGTGGAATGACAGCCCACGTCAAGCTCACTTCACCCTTACTCTTATTACAAAATAGATCGGCAATACCTCAACTAAGCCCTTTGAATGTTAATACTAATAATAATTATGTCGACTGCGACTTGAATGAGGTTCGACTTGTACTTTACAGAATACGACTACGTACTGGTGCCGTTATCAGTCAACATAGGCAGTCCTGTAGCATAAAATATAATATTTCCAGCCAGTCTGCTAAAAATCGGGCAGATGACGTCATGAGGTGTCACGTAACCGCTGGTCTTGCTGACAATTTAGTTCGAAGTTTGAATTTAGCTGTCAGTACAACTAACGTCGAGAACTGCCTAGATTTAAGAGTTACCTTCAAGACCTGGTTTTGAGGTTACAGTGTAGTTTGTTGTTTCAAGAAAGTTTCAGGAAATCTTTAGAGGAGTTCTAAGTTTAGCAACTTAGGGGAACTTTCAATTCCTAGTGCAGCCACTAGGAGTCTAAAGTTCCTAACCATACGAATAGAACCACAGTTACCTATACTGCTGGATTTCTCCTACAACCATCGACAATTTATGTCCAAATGTCGACATATCTATCTATATATTATACATATATATAAAAATGGATCCCTGAAATTTCCCTTGGTCACGCCATCACGCGTGAACGGCTGGACCGATTTCACATATTTTTTTTTTGTTATGTTCGCCTTTGTCAGGAGAAGGATCTTATGAAATAAAAAAATAAGGAAGTTGATCGGAACCTTACAAAATTTAAGAAAACTTAACGCCAATATTAATTTTACATAACTGTCAGTTGTTTGAAATAACTGTCAGCGATTGACAGAATGCGCGCTGCAAATATCGTTTAGCACAGATGGATCGGTTGATAAATGAGTCGATAGTTTTAGTTTTAGTCAATAGTCAAAACTAAAACTAAACGACATATAACATTCATAGTAAAGACAGGACAACGTCTGCCGGGTCAGCTTGTTTATGTATAAAAAAATGACTAGACTAAAATAACTAGAACAATAATTAAAACTTGTTTTTGTGCGTATGGTATACATCTACAGTTTAGTTTAGTATAATTTCATACGATTTTTAGGGTTCCACACCCAAAGGGTCAATGGAAACCTATCACTAAGCCTCCGCTGTCCGTCCTTCCGTCTGTCTGTCAGCGGGCTATATCTCATGAACCGTAATAGTTACACAGTTGAAATTTTCACAGAGTGTGTGTGTATTTCTAAAGTTAAATGTAAAAGGGTCCCAAAAAAGAAACGTGTTTAAAAAAAAGTGGTGTTATATATTGTATGGTGGTACGGAACCCTTCATGTGCGGGTCCGACTCGCACTTGACTGTTTTTTTTAAACATTTATGTTGATTTTAAAACTGACCATTGTTTAGGGTGGAAAAAAATTGCCATGTTTGTTCGGTCTTGGCAGTGGTCCTCGAGTGGACTACGGCTCACTCCTCACAGACGAGGGCCTGAGTCCCAGCAGTGGGAACATTATAGGCTGAACAAATATGTAGGTCTAGGTAGCTCGTAAGCCCATTCAGTGTGTTACAAGTTTCTGGTTACAAACCTAGGCTCATTCGACCAACTCAATCAGAAACCATATAAAATACACAATGTTCTTTTAGTTTGATTCCTGGTTGAGGCAAGCAACTTTTCAAAAAGATTTGTATGCAATATTACTTACATTAAAAAAAATGGTTTCCTTTAAGATAAGATAAGATAAGATAAGATAAGATAAGATAAGATAAGATATTCTTTATTTGTCTAAACATGGTATACATACAAGAGCATGCAAGATTAAAATCAATTATTTAAGTCCAGTCATGTTTAGCCGTAAGTATCGGCGTACAAATATTTCTATAATATTGAAAACTATTATTATTTTTATTGAAACTAAAAAATTATAAAATTCCACAAAAAGAAAGAAAGTTATGAGTTATATTATTATAAAAAATGCACAAAAAGAAAGAAAGTTACCCAGAATTGCAAATACAAAATTTTTAACTTAGAGACCTGTTAATTCAAAATTATTATTATATCATCATGTCAACATTCAGATTGAAAAAATAAATCACAAATACAAGAACAATGTCAAAGTTTAAAAATGTATGTCAAATTTGAAAGATACATGTCAAAATTACAACCGAAGTCCAAATTAATAGATTTATGTCGATTTTACAATGTTGATTGCTAAATTACAATGTGATCGTCTAGATCATATCAAATTACAAGATTAATGTCAAAATTACAGGATTTATGTCAAAATTATGAGTTAAATGTTCAGATTACAGGATTTAGGTCAAAGTTATTTAATAAAGAACTTTTTCGGCTAGAAATTCGGAGACACTGTAATATGCTTTATGCAAAAGGAACAGTTTTAATTGACGCTTGAATGCATTCCTATTTAACTCTTTCCATCGTTTAGGCAGTATATTAAATATAGTGGGAGCCATGCAGACGATACTCTTGCGCATGAGTGCCGTTTTTGCTGGATAGATGCGAAGAATAGTCGCATCTCTTCTGTTACGCGGTACGGCGTCCTCTAGACGTGGGAACAGTTTGGGGTTAGATTTAACAAACATTGCGGTTTCGAAAATATACATACAGGGAAGTGTTAATATTTTGTACTTTTTAAAATATGGTTTACATGTATCAACCGTTTTTAACCCAAACATAGATCTAATACATCTCTTTTGAGCCTTGAATGCCGTGTTAACGTCGGTAGAATTTCCCCAGAATATAATGCCGTATCTTAGGTGAGACGCAGCTAAGCCATGGTAAGCTGCAATCAAGGTGTCTACATTCACAACTGCAGCTAGAGAGTGCAATGCAAATGCAGAACTACAAATTTTTTTGCAAAGGTTCTCTATATGCGATTTCCAGTCAAGCCTTTTATCAATCATTAGTCCAAGGAATTTCGTACCATTTACGCTTTCAATTGTTTTATTCGTTATATTTATGTCCATGTTTTCTACAGTCGAACGTTGACTAAAATGTATGATTTTAGTTTTATCTAAATTAATTTTTAAATTATTATTATTTAACCACTTTATTATTGATGTCAGAGTATTGTGAATGTCAAGTTTATATTGGATCATGTCACTGTTATTATTAGAAATTGTCACCGTGCTATCATCCGCAAACAAAGTCATAGGATGTGAAATTGATTTAGGTAAGTCATTAATATATAGTGTAAAAAGCGGAGGTCCCAAAACACTTCCTTGTGGAACACCAAAGGTAGTGAGACGTTCCTCTGATAAGTAAATCTCTTCCTTTTTGGTATTGGTATTAATTCTAGTGATTTCGGTCTTTTGCTTTCTATTGCTTAAATAAGATTCAAATAAATTAAGTACATTACCTCTAATACCATACGCGTCAAGTTTTCTAATTAAAATGTCATGTTTTACATAGTCAAATGCTTGAGTCATATCGCAGAAGATAGCACATACAGGTGTTTTTTTATCTACTCTTGTCAATACGGTGTATAGAAAGTCATAGATGGCCATACTTATAGTCTTATTTTCGCGAAATCCTTTTTGCTCATTACATAGTATATTATTTTTTTCTATATAACCGTTTAATTCCTTTTGAATGAATTTCTCAAATATTTTAGAGAAGATAGGTATCAGAGAAATAGGCCTGTAGTATTCCATCAGCTCCCTGTCTTCTTTCTTAAATAATGGTTTAACGATAGCCATCTTTAGTGCGTCAGGAAATTTGCCAGCCATAATACTGAGATTAATGATGTGAGACAAATGGTGGCTTATTTCAGATGCTACTGATTTTATTATTTTAGTTGAGATACCATCGTAACCCACGCTATTAGTGTTTTTCAAACCCATAATGATTTTATGTGCCTGTTGTGGTGTACAGGGTGCCATAAACATTGAGTTTTTGCTATTAACTATGGGTGTTGTAGTTTTATTACTAGTCTGTATTGGTTGTATTTTATTGATAAAATAGTTATTAAACTCATTTGCAATTTGTTTCGCGTCCGTTATCTTGTCGTTATTGATTTTAATTTTTGAAATATAATTTTTAGGTACATTAAATTTTCCTCGATTTATTATTTGCCAGGCAGTTTTACATTTATTGTCTGATATTTTAATTCTGTAGTTGTTTTGTGAACGCTGTGTCAGAGTGATGATTTTTCTAAATAACTTAGAGTAATTTTTAAACCGAGTTCTATTTAGTTTACTTGGATTTAATCTGTAGGTCCACAGAAGTTGCCGTTTTTTTTTACTACATGATTTAATTCCCTTAGATAACCACCTTTGCTTGTTTATTACATTTATTTTAATCAATTTTTTAGGAAAACAGAGGTTGTAGAAAAGCGAAAATACTTCATGAAAGTTGTAGTAGGCAATGTTCGGGTCGTCTGTTTCATATATTTCAGAATAATTAATTTTGCTCATACAATCTTTAAATTTAGTTATATTTTCTTTATTGTAGTCGCGTCTAATAGTATAGTATTTTTCGATAGTACATATTTTATTCACGGGACATTTTAAAAGCTGGGCAGTGTGGTCCGAAAGGGCAAACTCTAAGACTTCAGATTCACATTTTTTATTATAATTATGCGCAAAATTATCGATACATGTCCGACTTTCCATTCGAGTAGGTTGATTTATTGCTAGTTTTAGGTTGAAGTTAATTAGAATGCATTCAAACTCCACCGACTGGTAATTCCTTTTCAACATGTCTATATTGAAATCGCCAGCTATGACAATATTTTTATATGAATTCTTAGATAATTCCAGTAAAACTGTTTCAAACTGATTAAAAAAATTATTGAGATTGTTCATATTTGGAATTCGGTACACACATACAAAGGCAGTGTTATACTTGGTAAGCTCAATGGCACAGCATTCAAAAGTTCCTGTTATTGACATTTTTGATATTTTTAATAGCTCGTTCCATTCATGCCCATTTCTAATTAGGATACATGATCCGCCTCTCTTAACTTCCTTTCTACTGTAGTGAGCAGCTAAGCAATAGTTTGGAATGCTCAGCTGGTTTTCGTAGCCTTCCATCATAAAATGTTCAGTAACGCATATTATATCCACTTGTTTGTTTTTCTCTTTAAGTTCATTTAAACAGACTGTGAGCGCATCTGACATGTTTAATAAGCCTGCTATGTTCTGGTGCATTATATTAAGATGTTTAGTCACGAAAAAGTTCACCGTGTAATAAATTATCTTTATTATAGTTCAAGTCAGTCGATATCATTTGGTTATTATATTTTATGTCATCAATCAAATTTATTACGTCCTTAAAAATGATGTGTAGTCCAGTATTATTTATTGCGCCAGTCCGTCTGTTGTACTCTATGTAGTCATATGTGAGATTTTTGTTGCTATCAATTAGATATGCGTATTCGTGCGTCAATATGTCCAGAAAAAGTAGGTTATTGAATGTCTCCACTCTTGAATTATATAAATTAGTATAATTGTCGCATTTATATGTTGGGGCGCATAAAATAAAATTGGTATGTTTGATGTCCTGTAGAACTTGTCTGATATATAGGATAATGTCAAAATAACTACTTGTTGTTCTGAAGTCTTCTTCCCCTAACATGATAATGCAGTAGTCCTCTAGTGTAAAGTTAGATACTTTGTCCTTCAATCCTTTTAGCAGTAAGTTTGCATTTCCATGGGGTGTTATGTAGTGGCATATTTCAGAACGAGAGAAAGAGTTTTCTGCAATGTTCAGGATTTTGTTACTGTTATCTGTACTCAAAATACATATTTTGCATCTTTCCTTAGAGTTTTTATTAGAATAATTTTTCTTTATTTCTGTTGTCTCACAATTTATTTCTTTGTCAAATGTTTTGGTTTGGATTTGTTTATTCGGTTGATTAGGTGTGCCGTTTAGAATTTGTTTATTGGGTGTATCAGTTTGGACTTGCTTATTGCTTGTATTTCGTTTATTGTTCTGTTTTTTGGCACTAGACGGCTTTAGTTTAACTGGAGTATTTGTTACTTTTTTAAATAAATAATTTTTTTTACTCAAAGTATTATTTAATTGTTTGAGTTCATTGTTTTCTAATGACAATGTTTCTATTTCTGAATGTGCACTTTGAAGCTGTAGCGTAAGATTCATAACTTGTTCACGTAGCTTTTTTAGTTCGTCATCCTCGTCGTCAGACATCTCAGGTACGCTAGTGACTGTGCTATTCAAGTTATGCGTTGGATCAATGTCACTGTTGTTTAGGATCGAGTCCGATTTTGTTCTAGTACGGCGAAAGGTAATGTTTTCTAAGAAATTCATTTTTGATGTTTCAAAAAGAATCTCATATGTTGGGGATCGAACTCGAGCGACACCGTTCACACAGGTATCGCTACTTTACTGGCGAAGCTATTTGTACAGTTAGGTTTGGTCACGAAATAGTGTTCCTCAATGTAGATACACGATTTGAACTAACGAGTGGCCGTTAATATATGAGTCATGCAATGGAAATATTTGCACTGTTTCTTTGTTTGACTTCACTTTGTAAAAATAACACTTTATTTAAGTTCTTTCACTTTTTAATGTTGTTTAAAGTTATTATTTATTGTTTCTAATGTTTATATTGTAGATATTAACTGTATTCACTTTTGTTATATTTGATTATTTTCTTTATGTGGTCACTGTTTATAATGTTATATGTATGCACTTTTTTGTCTTGGTAATATGGTCACTTATAGTTTGTCAGTTATCTTTACACTTTAGTACTTAAAATATGTGAAAAACAGTAATATAACTATTTTTAAATATTATTTAATACGGAGCTTCGCAGGGATCGAACTCGCGACTCGGTGCTTTTGACTAACTTTGAATCAAAATTGCATCAATATATAGTAGGGTAGGGTAGTCCCCTCCGGGGCCCGCTTCGACTTTCCACCCTGTATACCAATGACATGAGAGTAACACCGAAAAATTTCAAAAACAGAATTCATTTCTCCGTGCGCTGTTTTCAATATGAATCAACGGTCGAACCACAGTTTTCCGTTGTTCTACCGTCAGCCACATTCGATTTATGAACACGACAACATGATTGTTGAACGTGCGAAAAGCGTGATTATTTTTTAAAGTAAAATCTTTTTCCTTTTTTTTCGGTGTGCGTTGGTTTTTAGGGTTCCGTACCCAAAGAGTGGATCAGCTGTTCATCCATCCGTCCATCTGTCACAGGGCATTGAACCGTAATAGTTAAACTCTTGAAATTTTCACAGAGTGTGGCCGCTTTAACAACAAATTTATAATATAAAAAACCGGCCAAGGGCGTGTCAGACCACGCACTATGAACACAAGAACAAACTTAACGTTGTAGTTGAAAAACATGTTCTCCGATACATTTCAACTGCAAATGTAAGTTGATCGACTATTACTCGTTAACTTGTATAGCCTACTTAGCTGTGATAGTTTTCCTTTTAACTTAAATATACTACTACCGTGATTTTTTTCATTAATCCAAAAACAACCATTGGTGGTGGGTGGGTGGTCCCGTATAAATTTGTTTAAGTTCTGATTTGTGGTTTTTGAGGTAGCTTCAATAATACGTATTTTTTTCCACTTAGTGTATGTTGATGATGATATAATAACTTCTTGTCACTGTTATTTACTATGAAGTGAAGGTATACGAATTTGTGGTAGGTGCCACAGGTAAAAAGGAAAAAATAAAAAACTTAAGTACAAAAAAAAAACACCACAAAGTGAAAAATTACTTTAATTTTGGAAGACCTTGTCTTTGGTTTTTTATTTTCGTTTTTTGCCACCGACTTCCGAAATTAAAGTAATTTTTCACTTTTGTTTCTTTTTGAAAGTCGATATTTTTTTTATTGTAATAAAGGTTTTTATTTTATACTTTTTAGCCGGGGTATAAAAAAGGTTTTTTGTTATCACCTTGTTGACATACGACCGGGGAGTTCATTGAATTTAAATATTCATAGTATACAAGCAATAAAACGGTTGGTAGCAGTTTTAATGGATTATTGATGGATGAGCCAAACATTGAATTTTTTGTTTCGAAAATGGATTGAATTTGGGTGACGTGCATTATAAGAGACATAATGTTTTCGAATAAAAAGTACCAAATTGTTAAAAAAATCTTAAAATTCATATAAATACACAAAACTCACGCCTTCTTCCAATGGGCGTAGGCAGAAAATACAGAACGCGCGCCGCCTGCTACAATCCTTACATACTCCTTTTGTCTCGTTTACGTTCATACATCTGGTCATATAATACGTATGCTGGTTGCGAGTACTACACACCTGACCTTTCTAAAGAACATCACCATTAAGATCACTATAATGTCCACTTAGAGCGTTCCCTCCCGGCGTTGAAATAATGAATTATTATTGCTCGAAATGAGTTCTTTTAAACAACATACAATATTTATATTTTAGCAAATCATTTACTTTGTATAATCTCTATTACCGAATAATAATGTATCATTTACTGAAATTAAAACAAATAAAATTCTCATCACATAATACGCCAAATTATCGTTAAAATAAACGCAAAATCGTATCCCAACATAATTATATTTAATTTCTCCTGTCTTCCTAAATGTTTAAGAAAACGGCTCGACGATACGACGTGCTCTAAGTAACCCAATTTATTTGACATCATTAAGAATAAATAGCTCGTTAATAATCCCCAAAAAATCTTTAAATAAATGACTGCGACAATTTGTTAGCGCAAACAGATTTCGTTTACAATGATCATTAATTTTAATGTTTACAGTGTTCATAAACCCAATAAAATGGTTTGTGGATAAGATTATGGTTTTTGTTAGCCATTTTGTATTAAGATACCTATTCTTGTTCTTTGTGTACAGGGCGGCAGGGATTTCGACGCGGTAACTGAAACCATGAATTGAGTACTGTATGGTTCTGAAACCCCATGCGTTGAAAATTTTCGTCAGATATCAAAAAAAAAATGCTGTTTTGTAGAAAAATGCAATACCTACTTGGTCAAAATGTATGACAGAGAATTCTTTTTAACCGATTTCAAAAAAACGAGGAGGTTCTCAATTCGTCTGTATGTTTTTTAAAATTTTTATATGTGTTAGCTCAGAACTTTTTCTGGGTGAACCGATTTGGATGATTCTTTTTTTATTTGATAACTGGTGCTTCAATGTGGTCCAATTTAAATTTGATCAAGGTCTGACTAGCAGTTTTTGAGTTATCCTTAATACTGCATATTTTTTCCACTTAAATGATAAATGATAAATGATAAATGATTTTATTTCTGTAAATAGGTTTGTACAAACACTTTTACACGTCAATGATATTTTAAAACTAGATGAGGTCGGCGTTTCCTATCTGACTACTCTGAGAAGAAAGGCCGAAACAAACTCAGAGGTCACAGTCTCTTTTAAAGTCCAGACATAATCTTGGTCAGATCATGTGAAGACCATGTAGATTTGTCTGAAATGGTATTTTGAAGAAAAACCACACAGATTGAGTGGACCTGTCCAGTCAGTGCACGCATTTGTCAGTAATCGTGCAGCTCAACTCAGAACTTAAGGAGCTCAACAATTCAACGAACAATACCAAAGAAAGGACATTTGGGTAGGCCACAAAAATTACTCAAACTGCCAGACTAAGATAAAACTACATGAAAGGAAAAAAAAAAAAAATAACAACAATGACCCACATAGTCTTCACATTCACAATATTAAAATGAATATCATGTATTTAATCTAGCCTGCATGCTACTCACATTCACAGACAGGTTTCTCTTTAAATGTCATCAAAAAATCTTAATATGTTATGTCATGTAATTCAATAAAAATGACATTATTAATTCCAAAACACATAATCACAGTATAAAATGGATTGTTGCTTGGGGGTACATTGAAGTAGCTTAATTAATCCCAAGCCTTTTTGTCATCCAAGTAATCTTTAACTTTATAGAAACCTTTTTGACAGAGTTTCTGTTTAATAAATGATTTAAATTTATTGAGGCTCAGTTCTTTAACAAGACTTGGGAGTTTGTTGTAAAAACGTATACTTTGGCACTTAAATGAATTACTAATTTTTTGGAGCCTAGTCGAGGGCACAATAAGTAAATCTTTGTATCTAGTATTTATGTTATGAATGTCGCTGTGTTTAGAATATAGATTAATATTCTTTTTTACATAAATAAGGTTTTCATATACATATTGAGATGCGACAGTCATTATGTTTATTTCCTTAAATTTATCCCTCAGTGAATGCCTACAACTAAGGTTATAAATTGCTCGAATGGCTCGTTTCTGCAGCACAAAAATAGCCTGAATGTCGGCTGCATTTCCCCACAGCAAAATGCCGTACGACATTACACTATGGAAATAACTAAAATATACTAATCGGGCTGTTTCGACATCAGTCAAATGACGGATTTTATAGACCGCGTAGGCTGCAGAGCTCAGCCGCTTCGACAATTTGGTTATATGTGGGCCCCACTGTAGCTTCGAGTCCAAAGTAACACCTAAGAACACAGTGGTGTCCACAAGATCCAATTCCGTCCCATTTACTAGTACATTGGTTTTCACCTGTTTAACGTTCGGTGTTAGAAATCTAATACATTTAGTCTTTTTCTCGTTTAAAAGTAAATTATTAACACTAAACCAATGCACTATTTTAGCGATAGCATTATTGACATCGTCAGTAACTGTCCGTTGTCGTTTAAGCTTAAATAAAAGTGATGTGTCATCTGCAAATAACACTATTTCATGACTGTTCTTTACAAGGTAAGGTAGGTCATTAATATATACGAGAAATAAAAACGGGCCAAGAATTGAGCCCTGCGGAACTCCCATACTGACAATAGATCCCGCGGATCGCTTGCCGTTAACGTCCACTCTTTGGATCCTATTATTCAAATAAGAAATAAGAAGATCCAAGGCAGTGTTTCTAACACCATAGTGATGTAATTTCCTGACCAATGTATCATGAGAAACACAATCGAAAGCCTTAGACAAGTCACAAAAAATACCTAGGGCATCATGCGACTTCTCCCAGGCCTCAAAAATATGTGCAAGAAGCTCAACGCCAGCATCGGTAGTAGAGCGACCCCTTGTGAAACCGAATTGTTTACTGTTTAATAATTTATGTTTATTAAAATGTTTTTGCAATTGATCTAGCATCAATTTTTCAAATATTTTACTGAAGGTGGGAAG
The DNA here is from genome assembly GCA_916610205.1 of Griposia aprilina. NCBI lineage: Eukaryota > Metazoa > Arthropoda > Insecta > Lepidoptera > Noctuidae > Griposia > Griposia aprilina. The sequence continues at coordinate 3,832,286 of OU744300.1, read as the reverse complement.
CACAGAAATTGGCCTAAAGTTCGTGGGGTCTGATGTGCTTCCCGATTTAAACAAAGGTATTATTTTACTACTCTTCATTAAGTCAGGAATTACTCCATAGTCAATACATTTATTAAAAATAATTGCCAGTTCAGGCGCTACAGTGTTGATTATACATTTTGCAACCTCTACGGAATTTCCCCATAGATCAGCTGTTTTTTTAACATTAAGTGTATTGAAAGTTTTAATAATATCTCGAGCACTAACATAGTCGAAATTAAATACATTAAATACTTAGTTTATATTGATGATGTATTAATAATTTCCTGTCACTGTTCTTTACATACTAAGTAGTGGTTACATACAAATTTGTGCCGCAACTAAAAAGTGAAAAATAAAAACTTTTTTACAAAAATACAACAGACTTCCAAAAAAAAACACTAAAAGACATGAACAATAACTTTAATTTCGGAAGTCGGTGGCCAAAAACGAAAATACAAAACCAAAGACACCGAAATTAAAGTTATTTTTCACGTCTTTTAGTGCTTTTTTTTTGGAAGTCGGTTGTTCTTTTATATATATATATATTTAAACCGATTAAAATGTCAACGCAAGTGGGTTTAGAATCATGTAATGAATCCATGATATTAGGTTGTGCGTCGATGTCTCTGCCTCTCTGTATACGAGTATTATCATGTTGGCACGAGTGATATGAGATCAGCCTGGCAGCAAGGTGGTTTGTGGACTGGCTGTCCAGCGTTTATTATGAATTTTGAGTACAAATATTGGCAGATCATCATCTGCCTTGCCTCCTCGAAACTATCTTGGGGTCAGCTTCCAATCTAACCGGAAGCAGCTGAATACCAGTATTTTACATAGAGCGATTGCCTATCTGACCTCCACAACCCAGTTACTGGGTACATAAATATCGGCAAACATAAAAGTGTAAAGTTACTCGTGAAAGTGTAGCGGTATCAACATCGCCACATGCAAGCTACACGTCATACTGACTTCACGCAAATCCTGCATCGCGCAAGCAGAGTTTACCGCGCGACTAGCATATATACAACGTACTGACATCAATCGTCGGGCAGTTGCCCACCAGTTACAACACCCGTCTGGTCGGACGATCCTCCCTTTTCTATAGAGTATGAGTGAACTTTACACCCGGTTCCTCATACCTCTATAAAGGTATAGCACACACATTTTGCCGGCGCTGTTCACGTCCCATAAAATAGGGGGCGATCCTATTAGCATCAGTCTAGCACAAATCCAGACTTTGACATGCCACTGAAAAATCCCCAATTGAAAAACACAATTACAAAAAATTGCCCGCCTTAGAGATCGAACCCATGATCCATGCATTATTATTTAACAATAGGTTTATCCTTTACTAGCTAATGCATTGGCATACGTTTCAATGCCTTTTATTTTTACCTTTTTAAACCACCCTTGTATTAGAGCGACAAAACAACAAAAAAAACAAATCGATTAAGTCGTTATTGAGTTTTAGCAAGACCAACGAACGGCAATTGATTTTTATATACAAGAAGTAATTACATAATTTTTTCTTCAAAAAAAATTACTCCAGTAAAAAAAATGGCCTTCGCTACAATATCAATGCCGAAAGCCTAATGCTATACCTTATAATACAATCTTAAGCAGGGTATAGAGGGGGGCGAAAGAAAAAGGTTTCCCCTGTTATTCAAATCAGTGACAAACTCTCGGCGAAGTGAGCAGAGATCTCAGCTTTTGCACTCACTTTGCTACTTCTTTTCGACGGTATTTTCAATATTTCGTTCATCTCCTGTCATTACGGAGGGCAATACTTCTTAACTTTTCCGTGCGTAAAGTTCGCTGATTTTGAACATAATTTTGTGGAACGTGTGACGTGTTTCAGTGATGGTACTAGAATGTATATTCAGGAATATCAATTGTTTATCGAGTTGACACACTACGTCAATCTGCCATGTTATAGCCTTTTCATAGAACTGTCAAAGAGTAACAATGGTGATTCAACTTTATGTTCTTACCGGCACTTTAAGTTGGTAGTAACGACACTAAAAAAAATATTTCCTTGACTTCACAAGTCTTAGTGAATACGTTATGTGGCTTGCGATAATGAAGAGGGTGTTCCTATGTTTAACTGAATGTAGGATTTGGAATTTATTAATCGAATGATGCTTCTGTAGCGGCCTCTACATCGCCCTATGCAAGTTACGCACCACATTGACGTCACGCGAAATCCTACATCGCGCAAGCAGAGTTTACGCGTATCTAGAATATATATATGTATACAACGTCCCGACATCAAACGTCGGGCAGTTGCCCACCAGAAACAACATCCGTCTGGTCAGAGGATCCCCCCTTTTCTAAGGAGGATGAGTGAACTTCACACCTTGTTCCTCTATAGTTCCCTAGCACTTTTACCTATTAATTCAACGATGCATTCGTACCTAACAGTTTAGTTGTCATACCAACATCCTGGATAAGGCCAATAATACATATTACTTATATTTTGGATTATTATGATTTTTCTGGACCCCTTAAACTTAATGACTAACCAAACATCCCCTATCCCGGAAGTTAAAATCATTCACCTACTTAAATCTACCACTAAAAATAATTAATTTCTCTTCAGTCAAAACGAATTCACAATCCAAATTAATCCAAAAAAGGGGTCATTTTATCCGCCAGAGACCTCAAAGTTGATCAACCACCGAACCCTTTCAAGCCGGAAAAAAATGGCCGCCAATCGTCCTTGACTGATGTCGGCACTGGGTATCAGATAAGGAAGCAATCGATACTGTTATTTTTGGGACTCAGACAAAAGGGATGAAAGTTTTCCTTACCCCTTCAGAAGTCCGCTGTGGATCTGAAACAAGTATAGATCAAATATTAGTATAAGATAGTTAGGGCAAAGAGTGAAATTGGTCCTTTTGCAGCAGCAGAATCTTAAGAGTTCCGGTTAACATAATGTCGAGAGGTATCGTGGGACACCCGGTTGCAACAAAGTTCCTTTCGATATATATTATGTATTAAATAACAGGTACAATGAATTAAATTGACAACGTTTGAGAGTAACTAAATAAATAAATAAAAATATGTCAAAACGTTACACTTTTTAAACGTCTTACCGATGTAGTTTCACGTAATAGACGCGACAATACCCTACTGTGTCATCAGTCCGCTAAGACAGCACTAATGCGCAAAAGTTTTTATTGCATGGCTCCGGTCATATACGATAAAATACACAAAAGTTAGAAAGAATTGCCGCGATTGTTATTTAAAAAACGGCTTCGGAACTTCTTGAGAGTCAAAGCATACTATAGCGTAACAGAATACTTGAGTGACCAAAAATATTTGTCTTAGACTGTTATTTTAGTTTTTTTTTTCTGTTTGTTAAAGTTTAGTAGAGTATTTTTGTGGATTAGTAATTTTGTACAATTTGTGTAAGTTTAATTTTGTAACTTTTGCATGCCCACTGGTAAAATATGGCTGAACCTATTCCCTTTAACACCATGTACTGTACACATAATTGAAAAATAAAATATCTTTATCTTTTTATGGTCTGGCTCTTATTCGCCAAGTGTGGAGAGTACATCGTGCGATTAGGAACTTCATTCCAATAAATAGGTTAATACAATTGGTACAACATGCTTACTATAATGATTAGGTTCAAATAAGATTCACAAGAAGTAATCAAAGCAATACTTCAAGGAAAGCCCTCAAAAGAGAGCACGAGTTTCTTATGAAAGAGTTCCTACCCACTTAATTAATGTACAAAACGAGCACATTCATAAATAGTAATAAACAACATAACACATATAATATACCATGACGTCACGCCTGTACGGAGAATATGAAGAAAGGGTTAGGAAGAGGTGCACCTATAGGTAGAACACCCAAATTTTGCCAGTTTTTTTAAGTCCCATGTGGGCGACCTCATCTAATGACGTGGTAAAACACATTAAGAAATAAAATATACCGTTAACATAATAGAAAATCTTTTTATTTTCATTAGGGACATAAATCGGACTTTCGTACATAGTTTTATCTATCGACGTAATAAATAGAACAAATATATTTGAAGGGGATCCTGCCGTTTTGCCGAAAAGATTTTGCCAAAATTTCACTACCCAAACAAATTTTAGCAACCTTTTTTATACCAATGCAATGTTTGGAATGATTTTAGTACGCACATTTTCATTTGGTCAAATTTTTACTTGGTAGATTATTACCAAGGATAATGTCATTAAGGCATTTGGTCTTTAATCAAATGATTTATTACAGCAAACAATCTTTAGACAATAAACGTTTGGTCTAATGTTCTTTTTATGACAAAAAATATAAAGGCAAAAATAAGTTGTTTTGGGAATTATAAAAAAAATGCAATTTTATTTTAATATAATTATTTATTCAAGGGTAAAAAACCAAGGGTGGGATAGGATGCAAGAGCGAGCGAAGCGAGCTCGGGACTTAGGGCACCCCGACTCGGACAGGTTAGGTTAGAAGGGGATGGCGGGGTCTGAAAGACCCCGCCATCCCTTTCGTGGTTATTTTTTTTTTAAACCACCCAGAAGTAGGAGCCCCGCTTGGCGGGGCTCCGTCGTCTAAGTCTTATAATAGAAATGGTAAGTTTGAAATTGACAACACCAAATATTTGGCTTATTTAATTTTGCGTAAAATATGTTATACCAACTGAAATATTTGACTAGATAAAAAATGGTAAAAGTACTAGTTGGTGAACAAGTTATTGTTCAAACGTTCACTTGCCAAACATAGGTTTTCGTAACAATTATTTGTAAAGAGATTTTTTGGTAAGTAATAATTTGGCAAATGAAATTATGCGAAAATTTGTTTGGGAAGTGATAATTTGGCAATTTCTTTTCGGTAAAACAAGGGAGACCCTATTTGAAGTTATATGTATTTTATTAGACATAGTTTTCTTTGGTAATTAAGTGACAGTCATCTTAAGTCCGTGATACATACTCATCTAATTACGTTGTCACGAAATTACGTCAGACATTATTATATTTGTATCACGGAATAAGAAAATAGAGCATAATAATACTAAACTAAGGGCCGATTAAATCGTCGGACAAACAATCGGACAGCATTTTATTCGACGTACACTCAAAAATTATAATCCATAAACTGATAAAAGAATTACTGTCTGCCTAAGTAAAATATAGCTCACTTAATTCCGTGATAAAATAATTGAATAGTTGTCTGTAACTGAACTCGAACCACTCAATTGTTTTAAAGAAACATAAATCTCTATGTTTTTTCTATTAATGTTTAAAACACTTAATTCATATTATTATAGTATCACGCATTCTTTAAAATTACCTTGGTTAATTCCATGGCCGTCTTCAAATCAAAACTAATAAAATCGTTAACTTTTCGAGTGAATAAAATAAGAAACAATTTCAAAACGATGTATTATTGGCTAATAATTTATACTGTAGTAAAAAGCTCAAGCTTAACTCACTATTATGTATAAGTTTTGTTGAAATCTATTTACGTTTTCTATTAAAATTCGATTAAATAAGACGCATAAAAACTTTAATAATAACTATAATTAACGCGGTAAACAAAACTGCGAGTTGAGAAAAAAGAATGCGTATTGTTGCTATCTCGCTTGCTCAACTGAACGTCTGACTGATTGCATGGTCATAAGGGTTATATTAAAAGTATGAAATCTTCTCGTATAATTTAGCATTAGATTCGAAACATGCTGTCATGAAATTAGGTGTAGCACTTAATTACGCAAGGTCACCGAATAAGGAGCGAACCTATTCCGATATACAATTTAAACAAAGTATTTTCGCACCATTTCCTATTGCCTTCAATAGGGCACAAATCCAGATTCCAGGCAACTACTGAAAAATTCCAGATGGAAAAACCCTATAATACTCCGCCCAACCCGGGAATCGATCCCAGGAGCTCGTGCTCAACAGTAGCGCGCTTGTGTAAGCAAATTAACATACAAAATAACTCGCAGCCAGACATTCTCCACATAGTAACAAAGTCAGCCCAAAAAACACTAGACACATACTTGCTGACAAAGGACCGAAACAAAAAAGGGTTCTAGAACTCATAGCTACTCCATTTCACCAAGTGTGTTATTTCGAAATTTTCTCAGAAAACCTCTGAAACCTATAGAATAAAACAGATGGATCGTAGCAAATTGTTATTGTATTCACAAACGGGTATGGAAACGAGGGAATAAAAATAATCGAATAGGGAATTATTATGCGGACGGTTGGTTTTGTAGCTCAGTACAGATGTTTGGGGAAGGTATTAGAGGGAATGCTGGTTCACTTCGGCTTTGATTTTGGATGGCCGCACAGAAATTGTAAGTTGTAATATTTTTTTTTCTTATAAATGTTGAAAGTTGTTAATCTATACATGATGTCTAATAATGCTGGGGCCACACCAACGGGAAATACCGTTGATTATCGCGATGATGGACGTTAACCCCAGCACTTATCGCAATAGTTTGATAAGGGCATTCACATTGCCGTTTCAAGTTAGACGATAACTCGGGTGGCGGTAATTTTTGGCACATCAAAGAGATTTGACGCGAGAATTATTGCGTTGATGCGGCCACACTATTTTCGTTATTGCGCACCGTGAGCGCGACGCGACGGAAGGAACATTAGCTCCAATTAAATGAGGATTGACGTTGACCTTTCCACGTGTGGCCACTCAATACATCGCGTTAATTATCGGAATAATTAGCGCGTGGTGTATGGCGATGATGGGCATTGACATTGACCGTTGGTGTGGCCCCAGCATAAGAAAGTGTCTTGACATTTAATTATTTTACTATTCGCTGTACAGTCTGCACGTCAGTACTCACGGGACCAGTGTAAGCTAGCCTCATATTTTATTAAAACTCTAAACTATGCTAGGCCAGCTCAAGGCGAAAGTGTTGCCACAGACGTCCAGTCGATTGTAGAACAAGATGTCCCTTGTCAGCCATAATATTAACATTCTTCCATTTTCCTTCATCTTAATACACTAAGGGCGAATTTCACCAAACTTTTAAACCTGGAATAAGTCTTATCCTGAGAATATTTTATTTTTTGACAGTTCTGCCAGACGTCAATTTTATGCCACGGATAAAATATATCTAAGTAATTAGAATATAATTTATATCTATCGACTTTGGTAAAATCAACCCTTACAATTATTAGGTAGAAACTTAGATATAGTAACATCTGCCATTTTAAGTAATACTTTACATGCTTTCATATTATTTATTTCTAGAAATAATTACGTATCTAGACTTTGTAAGAGGCCCTGATCTTTGCGAGTTTGTTTCGCTAAGTAAGGAATTCTTCTCAGAAGTCATCAGGCAGCAAACATCAGTCTCACTTTAATATTTTCTGAGAAAAAGTATACGTAGTGAATCAAAATCTGTCAATTACTTTCATAGAAAAAGAATGCTAAGTACATATTATTTTCATTTTTCAAAAAAAATATAGATAATTTTAAGGATACAAAGAATTTGTAATCAATTTATTGAGTTACACTTTCGTTCGAATGTCGAAGGAAGTTCTAACCACAAGATATTTTAAAAAAAAGCGGGAAAAAAATAAAGGAACACAATTTTAAAGTTTCCCGTTCTATGCTGCGTAACTAAATAAGGAAGGAGGAAGTTTGATCACTTGCATAATATCTTATTATATTACAAGGTTTTCTATGAATAAATCACAACGTAGAAAGGCGAGGATAAAAAAAAGAACTGGAAATAATATTGCAAACATACGTGCATACAGAACTTTAAAGATTTCCCTCGCTTACTTCTGCTGCCTTTACGAGTGAAGAAAATAAAAAAAAATCAGGCATATTAATTGTTGTTATTGTATTTACAATTTTATTTTTAGTTTTGAGCAGTGGCGGTAACGACCACGACTTACGATTTGTAATGAAGTAAGATCGAATCCAGACAGGCGCTTTACTTTGTGTAAAGTCTTTCATCAACACTGCTCTCAAAACGGTAACGGAAAACATCACGAGGGTACCGACATGTCTTAGAACCAAAAATTCGAAGACATGTGACAACTAGATACCAACTCGCACTGGGCCTGCGTGTTAGATTACAGCTCACTCCCTCTTAGCGAGAGGAGGCCTGTGTCCCAGCAGTGGAAACATTATTGAATTGTTAAACTTATGGCATTCGTTTTAAAATAGTAGTAATAGTAGTAGTTTGTAGTTTTGGGATGGCTCAGCTAAATACCAACTCGCCGCGCTTGACTCGGTGGAACGCAGAGCTAAGAGACTCATTGGCGACATAAAACTGGTGGATGCCAAGCTTCACAGCTTGGCTCCTCGCCGTAAGGTTGCCTGCTTGTCGGTCTTCTACAGATTGTACTTCGGTGAGTGTGCCCAAGAACTCCACGACCTCATTCCACCGGCCCCCTTCTACCATCGGACATCTAGGCGCACTGCAAGTTACCATACCTAACTAGTTGCTATTCCACCAATTCGCACTAAGCGCTTCCAAACATCTTTTATAATACATAACATAATCAGCCAATAATGTTCCCACTGCTGAGACACAAGCCTCCTCTCTTTGAGAGATCTATCTTTTATAATGCGCACAGCAAAAGAGTGGCATTCTCTACCTGCGCCTGTGTTTCCGACCGCATACAACCCAAATCTCTTCAAAATGAGAGTGAACTGGCTTCTTCTGGGTAAGCTCACTCCATCGTCGACTTTGTCTCTGTCATCTCTGACCTAGACTAGAGTCAAGAGCAAAACCATCTAAAATAAAAAATAACATATATGGTCAAATATTAGTGGTATGAACACATGGCAAAAATAATAAAGATCGTGTCTGACATGCCATCCCAAAATACCAAACATCTCTTTCAGATATCTTAACCAAACCGGTTTCAGTGCTTTCCAAGTAAAAGGGAAGTCACGGGCCTTTCTTACAATTTAATAATATCTTGTAAGAGGAACTATAAGAGAAATGAAAAACAATTTACGAAAATTAATCTAAGGAAAAAGACTTTTGCAAAAATAATAATATGCAGCCGATGCTGTGGTGTCCGAGTTAATAAGTGATAGCGATTTACGACTTTTTTATATATAAACGAAATACCTACTTCTTGAACCGATTTTTTTTTTTTTTTAACTTTTATTAAAAAGTATGAAACTACAAGAAACCGGATATAAACCCGAGTGAAAACCCATCCGTACTTTGATATTTACAAACCTTTTTTTTAAATTTAGAACGGCGTTTTTTCGGCATGTTTCAGTTATACCTATTTCCAGGTAAAAACTGTTCGTATTCTCATGTTTGTTTCTTGGAATAATAATGTTTTTTTAAATCAAAAACACGAAACCTAAATATTTTATTTTTCCAGCTGATTTTCCAATGTTCATCCAACCGACGATTTCGGATAATAATCTATGAAATAAGCTACCAAAAGACTTTGCAGCACACACATCGTCATTATAACTCTAGCTTTAAAATATTCATAACTTTCTACACTGTTTTAGTTTAGGGTACCTAGATAAGTTGTACCATATTTGTTAATATTTATCACATACATACACATACATAAACTCACGCCTTCTTCCCATGGGGTAAGCAGAAACTACAGAACGCAAACTGCTACGATCCTTACATACTCCTTTTGTCTCGTTTACGTTCATACATCTGGTCATATAATACGTATGCTGGTTGCGAGTACTACACACCTGACCTTTCTAAAGAACATCACCAATAAGGTCACTATATGTCCACCTATGGCGTCCCATCCCGGCGTTTTCAATCACATGTGCCTTGTTAGTCGCCTTTCTTTCATCCTCTCAACATGACCAAACCATCTAAGCATACTCTTTTCATTTTTTGTCACTACATCTATTCATAAAACAAACATCATCATATCATTATCATCGTCAAGATCTGGTCATTTTATTTATTATTATTAAGTATTTATTATTTGTTACTACAAGCCTATCACTTACGCCTCCAACCCTCCCCAGATTTTCCGGGACACGAAATCCGGACCGAGATGGCTTGTCAACACGCTCGTCTGTCCGCCCGTCGGAACTAAGAATTTTTAAATTATACCAAAAATAAATGTTACATCCAAAATTGTTCCATTCTGTTGGATCTTTATTTGATGGTCTTACAGAAGCGTAAGATGTTGGGTCTTATTATTTTTACTTCAAAATTAGAACGAGGTTTCTGAGAACAAAATGGTTTTTCAGATCATTGGCTATATGAAACTAAGCCTTAGGTGGTTTTATAAAGAATAATTAATTATTTTCTGTAAATATTATAAGCACATTAATAATCTATAGCTTAGACTCCCAGGTACGATCTATCAATTTTCATAAAGTTCTCAAAGTACTTTACGAAACTAACAAATACCTATTTCGTTTGAAAATGTTTTGGGGATTAAAAGAAAAACTTGGCATTTTAGGTTTTAGTAGGCTTTACCTACTTTAGCACTTAAACTTTCAGCCGAAACATTTTGGAGAGAATTGACAGAAAATAATTTATCATCGTGATTGAAAATGGTCTCCTAACGACTGCTTTAATTTTTTTTTTTGCCGAATATTCTATCTGGACCTACATTCTGAGTTTATCTTGGACATTTCTGACATCGTGAGGATCAAGCCGTCTTGAGCAAGCGTGGTGATCAATGCTCGTGCCTTCTGTGTATGAGAAGAGGCCTTTGCCCAGCAGTGGGCAGTAATAGGCTGGTATTATTATTGCAATAAATTCGCAATAACAGACAGGAGAACGTATAGCTCATTCGCTTGACTTAGGACTAGGCCTCTAATATTCTACCAAGAAAAGTAATATCAGTAACATTTTGATAATCGGAACACATGCTACAAAACGGATATTACTTCTTTATTAATTTCCCTATCCGAAAAGCAACCTTATTTAAGACATTCTTCTTAGTATATGATTTAAAAAAATCGGAAATTATGTTTTTTGAGGGTGTCCTTTACGCATGAGATGGTCCTCAAGGAGATCGGAAATTGTAATTATAAACAGTATGGATTATAATTATCATTAATTAATAATTTTCAAATCGGGGAAAACTGGCTTTGTTAATGATAATGGTGCCGATTCTCATGTCACAAATGCCTCTAAACTCACAAAAAATAAACACCTAAATTTAGTATATTCCTGTCAAACGATGATTTCCCATTCTGAAATAGACTAAAGTGACACAACTTAACCATATTTTAGTTTTACAGCACTAAGATAGCACTGAGTTATTAATTTAGTGAAATTGGCATTTTTACTATTCTGAATTTTACGTTTTTCACCTAAAATTTTGATTGTCTAACTAAATCTGACTATTTTTTATCGCGATTTGTCATGAACTTAAATACCTCGACTTCAGAAGCAAAAACTATACTGTATCTTTTTTTCTTTTATTTTGCTTATATCTCGAAAATGGTGTTAAGAAACAATGGTGTGTGTGTGCGATAGGTCGCAAAAGTAATGAAAATTTCTCTATATAAGTCCCGTAAACCCCTAAAACTCAACAGGTAGGTAATTATTTTTCATATTTTCCATGCAAAATGTGAAAATTTCCGTATAAAACACGTCGAAGCTGCTCACCAATTGCGCGCCTCCGGCTCTAAAACAAAGTACCACGTGGTCTCGCTGTCATATTCGATTTTAGTTGAGTCAAAATTATTTTTAAATTTAGTTTTTTTTTTTGCAGAATAGCTTCAAGATAGCTTGTTCATAGGCAAAAGTAAGGAATTTTTGTGATAGTTAAGTTAGTTTAGTTTGGTTTACAAGAGAATTGGCACAAGGGTGTTGGATTTTATTTTCGTATCGAAATCGATACCTGTGTTGCCCTTACATTGCAACAGACTTAAACAATGTAATTACTAAACTATTGAACGTTGGGTGGTTGATAATGGGGCTAATACAGAGTTTCCCGGATGTATTTGAATATCGTTACTAGTAGAGAGTAGGTATTTAAGGACCACGCCACAGAGTTCTCGACACGAAGGACATAATTATATGTAAGAGTATTTGATTTATTTCTGTGCCTGCCTGTAGCATCACGGCGGGCCCCATAAGGATACCAGCGCTGTGACATTTATTTTTAAATGTCGCAGCATCATGCTGAGATAGGAAGGAGCCTTTTGACTTCCTACATGAACTTCTGTTTTTTATTTTAAAAAAATATTTACCTTATTTTTATGTTCCTTGGGTTGTGTTATTTTATTTAGTTTGTGATCTTCCTGTGCGAGTCCCAATTAATACTTTTTATTTCTCTCAAAATCTTTGAAACAAAGGACTCAAAGAATTAACAACAGTCTTCTAGAAAGTTACGTTTAAAAGAAGTAATAAAAGCTATTGAATTCAATCATCAGATAATAACCCACCTGTCAATACCAGTAAATAATGTTTTAAATTAAAATATTTCAGTAAGGGCACGCTTGAAATCTAATTTCCTCTCCGAAGATGAGGTCCTGGTACTTTATAATCTGTCTTTGTAATTTTATCAAATTTCTGCGATCAGGAGTTCGTTGTTCTCTTAGCAACAAATATGGAGTACGTATGGATTGTTTTCTCAGGATTTTGAAGGATTAAAACGTTCCAGAACTGTCGTGAGCTAAAGCAAAGTAGGAATTTCTTATTATAAAATGTTTTGATTAAAGGATTAATTCGAAAAACTTGACATGAATAATAATTATAATTATTGTTCTTGTCAAGTTGTTGAAAACATTGCTTAGCTAGGATTTCTTTTGTATTTTTTTTTAATACACTCATTGCAAGTCGTTAAAACTAAAATATTCAAATACATCCTCGTTGGACTCTGTTCATCTCTTCTTAGTAATATCATTTAAATATCCATCTGAATAGAAAACATTAAAATAAATAATAATCTAGTATTTGAACAAAAACTACGATTTTCTCTGACTTCATTAACAGCACTTACTACGTTGAGAGCACGAAAAACTCATTCAGTCTCACTTAAGAACTTAAGAGATTTTCAACGGTCTTGATTTTAAACTTTTAAATGGCTTAAATTTTTCTGAATGGGCATTTGAACGGTTTATGTTAGCTTCACGCCATTACACTGGGGGATAGGCAGAGGGGATAAGATATGTTGGGCAGTTAAGTATATCAATTTGTTATAGAATTTAGAGGCGTTTTATATGTAGTTATGAGTGTGGTTTGCTAAGAGTGACGATTACATTAATCCTTCGAGATTATATATTACTAGCTGCTGCCCAAGATTTTGTGGACAAGAAATTTCTCGTTTTAACATAACATAATTATTTTATTTATTTAGGTTAGCCAACAATTGTGTACACAATACATTTAAAATAATTTCATTTTCAGTTTATATTTATAAGTGGAACAATCACTTACAGGCTAACACAACATGCACCATTAATGATTTTACATAATTATACAAAGCCAAAAAGGATATTTACAATTAAAGTTATTCAATAATTTTGATGATTCGCTCGTAACAATAATAATAACAAAAAAATAATTCCAAATAATAGAACAAACAGAACAAATAAAAATGATAAAGATGATAAAAATCTAAAATAAAAATAAAAATAACATTCGCTAAGGAGATCATTGGTTGTGGGATTAGTACTCAATAATTATTTTATAATATATTCTATTATAATTATATTCTATGACACTTGGCAATAAAATAGCTTCCCATTAGTGAAAGAATTTTCGGAATCTTATCAGTAGTTCCGAAGATCCTTAAACCATTTACAGCGACTTTCGAATTGTCAAGGAGTCAGTCAGTTAGTCAGAAAGTTGAAGCTACTTGCCCATTCCAAAAGGTAGATCTTTATGGAGAAGAACGGGCAAGAAACTCCAAGGACACTCTTTTTAAATCAAGATATTACAAACTCCAAAATCAAGATAGTAAATTATTCTTATTCTATGTGTGTGAAAAATAAAAATAAATATTATGAAACAATCCAACATATAAGATTAATAATAAAAATAAGATTAATAATAAAAATATAAGATTAATAATAAAAAATAAGCTGTGGCTCAACTGACGGCGCCCGTTCACGAACATGACGCGTGGATCAGCATCATCAAGCTCAACCATTTTGTAGGGAGATCTTTTACCTCTTTATAATATTAGTATAGATAAGAATCACTTATTTATTTATTTGTTTGGTTTTGGATGATTGTGTGAAGTTTATTACAAAAAAAAAAACTCGTAAGTATTATATGACGCAAATAATAACGAAGAAGCAGCTCAACGATAACCATAATTAAGCAGAAATGGTAGAATAGGAATGTAGGAATAGTGGTCAATCAATTAATATATGACGGAGAAGGTATGTCTCTCTGGTTATTAACAGCCATATTTTAACTACTGTGAGCGTACTATGGGTAGTGTTTGTTATTGCGCAATAGAAAAACCGTTTGCAGTTCAAAACAAATTATAATTTACGAACAAATTAGTCACATTAGCGAATCACACTCTGTAGGTACACGACACCACTATACGGAACGCATGACAGTTCCTAGGGTAGAGGTACTGATCTCCTCGAAGGCAGAATGGTAAGTGTCCACTCGTCCCATCAGTGCTCCTCCATCAGCCAGGCACTGTCATAGCACGAAGTTGGCCGAGTATACACGTCATCGCATCGGTGCTGCAACTTCCCGGAACTCGTGCTGCGCTTCGTTTAGTGTCCAAACTAATGACCGTCTCCGACATTATATAAACCACAAAAAATATTTCTACCTATGTCCGTTATAGACTTTCAAACCATCCAACCGATGAGCCTCAAACCAACTTCATTAGAAAGGCAATAATGCAAAAATGGTTTTAGCTTTTTTTTTAAACTATATTTCCTTTTCTCCACCAAATAAACAAAATGTATTTCTTTTTTTAGCTTAGTAGCACACGCCAGGTATTCGCTAGTGTTCTGTGTATTCCTACATTTACATTCCACCGTTTAATAAGTCATTTTATCAGCCACTGTCTCGATGGTGTAGTAGTAGCAAATGCTACAGCTGAGTTTGAAGACTTGGGTTCGATTCTCGGGTCGAGTAAAGTGTTATTGAGTATTTTTCCATATGGAACTTTTCAATAGGAGTCTGGATTTGAGCCCGGTTGATGCCAATAGGCTCGTCACCTATTACATGGGAGATAAACATAACTGGCGAGATGTAGGGGCTCTGCCTAACCCATTGGGGAACCCAGGCGGGATGTTCTATTACGCTTTTTTAGCCAAAGTTTATTTATTTAATTATTGCATTTGGGAAAACAAAAAGTAGTATACTAAGCATAGATAGAGTTGTCTTAAAATTAAAGTTAACAAATAAACTACCCACTACATTTTCCACATATTACTGAATATAACTATCTATATAAATGAAAATGAATCGCCGGAATGTATGTACGCGCATAACTTCCGAACGACTGCACTAAATTGTTTATTTTTATTTTTGTTATTGTTAGGACCAGGTATTTTTTTTAAAAAGAACGTTATTTTTTAAATCTCATAATATGAAAAGTAAGTGAGTGAATGAGACAGAAGAGGTAGGTAGGTAGGTAAGGGTATGTAGGTTGGGTAGGTGTTAGATACTTAGTGCTCCCTGTGCGAAGCCGGGCCGGGTAAAGCTAGTTATGTAATAAATGATAAATGATAAATGATTTTATTTCTGTAAGTAGGTTTGTACAAACACTTTTACACGTCAATCATATTTTTAAACTAGATGAGGTCAGCGTTTCCTATCTGACTACTCTGAGAAGAAAGGCCGAAACAAACTCAGAGGTCACAGTCTCTTTTAAAGTCCAGACATAATCTTGGTCAGATCATGTGAAGACCATGTAGATTGGTATCTGAAATGGTCTTTTGAGGAAAGAACCACACAGATTGAGTGGACCTGTCCAGTCAGTGCACGCATTTGTCAGTAATCGTGCAGCTCAATAAAAACAACCTATTAGCAAACGTTAACTGTAGTAGGGCTAACTTAATGAAAAAGACTTTAAAAGATAAACTATATTCTATAAAAGAAGTAACAAACATTAAAAAAAAAACATGCATTATATATCATACAGGTCCCCAGCCTATTAATAATGATACCTATATTGAGTATTGTGTTGTTGCCTACTGCCGATCCTTTAGAATTTTAATTATGTCATTATAAAATTTATATCTGCTTAGGACTACTACAAAACATAATAAGAGATTGTAAAAGTCTTGTAAGCTAAAAAGATACTTCATATCGCAAAAAAACTGAGTTTTAAAAATCACAATGAAAATAATTCACGTCATTATTTTTGCAACAGCAACTATCATGAAAAGAATTGTCCTGCATTCAACAAAGAAATTCAACTTTTCACTGTTGAACTTTTCACATAATTAATCATTTTATTAAAATATCATAAACAGACTATTTTATCGGACTGACAAATAGCTTGAAAGACTTTTATGTAAAAAGCTCTCTTTGTTTTCAACCGATAAATTGTGACGCTCAAAATGTCTGCCTTTTCACTATACATATTCGACAGATTATTTTTTTTGTCTCACTATGAGATAATAAATTTTAAGGTAAAAATAGTATAGGTAGGTATAATTTTCTGAGGATTTACAGAACACAACGCCTTATTACACCGACAGGACAGGCAGAAGTGTACCTATAGTACACACGTAATTTAACACTTATATTTAAGGGGACTACATGACCTAAACGCAAATTTATAATGCCTAAAAATATATGATCCACTGCAGTAACCAAAATCAGTTTGAAAACATAATACAATTAACTTGATATGATAGAAAAAAATCACGAAGATACCTCTAAAAAAATATTTTAACGATTAAAAACCATACTAATATACATGCAAACATTCAGATTTTTTGTCAGATTATTCTACAAGTAACATACTAACGTAATAGTGTTTTAATTTTTTAGTCCAATGAATAGATTTTTTGTAAATCCATAATTGCTTCATATTTTGCAATAAATTACCAGCGTTGTGTCATCGCGCGTCTCTTTCTTTTCTATGCAATCCGACAGTGACCGCGCTTTAGCTCTTGTAAATCTCTTGTTCTTCTTGTAAGCCTCTTAAGTTCCATGTCATAGGGGGCGAGCCCATTGCCATCAACCGGCCACATATACAGACTCCGGGCTGCTACTGAGAAATTCCAGATACAAAAACGCAATAATACTTTGCCTGATCAGCGCGGTAATTGCTTAACACACTAACAGTAGCAATGGCTTTCATTTTGACGGTTCAACAACATTCATTACGTTATTTACCTTGTTGAGCAGACAATTTTTTCGAACATATGAAGCAATGGAATATCAATATCCTTCATAATGATACTGATTGTGATGGATGGTTTGTTACGCAATTAGGGGGCTGGTTATGAACCCAGGATTTTATACTCAGCAGTAGCATTTGCTACCACAAAACCTACGAGGCAGAGAATTCAAAGAATTTGTAACAGAAATATTGGAATGTATTAAGTCGACCTTGCTCTGTCGCCCTAAGGATGAATGTCACCTGCACATCATAAAACCACAAGGTCTATTTTTCTATATTATGACAGTTAGATAGTTTTAACCTTAGTGAAAGTTTTAATTCAGCGGGAATTATTGTCAAAAGTAAGAAATCAATTACGAGATTGACTATACTAACGATAGGTTTTGGAAACCATATTCTTATTCGTTTTGTAATACAATATCTTTATCCCGTCCTACTTCCTTATAGGAAATGGATAAACCGGGAAAGATAAATTACATACGAGTACATGTTCAAATAGTCTATCCATCAAGCTTTAACCAATCACTCATGTTTTAACTATGGGAAATTAATTAATTACAAGGACAAATACTTTTTCCAAGCGGCCAGCGTGGGCTGATCCTCTTAGACACACGGCCACAGCAGTTGCCCATGTTAGAGATTATGTAAAGTCAGGAAAATTACATGCAAACATGAACTCATGCCTTCTTCCCATGGGGGCAGGCAGAAACTATAGAACACCACCTGCTACGATTCTTTCTTACACTCTTTTCCTCGTTTACATCTGGTCATACACGCACGCCGCTTGCGAGTACTACGCACCTGACCTTTCTGAAGAATATCACCAATAAGGTTATATCTTCCTAGGGCGACCACTCCCGGCGCTTCCACTCACATCTGCCTTGTAAATACCTTTTGTTAGTCGCCTTTCATTCATCCTCTCAACATGACCAAACAATCTAAGCATACTCTTTTCATTTTTAGTCACTAGATCTTTATTTAAACCGCACCGTTGCCATGCGTTGCGTAGGAAAATTAATTATTAAACAAGTGGACTAGTAATTTAAATTCCCCGTATATTCAAATCACATCTGTTATGCGTTGATAATTGCAGGAAATGGCTTTTAATACATCAAAAATGGCGTACGATGTACGTCACATTTTAAACATATTTTCTCACTTTTAAATCAAATTGCAAGCTTTAATTAAAATACCTAATTATTTTTAAATAGTCCAGCGCGAACGTCAAGAGAGTATTAGTTAAGAGTCAGTCACTCCGATTCAAAGCCACAGGATCATGTGGTTTAGCTGCGACCCAGTTTAGGAGCTCGAGGTTAAAAATGCGACGGTAGTAAAAGACGTTTTGTGACTCTTTGCACTGAGGGAAGTAATATGTTTGAACTTAGATATAATAAATAAAAATTAAGATCATGACTGTGATTTCAAGGAATTAGGTGGGTACACGTATTTTGAAATAAAATTTGAAATTGTACGAGTCATGTATCGTACCTGGCACATGCGCATTGAATAGATCAGGGCCCTAATTCACTATGACCACTTAAATATTCCTCTAACCACGACATCTGCTAGCAACGTATTCTCTATGATACAATGAATGAAACCGTTTCTACTAGACTCGATATTGACGTGGTAAGATTACGCGGGGAATAGTAATTAC
Source organism: Griposia aprilina (assembly GCA_916610205.1). Taxonomy (NCBI): domain Eukaryota; kingdom Metazoa; phylum Arthropoda; class Insecta; order Lepidoptera; family Noctuidae; genus Griposia; species Griposia aprilina. The sequence continues at coordinate 3,813,365 of OU744300.1, read as the reverse complement.
CATACAGAATTGGGGCTCAGCACTTTTCCGTCGCCTTGCACAAATTATAGTGTAATACGACAGTATACAGTCAGCATCTATAATCAGCTGTACTCATTTACTCAACATTCATATAGCATTAGTTACATGGTAGTTAAATATATTCAATAAGCCATCATCTTCGGCTATCCGTGACTTATCATTCAAGCTAACAACCAAGGTGTGTGCGTCCCATTTTTAAACAGCACAGAATTGTAACACTTCCGTCAGTTTACATATTAGACATATCGCTATTTGTAAAAACTAATCCTCATTTGTTTCCCTTATTGACTAATCATTCAGATAGAAATAGACGTGAGAAGTACAGACTTTGGGTGCAATCAGTCCCCGCCAAAACAGCATTTCTAAGGAAAAGTGTAATAGGCCATTAATATATAATAAGATTCCTAATGCCATTAAGATAATGAATATTAATTCATTTAAGACAGAACTAAAAAAAAATGCTAATTAGTAAGGGATATTATAATGTCACGGAGTTCTTGAATGACAAATTTTGAATGATCATAATTAATATTCTGTTTATTGTTTTCGTTGAAGTAATTTTATTCTATGATTTTTTTAAATTTTATGGTTTTAGTTATTTTAATTTTATTGTTTTAGTTATTTTAATTTTATTGTTTTAATTATTTTGAATTTCTTGACTATATTTTCGTATTGACTGTATATTTTTGTATTGACTGTAATATGTATTTGAATTTATTGAATTTTGACATTTATTTCCTACTCTAAATATTTTGTACGCCGAATATGGCAAAACATGTTGAACCAGCAATTTGAAACACATTTCCATCCATATGTGCATATTTATGTATCATGTTACACATGTTTTTACAAATAAATGCATCTTTATCTTATCTTATCATTTAGCAGCGCATACAAAAATAGTTATAGACTTCTGAACTCCTTATGACTGCTACGTTTAGTACCCTGAAATCTAATGAAAATGTATGATTTATAAGGCGGCCCAACATATTTTAGGTAGGTACATCATTTTATTATGACAAACATTTTGTCTTAAAACTTTTCAAGGTGTCATTTCCGTCTTGATATTACTAATGACGAACCCGCACTGGGCCCGCGTGGTCGATTACAGCCCACTCCCTCTCACAGAGAAGAGGCCTGTGTCCCAGTAGTGGGAACATTATAGACTGATTACTAATGATTGCAGTTCTAACTTGAAAGCGCTTTATTAGCCAATGAAAGAACAAGCGTCAAACCTTTTTGCACTGTCATCATTTCCCAGTCCAGTTGTCCAGCTACAAAAGTAAAAGTCTCAGAAAACTTAAAGGTACATCACATTGTTTGTCTTGTCTGTAAAACTTTGGTCCCCTGCGAATTACACATGTTCGAAGATAGCGAAAACCACATCTGTTTGAATAACACACAATCTAGTATCCTTTATACAGGATGTGGCGAAAATAGTAGTCCAACGTCACGGGGTCGAATCACCATATATTTAGCTATGACATACCACAATTTGGACCATTTTTTTACCACAGGACTCAGAATAATAGTTTATTATTTAATAATTTTTTGAAAAATTCATACCTGGCTTTACTAAATTGGCTGCAATTTCTACAAATGACATTACTTTTTGTCTATAACTGCTGAATACCATGTGCTATCACATGCAAATATTTTTGTAAATGTACATTTGCAAATACTAAATACTTATTTATTTCAAATTCAACTCGGATCTCTTGGAATTTGAAATACACACAATTTTTCTAAAGAATAAATTCAGAATAGTTCAAATTGTGGTATGTCTTAGCTAAATATAAGGTGATGCGACCCCTTAACGTTGGACCACTATTTACGCCACAACCTGTATAACGGTTACCTTACCCCTTTATTCTGCACCGACTTGTAACTCATTCCTCATTATAAAGCTTCGTTCCCCGCACAGTGCCGTGCACATAAAATCAAATCACCAATCCAATTTGTATCTTATATCCGCGTAATAAGATTTGTTATTATACGTTCAAGAACATTGTTGGAAGTAGCAACAGCGATTGTGGAAAACTTTGTATCTTAAAACGTTGATATTAGATTCGTTCTGGATTGACGAAGTTTTAATGCAAGCGGAAGGGAAGATTTCCCGATTAAACTTAGGATTTAGGAAAGTTTACAATTTAAATGTTGTTGCTTATTATTTTAAAAGCGCGGTGAGATTAAAGATTATGAGATATTTTATCTTCAAGTTGTTATTTTTTGATGTGACAGTTTCATTTTAAGGTTTGCTGGATTTTCAACAGCTCACCCTGAAGTTATTGAATGACAGTAATGATATTGATGAATAAGGAATGAACTTATATCAACTTGGTGTCGATTCGGCTGTTTTCCTGAAACTTGAACTGTCCTTATTGTCCTTGAAGTTATTTGGGTTGCCAGATTTTTGGTAGGGTCAAGACGTAATTATAATTTATGTCCAATTCTGTGCCTTATTCTGGGTCGAATTTTCCTTTTTTCCTTTAATTAATAACAACCTTAGAAAAGGAGGTTTATACGTCTTTTTGTTGATTTTACAGCTCAAATTCGATGTACGGTAGGCCGCACGTCAGGGCCACAAACCAGTATAAGCTGGCCGTATATTTTATTGAAACTCAGTACTTAGCTAGGCCAGCTAAAGGTCAAAGTTTTACCATAGAAATGTGGCTTACTGTACATTATAGATAAACGATGCTGGCAGTCGATTGTATCTTAACATTATCTATGTTAGTCTATAAGGTATATAATATCGATGCTCAAAAGTTGGATAAATATAAATTAATTTATTATTTATTACTTACTTAAATCACGTCCAAGAGGAAACCTATGAATACACACATACTTACATAAACCCACGCCTTCTTCTCATGAGGTTCGGCAGAAATTACAGAACGCCATCTGCTACGATCCTTACATTCTCCTTTTGCTTCATTTACGGTCAAACATCTGGTCATACACAAACGCCGGTTATGAGTACTACGCACCTAACCTTTCTGAAGAACATCACCAATAAGGTCACTATTTATGTCCTTCTAGGGCATCCCCTCCCGGCGTTTCCACTCATATCTGCCTTGGAAATATATTTTGTTACTCTGCTTTCATTCACCCTCTCAACATGACCAAACCATCTTAGCTTATTCTTATAAACTTTTGTCACTACATGTTTTAAAGCGCATCGCTGCCTTATCACAAAGCCTACTAATAAATAACAAATTAGGCTCTTACAAAATGGATAATTATGGAACAATATTATCTACTAGAGACAAAGTATTAATTCCTTAAACAAATACCCATAAATGCACAACCATGCTCATCAGTAAACTTCGTGACCAAACAAGTGAAATGTGATTTTCATTTAAATTCGGATGACATTTTAATCCCCATTGATTTCCACTGGATTACATTATTATTTAAATTCATACTCTATTTTACAGCAAGCTGGCAGACAATTTGAGTTTTTAACCGACTTCAAAAAAGGAGGAGGTTTTCAATTCGACTGTATGTTTTTTTTTTTGTAGATTATAACTTTTTTCTGATGATTCCTTTTTTATTTGAAAGCTGGTGCTTCACATGTGGTCCCATACAAATTTGATTATGTTCTGGCCAGCAGTTTTTGAGTTATCCTTAATACTTTGTATTTTTCCACATAGTTTATATTGATGATGTATTAATAATTTCCTGTCACTGTTATTTACATATCAAGTAGTGGTATACGAACTTGTGTGGGGTAGGTACCACAACTAAAAAGTGAAAAATAAAAACTTTTTTTACAAAAAAACAACCGACTTCCAAGAAAAACACAGAAAAACGTGAAAAATAACTTTAATTTCGGAAGTCTGTTTTTGGTTTTGTATTTTCGTTTTTTGCCAGCGACTTCCGAAATTAAAGTTATTTTTCACGTTTTTCTGTGTTTTTCTTGGAAGTTGGTTGTTTTATATATTTTGGTTCTATATTTTTAGTAAGTACTGCGGTTGTTTTAGATAAAAGTATACAAATAAAAGACTGACGAAAATGGATGCGCTTGCAAAGGTTCATGTCATAGAGTGCTTGTACCTTAACGGTGCAAGCAGGTCCAGCATAAGACAGGGGCTACGCGCTCAGGACCCACTACCTTAAATTGAAAAGAAGACGTGGTTCCTAAACTGCAAGAAGGTACCTAATATTCTCACCATGCGCTCTAGGAATAAGATACTTGATTCTTCGTCAACCCGTTTTTCTTATTATTCCTTGTCTCGACTGATTACTGGATTTCAAACATCACATAGATGGGAGCGCACATTTTTTTTACATAATGCTACTTTTATTACCATTTACAAGGACCCTTCCCTTTTAAATGCCGGGAAAAGACACTGTACCCTTGATGCAGCAAAAAAAAAACTTTGATAATACTGCAATTACAACGTCTTCTAAAATAGCCACAAGTAGCCCCAAAATTAGGTAGTCAGTACACGACCACATTTTAATCGTTAGATACGCAGCACCCTCATCGTTGGGGAGTTTAATTGCTAATCGACTGATAACGATAGAATACTTGATTAGGTTATGTCTTCGTTTATGTTATGAGGCTTGAAAACCAAAGATCACACTACATACAATAATGTAACACTTAAGTTAGCTATTAGTCTTTCAAAATTAATTAGTGGGACAACCAAACATGGTGTTGGCATTTTACTGTTAAAATATCGAGGGAAAAGGCACTGAAAACCGAAATACAGGCATTGCATAGTTCGGTTGCAGGGGCTACATCAATTATATTAGAAACTAATACTGCCAAACTTTTTTCTGTAAAATATTACTAAGTTTTTTTGAGAATTAAAAATGTATTATATTATTATTCATTACATACTTCACATATAATTATATAATTAATGTGTACATAATATTGTAAATTATTTTAAAAGAGTAACTGTGGAGTTTCTTGCCCATTCTTCTACATATGAAACTACCTTTTGGAAGGAGCAACTAGAAACAATTCTATTTTCTTGTAAATTTAGATGTTCAAGAGTGCCTTCTAAGTTCTAGGAGCATCTTCCTGCAGGGTGTGACCTTTCGTGGTCTACTTGGAAGTCCCTGTACCGTCTCCGGACACAAGTGGGAAGATGTAACTCCAACCTGATAAAGTGGGGCTACCTCGATGGAACGGCAGCTGGATGTGGATGTGGAGCTATGGCGCTAACTATGCTCCACCTTCTTCTTCTATCTTGCCCTCTATGTCCCAAAACTTGCAGTCAATGTGACCTCAGCGCTGCCACCGATGGAAGCCATACCACGCCGATACAATACCACGCCGTGGAAGTGGCGAAGTTTTGGGCCAACAATATTTGAGAAAAGTCGTGCCAGCGACACGAAGAAGAAGAATGCCTATTTGAAATAAATGATTTGACTTTGACTTTGACTATTCGGAGGTGAAACAGTTCATACAGGAAGAAGACTGAGAATCCCAAAATCAAACCTGTAAAATATTAACACGTAGACGTTCACACGGCGTCGATCAGTATGGCATTTTACTGCATAATTTAGGGATTACATACATGGCAGTTTCATACCAAATTGGTTTTAAGCCGTATTCATACTGGGATGTTGATTTGTGATCCCTATTTTTTCTGTAAATACGCTGGAGCTTCGCAATGAATGCTACAAATCCTCTTCTCTCGTATCAGTACGAAATAAAATAGCTCTTGCCGCTTTTAAATGTTTAAACATGATAAAAAATTACCAGTCAGCTGGGTGATAGTTAGGCCAGGGTGCGTAATCTATGAGTGCCACAGAATATTAGGCGTAACTACATGTAATTAGGACTCATCTACAGCCCGACTTCAACCTCTGCTGAACATTGGCCTCTCTTTTCTTGTGCCAAACCCCACGCCGGCTGTGCCAGGCTCATCCGGGTTCTACCCGCAATGGTAAAAATGTCGTCCGCCCATCTCACCGCCAGATTACCGACACATCGTCTCGTCGTCCAGTCCTTGGACGCCGCTCGGTCACTGCCTTACTCTACCTGCCATCACTGCGTCTTGCCAGGTGTCCTGCCCAACTCCATTTGAGTTCCATAACTCATTTTCAGATATGGAAAACCAACGTACGTTTGCGGTTCTCGATGTTTGAGACTCGGTCTTATGCCAAGCATGAAACGTTCCATGGCTCTTTGTGCCACTCTTATCCTGTTCACAGCCTCCTGCGTGAGCGTAATTAGGACTATGGTGAGGTAGTTAAGTCAAATAGAGAGGAACTATTTAAAAAATTTGCTGGAAACTACCAGCGTCGAAAGATATTTTCTGTTAAAATAAATATTTCAAGGATTACCTGAATGCCGTATATTTATTACTATATTATGAAACGAGATATCCGAAGCATCGAAATTTATTGGTTATAAAGCAAAAATTCAAGCTTTATTGAATAACCCTGTCTGTACGTTAAAACTGTTGTTTTTTAGTAAAATAGTAAAAAAATTAACTATAGGAAAGTCGATATATATTTCGCCTTTTTTTAACAGATTTTATCTTAAAAAAAAGGTGTATGTTTGCAGGTGAAAATTAGAGATAAAATCTATCAATACTATTGGGTAAAAGAAAGTTGGCAAGCAGATGCTCATATCAGACTGCGTGTGCAGGAGTGAAAGCTTACCAGTGACAGACAATATTTCACAGGTAATGTATGTTTTTAAAAGAGTTTAAAGAACTTTTCTAACACATAGTTTTTCTAGCTGCATCCGCAAATTCACCCGCAGCAGTATGAAATATACTTTGCGACCTATTCGCAAACGTACCAAACAAACACAAAAAAAAAAACGGTCAAACCGTTTCGGAAGAGTTCTATAACAAACACTGTGGCATGAGATTTTATATATGAGATTAATAGAGTCCACAGAGTAAAAAACAATTATTAATTACTAGTACAGTACTACCAAAATAAGTGTTGTCAGTGGTGTAGTCTAATTTTTTATTTCAACAACAAGGAAAATAGTTTAACAGATCACATATGACTTGGTAAGGTTGACAAACAGACTGAAATAGAATCGCAAAGATACAGTTAAAATTTCTTATGTCAACACAACGAATATGGTCAAAATAATACCATCCCAGAAACAAAATTAAAACGGCACTTAATTTTCTAAGTTCAAACAGGCTTAAAGCTGGATTGGTTCTTGGTGTGAGTAACTGTAGTCGACCTCTTAATTCCTTTACCAACCTAAGTGCGTTCGTCCACCTCAACCGTCACCTCAAACGTCACCAAGGAAATATATTTACTATAGCCACGGGTCCACCGCACGTCTAAACAAAATCAAACTGGTTGCTAATTTAATTGTATAATTTATTATTTTTATGACATTGATTTACATTCTGTGATTACTTTAACTCAAACACTGACTTATTACTTGTTATAATTTTTGGAAAGTCGTATACTTTTACAATGTTTGTAAATAATGTGAGCACCATGTATCTATCAAATAATTAATTTATCTGCCATTGTCATTCACAGGAATTTTACCTCTGACAGTAGCAATCCAATAGTAACCTTATGGTAATGATAATAAAGATCAATGTGAATTTGACAGACTTGTCAATGGCAGCAACCCAACGGCAACCTTATTGCAATGACAATAAAAATCACTGTGATTTTGATAGTGACGTAAACTCGGAGGTAAATTAAATGTGAACGGACTGAGTGTACATGCTGGTATTATTTCCTCGGTCAAAATTTACACAGGGACCTCTATTTCTTTTCTAACAAAAATTACATGTAAAATTAAAAATACATTTATATCTGTAATTTTTATGGAGTACGGTCACCATTAGAGATAATTAACCAGGGTCGTCGGATATAATTAAAGTTTAGTAAGAAACCCATGGATGTTTTTGTATAAAATTTAATTTAATTATAAGAAAACAAACAGTTCGGTTATGAAATAAAATTTCATTAGAAAACATCCATCGGTTTCTTACTAAACTTCAACTATATCCGACGACCCTGGTAACTTACCTCTTTTGGTGACTTCACATAATAAAAAGAGTATTCTATTCTACATTCGCAGATAAATTCAACATTAATTTTCCTCTAGCATGGGTGCAGATGAAGTTTTGCAAATTTATGATTTTAAACTGTGCATGTTGTGACAGAGATTGCAACTGCATGGCTTATGCTTTTCATGCTGCGGCATTAAAAGAGATTAATTTTCTTAAAACATTCTCGTAATGTCTACCGCGACGAAAATAGGCTTAATAAATTATGTTGTGGATAAAGTGTCTTTGTGGAAGTTTTGTTTACAGAAAAAAATTACATTTCAGTAACTTAAATGGTTGAAATAAACACTGACGTCTTTAAGAACTTTGAAGCTCCCCAAATAATTGGACCAATAACGCTATTTTCTTACGTTGATATACAGAGTGTAAAAAGTCACATCACATAGCCGTCAACTATGCATTCTGTACATCAAACTTTGCACAAAAATAATTGCTGGGAAACGACTTTTATTTTTGGTGTGAAAATTTGCTGTTCGCGGTAATGCACAATGTTACACACGTAGCACATTGTGCTTATGGGTGCATGCAACGGTACAGGAGTCGTGGAGGTATTTAAAGTTGTGTTATAACATAAAAAATATGTATTCATAAAAAAAACCTCAGTAAAAGTTAGAACTTTGACCTTCCATATCTCCGTAACCAGAAGGTGCCCAGGTATGATGCAGTACACAAAAAAAATGTAATGATAGGGATTACACGTGACTCTCGGCTTCGCTACGTGTCTATTGAAACCCGGTAAAAAAAAAATTGCAAAAATACAACCGACTTGCCACCGACTTCCGTAATTGAAGTTATTTTTCACGTTTTTTTGTGTTTTTATTGGAAGTCGGTTGTTTATTTGCAAAAAAGTTTTTATTTTTCACTTTTTAGTTGTGGTACCTACTCCACACAAGTTCGTATAGCACTACTTGATAAGTAAATAACAAATATAAACTAAGTGGAAAAAATATGCAGTATTAATGATAACTCAAAAACAGCTGGTCAGAACTTAATAAAATGTATATAAGACCACATGTAAAGCACCAGCTTTCAAATAAAAAAAGAATCATCCAAATCGGTTCGCCTAGAAAAAAGTTCTGAGCTAACAAACATAAAAAAAAAGAACAGTCGAATTGAGAACCTCCTCCTTTTTTGAAGTCGGTTAATAAAATAAGACTGGTGACGACTGGTGTAATTATTATGGATTGGCAGAAGCATCTTCCATGTTCAAGACCAACGAAGGCAAGGCATAGCAGGAATAGCTTAGTAAAAATATTTCTTTTAAAGAAAGAAATTTTTGCACAAGGTATCTAATGGAAAAACAAAAGCTATTTAAGAGGGCGCACACGTGTCCACTAGCGCCACTCCTTTAAAAAAGTATTATTTTGTGACTCAGAAGGAATTTTGAATAACGGCTCAATAAGCGACCTCGGTAAGTGTGTCTAGAATTTTCTAATACCTTTTATAAACTTGCATATTGAGACACGAAATAACAAAATACGATTTAAATGAATGTGGCCGCTTTTGTTTAGATCGAATTTTGCTTCGTGTCTCAATATGAAAGTTTATAAAAAGTATTAGAAAAATCTTGACACACTTACCGAGGTCGCTTATTGAGCCGTTTTTCAAAATTCCTTATCAGTTATGAGATAATATTTTTTTCAAGGATTGGCGCTAGTGGACCCGTGTAAGCGCTCATAAACCAATTTGTATTCATCATCTGCTTAGGGCTTTTCCCAACTATATTGGGGTCAACTTCTAGTCTAACCGGATGCAGCTGAATACCAGTATTCAACATGGAGGGACAGCCTATCTGGCCTCCACAATACAGTTACTGGGTAAAGCGATACATACGTACATACATAAACTGACGCCTTTCCATGGGCGTAGGCAAAAACTACAGAACACCATCTGCTACGATCCTTACATACTCCTTTTGTCTCGTTTAGGTTCATACATCTGGTCATACACGCACGCCGGTTGCAAGTACTACGCACCTGACCTTTCTGAAGAACGTCACCAATAAGGTCACTATATGTCTTCCTAGGGCATGCCCTCCCGGCGTATCGTAGAACAACACTCCTTGGTAAGACGGGTTGTCAGACTTTCGGACTTATGACTATCAAAGATCTAGAAATGACAGCTGGGACCAACGGTTTAAAGCACCTTCCAAGGTACGGAGGGTTCTCGTTATGTAATGGATGGTCTCCCATCCCCAGACCGACCTCGGCAGGGGTAGCTTAACTTTCGATTGTCCCATTCGCCTGTTATTATTTAACCACGCCCCAATTCATAGTACAGTAATAATATTGTATTTCATACATTAAACCCTCCTAAATAAACTACTGGCAACATTGACTAGAAAGTAATAATCAAAACTTTTTTGGAACCGAACCCAGTGACGTCACTACGAACCAATGACGTAGCACTTACAAGTTTTTAATGAAAAAAGAACTTTGCTGACGTCATGTTTTCATTTCTTTCAGAAAGGATCGGTTCAAGGTCTTCTTGTTATTTTATTTTTGTACTCTCCCGCTGAAAAGTAAGTTCAAAGAAATATTACTAGCAGCTTGTTAATTAAAAAAATATGACAGGTATATATATTTTGGATAACATAAAATACATCACGCCATGTTTTTCCGAAGGGTTGAGCAGAGGTGTACCCACATTTCGCCAATTATGTTTAAGTCCCATGTAATAGGGGCGAGCCTAGTGCCATCAACCGGGCACAAATCCAGAATCGGGGCTGCGACTGAGTAATTCCAGATAGAACAACCCAATAACACTTTGCCTGTCTCGGGAATCGAATCCTTGCGACCATGACTAGACCAACGAGGGAGTCTATTTTAGATAACCTGACATAATTGCAAAATTAGCCCGGCAAAAGCGGCCACTTTATTTTAAATTTTGCATAAATAACCAAGCCTCTTTTAGGCTTGACATGGACCCAAAGAGAGGGCTATAGTACTTCTTGTCCTCACATGGCTGGGAACATTAAAGCCAATGCGTTCTACCCGATGATCCTTTTTAGGCTTCGGTACTCAAAGGGTGCCAACTGGACCTTATTACTAAGGCTCCACTAGCCGTCCGTCCGTTTGTAATTTCAATTGTAATATCTAGAGTGTGTACTACAATGGCCGTTAAAACTAAAAAAAAAAAAAAAAAGTTTATTTTTCGGCGTTTTTTAGAATATATTGTACGGTAGTATGTAACCCTGTGCGTGTCCGACTCGCACTTGGCCGCCGCTTTTTACATTTACAATTGTTGTATCTCACGAAGGCGGGTTGGTCTTAGTTGTGTGTGTACATGCACATTGTTTCTGTGTGCGTTAGCACATTAGCACTCAGTATTAAGTATCGCCCGAGCTGCCGGTCGGGCTACTAGTGCCAACAGTTTCGCGCCAAAATTTTGCGTCACGTACCATCAACATGGAAAGTAAACGGAGAAAAGTTGTTGACAGTGAGGAAAGTAAATAATGTAAGACTAACAGTATTATATAATGGCTTGTGTTTAAACGCCTACCAGACAAGTACCTATTTTACTACCAAAAAAAAAATTTGTAATACTTAACAAAATGTGTCCACCAGAATGAATAAATGCTCACCAAATTGTGTTTCATAAAGTATTGTAGAAATGAACCTATTTTCCTTTTTTATGTACCGTAAAACGGGGTGAATAGGAACGCAGGGGTGAATCGTAACGAAACTTTAAAAGGAATTTTAACATTTAAATAATATAATTTGTTGCCAACAGGGACACGTAATCGGTTAATTATAATACAGTATACACGTTAGAGTCCTTTTTGGCGACAGACTATAATATTTCAATGTTAAAATCCTTTTTAAAGTTTCTTTACGATTCACCCCAGCGTTCCTATTCACCCCGTTTTACCGGTATAAGGCGTAGTCGACGGAGCCCCGCTTCGCGGGACTCCTAAATCTAGATGGTTTAAAAAAAAATCCCCTTGTTTCCTAACCTGTCCGCGTTGTGGTGCCTCAAGTCCCGATCTGGCTTCGCTCGCTCTTGTATCCTATCCCACCCTTGCATTTTGAAGCAAACTTATTTTTGGTGAGCAACTTAAACAAAATTTTGTGAGCATTTATCCATTTTGGTAGGCAAAAAGAATATAAATACAACACGTACAATTATTCTGATGAGTGTATAATTATTTTGGAACCTAAAACGTTGTTCTTTAGGCACCTCGGTATTGTGGGTTTATTTTATTTGAAGTTAACATATTTTACATGGTACTTAGTCTTAGGGTCTAAAATATATTTTGGTGAGCATTTAAATTGTAGCCTTATTATGATCACGATTTAGGTTCTCCAATTGTTATTATTTGTACCAGGGACGAGTAGGTAACTGTCAGGTGTCATAGACACGTAAACAGTCTTGTATTTTTCGTCTGGTAACATTGACACGTACCTGTCACTAAAGTAGTGATGGACTAATATAATGAGTATTGTTTGGCTGTTTGAAAGTTGAGACTTTTGTTACCATTTATTTGAATTGAGACAGTTTGACTTTTGCACGGCATTTGTGATTAAACCGTCGAGCAGATTGTTGATATTTTGGTGTGAGAATTATATCGAAGAATATCTATACAATCGTTGTTTTATTTCTGAGTTGAGGTCGAGTTTCTACAATAATGTTTAAATATTTAATTGTAACATTTAATTCATGATTCTATTTATGCATTGTTTGTTTTATGGTCGTAAAATGCTATATGGAACGTAATATGGGGGTTCTTAAAAATTATGTTTCTTTAAGAAACGTTGGACATAATATGACAAGTACAGAAAAGCTTATCCACGAAAGTTTTGAAAATATAACTAGCTAAGCCTGGCGTAATCATGCAATACTTTGATGTAGAAAGAAACAGAATATATGAAATACTTTGATACCGAATTTGATTTTATCATTTGCAAGATGATGACGACGAAACGAGTACAAAATAGAGTAGTTTTAAGTCGAACAAACTTTTGTTTTTTAAATAAAAAAATTCGTTTGTAAATACCTATGTATCTACTCGTAAATAAATATTGAACATGAAAAGTATTTTTATTTCATCACTAAACGAAATATATATCTAACTACCTACTTATATTATTTTGTGATGATGAACTTGCTAACGCTACCTGCAGTTAAGCACACAAGAGCGAGTGTCAATACACTTCACAACTACAAGTATTGCTCACCCGCCTTCGTGATATAGAACAAACTGTAAAGGCTCCTTCAAACAGGTGCAACACGCGCTGTAAATCGCATAGGTACGACACAAAGGCACCGCCTGTCGCGCGATGAGCGGTAACTTTGGGTCACGTGCGATTCACGTCGCGTGTTGCGCTTGTTTGTAGGAGCCGGAACAGCGGTTTCAAACCTTGCATTGGCACGGTTTGAATTATATTGATAATACAGCTTGGAAAAATATTCAGCCATAAGTAATAAAGTTCAAAGATAACAATATTCCTGCCAAACATAAAATGGCGGATCGAAGCTAAACTGGCAAAAAAGGAACAAAAGATATGCGAGCTAACCCCTGCCATTCGAATTGGCATACTCCCAATACACATTAGTGGCACTATATTCAGTTAAATTTCAAATTTTCGAAGAAAGAATGCATGAATAGTAGCCATGTACTAGTGCTTAGCACATGACTTTTCTCGTTTCCATCAAATTCTGTTCAGTATTTTTTCATTTTAATGTCATGTCACAGTTATTTTGTTAAATCGTTCTTTGGCAAACTTTCTAAAACTTTACTTTAAACAAAATATTTAAAATAAATTAAATTGGGTTCCTGTTTGACTGTTTCCGAATACGAATAATGGAACAATTAGATAAGATTACCGGTACTTATCTAAAGCTGATCAATACAACAGGCTTTAAACTAAATAAAATGAATGGTCCAAAATTATATTAATGTAATCATTTTCATTTAACTATTTCACGTTGGTAGTAAAATTATTCACTGCATATTCGCGAAATATTTAATCTGGTAAACCTGCTGGAAAATTGTTCGTATTAACTCACAGCCCATTTCACTATTTATCCGATTAATTAATATTCTTAATATTGAATTGTTGGAATTCAGGTAAATTTTCTGTTTATTTATTTAGTTAAAGCAATTTTGACAAAAGACAAAGTTGACAAAAGAGTACTTAAAAATCTATATACATACATAAAAATGAAATATTGTTCGTTGGTGAGCGCCTCACTTGAGAACGGCTTGACTGACTTGTTTTTTTTTTATGTTCTTAATAGTCCAAATTAGGCTTTTATGGAAAGAAATATTGGAAAAACATCCCGGAAAAAATTCTAATTTGGGAATAACTGAACTTCCTTTTTTGTATGAGATTTTTTATGAACTTTTGAAATTTGGACAGGGTAAAATCTGTCAGCTAAGTTGAAATACTGAAGAACATAAATTTGATTTCAAAATTACCACTATCAGCCTACAGCAGTCCACTGCTAGAAACAGACGGCTCCATCAAACGCCATTTAATCCGATCCTTGACTACTTACTCTTTTCGAGTTGCTGGTGCGGATGGGGTGTGATGATCCACCAGGGCGTCCTACATACATTTGCCGATTTGCGGGTTTTACGGCTATGGTCCACTATTTTGCCCACGGCTTTGCCCGCGTGGATGTCGGAAATTATCCCACGGGAACGTACTATCAGGATAAAAAAAGTATCCTAAGTGTTAATGCAGGTTTTAAACTATCTGTGTTCCAAATTCCATCCAAATCCGTTCAGGAGTTTTTGCGTGAAAGAGTAACAAAAACCCATCCATCCTCACAAACTTTCACATTTATAATATTCGTAGGATTGTTTGTCATATAAGCATGCTTATTCTTTGGACTGCTCAAGGTCTCACATTCATTCATTCATGTCATCTTCATCATTATTCTCCTACCCTTATTCCAATTTATTAAGCAATGACGCAACATGTATTTGACGGAGAAGGTACGTCTCTCTCGTTATCATCAGCCGTATTTTAACTATTGTGGGCGTACTATGGGTAGTGTTGGTTATTGCGCAATAGAAAAACCGTTTTCAGTTCTAATCAAATTATAATTTACGAACAAATTAATCACACTAGCGAATCACACACTGTAGGTACACGACACAACTATACGGAACGCGCGATAGTTTCTAAACGTGTGCACTGCTTAACCGCCAACAACAAACTCTGCTTTACTCTAGTCAAGCGTTAGCGTTATAGACTCTGTCCAGCGCCACCTGGTGGCGCTGACGTCCCGATTAGTCAAAGTCAAATGAATGATTTAACGTATTTCTGACATATTTTTATTCCATACGTCAGTATAGAGGTATGAGGAACAGGGTGTAAAGCTCACTCATACTCTATGGAAAAGGGAGGATCCTCCGACCAGACGGGTGTTGTGTCTGGTAGGCAACTGCCCGACGGTTGATGTCGGGACGTTGTATATATGCTAGTCGCGCGGTAAACTCTGCTTGCGCGATGCAGGATTTGCGTGACGTCAGTATGACGTGTAGCTCGCATGTGGCGATGTTGATACCGCTACACGTCTATTAGTTGTCATCTCCGGAGTCACCGCCTTTCTATCCATACCCTCTTTCACACATTCCAATCATCGTTTCTTTGGTCTGTCCCTACTCTTATAATCCACATACATACTTAAAAAAAAATCACGACACTTTCCTCATTTCTCCACATCACATGTCCTTATTTATTCATGTAGCACTCCATAATCTTACAATCTTAAACCAAGATTTAAAAACATAGCTGTTACAATGTAATACTTCTAAAACATGTCTTCAAGGCGTTAGATTAAAAGACGTTTCACTTTAACAGCCAGAACGAAAGAGATTACATTTGGTTTCGCGTCATGTTCGTGAACGGGCGCCGTCAGTAGGGACTGGTCAACTCTTGGCTGCCACGGCTTATTTTAATTTAAATTTTTGAATTGTTTTTTTATCTTTTTTATTACGGATACTTTAAACGTGCACGTCTTTCTACATCGTTCTCACATTTTTAATTTGAACATGAATGATGTAAACAATTTGTTTTTTTGTAACTATATATTGATTTAAAAGAGTGTCCATGGAGTTTCTTGCCCGTTCTTCTCCATAGGTACCTACTACGCTTTGGAATGGGCAACTAGCTTCATTTTGCTGACTGACTGACCCTTTGACAATTCAAAAGTGCCTGTAATTGGTTTATTTGAAATAAATGCTTTGAGTTTGAGTTTGAGTTTGAGTTTTTATTTCTCTTTCGCTCGTAACGTCCATTTTGTTAATGGGTTTTTGTATTAACTAAACATTTGCAGTAGATTATAGATTTTGTGACTTTTGTTCAAGAATCTAGTGATCCAGACGGTCATGATAACTACGGCCAATTAAAATCTAAATACAGTAGTATGCAGATATATTTAAAGGATATTACGAGTATAAACTGCTCCATGTGAGTAATGAATTCTCTTTATAGAGCAGAAACAAAATGACTGCATTGAAAAAATGGCCTATCCAAAAAAATACAGTTACCAACAAAAAAGCTCTCATTAACCGTCACGCGATTCTCGCCTTTATTAACTGTACAATGGTGCACATATTCGTAACAACGGTACACCTGTAAGTTGTATGAATAGATTTTGTACAAAAGAAACGAGCTTCAGGTGTATAAGGCATTCTGTTATATAAACCAGGGCAACGCATTGTTACAAGACAATGGTTGTTTAACAGAATGTTAGTCTGTTTCTTTATCTAATTTTGTTGTATAGGTTTGTAGGTTTACGGGCTGAAATGTGGTTGTGCTTGACCATTTATACCAATTGGTGACATAAAAAAAAAAAACCTTAATGATAATGATAAATGATTTTATTTCTGTAAGTAGGTTTGTACAAACACTTTTACACGTCAATCATATTTTTAAAACTAGATGAGGTCGGCGTTTCCTATCTGACTACTCTGAAAAGAAAGGCCGAAACAAACTCAGGCAGGTCACAGTCTCTTTTAAACTCCAGACATGACATCTTGGTCAGATCATGTGTAGAGCATGTAGATTTGTGTCTGAAATGGTCTTTTGAGGAAAAACCACACAGAATGAGTGGACCTGTCCAGTCAGTGCACGGATTTGTCAATAATCGTGGAGCTCAACTCAGAACTTAAAGAGCTCAACCACTCGACGAACAATACCAAAGACAGGACATTTGGGTTAGTTCCTCACTATCGAGTAGGGAAAATTTCCACCAATCTGCTTACTCTTTTGCCAACCATGTTGGGATCGACATCCTGTATAACCGGATACAGCTGAAGACCAGTATTTTACATGGAGCGACTGCCTATCCTAACTCCACAACCTAGTTACTGGCTAACACGATACCCCTTGCCAAGACTGGTTGTCAGACTTTTGGGCTTCTGACTACCCGTAACGACCGCCAAAGATCTACGAATGACAGCCGGGACCAACGACTTTCCTTAGGGAAAACAGACCCTTGTTCGTAATTTTTGTTGTTTTTGTAATAATTATTCATAACTCAAAAATATTCGGTAAGCAGCAGGGTTACTTCGTTACACTCCTACAGCGGTAATGCCATTCATTTTGACAGTTCAACAACATTAATTTTCCTTAACCTTAAGTCCACTTACACAGGACTTAAGATTCATTAACCTTAAGTCCTGACTTCCTGAGTTGAGCTGCACGATTACTGACAAATGCGTGCACTGACTGGACATTTCCACTCAATCTGTGTGGTTCTTACCTCAAAAGACCATTTCAGATACTAATCTACATGGTCTTCACATGATCTGACCAAGATTATGTCTGGACTTTAAAAGAGACTGTGACCTATACGTTTGTTTCGGCCTTTCTTCTCAGAGTAGTCAGATAGGAAACGCCGACCTCATCTAGTTTAAAAAATATGATTGACTTGTAAAAGGGTTTGTACAAACCTACTTACAGAAGTAAAATCATTTAACATTTATCATTGCGTTATATACGTTGTTGAGCAGACGAATTTTCAAACATAATAAAATTATAAAGCAACGGATTAGGAATTTCGTTCTAAATCTATCGGATTGAAAGGGTAATAATTGATAATAACCAATTCGGTTTAATTTCATGAATCAACAGAAAAAAAAATCCAGGTAATATTGTGTTTCTGAAAACTGTTTACAGATGATACGAATTCACATTCGCGATCAGTGGATTAATTAATTGCGTTTCAATCATCGCGAGTGTTTGACATTTCAATTATCGCTGATTCGATGGTAAAGAGTCAGGCATTCGAATTAATTTTTAATTAATGACTTGCTGTTTAAGATTTTAAAACATATCAGGCGCATGTATTTTTGTACGCTTTTATAACATAGAGGTAGTATCATCATAATTTATGAGATCATTATCAATGGACCAACAAATGAAACAATTCGAAACGTAGCAGAATAGTCTGTTATGCGCTCGGACTGCGTAAAGCGTCTACGTAGATCAAATGCTACGCCGTAGCAATTTCGTAGCAGCGTAGCGTTTTGGCCTTTGTCGAAAAAGTATTTATCTATTGTCCTTGATTTTGTTTGGATGTTCCATAAATTTCTGGACACAAAATATACATAATAACAGGTTTGAAGCCTTTAAATTAAATCAGCTTCAGACTGTTTTCACCTACAGTACTAATTAAACTGCCATTTTTGTAGCAAATGTTCTCCCATAATTTCACAGACAGTGATCTTTCTTAAGCACTTAGAACTTTAAAAACTCAAAACTTATTTAATAAAGACTAAATCCAAAAGCTTTTATCGACTTTGGTTGACATGTAAAACTAAAGCTAACACTTCAGGAACTGAAAGTTCCAAATAGTTTTTATTTGAATAGCTCCCTATGTGCTTCATAACACTTATGTTTAGTCGTTAAAAGTGACATTAAGATGGTACTTAGGTGGTACTTTAGTGTTTTAGTGGGACTAAAGATTGGGATGATGACGCTGCTGATATCGATGTTTATGTGAAGTTTGTTTGTTATTCCTGAGATAAGTTTGAGTCGGTACTTTGTTTAAGGATCTTGAGTTTAAGCGAAGCAAAAAAAAAGGTAAAAAAAAGCCCATACAACTCTGCCCAGACATGTACCTCAAAGTACACGTGCACCAAATCGTAGAGAAAAAATAGTGGAATTCGAAAATAATTGTATATTTATCCTTAAACAATTTAAAACTACGAAATACATTATTTTATTTGCATGTACAATTGCGTTACATTTGGTTGACACTCGGGTTGACATTATTTTGTAAATATCATTCACATATCATTCCGTTGGTTTGTGAAACAACAGTGGCTGAAGCGGACACCAGAAAGCTGTCAACTTGACAGTTTAAAAAAAAATAAGTAAGGTAGTTGTGCTTGTGCCGATGATACAGTGCCAAAATGGCGTGCTTTTTAATATGTTTAATATTTTTTTTATTCTTGTCCCCGGAAGAAAATATATAAATGCAATAGATAAAGACTGCCTCGTTGGTCTAGTGGTCGCAAGCGCTACTGTTGAGCATGAGGTCCTGGGTTCGATTCCCGGGTCGGGCAAAGTGTTATCGGGTTTTTCCATCTGGAATTTTTCGGTAGCAGCCCGGAGTCTGGATTTGTGCCCGGTTGATGGCAATAGGCTCGTCCCTTATTACATGGGACTTAAACATAACAGGCGAAATGTGGGTGTACTATAGGTACACCTCTGCCTAACCCTTCGGGGAATACAGGCGTGATGTTATGTATGTATGTATGTATAAATGCAATATTATTCAGTGCAATCTAGTGTATTTTATGCCATTAAGTGTATCTCGGTACTTCGTTTGGGCAGATTTTGGTGACATCCTTTAATTAGTACTCTCTTTACTTCAGAAGATTACCGCCTACTTACAAACTCACAAATTTTACCTCTTTATAATATTATCCATGCTGGCAGGCAGATCGACGCACAACCTGTTCCCATGGATTCAGTACATGATTCTGGAACCCTCAGCGCTGAAATATTTCGCGGTTATTTTTTTTTTAAATCTGCTGTTTCCTATAAAAATGCAATACTCGTATCAACGTGGTCAAAATGTATGAAACACCAGTTTTTTTTTTTAATACCCGAAGAAATATTTCAGCGCAGGGGTCGATGCCATGTATAATATAGCTAGTATTTATTTATTTATTTATTGATTTAGGATCTCCAACAAAAGATGTACACAATAAATGACACATAAAGAAAGGGCAACATCAGGTATTAAGCAGGTATACTCCTTCACTTATAGGAGAACACAGCATGCACAATAAAGTTAACAACTAAGCTAACAAAGTTAAAATATTAATAAAAGGCATAATATTGAAATAAAAAAAAAAATTCAAGGACATAACCAAAAAACAAAACAGTAAATATAACATTAAGAGATACTTCAATTAAGTCTATTATACGCTTCTTATATTTAGACAGAGACTCGCAGATGTCTAGATTCGTAGTTTTTAGCTAAAGTGTTGTATTGCCTACAAAGTCTCGGCACAGTGGCGTAATGACCGAGGTTCGTTTTTGAGCCTGGTATTGTACTAGTACTAGTACTACTTTGGCTAGCTACTAGTATAGCTAGCAAAAGATTTGTCACTAGACGAATCGTTTGCTAACTTAAGTCGGTACTTCAGTTAGCAATAAGATTTCTATTCTATTTTAAAGTACTGATTTATATTCCATTTAAAAAAAAACACTTTTTGCTCGCCTCTGAAATAACAAGACAGTATTTTGTTTTAATACGAAGTTGTAAGATAATAATAATTTCTAAACCAATTGGATGGGATAAGATTCTGGGGTTAAAAAAGGTTAAAACAATTTGGATTCCATATTAAATTAAGCGTATACTCATTCAAACCTTGTTGACCTTTTTATATTTTGTTGAGTACCTGTTACTTGTTGACAGGCCTACACTGTCCTCCCATATCTATGAACACTGTGATTGGAAACATTGTAAAAGCCCCTTATTTTTAAAAGAGTAACCGTGGACTTTCTTGCCGGTTTTTCTCCATAGGAAACAACCAATTGGAACCGTGCACCTAGCTTCTGACGTTTCATAAGTGCCCATGTTGGTTTATGTGAAATAAAATATTTTGATTTTGATTTTGATTTTGAAACAAAGAATCACCGACCTACTAACTTTTATCAAACATATTTTTTGTGCACTTTGACATAGCTGAAATGTTTACGGTAATAGTCTTATGACACCACAAAAACCGACCTAATCATAAACCACCAAAATACGATGTTAAAAACTAACGAACGTTTAATAAATCCCTCGATACTCCGGTAAACAAATCGGGCAGTTAATCTCTGGTTAAATGTATCGTTGCGATCAGTGAATAGGCTCGAACAAATGGTACGGAAAAGGGTTCGGTCGATGGTAACAAATAACAGACAAATGGTGTCGCCTAAGCGGTTGGCGGTAGACGGGCAATTTTTTTGTGGTATAGAAGTTCAAGGCGACCGTTTGCCTACTTTGGGTATAAGGTTTGATGGTCTGCCAGAGCGGTAATAGTTTACCAAGGTTGATTAGAGACCAAACTGAACAAACGGTAATGTTTCTGTCATCAAATAAATCTGCAGCTGTACAAAAATCATTTAGCGAGTACCAAAAATCGGAACTAACGTTGGTTTTTTCAATACAATTTCATACAAATGTTTACCATCAACTCTTCTCGTCTTTTTCACTGAGAGGACAAGTTTATTTCAGAGTTTTCTAATAGTATGTATTCACAAACTTAATAGTCCCCGCCACTGAGAAGGTATAAATTTTGTAAACACACATTCAGGGTTTGCAACCTTTAGATCAAATAAAAAAAAACTGTTTTGCAATGATTTTTATTTTTATATACATTAGAAACTCGAATGACAGCATTGACAGCGTCAGCGTGAACTTACTTCAAAATGGCGGCCCAAATGTGTACGTTCCATGAGTCACTCACGTTCCCGTACCACAAAACATTAGACGACAGCGCTTTATATCGCTAAAATATAGCCCAAACAAGTGAAATTAGTCGTTAGTTTCGTATTACACGTATGTTACATTGAATTGATTGAATTTGGTATTATTTGTTGTTGATTGAATTGTCGCTACGTAACTTAGAAGAACTTCTTTAGGACTTTAAGTATTATACTAAACTGTTACCTAAGCACTGGTGCGTATTTTCCCGAACGTGAATTTTAAACACTTTTTACATAAAGCGTGTTTTGAGGAGCAACTTTTTGTAGCTCGTCTACACAAAACCTTTTTGTGAAAATTCTAATTACGAACGCAGAACGTCATCTAGGCACCTAAAATGTAATAAATAAGACCATCTAAATAGGCCCCAGATCCTATGTTTCTATTTGTTCCGGGATATTTATCGCTGCTATTTTCAGAATTAGGTCCTTTTCTTGATCCTTCCCTTTTTTCTTTATCAAGGATCGTTTCGCTTAATTTTTTGTGGCGATATTTATTAGTGATATTAATATGACCAGTGTTTTGTATTCAAGATTTTTTATTATTTTATTAAAACCCTTACCAAAATATTTTTTGAAATTTAGTGGTGATTTCAAACCAGAAAAAAAGACACTATATGCTTTTATTTATACAGCTGTGATTTCACCAGAGTTCTGAAAACTTTGAAACTGCTGACGGCAATCGCAGGTTTTAGTCCTTGAGTGAAGTCAATTGTTTCTTCTTCAGATATTTTTTTATAAAAAATCTATTTCTCAGATGACAATCCAACAGCCATTAGAAAGTTGTCACAGCAATAATTGTGAAACAGACGACAATCGAAAATACCATTACGGATCCCATGGAATTATCCCGAGCTCACTTTTACGCTCATGGGTATCCATGGTGAATAATAGGGTAGTTCCATTCAGTGGCGACCACAGAATGTAACGAATCATTAATTCTAATTGTGGTTTGTGTTACTGACTTCGACTTGACGACTTTGAAGTATTTTGTAAAGGAATAGAAAATGGTTGGGTGGGATTTTGTGGTAATAGGAGATATCAATCAATCTTACCAAGGGAGCTCCGCTCCATGTAAAATACCTACTGAGTATTCAGCTGCATCTGGTTTGACTCGAAGCTGACCCCAGTATAGTTGCGAAAAAACTAAGCAGATGATGACGAGGAGGGATCTAGCAGAAATATGTCATATACGTAAGTATTCATTGCTTCATATTTGAAAAAGCCCATTTTTCAAAAAAAAAATGTTTTTGAAAGAGATGTTAACGAAAATACATTTTTAATTACTTCCACTACTACTTAAATTTCCTAATAGTTTATCAAATCGCTAATTGCCTAGTATTCGTCTTATTACTTTCATTAAACCTGAAGTGTGCTGAGTTCATTAATTAGTGCTTTCAGACAACAAACGCTCGCTACTATTTTTCGTCTTTAACGTTGATATAAACCCTGCTGGTTATTTGTAACCCGCAAATTCGATCTTAATAATCGAGTCCTTTGCCCTCTGAGAGGTTATATAAGATAGAGGGAGACAGACGGTCACCTAAACATAAGAGAAGGCATAAGATAATCCTAAAACTGCCTTAAAGCAAACCAAATACTCAAATACGATCCCCAATTCCAAGAAGGGAGTTATATCAAATTCAAGTCCAATAATTTATTTGTCGAACTTGGCGAAACTTCGCATGTACAATAATGGCATATGTTTGATAAATCATTCATACATATAAACTTACCAAAGGGAAGGGTAGTAATCGGAATGTTTATGGAGGTCAGAGCGACCTTTCCAATGTGGATATTGGTCTATACTAGTTTGAGTGATCGTTCATTTATTTTTATATAGACACGTTTATCCTTTTGTTGAAGTATTTTTGGCGTATGCTTAGGATTTTTGCTTGTAAATAAACATCCATTTTCTTTTATTTAGAGGCCGATCGTTTTGTATTCAGAGAAAGCATTGATGACATACCTTGCTTATAATGGCGATTTTCTGCTACACAGTTCTAGATTCTGGTATCATCATCTTCGTCATTATCACCTTCTTAGACAGAACATAAATTAATAATAATAATAATCGACTTCCTGAAGCAGAAAGTGTATGCATGGGCGAACCGTATCCGTAGGTATAAGCGGCGAGTGGAGCGATACACTCAGAATCGCACCTTCCAGCGCGATGAAAGGTGGGTTTATAGGGGTTGGGAGCGACCGGATCAAGGTGTGGCTGACACGTACCTACCAGATGATGATGCCATGTGTTCGTTCTGGCGCAATATCTGGTCGGTGCCTGTCAGTCACTCCGAAGGTGATTGGACTCGGGAAGTCGAGCGCGCCTGCGAACCATTACCAGAAATGGGGGCTATTACCATCTGCCCCCAAGACGTGACTCGTGCAGTCCGTCCGTTGCCTAACTGGAAGTCTCCAGGGCCGGACGGGCTGCACAACTTTTGGATAAAATGGTTTTTAAGGTCACACGCTCGCTTGGCGGCTCAGTTCCAGGTTGCTTTAGAGTCTGGTTTGCTACCCCAGTTCCTAACGACAGGAGTGACCCACCTGCTCCATAAATCAAGTAGCACCGCGGAACCCAAAAATTATAGACCGATCACGTGTTTACCAACGGTCTATAAAGTTCTTACATCCATTTTGAGAGCTAAAATTAACAACCATATAGACACCAACTCCATCATGTCTCCTTCTCAAAATGGATGTAGGAACGGGTCCCGTGGTACTAAGGAGCTACTCCTCATTGATATGACCATTAGCCAACAGGTTCGTCGTTCCCGAAAGGATCTTTCGACATGTTGGATAGATTACAAGAAGGCCTATGACTCGGTGCCACATACGTGGCTTATGAGGGTGCTGGAGTTGTATAAAGTAGATTCAACTCTGCGCACCTTCCTGAAGTCATGTATGGGGCAATGGAGAACGGTCCTTCACTATCCAGGATGTCGAAATGTTCAGAGGAATAGCGAACCGATAAGGATCGAGCGAGGCATATTTCAGGGTGATAGTTTGAGTCCACTTTGGTTCTGCTTAGCCTTGAATCCTCTAAGCACACTGCTGGAGAATTCAGGTCTAGGCTATCGGCTGAGGAGAGGTGGTCAGGTTATATCTCACCTCCTCTACATGGATGACCTAAAACTCTTTGCCCCCAACAATTTGCAACTGATGGAGCTGCTGAAAGTAACTGAAACTTTCAGTAGCGCCATTAGGATGGAATTTGGTGTGGACAAATGTGCGGTCATGCATGTAAAGCGAGGGGAGATTGTGGAATCCGTGGGAACCCAACTCTCGGATTCCATAAACCTTAGAGCCCTCTCCGCATCCGAAACCTATAAGTATTTGGGTATATCGGAAGCGTTGGGCATCAATGGTACTGACATGAAGCAGTCGTTAAAGGAACGCTTCTTTGGCCGCCTGAAAAAAGTATTTAATAGTCTTTTATCAGGCGGAAACAAGGCGCGCGCCTTTAACGGTTGGGTCATGCCAGTTTTGATGTACTCTTTCGGCATACTCAAATGGACTCAGACCGAACTCGACGCCCTGGATAAGAAGGTCCGTTCGCTGCTAACTGCAAATCGAATGCATCACCCACGATCATCGGTAATGAGGCTGTATATCCCGCGAAAGTGTGGAGGTCGAGGCTTTTTAAATGCTAAGACCCTCCACAATCGCGAGATATGCAGTCTCAGGGAATATTTCTTAGAAGCCGACGTGGGGATGCATCGAGATGTGGTCACAGTGGACAAGGGCCTCACCCCGCTCTCCTTGGCTAAAGAGAACTGGCGCAAACCAGTAGTGCTTGACACTAATGATCGCATGGAAGTATGGCAGAGTAAGGAACTTCACGGACGCTTTTTTCGGGCCCTACATGGACCTGATGTAGACCAACTGGCGTCCGTAGCCTGGCTGCGTTTCGGTGACCTCTTTGGAGAAACCGAAGGTTTTGTCTGTGCAATTATGGACGAAGTTATGATGACGAAGAATTACCGGAGATTTATTGTGAAAGACGGCACGGTTGACATTTGTCGGGCATGCCACCGTCCGGGTGAATCAATCAGACATATTATCTCCGGATGTTCTCGTCTAGCTAACGAAGAGTACTTACATAGACACAACCTTGTAGCCAGGATTATCCATCAGCAACTTGCTCTGAAATACAGCCTTGTAGAATCGGAAGTGCCATACTACAGGTATGTGCCCGACCCAGTTCTCGAAAATGGGCATATCACATTATACTGGGATCGATCCATCATCACTGACAGGACTATTGTTGCCAATAAGCCTGATATAGTGGTGGTGGATCGAATAGAGCGGCGCGCAGTGATCGTTGACATCACGATTCCGCATGACGGGAACCTCGTGAAAGCCGAGAAAGATAAACAAATCAAGTATCTTGACTTGGCTCGCGAGGTTGTCGACATGTGGGACGTGGACTCAGCGATCATTGTGCCGATAGTCGTAACAGCCAATGGCTTAATAGCCAAGAGCCTCGACCAACACCTGAGGAGGCTCTCGTTGGGCAGCTGGATCAAGGGCTTGATTCAGAAGGCGGTACTTCTGGACACGGCTCGCATTGTCAGGAGGTTCCTCTCTCTGGAGCCCTGACCGCCGGTAGCTTGGACCCTGTTCCCGATACCGGTGGGCTACTATTTTTTATATTTTTAAATGTTTTTATATGTTATATATTCTAATATTTAAAAATATAATTTATATGTATATAATGAAATAAAAGAGAATAATAATAATATATGTGTAGGTGTGTGAGGGAGTGAGGGTGTGTGTTTGTGTGTAATGTGGGTCTGTAATTTTTATGGTGTACATTATTATGTACAAGAGTATTCTATTCTATTCTATAAATTACATTGCTATTTTTAACATTTTGAATTCGGTGGTGCTTTGGTGTCTTTAGTCTCTGGGCTCTAGCCCAATTTACAATTTACATTATTATGTACAAGAGTATTCTATTCTATTCTATAAATTACATTGCTATCTTTAACATTTTGAATTTGGTGTGTATGAGGGTGTGTGTGTGTGTGTGTGTGTAATATGTGTCTGTAATTTCTATGGTGTAGATGGTGTATTATTTTTTTAAGATATCTGGTATTTTAGTGTATTTCTTTGGATAGCTGAGAAGTTGTACATTTTTTTTAAATATTCTGCCGATAAAGTACTTCTGTATTTTTTTGCAGAAATCGACTATATTAGTCAAATACCCTGATTAAAATGATAGAAATTTGTAAGGATTTGTAAAACCATTAAAGATATTTGTCATTTTATGGATGATTATTATATAAAAACAAGCATTGTTTTTTTTAAAATAAATTTTGAACGTTGTATACCGCTAAAAAAATATAAACTGTCAGATTGCTCGAAAATTATTGACATTTGCATAGGGGCCATCAGGGGTATTTTTTTTTGCAAATGACCTCTCTTACAACCCCTAAATGGATTGCCAACATATAACCCCTGTATAAATGTATTATACAGAATAACCGATCGCTTTTTGGTTCGTAGAAACCGATCCCTTTTCGAGGAACCAACTGCGTATCGCTCATAAGATTTTAAGAAATATTATGACCAGAAGCAAAGCTTACCAATAGTCAACGACTGCCATCCAAATATTTTACATATTATTTGAATTCAGAATAACAGATAATTTTAAGGAAAACAAAAAAAAAGTTCAAATTCCATTGCAACCGTTTATTGAGGATCTTTTGTTAACAAAAGGTCAATCCAAAATCAACTTAGACTTTACAACCCCAAAGATAGTTGATAAATTGGCAATACTTGTAAATTATCATGGATTGAGTAATATACACATATGTATGTCGGAAATACGTTAAATCAATCGTTTGACTTGACTAATCAAGACGCCGGTGCCACCAGGTGGCGCTGGATAGAGTCTATAACGCTCAGGCTTGACCAGACCACAGCAGAGTTTGTTGTTGACGGGTAAGCAGTGAAGACGTTTAGAAACTGTCGCGCGTTCCGTAGAGTTGTGTCGTGTACCTACAGTGTGTGATTCGCAAGTGTGATCAATTTGATCGTAAATTGAAATTTGATTTGAACTGCAAACAGTTTTTCTATTGCGCAATAACCAACATTACCCATAGTACGCCCACAGTAGTTAAAATATGGCTGATAATAACTTGAGACACGTTACTTCTCCATCATGTATAATTAAACTTTATTTCACAACATCGATTACAAATCATCCATAATTGTATTAGTAAGTACTTAAGAACTACGTTAGTAAACCACAAAAAAAAAACTAAATTAAATAGACACGCGGAGTGTGATCCAGTGTCTAAGAAATGGACCGTCTAACCGGTCCGCTATTACTTTCAGAACACTGTTGGAGCTGCATCTGATACGGTGTAATATTGTATTAAAGTATTGAAAATGATAAACATAGTCCCAATAACCGGCTGCTATTGTCGCCAAAACTTCGCACTCCACCGCATCGGCCTTCCGTCTGAATATCCATTTGCGCCGTAATGAAAAAAGTACCGTAAACCAAAACAAATAAGGTCTGCAGACAGATGTGGACGGTGAAAAAACCAATATTTGCGAGACAAATACGATTAAATCCAGAGCCGCTGGAAACAAAGAGAAAACTTTAATCTGTTTAAACCGTTTCAGTGTATGCGATATAGATTTTTTTTTCAAGGCTGTCGTCTGTTCCGTATTTTAATTTTCGATTTGGTGTACCTAGATAAAAGAGGCTCGAGTGTAAGTTATAACAGCCGCAAAGGTTAAGATCAAGGTTAAGCAACCATAGCCAAGGTCGACCCATGGATATTGGATGGATAAATTATATACCAAGCCATTTTGTTCCGTGGAAAGCACTTTAAGCCGTTAGAGATCTTTGGCAGTCGTTACGGATCGTTGGAAGCCTAATAGCCTTTTATTTTTATTTTTTTGGGTGGGAAATCATCAAGTGACCTCTCCCGCTCTGGGCGGAGCGGGAGAGCGTGTCAGATTCTTACTGACTAAAACCCACCCGTGTTCCTTCAGTTGCCTGTGCGCCAGGGCCACGGTAACTCGTTCGAACAATCCGCGACCCCGGCAGGCATCGGCCCTATCGAATCCCATCAATTATGCTGTCATCTCTTTGAGGCGCGCGTGGAACACAACGCACCGACGACCCGGGCTTGTTCTTTACAAGACGGCAAGCTGCCCATTGCTCGCCGTCCGCAAGCCCGCGCCTACGGTGGTCGGGAGTCGGCTATCGACTCTCGACGTCCAGGGTGTCTCCTTCTGCGGTGACTAGGAGCGTGAGGGCACAATGATTGTCTCACCCTCACGCATACCGCGAGCATTACTGCTTCGCAGAAGGAGGTGACGGCTTCCCATTCCCTCTCGCTCCGTACCATGGCCTGGACCAGGGCCGGACGCGAGAGATCGCCGACGCCGATCGCCGCCTCGAGGACACGGCGGTGCTCCGCCCAAGACGGGCAGACCTCCACCGTATGCTCTACCGTGTCCACCGGTCGATCCACACAATAATAACACCCGGGCGTTTCCTCCCGCCTTATCCGAAACAGGAACCTCCCGAAACAGGCATGTCCGGTGAGGACCTGCGTCAGGTGGAAGGTGAGGACGCCGTGGCGCCTCTCAAGCCACTCCTCAAAGACGGGACTTACCGCCACAATTGTGGCGTGCCCAGCAATGGGTTGCGATAATCGCACTCTCCATGCTGCCATGAGAACCCGCCGGAGCTCTGTCGGCTGTGCCGCAATTTCTCGCGACAAGCCTAATAACCAGTCTTGCTAAGGGGTATCGTGTTACCCACTAACTAAGTTGTAGAGGTCAGAAAGACAGTCACTCCGTGTAAAACACTGGTTTTGGCTCCATATAAGGACGTGATCATCTCAATAACATGTCAACAGCTACTTTTAACAAAGATCGCTGACAAAACTAAATTAGGAATTAGATACACAGCGTATCATATTTATTCATCATTATCAGCCTATATTCGTCTACTGCTCGACGTAGGCCTCTCCTAGTGAACGCCACTGAGCCCGATCTTCGGCTTTCCTCATTCAGTCTTTGCCAGCCGCCTTTCGCAAGTCGTCACTTCACCTGGCCGGCGGGCGTCCCACACTACGTTTGCCTAAACGCAGTCTTCACTCTAGATCTCGTTTTCCCCAACGATTCACTCGATTCGACTCCTTTTCTTATTCATTACAAAATATGAATTCTTGGGGTTGGTGCGTTTCCTTTTGTGAAGGCGTCGAAGGTCTTAGGCCGACATTAAAAAACGTTTTTATTTCTGTCACTGTCGCACTTACCTACTGTCAAACAAAAAGTGCAAGTTAGAGACGGAAACATATCTCAGCCAAAGCATATGCTTAGTGATGTTTATTGATCATGGCCTTAGTATCCATTTCCTTTAAGAGTTAGTACAGCCTTGTGAACAGTGTAGAGTAATTTCAGAAATGGAAATAAAAACTTCCAAAAATTAGGGACATACTCACTGTTTTTCCTTCACCGTTTCCCAACTATGTAGGGTCGGCTTCCCGTTTAACCGGACCTGACCTACACAACCCAGTTACTGCACATGCTCTCTGTGTAAGTGTCATCGATTGACCACAACACTACTAACAAATGATTAAACAAAAAAGGAAATGATAAACTAGTTCACATATAATTTCAAATAGAAACTCATTTATTTAATACAGAAACACATTGTTTTCAATTCAATTCAACTGTCTTCACTGTAAGACAGCTATGCAAATTCCACTTCAGTTAGTCGGATTACATTCTGCGTCATTTTATTCTGTCGCGACTAGGGTTTGCAGCGAGCTTTAAAGTAAAAAGTTTTCTATTGTGTGATGTCAAAATGAGTTTTATCTTGTGAGGTATTAGTTTATTTCTTGGCTAAGTTTTAGCAGACTGCTTTTGTATTTAGTTTGTGAAAATGTGGTATTTTCACTGTATAAAGGGTTTGAAGTTTTTGTTTAGTTTTTAGAAACTTTTGCAGAATCTCCATTCATAGTTACTGCAGGGTGTTAACTAGCAATTTTATGAATTAGAAGATCTATACAATATTTTTTGCGTCATGCTCGTGAACGGGCGCCGTCAGGAGGGACTGGTCATCTCTTAGCTGCCACGGCTTATTTTAATTTAATTTGATTTTGTATTTTTATTCCGGACGCTTTTAACGTTCTGCATCGTTCTCACGTGCATAATTTCAACATGAATGATGTAACCAATATGTTGTAACCATATTTTGATTTAAAAGACTGTCCGTGGACTTTCTTGCCCGTTCTTCTCCATAGGTACCTACTACGCTTTGGAATGAGTAACTAGCTTCATCTTTCTGGTTGACCGACCCCTTGCCAATTGATCGTATCCGACGACCCTGGTTACTTATCTCTTTTGGCGACTGTACACCCACATTTTTTTAAATTTAGTCCCGTAAATTGTTTCTTCGTTCTATTTTCAATTCTTGCTCGATTTAAACTCCGGTGGCGCCATATTGCAAATAGGCGCGGCATCTGTATCCGCGCGATATTTTCCGGCTTCATTCCTGTTTGATATTCGCCTCATTGTTTTTAAGCTATTGCATAGCTTCTATCGCGGGCCTTGAGCGCGGGGACCGGATCCAGAAATTCCGTAACGAAAAAAAACCTTACGCTCCCCACTCCGACGGGCACGGAGGTGTGGCTTGAAGGCCGTGCATTGTCTAACGTCGTTTCTTTTCGGCAGTCTTCGACACGGTGTTTGTGTGCGTGCAACTAGACGTATTGTACGACTCTACGAAGCTCGCACGAATCGAGACGAGCTGCTCCGAAATCGGACGAATACATAAGCAGCTGTTTATGAGAAAGTATATAGGTGTATAGGTATTTATCAAAAAGTGTAACTTGAATTAATATTTATTTCCATTTACTTTCGTACCATTTATCATTTACCAGTCGGACACCATACATTTATTATAATCACCACTATCTTAAAACTCAATATCCCAATATCTCGGAAACGGCTGGGAATATCAAAATTCTGACCAACTTCCCCCCCCCCCCTATAACCCCCCTCTCAAATAGTACATACATACAGACAAGCCCCTTTGACCCCCCTTTTTTGACCCCCTCTTTTTTGACCCCAATATTAATTTGTATTATATTTATATATATTTAAATCAATCCCACTTATATATGATCCCGGGACCCCCCCGCGTCACCCCTTTTGTCCAACCCCTCCACCCGTCCAGGGCTACTTCACCCCCCCGGGTCTTAACTTTTGAACCGGAGGTCGTAGAGGTATCGAGTTTGGGGTCTTTGGAATCGGCAGTAAAGGGCCTATCTTTTGGCCCCGATAAGGTTAGGGTAAAGCGCCCCATTTTAAATTTATTTTAGATTTAAAAAAATTAAATTCTTATTTTTAATATTTAGGATAATTAGAGTATTCAGACTAAGGGTCCGGGACCCAGTATTATTAGTTTTTAAATGTACGACTAAATAAATGTAATGTAAAATAAATAAATAATTATAATTGCATAAGTTGATACAAAATGCTATGCAATAGCTTTACCGCGGCAGTCCCCGAGTGCCACACGTCTTTTTTTTTTTGTTTTTTTATTAGATTGCTTAATATGTTTGTTCTGGGAAGTGTAATTTATTTGCAATCTTGTTTTTTTAGTGTGATTATTTTAATCTTTGTAGGAGTTTGCGGAGCTAGTGAGAGAGACAAAATCTCTAAATATTGCAGATCGGTCAACATTTAAATAATACAGTTTGATTTTAATGTGGAAAAGGCTGTTAAAATAATGAAATTGACCTATTGTTTTCAGTACTGTAGTATCAAGTTTTTGATAAAAGTAGGCTTTGAATAAAATTTTATTTTCATGCAATAGCTTATATTATTTTAGCGTGAACCAAACTCTACCTTATATTTTATGAATTGCAAACCATTGTACAGATTTTATTTCCAGATTTTTCCAATTAGACAAAGAAACCACGAGACCCACACAAATAAAAGTACCATTGTGTCATAAAAAATATGTATTATCCAATAAAACTGACAATGTCAGAACCTGTGAATGATTTCCACACGCGGAATGAAAGACAATAAAAATTAATTCTGAAAAAAAATCGGTTTGAAATATGTTTTATAACATCGTGTACCAATTCCTGGGTTGTGAACGGACGTTAATAAACACGGAATATTTGCCTCGATGGGGCCAAAAAGTAGCCAGATGACCTGGTGAAGGTTTCGCTGGATGCGAAAACCGGTCTATATGGCGACGCTTAAGAGGCCTATGTCCGGCAGTGGACTGCTGTAAGCAGTATCTTCATCATCATGATGATCTAACTCAAAAATATCTAAGGCCGCAGCCTCACATGCACAAGATTCTTTTTCTTCGGTTTTGAGCTACGGCTTGAGCCAATGACAAATTAGTCATGGAGCATGGTACCAAACATCAGTGTGGCCTTTGCGTGATAATATATAAATAAAAATCAATTGCCAAAAATGTTTCTCCGCGCTTCCCTTCAAAGTAGCTTACACCTATTTGGCTATTTTTTTGTTGTTGTTTGTAATTGTTAGGACAAGGTTTCCATGAAAGATTTTTTTTTGGAAAATCCACTGGGAATGTCGAAAATTTGTATGCTATTTTTGTATGAAATTCACACAGGTGGCCACCGGCTGAAGAATCATCAGGACTGAACAAGAAGACCACCCAGGTACCGCTTTGCATTATTTGCTAGGGTTAACTACAGACGCCACCTGACCGTCCCCAATCTCCTTGCAATTTGTCGGACAAAATAGGTATTTTGAATCAGCGTGCATTCCAGACGCAGATTTTTCTCTCCGCATTCTCCGATTAGTCCTCATCCCGCATAGGAAACACGGCTATTTACACACCTGACCCTCCAAACAGCTTGTTATAAATTAATAAATAATAAAATAAAACCAGTCACAAAAAATATAAATAATACTGCAGACAATAATAAAATTAAAATTACCTGCCCCAATGCATAATCACTGATGCACGTAAGGACTGCATGTGCCGCAGAAATGGAAACCACAGGAATGGATGGAATGGAATGGGATACCATGCGTTGGTTGGCTAGAGCATGTCACTTAGCAACCAACGTAGCTCTAAGCAGCAAATGAAGCTCTGACTGTGTGTCTTCAGCTTAACATTCAGTAGAATTCTAAACGATGATCGTCCAGCAAATAAATATAAAAATGTTATAGATGAAAAAATGTGGCCAGTTTCAAAATGACTGGCAGTAAAAAGTTAAAAACCTTTATTTACTGGACCACTCAAAATGCACACACACATTTTACGAACAAAGCATTTTCACAATATCTGCTGAGCAAACATACCAAAATGGTGGTAGTCGTAAGCGGTTGAAAAGAATGACGTAAGCATAATAAAGTCAGATTTACACGTCGCTTGAATTTAGAATTTAAGCTTAAGTAGGCGACATGCATATTTAAATGATTTCTGGGTTTCAGATTATAAACCTAATGGAAAAATAAATAGAGCAATTTCCAGTGTTCTGTTTTTTGTGACCAAGCAATCAATTCAGCCTGTCACAGTCCACTGCTCACCCAGGGTGCACCACAACACCCTGTCCTCCGCCTTCCGCATCCAGTCTGTCTCAGCCATCTTTTTAAGGACGTTGGTCCATCTACGAGTAGCTGGCGGTGTCCCACACTACGCTTGACAATATGCAGTCTATACTCCAGGACTCTTTTATTCTCTTTTTGTGTGTTTTGATAATAATGATTCAATTTGGATTGTTCTGAACAATGCATTTCTCATTGAATTGAATGATAGCGTGACAGTTGATAAGGAAGAATGGAAGATGAAATGCCGTGCCATGTTGCACCAACCTCAAGCAACATGGGACAAGGGCAGAAAGATGTTACTGGGTGGATCTGAACGCAATTAAAAATCATTTTAATTACTACTGCAGTATACGGATATTTTTCACTGTAATAATAATTAATTACTTTGTATTTTTTGTTCGTCGCATAACATTTGTTTATTACATATAAAAAACGTTTCTTTTCGTTTTATTTCTAAATTGGTATTTTTAATCTTGGTTGCTAAATGATAAATGATTTTATTTCTGTAAGTTTGTACGAATACTTTTACACGTCAATCATATTTTTTGAACTAGATCGGCGTTTCTTATCCGACTACTCTGAAAAACAAGGCCGAAACAAACTCAGAGGTCACAATCTTTTTTAAAGACCAGACATAATCTTGGTCAGGTCATGTGAAGACCATGTAGATTGGTGTCTGAAATGATCTTTTGAGGAAAGAACCACACAGATTGTGTGGACCCGTCAGTCAGTGCACGCATTTGTCAGTAATCTGCTTGGCTGCGTCTACCAAACGGACCACAACAGTAATATTATTCTAAAAAGCGGACCCCTAATAAAACTAATTGGTGATCCCTGCTATAGAGCTTCGCATTTACCTATCTCAAATTACACTTTGCCACCCCATATCCAGTACATTTGTCGCACCGTGAGAACACGGCCATACCGCTACATACAACGTTAAAAGGTCCATTTGTCACACGAGTGTAAAAAGCCCTAAGCCGTTATAGCACTTTGTTGGTGTCGATAAATATGTTTGTGTCTCGCTTACCTTTGTAGTTTAGGGTAAAGGGGGAGGGGCACATCCGCTTTTTATCCAGTTTTGTGCAAGTGGCCATGAAGTTGGTATTTTACTCGTTTTGAGATTGTGGGATTTGAAGGCCCATAGCCCTATATTTTATAGCAGTGGTGGCTCAATGGTGACGGCACTGATATACGTGTCCTAGGGCATGGGTTAGAACTCAGAAAATTTCATTATCACTGAACTCAAAACGCTGAAGAAAAACACCGTGATGAAACCGGCATGTACTATAATAAAAACATTGAAAATGTGGTATCCGCCAACCCACACTGGGCTCGCGTGGTGGATTATGGCCCATACCCTCTCATAGAGAGGAGGCCTGTCTCCCAGCAGTGGGATCTTTATAGATTGACTATGCTAGTCCCATGTTTTTGAAAGATGGCCATGTATGAATATCGATTCAAGTTTGATAAACTTCCTACTGCTTCTGTGATTTTGACCAACAGATTTGTGTCCAAATCACAACTTCCACATTAAGTTACTAAGAAAGTATCATAAGAGGCGACGAAGGTTATCCTAGTGTATTGTGGGTTATCACCAATCCTGCCAAGCATGGTGGATGATTAAGATAATTTTGTTAATATCTCGCTGTGCCGTTTTCAAATAACTCTAAAGCGACGTTAATGCCAAGCGTATAGTCAGTTGCTGAAACAAGATGTATGATAATAATAGGTAAAATTAAAAAAAAACACCCCATACAATAAAGAGCTGATGACCTTGAAACGGCTGAACCGATTTTGACAACACATACCTAATAACTACCGCTATAAAACCTGCTTTCAAATAAAAAAAACCACATCTAAATCGGTTCACCCGTCTAAGAGCTACGGTGCCACAGCGGTCAAACTTATAACGCCCGTCTTTTTGCGTCAGGGCTTAAAAAACAAAGGACAGTCATCGACAGTCGGTGGCTAAAATTACTTTTTTTTAAGGTAGGTACTGGACATTCACAGTCGGCAGCTGCCTATACCTATGTCTTGATGTAAACGCGGCCTAAAAACAATCAAAAACGATGTTGGCAATCACAAAACCCCTCACTATTCCTTCCATCTCTACACTAATATATTCCCCTATTTTTAAGAATAAAGTTTCGCTATAAGCACATGTAATGTTGTTTTTCATCCTCATGTATAAAGGAGAATTAATAGGGACAGTCTCTTAGATATCGTTATCTTAAAGCGTCAGTGTTTTTGCCAGAAAAGTGTTCCGTAGACAGAAAACATGTTTTACTAAAGATAAATGGTTTTAGGAAGTATATTAGGTACAAAGGACGTTGTTCTAGGACTATGAATCACATTTTTATTTACCACACTATGTATTATTTCTACTATACCGGGTGAAATCAAATTAGCTAGAGAAACTCCGCAGACGTTATGGGTATTCATATCTAAACACAATAATATTAGAATAAAAAAGATTTGATGAATTTTTTGGAGGTCAACGACCGCTAGTAGTGGTGTTACTTGAAGTATGAGTTGAGAAGCTCTGTTTTCTTTTTGTTATCTTGTTTAGGTATCGACACCCATCTCCTCTGTGAAGTTTGCACAAAAAAAAAACTGATATTTCAAACTCAAACTCAACTCAAACCCAAACTCAAAGCATTTATTTCAAATAAACCAATTACAGGCACTTTTGAATTGTCAAAGGGTCAGTCAGTCAGAAAAATGAAGCTAGTTGCCCATTCCAAAGCGTAGTAGGTACCTATGGAGAAGAACGGGCAAGAAACTCTATGGACACTCTTTTAAATTAACATATAGTTACAAAAAACAAATTGTTTACATCATTCATGTTTAAATTAAAAATGTGAGAACACGTGTGCACGTCAAGTGACTACAAAAACTGCGGTGAACGAGACCCAAAAAAAATCACTAAAAAAATAATGATATCAATACCCATAACGTCTGCGGAGTTTGTCTAGCTAATTTGATTTCACCCTGTATAATAGGTACTCATAAGAAATTGATTACTAAAACATCCGAGTCACAACATCGACGCAAAGGTATTTATCTCCACAATGTCAAACGGTAACCATTTTTTTTTAAACTTTAATGTGAACCATGTGGGTCTCCACGTATTGCCTCCTGTACTATAAAATTATAATTGTTGTACGTAATAATATTTTGGCTATCAATCAGTACTTTATTAGTAGCTAGGTACTAGCGACTCACCCCTGCTTCGCTTGGTTTTTACGACTTAACATAACATCTAGATTTCTTTAATATAATGTAAGTTTAATATTCATGTGTTAGAAACCTACACCTTTCGGAATCAACTCTCTAATGATGGTAAAACCGCATTAAAATGTGTTGCGTAGTTTACAAAAACAACGTGGTCACATAGAGAGATAAAAAGTGACTTTAATTTATAATAAACTAGCTGCTGCCCGCGGCTTCGCCCGCATGTACGTTGGAAATTATCCCACAGGAACGTGCTACCAGGATAAAAAGTAGCTTATGTTACTCTATGACATGAGCTATCTGCCAGTGAAAGTCCCGTCAAAATCAATCCAGCCGTTTTGGAGATTAGCCGGAACAAACAGACAGACAATAATTGTAAAAAAAATATATTTTGGTATATGTACCGTGTATACATCAATATGCATTTAGTAAAAAGCGGTTATTTTAATATTACAAACAGACACTTCAATTTTATTTATCTGTATAGATGTATAGATTCGACTTTGTTTATAAAGTCTTTCACGAAACTGCATTTTTGACTGAAGTCGTAGTTTTGACAGGAACCTTACTTTTGACAGAAGTCGTTTCTTTGGCTTAAGTCCTTTTTTTGATTTCAAGTCCTTTTCTTTGACTGAAACCGTTCTATAATTGAGAAAAGACGTGTGTTCTAAACCGTCCCTGGCTGTCTTATCTAGATTACATCAGATTATTACGTACAAGACATAAAAGAGGCGAGGTTGCAGTACTTTTTTTTTTTTTTCTTTTCTGCCTACCCCCATGAGAAAAAGGCGTGAGCTTATGTATGTATATGTGTCGCAGTACTGTTTAATTTTGTTAAACCTCTGTAAATCTAGCCAAAACTAAATGTTG
Organism: Griposia aprilina; assembly: GCA_916610205.1. Classification (NCBI taxonomy): domain Eukaryota; kingdom Metazoa; phylum Arthropoda; class Insecta; order Lepidoptera; family Noctuidae; genus Griposia; species Griposia aprilina. Next base: position 3,774,676 of record OU744300.1, on the reverse strand, counting down.
CGCAAAAATTAAATTTTAGGAAAATTGAACATACGGTCAAGCGCTGTGTGAAGACAGACAAACACTAAATTGCTATTTAAAACGTGTAGCTTGAAAAAATTCCACCATGAAACCATATAAAAGTTATATCAAAAGATAAAACTTATTCTTTTTTAGGGCATGTTGAGAACACATTTTATAATTTCGTTATTATTTTTAAAATATTATACAAAATCTAGCAATTTAAGCGCTCGCACCGGCCCGTTAGTGCCTGCTACAAGAGGGCTTTAAGGCGACCATAAGTGCCAGCGACCTTGAGCGAGTTGGAGGAGCATGCGAAACTTTTAAGCGAATCAAATTGCACAGAGCGTTAGCGTCTACCCAGACATTGGTCAACGATGCACTGCCGCCCGTCGCCCGCAAGAGCCCCCGCTTCAACGCGCATCAAGTTTTTTCGCAAAAACAACCCCCGTTGATCAAACATAATACAAATAAAAGCCGTGTACAAAAATTTGGGTACTTAAATTGTGTTTTAGATGGTGTAGATTTCATGAAAATACGCCCGATAGTTTTTGCGTGATTATCGTTTTTGTATTCACATTAGACATTACTTTACAAATTAATTACACTATGTTATAAAAATATAATTTCAAATATTCACATATCAAATTACGAATAAAATAGTCTAGTTTATCATATATTTTTTTCATACAAATAAGACTATTCCTTTAGACGTGATGTTCAATTTGAAATGATTAAAAGTCGTATATCAGCGCCTTAAGACACTTTTCCCATGAAAACGCTCTTAATAACACATGTTGTGTCGTTTCATTTGCAAGAAACTTGTATTAAACCTGCGTAATGACGAGCCCACTCCAGGCTTCTTAACTCACTAGCGGGTAGGAACGAAGTACATAGTTAGGCGCTTATACGCTGCGTCTTTGACTTGCACCTTAATTATCAATCACAATCTGAATCATTTTAAAGGATATTGCTAATACATTGCTTCTCATGTTCAACAAAATTATCTGCTCAACAACGTAAATAACGCAATGAATGTACTTGAACTGTCAAAATGAAAGCCATGGCTACTGTTAGTGTGTTACACAATTATTCTACTGAAGGCCTAGACAAGTGACAATCGTTTTGGAACGACGTTCCTTATCACACGGTACGAACTTGGTGGATATGGCTAAGCGAAAAAAAGTGTAAGAATTTTCCGTCACGAGTTTCCGTCACGACCCTTTCTTTATTTTTTGTTTGGTTGAACGCGCTAATCTCAAGAACCACTGGTTGGAATTGAAAAAATATTTTTGTGTTGGATAGTCCATTTATCGAAGAAGGCTTTAGGTTATGTAACATTACGCTACGACGAATAGGAGCCGAGTATAAATGAAAAATGTTGCAAAAACGGGAAAAAAATATTCCTTTTAAGAGCTTCCGTTGCGTGCGCTGCGTAAACGGATAAAGTCACGAAAAAATCATGTATGACGGAATTGTTTCCCTTTAAAAGCTCTAAAAAAGTCCGCGACAGCATATGTCTATCTTATAAAGTTGACTCAATAAATTCCTTTTTTTGGTAATCATATTTGTTCTATGGATGTTCTAAATATACTACGAAAGGAACTTCGTTCCAACCGAGTGTTCCACGACACTCACGCATTTTTTATATTTCTAAAACGATTTTAAACAGGACTGACATAGACTTTTCGGTAGCGTATGTCAATCGAACACATTTTTGACATTTCCATCACCGCTGTCGTTGATCTAATGTCACTTAGCCGAAGCCCTTTGGTCTTTTGAAGGTTTTTTCATTGTACTGAGGATTATAAGAGTGTACACTGACGAGTTAAGTTAGATCAAGATGAGCTTTTGCTTGTCGTGTTACGAATGTATTAATTCGAGCTTAACAAGAACAGAAACGCCATAAAGACAGACCACCATTGCCACAAATAAAATTAAAATTATTTAAGAAAAATGTTTACTGCATGTCTATTATAATATATAACCATCTACCAAATTCACTTCAAGATTTACCATTGACATTGTTCAAAAAAAAATCTTTTTAAACTTTTACTGCATAAAAAATATTACACCATTAAGGAATATCTAGAGGATAAGTCGATAGAACCTATACCTATTGTAAATTTGTAATAATCTTAAAATAAAAATCAATGACTTTGTAATTGACATGAAATGTATTTGCACGCCATATTATGGCAGGATATGATGAAACTAAATTTACTGTAACATCTATTGTACCATATTCTGGCAATTTTTTTTTTGATTTTGATTTGATTTTGAAATCGTTTGAAACTTTGCTTTAAACACTGTGGCTGATTTACACTAGTAGCTCTGTCAGCTGCAGATCTCGTAAGTCCTTCGCATAGCATAAAATTGACTAAAAACAAAAGAGCGCAAAATGGCTGAAATACACTCGAGAGCAATGAATCCGGGTCACTTAAAGAATCCTAAAAATCTCGGAAACTAAAAATGCTAGGTTAATGCAATAAATTGTATTTAATAGACAATGTAATACTCCTTAAATGAAGGTATTAAAACTTCTTAGTTATTGTAAAGTTATATCATAAAAAAATCAAATTTGAAAAAGGGCCACTTTCGAAGATGGAACTACGAAATTACAGCATTTGGTTTTGCTTTTGTTTGTAATCTGTCATTTATGTGGGTACATAAACCATGTTGATAGTGCTCTATATTCATTATTCAAGCTGAAATTATGTCGCTTACGCCTGAAGAATGCACCAGAATACTTACAATGCTGGAAACCGGCCGGAGTCAGCGCGATACAGCCAGGACTGTCGGTGTGTCGCTGTCAACAGTACAAAGAGTTCTCCGACGTTACGAAGAAACTGGTTCTAACCTACGCAGACCAGGAACGGGCAGAACCAGGTGTACCACAGCACGAGAAGACCGATACTTGGTGAACACCATGCTTCGAAATCGCTTTCTCACAGGAACTGAACTCACAAATCAGTTTCGACGCCTCGGAGGAAGTAACCAAGTGCATGGACAGTAAGACGTCGGCTTGCTGAATCTAACTTAAAACCCCTTAGACCTGCAAACGGCCCTAAACTGGAGCGTGGGCATCGTATTTCAAGACTAAGATATGCCCAGAGCCACGTAAATTGGAGTATTGAAGATTGGTCAAAAGTTATGTTCTCCGACGAATCAAAATGTATGCTCTACAAGCACGATGGAAGACATAGAGTGTATCGAAGACCAGGGGAAAGATTCAAGCAAGCATGCATCGAAGAAAAAGTAGCCTACGGTGGTGGGTCTGTACTTGTGTGGGCCGGAATTTCTTCTGAAAGTCGCACAGAGCTGGTGATCATAGAAAACGGCTCTTTAACTAGCGTAAGATATGTGGAAGAAATCCTCAATGATCACGTTGGTCCATTTATGGTCAATTTAGGTGAGGATGCTATATTTATGCATGACAATGCCCGACCTCATACAGGTAGGATTGTGAATGACTACCTTCAAGAGATGAACATTACTCGTATGGAGTGGCCAGCGCGCAGCCCGGATATCAACCCGATCGAGCATGCTTGGGACGAGCTAGGCAGATGCGTAAAACAACGAAACCCTCCCCCAATCACGCTTCGTGAGCTCAAAATTGCTCTCACAGAGGAATGGGAGAATATTCCCCAAAATCGTATAAGGAACTTGGTGTACAGCATGCCAAACCGCGTAAACGCAGTAATGGAAGCACGAGGAGGCAATACAAAGTATTAAAATTCAAGAAAATCGTAATAAAGTTCAAAAATTTCATGTTTCCTATTTTTGTTTTAAGGAGAGATCAGCAGTTTTTTTCTTTATGTAATTTTGTGTTAATAAAATGTATGGTGACTCATATTTTTTTTACTTTCATTTAAGGAGTATTACATTGTCTATTAAATACAATTTATTGCATTAACCTATCATTTTTAGTTTCCGAGATTTTTAACATTCTTTAAGTGACCCGGATTCATTGCTCTCGAGTGTATGTTATTTTTTACGTTTTCAACCCCATATTTCCGCCATTAAGAAAATTTTCGAAAAACTGAATCGGTAAAAATATCCATGTAGTTATCGAACCAGCTCACAAAATTTCACGAAAATCTGTTGAGAAATGCGACCTGTAGAGGAGAACAGACATCCGGACATACGAAAGCATTTTTGCCCAAGCTGAAACGGAGACGCTTCGCTCAGGCAATAAATTGTTAAAGTAAATAACAATCTCCCTTAATTTTTGAAAACATTAAGAAACCTAGGCAATGATCTTAGAAATAAATGGATGTCACCAAAATCTATCTCAAGAAAAAAATACCGCATAAAATGAAAATGACGGAAAGGAAGAAAATTTTAACTACCCCAATAAAAATAAAATGGATACTATCTAAGTTTGTGACGTAATATAATTCTAGGCAAACCAGACAGAAGGTACACAGACTAAAAAAGTCATAAAACAGAATCATAAAACCGTCCGTCTGTCCTAAGACTTAATTATGTCATTCAAAATTTCTAATGCGTAATTGATGCAAATTTTAAAGGGTCTAGCGTTATAAAGGTTGGAGCAGGTAAAATATTTATGCCCATTTTCACTAACAGTAGGCAATACCTAAACGAATGCTTAAATGGAAGCGTGCTGTTGGATATTCAACTCTTAACCCAATGCGGAAAGTTGAAAGTCCAAAACGCGATTTTATATAGAAGTCGCCTAGTGTCACTGGAAACAGGTATGAGTCTAAAGCTTGCTACTCAAAGTTTTGCAGATATTATAAATTCTGCAACTTCATATGAGTTTGAGATTATTTCGTTAAGCACGGCGTTATGAAGTGTGAGGTTCTGGGTCTCCTGTTTAAAGTACTTTTGGTTAATGTACATTCCTTGTGTTGGCCACTACACGTGTATGTGTAAGGCTAGGTATTCATATAGTTGAGTATATCCTTTGAGTATGTGGAGAGCTTTAAGAGTAGGGAAAAACGAAAAAACGCTGGAAGGACTGTGTGAAAGATGATATGGATAGAAAGTCAACTCAACTCAACTCAAAGCATTTATTTCAAATAAACCAATTACAGGCACTTTTGAATTTTCAAGGGGTCGGTCAGTCAGAAAGATGAAGCTAGTTACCCATTCCAAAGCGTAGTAGGTACCTCTGGAGAAGAACGGGCAAGCAACTCCATGGACACTCTTTTAAATCAAAATATGGTTACAAAATATTGATTACATCGTTCATGTTGAAATTATGCGAACGATGCAGAACGTTAAAAGCGTCCGTAATAAAAAGACAAAAGCAATTCAAATATTAAATTAAATTAAAATAAGCCGTGGCAGCTAAGAAATGACCAGGGAAAGGGATAGGGAGTGACTACGACTAATAGAGAAGTATTATGTTTGTCGGAGGACTGATGGCCGGTGGAGCAGACGATTCCTGGAGTGGCGACCGCGTATCGGCAAGCGTAGTGTGGAACGCCCCTCAGCTAGATGGACCGACGACCTCAAAAAAGTGCCTGGGACCGACTGGATGTGGAAGGCGGAGGACAGGGTGTTGTGGCGCAGCCTGGGAGAGGCCTATTTCTAGCAGTAGACTGCGATAAGTTAGGTTGGTTGATTGAGAGAAGTATGGAGGAAAAAGTCAAGATGGGTCGCCCACAAATAAATTGGGATAAGAGGAGGAGAATGATGATGATGAGTGCGTCGAGGCTGCCATGTTAGGTACAGTCGCAACCACATCAAGTTATTACAAACAGTCAGATTAACTCATTCGATTTTGAACTTAACAATCAACATTTTAAGGTTTAAAATCGTTTGGAGAAATTTGACAGTTTCGTGTAGCTTGACATACTGGCCACTGTATACCATTATACAATACTAGCTTTTGCCCGCGACTTCGCCTGTGTGGCTGCCGGAAAATATCCCATTCATCCATTGTTTTCATATTATAACTAGTATTAGAACATAGTAAAGTCGGCATGATTTTTTCCGAAATCTTCAACAATCATCGTCATATTTCAGCCAGTTTATACAAAACCGTAATGAATTATACACTTAAACCTTCCTCATTAATCACTCCGTCCATTGGTGAAATCGTATGAAAATCCGTTCGGGATTTTTTGAGATCACGTACAGATAGACAGACAGACGCAGCGGGGGGCTTTGTTTTATAACGTTTAGTGATGATGGCAAAAAATTGTACACGTATGATAGTTTTCTTTTGGCAGGCAGTCACTCCGATTGTAATTGGTCAGCACCAATCTACGAACATCAGCTGCTATAACAGAAGCATCGCTGTTGCATCATCAGCAATATTTTAACTACTGTGGGCGTACTATGGGAAGTGTTGGTTATTGCGCAATAGAAAAAACGTTTGCAGGTCAAATTAAATTATAATTTACGAACAAATTAATCACACTATCGAAGCACATACTATAGGTACACGATACAACTATGCCGAACGCGCGACAGTTTCTAAACGTGTTTACTGCTTGAACGCTACCGACCAACTCTGCTTTAACTCTGGTCGAGCATTATGTTGTAGACTCTGTCGAGCGCCACCTGGTGGCGCTGGCATCCTGATTAGTCGAAGTGAAACGATTGATTTAACGTATTTCCGACATATATTTATATTTATAATTTTCTAGCTTTGCCTACGTCATTAAAAGTACCCTATGTGGTAATCCAGGTTATAAGCTATCTGTGTGCCAAATCTCGTCCTAATCCAGTCAGCTCTTTTTGCGCCAATCCAGAACTTACAACCAGACAAACGGATAAAAATTCAAAAAACTATATTTTTGGCATCAGACTCGTAGCAATTACGTTTTTTCAAAATACTCAGTGCACAGTTTTTACTAATTTATTATAATGTTTAGATCTACGAGTACATTTTTATATCTAGTATAAAATAAAATATGAAATTGATAAGTGTTTATTTATAAGCGTTGCTTAAAGTTAAGAGACGTTGAAACGTCAAAAATGTATGGGTTAAACAGTTGCTAATCATTTCTTAACTACAAGCAACGTTTATAAATAAAGGGGTTAATGTCTTATAATATGGGTTTGAACAATTACACCCCAACCCATACTCTTCAAATCGAAACACAGCAATGATACTTGACGGCAGAAATAGGTATAGTGGTAAGTATTGCCCCGAGAAAGTAACTACATAAAGACCTACTAAAAAAGTGGTGGTAATATCCAGCACTTTGTATAACACACTATCTATCACAATCTGAATCATTTTGAAGCCTATTACTAAACCATTGCTTCATATGTTCAAGAGATTTGTCTGCTCAACAACGTAAGTAACGCAATGAATATTGTTGAACTGTCAAAATTAAAGTCATTCCTACTGTTACTGTGTTACGCAATTGACCCGCTGGAGAAATTCTGCCACATTATTACTACAAGCGCTTGCCAGCATAATGCGTCAACAGCCTTACTTTCTCAAGAAAATCAAACAAAAACTATTCCTATCTCAAATTGCAGTACTTTTTAACTAGCGATACCAACTTTTGTTCACACAAACTAACAGCGCATTTTGTAATATTAAACAATATTTAAGTAAACAAAGTGTGGGCTATCTCTGCTGAGTTCTAAGTTCTAAGTTAAGGCGGTGTTACAGTGCCTATTAAAACTTCGAAGTAACTTGTATGGGAGTTGGTGAAGCACTGTTTTGTAACGCTCATGGTTAAAGCTTTGAGGATAATATAGGCCTACGTATTTAAGTATTTTGGGTGAAAATAACTAAGGTTAATTACCAGGTTGAATTTAAAATATTTTGACAATAAAAATTAAGATTTTTGCATATTTATTTTAGCTAGAATGTTAAATAATTATTATAAAATTGAGTGGATACGAAAAGAGTTAAATAAATATGAAAAATTCTTATGCGTTTTTTTCATATATTTTGGACTTCATTCCAGGTAATTTTTTAAATATTTTTTCTTTTAACATTTATTCTCATTTTTTTTTATTTTTTTTATATTAATATTTTTAACACCAAAGCTTTTTTACAGTCCTTATCCCTCATATTTCTCAACAACCATGTCCAATACACTATCACGTCTTACTTTCTTAAAATAATGTTCTAGAAACTCAACCAAACAGCCCAGCCTGCTTACTTCGAACCACACTATAACGAGCTTGGAGAAAACCGTTTAGAAACTGCACATCCCAAAATTGGCTACGTGGCTACGTGGCTACGTGGCTAGCTGCAATTTTAGCTACCACATAATCTTTTATTTACTGCCCGAGTACCTGAATGCGATGCAGGCAATATTAGAGGCATACGAGGTGTGGCTTGAGAGAAAATTATGTGGAAAAATATGGTGAGAGCAGCTTATGTTTATGCAAGTGGTTTCCTGCAGGGTCAGTGAGGTTGGGTTTTTAGATAGTCGAGTTTATCTTTGGGTTTAAAACGGTGTTTATTGAAAAACAGTAGGTATGGACTACCATACATATGTATGGGTATATTGTTTCAGTGTATAGTAGACTACTAAGTGCCCGCTGTTTGATACATAGTTAAACATGACGAATAGCCACTTGACAATAGTTGAAGTTTAACTACTCTATTTACGCATGGTTAACTTTCATAGCAGATTGACAATTTTTTTACTATAGTTAGCTTAACCATTTGTCAAACAACATACTTATGTCATTTTTAGCAAATTGTTAGTTTAACTAACGCATTTTAACTATTAGTATGTTTGACTACTGATCAAACAACGGGCCCTTAGTCTACAATGCACTGAAAAAATGTACCCATTACCAACTGCGTTGATTAACTATTCTTACTTTCGATGTTTTTTTGACTCGTGCCAGTATTGCAATCATCATGACTCTTACACCTCTGAACTTGTTTTCTAATGAGTAGAAAATATGACAGATCTTCATCTATACCTGAGTCAAAGACAATCAAAATTCAGCATCTAGACGAAATCACACCGGTTGCTAAATCGATTAAATAGTGAATTATTTTTATGACATTAATTTCGTATTCTGTGATTACTTACAAACTTCTCAATTCAATTTTCTTGTAAATGACATTCGAAATTGATTTTTATGTGGGTAATTGAAGTAAACGATTTGACTTTGACTTCAGCCAAATCCGAAAAAATTACAAAAAAATTCAGTGACTGTAAAACTCTTTTCTCAATAGCTAGACTGCTCAGAAATGGACCACTGTATGCAAATTTCGAATAGCTACGAAGCCAACGTCGGTAACAGTCATATTTTATTTACTTCGTGGAACACTTGGATGCATTCTGAAGGCAACACCAACGGATATGTGAAACTAGAACATTATGCTATTTATTCTAATATTATAAAGAAGTAAAATGGTTTGCTTGTAAGAGGTATTTTTGAAAGTACTGATCCGGTTATAATTGTTTTTCATTTACATATAGAAAGTTACACTAATTGCCTTGTTCTATTGGCTAATTATAATTAATCATTATTAACAACATAACATAATATTAGTTCTGCCCCGGGCGAAATCTGGGGCAGAAGCTAATTGTTAATACGTTTACAATCCTCAGCAAAAACAATGCATTACTGGCTATCGGCATCGTTGAATGCGCCTAAAGATAGTATGCCTCCGAACTGATTAAAAAACATACCAATGGAAATCCTTTCATCTTGATTTAATAACACAATAGTCTTCAGCATTTTTTTTTAAGACGAGAACGTCTTGTAAGAGATATTGGGGTGTTTTCATAACGTAGTCCACCACGCAGGTCTAGTGAAGGTTTGTCAATTTGTTTTTGAGTTGCTAAGTTGCTTAGTCAGGGAAGTTACACACATTTTCGGGTCGGCACATTTGATTGTTGAAAAACAAAGCTGACGCAAATCATTTACTACACACACATATTCGACTTTCATTCGGCTCGTGCCGATCGGAATCTACCCTCGCTGATACTGACTCTTGTTCGGGTCGGCTCGGCACGATATCCTGTGCCGAATCATACCGACGCGAAAACATGTGTCTAGCATCCCTTAGCTTAGAAATCGCCTTTTTTATACTACCTACTCTAGATACTATGTGTTGAATAAATAACAGTAATTTATCCCTTCAAAATTAACACAAAATGAGAACATCCAAGCTTGCAGTCACCATGTTGCCTCACAATAGGTTGACTAAGTGCTCAAATGCCCCAGTATATGCAAATTTCGAATAGCCAAAGCGACGATGCCGGTCGACGTAATCTTTTATTTACTAGCTGAACACCAGAATGCATGCAAGAGGTAATATTGAAGCATATGTGCAGATATATCGTTATTCTCAGCTTGCTCGTATAGTCACATAATTTATAGTGATGGTTCCTTTGAAGTATTGTTGCAATAGAGTGAGCGATAATTTTTAATCAACTTCAAAAAAAGGAGGAGGTTCTCAATTCGTCTGTATGTTTTTTTTTTTATCATGTGTCAGTACTTTTTTCTGGGTCAACCGATTTGAATGAATCTTTTTTATTTGATAGCTTATGCTTCACATGTGGTCCCATTTAAATTTGATCAAGGTCTGAGTAGTTGTTTTTGAGTTATTATAAATACTGCATATTTTTTCCACTTAGTTTATATTGATGATGTGTTAATAATTTCCTGTCAATGTTATTTACATACCAAGTAGTGGTATACGAATTTGTGTGGGGCAGGTACCGCAACTAAAAGTGAAAAATAAAAACTTTTTTATAACAAAAAAAAATTCGACTTCAAAAAAAAAAAGACACTAAAAGACGTGAAAAATAACTTTAATTTCGGAAGTCGGTGGCCAAAAACGAAAATACAAAACAAAGACACCTACTTCCGAAATTAAAGTTATTTTTCACGTCATTTAGTGGTTTTTTTGGAAATCAGTTGTTTTTTTATAAAAAAGTTTTTGTAGAATTTAATAGGGCTAGGGTTATATGATAACAGCCGCACGGGTCGATCTAAGGTTAATCTACGCGTACTGCAGTCGGTTTGTGGATGGGTCACCATCCATTGCATATTAAGACCACTCCGTGCTTCAGAAAGCACGTTAGGCCGTTGGTCCAGGCTATAATTTGTAGATCTTTGACAGTCGTCGTGGGTATTTAGAAGGCAAAATGTCTGACAACCGTCTTAGCAAGGGGTATCGAGTTACCTAGTAACTAGGTTGTGGAAATAAGATAGGCAGTCGCTCAATGTAAAATACGCGTATTCAGCTGCATCGGGTTGGACTGGAAGCCGAACGCAATATAGGTGGGAAATAGCTGGTCAGATTGCTTGCTTGAGTGGATTGACATTTAAGTAAATGGCTGTGTTACTAAATGTATTGTGAATCATTTTTTTTTGTTTAAGTATTCGCTTAGAACTTTTAAACAACTACTTATACATTTATTTAATTTATTATGAATAACAATTTAAATAAAAAAATAAAATAAAATATAATAGGATTATTTTATTTTTTTTACTCACGAAATGTGTGTGTGTGGTACACCTCTGCCTAACCCTTCGGGGAATACAGGCGTGATATTATGTTATGTTTATATTTTTTTTTATGAATAACAATAACTAATTAATTTAACATTCACACAATTATTTACATGTCAATACACCATTTCGTTCATATTCTACATATAACTGCAGTACTGCCAAATTATTGATTAATTAGCTAATAAAACAGGCTCATTTATCCATAGTGATTTTTTGCAATCGACGTCTTCTCAGTTCGTCAACCGCAACCACATCAGTCTTTTCTAGGACTGCTCCATCGTCGAAGCTGAATAACTTGGCTATTGGTTTTTTATGCTTTGTGCCGTGAATGGACATGCTAGTGGCACGGATTATTGAGATGATGATTCTTGATATTAGCCAACCCATTACTATGCTAAAGGACCTTTTCAGCGGTCAGCGATTGCAGCTCCAAGATGTTTTACGAAGTTTTACATTTGTGGTGACTTCTGAACTACTTGCTGAATTTATACAGGGTTATTTCTTGTATTTCGGCAATCCGTTAAGGGGATGTAGGAGAGGTCATTTGCAACCGAATGACCCCTGTTGACCACTATGCAAATGTCAACAATTTTCGAGTAATTAGACAATTTTTTTTTAAAGATATCTGGTATGTTATTGTATCTCGTTGGATAGCAGAGAAATTCGACACGGTTTTGGAATGTTCTGCCGATAAAGTACTTTTGTATTTTTTTTTTGCAGAAATCGACTATTTTAGTCAAATAACCTGCTCAAAATGATAGAAAATTGTAACGATTTGTAAAACTATTAAAGATAATTGTCATTTTATAGTTGGTTAATAATAATCAACTATAAAATGATAATTATCTTAAATAGTTTTAAAAACAACACCTAAGAAACCACATAAGAATTGAAGTAGAAGCAGATAATAATAATTAAATAATAACATGCATTGTTTTTTTTAAATATTTTTTTGTAAAGTTGTGTACCGCTATAAAAATGTAAAATGTCAAATTACTCGGAAATGGTTGAAATTTGCATTGGGGTCATCAGGGGTAATTTTGTTGCAAATGACCTCTCCTACATCCCCTAAATGGATTGCCGACATATAACCAAAAACCCTGTATACGGTTTTCACCATCATTTGGAGAACTTGTCCGGGATAGTTATGGTGATCCTAGGATATAATATATTCATAATTTACCAGCGTAAATCACGTCACATTATTAAATTGCACCCATACGAAGCCGAGGCGTGTCGCTAGTATGGTCCAAAAGACACATTGTTTTCATTAAAGAGGATTATAGGTACTTCCTTAGCGCTTACACCTAACTAGTCCATATCTGAAATCTATGCAGGCGAATATTAAGTTTATCAATGTATAATAGTTGTTGTATATACATAATATTACACGTGTATTCCCGAACGTTTAGGCAGAGGTTAGGTACCTATAGCATACCCACATTTCACCAGTTATGTTTTTAGTCCCATGTATGTCTATCCCTTATGTTGCACCTGCCATGTTTTGTCTCTGCATCACCCTAAGGTTGACTGGTAGAAAATGCCTCAGGCATTAAGTCCGCCTTTGTACAGTATTTTTTTTTTTTTACTTGTGCATAAAGTTTTAATAAATAAATAAATAAATAATAGGGGCGAGCCTATTGCCACCAACCGGGCACAAATCCAGACTCCGAGCTGCTACTGAGAAATTGCAGATGGATAAACTCAATAACATTTTTCTCGACCCGGGAATCGAACCCAGGACCTAATGCTCAGCAATAGCACAGCAGTTTCAATCAAATAAAAGAAATCAATAACTTAATTTTTTGGAATTTTCCATTTAAGTAAAAAATATACTTGTATTAGGAAGTTCCGCTCTTCCACTAGTTACAACTTACAGTGCTTACGGTATAAGTAAATCATTGCCGAAAAAACCTTTCCGTCAATCTATTTTGCTTATTGTGACTGTTTATGTAATCATCAAGTAGATATTATCACTTAGCGATGAAGCCGCTCATTTAATTTTAATACCCTTTAAAACTTTCAAAGTTTCTAATTGTCAATCAAATGATCTGCAATAAACATCATTCCGTCTTTCATTCATTAACTACATATTTCATGTAAGAGACGAAAAATTGTGCAATGAAGAGTATTTGTAGCTACTACTTAGCCATATTATATTACAAACACAAACTGCTTAACAAACCATTTTGGCCATTTTAAAGTGAAACTTTTATTACATCGTCTCAAACTTTTTCGTCTGTGTGTTGCATGTCACGTGACGGTCGGCAGCGGAGTAGGGAAAAAGTTTCACTTTTACCGTGGTTTCATAAAACCACACAATCCTTTTCTATTTGGTTAAGTACCTAGTACCTGTTGACAGGCCTACACTATCCTCCCTTACGTGGGTATGATAACAGTGTTATTTGAAAACATTGTAACCGTGGAGTTTCTTGCCGGTTCTTCTCAATAGGAAACCACCAATTGGAACCGTGCACCTAGCTTCTGATGTTTCATCAGTGCCTATGTAGGTTTATGTGTAATAAAACATTTAATTTGAATTATAAAACACACAAACCAATTCACTCAAGTAAAAGATCATCTCCGCATTAATGAACGTTTTACAAGCGTCTGTGACTAAACTAAGTCACTTCCTTCTTTATTGAAAGGAAATGACAAATTGATGATAAAACCTATAGAACGGTTGTAGATGTCAAGATTGTACCGATAACTAAGCTTAGGACTCCAGTACTAACCCCACAAAAACTACATTAAGTTCAACTGTATCATCTGAATGGTTTTCCAATTCACTTTAAACATTGGCAGAATCTGCTCTCAATACGGTGAAGGAAAACATCGTGAGGAAACTGGCATGTCTGAGAACCAAAATTTTGAAGACATGTACCAACCCGTATTGGGCCCACGTGGTAGATGACAGCCCACTCCTTCTCATCGAGAGGAGGCCTGTGTCCCAGCAGTGGGAACATGATAGGCTGATTATGCTTATGCTTATGCTATTGGCAGAATAGTCGACATCGGCTTTGCTTGCCATGTTAAAAAAATAGCTTAGGACTAATGTTCGGTGTACACGAGGCCAATTTTCCTAGCTTGGATAGCAAAATAGTGCCAGTAAGTTAATCTCTCTGGCCTCGTATATACACAGCTATCCTCATTTTTGTATATGCCGAAGCTGGATAAAACGCCCGGATTTTCCTTGCTTGCTTTATGATAGCTTGAAAAACTGTCCTCGTGTATTCCGGGCCTTATGTTATTATTACTAGATTTTTATTTAGGGACAGTCAAAGAAGTTATATTATATATTTCTCCATGTGAAAGATATAATGAAAACTGACACCGTTTAGACAAGTGAGTGAGTCTAAATATTACTTCAAAATTCGAGAATTTCATCTATAACCTATACACAAACAGCACAACAAACATAGAAAGAAAAAGAAGGAAGAAAATACGTTTATTTCCGGTAAATATGACGCAAATAAAAACACACAACTACACACAACAAACACAAACACACAAAACAATACACACACACACAGACACAAAAATACTAAAGTAAAAGGTTATGTATCTCCGCATTAATAAATGTTCTCTAAGCGTCTCTGACAGAAAGTGAACTAAGTCACTTGCTTCTTCATTGAAAGGAAATGATATCGTGAGGGTTAAAACTTAACGAACGGTTGTAGATACCAAGCTTACATATATTACTATACTAGAATAGGCTTAGGACTTGTATTGTTATTGCTAGGTTTTCAAAACATTATAAATTGATGCAATTAATTGCAGTAATTTATAATGATTCAGAATCAAATCAAATTAAATATTTTTGTATTTGTATTTTTTTGTATGCAACACTGTTGTGCCTTAAAAATGATTTTTAAGTGTGGCAACACACACCTTTTCTTAGTTCCTTGTAAAAACTGCTTTGAGTGTAACCCGCCATTGTATTTCATTTAATCAAAATAAAAGTAAATTCTATATTTTACTTTCTCTCTGTGTATTATTTCATACACTAGGTTTTATGTACTGGGCGTAAAAAAGATTTAAAATTATTTTTAAAGAAAAAAAAAGTGGTAGGTATGTGACCGTGTATGGTGCAGATTGAGCTACGCTTGCCGCAGTCGGTTCGGGCATGGGTGATCATCCATTAGTTACATATCGAGACCCCTTCGCGCCTCGGAAAGCACGTTAAGCCGTTTGTCCCGGCTTTCATTCGTAGATTTTTGACAGTGATTACGGGTAGTCAGAAGTGTAAAAGTTTGATAACCAGTCCTACCAAAGGGTGTTGTCCCCAGTAACTGGGTTGTGGAAGTCAGATAGGCAGTCGCTCAATGGAAAATCCTGCTATTCAGCTGAATTTGGTTATACTGGAAGCCACCTGCTGCCGAGCCGAGCTTAAAGAGACTAGGCAGATTGATTTTCATGCGGCCCGGCCGAGAATACAAAACTGTTATTTTGAAGTTTCATTTAAAAAATCGAACGATGTCGAGTTGTGAAACTGATTCCAATAAACTAGACTGTCCACTGCTAAAGTACGATTCAAACTTAATGGCGGCTCGGAACATGAGGCCAGTCGCTGCGCAGTAACCAATTCACGTGTCAGCGGGGGTGAGGGGTGAGGTACTGCGCAGCGAGTAGCGCACTTCACAGCCGCCATTAGATTTGCATCGTACTATACATACGTAGAATGTTCACGGAGAGGTTTCTCACATTAGTTCCGGGGTTCATTTGTTTGTTAGCCACGCATTCGTGCGTAGCTTAGCCGTGGGCTGCTGTGGAGCGGCGAATTTACTCCAAATATCTACGTATGGATACATACGAATTTGCTGTCAAATTGTGTTTCGTCCCGTGAGAAAATTTTTGACGTAACTATTTTAGAATAGCACTTCTGTGTAAAGTTACGGCTGTCATGAAATTGATAGCACTGGATTTTGACTTTACGGTATCAAAAAACGCTCTCTAGGAAAACACACCAGCTTACTTTCTTAGGAGGCTTACAAGAGCTAAAGCGCAGTTACTGTCGGATTGCATAGAAAAGAAAGAGACGCGCGATGACACAACGCTGGTAATTTATTGCAAAATATGAAGCAATTATGGATTTACAAAAAATCTATCCATTGGACTAAAAAATTAAAACACTATTACGTTAGTATGTTACTTGTAGCATAATCTGACAAAAAATCTGAATGTTTGCATGTATATTAGTACGGTTTTTAATCGTTAAAATATTTTTTTAGAGGTATCTTCGTGATTTTTTTCTATCATATCAAGTTAATTGTATTATGTTTTCAACACACTATATAACTACCATAGATCCTGAAGAATATCATATATTTTTCTGATTTTGGTTACTGCAGTGGATCATATACTTGTAGGCATTATAAATTTGCGTTTAGGGTTGTAGTCCCCTTAAATAACGTTTCAGTGACGTCATTCACCGGTAAATTGCGGACGCTATGTGGCGGCCACTGCTCTTCTAAGAAATGATAGGTTTACGAAATAAAATAAAATAAACATGAATAAGCCTAACCCTTTCTTTAATATTATAAATGCGAAAGTGAGTTTGTTTGTATGTTACACTTTCACTCCAAAACGGCTAAATGAATTTGGATGAAATTTTGCACACAGATAGACCATGACCTGGGTAAGGAAATTGGCTACTTTTTATCCTGGATTGCAGATGAAGTCGCGGGCAAAAGCTAGTAATTTATTTAGCAAAAAAAAACTGCCTCCAATCTCGTCACTCTAAAAGCTACATTTCCT
This sequence comes from Griposia aprilina, assembly GCA_916610205.1. Taxonomy (NCBI): domain Eukaryota; kingdom Metazoa; phylum Arthropoda; class Insecta; order Lepidoptera; family Noctuidae; genus Griposia; species Griposia aprilina. The sequence continues at coordinate 3,757,486 of OU744300.1, read as the reverse complement.
TATAAATTTCCTGCAAATGCTTGAAACTTGGCAACATAGGTAAGTACCGTCCCGGAATAATCAAAATGGCTTCAGGCTAAAATACAGGCTGAGCTAAGCAAGGCTTGAATCTACGGTTAATTTTCACGGTCCAGCTCCTGCTAGTTAATCTCTGCTTCGAACTAGTATTTGTTCTACTTTAGGCAGCCGATGTTCGCTTGTTTTATTAGGAAACTGGTTTTTAGTAGCTAATTAGACTGAGCTTGGGCTTGAGGTTGTGGGGATTCTTTTATTTTATGTTTGTATACATTTAGAACTTTTTGGTTGGACAGTCGAACAAAGAAACGATGAAAGGAGATCAACAAAAGTCCATGCGAATGTGCCCGAACATGTACATACCTCGAGGTACCGTACACGTGCACCAAATTGTAGATAAAAAAAATAGAGGAAAACGAAAATAATTATATTTTTATCCTTAAATAAGGTAAAACTACATAATCAATTATTTTATAAGCATGCACAGTTTGGTTGACACATTTGGTTGACACCTGGGTTAACATTATTTCGGAAATGTCACTCACATGACGTTCCGTTCATTCGTGAAACAACAGTGGCTGAAGCCAACCGCAGACAGCTGTCAACTTAACAGTTTAAAAAAAAAAGTAAGTTAGTTGTGCTTATGCCGATGATATGGCGTGCTATTTATTATGTTAAAACTTATTTTATTCTCGTCCCCGGGTAACCATAAGAAAATTATGTAAATTCAATCAATCAATCAAAATATTTTATTTCACATAAACCAACATGGGCACTTATGAAACGTCAGAAGCTAGGTGCACGGTTCCAAAAAAAAAAAAATTAAAAAAAAACAATAACAAACAATACTACAAAAATAAAAATAAAACAATCAATATTATTCAGTGTAATCTAGAGTATTTTATGCCACTAAGTGTACAGTCGCCAGCACAACAAGTTACCACAAACTATCAGATTTTCTCAACCGATTTTGAACTTAATCATTAATACAATAAGGTTTCAAATCGTTTGGAGAAATTTGACAGTTTCGTGTAGCTTGACCTGCTGGCGACTGTACCTTGATAATTCGTTTGGGCAGATTTTGGTGACATCCTTTGCTTACTTGCAATAAATACTTTAAACAATGTTGTGAGTGTGCTGAGCACTCAAGTCTTTTACATTGTAAAACGAATATTACCTTTTATTTTAAACTGATACAATGCAAATAACAATTCTCACCTCAACATTATTAAAGTTTCGAAATGATGTTTTTCACTCTGAAAAGAAAGAAAAAAAAGAAAGAAAGAAAATTTGTTTATTCTGTACAAACAAAACGCACATTACAAAAAAAATTTACAAAATACATACATTAATAAAAAAGTAGCCAAAAGCATTAGACTGTTGTTAATTTCACTTTTCAGAGGAATGTAGCTACAATAGAGCTGTATTTTAAATTCCCCTGAAATATACACTGCTGATAGTGTTTCATCAGAAACGGTTTCTCTACAATATTAACAATTGATGCCAACAATTGTTAGTAAACTGACCATCGAACACGGTTCTAATATAATACCAATTGGCATTTCAGGCCGAAACTCAGGTCTATCGGACAATTTATAGATCACAATGTTCAACATCCCGAATATCGTAAAACGGTTGACCAAGCAAGATTGTGTTACTAAGAGTATGAATTAGGCAATCTATTATAACACAGCGTCATCCCCTCCCGTGACGATTGTTAATAATCAACTTAGATTTTTTTATAACAGGCTACATGAAACTCCTTCTCTTTTTCCTTAAAAACAATATTCCTACTCAAAGTACAAGGTCTCTATATCTACGAAAGCCTTTTAAATTAAATCTGTTGTCAGTCTGTATGATGACTGTATTTATTTTGTTCAACTAAGGGCCCGTTGTTTGATACATAGTTAAACATAACCAATAGTCAATTTAGCAATTAGTCTCTTGACAATAGTCAAAAGCTGTCATAGTTTAAATGCGCATGGTTAAATTTTATTATAGCAAGTTTTTTTAGCTTAACCATTTGTCAAACAACATACTTCTGTAATTTTTAACAAATTTTTAGTTTAACTAACGCATTTTAACTATTAGTATGTTTTACTACTGATCAAACAACGGGCCCTAGCAGCTAACAACAGTAACTATTGTGTTGACCAGAAATAATATTACATAACATAAACATAAAAAACATAACATCACGCCTGTATTCCCGAAGGGTTAGGTAGAGGTGTACCTATAGCACACCCACATTTCGCTAGTTATGTTTTTTAAGTCCCATGTAATAGGGGGCGAGCCTTTTGCCATCAACCGGGCACAAAGCCAGACTCCGGGCTGCTACCGAGAAATTCCAGATGGAAAAACCCAATAACACTTTACTCGACCCGGGAATCGAACCCAGGACCTCATGCTCAGCAGAAGCGCTTGCGCCTACTAGACCAACGAGGCAGTCAAAAAACAGGCAGTCAAGTTGAGGCAATATTAAATAATAAAATGATATTCTGAAGTTTTTCGTTTAAAGACACTTTTAAAGGTCAAAACCAACTTGAAATTTCTTGAAACTACTGAAAAGATCACCAATTTGTTTGATGATTGTAATACTATAACCTGCCAGTGATTGGTTCACTTATCTATACAAGTATAATCTTTATGAATAACATACCTAAAAATAGCCAATGCAATATGGAGTAATTCCAAAAATCTTAGCTTGCAGTTTGTCTCATTCATACGCTGACGTTTGATCTACGGTCAAGACGCTTACAGGAAATGGCGGCTGGCGTAGGAAATGGACGGACAGATGGACGAGCCCAATAATGTATAGTAAAACTTATATTAATTCTGAGGATGGTTTGATAAAAAGATTTTTTGAGTGCTCCAATGTGGAGAAAGTTATGATGAAAGGGTAGGTATAATTTCGCACAAATTCTCCAACCAAGCCAAATATTATTATTAAATTATTAAAATCATATTATATGCAATTGGATGATACAATGAGTAGAGATACTTAACTACTAATATTTTTTAAACATTCGCTTTTATTTGCGCAACTAAGGATGAATTTCAGTAATGAAACTGAACATGATCAGCACAACATCTAAACAGCTCTAAAGAGCTGTAAGTATCAATATATCACAACAAATGATGACACTGACAGCTCTTGAACGCGGTTTAGATTTGCTGATTGCAAACATAATTATGTATATCATAATTATTTAAACATAATTATGTATATCATAATTATTTAAACACAATTATGTATATCATAATTATTTAAACATAAATGTTTGCTGAATGCAAACATAATTGTTGTGTGTAAATTCGCTCTGATTCCAGTAAAACAAAACCCTGAATTTTCGAGTATTTCCCAGAAACTTAAATATGACTCACAAGATTCATAATTCCAAGAACTGTTACTACTCTCTTAAAGGGAATTTGATGGAAAGGCTCAGTATAATAACAGTGAGCCTTATCTTCAAACAAAGTTTCCCACAAGTCTATCTTGATACTATTAAGGCTAATCCTACCGTAATAAAATCACTATACCCACATGTCACAAAGGTCATATTCCAACAAACAGACGTCTATAACAGCGAATTTAAGACACAATTGAAGGCACAAGAATGTTTATGACACATAGGAATTTCAACCGTATGGTGTAAACAATAGAGGACAATGATATCATCAATCCTTCGAGTAAAATACAACCTATTATCACGCCCTGTTTCCCCGAAGGGTTGGGCAGAGGTGTACCTATAGTACACCCATATTTCGCCAGTTATGTTTAAGTCCCATGTAATAGGGCGCGAGCCTATGGATGGCTGAATGAGAAATGACAGGAAAACAAATTTTAACTAGTTATTATTCCATTCTTCTTTTGTTTTAAGATGATGTCAGACGGTACCCCTCTTTTTTCATTTTTTGTCTTTATTTTGGCATCTTCCACATTGAAGTCAAATGGTTGAACACAAAATGAATAGTGAAAAATTAATTCATTACTGAACCGATTCGACTCGATTGCATAAAAGGTGCCGATGAACGTTCATACCTATATTATAATTATGTCAGTGTCGTGTGAACGTGGAATGCAACAAAAAATATTTTTACTCGAGTGAAGCGTCAGATAACGGATTTTGGGCAAAGAAGGGGCTTTCACTTTTTTTTGTTTTTTTAAAAGAACTTTGCCTCACACTAGGAATTTCTTCTGTGTCGTGGGTGCGTTTACAAACATTTAAACTCACATACACAAACAGCCAGTCCCGGAACAACTACGTGTAGGTCATAGAAATATTTGTTCCGTGCGGGAATCGATCCCGCGACACGCAGCGCAGCAGTCAATCGCTAAACCACTGCGCCAACCGTGCTGTCGTCTTTCAACCAAGATAATTTGTCTTTTTTATTGGATGAACTATTAGAAAGCCAATTCCCGTAAAAAAACGTTCAAAATTGATCGTAACAATCTCATCTCAGCGTCAATCTAGCAAATTAAAAAAAAATGTATTTGAAAATTTGCGCTATTTTTGGCAGATTTAGACTTGACAATAGAATGAAAATATTCTTAATTAAAAATACGGGAATTACCTTAGAGGTCTTCTAGGTGTCTTGTCATTCTGAAGCTAATGCGGAAATGCTTTTTTCGCATTACAAATAATTAAATTCCTTACAAAAAAGTCAGTAAAGCTTCACATTTTGTACAGAATTTAATTATTGACAATTGTAATGCTGGTTTCATTTGTATAGTAAGTCTGAATGCATTTCTAAGTTGCAAGTTCAAATTACACCCTTTTACTTGACTTGATTAATGTTTCATTTAAATAAATTAGTAGTTGCTAAGCAGGAACTCCGCGATTGCTACGCCGTAGCTTCGTAGCGCTACGCCTGCTACGTGGCCGTAGAAAATTATGTATAGTCCTTGTTTCCAATTGAATATTTTTTCCACTAATGAATATATTAAGTAAAATAAGTTATGACCTATGGCACTGAAACGTGGTCGCTCACAATGGGCCTTATTAGAAGGCTAAAAGTCACCCAAAGGGCAATGAAGAGGTCTATGTTTGGAGTTTATATACGTGATCGCTTACATACATATTATTTCCATAAATGAATTGACAAGGTACCGTCATAATATTTTAAATAGTTCCCTAAGAAATTCGCGGCGACGTAGATTGTAAATTGCTCTGACAGCTCTCTTTTGCAATATAAAAAACGTTTTTACAAAAAAACAACTGACTTCCAAAAAAAAAATGTTAAAAGTTTTTTTTTTTGGAAGTCGGTTTTTTTTTTGATATAAGTTTTTATTTTTAAATTTTTAGTTGCGGTAGCTACCCCACACAAATTCGTATACTACTGTCTACTTGGTATGTAAATAACAGTGACAGGACATTATTAACACATCATCAATAAACTAAGTAGAAAAAATATGCAGTATTAAGGATAACTCAAAAACTACTGATCAAACGTTGATCAAATTTAAATGGGACCGCATGTGAAGCACCAGCTATCAAATAAAAAGAATCATTCAAATCGGTTCACCCAGAAAAAAGTTCTGAGCTAACACACATAAAAAAAAAAACATAGAGAAGAATTGAGAACCTCCTCCTTTTTGTGAAGTCGGTTAAAAATGGATTTAATGTCAGTAGCCCTACCCCGCAAGAAAATGCCATATGACATAATGTTATGGAAGTAGCTAAAATAGACCAAACGCGCGGTTGCTACATCTGTTATCTGTCTTATCTTTCTAACAGCATAAGCGGTAGAGCTTATCCGCCCAGCAAGAGATGTTATATGAGGTCCCCATTGTAATTTCTCGTCTAGCGTGATTCCTAGGAAAACCGTCGGATTAATAAATTCTAGTTTTTCGCCATTTAATATGATGTCACATTCGCAACTTCTAACATTAGGTACTTTAAATCTTATTTAAATTCGGTTGCTCGTAAATAATAATGATTAGGTAATGAGTTTTTGATATACACATCCCTTGACGTGCATGGTTTGTGCTTGCAAAACCAGTTTTTCAAACAAAAAATGCGTAAGTTTCGTGGAACACTCGGTTGGAACGGAACTCTTTTCGTAGTTATTTAGTCAATTTGTCAATTAATTGGCTATAAAAAAAATTGAGAGTCGGAACATAAAAATTGTAAGTTAAAAATAAATTATTTTCATTAAAGAAAAGTTCTATATCTGCGCAGCCGATGCGAACTTACTGGCTGCCTTGAACCAATAAGAGCGTACCTATGACTGAGCACAGCCAATAGTATACGCGCTATGGATAACCCTTTAAACTAAAGAAAGGGCCGTGACGGAAAACTCATACACTTTTTTTCGCCTAGCTTCCATCCGCCAAGTCCGTACCGTGCGGTAAGGAACTTCGTTCCAAAACTTCATGTCCTATTTTCGTCTCTAGACAAAGTATTACCCAACTTAGCCACGTGACCTTGATCTCGACTACTCATCTCTTTAATCAGAGTTTAGTTCCCACAGTAAGTCATCGTTAGTGTGTCGCAGGAGTTAATCGCGAGTGTGTGCCCCGCCTTACTTAACTATTAGACGCAAGGATTAATGTTCCTACGTCTGGAGGCGTTCCTTGTGTGTGTACAGAGTAGGTGTAGTGTTTCTTATAATAAATTCTTTATTTGTTTCAGGTGTTTAAAATCTATTCAGATAAATACTTGACTGCCCGCGAAGCAATTGCCGTGAAATATATTAATTATTTGATTCATCAGCAGAAGAACTTTATAAGAATAACAGCAAAAGGGACATAATATTAGAAATAACAAAGTCAAAGTCAAATCATTTATTTCAAATAGACACATAAAAAGCACTTTTGAACGTCAAAATTTACAAGAAAATAGAATTGATCATAGTTGCCACTTCCAAAAGGTAGTTTCCTATGGAGAAGAATGGGCAAGAAACTCCACCGTTACTCTTTTATAAATGTTTTACAATATTATGTGAGTTCTTGATGTACTTTATGGAGTTTCTTGCCCGTTCTTCTCCATATGTAGGTACCTACTACGCTTTGGAATGGGCAACTAGCTTCATCTTTCTGACTGACCGACCTCTAGACAATTCAAAAGTGCCTGTAATTGGTTTATTTAAAATAAAGGCTTTGAGTTTGAGTTTGAGTTTATGTCTTTAAATGTGAAGACGATGCACCTAGAATAAAATTACTATACCACAATAGGTAAAAATAATTAAATATAACGCAATGACAGGTAAATTAATTATCTGATAGATTAATAGTAAAGAAAGAAAGAAAGAAAGAAAGAAATCATTTATTTGCTGATAATGTAGGTATACATATAAGTTGGAATAATTATTAAGTGTCCCGATACATTTTACCTTACGGCATGCAAAATATTAGGATTGAATTTATTTAGATTATTATACATAGATAAAAACACGTAATTTAGAAATATTGTGAATTTCCAAAATTTTAACAAGAATCATTATACAAAAAGGATTCAAGGATTTTTAAGTAATTTACTTGAAATTAGTACGTAATTCAGTCCCAAATAATCTATGGGACAAAATTCGGGCTCGCCACTTTTCAACAGAAGACTGAATATCATCAATACAGTATCAAAGTACCTACCTAAATCCAGGTCTAAGTTTTCCAGGAAAATTGATGCATCATAATAATCAAGTTAAGTCTTCTGAGTAACTAAGTTATTGGGATGCATTAATAACGCCTCGGTGGCTGTTGATACTTAAGTGCAGCCATTAGCAATATTGTTGATCTTTAAGGGCCCGTTGTTTGATCAGTATTCAAACATACTATTAGTTAAAATGCGTTAGTTAAACTAACAATTTGTTAAAACTTATGTATGTTGTTTGACAAACGGTTAAGCTAAAAAAAAAAAATACAAAATAAGTAAGTAAGTAGTAGTACTAAGTAGTAGTAAGTTATAGTTAAAAAAAAACAATTTGCTATGGAAGTTAACCATGCGTAGACAGACTAGTTAAACTTTAACTATTGTCAAGTGACTAATTGTTAAATTGACTATTGGTCATTTTTAACCATGTATCAAACAACGGGCCCTTAACCACGCTTTTCTCTGGGAAATGCATGTTTGTAATAATTTTAATAATGGTGAGGAAATTTAGTTTTCCGTAAGATCAGATACCGGTTTCATACGAAATTAGTGACTTAAAATTTTAAGGCAACTTTTTCATACAAATGCAATGTGCGGGCATGGATGGTGGGACCGCCTGGCGGGAGCGTCAATCGCTCGCCCGCGTGAACCTTAGGACTGTCACCAGCGAAAAATAAGGTCTATAATTGAATGTATTTTCATGTCACTTATTTCGTAATGTATTTTTGGGTTTAATTATTTCATAAGTCTGTAGCCAAACTATCAAGAAAATATCCCCAAAACTTAAACACTAACAACCTCATTCTTCCTTAGTCTGTACGCACACGTACCGCAACCCCGTCTAATCGGAATACTGCCATAAGGCCGGGTTAACGAGACGTAGCCATTTTTGCCCGACCTCCCCAGTCTTGATTAAAACGCGGAATTGAGTTGTAGGACACGAGATCAATGCTTCATCGGTACAATGGGCCGAAATGTATTAGGATTTACCCACTTTCCCCACTTTCAGTCATTTCTCTGATTAGTATGATTGGAGACTGTAATCTTAGAATAGAAGCAAAACTTTCATGTATTATGTAAGGAGAAGTAATTTATTCTGATAAAGAAAATTCTAGATTTCTTGGTAATGTTAACGTTTGAAGTTTCTATGCATTCAGTTTGATGGTTCTTGCTAGAAATATTACTGATGTTCGCAACTTATATCATTACTAGCTTTTGCCCGCGATATTGCCCGCGTGGATGTTGTAAATTACCCCCCGGGAACGTGCTACCGGGATAAAAAGTATCCTACATGTTAATCCAGGTTATAAACTATCTGTGTTCCAAATTCCATCCAAATCCGTTTAGGAGTTTTAGCGTGAAAGAGTAACAAACATCCATCCATCCATCCATCGATCTATCCTTCCATCCATTCTCACAAACTTTCACATTTATAATATTATTATAGTAGGATTGTAGTCGAAAAACTGACTAACAATCCAAACTAATATAATATTATAAATGCGAAAGTAACTCTGTCTGTCTGGCTGTCTGTTACCCTTTCAAACCTCAACGGCTGAGAGTATTTCGATAAAATTTGGCACACAGGTAGACCTGGCCTGGGTTAGGTTAGGATACTGTCTAAGAAAATTATATAAAAATTAAAATAATTTATTAAAGTAACCAAAGAGCAGTGGTGACCCTATTTAGCTGTGGTAAAGGCCTCGAATGATGAGTTGTAGGATATAGCTTGGTTTCCAATCCAAGCAGGCAGTTTATTTTGTGTAATTTATTTTATTAACACTGCTCTCAAAACGGTGAAGGAAAACATCGTACGGAAACCGGCATGTCCTAGAACCAAAAATTCGAAGACATGTGACATCTACCAACCCGCACAGGCCCCGCGTGGTGGATTACGGCCCACTCCCTCTCACAGAGAGGAGGCCTGTGTCTCAGCAGTGGGAACATTATAGACTGGTTATTATGAACCTTACCTTATTATTCTTCTATATTTTGTGAATGTGAGAACGTTGTAGGCCTAACTTGTAGACTGTAGATTTGTAGACCTTTTTATATTTTGTTGAGTACCTGTTATTTGTTGACAGGCCTACACTGTCCTCCTATACCAACCAACTCTGTAATTTGAAACATTGTAAAAGCCCCTTATTTTTAAAAGAGTAACCAAGGAGTTTCTTGCCAGCAATAGGAAACAAACAATTGGAACCGTGCACCTAGCTTTTGACTTTTCATAAGTACCCAAATAGAAAAAAATAAGTGAAATAAAATATTTTGATTTGATTTGATTACCAAAGCTTATATTAATATTAATTTCTAATAAAAAGTGCACTTAAATTCTATGTAGTTCATTAACCTTTTCCTTTGTTAGAATAAATTAATTAGTAAAGTGGTCCATTAAAAGGGCTTAAACAGGCTGGCAAGAAGTTTATGGTAAACTTGTGTTTTAAATGTTTTCAATGAATTACTAAAAATAAGTACTGATTCTATCAATTTTACCTTTAAAAGAATTATGCTGCTATAATTTTACTTTCAAAAATAGATTTTAATAAGCGTTCTGAGGTTATAAAACCTCAGAACGCTTACTAAAGTTGACTTTATTACGAGTAGTTCAACCCAAATTAAAACATTTAAAATAATTTTAATAAATTAAAAACTTTTGCAGTGAGTTATTAAATGATTTTAAGTAGTTACTGAAATATGGTTAAAATATATATATAAAAATTATTAGGAATTGAGGGTCACTTTGTCTTTAATTATTAAAGTCCAATAATATTTTAATAAATTCCAACTGAATTAATTTCATTGTCTTCGGTAATGAAGAAACTAAAATTTAATTAATCAAAATTAATTCTAGTACGATATATAACGTGTTTCTATTGTAATTAATAGTAGAGTTGAAAGCTATTGTTTGGTATTATTATTCGAAATAAGAAGTGTGTATTTTTATTTTAGAAAGAGGGAGAGAAAGAAAAATAGGTTTGTTCGTCTCAAAAACTCGTGCATATAAAAATAAAAATAAAGTTAAGACTTCTCTCAAACCCATTTTTTGAGTATTTTGTGAATAAAATTAAAAGCTAGGCAAGGATTTTCAATGTAACATTAATAAATTTTAGTACTAAAAAAATATCTTGAAGGAACCATAAATTAACTTGATCTTAAGCAGATTATATACATTGTTTGTAACTGCCAATACCCAATGAACAAAAGTGATGGTCGTTCTTTCTCTGTAACAGAAAAGTATAGAAATAGGTAATAATATTATTATTATTATCATATTATTTCAGGTATTAAGCCATAGCAATATTACAATGCTTATTACATCACAATAAATTAAAATAAGATTAGATTACATTATTAAAATTTAAATTAAATTAGTACATTAAATTTAAATTAAAACTCAATTACATCATCTTAACATATTAGCGTCTTAGCAGGTACACACATCGAAATATTACGGACACTATTTGATTAGTACATGCACTTAAACGAGTCAGTAAAGATGTCTTGAATCTCCCCAAGAGCGCGAAAAAATCAGTAACTTTTTAGTAATGCCAGTCGCACTACACCGCCGGCTTCAATATAGCTCCAAAGGTGTTATTTTATTGCACACGAAGAGCATAAGCACTCAACAAAAAACTAAGATAAGATTTTGAATAGTTGCTTCTGTTAGATATTCTAGATCCCATTTTTGTAGGTTTCCATCGACAATTCCAAACGATAGTTAATTTTTTCTCTAGAAAATAATGACTCCATTCAATCGCTCCAAATTCAGTGCAAAGCGTTTAATTAAACTGTGTTTTTTTTTTAAATCAACGCACAGCTTCCAAATTGTGCGGTTTTAGGTCGCGGGTGGGCGAAAATTTCGTATTTTTTTCGCCGAAATCCGTTGCGAGCGAAAATTTTCGGGTAAATGCTTATGACTGCAAATTGTTGGTTTCGCGGCTAAACTGTGGATTTTAAACGTTTCTTTTGCTGTAAGATAATGGTTTTGTAAAACTGTATTTGGACGGAGTTTGTATTGTTGGTTCGAATTTTTTCTGATAATCAAGACGGTCTTGTCACGTCATTACAACAGTCGAAACTATAATACTGCAACAAAATTATCTGCTTCACAAAATAACTATGAAAATATCTTCATGATAGCTTTCATTGAGAACCAAAGTCAAAGTTCGCTTTAAAATGTGACCACATGCATAATGCACAAAATCAGCACTCAGACAATTACGTGCTAATTTTAAAAAGTAAACCCATAATTATGGTCCATACCTACAACAGTCCATCAATGTCAACAAAACATCTTTAAAAGCTACTTCAACGTATAAATAAGGCTTAAAGGATGTCACCAAAATCTGCCCAAACGAAGTACCGAGGTACACTGAATGGCATAAAATACATTAGATCACAGTGACTAATATTGCATTTATATATTTTTCTTACGTTTACCCGGGGACGAGAATAAAATAACTTTTAACATAATATTTAAAGCACACCATTTTGGTACCCTCATCATCGGTAAAACACAACTACCATAATTATTCAAAAAAAACTGTCTAGTTGACAGCTGCCTGCTGTCAGCTTCAGCCACTGTTGTTTCACGAACGAACGGAATGACATGTGAATGACATTTACAAAATAATGTCAACCCGAGTGTCAACTAAATGTAACGCAATTGTACATGCAAAGTTGCCATGTTTTAATTGTGTTACAGGTTATTAAAATAAAATAAAATATTATGTAGTTTTAAATTATTTATGGATAAAAATACAATTATTTTCGAATTCCTCTATTTTTTCTCAACGATTTGGTGCACGTGTACCTCGAGGTATATGTTTGGGCAAAGTTGTATGGGTTTTTGCTGACCTCCTTTAGCCCCTTGAAATACAGAAAAAAAGAAAATACGTTTATTTACGGTAAACATGACGCATAGAAAGACACAAATACAAAAAAGAACGAGTTGGGGGGTACTTAATTTCATAAAAACATAAGTCCTAGCTTCAACATTCGATCTTCAACACTCCAACAGTTAAAACCTAAATTCAATACCAACCTCAAAATAGACACTGCCCTCTCGCTAACTCCTATACACCATTTAATTTTCATCGTGACCCAAGTCTTCAAACTCCCGTACAACGTTCCACCGTTCGATCTTCGCACACATTCCTCAAGACCTGTTCAATAATCGAATGTGTTAAACTGCGGCACTACACAGCTCTAACTAAATTACAGGGAGTAACGAATGAACCCACAAAGGGTATGTATAATCCAATTAACAAAAGTTCTCGATTGTTGGAATCAATTTGGTGAGATCGTTCCATCGATTTAGATAGTGTACAGGTACCAATTTCAAATAAACCAATTACAGGCACTTTTGAATTGTCAAGGGGTTAGGTCGAACTGCCAGGGTCGCGGATTGTTCGAAAGAGTTACCGTGGCCCTGGCGCACAGGCAATTGAAGGAACGTGGGTGGGTTTTAGTCGATAAAAGTCTGACCTCAGGAGAAGTTATTTGATGATTACACACTCAAAAAAAAAAGTACCAGTTTCTGTAAAGGACAATGAATGACTACTATGCATAACGCTGAAAAGTGCATAAATTATTGAAGTCTATACGACAGAAGATACAAACATGGAATTCGATCATGAAGACGTAATAATAATAAATAATATTATCAGCCTATTATTGTCTCACTGCATGGCAAAGGCCTCTTCTCATACAGAGAAGGCACGAGCATTGATCACCATGCTCGCTCAAGATAGATTGGCGATTTCAGACTTAATAAACTACAAGTCCAAGTTTCCTCATGATGTTTTTACTTCAACGATGTGTGTGAAGAGGTAACCACAGAAAATATAAATATTGAAATTCAACTGCTTTAAACCCGCTCAGAAGTAAAAAAATCCTTTGTGAGTTATTGAGTTGTAACGGCCATTGAAGTTTTAATGCACGTCACAGAGAATTTACTACAAGCACATACATAAATGTACAGAAGCGGACTTAATGTTACAAGTAGGCAGATTGAATGTCATAGGCAGGTGGACTTAATGCTATAAGCATAAGGAGAACCGCATGTATTGGAAAGAAAAATATGATAAAACCTGGACTTAGAGTGGTCTAATATCACCAACATTGTCAACCAAAGTCCATTAACACTGTAACGTTTACTGTCTCATAACATAACATAACATAACATAACAGAAACTCACGCCTTCTTCCCATGGGGGTAGGCAGAAACTACAGAACGCCACCTGCTACGATCCATACATACTCCTTTTGCCTCGTTTACGTTCATACATCTGGTCATACACCCACGCCGGTTGTGTTTACTGTCACAATCATCAAAAGTGAAACAAAATGATTTTTCGTTATAATAGTTAGGAATTTATGTTCTTTACAATTTTTTATATTCTTTCTGTTCCGATTTGAATTAAAAATTTTGCTCAATAATAAAATTGAGATTTAAAAAACATAATCGACTGCTATTTTTCTCAGACTAAGGTGGTACACCCAGCAATAAATACCGTATGAGAAAAGTAGTTATTTCCCCTATAGGGCTCAGTGGTTCAATTACAGGCAAGTACTGTGACCTCCAAATTATTTACTCTTCACAAACATCCTATAGATATGGAACTATCTGAAGTGGTAACAAGCAGTCTACAAGCCACAATGAGCTGAACTTAATTACGTTTAATTACAAGTAATCCTATCAAGTTCGCGGTAGTTAAGACACCGCATGCAGATGAGGTGAACGAAACTGGCAGGGTATGTTCACGCCTATTAATTGTGGAGGGAAGGCAGGTGAGTAGCTTTTGAAATCAAGTGTTTAATTTATGAAATCAATCGAGTGTCTGTTAGAGTCTCTTTCACAGTCACAGTAACTCTGAATTTCCTTTTTTTTTGTTAAATTACTGCCTCGTTGGTCTAGTGGTCGCAAGCGCTTCTGCTGAGCATGAGGTCCTGGGTTCGATTCCCGGGTCGGGCAAAGTGTTATCAGGTTTTTCCATCTGGAATTTCTCGGTAGCAGCCCGGAGTCTGGATTTGTGCCCGGTTGATGGCAATAGGCTCGCCCCCTATTACATGGGACTTAAATATGACTAGCCGAAATGTGGGTGTGCTATAGGTACACCTGCCTCTGACTGACTCTGCCTAACCCTTCGAGGAATACAGAAGTGATGTATGTATGCAAAAAATACAAAAAAACATTAAAAAGTTGGGCAGTGACATAAAATGAAATGAAGTTTATTTAAAAAAAGAATTATAGTACACTAGCTTCTGCCCGCGGCTTCACCCACGTGGATGTAGGAAATCTTCCCACGGGAACACGCTATCGGGACAAAAAGTAGCCTCGCTCCTTCCCCAGGATACCTTATAATATCTGCTTGCCAAATTTGTTAGACTAGGAAAAACGTATTCAATATAAAATGGCGGACGATCGGTCGTAATCTTCATCGACGCATAATGATTGAGTTGTTAGCTATTAGCATTCCATTACGATGTTAGCCTATAATTTTCGGATTTCAGGGTAAAAGCATCTTTTCTTTCATTTTAAGTGAGTTCTTAAATTATTTTAAGCAATTTATTAAAACGGCCTCAAAACCTCAAGAATCAAAGCTACTAAAAAACAAATGAATTTCAAGAAAATCTTCTAAACAGACGGAGAAAGTAATAAAAAGCGGCGTCTTTAATGCCTGCTACAAATTACTTGAAATACCTCTTAAAGCATTACTTACCTACCTAAATTTGTACGACAGCTTATTAACTCGACAGTGCTGTTAATTTTATTAGTACTTAATTTTCATTCGAAGGATTGAGGTATTCACTAATATATTACACTGGTTTATTTGTAATTGTATCATTAAATTCGGTGTAAAATTTTAAACTGATGTTAATTTGGTGAATTGATGATTGTTGTGGTTATCAGTTGTGTAGTCTTGTATTAATTAAATATTGTACAAAGCTGAGCAAGCAAATTATGCTTCTATTCTTCTTTCACATGTTTTGTTTTGTTTTTCTCTATGATAAACCTTCAAACCTACTTACCTTTTGGATGACTTTAGCGGAATAGTACCAGTCAAAAATTTGCAGCTAACTTTTCAACAAACGGACGCATGGAGTCAGCATTTATGCTTTATTGTTTTCACTTCATTAGAATTTTAAGATGGTTTGGTCATGTTGAGAGGATGAATGAAGGGCGATTAACAAAAGGTATTTACAAGGCAGATGTGAGTGGAAACGCCGGGAGGGAACGCCCTAGGAAGACATATAGTGACCTTATTGATGATGTTCTTCAAAAAGTTCAGGTGCGTAGTACTCACAACCAGCGTGCGTCTATGACCAGATGTATGAACGTAAACGAGGCAAAAGGAGTATGTAAGGACCGTAGCAGGTGGCGTTCTGTAGTTTCTGCCTTCCCCCATGGGAAGAAGGCGTGAGTTTATGTATAATCAGCCTATAATGTTCCCACTTCCGGGACAGAGATCTCCTCTGTCTGTGAAAGGGAGTGGGCCGTCATCCACCCCGCGGGCCCAGTAAGGGTTGGTAGATGTCACGTCTTCGAACTTTTAGTTCTAGGACATGCCGGTTTCCTCACGATGTTGTCCTTCACCGTTTTGAGAGCAGTGGTGATGAAATAAATTACACAAAGTTAAGTGCCTGCTTGAGTTCGAACCCAGGACCTACAACTCGTAAGTCGCGGCCATTATCAGGGAGCCACTACTGCTAGTTCACTTGAATAAGCGCAAAAACCAATAAATATGGAATGCATCGCAAAACCAGATCTTTCATAGTGGCGATACTGAAGTGGACATCTGACTCACGCTAGTCAGCTCCACTGCCAGATTTCTGACTACCTAATATTTTCTAATGTCGTGATGACCCAGTGGTAAAGGACTCGCCTCTCATACACGAAGTTGTGGGTTCAAATCCAGGCAAGTACCAATGTGACATTTTGAATTTATATGTACTTTCTGAGACTAACTTGGATATTTATTACGGGTTAAGGGTGTAGGAAAAACAAACCAGGAAATCTAGACTTATAGTTAGATAAGTCTGAAATCGCCAACCCGTCTTGATCAAGCGTGGTGATCAATGCTCGTGCCTTCTGTGTATGAGAAGAGGCCTTTGACATGCAGTGTGACCATAATAGGCTGGTATTATTAGTTTATTATAATATTTTCCAACAGCATGAGCTATTTATTTATTTAAACTTCTTGCAGATAATGAAGTACAAAGGTGGACTTAATGCCTTAGGCATTCTTTAACAGTCAGCCAAGGGTGGTGTAGAGATAAGATGACAGGTGCTCTGTTTAACAGGAGTTAATAATAATAAAAATATATAAAAAATAACATAATGAATTATAAATAAAATAGGTATACAAGTATATAAATAGGTTATAAACTTAGAATATACATCCATAATGTTTATTTCTTTCTGTACCTTCCATTTTGGAAATTCAATAATAATAATAAAATAATAAAATGTTTTACTGACATAAAAAAGGTGTAACATTTTCATTTGAAGCCCTGACTCTTGTGCTAGGTGGTACCTGTGTACAGGAGTCAGTGTCTTCACCCGTTTTTTGGAACATTAAAAATGTATGCAATTAAATTATAATAATGTAAAATGAAAGGAATTTAGTGCAATATAAGTTAGTTTTATAGTCCACTGCTTTTTATTTCAAGTCTTATTTAGGTCTTTACACATACATATTTAGTATAATATATACCTACATTATACATATAATACTAGCTGCGCCCCGTGGTTTCACCCGCAGCGATATGAAATATACATTACGACCTATTCTCAGACTTACCAAATATACACAAAAAATTCATAAAAATCGGTCAAGCCATTTCGGAGGAGTTCGGTAACCAACACTGTGACACGAGATCTTTAGAAAATAGAAGATATATACTAGCTATATATGTATATAGCTATTCTTACATAGTTCGAACCGATACGAGACAAAAAGAAGCAGTATGACCAAACTTCCCAAGAAACAACACAACATCTTCTAAAAATAAATACGAAACTAAGCACATATTCACAGCAAGTAAAACTATTACGCAAAGTTAGCTCCCCACAAGAAGTTTAAAGTGTTATTCTATAAAATTTTCAATTTGCTATAACATTATCGACACGACATCTATTTTATGAGGTCGTTTATACAACTTTTGTTTAAAATATGGTCTGGGGATAGTCGTATTTTTAAAACGGGCTTAGTGTTACATTTAGGATAGTTTAAAATTATATTAGAATTGATATTTTATTTTAGAGTTCAGATGGTAGAGTTTTGTAGTGGGCGATTGCAGTAGAGAGAGAAGGGAGCCTCTCCTGACTGGTAAAAGTAAGCTAACCATGATGATTTAAGCATTCATTACGTTATAATCGGTCATTGAATCGGTCACTGCAGTGCTTAGGTTTAGTGGTGAATATTTACCGGTTAATATGATGTGAAAAACGAAGTGAAGGTATAATTAGTGAAATATTTTTTAAAGATTATTCTATATTTTGTGAACGTGATAACGTTGTAGGCCTAGCTCGTAGACTGTAGATCTATAGACCTTTTTCTATGTCGTTGAGTACCTGTTAGTTGTTGACAGGCCTGTAATTTGAAAACATTGTAGAAGCCCCTTATTTTTAAAAGAGTAACCGTGGAGTTTCTTGCCGGCTCTTCTCCATAGGAAACAACCAATTGGAACCGTGCATCTAGCTTCTGACGTTTTATAAGTGCCCATGTTGGTTTATGTGAAATAAAATATTTTGATTTTGATTTAGAGTGCCATTCCTGACAGCTTAACTGTAGTGAAAAATAAATAATAAAAATAGTTTATTGGCACCTTCAATTAAAAATAGACCGGTAAGTAAAGTTGCATGTTATAGTTACAGCTAATATCTACCTAAGTTAAGATAGCTTACTACATAAAATCACACCTGTATCCTCGAAAGGGTTGGGCAGAGATTTACCTCTAGTACACCCACATTTCGCCAGTTATGTTTAAGCCCCATGTAGTATTGGGTGAGCCTATTTCCATCAACCGGACACAAATCCAGACTCAGGGCTGCTACTGAGGACGGTGAGCAATGGCCAGCTAACCGTCCGGTAAGGACCAGGCCCGGGTCGATGGCGCGTTGTGTTCCACGCGCGCCTCAAGGAGATGTCAGCATAATTGACGGGGTCCGATAGGGCCGATGCCTGCCGAGGTCGCGGATTGTTCGAAAGAGTTACCGTGGCCCTGGCGCACAGGCAACTGAAGGAACACGGGTGGGTTTTAGTCAGTAAGAGTCTGACACGCCCTTCCGCTCCGCCCAGAGCGGGAGAGGTCATTTGATGATTTCCCACCCAAACAACTGAGAAATTCCTGATGGAAAAACTCAATAACACTTTACTCGACCTGGGATCCCGAGCCTGGGCCCGGAGTATGGATATGTGCCCGATTGATGACAATAGGCTCGCCTCTTATTACATGGGACTTAAATATAAATGCCGAAATGTGGGTGTACCTACTATGAATATACCTCTGCTTGGAAACAAGGCGTGTTGTTATGTTATGGGTCGACCTGGGAATTGAACCCAGCACCTCAAGCTCAGCAATCATGGCGCTTGCGACCACTAAATCAACGAGGCAGTCCATCTTGTAATTATTGAAATCAGCGCCCACCCTCGTTATCATTTTGGCCGGTGTTACCAATAAGGCCCAAGCCTATCCTCTTTAATTAAAAAGGAATGAGAAAAACATCTCGCAGCACATAACATAACAGTGGGTATCAAATCAATAAGGAAATCTCGTTTAGTAACACAATGGAATACAAATGAAGCTTATTGTTATAAACAAAACCCTAATTGCGAAACAGACTATCACTCACAATCTGAATCATTTTGAAGCCTATTGCTAAACCATTGTTTCATAATATTCCATAAATTTGTCTGCGCACCAACATATTATGAATGCTGATGAACTGTCAAAATGAAAGCCATTCCTAACTGTTAGTGTTACGCAAATATAAAAAAATATTAAAAAAAAAACATAAACCAACATGGGCACTTATGAAACGTCAGAAGCTAGGTACACGGTTCCAATTGGTTGTTTCCTATGGAGAAGAGCCGGCAAGAAACTCCACGGTTACTCTTTTAAAAATAAGGGGCTTTTACAATGTTTCCGATTACAGTGTTGATAGATATGGGAGGACAGTGAAGGCCTGTCAACAAGTAATAGGTACTCAATAAAATACAAAACGGTCCACAAATCTACAGTCTACAAGTTAGGTCTACAACGTTCTCACATTCACAAAATATAGAAGAATCTATATAAAAATAAAAGCCTATTTAGACCAAATGACATGATTGCTATTACTAATGTAACCCCGGTCTTATTACAAACTCTTAAATTTTCATCAAAACAAATCGTGAAAATATAATCCTAAGTCCATAGAATACAACAAACATACAATGTTGATCTAAAAACGTTATATCCTAAACAAACAGTAAAAGTAGTACGAAAAAAAGTTAAATTTAATCGCTTTAAATATGGGTTAGACAACTTTTCATACGTCAACACCAGCACTGACACGTCGGCTGGCATGAAATTTAAATCCCATTGTAGGAAGCTGTAGCACAGAAATGATGCAGAAGGTTAACTGTAATTCTTCTTCGTGTAGCACAGCTGACGAAGTATTTACAAACCAACACACAAAAAAAAAACTCAGTATCAAGTAGTTTAAAACAGTTGCGAATCGTAGTCTTTTGTTTGCAATGACGAATTGGAACAGTGACAAGTCTGGCATAACTCAACTCAAGTGCTACAAGGAAATTTTAGCGCGTGGCTTAAATCGGAACCAACGCCGCTATCTGATTTTATTAATAAAATTTCATAAAACAATTTCGCAAATATTATCCTACACGCCCCCCCTATCAATGTTATTCAAGCGTCGAATTATCTTTGTAGCACAAGTATTTACAGTTATCTTACTAATTGACGTAAAGTGATAGAAAGAAAATAAAGAAAGGAAAAACGTTTATTTGCGGTAAAAATAAAAACAACAAGTTGGGGAAAAATATGCGTCACATTCACACAAAACGGCAATCGCTCAGCATAATGCTATGATCCTATGTGAGACAGAGCCCCAGCGCTGGTTTTCAGTGACAGCGGGCGTCGACGTGATGACGTCAACCAGTGCAGCAAACGAAAATATAAAAATAAGAAATAAATAAATACACAATACCTAGTTCTAAATGTTTATATAAACAGAATATTTATAAAATGGTAACATTCCGGGCAATGACTCATGCACCGCCGGCTATTATTAATCTGTCATAAAACTATTGAGGTCAGCTGTTTCGATCAGAGGCAGTACAGATTTTTATTTCAGAAAACTTGATTTAATTCAATTTAGCCAGTCAAAACACGGTGGTTTCGATTGAAGGGACTTTAACGACTTTTATTTGATGATAAGCCTAGAGCACATATTCAGATTATCATTAATTTGTTGTATGTAGTGGACCTTCTGCAATCACAACTTCATTACATAACCGCGGCCAAAAGGGGACTGTTGATTTTTGCACCTAATTAACCACTTTTCAGCTGCCACATTTTCGCATTTGGTTTTCAACACCTACAGTTATGGTTGCTGGTAAAGTTAAATAGAGCGTGGTCAAATATGAGCTTTAATAATAGGTGCAAACTATGAACGAGCAAATAGAGTTATGAATAGGGTCGCTCAACATTTTCCTTATCACGGATATGAATATTCGATCGTATTCCATGTATGGATGGACCAACGCGGTTTCGTGGTCGTTGACATTCATTCCACTCTCCAACATCCATGTTTTGTTTTTAGCGTAATTATATTTTTTTTCTCTATAATTACTAATTTTACAAAACAAAAAATGTATACTTAATTAGCATGGCAGTGGTATACATAAATATCGTAAAAAAATATATTTTATTTTATTCTATTCTGGAAACTTACAGCTAACTTATACAGTTTGCAACAATATGTAATTGAAGGCCATTTACAAGTTTCCTCTGATAAACACTAGAATTCAAAAACAAAAAAAGAAAAGGTATTTTCTGTAAAGAAGCTTTTCACCAACAAATGCTTAAGTCGAGAAACACTGGTATTGAATATATCCAAATCATATTCACCAGATAGTTTATTAAAACTTCTACTCACACGGATTAAAAACGAATTCTGCCTATATTTGGACTAGTATCATTAACCATCAGCGAGATAACAGTGAAATACGTTAGTATGGAATGAACACCATGGTCTACGTGACCGCATTTCCTCTTAAGGGGACTACATGACCTAAACGCAAATTTATAACGCCTAAAAATATATGATCCACTGCAGTAACCAAAATCAGAAAAATATATGATATTCTTCTGGATATATGCTAGTTAGATAGTCTGTTGAAAAAATAATACAGTTAACTTGATATGACAGAAAAAAATCACGAAGATACCTCTAAAAAATTATTTTAACGATTAAAACCATACTAATATACATGCAAACATTCAGGTTTTTTGTCAGATTATTCTACAAGTAACATACTAACGTAATAGTGTTTTAATTTTTTAGTCCAATGAATAGATTTTTTGTAAATCCATAGTTGCTTCATATTTTGCAATAAATTACCAGCGTTTTGTCATCGCGCGTCTCTTTCTTTTCTATGCAATCCGACAGTGACCGCGCTTTAGCTCTTGTAAGCCTCTTAAAGCTCAATCAGTTTAAATACTGTTCCTCGAGAAAAATGTATTCCATAAAAAAACAACTGAAAACGGCGGTTTATCATAACCTCGTATCTCAAACTTAATTTCTGTGCATAATAATAACACTACCAACATCAACGTTTACTAACATCTAGAATTATTGTAAGTAATATTTGTGAAGTTGGACCCATTTGTCTGTTGAATAAATAAATTATTATTATTAAAATGAAGTGTTTTAAAGATTCTTATTAAATCTACGGTTTCTTAGAGGAGCGTGACTGCCACATAACAACGGCCACAGTGACGAAGGGGCTGTCATGAACAAGATAGCACTGGGAGTTGACTTAACGGTATTAAACAACGCTCTCTAGCACGTAATAACGTTTCATTGACGTCTATGACGCTATGTGGCGGCCACTGCAGTCTTAAGAAACGCTAGCTTAATACTACAAATGTGACAAGCATAGCAACTAGTTTATTTAATATTTTTAGTCTATCCCTGAAAACCCCATCTCATCATTTTTATAGCCATAATGTCCAACTTTATACGTGTTGTGGAAAACCCGATTGACAGGTCATTATTCATAATGCCCGAGCAATGAAATATGTCCAAAACAACCGCGTGAAATGATTCGCAATAATCAATTTTATCTGTTACTGAAGCAGTAATAAAGTATGATAAAGCATTATAAAATGGTTTTTCTTTACTACTTTAGGTATACTCCATTCATTCTAATATTAGATCCTAACGTTTATTTATTTTAACGTTATACCGCTATCGTTATTTTTAAATGACTTAAAAAAGACGAGGTTCTCAATTTGTCTGAATGTTAATTTTCTTGTATTTATGTTCGGCAATATCTTCGCCGATTATAAACTGATTTCGATAATTATTCTTCTACCTGTTAAATATTGTCATTTTTAATTAATTTTCTTTTATAAAATTCTTAATATTAAATATATATTTCAACTTCTAGTGTAAACTGTACATTTTTGATGGCGGTTTAATTTGCAGAAAGCGTTTATAAGCTTCTTCTTTTTATAGTAAATACAAAACAGGTACGATATTTACCATTAACATAGGTTATTTAAAATACACCTATTTTAAGAATGTAACAAAATAACTATCGTTATTTCACCGTTATTTGTCTTAGCTGAAATAGATAGAGTATAAGTTATGAAAAAGCTTACCTCCTCTTTTCATGTGAGCTTCAGATAAAAAGGTAGAGTGGGTGTATAATGGAGACCTTTAAAATTAAATGGGTGCTGCTAACTTAGGTATTGTATAAAGCCGATTTAAGTTTTGGGTCCTAGGGTTGTTACTAAACGGTGCTGAATAAAGTTTTGATTGTAAACCATCAGTTGAAATAGAATGGACAATTTATTGTGACGACTTTTTCTATTAGACTTACTGCTATCTGACTTCGTTGCCAAAATCAGGATCTTTTCATGGTCGATGATCCTTTCGATGGACAGCAAAATGGCTGTCCCCTCGTAGTACAGTCACGAGCACTAATATGCACTTAGCAACATCTAAATTAGATTTTTTCCTACTGTATTGATTGTAATTTTATGCTGTTATGAAAATATTATTTTGGAACCTATATCGTTATGAAATAGATCGTACCTATCTCAAAGTTACAATCAATGTTCCTAAAAAAAAATGCTTTTAAATTTTGTTTTAGTTTATATATATTAGTGCTCGTGACTCTACAATGACTTATGCCGCTTAGAAAACAAATGGTTTACTTAAATTACATTTTCATAGAAGAACGGAGACCGCTACATAACGCCCACAGTGCCAGCTGTACGCCGACCTTACGGTGTCAAAAACGCTCTCTAGGAATACACAAAAAAAAAGTAAAAAATAAATAAAAAATAAAATGTTAATGTTGTCTTAAATAATGCTTCTGTGACGTCATTCACCGGTGAATTGCAGACGCTAGGTGGTGGCCACCACTCTTTGCGGTAAGAATAGCTTAACCTCATTGACAAAGCTGAACTGTGTCATTTTCCAGTACAGTATATAGTCCTCCACGGCCATGGCGGCCAATCTCAACGGAAACTAGCCTTCGGCGCGTGAGATATTATAGTGCACAAATTTGTGCATAGTCACAGCTGCACTCTCTTTTCCCTCACTCTCATAGTCCGATAGGACGGCAATCCGACACGACCGGAGAGAGATCAGACGCAGGACCAACGGCTTAACGTGCTTTCCGAGGCACGGGGGTATCACACCGCCAACTTCCAATCTCCGGGCTGCTACAGAAAAATGCCTGTTGGAAAAAACCCAATAACACGTTGCCCGACCCGGGTATCGAACCCAGCACCTCTACTCAGCGTTTGCGACCACTAGACTAACGAGGCAGTCTTATATCAATCTTAGCCTTATAAGATTGATAAGTTTATCAATCTCGACCTTATAAGATTGATAAGTTTATCAATCTTAGCCTTGTAAAATTGATGAGTTTATCAATCTTGGCCTTATAAGATTGATAAGTTTATCAATCTTGGCCCTATAAATAAGATTGATAAGTTTATCAATCTTGGCCCTATAAATAAGATTGGTAAGTTCGACATTAGACATTTACGAGTTTAATTTGATAGATCCAAACCATAAAGTCATCATAATAAATCACTGGCAGGTAAACTTAACAACCCTACTCCGCAACAAGCAACAAAAAGATGAAATTTATGAACTATGCCTTATAATTAGTTATGTAATTAGTGCCTTCGTGTGGATCAGCTCATAAACTCTTGATTTATATTACTTTCGTAAGGAGGTTTACACATGGGACGGAAGATAGCGTGGAGTCGGATTTTGTGCTATTTTATGTAGGTTTATGCTAGCTAAGGATTTTTATTTTTTGTGGAATATTATAATGTAGATCGTTTGCGTCATAATCTTAGTAGAAAGAGTGGTATTAAATAATCGAAATGAAAACTGTCAATGCAAAAACTTTATTTTAGATTATTATTAGTAATCAACAGTCAATGGTTAAGTCTAACATAACATCACGCCTGTAATCTCCGAAGGGTCAGGGCAGAGGTAACACCCATATTTCACCAGTTATTTCAAGTCCAAGTTATAGAGGGCGAGCCTATTGCCATCAACCGGGCACATATCCAGACTCCGGGCTGCTACTGAGAAATTCCTGATGGTAAAACCCAATAATATTTTGGCCGACTTGGGAATCGAACCTGAGCATAAGATCCTAGGGTCGCTTGCGACCACTAAACCAACGAGGTAACTTATTTGATGTTAAGGCTCCTTCAAACAGTCGCGACACGCGTCGCGAATCACACGCGACACGAAGGCACCGCTCGTCACGCAACAGCCGGGCCTCTATGTCAGGTCACTTGTCGCGCCTGTTTAAAGGAGCCTTTAATTGGTTATGAAATCAGCAGTTTAATGCAGCCCATAATATTGCCATTATTACGTGTTTCTAATAGATAATGAATCTGACCCTAAGGCTATAGAAGGAGGAGGCTATGTAAAATTTCTACTTTTATATCTGTAATTTTTATGGTGTACATAATAAAGAGTATTCTATTCTATTCTATTCTATAGAAGTCTTTAGCAATTTTTTGTCGTTCATTTACAAACAAATAATTTATAATTATTAAGGGCAGTAAAAAATCTGTCTGTTGCTAAGCCATACATAGCTAAAACAATCAGAACTGCAAAATTAATCGCATATGCAGTAACCATTCGTGTTCTTCCATTTATATAAACCAAATTACATCACCAAACTGCCACATTACAAACCCGCACAGCTATAAACTTCATAATAAAAACTCCATTAAAACTATCAGGCACGTAATAAAAAGAGAGAAAATCTTTCTTTAGATTTATGAAGGAATGAATTTTCCCTCTTGTTAGGCAACCCGATGTAACATCTTAACACTTTCGCGCTACCGCTGGTATCAATGGTCCGGAATGAAATGTAAGCCCGTACATCATGCGAGGATATCTCGTTAATTTTATTAGATTTGATAGATTTATTCTATATATTTTGGAAAGTCGAATAATGTCGCTTCAAGGATACTAGGAGCTGATCGATAACGAAGTTATGAATTCGTATTTAAGAAGAACTCAAACTCAAATTATTTATTTCAAATAAACCAATTGCATGAGGTCCTGGGTTCGATTGCCGGGTCGGGCAAAGTGTTATTGGGTTTTTCCTTCTGGAATTTCTCGGTAGCAGCCCGGAGTCTGGATTTGTGCCCGGTTGATGGCAATAGGCTCGCCCCCTATTACATGGGACTTCAACATAACTTGCGAAATGTGGGTGTACTATAGGTACACCTCTGCCTAACCCTTCGGGGAATACAGGCGTGATGTTATGTGTTATGTTTTGTGTTATAAACCAATTACAGGTACTTAAGAAGTGTCAGAAAAAGAACGAAAAATAATAATTAAGGTATCAAAATATGTGACTTATTCAATTGGACGCCACTGACTTATAGTGGAAGGAATTAAGGCAGGGAAACTTTTGCCTCACAGCAGTGAGTTCTCTAGGGAAAATGAGGTCTCCTCCTTGCTTTTGAAGAATCACAAGCCAATATTAATTATTAAAAATAAACATGTTTTGGTATCTGTGGTTTTCCAAGTATGCTACTATCATTAGAAGATGGCTTACAAACTACAGTTTATTTCCTCAGCAGTGGAATGCTAGAGACTCAATCTGATACTGAACGAATACAGCTTCCCAAAAAGCCCAATCTAAAAATACTTCATAACTGAAATCAACCGAAAGAATTTCAAAAATAAAGCAACAACTTTGCAATACAGGGCTGTCGACACTGTTCCGCCCCTGACCTCAAATGTTACGAAGCAAAAAGCTGTCCATGTTAGGGTCTATACACATTTAAACGCACCGCAACGGCACGACACGTTTGACTGTGAAATAACAAAATAATACTGAAATGGAAATCAAGCAGAATGTAATGTAGAAATTGAAATCAAATGTAGCAGCCCGGAGTCTGGATTTGTGCCCGGTTGATGGCAATAGGCTCGCCCCTGTTACATGGGACTTAAAACATAACTTGCGAAATGTGGGTGTGCTATACGTACACCTCTGCCTAACCCTTCGGGGAATACAGGCGTGATGTTATGTTATGTTATTATGGAAATCAAATCGTTCATCATTCAAGATGATGTCAAATTATTGTCTGAACCTAAGGTCGAGATTACTAAACGTTGCTTAGTACTTATAATGGAAGTATAGTGAAAAATATCCTGACCCGTACATTTATCAGCTGTCTAAGGTTTTTTTGGGACGTGAATAAAATCAGAACTAATGCCGCCATTTTTTTTTCTCTCTACAAATCACAAAACAATTTAAA
This sequence comes from Griposia aprilina, assembly GCA_916610205.1. Classification (NCBI taxonomy): domain Eukaryota; kingdom Metazoa; phylum Arthropoda; class Insecta; order Lepidoptera; family Noctuidae; genus Griposia; species Griposia aprilina. Next base: position 3,729,827 of record OU744300.1, on the reverse strand, counting down.
AAAAATGTTTACCAACAGACGCCCCTGTTAGCATCAGTCGAGTGCTAATAGAACCTTGTAGCACTCGAGTCTGTAGGCGCAAAAGTTAATCTGTCAGTCACCGAACCAATCTAGCTGGCAGTATAATTAATTTATTTATTAAAACTATATGCATAAGTAAAAATAAAAAAAATAAACTGTACAAAGTCGGACTTAATGCCTGAGGCATTTTCTACCAGTCAACCTTAGGGTAATGCAGAGACAAAACATGGCAGGTGCAACATAAGGAATAGATAACTCGAAAAATTATAAATACTAATACATACATAGACATACATATAACGAAAATAAGCTTTGTCAAGAGACATAACGATAGGTGGAAGAGAAAACGAATCCAGCAAATCAGCACTGGGGTGATTCTGCCAGCTTCTTACGAATATGTTCACGTACATTCACTTTAAATAATAACCGACTGGTTGTAGTATATTATTCCATACCTAACTCTAAGTTAATCAACACTTTAACCTTACTTTTGACAAAGTTAAATCGCGTAGACTAGACAGTTGTGTCGTAAACTTGCATTATCGCAACTTTATATAACTATTCATTCTATGCTTTACTCCTAATCTAAAACATCACACTGATGCGTTGTGGGCTACACCAATCCGCACCGAATAAATGTGTCCCATCCCTAACCCAGCAAAAACAGTTCCGTGCCTCATTGTACGTCCTCCGTAAAGCCTATGTCGTGAAACTGACGTTTTATTTCCTGTAGGCGCTGGGAAAGGTTTTCGGACATTGAAATAGAACAGATAATGTTTTATTGTAGATATTTATGTAAAAAGTATTGCTGTGTTTCTAGATTGTAGAATATAAAGAGATAGATATTGTTTGCAATTTTTAGGAGAGGAGGAAATGTTTATTTTGTCGTTTGACGCCATTTTTTAAGACAGACAGGCCTTATCGGTGATTTCTTTCAAGAAGAGCAGTACCTTATTAATAATAATATGTGGTGACAGATCTACGAGAGCGCCGTGCAATGATTGTTGATATTGCTGTCCGTCATGACGTGAATCTCGTGAAAGCTCCAATTGATTGACCTCCTTGTCAAATAATGTTTTTAGGATGCTGTTGGAGCTTCCGCGCAACATACTCATTATTGAAGCTGTTTTCTTTCTCATAATGGCATGAAAATCGTCAACATGGGTTTCCGCGAACATCTGCAAAGCGCTGCAGAAACGCGAAGTCCCATCAACATCCTGAATCACACGCATAATATGCATAACATACTGCGCACGCGGGACTTTGTAGGCTCTCTGCGTATACTTCACTCACAAGCTGTAGAACTACCTTTTTTTGTTGTTTCTGCCTACCGCCATGGAAAAAAACGCGTGAGCTTGAAAAGTACTTAATACTATTACGTTGACACGGGTTTTTACTGATGAAAAAACAGAGCCTTACTTCGTAAGTCTTTGCCAACAATTACTCCACGGCATTCTTATAAAACATTTGTTTAGTATTTTCAACATTATTCTAAAGCAATATAAGTACCGATTTCGCAAGCTTACGTAGACGTACACACTTTTTTTCTTTACCTAAAGAATTGAAGAAAAACAAGGCACAAAAAAAAGAAAACCTTTACTTCCAAATAAGAAATCGAATAGATTTGATAGCTCATCTTTCATCTCGCTTCTTTCGTAAACAATGAAACGAGACAGCTAACAGAATTCGATGCTCGTTTAAAAACGGGAGGCAAATGTTTGCAAATCAAAAAGCCAATATCAGGCGATCGATACATGCGGCTTTGGTATATTTGCATAATAGGATTTGCGTGCGAAGAGCTACAAATATTTTGGAGTCGTTTCTTACTTTTTAACAAAGTTCAAGAAAGTAACTACCTCATTTTGCTAGTAGTCGCAAGCGGTACTGCTGAGCATGAGGTCCTGGGTTCGATTCCCGGGTCGGGCAAAGTGTTTTTGGATTTTTCCATCAGGGATTTCGCAGATTTCGCCCGGAGTCTGGATTTGTGCCCGGTTGATGGCAATAGGCTCGCCCCTATTACATGGGACTTAAATATAACCGGCGAAATGTGGGGGAACTATATGTAAAGCTCTGCCTAACTCTTCAGGGAATACCAGGCGTGATGTTAAGTTACTTAATATTAAAAAAGTGGGAGGTTCCGTATAGGCATCCATTTTTTAGCAACGTTCTTAAATCGGAACTCCTGGAATTTGGGAAATGCAATGGCTATCAGAAAAAATCGCTGTGATAATTATTTTTCCCTCTGATCAACGCAATCTACGCGAGATTAGTTTATCCCAAGAATGGTAGTGAAATTTAATCATCGTTAATCCAAGGGTCTATTAATGCAGGAGAAAACACATTGAAACTTGTGTTCTAGGAAACTTTATAATCAGAAAATCGATCGAGGAAGAATGTCGATTTTGTCTTTCCGTCCATATTAAGCAAGATATTTGCACTATAATTATAACGAACTAACGACCTACCCCTGCTCTATTTAAGTTTAAATAGAAATGTAGGTATAATACATATTAACCTTCCGGAATAAATTATCTGAATGATGGTAAAAACCGCATTAAAATCCATTCTGCAAAATCAAATCAAAATCAAAATATTTTATTTCACATAAACCTACATGGGCACTTATGAAACGTCAGAAGCTAGGTGCACGGTTCCAATTGGTCGTTTCCTATGGAGAAGAGCCGGCAAGAAACTCCACGGTTACTCTTTCAAAAATAAGTGGCATTTACAAATGTTTTCACATTAAGTATCGTGCACACTGGCGCGACGCGACAGCGTACACAAAGGCACCGCGTGCAGCGCGACGGGCGGCGCCTTTGTGTCGGGCTGTCGCGTCACGCCAGTGCGCACGAGCCTTTACAGTGTTAATAGGTATGGGAGGACAGTGTAGGCCCGTCAACAAGTAACAGGTACTCAACAAAATTTACCATAAAGTCTAGTACACACTGGCGCGACGCGACAGCGTCACACAAAGGTACCGCGTGCCGCACGACGGGCGGCGCCTTTGTGACGGGCTGTCGCGTCGCGCCTGTTTGCGGGAGCCTAAACTAAGCCGTCACACAGACAGACACGAAAAGTGACTTTGTTTTATACTATGTACTAGCGACCCGCCCGCCCCTGCTGGGCACAGTTTTTACGACTGAAAAAAGCATTGAGATTTCTGTATTATACGTAAGTTTATAATTACTGTATTAAACACGTAACCCTTCCGGAATAAATTATCTGAATGATGGTGAAAACCGAAACAAAATTTGTTGCGTAGTTTAAAAGAAAAACGCGGTCACAGAGACACGAAAAGTGACTTTTAATTTAATTTATAATACGTACAGATATTGATTGATAACTCAAAGACCTAACTTACTTTTATTCTTATAAGATGATCAAAAAAAAGGACGATGTAAAAAATATACGAGTACCACGTATCCCTTTTACAGATGTTTGCATCCTATTGTCTAATAAAAAACGGGTAAGCTGCAACTAAGCTTGAACTTTGCATAGAGGTCCTATTAGACCCCAGTCAAGGTCCCGACGAGGGCAAATAAATATGCCTAGAATTGTCAGCAAATACGCGATGAGAAAGATAAAAATAGCTTTAGGAGATCCCGGATAAGAAGTATTGTGTAAACAAAACCTGGGTATTACCAACATTGGTACCAGTTGTAGATTTCTCTATCTTGATAATGAAATGAAACTGTTTATTCTGTAAATAGGATGTCAGAATCACTTTCACATGTCATATTAAAAAAATTAGCTACGAGTAGATAGAGTCGACAATTCCTATCTGACTACCTTTGAGGAGTAATGGCGAAACAAACTCAGGGTTCAAAATTCAGACATAATCTTGGTCAGATCATGCGAGGACCATGTAGATCCGTGTCTGAAATGATTTTTAGGGTTCCGTAGCCAAATGGCAAAAAATGGAACCCTTATGGATTCGTCATGTCTGTCTGTCTGTCTGTCCGTCCGTATATCACAGCCACTTTTTTCTGAAACTATAAGAACTATACTGCTGAAACTTGGTAAGTAGATGTATTCTGTGAACTGCATTAAGATTTTCACTCAAAAATAGAAGAAAAACAATAAATTTTGGGGGTTCCCCATACTTAGAACTGAAACTTAAAAATTGTTCAAAAATCTAAAATCAAACAAAAATGATATTGAGGTTTCTAATAAAAAAAAAATCTAAACTGAATAGTTTGCGCGAGAAACACTTCCAAAGTGATAAAATGTGTGTAGAAGTCTCGGGGGGGGGGGGGGGGGGGGCGTAACTTCTAAAATAAAAGAATGATAAAACTAAAAAAAAATATGATGTACATTACCATGTAAACTTCCACCGAAAATTGGTTATAAATCGTAAACCGCATATTATGTTACTTGCTGCTACGGAACTCGAGTTGTAACTTGTTGCCATGGGGAGTTCGACTCGCACTTGGCAGCTTTTTTTTTGAGGAACGAGCCACGCTTTTAGTGGACCTGTTCAGTCAATGCATACCTACTAAGAGCTAAGCACCTCCGGATTTTTACGTATATACGTACATAAACTCATGCTTTCTTGCCATGGGGGTAGGCAGAAACTACAGAAAGGAAAAAAACTCAAACTCCGTTTTTTTTTTTGTAACATGTGCACTACCACTATCTCACCTCTATTCAGATGATGTGGCCGACGATGGTATACGCTTACCTAGGAGTAAAACCCTCGACTTAAATACTCCCAGGTTATAGAATACTTGCTTCTGCCCGCGGGTTCACCCGCCTGGAGTAATTATCACATAGGATCACACTACCAAGATAGAAAGTATCCTGGGCACTCCTAAACCAGGTCATGGTCTATCCGTAATCCAAATTCGTTCAGCTATTAAAGCGTGAAGAGGTACATACAGACACAGCTACTTTTGAATTTATAATATCTTACCTACTTATGGATATTATGGATACCGGGAAACAGAAAGAATCACTGCATCGTTTGGTGATATAGGCCTCCAGATCGTATTTCCGCTATAGCAGCAAACCTCAACGGAAACTAGCCTTCAGCGCGGGAGATATTATACTGCACAAGTGTGTGCGCAGACACAGGTGCACTCTCTCTTCCCTCACTCTCATAGTCCGATGGGACGGCAATCCGACACGACTGGAGAGAGATCAACCGCAAGACCAACGGGGCAGTTTTGGTGATACATAGATAGCGTAGCCATAGTAACAGGTTGAGTCCCGTTAATATCCTTTGGGTACGGAATCCTAAAAATATATTGTTGCATTGTCATAATCAATTAATCATAACACAAATCTATCAAGGGACTGTAACAGACTGAGTTTATTGATAAAACTACAGCCACGTAAACATGATTGATTCGCTGTTTTCAAACAAAACGTGTGTTATTATTTGCTTTGATAATAAAATAAGTAAAAATTCTAACTGAAAGAAAATTACATTATAGGTATATAGAGGAGAGCAAGCTCTCGGCATATTTCTTGGAAATAAAATTAATTTCAGTACCTATTATTCTTTTTATGAGAAAATGTAAGTATTTATCCACGGCTGGTTTGTTGAAGGTTGATATTTTAACCACGATGTCTATGAATTAAACAAAAATACAACATTAAGTTAAAATATCACAGAATATTTGAGATTCAAAACCCTAGATTCTCAGCTCCCAAAACCAACGGAGATCATAATTTTAACCTCAATAATTTAGCTCAATTTCACAGGTCAACAATCAAATGGGATGGTGCGTATAATTATTCGGTACCAGGCCCACATAAATCTTCAGAGATTCCCGATAGAAGGCTCCACTATCAATCACTGACCTTACCGAGTATACTTCATCTTTAGATTGGTTTCATGCCTTCGTATCGTGCCGATCCCAAGTGTAAAGAAAATTGATAACTGTGGAATTGGAAGTTTCGTGTTTTTTGGCTTTTTGGCTGGGTAAACGTTCTGACTTCGAATTGTAACACTACGCTAGACTTAAATACATTTAAATGAATAAAAATACTAATAATTATGGTTATAGTAGTCATTTATACAGGGTGTAAAAAGATCCATCACATAGCCGTCAACTACGCATTCTGTACATCAAACTAAAGTAACATTGCACAATTTATTTTTTCTGGAAAATGACTTTTATTTTTAGTGTGAAAATTTGCTGTTTGCGGTAGTGCGTTGTGTAACATACTCAAAACATTGTGCTTATGAGTGCATGCAACGGTACAGTGGTCGTGGGGGTATTTAAAGTTGTGGACTATTATTAACATTAAACACTTGCTTTCGTAAAAAAAAGTCGGTAAAAGTTGGATTTTTGACCTTCAATATCTCCGTAACCAGAAAGTTCTCAGGTATGGTCCAGTAGAAAAAAAAATACAATGATGCGGAGTACAAGTGATTATCGGCTTAACACACGTTAGTATTGAAAATACTTGTTTTGCACATAATATTTATTTCGTTTAAGACATTCGTATATAAGGGTGATACCTATTATTGTGCTTGCCGCAAAAATTTTAATCAAAATGCAGGTACCTATATTCAATTAAAAAATCGTTCGAATTTAAGGCTCCTTCAAACAGGAGTGACACGCGACGCGAATCGCGCTCGACACAAAGGAACCGCTCGTCGCGCGACACGCAGTGCCTTTGTCTCGTGCGCGATTCGCGTCGCGTGTCACGCCTGTTGATGAAGCCTTTACGTAACGTTGACTTCGCGTGTCCGTGCTACATGCTGTTTCTGGCCGCGTCGTAATTCAAAGCGAAATTTTCGCGAATAAGCGATTGTCGCGCTATTATATGAAGATGACGTACTTGCGCGATCAATCAAGTCGTGTTTGTACGTACAAACGTGACTTGATTTAATAAGTACTGACTTGACTTGTTATGACGTCATAATTTATATAAACGATCGTGTATTTGCGCGATAGTCACTCTCGGTTAGGACGCGGGGTCTGAGTGAATTTTTAACTGCATTTTTCGTTTAGCACAAATTTGATGTCATAACAATGGATATGAAAGTTGTGCGTGACGCATAAGTTTAAAAGAAAGTTCCCTAATTTTCACACTTTCAATGATAACCTGAATCATTTTGAAGGATATTGCTAATCCATTGCTTCATATGTTCGAAAAGTTTGTCTGCTTAACAACGTAGATAACGCAATGAATGTTGTTGAACTGTCAAAATGAAAGCCATTGCTATTGTTAGTGTGTGATGCAATAACCCCGCAGGATAGTCGTATTTTCGATTAAAACCCACTCACAAAACACTTCGCAAGGTTTCCCAACCAAACATAATCTAACAAAACAAAGACATAAGACCACAAAATAGTTCTTCTGTCTTTGTTTTGTTACATTTCCCCAGTTTCCTTTCATTCTAAATTACTCAAACAAGGAAGGACTTATTTAGAGCAGCGAAGCCGATAGTCAGGGAGCTTGCAGACTTAAACACAGATTATTTCAACTATGTACGTATTCATGCTAGAAGAGACATTGTCTTTAAGCATTCCTTAGTTTTATTCGCTCAGAGTTAGAATGTATGCGTTTTAGCACCAACCTGGATATAAAAGTTGGTAGTTCGGAGTTATTGTTAAAGTAGTAAATAGGTAAGTGGTTTTCTTAGATAGAGGTGGTTACATGATTTGGGAAAACAAAGTTTTAAAGGAAAGTCAGGGATTGTGGGTGTCGTAAAAAGAGACGAGGCAAGTAGAGAGCTAAAATAATCTTTTGGCGCCTAAAGGACATCGGCAGGGGGGCGTTGTTGATAAACATTTGTGAAATTGTATTGACAAAACAAGATGGCGCCGTTAGTTCCGTTTCTGGCTACGTGCCACAAGAACCTTTTAGCGTTGTACATGCATCAACCATCAATCCATTTGACGAGGTAAATACTTAATGAATAAAGATGCGCTTTACTCAATCTGTAATAATTTGAAAAATAAAATAACATGAATCTCAAAATCAACAGCTAGAACAAAAATATGCGAGAAACAAAATGGCCGTAAATGTAAAACTGAGGTGTGTAAAATAACGTGTTTTTTTTTTTTATCAAAACAACAATTACGTAAATGTAACACACAAGCAAAATAACATAATTAAGTATCTTGTTTACAATTTTGTTTCACGAAACGCAAACAAAATACTTCACAAAGATTATCGTACGGGAAAGAAAACAATATTTTAGAGAAATAATAAGGTGTTATTGTGCATATTCCTCCTTAAAGTACAGGGTGGCAGGGACATCAACGAGCAAACTGTATCCATGAATTCGACACATGATTCTAGACCACCTTTATTTTTATTTTTATATATATATTTTTTTGGGTGGGAATTCATCAAATGACCGCTCCCGCTCTGGGCGGAGCGGTAGGGCGTGTTAGACTCTTACTGACTAAAACCCACCCTTGTTCCTTCAGTTGCCTGTGCGCCAGCCAGGGCCACGGTAACTCTTTCGAACAATCCGCGACCCCGGCAGATTCTAGACCCCCTAACTTACAAATTTTTCGTCGGTTATAAAAAATAAAACAAGCTGTTTCATAGAAAACTGCAATACCTACGCAGTCAAAATGTATGACAAAGCAATTTTTTTTTTTTAAATAGCCAACGTAGAATTTCAACGCATGGTGATTCAGATTGATGTACTGAATCCATGGTATCAGGTTGTGCATTGAAGTCCCTGCCACCCGTACAAAGAAAGGACTTTTTATTTAGCACAAACAATTAAAATTAATAATCCATAAAAATTAAAATAAATAAACTTAGTGTAAGAGCTCAGAAAAACAAGGTAAAATATTTAATTAAAAATACACTTAAGTAGTACAATAAAATGTTAGGTAGTTGTTAAGCCGTTGGTGTCCGCCAGACAAGAGAAAGAAACCCCCGGTGCATTACGCCAGCTAGGCGCGGCGCCCGCTCGTTGCTACCTTCGCAGTTGTCAGCTTCATGACGGTACTCGAGCGCCATCTGTTGCCTTACAATAGGGATATTTTCATAAATCTATAAAACTTTAAAAAAATTACAGATAAGTATGTATACGTATTAAGCTAGTAAAATACAACCCATAATTATAAGACATTATTAATAAAAAAAACACATTAAAGACCACTTGCATCACCAATCAATAAATGCGTTTAAAGGTTACCGCAGACAGGCGCGACACGACAGCAAGACACAAAGGTGCCGCTGGTCGCGCGATTCGCGTCGCGTGATGCGCCTGTTTTTAGGAGCCTTAATGCTAAACGTATTTAAAACATCATTCTGTTTTTGTTAATCGTTGAAGATGAAAGAGACAGAATTATGTTTTAAATAATATGTTAAGCCCTAAACGCATTGAGTGATTGTTGTGCAAGCGGACCTTAATTGCTAAATATTATAATAGTAACATACAACCCAGTATTGCAAGCATTTCAAAAAATACCCTTATTTGCCCTTATCTCCATAATATTTGCATGAAACTTCCATATATATACTTTAGTTCCATGTTTCATGTGTTCTAGCTGTCGCGGTTAGGCCCGGAGCCCGAGGTTTTTGTCCACTCTTGCTTGAGTTAATACTGAGTTAGAATTCATTGTTCAGCTCTCCCAGTTTTTATGCTGGCGTATAGTAAATAAAGCAGTGTACATGTCAGTCTGTTGTTAATCTTCTCCTGAATTTAATTAATTTAAAAAAAAGGTTAAGGCATTTTTTTTGTGTGAAAAGTATCCTGCATTTTCTAATGCTGTTTCATTTAAACAAAATGTGTTTTCAAGTAAAACACACCAAACAAGCAGAGAATTACAGTTAGACCTTAGGTCAGAAAACCTTGTGAAAAGAAGATTATTTAAAAAAATGTTTGTGATTAATGGAATATGTAATTAACATAGGCTACCTACCTATTAAATTCTATTTCCAGGTCTCTTCTCTTGACTTATCACAACGTTCACCAAAAATACAAAATAAAAACGCATACTTTAGGTATTTTTACTAGGCTAGAGAGCAGTGGTGGCCCAGTGGTATCGGCCCCGACTTACGAGTTGTAGGTCGTGGGTTCGAACCCAGGCAGGCGCTTTACTTTGTGTAAATAATTTCATCACCACTGCTCCCAAAACGGTGAAGGAAAACATCGTGAGGAAACCGACATGTCCTAGAACCCAAAATTCGAAGATATGTGACATCTACCAACCCGCACTGGGCCCGCGTGGTAGATTACAGCCCATTACCTCTCAAAGAGAGGAGGCCTTTGTCCCAGCAGTGAGAACATTATAGGCTGTTTATGCTACTAGGCTAGTGAATAATGTTAATAATTTAACTTTTACATACCTCCTATAAGCATGCTAGTGATTATGAATAATGTAAATAATTTAACTCCTACGTGCTTCATATATGCACGCTAGTGAATAATGTTAATAATTTGACTCCTAAATTCTTAATTAACAATGTGAAAAGGTGACAATGACACGTCAAAAGGCTTTATCTCCATGTAAGTATTTCCCTGCGTAGGTATTTCGAACATTGTCGCGGTCAGACGACGGACAAAGGTTTTTGTGTCAACGTACCCCGATATTTTGTTGGAATGAATCCTAAATTTGATTATACTGTAGAGTTGCACTGAATTTATATTCTGTTTTAGGGATAGAGGATATGTATAGGTTTTCTACGTGGTCAGGAAGTAGGTACAATACTTTACTTTATCTAGTATACCAGGGGGCCTAAAATGGACGCTTTGGCAGAATCATAATATGATTTGTGTACAATTCGTATATCCCGCAATTCATCTGTATGACAGCTGCTATTTGACATTAGACTTCAATAAAGCAATGCATAATTTGTGGACCATTTTACGAAACTTCATACAAAACGGTCAAACAGATGAATTGCGGGATATTAATTGTACGCGGATCATAAATATGGTTCTGCCAAAGCGTCCATTTTAGGCCCACAGATGTTGTCACATTTTAACTCAAATGGGATTTTACATAGTCGCCAATTTGGTTTCACGAAAGGTAGGTCGACGACTGACGCGGAAGTAAAACTCATCAGTCACATATTGGAATCTTGGGAGAAGTCCCAGGATGCGATTGGCATTTTCTGTGACATCTCAAAAGCGTTTGACAGCGTTGACCACAATACACTGATCTGTAAATTACACCACTACGGAATTCGTGGACAAGCTGCTGATTTTGTTCTTTCCTATCTATCGAACAGAGTTTCTTGCCGGCTCTTCTCCATAGGAAACAACCAATTGGAACCGTGCACCTAGCTTCTGACGTTTCATAAGTGCCCATGTTGGTTTATGTGAAATAAAATATTTTGATTTGATTTGATTTGATTGTAAGTACTGTAATTCATGACTTATTATAATTAATCCATTGTTCAAAGGCTTCTTCGCAAGCAAATAGTAACAAACCATGAAGACTTTTGTGTCCCTAAAGTCCTAACAATGTTTTCCTTCTTAGATTTACTCTGAAATCCGTACTAATATTATACGCCTAAAACACTAAACTAATTTCGATAAAATTTGATAAGGAGATATATGGCATCCTGGGAAAGGACATAGGCTACTTTTTGTCCCGGTAACTCGTTCCCGTGGCATATTTTCCGAAATCTATGCGGCCGAAGCCGCGGGCAGAAGCTAGTATTACATAAAAGTATTCAGAAATCAATAGATGCCATATAATGAGCATATTATGCCAGATAAATTATCATCCCAATTGGTTGAGGTATACATACTCATTTCAACGAATAATGCGTGATGAAATAACCCGGAATTGTATAATTATCTCGTATCATCTGGAACTAAGAACCAGCCCTAGCTGTGGTGATACTATAAGATTGTGACCAGAATTGGTAGCAGGACTGTATTTTTTCTTGTGATTTGCTTCTCGCTGTACAACCTAGGAGTTTGTCGGCTGCTTAACCGGATATGCCTGTGGTTGCCCTAATAAATTAAGGCCCCCAGCAAGGACTTAAAAAAACTTACAAACTAGGCGACAACACGTTAAGGGCATCTTCTGCGGGGTAAGAGCCTCGGCTTAGGGCGTCGTTGGGGAGACCAGCAACGGACAGGCTGGATCGGAATTATTATTATTAGGGGACGAATTTAAAGCTACAGGCTCAGCTGCGCGGGCTGGCTCGAGCAAGGGTCAAGGTGGTAGCAAGCCTGACTACTGCTTAATTTATTCATAGTTTTACTCATTACGAGTACGAGGAGCACGTGGCTAAGTAATAATAGCCAAATGGGTTGATTTTAGAGGTTAAACAACGATGCGGAGGTTGTTCCGTGTAGTGGACCATCCATTACATACCGAGACCCCTCCGTGCCTCTGAAAGCACGTTAAGCAGTTGGTCCCGGCTTTAATTCGTTGATCATTGACAGTCGTTACGAGTAGTTAGAAGCCCGAAAGTCTGACAACCAGTCTTGCTAGGGGTATCGTTTTACCTAGTAACTAGGTTGTGGAAGTCAGATAGGCAGTCACTTCTTGTGAAATACAGGTATTCAGCTGCATTTGGTTAGACTGGAAGCTGACCCCAACATAGTTGGGAAACGGCTGGGCAGATAATGACATAATATCACGCCTGAATTCCCCAAAGTGTTAGGCAGAGGTTGACGTATAGCAGGTACACCCACATTTCTCCAGTTATATTTAAGTTCCAAGTAGTAAGCATAGCATAATCAGCCTATAAAGTCCCCACTGCTGGGACACAGACCTTTCTTCCGCGGGCCCAGTGCGGGTTAGTAGATGGCACATGTCTTCGAATTTTTAGTTCTAAGATAAGCCGGTTTCCTTACGCTTTTTTCCTTCACCATTTTGAGAGCAGTAGTAATGAAATTATTTACACAAAGTAAAGCGCCATGTAATAGGCGGCGAGCTTATTACCATCAACCGAGCACAAATCAATACTCCGGGCTACTACTGAGAGAAAATCCACATGGATAAACCCAATAAAACGTTTTCCGACCCGGAAATCGAGCCCAGGATCTCATGCTCAGCAGCTACACTTGCGACCACTAGACCAAAAAAGCAAACTACGTAAGTACTTTAGTAATATGTTCAAATTACGTCAGTACTTTAGTAATATGTTCAAACTACGTAAGTACTTTAGTAATACGTTCAAACTACGTAAGTACATTTAGTAATAGTGTATTGTAATAATTCTGGGAATGACATTGAAATAAATTAATTATTATTATTACTAAATAAAACATTAATCTGTGTTAATAACTTTAAGAAAGACATTCATTTATTTAATATCTTAAAATATTTTTATCCAATTTTATACATTTCAATACCAATTTTGATTTTGATAAACCATGTTTGTCATTTTATATGCCTTAGGGTAGAATCACTTGAAATATGTACATTTAATAAATAACACCATTATAACAGTGTTTTCTGCAAAAATAAATAATTTGATTTGATTTTGCTTTAATATGTTCAAACTACGTACGTACTTTTTATGTTCAAAAACGTTTACAGAAAACATATCGTACCGAAAGACCATTCCTCAATATATCACAATACCGTGACGATTTACAAATCGTTCCACTTGCTCTGTGTGTGCGCTAACGATGTTACAAGTTGTTTGTTTGCGATTCAGATCGTTGGATTCTGTTTTGTGTACCTACTGGTTCACGACCCCTGTTTTGTGTAGGTATCACCGGTAAGTAAGTATTGATTGGAAGACTTTGAGGTATTCGGACGTTTAAGGCGATAGTTCAAATGCTAAAGTACCTAAATTATCTGATTATGTTGGTCGCCGAAGGAGTCCTAGGAAACGTTGACGGGATGACTTGAAGACGTTTGTGGGAAATTAGCCAGTAAAGATACCATACAGAAAATGCTTGAAGGCTGAGGGGGACACCTCCACCCAGGAATGGGATTTTAAAGGTTGATAAAAAAGAAGTTGGTCAAATGATGTATTACTGATATTGTAATAACTTAGTATAGTTATTCATGGAGTATCATGCCCATTCTTCTCCAAAAGAACCTACTCTTTGAATCGGGAAAATAGCTTCAACTTTCTGACTAACTGATCTATTGCTTGATAAGATAATACAAAGGTTTCATTGAAATAGATACTTTGGGCGAGTTAAACTGCAGTTTTTTTTGCTGTATTCTTGTTTCTAAGCTATCTTATGGCCTTATCACTTAGAGCTTCCCTTTTGAGTAAGACCTCATGTATTTTTTGCCCTATTTTACCCTTTGCGAGGACCTAAAGATAAATTGAGGCAATGAACACCTTAAATAGTACAGACTTCGTCGAAGATTTGTTACTAGTTAAATTACTTGGTTTATTAGTACTTAAACATTTTCAAAGTTGGCGTAATCTTAAAAGCTATTTCGACATTATTAATGTTCCCTGAAGCTTTTGTTGAGAACATTCGAGAAATTTGTATAGAATTCTGTTGAAAATACTCAAGGCAGTATGCTTTTATATAGGAGCTATTATGAAATTATGTCAAGACATGTCTTTCTATATTAAACAGAGTATTTTGAGGTTGACGTCACTGAATTTCGAGAATATTTCATTTGAATTAAATTTTGCTTTCAAGGAGCCATCTGGTCCTTAGAACCAGACAACCCTTTGGCTATAATTAAGTGTAAAATGATTGAATGCTGAGGACGCACCCTGAGGCATAGAACCCAAGTGTTTACGGCCTTATCTAATGATGCGATTTCGATTAATAAAAAATAATTAAGACCACGTATTTTACAGCTACACTTCCGCTGCACAGTCAAAACAAACCAAAATGGACGAAGTATCTACTACGCTAGACGCTTATACGTGTGCGACTGTGTGCGAGTATAGTTATGTAATGTGACCACAATTTTCTCCCACAATCAAACTCAAACTCAAAGCATTGATTTCAAATAAACCAATTACAGGCACTTTTGAATTGTCAAAGGGTGAGTCAGTCAGAAAAATGAAGCTAGTTGCCCATTCCAAAGCGTAGTAGGTACCTATGGAGAAGAACGGGCAAGAAACTCCATGGACACTCTTTTAAATCAACATATAGTTACAAAAAACAAATTGTTTACATCATTCATGTTGCAATTAAAAATGTGAGAACTATGTAGAAAGACGTGCACGTTTAAAGTATCCGTAATAAAAAAGATAAAAAAACAATTCAAAATTTTAAATTAAAATAAGCCGTGGCAGCCAAGAGTTGACCAGTCCCTACTGACGGCGCCCGTATTAGTACATATAACTAATTTAATAAATAAACAATGTTTTATTTATTAAATTAGTTATTAGTAAACACTGCCATTTTTCCATGTATATATACTAGTAAAAATTCAGTGTGTGTATTATGACTACAACATAATATTCTAATTGGAGTGTTTGGTGGCATACGTTTCCAGTACATGTTTTTAGCAGATCCTTAAAATAGGTATCTTAAACTAGTTCAATGTCACTTTAATAACTCGCCCTAATTATTATAAAAGACCAGTCTTTACTCCTAAAGGAAATCAACAAAAGATCCAATTTCCGATTCCATACCACAGTCACTAAGCACCAATTTGGCAACCCAATAAAAAAAGAACGTTATTGAAAGACAAAACTACGCCTATTCCTCTACGAATTGAATACTTTAGGTGCGTCGAATCCAATATGTGTCTTAGACTTTCCATTATTCATCGCACTACATATGTGCCGTTGGGGTCGTAATAAAATGGCGCCCTGAAATTTATATAAAACTGAGGTACGGGTACTAGGTGGAGCGAGGACGCGTGGTGAAAGTTGATGGGCAAAGTTGAAAGAGTGTTGTTTTATGCAAACGTTGATAGAGGTCATATTGGTGTGCTAAGTTTACAAGGCCACTGTCCCTTTCGTATACACATTACTCTTTTAGCACTTGGAAAGATTAAGACTCTTAAGGGGACTACATGACCTAAACGCAAATTTATAATGCCTAAAAATATATGATCCACTGCGGTAACCAAAATCAGAAAAATATACGATATTCTGCAGGATATTATGCTAGTTAGATAGTGTGTTGAAAACATAATACAATTAACTTGATATGATAGAAAAAAATCACGAAGATACCTCTAAAAAAATTTTTAACGTTTAAAAACCATACTAATATTCAGATTTTTTGTCAGTTTATTCCACAAGCAACATACTAACGTAATAGTGTTTTAATTTTTTTGTCTAATGCATAGGTTTTTTTGTAAATCCATAATTGCTTCATATTTTGCAATAAATTACCAGCGTTGTGTCATCGCGCGTCTCTTTATTTTCTATGCAATCCGACAGTGACCGCGCTTCAGCTCTTGTATGCCCCTTAAGAATCAAAAATCTTTGTCAAAAAAACCATACAGTGTGATTGATAGAGACGATTGACGCATAACTATACAGTGTGATTGATGGAGACGATTGACGCATAACTATACAGTGTGATTGATAGAGACGATTGACGCATAACTATACAGTGTGATTGATAGAGACGATTGCCGCATAACTATACAGTGTGATTGATAGAGAAGATTGACGCATAACTATACAGTGTGATTGATAGAGAAGATTGACGCATAACTATACAGTGTCATTGATAGAGACGATTGACGCATAACTATACAGTGTGATTGATAGAGACGATTGACGCATAACTATACAGTGTCATTGATAGAGACGATTGACGCATAACTATACAGTGTGATTGATAGAGAAGATTGACGCATAACTATACAGTGTGATTGATAGAGAAGATTGACGCATAACTATACAGTGTCATTGATAGAGACGATTGACGCATAACTATACAGTGTGATTGATAGAGAAGATTGACGCATAACTATACAGTGTGATTGATAGAGAAGATTGACGGATAACCTGTTACCATGGATTCTGTACATGATTCTGAAAATTTTCGTCGATTTCTTTTTTAAATTAGCTCTACCATACATTTTGACCGTGTAGGTATTGCACTTTTCTATGTAACAGCTGTTTTTGATAACCGACAAAAAATTCTACGCTAGGGAGTCTTCAATCATATGTTGAGTTCACGGTTTCAGATTGCACGTCGATGTCCCTACCACCCTTTATAAATGGGAATTGGAATATAATGGGGAGTGTGGAGTTGTGGACGACCTACATCACTTATTGATAGACTGTGTTCTATATGAGTCTGATAGAGATGATTTGTTTGGGGTTTTGAGGGTGAACCAACTTGATTTAGGCACTTTCCATAGAATTCTGTCTGAACCAAATAGTTATGAAGTGAAGTGTCTGTTCAAGGTCATGGCCCAAATGCAATCCGTAGCACTCAAACTCAAACACAAAGCATTTATTTCAAATAAACCAATTACAGGCACTTTTGAATTGTCAAGGGGTCGGTCAGTCAGAAAAATGAAGCTAGTTGCCCATTCCAAAGCGTAGTAGGTACCTATGGAGAAGAACGGGCAAGAAACTCCATGGACACTCTTATAAACCAACATAACGTTACAAAAAAAATTTGATTACATCATTCATGTTGAAATTCTACATGTGAGAACGATGTAAAAAGACGTGCACGTTAAAAGCATCCGTATTAAAAACGATAAAAAAAACACACAATTAAAATTAAAATAAGCCGTGGCAGCTAATATATGACCAGTCCCTACTGACGGCGCCCGTTCACGAACATAACGTATGGATCAGCACCATTCAGCTCAACCATTTTGAAGGGAACTTAATGATCCAACACACACGCCACCACCAGCGAGACATTTAAGTGAGCATGATATACTCTCAGCCGCCAGGGCACATTCAAGTCAATGAAAGACGATCCTAGTAAATGGTAGCTTTATAGTAGATACTCTGTGTTTCTAGGGTATGATGGTACTGTCATACATTAGATTATAAAAGGACCCAATAAAAAAAAAAACCTATTGACAAAATGATAAATGATTTTATTTCTGTAAGTAGGTTTTGATCTATGGTTTGTACAAACACGTAGGTTTGGACAGGCAAGGAGACCAGTATGTCTATACAATATACAAATGTTCTTTCTTGACATTTTAATGTTTTTTTGTAGAGAATTATCTATTTTCTTGCGTGATTATTATAAAATCGAGGCTGAAAAAAACAAATTACTTCTTTGAATTTGAATTTCCCAGTTCTAGTACTTTAACCCGCAATTCATTTGTATTTATCGGATTATTTGTTGGCTATGTTGCGGTTGGCTTTCAGTATTTCCACGGAACTACTGGAATCTTTCACAAACAAATTCTAAGGATCCCCTCATCGGGCCACTAGTTTTAATCCCTTGACTAATTGATCGACCTGAAGGACTTACTTGAAAATGTTTAATTGGAATTAATACTTAGGATTTGAGTTTTTTTTTAAGGGCATATCGCCTTGGAGATCTCGGCTGCTTGACTGGGCTATCCTGTGGATGCCTTATAAATAAGACCTGAGAGCCAAGGCATAAAACTACACGCTTAGGGTACCCCCTGTGGGAACGGACCTCTGCTTAGGGCCTCGCTGGGGGAGAGCAGCAAGGGACAGGTTGTATCGGATCAAGAGGAACTAGAATTTAAGAAAAATCTCTTTGAACGGAGCAATAGTATCTTTCAGAAACCTTATTCTAGAAATGTACGCTTTCTAACGACGAATGTAACTTCAAATTAAAAACTAAATAAATAATTGAACTTTCTGACTAAGTAGTCAGAAAGTTCAATTATTTATTTAGTCAAAGGTCAAGAAATAGGTTAGGTAACCTATTTCTTTACTTTTCAATAGTAACCATGAATAGATTCATAAAACGTGACAACGCTGTCAGTCTTTTGAGCACATTAAGTACTTAAAGTACGACAGCGTTGTGGAGGAATTATTCGACCGTATATTTTTGTTTGTTGTTAAGTCACTTTTGTTAGGATATTTTACTTTTTTCACCGACTTCAAAAAGGAGGAGGTTCTCAATTTGTCTGTATGTTTGTTACGCGATATCTCCGGCAGTTTTGGATCGATTTCGAAAATTATTTTTGTAATGGATAGGGTTTGTCTGAGGGGTGGTCCCGTATAAATTATATTATGTTTTTCAGTTAACTTCAATAATAGGTATTTTTTCAACTTAGTGTAGGATGTTGATGATGTTATAGTAACTTCCTGTCACTGTTATTTACATACCATGTACTGATATACGAATTTGTGTGGGGTAGGTTACATAACTAAAAAAGAAAAATAAAAACCTTTTAACAAAAAAAAACAACCGACTTCCAAAAAAATACTACAAAGTGAAAAAGGTTTTTTGGAAGTCCATTGTTTTTCTTTTTTGTGAAAAAGTATTTATTATATTTCTACTTAACATATTGTATTGTTAGTTAGTTAAGTAGAATAAAGACTATGAATTTTAAAAGTCGAATTAAATAGATTCATTGATCGATTGGAATAAAATGCTTTGACTTTTAGCTGAGTGAAAACCAGTAGATAATCTATAAACATCATGATTCCGACTACTAGTACGAGAAACTGATACCTTTTCCTCGATCAACTTCGAATCCAAGATGGCCGCTACTCCCAGCTTGCGTAAACAGATGTTTTGATCAGAATATCAAATGAATAGCCTGGAGGTATACGGCAGACATCGATGCAATCGTATCTAATTTAGCCTGGGGAGCACCAAAATTGAAGACAGCCTGTCTGATGTATTTCGTAATGGATATCTAGTGTACATATATGATGGATATATGGTGTGTGTGTGTGTGTGTGCATGGGTCGATTATCGTGTTTATTTACCAACCTATGTAGTAGCTATCACCTAAGTCTGATTGGCATTACTACCAAGAGGTAACAAAATTTACATTTTCAAATTGAAAAATTGAATATATATATATATATTTATTTTGTTTTTTTTTCTATCCGCTGGGACGCTTTTGGTATATAAAGTATACCAGACTTTTCTAACACTAAATTGTACTCACGCGCTTAGGTATTCCCACTACATTGTACACGTCATATGACGCGTCGGCTCGCGCGTCGAGTGTTTGTAAACAAACCCGATAAGCGGCGTCATTTCTTGGTATTCTGCGACCGTTGTATTTTTTTATGAATGCTAGTGTGTAGGGCTATATTAAAGTGTGCGTTGTATTTGAATATACGATGTTTCCGTTTGTAGACGACTGTTTAAGATGAACAAAGACACTTTTTTCACAGATTCCAACAAGATTTTTTCTAATAAGAAAAACAGGGGTTGTCCTATATGTTTTATGGTTTAAAAAACATGGTGTGTTAGTTCTTCATACGAAACATGAATAAAACCACTTACCACAGTACAATATTAATTATTTAAAAGCATCCAAAGTTGAGACTCACGACGGGTCGCTCGTTCAATGACAGCGAAAATGATATTTTTTAATGTCAGAGACTAATACCTTCTAGGGTTGTCATATCTCAAACGGTTCGGAAACAGATAACGTATGAAACTAAATCCATGGAATTGGAAAGTACCGCTTAATAGTGGTGATACAAGGATAAACAAGGAAGAAAATAAAACCAAAAAAAATTGGTATGACTTTCACACCATGGGCGCAAAACTCTGAAAACGTTTTGGTAGGAAATTCACACCATGGGCGCATTGCGGTGACCTCACAAACTGATCAAAAGCGTCCCAGCGGCTATAGAATCCGTCAGTAATAGGTATTGTCATCAACTTTATCAATAAAGAACAGCACAACAATCTGAATCACTTTGAAGCCTAATGTTAATCCATTGCTTCATATGTTCGAAAAATGTGTCTGCTCAACAACGTAAATAACGCAATGAATGTTGTAGAACTGTCAAAATGACAGCTATTCCTACTGTTAGTGTGTTTCGCAATTACCCCGCTGCGCTGGTATAGTGCACTTTCAATGTTCTCTAAGCTATGAGCCCGTATGTGACATCTCTTATACAAGATATCTTATATAATTTTATATAAAATATATGCTTGCTGAATTGTAATGATACCTGATCTTTAATAAATAATGATGATTTAATAAGAAAAAGGTATGCGCGGTCGCTGCATGCTGGTGGTCAGGATACCCGTGGAAGCCGTGGGTGCTGGCTGGCTGTGTGACTCGCCGCTCGAAAGCTTAAAGGAAGTGATGATTACGTCACGCTGATGTACTTGCAGGAAGGCTGCGCTGACGTTCATGTTCGGGGTCACCAGTATAGAGGTATGAGGAACAGGGTGTAAAGCTCTCAAATCTCAAATGTAAAGCCCTCAAACCTCCATCGAAATGGGAGGATCCTCCGACCAGACGGGTGTCGTGTCTGGTGGGCAACTGCCCGACGGTGCATGTCGGAACGTTGTATATATGCTAGTCGCGCGGTAAACTCTGCTTGCGCGATGCAGGATTTGCGTGACGTGTAGCTCGCATGTGGCGGTGTAGATACCGCTACATACCTACATAATTGCTATAATGTTTTTGTTTTTTGTTTTTTATGAATATTATCACGGTTTATGCACCATCTCTTCCTACCAATTTGTACGCCACGATATGCGGCTGAACATGTTAGAACTTTTCTGTATCTTTTATTAACCGACTTCACAAAAAGGAGGAGGTTCTCAATTCGTCTGTATGTTTTTTTGTTTAATGTGTGTTAGCTCAGAACTTTTTTCTGGGTGAACCGATTTGGATGATTCTTTTTTTATTTGATAGGTGGTGCTTCACATGTGGTCCCATTTAATCGTTAATGATTTGATCAAGGTCTGACCAGTAGTTTTTGAGTTATCCTTAATACTGCATATTTTTTCCACTTAGTTTATGTGGATGATGTGTTAATAATTTCCTGTCACTGTTATTTACACACCAAGTAGTGGTATACGAATTTGTGTGGGGTAGGTACCGCAACTAAAAAGTGAAAAATAGAAACTTTTTTTACAAAAAAGCAACCGACTGCCAAAAAAAACACTAAAAGACGTGAAAAATAACTTTAATTTCGGAAGTCGGTGGCCAAAAACGAAAATACAAAACCAAAGACACCGAATTCCGAAATTAAAGTTATTTTTCACGTCTTTTAGTGTTTTTTTTTGGAGATCGGTTGTTTTTTTGTAAAAAGTTTTTTATCTTGCATGCAATGTACCATGTACACCATTTTTAAAGAAATAAATTTTTACTTACTTACTTACTAAGATATTTGCCGTTTGATGGTCTTGATCAATTTTAAAACTCATTGCATCACAATTTACTGCATTTTTTTTTTATATATGTCACCGGCAAGACCAAATTCAATTTTATTTTATGAAAGCTCTTCTCCTAATCATACTTCACTGCCAAATATGTGAGTATAACAGAAAAAAACAGTCCTAAATATTTAATCGCTCACACACGAACCATTCCCCCAGAAACAAAGAATGACGGAAAGGGGAAGTATAAATAAATACTATAATAGAAGACGTGTTCCTTTTTTACCACTGCATTTTATTAAGGGAAAGAAAAAGGATAAATGGGAAGCAATGGAACAGTATTCCGTACGAAATATGTTTGTCAATCAAAGTTGTTGTATGTGTCTGTGAATTAAGGGAAACATGAAAATGATGTGATACGAGAGTTACAGTTTGTTTTGGTACGAAAGTAATATTTAGGCAATAGAAAGTTGCATGTCTTATTGTAATAGGTACATTGTAATTATCCATTGAGTCTTTGATGAAAAAACAGAAGAACCAACCGATTTATGGATGAACCAATTTATACTGGTTAACAATGCCTGTAGGAAGAGGGCTTGCAAGAAGTTTTATTACAGCATATGATAACTATAGGGAATAAAGATAATGTAGGTAAGTATTGGATTTGTTGATTAAAATTCGTTATGAATTATTGTGAAGTTGTTATTTGAATTCACACAGGATATAGGATAATTACATAATGGCTATAAAAAGCCTTGGCTCTGCAAATACAATATAATGATAGTAATATAGTCAATATTGACTGTGTGGTAAATGACGTTGAACTTCTTAACCAACTGTCTGTTTCGTTGGCCTAGTGCATGAGGTCCTGGGTTCGATTTCCAGGTCGGGCAACGTGTAATTGGGTTTTTCCATCAGAAATTTCTCAGTAGCAGCCCGGAGTCTGGATTTGTGCCCGGTTGGTAGCAATAGGCTCGCCCCCTATTACATGAGACTAAAACCTGACTAGTGAAATGTGGGTATAATAGAGGTAAACCTCTACTTAAGTCTTCGAGGAACACAGACATGACGTTGTATAATGCTATTCCTTAATGTTTCTACCCAGTAATTAAGTATCCCAAATAGTGTGTGAATTATAGATAGTAATTACTAATAAATTGTGCACAAATACATAAAACAATTCAAATATTAACGTCAAAATAATTCCTAACATTTTTTTATCAACAAATCCACATACCTACTTTATTTTTATGGGATCCAGTAGATCTCCTAAGCTGATGCAAAACTTCTTGCAAGAGTTCCTTGTCCTGTTAGTACAAGCAACCGTTGTTGTACTAGGTGCTCATGAAACTATTTCACATTTGTCTCATACCACAGAAACGCTTTTGAAAATTACCGGACGTTGCAAATAAAATAAATATGTTTTCCCAGCAAAATCACGTAATGTTTTCATTATGATATTGCTTTTCGGAATGGTTCCTAAAGTATTATTAAATGCTGAAATGTGATTGCATACATACACGTCATGTCGGTAATATTTTAACATACAAAATAAAATATTATATTCGAAAGCGGATGCTTTTAGCGATAACTACCTTCAAGATATTAAAATTTTATTTTTAGTGATTGTTTTAATTTCACAGCTTGTATGTGAAAACAACTGTAACTTATCCATTACAATTTATTTTACTGACCTCTAAAAGTATAAACACTACTAAATCCTACTTAATAAGAATAATAATAAATTGTTTTATTTGGGACAATATAGGAACCATTTTTGTAAGTATACGCCTTAGGTACTACAACTTATACACTAGGATTAGTAACAGATTTAAGAATAGCACAAGGTCGTGAGTCATGTACTTACGAGGCATTTCAAGCAGACAATGATCGCGCATGAGATGCGTCAGTACAGGAGCTCTAGGGCCCTCAGCCACGACGTTCAGGATGCTATTGCTACTCCCCCAAATCCTCCTGACAAGCAATGCGACCTGTTTCCTGATGATAGCATAGAAACCATCTGTACGCGATTGGGCAAACATCCCCGAGGCAATACAGGAACGAGGGAGTTTCAACATCATCCTGAAAACATTTTTATATTGGACGCGCAAGGCACTTAGCGTCCTGCGCGAACAATTTTGGCTCCTTAATTCAGACGTTTGAGTTAAAGAGTCATCATCTACAAAATCAGCTAATATACTACTAATAATGATTATCAGTATCCGCGTTTAAATATGAGACATGGCTCCTCAATCAACCCCTCTAAAAAATATCTATATCGTCATTTTAAAGTTCCTTCTTTTGCAATGGAGGAACTTGACAAGTTCGCACCTTGTTTCTTCCACTCCCAAAATATTATGACCTTGCAATACATATTTGATGATGAAAAATATGGCAGTCATGGGGACTGCCGACAGAAGTGAAAACCCCAAAATGTACATAGGCCGCTGCGCTTCGACAGTCTGGCGCAACACGGCATATTAACATGTCGGTGACGTTAGCACATCGGTGACGCGAAGACATAAGTTTTGCCCCTACCAAAATCGCTCAACACGGCTAAAGAACTCGATATAATATCACATTTGGTATATTTTGTACGAATTCTCTAAATCGTAAGTATTTAATATTAGCTGAATAGGATGTTTCTGTGAGTTTAAAGTACCTCAGTGTTTCATGGTCCCTGGAATATTGTAATCTATTAGGAGCTACGACACACATTTTAGCGTATGAAAATTATAATGTATTTGGCAAAATATTATTTTCGAAAGTAATTTTATGTGAATTTACCTTCTTTTGTAGGTTTGTAGTTTTATTCCTTTGAAGTGTACCTGAAAGAAAGAATAATAATACGTTAAGAAAATAATGCACAAATGCAAACGTTTTAAAAATATAAATGATAAATGATTTTATTTCTGTAAGTAGGTTTATACAAACACTTTTACACATCAATCAAATTTTACAACTAGATGAGGTCCCGGTCGGCGTTTCCTATCTGACTACTCCGAGATGAAAAGCCGAAACAAACTCAGAGGTCACAGTCTCTTATAAAGTCCAGACATAATTATGGTCAGATCATGTGAAGACCATGTAGATTTCTGTCTGAAATGGTCTTTTGAGGAAAAACCACACAGAATGAGTGGACCTGTCCAGTCAGTGCACGCATTTGTCAGTAATCGTGCAGCTCAACTCAAAACTTAAGGAGCTCAACCACTCGACGAACAATACCAAAGAAACGACATTTGGGTAGGCCGCATAAAGCACTCATACTACTCGTACTAATAGGTACTACCTACTTACTTACATACATAGCGATTACTAATTCAAGCATGAACTAATATAACTCTCTATCTACTTTCAGCATTTTCATAGATCCATAAACATTTCTATAGAAAATATAAAATAAAAACCATACGCAAAGGGTCGCATTTAGAGCCTTCTCCTTTTTTTGAAGTTATATAAAAAAGATCCATGGCACAAAAACATACTAAAATACCTGCTTACGTTACACATTTTTACGCCACAACAATATTAACCATTTCTTTTTTCATAGGATGTCATAACTCATGATTTTATTATAAAATCTAAGCAGTTTCATTTTAGTTACCCTCGCTTTAATAAAAGCGGCCACGGTTTAAAAAATAAAGGAGGCACGAAATATTGCTAGAAGTTTATGGAAGGTTACAGGCTAAACAAGTACACACGGCTACATATTATCATGCTATACATTTCCAGTATGAGTTGATTTCCGTACAATGAGAGGTCAGCTTATACTGGAAATGTATAGCTTGATATGCAGTCATATGTACACACTAGAGCGACTGCCTATCTGACTTCCACAAACATTACTTTTCAATATTTGTAAATATGTGAGCACCATGTATCTATCTCATAATTAATTTACCTGTCACTGCGTTATATTTAATTCTTTTTACCTATTGTGGTATAGTAATTTTATTCTAGGTGCATCGTCCTCAAATATAATTAAATAATTAATGTGTACATAATATTGTAAAACATTTTTAAAAGAGTAACGGTGGAGTTTCTTTGCCCATTCTTCTCCATACGAAACTACCTTTTGGAAGGGGCAACTAGAATCAATTCAATTTTTTTTTGTAAATTTTGACGTTCAAAAGTGCCTTTTATGTGCCTATTTGAAATAAATGATTTGACTTTGACTTTGACTTTGACTTTGAACCCAGTTATTGGGTCACACGATACCCTTTGGTAAGTAAAGCTGCAAGTACAGCGCATGGTATGCGTACCGCTCTTTGATTTTCAACGCTCGGTTCGAAAATCGAATGCGCGGTAAAAAAAAAGTGTCGTTGAAAAAGCGCCCACGTGAACTTGGGCTTATAGTAAGATATACTGGTACTATAAATGACTATTTACTTATTTACATACGAGAAATATCCGAGTGATTGCCCGTTATTTATTTAAAATTATATTTTATATAAAAAGCAGTGGTGGCCCAGTAGAAACGGAAGCGGTACGAGGTTTAGGCAAGGTTCGAACCCAGGCAAGCGCTTTACCTAGGCTGTTATCCACCACGCGGGCCCAGTGCGAGTTAGTGGATGTCAAATGTCTTCGAATTTTTGGCTCACAGAGAGGAGGCCTGTGTCCCAGCAGTGGGAACATTATAGGCTGATTATGTTATATTTCTTATTCAATATTTCGGCGCAAATGGATGTCTGGCAAACTAACGTGTACTATAAGCTCCACGTTGCTGGTAACAAAACGAGTATAAGCTGAGCTCTTATTGTATTGAAACTAAAAGAAAGAAAATACATTTATTTGCGGTAAACATGACGCAGAGAAAAACACACAAATACAAAAAGAACGAGTACTACTCTAAGCTAACTCAAGGTCAAAGACCAAGGGCGCCGGGAGCGTGGTTCAAGCCGTGCAAGAGGGTGCACTTGCACCGTACTAGCTTCAAAATAAAATATAGATGTAAAAACAATCTGAACTAAAAAATATCCGAAAGCGCCTTATAGAATAATGGAGAACTCAACCTATTCGAGGCGAGATCCTAAAATTTTCTGCAATCTCTCGATTCTAAGGCTTTGTGCACTCGTCAATAATGTACCGAACTCCTATATCCGAAAATCTAATCGAGTCTAGGCAGGATGCTAACCTTATCGAGCTTACTTGCTCGCTCTTGCATCCTACGTCTTAATTCTTAAGCTTCTTTATATAAATCGTCACTCTTCTTTCCGTATGCATGGACAAAGTAAAACGTATCCCATTCGAAGCGAGATGCAAAAATTATCGAGCTCCCTTTGCTCGCTCTTGCATCCTACATTCTCTTAATTGTTATTTTTTTTTGCATAAGTCGACAAAGTTACTCCTTTTTAACCGAATTCACAAAAAGGAGGAGGTTCTCAATTCGTCTGTATGTTTTTTTTTTTTTATTTGTGTTAGGTCATAACTTTTTTCTGGGTGAACCGATTTGGATGATCCTTTTTTTATTTGATAGGTGGTGCTTCACATGTAGTCCCATTAAAATTTGATCAAGGTCTAACCAGTAGTTTTTGAGTTATCCTTAATACTGCATATTTTTTCCACTTAGTTTATATGGATGATGTGTTAATAATTTCCTGTAACTGTTATTTACACACCAAGTAGTGGTATACGAATTTGTGTGGGGTAGGTACCGCAACTAAAAAGTGAAAAATAAAAACTTTTTTACAAAAAGAAAACCGACTTCCAAAAAAAACACTAAAAGACGTGAAAAATAACTTTAATTTCGGAAGTCGGTGGCCAAAAACTTAAATACAAAACCAAAGACACCGACTTCCGAAATTAAAGTAATTTTTCACGTCTTTTAGTGTTTTTTTTTGGAAGTCGGTTGTTTTTTTGTAAATAACGTTTTTATATGAATAGACAAACGATAACTTAACATATCCAAGGTGAAGTGCAAAAATGATTGAGCTCGCTTCGTGGAGCTGAAGATGCACCCCTCTGAAAATAAACTTGCCAGCGCCCATGGTCACTACTGGCGTGTGGTCAACTGTCTGTACGTAAATGGAGTACCTATGTTAGGCTCGAATGTGGACTTCCCTAGCTTCTGCTTCTCTCTACTCATAGGAAAAAATACGTAAAATAAAAATTTGTATTATTTTAAAATAAAATTGAATATCCTTCTTTGGTGTAAGCAACCCAAAGGACCACTTTTTAGACTCCTACAATTTACGGTTGATAGATTTAGGGATATTCTCCAGAGATTTGTCTTAGTACCGTGTTCTTTTTTTACGAGCTATGGGACTGCCGACCAGAATGGGTAACAGACACGAGACCTTAAAGATCACGATTACAATGTTAATCGAACTTTCTGCTGGCTTAACACAAGCATCGTCTTATCGACGGAAGAATAGACAAAAATTACGTTCGTGAAGATACGACGGCAGCAAAGTAGAAAGAGTCAATTGCACTTTTTACGAATTCAGTAATTTATTCACGTTTATCTTTTAGAATAAGGATAAGAATACATTTATTTGCTAATTTTACATTCAAGTGGATTGAATTACTAGATCTCACACTAGGATTCCCTGTGTTGTGAGGTCCAGGCTCCTTCGTTCCGTTTACAATTTAAAATTTAATACAATTTAGGGTACCTAAATACACTCGAGAGCAATGAATCCGGGTCACTTAAAGAATGTTAAAAATCTCGGAAACTAAAAATGATAGGTTAATGCAATAAATTGTATTTAATAGACAATGTAATACTCCTTAAATGAAAGTAAAAAAAATATGAGTCACCATACATTTTATTAACACAAAATTACATAAAGAAAAAAACTGCTGATCTCTCCTTAAAACAAAAATAGGAAACATGAAATTTTTGAACTTTATTACGATTTTCTTGAATTTTAATACTTCGTATTGCCTCCTCGTGCTTCCATTACTGCGTTTACGCGGTTTGGCATGCTGTACACCAAGTTCCTTATACGATTTTGGGGAATATTCTCCCATTCCTCTGTGAGAGCAATTTTGAGCTCACGAAGCGTGATTGGGGGAGGGTTTCGTTGTTTTACGCATCTGCCTAGCTCGTCCCAAGCATGCTCGATCGGGTTGATATCCGGGCTGCGCGCTGGCCACTCCATACGAGTAATGTTCATCTCTTGAAGGTAGTCATTCACAATCCTACCTGTATGAGGTCGGGCATTGTCATGCATAAATATAGCATCCTCACCTAAATTGACCATAAATGGACCAACGTGATCATTGAGGATTTCTTCCACATATCTTACGCTAGTTAAAGAGCCGTTTTCTATGATCACCAGCTCTGTGCGACTTTCAGAAGAAATTCCGGCCCACACAAGTACAGACCCACCACCGTAGGCTACTTTTTCTTCGATGCATGCTTGCTTGAATCTTTCCCCTGGTCTTCGATACACTCTGTGTCTTCCATCGTGCTTGTAGAGCATAAATTTTGATTCGTCGGAGAACATAACTTTTGACCAATCTTCAATACTCCAATTTACGTGGCTCTGGGCATATCTTAGTCTTGAAATACGATGCCCACGCTCCAGTTTAGGGCCGTTTGCAGGTCTAAGGGGTTTTAAGTTAGATTCAGCAAGCCGACGTCTTACTGTCCATGCACTTGGGTTACTTCCTCCGAGGCGTCGAAACTGATTTGTGAGTTCAGTTCCTGTGAGAAAGCGATTTCGAAGCATGGTGTTCACCAAGTATCGGTCTTCTCGTGCTGTGGTACACCTGGTTCTGCCCGTTCCTGGTCTGCGTAGGTTAGAACCAGTTTCTTCGTAACGTCGGAGAACTCTTTGTACTGTTGACAGCGACACACCGACAGTCCTGGCTGTATCGCGCTGACTCCGGCCGGTTTCCAGCATTGTAAGTATTCTGGTGCATTCTTCAGGCGTAAGCGACATAATTTCAGCTTGAATAATGAATATAGAGCACTATCAACATGGTTTATGTACCCACATAAATGACAGATTACAAACAAAAGCAAAACCAAATGCTGTAATTTCGTAGTTCCATCTTCGAAAGTGGCCCTTTTTCAAATTTGATTTTTTTATGATATAACTTTACAATAACTAAGAAGTTTTAATACCTTCATTTAAGGAGTATTACATTGTCTATTAAATACATTTATTGCATTAACCTAGCATTTTTAGTTTCCGAGATTTTTAGGATTCTTTAAGTGACCCGGATTCATTGCTCTCGAGTGTATATAAAACTTTTATTTTGCTTATATCCCGAAAAAAGTGTGTCCTATCGCAAAAATAATGAAAATTTCGACCCCCTTTATGAGACCCTTAAACCCTTAAAACTCAACATGTAGGTAATAATTTTTCACATTTTCCATACAAAAAGTGAAAAATTCTATTTTTCCATTTCATTTTTTACTTTGTGGCCGTCGAGTAAAAAGTTTTCTACTGTCTTTAGCATGGCAATAAAAAAAAACAAATTGTCTTCACTACCTTAGACAACTGTCTTCTGAAATAGTAGACAACGTTCGGTAGAAACGAAAGACAAAATGACAGATTTTAGAAGGATTTTTACGGTGCGATGTCAAAAATGGAGAAACGAAATGTCACTTTGTATGGAAATAGCCGTGTCTATTCTTCGAAGAAATAGACAGCGTCATGCTAAGCCCGAAGGATACGTAAGTGATAAAGAAAATGCAAGTTCATACCGATTCGTGAGGTAGTCAATTGAAAATGCCTTGCCTACCTACTTATAACTATATTCAATTCAATTTAATCTTTATCTATATAATTATCATGTTTTTCTTTTCTGATTGTGGCTACAGGCCCAAGCTTATTATACTTACAGAGGGGCTGTAATAATTATAATATTTAAAAACCAGTAAAATATTACTGAATGGATTTTTTTTTTAATAAAGAAGCAAGCAAAGCCCAAAGCTACAAAACACCTTCTTACAGCTGTTACGTATGATACTGGCCAACACATTTTATTCTAAATTTAAAATAAAATTTCCATACCACAGTGTGCCCAACCTCATGTATACCAAACGTTGCAGTGGGCCATAAAACACAGGATTAAGGGTGTTGTCACCGAAACTGAGCTAGGGCTCATAATTCTGTCGTACCAACCCACAGTGCTTCGAGCTTAAAAACTCTTGGACAAAAATATTATCACGTACTTTAGGCCAAAACAAATTTGTTTTTGTCTTTCCTCCAGCGCGATTATGAAATCGTTTCGTTCTTTTTTCGTAGATTTTATTTTGTTTTTTAATATTGTTTACGCTCGCTCTGTTTGCTTTGAGGAAAGCTGCTTTTGAAGGCATTTTTAAATAATGCGGTGAGTTTTATGTTATGATTTTGGATTATCTTTTGGTGTTGATTCTCGTCTTGTTATTTCAGATTTCCATCGCAAAATATAAGATACGGTTATTTGTTAATACATCCCTGTTATTTTCAGTTTATGTGTAAAACGAAGACACGTTGAAATCATGGTATAATAATATATTTCGCCAGGTATAGCATTCCGGTCACGGGGGTGACACAAGCCTACGTCATCACCGCTGTGTTACCAGTATTGTGTAATAATAACTCCCCGATCGCTTTTATTACCTGTGCGAATCCGATAAAACAATGAGGTTTTAACTAACAATTACGTTGGTATATGTTTAAATTGAATTGTTTCGTTTGATTAGAAAAATTAAACGACAATTTAAATGGTTTATATATTTTTTTTAACAGAATGGTGAGTGATTTTTTTTCTATAATTTGTGTTTTGTTGCAATAAAGTGGCAACTGGATAGTGACGTAAGCATGTGTCATTCCCGGAATGCCAGACCTTGTTTTTCAAGACCATGATTGAAATAATTCAAGTTATTGTCTTGTCACCATTATGTCATAACATCGCGCCTATTTTCGGCGCAGGTAATGTTTTTACGTCCTTGTCGTACTCCCAGGTGGGTGGACGACCTACAGAAGATCGCAGGGAAGATCTGGATGAGACACGCACAGACCAGGGAAGCACAATAGGAAGGAAGCATATACTCATCAGTGGGTGGAACCAGGCTGCAAATGACGATGAAGGTATTTCTCAAGAGATACAATAAAAAAGCAGGTTAGGTATTTTACGTCTTCTAATGTTCACTACACATTTACATCAAAAAAATGGAGTAACGTTCTCACGCACTAAAACGCAATCAACATTTCTTCTTTTTATTCCAATGCTCAACTATGTTTTCTAGCTGGTATAATACTCAAGACCTAAAATGTCGAGACGATCTAAAAATTTGTATTACGAAATATGCGAAATAAATCATTGGAAGATCTTCACATCAATTAGGTATAGTTTTTTTTATGTGAAGAAGCGATGCGCGCTATATTTGTGGTAATAAGTGTACAAACACGCAGTGAATGTGTGCGTTAGGACGAGTAGCACCAGCACATAACACGCACACACACAAACTTATATGACATCGCCATTGTCCCGTATAGTATAGAGCTCCTGCGCTCACATACACATTTACAGCGTGTTTGTAAGCGCCCGTCGCTTCGTGCGATAATTATAGGTACCGTAAAACGGGGTGAATAGGAACGCAGGGGTGAATCGTAACGAAACTTTAAAAGGAATTTTAGCATTTAAATAATATAACTTGTTGCCAACAGGGACACGTAATCGGTTAATTATAATACACTATACACGTTAGAGTTCCTTTTTGGCGACAGACTATAATATTTCAATGTTAAAATCCCTTTTAAAGTTTCCTTACGATTCACCCCTGCGTTCCTATTCACCCCGTTTTACCGTTACTATAAGTAAGCTTTTTACATGATTTATATCAATTAATTATTGTAACAGACGAAGTCTGTGGTATGTGCAGAGTCAGCTCTATACTGTTATTGACTAAATGCAGATAGGGAAATTATTTGTTTATCAAATTGCCACACTACGTCAATTTGCCGTGGTATAGTCATTACACAATTGTGATTTGAACATACGGATAATTTTAGTTGATAGTCAATTTGATAAAAAAATAATTTCCTTGACTTTTAACTCATTAGCAATGTCGACGTTTCCAATTTGTCTTTTTTTAAATTATTTTTTTATTATGGCATGCATAGCCGATGTTAACTATTCTGCCAATGTCTATAGTGAATTGGAAAAGCAATGTGCATTATTACTCCAATGGTTACTTGTAATTAAAGCATGGCCAATAATATGCTAAGCTTACGCTGTTTTGTTGTTTCACTGTTTACCTAAATAAAATGAACCCTTAGTAAATACTCTGATAAAAATGATATAGAAAAAAAAAAACTTAACATTGTTTTTCAACTGTAAAGTTGCGATTTGGCACATATAGTCTATTCGAATCTTTGTTTCCAATTGATGATATTGCCACTTAAGGCGCAGATATACGACTTTTAATGATTTCAAATTGAACATTACATCTAAACGAATAGTCTTATTTGTTTGGAAAAAATATATGATAAACTAGACTATTTTCTTCGTAATTTGATATGTGAATATTTGAAATTATATTTTTATAACATAGTGTAATTAATTTGTAAAGTAATGTGTAACGTGTACACAAAAACGATGATTACGCAAAAACTATTGGGCGCATTTTCATGAAATCTACACCATCTAAAAGACAATTTAACTACCCAAATTTTTATATACGGCTTTTCTTGGTATTGTGTTTGATAAATCAATATGCGTTGTTTTTGCGAATAAACTTGATGCGCGTTGAAGCGGGGGCTCTTGCGGGCGACGGGCGGCAGTGCATCGCTGACCAATGTCCGGGTAGACGCTAACGATCTGTGTAATTTTATTCACTTAAAAGTTTCGCATGCTCCTCCCACTCGCTCAAGGTCGCTGGCACTTATTGTCGCCTTAAACTAATACCAATTTTATGCTAGTGTGAATAAGGTTAACTTCAGAATACTAGTAATATTGCAAAAGTCATAAAAATGTTCGAATTTGTAGTGCAAACTAAACTTTATATGAGGGTATTAAAAATGTTATTTCCAAAAACTCATAATTGATTACAGTATGAAAATCGTGTCGCTAATAGTCGGTATGTACAATTTTTTTAAATAAAATTAAACGTTTATTTTGGAACAATAACATAACACAAAGTACACAAAGTAAAACGATGATAGCTGCAAAAGTATAAACTGTAGCGCACCTAACAACGCCCCTCTCCAGATACAGAATGAAATGGTGTTCCAATGCAAGTGCTTAAAAGGTAGACAGACACAGAGTTTACCTAAACCGTTAATCCACAGACCCCTTAACCTATTACTAAACGGTTATCGAATACACAGCCGTGTCTCGGACTATCGTCTTGAGTTCCCAAATTGCTCACACCAACACAGTGGGCACTGATTGCTACCTGTAGCCCGGCACAATTGCCTCATTGTACTGAACGGTGCCCATTAAATTCAACGCTTCATCTCCTGTAGTTTACCTAGATAGACTAAGGCCTCATCCAGGGTGAGGAGCTTTAGTAAAATGATCATAAGGAAACGTACTGCCAGGGTAAAAATATCCTATGTCCTAACCCAGGTGGTGTCACCATGTGCCAAATTTCGATCAAATCCGTTAAGGCGTAAAAAGGTAACAGACAGATCGAGTTACAAACTTTTGCATTCACAATATTAGCATAGATGGATAGTATGGATGAAACCATCGCGTCAATAGTGTTTTGACTATGGGCAGCCATCTTGATGGCGGCCATCTTGAAGCACGACGGGACTGAGCCAGCTTGCGAACGATCGCCTATTATTTTATACCCTGTGGAAACACATCTACCCTCTATTGTTATAACAACTCGGAAACTAAGGCTACGTCACATAGTGCGATCTAGCGTGCGAGTTGGTCTAGTCAGTTACTGTAGTTCAGCTACTCGCGCTGTGTCACCGCATCATACGAGTTACTTTCATGTGCGAGACAGTCAGTAGCTTGCATCCGAGTTTTTTGTTTTTATTCATTTAGCCGACATTCCCCACTATAAGTCATCAACTTCACCCGACCTACTTACCGCACGAGAGGTAAGTAGCTCTTTCAGCAACTCTCATTGTGTGACAGGTTGATGCGAGCAGAGTTACTGTTATATGAGTATACAGTGGCAGTAGTTGTCTCGCGCTAGCTGCCGCCACTGCCACCGTGCCCACTGGCGTGCTTTAATAAATAAATAAAATAATTTTATTTCAGACACCTAAAAAGATCCATAAATTGTTAGTAACAGGTTTGCACTTAAAACACTATTGTTAGTAACTTAAACTAAAGGCGAATTAATTAGAAGACCACCCATCAACTAGACAAAGAAAAATATAACAACATATTATGTATTTTTTTGGAACAAAGTTCCTTATCGCACGGTACGGACTTGGCGGATGAGGGCTAGGTGAAAAAAAGTGTAAGAATTTTTCGTCACGACCCTTTCTTTATTTGTTTGTTTGGTTGAACGCGCTAATCTCAGGAACGGTTGGAATTAAAAAAATCTTTTTGTGTTAAATAGTCAATACCTCGAGGAAGGCGTTAGGCTATATACTCGTAATATCACGCTACACAGTGTTTTTATTGCCCCAAAAAAGTGACATCAGTTTTTTATTGAATATTTCTACTCAATAGTTCACTAAAAATGCACGAGTAGAACTCCCAGGTGCCAATTTTGTATACTCTATTTTTTTTTAAATCTTAAAGTTTTCGTGACCTTAAAGGTGAAAATACTGAAAATAATTCGTACAAAAAAACCTATATATAATTGAGTATTGTTTATATTGCATATTTATGAAGCAATTATAGGCGCATATTTTCCCATTTATATTTAATCAAAAATGACAATAGAACCCACAAAAAAAATGTTGAACCGAAATCAGTATTTATTCATTTGAATTTTTTTCTAGGTTGAAGTAGAACCTGTGTCTGGTACAAATAGATTCCTTATACTAATGTTTATCACCCAAAAAAAATATTACTTTCAACTTGGGCCTAGGTTCCGAGTAAATGATTTTCAAAAATATTTGTTAGGGTTGACACTATTTTGACCTTTTGATATATATAGTTTTTATTACATAAATCAGCAGCTTTTTATCTTAAATATACGATAGAATAGTAACAATTAATATTAAAACACTTTTTACGTGAAATAAAAAAATAGTTTGACTACTGTCGGATAACCTTGTGCCCGTAAAACAATGCCAAGTACAATCCCCTTCCCTTCCGTTAGTTAAGCTCTCCGAACAAGTAGCCGAATCCAGAAATTAATTCTGGCGTAGAGACAGAGCTACACTGCCGGAAAATGGACAGGAAAAAAACCATGATTTATCTCTTCTTTCGCGCACTAGAACCATCAGATCCGGCAATTTCACTGCTTCGCCTCCACCGCCGTCAAAACTTCTCGAAAAGTCTTCTTCTGCCAGCTGCTGTACGAGATTTACTGAAAGCCGTTGGTGAAGAAAGTATCTCGCTTGCAGATGAAAATGTACAAGCAGAAAATGTGCAAGAGCAAGAGTGCTTGATTCAATAGTTTTAAGGAACGAAGTAAATTTATTTGATTAATAGCCAAACACAATGGCAACGAGGGAACCGATTTCAAATGTTGGGCATACATCACCATAATTAATTTTAGTTAATCATAAAACAGCCAATTGACCTTTTTGTGATAACCCTAAATTTGGAATTTCGACCTTAGTACATAAAAATCATTTTCTCGAAACCTAGGCCCAAGTTGAAAGTAATATTTTTGTGGGTGATAAACATTAGTATAAGGAATCTATTTGTACCAGACACAGGTTCTACTTCGACCTAGAAAAAATAAAAATAAATAAATACTGATTTCGGTTAAATATTTTTTTTTTGTGGATTCTATTATGATTTCTGATTAAATAAAAACCGGAAAATATGCGCCTAGAATTGCTTCATAAATAATGAATTCCAATAAAACTCAATCAAATACAGTTTTTTTTTGTACGAATTATTTTCAGTATTTTAACCATCAAAGTAACGAAAACTTTACGCTTTTTTTTAAAAATAGAGGTTACAAAATTGGCACATGGGAGTTCTACTCGTGCATTTTTAGTGAACTATTGAGTAGAAATTTCCAATAAAAAGCTGATGTCACTTTTTTGGGGCAATAAAAACACTGTGCGCTATGACCAATAGGAACTGAGCATAAATGCAAAATGTTGCAAAAACGGGAAAAAAATATTCCTTTTGAGAGCTTTCGTTGCGTGCGCTGCGTAAACGGTTAAAGTTACGCAAAAATCATGTACATCCGAATTGTTTCCTATTAAAAGCTTATTAAAAAAGTCCGGGAAAGCATATGTCTATCTTTTAAGGTTGACTCAATATAACCCTTTTTAACCGACTTCACAAAAAGGAGGAGGTTCTCATATCGTCTGTATGTTTTTTTGTTTAATGTGTGTTAGCTCATAACTTTTTTCTGGGTGAACTGATTTGGATGATCCTTTTTTTTATTTGATAGGTGGTGCTTCACATGTGGTGCTATTTAAATTTGACCAAGGTCTGACCAGTAGTTTTTGAGTTATCCTTAATACTGCATATTTTTCCACTTAGTTTATATGGATGATGTGTTAATAATTTCCTGTCACTGTTATTTACATACCAAGTATTGGTATACGATTTGTGTGGGGTAGGTACCGCAACTAAAAAGTGAAAAATAAAAACTTTTTTACAAACGAATAACCGACTTCCAAAAAAAAACACTAAAAGACGTGAAAAATAACTTTAATTTCGGAAGTCGGTGGCCAAAAACGAAAATACAAAACCAAAGACACCGAATTCCGAAATTAAAGTTATTTTTCACGTCTTTTAGTGTTTTTTTTGGAAGTCGGTTATTTTTTTGTAAAAAAGTTTTTATTGTAATCAAATTTGTTCTATGGATGTTCTAAATTTACTTCGAAAGGAACTTCGTCCCAACCGAGTGTTCCACGACACTCACGCATTTTTTTTCTTTAAATGGAAACTTGGGAATAAGTCTTCTCCCAAATTGCCTTATTATGGTGGAGGAAGTGTCCGCCGCCACAGCCTTCAGGATGCTTTGTGACTGTTTCATATTCTGCTCAGTAGTGAGGCCTTTTTTTGCGGATGATAGCATAAAATCCATCGGTATTGGTTACCGCGAACATTTCTGACGCACTGCAAAAGCGAGGCAGACGCAACAGCATCCTAAAAAGCTTTCACCCCGGACGAAGCCTAACCGTTTGTGAAGTACTGTCATACTTGTGAAATCGATTATTAGTTCCTTTATTATACAATTGTCGTAACTTGTCGCGATTTTCATTCTATGTAAACAGTTTTTGTTTTCATTTCCTGTTTACGTGTTAGAATAACCCAAAACCCTCGTAAAATCTTAGGCACGTGTAACAGATGAGTGTATTATCGTATGAAGGTACTAAAAATCATTATTCGTAAAAAAATACTTGAGAAAATTGTAAGAGGATTACTAATACCTACTTGTGTCATGTAGTCATTCGATGTAAAAGCGACTTGAAAGTATTATTGTATGTACATATAAACCAGATAGATTCTTTGACAGTTATTTCAATGTAGGTAACATCTTAAGGACATTTTTTTTTTGCTTCTTTTCTGCGTAACTTCGGAACAGCTGCAGCCGGGTAATTGCGTAACACACTAACTGCAGTAGGAATGGTTTTCGTTTTGATAGTTCAACAACATTCATTGCGTTATTTATGTCGTTGAGCAGACAAATTTTTCGTATCCATGAAGCAATGGATTAGCAATATCTTTCAAAATTATTCAGATTCTGATTGATAGTGTTTTATGCAATTAGGCTGCAGTTTTGCCAATTGGTAATCTTGTTTTTGTATAGATACTGCTTTCTAAGAATCAATCAAGGATTTAAATAATATTTAAGTTAATCCCGTCCACGTTTTAATTTTTTTAATTTTTTCAATGATAAATGATTAATGATAAATGATTTTATTTCTGTAAGTAGGTTTATACAAACACCTTAACACGTCAATCATATTTTTAAAACTAGATGAGGTCGGCGTTTCCTATCTGACTACTCTGAGAAGAAAGGCCGAAACAAACTCAGAGGTCACAGTTTCTTTTAAAGTCCAGACATAATCTTGGTCAGATCATGTGAAGACCATGTAAATTTATGTCTGAAATGGTCTTTTGAGGAAAAACCACCACACAGAATGAGTGGACCTGTCCAGTCAGTGCACG
The DNA here is from genome assembly GCA_916610205.1 of Griposia aprilina. Lineage (NCBI taxonomy): Eukaryota > Metazoa > Arthropoda > Insecta > Lepidoptera > Noctuidae > Griposia > Griposia aprilina. The sequence goes on along the minus strand of OU744300.1, from coordinate 3,690,589 downwards.
CATTTGTCACTAATCGTGGAGCTCAACTCAGAACTTAAGGAGCTCAACCACTCGACGAACAATACCAAAGAAAGGACATTTGGGTAGGCCGCATAAAGCACTCAAACTGCCAGATTATCATTGAAACTACCTGAGAAAGTGAAAATTTAAAATAAAAAATAAAAGTTACCTACATAGTCCTCACATTCACAATAAATAAATAATAATACTATACTTCACAAAGTAAATTGTCACGAAATGCCTTTAGATCACAATAAAGTTCAGTAATCTAGTAGATTTCTAAGAAATTAGGTACCGGCAAACGGGGTGAATAGGGATGCCACGACCCCGGCAGGCATCGGCCCATAATTGACGGGGTCCGATAGGGCCGATGCCTGCCGGGGTCGCGGATTGTACGAAAGAGTTACCGTGGCGCTGGCGCACAGGCAACTGAAGGAACACGGGTGGGTTTTAGTCTGTAAGACTCTGACACGCCCTTCCACTCCGCCCAGAGCGGGAAAGGTCATCTAATGATTTCCCACCCAAAAAATAAAAAAGGTGTGAATCGAGACGAAACTTTAAAAGGGATTTTAACATTGAAATAATATAATTTGTTGCCAACAAGGGCACTTAATCGTTAATTATAATTATTACAGTAAACATATTAGATGTTTACTGTAATAATTATAACAACAAACTATATTATTGCAATGTTAAAATCTCTTTGTCGTTTCGACTCACCCCGGCATCCCTATTCACCCCGTTTGTCGGTACACCATAAAAAATACAGATATTTAAATGAACGAAAAAAAAAATTATGACTGAATGAAATAATGAATGAAAGATGATATTCAAATCATAACTGTCATTCTTCTGTAATTTTTATGGTCTATATAATAAAGAGTATTCTATTATAATCTATTCTTTGACAGTTGTATAAATAGCTATGCTATAATACGGCGAATATAAGTGGTGTATTAATTTGATTAACAATTAATTTACCTAACTGTACCATGAGTAATAATGCAAATCACTCCTGCAAAACACAATGTTTTACATACCTATCTATGCCATCAATTTCTCAAAAGTATCTACATATAATTACAGTCTTAAACCTCTTTCATAGCTTCAAACGCCCTCAAACTCCCTTCTGAAGTGCTTATTTGTTTTATGAACCAGCTCGGTTACAATGTATGTAATTACCGCAGTTCATTAAAATAATTCCGCTATAAAACTTCAAGTTTTCGCCCGAATCTTAATGTCTCCTCGTATTTGAACACGTCTTTGGGGTGGAATACACTGAGAGCATTTCGGAAATAGGGATTAAGGTTTGTAAAAGGAAAAAACCACTCCCGTTTTTTGGCGCATGTAAATGCTATAAAAAAATATTTGTGGATAAAAAAGCCTACAATTGCTGAATTGTTTAAGTTAAATTAAAGAGGTTCTGTATTTTTTTTTATACATCCCAAAAAGCCGTAGATAATTTTACTTTATCTATATCTACTCAGAGAGCGATGAGGATAAAAAGTTATCACGACAATGCTGCCTTGCCATAAGAAACATTATGATTCTGATCCCTTACGGCATAACACAAAACTCTATTTAATGACATAATTAGTGTTATTTTACTTTATTCTTAATTAAGAAGCTGTTACATGAGCACCTGAACCAGAGTTTTGCACGGCTCATAAGTGAAGCGCGTGAGGTAGTACTCTACTCTCGGCTTACAATGAACAAGTAATTCCTTGAGCTAAAAATGTATCTATTTACTTCATATCGCACTTCTAGAATAATATTCACACACAAACGTCAAGAAAAAACACTAGTTTCAACACTCATGTTATTTTCAAAAGAAATTTAGCTATTTAAAATAATGAAAAAACTGTAAAAAAAATATTCTGTGGACGTCCGTGTGTCTGTATGTATGGATCCTGGCGTGGTCACGATGACTCCCGAAAAACTTAACTAATGGAATCCATTTTTTTTAAACGTTTTAGTATTATCGAAAACTAAGTCCTTTCAAAATCAATGTATGTAGTTTATTTATAGAATTGAATGAGATTATGAGGCGTGCACTTTTGGATATTCCATTTTTTTTTTACTTTCAAATGTTATGAAGAAAATACATAATGAATTTACATAGATTAATTCACAAAAGTATATAAGTTCTTTACTTGGCTTACAATACGTATGCGAATGTAATAATTGAGCAACTACCTCCTAGACCGATGCCAAGTTTCCACATTCTACATCAAATGGGCCGTGAGATAAATGTGTGTATAATAATAACTCACAGACAGATATGAAGCGAGGTAGAATTAATTCTTAGTTTTGTTTTCCAATTTTAGTTTGGGATTGTAAAAATACAGTAAAAAGTATTTTTATTGATTTGGCTTATTGCTATAGAATGTGAAAAAATTAATCTTTGACTTTGTTTTTTTTTGGCTTTATGAGAATCGACTAGCTCAGCCTATCATAGTGTATAAGCAGGTGGAAATAGATGATGATTCGCCCCTATTTGCAATCATATTTTCAGGTCGTCGGTCCATCTAAATAAAATCATTTTTGTCTGTTAAATTATTGTTATCTAACAGAGAGTGTTTCTTTTCGTTTCCCAATTTACGGTCTCCATTCAAGAACTCAATTTTGATCCAAAAAATCTTCTGTAACAAGTATTTTTATTACCCGAGGGTGGTAAAATAGTGTACCAAAGAATAGAATAGAACACCATTATTTCGGATATGAGACTATTAGTAGTATCAACTTTCTGAAATAACATACAAATTAAACAAAAAGAAAACAGAATTCCAAGAAAAAAAGAGATGATGAACATCAGACCATCTTTTTCCATCCATAACATGCGCTCGCTACGCCACGATCTTAACGATCAAGATTTTAACCCGTCGGCTGCCATTAAAAGCCAAGTGCATAAAGTCAGAAAGTTGGACAATTAAATCGGGGGGGCGGTCGTTTGGACCCGAAGACAGTGTAGTTATAGTGTGTGTAGTTATATGTACGTTAGCAAGATGAGGGGCGTGTTTTTGTGATCGTCCACCTGGGGTTTGTTAGTCATGCTTAGACAATAAGTTTGAGGTATATGTGAGTTGTAGAAGCTATGTTATATTGTTATTTATCAAATTTGCATGTAGAGGTGTTTGTTTTTGAGCTGGCTATCCAGTGAAGTGTAGTGTGAGTAAAGTTGTGAGTGTGAGTTAGTGTGAGTAAACTTTGAAGTGTTCCAGTACTTCACCAGGTACAACCGTCAATTGTTTTTGTTGAATGCTTGTGAGCAATAAAGTCTGTTAGGCACAATGTACAGTCGCCAGCAGGTCAAGCTACACGAAACTGTCAAATTTCTTCAAACGATTTTAAACCTTAAAATGTTGGTAGTTAAGTTCAAAATCGAATGTGAAAATATGACAGATTGTGGTAACTTGATGTGCTGGTGACTGTACCATGCCATAAGCTGAAGTGACAATAATAGTAGCACCGTTTAAACATTGTTAAGATGATTCAAGTAATCTGTTGCTTCAATTTTATTGTACATACTTGTATTGAGTAAATAGGGCTTTAATATGAATTATCATTATGAATGATTATTAAACGAAAAATAAGACTGAGTTGCTCATGTTAAAGGAATCATTTTTACGCTTATTTTAGAAAGGTGCCTGTTATATTCAATGTCAAATCATTTATTTGAAATATTTAATTTTAGTATTTAATAAAAGGCACATTTGAACGTCAAAATTAACAAACAAAAAATAGAATGGATTCTAGTTGCCCCTTCCAAAAGGTAGATTCATATGGAGAACAATAGGTAAGAAACTCCCCAAAGTAATATTAAAAAAAGTACCGATTTCTGTTGATCCAAATAAAACAGAACAAACACCGAGTTGTCATAGAGTACCAACGTTATTGAAACACCTCGTGTTAAAACCCTCAAAAGGCAAAAAAGTTAAGTGGCTAATTAATTTATGCAGTTTTAATCATTATTCCATAGTTAGCTGCATGCCTGTATCAACTGCTAATAATTAAATATCTGATTACCACATTAAATTATGCTCAAGATGTCGGTTGTAACGCTTAGGTTAAATTAATTTGTGGCACATTATTATGCACGAATTAATGAGGACCTTAATTTATTTATGAAAGACGAGATCTTTGTGGCTAAGAGTGGGTTTAATGTCAAACGGTTACAGAAGTTATTTTGATGGAGATAGCCAATTTTATTTATAGCGAATTTCATTCATGAAAATTAAGAACAAAGAAAAAAAAATGGTCAACGGGAAAGAATAATTATGTTCGTAATTAAAACAACTTATAACGTTATTTTATACTCCATAGAATTTATATGTATTTTATCCTAATTATTATTATGTGAAAGTTTGGATGTTTAGATGTTTGGATGTTTGTTACTCAATCACGTAAAATCGGCTAAACGGATTTGGATGAAATTTGGCACACATATAGTTTATAACCTGGATTAACAGATAGTATACTTTTTATCCCAGTAGTACGTTCCCGTGGGATAATTTCCGACGTCCACGCGGGCGAAGCCGTGGGCAAAAGTTAGTAATATTATAAATGCAATGGTAACTCTGTCGGTCTGTCTATTTTCTACCTTTCCATGCCTAAAATACTGGACCGATCGTTATGAAATTTGTCGTATAAATAGCCTGGGACTTGATAAAGGACATAGGGCACTTTCTATCCTGGATATTCGAATGAAATAATTATGATATGCAAAATACAGCTATCAATATATAAAAGTAAATAAATAGAAAACGTGCAGGTAAAAAACAGAAAACTAGCCAATATATTTCTAGCATTTTTTTTTTCGTCTAGGAAACCCAACTCAGGCAATTGGGCTTTCTACCTTTTACCTAAAGTGCAATTGCCAAAGGTGGTTCGATTCATAGGTCAGACGAGAGATATTAGGTTTTCCTTTTAGGAAATTACTATTTGGAAACCTTAAGTGTTGTATTATTTACCCTGAGTTTTAATACCAGCGGAGTAATTGCGTAACACATTAACAGTAGGAATGGCGTTCATTTTGACACTTCAACAACATTCATTACGTTATTTACGTTGCTGAGCAGACAAATTTTTCGGAATTATGAAGCAATGGATTAGCAGTATCCTTCAAAATGATACAGATTGTAATTAATAATGTGCTACACAATATTAATTATTATTAATTTATATAATTTCGTCACAAGAGTTACTCAAATAGTGCTCAATTATGACATTGGAAAATATTTCTGTTTATTATAAATAATTAAAAATTATCGGCGTACAGTGGTACCCAACTGATAAGGCGCGTCGTGAATCTTCGTTCGCACAGAAAAGAAAGCATGGCCCCGAAGATAAACGAAAGAATGCTTAAATCTTACAATCAAACTTAGATCACTACTATAAGGTTCAAATACACTGCAGCTGCTAGTTCCATCTCACTCACAAGTCGCGCCTCTTCAATCAGAAGTATGGCGGCTGACTAACATGCCACGCGGCGCGCGCTAACATGGCGGCTGTTGCCGACCAATAGCGGTACAGAAAAAAGAAGCGAGGTCCGTGGAGCGTGCCGATTGGTCAATAGCATTTCCCGCGCTTTAAAAATTCACCTGCGCAACCCAACTGATATGGCTTACCGATGTACCTACATCGGTAAGCCATATCAGTTGGGTACTACTGTACCCGATAGTAAATTGTCACCAAAATCTAAGCATGGACAACTGTAATACCAGAAACATGGCCGGTGTTACCATCCCCGGGACAAAGCCGAAACGTCTCATGTACCTAAACAGGGTACTACTAAACGGGCACCTCTATGTACCCTTCAAACTATACAGGGTCAAATTAAATTAGCTAGCGAAACTCCGCAGACGTAATGGGTATCGGTATCTTAACATGATAAAACAGATGAGAAAATAAATGAATGTGATGTTTTTTTTGTGGGGTCATCAACTACAGTTAGTGTAGTTTTTTTTTGGGTAGTAATAAAAGCTCCGAAAACGAATTAAAATATGAGCGTACTCAAAATATGAAATTTACTGCTATAAATACTAACTTTTCGACCGGTTAGATGCGAATACAAATAAAGAAACGACCGAATAAAATACTGAAAATTCCGAAAAATTTATACAATATTTGCTGACGTAATATTTTTCCACCAGCTTATAAATTTAGAATCAACCTTACACCTAACATACCAAACCTCGGGGTGCCCCTGACGTCGGCCGGCTAGGGTTAGGGTTAATAAGCAGGTCGACGGAGCCCCGCTCTGCGGGGCTCCTATTTCTGTCTAAAGGGTTTAAAGGAACCTAACCAACCGAACCTCGGGGTGCCCCTGACGCCGACCGTTTAGGGTTAGGATTTTCGGGAACATATTATATGTTTTCGGCAACTTAGTAATTTTTTCGGAAGATTAGTGTTTTTTTTTGGAAATTTAGTTTATTTTATTTGAAAGTATAGATTATTTTTCGTAGAATTATAATTTGAATAAGTTCATGTTTGTTCGTTAAATACAACATTTTTGTCGGTTAATTTTGTAATAATTTTTTGGTAATTCATTTTAACACAGCTTAGTTAGTATTATAGTCAACCACAAATCGCTGGAAGTTAATTTGTTTTTCGGAAGCTTTATTATTTCCCTTTTTTTTTGTGTAAACTTCATAGATGAAATGGGTATTGATATCTAAACACGATTAAATAAAATAAAACAAATTTACTCAACTCATACTTCAAGTAACAACAATACCAAAAGTAGTTGACCCCAGAAAAAACATCAAAATTTTAAATTTCATTTTATCGTGTCTGGATATCGATACCATCACGTCTGCAGAGTTTCTCTAGGTAATTTTATATGACCTTGTATACTACTAAGACTGCAAGGGTGGCTGACAGTAACTTTCCAGCGTTACTTTTATTGTTTGAAGTGTATCATGGACAAGAATTCACTTAATCGCCTACAATATTGATTGCATAATATTGTAATCGTTGAGCTCCTTAGGTTCTGAGTTGAGCTGCACGATTATTGACAAATGCGTGCACTGACTGGACAAGTCCACTCAATAACATAAACATAACATAAAATCACGCCAGTATTCCTCGAAGGGTTAGGCAGAAGTGTACCTATAGTACACCCACATTTCGCCAGTTAAGTTTAAGTTCCATGTAATAAGGGCCGAGCCTATTGCCATCAACCGGGTACAAATCCAGACTCCGGGCTGCTACTGAGAAATTTATTTATTTAATTATTGCATTCATGTCGTTTACAAGGTCTTGTTACAAATATAAGTTTCGTACATGAACCCTGCTAGGGCACCGCAACATTATGTTTCTTAATCATAAATTAAATTAAATTATTATTGCATGCATTATTATATAAACTTATTAAAAAAAAAAATATATATATATATATATTTTATAATTACATTATTATTGTCATCCTTTCATTATTATTTAATTTATTATTGGATGTGTTTATTACATTTCTACATTATTACATTGCGTCAATCTTCAAATAATCTACAATATTGATATTACAGAATGTCAATTTGTTAGGATCTCATTTAGGCTATAATAACACTTCTGTATTAGGTGCATTTTAAGTGCGTATACAAATTTATTGTCAAATTCTATGTCTTTAATCTCATTGGGTAATTTATTATATATTTTTATGCACATTACAAGAGGTCCTGAGTGAAACATAGCTAGTTTTGAATTCGGCAATTCTAATTCATTTTTTACTCTTAAGGAGCGTTGCAGCGGTCTTTGATTCTTAGCTACAGGGAATAACGACGTATGTTTTCTAACAAACTTGCTTACTTCCATAATGTAAATGCTTGTTAGGGTGAGCATTTTATATTTGAAAACTTTTTTACAAAAAAACAACCGACTTCCAACAAAAACACTAAAAGATGTGAAAAATAACTTTAATTTCGGAATTCGGTGTCTTTGGTTTTGTATTTTCGTTTTTGGCCACCGACTTCCGAAATTAAAGTTATTTTTCACATCTTTTAGTGTTTTTGTTGGAAGTCGGTTGTTTTTTTGTAAAAAAGTTTTTATTTTTCACTTTTTAGTTGCGGTACCTACCCCACACAAATTCGTATACCACTACTTGGTGTGTAAATAACAGTGACAGGAAATTATTAGCACATCATCCATATAAACTAAGTGGCAAAAATATGCAGTATTAAGGATAACTCAAAAACTACTGGTCAGACCTTGATCAAATTTAAATGGGACCACATGTGAAGCACCACCTATCAAATAAAAAAAGAATCATCCAAATCGGTTCACCCAGAAAAAAGTTATGAGCTAACACACATAAAAAAAAAAAAAAAAAAAAAAAAAAAAAAAAACATACAGACGAATTGAGAACCTCCTCCTTTTTGTGAAGTCGGTTAATAAAATAAGGTTTACAGCTCTGCATTTGGTCTATATTCGCAAGAATTCTCACACATCTTTTTTGTAAAATAAAGAGTTTTTCTACGTCAACGCAGTTTCCCCACACTACAATGCCATAGGTTAACCATGAGTAGGCGTAGGCGTAGTATGCTGTCATCGCTGTTTTGAAGTCGGTTGATCTTTTCAACCCATTCAAAGCATACGCAAAACTTGCAAGTTTGTTTGACACAACATTAATATGTGCCTTCCAATTTATATTAGTGTCAACTGTCAGACCCAAGAGTCTAAATTCATCAACACACTGGAGCGGTATGTCATTGAACGAGTAGCAAATATTCAATGGACATTTTTGATAAGGTCTGTATTGCATAAGTTTTGTTTTAGAGAAATTTATTTCCAAATTGTGGTCCTTTAGCCATTTTCCTATTTTTATAAGTATATCGTCCAGTATTAAATTTAATTTGCTATCGTCGTCACATGGAAACACTATTGAGATGTCATCAGCAAAAAGGACACTGGACATTTATTTCTCTCGGCAAATCGTTGATATAGATTAGGAATAAAATGCACCCTAAGACGGATCGAATGAACGAATGAAATTGCGGATGGAAAAACCCAATAACACTTTGCCCGACCCGGGAATCGAACCCGAGACCTCATGCTTAGCAGTAGTGCTTGCGACCACTAGACCAACGAGGCAGTCCACTCAATCTGTGTGGTTTTTCGTCAAAATACCATTTCAAACACAAATCTACATGGTCTTCACATGATCAGACCAAAATTATGTCTGGACTTTAAAGAGACTGTGACCTCTGTGTTTGTGTAGGCCTTTCTTCTCAGAGTAGTCAGATAGGAAACGCCGATCTCATCTAGTTTTTAAAATATGATTGACATGTAAAAAGTGTTTGTAGAAACCTACTTACAGAAATAAAATAATTTATCATTGTATCAATGTGTGGCCTCAAAGCATATTCAACATTGGGTACTAAATTGTCCAGAATATTTTAGAAGGTACAAATAATTTTCCTACTTTCCAGATTAAAGCACCTGTCCCACCGCCAACGTTTAACGAGAAGCGAATAGAGCTAACAACTAAAAATGAGTTTTCGAGCAACGAGCAGCGATTAATGGCTGGTATGCGTATGTACCAAGCGTGAGTCTCTCAGTAAGTGTTTGCAACGGAGCTAGAATGTTGTGCGTGATGCTCAAGAACCGGCTTCTGAAGCAAACAACGATGGAACGTGGCGTGGCGATAGTTCCAGCGGCGGCCATTTTTTTTACACTAAGAACGACGCAGCGCGTACGCACATTGTTGCGCCGTCGATATCTCTTTTGTTAAACCGATAAAACCTTTATACTGTTATAGAACAAAGAAATTATACTTTACCTTTGGTTACTACCTCGAGTTTCAATTGATCTGACCTCAACAATTGGAGACCACAACGTGATCATGAAGTGTGCAGCATGAAAATCTGACGACGACGTCGGTGAGTGGTGACGCAACTGCGTGGTGCCCGCCAACGAAGCAACCCACACCCACTGTGGCTATAACTGTGATACGTGAGGCGATGATACTAGTCCAGACATTAACAAATTCCATTACATCCGTTCTTCATTAGAGGCAGCAGCATCTAATATAATCGAGTCATAGAGTGCATTGCACGCCAAGTGATCGTTGCTGAGCGAGTTCTCGCTTCGATAACTCTTGCCGCCGCGAAAAACGAGTCTTAGCCGGTGGTGTGAACAGTCAGCGATCAACTATTAATATATGTATCTCTTTTACTTACACAGGACCTACAATCTTTTATACGTTTCTTGAGCGAGATAATCGTTGATAGCTAGTCGCTTCCTCGTCGGCAGTGGGACAGGTGCCTTACGTGACCAATTTATTTCACAACTAGCTGTGCCCCACGGTTTCACACGCATGACTCTCGATTCCGTGCGAATATTAAAATAAAATTTTACCTATGTCCTAATCCAGGCCATGGTCTACCCATGTGTCAAATTTCATTCAAATCTGTTCAGCCGTTTTAGCGTGAAAGCGTAAAAAAACAAACATAAAAATCATTTTTTTTTTTTTTATATTGGATATATTAGTTAAGAGTTTAGATAAGTTACCCTCAAACATAATTTATTTTTCCACACATACATAATACCTACTAAACTCACCCGATATTCACATTCCCAATACCTAGCAAGTCTCAAAGAAACTGCAGGATTTTACTGTACGCCATTTCAAACCAGATTGCGACACTATTGCACTATAGGATCGGTTCAAACAAAAGGAACCACGACATCTATCGACTCAACTGATCGCTCCGTCCATTTGTTGCCTTATTTCGTTCTATTGTCCAAGTCTCTTCAATTTTCCGAAGGAATTCCTTCGAAGTATCTTAGTGTCTTCGTCTGTTATAAGTTCTTTTTAGAGTGTGCTCTATTCTTTGTGAGGTCTTCTGAAGTATAGACTTTTTAATAATCACGATTAAACTAAAATATTCTACATAGGTACATATAGGTTCGTAGATGGGTGACCATTAATTACATAATTATTTCGAAACCTCTTCGTGCCTCAGAAAGCACTTTAATCCGTTGGTCCCGGCTGTCATTCGTAGATCTTTGACAGTAGTTACAGGTAGTCAGAAGTCCAAAAGTCTGACAACTAGTCTTACTAATGGGTATCGTGTTACCCAGTGACTGGGTTGTGGGGGTCAGATAGGCAGTCGCTCCATATAAAATACTGGTATTGAGCTGCATCTGGTAAGACTGGGAGCCGACCCCAATATAGTTGGGCAAAGGCTAGGTAGATTGATTGGATTCTAAAAAACTGTATGTATGACGGAATATATCTATCCTTGATAAGATGCTAAGGCTTGCTGGCACCACTAATCACTAAATACATTTAGCTAAACGCTCCTATTTAAAATATCGGTCTATGTCTGTCAATAATTTGAGGTTGACAGAGACAGAACGATCACATGATGATCGTGGGTTCAACTGGATGGTGCTGATCCACGCGTCACGTTCGAGAACGGGCGCCGTTAGTTGAGGCTGGTCATCTCTTAACTGCCACGGCTTATTTGTATTATTAATTTTATATTTTGAATTGTTTCTTATTTTTTTTTTGTATATTGTTCTCACATATAGAAGTTACAAGAATAATGTACCCAGGATTTTGTAATATATTGATTTAAAAAGAGTGTCCTTGGAGTTTCTTGCCCGTTCTTCTCCATAGAGATCTACGTTTGGGAATGGGCAACTAGCTTCAACTTTCTGACTGACTGACCGACTCTTTGACAATTCAAAAGTGCCTGTAAATGGTTTAGTTGAAATAAATGCTTTGAGTTTGAGTTCGATGTACTAAAGACGTTTAGCGCAAAATGTATATTTAGTGATTAGTGGTGCAAACGAGCCTAATTGTATTTATTCCAAATTACTTTAAAAAAATATTAACGGAATTAAGGTACTCACTAGTTTACCTCAATTTTTTTTTACAGTTGTTAATTGTATGGACGCAAATCTGTTGGTAAACACACAACCTTTATTATTTATTCCTAAAATACAAAACGACACTCCGAATATATTTTCACGCCTTTACAGACCAATGGCGAAACCAATCAATATTATAAAATTTCACAATAAATAAAAATAAAACTTAGACTTCCGAGAAACTGATTTTGTTAAAAATACGACCAACACGTTCAGAATCCGAACGAAACCGCGACCAAATGATAACAATACCTTTTAAAAATCGAATACTGTAGCTCAATACATTTTGATTGCTCACTTTTAAGCTCTCTGGTATCTGTACATGTTATGTCTGCATCTGTATCCAATTGTGCGACCAAAAGTTTCCTGTCTTTTTAGATCAAATCAAATATTTTGGAAGTTTTTTTTTTTGATAATTGTGAGATCTTCTAACCTAAGTGTCATTGTATTCTATCTGCAAGCAAGTGTACAATTTTTTATTAAGTTTACATACATTTTTATTCCTAAATTATACATTCTTTTAGGGTTAAACTATTTTATTGTAATGTATTTTGCGAATAAGTTGATGTTGTGAGGTCAATATTTTATTAAGTCTTGTTTGTTCATTGGTTGTTTGAAAAAGGAATCGACGCGATAGAATATTTACACGTTTTATCTCCAGTTCATTTTGTATATCCAATTTTTCAGTTTATTAGAAAATAAGATATACCTACTCGTACTTCGTAGTTAATTTTTTTATTACTTTCATAAAGAAATAATAATGTAGGTAGGTACATTCTATAAATGAATTGCGAAAATCATATCTATAGTAAACCTGTCAATGTACCTACCTAACCCGTCAACTGGTTATTGAACCGTCTAATTGAATTTTCAATTAAATTGAAACCGGATTTATTGGAAATTTCCATTTTGCCTGTAAATAAGGACGGTGTTATGTTTAAGTGTAATTAATAACCCGTTGAGATTAATTACTTGTAATGTAGATAATCCGGTGTTGGTTACCATAATTATTGTTTCAGAATAAATTTTAATAGAATGTAGAGAAAATATGATGATTTAACATCACAACATGGAAAACTTTATAGTTAAATTGAAAGGGTCACTAATACTTAGATCATACATTGTAACATGCAAACCTAATGACCACAAAGTTCAGCAAATTGAACCTCATTAAATCATCAAGAAAAACTCACCAAAGAACAATTATCTGAACAGAATCCCAAAAATGACAACCCCTTACAAAAAAAACGCTCCAATTTTGCTCACAAACCTAACATTCCCGATCTTTAAAAGTAGATATTTCCACCATTTACCCTCAACCCGAAGAGACACTTTAGCCTCGTCATTATTTCAATAAATTTATTTATTTATCCTCACTGGAACGCCATACAGCAATTTTACCAACGGAGCAAAAAATACTTCATGTGCTGCTGTCCATACATCCTGTGCGCGGTGGACATCGAACGGGCGGCGATGGAACACGCAAGCTCACACAGAAGAAGAAAGAAGAAAAATATTTTAATTGGGACACGCGCAGGAAATAAAAACAGTAAAAATAAAAAACTTTTTTACAAAAAAACAACCGACTTCAAAAAAAAACACTAAAAGACGTGAAAAATAACTTTAATTTCGGAAGTCGGTGCCTTTGGTTTTGTATTTTCGTGTTTGGCCACCATTTTTCACTTTTTAGTTGCGGTACCTACCCCACACAAATTCGTATACCACTACTTGGTGTGTAAATAACAATGACAGGAAATTATTAACACATCATCCATAAAAACTAAGTGGAAAAAATCTGCAGAATTAAGGATAACTCAAAAACTACTGGTCAGACCTTGATCAAATGTAAATGGGACCACATGTGAAGCACCACCTATCAAATAAAAAAAGAATCATCCAAATCGGTTTACCCAGAAAAAAGTTAGGAGCTAACACACATTAAACAAAAAAACATAGAGACGAATTGAGAACCTCCTCCTTTTTGTGAAGTCGGTTAAAAAATAAAAAAGAGAATTTAAATCTAACAAAATTAACAACAACAAACAAGTAAAAAAAAATCCTATATCTCGCATAATACTGCACAATATAATGACAATTCTCCATAGTTCCATAACTCCATCCATATTGCGAACATTCTTTGTGAATTTTTGAGACTCAATGAATTTTTCAAATTTCAAAAATTCATCAAAATTGATAAAAACGGGAAATATGAATGAGTCTTGGTTTTCGCTCATCTCAACAATTAAAGGAAAAGGAAAAAGCTAACTTGATAGTGTAACTAATACCATCATCAAATCGTCACGAAGAGACTCACCAAAAAACAATACTCCCAAAAAATCACAACCCCTTACAAGAAAACGCTGCAATTTTGCCTACAAACCTGACAATCCGGATCTTTAAAAGTAGATTTTTTCACCATTTTCCCTCCACCCGAAGAGGCACGTTAGCAACGTCATTATTTCAATGAATGAGTCTTAGTTTCTCGCTCGGCTTGTTAGTAAGGGACGCACCGAATTTACCGTCTTTAAGCTCTGAAACGGGAAAGATTTCCGACAAAATTTGTTGGACATTTTTGACGGGTGTTATTTGGTAAATTATTTTGCGAGATAGTTAATGATAAATGATTTTATTTCTGTAAGTAGGTTTTGTACAAACACTTTTACGCGTCAATCATATTTAAAAAAATAGATGAGGTCGGCGTTTCCTATCTGACTATGAGAAGAAAGACCGAAACAAACTCGGATGTCACAGTCTCTTTTAAAGTCCAGATATAATCTTGGTCAGATCATGTGAAGATCATGTAGATTTCTGTCTGAAATCGGCTTTTGAGGAAAAACCACACAGAATGAGTGGACCTGTCCAGTCAGTGCACGCATTTATCAGTAATCGTGCAGCTCAACTTAGAACTTAAGAAGCTTAGCCTAAGGAGTTAGATGAGAATTGTATTGTAAACTAGTTGAAAACTAGGATTTTAGAATGGATTTTGACGAATTTTGTCAAGACAGGATTGTCCTTTCTCATACATAGACGGAATGATTACAGATCACCACGGTTGGTCTTGCAATTTCAAACTATACATAGGTACCCAGGTTTCCTCACAAGATTTACCTATGCTAAAACACAGCTGTCTCTAAAGAAATTTACATTGATAGTTAGGGACAGTCAACCACACGTCCAAGATCACACTTGAACTACGAATACCATCCTTGCTACGACATAAAGGCACTGTCATTATCAAATTGTTACTAAGAACGTTTTGAACTTACAATATTGTGCTTGAGAAACATAACTACAACTACAACAGCAAATTTTTATATTTTTATACCACTCGTAACTTTGACTAACTGCCGGTTTCAGAATCTTGATCAAAAGGTTACGAAGTTACTTCTTCAAGAGGGTCTCCAGCGTATCCAGCCTGTATACATAAAAAAACTGCCCAAAGTCTTGAAAGTTTCCGAGGGTACCAAAAACTGGGTCAATGTCAAAGCACCTAATTATTTCTTTCATATTAATTTATCGGATAATCTGAGCTTGGCTTTCGTAATATTCTCAAAAATTGGCCAAGTGCGAGTCAGACTCGCGCATTAAGGGGACTACATGACCAAAACGAAAATTTATAATGCCTTAAAATATATGATCCACTGCAGTAACCAAAATCAGAAAAATATATGATATTCTTCTGGATATATGGTAGTTAGAGAGTGTGTTGAAAACATAATGCAATTAATTTGATATGATAGGAAAAAATCACGAAGATACATCTAAAAAAATATTTTAGCGATTAAAAACCATGCTAATATACATGCAAACATTCAGATTTTTTGTTAGATTATTCTACAAGTAACATACTAACGTAATAGTGTTTAATTTTTTTAGTCCAATGAATAGATTTTTTGTAAATCCATAATTGCTTCATATTTTGCAATAAATTACCAGCGTTGTGTCATCGCGCGTCTCTTTCTTTTCTATGCAATCCGACAGTGACCGCGCTTTAGCTCTTGTAAGCCTCTTAAGGATTCTGTGCTACCAAAACTATGAGAGTTCTTTTTATTTTTTACCACGATAGTGTTAGGTTTCCCAAATATGTTGGGGTCGGCTTCCAGTCTAACTAAATACAGCTGAATACCAGTATTTTACATGAAGCGACTGCCTATCTGACCTCGACAACCTTGTTACTGGGTAACACAATACCCAAGACTAGTTGTCAGACTTTTGGGCTCCCGACTACCCGTAACGACTGTCAAAGATCTACGAATGACAGCCGGGACCAATGGCTTAACGTGCTTTCCGAGGCACGGAGGCGTATCGATATGCAATATATGGTCATCCATCCACGAAAAGACCGCGGCAAGCATAGCTTAACCTTTGATACACCCGTGTGGCTGTTATTATTTAGCCTCGAGCCCCTTGATAGTGGCCATAGTAACACATATTATGAATTCTCACATATTTTGGAAATCTGTACTGGTTACCTATTAAAATAAAATAGAGTCCCTTTGTCACTCTTAGGATACGAAATCCAAAAAATTAACAGTCAATGAGTATCTTGTGTATTGTATACTAGCTGCGCTTCGTGGTTTTACCCGCGTTAGTGTCGATCCCGTGGGAATATCGGAATAAAAAGTATCCTATGTCCTAATCTAGATCATGGTCTATCCATGTGCTAAATTTCATGCAAATCTGTTCAGTCATTTTAGCGTGAAAGCGTAACAAACAAACATACAAAAAATCAAATCTTTACTCTTTAATTTTTCTCTTTTTTATAATGTTACTAGCTGCTGCCCGCGGCTCCGCCCGCGTTGAAATTATCCCACGGGAACATGCTACCCAGACAAAAAAAGCCTGTGTTACTCCTTATAACATCAGCTATCTGCCAGGGAAAGTCCTATCAAAATCGATTTAGCCGTTTCGGACATTACCCAGAATAAACAGACAAAGATAAAAATAAAATTTTGTTTTAAGTACCGTATTATATACTTTCATATGCATTTAATAAAAAGATGTTATTTTGACATTACAGATATTTGAATTTTATTAAAATTTATTTTATATAGATGTAATACATTACCTAATATATTCGTTATAGATCAGACCAGTGACCCGCCCCTGGATCACAAGGATGCAATAAAAATAAAAATAAACTTTCTTGCAGACCGCATGATCCATAAAAAAAACACAATAAAAAATAAAGTTAATATTATACAAAAAAAGAAATACAATAAAAAAATGGCTTCCATCATTCATTACATACACAAAATATCAAACATGTCAAAACATCGAGATTTCTGTGCTATATCTAGTAAGTAAATATTAATGTATTCTACATGTAAATCTTCCGGAATAAAAGCTCTAAATTATAGCGAAAACCACATTAAAATCCGTTGTGTATTTTAGAAAACTTAAGCGGTCACACAGAGAGACAGAAAAAGTGACTTTGTATAATATTTACTATGTATAGAACAGCGGGGTAATTGCGTAAACAGCAGGAATGGTTTTCATTTTGACAGTTCAACAACATTCATTGCGTCATTTACGTTGTTGAGCAGACAATTTTTTCGAACACATGAAGCAATGGATTAGCAATATGCTTCAAAATGATTCAGATTGTGATTCAGATTGTGTTACGCAATTAGGGTGCAAATGTGTTACAATTTTGACGTACAATTATTTCTATTTATCTATATATCTTGTCAAAATCGCCAGTCTTGATAGTCGTTTCGGTAATTTTCGCAGTCATATTACGAGAAGAAAATGGGGACGCTACTACCCGTTGATAGGTAACAGCGCCTTAGACGCTTTTACGACATATTATTACATATGATCATCTTCTTGTCAGGAATAATATAATAGGTATAATTAAAAAACCCCCGACACAAAAAAGAGCTGATAAACTTGAAATGGCTTAATTGATTTTGATAATGCATGTCTAAGAACCACCGCTAGAAAACCTGCTTTCAAATAAAAAAAATCGCATCTAAATCGATTCATCCGTTTAAGAGCTACGGTGCCACAGACACACACACACATACATAGCGGTCAAACTTATAGCACCCCTCATTTTGAGTCGAGGGTTAAAAATGCCCCTTAATATCGTTGTTTGACTAGAATACTAAGGGCGAATTTCACCTATTAAAACTTAACGTGATCACCGCGTTCAGTTTCATTGGTGACATTGACACTAAATAAAATACAATTTATAATTTTCGTTCAGAAAGCCAAATTATAACCCGTAATTACAACAAAAGAATCATATTAACTCATACGAAAACTCTGCATTTCAAAACCTAGTCTGTCGTTTTGTTGAGTCAAAAGTCGGAAGCCTTCTTCGTTGAGCCGCATCTGTTGAAAAGCTGTATCTCATTTTCGATGTTGAGCTGAACACTGCAAAGGTACATTTTGCGTTTATTGAGTTAATGAGCTAAATGGTGTTTGTTTTGGGATGTCAAGCCTTTTTTCAGAAGGGTGAGAAGTTGGTACCACTTGATTTAACAAACAACTTTTTTACTGATTTATTCAATCTGATGTAATAGTAAAGATTATCTGGAAAAGAGCCGGAGTTACCGACATAGTTTGGAAAGTAAGCACGCTGAAGTGACGATGGACTGGCCATTTTTGCTGAAGGACCGATGGCCGGTGGAGCAGACGAGTCCTGGAGTGGAGACCGCGTATCGACAAGCGTAGTGTGGGATGCCACCCAGCTAGATGGACCAAAGACCTTAAGAAGGTAGCTGGGACAGACTGGATGCAGAAGGAGAAGGACAGGGTATTGTGGCGTAGCTTGGGAGAGGTATAGACCTCTCCACCAGTGGACTGTGATAGGCTAAGTTGATTGATCTAAAACATAACCCTATGATGCATGTTCTCCAACCAACGCCAATTTTGAAGCTGTCAAGAATTTCCCAAAAAAAAAACCTAATTTAATTTTAGTCAGCTAGGAAGGTGATGCTCCATATTTGTTTCTCGTATCTGCTTTTGCACAAGAAATTCAATTTCGCAGTCAGGCCGGTCAGGGTTTTGAAAATGCATGTCAAACTGTTTTCAAAATATTGGTAGTTTGACGACGATGGCACTTCACGGGAAGTGAATAAAGGGGTTACCGCCGCCTCTAGAATCAATCAATCTGTCAAGCTTTTTCCCAAAAAGGTTGGCTTCTAGTCTAACGGGACACAGCTGAATACCAGTATTTTACATGGAGCGACTGCCTATCTGACCTTCACAACCCAACCAACAAGTTTATTTGTGTGGACGCATAGGGAATTGTTTGCGAAAGCAAGCGATGTAAATTCTCGCAGCAGGCGCGACCCCTACAGGCTCGTGTTAGATGTCCTCCCAAGGCTTGCGAAATATAATAAAAGCTGCATGTTTATGTGTGTCCAGGTTTATAATAGAATATCAAATTAATTAAAAACATTAAATACAAGATTGATTAAAATTAAATTGTACAAATCAGCTAATAGTTTTTACAGTATTAAGGAGTTCCTGGAACATAAAATCCCATGATGACTGATTTTATCGTTATGCATGTAAAATTTGCACGCTTATATCTATAAAGCAAAACATGTCTGTTCACATTATTAACATTACCATCTTTTATACCATGTTTTTAGCAAATAAATGATATTATTATTTCCTTTATTTAATTATTTACATATAAATTACATTTTTAAATATTAGAATATAAAAAACATAAAAATATTTAAAAATATAAAAATAGTAGCCCACCGGTATCGGGAACAGGGTCCAAGCTACCGGCGGTCAGGGCTCCAGAGAGAGGAACCTACTAACAATGCGAGCCGTGTCCAGAAGTACCGCTTTCTGAATCAACCCCTTGATCCAGCTGCCCAACGAGAGCCTCCTCAGGTGTTGGTCGAGGCTCTTGGCTATTAAGCCATTGGCTGTCACGACTATCGGCACAATGATCGCTGAGTCCACATCCCACATGTCGACAACCTCGCGAGCCAAGTCTAGATACTTGATTTGTTTATCTTTCTCGGCTTTCACGAGGTTCCCGTCATGCGGGACCGTTATGTCAACAATCATTGCGCGCCGCTCTAATCGATCCACCACCACTATATCAGGCTTATTGGCAACAATAGTCCTGTCAGTGATGATGGATCGATCCCAGTACAATGTGATATGTCCATTTTCGAGAACTGGGTCGGGCACATACCTGTAGTACGGCACTTCCGATTCTACAAGGCTGTATTTCAGAGCAAGTTGCTGATGGATAATCCTGGCTACAAGGTTGTGTCTATGCAAGTACTCTTCGTTAGCTAGACGAGAACATCCGGAGATAATATGTCTGATGGACTCACCCGGACGATGGCATGCCCGACACACGTCAACCGTCCCGTCCTTCATAATATGTCTCCGGTAGTTATTCGTTAAGATAACTTCGTCCATAATTGCACAGACAAAACCTTCGGTTTCTCCAAAGAGGTCACCGAAACGCAGCCAGGCTACGGACGCTAGTTGGTCTACATCGGGCCCATGTAGGGCCCGAAAAAAGCGTCCGTGAAGCTCCTTACTCTGCCATACTTCCATGCGATCATTAGTGTCAAGCACTACTGGTTTGCGCCAGTTCTCTTTAGCTAAGGAGAGCGGGGTGAGGCCCTTGTACACTTTGACCACATCCGTATGCATCCCCACGTCGGCTTCTAAGAAATATTCCCTAAGACTGCATATCTCGCGATTGTGGAGGGTCTTAGCATTTAAAAAGCCTCGACCTCCACACTTTCGCGGGATATACAGTCTCATTACCGATGATCGTGGGTGATGCATTCGATTTGCAGTCAGCAGTGTACGGACCTTCCTATCCAGGGCGTCGAGTTCGGTCTGAGTCCATTTGAGTATGCCGAAAGAGTACATCAAAACCGGCATGACCCAACCGTTAAAGGCGCGCACCTTGTTTCCGCCTGATAAAAGACTATTAAATACTTTTTTCAGGCGGCCAAAGAAGCGCTCCTTTAACGACTGCTTCATGTCAGTACCATTGATGCCCAACGCTTCCGACATACCCAAATACTTATAGGTGTCGGATGCGGAGAGGGCTCTAAGGTTTATGGAATATGAGAGTTGGGTTCCGACGGATTCCACAATCTCCCCTCGCTTTACATGCATGACCGCACATTTGTCCACACCAAATTCCATCCTGATGGCGCTACTGAAAGTTTCAGTTACTTTCAGTAGCTCCATCAGTTGCAAATTGTTGGGGGCAAAGAGTTTTAGGTCATCCATGTAGAGGAGGTGAGATATAACCTGACCACCTCTCCTCAGCCGATAGCCTAGACCTGAATCCTCCAACAGTGTGCTTAGAGGATTCAAGGCTAAGCAGAACCAAAGCGGACTCAAACTATCACCCTGAAATATGCCTCGCTCGATCCTTATCGGTTCGTTATCTCTCTGGATATTTCGACATCCTGGATAGTGAAGGATCGTTCTCCATTGCCCCATACATGACTTCAGGAATGTGCGCAGAGTTGCATCTACTTTATACAACTCCAGCACCCTCACAAGCCATGTATGTGGCACCGAGTCATACGCCTTCTTGTAATCTATCCAACATGTCGACAGATCCTTTTGGGAACGACGAACCTGTTGGCTAATGGCCATATCAATGAGGAGTAGCTCCTTAGTACCACGGGACCCGTTCCTACATCCATTTTGAGAAGGAGACATGATGGAGTTGGTGTCTATATGTTTGTTAATTTTAGCTCTCAAAATGGATGTAAGAACTTTATAGACCGTCGGTAAACACGTGATCGGCCTATAATTTTTGGGTTCCGCAGTACTACCTGATTTATGGAGCAGGTGGGTAACTCCTGTTGTTAGGAACTGGGGTAGCGAACCAGATTCTATAGCAACCTGGTACTGAGCCGCCAAGCGAGCGTGCGACCTACCAAATCATTTGATCCAGAAGTTCTGCAGTCCGTCCGGCCCTGGAGACTTCCAATTAGGCAGCGGACGGACTGCACGAGTTACATCTTGGGGACAGATGGAAATAGCTCCCATTTCTGGTATTGGATCGCAGGCTCGCTCGACTTCCCGACCCCAATCACCTTCGGTGTGACTGACAGGCACCGACCAGATATTGCGCCAGAAAGAACACATGGCATCATCATCCGGCAGGCACGTGTCAGCCACACCTTGATCCGGTCGCTCCCAACCCCTATAAACCCACCTTTCATCGCGTTGGAAGGTGCGATTCTGAGTGTATCGCTCCACTCGCCGCTTATACCGACGAATACGGTTCGCCCATGCATACACTTTCTGCTTCTGGAAGTCGATGCGCTCTGTGACACAGGACATGTAGTCCTGAGGGCTGATATTAGTCCCTGCGAACGCGCGTCTCACAAAGCGCATCACTCTAGGGCGAGTATTGCCCTCCCTGAAGCAGATTAGTTTGCCGATGAGTGCTCTGGCCCCACCAATACGGCGCTCAATTCTGCACTGCCAAGCTGGTACGGCTGGTTTCGGTCGTGTAGGTCTAGAATCATTAGCAAATTTGATGTGAGCTATACGACATGCCGCTACAGCCGCGCAGTACAGGATCGAATGTGTATCGGTGAGGTCTACGCAGTCATCAAAATAATTTGACAACTGCGCATCCAGTGCCGCCACCAGCACCCTATTTTTGTTATGCATGGGTAAACGAGGTAACCGTGGTCTAAGTTCGGGCGATATGAACCGATATTCTCGAATCGCATCCTCCAAAGCACTCCTCAATTCATCATTGCACTGGGTACTTACGTTTGTAGCCCTATCATCACTCTCCTCGTCTGCTTGACTTGTGTTAGACTGTGGTAGTACTACCACAGTCTGCGACGGGGGGGCGATGACATGACTACTCTGCATTTCATTTCGCAGGCGATCAAGTACAGTGTCATCCAACATATGATTACGTTGGATGACCCGCACCTGATCCGACAGTCGTTGTGCCGACACGTTGACAGCTGGCTCAAGCACCTGAAAAAGAGAGAGCATCCGAACACGGTACGCGGTCAGATTGTTTCCCCCCTCTGTAGCCCCATAGTATGAGCGCATGACGTTTTCGTTGATGGATCGCGTCCATCTCATGCGCTGCACACTTCCGCCGGAACTGGGACCCTATCAGAGGCCGGTGGGCCTCGAGGTCCTAAACCGTCCGGCGGCCGGTGTCCTCCATGTCGACGAACAGGTGGTGGCGTCGTGGGCGGGGAGAAATACTCGTCGCTCGAGCTCGACGCAACTACCGCGGCCGGTGTCGTCACAGCGCTCACAGTGGGGCTGGATACCGGCGGCGGCGAGGCGGAGCTGAGCGAAGAGTCCGGAGGTGGTGGGTGTGCTCGTCTTTTAGCAGATCTTGTCAACATCATTTCATTTTCTTAATATTTTTTATATTATTATTATTATTATTATTATTATAACCCAACTCAACTCAAATCAAAGCATTTATTTCAAATAAACCAATTACAGGCACTTTTGAATTGTCAAGGGGTCGGTCAGTCAGAAAGATGAAGCTAGTTAGCGATTCCAAAGCGTAGTAGGTACCTAGTTACCCTGTTACTAGGTAACACGATACCTCTTGGTAAGACTGTCGCTACCGCTTACCGCTGTATATAGAATGTGCAACATACCTAATTATTATCGAATTATTGCTGACCTTAGAGAAGTTGATGTTTTGCAATAATTTGACCAATTCTTTTAACACTCTGTAGCGGTATCAACATCGCCACATGCGAGTTACACGTCATACTGACGTCACGCAAATCCTGCATCGCGCAAGCAGAGTTTACCGTGCGACTAGCATATATACAACGTCCCGACGACCGACGTTTTCTATAGAGTATGAGTGAACTTTACACCCTGTTCCTCATACCTCTATAACTCCATCAACCTAGTAATGAAATTAGTGCAGCCTACTATTTTCCTGGAAAAACTCTTTCTAAATACCTGTCTGTACTGGCCATCTACATTTAATACCACATTCATTTCACCAGCTAAGTTCAATTACACTGAAATAAACAATTACTCTGACAGTACATACAAACAGTTAATTTATCTTCATTCAGTCAACAATAAATCACTTTTTGCAAGATTGATGCTTAGCCTGGATTTTGGGCTACAATTTGGGATAAAACTAAAAAAAGTTGCCGACGCGTCTCTATAGGGAATATTGTGCTTCCGCGAGGAATTTAATAGAAAAACTGTTTTAATCTCGGTGAGGTCAATGTTTCCCGGAGTTATTATTTTATACGTCGTCCTAGTCGGCTGGTTTTATTTTTGATGAATTTCTGGGAAGTTCACAATATTGTGATACACTACGTGTGTTTGCAATGTTTAACTAACTAAGGGGATGTAGTCGAATGGAGAAATACACGTTGTTTAATTAATTTGATTATTATTTATATCAAGGAATTAACGTGATACATTGACGGGTCTAGCCCCTATTAAACCCGACTACTAGCCCGATAGTTGCTGAACATTAGCGCTGTTGACGATAGGTTCGTCTGAAGTCACAGCATTATGCTGCTTAACTGCTTAATTGTTCTTATTAAAGTTGTTTGTTCGGCATTATGTTTTTGTTTTGATTGTTTGTTTGTTGTCACTTGCCAGTGTCGCAACACAGAGCAATGTATATTGACTTGTCCGTGTAGTTTGGAGGCCTGGAGACCTGTAACACAGGTATTCCTAGTACAGGCTCCAGTCTCCACAACATTAATGTATTTTTGTATACACAATTATGTATTGTACTAACTTTTTATTATGTGGTTGAGCAAATAAACGTTTTTATTATTATTATTATTTATTGTCTGATCCCTGACCCTAACATCAAGCAATGGATAAAATTGTCAAAGTTTTATGGATTGAATACGAGGCTTTTAGCTATTTTGTATGTGTATTTTAATGTCATTTATACGTAACGTGCAATTTGTTTGTGCAGAATAAACTATTTTTCTTTCTTCTTCTTTCTACTTTTCTACTAAAACAAAAACTATTTTAGACCATTTGAAAGCTTATTCCAAACTTGCTTGACTATTCGAATATAACTAGAGTTAATTTACTACCAGCCTGCGGAACATAAGATTGATATATGCAGACAGCCTCTACATATAATACCTACATCGTATATCGTAACTTACATTAGGTACACCTTTCGAGAAACAGATCATAGTAGAAGAGTGTTTTGTTTAGAAGCTCGTCAAGCAGAAGTTAGTAGATAATTTATCACCATGATTATATTTGGCACCAAGCAGCGTGCAGGGTATGGGTACCGGAGTAATCACAAGCACTAGAGACATTTCTGATTAGTCTTTGGGATGGGAACACCAGGGATTGGAAACCGGTATGAATTTGGGTTCTGCTTCTACATTTCGGTTCTTAAAATTTTCTTCTTTTCTTTACTGTTCCAGTTTGGTTCTGATTCCAAAGTACCGGTTCCAAATAAAGGTTCCAATATACAAATTTCGTACCATCCGATTTAAAGGTTTTCTGAGAAAGAATTACGACATGATCTACCAAAATGTACCCCTCTCCCCTCTCAAAAGGTACTCCCACCTCTTCACCCACCGCACAGTGGGCTGAAAATTGAGTTTCAGAGACATATTTAACGAAAGATAATCATAAATTTATAATAATGTTTCATAATTATGAAAATTCATAGGTGGAACAAATTTACAAAGTGTGACGATTGATATGAATTTTATGATAATTATTCAGTAAATTCAATTTGCAAAAAACTAGAGAAAATTTGAATTTCGCGGGCTACAACTGAGGATTCACGTTAAGCGGTACGCACACTTAACAAATTTCCGAAGATTTTTGTTTGTTTAGTTTAGAAGTGAGCCCATAAAGGCATTATTTTGTCCTACGTTCGACCTAGGTCAAGCCTAGATACTGTGTCTGGATCAGATTAACCCCAATTACACGCTGTCGCACCCGCGTTGTTTACTAACACCACGCTTGCTGATAATAGAACTAGCAAAGGTCGTGGGACGAAATATGGAAAAAGTTGTCGTGGGCCGAGATAGGACAAAAATTGTGACCTTTTATACAGCTGATAATAAAGGCACTTGGACAGTTACAGAATATATATATTTGTTTTTGGTTATTTAATAGGTAAAATAAAATAAAAACCCAATACAAAGAAGGGCTGATGATCTTGAAACGGCCGAACAGATTTTAATAAAACTTGTCGAAGAACCATCGCTAGCGAACCTGCTTTCAAATAAAAAAACTGTATCCAAACCAGTTCACCCGTTTAACAGCTACGGTACCAGAGACAGACACACACACAAATAGCGGTCAAACTTATAACACCCCTATCTTTTTGCGTCGGGGGTTAAAAATTGAAGTGCAAAGGCCTTCTCTTGAAAAGAGAAAGTAAAAGCATTCATTACTAAGCTTGCTTGTTGACGATTATAGACTTCATTACCTATTAGATGTCCAGGTATCCTCACAACGTTCTTTTATAGAAAGTAAGTATTAGGCTTTCCAGAGGAAACAAAAAAAACCATATGTAATGATTATGAAACTGGCAAAAAAGTGGGTACTAGCCCTGTTTAAAACCACCGTCTTTGTGCTTAAGAAACAGGCAGCTCTACTTCAGGTCCATCACTCGAAATTAAATCGTTAATTATTATTGAGTAAAATAGGTAAACATATTTTATATTACAACACATGGACAGCTGATCTCATACCGAAAGAGTGTTACCAATACAAAAAAATATATGAAGCACGGATAACTCTTGCTGATTTATGTTGCCATAAATAAAAATATAACGTTATCCTTGCGCCGAGGGTTAAAAATAAAAAAAATGCCTATACTTATATGTTGATTTGGAAAAGGAAAACGTCGTCAGTTTGAGTGTGTAGTTGGGGATATGGTTGTAGGGCGTGTACATAATGGACGATGCTGGTGATACTTTCATACATGGATCGTTTGCTGCAGTGAATGGTCTTTGGAGACGTGCACTTAAATAGCCAGTGTGATGATAATAATAATTATAAACAAAAAACAACCGACTTCCAAAAAATAACACTATAAGACGTGAAAAATAACTTTAATTTCGGAAGTCGGTGTCTTTAGTTTTGTATTTTCGTTTTTGGCCACCGACTTCCGAAATTAAAGTTATTTTTCACGTCTTTTAGTGTTATTTTTTGGAAGTCGGATGCTTTTTTGTAAAAAAGTTTTTATTTTTCACTTTTTAGTTGCGGTACCTACCCCACACAAATTCGTATACCACTACTTGGTGTGTAAACAAGAGTGACAGGAAATTATTAACACATCATCCATATAAACTAAGTGGATAAAATATGCAGTATTAAGGATAACTCAAAAACTACTGGTCAGACTTTGATCAAATTTAAATGGGACCATATGTGAAGTACCACCTATCAAATAAAAAAAGAATCATCCAAATCGGTTCACCCAGAAAAAAGTTACGAGCTAACACACATAAAAAAAAAAAAAAAAAAAAAAAAAAAAAAAAAACCTACAGACGAAATGAGAACCTCCTCCTTTTTGTGAAGTCGGTTAAAAACAGAATAAGGTTGACGATTTCATATTACTTTATAATCATTGCAGGAAACTAAAGCCGTATTGGGTTGTATTCTTGAAATATATTCAGTTTTGAATCTCAATTGTTATATCTACTGTCGAAGTCTAAACAAAATAAATATAGTTTTAAATCGAGATTTGTGACAGAGCATCTTTATAAAAACGGTACGTTAAACCTATGATCTTTGCCGATATTGAAGCCCTCTTCGCTTAGCATAACAGCGATTCAAAACCTTCAGAATTGAAAATATTCTCTAAAACCAAAAGGACGAGTCAATTATGGACACTTACAAAAATATAGTTTGTAAGAAAAGAAAATTATTATACTTTTAGGAACCAGGCTCAACTCATCTTTAATTTATACGAATAGGCCATATGGCCTATGGGTATAGGTATATACCTATCATCATAATAATAGGCTCAATTCCGTACAAAACAGACTTATGGTACTATTTAATAATACCTTTGTATAATGCATAAGCCTGCGAGGTGAACCCCGAGTCATTTGATCAATGTTATCACTAAATCAGAGGTAATGCCACAACGTAAGGTACCTTTGGACATAAATATTTTCCACATAAGCGGCGTGAAGAATAATTATGATGTATGAGAGAACGAATATTTCATGAAGTCTTAAGAGAATTTTGGTTCAGAGGAGAAAATATGCAATACGCACGTTAAATTTGGTACATTTCGAATTGGTTTCAGTGACAGACGCAAAGTAATAACATTTTAAAACACCTCTTTGGTGGTCATGTGACTAAAAACTTAGTAAAAAAGTCGAGAGGTGTCGTAGGATACCCGATTGGAACGAAGTTTCTTTCGTTGTATTAATTAACAGGCTCAATGAAATAAATTAACAGTGTCGTGACCTGTCGTGACGGTCAAATTTTTCACTTTTTGCGGCCTGGCTCTCATCGCCAAGTGTGCAGATAACGTGCGATAACGTTCTAAAACGTTCGGGAAAGGCCACCGCGTCATCTTTATTTATCGTAGGAAATCTTCTACATGGGGCCTGCGAGTTCAGTTACTTAGTTGTTAAAATACCTACTACGGTACTGTTGATTTGAATTATACCCAGGATAGAATAGACAAAATGACTGATTGTAGAAAAAAATCTTTAGGCATCTGTCAACAATATGTCATTTTGTCTATTCTGTCGTCGACAAATTTCGTTTCTATGGCGGTCATGCTACGCGTGCAGGTGATTTATTGATTTGAGACAAATCAATAAATCAACAAAAAATCACAAATTTTAATGATTTGAAACAAACGCTAGTCCTAGAACAGCTGCAGAATTGGTAATTCAAAAAAGCGTAATTTTCTTTTGTTACATTGTACAAAATCATCAGGAAAATAATGATTTAAAATACCTCCTCTCTTCCTACCTACCCTATTTCTATTCTATACAACAGAAACATGATACATTTCTCTCTAACAACACCACATTTTACTCTTTCCACCGTAAATGACGCGTCATCAGAAGGAAATGAGTTACCATTGTATACGTACTCGTTGAAGAACAACCTGTTACTGTGTCTAGTATTTCAATTGGATTTTTATACAACATATAACACGGACTTGAACGGGCTTGAACGAATGTATTGTGGGAAACTGCGGGGTAATTGCGGAACACACTAACAGTAGGAATGCCTTTCATTTTGACAGTTTTTCAGACAGACAAATTTTTCGAACATATGAAGCAATGGATTAGCAATAATCTTTAAAATGATTCAGATTGTGATAGATGTGGTGCTGAGGTGCTGGACCTAAGGTGTGGAAAATGGTTGTGTAAAATGAGCCGTTTGGACCCGATTTTTATAAGTAAGGTCTTTTGCTAAAGTCTAAACTGGCGTGACCATAAAATAGGCCCATAAAATACCTTTGCTAGTTTGGGGTTAGTTTTTAGTGTAACGAAATTGGTTTTAGGAGCTCTGATTTCGGATAGCAAAATTGCTGGGTAACTTTGACTTTAAATTGGTAGACTTTAAAACATCAATCTACCTTTATCATTTGTCATAGATAGGTATTTGTATTACATCTGAAAACAATGTTTTCGTGCTCCTCTAAACACTCTGAGCTAAATGGTGCTAATCAATGCGTCATGTTCGTGAACGGGTGCCGTCAGAGTTGCCACGGCTTCTTTCAATTTATAATTAATTAATATTTTAATTATTTTTACTACGGACGCATTTAACGTCGTTCTCACATGCATAATTTCAACATGAATAATGTAACCAATATTTTGAAATCATATTTTGATTTAAAAGAGTGTCCGTGAAGTTTCTTGTCCGTTCTTCTCCACAGGTACCTACTACGCTTTGGAATGGGCAACAACCTTCATCTTTCTGACCGACCGACCCCTTGACAATTCAAAAAGTGCCTGTAATTAGTTTATTTGAATGAAATGCTTTTGACTTTGAGTTTGACTCATCTCAATATGTATAGAATGATCATCCATGAATGGACAGAAAGCAAGCCAAGCACAGCTGCCTAGTTTCACACATACCAGCGATGCTTACGGTTCTCATTTAAACTATTAAAGAGCATGAGTATTGGTTAGGAAGACATATAGTGACCTTATTGGTGATGTTCTTCAGAAAGGTCAGGTGCGAAGTACTCACAACCGGCGTGCGTGTATAACCAGATGTATGAACGTAAACGAGGCACAAGGAGTATGTAAGGATCGTAGCTTGTGGCATTCTGTAGTTTCTGCCTACCCCCATGGCATGGAGGCGTGAGTTTATGTATGTACGTATGTATGAGTATTGGTTCCTATTCCTGGGCTCGATTCCCGGGTCGGCCTGGCAGTGTTATTGGGTTTGTCCATCTAGAATTTCTCCGTAGCAGTCTGGAGTCTGGATTTGTGCCCGGTTGATGGCAATAGGCTCGCCCCCTGTTACATGGGACTTAAACATTATTGGAAAAATGTGTGTGTACTATACACACCCGTCAGTCTAACCTTCCGGGAATGCAGACGTGATGTTATGTCATATTATGTGATAAATGATAAATGATTTTATTTCTGTAAGTAGATTTTTACAAACACACGTCAATCATAAAAGGTGTATGGTCCTTCAGCCCCCATTTTTTTAAATCTTTCAACCCCTTATAACATTAATATGACTAACTCCTACCCACCGTCTAACCAGCGAGATACCCACATCAAACTAATGAATGATGATAAATAAAAGCCTGCAGTCATTGTACGTTCAAGCGTATTACATAATTCATGAACGTTAGGGCACGCTCAGGTAATGTTAGGAACAAAGAGAACGCTCTCAGAGAAAAGGGGATGTTTTTGTTGATTTCTCATGGTTGTATTAGTATAGATTTTAGTGAACTGTAGTAGGAAACTGTTCTTTGAAAGTGTTATTTACAAAGAAAGGAGATGGTTAGGTTAGGTGGTTAGGTAATAGGCACGCCACAATTGCGGCGGTAAGTCCCCTCTTTGAGGAGTGGCTTGAGAGGCGCCACGGCGTCCTCACCTTTCGTCTGACGCAGGTCCTCACCGGACATGGCTGTTTCGGGAAGTTCCTGTTTCGGATAAGGCGGGATGAAACGTCCGGGTGTTGTTATTGTGTGGATTGACCGGTGGACACGGTGGAGCATACGGTGGAGGTCTGCCCGGCTTGGGCAGAGGACCGCCGTGTCCTCGTGGCGGCAATCGGCGAGCAATGGGCAGCTTGCCGTCTACCAGTCTACCGTCCGCCGTTGAACAGGCCCGGGTCGACGGCGCGTTGTATTCCACGCGCGCCCCAAAGAGATATCAGTATAACTGATGGGGTCCGATAGGGCCGATGCCTGCCGGGGTCGCGGATTGTTCGAAAGAGTTACCGTGGCCCTGGCGCACAGGCAACTGAAGGAACACGGGTGGGTTTTAGTCAGTAAGAGTCTGACACTGCCTTCCCCTCTACCCAGAGCGGGAGAGGTTATTTGATGATTTCCCAACTAAAAACAAAAAATGGTGGTTAGGTTAGGTTTTCGAATTTATGTATTTTGTTTTCCCTTCTACTCTTACACACGTTGTCTAGATCTTTTTTGATATAATAATAATCCCTTTATTGTCAGGAAACTGAGGTCCATAGATAAAATACATAAATTACAAAATAACAAACTAATCCTACTAATATTATAAATGTGAAAGTTTTTGAGGATGGATGGATGTTTGTTACTCTTTCACGCTAAAGCTCCTGAACGGATTTGGATGGAATTTGGAACATAGATAGTTTATAACCTGGATTAACATGTAAGATACTTTTAATCCCAGTAGTACGTTCCCGTGGGATAATTTCCGACATCCACCGGGCGAAGCCGCGGCAAAAGCTATTACATTATAAAACTATTACATTATACTCTCATACATCATACTCTCATACTTTCATTCATCTCATACATTATACTCTCCTATCGCAGGTATGCTGGAAGAGATTTCTTTAGAATAAGCATTACCTTTGTACGTATTTTTCTGTTCCTTTCTTCCTGTCTGTTTATATATGTGTACATAAATGGTTAAATAAATAAATAAATAAGGTTAAAGGAAACCTGACCATGCTCTGAAATATTATGTAGTTCAAAATTCAAACATGGCAATTAAGTAAAAAATATTGGGGAGCGGCTCTTGACGGAATGATAACAGCAGCACGGGTCGATTGAAGGTTAAGCTACGCTTGCCGCAGTCGGTTCGTTGATGGGTGACCATCCATTACATATCAAGACCCCTCCGTGCCTCAGAAAGCACGTTAAGGCGCTACCCTGAGCAAAACCTTGCGATAGTGCGTTATTAAGCAACTATTAACTCATTAATTAAGAGTAATAAACTACATCTAAAAGCACATTATTAATGTTCGTTATTCTATCATCACATTGCTCGTTCTTATTTGCTTTTATGTGTTGTAATTACATTTAAAATCTCCTTATAAAAAAGTGACTAAAATTATTGATTGCATGCATCTTTTCTTAAAGGTGACGTTCTAATAATTTAAGGATTACACTAATGGATAGATAGTTTAAAAAAAATCTAAATAATTGTCGTTTTATTTTGTTTCAAAAGCTCACTTCTCTGTTTTTTTATTAAAATAATTCCACAATTTTTGAGAATTCTATGATAAATGGGCGTGCGCAGGGGGCGGGACAGAGCGAGACTCAGCGACGGAACAGAGAAAGACCGAACACTTAAGGTCGTTTGGTCAGGGAAACGCCTTAAGCCATTGGTCCCGGCTGTGTGGGCCGGCAGATAGGCAGTCGCTCCAAGAAAATACTGGTATTCAGCTGCAACTGGTTGGGCTGGAAGCCGATCCCAATGTAGTTAAAAGCTGAGGCAGATTTGAGTTCAGTAAAAAATGCAAATAAACTGTGAACAGCGTTGTGAGTTACAATATAGTTTGATAGTTTGGTGTATTTCTTTTTTCTGTGATTTATATTGTACCTATTCGTTGAGCAACTAGAAATAAAAAATTGTTACTTAATAATTACTTACCTAATGTTCCAAAACTGAGTGAAGACACTGACTCCTGTAACACAGGTACCACCTAGCACAGGAGTCAGGGCTTCATGAAAATGTTACACCTTTTTATGTCAATAAAACATTTTATTATTTAATAATATTAATTTAAACCAATAACAGGTTCAAATAACAATGAACATAATCTTCCTGAACTGTGGACTCGATTTAGGCCTTTAATAGTGGTTGGAATCTACTAATTATAACTCTAGACCCAAATCTTAACATCTACTTGTTTATTAAAATGACCACAACAGCATTATAGTTTACAAAACATTAATTACTTATTCCATTTTATAGGAAGAAGATCAAAGGACCAACAAACGAAGCGAAACACCAAAACAGACAAAAAATAAAACGCATTGCTTAAAGTCCACACACATACAGACGTATTCGCTAAAAGTTTCTCTCTGCATTGTTTTGTACGCGCTGCGTCGTCTGCTTCGACAAAGAAGGGTCCAATCTCAACAAAATAAAAGTTTAGAGAACCGGACCGATTCGGACAGAGATCGTTCGCGTCACGTACGAATATGCACCGACCCTTGCGATTGACGTTTTCTGTTCTCATGGATACTGCGTTGGACGAAAATTTATGAATTGTGACGCGTTCTCTCTCTATTTTCCTATTGATTTTGAGTTTTCAACCGTTTTTAAAGGGAGTTCGTAACAATACTTTTATCAGCAAGCAATTCTTGACCAATAAATCAAACAAAATGTTCCGTTGGAAGAAATTCTTGTCTTCCCTCCCCACCTGTACCTAATTGTTTTTGTCTAACGAGATAACGTTCTTAGGTGATTTAACAATAACAGATATTTTTAACACGATATTAAAATCAAAATAAGCCCCAGTTTTTTTTAACCCTAAAATAAAAATCATCATTGTACTTCATAATAAACATAAATTCACGCCTTTATCCAATGAGGGTAGGCTGAAACTACAGAATGCCACCTGGTTTGATCTTTATATGCTTGTTTTACGTTCATACATCTGCTTCTATAATTGAATAGGACGGGGAAAAGATTTTCCGTATTTTATAGGTAATTATAAAGTTGTACTAAAATCTGTTTTTATCTGGTTGATTTTGATACCATTAAATAGAAGACATTTAAAAAAATAAAAACAAAAACGATTTCCCACCATTTTTCAATTGTTTTTCTGTTCGCCAAAATGACTGAATCCAACGAAGAAATTCGGTACATTTTGAAGTTTTATTACAAAAAAGGGAAAAATACGACACAAGCCGCAAAAAAGATATGCGACGTTAATGGACATAACGCAGTATCATTAAAAGTAGCACAAAGTTGGTTCTAGCGTTAATAGTGCGGGAATTTTGAGGTCAAAGATGCAGCTCTCTCTGGTGGCTCTGTTACGGATAAAACCGATGCTATTTATAAAAAAATGGAGCAACATGCCATATTAGTAGTTAAGACATTGCTAAAGAGTTAGGAGTTCACCATAAAACAGTTTTGACCCATTTGAAAAACTCTGGGTACACTAAAAAGGCTCTAAGTCTTGAATGTGTATGTATATAAAATACGAAAGAACTTTTTCCATCTTTAATCAACATACAACATTTTCAAACTTTTATCTTTTACTAGCTTCTGTCCGCGACTTCTGGTCCCCCCTCCCCACCACCCCGTTGCATCGCATCGCCTGACCGCACTATTACCTACTGCATTTTGGCTTGGCGTTCTTTCTGATTTTTTTTCTTTTTGCTTGGCTCCTAAGGGTCCTAGCGTGACGTTATATAGCCTATAGCCTTCTTCAAGAATTGGGCTAGCAAATGCAAAAAGATTTTTGGAAATCCGACTGGTCGTTCAAGAGATTAGCCCCTACATAAAAACTTACAAACAAATTTTACCCCTTTATAATATTACAAATTAGTGTTAGTATATTAGTATAGATGTGCTGAATGCGAAGTTTTTGGCTACTTTGTATTAGTCGCTGTATTATCAGTATTTTATGTAGTCTTTTGTAATATGCGTCTTGTTTGTGGAGAATAAACAGCTTTTCTTTCTTTTTCTTTTATTCTCAATCCATCTTGAAAACGAAAACAGCTTAAGTAAGACTAAATTAAATCATGTTTATGTGTAAATGAAACCTCAATGACTCTGTACTTTCTCAATAACAATTTATTTATCTCACCACCGATACGCATCACTGTTTCTAAACCAAAGGAACTTGGGCAACTCCAGCCCAGTTCGGTAAACAAAAAGTTTTTGGGACATGGGACCAAACTAGGATCGTCAATCAATCAGTTGGACAGCTATTTGTACCTACAGACTCAGCTGCGCTATTGGTTGATAGAGATGTACGAGTAACTGTTGTGGGAGTTGATGGAAAATAAAAGTATAGAAGAAATGTTACTACTAACTTGTTAGAAATAAAAGTGTCAAGAATACACAAAAACAAATGAAGATACGAAGAAAATGTTACACTAGATAATTTTGGTAATAGTTATCAAACCATAGTAAAAACTATATTAATTACTACCTCATACCTGCGGCTTAGCCCGGGTGTATGTCAGAAATTATCCCATAGGAACGTGCTTCCGGGATAAAAAGTAGCCTATGTCCTTCCCTAGAATGTCATCTATCTCCTCGCCAAATTTTATCGATATCCGTTCTGTGGTTTAGGCGCGAAAAGGTAACATACAGACAAAGTTACTTTCGAATTTATAATATTAGTATGGGTGACTAGTTTTTATGATGTCAACGGATGTGGACCAAACCCATAAAGTGTCAAAGTATCTAAGGAGGAGGAAAGGATCTTCAAACTCAAACACAAAACATTTATTTCAAATAAACCAATTACACTGATAAACCAGGCACTTTTGAATTGTCAAGGCTAGTCGGAAAAATTAAGCTAGTGTTGCCTATCCCAAAGTGTAGTACGTTCCTATGAGGAAGAATGGACAAGAAACTTCATGGACATCAAATCATAGTAAAAGCTATATGACTAGTTTTGATGTTGTAAACGTATTTGGACAAGACCCTTATAGTGTCAAATTATCTTAGGAGTAAATCGGGAACAAAATTGAGTCCTGATTTTTATCGAAATCGTTACCCTGGTAATAAAATTATTGATCATATAAGATCTGCAGGGTTCAACAAATGATAGATCAAATAAGATCTATAGGGTGAAACAAGACATAGAGGGTTCAATACAATGATAGATCAAATAAGATCTACAAGAGTGCAACACGACATAGAAGGTTAAAAAATATGAGATGAAAACATCGTCAATCAAAAAAGAATGGCAGTTCTAGTGTCGCTTAATTTCGGAAGCGTTCCTGAATGAAATTAAATACATTATATTTAACAATAACAGGGCTTTGCTTTGTAAGCATTGCCTTATTTTTATTAAGCTGCACGAATAGAATAGAATAGAATAGAATACTCTTTATTATGTACACCATAAAAATTACAGATATAAAAGTAGAAATTTTACATAGGGTGACACAATGGGCGGTCTTATCGCTAAAAGCGATCTTTTACAGACAACCTTTGGATGGATTCAAGGTAGAAGGAGAGACAATAATGCAGGTAGTCAGTGGTGTACCATTTACATATACAACAAATACATACATACATAAAACATATACCTATCTACATAATATAATATATACAATAATAAACATGAAACAAGAGTAAGGAAACTAAATGTAATGACAATGTTTAAGGAGAGAGGAAGTGTTTTTTAACCAGAATTTTAAAAGTGGACAAAGATTGAGCACGCCTTATCGACATGGGCAAGGCATTCCATAACCGTACTGCTTGAACTGTAAAAGACATGTCATAAAAACTGGTGGAATGCCTCGGCATCTCTAGTCTTAAGTTTTCCGATGACCTCAGGTATCTATTATGTGTGTCATGAAGGAACTTGAAACGTTCTTTAAGATAAGAGGGGGTTTTAGGGTTGAACAGAATACTGTAGAGCTGAAACAAGATATGAGAATTCCGGCGAAGACGTATGGGAAGTCACTTGAGCTTGGACTTTTTTGTAATATTTAAACGCAGAACCTAGGACAGTAGCAGTGGAGTTACCTTAGTCACTAGAATATGGCATTTCTATTTCTATAATAAATAGCAGGATTTTGATGGTAGTGGTTTCATCGTTTAAACTGTTAAGTGAACCTTTGATACCTCGTTTTATATAGACAAGTATTAAGGAAATAGCACACGTATCAAATCGGAAAGGAATAATCACCGTATCACCTCGAGCCATTCAGTATTCTTTGTATGAAACTCCCTATTGCAATGCACACTAATCGGAATCGTAACGTAATCGCCTCGCCTCGGGATAAGCTCACGAACCACGGTGCGGTGCGTGGTCAGCTTGCAGTTCCTGCGCTTACGGCTCGTCATAACCAAGCTTACGTCTCTTCGTCCACCCTTACCGCTCTCACACGTCCCGCGGCCTGCCTGCAGCACACTACTGTTGCAACACGTGCTGTCATTCTGTCGGCGAGCCGTAAGCACGGCTTTGCCTAGCCGTAGCCGAGTCGACATATCGGAGCTGCGGATCCATTTTGGTTACGTGCTTATGTTAGGTTGACGCCTGTTTGACGGCTAGGCGAAAGGTGATACGGTGACGATCCCTTTCCGAGTTGATATATGTGATAAGACCTTTATAAGACAAGACGTTAATTACTGCTGTGATAGATCAGTTCTGTTCCATCCAATCTACGACATTTTGGAAAATAAGGCTCATATCCTTTGAAACGCAAGGACGTTATTCTTAGCTTTGGAGCCAGTGCCTAATTGTTATTGCAACATGTTTTATATCAGTAACTACGTTTTTCCCGTGGCTTTGGCTGCGTGTAAGTACGTCGGAAATTATCTCACGTGAACGTACTACCGGGATTAAAAGTACTCTATGTATTAACACATTATATATCATATTATTATTATTACACACGGCTGTATGTAGTTATGCGGGCAAATCATTGATTTCTTTGTTTTTATTTTATTTTCTTCGTGATTGTATGTGTTACTAGCAATAGTATTATGTCAATATTAACACTATGGACTTTCAAGGTCTGAAAATAAAAGTTTATTATTATTATTAATCCAGGTTATTAACTATCTGTGTGCCAAATTCCATCCAAATCCGTTCAGCTGTTTTTGCGTGATTGAGTAAAAAACATCCAAACATACAAACTTAATTAACAAAACAATACAGGGTCAAATTAAATTAGCTAGCTAAATTCTGCAGACGTGATTGGTATCGATGTCTAAACATGATAAAATAAAAAAAAACAACCGACTTCCAAAAATAAACACTAAAAAACGTGAAAAATAACTTTAATTTCTGAAGTCGGTGTCGGTTTTGTATTTTCGTTTTTGGCCACCGACTTCCGAAATTAAAGTTATTTTTCACGTCTTTTAGTGTTTCTTTTGGAAGTTGGTTGTTTTTTTTGTAAAAAAGTTTTTATTTTTCACTTTTTAGTTGCGGTACCTACCCCACACAAATTCGTATACCACTACTTGGTATGTAAATAACAGTGACAGGAAATTATTAACACAATCATCAATATAAACTAAGTGGAAAAATATGCAGTATTAAGTATAACTCAAAAACTACTAGTCAGACCTTGATCAAATTTAAATGGGACCACATGTGAAGCACCACCTATCAAATAAAAGAAATAATCATCCAAATCGGTTCACCCAGAAAAAAGTTATGAGCTAACAAACATAAAAAAAAAACATACAGATGAATTGAGAACCTCCTCCTTTTTGTGAAGTCGGTTAAAAAAAGGATTGTGTGGTTTTATGAACGGTAAAAGTGAAACTTTTTACCTACTCCGCGGCCGACTGTCACGCAACATGCAACACACAGACGGAAAAGTTTGAGACGATGAAATAAAAGTTTCACTTTAAAAATTTATATATTTGATGTTTTTTTTTTTTGTGGCGTCATCGACAGCTGTTATTTTATTCACTTGAAATATCAGTTAAAAAAAAAAACTTTCTTTTTGTGTAAACTTCACAAACGTTATTGGCATCGATTTATAAACACGATAAAACATATATTTCAACTCATACTTCACGTAAAAATAATAAAGCGGTCGTTGACCTCTAAAAAAACACCACATGTTTTTTTTATTTTATCGTGTACCGAGACCTATCACATCTGCGGAATTTCTCTACATAATTTTATTTGACCCTGTATAGCCAGCCAGGCCAGGCCAGGCTTCTTCTGGGTAAGCTCACTCCATCGTCGACTTTGTCTCTGTCATCTCTGACCTAGACTAGAGTCAAGAGCAAACCCATCTAAAATAAAAATAAAAAATAAAAAAAATAGTAGGATTAATTAAAATAAGATTTGACTTTGTAATCTCAATTCTAATGAGTACTAGCTCGACTTTGTATCCTATATTTTGTTTCAATTTGTAAGTGCCACTTTTCCCTTCAGTAATAATTATTGGAACTATTAATTTCCGCCATCTTTGAATGTCGAACTGTTTATAGCATAATACTCTTTGGTTGACTGTCATGGGGTCAGTATAAACGTAGCCACACTTGCTCTTTAAACATATTTTTCTGGCGAAACCCAATATTAAAAAAAATGCTATGATTACCTTTTATCTTAATTTGACCAAGACCAATCTTTTGAGAGTAATTTACGAATGTACATGAAGTCTAAATGCGATACCCAGATTACATGGCATGCTGCCATTCTTCTTTGACATACTCAATACTCAATCATTTATTGCATTCCACAATGTGCTTAGGTGGTAATTTAACATTAGTGTACCAATCGTGGACCCTGTCGGGCACAGCAAAATAGAAATTTGAAGGAAGAGGACATATTTATACATGCAAAAAAAAAAAACTTGTTTTAAGTAAAATTAAAGATAACATTCTATTCATAATTAATTAAATCTAAAAATTTTTTCTTCATTTATATTATTATGTCAGTTCTATGGATTTTTCAATTAAATATTCGTTTATACTGTAATAACATTTATTTATTAAAAAAAAAAAAAAAAAAATCGTAAAAATAGTAATTTTTCCCTCATTTCTGAGCACCTCGGGTAGTTGATTGTAGATTTTTATCGACATAACCAGTCGACTAGATGAATGCATTTTAAACGGGAGGTCGGTAGGTTTAATCGTGATTTGTGACGGAGTGTGTATCTAGTTTGTATGTCTTCTCGTTTAGTATAAAAGTCTTGGTGTGTGTGTGCGAATTACATATATATAACATCATACCATAACATCATTCTGATTTGACTAGACAACATACAAAATTAAACTTCAAGATGAATATTAAGAAAGCATATTGACGTAAAATAAATAAAATAATTAATAAAAATTATTTTACATGTGTATGAAAAAAAAATTCCGTCTGAACTCTAAAAAAATATAGAATGGAACCTTATTAGAAATTCAGCTTTGATCTACTTTCACTATTATAACTTACGAAGCAGGTTTCAAAACCAAATGTATTATTCAGTTAAGCTACGATATTTGAATTAGTTAAAGTTTTTCAAACATTAATTTCATTTGTGAAAAGTAGCCTAAAATTAATTAATATTATAAATTTTATTTAAATAAACTAATTTAATATTATATAGGGTAGCAGGGACGTCGACGTACAATCTGTTACCACGGATTCAGTTAATGATTCTGAAACCTATTGAAATATTTCACATGTTATTAAAAAAAAAAATGCTTTACCACACATTTTGACCGCGTAGATATTGCACTTTTCTATAAAACAACAGTTTTTTTGTTGTTGATAATTGACCAATTATTTGTACGCTAGGGGGTCTAGAATTATGTGCAGAATTCATTGTTGCAGTTTACGGCCACCCTGTATTATTAAGAGCGCTTACACGGGTCCACTAGTGCCACTCCTTTAAAAAAATATTATTTCGTGACTGAGAAGGAATTTTGAAAAACGGCTCAATAAGCGACCTCGGTAAGTGTGACAAGATTTTTCTAATACCTTTTATAAACTTTCATATCGAGACACGAATCAACAAAATTCGATCTAAACAAAAGCGGCCACATTCATTTAGATCGTATTTTGTTGCTTTGTGTCTCAATATGAAAGTTTATAAAAGGTATTAGAAAATTCTAGAGACACTTACCGAGGTCGCTAATTGAGCCATTTTTCAAAATTCTTTCTCAGTCACGAGATAATACTTTTTTAAAGGAGTGGCGCTAGTGGACCCGTGTGCGCCCTCTTAAGAGATAAAAAAAATGTTTGTATCTAGTACGAGTAGTATGTTCCGATTACAAAAAATCCTTCACTGATGATGATGATGAAGATGGAAAGCTACATTATTTGCTGAGTGATGTAGTATAATTACGTTGTATGGTATAGTTAACTTCCACACGACCATGTAAATATGTGGATTTCTAGTCAACAGTTTTCTGATCCAATGGCAAGGTAAGAATGTAATCATTCTTTATTTATATTACTCTTCAAAGTCTGTCTGTAAGTAACTACCGTGGGTTCGATAACTCAGACATCAACAACTTTAATTTTATTTTCTGAACCGACTTTATATGTAACCCAGATTATTGTTTATCATAAATTTAAATATTTACCTCAAATATTTATTCTAGAGCAATAATGTACTGAAAACATTTCAAAGGATAAAAATGGTATTTCAAATTTAATCTGGGATGATTTTTTTTTATTGTTTATTTATTATTCAGGGAGTGTAGAGGAGTGATTTATTGATGCTGTGAAAATTAAGGCTCCCGCAGAGAGGCGCAACGTGACGGTACGACACGATTCTGTTAGAACAATTACCATGGAGTTTTTATAGAAGTTGTTCTACTAGAGGCGCGTGAAGCCGTCGTGTCACACCTGTCTGCGGGAGCTTTTAGACTTTGTACAATTATGTAGCGGGCCACTATAGAA
Organism: Griposia aprilina; assembly: GCA_916610205.1. Lineage (NCBI taxonomy): Eukaryota > Metazoa > Arthropoda > Insecta > Lepidoptera > Noctuidae > Griposia > Griposia aprilina. The sequence goes on along the minus strand of OU744300.1, from coordinate 3,648,787 downwards.
GAGAGAAAAAAAAAAGAAGAGAGAAAATGTTCTGAATCTATTTACATCGGTCTTTCTTTAACCGTTTTAAGGTTGTCTGATAAGGAATGCCATTTGGAATTGATTTCACCTTTTGCATTTAAATGAAATAAATACGTCAATGTTTGTTACGCTGTTAGCGAGCATATCATCTGCTTCGCCATCTTCTCGCTCATTGCCCTGCTAACTATTTTGGTGACCAATTCCTTAGTATAGAATAGAATGATTGATAATAATTTCTTTTTTCGTTCATTATGATTACTTTGGTACGAAATTGTCAATGCTACCTTTCTTGACCAAAAACTTATAATAAGTAGTAGAGTATTTACGTGCGTCACAGGCAAGTTTATTCCACGAAAAAATTCCAGATATCTACGTACATTTTTACAAATTTATTCTCTAAAACCTCGTTAACTGCAACGCTCTGTTAATTTCGCTGGACCATTAATTTCTTTGCACACAATTAATATGTAATTTTGTGTGTCACCATTTTATAATTACGTTTTTGTTTCTCGTTTGCTGTTCCTGTTTTATCAGCAACATTGAAAAGGTTCTAATTTGCATCTTTTATTACTTTTCGACTTTTCATTGTCCCCTTATGATTTTTACAGGTTCAACATTTCTTCTACCTATATGAATCTAAGGTATTAACTCAAACTCAAACTAAAAGCATTTATTTCAAATAAACCAATTACAAGCACTTTTGAATTGTCAAGGGGTCTGTTGGTCAGCAAGATGAAGCTAGTTGCCAATTCCATAGCGTAATATATACCTATGGAGAAGAAAAGGCAAGAAACTCCACGGACACTCTTTAAAATCAAAATATGGTTACCAAATATTGGTTACATCGTTCATGTTGAAATTATGCATGTGAGAATGATGCAGAATGTTAAAAGCGTCCGTAATAAAAAGATGAAAATAATTAAAATAAGCCGTGGCAGCTAAGAGTTGACCAGTCCCTACTGACGGCGCCCGTCATGAACATGACGCATGGATTACTTGTAGACAATGGGTTACGTTACGTGTAGACAAAGGATGGGTGTGCTAAAGTGTCCTCTTATCCTAAACCAAACAGCATCATAATTAAGTGAACATCAATCCGTCTCCTAAGTGTGATGGTTAGAGAAACTTCACCTTTGACCTTTCATGAACGCGGCCATTATTTTAACTATTATACATAATAATAATGGCTGCCTAGGACATTCTCTCTTTATGGCAGCTTATCTTACATAATTATTTGGAGTTTTCTTAGAGCGATAACATGATTGGGAAGTAGTTCTTTTGAGCTTTATGCTCAGCATTCAAACACAGGACTTGTCTTACCCAATCCTGCGGGGTAATTACAAAATACATTAAATAGAAATCGTATGCCTTTCATCTTCAACTTTGCACAATCCTTGTTGAACCTAATTCCTCGGCAAAGTCTGAAGACATCAACGATTAATCCTATACGTTTCAAAGTGTTGAAGTGGCCATCTCTCAACTATTTACTATAGCAAGATGGATCCCCCTCCATTATCCTATGTGCTTAATCAATTTGATGGTGAATGGATCGGCGAAGTTTGTTGCCGCAGACATATTAGTACATTGATCCCAAATGGCCTGCTTTGATGTTTAGGTGCTGAGGTTTTAGTTGGGATGGTAATAGGGGGTTGTTTTTATAGGTTGTTAATAACTCTGGTTGTTTAGTTGAGGAATGATGTGATAAGGCAACTGTGCGGCTTAAAAAAAGATGTAGTGAAAAAAATTGAAAAGAGTACGCTTAGATGGTTTGGTCATGTAGAGAGGATGAATGAAAGGCGACTAACAAAAGTATTTACAAGACAGATGTGAGTGAAAACGTTGGTAGAGGTCACCCTTAGGAGGACAAATAGTGACCTTATTGGTGATGCCCTTCAGAGAGGTCAGGTGCGTAGTACTCGCAACCGGTGTGCGTGTATGACTAGATGTATGAACGCCTACCCCCATGGGAAGAAGGCGTGAGTTTATATATGTATGTATGTTGTATAGTTTTTGTAGGTTAGGCATTTGTTTTGTTTAATATTATTGGTAAGTTGTGTTTTGTTTCTTATTTAATTTTTCTTTTTGAGTTCGACTTTTTTATTATTGCTTGACTGGACATTAATGATGAACGTTACAAAGATCCACGATTAAGTTGCTGTTCCAAATGTGACAAATCAATCAATAATTGGGACAAATTCAAAAAATAAAACTTTTGGTATTTTTTTTTCTCATGCATAACTTAACAGCTTTTCTTAAAAACATTCGTCATAAATGCTAAAAATAATAACGACGGCACGGATCGATCGAAGTTTAAGTTAAGCTTGTCGCGGTATTTTATAATTGTGACTAATATAATTATTTCCCTACGAACTATACAATGTGTAACTTAAATAACGCACAACCTCTTAGAGGGTCATTGTACTCATCATTATGAACAACTTTTATTATGAGACCTAACCTGAAATCGCGAAAAAAAGAGAGAAAAAAAGAGTTATGAGAACATAAATGTAGGGAACAGCTGATTTTTTTTTCGTTATTTGATGAAATGCATATTCATAATCAGCCTATAATGTTCTCACTACTGGGCCACAGGCCTCCTCTCTGTGAGAGGGAGTGGGCCGTAATCTGATATCCTTAAAACTTTTACTATGGCACGGAAACCGAAATCGCGAAAAAAATATCAGCTGTTCCTTATATTAAATTTATGTTCGCTTATCTCGTTAAAATGTAGAGAACAGTTGATTTTTTTCGCGATTTCTGATTTAGTCCCATAGTAAAAGTTGTTCTTAATGATGAGTACAATGACCCCTTAAAAGGTTGTGCGTTATTTAAGTTACACATTGTATACATTATGGTACGCAATTAAGAATTGAGAATTGAGAATTTTCGTGTATGGATGACCATCCATTGTACAGGCAGCAGAGACATCGAAGCACAAACTGTAACCATGAATCCAGCTCATGATTCTAAACCCCCTAGCGTAGAAATTTTTCGTCGGTTATCAATTTAAAAAAAACAGCTGTTTCATAGACAATTGCAATACCTACGCGATCAAAGTCAAAGTCAAATCATTTATTTCAAATAGGCACATAAAAGGCACTTTTAAACATCAAAATTTACAAAAAAAATAGAATTGATTTTAGTTGCTCCTTCCAAAAGGTAGTTTCGTATGGAGAAGAATGGCCAAGAAACTCCACCGTTACTCTTTTAAAAATGTTTTACAATATTATGTATACATTAATTATATGTGAAGACGATGCACCTAGAATAAAATTACTATACCACAATAAGTAAAAATAATAAAATATAACGCATGACAGATAAATTAATTATGAGATGGTGCATCACATATTCACAAATATTGAAAAAAACGATTTTTCCAAAATTTCACAAATAATAATTTAGTGTGCGAGTTAAAGTAGTTACATAATGTAAAAAACATTGGCATAAAAATTATAAATTATACAATTAAATTAGCAACCAGTTTGATTTTGTCTAGACTCTAGATTGTCCTATGGAGCAGGACCAGCATGTTTGCAAGCATTCTTATCTAGGATATAATTCTCAATGATAAATGTATAGAACATCATTGTTTTTTTAATAACCGCCAAAAAAAAAACAACATTGGGGGTTCAGAATTATGTACTGAATCCTACTGGTTCCATGGTAACAGGTTGCGAATCGATGACGTTGCCATCTGTATATCGAGATCCCTCCGTGCCTCGGAAGGCCGTTGGTCTCGGCTGTCATTCGTAGATTTTTGACAGTCGTTACGGGTAGTCAGCAGCCAGTCTTACCAAGGGATATCGTATTACCCAGTAACTGGCTTGGGGAGGTCAGATAGGCAGTCGCTCTAGTAAAACACTGGTATTCATCTGTATCCGGTTATACTGGAAATTGGGAAAAGACTAAGGAGGTTGTTTATAGAAAACACTACAAAAGTAACAAAGTAGTTCAAAGGACTCGATCAGTCTGCTAATACCCCTAAACGCCTTAAAGGATCAACCGAAAACTACAAAATTGAAACCGACCGAATAACAAACGACGCGAAAATTTAATTTCAGCAAACTTTAGACTTTTATTGGTCGAATAACTCGAGAAATTGAAACTTTGTAACAAGTTAGTCAAGTGTCTTATTAAAGCGGGCTCTTAATTAATATACCGCGTTACCAATTAATGTTATAGTCTTAACTATTTCATACCCTTTGTGCCGAGTGATGGTGAGTTGAAAAGTTGGTGCTAAGTGCAACTCTCTTTTTCTGGCTCTCGGGACTTCTTTTATTTGAAGTGGAAAATTGTATTTGTAACAATTCGTGCTAATAAGATTGCTGTTATAGAGAGGTGTTAAAGTAGCATAATTTTAAAACAATTTGATAATTGAGTCATTTAGATGCAAAGGCAGCAACATTCTATTTTTCAATGATAGCAACTTTGAATGCAGTCTGTCAATGTCAAATCAGTTTCATTTTTTGAATTAAGAAGTTTTATAATAATGCATACTTGCTTTTCCAAATCACTAACATTGGCAGAATAGTCAGCATTGGCTTTTCTTGCCATGATAAAATATAGAATAGAATAGACTTAAGAAGTTTGTAGTAAAAACAGCAACATCTCATTTAAAATAAACGTTGAAATTATATGTTTTTGCTGTAAACAGCGATAACCAATAGTAAATGAACTGCTTTGGAACCAAACATATTGTTTACCGCCATTTTCGTAAACCGCCGTAATTTTGGTTTATCTGAATGTTGCTACATTTGCATCTTTAAGGCGGTACCCCGACCAAAACCTTGTCAAAGTGCGTTATTCAGAGGCTATTAACTCATTCACTATGGGTAATAAACTACATCTAAAAGCACATTATTAATGTTCGATATCCTATCATCACATTGCACGTTCTTATTTGTTTTTATGTGTTATGAATTCATCTGAAATCTCCTTGTAGAAAAGTGACTAAAATTATTGATTGCATTCATCTTTTGCTAAAGGTGACGTTCTATTCATTTGAGGATTACACTAATGGATAGATAATTTAAAAATCTAAATAATACATGTTTTATTTTATTTTAAAACTTCTCTGGTCTTTTTTTATTCAAGTAATTTCATTATTTTTCTGAATTTTATGATAAATGAGCGTACGGCGGGAGCGAGACAGAGCGAGACTCAGCGACGGGACAGAGAAGGACCGAACGCTCAAGGTCGTTTGGTCAGGGAAGCGCCTTAAGGCGCTACCCCGAGCAAAACCTTGCGATAGTGCGTTATTAAGCGGCTATTAACTCATTAATTAAGAATGATAAACTACATCTAAAAGCACATTATTAATGTTCGTTATCCTATCATCACATTGCTCGTTCTTATTTGTGTTTATGTGTTGTAAATACATTTAAAATCTCCTTACAAAAAAGTGACGCATCTTTTCAAAAAGGTGACGTTCTCATAATTTAAGGATTACACTAATGGATAGATAGTTTAAAAATCGAAATAATTGTCGTTTTTTTTTTATTTCAAAAGCTCACTTGTCGTTTTTTATTAAAATAATTCCTCAATTTTTGAGAATTCTATGTTAAATGGGCGTGCGCAGGGAGCGGGACAGAGCGAGAGTCAGCGACGGAACAGAGAAGCACCGAGCGCTCAAGGTCGTTTGGTCAGGGTAGCGCCTTATGACTCAATTGTCATAATAATATTTTGACACGTGTTATTTGAGAAATGCTGTTGTAATAAAGACCCTTTACTTGTACGGTAGACCTTGCATACTCTTTGAAGGAAAGAATATCTGCGTACTACGGAAATAGGCTTGTCAGTGACTTTGCTAGAACCACACAGTAATATAAGTACCTACTTCTATTCAACTTCAATGTGAGGTTTAATGTTTATGCAAATCTCATAAACATTTATTAGGCTACTGTTATTAATAATAACCGTCCCAAAGAGGATTTCTAAACATAAAAATTGATTATGGCGTAGTTTTATTCATGCCAACAGAAGCGACAATTAAATTCAGAACTACAAAATTCTATCACGAAACCAGTTTAAAACAACCGTATAAAAATATCCAGAATTTCCCAATAAAAATAATCTAAAGAATCCCACACGAAATACAGCGAGCATTAAATTGATCGAGCACCTAACTGCCTTTAAACAATCCAGACCAGTTAAGCCTTAAATTTTCCCAGGGCCTATTTTTATTTTCAAATTTCATCACAATTTATGTTTCCCGAGATCCCGACCCGCAATGAGGGGTTCCAACTTTGTTAATTTCGCTAAAAGTTGTACACTCAGGGGAGTTATTACGTAGACGCGAGCTAGGAAACCGTCAGGGGATTATTTTAAACTGGAATGGCAATCGACTCTGATTATATATTGAACTGAGGGAATCGTAGATGTCTTCGAGATCTGTGTACGACTGAGAAGGATTAACGCGAGGGAGCGAGATGAAGCTCTTATGTATGTTTCTGAGCTTCCTAAGTTTCAGGCATGATATCGTCTGAGCCAATTAGCATTGCATGTGTATTACGAATACCTTTGAAGATTGCATTTCAGGTCAATTAGTTGCTGAGTCCTAGTCCGTGTATCTATGTAGTTAGCCATACGTAATCGGATTCTCGTAGGGGACCATCCGTGAACCACGTGATGTTTTTTTTTTTTGCATTTTTAACCCCGTACGTGGTGAGATTTAAGACTACCTAAAAAATCACGTGTATTTTTCAGTACCTACAAAGAAAATTACATTTTTTTGAACATTATTTTTAAATACAGGTATACAGTACAATCTAATATTATTCTGAAATTAAGGACCATGATAAAAATGTCTAGACGGAAAGGTTGCACGTTGTTTTTGACTGCCATAAACTGGCTTTTTTGTTTAGAAATCGCACGTCGGACGAAAAAATTAATACACGTCATGTCTTACTACAACCCCCCCCCCCCCCCCCATGTGATATTTCGTGATTTTTGCCTAACCCCCTCCCCCCCCCCCTTTCGAGCCTCACGTGATTAATGGACGGCCCCTAGTCTTATTAGAGTAAGGAACTGATACACTCTGTTTTTCTTTCAGTCTCAAAGTTAGTTTCCCGAGTTTCAATTAAAATGGACGTGAAACTTCGTTTTAACTCTTTAGATTTACTTGAAGCAATTTTGCTACTATTAAGTCTTTATGTAGTGGAGTTACTTCATGTAAAATAATTAAGGAAAATGGATATTATTTGTTGTTCTATTATTCGTTACGCTTCGCTTCGTTCCAGGGCCAATAAAGGCAACATTTTATACTGTTTTATGCTCCATAACTTTTGGTACATTAACAAGTCAAAACATCTAGGTAAATAGAAAATCAAAACGTTTTGTTGTGGAAGTTTATCTGATTTTATAAGACTTTTCTTACCAAAGAAAACGTGAATTCTTGTGTAAGAAGATTGGAATGTAGACAATAATACTGTTGCGTTTAAGGTAAAACAAAATTAATTTAACGGACCAAAGGTTATTTAATATAAAGGAGTAGGGAGCACACACTATGATCGCTAAACATGTGCTAATTGCTCAATTAATATTAATTAATGAAGTCACGTAAAAATGCTTAGTCGTCGATAGTATTAGGTCTTTACCTATGAAATTGCCGTTCTGCAGTACTGGCCATTTCAAATCAAAATAATTTTTGTTTCGCTAAGAATTCTAATTTCAAATTAATTTTATTTTAAAAACATGGTTTTTTTTTTCTAAAAGTAGTCATTTCTTTATTGATTAGTGTTACATTTTCATCGCATTTCAATCTTTTTCGTCATCATGGATACGTTAAAAATTCGAGTAATTATGGAATATGAGTACCGTCGTGGCAGCAACGCGGCACAAGCGGCACGCAACATCAACGACGTTTACGGAGCTAACACTACAAACCAACGCACCACCTGTTATTGGTTTGCTCGCTTCCGTTCTGGAAATTTCGACCTGAAAAATGAACCTCGCGGTCGTCCGAATACTTTGGTCGACAATGACGAATTAAAGGCGATTGTGGAAGCTGATGATACACAATCTACGGCTGAATTAGCAGCAGCTTTCGACGTTAGCGTCAAAACAATATTGGTCCATTTGCGTCAAATTGGCAAGGTAAAAAAGCTTGACAAATGGGTGCCCCACGAACTCAATGATCGCCAGCGCGAAGTACGCGTCGAGACGTGCCTTGCACTGCTCAACAGACACACAAATGAAGGAATTTTGAACCGCATTGTTACCTGCGATGAAAAATGGATTCTGTTTGATAACCGTAAGCGCTCAGCAAGTTGGTTGGATCCTGGTTCAGCACCTAAACAATGCCCTAAACGAAAACTTACCCCTAGAAAAGTGATGGTCACTGTTTGGTGGTCTAGCGCCGGTGTGATTCATCACAGCTTCTTACCAAACGGGGTGAGCATTACTGCAAATGTGTACTGTGAAGAACTGAACACAATGATGGAGAAGCTGGCGCATCTCCAACCAGCATTGGTCAATCGCTCGTCTCCGCTGCTCCTGCACGACAACGCGCGACCTCATACTGCACAGCAGACGGTCTCCAAGTTGCAAGAACTGGGGTTGGAAGCTCTCCGTCATCCGCCCTACTCACCAGACCTTGCGCCTACAGACTACTACTTTTTCCAGAATTTGGATAACTTCTTGGCGGGAAAAAAATTTAATACCCGAGAGGCAGTACAAAATGCCTTTGAAGAATTTGTTGCCTCCCGTCCAGCTGATTTCTTTAAGAAGGGCATCAATAAACTGCCACTGCGATGGCAAAGATGCATTGATTGCATGGGTGATTACTTCGATTAATACAAATAAAAAATTCATGAAAAAAATTCGTTTAAATTTTTTCATACAAAACGGCAATTTCATAGGTAAAGACCTATTATATGGTTTCATCGTACATCTTTATACATTTACAATATCAAATTTTTTACAAGCACTCACAATAATTCCAACTTTTAAAATTCCACAAAATTGCTTGCTGATATCCTTGTTCGAGATCATATATCCAAAGAATGTAGTTCCGTACTCACTACAAAATAACGTCGTATTTTTACATTTTTTAAACATTCTACTACGAATTGAATAACCAGCAAATAGCTTCAATAAAATTCTGTCTTTTAAAGACGAACATCGTAGTCGGCACTTTTTGCGTTATCTCCGATAGTTTCCTCACGGTAACGCTAATATTAACATACAAAGTGTAGTTTCAATGCTTGAAATGCGCGTGACTATATCCATTTTGTAACCCCTGATTTTTATTTTGAAGTGAACAATAGTTTTTGATTCTTGATTGTCAACTTTAACGTTATTTACTGTTTTGTTTGTTACTTCAAATCGTGTTGATGTTGAATTTTTTAGTTCTGTGTCTCACTCAGGAGTTCTGTAACCAGTTACGTTCTTTGTACAAAAATAGTAGAACGCACAATAATTTCTAAAGTGTTTCTCTTTATCAAGTACGGAAAGTTTTTCGAGTTCACGCTCACAAACGGTTGGATTTGTTTGTAATATTTTGTATTTAGAGGTTTTCTTTTGCCTGTCTTTAAAAACCTTTATATATGAATCTTAACAAATACCAATAGGTACTTGAAAATACTTTGATACATACCTAACTCAACCCCGAAGGTAAACTAAATATGATCCACCTCAATATTTACCCAACAACGCAACAACTAAATCTATTTACCTAATCCCCAAGTTACATCAGTTCTAGCAAAGTGTAATTAACTCCAGAATTACTCTATATTATCACGAACACTCGCCAAACTTGGTTTAGTTTTAATCCCATTAAATCTTGTCCCTCAATCACGAGGGTAGTAGAAAAGGTCGGAATCTTCGTCGGCGGTACGTGTTGTCATCGACATGTGTGAGGAATCGTGCACGTGACTGTACCAAGCATGGGCATGGGGTAGATTAACAAGATGTGGGGTCATTAAGTGTGTATTGCTGGTAGTTCGATTAGTTATGGTTAGGTTATGTTCTTAGATAGTAAGTATCGTTATTGATATGATGGTGAGATGAGCCACTCTGCAGAGTAGTTACTGAATAATTTTATTCATATGCTTAGCACGGCACGCGAACATCAATGACATCATCCGACGAGCTCTTGTCACCGTCAGCATTCCAGCTGTATTAGAACCTAATGGATTGGCACGCGATGATGGCAAGAGACCGGATGGCATGTCTTTATTTCCATGGAAGGTGCTTAGACCTTTAGTGCCTTGCGCCATCCCATCTTCCTGGCTCGGCGTGCTGTGCTGTCGCCGCTGCTGCGGCTGCAGAAAACCTAAAGCGGTGAAACCCGCGGCCCCGGGCCGTGAGGTCCGAGTGCCCGTGTTTTGTTCAACAAAATCTTCAAACGCCTGTTTGATACTTCCCGTGACCCAAGGGCTGTATTTACCTTGGCCAGAAGCTAAGCATTGGCGTTCTTGTGCTTCGATTTTGTAAGACATCCATTAGGTTCTAATTATTTTAATTTAAGATTACATGCTCTCAGAAAAACCTTTCTTCTTTCGCGTTTTATTTGGTTTGGATCAATGGCTGCCAGTACTCGTAAATTATTGAGAAAATCTAAGCTTACTTAAGCTATCTGAATCTTATTTTTTCCGCCGCTCTTACATATTTTTAATATTTAAATATCACAAACAATACTAAAGCTTATTACGCTTTGCCCTTTATTCGAAGACCAACATAAAAGGCAATCCCATAGCTTTTTAGAAATAGTTTATCCCGTATCTCACCCACAATATCATTTCAAAAGCCCAAAAAAAATCCACTCCTGAAATTCCCCCATGAATCACGATTATCCCTATGATCCTTACTGCATAACCTGGCGACCTGTTTACCGTAAAATGATTTAGTTTCCAGTCATGACCGAGGGTCAAAGTGAACCAAGTAACTATTCAAAGTGTTGTTCTAACGATTTCCTGCACATTAGTATGCCACCTTCATGCCTTTGTGGTCGGATAACCACACCACCATACATCAAATATCTCGTCGGAGAAAGGTTTTATAATTTTGGTGGATTTGACACCTGGATTTTGTATGATTTATCGTATTGTTGAACGAGAACGAATAAGTCTATCCTCGAACCTAACCTTGACCTTTCAAATCAAATCATTTATTTCTTTGCAAACATGGGTATAGTAAGTACAATGTGTTTTTATAATAATTATAGTTCTCCATATTTTACCGTCACGTGCACATGCAAAGGTTTACAATTCCAAATAAAAAATCAAAAATATGTGGCAGATAATGGGAATTACAAAAAAAAAGTCATTCTGGTCACAGCATTAAAAAATATTAAATAAAAATATGTGGCAGATAACAGGAATTACAAAAAATAATAAGTCATTGTGGTCTCAGCATTAAAAAATATTAAATAAAATAAGATTATAAATAATGTCAAAGAAACCTTTAACCTATGTTTTACTACTAAATAATTCTGATTCTGATTCAGAACTACTACGCAAGAAATAGACTTAGCCACGGTCTGTTACAAAAGGATTCTCGGTTACTTTAGTAATATTACCTGTTGGATAGCCTTGAAAAATTGGTGGTGATGGACAAGGTGGAAGGGAAAAGACCTCGCGACCAGTCATCTTACCGCTGGTCAGACCAAGTAACCACATAGTCACTGAACACTCTGTCACGACCGCCCGCGCCCTGAGAGAAACCGAAGTGGAAGAACATCATTTATAAAGTTACGAAGGCCTTTCAGGGACACGACCTTCGGTAATGAAGTACGTGACCAAGAAGAATATTGTATTGTAAGTTTAAGTTTGAACTAAATCTACACATTATTTCTTACTTTGAGCCGACCAGCGTGTTCATCATTATACAAAATTGACGCCATGTAATTCGAATCATTTACTTCAAATAGGCATATAAAAGGCACTTTTGTACGTCAAAATTTACAAAAAAATAGAATTGATTCTAGTTTCCCCTTCCAAAAGGTAGTTTAGTATGGAGAAAAATGGGCAAGAATTTTTTACAATATTTTGTATGCATTAATTATATAATTATATGTGAGGACGCCCACAGGCAGACTGATCATTCTCAAGCATTTACATTACAAAATTTTGGATCAAGGCTAATACCGTGGCTGGCAAATCTTAATACTAATACGTATAATAACACGTATAATTCTTACGTAACAGTCAGCCTTTGAGCTGCTGTAAAATATGTGTGTTTAGTTATAGGTAATGTTTAGCGGTAAATGTATTCTTGTTATTGATGGAAAAATACCTACGAGATAAAATATAAAATTGTATATGGGAGCTACATCTGCCAACAAACTGCTTTGCAGTTTGGCACAAGTTTTTTTTTTTTTTTGTAAAACTTAGTATTTCACCACGAATAAACGAATTTTCTTTTTTTTATATCGTGTTCAGCGTGTCCTGTTGTTTGCACGTTACAGGAACTGATGGAAGCTACTGAAGGTGCCAAACTCAGCCAAATTCTGGGTCGACTCTATTCAGATTGCCAACGACACCCTAAGAGGCTAACATAACATTAAAATATTAAAGTCCGTTTTTTCTTCAAAATAAATCAATCAAAATCCTTAATATTAATAATATTATAGTGAACACGAAAATAATAATATTTTAAGTCACTAAACTCGGAAATGTTTATTCATCTACAGTTTTATGTAAATTTATGAATATCTTGGGAAAAAATCTCATAAATATTTCGTACTGCCAAAAGATATGCTTAGAAACCGAGATATACCTAATTATCAAAAGTAAATTAATGTGACTTGACTTTGACACAAAGATGATACAGATTAAGCTGTAATTAAATATGAATTTAAGACGAAAATTTAATTTTTCATTTGTACATATTTTCTTGGGAATTCTAATGAAGAAATTAATGTAGGTACCGAGAATGTTGTATCTTAAATGATTTATGAGCAGTATGAATAAGATTAATTAGTTTATTCAGAGAGCATTGACCTACTAAACAATGGTCTCACTGGATTTCATTATTTATTCCGCTTATATTTTTGGCACTTATCACAGAAGCTTGATGTGTATGCTTGGATTGATGTGTTCTTAATTTCGGAGTTGGATTTTCAACTATAAAAATTATAAATTAAAGTCGCTTTTCGTGTGTCTACCTATGACGCGTTGTTCTTCAACACTACGCACCAGATTTTGATGCCGTTTTCACCATTTTGTCAGGACTTAAAATCCGTGCAAAGCAGGGGCAGGTCGCTAGTGTTCCTAACTAATATTATAAATGCGAAACTGAGTTTGATTATTTGTTGGTTTGTTACATAAGCTTTCAAGCTAAAACTGCTGAACGGATTTGAATGAAATTTGGCATACAGATAAACGATGATCTAAGTCAGATAGGCAGACGCTCCATGTAAAATATTCATCTGCACTCAATATTCAGCTGCATGCGCTTGACTGGAAGAAAGCAAAAAATATTTGCTCAATAATTGAGATTTGAAAAACTAATGTGTTATTGTCACCGTCTACTCCTTCGGGGAAAAGCTGTAGGTACTCGTACATATATGATGTTGTTACATTTTTAACCGGCTTCAAAAAAGGAGGTTCTCAACTCGACTGTATTTTTTTTTATGTGCGTTGCCCCTGAATTTTTTTTCTAGGTGAACCGACTTTGAATATTTTTTTGTTTTGTTTGTGAGCCTTGTGCTTTTTATGTGCTCCCATATAAATATTATCAAGATCTGACTAGCAGTTTATGAGCTATCCTTAATAATGCGTATTTTTTCCACTTGGTATAATAAAATATAATTATTGATGATGTTTTAAAATTTTCCTGTCACTGTAATTTACATATCAAGTAGTGGTATACGTATTTGTGTGGGGTAGGTACCACAGCTAAAAAGTGAAAAACAAAAACTTTTTTACAAAAAAAAAAAAACTACCGACTTTCAAAAAACATTAAAAAGTGAGAAAACTATGTTACCAAAAAAAACTACCGACTTCCAAAAAAAAAACACTAAAGAGTGAAAAAACTATTTTACAAAAAAAACAAACGACCTCCAAAAAAACACAAAAAAGTCAAAAAATATTTTAATTTCGGAAGTCGTTGTCTTTGGTTTTTGTATTTTCGTTTTTTGCCACTTTTCACTTATTTTTCACTATTTTATATTTTTTTGTTAGTCGGTTGTTTTTTTTTTGTAAAAAAGTTTTTACAAGAATATTTGGTCTTATTAAAGAAGAAAGATTCTCAGGCACAAACAGACCCTGAATTTAGCATCCAAGTCATGTGGTATTCACTGATGACCACAATTTGCTATGCAAAACCACTTACGTGTCGGTAATGCGAAGCTGAATGCATACCGATAATTGAATGCACCGCAAGTATCTTCTCCATATATCAGCTGTTAGCTGTACTGGCTTCATTGGGTACTTGGCCAGGTTTTGTGGTTAGAGCTGGTGACCTCCTGAATTTATTATACAGCGTGTTTCAGAAAGGTACTGAAAATTTAAGGGTGGGGTGCAGACCAACAAATCGAATAACTTTCCCCATGTTTTTTTTCCTTTTATTGGGGTTCAACAATAGGATGGACCCTAATCTTATTACAATCTAGCCTTATTAATAGACTAATAAGGAATTTAGTTATAATCTAAGCTATTAAATTGTCTTTACTAAGAATGTGTCCAATAGCACTTTTCTTATTGTGTCTATTAAGGCGAATACACTTCGTTCGTGTGTTTGTTTGGCACTTTTGTACTTTACACTATTCACTAACACTAAACACTAGCTCGAACGGTTTTATTCTTTTAACCATGGTACCAATATCGTACTCGTAATTGCGAAAAAAATACCAGCTGTGAGAAAGAATGATGAGCATTTTTTGTAGCGACTGGCCTGATGACCAATTGGGCTCTAATGCATGTCAAATTATTGCTTATAACCGGCAATTACTGTATCAAAACATTTTATCTCAAAAAGCAATTGAAGACAATAACTACTATTATTGAGAACTGCAAGTAAACATTAGCGTCATAAACTAATAAGTTTACATGGTACTTGCAGGTCTGATATCTCTTAATCCCGGTATTTCATAGCCTTCTGCACACTATGAAAATTCATGCTTGTTATATAAACTTTCATCCATCCATCCATCATTCATTGATCAGTTTGATGGTCTGTACCCTTTAATATAACCACACTTTTCTGACACACGCTGTATAGCTCATCTTTCTGACACACGCTGTATAGCTCACCTTTCTGACACACGCTGTATAGCTCACCTTTCTGACACACGCTGTTTAGCTCACCTTTCTGACACACGCTGTATAGCTCACCTTTCTGACACAGGCTGTATAGCTCATCTTTCTGACACACGCTGTGTAGCTCATCTTTCTGACACACGCTGTATAGCTCACCTTTCTGACACACGCTGTATAGCTCATCTTTCTGACACACGCTGTATAGCTCACCTTTCTGACACACGCTGTATAGCTCATCTTTCTGACACACGCTGTATAGCTCACCTTTCTGACACACGCTGTATAGCTCATCTTTCTGACACACGCTGTATAGCTCACCTTTCTGACACACGCTGTATAGCTCACCTTTCTGACACACGCTGTATAGCTAACGTATTATGATATTACACAACCACGTGGCTTGAGTTTCTTCTGCACGATTTCACTGTTCTTTTGTTATTCGTTTATTTATTTTTTCTTCCATTAAAATTACATAATTATTATACTTTTACAACGTTTTTTACACTTATCACATGTCCACAAAATTAAAGACAAATGCAGATATTCTTATAAAACAGCAAAATGCAAACCCTTCAACCAATAGTAATTGTAATTTTTTTTTTTTGTAACTATTGTATGCCGCGCGGGAATCACAATTTAAATTTCTAATTTCAGCTGATCACAGTTTAAGACCTGTGTTATGTACCTACCTGTCATCGACAATAAAGAGATTGAATTGAATTGAAAACGCATTAACTTAATACATAAAGCAAAGAGCCATCTCATTACTCGCATTATTCACAAAAAGCCAACATTAATGCACTTTAAAATGTTAAATAATTAATCCCCAGAGTATAAAACCACCCAATTCCGCCTTCGAATACCAATTCCGTTTGAAAACCGAATAAAAATAAAACCAACCACATTCAGGTACAATGAGATCTGAACAACCAATTAACGTGTCCCACAATCTTGACTCCCGCGGGACAGTCGCGCACAATTGAAACATGTATCAATTACTGCGAAACACTTTTGTATTGACGTGTACTTCTATGTACAGGGGGATGTTTAGAACTTTTGATACATGTTTTTTTTGGGTGTG
Source organism: Griposia aprilina (assembly GCA_916610205.1). Classification (NCBI taxonomy): domain Eukaryota; kingdom Metazoa; phylum Arthropoda; class Insecta; order Lepidoptera; family Noctuidae; genus Griposia; species Griposia aprilina. The sequence goes on along the minus strand of OU744300.1, from coordinate 3,632,482 downwards.
ATTCTCTACTATTCTTCTCCTCTGTATTTTTGTGTTAAAATCAAAGCATTGTTTTGTTGCCGAACCCCTGTAGTAACTCTGTACCCTTTTTAAACACGGGTCAGATTTTATGGAACGAAGTTCCTTACCGCGGCTTGCGGTAGGAATTGACTGGTAGAAATCACGTATGGAAAAATCATTATGTGTCCTCCATGCGACTTTCTCTCTCTGTGTGTCTTTCTATTATATACTAGTGTAAATGTGCGTGCGAGTATCGCGTATTAACTTCGTTCCTGACGGGGGTCCCCCGGCCGCACACGTTTTTTTTCTTATTTGCTGTGCTGTCTATTGTCACAATCTTAGGTAAAAGCCACCCCCCATTCCTTCCATTTTTCTTGGTATTGCATCCTCTCACAAATTGAAGAAGTAATCTTAAGCGTCTTGCCATCTCCTACGCGGACTGCCGCCACCAACTAGCTATGCCAGGGCTTATGTAGTTAAACCTATATTTAGATAAATATTTCTTATTAGGGGTTAGCTGAAGTGGCAGTGGGCTGGCCATGTTTGTTGAAAGACCGATGGCTGGTGGAGCATATGAGTCCTGGTGTGGAGACTGCGAATCGGAAAGCATAGTGTGGGATGCCCCCTAGCTAGATCGACCGACAGCGTTAAAAAGGTGGCTGGGACAGACTGGATGCGGAAGGCGGAGGACAGGGTGTTGTGGCGCAGCATGGGGGAGGCCTATGTCCAGCAGTGGAGTGCGATAGGCTGAGTGGATTGATTGATTGAAGGGGTTATCTATTCATACTTCTATTAACAAAAACATCCGCTTTACTTTTCGATATTATAATTAAAACTCAGTGAGTGTTTATTGCTGTGCAAAGCTCAAAGTGCTATAACTAACGGACAAACATCTCTCTAATACTCATCGAACTCAAACATCACAATTACAATCAATAAAACCCTCAAAATGAAAATCGTTTTGAAACCAATTAATTGAATTACTTCCCATTACGGAGGTGCAATAACTTTTGGGTTCCAATTAATATCGTTTTCGAAATTCGAACAATTTCGAATCGATCAAAAGGACTTCGAACGTATTGGAGTATTCAAATTAACTTTTGTGCCGGTTCTACACGATCGAATGCTGGCACACAACCTTGATTGCGAAAAACTGGAAACAGGTAACCTCTATTTAAAAATAAAGTTTATTTTTAACCGACTTCACAAAAAGGAGGAGGTTCTCAATTCGTCTGTATGTTTTTTTTTTTTTTTTTTTTATGTGTGTTAGCTCATAACTTTTTTCTGGGTGAACCGATTTGGATGATTTTTTTTTTATTTGATAGCTGGTGCTTCACATGTGGTTTCATTTAAATTTGATCAAGGTCTGACCAGTAGTTTTTGAGTTATCCTTAATACTGCAGATTTTTTCCACTTAGTTTATATGGATGATGTGTTAATAATTTCCTGTCACTGTTATTTACACACCAAGTAGTGGTATACGAATTTGTGTGGGGTAGGTACCGCAACTAAAAAACCAAAAATAAAAACTTTTTTACAAAAAAACAACCGACTTCCAAAAAAAAACACTAAAAGACGTGAAAAATAACTTTAATTTCGGAAGTCGGTGGCCAAACACGAAAATACAAAACCAAAGGCACCGACTTCCGAAATTAAAGTTATTTTTCACGTCTTTTAGTGTTTTTTTTTGGAAGTCGGTTGTTTTTTTGTAAAAAAGTTTTTTATTTTTAGTTTCTGAAGAAAGACACGCATTTTGACGTTTTCATGGTGATAAAATCTCGCATTTTTGTGGTTTGCAAAAGTAATATTTCTGTTTTTGTTTTTTTATTGCTGAAATAAAGTCATTAAAACCTAATTAGTATATAAAGATTTTCTATAAACAAATCATACCTATAAAATAGAAAGACAGCTTCCATAAAATCAATATAAATCCGTGTGAAATAAAATAACTTAAACACATCTCTCGTGAACAAATTTATAAAAAATCTGTTACTTGTTCTAATCGACAACAGCCGAGCTGTTTTGTTTTACGTTTTGTGGTATTCAATGGTCGCATGGTTGCATGGTCGGCGGGCACATAGAATATGCAGCAGATTAGGAATGCCGATGTGAACAATGGCGCACTAAACTACAGTCAAGTTTCAGTGGGGTTTTTTTTGTTTTTTTTTTTTTTTTTTCCTAATTGGCAGCTCGTAGTTGTGACCACTAAGGTCCTGGCTACTTAACCGGGCAAACCTGTGGGTGCCTTAAGCTACTAACTTAAAGCCTCCAGCCAGGGGCGAAAAATACTTAAAAATTAGGTGACCGCACGCTAAGGGCACCCCCTGTGGGGTACGAACCTCGGCTTAGGGCGTCACTGAGGGGAGGGCAGCAAGATGGGACAAGCTGGATCTAAATTATATTATTATTAACTGGGGAATTTAAAACTACAGGCTCAGCTACGGCGCGGGCTGGCGCGTCGTCGAGCAAGGGTCGGGGGGGTGAGGTTTTTGAAATGGACGAGTACCTTTTATTGGGAATGGCTTCTCTCAGGTCTACCTAGGAGGTTGTCGGCTGCTCAACCTGACATGCCTGTGGTTGCCTTAATAAATTACGGCCCCCAGCCAGGGGTTAAAAACTTACAAATAGGCGACTACAAGCTAAGGGCACCCCCATGTGGAGCGGATCTCGGCTTAGGGCGTCGCTGGGGAAGGGCAGCAAGGGAGTCGCTGAATCGGAATTGTTCTTATTAGGGGACGAATTTAAAGCTACAGGCTCAGTGGCACGGGTTGCCTCGAGCAAGGGTCGGGGCGGTGGACGAGTACCTACACACACCTTATCTAGATACCTTACACTTACGCAAGATTCTAAAACGATTTTCTGCTTGAGTATTGATAGATATTTTATGGTGTTACAAACATAGTGTTATAAAAACCATATTATGTAGGCAGGTAAAGAAAGAGAAAGAAAGAAAGAAAAATGCGTTTATTGGCATTGCAGCAACAAAATACACCTTAAAACTAAAAAAAAAAAACAGAAAAATTAAGATTATAATGCCAAAGGGGCCTCAGCTCAGAATAATGTCAGATGACAACACAAGGTGTACCACCTGACGGTGATTTTCAGCTGCAACCCACGCAGGTAATATATATATATATATATATATATATGTTATAATAGTAATTAGTTCAAATACACACATACCTAAACTCACGTCTTCTTCCCATGGGGGTAGGCAGAGACTACAGAACGCCACCTGCTACGATCCTTACATACTCCTTTTGCCTCGTTTACGTTCATACATCTGGTCATACACAGCGCTGGTTGCGAGTACTACGCACCGGACCTTTTTGACAAAAATCACTAAGAAGGGACTAAATGTCTTTCTAGGGCGACAAACAAACAAACACAAACAAACCTACACAAACAAAACAAACAAACAAACGGCTACAAACTGGTATGGGTAGATGCAAACTAGTAAACGAATATTGGATGCGAGAAGTACATGACCGGTCGGCGTGGCGATGCTTTGGAAAGAATTATGCTAGTAGTGGACGTCATTCGGTCGTCTAAATTGCAAAATAAGTACCGAGTCAACAAAAAAAAAAAAAAAAGACTGTGACTAGCTATTACACCACAACAACTGCACCCTAATTGCGAAACAACCTAACTATCACAATCTGAATCATTTTGAAGCCTATTGCTAATCTATTGCTTCATATGTTCGAAAAATTTGTCCGCACAACAACGTAAATAACGCAATGAATATTGTTGAACTGTCAAAATGAAAACTATTCCTACTGTTAGTGTGTTACGCAATTACCCCGCTGGTCTACCCATAAATTATATAAAAAAAAAACCGTCTCAAACTTTCCAATCCAGCCAATAAACATATAAATCAATAACTCTCAACACAATACGTGCACAAACCCATACAATGCATAAAAACATAATTGCAACTGTTTCATTTTGCACAGTTGCAAACTTGAGCACTTTGTTTGTGGTGGCTTCGAGTTAAATATGTATTGATAAAGGACTGTTTCAATTAGTACGGCGCGAATAAAGGACAGTTCATATTAGTACGGACGGGCTTAGCGAAGTTGCGCGGATTGGAAATGTGTTTTTGCGGAGTTGACAATCATGAGTAAATATTGTGTTTTCAGTATCAAAAGCTGTTTACAATAAGTGCTGTGTTTGAGCCTGTTCAACACCTCTTCATATTTAAGTTCTTGATAACTGATCCGGCAGATATTTTCAGTTAAATCCTGTCGGACTTTTAAATTTATCCGGTGAAGAGTCACTACAACATTCAAATTATTTATTTATTAAAATGAAATGAGTTACTCAAACTTCTTTCAAGTGACCGACTTGAGTGAAGTTCAAAGTGCTTGTGCCAGTTCTGTATATTACAGAGGCTGTAGTCCTACCGTAGAAAAATATAATAAGACAAGTTTATTATACACTACTAATTAATTAATTTTATTTCTGTAAGTAGGTTTGTACAAAAACTTTTACACGTCAATCATATTTTAAAAACTAGATTAGGTCGGCGTTTCCTATCGGACTACTCTGAGAAGAAAGGCTGAAATAAACTCAGAGGTCACAGTCTCTTTTAAAGTCGAGACATAATCTTGGTCAGATCATATGAAGACCATGTAGATTTGTGTCTGAAATGGTCATTTGAGGAAAAACCACACAGAATAAGTGGACCTGTCCAGTCAGTGCACACATATATCAGTAATCGTGCAGCTCAACTAAAAACTTAAGGAGCTCATTGATTCGACGAACAATACCATAGAAAGCACATTTGGGTACAAATGGCTCAAACTGCCAGATCATGATTAAAACTAATTGAGAAGAAAAATAAATAAAAAAACAATGACCCACATAGTATTTACATTAACAATAATTAAAATAATATACTATTTTCCACAATTTTTTTTCTGTTTTTCAATTGTTTCTTTTTTTTTTGCTTTTTTCGCTGTCTCGTTGATCTAGTGGTCGCAAGCGCTACTGCTGAGCATGACGTCTCGGGTTCGATTCCCAGGCGGGCAAAGTGTTATTGGGTTTATCCATCTGAAAATTCTCAGTAGCAGCCCGGAGTCTGGATTTGTGCCCGGTTGATGGCAATAGGCTCGCCCCCTATTACATGGGACTTAAACATAAATGGCGAAATGTGGATGTACTATAAGTACACCTCTGCCTAACCCTTCGGGTAATACAGGTGTGATGTTATGTTATGTTATGTGTTATGTTATATACTATTTTACAAGGTAAATATTCATGTCAATGTATTTATAAAATTCATATTCACAACTCACATCCTTCCTTTCTAGGCGCCCAACCCCATTCTCTGCAAGTTCTTACATTATTACGTAACTTGCGACTACTTGTGTACCTGATCTTTAAACTTAACACCTGAATGTCTGCAAGCAGTGCCATGCACCTGCAGTGGAGTACTTTAAGTTTTGTTTAAGTTAGAACCTGAATGTATGAATGTATGGACTATGGAAACTGGGGATGAAATAGCCGTGTGTGTTATGTATGTTGGTTTATAAAATATTAAATTTAGCTGTAAAAATCTGTTGGTAATTTAAAATTACATTGTGTACAGAGTTCTTCTATATTTTGTGAATGTGAGAACGTTGTAGGTTTAACTTGTAGACTGTAGATTTGTAGACCTTTTTATATTTGGTTGAGTACCTGTTACTTGTTGACAGGCCTACACTGTCCTCCCATATCTATCAACACTGTAATTTGAAACATTGTAAAAGGCCCTTATTTTTAAAAGAGTAACCGTGGAGTTTCTTGCCGGCTCTTCTTCTTAAGAAACAACCAATTGGAACCGTGCACCTAGCTTCTGACGTTGCGTAAGTGCCCATGTTGGTTTATGTGAAATAAAATATTTTGTATAGTGACCTTATTGGTGATGTTCTTCAGAAAGGTCAGGTGCGTAGTACTCACAACCGGCGTGCGTGTATGACCGTAAAAGAGGCAAAAGGAGTATGTATGGATCGTAGCAGGTGGCGTTCTGTAGTTTCTGCCTACCCCCATGGGAAGAAGGCGTGAGTTTATGTATGTAAAATATTTTGATTTAATTTGATTTGAGTCCCAATAAGCATAATTTACTAGATACATTCTGAAAATTTAATAGATTTTGTGTGAAATGATCAAAATTTACAATCTTGAATTTGGAAATCAGATTGGATATTGTAAATGGTTTTTGTGAGAAAATTATTTCTTAGTATCATAAGAAGTCTAGTTAACTCTGCTAAAGTCCAAAATACTAGGTCATTTTTTTATTTGAAAACATAAGTCAATTTGTTATTTGCGTGTGCAATTGTAGTTAAAAATACAAATCTGTCATACTTTAGATTTACGTTTCGTCGAATTACGCAACTTTAAGCGCCTCAATTTCAGTAAAAACAATATTGAACATTTACAAAAGCTTTATTAAGTCATAAAATAGTTATTTCTACAAGCAAATAATTACTTATTTATCTATGTTAGAGATGAATTATAGTATTTTGGCAACTTTATCAACCTTCGTTCCCTTCCATAATTAATTGGCTAAACCAATCATTTTTAACCTAACGAGCCAACTTTTTTCCCTAAACTCATTTTTATAACACTTTAAAAAATCCCATTTTAGTACAAGAATTATGAGGAGATATTTACTATGCATGATGCTGTCATCTATTTTATGAAACTTGCCTTGGCCTCAGTTGCCAAGTTTTTACAGGATTAATTTTGGACTTGGCCGGCTGGAATTGGGGCAAGTATTAAGGCTGAGATATCGTGCTATAGAGGGGGATGTTTTACGAACAGATGTAAAAAGTGACGGTGGCCATCTGGCGAGATGTCAAAGTTAGTGATGTAAGCATTTCTTATTGTCGGTTTTGGGCACTTTTCTTGGAAACTCCGGTTCTCTTCAGTGAGATTTTGTTCGTTAATTTTTGATGATTTTTGTCGGGATTATGTAAAAAGTTTTGCTTTTTTTATTTCTTATACCTACTAATTATAAATTCCAGACCATTTTGGGTTATTATTTTTTACTTCATTCTTGGCATATTATAAAAAATATAAATATATTTTTTCGGTTATCAAACACGGTAAGTACAGGAATATAATTGATCTTGAAACCAAAACCAGAAACCTTGAAGATCTACAATTAAAATCTGAACAATAGCTATCGAAGTACCTAAGTCTAGGCATAACAAAGTTGGTTTGACTTAGTGAAGCAACCGAGCATTCATAAGAAAGGTACACTACCCTCCTTTATAACATAAATAAAGAAAGGAAATCCAATTTTTCAGACTTTCCTCTTGAATATAAATTGCTTCCAATTTAATAAGGAACACAAGTCGGAACAGGTTCGTCATATTAATTACAAAGTTAATTAGAAAGGAAGTTTATCTCTAAAGCCTTTAGAAAAATAAATCTTTCTAATAGTCTGACATGGTGTGAAGGTATTTGACTGCAGGGTTAGCAAAACGGGTCAGCACAGACGCTACATTAAATGGGTGTTAAAAATCACGTAGGTATGATAATTTTTAGGGTTCCGTACCCAAAGAGTAAAACGGGATCCTATTACTAAGACTCCGCTGTCCGTCCGTCTGTCTTTCCGTCTGTCCTTCTGTCACCAGGCTGTATCTCATGAACCGTGATAGTTAGACAGTTGAAATTTTCACAGATGATATATTTCTGTTGCCGCTACAACAAAAAATACTATAAAACAGAATAAAATAAATATTTAAGGGGGCTCCCATACAAAAAAACTTGCCTTTTTTGCCGTTTTTATAGATAATGGTACGGAACATTTCGTGCGCGAGTCCGACTCTCATTTGGCCGGTTTTTTCTTTTAACTACATATTCATTAATAAACATAAACTCCCGCCTTTTTCCTATGGGGGAAGTCAGAAACTACAAAACGCCACCTGAGCCGATCCATAGGTACATAAGTACTCCTTTAGTAATTAATTGTAGTTCTAGATGAAAATTAGAAATTTCAGCGAAGTGCGAGTGGGACTTGTGCACTAAGGATTCTCTATCTCCAAAACTATTATACATAGGTACCTAGTTGACCTTCTTATCTGCATGACAGAAGCCTTAGTTATCCGTAAGTCTACGAATTGTAACTATCTGCCTATTAAGGTAAAATGATACAGCCCTGTGGCAGAATAATGAGGCAATGACAAGAAAAACCGTGTATGGGTATCGTAGTACCCAGTAACTGGGTTGTGGAGGGCAGGTAGGCAGTCGCTCCATGTAAAATACTGGTATTCAGCTGCACCCGGTTGTAGTTGACAAAAGGCTAGATATAGGTATATCTATACAAATATATATAAACTAGGAAAACTAACATACAAACGTCACACGCTTAATGGCAATCTCGTTGGCAGTAGGGTAAGGAACCCTAAAAACTGATATGTCATAGTTGAGTTATTTTAGAAAAAAAATTGGACGCCTTTTTATTTTAAACCGATTTACGGACAGAATTTTCATGATGGCCCGCTGGTTAAAGCCTCGCCTCTCATGCACGAGGTTGTAGGTTCGAATGTACCCTTTTCAATTCATAATTATGTACTTTCTCAGTTAATCTTGAATATTATTATTATTACTGAGATCGGTGAAGGAAAACATCGTGAGGGAACCTGGACTTATAGTTATCACTAGCTTCTAGCCCCGACTTCGTTTGCGTGGACAACACGTGGACAACACCACAATATACTAAAATAACACCAACTTTTTTTTTAAATTTCCTGTGTACTACATTTATATTTTTAGTCTCACCAACCAAAATATGAAAAGGGTCAGGACTGGCGACGCGGGAGCAAGTGACGTAAATTCATATTGTGACATCTACACAATAAAAGTAATATGCGGCGATCATGTAAAAGTTCGTCAGCTGAGCCAAGCCGGGGTTATTGGCATAGGTCAAGAGTGCGTCATCAAAGGAAAGGACTTTTCATTATATTCAATAACTCATCAGTCCAAATTAACATTTCACCAACTATCACTTGATTAACATCAAAATCCCTGATGAAAGGCACACTGATGATGGAAACCTAACTATATCCATGACCAGTCTGGGGGAGGCAATAGACAAACTGAAGAAATCGATTCGGAAATAGATGACATATCACCCCATGATAAGTAATTTGTTTCGTGTTGATGTCGATTGCGCTATGCATGGCAGTAGTATGGATGTGGCAGACTGGGTGATGTCGCCTGTGCCGGAGGGCTGCCTCTGAGCACCGTGGCGAGGGATCCCGCCGGCAGCAGCCCGCGGCGACCCCGCCGCCTCTGAGACCTCGAAGCTGCAGCGAGAGTCGCTGTCAACAGGAGTTAGCAGGAGCTCCGTTGACACCAAAACCAAGAAGACACGAATCATATAGAAAAGTGCTCAGTGCCAGGGGTTTAAAGAATAAAAGTGATCGGTTTTCGTTGTAGAAGCAGCTTGCCCTGAGGTTGACACTCACAGCCATCAGTATTAATTTCCCATTGCTTGCGAAGTATTTCGTTTTTGGTAAATTAATAAACGCCTGCGTTCTTGCATATACTACCTAATGACACAATACTGATCCACTGACTGATGAATTCTTACAAATTATTCCTGAACAACAGCTACCACTAAAATAATACTACGACATGACAAACACATGGGATTTCTCTTTAACAGTCATGTAACCTAATTTTTATTATAAACAAAGATGAAAGAATAGAAGTACAGCATGATGCATTATCATTTAAAAGGTTAAATCTGTAACTATCTGCAATATTCTAAACCTTTTGGCTCGTCTTTTTACAATTTGCGGTAAACTATAGAGGCATACGAATAAATTGCAATTGGTGATCCCCCATAGCAAATAGCGTGATAATTTATAGCTAACAGACTGACCTGACTTATAAGAAATATCTATGAGGAAAATCTAACCGGTAGTTTTTGCGTGATGCTCGAACATTACATTCATACAAACAGACAATAATTCAAAAAAATATAGTTTCGACATTAGAATCGTTGCCAGAACTGGCAAAAATTACTTTAAAAAACTAAAAACAACGTACAGTTTCGACTTCGCTACGATTTTATTCTATGTATTGATAAGTCTGATATTTCCAGCCCATCTTGAGTAAGCGTGGTGATCAATGCTCGGAACCTTCTTTGTATGAGAAGAGGTTGCAGTAGGAAAATAATCGATTGGTATTATGTTTACAGAAATAAATCATTTAACATTTATTGTGTATAAAATGTATGTTGAATTTGAATTTGATCCCTACAGAAATATGTTGTTTTCTTCGAAACTTGTAAGTTGTACATGTAATACCTATTTCTCTATATTTGTTAACAATTGGACCCGTGTGTCGCTAAGTTGAAACACCAGTTCCTACTATTTTAAAGAGCACGGATAAAGTCTGGATTTAAGTTGCAGCTGCAGCGAAATAAGTTCGGTGTAAGCAATATCTTACAATTTTAGTTCAGTCACCGTTAACTATGATTTGTCAGTTGAGAAGAAAGTGCAGTCGACGAAATAGATAAGTACCTACTACCGCTACTTTTTATCAAGTTCGCGTCAGTTAATTGACTAATTCATCTTCTGTTAAAGACCAATGATCAATGTTATGTCAAGGGATGAAGGATGACACTTTGCCCAGACTTTCGAAGTCTTTCAACTCCACACAAAAACATCCATTTTAAACCAGGAACTAAAAAAACAAAACAATCGCCATATTTTTGTTTGTTATGTTATTGTATTTTAATTGTAAATACTGTCATTTAATATTTGTAAATATTGTGTAAGTAGGTACATAATTATTATAAAAATGAATGTGCGTAATAAATAGATACATATTAGAGTAGTCATAGTTTTGTAGAGTTCTGTTGTTTCTGTCTACCCCCTTGGGGAGAAAGCGTCAGTTTATTGTATGAATGTATGTAATAAATAAAAATTTGAGTAGTTTTTAAACCATATTTCAAACAGAAATCCTTTAACTTGTATCTGAGATAGGTAATAATAACAAAATATAAAAAAATATTTTAGTGATTCTTACACACCAGTTTTGAAGATTGTTTTTATTCATATTGTGGTACTTGTGTACATATATCTACATCGCCACATGCGAACTATGCATCATACTGACGTCATGCGAAATCCTGCAACGCGCAAGTAGAGTTTACCGCGCAACGCAACCATGACAGTATGGTAAACATGTTAGCACAACTCCATGTACTTATAACACCTTGAAAGCATTTTTTTCTTTATAATAGTATGTACTCGTACACACGTGTTTGAGCAAATAAAGTCATCTGAATCTGAAAAACTAGCATAATATATACAACGTCCTGACATCAATTGTCAGGCAGTAGCCCACCAGACACAATACTCGTCTGATCAGGGGGTCCTCCCTTTTCTATGGAGGATGAGTGAACTTTACATCCTGTTCCTCATACCTCTATAATACTATAGGTACTGTGAGTACAATTGTTTGCCAAATTAGTTAAGGCAGTATATTAATTCAGATATTTAGAAGTAAACAAGCACAAAACTGGGCAAGTACTTTCAAATCTGTGTGATTATTTCCCCAAAAGACCATTTCAGACACGAAGCAGACGCAAAATCGATTCGAATCGATCGATCGCGTTATCGAATTTCAGACGCGGTGGTGAGGGTAGGAGCGAGACAAAACGCAAAACTGGATATTCTTGTATAATACGACTAATACGGGTGGGTACATTGCTTAATATCGCATGGCTGTGCCTATATATTAATAAATGTTTATGTTATTTAATAATATTTACACGTTTGTTTTATTATATTTTGTTACGTAGATGTAGTACCAATCATTACACCTGACTTGATTTCCACTGAAAACCAGCGCTGTGCTGTGGGTCTCCCATAGCACAGCATCATGCTGAGTGGAAGCCTTCTTGTCACAGTCATGACGTGCAGCTGTCGACTAGTTCTGTTTTGTGCTCGTGATTATAGATCTATTTTGTTTATTTCTTTTTATTTACATTGTTACCAGAGCTAATTATCTTTGTGTATGCACGTGTTTCTGTGACACATAAACCTATTTTTCTTTCTTTCTTTTTCTTTCTAATCAATATGGTCCTCGCATGATCTGACCAAGATTATGTCTGGACTTTAAAACAGATTGCGCCCTCTGAGTTTGTTTTGTTCTTTCTTCTCAAAGTAGTCGAAGTAGTCCATTTATTTATCGAAAGAATAACTCTATCAAATTGAATCCAAATCAAGAGGAATTTATTAATTTGACAAAAGCATGGATGTGTCGATTTGGTTAACGATACGATAACTAAACCTATAATCCCTCGCGCTTGCAGCACAGAACGTGTCTTCAATTTAAACTATTGTATTACCAGCGTTTAATTTCGGTTAAATATATAACAATAAACTCCGCTTAAGTATTGGTTTCCAATATCGTTGCAGTCTCATTTAACGACGATTTGTGTACAATGCAGTTTTATGTGGGGCACGAGGAGTGAGGTCAATTAAAGAACAAAATAGTTATTTCTTTTGTTTTAATTGGTTCCCCAGATTTATATGCCACTAGCTTCTGCCCGCAATTATCCCAAGGGAAAGTGCTACCGGGATAAAAAAATGGTTGTCTATGTCCTTCCCCAGGTTGCGATCTATCTCCTTGTCAAATTATATCGAAATCCGTTCAGTGGTTTAGGCGTGAACAGTTAACATACAGACATAGTTACTTTCGAATTTATATTATTAGTATGGATTCGTTTATGAATCTACATTCTATATCAAATATTTTATTTTGTCCCTAAGCTTCAAGGCTTGCTTGGCACGACACGCGATGCGAATCGTGCACGACACAAAGGCACCGCTCGTCGCGCGACACGTGGTGCCTTTATGCCGCGTTCGATTTGCGTAGCGTGTCGCGCCTGTTTGAAGGAGACTTTACTCGAATGAAGATTTATTCAACGTTCACTCGACACCAAAAATAGATATAACATAGGAAGGAACGTTCATTTGCTCATTTCATTTCGTTCGACATTTCACTTCGAGTGTAAGATACCGAAATGAAGGACATATTAACAAAAAGTGAAGAGTCCTATTTCTGCTTTTCTAACCAAATCATTCAGTATGCAATATTTTTATTATTTTTGAACGCTCAATATTTTGAACCCTATGGGTATTTTACAGTCTATCATTTCTTAAACTTATCGTCGGTTTGTAGACTAAAGATTTTTCTGTTACAGCAGGTTACCCAAAAATCTCTACAAAAGTAGAGTCAACGCTACGACGCGAAAAAGAATTCGCCTCGCTGGTGCGCCGGGTGTGAGCCAGCCCCAACATTATACTGCGGTGTGTCGCGAGCAGACTGGACTGCTTGTGTAAGAATCGCTGCTGCAAGCTTTCTACTTCGATGTTGAGCTTGTAGCAGAGGTTCTCATTAACATGTAAGGCAGTTTTAGGTTAAGTGTGTAGGTTAAGTTTACTAACATAGTTGTAAAGAAATATTGTTACTAACATATTTGAGTCCATTGTCACTTGTTGATTAAATATAAATAAATAAAAGTGTAAATTCCTGCGAAAACACACACTTGTTCGGGTCCGACATGATTCGGCACGATTCGGCAAGATTCAGCACAGCCGGGCGGCAAAATACATATTCGATTTCACTTTACCGAAAAAAGCTGACCCGAACAAGAGTGTAGCACTCCTTAAGCTTAATCGTAGGTACCGGTTAAATAACAATATCATGTTTCATAACTAATTACCAAATTAAAATGCCATTTAATCATCGCAACTGTCAATATCAAAATAATAATCAGATGGACCAAACTTAACGCTATTTTGCAAACCGTAATACTAATTAATTAACATCGAATGAAAACCACGTTAACGTTTTGTAATTTGAGTCCTGTGCTATTTGCAAATAAATTAATCGTACTAGTTGTCTGGTCCAGCGGAAATAGGTTAGGAATTACAAATTAGAGGATTATATCCTAGAAAAACTTTTTTACAAAAAAAACAACCGACTTCCAAAAAAAACACTAAAAGACGTGAAAAATAACATTAATTTCGGAAGTCGGTGTCTTTGGTGTTATATTTTCGATTTTGGCCACCGACTTCCGAAATTAATGTTATTTTTCACGTCTTTTAGTGTTTTTTTTGGAAGTCGGTTGTTTTTTTTGTAAAAAAGTTTTTATTTTTCACTTTTCAGTTGCGGTACCTACCCCACGCAAATTCGTATACCACTTCTTGGTGTGTAAATAACAATGACAGGAAATTATTAACACATCATCCATATAAACTACGTGGAAAAATATGCAGTATTAAGGATAACTCAAAAACTACTGGTCAGACCCTGATCAAATTTAAATGGGACCACATGTAAAGCACCACCTATCAAATAAAAAAAGAATCATCCAAATCGGTTCATCCAGAAAAAAGTTATGAGCTAACACACATAATAAAAAAAAAAAAAAAAAAAAAAAAAAAAAAACATACAGACGAATTGAGAACCTCCTCCTTTTTGTGAAGTCGGTTAATAAAAATGCTTGGAAATATGCCAGTCCTGGTCCATAGGACAATCTAGTTTAGACAAAATCAAACTGGTTGGTAATTTAATTGCATACCTAATTTATATTTTTTATGACATCGATTTTACATTCTGTAACTACTTTAACTCACACACAAAATTATTAGTTGTTAGTATTTTAGAAAAACCATCCACTTTTCAGTGATGTTGTAGTGAATAAAGCAGTGAGAGCAGTGGTGGCCCAGTGGTATCGGCTCCGACTTACGAGTTATAGGTTGTGGGTTCGAACCCAGGCAGGCGCTTTACTTTGTGTAAATAATTTCATCACCACTGCTCTCAAAACGGTGAAGGGAAACATCGTGAGGAAACCGGCATGTCCTTGAACCAAAAATTCGAAGACATGAGACATCTACCAACCCGCACCGGGCCCGCGTGGTAGATTACAGCCCAATTCCCTCTCAAAGAGAGGAGGCCTGTGTCCCAGCAGTGGGAACACTATAGGCTGATTATGTTAAGCTGTAGTGAATAAAGCAAGCAAGTTGCAACTTTGCAGCCCATAAACGATTTTTAAATTATCTTAGTATTTGTAATACCACAAAATAAAAAATCAGAGCATTTATTTCAATTAAGGGGGATGCGCCAAGGTCGCCCGCGTAATTAAAATTTTCTTACGTTTTTTGCAATGTGCTGGTCAGTATCTGGTTGTATGTTGATCTAAATATGATTCGCGGCCGTATCAAATATTTATTTATAGAATTATATTCATAAAAATCATCAATACAACTTCTTAAGTTAGAATTGGCCGAATGAATGACATTTTCATGAAATCATGACATTTGAGGCCAATTCTAACTTAAGAAGCTGTATTGCTGATTTTAATTATTATAATTCTGTAAAGCCATATTTTTTACGGCCGCGAAACGTATTTTAATCAACATACAACCTGGCAGTGACCTGCCAATTGCAAAAAGCGTAAGTATTTTTCAATTTCTCGGGCTACCTGTGCGCATCGCCCTTAAAATATCACTGTCAAAAAATCGATCAGTTAGCCAGAAATTGAGACATCCGTTCGAAATCGTAGATTATAATAAAAACCTACCTAGAGGCAATCAAGAATTTGGTGTATAAACAAAAAATTAATGACAAACCAAACCAATCATTTCAAAACATAAAAATGCTGAATATAATTACTTCCCATTTTCCTATAAAACTTCCCTGTACCTTCATACTATCGCTCTCGTTTCAGACCTGAAAAGTTTACCATACTTCTGATTCCTACCGTCGAAGCACCTGAAATGAATCCAACTTTTCTAATTTTCTGCAACTTATAAATTCCGATTGCGAGAAGGAACGTGTCGATAATTAAACCCTCGAGGATTGAGTTTCGATCGCTGAAATGTGTTACATGTACATGGTGTTTTAAGTAACAAGTGATTTTTATTTTGAAGATTCAGCAAAAATTATGAAGATGAAAAAAACAGTTCCAGTTTTTTTCAGCAAGCTTTGTTTTGTGAGTGTGAAATGTTGAAGGAAAACATGGTCAGAAAACTGGCATGTCCTAGAATCAAACATTCCAAGACATATAACATCTACCATCCCACACTGATCCCCTGTGTTGAATTACAGTCCACTCCCTCTCATAAAGCCAGGCCTGAGTCTCAACCTCCTTCTGCGAAGCAGTAATGCTCGCGAAGGAGGAGGCGAAGCGCGTGAGGGAGGGGCAATCATTGCGCCCTCACGCCCCTAATCGCCGCAGGAGGAGACACCCTGGGCGTCGGGAGTCGGTAGCCGACTCCCGGCCACCGTAGGCGTGGGCCTGCGGACGGCGAGCAATGGGCAGTTCGCCGTCCGGTAAGGACCAGGCCCGCGTCGACGGCGCGTTGTGTTCCACGCGCACCTCAAAGAGATGTCAGCATAATTGACGGGGTCCGATAGGGCCGATGCCTGTCGGGGTCGCGGATTGTTCGAAAGAGTTATCGTGTCCCTGGCGCACAGGCAACTGAAGGAACACGGGTGGGTTTTAGTCAGTAAGAGTCTGACACGCACTTCCGCTCCGCCCAGAGCGGGAGAGGTCATTTGATGAATTCCCAACCAAAAAAAAAAAAAAAGGCCTGAGTCTCAACAGAGGGAACATCATAGGCTAAAGAATAATGTTACTGGTCAGCATTGTGAGAAATCACACATGACCAATCAATCTGCCTGCCTTTTTCCAACTATACTGGGGTTGGCTTCTAGTCTAACCAGATGCAGCTAAATACTATTATTTCACATCGAGCGACTGCCTACCTAAACTCCACAACCCAGTGACTGGTTAACAAGATACCTCTCGGTAAGATTGGTTATTATACTTTTGGGCTTCCGACAGCCCGGACCAACGGCTTAACGTACTTGCATAGATTCGAATAAAAAAATAAAAAGAAAACGCAATGGAACACAAAAACATATAAGCAAAGAAAATAAATCTTTCGATGCTAACAAAATCAACCTAATAGTAACAGAATATACAGTTAAGTAAGCTGCATTAAACAAAATTAAAAGCGCGCCGTAACAGCTCCGTACCTCAGTATTCTCTACGTCACCCATTTTAGCGGAAAACTATTTAATTGGTTAATCCCATTAAGGTGTATCGCATTAGATACCGTCTGAGGTTTCAATTAGGCGTGTAGAACACTGTACTGACACAGAATAGAAAAGTACAGAAGGCCACATATAGCGAGCGAAAACGCACGCGCACCTTGGCCTTGTATTGTATACGGTTCTATTGTATACGGCGACGGCACCTTTCCATAGTGCCACCGTGTCGTCAATAAACTTCCATAGTGATCCATACAACATTGACGACCGTGCCTACACACTGTGAATAAATTGTAGTTTTTCATGGCAAGAAAAACGTGTGTGTACAAAGGGCCTGACTCTCTCGCTTCGCTCAGGAGTTAACTCAGAACTCCCTACCTTTTTTATTTATTTTGGGTGGGAAATCATCAAATGACCTCTCCCGCTCTGGGCGGAGCGGAAGGGCGTGTCAGACTCTTACTGACTAAAACCCAGCCGTGTTCCTTCAGTTTTGCCAGTGCGCCAGGGTCACGGTAACTCTTTCGAACAATCCGCGACCCCGGCAGGCATCGGCCCTATCGGACCCCTTCAATGATGCTGACATCTCTTTGAGGCGCGCGTGGAACACGACGCGCCATCGACCCGGGCCTGGTCCTTACCGGACTGCGAGCTGCCCATTGCTCGCCGTCCACAAGCCCGCGCCTACGGTGGCCGGGAGTCGGCAATTGACTCCTGACGCCCAGGGTGTCTCCTCCTGCGGCGAATAGGGCCGTGAGGGCGCAACGATTGCCGCACCCTCACGCGCTCCGCCTCCTCCTTCGCGAGCATTACTGCTTCACAGAAGGTGACGGCTTCCCATTCCCTCTCGCTCCGTACCATGGCCTGTACCAGGGCCGGACGCGAGAGATCGCCGCCGCCGATCGCCGCCACGAGGACACGGCGGTGCTCCGCCCAAGCTGGGTAGACCCCCACCGTATGCTTCACCGTGTCCTCCGGTCGAGCCACACAATGCCAACACCCGGGCATTTCCTCCCGCCTTATCCGAAACAGGAACCTTCCGAAACAGCCATGTCCGGTGAAGACCTGCGTCAGGCGGAAGGTAAGGACGCCGTGGCGGCTCTCAAGCCACTCCTCAAAGAGGGGACTTACCGCCGCAATTGTGGCGTGCCCAGCGCTGGGTGGGCAACAGTCGCACTCTCCATGCCGCCATGAGATCCCGCCGGAGCTCTGTCCGCTGTGCCGCGATCACTCGCGGCAGCGGAGTTACGCCCAGGTGTTTCGCCTCCTCGCGCCACTCCCAAATGTGGGCGAGGACTTTTGCCTCCAGATCCCATGGCGGCAATCCGGTAAGGAGGCTCGCCGCCTCGCAGGAGACCGTGCGATATCCTCGGACCAGCCGGATGGCCATGACCCTTTGGGACGCGTTCAACCGGCGTGCTGGTCGGAGCCTCAATGAACGCGCCCACACCGGTGCCCCGTAAAGGGCCATGGACCGCACGACCCTGCGTAGAGCCACCGGCAGGAGGCATTTGGACCCCCTAGATTGGGCAGGAGCCGCTTCTAGGCAGCCCCGGCCCAGTCCAGAACTCCCTACCTAGACCTAGACCCCTTCGTTGAGTTCGGGACTCAATATAGCGCCCGTGACGATAAGAAAATGCTTTATCCCCTTAGTGAATCATCTACTATTACGCTTAAACCATGTAGTGTCAAAAATTAAAGTGTTATTTTGGCGTATTTATAAGGTTAAAATGTAAAAAAAACGCTGTACATAGACCCGTATCTATGTGTGCGTGCATTTTCGCTCGTTGTGTAGAGCGGACTTTCTGTACCCATCTAGTCTGCGGTAGTGGTGTGTGGATTCTAGACCTTAACTATTACAAGGTTTCTGTGTGTCGTGTCATTGAGTTTGGATGTGTGGTTAAAGTTTCGCGATGTTCAATGTACGGTACCTCAGGTTATGCAGAGTACAAGTTCGAGTATTATTGGATTTAAACATTGATAGTTAGTGTTAATTGGTATCTTCCTTATTCAGGCGTAAGAATATTGCTTGACAAACATCGTTGTGTTTATATCTGAAACTGTAATAAGGACTGCGAAATCTCTATTAGTTTTGAATTCATTCGAAGCATTTCCATTTTATTTTTCTCTACACTGTTTTCACATTTTTTAAACAGCTTTTGTTAAAAACTGGCCACCAGCCCATGCTCTTACGGGTTTTACGACTTGATAAAATACTGAGTTTTCTTTACTATGTGTCAGTTTAATGTTCCATTTTCACATGAAATATTCGGAAATATTCTTATGTGGAACAAATTTCCAAAGTTTGACGATCGATATGAAATTAATGATTATTATTCAGCAAATATATCATTATTACAGTCGCGAATCGCAATTTTAATCAACATAGGACGTAAAACAGAGCTGCAATTTGCAAAAAACCAAAGAAAATTTGAATTTGGTGGGCTACAGCTGAGGACCCATCTTAGACTCCACATTCATATTTCTGTAAACGAACTGTACAAGAATTCTGCCCTTCATTTACCTACAACATTCTCGACGTCACCGCACTTCACCACTAAACCTAATTCATTAGTTAATTTTCCATTCCATTTAGCACTTACGCTGCTTATAGTGTAAACGCACTTAATGTTGCCAACGGTAAAATTACTCTACTCTTCAAGAAAATTTTACTCCACTCTTCAAGAAAATTAAAAGATAACTGGGCGATGTTTTCGGTCGTGGAAATTAATTGAGATAATTTTTAACAGTGAACGAAGACATTTTGATAAAACCAGCATGTCTTAGACCCGAAATTCGAAGACATGTGACATCCATCAACTCACACTGGGCCCGCGTGGTAGATTAAGAACTAACCACACTTATTCAGCTCTGTTCAGCTTTTGTCTATAGAAAACAAAGATTTTTTGTGGAGATGCATATATATCCGTTCACCTTTCTGGATGCGTACACATCTCCATACAAAACTGGTGTTTTTTATGGACAAAAACTGAATTGAGCTGAATAAATGTAGTTAGTCCCGGTACACTCTCTCACACTAGGAAGAGGTCCGCGATTATATTATGTAATGTCATGATGGAGTATCGTATGGTCAGTGATCATTGTTGTCATTAGGGGAAAATCTTTCAGCACTTCTTTTTCTTGTGTTCTCTTGGGTCAAATCACAGAAAAGTTGTTATCACAGGAGGGATATCTAGGTAGAGTGACAAAAAATTAAAAGAGTATGCTAAGATGGTTTGGTCATGTTGAGAGGATGAATGAAAGACGACTAACAAAAGGTATTTACAAGGCAGATGTGAGTGGGAGGGGACGCCCTAGGTGAACATTTTATAGTGACCTTATTGGTGATGTTCTTCAGAAAGGTCAAGTGCGTAGTTCTTGCAACCGGTGTGCGTGTATGACCAGATGTATGAAGTATGTAGGATCGTTGCAGGTGGCGTTCAGTAGTTTCTGCCCACCCCCATGGGAAGAAAGTTTGAGTTCATGTATGTATGTGAAAATGAATAAGCCTATTGGAAACTCTTAAATTTTGGCCTTTTATCGGGTTTATACCAGCGAAAAACACTATTAAACAACAAAAGATGTTTTGAAAACCTAAAGACACAACCAGATAAGATTCAAACAAACTTTTTTCCAAAAGTTTTGCATTAAACGTAACAATTAAAGTATTAAAATTAATTTGTACGTACATCAGGTGTAATTGAAACCATAATTACTTACATTTAACTTGGTATTTAGGTACTTGTGTAGTTGTAA
Organism: Griposia aprilina; assembly: GCA_916610205.1. Taxonomy (NCBI): domain Eukaryota; kingdom Metazoa; phylum Arthropoda; class Insecta; order Lepidoptera; family Noctuidae; genus Griposia; species Griposia aprilina. The sequence continues at coordinate 3,611,653 of OU744300.1, read as the reverse complement.
GTAGGTGTCATCATCATCATCGTAAGCCTACAGCAGTCCATTGCTGGATATAGGCATCTCCTATTGCACGCCATTCAACTTGATTTTCGACAACTCTCATCCAGCTTCCTGATGTCGCTCCTCCTGCCTGATGACGCAATGGTCATGGGAAAATAAGGAAATGGGGAATTTAAGGTAGATGTGTGAGTGGAGACCACGTATCGGCAAACATAGTGTGAGACACCCTCCAGCTATGAAAGACAACCTTATAAAGGTGGCTGGGACAGACTGGATGCGGAAGGCAGAGGACTGGGTGTTTTTAAGACGCCTGGGAGAGGCCTGTATCCAGCAGTGGATTGCAATAGGCTGTGTTGAATTATTGCACACCAATCAAGTGGTCAATACTCATGTCTTCTGTGTGACTTTCCTATTAATTTTATTGCGCTTTGCACCCAAAGACTTCACGCGTCACTTGTCTCAAATTATGGCTGTAATTTTAAAGACACTCTTTTTCAAATGGGAGAAAGAAAAATTCAACTTTCCCGCAAAAAGAGCTACAGTTGTTGAACTTTATCTGAGAAAATCTTTGTCAAGGAGCCCTCATACAACTACGCTCAAATAAACGTGATTTTTGCTGCATTATAACGATACAAAAACGTACTATAGGTACTACCTCAAGCTCCGGTTTCACTTAAATAGGAAAAAGAACCTAAGCGATGGAATAAGCTTCTACATTTTTCCTTCTAAAGTATTTTTTTTTTCGTTTTTCTTTTCCTAACCTGTTTACTTATCGTGTTAGCTCAGATTGTGAATCCACTATTTTCCGCGATTCTAGTTTGTTTTTCTTTAATGTTTACAAGGGTAGTAAAAGCTGTTTATTGAGGATCGAAGGGCCTGTCGCTAAATGGTTGGTAGACAGATTTATGTTAAAATAATGTGGACGTTATAATTTGAAATCCTGCACAGAAGAAAATGTAGCTTTTTACGTGAAGGTAATACTGAAAGTTTTGATGAATATGTTTATTTGTTACAGATATCTGCAAGATTCATAAACTGTTCCACACGTTGGTCTAACGTTGGCCCCAAAGTCTACTCGTCCAACATGTGGATTGAGAAAATAGCTTTGGCCCCTACGTTGGAGAAACTGAAAAAGAACCTAGTCAAATCAATCTGCCTAGCTTTTTTTTCTAACTATGTTGGGGTCGGCTTCCAGACTAACCAGATGCAGCAGAATACCAGAATTTCACATGGAGCCACTGCCTATCTGACCTCCACAACCCAGTTACTGAGTAACACGATACCCCGTGGTAAGACAGGTTGTCAGATTTTTGGGCTACGAACCGATCGTGGCGAGGTAACTTAATATTTGATCGACCCGTACGGGTGTTACCATTAAGCTACGATCCCCTGAAAGCCCTTGAAAAATATCTCAGTGCGTAGTCGAGAAGCTGTAAAGATCCGAAAATTACTCACTATAATTAAATGCTAAGTATTATTACATTTGTTCCGCATAATTACACCTCCTAAAAATGTTCTTACATTAAGCTATAATTGACTCCTAATAAAATATTCTCGTTGCGTTCATGTTTTTGCCAGAACAGTTGGCAACAGCTGCCATTTTTAAATGCCTTGTAGAAGCTTGTAGAGGCTACAAAGTCTTGTAATTTAATCTTTGTTCCTTCATTCAGTTTTTTTATTATTTTATTTTTTCAGTATCGCTGTTGGATTAAGGCGGTTAGGCGCGCTGGGAGTCTGAGAATTGCATTTAAGTTCTTTTTTTTTTCGAATTATCTGCATAGCTGGGACAAAAGCTTTTTTATTTCGGCTGCTTTTCATAAAAAAGAATTCTAGAATTTTTGGTAGCTTCTACATTGGTTCCCTATCCATTTGCATAACATTTTAAGACATAATATAACATTGGCATAATGAAATGCAGCATAATGATCATTACGCATAAATATTTTGCCATAAACTAATCTAACCTAAACAGTGCATTATGCCAAAGTATTATTATGCCACAGTATCATTATACTAATAAACGTTGTGCGAAAACGGTTATGCCAAAACATATTAATAAAAATAAAATGCGGAAAGAAAAGAACTCTTCTACATTTCATTAAATTGCATTGTATTATAGATACACCACAATGCAGTGCATTTCAACGCAGAAATATTTATTTATTTATTTAACCATTTATGTACACACATATATAAACAGACAAGAAGACAGGAACAGAAAAATAGGTACAAAGGTGACGTCATAACGCAAATACATGCGTTGTACCACAACACACTTAACATTACGGCTACCATTTGAAAGGAAGTAGGTTTCCCCCAACAGAGTTTATCTGGAGAAGTATAATTAATTTATTAACACTATAATTAATCTACCGCTTAGCAGCCGTGCTATATTACCGGTCTTAAGGATATGAGCGTCGTGACGTTGAAATTACAGGTACTTGAGACTTTTTCTGTAAGTAACGGTCGGGGAAACACCTATGTCCGTTATCCAAAAGTGGACAACTATAGGCTAAGTTGATTGACTAATAACGGATGCATTTCATTGGCTTGAATGTGCTCTGGCGGCTGATAGTATATCATGCTCACTCAAATGCCTCGCTGACGATGGCGCGTGTTCGATCATTTAGCTCCCTTCAAAATGGTTGAGCTGACGGGCGTCACCAGTTGGGACTGGTCATCTCTTAGTTTTTTTTTTTGTTTCTATTTTCAGTACTCTGAACGCTATTAACGTGTACGTCATTTTTCACATCGTTCCCACATAAAATTATAACTACAACATTAATGTTGTAACAATATAATTTAAAAGAGTGTCCATGGAGTTTCTTGCCCGTTCTTCTCCATAGGTGCCTACTACGCTTTGGAATGGGCAACTAGCTTCATATTTCTGACTGACCGACCCCTTGACATTTAAAAAGTGCCTGTCAATGGTTTAATTGAAATAAATGCTTTGAGTTTGGAGTTTGCTAACTACTCTTGGGATACGATCCGAATAAAAGCGATTAACACTTACATTAACCCTCTCTTCCCATGATAGGCAGAAACTGCAGAACGCCACCTGCTACGAACCTTACATACTCCTTTATCCTCGTTTACGTTCGTACATCTGACCTTACACGTACGCCGGTTGCGAGTACAACGTACCTGATCTTTCTGAAGAACATCACCAATAAGGTCGCTTTTAGTCCTTCTAAGGTGTCCTTCCCCGGCATTTCCACTAACATTTCAGTTTTAGTGGTATCGGCCGCGATTTAAGAGTTGTAGGTCGTAAGTTCGAACCCAGAGAAGGGCTTTACTTTGTGTAAATTATTTCATCATCACTGCTCTCAAGACGGAGAAAGAAACCACCGGCACCGTGAGGAAACCAGCATGTCCTAGAACCAAAACTTTGTTGAAATGTGACATTTATCAACCCGTACTGGCCCGCGTGGTGGATTACGGCTCACTCTCTCTCACCGAGAGTGCAGTGGAGAGAGAGAGAGATAATATTACAACATTAACATTATAGGCTGATTATTCTAGTTTATAGATAGATGGAGTTTCCAATCAACCAACATTGTCCAATCTACATGGTCTTCATATGATCTGACCTAGATTATGTCTGGACTTTAAAAGAGACTGTGACTTCTGAGTTTGTTTCGGCCTTTCTTCTCAGAGTAGTGAGATAGGAAACCTCTCTAGTTTAAAACTTATGATTGACGTGTAAAAGTGTTTGTTTAAACCTATTTACAGAAATAAAATCACGTACCAGACCACAATGTTCGTCAAAAAAAAATAATTTACCGGTTTTTATTACCAACACTTACCCAAATTACTATCAAAGCAAGTATCACTAAGATACTTCAAGAAATAATGTAAGTACTGCTTAATTAAACATACTCTCACCCAAGAGAATGAACGAAAACAAAATTGGCTCAGACCACGAGGTAGGTACAATAACATAATGTGTTTAAAAGGTATGCTTAATCGTATTAGCTCGGCCTTTAATTTGGCGCACAAGTGTTGTAATGCTCATTGTTAGTTCACCTTTGTAGTTACAACATTTAAGTAATCATGGTAAGTTGGTAGGTATTGGATACAAAATAGTTTGGGAAAATGAAAATAGTACAGATACATATATATTATTTCAACTCTTTACTTATGGCTTTTGTAGACAGGATTCTAATTTAGATTTGTTACAGTTGTAATGGCAATCATGGCATTTGGTTTAAATAGGCTTTTATTTCTATATAGATTCTTCTATATTTTGTGAATGTGAGAACGTTGTAGGCCTAACTTGTAGACTGTAGATTTGTAGACCTTTTTATATTTTGTTGAGTACCTGTTACTTGTTGACAGGCCTACACTGTCCTTCTATATCTATCAACACTGTAATTTGAAACATTTTAAAAGCCACTTATTTTTAAAAGAGTAACCGTGGAGTTTCTTGCCGGCTCTTCTCCATAGGAAACAACCAATTGGAACCAAGCACCTAGCTTCTGAGGTTTCATAAGTGCCCAGTGAATAAAATAATTTGATTTGGTTTAACATACATATGCCTTATTCCTATGGGGGTAGGCAGAAACTACAGATCGCCACCTGCTACGATCCTTACATACTCATTTTCCTCATTTACGTTCATACACCTGGTCATACACGCACGTCGGTTGCGATTACTACGCACCTGACCTTTCTGAAGAACATCACCAATAAGCTCACTATGTCTTCCTAGGGTATGTAAAATAGTGTTTTATAATATGTACAGCCGACGTCGGTAGTAACACCTAGAGCTGGCGTCGCGTAGTACAGTCCGTGAGATCTAAGCTGAGATTTGCATTTGTATGAGTCCACATATAGATAATGTAGGTGTGATGTCGGCCTAGAGCGCGACGCATCCTTTGCTTGGTTTAAACCGGTTTATACTGCTTTTTGGCAATCAGCCTGAGGCGCGATGCGACCCTCGCGCGACGCATCTCCGCCACGCACCTCTCACAAATGCAAACCTCAGCTTAGACCTCGCGGACTGTAAGGAGATTCAACTTTCATTAGAGTATGAGAGGCCAGCTATCACGCGAGGTTATCACTGACGTCCAGTCGACTGTACTAATTCTTTAATATTTAATATTTTAAGTAATTCGCAAACACTCCTGACACTTTGGTGCTTCTGGTGCGAGTTTTGCACTCCAACTGTGGTCCATAAATAAATATAACTAGACTGAAATAATTGTTAGTTACTGAAAAAGTTGACACTGTCATTCAGTCGCAGTATACTTGCGAAACCAAGTGAAATATATTATCAAATGCAAGGACCTCTATATAGTACATACTAATTCCATGATCAGATGCGTGTCAGACAGAAATAAAAATTGGTAATAATATTAACTTGAAACCATTATCAACAGCATTCGGAGCCGGTCTGTCGTTTCTGCCTACCTCCATGGGAAGAAGGCGTGAGTTTATGTACGTGAATGAATCCATTATTAAGTTGTGGTATATAAAGTTAAGAAACTAACGTATGAGTATATTTATTTGTTTCCGATTTTTTTGGTACCAAATTCTCAAATACGGTGGTGGAAAAATCCTGACTAGTTTTATAAATAAACTATATGTACTGATATATTAATGTTTCTTATCTTAAAAAGCACATTACTGCAACGGCCGACAACAGACGCATTGACGGACGAACATGAAAATGTGGGCCGAGGCGAAGCCGAGGCACACATACGTGAATCCATCAGTGCCTGGTTGCGGCCAAGGCTTGTATAGTACTTTTCACAAATAATGCGCGGAAATTCGAACTAAGTAAATTAATAATTTTCAGAATCAATGACGAATAACGACAACTTTTATCGCGCCAATATGTTCATTAGTTTCTTTTTCACTTTAAACAGCTCAATTTGCTAAGCCAGTTCCAGATTTAAATAAAATATTTCATAAGTTACCTCCTTGGTTGCCATGGGTCGAAGTAAAAAATTCGTTCCATTTTTAAATTACACGATTGATAAGAGTTTTCATAGTAATTTATTCTACGACTAAACACGACAGATATGGATTTTCATACGAGTACTAACATTGCTGGCCGCTGCTCGCATGTATTTGACCAGTACATCATCTTCGATTTATCTCGAAGAAGATTGTCAAAATAATGCTCGAATTTCCAAGCATGTTTGAAACAAACCTATTTTCTTTCTTTTCTCGTCTGATACAAAACAAAAACATAATTTTTTAAACTTGGAATTTCTCATAATTATACACGTGACATGAATCTCATTATGATCGTACATCCACTGAAACAACCGCGTCGCTCATTCAAGTATCGGTGAAAAAATTACCCATTCTGCAAGACTCCAGTCCGCTCGAGGTACACCGGCCGTATTTAAGTACTTGATGGTTTTATTACTCCATAAGATGTATAGTTTAAGCTTCGTGCAAACTGCAAACATGCACTTAATCTAATTTAACGTTGGAACTAAACAACATCCTGGAAGCTGTGAATTAGTAATGCTGGAACGTATTGCTTGGAGGTTTAGTATCCGATTGGGCAATATAGTGTCGGCACCTTATTGTTCTGGTGTAAATTGTTGGAGTGGGAGTTAGTGGTAACTAACTTGGGTTTTGGGTAGGTTATTAATGAGTATTCTGGTTTGCTTCTCTTGTCTTTTTGGAGAACTTTTGTGCTAAAACCAATGGAAGAGCAGTGATTGCCCAGTGGTAATGGCCAAAAGTATACTGTACAGTTATTCTTTCACAAAGAGGAGGCTTAAATCGCAGCAGTGGGAACATTACTGACTCATAATGTTATATTTGTAAGCGCCACTTTTGCTCGTAAAGAGTTGTCGATGAAAGAAGATACTCTGTATAAACGCACCAACCTGTACTGCGAACAAAATGTCAGTGTAATTTTGAATTAAGTGTATTCATGTGACCACGAGGGCTGGTCTATTCAAATTATTTCATGCCCTGATTTCTCTCCCTCTTTTTATTATACACAAGCTGACCCGACAGACGTTGTCCTGTCTTAACTATGAATTTCATATGTCGTTTAGTTTTAGTTTTGACTATTGACTAAAACTAAAACTATCGACTCATTTATCAACCGATCCATCTGTGTTAAACGATATTTGCAGCGCGCATTCTGTCAATCGCTAACAGCTATTTCAAACAACTGACAGTTATGTAAAATTAATGTTGGCGTTAAGTTTTCTTAAATTTTGTAACGTTCCGCTCAACTTTCTTATTTTTTTATTTCATAAGATCCTTCTCCTGACAATAATTAACACAATAAAAAAACAAATAGCGAAATTGTTCCATCCGTTCACGCGTGATGCGATGACCAAGGGAAATAGAGATTCATTTTTATATATATAGATGTACATATTATATTATTATTCTAAGTGTGTTAGCTTATCTGCTTATAGCATTATGCTGAGCGATTGCCGTTTTGCGTGTAGGATAATTTCCCCCAACTCGTTCTTTTTTGTATTTGTGTGTTTTTCTCTGTGTCATGTTTACCGCAAATAAACGTATTTTCTTTCTTTCTTTGTAAATTATGTAAAAATCTTATTTGAAAATAAATAAAGATTATTGTATATTATTTTATTCAGTTGAGTTATGATACGGTGGGCGGGCTTTATGTATTATTTCATTCTTCACAATAATATGCTAAAACAATTAAAACCATCTACTCACCTCACACCAAAATGTACTCGTAAATTCCGTAGCACAGTGATAAAGCCGGTCACTTATTAAACGTACAGCTTTGGCCCCTCGCCAATGTACCTGTAACAAGTAAATATTGGCTCAATAAAGAGTTCCTTTGCTAAGTTTCATATTTAAACTGTAGGTGCCATTGAATACGGAATGTATTTTCTTGCGCCAATTTTCTGTAGTTTGTTATTCAATGTTTTCAGTTATAGAGACAGTTTTTGGTTTATTGAATTTAGTATTTATTTATGTGCAAACGTTGAAGCCAAATGTGATTGAATATTGGGTTATTTAATTTATAGATACTTGTGTACCTTTAATCAGATCAGACGTTTCGCAATTAAGTTGAGTTCTGTTTGTAATATAAAGTAAAACAAATTTACTTATCAGAGTCAATATCGAAGCAACATGTTGCTGTATCTTCAAAATCTAATTAAACCTTTGCAAAAATATACACAATCATCATGATGAAAACGTACGTTTCGTTAACAACTAAGTAAGCTCACTGAATCAATATGCATTTATATGATTATTTATCTTAAATAGACTAAATAATACAATGAAAACAACAAAGTTAGCTACCATTAAAAACTGTAACAATGCCACAGAATATGATCCAACCGTTGAAACCCCTAGCTTTAGACCACCATATGAGAACCATAACAATAAATTTAACGTCGCACACAGGCAGATTCGGCCAAAAAACAGTACACTGCACTAAAAACAAAAGCGAAACATTTACAAAGTAAAATATGAGAGAGATATACAAGTTGGGACATCGAGCCATTGTCACGCGCCCAATTCCCAAGTTCCAACGAAGATCTCGAACAGCGTGGCCCATTTTGTGTGGCTGTATGTGTATTTGTTTATGTGGGTTGTTTTGGCCCACGAGTCTGCTTGTTGAAACACTATTTGAGGTACCTGTGGTAGTTTGATTCAAATTCATTAAATTTTGTAAATGAAATAGTGTCGATCATTCTATTCCTTGATATAGAAATGATATGGTCAGATAGGTCATATTTTTTAAACAAAATGCAATGGTATTCGAGGTAACTTCTATTTCTTATATGCTCGAGTTTCTGTGACAATAACCTTCTTATTTCCTTTCAACAGCGTTAAAACTTTATGTAGGTGGATACGTCAATATGTTTTTATTTCTATTACCTTTAAAGGTATTCCTCAAATATCATGTTTTCATTACAGACAAGATGCAGTGCTAAAACTTCAAACCAATGCATGCGTAGCAACGTACACATTTGCGGCAACTCTACGTTGCAGCTTGTTTATACAATCAAATCATAACCAATCATTATCTAAGGCTTTACAGCCACGGGTGGCTTCAGCTCGGTCGAGTATAATTCTCCAACGTGACGTATTTCCGGCTTTTTCTCTCCAATTTCTCACTCTGACAGATTTTAAATCTTGGTCTACGCCATCCGACCATCTGAGCTTGGGCCAGCCTCTACTTTTCCGACCATCTGGTATACCACAAGTAAATGTTTGGGTGCTATAATCTTGCTTCTTATTGCGACATGTCCTGCTCATTGAAGACCTCCTATTTTAATGGTTTTATTAACATACAAGGTAGCGAAAAAAAGAAGGGACATCACCATGCAACCTGTTACAATGGATTCAGAACATGTTTCTGAATCCTGAAATTTTTTCGTCGTTTAATCTATATATATAAAAATGAATCCCTATTTTCCTTGGTCACGGCATCACGCGTGAACGGCTGGACCGATTTAACATTTTTTATTTTTGTTGTGTTCGTTATTGTCAGGAGAAGGATCTTATGAAATAAAAAAATAAGGAAGTTGATCGGAACGTTACAAAATTTAGGAAAACTTAACGCCAATATTAATTTTACATAACTGTCAGTTGTTTGAAATAACTGTCAGCAATTGACAGAATGCGCGCTGCAAATATCGTTTAACACAGATGGATCGGTTGATAAATGAGTCGATAGTTTTAGTTTTAGTCAATAGTCAAAAATAAAACTAAACGACATATGACATTCATAGATATGACAGGACAACGTCTGTCGGGTCAGCTTGTAAAAAATAAATCTCCTCAATATCTCTTCTATCTACAACTAGTGAACACGAAGTTTCAAGAAAGTACATTGAACTTTTTCAGTAATGTAAACAGACAAAAAGCTTTTGCAGCGTTGCTTTTTCATATAAGTTTCAGCAAAACTTCAGTTACGTGGTATACATTGTGAAAGAGCATTGAACTCGTAACCAAAAGGTTCAATTGTCTATTTAGATACCGTACATTGTTTCCTAATGGCCCATTTCTGTAATTAAACAACCTTTATGGTTTAAATTATATCTCATGGATTAATTAAAGAAAAAACTTTTGATTGGATTAACTTTTGAGTATATTTAAAAAAGTTTGCTAATTAAATATGGTAGTTAGCGATGTTTAATTTTCCACTAAGATACTGGGAATTATTAGTAGAATCATTGTCAACTGAATAACATAACACTCGTCTAGGAATAATCTACGAATTGTAGGCTCAAATCACAATAATAATCGAGTAATCTCCACCGAGTCTTTCTTTGACAAGTTTAAGTCACTAAAAAGTACAACACACGACCCCTTATCACTTTCCAAGCAATAAAACCTAAACGCTTGTTACTCACAAAAAAACAAAAGACAACGAAAGCGATTATGACAATGGACATCTACGATTAGACAAAACCCAACAAAAAGATTACGATAAATTTAAAAAAAGAACATCGCTTCGGGCGACTCTGTTAGCTCCGCTTCGCCGAACTGACAAAACACTATCTATCTCGTTCACTCCAACTGAAAATTTATAAAGCGAAAAAGAGATGGAAAGAGTATTTTTGCAAAAATCACAGCACAAAGGTCATTAAGTAGCATCAGATAGAAGCGTCTACTTTGTCATGTTATGATTGATGGCCGCTGGTGACGTCACTTCCTTTCTCGCGTTCGGATATATGTCAAATTGATTTTAGTCGGAGTAAATGTGATAGGGCGCTTGGGGTCCGGGAAATGATGCTAAGGTGCATGAAAAATGTTAGGAGATAATTCATTTTCGGTCCATCGTTATGTAAAATATATGGGAGGTAAATAAGTGTATTTTTGATTAGGTATGTTGATCCGTGTTCTTATAGTGCGATATCTATCTACTCGTATATATATTATTTACGTATACATATTATACATTAAAGTCGCTTTTCGTGTTTGCCTGTGTGACCGCGATATTCTCATAAACTACGCAACGGATTTTGACGGGGTTTTTACCATATTTTAGAAAATTTATTCCGCAAGGTATATAATACATTAATATTAAACATACATATAATAAATAAATATTGATATATTTTTAGGTCGTACAAACCGCCAAAAGAAGATGCTACTTGAACATAAAATAGTGAGCTCCTTAAGTTCTGAGTTGAGCTGCACGATTACTGACAAATGCGTGCACTGACTGGACAGGTCCACTCAATCTGTGTGGTTTTTCCTCAAAATACCATTTCAGACAAATCTACATGGTCTTCACATGATCTGACCAAGATTATGTCTGGACTTTAAAAGAGACTGTGACCTCTGAGTTTGTTTCGGCCTTTCTTCTCAGATTAGTCAGATAGGAAACGCCGACCTCATCTAGTTTTAAAATATCATTGACGTGTAAAAGTGTTTGTACAAACCTATTTACAGAAATAAAATCATTTATCATTTATCAGTTTATCAGTGATAATTATGATATTAATAATGACTGTGATAATTTTGGCATAATCGAAAATCTCTAAGCGAGCTATCTAAATGACACACACAAGGATACCGTTGTGTGCATACACAGGAACAACATACGTCAACGGCATAGGCAACTGCAGCCGTCGACACCCGTCGACGGCATGGCACTTACGTCTTTGAGCACCGTACTCAAATAAACGAGCGGCACGTTGTCGACGTCGAGCGTCGACGGGAGCAGTTGCCTTCACCGTTGACGCGTGTCGCTCGTATATATGTGCACTTATTTAGAGTAGGTACTAGGAACTAAAAGACAGAAGCGGGATGTGGACTGTGGAATATTGTGGAGAATTCACAATAACGACTCTACTGTCCATCCAAGTATCCATACTAATATCGTAAATGCGAAAGTAACTCTGTTTGTTACCTTAACAGCTGAGTGGATTTCGTCACACTGGACACATAGCTACCTGTGTGTCCAGTGTGTCGAAATCCATCCGTGTGTCAGAAACTTAACTACTACCGGGACAAAAAGTATCATATATCTCAACTCTGGCCATGGTACACACCATGGCCTGATATATGAGGGTTTTTGTCCCGGTAGCTACTTTTCCGTGCAATAATTTTCGACCTCCATGTGGGCGAAGCCCCGGGCAAAGGCCGGATTCCAATAAACGATTTTTCATTCTGTATTCAATGGTGTTCAGTCAGTTATACAAATCTTTTAACTTAAGTTATTTGCTTTCTTTTCCTTATTTCATGTTTTTATGTATTAATTGTATTTGGTAACTGTAATTGGTTTAAAAAAAAACAACCGACTTCCAAAAAAAACACTAAAAGACGTGAAAAATAACTTTAATTTCGGAAGTCGGTGTCTTTGGTTTGGTATTTTCGTTTTTGGTCACCGACTTCCGAAATTAAAGTTATTTTTCACGTCTTTTAGTGTTTTTTTTGGAAGTCGGTTGTTTTTTTGTAAAAAAGTTTTTATTTTTCACTTTTTAGTTGCGGTACCTACCCCACACAAATTCTTATACCACTACTTGGTGTTTAAATAAAGTTATGAGCTAACACACATAAAAAAAAAAAAAAAAAACATACAGACGAATTGAGAACCTCCTCCTTTTTGTGAAGTCGGTTAAAAATGATTTAGCAAAAGAAATAAAAAAATACATACACATATATACATAAAGTCAAGCCTATTTCCCATTGGGGTAGGCAGAAATTACAGAAAGCTACCTGCTACGACCCTTACATACTCCTTTTGCTTCGTGTTTATTTTTTTAAATATATGCGAATCTGGTTACAAGTTATAATAAGCAGTAAATAATACCAAAGAACACGGCTCATTTAAAAATTTGCTCTCTCTAATTCAAACCCATACAAAACAAAACACGAAAAATCATCCACACCAAAACTCCAGGAAAAAATTGTTTGCGAGAAACAATTTGCACAACACCTCAGGGATGTTCCAACGAAATCCTAATTGTTTCATAATTAACCGTGACATTGGGCGTCTCGGGGGTGAAACAACTGGCGGGTATCAACCCTAATAGCCGTCAGACTGGCCCTGGATATAATATGGATGGATCGACGGTACCAGTCCCTTGGTATCGTTTTTGAGGAAGACTGTTCTGGACTTGTTCATTGGTGGACAAATTATTTATCTTTTTGACCGTGTTTTGAAACTTATTTCACAAGTACTGCTGGTCACTTCTGTTAGTAGCTGATTGCTCAGGGTCAGGGCCTGACGTAGTAACGCATCGACATATTCGACAATCGTAGAAGTTCTTTTACTAAATAAGCAGAAACGAAGTTAGAAATCGTAGTCATATTATCCCGTCTTCGTACTGGAAAATTACGTGTGCAATTAACTGGCTAGGTAGAGCTGCTTTCGAAATAATTAAATTAAACAAACAAAAACGTACAGACGAATTAAGGACCTCCTCCTATTTGAAGTCAGTTAAAAAATGTAATCATTTTTACTTTTACATGGTAAATCTAAAGGTTAAAAACGTGATGGAGAATAATGAATATGGTTAAATGTCAATCAATTTGTTTCACATAAAAAATACACATGATCATAATCGCTAACCTATCCACCGCTCCATGCAACTTATTCAGTTGCATGGCGGTGGAAAGATTAGACCATGCACCTTCAAAAAAAGGCAAAAAAAAGCACCCTTATCGGCCATAAACATTCACGAATGATGAATGCGTATGAATTTCCTTTGCAAATAAAAAAACCGTTGATTGATACCTGTGTCGGAACCCGTCTACCGGAAATGTGTCATGAATGTCAGATTTTTGTACGTGCTCCAAAAATGTTAAGGGATGTTCGTATCTTTTTAATTTTGTTCCATTACTGGTAGGTACTCTTTGAGAGTGTGTTGATTGTGAAAGATTTTTTTTCTGTTTTTTTTTTTGTATTTTTGTCTGTGTTTGAACAGAAGGAAAATATATACAATTAGATTAGTGACAGAAAATATACATAATTATCAACATAAATAGGGTGTACCATTTACTTACTGAACTTAGCTAAGAACATTGCATATTTACAGGGTGGCATCCCACATCGCACAAACTGTAATCATGAATTCTGCACTTGATTCTGGACCCCTAACGTAGACACGACTGGTAGGTTAAAAAAAAAAAAAATTGCTGCTCCATACATTTTGACCGCTTAAGTATTGCATTATTCTATGAAACAACATTTTTTTTTTTGATAACCGTCCTTCAGTTTCAACGCAGGGGTTCAGAATCTTTTACTAAATCCATGGTAACAGTTGCGCAACGATATCCCTGCCTCCTTGTATACTTACGCTAATGTTTTCACGGTGGCATGAGCTATTGTCAATAAAAAAGCGAAATATTTAATTCATCTATCTTCGCAATCTAAAAACTTATTCACCTTTTAATGATGTACGCTTTTTTTACCAGACTACGGCAAAGCCAAAGGTGGGTTATGATTTTAACAGGGTATGTATGTATGTTCATCTGTTCCCTCATAACTCCTAAGCTATTTGTCGTATTTTGACAAACGAGTTATCGCTGGAAGCACCATGTTGTTACGCGGGTTATTAGTTATATGACCATGCAAACAGTTCAATATGGCGGCTTATTGGGAATGAGTAGTGTTACCGAAATAAAATATTTAAGATTAATGTATCATGTTTGGTATCTAATTAAAGATCTTAAGGAGTACTTTCTGAAAATGTTTATATATATGATTATTTATAACTACATAAATCCGAAATGTTACTGTTGAATTTTCCCAAACCATAGAAGATCTCAATGACCTCAAATCCCAATATCATTTAAATAAAAATAAAAGTTAAAAACTAAAACCCAACTACGACAAAAACGCCAACTAAAAAGGTATAAAGGAGACACCACATACAGACAAATTAAAAATACTGAGTTCCCCCGTAATGTGTTCGATTTATGCCTTAACTAAATGACATGTGACTCCGGATTTTAATCTAGCTAAGGAAATCGTCCAGTCAGATCCACTACTTGATCTTTATTATTATCTTATATTGAAATGCCTCATTGTTGTACCCATCTTCAATAAATTGTTTATAAAGAGCAAACTTAATTATAACTCGTTACCGCTCCACCACAACAATATTTCTATAACAAAATTTATAAACGCCGACTTCCAGTCAACACCAAATTTCAAAACTAACAATTGCATTTCGAACGAAGTTTTAAACGACTTTTGAACTTCAGTATTTTCTCTATTGTTTCATAGACTAACGATATTCTGTTATCCGTGTTTAATCAGTTTATAATAATAATGGTAGGAAGTGTCTAAGTGTATGGACAATAGGCAGAAGTTCTAGTAGGATTGTTGGGATGCCTGATTTATAGGGTTAGTTGTCATAGTTGTTTGAGTTAGGGCAATAGTTAGGGTTGATAAAGGACTAAGGGCATTTTTGTATAAGGATCTGCTCTAACTATTTAGTAGAAATTTAATATAACGTCACGACTGTATTTTGCAAAGGGAAATGCAGAAGTGGGTAATACATTAACATTTCGCCAGTAATATTAGAAGTTTTATGTAATATGGGATGAGTTTGTGGCCATTAATCAGACAAAATTCCGGTATTTTAGCTACGGGGAATTTCCTAGCGAAACAATGCAATAAAAATGCCCGACCCGGAAATCTAACTCAGAACCCCAAGATCCGCAGTCATGCTTGCCACCATTATACGATGCAGTCGTTTTTTCTAAATATTTTTACTTTTACAATTCTTCAAGTGATCATAAAAAACTAACACATAATGAAATGCAATTAACAGCTGGTACCAGGACAGCATGACTCAATAAGACGGCAAGCAGCCGCAAAGGGCCAGAAAATTAGTTATATTAAAGTCAATCATTTACAATTTCCCCCACATTTTATAACAACATTACCCACTAAAGTCCCTGTACGTTGGTTCGTTAGTACATCCTGCGATGGGGAACCACTTCAAAGAGGGACATTAGTATGAAAATCGAATTACGTCCACCGTCTATACATTTACTTGGTAACACAATATTATATTGTAGGGGAACGCTGGTGGTTATGGGCAGTTTTGAGTGTTATTACATAACTTTCAAATATAACATTAAAAGCCTTGTTTACAAAATAGTCTAATGAAAGTTATATATAGAGGAAATGAGCTTCATATGCAAAACCAATGTTGAAAATTGTAACACAAATTCGTTGCGTAGCAAATCTGCTACGATTGCGTAGCTGCGTAGACTATTTTTGGCTACGCCGTAGCAACAATGAAATTTCTGTTCACAAGTCACAATTATGTAAGTTCATGTAGTTCTACAGTGAAACGGTAATTATTGAGGTAGTTTTTGAACAAAAACAACTCGAGTTAGTTAATTTTATTTACATTTTAAATTGCCCCTATCCAACTTCAATATTTATCTAAATCCTCTTTTGAGCTAAACTTTATAAATAACACTTCCAAAAACATTCAAAGTAATCCCTAACTCCTTACACAAACTGATATCTCATGATAATCCGCGTTCCCGGAACTGGGAAACTCAACAATAATCAAAATAACCAAACATAAGTTTAAATTAACTTTATTAATCGGTAATTTTCCAGTCGTTTGAAGATTAAACGGTACATTCAGCGGTTGATTCTATCGGTATACTGCGGACTATTGTGAAAACAAGTCGACTACTTGCGGATAAAGTTGCTAGATTAGTCTCCCTACTAAACATAAAATTATTGTAGCAGGCAACACGTTTTTTAGGGTTCCGTAGTCAACAAGGAACCCTTATAGTTTCGCCATGTCCATCTGTCCGTCCATCCGCAGCTTAGCTAAGAGACTCTTAGTACTAGAAAGCTATTATTTGGCATGGATATACATATTAATCAGGCCGACAAAGTGATAAAATATTTTTTTTAGGGTACCTTCGGTACACGTAAAGTGGGGATGCTTTTTTTCTCGTCTGTTTCATGGTGTGGGGTACCGTTAGATAGGCCATTCAAAAATATTACGGGTCTGTTAAAACCATTTTTCGATTCAGTGTTCAGTTTGCGTAAAATTAAGTTTTAAATTGCTAATTTTTGTTAGAGTCAAGTGAAAGTCAACGTCAAGAAAACTACCTGCTTTTTCATTTTATAATAGCTTGAAGAAAACTCTTCCACCTAGACTTTATATCCAACTTGATTATGGTTGGATTTCAGTCTTACTAGATGCGGCAGAATTTCAATATTTTACTTGGAACGACTAGTTTCCTTACCAAAACTCAATTACTGGGTAATTCTGAAATCAGTTAAATGTTTGCGCAAGCTCGTATCGACGGATTTCACGCGAATTTGCGCAGGAAAACAGCTTCACTACTGACGAGACTGAGAGGCAGTCACAACCGCATGCTGAGAACTGTAGCGAAGAGTTTCAGCTCTCCAATTGTAAAGCAATTTGTGCGGAGGGTGATTGGTCCTAACACTAGATAATAAGTTTGTTTTTAATATTATGTTACTAACACTCAATGGATTCTTTGTTCCGAATTAAAAATAATTATTTTTTATTATATTATATTTGTCGGAACAGACTATTTTAAGATTTGTAGAATTTGCAAAGTATTAAAATGGACAACTTTGTACAAGAGTCGCCTCCTCTTATTTTCCTCTAACATAACTGGCATAACGTGGGTACACCTCTATCTACACCTTCGGGAAATACAGACATGATGTTATAATATCAGTGAATGTCATGTTACAAGCAAACTCCCAAGTTCCCACAAAAATAATAACGTCAAAATTTAATTAACCTCAATTTAATACGTGTCCATCTAAAGTTGACAACCCTGCCCTCCAAACAAGCGTATATAACAGATGTAGAGATAATGTACCAGGCCTGTCATGCGGCTAGAAAAATACGGAAGGGACGCGCCAATGACGCAGAAATGTGTCGGACAGTTATATGTATATGGTATTGTACATACAGCTTTATGTTGTTGACCCCTGACTGATTAGGGTGCGTACACATTTAGATAAAGAACGCATCGTGTTGTTCGTGGACGCACGGACGGTAAACGTCAACAAATGCATGTATAACGCTACAAGGTTAGTTGGGCTGCGGCCGAAATTGGAACTAACGCCGCCATCTTGTTTTCACATTTAAATTGCAGAAATGTTTATTATACCACAAACTTATCTAGCCCAGTGATGGTAGCGCTGTCAATAAACTAAAAATGACAGACCTTGTCACTTTGCATACTGATTCCAATTTAAGCCATCGGGCCAGATAAACTTCCTGCACTTTACCAGCAGCGCTCCCCTGTCAACGTCATTCGACAGCCAGAAGATGCTTGTAGCAGTGTAGGGCGATCGATCGTTTGAATTCGTGTTGGCCAGAGATTGTAGAAATATCGTTTGTCATTCTTGCCAGGTGGATTTGTGATGACACTGCACAACACAGCGTTCTTTTGAGTGTAATCAAGCCAAAGCATTATATGGCTAGAAATAGGTTTGTCCACACAACATAATATCCTTTGGGCGTGACTTTTGAGGTAAGTTTAAAGAAACCACAAATAAATCGGTAATAAACAGAAGTCTTTGCGTTTGGTACAAAAATAGGGACACCAAATTCTCTCTACAAAAACGCGCACGTTCGGCGTTCAAACGCAGATGTAGACAAACCCTAACATATGACATCGTCTGTACTAATAACAAACATCGTACATACATTTTTAGGCTTCGCTGGGTCCAAAAAACGGTTGGGTCGAATTAATTCTCGTTACCCAGGTATGAAGGGAATATAAATTAATGAATAAGGTCGACGCTCGGATATAGCTGTTAATGACATTGCCCCGGGCAGTCAGTCCGATAACAGCATTGATGACTGACTTTTCCTTTTAACACATTTTCATGAAACTCTTGTCGATTTGGGAGGGGATATAATGATGCTATAAAGTGCAGTTGTAGACTTCCTCAACTAATGAGATTCGTTGTCTCAAAAAATGCACTGTGTCATTTTCAGTCCAATAAACTAATCGTGAATATTTTAGCTTCTTATTGCCAAGTTCCTGCAGCCTTCACTAGGTCATTGGTCCACTTTGTGGCAGGCCTTCCAACGCTACGTCCATACAGAACCGGTTCAAGTGTCGGTGCTTGGAGGAGGCCTATGTCCAACAGTGGACATCTTTCGGCTGGAATGATGATGATGATGAGTGGCAAGTATGACCGAAAGCCTATAGTCTTAATGAGTCCTATAATGTATGACGTCGTGGGTACATTAGCTTTTTTAGCCAACGAATCGGAGATCAGTGATCGCTTTTGTTTTCCATGGAAGTTGCATACAGTGTTTATAATCTATTTATCAATGTACAACTGGCGTGCGGGTATGTCCAGATGTAAGAACGTAAACGAAGCCAAAAGAGTGTGTAAGGATCGTAGCAGGTGGCGTTCTGTAGTTTCTGCCTACCCCCAAGTGCAAAAGCGTGAGTTAACAGCGTGTGTATCTTATCAATGTAAAACTTTAGTCAGAGTCGAGGCAATCGATCTTCAATCTCTCGGCCACAAAAAAAAATAACTTCAAAAATATACAAAAAAAAAACTCTTCCAATAAACCAGGCCACGATACTTCTAACTCGATTGGTCAAACCGCTAGTTAAGCCTCCCGTATCTGTTTGTTTTACCCCCAATATCGAGTAGAGCTTGAACAAACATCGTTACAAAAATGAAGGAAACCGAAAACACGTACAGCACGGTCAATCTGCAAATAGTCCAGTTATCTTGACCTCCCTGCCCCTTCTCACTGTTTTTTCTTTACTACGAAAGAGGGGCTTTAGTAAGGACCTCAGAGGTCTATGTTAGTTGGTCGCCTGTCGAGGACAGAGTAGCCAAATTGATTACACAAGATTGTTACGGATGACCATATCTGTCACTGGGAACAAACAAAAGCTAGAGGCCCGCAGCTGCGACTAATCCCAATATGAACTACATTTATTTTCGGAAAGATGTGGGCAGTTCATTGGAACGATGGTATATCAAATATTACGGCTGTATATTTTTCGAAGCTGGAAACTCACATAACATCACCTCTGTATTCCCCGAAGGCTTAGGCAGAGATGTACCTATAGCACACCCACATTTCGCCAGTTATGTTTAAGTCCCATGTAATAGGGGCGAGCCTATTGCCATCAACCGGGCACAAATCCAGACTCCGAGCTGCTACCGAGAAATTCAAGATGGAAAAACCCAATAACACTTTGCCCGACCCGGGAATCGAAGCCAGGACCTCATGCTCAGCAGTAGCGCTTGCGACCACTAGACCAACGAGGCGAGGAGAGAAGTCTTAAGCTCGTATAAACAGGCGCGACATAAAGGCACCGCCTGTCGCTCGACAAGCGGTGCCTTGTGTCGCGTGTCGCGCCCATTTGAAGGACCCTTTAAATAGATTGAAAGCGTTGAAAACTAAGGTTTTACCTACTTGAATTTTACTTAATTATATTGCAAAACGATTACTGACAAAATTGATTTAGTCGCATTCCAGTAAGTTTCAGTGGATGTTGTCAAACTGCGGTTTTAACGAGAGAACTATCACGAAACTTATATTGCAAATAACTATGTGCTTACACATTGGTTTGTTCGTATGTTTAGTATTCAGAAACGTTGAAACAACGTAACTAATTTTGATAAAATTACACACGGCTTGGGTAGACCTATACTGAAGAATAATACGAATGCAGTTTACCTAAAGATTCTAGGGACCCTAACATCCAAAAAAAAAAAAAACCACTTAACACACAACCACGTGGCAAAGTTTACATTAAATTAAATTTATCTTCGCTTCCCACGAAGGCTTTTATATAAATTTAAACCTGCCACAGGCTTTCATTTCGCCATGAAAGCGGGTAGGCTTCCGAGGTACCGCAAACCGCATTGCTAACAGGCTTTTCCACTTCATTGGGCATACGTGACAAATGCGACTCAATTCGGAGCTACCAATCTTAATGTTGGACACGTTTGATCGTTTTCAGTATTCGGTAATGGATTTTAGGCATTTATTTTGGAGACGGTATGTTTTTTATTGAATTTGGAAAGTTTGTTTTACACTAAGTTTCCACATTCAATATTCAAATGCGTTACGATTTCATCCTATTTAATATTTAAATAACGTGAAACGGTGAAGAGAAACATCGTCAGGAAATCAGCATGTCCTGGAACCAAAACTTTTAAGACATGTGACTTCCACCAACCCACACTGCGCCCGCGTGGTGGATTACGCCCCACTCCTCTCACAGAGAGGAGGCCTGTGTCCTAGCAGTGGGGATTTTATAGGCTAATTATGCTATGCTATGTTACGTTATCGTGAAAATTAATGATAAGGGTATCAAAGAATTAACTCTCAATAGCCGTAAGGAATTTACTCTCAATACTCTAAGTTCCTAGGTTCAGGAAGATAGACTCCAAAACTAAAATACCTATTCGGATCATTATAGCATGCAAGTACCTATGTAGATAATGCAATAAAAGATATGAGAAAACACTCAATGAATTAAAATTCTTACATTATTTTCTGACTTACATAGAACTAGTATCTGCCCATTTTATTCCGTTATAAATACTGCTCTTCAGTGCAGAAAAATTGGCCATCTCTTTTTAAAAGCATCTAGTTCTCTCAAGAACTTGAGTAACTATCTACTATCTTACCTCCAGCAGTAAGTAAATACATAGATGTATAGAAAAACTCGCTCTGAATACTAACTTAGAGAAATTCTATCAATACTCAGAGTAAGGGTAGAGCCACATGAGCGGTTGCAACGCAAAAGCGTGTCGTTAACGCACGACACTCAGATATCAACTGTTTCAACTTTTGACATCACAACAGCCTCGGGTTTATGACGCTCTACACACACGAAAGAAGTATAATTATTAGGCATCAGTTTGTTCTGTTAATATGCAAAATTCTGAAACAAATCGTGACGAAGCCATATAATTATGGTGCTTCAATGTTTGTAATTTGAAATCTATTATTTTCTTTTAATGTAACAAAAGTTTAGAAATTTTAATCTTGAACTAGATACTATTTCCTTATTTAGCAATACCTACAGTTAGCACTTGCAACTCTCTAATGGAACAGCGGTAAAGCAGACTATTCGACATTTCAACTAATATATACCAACACTTGTTTCCACTTGCCTGCATTTCAAACCTATTAGCCCAAGTCGCTAGCGCAAATGCGGTTTTTGTTGCAGCCCGTATATGTGTGCTCACCCTAAAGTAATCTATTCAAATAACTTTATTAAAATCAGGGCAAAGTGTACCTAGCATAAAATTAAATGTAATAAAGTCATCTAAAGGGTAATATTATTTGCGAAGGTTTTTATTATAAATCAAGGGCGAATTTCAACGATCAAACTGAACACCAACAAGCCCAACTAAACCGTGTTAAATAATTGTCAGTATCATCATTGTTGTGGAATATTGAAGCTGACAGCTCTTGAATGCAGTTTAGGTGAAATTCGTGGTACAATTCGTCCTTAGTGATTTTGGCAACTTTAAAACTCATTTAAAAACTCTGAATTTAGAGTCATTGGATAAATCATACGTATTCATAAATTCCAGGTTTTTAACCCAAAAAAAAGAGGAAAAATAAAAAGGTAACGTAACATAAAACATGACGCCTTGTTTCCCCAAAGGGCTGGGCAGAGGTGTTCCTTTAGTACACCCACATTTTGCCAGTTATGTTTAAGTCCCATGTAATAAGGCGAGGAATGAAAAAGGTAAATAATAAAATAGATAGTGGCAGAACCTGGTTATTTAACTTTACTTTTATGAGTCGTCGTTGGACATTACAATTTATTTTATATATACCACTAAGTAATGTACATTTTATTATTTTCAAGACTCGTGGTACTTAGTATACATACACAAATACATAAACTCACGCCCTCCTCCCATGGGGGTAGGCAGAAACTACAGAACGCCACCTGCTACGATCCTTACATACTCTTTTTGCCTCGTTTACGTTCATACATACACAACGTTCTTCATACTTAGTATATTACTTTTAAAAGGCATGAATGTTTATCATGAACCAAGAAGCTTTTTAGTACATAATTTGTATTTACTTACATCCTTCTTAAATGCAATTACCATTATACATATAGTGCTTTGATAATGGTATGGTCAGTGTTCGCTAACACATCTTACATAAATGTGTACATATTTTGTTGGAAAAGATCATTATGCCTCTCAAAATTAAATTTGCGGCAAATCGACAAATTTTAACGAAAAACTCTTATTTGCAGCAAATATAATTTCGGGAGCTACAATTATTGGTACATACATATTTATATAAACTCACGCCTTCTTCTCGGGCGGGTAAGTAGAAACTACAGAAAGCCACCTGCTACGATCCTTACATACTCTTACAGTAATTATTTTTTTATATTATCATAATTTAATAGTGGTGTTACCATAACTGCGGCGTTTTGAATGTTGATCAACGTACAATGTAAAACAGAGCTGCAATTTGCAAAAAACGTAACTGAATTTACGTCAATCAGGGTTTTCTGAAATGAATTTCACTAAGTAGCAGTACTGAGACGTCAGGTCCGGGCACCTGTCAAAAGTGTTTTCTTTATTTGTGACTGAATGATGAACGAATGAATAAAACGAGTAATGAACGTCATCATATATTTATAATCATTTTCGAAATGGAAGACCTCTTGTCAAAGTGGAGCGAATTTTCATGAAAACCCTCATTTCTAAAATTGTGAGTTTCGTAAATAAAAATTTAGAATGTTGTTTCTGTTTCTATCTTATCACATATCACAAACCCAAAACTCATAACTTACAGACACATTTCTCTCAAACACTCATCTCTTAAGATCAAGAATGCCAGTCCATTTAACATAAACACCACAAGTCATCCCACCTTACTTGCACCACCAAACACATTTTAACATACCCCATGCAATTTCACCTACCCTTTACCCCGTAAAGGCTCTCGAAAGTCATTACCGGGATAACTTACCGGTAACCGTAACTACATTTACCGTTATACCGGGTAAATTAAATTCCTGTTTCTTGCTTATATAACAAGTTGGGTGATATATCTTCGCTTGAAGCTGTGGAGTATGTAATCTTGTTGGTTCGAAATGTGGAATAATCTTAGTGAGATTGCGGATGTAATAGTTGGTGGGTAATTTTGATTTGGAATTAAGAGATTGATTAGTATAGTGTATTTTTTGGTCTTTAGTTTTGAAATGTAATAAGTAAAGTATTTTAATTCGCGGCATGAAATAAATTCTTTAAATTGTGATGAGAACCGCATCAAAATCAGTTACGTAGTTTAAAAGAACAACGCGGACACACCGCTAGCCACGAAAAGTGAATTTAATTTAAAATAATGTAATATAATGTAATGTAACGTAATGTAATGTAACGTAATGTACTGTAACGTAATGTAATGTAACCTAATGTAATGTAACGTAATGTAATGTAAAAGATAATAGATATATATGTTGGGTGATATATCTTCGCTTGAAGCTATGGAGTACGTTATCTTGTCAGTTTGAAGTGTGGAATAATCTTAGAGGGTTTAGATGTGACGGTTGGTAGATTATTTTGATTGGAAGTTGATAGATTGATTTTATTAGACGTTGTCATTTTTGGAACCTATATTTTTCTAAATCATTATTCAAACCGGCCATGTTTGTCGAAGAACCAATGGCCCGAGGAACAGACGAGTCCTGGAGTGGAGACCGCGTATTGAAAAGCGTAGTGCGGGACGCCCGCACCTAAATGAACCGACGACCTTAAAAAGGTGGTTGGGACAGCCTGGATTTGGAAGGCGGAGAAGCCTATGTCCACCAGTGGACTGCGATAGGCCGAGTTCATTGATTCATCAGTTTCATCCAAATCCGTTTAGTAGTTTTTGCGTTGAAGAGTAACAAACATCAATCCATCCATCCTCACAAAATTACACATTTATAATATTATTAGTAGGATATAAAGACGCCTTTAAATTTCCGTCCACGAAAACGTTATAACGTGCACGTATTTCCATACAATTTATGGACGTGGACATCCACGATAATATCCTCACATTAGAAATGACAAAATAGTACATTATGGATGATTTTCAGTAAACTAAAGACGCACTAAGTTTATAAAAACATTATTATTTTGCTTCAAAACCATTAGGAATTCGATACCGCCGTCAATATCAAATAACTTCCCGTGAGCAATGTAGCCAAAGAGACTCGAAAACAAGTCAGGAAAGTGAAAAGCATCTTTGCAGAGGATTAAGGTAGAGATAAATTAAGTCTTCATTGAACGGATTTACAAGATTATGAAAACTACGACTAGGTACAATAAAAACCATCATCTGCCCGCCTTTCCCAACTATCTTGGGGTCAGCTTCCAGTCTAACCAGATGCAGCTAAATACCAGTAATTTACATGGAGCGACTGCCTATCTGACTTCCACAACCCAGTTACTGGGTAATACGATACCCTTTGGTAAAACTGTTTGTCAGACTTTCAGGCTTCTAACGACCCGTAACGAATGTCAAAGATCCTCGAATGATAACCGGGAGCACCGGCTTAACGTGGTTTTCGAGGCACGTAGGGTTCTCGGTATGTAAAGATGATCACCCATCCACGAACCAACCTCGGCAAGCATAGTTTAATCTGATCGATCGACCCGTAGATATCATTAGCCTTTTTTTTTAGGGATATCATAAGGCTGTATTTTCTCACTCCAGGACTAAATCCTACGATTCTTTCACTTCTCTCTATCTAGGGCTAGTAAGGACCAGATTTATCACAGGAATCCAGCTTATCCCGCTAGCACCTTCGAGGTTTTAAACATCTTGAAACAAAAATATAACATAACATCACGCCTGTATTCCCCGAAGGGTTAGGCAGAGGTGTACCTATAGCACACCCACATTTCGCCAGTTATGTTTAAGTCCCATGTAATAGGGGGCGAGCCTATTGCCATCAACCGGGCACAAATCCAGACTCCGGGCTGCTACTGAGAAATTCCAGATGGAAACACCCGATAACACTTTGCCCGACCCGGGAATCGAACCCAGGACCTCATGCTCAGCAGTAGCGCTTGCGACCACTAGACCAACGAGGCAGTCAAGTATCTTGAAAGTAAAGTTAAATTATAGCCACTAGTAACGAAGTAAGATGAAAAAATAATATTACACGGGCCTTAGTCAAAACCCAGGGCTTATCGTCCAGGGACTTAGAAGAGAAGTCTCAAGTTTGTCATTTAGGTATACTATATTAGTCACCTCATACTTGCATACCCAGTCCAAGGGCTTGAGGCGTTGCGTGCTGAAGTACAGGCTATAAACCTAGTTCGGCAGTAGATCCTAATAATAATTAGACACAATCGTAACTAATTTACTTTTTAAACATAGGTAGAGTATATGTAGCTAAGACAAATTTTGTATCATGTTTATTCTTTTTGGTCTAATAAAATATTATTATATTATATCATACCCATCACACTAGAACACAGTCATTTCACTTCATCATCCTTCTGCTCTCATATCAATTTATTTGAGGGTCGACGCGGTACGTATTCATTTTTATCCATACATCTCTATAAGCAGTCATCTCAGGGTTCATTTCCTTCCTAGCCATTTCATTTAATTAATGTTAGAATAATTTTGCATGCTAGTTCCAGCGAATTGTTTTAGAAACTGTTTAAAAAAAAACGGCTATCCGTACGTACCTACCTACTACAATTTTTGCAAATAAATTTCTTTTTGTTTCATTTCATCTTTCACACGTCGTATCTGTCTCTGAAATCCACATCCTCATCCATACATAAAACTTTTCTTGTCACAGCATTTTCCTTGATAGCAGAAAATAGTTTTAGTGGTAATACAACAAGGAGTTCTACTACCACTAAAATGTTTATGTTTTTAAACTGAAAAGATGTTTATAGCCTACTTGACTTGCGATGCAAGTCCCGTAATAAGTACTTAACTTAAGCGTTCTGATCTTTATCTTTCAAGGTCGTAAAAAATAAAATCAATTACGTTGGCAATGTGCCGATTCAGTCACTTTTTCCTGAAAAGACTGATTGAATGTCTAGTCAGTGAATCAGTGGTCGCATGTTAGCTGTTATGATTCTTCTTGGCAGCTCGATGGCAATCTAGATCGAGTCGCCCAGAAAATGGCTGTTCTGATTGATATTTCTACTTAATAAAAATCTAAAATGCTGTCACTCACTACGAGACAGACAATCTGAGCCGCTTGGTCTAGAAGCATGAAATCTTGCGCAAGAGTTCCTTATACAGGGTGGCAAGGAAATCAACGCGCAACCTGTTACCATAGAGTCAGTACATAATCGTGACCCTCCAGAGATGAAAATTTTCATCGGTTATAAAAAAGTAACTGTTTCATACATTTTGACCGCGTAGCTATTGCACTTTTCTATGAAACTGCAGATGATTTTTTGATGACCGATGAGAAATTTCTGCGCTATAGGGCCTAGAATCATGTGCTGAATTCATTATTACAGGTTGCGCTTCGATGTACCTAGCATCCAGGTAACGAAGGTGAGCACTTTTTGATCCCTAAAGCGGTTAGATACGAGATGAGAGTTTGTATGGAAGTTTGTAATTTTTGCCGATGGGAAATCCCATCAAGCACAAGATTTGTATTAAAATAACAACGAAAAATCAGAACATAAATGACATTCGATTCGACACAGATTAAATTGTAGCTATAAGCTTTCAGAAACCCCGAGGTAAAGTTAATAAAAAACATCCCGATTATAATTTGCTCCCGATTAAAATAACATTTAGTATTTACTCAACAATTAAATATAAACGTCGTAAATGGCTGAAATCTAAATAACTCGCTTAATGGTCATCAAAGTGAACATTGAAGTAATATTTCAAACAATCTGCGGATCATGAAAGTTTCACCAAACTTGATAAGGACTTTCCACAAAATGTACCTAAAGACTAAAAATAGACATTTATTTAGAAGCTGTTACATTTAAAATATATTATGATAGATATTTGTTTATATATATATCTTATATCGTAAATCTTAGTAGACAGTCGTTGCGGGTAGTCAGAAGTCCAAAAGTCTGACAACCAAAATTGCCAAGGGTTACTGGGTAACGTGTTAGTTACCCAGTAACTGGGTTGTGGAGGTCAGATGGGCAGTAGCTCAATGTAAAATACTGGTAGTCAGCTGCATCCGGTCAGACTCGAATCCAACCGCAACGTAGTTGGGAAAAGGCAGGCAGATTGAATGATTTGTTTATAAATAACTAGCAGTGCCCACGCCCCTCCTGTTTTATAGATAACTAGCAGTGCCCACGCCCCTCCTGTTTTATAGATAACTAGCAGTGCCCACGCCCCTCCTATTTTATAGATAATTAGCAGTGCCCATGCCCCTCCTTTTTTATAGATAACTAGCAGTGCCCACGCCCCTTCTATTTTATAGATAATTAGCAGTGCCCACGCCCCTCCTTTTTTATAGATAACTAGCAGTGCCCACGCCCCTCCTATTTTATAGATAACTAGCAGTGCCCACGCCCCTCCTATTTTATAGATAATTAGCAGTGCCCACGCCCCTCCTTTTTATAGATAACTAGCAGTGCCCACGCCCCTTCTATTTTATAGATAACTAGCAGTGCCCACGCCCCTTCTATTTTATAGATAACTAGTAGTGCCCACGCCCCTCCTATTTTTAACCGACTTCAAAAAAAGGAGGAGGTTCTCAATTCATCTGTATGTTTTTTTTTTATATGTATTAGCCCAGAACTTTTTTCTGGGTGAACCGATTTGGATGAATCTGGTTTTTTTATGTGATAGCTGGTGCTTCACATGTGGTCCCATTTAAATTTGATCAAGGTCTGGTCAGTAGTTTTTGAGTTATCCTTAATACTGCATATCTTTTTCACTTAGTTTATATTGATGATGTGTTAATAATTTCCTGTCACTGTTATTTAAATACCAAGTAGTGGTATACGAATTTGTGTGGGGTAGGTACCGCAACTGAAAAGTGAAAAATAAAAACGTTTTTTACAAAAAAAAACAACTTTTAGTGTTTTTTTTGGAAGTCGGTTCTTTTTTTGTAAAAAAAATTTTTTTTTTTGGCAAATTGCCTTATATTCATTACAGGTTCTCTTCTAAAGCTCATCGTCGGCCATAAGAAAGATGAGAACTTGAGGATATAATTTATATTATGGTGAGGATTAAAACAAGCCGATGTAAATATATCCATAACTTGAAACTTATTTATTGCCCAAAAGAAATGTCTACGAATAATATATCATATTAAACCAAGAGCAAACCTCACTTTATCAAGGAAGAAATCCTAACGTTACCCTCGATTTATATTCTAGAAATAGCCATATTTGTCAAAAAGAATATACAACTCTTTAATTTTGATAAGAATGAGCGCCGCAAAACTAAATTAATTCTACCAGTTCCTAGACTAGAGATGTATAGATATAGCCCAGAATACTGAAGCATCCAAATATATAATAATTTACCTGAACATATAAGATCCACAAAAACACTTCGCATATTTAAATTTAGACTTAAATCATTACTTTTAGAGAAAAATTATTATAATATTATAGAGTTTATGGAAGATAAGCAGCTAAAATAAAGCACAAATGTTATGTAAGTATCTATGTATAAAATAATTTTATTAATGTTACTATATATTTCAAATTACTTTAATAATTATAAGTTAAATATTTTATGTTATAAACAGTTGTAAGTATGTATTGGTAGTAATAATGAATGTTTTGATATTGTTAATAGTAGTAGGCATTGCATAATGATAACTTTTAAGTTAGAACCTAGTAATAAGTTTTAAATGTAATAATACTTGCTGCGCCCCAACGGGGTCATGTACTCTTAAGTTTTAGCCTAGCCTGTAACTGAGTGTACATTATGCAAAATAAATAAATAAACATTGAAAGTCGGAAAGGGAAACTAGACTTGTCATGCACTGATATTGGATATAATTCGGAAGCTTTAAGGGCCCGTTGTTTGATACATAGATAAAAATGACCAATAGTCAATTTAACAATTAGTCACTTGACAATAGTTAAAGTTTAACTACTCTGCCTACGCATGGTTAACATTCATAGCAAATTGTATTTTTTTTAACTATAGTTAGCTTAATCATTTGTCAAACAACATACTTATGTAATTTTTATTAAAGTGACACTTTTATTACATCGTCTCAAAGTTTTTCGTCTGTGTGTTGCATGTCGCGTGACGGTCGGCCGCGGAGTAGGGATAAAGTGAAAGGCGCACGTTAGAGCAGCCGAGGAAGAGGGAGTGGGGGGGAGGGGGAGGTGAGATTGATGAAGCGATTTTTATACCCTTAATGGAATATTATTCCGAAATATTTAGTTAAATGTCTATAATGTGAAAAAAAGTTTCACTTTTACCGTGGTTTCATAAAACCACACAATCCTTTTTCTAACAAATTGTTAGTTTAACTAATGCATTTTAAATATTAGTATGATTGACTACTGATCAAACAACGGGCCCTAAGTGTCTAAAAGGTCAAACCAGTACATAATTTTTGCTTCAATGTAGTTTTGTAAAGAATAGAAAACGGTTTGCAAGTAACTGACCAAAACTAACATAAACATATTAAGCAGATCACGCAAGGTGTAATCTTCTAACCTTATGTAATCCTCATACGATAAACAGAAAACCAGATAAAAGAAACCATTAACAATTCAATACAATAAAAAACTTCACAGATAAGCCCACGTCTGCACGGACGTGAAAATATCGGATTTTATCGCGCACTGAATTTTCTACTCTCAGTGTTAAGCCGCGCATTGAGAATCCAACAGAGCGCATCCCTGCGAACAAAACATACTCTTGAAATTTCAACTTTCGGCGTTGAGCAGTGCGTTGAAAATCCAGTGCACGAAAAAAATCGCCGCGAGAAAAACACGCCCGTGCGTGCCTGGGTTAAGCCGTGTACACAATGATCACATGTTTCACACAAACACACCCCACAAAATATTTGTAGCCGTATGTGTAAGTAATATTATGTGTTCAACCTAGGATTACCGTAAGCCTTATTTAATTTATTTTTATCTACGATCCCGCCGAGTTTTTTCTGAAGTTGGGATAGACCGCGTAATTGTAATTTGTTTATATGCTTTAGTTGTATTTTTAGGGTATGTTCTTTTTTGTGTACAGTGGGAAATTAAATTGGATAGACACTGTTTATCACTGGTAGGTATAATGCGAAAAGAAATATCGGTGATAATTTTATTTTGATATCCTCCTTTTTTTTATTTGGGTGGGAAATCATCAAATGACCTCTCCCGCTCTGGGCGAAGCGGAAGGGTGTGTCAGACTCTTACTGAATAAAACCCACCAGTATTCCTTCAGTTGCCTGTGCGCCAGGGCCACGGTAACTCTTTCGAACAATCGGCAACCCCGGCAGGGATATCCTACTAAGGTTGAATTTGGCCAATCTTATACCTAGTAAAAAGTCTTTTCGTACAAAAACTGCCAGACGTCTATTTTACTCCACGGATAAAAGATATCTATCTCTATCAGCCCTAAGCAAAATATGAGTTTTGTTTCTTCTGAAATCTTTTTACTGTAACAAATAAAATTATCAAAGCCGTTTATTAGGTCCAGAGTTTGTATCTGCTGCAACTGATCAATATTCCACTTATCAGTCTGACATTGTTCCTAAATTAAACACATTAAGTACCTACTAATCAAAGTAACTTAAACTCACACAGACGAGGTAGAGAATCATAATTAATTTGAAATCTGTTTGCGCACTAAGCTGGGAAGTTATCCCTAACTGTATTTTAAAATCATCTCGCCAAACTCTGGTACCTCTTATTACCCATGTCTGTAACCTGTCCATCAGGACGAGTATTTTTCCAAGGGTTTTTAAAAACGCAGTTGTGCATCCGGTTAATAAGGTGGGTGACAGAGGCAGTATCAATAACTATATACTAATCAGACCTTACTGCTCTTCCCAAGGCATTGGGGCGTATACTAAATAAGCGTTTAGCACTGTACCTTGAATTGAGGCGGAACCTTCAGGGTAGCCCGCGAAATTCAATTTTTCTTACGTTTTTTGCAATTTGCAGGTCACTGTCAGGTTGTATTTTGATTAAAATATGATTCGCGACCGTAACAAATATGACTTTACAGAATTATAATCATTAGAATCAGCAATACATCTCTATAAATTCATATTACCTTATTGAATGACTATTTCATGAAATCATGACATTTGAGGGCACTTCTAACTTATGGAGTTGTATTGCTGATTCTACTGATTATAATTCTGTAAAGCCATAATTTATACGGTCGCAAATTATATTTACATAGATCACCATTCAACCTGATACTGACCTGCAAATTGCAAAAAACGTAAGAAAAATTGAATTTCGCGGGCTACCTTGGCGCATCCCCCTTAAATAAAATAATATCTGGGAACCAATATGGTTTCCGAAATGGTATATGCACGGAGAATGCAGTACTGGCTCGAACTGAACATGCTATTCGGAACCTAGATAAGAAGCATAAATGCTTAGGATTGTTTTAGACCTGGCGAAAGCTTTTGACACTGTCTCTGTCTTTGTCAATGTTATTTAAAAAAAAAAACAGTAAAACCTTATTTTTTTTTTATTTTTTTTTGTTAACACAAACATTTAAACAATAGGTTAGGTTTCACAATGGGCCTGATAGGAAGGAACGCTGACACCTGAGATACAGGACACGTCGTAGTTTGGGTGTCAGGAACTCAGGACTATTACAAAATCGAGCATGTACTTATCTAATTATTATAACGATCTAAGTTACTTAATTCATCGTTAACCCTTTTCTCTCATTATGTAATAGGCTTATGAAAATATAAATTATTATTACTTATAAACTACATCGTAGTGGTCATTTTATTCCACATGTTATGACAAAACACACTTCCTCTAAATGATGATCTCATAAATTTATCTCAGCTACAGTAAGGTATCGTAACCCTCTTTAAATCACAAGGACCAAACACCGAAACACCAAAACACGATTCCTCTAAAGCTCAACATAAATTACTAAATTCCACCTACTACGTTGACGTCGTTCACCTATGCGCTTTAATTCCGACGCTCCAGCCATTCCTTCTAATTATACCCACCTTTAATTAAATCGGGGTAGATAAATTCCCGGCTCACTAACTGTAAGGCAGTGTGGTTAGTGCACGCTTATGGTTTAATTTGATGCCGCGAGTGTTAGATCGTCATGTCGTATTTTAGTACTGTAGGAGTGTTTTGTGTTGTCTGGTGTGGGTGTGTGTTATTGTTGTTCTTGTTTCTTCTAGCAAATTAGATCTGAATAGAAAGTAATAATAATACTGACTAGGTGTGAATAGGGACTTGAATCGAATTACAGTCTAGTTACAGTTAGGAAATTTATTTGAAAATTAACCCTCGACTTCCGAGAGAATTTACTTTATTGAATGAATCTTAGGTAACTATGCATATTGTTATGTTAGTTGCACATCTTAACACTGTATGAGTGTTTTATGTTGCATAGTGTGGGTGTGTTTTATTGTTGTTATTTTGTCTTTTACACGCGTAGCATGACCATCGAAGACGAGGACTACCTATACACATTAGACATAATTATTTCTAAGTGAGCGTACTTTTGTTCATTTTTGGTATCGTGCTGGCTAATAATAAGATCTATGTATAAAATAATATTACACATAACATCACGCCTGTTTTCCCGAAGGGTTGGGCAGAGGTGTACCTATAGTACATCCACATTTCACCAGCTATGTTTAAGTTCCATGTAAAAGAAGGCGAGCGTATTGCCATCAACCGGGCATAAATCCGGGCTCGGGGCTGCTACTGAGACAGCAGAATATGTCAGACGGCGAGCGTTAATCTGGTAATTACGAGAAGACACTATAGTTTTTTGAGTCCTGTTATGAGAGGGGATACATATTTACTTATGAATTGTGAGGAAACCCAAGAGCCTCATACAAACCTAAAGTATATTATATCACATCCTCCGCATACACATACACGCACCCTTCCCACACACACACAGACGCACGCACTTCCACACCCTAACTCACACATACACACGCTCACACACACCCACTTATACTGCTACAACTAAAGTAAAACCAAAATTGTTGTTATGGAACTCAGTAAAGTTGTCTTTCGCTCCTGGGATGGGCGCTAATAACTGCGATACAGTAATTAAACTAACGCAGTATTAACGTACACAAAAATTGCAATATGTTTTTGTTCCAATAAAATATTTGTTTTTGTACTAAGAAATTCCGGCGGAATATAAAAATTGAATATCAAGTTTGCTAAAGTCAGCTTCCAGTCTGATTAGAGTATTATACTGAAGACTTAACTCTGATTTGTAAAAGCTTATTGAATTTAATCTGTTGTTAAATGAGACCCCTAGAATCATGATCAGTGTAACTTTGTTCCAGCAATCATAAGAGCTAACAAAAAAAAATGTTTCTCGTATCTAAAATAAAATAAAGTTAAAAATCAAAGGAATCCCTCTAATTTTAAATTTAATTTTTTTTTATTGTAGCGACTAGTTTATGAAATTTTCAAGTGTCTACCTATTACGTTTCAAATGATACAGCCCTATGACAGACTGACGGACGGACCTTAGTAATAGGGTCCTGATGTCACCCTTTGGGTACGGAACCCTAAAAAGTAACAATTTATAGCGAACGCGAATTCTAATCATTACAATTGAAACATGTCTTTTAAAACAACTCTCAAAAGCCAATAAAATATACAAAACATATTTCAAGCGGACTAAAACATGGCAGCTTAAAACTTTAAAACCGCTTACTGAAAAAGTCACGTCCCCAAGTAAAAGGTTCCGTATGTCTAACGACTATTTTACATTAATATGCACACGGCGAAACTTGTCTGAGATAAGCATTAACTAATTAAGTTGAGGGCGGTCCCTTTTAAAGCTCATTAAAATTAAATGTTGGCTGGCAACACCGATGCTCGATTGTTGGCAACATTGAGAGGTGTATGCGTGTTTGTGTGAGTGTGGTTATTTTCAAGTTAACATAATTAATGTCACGTATGTACCTAGGACGTGTCGGTTGGTATAACTGACTTTTTTTTTCAAAGTTAGCCGATCATATAGGATGGTAGCAGGACTAAGGGCTTAGACAAATAGCATTCGCTTCGGAGCGATTCTATTTGTACAATAGCTATCGCTTTCGCCAATGTTTCCATCATACGAATCGAAAACTAGCAATAACGCTTGTCAAAAAGTGCCACTTGACTACGCGTCTCTAAGGAAGTAAACGTTCGACGCTGACGATTCGTTTCATAGAATAGAATGATTTTAACATTGTCTAGCTAATTTCTATTCGTTGACCTATGATCACGTGACATTTCGATAGCTTATGTCAATCCCGTACATTTTTTGGGTTTTCTACTAGCGTCATCGCTAATCGAATGTTACTTTGTCTAGGCCCTCTGATTGCTTGCTTACTTAGGCATCTTCACGAGTCATTTTAGTCACCAATCGTGTATTTTGTAATATTACATAACCAGTCTTTTGTAACTATATTTTAGTCTCATGCTTGGAGATGCTTTCTCATCCCCTGTTGCCTTCACATCATCATTCACTCCCTTTTCATTCATATCAATCCCTGAAACAAGCAATCCATTTCCCCCAATTCGTTTTTTTTTTTGTATTTGGGTGTTTTTTCTTAGCGTCATGTTCACCGCAAACGTTTTTTCTTTCTTTCTTCTTCTTTCATACATACTATAAATGCCTGCATAATGATGCAATATATATATATACAGCGTGTCGCTACAATGGCGACATTAATTTAATACATGGACGCCCAGTGGCCAGTAACAATTAAAACATATATTATTAAAGTTTTTGTATTAATTTAATTTGTAATTTGGTTTAATTTCAATAAGGGTGCATTCCTGAAAAAGAAGGGATTTCATTTGATTAATGCTGAAATGAACCTTTTTGGCGCTGCTGTGAGGAACACACTGTTGTTGTTAACACTTCTTTTTTGTAATTTGTATTTTGTGTTTCACGAATATTTTTCTATTGTTACTGGCCACTAGCCATACCCATGTGTTCAATTAATGTCGCCATTGTAGCGCCACGCTGTATATGATGGAGATGATCCGTGTCTCTCGTTATCATCAGCAATATTTTAACTACTGAGGGCGTACTATGGGAAGTGTTAGTTATTGCGCAATAGAAAAACCATTTGTAGTTCAAAACAAATTTAAATTTATGATCAAATTAATCACACTACCGTATCACACACTGTAGGTACACGACACAACTGTACAGAACGCGCAAGAGTTTCTACACTGATAACCAGTTCACTGCTCTGCTGTTTCAGTGCTTAACCGCCAACAACCAACCCTACTTTTTCTCTGGTCAAGCGTTATGTTATAGACTCTGTCCAGCGCCACCTGGTGGCGCTGGCGTCCCGATTACTCAAAGTCAAACGTATTTCTGATATATATAACCCAACAACGACGACGTTATCCTTAACAAGAGACGCAAACACACAGTCTGTAAATCGAGGTCCTTCAAAACCAGCTTCAGCCGTAGATTCATTTGTTTCCTAGGAGATTACCTTTACAATAAAGTCAATAAAGCCATTTCCATCTACTTCTTATCCATATTCAATTGCAAAAATAAAGTCCGAAATCGGCTTCAATCTTAAGATTATGAAGCCACTGAGAGACTCTTGGAAGTCATCTCATGAAAAGCAGCTCGTATATTCCTAAGTAGGTATACCATGTTAAGAAAAGTCTTGAATATCACACACACACTCACTACGCACCAACACCCACACACCCACACTCACACACCCACACTCACAAGCGCACACACCCTACTTTGCTGTCTAATTTATTCATTATTTCCTTTGTTTTTTCCTTTTTTCATTGTTTTGGTTTATTTCCATCCCATTATCATCTGTTAGTAGACGTTGTATCAGTGTGACTTGTCCGTGTAGTTTGGAGGCCTGGAGACCTGTAACACAGGTATTCCGAGTACAGGCTCCAGTCTCCACAACATTAAATA
The DNA here is from genome assembly GCA_916610205.1 of Griposia aprilina. NCBI lineage: Eukaryota > Metazoa > Arthropoda > Insecta > Lepidoptera > Noctuidae > Griposia > Griposia aprilina. The sequence goes on along the minus strand of OU744300.1, from coordinate 3,574,664 downwards.
ATGTTACATAATTGTACAATACATAGTTGTGTATACAAAAATACATTAATGTATTTTTGTATACACAATTATGAATTGTATTAACTTTTCATTATGCGGTGGAGAAAATAAACGTTTTTATTATTATTATTATTACCTATATATATAGCCTATAATGTTCCCACTGCTGAGACGCAGTCGTCCTCTCTTCAAGAAGGAGTGGGCTGTAATTTACCACGCGAGCACAGTGTGGATTGGTAGATGTCACATTTCTTCGAATATTTAGTTCATAGTACATGCCGGTTTCCTCACGATGTTTTCCTTCACTGTTTTGAGAGCAGTGGTAATGAAATTATTTACACAAAGTAAAGCTCCTGTCTGGGTTTGAACCCATGACCTGCAAGTCGGGGCCGTTACGACTGGGCCACCACTGCTCACTACATTACATTACATAATGGTAAAGTATCTGGTTCAATAGCGACCTGCCCCTACTTTTAAACGCTTACTCGTCGTAATTGACAAACCACTGATTCTAAATTGCGAGCTGCTACTAAGAAATTCTTAATAGAAAACCCCAATACCACAGATTTCAATCTAGTTAAATCTGTTTTAAACCTCTGAATATTTACTAACCCTTTACCTCTTAAAAGCGTAACTTCAATGTTCTATATACAAACATACGTCTAAGGAACATTTTAATGGGCACTTAAACCCTAAGATTTGAATGAAAACAACATTGTGTGGCATTAAACGGCTCATTAACACTTGTAGGTGGTGAAATACTTGATTTTAATTACAAAATGGTGGGGGTAATGTAATAGGTTATTGTCATATCTGCATTTGTACCTAGGTATGTGTTTTTGGTATTTTCGGTTTTTCGATTATATTTAGAGTATTTTTACACACAACATAACAACACGCCTCCTTCTTGCCGGAGGGTAAGGCAGAAGTTTAGGTTCATATAGTATACACCTACGTTTCACCAGCTACATATATTTGAGAGGCTGACAACAACTAAAATGCGGTCACTGTCGGACTGCATAGAAAATAATGATATGCGCGGTGACACAACGCTGGTAATTTATTGCAAAATATGAAGCAATTATCTATTTTAAAAAAATCTATTGATTGGACTAAAAAAATATAATAATAATAATATTTTTTATTCACAAAACATAAACTTTGACAAAAGGTGTACAGAATAGTAAAAAACAAAAAACTGTAGTACAATTTTAAAGATTGGGTAAAAGGTAGGTAGAGGTCGAAAGTCCAATAAAGTAGGTACTCTGCCCCCCAAACTAGGAAAATCCTGTATCTTGAGCGGCAGTTTAAATTATTAAAACACTATTACGTTAATAAATGTTGCTTGTAGACTAATCTGACAAAAACCCAGAATGATTGCATGTATTATGGTTTTAAATCGTTTAAGAATTTTTTTTAGAGGTATCTTCGTGATTTTTATCTATCGTATCAAATTAGTTGTATTATGTTTTCAACGCACTATCTAACTAGCATATATCCTGAAGAATATCATATACCTACGAGTATTTGTCTGATTGTGTTAACTGCAGTGGATCATATATTTTTAGGCATTATAAAACTTGCATTTAGGTCCTGTTGTCCCCTTAAGTTCCATCTAAAAGGGGGCGAGCCTATTGACACCCACCGGGCACAAATCCAGACTCCGGGCTGCTACTTAAAAATAATACTAGTGAGTATTTTAATTTGTTTTTTTATATTTGTGGAAGTGGATAAAGGAAAAGCTACGAAAAATTTACTTTGTTCTTGATAAAAACTAGGAAAATTTCTAGGGCATCGTATTTTTTTTTTCAACGTACAGTCACCAAAAGAGATAAGTAACCAGGCTCTTCGATAGAGTTGAAGTTAAGTAAGAAACCGATGAATGTTTTAGAATAAAATTTAATTTAATTAACAGAAAACAAACAGGTCATTTACCAAATTAAATTTCATTCGAAAACATCTATCGGTTTCTTACTTAACTTCAAATATATCCGACGACCCTGGTTACTTCTCACATTTGGGGACCGTACATTAATAATAGTACAGAATAATGTCTTACTGAAGTTGCTACTCGCATGAAGGCTCTTATAATGCTTTTATAACAACGCACATTGGCTTATGAATTGCGTTTACCTTACGAAATGTGAACCCTCCCGAAAATCATCGTGCATATGCACAAGTCTCAAGTAATAAGGATAATACAGCGTATAGAAGAAAAAAGGATTGTGTGGTTTTATGAAACCACGGTAAAAGTGAAACTTTTTCCCTACTCCGCGGCCCACCGTCACGCGACATGCAACACACAGACGAAAAAGTTTGAGACGATGTAATAAAAGTTTCACTTTAATAACGACAAGTTATCTTTTAAGCATCAACTATTTCGCCTTACAGTTAGAGCAGTGGTGGCCCAGTGGTAATGGCCGCGACTTACGATTTATAGGTCGTGGGTTCGAACACAAGCAGGCACATAACTTTGTGTAAATTACTTCATGACCACTGCTCTCAAAACGGTGAAGGAAAACATCGTGAGGAAACCGGCATGTCCTAGAACCAAAATTTCGAAGACATTTCATCTACCAACCCGCACTGGGGCCGCGTGTTAAATTACAGCTCACTCCCTCTTGAAGAGAGGAGGGCTGTGTCTCAGCAGTGGGAACATTTTAGGCTATATATATATATATATATATATATACAAAGTGTATACAAACTTAAAAAACGCATAATCTCTTATGGGGTCATTGTACTCATCATTATGAAAAACTTTTACTATGGGACCAAAACTGTTCCCTACATTTTAACAAGATAAGCGAACATAAATTTAATATAGGGAACAGCAGATATTTTTTTCGCGATTTCAGTTTTTGTGCCATAGTAAAAGTTTTACGGATATCAGATTACGGCCCACTCCCTCTCACAGAGAGGAGGCCTGTGGCCCAGCAGTGAGAACATTATAGGCTGATTATGAATATGCATTTGCTTTCCACGTGTAAACTATTGTTATTCATCTACAATTTGGTTAGGCCAGTAACCAATATCCACCTAGTTTAAAAACCTTTAAGCGGATAACGTTGAACTTTCACAAAATAAGCAACTCAATTATTAATCCTATACCCTACCTGTTTGCAGATCATCAAAAGAGGCCTAACTACCTCAGATTAACTAAAACTTTTATACCTTTTAACCTATTTTACCAAATCAACATCAGAATAGGGACGAGCAGGGATAATCCAATAAGTAGATTCAAATATACCTACCTATGTACACAAGTTACTATAGCAAAAAATATTTTCGTCTCCAGGTGAAATAAATTCATGAAAAACATTGAAGGAATCTGACAAAAACATGAGAATCAAACTGAGCGAGAAAAGATTCTGTAATACTTTTTGTAACTTGGTGTGTACCTAAGTAAGTTGTCTGAAATGAAAGTTTGTCTTCATTTGGAGCCTATTTTCGTCTCAGGAATTATAATATGGAGACTACATATTTATAATCATTTGTAACATTATAGACGGTACGAACCGCGAGCATTCGCATCACTATTTGTAAACATTTGTTGCGCGAACTTTTGCTACACGACGACACCCATTCGCGAAAAGAACAGTTTCGTGAGTACGAGAATTCAAATAAGAAAAACGCTGTGCTTGCGAACGAATGTACGTTTCGCGAATGAATGTCCGCTGAATAACAAAAGTACGCGCAAAAAAAAAAAAAACGTGAACCAAATACTCGCGATGAGTAAAGTTTAAACATTAATATTGTTTAAAGTTTACTTTAAAATAAATCTATGGTTAGATTTAAAAATAAACAAAGCCAGAATTACTTTAATTTAGAAACATCTAAGTGGTATTAGGTATGTCACTCATAAAAAAGATATTTTAGCGATAACCCCAAACTTGATATCAAGCAAATTATTATACTTAAGAAAATGGCTCGGGATTTCATTAAATAGGACTGAAAATGCATTAGATATCAATTTTAATTAAAAACTATATTTAGGTAATTCTAATCTATCATCTTTAAGTAACGAAGATAATATTCATTTTCTCTCAAGTTTATTGAACGGTTGATCGGGCAAATGACTTAGGTTACCCGATAAATTTATTAACAAATTACTCTATAATCCAACGATCAACACGGTTTAATAAGGTATAACTATAAATCAAAATTATATCAAATACCTTGATCCCTCCGACTCCCTTTTGGACAATATCCAGGATAGTATTAACGTATGCAAATGGCAACAGTAATTCCACCCGTGTGTCTACCATCTACCAGATTATTATCATGAGGAGCAGTTCCCCTTTTTATGGAGCTATCAAAATCTTAAATTTAATCAAGTACGGATGGCTCAGCCGTTTCTACGGGTGAGGATCACGCTGAAGAAATTTTTTGAAGGAACTGGGGTCTAGAAAATTATTTTTTGCTATTTGTGTGTTTATTAATGTGAGAACGTAGGGGTAATTTTTTTACATTGACAGCGTCTTTATGTTGCAGCTGTAAAGGCGGTGTTCGTAGTGCAAGTGTTACTACTGATGTGCGGTTTCCTGTACGTTGAATAGGTGTTTGGTAGTTCTATATAATTTTCCTCTATATCTTGACTTTGTAAGGCTGAAAATATTCCGCTTTGTTGTATCCTATAATGCTGTGAAAAGCTTTTGTGTTGTCCACGAAAGCCAGATATATTTCGAAACTCTCTGTGTTTTTCTATTAACTGATTTAAAGTTTGAAGGTGGTCCGTGGTAGAAAAACAAGGGCTAAATCCGGCTTGTGCCGGTGGTTGATGCGAGTCTAATTTTGCATCTATGTGACTGTGTATGACCTTGATGAATGCCTTATAAATATGTGAGACTAAGCTAAGGGGTCTGTAGTTGTTAATATTGGACTTTTTTCCTATCTTATGAAGAAGAACAATGTTTGAACGACAAATCTGGTATCAATAAATTAGTAAGGTGTGGGAGCAGTGTGGCAAATCCTAGAGCAGGGCTTCGGTTGTAACGCCATCTTCGCCAGGGCTCTAATCGTAGTGCATTGTTTTTAGCACTTTGTCTACTTCGTATACCATTATGAAAGAGATGTGAACTGTATCTATTTCTGTTGCTAATTTTGGATTACTCGTATCTGAATAAAGAGAGGTGTACAATTCTGTGCAAATATCTATAATTTTCTACCTATTGTGAAGTTTGGTTCCGTGTGTGTGGAGTAAACTATTAATCCAAGGTTTAGTTCGAGAGATTCCCTGTTTTGTTTTAAAGAACGGTGTTTTTGTATGGTTACTTTAACTAAATGGGTATTTAAGTTCCTCATATCTGTTCGAATAGCTTTCTTAACCTGTTTATCTATTAATCTATGCTGTTCTGACCCGATTCCATGCATCTTTCTCTGTCAAGCAAGCAACATGTACTTGCTGTAAGCTTTGTATTCTTCTTCGTCTTTGTTTGTATACTACTGCTGCTTTTCCTTATACCAAGTAACTATCCTATCATATTGCTCGTCTATGTCTGGGACATTTATGTCTAGGCTTTCATAGTGGTTCAATAGTTCTAAAATGAAGGATTCGTAATTGTTAATAAGGATATCTTTATTTCGTTTTTTAATAGGCATCCTAAGGGCCCTTTGCACGGTAGATTTCAAAATTGAATTTGTTTTTACGCGTATAGATCTATGGTCTGAGCTATATTTATTCTTATTAATAACACCTACCTGTTTTATAATCTGTTTGTCGGAAGTTAATACATAGTCTATTTCGTTCTTAACCAAATTATTGGGAGATATCCATGTCCATCGGCGCTGGGGTATTTTATTGAATAGACCTTTGGCAACAAAAATACTTTGTCCAAAGGCGAATTGCAATAGCCGAGCACCATGTACATTGCGTATTTCTGATCCGTGCAGACCTAAAATAGCTTTATCATCTTGCTCTTGTCTTGGTCCGACTTTTGCATTGATATCTCCAATGATCATATTCCACTTACCACGATTTTCTTCGCAGGCTTTATTTAGGAGATCAAAAAAGTCTTCGATATCCTCGTCCGCATATGCTGATGTAGGTGCATACACCTGGATGATCGTTAGTGTTTGCTTGGGTGTGATGCAGAATTTGAGAACTTAATGAACTCGATAATGTTGTTCTTCCATCTTTTAGCTATAACGAATCCCACGCGATGAAGTTATTAGTTTCTCCTATGTGAAAAAATATGGAATATTCTCGTTCTTCTGTATGTTCTTCTTGTCTCCTGACTTCTGCCAAACCTATGATGTCCCAGTTGATGTCTTTAAAAGCGTTTTCTAGTTCGATGAGGCGCTCATCATATCGCTCACTTATGGCATATATCGGAATTCCTTAAAACTTTAGCCGGAGTCGTCTGAAGGTTAATTGATCTCACCCGGAGATTCACCTCGCCCGTGACTCCAGTGTTGAGCTGGTGCCCATCAACGCCAGCAGAGCAGTTGGGAACCCCTTAATTTAGTCTTAGCATATAACTATGTAGCCTAGAGTGTTAAACCTAGCGTAGTCTCCAAAAGACATTATAACACATTAGACCCACAAAGTAATTACCAACACGTTTAGACAACAACTTATTTTGAAGATTACATTTTGATTAAACACAACTTTACCGTAAATTCTCCTGGTATTATCCCTCAGTCATCTCTTAAGACACCCATGAGGATAGATGAGAATATTTCATAAAAATAGTAGAGAAAAGAACCGTGGAATACTGACACTGTTTTTCCCAGAGGTATTTACTCTAGGGAGGCAAAAGACACGTTTAATAACAATTTGATTAGTCTCGTTGGTGATGTACATGTTGTAAAGTAGAAACTTCGTTACAATATTCTGATATCAGAAATTGCTCGTGAATGTTCAATCTATTTCGATCTAAATATTTTATAAGCGTTCAGAATTTCTTGTGACTTGATTTGTTATAAGTAAAATTCTTTCCAATTTGGGATTTGTATTAAGAATTCAAATAAGTACAGCATTATTATATTATATTGTAGAAAAGTTCTTTAAAAAATTGGTTTCTGCGAATTGAATGTTCAAATTCATCATTCTTTTCAATTTATTAATAGCAATACGTAATCTTTGCAGTTTTTCAATTCGATTTTTCATCCAATAATATTAATGTGCTAGTTTCTCAGAATACTAATTTTGTACTATGATCATATTAAAATACCCACTATGAGCCGAGGACCTCAAAATATAACAAAAGCTTTGCCTGTCAATATTGAGCTGTCAATATTCAACATGTGTTTTTGTTTTACTTGAAAATTTTATATACCTATCATAAATTTTCACACACAAAAAAAATTCAAACAACTTTAAAAAACTGATTTTCAATTCTAGACAACCAGAACCCATTATTTAGATAACAAAACGTACAAAGCTTAGAAACGACACGTTACCGACACACAAGCAGGATATAAATACAAAGGTAATCTGCCTGTAAAACGTTTTCAATCAGTAAATTTGTATTTTAATCTGGGGCGAGATGGGGAAGTGGAAACGGTTTTAGGCCTCGATTCCGTTGTTTTAGAGAGCGATTCTCCATCTTTCTCTAGCAGCCTCTAAAATGGTGGTAATGATAGAGAGATAGCAGACGTGTATTTCAGGTGTAGGAGTTAAATTTGTTGCTCTGTATATTATTCGGTTTGACATGTTGGTTTAATAATCGAGACTATTGTACTGTAGCAAATTACAATTCGATGTTTCTGTTTTCAATTTGTTAGCTGTGGGCATGTTTTCTGGGTCATTGGCTGCTTATTAACAATATTAATAGATATTTCTGGTGCTATAAACACTGAATATAATATGAAAGTTAAAACGAACGCACCATATTCTCCTCTGAAAGTGATTGGCATTATTATTTCATCAGTATCATGAAGATTATAAAACATTTGGTTTCATAATTTTTATCATACTGATGCCAAAGGGATACAAAAATCTTGATTAATATAGAACTATGGTGATTATTAAAGATGACCAAAATCATTTCACCCAGCTACAAGATTCACCAGACAGATGACCTGAGAAAAGACCATAAAATCTCTGCAAAATGTCAGAGGCACACATATGAGGTCATCAATTTTACTTTAGACCCACTTGAGGTACGTGTTGGATAGAATATTTGATATCGTCTATTAGAATTTCTCAAACGTACGTGAAATTCTGTGGAGAATAAGCAAGAGTTGCATGGATAACGCAACCGCTTTCTACCAGGTGGTAAATGACCTTATATTGATTATACAAAATGACTGTAGGCTATTTATTTTCTACTCTGAAATTTATTATAGAACGTGATGTCAATATTAAATATTATGGAACACACAAACATACAAATATTTCGTGTATTAATTTTTCGAAAAATAAAATATACGAGTATGTGTAAAACTCGTTTATCTGGATGATTTATTCTGCAATGACTGTTGCACCCAAAAAAATACTGCCGTATGATAAAACACTATTATCGAATCCTGGTCTATAAAATGCCACCAACAATAAACAAATATTATTCGGAACATCAAATTTTCCCGTTTCATTTGACTCAGTGCACACCATTAAGCCGAAGATAATCAAAACATTTACCCTGCTTATAGAATTTTCCTTTTATACAAAAATCTAAACAAAATCAAATACCCTCCTCGCTCCGTTCTCCAATGGAATCACAACCTTGCCCAGTTTGCCTGGCACTGGTTTAAAGCCTTTTGAATATTTTAATTTAGCCGCTTTAACTGAGGCAATATTTCGTATGAAGGCATCCTTAATTATCTTTGAATCTATTCATACAAGGAATGGATTTATTCTGTCGATATAGCGTTATGTAATGCTCATTATTGCAAAGATAGCAAATGGGACCCGATTTGAATGAGATTTTTTTTCAGCTATATCTTTCGGTTAATTTCGGGCTTTATCGGGCCGATTCAGGGAAGAATTTGAGGCATTATGTTCATATATTGGCTGGGATTACATTTTTATGACAGTTTCGTGGAATTTGGATAAGGAACGTGTTCGATTATTGAAAATATCCTTATTAGGTTTGCCATTATCAATAATACGCCGAGGTTTTCTCCCATGGGTGCTGTTATGGGTTTTGATAAGACAGTGACGATAACCATGCTATGTAACTAATTATTATAACATTCATAATGGATGGATGGATGACCCCTGTAACACAGGTTTTTCCTAGCATGGGGGCCATTGATTATTTATTTTATACCAGGCTATTGGCACGCTTAAGTTAAGTGACTACCTGTATCTGTGTACTTTCTTATGTCAAATAAAATATTATTATTATTATGTATAAGTCCATGAGATGTTCACTTTTAGTATTCAACATTTCTTATCTATTGCCCAACAAGTTTAATTTCATTTCATTAATTTCAGCGAAGTGTATTACCGTTTTGTACAGGATTTTAATATCTATTACTTGCAGGCATTACATTATTATTTTTAGTGTTAACGTTTAACAAGTCGTGCTTCATAAAAAAATAGTGTAGCTTTTTATTTTCAATACCCATTTCTATCTTAAGAGATTCTTAAACAAGAGAGATTTAATATTCCAAATATGAGCAGCCACAGCTTCCCTCATACCAGATATATTATCTCGTACAATGCTGATCTAACCCTCTAGCTTCCCCATGAATATTAATGAATCAATTCGCACACATCTGAATGAAATCAATTTCAATCATAAAGACGTTAATAAGATTCCTTACATATTCACCGAATTATCCTGAATCGTACCTTTTTATGGGATAGATAAAGGCAGTCGCTTCTAATGTGAAATGCTAAGTGAGTTTGAACAATAATTGAAGGTATCATCAGTTAAAAGAGTTCATGTTTCATAATTAACGTAACTTAAAGCGCAAACTTTGTCCATTTTTAAATGTATGATAAAAACACTATCTCTCTCCTCAAACGTCATTTTTAGGGTTCCGTACCCAAAGGGTAAAACGGAACCCTATTACTAAGACTCCGCTATCCGTCCGTCTGCCCGTCTGTCACCAGGCTGTATCTCAAGAATCATGATAGTTAGACAGATGAAATTTTCACAGATGATGTATTGCTGTTGCCGCTATAACAACAATTAATACAAAAAAAAAAACGAGTAAAATAAATATTTAAGAGGGCTCCCATACAACAAACGTGAAACTTGTTTTACGATTATTGTTGTATACAAGGTGGCAGGGACATCGACGTGCAAACTTTAACCATGAATTAAACACATGATTCTAGACCACCTAGCGTAGAAATTTTTCGTGGGTTATGAAATATAAATCTGCTGTTTCATAGAAAAGTGCATTACCTACGCGGTCAATTTTTTTTTAATACCTTTCTATACCTTTCAACGCTATAATAGGGGTTCAGAATCATGATCTGAATCCATGGTAAGTGATTGCGCGTCGATGTTCCTGCCACCCTTTTTATATTTATATAGATGAGTATCTGTTGTATGAATGTATGTATTTATAGTTTAAATGTCAATGGTACAATTGGTACACCACAGACTACCTGCAGTATTGTCTTTTCTTTTTCTTTTAATCCATCCAAAGGTTGTCTTGAAAATATCGCTTTTAGTGATAAGACAACCCATTGTAAAATTTCTACATTTATGTCTGTAATTTTAATGCTGTACTTAAGAGCGGCCAACCCGTCATACTTTTCATACAAACGCTCGTGCGTGATAATTTATGGCGTTGTAACACATCTTTCATTATTTTTTTTAACTAATAGGTATCTTGTGCACTTTATCTAGGTTTCTACGCAAGCAAAAAATCTAAATTTGGAGAAACAAATTCAGTATAAGCCTCCAGAAATCTGTTTTTTTGCATAAATTTTACCTGAACTGTGGCCGTTCTCCGTGTACTCATAAATTGTAAGAGTAAAGAAAACATCTTCATAAAAACCTCGCACATGTAATGGAGATTCAAAATGACAAACATTTTTTCCTAAAACTTGTAAGGGTTTTTCAAAAACAAGTATTTCCTGGAACAAGTTTTGTGAAATTTCCGTTATCGCGTTCTCACTCTTGCTTGTTTTTCAAACATTGCGTTGGGTGAAACAACAAACTTTAAAAACACGCTCGCCTTGACGATAGACGGACCGGGAAGGGCCCTCTTAATAAAGAGTATTCTATCGATCTATCTTAATAAAAGCAGTGTTAATCATTTCAACACAGAAGAAGATGTGGTATTTGGCTAAGATTTAATGTATAAAAATTACTTAACACGAGTGTTGGCCTAGCATTATTCCTGTCACTGTCGCACTACTGACAATTACAAGTGTAAGATAGAGACGGAAATAAAACTAAGCCAAAATACGTGTCAAGTAATTTTTATCAACCTCGGTCCAAGTTACGAGTAAATTGTAAATAGAAAATCTTATCAATTTAAATGACGTATGATCAAAGGCATACTATTACTTTTATCACACAACATCACTTTTCTTAAGAAAAACATCTACAGCTGGATAAAATCAGTGAATTCAGCCAAACGAACATTAATACTTATTTCAAAGGGCATCTCAGGGCACTCGCATGATTTAAATAGATATTTACTTAAATAATAAAAATATTTCGAACAACCATTGCTTTAATTAAATTCTAAAATATACATGAATTAATACTAATTATAAAGATGTTACAAAAAAAAGATGAATTGTAAAAAAAATAACATCGCTGGAAAAATGGAGAAGTTACCCACTTTCGAAATTATTCTTCTACCCTTGTCACACTAAACGATCATTGTACTGAATGGCGCGAAGTTACTATGGCGTTCCTGTGTTGTGACGTCAGATGCTAATAAATCGGTCACTGTCTACCATCGACTTTAAAACGCATAGAACTTTTCCATTTTTTTGAGATATTTCAACTTTTTTTTTACTATGGATTATTATATTTTTCATTTCAAGTTCCGAAAACTCAGATTAAAAAATACAGTCTAATATTCTATTGAGTAGCACAGACCTCCTTACTTTGTTGAGAATATTGAATTACATTGCCTTATTGGACTCTGTAGGTGAGTGGTTCCATCGTAGAAGGAGGATTATTGAATTAGTTTTGTATTCCTGACTCTAGGCCGAGATTGCTAAACGTAAATAAGCACTTACTGGCTTGTTATGATCCAGTCTCTATCTCTGAATAGTAGTTTGACAGTGACAGTGATGGTTAGCCAAAGTATGTGCTAGGTCACGTATATCAATCTCCACCTAAATCTAACGCTTCCATTTTAAAAGTTTCACTTGCAGCTTATAATACTCGTACAATATTGGGTCCGGTGTGATTAAAATTCAAAATACTCTTGTGATAGAAAATGGATAACTGATCTAGATTTGTGCCGGTTTGGTGGCAATAGGCTTGCTCCCTATTACATGGGACTGAGTGTGCTCTAACAACATCATCATCATTATTTCAGAAGTCGTCCACTGTCCCCAAACACCGCCACTTCGACCGTTACGGCACCGGTACTATAGGTACACCTCTTCCCAACGTTTTGGGGATTTACAGGCGTGATGTTGGTATGTTATTGAAGATGTCTTCAGTGATAATAGTCCTACCTTCACATACTGTTGTACGCTACAGGAGTTCCAAATACTATTATACCTAAAATGAGGACGTGACATGTTTAAAATTTCTCATCTCTTCCAATATCTATTGTTTTCTTTACTACACTGCCGTTTTAGTCTAGTGGTCCCTAATCATGAAGATCAGCTGTCCCGTTTGGTGTACTGGCATCGTTTGTCGACGTTCAGCATAATATAATTTATTTTCTCCATCAGGAAATTCCCAGTAGGTACCAAGAATATATTACAGGTATGTTTTGCTATGTTATTTAGTTACGTACATAATCAGACACGTCATACTCGTGTTCATCAACACATCTCTACTTACCCCTTTGGGAGCTACAAACGTGCTAACATAATAACAAATGTTATACATTGCTGTAACTACAACACTCCTGGGTATAATTCTGTGTATATGAATACCAATATTAATGAATTGCGTATTTGTAAAACATGTTCAAAGTTTGTCACAGAACTGTTTGCGATGCAAACTTAGGTGAAATGTTTGCTTAGAGGAATTTCAGATCCCAAATCTGTTTGACTGTGTGTTATTTAGTAACATTTGGTTTAACTATTTATCTCATCTATTCCAAACAAACTTTTTTTCTGTATTTAACCATCCGCTTCTACTAATGTCTACATAATAGAGGAATTTATGAGTTTCTCATGATGATTATTATCATATTCTGTCTGAATTTTTATGATAATTTTCGTTATTATGGCTATGTCAATGTTCAGATGAATAGATAAATATATGACTAGCCTTTAAGATACTAGATCCGTCAGTGGAATTTCAATTTGCTTTAACAAATAATAGAATAATAGTAATAGAAAAATAAAACTGCATCAAAAACTGAATTTTCATGCTTAATTTTTTTGATTGTTATTCCTTTTGTGCAACCAAAAGTTACTTCTGTTCTCTTCTTATCTTCTCGTGTATTCAGCATGTTTTTTTTTTAATAATATTCCATCAAAAACTAAATTTTCATGCTCAATTTAGCATGAAAATTGAGTTTTTGGTGCAGTATTGATTTTCTATTACATCTACATTCAATCTAGATCAACCCTTATCGTAATTCACATCACTAAAAAAGAAATACTTCCTCAATCAACAGTAAAAAGAGAAAATGAAACAAACTTGAATAAACTTTATTACATGAAACAAATTAAAGGCCCGCTCGAAAGCAGGGGTTCCGTAACCCTTGGGGTCCCACTTATCTTGATTACGCAGCGTTTTGTGAACCCCACAACACGTATTGGCAGTCAAACGGCCTTTGAAAACCTTTAAAAAGAGGTTAAAAGTAATTATGCTTGAATACGCGGATGTTCGTATGTATTGATCAGCATAATGTATTTCTTAAGTTAGCTCTTTTTGAATATCTTTCAAGTATGGCAGTTTTTTTAGTTTTTGCCAAAACGCGGTATGTTTTCTTATTCACAAGTATACTGTACCGAAACTTAAGTTACAACTTAAGTGGCAGCTAGCTTGAATGTACTTACGGGTGGTGGATTTTTCTTACCTTGTTACGGAATTATTATTGTTACGAATACTATTAAAATCTCAGAGCACGAATATAGTGACGGCATTTCGTATAAACACAGAAACAAACATCTTTTCGTTTCATCATGAGTTGAAGGGGAGATCTCGCCTAGTTTACTGTCATGAAAATTATGAGAATCTATAATGCTAGATCATTATAGTTTCTCATAATTTCAAAAATGAAACAACAATTATCAATCGTGACGCCCGATACTAACTTAACTCTGCTGGGCCACCTTCTGTAATATACCACCGATTCTTTAACAGCCTTATTGGTGATGTTCTATAGAAAGGTCAGGTGCGTAGTACTCACAACCGGCGTGCGTGTATGACCAGATGTATGAACGTAAACGAGGCAAAAGGAGTATGTAAGGATCGTAGCAGGTGGCGTTCTGTAGTTTCTGCCTACCCCCATGGGAAGAAGGCGTGAGTTTACGTATGTATATATGTGTCTTTAACAGCACGTAGGTATAAAATAGGATAACTGTTGTTTAAAATACCGCGTCGCTAAAAATGTAAAGCCAAATCTATCGAGAATGCCAGCGGTGATTATTATCTGTGGTTACGAAAAAGGAATTCTGTCACTAATACTGTATCCGGTTCCCTTTGAGGGTTCTGTATCGAAAGGGTGCCAACTGGACCCTATTACTAAGCTTCCGCTGTCCGTTCATCTGTCCGTACGTCCGTCCGTCTGTCTGACAGCGGGCTGTATCTCATGAACCGTAATAGGTTGACATTTTAAATTTTCACAGAGTGTGTATTTCTTTTGCCGCTATAACAACAAATTATAAAAATAAAATAAAGTTAAATAATTAAAGGGGTTGTCTCCGTATAAGTGTCAGTATAAGTTATTTTCTTTTGAGAATTAATCTATTGTTGTGTTCAGCTATTATTTCTAAATAACCCAATAGCATTACTTTTAGTGATTTTTATTATCTTACAACTTGATCCGACCTAAACTAAACAACTAATTATTTTTTTGTAAATGTGAGCACTATGTATTTAATATATTTTTTCTTTCTCATTTAGCTTAAAAAAAAAATGTAAATAAAAAATAATAAAAATATATATAATGATGGAATGATGGTCTGGAATTTTGAGAACTTTATGCGGCCTACCCAAATGTCCTTTCTTTGGTATTGGTCGTCGAGCCGTTGAGCTCAAAAAATCCTGAGTTGAGCTGCACGATAACTTACAAATGCTTGCACTGAATAGACAGGTCCACTCAAATTTGTGTGGTTCTTTACTCAAAATACCATTTGAGACATGGTCGTCACATGATCTGATTAAGATTATGTGTGGACTTAAAAAAGACATAGACTCCATAGTTAGTTCCGCCATTTCTTCTCAAGGGTAGTCAGATATAAAATGTCGACTCCATCTAGCAAATTTTTTTTAACGTGTTTAATATCACGTGTAAAAGTGATTCCGATGTTCTATTTACAGTAAAAACAATTTCATTTCATTTCATTTGATAGTGGCAACCATTTTTTTTCGGGTCTATGTGGAATATGACCCAACGAAGGTTATCCGGGTACTAAACGCAAATTGGTTATTTGCTGAAGAATTGAAAACAATGTATAATTGCATAGCACATGTGTGAGCACTATGTACCTACTATAAAGCCACCATTTACTAGGCTCGTCTTTCATTGACTTGAATGTGCCCTGGCGGCTGAGAGTATGTCATGCTCACTCAAATGTTTCGCTGGTGGTGGTGTGTGTGTTGGATCATTAAGTTCCCTTCAAAATGGTTGAGCTGAATGGTGCTGATCCATGCGTCATGTTCGTGAACGGGCGCCGTCAGTAGGGACTGGTCAACTCTTGGCTGCCACGGCTTATTTTAATTAAAATTTTTGAATTGTTTTTTTATCTTTTTTTATTACGGATACTTTAAACGTGCACGTCTTTCTACATCGTTCTCACATTTTTAATTTGAACATGAATTATGTAAACAATTTGTTTTTTGTAACTATATGTTGATTTAAAAGAGTGTCCATGGAGTTTCTTGCCCGTTCTTCTCCATAGGTACCTACTATGCTTTGGAATGGGCAATTAGCTTCATTTTTCTGACTGACTGACCCTTTGACAATTCAAAAGTGCCTGTAATTGGTTTATTTGAAATAAATGCTTTGAGTTTGAGCTTGAGTTTGAGTTATAAAATGTCGGCTACATCTAGCTTTTTTTTTTAACGTGTTTAATATCACGGGTAAAAGTGTTTCCGATATCCTATTTTCAGTAAAAACAATTTCATTTCATAGTGGCAACCATTTTTTTTTCGGGTCTCTGTGGAATATGACCCAACGAAGGTTATCCGGGTACTAAATGCAAATTGGTTATTTGCTGAAGAATTAATATTAAACTTGGTCATTTGTTTAATCAATATAAAATCAAACTTTTGTACTTTTGCAGAATAAATAATAATAATGATAAGATGAACCAGTAAATCCATACTCCATAATTAATGTTAAATGTGAAAGTTACTCTGTCTGTCTTTTTAAGTTTCAAGCTTAAACCACTGAATCGATCAGTATGTTTGATATATAGGTAGCCTGGGATGTGGAGAAAGAAATAGACTTCTTTTCATCCAGGATATTTGGATGAAAAAAATATGAAATACCAAATACACGCAGATGAAGTTGCAACAGTGCCAACAGCTAGTAGCTCTAAATTACGTGGCAAAATGTTCTAACAAAAAAAAAACTGTCAGCAACATAGAGACAGCAAATAAATTAAGTTGCCAACAACAGGAGCTTATATTTATGCAAGGTTATATTTAGTATTGAAACAGGCGCCATGTTTGAATTTAAATGATGTATATGTGTTCCGATATAAACATTACAAAACATTTACATGTCTTCGATTTTGTATGAGATAAAATTGTTGGTTTCATTCCACTCTTAAGAAAACTTTTTCTTTGTTCCGTATCGCCACACCTTTACTAATATTATTAAGAGATAAAAGTGAAATTGTATGTAGAGCGTTACCTTTGGAGCTACTGATCCGATTTTTTTGACTTTTTTCACTAATGGGAAGCTGAAGTATACACACATAAATAAACTTACGCCTTCTTTCCATGGGGGTATGCAGAAACTACAGAACGCCACCTGCTACGATCCTTTTTATAGTAAGTTGTATGGTTAAACGAGAAATTTGACGCGGACGAATTCGTGGCCAGAAACTAGTTACTTTTATTTTTGGTTATTGAAAGTCTTATCAGGTCTCTGATTAGTAAATCCGTCGCGTCCATAGTTGACTACCTATTTCTGAATAGTTGACCAAAATAACATAAATCTCAGTCAATTGAATGAGCTCCCGGAAAACGGGAATTAGTTTCTTCACTTAGCGATATTATTAGATCTTAGTACTGTTATTAGAAGTAGATCCTTATCAATTATTTGTTGTCATCATCATCATAATCAGCCTATAATGTTCCCACTGCTGGGACACAGGCCTCCTCTCTTAGAGAGGGAGTGGGCTGTATTCTACCACGCGGGCCCAGTGCGGGTTGGTAGATGTCACATGTCTTCGAATTTTTTAATCTAGGACATTCATTTCGTTTCTCATTCATTCGTTCCCTCACAATGTTTTCCTTCACCGTTTTGAGAGCAATGGTGATGAAATTATTTACACAAAATAAAGCGCCTGCCAGGGCCGACAGTCTCAACTAGATAGCGACGCTGTCGCAAACTACCGATCGCTAAATATTAGGGTGAAACTTCAGTTGCAGCCCGCCAAATTCAAATTTTCTTTAGGTTTTTGCAAATTGCAGCTCTGTTTTACGTCATATGTTGATCAAAATGGGATTCTCGACTGTGGGAATTATATATTTATCGAACAATAATCATCAATTTCATATCAATCGTCAAATTCAAAGAAAATTTGATATTGGAGGGCTACAACTGAGGATTCACCGTAATATTTAGAGATCGGTAGTTTACGATAGTGTCGCTATCTATGTCGAGACTGCCGGCCCTGGGTTCGAACCCGTGACTTACAACTTCGTAAGTCGCGGCCGACACCACCGAGCCACCACTGCTCCATTATTTGTTGTATCAGACTCATAAATATGAAATTGTCTTGATAAAAACTTTTACTCATTTAGCAATTGTTAGTAATCCAGATAATGTCATCATCTGGCGAACCTTTTCCAAATTATGTCGTAGTCGGCTTCTAGTCTTACCAGATGCAGTACCAGTATTTTACATGGAGCGACTGCCTATCTGATTTCCTGGAAACTGACGACCCTTAATGACTTAAGGCGACAAAAAGTGCCAGCGACCTTGAGCGAGTGGGAGGAGCATGCGAAACTTTTAAACGAACAAAACTGCACAGAGCGTTAGCGTCTACCCGGACATTGGTCAGCGATGCACTGCCGCCCGTCGCCAGCAAGAGCCCTCGCTTCAACGCGCATCAAGTTTATTCGCAAAAACCACCCACCTTGATTTATCAAACACAATACAAATAAAAGCCGTATACAAAAAATTGGGTAATTAAATTGTCTTTTAGATGGTGCAGGTTTCATGAAAATACGCCCGATAATTTTTGCGTGATTATGGTTTTTGTGTTCGCGTTACACATTACTTTACAAATTAATTACACTATGTTATAAAAATATTATTACACATATTCACATATCAAATTTCGAAGAAAATAGTTTAGTTTATTATATATTTTTTTCAAACAAATAAGACTAGTCGTTTAGACGTGATGTTCAATTTGAAATCATTAAAAGTCGTATATCTGCGCCTTAACGTGCTTTCCGAGGTACGGAGGGGTCTCGGTATGTAAAGGTGGTCTCCCATCGACGGACCGACAGCAGAAAGGTAGCAGCGGGTAACCTGGTCGATCGACCCAACCGGCTGTTATTACTAAGAGCCCGTTGTATATGAGCCCGTTTATCTTTATCTTTATCTTTATCTTTAACAATTAGTCACTTGACAATAGTTAAAATTTGACTATTCTGTCTGCGCATGGTTAAATTTCATAGCAAATTTGTTTTTTTTTAACTATAGTTAGTTGTTGTAACTATAGTTAGTAGTTGTAACAACACATGTAATTTTTAACAAATTGATACGCATTTTAACTATTAGTTAGTTTGACTACTGATCAAACAACGGGCCGTTAGTCACGTGTCCTTCTCCAAGTAGTTCTAATAATGCAGCCGCCCTTAATTTAACATGATCATTAAGTTGCCTTTTACAAAAAGAAAAAGAATGACAAATTGTCATGTCTTCTTTTATCCGTTTTACAATTAATTCCTTCGATTGATATCCGATTTTTGCGATCGTTAGGCGCAGCAGCATTTCAGAAAAGATTAAATGTCACAACAATCTAGTTGGTCCTTTGATCTTGGTGCTTTTGTAAGCCTTCAATTCTCAAGACAGGGCTGTTCGATCTGGAAATTCCATAATCGCGATTTGATTTGACGGGTTTATCTCATTAAATTGAAGAAATGTTTGGAACGAACGCTGAACGATGATTGGCTTCTACGACACGTGCGTGAGTAGGTAACGCTCTGCAAAATTATTTGATTTTGTGTTCGTGAATGTCATCTGATTATTTGCCAGGGACAATATAGGCTGGTATTATTATTATTGAGAGTCTAAAAAATGTGCAACAACCTGATCGATTCTGGAGTATAATGGATGCACAAGTTAACAAACAATTTTTTTTTTGTAATTTAAGACATTTTAAGCTAAACTCCGCAAAAATAACCACTGTAATTGTTTTCCGTCGACAATTAAACAAGATCATCGTAATGTCGCACTTACTTCTTAAGTCTTAAAGGGTTGCAATAATCACCTCGCTTGGCAAACAAATTTGGTAGCATATCTATACCCATACTTATTATTATAACACTATAGCTAACCCGACATACATTTTCCGGTCCCATTTCAATAGTTCATACAAAAATCCCATAGAAAACCGGACGTTCAGTTTTTTCGTAATTTGAAAATTTTCCAGGAATCATTTCAAATTTTTGTTTCCAAAAAAACCTAATTCGAACTTATACAAAGTTTTAAAAATAAAAATTTGCTAAATCGGTCGAGCCGTTCTTAAGTGATGATGCGTTAATAAACGAATAACATTTCATTTTTATTTATACACCGTTATTTTTGTTTATCGTTTTATTCCTTAAAAAGAGTCATTGTACTCATCATTATGAACAACTTTTACAATGGGACCACCCCTGAAATCTTAAAAAACTGTTCTATATATTTATGTTCACATAACTCGACATAATAATGTATCGGTCAGCTGGTATATTTTTCATGATTTCAGGGTTAGTACTTTAGTAAAAGTATTTCATAATGACCCCTTGTAAGGATTAAAACGATCAAAATATAACGGCGTATAGATAGAAGATAGATTAAATGCAAAAGTAACTGCCTGTCTGTCTGTTACTTCTTCACGCCTAAACCCCGATCGTTATGAAATTTGACAGGGACCGGGGCCGGCAGTCTCGACTAGGTAGCGACACTGTCGCAAACTACCGATCGCTAAATATTAAGGTGAGTGCTTAGTTGCAGCCCGCAAAATTCAAATTTTCTTTAGTTTTTTGCAAATTGCAGCCCTGTTTTACGTCGTATGTTGATCAAAATGCGATCCTCGACTGTGGGAATTAATATATTTATCGAATAATAATCAACAATTTCATATCCATCGTCAAATTTACATAAAATTTGAATTTGGCGGGCTACAACTGAGGATTCCCCTTAATATTTAGCGATCGGTAGTTTGCGACAGCGTCGCTATCTACATATGTCGAGACTGGAATAGGACTAAGTAGCCTGGGACCTGTAGGTCACAGACTACTTTCAGCCTTGCCTCCATCAATTATGATTAAATGCAATGCATGGTGTATACAGAGTGGCATCCCCATCGAAGTGCAAACTGGAACCATGTCATTGTGTGTTCAGCACATGACTAGATGCCCTAGCGTAAAACTTGTAGGCCGATTCACAAAAAAAAAAATGCAATACCTACGCGTTCAAAATGTATGGAACAGCAATTTTTATGATAAAGTAGTTTTTTTTTTTTGATAATCTGTCTACAATTTTTACGCTAGGGCGTCTCGTTATGTGGTGAACACATGGTTACAGTTCGCGCGTCAATGTCGCTACCACCCTGTATACACCAAGACGAAGTCGCAGGCAACAGCTAGTTCACCCAAATGTGTGAAAATATTAGGTAAAAAATGTTTATCTACCCACCAGCAGAACCATCAATCGCTCTATGTGCCAAGTTTTACTTTCTAAGTTTCCATCTAATATTAAAAGACTCGCGCCGAAGCTTCTAGTCATTTTTCAACTAAGTTCTATGATAAATTTCATGTAAAGTGATATTACACTTTTAAAGTAAATTTACGTTTCAAAGTTGAAGTTAGGAGTAGGTAGTTTTCACATTGATCTGAGCATAGGATAAAAACTTAGTGTATGAGATCCTTGTCATACTGGAAAAGTGGTGCAAGTTTTGTTGTGAAATTTCTTACACTGTGGCTTGAAGCTAAGGTTGCGATCTATATCTTTCGATCGTCTTTTTAGCATAATGAGCCTATAATGTTCCCACTGCTGGGACACAGGCCTACTCTCTGTGAGAGGGAGTGAGCCTTAAACCACCACGCGGACCCAGTGCGCGTTGGCGGATGTCACATGTCTTCGAATTTTTGGTTCTAGGACATGCCGATTTCCTCACGATGTTTTCCTTCACCGTTTTGAGAGCAGTGTTAATGAAAAAATTACACAAAGTAATTTGCCTGCTTGGGTTCGAACCCACGACCTACAGCTTAACACTGGGCCACTGGTTTTTCACAAGCAACTAGTGTATTTAAGCGTAATAGAAAATAAAGAAAAACAGTTTATTAAAAAACATTTATAATAATTGTAACATACACAATACCTAGAGCGAGACAAAAAGCGACTTTGGAATGGTCAGCAGCGGCTCTTACCTGTCTTATGTATTTTTAACTCGAGCATATTGTGATGACAAGACAGTCAGTGTTTTTGTTTTTAATTTAGATTTAAAAAAAGTGTTACAAAATTATTCATTTTATTTCGCGGTTATTGGATTTTTCCATTAGGAATTTCTCAGTGTCAGTCCGGAGTCTGGATTTGTGCCTGGTTCATGGCAATAGGCTCGCCCCCTATTACATGGGACTTAAATATAACAGACGAAATGTGGGTGTACTATAGGTGCACCTCTGCCTAACCCGTTGGGGAATACAGGCCTGATATTATGTTATATTAATATTGTGAAGATTTTGTTTTTTTTTGTTTTCATTTCCATAAAAAAATACTACTAAGTATTTTTTTAAGTGAAAACTTCTTAAGGCGCTTTGAGCACTTTTTGGGTGAACAAAAAGTGTGAACCTCGCGTCATCGTCACCGCACGCTTCGACGATACAATTCACAAGTTACTTAGTTTTCACTTCTATCGGCAGTCGCCAAAGACTGCCCCGCATTTTTTTTTATTCCGCGGTTATTATTTTAAGGTCTTTAAGTACGACATTCACACCTAATAACACAATACCAATTTTCATCCTAAACAAGAATCATCCACACTTAATCCGTCACCCCACTGCACACTGCACTCTATCCATCCCAAACACAATGGGACTCAGACACTTTTTATTGCCACACTTAATTCGACCCTCCATGAAATGGTTAAAGTAAAGCCACGTACACACAATACAGACAGACGTGACACAACTTGACACATGTCACGCTGAAGGTCATAGCGGTAATAAATCATTGGATAATAACTCTTCTTGTGACGTGCATGGAGTAGGATATGTCTGGGGGTTTTTGGTGATTATTATTTAGAATGTAGGAAAGAAGAAATAACCATGTTAATGTTTATTATTGTTATCGACGCGTTTTATTTAATTGGAAAAAGTTTCACGACGTTACGTCCGCCAACTGACGGGGTCGGCCGCTCAGCAAACGAACGTTTAGTAAAAGGCGCTTCACGAATTGATGGAGCCCCAATCTGCACGCAATTCTCACCGAGTCAACAACTGTCTACAAGTATTCACCTACAGTCTGTGAAAAAGGGTAACAAGTATCAACGTGTGCATAAATACTAAATATTTTGTAATTCCTAAATTAGTTTCATTATGGCAGCTAAGAATGTCAATTAAAGGAATATTATCAAATGTGCTGAATATGATTGAGATGTGATTATTTATGTATTTTGATTACATGTATGTGCTTATATTAAATGAATATTATATTAATCTGTGTTATTTCTCACATTATGTTTTTTTTTTAAGATTGGCTGTAAACGGTGATCAGGCAAGTCTGTACTTAAGCCGATGAAAAGGTGATAGAATGTTATTTCTAGGCTGTATGAAAAAAAAACACAATAAAAAAACATGCTACAGCAACGGACAATCTGTGGTTGAAAAGCCTTCCTCCCTTCCTGTCTTCAGTCAGTTGTAGATTCCGACATAGGATCCCGTGACGGACATACCTAAATCATAGGCTCAGAAAGGGATCGTCTCGGTTTTTTATCTTCTAATATTTATACAATGCAAGCAAAAGCCATAACATTGTTTTATACAATAAAAATAATACTAAAAGGTAAGAAAGTTATAATCAGTAAAAGTAAACCCGAGTACACACAGAGGTGTTAGATACGTGACTGCGTCACGGTCGTCATTTGTTATCCCAATATGATGTGTAATAATTTATCAAGCCACTTAAGTTAATGCTATGCTTACCTACGTGTTTTATTACAATTATGTGCTCATACATTTATAATATTGTGATGAAAAATGTGACACTCTCAGAGTGAAAATAGGTGTTTATAAAGTAAGCAGTTTCGGCCAATGAAGTTTTTATTCTTTTTAGTTTTATTGGCAGGCAGTGTTTCTGTAATAAATGGCCATCACTGCCTTAAATCGCCGCGGGAGGAGACACCCTGGGCGTCGGGAGTCGATAGCCGATTCCCGGCCACCGTAGGCGCGGGATTGCGGACGGCGAGCAATGGGTAGCTCGCCGTCCGGTAAGGACCAGGCCCGGGTCGACGGCGCGTCGTGATCCACGCGCACCTCAAAGAGATGTCAGTACCATAGACGGGGTGCGATAGGGCCGATGCCTGCCGGGGTCGCGGATTTTTCGAAAAAGTTACCGTAGCCTTGGCGCACAGGCAACTGAAGGAACACGGGTGGGTTTTAGTCAGTAAGAGTCTGACACGCCCTCCGGCTCCACCCAGAGCGGGAGAAGGCATTTGATGATATCCCAACCAAAAAAAAAAACTCAGCTGCGTTGCCATCCTATAAGACAAATCTGAAATGTCTCACGTGTGCCTGTAATTACACTGACTCCTATAACATTCAAACCGAGACACATTAACGTCGCTTTCGGGCACAAATTGGTATAGTGGTAGTACTTCTCCGCACGAGCTCCGTCACTAAGCGCTCTGCTAATACACTCAAACTCAAGTAAGCAAGAAACTCTTTGAAATTATATTGTTATAGAAATATTAGTTACATCATTAATGTTTAATTTATAATTATATGTGAGAACGATGTCAAAAAGACGTATACGTTAAAAGCGTCCAAAGTACAGCAAATAGAACCAAAAAAAAACAAAACACAATCCATACTGATAATTAATACAAAAGTTATTATGTCTGTCTGTCTGTCTGTATTTTACCTTTTCACACTTAAACTACTGAACTTCACCCTAATTGCGTAACTTACTATCAATCTCAATCTGAATAATTTTGAAGGATATTGCTAATCCATTGCTTCATATGTTTGAAACATTTGTCTGCTCAACAACGTATATAACGCAATGTGTGTTGTTGAACTGTCAAAATGAAAGCCATTGGTACTGCTAGTGTGTTACGCAATTACCCTGCCGGTCGTTATGAAATGACAAGTAGCCTGGAATATACAGAAAGATAAAGGCTACTCTTCATCCTGAATATTTTTAATAAAACATGATAAAATACAAAACACACAGACGAAATCCCGGCAACAGTTAGTTTCTAATATTTCTCATATTCGAGCATGTACAACGTTCTCGAAACCAATTTAATTATTTACATTACGACAGAATAATAACAATAATGTCACGACGACTTAATAACTAAAGGGTAGATAGGTAGGTAAGTAAATATTAATTACCTTTCCCTTTTGATTATCATTAGTTTGAGAAAGTGATATCTTGCGGAAGAAAATGCTAGAAAATTATTATTAAAGCAAGCAGACGTGAGGTTTTCTTTGGTGAGATATATAGAAATGTAAGTAATAAGTGAGGTCTTATTATTTTGGTAAATCTCGAATAATAATAATGTTTTAAGTGTATTGTCATCAGATTATTTTCTCATTTTGTTTTTTTTTTTCAATTGCTTGTCAATCTAGCCATAGTTTCCTGATGGATTGTTATGATGCCTATACAGGGTCAAATTATATTAGCTAGCGAAACTCAGAAGATGGGATGGATATCGATAAATGATAAATGATTTTATTTCTGTAAGTAGGTTTGTACAAACACTTTTACACGTCAATCATATTTTTAAACTAGATGAGGTCGGCGTTTCCTATCTGACTACTCTGAGAAGAAAGGCCGAAACAAACTCAGAGGTCACAGTCTCTTTTAAAGTCCAGACATAATCTTGGTCAGATCATGTGAAGACCATGTAGATATCTGAAATGGTCTTTTGAGGAAAGAACCACACAGATTGAGTGGACCTGTCCAGTCAGTGCATGCATTTGTCAGTAATCGTGCAGCTCAACTCAGGAAGTCAGGACTTAAGGAGCTCAACGATTCGACGAACAATACCAAAGAAAGGACATTTGGGTAGGCCACATAAATTACTCAATCTGCCAGATCATGATCAAAATTAACTGCGAAAAAAAAGCAATGACCCACATAATCCTCACATTCACAATAATTAAAATAACATAATACTTTACAAGTAAATACTCATGTCATTGTGTATATAAAATTCAACAATGTCAATGTGTATATAAAAAATCGGACATAATGTTTGAGAACCATGTAGATTGGTGTCTGAAATGGTCTTTTGAGGAAAGAACCACACAGATTAAGTGGACCTGTCCAGTCAGTGCACGCATTTGTCAGTAACCGTGCAGCTCAACTCAGAACTTAAGGAGCTCAACGATTCGTCGAACAATACCAAAGAAAGGACATTTGGGTAGGCCGCATAAACTACTTAAACTGCCAGATCAAGAATATAACTGAAACAATGATCCACATAGTCCTCATATTCTCAATAATGAAAATAATATAATACTTTTTACAGTAAATATTCATGTCTAAAATAGCTAGCAAATTAAAATCAACATTCACCGTGTAAATTTATTGGAGCAGCTCAATCCCAAGCCTTTTTGTCCTCAATATAGTCTTTCACAGTATAATAGGCTTTCTGGCATAGTTTCCGTTTTATAAAAGATTTGAATTTATTAAAGCTTAGATCTTGAATGTGGCTAGGAAGTTTATTATAAAAACGTATACATTGGCATCTAAACGAGCCACCTATTTTCTTGAGCCTGGTTGTAGGAACAATAAATTTGTGTTGATATCAAAACATGATATACACACACACACATATATATATCTATTACATATTATTTTCCGTATCCTGAAATATCGTACCTAAATAGTCAGTTTATATATAGTAAGTGATTCTCGGATAACGACGTTTAGATCCATTTGAGGATTAGTATCTATTTTGAGGTTAAATATATATTCGAGATCAAATTAGTTGTTTTAGAGCAAGGGTAATTTTACTATACAATTAATACCCGGTTTGGTCTAGCAATAATAATCCCTTTACAGTGATTTTCATTTACACACGCAAATTCCATCCTATTTAAATCCTAAAGGTAAGAACCTGCTCAAAAACAGTCGTTAAAAGAAAAACTTCATTTTACAAGTGAACAATTACTGTCACACGTCAAATTCATTCCACCTTTCCAGGTTTATCTGAGTACAATCTCCATAAAAGTACCTACATTCGACATTAAATTCTCCGTAAAAGCCTTTCAACGTATATTCGAGGATTTAAAAGCATGTAATTTTCTCATTGAAATTTCAAATAAATGGTAACACGACTTCAAAAATTTACTCTTATTTGGGTAATTAGGCAGTAGACATTGAATTAAAATGAAGGAGAATCTCACGCTCCCAATGATTCTTGATGCCTATTGTTTCGGGTCGGTAAGACCAGAAGGCTTGAAAACGTTCAAAATGTAGTTGCAATGTCATCTTAGTGACAATCACTAATTTAAAATAAATTCTTGTCGTACGAACTCTGGCTTACGCTGTCCTACTCATAGAATTTTGGAATGCTATAATTCAAATTTCATTGATATATTTGCATGTTCGAAAAATAATTTTAAATCTTATATTATGAAATTTTTATCTTAATTGTAATCATATTATATTTTTTTATTTATTGCATGATTTAAGTAAATTAAACACATACAACCCAAATCTCTTCAAAGTAAGAGTGAACAGGCTTCTTCTGGGTAAGCTCACTCCATCGTCGACTTTGTCGCTGTCATCTCTGACCTAGACTAGAGTCAAGGGCAAACCCATCTAAAATATAAAAAAATATAAAAAATAAAAAATATTTTTTATTTGATTTGGTTTTGTAGCTATAACTAGCTTTATAGTAACTTATTTATTTATTTCAATATATTTGTTAATTTTGGTAATGCTCGTCTAGTGGCCACCACTGATATTGAAATATGTCTTATTTGCGGATAATGCAGTGGACTGCAACATTACTACTTAAAGTTTTGTTAACCTTTTGTAGTAGTTGTTTGTCATCCCTTAATAAATAAAATAAAATAAAATCACAGTTTCAGGGCAACTAGCTTCATCTTTCTGACCAACCAACCCCTTGACAATTCAAAAGTGCGTGTAATTGCTTTATTTGAAATCAATCAAATTCAAAATCAAAATATTTTATTTCACATAAACCTACATGACCAATAATGAAACGTCAGAAGCTAGGTGCACGGTTCCAATTGGTTGTTTCCTATGGAGAAGAGCTGACAAGAAACTCCACGATTACTCTTCTAAAAATAAGGGGTTTTTACAATGTTTTCAAATTACAGTGTCAATAGGTATGGGAGCTTGTAGGCCTGTCAAGAAGTATCAGGTACTCAACAAAGTAGAAAAAGGTCTACAAATCTACAGTCTACAAGTTAGGTCTACAACGTTCTCACATTCACAAAATATAGAACAATCTATAAAAAAGATAAACAAAATAATAAATATAAGAGCCTCATAACCAAATGACATGATTAACAAATGACAAATAAATGCTTTGAGTTGTTTTTCAATCAATGTCAAAAAGATATTAGAATGGATTCATTCTTGTACATACTAGGATTGGACCTCAGGCAGAGCAGCTTACGTAATCGATCATTGACCATATTGATAACACTGTTTTAGCCAAATAAGTTTATTACTCGACTGAAGATTTTATGAATAGCAAATTTATCTAAATATTTGACATTACTGCTTATAAATCATGTTTTACAACTATTGTTCAATTTATTGAAATTATTTGTAACTCCAATTCTGAATTAATTTTAATGTAATGATGACCCATAATTTTACAAACCATATTTGGTACGCCGGAAACGGCAGAATATTATGATCGTAATACATAATGAACATAACAACATTTTACAATATTCTGACAAATAAATGCATTTTATTTTATTCTATTCAAATCGTCAAAGACATGTGATATTCACCAAATCGCACTGGGGCCGCGTGATAGATTACGGCCCATTCCCACTCACAGAGAGGAGACCTGTGTCTCAGTAGTGGGAACATTGCAGACTGATATTTGAGCGCGGGTCGTCATCATCGTTAGATGTAGAAAAGAAAGTACATAAGTATCGCTTCTGTACGATTTTATTATTCTGTGGCAGTAGGCAGGAGTTATTTTGGAAATATAATTGATTTATGAAGAAAAAAAAAGAAAAAAAAAGAAAAGAAAAGCAAGAAATAAAAAGAAAAATAAAAATAAATAGAAAGCTTTAAAGCTGGTTGTATGAGAGATGTTTTTATTCCATCAATGAATATTTTGACTGCAAAGTCTAAAACTTATTTATTATTATGATTACGACATCTACATATTGACATTACTTATATAATATTGAAACATTTTAAATATTCTTGCTAGTTTTTATTTATTTCTTTATTTTTTGACATGACATTATTATTTTTGATCGCTATTTTAATATGAATTATTATTTTAAATGAATAGAATTGTATCTAATTTTAATTTCATTAATGTCATTGTAATCTATTTTTAAATTAAGAAGCTATTATTAGTATTTTTATGTTATTACTAATTACTTAATGTGTACTTACTGCATGCTTTATAACCAATATGTAAAATCTCAATATTTGCACGGCTGAAATGCCGAATATAGCGAAACCCACAGATTATAAGAACTTTATAACTACCTATATTCTTGCAAATAAATATATCATTCATTCTTTCATACTTAGTTCTGAATTCAAACTATTAGATATACATGATAAATCTAATAATTGATGGACATGGAAATTAGCATTCGTTTGCATTCGGAAATGCGATGATTCCCGAGGGCCATTAAGGAAATAGTTGTACTGTAGACGCATGTCCCCTGAACAGCAGTTCCGACACTTAATTGAATCGTTCCGAAGCCGTACGGATTTCAGCAGCTTAAAGAATTCCCGTCCAGACTCGTAACGGTTTATTACATAGCGCCGAAGACGAAGTCCTGGCATTTATTGATGCGATTTGTCTTAGATTCAATGATCAATTGATTGGAAACGCAATGGAGTTTTTTTTTTATATTTTGATGCATGTAGTAAATAAGCGTAGGAAATAATAAAACTGATGTGTGAATGATCTCTGTTAATGGTCAAAAATACTCGTAGTCGTTCACACCAGAAGAATCTAAAATGTTTTGCTCTTCTATTAACTCTGAAATAAGCATTTAGAATGTAAGTACATAGTGTAAGTGTATGCGGGTAACAATGTAAGGATCTTAGCAGGTGGCGTTCTATTTCTGCTTACCCCCATGGGAAAAAGGCGTCAGTTTATGTACGTAATGTATACTCCATTTGAAATAAGATTAGAAATTTAAATAAACCTTCATTACACTCCGTTCAGCCAATTTTGACTTCTATTGCGTTGGTGGCATGACATATGGCAGTTGCAGTAAACAGTTGGTATTGTAAGCACGTTTTTGCTTTTAATGCCATCCTTATGCCTTCGAAATAGAAGTGAAAATCGGTTGAACGGACTGTAAAAAGGTTCATTAAAATTTCTAATCTTATTTCAAATGGAGTATAGGTATGAATTATCTTCAAATAATAAGAATCTAGTATGCTGACTTTGATTGTTTCATAAATAATAGGTACGTTCGAGAATAACATTATAAAAACGTTTAATTTTTTCATTCGTAAAAAATCTGATTTCTTTAAATTGCATTGTATTGAACAATAGGGCACGCATCAAAGAAAAATAGACTCAAAATAATGAGCTAAAGAAATACCTAATTCCTTTAAGAAATACTCGCGACACGTTCCGAAATCGTAACAATTCCATTGACCGTTAAATAAAAGTGTCTCATAAAACATACATAAAAGAAGAAATCTTCTTAACGGCACAAAAAATATCGAAGACATTCTAACAGGAATCTGGTGAAACAAGTCTTTATTGAGTGAGTTGGATACTGAACGGCCATTTTCCTTTTCTAGGGTTTCGTACCCAAAGTTTGCCAACGGGACCCTATTACTAAGGTTCCGCTGTCCATCCATCCGTCTGTCCCAGGGCTGTAACTTTAGAACCATTGCAGATAGACACTTGAAGTTTTCACAGAGTGTGTATTCCTATGGCCGCTATAACAACAATAATGAAAGAAGACAACATAAAAGGTAAAATAAAAAAAAACCCCGATAGAAAAAAGAGCTGATTTTGATAAAAACATGTCTAAGAAACACCGCTTGAAAACTTGCTTTCAAATAAAAAAACTGCATCCAAATTGGTTCACCCGTTTAAGAGCTACGGTGCCAGAGACAGATACACAAACACACACATACAAGTCACACTTATAACACCCCTCTTTTTGCGTCGGGGGTTAAAAATAAAAATAAAAATAAAATAAAGTTTAAAATTAAAGGACCCTTTCCTAATAAACGTGTTAGTAAATCCGCCCTTTGAAAAAAAAAGGTAGTATTAAATATTGTACCGTGGTTCGTAACCCTTATCGTGCGAGTCCGACTTGGGCATTTTTTTCTTTTACACCTGTAAAGAAAACAGTTGTATGTGTTCAATTTGATTTCCATCGCGTTTATTTGGACTGCAAGGAGATACTTAGTAGTGTTCTTGGGAACCGTTCATATTTTACTATGTTTTCTGGGGACTACTCTAGCCCGGCTCACTCTCCGGTTGATGGCAATAGGCTTGCCCCCTGTTACATGGGACTTAAACATAACTGGCGAAATATTGGTGTTCTTTAGGTGCACCTCTGCAGAACCCTTCGGGAAATACAGGCGTGATGTTATGTTATGTTATATAAAGTCGCCAGCAGGTCAAGCTACACGAAACTGTCCAATTTCACCAAACGATTTTAAACCAGAAAATAATGATGGTTAAGTTCAAAATCGAATGAGGAAATCAGACAGTTTGTGGTAAATCGAGGTGCAGGAGACTGTACTCTAGT
Source organism: Griposia aprilina (assembly GCA_916610205.1). Taxonomy (NCBI): domain Eukaryota; kingdom Metazoa; phylum Arthropoda; class Insecta; order Lepidoptera; family Noctuidae; genus Griposia; species Griposia aprilina. Next base: position 3,542,847 of record OU744300.1, on the reverse strand, counting down.
ATATATTTCATGTTAGTGACGCAACTCAGCTCTGAATATTTTAAGAGCCTAGTACTAGAGACTTAAATAAATATTCTTTGAGTAACATGCACAGAATGTGACAGTGTCTAGTGTAATGTGTGTGTGTGTGTGTTGGTCTCGTGGTTTCAAGCGCGACTGCTGAGCGTGGGGACCTGGGTTCGATTCCCAGATCAGGCAAAGTGTTATTGGGTTATTCCATTAGGAATTTCTTTCTAACAGCCCGGAGTTTGGAAATTGGCGGTGTGATACCCCCGTGCCTCGGTTGGTCCTGCGCCTGATCTCTCTCCAGTCGTGCTGGATTGCCGTCCTATCGGACTATGAAAGTGAGAGAAGAGCGAGTGCACCTGTGACTGCGCACACACTTGTGCACTATAATAATATCTCCCGCGCCGAAGGCTAGTTTCCGTTAAGATTGGCCACATGGCCGAAATACGGTCTAGAGGACTATACCTACATACAGTATGTGAATTAGCACGCAAACTCAATCTATGGATCTATAAATTGTATTTCGACCTCTCTAATTTTTTTCTCGGTGGGAATCCTTCAAAAGGCACCCGACCTCTGGGGAGGGAGGTTGGAGAGTGTGGGATTTTTACCTCACTAAAACCACCACGGTGATCATCATCAGCACATAGAGGACGTCCCGATTCCTCTTAAAATACCAATTCCGGAACCCTCCCTGTGCAACGCCTGTAAGACACATCCCTGGGGAGACTGTAAAGAGGCCTCCCCTGAACCTCGCTATGCACGGCAGCACGTGACCACTGTACCACCGTCTTCTCTGGGGTCACTCGGTGGGCGGACAGTGTCCCCAAAGGTCCACTTCCACTTCTTGACCATCACGGTCAAGAAGGAGAAACCTGGATACTGGAACCTGGGAAAATTTTAAATGACTGCCATGCATATCGATAAATATTATAAATTAAAATCGCTTTTTATTAAATAATTCCAATCCAGCCGTCCCCCAGTTCTTACTGCCCTCCCTCAACGACTAAGCCGAGGTATGTACCCCACAGGGGGTGAGAGGCTTTTCTAAACTAATATTAGGTCGCTTTTCTAAACTAATATTATGAAGAGAAAAGAATTGATTTTTGTATGTTTGTTTGTTACACTTTCACGCTACAACGCCTCAACGGATTTGGATGAAATTTGGCACATGGGTAGACCATGACCTGGAAATGGATATAAGCTACTTTTCATCCTAGATCGCAGAAGATGTCGCGGGCAACAGCTAGTTTTTATAAATTTTGGGGCAATCCTAGACAATCTTTGCTCATTATTATCTGTCCAAATCCCTCTTGATGCTAGACATAACATTATATTATTCAGTGTTCTAGTGTGTGTGTGTGTGTGTGTAAGTTCTTGTCAGGTGACCTCTTTCAACCTATCACTTGAAACCGATCATTATTTACGAACTGTGAGACTAAAACGGTAAATAAGAAAGTACTTCGAACCCTTACGACGAGACGTGACAAGCCAGTGACATTCAAATACGAATTCGTTGAATTAAACAGTGCTCGATCTCAAAACCTAGAACCAAAGCATCCTATTAATCTTCGTACCTAGCATAAAATAAACTACACTTTTAGATTCCGAAACGATTTCACTTGTCAAAACGGGTCTTTTCTTTTCAAATTATGCCCACAAACAAAGAAGTACTTTAATATGGGAGTCCCAGAGTATCAATTCGTTTGAGAGGGTAAATGACGTCACGGGCTCTAGAGGTAATATATGAGAGGCAGGTAGCACTTCTGTTAGTGTTTATACGACCTTTTGTCAACTATTCACTTGGTTATTGTGCGTCTGTCTGTCTATTTAATTCAAGTACTTTATTTATTGGTAGGTTTACGGCTTTTCTGGTAATTTGACGACGGAAAAACGAGTGTTACCTTATAAGGGACGAGTTTCCGATGGAATTATCCGTGATCTACATACACATACATACATAAACTCACGCCTTCTTCCCATGGGGGTAGGCAGAAACTACAGAACGCCACCTGCTACGATCCTTACACACTCCTTTTGCCTCGTTTACGTTCATACATCTGGTCATACACGCACGCTGGTTATGAGTACTACGCACCTGACCTTTCTGAAGAACATGACCAATAAGGTCTCTTTATGTCTTTCTAGGGCATCCCCTCCCGGCGTTTCCACTCACATCTTCCTTGTAAATATCTTTTGTTAATCGCCCTTCATTCATCCTCTCAACATGACTAAACCATCTTAGCATATCCGTGATCCGTGATCTAATAGTTCGTAAAAGTCATAGCAAACGCCAACGTATTGAAGTGAATTACAATGGAATTTGATCATAGACCAGACTAGTCATTTTTTACATCCCTTGTGTTTCGAGACAGTAATAAAAAGATAACTGACCTTTGCAGAACTATTTCCATTACATTTAAAAACCTACCAACTAGAACCTAAAAATAATGATTTTATTTTGACTCGAAGGATATATAAAGGGATTATTTAAATAAGGCACATGACTCATTGCAGTATTATTATTACAGTTTGTAATACACTGGCAAAACCCTTGATACTGTAGGTGTCTTAAGACGATCGTAACCACGTAATCTGCCCGATATTATTTCTACCCATATAACATAACATCACCTTTGTAATCTCCCCAAAGCCCTAGACAAAGGTGTACCTATAGTACACCCACATTGATCCAGTTATGTTTAAGTCTCATGTAATAAGGGACGACACTATTGCGATCAACCGGGCACAAATCCAGACTCCGGACTGCTATTGAGAAATTCTTGATGGAAAAACCCAATTACATTATCCGACCTGGGAATCGAACTCAGGACCTTATGCTCAGGAGTACCGCTTGCGACCACTAGACCAATGAGGCAATCTACCTAGCGACATAAAAAACACAATGAAAGAAATGAAGAATTGGCTTTACCCAGGAACAGATAAGGCTTACAATGGCATCATCATCACCATCATCCACTTCTGGACGTAGGCCTCTCCTAGTGAACGCCACTGAGCCCGATCTTTGGCTCTGCTCATCCAATCCAGCCAGCCGCCTTTCGCAAGTCGTCACTCCATCTGGCCGGCGGGTGTCCCACACTACGTTTGAAACGCGGTCTCCACTCTAGAACTCGTTTTCCCGAATAATTTTCGGTAACCGACATAGCCGAAACACTAAGCAAGCTGAAGTGACAATGAGCTGGTCACATCTCTCGCTTAAAATATAGGTAAATGAAATTATTGTTTTAAACAAAACCACAACAAACCGTTAGTCTATGTGACGTATGAAGATAGGAATTTTGTTGACAACGTTGACGCTCCCTAGATACCTATATACGTTTTGATGACAAAACTTGTACCACCTACACGTTTTAAGGTTATTATTGTACAAACATGTTACTTAAAGAGACAATGAGTGTTTGTTGTTTCAGTGTTAAGTAAGAGGCTAAGCCGACCTTCTAATGAAAGCATTGTATATATCTTTAGGTCAGTAATAACCAAGACGGAATTTGATCTGTTGTTACAGGCTTACATTGACATAAATATAATTACGTGAGACAGGTTTTCAGTATGATTGTGGATGGCTTTAAGGAAGGGAAAAATTGAAGAAACGATAGATGGACGGTGTGATACAGGATACCGGTAGAACGGGGGTGACTTCAAAGATCACGGCTAATAGGGATTTTGTTTCTCAGTAGTAGCCCGGGGTACCCACCCTGCTTATGGCAAAAGGCTCTAATTACATGGAACTGAAACTTCACTTGGAAAATGCGAGTGTACCCTTACCCCTTCGAGGAATAAAGTCGTTCTGTTTTGTGTAGCATAATAAGCATAATCAGCCTATAATGTTCCCACTGCTGGGATACAGGCCTCCTCTCTGAGTGAGGGAGTGGGCCGTAATCCACCACGCGGGCGCAGTGCGGGTTGGTGGATGTCACAAGTCTCCGAATTTTTGGTTTTAGGACATGCCGGTTTCCTCACGTTTTGAGAGCAGTGGTGATGAAATAATTTACACAAAGTACAGCGCCTATCGGGGTTCCAACCTACAACTCGTAAGTCGCGGTCTTTACCACTGGGCCACCACTGCTTTTCTTGTTTTGTGTACTTATTTCTATTTCTCTTCATTTATATTCTTGTTGTAGTCCCAAAATCAGATTTACAATCATCTCTTGGAAACATGTTTCGATCGTTAAGCTACAGATTGCCAATCACTATGGCAGCTGCATTCGGTTCGGAAGTACTTGATTGAGCGTCAATCAATGCGTTGGATCAGCTGATTGACCTGTGCTTCGGCTCTCATTGTATACATAGCCTATGCCTATTTGTGCTTCAAAGTAATGTGTAGCTTATGGAACGGCTAAGATTGATATTATTACTACAGACAGATACAGGTACAGACTATTAAATGTGAGAGTATGAACGTAAACGAGGTTAACGAAGTATGTAAGGATCGTAGCAGGTGGCGTTCTGTAGTTTCTGCCTGCCCCATGGGAAGAAGGCGTGAGTTTATGTATGTAGTTATACAACATAACATAACATCACGCCTATATTCCCCGAAGGGTTAGGCAGAGGTGTACCTATAGCACACCCACATTTCGCCAGTTATGTTTAAGTTCCATGTAATAGGGGGCGAGCCTATTGCCATCAACCGGACACAAATCCAGACTCCGGGCTGCTACCGAGAAATTCCAGATGGAAAAACCCGATAACACTTTGCCCGCCCCGGGAATCGAACCCGGGACCTCATGCTCAGCAGTAGCGCTTGCGACCATTAGACCAACGAGGCAGTCGAGGCGGGGGGAGAGGTATGTAGGTATGTATTTGTAAATGTGAGAGTTTTATTTTGTTTCTTTTATACTCTCTTACGCCTGAACGAAGAGATACCAGAAGTTTAAATAATAGTTTTTAACCAACAAAACATAGAGGTTTAGTTAGTTAAAAAGCAGTATTGAGGATGAGAACCCGTTTTTTGTTTGAACGTACCTTCTTTAGTTAATAGCAGGGTTTACTTAATACATAAAATTATTTCGTAAATTCAAGTTTTCACTAAATTCCTTCTTCTTTTCGAGTCGATGGAATAAGTACTTGTATTAAATAAGTTGGACCCTTTCATTACGATGATACACCCAGTTTTCACTGTAAGTTTGATAAGTACTTTACCAATTATATTTCTGAGTGCATTACAAAAGTCTTAAGCGAGTTGTTATCTGAAATAATTAATTTCAAGGTAAGCATCAGGTGTACAAACTCACTTCAAATTAATTCTCCATTTCCCCCTCGTAACATAATAAATTTAATATGGCACCAAACTCGATACAATACGAGGAACATCTTGAATAACAATCTTGATACATTCGCTCGCTTTCACTCTTACTTTCTGAAAGTGTACGCCGATCATTAATCTTGATCTGTATCGCAGCATAATATTATGGATATCATATACAAACTTTGTTAGTTTCATTTTTGTTGGTTTTTTTGGGAAATAACGTAGAGACTTTGCATGCTATGGCAGTTTCATACAAGGAAACGACTAATTAAATAGGAAATATTTTTCATAAAAGAGTAATGATTAGATCATTTATGATAAAAGGGGATAGGCAAAAGGGGGAAAATTTTTAAGTTTTTTTTTTGTTATTATTCATTTGTTTAAGTGTGTCCATAAATATTATGATTAGCTATGTTTGATTGCGAATGATTATTGTAACGAAGTTCTTTAGCGTTGTTTGCGGTAGGAGTAAACTGGTAGAAATTGTCACGTAAAGAAAAAGCGTAGTAGCGCCCCCACCATGCGACTTTCTTTCTCTCTCTCTCTGTCTTTCTAAAGTCGAGAGTGAGGTCAAAATGTTAATCAAAAATGACGGCTGCGAAAATTTTCAAATTTTTCCTCTTGGGTGTCGTTTTCATGGTTTTTGAGGATAATAAAGCCGATAGTGAGGTCAAAATGAAAATCCGAAATGGCGGCTGCGAAAGCTATGAAAATTTTCATCATTGGTGTCTTTTTTATGGTTCTTGAGGGTGCTAAAGCCAATAGGGAGGTCAATGAAAATCTAAGATGGCGACAACTTTATGAGAGCTTCTAAAAACCTATACTAGATGGCTCTGTATTATAAACGCGTATCCCTATCTCGCTCTCTCTCTCTCTTTCTGTCCCTTTCTATTATAATTGAGTGTGTGTGCGTGCGAGAATCGCGTAAGGAACTTCGTTCCTCATGGGGGTACTCCAACAGCACAGGTTTTTTTTTCGTAAAGAAAACTAACATAAATCTTCACCATCATAGCGAGTGAGACGGACTTATTCTGTTGTTCTCTGAGTCCACAAGGAATGCGTTGTTTATAATTAGTTACAGATGTTAGTATAGATTAAGTTAGTATAAGCGCATTTACCGCATTAGTTTATCCTGTAATGGTAGATGTAAGTAAATAAATAAATAAAAATCATTCTCTTACTTACCCTTATCCCAATTTATTTGGGATTGTCGCAACATGTCTTTTTGTTCCATAAGTCCTTCTCGGTAGTCACTCCTTTCTAGCTTTCAAACGAATATGTTAATTATTACATGGTCTTTATGAGAGATGCCAGCCAAAAGATAAAATAAAAAAAAGATGAGTTTTTTTTTGCCAGTAAGTTTTTTCTTTCTTTTGATGCCAAAATAGATTAGTAAAAAAGCACTTGTTAAAATTTTAGAAAAATCATCTACTTTGCAATATTTGTCAATATGTGAGCACCATGTATCTATCACATAGTTATTTTCTTATCATTGCTTTATACTTAATTCTTTTTACCTATTATGGTATAGTAATTTTATTCTAGGTGCATCGTCTTCACGTATAGTTATGTAATTAATGTATACATAACATTGTAAAACATTTTAAAAGAGTAACGGTGGAGTTTCTTGCCCATTCTTCTCCATACGAAACTACCTTTTGGAAGGGGCAACTAGAATCAATTCTATTTTTTTTGTAAATTTTGCAATCAATAGTGCCTTTTATGTGCCTATTTGAAATAAATGATTTGACTTTTTTGACTTATAGCATTTTTTTTTCAAGCAGCAAGTTATTTTCATTAAAAAAACGGTATACTTAGCTATTTTATTTTGCTTAAGCCGTACCGACAAAAAAAACTGTCTAAAACTCAACATTTAATTAAAAATTCAACTAAATGAGATATGTCTTAATACACATTGCCTTACGTACGTAAATTTGTTTGTATAAACTCAAACCAAAACCCAAGTACACACTCAAACAGAGTCTGAGTGTAGTTGGGTTATACGTACGTCACGGGTACGTCATCCAATCAGCAGCTGTACCCACGTTACTTCCACTTGAACCACTCACCAAAGATCGTGGCGTATAACCCTTAAGGTGTGGGCACACGGGCAATTTTTTGAGCAATTATTGCCTGGCAACAGTTGCTTGTGGTAGTGTAGCATTAAGTGGAATAGTCTAGTTTAATTCACAAAAAATCTTACATGGATAAAACTCAAACCCCATTTACACGATACAAGTTCTTTGCTTGTGACATACAATAAAATTGAAGCATCAAATGACATGCATCGTCTATTTAAACACTGCTTATAAAATGCAACTTTTATTGTTGCTTCAATCACACAGCCACAGGAAAATAAATCGCACTGTGTAATACAGACTTGCTTATCCAAATACTTGCTTCAATTGTTTCGGAAATATTACATGTAATTGGTCCATATATTCTGTATTATTTACCAATTTAATTCCTAGTTTTTAATTAATTTTATTTAATTATAATATATATATATATATATATTTTCTCCATGAAGCACAGTACTTTGTGGCAATATGTCTAGTAACAAGTGCTACAAATGTTGGCATTGCAATAAATTGCTTGATGTAGTCCTGGCGTAATATTTTACCAATTACCTAGAATTTGCAAAGTAAGTTGTCCGTGTGAACGCGCCCTTAACAAAAGCGGCAACGTCACAGCTCGCGTACTATAACTGACCTAAATTGGCATTGTCACTTTTTCAATTCACTAATGCGATGTTGCCAATTTTCCATTTCTGGTGCACGTTGTTTTATGTTCATATGCTTTTGTGTGTGTTAGGGTGTAGACAAATAGAAATTCGTCTTTTTTATTTATATTTTAAATAATTCTGAGAACTGAGGAAAAAAAAATTTTTTTTTTTTCTCGATGGGCATTCACTGTGATGGGTGTCCATAGTATCTATGTTTATCCTATTTATCCCGTTTGGAGAGAATGGGGAGTTATATCGAATCCTTCTGACAGAAACCTCAATTTTTCTATTTCGAAAAAAGGCTAGTATTTCATAATGTACTGAGAGTGACATAGCAATATATAACGTTATAATTATAATCGACATTACAATTTGGTGTGTGAGAGTAAAAAAGTACTATGCTTTGGTACGTACTACGCCCGTAGCAATCGTAGCAATAGCGTTGCAACGCCGTAGCCACTCGTGGCATTGAAGTAGCCCTACTTCTACATAGAGTTGACATTTGAAACTGATTAGTTTTCAATCTTAATTCATAAAAACACTGGCTTCTTCAACGTTTGTCGCCATAATAATATCCTTAAACTATATTAACTAGAGTTCAAAATACATTGAACCCTTTACAAAGCCTTTTTAGACCAACGTTTTCTTATTTCACCACACAATCTTTACCTTTTTTCATAAAAATGTTCGCATTAAAACAAGATGTCTCTAGATTTGCTGAAACTTTTTCATTTACTTAATTGTTCCTAAGCTGCTGTGAAGTTGGTACTTTGTTTGTACTGCGGTGCTTTTAGTGTATTTATTTTTCTTTTTATTCAATTAACTAAGAAACAATGTTTTGTCTGGAATCTGTTTTTTAACTCAAAGGGTTGCATTTGCTTCATTATGGTGGATTTTGTATTTATTTTTTAGTTAATTATCTTATTTTACAACAAAGTGTTTTATTATTCATACTGGTTTGCTTGGTGGTGATCTGTAGTTTCTGCCTACACTCATGGGAAGAAGGCGTGAGTTTATGTATCTACTGGCTTGTTTTTCTGTTTTGTTTATGATACAGTTCTTGATTTAAAACTTGAGCAGAAATATACTGTCACTATTGTCTGTCATTACTCCAATAATAAAATTATAACAATATCTATCCCAATCAGTTTTCTTGGTGGATCTTAACGTTCAACTTACCTAAGTAAACATTATATAGCCGTATTACATTATGTGCCAAACGATATCAAACATCACGCCCATATTTCCCGAATGGGTAGCAAGAGGAAAACAAAACTCAAAACCAAAATTTAAAGAAAAAACGTCAATATTTCAAATATCTATTTCTTATTTTTTTATTTTTTTATTTTCGTATGCTGTCCTGAGTGAAAGTATCACGTCAACGCCGGCTGTCGCTAAAAGCCAGTGCTGGGTCTCTATCTCACATAGGGTCGTAGCATTATGCTGAGCGATTGCCGTTTTGCGTGGATGTGACGCATATTTTCCTCCAACTCGTTCTTTTTTGTATTGGTGTGTTTTTCTCTGCGTCATATTTTCCGCAAATAAACGTATTTTCTTTCTTTTTCGTTTATAAAACTAAAAACATATAAATACGCCCATTACTCAACCACATTCACACCATTTACTACATTCTCACCTTAAAAACAAAACACACAATAATATCTCGCTCGGATTCAAACACAGGAACAAACAAATTAGTTAGTGCGGACAAATCGCTCCCAACTTTGTACCGAGAGGAACAGGAATTGCGTTGTTGTGTACTTGGTGGTACGAGACATGTTTAGCAGATGGGGAACTATTCGAGTGTGTGAATTAGTGAACCATACAATGAGTGCCAGACTACAAAAGAATAAACTTAGCATCTTCGATGATTATAAAATGTGATGGTTGTGTTTCAATAAAATAAAATAGAATCAGTAAAATAAAAATAAAGTGTGGTGGGTCTAAAGTTTGTACTGGGAGCAACAGGAAATTAACTAGGGGGGATGAGGTCCACAGTACGAGGTGGATTTTGTATCGGACGGAAGTGAGTAGTCACCATGCTCACTTCCGTGAGCAATGGTGAACAATTGGAAATTTTGGTAATGTGAGTGTGCTCAGAGAGTATTAACAGCTTGTGGTCATTTTTATTACTAACAGTTGAAAAATCACTTCTCCAATATTTTGAAATGAACTTCGTCGTTAAAGCAGTCACTGGCTATCTATTATATTATATTAAAAACTCACCGTAAAAACTTAGGTAGACTTGAAGTGAACTGTCAATCCTGATTATCAGGTGGAATAACAGCTTATTTCAGGCTCTCTTTTTCTCTCTTTTTCAGGTTTTCACGGTCAGATTTGTACAGAAAAGACTGGCTGGACTTAAATATAAGGTAAGAAACAAAGTGTCCATTTAGTTGTTTTTACAGCCACGATATTCATATTTATTAACAGAAGCTGAAAGAAACCATTTATTTTCGAATATTGACAGCCGACTATCACCGATGAGCTAATCTTATCTAAGTTGAGCTGCACGATTACTGACATATGCGTGCACTGAATGGGCGGATCTACTCAATCTGAGTGGTTTTTCCTCAAAAGTCTATTTCAGACACAAATCTACATGGTCTTCACGTGATCTGACCAAGATTATGTCTGGACTTTAAAAGAGACTGTGCCCTCTGAGTTTGTTTCGGCCTTTCTTTTCAGAGTAGTCAGATAGGAAACGCCGACCTCATCTAGTTTTAAAAATATGATTGACGTGTAAAATTGTTTTTACAAATATACTTACAAAAATAAAATCATTTATCATTTATCGATGCCAACAATGTTCAATTTTACGGTAAAATACATACATACGTCTATCCTAAGAGACGAGAAAACGTATGCAGAAAAAACATTCCAGTGTAGGTAAATAATATTCAATTGCCAATAACAATATATAAGCGCCATCCTGATCGCAAAAGTAATATGTTTTCCTCATCTTTTTGACATTACATAGCCATTGAACGCTTAAAAACCTCTCTTTCCCACAAACGTAAATTTCTTATGCTAAAAAGAGATAGAGGTATGTTTGCGTCCCTGGATTCGTATTTTTTACACAAACACATTTTGAATTTGGAGCAGTGGTAATCCAATGATATATTGGCTGCTAAATTTATGCAGTTCTTTTGATCCTATTTTGAATTTAAACTAAAATCTTGTAAAGCCAGAGTAACACAATGTAGCCATTAATTGTTTAAAAGAAATAATTTCCGTTACTATTTTATTGTACTGTAAACATTTTCTGCAAATGTGTATATACTTTGGTGGGTTATATATACGGGGTGTAAAAAAACCCATCACATAGTTGTGAACTACGCGTTCTATAGGTCAAACTAAGTAACATAGCACAAAAATTATTTCTGGGAAACGAATTATATTTTTGGGTTGATAAACCGCTGTCTAAGGTAGTGCGTAACGTAACGCATGCAAAACATTGTGCTTATGGGTGCATGCAACGGTACAGGGGTCGTGGGGTATTTAAAGTTGTGTTATAAAATTAAAAACTAGTTTTCGTAAAAAAACGTCAGTAAAAGTTGGAATTTTGACCTTCAATATCTCCGTAACCAGAAGGTTCCGAGGTATAGTTTAGTACAAAAAAAATATTACAATGACGGGGACTACAGTGACTCCCAGCTTCATTTAGTGTCTTTTTAACACGCTTTTATTAGATTGGTATGTATGTTTGTTTGTAACGGAATCTTTGAACGTAACGTTCACCTGCTTCAAAACGTCGAATTATATTGAAACTTTGCACACTTATCAAGGACTGATGACAAGAGCATGAGTTAATACAAGCGTGTTTTTTTGTTTTTTTTAACTTTTAGTTTATTTTATTACAGCCGTTACACAAATACCTGCATATCATTTTAGTGTTTTAAATCCATCCTAACTAATACAAAATAAAATACTAATACTGTATTATAAATGCGAAAGTAAGTTTTTTTATTACCTTTTCATGCCTAAACCACTGAACCGATCATCCTGAAATTTTGCAAATACGTTGTCAGGTGTATTAATATTAGTATTTATTATTTTATTTATTATTATATTATTAACGTTGTGAATTATAACCCGAATTGATTGTCAAAATCTAAATTAACGCGAGCGAAGCCGTGGGCAAAAGCTAGTTTAAATGATAAATTAAAATCGCTTTTCGTGTCGGCCTGTCTGACCACATTGTTCCTTCTAACTTCACAACGGAATTTAATTCGGTATTCACCATTATTGAGAAAAAAAATATTCCTGAAGGTTTATGTGCATAATATTATTAAACTAACATTATCTAAACTAATAATATAAAGAGAAAAGATTTAATTCTTTGTATTTTTGTTTGTTACGCTTTCACGCTAAAACGGCTGAACGTATTTTAATGAAATTTTAAACATGGGTAGACTATGACTTGGATTACGACATAGAATACATTTTATCCCGATATTCCTACAGGATTGAAACTGTGGGACAAACCGCGGGGCGCAGCTATTAATAAATAAATCTCGATGGTTTCTCAAATCGTAAACACCGTTCGAGGCAGGGGCGGGTCGCTAGTAGGTACTACAATAAATCAAACCATCAGCTGCTAAACACTTTACTTTTTCCAGCTTCTAGCCTCAAGGTTCGTTCACCACAAGTGATAAATTATTTCCTCCCAAAAACACATTACACACCACACCATTACGGTGTCATTTTTGTCCCATCCATTCATACATCAATTCTTTGCAAAAGTATTTTGGTAGTCCCGCAAAACCGCAAAGTGAAACGACAATAAATAAAATAATTTATTCGATAAATAATCGATTCTCGGTAAACAGCATTCGATATCGAAATCGTAAAGCTTATACCGCAAATGCATGATTAAGTATTTAACTTTTAAAGCTTTTTTAATGGCATCATTTTATTTATATTGGCTGTCTGAGTGGCCAGTTGTTTCATATTTATGAGTGGCCAGTTAAAATTAAGACCTCTTTAAGACGTGGTTGTACAGAGAGGAAAATGAATTGTTAAGTAAATTGTTAACCTTCATCAATTTGCCGTGTTATACCCATTTCATCTGCCAGGATTGCGGGTTTGTCCGAAAGGGTTACCGTGACCCTGGCCCTACAGGCAACTGAAGGAACTCGGGTGGGTTTTAGTCAGTAAGTCTGATACGCCCTCCCGCTCCACCTTGAGCTAGAAGCTATTTGATTATATCCCAACAGTTTTTTTTTTTTTTTTTTTTCTGTAATTGGGTTGGGTTGGGTTGTTTTGCAATTGTTTTTTTTTGGGTTTTTTGTGTTTTTGGGTGTATTTTTTGTGTTTTAACTGTAATTATTGCAAGTTGTAACTTGCAAAAATTACAGTTGTGTCTCTATTGAAATGAAATAGAAATATCTGTTTATATTGAATAAATCAAATGTTTTTGCATTTGTAGATCGACGCAATTTATGCTTATGCTGGATTTTTCACCTTAGTTAATCCTGACATTAAAATGTGATAAAAATAAAAGAATTAAAGGTTTTTATTGCGTAAAATAAACAATTAGTAGTCTGTATTTCTGCTGTTAACACGTATAACACAATCGTAGCGATTCGGCACACTCAATATGAGTTCATACAAATCACGTTGCGGAATGGCCGCTCACGTCCGTTGTAACAGGCAAAATAGATTTTCTGGTGTGTGTACGGCATCCATATTTGGCAGAGCTCTTTGAACGATATCCCATGCGTGCTCAATGGGATTCAAGTCTGGCGATTGAGCAGACCGTGATAGAACGTTCATATTAGCTGCGGTAAGTTTGTTTGCAACGACTCTGGCGGTGTGTGGACGTGCATTAACATGCATAAGCAGATATGAAGCACTAAATTGGGTCCGCAAGGGATTGACAACATCTGATACAATCGTTTTAGCGTAAATATGTGCATTGAGATTGCCTCTGGTCCAAATCAGTTCGGTTCTTCCACAGATCCAAATACCCGCGCATATCATGATTGTTCCATCACTGTATGCATGGACTTCCTGGCATGATTTTTAACGTTCTCGGCTCCCAGGGGTCCTCCAATACCGTGTACGCCTAGTATCTGGCCTCACTGAAGCGTGATTCGTCAGAAAAACACACAACAACAACACCGCCATTCTTCTTCTGCCCAATTTCTGTGTTCACGAGCCCAATGTAAACGGGCTCTACGATTGCGGGGCTCAATAGGTTGTACACGTAGTAGCTTTCGGGTTTAATCGCTTATTAACATCCCTGAAAAGCTATGAAGCCTCGTAACCAACATCATAGCGGTCATTGTACGATTTCGTCGAGCAATCATTTGTACGTATGTAACGATCTTGTCTGAGTGTGGTGATGCGAGTTCGTCCTCCATGGTTACGTATCCAAAGGCAACTTATAACACCAGCACCGGGCTCTGGACACCTGCATAGTGCCCAGAGCGATTGCCACAGGACGTTGCCAACAACCAGCTTCCGACATTCCCACGGCTCTTATCATTTCTTCTCGACTCAAATGACGTCTTCTCTCCATAATAACTTTCTTTCCACTCAAAATTATAGCAGAAATTTTATTGATTTAGCCTCAAACCCGTTGCAGGATTACTCGTATATAGGAAAACGATTTCACAGAAGATTTTCATATTTTGACCGAAATTTAAAAACTATTCCCTTTTCAAACGACCAAATTTACTAAATAGTAGCCATAGGAATAACAAAAACTATAATTTAAAACTCAGATTTTTAGTAACTAGCAAAAACGTGCTTGATCCCTAGATACTTTTGATATGTGTATATACAGACAATTTAAGTTAGTATTCAATTTCCTTGACAATTAATTTCCCCGACTTTACCGAAACAGTCTTAAAAATAATTCCTTACATTAAATGTGGGCGTTTTAGCGTGGACGAATACTGAAGCTTTAGATAAAATCTTTGGTCTAGTAAATGATATGAAACAGAAGGGAGTGAATGATAGCATGACGATTGACAGGGGAGAATGGAAGACGAAAACGTGTTGTGCTGACCACAAGTAACATGAAGATGGAAATTGATGACATGGAAGATGATGATGGTGAACGTCAAGTCCCCTCGAACTATTTATTATTACCAGCTAGTTAGTATCCCGCTGCTGGGAAATTTCCAGTTTAGCCCAACACAGACAAACAATTTCTCTCTAAAGAAATCGTTGAAAATTCCACATGCGAGGTTGCGAACCCACAACCTAGTACTAAAAACTAGGTTTGTGAACCTCTGAACAACTTCAACACCCTGAATAAAATATATCCCGGATAAAAAATTCATTCGCTAAATTCAGATAGACGGAAGATATGTATACATAAATACATATGTATAGGATGGTTGCATCCCGCATTCGAGTAAAAATGTAAGATTTTTATTTTTATGTCCCTCTCTTATTCCTCTCAGTAGATAAAGGCGTAAGTGGTCCAATTTATAAGGTTTTCTCGTTCATTCCTTTGCGCCCATTCTCTCTTATCCGATGAGTGCGTACTTACTATTGTAGGTACCTCGTAATGTATTGGGTTGATAAATTGCAATTATGTGATAGTGGCAGTTTTTTTTTTGATATTTTTGTCTGGTTTTTCGCTTCTCGTAGGTACACTATTCGGCGTGTTTCTAAATAAACAGCGCTTTTGCAGATTATCAATTCTTATGCAAATGGTTAATTATAGAAATAATTTCATGTTACAATGATATTAACTGACGGAAAAGAAACGTAATTTTTGTCATATTGATTTACAGTTGTAGAAATATTTTTATATTTCTACAACACTCACACAACCCACAAACACAAAACAAACAACCAACAAGTTTCTACAAACTTTTTTCAAAAACATTTTTGATTTTAGAAAAAAGTTTAAAATAATCTGTACCTAGTCTGTTTGTATGAAGATAAAACCTAACCATTTGTAGGAAATCACCAATGTCTCACCAATGTCTCGCAAATACCTACTCTTTTATTAGTTACTATTTACTCATCCAAAAAGAATTACATCCATAGAAAAAGTGGGGGCACAACAATAGCCCTGTAGCGGCATCTACAACGCCACATGCGAGCTACGCGTCACACTGACGTCACGCAAAATCCTGCATCGCGCAAGCAGAGTTTACTTGAAAGCGCGACTAATCCCTTCCGGCTATCAGCATATAAGTAATTACAGCCCTTGAATGTATAGAATTGTTACCCAAAAACTTTACTAAAGTCTCTCACTACATTAACCCTACAATCCCACCACCACATAACTTGCTGAACCACCTAATTATCTCCTAAAGTATCAAAACTTTGTCATCTAACTTCGGATCCTGGCCATCCGAGAGCAAATCTCAATGTACAGTGAACAAAAGAGATATGTATGCAGGCTTCATTGTTATAGCTAGGTAGATACATAGGTAGAGTAAAGTTTGTTGTACATCAAGTAACGGAAAAGATAGCACAGACATTGTAAAATACAAGGGGATACAATGGTACCGCTTCTTTAAGCACTGATTGTGCATGTACTGAGTTTTTTTTTTTTAACATAGCTTGTCCGTCAGCAGATTTCTGAAAAGCAACATACAGGGACACTTTCAGTATATATGTAGTGAAATAAATAATAGTTGTTTGAGAATAAGGGGGTGAAAATGTCTCATCGGTTCCAAAGAATAAAGCATACAGCCCCGAAAATTAAGATATTATTAGGCAGTATTCATTGGAATTGCGTGTAATTCTGCATTGCAACTTTCAATTGTCCTGAGTCCTTAAGTTCTGAGTTGAGCTGCACGATTACTGACAAATGCGTGCACTGACTGGACAAGTCCACTCAATCTGTGTGTTTCTTTCCTCAAAATACCATTTCAGACACCAATCTACATGGTCTTCACATGATCTGACCAAGATTATGTCTGGACTTTAAAAGAAACTGTGACGTAAGAGTTTGTTTCGACCTTTCTTCTCAGAGTAGTCAGATAGGAAACGCCGACCTCATCTAGATTAACAAATATGATTGACGTGTAAAAGTGTTTGTACAAACCTACTTAAAGAAATAAAATCATTTATCATTCATCAATCATAAATAAAATACACATAACTAGTGGAATGTGGGTGTACTGTAGGTAGGTTTACCTCTGCCTAACTCTTCGGGTCTACAAGCACAATGTTATGTTATGTCGGAAAATACACTATAGATTTAGCTACTCAGCACTCGCCCAAAATGACTTAATTACCCTCCTTCGCCTCCGCCGAGTAAAAACAGATGACATTTAGCTGCCTGTATACTTATCTCGTTCATCGTCAGTACAAGGATCACAACAGTAATCCTCTTATAAATACAGCCGGCGGCACCTAAAGAGTGGAAAATCCAAGATAATCTTTTGATGACATGATTTCCAAATTAGGAGCCAAAGTTTTTACATTTAAATGAGTTTTTGTTGGGTCGTGATATTATTGTTGTAAGGCATAAATCGGCAGTTTTGCGCATGGTCTTGTTGTTTTGTTTCGTGTTTTCTATGTTTCTTCTAAATATTGGGTGCGTTTAGCCTGTATGGAAATGATTGATAGATGTTGTCAGTGTGTGTTTGTATTTTTTACAACTCGAGAATGGCTGGGGGGTTTAAGGTAGTTTAAAATACAGTGACGATTGTGAGGAGTAACTTCTGACATGATACAGTTATATTCATAATCACAGGGCTTGTCAGAAGTATAAATATGCAAGCAATAACAAGAACAGTCCATATTTTCCAGCATCTACTCTACAAAGACATAACTTTAATAAACACGTTTGCATAATTTAAATCACTTTTTAATACTGGGGCCACACCAACGGTCAACGTAAATGCCCATCATCGCCATAAACCACGCGCTAATGATTCCGATAATTAACGTGATAAATTTAGTGCCCACACTTGGAACGGTCAACGTCAATACTCATTTAATTGGCAATCAAATAGGCGCTAATGTTCCTTCCTTAAATTTCCTTGATCCCATCGCGCTCACGGTGCACAATGATAAACGTAGTGTGGCTGCTTCAACGCAATAATTATCGCGTTAGTTATAAAAGAAATCCCTTCGATGTGCCAAAAATACCGCCACCCAAGTTATCGCCTAACCTCAAACGGCAATGTGAATGCCATTGTCAAATTATCGCGATAAGTGCTAGCTACAGCTACGGTTAACGTTCATCAACGCGATAATCAACGGCGTTTCCCGTTGTTGTGGCCCCAGCATTACATGCTCTCCCCACGATAATTATATCCAAAGATAAAACCCACATATCCCTGGCTTAGAAAAACTTTCAAACATTTTGCGGCACACGTTGGTACCTTAAGCTCGTAATAACTTACATGTTGTGGGGTAAAGGCCCGGAACAGTTATTTAAGGACCAGCCGGCGCCGAGTTTGCACTAAAAAGGACCAAAATCTATTTGTAAACTAATTTTAGGTGCTTTTGATGTTGAAAGTGGAATGGCTGCTTTGTTTCATGTTTAACTAGCTTTTGCCCGTGGTTTCCCCCGCGTGAATGTCGTAAATTATCCCACGGGAACATACTACCGGGATAAAAAGTATCCTACATGTTTATCCAGGTTATAAACAATCTGTGTTCCTAATTCCATCTAAATCCGTTTAGCAGTTTTTACGTGAAAGAGTAACAAACATCCATCCATCCTCACAAACTTTCACATTTATCATATTAGTAGGATTTGAATCACAGTTTTGAATGTAAACGTTTTAAGTTTTTTGTTAAAATCTAAATATTAAGTAATTAAAAAATACCTTTAGGTAAATAAACAGCCGATAAAAAACAAAAACTTACTTTTGTTATAATTCATTTTTACTAACAATTTTAACCACAAAAAAATAAATTATAAATAATGGTCACACTCACTTAAGCAGATATCAAACGCTACACGTTTCATTATTTTAGTCTTAATGAAACGTTTCATCACTAAATGAATCAAAAGTGAAAAATTAATTAATTAGTGAACCAATCCAACGATGTTGGATTTCGGCACTCATGGTTCAGTCGCGTACCATAAGATCGAAAATGAAATGAAAGGAGCAGACGTATACGCTCATTCTTATGTAATTTTGCCTGTGTCGTGTGGACGTGGGATGAATCAAAAATAAACATTCACTCGAAAGAAGCGTATGATATAATTTTTACTGAGTTTCTGCATAGTCAATTTATTTAGGGAAATTATATGTGCGGCAACAAAAGTTTTCTTTAGCACCTGCAACCTAGCGTCTTTTTTTATATGTAGGCGACGAGTTAATAGAACAGCTTCAATTATATTAATTCATCATCTTTACTATTCCAACAGAATATCAAAAAACCAGCGTCAATTTACGAGCGTAAATTAATATGACTCCGAGCTACCGATAAATATATTTACTTCTGAATTGATAACTCAAGTGATTAATGTTGTAAGTGAGCTACTAAGCGAGCTCGGGACTTAGGGCACCCCGACTCGGACAGGTTAGGTTAGAAGGGAATGGCGGGGTCTAGAAGACCCCGCCATCCCATTCGTGGTTATTTTTTTTAAACCACCCAGAAGTAGGAGCCCCGCAAAGCGGGGCTCCGTCGACTACCCTATTTATTACTTGGTCCATAACGTTGCTTAAGAATTATCACCATGCTGCGTCATATTAACAGTAGCTCGTTTTACAATATATATTCGCTTGAAAACCATTTATTAGACGCTAAAAGTTTGTCGCTTACCTATTAATTATTTAGACAACTAAATATATTTGAAGACGAGAATGACATTTTAAAGAAGCTGCCTTAATTAGCACCCATTTATTTGTTACAAAAATACTTGGCATTTTTATCACTCAATCCCTCGATTGACACTTTTTAAATTGCTCTCTAAACTTTCAACTGCAAAAGTATAAAAAAGTTCAGTTTGTCGCAATGGTTGAACAAACAGCCAGACAAAACAGAACTATTTGTTTTCATTCGAAGTGCAAATAGACCGAACCGTTTAAAAAAAATTGTTATCAATGTATACACGGGAACTTCGCTATCGATTCAAAAATACGGGACTGAACCAAACATACAGGGTTATTGCTATTACATCGGCAATCCATTAAGGGGATGGCGGGGAGGTCAATTACAACCAAATGACCCCTTATGACCTCTATGCAAATGTCAACCATTTTCGAGTAATTTACCTCTTTTTTTGAAGGTATCTGGTATCTTATTATATCTCATTGGATAGCTGAGAAGTTGTACATGTTATTGGAATGTTCTGCCGACGAGGTACTACCGTGCTTTTTTACAGAAATCGACTATTTTAGTCAAATATCCTGCTCAAAATTCTGAAAATTGTGGCTCTGATTTAATAACTACTAAAGTTAATTGTCAGTATATGGTTGAATATTATGTATTGAAGTAGAAGCAGATAATAATATATTTAAAAAAATCATTCACTCATACTCACCACGCTTGCTCAAAACGGTTTGGCGATTTTATACTTATACTAATAATAAAGCTGAAGAGTTTGTTTTTTTATACTAATACTAATAATAAAGCATGAGTTTGTTTTTTTTTGTTTACTAACAGTCGGATTTGTTTTTTTTTTGCATTTGATAGCCCAATTATTGAGGAAGACTAAAGGTTATTTAACATCGTGCTAGGACGCTTAGAAGCCGAGCAAAAAGAACGCTAAGCAACAACGAAGTAGTAGCGCGAGCAGGCGATGCGATGCGACGGGATGGGTCGGGGGACCAAAAAAATCACGCGGGTGCATTCGTGGGCAGAAGCTAGTTAACTATAAGTCCAGGTTTCTTCACGATGTTTTCCTTCACCGATGCCAGTAATGTCCAAGATAGACTCAGAGAGAGAGAGAGAGAGAGAGAGAGAGAGAGAGAGAGAGAGAGAGAGTACATATGAATAGTAAAAGTCACATTGGTATTTTCCCGGATTTGAATCCAGAACCTCGTGCATGAGAGACGAGGCCGTAACCACTGGCCCATCATGACATTCATCCATCAACCTTCCATTAACCCCTCGTTTGTGGATCCACGCGAGACACAATGCCTTTTTAATTGTTTCTGTAATTACGGCATTCAACAGGTTAATAATACCTAATTATCATGTGAATATGATGTGAATTCGTTAACAAAACATAACCAGCATGTTATAAGGTTCCCACTGCTGTGACACAGGTCTCCTCTCTGTGAGAGGGAGTAGGCTGTAGTCCCCCACGCGGAACCAGGCGCGAGTCACTCGTTTTAGAATTTTTGGTTCTAGAATTTGATTGATTTTACGATGTTTTCCTGTTTGATCACCAATGATTTGTGGTGATAAAATAAATTGTACAAAAAAAATCGACTTCTCTGAGGGCCTAGACAAAGGGAAATTCTATCAGCGGTGGCGATGATGGAAAAATTATAAAAAATACAACTTAAGCTAACGAAAATGTTAATCCTATTGAATGCTGTTGTTGGTCGGTTCGGATCTACAACGACCGTTGTAGATCTGAACCGGCTTATAGAACCCTTTGGAAGCGATTGCCATCTGTCAATTTATGCTTATTGTTAGCCATTTGACCATAGTATATTGCCTGTAGACCCTACAGGTTCTTAGAAGCCTCTACAGTGTAGAGTATAGGTTGTCAACTTCCCCCCAGTTTTTTTTACTTACCATCTGTCGCGAATCTGAGACAGCTATTACAATAATATAATAAAAATAAGTTTATTAGTACATCAAAACAACAACACAGTACATAGCATGGAAACAGAGGGTTGAACTACCAAGATTAAAATTATAGTCAGCTTTCCGGGCTCCTAAACTAGGTACGCAGACCTGGATCTTAGGAGTCGGAGAGATTTTGCAACATCAATTTATAAAATACAACCGTGACTTTACTGTTTGTTTACAGTGGTTGTTAACACAGCAGATAGAGTGAATGATTGGGTTGTGTATCTAGGAGTGTGTATATGAATGTAGTGTGTGTGTAGGGAGGTGTGTATGTGAAGTGTGAGTGTTTAATAAACTTTCTTTCGAGGTACGTTTGATAAAGTTATGATTGTATAGCCAATACATTTTCTGTTTCATCATAAGTTAAGGATAAGAGCCATTTTCTTAATATATCTATTGCCATGATTATATTCAAACGTGTAATCCATATTAATACTATAAATTCAAAAGTAACTCTGTCTGTATGTTACCTTTTCACGCCTATACCACGGAACGGATTTCGATAAAATTTGTCAAGGAGATTGATAGCATCCTGGGGAAGGACATAGGCTACGTTTCGTCCCGGTAGCACGATCCCGTGGGATAATTTCCGACATGAAGCTGCGTGCAGAAGCTTATTATATAGTCGTTAGATAGGATATGATTTTCTCTGGGTCTTCTACTGCCTCTTGGAAGTCTCAAACACCCACGAGGGGGCGTTATCGCCCACTCTGAGAACCTATGGTGTAGAGGCTTCTAAGAATAGTAATTTTAATGAAGCTTTGCGTATTTGCTTCTTTGTAAGCAAACTAATGGTTGTCCTCAAAGGGTTCCTAGAAAGGTCTATCTATTGCGAGATGATGTTCTGGGTAATGGGGATTAATTTTAACGCAAACAATATTGATTACTATTCTGTTAACTAATTTGGAGCATATATATGTGTTTTTGGGCGTTTATTAATTTACTTATACAACGATGAAAGTTCTCTATTTGATGAGGTTTTTCAAGTTTCTGTGAGATTTTACGTTTTTATTTTATTTAGCATAGTAATAATAATACCAGCCTATTACTGTACTACTGCATGGCAAAGGCCTATTCTCATACAGAGAAGGCACGAGCATTGATCACCACGCTTGCTCAAGATGGATCGGTGATTTCAGACTTATATTCACTATAAGTGCAGGTTTCCTCACAATGTTTTAATTATTTGGTATAGGCATCCCAAAAACTCAATTCAATGTAATTTCAATAACAGCTAAGGATAAATCCTCAACAGTTTACATCACTATCAGTCTTGCAGACCGTGTCATAATTTTTACCTTGACCTATGCCTGCTCAGCTCGATTCTAAAAAAAAAAATTGCGTAGCATTCCAAGTATTTATTTAAGCTCTAAAACTAATATTATCATGTCAAACAGAAAAATCTTGGCTAGTCTCCACTTACATAAAATTACTAGGTACTACTTTCCTACCTACGCGAACTAACGTAAGTAAATATTAAGTTATTTTTTGAGCGGAACGAGCGAAAAAAGCGAGCGCTAAGATAAATGACTGGTGTCCAGTGAGACGTGGAATGCGCGCGTATTGTGTTGAGCAGTTCAGTCCAGTTCAGTTACTGTCTTACTGTTGAAAGGAGTTCATTTGATAGAGGAGGTTTTGAATGGAATTGTAGAGATTGGGTTCGGGCAGGTTATTTCTATAGGTACTTCTATTATAACTAACTATGACGACACTCCAACTATAGCCAACTATTCGTGTTAAAATTGTTTGTCACCTCTGTAGGTACTTATACAGAGTTACTTTTTAAAGACCTGCAAAATTTAAGGATGTGGTACAGACCATAAGACTGAATAATATTCTCCAAGGGATTAAAAAGGTAATCGCCAAATAAAAAATTTGAAGGCCCATACATTTATGTCGAGTAAGTACTGAAGTTTTTTAAGGGACACACAGTCGATAAATTTGTCGTGATTATCATATTGGTCCCAGTGGCGTGCCTAGGGGTCAAAATTAGGGCAAGTCGACATACCTATATTTAAAAAAAAAAATCGGTACGTCATTATTCTTATGAATTCTTGTGACATGATTGAGTTAGTTAATTTACAAGTTTGCATGACGTGTAGTTTGTTTATGTTTTTTATTGTTGGGTTCACGTTTGATTGAAAGCCGGGCTTTTCGGCTTCAAGGGAAGGAACGCCACTGATTGGTTTCATGGAGAAAGTTGTTCAGTTCTATGGTCACACTCCCTTAAATTTTGCGGGTCTTTGAAAATTAACCCTGTATTGTATTTTTTTTTTCTTTGATAGATTGTATTTGCATGCTGTGTATACTGCTTAATATTGTGCCGTTGGCTTTTGTTAATTAGTTTAACAGTGTAACGATTGTAGCAATAAATAAATATAAGTAGCGGGATTTCTGGAGCAAATCGCTGCAGTTTGATCTATAGCAAGAAACCGTTACAATGTTTTACCTGTTTCTTTATTTGTGAGTGCCAAAGTTAATACGAGGCCATTTTACTCGCCACCATTTTATTTACGGTACCGACTAATCTTTACCGGGTGCCCGCTTTTTTGTGTAAGTACCCTAAGAATTAAAAATTTTCAACAATCTTCATCATTTAATTAGTATCCGTGTTTTTTTGTAGAACGCGCATTGTAATTCTCATGAAAGGAAAAAATCTTACTTATTTACACTCTGGTTTTTTGAAGACTCTTCTGCAGTATGCTTCAAAATGATGGAAATAATGTTTACCTGTAACAAGAAAATTCAAACATTAATATTATTGTTTTTCAAACAACGCAGCGTGTAGTATACATAAGTAGCTTTTAAACATTGTACAGTAAGGTAGGGTACAAATTGTTAAGCAAATTGTCACCATACGTAAATTTTCCGTATTACAACTATTTCAAACACTGTCAAAGAATGATTGTTGTGATATAAATATACCTACGGAAAATTTAAGTTCATGCTCAATTTGCTTAATAATAAATTTCCGAGACTTAACTTTTTAATGTAAATTCATAGCCATTAAAAAACAGCCGAACAAGTATCGAAATACGAAACCGACAGCTTTTATCAAATTAAATAAAACACTACCACACACTCCTAAAAGGGTCCCGAACTGAGCCCACTATCAAATAGAGTGAAAGCAAGTTCCCTTCACGGCGGCCATTTTAATTATACGTGAGAAGGACTCAAAGCTTTCACCTTTTTTTTTTATAAACGTCGTCGGCTACAGCTGATTACTGAAATGCTCTCGGCTTTTTTGAGGGGAAATACCTGTGGTGTAGTGGAGTTTGAGTTTGATTCTTAATACATAAGAATCAAACTGGAATTCCTTGTGTATGAGTTTGTTGGTAATTTTTTTAATTAAAATAATAATAATTTTGGTATTTTATTGGTAAGACAGACGCCGCGCTGCTTGTCTGGTGTATACCAAACGGCTGTTTCGTATTCGAAAGTGCTTGTTTGGATCAAAAGCAAAGTTAATTATATTGAATTTGTTTAAAATTTATTTGTATTTTTTATGATTTTTGTGTATTTTATTTGGATTTATTTAAATATTTTCGTCCCTGTCAAACTCGTTGTAGTTACCAAGATAATAAGTAAATGATGTGGTCTCCCAAAATTGGAAGCGCACACATGTATTTGTACCTATTTATGTTAACGTGCATGTAATTGTGTAGTCTCTGTTGGCGATCCAAGAAATAAATAAATAAGAAGTTTCGAGACGAGTCGACCAACCACTTGGCAATAAGCGGTTGGTTGACTCTTCACGTAACCAGAGGGCTGGCCTATTTTTTGGCCAAAGAATCAGCATTGCCATACAACGTGGCAATGCTGCCAGGCTTTTGAGCAATTATCCTGTTGACAACGATGCGGACGAATTTTTTGATGACCTATGATTCTTTTCCCTCCCTTTTTTATATACTTGTACTTATTATTATTATTTTTAAAATATCTTTGACATATCTTGGGACTCTTGGGTCCCGGATCTGTGGAAGGCGTACGAAGAGCCGAAGCCAACCCGCAGAGGCCTCTTTGACAATTTTAATTAATAAGGGGGGGGCACCAACCGATGATTATCCCTGTATGCACTATGGAAGTGTACCCAAGGGTTGTCCTTGGGTACACTTCCCCGGATGGTGCAGAACTATTGCAGGATATGCAAAAAAAGATATTGAACTACGGGTTTGGGTAGCTAAAGTGGCCGGTTACCTTTAGAACGACTATATATAGCCCCTGCCTAACCAATATTTTTTAATTTTCATTTTCGACGATGGGAAATTCCATCGGGCACAAACCGCACATATAAGACTTCATCTTTTGGACGCCGGTGCCAGTGCAACGTAATATCACGTAGAAAGTCAACTGTAATACGCATAAGTATAGTAGTACGCTTTATATCAAGTGAAGTTATATTGCTAATCCAGAAAAAAAAATGCAAATAAACAAAATTGAAAGAAGTTTTTGTATTATTGTTTCGGTTGTGTAGACTGATTGTTAGCGGTGACGACAAAGAGAAGCCTAGATGAAGCTTGTTGGATCCACAAGTCTTAATGTATTTGAATTTGTAAAGCCAATTTGTCCCCTGATTTGGGAGGATTCCGAAATCAACAGAGATATTTTCATATACGTATTTATGTGTATCTATTTGTATCAAGAGTTCCCGCTTAACAAGTAGCAGCGGAGAAAATGACATGAGTATTAAATTGATATAACGGAAGCGGAGTCCCACGCCTTCTTCTCATGGGGGTAAGCAGAAACTTCAGAACGCCACCTGCTATGACTCTTATTGTACTCCTTTTGCTTCGATTACGTTCATACAGGTGAGCCGGTTGCGAGTACTACGCACCGCAAATGGAATCCTCATTTTAATGACTTTCTGTCGGTCGTTTTTTTTTTTTCTCAGGAACTATGAGGGAAGCATTAGCTACTCTCCATCTTAACGTTCCACCGTTTACGAACATTCACAAACAAATATGGCAACTACACCAATCAATATGTTAGTCTATAAATTGCAACACAAAACCTCCAATGATAAACAGCACAATCTCAGAAAGCCCATGAACATTCTATCCGTGACCTGAATCAGAACTACAGAATCCGTACTAACATAGTCGGAGAGCCAGTAGATAATCTTGTTACCACAGCCCAGGAGGAAGTTTTAAGAGCTGCACGCACCATCACTTAACTTGTTAGCTTAGCTCCTGTACTATAAATTTCACGACACCTAACTTAATTTAGTGGCATTGGGACGCTGGCTGATGTTGAACTCGAAACTTCTGGAACTTAGAGTTCGTTTTATTTATGGATTTGAAATTGGAACGGTGGGTGCTAAATGAGTTGGTATACTTACCCGCAATTACAATAGGATAGATTTTTGAACTGATTGTGTCAATATTCATTTACATGCGTAAAGCGTGTGGCAATGGATTCAGCCTGCCGTTTCAAAATACGATGGGTTCAATTCATTTTATAGACTTAAGCTTTGGTTTTCTAGGAAAGCGGTTCCGTGCTATAACGGCCGTCATGAAAATCAGTAATTTTCATAAGTATTTGAAAGAAAAAAGGAAGAAAATACGTTTATTTGTGGTAAACATGACACAGAGAAAGACACACAAATACAAAAAAAGAACGAGTTGGGGGAAAATATGCGTCACATCCACCGAAAACGGCAAACGCTCAGCATAATGCTACGACCCTATGCGAGATTGACCCCCAGCGCTGGTTTTTTTTGCTTTTGTTGTTTTTGACATAAAGGTGTAAAAAAATATTGTATTTGGACAGTCATTATTGTGTGACCTTTCGCCGCTTGCTTAGGGAACCAAACCATTAGTAGTAAAAGTCTGAAGATGATAATATGGAGAGAGCAAGCGTGGTGATCAATACAAAGAGCATTAATCCCCAACCTTTTTTTTTTGGGTTCGGAAATCATCAAATGACGTGTCCTGCTCTGTTCGGAGCGGGGGGGCGTGTTAGACTCTTACTGACTAAAACCCACCCGAGTTCCTTCAGTTGCCTGTGCGCCAGGGCCACGGTAACTCTTTCGAGCACTCCGCGACCCCGGCAGGCATCGGCCTTATCGGACCCCGTCAATGGTGCTGACATCTCTTTGAGGCGCGCGTGGAACACAACACGCTGTCGACCCGGGCCTGGTTCTTACCGGACGGCGAGCTGCCCATTGCTCGCTGTCCGCACATCCGCGCCTATGGTGGCCGGGAGTCGGCTATAGACTCCCGACGCCCATGGTGTCTCCTCCTGCGGCGACTAGGGTCGTGAGATTAATCCCCACCCTGGCTTCAGAAGGACAATGAAGATATTTTGTCGTTTAATAACAGACCAGGTACTTATTCAATCTATTACTATTAGGTCTAGTTTTTGCAAGAGCTACTTCTGAGCATGATGTCCTGGTTTCGATTCCCAGGTCGTGCAAAGTGTTATTGGGTTTTTCCATCTGGAATTTCTCAGTAGCAGCCCGGAATCTGGATTTGTGCCCGGTTGATGGCAATAGGCTCGCTCCCTGTTACGTGGAACTTAAACATAACTGGTGAATTGCGGATAGACCACAGCCCACAGGTACACCTGTGCTTAACCCTTGGGGGATTACAGACGTGGTTTATGTACTTATTGAGATCGCTTACCGCGATGCTCACAAGGCAGCATATTTAGTCCTTCGTACGACCTTGTGGTTTCCAACATAAATACCACAGTCACGTCGACCCAGTAAATCATAACACGTAGCTTGCAACCACAACTATTTGCTACAATATTCTAACAACTTGTGAACGTACAAATAAGATCACTGCTTGCCGGCCTACTTGCAAATTCCTATGTAGGTACGCGACCCTTGTATAATAATTTCCATGAAGTTTTCAAAGAAATTGTTCTACTAGAGTCACGTCGCACTGTCGCGTCGTGCCTGTCTGTGGGAGCCTTAATACCTCATGAAATCAAGTTTGATATATTTTGTATTAGACGAGCCGTCGGACCTTAGCGTAACTTGCGTTTTAGGCACTCTGTGCGAATCTTTTCAGTATTGGGACACGACCATAGATATAATATAATAGCCATGAATCTATATAGTATTGTTAGAAATAAATTTGACTGCATGGAACTGTCCAATATGCTATGTTATGCGGTTCCTAGGACAGTCCACAAGCGTAAGGTGCGCGCTGGCAGATTATTTTCTGTGGGCGCTTTATTTTCTCTGGCTTGCGTTCGCCTGTTCGCAGAATGGTCGATTCCTACAATAGGACTTTCAAACATATAGATATTTTTGCATGTGCTTGTGTGCTTGCAATATAAGTTCAAAAATCTTATACATAAAGAGCTCTCTTGAATATTTTTTTCCATATTTATCTTTTTCGTATCATTCCTTTCATAAATACTATTTATATCTTAAACGCGGTAGTTAATAGGCTAGTTAAAAAAAAAACATAATATTTGTAAACCTACCGATTGTCATTTTATTATTTTTATCCCATAGTTAATCTGTGAACAGCGTTGTGGGCTATGCAATATTGTATATTTGTTTTGTGTATTTCATATTTCATGTTTTATATTGTAGCTGTTTGTCGTTCCTTCTCAATAAAATAAAATAGAATAAGTTCTATGGACACGACAGAAGATGATTGAAACTAAAATGCTCTAGTGGATTGACGGTAGCGTTGTTCTCTCTTCGTCTATAACTAAAAATTCATCTTTCCAACTATGTTGGGGTTAGCTCCCAGTCTTACCGGATGAAGTTGATTAAATAATACCTACCGAACAATATATTTGAATCACTAATCTGTCTTCTAGGCGTGGTGACTAACATCGAATTTATCCCTCTGACCGTTTGTGAGAGCTGTCATTAGGGACTCATGACTAGCAGTGGACGATCTCAGGATATAAAAGAAATCATTTGGACAGCCAATGCACAGATCATACAACATCCATGACTTTTTATTATTATTCGACTCACATATAAAGGCTCCTTCTTGTAATAGTCTTAAACCAATTACCATATCCCTTATTTCTATAGTCTGAAACCCGTAGGTACTCGTGTTCGTGAATGATCGGAATGCCGACCGAGACCCGAGACGGGTTGAATTTCAGCATTTCTTGCAGTCCCCGTGATATACCTGTGATTCATTTAGTCAAGTATGTGGTGTATAAATAAAGAACCGTTGAATGTATTTCAGTTATTTGGGGTAAGATTAATTTTAGACTGAAAAGGATGAGATTAGAAACAAGGTGGAAACTCTTTACCTGACTGTACACGGGAATATTTTTAATTACAGGAACCAATGGCAGAGTAATGAATCCCACCCAAAACATTTCATGTAAAATGTTGCCAAGACGACCGCATAAGGTTTGCTCTGTGAAAAAGATATCAGATCTCATGTAGAGCCAAGCTTCTGAATCTACACGACCTAACTCTACCGACCCTAACTTCACAAATTCTACATATCAGTAAAAATGTATGGCTTCGCCGTTTCGCTACCGTCCTGGAGGTGATGCGAATATTTAATTTCTGAAGTAAGTAACGAAACAGCCAAGCCATACATTTTTACTGATATGTAAAATTTGTGAAGTTAGGGTCGGTAGAGTTAGGTCGTGTAGATTCAGAAGCTTGGCTCTACATGAGATCTGATATCTTTTTCACAGGGCAAACCTTATGTGGCTTGGCAACATTTTACATGAAATGTTTTTGGTGGGATTTCAGTTCTTTTTGTAAGTTGCTGGGCAGTCTTTTTAGTGTTTATTTTTTTCTTCTTACTGAACTTTGTTTACATACCAAATTTCGGCTTTCTAGCACTTCAGGAAGTACCCTAACATTTTGAAGTCTCATACAAACTTCCACCCCTCCATTTTAGAGGTTGGGGGGCGAAAGTTATAAGTTTATGATTTTTTTTGTTAGTTGTATACTAAACTTAGATTACATACCAAATTTGAGCTTTCTAGCACTTCAGGAAGTAGCCAAACATTTTGATGATCATCAGTGTGTCAGTGTATCAGTGACGAAATCGGTGTATTTTAGATATCAATAAAATCTAAAGTATTAGAGCTATTCAATTGAGACTTTGTATGTTTAATTAGTCTATGATTGATTTTGATTTTGATTGACATCATATCCTGAGAATATGAACTATCTGGTACATCGAAAACCAACTCTATGAGGGTTCAAAAAAACGACGAAACACTCCGAGAAAAGGTAGGTAGTGCCCTTGCGCTTCGCTTGGCTCGTCTTGGCGGGGGCACTACCGTGCCCCCAGATTTATAGATTCTAACGGATTACCGTCAGTCTCTATTAAAAAACGGCTAAATGCGAGTCGGACTCGCGCACAATGGGATCCGTACCACAATGCAAAAAAAAACACATTTCTTGTAAGGAGATCCCCTTTAATTTTTTTGTTTATTTTATTTTTATTATTTGTTGTTACAGTGGCAATAGAAATACACACTCTGTGAACATTTCAATTGTCTACCTATTACGGTTCATGAGATACAGCCCGCTGACAGACACCCGGATACACAGCAGAGGCTTAGTAATAGGGTTCCGATGGCACCCTTTGGGTACGGAACCCTAAAAACAAAAAAATCTTAAAATCATCCCCATGCCGACCGTCTAATATTTGTGTCCACGACATGAGCTACCTTCGTTTATATAATTATTTTATACTAGGTATGAACAAACTGACTCTTTATATTATTGTAAGTAGCTTTTAACCGTTTTAATTAAAATAAATACATAAATTCGTGGCCATACGAGGGAAGAAATCAGTAATAGTGTCACATAATACCTGTGTCTTTATAGGATTCCATACCCAAAGAGTGCCAACGGGACCCTATTACTAAGCCTCCACCGTCCGTCCGTCCGTCCGTCAGTCCATCCGTCCGTCTGTATGTCAGCGGACTGTATCTAAAGAACCGGAATAGGTAGACAGTTGAAATTTTCAGTGTGTTCTATTGCCGCTATAACAAGAAATAATAAAAAAAGATAAAGTAAAAAATTAAAGGGGTCTCCTACAAGAAACGTGTTTAAAAAAATATATCTAATGTTAAATATTGTACGGTGGTACGGAACCCTTCCTGTGCGAGTACGACTCGTACTTGGCCAGTTTTTTTTTGTAATGTGCATCTTGTTTGTGCAGAATTAATAATTTACTTTCTTACTTTTCTTTCTATTTTAATAACATTAAACTAGCTTTTGTCTAGGTAAGCTTTCAACTTCTAAATCCATCCGCAAGGCCGGTGTCACACGAAATTAGCATTACATTAATATCGTGGCCTAATTCTAAATGAAGTTGAAGTGGTATTAGTTAAATGTGTGGCAAGCCTAACTGACAGTCGAGAGGAACATTAAGTGCTAAACCACAGAACTTCATAGAATGAGTAACTGGGTACTTAGTAGTATGTTGTGCCAAGGCTCCCGTAGACAAGCGCGATGTGGCAGTGCGAATAATTTTTAGAAGTTTTCATTGAAATTGTTCTACTAGAATCCCGTCGCGCTGTCGCGTTGCGCCTGTCTGCGAAAGCTTTTAAGAAAATTGTAGAGTTATTAAGATGGCCATTGTAACTTTAAACATTACGGCTGTGTTCAGCGAACGGATAGGCAAAGGTACAAATCGATGGTTGATTGTTGATAGAAGCAACAAGAATAATGTACCCAGGATTTTGTAATATCTTGATTTAAAAGAGTGTCTTGCAGTTTCTTGCCCGTTCTTCTCCATAGAGATCTACATTTTGAAATGGGCAGCTAGCTTCAACTCTCTGACTAACTGACCGACTCTTTGAGAATTCAAAAGTGCATGTAAATGGTTTAATTAAAATAAATGCTTTGTGTTTGAGTTTGCTAAAACCTGTTAAATCGAATCCTTGAATATTTTTTTTCAAAGTCGTGTTTGGGCAATTGTTCTCGGTTTTTGCGATAATTTAATCAGATAAATAGAGTTAAAGTGCAACACGCATTAAGGCTCGTGCACACTGGCGCGACGCGACAGCGTGACACAAAGGCACCGCGCGACACGCGACGGGCGGCGCTTTTGTGTCGGGCTGTCGCGTCGTGCCTGTTTGCGGGAGCCTTTAAAACTGACCTAAAACTCCAATAATACTTTTCTTATAAAAGCACATAATGCCAGGTATGTTAAAAGTCCCATGCAAGGAAGAGAGCCTATTGCCATCTACTGGGCTCAAATTCAGCCTTCGAGCTGCAACTGTGAAGTTCCAAATGGAAGAACCCATTCCGAAAACTTAGCCTGATCTAGGAATAGAACTCTTATGACCACTAAACCCACGATGCTCTTATATATATTCAATTTTGAACGCACGTTACAGCCGTCAGGCCGCCACATTTCCATACAAAAAAGTGTGGTGTGACCCGCCTGTAGTATGCAATTTTCATAC
The DNA here is from genome assembly GCA_916610205.1 of Griposia aprilina. Classification (NCBI taxonomy): domain Eukaryota; kingdom Metazoa; phylum Arthropoda; class Insecta; order Lepidoptera; family Noctuidae; genus Griposia; species Griposia aprilina. The sequence goes on along the minus strand of OU744300.1, from coordinate 3,509,791 downwards.
AAAACTTACAAAAGTGATACAGGAAAAGGAACAAAATACGTTTATTTGCGGCAAACATGACGAAGAGAAAAAAACACAAACACCAAAAAGAGCAAGTTGGGTGAAATGCGTCACATCAACGCAAAACGGCCATCGGTCAGCATAATGCTATGACCTTATGCGAGACAGAGCCCCAGCGCTAGTTTTCAGCTACAGCCAGGGTTGACGTGGTGACGTCAACCAGTGCAGCAGACGAAAAGATAAAAATAACAACATAAGAAATAAAAGAAAAACACAATAACTAGTTGCAAATGTCTATACAGAATGGTCCAAAAAGTGACGTTATAAAAATTATTTGGTTCCTCATGCCCAAGGGTATCCGAAAAAACCCCATGTATGTTCCGCGATTCTTGATAGTTTTCGAATTATAGTTATTTTTTTAAATTTCTCGATAATGATATGGGACCCGCTTTAAAAAACAAACTATATTTATTTTTACCCGGATATTCACATTTTTTTTTGCAATTTTCATTGTCATCGAATATTCTATCAGACAAAACAATCATCATTAATGCAAGATACAAAAAAAAATATCTAATTGGATTGATTTTGATTCCTATCAATCCAATTCGATCAAATTATCTTAATAAACATAAACTCTTAAAAAAATAAAAGGTTATAAATGTATGTTACCATGTTTGTAATGTTTATACACAGGTAAACATAATATTTATAAAATGATAACATTCCGGGCAACGACTCAGGCACCGCCGGCTTAATATTGTTTTAGGATTTTCGTTGAAGTATGGCCAGTCCAAATGTGCGTCAGCTTTTAAAGGCTCTTTAAATGGACCTCTATTTATAGTAGAGTATAATAGGGTGCAAAATAACAATAAAAACAGAAAATCTCACTATAGTGTTGGAGTCGTAAAAAGAGTAGAAATAAACTGTATAAGGACGCGCAATTTACCTAGTATAACGCGGGACATATTAATTTTATGACGGGCAATAACTGAAGCTTTTATGTGCTATAATATGATCTACTGAGTTTTATTGACAACCTTTGTGGTTTTCTAGGGCACGAGGTTGTGTAAAACTCTTGTTCTCTTCCCTTGTTTTGATGTGATTCGTTAGAAAACAGTGTAATGTCGTAAGACCTTGGCTCATCTTATGGTGGTAGTAGGAATGCAAAACTAAGAGAGACCATGTTGAAATTTTATCTTAATTATGACGTACGTTATCTTAGACATTGGGTCCCAGGATTTCTGCTTGTTAGCAGATATACATACGTAGTACAGAAAGAGTAAAGTTTATTTGGACGCAGTTCGTGAAATACAAACAAATGCGTGCATTGACTGGACAGGTGCACTCAATCTGTGTGGTTCTTTCCTCAAAAGACCATTTCAGATACCAATCTACAAGGTCTTCACATGATCTGACCAAGATTATGTCTGGACTTTAAAAGTGACTGTCACCTCTGAGTTTGTTTCGGCCTTTCTTCTCAGAGTAGTCAGATTGGAAACGCCAACCTCATCTAATTTAAAAAAAATGGATTGAGATGTAAAAGTGTTTGTACAAACCTACTTACAAAAATAAAATAATTTATCATTTACAAAATACAAATAGTGAAAGTAATGTTTTAACATCAATAGTGTGTGCCTCACGACTGCGTCAAAAAGGTTCATTTCAGCAATAATGCCAGACAGATGCTGTCTGACGCTGGTTTTCTAATCACCCTTTAGGGACAATGGTCGGGGAGTACAAACAGTTTCAACATACCTGATACATAATTTTGATACTTATAAATAAATTATACAAAGAACTGTCTCAGCAAAACCTGTTCTTAGCGATTAGCTAGAATGATCCGTGCACAATGCACTCACAAAGCGCTACAGGCCGCCGAGCGTTGGCGGACAATACACCGACAGTTATTCAGTTTAACGACAAGAAAAAAAGAGTAGATATGTAGGTATTTCTTGAGTTAATAAACTTGAAAATTTTATTTTTTTGTTATTATAATTATACCTGCTAAAGGGAGATTGGGGGTCTCAAAGCTAGTATGGAAGAATTTTAACGCGCAGTCCGATTAACTCGAAACTCAGTATTTATATTTAAGACAAAATAACGAATAAAATATATCAGGGTTTCGAAAGTCTACCCCTAACGGGGTGAAGAGGGGTAAGTCAATTTTACAGGGGAGTATTTTACTGCGAGGCTTGATTAACTCGAAAGTTGATATATATAATCTTTGAGTTGAATTATGGAAACATCCCAAAGGATTTTTCAAAATTCCACCTCTGTAGGAGTGAAGAGTTGATAAACTTGAAAGTTAGCAATATTTTCCTGAGTAAATATAAAAAATTGACACTTAAAGTTTTTATTAAAAAAAACCCCTCACATAGGGTTTAGAGGGTGACAAAATTAATAGGTACGGATTTTTTTTAACTCGCTGATGGATAAACTCGAAACTCGGCACTAATACTTAAAATAAAAAGTACGCGTGGGTTTTTCAAAAATCAACTCCTAACGGGGTGAAAAAGGTTAATAAACTTTAAGGGGTGGATGTTACTACTTGCTTCCATTAACTCGAAAATGGGTATAAATAAACTTTAAGTTCAATGGAAACGTACCAAACTCTTTAAAAAAAACCTATTGTGGTGAAAAGGGAGGACTCAGTTTATTTAAAAAATCATATTTCTTTTTTAACCCGACTACTTATTTATCTAAATAAATGATAAAGATCGTAAACATACATTTTCGAAAACTATGTTTCAAGGGGGGTGGAGAGGGTGTTAATTTTTTTAGAGGCAAGCACGAAGTCCACTCGGATGAAGTCGCGGGGAAAGCGCTAGTAAGTCTATATTGACACAATTCGCCACAATGCATTTACGGTTTTTATAGTTAACAATTTTTCTACAAGAGCCATCCAAATTCTCTCCATGACACTCAACAACTTTCTTACACTATCGCTTTCAAACAGACGTAAAAACTTATTCCTTCCGATACGAGGTTTATACCACCCTGAAAACTTTATCACTGTATGAGCCATAAAACGGAGCCTATATAATTTATAACTGTATTAGTATTACATTCGCTTTGAAAATGGTGTGAAGATATGGATATACCTTCAAAGAGAGATTCAATATGTTTTAGTTATTATTGCTTTACTTTTAGTATGCCCTAGGCATCGCTAGACTGTCTTCTTGATTTAACTTACAACGAATAAATGATTATATTTCTGTAAGTAGGTTTGTACAAACATTTTTACATGTCAATCATATTTTTGACACTGAGAAGAAAGGCCGAAACAAACTCATAGTCTCTTTTAAAGTCCAGACATAATCTTGGTCAGATCATGTGAAGCCATGTAGATTAGTGTCTGAAATGGTGTTTTGAGGAAAGAACCACACAGACAATCATTTATTGACTCTTAATCTTGACAAAACACACATTACAATTACACATAACACATTGACATTTACAATTAACGGCAGAACTCAACCTATTCCTAACTCAATAATTATACAAACTCATAATTGCAAAAATCTAAGTACCTGTCCTTGTATCCCAATCACCAGAACTAATTCCATAAGATATCTCGGTGTGATAGTAGACCAAAACTTAAACTGGAAAGAACACGTTATGAAAGTAAGTAAACGCGCAAGAAAGATAATTTATATTTTTAAAACTATTAGAAATGCATGTGACATTGAGCTACTAATAAAAATCTATTTAGCACTATGTCAGTCTATATTAATATACGGCTTGAATGTATGGGGAGGAACTTCAAAAACCTCCATGTTGTTTGTCGAAAGAGCCCAACGCATGGTACTTAAAGTTATTTCTCGCAAAAAGTACACTTATCCGACACACCTACTTTACTCAGAACTCGGAGTCCTCACGGTACGTAAATTATTCATTAAACTTGAGATCATGGCACAACATAAAGTAAAACCGCACTTTGCAAAAAGGCGACGATTAGATATAGTTTATAACATTCCCAAATATAGTACATCTTTTGCACACAAATTTCACAATTATCTTGGTCCTAGCCTTTACAACAAAGTAAGTAAAGATCTAGAATTGAAGAATCTTAATAGCCAAACATGCAAAAAAGCTATAGATAAATATTTGAAAACACTAGACTACAACAGCACTGAAAATCTACTAAGAAAGTTGGTATAAACAGGGCACATAAAAGTAATAAAGCACACATAACTGTACACATACAGCAACATACATAAAACACATAGACATATACCTTTACACATACCCAAACACAAAACAATACAGATAATTCCAATCGTGTAACTTAATTAATATAACTGTACCTACTCTGATTTGTTACCTATACAGTATGTAATCAATCTGCCTATCTGTGTGACTTGTAACTGGAACTTTGTGGAAATCTGTTTTTCTAAGGTTGAGGAAGACTATCCGCTCGTGATACAGTTTTATACTAGTACGAGGGGATAGGGCGAATCAGTCCGAAGACAACCAATCCATGTTATGTTTAAAATCTATCTTTTTCACACTATCCAACTGTTGATCTACCTAAATATTGTCAAAATAACTTTAAAGCGTTTTTTTTTTTGTCTATTATGGTCTTTTTATTAAGTTATTATTAAGTTACTCTGTATGGTTGTCTCATATTCATGAATAAAGAAATTATTATTATTATTATTATTAGATTGAGTGGACCTGTCCAGTCAGTGCACGCTTTTGTCAGTAACCGAGCTGCTCAACTCAGAACTTAAGGAGCTCAACGATTCGACGAACAATACCAAAGAAAGGACATTTGGGAGGCCGCATAAACTACCTACTTAAACTGCCAGATCATGATTAAAACTGAAACAATGACCCACATAGACCTCACATTCACAATAATTAAAATAATATAATACTTTTTACAGTAAATATTCATGTCTAAAATAGTTAAATAACAACATTCTAAAGTTCTCAACACGTAAAGAAAACTACAAACGATGTTCACTCTTTCTCATTTTGACGGCAATGACTTATAATTAGGTGTTACGCCTATTTTCATTCAACATAATAAAATAATCGCTTCTTTAGACCACTGATTCGATTATTGTGGTTTAATTAAAATAAATTACAAAGGACATTGTTTAATGGAATGGAACGTCAAATGAGTTGCCATAAAGTTCTGAATCAGTGGACTAAGTATTTTATTGATAGAATTACATTAATATTAACATTAATTTTTAATATTTTGTGCATGTTTTAGTTCATCATCATTATCATTGGCAGCCTTGTACCTGTTCCAGCTTGCGGACGGCGAGCAATGGGCAGCTTGCCGTCCGGTAAGGACCAGGCCCGGGTCGACGGCGTGTTGTGTTCCACGCACGCCTCAAAGAGATGTCAGCATAAATGACGGGATCTTATAGGGCCGATGCCTGCCGGGGTCGCGGATTGTTCGAAAGAGTTACCGTGGCCCTGGCGCACAGGCAACTGAAGGAACACGGGTAGGTTTTAGTCAGCCTTGTTCCACCTACTGCTGAGTATAAACTTCCTCCATTTTGTGCCATGCTTCCCCGGGTCTTTGCAAGTTTCATCCAGGTCTATTCCGTGATCTTATGTAGGTCGTCCACCATCCACCTGGCTATTTATCTCCAAACGCTCCTTCTATCTCCTCCATGTCCATTCTGTTAGAGCTCTGCTCCACTTGCCATCACAACGTCTAACCAAGTGTCTTGCCCACCATTTCAGAAACACCACCCTTAGTCCTACCTCGGATCTCTGATTTTCGGACTAGATCTTTCAGTGATAGGCCTAACATGGCCTGCTCCATAGCCCTTTCAACAACTTGGTCTCTTTATTGAGCGTCCATTTTTCGGTCCAAGTGTATATAGTTAGTTATACTTAATTAGCTACAATTTACACAGTGCAGATATTAATTTTGAGTATGAATGTGGTGCGCAGAGTAGAGGACCAAAGAAATGATGGATGGATTTTGTGAAAAATGATATAATTTTTCTTTCGACGACCAATAAAAAAAGACGTGTTGCGCTGACCCTGGGAGGAGAATGATAGGTAATGAAATTCCTTTTACTATTAATATTAATTAGTATTCAACACAACACAATAAAAAAGAAAAGAGAATCACACGTAGGACATATTGTGGTAACCAGTACCGATATTACACGAATCTCAATCGAAAGCATAGACTAATTGAATGTCAATCATCGTGTATGCCCGGCACTCGACTACATAACCGATCTAGGAATTATTGCATGAATGTACACCGGAGGCGTCGGGCTAAGCGTCGGTTCGAATTATTGGTACCCTCTAATACCTACCTTATACGAATGTATGTGTCGCAGCGTCAACACTCATCCGCCATCTTTATTTTTGATGATCAGTAACGTCATCTAATTATTACTAACCGGAAACGTCAAATAGTGCACTTGGTTAAGGACAATATAGGAAGTGGTAACACTGGGATGACGGTTGTCGCTTGTCGCTTGACATTTGATATTTTTAAAGTTTGTGAACGTTAAGGCGGAAACTTCAGGGTATCCCGCGAAATTCAAATCTTGTTACGTTTTTTTGTAATTTGCAGGTCACTGTCAGGTTGTATTTTGATTAAAATATGTTTCGCGACTGTAACAAATACGGTTGTACAGAATTATAATCATTAGAATCAGCAATACATCTCTATAAGTTCATATTACTCTATTGAATGACTATTTCATGAAATCATGACATTTGAGGGCAATTCTAACATAAGGAGTTGTATTGCTGATTCTAATGATTATAATTATGTAAAGCCATATTTGATACGGTCGCGAATCATATTTAGATCACCATACAACCTGATACTGACCTGAAAATTGCAAAAAACGTAAGAAAATTAGAATTTCGTGGGCTACCTTGGCGCATCCCCCTTAATGTTATACGTTAGACATCACGGGGCTCACTTTGGTCACTTTATGTTGAGACGCGCTTGAGAAAGATTGTCTAGCCATCTTATATCGAATTCACCGCGTTTCCAAATTGTAATCTGATGTTATCTGCCTAATAAAGTGATATTTTAATGTATGTATATATTATTGAAGTAATAACTTATAATAATAAATAATATATATTTATTTTGTTTCTGTTTCAATAACGGCCTAGCTTTGTTCAGTTGTTATTATCAAAGACTCATTAATTGATATCTACGTTGAAAGTAGCTATCACACTTCAGGTTTTTGAGCACCTTTAAGACCTGCAGTCAGTTTGTCATAGGGATTTCCATGGTAACAGACTGAAAGTTCAACCTACCTAACTAAAGACAGAGGAGACTGAAAAAAGCATGCTCACCAAGTCCATGGGCTGACCGCGAAGAACCGGTACTTAAACTTCAAAACAGTGATCAATTCAAATAGTGACTTTGTGATACCAGATAATTCATTGAAATGGACACAAAGACGTTTGTCTATAAGTAAAACGATGATTCTTTTTCCAATATCTACTTATTTCTAGATTCTTTAACATCCACTAAAACAAAAATCACTCTTTATGTCTTATTTCCTCAAAACAAAAATCTTCTCCCATCATATTTTATTCCGAATCTCACTGACGGTTTTAAAGAACACTTGTAGTATAATCCGCCTGACAGCCGGCAGTACAGTAGTGGGGATTAACCGTCTTTCCGACACGGTTCCGACACGTTTCCCGGACAGCTCGGATTAGTTACTGTGGGGATTCTTCATTCCGTTTGGTACTTTTATTGCGGCCGCTGACTTGAACAAAATCATGAAAAAGGATGGCGTACGGCAGGATGGTGACAGAAGGTAAATTTTGCGTGGTATTATTTTTCGATGGCTCACAAATTATTTAGCCATATTTTAATTTAATATTATAAATGCGAAAGTAACTCTCACTGTATGTTACCTTTTCACGCCTAAACCACAGAACGGATTTCGATAAGATTTGCCAAGGAGATAGATGGTATCCTGGGGAAGGACAAAGGCTACTTATTGTCCCGGTAACAAGTTCCCGTAGGATAATTTCCGATATCCATGCGGGCGAAGCCGCGGGCAGAATAAGCTGGTTATTATATATTTTAAGCCGAAATTGTCCCAGTGCCGGGCAAAGGGCTCCAACAAGTCTATAGAGGTATAAGGAACAGGGTGTAAACTTCACTCATACTCTATGGAAAAGGGAGGATCCTCCGACCAAACGGGTGTTGTGTCTGGTGGGCAACTGCCCGACGGTTGATGTCGGGACGTTGTATATATGCTAGTCGCGCGGTAAACTCTGCTTGCGCGATGCAGGTTTTGCGTGACGTCAGTATGACGTGTAGCTCGCATGTGGCGATGTTGATACCGCTACAAGTCCATGCAGGAAGAATTTTCCTCGAACCAGCCCTCATGGCACGCGTCCAGGTCATCTTGCCACCTCTTTCAATGCCAGCCTAACCGAGGCGGCAAAGTCCTTTGTTAGGCACCCGTTGTCTCACACAATCCACACAACAGGTTGGTACAATTTCTGCCAGGGTCGCGGATTGTTCCAAAGAGTTACCGTGGCCCTGGCGCACAGGCAACTGAAGGAACACGGGTGGGTTTTATTCAGTAAGAGTCTGACTCACCCTTCCGCTCTGCCCAGAGCGAGAGAGGTCATTTGATGATTTTCCACCAAAAAAAAAAAGATAGGTACTGTAGAGGTTGTCTGCATGTGTCAACCTTATGTTGACTGGCTGGATATATATTATCGTTGGTTTGCCTCGAATAGTCAAGCGAGTAAAAAATAAGATTCTATAGGAAAAGTGATGGTAGTTTGTTGAATAGGTAGACAGGCAGAGCTTGGGCCTGCCGGTGTATAATTCCTTGATGAAATATATTTACGTTCTAAGGAGTACTGCGTTAATTATTAGATACACGTAGGACTCCCACAGTACCTACAAGTTAATTATAAAAAATATTCAGATTTTCAATCTGCATGCCATTTTTAGTCCACATTTCACATCCTTTAAAGGCTCCCAGCAGACAAGCGCGACGCGACAGCGCGATGCAACTCTTGTGGAACAATTTCCATGTAAATATTCATAGAAATTGTTCATCAAGAGTCGCATCGCGCCTGTTTATAGGAGCCTTAAATTATGGCATGGTTGATGGTGTCATATTAAGATGCTCGTTGTTATCCAGTGTTTAACTCACATTTTTACTTTTAAGATTTTGTCGTAATCGCAAAAGTAAAGGAGACAAAAAGTAAAGGGAACTAAAAGAAAACTGACTAATTCCTAATTGTCTTAAACCCTTATAGCTCACCAAGGTGGTGATTAATACTTCTATGCCTTATCTGCGTAAAGAGAGGTCCTGCATAGCAACGATTATAGGCTAGAACATAAATACTATACGGAAATACCAGTTTTCCTTATCATTAATATTTATCACGAAAAACATTCCATCCAACCTTCTGTCTTCCCTCGATCTCAACCTTGACCCCCAACACATTACACTGCGATTCAGCTAAGCAGAATTTCGGACCTTAAAGCATAAGCAACCGCATAAATCTTAGTTACGTGACCTCTCGCAGCCTCTCGGAGGTACGTCGGAGGTAACGGAGGCAATTACACTATGTAGCAGTCACAGAGGAGTGAGTTAAGAGAGTTTCAGACTAGAGGCAACGCAGACAGGCGCAACGTGGCTTTCGTAGAATAATTTCTATGATAACTTCATAGAAATTGTTCTACCAGGATCGTGTCGCACGGTCGCTTCGTGCCTTTCTGCGGGAGCCTTAACTTGTATGGAGCGTTACAAGTTTTGTAAATGTCAAGGAGTAATGCTGTTTTTTAGTCGGAAGTCTAACAGATGTTAGTGGTGTGTGAAAGAAAGAAAGAAAAATAGGTTTATTTGTCACAGAAACACACATACGCATATATAAACTCACGCCTTCTTCCCATGGGGGTAGGCGGAAACTACAGAACGCCACCTGCTACGATCCTTACATACTGCTTTTGCCTCGTTTACATTCATACATCTGGTCATACACGCACGCCGGTTGCGAGTACTACGCACCCGACCTTTCTGAAGAACATCACCAATAAGGTATATATATGTTTTCCTAGGACGTCCCCTCCCGGCTCCCGTCCCTCACAGAAACACGTGCATACCAAAAAAGACAATTAGCCAATTAGCAATTAGTTATTTACCTTCAGTTTAAATTAAAATAATCTAATTGTATACCAAAATTTTACATGTCCTTATGTTATGATTAAATAAGTTAAGCTACTGATAAACAACCATTGTAAGAACTTTGATAACCATATTTATTTGCAAATAAATCTTTGAGTTTGACTAACATAACATCACGCCTATATTCCCCGAAGGGTCAGGCAGAGTTGACCTACAGTACACCCGCATTTCGCCAGTTATGTTTAAGTACCTATAGAGGAATGAGTAACAGTGTGTAAAGCTCACTCATTATACTCTATGGAAAAGGGAGGATCCTCCAACCAGACGGGTGTCGTGTCTGGTGGGCAACTGCCCGGCGGTTGATGTTGGGTCGTTGTATTTAAGCTAGTTGCGCAGTAAACTCTGCTTGCGCGATGCAGGACTTGCATGTCGTCAGTGCGACGCGTAGCTCACATGTGCCGTTTGTAATTACCGCTACATACCCATTAGGAACCTCTTGTCACTCACAACCATCTCTAGAGTCCCACTGAATGCATCCATTATACAATGAATGTACGTGCCACAGTTAAAATTTAATATTTAATACATCGTCGAAATTCGATACATTTGAATCTGATTGCCATATGAAAAATAACCATTTTGTTGATTATCTCAGCCGTCGATAATATCTGATCGGATATGCATGCGATTGCAATACATTATTCAGAAGCAGTGGCATTTAAAATTAATATTGATGCTGTCTGCATTTTTAATGTTTAATAATAAAATTATTCTTTTCAATTTGACTTTAAGATTCGGACGTTAAGTATTTTATCGTGTATAGTAAATTGGTCATTTGGAACAAAATGCAAATACTTTCAATTATGAAAAAAAAAACTAATAGACTCGGTGTGGATTATGAATGTTTAAAAAATATACAATTCATAAAAGTGATGTGAGTGTGAACTTCCATAACATAAATAGATGAAACTACTCATAAGTTCAAACAAAACTTATGAAAAGAAACAGCGAAAAAGGTACACAGATGCGCGTGAAAACATAACCCTGTCTTTACCGTCGTGTAGTCGGGTAAAAACTAAGTCTACTAGAGCCTCACTATAACATGTTACCAATAGGTACGGGACTTCCGATCACTAAATCAAGAAACTTTTTTACAAAAAATACAACCGACTTCCAAAAACAAAACACCACAAAATTAAAAATAACTTTAATTTCGGAAGTCGCTGGCAATAAACTAAAATACAGACCCAAAGGCACTGACTTCCGATATTAAAGTTATTTTTCATTTTGTAGTGTTTGTTTTTTGTTTTGGAAGTCGGTTGTATTTTTTGTAAAAAAGTTTTTTTTTTAGTTACACTTTTTTGTGGGTCAGTTATTAATTTATTTAAGTTACAATAATTTTATGTCAACTAATCATCACCTTTTACAAAATATTGCTTTTCCCGATGCAGGGACGTTAATTGTTGAGGAGTTCTCCGGGTAAAAACCAAAAGATTTCACCATATGCATTGTGACGAGCATAAACTGCTTAGCAACCGTAATTAAGTAATCGAATCGCAACCCGTGAAATGCTTATTATTGAATAGTTCCGGAGGCCACCTCTGGTCTTCATCATCAGTTCCATTTCACCGAATGGTGCTTTCCAAGAGCAAATGCACGAGTTACTATAAAAAATACCCAAAATCGCTATACGTGTGCCTTCAAATTTTGAGGATTTCCGTCGATTTCCATGGGATCCCCTCATCAGATTCTGACTTAGTGACAATGGAACTACCTCGAGAGCATACCCTTTCAAACAAAAAAAGAATTTTCAATATCGGTCCACAATTGACGGAGAAATCGGTGAACATACATAAAAAAAAAACAGGTTGTATGAAAGCCCAAAGCCTTGTCCCATCAACTTTTAAAACTCCTTTCAAAAACTCCCAAACAAAAGCATACAATTTGTCCACCAGACTTCCACAAAAACAATGATCGAGTCACATTCGTTGAGCTGAAATCGAAATAACTTTTGTTCTAGTTAGTGTACGCGCCATACTCTAGGGAGCCAGTCAGTATTTTAAAATACATTTATTTTCGTATAGCATTGTGCGAAACTCGATGAGCTTTTGGCCAGGGGGGAGTAAATAAATAGAGAGCTCAACTTTTGTAGTTAGGAATCAGATTCGAGATTAATTAACAGACATAACTTCCTTACAATTTCATCAGAAGCCAATATAATTTGTAAAAGAACATGATGTTGCCTGCGACTTCGTTTGCGATCCAGGATGAAAAGTAGCCTATTTCCTTATCCAGGTCATGGTCTATCTGCGTGCCACTCCGTTCAGTAGTTTTGGCGTGAAAGCATAACAAACATACTTTCGCATTTATAAAATATTAGTTAGGATATTGCCACCCCGCGCTCCATAACTCAAGTAGGGGATGTTGGAGAAAACATCGCCAGGCTGAAGTGGGAGTAGGCCGGACACGTCACACGAATGCACCCGGAGAGATGAGCTAAGCTCTTCACTAACTGGACGCCTGAGGCAGGACATCGCCGTTGAGGGAGACCACGGCGAAGGTGGTGTGCCGATCTAATATTTTTAGCAGGGCCAACATGGCCGGAGTCATCTGTTATAATAGCTAGGAATGCCCGATATTTTTTGCAAACAAACTGTTGACCCACCTCATCACCTCTCCGCCGCTTCTGGTAGCGGGGTATTTGCATGAGTCATTGCAGATGCATGGCCATCCCAGAGACAAGAACTAAAAGTTCCCATGCTCGTTTAAATTACATGAGTAATATTGTGTTATGTTCATCAACCCGCACATTCACACTCCATTTACTTTAAACTCTCTGTCAACAAATTACCGATTTAATTTACACTCAATAGCGTTTACATCAATGGCCGACTCGATTTAAATCGTGTGAGTCATTAAAGTACTTTACTACTGCACTATACAAGTTGGAGACAATAACTGAAACTGCAAACTCAAACTCAAAGCATTTATTTCAAATAAACCAATTAGAGGCACTTTTAAATTGTCAAGGGGTCGGTCAGTCAGAAAAATGAAGCTATTTGCCCATTCCAAAGCGTAGTAGGTACCTATGGAGAAGAACGGGCAAGAAACTCCACGGACACTCTTTTAAATCAAAATGCGCTAATGTATTATATGTAGACAATGTGTGTATGTGTGTGTGTGTGTTGTGTGTGTGTGTGTGTGTGTGTGTGTGTGTGTTGTGTGTGTGTGTGTGTGTGTGTGTTGTTGTAGTCATTACAATAGCTAGTCAAAGATTGGCAAGACCACCCATCACTACTATTTAGTTTGTTAAAAAAAAACACTGTTTTAATTTCGATGTTAGGATTTATTTGATAGTTTCTAAATACTCTTATGCAATAGCATTTGCCATTGCAGAAGTGATTATTTAGTTATGTCTCTATGTATCTATGTGTCTATTAGTAAAAAGGTTATGTCACCCAACTGTGAAGAATGTGGAGCAGTCGAAGATGTGCAACATGTTTTGATGGAGGGTGTTCGGAATGATGCATTGAGATTTTGTTTACTTGGTCCAACAAATAAGTATGATATTGGAGAGTGTAATTCTATCCTGGCTTGTCCTCTATCGGAACAAGCTAGGCTACTGTTGAGTTGAGCTCCTTAAGTCCTGACTTCCTGAGTTGAGCTGCACGATTACTGACAAATGCGTGCACTGACTGGACAGCTCCACTCAATCTGTGTGGTTCTTTCCTCAAAAGACCATTTCAGATACCAATTTACATGATCTGCCAAGATTATGTCTGGACTTTAAAAGAGACTGTGACCTCTAAGTTTGTTTCGGCCTTTCTTTTCAGAGTAGTCAGATAGGAAACGCCGAACTCATCTAGTTTAAAAAAAATATGATTGAAGTGTAAAAGTGTTTGTACAAACCTACTTACAGAAATAAAATAATTTGTCATTTACTGTACAAACCGGCAGTTCTTTTTTTAAAGTGGGTGTTAACTGCTTTTTAACCGACGAAAAAAAAAGGAGGAGGTTCTCAAGTCGACCTGTATATTTTTTTTTATGTATGACCTCACATAACTTTTTACAGCGTAGTCAGAATTTGATGATTCTTTTTTTTAATGGAAAGAATATACCCCAAAGTTGGTCCCATTTAAAATTGAAAAACGAAATCCACCCCTGAGGGTAGAAAAATAGGGGTTAAATGATTTTTCACCCACTGAATGTTCACTTGTGAACCGATTCTGTTGAAACTTGGCACATATATGTAATTCTAATGATGCTTCAATAAAAAAGAGACAGTCGAGAGAGCTCCTCGACAGATTACAGCAGTTAGATCGTGTTTGGGCTTATTTCATTAATCTTGATGAGAACTTTAAACCTAGCTGGAGTATGACTATCATAGAGGGTGTGATGTTGGGTTCGGAAGGCAGTCGAGGGAAGTTCTAAATATTAGCTGTGAGAGCATACTCAAAACATTCAAAAGCTTAAAATTAATAAAGGTAATATTTATTACAGCTATAAACAGCAAATCCTTAACTTTTGGCATATTCCCTATAAAATGGAAAATGGCAAAGATGGTGACTATAGGTACATAAATCGGATAACAATGTCAACATAAAAACTATAGGCCCATCTCAATTTTGAGAGGGAAGCCGATAGTAGGATTCAGCTGGGATGGGCAGCATTTGGTAAACTTCATCAGGTCTTCTCGTCGTCTATACCGCAGTGCCTAAAGACGACAGTCTTCAACGCATGTGTCCTACTGGTTACGACTTACGGAGCCGAAACGTCGACACTCACGGTGAGACTGGTCCATAAGTTTAAAGTCACTCAGCGTGCTATGGAGAGAGCTATGCTTGGAGTCTCTCTGAAGGATAAAATCCGAAACGACTTTATCCGCCAGAGAACCAAGGTAATCGACATAGCCCAAAGACTAAGCAAGCTGAAGCTGCAATGGGCTGGTCACATCTCTCGTAGAAGTTCAAGAGTGGAGACCGCGTTTAGGTAAACGTAGTGTGGGGCGCCCGCCGGCCAGGTGGACTGACGACTTGCGGAATTCGGCTGGCAGAGACTGGATGACGAGAGCCGAGGATCGGGCTCAATGGCGTACACCAGGAGAGGCTTACGTCCAGCAGTGGACGAATATAGGCTGATGATGATGATGATGAATGGTACAAAAATAAAGAAATGTATTTGAACTCAATGAAGTGTAACCACGTTAAATATACAAGAACAAATAATCTCATAATTAAACACAAAGTAATAATAATAATAATATTAAAACAGACTATACATACAGACACAATCAGGTAGCAAAATGACACATCAAAAACTAGCATTCAAATATAAACTCATACTTACAAGGTATAAACACTCCATATTACAAGTACGTACGCACTGCTACAGAGCAAGCTATACATTTCCAGTATAAGCTGATCTCGCATTGTATAGGATTTCCGTACAATGAGAGGTCAGCGTAAACTGGAAATGTATAGCTTGATGTGTAGCCGTGTGTACCACAAACAGTTCTAGAAAATACCACACACAAACTCTATTACGATTGCGGCATACTAACCGACAGGACCGTTCACTATAATAGACCAGATATAGCCCTTCAAAATAAAGTTAATAAAGTCACATACCTCATAAATATTGCAGTCCCTAATACATACAATTAACAAAAAACAATAGGTGAGAAGATCAGGAAAAAGTATACCTACGTAGTACCCATTGTTGTTAATCGAATAGACCTGAAAGACTCAGTTTACATAATACTCCAAAAAACTGCAATTTTAAATACCTGCACTATAGACCTGCCTGTTAGGCAGTTCATGCAAATTGAGGAAAATCAAATGACTCCACATTACATTAATTCTAGGCGCTTAAAAAAAAACACCACACACGCTACATTGTCTTGGCTTGGGCCCGTTAATGTAGCTTAAACTAGCCAAAGAACTAAGAAACCAAATTTCTTTACCAAAATAATAATTTATTTAATGCCATAAAAAATGGTTATAGAAAAATGTGAGGCCCTGGATGAGTACCTGTATTTCAGGAGCCAGTGAGAGTATTACATTAATGACGACAAAGTTACTTAGATAGACACTGTACATGACCTTGGAGTTCTATTTGACCAAAAAATTATATATTTGCACCATATCTACACCACACAACTAAAAAAGGGCTACAATTTAAATGCTCACCAACAAAAATTTTTGACCCTAAGACTAAGTACCAAGTAAAATATCTTAACTCCAAATAAAATAAACCCTCTCTATACTGAGGTGCCTGAAGAACAACGTTTTAAGCTGCAAATTCTTTTTGCCTACCAATATGGATAAATGCTCACCAAATCTAACCATAGACGGTCGACGTCAGGGGCACCCCGAGGTTTGGTTGGTTGGGTTCCATTAAACCTTGTAGACAGAAATAGGAGCCCCGCTAAGCGGGGCTCTGTCGAGCTATCTTGGCAGCTAGTAAGAAATTAAAAGACGTTTATTAATCTATAAGGCATAGAACAAAAAGGAAAATAGGTTCATTTCTACAATACTTTATGAAACACAATTTGGTGAGCATTTATCCATTCTGGCAGGTATTTCGAATTTTTTGGTAGTAAAATAGGTCTAAGATGCTGGGATTTT
This sequence comes from Griposia aprilina, assembly GCA_916610205.1. Lineage (NCBI taxonomy): Eukaryota > Metazoa > Arthropoda > Insecta > Lepidoptera > Noctuidae > Griposia > Griposia aprilina. The sequence goes on along the minus strand of OU744300.1, from coordinate 3,493,044 downwards.
GTCATAAGACAGTGTACTTACACTTTGTAGTTGATATGTAGCAGAATACTGTAATATGGTGTGGCGGCCGCACTATGCTACGAATAGTTGGCGTCTAGAACACGTTCAAAAACGCTTTGATTGGCCTCTAGCTGTTTCTGTTGGCATAGCTAAAAAAACATCTTCTTATAAAAATAGATTGAATTTCTTCAACACTTTAGAAGAACGAAGATGGTTAAACGACGCAATGTTTGTATGTAAATTTCTTAAAGGAATTATCGACTAACCTCCACTGCTCGCACTCAATGTCTTGCGTGCTCCGTCCGTCATGAATTCCGCGTAGACCTATTACTACTCTTTGTCCTCCACAGAGAAAATCAGTGTAACTGTCTATATGCTAGGTTTTGCAAGGTTTTACTTTGTAATAGCGATCTAATCGATTTACACTTTGATTCCCTAAGCTGAAATCTAAAATTCTTGACTGTTTGTCTGATTTGTTATGAAACCTTTATGATGACTTTTGAATCTAGCATATTTTTCCCCTGGTATTAAGTTTGCTTGAAAACTTGTTATGTACCCAAGTTGTCAATTAACATAATTTAATTTGGGTAATGTGGTGTTTACCTTAAAGTAATTAATCCACTGTACTAAGTTTTAATTTCATGTTTTTTTTTTATGATATCTTTAGTGTAAGCCATTGTTGGTAGTCCTAACTAAATAAATAAGTTCATTTATTTGAAACGGAAACTGAAAAGCGAAAAATAAAAACTTTTTTACAAAAAATTAAACCGACGAAAAAAGAAACTGAAAAGCAAAAAATAAATCTTTCAGTCTAACTAAGCTCATAAATTAATGTAAATTACAAATTTTGAGTCGGCGCCAAACATACAAGGCGCCATGAAAACTTATGGCAGCTTGATTGATCGTCGTTAATCGATCTGCGTTGATTGTTTGGCACCGACTCAAAATTTGTAATTTTTTTGCTTTTCAGTTTCTTTTCTCGTCGGTTTAATTTTTTGTAAAAAGTTTTTATAACTTAAGATGATTGTGCTGATGTTACAGGGTGACATTATCGCACAGCGAAAAAGCCCTTCAAAACAAGGCAAAAAGTATTTGCCAGTAATATCATTAATGGTCGGCCAATATGGGTTATATAATGTGGAGACTATCCACATTATATAACCCATATTGGCGCGTGGACTGTTTATGGAATCGTTTTAAACTGTTTGAAAGCCAGTTTATGGTCTATTACTAAACATAGTGGACTGTAAAAGCTTATGGGCTGCTGAAACAATTGAAGTTCGTAAGCAGATTAATTTAATTGCAGTTTGTGCAGTGGTGCTGAAATGACATTTTAAGTGCTTGCGCCATAATATTGGTAATTATGCTATGTATGGTGTTAAATGATTTTTTTCCAACACTCGAAAGCACAGAAAAAGACCTGTGCTAGATCGGTAAATAAAACAAATTAGCCAGTGGCCAATCACGATGTCTATTTCCATTGAACGGGATCAAACCCAGAAACCTGGTACTGAAAACTATCTCATGGAAAATCTCAAAAAACTGTGCCTTACCTAAGAAATGAACTCGGGACCTCACGCTCAGTAGTCGTTCTTGTGACCACGACACTTACGAGGCAGGCAATGGGGAAGGAAGGTCGGGAAAATGTGATTGTAGCTGGCGTGATCAGGGTTAGGTTCTTACGGCCTACAATAAATTTGACATTTCATTCATTCGTTCCATTTCGTGACTTTGGTTTTATATCATTATTTCGTTATTTTCGGTGATTTCAATATTTTAAATCAAATATTTGACATGAAAAGTGTCAGAATTTTAAATTTTAAATATTTCCTCGTAATCACTTTCTTCAAAATAATTCCGAGAGAACCTCGAACTCTGTTTAACTTTAAAAAAATCTCTACGAATATATATTATAGAGGTATGAGGAACAGGGTGTAAAACTCACTCATACTCTATGGAAAAGGGAGGATCCTCCGACCAGACCGGTGTTATGTCTGGTGGGCAACTGCCCGACGGTTGATGTCGGGACGTTGTATATATGCTAGTCGCGCGGTAAACTCTGCTTGCGCGATGCAGGATTTGCGTGACGTCAGTATGACGTGTGGTACGCATGTGGCGATGTTGATACCGCTACAATAACTTTAAACCACAATCTTCTAATTTTAGAATCTTTCGGGAAAAGGTGGACAGCAATTTAGGAGTACCTACATAAAAAAAACATTTATTTGAAAAAATTGTTCTCTAGGAACCCAACAACGCGTTATTTCCGCAAAAATAAAATAAAACCATCACACTTCTAATATTATTACCTTGTGTTGGGAATTAGCTACTATAGCGCTATTTTGACAGTTGCCTTCCCCATTGTATAAAGGCTCGTGCACACTGGCGCGACGCGACAGCCCGACACAAAGGCGCCGCCCGTCGCGCTGCACGCGGTGCCTTTGTGTACGCTGTCGCGTCGCGGCAGTGTGCACGAGCCTTAATAGTCATGAACTATTCCACCATAGGCACAACAACATAGCCATGTCACACAATATAATTACATAACATAAACAGCGTCGACCCCCAACATGACGTCATAAACTACACACGCTATTAGTCGTTGATTACCAAGCTAATTGATCTCGAGGGGTTTCATCAAAGGACCATTGTAATGCCACCTTCAAATTAATGTTCGGAAATGTACTGATAACAAAATTGATAAGAAAATATGTTAAGATAATAATTATAATCATTTATTTGCCCAAACAAGAGTACAATACATACTGCCAGCTTGCTAGAGATGTTAAAATTAAAGATAAAAACCGATAATCACCTTCGCCTAAGAAAATGGCATGCAAATATTAATAAAATAATTTATAATGTCACTCGGAGCCTTATTATTTAAAAATAATATGATAATATAGATAATTAAATTAAATAAATTACTAAAACAAGATTAAAATCTCTCAGGAAACGAATCATTATCTTTTTGAACGCTGCATCAGTAACCGCGGTTCAGCTTTTAAGTATTTTAATTTAAAAAAATACTTTATAATTTTTATAATAAATTTTTGAAGCCAAGCTTTTGAGTAGATAATCGGGTAACGAATATCTTTCCTCAACTCATTAATACTACGCCATTCAGATGAATAATGAATAAGATTTGGCTTTCTTGACAATTAATATTGTCTTACTTTTTCAGTATACGAGTATGTACGAAATGATTTAAAAAGTGGTTGTAGATAAAAATTGGGTTACAACTTTGGCGGACCGTACTTACATACTTCAAGAATATTAATTGTATTGGATTGTGTCACAATCTATGCCAAGAAGGTGTAAGAGGGTAGACTAATAATTTGACATTCTTCTTCAGCGTCATCATGAGGTAAGCAAGAATAGCTTATGAATTTCTTTCGCTCGTTATATAAAACATTTTGACATGTAACGTCTTCCTGCGCCGGCCAGCATGATCTAATAGTTTGCGTCACATTTTTTTATAATTCAAATTCTCGTATTTAATGACCACCTGACCTGATGGTAAGGGAAATTACACGCTTGCCTAGAAGTAACCAAATAGAAACCGGGAAATAGAAAGTTCTGTAAGGACGTCCTCTCCTTAGTGATGCGCAAAATGAACGTGTTAGCCAAAATATTTTGTACGTATCACTGTTCACCATCTTGAATCCAGGGGCTCGTGGCTAAATAATAACAGCCGCACGGGTCGTGGATAGGTGACCAGCCATTACATATCGAGAACCTCCGTGCCTCGGACAGTATATCAAACTGTTGGTTCCGGCTGTTTGACAGTCGTTACGGATAGTTTGAAGGCCAAAAGACTGACAAGCAGTCTTACCCGGGTATCGTGCGTCAGATAGGTAGTCGCCCCATATAAAATACTGGTATTCAGCTGCATCTGGTTAGACTAGAGTCTGTCGCCAACATAGTTGTTAAATGGCTAGGCAGATTGATTGAGAACTACTGGACATAGGCCTCTCCAATGTGCGTATAGGTGAATAGAATATCCACTGTAAAACGGTACCAAATATTCGCAATAAATATCGTCCCGCATAGCGTAGTTCATTCTAAAAATCAAAACAAAATACAAAGCAAATAGCGCGGTTCGATGACGCGCGACGATTGTCGATTCAACTCACGCTCGGAGTTCGAACGTCAATTTCAGTGATACCCGCATTAGCCCGATCCATGACAAAGTTGCAATCGTATTTCATTTCGTTACTTACCTATTGTTTTACGAATGGAGTCTGTATTTATTCAGTTTTAAGTCCTGGATTTTGTATGTAAATTATATCACGTTTTATATTCGGGTTTAGTAATGTCGCATTTTGCCGGTTATGTTGATTTATTTATTTATTGAACAATGTGCACATAGTTACAGACTAGACTAGGCTAAAATAAAGAGTACATGACCCGGTTAGGGCGCAGCAAGGTACCAATAGACCGAAGCTTATTAAATACCGTCAAACGGGGTGAATTGGAACGAAACTTTAAATTAAAGGGATTTTAACATTGAAATAATATTGCCTTGTTGCCACCAAGGGCACATCACCGTTCATTATAAATTATAATACAGTAAACACATTAGAGTCCTTTTTAGCAACAAACTTGATTATTTTCAATGTTAATATCCCTTTTAATGGTCCGTCTCGATTCACCCCTGCATCTCTATTCACCCCGTTTCACGGTACATAGGATTCAAACATGACTAACTGGCTAATGCTTTACACCGAGCACAAATACAAAATGCGAGGCGTTACTGATTTTTTTAAAGAAAGAACCTAAATCACTTCACTAACAAATTCCATCCTTGTGATTAAACCTGGGGCCTCGCTATCTCGACTTCTTTAAAACCAGTAGGCCAGTTAATATTAATTGAGTAATTTTATTCGAGAATTGGGTTAAGTACCTACATAATTATTTCATGAATAATAAATGGAAAACTTTTTAATTACCTACTTCAAAAACTTACAAAATACATAATTTAATTCTCTAATTTTACGATACAAACTAATCTTCGTATACGATAATACATTTATAAGAAAATCGCACACATTTCAAACCACAAAGTTATCCTGATAGCGAAACGCTAAATCTTGTACCTATCTATATAAGTTCATACAGATATTTCTGAGGCCTGAACGGATAATCGCATTCAGAATAAGAATTCTTTGCACGGAATAAGTACGTAAGTTTGTACTTATTGTAAGTATTGAATACGCATAATAATCGTATGGCTTTGTGAAGGCAATCGCTCAATATTCCTGATGTGCCAACGATGTACTTGTATGGTTATTATTTCCGGGCAGAATAGTTCTTCAGGCAATGTCAATGGGGTATGATATTGAAGAGGGTTTTTGATCATAAAATATTGTTGATCGAATGGTTCTGTATTTGGAAGTATTTCTGGATTAGTTATTCTTATATTATTTTCATGATCAACCTTTTCAGGGCTTCAGTGCCGTGGCCTTCGCGAATGATGGTATTTAATGTACGACTGAAAAACTCTGGACAGTCGGCTCCTCTACAAGTAATGGCGGTATGGTCTTACATAATCATTAGCAGAATGAACCTATAATGTTCCCACTGCTGGGAAACAGGCCTCCTCTCTGTGAGAGGGAGTGGGCCGTAATCTACCACGCGCGCCCAGTGCGGGTTGGTGGATATCACATGTCTTTGAATGTATGGTTTCCTTCACCGTTTTGAAAGCAGCGGCAGTGGCTATGACTTTTACCCTGCCATGTCTAGATGCATCTTCAGTTACGTTGACAGCACTGAAATTGTTGAGAAGCACACCAATCTCATAATCGCATCTGTGGCGTAAATGCGAACGAACTTACTTGCGATCGCTCATAGACATACCTAAAGACAGATCGTAAGCGCCCAGGAGCAGATTGAAACCTGTCGGCAGCAAGATTGGACTTGACCGAAATGTCCGAGCCGCACTTTGATAGTATTGGTTTAAAACTCCAAAATATTTAATACAACTCAGAGGGCCATCCACTACTTGCACCATAGTGTTTTGGTAATATATAGCAGGACAAAGTTCGGCTACAGTCAGTGTTTCCAGTGTTTTCAGTTTCATAAAAGTGTTATAGATGTAATGGAGTTTAATCAGAGTTTATTGTGTATTTATTTTATTGATTGGCTGGTTGGTTCGACATTGTTCGTCAATAACAGCACAATTTTCAAACTCCATTTTACCTCAGCAGTTTTAGTTCATAGTTTAGCGTTAATAACTAGTAAATAAGTCTTCATACAGTGTGTTTCAAGAATATATCGTTTTACTCAATGCATCCACGCTGCACCTGCAATATCTTATAGAAATTCTGTTAAAGAAAATATCGAGAAAAATCCTAAAATTAGGCTTTAAAGTCTGAAGTGCCCAAAGGTAGAAGGCATTTCTTCTAAAATCGCCCTTAAAACCCATATGCATAGACCATCATTCGGGATAGCTCATACGTTCATAAGCCAGCCAAAATACCGCTTACTCACAGTATTTATATTGCACAGTTTTTCCCAAACGTTTTTCATGAATACTGTCATATGGTTTCATGCATCAAATCCCTAGGTTTTTATTTTAGCCTTTCGAATGGTGAAAGGTGACGCCTATGAAAATTGATACCAAAATATTGATTTTTCTGTGCGAATGTATTTTTAGAAATATTTTCATTTGAATATTTGAAATGATATCGGCCGGTAACCGTCATAGCTTTGAATAGTTTTTTTAATAGTTTTCAATACTGGTTGAAGTTCTGTTGAGCCAACCAAGCTGTGAAGCGGTTTTTATTAATGTTTTTTTTAAAGTTATTTTTTTAACTAACAGAACCAACGGTTGCTCTCTGTGTGCTATTGGCGATTTTGTACATATTTCAGCCAAAAATTTTTCCTTCACCTAGTTGAATAGAACCCAAGAAGTCTAACAGAGTATAACTAGAAACATTGTCATAAGTACGGTAGACCGCACATCGGTGGTAACTAACTATTAGGTTGGGGAAAAAGTCTTTTCGCATTATAGTATGTATGAACTTGTAATAAAATCTCTTTGGCTATACTATTTGTATCTGGCTGGTTTTGGTATCATTGAAAGTTTCAATTTTAAAGAACATAATTCCAAATTCAAATTAGGAAAATGTGTGATTTTCATTTGTTTTTCGTACTGTCAAGATGAGTGAATCTAATGAAGAAATTCGATACATTTTAAAATTTTACTACAAAAAAGGTAAAAATGCAACGCAAGCCGCGAAAAAAAATTGCGATGTTTATGGACCTAGTGCAGTGTCTGTGAGAGTAGCACAAATTTGGTTTAAGCGTTTTCAATCCGGAAATTTTGATGTCAAAGATGCACGTCGCTCTGGTCGCCCTATTACGGATAAAATGGATGCCATTTTTGAAAAAGTGGAGCAAGATCGGCATATCAGTAGTTACGACGTAGCTGAAGAACTGGGAATTGACCACAAAACAGTTTTGGCACATTTGAAAAAAACTGGGTACACAAAAAAGCTTGATATTTGGGTACCTCACGAGCTCACTGAAAGAAACCTAATGAACCGTGTACTCATTTGTGATTCTTTATTACGACGTAATGAAACCGAACCATTTTTGAAGAAGCTGATAACTGGTGCTGAAAAGTGGATCACGTACGACAAGAACGTGCGAAAAAGGTCGTGGTCAAAGGCCGGTCAGGCTTCACAGATAAATGATAAAATGATAAATGATAAATGATTTTATTTCTGTAAATAGGTTTGACTTGGGTCAAACAAGAACTTGGGTTGGACTTGGTTTGGTTTGGGTAGACTGTGGCGAAACCCGGGTTAACTCGCAACAAGGTGATGCTGTGTGTGTGGTGGGATTGGAAGGGCATTATTCATTATGAGCTGTTACCACCAGGCAGGACCATCGATTCTGAACTCTACTGCGAACAACTGATGAGATTAAAGCAAGAAGTTGAGAGAAAGCGGCCGGAATTAATCAACAAAAGGGGTGTGGTTTTTCATCATGATAACGCTAGACCTCACACATCTTTAGCCACTCAGCAAAAATTAAGAGAGTTTGGCTGGGAGGTGTTAATGCATCCGCCGTATAGTCCTGACCTTGCACCTTTAGATTTCCACCTGTTTAGGTCTCTTCAAAATTCTTTAGGCAGTGTCAGGTTAACATCACGAGAGGACTGCCAAAACCACTTGTCGCGGTATTTTGATCAGAAGTCCCAAAATTTCTATAGCAATGGGATCATGTCCCTACCCACAAGATGGCAAAAAGTTATCGAACAAAATGGTACCTACATACTTTAGTTAAATGTGAATAAACTATATTAAAAAATGTTTTGAATTTTCTTAAAAAATGCGAAGAAACTTTTTCCCCAACCTACTCGAACCACTATAACGTGGCAATAGTGGTCATTGAACCAACTACATTTTCTAGCATTCAAAAACTAAAATAAAATCCGTCAATGTTTTGAATGAATGTCTATCGTGGTCTTCAACATGTTCCAATAACGAAAAACCACACAGTTTATTGTTTGGGTTCCTACGGAGATATTAGGGAAAAAGGCAATGATTGCTATTGCCACGCTAAAACGATTCGGATCTAGTATAAGCAGGCCTCTTACTCTATTGAAACTCCGTGCTACGCGAGACCTGCTCAAGGTCAAAGTATCACCACTGGTGTGCAGCCTACTGTACTTGTGATTTCAAACTTAGAAAGCGTTACCGGAAATCAGCATAATCAATTCAAATAAATCCATAATTATAATAATGGGAACTAAATCACTTCTGTAGCGGCATCTACATCGCCACATGCGAGCTACGCGTCAAACTGACGTCACGCAAAATCCTGCATCGCGCAAGCAGAGTTTACCGCTCAACTATCATAATTATACAACGTCGGAACGTTGTATATATGCTAGTTGATGTCGGAACATCAAAACATCGGGCAGTTGCCCACCAGACACGACACCCATCTGGTCGGAGGATCCTCCCTTTTCCATAGAGTATGAGTGAACTTTACACCCTGTTCCTCATACCTCTATTATACTTCTATTGTTACATGCTTGTTCAAACTTGTTGGCTTAGAATAACCCACACAAACTACCTATAAACAGAAATACACAATTAATTTGGGAACTTTAAGCGAGTGGGGTTCCGAGGGCACTTCAAATATAGGCTTCAAATTAATAATAAAATAATAATTCTTTATTAGATCGTTTTAATGGTTTATTGGTTCCTTATAGGAAGTACATCGGTTCAATCATTTTTAATCAAGAGGATCTCCAGTTATTTTACCTAAACTAATATTATAGAGAGGTAAAATTTCTTATATCGGATAATCTCTGGAAGTAATCAGATAACAAAATTTATTTCACTGATAGAAAGCTACACTATTGCCGCTTGCCATAGGATAATATAAGATAAGATAAGATAATAAAAGATAAGATAAGATAAGATACGTCTTTATTTGCCTTAAACATGGTATAAACTTGTTACAGTCAGGTATTAATCTATAGTCCACATGTTTAGCTATACAGGATATGTTTTATTTATGGAATAGTTGACTTCCATGCGGACGAAGTCGAGGGTAGAAGTTAGTCTTATAATATAACGGAGACCAAAAGCTTGGGAATCCTTCTAAAAGACCCAAAATTAGGGTTCAAAAAATTATCATACTTTGTCTCGAATAGTGAAGAGTTTTGCCGAGTGACGATATGTCACACCTTTAGTAACTCTACCATTCTAATTGACATATTAACTCCCACCTTCTTCCCATATTGCGTGCCTTAACATGTGTCAAATATTTCTTTTTTCTTTTCTTTCTTTCCATGGCGGTAGGCAGAAACTACAGAACGCCACCTGCTACGATCCATACATACTCCTTTTGCTTTGTTTACGTTCATACATCTGGTCATACATGCTCGCCGGTTGCGAGTACTACGCACCTGACTTTTCTGAAGAACAACACCAATAAGGTCACTAATTATGTCCTCCTAGGGCGACCCCTCCCGGCGTTGCAACTCACAACTGCCTTGTAAATACCTTGTAATTGTATACCGGCTGAAAATAATAACATTATGGGATATAGGAAAATAATGATAGTTTTCCCATAGTGCATAAAATATCTGAGAGTCAGCTGCTCCAAAAGTGGAGGAATCCAAAGTAACAGCTCGTTAAAGAACAAAAACAAACCTCAAGATAAAGTGATTTCATACCGCGTCAAAACTTCTGAGTTGTTTTTTGGGATCACCTTCAGCTCAAAAAGAGTTGTCAGCTGCATGTAGGAGCGAGCATAATTATGTCACAGTCACGTTAAATAACATGTTTTTTCATTATGTACTTTATGCAGCCTACCCCCATGGGGAAGAATGCATGAGTTTATGTATGTATGTATAAAATTACTTCTTCAAACTAACGCTACCACCCGTAATATTAAGGTTCTAGCATAATGACGCGGATTTTCCAGTAAGGGTCGCTGCAGGTTGATCTACAGAAAGAACCAGTTACAATATTTTACCTGTTTCTTTATGAGTGAGCGGGACTATCACACTGATCGGTACCGACTTGTCTTTACCGTCAACCCGCTTGGTTATGCAAGCGCCCCTAGAGTTACTTAAAGTTACATCATATATAAGCTAATGTCCGATAGCATCTGCGACATGTCATCGATCATAACATCCAAGTTTAGTCGCAACTTTTAGTCGTGTCTATAAATCATCTCACTTTGACATAGGTTTTGTAGTAACTCGTAGCGTACGCGAGGATGTTGTAATATATGGTGTGGGCTTGATAATTCTCACGCTAACTTCCTATACGAGAGAGTAGTGGTGGCCCAGTGGTAACGGCTGTGACTTACGAGTTGTAGGTAGTAGTTTCGAACCCAGACAGGCACTTTACTTTGCGTAAGTTATTTCATCACCACTGCTCTCAAAAACGGTGAAGGAAAACATCGTGAGTAAACCGGCACGTCCTAGAACCAAACATTCGAAGACGTGTGACATCCACCAACCCGCACTGGGCCAACGTGGTGGATTACGGCCCACTCCCTCTCACAGAGAGGAGGCCAGCAGTGGGAACGTTATACACGCTGGTTATGTTATGTAAGTTCCTATACGATTAAGGAATAACAGCCATATGGCTATGTTAGCCGTATGGCCTTCCAATGCTGGTGTGCTTGCGCAAGTTGACCTACATATTGTAAGATCTAAGAACAGTAAAGGAACTTTTCCAATACATGCTCAGGTCTATCTGTACCAGTAAACCTCTCTGGTGGACCGTAGTGTATATGGGCACCATTCGTTTGAAGTTTCAGATTATATCTTTATTAATTATACTCACTCACCCTCGCTGGTGGTGGCGTGTGTGTTGGATCATTAAGTTCCCTTCAAAATGGTTGAGCTGAATGGTGCTGATCCATACGTCATGTTCGTGAACGGGCGCCGACAGTAAATAGTGGTCATCTCTTGGCCGCCACGGCTTATTTTAATTTATATTTCTGAATTGTTTTTTTTTGTTTTTATCTTTTTTATTACGGACGCTTTTAATTTTTTTTTTTTTGTAAATATATGTTGATTTAAAAGAGTGTCCATGGAGTTTCTTGCCCGTTCTTCTCCATAGATACCTACTACGCTTTGGAATAGGCAACTAGCTTAATTTTTCTGACTGACTGATCCCTTGACAATTCAAAAGTGCCTGTAATTGGTTTATTTGAAATAAATACTTTGAGTTTGAGACTAATACATCACTTTCGTGAGAAATTTTACACTAAAGGGACCTATAGGGACACTATTTTATTTTATTCAATAGAGTTATATGTTCTTAGAGGATTGTGTTGATGATTTTAATGGTTATATTTCTGTAAATACATACTTGTTACGGTCGCAAATCATACTTTGTTCAACATATTCAACATTGTTGGCAGATTGAGTAATTTATGTGGCCTACCCAAATGTCCTTTCTTTGGTATTGTTCGTCGAATCTTTGAGCTCCTTAAGTTCTGACTTCCTGAGTTGAGCTGCACGATTACTGACAAATGCGTGCACTGACTGGACAGGTCCACTCAATCTGTGTGGTTCTTTCCTCAAAAGACCATTTCAGATACCAATCTACATGGTCTTCACATGATCTGACCAAGATTATGTCTGGACTTTAAAAGAGACTGTGACCTCTGAGTTTGTTTCGGCCTTTCTTCTCAGAGTAGTCAGATAGGAAACGCCGACCTCATCTAGTTTAAAAATATGATTGACGTGTAAAAGTGTTTGTACAAACCTACTTACAGAAATAAATCATTTATCATTTATCATTTATTTATCATACAACCTGACACTGACCTGCGAATTGCAAAAAATTCAGAAAATTTGAATTTCGCGAGCTACCCTGGCGTTTCCCCGTAAAAATAAAACACTCTGATTGACGCATTGTAACAGTTTTGACAAAATAACACAAAAAAAGCGACATACTTAATTTTAACTTTTTATTATAATAATTACCATTTTTAGTTTTTGTTTGTGCTGGCAAAAGTTTACTTCTTTTCGTGTTTGTCGTTTTATAGATTATATCAGAATTACTGTTTACTATACAACAGTGGAATCCGACAGCAATGTGTATATTGATACAAATATAATACAAAAATACAGCTGTTTCCTACATTAGTGTTGACCTACGCTTTCAAAATGAATGGAACAACTTTTTTTTTTATATCCGATGAAAATTTTCAATGCACGGGTCCAGAATCACGTACCGAGTTCATGGTAACAGGTTGTGCGTCGATTTCCCTGCCACCCTGTTTCGTCCGCGTGGATCTCGAAAATTATCCCACAGGAACGTGCTAGCGGGACAAAAAGTAGCTTATGTCCTTACCCAGGATGCCATCTATCTCCTTGCCAAATTTTATCAAAATCCGTTTAGTGGTTTAGGCTTGAAAAGGTAACACACAGACAGAGTTACTTTACAATTAGTATGGATGAGAATAAATTCTTTAAACCGAACCAGACTAAAGTCAGACGTACCCTTGTCTCACAAAGTGGTAGCTTCAAAGGTGGTATGACACCAATTAACAACTTTCGTCCAATAATCAAACGGACCAATTAAAACTTGGAGGTAGGGTTACCATTTCGTTTGAAAATTCCGGACAAGAAGCCAGCCTATGTAAAATTTCTACATTTATATCGGTAATTTTTATGGTGTGCATACTAAAGAGTATTCTAATTATTTTCTAAGAAGCTAGACATTTCCAAAAAACTAACTCGTTTGACTATGTCCTTGGTCTAGTGTTCGCAAAACGCCAGTGCTGAACATGGGATCCGAGTACGAATCCCAGGTTTTTTCTTCAGAATTTTCTCAGTAGGAGTCCGGAGTCGGGATAAGAAAGAAAGAAGAAAGAAAATACGAAAAAAATACGAATAAGAAAAATACAAATACAAAAGAGAACGAGTTGGGGGAAAATATGAGTCACATCCACGCAAAACGGCAATCGGTCAGCATAATGCTACGACCCTATGTGAGACAGAGCCCCAGCGCTGGTTTTCAGCGACAGCCGGCGTTGACGTGATTACGTCAACCAGAGCAGCATACGAAAAAAACATTACTAAATCTTGCCCGGTTAATGGCAATAGGCTCGCCCATTACTACATGGGATTTAAATATAACTGGCGAATTGTGAGTGTACTACTAAAGCTTTGCCTAATCCTTCGCGGACTATAGGCTAACACTGGCAGGCGTGATGTTATGTTTTTGTTTTTGCAAAAAAATTCAGATATTTGGGTTTTTTGATGTTATTTCTTTCTTTTTCTTTTCTTTCTGTTCATATTGTTTATTTAAACATTTAATTTTCGTTAAACTATATCCCTAAATCAAAAATATCTGGACAAATTAAAAGTCCGGACTGAAGGCCAAAAAGACGGACAAATCCAGACGGTTGGTAACCCTACTCGGAGGACCGTAATTTTTAGGTAGGGCCACGAAAATGGCGGTAATGGTAGCACAGTTGGGGACTATGACAGGCCAATTAGCGTGTCGTGATTCTCCTGTCGGTTTTATGAAGAGGAAAAAAATTGGTGCTAATTGGGTATCGGTATTGGTATCGGTATTCGTTTGATTGAGCGTTTTTTGATAATGATCGGGTGCTAGGATCTATGCGGTTCAAAGTGATCATCGTTTTTAACGAACAATTAATATTATCCTAGAACTATATAAAGATATTATGGTAGTATCCCTACATATGAATGCACTGATTCTGATACACCACTCATTTATGGATTTAAAAAAAGTTTAAGATAACGTGCAATTTCCTAGCTTTTTATATGAATGGCCAACCCTGGATATCTATTGTAAATACACAGACTGATATACCTATGAAGATTTCTAACTTTGCGGGTATTATATTTTTTTATAAAATTGGGCTGTTTCATCTATCAGAATATAAGTAATAGAATAGAATACTCTTCTGCTTTTTTTTCTGATTACATTAAAATCAAATCATTTGTTGGTTTGCAAACATGGATATTTAGTACATATACATTATGTTTTATTATTTGAGTGCTCCAGGTTCTACTGCCACATGGGCATGCAAACCATATTATCATAAGATATTATAATTTTAAATAACTATTAATATAATTAAATAATACAAATACAAAAAAAATACACAACAACACACAATTTTGTTTGTTTTTGTATTATTTGTATTACGATTTGTCGTTTGAATTACAGTAAAAAAATCACAATAATAAAAAATAAATCAAATGTCAATAAAATTGTATACTCGTATGACCAGATATATGAACGCTGACGAAACAAAAGGAGTATGTAATGATCGTACCAACTGGCGTTTTATAGTTTCTAGCGACCGCCATTCGGAAAAGGCGTGTCTATGTACCAAATTATCTACCAGATTAATTTATCGAAACTTATCCTATAGGTGTTGAAACTGCTCACAAAGGTTTTAACCATAACCCGATCCCCGCCACCTTTAAGGCCCCACCTCAATAACATCTTACATGGGTAACTTGCAAGTTGCACGTCCCAGCTAAGTACCTGGAACTAAGTACCAGAAGCTACTGCAGTGGAACTTTGAACCTAGCTTGAATTTATAGATAGATAGACTTTCATATTAGTTGTATGCCATTGTTAAATTTAGGACAGAATAATGTCTAAGTATGGAATAGGTTAGTTGGGACTTACAACTTTTTAATTTAAATTTTTGAATTGTTTTTTTATCTTTTTTATTACGGATACTTTAAACGTGCACGTATTTCTACATCGTTCTCACATTTTTAATTTGAACATGAATAATGTAACCAATTTGTTTTTTGTAACTATATATTGATTTAAAGAGTGTCCATGGAGTCTCTTGCCCGTTCTTCTCCATAGGTACCTACTACGCTTTGGAATGGGCAACTAGCTTAATTTTTCTGACTGACTGACCCTTTGACAATTCAAAAGTGCCTGTAATTGGTTTATTTGAAATAAATGCTTTGAGTTTGAATTGAGTTTGAGTTTGAGCTAAAATGACTAGTGGCTCTGTGAGCTGTATACGTCGCGAGTTTTCGAGAGTTTTAGAATTCTGTCAATCGCTGATAGTTATTTCAAACAACTGACAGTTATGTAAAATTAATATTGGCGGTAAGTTTTCTTAAATTTTATAATGTTCCGCTCAACTTCCTTATTTTTTTCTTTCATAAGAACCTTCTCCTGACAATAATTAACACAACAAAAAAAGAATTAGCGGATTTGTTCCATCCGTTCACGCGTAATGCGATGACCAAGGAAAATAGAAATTAATTTATATATATATAGATTACGTGTTCAACCACGCCATTTCGAAAAATTTCAAATAGTAATTTAAGAATATTGAACTTTTTTACACAATAACTACGAAGAAATCAATACGAAGACAAAAAAAAACATCTTTTGAAGTCATACCTTCATTACGTACAAAGTTTTCTTTTCTCAGAAACTTGTTCAACCAGATAAAGTTGATTACACAGTAATCAATATTCAGCTTCTTAGAAGTTTAGTTCTTTCTCAATTACGAATTGCGCCTACTCTTGAAATCGGTCTCACCTGGTGAAAAGCGATGGATGAAGTCTACGACTGAACGAGCAAGCCCAGGAGATGCCTGTTCACTCTTGCTTTATAGGTTGACGGGGTATACGTGGAAAGGAACACAGACTCTAGCAGAGAGTTCCACACTTTGGCTGTGCGCATAATAAATGAGGAGGAGAAGGATGAGGAGGAGGAGGAGAAGGAGGAGAAGCGCTGAGTACGACTAGTTGGCATATTGACCATGTGCGGATGGTACCCTGCTGTTAGATGTCAAATTTTATTGTCTTTGGAAATGTCAACCTTGATTCCGACGATGCTTCAAATTGAACATTGCTTTTAGCTTTTAAAGCTCAGATCAAGTAAAGAAAGGTAGATACCGCACGTAGAATAGGAAACTGTAACCATTTTTTTAACTATGTGTGAGTCAAAGAAGAGTTGCCACTTTTTTTTAAAAAGTCCCTGAAAATTACGTAATAATAAAAATAGGTATTATGCGAATGCAAAAGTAAATCTGTCGGTCTGTTTGTTTATATTTTTATATTTACTGGAAACAATATTCTTTAACGTCAAAAAATCAAAGCTATGTAAAACGTATTTCATACGTTCAACATCTCTTTGAATTTTCACACGTTTTTATCACTTTATAAATAGATAGTCCAGTGGGTGTGTGAGCAGGGAGAAAAAATACAGCAAAAAGTAAAACAATTTTATATTAGAAAAGATATCTTAATACAAAAAATTCGGAATTAATGAGTTAAAAACCAACCACACTAAATGAGGATGGTTGCCATTGTGGTTCATTTCGGCCCAGTCTTATGGCAGGTACCCATTCATCTCTTATTAAAATATTCCTTGGAAACCTAAAACCACAATATTTCATAGTAAAACAGAAGGTACATATGTAAGTAAGTACTCAAGAATTTAAACAAAAACATAAACAAATTACAAAATAAATATTTACCTTGACTTCAATTAATTTAAAATAAAATCACGTGATTAAAAAAAAACAACGTTCTGTCCACTCTCAAATTATTATTTTTTCTATTACTGCCTACAATTTACTTACCCACATTTTGGGCTAATAGAAATAAGAACTACTAACAACACTCTCCCGGTACGTCATTTCGGGACATTGACATTATCTGTTCCGAATAACCTCAAAATTGTGTTGGAATGACAAAAAAAATATAGTTTTATGTGTACTTACGTGTGAAACGATATTCCTTCAGACTGTTTGTTCACTTTTGTATTGTTTTCGCGCCATTTAGTTACACAGGACGGCATTTTGTAAGCAAACTTACTGCACGGCGCCCCATGAGATACTAACGAAAAAGAGCTTAGTTTGATGCACGTGTGTGCGTGAGCGCGTGTGTTTACTTGGAGGAGCTGAGTTTTGTAGCTTCACTAACAACAAAGGCGGCGCGTTATCTACCTTTTTTTACTTGATCTGAGTTTTAAAGTGAGAAATTTTGAAGTAAGTATCTTTTATTCTAAATGTTTCCTGAAGTATCGAAACCTAGTATTATTTGCATTATTATATCGCAAACTATGCTCCACTTCGTATCCTGCCTTCTGTGTCCTAAAACATGCAGTCAAATTTGACCTCTGCGGTGCCACCTCCGACGCCGTGAGAGCGGCAAAGTTTTGGGCCAAACAAAATTTGAATACTGTCATACCAGCGACACTTAGAAAAAGAAGAATAAAGACTCGCTCTGCTTAAAAATGGCATCCTTTTCAAATTGTTCACAAATACAAATGTTACCCGACAAAAATGTAAACTTTGAAACCATAATAACATACGCTTACTAAAGTTTACTCTCCTAAAACCTTTTAAAATAAAACTAAATCCGAAAACCACCAATAAAAATCTCTAAAACGATGACAAGCATTATTAAAACAAACACAAAATCTAAATTCACATAACTAGTCGATTCCCTCGATTAGCATTCGCACAGCGTATCGAATATTCGAATATTCATGTATTTAATATTCAAAACTAGCTTGGCCAACGAAAAGTGGGTATTTTCACGATACTAAAGGTCGGGGTCGTGACCCGAATTGTCACTTTTTGTACTTGTTTAAATCGCGTTAGTTCTATGCGTGATAACTTAGTGAATGGGAGTTTTAGTATCGATTCTGTGTTGAAAGGAATTACTGTTGTTTCGTTTGAAGTTGTGAAGTTTTATCTATTTTGAATTTAAATGTAGGGAAAGAAGTTTTTTGGCAATTTTTTTCTTATGATCGTTCATGACGCTGTTAATGAAAGGTCTAGATAGTGTTCAACAAGTAACACATTATGAGCTCGGCGAATATTTTGTTATAACTTTATTTTAAGTTGTTGAGCCCAGAGCAATATTTGCTTCGAGAAATCTTAGGACATACTCGTATTTCAGTTTAACTCATAAGATTTTACAAAGCATAAAAGAACTCCGCTAAGCCTTCAAACATACTACAGGCTCGTCCATTATCGGACTATAAAATCGTTGTCCAAAAAAACGCGACAATCTACGCTTCTTCAAACTTTGCGTCACTAATTAGTGACTCAGGGTCCTTAGCCACTAATTAGTTACTACTTAAACATTGATAATGATAAATGATTTTATTTCTGTAAGTAGGCTTATACAAACACTTTTACACGTCAACCATATTTTTAAAACTAGATGAGACCGGCGTTTCCTATCTGACTACTCTGAGAAGAAAGGCCGAAACGAACTCAGAGGTCACAGTCTCTTTTAAAGTCCAGACATAATCTTGGTCAGATCATGTGAAGACCATGTAGATTTATGTCTGAAATGGTCTTTTTAGGAAAAACCACACAGAATGAGTGGACCTGTCCAGTCAGTGCACGCATTTGTCACTAATCGTGTAGCTCAACTCAGAACTTAAGGGATTAAAATTAAACACAAAAAAAACAACAACTAAGAAATCAGTCACACACAAGAATCACAAAATTCTACTCTATAAGCTAATCCTATTAATAATTACAACGACTTAGCCACCAATTAAATAAAACTGACCCCAATTAGTCAGAACACACCGCTACCACATCCATATTTATATCAAGCAGTCACGGTCAAAAATAACGATGAAAACATAAATATTTATCAGATCTCGTAAAATGACACTGACATGTCCCAAAACACAAAGGTCAAACGTCAACCCTGACCTAAATCGATTCTCGCCTAATCGAATACTCGAATAAACGGAATCGATGTCCGATATCAAGTGGAATCGATAAAAGTCGGACAGACTACACGATTTCTTGATGTAGAATTGATAGAGTCGCTGATGTGGTTTTTTTTTTCCAATAGATGTGTTTAATGGATGAAGTTTTTTTATTAATTGATTTATGATTTTAATGACTTATGTTTTTAAGTATTTTTGTAAAGGTAGATGAACTGGGTTTTTATTGGTCGAGAGTTTTTGTAAAATTGAAGAACAACGCTCTTAAAAATAAGGTGTTTCAGATTTCAAAACTTAAACGTCCTTTACTGAACACGCTCCACTTAATGTAACCTTTAATACGTTTAATTGTTAAAGATCAAATTAGATTACCAGAATTGAGTTATTTGCTTCTGAAAATACGTTCGTTACTCGTCATTCGCTTAAACGCCGCTCACCGGTGTAGGTACTTAACAAAAGATGGCCTTTGGGTTCTAAAAAGTCTAATATAAAATCAATAAATATTGCGTAGTAGCCGACTAATCAACTATTCTTGATCTCGTGACTTTTTAGACCTAGTCTGAAATATTGTAGTGGTAGCTATACCGTCACATGCGAGCTACACGTCAGAATGACGTCACACAAATCCTGAATCGCGCAAGCAGAGTTTACCGCGCGACTAGCTTAAATACAACGTCCCGACTTCGACCATTGGGCAGTTGCCCACCAGATACAACACCCGTCTGGTCGGAGGATCCTCCCCTTTTCCATAGCGTATGAGTGAGCTTTACACCCTGTTCATCATAACTTTATAATATAATTTTGCTGTCGCCCGCGATTTCGTCTGCGATCCAGGATAAAAAGTAGCTTATACTCTTACCCAGGTCGTGGTCTATCTGCGTGCCAAATTCCATCCAAATCCATTCAGAAGTTTTTGCGTGAAAGAGTAACAAACATTCATCCATCCATCTAGCCTCACAAACTTCCACATTTATAATTTTAGTAGGATAAGTGCATAAATGTCTATAGAAACGCGTCTCTGAATGCAAACTATACTAATTTCTGTTTTAGGAAATGCATTCAAAACTAATTCCACTATAACAAACACCCGAAATGACACTGCCCACCCACTTAACCAGCCCCCTACACCATGAATATCCCATACAGCCCAACGCAACCAATATAAAGCCCTATCAAGATAACTGCGCGTCGATACATTCAAAATAAATGGCCTGTAAGGAAATAAGCGTTACCGCTGCCCGAACGCCCGTCACACGCACGTCTGGTGCGCCCCTAACTCTGTCTAATGACACGTAAAGGACGCAGCCAGTTAAATAAAAGTTAATTGGGTTTGTTTATCTTGATGATAAGGGAAGTCGTGATAGCAAGGACGTTGAGGGGTTCAGCTGTCGAGCATTAAGTTGCTGGTCTGAACCTGGCCAGTAGCAATGTATTTGAATGATTACTGTCATTTAAAAAAGTCTGCTCGTTTGTGAACAATCTCTCCTTCGATGCAGATGGTAAATAATGAAGACTGCCCCAACCAAAATATGGTGTTTACAGTCGGAAAGAGAGAAAAATTGCAGAGCAACTTGTCTCATACAGATAAGGAGAGCTTTAATTACTCGCTGCGTTTTCACCATTTTAGACTATTCTTCATTTTAGCTCAAGTTTCTTCGCAATGTTTTCCATTTTCCAAGCCTATGGCACTTTTGATTTTATGTCGTTAAAAACCGCAGATTAGGAGAACAAGGGTCCGATAACCTACTTGATTCCACAAAAGCCTTGAACTTGATAATAGGTCGGGGAAAAAGTTTTTCGTATTTTATAGGGATAAAGTTGTAGTAAAATCTCTTTGTGAGTAAAACAAGGCAAAAGGAGTGTGTAAGGATCGTAGCAGGTGGTGTTCTGTAGTTTCTGCCTACCCCCATGGGAAGAAGCCGTGAGTTTATGTATGTATGTATGTGTATGTAAAATCTCTTTGGCTGTACTGGTTGTATCTGGCTGGTTTTGATACCGGCATGACATAATGTTATATTGACATAATTTTATTGACATATTATTGAGATATTTTTTTTTTTTTTTTGTCTGCTAAAATAAGTGAGTCTAACGCAGAAATTCGATACATTTTAAAGTTTTATTACAAAAACAGAAAAAATGCGACACAAGCCGCGAAAAAATATGTGACGTTTAAGGACTTAACGCAGTATCATTATGAGTAGCACAAAGTTGGTTCAAGCGTTTTCAGCCCGGGAATTTTGAGGTCAAAGATGCAGCTCGCTCTGGTCGCCCCTTTACGGATAAAGTATCCGCCATTTTTGAAAAAGTGGAGCAATATCAGCGTATTAGTAGTTACAACATAGCTGAAAACTTAGGTTTTGACCACAAAACAGTTTTGACCCATTTGAAAAAATCTGGGTATACAAAAAAGCTTGACATGTGGGTGCAATACGAGCTCTTAGTCTTGAATTTGTATATAAAATATGAAAGAACTTTTCCCCCGACCTAGTATTTTATTCTAAAACTCTAAACTAAAACAGAACCACAGTTTATTTATGACGGCCGTCAAACGTCGACCTGAATAAAAGTTAATTGGAATACCAAATACAACCCGTGTGGATGACATCCCAATATTATCGGCACAGTTTAAATTATAACGCTTTTGTTTCCAGATATTGCTCGTAGAGTTTTCTAAAATGATTTGAATATTTTGGAAATAAAAATTGGAGAATATTACGTGTTGGGCCGGGCTAGGTCGTAGAGGCTTCAGAGTAAAAGTTTAGAATCATTTTATTCATTACTAGGTTACTCTGTGTGTTGAACTAAAACATGACTGATTAAAACTGATTGTTTTTAACGCCTAGTCAACACTTTTATTCTACGATGAGTTCGTGCTACGCTTCGTGCTACGTTCTCGACGTAGCAGCATCAGCTACGGCGTAGCAATTGCATACAATTATTATTTTCCACGCCCAAACTATTGAAGCATTTATTGGATGACTCAAGTGCCACAGTTTGTTTCACACGAAAATTATTTTGCTCAATCATTTTGATAAAATAACTTTAAAAAATTAAAATCTGCTGCCAAAACCACTAAAGGAGTTTATCTTTTACAGAAACACGTGCATACATAAAGATAATTAACTCGATTATAAAAGAAAAATATGAAGGGAATAGATCTATACCAAGGACTAACTTGTCTAATTAAAGTGTCCAATGGCCGCTCAAAAACAACAATGATTTTTCATAACCATAATCCATTTAGCACCAAGTCAACATTGAGTCCGAAGTAGCCAGAAAGACAAACAGTTCCCTGTGGAATAATAATTATTATTATAATAAGGAAGAAACATAACACGAGCATTTTCACTCCCCAAAGTGCCTTGATGTTTAATTAATTTAATAAACTAATTTAATTTTCGACCCTCCGAGGCATTATTTGTTTTTTTAATTTTGCGTTTACTTAAATTTTTCTGTTAGAAAAATTGTTATTTGAAAATGGTTTCAGAACCGGCCAACTGTTTCTGAAAAGCAGTTAAGTAATTATAGTCATCATCACGTATGTTAACAACAAAAAAAAAGGTTTTTGTAGAATAGAATAGAATACTCTTTATTATGTACACCATAAAAATTACAGATTTATATGTAGAAATTGTACAGAAAAAAAAAATACACAAAAAAAATAAACACAGAACAAAAAAACAAACAAAATACAAAAAACATTGAATTTGTTTTTTTTTTTGTTGAATTGTACTGATGGATATGAAACTTACAACTACTATGTATGTTCCTGTCAAAATGCCTTAAGGCTGCTCTCTCGAAAAAAGCTTGAAAAAAGCTTGAAAAAAGCATGCAGATGAAGCAACTTTTCATCGGCATTTACAGAGAAATTGCATCTGAAAAAAAATGTTAGTAATCTACATGATATAATACGTAATTTGGTTTAGCTATAATTTTTCTATCGGCATTACAAAATAAAATAAAAATACACAAAATCACCTCCAAATCATTGAGATGAAACCATTTTACTCCTTCGTTTTTTATCAAAAGAATAAAAAAAAAATATCTACTGCTTTGCAATACAAAGGAAAATGATTTGGTTTTGTTACTTTTTTTAAATATGTATTATTTTTATTGTAATAAATTAAAAAGGCGTCCGAATAATGACTGAAAAAAAAAAAAAAAAGAAAAATAGTTTATTATGCACAAACAAAACGCTGCGTCGCTGCGTCTACGTCACCCCCGCACTCGTCCTTAGATTCAGTTGGTCGTTAGCTCCGCCCAAATGCTCAAGGTTATTGGCATTATTACAAGCCTTAAAGGAGATGCGCTCATTCAAGCCCGCGAGATTCAAAAATACTTACGTTTTTTGCAATTTGCAGGTCACTGTCAGGTTGTATGTTGATTAAGTTATGATTCGAGACCATAACAAATATGACTTTACAGAATTATAATCATTAGAATCAGCAATACAAATTCTTAAGTTAGAATTGGCCTCAAATATCATGATCTCATGAAAAAGTCTTTCAATAGGGTATTATGAACTTAAAGAGATGTATTGTTGATTTCTATGATTATAAATCTATAAATAAATATTTGATACGGCCGCGAATCATAGGTTTTTAGATCATCAAACAACCTGATACAGACCTGCAAATTGCAAAAAAAACGTAAGAAAATTTGAATTTCGCGGGCTACCTTGGCACATCCCCCTTACGTAAAATAACATTCTTCTAAGTCGGGAAATAGGAATTTTAATCCATAATTCCATATTAATATTATAAATGCGAAAGTAACTGTGTTTGTCGGTCTGTCTGTGTGGGATTCTATTCTCAAAGTACGAAATCCGTACTTCCGGCCGAAGTCAGGGACGTTGCCTACTCCGTATCCCCTACGGACATAAGATTACTTCGGGGCCATAACTAAGAATTGATGACAACACGGTTTGACAGTTGTCCTCACTCCCGATGTGTTTTTACCCGTCCGAAAAATTGAATTAATCAGGCGTAGGTGTCATTCCGATGTACCCAACTACTTTTGGATGGACCCGTATGATCGTTTACGGACTTTAAGAGTAGGCCCCCTGTTACGTTTTCACGCCTTTACGGCTGAATATGATAGTTTTGTTTCGATAGTACGTTCTCATGTGACAATTTCCGAGATAAAAGCGGGCAAAACCGCGGGAAAAATCTAGTAAAATATAAGTCATAATGTCATCGATAAAATAATGCCATCCAGACTGTTTTAATTTATCAACAGTTGAAAATCACTTTTTAGACCATTTAATGGATTTAAGAAACTCTAGATTTAATAACTCACCTATCAAAGAGTAAAAGAACAGTAAATTAAAATCGCTCAAATTAAAAACTCTAAGACTAAAAACGTGTCCAATTTCAAAATCTCTATGACGCGTACCTACCTAAGCCGAAGTCAATGAACCAGCCTCTTTTCTTAGCCAACACTTCTTTTTTACCCTCAATTGCTCAGCTTTAAGATAACAAGCTCCGACCTATTTTGTCCATCGCCATAAATGGGGTCTTCTATAAAATCTACTTACATGGAAAAAATACTTTTTCAAGGTGAATGTCATCGAGACCGCCCTCTGGGCTCGCTAAGCCTCTTTGTATGCAACCATCGAAGCAAAATGATTGATAAAGATAAGAGACAACGCTTCTAGAAAAAAAGTGCCCTTCATTTTATAAAAATTGGTCAAGTTTGTTTTGGTGTGAAGCGGTAGGGTTCTGTAGACGTGATTGATTAATTTTAAAACTAAAATCTTTTTAATCGGGTCGGGTCGATCGATGGTCAAGCTACGCTTTCCGGAGCCGGCTCGTCGATAAGTGAGCATCTATAACATATCGAGACCCCTCCGTGCCTCGTAAAGCACGTTAAGCCATTGGTCGCGGCCGTCATTCGTAGATCTTTGACATTTGTTACGGGTAGTAGAAGCCCAAGTCTGACAACTAGTCTTACCAAGGGGTGATACCCAGTAACTGGGTTGTGGAGGTCAAATAGGCAGTTTTTCCATGTAAAATACAGGTATTCAGCCTACCCCAAAATAGTTGGGAATAGTTTAGGCAGATTGAATCTTTTTAAATGAATGAAAAACTAAAACTGACCTAGGCAAAATTTTAATAACACTCACCGATCTTTTTCTCTCGTGTCGATACGAGTTACAGTTCGCGCAAAACTTTATGAGCCCTCTGAACATAGGCCCGAGAACGAAACCGCGCATGGTACAGTTGAGAGAGAGTGAGACAGTTCCCTCGGACACCTATATTATGCATACTGCGCAGTCACTCGCGTGCAACTTCCGAGAGCTCATAAAGTTTTGCGCGAACTGTACATGAAAATTGCTCATGCTGTTGTGAAAAGTAGCAATGCTGACTGACCAAGTGGATGGAACGTATCGAGTATTTGAATATTTGAATGCATTCCAAACTACTAACAGTGCGTAAAATATAGGAGATTTAGAGTTGGCATAATCGTATACAAACGAGTCAGTATCATAACACAAAAGTATTGTATGTTAAAATAGGCTAAAAACACCGGAAAATAATATGATTGTGAAGTTTTAATGTAGTGAACAGTATGCCCAAATGGCTTGCTTATTAAGAACAGTTTCTATTGAATTTTTGGGATGTGTTCATTAAACCATATTTTAAAGAAAAAGAAAAAAAAAAACCTTTTATAACTTGCAGAAAATCGTCATTTTTGGGAAGGGTCGTTAAACTTAAATGATGGTTATTTTAACGTAGCATGTAGGAAATTAGACCTCCAAGAGAGGTCACCTGTCTACGAAAACGGGACCTAACATAATTTACAACCTTTCCTATTTGAATACGGAACCCTAAAATAATATTCGGAGGAATCAAGTTATTTTTATAACAGCCTTTTTGTCTTAAATGAGGAATAAATGTTTAAGTCAATTCCTTTTGTCTGTTTATGCTAACGTAAAATAATGAAAGTTCATTATTTTGCAATGGAACCAAACAATTATTATTTATTGGAATTTGTCGTTTGTGACGTTCAATTAAAGGCCTTTGTATTGTTAATTTGTTTGGCGTGGCTTTTGTTTTAAGTTGTATGCTAGATTGGAAGGAATTTGTGGGTATTTCCTTATTTTTACGGTTAGAATTAATTTATTTCTAAAGATTACAAATCACTTGTACAGAAATAAATACTCAAAATTACTTAATTTAGGTATACATTTCTGTTGTCCAGGAGGAGTAAGAGTTTATAGTGTTAACATTACAAATTTATGAAGGTAATTGTTAAAAGTTTTGTATTGTCTACCGCCCGCCGTGCGGCGTGTTAACGCGGCCGACGTGCGGTGACTCATTATCATTGGTTTTATGTTTGAAATCTATGTGATGTATTTTTTTTTTTGGGATGGGCTTTGCTCTTGGCTCTAGTCTAGGTCAGAGATGACAAAGACAAAGTCGACGATGGAGTACCCAAAAGAAGCTTGTTCACTCTCACTTTGAAGAAATTCGGGTTGTTTGCGGTCGGAAACACAGACGGAGGTAGAGAGTTCCACACTTTTGCTGTGCGCATTATAAAGGACATTTGGAAGCGCTTAGTGCGAATTGGTGGAATAGCAACTAGGTAGGGATGGTAACTTGCAGTGCGTCTAGATGTCCGATGGTAGAAGGGGGCCGGTGAATTGAGGTCGTGGAGTTCTTGGGCACACTCACCGAAGTACAATTTGTAGAAGACCGACAAGCAGGCAAGATTGGGTCGATGAGCCAAGCTGTGAAGCTTGCTGTAATGCTTAAAAGCTATTTTTTTATAATTTAGAAAAGTGATTGCTTCTGTGAATTTCTTGATTCACTTCCCGAGTTAAACAAAGGGCTTGGTTTACAATGTTCGAATAAGCACTTTACCAGAGGGGCGATTCCCTTAATTTAAGGAGGGGTCGCAATCTCATCTCAGACTCAATTCGTCAACAACATGACGCATCCAACAATACCTCGTTTGTCAAAATACGACGAGTAGTTTAGGAGTTGTGCCCGAACAAGTGACCACACTTAAGTAGCTTGTTAAAATCAAAACTCTGCTTTGGCTTTGCCGTAGTCGGGTAAAATATCTCTAATTCCCCAAAGTTTTTGAAATTGACTGTCGCTGATATGTAATTGCCAATGCCTTGTGATTCTTAAAAAAACCGGCCAAGTGCATGTCTGACCACGCACAATGAAGATTTCCGTAGTAGGGATGAATTTATCCCAAGAACAAATTTAACATTGTAGTTGAAAAACATATTCTGCCATACACCGATATACGTCACGGTCAATTTACAACTGCAAATGTAAGTTTGTAATCGCAAAATCATTTTTTTTTACGTGATACAGCTACAAAATAACAAATTTCGGGCTCTTTCCTTTACTTGTACTGTGAGACCTTACTTCTTGCCAAATTTCATGGTTCTAGGTCAATAGGGTTTTGATTAATTTGCGAATATCAAAATATATCGTATAAATGGCCGTATTTTTTTATAATGTTGACTTAGTAGCTAGATTTTTATAGAGCTCAAAGGGACCGTAAACCTACGTATTTGATATAAATTTGAACTTGATATCTCCGCGCGTTTTTGCGAAAGAGGGTCTTGACAAACTGACAGACAGACATACGGACAACAAAGTTCCGTTTTATCTTCCTGAGGTAAGGAACCCTAAAAAATGGAACAAAAATCGTTTGAACTAAAAAAGAATTAACTAACGCAAATACATGAACGCAAACTCAAAGCATATTCAAATAAACTAATACAGGCACTTTTGAACTGTCAAGGGATCGGTCAGCCAGAAAGATGAAGCTAGTTGCCCATTCCAAAGCGTAGTAGGTACCTACTACGCTTTGGAGATGAACCAGCAAGAAACCCTTCTATACCAAAATATGTTTACTAAATATTGGTTAAATCATTCATGTCAAAATTATACATGTGAGAACGATGTAGAAAGACGTACACGTTACAAGCGTCTGTAATAAAAGGTTAAAATAAAATAAAAAACATTCAGAATTTAAAATAAATTAAAATAAGCCGTGGCAACTAAGAGATGACCAGTCCCTTCTGACGGCGCCCGTTCACGAACTACCCTCTAAGTTCGTCAACGAAGATACGAGTCCATCCGAAAGTAATTGATCCGACAAAACAAGTGTTAAATACAATTTTTCGGATGGGCCAAATCATGTCATGCGTAGGGACAAGTGTCAAATCGTGTTGTTATTCATTCGTAGTTCAGAAACCGAACTAATCTGATGTCCGTAAGAGATACAAGTTAGGGAGCGCCCGAAACTACGGAGTTCGTGCTTAGGGAATAGATCCCATGATTCGAGCGAACGAGGCGAACGAGCCTATCAAGAGGTCTTAACACAGGCCATTAGTTTTACCGTCGGAAAATTCCCATTACCAACCTCGAAATTAAACAGAAATAATCCGACGAATTTAGAATGAGGTTATCTATAACGAAAACCATTCCATTCGATTATCCCATTTTCCAATCAATCCTTCCTCCGACCGGTACTGTTATCTGACTAATCTATTAACGGTTTTATTGCTCTGGCTAAGTAAAGCACAATTTATCGTTATTCCACTATAAACAAACACTTAAATTAAAGAGTAATATACTGAACTAGCTGCCCGGCGCGACTTCGTTCGCGTGGTGTCCTACCCCTGACCCTAAACCTTCGCGGGCATATGCAGAAAAACTCACTAAAGTTTCAACAAAATTG
The DNA here is from genome assembly GCA_916610205.1 of Griposia aprilina. Classification (NCBI taxonomy): domain Eukaryota; kingdom Metazoa; phylum Arthropoda; class Insecta; order Lepidoptera; family Noctuidae; genus Griposia; species Griposia aprilina. The sequence continues at coordinate 3,464,122 of OU744300.1, read as the reverse complement.
GTCTAGCCCTTTCAGAGTACACAGAGGACAAACAAACAAACAATGATTTTTATTGGTGTAGATAGATAGATATAGATTCAGAAAGATGACAGTGTAATCTACATTATACCTGTTAAATAATGTACAGTTCGGGAAACAAATTGTTTATCAAATTTCATTTTGACAGTTCAACAGCATTCATTGTGTTATTTACGTTGTTAAGCAGACAAATTTTTAGAACATATGAAGTAATGCATGCAATGCATGTGATAGATAGCGTATTACACAATCAGGATCCTGGTTATAGCAATGTAATCAAAGCTATACAATTATATTCGCGGGATGGAAAATTAAAAAAAAACCTGGTAGTGTTTTTTTTTTATTGATCTACTTTTGGAAAATACAAACTTACTGTTATTATGAATTTTAGTACCCTTTAATAAACAACGTAAATGATTCTGAACGCTCGCTCGTACGTTGAAATTTTTCGTCGATTATTAAAAAGAAAATTACCTGATCCATACATTTTGACTGCGTAGGTATCCATACACTTTTCTATGAGGCAGCAAATTTGATTTTTGATAACCGACACAAAATTCTACGCTAGGGGGGGTCTACAATAATGTGCTAATCATGGTTACAGTTTGCACGTCGATGTCCCTGCCACTTTGTGTATGTATAGTTAGTTATTTAATAAGTGCACTTAATGTTTACTTAATTCTTAAAATAATTTATAATTTCAATCTGTTGTGCTTAAAATTATGAGTAATTAACATGTCATTTTAACAGCCTCTACCATTGGCGACACTAAAATCTACGCCTAGCGAACCTGGAACAGTTAGCCGTGCTACCACATTGCTGATTGGCAGAAATGGTAGCCACTCACATAACGATATACTTGCGCAATTATATCGTTACGTGTGTGGCTACCGGCCTATGCCAAGACGAGAAAAGATTGTCTCTTACCCTACTTTACCAGATCGAGTTCAAATTTTTTAGAACGCTTGTTTCTTTTCTTTTTTTTTATCGGCACGCAGCTAATTTTTTCCTGCCATGACAGCGCTAAAGTGTTCCATTTTTAAGTCGAGTGAGAATCTTTTTGTAAATGGATACATAAGGCTAATGAAGCGATTTTAAAGCGTGTTTAAAATGTTAACTAGACATGCTTGCTTCACTTCAGAGTTTAGCTTAACGGAATGTGTGATATTCAAAGCTGATTTTTTCGTGATTCCTCTTTTAGTGTCGTGGATTTTGTCGTTCGAATAAAAGGGATTTTTATCCAGCACCTGCTTTAATACATCGTTCTTACAACATGCTTTAATTATATGCTATTTTCGTCAGTTTTCTTTTTCTAGTTTGAAGCGCTAAGGCGGAAGGAATCTGAGAACGATAATCTCTTTCCATACCCGAGCAAGACTACCTCCTTGCTTATATTGTCCATATTTTGTTAGTATTCAATAAATTATCTTAATACTATCATTACAAAGCGATCGACAAAGGGTGGCTTTGCTCATAGAGTTGCTATAATATCATAATGAGTTTTATTCAAATACTTAGACCACATGAGTAAAGATAACTCATGTGCCTAGACTACTGCTTACGCTCCTTTAAATAAATGACAGAAAAACAAAAGCCATATTATCACGAACCTTTCTAGCAAGTACTTGTTCCTTATCAACACTTATTGCTAAGCTCGTAGCGGCGCATATCCTCTTAGAAAATCCGTCGGCGGATTGCTCTGCCTTAAGCTGCGTGTACACTATAGGAAATCAACAACGGGAAATATACAATGCTTAGTTGCTTTTATTCTGTGATATGAAGATTGGATTAAAAGAACGGTAGCAGCATTAAAGACAGGTATTTATTACATTTTATTACTGTCAATAGTTACTAGTACTGTTAATAGGAATACATTCAAAAAACATACAATAAACTCCGCCTTCTTCTCATGGAGGCAGAAACTACAGAACGCCACTAATAATCATAACATTACGCCTGCATTCCCCGAAGGGTTAGGCAGAGGTGTACCTATAGCACAACCACATTTCGCCAGTTATGTTTTAAGTCCCATGTAACAGGGGGCGAGCCTATTGCCATCAACCGGGCACAAATCCAGACTCCGGGCTGCTACCAAGAAATTCCAGATGGAAAAACCCAATAACACTTTGCCCGACCTGGGAATCGAACCCAAGACCTCATGCTCAGCAGTAGCGCTTGCAACCACTAGACCAACGATCAATAGTAATGTTAAATAGTGGACAGTTCCATGTAAGTTACTTATGTTTAAGCTCATGCTAGTGGATGATGAGTAATTTTTTCGCAAAAAATAATATTATTATAAATAGTAACATGAATACGATTGTTCAATGTTCAGGTAATTTAAATCTGAAGACTATATAAACATATTCGAAATATGGTCTGTACAAAAGCGGTCAAACTTTCATATTATATTAATTCCTCAGATAAAAGCTATCTGAAGATTGAAAAATCGGCCTTTAGATTTGTGAAACACTAAGATACGGATCTAAAACACTTCTAACAAAAACGACTCATACATATAAATAAGCAACGACACCTTTTACAGAACACCAACTTTGCAAATTAAAAGTTGCAGACTGCCTTCAGTGTGTAAGCCGTCTTATATTACGCTTCACGGAAGAAAAGACCGATAAAGTCTTCTTTTTTTTTCGCAAAAAAAAATTGCTGGTCCGCCATTTTTTTGAAATAAGATTACAGATGAATGGAAATAATAAATCTTTGAACGTTGAATTATAAAAACAGGTGGGCATTGACACTTAGTTGATATTTTTTCCGTTGCGATGGGACGATTGAATATTGAGGGTGAATCTTTTGTCATTTGTTTGACGACAGACAGACAATCAACAATAGTTTTCGCCATAACCATTCTTATCAAGAATCATTTTTTTGCAGAAAATACAAGTGTTACCAGTTGTAAAAGTTGGTAGTTTATGTATAGTTCATATTTTGCCTGTTAGCATAATCAGCGTATAATGTTCGCACTGCTGGGACAGAAGCCTCCTCTCTGTGAAAGAGAGTGGGCCGTAATCAACCGCGCGAGCCCAGTGCTGGTTGGAAGGGAAGGGCGTGCAAATTTATTTTACGTTACCAAATAAATTATTTTACAAAAATATACAAATAATTATGTTCTAATCACGGACTACAAAAAAAAGAAGGAATCCGCGCCACGCGTATCGCAAGTGAAGCACTTGTAGGTATGCCTGGACGGTTTGTACAAACATGCCTCACGCACACATTTACATCATAAGGTGCCGTCCGGCCGCCATTACGCGGCACTACGGCGTCATTGTAGGTACCGTTTAAGTCATGTAATAAAATAAAATAAAGCCTTCTTGTATTGTGAAATGGTGTAAAAATAATTCTACAGCCTAGAAAAAGTGTCAGTGAATAACATATCACAAGTAAGACACTTATTTACACACAAACACATAGATCGGTACGGTGATTCACTTTCGATATGCGTTGCGCGGAGTGCTTCTTTTTTTTCTAGTCCGTGGTTCTAATGTACATTTTTTTTTTCTTTATGCTCCAAAATTCTCGTAATCTACTATTTGTATTATAAAGGAACAGGATGTAAAGTTCACTTATACCTCCATAGAAAAGGGAGGATCCTGCGACCAGACGGGTGTCGTGTCTGGAGGGCAAGTGCCCGACGACTGATGTCGGGGCGTTATATATAATTATACTAGTTACGCGGTAAATTCTGTTTGCGCGATGCAGGATTTTGTGTGACGTCAGTGTAACGCGTAGCTCGCATGCGGCGTTGTAGATGCCGCTACAGTATCACCAAGCAGTGTTACTATGTGGGTATGATATGAATGTAGGTGAGGTCTGCGGGATGGCAACACATCTGATATTCCCCTGGTATTGCAGATGTCTGTACTGTCACTTGTCATTAGAGGAGCCACCATGTCTGACAACAAAAAAAAAACGACACGTTCAAATCTCTGCTTACCAACAAAGACTCTGTTTCTAACAGACTGAATGGAAATAAATCCTTCATTCCTATAGCAAAGATATTCCAGGAGACATATTCGTACAGTTTAAATCCAAAGCCGGCTTAATGTAGACTCAGATGCCTGGACGGCTTCCAAAGATTTGTACCAAAGAAAAGTTAAAAGATTTTCACTTCTTTTTCTCTAAGTTGCATGTAGTAATTGGATTTTGAAATAACGTTGTGCAGTGTTGCCAGATGAGAATAAAAAGTAAAGCTTGGTTGATGGTTTTAGTCTTACAATGTTTATTCTATTATCTTTAATTAGGCTTATTTAAACAGTCTATCCTTAAACAGTTAAAGCGATGGGAAGATGATTTTAAGAAAGTAGCAGACCCGGAATGGTTACGTACAGCAAGGGAAAGGAACGAGTGGAAACCCTTAGAGGCGGCCTTTGTCGAAAGACAAGCTGTTAAGAGGGGAGATCCACCGAATGCCGAGAATGTGATTTAGTTTAAGTTAATTAGTTTTCTTACCTCTATTTTCAACTTTCAATTAACTGTTTTGTCGAATAAGTTAAAAACGAACAGTAAAGAAGGCTTATTTTATTTATTTATTATATAATCAGTCTTCCCACACATAACTTCAATACCTTCTCGACAGGGGCGTAGCTACCGCCGTATCAGCCGTATCATTGATACGGGGCCCCCACGCTACATGGGCCCCCCGATACGTCGTAAAAATTTGTAAAATATTATCCGTAATTATTATTGATGAGAGGCCTGTAATGAATGAGTACCTAATGAAAAAAAAAACTTGAGAGGTGTCAAGGGACACCCGAATGGAACGAAGTTCCTTTGTTGTTGTTTGTTGTTGTTGTCGTTGGGATTGTTGTTGTTGTTGCGAAATAGAAATGAAAATATCTGGCTTGCTTTCTATAAGAGAGAGAGAGACAGACAGAGAAACATGCGACGCCGCACAGCTTACAATAGCTTACTATAGCAAAAAGTGTCGTGACAACTTTTCGTAAGAATTTTTTCCGTCTAGCCCCCTTTCACAACGCGCGATAAGGAACTTCGTTCCAAAAATTTGCGAAATTTGTTTGTGGCTTCAAACTCAAAGCATTTATTTCAATTTAACTATTTACATTTGAATTGTCAAGGAGTCAGTCGGTCAGAAAGATGAAGCTAGTTTTAGCCCATTCCAAAGCGTAGTAAGTACGCAAGACGGGCAAGAAACTCACAATAATAGCTTTACTTTCCAAGTCTGTGTGATATTTTGTAAAAAAAAAAACAATACCTTATGGTAGGTATTGTTTTTTAGGGCTTCGCTGCATTCGGGTAGAAAGGGCCCCTCATAAATTTCGATACAGGGCCCCTTTAGGACTAGCTATGCCACTGCTTCTCGAACCAAATGTATGGGGACGACGTATTATTTTTTCGCGATTATGATGGTGATCCCATAAAGAATGTTGTCCAGTTTGATGGTCTTTACCACACTCTTAATTTTGGTCACTCTTTTCTGATACACGCTGTATAGGTTTTATTGGGCGGTTCCTTTGATGGCGTTTATGGACGTGTCTGAGCCAGAAAATGCTTGCACTTTTAAACCCTATAAAAAATTCCAAGTAGGTAATGGTCGCCAAACATGGATATATATAAAGAAAGAAAAGAAACAACACAACACAACATAACACAACACTAGATCATAACAACAACGACACAACAACAACCGGCGCGTATAACATCACGCCTGCATTCCCCGAAGGATTACCGCCATTTTTTTTAATTTACCTTTTTTTTGTGTACCTTTGGTAAACCCACATTACGCCAGTTATTTGTAAGTCCCATGTCATTCATATCTAAGTCATTTATACCAAGAAAATTAAGCCAAAGAAACCTAAAAACTTCTCTTATTTCTATAGAACAGATGCCTCTGTTGGGTGTCACAGCCGTGCGAACAAATTAAAAGTATCCCATCAAAAGGACATCCTCAAGGTGCCGGTAGCAGTGCCTTCTACTTTACAAATCCAATTAACTTCACTCTAAAGTACAGAACCATTCTATTATTACTCAAGACAGGACCAGGAAGCATAAACGCAACCTAATTTACGCCACGAAAAGTGAGCCGCTGAAATTACGTTACAGATTGTATTGTGGTTGAAATAACATGATGATGTTACTTATTTATTGTAACGGTCCTACTTAGGTACTGTGTTTTACAACGAATTTGACTCACGTGAATTATTTGATTCTCGTACTCACGTAAATTACTCACATTACGCGTCACAAATTAAGCCTGATTACGCTCATCTGGTTTCTTACAAATTGTCTTATTTGATCTTTAAACAAGACAAACCAAATTACAACTCAGTATTATTACCTGTCTCAACTCTACACTCAATACGACATATCAAAGGAGGAGGAATCTTTTGAACCTCTTTGAACACTGTTGATTTCGTTCGAGACTTATTGTCTTTGCCTGGCCAAAGAGGCTGCTTCCATTTTTAAAAGGGACTCTGATTCAATATGGCGGACAATGGAGTCTGGATTTGAAATATTGAAGCGAGAAAAGCTGAGGCTGTTGGCTTAGAGGTCGATATGGTGTGGGTTTAAAAAGGACCCGATGCCGAACGCCGTGAATCGACCAAAGAAGCATTGATAATATTATTTATTATAGCATATTTGGTTAATTATCAAAATTAGTAGTATGCTTGCTTGCTGCGGCAACCTTTCCAGAAATAATATTAAAAAAGAAAACTTACTAGTAGATATATGTATTTTAAATTTAGGTATCAAAAATTAAGGTTGAATTTAACTAAGAGCTGTGTGATTACTTCGTAACACGATTACAATAGCAATGCCGTTCATTTTGACAATTAAACAACATTCATTGCGTTATTTACGCTATCGAGCAAACAAATTTTTCAAACGTATGAAGCAATGGATTAGAATTTTTATCAACTGCTATTGAAATTAATTTTTAATTAATATACATTAAAATTCTTAGACACAATAATAACAAAACTAACTATTAACACTGTTGAAATTGTTTTGTGAACGCATTAACGCAATTAGGGCGATGTTCACGAGTCTTGAGAACACCTCAGGCATATAAAAGCTAATTTGTTAAGAATATTAAGTATTCCCATTTCATTCCAGTTTTATTTTTAGTAAAAAAAGCAATCCTTTTAGTTTACAGTGGGTACCCAAAAACAAATGCCAATAACCCCAATTTGTTAACATCTAAAGACTTAAAATAAGTTCTCCTATTTATATTGTCTAAAACACAAAAAAGTTCTTTAGTCCGACACTCGTGTCTCGAAATATTAAAGATCCTAAGCTTTTATACTTTACAGTCATTTTCTTTTAATAAAATACAAACTCTTCATGGCCTGAAATTAAATTTCCTTTATGTTTCAATTTTAGAAGTAAAATAGTGGCTAGCAATTTCTAAAATGTATTATATCTAAAAACGGCTTTAGTATATCCTTTGCGAAATTGGTCCGAATAACTTAGCGTCTCCTGTATTCAAGCTCTAAGTAAACTGAAGCGAATCCCGCGCGGGATACGGGACGAAATTCGCTCGCACCGATTGTGTCGACTAACTTGTATGGAGGTGTTCAAATCGGCGTGAATATGGTCGCTTGACTTAATAATCGACGCGTGCAGTTACGTCCCGCATCCCGCGCGGGATTCACCCCAGTGTGGCCAGAGCTTTACATTTCTATCGCAAATATCTTTTTAATAAAAAAAATATCTCGCAAATATGTTTTCAAGAGTTAGAGAAAAAGTTGTTACTTTTTATGTTATTCATCGGGAAAAAAGCAGGCGGGCAGCCTGATGACAAGTGGATACTGCCGCCTGTCTGCAATACCAGAAGCATCGCTGCTGCATTGCCATTCCAGGGTCAAAGCTGAAATGTCGTATGTTCCTGTAATTACAGCGGCACCCATATCCTTCAAACCGGACTCAAAACTCAAACTCAACTCAAAGCATTTTTTTCAAATAAACCAATTACAGGAACTTCTGAATTGTCAAGAGGTCGGTCAGTCAGAAAGATGAAGCTAGTTACCCATTCCAAAGCGTAGTAGGCACCTATGCAGAAGAACAGGCAAGAAACTCCACGGACACTCTTTTAAATCAAAATATGGTTACAAAATATTAGTTACATCATTCCTGTTGAAATTATGCATGTGAGAAGGATGCAGAACATTAAAGGCGTCCGTACAAAAAAAACAAATATAAAATTAAATTAAAATAAGCCGTGGCAGCTAAGAGATGACCAGTCCCTACTGATGGCGCCCGTTCACGAATATGACCGTTCGCCGTTCGCACCGTTTCGGAACACAGGAACGGTGCTTGATAGCAGAACTAAGTATAGCAACTGGGTTTGTCTTCATTTTATGGTTACGATATATCCTCTGTGTAGTATTTTTATTACAATTATGTTTGAGTTGGCATAGTCTAACCTTATGCATTTGAATATTGTATTTTACATGAAGCGACTGCCTAACGGGCTTTGTGGACTGTTATAGCGAAATAGAATATACATTTTCAATGCACTGTATTTGACATGTCTATTATTCTTTTGCCTTTCATGCAGAGAAAACAAAGATACAATATCGTGACATGGTCGTTACTAGAGGCGTAGCAAATCACGGCCTAAGTTTTTAGTCCGTTTGCAGAAACACACATATTTATGTCCTAGAACCAATAATTCGAAGAAATGTGACATTTACCAATCGCACTGATCTCGCGAGATGGATTGGGAAGAAGAGGCCTGTGTCCCAGCAGTGGAAACATTATATTCGGAATATGCTAGCAGACACACTGCCTAATTCTACAAAGTGACGTGGACCTTATCATATTAAATTACGATTGAAATCTATTCACTAAAAAAATCAGCTAGCTCGACAAAATGTATGGCACCGCAGATATTTTTGTGAATGGATTTCTGACAAATTTTGTATATCTTCTAAGTATATCATGTAATATACGTAGTACTCGTATAGCTTAATGTGATAAGGTCCGCACCGCTTTGTATAATATCGAAAGAAAAAAATCGCATAAATGTATACAAGATTTTCTCGAACATCTTTGACCTTTGCAACCTCTAGGGACGTTTTTTGTTGTATTTTTAGAACACAGTTCGACTATCTGCCTTTATAACCCCCAGGAGTAGATAACTCAGTTAATCCTTAAACGGAGACCACACTTCAGAAAACTTAAGACAAGTAAATATTCAACAAGAATTAGCTCTGGCCACACAAAAGGGAATCCAAAGTCACGTGACTATATGCAACAATTGTCTGCTATAGCATCATCAGCCTATAATGTTCCCACTGCTGGGACATAGGCCTCCTCTGCGAGAAGGAGTGGGTCGCAGCTCACCACGCGGGTCCAGTGCGCGTTGGTGGATGTCACGTCTTCGAATTTTTGGTTCTAGAACATACCGTTACCTCACGTGTGTCCGCTGTCGAGGTGTTCAACCTCCATACAAGGACATGAGTTGACAACATCGGCGTGAGCGAATTTCATCCCGCATAGCGCGGGATTCGCTTCAGTTTAGCCTGATCTTTATATGAAAACTTGTGTAGGTAGGTGTTTAATCAAAACTTTTCAGACTTTCTTATTATCTGAATTTATGTATACACCTAAGTACAAATGTGTATACCTACTTGTTGACGAATTCTATTAAAAACTAGATGCCAAACTATATTCTTGAACTTTACTTAAGCAAATAAGTGTTTATGCTAGAGACTTATCACGTTCACTTGGATATATTTACAGGGTTGAAAATAATAAGTAACAAAGTTAGCTCTTAAGCTAGATTTACTTACTGTTGTGCAGACACTTGCTATAATTGGATAACTCGACGAGTACCTTAGAAAATATGGTTAACAATAAATCTTCTGACAGATTTAGATTGACGATGAGGGCATTAGGTAAGCCTTTAATAGAGCCTGTAGCGGTTTACCGTGCTCGGTCCCAAACTTCAGCACAATCCTTTAAAAAAGTTTTTTTTTTTTGCATGATCAGAAATTGGAACCCGTTCTTCAGGTCGTACTTATCTTAAACTAGCTGCTGCCCGCGGCTTCAACCGCGTGGAGGTCAGAAATAATCCCATGGGAACGTGCTATCGGAACAAAAAGTAGCCTATGTATGCTTATAACATTCGCTATCTGCCAGTGAAAGTCCCGTCAAAATCGGACCAGCCGTTTCGGAGATTAGCCGGAACAAACAGACAGACAGAAAAACAGACAAAAAATAAATATGGTATTTTGTTCTAAGTACCGTATATACTTTCTTATACATTTTGTAAAAACTGTTATTTTGACGTTACAAACAGACACTTCAATTTTATTATTTGTATAGATATGAAGCAGTTACTCAAAATTATTTTGTGTAAAGAAAAATTAAAATCAGGTACGAACAATGTTCTCCGCGGAATGAGATTTCTTTCAAATTCAAACATTTATAAGAGTTTTCCTTATTCATAGTCTTTGAATGAACATAATCTATAGCGCTTTTTAAATTGCAATCCAATGGCGAATTCATCAAGCAGAGATAAAAATTCTAAAACATAATATTAAGTATATTTTTACAAAAATATTCAGTAAATAAGCTCCTTGAGATTTTTCTTGAATGAATGAATAAAGGTAAAGATTAATTATTATGAGTATTGAAGTGCACAAAATGGTCACCCAGCTATGAACTGATGGCGGTTAACTCAGCTTAACCGCGTTCTTCTAGAGACCATTCAAAAGTTCGGTTTAGAGACCAAACGAGCGAATGATCATTCTTTTTATTTATTTAGAATCTTTGACAAAAGATATACACAATACAAGACATATAAATAATGGGCAACATCAGGTATTAAGATGTTTTTTTTTTGTGGTGTTCTTCACTGATAGAAAACTACAACATGCACAATAAAGGTACAGTTAATCTTAATACAATGTGTAATTTATATAACGCATAACCTCTTAGGGGGTCATTGTACTGATCATTATGTACAACTTTTACTATGGGACCAAACCTGAAATCGCGACAAATAACTTTGTTACAAAACAACAACCGACTTCCAAAAAAGCACTAAAACACTGGCCACCGACTTCCGAAATTAAAGTTTTTTTTCACGTCTTTTAGTGTTTCTTCTTGGAAGTCGGTTGTTTTTTTTTTTGTAAAAAAGATTTTATTTTTCACTTTTTAGTTGCGGTACCTACCCCACACAAATTCATATACCACTACTTGGTATGTAAATAACATTGACAGGAAATTATTAACACATCATCAATATAAACTAAGTGCAAAAAATATGAAGTAGTAAGGATAACTCAAAAACTACTGGTCAGAACTTGATCAAATTTAAATGGGACCCACATGTAAAGCACCAGCTATCAAATAAAAAAGAATCATCCAAATAGGTTAACCCAGAAAGTTCTGAGCTAACACATATAAAAAAAAACAGTCGAATTGAAAACCTCCTCCTGTTTTTGAAGTCGATTAAAAAATCAGCTGTTCGCTACATTGTGACGAGTTATGCGAACATAAATGTAGCAACATTATTTGCAGCAACGTTTCGGTACCGTATTATCAACTCAACAGGTTGCCACGAAGTACAATACACGCGATGCTCCTAATCGTGATGGATTAGCAAAAGGTAACATGTACCTACCTACATGTTACAGTATAACGCATTGCAGCGAACAACATAAGTGACAGGATAAATAATTAAGGTTAGTTGGCAATAGGGACAGAAGTCGCGATAAGTATTTACACCAAATAATAAAACCAGCTTAATACTGCCCCACTGTATGGCACAAGCTTCTTCTCATACACAGAAGCCACGAGCATTGATCACCATGCTTGCTCAAGAGGGGTTGACGATTTCAGACTTTCATTAACTATAAGTCAATGTTTCCTCACGATTTCAGCAATATCCAAGATTACACCATGAACTCGAATATTTTATTTTACTACTGCTACCATCAACTGTGGCAACTTTATTGTATTTAAATATCCGTCGATTACTTAAAATATGTTACGCATAGTCGATTTTTAGGGTTCCGTACCAAAAGGGTAAAAACGGGACCCTATTACTAAGACTTTGCTGTCTGTCCGTCCGTCTGTCTGTCACCAGGCTGTATCTCAAGAACTGCGATAGCTAGACAGTTGAAATTTTCACAAATTATGTATTTCTGTTGCCGCTATAACAACAAATACTAAAAACAAAATAAAATAAATATTTAAGGGGGCTGGCTCCTATACGATAAACGTGTTTTTTTTGCCGTTTTTATAGATAATGGTACGGAACCCTTCGTGCGCGAGCCCAACTCGCACTTGGCCGGTTTTTTCTACTTTTGTATTGCTTTGATATTAAATGGCTGCTACAGATTTTTAGTAACCGAGAGATATTTAACTACACGTCATGATTAAATTTGCTCATGGAAAGTAAAGATGCACATTCACACATGCACATTGTTTTTTTTTTAAATGTTTTTGACGTGATAACGTCTCATAAATCGATGAACTCCGGCTGCACGCACGAAAAAGCATGACTCATTGTCACGTTCCGCCATGACGTTGTCACGTAAAATTATCGTCCGTAAACCGACTTTATAGACAAGCATTTTTTTGTCTGGTAAATGTATTATATTAATTAATTTTGCGTGCCATAAGGCAAAATGTATCGGGACTCTCATCAAAATAACCATCATATCCGTCACCTACATTATTTGGCAAATAAATGATTTGTATTTCTATTTCTATGCCAAAGTTGACAGTATCTGTTTTGTTATAACTTGAGCTGAAACAATTGTTTTGCATACCCTCGCTTATAAAGCTTAGACTTCCTCCCCTGCCTCGCCTCACCCCAGCTATGTTGGGGTCGGCTTCCAGGTTTACCGGATGCAGCTGAATATCAATATTTCATATAGAGCGCCTGCCTTTCTGCTATAAAGGTAGAAATTTTAACCAGTGCGCAAACTGTAACCATGAATTCAGCATCTGATGCTAGACCCCTTATCATATACATTTTAAGTCGGTTATCAAAAAAAAAACAGCTGTTTCATAGAAAAGTGCAATGCCTTTTTTTTTTTTTTTTTGGGTGGGAAATCATCAAATGACCTCTCCCGCTCTGGGCGGAGCGGAAGGGCGTGTCAGACTCTTACTGACTAAAACCCACCCGTGTTCCGTCAGTTGCCTGTGCGCCAGGGCCACGGTAACTCTTTCGAACAATCCGCGACCTCGGCAGGCATCGGCCCTATCGGACCCCTTCAATGATGCTGACATCTCTTTGAGGCGCGCGTGGAACACGACGCGCCGTCGTCCCGGGCCTGGTCCTTACCGGACGGCGAGCTGCCCACGCCTACGCCTGCCTACGTGGTCAAACTGTATGGAACATCATTTTTTGTATTTATTTAACCATTTATGTATGGTCAACAAATGTGATAAGTAACCAGGGTCGTCGGATATAGTTGAATTTTAGTAAGAAACCGATGGATGTTTTCGAATGAAATTAAATTTGATAAATTACCTGTTTGTTTTCTATTAATTAAAGTAAATTTTGTTCGAAAACTTTCAGCGGTTTCTTACTAAACTTCAACTATATCGACGACCCTGGTAACTTATCTCTTTCGGTGACTGTACACACATATATAAACAGACAAGAAGAAAGGAACAGAAAAATAGGTACAAAGGTGATGCTTATTTCTAAAGAAATCTCTTCCAGCATACCTGCGATAGGATTTTGTTTTTTTTATAAACTTCAAAAATTCACTACGCTAAGGGGTTTAGAATCCTATGCGGAATTCATGGTTACAGTTTGCGCACTGGTTAAAATTTCAACCTGTATAAGATAGTAGCGACCCGCCGCTGCTTTGAATGGTTTATACGACTCAACAGAACATCGAGATTTCTTTATTATTTGTTAGTTTAATATTAATAATTATAAAACGTTTATTTTCTCTACACAAGTTAGGTACTTACAGCTAATATTCGAAAATGGTGCACGAACAAGGAGCTAACTTTGTGAGAGACTGGTGCCTGCAGTAGGTTTATATAAAAACCTGTATAACAGGTCACCCGGGCGCTCCCACGGCTAGATGCCTGTGATTTGGACCATCATAGCAATGCGCAGTAATACTTAACTAAAGTAGAATCAAAAATAAAAGTCAGCAAATGAGTGGAATTCTCTACCTGCGCCTGTGTTTCCGACCGCATACAACCCAAATATCTTCAAAGTGAGAGTGAACAGGCTTCTTCTGGGTAAGCTCACTCCATCGTCGACTTTGTCTCTGTCATCTCTGACCTAGACAAGAGTCAAGAGCAAACCCGCCTAAAATTAAAATAAAAGAATTAAGAAACAAACAACAAAAAAAAAAAAAAAATTTGGAAATACCAGACTGTGTGTTAGTAACTAAAGAAAGTGTATAAGAGAGATGTGAGAGTGAATGTGAGAGGTTGCTTGAGTTAGTTTGGTGCGAGTATGGTTGACGGTATGGATGGTATAGAAGCAGCAAAGGGGATGAGTAGTAGGTAGAAATAGTCTATCTGAGAGGGATCAACAAATTCTCAGTTCCCTGATAGCGAAGAATTTTTAAATAAGTAGTGACTGAAATTTTACATTTGTGTAATATTAATATACTATACACATAATGCTTCCGGAATAAATTCTATAAATGACGGTGACAACCGCATCATAGAACGTCGCGTAATTTAGAAGAAACACCCAGACTATTTATAATATGTATAGATAAAAAAATAAAAAAAAATATTGCAGAAACTTGCACAACTTTTACAGAAAATCTTACATAGGGACCTCCTTTTAAGACAAAGATATACCTGTGCTAGGAGATCCCACTAAGGTAGATTTAGATAAGGTTCTAATCTTTATGGACCTTAGAAGAAAATTAATCACGTCTGGCCAGTAACTTGATGCAGTACCTACCGCACTAGATTACTGTGAACAAAACCACACCGTGTGTAAAACGTGTATCTACCACAAGATAACAAAGACCCTTTGCTACAAATAAAAGGCAGCTCAGAAACACAAACACTACTGATGTTTCTTCCCCTTAGGTTAGTAAAGGGTCTGGTCACAACACACGAAGATAGCAGAAGGTAAATTCAACAAAGACTGGACTTAAACTAAAAGAGACATCGCTAAAACACGTTACCATAGAGTTTGAGGTGACGCTGACGTGTGTGCGATGGCTATGTGCGAAGGGCCACCAACCATAGGAACTGAAAGTTTCTGGAATAGCTGTCACAAACTTGACATGCAGCTCAGCTTTCAACCTTCCTTTTACCCTTTTGCTGTACCCTACAGGGTCCATAATGATCTCAATTATATATTTACCACCTAAGTACACATTATGGTAAAGCAATAAGGATATTAAGTATTGATTATTGCATCCAAATTAGATATTATATGCAATGGATTGTGCGGTAATGTCAAAACTAAAGCGGTTGTGATTGTGGGTGTGATACGTTATATAAGGTGCTGGTAAAGGTCACCTTTTATCACAACTTTCAAGTAGCAGCAGGACTGATCATTGTGAAACCCAATGGTATGATAAAAATCTATCAAAACCTGTACCCTGCAATGGAGAACATGCGAACGAAAAAGGGCCTTCTGTCTCTCCTGTTTTGTGCGTTACATCAATCACAACTGATTGACGTTTCTCTCGTACATACATCTCGGAGCCGTATATAAATGTTTTGTTCACACGCTTTCCTTCAGCGGATCAAATGATACATGTTTGTAGAAGTTCAATCTGATGTAAGCGTTGGATCAAGTCTGATCTTTGAGTTTGAAAGGATATTTGGGTAGTGATTTTGATACCAGACTACGGCAAAGCCAAATGGAAGCCATATGTCTTTAGTAGTTTATATTTTTGTGTTTTAGAGGTGGAAAACAAGGTGTTATTACTCGTAAATTCAAGTTCTGTCAAAACACGCACGAAAAGTATGCAAAACAATAAATGAAAAAAATATAGGAAATGTTGAGTAATGTGAATGTTGAATGATGCAGAAGGTATCTTCAAACACTATCAGCATTCGTGTATTACCTACTTTACGATCAGCTTATAATAATCACACAAAAGCTAAAAGCCTCTCTTCGTACAACTATCAATTGATTCACCGTTATTTGATGGATACACTTTTATAACTTTGAAATCTCATATTGGTACTTACATGTAAGGTATTGTACCTACTCTTTAGCTAGTGGTTCAAACGCAGCCTTCAAACCACGGTCTGTAAACCTAGTCTAGTATAAATCCGGCCTTATTTAGGTACTCTTAGAAAATAATTTCCGTGGAATGTAAGCAAAAGTATTTCCACAGAAAAAGAAGCACCTTATTATGTGCATAAAGATTTTTTCCACGCTGACTAATGAATGCTTAATCAGTTCCCGCCATCAAAATAGACCCTGGCAATAATCCCAGAAAATGCCAGAAAAGTATAAAAAGGAAAATTTTCATACAATTACTTTTTCCATACTTTTCACGTTTTCATCGTCAGCAACATTTTTAATTTTCTTTAGACGATTCACCCCTCAACTTCATTTTGCACGAAATTATTCAATTAGATACTTAAGCTTGGTATTCGTGATTAATTCAACCCTTTTTTTTTTCATTTGCGTTATCGTTTAGATCAAAATTTATAAGAGGGTCTTAGGAAATATGAATGGAGGAAGTTCCACTTGTAAACTGGTTTGATTGGGAATAAATCGACGAAAAAATTATGGTATCATGACATTTTAGAATTTCCATTTCGATCTCGATTTAGAAATAGAAAAACATATCAAAAAAATTAAAAATAAACAGAATACGACGATTTTTTTAATTACTTTTATAGTTTATATTACATCCTGTGCAGTCAAACTTTTGTTTACATCAGCTCAACTTTGCTCAGAAGTAAGTACAGTACAACTATTAGTAAATTACATTAAGTTAAAAGAGTATTAACAACTCTATATACTTCCAAGTCGATTGAGAGCATCCGGACTGCACCAAGTGTAAAGACAACTAATAGAAATCCGACGACTGACTGAAAATAGTAGTATAGTACATCAAATGAAATCATTTTGTAGAGTAGCTATATATGTAAGAAATTGGCTGTGCTCGAAATAAAACATTATTTACATACTCTTATAAACGAGTTTGTACTCGTTTATAGAGTGTGTAAATAATGTTTTTTTTTAACAACACCTACACAGAAACTGAACAGGATAATTAATAATTATATTACATCATAGGTACATATTAATATGACATCCGGAATTTTATAATTATTTTTAGACACTACCCACTCAAAGATATTTTGATCCTGCTAATCCTCATTGGCAGAATGATCCTCGTTATCCCGGATTGCTGAAAGCCAATTAAAACTTATAATTGACTTTTTTGACAGTCACCATCCAAACATTAAGGAAACGTTAGTTTGTTTGTCAACAAAGATTTCAAAGGAAGGAAGGTTAAATAACTTTAATAAACATTTATCGCTTAAGGAAAAAGGAATAAATTACTTTTCTGATATTTGAAAATAATTTCAGTGAGTGGTTATTGGGTTTTTCTATCTGGAATGTGTGTGTTGGATCATTAAGTTCCCTTCAAAATGGTTGAGCTGAATGGTGCTAATCCTTAGGTCATGTTCATAAACGAAGTCATCTCTTAGCTGCCACGGCTTATTTTAATTTAATTTAAGATTTGATTTGCTTTTTGTCTTTACGGACGCTTTTAACGTTCAGCATCGTTCTCACATGCATAATTTCAACATGAACGCTGTAACCAATATTTTGTAACCATATTTTTATTTAAAAGAGTGTCCATGGATTTTCTTGCCCGTTCTTCTCCATAGGTACCTACTTCGCTTTGGAATAGGTAACTAGCTTCATCTTTTTGACTGACCGACCCCTTGATAATTCAAAAGTGCCTGTAATTGGTTTATTTGAAATAAATGCTTTGAGTTTGAGATTAAATTTCTCAGCACCA
Organism: Griposia aprilina; assembly: GCA_916610205.1. Taxonomy (NCBI): domain Eukaryota; kingdom Metazoa; phylum Arthropoda; class Insecta; order Lepidoptera; family Noctuidae; genus Griposia; species Griposia aprilina. Next base: position 3,446,168 of record OU744300.1, on the reverse strand, counting down.
GCCCGGAGTCTGGATTTGTGCCCGGTTGATGGCAATAGGCTCGCCCCCTATTACATGGGACTTAAAAATACCTAGCGATAAGTGGATGTACTATAAGTAGGTACACTTCTGCCTAACCTGTCGGGGAAATATGGCGTGATGTTTTGGTATGTTATTATTAAGAAAATCACCACCTACCAAGCATCAAAAAAGCGCCATTACATTGCACACAAAGCTCAGTATATATAAAAATATCCTTCAAAACAGAACACAACAATGCCAGTAGAGACTGGAAAAAGATATAAACAACCACACTGTAGTAACAATTTGACATTGACAACACCTTTATGTCGCAGGAGTAAGGGTCATTTTCGTAGTGCTAGTGTTACTACTGATGTGCGTTGAACTGTTCGTTATTGTAGTAGTGCTTCCCCGAACGAACTCTTTCACAAGGAGTTTTCCAAACCTACTACTTATATACGTTCACAAATCTGTCGGTATTCTGTAAAAATATCACCGTGAAAACTTAGTGAAGTGAGCTTGAAATGAGCTAACATTCTACCTGTAGTGGCATCTACGTCGCCACATGCGAGTTACGTGTCACACTGACGTCATGCAAAATCCTGCATCGCGCAAGCAGAGTTTACCACGCAACTAGCATATAATTATACAACGTTCCGACAGCAACCGTCAGGCAGTTTCCACTAGACACGACACCCGTCTGGTCGGAGGATCCTCCCTTTTCCATGGAGTTTGAGTGAACTTTATACTCTGATCCTTATACCTCTATGCTAGGGATTGACAATATTATCAATTCACTTCACTTAAGTTTCAGGCTGACATTTTTACAGAATAAATCGGCTGGTCTTACATTACATGTGTGTCGGTTGCTAGTACAGTCGACCACACGTCGAATAAGAGGCCTCTGACGTGGGCCTACTGTACTACGCACCTGACCTTTACATCACTGATAAAGTCGAAGTATGACCTACAAATAAGACATATTAACAGATTAAAAAAAAAAAAAGGATTGTGTGGTTTTAAGAAACCACGGTAAAACTATTTTTTTTTTACAATATAGACATTTAACTAAAATTTCGGAATAATATTCCATTAAGGGTATAAAAATCGCTTCATCAATCTCCCCCTCCCAACCCTCCACCCCCCACTCCCTCCTCCTCGGCTGCTCTGACGAGCGCCTTTCACTTTATCCCTACTCCGCGGCCGACCGTCACGCGACATGCAACACACAGACGAAAAAGTATGAGACGATGTAATAAAAGTTTCACTTTAAAAACGGGGCAGTCTTTGAGGACTGCCGATAGAAGTGAAAACTAAGTAACATGTAAACCCGCTCATGGGAAGCGTGCGGTGACGATGACGCGAATTTCACGCTTTTTGTTCACCCAAAAAGTACACATATATACACAGTATACATATAGCTCATGTCAAGCGTTCGGTGATGATGACGCGAGTTCCATGGTTTTTGTTTACCCAAAAAGTGTCCAATGCTCCTAAAGAAGTTTTCACTTCAAAAACTATCTAATGCCTTTCATTCTTCTTCTCAACATACGATAAATAACTAATTCTTAATAACTTTTTTTTCGTCATTCAATCCTCACATTCCTTTTAAAAAAATCTCGTAACAATCTTCATTTTCTTTCAACTCAAAAGCTTTTTCCCTGTCAAGTGTTTGCAAAGAAAGACGTAAGTGTATAGATTTTCTCATAAATTGGAGGAGCTCATTATGCTTGTTCTCGTAAATTCTCGTATCGTGAATTTATTAGCAGTACGATACTAAACGTGCTTAGTTTAATATTCTTATAAAGGGGGATTTCTGATAACGCTGTGTCTTGTTTGATCTACCTTCAAACGAGGTGAATAGGGAAGCAGGAGTGAATCGGAACGAAACTTTAAAAGGGATTTTAACATTGAAATAATATAGTTTGTTGCTAACAAAAGCACTTAATCGTTAATTATAATACAGTAAACACATTAGAGTTATTTTTTTGCAACATACTATATTATTTTAATGTTAAAATCCCTTCTAATGTTACATCTCGATTCACCCCGTTTGACGGTAATAATCTTCTAATATGAGAATGGGTAGTAAACTTTTAAACACGCATGGGGCGACTGCGTAGTGATTGAAGCAGGCCATTTGTTAACAGCTATAATCTTCTTCGTCATGTCGATTTTATAAGAGTTTGTTATAGTTTTTTTACTCAGCCACGTCGACAGCGTTGACACTGGCTTCTCAAAGGTCTTTCATAGTGTAGGTGCTATTGCACAGAGAAAATGACAAGAGGTGGGGCATCATTTGAGGTGTAGCACCACAATCGTATTGTGGCTTATTAACCGACTTCCAAAAAGAAGGAGGTTATATGTTCGATTGTACGTATGTTTTTTTTTAATGTATGTTCACCGATTTCTCCGTCAATTGTGGACCGATTTTGAAAATTATTTTGTTATTTGAAAGGATATGCTCTCGAAATGGTCCCATTGTCACCAAGTCACAATCTGATGAGGGGATCCCATGGAAATCGAGGTAAATCCTCAAATTTTATAGGCACACGTATAGCGATTTGGGTATTTTTTATAGTAACTCGTGCATGTGCTCTTGGGAAGCACCATTCGGTGAATTGGAACTGATGATGAAGACCAGAGGTGGCCACCGGAACTTCTCAATAATAAGTATTTCACGGGTTGCGATTCGATTTTAATATGCTTGCTAAGCAATTTATGCTCGTCACAATGCATATGGTGAAATGGAGCCGATGGTGGCTTCACCATCGGCTCCAGTGGTTTTGGTTCTTAACAGGAGAACTCCTCAACAATTAACGTCCCTGCGTCGGGAAAAGGAATATTTTGTAAAAGAAGATGAGCAATTGACGTAAGGCTATTGTAACTTAGATTTATTAATAACTGACTCACTATAAGAGGAAAATAAAAACTTTTTTACAAAAAGAAACAACCGGCTTCAAAAAAAAACATTACAAAGTGAAAAATAACTTTCACTTCGGAAGTCAGCGGCAAAAAACAAAATACAGATACAAAGAGACCGACTTCCAAAATAAAAGTTATTTTTCACTTTGTAGTGTTTTTTTTTGAAATCGCTTGTTTTTGTTTTTTCGTAAAAACGTTTTTTTGGAGTTCACTCATCTGACTAAGTTGTGCCTCCAGCGGCTCACCCGGCTTCGTAGACGATAGCAGTACGATATAATGAAAAACTTCAACTGGTTAACTAATAATATAAAAACCACCACAGCAGTCTATTTAGAGCTACAATTATTAGGATATGGAGTCATTAAAAGTGATATTCGTAGATTGAGTTTTAAATTTTTTATGCATCCCTATTTCTATCGACCCCTATATCGAATGGCACTTATTTCTATCAAACCCTGTTTTAAAAATCCCCCCCTATTTCGAATCATCTCATGACAGTGGTGATAAGATCCAGCAAAGAGACTGCACATCTACGAGTACTAACATATCAATACCTCCACAGTCCTCTGTTGTGAACTTTAATTCAACACTTACAGAACTTACTTTAGTTTTGAAACGTGTCCAAGTATTGTTGTGTTGTTCTCTAGAGAATTAACAACTTTGCGTTTTATTATTCTTTCTGGGAGTAACAAAAAATTCGTTTCTTTGGTTTGTGTATCTTTTTGAGTGACCTAAACAATACATAGATACACGGTTGCTGCAATCGCTAGTAATTAATGTATTGATAAAATTGAAAAAGATTGGAGGAGATAGGGCTTGTGGTTAAATGATAACAGCCACACGGCTCGATCGTAGGTTAAGCTACGCTTGCCGCGGTCAGTTTATGGATTGGCCGTCAATTATTTATCGAGACCCCTCCGTAACTCGGAAAGCACGTTAAGACGTTGGTCCCGGCTGTTATTTGTAGATCTTTGAAAGTCGTTACGGGTAGTCAGAAGCCCAAAAGTCTGACAACCAGTCTAAACAAGGGATATCGTGTTACCTAGTAACTGGGTTGTGGGGTCAGATAGGCAGTCGCTCCATGTAAAATACTGGTATTCAGCTGCATCCGGCTAGACTGGAAGCCGACCCCAAAATAATTGGGAAAAGTCTGGCAGATTGATCATTGAAGAGGTTAACACATAAACTCTAAACAAGCCTTTATTCATGGTCTAAAAAACAAGGTCTGGCATTCCGGGAGTGACACATGCTTACGTCACTATCCAGTTGCCACTTTATTGCAACAAAACACGAGTTATTGAAACATTTTCAGTCACCATTCTGGTAAAAAAAAAATATAAACCATTTAAATTGTCGTTTATATTTTCTAATCAAACGAAACAATTCAATTTAAACATATACCAATGTGATTGTTAGTTAAAACCTCTTTGTTTTATCAAATTCGCACAGGTAATAAAGGCGATTGGGGAGTTATTATAACACACTACTGGTAACACAGCGGTGATGACGTAGGCTTGTGTCACCTCCGTGACCGGAATGCTATACCTGGCGAAGTATATTATTATACCATGCATTTATTTCAATTAAAATAAGTACAGTCACTTTTGAATAGTCAAGGAGTTGGTCAGTCAAAAAGATGAAGCTAGTTGCCCATTCCAAAGCGTAATAAGTACCTATGGAGAGGAACGGACAAGAACCTCTACTACCTACAAAGTGCTGCTTCGAATTATGACTATTAAAATGTATTTATAACCTAACCTGAATAAAACTATTAAGAAACTAAAATATGAATTATACAGGGTTAGTTTTCAAAGACCAGCCAAATTTAAGGATGTGGTACAGACCATCAAACTGAACAACTCTCTCCATGGGACCAATATCATCATCGCGAAAAATTTATAAACTGTCCCATACAAAACTTCAATACCTACTCGACCCAAATGTATAGGACCGCTGATTTTTTTTTCGCGATTACGATATTGGTCCCAAGGAGAAAATTGTTCAGTCTGATGGTCTATACCACACCCTTAAATTTGGCTGGTCTTTGAAAAATAACCCTGTATAAAACAAATGTGGCAATGCCGCCGGTCTCTTGTATGGATTACCAATCTACAGCGAAGCGGAGGAATTTTTCGACGCCATATTTTAATGTATTTATTAATCACAAATCTAGATAGTATTGTAGAGATTATGACATAGGTACATAGTTTGTGGCATGCAACCTTTTCTATAAAATATAAGATAGTGGCATAAAATTATGAGATAAATGGTAATACGAATTAAGGAGACAGAAAAAAGGAATTAGGGGTCAGTTTAGTTGACAAGCGCATGTCATCATATAAAATGTAAAATGATTACAATATATATATAACCACGAGTTTAATTTTAAACAAGTATTTCATTGATCCAACCGGTAGTATAGGGACTAGGAGTCCTTATAGTATTATATACTACACCAAATATAGAAAAAATCATTCAACTGTGTTAAATATGACGGCACTGTTGGCGCAGTGGTTAAGCGATTGACTGCTGCGCTGCGTGTCGCGGGTTCGATTCCCGCACGGAACAAATATTTGTATGACCTACAAATAGTTGTTCCGGGTCTGGCTGTTTGTGTATGTGAGTTTAAATGTTTGTAAACGCACCCACAATACAGGAGAAATTCCTAGTGTGGGGCAACGTTTTATAAAAATAAAAAAAATATATAAAAAAAAATTTGATTCCCGAAATGTTTAAGATACACGATTTGAGAATGTCTTTAATTGGATTAATTATCTTTTTCAAAAGGCTTTGGCGAAGAAATGATTCGTAATTCTATGTAGGAACACGTCGCTCAAGCATAAAAAAAATCCGTATAAAGAAACTGATGTACCTCTAGCCAGATATAACTCTAATCAGAACTTTATCCCCATTGAATGCTAGCCTTCATTTTGTAGTCACAGAGCACGGAGCTATGGCCGGTCAAAATAGAAACCTGAGCTTTAAAAGTAAAGAGTGGAAAATATTGTCCTAGCTAATGGACGCAGTAAAATAAAGAGACCGACTTTTAATTAAGTGTTCTTGAGTTGCCTCGCTCATAAATGACTCTTCGTTATAAGTATTAAAAAAAACTACAAGGCTTGAGTATTTCTACGATGTGGCATTAAAATTTTCATGGCATTTTTTGGTGAGAAAATACGAGTGGAAAATGAAATTCTTCATCATATACCTAGCCTGTTCGAAACTATGTTGGAGTTGGCATCCGGTCTTACCAGATGCAGGTATTTTACATGCATCGACTGTTTATCCGAGCTCTACAACCCAGTTACTGGGTAAAACTATACTTACCCCTCGGTAAGATTGGAAAATAAATCTTGGAATATTAACGATAAAGCCTTGGCAGAAAAACAACTATTATAATAACGCTTTTTCGCTTTTAGCGATAAGACCGCCCATTGTGTCACCCTATGTAAAATTTCTACTTTTATATCTGTAATTTTTATGGTGTACATAATAAAGAGTATTCTATTCTATTCTATTCTATTCTATTATATTATCCATATTCCGAACTGATCTTGAAGTAAAAAAAAAGAGAAATGACACTTGAATCCCTTGAAGGATGCAATTATACTGATCTTTCTTAAAATACGAAACAGCGAATTTTGGACGGAGTCGTTAACATATGACAGCTAATCTAATACAGTTCGATCCGGATATCCGAGGGCAGATGGCAGATCGGGATATTCTACGGACCTGCATAAATTATATGCCTTGATCTCATAATCAGCCTATAATGTTCCCACTGCTGGGACACAGGCCTCCTCTCTGTGAGAGGGAATGGGCTGTAATCTACCACGCGGGCCCAGTGTGGGTTGGTAGATGTCACATGTCTTCGAATTTTTGGTTCTAGGTCATGCCGGTTTCCTCACGATGTTTTCCTTCACCGTTTTGAAAGCAGTGGTGATGAAATTATTTACACAAAGTAAAGCGCCTGCCTGGGTTCGAACCCACGACCTACAACTCGTAAGTCGGGGCCGATACCACTGGGCCACCACTGCTCCATCCTCCATCCTGCTGCCTTGATCTAACACACAATATCTATAGATAATTATTTTAAAATAAAGTCGTTTTTCTTGTCCATCTCCGTCACCGCGTTGTGTTAAAACTGCGAAACGGATTTTAATGCTGTTTTCACCATCATTTAGAGAATTTATTCCGGAAGATTTATGTGGACTTATCAGTAGTAAACTTACGTAATACATATATAAAATACAACATAAAAATTATATTTTAATTGTAAATACTGTAATTTCATATTTGACAGATGAATAAAATATTGACGTTGTAAAAAGTGAATAAAAAAATATATACAGGGTGGATTTTTGAGATGGGGCAGGAAGGACAGCTACCTTAACCGTTGTAGCTACAGGCAAACGGTCTTGGGAGACTTTCCTTAACTTTTTGAGAAATTTTGAATTGAATTCACAGATTTTGAAAAAAAATTACAGTCAGCAGGAAAATGGGCAATTTTCACAAAAAACGTTTTTTTACGCCAATCGATCTTGTTTCATATAAGGATCAAAAACCTCTACGGGACCAACTGAGGTTTGAGTACTAGAAAAGTCAGAAATCGCAAAAAACTTTTCCCATACATTTCATAGGAAATGAGTCTACGACTTACTGTTTTACCATCGATAAACTGACAGCTATAAAAAAGACTAATCGAAAAACAAATAAAAAATAATAACTTCTACTTTGGTATTATTTTTCATCTTAATTAAAAACTTGAAACTTTATATTTGGACTCACTTAGATTTTTTACTTTTGTGCCGTTTTGACGTAAGCATCGGTTTACTCGCTTTACTACAGAGCGGGTGGCAGCTGATAATGTGAAAGGATGAATGCCATTGAGAATCGTGGTAAGTGAATCTGAGTTCCTGAACACTGTCGTATTTCTTTTTTTTTTGTTTTTTTTAATAGTACATACTAAAATCAAGAGGATCAGGACTGCGAGGTGGCCACGGTATAGGACCATATGTTCCTGTTCCCGAATTGCCGGTTCAAATTAGAACGGGTTTGTCGGCTGTTGTATAGCTGAGCGCCATCTTCATCTTCAGAGGTCATTTTTGTCAAAGAATTTCGGAAATCATAAGCAACCAAGCAACAAACTATCTCGATTCTGTTTACAAAGAAAATTAAATTATGACGCTTATTCGATCGAAATACGAAGTTAATATTTTTTTGTTTATTTCCGCCCAGTCTTCATTGTCGCGGTTAGTCTATCCATAATAAAAAAGTAAGTTGTAGTCTCAATTCTTACGAAATATATGGGAATTGTTTTTTGCGATTTCTGTCTTTTCTAGTACTGAAACCTCAGTTGGTCCGATAGAGGTTTATGATCCTTATATGAAACATGATCGATTGGCATAAAAAAAAAGTTTTTGTGAAAATTGCCCATTTTCCTGCTGACTGTACATTTTTTTGAAAATCTGTGAATGCAACTCAAAATTTCTCAAAAAGTTAAGGTAAGTCTCATAAAACCGTTTTCCTGTAGGTACAACGGTTAAGGGAGCTGCCCTTGCTGCCCCATCTCAAAAATCCACCCAGTACGAGTTTATATAATAATAACTAATATATATTTTCATTACTCTGATAAAGCAGCTCATTATTGTTATGGGCAATATGATGAAATGCAGGTGATGAATTACACAGGTAAATCATGCGACAAGCTAAAACCTTGTCGCATGATTTATGTCGATTTATGTCGCATATTTATCTTATAAATTATATAATATAATAAATTGATGGGTTTAATTTAATTTAAAGCTTATTTTCTTCTTTTTAGAGCATTTAAATAAAAGCTTGTTTTTAAAAATGTTTTTTTATTAATTGTAATATTTTCTACTTTTATCATAACAAGACCTTAGTACTATAATATTATGCACATGTTCATATACAGCCACGTTTTTATTGCGGCTACTCGTGCATGCAAGTTTTACCAACCTATGCAACCTAAAGGTCTAAGTTTCAATCCAACTTGCACTAAGCATGCAGGTTACTTGCACGATGTAAATTCGGCTTAAGCACTGTACACAGCACGAGCATTCGCTTCACGACTTTTTTTTTGTTAAAGATTGGTTGCACGAGCTTTTGTTACGCAACGAACATTCATTCGTGAAACAATCTTTCGTGAAGAAGCTTCTAGAGAATTTATTAGTCGTGTTTAGATTCACATACTCACCAAACTGTTTATTTCGCGAATTAATGTTCGTAAGGGGAGTAAGTGGGCCTAACAACATCTGAAGAGCCAAAGTCAACCTCACCTGCCCGCGGTACACCCTGCTGAATTTACCAACGAGGCTCTGACGAATCGCCACTTATTAGGTTTTGTAACCAAGTTATCCTCGCCTGTGGCCCGTGCGGTTTCCGGATAGATTAGAACCAACCCAACAAGACATATAGTGACCTTATTGGTGATGTTCTTCAGAAAGCTCAGGTGCGTAGTACTCATAACCGGCGTGCGTGTATGACCAGATGTATGAACGTAAACGAGGCAAAAGGAGTATGTAAGGATCGTAGCAGGTGGCGTTCTGTAGTTTCTGCCTACCCCCATGGGAAGAAGGCGTGAGTTTATGTATGTATGTATGTTAATGTTCGTTCCATAACAAACGTTCGCAAAACAAAATCGCGGACCGATTGTTCGCGGTGAGTACCGTCTTTTAAGTATAAACACATACCGAAGGCTGATCGATACCCAAAACTCGTAGATACACGTAAAGGGGAGAACTCCGAACGATTCAGGCAAAGTTAAATCTCTAGCAGGTCAGATATTTCTAGCCGATTTCCTTGCAACTTCTCAAATACTTTGTTTTGAATGTAAGCTAGTGGTGCGCGGTGGGTTCCCTTGTGCTTTCTGAACGTTGTTTGATGTTTTAGCTGTTAGGTTTATCTTTTGAGTTTTAAAGTAGGTATGTGTGGTTTTAAGCTAACCATACTTTTGTAAACCAATGTTGAATGTATATGCTGTTGATGTTCTTTAATAAATAAATAAACATAGAACACTTCTTTAGTATCTTAAGCATTGAGTAAAAGTAATCTGTAGTAGTAAGTGTGTAGATATATTAACAAATCTACGTAGTTTTAACTACATGTATGTTAGATTTATTGAATTTTTACTAGTTTTACACATACACATAACATCACGCCTGTATTCCCCGAAGGGTTAGGCAGAGGTGTACCTATAGCACACCCACATTCCGCCAGCTACGTCCGTACGCATACGCACGCGTACGCGTAGCTACGTTCGTTCGTTAGTTAGTTTTTTACTAATTTTAATCGCTCGAAAATCTTTCTGGCTATTACTGACATGTGTGTGCTGACTTATAAAGTTGAATATTGCTTAATTATTTTTTGTGCAACGATTTGAGTATCATCGAACCAAGCCCTCCGTTAAAATCAAGATTTTTAATATTACTGCCAGCTAAAGGCTTTACCAAATAAAATAATGACTCAAAATCACAAAGCTTTCAGGTACTATCAGTAAGCACGTCTTTAGTAAGACGTGACGAATCTTACCATTTAAGAATGCCTATAGGCCCGAAAGTAATACCTTTCTAGTACCTACAAGCTGACTTTACACTCAATCTTTCAGGGTGTGAAAGTGCTTAGGAATGTGGCCGATTTTGGTTACGAGATTTAAAGAAAGAAAGAAAAACAATAGGTTTAAATGTCCCAGAAACACGTGCATACAAAAAAGATAATTAGCTCTGATAATAATGTAAAATAAAAACAAACAAAATAGATCTATAATCACGAGCACAAAACAGAACTAGTCAACAGCTGCACGTCATGACTGTGACAAGAAGGCTTCGAATCAGCATGATGCTGTGATTTGTATTTTGAAACTGTAAATTAACGCATCTGTTTCTTCATATAAAACTTCATACCTTTTTTTGACCTATGCATGCCTAAAAAGGGCTTAACAAAACAGGCGAAATGTAAGTTTAGTAGTTCTCTCCTCTGAATAGTCCAAATTCACTTTCAAAATCAAAATAATTTAATTCACGTATCTACCTACATGGGCATTTATGAAACGTCAGAAGCTATGTGCTCGGTTCCAATTGGTCGTTTCCTATGGAGAAGAGCCGGCAAGAAACTCCACGGTTACTCTTTTAAAAATAATTGGGTTTTATAATGTTTTCAAATCACAATGTTAATAGATATGGGAGGACAGTGTAGGCCTGTTAACAAATACTAGGTACTTAACAAAATAGAAAATGGTCTACAAACCTACAGTCCACAAGTTAGGCCGACAACGTTCTCACATTCACAAAATATAAAAGAATCTTTATAGTTCTTGTCTTCCAAAAGTATTTTTATATTAATGAAATAAATATCTTGACTTTGTCATTTGAGTTATTATCGTGAGCAGAGTTATAAGTAGGTATGCATGAAAAACATAACACTTTGATGTCACGATGTCGGATTAAAAGAATGACGATGATTGGTGACTGCGTTAATATTTTTTTTCTTCAGTAGTCTAAACTTTATATAGTCAGCATAATATTTCCATTACGAATTTACGATATATCTTTTTCGGTTTATAGCCGGGCACCTGCAAGCGACAAGCAAATAATCGAGAGTAAATGATATATTTTGATACACCAATAAACTTTTTACGTTTCAAACGTAAAATGGAGCAATGACGACGATAAAAAAAAACATGTTTTAATAGTATTGTTCGTTTCGATGGGATGAAAACTCATGGTCAGTAAATAAAAACAAAAACAAACGAACAGGTGTACGAAAGAGAAGCTCCATAAAAACATTTATTGATAGCATTAAGAACATAACAATTAAGAGTTAATTGTCATTATTATATCTCATTTAAAACAGTATAGGTACTTACAACCCACTTACAAATTCAATCAAAAAGCTTGCAAAATATAGGACCAACACAAATATTTTTGTATAAATATTCGTACCATTTGAAGAATTACCTACTGAACGGGACCTAAAAATACGCTATCCAATTTTGTAGTTTTAAATGACAGCTTGTGTTTCCGCAGAAACATGTCAATCCAAATTTGAATGCATTACCGCACCATTTTCATAGACCCATAGACAAACTATGATTACAGGCCTGTTTCAATTTGCCCAGTCAACTTGGCTGTACGCGTCGATTCCTTTGTTATCCAAAATGGCTGACACCTGTCAATGGCATTGACGCCATTTCAATTGATTACTAAAAGCAGGTAAATCACGTCGTGCTCATTGTAATATTACAAAATGGGTATTGGCAAATCAATTTACGTTGAATATAGTTCATTGTTGCGTAGTATTTTTGTGAATAATATTGTTATTTAAATTTTTAGAGAGCTTCCTGAAAGGTTAGCCTGCATCGAAATGCGTGGCTTGGATCTATGAACAAATTGCTCATATTTTTATCAAGATTTCAGGTTTGGTTACTAATTATTGGTTGATATTTAATTATTTATATAATATACTTTCTTGTTCACCAGAAAATACACGTAAATTTAACACTATGTAACATTCAATGGGCGGTCTTAACGTTTTCTGCGACCAGTTCCAGGCAACCTTGATATTTTTAAATGTAGAAATACCGATGCTAATAAGCTTTGCGTTAGGTATTACTAGAGCTACTGCATTTATAAGGCTTTCACAAGCGTCTTATCACGAGAACCCATTTCCAGCTACATTTTACAAGCTGAGGAACGAGTTGTACATTTTCCATACCATAAGATACAGATTTTAAAAAGCAAACATGCTTGCATTAGTCTAGTAGTCACAAGCGTGACTGTACAGCGTGGGTTCCTGGATTCGATTATCAAGTCGGGGAAAGTGTTATTGAGGTTTTCCTATTAGGAATTTCTCTCGCATCCTGTCAGTTGCTCCATGTCAAATACTGATATTTAGTTGCATCCGGTTAGTCTGGAAGTCGACCACAACATAACTCAAACTCAAAGCATAAAATATTAATAATAATAAAATAAAATAAACCTTTATGTCAAATAAAACAATTACAGGCACTTTTGAATTGTCCAGAAGTCGATCAGTCAGAAAGATGACGCTCGTTGCCCATTTCAAAGCATAGTATATCTACTGGCCCGTCACCCGTCAAACGGGGTGAATAGGAATGCAGGAGTGAATCTGAACGAAACTTTAAAAGGGATTTTAACATGGAAATAATATAGTTTGTTGCCAACAAGGGTACTTAATCGTTAATTATAAGCAGTAAACACATTAGACTCCTTTTTGGCAAAAAACTATACTATTATTCCAATGTTAAAATCCCTTTTAAAGTTTCGTCTCGATTCACCCCTGCATCCCTATTCACCCCGTTTGACGGTACCTGTGGAAATGAACAGGCAAGAAACTCCATAGACACAGTTGGGAAAATATAGGCAGATAATGATGATGAAGCTTGAAGTTAAGATTTGTAGCCCGGTTTGCGGAAATAAGCTCGCATATTTATTACATGAGACTTAAAAATAACTGGCGATATGTAGGTTTACTTACTATACATTTATGTCTATAGGCGCGACGTCACATGGTTGACACGACAGTGTAAAGGGCGGGCCACACAGAAGAGACGTGAGCCGAGGACGGGACGCAGACACAGCGTCCCTTTCACGTATGTTCATTATTCTTCCTACAAAACGTCTTAACGCGATCTGGCACAAAACATACAAAAAGGACGATTCGCAGGCGCGTCATCTGCATACTATTGCCGCGTCTGCGTCCCGTCCGCACCTCATGTCTCTTCTGTGTGTTCTGCGCCTAACTTAATACATAGCTTATTGTCCCCAATTTTTCAACTTTCCTAAACAATGAGACACAATTTAAATACTTCCAAACTACCGTCCAACATGGCTCTAGATTAAAGTGGATGGCGCTGCTTGTCAAGGAAGATGTCCAAGACCTGTCAAATTGAGGTAGATTTCATGTTAGTTCTCTTTTTCCCCATAATCATTTGGATAAATTTCGGACTATAACGTCGGACTGTAACTGTCAAACGGGGTGAAAGGGATACAGGGGTGAATCGGGACGAAACTTTAAAAGTGATTTTAACATTGAAATAATATAGTTTGTTGCCAAAAAGGAGTCGAATGTGTTTACTGTATTATAATTAACGATTAAGTGCCATTGTTGGCAATCAACTACATTACAACTCTCAGAGAGAAATTTAAGGAGATTAATGAAATGACTGTGCCTTCTCAATCTATTTATGAAAATGTTTTATATACCCATAAAAATATAAAATTGTTTAAAAAATACAGTGATATCCATAATATAAATACTAGGAACAAACACAAAGTTGTACCTACAACAAGGCTCAAAAAAATAGGTGGCTCGTTCAGGTGTCAATGTACACTCTTTTATAACAAACATCCAAGCCACGTTCAAGGTCTAAGCCTTAATAAATTCAAATCATTAATTAAACGTAAGTTGTGCCAGAAAGCCTTTTATACCGTTAAGGATTATATTGAGGACAAAAAGGCTTGGGATTGATTTGCTCCAATTTTTGCATATTGAACGTATTTTTTTTTTTTTTTTTTTTCGTTTGATTATTATTATATATACAATGTCATGACAATTTACTTTGTGAGGTGTAGTATTATCATTTAATAATTGTGAATGTGAGGACTATGTGGGTCACTTTTATTTCTTATTTTATTTTTTCACTTGCTCAGGGAGTTTTAATGATAATCTGGCATTTTGAGTGCTTTATGCGGCCTACCCAAATGTCCTTTCTTTGGTTGGTATGGTTTGGTTCGTGAAATCGTTGAGCTCCTTAAGTTCTGAGTTGAGCTGCACGATTACTGATAAATGCGTGCACTGACTGGACAGGTCCACTCATTCTGTGTGGTTTTTCCTCAAAAGACCATTTCTGACACCAATCTACATGGTCTTCACATGATCTGACCAAGATTATGTCTTGACTTTAAAAGAGACCTCTGAGTTTGTTTCGGCCTTTCTCCTCAGAGTAGTCAGATAAGAAACGCCGACCTCATCTAGTTTTAATAATATGATTGACGTGTAAAAGTGTTTGTACAAACCTACTTACAGAAATAAAATCATTTATCATTATTTCAATATTAAAATCCCTTTTAAAGTTTCGTCTCGATTCACCTCTGCATTCCTATTCACCCCATTTGTACAGTACTTTCGTTCGCATTCTCCATGTCAATCTCTCAAAAAAAAACTCTAATTTCCCAAAAAAAAACTGAGATTATATTGCGACTGGAATTTCAACATTTAAGTACAAGAATTGACCTTCAAATAAATTTACTCTATATTACATTGTACATTTCTAACTTACAACCGTATTGACCTCAACAGTACAACATACGTACTACATTCAGTTGAAAGCTAGACAAAAGAGCAAACAGGCAGTGACACCTTCACGCCATGTCGCCGACACAACCGGCGCTAGCAGATACACAAGTCAGTGTACGCAAGTAGGTCACGGTGCTAGGGCTGGCGAAGTTATACAAAATATTGTAAAACATTTACAAAGAGAAACAACGGAGTTTCTTGCCCATTCTTGGAGTTTCGGAAAAACAATTTACTTTTCAATATTTGTAAATATGTGAGCACCATGTATCTATCTCATAATTAATTTACCTGTCATTTCGTTATATTTAATTATTCTTACCTATTGTGGTATAGTAATTTTATTGTAGATGCATCGTCTTCACATATAATTATATAATTAATGTATATTGTAAAACATTTTTAAAAGAGTAACGGTGGAGTTTCTTTCCCATTCTTCTCCATACGAAACTACTTTTTGGAAGGGGCAACTAGAATCAATTATATTTTTTTTGTAAATTTTGACGTTCAAAAGTGCCTCTTATGTGCCTATTTGAAATAAATGATTTGACTTTGACTTTGATTCTTCTCCTTTCGAAACTACCTTTCGGAAGGGGCAATTAGTCAAATAATTCTATATTTTAATAACCGACGAAAAATGAAGAGGAGGTTCTCAGGTCGACGCGTATATATATTTTTTTCTTGTACTTGTTGATATTCAAAAGTGTCGTTTTAATGGCCTACTTGAAATAAATGATTAAACTTTGACTTTAAAGAGAGTTATGTCGAAATATGGACTTCGCATCGTTAAATTCGGATTGGAGTAATGCTCGTAATACAGTCATACCCAGCGGGGTAATTACGTAACACACTAACAGTAGGAATGGTTTTCATTTTGACAGTTCAACAACATTCATGGCGGTATTTATGTTGTTGAGCAGACAATTTTTTCGAACATATGAAGCAATGCATTAACAATAGGCTTTAAAATTATATGTTATATTAATAGTATGTTAAGCAATTAGGATGCTGAATTCCAATTTCAAAATGGCAAACGTACCTAAAGGACAACCTCAGTCCTCAGGCTAACACCAGATGATTTTTAAGTTTTTACAAAATTATTATTATCAACTAGCAGTGCCCGCCACTTCGTTCGCATGCATATTGGATACCATGGGTCTTAATTATTTTGCGCCGCGGAACCCTATTTATTTTTCTAAAATAAAAGTAGCCTTAGTTACTGCTAATAACATCAGCTATATGCCAGTGAAAGTCGCGCCAAAATCGGTCCAGCCGTTTCGGAGATTAGCTAGAACAAATAAACAGACAAAACAAAAAAACAAAAAAAAAAAACTTTGTTATAAATACCGTATACCGGGTGTAAAAGACACTTAAAGAAGCCGAGAGGCACTTGTACTCCCCGTCATTGTAATCATTTTTTTGTACTGGACCATACTTGGGAACCTTCCGGTTACGGAGATATTCAAGTTACAAATTCCAACTTTTACAGACTTTTTTTACGAAAACTAGTTTTTACTGTTATAATACAACTTTGAACAACCCCGGTACTGTTTGTTGCATGTACAGTACCCATAATAACAATGTTTTTCGTGCGTAGCGTTGTGCACTACCGTAAACAGCAATTTTTCACACCAAAAAGAAACTCGTTTCTCAGCAATTATAGTGCTATGTTACTTAGTTTGATGTAACCAGGGTTGGTATGTTTAAAACAAGTTGTTTAAAACATGTGTTTTAAACAGTGTTTAAAACAGTTTAAAATAAAACATTGTTTTTTATTAGGTGTTTGAAAATTAAAACGTTATAAAAAAACAGGGTTTAAAACAAAATTATAATTGCAAAAATAAATGAATACTAGCTATTTTTTTCCTTATTTCTTTTATCTAATCAACTTTAAACAATTTTATAAAATAATTAAAGTGGCTTTTTAACTTGACATTTAAACATGTACAATTTTTAATATTCAAAATCCTTAATCAAGCAATAGTTAACAATTTTTATTAAAAACGACCACGTACAATCATATTTGTTCGTTAATAAGCAGATTAGATTAGGCAACATTTATTATTTTTTATTTAGGTATTTAAAAACTGGTTTTGGGTATTCCCCTTATTCTAAGAGAAGTTTAGGTGATTTCCCTACTAAAAATGAACGTCGGAACATACAGGATGTATGGTTTTTTTTTTTTTTTTTAAACATTTGGAACTGTTTGTTTTATAAAATGTAAATAAACTGTTTTTTTTTCAACCCTGGATGTACCGAATGCGTAGTTGACGGCTATGTGATGGGTCACGAAAGCACGTTAAGCCATTGGTCCTGCACCTGATCTGTCTCCGGTCGTGCCGGATTGCCGTCCCATCGGACTATGAGAGTGAGGGAAGAGAGAGTGCACCTGTGTCTGCGCACACACTTGTACACTATTATCTTCCGCCCGGAGGCTAGTTTCCGTTGAAATTGGCCGCCATGGCCGAAATACGTTCTGAAGGACTTATACATTTTCAACGTGATTTATATTTTATCATACTATAAGCTCGTACAGAAACTATTAGATAATTCTAGAAAAACGGACGGAAAAGATCAGAGGCTTGAATACTGAAGAAAATTAACGTTCCTTCCCTCTTTTTTTTTTAAATGTTGCCCCACACTAGGATATTCTCCTGAATTGTGTTTGTGTTTTGTTCTATTAATATAGTATCCAAGCTACCACCATTATCGAAGAATTATATAAGTCCCATTTATAACGGAACTATAGTCTATTTTTCTTACATGTCCCATTCTGTAAACAAATAATGATACCGGTTCGTCAGTAATGATGTAACTAATATTTTCTAGCAACATAATTGAAAGTGTCCGTGGAGTTTCTTACTCTTTCTGCTCCATAGGCACCTACTACGCGTTGAAATGGGCAACTAGCTTCATCTTTCTGAATGACCGACTTCTTTGACAATTCAAAAGTCTCCATATAAATGTTTTAATTGAAATAAATGCTTTTCGAGTTTAGTAGGTAGGTATATAGCAGGAAAATAATGAGTTTTTACATCAGTCGCACTCTTTAACTTAGGTATGAAAGTCTTGATTTGTTTTAAGCTGCTTAAAATTTACCATTTAATTCTAAACATCAAAATCTCATTACGCAATATTTGTTTACGAAATGGGACAAGTAAATAAAAATACACTTTATAGGTTACACAGCTACGTTTCCTTTTATCGACGCTCTTGATAAATTATGTACATTTATCTGTGTGGAAGCGCCTTTCTTACATGCCCTACATCGCCGGTATAAACCGGTTTCTTGACGTTATTTATATTTTTACCAACTTACAATAAGTTTTGCTCACAGTTGCAAGATGGCGTAGTTATATTCACTTGTTTTGCATGTGGGTAGGTAACGTATTTCAAAGTTAGAAAGAACGAAAAGAAAGAAAACACGTTTATTTGTTTACGTTTTTTTACGTTTAATTATTTGGCTTGTTTAAAACGATATAATAACAGATGGGTTAAAACATAGTATAGAGGTATTAGGAACAGGGTGTAAACTTCACTCATACTCGTAAAGGGAGGATCCTCCGACCAGACGGGTGTTGTGTCTGGTGGGCAACAGCCCGACGGTTGATGTCGGGACGTTGTATATATGCTAGTCACGCGGTAAACTCTGCTTGCGCGATGCAGGATTTGCGTGACGTCAGTATGACGTGTAGCTCGCATGTGGCGATGTTGATACCGCTACAGTAGTAATATCTAAGTGGGTAAGGCATTTTTGAGAGCAGTGGCGGCCCAGTGAAGACGACCACGACTTACCGAGTTGTAGGTCGTAAGTTCGAACCCAGGCAGACAGACACTTTACTTTGTGTAAGTTATTTAATCACAACTGCTCTCAAAACGGTGAAGAAAACTGGCATGTCCTAGAACCAAAAATTCTAAGAACTGTGGCAACCACCAACCCGCATAGGGCCCGCATGATAGATAACGACCCACTCCGTCTCACTGAGAGGAGGCCTGTGTCCCAGCTATGGGCACATTATAGGCTAATTAGGCTGTGCTTATAGTAGATCATTTTTATAATTTAGAAACGTTAGCAAAAGAACTAGCGTTTTAAAAGCTACGATTTACTTTGGTTTTAAATTTGTTTTCGGGTCCGTAGCCAGTTCACCATAATATAATTCCGCAACAATTATGTGTTAAGCAATTACTTACATGAGTCTTTTAAACTTATATATTTTCAGACTTCAATTTTAAATTGCATTGTCTAACGTAACTAATGTATTTTGAAGTCACGGCTTCAATTCTGCGTCATCACCATGACGCAAGCGCCTTGAACTTCGCAAAGTCACGACACTGAAAGTCACCTTGGTCTAGCGGGTTAACACTTTAATAATAATCACTAAATTAGTGCTTATGATGCTGCTAATTAGGTACTATTGCAATCGGAACCAATGAAGACTCGGGAGAAAAAAACTAAGCGAGCGGAAAATAGCACCTCTAGCGTGACGCATGATACCGCATAGGTTCATAAGAGGTAGCGCTCGAAATGTCAATTGAACTTCATGGGATCACAACTTCCATTGTCCATTCCATTGTTACATTTGTCTTCGAGATTACGTCGAAAATTAGCGCAAGGTAGATAAACGGAGGTTGGGCAGACCAGAAGAGTAATACTTATTGACTCAATGCAGTATTAAAACTTTTTATTGAATTTCTGCCGTTTAAGCTATTCATCCTTGTCCAATCTTTCTGACAAGTTTAATAATTATGAAGAAGTAAGAACTCAATTTATTTATAGAAATTGGGCAGTGCAGGTTACATGTGCTTAGTATCAGAGGACTATTTGGCCAAAGACAAAAATTTCAAAAACGCGGCAAAATGGTGGAACAAGCGAAATAGTAGTCTTTTAGCAGCAATAAAAAAACTAAGTAGAAGAAAAGTAAAAACCCAACATCCACCAGTGCAGGCTTTTAATAAAATTAAAAAAATAACTCTATCAATTTAATTTGTGTAAAAATAGTTGAATATAATGTCAACCCTGTGTGACGTCACCGTGACTCGACTTTAAATGGCGTCGAGTCACGTCAACTAAAGAATTGCCCAAAGTGAAATCGATACTTCAATACTTACTTATTGTCCTACATATTTAATGTATTAAACTTGTTGATCATTGATTTGAATATTTAACCTATATTACCTTGAGCAGTCGCTTATTTCGTATCAGCTATTAGGTATTAGTATACTCGTACCTTATTAAAAAACCATTCTGTATCTGTAAATTTCAAATAAAATACAATAATGTTTAAAATAACTATTATTAAACTACGCAAATAACTGTGACTATGGACTAAACTTATACTTTCAGGGTGTTTAAGTGAAGTACTGAAGAAAATCCAGGTAACAGGAAACAAACTTATTTTTTTTACTCACGACCATCTCGTGATCACTTTGCAACAGCTCGAGTCAGAATATTCAACCGACTTTTTCCCGCGTCCCAGGTTTCCGATAATTTGCGCGGAAAATCGAGTTCAATCACAGATGACAATGTGCTGGCCTCTGCTTAGTTGGCCAATCAGAAGCATCCAACGACCAACTTTACTGACAAACTAAAATGTTGCCAGTACAAAATATTCGAATCACATAGTTACTGGCCTGAAAACTAGTCTTTTTTTGCGTTTTAATTGTATTAAATAAAAATATAAATTAGCGAACCCTAACACTATGGATAACGCTAATTGTGTTTAGTAAACTGTCAAAACGAGACGTAGCCTACAATCATGTTTTCTAATTGAATTTAGTGAGCTGTCAATCAGGCTTTCAAAACAATTTGGTAAGTGCTTATAATGCAACGGTAAAACACAATAATACTCACTTTGGTAAAATACTACCAAAAGGCAAGTACATATGTTTAAGGTTTTTGAGGGGTAAGAAAGAAAATATATTTATTTAGCACACACTCAATCACAAAAAAACTCTAACTCAAAGCATTTATTTCAAATAAACCAATTACAGGCACTTTTGAATAAAATTGTCACGGGATCGGTCAGCCAAAAAGATGAAGCTAGTTGCCCATTCCAAAGCGTAGTAGGTACCTATGGATAAGAACGGGCAACTTCTAAATCAAAATATGGTTACATCATTCATGTTGAAATTATGCATGTGAGAACGATGCAGAATGTTAAAAGCGTCCGTAATAAAAAGACAAAAAAAAATTATAATACCTATTAAATTAAATTAAAATAATCCATTGTAGCTAAGAGATGACCAGTCCCTACTGACGGCGCCCGTTCACGAACATGAAGCATGGATTAGCACCATTCATCTCAAACATTTTGAAGGGAACTTAATGATGACTAAAAGACACACAACATATTTTTATCTGATGGTAAGTGCTCACCGCCAAAGGACCCCTGCATACCAGAGGTGCCATGCCAGAGACAACGCTGAGATGTCTCATATAGCTGTAATTTTACTGGCACCCTTTTTCTCAAAGTGTGCTTGGCGGAAAATATAACCAAGGTGGTAGTACTTCCCAGGTACAACTCCTTCACATAAAGCTCTAACTAATATTTAATTTATTAAATTACCATCGCATAAATATTAATCTATAACTACAGTACTGTCAAATTTTTGACTAATTAACTAATAAAACAGGCTCATTTATCTATAGCGATTTCCATTCCAATTGACGTCTTCTCAGTTATTTAGCCGCAACCAAATCAATCTTGTCTAGGTAGGGCTGTCTTGCTCTAACTAATATTGCACTTTCTATTACAAACAAACATTATTTTAAAATATTTTTTACTTTTCTTAATAACATACAGTTTCACGTTTAAAGCCAGCGGCGTGCCAACCCTAACGTTGCCGTGACCCGGACGACTTTGTACAGCGCGGAGTCACGACACTGTAAAGAATCGCCTTTACTCAAATCAATATTATAATAAAAATATATAGAACTACTACGTTTTCAACTATTTTCATGCAAAGATTTATAATAAAAGAGTTCTTGTAGTATATTTCTATGATATTCTGTGCCAAACAAACAACGCAACAACCAGCAGTTAAGTTATAACAGCCACGTTGTAGCGGTATCAACATCGCCACATGCGAGCTACACGTCATACTGACGTCACGCAAATCCTGCATCGCGCAAGCAGAGTTTACCGCGCGACTAGCATATTATATACAACGTCCCGATATCAACCGTCGGGCAGTTGCCCATGCCCACCAGACACAACACCCGTCTGGTCGGAGGATCCTCCCTTTTCCATAGAGTATGAGTGAGCTTTACACCCTGTTCCTCATACCTCTATAACGTCATGGGTCGATCAAAGATTAAGGTTCGTGGATGGGTGACCATCCATTACGTACCGAGACACCTCCGTGCCTCAGAAAGCACGTTAAGGGGACTATATGACCTAAACGCAAATTTATAATGCCTAAAAATATATGATCCACTGCAGTAACCAAAATCAGAAAAATATATGATATTCTTCTGGATATAGCGTAGTTAGATAGTGTGTTGACAACATAATACAATTAACATGATATGATAGGAAAAATCACGGAGATACCTCTAAAATAACATTTTTACGATTAAAAACCATACTAATATACATGCAAATATTCAGTTTTTTTTTGTCAGAATATTCTACAAGTAACATACAAACGTAATAGTGTTTTATTTTTTTAGTCCAATGAATAGATTTTTTGTAAATCCATAATTGCTTCATATTTTGCAATTAATTACCAGCGTGGTGTCATCGCTCGTCTCTTTCTTTTCTATGCAATCCGACAGTGACCGCGCTTTTGCTCTTGTAAGCCTTTGGTCCCGGCTGTTATTTGTAGATCTTTGACATTCATTGCGGATAGTCAGGAGCCCGAAAGTAAGGGGTATCGTCTTACCTACCCAGGAACTGGGTTGTGAATGATGAGTGAGATAGGAAGTCGCTCCATATTCGCGCAAGTATATTCAGCTGCATCCGGTTCAACTCAAATCAAAAGTGATTTATTCAAATTAGGCTGAAAATCAACACTTTTCGAACGTCAAAATTAAAGTAGACAGTGCCCCAAAACGCCCGCCCTTCACTTCGTTCACTTCGTTAGACTGAAAGCCGAACAAAACTTATTTGTGAAAAGGTTGCGCAGACGATGAGCGATATCAAGCAAGCATACGACCTGATGGTAAATGGTAACCATCACTTACAGACATTTTTTTTTATTCTTATTTTTAAGGGCTTTATCGCTGGGCGATAACGTCACCCTGTAACATTAGCACAATCAACTAGAACTAAAAACAGTAAGCAGTTACTTTAAACTAAAAAATGCCAGTTTGTACAATATCCTAGCTTGTTCCGATAGTGGACAAGCCAGGATAGCATTACACTCTCAAATATCGTATATCGTAAATCTCAAAGCTTCATTCCGTACACACTCCATCAAAACATGTTGCACATCTTCGACTACTCCACATTCTTCACGGTTGGGTGATGTAACCTTTTTCATCAGAAAACCAAACTTCTTTGATGGAATGTTACCGGAAAGAAGTCTTAGTGCCATAATTAAATCACTTCTGCTAAGTAGATTTTGATCTGTCCAACTATACACTGGAAGCTGTGGTTGGATGGTCACCTACAGACATCTGCAATAACTGGTCATCTACAGACATCTGCAATAACATAGAGGCCTCACGGGTACGTCGCTAAACTAGAGACATGGTAGAACCGTGTCGTATGACTGCAATTACACCGGCACCAATTGCCTTCAAGCCTGAACACAGCAACGCTGCTGTAAGGAAGAAATATAATACAAGGTCAAATTAAATTAGCTAGCGAAACTGCAGTCGTGATTGGTATCAAAATCTAAACATCTTGGTCAGATCATTTGAAAACCATGTTAGATTGGTATCTGAAATGCTCTTTTGAGGAGAGAACCATACAGATTTGAGTAGACCAGTCCAGCCTGTCCAATCGTGAAGCTCCACTCAGAACTTAAGGAGCTCAACCACTGTAATGGACAATGGACTACCAACTATAAATAATAATTTTACAATAATATTAAAGTTTAATTTTCAATTACGCTATAATATTGTACATCATATAGGTATGTTACAGCGATACTATGTAATAAGTGTAACAAACAATAAATACATTTGAATTTAGTGTACAATAATGTGTACTTACATACCTAAATAATTAATGTAACTTTTAAGGGGGATGCGCTAAGGATCCCGCGAAATTCGAATTTACTTACAATTTTTGCAATTTCCATTTCAGTATAAGGTTGTATTTTAAATAAAATATTATTAGCGACCGTAACAAATATGACTTTACAGTATTATAATCATCAGAATCATCAATGCAACTCTCCAAGTTAGAATTGACCTCAAACATTATGATTTTATGAAATAGTCATTGGTTAAGTTAATACGAACTTAGAGAGTTGTATTGATGATTTTTATCAAATCAAATCAAAATATTTTATTTCACATAAACCAACATGGGCACTTATGAAACGCCAGAAGCTAGGTTCACGGTTCCATCTGGTTGTTTCCTATGGAGAAGAGCCGGCAAGAAACTCCACTCTTTTAAAAATAAGGAGCTTTTACAATGATGATTTTTATGATTATAATTCTATAAATAAATATCTGTTACGGCTGCGGATCATATTTAGATCAACATACAACCTGACACTGACCTGAAAATAGCAAAAAACATAAGAAAATTTGAACTTCGCGAGCTACCTTGACACTTCCCCCTTAAATAGATTCCACTCAAATTGACGCTCGCTGTTACCATCTTGCTCCTTATCAAACATTTTTACTACAGCATGAACTTTTCTCGAATATATCCGATACGAGAGAAGAAAATAAAATGCATA
This sequence comes from Griposia aprilina, assembly GCA_916610205.1. NCBI lineage: Eukaryota > Metazoa > Arthropoda > Insecta > Lepidoptera > Noctuidae > Griposia > Griposia aprilina. The sequence goes on along the minus strand of OU744300.1, from coordinate 3,421,049 downwards.
TTTTTAACCTAACAGAAATGCCTCATTTTTAGTTATACTTCCCCAATAAGAGTTCTCCATTTTATTGATAAGACCGTATATCCATATAGATGACGCATTATGTTTTACGGTCTTTCCCTGTGCTAAACTTTATGTCCATGAGACCTATTGACCAGTTTTGTCTTTTGGGTTATGAATGATATTCATAATATCTTTGAGGATAAGTGTACCATTCTGTTCAAGTTAAGATCTAATGTGCAGAATTATGCGTGTATGAAGTATCTTTTAATAATAGTTAATTGTCATTTTTCCAGAGACCACTATTGAACATTATCCTTTCAATGGAGGAACAAATCGAGGAGAAAATATCATAATATTGGGCAAAAAATATATAATTGACGATTAAAATTCAGACATATTATCGGGAAGAAAGCTGCCCAATGCCTGGGCATACTCAGGCATACTAGTCAGTCTACCATTTGGTCTAGTCTAAACTATACGTAGAAGTTCTGATCAGCACCCTAATTGTGTAACACACTATTTATCACAATGTGAATAATTTTGAAGCCAATAGGCTTCTTAGGCGGCCAATAGGCGCGGGCACAGCTAGTTTATAATAATGATTTTGTAAAAACGTAAAAAGCGTCCGGTGTTAGCCTGAGGTTGTCCTTTAGTTACGTTTTCCATTTGCGTAGTTTGTCACTTTTAAATTATTGGTAACCAGCAGCCTAATTGCGTAACAGACTATCAATCACAATCTGAATCATTTTGAAGGATATTGATAATCCATTGCTTCATATGTTCGTAAAATTTGTCTGCTCAACAACGTAAATAACGCAATGAATGTTGTTGTCCTGTCGAAATGAAAGCCATTCCTACTGTTAGTTTGTTACGCAATTACCCCGCCAATCACAAAAATTATTTCATTGATAGAAAGCTAAAGTATTGCCGGGTGACATAGGATATGTTTTATGGTATAAGTAGTTGACTTTCACGCGGACGAAGTCGCGGGCAAAAGCTAGTGTGTTATGAAACCAACAGAAAAGACTCCGAGATGATCTCCACTCTTTACTCATCTCTTTTATCAAATACTTGCTTTAACCGGCCCGGCTTCGCACAGGTAGCACTAAGTATCTAACACCTACCCTACCTCACTACAATACCTACCCTACATACCTACCTACCTACCTACCTACCTACCTACCCTACCTAGGTAGGGTAGGTAGCTAGGTAGGTACTGTAGAGGTTGTCTGCATGTGTCAACCTTATGTTGACAGGCTGGTAATATACTCCTATGTATTATCGCTGGTTTACCTCGAACAGTCAAGCAAGTTTGAAATAAGCTTTGGAAGGAAAAATTATAGTAGTTCGTTTAAGAAGTAGATAGGCAGAGCGAGTGCCTGCCGGTGTATTAGGAGAATTCCTTGATAAAATATAATAACATTCAATATTGTACTACGTGTATTACTCTACCGCTACGTTCCGCAATAATATATACACGTAATATTTTACAGTAGGTAGGAAAGGTAGATAGGTATGTAGTACCTATCTATCTTTCCCACCTACCTACCTACCCTAACTACCCTACGTACCTACCTTACCTACATACTTACCCTACCTACCTACTCTACCTAGCAACCTACCTAGCTGATCCGTCAAACGTTGTCCTGTCAAAAATTTTCCTTCTGGGTTTTTCCAAATTTTTTCTTTCTTTTAAACCACTCCTTTAAAGAGGTGAATACAACAAAAAAAAAACAAATCGGTCAAGCCGTTTCTGAGTTTTAGCGAAACTAATAAAAAGAAATAGATTTATATATATATATAGAATTACGTCACAATGAAATGAGGAACAGTGGCCAATCGTTACCAAAACCAATACAGAAAAAAAAAAAAAAAAAAAAAAACGACTCTTTTGAATGCAGAATTCGAATCGGGATTAATCATAAAATTGCATTGAATCGATAAACATGAAAGAGTTCTGATAATATTTGCCAAAGATTTTAAGTTTACAGTATGTACTCGAGTATTTATTGCATTGGCCTGATTCAGCATTCGCTCTGGTTTCAGAAAATTCAGTATTTATTATTATAATTTGGGGAAAACTTGGCTCTTTTATCTTGAATTGGATCAAAAGGAAAAGTCAAATGAGCCACAATTTCCTGCTGAAATAAAGCTACTTAACTTTTTATTGATGCCTTTAAACAGAACTAGAGTCGACAAGAAAAATTCACATGCTTGCCCTGATGAAAAGGTACGTTTGAAGTACTTTGTGATAACCTTATTTAAGCAAATTGATGAATTAAATAGAAAAATTGAAATACTAGATCAATATAAATCAATCATAGTCGAAAATAATGAACAGTATCTTATCTGGACTCTGTTACAACCGCCTTAGAGAAGCCAAGAACCAAACGAAGTGGAAGAACATCGTACATAAAGCCACGAAGCCTTTCAGGGACACTACCTTCAGTAATAAAGTACGCGACCAAGAAGAGAATAGAGATCTTATGTCTCATAACTTACAGACTCTAAAAACAAACAGGTCAAACTCAACCCTTAAAACTGAAACGCAAACGTAAAACGCCAAAACGCAGACTTGAAAACGTGAACGCAATAAAAAATAATCAGAAGCCAAATTCAAATGAATGAGAAGCCGAGGCGAGGTCTCACGGGCAGCGAGTAGAGGGAAGCATAATTGAATTATTTCGTTAACGTAATGAAACTGGATCCTGAGACGATTCCGAGGGTAGATGCATAAAGAATTTTATCGCAACCGACGCGAGCCACGGATCAGTTTGAATCGCATTACTGGACGTGGCTTGGTGGAAAAGGGTTAATTTAAGGGTTTTGGATTTTTAAGAAGAGAAATCTTTGTTTTACTGTTACGTGCGTAGTAAATATGAGTGTTAGTTTCACAGAGTAAATTATTAGGTTTGTGAATTATTTAATTCTATGATACCCTTTTTTTGTACGTGATTTTCTAGCCACCTTTATATCATTCCCGCTTTTTAATACAATATCTTGGCATAACCAATCCAGCATCCCAGTAGCGTAACACCACTTAATATCCGAAGGATGTTAAACGAAGGAAATTCGTTATCCATAGCTTCATTTGTTTGAAATATTCATCTGCTCGACTGCGTAAATAACGCGATGAATATTGTTGAAATGTCAAAATGACATTAGGAGTGTGAGTGTGTGACGCAATTACCCCGCAGATCAAAAGAAAGATGATGAATTGTAACATAATGAAAGCTCTTCGTTAAAGTAGTCTAGTACATCTTTAGAAATAAAAATCTATAGAAAACTGTCCATTAGCCACAGCAAATAAAAAAATATTTTATACAAATACTCACATATTGCCGCGAACAAACATCAAAATAGAATAAATAGCAAAATGACTATTTCTGACCCTCGTTACATCAACTAAGGCTTAGAATTGTAGCGACAAATGCGATATGTACGATATTTGCGGAGTCTAGCCTTTCTTCAGATCAGACGGTTTTACAAATACTGTTAATATATCTGTCTGCTACAATTTATTTGCCGAACCCCTTGGGTGATATTGGATGATCGTATTTTGTGTTTGATCCAGTTTACAAGTTCTTTATAACATGTCATGTAGTTTGATTTTGATAAATCTGATAGTTTGGGTAGCACAGCATCATGCTGAGTGGAAACCTTCTTATCACGATATACAGCTGCCGTTTATCTTTTGTGGAATTATATATTTTTTTAATCCCATTATTTTATTAATCTTTTTAAGAGCACGTGTTTCCGTGACCAATAAACCAATTTTTCTTTCTTTCTTTATTTTCTTTCTTAGTTACTCCCAAAACGAAGACTTATTTCTACTCTATTAATGAAGAAGTCAGAACATCTTCTCCAGCGTTAATCAACGATATTGACCTTCAGCTTTTTTTTAAATATAATTATTTTATAGAGACGTGGGTAAAGAGTTTCCAGAAAGACTTGGGGAGACCTTTTCCCAGCAGTGGGGAAGTACAGGCCAAACAAAAAAAAATTGTGCTAGTTTGTTTTGTTCTTACTTTTATAGTTTTGTATTGTCTGAAGCTTTACTCAATATCTCAAACATTTATTTCAATTAAAACAAAAACAGGCACTTTAGGAGTTGTCAAGGGTCGTTCAGTGACTGAGATGAAACTTGTTACCCAGTCCAAATCGTAGTATGTTCCTATGGAGAAGAACGGGCAAGAAACTCTACGGGCACTATTTAATCTAAGTCAAACAGAGTCATCTTCAACCATAGTCCTATAACCTACACACGTGATTATAGAACACTTAAGCCAATATGTATTTCTCTGAAACACGAATCCAGTGCCAAGCAATATTATATGACAAATAAACCTCAGAGCTATTTCATTTCGACAATAGTAATTAAAATACCTTTGATTGACATTAATTGCTACATAGAATCACAGGTATCGAATACATCCTCAAATTAATTATAAGGATATTATATTATTGTGGTTTCGATAATATTACAACGGAGTATTTGAGTAATTACGACACGCGCCGCCATATACCTACCTACCTTCGACTACCTTCTGCCCACGACTTAGTTCGCGTGGAAGTCGAACACGAACACGATTGGCTGACACCTTCCCTCGTAACAGACGTGACAATAATCAAGTGTGTTCGCATACGTCAAAGACTGCATTAATGGGAAACAGTGTTTTCTGTATGGCTCCTAAAATTTATAATAAAATACCACAATCATATAAAACATTGCCGGTAAAATTGATTAAAAAAAAGATTCGAGATTTATTAACAGACAAATGTTATTATAATATAAATGACTTTTTGCATGACACTATTTGAATTTTTTTATTTTATCAATCCTTTATTTTTGTGACATCTTATGATTAATTTATTTTACTGACATAATTATCAATGTTTATTATTTATAATTATGATTGAAGTGCCTTGAGTAATTTAGTTTTTATTTTGTAATTTAGTTATGTATTTTTTTTTGTTGTAAATTTTATAAATTTGTACGCCTTACGGGTGAAACATGTATGTACAAAATTTTAATATTGACACATCCTGCATGCTTGATGAGCATGTATACGCATGTTTTGACAAATAAAATTATCTTTATCTTTAACATGTCGTAGAATGCACAGTATACTAAAATAACAGCCATAATTTTATAAAATGCGCGCTGGGTCTCATGCGATGATGGGATGCGACCCACCGCGTCGCAACGCGTCATCCGCCCGCGATAGTTCTTGGTTTTCGCTTAGAGTTCTTTCTGACTTTTATTTTCTTTTTGCTCGGCTCCTAAGTGTCGTGAAGTGATGTTAATTTGCCTATAACTTTCCTCAAGAGTTGGGCTATTAAATTCAAAAATATTTTGTAAATCTGACTGGTAGTTCCAGAGATTACCGTGTTCAAATAAACAAACAAACCCTTCAGCTTTAATATTAGTAAAAAATACTATATATGAAACCGCAACAAAAACGATGTCGCTACATTTCATGATGTTAATATTTGAATGAGTAATACTAAATTATTGAAATTATTAATGTAAAATCGTGACAATAGCATAGTTATTTTAATTTTTAATTTTAAATAACCCTCTAATTTGCGATGCCTGGAAAAGGCCGCTAAGTTGTAAGTACCAACATTATAAAATAACACCAAAATGTTCACTTAGTTTGCAAATAAATCTTTAATTTTGACTTTGACTAATTTCACGGTCATGTCTGGTTACGTTTTTATTTGAAAGCTGATAAGAAAAAAGTCAAATATTTCATTTATAAAAACTGTCATTTTTATTATATTTTAAGACAAAAGGTAGGTAGGTAGGCTTAACCGACGTGATATTTGAAGGCAATATCTGGTTTCATCTGACACGAGGATAAACCAGATAACTGCATTATTTGAAAAAATACATTAATTTCTCCCCTTATTACATTTTCACATACATGCTTGACTGTACTTAATTGTAACATGGAATGTGTTGAAATGGAAACTGAAAACTAGTACCTCATACGATGTAGCCATGCTCGCTCTATGGAGCACACACACACACCACACACATACACACAACAACACACACAACACTAACACACACAACACTAACAAACACAACACTAACACACACAACACATAACACTATTATGGCCTTATGAGGCCAAAGTGATAGTGTTATGTATACCTACTGGGTGGCAGGGACATTCGACGAACATTTATCGACGCGCAAACTGTAACCATGAATTCAGCACATAATTCTAGTCCCCCTAGAGTAGAAATTTTTCGTTGGTAATCAAAATAAAAATCTGCTGTTACAAAAAGAAAAAAAAAACCTAGAAAAAAAAAAAAAAAAAAAAGCACCTAGAAAAGTGACTTACGCAGTCAAAATGTATCGAACATTTTATAAATAACCAACGAAAATTTTGGAGGGTTCAGAATCATGTACTGAATCCAAGGAAACAGGTTGCAGGTCGATGACCCTGCCACCCTGTACAATTTTGGAGTCTAGAAAATGATTAACTACGGAAAGAGCAGAACATTAATTAGCATAAAGATGGATTTTTGATGAGATCACTATGTAGCGGCGGAATCTACAACGCCACATGCAAGCTACACATCACACTGACGTCACGCAAAATCCTGCATCGCGCAAGCAGAGTTCACCGCGCGACTAGCATATTTGTAACGTCCCGACATCAACCGTCGGGCAATTGCCCACCATACACAACACCCGTCTGGTCGGAGTATCCTCCCTTTTCCATAGAGTAAAAGTGAGCTTTACACCCTGTTCCTCATACCTCTAGAACTATAATAATATTAAATATGAACCTCTTACTCCCGGACTAGAATCACCAATGATATAGTTATCAGCAATTCTCTTTGACTATGAAGTTAATTAGTAACTTTGTACGTTCCGTTAACTAAAAGTCACTAAGTTACGTTTACTTAATACAGCAATACTTGCGCGTTATACACTACATCTAGTATCTCTGAGATCAGCTTTTAATAGGTTATGTTATCTATCGTATACAAAGTTAAATTGTTTCATATTAAAGTTCTTCAAACATAGTTCTAACATACTTAGTTCAGTCTAAGTCAATTATAAGAATCTTGAGCTGGTTTTATGTACGTAGAAGTTTTAGAAGTATAAAACACTATAATAGAGTAGTTATAATTTAATTAAACGTATAATTTTGCAGACGCTACTGATGGTATTCAAATAATCTGATAGCAGAAACTCTTCAACTCAACCTTTCAGAGTCCACTGCTTGTCACAGGCCTCTCCCAGGCTGCGCCACAACCCCCTGCCCTCGGCCGTCCGCATCCAGTCTGTCCCAGCCACCTTCATTAAGTCGTCGGTCCATCTAGCTAAGGGGCGTCCCACACTATAACGCCACTTCACGCCGTACTATACGCTTGCCGATATGCAGGAACTCTTAAGGCCACACTATATCGGCGGCACAGCCGATGAGTTTTTGCTGCGCGGGTAGCGCCGACGTTTTCAGGCATTATGTAAGTCAGGCGAGGCGGCTCTAATACCTGCCAGCAACGCCGCCGGGCTTGTTGGCGACATAACCCTGGCCGCCGGCGTAGTATGTAGCAGCCATTAGAGAGCTGTTAATACCTAATATGGGGCTTTAGGTCCCAAAATCGACTGAGGAGCGATTTTTCGTTAAAGTAAGTAACTTTTTAATGCGGAGTAATGAGTGACACGTCTGTTCTCGATGCGAGTTTGGACGAAAGAGCAATATACATCCACACTTTCCCCCGGGAATAGAGATAAGCATTACTATTACGTATAGTTTGCAGTAAAATCAACATAAAATCATACTCCTGTACTGTAAACTGCTCAAATAACAACATCAAATATGAGCAATTTGATTAAACGAGGTACAACCACAATATAGAAAGGTGCAGAAGATCCGAGTGCCGAGACAAGTCGCAATCGCCTTCGCCTTCAATGCGGTTCGTATTGCTACAGCGACTGTCAACAGGTTTTTTTAAGAGTTAGAAGTCGTGGGTTCGAACCCAAGCAGGCACTTTACTTGGTGTAAATTATTTCATTACCACTGCTCTAAAAACGGTGAAGGAAAACATCGTGAGGAAACCGGTATGTCCAAGAAATTTGATGATATGTGACATCCGCCAACCCGCACTGGGCCCGCGTGGTGGATTACGGCCCTCTCCCTCTCACAGAGAGGAGGCGTGTTGGGACACAGGCAGTGGCAACATTATAGGCTGACTATGCGACTAAGAGGTTTTCAGGAGCTTATGTCAATCCAAAGCATATTTACGTTTCCATCATCGTCATGGGTGATAGAATCTCAATTTTTCTGGGCCCTGTTCTATACAACGAGCGTAAACAGGCGCACGCACACACAGACGCGCATTTCCGACACGATCTCAGACTATCTCAAACAAATACCAGTCGCGAGTGCGCTTGCACTCGCTGTACGTGAAGCGTGTCTATGTGTGCGTGCGTTTCCTTTCGTTGTATGGAACCTGCCTTCTGTACCTATGTATCTATTTTGTGGTACATACAACCGTGCGTACATCAGCTCAGGTAATTATAACTTGGAAACTACTAATGAGAGCTACTTTAATAAATAATGGTTATTAACGGGGATTCTGGCGACGCTGTATTGTGGCAAATTGAATAGTTAGTAGATAAATGGAATATTTTACTACATTTTAGTAGGTCAATTCTATTATAATCGAGGCTATGTGCTCCTTGGATACAACATAACAGTCAAAGTTAAAGTATTGTAGGGTGGTTTTTCCATTACTGATAACTATATTCGAGTTTTTTTTTTTTCTAAAACCGTCTAAAGTTAATTTATTCCTCTGAAATCTCACGATGTTTTTTTTTAAGTTGACGCATTCTATAGGGAAACATTAACATAGTGTGTGTCTTACTGCAAATTGTCTACTTCACTTCAAACCCAAAACCACGCTCAACCTCAACAAATATTTCACATCAACCACGCTCAACCCCTTCCAACCACATCCAGCAACTCTACTCTGTATAATTTTATCGCGGTAAGTATGGCGCTCAAATTACAAGACGAACGTTGCAAATTGAAATGAGTCGACGGGCAATGCTTGAGAATTTCCACTTTTATATTTAGCTGGCCTACTATCTGTTTAAGCGCATCGTCATTTTATTTATGAATCATATCTAGGGGAATTAGGTTTGAGGTTTTTAGCTCTGAGTCTTAATTGGCTGAAAGTTGAAAGGAAGAAGTAAGTACGAGTAGCTAAAAGGAGTACGGTCAACTACGGTCGGTACGGATAAAATAAATCTATTATAACGTTTTTTTTTTTGGTCAGTAGCCTTTCTGACTGGCTAAGACAAAGCTATAATTGTAAATTAAAAACTTTTGGGTTAATTAGGCCATAATCAATGGTGACAATAAAGTTTTTTGGAAGCCGTTTATGGCCATAAAATATTTAGCTTTCGTTTTTTTTTCTGCCAATAAAAATGTATTCAATATACGTTTAGTTGTTTCAAACTTAGCCTTTTACTTAGAATTTTCTTTACGAGTAAATGCTATGGAAATCGCATTAAATTTACGTAAAAAACACTCTGTTTTGCCACCGTACCTACTCTAAAAAACAACAGTTCCCCCATCCTAAGTTCTGGTAATAGGATCAATTTGAGGAATAAATTGGTCCTGACATTGAACCCCCAATATCTAATTATTAGTCATCGCTTCGCTAGAAGAAACGTAATGAATAAATAAAGTCTTTATTGATAACATTACTGGCGAGCCGGAGATAGGAAGAGCCTATAATCTAATAACAGTGAGTAGTGCTACTGAAGGAGAAGCTGAAAGGAATCGTAAATATTCGGAATCGAAGCGTTTGATGGGCTGGATTAGACGCCAGTACACCCGATACTGGAGGAGACGTCGTCGGGTTCCGAAAGAAGAAGCCGCGGTGTATAAGATGTACCGGGTGGCGAAGGAGGCTTTGTGGCTGTTCATAGGTGAGTCGAAGACTCGAGCCAGGGAACAGATGTTGGCAACCCTAGACGGGAGTCCGTGGGGCGACTTTATCTTGCGGTCCGAGGAAAACTTCGTGTCTGGGCGCCCCCACTCACTGAGAGTCTACAGCCTCAGCTGCTAGACGAAGTAGTTACAACCCTCTTTCATGCTAGAGAAGAGCATGTACCGCCGCTGATGGCTTTCCCCACAGCCGTAGAGTTGGATGATGAGTAGGTCGCTAGCATAGTAGTGGTGGTGGTAGTAGATGACACAGTCGCAGATGAGGACGGCCGTAACGTGGCTCCAGGCCAAAACTGTTGCCCCGGGGCTCGATGGAGTTCCTGGCCGCGCGCTCATCGTCACTCTGAAAGAACTAAACCTCCAGCTGAGTGGACTCCACTCAGCTTGCCTTGAGCACGGCCGGGTCCTTATATAACCAGTGGAAAACAGGTCGTCAGGTCCTGCTCAGGAAGGCGGGGCGCCCAGCAGACTCACCATCCGCATAGCGGCCCATAGTGCAGCTAGACTGTTTGCTACTACAAGAGGACTTATGCAGCCTTTTCCAATACTGGCTGGTCAATAAACTTCACCTTATTCTTTCTAAATGTCACTTCATTTCTTTTACTAAAAACAAAAATACTGTTAACTTCCCATATACTTTGAACGACATACAATTGACAAAAACTGAGGGCATGCGTGATCTTGGCGTACTGCTTGATTGCAAATTACATTTACACACCCATATCGACAGCATAATTAACAAAGCCTTTCAAATGTATGGTTTCGTCATGCGGTATTGTAAAGACTTCAAAAAGCCTTCTAATTTTCTCTTCCTAAATAAAACACTAGTCCGTTTACAGTTGGATTACGCGGTACCCATCTGGTGCCCGAATTATGATAAATATAAGCAAACAATAGAAATGGTTCAGAAAAAAATTTGTTCGTGCCACGCACTACAAGTACTTCCGTACAAGGATTCCCTGTGCAGATTTGCTAAAACATTATAAGATATTGAGCTTGGATTCCAGACGTTCACTGATCATGGTTGTGATGCTGTACGGTATATGCAATAACAAATTTAATTGTATTGATCTTTCGAATAGATTGTGTTACGTAGTACCTAGAACTGTTATTCGGCGGGAGGTGCGCGCACCTCGACTATTCTATACTGCGCGATGTAGAACGAAGGCTGGGGTGCGAGCCCCTCTTTGTCGACTTTTAAAACCTATAACTCAGAATTCATTGAATTTGATATTTTCGCGGTGTCGCAATCTAAATTTAAAAGAATGGTTTCACAATCTCTTGCAGGTCGCCTTTAAGACGGATACTCTTGTCATCCACTTCTTTCGATTCGTCGGTACCTATATAGTGTTTTTCTTGTAAATACGTACTTTTTCATCTATTATTATTTTTTATTTATTTTTGGTTTAACATGCGTTCCTTTTTACACTCCGATGTCACTTCGTGGACAATAGTGTGGGTTATACGTTTTTCGACTGTAATATAACTACTTATTGTTAATGCTGTAATGTATAACTGTTTTTTGTCCCAAATAAATAAAAATAAAATGGACGAGGTAGGTAAGCTTCTTGAGTGGGTAATAGCAGCCCGCCTCGTCGGCCACTTGTACAGAGAGGGGCCGGGTCTGGACGACAGTCAGTTCGGCTTTCGGCATGGGTGCTACACTGTGGACGCCATAATGTGGGTTAGGGTTCTGGCGGAGGAAGCGGTGTCCCGGGGCGAGGTGATGCTGGCGGTGTCCTTGGACATCTCCAAAGCATTCAACACCCTGTCCTGGAGCGGCTGGCACCCAAGTTGACAGGCGCGGTGGGCGCGCTCACAACGCTACTTCCCAATCTGGGGGGCCCGAACACCGCCTGTAGGAGGTGGCACCTAGGGATCGTACGATCCATGGCCCTCTACGGTAACCCGGTGTAGGCCTCTGGTCTGTCGGCCGACAGCATCGCAATGCTGCGAAAACCGCAGAGGGCGATGGCCATCAGGGCTATCAGGGGGTATCGCACGATTTACTACGAGGCGGTTTTTGCACTGGCGATCTGTGTTCCAGATTCCTTCAGGGGTTTACACATGATTGAGTAGCAAACAAACAAACATCTTAACAAACTTTTTTTTAATATTAAAAAGAACCCGCAGGGTAATTTCGCAACACACTAACAGTAGGAATGGGTTTCATTTTGACAGTTCAACAACATTCATTGCGTTATTTACGCTGTTAAGCAGGCAAATTTTTCTAACATATGAAGCAATGGATTAGCAATAGGCTTCAAAATTATTCAGATTGTGATAGATAGTGTGTTACGTGATTAGGGTGCAGGTTCTTAATAATCAGTTACAATCTAACCTATAAGACTAATAAGCAATTTAATCTCACTTAATTTTTTACGTGATAATTATTTTAACACTTAGCCTAGTGTTGATTGTACTTTACAAGTCCGTTCGACTTTCTTAAGAGTCTGATATAATGATATAAACACTTTGTCCATGTGTGTCATTGTCACCATTGTACTCTAATGTAAAATGTATGGGCTATAATTATCTGTTGACACATAGAATTTCGCAGCTTATGCTAATTTGTGCCGAAACCATGTGCTAACCATTTAACGTAGCTAGCCCGGTTACCCACTTTTGGTTAACCACTCCATTAGTCAAATGGTTAAGTGGGTTCAGTTTTCGGGTCTACGAAATGTTATGAAGTTTGTATTTCCTGAAGTTTTCAGTATGTAATAGAGGGTTTTACCCCAGTGCGTGTTGGAGAGAGAGGTTTTACTCCTGATCAGGCTACGTGCCATCAGCTGGATTGCCTCAAATGTCCGTTGATGATCTGAACAGTGCCTCTGATGTCGCAATAAACGTGGCCTCCTATTGGGCTCAGACAGTATCATCATCATCACCATTTCAGCCGAAAGACGTCCACTGCTGGACATAGGCCTCCCCAAGTATCGCCACTTCAACCGCTTCTGTGCTTCTCGCATCCAGCGGCTTCCTGTGGCCTTCACAAGGTCATCAAGGTCAAGGTCCACCGCCTGACAGTATAATTAACACAGTATAGTACAAACAGTAAAATATTTATGTATCTTTGATATGAAAAAAAGAAGAAGAGGCTTTTAAATTGATTGATAAGAAGTTGCATAAATTACTGTTTAAAAGTAGGTCATTAGTTACTAATGACCTACCGGTAAAACGGGGTAAATAGGAACGCATGGGTGAATCGTAAAAGGGATTTTAACATTGAAATAGTCTGTCGCCAAAAAGGACTCTAACGTGTATACTGTATTATAATTAACCGATTACGTGTCCCTGTTGGCAACAAATTATATTATTTAAATGTTAAAATTCCTTTTAAAGTTTCGTTACGATTCACCCTTGCGTTCCTATTCACCCCGTTTTACGGTACTTTTAAACGTCAAATGGACAAGGAAACATGAATTTTAAACAACTTATACCACCACCAACCTCAATATAAAGTAACATTAGATAAACTCACGCATTCTTCCCATGGGAGTAGGCAGAATTTGCAGAATACCACCTGCTACGATCCTGACATCATCGAATTACTTCGTAAAAAAAAAATGCATATCTTGTTCAAATTGGATAAGCAATTTATTTTCTGGAACTAACTAACAACCTGACTTGAAAACCTAGGCAAGGTCTTAAGCTTAAACATGGCTAAGTTTCCCCATTTTTGCGTAAAAAACAAGATCACTTTTACAAACACAAGTACACACTCCGTCACAGTGGTACAAAGCCAGAGTGCACCGTGACCTAATTATGGCACTAACATAACACAAGTACATACTAAACAGCGCGAACGCGTTCCGTACGACCGTTGAACTGGCGCGACCTCTTACGTGTAAAACCGTCAACTTTAAATGTAGCTAGGGGTGTACTGAGAGATTTTTTTAACACACATTACAATGTAAAGAAATGTTATTCATAACCTTTTATTTCCACTATTATGTAATAATAACTTCTGAATATTACGTGTAAAAACGTCAACTATAAATGTAATATATATATTTATATTTTATTTTAAAACAATCAATTTACGCGGACGAGGTCGCAGGCACAAACTAGTAATCTATAACATCATTATTAACGCAAAAGTTCATTTAATTCATATTATTAGAATACTAGGCAAAAGGAGTATGTAAGGATCGTAGCAGGTGGCGTTCTGTAGTTTCTGCCTACCCCCATGGGAAGAAGGCGTGAGTTTATGTGTATGTATTAGAATACTAACAGGAGCTAAATAATCAAGGCATTAATTAACAAACACATTGTTACTGCATAACCAGGCTAAAGTAAAACAAATATAGATAAATTGTTACCAATTAAAGCTAGCTGCTAATTAAAATAGGGTAATTATACACTGTATTGTAATTTAGCACTTAATTAGTGTATAGTGTTAAAATTAATTGATACATTGTATCGATTCGGTAAATTAACTATTAAGAATAGACTATTCGTTATCGAATACCAATAGCGCTATTGGAGATATCAAATTTACTTTGTGTGTAAGTCTATTCGGATAGGCACAATCTGCCTGCCTTTTCTCAACTGTGTTGGGGTGGGCTTCTAGTCTTACCGAAATGCAGTTGAATACCAGTATTTTACATAGAGCGACTGCCTATCTGACCTCCACAACCCAGTTACTGGGTAACACGATACCCCTTGGTAAGACTAGTTGTCAGACTTTTGGGCTTCTGACTACCCGTAACGACTTCCAAAAATCTACAAATGACAGCCGCGACCAACGGCTTAACGTGCTTTCCGAGTTACGGAGGGGTCTCGATAAATAATTGACGGCCAATCCATAAACTGACCGCGGCAAGCGTAGCTTAACCTTCGATCGAGCCGTGTGGCTGTAGCTAAATAGCCACGAACCCCTCCTATTCGAATAAGCTTTATTCATAAAAATATCATTATCCATACCTTCACTTTAAAGGGTATCTCTTTTTTTTATCCCAATAAAACAATATTTTCGACCACCAGTTATTACAATTAACTTATCAAGAGCAGCAACGGAACACGATTTTTTTAAATGTTTCGTCCTAAGTCAATCAAACTTCTGAAACCAAAAAGTAGGTAGGAGATAAATCCCCCATTCTAAACAATCATAGCATTAAAAGTAATTAGGTATACCGAACAGTTTTCATATCACGATGTAAAATAAAAAGCAATGCTTTTGACGGCGACATTACACGCTATCTGGACAAGTAATTTGGAATGAATGTTCCCACCAAATGTGAGACTTGTCATTTAATGTCGACACCGATGTGAGATATGTCACATAAAGGTTAGTTGACATGCTAACGATATTGAAAGTACGGACAGGATCAAATGTTTACTAAAATAAACAAATTTTATTTCGAAAAGCTAATAGTAAAAGACTGCTTCGCTGTTTCGCGCTCACTACTGCTGAGCATGAGGTCCTGGGTTCGATTCGCGGGTTGGGCAAAGTGATATTGGGTTTTTCCATATGGAATTTCTCATTAGCAGCCCGCAGTCTGGATTTGTACCCGGTTGATGGCAATAGGCTCGCCCCCTATTACATGGGACTTAAACCTAACTGTCGAAATGTGGGTGTGCTACAGATACACCTGTGCGGGATTGCAATCGTGACGTTATGTTAAAATTAAAGAAATCGTATTTGTAACAATGTACAATTTTGTACAAGTGTTATATTCCATTTTCTCTTTCATATTTCGGTGCCGATGTCTTATTCCGTTTTACCACAGAGCACGGAATTGCCGCGCCCGCGCCGGCAGCGTCTAGAGACGGCAGCCATAAAATTCGTGGCGCCGTTAGTGCTTTGGCGCACTATAGCATAAACATAATCAGCCTGTAGTATTCACACTGCTGTGACACAGAGGCCTCTCAGTGAGAGGCAGTGGACCGTAATCCACCACGCGGGTAAGTAGATAACACAATTGTCAAGTCTTCGAACTTTTGATTCTAGGACATGCTGGTTTCCTCACGATATTCTGCTTCACCGTTTCAAGAGCAGTGGTGGTGAAATAATTTACACAAAGTAAAGCGCTTGTCTGGATTCGAACCTACGACCACGCACAATAGAATAGAATAATCTATACAGTGTGAGTCTTCATAATGTGCACATATCGAAATGAAGGAAACTAAGCTTAATTTTATCGACGGGAAAAATATAAAAAAAAACTAAAAATAATTTAATATTTTTATAGCATTTTTTAAATTCTCGTTCGCTGCTGTGACCCCTGTGTAAACATATCGGTATAACTTTTAAACTAAACGATCTATCAAGATGAAGCAAACTCAGTAATGAGTGGAAGTAAGAGGACGTCCTCATAAAATAAAGTAAAGAAAAAAAATCGCTTTCAATTGAGAATTAAGGGGTTTGTAAAAAAAAAACTGATATTTTTTCACCAATTTTTGCATTAATTGTTAAATTTCACAATAAAAGCCCCGATTACCTACCCTTTTTTATTACTTTAAATTATTATCCATCGTATCAGCTTTCTAAAAGAAAAAATACCATGTTTATAACTCAAACACAACATTTCCTATCAACTGTTAAAGCCTTGCACTCGGCTACGTACCATACTTTAGCAGGTAGAGACAATTTTTTATGCGTTTCTTTTTTATTTTTTTCCCGTCGATAAAATTAAGCTTAGTTTCCCTCATTTCGATATGTGCACATTATGAAGACTCACACTGTATATTAATACCGTAAAGCAAAAACTTTGTACCCCTTTTTACAAAAATTGCGCGGACGGAGGAGTATGAAATTTCGCACACTTATAGTTTATATAGAGAAAGAAGGAGTGCAGAATGCGAATTTCTTTTTTAAATTAGGCATAAAAATACATTAAATCAATAAAAAAACATAACACAGACTACCATGCATTTGACACAAAAATGTAATGCCGTAAACAAACCGTTGCTATGGATTCAGATGAAAATGACATGTAAACAAACGGTTGCTATGGATTCAGATGAAAATGACATGTAAACAAACGGTTGCTATGGATTCAGATGAAAATGACATGTAAACAAACGGTTGCTATGGATTCAGATGAAAATGACATGTAAACAAACGGTTGCTATGGATTCAGATGAAAATGACATGTAAACAAACGGTTGCTATGGATTCAGATGAAAATGACATGTAAAGAAACGGTTGCTATGGATTCAGATGAAAATGACATGTAAATAAACGGTTGCTATGGATTCAGATGAAAATGACATGTAAACAAACGGTTGCTATGGATTCAGATGAAAATGACATGTAAACAAACGGTTGCTATGGATTCAGATGAAAATGACATGTAAACAAACGGTTGCTATGGATTCAGATGAAAATGACATGTAAACAAACGGTTGCTATGGATTCAGATGAAAATGACATGTAAACAAACGGTTGCTATGGATTCAGATGAAAATGACATGTAAACAAACGGTTGCTATGGATTCAGATGAAAATGACATGTAAACAAACGGTTGCTATGGATTCAGATGAAAATGACATGTAAACAAACGGTTGCTATGGATTCAGATGAAAATGACATGTAAATAAACGGTTGCTATGGATTCAGATGAAAATGACATGTAAACAAACGGTTGCTATGGATTCAGATGAAAATGACATGTAAACAAACGGTTGCTATGGATTCAGATGAAAATGACATGTAAACAAACGGTTGCAATGGATTCAGATGAAAATGACATGTAAACAAACGGTTGCTATGGATTCAGATGAAAATGACATGTAAACAAACGGTTGCTATGGATTCAGATGAAAATGACATGTAAACAAACGGTTGCTATGGATTCAGATGAAAATGACATGTAAATAAACGGTTGCAATGGATTCAGATGAAAATGACATGTAAACAAACGGTTGCTATGGATTCAGATGAAAATGACATGTAAACAAACGGTTGCTATGGATTCAGATGAAAATGACATGTAAACAAACGGTTGCAATGGATTCAGATGAAAATGACATGTAAACAAACGGTTGCAATGGATTCAGATGACCAAAGTAAAGGTTTGTAAAAAACTTTTTTACAAAAAAACAACCGACTTCCAAAAAAAACACTAAAAGACGTGAAAAATAACTTTAATTTCGGAAGTCGGTGCCTTTGGTTTTGTATTTTCGTGTTTGGCCACCGACTTCCGAAATTAAAGTTATTTTTCACGTCTTTTAGTGTTTTTTTTGGAAGTCGGTTGTTTTTTTGTAAAAAAGTTTTTATTTTTCACTTTTTAGTTGCGGTACCTACCCCACACAAATTCGTATACCACTACTTGGTGTGTAAATAACAGTGACAGGAAATTATTAACACATCATCCATATAAACTAAGTGGAAAAAATCTGCAGTATTAAGGATAACTCAAAAACTACTGGTCAGACCTTGATCAAATTTAAATGGGACCACATGTGAAGTGTCATCCAAATCGGTTCACCCAGAAAAAAGTTATGAGCATAAAAAAAAATAAAAAAAAAAATACATACAGACGAATTGAGAACCTCCTCCTTTTTGTGAAGTCGGTTAAAAAATAAAGAGTAGAATGAAACCTATTTTGTTTATCCTACATTTGTCTAATAGATATTTGTGCTTTATTTATAATGAATTAAGGTCGAATTTCGACCAATGGGCGACCTCTAGTACTCTTTATTTTGTACACCATATGAATAACAGATATAAATTTTAATGTAGAAAGACAATGCCGTCTCTAGCAGTGGCGAAGCTTCTCCGTAAGCACTGTGAGAAATAGAAAACATCTAGGGATTTCACGTCTGCCTTGCACGATGGATAAAAACCGGTCAAGTGCGAGTCGGACTCGTACTTGAAGGTTTCCGTACCACCGTGCAATATTTAATACTACATTTTGTTTTTGTATTGGAAAACTTTTTTTTTTATATATATTTTTTGGTATAACGGCAATAGTCTACCTATTATGGTTCATGAGACCACTGACAGACAGACGGACGGATGGATGGACAGACGGACGGACAGACGAACAGCAGAAGCTTAGTAATAGGGTCCCGTTGGGTACTCTTTGGGTACGGAAACCTAAAAAGGGCATAGGTACAAATAACCTTGAGAGAAATTCAAGTTACCTTAAAATAAGCTAATAGAACCTGTTATCTCTTGCTTCACCGTGTGAACAATTTTTAGAAAGGCTCTCTATGTAACAAAGGCTATTTTAGTACCTGTATGAGTAGGCATGAAAGGGTTGATTGAATTCCTGGGACGGGTTACTTTGACGTTACGTAATAATGGTATTCCTGGAACTTGGGTTATTGATATACTAGGAATTATGACCAAGCCGTGTGGTCCGGTGGTATTTCCCACATATTTTCCATACAAATTTTCATCACCTATTTAACTTCTTTAGGGTACGAATATTAAAAATCCTACCTTAGTATTCACCTTCTGTATACAAGGAACTCTTGCGCAAAATTTAATGCTCCTAGACCCAGCGTATTAGGTTGTGCGTTGTCCGACAGTGAATTTGTGATTTTTATTAAGTAGGTAAATGTTTTTCAATGGCATTTTCAAACTGACAGAAGTCTGTTTTCCCTAAAAAAAAAAAAACTTTGCTGTTTTAAGAAAACTCATGATATTTTTTAATTTGCCAATGAAGGTACTAGTTTTTAAACAATACCACTAACATCGACTACTTATTATGGTTTGACCAATACCGCTGTACCGCGCCTTAAGAATGCGCGGTGAGGCGCGGGGCGTGAGGCCGCCGTCTCGCCGCGCATTTACCTAAGACGCGGTACAGCGGTTTCGGTCGAACTATAGCATTTTTTTTTTTAATAAATATAATATTATGACTAAAAACTAAAAACATACCTGATTCAACAATCTTCAATGATGAGACCTGTAAACAAAAAATAATGGTTATTTAATATTTGTTCTTAATTAATCAATTTTATTATAATATCGTATGAATTACTGCTTCATTGGTCTATTAATCACAAGCGCTACTGCTGAACATAAAGTCCTGAGTTTGATTCCCAGGTCGGGCAAAGTATTATTGGATTTTTCCATCAGGGATTTCTCTGTAGCAGAGTCTTGATATGTGCCCGGTTAGTGGCAATAGGATCGCCCCTATTACATGGAACTTAAACATAACTGGCAAAATGTGGGTGTTCAATAGATACATCTCTACCTTTTGGGGAAAACAGGCGAAATGGTATGTAATGTTATCGTATAGATCACAGGTTCTCAACCTTATTTTGCCCACTCAGAGATTTTTTTCTAGTACACAAACACATACATAAACTCACGCCTTCTTCCCATGATAGGCAGAAACTACAGAACGCCACCTGCTACGATCCTTACATACTCCTTTTGCCTCATTTACATTCATACATCTGGTCATACGCGCACACCGGTTGCGAGTACTACGCACCTGACCATTCTGAAGAACATCACCAATAAGGTCACTATATGTCCACCTAGGGCGACCCCTCCCGACGTTTCTACTCACATCTGCCTTGTAAATACCTTTTGTTAGTCGCCTTTCATTCATCCTCTCAACATGACCCCTAGTTTTTTCTAGCCCCCCCATTTTGTTAATTACCATTTGTCGCGAATCTGAAACAGCTATTGCTACGATTATATTTTAATATGTAATAACATATAGTCGTAAGATAGGATCTCGACACCCCCTAATTTTCTCTGGGTCTTTTACTGCCCCCCTGAAAGTCTCAAACGCCCACGAGGGGGCGTTATCGCCCACTTTGAGAACCATATAGATGAACTGCGGCCTACTAGTCAGCTTACCCTACAAAGCAAGATCCCAATTGTATGTCAAAACGTTATCATTTCGTGAAAACAGCCTTTGTAAATGTTCCACGAAATTATCTTTAGATGATAAGACGCCCGAATATAATCTACGTAGGAGATAGTTTCTCAGGAAATTACTTATTTACTCTGGTTCCGTAATTGCTATAATAATATCCTTAGAAAGTGATAAAATTAATTAAGTCCTTAATTTATAAGCCATCAGAATCTTCAAAATTTTAGTTGATTAAAAAGCTTTCACACACACTCAACATATTATTTCAACCATTAATTCATTAATTTATGTACACACATTTACACACAGACAAGAAGATACAAACAGAAAAATATGTACAAAGGTGTTGCTTATTTCTAAAGGAATCTCTTCCAAATGATTTACTTATAATAAATAAGTAAATCTTGTGGCGCATTCATACCACCTACCTACCTTACCATACCTTGTGACCTAGACATAGAGAGGGAGCGCAGAGCGCTGTCTGTTCGAAGTAATATGCTGGCCCGGAGGTTTGCACGGTGTACTTTTGAGGTTAAAATGACGCTTTTTCGAGCCTATTGTCAGACTTTCTACACCTGCAGACTCTACAGCGCTCTGCGTGTACATTATAACAATGCCTTCAAAATGCTTGTGGGGCTGCCGCTGTATTGTAGCGCTTCGGGTATGTTTGCCGATGCGAGGGTAGATGACTTTTATGCCATCATTCGAAAGCGATGCGCTTCTCTCTGGCACAGAACACACGACAGCTCCCATAGCATGGTGAGGGCATTGAGTGACCGGTGGGACTGCCCGATGCTTGGCCGATGGGTGAGTCTGCACACACACGGCTGTATATAGTTATGCGGGCAAATCATTGTTTTCTTTGTTTTTATTTTATTTTCTTCGTGATTTTATGTGTTACTAACAATAGTTTTATGTCAATACTAACACTATGGACTTGCAAGGTCTGAAAATAAAAGTTTATTATTATTATTATTATTAAATAATGTGGCTAAATAATTTATAATAAATATTATGGTTCTCAAAAAAAAAACCCTACTACGAATCAAGTATTTATTGTATTTATTATTCAACATATAAATCGTATCACTATTCTGGACAACCTTTAAAATACTGGTATTATAATACTTTAATAATAGCCAATTTCCCTAAAACCATAATTCACATCTAAAACAATAATTTTCCCAGCCGCCAGCAAAATTTCAACACTCATTAAAATAACTAAATTAAGTACTTACCGGACTTAATTAAGTACCTCAGTCTAATAAAAGTCAAGCATAATTACATCGATCAAAAGATGCTTAAATAAAGACTCTTTGAGGCCGCAATCAAATTAGCGACTTGGCGATGGCTAAATCCCCCGATGTAAACCGGCCCTTATAATCGAATATTTGCAAAAAGCCTAACGACTTGTAGGAGGGACATTAGGAAGATCGGGGCGAAAAAAATGGGACATTTTTCTGCCATTGAATGCCTTGACCTGCCCATGGGCTTCAAACAAATTGTAGATAAGAAGAAGGGTGTCTCCAAAAAACTATGGAATGAGACTTTTGCTACTGAAGAGGAAGCGGAATAAGTATTACAAACTAACTTACAAAAAAAAATTGAGTCTGTAAGTTTTAGGCTCATTATTTAAAAGCGATTCTCGATAGCTTTCAATGAATGCTGATAACATCATGAGATTCATCACATAAACAAGACCAACATCTCCAAGGGCCCGTTGTTTGATCAGTAGTCAAACATGCTAATAGTTAAAATGCGTTAGTTATACTAAGAAGGTAACTACAGTTAAAAAAAATACTATTTGCTATGAAATTTAACCAAGCGTAGTTAAACTTTGACAGCTTTTGACTATTGTCAAGTGTCTAATTGTTAAATTAACTATTGGTCATGTTTAACTATGTCTCAAACAACGGGCCCTAATTATAATACCAAACAACTCAATTACTAACCTCTCTATGATGCAATACTACCAAACTAATTCATTTTACCAACAAAAATACAAAAACATATTTTATTGCCCGAACTAAAAACTGTTTCCACCAAATTCATAACATTGTTGCGGTGGGAGAAACTTTTGAGTATTTCCTTATCGTATTTTTTCTTTTTTGTTACCTTCGTAACTTAATGCTTCGGTCCACTAAACACCTTATTTAATGTTTTGTAACGTTTCTTACTAACAATACTCGTGAAACCGACTCCGAAGTGTTTCTGGTTGAAAACGCCGGTGAAATTGTGAATATCATAAACGGAATTGAAGTCGAAAATATTTTTTTATGTTTTCGTTGATTTTTTATGAGCTGCCAGTTTGATTTTGTTCGTAGAAGTAAATTGTATGCAAATATTTGGCTCCATGAGAAAAATGCTGGTTTCAAGTTTGTTGAAAATGTAACTGAAATGTTGATTGAAAACTTTTTCTGTTTGTTTTCTTTAAGTACCTTAAATTCTTGATTGGTTTACAAACATAGTTGGATATTTAAATTGAAAACGTATCCAGTTGCGATGAAAAAAAAGGATCCAATTCGAAATGTGCTGAAAGTAAAATACAAAAACTTTAATACAATCCGTAAGCAAGTAACGAATTTTGTATAAAATATATTATCAAACGCATCTTGGCGTACTTGCGAATAAATCATAACTTTCATTTAGAAAAATATTAAACAAGTAGGTAATTTCGCGTAAAATAACACATTTTTATTCCGAATAAGCACAAAAACTTTCAATAAATCGAACGCTATATTAGAAAACGTCAATTTAAAAATATGATCGAGGTCAGAGAAAGAAGTATTAATATAATAAAACAATTACGCTATATTTTCTTTATGACATCGTAAATATTATCATAAATAATATTGTTTTGTTTGGACACTTAATGGCTTATTTGGACTTCGGACTGGACGAAGTTTGACTTATAACGATCGCCCGTACGTGGATTAAACGAGAAAAAGAGAAAGTGAAAATACAAAACAGATTTTTGCAACTGGCAATAATTTTATAACTTTAATTTTGTACGTAGTTGGACTGTATTAGAGGTTCATGTAAAAATGTCCATCCGTACTCTCACTATAGGTACTTATTTTGCCAGTTATAGTACTTATAATTATTACTGTTTGAAGGAACATCACCAATAAGGTCACTATATGTCTTCCTTGGGCGTCCCCTCCCGGCGTTTCCACTCATGTGCGTGTATGACCAGATGTATGAACGTAAACGAGGCAAAAGGAGTATGTAAGGATCGTAGCAGGTGGCGATCTGTAGTTTCTGCATACCCCCATGGGAAGAAGGCGTGAATTTATGTATGTACTGTTTGAAGGAATGACAATTACAGTTGAAACTTTTTAACTTTGTCGCTTAATTCGACAAACCCTTTGGCAAGGCTGTAAGTCACCTCAACGTGTCGACGGTAATCTCATCCAATCAAATCGCCCATCACTTTTTTTGCCAACATAAAAAAAGCTCTTAAAAATAAGACTGTCCCTATTTCTTTTGCTATCATAGTCACCACACAAAAGCTATGTATTGACATCAAAACACAATGCCTAACGTGACCCCAAGTCAATGTTTGATGACAACTTCCAGCTTCAATACTTTTTCTACCTACTTTATTATATTGTATACAATGTCCATTGATAACATACAAAAAAGAGGTTTTAAAAGGTCATGCCATATTGACATTGTGGCCTGGTGTTTCCGATTTTTGCGATGCTGAGGTGGATGTGAAATGTCCTTTCAGCTAAATATAGGAGTTACAAAGGTGACCAAGGGACTACATTGATAGAGGAAGAAGGGGTTAAAAAGGTATTTATATTTAATTTTATAAGTGTTGAGTTTGGTGACCAAGGGGAGACCTTAGGCCCCGTTAACGGTCTCGAGCGATGCGACTTGCGTCAAGAGACGCGCGCGAGCCTCACATGGGGGCCTAGACAAAGTAACATTTGATTAGCGATAACGCTACTAGAAAAGCCAAAAAAAAGTATGGGGTTGACATAAGCTATCGAAAAGTCACGTGATCATAGGTCAACCAATAGAAATTAGCTAGACAATGTTAACATCATTCGATTCTATGAAACAAATTGACAGCGTCGAACGATTACTTCTATAGAGATGCGTAGCCAAGTGGCACCTTTTGACAAGCGTTATCGCTAGTTTTCGATTCGTATGATGGAAATATTAGCGAAAGCGATAGCGATTGTAGAAATAGAATCGCGCCGAGGCGATCATTTGTCTAGGCCCTCTGTTTCCTACCGTCGCGGCGTCGCTCCTTAAGTCGTGACGCGATGACTCGTGGCATGCTCTGAACAACTTCTTTCATTTATTTTCTCCTCAGTCGCTAGCGCAAGACCCGTGTCACTTGAGCATGTAGCTCGTGGCCCAGGGGGTCAAGACCGCTCTCACACCAAACGAATAGTCTGCCGCCGACTGTGAGCGTCAAGTTCAAAATGTATGTAAAAACAACGTCAGACGCCGACTGACTGCTGATGGTGACGATGGACTGTGTGAGCGTTACGTTCGGTATGAACACGGCCCAGAAAATAATCCAGATGTGTCTTAACAAAAAAATGTGATCACAAAAACATCTGACAATCGTGATGATTCCTTCAATACATTTGCAGGTATAAAAACAAGAAAAGAAGATAATTATATAGGTATGTTCGGTAGAGGATTACGTAACGGCAAAAGTGACCGAATTGCACAAACAAAACCGTAGGTTTCAAGTTGAAATGGAAAAACAAAAACAATGCTAGTACTTTATAATTAATATACCTTCAATTTCATTAAACCAAACAAAATAAAGCGGTAGACCTTTACAGGCTAATTA
This sequence comes from Griposia aprilina, assembly GCA_916610205.1. Classification (NCBI taxonomy): domain Eukaryota; kingdom Metazoa; phylum Arthropoda; class Insecta; order Lepidoptera; family Noctuidae; genus Griposia; species Griposia aprilina. Next base: position 3,395,453 of record OU744300.1, on the reverse strand, counting down.
TAATTATCTAGAACGAATACTACACTAAAATAAAATGAGCTCTTTTAATACAACATTTTCCACAAAATGAACACTTAATTAATATACCAGCCTGTATAAAATTGCTTCACCGGAGGTACTATCACAGCGAATGCATTGATCCGACAAATGAGCCTGTTTAACTACTAAATTATCCGGCGTGAAACAGGTTAGCTGGAAAATGATGGTGTCGTCTAGCTTATAAGCTGTTTTATGTAGCTATATGATGTATAGGGAATGGAAAATATCATCAGTGGAAGGAAATTAGGTTTTGTAGTTTTCTATATTATGCTTTCGTCGAAAACAGTCGCGAAAGAAATGGTTGGATTGGTTAATAGAAGTTCTTAAGTATAAGTTTTGATATTTTCCCACAACTAGATAAACTAGAGGTCGGCCATTGGTCGAAATTCGATCGTAGGATAAACAAAATACGTTCCATTCTACTCTTTGTTTTTTATAAACCTTTACTTTGGTCTTCTGAATCCATAGCAACCGTTTGTTTACATGTCATTGCCATCGGAATCCATAGCAACTGTAAGCTATTGCAGGTGCAGGGTGGATGGTGGTAAATTAACAAGACGTGACGAAGTTATAAAACACACTATATTCTTTAAATACACTTTACACTGAATTACTATTGAAGATAAAACTGATTAGAGACTAAAACTGTAATTGTCGAATCATGTCGATCAACCAGGCAAATATTAACTGAAATACATTTCTGAAATACACGTTTAAATACACAGTTTAATACACACAATAATACAATAAGCTCAGATCACCCTCCATTACTACTAGTTATACTGAAGAACACAAGAAAAACACTGACTGTGGCCGCATTTGGTCCCCATATTTATAACAAAAACCCTATGGCACAAGTAGTGGATGGCCCTTTATGTTGAGTGGAATATTTTAGAGGGCTCACCCAATACAACTCAAATGCGGCGCGGACACTTTGGTCAAGCAGAAACTTGTACTCCGACAAGTTCAAACCTGCTCCCCGGCGTGCGTCATCGGTCCATGACATTGAGATTCGCTACCGACAAGTTACAACCTGCTCCCCAGAGCCCGTAATCTGTCCCTGTGTGCGTCTACGAACGTTTCAGTTATTGCTACTCGCCACCAGGTGCGATATAAATTGTTGTGGTTCTCAACAGCAACCGTTTGTTTACATGTCACATTACATTTTTGCATTTTTGTGGAAAATGCATGGTAGTCTGTGTAATGTTTTTTTTTATTGATGAAATGTATTTTTAAGCATAATAAAAAAAAAAATAGCATTCTGCACTCTTTCTCTATATAAACTATAAGTGTGCGAAATTTTATACTCCTCCGTCCGCGCAATTTTCGTAAAAAGGGGTACAAAGTTTTTGCTTCACGTATTAATATGAGTCGTCATTCAGTGACGAAAAGTATCAAATCTAGAGGACCTAGACATGATGGCAATCGCTTTCAAAGCGTTCATATTTCTTTCAACAAAGAATTTTAATAGGATTGACACAAGCTTAATGTCAGTTCCATAGATTTATGACTGTTCCATAATTGGTATCGCTAATAGAATCTCACCCCTTTTGAGGTTTCATATTTTCACAGTAAATGGTTCCATTTTACTAACTACATTAAAAAGTAAAGCAAAAGAAAGACAATACACAAAAAATATACAAAAATACACACATTACACACACACACTCACTCACACACACATCACATTACATTAAAAATATTATACCTATGACTTTGAAAAACTAAAACTCAAAAAAGCTTTAATACTACTACTAAAACACGAACAGTAAAGTTAAGCATGAAACGAGACCCGTCTGAAATCATTCCATGAAATTACTCCGTAGACTGATAAAATTCAGTGCAGCGCGAAAGAATGAATATTGGGTCCGGAAACGTCTCACACAGAAAGATACCACCTAATTAATTACTGGGTATTTAGATAAAATAATTGGCATACTTATTCAAGAGTATTATTACAATGGCTAGGAAAATAGACGCACATATATCCATCATCGTAATACTAACATTTGTCTTGGCTCTTCTAATGGAGGCAATAAAAAATATTCAGTCTGTTTGTGCGCTTGTATTATAGACCGCTCGGAGGCTTTCAGGAGGTTATTGAACCAGTAACACTGAATCAGAACGAACCGAATCGAACACAAATCATTGCTATGTGAAAATATGATGTGATTATCGTGCGATATGTTGTCAAATTGAGAAATGATTACGTCGACAAATTAATATGAGTGACCCTAGCAGTGAGCTACTACGAATCTTCTGACCACAATTTAATAAATACCAGCTTATTATTGTCACACTGCAGGGCAAAGGTCTCTTCTCATACAGAGAAGGCACGAGCATTGATCACCACGCTTGCTCAAGACGGGTTGGCGATTTCAGACTTATATTAACTTTAAGTCCAGGATCACGATGTTTTCTTCACCGATTTCAGTAATGGCCAAGATAAACTTAGAAAGTACATATGAATTGAATAAGTCACATTGATACTTGCCCGGTTTCGAACCCACGACCTCGTGCATGAGAGACATAGGCTATCATGACTGTCTTATAATTTCAAAACGAAAACTGTTACAGCTCATGCCCTAATAAAAGGAAAAATTATACGATTAAGTACATACTCGTATAATCAAATCAAATAATTTATTTGAATAATACATGTTAAAAAGGTGTTACAGGTATAAGAAGTACATTGTATTATAACCTAATGAGGTGTGCAAATTAATATCGAATAAACAGGTATAGAAATTAATAATCGAAAAATTAAAAAAAAAAAAAAAAAAAATGCAAAGAAAAAATAATTGAGTTACTTACATTAATTAATAGAAATGTCAAAAAAAAATACAAAATTCAAATAATTGTGGTGCCATTTCAGATAAAATCAGTCATTTTCATTTAAATAATCATTAATTCAATAGTAACATTTAGCAACTAGGAATTCGCGCAAGCCTTATTTGAATTGGTCCAATTTGTGTAGGTCTGTGATACTATTTGGCAACTTATTGTATATTTTGGGTGCCATGCCCAATTTTTTTTTACTAAATACTGCGTTTTTATGACGTCTTACGGATATTTTATTTTTCTGTCGTGTGCTTCTTGTGTGTGTGTATAGATGTAAATTCGCTTTGACAAAGATCGCCACTTCATATATATAAAGACACGGGAATGTTAGTAACTGCAACTGTTGAAAATGTGGCTTACAGCTTTCTGTGCGTTGTTCATATAATCTATAAATATAGAGTTCTAACGTTTTAACCGACTTCACAAAAAGGAGGAGGTTCTCAATTCGTCTGTTTTTTTATGTGTGCTCAGAACTTTTTTCTGCGTGAACCGATTTGGATTATTCTTTTTTTATTTGATAGCCGGTACTTCGCATGTGGTCCCATTTAAATTTGATCAAGGTCTGACCAGTAGTTTTTGAGTTATCCTTAATACTACATATTTTTTCCACTTAGTTTATATGGATGATGTGTTAATAATTTCCTGTCACTGTTATTTACACACCAAGTAGTGGTATACGAATTTGGGTGGGGTAGGTACCGCAACTAAAAAGTGAAAAATAAAAACTTTTTTACAAAAAAACAACCGACTTCCAAAAAAAACACTAAAAGACGTGACAAATAACTTTAATTTCGGAAGTCGGTGGCCAAAAACGAAAATACAAAACCAAAGACACCGACTTCCGAAATTAAAGTTATTTGTCACGTCTTTTAGTGTTTTTTTTTTGGAAGTCGTTTCTTTTTTATTGACATACGAAACGAGATAAGTAACCTCATCTTTACTAAGAACACATCCATTTGTAATTTCCAAAACTAGGCCAAAATTTCAATTTCCTTCCTCACTTTAAAAAGCACATATTCAGTAGACATTATAACCGTGATATACAGTCAAGAACTAGGTTAAAACATTTAGGGAACACTATGAAAGTAATCTTCTTAAATATTCATACCTACATACCTACATTACTCCAGTATATTCTTGGTTCTTATCTAGCAGTTCTTTTTCTTTCCTAGTTGGCAACAATCCAACAGATATAAATGGTGGATGCATCAGCAAAGGAATATTTACCCAAAGGAATAACAAGTTAGGTTTTGTAAGTTGAAGAGACGAAATTGTCACAAAAGTTTTCACTATAAGTGCCATAACATAACATCATACTTGTAATCCCCGATGGGTTAAGCAGAGGTGTACCATATTGACGTGTAATATCATAACTAATATTATAAATGCGAAAGTAAGTTTGTTTGTTTGTTTGTTACCTTTTCACGCCTAAACCACTGAACCGATCATCCTAAAATTTTGCTTATACGTTGTCAGGTGTACAGAAACGGACATAGGGTACCTTTCATACTGAAAAAAGTACTGTTCCCGAGGAAAACAACAATAACGTTCATAAGAACGAAAGACACGTGGCGCCATCTATTATCATAAGATAATAGATGGCGCCACGTGTCTGATTGAATTATAACCCGAATTGATTGTCAAAGTCGAAATTAACGCGAGCGAAGCCGCGGAATAAAGCTAGTTGACATATAAAAGTGTTTGTACAAGCTACTTACAGAAAAAAAAATCATTGATCATTCATTTAAGTTCCATGTCCGTGTCCGTGTGTCATGTCCTTCTGCCTTCATGTAAGTTTCTTGCCCGTTCTTCTCTACGCTTTGGAATGGGCAACTAGCTTCATCTACGTATCGTGGCGCTGGAAGCCACGGTTACTAGCAGTGCCACACGCACGAACCAACTTGCTCAGCAAAGCGCCACTGACGCGCGCCTTGCACGCACTGAATGACACGGCTGACAGGATCGATCTATTTTCCTGCTCTCTGAATGAATTCACAAAACTAATATTGTGTGTGTTAGGTTATTTAAGATAGTTATTTAAAATAGATTCATTAAGGATCACGCTACCGCATTAGGAATTTCCTGTAATGATAGCAGTGTTTGTGCTTTTGACAATTCAAAATAGCCTGTAATTGAATTCCTTGAAATATATGCTTTGAGTTTGATGTAATAAGGGGCGAGCCTATTGCCATCAAGTGGGCACAAATGCAGACCTTGGACTGCTACCATGAAATTCCTGATGGAAAGACCAAATAACAATTTGCCCGACCCGGAATCGAACCCAGGACCTCATGCTCAGAAGTAGCGCTTGCGACCACTAGACCAACGAGATAGTCCCCCACCACCACCACCCACACCACCACTATAACCATAAGCGTCGTTAACCCCGTGGCCACTAGCTACACGCTCACCACGCCTCGTGCGACAGCGACATCGGAGCAAACAAATGAAAGAAGTTGTTTAGAGCATGCCACGGGTCACCGCGACGCGACTTGCGGAGCGACGGGCGGAAACAAGTGACGTGCGCGCGTGTCGCTTGACGCAAGTCGCGTCGAAAGTCGTATCGCCAAAGGCCGTGACCAGGGCCTAAAAGTAACTCAATAGAATAAAGCTTTATCGATTGGTATTTTACTTCAAAGTTTTTAGTAGAAACTCAAACGCACCCAATAACTAAAGCTAACCGAATCAAAACAAGCGAATAGTGAAACTATGTTGAACGTTTTGAATCAAGGTAGGCAGCAAAGCGAATATTTTACTTTGAACGTCTGCAAACTGACCCCTAAATACTATTACTCTGCAATGCTTTGAGGTTCGATTGATCTTTCGTGGTCCACTTGGAAGTACCTGAACCATCTCCGGACACAAGTGGGAAGATGTAACTCCAACCTGGTAAAGTGGGGCTACCTCGATGGAACGGCAGCTGGGTGTGGATGTGGAGCTATGTCGCCAACTATGCTCCACCTCCTATCTTGCGCTCTGTGTCCCAAAACTTGCAGTCAAAGTGACCTCTGCGCTGCCACCGATGACGCCGTGGAAGTGGTGAAGTTTTGGGCCAGCAAGATCTGATATAAGTCGTGCCAGCGACACGAAGAAGAAGGCTTTCAGGTTTCTGATGACTGTCAAAGATCTATAAATGACAGCTGGGACCAACGACTTAACATGCTTTCCGAGGCACGGAGGGCTATCGATATGTGGTGGAAGGTCACCCATTCAAGGACCAACCTCGGCAAGCGTAACTAAACCTTCGATCAACTCGTGCGGCTGTTTATAATTAGCCACGAGGACTTGTTCAAACTACACCACTATTATAAAACCAAGAATGCCCTCTAACAAAATAAATACCCCTATTATCATGTATCATAACAGAATTATGATAAAGAAGAGAATATCCTCGCTAACAAATTCCCCAGTGGGGCATAGTGTTTCTACAGTAAGTCATCTCTGGCAATAATTTAGCTCCGCCTACGCAGTTGCGATGACCCTTACTGTCTTAACGATCTATGTCTCATATAATTTATATTTTCTACGCTGTAGTTTTGTGGAGAAAAATGGGGGATTATTATAATGGTGGTTCAGCGTTGAAAGCGATTGCAATTAAATATTATGCATGACATCTCGTCAGCAAATGACTTGTAGTACTTAATCAGATATAATAGTAATTAGTTTTCTTTGCCGTAATTAAAGTCATAGTTTCTAATCATAATTATGACAACACAGGGCGGAAGGGTCCATGGCGCTCTATGGAGCGCCTGTATGGGCGGATAACCTGACGGCCCGCAACATTGCAATACTGAGAAGACCACAGAGAGCAATGGCCATCAGGATGATCAGAGGATACCGTACGGTCTCCTTTGAGGCGGCAAGCCACTTGGTCAGATCTCCACCCTGGGATCTTGACGCTAAAATCCTAGCGTCACTATATCGGAGGAGCGGGACGAGCACCTGATGCCTCGTCACGTCGAGGTGTACAGGGCTGAGCTCCATCAGACCCCAGTGGTGGAGTGGGAGCAGCGACTTACGCGACCCAGCGCAGGGCACGCCACTATAGAGGCGGTAAGGCCCTTTATGAGGAAGTGGCTGGAGAGACGGCATGGCACTCTTACTTTCCGGCTGACACAGTTATTGTCCGGACATGGGTGCTTCGGAAAGTACCTGTGCCGCATAGGCCGGGAACCGACACCCGGATGCCACCATTGCAACTGTCTCGACGACACGACGCAGCACACCCTTGAGGAATGCCCTGCTTGGGCAGTGCATGAAGATTTCCAAGCGACAAAAAAAAAAGAAAAAAAAAAGGGTACAGGCACCTAAAGGAACACGGGTGGGTTTTAGTCAGTAAGAGTCTGACACGCCCTTCCACTCTGCACAGAGCGGGAGAGGTCATTTGATGATATCACACCCAAAACCTGGCAGGGACCTCGACGCGCAAACTATAAGCACGAATTCAGTACATGAGTCTAGCGTAGAATTTATCGAATGTTATCAAATAAAAAAAAAACTGATGTCTCATAGAAAACTGCAATACTTTCGAGGTCAAAATGTATGGTACAACAGTTTTTTTTTAAACCGCCGAAAAGTTTTCAACTTCGGTTACAGTTTGCACGTCGAAGTCCCTGCCAACTAGTATAGTCAAATTCATTACCTACCTGCAACAAAATTGATATTCTAAGCCATCTTTACCTAGATATATAGACGCACCATCTAGATGTAGGTAAAGGTGGATGGCTACGGAGCCAAGTTTATAACCTATGTTATTTATGTGTTTAACACAGAATGGTGATTAAGTCACCTGCATCCATTAAGGGGGTGATTCTATACGTCATTCTAAACAACTTTTGCTATGAAACTCATAGCCGAATTGTAAAAAAAAAACTCTCGATACATGCATCGAAATAGTCAATCTACTATTGTATAGGAATTTGTTTGTTTCTTTACGAATTAGATAAGAGTTTCGTATCGAAGGTTGTTTAAAATTACAGGTAGAATCACCGCCTTGACAGGTGACTAATTCACCATCCTGTATTTCGTAATCATGAGAAAACCCACGCAAAACATTATTTTGTCACGTCACATCAAGTTAGTCGAGAATACAAAAAATCTATTCAATTACTTTATAGAGAGACTCATTCATTACAAGAGAGATGTTATAGTCAGTAGATCTTTCATATAATAAATCATATTAATTTCAGCTCAATATTACAACAAATATGATTGGTCAAAAGGCATTTCGATACTCCATCAAATATTGTAGTCAGCTTCAATCTAATATCATATTTCTAACTAAACATGATGATATTATATTCCTTGTTCCATTTATTTAGTCGACAATATTTAGGCTGAATGTCCTCAATTTTTTCGAGGAATATATGAAAATCCATCAATCACATTGATTTATTTTCGTACAAGCTTCGATGGCATAGTGGTCGCAAGCCCTACAGGGCCCTAATTCACGATTCCATACTTCGAACCACGTCAATTCCTTATCTAACCAAGACATCTGCTTATAACGTATTCTCTATGATACAATAAACGCAACCGTTTCTACAAGACACGATATTGACGTGGTAAGATTACGCGGGGAATATTAATTATCATACTGAATTGGGGCCCAGGTGAGCATGAGGTCCTGGCTTTGCTTTCTGGGTCGGGTAATGTGTTATTGGGTTTTTCACAGTAACAGCCCGGAGTCTGGATACGTGCCCGGTTGTGGCAATAGGTTCGCCCCTATTACATAAGTCTTAAACATAACTGAAGAAATGTGGGTGAACCATAGGTTCAGTCAGCCTATCCCTACGGAAAAACAAGATGTGATGTTATGTGATTCACTTACATTGTAAAAGGGAGTATCTAAGCCAGTGGGTTCTTCACCGGTGGTCCGCGGACCACCTGGAGGTCCCTGGGAGCACCCGCAGTGGTCCGCGAAGCCTTTGAGTAGCTCTGACCCAAAGATTCAAAAGTTTGTAAAGAGTATAGAGTCACAAATAATTATACTTATCACTGTTATGTAAAATATTAGTTAAAAAAATTAAAAATGCTGTTGGCTTTGAACAATTTTATGTGTATTTTATTTATGGATAGAAGAACCTTTTAATAATTTACATTTACTGTATTACCTACAAACAGTTGGTGGTCTATGGCAAGGCAGTATCAAATGCTCCCTCATTACTAAAAAAGGTTAAGAACCACTGGTCTAAGCAAAACTGCAGCCTAATTTCGGCACGTACTTACGCTATGACAATCGCTGGCATTTCGACCGAGCTGTTGAGTGGACCAATTTTTAACAGACCTCAAAAATGAGGAGGTTCTCAATTCGTTAGTATTTCTTTTTGTATGTATGTTACGCGATATCTCGGGCAATTGTGGATCGATTTCGAAAATTCGTTTTAACTTTGCTTGGGTAGTTTGTAAGTTAGCTTCAATAATACGTATTTTTTCCACTTAGTGTATATTGATGATGTTATAATAACTTCCTGTCACTGTGATTTACATCGCAAGTAGTGGTGTACGAATTTTTGTGGGGTAGGTACCATGTCAAAAAGTGAAAAAAAAAACAACCGACTTCCAAATAAAACACTATCAATTGAAAAATATCTTTAATTTCGGAATTCGGTGGCAAAAACGAAAATACTAAACCAAAGACACCGAATTCCAAAATTAAATTTATTCTTCACTTTGTCGTATTTTTTTTAGGAGGTCGGTTGTCAAACATTATAACTGCAGAATAAATCCGTGTATGTATAGTTACGAACAAGTGTGTTATGTAATTAGGTTGCTACGAGTATGCCAACGTTGAGTTTCTTGAGTTTAATCTTCAATATATTTGTTGGCATTTTAGCGTGAGCTAGCTGACATGTGGCAAACAATTTAACTTAACGTTTTGTGTTTCTTTGTTTTGTAACATTAATTACCCGACTACGGCAAAGCCAAAAGAAAGGGTTATTACGTTTCATACTATTGTATACTAGAATCTAGCTCTTCTAACTTAAGAAGCTTACAAGAGGTAAAGCGCGGTCACTGTCGGATTGCATATAAAAGAAAGAGACGCGCGATGACACAACGCTGGTAATTTAATGCAAAATATGAAGCAATTATGGATTTACAAAAAATTCTATTCATTGGACTAAAAAATTAAAACACTATCACGTTAGTATGTTACTTGTAGAATAATCTGACAAAAAATCTGTAGGTTTGCATATATATTAGTATGGTTTTTAATCGTTAAGATATTTTTTTAGAGGTATCTTCGTGATTTTTTTCTATCATATCAAGTTAATTGTATTATGTTTTCAACACACTATCTAACTAGCATATATCCAGAAGAATATCATATATTTTTCTGATTTTGGTTACTGCAGTGGATCATATATTTTTAGGCATTATAAATTTGCGTTTAGGTCATGTAGTCCCCTTAACAAACAACTATGCTGATGGGGAATTTGTTGCACATATTCTTCTCCCCAGCTAAAGCACTAGGAAGTGGTGAAGGGCGGAGTTTTGGGGGACTGTCTTATGTCACTTTGACCTTCAAAATGTGCTGATTCTGAGTCTAATTTAAGTGAATGACATTTTATTTTGAAAACCTTGAGTTACCTTGACCGTAGCCCTGCAGTGTAACAATTTTACTACACACTGGTGTTATTTATATATGCTTAAATCACACACAACACAAAAAAAACACGGTCAATAAGCCAGCCGCCTACCTAATCCATTTTCCTCAGTAAATAGGACAATGAGCCTATAAATAAAACGCCAAGGCCTCCGAATGAAATATTAAAAACAAACGAACCTTGTGATGAATGTCCGTGTAACATGAATTTTTTTAAACATTTAAATTATATTTTTCTATGAAGGATATTTTTTAGTTGTTGCTTATGTTGACTGTCGTAAGCTTTAATTGTCTTAAACATGGTTCCCAGGAAGGGGCCGGCCATTATGTCTTTTCGATGGAATTTTAAAAAGTAGCTGGATTTTTCTGTTCTATCCTTCAATTATGATTTTTGACGATCTCGGTAATAACTTGATCCGGATTTAGCCAATGAAACAAGCAGTACCTTTGTGATGTTCAACCTCTATGTTTACCTACGTACTTCAACAAATATAATTTTAAGTAACGGAATTCTACATCTCTGAAAAGAACATGCAGTGTGCAAATAACGAACAGAAAATGGATGCTGAAACAAAACCCTAACAAAAGAACAAACTTATCCACATAACATTATGTAAAAACCTAAAATAATTTACAACAAAATAGTCGGAACATTAAAAGCAAAACTACGTATGCCATTACCTGCTGTAGCCAGTCAAAGTAAGTATTATGAAACATTCTCTAAATAGAATTCTGAGTATTATGTGAAATGCATTTAGTTTTCCTTGTTTTTACGTAAGAGGAATCGCTAAGCATTCCACATGCTGTGAACATGAAGAACATTATTTACGTTAAAATGTTTTTTTTTTTTTTTGGAATAATGATGTATTTAATACAAATAAACATAATACACCTGACTAGTTATGCATTCCCGGTGTTCCTGGCACTCCAGAATTCTTTTTACAAAATCATAAAAAAGCCGCTCCACACTCTCATAGCAAAAAATTAACTATAGGTAAATACGCATCCGAATATCCGATCTCTGCGTTGTGAGAGATAGTTTTAATTAATAACAACATAAACTCAACACACAATAATTGTGGGTACATGATGACAATAACGCAAATTAATTATTAAGTTTTAATTTTACCGATTTCGTGTGTATGACAGAAAATATTTAAGTAACGAGTAATTAGCTGATCATACGGCGTACGTATGTAAAGGGAAATATTTAATCATATAATATTTATTTATTTCTATTTCCTCTACTATGTTTTTATTGAGTATTTTCACTGTTCGCAGCAGAAATGGTATTGAAAATTACTGCCACATTTTATGTCCTAAATTCTAGAACGAAACTCAGTAATTAATCTCGATTTAAAGCTAGACTCGAGTCGAGATATCTACTAACATATTACACATTGTATCTAAACTTCATTGAGACAATAGGATTTATTACCTAAATCGAGATTACTTGCGTTATTAATGTTACTTAGTACCCACAATACATTTGTTTTAGAAACAAATATCCAATAACTAGAAGATATCTCAGATCATCAATTGCTTTTAAGCCTATAAAGGCTCTCGCAAACAGGCGCGACGCGACGGTTGTAGAACAATTTCCATGATTTTTTCATAGAAATTGTTCTACTAGAGCCACGTCGCGCCTGTTTGCGGGAGCCTTAATATCTTACTATGGATCTTATTGTTCTGTCACTATCAAACTAAAATAGAACATGTACAGTTGAACAAGTTAACTGGTATACATGCAAAAATATTCATCTTACCACTACACTGAACATTTTCATGTTTATTATGTGCGTAGTAATTATGTAAGCTTGTACAGGGTCAAGGTAAATTAGCTAGCGAAACTCCGCAGATGTGATGGATATTCTTATCTAAACATGATAAAACAAACAAGAAATTAATTTGATGTTTTTTTTGTGGGGTCATCGCTGTTAATGTATTTACTTAAAATATCAGTTTAAAAAAACATTTTTATTTAAAGTAAACTTCATAGACGTGATTGGTATTGATATCTAAACACGATAAAACATATTTTTTCAACACATACTTCATGAAATATGAGATGAAAAAATTACAAAAAACAAAAATATCATTAATTGTAGCTTTGTTACAGGAAAAAAATCTACCAGCGGCCGTTGAGCCTTAAAAAACATTTTATTTTTTATTTTTATTATGTTTTGATGTCGATACCCATCACGTCTGCAGGGTTTTGCTAGCTAATTTAATTTGACTCTTCATACATGGAAAATGGATAAAGTAAGAAATGATAATATAAGGGGAAGTTTTAAAGTAGCACCACTGACAGAAAAGTTGAAAGGAAGTCGTTTAACTTGGTATGGGCATGTGATGTGGAGGGAGGAACTAAAAGCAGGTGACTAAAAGAGTGATGAATATAAATTTTGATGGATGGCGAGGTAGAGGAAGGCAAAAGAAAAGATGGATAGATTGTATGAGGAATGTTAAATCAAAATGAAAGAACAGGGAGTGAATGATAGCATGTCGGTTGACAGGGGAGAATGGAAAAACAAAACGTGCTGCGCCGGCCACAAGTAACATGGGACAAGGGCAGGAAGATGATGATGATTAGTATTTTTTAAGCATAGTTAAGAGAGAGATGTGAAAGAATTGACTACCCAGCACACTCAAAAATTTTTTTGAAAGTAGTTGCAGGTTAGCTGCCTGTGTACCAAATAGCTTGTTGAACTGTACTTAATATTTCTGTCTATCTATTTGGTTATTAGCAAAGAGCCATAGGTACTCTAGTCATCGGTATCGTAAAAGGCAACTATGAAATTACAACGTGAAAATGGGCAGTGTCCTTTTCTTTGCTCACCGTGATCTTTCTGCCAAGTCTGGCGAATAATGTAGTTATTCCAATTTGACTTACATTTTTAATGGTGAAGCAAACGTTTGTACCTTTCCGACTACCGGGAGTCTAAAGCTTCACATATGACTCCCGGGAGTAAAGTAACAGTAGACAATTAACTATGTCTCATTAGATGCATTGTCAGGTTAAATGATGATGCATTATATAGTTCTCTTCCCTCTGCAAAACATTCCATTTTTAAACAGAGAACGAACAAGCATCAATCATTATATTAAACATAATGAAAATACGATATTAGGCACTTATTTCTTCCAAAAACACCAATCAAATAACTTACCAAAAACTTTAGTAACAGGAAATCGATACTCATGAAAGGCCTCGAACTTCAAAAGGTCGAACATAACGACGTGTCCTAACTATGGAAGTTATTAGCCGGCGCCTTCCCTAACGAAAGTTTAATCTGGGTCTAGGTATTAGGTATACCATGTTAGGTTAAACTCAGTTTGTAATAGGTTGGACAGGTAGGTGCTTTGTCATTCTGATCTAAGGGATCGTTTGCATTTGATTATTATTGACTACCGTGATTGGGTGAGTTTATGTAGCAGAGCTTTATGCAAAAGAGTTTATCCGTAGAAGTACTTCCACCTCTTCTTCTTCTATTTCTTTAGTAAGGCAACATTATTGAGTTTAAGGGCCCGTTGTTTGATCAGTAGTCAAACATACTAATAGTTAAAATGCGTTAATTAAACTAACAATTTGTTAAAAATGACATTAGTATGCTGTTTGACAATTGGTTAAGCTAACCATAATTAAAAAATTGACAATTTGCTATGAAAGTTAACCATGCGTAGACAGAGTAGTTAAACTTTTAACTATTGTCAAGTGACTAATTGTTAAATTGACTATTGGTCATTTTTAACTATGTATCAAACAACGGGCTCTAAGTTTGATTAAAAAAGGCCATATTTTACCCTATGATGACCCTTCTCGATATTTCTGAAGTGCATGGCAAGGGTTATCACTTTCCACATCACTTTCCTGCCCTTTTCCTCGGTGCAAAACGTTTCTTTCTTCCATTATCCACTGTCAGCCGTCAAGCGATCATTTACTCCTTTTTCTTTCATATAACCTTGCATGTCAAAGCCTATGTGTGCCTCTACATACCTGACATTAAATAAAACATTGAAGTATATCTAAAGATCTACGTTTTGCAATGGGCAACTAGCTTCAACTTTCTGACTAACTGACCGACTCTTTGACAATTCAAAAGTGCCTGTAAATGGTTTAATTGAAATAAATGCTTTGAGTTTGAGTTTGAGATATACAGTGTGTAAAACAACCTATCACATAGTCGTTTCTGTAAATCACACTAAGTAACATTGCACAAAAATAATTGCTGGGAAACGACTTATTTCTGTTGTGAAAATTTGCTGTAACTTGCGGTAGTGCGCAATGAAACACGCGCAAAACATTATGCATATGGGTGCATGCAACGGTACAAGGGTCGTGGTGGCATTTAAAGTTGTGTTATAACATTAAAAACTTGTTTTCGTAACAAAAATCAGTAAAAGTTGGAATTTTGACCTTCAATATCTCCGTAACCAGAAGGTTCCCAGGTATAGTCCAGCACAAAAATATGATTACAATGATGGGGAGTGCAAATGACTCTCGGCTTCGTTCCTAAATGTCTTTTTACACCCGTTATATTTTTTTATTTTTATTTAAACATATCTCTACTCTTAAAGTTAGTAGTACTCTCACAATTTTACAGATCACTAACTCTACTACGCCATTTAAGATCTCATTTTGTCAGCAAGGAAATATAGATAACAGTTAATTCTGCAATATTCAACAACAGCACAAGTTACTATCACCGTCTGAACACTACTATATATTCAAGAAACTGCTGCACTAATCTTAAATCTTCGCTGAAATTTAATACTACGCTCGCTTGTTCCCGCTCTTCAAATATAAAGTTATGTTCAGACGGCGATAGTGTTAAAGCGAGTAAGGCTGAGTTACTGTTAATTGACTAGAATGGTGATTGTGCCTTGTCTATGTTCAAACGATGATAGTGTTTGAGCAAGCACTGCACGAGTTACTGTCGTGTAACATGTAATTTAAATACACCTTGTCACGCTAAATTGTTAAGTGTAGCGTTACGTGGCTCTAATTAATCATGAAACCTTCAGTTATGTAACGTTCAGTACTGTGTTACATATTACAACAAAATACCTTGTGATATATTGCAATTAAATGAAAGAAAATTTAAAACTCTTATTAAAAGTACACTTTGTAAACAAGCATATTACTAATTAGAGGAATATATCCTAGATAAGAAAGCTTGGAAACATGCTGGTCCTGCTCCATAGGACAATCTAGAGACTAGACAAAATCAAACTGGTTGCTAATTTAATTGTATAATTTATAATTTTTATGACATTGTTTTTTACATTATTGAACTACTTTAACTCACTCACTAAATTATTACTTGTCAAATTTTGGAAAAATCATTTACTTTTCAATATTTGTAAATATGTGAGCACCATGTATCTATCTCATAATTAATTTACCTGTCATGCGTTATATTTAATTATTTGAACCTATTGTGGTATAGTAATTTTATTCTAGGTGCATCGTCTTCACATATAATTAATGTATACATAATATTGTAAAACATTTTTAAAAGAGTAACGGTGGAGTTTCTTGCCCATTCTTCTCCATACGAATCTACCTTTTGGAAGAGGCAACTAGAATCAATTAAATTTTTTGTTTAAGTTTTAAAGTGCCTTTTATGTGCCTATTTGAAATAAATGATTTGACTTTGACTTTGAATCAATCTAGGAGAGATCAATAATTTTTTGCAACACATTTTTGTTGAAGCATCCGAGCCATGATAGTGTCCAATCAAACTGCTTAGCCTTTTGCCAACTATATTGGGGTCGGCTTCCAGTGTAACCGAATGAAGCTGAATACCAGGTTTTTTACATGGAGCGACTCCGATCTCTACTACCCAGTTACTGGGTAGCTTAGTATTATTAATGCGTCACATCCACGCAAAGCGGCAATCGCTTGGCATTGTGCTACGACCCTATGCGAGACAGAGCCCCAGCGCTGGTTTTCAAGTACTTTATTGTTGTTTTATTTGACGTAACAATAATAAAGTACACTGTACTTTGTTAGTTCTGTACTGTAGTTACTGTACTTAGTTCTTAGCGATGATTCCCGAGGGACGTTAAGAAAATAGTTGTACTGTACTTTCTTAAATAACCTTAAAAGTGACGTCATTCGCGGGTAAATTGCAGAAGTTGTGTAGAAGCCACCGCTCTTGCAGAAAACCGTAACTTTACCATTCAAAATCTTTCAATCTCCCAATTCTATTCAACGTTTTTGAAACAAAACCCTATTAACTTGTGTCGACTTGACACCAAACTTCCGTCTCCAGCCAAAACTAAAGTTCAGTTCAAACGGTGACACAAAATTCGCGGGTAGCGGATGTAACTTCATCTTGTCAGGTGAGGTGAGCATGTTATACTAAACTTGCATTATTTGCTTACTGTAGGAAGGAGCTTAATAGTGGATTTGGCATGGTTTTCCGGTGTGGTAAAGAGGCTGACAGGGTATCGGCAATAAACGACGAAAAGTAGTTGATATCTCTTATGGCGCCAACCTCGCCCCCAAAAAGCATGGGACTTAAGCATAACTGGCGAAATGTAGGTGTACTATTCAGGGTTATTGGTAATACGTTGACAATCCATTAAGGGGATGTAGGGGAGGTCATTTGCAACCAAATGACCCCGGTGATCTCTATACTAATGTCAACCATTAACGATTTTTTTTTTTTTTTAGCGGTACACAACTTTGAAAATGTATAAAAAAATGGGGTCCGTGATTTTTTTAAATATATTATTATCTGCGTCTTCTTCAATATATAATAATCAACCGTAAACTGACAATTAACTTTAATAGTTTTTAAATCAGAGCTCGAGTTTTCATAATTTTGAGCAGGATATTTGACTAAAATAGTCGATTTCTGCAAAATAAACACGGTAGACTTTATTGGCAGAATATTCCAATAACATGTACAACTTCTCAGCTATACAATGAGCTCCAATAAAATATCAGATACCTTTAAAAAAAACAAATAACTCGAAAATGGTTGACATTTGCATAGAGGTCATAAGGGGTAATTGGGGGGGGGGGGGGGGCATACGTGTGTGGGTGTACCTCTGCTTAATACTTTGGGGACAGTCGTGATGTTATGTCAGTTTGACAATAAACTATGATGATAACCAATCCACCTGTTATACATAGCTATGCTTACATTATCCTCACTAAACATAACGGACAACCATCCATAGACAGACATTCATAATTTAAAATAGTATCCATCAAATTTCTTACCCGTTCCTCTCTATACGAACCTACTATGCTTTGCAATGGGCAACTAGCTTCATCTTTCTGACTGACCCACCCTTTTTAAAAATTCAATGCAGCCTGTAAATGCTTTGAGTTTAAGTTTAAGTCTGGAGCATATTGAGGCAGCATTAAAGAATATAATTGTCATGCCTAGTTAACCTACCAACCTTGAAAAATTCAACACGATCGTGTAATTCAAAACTGTCTCCAGAATTATCAACCCAACGCCCCTTCCTTATCTTGTTACAAAAGATCTTACGGAGAATTTGGTAACGTAATCGAAAAATTAAATTAAATTATCCCTCCTGTAGTCAAGGTCTCGCCCTCGTCACAAAGGACATCGAATACATAAATGGTACAGAAGGTCGGTTCCATGCATCAAGCGAAAACGCAAGACACGCTTCACGTACCGCGAGTGCAAACGCACTTGCGACTGGCATTCGTTTGAGATCGCCGTAGGTACGATCGTTGTATGGAGCTGTCCTTCTGTATATAACTATTTTATGTTGAATAAAAGGAAAAATATAGTATGTTGTTATTTTAAATAAGTTAACATGGAGGGTGACATGTCGCGCGTGTTTTGTTTTATTTGATTTTTCACTGTTTTCAAAAGGATCATGTTTGAAGCCTACTCGTGCTATAAATTTTAGGGATACTCGATGTCGTTACTATTCACACAGCAAACTTGTAGCGATGAATGTTCAGGTGCGTGGAAAGAATTTAATTTATCATTTCAGCCGAAAGACATCCACTGCTGGACATAGACCACCCCCAAGCATCGCCACTTTGACCGGTTCTGTGCTTCTCGTATCCTGCGGATTCCTGTGGCCTTCACAAGGTCATCGCTCCAGCTTGTGGAAGGCCTTCGAACACTAAGTCTTCCGGTACGTGGTCGCCACTCCAGAACCTTTCGGCCCCATCAGCCATTTGTTCTGCGAGCAATGTCACTCACTGCCACGTCAACAAGTTTCATGCATATTATTTTAATGCAAAAACGGTAAAAAAAAAAAAAATTGTTGACAGCAAACTCACAAATCACAGAAAAATATGGGAATTCGTAAATTCTTTAAACAATTTTTTTTCAAATTAAGTGTGTTAATTACATACACTTTTCCGTATTCAACACCACTCAAAGATTCATGGCCGATACTTGTAACTATGGCCTACAATATATAATGCAAAAAAAATAAAAATACCTTTTATATCGCCCTCAATATTGCCAAACGATGCCCTTATAAAGTGCTCGTGTTCATTAGCAGCGGTGCCTACCGCAGTTCAGTGGTCCGTAAAGTGTTCCTACCTAATAAGAAAGGCAGGTGCTATCAATTTATATTGCACACCACCTAAATATAGCTACGTCCTATAATGATTTTTTAAAGACGAAAATTACTGAATGTAGATTTTAGGGTGATAAGTTAGCTTTTGACACAAAGCCAGGCAAACATACGTGTAGTCAGAATTCAACATTACAGCGTGATTTAATTAATTGTTATTAGCAATTAACTAAATCTTACACGTCTGAGTAAGAGACTTATTTAATTGGGACTTTAGGAGGGTATCCTCTTACTTATAAACGTACCAATTCTTCTATTTATGAGAAAAAGAGACTTCTTATGTTAAAGTTAGAAAACGTTTAAACTTTAAGCAACATTTATTAATAAGGGAACCAGAGTGCAAGTTGGTATCGCTCATCTCTATTTAGATCTCATTTTGAAAAAATCTGTGAACAGTGATCACCATCGATTGGTGACTAAAATATAGCCTCCGAGTGGCGACACATAATTAATCTCTCACGCACCTGAGCCCCGCTACAATCTTGCTGATTAGCAAACATTTTGAATTTTTGCACGAACTATTCTCATTATTATTCGTGACGTTCCGAATGAAGACCAAATTATTACTAGTTTACAAAACGGAAACTAAACACGGGTAAAGGGAGATAAATAGTGCCAAGTAACTTGGTATTTATAAGCCATTACTCGTAGATAATGCGATTTTAATAACGACAGGGGCTCGACGCCTGCATAATAAGTTCCAACTTGCTTATTAAGGAGTTGAGACTTGGCGAACGGCCTAAAGGTTTTTAATCTCTGCTGATTTGAGATAAAAATCTGTATCAGACCTTTTTTTTTTATAGTTAAAGGGGCTAATTGATTGTGTTAAATGAATGAGCAGTTCTTTTAAAGCTAATAACAAAGATTATGGAATGGACAAACATCGTCACTTTCTGGACGCTTGAGGGAGGACTGACCGTCGAGGTGGACCGCGGCGAAGGTGATGTGCCGATCTAATCATGTTTGCGGGACCAACATGGCCAAAGATCGCTCAATAGAGGTTTGAGAGAGAAAAAGAGAGACCCATCAGTGGGACATAATATAGTCTAAAATAAAATACTGTGGTCAGGAAAACGTCTTTTGAGAAATGAAATACAACAGCATCTTTCAGTTCGATTCAACAATATTCAGTTGATAATAACGCTATTATTTTATTTTGAAACGATTTAATTGATTACCGTCAAACGGAGTGAATAGGGATGCAGGGGTGAATCGAGACAAAACTTTAAAAGGGATTTTAACATTGAAATAATATAGTGTGTTGCCAACAAGTGCACTTAATCTTGAATTATAATACAGTAAACACAATAGAATCCTTTTTGGCAACAAACTATATTATTTCAATGTTAAAATCCCTTTTACTCGATTCACCCTCGCATTCCTATTCACCCCGTTTGACGGTATTGTCATTTTAGCGTTCTAAGAACTAATGAGCTACTGGCATAAAGTTCCAAAAGAAATGTAAGAATGCAAATGAAATGTTGCTATCTTATTCGCGATCTCTTGACTGATTATATAACAATTTAATGATCAACTAAAACGGGGCTTCCTCTCTCCTACCCTTTTGCTGTGCCCTATAGGGTCCATAATGTCTCAATTATATTAGTTACCACCTAAGTACACATTATGATAAAGCAATAAAAATATTGAGTATTGAATGAAATGAGACTAGCGAGATCAGTTTTATCCGAATTTTAAAATTACACTACAAGAGAAACAGAAGAACAGAAGTGACCTCATTGTATTATTATTTCAGTCTCATAGAGTCATTGTTTGACAATTATTTTTAATCCTAATTTATAAACGTGAAAGGATGTATGTTTGGTTGTTTGTTACTCAATTATGCAATAACGTCTGTATGGATTTGGATGGAATTTGGCACACAGATAGTTTATAACCTGGAGTGAAACATAGGGTACTTTTTTATGCTGGTTGTACATTCCTGTGGAATAGTTTCCGACATCCAAGTGGGGTAGGCTACTGGCAAAAGCTATTTATGTAATAATTATCCAATCTGACAATTAGTATTGTCATTTACAGACTCATTCCTTCTCGTTATGAAAATAAAACACAAAAAGTCGTTCATGCCTCGTCTCAATTATTGACAACTAATCTTTTCCTCAAGCCTCCGTCCTATAGAATTCATTCAAATAAAAATATTCTATACATATACGATTCCTTTTTTGAATCACCATGAAAAAGTCCTCGGAGTTTTTCTCGAAGTATCTCCATTGGGGTACTAAAGACCTTTAGATCGCTCTGTTTTTACTCTAATAAGACAGAACAGATTGTACCATCCCTAAGGTATAACCCAAACCATTTTTTATTCGCAATTACCTGCTT
Source organism: Griposia aprilina (assembly GCA_916610205.1). NCBI lineage: Eukaryota > Metazoa > Arthropoda > Insecta > Lepidoptera > Noctuidae > Griposia > Griposia aprilina. The sequence continues at coordinate 3,374,038 of OU744300.1, read as the reverse complement.
ACTTGTCCTCATAAAATATAGGGCCGGCGCGCAATTTTATATGTGAAAGTGATATATTTATTTCTTTAGATAAATAATTGTTATATTTATGTTTGTGGGAAAGCGGTTGAATTTTGGGTTTAATTTTACTAAAGTTTTTATTAGAGTTCATGATCGGAGAACGGATATTCTGATGCAATATTCAAGTAAAGTTGAGATGTTGGCTAATTTGTATCGACAAAATCATAACTTGAACTAACACACACCACCCCTCTCCTTACACCCTACATACACATATTTGCATCGGGGGTTAAATATTAATTTTAAATAAATATGCATCTGAATAGTTATGCAATCCAAGAATACGAGGGTTTTTTTTAAATAAATATTTTTTTAGAAGTCGGTTCCTTACTATACATCCGATTAGTTATGCATTCTCGGTGTTCTTGACATCCCGGGATATATTTTTCAATAAAAAAAAATTAAGAAGCCACTTCTATACATTCATAGCTAAAAATTAAGTTTAGGTAAATATGCATCCGAATAGCCGATCTCTGGTCATGATTGAATAAAGAAATCATAATTTTTTGAGGTCATGATTAAATACAGAAGTCATTTTTTTTTATATGGGTAGCCTCTTTACCTCTTATGGTGTAAAAAGATGAAGAGTGAGACAATTGAGAGACAATTCAAAAGTGCCTGTAATTGGTTTATTTGAAATAAATGCTTTGAGTTTGAGTTTTTGAGTTTATAGGTGTAGGAATTTACTTTCTGTTTTCATTGTTTTAAGTTGTTTTTTGTTCAGTAAACGCAATTTTTCTTTATTTCTTTTCAATTTTCTATACGAAATGACGATGGTCCGGAGTTTTAGGTAGGTATAATTCTGTTTTGTAGCACTAGGTTGCAACCTGTAATCTACTAAGGAGAGGTATTTGCCTCGCTGTGATATCACTATAAACTCATTAATTATTCACGTTCCTTTAAATTAACATAGTTATGAAGAACTTCGCAACGAACAAAACTCGAGTAGAACACTACAAATGAACACCGTACTTAAATTACAAAACACTAATGAGAAGTCTCTTCATTTGCAACAAAATAATTAGTACCCGCACCATCCGACAAATGATAAATGATTTTAGTCAAAGTCAAATCATTTATTTCAAATAGGCACATAAAAGGCACTTTTGAACGTCAAAATTTACAATAAAATAGAATTGATTCTAGTTGCCCCTTCCAAAAGGTAGTTTCGTGTGGAGAATAATGGGCAAGAAACTCCACCGTTACTCTTTTAAAAATGTTTTACAATATTATGTATACATTAATTATATAATTATATGTGATGACGATGCACTTTTATTTCTGTAAGTAGGTTTGTACATACAAACACTTTTACACGTCAATCATATTTTTTAAACTTGCTGAGGTCGGCGTTGCCTATTTGACTACTCTGAGAAGATACGCCGAAAAAAACTCAGAGGTCAGTCTCTTTTAAAGTCCGGACATAATCTTGGTCAGATAGACAGACATTCTACTTTTAAATAATAAATCATTCGACTCCTCCAATCTGCCTAAATTAGACAACTACATCGACATCTGTTCGATTCCCATTATTTCATTCATCCGTTCAAACATTCATTCGGTCTCGGACGAAATTATTTCTCTAGGGTAAGTAAAAAAAGTTTTTATTACTTTTTTATTCAATTTATATGTCGAGTTTTCGCGTACAGTGTCAATATTTGACAATAACGTGTTTGAATGAAATGTGAAATGTGAAATTTTGTGAGTATTGTGTGAATGAATCGTAATAAAAATCCGCTGGGAACTCAAATTAAACTCTATTGTTACTTTCTAGTATTTTTCCGCTCATTTCGATGCCTATTGCCAATGGCAATCGTTAGGAAAAAGTATGTAAAGTGGTGCCGTACCACAAACAATGCGCCACTGAATATCCTATCCAACGTGTCTCGTTGCCTGCACGTTACAGGAACTGATGGACGCTACTTAAGTTGCCAAATTCTGAACTGACTCTATCTCCGAGAATTTCAAAGATTTGTAATGATGTCCTACTACGCTTTGGAATGGGGCAACTAGTTTCATCTTTCTGACTGACCGACCCCTTGACAATTCAAGTGCCTGTAATTGGTTTATTTGACATAAATGCTTTGAGTTAAAGTTTGTCATAAAAAACATATTTTTGGGCGCTTACATTGCTAACGCTGGCTAAATCTTATGAGATAGATCAAAATAATGTACTATGGAATTGTATATCTTAAAAAGGTCTACAGAAACGTCTAGGATGGTATACGTCTATCTGATAAATGATAAATGATTTATTTCGGTAAGTAGGTTTGTACAAACACTTTTACACGTCAATCATATTTTTTAACTAGATGAGGTCGGCGATTCCTGTTTCCTATCTGACTACTCTGAGAAGAAAGGCCGAAACAAACTCAGAGGTCACAGTCTCTTTTAAAGTCCAGACATAATCTTGGTCAGATTATCTGAAGACCATGTAGATTGGTGTCTGAAATGGTCTTTTGAGGAAAGAACCACACAGATTAAGTGGACCTGTCCAGTCAGTGCACGCATTTGTCAGTAACCGTGCAGCTCAACTCAGAACTTAAAGAGCTCAACGATTCGACGAACAATACTAAAGAACGGACATTTGGGTAGGCCGCATAAACTACTTAAACTGCCAGATCAACTCAAGGTATCTACTAAGGATAACCCATAGTAACCATTATTATCTGTTACATATTACAAAAAAATGATGGGTTATTTACGAAGCTACTTTAAACAATACAGTATTAATCCTTATTTAATTACCTTATTTTTTTTTAGATACGTATTTCAATTAGTATAGATCAAAATTGACCTTTACAGCATATCATTAAAAATGAATATCTTAGAACAAATCACACATTTAAAAGTGTAACATCTAACAATGGGGTTCGATATAGACCACTTTGGGTATCATTGCTCTATCTGGATTGCCATCTACACGCTAAGAAGGAAAACATATGACAACTGATTTTACTTCAGGACATTGCTAATCGGGATACTTTGTGAGGTGATTCAAACTCAAAGCATTTATTTCAAATAAATCAATTACAGGCACTTTTGAATTGTCAAGGGGTCAGTCGATCAGAAAGATAAAGCTAGTTGCCCATTCCAAAGCGTAGTACTCGTAGGTACCTACGGAGTAGAACAATCAAGAAACTCCATGGACACTCTTTTAAATCAAAACATGGTTACATAATATTGATTATATCATTAATGTTGAAATTATGCATGCTCTCATGCATAATTCTCTCATACATAGTTGCATAGAACGTTAAAAGCGTCTGTTATTTAAAAAAAAAAAAAAAAAAAATAAGCCGTGGCAGCTAAGAGATGACCAGTCCCTACTGACGGCGCCCGTTCACGAACATGACGCATGGGTTAGCACCATTCAGCTCAACCATGTTGAAGGGATCTAAATGAGTCAACATACACGCCACCACCAGCGAGACATTAGAGAGATCAGGACATACTCAGCCGCCAGGGCACATTCAAGTCAATGAAAGTAAATGTAGCCGAGCAATAATGGTAGCTTTATAGTATGTACATGATTATGAGGTGGATTAGACCCAAGACCGTGTCCCAGTGGGACGGTGACAATGAAGACAGGTCTTAGACCAACTTAGGAAGTACCTGCACTTTACTCGACCTGGGAATCGAACCCATGAGCCCACGCTCACCAGTCGCGATTGCGAACACGAGTGTTATTGGGTTTTTCCATTAGGAATTTCTCAGTAACAGCCCGAAGTTTCAAAGTTGGCGGAATGATAGCCCTCGGTTGGTCCTGCGCTTGATCTCTCTCCGGTTGTATCTGATTGCCGTCCCATCGGACTATGAGAGTGAGGGAAGAGAGAGTGCACCTGTGTCTGCGCACACATTTGTGCACTGTAATATCTCCCGCGTCGATAGCTAGTCTCCGTTGAGATTGGCCGCCCTGGCCGAAATTCGGTCTGGAGGACTATTATTAAGGCGCAGATATACGACTTTTAATGATTTCAAATTGAACATCACGTCTAAACGAATAGTCTTATTTGTTTGAAAAAAATGTGATAAACTAGACTATTTTTTTAAATTGTAATTTGATCCTATGTGAATATTTTAAATTATATTTTTATAACATAGTGTTATTAATTTGTAATGTCTAACGCGAACACAAAAACGATAATCACGCAAAAACTATCGGGCGTATTTTCATGAAATCTGCACCATCTAAAAGACAATTTAATTACCCAAATTTTTGTTTACGGCTGTTATTTGTATTGTGTTTGATAAATCAACGTGGGTTGTTTTTGCGAATAAACTTGATGCGCGTTGAAACGGGGGCTCTTGCGGGCGACGGGCGGCAGTGCATCGCTGACCAATGTCCGGGTAGAGGCCAACTCTCTGTGCAATTTGATTCGCTTAGAAGTTTCGCATGCTCCTCCCACACGCTCAAGGTCGCTGGCACTTATTGTCGCCTTAAGTACCTCATAACATGGAAAATGTGATCGGTAGATCTCGGCCTAACCGTGATTACGAAGCTGGGTCCACACATAAAATAATACACCTATATTTCACCTATAGGTAAAAAATGCCTTCCGCAGAAACTTAACAGTATTCCTCAATAATTCCCGTTTCTATTCCAACTATAATATCCACCAGCAGCTTAATAGCTTGCGGCAATTTAATCCTCACTTGTGGCTACTTTATAAACTTAGTTTTTGTATAGAAATTACTTCATCGTACCGATAATATAATTAAGCCATGTTCTCTACAGAATATGGCTTCGGAATAAAAGCAGGATTTTTATAAAAGATATCGATTGCTTTCAGATGAATAGAAATTTTCTTGACTATGGTTATTAGATTTATGAATAAGTTTTGGGCCTTTGATGTAAGATAGGTATTTTTTCCTTTACGTGATCCTTGGTTTGATTGAAAATGGTTTTTAATGGACTCTATGATAACAAAGTACGATCTAAGTTGTTGTAGAGATCAATAACAGTTAAGTCCTATTTTACACGACGCAAATTTCTAGCCTGTGACATACAATATTATGGAAGCCGCAAATGACTTGCATCATGGTCTAAACCATAGGTTCTCAACGTGGGCGATAACGCCCCCTCTTGGGCATTTGAGACTTTCATGGGGACAGTAAAATACCCAGAGAAAATCAGGGGGCTTTGAGATGAGATCTTACGACTATATAATATTACACGTTCATATAATTCATGTATAATCGTGGCAATAGCTGTTTCAGATTCACGACAGTCGGTAAGTATAAAAATATTGGAAAACAATATTCTCAAAGAGGGCAAAATATTCTCAGGGTGGGCAAAATAATGTTGAGAACATATCGTCTAAGCATTTGCTTAGACTGTGCAACTTTTATTATTGCTTCAATTGATAGTATGCCACATGCAATAAAATCGCACCGTGTAAATCGTCTTTTAAATGCAAATTTCGCAAAAACTTGAACCAGGAGAAATAGGAAAAACTCTCCCGTATCAATTTCTACTCCACAATCATTTTACACCAACAAAACAATCTTTTTATCAAACAAACTTCATAATCAGCCTATAGTGTTCCCACTGCTGGGACACAGGCCTCCTCTTATTGAGAGAAAATGGGCTGCAATCCCCCACGCGGGCCCAGTGTGGGTTGGTAGATGTCACATGTCTTCGAATTTTTGGGTCTAGGACATACCGGTTTCCTCACGATGTTTTCCTTCACCGTTTTGAGAGCAGTGGTGATGAAATAAATTACACAAAGTAAAGCGCCTGTCTGGGTTCGAACTTACTTCGAGAGCAGTGGTGGCCCAGTGGTATCGGCCCCGACTTACGAGTTGTAGGTTGTGGGTTCGAACCCAGGCAGGCGCTTTAATTTGTGTAAATAATTTCATCACCACTGCTCTCAAAACGGTGAAGGGAAACATCGTGAGGAAACCGGCATGTCCTAGAACCAAAAATTCGAAGACCTGTGACATCTACCAATCCGCACTGGGCCCGCGTGGTAGATTACAGCCCACTCCCTGTCACAGAGAGGAGGCCTGTGTCCCAGCAGTGGGAACACTATAGGTTGATTATGCTGGGTTCGAACTTACAAGTCGTAACTCCGGGCCGTTACCACCGGGCCACGACAAACAAACAAACTGCACTTTTCTCTATTCCCTACCATCAAAAGGCATTGTATCTCGCAGTTATAAAGCATCATTAAACCAAGTTTAGCTGTTAACAGTTGAAAGTAAACAAGACAGTTGATTACGACTGCTCGCCGCGGCTTTAAATGATCAAAGTTGTGAATAAGTTGAAAAGTCGCCACTTTTGCGGGGTTCATTCAAAATGTTTTGTTGCTTTTTATGTTTGTTGAAATTGTAATTTTTGTGTTCGTACGGAGCTTTGTAATGGTCCGAGTAATTTTCTCTTTCCATAAGTTGCCGCACACCCAGAATTTCTACGTTATGAATGCGTTAACAAATACAAAAACATGCCTTGCAGAGCAAAATGTATTGTCTTTGGTCCCTGGCCATGGACAAAATTTTAAACCTTTACATTTTTGGGTACGAGGCTTTTGGCTACATTCTATGTTTGTATTTTTATTAATGTAATTTTTTTGTAATGTGCGTTTTGTTTGTGCAGAATAAACTATTTTTCTTCTTTCTTTTTTTTTTCTTCCAAACTTAGAACAACCAGCCATACAATACTTTGGTTTTGGCCAAACAAATATATAGCATGGCATTTGTATGACTATTTCTATGGTAGATTAATATTTGTTTTTTATCGCCTGGTTTTTCTTGCTACACGGGCTAGAAACTTTCTCCGTGTAAACGGCCTTTAACGTACAAAACTCGCACTTTTGCACAGACAGAAGCATATTTACTTTTCCCCAAGACCTGATTACCATTCAAATATCACCCCAATACCGACAACAAGCTACTTACGATACCTATCGGTACCAAACAGCACTTATTGGTACCAAACGGTACTTTTAAGTACCGAAAGTAACGAGAAACGCGAACGTTGCATACGATACAATAGTATTACTTACTTCCATATTAAAATTCATGAAGAGATTTGAGCGAAAACAACAACCAAGGAATATAACTTCGCTAATCTTTTCCTGTTTGGTGTAGGCAGAGGGCTATGTTGTTATAAGTTTGATAATGTATCGATCGGTTTATCATGTTGGGACATGAAAAAATTATGCCTTGTTTAAAAGGGAGTAGATAAAGCTTTACATTTTTAACAGAGTTCAAAAAGGACTACTTGGGTGGTCTGTTCCATTGATAATTAAGGTACAAACATACATACATAAACTCACGCTTTCTTCCCGTGGGGGTAGGCAGAAACTACAGAGCGCCACCTGCTACGATCCTTACATACTCCTTTTGCCTCGTTTACGTTCATACATCTGGTCATACACGCACGCCGGCTGCGAGTTCTACGCACCTGACCTTTCTGAATAACTTCACCAATAAGGTCACTATATGTCTTCCTAGGGCATCCCCTCCCGGCGTTTCCACTCACATCTGCCTTGTAAATACCTTTTGTAATAATTTAGGTACAAAATCTTAAAATCTATGTTAGTGTGTCACATAACTAAGTACTGCCTCGTTGGTCTAGTGGTCGCAAGCGCTACTGCTGAGCATGAGGGCCTGGGTTCGATTCCCGGGTCGGGCAAAGTGTTATTGGGTTTTTCCATCTGGAATTTCTCGGTAGCAGCCCGGAGTCTGGATTTGTGCCCGGTTGATGGCAATAGGCTCGCCCCCTATTACATGGGACTTAAACATAACTGGCGAAATGTGGGTGTGCTATAGGTACATCTCTGCCTAACCCTTCTGGGAATACAGGCGTGATGTTATGTTATGTTATAACTAAGTACTAAGATCACAGAAAAACAATATTTACATACATTCACCGGATGAAATTAATCACTCCTGCCTAACTAACACCTGCATGATCTGATTCACTATCGGCGAGTTAAATTTGTCCATTAACATCTTCAGGATGCTATTTGGACTTGACCGCGTTCTCTTCAATAGCGACGCCGTTTTTCTCCTCACCATAGCGTGGAAGTCATGGACACGTGCCTGAGCCAACATGCCAGAGGCACTACAAAAGCGCAGCAGTCCCAAAAGCATTCTGAAACTGTTATTGTATTGGACCCTCAGGGCATCCATTGTTTTCCGCGTGTAGCTGGCCCACAGGCTGCTTGTGTAGAAGGTCTGGCAGTAAGCCTTAAACAACATAATTTTAACCGCCTTACTACAAGACGCAAACCTGCGATCCAGCATGTTGCTTCTCACAGCAAGAGCCCTGCGCTCGCGTTCAATATCTTCATGGTCCATTGTAGTTAGTTTTTTTACGTGAAGCATTATTGCAAGTTTTAGTAAACTGATTATTTTTTGTTTAAAATGTGTTTATACTCTCTAGTTGGTCCCACATTTTTTACTGACCATCTGGTCTCTTCCTGATCACTCAATGGTTTTTCTCCATCTGTTACGATCAGTGACCTGGTGGAGTGCGGCGCTGATTCATATCTCCAGTTATCAGCACCAGAAGATCTGGTAAATACCTTTAAAGATAGCAAAAAGTAACCACCATTATATTTGGATCTTCCAACTCTTACTTAGATAGCTACCCCGAAAACTGGCCTAGCGACAAAATTGTCATGTTACATCGATATCCTAACACGTAGGGCCGATTCTCCCTCAGTTGACTTACTAGCCTCATTTCCTTAAGGAAGGAAGGACCGACGACTATTGTTCAGCTACCCTTCGTGGTACTTGGACGATTTGCTGTCTTATTGATTGGCTTTTTTGTGAAGATTTTATTTTACAAGAGAATGGTGGGGATCCATTGTTGGAAGATTTTTTTGTTAAGTGTCCTTTTCGTTTCGTCTTTTTGCGATCTCCAAGTATATACCTATTTTCAATTAATTGTTCACTAGCGACCCGTCTCTGGGGGCCTACTCCCTAAGCAAAAAAAATGTAGTTTCGGCCGAAATTACGGGCGTTTCCTACTCCGTATCACTTACGGATATAAGATTAGTTCCCGGGCCCGAACTAAGAATGAATGAGACAACACGATTTGAAAGTTGTCCCTACTCCCGATATGTTAAATGATGGTGAAATTCGCATCAACATCCATTGTGTAGCTTAGGTAATACAGACAAACATGAAAAGCGACTTTGTTTTATATTATTCACATAAGATAGACATATAGAATAGATACATAATCAGAGATTTGATATTCGGATGCATATTTAGCTAAAATTATTTTTTAGCTATGAAAGTAGTATTTGGAAGCGACTTGTTATATATTTTTTTTTTTTTTGTAAAAATCAGCCCGGTTTGCCAGGACCACGGAGAATGCATAACTAGTCGGGTGTATAGTATGGAAGCGATGTCAATCTTTTATTTTATTTAAACAAAACACTCCAGTATTCTTGGATTGCATAACTATTCAGATGCATATTTATTTAAAATGAATGTTTTCCCTACGATGCAAATATCGCTCATTTGGAGAAACATCGACGTAAATGTAATTTTTCCCAAAAATGAGTTGTCGATATTTTGTGCTCGAACAAATTTTCAGAGCAGAGGTGTGAATTATTTCATATGTATTTGGATTTATCAACATTTCAGAACGAGACGGTAAACCCATTACAAAAAAAAATATTGACTTTGAAAAAGAAATTACTCTCCTGTAAAATTTTTAAAGCAGCGGTAACGTCGATGTTTCTCCAAATGAGCGATATGTGTATGTAACGTGTTAGTTGGAGTTCAGATTTTTACAATACAAAAGTGCATTCCATATTAGCCAACATCTCAATTTTATGTAAATATGCGTCCAATATACGATTTCTGAACATAATAATAATTCGCCACACCTATTTAGATTAGAACCAGCGTCGCACAACAAAGAAAAAGTCATCGAATTTATTCACACGATTAACATGAAAAACAAAAAAAAAACAAAATACGATCTCAAAACGGCTATTAAACAAAATCTTCAAGAAGCTATACATTGAGTCTTAGTCTTATCGTTATTTGTGTCATAAATGATGCTAACTTTAGGGCCCAGAGACTCGTTAGAGCAATTTGTTTAAACATGTTCCTCTCAAGTCTTCCAAAATAGGACCCAATGGAGCTATTGAGGGCATTAAAATTACTTATCTTTCAGCTTGGTCTCTGAGGAAGGGAGTCAAAGATCTTCTAATGGCTAGGTACACAGATTTGCTTACTAAGTAGGTAATTAGTCTTAGCCTAGTAATGTGAGACTAATGTAACTTAAGCCTTTGTAACAACAAATTCTTTGCTGCAAGTTTTTAGCTTTTCAGAAAAACTTTCTTTTTTTACCACGATATAAGCAACTTGCTATCCACTTGTAGGAATGCAGGATGAGCTACTTTCCGCAACATTACGCCTGTATACACTAATGAGGCAGGCAGAGGTGTTTAGTTAACCTATATTTTGCCTGAACTGTCATAAGTACAAGATGAGCCTACTGCCAGTATCCGAGCACAAACGCAAACTCTGAGTTGCTATTAAAAATTCTAAATGAAAAAAAAACTAATAACTCTTTTCGACATATCAAACATAGGAAACCTCAAAAGCGATATTTCCAGTAAATACGAGTCATTATTTTCCCACATCTTTTAACAAACTCTAATTAAATTTTTTGATTTCACGGATTTGGTAAGTGGATGTTACATTCAAGGCCCGCATTTAACATAAAACCTGCAATTTACAAAGTATTCAAATTAAAACAACTTTATATTTAGTTTCATCTAGTTACCTATATACACTATAGATGCGAAAGTAACTCTATCGACCCATTAACTTTTCACGCCATGACCTGAGTTAGGACATAAAATACTTATGATCATGACCCGGGTTAGGACGTAGAATACTTATGATCATGACCTGGGTTAGGACATAGAATACTATAAAACATGACCTGGGTTAGGAGTGTTAGGACATAGAATACTATAAAACATGACCTGGGTTAGGACATAGAATACTAATGAACATGACTTGGGCTAGAACAAAGAATACTTATGAACATGACCTGGGTCAGGACATAGAATACTTCTGAACATGACCTAGGTTAGAACATAGAATACTAATGAACATGACCTGGGTTAGGACATAGAATACTGATGAACATGACCTATTATACTTTTTTTATCCCGGTATTACGTTCCCGTGTGGATTACCGACTTACAAGCTCGAGAAGCCGCGGATAGTGACTAATAAAGAAAGATTGTTTATCTAGTTCTATCCCACAAAAGCTAGAAACGTACTTAGTTTAAACCCATATTAGGGGCACAGACAGTCAACTGGCCGCCCATTCAGAGCTACCAAGTCAAAGCAGAGCGCGACAACTTTGTGTAAGCGCGGAGTCTGAAGCCGCCATTCATACGAGATCCAGTTTGAGATGCCGGCTAATGTTTGTTCATACAAGTTTGTAATTTTTAGTTTTAACTATAGGGATGGCTGTTGAAACTATAGTTAATAGGACATTATTGTTGACATTCGTTTAACTATCATCTCATCTCATCATATCTCATTCGTTTAACTGCTCATATTTATTACTAGCTGCTGCCCGCGGCTTCGCCCGCGTGTATGGCGGAAATTAACCCACGGGAACGTGCTACCGGGACAAGAAGTAGCCTACGTTACTCCTTATAAAATTATCTATCTGCCAGTGAAACCCCGGTCAAAATCGGCTCAGCCGTTTCGAAGATAAGCCGGAACAAACAGACAGACAAAAATAATAAAAAATGGTATTTAGTTCTAAGTACTGTATATACTTTCATATGCATTTTGTAAAAAGCTGTTATTTTGACATTACAAACAGACACCTCAATTTTATTTATTTGTATAGATGTCGCAATTACGTATTTGTAAGACAGAAAGAAAGGTATTGAAAATATTACATAAATATCTGGTCAAGTCCATATCCAGTGTAAGATTCCGTAGTCAGTACGGTTTTAGTTTTTTTTTTTTTTTTTTGTTTTTTTTTTTGTTTTGTTTTAGCAGGAGTGGGAAATCCTCATGGACGCCCAGACTGCCCCACTTGTGAGCCAGTCTGGGCAGTGCCGGACTCTTGCCGGCTAAAACCCACTCCTGCCTTTGCCAGGTGTTCCTCTGACATGATCAGAGACCTTGTTAGACGATTTGTCAAATTTGTCAGTCCTGTTTTAGGATGTGGAGAGTTCCTGAAAGCAGTCACCGTGGTCTAATTTTGGCATAATTATATCTTATACTTTTTATTTTGTTTGTTTCGGGTGTTGTTTAAAAGCTGACATCTTACATACCTAATATATAGTTAACTTATTTATGTATATTATTTTTTTGGTTTTTTCTTTTTATACTTTTTCACTTTTTGAGTCTTCCTATACTAATTCCAATAAACTTTTTAACCGTAACTTAATCTACACTATATTTATGCTATGGCTATCCTAATATAATACAATATATTATATAGACATATTTTCTTATTCTACTTGTTTAACTTTGTTTATTATTCTATCAATTTTTGTTACTAATTTTATTCTAGATTTCTTAAACGAGTAATTAGTTTCTTTTAATTCTAGTAGACTCACAGCTGCTATTTCACGCACTGTTTTGACTGCAATTTTAGCAATTTGCACAGCGCCCTGCATGCGGCTTTTCATGGTGTTGATCTCCTTCTTCGCATTAACGAGCTTGTCGGACCACAACGGTAAAGTAATATTCTTAATAATGTTGGTTCTAGTATAATATGTATTGGGAAAAATGTAAAAACTATTTTCTAAATCTATTTTCTGTTTCATCTTGTCTAATTTAATTGAATTTAATTTTAAGTCGTCTTTTAATTGGGCCAATTTCTCATGAAATTGGCTCCAATTTGCTTCTCTCTGTTTGTGAAATCTTATGGCTCTAATAATATTCGTTGTTTTGTTTTTCTGTGTGTTAATTTTTATAACAATACCGTTGAGGTCACGGCACGGGCTTTTTATTCTGGGTCTGGCTAATTGCACCTTACCAATACGCCACCGACAGGCGCGCCAACGCATCCCACTTAACGCGAATCGGGCACTCAGTGTCGAAGGCGTTGTGGTCAGTCTTCTCCAGATTCGCTGACAGACAATTGTGGCACTTTGGAGCTTCCTCTGCCAGGCGTGACGGACAATCAGCTCGCATGTGGGGCTCACTACAGTGGATGCAGAGATCGGCGGGCTGCGTGCAGAGTTTACGACTGTGGCCAAAGCGCAGACAACGAGTACACTGCACCAGTGGCGACTGATCTTGCACTCGCACTCGCTGTAGGTCAATGTGCACGCGACCCGCCGTAGTCAGCCTCTGCCATACCGTAGGGGACACCTGCAGGATGACGTGGCACATGTGGGGGTTCCTTGTCCTTCGACGGTACTTCACCCCCAACCTGAAATCCTCCGCAGGTATGTCCCCCATCAGGTGGGTGTTTTGCCGCTGCAGGGCCTGTGTAACCTCCACGTCTGAGTGGCAGGAGAGGACGTCCCTGACGATGATGAGCGGGTCCTTGTTCTTGACCTCTTCTGCCACCAGATTGCCGGCTTTTCGTATACGTGCAGTCACCCTGGTCATCTCCTCTCTCGTTCTAAAACCGACCACCACCTTTTGGTCCCTCGCCTTTCGCAGCCGTTCCACTCTAGTGCCCTCGTTTCTGGCATCGACCGCCGTCCTGAGCTTCTCAATAACCTCCTCACTCGTGTCCTGATCATTCACAGATGATACAACCACCGAGTGAAGAGGCTCTTGGATGTTCTGCTTCGGGCCGGCGGCTATTTCCGCGAAAGTCGGACCCTGGTTTGCGACGTAGCGAGGGGCCAACTGGAGTTGCCCCGTCAGAGCCTGGGTATGCTGTTGGCACTCATGTAGTGCCTGCTTGTGCTGTTTGAGGCCTTCCACAAGGCTCTTCATCAGCTCTGTCGGTTCATCCATGGTCGGCTTAAGCTGTGCGGCCGCCGTTGTGACTGCAGGTATAACAGCAGACGCACTTGTATCTGTTGTTATAACTGCAGTCCCGACGGGAACTCTGCTACGCTCCGACTCCTTCACCAGCTCAAAGAGCCTGTTGATCGCATTTACCACCTCCGTTTTTATCTCGGTCTTTAGGTTGCGAGAGTTGCCCAAATGAAGCTTCGCCTTATTTAGGCAAGCTCTCGCCTCCGCTGTGAGATTGGGGTAGCGAGACTCAGGCTTCTTTGGCGGCTTTGCGGTGTCCGCGGGCACTCGGCGCGTCTCTAAAGTGCTGGTAGCAGGCGGTGTGTCGTTGCGTTTTAGGTTGGCCGGGGACTTGGCCTGGGACTCAGCTTTCCCGGCCTCCCATTCCCCGATACTACGCCTCACGCTGGGAAGCGAGGGGCCAGCCTTCTCACTTGAACGCGGCGAGCGTCCGGAACCTGGCGAGCTCGCGTCCTTCTTGGCCGGCGTGCGGAACATCGCGGAAGACGAAGTGAAGGTCAGATTCATATGATAATATGACTAGTCACAACACACTGGCAATACTTCTTGTCCCTGTAAAGGGGGGATAAAAACAGAAAATAACGAAAAACAATGTAAAGTAAATCGTCCCACGTTCGAACGACTGTCACGTCAATAAAAACCTCTAGAAATATAAAAAGAGCTCCGTCAAAAGGACGCCCGTCGACGCAAAACGCGTAATTTAACCTAAATTTACAGATGAGCACTAAGCTGGAGCTAAAGGAGCTTAAAATTAATTTAATATTTTTTTGTAAAAATCGGAAAGTTTACCTGGCCAGTGAGAATAGGGTGGGTGGGGGGGCAATTTTTTGAATTTCTATATACGCTTGGCGCACGTGCGAGGTGTCAAAAGACGCGTCTCCGCGCGGGCTAGCGACCGATAGAGTGACTGAAATTTACGCTGAACAATAATTTTGAAATTTGGTCAAAAAACGTGTTTTTCGGCTGAAAAACGTGTAAAAACCTGAAATTGCGGCTACCAAACGGGACGCGAGCACGCGGATCGCGCGCCAGAACACAGGTAAGGCAGGTATGTATCTATTAAAATTATGATTAAGCGGATTTTGATGATAGATTTTGAAATAAAAATGTTATTTAGTTTTCTTTAGAAATATATTGAAGATTTCTCTAAGTCGATGAGTGAAAAAAATTTTTCACGTTTTTGTCAATTTAAAGTTGTCGAATAGTAGGACGGAGCCTATTTAAAATCAAAATGGCTGAAAACAGCTTGAAAATGCGTCACCTGGATGCAAAGTTATGGTTTTAGATATTCGGTCAAGACTTATAACCTACCAACTGCGAGACGAATCACTAACAGTGTAAGGTTTCGTAGTACAGGTACCGTACGGTAGGGTTAGTACGGCTGCAAAGACCATTTCAGTTTACCGACCATCCGTAGCAAGAAGTATTTCAGTATATGTGTTTCAGTGAAAAATCCAACTTTAACCTAAGGCCCACCGTCCATGATGCTACTCAAAAGTAAACAGTTACTAACACAAATCACCTATGAGTAGCCAGAATGTCACAGTACTTGTATTTCAATGGCGGTCACACGACGCAACCAATCACAAACTGGGCAATAACGCGTATTGAGTAAGCCGTATCGTGTACGAACTGCGTATTACGAGCTTAGCAAGCATTATTTTACTAACACACCCTGAGGGCCTAGACAAAGTAACATTCAACTAGCGGTGACGCTACTAGAAAGCCCACAAAATGTATAGGATTGACATAAGCTATCGAAATGTCACGTGATCATAGATCAACGAATAGAAATTAGCTATACAATGTTAACATCATTCGATTCTATGAAACGAATTGACAGCGTCGAACGATTACTTCCATAGAGATGCGTAGACAAGTGGCATTTTTGACAAGCGTTATCGCTAGTTTTCGATTCGTATGAAGGAAACATTAGGAATAGAATCGCTCCGAAGCGAATGTGATTTGTCTAGGCGCTCTGGAAGGTAAAAATTTAAGACAAGATTTAGATTATGCGCATCTCCTACAACAGGATGCTGTAACAGCCGCTATCATAAATTATTACTAAAATGGGTACACAATGGTACATTGATAAACTCACACTGCCATAGCTTGGAAAACGGCCAGGAAAAGTTTAGGAATACGTGATGGCTGCCAACAAGCCTTTCCTACAAGCAATTTTATGATACACACGGAATAAGTTAACTGCATGTAAGAAAGGCATGCATTTGAACAAAAGACAACTGCATAATTGTATTGTTGGGATTTCATTGATAATGGTATGTTAGTACAAACTTCAAAGCCTGTGAATGTACTGCTGAGCTCTCATCTTCTTGGCGGGCTACCTTAGCGTATCCCCCGATGGGCTAAGGTAGCCTGTAAAATTCAAATCTACGTTTTATGCAACTTGCAAGTCAGTGTCAGGTTACGATTAACAAATCAATTATATTCAATACTAGCTTTTGCCCTCGACTTCGCCCGCGTGGTCGATAATCCCACGGGAACGTACGACCGGGATAAGAAAGTACCCTACATGTTAATCCAGGTTATAAACTATCTGTGGTCCAAATTCCATCCAAATCCGTTCAGTAGTTTTTGCGTGAAAGAGTAACCATCCATCCATCCTCACAAACTTTGACATTTTATAATTTTAGTAGGAGTAAGATAATATTATTTTCACTAAAATCATTAATACAACAGTCTAACATCAAATTATCCTATAGAATGACTATTTCATTAAATTACAGGCCAATCCTCATCGCGCCTATCGCAGTCCACCGCTGGTCAAAGGCCTCTCCCAGGCTGCGCCACAACCACAACAGTATGTGCAATGTGGTTCGTAATTGTCGCATACGAGTATATATGTATGCTGATGATACTTGTCTAGTTTATGCAGATAAAGATTTAAATTTAATTGAAAGTAACATTCAGGAAGACTTTACTAATATTATCAAGTGGGCTCACGACAATGGTATCATAATCAACATAAATAAAACGAAATGTATGCTTATTCGATCTCCTTATCTTAAAAAAATCGAACGTCCGCCGCACATAGTGGGGCATAGCTATGAGTGTCTGCACAGTGATGGACTGATGTTGTGTGAGTGTGCAAACATTAAGGTGATGGAGGAATACAGATACTTAGGTTTAGTCATAGACAACAACTTCTCATGGAAAACACACATTATGCACTTATGTGACAAACTCAGGTACGCGCTTGTAAAATTCCACCACCTTAGCTTTGTGTTGGATAGGGCAACTTTGTTCATGGTCTACTATGCACTGGTGGACTCACTGCTTTCTTATGGGCTGGCATGCTATGGTAACACATTTAAAACATATTTGGATAAAATAAAAAAAATACAAATCAGATTCATGAAGCTCTTAGTGGATAAAAACACAAAAGACCGTTGTAAAAGTAGTGATTACGAGGAGTTATTTTTGGAATGTAAAATGCTGCCGGTTCATGAGAGGGTTGTGTTGTTAGTAGCCTTGGATCAGTATTGTAGTGATGAATTCAAAACCAATATTATTCGTACAAGACCTCAAAGAAGTAATAATAATATGAGAACATTTGTAGTGCCCACTTGCAATAATTATTATGGTCGAAGGTGTAGATGTTTTTTGGTCCCAACGATTTTCAATAACCTTCCACTAGATATAAACAGTAATTGTGTCACAAAAACCTCCTTTAAAAAGAAAATAAATAAGTACCTACTTAATTTAATTTGTCCAAGCCTCACTATAGGAAATATTTAACAAAATGTTATGAAAAAATAGTTCTCGTCTATGCATGTATTGGTGGAAAAGTGTAACAGTTGGGATATTAAGTACATAAAAAAGGAGCTACGTCTGCCAACAAACTGCTTTGCAGTTTGGCAGAGGTAAATTTTGTGTAAAAAATTGTTTCTGTGAATAAACACTTTTTCATTTTAATTTTTTTTTTTCACTCTGTCTTTGGCCTTCCGCATCCGGTGTGTCTCAGCCGCCTTCTTAAGGTATCGGGCTGCCCTTAATTTTAAAACCCTTGAATATAAAATTACATCATATCTGTATCTCTCAAGGAGGTAGGCAGAGATCTATTAAAGAGTCCGTTTCGTAGTCATAATCACTTCTTTCACACACTACTGGTAGCTAAATATTCACGAACATTATTATAATATCTCTTTTATTACCTGCTTGCCTTGTTTTAAACTGAAATGAAAAAAGACAGGTAAGTAAATATTTAAAAAAAAATAACTCTGCAAATATTATGTCAAAGTCTTTATGAATCAGGTTTTTGTATTTAGAATACCCACAACAATTCGCTCGTTTTTTTCCTCAGATACAAAAAAAATGTATTATTAAAAAACGACGGTGTATTCTTCAAAAGATTCTAGAACATTCGTTTGCAGAAACATTGTGGACTAGACTTGGGAGTTACGTGAGCATCATCGCTGTGCCTCTTTTGTGTTAGGGACCTATTCACTGAAAAAACGTGTGTTTTTACCCTACGTCTTGGTATACGTATATTTACAGGGAGTCTAAAGGTAAAGGGACATGTTTACAGACTGTCACAATGAAGAGAATAGGTCCCGATTTTGAAGTCATAAAGTGAAGAGGTTTTGAAAAAACATGATTTTCTTATTTATTTAATGTCATGCCGAAAGTTTTTATTAATTCGACCATTCGACAAAAGCTGTTCAAACTACGGGTACTTTTGTATTGTCAAGGGGTCGGTCGGTCAGACGAAGCTTCAAAGCGTAGTAGGTACCTATGAAGAAGAACGGCGAAGAAACTCCACGGACACTCTTTTAAATCAAAATTATGTTTGCGAAATATTGGTAACATCATTCATGTTGAAATTATACATATGAGAACGATGCTGAACCTTAAAATCGTCCGTAATAAAAAGACAAAAACAATTTAAATATTAAATTAAATTAAAATAAGCCGTGGCAGCTAAGAGATGACTAGTCCTTACTGACGGCGACCGTTCACGAACATGACATTAACTTGACAAGAGACGGAAAATTGCTGAAAGTGAAAATACAACTGTTTCTTTAAAAAATAGTCGATTTCGAGATTCCGTCAAGAATCCTAAAACTTATTGACAATTTTAATTTTGCATTTTTTTAATCTATCCTCTCTTGCATTGACACAAAATTCATCATTCATAAATTACACCTAATTTTCGTCTCTTTCATACATAGTTTAGTCAGCATTAAATCCACAATTTCTTAATTAAAACAAGTTTATCAAGTAAAACATGTTTCATCGCCCCAGCTGATAACGTACCAGGGCTACAGTCGTATCTAGACACTACATTATCGCCTGTTTAGACAATGGCGGCTGTACACTATCTCGCTCTTCACGTAAACATCTCTTAGTGTGCGCCGTAATCAAACACTCTGTATTGACGTTTATATCCGTGTTTCTATGTACTTTTATGTATGGGTTTGTTACGGATGTAAGTAGGTACATACTTTAAACAACCTTACAGAACTTGTGTATGTTTTTTTTTATATAAATAGAAAGGCTGTAGAATAATGTGATAAGGCAACGGTGCGGTTTAAAAGAAGATGTAGTGACAAAAATTTAAAATAGTATGCTTAGATGGTTTGGTCATGTTGGGAGGATGAATGAAAGCCGACTAACAAAAGGTATTTACAAGGCAGATGTGAGTGGAAACACCGGGAGGGGATGCCCTAGGAGGACATATAGTAACCTTATTGGTGATGTTCTTCAGAAAGGTCAGGTGCGTAGTACTCGCAAACAGCGTGCGTGTATGACCAGATATATTAAAAAACGAGGCAAAAACTGTATGTAAGGATCGTAGCAGGTGGCGTTCTGTAGTTTCTGTCTACCCCCATGGGAAGAAGGCGTGAGTTTATGTATGTATGTAGAAAACAAGACAGGGAGGTTTGGAAGGAAAAAGGGAAGGTGTTTCCTCAGCAGAGAGACATGATAAAGGCTTGCAAAAAAAAAAAAAAAAACTGGATTTAAATTGAAACAGACGACTGTGTCGTTGATCAAGTGGTCGCAAGAGGTACAGCTGAAAGGACACAGTGGATCACTGGGCAACGATGCAGCTAACGAACTGGCTAGAAGAGCATCCAGCGAGTCAGTCTGTGTACCCGAACACATCGTGCCCATCCCCTTCAACCAGCTACGCAGGTGGCTACAGGAGTTCACCCACACACAAGCGGAGAGCTGTTGGACCTCGACACCGGGCTGTAGGCAGTCCAGCGAAGCTTTGCCATCCTTAGATAGCAAGCTAACCAAACGTTTATTTCGTCTGAACAGGAACGGCCTGCGCCCGGTGACGGGGACCATCACGGGACACTGCTCGCTAAGCAAATACTTCCACACATTAGGCATAACGGACAGTCCTCTGTGCAGGGCTTGCATGAAAGCTGAGGAAACCGTTGCGCATGTGCTCTTTGAATGCACAGGTGTCACCCAGATTAGGACACAAACCCTCAGGGCACCCAGATACTACACAGATGTTCTCAGCAGACCAGGAGACATTATCAACTTCTCGAGGCTGGTTGGAATAACCACCAACGGCCGCCATGACTCACGCACAATGGTCCACATGAAGGACTAAGTGCGGAAACCAGAACCCATAAAAAAGAAGAAGAAGAGTTACGGCTGAACGTAGGGTTCGATTCCCAAGTCAGACAAAGTGTTATTCATAATAATAATAAAACTTTATTACGAGAAGAATGGGTACAGTAAATCTCCTTAAAAACAAATTTGGTCTCAAGTAATGTGCACTTGGTTGCAAAGGAGTGCTTTAGCACTCGTACTAGGATTACCCTGTACCACGAATGCCATCACCTTCCTCCGGACCAACTAGGATAGTTCTTTATACAATTTAATTTTGAATAAATTCTGAACATAAATAACTATTACCTAATATTAGCTCGGTGTATGGCAGTAGGTTAGCCAGCTTTTACAATCATTGGCCTTAAATGTAACTGGAGTTAAAATAACTCAGTGTGCTTTATACAACCGTCTGCCCCATCAAGAAAAACAGAACTTATGTTGATATATTATAACATACATATCGTAACTTACGCCTCCTCAAGTTTACAGCCCTATAACTAATAAGGATGTACATAAATAAGTGAATAGTATCGATCGTAATTCGATATGTTAGTATTCAGGAGGTTACGTCTGGCAGATGTCAATTAACAAAGTAATTGATAGATTCGAGGTGGATCCAATAACATGGAATACTTTGTTGAAGACTTCTTGGTTGTAGTATTGCTTGTTACGTCAGCGACGTGGAATAATAATGTTATTGACAATCTTTGATCGATTATTAAAATAGCCTATGAGTATCTAATAGGTCTGAATAGTTGGTCTAGTGGTCACAAGCGAGCAGCTACTGCGGAGCATGAGGTCCTGGGTTCGAGTCCCTAGTCGGGCAAAGTGTTATTGGATTTTTCACTCAGGAATTTTCCAGTAGCAGCCCGGAGTCTGGATTTGTGCCCGGTTGATGGCAATTCACCCTCTATTCCCCCGGTATTCTGTTATGGGGAAATACTTCCGACATTCAGACTATTTTTGTTTTGCAGAAAAGAACTGTTCGACCATATTATAAATTAAGTCCGAGACAATCTCTCAGAGAGAAATTTAAGGAGATTAATGAAATGATTCTGCCTTCTCAATATATCTATGAAAATCTTTTATATGCCCCTAAAAATATAAAATTGTTAAAAAAATACAGTGATATCCATAACATAAATACTATGAACAAACACAAATTTGTTGTACCTACAACAAGGCTCAAGAAAATAGGTGGCTCGTTCAGGTGTCGATGTATACGCTTTTATAATAAACTTCCAAGCCACGTTCAAGATCTAAGCCTTAATAAATTCAAATCATTAATTTAAACCTAAGTTGTGCCAGAAAGCCTTTTATACCGTTAAAGATTATATTGATTTTTGAAAACTGAATGTATTATTTTAAATTTTTTATGTTTGCTATATTTAATTTTTTTATTTTACATAAACTTTGACATTTGATAATTATTATATGTATGTATATACAATATCATGACAATTTACTTTTTGAAGTATAGTATTATTATTTAATTATTGTGAATGTGAGGAATATGAATATATTGAATATATTGTGTGCGAATTATTTTTAATTTTGTTTTTCACTTTCTTAGGTAGTTTTAATGATAATCTGGCAGTTTGAGTGCTTTATGCGGCCCACCCAAATGTCGTTTCTTTGGTATTATTCGTCGAGTGGTTGCGCTCCTTAAGTTCTGAGTTGAGCTCCACGATTAGTGACAAATGCGTGCACTGACTGGACAGGTCCACTCATTCTATGTGGTTTTTCCTCAAAGGACCATTTCAGACACAAATCTACATGGTCATCACATGATCCGACCATGATTATGTCTGAACTTTAAAAGAGACCGTGACCTCTGAGTTTGTTTCGGCCTTTCTTCTCAGAGTAGTCAGGCAGGGGGGGGGGGTCATCTAGTTTTAAAATATGATTGACGTGTAAAAGTGTTTGTACAAACCTACTTCCAGAAAAAAAATCATTTATCATTTATTACATGGGACTTAAACATGACTGGCGAAATATGGGTGTACCGTACTATAGGTAGGTACACCTCTGCCTAACCCTTCGGGTACTACAGGCGTGATATTATGTTATGTGTAAAATAGCCCATGAGTATCTAATAGGGTTAACTAAATTACTAACTAAAACAATAAATAGCCGAGCATAAATTCATGTTGAAAATAAGAAAGGTGTCTAATATTTGTAAAAAGCCTACCTTCTAATTGTGATACAAAAAGTATCACAATTAGAAGGTAGGCCATACCTATTTTAGCCGCCAAGCAATATGTTTATGTTCCAATTTGAAAAGAATAAGTCCAAGCAAATTACAAGCACATAAAAAAGAAAGAAAATACGTTTATTTGCGGTAAACATGACGCAGAGAAAAACACAAACACAAAAAAGAACAAGTTGGGGGATAAATATGCGTCACATCCACGCAAAACGGCAATCGCTCAGCGTAATGCTACGCCCTTATGCGAGACAGAGTCCCAGCGCTGGTTTTCAGCGACAGCCGGCGTTGATGTGATGACATCAACCAATGCAGCATACGAAATAAAAAAAATAAGAAATAAAATAAATACACTATACCTAGTTCTTAATGTTTCAATGAGACTTTTCAACCATGTCTCTTTTGCAATCATGACGCATTTAGAAAAAAAGGGGTTATAGGTTAGAACTTATCCCACTTCCTTTTTCAAAGTCGATTCAGAAATTGCTTGAAATATTTGCCATAGACGAAAGGACCCCTTAATAATTTACCGAAATTTTGCATAATCTCAGAGGCTTTCCTGTCCAAAGCGTGGAACAACTCGAAAATGTAACACAAAGCTCCCCAAAACACTGAATTACGTTTTCCAATAATATATTCTGATAAACGTCTTTCCGACGCTGAGTGATACTTCAGACTGGGTCCATTTATCAATAAAAAAGTGCTCGGATTTAGTCAAACTTAAAGGAAAGGCCCTTTAACGTGATAAGAGCTGACTCGTCTATAATGGCCTTTTTGTCAGCGACCGCTAGGATTAAATCGTGCAACTTTTCGGCACAAATTGCGTTAGGTTCCATTCTGTTGTGTGCGTGTATTTTTCGTCAGTACTTCTGCTCGGGGACACAAGACTAAATGAAAACCACGAAATGCTGGTGTTATTAAACGTTGTGTATATTTAATAAAAATGTACTAACTAAATAAGTTTTATTTAGTTAATTAAATGCTTGTTTTTAAAAAGGTTTTTACTTACGTTTTATTTTGTACTTTTTGAAATGCTAAAAACTAAAAGAAAGAAGTAATCTATTGAGAATTTTTAAATTTCCGTTTTTCACCTTCTCTTGAAACGTACTTGTAAAGACAAATCCAACGAATCCAAACACGCCATTACACAAGTCATGGTATGAAGCCATCCGAGTTGCACTATCCAAGTCATGCCATACTTTAGAACAGGCTACCATAATTGAATGAGTACTTATACATAATTTCGTACCTGTGCTATTGACCGTTGAGGAAATCTCTCGTATGGATCCAATCCTGGGTGCAGCAGCCAGATTTTGTTTTTATTTTAGATGGGTTTGCTCTTGACTCTAGTCTAGGTCAGAGATGACAGAGACAAAGTCGACGATGGAGTGAGCTTACCCAGAAGAAGCCGGTTCACTCTCACTTTGAAGAGATTTGGGTTGTATGCGGTCGGAAACACAGGCGCAGGTAGAGAATTCCACTCTTTTGCTGTGCGCATTATAAAAGATGTTTGGAAGCGCTTAGTCCGAATTGGTGGAATATCAACTAGGTAGGGATGGTAACTTGCAGTGCGCCTAGATGTCCTATGGTAGAAGGGGGCCGGTGGAATGAGGTCGTGGAGTTCTTGGGCACACTCACCGAAGTACAATCTGTAAAAGACCGACAAGCTGGCAACCTTACGGCGATGAGCCAAGCTGTGAAGCTTGGCATCCACCAGTTTTATGTCGCCAATGAGTCTCTTAGCTCTGCGTTCCACCGAGTCAAGCGCAGTCAGTTGGTATTTAGCTGCGCCATCCCAAAGGTGGCTGCAATACTCCATGCAGGATCGGACTTGCATTTTGTACAGGGTTAAAAGCTGTCATCATCATGGTAAACTTTAGAACGAGCTATCATAATTGTATGCGTATATAAAATTTTGTGTCTCTGCTCTTGACCGTTGAGGAGTTCCCTCGACTGGAGCGAATCCTAGGTGCAGAATCAAGGTCATGGTGGACTTTAGAAGGAACAATCATAATTAAATGCGTATATTAAATTTCGTGTCTGTACCGTTGACCGTTAAGGAGTTCCTTCGTCTGGAGCCAATCCTTGGTGTAGAATCATGTCATACACCATAAAAATGCATTGTGTTCGATACAGAATCAAAGTGTGAAATTTCAACTCCGCACGACAAGAGGAAGTGGTTTTAATTCAGCTTGCAACATTTGTCCCGAACATACCTACATACAAACATTGCAAGTTACGAGTATATAAAAGCTTGTAAAATACGTATCAGTAATACTTAGTCAAATTTAAAGGCTTTTTGTCTAGAAACTCGTTTTTTTTATACAAAACAAATACATACAATAAAATCATTTTCTTTCTTTCTTCCTTTATACGTGACTTATGGCTGAGTATCTAGTCTACTAGTTTTATTTTTCTGTGACCTATTTTAAATTTATTTCAAATAAACACGTGCCAAATGCATAGGTATTATATTTCTAATAAAATTTTAAGCAATAATGAATAATAACTTCCTCTTTACTAAACCAAAAATGTTAAGAGACTCATTTAATTTGCTCCCACCACACGAGCTATTCCGAGCTAATTATTGGCATTCATGAAGCCAATAGGTTCCCTTTGTTCGTAAATCAGCGTAACTCCATGTTCTCGTGTCAATAGAGCGCTGAATTTTCCATTATTTGATGAGACGCCGCACTTGTTTGGCAAATAACTTCAAATATGGTTGTTTGACGAGGAATCCACTTTTACAATGCAAAATACGAGGTGCGGGAAATGTGTTTCGTGTTTGAGTTTCTGGGTTGTATTTGAGGGTTTTATTTTGAGCTCGCGATGCCGCCTGCTTAAGTTGAAAGATATAGCGGAATACTATGGATATAAGTATAGTGCCAAAAAGCCAGAAAATAAAACTATTTAGCCACTCTCTCCCGACAAAGGAGTAGAGGATGTTGCACGCTTGTCTAAAAGTAACTTGTATTCACTTGGGATTTGAAGACTTCCATGTCATAGGTATCGAAAAACACAGAACCTGGCCAAGAGTAATGTTCTTGTCTACTTATAAATATTCGAAAATACGGAAAATGGTTGAGAAAATCCTCAAACTGCTCCTTCCGTAAGTATTTTCAAACTATTATTCTTCGGAATCGAAACTTTAAATCCCCCATTCGGTGACAGCCCTCTTAATCCGTCACGAGAAGTAACAGCAGAAATAATTAAAAAGAATCGTCGAGTTTCGAACGCGCCTCTCCATTGGAGGGTTTAAACTTGAGAACGGAAACAAGAGATATGAGAGTAGAAATAAAAATGCGACCGGCTTTTGTTTCTATGAAGACTTTTATTAATTTACTAGCTTTTGCCCGCAACTTCGCCCGAGTGGATGTCAGAAATTACTCCACGGGAACGTAGTACCGGGATAAAAGTATACTATGTGTTAATCCAGGTTATAAACTATCTGTGCGTTCATCTTATTCCGTTCAGCCATGTGGTGTTCACCACGATATAGAAATTAATCGAGTAGGTAAATTAAACAACAATTTACTTTACAACAGCAGAGCTCACGTCCACATCGTTCGGGCGCCAGCAACCAAGTTACAACTCTGTGAGCGTGCGCCGCTGCGCAAGTTTATTATGTCAGTACGCCACAAGCCGTTTCTGCGTGATTGAGTAACAAACACACAGACATAAAAAGTGGAATTGAAAGTTAGTAAATTCTTCGAAATGATAGCGTAAATGGGCTTGGATTTAGAGGGAGCAGAGGGCCTAGACAAAATGAAATTCTATCAGCGATAACGATGATGAAAAAGTCAAAAATGTAATGGAATTGACATAAGCTATCGAAACGATTAAGTTAATCCTGTTGAAAATGGTTGTACAAATACGAAACGCTTTGAAAGTGGTTGCCACTTGTCTAGGCTTTTTGGTCATTTACGTAGATTCGCATTTAGGACACCATTCAACTATAAACATTGTAATATTTATTATTTATTTATTAAAACATTATGCACAAGTAAAAAAAAATACTGTACAAAGGCGGACTTAATGCCTGAGGCATTTTCTACCAGTCAACCTTAGGGTGATGCAGAGACTAAACATGGCAGGTGCAATATACGGGATAGATAGCTTGGAATTAACTATAAAATACAAGAATAAATATTAATACATAAATACGAATACATACATACATATAAACAAAATAAACTTTGTCAGGAAAAATAACGATCGGTAGAGGAGAAAACAAATCCAGCAAATCAACGCTGAAATGATTGATTTCTTCTTCTGTCGTAACGGCACGAGTTATACGGAAATATTAGCTCATGTCGTAGTAAAATACTGGCCGGTCAGCTGGTTGGTAGTGTGAATGGCAGTCCAGGATGCGCTGAACGACCAGGCGACCGATTAGTACCGTCACAGGTCTGTGGTAGCCTTCGGGAGGCTGACTGGTGATTAGTTCATCGGATGAAATTAAACTGGAAGAAACACTAGGCTCACAGAATGATTACTTTTGTACAGTAGGAAAAGAGAGGGTTACCTCTCAAGAGAATTTTGAATGATCAGCCTACAAAGTTCCCACTGATGATGGGACAAGTCTCCTCTATGTGAGAAACAGGATTTATCATGATAATTTTAGAACATTCATAGGCCATTATAACATGTCAATGATTTTAATTTAAAAAAAATCAAGGATTTTCAAACTCGTTCGTTCTCCATATCATAGCAGGCGCATGTAACGTCTCGAAACTATAATTTTTGTAAGTTGGCAATACGTCGTCTGAAAAACAATAAGTTGCAAGTGAAAATTAATCTTAAGGTGATTGACATTTTAATTCATTCTTGTATAAAGACTAGTTGTTAACGTAAGATTCACAATATGCCACATTTATAGTAAATTAATTCCCAAACAATAAAATTTTTCATCATCTCTTGTCGGCACAACATGTCCTCTTCTTCTATAGTCAGGGGCACCGACTTTTAGATAATCTTGTGGGTGCTATTTCTCATGTCCGACTTGGGGTTCTTTTTCTTTATGGTCTGCTTAATCCCTAAAATTTCATCAAAATCCATCCAGTAAAACTCATGTTCAGCGAACAGTCAGACACCGTCTTCACCTTTAAGAACTTACTAATTATTTAAGTTTTTAAAATATGTATTGAAGAAAATTTACGATGCAAGAGCGAGCGTAGCGAGCTCCACAATATTAGCACCCCGGTTTAAAAGGTTCTACCTAACGACGTGACGTGATTTTAAAGAGAGACCGGACAAAGCCGATTGACTGATCAGTTTTGTTGTCTATGCTCATGGTGCTCCGCCCCCACTATTTACCTCTCGTGGGTGCTGGAGCCCCCAAGCAACCAAGGAGTCGGCGCCCCTGTACATAGTTCTCCATTTCTCGTCATCTCAGTAGTTACCCCCTTTCTAACCATATCATCTTTCACACAGTCCATCCATCGTTTATTTGGTCTTTCCATACACTTATAGCCATCCACATTTTTAAGCAATAAATAAATGAAATGTCACACTAAAATCAGGATTTTCCCTTACTCTAAAACCCGAGGTCAAGCCGTATTATACCCGAAAGGGTCCAATTAAACGAACCTTGTCTAGCCAGCACTAAACGATTGTGTAAATTAAGAACTTTGCTCTTGAACCGTACCCAAAATAAGGTCAGGTGATATTTTCACTTTCCGTCGTTCTGGCGATATCGACTTTGATTTTTACGTTTTTCTTTTGTTAATTTATTCGATTTCCTTCACGGAGGTATTTTTACAGAGGTTTTCACTTAGATTTGAAGGCTGTTTTTGTCACTGATTTGAACTGTGAAGGTTAAGGAGACTTTATTGCACAAAATAATAGCCTGCTAAGGAATGGGGCTTGTGGCTAAATAATAACGTGGATGGGTGACCATCCATTACTTATCGAGACCGCTCCAAACCTCGGGAAACATGTTAAAGTGTTGGTCCCAGGCCAGCTGTCATTTGCTGATTGATCTTTGACAGTCGGTACGAAAGTCCGACAACCAGTCTTACATAATCAGCCTATAATGCTCCCACTGCTTGAACACAGTCGTCCTTTCTATGAGAGGGAGTGGTCCATAATCCACCACGCGGACCAGTGCGGGTTGGCGGATGTCACATGTCGTCGATATTTTGGTTCTAGGACATGCCGGTTTCCTCACGATGTTTCCCTTCACCGTTTTGAGAGCAGTGGTGATGAAATTAAATACACAAAGTAATGTGCCTGGCTGGGTTCGACCTTACGACCCGACTCGTAAGTCGGGGCCGACACTGCTGGGCCACCACTGCTCTCCACAACCAGGCTTACAAGGAGTATTGTATTACCCAGTAACTGGGTTGTGAAGAACATATAGGCAGTCGCTCCATGTAAAATACTGATATTCAGCCGCATCCAGTAAGACAGGAAGACGATCTGACTCGGCCATTTTGTTCAATATATTTTTTAGGATGGTTTCGTCAAGTAAAGAAAATTAGACTTTTAAAAGTCACACTAGCAAATGGCTTTGTATAGTGATATTTGTTATAAATATAAATTATTCCCATAACATGTGCATTGATGTGGAAATAATTAGATTTGTAGGTTAGACACGTGCAATTAAATCACATACGATATATAACAGATATCAATGATAAAGCGTTATTCACATTGTCTCATGTATGAATTAATGAAAATAATATTCATATTCATCAATACTTTCAGCACCGCATGGTCTGCAGGTTAGCGAAAACATTTTTTTTCTGCATTTATTTGAAGTATGCAAAGTTTGCGTATAATATGCCATGTTGGTACTGCTGTGCCATGTATAGTCTGTCTGTGCATGGGTTCCTGCATATCCGCGCCTCTTGCAACGTTGGTACTAGCCGCTAGAGATGGGTGACTCTCTTTCATTCAAACGCCGAAATGTGAAATTTATAAAAAAAAAAACTAAATTGTTACAGTCCGTCCGTCGAGAACAAGCGTTCCTGACACCTGTCAGTACGGCAATTCTAGTAGTTAATAAAGATCTAATTTGCAAAACACGTATTCGTTTCTATGAAACTGACAGGTGTCAAGAACGAATTCTCTCAACGGCCTGACTATAATACTCTAAATGCTTAGTCAGACAGCAAAAAAGTTGGCTACCGTTCGAAAAATAACGTTCATACAGAACTGTAATTGTTATAATCATGCAGAAACTTGAACTGATTTACGAATCGTTCAATGATTTATGTCAGTTATACTAAAATATGATCACCAAAATGTTGTTTCATAATGTACCTACCTAGCGACCCGCCCCGGCTTCGCACTGGTAGCATTGTTATACCTAATCTAAGTAGACGAACTCAAATAGATATGACGGAGAAGGTACGTCTCTCTCGTTATTATCACCCATATTTTAACTACTGCGGGCGTACTATGGGTAGTGTTGGTTATTGCGCAATAGAAAAACCGTTTGCAATTCAAATCATATAAATTATAATTTACGTTCAAATTAATCACACTAGCGAATCACACACTGTAGGTACACGACACAACTATACGGAACGCGCGGCAGTTTCTAAACGTGTTCACTGCTTAACCGTCAACAACAAACTCTGCTTTAACTCTGGTCAAGCGTTAGCGTTATAGACTCTGTCCAGCGCCACCTGGTGGCGCTGGCGTCCCGATTAGTCAAAGTCAAACGATTGATTTAACGTATTTCCGACAGATATATGTATACAGCTAGTGATAATGATGATGGTATTCTACTATTCCAGATGTTTTACATAAGCTCAGCGTTAATTATGTATTTAAAAAACATGTGCTATTTTTTGTACTAATAGTTCCTTTGTTAGTTTTCTGTTTGCTATCCGTAACTTACAATTATTTTGAATATGACCCAGAAATATCTTTACAAACTCTCACTCAAACTCTAAGCATTTATTTCAATTAAACCAATTACAGGCACTTTTGAACTGTCAAGGAGTCCGTCAGTCAAACTCAAACTCAAAGCATTTATTTCTAATAAACCAATTACAGGCACTTTTGAATTATCAAAGGGTCAGTCAGTCAGAAAAATGAAGCTAGTTGCCCATTCCAAAGCGTAGTAGGTACCTATGGAGAAGAACGGGCAAAAAACTCCATGGACACTCTTTTAAATCAACATATAGTTACAAATAACAAATTGTTTACATCATTCATGTTCAAATTAAAAATGTGAGAACGATGTAGAAAGACGTGCACGTTTAAAGTATCCGTAATAAAAAAGATAAAAAAACAAATTAAAATTAAAATAAGCCGTGGCAGCCAAGAGTTGACCAGTCCCTACTGACGGCGCCCGTTCCCGAACATGATGTATGGATCAGCACCATTCAGCTCAACCATTTTGAAGGGAACTTAATGATCCAACACACACGCCACCACCAGCGAGACATTTGAGTGAGCATGACATACTCTCAGCCGCCAGGGCACATCCAAGTCAATGAAAGACGAGCCTAGTAAATGGTGGCTTTATAGTAGGTACATGGTACTCACACATGTGCTATGCAATTATACATTGTTAAGAGATTGAATTTATACAACGCAAAGATGTTGTTGTTTTTACAATCTTCAGCAGCTCCAACAATATTTCCGAATGCTAATCAATTAATTTATGCGCCCCTGTGGAGCAGGACCAGCGTTGAGCCAAGCATCTTTGTCAGCCATGTAATCCCCCAACTTATAATATGCTTGGCTGCATAGTGTGCGTTTTATACAAGATTTAAATTTTGTTTCATTTAGTTGGAGTATGTGGGGAGGTATTTTCAGAAAGATGAATCTAGTAGTCCATTCACAGGCGTAGTAGGTTCCTATGGAGAACGACGAGCAAGAAGCTCCATGGACACTCTTAAATCAAAATATTTTTTGCATCATTCTAGTTGAAATTAAACATGTGAGAACGATGTAGAAAGACGTGTATTACGACAACATAATTATTTGGATTATTAGTAGAATTATACTCGACCCATTTGGCAGTAAATTCTATAACTTCCGAAAGCTCTGTTCAAGTTCAGCATACTCTCAAATCTAGTTCAGAAACAATACCAACTGCACATCGACCTTACAAGAAGAAATAAACCCATTAAACCAATACAATACAGATCCCAATTCCCACAATCATAAAACGTATCCATTTTTAGACCACATTCCTAATACCGAAGGACGGGTAGATAGTGTAATAATTAAACAAGCAGGGAGGGTAGTTTGATAAATAAATAATGGCCGCGATAGGCTTTTGTTTCGGCATGCCGCAGGAGGATTTGTTGGTGTTTGTAGCGATTAATGATTCAAATGTCGGAGATACTTAGAATTAGATAGCTTGGGTTTACGAGTAAATGGATAAAGACGTAGGTATGTTTGGTGATCGGGAAGGAATTGTATCGTAGAACTGTACTAATAGATCGAAATTAGTTTTTTTTTTTTTTTCATTTAATGTTATGCTGGTTTGGTAAATAAATTAAGATAATAAGATATATAAGTAACAAAAGTTATGCGCAGATATATTCCCCCCCCGACCCTTGCTCCCCCCCCGACCCTTGCTCGACGACGCGCCAGCCCGCGCCGTAGCTGAGCCTGTAGATTTAAATTCCCCAGTTAATAATAATATAATTTAGATCCAGCCTGTCCCATCTTGCTGCCCTCCCCTCAGTGACGCCCTAAGCCGAGGTTCGTACCCCACAGGGGGTGCCCTTAGCGTGCGGTCACCTAAATTTTAAGTATTGTTCGCCCCTGGCTGGAGGCTTTAAGTTAGTAGCTTAAGGCACCCACAGGTTTGCCCGGTTAAGTAGCCAGGACCTTAGTGGTCACAACTACGAGCTGCCAAATAGGAAAAAAAAAAGCGCAGATATACAAAATAAAATACATGTACGCGTCTACTAAACTATAACCGACGAAAAAAAACGAAAGAAAAAAAAGAAACAAAGAAAGAAAATACGTTTATTCGTTCGTTTAAAAGTAGGAGGTTCTCACTCCTCCTTTTTTTCCTCCGGTTTCATAAAATATTATAAAGAGGTATCTCTAGAAGCACAGTTACGATTCCAAAAATTCTTTCTTTTTTAGAAAATTAAAATATTGCCAAGTGCCACATGGTATTTTTGGAAAAAATTGGAAAATCCAAAAGTGCACGCCTCATAATCTCATTCAATTCTACAAAAAATATTCAATGAACGAAATGTCCAGTCGTATTTTTATATTACTGATTACAATTAAACTACATTGAATTAGACCGTGATTTTCGAAAGGACTTAGTTTTCGATAATATTGAAACATTTAAAAAAAATAGTTTCGATTAGTTAATTTTTTCGGGAGTTATCGTGACCACGCCAAGATCCATACATACTGACACACGGACGTCCACAGAATAATTTTTAAACAGTTTTTTCATTATTTTAAATAGCAAAATGTCTTTTGAATATAGCATGAAACTAGTGTTTTTCTTGACGTTTGTGTGTGAATATTATTCTATAAGTGCGATATGAAGTAAATAGAGACATTTTTAGCTGAAGGAATTACTTGTTCTTTGTGAGGCGGAGGCGTGCAATAAGTTCATAGTAGTGTAAGTCCTTTTACAACATCCAGAAATATTACTGCAGCAACAATAAAAAAGTGTAATCCTACAGAATTTGTATTCTGAAATACAGCAATAAGGCGTAGCGAAGCAGATACCAAAATCCTGCTTACAGCAGAATTCCGAATCGGATGTTAGATAAATGTTTGGGAATCGTAGGCGTATATCTGAGCCTCCCTTTGTGCTTATGAAATATAAGTACAGAAGGTTTAATCAGTTGCTTTCTTGGCCTAGTGATCGCAAATTCAGCTGCTGCACTAGTGGGGTTCTAACGTGGATCTCTGGGCAGGTCAGAGCTTCAAAGTTTTTAGCCTAAAGCTTGGATTTGGGCGTGTTACTTGAAATACTTGGCTAACCCCTATAAGTGGTATTCATTATATTCAATATCGTAACTGATGAATTGGTGTAAGTTGCAGGGCACTTCTGATTACCCTTTCGAGAAATATAGGCATAAAGTTAAGGCTGCTCTCTCGAAAAAGCTTGAAAAAAGCATGCAGATGAAGCAACTTTTCGTCGCATTTACAGAGAAATTACATCTGAAAAAAAATGTTAGTAATCTACATGTTATAATACGTAATTTGGTTTAGCCATAATTTTTCTATCGGTATCACAAAATAAAATAAAAATACACCAAATCACTTCCAAATCATTGAGATGAAACCATTTTACTCGTTCGTTTTTTATTAAAAGAGTAATAAAAAAAATATCTACTGCTTTGCAATACAAAGGAACATGATTTGGTTTTGTTACTTTTTTTAAATATGTATTATTTTTATTGTAATAAATTAAAAAGGCGTCCGATTAATGATTGCGTCTGCGTCACCCCCGCACTCGTCCTTAGATTCAGTTGGTCGTTAGCTCCGCCCAAATGGTCAAGGTTATTGACATTATTACAAGCCATAACTGCTCGTATTATGTGCTGGGGAGTTTGTTGCGCATAGGAAGAATAAGTTATCTCCAGCTAAAGCAGTAGGAAGTGGTGAAAGGCAGGCGTTTTAGGGAACTTTCTTATGTAATTTTGACTTTCAAAACGTGCTTATTCTTAGCGTAATTTGAATAAGTGACTTTTGATTTTGATAGGGACTACCTATATACGTGACTGAGACATTTGTACATGCTTTGTCACCAGTATAGTCAGTGCATTACACAAGCGCGCAAAGAAAGTCACATGACGCCCGAACGTGGTTTCCAACAACTATAGATAAAACAATTAATTATTTTGCACTAGCAACCCGCCTCTGCTTCGCACGGTTTTTACGCCTTGACAAAACATTGAGTTTTTTTTATTTTATCTAAGTTTAATAGTTACGTATTATACACCTAAACTGCCGGAAAAAACACTCTAAATGATGGTGAAAAACGCATGAAAATTCGTAGCGGAGTTTAGAAGAACAACGCGGTCACACACAAACACGACAAGCGACTTTCATTTATTATATGTACAGATGGTTAAACTTGGCTTTCTGTATCTGCCTGCCTACTGCTCTTACGGACTTGTTCCGTAAACAAACACTGGCAAGTTTTCCCCGGAATAGTTTAGTTACAAGTGTTCGGAATTCCTTAGTCGCTCGAACCCGTAATTTAGTAATGTCCGTTTGAAAGGAGCGTCTTTAGTGATAATATAATGTAGGGAGAAATTATTTGGAAATGACGTACCCTGAACAGTTATGCGATATTATAACCAACTATTCTTCTTATTTTTATGATGCATTCAAATACGTTTTGCGCACCGTAAACAGTTAGCTCCGCTATCACCATGCCAACTGGCTATTAATAATAAAACCATTTATTTCAAGCGACACAGACCCATAGAAAATGATCTAAACCTAAATATACATATTTAGTACAAACAAAACTTGAAAACTTGTGTTAATAAATAGCTTAAAACTATGTTAGTACGCACTTCACGTCATTAGCTTGTCCTAATACCTTGAAAGAACCTTTTAGTTGAACAGAAAATTGATTGTAACGCCATCTCGTTTTCAACCGACTTCAAAATAAGGAGGTGGTTCTCAATTCAACTGTATTTTTTTGTGTGTGTTTGCTCAGAACGTTTTCTAGGTGAAGCGATTTTGATGATTCTTTTTTTATTTGAAAGCTGATGCTATTCATGTGTTCCCATATGAATTTTATCAAGATCTTACCAGTGCCTTTTGAGTTATCCCTAATAATGCGTATTTTTTGCACTAAGCTTGTAAAGCTGATGTGTTAATAACTTCCTGTCACTGTTATTTACATCTCAAGTAGTGGTATACGAATTTGTGTGGGGTATGTAGGCACAACTAAAAAGTGAAAAATAAAACCTTTTTTGCAAAATACAACCGACTTCCAAAAAAAACACAAAAAAAAGTGAAAAATAACTTTAATTTCGGAAGTCGGTGGCAAATATCGAAAATACATAAACCAAAGACACCGACTTCCGAAATTATAGTCATTTTTCACTATTTTTTGTTGTTTTCGGAAGTCGGTTGTTTTTTTGCAAAAATGTTTTTCAAATACAATTTTACGAAACAATATCACAAATTATTACCAACAACTCCCAGCTATCAATTTAATTCAATCACCGTAAAATATCATTTTATTTATCATTTATTTTACACATTCGTTGCGCGATCTTATTACGCAACGAGCATTCATTCGCGAAACGAACAGCTTGGTGAGTACGTAAATCCAAACACAAAATATTAATTCTTATAGCTGCGCTCGCGAACGAATGTTTGTTTCGCGAGTGAATGTTAGTTGTTCTACTATGTTGTTGTTGTCATTCTTTAAATTTTTTTCATGAATTTTTAGTTTTGTTTGTGACCATCCTGTGTGAGCTCCAATAAATACATTTTCTTTCTTTCTTTTTGCGTAACAAAAATGCTCGCAGTGAGTACCGTCCTTAACACGACACAGCTATCTCATTCAGTTCGTGGTAATTCATGAGAAGAGGATT
The DNA here is from genome assembly GCA_916610205.1 of Griposia aprilina. NCBI lineage: Eukaryota > Metazoa > Arthropoda > Insecta > Lepidoptera > Noctuidae > Griposia > Griposia aprilina. Next base: position 3,337,714 of record OU744300.1, on the reverse strand, counting down.
TATACGAGTACGCAGACAATGGTAAGTATAGTGTAGGTATCTTCGTTTGACACTGACATTCCAAAGCTAGTTCGCAGTTGAAACCTATCAAGACATATAGGTCCATTCATGGAAATTTTGTCATTCCACTGCATTATTGGAATAGTTTCACGGCTATCTTCTATACTAAGGCCTGCATTCCTCCTGCGCTAATGTCGGTCGCACACGTCGGTCGCGCGTACGAATATACATTGTGTTCTATGTAGCACCACACTGCGACGCTGACGTCAGCGGCGCGTACGTTGATACGCGCCGCTAATCGCGCGCGTCGGTCTCGGTCGTCAGCGCGGCGTACGTCGGTCGACTGACGAGCATGGAATTGTGTGAGCGCCTTCAGTCTGTTACCGACGATCAGCTGTTTCCCACGCTTGGCAGACGACTGTACCGTAGAGCGGTCGGAATAACAGTACGGTAATAAAAAAAGGCAAAAAGAACGCCAAGCGAAAACGAAGTGATAGCGGCAGGCGATGCGATGCGAAGGATTGGGTCAGGGAACAAGAAATTTCTCGCGGACGAAGTCACGAGCAGGAGCTAGTAGGTAGTCCGGAGAGAATCGTGTTTTAAACTGTAGATCAGTTATGTCAAAGATTAAAACCTACTTGCACAGGAAATCACTAAACACGTTTAGCGCTAAACGTGTTTAGTGTTTGGTGGTGACAGTGGGCCTAACTAATAACGTATAGTAGGAAAATTAAAAAATTAAGTACATTTATGTCAATATTCATAACGGGCGTCATGTCATCTTTCTGCATTTTTTGGAACTGTCAGAATTAAGGCTCGTGCACACTGGCGCGACGCGACAGCGTGACACAAAGGCACCGCGTGCCGCGCGACGGGCGCGGTCGGCGCCTTTGTGTCGGGCTGTCGCGTCGCGCCTGTTTGCACGAGCCTTAATTCTGACAGTTCCAAAAAATGCAGAGAGATGACATGACGCCCATTATGTAAGAGAATATCATGTTTTTGTTACTCATTTGGGTAACCTTTTCCATTCGCGAGCGTACACATAAAATTGAAAAATCACATTGTTCAGTCACAAAGTAGATGAAAGAAAGAAAGAAAAATGCGTTTATTGGCATTGCAGCAACAAAAATACACCTTAAAACTAAAAAAAACGGAAAACAAGATGATATGATGAGATGAGTGAGTGGAAACGCCCAAGAAGGATATATAGTGACCTTACTGGTGATGTTTTTCAGAAAGGTCACTACCCTAATTGCTTAATACACTATGTATATTACAATCTGAATCATTTTGAAGCCTATTGCTTATCCATTGCTTCATATGTTCTAAAAATTTGTCTGCTCAATACCGTAAATATCGCAATGAATGTTGTTGAACTGTCAAAATGAAACCCATTCCTACTGTTAGTGTGTTACGTAATTACCCCGCAGATGACTGTATGAACGTAAACGAAGCAAAAGGAGTATGTAAGGATCGTAGCAGGTGGCGTTCTGTAGTTTTTGCCTACCCCCATGGGAAGAAGGCGTGAGTGTATGTTTACATTGATACTTACAATGCCTTATCTACATACCAAATACACTACACAAAAACAACAACACATCTACCATCAAAATCATCAAGTATTTATTTACTTTGTAAAGTATTATATTTTTTAAATTATTGTAAATGTGATTGCTTTTTGTTTTTATTTCTCTCAGTTATTTTTAATCATGATCTGGCAGTTTGAGTAATTTATGCGGCGTACCCAAATGTCCTTTCTTCGGTATTGTTCGTCGAATCGTTGAGCTCCTTAAGTTCTGAGTAGAGCTGCACGATTACTGACAAATGCGTGCACTGACTGGACAGGTCCACTCAATCTGTGTGGTTCTTTCCTCAAAACACCATTTCAGACACCAATCTACATGATCTTCAGATGACTAACCAAGATTATATCTGGACTTTAAAAGAGACTGTGCCCGCTGAGTTTGTTTCGGCCTTTCTTCACAGAGTAGTCAGATAGGAAATGCCGACCTCATCTGGTTTAAAAAATACTAGCGAGCTTCCCCAGCTTCGCACGAGTGCAATGTAGACAGATAATAATGTGGTGTCTGTGTGGAGTGATTTGTAATATTAGTGATTGTATGCTGAAAGTGGCTCGCTACCTTTATTTATATGATTAGTAACATATTGGATTGATTTACATGCACGCGCTGCCACCGGACGGATGTACGGTCACCAAAGGTGATAAGTGACCAGGGTCGTCGGATATAGTTGAAGTTTAGCAAGAAACCGATGGATGTTTTTGAATAACATTTAATTTATTAATAGAAAACAAATAGTTCATTTATCAAATAAAATTTAATTCGAAAACATCCATCGGTTTCTTACTAAACTTCAACTATATCCGACGACCCTGGTTATTTATCTCTTTTGGTGACTGTACGGCCCGACGGTCGCTCTGCCACCGCATTTTAAATCTCTGATATCTTCTAAGATATTATTTTTAATGATATGAAGTAAAGGACAATTTTGATCTATATTAAATGCACAACGTAGCTAAGCTTCGTAAATAACCCATTTTTTTTTTGTTGTAATATGTAAAACATAAAAATGGTTACTCTGGGTTATCCGTAGGAGATAGACATGTATACCATCGCGGACTTTTTTATAGATCTTACGTTATTTTGATCTATCTCGTAAGGGTTAGCCAGCGTTTGCAATGTAAGCGCACAAACATATGTTTTTTACGACATCACATTACAAATTCTCTACTATAATATGCATGTATTATACATACAAGCCTTCCTCTTGAATCACTCTACCTATTGATGAAAACCGCATTAAATTCCGTTGCGAAGTTTGAAAGATGTAAGCGTACAGACAAAAAAAACGACTTTGTGTTATACTATGTAAAGATGATTGACGTATAAAGTGTTTGTACAAATCTACTTACAGAAATAAAATCATTTATCATTATCAGAATTCCATACAAATACTAACATACAAATTACATACTCTAGTCCCCCGTCATCCATTTATTTCATCCACCTCTGACAATTTTCTTACAGACATAACGTGGATGATTTATTCGACGGTGAGGAAGCCTAAAAGCATTTCTTGTGTTAGGTAAGTTATGCTAAACTATGGTGGATAAGATTGGCGTACATTGATTAATATTTTTGATGGTTATTATTTAGTTAACTGACTTCAAAAATGGATGTTTGTAGTTTGAACGGTATATGTATGGCTTCGTCGGTTGAGTTTGATTAAAACTATTTTTAACCGACTTCAAAAACAGGAGGTTCTCATTTCGAGTGTATATCTTTTTTTTTTATGTGTGTTATCTCAAAACTTTTTTCTAGGTGAACCGATTTGGATGATTATTTTTATTTGATAGCTGGTGCTTCACATGTGATCCCATTTAAATTTGATCAAGGTCTGACCATTTTTTTTTTGAGTTATCTTTGTTACTGCATATTTTTTCCACTTAATTTATATTGATGATGTTTTAATAATTTCCTGTCACTGTTATTTACACATCAAGTAGTGGTATAAGAATTTATATGGGGTAAGTACCACAACAAAGAGGGAAAAATAAAAACGTTTTTACAAAAAAACAAATTTAATTTCGGAAGTCGGTGGCCAAAAACGAAAATACAAAACTAAAGACACCGACTTCCGAAATTAAAGTTATTTTTCACTTTTTTAGGGTTTTGTTTTGGAAGTCGGTTGTTTTTAACAATAAACATGGGTTGAATGCGAGGCAATTTTGATAGAAATACGTAGTCGAAATTATGTTAGGCTACATGTGTATATGTTGTGGTAGGGGGTAGTTTTTGGAAAAGAACTTTCAGCCAAGCCTTTGTCAAAAGCAATTTGGCATTAGTTCGATTGAAGGATATTGCTAATCCATTGCTTCGTATGTTTAAAACATTTGTCTGCTCAACAACGTCAGTAATGCAATGAATGTTGTTAAACTGTCAAAATGACAGCCATTCCTACTGTTAGTGTGTTATGCAATTACCCCTCTATTCCCATTTAATTCGTTCCAATAGGAGAGAATATCTTGCTGTTTTATTATCACCATAACATACTTCTTTATCGAACACATCCAAGTGAAATTTCTTGTTCCGCCGACCCACTCCGTCGCATTGCATCGCCTGCCCGCGCTATTACTTGGTTTTCGCTTAGGGTTCTTTCAGACTTTTTTTTCTTTTTGCTCGGCTCCTGAGGGTCCTGGCGTGATGTTTAATAACCTTACTTAATTAAATTTAATAATTCCAAAATTAAAAATTGATGTTTAATAACCTAGCCTTCCTCAAGAACTGGCCTATCAAATGCAAAAAGAAATATTTCAAATCCTACCGGTAGTTCCAGAGATCACCCCCTACATACAAACTTACAAACAAACAAATTTTACCGTTTTATAATATTAGTACCGTCAAACGGGGTGAATAACAATGCATTAATCGTTTATTATAATACAGTAAACACATTAGCGTCCTTTTTGGCCACAAACTATATTATTATTATTATTCATTTATTTCTTAAGTTACATGACTCATTTACAACAACAACAACAATTAATACATTATACACATAACAGATAATACATTAACATTACAATACAACACAACAACAACACAACACAACACAACACAATCAACTGTAGCGGTATCAACATCGCCACATGCGAACTACACGTCATACTGACGTCACGCAAATCGCAGAGTTTACCGCACGACTAGCATATATACAACGTCCCGACATCAACCATCGGGCAGTTGCCCACCAGACACAACACCCGTCTGGTCGGAGGATCCTCCCTTTTCCAAAGAGTATGAGTGAGCTTTACACCCTGTTCCTCATACCTCTATACAACCATCACACTATCAAACATTACCGACGACTGTAGGTGACGTGCAAGTCACTGCAGTGACCAATGTATGGACAGTCGAGCCTGTCCGCTATCATCATCAGCACGCTGTTGGGGCTGCGGCGCACCCTGCGCACCAGAGACGCGCTCCGTTTACGCATCGTTGCATAGAAGCAGTCGACGCTAGCTTCGGCAAACATTCCCGAGGCACTACAGTGTCGCGGCAGCCCCATCAGCGCTCTGAAGGCGTTGTTATATTGAACACGGAGGGCTTCGTATGCTTTTTGGGTGTGATTCACCCACAGGCTACACGTGTACATTGAGGTACAATAAGCTCTGAAAAGAGTTTGCTTGACCGACGTGGAACAGCGTGCAAACCTGCGGGCTATCATATTAGCTCTAACTGACAAAGCCCTCCGCTCCCTCTCAATGTCAGTATCGTCCCTGAGACCGGCAGTAACTAAATGTCCTAGGTATTTAAAGTGATCCACTTTCAGCAAGGGAACCCCGTACAGTTTGATGGGTGGTACTGATATAGGACATTTAGAGCCGGCCTCAAAAACCATGAACTATCCATGATTATTACAATGTTAATATCCCTTTTAAAGTTTCGTCTCGATTCACCGCCGCACCCCTATTCACGTCGTTTGATGGTATAGATTAGATACTCATTTCTAAACAAATGAATGACGAATAAAACAAAAGAGAACTACTAAGTACATCTGAAAACGCTTAGCAACCTACATAATAAGTACGTTTGTTTGTGGAGCAATAGAAAAGTTGTACATAACGTACTCGTAGGTACAAAGAGTTGGCGCGTTGCCAGCTCGCCATTACCTGGGTATAACAGGCCGTAGTAATATCTTTACGGCATTTTTTTTGTCGTACAGGGTGAGCAGAATAAGTTGTCTTTAATTATGAGGAGAATTTTTGTGGAATAACTTTGCTGTTATTAAATTGTGGAGGAGGATTTTTAAAAGTGTGTTGGTGTGGTGAAATTGTAACAATATTTTAAGGTTTTGCATGAATTCTATCGTTTCTAAACTGTTGGTTTTATAACTGTCTGTAAATTCAATCACTTGTAGTGAAATAAGTTTAATTTAACGACGATTAACGAAATAATGGATAGAGGATGAATGAAGGGCGACTAACAAAAGGTATTATTTTACAAGGCAGATGTGAGTGTAAACTCCGGGAGGGGACGCCCTAGGAAGACATATAGTGACCTTATTGGTGATGTTCTTCAGAAAGGTCAGGTGCGTAGTACTCACAACCGGCGTGCGTGTATGACCAGATGTATGAACGTAAACGAGGCAAAAGGAGTATGTAAGGATCGTAGCAGATGGCGTTCTGTAGTTTCTGCCTACCCCCATGGGAAGAAGGCGTGAGTTTATGTATGTATGTATTAACGAACTAACTACCGATTTCTTGACATTGGATTAAGTATGTAAAATAAAGATAACACTAATGTATTTTATTACATTATTACGATAACTTCTTTGTAATACACAATGGATCATTAAAAAGCTTCCTTAGGCTATTTACTATAGGTACGTACCGATATAAAAGTTTATTAAGTTTTATTTAGTTTTTTTTTTTATTCCGAAAAAAAGTGTTTTTTTTTCCGAATAACATTTTCTCGCTATAACAGAGTTGGTTTCATAATAAAATTGTTCACAGATACATGACTAATTTAACCCCTGCAAGATGTTCAATAAATTCAAGAATGCCACCCTTTATAACACAAATTAACCCTCCAAAATCAAACATAAACAACACTCAAACATCCTGGAACACAGAACACTACAGCCACTATCCCAAATAGTAATTGGTGTTACACCAAAGTAATTTAATTCCCTTATCGGCCGCTGTTATCAGAAGCTTATCCTTAAGGCCAGCAATTCGGACGAGTGGTTCTTTCTTAGTTTCGTCCGTAGCGAGAATCTTGAGGCGGATAATTGTAACCTTTATTGTGATAGTCATTAATGCGTGATTTTTATGTGTTTTGGTGTTAATTTTGTCATCTTTATCATTGTGTCTCGTTGTTCTGGTGGTTGTAAGTGCGAGTTCTTTTTTATAGTAATTATCAAAGCATGATCATTGTAGAAACGGGTAAAACGAAAGACAAAATGACAGATTGTAGAAAGATTTCTAGGTTCTCTGGAAGAAGAAAAATAAAAAACAACCGACTTCCAAAAAAAACACTAAATAGTGAAAAATAACTTTAATTTCGGAAGTCGGTGTCTTTGGTTTTGTATTTTCGTTTTTTTTCACCGACTTCCGAAATTAAAGTTAGTTTTTACTTTTCGTGTTTTTTTTTTGGAAAGCGCTTGTTTTTTTTTTGAGTTTTTTGTTTTCACTTTTTTTGTTGTGGTACCTACCCCACACAAATTCGTATACCACTACTTGATACGTGAATATCAGTGACAGTAAGTTATAAAAAAATCATCTATACATCATATAATTATATTATGCTTAGTGGAAAAATACGCATTATTAAAGATAACTCATAAACTGCTGACCAGACCTTGATCAAATTTAAATGGCACCACATGTGAAGCACCAGCTATCAAATAAAACAAGAATCATCCAAATCGCTTCACCGAGAAAAAAGTTCACAGACGAATTGAGAACCTCCTCCTTTTTGTGAAGTCGGTTAAAAAAGAGAAGATAATTCATTTTCACATACATTTTGTAAGGAACGGTTTTTTGATGATATCTCGAGAACGGATTGACTGATTTCGACATCTTAAAAAAAAACTGAATTTAATTCAGCTAATAAATTAACACAACATTTATTGATTCTGAGGCGGTAGACGTCTGCTTAACTCATCGAGAAATACAGGCGTAATGTTATGTAAAAACAGGCAAATAAACCTCCTAAGCACACACTGCATCTTATAAACTCCTTAAGCACTTAGCAGTTGTTAGTCCATTATTTATGAATGCACATAAACTTTTCCCTGGGCCTGACAGCTAAACTCGACTAGAATTTATTACTGAATATCATGTTACTTATACGAAATAACTTTGCCTTTTTTCCTTATGGGTTGTATATGTTCACATATCCGTAACTTGTGGATACTCTGCGGGTTTCTATAATAATATAATATAACGAACCGTTATTTTAACTCGTGGTTAGTGTAACTTTAGGAGGTGCAACTGTTCCTGTCAAATCCTAAAATGTTTTTTTCTCTCCGATTTTACTACAATTATTGTTGAATGACAAAAGGGTCATGACCGCCGCCTGGGAACTTCTCTAATATGAGAGACATAACAGATTACTTGCTTTTTCAGAGGCTAACCTGGAAATACTATGTAGAGACGACAATACGACATTAAATAAAAACACTGACGATATTAATGCTTAGGAATATTTAGAAAATCTATATATACAGGGTGTAAAAAGACCCATCACATAGCCGTCAACTATTTATTCTGTACATCAAACTAAGTAACATTGCACAAAAATAATTGCTGGGAAATGACTTTATTTTTTGGAGTGAAAATTTGCTGTTTGCAATGCAACACACGCAAAACATTGTGCATAAAGGTGCATGCAACGGTACAGGGATCTTGGGGGGAAGTTAAACTTGTGTACACATAACATCACGCCTGTATTCCCCGAAGGGTTAGGCAGAGGTGTACCTATAGTACACCCACATTTCGCCAGTTATGTTTTTAAGGCCCATGTAATAGGGGGCGAGCCTATTGCCATCAACCGGGCACAAATCCAGACTCCGGGCTGCTTCCGACAAATTCTAAATGGAAAAACCCAATAACACTGTGCCCGACCCGAGAATCGAACTCAGAACCTCATGCTCAGCAGTAGCGTTTGTGACCACTAGACCAACGAGGCAGTCGAGGGGAGGTAAACTTGTGTAATTTAACATTAAAAACTTGATTTCTTAAGAAAACGTCAGTAAAAGTTGGAATTTTGACCTTCAATATCTCCGTAACCAGAAGGTTCCCAGAAGTGGCCCCGTACAAAAAAAAATACAATGACGGGGAGTGCAAGTAACTCTCGGCTTCGTTATGTGTCTTTTTACACCCGGTATATAAAACAAAAAAAATGTTACTTCCTATGTCCGTTATAGACTTTGAAACCATCCAACTGATTTGCCCCAAACCAATTTTATTCAGATTCAGATTCAGATTCATTTATTTATTGTAAAACATGGTACATTATAAGTTCTTATTGGTAATACATTGAGGGCGCTATGCTTAGCCTCTAGAACATACAAAAGTAATAGGTAATACATGCAATATAATTAAAACAAGAAATTAATATAGATTTATGAACCACAAATAAACAAGTAAATAAATTAGATCATCTATCGCATTAAGAATTGTCAATCACACTGAACAATGTCGATTAGATAACTTGTTAAATTTGAGAAAAAAAATAAAGATGTCCGCAGTTATAGTAATAAAATGAAAATTGTCAGCACTTATTTAAAGTATGTCAAAGAATTGACATCATCATCATCATGATCATCAGCATCAATCATGATTGTCATTGATTGATTGATTGTTTTTTTTTTTTATTGATTGATTGTATTAGAAAGGCAATAATGCCAAAATGGGTTTAGACCACCAAAATAATGAAAAAAAAACGAAATATTAATGAATAGACCGAATATGCCTAATGCATTGTTTTATCGTAGTAGCACACGCCGGGTGTCCGCTAGCATCAAATTACCCTAACATTGAAATTAAAAAGTGAGTTTTTCAAACAAACTACTTAAATAGTGTGGCCCGATTATGGGTTTTACCAATCAGACGACAATCTATAGTGACTAAACTATTGGATAAATTTGGTTGAATTTTTATATGCAGACTGAGAACTTCATTAGACATCCAACATTTATTTTATCGTCGTATTGGCGTCTCCGCTTTGTATAAATGTCTCAAAACCGGAACACTGCAACGTTGTTTGGTGGCATCAATTGTTACGGTAGTCGGTAAAATCTAATACGGAACCGTGTTAAAGTAAAATGGCTTCATGGAAGAGCTCATGCCTGAAAACCTACCTCGCTATCGATTGATCTGCGTAGTTGAGGAACTTTCTATCTAGAAGAGTTTGTAAGGAGTCTTAAGGCCTTAGCACACCTCCACCGCGAAAATAATTATGGGAAACCGCTTAAGGAATTCCGCTAAGAAACATTGCTACATTATGTTGCGAATCGAGTAGCAGAACATCGTGAGAGTCAGTTGAATTGTAGCGATCGGAGCAAAATGTAGTCATTTTTCACTTAGTAAATACAGTATAAGTCTACTTCGGACCTCTTAGATTACTTTTTCCGTAAAATTAATAACCATTTTTTTTTAATAGTTTCTCTTTAATAATCTGGTCGACTGCCACAAGTGTAACTGGCTTCCGGGCAAATCGGCAAAATCACGCGGGAAGGAGATAGAATCATAATCAAATCTGTGCGTTAGAACAGGCAGTTTTGCTTCTGTTTCGCTTGTCGTACAACGGACAAGTCATGACTGAACTACGGCGGTTTTGCTGTTATGGTTTCGCGGGGAGATGTGATACCCGAATTAATCATTAGTATTTTAGGAATAATTTCTAGAGAAAAGACTAAAAAGCTATAAAAAAAATATTGTGCCATACGTGTTTATTTTAGAGCTGTGACTTAGCTTACACTGGTTGGAAGTTCTATTACCGATTATTTTCTAGAACTAATTATTATCGATATTGATTGGACAGTGTGCAAGTTAAATCAAAACGTTGAAATTAAAATTTCCATAAAATAAACAGTTTTAGTATTTCTCATTCTAAAAGTTTCTTATTTTACAAAGGCTCTCTAAAATCTATACAAAAGCCCAACCAACATCTACCATCGTATAACCGAGATCTGTCAGATCCGTCAGTCACTTCAAGTATTCCAATAGAACGGAACATAAACCAATTCGTCGGTTCCGAATACAAATTTGAATTTGGAACGAACGCTTTGTAGCGTTTGAAAGTTTTTCGCTCAAAAATATTGATGGCCGCGCTCTAAATTCAAATATGTACGTTACATTCATACCTACCTTGTATGTTATTTTTATATTGTAAAGTTTGTTTATCTGTATGCTGGTAGTTTTATAGTGTTTGATAGTAAACTCTGAACATTGAAGACAACAATAAGCCCAACTAGGTGTTCCGTACGACTTTGTTTCTCATACAAACTTCAAAGCCATTACAGCGGCTTAGAAGTTTAGTTATGATTTTTTTTCTTAATACGCATATTACTCGTAATCATTTATGTAATTTTAGGGGTTTCGGCTATTTTGTTGCCTGTAATGATATTAACACAAAATGGTCACTTTTGACTTATTTTTATAAAAACAGCCACGGAAAAAACATTAAAATAGTATAGTGAAACGCCCAAAGCTTTATTTTAAGTTAAGGGAATCAAAAAGATTATTATTACAACTAACTGAATCGATAATAGATTTACAACCGAAAAGGCAATCTAAAAGGGAAGGAAGCCATTTTGAACTCCACAAAAGCTAATCCGCGCGCAAAAATATCGCATTCAATAAACAGTAAATTTCAAATTTTGAAGTTCGAATTTTAGAATTCGGATTTAGAATGGGAAGCGTTTAACTCATTGGTTCCACGTTTCCGAACGGTTTCGTTTATGACCTAGGAGGTTTACCTTTATGGTCTTTTCCTTTTAGAGGGTCAGCAGAGTTTCTGCCCATATCAAATTGATATCTAAAATGGTGTGGTTATCCGTTAACCGTAAAAAGTTATCAGCAACGTATTTTTTGCGGAATCACCCATTCTAAATGACAGTATTGTTAAATAATACATAATGATAAACGTTGGTTGATGGATTTTCATGACACAATACATAGTTCAATTCCAAATGTCGTGGCTATCTCCTGTCCGAAGTTTAACTCGCCGGTTTTCGATTTCAAGTCTCCCTTTGACAGTTAAAAGTAGCGGATCAATGATCGAACACGAAACAAAAAAGTCGGTGGCGTTTTGAACTTGGAACCCCGAAGCCGATCGGTTCCAAATAGAGGGATTTTTAATCGAAATCTGATTGGTGAGCTAGTATCGACGGATTTGCTCGTAGTTTCCAAGAATTATTCGTTTCAGGATTAATAGACTTTTGTGTTTTGAGCTGAAATCGTTCAGGATTTTTAACTTTGTGTGGGGTATATTTGCTGATGGAATTTTGGATGGTTTATGGTTACTTATTTGATTTTCAGTGGTTTTACGAATGTTTTTTTGAAAAAACCTGGATATGGATTGTGTGAGACTACTCCAATGGAAGCTCTTAGCGTCATGCCTCAAAAATTATGTAACTTTACCGATGTCTATACAATCAGATATGTATAGTATTATTATTTATTTATTGTGAATGTGAGGACTATGTAGGTAACTTTCTTTTTTTATTTTATTTTTTCACTTTCTCAGGTAGTTTCAATGATACCTAATCCGGCAGTTTGAGTGCTTTATGCGGCCTACCCAAATGTCCTTTCTTTGGTATTGTTCGTCGAGTGGTTGAGCTCCTTAAGTTCTGAGTTGAGCTCTACGATTAGTGACAAATGCGAGCACTGACTGGACAGGTCCACTCATTCTGTGTGGTTTTTCCTCAAAAGACCATTTCAGACATAAATCTACATGGTCTTCACATGATCTGACCAAGATTATGTCTGGACTTTAAAAGAGACTGTGACCTCTGAGTTTGTTTCGGCCTTTCTTCTCAGAGTAGTAAGATAGGAAACGCCAACCTCATCTAGTTTAAAAAATATGAATGACGTGTAAAAGTGTTTGTATAAACCTACTTACAGAAATAAAATCATTTATCATTTATCAATCTTATTATTGATTTCTATTAAAACATTGTATGTACTGCTATTGGTGTACCAAATTAACAAATAAATAGTACAACTTAGCCACAAATCGAAACAAACCTGTAGGCTTTAATTTTGGCAGTTCAACAACATTCATTGCATTATTTATGTTGTTGAGCAGACAAATGTTTCGAACATTATGAAGCAATGGATTAGCAATATCCGTCAAAATGATTCAGTTTGGGATTGATAGTGCGTTACGCAATTAGGTTGCTGTAAGTATATCCAATTTTTGATACGTTGTTCTACCCAGTAACAATGTTGCGGCTGTTTGTCAAAAAGTTCCGTCATATTTCTACCGAGGAGCCGCCACTCGATGCAGTGACGTCGGCTAGGAGAAATATTCCGGTGCTTGTTAAAAACTGTACGCTGGGACAAAGTTGCCGCTATAAACTAGTGTAAACAATATAAAACGAGTTTTATTTTGCGACAAGTCATGCGCTCGAACACACAAAATTCAGGTTTAGGTTTGATTAAATTTATTCTCAAAAATGACACAAAGTCACATGAGAACAATGCTTAAAATAAATTATATATATAAAGTTCGTCGCAGCTGTTACTCTAGCAGTTATGATATAACCATCCAAGGTATTTAGTTTTTAGGAAAGGGGTTTTTGTGACTAAATATTCAGCTAATGTAATTTTTTGGTTTACTTACATAACTTTTACAATATTTATCACAACTAACTATTAACACTAGGTGCTAAATTAAATGACTAACTAAATAACTATACAAGTAAATACAAAAACAAAAGGACACAGCGAATTGAGTCTTGAATGCATTGAATGAGTGTAATGGTTTCGTACATGAGGGTATTTTATTTTTCAATTGTGCTCCTTCAAACTTATTTTTTTTTTGCCAATCCTAGTTCTCATCGATAAAATCTGAGTTCCATAACTTTCATCCCCTATTTAACTGCTCACTTTCGTAATATAAGAAACTATTGTGCACACATACTTCTAGTCATGGCTCAGTCTGTGAGTTGTCTGAGAGTGAGTGAATGAATGAATGAATTTAAGATTTTTATGAAGTAGAAGATTTAGTTTTTAGATGATCTGTTAAGGCGCTACCCCGAGCAAAACCTTGAGATAGTGCGTTATTCAGAGGCTATTTCTCATAAATTAAGAGTAATAAACTACATCTTAAAGCAAATTATTAATGTTCTATATCCTATCATCACATTGCACGTTCTTATTTGTTTTTATGTGTTATAAGTACATTTTAAATCCCCTAGTAAAAACGTGACTAACGGGTGTCACCAAAATCTGCCTAAACAAAGTACTGAGGTACACTTAGTGGCATAAAATACACTAGATTACACTGAATAATATTGCATTTATATATTTTTCTTATGGTTACCCGGGGACGAGAATAAAATAAGTTTTAACGTAACAAAAAGCACACCATTTTGGCACTCTATCATCGGTGCAAGTAAAACTTATTTTAAAAAAAAACTGTGTAATTGACAGCTGCCTGCTGACAGCTTCAGCCACTGTTGTTTCACGAACGAACAGAATGACATGTGAATGACATTTACAAAATAATGTCAACGCGAGTGTCAACCAAATGAACATGCAAAGTTGCCATGTTTTAATTGTGTTACAGGTTATTAAAATAAAATAGTATGCAGTATTAAATTATTTAAGGATAAAATACAATTATTTTCGAATTCCTTTATTGTTTCTCTACGGTAATTTAGAAAACTAAATAATTCACGTTTTTTTTGTGAATTTTATGATAAATTGGCGTGCGCAGGGAGTGGGACAGAGCGAGACCAGCGACGGGACAGTGAAGGACCGAACGCTCAAGGTCGTTTGGGCGGAGAAGTGCCTTAAGCCTGGGTTATCCTAACAGAGTTTGGATAAATTAAGTACTAATTCCATCGGACGAGTCAAGGTGTTTTTGGGTTTTTGAAATTCTTAGTAACTTTTAAATCGCACTTAAACAAATTTCGTGAAATGTGGGCACCTTTCTCTTGTTGACCATTAATGAAAGCGTAATATTAGAGTATTGGTAACTTACTGTTAAATTATGTTTTTTTCTGGTAAGTAATTATTTTCAGCACTTCATAATGAAATTGTAATTAAAGTTAATCAATCTTTATATTGACATTGTATATCTTTATTATTATGTACTTAGCATCTCTCGTGTATTTTTGTACTTTTGCTTGTTTTCTGGTTAAATATGGCTGTTACTAATTATATTTTTGATGTCACCGTGTTTTGTAAGTACCCATATTTGCGAAATAAATATCTTATCTTATGTCAAACAAAAAGGATTTGTGCTCGTTTCATGGCAATAGGCTCGCCCCTATTACATAAGACTTAAAGATAACTGGCGAAATGTGGGTGTATAGAGGTTTGAAGAACAGGGTGTAAAGCTCACTCATACCTCCATAGAAAAGGGAGGATCCTCCGACCAGACGGGTTTTGTGTCTGGTGGACAACTGCCCGACTGTTGATGTCGGGACGTTGTATATAATTATGCTAGTCGCGCGGTAAACTCTGCTTGCGCGATGCAGGATTTGCGTGACGTCAGTGTGACGTACAGCTCGCATGTGGCGGTGTAGATACTGCTACAGGTGTACTAAAAGTACACCCCTGCTTAACCCCTCGGGGAATACAGGCGTAGTGATCAGTATGATTTAAAACAAAAGCGTCTTTTCACGACCGATGGCCTCAATATATTACTACCTACCGAATTAAGTAATGTTTTTCAAGATCATTCTTAATAGTCTTAGTTTCTTAAAATAATCCTATTCAGCACTAGACATCTGTTTGTGTTGATGTTATACCTATGTGTGAAATCCGTCAATATCGAGACAATCCGTGATGATGAATACACATTATATCTGGACTATTGGACATATCTAAGCGACATCAGTATACAGGACGTGGCGGTTATGGAAAGTACGGTCACCAAACGTGATCAGTAACCAAGGCCGTCGGATATAGTTGAAGTGTAGTAAGAAACTGATGGATGTTTTCGAATTAATTTAGTTTGATAAATGACCTGTTTGTTTTCTACTAATTAAATTAAATTTTATTCGAAACCATTCATCGGTTTCTTACTAAACCTCAATTATATCGAGGACCCTGGTTACTTATCACTTTTGGTGACCGTACATCTTCAACGGCTAATAGAATAGATAACTTACCTAGTGCCTCGTTGGTCTTGTGGTAGTAAGCGGTACTACTGAGCATGATTCTAGGTTCGATTCCCAGGTCGGGCAAAGTGTTATTGGATTTTTCCATCAGGAATTTCTCAGTATCAGCCCGGAGTCTGGATTTTTGTCCCGGTTGATGGCAATAGGCTCGCCCCCTATTACATGGGACTTAAACATAACTGGCGAAATGTGGGTATACTATAGGTACACCTCTTCGGGGATTACAGGAGTAATGTTACGTTATGTTGTAACTTATGACATTCATCTAAAATTAGAAGGGGCTGTGGGAAAAAAAAAGAAATAAATAAAAAAATATTATTTTGCACAAACAAGATGCACATTATAAAAAAAATTACAAAATACATACAGTAATACAAATTTTCCGAAAGCCTCGTATTCAAACGTAACAATATTTTACAATGTTGTCCATTGGATTGTGATATTTGGTTGCCCGGCCGAATAGTATAATCACCATTTTCGGGTCCCTGTCGACAGCTTTGATAGAGACTGATTCTGACAGAATCATGTTCAGTCGCCCTAATAATTGCATTATCACTGTAAGTATGAATGTCACTTGCACGTTATAAAACGACAAGATCTATTTTTGCTTTGAGATCTGTGTGTCAGTTAAATATAAAAATATTGCCTTTATTTCCTCTGACCCTTGTTCATAGATAAACAAGTTCTTAATACTAAATAATCTATCGATCGAAATATATAATCGATCTAAATATGATTCGTGGCCGTATCAAATATTTATTTATAGAATTATAATCATAAAAATCATCATTACATCTCGCTAAGTTAATATTACCCTATTGAATGACTATTTATGAAATCATAACATTTGAGGCCAATTCTAACATAGGGAGTTGTATTGCTGATTCTAATAATTTTAATTCTGTAAAGCCATATTTGTTACGGCCGCGAATCATATTTTAATCAACATATTACAACCGGACAGTGACCTGCAAATTGTAAAAAAACTTAAGTATTTTTGAATTTCGCGGGCTACCTCAGCGCATCCCCCTTAAAACAATTATAAGATCAGCCTTTTAAAAATCGTACAATTACAAACTAACAAAAAATGTATATATGGTAGGTAACACAAAACTTATAGGCCGAATAGCATCAAGTTCCACCCCACCACCACCATCCCTATTCGCACTAAGCGCTTCCAAACATCTTTTATAATGCGCACAGCAAAAGAGTGGAATTCTCTACCTGCGCCTGTGTTTCCGACCGCATACAACCCAAATCTCTTCAAAGTGAGAGTGAACAGGCTTCTTCTGGGTAAGCTCGCTCCATCGTCGACTTTGTCTCTGTCATCTCTGACCTACACTAGAGTCAAGAGCAAACCCATCTAAAATAAAAAAAATAAAAAAAAGTTTTCCATTTTATAACGTGCAAGCTTTTCAATATTAATTTTTCATATCCACGTTTTAAGTGATTCAATTCCATCATGAGTAAGGCTATCACAACTATCGGGCGTTCAATTTGAGACCACTATATACGTCACCCTGTATACACCACATTTACCATGACCTACTTCCTCTATTTGGTCATGTAAGTATAATACTTACCGCTAAAGGGATTAGGAAGTATACTTTATGTTATCTAATGGCATATTGGTGGGACTCAATATCCGTTAATATTAAAAGCAAGGCTAGGTAAAAGTTTCTTCTACGCATAAGCCAATGGATGTCCATTACTTTTTCTACTCTTGTAGGGAGACGGGCTATACAGAGTGACCTATTTTGAATTTATAAACAAAAATAATAGGTTGGGGAAAAAGTTTCTTCGCATTTTTTAAGAAAATTCAAAACATTTTTTAATATAGTTTATTTACATTTAACTAAAGTATGTAGGTACCATTTTGTTCGATAACTTTTTGCCATCTTGTAGGTAGGGACATGATCCCATTGCTATAGAAAATTTGGGACTTCTGATCAAAATACCGCGACAAGTGGTTTTGGCAGTCCTCTCGTGATGTTAACCTGACACTGCCTAAAGAATTCTGAAGAGACCGAAACAGGTGGAAATCTGAAGGTGCAAGGTCAGGACTATACGGCGGATGCATTAACACCTCCCAGCCAAACTCTCTTAATTTTTGCTGAGTGGCTAAAGATGTGTGAGGTCTAGCGTTATCATGATGAAAAACCACACCCCTTCTGTTGATTAATTCCGGCCGCTTTCTCTCAACTTCTTGCTTTAATCTCATCAGTTGTTCGCAGTAGAGTTCAGAATCGATGGTCCTGCTTGGTGGTAACAGCTCATAATGAATAATGCCCTTCCAATACCACCACACACACAGCATCACCTTGTTGCGAGTTAACCCGGGTTTCGCCACAGTCTGTGAAGCCTGACCGGCCTTTGACCACGACCTTTTTCGCACGTTCTTGTCGTACGTGATCCACTTTTCATCACCAGTTATCAGCTTCTTCAAAAATGGTTCGGTTTCATTACGTCGTAATAAAGAATCACAAATGAGTACACGGTTCATTAGGTTTCTTTCAGTAAGCTCGTGAGGTACCCAAATATCGAGCTTTTTTGTGTAACCAGTTTTTTTCAAATGTGCCAAAACTGTTTTGTGGTCAATTCCCAGTTCTTCAGCTACGTCGTAACTACTGATATGCCGATCTTGCTCCACTTTTTCAAAAATGGCATCCATTTTATCCGTAATAGGCCGACCAGAGCGACGTGCATCTTTGACATCAAAATTTCCGGATTGAAAACGCTTAAACCAAATTTGTGCTACCCTCACAGACACTGCACTAGGTCCATAAACATCGCAATTTGTGCTACTGTCACAGACACTGCACTAGGTCCATAAACATCGCAATTTGTGCTACTCTCACAGACACTGCACTAGGTCCATAAACATCGCAATTTTTTTTCGCGGCTTGCGCTCCCTTTTTACCTTTTTTGTAGTAATTTTTTAAAATGTATCGAATTTCTTCATTAGATTCACTCATCTTGACAATACGAAAAACAAATGAAAATCACACATTTTCCTAATTTGAATTTGGAATTATGTTCTTTAAAAATTAAACTTTCAATGATACCAAAACCAGCCAGATACAAATAGTATAGCCAAATAGATTTTGTTACAAGTTCATACATACTATAATGCGAAAAGACTTTTTCCCCAACCTAATATGAACATCTTTCGTTAAGGAACTAACTTTGATAAATGATTAAAATTATATAATATATACATACATAAACTCGGAGTCGGAGTCTGGATTTGTGCCCGGTTGATGGCAATAGGCTCGCCCCCTATTACATGGGACTTAAAAACATAACTGGCGAAATGTGGGTGTGCTATAGGTACGGCTCTGCGTAACCCTTCGGGGAATACAGGCGTGATGTTATCTTTTATGTGTACATACATAAACTCACGCCTTCTTCCCATGGGGGTTGGCAGAAACTACAGAACGCCACCCGCTATGATCCTTACATACTCCTTTTGCCTCGTTTACGTTCATACATCTGAACATACACGCATGCTGGTTGCGAGTACTACGTACCTGACCTTTCTGAAGAACATCACTAATAAGGTCACTATATGTCCTCTTAGGACGTCCCCTCCCGGCCTTTCCACTCACGCCTGCCTTGTAAATACCTTTTTTTGGTCGCCTATTTTCTTGTAAAAACACTTTTTGCGTCAAAAATAAATTATATTTTAAAACAAGATGATGTCCTATCCGACTATTCTGAAAAGAAAAACCGAAACAAATTCGAAGGTCACAGTCTCTTTAAAAGTCCAGACAGGCTTGGTCTGGCCATATGAGGACCATGCAGATGTCTGAGATGGTATTTTGAGGAAAGAAACACTCAGATTTGAGTAGACCTGTCCAGTCAGTGCAGGCATGTATCAGTTATCGTGTAGCTCAACTCAGAACTTGAGAACAGTATCTCATTGGGTATGTTGTATGAAACTTATAAAAGTATTATGAAACTTTTATAATAACCAGCGGGGTAATTGCGTAACACACTAACAGTAGGAATGTCTTTCGTTTTGACAGTTCAACAACATACATTGCGTTCTTTGCGTTGATCAGCAGTTCTTTTTTTCGAACATATGAAGCAATGGATTAGCAATAGGCTTCAAAATGATTCAGATTGTGATTGATAGTATGTCACGCAATTAGGGAGATGGGCAATTAGGAAGATTGCTTATTTTCCCATTATTATAAATTCTCAAAGTGTTACAAAATCAAAATTATTCATAAACCACACCATGACATACATTTTCAATATTCCACTAGTTACTATCACATCACAGAATAATTATAGTATCTATTACATATACACATGTATATGAATATAATTTTCATTTACCACTCGGTCGACGTTAATCCTATGTCGGCTGACATGAGTGGTGCGGTTTGGTTATTACACTAGACGTGCCTCAAGCTTTGCTGGGGTTTCGAATATTTAATTATTTTCTGGTATAACTTGGGAATCTGTAACTCAAAGAAAATAAAGAAAGAAAGAAAATAAGTTTATTTGTGGTAAATATGACGCAGAGAAAAACACACAAACACAAAAAAGAACGAGTTGGAGGAAAATTTGCGTCTCATCCACGCAAAACGGCAATCGCTCAGCATAATGCTACGACCTGCGAGACGGAGCCCCTGCGCTGGTTTTCAGCGACAACCGAAACGAGTGACGAGTGGAGATGTTATTTCTAGGCAAAGGTGTACAATTGCCTACCGCATCATCGCTCCACCATCTCACCTACGGCCAGGTTAGATTCTGGTCAAAAGTGAACTCATATTATAATACCATTATGACAATTTTCCCCGAAAGACATAGCAGAAGTGCGCACTCTTATTTCACCAATTATAATAAGTTCCATGTAATAGGGACCTGGCCAATCACAGAATCCGGACTGCTACTAAGTTAAATAATCGCAATAAAACTGCATGGAAAAAATAAGTCTAGGATAATCGAACCCAAAACACAACGTTCAGGAAACGAACTAACGACTATTAGACCAATGAAGCAGTCAACCTAGGTATGTAAAAAAAACGTGGCTGGCACTTCTGAACCCTAAAACGATAATGACTAGTGGAGCCACGAGCACAGATAGTCCACAATACTAGAGTACATGGAAACCGGTATGACCTAGAACCAAAAATTCGAAGACATGAACATTTAGAAGTAGAGTGTATTTTTTTTATTTTTTTTTGGCGTCATCACGTCAACGCAGGCTGTCACTGAAAGCCAGCGCTAGGGCTCTGTGTCGCATAGGGGCGTAGCATTATGCTGAGCGTTTGCCGTTTTGTGTTGATGTGACGCATATTTTCCCCCAGCTCGTTCTTTTTTTGTATTCGTGTGTTTTTCTCTGCGTCATGTTAACCGCAAATAAACGTGTTTTCCTTCTTTATTTTCTTTACATGTGACATCCGCCACCCTACACTGGGCTTACGTCGTGGATTACGGCCCACTCGCTCTTACCGAGAGGAGACCTGTGTCCCAGCAGTGGGAACGTTATAGGCTCATTATGCTACTAGTGTACATAGTAAATATAAAGGCTTATAACTAGACCTATTATTAACTTTAATATTGATGTATATGTCACTTTATATGGTAATGTTTGTATTATAATGTTTATGTTATGTCTGCGATGAGGTTATTAAAGCCGTGCCTATGACGTTATCAGAACGAAACTGTTGATTAAAGCGGTTTTGTTGAAATAGTAGACATTATTGATGCTATGATATTAAATAGTCCTTGGTAAAGTAGTTTTATTTTAATAAACCTACATATTAATTCAGTATTCAAGTGTTTATTGATTATTAAAATGAAATGTACATAAATAACCACTCATCCATACTAATATTATAAATTCGAAAGTAACTATGTCTGTACTCGTATGTTATCTTTTCATGCCTAAACCACTAAACGGAATTCAATAAAATTTGGCAAGGAGATAGATGGCATCCTGGGGAATGGCATAGAAAGAAAGAAAAGAAAAGAATGAAAAATAGTTTATTCTGCAGAAACAAAACGCACATTACAAAAAAATTACATTAATAATAATAATACAAACATAGAATGTAGCCAAAAGCCTCGTACCAAAAAATTAAAAGGTTTAAAATTTTGCCTAGTTTTTATTCCGGTAGCACGTTCCCGTGGGATAATTGCCAACATCTACGCGGTTGAAGCCGCAGGCACAATCTAGTACCTAACCTACCTACCTAATATCCTAACCTAACTAAAACTATTAACAAAAATTAAACTATTACTTCGAAAAAACCAAATTTATAAAATCAAATAAAATATATATTTCTAACCTACTTCTTAAAATGAAGTAGGTTCTCAATTCGCGGGTATTTTTTCTACATATATGTTACGCGATATCCCATATAAATTTCATTAACTTTGCTTCGGTAGTTTTTCAGTTAACTTAAATAATACGTATTTTTCCACTTAGTGTATATTGATGTTGTTATAGTAACTTCCTGTCACTGTTATTTGAACATGTAAATAACAAGTAGTGGTATACTAATTTGTGTGGGGTAGGTACCACAACTAGAAAGTGAAAATCAAAAACTTTTTCAAAAAATAAACAACCGTCTCCCAAAAAAACACTACAAATTACAACACAACACTACTACATTATAACTTCAATTTCGGAATTCGATGGCAAAAATCGAATATACAAAATCAAAGACCAACTTCCGAAAGTAAACATATTTTGCACTTTGTAGTGTTTTCTTTTTCAAATCAAAAACGTATATTTGTTAGGATATGGTACAATAGATGATACAATGTTGGTTCAAGCATACCCAGCCATAGTATGGCGTACAAAATATATTGCTCTACAAACACAAAGCCTATATTACTAACCTATTAATTTTGGAAGTCCGTCGTATTGTATTTGTAAAAAAAAAAACTATGTTTGAAAAAGAACATATCTATTCGTCACCAGTTTACGAGCCTACCTATGTTGCCATTATCACTACGTTAGGCAGACTAATTAGTATCCTATAAGGAGTTAATAGTGCAATATATCACTAATTTGAAATCACAATTAGGACATCTATTGATGGTCATAACATATCCAAGTTACGCCTACAATTGATTGTTCTTTCACAATCTTTGATAGGTCAAAAGAGTATCTAAGGCGTATCGTGTTAACCAGTAACTGGGTTGTCGAGGTCAGATAGGCCGTCAAAAATCAAAATATTTTATTTCACTTAAACCAACATGGGCACTTATGAAACGTCAGAAGCTAGGTGCACGGTCCCAATTGGTTGTTTCTTATGGAGAAGAGCCGGCAAGAAACTCCACGGTTACTCTTTTAAAAATAAGCAGCTTTTACATTTTTTTTCAAATTACAGTATTAACAGGTATGGGAGGACTGTGCTCCATGTAACATTATGGTATTCACCGGCATCTGGATAACTGGAATCTGACCTCAATATACTTGAGAAAAAGCGAGGCAGATGACGCCCTAAATATGTGATACATAAAGACATGTACTTAACATAATTATGGGGAATTATTTAACTAACCCTCTAAAAACTTATTGACAAACAATTGGTCGCAGTAACTAAGCTAACCAAAAAGGTTAGGTTAGAACTGTCACCAACCATGCACTAGCCGAATTGAACACAGTAACTAAACTAGGTTACCCCTACCAAATGGGTTAGGTAAGGTTAAAACTATGAACAACTACGCGCGAGCCGAGCGAGCAGAGAGCGGTGCCGCGGTAACGGACAGTGGCACATCCATGTTGGTCGCAGTTACTTGGCTATTTAGTATTTTTAGGACCTCTAAACAGAAATGATTTGAGGTTCACAACAAGAGGCGCAATCATTATATAGGAATGTTCAATAATTCGATTAATACATGCCATAATTGTGGTGTGTCAAAATCTGTGATCAAATAAAGTATTTTACTCACCTTCGTCAACAAATAACAGCCCACTAAATCACCAACAAAATCTATAACAAACTAAAATATTAATTGCACAAATGGCACAGACTTGCACTTGAGAACTATCTCGAAGCTTTACTCCGGCTCTGCAAACTGTAACCGTAAGTACAGTCAGCATACAAACGAATATATTAGTAACATCATCACGTTCACTGCAATATTGTCAATTAGTTGTTTTTGTGTGTTGCTGACGAGAACTGGGCCAGATGCCTTAAAGTTGTGACTAGACTTAATAATATTGGCTTGTAAGTAATAAAAAGTGGTGTTGTATTCCGTAAATAGGGTTTTTCAAAAGATATAGCGAGCTTGTTGCTAATTTGTATTCAGTTTTAATAAGCTTATCTAGTTTAATTCGGTAATTAACTTGGCTTCCGAAACGAGTTTTGACAGTACCCTCAAACGGGGTGAATAGGGACGCAGGGGTGAATAGGAAGGAAACTTAAAAAAGGAATTTTAACATTGAAATAATATAATGTACTTATGCCAACAAGGACACTTAATCGTTAATTATAATAAAGATACAGTAAACGCATTAGAGTCCTTTTTAGCAACAAACTATATTTTTCTATAGAAGTATAAGAACTATAGAATTCCTCGAAGAAAAATAATAAATAGTATTAAAATGATTGTGATACTTACTTATTGATATAAATTATAATAATAAATGACATAATATAAAATGTATGAATAATGAATACGTACTATGATCGAAATTGTATAACTGAAATTGGTATAGAGTATGTATTTAGATTGCAATGCCTTAACAGGCAACTAAGTTCTAAGAACCTACCTATTGTAAACATCCTCAAAATTCTGTACCTACACTTAGTTCGCAATAAATAATTTGAATTTGAATTATTATTTCAATATTAAAATCTCTTTTAAAGTTTCGTTCCGATTCACCCCGTGTGACGGTACCTACAGTATCTATTTAGATGTGTTTTATTGTTACCTTGGTTAAAATGAATTTTACGCTATTTATTTAGCTACACGACTCTCTAATTACCAGTCAATCCAGTTAAATCGATGCACACACAATGCAGTATATCAAGTGTCAAGTATGTGATAACATGATAAAGGAATATGAAACTAAAATTAATTAATTTTGTTTCAGTTTAGTTTCAAAGTTTCTTTAGAGTTAATTATTTGAAATAACGATGATATAATGCTATGTACGATATGCACAATACGTTTATGATATACAGGTTGAAATTTAATAGGTGCACTAAATTAAAATATATATTTCAACGTGTAATAAATTTAATAGTACTCGTGTAATCGTTTTTAATCAAATTAATTACTAGCTTCTGCCCGTGACTTCGTCCGTGTAAATTTCTTGTTCCCCTGACCCACCCCGTTGCACCGCATCGCCTGCCCGCGCTATTGCTTCGTTTTCGCTTAGCGTCCTTTCTGACTTTTTAATTTTTTCTCGGCTCCTTAGGGTCTTAGCGTGATGTTAAATAGCCTAGAGCCTTTCTCAAGAATTGAGCTGTCAAATGTAAAAATATTTTTTCAAATCCGACGAGTACCTATTTCTAGAGATTAGCTTGTTCAAACAAACAGATAAACAAAATCTTCAGCTTTATTATTACAAAAGATTTGTATGCCAATATTGGCATAACATAGCGCACACCCTTTTTTTAAGATCTTTTGTACGTTATTACCTATCTTTTACAAATAAATTATTCTTATTCTTACTAACTGTAAGAATCTTTTGATGTTAATTACGTTCTTAATAAGATACTTGTTGGTAACAACGGTGCTGTGTTTTTATTATTTCCAGCATATTGCTTGTTCGTTTAATTAGTATGCACATTGCATGATTTCAGTTGCAGCAAGACCTTTTTTCTTCCTGGAGTGTACAACTGTAACAAGAAAAAAGTCTACTGTTTTTTTTTGTGGTTATTTTTCAAGAAACATTCGTGCCGTAAAATAAATCTTTTGATTTATTTTATTCAGGACTAGTTTTTGCTCGTGGCTTTGCCCGCGCAGATGACGAAAAATATCCCACGGGAACGTACTACCGGAATCAAAAGTACCGTATGTGTTAATCCAGGTTATAAATGATTTGTTTTTGACAAATTAAATGCAAATCTGTTCAGCCGTTTTTGCGCTAATCCGGAACATACATCCAGACAAATGGAAAAAATATCTAAAATTTTATATTTTCGGCATCAGACTCGTTCCCAAACAACTTTTTCAAAAAGTGTCAATGTACAGTTTTGACTTCGTTACTATTTTATTAACATGTATAGATTTTTCTGCCGTATTCATGTGGAATTACCTCAAGTTATGTTTAATAAAACCACGGATTCCTTCTTAATTTTCGTATTTCTTTATTTTTCGTCTTCATAATATCCTCATACCCGTGCCTACGGTGGCCGGGAATCGGCTATCGACTCCTGATGCCCAGGGTGTCTCCTCCTGCGGTGACTAGGGGCGTGAAGGCGCAACGATTGCCTCACCCTCATGCCCTGCGTCACATGCGCTCGCGAGCATTACTGCTTCGCAGAAGAAGATCGTTTCACTGTCCTGACATAACGTTCCGTTCCTACATAAATTTTTGCGACGTTTGTAAAATGGTTATTATTAGGTACCCCTGTAATTCCACCACCAATTAACAGGTATTCAAGCCACCAAAAAATAGATAAAATTGAAACGTCTCCGTGCCTAAATAATCACCTAGCAATGCCTTTCAAAGTTTCATATTAGGAAGCATAGCAATGCAGTTCAGTGGCAAAAATAGGGGAAGGTCTTCTCCGACTACGCTGACTCGACAAACACAAATAAACCATTTTATTCTTTCAGCCATAAAACACACTAGCAACGTGTCAAGTAGGTATTTAAACAACTAAATACTTAACAAGCTCCAACTTTTCCCAACTTTTAATCAGACTTATCGCACATAAAGGCAACATTCCAAGAAATTCTTAACTACAAGCTAAAAAACTATTCGCTAAAATAAATTAACACTAACACAAGTGCGATAGCAGAAGATAAAAGTGACGTTTTAAAGATAAATAGAATTAATTAACACAATTTTAGTGGAGACTGAATCATTTGGCACAGTTTTCAGTCTTAGATTAGGTCACGGGGCGAATTTATTACGGGTTACACGAGGTTGTTGCTGTTTCAATTATTTTAAAAGGTTGAAATAAGATCACATTTATATTTTGTAGGTAAGTTTGGCCTGTATAGAGTTAATCATAATTTTTTGTGTGTAAAAATATCTAAAGATGCACATACGATGCAGAACAATGACAGTGACAACATATCCGGCATCAAAAAAATATATAAAATATTATCTTCAGTAACGAACTCTATGTATAAATTAATGAAAACATCAATTAGCCTTATTTTGCTGACGCTACAACTGTCTAAGTACAGAGAAGTGATAAATGTGGCGTTTTCCAGCAACAACTTGCACGTTTCTATTAAGTTTATTGTGAGAATCAAGCGCTAACATTATATTATTCAAACTGATAAAAAAGTGAAGTTTTCTAAAAAAAAAGTTGGTATAATTTATGACTACGGGCTGATTTTACCAAAGTCAGGTAACTTTTATCCGTGGCTTTAAATTGACGTCTGACAGTTCTAGTATGCAAAAGCTGTCAAAATTCAAAATTTATTCTAAGGATAAGACTTATTCAAGGTATAAAATATTGGTGAAATTCACCCTTAGAAAGAAGTAATACTAATATTTCATACCTTCATTAAATAGTGTTATTCTATCAAATTCGCACCAAACTAATTCAAGTGACCAAAGGCTCAAGAAATGTAGGAGGAGGGTTCAAATGGAAGGCGAACTCATTTGTTTTAATTAAATCATACAGATTTTCAACACCGTTCTAATTTTGAAGTTTTTTTTTTTGTCTAGAAGAAAAGGAATAAGTTAGAAAACTGCCAGGAATATAGACATTATTTCGTGAAAAATTGCTTCAAGAATTTTTACAAATTGCCAAAGGGCTCTTTTTCAACTTTCCGTGTCATTTTATTGTACAAAAAATGCTAATAGTTAGTTTTTGACCCGTTGATTAATCTTTTGTCCTACATTTTCTTTAACTCTTTTTTACAACTGAGAAATAATTTAAAAGTGTCTTGTTACGTCTGAAAACACGAAAGAAATGTTTTTCTTAAGAAATGATAATAAAGAGTAGTCTATCAAAATTGTATTTCCAAAACGGTTGTTATTAAAAATAAAGGCAAATAGCTTATTATTTTAAAGCAATTAAAACACAAACATTAACTGTTAGTAATTTTTTCTTATCTACATTTATGGTAAGTTTTACTTAAAATGCTTTTCAATAATAGATACGTAAATTATATTCATTTACAAATATTTCACATGAAATTCAGATAACACTCAGGCCCGTATTATTGAATCAGCCTCATTTGAAAGCTCCCCATCGTGTCATTTGATATCTCCTGTGAGAGTGACTTCAAAATAAACATAAAAACGTAATTTGATGTTGTCATGTTGTCAATTGAATAAAATTCAAATGACATTTAAAATTCTGACAGCTTTTTTCGCGAGCAGACGCCATTTTGAGAACCATAGATATCGATTTGGTTTTTTGTCTTAGCATAGAGTGTTACAAACTTACAACCGACCTTATTGAGCCACTCAGCCACCAACCTTATCACTAACGAAGCAAACAAAACAGCGGTATTAGCCAGAAACTTTGTAAGAAACTCATTAGTACAAAAGTTTAATCTTTCGCTACGTCGTCGACACATCGGGCCCATATCTGATTGAGACTACTTAATTCTTTATATGTATTATTGATGGAAACTTAGATAAAAATAACGTCCAATATAATCACAGAGCCATTTTTAAAAGGATTAATGAGTAGGTTGTGCAAATTGAAATTCATTTATTTGCAAATATGGGTAAACAATATAGATATAGGAGTTTTACATTCATATAACAATTATTTATCACAGTCTTGGTATCCTTGATTTCAATTATGTTTATGTATGATTTTTTTCTGTTACTTTTTCTATTACGATCTTTTGAGTAGCAGCCTCGTGTCTGAATTTGTACTCAGTTTATGGAAATAGACTCCCCGAAACGATGGTTCAATGTTACGTATGTCAATTTAAATTTCAGTTTTTATATTATTCTGTGCAGGATTTCTTAAATGACAAATTTTTGTAATATTGTTAATATCCTCTACTTTGTGTTACATTTGCATGCTATACTAAGGCAGAATGTACATGGATCCTACTTATAACTTAACAACTTACTTTTATGTACCTACATTCTAAGCAAATAAAGACCTATTCTATTCTATTCTATTCTATAGTTTATATTGAAATCTATTCAAAATCAAAAATCATTTATTCAAATTAGTCTGACAGTCACCACTTTATGAACGTCAAAATTACTTAAGACAAAAATTAAAAGTCGTATATTCAAACTAGTCCGAGAATCAGCACTTTACAAACGTCAAAATGACATAAGACAGTTCCCCAAAATGTCCGCCCTTCACCACTTCCTAGTGCTTTAGCTGGGATTAAGAAGTGGCGTAACAAACTTCCCAGCAGCACAACTATCTATTAAGTCAGAAGAACTGGATTCTATGGAACAGTATGCAAAATAATTAATATTACAAAACAAAACAAAGCAACACAAAATATTTAATTAAATTATTTGCCATTTGTCAGCTAGCACACGCCAACATTAATAGTTTTTTTTTAATAAGACTGCTTTTTACTTTATCCTCGTATAAGAAATCATAGCTAAGCTACATTATTGTACGTAATAACATAAATACATCAATAAATAACATCGGCATGTCCTGGAATGCTCGCTAATTGAATTAGCCAGAACCCTGATTATCGTTACTTTCATTTATCTTTACTTACACTCGTATACGAAATTACTTACATATACATAGTTATATATATACAACTACAGGGTCAAATTAAATTAGCTAGCGAAACTCTGCAAACGCGATGGCTATCGATATCTTAACACGATAAAAACAAAAGATTTGTTTTTTGGGGTCAACGACCGCTGGTGGACTTGTTAGTTGAAGAATTAGTTGACAAAATCTGTTTTCTTTTGTTTTATCATGTTTAGATATACCCATCGCGTTTGCGGGGTTTTGGTCGCTAATTTTATTTGACCCTGTATACATAATAAGTGTTTATGTGTTATAGGTAAGCCGTGCTATTAATAGAGTAGGAGTTAAAGTAGTCAAGGTCATGAAAGAAATTCTGTTTTTTTTTTGTTTTTTTAATGCTTCAATAAATTTGTGTATGTTTAGGGAATGAAAGTAGGTGTACGTATACAGCGTTTATCAGAAAGGTGTAGTCGTATTTAACACGTTGACGGTCAGTACACCCTCACTGGTTGAACGTGCTAAGACACTCAAAATTTTCGGGTAGTAAACACTTTTGTAGATTTTTTTTTAACGTCCCGATATGACAGTAAAATGTTTAAAATTCTATCTGTGGTGACACTACAGAATGCTCTTCCTTGTATTAGTATACAAAATGACACGCCACAAGGCGTACTGATTTTATACAACTCAAAACTTCGACGTCGCCTACTGTCGTATTATTTTTTGCAGAAACAACGCTGAGAGGCGTTCTGTCTGTCAACGTGTTAAGGGCGTGGTACAGCCCAACAACAACTTTCTCCATGCGACCAACATCGTAATCGCGAAAAAATAATCACTCATCCCATACATTTGGGTCTAGTAGGCATTTAAGTTTTGTATGGGACTGCATAATATTTAAAGTAAGTTTACAAATCGGTGTAATAATCTGAGGTGACTCTAATCAACCGATGTTTTAACTTTATAATCCGTCAGCTTTATGTTTAATCGCAAAATTAGAACATTACCTTAAGGGAACTACAGGACCTAAACGCACAGCTCACCGTCCGGTAAGGACCAGGCCGGGGTCGACGCCGCGTTGTGTTTCACGCGCGCCTCAAAGAGATGTCAGCATAACTGATGGGGTCCGATAGGGTCGATGCTTACTGGGGTCGCGGATTGTTCGAAAACGTTACCGTGGCCCTGGCGCACAGGCAACTGAAGGAACACGGGTGGGTTTTAGTCAGCAAGAGTCTGACACGCCTGTCCGCTCCGCCCAGAGCGGGAGAGGTCATTTGATGATTTCCCAACCAAAAAATAAATAAAAAAGGACCCAAACGCAAGTTTTATAATGCCTAAAAGTATATGATCCACTGCAGTAAACAAAATCCGAAACATATTTATGATATTGCTCAGGATATATGCTAGTTAGATAGTGTATTCAAATCATAATACAACTAATTTGATACGATAGAAAAAAAACACGAAGATACCTCTAAAAAAATATTTTAACGATTAAAAACCATACATGCAATCATTCAGATTTTTTGTCAGATTATTCTAAAAGCAACATATTAAAGTAATAGTGTTTTAATTTTTCAGTCCAATCAATAGATTTTTTGTAAATAGATAATTGCTTCATATTTTGCAATAAATTACCAGCGTTGTGTTATCGCGCTTCTCTTTCTTTTATATGTAGTCCGACAGTGACCGCGCTTTAGCTGTTGTTAGCCTCTTAAATAATTAAGTTAGGAGAGACTTAACAAACATATTTTATTATTTGACTGCTTCGTTGGTCCAGTGGTAGCAAGCGCTACTACTGAGCTTGAGGTCCTGGGTTCGATTACCATGTCGGGCAAAGTGTTATTGGAATTTTCTATCAGGAATTTCTCAGTAGCAGCCCGAGGTCCGGATTCAATTATTTATTTATTTCTACTTACATCTACAATTACATTATTTATTTTTGCCCGGTTGATGGCATTGGGCTCGCCCCCAATCACATGGGACTTAAACATAACTGGTGAAATGTGGTTGTACTATACAGCGTGGCAGAGACATCGACGCCGACGCACAAACTGAAACTATAAATTCAGCACAAGATTCTAGACCCACTAGCGTAGATATTTTTCGTCGGTTATCGGAATACCTACGCGGTCAAAATGTATGGTATTATAGAGGTATGAGGAACAGGGTGTAAAGCTCACTCACACCTCCATAGAAAAGGGAGGATCCTCCGACCAGACGGGTGTTGTGTCTGGTGGGCAACTGCCCGACGGTTGATGTCGGGACGTTGTATATATGCTAGTCGCGCGGTAAACTCTGCTTGCGCGATGCAGGATTTGCGTGGCGTCAGTATGACGTGTAGCGCGCATGTGGCGGTGTTGATATCGCTACAGTATAGCTAATTTCGACTCAGGTGGGTTCAGAATCATGTAACTACAGAATCCATGGTAAGAGGTTGCGTTTCTATGTCCCTGCCACCCTGTACACATTACACTTCTGCCTAACTTTTGGGGATTACAGACTTGATGTTATCTTATTTTATTATTTACTCACATTTACTGGTTTGAGACCATTTGAAAGTTCTTCATTCATCTTATAATCTGACAAGATACATCGACCTCTAGAGAGACAAAGACTAACCAAAAACCTAACACAACTCCTATTAAAAAACTAAACCTTCTCAGCTTCACAACTTCTGCAAAATATCATCGTAGAAGTTGTAACGAGTGACTCACACGTGGGACCAGGGGTTGTCAACTCAACCGCAAAATGTTGAAGTTTCTGCTTCACGGGACTTTCAGCGACAAGTTGGTTTTAGTTTTAAGTAATCTGCCACTTGCGTGACAGTGTACCTGTTGACGTTATGGGGTCAATGTACTGTTAGTGTTGTCTATGGGATGTATACTTGTAGGGCTAAGTAGGGGAGGGAAAGTGATGTACTCGTATGTTGGTGGGCTTATTTTGTGTCTAAGTTTTCTTTTATGAGACTCGTGGAAAGATGAGGCGGTCTTTATTAAACTAGAAGGTGTTCGGATACGAATATTTTACACATACATAAACTCACGCCTTCCTCCTATGGGGGTGGGCAGAAATTACAGAGCGCCACTTGGTACGATCCTCACATACTCCTTTTACTTCGTTTGAAGAATATTTCACTAAGCAAATAAACCTAGTCTCATCAAGAAAGGCTGGGTTTCACGGAAAACGCCAAATGCTTATTTTGGAGCCTAGTACATCCCGGCTGTAATTCAATCCTACTCTTAACACAGCAATATTTGGCGTAGTTTTAGGGTTCACCAGCATTCCAGTCAAGAACAACCAACATTGCTAGTACCCTAACCTTCTTAAAATAACCATAACAAAATTATTTTTTACTAGCTTCTTTTAAAATGAAATATTTCCTACGACTCGTGGCAATGTTGCACGTTCTCATTAGTAAAATAATGTTCAGAATCGGAGTACTTCTGAAGATTACCCCCTACATAAAAACTCACAAATTTTACCTCTTTATAATGTATTAAAGTATAGAAAAGAAAATATTTTAACCATTATAGCAAACCAAACGCAATTATGGCCAGTGCGAGCGTCCCAAGGTCGCGTGGCGCCACGATACAGGGAATAAGCTGTATATATCCCTTTCCCTCGCCTGGCTGTTGCGAGGAAGGCGCGGCAGTCATGCGCGGCAGTTCGCTGCCCACACGCTTACTGCGTAGACGCGTATTTGATATTACCGCTCATGTCGCGACGTGCCTACCTCGTACCGCCATTGTTACGCGAAAAGTACAATTTTAGTTTAGGGTCTTCGTTCTCAAACGTGTATTGTGTTAATCTTAAGTCCGTGTTTTGTTTTTTTTTTTTTTTTTTTTTTTTTCCTATTGGGCAGCTCGTAGTTTTGACCACTAAGGTCCTGGCTACTTAACCGGGCAAACCTGTGGGTGCCTTAAGCTACTAACTTAAAGCCTCCAGCCAGGGGCGAACAATACTTAAATTTAGGTGACCGCACGCTAAGGGCACCCCCTGTGGGGTACGAACCTCGGCTTAGGGCGTCACTGAGGGGAGGGCAGCAAGATGGGACAGGCTGGATCTAAATTATATTATTATTATACTGGGGAATTTAAAGCTACAGGCTCAGCTACGGCGCGGGCTGGCGCGTCGTCGAGCAAGGGTCGGGGGGGGGGACAATTACGTCGGGGGCGTCGCGTAGGACCTCGGCGGCGAGGTCGGAACGATGGCGGTCTGTGTTTGTGCACTGTACTGGTGGCCCTACTGCTCTCCTGGAGGAGGGTTATGGGGTCATCGGGGTCGGTCAGGGCATGCCTTGGACGGCGGGTACGACTAATGCGGGAGGGGGCATATCTGGCAGCCTCGACAACCAGAGGGTTGCGATGTGAGGCCGCGGAGTCGAAGAAGCGCTTGGAAATGCGCTTCATGAACTGACGGATTAAGTCCGTGTACCCAATATACTGTATTATACTGAAAAGGTGGTTTCTCTACAATAACCTCCCTCATACCATTAATATTTTTGTAGCAGTAAAACATTACATAAAATAATAAACTGTATTCAGTGCACGCTAGTTGTAGTATTGTTACAACATAACCTAATTACACGAAAAGCTGTACAAAGACTACGTGTTTTATTTTAAATGAGACGAAACAAGATGGCGTTCTCATAAAATAACACTGAGAAACTAAAATGTGAACAGGAAATGCAGATGGTTGACTTTAACACGAAGTAGAACCTACTTATTGTAAACGATTTAAAAATAAACGGAGGAGGATTTTATAGATACATTTAATAAAATCGTAGTGAAGTCAAAACTGTAGGTACTCATTGTTATTTTCTTTTAAAGTAATTTTTGCGAGGTCTGGGAACTATTCTAGTAACGAAAATATAATTCTAAGAATTTTTGTAAAAACAAATTACAGTCAGCAAGAAAATGGGGAATTTCTCAGAAAAAAAAAATGTTGATGCCAATCGATCCTGTTTCTTTTATGAATAAAAAAGCAGTGAGGTTTGAGTATTACAAAAGTCAGAAATAATAAAACAAACTTCCCATACATTTCGTAGGAAATGAGACTGAGATGGAACAGAATATACCAGTGTATGACAACAGTTGAATTATTCCATTACTCCACTGGGCTGAATAGGGAATGAATATAGCAGATACACACATCAAAAGTGTCTAGGGATCAAGCTCGTTTTTGCTGAACACTAATCACCACTAAAAAGAAACACTCACTAAAAAAAGTTTTCTAATTATATTTTTTGTAAGTCATGTATCCACTTTTTAGTAAATTTCATTGTTTGAAAAGGGAATAGTTTTTGAATTTCGGTCAAAAGATAAAATCTTCTGTCAAGTTGTATTCCTGTAATTATTATCCTGCAAAGGGTTTGAGGCCAAATCAGTAAAATTTTCTGCTTCATACTTCTAAGTGGAATCATTACAAAAGAACACTATTACGGTGCAAAGACATCATTTGAGCCGAGAAGAAATGATCACAGCCGTGGAAATGTTGGAAGCTGATTCTCGGCAACCTACTATGGTAATCACTCTGGGCTCTACGCAGAGTTTTATACGTCGACTTTGGACACGCCACGTAGATAGTATCGTAACATACAAATGACTGCTCGACGAAATCGTATAGTGACCGCAATCATGTTGGTTACGATACTTCATAGCTCTTCAAGAATGTTAATAAGCGATCAAACCATAAGAAATCGCTTGCATGAAGTCAATCTCCGTTCCCGAAGGACGCTACGTGTACCAATTTACAATGGGCTCGTGAACACAGAAATTGGGCAGAAAAAGAGTGGCGTTTTGTGTGTTTTTCTGACGAATCTCACTTTGGTATGAGGCCAGATACTAGACGTACACGGTATTGGATGATCTCTGGACGCCAAGAACGTTTAAAATCATGCGAGAAGGTCCATGCATACAGGTGGTGGAACAATCATGATATGGGCGGGTATTTGGATCGGCGGAAGAACCGCACTGATTTGGATCAGAGGCAATCTCAATGCACAGATTTACGCTGAAACGATTGTATCAGATGTTGTCATTCCTTTGCGGACCCAATTTGGTGCTTCATTTCTGCTTATGCATGATAATATCAACGTCCTACCATGGCCTGTTCAATCGTCAGACCTGAATCTCATTGAGCGCGCATGGGATATACTTCAAAGAAGAGCCCTGCCAAAAATGGATACCGTACACACACCACAAAATATTTTTCGTCTGTTACAACGGACGTGGGCGGCCATTCCACAACATGATTTGGATAAACTCATATTGAGTATGCCGAATCGCTACGATTGTGTTATACGCGTTACCGGCAGAAATACAGATTACTAATTGCTTATTTTACGGAATAAAAACATTTAAAAACTTTAATTTTTAACATGTTATCACATTTTAATGTACGGATTAACTAAGGTGAAAAATCCAGCATAAACAAAAATCGCGAATAGTCTATAATAATGCGAAAGCAGAGAGTACTTCGTCGATCTACACAGACGAAAACATTTTATGTTATCAATCTTAATATACATTTTTATTTAATTTCAATAAGGCATTTTTTTTAATACCTTGATCCGTAGACGCTTTTGATGTGTTTAGTTACAGATTTAATCAAGAGCTAAACGACAAAATATAAGAACGACTATTTTAGTCCACTTTAAACAAAGCAAATAGCTTAAAAGTTCGACATCTGCTTTGCAAACCTGTGTTCGATTCCCAACTATTGATATGTTTTATGCTTCCTTTTTTACATTTTGTTTTAGGACCAGTTGTACAACGTTCACAGAAAAACATTGAGTTTAGGCCTCTTTTTAACCGACTTCACAAAAAGGCGGAGGTTCTCAATTCGTCTGTATGTTTTTTTTTTTTTTGATGTGTGTTAGCTCATAACTTTTTTCTGGGTGAACCGATTTGGATGATTCCTTTTTTGTTTGATAGCTGGTGCTTCACATGTGGTCCCATTTCAATTTTATTAAGGTCTGACCAGTAGTTTTTGAGTTATCCTTAATACTGCATATTATTTCACTTAGTTTATATTGATGATGTGTTGATAATTTCCTATCACTGTTATTTACATACCAATTAGTGGAATACGAATTTGTGTGGGGTAGGTACCGCAACTTCTTCAAAATACCATTTCAGACAAATCTACATGGTCTTCACATGATCTGACCAAGATTATGTCTGGACTTTAAAAGAGACTGTGACCTCTGAGTTTGTTTCGGCCTTTCTTCTCAGAGTAGTCAGATAGGAAACGCCGACCTCATCTAGTTTTAAAATATCATTGACGTGTAAAAGTGTTTGTACAAACCTATTTACAGAAATAAAATCATTTATCATTTATTTATCATTTAACTAAAAAGTTAAAAATAAAAACTTTTTTACAAAAAAACAACCGACTTCCAAAAAAAACACTTATAGACATGAAAAATAACTTTTATTTCGGAAGTCGGTGGCCAAAAACGAAAATACAAAACCAAAGGCACCGACTTCCGAAATAAAAGTTATTTTTCACGTCTTTTAGTGTTTTTTTTGGAAGTCGGTTGTTTTTTTGTAAAAAAGTTTTTTGTCATCTTTGGTTATAATAAAAATAAACAAATACGTTTAGGTGACCGTTAATGAGGAATCCAGTGTACTTACAATCTCCTGTTATAATAAATTATTTTAGTGATAGCTGTTCTTCAGGAAAAATCTGTAAGAATTCATCAGTCAGTGTCTCAGTGTTGTGCCATTAGGTAGTGTATGCAGGGACGCAGGTATTCATTAATTTACTAAAAACTAAAAACTTCGCAAGCAATGGGAAATTACTACTGAAGGGTGCGGCTGTCGACCTCAAAAAGAGCTGCTTCTCGCACGAACAACTGTATGTCGCTTGCTCTCGCGTCGCGACTCAACGTAGAAAGTTTTATAAAAATGTGGCTGATATTTTAGTATATTGTGGTGTCTTACGACTTCCATGCGAACGAAGTCGCGGGCAGAAGTTAGTTCGTTTTTAAATATGGAATAGAAAAACAATAGATCCGAACTAATGCTTTCACTTTTACACAAAAAAAAATGATTGTAAACTCTACTCTATGATTTGAGGCAAGTAACGAACTTTTTTTTTTAAAGTCAAAGGATCGGCTAAATGCTAAAACGTCGCAATATCTAGATAGAACATCAACATCAGGATCTAGCGAAGTTTCCATGTTAAAACCAAGTTTTGTGCAAAACTTAAGATTCCTTTAAACTAGCCTACATAGGAACGCCTGGTATCTAGAACAAAAATCAACACATAAATTAGCTAACAAATTGTTAAGCGTGTGTCAACTGCTATAATTGGTTGACTGAACTATCGACAGCCAATCGAATTATTTGACATGCGTTTAATTTTGACATGTTATTGATTTCTGTTCAAAAAACCGGGTGTGAGTTTCACATGTCATGTCCTTCAACATTATTTCACATTATCTCCTTATTACTAAACTAGTTATTAAGTTATTTTGTTGATACTAACACTATATGGACACATGTCTAAAATAAAGAATTTGAATTTATATTATTTATCTATTTACTAACCAAAATACGTCAATGCTCGAAAAAATCCATTTCAAAAGTACCATTTATCATTTCATTTGTCTAGAAATATTCCGATATATTTAGCGTCAAGCATTATTTAAATAATGATAAATAATGATCCGCCTGGAGCATCAATTAATCAAGTTATTTCGCAGACGTTACAGGTGTGTTGCTTACATTAGGTATGAAAATTGTGATTTATTATATGAACGTCTACTTGAAAGTGGGGTGCTTGAGTGATGTTAAAAATGTGTAAGGAATTTAATGTTACTTTAAAAAGTTTTATACAGAAAAAGGACTTGTGTATACCGGGTGTAAAAGACACATAACGAAGCCGAGAGTCACTTGTACTCCCCATCATTGTAATTATTTTTTTGTACTGGACCATACCTGGGAACCTTCTGGTTACGGAGATATTGAAGGTCAAAAATCCAACTTTTACTGACGTTTTTTTACGAAAAGAAGATTTTAATGTTATAACACAACTTTAAATACCACCACGATCCTTGCACCGTTGCATGCACCTATAAGCACAATGTTTTGCGTGCGTTACGTTGCGCACTACCGTAAACAGCGATTATTCACAACAAAAATAAAATTCGTTTCCCAGCAATTATTTTTGGGAAATAATAAAGCTTCCGAAAAACAAATTAACTTCCAGCGATCTGTGGTTGACTATAATACTAACTAAGCTGTGTTAAAATGAATTACCGAAAAATTAATACAAAATTAACCGACAAAAATGTTGTATTTAACGAACAAACATGAACTTATTCAAATTATAATTCCACGAAAAATAATCTATACTTTCAAATAAAATAAACTAAATTTCCAAAAAAAAACACAAATCTTCCGAAAAAATTACTAAGTTGCCGAAAACATATAATATGTTCCCGAAAATCCTAACCCTAAACGGTCGACGTCAGGGGCACCCCGAGGTTCGGTTAGTTAGGTTCCTTTAAACCCATTAGATAGAAATAGGAGCCCCGCGGAGCGGGGCTCCGTCGACCTGCTTATTAACCCTAACCCTAGCCGGCCGACGTCAGGGGCACCCCGAGGTTTGGTATGTTAGGTGTAAGGTTGATTCTAAATTTATAATAGGTAAGTTAAAATAAAAATGACTACCTGTAGATTTTTACGTCAGCAAATATTGTATGAATTTTTCGGAATTTTCAGTATTTTATTCGGTCGTTTCTTTATTTGTATTCGCATCTAAGCTGTCGGAAAGTTAGTATTTAAAGCAGTAAATTTCATATTTTGAGTACGCTCATATTTTAATTCTTTTTCGGAGCTTTTATTACTACCCATTATTTTTGTGCTATGTTATTTAGTTTGATGTACAGAATGCGTAATTGACGGGTATGTGATGTGTCTTTTTATATCCTGTATGTGTGTAATATGACCTTTATGGGTTGACAGAAATAAAGAAAGTCTGTTGCAACCGTCAGTAGTCTACATTAATAGAGTTTGGCATTCGGTTCGGGTAGTAAATAAATAGAATACTAATATGTCGCTGTCGCTTTTAGCGATAAGACCGCCCATTTTGTCACCCTATGTAATTTTTTTACATTCATATCTTTAATTTTTATGGTGTACATAATAAAGAGTATTCTATTCTATTCTATATGTAAATGATAAATGATAAATGATTTTATTTCTGTAAATAGGTTTGTACAAACACTTTTACACGTCAATGATATTTTAAAACTAGATGAGGTTGGCGTTTCCTATCTGACTACTCTGAGAAGGAAGGCCGAAACAAACTCAGAGGTCACAGTCTCTTTTAAAGTCCAGACATAATCTTGGTCAGATCATGTGAAGACCATGTAGATTTGTCTGAAATGGTATTTTGAG
Organism: Griposia aprilina; assembly: GCA_916610205.1. Classification (NCBI taxonomy): domain Eukaryota; kingdom Metazoa; phylum Arthropoda; class Insecta; order Lepidoptera; family Noctuidae; genus Griposia; species Griposia aprilina. Next base: position 3,297,618 of record OU744300.1, on the reverse strand, counting down.
GAAAAACCACACAGATTGAGTGGACCTGTCCAGTCAGTGCACGCATTTGTCAGTAATCGTGCAGCTCAACTCAGAACTTACCGTAGCCCGGACTCTGGATTTGTGTCCGGTTGATGGCAATAGGCTCGCCCCCCTATTACAAGGGACTTAAAGATAACTGGCGAAGTGTGGATATATTATATTAAAAGTCACCTCTGGCTAACCCTTCGCGAATTAGGGTAGCGAAGCCGGGTACATACGCAATTGAAAAAAAAACATTTCAAAAAGCCAAAGCAGGCAAAACAACATTAAAGGCATTATTTTTCTGACCATTCTTAAAAACATCTGGCGTATCCTGTCCAGTCAGCACGACTACCAATCTTAATGAGTAATTAACATTTTCACTGTAACATAAATTATTATATCTCATATCTCGTAGAAGAATAAATTACAGTACAACTATTTTCTTAATGTCCCTCGGGAATCATCGCATTTCGGAATACAAACGAATGCTTAATTTCCATGTCCATCAATTATTAGACTTATCCTGTATAATAATTTGAATTCAGAACTAAGTCTTTTATTGTTGTTTTGTTTTGACGTAACTACACAATAAAGAACTTAGTTCTGAATTCAAATTATTATACACGATAAATCTAATTATTGGTGGACATGGAAATTAGCATTCGTTTGTATTCGGAAATACGATGACTCCCGAGGGACATTAAGAAAATAGTTGTTCTGTCCAGTTTTATAATAATTTTAACATGTATATAACTGTACCTACTCCATTATAGCAAACTAGCGTGATAGTATATATCTTCAGAAACGCCTAATAGGCATATACTAAACTAATAGCCCTTTCCCTGCCTCGGAGCGATTATAACCCACAGCCGTTACGGAATGACCCGTCGTAGCACTTTCGTAGACGTGCTACGAAAGCGTAGCGCTACGTTATCGCTACGTCAATTTAGTAGGCATGTGATTGCTACGATTTGGAAATCGGTTGGCAAAATTCTTATACTGAAATACTGTATTTCTTTTTTACATTTATGATATTGAGACTAGATTTAAACCAGACTTTGATTATTTTAGTAGGTAGAAATCGGCCACATGTTTGTAACAAACGATTTTTGTGGTCAATTTGTTACCAATCGGGCAATAATGATATACGTTTTGAAATGCACGCAGCTTGACAACTTTATTTTATTGATAGTTCAAAAATAAACTTGGAGCTACAGTAAATAAAATCTAATGATGTTTTTTTTTTGCAAAATTGGAAATGAGTCATAATTATGTTGAAAATTTACCTATGTTGAAAGAAAATTAGATTATAATCAACATAATTATTATATTAAGTTACACAACAAGGTTAGTTTATATTTAAACTATTAGAAAAACTCTCAATCAGTTTTCTAATTTATCTCGAAAAACATTGCAATAATAAATAACAAACACAGCTTATCCGACATAACAAAGACAAATGATGTGTTAATGTATTCACCGCAGTGACTGGTTCACATTAATTAACGTTTGACTCCCATAGGCTAACATGGCGGTTATTAATTATGTAACCTCGTTATCTTATGGTTTCAGGACTTAGAAGATAATATTTTGAAAGCAAGAAAGAGTTTTATGAATATTACTAGCGACCCGCCCGTGACTTCCCACGGTTTTTACGACTCGACAAAAGAACGACATTTCTTTATTCAATATCAAAATCAAAATGTTTTATTTCACATAAACCAACATGGGCACTTATGAAACGTCACAAGCTAGGTGCACGGTTCCAATTAGTTGTTTCCTATGGAGAAGAGCCGGCAAGAAACTCCAAAGTTACTCTTTAAAAAATAATTGGCTTTTACAATGTTTTCAAACTACAGTGTTAGTGGTGGACAGTGTAGGTTTGCATGAAAGGATAATAGGCAGAGTTACTTTCGCATTTATAACATTAGTACGTACTGTATATCTCTGGCTCTCAAATTAGGACCATTCATTATCACAGTTGAATGCCAATTCCTTTGCTCCACTAAACTCTATACACAAATAAATCCTCACTGCATAGCATTACACATCGATCATCATGCATGACCCGCAGTTAACCATCAAAGGAATATACAGACACGAAATGAATATATGATATCATACATACACTGTAATATTGGTAGGTATGTAATCTCCAGTACAGTCCCGAGCTTACATACCTTACACTATCGCAAAATTCAAAGATGATATGGCTAGAAAGGAAGTGACTACCGAGATGACAACTTATAGAGAAGTGTTAAAGTAAATTCAACATAAATATTATAAACTTCATTTTGTATCAACTTAATATTCAATCATTTTCGTAATAATTAAGTAATTTATTAGGTTGCAACATTGTGATCAAGTTTAACATTTTCCAATGAAACATTTTATTTTCTCTCTGCTTTCGTTCCTCCAACTGGCAAGTCCATTTCTTTTTCCACTTTTGTAATTTTATAAAAGTATTCAATTTAACCTATTTTCCACGCATGAGTTGTATTATACAAGAATTATGGAATAAAAAGATAATTTGCGCCGACTCGATAAGGGGAATGATTATGATTCTCTCGTCAACTAAAAGTTAGAAAACTGTATTTCGTAAAAAGTAATCATAAAGACGACATCAGACAAAAGAAATGAACTAACTTCAAAATAAAATAAAGTTAATAAAAAGCAATACCTATTTGATAACCGTATGGTTTCGCAATAGTAGATTGTTATACAAGGGGCTAAAATTACCCATTATATACGAGGTCGTTTTACTACCGAGCTTTAGCGAAGGAGTAAATAGAAACCAAGTCATATTGGGGTTTTAGCACCGTGTGTTACGCTCAACTTTTCACTACGATTGCGAGAAAATAAAATAATCCAATACAATAATTTACGGTCATAAATTCAATTTGTAATTAGAGAAACATTCTAAAGATTTCGCGCCAAAACTTTTTTTTAATTTCTTTTGTAGCTGCAACGAATTGCACGCATTCTACCGAAGAGATCGCCGCTTTTAGTTGTATTTTCAAAAATAAAATGTTCTTCTTTTTATAGGAAACAGTACTAAGTCGAGTCTTCATTCATTATTACTCTATTTATGAATAAAGTATTTTTCGTTTTGGTATGCTCGTTGGTAACACACACAAAATTAAGAAAAATAACTTTTTCCTCTAGAGGAAAATATTATATTTTATCCCCACTCTGATACGCTACAATGTCAGACTTTAGGAGCAAGAGGAGTGAAAATACTACGTTTATAACACCTGGGGTATCGAATCCGGAACGAGGTGATCCAGCGAAGAACCAAAGTTGTCAACGTAGCTCACTGAATAAGCAAGCTGAATTGGCAGTGGGCCGGCCATATTAGCCGTAGAAACGATGACCGCTTGGGTAGACGTGTTCTTGAGTGGAGACCGCGAATCGGCAAACGTAAGGTAGGACGCTCTAAGGCCAGGTGGAGCGACGATCATCTAAGGATGGCTGGTAGCAGCTGGATGAGAGTTGCCGAAAATCGAGTTGAATACCGTGCAGTAGGAGAGGATATTCGTAATATCATAAAATTTCTATCAAAAGTTTAGTAGAAAATTGCTTTTGAACCTTACGTAATTGTAACGTATTTATGCTCCTGACTGTACAGTATAAGGTAACGGGCGAGCCACAGGGGAGGTGTTACATATCGGGGGATTAATCTTAATTTGTATTGTCATGTGTGTACTGGGTGGATAAGCAGAGAACAGGGTCATGTAATGTTGGTTTATCGAACTGTTTAAATTAGTAGTTCAAAGTTATAAGCGATTCTTAGGTCGGACAAAGCGTCATTGGATTTTCATCAAAAAAAATCAGTAGCAACCGGGTGTCCGGATTTGTGCCCGGTTGATGGCATTAGCCTCGCCCCCTATTACATGGACCTTAAAAAAAACCAGTGAGCACTGGTAGCCCAGTGGTATCGGCCCCGACTTACGAGTTGTAGGTCGTGGATTCGAACCCAGGCAGGCGCTTTACTTTGTGTAAATAATTTTCATCACTACTGCTCTCAAAATGGTGAAGAAAAACATTATGAGGAAACGGGCATGTCCTAGAATCAAAAATTCGAAGACGTGAAATCTACCAACCCGCACTGGACCCGCGTGGTAAATTACAGCCCACTCTCTCTCTCTAAGAGAGGAGGCCTGTGTCCCAGCAGTGGGAACATTATAGGCATTACTGGCGAAATATGGGTGTACTATAGTTACATCTCTCCTTAGCCTTCGGGGATTACAGGCTTGATGTTATATTATGTATATGTTAAGTTAGAAGGTACAAAACACATCCTGGCATTTACCAGTAAGTATAACATTTTCAATCTTTCTTCTCATCACAAGTGACGATGCTTAGGTGTACACACGGCTACATATCAAGCTCTATATTTCCAGTATAAGCTGATCTCGCATTATGTAGAGAGGTCAGCTTGTACTGGAAATATGTAGCCGTGTGTATATTTGGTGCACCCTGTCCACTCAACCCCGCAACAACTTTACTGACGGACTAATATTTTTAACACAGCTGGAGCTATCTTAACAACCTTGTTTGCGCAGAAACAAAAGAAGAAGAATGCATTATGTAAGAACTCTCTCAACTAATTGATGACACATTATCGTAAGTATGATTTTTTTATGAAAACATAGAATAGAATAGAATAGAATAGAATACTCTTTATTATGTACACCATAAAAATTACAGATATAAAAGTAGAAATTTTACATAGGGTGACACAATGGGCGGTCTTATCGCTAAAAGCGATCTTTTACAGACAACCTTTGGATGGATACAAGGGAGAAGGAGATACAATAATGCAGGTAGTCAGTGGTGTACCATTTACATATACAACAAAAACATACATACATACATAAAACATATACCTATCTATATACTCGTAATATAATATATACAATAATAAACATGAAACAAGAGTAAGGAAACTAAATGAAAACATCAACATTTGTCGAGCCTTTTTTTAACTTCAATTCAATTTCAATTTCAATTTCATTTATTCGTGAACAATTCACATTGTGTTGAATATACATGCAATTTTTATACAATTATAAGAACTATGAATTATTAATAAACATTCCAAGAAATTCATAATGTGCCTAACAGTTTCAAATGTAATGTCGAAACAGTTTTAAAATACTACAATACAGTTTTGAACTATGTTGGATCGGCTTGCAGTCTTACCAGATGCAGCTGAATATCAATATTTCAGATGGAGCAACTGGCTATCTGAACTCCACAACCCAAAACATCAACAACATAACCTTTGGTAAGACTGGTTTTTATTGACTACCCGTAACGATTGTCAAAGATCTACAAATGACAACCGGTAACAACGGCTTAACGTGCTGCCTGACCGAAATAGTCGGTCACCCATCCACGGGCCGATCAGGCAAGCGTAGCTTAACCTTCGTTAGACCCGTGCGGCTGTTTTACTTAGCCACGAGAACCCTTCAACGAGAACACCAAACGTAGAAGTAGACGACTCCCAACATGCAGTGAGCAAGCTTAGTGATTAATTCCTGTACATTCTGTGTATGAGCGGCCTTCGCCCTGCAGCGGGGCACATACAAGCTGTTAAATTGCTTTTGCAGTTATGCACTTAAGGCGAAAGCGTCAGGGTAGACCCACGAAATTCAATTTTTCTAACGTTTTTTTGCAATTTTGAGTTGTGTATCAGGTTCTATGTTGATCTAAATATGATTCGCGGCCGTATCAAATAATTATTTTTAGAATTATAATCATAAAAATCATCAATACAACTCTCTAAGTTCATATTACTCTATTTCATGAAATCATGACATTCGAGGCCAATTCCAACTTAAGGAGTTGTATTGCTGATTCTAATGATTATAATTCTGTAAAGCCATATTTGTTACGTTCGCGAATCATGTTTTTATCAACATACAACCAGATAATGATCTGCAAGTTGCAAAAAACCTAAGGAAATTGAATGTCGCGGGCTACCGTAGCGCATCACCCTTAATTAAGGTAAAGTGCGCCGCCCTGTTGGCACTATTTATATATTTAGCACCGTATTTTTAGGTCCTGTCAAGCAAGTTGGGCCCTGGATATCATATTTAATTCACTATAACATAATTATGTCACTTTTTCAGATTTTAAATGAAAAATATTTATATTTTTCGCAGGTAGGTACAGTCACCAAATGTGATAAGTACCCAGGGTCGTCAGATATAGTTGAAGTTCAGTAAGAAACCGATGGATGTTTTTGAATTAAATATATTTTGTCAAATGACTTGTTGGTTTTCTATTAATTTTACTTTATTTTATTCGAAAACAATAATCGGTTTCTTTCTAAACTTCAACTATATCGACGACCCTGGTTATTTATCTTTTTTTGTCATTCTGTTCATTTGAATTGTGAAAATCTGGCATGATCATGAAATGGTGGATGAAATAAAATCCTTGCAGACGCCCATCTAATATGCCGCGACCTAATACATGCCTTTATCTATACATATCATAAATTAAAATCACTTTTGGTGTCTGTCTGCGGACCGCATTATTTTTCTATATTTTTTTAAGTAAGCGGTTTACGTCATCATTTAGAGAATTTATTCCTTAACAAAGCAATCTCGTAAAAACCGTGCGAAGCAGGACCGGTTAGCTAGTTTTTAATAAATACGCTTTTTCTATTTTTATCACCATTCAAATATAAAGATAGGAACTAAGTATAGAAAATATTTCAACCTACCTACCAACAGAATATATATACTTCTATCTATTTACTGCCTACAAAACGGCCGAGGTTCCGGCCAAACAAATTGTTAAATATAATGTAGGTAAAACAGAAACTGTGACCCCGTTATGAAGGAAATAATTGTACTCATCAGACTACAGGGTTCCGTGATATTCCTTCGCTGAAAACTTACTTTCATAACGTTTTCGTCGAAACATTTTGTAGAAGTAACGAAATCTTTGGTTCACTGTCTCACTTCTACATGAACTTTTAGGAGGTTTAAATTATGTATTTTGTGTGCAATCACGAATTAAAGAGCCAGATTATTATTATATTAAAAATTGGTATACTTCCATTCACACGGAGGTCAGATATAGAGTCGCTCCGTGTAAAATACTGGAATTGAGCTGCATCCATGCATGCATTTTTAAATAGTTTTTAAATACTTTTTATTGTAATCTGTGGAGAAGGTAGAGGGTAGCATAATTGTTTAAAATAGTATATTTAAGATATTATGTTTGTTTTGCCTTAAATAAATAAATAAATAAATCCAGTTAGGCTGGAAGTTGACCCCAAAAATAGTTGGGATAAACCTAGGCAGATGACAATGATTCTTCTATTATGGAGACAAGGAATTGTCAGTGGCGTACGTGACACTGATTATCATCAGCGGTTAGTTATAATAAAAAGCATAATTTCATCCACTTACCGACAGACAACGTATTTACAGTCTAAACCTATCATACAACCAAAATCTCTTCAACGTGAGAGTGAACAGACTTCTTCTGGGTAAGCTCACTCCATCATCGACTTTGTCTCTGTCATCTCTGACCTAGACTAGAGTCAAGAGCAAACCCATCTAAAATAAAAAAATAAAACCGCAAGATCTAGAAACATGTATTTCCTTTAAATAATGAAGATAAGATTTAATTTTCTATATTTTTTTGTACACTTAAACGAGTTAAATATGAGGAAAATAGCACGAAACGTTGTATGGAATATCTTAATTTTTTCCGATTGTGAAATCCTATCGGGACACGGATTGTAGAAAGATGAAATTCTCTCGGAGATAGTACCCAACTACCATCTAGCAAAATGATGATCTAGAACTTAGCCAGAACAAAATTAACAAGTCAAATGAAATCACATAGAAAGCAGGTTTGATTACAATGATGATTACATTACTTTGTAACATAGTTTATTAAATTAATTATTGTGAAAGTAAAGACTATGTGGTTCATTCTTTTTTCTTCTCAATATGTTTTAATCATGGTCTGGCAGTTTGAGTAATTTATGCGGCCTACCCAAATGTCCTTTCTTTGGTAGTGTTCGTCGAATCGTTAAGCTCCTTAAGTTTTGAGTTGAGCTGCACGATTACTGACAAATGCGTGCACTGACTGGACAGGCCCAATCATTCTGTGTCGATTTTCCTCAAAAGACCATTTCAGACACAAATCTACATGGTCTTCACATGATCTAACCAACATTATGTCTGGACTTTAAAAGAGACTATGACCTCTGAGTTTGTTGCAGCTTTTCTTCTCAGAGTAGTCAGATAGGAAACGCCGACGTCATCTAGTTTTTATAAGATGATTGACGTGTAAAAGTGTTTGTACAAACCTACTTACAGAAATAAAATCATTTAACCTTGTCTTTTATTATAGAAAATAGCAGGCCCGACTGACTTAGTCCTGTCCAAATTTCAATTAAAAAAAACCCCATAGAAAAAGGACTTCAGTTCTTCCCGAATTTGTGTTTTTTTTCGGGTAACCTTACAAATTTTTCTTTCCATAAAAACCTAATTCGGACTATTACGAACATTACATGAAAATAATGATACGCTTACCAATGTACCAATAGTATTTCATTTTTATTCATATTTCGATGTTGCTGTCAATCAGCAGTAAACATACCTTAGTTCAATTACGAATACTATGTCGTTTTCTACACAAAATAAAAGCTTATAGCTGACTACTACGTAAATTAAAGAAGTTACAGATAGTTTTTTATATGGCTATCTTGAACAAGAAGCCCAGCTTATACAAAGCCTTTCTTTAGTTATGTAGAATATGTAGACGAGTGCTATTTGCATCCACTTATTACCTACGATTTTAACTTAATTTCGCCGTCATTAGTTTTCTTTGCATCAAACATCGTTTACGTTTCGTTTCGTCAATTTACAAGTATTTCCATTCCAAGTAGTTTGTAAGCAATTAAACGTCTAAAAATTGCATTAGCACTGTCCGTTGTCAGAGAGAAAAAAAAACACCCACGTTCTTTTTTTTAATTTTCTATCACTGACGAGGAGGTTTCATTCTAATTTTAAAGTGAAACTAAAGGACTGTTGATTTTTGAATTAGATTAAATTCATTTGTTATGTGATATCGTAAGTAATTCATTCTTAATGAAATATTATAACAAAACTAATGTTCTCACGAAACTTGGCCCTAATTTCGTCTAGATAACGCCTTAATCGTGGAGGAACATCGCTCAGGCAGTTTCGCGAATCGCCAGTCATCGCACTTGACACATTCTATTAATTATTTTCCTGTACAGAAAAACCTTTTTATTTTTCTTTTTTCACCAGCCTTTGGAAAGCGCGTAGGTTTTAATCAAAGTGCTCTTTTATATTTTTATGCAAATGTTAAAAGACAATAAAAGGTTATTCTCGTGTTTTTATCGTTGGTTCTAAAAAGTTAGTGTTAATGTTATTGAGGTATAAAATATAATTGAATTACCTCAAAGTGTTCTAATTAAAGACTTAATTATGTTGAGCCGTTTGTTATAAATCGTATCATCATTTTGACAAAAATAAGTTATAGTTTTATGTTAATTTATTAAATTAAACTTAGGGTACATGTTCATCTTACGTCTACACCAATATTAACAACATTGCCATGCCTACCGGTACGTACATTTATCCTCAGGAAAACAACTTTTATAAAACAATCTACATCATAAAAAAAAAACGCTAAAGACCTAACAATGTCGTTTTCAGACATTCATGTCGACCTTTCGTTCTATATTTAAATCACTGTGTACCTTAACATTCCTGACATAACAAAGCGGTAAAAATGACCTTGCCTTACCTGTTAAAGCCGTAACAACACGATTCCACCACACACCAAACTTTACACAAAAAAAAAAATAGTTTACCACAAAAAAGTATTCACTATCTAAGTATATAACACCGAATTAAAAAGTTTAAATACAATCACAACCACTTTTTTTTTAATCTTGTCACTTACTACACTCACACAAACACTTCGATTTTCGAAATAGTCGGGTTTTTAAATCGCGATGTGGCACACGTTCGTACATGCAGCCTAAAGGCGGTACACTGGCTGAAATACACGAAGTTTGCCGACAGACGGGGGTGTTGTCGTCTCTTTCTAGCGCGAAGGAACTCGAGGGGTTGAAGAATTTCGCAATTAAAAATCGTTAATAAACACGATTATATGACGTAGCGATAAAGTAAGGAATGAAAATGTGTTACATACAGATACGTGATGAGTTAGCGAGGTTTGTTTGCTGTTTATTTTATTTATTTGTACGGTTTTCGGTAGAAATATATACGTTAGTACGAAACGCGGCTTGTTGTAATTTGTTGCTCGTTTGGTGGAAGTATTTCGTGTTGTGTGTTCACGTTTCTCTGAGTAAAATGTGAAGCAGTTTTAAATAATAAAACTAATGTGCTTGGTTGTAACAAGTAAACGGTATTTATGAAAGTGTCCGAGAAGATACCTGCAATTGCTGTGTTTTATTGGAAAGGTATTTGTTCCTCGTTTGTCTAGTAGCCGCTACTGCTGAGCATGAGGTAATGGGTTCGATTCCCAGGTCGAGCAAAATGTTATTGAGTTTTTCTCTCTGGAATTTCTCAGTAGCAGCACGGAGTATAGATTTGTACCCGGTTCACGGCAATAGGCTCGCTCCCTATTACATGGGCCTTAAAACATAACTGGCGAAATGTGGGTGTACTATAGATACACCTCTGCCTAAACCTTCGGAGGAACAAGGCGTGATGTTATGTTTATGTTTTATTAATTTCTGTACCTACTGGAGATGTTTCCTCTAAGGTAGCTATACAAAATACTAAAATACCAACTTGGTGTTGCTAGGTTGCCAACCGATCATCTGCCTAGCATTCTTTCAACAATGTTGGGGTCAGCTTCCAGTCTGACCAGATGCAACTGAGTACCGGTATTTTACTTGGAGTGACTGCCTATCTTACATTTTCTTTTCCTTTTTTTTTTAGAAAATCTTAGCCCCACACTAGGAATTTCTCCTGTATTGTGGGTGCGTTTACAAACATTCAAACTCAAAAATCAAAATCAAAATCAAAATATTTTATTTTACATAAACCAACATGGCCACTTATGGAACGTTAGAAGCTAGGTGCACGGTTCCAATTGGTTGTTTCCTATGGAGAAGAGCCGGCAAGAAACTCCACTCCTCTTTTAAAAATAAGGGGCTTTTACAATGTTACCAATTACAGTGTTGATAGATATGCGAGGACAGTGTAGGCCTGTCAACAAGTAACAGGTACTCAACAAAATATAAAAAGGTCCACAAATCTATAGTCTACAAGTTAGGTCTACAACGTTCTCACATACACAAACAGCCAGACCCGGAACAACTACTTATATATCATACAAATATTTGTTTGAATCGAACCCGCGACATGCAACGCAGCAGTCAATAGCTTAACCACTGCGCCAACCATGCCGTCAAAACCACAATCTGACCTCCACAACCCAGTTACTGGGTAATACGATACCCCTTAGTAAGACTAGTTGTCAGACTTTCGGGCTTTTGACGACCCGTAACGACTGTCAAAGATCCACGAATGACATCCGGGATCGACGGCTCAACGTGCTTTCCGAGATACTGAGGGGACACCCATCCGCGGGCCTACCGCGGCGCGTAATTTAACCTGATAGATCGACCCTTGCGGCTGTTATTACTTACCTACAAGCACAACCGATACCTACCAAAAAAAAATTGGAATTATTTTATTTTATTCAAGAAAACTTGGAAAATAGTGGCGCTGATCAATGCTTGGTCTTCTCTCTGTATTTGAGAAGAGGTCTTTACTTGCGATCTTTACATGTAGACAAACATTTTATATTAAGTATTATGACAGTTCATCGATAAAGGAAAACATCGTGACATTCAATTAAGTAGAAAAACCAAAAACTGTATGGGGTTGACATAAGCTATCGAAATGTCACGTGATCATAGGTCAACGAATCGAAATTAGCTAGACAATAACAACATTCGATTCTATGAAACCAATCGACGGCGTCGAACGATTACTTCCATAGAGATGCGTAGCCAAGTGGCAGTTTTTGACAAGCGTTATCGCTAATTTTCGATTCGTATGGTGGGAACATTAGCGAACGCGATAGCGATTGTAGAAATAGAATCGCTCCGAAGCGAATGCCATTTGTCGAGGCCCTCTGGACTTTATAACGTAACATCACGCCTATTACCCCGAAGGGTTAGGCAGAGTTGTCAAATAGACATAGTACACTCACATTTTGCCAGTTAAGTGTTAATATAAGTCTGAAATCGCGGGCCCGACTTGAGCAAGCGTGGTGATCAATTCTCGTGCCTTCTCTCTATGAGAAGAAGCCTTTGACCTGCAGTAGGATAGTAATAGGCTGGTATTATAGCAGTACTAAGACGAAGCATGCCTATAATCTCTATAACTACAAACCTAAAGGCCATTCTCCTCTAGTCTGACATCTATCAAATAAGTAAATGCTTCGTCAACACATCTCGTAAACTAACTTGACACATAAGTTACAATGTCTTTGACTTTCATTTGTCGACATGTTTCTGACGACTTTCAACTTAGGTATTAAGTTAAGCAATATATCTTGTTATTAGTTTGCTTGAATAGAAAAATAAAGCTCTTATCGACAGCTTTGAGTGCGACGTACTTTATTTAAGTGCTTAGATAAATCTTTTGCTAAGACGTAGTAGGTACGAAATAATATTAAACACTACATCGTTCTAAGATTGCTAATGATTGCGTAATGCAATCAACAAAAGAGTTAAGTAGGTAGGTAAGTATGCAGTCCGTTAATTTCAACAACCCGGCTTTGAAGAAGCTGATGGAGGCTAATTAAATATAAAAATAAATTGCTAATGAGTTTAATTGTTTACCTATGTAATTACATGTGTAGGCTCGTGAGATATTTTCACGCCTATCTAGAAAAATCTATTTACTTGAGACTAGACAAAAAACTTATTTATTAAAAAAATAAATACAACGGACATCCAAAAATAACAAAGTTAAATATAACTTTCATTTCGGAAGTCGGTGTCTTCGTTTATTACCATCGACTTCCGAAATGAAAGTTATTTTTCACTTTGTAATGTTGTTTTAGGAAGTTGATTTTGTAAAAAAGTTTTTTTTTTTCACTTTTTGCTGTCTTTACATAACTACCCACCAATTCATATACCACTACTTGCTATGCAAACAAAAGTGACGGAAAGTTTTATAACATCATCAACATACACAAAGTGGATTAAATACTTTTTATTGAAACTAACTCAAAAACTACCAAAAAAAGCTTAATAAAATTGAATAATGAATGTTCAAAATCGGTCCATAATTGATGAAAATAACGATAAAAATACAAACAGACGACCATAGTACCTCCTCCTTTTTTGAAGTCGGTTAAAATCCCCCAGGATTAGCTACTTACCTCTACATCCGACTTATTGGGAAAATCTCACTCTGACCAGCATATGCCACTGTGTACACAGTCTAACAACGTTGGCTTGTCCCAGCGAGAGTGTTGCTAGATTGTTGAGTGTTACCCGTTCGAAAACGCATGTGATTTGAATAATCCGCAGCGACAAGCTAAGTTACTTAAATTTTGAGTGCAACTTGATTCAAGAATGTTTTTTTAGCTAATACTGTGTATGTGTTATACATACATAGTGGTTTGGGTATTTAGAGTTCCTTGTGTAGGTGGGTAAACCTTTCAAACGTCAGATAACGTCAGATAACGTCAGATATCATTATCCTGATAATTTTGTATTTTTGCCAGATTTTGTACGGAAAATCTGTCAAAAATTCAAAATTATCAGGATATACCTGATTTTTGAAAGATTTACCCAGGTACTGTGTGGGATGGGTCAAATTGTAGATTAGAGATTAAACAAAAATTATAAGGGTATTAAATTAACTTAGCACGTTTAAAAAAAACCCGAAGAATTGCCAAATTTAAGTGGTAGTGGGCAGAGGACATTGCTCGCAGAACGGATGGTCAATGGGGCTGAAAGATTTTGGAGTGGTGACCACGTACCGGAAGACGTAGCGTTGGAAGGCCTTCCACAAGATGGAGTGATGACCTGGTGAAGGCTACAAGAATCCGCTGGGTGCGAGAAGCACAAAACCAGTCCAGTGGCGGTGGTGGTGCTTGGTTCAGGCCTATGTCCAGCACTGGACCTCTTTCGGCTGAAATTATGATAATGATGATGTTCAAAAAAATCTTTTTAAGTTAGCAAACAAATCATAAATGGTAACCACCGTCTTAGTACTATGCATGCATAATCAGCCTATAGTGTTCCCACTGCTGGGACACAGGCCTCCTCTCTGTGAGAGGGAGTGGGCTGTAATCTACCACGCGGGCCCAGAATACACGTGATAGACCGGATAGATGGCACATGTCTTCGCTTTTTTGGTTCTATGACATGCCGGTTTCCTCCCGATGTTTTCCTTCACCGTTTTCAGAGCAGTGGTGATGAAATTATTTACACAAAGTAAAGCGCCTGCCTGGGTTTGAACCCACGACTCGTAAGTCGGGGCTGATACCACTGGGCCACCACTGCTCCTGCTTAGTACAATGTACATCTGAAGTAACAGAGACATCGTACTTTCGTAAAATATATCTCTTACCCCGTGTCCACTAGCTACACATTCACGCGTCTTGCGGCAGCGACTATGAAGAAAACAAAAGAATGAAGTTGTTTAGAGCATGTCACGAGACACCGCGACGCGACTTGCAGAGCGACTACTTAACTTGTACACTGTAGATTGGCAGACCTTTTTCTATTTTGTTGAGTACCTGTTACTTGTTGACAGGCCTACACTGTCCTCCCATACCTATTAACACTGTAATTTGAAAACATTGAAAAAGCCCCATTTTTTTAAAACAGTAATCGTGTAATTTCTTCCCGGCTCTTCTCCATAGAATACGATCAATTGGAACCGTGCACCTAGCTTCTGACGTTTCATAAGTGCCCATGTAGGTTTAAGTGAAATAAAATATTTTGATTTTGATTTTGACAGACGGAAACAGGAGACGCGGCGCGGGCGTGTTGCTTGGCGCAACTCGCATCGCTCGAGGCCGTGAACGGGGCCATACACCGGAATCAAACCGTAACACAGCAAAGCTGCTTAGTGATAAAAATAAGTAGGTAGGTATACTACTTAGCTTACTTAGGTATACGGTAGAACTTCCCCAGACACAATTAAAGATTATATAAACCTTCGGAATCACGTTTTCCTTCCCACAAAAATAACTAAGATTTTACTACGATTGGCACGTCCCATATTTCCCGTCTACATACCAAATCGACAGTAATTTTATCCATCTAGCAATTTCTCGGTTAACTTTCACTAAATTGGTATCTTTCGACGTCCAAATGTCATCGATGAAACTGACATTTGAAATCGAAATGGTAGTTATAAAATATTAAATTTATTTTAACTGGTAACACGTACTACGCGACTAATAAAAGTTTGAAATGACAATAGTTATCTGTGCTGACAAGTGATCGACGGAATTAAAATAGTAAACTAAACTTTTATACGTGGGAAGCGGTCCAGCAATGGACGGCTTCTGGTTTATTATATTAACGTAAATTATGATTAACTCGTACATTTTCTCTTTCATGGCTTATATTGTAACATGGTTAATCACGAGTTTACACATAAAAAAATTAAGCTATATTTATAATGGGCCTAATCTTTGAAAGAAGCATGCGCTTTGAATATCATAAAAAACTGTATCAAAATTCTCGAAAAAAAAACGAAAATCGCTTAAATTGTTTTACCAAAACAGAAAAGTAAAGAACAACACATTTTACTGCTAAACATTGTGTGAAAAAGTGCCATGATCACCTTCCTTGGTAAACCAAAATAGCGATCGCGTTTTGTTTTTATTAATACTTTAGCAAACAGAGGATGTTTTACATCCATGACAAGCTCTCGTCATCATAAACATGATGTCATGTTGTAGAATTAATTATGCAACGTGTTTTTGATACAATCACACGGTCCAACACAGAAACAGTGTTTACAACATGTTTTTATGTTTATGTTTCGTCAGTGTAAAATAACAGTTAGTCGCATTTTACGACACATGTACGAGAGGGAAAGGATATAATATTAATTAAATTGTTAAATTGATGTGGAAAACAAACATGTGCTTATGTCCATGTTAACTGTTGCCTGTGTGTGTCTACTCGTATCTTATTAAAAAACGTGTTTTATTAGTGTTGTAGGTACTCGAATTCTGTTTATTATATTCAAGAAATAGTCTATAGGCTGTATGCCAAATATTGGTCTCCGTTTAGCTATTTAAATGTGTGCAAACATCATTCATGCAGAGCATTTTAGAGCAGTGGTGGCCCAGTGGTATCGGCCCCGACTTACGACTTGTAGGTCGTGGGTTCGAACCCAGGCAGGCGCTTTACTTTGTGTAAATAATTTCATCACCACTGCTCTCAAAACGGTGAAGGAAAACATCGCGAGGAAACCGGCATGTCCTAGAACCAAAAAATCGAAGACATGTGACATGTACCAACCCGCACTGGGCCCGCGTGGTAGATTACAGCCCATTCCCTCTCAAAGAGAGGAGGCCTGTGTCCCAGCAGTGGGAACATTATAGGCTGATTATGCATTATGCAAACATCATTCACAATCTTTTTCTTCTAAGAGATGGCCGTCTTTTGTCGTTGTTATACTTTCACACCGAGTTGTGTCTTGAAATGAGATTTGCACTAATCTACATAGAAATTTTGATGTTACAAATGTCCATGCATTTCATATAACTTAGATTCTTCTCACGGACCCGGTGGCATATTGCTAGGCAGTGGCCACATTGCTTCATAAAATAAGTTATTTTAAGAATATTTTTGCACTTTTCTACATTTGCTTACGCCTTTTCTCTTAGCCTCAATCTCATCACTAAACGTAAAGTATATTTTCTTCCAAAAATATACAATTTTGCAACAGCTACGCTACCACAAATGGAGGTGGTCTGCAAACGAGTGCGACGCAAGGAATTAACTTTAAGTGCACATTGGAAAATAGGTATTGTTTATTCATAGTGAATTTTAAAATCATTATTTGTCTTTTGTCTTCTTTACTAAGAAAATTTAAAGAATAGTCAATTCAAAAAGCATTTGATAAAAATGTAAACAAATGGATCCGAAAACGTACCAAGTAATTGGCACTTTTCCAATAGCCAATTTGTAGTGCCACTTACCAGCTGAGTGCTTTGATTTGATTGTTCCAATACTTAAACCCGAAATTCTTATTTTAAATTACCATTAAGATGTATTTCCCAATGAGGTTAATTGTATGACCTCAATTACGTCGAAGATTTTTCAAATACAATTTGAAAATGTTTATCAAACTATAATTGTTTGAAGAATTGGTGAGATATAGAGTTGAAACCTTCTAAATACAGACGAATGTGTTACTAATTTCCTATAGTGAGTGATTGCCAAAGAATTTAACTTGAACAGGGTTTGTTTACACTTTCATCAGATACTTTTAGAACAGACAGTAGTGCTTTCAGATCGTGTGCAGCTTAGCTACGTTTGCTTAGATAGCTGCACCTGACTTATATATCCAAAAAATCTGAACTAATAAAAATAGTCATCCATATTGTGTGACAATAACGGGTGTAAAAAGACACTTTAACGATGCCAAGAGTCACTTGTACTCCCCGTCGTTGTTATAATTTTTTTTGTACTGGACCATACCTTCTTTTTTTTTGGGTTGGCAAATTCTCAAATGACCTCTCCCGCTCTGGGCGGAGCGGGAGGGCATGTCAGACTCTTACTGACTAAAACCCACCCGTGTTCCTTCAGTTGCTTGTGCGCCAGGGCCACGGTAACTCTTTCGAACAATCCGCGACGCCGGCAGGCATCGGCCCTCGTCAATGGTGTTGACATCTCTTAGAGGCGCGCGTGGAACACGACGCGCCGTCGACCCAGGCCTGGTTCTTACCGGACGGCGAGCTGCCCATTGCTCGCCGTCCGCAAGCCCGCGCCTACGGGTGGCTGGTAATCAGCTATCGACTCCCGACGCCCAGGGGTTCTCCTCCTGTAGCAACTAGGGGCGGAGAGCCTTCTGGTTACGGAGATATTGAAAGTCAAAATTCCAACTGTTACTGTTTCTTTAGAAGTTTTTAATGTTATGACACAACTTTAAATACCTCCTGGGCCCCTCTACCGTTGCATACACCCATAAGCATTATGTTTTGCTTACGTTACGTTGCGCACTACCGTAAAAATCGATTTTTCACACCGAAATTAAAATTCGTTTCTCAGCAATTATTTTTGTGCTATTTTACTTAGTTTGATGTACAAAATGCGTAGTTGACGGCTATGTGATGGGTCTTTTTACACCCTGTATAGACACAACCTTACCCACTTTTGCATGTCTGTAACGTAATAGTAGTGCGACTGTGAAAATAGTGAAAATCCGTCACGTCGCCATGACGTGACGACGCGTTGCACATAAATTATGGACACTCTACTACGTTTGGCAGTCGAACAAGTAAAAATACTGTCGTGTGGAGACTGTGAAGCTTTTTAAAACTGTGCTTGAGAGAGACGCTTTCTTGAGGATTGCATTTTTTTAAATTAGAAACTTATCGCCATCATCACCATCCTCTGCCCGACTTCACGAGTCTTGGGCATAGGACTCTCATTCCAGTCAGCCAGTCTCATCCAGATTGAACCCTCGGTGATAACAATGATATCCATCCATCTTGGTGCTGGTGGACTGATAATCCTACTTTGAATTTAGAAGCTGAGTCTTTATTGATAAGATATATTTATACCTACTCCTTTTTATCGACTTTGATAATTGCAGACTTATTTTCTTACGTGCGCCCAGCACTTTGGCATACCTAAAGCTATGTTAATGTTTGTTTAACATAAAGGCACGATACGCGACGCAATACAAAGGCACCGCCTGCCGCGCGGCGAGCGGTGCCTTTGTGTCGCGTGTCGCGCCTATTTGTAGGAGCCCTAAAGGTGTTTGTATCTAAGAAATCACATTTCGGTGAAAAACAATTACGGTTTTCCCTAAAATACCCTTAAAAGTTGTTTTAATATGGTGATCCTTCGTCAAAAAATCAGCCTGTATACGAGTTCCTTCTTCAAAAGATCATTCTGTATACAAGTTCCTTCTTCAAAAAATCACGCTGTATACGAGTTCCTTCTTCAAAAAATCACGCTGTATACGAGTTCCTTCTTCAAAAAAACAACCTGTATACGAGTTTACTTTTCATTAAACTCTGCTATACCCACACTCCGGTAATAATAAAGATATTTATTACATTTATGCGCTTGTAATTGACGTGTGGTTTGTCTGGTTATTTTGGCGTCAAATACAGAGGAAAACGTATGGAGAACTTTTGAAATACAAGCTTTTTTTTAATTGCCTCTTATTTGTTTGACCTAAATTCCTTTAAACAAATCCAGATGAGATTTGCATCACCCATTTCATCAGCCAGATTTGAAACCTAACTTGCGGACTTCACTTTAAAGGGAAATAAGTACACTAAGCGGAACCTCGGTGGAGTTTCAATGGCGTGAGACCAGCGGGGTAGTTACGTAACACACTAACAGTAGGAATGCGTTTCATTTTGACAGTTCAACAACATTCATTGCATTATTTACGTTGTTGAGCAGACAAATTTTTCGAACTTATGAAGCAATGGATTAGCAATAGGCTTCAAAATGATTTAGATTGTGATAGTGTGTTACGTAATTATGATGCAGCTTATACTAATTTTCTCAGTGACGTACAGCCTACTGAGGTATAGAGACATTTTTGTAATCACAATGTTATTTAACGTGTCTCTTGTTTGTATTGACTGACCTAATTCTTAAAATTGGATACTACTGTAGCGGTATCAACATCGCTACTTGCGAGCTACACGTCATATTGACGTCACGCAAATCCTGCATCGCGCAAGCACAGTTTACCGCGCGACTAGCATGTATACAACGTCCCGACATCAACCGTCGGGCAGTAGCCCACCAGACACAACACCCGTCTGGTCGGAGGATCCTCCCATTTCCATAGAGTATGAGTGAACTTTACATCCTGTTCCTCATACCTCTATACTACCTACCAGTGGCGATGGTTCCAACCAACTCGATTCCTACCGGCTTCCCTTTGAAAAATGGCAGTCAATATTCTGTAGACAAATAATATAATCACATTAAAGATAATTGTACTCCGGCTTACATCTTACGAAAATTGACCCATCGCTACTGTTACTTACTAACTTTCAAACTTCTGATTTCCTGTTTTGCACTCACAAATCAACGTGTTTTTGACATATCTTACTTTAGAAGTCTGAACAACAGCACAGTAAATACAGCTGTTCTATTGCTCTAAAATCTCACCGTGAAAACTTAGGTGAACAGGAGCTGTCAATAAAGTCAAAGTCAAATCATTTATTTCAAATAGGCACATAAAAGGCAGTTTTGAACGTCAAAATTTACAAGAAAATAGAATTGATTCTAGTTGTCCCTTCCAAAAGGTAGTTTCGTATGGAAAAGAATGGGCAAGAAACTCCACCGTTACTCTTTTAAACATGTTTTACAATATTATTTATACATTAATTATATAATTATACTAGCTGACCCGACAGACGTTGTCCTGTCTTAACTATGAATGTTATTTGTCGTTTGGTTTTAGTTTTGACTATTGACTAAAACTAAAACAACTGACTCATTTATCAACCGATCCCTCTGTGTTTAACGATATTTGCAGCGCGCATTCTGTCAGTTGCTGACAGTTATTTCAAACAACTGACAGTTGTGTAAAATTAATATTGGCGTTAAGTTTTCTTAAATTTTGTAACGTTCCGATCAACTTCCTTATTTTTTTATTTCATAAGATTCTTCTCCTGACAATAATGAACACAACAAAAAAAAAAATAGTGAAATCGGTCCAGCCGTTCACGCGTGATGGCGTGACCAAGGGAAATAGGGATTCATTTTTATATAGATAGATATAATATATAGATTTGAAGACGATGCTCCTTGAATAAAATTACTATACCACAATAGGTAAAAAGAAGAAAATAATGTCAATCACTACTATCAAGTGGAATGACATCTCACTTCACCTTCCACGGTGAGTGTTTTATCGAAGAGACCGGCAGAACAGTAAGTGCTGATCCAAAGACACCACAGTGATAAGTAATAAATCAACATGACGCGACGTTTTAGTATACCATAAACATCACAACATAAGATATAAAATATAAGCATAAAGAAATATAATATAATATCAGATAATGACTCGAACTTGGCCCATTTTGCGTCGCATCCATGAAGTGCTGGAATCATCACATTTATCATTTGGTGCAGGGATCGTAAACCTTTTTATGTAGAAACATTTATTTGCAAAAAATTTAACGGTTTTTTTTACCGTGCTACGACTACAAAGTTTTTATTTATTTATGTACTTACACACAAAACACTTAATACAGAAACATACATAGAGATAGAAGAGCACAAATGTACTGTTTATTTCATTAGCTTCCAGAAGACTTTCAACAGGAGAGTTAGATGAGAAACGTAGACATAGTTTGAAAAAAAGTAGTGTACAGTCGCCAGCAGGGCAAGCTACAAATTCGAAACTGTCAAATTTCTCCAAACAATTTTAAACCTTAAGATGTTAAAGATTAAGTTCAAAATCGAATGAGAAAATCTGACAATTTGTGGTAACTTGATGTGCTGGCGACTGTACATTGCAAATCGCCAATCTTCATCTAACTTATGCCTTATCTGTATGAAAAGAGGCCTATGCCTTGTTGCAATGGGACAATTGGATTGTATTATCTACGCAGTGTACCCACGAACCAATTTCGATAGGTAATACAAACAAAAACCATAATTTGGATAATGATAGTATTTTCTTTGGCAACCAGGTAATGCATTTTCAATTATCTCGATGATGAACCTGCAATTTCTGCCATTATGCGCTTCTATAATTCAGGTAAGTAAAATGTACGGAAATATATTAAGACGCTTTTAAATCGTCCACAATAACATTATAACGTGCATGTATTTCCATACATTTTATGGAAGTGGACGTGGACGTCCACGATAATAACGTCAAAGGTTCACCATCCCTGGTATAGTAGGTAGACATGTTTTTATTTATCTACGTACGTCGTCTGTCGAGACTCGAGAGAGAGGATAATGCATAAAATATTATTGCTATCGCTTCCATTTTGGCTGGAGTGGGGGAAATATGGCGTGTCCATATTGATATTGTAGACGGTAGTGGAACTGAGATTTAGCGACTTATTTCTGTCGATAGGTGTTGTAAGTAGCGATTAGGGCGAGCTTCCAAAAGTACCTACAATATTTTGTTGTTTCCGAATAAATACCGGTTATTATTTACCCTTCAAGGTACTTTTAGCAGAGACAGCCAAACTTTATCAAAGATCCACACCAGTATACACAAAGTCACGTCTTTTCCCATCGGGGTAGACAGAAACTATAGAACGGAACACATGCTGCGATCCTTACATAATAGCTTTTATAAACTATAACTTTGATTCTAAACAAAGCTCTTACAAAATCTTAAAATCTGGTTAAAAAACACTTCCTCTCTCCTTAAACATCATCATTCCATTTAGTTTCCTTGCTCTTGTTTCATGTTTATTATTGATAAGTATATGTTTTATGTATATATGTATTTGTTATATATGTAAATGGTACAACACTGACTACCTGCATTATTGTATCTCCTTCTCCCTTGAATCCATCCAAAGGTTGTCTGTAAAAGATCGCTTTTAGCGATAAGACCGCCCATTGTGTCACCCTATGTAAAATTCGAATATCTTCTAATTCTAATTCTAAAATCTGTAATTTTTATGGTGTACATAATAAAGAGTATTTTAATCTATTCTATTCTTAGTTGAATTAAGAAAGTCAAATCTTGATTTCGTGACAGTATTGAATTTCCGCAATTTCCTACATAAATCTTTCAGTGCAACCACCGTCTCTTCAGTACATTTATGGTATCGCCATTTACCTAAGCTCACTGATTCATATGGTAAAAAATGAAGTTATTAAATCTACCATAATAATAGGTGAAATTAAAAAACCCCCGACACAAAAGAGCTGATGACGTTGAAACGGCTGAATCGATAATTGATAAACACATGAACCACCACCGATAGAAAACTTGCTTTCCAATAAAAAAACCGCATCCAAATCGGTTCACCCGTTTAAGGCTGCTCTCTCGAAAAAACCTTGAAAAAAACATGCAGATGAAGCAACTTTTCGTCGGCATTTACAGAGAAATTGCATCTGAAAAAAAATGTTAGTAATCTACATGATATAATACGTAATTTGGTTTTGCTATAATTTTTCTATCGGCATCACAAAATAAAATAAAAATACACAAAATCACCTCCAAATCATTGAGATGAAACCATTTTACTCCTTCGTTTTTTATCAAAAGAATATAAAAAATATATCTACTGCTTTGCAATACAAAGGAAAATGATATCGTTTTGTTACTTTTTTTAAATATGTATTATTTTTATTGTAATAAAATAAAAAGGCGTCCGAATAATGACTGCGTCTACGTCACCCCCGCACTCGTCCTTAGATTCAGTTGGTCGTTAGCTCCGCCCAAATGCTCAAGGTTATTGGCATTATTACAAGCCTTAAGAGCTACAATGCCACAGACAGACCGCACACACACACACATAGCAGTCAAACTTATAAAACCCTTCTTTTTGCGTCGGGTGTCAAAAAAAAAAACAGTAAGTAACTTAGTCCAAGTAGTAGCCGTGTTATTATAAAACACGATCTAAAATTAACCTTCGAGCCAGTTTTTGTACTTCGAACTTTATGTCGACTTTAGTTAAGTTCTTAATACAAAATTGACAACCTAAGACCGGACTAAGTTGACAGTTTTTTAAAAGGAACTGTATTTTGATTCGTGTTACGTTCTTATTTCCACCATATACTCTACGGTTGGAAAAATAGAACAAGACAGGTCTCCTCGCCCCCTTCTATCATTCATCACCCCTCTTACGCCCAGTGCCAAAACCATAGACAATTTACAAATGTCACTGTCAAATTTAGGCAGTTTTAAAATTTTCACAGGTTTTGTGGTTGATCAAGTGAATTCTGCGTTGATTAATTTCCGTAGTTATTAAACCTCTCAGTGATTAAACTGTAATATTTTGCATTGGTAGTGCAAAATGTACGACAAGTGTTGTATCGAACATTGCGGGAAATAAACGAAAGGACAGTAAAATGCATCCGTTTCCTGTTAGTGAGATAAGAGTCAAACAGTGGCTTCTGAGCATTAAGAGTGATTATTTTCACAGCTTAAGCGCGCAAGAACTTCAAAAACTCAGTGTGTGAAGACTTTTAAAAAGGTTCATCAGTGAAAAGTATTGGCTCAAACTTGGTTCTTATCTATCATTGTTTTCGACCGATGAAATTACCTCTTTGTTAACCACAAAAATTGACGAAGGTTCGTACGTAATTAATAAAAAAATGGAAAATCTCTTCCTCATTGGATTTTAGCTACTAACAGCAAAAAAAAAATTGAGATCTGAATACAGTACAACGAGGTAATTGAGGCTTTCTGTGTCAGCCTTTGCCAAACTCAATATCTAAATTAAAAAAAAAGAACTGTCATGTTCTAAACTTCCAACTTTTGACAATCTATATCTGTAACCATTTTCTCTCTATGGGAGTGGGTCGCCAGATACGTAGTAGCTCTATGTAGTCTGTGGTTTAAACCATGTCTAAAGAAAAACCTTGATTTGTTATAGGATAGAGTTTTAATAACTTCAGACCTTTCAAATACCCAAAAGACAAAAGATACATGAAAAATATGTTTACCATATTTCGGGTTCGAGAACCTCGCACGTTCATTGGACCCTTCGCCGTTTAACCTAGCAGCCTTTCTGCTTCTCATAATTCCTTTTTAATATATTTATAAGGGATAGCTTCAACCGCAATCTGTTTCCAGAAATTGGAATATTTTTTACTTGATCCCAAGCGCTGCGTGCTTACAAACTTATTTTTGCGGTCGAGAAAAAATAATTCACTATCTTTCGCATATGTTTAAGTTCCATTTCTAGTTGTGTAGACTATTTTTTTAATGTTGTAAGGATTGGAACAGGAATGTATGCTGCGTTACATTATATTATATTACAGATGCCGATGTTTATGTACTCAAATGAATTGTGTGTATTATTTATGGTACGTTTGTTTACTTTTCCGGGATTAGTGTGTCAATGGCCGTGATAACTTGGTTCGAAATGGTTCTTTATTTGGATTTACCATGGTTGTGTTAAGGTAACAGAAACATGAAATATTAAAATACCTATTTTCTTTCATGATGCTTGATTAACGACAGGAACGGTTGGTCTCTGCGGTACGGTTCGCAGATATGGCTCTTGCACTGAGCCAACTTTTATTTATTACTAGCTGACCCGCCAAATATTGTTCTGCATTTTTTTTTTTCGATATTAAATATGTGACGGAGAAGGTCTCTCGTTATCTTCAGCCATATTTTAACTACTGTGGGCGTACCATGGGTAGTGTTGGTTATTGTGCAATAGAAAAATCGTTTGCAGTTCAAATCAAATTACTTATGATTTACGATCAAATTAATCACACTAGCGAATCACACACCGTAGGTACACGACACAACTATACGGAACGCGTGACAGTCCCTAGGGTGGAGGTACTGTTCTCCTCGAAGGCAGAATGGTAAGTGTCCACTCGTCCCATCAGCGGTCCTCCATCACCCAGGCTCTGTCATAGCATGAAGTTAGCCGAGTATGCACGTCATCGCGACGGTGCTGCCACCTCCCGGAACTCGTGCTGCGCTTGGTTTAGTGTCCATACTAATGACCGTCTCCGGCATATACTTTACGACCTATTCTCATACCTACCAAATATTCATATTTGTTTTTATAAAAATTGGTCGAGCCGTTTCGGAGGACGACCACAAACACAGTGACACGATATTTTTATAAATATAAGAAAGTTGATCTACAGATTTTCCTTGGTATACTCCATCCGTATTCTAAAATTAAGTGGTGAACAAGCTGACGCGATGGCCAAACTGATGGTAAGGTGTCACAACTGGCTATGGTCATCTGCAATACGAGAGGCATCACAGGTACTAAGCCATCCCAGACACAAAACTGAAATTTTATATCTCATGTGCTTTTAATCACAAAGGTATCCATACCCTCAAACCAAAATACAAAAACGGTGCTTGGTGGCATAAATTGCTATAATACTTTCTTTGTCGAGTCTCTTCAGCTTTATGAAGAAACTCGTCAAAGAAAGCATTAGTAGTAATGCTCATCTTTATGTGCATTACTACTAATGACCACTCCCTATAATTTACAGACCGTTATTGGTTAAAATTAAAACTCTTGTATCTTTACCAATAATGAAGCAAAGACCTCAAAGGTTTGCATAGTAGACCCAACCATATGGAAGTACCTGTCACAGGTAAAATTAGCTTACGAATCTATTTACATGCCCAGTTTGACAATTCAATTTTAAAAACCTCCAATATAAACGAAAACTGTTTTTTTTTTGACGTGATTACATCTCATAAATCGATGAACGCCGGCTGCACGCACGAAAAAGCATAACTCATTGTCACGTTCCGCCTGACCCGATGACGTTATCACGTAAAATTATCGTCCGTAAACCGACTTTACAGACAACCATGTTTTCCTTTTTGTTATCTAAGAACACTCTCGGTCCAATCACCTTTCAAATAAAACAACAAAAAAACAAAATCAGTTCAGCCGTTTGGGAGCTACAATGCCGCAGACAGACACACAGATACTCACGATAAACTTATAACCAGTGATCGGAGTAGGTAGATTGAACTGGGGTCATTGATCCGAAACGTATATATTACTATGGACATTCCTCCGGAATTGGTGGATTATTAAAAAAAAACCGGAACTTATGTAGGAATTGTATTCTGCCAGAGTGGAAGGAGTCATTTGATGATTTGCCATCCTCAAAAAAAAGGTAGGAATTGTAATAAAATGAGCAATTTTATTCTTTATTATTCTTCCTATTTTTTTTTTTGTCACGATTTGACAAAACCCAACGTCCAATCAGAACAAAGGATCATGGGTGGTACAATAACCGGTTATCAGAACAATGCGTACGCCCGCCGGAAATACTAAATCCGGAAATACCGGAATTACTTTCCGGAAAAATGGCTTATCCATGTTATTCTTTCTGTGTGCATTTATGATACAAGTACTAAAAATCAATCTACCTACTCCGATCACTGCTTATAACACCCCTCTTTTTACCGGCGGGAGTTAAAATTTACCATTGGTAAGCAAAACGTTTCGTTTTTGTATAAAGGAACCGAGCATGAGCCATTTGTTCAACCGTTTCGACGTGATGAAGCATCAAAACCCTTTGCTTTTATCATAATTAGTTAACTCAAATAATGAGTCAAACTGCCGTCTGCTCTCCTCTATTCTTCAAAAGGGGTGAAATTACATACGAAACAAAATATACCTAAAACAACAAATAAAATACAATTATGAACTCTGGTTTTTATTTAGTGAACTGAACTGTTCTAACAATACTTTGTTTGCTGAAACAGGCTCCCAGACGTACCTACTGAATCGTTATGGCTTCTCTAATCTAATAACTTTGGAAACAATACCTACGAATTCAATATAATTTCGAATGCCGTGGGACTTGAAATAAAATTATAATAATGTTGTAGAACTCAGCATTATGAATAATTTATTTTAGAAATAGCTTTTGTACTTCTATTGATGCTTTTACGGGTGACAGATATTTTCTACCTCTTAAGTTTGATTGTATATAGTTGTACTACGATTGTACACAAAGAAACCATAAACGTACATTTGAAAAAGAAAAAAAAAATTGGAAAATCCAAAAGTGCAAGCCTCATAATCTCATTCAATTTTATGATAACGAAGTGTCCAGTCGTATTTTTATATTACTAATTACAATTAAACTACATTGAATTAGACGGTGATTTTAAAAATGACTCGATTAGTTAAGTTTATCGGGAGTTATCGTGACCACGCCAGGATCCATACATACAGACAAACGGACGTCCACAGATTTATTTTTTATATAGTTTTTTATTTAAATATCAAAATGTCTTTTGAAAATAACATGAGTGTGGAAACTAGTGTTTTTCTTGACGTTTGTGTGTGAATATTATTCTACAAGTGCGATATGAAGTAAATAGAGACATTTTTAGCTCAAGGAATTACTTGTTCTTTGTAAGGCGAGAGTAGAGCACTACCTCACGCGCTTTACTTATGAGGCGTGCAATAAAGGTAACTTATGTATCGTGACATAGCGTTTGCATTCTCATACAAAGAAGTTTCGAGCATTGGTCACCACGCATCCTTGGTGTGCAACATGAACGATGTAACCAATATTTTGTAACCATATTTTGATTTAAAAGAGTGTCCATGGAATTTCTTGCCCGTTCATCTCCATAGGTACCTACTAAGCTTTGGAATGGGCAACTAGCTTCATCTCTCTGACTGACCGACCCCTTGACAATTCAAAAGTGCCTGTATTTGCTTTATTTGAAATAAATGCTTTGAGTTTGAGTTTTGTGTTTTGGTGACTTGCCCATTGGGATGTGGCGACATCTATAACGCCACATGCAAGCTACGCGTAGCACTGGCGTCACGTAACATCCTGCATCACGCAAGCAGAGTTTACCGCGCAACTTCCCAACATCAATCGTCAAGCAGTTGCCCACCAGACACAACACCCGTCTGGTCGGAGGATCCTCCCTTTTCTATGGAGGATGAGTGAACTTTACACCCTGTTCCTCATACCTCTATACTAGAAGGAGTATTGTATGAGACAGTTAATATTCTTTTCACGATAACGATGTTAGCCTCATGGAGAAAGCTATTCAGTTTGATGGTCTTTACCACACCCTTAATTATGATCACAACTTTCTGATACATTATGCATATGAAGGCTGAAAAACTACCAAAGTTCTAAACAACAGACACCACAACAAGGCCTATTCATCACTACATAACTTCCTCAAACACCAATAGCAAGCCAAAGTTCTTATTTCTAAATGTAACACTAAAATCCTCCCTTTTCCCCACTCGTCCTGCGCTAATCACCATCGAGAGCCAGAAATATTCACGCTTTTTTTTAAGTTGTCTCTTGCCGACAGCGCGACATGATTGCCAATTAACAGGTACAATTAGGGCAGACTCTTGTGATTGATTTTTGGTGTTTCAACTACCTTGTGAGTGATAAAATGTCTGTGGACGTTTAAGTGATCTTTTTATTTTTATTATTTTTAGCCTGTGTTGTCCGTCTGCAGGACAAAGGTCTCTTTTCAGTGATAGTACAAGTAATAATAGGTCTTTACCTATGAAATTGCCGTTTTGTATGAAAAAATTTAAACGAATTTTTTTCATGAATTTTTTATTTGTATTAATCGAAGTAATCACCCATGCAATCAATGCATCTTTGCCATCGCAGTGGCAGTTTATTGATGCCCTTCTTAAAGAAATCAGCTGGACGGGAGGCAACAAATTCTTCAAAGGCATTTTGTACTGCCTCTCGGGTATTAAATTTTTTTCCCGCCAAGAAGTTATCCAAATTCTGGAAAAAGTAGTAGTCTGTAGGCGCAAGGTCTGGTGAGTAGGGCGGATGACGGAGAGCTTCCAACCCCAGTTCTTGCAACTTGGAGACCGTCTGCTGTGCAGTATGAGGTCGCGCGTTGTCGTGCAGGAGCAGCGGAGACGAGCGATTGACCAATGCTGGTTGGAGATGCGCCAGCTTCTCCATCATTGTGTTCAGTTCTTCACAGTACACATCTGCAGTAATGCTCACCCCGTTTGGTAAGAAGCTGTGATGAATCACACCGGCGCTAGACCACCAAACAGTGACCATCACTTTTCTAGGGGTAAGTTTTCGTTTAGGGCATTGTTTAGGTGCTGAACCAGGATCCAACCAACTTGCTGAGCGCTTACGGTTATCAAACAGAATCCATTTTTCATCGCAGGTAACAATGCGGTTCAAAATTCCTTCATTTGTGTGTCTGTTGAGCAGTGCAAGGCACGTCTCGACGCGTACTTCGCGCTGGCGATCATTGAGTTCGTGGGGCACCCATTTGTCAAGCTTTTTTACCTTGCCAATTTGACGCAAATGGACCAATATTGTTTTGACGCTAACGTCGAAAGCTGCTGCTAATTCAGCCGTAGATTGTGTATCATCAGCTTCCACAATCGCCTTTAATTCGTCATTGTCGACCAAAGTCTTCGGACGACCGCGAGGTTCATTTTTCAGGTCGAAATTTCCAGAACGGAAGCGAGCAAACCAATAACAGGTGGTGCGTTGGTTTGTAGTGTTAGCTCCGTAAACGTCGTTGATGTTGCGTGCCGCTTGTGCCGCGTTGCTGCCACGACGGTACTCATATTCCATAATTACTCGAATTTTTAACGTATCCATGATGACGAAAAAGATTGAAATGCGATGAAAATGTAACACTAATCAATAAAGAAATGACTACTTTTAGAAAAAAAAATCCATGTTTTTAAAATAAAATTAATTTGAAATTAGAATTCTTAGCCAAACAAAAATTATTTTGATTTGAAATGGCCAGTACTGCAGAACGGCAATTTCATAGGTAAAGACCTAATATTATTTTATTAAATACGTAAGTGTTGATAGAGAGGTACAATGCTGCATGGATCTTTTGGCACTCGAATAATGTGGACGGTAGGTAAATATACTTTGTTTAATTGTTTTGTGAAATGTATTGAAAAAACAAAATGGCAGCTTTAGTTCCGATTTTGTTGAAGCGTGTATTTACTTTGAAACTTAAAAGTCCAGGTGTGCGGAAATGTTGTCGCATCTGCTTTCTATTATACTGGTTGTTCGGTGTAGATATGTAAAGTAGGTAGTGAAAAATGCATGACAGACAATATGTAACCATATTTTCCTAGTTGAAAGTTCTGAGCGGAAACTTAAAGCTACGCTGTGTAGCAAGAATCTCACTTTTTCTGATACTATGTGTTTGAGCAGAAGTGCTATATTCAGTAGAAATCACACCGCGAAAGTTACGTGAAATGAGCTGTCATTCCATATGATGCTACTGATTAACACTATTCGATAGCTCACTACAAGTAAGTTTTCACGGTGACGTTTTTATAGAATAGACTACCAGGTACCTACGCTTTTTGAAATGTTGGCTAAAGTAATGCATACCTAAAGTAGACTAAAAAAAAACAATATAAAAAAAAACATATTTATATTATTTATATATTAATTATTAAATATCTACCAGTCAACTTTAAGGAAAAAAGCATGACTTTAACTATTTTCATCTCACATACTTTTCACCCGTTACACAATTTAGTCACTAACACCAACATTACCCACTTACCACACGAACCTATAAACTAAAGATGCAATGCCAGATTATCCTTACGTTACGAGTGGCTCAGGCCAACACGAGCACCCTCGAGCCTTCTCGAGTCATCTCGAGCCACTCGAGCACTCGACAAGCCCCCGCCCCAATCTTTACGATTAATTGAGAGGGCTAACGAAAACCTTGCTAAATTGCTTGTGTGAACGGTATGTTTGGTGTATGGTTTGGCATCGAGGTTATTGATTTTGTTAATATAAATATGATCATGATAACATAACATAAAGCCATCCTTCGAAGGGGTAGGGGCAGAGGTACACCCATATTCGCCAGATTTGTTTAAGTCCCACGTAAAAGTAACTGGGCTCGATTGAAGACTCCGGACTGTTACTGACAGAAATACCTGATAAAAATAATACTGCCCGTCCTGAGAATCGAAACCAGAACCAACAGTGGCGTTTGTGACCGCTATATCAATGAAGCAGTAAACCAAAACAAGCAGGTAGTGAAAACTATCGTAAATAATAAAATACCTAAAACGAAAAGTAAGGTAACCTCAAAACAACAAGTTATCTACCTACATTTCCTGTGAAACATGGCTTCTCAGCACCTTGTCACAGCGGGTTTGAGAGTCAATTGAGCGAATCGTGTTATTGTAGTCGAGTTCTAACACCTTCTAGCTTATTGATAACAAAATATTAAAAATCTAAATATTCTATTTCACATAAACCTACATGGGCACTTATGAAACGTCAGAAGCTGGGTGCACGGTTCCAATTGATAGTTTCCTGTGGAGAAGAGCCGGCAAGAAAATCCACGGTTGCTCTTTTAAAAATAAGTGTTTTTTTTACAATGTTTTTAAGTTATAGTGTTAATAGGTATGGGAGGACAGTATAGGCCTGTCAACAAGTAACAGGTACTCAACAAAATATAAAAAGGTCTACAAATCTACAGTCTACAAGTTAGGTCTCCGACGTTCTCACATTCACAAAATATAGAAGAATCTATAGAAAAGATAAATCAAATTATAAAAATAAATGCATATTTAAACCATCTATCATCATCCTATAATATATCATCTTTCTATTTTTATTTTTAGGCTTCTTTTAGTGTTTAGGCGTTGGCTTTGGCAACTGTAACCAATCTGAATTAAAATCCTGTCTACAAACGCCATTATGAAAAAACAATTGGAGGTAAAGTAGGGCTTATCTTTAATCTTATATTTTGAATTTTTTATATTGTTTTTATATACATTGTTCTCACATAACTCGTAGAAGCAAAAGAAATAATCTAACCAGGATTTTGTAATATCTTGTTTTAAAAGAGTGTCCATGGAGTTTCTTGCTCGTTCGTCTCCATGGAGATACGTTTTGGAATAGGCATGCATGCCCATTCCAAAACGTATCTCTTTAACTTTCTGTAAACGCACTCCATCTGTGGGCTTATCATGACGCTGTCTATCTCTTCGAAGAATAGACAAGGCTATTCCCACACAAAATGACATTTCGTTTCTCCATTTTTGACATCGCACCGTAAAAATCCTTCTAAAATCTGTCATTTTGTCTTTCGTTTCTGCCGATCGTTGTCTAGGTCCTTTTTAATGTAGACTATTTCAGAAGACAGTTGTCTAAGATAGTGAAGACAATTTGATTTTTTAATCGCCATGCTAAACGCAGTAGAAAACTTTTACTCGACGGCCACAAAGTATAAAAATGGAATGGAAAAAAGGATTTTTTCACTTTTTGTATGGAAAATGTGAAAAATGATTATCTACATGTTGAGTTTTAGGTATTTAAGGATTTCATAAAGGGGGTCGAAATTTTCATTATTTTTGCGATAGGACACCATTTTCGAGATATAAGCAAAATAAAAGATAAACGTGAATAAATTACTGAATTTCGTAAAAAGTGCAGTTGACTCTTTCCTCTTTGCTGCCGTCGTACTGTCTTCACGAAACGTCATTTTTGTCTATTCTTCCGTCCACAAGACGGTGCTTGTGCTAAACCTGCTGACAGACTCCTTAACAATGACGGTTTTCTGAAATAACGTTCACTAGATGGCAGCACCGAGACGTGAGATCCGGGCAACTGTCAAGTGTCGAAGCGCCTATATTTTCTTTAGTCGTGACTGAATGACGAACGAATGAATGAAAGGAATGTTATCATTCGTACGTTTATTCGTCATCTATATTTTATATTCATTGTCAAAATGGAAGACCTCTTGTCAAAATGGTGCCAACTGGTGGTTTGAATTTTCAAGAAAACCTCCATTCAACTGCCTGTAAATGGTTTAATTTAAATAAATGCTTTGAGTTGAGTTGAGGTGATTTTATTCTACCATCAATAACAACTTCGTCTGCCGTGAAGTCCTGGCTTCGGTTCCCGGGTACGGCAAAGTGTTATTGGGCTTTTCCATTAGGAAATTTTCCAATAGCAGCCCGGTGTTTGGATTTGTGCCCGATTGATGATAACACGCATGCCTCCTATTACATGGGACTTAAACATAACTGGTGAAATGTAGGTGTCACTATACGCCTTTGCAGATCCCTTCGTAGAATACTGGCATGATATTACAATAGAATTGGATAGAATAGAAAAAAAAAACCACACAATGAAAAAAAGAAAGAATTATGAAATAGTCAAATAAAATAGTTTTACTATTTCATAACGTACAAACGCTAACAGCGGTAGCGGAAATAACACTTTCATCAGCTTTTTGGGACTGATATTAATTTTGTAGTCCCTCTAGGAAGGATTATATTCCTCTACGCTTGTTTATACTATTACTATCGATTCTCTTGCAAATAACGCTACCCTTATCTGCTAATCTAAAATAAATAACCCTTCGGTACCCTCTTCAACAGGGTTGCTTTTATTAAGGACCATATAGTATGGACATAGTATGGGTGAGGACGTTGAAAAAATATAGACCTCGCATAATATATCTATAGGAAGGAGGGTTAGAGAAGAAATTGGGAGCTTTCGAGTGTTAAATTGTAGACTCTAAAATTCCCAGTTTCTTCAAAGTCAAAGTCAAATCATTTATTTCAAATAGGCACATAAAAGGCACTTTTGAGCGTCAAAATTTACAAAAAAAATAGAATTGATTCTAGTTGCCCCTTCCAAAAGGTAGTTTCGTATGGAGAAGAATGGGCAAGAAACTCCACCGTTACTCTTTTAAAAATGTTTTACAATATTATGTATACATTAATTATATGTGAAGACGATGCACCTAGAATAAAATTACTATACCACAATAGGTAAAAATAATTAGATATAACGCATAACAGGTAAATGAATTATGAGATATTATGACATGGTGCTCACATATTTACAAATATTAAAAAGTAAATGATTTTTCCAAAATTTCACTAGTAATAATTCAGTGTGTGAGTTAAAGTAGTTACATAATGTAAAAAACAATGTCATAAAAATTCTAAATTATACAATTAAATTAGCAACCAGTAATCAATACATGCGTTTAATTAATTGTTACTTTCTTGATCGCTTTTAGCGATAAGACCGCCCATTGTGTCACCCTATGTAAAATTTCTACTTTTATATCTGTAATTTTTATGGTGTACATAATAAAGAGTATTCTATTCTATTACTTTTTCCTTGGTATGATCGTCAAATCATAAAGTTGTAATTTCTAGTTTTAGCGCGCAAAGATCGCAGAGATCACAAATGTAATATGGTGAAAGGGAGGGGGACACCGCGAGTACGTAGCTCTGCTGAGCTACACATCGATAGCTAAGATAGTGCTGGATCTTCGGCGTATAGCGTATACGCCAAAGCAGCCTACGCCGTAGTACCAGCGCTATGCCATAGCTCAAACCTACGCCGTAGCTAGAACATGCGACGAACCAGGGCGCACAGATGTGTTGTAAGCGCGTAATGTATGTGTTACGGTTTAAGACAATTTTTATTTCAATAAAAAAGAATACAATTATTCACTCCTACGAGGAAAAAAAAAATTAAGATAAGCGACGGTTTCGCTGGGTTATAAACTAAAATTATGTTATAAGAAACAGTAACAGCTTACATTTCAAACATTATTCAGAATATGGTGCTTTAATAGCCTTTAAAAAGTTGGAAGTGATTTCGATTCCTTAATTACTTTAGGTTATAGTTATAGAGTTCAGCACTCTCATATACGACTGTAATATATGTGTTTCAAATTCAATTCCTTGTTTCTAATTGCTGTTATTTTCACTTAAACATAACTGACTAGTACTTTTGAAAAAGTCATAAAATATTTACATGTTTGTTGAAGGCTAAATTTAGAACGAAAAACATGTAGTTTATAAAACGGCACAACAATAAAGACACGAAAGAAAATTACAAAAAAATATATGTTAGCCTTTTACTAAGTTGACTTACAATTTCAGAATAATTTCAGCCTGTATATTCCGAGCTGTTTCAAATTATTTAGACTTAATTCGAATCTTCTTTAAATATTGAGTCTTCTTCTAATCTAAATAATCATTTCTTTAGTAGTTCAATTAAACCAATACCCTACAGACTTGCTATCAACCCTAGAGCTCAAGGAAATGGCTGGAGGACGTCTGAACGGCATTTACTCTCAGTTTATCGCCGTGACGTGATAATGGCCCTCCCTGACGTTTATTTAGCACATATTTCATTCGCCTCAGTTACTGCACGAATCCGGAATATTTAGTGCAGTTCATAATTAAATGTTATTGTTTGAAAAGATGTAGGACAAAGAACAGGCGCTTTTGGTAATAACTTTATTGAAAACGCGCGGGTTTTCGTATTGCATAAGACCTCTTCGTCACAATGTCTTTATTCCTTGCCAGCCCCAAAAAAACGCAGTGTTGTCATGTTAAGATTGAGATGATCTTTTTTAGGGTTCCGTACCTCAAAAGGAAAAAACTGAACCCTCATAGGATCACTTCGTTGTCCATCCGTCTGTCTGTTAAGACCCTTTTTCTCAGGAACGCGTGGATGTATCAAGTTTAAATTAATATCAACTACGTAGATCTTCGGTCCCTTGGAGCTCTAAAAAAATCAAGCTTCTAAATCAACGCAATAACAAAATACGTTTTTTTTTGCGACATATTTTGATATTCGCATATAAATCAAAAACTATAGAGTACTTCCCGTTGACCTAGAATCATGAAATTTAGCAAGAAGCAAGGTCTCACAGCACAAGTTAAGGAGAAACTCCGAAAATCATTAATTTCAATGACTGATTGATGAAGGATTTCGATTAAAAACTTACATTTGCACTTGGCGAATTGATCGTTACGTATATCATATGGGTGTACTATTGAGTATTCTGTGGTTTGGGAGTTTCTTTTCAACTACAAAGTTTAGTTTGATCTTAGTTTGATCTTGGGATAAATACCCGACACGAACTTGGCCGGTTTTTTGAACTTTGAATGAGATCATTTTAATCCCTCATTTTATTTTAGGAGTTTTTAGGAGTTTCTTGCCCATTCTTCTCCATAGGTACATACTACGCTTTGGAATGGGCAACTAGCTTCATCTTT
The DNA here is from genome assembly GCA_916610205.1 of Griposia aprilina. Classification (NCBI taxonomy): domain Eukaryota; kingdom Metazoa; phylum Arthropoda; class Insecta; order Lepidoptera; family Noctuidae; genus Griposia; species Griposia aprilina. The sequence goes on along the minus strand of OU744300.1, from coordinate 3,260,661 downwards.
TTGACCGACCAACCTCTTAACAATTCAAAAGTGCCTGTAATTGGTTTATTTGAAATAACTGCTTTGAGTTTTGAGTTAATTCAAGATTAGAACATCTTTCTGATCTTGAGTACGATGCTACCTATTTATTATTTAGTTTAATTTCTTGTTAAATATACCCAATGAAATATAATTACACCCTACTTTCCTCCCTCCGGGGTTGTTTATTTATAAACCCATAGGACAAGACCTCTTAAATTTGCGGTTTCATTATAAAATTAGATTACAAAAGCTCCATATTTAAAATAGACTAAAAGCAGTCATAAATACAGGAACGAACGGGGATCGTGAGCGAGGATCGCGCTAACTCGTTTTCTCACTTAATTATCACTGACGGTGTGGAATTATAAACAGCTGAATGTTGCACTCCCTAGAGCGGCGGCCATTGTTTTATTTTGGATAAAGATTCTAATTTTAAAATGTTGGAAGAGATGCTGTTTCTTTTTTTAATGAAACCTTTTTTGGACTCTATTCTTAAAAGTCAGCCAGTAATGAGTCTTGATTTGAATTTGAATTTATTTTTTCTGGGACGTATTTTAAATTAAGTTTTAGTACCTACCCTTACTTACTATCCACTATCACTGAGAGGAGGGTTGTGTCTCAGCAGTAGTAACGTTATAGGACGATTATGCTATTCTTTAGCAATCATGCCATTCGCTATACGCAATCTCGGATTCAAATAAAAAGTACCATGCGCTAGTAAACATCATTCCTACCCAATACACCGAAACACAGTAATGCTGCTTGTCGGCTGAAAATAGGTAGACATACGGTCAGCGATAAGCCAATGAACACTGCTACATTAACACGCTATCTAAATTAACACAAAATTATTCGGCATATTTTAAGTACTATTTCAGATTTTAATACAGGTTGGCAGAGGCATTGACTTGCAACCTGTTACCATGGATTCAGTACATGATTCTGAAACCTCCTTTTTTTGGGTGGGAGATCATCAAATGACTTTTACTGACTAAAACCTACCCGTGTTCCTTCAGTTGCCTGTGCGCCAGGGCCACGGTAACTCTTTCGAACAATCCGCGACCCCGGCAGATTTTGAACCGCCCTGCGTTGAAAATTTCCGTCGGTTATTAAAAAAAAATGTTGACCGCGAAGGTATTGCACTTTTGTAGGAAACAGAAGATTCTTTAAAATAATCGACTAATAATTTCAACAACAATGTCCCTGCCATCCTGGATATGGCATATCAGGACACCACTTCGTCTTCAAGAAGGATTTGGCCATCTCCCTTTAATATGTAGTTCTTTAGTATTTATTTATTAAACTGAAGTGTAAATCGACTTTTGTCGCTGCCTGTACCTAGTCCATTCTACAAAAGAACACTTATAAAATCCTCTAGAATTGTGAAATTCAGCAAATACTTCAAAACAGACTGTAAACACTACAAATAATAACAATCCGCACTCGAAGGCAATTCTTTAGAACTCGCCATAGTCGAAATTGAATCGTCTTGGACTTCGTCCCACCTTACAATCGTCACAATGTCATAGAGGTAACATAAACCTTTTGATTGCTTCACTCCGACTCCCGTAAATTTTACGTTCAGCTCGAAATACAAGGGGTAACACTATGCAGTATGAATAAGACAAGCTGTATTTAGAGTGGGTCTTTAGTCAAGGAACCAGAAAGTACATTAAGATTCTGAAAAATATAGTTATGAGGATGATAATCGACTGCCTTCTGAAAGACCCCAAGGTACAACCAACCAAAGGGCAACTTACTTATCTAATTAAATATGTCTAGCCATTAATGTTATTTTTTAAAGAGTAACCGTGGATTTTCTTGCCGGCTGTTCTCCATAGGAAACAACTAATTGGAACCGTGCACCTAGCTTCTGACGTTCAAAAGTGCCTTTTATGTGCCTATTTAAAATAAATGATTTGACTTTGACTTTTTTTGACTTTCATGTTGGTTTATGTGAAATAAAATATTTTGATTTTGATTTTTTAATTAATTAAATAAAATAATAAAACTTTGACGTTGACAACCAAAACATTATATTTAGTTGCAGAAAAATGGAAATTAAGACGAGTCGATTTTCATATTTTTTTTCATTATTAATGGAGTCCTAGTAACTGAATTTAATTCCTTATCAAATTGCTGCAAATATTTTACAGTCAACCAAGTCACCACACAATTTATGCACGACATTCTTCGAATCTGGTCCAAACTTTTCCTGATCTGCTCCCTCAGCAGAAGTCTTAGCCTTTTTCTCTGGTGTAATACCCTATTTTATGTGTCGTAGGTGTAGAACCAGTTAAAAGGGCTGCTTCTGGCTCTTTTCTAGGTACCGGACTATTTACCAGGCTTGGGGTTATATTGTGTCGCTTTAGCCAACCGCATAGAATCCCTGAAGTTCGAGGCCGGCATGCCCTTTATGATCTATGACACATGATCGTCGTATCACCAGCGACTCCGTCGAGATCAGCTGTACTTCGAGGCCGTGGTTCCTCAGGGTCCAGGGAACTGACACTCTTATCTATTGTGCTGTGCTTCACGGTCGTGGTTCATCAGGGTCCAGGAAACTACCACCTTTACCTATTATTATCATTAAAACTTACCGAATTTAATACCTTAATGCTAGTCAATCTTTAACCACGATTGTTTTTATCAGAATAACTTAGTAATCTTTATGAGCTAATATTAATTTTATAGCCTGCGTAATTTAGTAGTAACGAGCCTAAAAACCTATTGGAATCGATTCTCTAGTTCGTAAACCAGCATAACAAAGACTTACCATCCAATATACCTTGAGTACTAGCTTTTGCCTGCGGCCGCTCGCGTTAATTTAGAAATTGACAATCAATTCGGATTGTTCGGGGAATTATAATTAGGAAGATGAAAAACCGGTCTATCGACACGCTAGACTCACAAAATAACATAAATCAATCATGATTCGAAAGACACATGGCGCCATCTATTATCATAAGAACATGATTGTGGTTTTCCTCGGGAACAGTGCATTTTTTTCGGGATAATGGGTACCACATGTTCGTTTCTGTACATCTGACAACGTATATGCAAATTTTCAGGATGATCGGTTAAGTGATTTAGGCGTGAAAAGGTAACAAACACACAAACAAACTTACTTTCGCATTTATAATATTAATAATTAATAATAAGTTAGGATTCTCGTATTCACTTTATATTTTGGCCAATTTACTTGTTCCGCAACTGTTTTTTATTATATTTCATTTTAATATTTTATACTTCATTTTGCAGAGCAGTTGTAGCCTAGTGGTAACTACCACAAACGAGTTGTACGTCATAGGTTCGAACCCAGACAGGCGCTTCACTTTGTGAAAATAATTTTATAACCACTGCTCACAAAACGGTGAAGAAAATCATCGCGAGGAAACCGGCATGTACTAGAACCAAAAATCCGAGGACATGGGACATCTACCAACCCGTACTGGGTCCGCGTGGTGGATTACAGCCCAGCCCCACTCACCGCGAGGAGGCCTGTGTCCCAAACGTGGCAACATTATAAGCTTATTACGATGACTAAATTATGGATGCGATTTTTATAATAATAAATTATACGTGTTTAATTGGTGAGTTTTTCTTTTTTATTTCGCTACAGTAGGTAAAAAATGTAGTCTAATTTAAAATTGCACGCCCGTCCACCGCTTGTTGCACACAAATTTCAAATAAAATGTTTTTATAGAAATTTTGGCTGAAAGGCTGAAATGAATACAAAATTTTTGTGGAGGGGCGTGCAATTATATATGAGGCGACCTCTACTAATATTGAGCCTCTGTGAGAAAATTGTACCTTTTAACTAACCTTGACAAATATTTTGGTGAACGCAGTAGGTACCTATGCTGTTGGTGACACTAACGTAAATTCCTTTCGTAATGTATAAGTTATTTAATCATATTTATTCATATAATTGGTTGTTTATGTGGTTGCTTTGTATTCTAAGTGCTTACTGTTTGTTTTATTTTATTTTGGTACCAATCATTAAACCTGACTTGGTTTCCGTACGTCCTTTTTGGGTAACCACTGAAAATCAGCGCTGTGCTGTGAGGCCCCCATAGCACAGCATCATGTTGAGTGGAAGCCTTTTTGTCACAGTCGGGGCGTGCAGCTGTCGACTATTTCTGTTAGGACGTAAAACAGAGCAGCAATTTGCAAAAAACCAAACAAAATTTGAATTTGGTGGGCTATAGCTAAGCATTCACCTTAAGTTCAATGCAAAAGCTCCACAACTCCACACTCCATGTCGCTCATACAATGTCTTATTTATACCCTAAGGTTTAAACCTAAAGTTACATCTTAAAGTCGGATCAAAAGTGAATTGAACACTCACAGTTAACGATGCCGAGTTAATAACATCTTGTTGTAAGCTTATTGACGAATTTTACGACAGTGGAGATGGATATGTTTATGTTAGTACTTACTTGCTTTTACCAAAGTATTTGTCCCCAAACAAAGTTCAACCCCCCGTTGACTCGATGTGGTGCAGTTTTTCGAAGAACCCTGTCTTGTTACCTAAGGAACTTGACCTTAGGAACATTAGCTCCTTACTTACACCATCATATTAATAAACTCGGGAGTAAAATTCCAACAAGATAGTCAGATAGGAAACGCTACGCCTCATCTTGTTAAAAAAATATGATTGTCGTGTAAAAGTGTTTGTACAAACTTACTTACAGAAATAAGATATTTTATAATTTATCATTACTTCAGATTAACCATACATTTCGAGGTTTGAGTTTGGTACGTGAGTATTAAAGTAGGTACCTCTCTGTGGTTTGGCGTAGCTTTACTCCGCGTGTAAGAGGGCAAGCGTTCTTACTTCTTAGGTAGTCTAATGTTAAAGGGTCTTACTTAACCCTGGACTGGATACCAAATTTAAAGTGTGCACAAACCCAATCCAAACGTATTCTCATTCCTATTGCTTGTAAGGGTATATATGGTGAAATACTTGTCACATCTTTTGACCGCTGACCTAAAACATAATGATGATATTGAAAGAGAAAGAAGGGCGCTGTCGGTAAGAGCTAATATGATCGCTCGCAGGTTTGCACGTTATTCTACGAGAAGTGAAAAAAAAACTTATTTCGTGCATATTGCACCTCATTTTACACGTGCAGCCTGTAGGTAGATTACACTCAAAAATCGTACAGCGCTCTTCGGATTCAATATAATAATGCGTTCCGGGTTTCATGGGACTGTTCCGCTTCTGTAGCGCATCACAGATGTTTGCTGAAGTTCGTGTCGATTGCTTCTACGCTACGATGCAAACAAGATGAGCCGTCCTGGTGCGCCGGGTACGGACCAGACCCAACACTATACTGCGGTGTGTCGCGAGCAGACTCGACTAATTGTGTCCGAATTGCTGCTGCAAGCTTTCCACATCGGTGTTGAGCTTGTAGCAGAGATTCTCATAAACTTGCCTGCCAACGTAGTTGTTAAGATATATTTTTACTAACACATTTCACTGACTAACAGAGTCCACTGTTACATGTTAATTAAATATAAATAAATAACGGAAAAGACCATAGGGACGTACATTGCTGCAAGCTTGGCAATGCATCAAAAATAACGTATTATTAAGACCTTTACAAGAAATATTTTTCATCGTCATCAAGACCTTTGATTTATTAATAAAGCTAACATCAAATACAAACCCTTACAAATCCCTGAACACCTCCAACAGCCCGTTACACCAAAGTATTGACTACCTCAAGGAAATACCTCGTATACGTCCGCCATTACTAATTCAGAGCGCCGCCGTCCTACATCCAATAAGGAACGCTATAACTCAGCTAGACAAAATTAAATTTGCAAATAACCGCTCTCAAAAAGCCAAGGCAAGGGATTCTCGCTATTATTGTTAATGTTGCATTGTCAGTTAGGTTTAAAGTTTTAGTAGCAGTATTTTCACTAGGTCGGAGCTCGTCCGGGAAAGTACTATCACCATACCTATTTCTGCCACCAGTCGGCGATGTCAGATAGCCTCATTTTTAATGGCAGCACCTAAAAAAATGATAACTCCTTCATTTGTACACGCAATTGCCTCATACGATATTTTATAGTATAGTTATGATCAGCAGAATCCATTTCAAGCCAAAAAAAGGACCCTTCAAAATTCAAGCCTCTATGTCTATGAAAGGCGATTTTCGGCACACCGTGAGTCGAACAGAACGGATTAAATCAAAATATTTCTACGCAATCTGTGTTTTATTGGAGTACACCTGCACTGTTCCATCATACCAATTTTTTTTTTTTTTACAATATCGCATTACGTAGGTAGGTGCCAATTAATACATCAAAATCCTTGCTGAACTGCGACCTATCTCAAGAATAATGGTCTATTTCGCACACTATTATCACAATGTAAAAACTTAAACTACCTCCAGCCATTAACATAGTTTTATTTGTCCATAAAATTAAATCTGTCAAAAGCACTAATAAAGTTCGGCGTCACTGAGCTCCATTTTATTTTAATTGGGCCTTTAAACTTTGTTTTAGGGTCAGTTCGGAATGACCTAGAAGATTTATAAAGTGACTTGTTTCTAGAAAGTAGAGGTTGTGGAAGGCATTACTGGCCAAGTGCAAGTCGGGCTCGCACAAGACCCGGTTACCACAAGGTAAAAACGCCGAAAAAACACAATTCTTGTATGGAGACTCCCTTTAATTTTTAACTTTATTTTATTTTTATTATTTAATTTTGTTGTTATAGCGGCAATAGACACTGTTAACATTTCAACTGTCTACCTATTACGGTTCATCAGATACAGCCCGCTGGCAGGCAGACGGACGGACAGCGGAAGCTTAGCAATAGGGTTCCATTGACTTGACACCCTTTCGGTTCGAAGCCGTAAAAAGTATTATGAATAAAAAATGGCATCGTAGGTACTTACCTACACAACCTACTTCTGTAATTCTGAATCATGCAAAATCGATCTCGGCAATTCTGCTCAGTACCAAGGATAGGTCCGAGAATCCCTCTTCGTCTCTTTCTGCGAATCCATTAGGTGTTTTAGATGGAACAAGTAACGAACACGATTATACGAAGCTTTAGTTTTTGAAACCAGATACCTACCTAAATAAGTAAGTACTTAATAAAGGTAAATAATCACGAGCAAATAAATACCTACCTACCTTACACCTACGCAAGTAAATAAACCTATAAAAGAAATAAAAAGAAAAATATAGTAAATAAATACAAAGCGGTTTTGATCCTAAATATTGATAGAAATTATCTTATATTTTATGGTGTTAAATGATAAATGATTTCATTTCTGTAAGTAGATTTGTACAAGCACTTTTACATGTCAATCATTTTTTTTAAACTAGATGTGGTCAGCCTTTCCTATCTGACTACTCTGAAAAGAAAGGCCGAAACAAACTCAGAGGTCACAGTCTCTTTTAAAGTCCAGACATAATCTTGGTCAGATCATGTCGCACCTTTAAAGAAAAACCGTTACCAAACGAAAATATAAAATTTAGCACAAGAGCTTAAATAAAAAAAATGCACGGCTTTTTCGCAATATAATTTATGTTAAATGTAAATAAATATCCATCATTATGACTTCAAAAGATAGCTTAAAGCACCATAATCTATTCTATTGCGAAAAAGCCGTGCATCTATTTTATTTAAGCTAAATTTTATATTTTCGTTTAGTAACGGTTTTTCTTTAAGTTGCGATGTGAAGACCATGTAGATTAGTGTCTGAAATGGTCTTGTGAAGAAAGAACCACACAGATTGAGTGGACCTGTCCAGTCAGTGCACGCATTTTGTCAGTAACCGTGCAGCTCAACTCGGAACTTAAGGATCTCAACGATTCGACGAACAATACCAAAGAAAGGACATTTGGGTAGGCCCCATAGACTACTCAAACCGCCAGATCATGATTAAAACTAACTGAGAAAAAAAAACAAAAAAGCAATGATCCAAAATTTAAAATTTAAAAAACCCCCTACGCAAAAAAAAGTGAACATTTAAAAAGTCAAAAATAATGCCTATCGTTGAGCCATCAAATTCGATTGAGTAACACCATATATTTTAATTAGGTATAGAAATTGATGGATGGCACAATAGGGTTTGCTCGTTGAAATGGCGCTATGTCGCGGCAGGGTATCGGCGCTTATGCTCCTTCATTTGATTGACTATCTATTAATTTACTAGCATTTCCAACCAACTTGCTTCGATACGATATGTTTTTTGTAGAAAATCTAGTTTTGTGTTAAATTGTTAAGTCTGGGAGCGCCATGAGTAATGAGTATGCAATCTCCTATTTTAGCTATTTTTATTGCTTTAAGCTTAGCGGTACCCCGCCGCGACATTATAGCGCCATTTCAACGAGCAAACCTTATTGTGCCATCCATCAATTTCTATACGTAATTAAAATATATGGTGTTACTCAATCGAATTTGATGGCTCAACGATAGGCATTATTTTTGACTTTTTAAATGTTCGCTTTTTTTTGCGTAGGGGGTTTTTTAAATTTTAAATTTAATTTTTATTTTAAAATTTTTAAACTTAGTTTAGTTTTGTTTTGTATATGAGTTAACAGTTGTGAGCGTTTTTCAGGGTATATTCACTACATCAAATAGCTTGTTTTGGCGTTTACGTAATCCCTTAAAATACTGTGTGTTATGTCATACTCGTAAACGAAACCATAGCGCGATCAATCGGTTTTCCAAACATGACATATCTGTTAGTATTTTATGAAAAGTGTACTAGTGTGCTGGATATCCTGACTGCAGCATCGGACCAAGAATTCCATAATCTTGCATATTTATATAGCGTACACGGGTGTTTCAAATTTTAGGTCACACATATGTTTGAAAGTAAAGTAAATACCCATTATGCGTCTAAGATCCTTACCGCAGCTAACAAAAAAGCTGATTACCTTGAAACGGCTGAACCGATTTTGATAAAAACATGTCTAAGAACCATCGCTAGAAAACCTGCTTTCAAATAAAAAAAACCGCATTCAAATCGGTTCACCCGTTTAAGACCTACGGTGCCACAGACAGACAGACACACACACATAGCGGTCAAACTTATAACACCCCTCGTTTTGCGTCGGGGGTTAAAAATAGTCCTCACATTTACAATAATTAAAAAAAAAAAACTTTACAATGTAAATACCCATGTCATTGTACCTATAAATAAAATACGAACATAGTATCCTCGAAATCATGCCAATAAGAAAGAGGTCTATTCTCAAAGTTGCAATCGTTATTTCAGAAGAAAAGAGCTTTGAATGTTACGTAAATGAAGATATTTATGCTCGCTAGTGTACCTACTTACCATCATCCACAGTAGGTACCTAACGAATGCGGTTGTACCTAAGTCAGTCACTCGGTCTAATTAATGATGCGTTTCCACGGCTAAACTACTTAGGTACCTACCTACTGAGGAACACGGAGGACACAGAATACCTTGGTGCTAACTACTTTTCATACCGGAAAATTTAAAGCAATCTACGTATACCTACACGACTATATATTATATATTTTTCAGTACCTAATGGATAAAACCAGCCATGTTATCAGCTATGAGCCAAATTACATTGCATTTGACACGGTGGTTGCATAAAATGGACGAAATTGTAACAGAACTAATAGGTAATTTCTCAAATTCTATGAATTGCGCACTAAAATAAACAGTATGTTCCAAACATATGCATACAAAATAAGTACCTAAATCACTGATGTATGAAGTAACGTCAAACGGGGTGAATAGGAATGCAGGGGTTGGCAACAAACTATAATTATTTCAATGTTAAAATCCCTTTTAAAGTTTCGTCTCGATTCACCCCTGCATTCCTATTCACCCCGTTTGACGGCAGTAAATATTATAACTATGAATTTCGCTTTTCTATCACATAGGTAAAATGGGGTTCTAAAACCTTAGATAGAAAAAGTTATTGTAATCAAAACAGCAACCAAATATTTAATTCGCTTTCAAAGCGCGCTATCACGTCGGTGAGAAACAAACTTTTTATAATACAATGTAGGTAATAATTAAAATAGTCCAGAGCGCTCGTCGTGCGGTAAGCCAGTAATAAAATTAGTGTTTTTTTTAATAAATCTGGTAAGTGGGTACATCTTAGTAAATTACTCAGAACGCGCGCGTTGTCGTACACATCGAGCGCGCTGTTCATATCAGAGGGCCTAGACAAAGTAACATTCGATTAACGATAACGCTAGTAGAAAAGCTAAAATGTATGGGGTTGACATAAGCTATCGAAATGTCACGTGATCATAGGTCAACGAATAAAAATTAGCTAGACAATGTAAACAATATTCGATTATGAAATGAATCGACAGCGTCGAAAGATTAGGTACTTCCACAGAGATGCATAGCCAAGGGACACTTTTTGACGAGCGTTATTGCCAGTTTTTGGAATCATTAGCGAAAGCGATAGCGATTGTAGAAATAGAATCGCTCCGAAGCGAATGCCATTTGTCTAGGCCCTCAGCACTGTTATAAAGCACCGTGCATACTATACAATACTAGGTAATAATATTATATTTAAAAAATTACGCATTCATTTAGATGTCATCTAGTGAAAACAGGCATCAGAATCACAATACCCTAGATTTTGAAGGGGATTCATAAACTACTGCTAATAATCGTCTGCACGTCAATCTGCCTGCCTTTTGCCAACTATGTTGGGGTCAGCTCCCAGTCTAACCAGATGCAGTTAAATACCAGTATTTTACATGGAGCGACTGCCTATCTGACCTCCACAACCTAGTTTCTGGGTAAAAGGATTAAGGATACCCCTTAGTAAGACTGGTTATCAGACTTTTGGGCTTCCGATTACCTGTAACGATTTCCAAAGATCTACGAATGACACTAGGGACCAACGGACCTGCCGTGGTCGCGGATTGTTCGAAAGAGTTACCGTGGCCCTGGCGCACAGGCAACTGAAGGAACACGGGTGGGTTTTAGTCAGTAAGAGTCTGACACGCCCTTCCGCTCCGCCCAGAGCGGGAGAGGTCATTCGATGATTCCCACCCAAAAAAAAAAAAAAGGACCAACGGTTTAACGTGCTTTCCGAGGCACGGTGGGGCTCTCGATATGTAATGGATGATCACCCATCCCCGAACCGACCGCGGCAAGCGTAGCTTAACCTTCGAGCGACCCGTGCGACTGTTATCATATAGCCACAAACCCCTAACATAATTAACACAATTTAAAAAAAATGTTTAATAGACTTGAATGAGTTTTCCAGTAAATACACACAATAAAAAAATACATTTATTTCATAATCATCATTGAGTCATACATACATACATAACATCACGCCTGTATTCCCCGAAGGGTTTGTTGAGTCACTGAATGAAAAACTTACATACTAGAAATATCATTAATCAGTCAAAATGTTTCTCTAGCCAGCCTTCTGCTGTGCTCTATTACATATTTACTTAAGGCTAGAGTAGGTACTTACAAAAAATTAATAATTTTTTTTTTTTTTTTTTTTTTTTTCCTATTGGGCAGCTCGTAGTTTTGACCACTAAGGTCCTGGCTACTTAACCGGGCAAACCTGTGGGTGCCTTAAGCTACTAACTTAAAGCCTCCAGCCAGGGGCGAACAATACTTAAATTTAGGTGACCGCACGCTAAGGGCACCCCCTGTGGGGTACGAACCTCGGCTTAGGGCGTCACTGAGGGGAGGGCAGCAAGATGGGACAGGCTGGATCTAAATTATATTATTATTATACTGGGGAATTTAAAGCTACAGGCTCAGCTACGGCGCGGGCTGGCGCGTCGTCGAGCAAGGGTCGGGGGGGGGGGACAATTACGTCGGGGGCGTCGCGTAGGACCTCGGCGGCGAGGTCGGAACGATGGCGGTCTGTGTTTGTGCACTGTACTGGTGGCCCTACTGCTCTCCTGGAGGAGGGTTATGGGGTCATCGGGGTCGGTCAGGGCATGCCTTGGACGGCGGGTACGACTAATGCGGGAGGGGGCATATCTGGCAGCCTCGACAACCAGAGGGTTGCGATGTGAGGCCGCGGAGTCGAAGAAGCGCTTGGAAATGCGCTTCATGAACTGACGGATAGTGGGGATTTTAAGGTCGAGATGGAGGATCTCGTTCCGAACGAACCAAGGGGAGCCGGTTGCCCTACGGAGGAACCGGTTTTGGAGGGTCTGCATCCTATGGATGTGGTGGGGTTTCGAGTGTGCGAAAACCACACTCGCGTAGGTCATGATGGGACGAATGCACGCTGTGTAAATGCGCAATTTGCACTTGAGTGACAATTTGCTGCGTGCATTCAATAGGAAGTGGAGTCTACCGAGAGCGAAAGCGGCGCGCGAACGCGCCTGCTTTATGTGCTCGCCGAAAGAGAGTCTGTGGTCCAGAGTGACACCCAAGTATTTGGCTCGCTTCTCCCAAGGGATAGGCTTGCCGAACATGGTGATCGGACGGGGGGGGGTGGGGTTGAGTCTCGGTTTCGAAAATAGAACCGCTTGACTCTTATCGGGATTGACTTCGATTCTCCACTTCCTAAACCAGTCACCGAGATGGTTGACTGTGGTTTGGAGAGTGCGAGATATCGCGTCGGGGCTTACGCCGGTGTAGTAAATGGCCGTATCGTCTGCGAACAGAGCCAACTGAGCCCTTTTACTCTTGGGGATATCGCTGGTGAAAAGCGTGAAAATGAGAGGGGCGAGCACGGAGCCCTGAGGGACTCCGGCGCGAATGGGGCGGGGGGAGGATAGCGCTCCTTCGATGCGGAATCGGAAGGTGCGGTTCGACAAAAAGTCTCGCAGGATGAGCACGAGACGATCTGGCACTTTAAGTTGGTATAGCTTATATAATAAGCCATTGTGCCAGACTTTGTCGAACGCTTTCGCTATATCGAAGAAAACAGCACCCGTCAACGAACCACGTTGGAAGCCAACGCTTATGTGTTCGACGATACGGTGGACCTGTTGGACGCACGAGTGTTGGGTTCGGAAACCGAACTGCTCGTTGGGAATGAGACCTTTCGTCTCGGCATAGTCTCTGAGACGCTTATAAATAAGCCTCTCATAGATTTTGCCTATGACATTGAGGAGACTGATGGGGCGGTAGCTGGAGGGAGCGGATTTGGGCTTGCCCGGCTTGGGAATACCGATGACAGTGGCCTGTTTCCACGCTTGGGGGAAGATGTTATTGCTCATGGCACCATTGAAGATGGTGGTCATTAGCATGATCAGGTGGGCAGGGAACAGTTGGAACACCTTATTGGTCATTCCATCAGAACCGGGGGCTTTACGGGGCTTAAGGCCCTTTATGAGCTCTTGCACTTCGTCGGGGGTGACAGGAGGCAGAGGGCACTCGGGGTCTTCTACGGGGGGGAGGGAGGCTCTCCTTTCGACTTCGGCGTCGACCTCAGAGAGGTGAGCTTGGTCTACAGGTTGAGAGCTGGGCGAGCATTGGGCCTCAAGACTGTCGGCTAGGCACTCGGCCTTGTCGACATCATCGAAAGCGATGGTATTGTCTGGGCGGATCAAGGGGGGCATAGGGACTACTTCTCGGGATTTGAGTTTCCTCTGAAGCTCCCAGAATGCTAGGTGGGTAGGCTCAAGTTCGCTCAGCAACTCATCCCAGCCCGTTTCCCGATGCTCCGCTACACGTGTCCTTACAGCTCGCTGTAAGTAGCGCATATGGGCTCGGTTCGCGTCGCAGGGAAAGTTGCTGTACGCACGGACAGCCGCGTTCTTCTCAGTCATCAGTTCACGTACATCGTCCGGCAACTTCCAGCGACGGTCGTCCGTCGCTGGAACTTCCCTTGAACAATCGTTCAGGACTGATTGTACGTGTCCAGTGAATGAGTCGATCGCGGCCGTCGTGTCAGCGATAGAGTCGAAGAGGTCGGGGATGGAGTCTAGGTGGGGGGACGTGTTGGATTTCAGGCGTTCGCTTACTTTCCTCCAGTCCGTTACCACTTTGGTGGAGGGGGGTTGGTCGGGGTCAGGGAGGCCTACGCGAGGGGCTAGCTTAAGCACAACTGGTCGGTGGTCAGATGATAGTTCGTGTATCACCTCTATAGAATCCAACCGTAGGTTGATATTCTTTAAAAGTGATACATCGAGCACGTCAGGGGTATGGTCAACCAAGTGAGGGAAGTGAGTGGGAGTCATCGGGGCGATGACATCGAAATTTAGAGGGGTGCAGAGGTCGAACAAGTGTCTCCCTCGGGTAGAGATTCTGGTACTATTCCAGGCGTGATGTTTGGCGTTGAGATCCCCCGCTATGATAACGGAGTCACTCAGGCCGAGGAGTAAGGTCAGGTCGTCAGTCAAGAGTTGGAAGTTCTCTGAATGGCTCGTAGGGGGGAGGTAGACCGATACCAAGGTGATCGGTTGGTGGCCTGTCATGCCTAGTCGGCAAATGGAGACTTCTAGTCGTGAGAGGGGGGGCGGGTCCAAGGGGATGCAGTAGAGGGATTTTCTGTAGTAAATGAGGGTGCCACCCTTGTGACACCGAGTCCTGTCGTTTCGAACAACCCGATAGTTCGCTATCGACGGCGTTCGCGTGTGGGGTTTTAGGAAAGTCTCCTGTACGAGGAGGACATCGATCTGGTGGTCGCGGAGGAAGATACCGATTTCGTCGCGCTGACCTTGGATGCCATTGGCATTGAAATAACCTAGCTTTAGGGATCGGGGTTTTAAACGCGAGAGGATTCCGTTATCCATTAGTGGGATTGGGAGAGTTTACGAATGACTGTAACGCGTGCGTAATGTCCGGGTACGCGTTATATATGCACTGAATGGCATAAAGGTTACCGGCATTTCTGGCGGCAACGATTTCATTGGCCATTTGACGGGCGCGAGGGGTGAGGAAGGCAGTGAATGTGCCTGAGATCACGTTGAACGGATCCATGGGGTTGGGGCCTACAGCCACGGGTGTGGATGAGGAAGGAACGGGCGCGACTGGGGCGGGGGTGGTGGCTTTAGGAGCCGGGGGGTTAGTAGCGAGGGGCGCGGGTGCGCGCGCGGGCGCGGGCGCGGGTGCGGGCGCGGCCGCGAGCGCGTGTGCGCGAATGCGGGGGTCCATCTGATGAGCGATGAGGGGCGGAGGGGGGGGGTTGGTTGCGTACCAGGGGCGGGAAGGCCTGTTGGTGCTGGGATAAATTCCAAGCGTTGGGTCTCTGGGGACTCAGACGCTCGGGAAGTTGAGTGGAGGGGGCTTCCCTTCCCTGACGAGCGTCCGTACGCTTCGCCAGTTTGGGATTCGTTGCCTTAGGGGCTTTGGGGCAGCCACGGTAGTTGGCTGGATGCCCGGAGAGGCCACACAGCACACAGCTGGGTGGTTCCGTGCATAGGGTACGGTCCTTTGGGCGGGAGCACTCGGAAGTGCCATGCCCACCCAGGCACTTGACGCACCTGGGTGTGGCATGGCAATTCTTTTGGGAGTGACCGTATAGTTGGCAGCGGTGACACTGGCCAACTATTCCAGTCTTGCGGGGCTTCTGGATATCGAATCCAGTGAGATGACAAAGGGACTTGATCTTGAAGATCGGGTGGTGTCCTTCGACGGGGGGGCATACAACAAGGACCATGTTGTATGGCTCGCCGCCTCGGGCACGGTGCATGCGGTGCACCTCGGCTACAGGGATGCCTTGTGAGACAAGGTCTTCCTTAAGATCGGAGGTAGCTATCTCCTTTGGGATCCTATTGATGACTACGCGGGTCTGACGGTCCTCGGGGAGGGAGTACGTGTGAAAGGACACACCACGTGCTCTGAGGAGCTTAGTAAGTTCCCTATAATCATTAGATTTAGGGACTTGGACTTTGATGCCCTGCTCGGTTGAACGGGCACTGGTGAAGCCGATCCTGAGATCGACGCACCATTTGGACACTTCAGTCCATTTAGCTTTGTCTTGGATGAAGACAGGGGGGGGGGGTGGGGGTCTTTTTGGGGTTGCTTTCAAGTAAAGCATTGAGAACCGGGGGGGGGCTTAACGCGGGGGGGGGGCCGGTCGTGATGGCGACGACGGCGGTCGGTGTCGCAAGGGTGGGCGGGGGAGTGACCGATTGGTCCCTAAGTTTGTTTGCCTGCGAAGAGGCGAAGTTCTTTTTCCTCTTGGAGGAAGAGGTGACGGTCTGGAAACCGTCATCCTCGGAGGAGGAGTTCGTCAGGGTTTCCGAGCCTGAGGAGTACGGGGGGACGGGGCGTCTAGTTGTTGTCCGATGGTCGGTTTCCATCGGTACGGGGGGGAGGGGGGCGGTTTGCACCGGGGGGGGGGCCTCTAGTGCATCGCTAAAGTTAGCGATAGCGGCAGAGTTGTCGGAAGGACAGGGGGTGGGGGGCTGCAAAGCAGCGAACTTAGCGCCATATTTGGCGATGAACTCGGGGTCCTTTAGGAGGACCTCCTT
Organism: Griposia aprilina; assembly: GCA_916610205.1. Classification (NCBI taxonomy): domain Eukaryota; kingdom Metazoa; phylum Arthropoda; class Insecta; order Lepidoptera; family Noctuidae; genus Griposia; species Griposia aprilina. Next base: position 3,244,262 of record OU744300.1, on the reverse strand, counting down.
GAGGAACGTTAGTAAAATGGCATCCCCCATGGTTGGGGGGTGCGGGGCTATTTATTTGGGGGGGATGTTGGAATTTAAGATTCCAGCCTAAAAATTCCCTATGCCTAACTCCCCGGGTGGGTGTTCCCGGGGATGAGTTACCCTCCCTGTCGGGTATAGACAGGGAGGTGAGTACCTATGGTGAGCCTTAAGCTTGTAAACCCGTCGCCAGTCTTATTGTGCGAACGGGGCCCTGACAGTCTAGCGCGAAGGGTGTAGACACACCCTAGAGACACTAGGTGAGTAGCTGGGGAAGGAAAACTGTCACCAGAGCCGACTAGGAGATCCCCCAAGGCCGGTTAGCTCTGGGACCCGTCCAACTGACTGCCTCACCCTGAAAGGGTTCGGCGGGTGTGTTGGGACAACACCCCACTCGGTTCGTTAACACCGCTAGGTATCCACCGAGGACCACGAAACTGTGGTTTTGCCCAGAAGGGGCCTAGTGAAGCTACTCACACAAACGCGCAGTTAAAGAAATATCACTTGCCTTGAAAAAGGCAGTTTTTAATTGATCACTTGATACGACCAATTAATTAAATAAATTTAATTAATTGTTCGACGATCGGATGCGGCCGGGGCGGCAGCGGGGGCGCTACGAGGTTCGCAGCGAGAAGAATTAAACTTCGACAAAAATCGAAAACGGGAGAGCGCAAGCACACAACCGTTCGCGACCGATGCCGAGAGTCTGAAAAAAAAAAAAAAATTAATAATAAAAAGTTGGGCGTAACATACGCCTGCGATCCTGCATAGCTATTCACAACCCAACAACACAACGATACGCTTCCGTGCCGAATCGAACATCAATCAATGTTATCAAGAGACCTCTATAGGCTGTTCACTAATCAGAAACCCGAGAAAATTTCCCCTACCGCTATTCTTCCGACAGCTACTTGCTGTCTGGGGTAAGGCAAGTAGGTAACTAAAAATGTGTAATTTTCGTTACAACCTGTCAAATGGTTGTGAATAGCTATGCTTTATGCTAAACTGCATATTCATGTATTTCAACGCAATCAAAGCTAGAAGTTTTGCTTCATTTAGTTTTTTTATTTTATTGTTGTGCCATCTTAGCTTCTTAATTAAATAACTTCACTTTAATGAATATTAACAGCCATTTTATAGAAAAAAATCATAGTGATTTAAAAAAATTACTTCATTTTTAAAGCAAACAATTACCACATGCATTACCACAAAAATAAAGAAATTTAATGCATAATGTGTCTTATTCCATGGATGAAAACAACAAAAAAAAAAAAAAAAAAAATTGGCACTCGTGAGGACTGCAGATAGAAATGAAAACATAAAACTATGAATATCTACAGATATACTATTAACATTAGCATGGTGGTGACACAAACCCATAAGAATTTTCCCCTACCAAAAATAGCTCATTGTATTGCCCCCACTTCAAATCGCTGTACACTGCAGCGTGGATTAGCACTAGGAATAATAACAAATCCTAACCCGAGACGGTCGACATCAGGCCCCCCCCCCCCCCCCCCCCCCCCCCGAGGTTTGGTTGGTTAGGTTCCTTTAAACCCTTTAGACAGAAATAGGAGCTGACCTAATTATTGACCCTAACCTTAGCCGGTGGATGTCCCTTATTATTTTATTCTTCACAAGAAACAAAGCAATGTATAGCGAAACCGAAGTGGGGACTATGATTCCCCAGTCACCGGTGTGGGCGAATGGGAATTTTTATTTCCATTTGCCTTTGGTGGCAATCCCCGTGGGGGCGACTGGGAATGAACGGAATTTAGAACCACCTTCTCCCTTCTTTTGAAGTTGGTTAATGAACTTTATGATACGAACTGCAAAAAAATATTTTCTAAGAATAATTATAATACCTTGTTTCCATTGAACTATTAATGACGTAATTAAACGCGTCATGTTCGTGAACGGGCGCCGTCAGTTGGGACTGGTCAATTCTTAGCTGCCACATCATATTTTAATTGAATTTAATATTTGAATTGTTTTTGTCTTTTTATTACGGACGCTTTTAACGTTCTGCACCATTCTCACATGCATAATTTCAACATGAACAATGTAAACAATATTTTGTAACCATATATTCATTTAAAAGTGTCCATGGAGTGTCTTGCCCGTTCTTCTCCATAGGTACCTACTACGCTTTGGAATGGGCAACTAGCTTCATCTTTCTGACTGACCGAACCCTTGACAATTCAAAAGTGCCTGTAATTGGTTTATTTGAAATAAATACTTTCAGTTTGAGTTGAGTTTGAAACAAATTAATTGAATACATAGTCACATGAGCAAAGTCACGGTTACAGCTAGTTTCAAATATAGAATGATAATACTAGCCTATGTTTTATACTTAACAATAAGTATTTAAAATTACACAACTATGAATATTATTCTATCATCATTTATTTTCTTGAATCTGCACCGTTGCTAATCTTCAACTTTTGCCTTCCATTAAGTCTAGCTCGACTTCTTAAGATAATCATTAGTAGATATTAGGCTACCTCTTCCTTCCTCTACTATCACATCTTGAATGAGTGAGTAATATATATTTATTTTTTATATAAAAAGTTTATAGCCCACTTTAGAATGCCAAGTATCTGATTGGCAGATCCAAACTCATATTTCTATAGAATAGTCCATTCATGCCCACTCTTGGTGTATAATATCTTCGCAATACTTCTCTCACATCAGCTACAGTTATAGCTGGCACACCCTCGTATCCTGACTTGATGTACACCGCATTGTTCAAACTGACCGGGTTGCAGAAATGTCCGCCTTCAAACTTGCTGAATGGGTCTCCACTCTTTTTCTTAGCATCCTGTCTTACTAAGAAAACTCCGTCTACAATCTCTGCAACAGTTTCATATGCAATAAAGCATAGCACTTCTAGTGCTGCTTGGGTGATCTTGAATTCTTTCACAGGATTCAGCCAGCGTTCCAGCTTGATAAAGCCTTTGCCAATACCATAACCAGAACGGAAGGATGCGCATCTAGCTTTATGGTATGCTTCGTACTTGTCAAATGTCATAGACTCCGTAATTTTTGCGGCGCGCACTTTCCGTATGTAATCAATGGAATCAAACTTAATTTGACTTACTTCATCATACTCATCAAATTCTTTGATATAGTCAATGTGGGTCCTGCGCTTCCTGATTGTAGGATCTTTTTCATCTTCTATCAGCCCTGTTATCAATGACTCAGCAGGCGTACCGATGTTCAATATACACTTTTTGTCAATTTGGTCCAATTTTAATTGGTAGTCGTGTAGGCGTTTTAGCTTCTTAATATTCTTTCTCATTAAAAAAATGATATCGTAGTTAGTTATAGCTCTTCCGCTTCTTGTGTTGCAGTTCTGATTGGCCTCTTGTATCATGAATTTTAGTTGTTGTTGAACAATACTTTCGACCAGCACAACGGTGGCCGCGTTCGGGTTCGGGTTGTCGCCAAAACCATGCATCATGCCAGATATTTCCTTCTGAAAATTTGTTGATTCGGTGCCATCCATATTGAAGTAATTCACCATGGTTAAAGCTTTCTGCCTGAGAGTAGTATATTCTTTGCTTTCTGCGCTTGCAGCCTTCACGAAATGAAAATAAAATGTTTGCACTGAAACCAAAGCTGTTTACCAACTGTCAATTTGATGTTGACACCAGAAGCTTTTCCATAGAGTATATTAATAAGCTTTTCTCAATATTTTCAATCAACCTTCTTAATAATTTTACAATGACCTTGGACCTTGGTTTTTACCTATCAATCCAAATGGTAGGATTACCCAATTATTATTTTTAATCAATAAAAATAAAAGAATGAAATTGTATTCTTAAAATAATTTACAATATTTTATGTTTGTTGTTTTTTTATTTTTTACTCCGTCTTTGCCTGTCTTTGTACAACAAACTAAACGTTTTCAAATCAGCTGATTGTCAACTGTCAAGTGTCAATGTCAAATTGTAAACGAAACTTAAAACTATGATCGAAAATATTTTGTTGACTGAAAAGTTTGCCAAAATCACTTGACTATAGCTGATGTGTACATATCGTGACCTCACTGAATGTTTCACAATAATACCATAACCATTTCAAGGCTTTTTCAATTCGTAAAAACATAAATTAACCTCAAAATTATGAGTGTAAGAAGTCTAATAATAAACCAAGCGATAAAACAATCTTTATTCAGACAAATTCGTCTTTCGTCATGTTGGTCTTGTGGTAAAGATGTTCAAAATAAGGAGAATGCCTTATTCTGCGGGAGTTGTAATGCCTTACAACAGCCAGCCAAGGGAGAGAATTATTTTAAAATCATGGGAGTCGGTGAATCTTACGACTTGGATGAGACGGAACTAGCGAAGAAGTATAAGGAATTGCAGAAGTATTTACATCCTGATAAGTTCGCTAACAGGTAACTATTTACTTCAATTGTTGTTTTTGAGTGGTTTTTAACCAGTAAAACTGTAGTATCTATTACTAAAGAAGTTAGCAACCAATATTTAACATTTACAGTTTAACAGTCATTGCTAGTTACGCAAAACAAAGTGCAATGTTTTATAGATATAAGCTAAATTCATTATTAAGTTTGAAATAAGTAATTAAAACACTTGGTTAAAATGTTTCAGAGATAAGAAAGAACAAGAAATCTCAGAGAAATATTCATCACTAGTGAATGAGGCTTACAAAACATTATTGGAACCATTAACAAGAGGTAAGAAGCCAAAAATTACATTATAATATAATAATCAAAATCAAAAGTCATTTATTTAAATTAGGGTGAGAATCAGCACCTATTGAACAACCAAATTATATAAGACAGTCCCCCAAAACGTCTGCCCTTCACCACTTCCTAGTGCTTTAGCTGGGAAGAAGAGGTGACTCAACAAACTGCGTAACAGCACAGCTTTATGTTTATATTTAAGAACCTGTGCCTAGAAGTAATATTTTACATGCAGTGCATACTAGGTAACATGGAAATTAGGCGAGCTCTTTATGAAAGCCAGCCATCATTAAACAAACTTCCTAGAAGACCTAAAGGCCTCAACAGGGACAACAAGAGTGTGGTGTAGCCATGGGCGCCGGCAAGTTTATTTTCAGGGATGTGCATCTTCAGCTGCACAAATTGAGCTCATTAATTTTTGCAAGAAGTTTAAGAATTAAGATAGAGTAGGATGCAAAAGCAAGCGAAGCAAACTCGATAATGTCAACACCCCGCCTAGGGTTGATTTGATTTTCGGTAATAGGAGTTCGGTACTTTGTTATATAAGCTTTAGAAATGAGAAATTGCAGAATGCAAGAGTGAGTTTGAAAATTTTAGGATATCGTCTCAAATAGGTTAAGTTCTCTATTATTGTATTAGGCGTTTTCGGGTATTTTTTTAGTTTTTAATGTAAATGCACCTACAGTTCATTATTAATCCTGGGAGGTGCAAATGCCCCCTCTTGCACCGTTCCGGCGCTCATGGGTGTAGACCACCACTTAAAAAAGTAAAGAGGGATAAACCTATCATCACAACACATGTACTTGACAAAAAAGAGATTATATCAGTATGATGTTAGTATTATCAAACAATGTTACTGCTGTTATCTTATCTCCAATCTAAGTCCCCTTTCAAATATGTTAACAAGCCTACATGTTAAAAAAAATATTCTTTAACTTAATTTTTCAGGTATATACATGCTGCGTCTAAGAGGCAAAGAGATCCCTGAAAATACAGAATTTGTAGACCAAGAGTTCCTAATGAAAATAATGGAGAAGAATGAAGAAGTAGAGAATGCAGAAACAGAAAAGGAAATAATGGAATTAAATGCAGAGAATAAGGCTAAAATCAAAACTTTACAGAAGCAAGTTTCAACTGCGTTTTTCGATGGAGATATGAAGCAAGTAATTAAATTATTAGGTATAATGAAATATTACACGAGCATAGACAACCAAATACAATCGTCGATACGTATTAAAGGAATCATTCGATAAGGTACAGTCAGCCCAGTATATCTTGATATGTCGGGATCGCGCTGCCTTCAACGAGAAATGTCATTGTAATGTCAAATTCAGTACATTTGAATTTAGTTCCGTTTTTCGCCACCTGTCAAGATAAAAAAATAGTCTTAGGCCACGGTAGACTTTCAAAGTAATGTTTGTTTGTATAAATGTATATAGCTTTTGTTAAAAGACAATTTTTAAAGTTTTAGAGATTAAAAAAATATATAAAATTTGTTATTGCAATCTTAATATTTTTTTATTTCCCCATACATTATTTCTCCCTATGACCTCATTAGCTAAAATTATTGAGGCCTTATTTAATAGAATTTTTAATTTGATTATTAAAGACTATCCTCGAAACCATCTCTTACCTATGCTGCGATGAAGTTGCCGCTTTTCCCAGCACATCGTACATCTGATTCTGCCAATCTGCCCCAGTTCTTCAAGGAAATGCAATGAATATGGTTAGATAGGTACCTCCTATATTTGTATTTCGAAATTGAGTAAAAATACTTTTTTTTCCGTAAGGGAATCGAACCGCGACGCCATTCAGCTAACAAAATGATCACACGACAGTATACTTGTCTTATACTATAGGTACTTTATACTTAACTATCTATATTTGGATCTCCAAGTTCTAATTATCTACGGGTCAATGTACGAATATTCGCCTTTGAACTTGGCTGAATATACTTAACTGCTCCTAATTACTTATTTTACAAACATTATCCACATAATAATAATAATAATAAAATAAAAAATGGCAACACCGCTGTGTCAACGAAACGTCTCGTTTCCAATTTTTTTTCTATAATATCAACAAAGAATACAATTTCAACTCATTTTTGCAATAGTTTATAATTTTAAAGCAAACCAAAAACCAGAAAACCACTTTTAAACAATTAAAGAGACCATAAAAACAATATGTAAAAAATTTTGAACAAAAACTGCCGAATCGGAGGTGACATGACAGATGTCACCTCCGATAAAACAAACAAAATAGGAAACTTGGAACTGAAAAAATGTTGACAAGATCACGTCGAGCACGCCCACCACCTCCGGACTCGTCGCTCAGCTCCGCCTCGCTGCCGCCGGTATCCAGCCCCACTGTGAGCGCTGTGACGACACCGGCCGCGGTAGTTGCGTCGAGCTCGAGCGACGAGTATTTCTCCCCGCCCACGACGCCACCACCTGCTCGTCGACGTGGAGGACACCGGCCGCCGGATGGTTTAGGACCTCGAGGCCCACCGGCTTCTGATAGGGTCCCAGCTCCCGGCGGAAGTGTGCAGCGCATGAGATGGACGAGATCCATCAACGAAAATGTCATGCGCTCATACTATAGGGCTACAGAGGGGGGAAGCAATCTGACGGCGTACCGTGTTCGGATGCTCTCTCTTTTTCAGGTGCTTGAGCCAGCTGTCAACGTGTCGGCACAACGACTGTCGGATCAGGTGCGGGTCATCCAACGTAATCATATGTTGCATGACACTGTACTTGATCGCCTGCGAAATGAAATGCAGAGTAGTCATGTCATCGCCCCCCCGTCGCAGACTGTTATAGTACTACCACAGTGTAACACAACTCAAGCAGACGAGGAGAGTGATGATAGGGCTACAAACGTAAGTACCCAGTGCAATGAGGAATTGAGGAGTGCTTTGGAGGATGCGATTCGAGAATATCGGTTCATATCGCCCGAACTTAGACCACGTTTACCTCGTTTACCCATGCATAACAAAAATAGGGTGCTGGTGGCGGCACTGGATGCGCAGTTGTCAAATTATTTTGATTACTGCGTAGACCTCACCGATACCCATTCGATTCTGTACTGCGCGGCAGTAGCGGTATGTCGTGTAGCTCACGTCAAATTTGCTAATGATTCTAGAGCTACACGACCTAAACCAGCCGTACCAGCTTGGCAGTGCAGAATTGAGCGCCGTATTGGTGGGGCCAGAGCACTCATCGGCAAACTAATCTGCTTCAGGGAGGGCAATACTCGCCCTAGAGTGATGCGCTTTGTGAGACGCGCGTTCGCAGGGACCAATATCAGCCCTCAGGACTACATGTCCTATGTCACAGAGCGCATCGACTTCCTGAAGCAGAAAGTGTATGCATGGGCGAACCGTATTCGTCGGTATAAGCGGCGAGTGGAGCGATACACTCAGAATCGCACCTTCCAGCGCGATGAAAGGTGGGTTTATAGGGGTTGGGAGCGACCGGATCAAGGTGTGGCTGACACGTGCCTGCCGGCTGATGATGCCATGTGTTCTTTCTGGCGCAATATCTGGTCGGTGCCTGTCAGTCACACCGAAGGTGATTGGGCTCGGGAAGTCGAGCGAGCCTGCGATCCAATACCAGAAATGGGGGCTATTTCCATCTGTCCCCAAGATGTAACTCGTGCAGTCCGTCCGCTGCCTAACTGGAAGTCTCCAGGGCCGGACGGACTGCACAACTTCTGGATTAAATGGTTTGGTAGGTCGCACGCTCGCTTGGCGGCTCAGTACCAGGTTGCTTTAGAATCTGGTTCGCTACCCCAGTTCCTAACAACAGGAGTTACCCACCTGCTCCATAAATCAGGTAGTACTGCGGAACCCAAAAATTATAGGCCGATCACGTGTTTACCGACGGTCTATAAAGTTCTGACATCCATTTTGAGAGCTAAAATTAACAAACATATAGACACCAACTACATCATGTCTCCTTCTCAAAATGGATGTAGGAACGGGTCCCGTGGTACTAAGGAGCTACTCCTCATTGATATGGCCATTAGCCAACAGGTTCGTCGTTCCCGAAAGGATCTGTCGACATGTTGGATAGATTACAAGAAGGCCTATGACTCGGTGCCACATACATGGCTTGTGAAGGTGCTGGAGTTGTATAAAGTAGATGCAACTCTGCGCACCTTCCTGAAGTCATGTATGGGGCAATGGAGAACGGTCCTTCACTATCCAGGATGTCGAAATATCCAGAGGGATAACGAACCGATAAGGATCGAGCGAGGCATATTTCAGGGTGATAGTTTGAGTCCGCTTTGGTTCTGCTTAGCCTTGAATCCTCTAAGCACACTGTTGGAGGATTCAGGTCTAGGCTATCGGCTGAGGAGAGGTGGTCAGGTTATATCTCACCTCCTCTACATGGATGACCTAAAACTCTTTGCCCCCAACAATTTGCAACTGATGGAGCTACTGAAAGTAACTGAAACTTTCAGTAGCGCCATCAGGATGGAATTTGGTGTGGACAAATGTGCGGTCATGCATGTAAAGCGAGGGGAGATTGTGGAATCCGTCAGAACCCAACTCTCGGATTCCATAAACCTTAGAGCCCTCTCCGCATCCGAAACCTTTAAGTATTTGGGTATGTCGGAAGCGTTGGGCATCAATGGTACTGACATGAAGCAGTCGTTAAAGGAACGCTTCTTTGGCCGTCTGAAAAAAGTATTTAATAGTCTTTTATCAGGTGGAAACAAGGTGCGCGCCTTTAACGGTTGGGTCATGCCGGTTTTGATGTACTCTTTCGGCATACTCAAATGGACTCAGACCGAACTCGACGCCCTGGATAGGAAGGTCCGTACACTGCTGACTGCAAATCGAATGCATCACCCACGATCATCGGTAATGAGACTGTATATCCCGCGAAAGTGTGGAGGTCGAGGCTTTTTAAATGCTAAGACCCTCCACAATCGCGAGATATGCAGTCTCAGGGAATATTTCTTAGAAGCCGACGTGGGGATGCATCGAGATGTGGTCACAGTGGACAAGGGCCTCACCCCGCTCTCCTTAGCTAAAGAGAACTGGCGCAAACCAGTAGTGCTTGACACTAATGATCGCATGGAAGTATGGCAGAGTAAGGAGCTTCACGGACGCTTTTTTCGGGCTCTACATGGGCCCGATGTAGACCAACTAGCGTCCGTAGCCTGGCTGCGTTTCGGTGACCTCTTTGGAGAAACCGAAGGTTTTGTCTGTGCAATTATGGACGAAGTTATCTTAACGAATAACTACCGGAGACATATTATGAGGGACGGGACGGTTGACGTGTGTCGGGCATGCCATCGTCCGGGTGAGTCCATCAGACATATTATCTCCGGATGTTCTCGTCTAGCTAACGAAGAGTACTTGCATAGACACAACCTTGTAGCCAGGATTATCCATCAGCAACTTGCTCTGAAATACAGCCTTGTAGAATCGGAAGTGCCGTACTACAGGTATGTGCCCGACCCAGTTCTCGAAAATGGACATATCACATTGTACTGGGATCGATCCATCATCACTGACAGGACTATTGTTGCCAATAAGCCTGATATAGTGGTGGTGGATCGATTAGAGCGGCGCGCAATGATTGTTGACATAACGGTCCCGCATGATGGGAACCTCGTGAAAGCCGAGAAAGATAAACAAATCAAGTATCTTGACTTGGCTCGCGAGGTTGTCGACATGTGGGATGTGGACTCAGCGATCATTGTGCCGATAGTCGTAACAGCCAATGGCTTAATAGCCAAGAGCCTCGACCAACACCTGAGGAGGCTCTCGTTGGGCAGCTGGATCAAGGGCTTGATTCAGAAAGCGGTACTTCTTGACACGGCTCGCATTGTTAGGAGGTTCCTCTCTCTGGAGCCCTGACCGCCGGTAGCTTGGACCCTGTTCCCGTTACCGGTGGGTTACTATTTTTTATATTTTTAAATGTTTTTATATTTTTTATATTCTAATATTTAAAAATGTAATTTATATGTATATAATGGAATAAAGGAAATAATAATAATACAATTTTAAATACCTGCAGAATAGTTAGGAAGTTCATGCAAATGGAGGAAAATTAAATTACCCCTCTTAACATCAATTCTACCTGATCACCACACATGCTATATTGACTTGGCTTGGGCCCGTTAATGTAGCTTAAACTAGCCAAAGAGCTAAGAAACGAAATTTGTTTAAGTACCAAAAATAATAATAATATCATTTATTTGCTAAAAACATGGTATAAAAGATGGTAATGTTAATAATGTGAACAGACATGTTTTGCTTTATAGATATAAGCGTGCAAATTTTACATGCGTAATGATAAAATCAGTCATCATGGGATTTTATGTTCCAGGAACTCCTTAATACTGTAAAAACTATTAGCTGATAGCCATTTGTACAATTTAATTTTAATCAATCTTGTATTTAATGTTTTTAATTAATTTGGTATTCTATTATAAACCTGGACACACATAAACATGCAGCTTTTATTATATTTCGCAAGCCTTGGAAGGACATCTAACACGAGCCTGTAGGGGTCGCGCCTGCTGCTAGAATTTACATCGCTTGCTTTCGCAAACAATTCCCTATGCCTCCATACAAATAAACAGATTTCATAAATATAAAGGGATGGCAGCGGTAACAAATCAAAAATCTCAAGTCAAAGCAATCATAGTAGATAGGTATCGCATAAAATCAGGCACCTACCTCAACTCATTATTGACCAGTTGAAAACAAAAACCCGTTAACCTTAACTACCATTTAAAAATCAATTAACCACAATATAATAACATGCTACGATCATTTTTTGCTAAGATTCCACACGTCTATGATCCACCTCTAAAAGCCTTAAACAAATTGTTTAATGATTAATTTTCATACAGAGTTTCTACCGACTGCTCTCCAAATGATTGATGTTTAAAATATACCGAGAGGCACTATTTGCATTTCACATGTAACGTGAAGCAATCTTGATACTAGGGCTTTCTTTAACAAGGCTTAAAAGAAACGTTAAGTATACACTAGGTAGGTACTTGTCTTTGACGACGTATTGTAGCTAAATGAAGTCCTGAGTAATAGGTAAGTTCTTTTTTTTTATACAAGTTTTTGTAAAAGCGACTTCAAATAGAGTTCTTATTAGCAGTTTGTGCGTCGAGAAGACGAACGATTAAGCCGAAAGGCAGAATGTTCCCTGAGTAAAACTGGATGCTGGCAGAATGGATGATACCGGTAAAAAAGAAATCAAAGGATAGTAACATGATATTAAGAACAATAACAAACCTAATTTGCGAACTGTGTGATTAAAGCCTCGCCTCTCGTGCACAAGGTTGTGGGTTCACATCCGGACAAGTATAAGGTACCTACTAATGTGACTTTCAATTCATAATGTACCTACTTTATGAATTTATCTTGGACATTACTGACAACGGTGAAGGAAAAACAGTTTCCCGAAATTTTTGAAAATGGCGGGCATATGGGGTTGAAAACGAAAAAAGAAATATATTTCAGCCATTTCGCGCTCTTTGCGCGCATTTTTTGGTTTAAGGTGCATGGTGAACATTTATTCAGTTTTATGCTATGCAAAGACAGACTCGCGAGGTCTACAGCTCACAGAGCCACTAGTTATAAACGAGTATCAAGATCACTCATCGTAGTATACAATAAGCTCACCATAATTCATGTTCAGTGCCTCCCGAGAGTACACATCGTCTCGTGTTCGCATCGGATCAGTATCAAATAGTGCTTGTATGAGAAAAGTGACACTGCTTAAAGTATCAAAATATTCCCAAAATGCGTTGTTGTTGTATTGTAATATTAGTGGGCCTGTGCTTTTTACAAGGTGAGTAGAATGCTATTTAATTACGGAAAAACTTGGAGGTTTTAAAGGTCTATCTATCTATCCATAAATGCAAGAGTATCTCTGTCTGTCTGTTACCTTCACATCTTAACGGCTGAACGGATTTCAATGTAATGGCATATGGGTAGACCATGACCTGCACCGTAATTTAATTTTAACACAATCTGAATCATTTTAAAGGCTATAGTTAATCCATTGCTTCATATATTCGAAAAAATTGTCTGGTCAACAATGTAAATAACGCAATGAATGTTGTTGAACTGTCAAAACGAAACCTATATAACCTGTTGGTGAGTTACGTAATTACCCCGCTGCACAGTGTTTTTATTGCCCCAAAAAAGTGACATCAGTTTTTTATTGAATATTTCTACTCAATTGTTCACTAAAAATGCACGAGTAGAACTCCCAGGTGCCAATTTTGTATACTCTATTTTTTTTTAAATCTTAAAGTTTTCGTGACCATACAGGTGAAAATACTGAAAATAATTCGTACAAAAAAACCTGTATATAATTGAGTATTGTTTATATTGCATATTTATGAAGCAATTATAGGCGCATATTTTTCCATTTATATTTAATCAAAAATGACAATAGAACCCACAAAAAAAAAATTGGTCCGAAATCAGTATTTATTTATTTTTATTTTTTCTAGGTGGAAGTAGAACCTGTGTCTGGTACAAATAGATTCCTTATACTAATGTTTATCACCCACAAAAATATTACTTTCAACTTGGGCCTAGGTTTCGAGTAAATATGTAATTCCAATAAAACTCAATCGTATACAGTTTTTTTATACGAATTATTTTCAGTATTTTGACCTTCAAAGTAACGAAAACTCTAAGATTTTTTTTAAAATAGAGTATACAAAATTGGCACATGGGAGTTCTACTCGTGCATTTATAGTGAACTATTGAGTAGAAATATTCAATAAAAAGCTGATGTCACTTTTTTGGGGCAATAAAAACACTGTGCGCTGGTTTAGGACATAGGATGCTTTTTATGAAATGAATGAATACGTCTCCGTGGTATAATTTAGGTAGTACGCTGGATCCGTTGAATCGGTATTAGAAACCAATAATTAATTACAATAACAACTTGGTAGTCGCAGTGGTTGAGATTGGCTTTAGAATTGCAAGTACCTATTAGGTTCGATTCCCACAAAAATATTAGCTACATTTACCTACAGACAGGTTGTACAGGATTATAGTTTTACTAGCACTTCGTCCGCGTAGATTTCGTATTTTTTCCCTACAAAATTTGACGCCCCGCCAGCTCTTTTAAAAGTTATTTTAGAAAATGTATGATCATCTTCTTATCTTAAAGGTTTCGGGTCAATTAACAAGTTGATAGATCACTGGAAAATTATTTTTGATAAAAACTGTAACTCCCCTTTTCACCCCAACAGTTGTTGAGTTTTGAAAAATCGTTTGTGACGTTTCTATTATTTGACATATAGGTTATTTGTACTAATTTTGTAGTTAATCAAGCCAAACAATAAAATCCCCTCTCTAACATTTACTACCCCTTTTCACTCCGTTAGGAGTAGATTTACGAAAAACGCTGATAAACGTTATTGTTTATTCCCGGTCTTATGTATAAATACCGAGTTTCGAGTTAATCGAACCATGCTTTAAAATTCTTCCATACAAACTTTAACACCCTCCTATAGGGGGTAGTTTAAAAAAACATATAATGACTAACTGCAGTATAATTTACTTAAATAAGTACCTATTCATGTCCCAGTAGTTTCGGCTGTGCGTTGATAATTGTCAGTAATTCAGTCAGTTATTCAGTTTCTCTTTTTATATAATAGAAAATAATTATCAGTATTTAATGTATAAAACTAAGTACTTAAATGGATAGCTGTCTAAGTATAGCTTATTGTATTTATTTTACTTCAGAAAAACTTTATTTCGCAGTTACAATCTAGGTAAGTTTTATCGTTGACTATTTTCTCCCACTGATCTGTCAGAGATGAAAGCTCACGCAGATAATCTCAAAGACTTTTACTTTCTGAAGAAAGCTTACGGCTTTCTCAATTTACAGCTAAAGCACACTGAAATTAACGACCTCTTATGTTATTAACGACTTCAAAACTCGCGTGTATGTAATTTTATCACCTTAGAAATGGCTTAGAAGTCTACATCGTTGGCAGGCTATAATTATAGCCACACTAGTGATGGAAAATATTCTTCATTATTTATTCTTAACTAATTAGTTATTAGAATATTTTTCATCACTAACTGCCCAAATGGTATGGATCGGTATGACGGTTAAAATTTCTTCGGAAGTCTTTGCAAAATTGGTAAATAAAATAATCCACGCAACCTTTACAGTTTTATCTGAGAAATCAGCGCAAACTGAAGATAAACGACAGTACCTATACGTTTGTCTACTCTCTAAGTACTGGTAAAAGGCGTGACACACACTTTCTTTAAATCTTTTTTTTTTTCAGCGAACGCCCAATACTACAACTACAACATACTAACACGAGTGATCCAAGGCATTCCAACGAAAATAGACCGCTATCCAATAATCACTCAACTCCTTCTCGACGCATGGGGAACCCAGGACTACGTTCAACATTGCGCAGGAGTAATTTTGACGTCACGACATGTGCTGTCAGCCGCGCACTGCTTTCAATACAATAAAAATACTGGCAGGAAGTAAGAGAACCTCTTAGAGATTTTGTTTTTTCCTTGCTTGGCTCCAGCTCTCTTCAAAGACCTGAGAGATAATGTATTCTTAGTGAAGGGTTCGGAGTTAACTAGTGGTTTTCGGTTTCGATAGCTAATAGGTACCTAGTAGTTTTATTTAACCAATGAGTGTCCGACCGATGGAGACTTACATAACAAAGATGAGCAGAAATGTTATTTGGTTATCTAATAACTTTGAGTGATGATATCACCAACAACCACCTTCATCGGGTTTTAGGGAAACCTAAAACCTAAGCAAATGTATAATCCAGATGCCGAATACAACCAAGAGAGTGCTAGATGAATACGTTGTCGCAATTCAAAAATTCGAATTTCAAGATGGTGATTGATTGAAGATCTCTCGTTTGTTTGAAATAATATTTTCCCGATTTTTTTACAGTTACACTCACCCGAAGTATTGGAAGATTCGAGTTGGATCGACATACCGGACTGGAGGAGGTGTGCTCCACAATTTGAAAACTATAATACCGCATAAAGGCTTCGACAATTATTTCTACACCCACGACATTGCCATGGTCGTCGTTTCAAGTCAATTTACGTTTAACAGTAATGTGAGGCAAGGGACTATTATAAAACAAGGAGTAGAAATCAAGTCTGATTCTCTTTGTACCCTAGTTGGATGGGGAGTTTTGGAAGTACGTATTTCATTGTTATATTTTCTACCACTTGTAATAATATAAAATGGTCCATAAATCGTTACTTAATTTCATAAGCGCAATCCCCACACTCGGACGATCGCAGGGCTGCCAAGTGCGAACCTCTTGAGAAATAACATCAGTCCCCTTTAACGACGAGCATAGAAGAATGATAAGCCAGTCTATTTGTTCTGGAATCCATACGGTAAACGGAATGGGCCGACTGCATTAACATAATTTAATCATATTTTCTACTATAGGAAACTAGATTACCGCAGGCAGGTAGCAGCAACAAAACTGACACTGCGGGCGTGGGTTCTGGGCGTCAGGTGTGTTAACTAGGTCAACTACGCCTAAGTAAGCTTTTCAGCTAGGCTTTTTTCGTCCACCAAGTAGAAATGCTTCTTCGCAAATTCAAGCATCAGAGAGAAAAAAAAGTGGTTTAATCATTGTTTTATCATAATCGATCGAAAATACAACTAGGTATTTCGATCGATGAAAAAACAAATCAAGCGCTTAGAGATCTGCCTATCTCATTAAAATAATTATTATATAAATTAAATAACAAAATAAATAATTGTTCCAGCCCGACGGCCCACAGCCCGAACAACTACAACACACAAATCTATACACAATAGACCAAAAGATATGTGCCATGCGATACAACACTATTGGAGCAGTGATTCAAGACTCCATGATGTGCGCAGGGCGGGTGGATGCTGGGGGCCCCGATGGATGCTTCGGAGATTCTGGAGGACCATTATTATACAAAGGCCTGGTCGTAGGCATCGTGTCTTTTGGATATTCCTGTGGACATCGCTACTTTCCTGGCGTTTATACGAAAGTGTCGCATTATACAAACTGGGTTTTAAAAACCGTTAATAGTAATAAATAAGTAATAATTTTTTATTTTTATGTGTTTAATTTTTTTTTTGAATAGGTACTATACAAAAAGCCTCACAACAGTAGTGGCGGTGCTGGTTGTTTCATTAATCAGTGGCTTTAACAATTAGTGGCATCACGCTCATGAAAGAAAATTACACCAAGATAAAATAGTAAACCTGCATTAAACATGGCATGTGAAGCAAAATACGAATAACATTAATTTTCGAATCAGTGCGACGATCATTGAGATATACTTGCTGTTTTTTTTAATAACCGTAACCAAAAATATAGGCAACCATAGTAAAAATATAATTAAAAGACTCCTTTGTTCGTTGGACTATTGCAAGCTTGCAACACCGCAAAAAAGCTGTCAGTGTCACGTGTCACTGTCTGTCATATCGTTTTCGTAATCCTCCGAGGGTTTATAGATTTTTCTCTATAACGAATAAATTTAACGTAAATATACGTTACATTTCATAGACCCATCAATCTCATATCACATATAATGGGTAAAAAAGGTGTTGTAACAATTGTGAAAGACTTTTATTACGATCCTTTCAAGTGGTGAGTAAATCTAATAACCTCTTTTGAAAATGTGGTATTCCGCGCTGTTTTGCTTTGTAATATTAAACATTACGTAGGTTCCGTCAATTACTTCACTTACAGATGATTGTAGGTCGTTCAGACAACGTAGTCATTGAGAGAGTTACGTTTTACCAAATCGTTACATATTTTATTGATTGTACTATAAAAATGGTGACTATGATGTGAATGTGTGCATGAAGACGAGTAGCGTCAGCACACAACACACCCACAAGCACACACTTCCGACTTCGCCATTGCCTCGGAGGGTACTGAGAGGTCCTTACACTAATTCATAACGTGTTTATAGTATTCCATTATACCATATTCCATATAGTACTCCATTTTGCAGTCTTTCATCTTCTGATAGTCATCAAGCCCTTGTTGTTGCTGCACTGCTTGTGAATGCAAATGACAACAAAGATAAATTGATATTTATTTATTTACTTACCTGCATATTTCATCATGTAACAATGCCTAAATAAATTACTCAATACAAATAGGAACAAACCAAAAAATATCCACTAAATTACAGTACAAACATTATTAATACTAACAAAAAAAACTTATGAGGTATGCGCCAAGGTAGCCCCTAAGAAGACCCACTGACCAAAATTTTCTTACGCTTTTTGCAATTTGCAGGTCGGTATCAGGTTGTATGTTGATCTAAATATGATTTGCGGCTGTATCAAATATTTATTTATAGAATTATAATCATAAAAGTCATCAATACACCTCTCTAAGTTCATATTACCTAATTGAATGACTATTTCATATAATCATGATATTTGAGGCCAATTCTAATTTAAGGAGTTGTATTGCTGATTCTAATGATTATAATTCTGTAGAGCCATATTTGTTACGGCCGCAAATAATATTTTAATCAACATACAACCCGATAGTGCCCTGCAAATTGCAAAAACGTAAGTATTTTTTAATTTCGCGCATCTCCCCCAATATCTCTTTAAAAGATTTTTTCTTAATGTATTTTGATTGCAAATAAAACATAAGAAGGATACATGAATACTTTGTTATTAGTAGTAAATCGTAAATCAAGTTCAAGTAGCAGAGTTTATCATCTATATACAGGCACATTGTTTATCTGAAAATATTATGTAACCTTAAAGCATGCATGAATCTCTATCTAAAGACTTAAATGTCTATTTTATGTTTATTTATTTGTGCTAAGACACTTAGAAATTGGACGATAGGTATTATGCTCTCTTCTGTAACAAGTTTTTAAGTATGCTTCTATGCTGCTGGCTGAGGCAGTAGTAGATTTTATTTATTAATATCAAAAAAACTAACAACTAAAAAATATTAATTATAAAAGAAGGATCAAATCAAAGTCAATTGCAATCTAACAATGATAAAAAAACACAAACGGTGAACATACTGAGCACAGTGCAATAAAAAAATATAAAGTTATGGTCACTTATTTTTTTATCTGTACCTAATATTTACTTTTTTTTATCTGCAGGTCACTGGTGAAGAGCGTGGGTATATTCGCAGTCGGCGTAGTGATCGCAAGCGAGTGTGCGGGCCTCGAGATAATGCCCGCGATGCCGCAATAAACATCAGTATTCCGATACATTTTTCTAATAAGTTTTAAGAACATAAAAATGTTAAATTATTTATTGTTGTTTTCGCTCCTTGGAGTCAGTGTTTGCCAACAAAAGAAGCCGAATATCGTGTTGATATTAACGGACGATCAAGATGTAGTGTTGGGCGGAATGGTTAGTACAGTGATAGTGATGTGCAAATAAATGGATTAGGAACATGTGTAGTTTTATTTCTTTTTTATTTCAGACGCCAATGAAGAATGTGCAACGGTTTATCGGAAATGAAGGCGTCACGTTCACTAATTCGGTAAGTCTGTACTAACACAATAAATCTGAAGAGTTCGTTTGTTTCTTTGACCGCACTAATCTCTGGAACTGCCATGCCAGTACGATTTGTTATTTTACTTTTTAAGTAAAAGCTTTTGTTAACTTTTTACATTTGTTAGCCCAATTCTTGAAGAAGCTATTAAACATCAGCTACGACCCTCTGGAGCCGAGCTAAAAAAAAAAAGTCAGAACGCTAAGCGAAAACGATAACAGCGCGGGCGGGCGATGCGATGCGACGGGTCGGGGGCCGAGGGAGTGTTATAGAAATGTTGCTGTTATTTTAGTATATTGTGTGTCTTACGACTTCCAAGCCGCGGGAAGAAGCTAATATGATGATAAATTAGATAGGTACCTAACACCATCATGCACTTAAACCACGTTCTAGTTGTTTTGTTTATCCGCGCGACTAAGAACAATAGATCATTATGGTATCTACTCATGTCAATACTATTTACTGGCATAGCTGCTACGTAAGCGTTCATTCGATATTGTAGGTAGGTGCACGAAGATATAAACAGCTGACAGCTGTTTCTCTTAGTACTTCTTTCGAATCCTATTTTGAGACAAATGGAGACAGATTGTCTCAAGAATGAATGTCACCTACAGAGGCTTCTTAGTTAGCTGGTAGGTAGTTGACACCACCTGAACAAATAGTTCTGCATGCACCCTAACTATGTACGTAGCACACTATTATAAAGTGAATCATTTTGAAGCCTACCGCTAATCCATTTCTTCATAATATATGTTCGAAGAAATTGCCTGCTCAACAACGTAAATAACGCAATGAATGTTGTTGAACTGTCAAAATGTAACCCATTCCTACTGTTAGTGTGTTACGTATTTACACCGCGGGTTCTTACAATACGGCGGATGAATTATGGCTGGTCCGAACTTTGCGCAGAAGTCTGCGCAATAACATTTTTTAGCAACTAAATGGTGACATGAGATGAGGCGAGTGAGAGAACATGCGCGAAAGTTCGAAGAGCCTATGTTCAGACCGGCCATGATTCATCGCCCTTATGGTACTTGTATCTACAACAATTGAATTGTGTCGATACTCGTGTTTTATGTTCTTTTGACCTTCTAATTGCTTAAAAGCATTAGGAAGTGGTGAAGGGCGGGCGTTTTGGGGGACGGTCTTATGTAATTTTGACGTTCTAAAACTGCTCAGCCTAATTTGTTTAAATGACTTTTGATTTTGATTGTTTGCCAGCGCTAAGAGTCGCGGGTTCAATCCAGCACCTGGAAAATATTATGGCATGTCTAGAATTAGCCGGCCTGAATTACTAGACAACAAACACATTTATTTTGTCACGTTTGTTTTTATAGGTCGGTTGCTTTATACTATTTGCTGATAAAAGCATTATATGGTAGGTCGGTATGTATCTGTGTGAATCCGCTACCTACCAGGATTCTCATTTAATTTTATCCCGTGGGTAAACCAATTCCTAATTGTTATGTAAATTATGTAGGTAACGATTCTGTGGTCAAGCCAAGGCCAAGGCTTGATTGTCCTTATAATAGAATATTAGCACGCTTTGGAAACAGATTTAGCACGCAATGTGGAGGTTACTGGGTGCTAGGTATAGGAGTACCTATGGAGGTGCGCTGTCGTAGGTACCTACCTACTTACCTACAATAGTTCCAGTTGACTTTTAGGAATCCATTAATGGATAGAATGGTGGCCTAATATACCTACCTACCGACCAAATACCCATCATTTACAGAAATTTCTTTATTGAACCTAACGCAGGTCTTTTTCCTGCACCCTAATTAATTATTTACGATGCAGGAAAAAGACCTGCGTTAGGTTAGAAATTATTCAGATTGTGACAGATAGTACCTATGTTACGTAATTAGTAATTACGTAACACACTATCTATCACAATCTGAATAATTTTGAAGCCTATTGTTAATCCATTGCTTCTTATGTTCGAAAAATCTGTCTACTCAACAACGTAAATAACGCAATCAATGTTGTGGAACTGTCAAAATGAAACCCATTCCTACTGTTAGTGTGTTACGTAATCATCCCGCTGGTAACAGACAGGCGACAAATAATAGGTGGCGTTTAATAAAACTGGCCGAATCGTTTTATTTAAACGGTGTCGAGTGTGAATGTGAATCCGTGATGATTCATCTAAAAAACAACCGAGTGCCTTATCAAATCCTGTAGGTACGGAATCCGAGTAAGGATAGAAATTAACTTTACATAATATCACTCAAGTACTTAGGAACACATAACACTTACAAGCGCATAAGAGCTTGTTCCCAACGAGTCACACCTCAACGGGTAACAGTGTGACTCGTTGGGAATGTTTTGGATAATAATTCCCAACGAGTCACAGTTACTGTTACACTGTTACTATATCATCTATCGCCACGAAATATTTTCGTTCTCAGATAAACAAAAATTGTTCCCAGGTATTTGGTACAACTTGGGGCACCCCGACTCGGACAGGTTAGGTTAGAAGGGGACGGCGGGGTCTGAAAGACCCCGCCGTCCCCTTCGTGGTTATTTTTTTTTAAACCGCCCAGAAGTAGGAGTCCCGCGAAGCGGGACTCCGTCGGCTACGCCTCATTATTCACTTCACTTATTATTCGCTTCATTATTTAGCTTAAATGATACCCTAAATCAAGGTGGGATCATCCCAACGAGTAACAGTGTAACAGTAACTGTGACTCGTTGGGAATTATTATCCAAAACATTCCCAACGAGTCACACTGTTACCCGTTGAGGTGTGACTCGTTGGGAACAAGCGCACATAAGCCAGTTCTTAGACTCGCCTATAAAAAAAGTGGCCAAGTGCGAGTCGGACTCGCCCATGAAGGGTTCCGTAGCAGCAAGTAACATAATATGCGGTTTACGATTTATGACGTATAAAAAAAAAACTACTTACCAGATCTCGTTCAAACCAATTTTCGGTGGAAGTTTACATGGTAATGTACATCATATATTTTTTTTAGTTTTATCATTCTCTTATTTTAGAAGTTACAGGGGGGGGGGCGACACATTGTACCACTTTGGAAGTGTCTCTCGCGCAAACTATTCAGTTCAGAAAAAAATGATATTAGAAACCTCAATATCATTTTTGAAGACCTATCTATAGATACCTCACACGTATGGATTTGATGAAAACAATTTTTGAGTTTCAGTTCTAAGTATGGGAAACCCCCAAAATTTATTGTTTTTTTTTCTATTTTTGTGTGAAAATCTTAATGCGGTTCACAATATACATCTACTTACAAAGTTTCAACCGTATAGTTCTTATAGTTTCGGAAAAAAGTGGCTGTGACATACGGACAGACAGACAGACATGACGAATCCATAAGGGTTCCTTTTTTTGCCATTTGGCTACGGAACCCTAAAAATCGCCCACCAAAAGAATTAAGTAGGTACTTTACAGCCAGTCGCATCTCAACATGGCCATCCATTTCAGTATGTAACCTCCCCGATATGCTGTCCGAGCCGCGCGAGCCTCCTCACCGGGTTGTACCAGCACAACCACTACACGATCAACAACAGCCTATCAGGTGGCTGCTACGGAGAGCACTGGCGACAAACCTTGCAGAATAACACCTTCGCGACGGCGCTGAAGGATGCTGGGTACAAGACTTTCTATGCTGGCAAGTATTTGAATGAGGTGAGTACCAAAGTAAAGCATAATAGATATACATATCGCAGACCTAACAAATAATCCAAAAACAACCGACTTCCGAAAAAAACACTAAAAGACGTGAAAAATAACTTTAATTTCGGAAGTCGGTGTCTTTAGTTTTTAACCGACTTCACAAAAAGGAGGAGGTTCTCAATTCGTCTGTATGTTTTTTTTTTTTTTTGTGTTTTAGCTCAGAACTTTTTTCTGGGTGAACCGATTTGGATGATTCTTTTTTTATTTGATAGCTGGTGCTTCATATGTGGTCCCATTTAAATTTGATCAAGGTCTGACCAGTAGTTTTTGAGTTATACTTAATACAGCGTATTTGTCCACTTAGTTTATATGGATGATGTGTTAATAATTTCCTGTCACTGTTATTTACACACCAAGTAGTGGTATACGAATTTGTGTGGGGTAGGTACCGCAACTAAAAAGTGAAAAATAAAAACTTTTTTACAAAAAAACAACCGACTTCCGAAAAAAACACTAAAAGACGTGAAAAATAACTTTAATTTCGGAAGTCGGTGTCTTTGCTTTTGAATTTTCGTTTTTGGCCACCGACTTCCGAAATTAAAGTTATTTTTCACGTCTTTTAGTGTTTTTTTCGGAAGTCGGTTGTTTTTTTGTAAAAAAGTTTTTATTTTTCACTTTTTCAAACATTGACCTACAAAATATTGACGTGTAAAAGTGTCGTAAAAGATTTACTTACAAAAATAAACATTTAATTTCATTGTAATTTTATGCTGTTACGAACATACCTAGTATTTTGGAACCTATTACACTGTTATGAAATAAGTCATAACTCAAAGTTGCAATCAATGTTCCACGAGAAAATTGCTTTTAAATTTGGCTAAGTGTACCTATACATATTAGTGCTTGTGACTGTACACCCATTTCGCTCGTGATAAGACCCATGTAATAGGGGGCGTAGACTTATACAGTCCGTTCAACCGATTTTGACTTCTACCCCGTAAGCATAAGGATGGCATTATAAGCAAAAACGTGGTTACAATACCAACTGTTTACTGCAGCTGCCATTTGTCGTGCCACTAACGCAATATATGTCAAAGTCGGTTGAACTGACTGTAAAAAAGGCTTATTTATTTTTCTACTCTTATTTCAAATGTGGAGTATATGTATTGTGAACAAACGTGTTTAAATTTTTTTTAGCGCAGCTATACAGCTGGCTCTTATATCCTATAGCAAAGGAATTTTCAAACCTAAGCCCTGTTTAGCTTAATAATATAGGGTGACTAGTAATTAGTGACCGATACTTAAACACATGATTCTACTTATCATAACAAACAACGTTCCCAAGGAAACGATTTTTTTTTTAAATTCAACAAGTGCATGACCCCAATCACCCCAATTGAATATTGAGTACCTAATAAGAATAATACACCATCAGTTGTAATTTAATTTAAATACTAATCCTTTTTTACAAACAAAATTATTCCACTTTTACCATGCATTATTCTTGTTTCATTCATTTAAGAGCGCTTACACGGGTCCACTAGCGCCACTCCTTTAAAAAAATATTATCTCGTGACTGAGAAGGAACTTTGAAAAACGGCTCAATAAGCGACTTCGGTAAGTGTATCTAAAATGTTCTAATACCTTTTATAAACTTTCATATTGAGACACGACGCAACAAAATACGATCTAAATGAATGTGGCCGCTTTTGTTTAGATCGAATTTTGTTGCTTCGTGTCTCAATATGAAAGTTTATAAAAGGTATTAGAAAAATCTTGACACACCGAGGTCGTTTATTGAGCCGTTTTTCAAAATTCCTTCACAGTCACGAGATAATATTTTTTAAAGGAGTGGCGCTAGTGGACCCGTGTAAGCACTCTTAACAACCGTACGGACCGCGCGCGTGCTATCAGCTGTTAGCCGCTTGACCCTGCTCTGTCTCATGTTACATTTATGAAAAAAGAATAATGCATGGTAAAAGTGGAATAATTTTGTTTGTTTTTACCATTCACACTATATAAATGTTACCCGGCCGTAATCGTAAACAATTTTTTTTTCTGTTCAATTTACAGTATGGCTCCAACGAAGCAGGTGGCCCTGAGGTGGTTCCACCTGGCTGGACGGAATGGCACGGCTTAGTCGGCAACTCAGTATATTACAACTACACTATTTCGAACAACGGAGTACCCACGGCTTCCACCGACCAGTATCTTACTGATGTTATTGTAAGTACATTTTTCTCTGTACAACAAATATTGATAATACAGATAAATAAAAACACAATATGTTCTGAGTGGAACTACACGATTACCAACAAATGCGTGCTCTGACTGGACAGGTGTACTCAAATCTGTGTGGTTCTATCCTCAAAAGACCATCTCAGACGTTAATCTGCATGGTCCTCATATGGCCTGACCAAGATTATGTCTGGACTTTAAAAGAGACTGTGACGTCTGAGTTTGTTTCGGTCTTTCTTCTCAGATAAGGTAGTCAGATAGGAAACATCGAACTCATCTAGTTTTGAAACATAATTTAATGACGTGTTTTTTTTACAAAGTTACAGAAATAATATCATGACAAAATTATAATATGTTGTGATAACCTCTACAGTCGCGTCGGGTTGAAAAATACGAGGTTGTTCAACTTTTCACAGTATGACTGTTTATTTTTGTCTGTTTCGCGAATAAAAATAGAGCTTGAAGTCTAGCATATGTACATTTATTTTCACAGCAAATATTAAAAAATAAAGTTCAAAATAAACTTAAAAATATCATAGTGTACCTACATACAAGACTATACAAAGAGATTTAAGATACTATAGAGAGGCTATGCGAAGAAATGTCTTAGAAAAACTGTGATCCCATGTCTCAGTGACGCCATCTAGAGAGCGGCATGTAGGCGTACCACGCTAGACTGAGCGACTTTTGCCTACTAGGACAAATGTATCGGATTACGATTTTATTCGCTATGTCCCGTCTATTGTGGAGTAAATAATTTAATGTCTTTGAGACTATATGATTTTGCACTTTATCCCATTAGGGTTGGGGTTCAAAATCAGGTTTACTGTCAGCGCGAGCTCAGTAGGAGCTAGGAGATAAATAGAAAACCAGACAGAACTGAACTCTGCCCTCGTGGTGTTAGCTACAACGCCTTACCAACCCTTCAACGAATGACTTACCTCAAAAGTATTGGAATAAAGTCGAAAATCGTATACACTACAATGTGTCCAACAAGTGAATTCTTCATACGACTTCACACTTTAAATCCATGAATTTAAACTACAAATGAATGTATTTCAGTGTGAACTCTGTGTGAGCTACCTTTATAGAGAACCAGACGGAATAACCCGCGTAGCATGACAACCATAGAAATAGGTTTTCTCGACGGAAGAATAGACAAAATGATAGATAGCAGAAAAAGTTCTCTAGAAATTGTCAAAAATCTGTATTTTTTAACCGACTTCACAAAAAGGAGGAGGTTCTCAATTCGTCTGTATGTTTTTTTTTTTTTTTAATGTGTGTTAGCTCATAAGTTTTTTCTGGGTGAACCGATTTGGATGATTCTTTTTTTATTTGATAGGTGGTGCTTCACATGTGGTCCCATTTAAATTTGATCAAGGTCTGACCAGTAGTTTTTGAGTTATCCTTAATACTGCAGATTTTTTCCACTTAGTTTATATGGATGATGTGTTAATAATTTCCTGTCACTGTTATTTACACACCAAGTAGTGGTATACGAATTTGTGTGGGGTAGGTACCGCAACTAAAAAGTGAAAAATAAAAACTTTTTTACAAAAAAACAACCGACTTCGGTGGCCAAACACGAAAATACAAAACCAAAGGCACCGACTTCCGAAGTTAAAGTTATTTTTCACGTCTTTTAGTGTTTTTTTTGGAAGTCGGTTGTTTTTTTGTAAAAAAGTTTTTTTCTATTCTTCTGTCTACAAAACCCATTTCTATGGTGGTCGTGCTACGCATGCAGGAACATTCCTGATGGTATTAGCTTCAACGGCATCACACCAATTTACTGTCAACATTAAGGTAATGTTGACAGTATGATAAATGCCTCAAAAAACGGACATCACTTTTTTATTCTAATAATCGAAAGTATGAACTATTATGAATGCGAAAGTAGAACTCCCGGATCTTAATTATACTTTAAAACAGAGTTATACTTTATATAGGATTTTTTTGGAATTTCAGAAAAACTCAATAATAAACGATGTGATGAAAATATTTGAACATTTGTTTTAGAAGTTTTTTTACATTATATACAAGGTATTATATAGGAGAAACAGAAAAGAATTCGCTATAATAGAAAAATAAATATGCCTGATTTTATCTTTATTCCTTTTTATTTTTTCCCTCGGACATCTTTGGTTAGAAGTAGCGTTGCCGGAGAGACTTATTCCGAAGCATTCCCGTCGTATTATTCGCGAAACATTCGGAATTATTCCCCGAGAAGAACTACAAGGAAAATATTTAGCTAAGTACATATTAGAACAGTTAGAATGAACCGCTGAGTCACGAGGCGGTTTGCCACAGTTGCCTAGTGACTTCACGCTGATCGACATCGGGTAAGTAGGCTACTTATTGGATCACCTGGTAGAGTTCGACTATTGACCGCGAGATGGCGGCGCAATTACCATTGTAAATTACATATGTTCCGCCTTCCGCGTTAGTGATTGTGTATTCATACTCACGAATCTTCCTTCCTTCCTAACCTTGGTCACCGCAGCAGCAGAAAGCGCACGCAGGCGAACACTACCGACGGAAGTTGTACAGTTACAGCTTTTACTTTTACCCGCTAGACGGCGTTAATGCCAGTGACTATATATTACTACGGGTTCATTCATAAAAATGAGTACCTATAATACGATTTGAAAACTTCCGAATATGTCTTTCATCTACTTAGATATGTACTTACGTAATAAGTTTTTGTATGCGGTCTATTAGGCGTGAAAGTGATAGAGGTAAATACATAGTTAGATACTAAAATAAGTTTATAAGATAGTAATTTATGTTATAATAGGGAGGTACCTAACAGAAAGGATAATCTAATTATTAAGTATTGTATATTATTTCAAATGTCTCTTTATTGATTAATTTCGGTTGAACACTACTTATTTATTACATAACTATGTAACTAGTTATTGATTAATTTCGGTTGAACACTATTCTACAAAGAAATATATTTTTTACGACTATTTGTTTTACCAAAACATTTAAAGAACTTACGTATCAAGCAAGACCCTAGATACGTACTTTAAACTAAGTACAACGTATACGTACTTACTTTTATGTTACTTAACTAATTATTTACGTTTTTTCCATTAAATCGTAAAGCAAAGCCATTTTTACGAAGTAAACTAAACTTGTAAATAACATCCGGACAAAATCGGCCCATTCTAAACTCAATCATAGTAAAAATAAAATAATGAGTAGTCACAAGTAGATTACTGCTTACAGGGAAATATTCCCGCATTGTAGGTACGTAGGAATCCAATAATACTTCGTGGAATTTATGAATGAACAACGGCTGCGGGGCTCGGTGGGTGTGCTATTGTTACGTGCAGGCGAGCGCTGGCATCGCCGAAAGATTAACGAGGGATGCTCTCCATTTATAGTCTACTCTTGCCCGCTAGATGGCGTTAATTCAAGTAGCGGCATGGCGAAATATCTGCTAAACGTAACGGCGAGTCTCCTCAAGCTGCATAAGCACACGAGTACATTCGTAACTACTAGGAATAATTTAATTCTTAAGTAATAAAACGTAGGTTACCTACTTCATACTTACAATATTTATTTTACGCTGCTTTTTTGCTGCGGTAGTATTCCTTCCAATCGAAGTATTCTTTTGAATGTTTCCGAATTATTCCGAATACTTCCGAAGTTTTGCAACGCTAGTTAGAAGCACCTAATATTTATCGTAAAATATTCTTTAGAACTGTGCTGTTAACTATAAAATAAATCAGATGCGAACCTGTCAGGACATCGCAGATATGATGATTGTATGGTTTTCAAATTTTTCTCTGATTATAGGGTTGTCACTCTCAGAACACAAAAATTGCAATTAATAATTTCTGTTGAGACAATTAATTTTCTATTGTTATGCGGGTCTGGGCACCAGGGTGCAGTTCTTATCTAACTATATCTAAATCTTTTCTTTACTATTTATAAAGAGGTACAATTTGTGAGTACGTAAATTTGCATGT
This sequence comes from Griposia aprilina, assembly GCA_916610205.1. Taxonomy (NCBI): domain Eukaryota; kingdom Metazoa; phylum Arthropoda; class Insecta; order Lepidoptera; family Noctuidae; genus Griposia; species Griposia aprilina. Next base: position 3,215,128 of record OU744300.1, on the reverse strand, counting down.
AAGGGGGTACTTAATAATAGAAGTTGTTAGTTTTATTAAACCTGACGAGGGCGGAGCTCTTCCCTATACCACATTTTACCCCTTCATCAGAATTTTTTAAAATAAATGTATAAAAAATATTTTTATATTAAACGGTTTTATATTAGAATACAATATACAAACAAACGTTAAACATAATAAAATTGCAACTATACCTACTAACAGCCACTAAGAGCAATTTTTGAATTTCACAAAATTATTTTATGTCAAGAAATCTTTTTATCCCATTAAATTAACGATGGCTACCTATATACCTACTGTTTATACTTAATGAGTACCTACCTACTTCAATTAAAGATTCAAAAAAAAAATTTTTTTTTTTCAGATTTTTGATTAGTGAAAACCCTAACAAAAAAAAAACTTAACTCGTAAATCCAATATCCTTCGTGTTAAGCATCTGATATTTTACATGCAGGTTAACATAACACTAAACAATAATGTGTGAAAATAAAATGCTACAACCCTAAAAAACCCGCGTAAAAAAATAATTTCAAGATTACAGAAAAAAATACGTAACTTGCTTTAAATTACATCGAAAAAATATTTTTTATTTCTAAAAATAGGTAGCAGATAAAGTGGCTTTATCGCATACCATAATTAAAACGTAAAAACGTTGCATACATAATAAGTTATAGCAATTCTTTTGATTTCTATGGATAGCCAGAATAAGATATGTATAAAATTATAGCTCCGGTTCTAAGCTGAATTGGTTTCTGGGAGTTCTACTCTAGCATTCAAAAGAATGTACACTATCGATTAGAAAAATAAAAAAACGATGTCCGATTTTTGAGGCATTTATCATACATCACAGATACATAGTGAAGATCTACTCAAGTATTCCACCCGCAACCTCAAAAACGTATTAATAAAGTCGAATTATCTTCCAGCGGGAACTAGGTGTGAGTTACATAGAGAACCAGACAGAACAGGAACCATTCCTGATGGTATTAGCTCCACCAGCGCCACACCAGCCCTTCACTCCGGCACCACGACATGAGGGCAATTTCAGTAATGTGACAGCTGTCAGGCATCCCAACTTTAATGTTGCTGCTGAGGTATGTCCTGCAATCATTTTTGCATGCAAAAAAAATTGAGCTGATCCTAAACAGGTTAAAAACCTGACGTCTTCTAACGTAACCATTCCAATGTTTTGTCTATCCTGCGTTCGCCATTTAATTTCCAAAAATGAAAACAAATGTGTTTTTGGGAAAAATAACTTTACTATCCATAAAGTTCAAATTACACTACAATTTGCAACATTTTGATGACATTTTCAATAGTACGAGTCATTTTGAAATCACCCTATTTTACAAGGATATAAAGTTGATATTTGTTTAAGCGCAAATAACATCAATTAGAAACAAGGCTTTGAATATAAACCTCCTGTAGGCCTTGAACCCGTGATCAGTGTAGTAACATGAAATTATGAGCTTAGAAACTCATTTTTTTTTTAAATTACCTTCTGATCAAATTCGTAAATATGAATAACTGTTGTGCCAGCGACTCGAAGAAGAATGATTAGATATTGATACTCCATAGATACCTATGTAAATTTTCACCAACACTATGGTGTTCTTCAACCAACATACAACCTGACACTGACCTGCAAATTGCAAAAAAAGTAAGAAAATTTGAATTTCGCGGGCAACCTGACACTTCCTCCTTAATATCTGTAATTTATATGGTGTACTTAATAAATAGTATTCTATCTATCACTTCCAGAACAAACATTGGCTTATGCGCATGCCTCCCTCCCCGCTCCCCGCATCAATGCTCACCGAACTAGACAGAGTGTTCCGCTCCCGATGGGAGAGCCTGTTAGCGGTCGACGAAATGGTGGCCGATATAGTGGATTCTCTAGAGAGACAGGCTTTCTTGGACAACACCTATATCTTGTTCACGTCTGACAATGGATATCATGTCGGTAAGGGTGATTTACTTATTAGATTTATTTTAAATAGCAGATCCCGTCATAACGTGTTTTTTTTATTTAAATATGTTTTTTTTTATTTTTTAATAATTAGTATGATTTTAATTTTCAGTTAGGTATAATTGCTTTTTTTTTTACATAATATAATCTATTGGCATGCCACCTTATTATTGTAATTGCTTGTTTAAGTTAATTTTCTATGACATATATTAGCAAATATATTTATTTTATATATTTTAGACGATATCTGTAACCATACCTATGTTTAACAAAATAAATTATTGATTGATTAAACTTATGGTAATAGTGATTTATGACACTAGTGCGGTAAGTTGGTTCTTACAAACGAGTAGACGAATGTAAGCCCGAAACGAAGTCAAGGGCTTACCATAGTCACGAGTTTGTAAATACCAATTTCCGAACGTGTGTCATACAACGTTTTTCAACACATTACCGAGAAAACAGTACAATATGAATATCTGATTCCTCTTTTGAACTCATATATTATTACTTATTCGGTTTTAAATATCAGTCGGAAAGTCGCAACAATCTTTGACGTTTCTAATATGACAAAGGCGCGAATTGCAAATGGCGCCACGTGGGCGTGGTGAATATTAGAACTACATGTTTCGTCTCATTTTCTCTTTAGTATTAAAGTGAGACAAACACATTGAGCAAAAGCGCTCCCAAGGAGGTTCGATTATTCAGCTTATTTAATCTGGTAATGTGAAACTCCTTGGTCGATTTCTTATATATATTTTTATGGAAATTAAAAATAAACCGTAAAGGATACGCACGGCGCTATACAACGGAATATGCGGTAAAACAGGTACTTAGGTGTGAGTACCTATTTTACCGCACGTTCCGTTGCTTGGTGCGTAATTTTTTACTTCCGAACAATGTATACAGGCATCGTAAATGCATTTTTTGAGCAAATGTGTTGAAAAATTATTGGTACTTGAGCTACTTGTACAAGTTTAAGAGCGCATACTCGGGTCCACTAGCGCCACTCCTTTAAAAAAATATTATCTCGTGACTGAGAAGGCATTTTGAAAAATGGTTGAATAAGCGACCTTGGTAAGTGTGTCTAGAATTTTCTAATACCTTTTATAAACTTTCATATTGAGACACGAAGCAACAAAATACGTTCTAAATGAACGTGGCCGCTTTTGTTTAGATTGAATTTTGTTGCTTCGTGTCTTGACATGCTTTTAGAGGGTACGGTGAGACTCGGTTTAGAAAATGAATGGTCATCTATCTACGGACCGACTTCGGCAAGCGTAGCTTGTCTTTCAATCGTCCCGTGCGGTTATTACTTAGCCACGAGTCCCTTATTAGCTAAGTTACTTAGTTTAAATGCTCTCTTTAAATCTTCTGTTCTTTATTTTACAAATACATTACAAAAACATTGTTACAAAATTACAAGGACAGGTTATGTATAGTACGATTCAAACTTAATGGCGGCTCGGAACATGAGGCGAGTCGCTGCGCAGTAACCAATTCACGTGTCAGCGGGGGTGAGGGGTGAGGTACTGCGCAGCGAGTAGCGCACTTCAGAGACGCCATTAAGTTTGAATCGTACTATACAAAGGCGGAATTGGGTCACTTAACTCTAAAAGAGAGTACTCTCTTTTAGAGTTATGTCCGTATTGTGTCATGTCTACCATAAACATTATTTCTTTAGCTTATACTCGTAATTAAGTGAGTAGATATTAACAAAAAATTTAGTATGGATGTGCACTTCATTTACAGTTCCTCTATCTCACTGAAGTTGGCTGTTAGAGAACCCTATTCCGGGTGTGACCTCTGAGTTCGTTACGGTGTTTCTTTTCAGCGTAGTGGTATAAGGAACAGCGAACCATCTAGTTTTTAAAATATGATTAGCGTGTTAAAGTGTATGTATAAGCCTATTTACAGAAATAAAATCATTTAATCTCATCATAATCTTTTGTCCCCAGGTCAATTCTCCCAAATGTACGATAAACGCCAACCATACGAGTCAGACATCAAGGTGCCTCTCCTCATCAAGGGTCCCGGCATCAAGCCCAACTCCTCAAGTTCGCAGCCTGTGCTGAACATAGACCTGGCTCCCACCATCATTCATTTGGCTGGCTTGGTACCGCCTGCACAGATGGATGGGAGAGCCATTGATATGGTGAAGGAAGATAACAGTGTTGATGTGGAAAGGTTGGTCACTTAGGCTAATGTGTGCTTTTATAATTTCTAGCATCTCGGTGTTATCGTGGACAGCCTCGTCCACCTTACGGTATCGCGATAACACAGGGAAGTAAAACGTATGGTAATATTATGAAGACGCTTTTTTACGTTCACGTTAATAATGACACGTTAGAAATGATAAAAGCGCACAATAATGTTCCAACTACGCCTTCCCCAAATTCTTCCAGATATTCTTAATATCTTTTAGTAGCACAACATGTGTGAGTACCTACTATGTACATACTATAAAGCTACCATTTACTGGGTACTTCTTCCATTGACTTGAATGTGCCCTGGCGGCTGAAAGTATGTCATGCTAACTCTAATGTGTCGCTGGTGGTGGCGTGTGTGTTGGATCATTAAGTTCCCTTCAAAATGGTTGAGCTGAATGGTGCTGATCCATGCGTCATGTTCGTGAACGGACGCCGTCAGTAGGGACTGGTCATCTCTTAGCTGCCACGGCTTATTTTAATTTAATGTAATATTTGAATTGTTTTTGTCTTTTTATTACGGACGCTTTTAACGTTTTGCATCGTTCTCACATGCACAATTTCAACATGAATGTGTAACCAATACTTTGTAACCGTTTAACCTAGATATAAGTTAAATGTCGGGGTTATATAAGTACTCTTAAGTTGTAACCTAGCCTGTCACTGAGTGTACATTATGCAAAAATAATAAATATTTTGATTTAAAAGAGTGTCCGTGGAGTTTCTTACCCGTTCTTCTCCATAGGTACTTACTACGCTTTGGAATAGGCAACTATTTAGCTTCATCTTTCTGACAGACGGACCCCTTGATAATTCAAAAGTGCCTGTAATTGGTTTATTTTAAATAAATGCTTATTATAAGTTGGGGGATTACATCGCTAATAAAAATGCTTGGCTCAACGCTGGTCCTGCTCCACAAGGGCGCATAAACTAATTGATTAGCATTTGAAACTACTGTTGAAGCTGCTGAAGATTGTGAAAACTATCTTTGCATTGTATAAATTCAAGCTCTCAGTATTGTACGTATAATTGCATAGCACATGTGTGAGCTCTATATGTACCTACTATAAAGTTACCATTTAATAATTTCGTATTTCATTGACTTGAATGTGCCCTTACAAATATACAAAGCTAAAGCTATGGACATTATTATTGTTATTACAAACATGATTTTATACCTACTACATGTACTTACTGTTTTTTAAATTTACAGACTTACAAGTTAAAGTTAATGTAGGTCTGCACTTATGAACCACGACTGTAACTACCGATCCTACTTAAAATGTCGTCCATTACATTTTAATCTTAGAACTTAATCTTTAACAAATAGTCGAATTTTTTTATTAATTTAATTTTCCCGTAAAATCTTTTGATTTATTTGAAGATTAATAATTTCCCTGTGCTCATTTGTTAACGATTTTTGCTATAATTTATATTACAGATGTTACAGACATTAATTTTGGCAATTAATTCATGTCATCGATAAATTTATCGACGTTGAAAGTGCGTGAGTCACATCATTAGTCAGAATAAAATTAGTGACAACCTACAAAATTTCGAAATGTCTTTTGTACGCGTGTCCTTCTCTAACATATCAGCAGTCTCCATAAGTCAAAGTGAACAAAATATATTGAGTTCAGTTGCTATTTTAGCCTTCCTTCTATGCTTTAGTTATTGTTCTGAGTGTGGTTATAAGCACACACCCTTTTTTTTTACAAAAGCGACTCCATCTCTCTACCACAACCCAATAATTTGGCAATACTAATTAAACGTTGAACAAGATTTAATTTTCTTCTCATAAAAGAGTAGCATTTCGCTAGCGTACGACAGACATTGCAATTTAAACTTTAGGTCACATGACGCAACGTCTATTTTTGTCCGTCTAGGTATATGCTGGTGGAGTACCAAGGTGAAGGTCGGGATGGTTCCGTGGACGCGCAGTGTCCGTGGAAGTATGACGGACAACAATTGGCTGTAAGTATTTGTTTCTATGCTGATTTATTAATAAAAATAACAATATTATATCCTAAATTAACTAAAATTATTAACTAACTAAGATTTGGCTACAAAAAATTCATAAGTATCACTGTCGACCCAAGAGACGGCGTTGCCAAGTTGTATGGTAATGCTTAGCTTCTGGCCAAGGTAAAAGCCAGCCTTGGGGTCACGGGAAGTGTCAAGGAAGGATTTCCTTATAGAGACCATGAGCACTCTGACCCCACGGCCCGAGGGTTTCATCCCCAAAGGGGTCGAAAGTATAAATACCAATAAGACGACCAGTCCGACTTAGCCGCTTGTTAATTTTGTAGACAAAACTAAGGCCCTTGATGTTGAGGACAAATGACTTGCGAGGTAGATTAATGGCAATTTGATGATGAAAAATGCCAAGACATGTTTAGCCAAGTTAAAAGAAAAATGTGATTGGGTAATATGATCTAGACCACTAGTTATTTTTTTAAGACTTAATTTAAAAATCGTAAACTTTTGGGGTTTGCCGTAAAAAGGGAGGCGTTTTTGATGTAAAATATACACGATGAAATTGAAAACTTTCGCCATCTTGAAATGGGACGTTCAGTAACTGTTACATAATCATTATAAATTGTCATTTCCCGAATCTAAATTCGAGAAAAAAATCGTGTAATTATCGTGTTAGATAGTGCAAACTAAATTATTGCCTTCAGTAGACACGAATTTTCGTCGTTCCAGTAAAAAACAAAATCAAATAAGAAAATTAAAGTATCAGATTTAGCGCGCGCCCAACAGCAATCCATTCGCCGCAGAGTTCACATGAAGCAAATTGGCAACGCGTTAAGCCGGTAGGTACCCCGACCAAAACCTTGCCATAGTGCGTTATTCAGACTCTGAATTTCAGAGGCTATTAACTCATTCGGTATGGGTAATAAACTACATCTATAAGCACATTATTAATGTTCGATATCCTATCATCACATTGCACGTTCTTATTTGTTTTTACGTGTTATAAATACATTTAAAATCTCCTTGTAAGAAAGTGACTAAAATTATTGATTGCATGCATCTTTTGCTAAAAGTGACTTTCTATTAATTCGAAGATTACACTAATGGATAGATAATTTAAAACTAAATAATTCACGTTTTATTTTATTTCAAAACATCGCTTGTCTTTTTTTTTTTTTTGTGAATTCTATGATAAATGAACGTGCGTAGGGAGCGAGACAGAGCGAGACAGCGGCGGGACAGAGAAGGACCGAACGCTTAAGTTCGTTTGGTCGGGGAAGCGCCTTAAGCTTGCGGTCATTTCTCTAATTTTGACCTTTCCGATGGCGCGCGCCGACGACGCGACGTTGCCAAATCGCTTGCCTACGCGCACGTAGATTGTGCATCCCTTTCCTTTCTCTCGGCCGAATGGCATGCTCTAAATTTTCTTTATAACACGTTGAATTATATATTTTAATAAATTGAAATGCTGTTCATTGGTAAGCGCATCACTTCAGAACGGCTGGACCGATTTGGCAAATATTTGTGATAAAATGTTGTTAATAGTCCAAATTAATAAAAAAAATATGGAACGAGAAATTGGAAAAAAATCGCGGAAATTTTTCAAATTCGAGAAAAATCGAATGCTCTTTTTGCCATGGGATTTTTGTACGAACTATTTAAACTTGGACAAGACAACGTCTGTCAGGTCAGCTAGTTTCATATACAAAATATTGTAATTTGCAGGAGTGCTACCCTCAATACGACTGCAAGTGCCAAGACTCTCGCAACAACACGTACGCTTGTCTGCGACGCGTCGGCCCCGGAATCAACATGAAATACTGCGAGTTTTCAGATAAAGAGGTAAAGTTTATTTTTTAAAGGTACTTTGTTTATATCCCACTAGCTTTTGCCCGTGGATTCACCCGCGTGGGGCTCGGAAATTATCCCACGGGAACGTACTACGTACAGCGCTGCGGTGTTTATTTTTTTTAATATCCCAACACTATGCTGAGATAAAAGCCTTCATGGTCAGGTTCTTTTTTTGATTATGTAGCGGTATCAACATCGCCACATGCGAGCTACACGTCATACTGACGTCACGCAAATCCTGCATCGCGCAAGCAGAGTTTACCGCGCGACTAGCATATACATATACAACGTCCTGATATCAACCGTCGGGCAGTAGCCCACCAGACACGACACCCGTCTGTTCGGAGGATCCTCCCTTTTCCATAGAGTATGAGTGAGCTTTACACCCTGTTCTTCATACCTCTATAATTATTTTGTTAGTTTTTAGTGTTCCATTTTTATTGTTAGTATTTCCTGTGCGTGTCACATTTTTTTTTAATTTTTACACAATACCGGGAAAAAAATATTCCTTGTCGTAACCCCCAGCACCCTAATTACGAAACACACTATCAGTCACAATCTGAATCATTTTGAAGCCTATTGCTAATCCGTTGCTACATATGTTCGAAAAATTGTCTGCTCAACAACGTAAATAACGCAATGAATGTGGTTGAACTGTCAAAATGAAACCCATTCCTACTGTTAGTGTGTTACCTAATTACCCCGCAGGTCATGGTCTACATGTATGCTATACTTCAACAAAATCCGTTCAGCTGTTGATGCTTGAAAGAAGACACTAGTATGGATGAAATAGGGGCGAGCCTATTACCATAAACTAAGTACAAATCCAGACCCCAGCAGTCCAATTGCGGAATACACTTTTTACCACAAACCATTGCTTTTGCTTCATATGTTTATAAAGATGTAAAAAAACCAATACACTTTGACAAGACTTGAATGTCAAACCCAGCAGCCGCGTATATGACCACTAGACCATTACTTCTATACAAACTTTCATCCCCGATTTTACCTCTTTAGCGGGTGAATTTTCAAAAATCCTTCCTCCGTTATAAAAATAAACTTGTGCAAAATCTCAGGTCTTGATCCAGCGGTTTAGACTGTGCGTTGTCTGTCAATGAACGAATGAATTTAAGATATTTATTAAGAAAAACATGTATGTTTTCTTTCCAGAAGTTCGTAGAGATCTACAACCTAGATCGCGACCCGTTTGAGCTGTCAAACGCAGTGGACACCTTGCTACCAGCTGTCAAACACTGGAACAGCCTCCTATTGGCTCGTATGCGCACCTGCGTCGGCGCAGAAAGCTGCGACCATCCTCTGAGTATGAATATGTTACATTGGAACACGTTATAAAGATTAATTTTGTATTTAAACGCAAACGCAATGAAAATTAAGTCCCTTTCACATTATTTTAATTTTATGCAACATGTTCAGGGTGCCTGAAATGGACGCTTTGGCAGAATCATAATATGATCTGCGTACAATTCGTATATCCCGCAATTCATCTGTTTGACAGCTGCTATTTGACATTAGACTTAATTAAGGCAATGCGTAATTTGTGGACCGTTTTACGAAACTTCATACGAAATTGTCAAACATATGAATTGCGGGATATTAATTGTACGCAGATCATAATATGATTCTGCCAAAGCGTCCATTTTAGGCCCACAGGACTAGGTAAGTAAATAAATTGTAATTTGTAAATAAAATCTAACTTGTATTTTTCGTTTTATTCGTACGGTAACCCCTTTCAATACAAGGTGGCATCCCGAGTACATCGACTCGCTATCTGTTACCATAGATTCAGTACGTGATTCTGAACCCCTTTGCGTTGGAATTAATTTGTCGGTAATCAAAAAAAAAAAAACTGCTTCATACAGTTTGACCGCGTAGGTATTTCGCTTTTTCCTATGAAACAGCAGATATTTTTTGATAACCGACCAAAAAATTCTACGCTAACGGGACTAGAATCATGTGCTAAATTCATGGTTTTCCCGCCGATGTCCCTGCCACCCTGTACATCAGCGGGCTCATCAGGACGCTGTCTATCTCTTCGAAGAATAGACACGGCTATTCCCATACAAAGTGACCTTTCGTTTCTCCATTTTTGACATCGCACCGTAAAAATCCTTACAAAATCTGTCTTTTTGTCTTTCGTTTCTGCCGATCGTTGTCTAGGTCCTTTTTAATGTAGACCACAGAACACATATACTCTTAGGTAGATGTAGACTATTTCAGAAGACAGTTGTATAAGGTAGTGAAGACAATTTGATTTTTTAATCGCCACGCTAACGACGCACGGTGGATCGAAAATCGGCTGTAGGCATAGGATCTCGATTTCTTAAATGTTATTTTTTTTGCTGGAAATGACTTCTGCTGATCATTACTGTTCTATAAAATGTCATATGAAGTAAATGTGTGCACAAATGGAAGAGTTATAATTTTTATAAGAAAAAAATGTATGGAGCTACTATGAAAAATCGAATTATCTCCTAAACGGCATGTTTAACCGTAATATCCTTGGAGGTGGTCATAGTGCTAATTATTTATAATTTTTTGGTTGCGGATTTGACGAAAAATTTCATGCCGTTTTTTTTAAAAAATCGTCAAAATATTTTCATTTGTTTTTTCATATGAAACGATTCCTTTTAGTGTTTATGTTGAAGAACACGGACTTTTAACTACACGTAACATAAAATAGCATCACTCCTATATTTTTGAAGGAGTTGGCAGAGGTTTATAGTACACCCACACGTAGACAACTATGTTTGAGCTAGATATTTATCAACACATCATGAGTTTTAAAACTTTTCATATCCAATCTGGATGCTGACTCAGAATTGGAGTCTGACGAGAGTGATAAGGAAAATTTGTAAAAAAATTATATATGTACTTATTTGTAAATTTGTATTTGAGTCTGTTTGGGTTTTTTTTTGTAATTTAATGATATTTTGTCTTTTTTTTTATTTATTTTACTTTATTTTACAAATGCTTAGTATTAATTCCTTAAATTAAATTATTTTGTATATAATATAACTTTATATGTTACTTAAATAAGAGTTTGATAATCTTTTTTTATTTAAATTAGTAAAAATGTGTCAAAAAACAGCAATTTTTTTATTTAATTTTTCTTGTTTTGTGTGTTCTTAATATTTGGGTTAATAACATATCGAACTTTTTAACTTGGACACTAAAAGGGATCGTTTTACATGTAAAAATAAACAAAAATATTTTGACGATTTTTTTAAAAAAAACGTCATTAAATTTTTCGTCAAATTGGCAACCAAAAAATCATAAATAATTAGCACTATGACCACCTCCAAGGATATTACGGTTAAACATGCCGTTTAGGAGATAATTCGATTTTTCATACTAGCTTCATAAGAAATCGAGATCCTATGTCTTCTACAGCCGATTTTCGATCCACCGTGCGACGGTAGAAAACTTTTTACTCGACGACAACAAAGTATAAAAATGGAATGGAAAAATGCAATTTTTCACTTTTTGTATGGAAAATGTGAAAAATGATTAAGTACCTACATGTTGAGTTTTAGGGGTTTAAGGATTTTATTAAGGGGATCGAAATTTTCATTATTTTTGCGATAGGACTCACCATTTTCGAGATATAAGCAAAATAAAAGATAAACGTGAATAAATTACTGAATTTCGTAATAAGTGCAGTTGACTTTTTCTACTTTGCTGCCGTCGTACTGTCTTCACGAAACGACATTTTTGTCTATTCTTCCGTCGACAAAACGGTACTTGTGCTAAGCCTGCAGAAAGAACTAAAGCACAAATGATTCACAAGAAAATGTTGCAGTAGGTAAAAGAAGGATTAATGCGTTATTCTTTTACGTCATAAAAAAAAACATGTTTCAATAATTCTTTATTAGAAATCAATCAACATTTTATAAATAGTAACCTAGTATTCAATAATATCATATCAAAAATCACAGACTGGTGAAGTAAATGGCAGCTTACTGTAATATCATCCAGGACACATCTGTAAAGGATAGGAAAACAACAATTATAATTTAACATACCTTTAGAAAGTATGCAGAGGGCTACAGGCATGACTACAAAACTAGAATTTTCCAATAGTGTATACCTATGGTACTCCATTGAAATAAGATTATAAATTTAAATAAACCTTTTTTACAGTCCGTTCAACCGATTTCGACTTCTATTCCGTAGGCATAAGGATGGCATTAAAAGCAAAAACGTGGTTACAATACCAACTGTTTACTGCAGCTGCCATTTGTCACGCCACTAACGCAATAGAAGTCAAAATCGGTCTAACGGACTGTAAAAAACGTTAATTTAAATTTCTAATCTTATTTCAAATGGAGTATAGTGATATTTAATCTACGTAACACACTGACCTGTATTGTACAAGTACGCTGGACTAAATATACTATACGAAATGACAACTATTTTTGTGCCAATTCAAAGCGCCCCGCTCGAGCGTCTCAGTAACTAAAATTGACACATTATTGCAAATGGCCGTCGTGTTCTTTTGATACGTTTCTGATGTGTATTTTGTGTTTACTACGTGATATTTAGAACAGTTTTATCATGAGAGTATGCGCATATATAATAATATTTTTATGGAGGGATATGTCCCATCTCTAATATTAGTTCCACAGACGCTCACGTTGCTATCAGCGCCAAAATGGCGAAAACCAAATGTCTTCGTTTTGATATCGATAGTATAAAGTCCAGCGTAATTGAATAATACAGGTCAGTGACGTAACATGTCAATTGTCGATTAAGGGTCAGCAAAGATATGCATGTTCTTTGCTCAAAGTTTTGAGTAGAAATTGCAACAGCGAATCATCCCTCGCATGCATTTTTTTTTAAAAACTGTATTGTTGTTGTGTTTCTCGGAGCCGGCCGCACACTGTGCAGTAGCAGTAATAGTTTTCTGTGCTGTGCGGTACGAGAAGATGAGATACCTTTTTGTCGCACTTTTTAACCGACGAAAAAAATGAGAAGGTTCTGAAGGGAACATTAGTTTCTTTTATGTTTAGTTTATTTTCAAATTTTCAATAAAAAATTGTTACGAGCATTTTACTCTTGTCTTCGCTGACTTTAAAAATTCGGTCCGACAAGTTGGCGAGTAGAGATAACATTAATATTCAATACTGCCTACAACAAACCGGTCCTACGAAAAGTTTAGCAAGTATTATGGCCACACTCAGAAACAATACAACGCCAGTATGTTTTATGAAAACGTGCTGACCTCAGTTTCAAGTGACGGCCGTAACTTGCTGTTGGTTCTGTATGCTGAAGAAGTCCGTCACTTTGCTCTGGCACTGGATCTCCTCCTTGTGAACCAGTGGACATGGGAAGTATTTCTGTAATGTACAAATAAAATATTTATCAAAATGGCCATCCCGTATTATTACATGGAGGTCGTCGGTTTTACATTGATATTGTCAACAAACTGCTGTACAGACAGTCCCAAAAAGATGTATACACGGACAAGGAACCATTTTATTGTCAACAACCTTTGTTCCTTAACATTGTAACCACCGCACCGTATAGGTACAAAACCTAGTATACAATTTATTTAGTAAACATTTTGTCGTCAAAACATCTATACACTCTATGACCAAAACCACACAGTGATAGTTTCAGAACAAGGTAAACGAGACTCACAACGTCACACGACTTATATCAAAGGACACGTCTTTAACTTCGTTTAAATAGAAGAAAAATAATATTATTTTTGTCCTCTTCATTTCATGCATGACGTCACTGACGTCTCAATTGTTTTTGGATTTGAAGTACAAGTACAGTCCTTTCACAGTTATTTTACCTTTGATTATGCATCACTGTCAAAAGCATAGTGATCTTTATGTCGCTGCCATAAGGTTGCTGTTGGGTTGCTGCCATTGACAAGTCTGTCTAAATCACAATGATCTTCATTACCGTTAGAATAAAGTTGCTATTGGGTTGCTGCTGTCAGAGGTAAATTACTGTGAAAGTACTGTAACTGGTAAATCATTAATGTTCATAAAGAATATTAGTTAGGTTTAGGATTACCGTATACATATTTGTGAGACTTGTGTCGATTACCTTGTTTTGGTCATAGGGTGCATTTGTTTTGGGAGAAACTGTTTACCTACCTTGTTTTGGTAAAATAAATTGCATACTAGAATTTGTACCTGTATGGTGGATACAATGTTAAGGAAACTCTTCAAACTATGTCCTATGAAGATACAGAGAAGTTATTACAAGTGCTAAAGTAAATATTGTTTGTATTATTGTTATTTTTTAATTAGTTAGTTAAGATACTATAATTTTATATACCTTTTTACATTTATGTACCAATAAGATTATTAAGATATGTGGTTATTTAATTATTACCTCCAATCGCCTGAAACACAGGATAACCTAGTTCAGGCACAAATCATGTGTGAACTTGACATAGATTTAAGGAAAGCTGTATTTAACGTTATACCTTATATTTTTGAATAAAATTTATTATTATTAATGTTATGGAACAATGGTTGTAGAAAATAGTGGTTATTTGTCCGTGTATACATATTTTTGGGGCTGACTGTACCCATAGTTAATTAATTGTATTCGTCAGTCAAGATGACAAAAAAAAAAAGAATTTGTTTTTAACTTCATTTCTTTTCTTTTTATATGGATAGACCTGTATGCGTCATTCATCGATCGATATAGACAATCGATTATGTTTTGAGAGATCAGTTTTAACTTGTCGACGTCAATCGACCTCGGTCTAGTTGCACCATAGGCAAGAAGAGAGTCCATGTGCTACTGCGAACGTAACCCAGACATTATATTACTCAGAACAGAAAAAAAACACAAAACTAAACTCATAAAAGGAACATTATAAAGTTTACCTGCACTGCCCGGACTCCCCCGGAAATATCGACAGTGGGCACCACTTGCTTCGGATTGAGGTACTTCACGAAACGGATCAACTCCGAGAAACTCGAGTGTTCGCTGTAAGGTATGCCTGAAATCAATTAAATTAATCATACAGCTTTGCCAATAGAATTTCTATTTTCGAAGTTTTGTTGCGATCTTTTACACCAAGACATAGAAGTTACTTTTTAAAGATTAGCTACGTCATAACTTTAATAATGAAAGTTATCATGTAGAAGACTTTCCATCTGCCAGCCGCTCAACTTGAACGCACTCCTTTATTGTAGACTATCCAGCAGGCTTAGAACAAACACCGTTTTGTCGACGGAAGAATAGACAAAAATGACGGTTCGTGAAGACAGTATGACGGCAGCAGAGTAGAAAGAGTCAACTGCACTTTTTACGAAATTCAGTAATTTATTCAAGTTTTTTTATTATTTTGCTTGTATATTTCGCAAATGGTGTGTCCTACCGCAACAATAATGTAAATTTCGACCCCCTTTATAAAACTCTTAAACCCCTAAAACTCAACATGTAGGTAATAATTTTTCACGTTTTCCATGCAAAAAATGAAAAATTCCATTTTTATACTTTGTGGCCGTCGAGTAAAAATTTTTCTACTGTCTTTAGCATGGCGATTAAAAAATCAAATTGTCTTCACTACCTTAGACAATAGTCTTCTGAAATAGTCTACATTAAAAAGGATCTAGACAATGATCGGTAGAAACGAAAGACAAAATGATAGATTTTAGAAGGATTTTTACGGTGCGATTTCAAAAATGGAGAAACGAAACGTCACTTTGTATGGAAATAGCCGTGTCTATTCTTCAAAGAAAAAGCGTCATGCTTAGCCTGCAGGTAGCTGCGAAGTTTCTTATGAAAATAATAATAATAATAATTAATGTTACCGTGTATGGTGACCATGTCTCTCTCCACGCTAGAAGACTTCCCGTTCTCCCAGCCACTCGGCTTGAACGCCACGATCTCTGAGAACGCACCCTTCAGACTGTCCAAGTAGCTGCGGAGTTTCTGAAGAAGAAAGACTTTTTATGTGAAACATCTATAGCCGCGGGTAAAACTGATTGTTGGCGTGGCGACGCGTCGTCACGCAACACGATGGTATATAAAATACAAAATAATTTCGATGTTTCACATCTGCCAGGCGTCCCGTGACGGCTCACAATTTTTTATATAGGTACATTGGTAATGCTATCAATTAAGTGGTGGTAATGAAGAAAGGTTTTCAATAACGGTCTCTGTACATCTACGACTCATTAAAAATGTATACAGGAGCTGACGCCCCTAATATGAAACGTGAACAATTTATCCTGACAAAAATTTGCTTTTGTTTACTACGAAAAAGTAATTTTTTGAAACTTATTACTTCCCATATTTCATGCGTGAAACGCAAAATCCCATCCTACCCCTTCCCATCTAAAATAAAAAAAAATGAGTCTCTCGGGCGTTGACTCGAGACTGCTGTAGTTATTTAATACTTTTTATTTTGTTTCAAAATTATTTGATACTAGTTGCACCCCGCGGCTTCACCCGCATGTGTCTCGATCTCGTAGGAATATCAGGATAAGAAGTATCCTACGTCCTAATCTAGGTCATGGTCTACCGATGTGCCAAATTTCATCCAAATCCGTTCAGGCGTTTTAGCGTGAAAGTGTAACAAACAAACATACGAAAATCTAATCTTTTGTCTTTACATTATTAGTTTAGATAGTTTAGAGATAGGGGCACCGGCAAGTTTATTTTCAGGAGTGCATCTTCAGGTCCACGAAGCGAGCTCAATAATTTTTGCATCTCGCCTCCAATGGGATTGGTTTTATTTTGTTTATGCATACATAATTTTACCTGTCATTGCTTTATATTTAATCATTTTTACCTATTGTGGTATAGTAATTTTATTCTAGGTGCATCGTCTTCACATATATTAGTAGTAGTATTCTATTCTATATAATTAATGTACACTTAATATTGGTAAACATTTTAAAAGAGTTACGGTGGAGTTTCATGCCCATTCTTCTCCATACGAAACTACCTTTTGGAAGGAGCAATTAGAATCAATTCTATTTTCTTGTAAATTTTGACGTTCAAAAGTGCCTTTTATGTGCCTATTTGAAATAAATGATTTGACTTTGACACAGAGAGGACTGTGTCGATTTATATAAAGAAGCTTAAGAATTAAGATAGAGTAGGATGCAAGAGCGAGCGAAGCAAGCTCGGTAATGTTAGCACCCCGCCTGGGGTCGATTAGATTTTTACTTTGTTGACTGTTGCACAAAAGCTTTCAAATTAAGAGGTTGCAGAATGCTACAGCGAGCGGAGCGAGCTCAAAAATTTTGGGATCTCGCCTCGAATAGGTTGCGTTCTCTATTATTGTATTACCTTGGCGTATTCGGATATTTTTTTAAGTTCTGAATGCTTTTACATCTATATTGAATATTGAAGCTAGGGAGGTGCAAGTGCACCCTCTTGCACCCCGCTCTCGGTGCCCATGTTTAGAGATCAATTCCCGTTACATCTGTGAAGTTTCACCACGCAATTTTATTTGACCCTGTATAGTGTACTAATCGTCGTAATCGTTTCGGGTAGTCAGAAGCCCGAAAGTCTGACAACCAGTCTTGATAAGGGGTATCGTATAGCCCAGTAACTGAGTTGTGGAAGTCAGATAGGCAGTCACTCCATGTAAAATACTGGTATTCAGCTGCATCCGGTCAGACTGGAAGCTGCCCCACCATATTTGGGAAATGGCAGGCAGATAATTATGAGTTTTTTGTGTTTTATTGTTTTAATTTTCACTAGCTTTTGCGCCAATCCGAAACAGGTACATCAAAAACTCTAATAACTAATCATTTTCGGCATCAGACTCGTTCCCACACCTCGAAGCAATTACTATTTTCAAAAATATTCAATGTACAGTTTTACAGTTGTGTGTGTGTACAGTAGTGTATGTGTACAGTAGTGTTTGTGCGTACAGTAGTGTGTGAATGTGTACAGTCGTGTGTGTGTGTGTGTGTGTTTGTGTGTACAGTAGTGCACTCACCTCGTGCGTGAGGTCGCGCATGGGCACGACGTGCAGCTGACACGATTGCGGCGGCGCGTGGCCGAAGCTGCGCCCCTCCACGGCCTGCAGCACGCGGTCCTTCTCAGGACACGCCCATACCGTACAGCCCACGCGACGAGACATGCCCAGGAAGAATTTCTCTTTGCCTGGAGACCAGAATTATGGATTCAGCATAATCCCATTTCCCTATTCCCACTGCTGGGACAGAGGGCTGCATTCTGTACGAGGGAGTGGGCCATAAACCACCACGCGGGCCCAGTGCGGGTCCGGGATGTCACATGTCTCCGATTTTTTTAGGTCTAGGACATGCCGGTTTCCTCACGATGTTTTCCTTCATCGTTTTGAGACCAGTGGTGATGAAATAATTTACACAAGTAAGGTGCCTGCACGACCAACTTACGACAACACATAAGTCGCGGCCGTTACCACTGGGCCACCACCGCTTTTAATTTACGGTAACCATGGACTTAATTTATTGAAATCGCCAACAAAATAGAAGTAGAACTCGTCCGGGAAAATACGTATGTTCCAAAAGTATATGATGAAAGTGTAAACAAATGGATTAGAAAACGTAAAGGTGGATGCCAACTTGTAGTGCCGGAAAATTGAGTTTTTTGTGAACATACCAGTGTGTACCGAAATGGTATGGATGCCGTGTCACAGGCATAATGAGACACACGGCACCTCAAATGCCTCTGGCACACCTCGGTAGGGCAATTTTAGTTAATCCCTTAAGAGGCTTACAAGAGCTAAAGCGCGGTCACTGTCGGATTGCATAGAAAAGAAAGAGACGCGCGATGACACAACGCTGGTAATTTATTGCAAAATATGAAGCGATTATGGATTTACAAAAAATCTATTCATTGGACTAAAAAATTAAAACACTATTACGTTAGTATGTTACTTGTAGAATAATCTTACCAAAAATATGAATGTTTGCATGTATATTAGTATAGTGTTTAATCGTTAAAAAAAAATTTTAGAGGTATCTTCGTGATTTTTTTCTATCATACCAAGTTAATTGTATTATGTTTTCAACACACTATCTAACTAGCATATATCCAGAAGAATGTCATATATTTTTCTGATTTTGATTACTGCAGTGGATCATATATTTTTAGGCATTATAAATTTGCGTTTAGGTCATGTAGTCCCCTTAAGGAAGAAACGCCAGGTTGCCCGCTAAATTCGAATTTCCTTACGTTTTTTGCAATTTGCAAGTCAATGCAAAGTTGTATGTTAAACAAATTATGATTCGATACCGTAACAAGTATGTATTTACCGAATTGAACTCACCAATACAACCCACTAAGTTCATATAATCCGATTGAATGACAATCAATCAATAGGATTAAATGAACTTAGGGGGTCATTGAAATCTAGTCGCAATCTCATCTCAGCTACAATCAATATCAAAATATATGAAAAAATTGTATATTTGATAGATATAGACTGAGATTAATATGCGACCGTTATAAAAAAATGGGAAATGCCACTCATCAGAGTGGCATTTCCAGTGACAAAGCATGAAGATTTCATGATGTAATGTAAGTTAGTTAAAAATGTATTAAACACATAAACCTTCCAGAATTAACTCGCATTAAAATCCGTTGCGTAGTTTAGAAGAACAACGCGGTCACACGTGAAAAGTGACTGTTATTTTATAATACTCGTATGTATTGACAGTATAGATGTAGTAAACACTCACACACAGTTCACTATGAGAACCGACGAGAACTTCTTCCCGACCTTTTCCAGCGTCACTTTCTTCTGTCGTAGTAGACATAGTGCCATCTCTAGACGATGTATAGGGTATGTATAGGACACACTCACCTATAGTGTACGTGCCGCACACTATGAGAACCGACGAGAACTTCTTCCCGACCTTCTCCAGCGCCACTTTCTTCTGTCGCAGTAGGTATAGTGCCATCTCTAGACTTTGCTCTTGAGTCGGGAAGTCGTAGCGTGGGTTACAGTATCTAAAGTAGAAAAGTAGAAACTTAGACGTTAGCTAAATAGATTATTAGTATTTTTAAGCTATGGCATAGCTTCTATCGCGGGCCTTGAGCGCGGGGACCGGAGCCAGAAATTCCGTAACGAAAAAAAACCTCACGCTCCCCACTCCAACGGGCACGGAGGTGTGGCTTGAAGGCCGTGATTGTCTAACGTCGTTTCTTTTCGGCAGTCTTCGACACGGTCTTTGTGTGCGTGCAACTAGACGTATTGTACGACTCTACGAAGCTCGCACGAATCGAGACGAGCTGCTCCGAAATCGGACGAATACATAAGCAGCTGTTTATGAGAAAGTATATAGGTGTATAGGTATTTATCAAAAAGTGTAACTTGAATTAATATTTATTTCCATTTACTTTCGAACCATTTATCATTTACCAGTCGGACACCATACATTTATTATAATCACCACTATCTTAAAACTCAATATCCCAATATCTCGGAAACGGCTGGGAATATCAAAATTCTGACCAAATTTCCCCCCCCCTATTACCCACCTCTCAAGTAGTACATACATACAGACAAGCCCCTTTGACCCCCCTTTTTTGACCCCCTCTTTTTCGACCCCAATATTAAGTTGTATTATATTTATTTATATTTAAATCAATCCCACTTATATATGATCCCGGGACCCCCCGCGTCACCCCTTTTGACCAACCCCTCCACCCGTCCAGGGCTACTTCACCCCCCCGGGTCTTAACTTTTGAACCGGAGGTCGTAGAGGTATCGAGTTTGGGGTCTTTGGAATCGGCAGTAAAGGGCCTATCTTTTGGCCTCGATAAGGTCAGGGTAAAGCGCCCCATTTTAAATTTATTTTAGATTTAAAAATTTTAAATTCTTATTTCTTATTCTTATACAAAATGCTATGCAATAGCTTTACCGCGGCAGTCCCCGAGTGCCACACGTCTTTTTTTTTCAGGGTTCCGTTCCTCAAAAGGAAAAAACGGAACCCTTATAGAATCACGTCGTTGTCCGTCTGTCTAGACCCTTTTTCTCAGGAACGCGTGGAAGTATCAAGTTGAAATTAATATCAAAAAGGTCTACGGTTCCTTGGAGGTCTATAAAATTAAGCATCTAAGTGAACGCAATAATAAATAAAATACGGCCATTTATGCTACGTATTTTGATACTCGCAAATAAATCATAACCTATAGGGTACTACCCGTTGACCTAGAATCATGAAATTTTGCGAGAAGCAAGGACTTAGACAAGCACAAGTAAAGGAAAAATCCGAAATCGATAATTGGTAGTTTTATCACATTAAAAAGAATAAATGCGATTACAAACTAACATTTTGAAGTTGGAGAATTGACCGTGACGTATATCGATGTAAGCGAGTTTTTTTTTAATAACCTACGAAAATGTTCAACTCCCGGGGGGTTCAGAATCATGTACTGAATATCCCTGGTAACAGGTTGCGCGTCCCTGTAGTGATTTGTGGTGCAAGCGGGCCGACATTCTAAATCTGAAATCACCTTAAAAAATACAGCTGAAACTCACGTGGTATCCAAGTAAATGGTGTGTATGTCCTTATTCCAGAATATAGGGTAGGACTCCATGATGGGCGCGGCTCTGAAGTCCCCCGTGTGCAACAACGTCTTGCCGTTGGGCAGCGTGAACACTAGCATTATAGCGCCGGGACAGCTACAAGTAAAATACGTAAAGTCAGCTTTCTGGGAAGCATAGTTGATCCTTTCAAAGAGAGATGAAAGTGGCTGTTACCTCAATGCTGCCGTAGCAAAGAGAGCACAATACACTGAGAAATCGTCCGGAGTAATACTAACACGTTATCTTTTTTTGCCGCTAATCAGCACTGCTGGGTTCCAGTTTAATGGTCACCTATGGACACTATGTTGACGTGTCGTCAACAAACGTCATCTCATACATGGGTTCATGATAATATCGTGACTTGCCGAGCTACGGCTGGTTATAAAAGCGCTCTATGGGTTGTGGGTGAAGTTACAGGTACACAAAGATGTTCTTTCGTGTATAGCTCGTGCTTGTGTGCACATAGGGAGCAGTGTCTACAAAGTCAATGGCCCAACGATATTTCTGCAAGTTAAAATATATAAAAAATAAGCCTAAGTCTACTTACTGGTTGGCCTCCACCGCCGTGACCTCCACATTGTCAATTCGAATGGTCTCATCTACTTTTATCACGTGGATGCACTTAGAAGACACGCCAAGCCGCGATACACACAGATCCGCTGCAAGATTACACGAACGTTTTAAAATTTGAGACAGTTTCTTAAATTTGGCGGGAATTTCTTGCTTGAAATTTGAGAATAGTTCCTTGAATTTGTGAAATATATCAAATAAAACATCGTTTATTTGTGCACACAGATTATAAGGTGTTACGGCATTATAAAGTAGGTATCACTGTGTCCTGCCAAAGTACCTAAAGTGGCATACAAATATTACAACAGTCAGTTTCTCGAATTTGGAGACACCCCTAAACCGATTTTGCAGTTTTGCGAAACCAAGCTTAACCTATGGACTTCGGCCTTAAGATTTAACCATAAGCCTTAACCCCATACTATTACCAACGAGATTTGACAAACAAAAAACAATACAAAAAGCTCACCAGTAATTTTCGAACAAAACAAGAATTTATTGAACCCTTTCTTCAAACCCGAATAATGGTCAGAGTGGAAATGCGTGAGGAAGTAATGTTTCACGTTCGGAATCTCCCCGTATGAAAACGCGTCGACTGCAAAGTGGGTGCCTGCAAACAATTCTGAGATTCAAGGATAGAAGGTGCATGCTTTGAAGGTAATAATTGAGCATGCGAAGCGATCATGTTGGGAAAATATTTGAACATATAGGATCCTCCAAATTCAGTGGCGTGCCTAGGGCTCAAAATTAGGGCAAGTCGACATACCTACATTAAAAAAAAAACGGGTATGTCATTATTCTTATCAATTCTTGTGACATGATTGAGTTAGTTAATTTACAAGTTTGCCTGACGTGTAGTTTGTTTAGGTATGTTTTTTGTTGATGGGTTCACGTTTCATTGAAAGCCGGGCTTTTCGGCTTTAAGGGTAGGAACGCCATTGCCTCCAATGTAGCTCCTACGTAAGTAGACCATACTATTACGCAATTTTTTTAAGCCATAGTAATAAGATCCACCAAACCGAATGTGTAGTCGAAATATCAAAGCATATGCAAGCATCAGAGTCTATGGTTTTAAAGGACTGACTCTACAGTCACCTTTCGTTGG
This sequence comes from Griposia aprilina, assembly GCA_916610205.1. NCBI lineage: Eukaryota > Metazoa > Arthropoda > Insecta > Lepidoptera > Noctuidae > Griposia > Griposia aprilina. Next base: position 3,191,918 of record OU744300.1, on the reverse strand, counting down.
AAACTGCGGGAATACGGCACGCATTATCATGATTTCAGTCCGGAATCACCCACTGCCGGGTATAGGCCTCATACGCATACGTAAGCACATAGGTACTGAAAATAATCACTTTACCAATCTGGCTGTTTAATCCGAAATTAAGGACATTATAGCCTCTACTAAAATAAAATAAATTATATAATTATTTAAATTTATTATTAACTAGCTGCTGCCCGCGGCTTCGCCGGCGTGGACGTCGGAAATTATCCTACAGGAACGTGCTAACGGGATAAAAAAGCAGTAGTAGCCTGTGTTACTCCGTATAACATCAGCTATCTGCCAGTGAGAGTCCCGTCAAAATCGGTCCAGCCGTCTCGGAAATTAGCCGGATCAAACAGACAGACAGTCAGACAAAATTTAAAAAAAATGTTATTTTGGTATATGTACCGTGTATACATCCATATGCATTTAGTAAAAAGCGGTTATTTTAATATTACAAACACACTCCATTTTTATTTATCTGTATACAATGTATAGATAAAATAATAAATTTTGTTTTATTACTTTTATTTAAAGCAGACACTAAAAAACACCATATCACACATCACAACAAAAAGCTTGGATAACATACCTGCGATGATCTTATGATGCGGTATATTTCTGGTAGAGACAGACCTCTTTGTGGACACAGACTTGGCCGGCAAACTGAACTGTATACAGTCTACCGTCTTCCGGGGACTGTGGCAGCTTGGACAGTCTGATTTCCCGCGGGGTGATGAGCACGAAGTCTTAACCTCTGGACTGAGACACCGTTCTTTTTTCGGGGAAGAAGCCCTAGCCGATTTATTTGACGATTCATTTTCAACCCGAGGAGTCCCTTTATGAGGTAACTTACGATTTCTATCGCATTTAATGGCGTCAGCAATACCAGAATTTCTACTCATGACCTCCTTATCATCATCTTCATTCACTCGAGCTTTCACGTCAAACGCAGGGTCAGCTAGACTCCGTCCTTCGGAAACTTTCAGCTTTAAAACATTCGTACGTTTTGGGAAAAAACTATCAATAGATTTTTGCCTCAGGTTGTCACGCACAATTCCATTGTTGACTTTTAAACCTACCACTGAGTTTCTCTTACTATCGCTTTTGAATTTACTTTTGTCCAAAATTTTCCCTTTCACAAATTTATAATTTGGTGGTTGAACGATGACATGGGATATCTTCTCGATGGCACTTGTGTTTAAAATTAGAACTTTGTCTTCTGCTGTCTCTGTGGATGACGGTTTTTTCTTTTTAATTTCCAAGTTGACAGTGACGGCGGATCTCTTTAGTGAATTGGGAGTAAAGAGTTCGTTCATGTTTTCGTCGAGATCGCTCTCTTCCGTGCTCGCTTGAGAACCTTCGACGATTTCACAATCGACCAACGTGTTATCGTTGCTTTGTGAGAATTTAACCCTGTGGAGGGCACTCTTTTTGGAATTAATATCTACACATTGGCAGTTGTCGATGCCGAAGGACACCGATATTGCAGCTCTCTTAGTAACATTATGAATGACCGTAATTGCACTCTTCGAGTCTACATTTTGGTCTAATTCTGTGTGAGAAGACACAGAAATCAAAGGTGTGTCTCTATTAGAAAGTTTGGTATGAGCTGGCAAAGCATCAGCCACACTGAGTGAGCAGGAATCAAAATGATTTGTTTCACTCTGAAGATCTTCGATAGCTGAGAAACCTAGACTATCTCTGTCGACAGCTGGTTGTATTTTTAGTATATTTTTGGTAACAGTACACTGAGAAATCAAGTTTTGTACATTTTGAGAATTTTCCTTGTTTATTGGGTGAATCTGAAATAAGGTAAGAATAAATATGGCGGTTGGACATATTTTCTACATAGAAACTGTGACCAATCTATCGTCGAGCGAATACGTGGTCGACGCGATCGTTTGTACAAATTTTGATGTACAAACGCGACTTGAATGACCGCGCGACTGTGTTATCCTAACTTCTTAATCCTTTCCTAACTAATATTATAAATGCAAAAGTAAGTTTGTTTGTTTGTTACGCTTTCACGGTAAAACGACTGAACGGATTCGGATGAAAATTGGCACATGGGTAAAGCATTACCTGGAAAAGGACATAGGCTACTTTTCATTCTGAATCGCAGACGAAGTCGCGGGCAACAGCTAGTCGCGCGACGATCGCTTTTGGTTAGGACGCGGCCTGAGTCCGCAATTTCTATTCCTCAGATTTTATGTGAAGATTGAAATATCGCCCTTAGTTAACTAATTTATTATACACTAAACAATTACCCGTTGTTTTGGTTTTAGTTTCAATCCATTAGTTCTTCTCAATGACAGGGACGATCGGCTCACAAAGGAGTTCTGTGAAAAATCAATTAAGTAATGTTCTGTGAAGTTGCTCATTTATGTAATCCTAGTGGTTTCTTTTAGCAAGATATTGGGATAAGGTTAAGTAGCTGTGAACAGATTATGTTACAATTCATGGTTTTATTTTATTATTGAAACTGTTGCTAAAAATAAATATTAGTGCCCATTTTCACTAAGACTAGAAAACACCTAAATCTACATTCGCCCTTATCCCAATATATTAAACACCGAGCTAGAGAGAGAGCTAGAATTCTCTGGGGCCACAGATTATGCTACACCATATTGGTACACACAGAAAGATATATAATATACGAACTTACTTGTATAATACTCTGCCAGTTACTTCCCTAAGAACATTATTATTGTTTTCTATATAGGTGCTGCAGTTTTAACTGTGATTTTAGTAACAACATGACCCAAAAATGCTCACAGATACCAACAGTATAAGAGTTACTCTTGCTTGCCATCCATCACATCATTTAGGTGCTCAGTAAAAGATGTGAAGTCAAAAATGACCTGAAACTACTTACTGAAGACTTTCTATTGAATAATGTAGTGGCACCAGGATCACCCTGACCTTGCAGTGGTGAAAACTTCAAAACATGGGGTGCCATCCTATAAGAGGTGCATTCAATTAGGTCAGGGTCCCATGACAAGTGAAATCTGTCATCATTTGCCAAAAAAAATCCCAACTGTCGGGGTTGGCTTCCAGTCTTACCACAAGCAGCTGAATACCAGTATTTTACTTGGAGCTACTATCTTTCTGACCTTCATGACCCATTTACTGGGTAAAACAATACCCCTTGGTAGGACTGGACAAGTAGAATGAATATCCATACTATTATTATAAATGCAAAATTAACTGTAGGTCTGTCTATTACCTTACTCAGCTTAACAGCTGAACAGATTCACAGGTAGACCATGACCTGGGTTACAACATAGGATACTTTTTATTTGGTAGTTCATTCTCATAGGATAATTTCAGACTCCATGCAGATATAGATAGGCAAAATCTAGTGAGCAAGGGAGCTTGGGCTACATGTGAATGGTATGTGAAAATTACGTAATTTTCAAGGCGTGTAAGAAACGTGCGTTCGTAAGCAGTTAGTTGCAAAGCTGATAGGCGCAACAGATTATGTTGTCATGAGAACTAGTCCTTTTAGTTGTATTGTAGGTATTGTTGGACCATTTTTAGCCTTGCTATGGCATGAAGCTGGGAAAAAATGGGACTAGTTACAGCTAAAAGCATCCCAGCCAGTGCTTTAGTTGTTTAATAAAAATATCATGTTTTATTTACCCGTCGTCTTCTTCGCCGCAATATAAGAACCAAAGCAAGCATTGCTAATAAATCGGACTCGGAATCCATCACAACAATATTTGTAGTATCGACTCGACGTCAAAATGGGCCCTTTTTCTTAAAAGTATCGTGAGTTGATAGTTCAACGCTTTATTGACCACGTAACCCAAAATCGCACCCAAAATGAAGAATAGGTACTGGATGTTTCTTATTCTAGCAAAACTGTTATGAGAACTTTTTCTAGGTTTCAGGTAGCACGAACTTATAAATGATCGATTGTAAACATTGATTTCCTACCTGCGTTAGAGAGAAATCAACATCACCTTTTCTTGCTACCCTTGGATTCAAAAGAGAAGGAATGTAATCGTTAATATCATCACCATTCATCTTCCATTTCAATGTAAAAAATTAACTCGTAATTAAGAATTCTGGTTTGCAAAACACAAAATAAATAGAATTCAGTGTTTCGTTAGTGTTTTTATTTATTTTACGCAAACCACAGACATAACTCTATGTCAATTATGCAAACAGGTACTGTCACTGTCAAAAAGTGTTGTGCAGTTGTGCTTGTGTTTCTAGGTGTTTCTAGGCATAATGCACCCACCCTTGCTTGACTGGTAGAGAATGTCTACTTAAAGCATTTAATGCTCTCTACGAATGCTTATGACATTATAACTAAGATATTTTTTGTCATTTTACAAAATAGGTAGTTTAAGTTTATAAAACAATTGCGGATCACATATAAAAGTACACAGAATCCATAAAGTATTAGTAACAACAACGAAATATGTTAGTAAAAATCACAAACTAAATTAACAATAACTAATATCTACGTGGCTCAACACATGTTGGCACGTGCCTCTGCACACAGTGCCTAATAAAGGGGTTGTCCACCTTGTGAACCAATGTTTTTAGGATGCTGTTGGAGCTTCCGCGTAACCTACCCGTTATTGACGCCACCCTCTTTCTCATTATGCCATGAAAATCGTCAACACAGGCTTCCGCGAACGTCTGCGAAGCGTTGCAGAAGCGCAGAAGCCCCATCAACATCCTAAATCCATTATTATACCTATTATAAGCGTAGAACGTTGTAGGCCCTCTGCGCCCACAAACACATACTTCACCCACAAACTGCACGTCCAGAAGGTTTGGCAGTAGGCCTTAAAAAGATACACCTTCACATCTCTACTACAGCGTGCAAACCTGCGGGCTAACATTTGCACTGATCCGCCAACGCTCTACGCTCCCTGTCCAAATCTGCATCATCAGATAAGTCCTCCGTGACCACATGTCCAAGGTACTTCACATGAGCAACACGCTGCAATGTTGTTCCGCTTAAATAGTCACTGGAGAAACGTTACCTAACGACGCATGTTTGCTATTGAAAATCACCATTTGCAATTTCTTGACGTTGCAACGTAAGCCCATGCCTCTCCACATAAGATTCACATACAACAAGCAATTTCCGGAGTGCACTGATTGATGGACTGAGCAGCACCATAACGTCTGCATAGCTCAGATTATTAACCATGATACCATCTATTGAACAGCCGACATTGGTTCTGCCGTATCCGATAGGCCTGTAATTGTTTTTGTCGGAGACATCACCGGTTTTATTTTTAATTATTACGGGTACCTACTACCACACTTTCTACTAAATCCGCTGGAAGATAGGTATAATGGACGCAAAATGGACAAAGCATCGCTAGTATGCGGTGTCTATGAGGTCCAGCGTACTGCACTTGCATTTGTGCTTGTTGCTTGCTTGCTGCATGACGATTTAAGATTCGTCATGCCGATATACACATACATAAACTCACGCCTTCTTCCCATGGGGGTAGGCAGAAACTACAGAACGCCACCTGCTACGATCCATACATACTCCTTTTGCCTCGTTTACGTTCATACATCTGGTCATACACGCACGCCGGTTGTGAGTACTAGGCACCTGACCTTTCTGAAGAACATCACCAATAAGGTCACTATATGTCTTCCTAGGGCGTCCCCTCCCGGCGTTTCCACTCACATCTGCCTTGTAAATACCTTCTGTTAATCGCCCTTCATTCATCCTCTCAACATGACCAAACCATCTTAGCATACTCTTTTCAATTTTTGTCACTACATCTTCCTTATGCCGATACGTAATCGTAAGGATTATCGTATAAATATTCAATAAACTCTTCAAAAGACATTAGGAAAATCGGATAAAATACGCGTGTTTTGACTGAAAATTCCGTGTTGATTACCTCAAGGTAGATGCCGACGTACCTTTTAATTGAGAGTTAGTTCCTCAACTCAAACTCACCCCGACTGAGCAAACTGTTTGAAATGAAGAGTAAAATTACAACTATGAATATCAAACAACCTAAGTGAGGCTGACTTAAATCTAAGAAATCATGAGGTTTTGACCTAGAATATGGGTAATAGAATATGGGTATAAGTGCCCCATCGTTTGTGGAACAGCACCACATTTACACTCCAAGGCGGAGTCGTCTATGAATCTCCACCTGAACAGGTTTTCCTTGCTTCGGCCAAACTGTGTCCGGAGTCTGTTTATAGACTTCCAGATTACCCAAGCCAACTCATGTCCAATGGGGGATCTTCACCGGATGGAACGAATAGTTTGGGTAAGGAAGCAATGTCTCGCCACAGCTTCAGTCTTTCTTTTGAACGTTCGTCAGTCAGTGGGACGACACACTTTAAAAAACTGTTTCGGCTTTTCAGCCTTCTTCAAACGTTAAGAAGAAGAATCCTTGGGTCGGGCTGTGTTAGTGGAATTTTCTTAGGAAAAATCTCACTAACAGGCTGAACCCCAGGATTTGGATTAGTACCTGTTCAACCCTCTATTATCATATTTTACATGCTACTGGCTTAACTGGCGTAACCTAGTAGTATTTACTAATCTGATAATAAAAATCGCCTATTTCTATGATCAATGACAGACTTATGATCTGTATTGTACTTATATTGTCTATGAAAACAAACACACGTCAGTGCTTAGAATAGTATTACCATATAAAATATATTTTCCTCAAACTCGGGTCCAATGTAGGTTAAAAATGTTTGATAAAAATGATTAAAACAATGGAAGCAACAAGCATTCAATGTTAATTATATATGACAGTTAATTTTATTAACACGTTCACTTTGACCCCCGTTTTAACCCTTTTTTATATATTTGATAGTTCTGTTGAAACACGAGTTAAATAGTGGGCGAGATAAACTAATAAAAGTGGAGTTTTTCTTTAGTACTGGCAACAATTTTCCAAACTTCAACAATTTGCTTTTCACGGAAGGATATTGTGTGAGAAAAACATTGTTTCTAATAAAATAAATACAAATTGAATGAATTAAATACTGAAAATCGTTAACCGAACTGTTCTTGATTTACTGCGAATGTGAGTATATTTTGAATACAATTATTAAATGTTATGTTAGGTTAGATGTTACCTATAATTTCCGCTGACTGTCCCTAAACATCTTTCCGATATTTTAAAATTTACGCTTAATTTACTAGGGGCTGAAAATGGCTTTTTTATTTTTGATATGCTAGAAAATGCCCTCCATGTATGGAAACAATGTTTCTCAACAAACGATTATGTTACGCTCGAGTGAACATAAATAATCAATAACATTGTGACGAGGGTAATTTTCGCCGTTTCATGCAAATGTTTACGTGCAAACTTATCATTAATTTGATTTAATTAGCAAGTCGGTGCGTTTTCACCATTTAAATCATACTTACCTATCGTTTTTGTTATAAAAAATATTTATTATTACTTGTTACTCTGAACTGATAATCTAAAATATGTGGAAATACGGGATATCTTATCATTTCACTATACATAATCATCATTGTAATACAAAACATTTTCTGGGACCATTCATGTCAAAGTTCAAAGTGAGCAATGTTTATTCCGATGTATTTATTTCCACTAAGTTTCTAGAGTTTTTATCCATTATGAGTTTTGTTTCTTCAACATTAATTTTGTGTTTATGTTTCTTCAAACAAACCCCAATAATTTATTCTGTTTACTTATACTTTATGTATATAACTAACAGTAGTTATTTCAATATTTATATGTACTTGCATTTTTTAATACAGTGTAAATTAATTATGAGTGATTTATTATATATATTTACAATGCAACATGTATTTATTACATCAACAATTTCTCCACAATTCTGCAAGGCAAGAAGACAAGGGATAACATTAATGTGTAGAAGACACAATACAAAATATAATTAAACAGGAATAATAAAAATATATTGAATATGGCGGGTACACGGCGTGCTCGTAATAACGCCAATTCAGTGGTCATACCCCGTCAGAACTCTGTGTCTGACAATGGAAGGACGCGTCAGAACCTTAGTCCTGAGGCATTAGCGGCTATGAATAAGGAACAGCTCCGGGCCGAATGCAGGAAACGGGGGCAGCGGGCTACAGGCAACAAAAATGAGCTGGTATAAAGCTGTTTGCGTTTGTGTCTGTGCTTCATTTTCTTTTTTTTTGCCGGTCGTAATGTGATGCTTAAATTTTTTAATTTTAGTAGATAATTAGTCATGTGATCAATGTTTTGCTCTAAAATTCGATTTTTTATAAATGTTATTGCACTAATTTATTGATAGTTGTAAATATATATAATAAACTAGTAACAATTTAAATTGTTGCATCATTTATGTTGCTTTGCAGTTTTTTTTGTGTTATTGTATTAATTTCTTGTTGCACTTTTATTTCATTGCTAGATTTTATATTTTTCTTGTGAATTATTTGTGTAGGTAACATTTGTTTGATATTTAAATTATTTTTATTAAATTGATGTTCTGAAAAATATGTTCAGACTCTGCAAGAGGAATATTGCATGATCCATGTAAAAAATGTGCTACAACGTTACAAAAGCTTCACTTCTCTATTAAGGGAAGGACATAATTTAAATAACTATTGTCTGTCATTGTCGCTAAGGGCGATAATACATAGCACGAGAACTTCTCCATCCGGGTGGGGCGGGCGCCACACTTATAATCTGTAGTTCCGGTATACGTGTTCGATTGTATGTAGTGTATCTTATAAATTTAAAAATAATATTGAGCAGGAAAATTAAACAAAGCTATACAAATATTCCCTGGCAGTTATCGCTCGGGAAAGTCCATAAGGCCGACTATTGTCCGCCCCGCTATTTTTATTAAAGATCAATTGCCTCCTCTCCTTACTTTATTGAATCCTACTAATATTATAAAATAGCTTTTGCTCGCGGCTTCGGCCGCGTGGATGTCGGAAATTATCCCACGGGGACGTACTACCGGGATAAAAAGTATCCTACGTGTTAGGAGCGCTTACACGGGTCCACAAGCGCCACTCCTTTAAAAAAATATTATCTCGTGACTGAGAAGGAATTTTGAAAAACGGCTCAATTAGCGACCTCGGTAAGTGTGTCTAGAATTTTCTAATACCTTTTATAAACATTCATATAGAGACACGAAGCAACAAAATACGATGTAAATGAATGTGGCCGCTTTTGTTTAGATCGATTTTTGGTGCTTCGTGTCTCAATATGAAAGTTTATAAAAGGTATTAGAAAAATCTAGACACACTTACCGAGGTCGCTAATTGAGCCGTTTTTCAAAATTCCTTCTCAGTCACGAGATAATATTTTTTTAAAGGAGTGGCGCTACTGGACCCGTCTAAGCGCTCTTAATACTGGTTATAAACCACCTGTGTTCCAAGTTCCTTCTAAATCCGTTCAGTAGTTTTTGCGTGAAAGAGTAACAAGCATCCATCCATCTATCCATCCTCACAAATTTTCACATTTGTAATATTATTAGGATGTGTAAGTTTGTGAGGATGGATGGATGGATGTTTGTTACTCTTTCACGCAAAAACTACTGAACGGATGTGGATGGAATTTGAAACACAGATAGTTTATAACCTGGATTAACACGTAGGATACTTTTTTATCCCGGTAGTACGTTCCCGTGGGATAATTTCCGACATCCACGCGGGCGAAGCCGCGGGCAAAAGCTAGTGTAGAATAATTCGAATTTCAGAATGGAAGCGTTCTGAAATTTCAAAGATCTCAATCACATAATTATCCAGTTATGAAAATTATACAGGGTTGTACTTTCGTACACCACTAGTAAGGATTGAATTTCATAAACTAATATTGTTTACAATCAGCAAAATGGACGGTCATTTTGGCTAGACTAGGCTCCTCTGGCACGTAGAACAACCAACAGTCGTTAGTATATTATGTCGCCTAAAAATAATTAATTATCCTACTACAGTCTGGTACCAAGCTGTTGTGTAATTTTACTTCCGTGCTCGAAAGATAAACACTAGTTCAGTCGCTCCAGCATATCAACTCGTCTTACGCAAGAATTGTACTATTTACACAATGGAGCACTTGTGTTTGCATTTCATTTCAAAGAAAATTGTATTATTTTTTTAAACTACATACTTACAAATGTGTTGATCTTGCAACCCTCTGCCTATATCGATAAGGTACACTCGAATAATTCTATTAAATGCTTTGATGTTCTGGCCGAAAATAAATAAAAAAGAGCGAGAAATTAAATCCGAATAAAAAAGTTGACTAGACTCCGTACATACACTATGGCTTGTCTCTGCCATTATAAAAAGAAACTAAACAGAATGAATAAATGATGGCGTGTTTATCGATAGATGATAAGTATCGTATATTCTCAATTGAAATACCACTTAGAATTTATAGCGATCGATTACCAGCACCAAAATAAATCGTTTGATGTTGGAATACGTAAATCCCGCGTAAACGCGTGAAAGATAGGTAACAGATTTCCGTCTTGTCTGCCAAGATATTATGTTGTCTATACCTACTACTTTGAACTATTTAAATACAAAACTAATTACCAAGAAATTCATATTGAAGACGTCTAATCTAATAACGCCCTTCAATCAGGCGCGGCATGCGACGCGACACAAAGGCACCGCCTTGCGCCTGTCGCGAGACGAGCGGTGACTTGTGTCGCGTGGCGCGCCTGTTTGAAGGAGCCTTTAGCTATCGCCTACAAATAGTTATTAACACTTTTAGACTGAACTTGACGTGTTTTGTGATATCGCGGGTCTATAAATCGGGCTAGATGTAACAGGAGGATACATCATTTTTTATGATCATAAATAACTTATGTACAGGTAAAATTATGCTGAGTACCGACCATAATACGTAGTAATATATTTGGACTTGACTATTAGAGCCTCAAGTGCCACAAAGCTTTCGAAAAAATATTGTTAAACCTAGAAAAGCGCTTCCTAGAATCCGAATACCTACTTTTTATTTAATTTTGACGTTTCTTTCTCATTCAATAGGTACGTGATACGATTCTGTTAAAATACTAATGAATGATAAATGCTAGTGTGCAAGTTCACATAGCGACGGGCGTTTTTAACAAAGCTTCCAAGTGCGAGTCGAACTCGCAAAAAACACGTTTCTTGGAGGGACTCTCTTAAATTTTTAACTTTATTTTATGTTTTGTTGTAATAGCAGTCATAGTACAGGTCCCGTCACGTAAAAAGAACGCTGGCCTGTGCCTGCGCACTGAGCGATTAATTTAATTCCAGCCTATTCCAAAGTACTAAGTTCCTAGTAAATTACCTAATATGATTCTACAATAAAACAACTACACTTATATTATAAAACAATAGCATATACTATAGCAACAGTTTAATAATATAATATAATCTCAGCGTTCTTTTTACGTGACGGGACCTGTAGTACCTACACACTCTGTGAAATTTCAAGTGTCTACGAGGGCGGCACTGAAAATTTCGGGAATCAAGGAAGTGACACAACATTACTATTGAAAAATGTATTTATTGCTCTTCGAAGTATTCTCCGCGAAATTTTACACATTTTTCCATACGATGGAACCAATCATTGAAGCAACCATTCCATTCGGAAGTTGGGGTCTCCAAAATCGCCGTTTTGTAGGCGTCCACAGCTTCTTCAGGTGATGAAAATCTCTGTCCACGCAATTTATTCTTTATTTTAGGGAAAGTATAGAAATCATTAGGGCTTAGGTCGGGGCTGTACGGCGGATGGTCTAATAATTCTATGTTTTCTTGCTCTAAAAACTCTTTTGTTCTGTGCGCGGTGTGAGAACTCGCATTGTCGTGATGGAGGATGATGCGGCGGTTGCAGTTCTCTTTACGGAGTTCAGAAACGACCTGTGGCAAACAAATGCTAGCATACCATTCTGCATTAACCGTTCTTTGTCCCTCAAGAGGAATAGTCGTAACATGGCCGGTTTTGGAGACAAACGTGGCCACCTTTTTTTTGCAACACTCCGTGAACGAACAATTTTTGTTGGCTTTAACTCATTTTCGAACACCCAAACTCGTGACTGGTTTTTTGTTTCGGGTTCGTACGCGTATATCCAGCATTCGTCACCTGATACGATGTTGTAAACAGCATTTGAGGATCCTGCGTGGAATCTTTCGAGAGTTCTGACGCACCAAGTAACGCGAGCCGCTTTTTGCTCTTCACAGAGCGAATGCGGTATCCATCGGGAAAACAACTTTTTTACACCTAATTGTTCATGCAAGATTATTTGTATTTGACTCATGCTGATGTCTAAAGTTGCCTGAATTTCGCGGTATGTCACATGTCGATCTTCCTCAATCAGCTTACGCACAGCATCAACGTTTTCTTGGGTGACTGCAGTTTTTGTACGACCTTGACGGGGATCATCACTGAGCTTGACACTTCCACGTTGAAATTCAGCAAACCAGCGATAAATTGATGTTTTGGATGGGACTTCATCACCAAATGCAGAAATCATCCGGTCAACACACTGTTTTTGTGTTAAACCACTTCGAAAATCATAATAAATTATCGCTCTTGAATTTTCTCGAGTCAATTCCATTTTCTCAACGACTAAACAAGTTCGACAAAACCTTGTGACAAGACCGAGAATCTTTTTTTAAATAAATAAATGGTATTCGATTTTTAAAACCAAGGAGTTTTCAATTAAAAAGATTTTAATATGATAGGAACAGTGGAAATATTCCATTCCCGATACTTTTAGTGCAGCCCTCGTACCTATTACGGTTCAAAAGATACAGCCCTGTGACAGACGGACGGACGGACAACGGAGCCTTAGTAATTTGGCACCCTTTGGGTACGGAACCCCTTAAGGCGCAGATATACGACTTTTAATGATTTCAAATTGAACATCACGTCTAAACGAATAGTCTCATTTGTTTGAAAAAAATATATGATAAACTAAACAATTTTCTTCGTAATTTGATATGTGAATATTTGAAATTATATTTTTATAACATAGTGTAATTAATTTGTAAAGTAATGTCTAACGCGAACACAAAAACGATAATCACGCAAAAACTATCGGGCGTATTTTCATGAAATCTGCACCATCTAAAAGATAAATCAAGGAGGGTTGTTTTTGCGAAAAAACTTAATGCGCGTTAAAGCGGGGGCTCTTGCGGGCGACGGGCGGCAGTGCATCGCTGACCAATGTCCGGGTAGATGCTAACGCTCTGTGCAATTTGATTCGCTTAAAAGTTTCGCATGCTCCTCCCACTCGCTCAAGGTCGCTGGCACTTATTGTCGCCTTAAAAGTGGCTTGTCTGAATGGAGCCTAACCTTCAGTTATTCAATTGTTGGTTAAATTGACGACGGAAACCATGTATAAAGCAAATTGTTGGACACAGTTACGAAACGAACGGATACTCTGAAAGTTTTTATTTATTCTGGTTTCTGTGTTGCAGTCAAAATAAAATATAGTTGAGTAGTGAGCTGTATGAATTTAAAAAAATATTATCTTACAATATAAAACGTTTATAAAAAGAAGTCGGAAGAAATATTAAGAAATAAAAAAAAGGAAACATTATTTTAACTGTTAAAAAATATACAGCGTGTTTAGAATAATTAATTTCATTATTTCACTGAAGGTTAAGTATACGAAGTATCTTATTGATAGTTATTTGAAATGCAAAGGAAAAAAAAAAAGCTGATTTAAAGATTGCTTCATAAGTTTATGCGAGGTAAATCGGAATTGCTCACCACAACATTAGTAAGTCAGCAAAGTAAAACATGTGTACTTACTTAGCTGACATTGCAAATCATATAAATAAGCACTTATGATCAACTTTGATATTGAGAAATCGCTCAAAAGAATAAACGAGTTGATAAATTCATACCTTAATTTACACAGTATCTTATGGTAGACATTGGCGTCATGGCTTCTTTTCGCCACAGTAGATGTACCTATTCAGTTTTTAATACTTTTTAAATTTTCCGGGATGGAAGTTTTGAAAATGTTAATACCCTGTTCTGCTGAGTACTTATCCTCAATTTTTTATCCTCATGAGACGTTTTAAAATCTTACCAGAATTATTTTATTTTCTAACTTTGCTAATATTGGCAAAAATAAACTATCTTGCTGTTTCTAAACAGCTACATTACTGTCACGTCCGTCATTGCTTTACCAGACATAGAAAGACGAAGAACTGCTTCTTAAATCGCTAAATAGGTATAATCTATAAAAAAAAACATGGACGAAGATTTAGTAATATACAGCGACACAATAAAACTGCATTATCATTTCACAATGTACCAAATCAATAACAAAACAACGATACAACGAATACGGGTCAGTAGACCTGCGCAAACGCACGCGATGATCACGCCACCGCTCATTTATTTCCGGAAACTAATTAACTCACTTAATTTTAACTCTAATTTCAAGGGCATAGGGTCCATTATCAATGCTACACATTGTGTACTATATTTCAATGAAAAGTCTTCGCTCTTTGTTCGAATTTAAAGTCAATACTAATGTATGGATTTTCTGGTTCTTAATTAAAGGTGCTATGTAGTTGGATTAAAGCTGAATATTCGTTGGCTGTATTTTTTTGGAGAACAGCCATAAGAGCATAAAGACAGTCATATAGAAACGTAACGGCCAGACGTTTATTAATTACTTTTTTAACCGAATTTACATTTTTTTAAACAAAGTAAACCATTACCTACTTTCCTTGCAAAGGTAAAATAACCCTCATTATAATTATTTAATTAATAGTTTAATTAATTAATCAGCACTAAGTTTATTATTGCTATGCATATAAATAAAACATTACATTATTTTTAACGGAGATTAAATCCATTGTTTCAATCAGTCTCCTTGGTGCTGGCACAACGACCGCACAGTTTCCGACGATAAAAAAAAAGTTCTTCATTTCAATATCTCGTGGTGGGAAAACTTTTCTACAGTGATTTATTCTTTGTAATTTTTTATACTTTTGAAATAACAAATTATAATGTGCGTTTTTGTATAAAATAAAATAACTGATGACATTTTATTAGGTATGTTTGCGCGTTCACAATTTAAATTACTTCTGGCCGTCTGTGATTTAATGGAACTGTTACTCAAACGATAGTGAAATGAGAGAGAGAGTGCCCGTCGAAAGTGAAATTCGTTTTGGCGGTGGCGTGATGTCAGACATTTCACTCTTAGCGTCGTAATAAACCAGTTACCTACACAGTTATACAATACACATTTAAATAATAGACGATTTTTTTTATATTATATATTTTTTATCGGACAGTTAGTACTCGTGTTTGTGATAAAAATATAGTTTATGGTTCACGTGCGTGCGTTGTTCTAACTTTGAAATACAAAGGAGATAAATTAGGTGAGTCTTTACTTAGGGATTCGTTGTTTAAATATTGTTACATGTGTTATCTGTTCTACTGTTAAATAAAGCCAGTAATGAAAAACGCTTTATCATTTATGATTGACTCGAAGGGCGCACTGTTTCCCTGTACACACGCCAATAAAATGCTCGTAAACTGAGTTATTAACTTGATGGAAGTTATATTCTCTATACGCGTTATTGTTCAATTTGTTCCATATTTAAATTGCTTTTTGTTTATTAGCTCGATTTTCCATAGACTAGGAGAAGTTTTTTAATGAGAAATTGTTTCCAGTGCTGATATTAATAAAAACAATGGCGCTAAATCCATACAACGGTTTTGGACTAAGTTTCTGCAAGACCAAAAAACAAACGCTTCTCCAGATCACAAAAGCATCTTTTTTCAGTAATTATCTTTAAAAAATAATGATTCATCGAACATTCCTTTCTGCTTACGCCTGTGGGGATGCCTTTAAAAGGTTCACAAGGCTACATAGTCTGTCAGACTCGGAAACCACGAACCACGTGTAGAATATTTTAAATACTACGCATTTCTTTGTAGATAACGTAGATTGTATATACGTACAGTCACCAAACGAGATAAGTAACCAGGGTCGTCGGATATAGTTCAAGAAACCTATGGATGTTTTCGAATCAAATTTAATTTTATAAATGTATTGTTCTTTTTCTATTATTTAAATTAAAATCGATTCGAAAACATCCATCGGTTTCTTACTAAACTTCAACTATATCCGACGACCCTGGTTACTCATCTCTTTTGGTGACTGTAGGTACATCTTACATAGGAATGTCAAATCCAGACGAATCGGCAAAAATAAACATAAAATTAACACATTGTTATCTTACGTTTTCCTTGTGTGATCTGATAAAGAACAGTGATCAATTTCTTAGAATATAACAGGAAAAATAGTCTCTATTGTCGGTGCGACACGAGGTCGATCGTTGCTAAGGCCAAACCCAAAGACGATCGTTATTAGCGTAACTTTATGTCAACTGTAGACAACAACTGGTAAATCTAATACTAATAATAAAGCTGAAGAGTTTGTTTGTTTGTTTGCTTGAAAGCGCTAATCTCAGGAACTACTTGTCGGAATTGATAAATTATTTTTGCAATTGATAGCCCCATGCTTGAGGAAGGCTATAGGCTACTTAACATCATGCTACGACTCTTAGGAGCCGAGAAATAACAAAAAATGTCGGAAAGAACGTTAAGAGGGGGGGAACAAGAAATTTCACGCGGACGAAGTCGCGGGCTTAAGCTAGTATTAAAATATTTCGACAAAATACCGAAGTTAGATGATCGAATTCAGACGAAGGACACAAGCTGGACTTAAAAAATGAAAACCGTGATCTGTGACTTTTCCTTGAAAAACATCGCTTTTCTGGAAACCGTCCTAAATTCTAGCATAAATTTTCATAATTTAATAAAACATGCACGTCTTTTATAATACTTTATGATCAGTTTCAGAACTGGCATTAAATATGGGGCAGGCACTAAAATCGTGAACGAATAGCTTTTAATACGGAATACCATCCAGCGTCAAAAATACAGTTGGTGAAAAGGGTTAGTATTAGTAGAGACGGGGACAAACCAGTTGTTTTACAATATAAGAGAATAATAAAACCCAGATCCTAACCCCTGTCTGTTCTTATGATAACCCTAGCCGAGGTGTGAGCTTCATTCAAGGACTTTTGCTTGGTTCTGTTGCTAAGATCTAATCTAAACCCTGGCCCCTGTAGCTTGGGGGCCCCGTATAATTGATACGGCTAATACGGCGCTAGCTACGCCCCTGCGTCTGTACCTAATTTTAAAACCGCACTGCATAAGAGTCATAATGTTTATCTATTCCCTGGTACAGTCACCCACAAGTAGGGTTGCCATTTTTTTTATATCAAATATGGTATTTTCGAAGCCTTTGCCTGTAACAATACAGTAGATGGCGAAAAATAATAATATAGTAAGTATGTTTTTTTTTTAAATTGCATATTTTTGCTTCCTCGAGCGTTTATTAACAAGATTTTATTTTTATTGATACACTTTAAATTAAGGTTAAAAAATACTATTAATTCAGCTTTTATGAGATTAATACTGGCCCTATTGCGCTCATTTAGCCATTTTGTATTAAAATTAAAATACAGTAGTTTCGCCTCCTATAATATTTATTTAAATATACAGACATCAAAACTGTCATCTAGGGATCAGGGTATTTAAAAAATATATTATATTATAGCCCCATTAAAATTAAATAAAAATGTCTATTTAGATTGATTAAATAAAATGTTTTCGTATGTGTAGATCGTCGAAGTACTCTGCTGTTGCAATAATAAAGACTTCGCGATTTTTACTTCTGCTGGATTTTTCACCTTAGTTAATCCTGACATTAAAATGTGATAAAAAGATAAAAATAAAAGTTTTTATAGGTTTTTCTTGCGTCCAAATACCCGCCCATATCATGATTGTTCTACCACTGTATGCATGGACTTCTTGGCATGATTTTAAACGTTCTTGGCGTTCAGGGGTCCTACGTTTTTATGTAACGATCTTGTCTGCTTGTGATGATGTGAGCTCTTCCTTCATGTCGCTCTGCCACGCTGCCGGTGATGCGGTAACGTGTCCAAAGTCGACTTAACATTCTGTGTAGTTCCCAGACCGATTGCCACAGCACGTTGCCGAGAACCAGCTTCTGACATTCCCTCGGCTCTGTTCATTTCTTCTCGGCTCAAAAGACGTCTCTCTCCATATTAACGTTCTTTTGTATTGATTCAACTTAGAAATAAGCCTGAAATTTTACTGATTTGGCCTTAAACCCATTGCAGGATTATATAGGAAGACAGAAGATTTTCACCTTTTGACCGAAATTCATAACGATTCGCTTTTCAAACGACGAAATATACTAAAAAAATATCCATTGGAGTTAAAAAAAAAAATTGAATAAAAAATCCATAAAAGTAGGTAACTAGCAAAAACGTGTTTTATCCCTAAATACTTTTGATATAAAAATAAGATTCATAGATAAATACTATACAGATACTTTTGATATTTAGTGTTTATATATAAAAGATTTTATAAATAGAAATATATAATAGAGCTGGCAACCCCACCTACAACTTGCTTCGTTGGCCTAGTGATAGTGATTGCTTCAGAGTTCAGCCTTTGATCAAAAGTTGGTTCAAAAGAGTAATTAATACTGCTAAGGCCTTGTTGATGATTAAAATTTTCTATAATTAGAATTCCTTGTAATCCCGGGTGATTCCTGATATCACGGTGGGGTACTTTTGTACAACTAAGGAAATAAAAAAACAACATGCTGTAGCGTGTGTATCCCAAAAATAATGCTATGTTCCAACTCAATCCATGTTAGGCACAAGACAGGGATAGGCGTTGCAAAAAAGGAGAACATTAAAAAAAATACCCAGTGTTTCCGAAAATACACGTCATTTCTCCTTCTTTTATAAAACGCCTCATACTTTATATTGGGAATTAACGGGAAATTGAGATTTTTTTTGTGTATGTTAGTCAGTAGAGGAAAAGAGCCAAAAAAAATAAGTTCCTTGTAATGAGCACGTCACGCACTTGTCATTCTGAACTATGAAAGGAAATACATTTTGCAGAAGGGAAAACAATTAATTTCATCTCCATGTTATTCGTGTTTGTACTAAACTTGTTTAAGTAGGTAGGTACACAGTGTTTTTAGGTTTGTGAAAGTGACAAATTATCACTATGCTGAACGTACCTGTTACTCCCTCAATGTCAGTTTCTTTTTTCAAACAATATTTATTTGGTACCACTAACTAAAATAAAATATTCGGTACCAAAGCAGTAAATCTATGTTAAATTAGGTCGGCAGGCAGTTTAAACCGGTACCGTCAAACGTGGTGAATGAAATACAGGGATGAATCGGGACGAAACTTTAAAATCGATTTTAATATTAAAATAATATAGTTTGTTGCAAAAAAGGACTCTAATGTGTTTACTGTATTATGTTATAATTAACGAGGGGCATGCGCCAAGGTAGCCCACGAAATTCAAATTTTCTTACGTTTTTTGCAATTTGCAGGTCAGTATCAGTTTGTATGGTGATCTAAATATGATTCGCGACCGTATAAAATATGGCTTTACAGAATTATAATCATTAGACACAACTCCTTAAGTCAGAATTGCCCTCAAATGTCATAATTTCATGAAATAGTCATTCAATAGGGTAATATGAACTTATAGAGATGTATTGCTGATTCTAATTATTATAATTCTGTAAAGCCATATTTGTTACGGTCGCGAATCATATTTTAATCAAAATACAACCTGACGGTGACCTGCAAATTGCAAAACACGTATGAAAATTTGAATTTCGCGGGCTACCCTGAAGGTTCCGCCTTAATTGCCCTTGTTGGCAACAAACTATATTATTTCAATGTTAAAATCCCTTCCCCATTCACCCCTGCATTTCTATTCACCCCGTTTGACGGTACTTACCTATATTATTTTATTTCTAGAAATCTAGAATTTTATGCCTTTTAAATAGTATGTTATGATTGAAAATTGAAAATGATCTAGTGACAAAAATGTAACAAGGTCTTCAGCGAAACGGTCATGAGGCTAAACCTTATCACTTAACGTGTTTGTTTTATTATTACCACCTAAATGTGATCCTTTTGTCAAAGAAAACAATAACAACTAATGTTTATGAAAGCCTTGAAACTCAAAGAACAAGTGCCATCATCATTCATTATCATTTTTCTGCCCTTATCGCAAATTTTTTGGGATCGGCACAATGTGTCTGTTTCTTCCATACTTCTCAATGAACCAGGGGGCCTACTCTAAGCACGAAGTCCATAGTTTCGGCCGAAGTTACGGATTTTGCCTACACCGTATCACTTTCGGACATAACATTAGTCCAGGTCCCGAACTCAAAATTTATGACAAATCGATTTGGCAGTTGTCCTTACTCCCGATTATTTTTTCCCGTCCGACAAAGTTAATTAATCAGGAGTAGGGTGCACTTCTAAGTAACGATCTACTTTCGGACGGGCCCGTACTTAGAGAGTAGGACCCCTATGTATGAACGTAAACGAGGCAAAAGGAGTATGTAAGGATCATAGCAGGTGGCTTTCTGTAGTTTCTGCCTACCCCCATGGGAAAAAGGCGTGAGCTTATGTATGTTATATGTGTTCTTAATTATTCGTCAAAGAACAAGCGATTTTTTAAGTAAAATTGCAAACAACAGTCAATAAAATTAAGTTAGCAGAATTTCCAATTATTCTTTCCCGATGATTTTTTGTCATCGAACATACCTAGAGCTACAAACGATCCGTGCCAGAATCAGTGTTCTGTCTGGTAAACAAACAAAGCTGTAGAGCCAATCAATCCACCCAGTTTATTACTGGATTCACAGTTCATAGGTGAAGATTTCGGGATAGTAGTCTATACAATTCTGAAATCTGCGATTTTGCGTCTTGTGTCTCGGAAAAATCTGTAAAATATTTGACAATAGGTACATTATACCTGCATTACAACAGTTAAACATGGTTAACTACCTGGTACTTCTTGACAGGCCTACACTGTCGTCTCGTAATTTATTAACACTGAAATACGAAAACATTGTGAAAGCCAATTATTTTTAAAAGAGTAACCGTGGAGTTTCTCGCCGGCTCTTCTCCATAGGAAACAACCAATTGGAACCGTGCACCTAGCTTCTGACGTTTCATAAGGAACCGTGCACCTAGCTTCTGACGTTTCATAAGTGCCCATTTAGGTTTATGTCAAACTAGCTTCTGTCCGCGGCTTCGCACGCGTGGGTGTCGGAAATTATCCCACGGGAATGTGCTACCGGGACAAAAAGTAGCCTATGTCCTACCCCAGGATACCATCTATCTCCTTGCCAAATCTTATCGAAATCCGTTCAGTAATTTAGGCGTGAAGAGGTAACATACAGACAGTTACTTTCGAATTTATAATATTAATAGTATGGGTTAAATATTTTGAATTGGACATTAATTTTCCATTTGTACTACGGTAATTTCTCGAAAACTTGTGTCACACCCAAGTTTGGGAGATTGTGCATAGCACGAGATTGATCAAGGCCACTCTATGGACTATATATAGGGCGTGGGCTATACCTTTGTTCCGTACGAGACTGGAAATAACGTTGTGTTGCATTCGTGTGTCCGGAACTAGGGAGTAGCCAGGACGTATAGCCGGCAGCTAGCTAGCAGAGTAATTAATTGTAAGTGACCGATTGTAAAAAAGATCCGTTTATTTAATTAATCCTCTGCCTAACTCTTCGGTGAAACAAAGCGTGATGTTATGATATGTGTTCTTTTTATTCAGGTTTTAAATGAGACCACTAAACGACATTTTACGAGCTCGTATTTTAAAGTAATGAATTTACAGAAAAATATCGTGAACGCCTTAAACTTTTAGAACTATGAAAATACCAAGAAATTAGTTTTAAACGAACTATTCCAAGTTGTCTGTTTATATATTTTTTATCGTGTTGATTGTTTTCCTTAATTTATGAATTATTTATGATTTCATTGTAATTTTGCAGCATTCTGCTTCGCATCATTCTGCTTCGCATGCTCTCTGCACTTTAAACTATTCCTTCACCATCCTTTTCTCAATATCCTGATACTTAAGAACATCCTAAATCTATTGAAATGATAGTTGATGTGTAGCAAATAAACTTATTTCCCAGCATCGTTAATTACATCTTTAAACCTAAAGAAATACCTTTGTTTACAAATTCTCCACAATCGTTCAGTCGAACTGAAATAAATCTTTATGTGATTGTGATGTGACTGTCGTAATTCGTGAATGTGTGTGAATACTTAGCTGAATTTAGACTAGAAAATTGGTTTTACATTGATCCAGTGTTCCAATCTTGCCCTGGAATCCAAAGTCACTAGATCGATATATTGGACCAATTTATACACTTTATAATCCAGTCCAGCATCAAGTATCCAGGCCTGGATTGGAATAGAGCAGAAGCTAATTCAAATTTCGATCTGGATTCCGCTGGAACTAGGGTTACTATCCGTCCGAATTTGTATAGACATGTCCGGCTATTTGGCCTCCAATCTGGACACTGTCCGGTCTTTTTGAAATTAGGGATATTTTTAATAGATAGGCACTTGAGTAAATAAAAATAACCATTTTAACAAAAAAAAAAAAAAAAAGTAAAATGTTGGGACTTTTTTTTGCAAATGTCTGGCTGTTTGACAGAAATTTTCAAATTTCGAAATGGCTGGCTTGAAATACTGGATCGATGTAAATTAGCCTTGTACGTATTTTTTTCTTCTACATAGTTTGATGTAGGTATCTAAAACAGTTTTAATAACAAATTAATACGAACAGAAGCATCGACCCACATAAGTAACTGTCTCATTGTTTACGTAAGAGCCACGTAATGGTTGACACCTTCAATTTCATACATGATCACTTCAACGAGGGGCAATAATGAAATTATTTATTAATAGATTGTCCAACACCAAGGTCCAATATAAACTTAAATAAATGCGTGTAGCAGTGTAGACATTCCTTACTAATGGATATTGACAATAAATTATGATTTATTGGGTTTTTCTATCTGGAATTTCTCAGTACTATCCCAGAGTCTAGATTGGTGCCCGGTTGATGGCAATAGGCTCGCCTCCTATTACATGGGACTTAGACATAACTGGCGAAATGTGGGTGTACTAGTACTATAGATATACCTTTGCCTAGTCCTTCGGGGATTACAGGCGTGATGATATGTATGATTATGAATTTATGATGCATTAAAAACACTGAAATAATAATGCCTACTCAGCAAAGTTCTGAGATTTTCTTTCAATATAAAGCTGGATATACACTATCGCATATTCAATTGTTATAGCACGAATACAAGATGTCCACTCGTAAATTCTATTGTGCTAGTCGACTTTCACTAGTTGTCAATTTGCTATGTTGTTAGATTTATTAGGTAGAGCTCTCAGCAAGTTATGTGCTGTGAATGCTTTCACTTAGTCTATTTGCAGAGACAAAACTTGCTACGGGAAATATTTCAGTTCATGCACAATATACACATCATGCAGCATTTATACTGACTTATATTATTGTGCGTATAAAGCATGGTCACACATAGATAGAGCGAGATAATCTGTCTGGGGAAACAAATTATCATAATGACATGGCTGTATTATGATTTATGTCTCGAATGATTCATTAATATTATTCAGCATTTTAAAAAAGATGTTGCAAGGTTCGAAGTCTGTCTTAGTTTTTGTTTCAATTGGCTTGCCTTTTACAACTATTATCACTAATATCCGGATCTGACTGAGGTCCTCTGATAATGACTCTAATCTCAATACCTAGCTATATTGATTCAACAAACTTATCTGTTTAAGCGAAGTTTCTGTTCACCTTCACACTAAGGATAACCAGTCTCAAGATATTGAACCAATAGTACCATCGAATCAATAAACTCTGGTTAAGAATACTTCAGAAACCTGCCATTAGTTGTTAACTCCGATTAAATCACAACACACAGTTTATATGCTCACGCGCATGGTAACTACGGTCATGTAATAAAGCAGTTTCCGTTATTCATTATGTCATAGCTTGACGATGATAACGAGTGTTATGTGGATAAGAATTCAAAATGCCAAGATTAACTTTTAAATGACCCGAGAACTATTTAAAATAACGATGTACCTAAGTCCCACTTACTCCAGGCCTACTCTAATCTTGGTAGTGATCTGGTTTCCACCATTAGGGTGAACTTAACCATTTTACAAATATTAGAGGAATTTCAAATGATTTGATGGGATTTACGGAAATGATTCGCTTTCAGATGAATTGCTCAATTTGACACTTTTAGACCCCCTGAGATAATGGGGTTAGGATAGACAGTTGGTCCAGCAAATATGTGGCTACGAGACAAGTTTAGATTTTTGCTATCACCCGTTCATGTGTCCACGGATTTGTCTTAGTTTTAAGTACGTCCGGGGACTGTCTCTAACAAATGAAGCGGTTAGTTAGAAGCTGGGACCTTGGTCTGGTAAAGTGATTTTTGGACCACACTCTTAGGACAGCTTCTAAACACTCACCAAATCACTAATTTGGACAAACAATTTACTTCTCACTGCGTGTTAATTTCTTTTCCACTTAAGATTTTTTCCGAAACCTATTTATATCTTCCTACAAAATACAGGATGAAAACGGAGTCATAAATCATCGTAAGAAACCCGTCTAATCGCATATACCACTCATAATAGTCTAGTTTGTCAGTTCAATAAGATTCATTGTGTTGATTTAGTAGTCGAGAAGACAGATTTTTAAACTAACGATCCAATAAACATTGTTGCACACACGGCTTCATATAAAGCTGTACATTTCCTGAGTATATACTGCGGGGTAATTACGTAACACACTAACAGTAGGAATGGATTTCATTTTGACAGTTCAACAACATTCATTGCGCTATTTACGTTGTTGAGCAGACAATTTTTTCGAAAATATGAAGCAATGGTTTGGCAATAGGCTTCAAAATGATTCAGATTGTGATTAATAGTATTTTACGCAATTAAGGTGCTGGTCGTGTTTAAAGATGTGAGGCGATCTGATAATTAAAAAAATGTACGGGTTAAGTACATATAAACTGATAAGAGCTGTTGTCTATTGATAGTTCAAGTACAAACACCCAAAACTAAGCACAGTTGCAACGAAAGAGTCCATTTTATATGAGCCTAAAGGAATGCTATGCGATTAAAACCGGCCAAGTGCGAAACGAAAAAAAACACGTTTCGTGTATGGAGATCCCCTTTATATTTTTACTTTATTTTGTTTGTTGTTTTAGCAGCAATAGAAATACACACTGAAAATTTCAACTGTCTACTTATTTATGGTTCATGAGATAGAATAGAATTGAATGTACAGTCAGCAAAATAGATAAGTATCCACGGTCGCCGGATATAGTTGAAGTTTAGTAAGAAACCGATGAATGTTTTCGAATAAAATAAAATTAATAGAAAACAGACAGGTAATTTATCGAAATAAATTTCATTCGAATATGTTCATCGGTTTCTTACCAAACTTCAACTATATACCCTGGATACTTATCTCCTTGGCTGACTGTACACCATAAAAATTACAGATATAAAATAAAGGTAGAAATTTTACATGGAGTGGCACAATGGGCGGTCTGAGCGGAGATACAGCACGCTGACAGACAGACAGACGAACGGACAGCGGAGGCTTCGTAACAGTTTTCCGTTGGCACCCCTTGGGTACCTAACCCTCATAACGTAAAGCTGTAGCGTGATAATGTTGCCGTGTGTACTCTAATGTCCAAAAGAAAACTATTTGACAATTGAGTGTTCTATGCAGTTAGTCCACATTTCCAATGATGAATATGATTTTCATCCTATAATTATGCAAACTGCGGTAATAATTAATGTATGGTCATATTGTCGTTCAGCTCGCCCGTCTCGGGTACTACAAGCTGGCGGCGGCGGTGCAGGCCGATACCGAGCAGCGCCCGCGCAACGGACTACACCACCCACACCCTAAGGAGATCAGGTAAGCCCTTTGTAATCGTAGGTAAGGCTAGGTTTCCTACGATAGTGCTGTCGTCACAAAACGCCAGTTCGTTTTTGATACCGAAAAAGCCGAAAATGCATTTTCAGGATGGCTACCCACGATGCGACCGCTGTCTGAGATCTGCTGTCAACTAATTTGATTGGCTGTTGATATTTCCGCCAGCCAACCACAGCATAGGTTTAATTATAAGGTTTTCAGAAACCGTGAATTTAATTCATGACAAAATATCCAGATGGTTATCAATTTACTCATTCCCATTTAAAAGTGGTTAGCATCCTGTTTGTCAGTGATGACAATGAAAGGTACCTAAAGCAATATTTGTACGGTTTTTGAGGAGACCTATAATTCAGCCCTTCACATTTTACAGAATTCTGTAGTACGATTCAAACTTAATGGCGGCTCGGAACATGAGGCGAGTCACTGCGTAATAACCAATTCACGTGTCAGCGGGGGTGCGGGGTGAGGTACTGCGCAGCGAGTAGCGCACTTCACAGCTGCCATTAAGTTTGAATCGTACTACACACGTTAATTCCGCAGAAGCATATAAGCATAACCAGCCTGTTTCCACTTCTGGGACACAGGCCTCCACACTGTGAGAGGGAGTGGGCCATAATCATACCACGGGCCCAGTGCGGGTTGGTGAATGTCACATGTCTTCGAATTTTTCGTTCCAAGACATGCCATTCACCGTTTTGAGAGCAGTGGTGATGAAATTAAAAACACAGAGGACGTTGTAGTGAAAAGGCTAGGCACTTATGGAAATACCAGCAGGTGGTAATAATTTCGTTTTAATACTCAACACGCGCTTCCAAGGATGACCTCACCTATAGGCAGGGGTGTGATCCTATTTATAGACGCCACTATTCAAAATTAGATGCATCAATAAGTACCCTTAGATAACGTACTATATTAAATTAGAGGTTTCTAGTACGATGGAAAGGACATTAAACAAGGCATTAGAGAATTGGTCTTTGGTCACTAATATGTCTTGTATTTCTACGTGTTGAAAATAAGTAATTTATTTTAGGATTTTTTTAGGGAGTTCTATACACGCGTTGTTCTTCTAAACTACGCAACAGATTATGATGCGTTTTTCACTATAATTTAGAGAATTTATTCCGGAAGATTACTGTGTATAATACTTACATGAATATTAAACTTATTATAGAAAAATTATGATTTTTTGTCAAGTCTAAAAAACTGGGCGAAGCAGTCTCTAATAAAGATACACAAGTCTCCCTTACTACGTATATTTAACCTGCGTGTGACTACCTCAACACATTTGTCTAAAGACCCCTGTAGATGTATGCGTCGCAGACTTAATTATGCACTTGAATGGTATGATGTACTACAAAATCAAAATATTTTATTTCACATAAACCAACATGGGCACTTATGAAACGTCAGAAGCTAGGTGCACGGTTCCAATTGGTTGTTTCCTATGGAGAAGAGCCGGCAAGAAACTCCACGATTACTCTTAAAAATAAGGGGTTGATAGATATGGGAGGACAGTGTAGGCCTGTCAACAAGTAACAGGTACTCAACAAAATATAAAAAGGTCTACAAATCTACAGACAAGACACTTTTTTTCTCTTTTTTTTTCTTTGGCTTTGCACTATTCGTTCTTATTGCCACTAACAATATTTTATTAGATAACAAAAACGTAAGAAACAAGTACTCGCGAAATGATAAAATATTACAACGGGAAATTTGGAAATGGAAAGTAGATTAGTTGTTAGTATATAAAATTAAATTTAAATTATTAAATAAATTATAAGTTAAGAGTAGGGAAATATAATACAACAGAAAACTGTAACCATTTAACGTCACCAGGAGGCCCAACAAAAAAGGCTGACTTGGTGCATAAACTTAGAACTACATGGTAAATTAAGTAAGTACTTATATACAGTTTATAAATTAATGTTTAAATAGTTATATCATTATTTACAAGGAAAAGAGCTATTGTTTTATAAATATCTACATTAGACAAGACACTTAAACTGTCGAGTATCGTCTGTTTCCGTCGTTTAAGATAGGCAATATAAATAGAAACTTTGATTAATGGGCTTATCGTATGCTATCTTTATTCTGGTGCCCTTCTCCCAGTTAAGTGGCAGTGTGCTGAGCACATTGCTCGCAAAACGGATGGCAGGCCGAAAGGTTCTGGAGTGGCCAACTCGTACCGGAAGGCGCAGTGTTGTAAAGCCCCCCACGAGACGTATAAATGACCTTGTGAAGGCCGAAGGAATCCGATGGATCCGAGAAGCATATGAACTGTCGATGTTGCGACGCTTGGAGGGAGCTTATGTCCACATGTCCAGCAGTGGATTTCTATCGGCTGAAATAATTATGATGATGATCCCAGTTTATTTAGGATTGGCGCAATCAGTCTTTTTATTCTTCCTTTCATCTATGTTAGCCGTCATCTCAGAGTAATCTTTCTTCTTTCCTTTGTTCTGCTTCTTTTCTTATAGCCATCCATATTTGAACTTAACTCTTGTCCAAGACAATCGGAGGCCTCACCGCTTTTCAGTAGTGGCTCTACTTTGAAACTTTCTCTTAAGTATACTCATTCCTTTTCATAATTGTCCATTCTCGTCACACAAAATTTGTCTTGAGTAATGACGATGAGTATAATGATACTGGCGAATGATGATAGAAAGGAGGGAAGAAAATTTGTTTATTCTGCATAAACAAAACGCATTTATTCCAAAAAGACAAAATATAATGACAAAGTAGCCAAAAGCCTCGTATTCGCAAATAAAAGTTTAAAGTTTATATCTGACTCCTGAAAACTGTACGAGGACTGGTACAGGCGTTCAGCCTTCAGCCCCGTTATAGAAATTCTGATTCAAAGTATAAAATGCCCTATCTTCCTATGGAGCTCCTAAACGGCAACAAAGAGATTATGAGAAAAGATACCACAGTAGTCCTTTGTGATACAAACGTTATATTATACGTACATACTCCAGTTCAATATGAGCCGTTGATTACAACGTAACTATCGATCCATTGCTGCTTCGCAAGGTTTTTACGACATAAAGAAAAGAAAGAAAGAGAATATCGTTTATTGACGATTTTTTGACATGAAATACATTGCCATTTCTTCATTATATGTAAGTTAAATATTAATGTCCTATACACATAAACCTTGATAATGAAAACCGAATATAAAGCCGACGCGGAATTTTGAAGAACATCGCAGTCATACAGATAGACGCGAAAAGAGACTGTAATTTATAATATGTATTGAAATCGATATAGAAGATAGTTCTTGGCACCCAACTCCGGTAACCCAAACAGTGGTGTTCATCATGCATCGGAAACGTACAGCAAAGCCAACAGTTCACTTTGCACTATTTGTAAACACTTTGATAGGTCCCGGAGCATCCCTTTACGTTATTTATTGGGAGACGTCATTAATATTGTTGCTTTGATCTTTGTTTAGTGTTTATGGAAATTTTTGACTGCCTCGTTGGTGTAGTGTCGCAAGTGCTACTGCTGAGCATGAGGTCCTGGGTTCGATTTCTGGGTCAGGCAGTGTTATTGGGTTTTTTCACCAGGATTTTTTCTGTAGCGGGCAAGAGTCTGGATTTGTGCCCGGTTGTATACTTATCAAAAATGCATATTATAACATTAAAGACTACGTTTAAGGCAAGGAAGTTTGGCAATAATTCCTTCTGCACATGTGGCTTCCCTAGTACCACATTAACGGCATCACTAAGTAAATGTCTATTAGCTGTTCCCAAATTACGATTTTTTTTGTTTCTTTTTACTTACTTCTTTGACATAATCTCATTATTTGACATTATATACCTCAGATTCTTGTTTCAACTCCTTATTTATGGCTTTTGTGGTTAGGATTTTGATTCCGATTTGTTACAGTAGTAATGGCAATCATGTCATTTGGTCTAAATAGGCTTTTATTTTTATATAGATTCTTCTATATTTTGTGAATGTGAGAACGTTGTAGACCTAACTTGTAGACTGTAGATTTGTGGACCTTTTTATATTTTGTTGAGTACCTGTTATTTGTTGACAGGCCTACAATGTCCTCCCATATCTATCAACACTGTAATTGGAAACATTGTAAAAGCCCCTTATTTTAAAAGAGTAACCGTGGAATTTCTTGCCAGCTCTTCTCCATAGGAAACAACCAATTGGAACCGTGCACCTAGCATCTGATGTTTCATAAGTGCCCATGTTGGTTTATGTGAAATAAAATATTTTGATTTGATTTGTTGATGACAACAGGCTCGCCCCCTATTACATGGGACTGAAACATAAGTGGCGAAATGTGGGTGTGCCAACTGTTCGTGGATTACAGGAATGATGTTATTTTATATAATATTGGATCATGGAGATATACGGCTGATCCATAAATTACAAGGCCGCTCAGCGAGCTAAGCTTAAGAGTCTCTCTAAGGGATAGAATCCGGAATGAGGTGATCCGGCAAAGAACCAAAGTTGTCGATATAGCTCACAAAATAAGCAAGCTGAAGTGGCAATGGGCCGGCCATATTAGCCGTAGAACCGATGACCGTTGAGGTTGACGTGTTCTTGAGTGGAGACCGCGAATCGGCAAAAGTAAGGTAGGACGCCCTCAGGCTAGGTGGAGCGACGATCTTCGCAGGTGATTAGTGATGAGGTACTCTTGACTCTGCTGGTGGAAACAGGCAATTTGCGTACGTTCGTCGGTTCTTCGTATGATAGGATAGCTTGTATGCAGGGGCAATAGTTATCAGACAAATAGGTGGACTCGCCAGCACATTAAGACTTTATCTTTTACTCCTGGTAACAGTAGCAAGCAGTAAGTGGTAATAGTAGAGTACTAGCAGGAAAGTAAATAAGGTATTGCAGTTATAATATGCAAATGTTATCCCGAACATCAGCACTTTAATTGCGTAACACACTTTATATCACAATCTATATCATTTCACATAATACCACATATATCATCACAATATTGTAAGATGTTTAAGTTTGTGAGGATGGATGGATGGATGTTTGTTACTCTTTCACGCAAAAACTACTGAACGGATTTGGATGGAATTCGGAACACAGATAGTTTATAACCTGGATTAACACGTAGGATACTTTTTATCCTGGTAGTACGTTCCCGTGGGATAATTTCCGACCTCCACGCGGACGAAGCCGCGGGCAAAAGGTAGTTGCTTCTTAAGTGCAAAAAAATTGTCTGCTCAACAACGTAAATAATGCAATGAATGTTGCTGAACTTTCAGAATGAAAGCCATTCCGACTTTTCGTGTGTTACGCAATTACCCCGCTGGCTGGTTCGCCATCTGTTATAGTTCTGTCAATTACAACAAGTCAACAAAAACAATCAAAAACAAAAAAAAAAATACAAAAAAAAAAAAACTAAATTGACAAATCGACCCAAAAAATTATATTTTCTGGCCATCGACTTACCTTTTCGGTAGACCCTTTAGTTTTTGCATTGTACTAAAAAAAAGAGGATTAGGCTCCTACTTCTTTGTAAATTCCCAGCGTTTTAGTCTGTGGCAATATTGCCCTATGATATTGATTTACCAACGTTGAATAGTTCATAGTATCGACGCTACAAAGGTCACTGTGAACTCACACAGTGCCTACCTATTATTAGGAAATGCCATTAAGAAACTATACCCTTATTTTTCTGAGGTTCATAAGTCAAGATGGTGCACAAAATAAAGACGCCGGAAGGGGACGCCCTAGAAGACTTACATAATTATAGTGACCTTATTGGTGATGGTGTTCAGAAAGGTCAGGTGCGTAGTACTTGCTACCGGCGTGCGTGTATGAGCATCTGGTCATCTGTATCCACGTAAACGAAGCCAAAGCAGTATGTAAGGATCGTAGCAGGTTGCGTTCTGTAGTTTCTGCCTACACCCATGGGAAGAAGGCGTGAGATTGTTTATTTTGTGTATAAATCAAGATGATATAACTCCTGCGGAACCAACAATCACGCACTCGTAGTTTGTATCCGTATTGCCCAATACTTCGATTGTTGGTAGAGATCTAATGGCACCCGCATCAATTCAGTCGTGTCTGGTTGAACTGGAAGATCCCAACATCGTTTGATGTTGCAGCCTTGCTGGTTTTTGTGAAACATCTTTATTACTCCAGGGCCATATTCAATGCAGTAAAAGCCTCTTTTCACTCTGAAAACTACTCCCAAACTATTACCCAAAAACAATATTATGTAAGCAGCTACCCCGTTGTTGAAACAAGTTTCAAAATCAAGCCTTTGAAACGCTTAGATTTCTAATTCCTGCCGCGCAGTACTGACTTAGCCTAGTTACCAATTACGCGAGTGATTATAATAGTGAAAGTTCCATACCGTTTTTGAGATTAGCGGTGGATAGTGGTGACTGGCTAGTGGTCACTGATGGGCCATCTTCATGCTTTCTCACAGAATTAGCGTGTATAGCGGCGCATGACAGTTGATTGATGAAAGCGCTAGCGCCTGTTGCTTGTACGTAGGTAATTTATTTATTTATTAGAGCATGGAGGATACACAGCCAAAAAGAAACTTACGGGACATGTTGCTAAGGGAGTTTGTTGACACCACTTCTTCCCAGATTAAACTTGATTAGGTACTGAAGGACAAGATCAGTGGTGGCCCAGTGGTAACGGCCATGACTTACAAGTTGTAGGTCGTAGGTTCGAACCCTGACAGGTGATTTACTTTGTGTAAATTATTTCATCACCACTGCTCTCAAAACGGTGAAGGAAAACATCGTGAGGAAACAGTCATGTCCTAGAACCAAAAATTCGAAGATATTTGACATTAACATCTCGCACTGGACCCGCGTGGTGGAATACGACCCAGTCCCTCTCACCGAGAAGAGCCCTGAGTCCCAGTAGTGGGAACATTATAGGCTGATTATGTTAAGTGGTGAACGGCATTTGGGGTGGGGCTGTCTTAGAAAGTTTTGACCATCAGAAAGTGTTGCAAGTCTCAGCCTAATTTGATAAATGATATGATGATTCGAAAATTCTGGGATGTGAAAGGCTGAAGGTAATCCTTAAAGGGACTACATGACCTAAACGCAAATTTATAATGCCTAAAAATATATGATCCACTGCAGTAACCAAAATCAGAAAAATATATGATGTTCTTCTGGATATATGCTAGTTAGATAGTGTGTTGAAAACATAATACAATTAACTTGATATGATAGAAAAAAATCACGAAGATACCTCTAAAAAAATATTTTAACGATTAAAAACCATACCTAATATACATGCAAACTTTCAGATTTTTTGTCAGATTGTTCTACAAGTAACATACTAACGTAATAGTGTATTAATTTGTTAGTCCAATGAAAAGATTGTTTGTAAATCCATAATTGCTTCTTAGTTTGCAATAAATTACCAGCGTTGTGTCATCGCGCGTCTATTTCTTTTCTATGCAATCCGACAGTGACCGCGCTTTAGCTCATGTAAGCCTCTTAAAATAAGGTTTTGCACAAAAATAGACTGTTCCTTTTATAACGTCGCCGTCCGTCGCTATAATAATCTGGCTGACGGAAAGCGGCTTTCATTGGAATTCTGTTGTGACAAATTGGTGTAACCTTTCATACCTTTCTTTTATTATTTATTATAAAGGTCGAATCGTCCTTCTTTCTTACATAACCATGGTGGTTATATGTGGCATTTTATGTAATAACCTGAAACTTGACATATTACGTCGATATAATCGATTAGGTACTTTATTTTTTGGACACTGTGGTAAAACTTGTTGGACTTCCGAAAAAATACTGGCCATCAATCATATTAAGTTTTTTTTTTTTTCGCGTATCTTTCTGTAATGCCTTACCAATTTTGGATTTCGACGAGACACTTGTTCATCGAGACGAAAAATGTTAGTATCTTATTCGCCATCTCCTGACTTTGATTACCTATGTGTAAGTTAAAACTTGTACCCACAATAACAACTTAATGATCTCATAAAACAGGGCTTCCTCTCTCCTACCCTTTTGCTGTGCCTTGCACGGTCCATAATGACCTCAATTATATAGTTACCAACTAAGTACAGATTATGGTAAAGCAATAAAGATATTGAGTATTGAAATAGTAAGAATCCGAACCTGTTAAGGCTTTTTTTTTTCAGATCAAACTTAGGGTATTGTGACAGTCGACTTCGCTATGGTGTCCCAGTGAATTCTATTTTTTATTGGGTGGGAAATCATCAAATGAGTTCTCCCGCTCTGATCGGAGCGGAAGGGCGTGTCAGACTCTTACTGACTAAAACCCACCCGTGTACCTTCAGTTGCCTGTGCGCCAGGGCCACGGTAACTCTTTCGAACAATTCGCGACCCCGGCAGGCAACGGCGCTATCGGACCCCGTCAATGTTGCTGACATCTCTTTGAGGCGCGCGTGGAACACGACGCGCTGTTGGTCTATCCGGGCCTGGTCCTTACCGGACGGCGAGCTGCCCATTGCTCGCCATCCGCAAGCCCGTCCCAGTGAAATCTCTAGCCATAATTCCAGAACATATTTATAATAAGTTTAATTTTGTTGCAGCAGGAGCAAAACCACAACGATGGACAGTGATAGCCTGGTACTGTGGAGGCGGCCTCTCACCACTCTGGAATACTTCTCCAAAGAACTGATCATATTGATCTCCACAGGAGTACAGAGGTCAATAACAATACTTTTGTCTAAATCAAGCTACGTTCCACCGCCAGTATCTATACGCGAGCGTTCAAGTATAGTTGTGAAAATTCCATTGAAAGCTGAACATTCGAATGGCACGGTAAAACTTCATGCTCAGTCGGTGTGTGGATGCACCATTGCTCCTTTAGCCAAATACATACATACTAAGAAAAAACGGCAAGTGCGAGTCAGACTCGCAGACGAAGGGTTCCGTTACCACCCTACAATATTTAACAATACATATTTTTTTTTTAAATGCCTAAAATAACACGATTTTTATATGGAGACCCATTTTTTTTTTTTTTTTCTTGTTCGCGGCCATAGTAGAACACACTATGTGTAAATTTCAAGTGTCTACCTATTACAGTTCAAAAGATACAGCCCTGTGACAGATGGACGGACGGACGGATTTTTTACGATGTTAAAAAAATAGTTAAATTAATGATTACGCATATTTTTTTTCAGGTTATTAGCATACAAATTGTTGGCGCTGACGATATTTTTAGCAACATTAGGCACAGCTGTATCGTACTACGTTAGTGGCCCACATCAGCCTTATGTCCAGGTAATTCGTTACTTTCTTATTTAATTTTATATTAGATACTTTAAGTCATTTCACTCATTCAATCGTTAATCAAAATTCCAGTCAATCATACTTACTAAGGACTACTTTACTAATTTTGAAGGATATTATTAATCCATTGCTTCAATGTTCGAAAAATGTGTCTGCTCAACAACGTAAATAACGGAATGAATGTTGTTGTACTGTCAAAATGAAAGCCATTGCTACTGTTATGCTACGACTTCAATGTCGCGATAACGCGAATTATAATTCGCGCACTCTCTGTTGTACAGCGAGCACGAGCTGTGTGCGATAGAGAGCGCGACTAGTGTACCCGTAGCATTTGTGTGGTACGCAATTACCCCGCAGTTTGGTTTTTACCCGATTGCAAAGACAGGTTATGCTTTTTATGCCATTCATTTCTTAACACAAATATTGTAGTGAATCACGCGAATCCCCTGAATGAATGTAAGCAGAACGGTCGTCGTGGTGATGCTTGCCTTAGTCCAGCAGTGGGTGTCTTTTAGCTGATGTTCGGTAATGGGCGCTGTCAGTAGGGAGGTTATCGCTTAGCTGCTTATTTTAATTAATCTTTTTTTACGGACGCTTTTAAAGTTCTGCATAGTTCTCACATGCATAATTTCAACATGAATGATGTAACCAATATTTCGTAACCATATTTTGATTTAAAAGTGTGTCCGTGTAATTTCTTGCCCGTTCTTCTCCATAGGTACCCACCACGCTTTGGAATGGGCAACTAGCTTCATCTTTCTGACTGACCGACCCCTTGACAGTTCAAAAGTTTATTTGAAATAAGTGCTTTGAGTAGAGTTGATGCTGAATGATGTGTATATAATTTTAATGCAGGAGTGGTATAAGTATGGCAATAGAAAATAATTATTATTAGGGTGCTAATTAAGGCAGTTTCTTTAAAATATCATTATCGTCTTCAAATATATTTAGTTGTCTAATGAATTAATAGGTCAGCGACGAACTTTTAGCGTCTAATAAATGGTTTTCAAGCGACCATATATTGTAAAACGAGCTACTATTAATATCACGCAGCATGGTGATAATTCTTAAGCAATATTATGGAGTAAGTAATAATTAGGGGCATTATTCATAATGCCCGCGCATTATGAATAATGACAAGCGTAGTCGACGGAGCCTGGAGGCGGAGCGCGTGAGGGAGAGGCAATCATTGCGCCCTCACGCCCCTAGTCGCCGCAGGAGGAGACACCCCGGGCGTCGGGAGTCCATAGCCGACTCCCGGCCACCGTAGGCGCGGGCCTGCGGACGGCGAGAAATGGGCAGCTCGCCGTCCGGTAAGGACCAGGCCCGGGTCGACGGCGCGTTGTGTTCCACGCGCGCCTCAAAGAGTTGTCAGCATAATTGACGGGGTCCGATAGGGCCGATGCCTGCCGGGGTCGCGGATTGTTCGAAAGAGTTACCGTGGCCCTGGCGCACAGGCAACTGAAGGAACACGGGTGGGTTTTAGTCAGTAAGAGTCTGACACGCCCTTCCGCTCCGCCCAGAGCGGGAGAGGTCATTTGATGATTTCCCATCCAAAAAAAAAAAAAAAAAAAAAAAAGTCGACGGAGCCTCGCCCAGCGGGGCTCGTAATTCTGGGTGGTTTAAAAAAAAA
Source organism: Griposia aprilina (assembly GCA_916610205.1). Taxonomy (NCBI): domain Eukaryota; kingdom Metazoa; phylum Arthropoda; class Insecta; order Lepidoptera; family Noctuidae; genus Griposia; species Griposia aprilina. The sequence goes on along the minus strand of OU744300.1, from coordinate 3,155,097 downwards.
CACGAAGGTGATTCTATTGCATTATTATTATTTTATTTATTATTTATTCATCAAAAAGTTATGGCGCCATCCCCTTCTAACCTAACCTGTCCGAATTGGGATGCCCTAAGTCCCGAGCCCGCTTTGTAGCTCACTTACAATATTAGTCGCTGAGTTTTCAATTCAGAAGTTAATATATTTATCTGTAGCTCTGAGTCATATTAATTTACGTTCGTAAATTCACGCTGGTTTTGCACGACTCATGATGCGAAGCATCAGTGCTTTACGATCGAAAAAAAATTTTCGCCTCATTTTGGCGGCTATTTTTATTATTATAGCCTTGTTAGTTCACGGAATCAAGATATTTTGCATACTATTGTCGAGATAATTTAATGGAGATTAATTTCATACTTTTTAAAAATTGATTTACTGCAATAGAATTGGAAAAAACACCAAAATAGGTCAAAAAAAAATCCTGTCCGTCATGTGTGAAACCCGGAAACACTGTAACTTGTGAAAAAATCCATTATTTGAGTTATTTTTTTTTTTTAATTCTAATCGACGATTGTAGGTCACTGAATGCGAATGATTAATTAATTCAGTATCGTTTAATTGCAATTAATAAAAAACGAAAACTACAAGACTGTATATATCCATAGAAAATTAACATATGGATGGTGATATATCTATAGATATTATGTACATTTATTCCACCAGGGGCGCTTGTGCAGTACCTTCTTCCTACTACAGCTGTTTTTTCGGCAATTAATTTTGAACGACTTAAGTTTTTATTTTTTTATATTTCATAATTAAATGAGCATTATGAGTCGTGCACTTTTGGATTTTCCAAATTTTTTTTTATATTCTGTTGGAATAGTAAAGATGATGAATTAATATAATTGAGGCTGTTTTATTAACTCGTTGCCTACATATAAAAAAGACGTTAGGTTGCAGGTGCTGAAGAAAACTTTTGTTGCTGCACTCATAATTTCCCTAATATAAGGTCACTATACAGGGTTATTTTTCAAAGACCCGCCAAATTTAAGGGTGTGGTATAGACCATCAGACTGAACAATTTTCTCCTTGGGACCAATATCGTAATCGCGAAAAAAAAATCAGCGGTCCTATACATTTAGGTCGAGTAGGTATTGAAGTTTTGTATGGGACAGTTGATAAATTTTTCGCGATTACGATGTTGACCCATGCCGAAAGTCGTTCAGTTTGATAGTCTGTACAGCTTTAAGGGTGTGTCCCTTAAATTTGGCAGGTCTTTGAAAACTAACCCTGTATCTGTTTTTAGGTCGTCTCCTCCCGGCGTTTCCACTCACATCTGCATTGTAAATACCTTTTGTTAGTCGCCTTTCATTAATTCTCTCAACATGACCAAACCATTAGAGCATACTCTTTTCAATATTATTAATTCTGCAGTATTCCTGTATTCAATTGTAACCTTGTCTGTGTCCAGGTAGTAATAGGCACTTTGGCATGGTGGGGATGGTGGGTGGGACTCGGCGTGTGCAGTTCCGTAGGCTTAGGCACAGGGCTGCACACGTTCCTGCTGTACCTGGGCCCGCACATCGCGCGCGTCACCTTAGCTGCGTACGAGTGCGGAGCGCTCAACTTCCCCGAGCCGCCTTATCCTAATGAGTGAGTATAATGTCCTAAATTTGAGTATGTTTAATGATATTTTTATTTGTGTTAATTGGTTCAAAAAACACTTACACGACAAAAGAAGTTATGTTTTGAAACTGATGTCGCTATAATTTTGACCAGAGTTGAGTAATACGTCGCATTGACAATTATGCCTTTAAAACATTGATTATCGTGTTGAATATTTGCCATTGAAATTTATCAAATTAAAGTATGTATCACTATAAAAATTATCAAAGTTGAGCTTTCAGTATGTATATCTCTGTAACATTGGTTAAAGTTGAGCGCCAAATTTCAAAAACTTTTACCATAGAAACAATGGAAAACAAGAAAAGAATAAGTATTATCATATTTGAGTATCATAATCTATATATATAAAAATGAATCCCCTTGGTCACGCCATCACGCGTGAACAGCTGGACCGATTTCACTATTTTTTTTTTGTTGTGTTCGTTATTGTCAGGAGAAAGATCTTATGAAATAAAAAAATAAGGAATTTGATCGGAACGTTACAAAATTTAAGAAAACTTAACGCCAATATTAATTTTACATAACTGTCAGTTGTTTGAAATAACTGTCAGCGATTGACAGAATGCGCGCTGCAAATATCGTTTAACACAGATGGGTCGGTTGACAAATGAGTCGATAGATTTAGTTTTAGTCAATAGTCAAAATTAAACTAAACGACATATGACATTCATAGTTAAGACAGGACAACGTCTGTCGGGTCAGCTTGTACAATATAACATTGACCAAAGTTGAGTACTACATCGTATTCTGTTTCTATTCCAGCATTATATGTCCAGCCGAAATAGACCCGAACAACGTGGTGACGATATGGAACATAATGTCGAAGGTGCGCATAGAGTCCATGATGTGGGGCGTGGGAACCGCCCTGGGGGAACTGCCGCCCTACTTCATGGCGAGGGCCGCGCGGCTGTCGGGCGGAGGAGTGGCTGAACTAGCGGCGGCTAACGATGACTCCAGGACTGGCAGGTGAGATCTAAATCAAAAGTTATTTTTTTAAAGTAGGTTGAGAATCAGCTCTTTTTCTACGTCAAAATTACATAATTATGACAGTCCCCCAAAACGGCCGCCCTTCACCTCTTCCTAGAGCTTCAGCTGGAAAGAAGAAGCGGCGCAACAAACTCCGTGGCTAACGATGTCTCCAGAACTGGCAGGTGAGGTGTCGTAGTGTTAGGAGTATGATGTGGGGCGTAGGAGCCGGCCTGGGGGAACTTCTTAGCGCGCACGGCAGGCTGTCCGGCGGGGATGAGATTTGAGGAGTTCACCATAACACGCCATATCATTCCCGTAGAGCGAAAAGTCACGTTGTTTCATAATGCTATTTTGAGATGCAAGACATAATACTTAAAAATGTAAAAAAGTCAGAGTTTGTATTAGTTCTGGATGAACTAAACTGACAAAGAGTCAGCTAAAATTGTTGAAAATTTTAAACTCAGGGCGCCTTCAAATTAGACGTATAAAATCGAAAGACTAGTTTGAAGGCGTCCTAAAACTACCAATCAGTAGTTTTTGTAGTGCGAGTTTTGTTTACATATTTTACTAGTTTCTGACCGCGACTTCGTCCGCGTGATTTTTCTTGTCCCCCGACATTCCGTCGCCTGCCCGCGCCATTAGATCGTTTTCGCTTAGCGTTTTTTTTGCTTGGCTCCTAAGGGTCCTAGCGTGATCTTAAATAGCCATTTTTTTTTTTTTTGGGTGGGAAATCATCAAATGACCTCTCCCGCTCTGGGCGGAGCGGAAGGGCGTGTCAGACTCTTACTGACTAAAACCCACCCGTGTTCCTTCAGTTGCCTGTGCGCCAGGGCCACGGTAACTCTTTCGAACAATCCGCGACCCCGGCAGGGCCATTGTCCTGTCTTGGACTATCCTTCTGTATCTTTTCCTGCTATTTTCGATATGTCGTCAATTCATTTTAAAACTACAACATTGCTTGAATAAAATAAGCCAGATATTTCAATGCCTACAGCCTTCCTCAGGAATTGGGCTATCAAATGCAAAAATATTTTTACAAATTCGTCTGGTATTTCCAGAGATTACTCCCTACATTATAAACAATCATTTTTATAATATTAGTATAGATGACCCGTAATCATTTGAAAACATTCGTTCAAAGACGGATCACAGGTTTAAATAAAAAATTAGAAGCATTTGAGTCATTGAACCTATCAAAAAAGTGTATTAGAACTTGTACAATAACAGCTTATAAGTTTTTGCTATACATTTTAAGCATTAATTTTTTATATAAGTATGAACATTCATTTAAAATGTCATAATTAATAAGTAAGTTTTTTGTTGTTTAAAGCAATGACGTATTGTGTGCGAAATGGATAGATTTAATATTTATTTAATGTGGTTGCTCTTTGAATATTTTTTCATGAATATTGTTTTTTTTAGATATAAGTTATGTATAGAAATTAATTAAATAATACTTTTTGATAGAGACCATTGTTGTTCAAGTTGGCCCAACCGTTTCTTGTTGTACCTCCAATAATTGTTTTTGTCAGAGATCTCAACCTCTACTTGAGTGTATGACCTATCAATCGCATATAAAAGAAGTAGCGACAAACAAAAAAAAAAACGGGGCAGTCTTTGGGGACGTTTTCACTTCTACCGGAGAAGTGAAAACTAAATAACTTGTAAACCCGCTCATGGGAAGCGTTCAGTGACGATGACGCGAGTTCCATGATTTTTGTTCACCCAAAAAGTGCTCAACGCGCCTATCGAAGTTTTCACTTTAAAAAGCTTTCCCTAAAACTATAATTCACTTTGAAATGTCCGCACAAGAATATTATTATCAACTCAATAATTAAAACACAACTTTTAAATAATTCCAACATTTCACTTCCAGAGCAAAACAAATGGTACAAAAGCTGGTACAGAAAGTGGGTTTCGCGGGCATCCTAGCCTGCGCGTCGGTACCAAACCCGCTGTTCGACCTGGCCGGTCTGACCTGCGGACACTTTTTAGTGCCGTTCTGGACCTTTTTCGGTGCCACCGTGCTGGGCAAGGCGGTCATCAAGATGCACATACAGAAGATGTTTGTCATTATAGCGTTCAATGAGACATTGGTTGGGTGAGTTGAACTTGAAGTATTATAAGTATATCTAGCATATATTACGAACTCCAGAACCAAGAAAGAAAGGATTATAACATTGTGAGAAACCCCAGACTTAGAGGTCAGAAAACGCAGCGAAGGAGTGGTCAATATTTGTACGAAAAATTTGGCTTTGATGTGCAGTGTCACACTGTACTAATTCAGACATCTCATAATAGGGTAAAAGGTGTGTAGAAAAAACTATATCTTAAAAAAAAAAAAAAAAAACATTTTTATAATTTAACAAAAAAAAAAAAAGAATAGCAGAGAATCTATTTCTAAACCTTTACTAAATATAATGTCAATACTAAAGTGCATTTTATCTTTTGCAGCCAAGTCCTTTCCTGGGTAGAAAGGATACCTTACATCGGGCCTAAACTAGAGGCTCCTCTCCTAGAATTCCTCCGCAACCAGAAGTCTCGTTTACACAAAAACGACTCAGCGTCACCCACGGACAATCAAGGCTCAGTTCTATCCAGTTTATTAGAAAAATTCGTGCTTGCAATGGTGGTATACTTCGTTGTGTCGATAGTGAATGCGCTTGCGCAGAACTATAGCAAGCGACTCGGGAAGAAGAAGGGAAAGAAACGGGAATAGGGTCTGCGATCGCCGGGCGACGCGTTATTTGCTATCGGTATGTTTTTTTTTATTATATTGTAATAAATGTATTTAAAACATTGTAGGTCATGTTAATGTGGCACACCAGTTAGATAAAAAATTTGACCTTCTAAAATTCTATGTGAATTGAATATTTGTGAATGTCGAATGTTTAATATGGAGTTGTATGGCAATTTAAAACGGTGAAGGAAAACATCGTGAGGAAACCGGCATGACCTAGAACCTAAAATTCTAAGACGTGGGACATCTACCAACTCTCACAGAGAGGAGGTCTGTGTCCCAGCAGTGGAAACATTATAGGCTGATTATGCTATGGCAATTTAATGTTAGCAGAATACCTGAAATGTACTATAATGCTTCTTTAACAACAGCCTACATTATTATACTGTTGGATTTTATTTTATTTTTTGTTTATGTGAATTTATTCAAGAATGCTACAATACTAACATTGTTTTTTATTGTCTGAAATAAATGTATTTTATTTATTTATTTTATTATATTTTCAAGATTTTATAATAGAAACCTATTTAATTTAGCTAGCTCTTCCGCATTTCACCCAGACGGTATTAGCCCCACCTTTTTAGTCTAGCCACCATCCTTTTTGCTTCATATTTCCCCTCAGATACATATCTATTAAATACAGTGTATTAATATGATTAGTACAATGTTCCAGCGCGGCGGCGCCTGCGCCGGCGCCGGTAGTGGCGCGCCGCGCTCGTGCAGCAGGCACGCGCTACACGTTGCATGGGAACGTTGCGCACCGTGTTACACCTTACCTTATCTACCTACCGTTCTAATGGCGTATATAAATGTAATGTATCATAATATTATGTTATATTATAATGTACATACATATTGTAAACAAATTGAGCTTGTTTATAACACAAAACGCCTGGGCATTTTGTGAAATATCCAGTAATAACGCTTTCATCTTTTAAAAAAACCATAGATATTCTTCAGAATCGAACCATAGACAATATTTGCTGTAAAAAGGTTTCAAGACTTACCAAAGAGCGTTGCCATTATTTAAGGACGGATGGTAATTGCAATAATTTAGCTGTACATACTAGGCTATGTATATAAGGTGCATTACTATCAATGTTTTTCTCTAAAAATTCAAACGGTGTAAACATTTAGACTCCAGAGTTATAGTTTGTGCAGGTTCTTGTATTATTAGCAGACATTTTACTTTAATATGGGCAGTTTTAGTTTTATTAATAAATATTAATTAATGATCAGGCAAACTTGCTATAATAGGAATTATGGGAGCCTTTTGGATGGGGCGCGAAAATTAAATACTGGTACAGTTGTCAAAATAGGTTAGAAACCTTTTAGATAGAGCAAAACAGTGGAATATTCTTATTGTGTCAAATGATAATTATTTTGGGTACGTATTCTAGAAAGGTACACGAGTCTTTCTATTTAAAACTAGATTTAAGTCGAGATGAATATCGAGTCTAACCGTCTTTCTTACTAGAATATGGACCTAGAAGTTAATTTTATCACCATCATTACCCGCTTAGAACATCCAAAAGTTTCTTACTCCCAATAAATTAACAAGACGTAACATTATCAACTTCTTACATTCATAAGTATATAAAAAACAGCTATTGCCCGACCTTTAGCTCTTGCCTTTACAACAATAATGTACATAAGTAGCGTTAATATATAAATAACTAGCTAATATATCACACCAACGCACTACTGTGCATATATTTGAGTTACGCGCGAAGACTCAAACGGAACTCACCTTTATGTCGTTCGTATAAGTGTTTCTGTCTCAACAATTCACCATAAAGTGACAGAGATAGCATGAGAATTAGAGATGGTCAGTTGTGTTTGAGTATTTGGAGGTTAGATTAATGAGTGACTAGGTTTAGCTTGGTGCTCAATATAGCCCGTAATATTGTTGGGCTTGCATGGATACTGGAAAAAGTGGCTGTAGCTAGATAATTTCGTCAGTTTCGATAAAATGTGAATTTTCTGTTACTTAAAACTGTCAGCTTTTCAGTTTTTGCATCTTTCATACAGATATTTTTTATTGTAATGTGGCATTATGAAATGTCTAACCAACTTAAGATGTATTTGTTGTCAGAACAAGCCGGATAGTTGTAATTCGAAAACAATAAAAATATTACATTTATTAGTAAAAAAGAAAGAATACTAAAGATTGCCGTTAGTCTTAACTTTTTTTGTCGACTATACTATTAAAGTACAGTCATCAAAAAAAGTCTTCCTTAACTCGCGTTCAAAACTACAAAAAAAGGTTTACAACATACCAAAACCTACCAAAATGTATGTTATTTATTATTTCATGTGATTATATCGATTCCAAAAAAATAACGTTTGGTGCTGTTCCTAATTTAATTTGATGTCTCCCGTTATTTTGAATAAGGTTTTCACCTAGTCCGTGGTAGATATTATGTTATAATATATTTATTATTCAAATACAATATTATTGTTTATTGCTTTGTATTTACGCAATGGCGGGGTTAGTTAGATTTTCTATATTACATTGACGAATATAAAGAAGTTTTGGAATAAGTTGATGTTTTTTAATAAATAAATTACGTATATATTTCCATCAATTGTTATGTTTAAATAAAATGTTTTCTACAGTATATTTATTGAAAAAAATAACGACGAAATACGTAATGCCTCAGAAAATAAAATGCCGTATAATGGGGCATTAGGAATTTTAACTCATAAAGGCATTAATTTATAACAAAACGTCGTAATGTTTAGTTAACTTAGCCCCGATTAATGTTAAGAATTTACGATTGAAAGACATTTTTGTATCTCGTGTTTATAAAAGATTATTAATGATAAGTAGATAAATGATGTCCAGTATTAAAATTAAGGATTTTTTAATTGTAATAGGAATGAATTCATTGTGTAATGTTTCAGAGGTTGCATTCCTTCTATGTAGACAATTTAAAATTACAGTTTGATATAAATGTTTTAAATTTTAAATAATATATATTTTATATTGGGTTTGTGAAATGCTAATTATTGTGACTACCTATTTAGTTTAAAAAATAACAATTTTAAAACACGGATTTTTTCTTAGTTTCTTCTCATTATTATTTATAAATGTGTATCATTTTATTTGACTGCGTCGCTGGTGTAGTGGTCGCAGCGCTACTGTTGAACAAGAGGTCCTGGATTCGATTCCCAGGTCGGGCAAAGTGTTATTGGGGTTTTCTATGTGGAATTTCTCAGTAGCGGCCCGGAGTCTGGTAAATGGCTCGCCCCCTATTACATGGGACTTAAACATAACTGGCGAAATGTGGGTGTACTATAGGTGCTCCTCTGCCCATCCCTTCGGGGAAATAAGTCGTGATGTTATGTTATATATCATTTTATTTATTATTTTTTCCATGGAAATGGGTAGCAGATAAACCTGTATTACTAATACTCAATTAGCTTTTCTTTGAAAGCATCGAAAATACTTTATTAAAGACAATTTATGAGGAAAACTTTCTCAAAATATTAACAAAAAAATAATTTGCATTTCATTCAAACTTAAAAATAACATTGTGGGTAATTTTATGAATTAATAAAAATAGCAGTGTGCAAATCTATCTATTGTCTATTTCTATACTATATCTGTAGTTTCGTGGATTAGGTAAATGTAGGTTTCAAATTCTGCTAAGTTTTTCTTAGAACTAAACATTTTAATGTATATTTATTCATTTTACTTTGTTAGCTCACACTGTGGTTATAGAGTTCACAATAATTGTAGCGTTTGAAGTTTTATGCACATTTTAGTATACACTGTACTAAAACCATTAGCATTTTTGCCTGTACACAATAAGCGCCAATGCGGAAAAAAAACCCATACATACGACACAAGTTTCATAAAATCTAGCAGTAATTTTATAAGAAATTATGGATAACGATGAACTATTAAAGGCAAAATACACGTGCTTTTTACGTTATATAATGTAACCAACCATGGTGCCAAATTCAGAGTATGTAATTTAAGTAAATAATTTCAAGCTTAAATTCATTTCGTTGTAGGCAGAAATCAGTGTTTCATAATAATAGTGATTTAAAATTAGATTTTAGCAGAATTTGAACCTAAAACTAAACTCTAGTGACATTCATTTCAAATTGTTCATAATTTAATAGTTTATTTTAAAATCTACATTCTGTTTACGTATGCTTTATGCTACATTCCACATTAATCTAGTTTTTAACTTTGTTAACAAACAAATTTTAATTTTGTGAACTTCCTGGTTATCTAAAATCTTTCGAAAAAATTGCTGTAAACAGGGTAGGCTCTGCATAGCCGGTTTGAAAAATGTAAAGTTAAAATGATATAATGTATTCAATGTCTTGAAAATTAAATAAATTCATAATAAAATCTGCTTAGTGATACAAATCACTGCCATAGTTCCACAAAAATGTTGCAATGTTGCAAAACGATTTGTAATTTTTATAATCAGTGATTAAAACAGGATTGTTTTTTTTATTTATTGTAATAATAATGTTTTTTTCTGTCCTAAAACTGTATATAAAGAGAATGTATTCGTATATCGTAGTTTGTACAGTCATGTGGAGTGGTACATTAGTACAAAATATTGCTTTTTTTTTGTAAGTTTGAGGTTTCATACTCACAAAGCAATAAATGAATGTTCACGAAATGCTGTTTTTTTTATTTTGATACCCTTTCCATTGTGACAATATATGCAATAAATTCTCCACCAGTCTACCTATCTAGACCTCGATCTAGATTATTGATAAAATGAGACTGGTAAATATTTTGCAAAACAATGTCTTGATCCAAGTTAGTTTATATTGGTTCAGTCTCGTATTTAAAAACATAAGCTCTCAAGAGTCCTTGTTTAGGTCATGGTGCAACCATAGGGCTAGAATATCCCAAGTGTACGCCAAAAATTTCGTTCAGTTCCTGGAATCCGGAATCATCGAGAAAGCTAGCTCAGCTCGCCTACGACTATAATTCACGGTGTGAATTGAATAAAAGTGGGTATGAAAAGACGCCGCAGCTAAGTTTAGCATATCTCGTACTCGTAGTATTTTATTTTTTTTCACTTCAAGGCATCTGTGTAGTGTGTCATGGGCTTGCGTCACAGAGTACTTTAGACTATACTGAAATTACGCTATAAGAAAGAGTTGTACACTTTTTGTAGAATAGAAACCTGAAAAGAAAATATCACCCTGTTCCACGATGAGAAACTCATACAATGCTTCAAATACCAACACCAATGACATGAAAAAATGGAACGCAATAATTAAAAAAAAAACATCTGAGTGTCATCTGTCAATCAACTGTCATATGTCTTGTCAAATTTGTATTTGAGGTTAGTTAGATACAGTTACGAAAATATATTTTAATTTCAATTTATTAATAATACTATTTTAAAATTGTCGTAATGTTGCGGCGATTAGCTTGTACAATAGTGCAATCTCGTGGTATCAAACACACAGTTAATGTAAAATGGGTAAGACCAGAATACGTGCCCGCATACAAACCAGAGAAGTCTGGAGACTTGGAAGGACTACCTCCTATTCCTGAGACCGCAATTGGCAAAGATTATGCTTTAACTGAGGATATTAAAGAGTAAGTAACATTTCCTTTCCTATTGCTTTTATATGACAGGCATTTTAAAGTTAATTTCTTTCAGCTGCTCACAATTGTTACAACTGCTGAAGTTAATGACAGAAAAATGTGCATGCTCTGATAATATTAAAAAAAGATGTAATAAAGTAAATAATACTCAAATAATCAGTTGGAGTGTAGCCCTAGGGGCGCTGTAGAGCGAGGACTTGGTAAACCCAATACTGCAATACAATTGGTAGATAGAGAAAAAAAAACTAAAAATTACTCCAGAATACATTCCAACATAATTTATTTTTCTTTGCTGTTCATAGTGCAGATACTGCAACTCCTACTACTCTGCCCCTAAGACGACCCACTGACTGAATAAACTATCCCATTCCCATTGCAATAATTTTATTTCAATTAATCCATACATACATGCATACTCAAAGTATCATTGTCTAATTGTTTCTTTTCTAAATTTATTTTACATCTCCTTTCAGTGCCTCAGAAGCAGTGAAGAAGATATTCTCAGTGGGCCACCTTGGTCGCAAGGAGTACAATCGGTTGGTCAAACAGGAGCTAATAGATAGAGTGCGAAGACACCAGTATGACCAGGGCACCGCTGAAACGAAAAGTATGATATACATCATTTCATTTAAGGGGAATGTGCTAAGGTAGCCCACAAAATGCAAATATTCTTATGTTTTTTGCAATTTGCAGCTCAGTGTCAGGTTGTATATTAAATAATATGATTTGTGACCATAACAAATATGGCTTTACTGAATTATAATCATTCGAATAATCAATAGAATTTGCCTCAAATGTCATGTTTTCATGAAATAGACATTCAATATTACATAATAAGTCTTATATATAAAAATCTTGAGTCACGGTGTTTGTGAATCGGTTCAAAAGATATTTATGATTTTTAACTGACGAAAAAAAAAGGAGGAGGTTCTCAAGTCGACCTGTATTTTTTTTTTTTTTTATGTATATTCGGTAGGTATGAGAATAGGTTGTAAAGTACAGTTTGTGCAAAACTTTATGAGCTCTCGGAAGTTGCAGCGAGTGGCTGCGCAGTATGTATAATATGGGTGTTGGAAGGTACAGGCCTACACTGTCCTCCAATATCTATCAACACTGTAATTTGAAACATTGTATAAAACCTTATTTTTAAAAGAGTAACCGTGGAGTTTCTTGCCTACTCTTCTCCATAGGAAACAACCAATTGGAACCGTGCACCTAGCTTCTGACATTTCATAAGTGCCCATGTTGGTTTATGTGAAATAAAATATTTTGATTTTGATTTTTTGAACTCTCTCACACTCACTCAACTGTACCATGCGCAGTTTCGTTCTTGGACCTGCGTTCAGAGGGCTCATAAAGTTTTGCGCAAACTGTATATTTCATACCGCTCCTACGGGATCGACACTTATGCGGGTGAAACCGCGGGGCGCAGCAGTATTCTATAAATAAAGATTTGATATGGCCGCGAATCATATTTAGATCAACATACAACCTGATACTGACCCGCAAATTGCAAGAAACGTAAAAAAAATATGGATTTCGCGGGCTACTCTGACGCTTTCGCCTTTACAGCAGTATCTAATAAATACAAAATATTAGTCACATATTTTTATCATAAAAAGGAAGATTTACATTGACTACTTTTGTTTACAGTTGCCTTCCTCACAGGACAGATACGTTATCTTCAAGACACCATGGATAAGTTTCCTAGAAATAAGAAAATGAAGGTAACAGAATATTATAGCATTTTATTAAATACCAATTACTATTATTTTTTTGACCTTTTTTATTTTTTTTCCTGTACCTACAAAATATTTAAAAAAAACTTATTTAAGATTAAAATCTATTCAAGTGTACTGACAATAATAATCTTCTTTAAAATTTATATAAATTTCCTTTTCAGCAACTGGTGCAAGAACGCATTGACAAAAGAAAGAAGTTACTGAAGTTCTTGAGACAATATGACTACAAAAAGTTTGAATGGCTGTTAGAGAAACTCAATATTGAATACAAAAGCCATCCAGAGTAAGTGAACAGCACAGACAACTTAGCCCTGTAGACTAAGTTGTGCGTAAAGGACTGACTGGCACTTCCTAGACGAGTTGGGGGCGTGGCAATCACATATGAAGCTGTAGGGGTTGCCCTCCTATGTGGTGTGTACGGGGCTAAGTTATCTGTGATGAACAGTTTTAAATTATATATAATAGATCTTGGAATATAATTATCTGAAATCTTCTAGTCATGGTCTTCAACTTAGAACTTTTCATTTACCATCCCATCTTAGTCACATTGCTATGCTTGTTGTATAAAGAAAAGTTGTGCAGGTATAATTATGAGTAAATCCTTTGCTAATGGCCCAAATATCGATACAGAATATAAATCTTATAATTAATATATTATGTTATCTGTGCAACCATTATGCCATACCACAACACCACTCGTCTTGTCGACATCTTTTCATAGTTCGTTATTGCGACAAATTAACAATATTTATATGCTTTCTCAGGTCCTTCCACAAGCTATCCCGTAAGGAATCTCTCCGCAGACTCACTGAGATGCACTGTGACGATATTCGCAACAAAAAACTCGAAGAGTTCAGAAACTTGCTTGAAAGTCAACAAGGACCTTACTTGCAGCAGAAACTAGATGCTCTTAAATTAATCAGGAGTGAACAAATTGAACTAAAGCTGCCGATCACTGTTACTGAGCAAGATATCAAGAAAGTTGAGCAGCAGTTTGATGAATGGAAAATTAAGGATGATATTAAACAGCAAGCTAAGAAAAAGAAGAAGAATATTGTGTTAGAATAGAATTGATTTTTGTGATTTATATTATAGTTAGTGGAAAGTTCCTTTTCGTTTTATTTCTTAGCACAAATTCCTTTTTTTAAGCATAATCAGCCTATAATGTTCCCACTGCTGGGACACAGGCCTCCTCTCTGTGAGAGGGAGTGGGCCGAGCCGAAATCCACTACGCGGGCCCAGTGCGAGTTGGTAGATGTCACGTCTTCAAATTTTTGGTTTTAGGACATGCCGGTTTCCTCACGATGTTTTCCTTCACCGTTTTGAGAGCAGCGGTGATGAAATAAATTACACAATGTAAAGTTCCATCCTGGGTTCGAACTCACGACCTACAACTCGTAAGTCAGGGCCGATACCGCTGGGCCACCACTGCTCTTATTGAAACAAAATAAATAGTTTAAAACCATTTTATTAATAAGTAATTAAGTACAAATTACATACAAATCTTATACTTAAAAATATTCATATAAAAGTATGAAGCGTATTGTCAAAATCAGTCGAATTTGGACGGAGTATATTTTACATAAACGTTGACATTTCGAGTATATATAGCGATTTAATATTAAAATAATGGAATGAAATACTTATTAGTAAGGAAGACGAAACTTATGTCCTATAATTTACACAGAATATGGCTTTAGGCTAAGATTTAGGCGATGAATGATAACACAGGCTGTCCAAAACTTAGAATATTTGTCAGGAAATATTGTATTTCAGTACAATTAAATTATGTAACTGTTCAATTTATGATATCTATACTTTTATACTAATATTATAAAGAGGTAAAGTTTGTGAGGTTGTAAGGGGGTAATCTCTGGATTTACTGAACCGATTTTGAAAATTCGTTTAGCATTAAAAGTCATAGACAATAATATAAACCCGAAAAAAAACAAGTACAAATGTTTACCGCCCAACGAAGTGGGCACGGGTCAGCTAGTAAAAAATAAGGAACTACTCAATATTTTCGGATAATCTTAAAAAAGGACCTGCCTGTATTATAATCGAAAATCGTCATGCAGTAATCTGTTAACTATACTAAATTATTACATAGCAAAGAACCGAAATGAAAGACATACAAATCTTTACTGGCACCGGCACAAATATAAGAACAGTCAAAGCTGTGGTGAAAATATTTATCAGTTGACTGCCGGTTGCCCAGGAAGCGTCAAACGTACATGTAAGGATCTTAAGAGCGCTTACACCGGTCCACTAGCGCCACTCCTTTAAAATAATATCTCGTGACTCAGAAGGAATTTTGAAAAACGGCTCAATAAGCGACCTCGGTAAGTGTGTCTAGAATTTTCTAATACCTTTTATAATCTTTCATATTGAGACACGTAGCAACAAAATACGATCTAAATGAATGTGGCCGCTTTTGTTCAGATCGAATTTTGTTGCTTCGTGTCTCAATATGAAAGTTTATAAAAGGTATTAGAAAAATCTTGACACACCGAGGTCGCTTCTTGAGCCGTTTTTCAAAATTCCTTCTCAATCACGAGATAATATTTTTTTAAAGGAATGGCACTAGTGGACCCGTGTAAGCACTCTTAAGGGGAAACACCAGGTTGCCCGCGAAATTCAAATTTTCTTACTAAACATTTTTTGCAATTTGCAGGTCAGTGTCAGGTTGTATGTTGAACAAAATATGATTCGCGACCGTAACAAGTATGTATTTACAGAATTATAATCATTAAAATCATCAATACAACCCTCTTTAGTTCATATAATGCTATTGAATGACAATTTCATAAAATATCAAAATCAATAGGATTATTTTTTTCAACTTACTACCTGACACTGACCTGCAATTGCATAAAACCTAAGAAAATTTAAATTTCGCGGGTTACCCTGACGCTTAACCCTTAGTAGCTGGGTCTACACCGAACGATCCAAATGGCGGGTGGTGTGCACGCGCCTATCTATGACGTGCCGCGTGTCTGTGGCCGATCCAAGCGCTGTAGATTTTTTGACTATGCTTGAAATTTGTTTTATTTTCTTGAATTTTGTTTTCTCTTGTTTTATTTTTTATTAATTTTTATTTTTATTATTTTTTGTTTGTTACTTCTTTTATAAAATATACCTTTAGTTTAACCTTTTTCTTTAACGTCTTTTTTATTAAGTTACCCCTACTACAGTTAACGTTTGCTAACAGCTTGTTTTTATTATATAAAATAGTAATCTGTGGAAAATGTTGTGGGTAGTATATTTGTTAATTTTAAGACTACACTGTTTATGCCTAGTATACTAGTTTGTTTTCCCAAATATAATAAATAAAATAAATAAATAAATATGCTGAATGGCACCTCAGTCGTTTGGCGCGATCGGTGTGGATCGGATAACATGGATAATGCGCAAAGTTGCCGTTTAATATCCATTTATAAACAAAATAAGTGCCCATGGAATTCAAATGATAAAGATTTGTAGAATATAGGTTACAGCTGCCACTGTAGTTTGACGACGCTGCCGTACCGTACGTGCGGCTCTGTATCGAACGTGTGTTCAACTGAACTTAATGTACCTAGCTATATCGTGGATAAGTTGTGGAGCGCGCGGCAGGATCGCGGGTTTCCTAAAACGGATCGTGCGAAAGAATATACGATCCATCGGCAATCCATGATCGTGGATCGTGGAGCGCTGATCAAAATTTGTATCATCTGGTGTAGACAGAAATAGACATTTTATAACTTATGTGAAATACTGGTATTCAGCTGTAACCGGTTAGACTGGAAGCTGACACCAAGATAGTTGAGCAAAGGCTCGTCAGATGACGATTCATAACTTTAGTTAACAGAAAACTTCATGACGCAATTGGCACTGCTGCACTAACACCGGGTTTCACTCATGTGACTCACTGAATCCGTGTACACGTTGCTGACGTAGCATACGTTGTACACGTTGCTGACGTTGCAAACGTTGTACACGTTGCTGACGTTGCAAACGTTGTACACGTTGCTGACGTAGCATACGTTGTACACGTTGCTGACATTGCAAACGTTAAACACGTTTCAAAGTGACGTGGTATGCGGCGCGCGCGCGTAGGCGGTGGGTATGAACCCGGAGCGGCGACACTTGGGCGCGTGCGCCCACAGCCAGCCCTCCACGGTCTGCTGCGTCAGGTCCGCGTACACCCACTCGCCGCGCTTCACGGACAGGTCGTCCGGGGCCTGCGCCTGGGAACGACATTTAAGAATTTCACTAAAACAATAACGTAAAACCAGTGCCATTTAAGAAGCAAATTAAAAGTGGCGGCGCTAATCACTCTCTCTCGCACATTATACTGTGCGAGTGAAAGAGCATGATAAGCTCGATTTTAGGGCGCCATTTTCAGTTCCGTTTCGTGGAGCGGGTTATAACAGCTAGATCCGGAACAACATAAGTACTTGTGAGTATGTAATATTGCCTAAACACGCGCCTGCGCAGGGCTTGGTAAGTCATGTTTGTATCTCAACTAGAAGGTCTATAGGGTTTATGTTATTGTGGCACCGAACCCGGATGGTAGACTTCTACCAAAACAACCAAACCAACCAATTTTTACCATCGCATGAGAAGAAAATTAAACTACTTAGTTTAATTTTCTTCTCATGCGATGGTAAAAATTTGAGCCGGTTGTCGCCATTCCATGCCATTGATAGAAACATTTTTGTTGATAATTATAATAATTACCTTATAATCGTAGAGCATGACTAGTTCGGTGCCGTGGTATCGTCCGTCGCTGTCCTGTGGCGTCGCGTTGTTGAGTTTGTTGTTGTTGTTGTTGTTCATCAACGAGTTGTTGGGGTTTGTTGGCGGCGGTGATATGATAGGTTGTGTGTTATCTTGTTGTGTTGCTGAAAGTTTTTGTTGGAATAGTTTAGTTCACATTCAAGATTATTCATAATTAAGAAACTTTATTACTAATATCTATCAATATAAATAAAGATTCTATGTTTTATGATAACAATGTTGCTCACAAAACAAATGTGTGAACTTTGTACTTTGTTTCGTTTTAAGAAGCATTCAATATTCTCTGTGTCAAAACAATATGAGATTTTAAATAGAAGTCTACAAAAAGTACTAAAATATTTGGTTCGGTTGTATCTAAAGCTTTGTACGCTTCCGAAAATCCAATCTTGGTCTGAACGCTCCCTTGCTACGAATGTGCAGAAATTTCAACAGTTTTTGTAAACCGTCAGAAATTGACTTAAACGGTGTGTCACTTAATAAGTTTAGAAGATCAGTCTCTGAGGTAAGGGAGTGCATACAATGAATATTCTTAGATATCACTCACACTCATACCCTTTCACCTCTCGTGGTAACATTTTGTATTTATTTTAATTTCTAATTGTAATTTATGTTTTTATAAGTACTTTTTTGTTAATTACGATGTTGTTTTGTGGTGATTGGTGTGTATACCTATAATAGGCATACATACGAGTACCAGTACTTTTATTATGTTAATGTTCTGTTTTAATTTTTTGTATGTACTGCTGATGGTGTACCAAATAAATAGATAAATAAATAAATAAATGTACCTTGAACAACAGCAGGGTAAACAAAGCCTGAGGGTATGAACCCCTCTTGTCCGTCACTGCGCACGATCCAGTACCAGTCTGGGTCTTCCCTGTTTAGAACTGAAACACACAAGTTTGCAAAATATTATCTTCTTGCCATTGGAATCTACACTTTGGAACATAAGTTTTTATTACTAGAAAAAGCACTGAAAGTGGTAGATTATTTGATGCTACAGGCAGGGCCGGATTTAGGGGAAGGCACCTGGGGCAACCGCCACGGGGCCTCCACAAAAGAGGGGCCCCCACAATAGAGACTTCAGAACAAAAATATCTTTCAAATTCCGACGAGTAAACACTAGTAAAAAACTTTTCCTTTGATATTTTTTTTCGCTGTTTTACACACAGTGTGTAGGTACAACGGTTAAGGTACCTTGCCCTTACTGCCCTTTCTAAAAAATCCACCCTGTTTAAAAAAAAATAGGGTGGATTTTTTAGAAAGGGCAACAGTTTTGCAGGCAGGGCGGTTTCAGGGGGGGTTTTGTGGAAAAGACGGCAACAGTTTTCAATAATTTTTATGATTGAAAACTGTTGCTGTCTGTTCCACAAAATTTTCAGGGCCTACACTTTTTGGTTGCCCCAGGGCCTGCACACGCTTAAATACGGCCCTGGCTACAGGCAATGGTAGAAAGACGGAAACTTAGCCTTATTGCTAATTATTAGATATTGGATTATATGCATTTGCAAATGCATAAAACGCTATTTTTATAGCGTTATTGCTTAATTTAGTACTTTTTCATTGAAAGTGCTTATTTCAGTAGTTAAACGTGTTAGGCGTGTTGAATTACGTGGGAACGGTGACGAGCTGCAGCCAGTGACGTGCCGCACGTCTTGAAGGAATAAATAAAGAAAATGTCATGCTATAAATAATTTTACTTCGTCAAGTATAGCATTCCGAGACACAATGGTCACGTGGGAGACACAAGCCTATGTCATCACCGCTGTGTTACCCGTAGTGTGTAATAATAACTCCCCAATCGCCTTTATTACCTGTGCGAATCCGATAAAACAAAGAGGTTTTAACTAATAATTACGTTGGTGTATGTTTAAATTGAATTGTTTCGTTTGATTAAAAAAACGAAACTTTATATATATATTTTTTAACAGAATGGTGACTGAAAATGTTTCCATAATTCGTTTTTGTTGCAATAAAGTGGCAACCGGATAGTGACGTAAGCATGTGTCACTCCCGGAGTGTCTGACCTTGTTTTTTTTTGATTTTTTAGTTCATGGTAAATATCAACGGCACCGGCCAAACCCTGGCTGAAGTGGTTTTTGCAGAAATGGCGCCAAACAAGTTCCGTCCAGTAACGTTAGTTGACGTAGAGAGGTTTATCTTCAGTCTATTAATGTGACAAACGTCACAAGTTTGCTCTAGCAAATCTAGAAAAATATTTAATTGTTTATTGTCACAAGAATTACACCTGATTATCTAATATATAAAAAGGGATCCCTTCTTTTCGCATAATGTTCTTTGTCCTAATATACTTCGGCATAACGATTTTGGCACAATTTGTTTTGGCATAATAATACTTCCGCATAATTTTTTTAGGCATACATTTTATGTTGGCATAATCATCTTAAAGACTAATTTTTTTTGGCATAAATTTGATTCGCATAACGTTAGTAGGCCTAATGACTATTAGCATAACGTTAGTAGGCATGTCATTGACATCATTACAATAAAAACAAAGGCTACACAATCGGGGATAGGATGCAAGAGCGAGCGAAGCGAGCTCGGGACTTGGGGCACCCCGACTCGGACAGGTTAGGTTAGAAGGGGATGGCGGGGTCAGAAAGACCAACCCCTCCGAAACGGCTTGACCGATTCTTTATGTTTTTTTTTGTGTATATTTGGTAGATCTGAGAATAAGTCGTAAACTATATTTCATACCACTGCAGGTGAAACCGCGGGGCGCAGCTAGTTAATATATATATATAAATATATTGTGAAAATAAAACGTAAATTCTTAAAATTAATAGTAGTTTGATTGTGCATATTTCGCCCTTTTTAGTGCATATTTTTATTTTTACTTTTTCATAGTGCACATAATTCGATGTCTAATTATTATGTTCTAATGAGTCGAAGAGAACAGTTATCAGCATGCAAGAAATGACTCTGCACTTCTGCAGTCACCAACAGACTATCATAATACCGGCCACAAAGCAGTATTGCTGTGGTCTGATGAGGTTCTGTGTTTTGAAGGGTATGGATGCAGATGTAATTCCAGGTACACGAGATCTTACCAGTCACAAACTCGCCGCGCTCCACGTCCACATCGTTCTCATCTCGAGCGGTGAACGTGTACAGCACCACGTATCGTCCGGAGGGATCCTTGCTGAACGGACACGCCTCTCCCTCGCTGCCTAACTCGGAGTGCCCGTCATTTGTTACCCCGTCCGATACGGATAATCTGAGGAGAGAAGGATATTGGTCAAGGGCTTGCTTTGTCATTGGTGTATGTACAGATTTGGATGCAAATGGTGGCTTTAGTGCTGAGCTATTTCTGGTCAACATTATTGGTCGGCTTTATTTTCTTATTAAGATGAAACAAGACTTAATTAAAAATAATTTAATTAGTTTCCTCCCAAAATGTGGTAGTGGCATTAGAGATAGAAATTTGACGGCTGTAATGCAATGCTAACAGTAAAAGTACGAGTATGACAAACAAAATCAAACTGGTTGCTAATTGAATTGTATAATTTATAAATTTTATGACATTGATTTTTACATTATGTAACTACTTTAACTCACACTAAATTATTACTTGTGAAATTTTGGAAAACTCATTTACTTTTCAATATTTGTAAATATGTGAGCACCATGTATTTATCTCATAACTAATTTACCTGTCAATGCGTTATATTTAATTCTTTTTACCTATTGTGGTATAATAATTTTATTCTAGGTGCATCGTCTTCATATATAATTATATAATTAATGTATACATAATATTGTACAACTTTTTATAAGAGTAACGGTGGAGTTTCTTCCTCATTCTTCTCCATACGAAACTACCTTTTGGAAGGGGCAACTAGAATCAATTCTATTTTTGACGTTCATAAGTGTCTTTTATGTGCCTATTTGAAATAAATGATTTGACTTTGACTTTATGTAAATTGTATGTGTTAAAAAAACTTTTTTACAAAAAAAACAACCGACTTCCAAAAAAAAACACTAAAAGACGTGAAAAATAACTTTAATTTCGGAAGTCGGTGTCTGGTTTTGTATTTTCGTTTTTGGTCACCGACTTCCGAAATTAAAGTTATTTTTCACGTCTTTTAGTGTTTTTTTTGGAAGTCGGTTGTTTTTTTGTAAAACGTTTTTATTTTTCACGTTTTAGTTGCGGTACCTACCCCACACAAATTCTTATACCACTACTTGGTGTGTAAATAACAGTGACAGGAAATTATTAACACATCATCCATATAAACTAAGTGGAAAAAATATGCAATATTAAAGATAACTCAAAAACTACTGGTCAGACCTTGATCAAATTTAAATGGGACCACATGTGAAACACCACCTATCAAATAAAAAAAAGAATCATCCAAATCGGTTCACCCAGAAAAAAGTTATGAGCTAAAACACATTAAAAAAAAAAAAACTTACTGACGAATTGAGAACCTCCTCCTTTTTGTGAAGTCGGTTAAAAAGTAAAGCACAGCCACTGCACTAATATTGTTTGGCTATTTTTAATACATTGATTGATTACATGTGACATCTCTTCCTGGGTTTCTGTGATAGATTACGGTCTTTATTGTTACGGATGGGAGGCCTGGGTTCCAGCAGTGCAAAAATCTGGTTTTTTAAAGTTCAATTCGTATGATCAGACGCAAAAAGCCATGAATTAGTAAAGTCTGACCGAAAATGGTTTTTTGTTTTCGGCCAAACGCCGATAATGAAATATGTTTACTTAATTGTTTGTCTATTTATGTTTCTTTGATAAAAGTAAAAGAAATGCAGTCTGAAAGTTTTAATCATTAAGGCTCCTACAAACAGGCGCGACACGCGACGCCAATCGCATGCAACACAAAGGCACCGCTCGCCGCGCGACGTGCGGTTTTTGTCGCGTCGCGTGTCGCGCTTGTTTGTAGGAGCCTTTATATCTAACTTTAAACTTAAATCACACGGAACTCTAGACTTTTCTCAAAGGCATAATTATTAATAATGACAACCTGATGTTACTTATATGCAAGAAAAATCTTTTTTTTTTTTTGCATTTTGAAAATGTATGCGCTGACGCAGGGTCTTAACGTTTCTCACAGTCAAGACTACCTATCGGTAGTGTTACTTTATAATGCGCCATGCGATTGTATCATCCATCAACATTCTTCAAACAGATTAGAACAAGATAATTAAATCAAATTATTTGTAAACATATTAACATATATTTTTTTAACAGCGTCAAGGCTTCTTTAGGAATTCTATAACAACATTTTAAACAGAATTTTATCATAATATTATTTGCATAGTAAACCTCCCAGGAGAGATGAGCAAAAAGTGAGACACCTAAGTGCCTCACTTTTTGCTGATAAAAATAAAATAGCTTTGAAAGGATGCTAACTTCCTTTCAAAGCTATATTTTTTTTTTTATTACTAGGAAACAATAATTAAACTTTTAGTCTGATCAAAAATATAATAAGTATTTCGCTGAATGATTTTAATAATATTACGAGTTGAAATTCTGTTCTGAGAATCTGATGTTGTTACTATCAACTACTAATTGGCTACATTTTCATTGCTGGTCGAAGGTGAGTAATATTATTCCTCCTTTTTTAGGGTTCCGTGCCCTAAGGATAAAACGGGGCCGTATTACTAAGACTCTGCTGTCCGTCCGTCCGTCTGTCTGTCTGTCTATCCGTCTGTCACCAGGCTGTATCTCATGAACCGTGATAGTTAGACAGTTGAAATTTTCACAGATGATGTATTTCTGTTGCCGCTATAACAACAAATATTAAAAAACAGAATAAAATAAATATTTAAGGGGCTTCCAAACAACAAACGTGATTTTTTTGCCGTTTTTATAGATAATGGTACGGAACCCTTTATGCGCGAGTCCGACTCGCACTTGGCCGCTTTTTCTATCTTTAGCTTTATCTTTTAGAAAAGCGCGTATCATTTTAATGATTCATTATTGACCTTTTTATCTTTACTATAAGTTGTTTTTTATATATACCTACTGCCGAAAACCGAAAGCGAAATTCCGTCGAATATATGAATATGGCAATGGGCAATATTGACTGCTAATACTCACTGTGAAACATCTCGATGCGTCAGGTCAGTGGGTGACCGACTCCGGGGCAGCTTCTTCTTCAGGTCGTGATGCTCGCAGGGCGCGCAGTACGAGTGCGGGATGAAGCCCTCGCGCCGGGACTCCGCCACAATCACGTACACCCAGTCGTTCTCACGGTACAATACGTTTACTATTTGGCCGCGTTTTACCTGGAAAATTGTTAATATTGTAAATAGTAAGTGTTGTGAGTAACCTTAAAGTAGTATTGAAGAGTATTTCTCTAATATTTTGATGGGCATAGTAAAAAATACATAATTAAATTCAGGCAATTATGACCAGTGATCGGAGTAGGTAGATTGATTTTTAGTACTTGTATCATAAATGCACACAGAAAGAATAACATGGATAAGCCATTTTTCCGGAAAGTAATTCCGGTATTTCCGGATTCAGATTTCGGCGGGCGTACGCATTGTTCTGATAACCGGTTATTGTACCACCCATGATCCTTTGTTCTGATTGGTCGTGGGTTTTCTCAAATCGTGACAAAAAAAAAATAGGAAGAATAATAAAGAATAAAATTGCTCATTTTATTACAATTCCTACCTTTTTTTGAGGATGGCAAATCATCAAATGACTCCTTCCACTCTGGCAGAATACAATTCCTACATAAGTTCCGGTTTTTTTTTAATAATCCACCAATTCCGGAGGAATGTCCATAGTAATATATACGTTTCGGATCAATGACCCCAGTTCAATCTACCTACTCCGATCACTGATTATGACCCATAACATAACTTATGGGCTTATGGGGACAACTACACTTGGGAGCTTAGTTTTGGTTATGCTTCCCTGTAAAATTTAAAATAAGCTCTCCACCTCTTACACAATGTAGTTCTCATCTGCTATGTAACTATGTTCTACTGCTAGTATAAGATCAAGTCTAAAATATTGAAAACCTGAGCTGAAACTAATAGCAGTCCAAAGGGATGTGTGGAATGAGTTAGTCTTCTAACCCTTTTTTTTTTTTGGGTCGGAAATCATCAAATGACTTCTCCCGCTCTGGGCGGAGCGGGAGGGTGAGTCAGACTCTTACTGAGTAAAACCCTCCCGTGTTCCTTCAGTTGCCTGTTCGCCAGGGCCATGGTAGTCTTCTAAGCCTGCTTTGACATTCATTCACAAAACACTTATAGAACTTTGAAAGTATGTACATGATATGTTATGGTTTAATTAATTCTCTAGCTTCATCCGTGAGGAAAGGGACCTACAAAAGCAGCTCTTTTTTTTACATAATAGAAAGTAAAAAGTACAAAGAAGTAGTACAAAGTTCCCATTTGTATTTATAGCTTTTATAAAAGCTGCTTCAATTTACACAAAGCACACTCAGATTATACAAAAAAGTTATCTAACCTCTAACTCATCATCAACGCATGGAGCGAAGTCATGGAGCACCACCATCTTGGAGTCGGGACTGAGGCCGTGCTCCTTCTCAATGCCGACCCTGACCAGAGTCTCTATGCTGGCTGAGCCTGTGATTCGTCCCATGCCAGGGCTTAGTCCTGAACCGGGACGTGATAAGTCTTTGTCTGAGTCACCGCTGCTTGCTAGAAAGTGATTGGTTGATGTAGTATTAATGTTAAAAAGTGATAAATAGTGAAACAAGTCAGGTTTAATCAAAAAAGTTTTGATAGGTAAAGTAATTCAGTTTCATTTTGAATGCTAATTTAGGTAATCAAATGGTTATTTTATAGGCAGACATTAGAGAAAGTTGGGTCTAATTAGTGTTTGAATAAATACTAAATTTTGTTAATAATAATTGTAAGTAAGACTATGTTAAAATTATACTGACTTGTAACTGATTCATAACATTGCAAAAAATGAGAGGTGTCTGTGATTCATAAGACTTTGATTGTATCCAGTGCAATCAATCAAGCGTGTCTGGTAAATCAATTACCTGTTATTGAATGGTTTTATTAAATTTGAAGAGATTCAAGTTATTTTTATTACTATGAGTTGATACTACATGTTCCATAGAAATAATAGTTGAATATTGAATAAGAACAAGTTGTGAAAGCTAAATCTAGAATATATGTAAATAATTAAACTTATTCTACAACTTTTATGTAGCTTTTCATTCAAAAAGTTTTGGTCTGTCTGAATCACACATTCAAAAACTTTTGCATCTATGGTCCATCAAGTTTTTTTATTTAGCCAGCCATTTACAATACCTAAATTAAGGTTCTCACAGTCAAGGGTATTGGGCATACAGGTTGTCAAGTGAAACAGGATGAAATTACTAGTTTTATATATTTATAATTATATAGAAAGTCTGAGGTCATTGACTTGAAAAGTTCCCAATGAAAGCACGATACTTACATTTCTTCTTCTTCCCCCTTCTAATTCTAACTGGACACAGAAACGCCATTCTGTAATAAACTTAAATTAACACATAACTAACAAAATTAGGTTAAATTCAACAAGTTATAGTCATTACTTTGAATAAAATACGATTTTCTCACGATTTCCTACATGTCAAAAAAGTTCACAAAACAACTTTTTTTTTACGTTTCGTTACTCCGTTCGGGTTGTGCGTTTCGTTTTTCGCATGATTAAATAATTTTAAATTGTTTGTTAGTGTTATATACAAATTTAATTTACTAATAGTCATGTATGCATTTCTGTACCTACGTTTGATCTTAGTTCAATAAGTAGGTACAGTCAGTCATGACATGTGTACAATTGTCAACATAATGCTGAGTCCACACGCAGCGATTTTGATCGCCGCGCCGACACGACGACTCTCTGGCGATTTCAAAATAATAGGTCTTTACCTATGAAATTGCCGTTTTGTATGAAAAAATTTAAACGAATTTTTTTCATGAATTTTTTATTTGTATTAATCGAAGTAATCACCCATGCAATCAATGCATCTTTGCCATCGCAGTGGCAGTTTATTGATGCCCTTCTTAAAGAAATCAGCTGGACGGGAGGCAACAAATTCTTCAAAGGCATTTTGTACTGCCTCTCGGGTATTAAATTTTTTTCCCGCCAAGAAGTTATCCAAATTCTGGAAAAAGTAGTAGTCTGTAGGCGCAAGGTCTGGTGAGTAGGGCGGATGACGGAGAGCTTCCAACCCCAGTTCTTGCAACTTGGAGACCGTCTGCTGTGCAGTATGAGGTCGCGCGTTGTCGTGCAGGAGCAGCGGAGACGAGCGATTGACCAATGCTGGTTGGAGATGCGCCAGCTTCTCCATCATTGTGTTCAGTTCTTCACAGTACACATGTGCAGTAATGCTCACCCCGTTTGGTAAGAAGCTGTGATGAATCACACCGGCGCTAGACCACCAAACAGTGACCATCACTTTTCTAGGGGTAAGTTTTCGTTTAGGGCATTGTTTAGGTGCTGAACCAGGATCCAACCAACTTGCTGAGCGCTTACGGTTATCAAACAGAATCCATTTTTCATCGCAGGTAACAATGCGGTTCAAAATTCCTTCATTTGTGTGTCTGTTGAGCAGTGCAAGGCACGTCTCGACGCGTACTTCGCGCTGGCGATCATTGAGTTCGTGGGGCACCCATTTGTTAAGCTTTTTTACCTTGCCAATTTGACGCAAATGGACCAATATTGTTTTGACGCTAACGTCGAAAGCTGCTGCTAATTCAGCCGTAGAATGTGTATCATCAGCTTCCACAATCGCCTTTAATTCGTCATTGTCGACCAAAGTCTTCGGACGACCGCGAGGTTCATTTTTCAGGTCGAAATTTCCAGAACGGAAGCGAGCAAACCAATAACAGGTGGTGCGTTGGTTTGTAGTGTTAGCTCCGTAAACGTCGTTGATGTTGCGTGCCGCTTGTGCCGCGTTGCTGCCACGACGGTACTCATATTCCATAATTACTCGAATTTTTAACGTATCCATGATGACGAAAAAGATTGAAATGCGATGAAAATGTAACACTAATCAATAAAGAAATGACTACTTTTAGAAAAAAAAATCCATGTTTTTAAAATAAAATTAATTTGAAATTAGAATTCTTAGCCAAACAAAAATTATTTTGATTTGAAATGGCCAGTACTGCAGAACGGCAATTTCATAGGTAAAGACCTAATATTACATCCACATACATTTTTTTTTATAGCAGATTCGTCGCTAGCGATGTCAAAATCTGTGTGTGGACTGTGTGGACATGACATATTAACGTCGCTAGCAAGTCACCAGCGATCAAAGTAAGTCGCTGCGTGTTTCGTAAAAACCCGAAATTATTTATAAACATTAATCACATGTATCTGATTTTATTTTAACTCAAGAATGTTCTCAATTTTATGAAAGAATATATTTTACTCATATGTAAGTACTTACAAACCTCAAAAAGGTTTCTATTTACAAAATAAACAGCGATTCTTTTCGAAAAATGTTTAATTCACAGTATTAGGTAGGTACACGATATAAAGGCAGTCGTCAGCTTAGTTACTAAACTTCAAAGATACATTTGGCACATGCAAATTGAAACAGCAAAGTACAAAAATACACAGAAATTACTTTCAACAACTATTAATTCTAACTCTTACATGGATTCAAACTTAACTAAGTAAATACATACATCGTTAATTTAAAGATATTGTTTTACACATATTTTATTGATATTAAACTCTAAGTACTAAAAATTTAAACTTTAGTGAATTTTTCCTGTTTAGAATGGTTTAGTATCACCATTTTTATTTCAGACCAGGGAGCAGATTTATATTTTTTAACAATAACTTTGTAATTTAATGTTATTAGTAAATATTCTCATTTATCATCGTACATAAATATATTTTTGATACTACTTTAACAATTTTTACAGCCCCCTAACAGTTTTGAAAGCAAAAGAGCGTCCATTGTCAATTCGTCATAATACACCTAGAACATTCAAAAGCATTTTTTTTTTCAATTACCCGTTTTTATTGAAATATTTTTATTTACAAGTAAGTATATCAAGCACCCTTTTGCTTTGAAGCTCATTTTATTTTACCTATAATTTTCTTTTTCTGTTAGGTAAATGTTAGTTTATTTTGGGGCTTTTCCAGTATTTAAAACTTAATAATTATTAGTAGTTAATTTGTTTGTAAACTCAGCTTCAAAAATATGATTTTATTTTCATTTGAAGATTTAGAAACTAAGTACATATTTTTGTAGCTGACTATATCATCAAAAAGCTGCAAAAATCAGGCAGAACCATACACTATATAAAAGACGGGTTGATGTGATGATAGTGAACGTCCTATTAGCATGCCAAATAATCTAAAATTATAAAAATAACTATAGATGTTGCGTATCAGTTAATGAATGCCACGACTCGTGACGATGATCCGGAAACTTTATACAATCCATCCAATGTTTCAATCTCCTTCCTTTAGAGCTCGCTCCCAAAATAAGGCTACCTAAAAAGTCGTTGGGTTTGCCGTAGTCCTTATCCCAAACTGTCAATGTCAGATTTTGGCGGGAAAGTTCGGTTGGACGAGTTTCGAAAAGAAATTCTTCGTTCCACACTGGGTTTAGGTTTCGCCATTTTATCGATGTTTTGTGCTTCTTGTGGTAAGGATCTGGGTCCAAATGCCTGAAAAGAAAGAAAGTTACATCAAAATAGGCATTTGTTACAAATAGATAAGTATCTATATTATTATGTGCAATTTTACGACAAAAATAATAATTTGGAGTTGAATTTTTTATATTAAAGTTCGCGCAAAATACCTAAGTCTGCGCGCGGCCATAATTGGAAATAATCGTTTGCCGCCATCTCGACGTTTATATCAGGTGTCAAGAGACAATGTTGTGTTCCGTGTTTTCCAAAGTAAATATTCGCCATCATTATGCCGAAAGAGATTAAAAGTGCAGGCAGGGATATAGTGTTGAAGGTCAAACACGCGCGAAGACTTATCTTGCGCGCACTTTACCTTCCTTACTAAACATCAAGTACCGTAGGTTTAACCAAATTAAAACGGCAAAAGAAAGAATGAAAACAGAGTTTCTAACTTACAATTTAACAAACGGATCTGAATATCCATTGCTGTCTTGTGGCGGCAGGTCAGCTCCTCTACAGATGGTCACGACTAGGGCCCGTCTTTTAGTACTGTAGCACAAAGCCAGGAGAACCCTGGGGCCGCTAGGTTCGGAGCCAGAGGATCCTGACAGGGCCAGCCGCAGTTGTGCTGGGGACTTCGTGCATTCTCGTAGCGCCACTGTCGCTGAGCCCATCTCGTCGCAGCCGTATCTGAGGAGAATAAATTAATAGTTATTTTTTTAAACACGGAGAGCGTGTAGCTTAATTGTTTACCTGTCAACTGCCTCTTCTTGCGTTCAAACTTCGAATGAATGAATTTTCGGAAAAATAAAAAAAAATAAGAATGCGATGACGAAAGTTTTCGTCTCACATTGCTTTTCAAGCAAAGGGCCATGATAAAAATAATTAGAATACTTATAAAACAGTAATAATATGACGTATCTATTATATTATGTGTTAAAAAGTTACAAATAGCTTTTCAATAATTAACGCCTGAAACTTAAAATACATATTAAGTATTTAGAATCCAGTATCTAGTCTATTAGAGTGCTGACTCAATTATTCTCGCTTAGTTTTCCCAACTGAAAACTTTGCACCAACCAAAGCCGACTTGCTTTGTGTGTTCATGCAAGTTAGTTGCAGAATTTACCTCGAGTAAGTACCTACCTAGGTAATCTTGTTGTTTAAACTTGTTGTGGCTTAATAATAATTAGGAGGTTCCTACAGTCGACCGCACGTCAATGGTAACAAATCCAGTTTATGCTGGCCTGGTATTTTATTGAAGCTCCGTACTTACTACGCTAGGCCAGCTCAAGGTCAGAGTGTTATCACTGACGGGCGGTCGACTGTTCCTAGCTACTATAACCGAAATAGTTCATTCAGGCAGTGGCTGTTCTAATACTTGGGGTATTTGAACTTTCGAAAATATTAAACGAAAAAACCTGAAGTGAATCAATTTTACATTTATCAAATAAAAATATATAGTTAAGGGGGATGCGCCAAGGTAGCCCAAGAAATTCAAATGTTCTTACGTTTTTTTGCAATTTGCAGGTCACTGTCAGATTGTATGTTGATTAAGTTATGATTCGCGGCTGTAAAAAATATGGCTTTACCGAATTATTATAATCATTGGTATCAGCATAACAACTCCCTAAGTTAGAATTGGCCTCAAATGTCATGATTTCATGAAATAGTCATTCAATAGGGTAATATGAACTTAGAGAGATGTATTGATGATTTTTATGATTATAATTATACAAATAAATATTTGATACGGCCGCGAATCATATTTAGATCAACATACAACCTGACACTGACCTGCAAATTGGAAAAAACGTAAGTAAATTTGAATTTCGCGGGCTGCCCTGACGCGTTCGCCTTAACATTATACTTATATACTTATCATCGAAAAGGTTCATATTTGATTACTTACCATGTAAATTATTTAACTAAATTATTCGCTCATCACGTGTTCGAGTTACGCAGAGTGGAAAAGTTAAGTGTTCTGTTTGACCTAGTTTTGACGCATCGGGCGATGTTCGAGGATTACCTACCTACCTTACAATATACTTACAACACAACATAATATAGGTACAGTTTCTGAGCTTGGTTTGGGGCGGCAAGGTGAGGCCTTTTGCTCTTATAAATAAAAAACAGTAATTTAAAAAACTAAAAAACCCGACTTCGTTTCTGTGTAATTTGGAAATGTAAAACCCTAAAACAAGAATGTGGTCATACCCGATTGCACTTAACTTAAAAATAAGATTAATTTCGGAAGTCGGTGTCTTTGGTTCAGTATTTTCGTTTTTGGCCACCGACTTCCGAAATTAAACTTATTTTTAAGTTAAGTGTGTGCAATCGGGTATGACGACTTTCTTGTTTTAGGGTTTTTACATTTCCAAATTACACAGAAACGCAGTCGGGTTTATTAGTTTTTTAAATTACTGTTTTTTTATATTTTTATTTTTATATACCCATTGTCACTCTCTCAGTAAATACGAATCTAACGACACCTCTCAAGCTAAAATCTATCAAGCCGTTCAGGCTGCAGAGCGTGCCAAACAATTATACATACATACATACTCTCGAAAAACATAACCCTTCCTAGCTAGTTTTCCTAAATGTCCCTGATTGAAAGCATTATTCAGCCATATTGAAAAAAAAAACTCGCCGAATGCATAACATTCGAATTTGCATTTTTTTTGTCAACCAACTTAATTGTGTCTAGAAGTCTTGAATCTTGTCATAAAATCCCCAAGAAAATTATTTTTCGATCCGATGTATTTATTTTGCGAACACTCATTACATTATGCGAATTTGAAGCAATTTTGAAACTTTTCAAAACTGCATTCGACTTGCTTTTAAGGGCGAAGCCTCCGCCCCATTACGCTCATCTACCCTCCATAAGACTGAATAAGCATAATTAGCCTATAACGTTCCAACTGCTGGGACACAGGCCATGTCTATGTAAGAGCGAGTGGGCTTTAAGCGGGCCCGATGCAGGTTGGTAGATGTCACCATGTCTTCCAACTTTTGGTTCTAGGACATGCTGGTTTCCTCACGGTCTTTTCCTTCACCATTAGACCGATAACATAAGTAACAGTAATGGCTCTACCTGTCATCATCAAACAGCACAATCTCCAAAGATTTGACTGCGAGATCTGACTCCGTGATGCCGAAGAAGTGCAGCGTCTCGTTGAACTCTGGGTTCTTCGTCTTGTGGACTGTCTTCGTTCGCAGTCTGTTCGAGTAGGATCCCTCTGGAAGTTAACAGAAGATTTTTTTGATAATAAATAGACTTTACGCTTGCAAGTATTAATCTATTGGTTTTGAACCCAAATATGGTTGCAATACAAAATCTTTCGTAGACCGAATGCGGTTTTGCCGCAGAACGTTTTAAAAAGATACCTAATGATATCTTTGATCTCGGGCTGCGAGAAGACGTTCTCAGCGCACTACACAATATAATAATAATATTGGAAGATCGATCCGCTCAAATGGGTACGAAATACAATATTTTTTAAACACTCACTGCATTCCAGAAAAGTTGCCTTCCAGGCGCCTTATCTATTAAGCCAATGAAAACAAAAAACTCACCTCTAGGCAAAATTTCTAATCTACAAAACGGATCTGACAGTCCAGTCATATCCATTCCAATAAGTGCTCTCGCTCTAAGAACAGTCACTGCCAACGACGAGGTGGCATTCTCATATGCCAGCTTTATCTCTAGCGTCCCGAATCCTGCATCAGGTATCGTAGGAGGCCTTTCAACTTGTGTGGTAGGCTTTGTCATATCTTTCCTCATGCTGCGAAGGCTGTAGGCACTACCTTTACTGCCAGTTCTCTTTAGGGCTGCTAAGGGCCGCTGTGTGAGGCTGTCTTGCCTATGAAGACTAAGGCCACTGAATCCGTGGGATAGGATGTCTGTTTCGCTCCATTCGTAGTGGGCGTCCTGGAATAGAGGAAGGGATAGTAAATGGGGTGTAAAATAGAATTGAACATAAATGCTTTATTAAATAAACATTCCTCGAATGTTTTGTTGCAGTAGGTAAGTGTTGTATGGAGTTCGATTTGACAGTCCAACGTCTTAATCGTTTGACAGTGTAAAGCTGCTATTTAGGAGAACACACGAAAATTAAGTTACGTATCATAAAACAAAACTCAAATTAGGTTCAAGCGACCATATTTTCTGGATAACTAACACCCCACGCATTTTATTTTACTATGGCGACGCGATGCAGACGTCCAGTCTATTTTTATTCTGCAGAAAAGAGCCATCAGAGCCATATATGGCCTCAGCAGGCGCGACTCTATAAGGGAACGGTTTAAAGATACTAACATTATGACGGTACCTTGTCAATATATCAAAATCTACATATTTTTAGTAAAAGAGGTGTAAGACCCAATTATATCACTAGAAATAGGGACCAATTAGTTCAACCAGGTTTTAGGCTGGCTAAAGTAGTCATCTTTCATGTGGTACTGTTTAAAATGTTACAATAAAATACCTCTCCATAAACTTAAACTGAATGAAACGAAATCTAAATCTTGTATAAAACGCACATTATGAAGCCAAGCATATTATAAGTTGGGGGATTACGTCGCTGATAAAAATGCTTTGATTAGGTAGCATTTGAAACTACTGTTGGACCTGCTGAAGATTGTATAAACTATCTTTGTATTGTATTAATTCAATCTTTTAGTATTCTATTAATTCAATCTTTTAGTATTGTACGTATAATTGCATAGCACATGTGTGAGCACTATGTACCTACTATAAACCTACCATTTACTAGGTTTGTCTTTCATTGACTTCAATGTGCCCTGGCGGCTGAGAGTATGTCATGCTCACTCAAATATCTCGCTGGTGGTGGCGTGTGTGTTGGATCATTAAGTTCTCTTCAAAATGGTTGAGCTGATTGGTGCTGATCCATACGTCATGTTCGTGAACGGGCGCCGTCAGTAGGGACTGGTCATCTCTTAGCTGCCACGGCTTATTTTAATTTAATTTAATATTTTAATTGTTTTTGTCTTTTTATTAAGGGCGCTTTTAACTTTCTGCATCGTTCTAACATGCATAATTTCAACATAAATGATGTTACCAATATTTTGTAACCATATTTTGATTTAAAAGAGTGTCCGTAGAGTTTCTTGCCCGTTCTTCTCCATAGGTACCTACTACGCTTTGGGATGGGCAACTAGCTTCATCTTTCTGACTGACCGACCCCTTGAGAATTCAAAAGTGCCTGTAATTGGTTTATTTGAAACAAATGCTTTACGTTTGAGTTTGAATCAAGCAACATTATATAAAACTAAGTTAGAAGGTTAGTGTCAGTCTACAGTTCTTTCAACTCCATGAATAATGAAACTTCTTTAAATAAAGCTGAATAAGCGCCTCGATACAATTCCGCTTGGCTGCATAACTTGATTTGCATATAAAATGTACTGAGATGCTTTACAGCCGCTTTCATACTAGGTTAAGCGCTTTCGGAGCTGGATTTGCATTTTCCGCCGATAACTTACGTGGGGGGGTGATATGGATGGTCGTAAATAACATGTGTGATATAGTACTGGCTGGATATATCAATAGATTTTCAGTGACATGATAACTGGGATATCGTATAAACTCATGCTAAAAGCTTGGTTTCATTTTGAAGACGCGTACATCGTGTGTCTACATAGGTAGACCTAAAAAAATCTGTTACCCTCATAAATTGGACTGAGTAGGGAAGTATGGCACTCACTTCAAGTAAACTGTTGGACGTTAGCCTCATTTTTTTGGACTGGACCGCCTACGCACAACTTCACACAAGCTGTCCTATCCCAGTAAAGGCCAGGCGAATGGACCTGATATTCTCACGATCTTGAGCCAGTGCCGCAGATGTACGTAAAAAGAAAAGGAACAAGATAATAACCCGTTAAGAGAATGCTTTAAGTGCGCAATATAAATGTGAGCTATATGCAGGCTATTACCGTCATGAAACTCGTCATTTTATGTTTGCAAGAACTGTTAACCTCACCAGTCCGGGCGTAAACGGGCGATTAAGAGTGATATCACACTGACGGTTTGCCAGCGTGTTTGCAGCGAGGTGATTTGTGAAGGTGCTTTCCACGCGTGCGAAGCGAGCTAGCCGCGACCACGCGACGTATTCTCTGTGTTTGCACAATATTGTACACTCGCTTGTCTCGCTCTCTCTCTCATACACTCACTTCAGATGACAGTTACTTTATGGGGAATCTTGGACGTTAGCCTCGTCTTTTTGGACTATATCTAACCAGACGAGGCTAACGACGCCGACACTCAAGTCATGTCCAGTCGAATAGTCAAGACTTTAGAGATGACGTACCTATTCTAAGATTCTAACAATCATGAGCCATTCGTAAATTTATGAAACAATAGAATATATAGCCCATTAAAGTGGATGCTTTAAGTGAGCAATAAAAATGCTGGCTGCGTGCAGACTATTATCGTCATGAAGCTCGTTATTTGATGTTTGCAAGACCTTTTAACCGAATTGCACTGCACTGACGGACACTTAACGTCTCCGTTAAAACTAGTGGCTTTGTGAGCTGTATACCTCGCGAGTCTGTCTTTGCATAGCTTAAAACTGAATAAATGTTCACCGCGCTATTTAAAACAAAAGAGCGCGAAATGGCTGAAATATGTATTTTGTTTACGTTTTCTACCCTCATATCTCCGCCATTTCAGAAAAAAAACATATAATTATCGAACCTACTCAGGAAAGAACATGGCCAATTTATGTATGGACGTCGGCATAGTAGTCGAATTTAGTTTACACCAATGATTTTTGGTGTTTTATATTCGTTCAAATCACATGTCTACTTAAGTAGTATTCATGGTGAGGCACGTCCATTATTATATTTATCTTTCTCCCCGCACCCGCGTAAAGTACCGTTTGTCAACTTCCGCCATAATGGACCATAGTTCATATGGCGGAAGTTGACAAACGGTACTTTGAATTCATCTTGCATTAGGTACTTATATTTTAAAATTTAATAAAAACTATTAAGTTTAGAGATACAAAATTACGTAGTAATTCATTTTTCAAATTTTATTGTACAATATATTTGCTGTGTTTGTGTACATGGAATGTACTATTTTGTCCATGTCCTTTCACGAGAATCGGTTGAGAAATGCGACCTGTAGAGGAGAACAGACATCCGGACATCCGGACATACGAAAGTATTTATGTCCAAGCTGAAACGGAGACGCTTCGCGCTCGCTCGGTCAATTAGGTACAGTATTTTTGTCTCGCGAAGCGACGCGCGCTTTACTTGTGGTTACCAAGTGTACAAACACGATGTGGATGTGTGTGTAAGGGTAGTAGCTCTCGGTACCGTCCGAAACAATGGCGAAGTCGGAAGTGTGTGTGTGTCTGTGTGTTACGTGCTGACACTATTCGTCTTCACCCAACCATTCACAGCGTGTTTGTACACTTGATTACCACAAGTAAAGCGAGCGGCGCTTCGCGTGCTCAAAATACTATATGTGGGGCAGTTCGGCCGTAAACGGGCGTTTAATGGCGTTGTTACACTGACGATTTGCAAGCGTGTTTGAGACCGTCCTCTCCACGAGTGCGAAGCGAGCTGGCCGCGACCACGCGACGTGTCCTCCATGTTTTCACAATATTGTTTAGTCTCTTGTCTCATTTTCTCTACTCTCACGTCAATCGCTTTTGTTCCGCAAAAGCGGCGAACACGTGACGTGCTCGGTACGCACACGCAACAATCGCCTCGCTGGTAACACGCTGGTAAATCCCAGTGTGATAAGCCTCTATAATTCTTTAATCGTCAGTTTATTTTATGACTCGTATCAAACAGTGGGCTCTTAACGAACTCACCAAGACTGTATGAAGATGGTGGGGACATAATGGAATTGAAATGGAAAGGGGATTGCATCAATGGAAGGCTGGTTGTAAAATCAATTAAGGTCGGGGTAGGATTAATTGTATGTTGTTGGGGGGAGGGTATTAATTGATTTGTTTATCTATTACAAGCCGTGTGCTCGACGGGATTAACGTTGGCAAAAATGACGACCATCGTTATACATGGGGGAGACGACAATACGACAGTAAATTTAACTTGGTTTATCTAATAACGTTCTTAGTCTGCATACAAAAATTCAACCAAATATATCCAATAGTTTAGTCCAGGGGTTCCCAATCTTTTTTGTACTGCGACTCCCTATACACGTTGTAATTTTTTTCGAGACTCCATTTTAATCGAAGATACCTGCGTCTAGCTCTAGAATTTAGAATCTAGAAGCTAGATGCATTATAATAATCCAGCTAGACTCTAGCTAGATTATTTTATACAAAAAAGAACTTCAAAGAAATTAGAATCTTAATAACTTTTATTTAATTACTAAAAAATATTATTGTCTAGGAAAACCAGTAAGTACAATTAATGAAACGGCTGAGCTTGCTTTTCTGATAATAACTTCTCAAATCGGGGCTGAAGCTTGAAACAGCTACCCTCATTTCTTTTTCTACATTGATTTATGATCTATATTTCGATTTGGTTACTGCAACTACAGAAAAGCCAGTTTCGCACAAGAACGACGTGGGAAAAGGTATTAAATTAGAATCTTCAAAGCTCTTATTACGTCACGTGCCGGTGACGTGAGCATACTGGTTCGCGACCCCCTGGGACAACGCCGCGACGCCCCAAGGTGTCGCGACGCACAGTTAGGGTACTCCTGGTTTAGACAGTATAGCTTGTCAAATACTGGCAAAACCTACAGTCTGACAATCAGTAAAAAAAAAAAAAACTTTTTTAATTTCTATATTTGAATTTATTTGATGGTTCCATAATGCTCTTATGCTTTAGTATTGCTAGTGTTTTCATTTATTATCGTATTATCTTCTCCACGTTGTATAAGAAACTTTTGTGCAAAATTTCATGCTTCTAGACCAAGTGATTTAGACAGTGCGTTGTTTGTGAGTGAGTGAATGAATGAATGAATGTAAGAATTTTAGGTAGGTAGTAGTTTGTCGGTATGCCAAAATTGGTGCGTCAGGTTGGGTAAATTAAGTGATCTAAATGTAATGATAATTTTTACCTGTAGGATAATACTTCTGAACACGTCTTCTGAAGGACGTTATTTCATTTTAGACTTCTAAACTTCATATGAAAATTAGAATTCAATGTCGCGCTTTTATAATTTCTAACGTGATAATACCTATTACCGTGGACGCCCACGTCCATAAAATATATGGAAATACGTGCACGTTATTACGTTATTGTGGACGGGAATTTAGATGCGTCTGGTTAATGTCATTACGTCAACGCTGGCTGTCGCTGCAAACCAGCGCTGGGGCTCTGTCTCGCATTGGGTCGTAGCATTATGATGAACGATTGCCGTTTTACGTGGATGTGACGCATATTTCCCCCCAACTTGTTCTTTTTTGTGTTTGTGTGTTTTTCTCTGCGTCATGTTTATCGCAAATAAACGTATTTTCTTTCTTATAATAATATATTAAGTAAAAAAAAGCACACTTTAACGATGAATATAATTAGAATTTGAAAGTTTCAAAACATTTCTAGTCGGTGGCACCCATATTGAACGAAGACCCACAATGTTACATTTAAGAAATAGCGTATATTTTTCTTTTATGTTTTTATAGGTTTTCATTACTTACGATTGTATTTTCAGCAGGTTTTAAATGTTTGTATAATGTAATGTTTTCAATCGTACGTTTACACGTACGATTGAAAAGAAAAAAATACATATTTTTAGACGATTCTATCAATATATTTCGATTCTGTTCGTTTTATAATATAGCGTTCCTTGTGTTCTTCTTCTAAGCATGTCAATGGCGATCTTGGTAGGGTCGCCCTAGAATTTGGCTACGAGTTTGGTACCTTTAAGCCAATTTGCACCGCCAATCACTAAACACGTTTAGCGCTAAACGAGCTCAGAACATCATTCTGTTTCTGTCATCTTCAAACATTTGACTGAAACAGAATTATGTTTTAAACTCGTTTAGCGCTAAACGGGTTTAGTGATTGTCGGTGCAAGTGGGTCTTAGTTGCGTTCATCACTTCCTTTAACGTGCAAGACAAGAGGACTTGCTGCACACGATATTAAGTGTCATATTGTTTGTGGAGCATCACCACATGTAAAGGCCCAGTGTTTTAAGCCGGATTTGGGTCTACTTATTAATTTTGAAAGGTATATAAATATTTAAAACACTATATATGTCCGGATGAAGAGCGACCTGAAAAAAAAATGGTCTCCTGTCTTATAGGCGTTAAATACGATCACCATTCATTATTTGATGGTTTCGGTGAGAAAATGATTAAGTGTGAGCTATTCAAATATGAAATAAGTTTCTTATTTTTTATATGAAATAAAAACTTCTTTACAAAAAAAAAATACTTAAAAAAAAAAACACTACAAAGTGAAATATAATTTCTGTAGTCGGTGTCTTTGGTTTAAAATTTTCGTTTTTTGCCATCGACTTTACTTTGTAGGATGCTTTTTTGGAAACAGGATGTTTTTTTTTTGTAAAAAAATGTTCGTATACCAATACTTGCTATGTAAATAATAGTGACAGGAAGTTATTATAACATCATCGATATACAACAAGTGGAAAAAATACGTATTATAGAAGCTAACTAAAAAACTACCAAAGCAAAATGTACCTATTCGAAATCGATCCACAATTGCAGGAGATATCGCGTAACAAACATACAAAAAAAATACATACGAATTGAGAACCTCCTCCATATTGAAGTCGGTTAACATGGTTAAAACTTCAATAGTTACCGTAAGTGAAAGTTGTTATGAATATAATCTAAAATGAAATCACGGCCATAAAGCGACAATTCTAGAATCAAATCGATTGGAATTCACATAACGTCTTCAGATCACCTACAAATAGGTACCTACCTATCTATAATTCTAAATTACGGTTGACTGAATGAAGTTTATATTTCTGGAAGCATGAGCTCAAAAATATATAATAAAATCAATAAAATTATCTACATCTATTCTGTTACCAGAAATGAATGTAAGAAAAAACTCGACATTTTACTAAAATCAACAATCAACAGAAAAACTTGTGGAACTTTAACATCTCGGAAAACACACACACACAACACACACCCCCACCTTCTCTTACTCAACATTAGCTACTCACACACAAAGCACTTATCTCAAAATGTAATCAATATACAGGGTTAGTTTTCAAAGACCAGCCAAATTTAAGGATGTGGTACAGACCATCAAACTGAACAACTCTCTCCATGGGACCAATGTCATCATCGCGAAAAATTTATAAACTGTCCCATAAAAAACTTCAATACCTACTTGACCTAAATGTATGGGACCGCTGATTTTTTTTTCGTGATTACGATTTTGATCCCAAGGAGAAAATTGTTCAGTTTGATGGTCTGTACCACATCCTTAAATTTGGCTGGTCTTTGAAAACTAACCCTGTATAATTTTCTTTTCTTTAAATATTTGTTAAAATCCCTTGGTTAAGTATTAGTCTTGGAACAACCTACCCTCTTAACTATTGCAGCTATCATCGTTTAACATTATTTGTCTTTGAATGTATTTGTTTTTTGTTCCCAATAAACAATTATTATTATTATTTCTGGAAGCACTTTAATTATCTTTACATAAAGTTTTTACGAAGCGACTTCTAATTCCAGACCAAATTTACAAGGAATACGGACTCCAATCTGAAACTACTATGAATAGCTAAGTTTAGAGGCTTCTACTAGGGAAACCGACTTGAGTAGGTGAGTTTAAATAGCTCGGTACCTAAGTACCGTGCTATTTAAAGTCACGTTAACATTACAGGTTTCTAATTGGATGCCCTGGTTGTGCTACTAACATTATTATTACATTATTTGATTGCCTATTAGTATTTAATACAGAAAGCTTTGATGGACTGTTGATGTTTTCTGAACCGGGGGATCGAACTCTAGTACATATAGGTTTTTAATACGCTTTTATGTGTCACGCTTGGTATGTATATTTGTAACGGAATCTTTGAACGTGATTTTCACCCACTTCAAAACGTCGAATTAAATTGAAACTTTGAACACTTATCAAGGACCGATGACAATAGCATAATTTAATAAGATTTTTGTGGTTAGACGAACTAAAAATTAGAAAATGAAAAATAGTTAAAAAAAACTAGCAACACGCTTTAAATAGAAAACCAAGTGCTTTTTACGATATTTTTATAATGACTCTACTTTTACCAATATCTGTCAATAAAATATTTATAACAATTGACATCAAGCACCCCACAGTTTTTTCCAATAAAATATTATTTTTTGTTAATCACACTATTCATAATTTAAATTTATTGAAAATGATTTTCTACTCCTAGTTTGATTTTATATTAAAGTGTGTTTTCAGTTTTTTAAACTATTATTTTTTTAAAGCTTAGAGTGCATTAAATTTGAGTTAAAATGGATTCGACTTATTTATAGTTATTTTTTCCTAAATATAAATCTTTGGCCTAGGCTTGGATTTCTTTTCAGTGCTAATTAACAATTTAACAAGCAAAAGCTTTTTTACAAAAAATCAATCGACTTCCAAAAAAAACACAAAAATGTGAAAAAAATAATTTCGGAAAACCTTTAATTTCGGAAGTCGGTGGCAAAAACGAAAAAAACAACCAAAGACACCGATTTTATTTTTCACTTTTTAGTTGTGGCACCTACCCCACACAAATTCGTGTACCACTAATTGATACGTAAACAACAGTGATAGAAAATTATTAAAACAACATCGATATAAACTAAGTGGAAAAAATACGCAGTATGTACTCGTATTAAGGATAACTCAAAAACTCCTGGTCAAAACTTGATCAAATTGATATGGGACCACATGAGAAGCACCAGCTTTCAACTAAAAAATAATCAGTTCACCTAGAAAAAAGTTCTGACACAACACGAAAAAAAAAACGGTCGAATTGAGTACCTCATGCTTTTTTTGAAGTCTGTTAAGAACAATGTGATTAGTAACAAATCTATCAGTAAAATCGAAATTTAACTGAGCATCATTCTAGAATTGTGAGCCAAATATATTCGACCGACATCCAAAAATAGATAAGTTAGATAGAAAATAGATTAGGTACTTTAGATGACGGACGAATTTTCTAGCTGAGGGTAACTTAACAGTTATGGAACAAATTAATTCTTTGGGTTTTTCAGAATAAGTAAAGGAGCTAACTAACCTACCGCTTATTATTTTAGTTTATAAAATCCGTGTGTCCGATGAGATTTTCCACCGGCAAAAATGTTAAATTTCAATACAAACGTTCATCCCCTATCTAACCCCTTTGGGGGAAGAAATGTCAAACTATCGCTTTATAGGCTGGCTGGGACATCGACGCGCAAACTGAAATCATAAATTCAGCATATGCTTCTAGACCTCCTAGCGTAGACAATTTTAGTCAGTAATAAAAATAAAAATAAACTGCTGTATCATAAAAAGTGCAATACCTAGGCGGTCAAAATATATGGCAGAACTTTTTTTTTTTAAATAACTGTCTAAATAAAACAACGCAGGGGAGCCACCGTAGGCGCGGGCTTGCGGACGGCGAGCAATGGGCAGCTCGCCGTCCGGTAAGGACCAGACCCGGGTCGACGGCGCATTGTGTTCCACGCGCGCCTCAAAGAGATGTCAGCACTAATTGACGGGGTCCGATAGGGCCGATGCCTGCCGGGGTCGCGGATTGTTCGAAAGAGTTACCGTGGCCCTGGCGCACAGGCAACGGAAGGAACACGGGTGAGTTTTAGTCAGTAAAAGTCTGACACGCCCTGCCGCTCCGGCCTGAGCGGGAGAAGGCATTCGATGATTTCCCACCCAAAAAAAAGGGGTACAAAATCATGTATTGTGTCCATGGTAACAGGTTGTGCGTTGATGTCTCTGTATAAGGAACCTTTATGAAAAGTTTCAAGCTTTCTAGAAGCATGAAATTTTTAAACTGCTGGAACTGAAGCCTATGCGTTGTCTGTCAGTGAGTAAATGAATTTAAGATTTTTATTAAGAGCGCAAATTCAATTAATAGCGAGGAACCGCGTGACACTAACCATACTTGTATCTTCTATTATATAATAGCGACAACAGTCTGTGAATTACTAATATTGACAGCTTGTCGCGTCTCTTACGCTGCCATGGCAACGATTTATTCTCGCCTGTCGGTCTGTCACTAACTCACTGCTTAGCTAACGAGAAGATAAATCTCAATGAGAAATGTTATTACAGATATCTTTTAGAAGTTAATGTAACTTGTTCGAATTTTATTCTTTGAAAAAGTTGCTACAAGACTTAACACATATAACATAACATCACGCCTGTAATTCGTACGGTTAGGCATATAGTGACCTTATTGGTGATGTTCTTCAGAAAGGTCAGGTGCGTAGTACTCGCAACCAGCGTGCGTGTATGACCAGGGGGCCTAAAATGGACGCTTTGGCAGAATCTTAATACGATCTGCGTACAATTCGTATATCCCGCAATTCATCTGTTTGACAGCTGCTATTTGACGTTAGACTTCATTAGAGCAATGCATATTTTGTGGACCATTTTACGAAACTTCATACAAAACTGTCAAACAGATGAATTTCGGGATATTAATTGTACGCAGATCGTATTATGATTCTGCCAAAGCGTCCATTTTAGGCCCACTGATGTATGAACGTAAACGAGGCAAAAGGAGTAAGTATGTAAGCATCGTAACAGGTGGCGTTCTGTAGTTCCTGCCTACCCGCATGGGAAGAAGGCGTGAGTTTATGTATGTATGTAGGCAGAGGCGTACCTTAGTACACCCACATTTCGCCAGTTACATATATTTAGATATATATGTTATAGGGGGCGAGCTTATTTATTTAATTTCAATTAATTTATTCAATTTGTTCATTCCATGTTTCACTCTAATCTAACGGTTCATGGCACATTTCAGGACACTTTTTTTTATAATAAAACTCTTTTGTGTCAACCTCGCCCTCGCCTAGTTCCACATCGTCTATCTTTACAAAGTTTCACATAGTATTTACGAAAATAAGTACAACTTTAGCACTATCACCTTTCCTTCATCAATTTCTCTTTTCCAAAAATATTTAACAAACACCCTACATCTGCCATAAGACAACACAACTAATTCTAATCGTTATAAACCCATTTAATCTCAAATCAATCAAGTCGGCATTATTGGCAGCCACCGACAAATTGCGTCGACCTCAATCAACATTGAATCAATAAAAAAGTAGGATTGTCCATCCCCCCTGTTGTTGACCCCCTCTGAGATAACATGACGCAGTGACGCACGATGCGTCAGAGAATGGGAAATTACGCAATATTGCAGATTCTCGAGCAACGTTTTGGTGATTTTTAGGGTTCCGTACCTAAAAAGGAAAACGGAACCCTTATTTTGTAGGGGCATGCACAACAGGGCTGGTTTATGGTTGACCGAGCTAGGGCTAGGACTGAGTCGTTGTATGTGGTGTGGATAGTCCACGTATAGTCAACAATAAGAAGTGTACAGGCAGCTTACTTGAACTACGTTTGTGTGCTAGAAAGTTAAATCTTTGACATCACTTTTCTTAGAGAGTATTAGTTTGTTGTTATCAGTTCTATACTATAAAACTAAAATAAAACAAGAAGTAGAAGTACTATCTATCACCTTATTGGTGTCACCAGTGCTGAATGCCTTATAAGCGTATCATATCGTTGACGAGGCACTATTATAATGATAACTTCTTGAAACATCAAAAACATCTTGAAGAAACCCTGCTTTTAATGGTCTGAAAT
The DNA here is from genome assembly GCA_916610205.1 of Griposia aprilina. Classification (NCBI taxonomy): domain Eukaryota; kingdom Metazoa; phylum Arthropoda; class Insecta; order Lepidoptera; family Noctuidae; genus Griposia; species Griposia aprilina. The sequence continues at coordinate 3,110,212 of OU744300.1, read as the reverse complement.
TGCAACAATGAGAAAAATTTCAGGAAAAAAATATACTTACACATAAAAAACCTTCGTTTTATTACCACAGTCGTGTTAGAATGGGATGTTTGTCCATAGCAACTCGTAGTTAATATAATTTCACGTAGGAATGACGTAGAGACGCGCCAGCAGACGCTCAGACTTAGTTGTACCTATTATTACAGTGAAGATAAATTTATTTTTTTGTTTCGATGACTTCGAAGACTTTTTGTCAATTAAATGGTTTTGTTTATTGTTGTATTTAAGTACCTACCTGCTTTTGGTACGAAATTGGAAATCTTATATACGACCAGACATTTAAACATATGTACGTCTAAAACCAACAATTTCGCCAGAAAATGTCGAAAGTAAACTTTTCAACAATTTGGCGAGACAATATCGGAAGAAAACTTTTCGGTTATATGGACTGAAATTGTTTCTTCTCTCTACACTGGTCGTGTAAGGGCCAAATTAAAGGCTTATCATTGCACCACAAATAATAAAATACATTTAGCTCTAAACGTATAAAAACTTATTTCTGTTTCTGGTTAATCGTTTGAAGATGACAGACAGAACGATGATTTAAATTCATTTAGTGTTAAATGTGTTTAGTTTGCGGTCCAAGTAGGCCTAACTCCCAGATCTCCTAACACCAAATTCTCAACCCATAGGGTGGGAACGGTGGGGGTGACAGATACATTCCATGAATATTATTAGGACGAAATTACTAAGTTTAATACGATTTAGTGAGAGTGGGCGTTTGCTATCTCCATTTATGTTTATTTAGTTAGATCTGTAATAATAGGTTGGGGAAAAAGTTTCCACTTTTTCAAAAATGCCATCCATTTTATCCGTAATAGGGCGACCAGAGCGACGTGCATCTTTGACATCAAAATTTCCGGATTGAAAACGCTGAAACCAAATTTGTGCTACTCTCACAGACACTGCACTAGGTCCATAAACATCGGCGACGGCCCCAGCCCTGACGGCGAGACGGCTGCCACCCCCTCCGCCTCCTAATGCTCCTCCGGCCGACGCCGAATGGCAAGTAGCCGGAGAGAAGCGGAAGGCTTCAAGGGCGGCCAAAAGGAAGGAGAGGCGGCAGCGGCGCAAGGAGCGAAGCGTCGCGGCTAGGCTCCGCGCTCCAAAGTCCGCAGCTGTAGTGATTACACTACAGCCGGATGCGGTGAAGAAGGGCGTGTCCTACTGCGACGTGCTCACCAAGGCAAGGGCGGCGGTGAACTTGGAGGAGCTAGGGGTCACCAATGGGATCCGTGTAAGGGTCACTGCGACTGGAGCCCGGATGCTGGAGGTCCCCGGTGCGGCCAGCGGCCCGACCGCTGACGCTCTGGCCGAAAGGCTTAGGGCGTCTCTAAATGCGGATGAGGCCCGAGTGTCCAGGCCCACCAAGTGCATTGACATGCGCATCGTGGGCTTGGACGACTGTGTGACGGAGGCTGAGGTGGTGGCCGCCGTCGTTAGGACTGGGGGGTGCTCTGCCGAGCAGGTGAGGGCGGGCACCATTCGTCCTGACCACACGGGGATGCGAGCCGTTACGGTGAGCTGCCCCGTGTCGGCGGCCAGAAAAGTCGCCGGGGAGGGCCGAAGGCTCCTGGTGGGCTGGGTTTCTGCGCAGGTGAAACTGCTGGAACCCAGACCTCTGAGGTGCTTCCGCTGCCAGGTGGGCAACCACGTGGGAGTGCAATGCACCTCGGAGGTGGACCGCAGCGATCACTGCTTCCGCTGCGGTCAGCCCGGGCACAAGGCCGGCTCGTGCAATGCCACGCCGCACTGCTTTTTATGTGCGGCAGCTGGCAAGCCGGCCGATCACCGGGCTGGGAGTAAGGCCTGCGCCCCACCTGCCAAAGCCAGGGGCAGAGGTAAACCCTCCGCAACCGCCGTCACCGCCGCACCCGCCGCCACTGCCGCAGCCGCTGCCGCCTCCATCGTCGTCACCGCCGCAGAAACCGCGGCAGGGCCCTCACAAGGGCCTCGGGAGGGGGCTAATATGGAGTGCCAATAATGGCCCCATTACGCCTCCTCCAGGCGAACATCAACCACTGCGTCGCTGCTCAGGATCTGTTGCTCCAGAGCATGGCGCAGTGGTCGATTAACATCGCCGTGGTCGCTGAGCCGTACTTTGTCCCGCCCAGGGATGACTGGGTGGAGGACCTGAGCGGCTCAGTGACCCTAATTTCGTCGGCCGCCGCCGGTACCCCGTCGCTCGAGGCAGTCAAGAGGGGACGGGGTTGCGTGGCAGCACGGTTCGGGGAGATTGTTGTCGTAGGGGCATACTTCTCCCCGAACAGAACTCTCGCCGAGTTCCACAACTCCCTTGCGGAGTTGAGAGTCGTCGTCGTCGGGTACCATTCCCTCCCCGTGCTCGTGCTCGGGGACTTCAATGCCAAGAACACGGCTTGGGGTTCCCGGTATACGGACACACGGGGCAGGATGGTGGAGGACTGGGCTCTGGAGACAGGCCTGGTCGTCCTAAACCGGGGTTCTGTCCCCACGTGTGTGCGGATGCGGGGTGAGTCAGTGGTGGACATCTCGTTCGCCAGCCCCGCTCTGTCGCCGCGTGTCATTGACTGGCGCGTCATGGAGGGGGTGGAGACGCACTCCGACCACCGGTACATCCGGTTTGACGTCTCCACCCAGACCTCGAGCGCGCTGGTCCGACAGGCCCCGAGTGGTCCGCGGTGGGCGCTGAAGCGGCTGGACCGGGAGCTCCTCCTGGAAGCCTCGATCGTGCAGGCCTGGGTGTCATCACCGGACAGGCCTGCTGATATTAACGACGAGGCGGAGTGGTTCCGGGAGGCCATGTCCGAAATATGTGACGTGGCAATGCCCCGTGTCCAGCCTGGACGCGCCTGGCGCCAGGTGTACTGGTGGTCGCCGGAGCTAACGTCGCTGCGCGAGGCGTGCGTTGCTGCGCGACGCCTGTACACCAGGCACCGCAGGCTCCGTATCCGCCCTCCGGATACGGAAATCATTCAGGCGGAGCTGTACGAGGGTTACAGAGCGGCGAAGACCGCCCTCCGAGCGGAGATACTGCGGGCCAGAGGACTGGCCCGTGAGGAGTCGCTGGGGACTCTGAACAGGGACCCTTGGGGACGCCCATACAAAGTGGTGCGGGAAAAACTCCGCCCATGGGCTCCCCCCCTGACGCAGAGTCTCCGGCCTCAGCTCATGGAGGGCGTGGTGAGCGCTCTGTTCCCTGCGCGAGGGGAGCACACTCCCCCGCCCATGGCTCCGCCTCCTGCGGTGCCAACTGTGGACCACGTAACCGACGACGACGACGATGCTCCTGAGGTGACCGAGGTAGAGTTGAGAGTGGCGGTACGTAGGCTGAGCGCCAAAAATACCGCCCCAGGACCCGACGGGCTACCTGGAAAAGCCTGGGTCCTGGCCTTGGAGGCTCTCGGGCCTCGACTTAGAGGGCTCCTAAGCGCATGCTTGGAGGGGGGCCAATTTCCAATTCGTTGGAAGACGGGGAAACTGGTCCTCATTAAGAAGACGGGGCGCCCTGCGGACTCTCCGTCCGCTTACCGGCCCATCGTGCTGCTCGACGAGGTGGGCAAACTCTTTGAAAGAGTCATTGCAGACCGCCTCGTCGGGCGGCTGGTGCGGGTGGGGCCGGATTTGGCGGACAGCCAGTTTGGTTTCCGCAGGGGGCGCTCTACGGTGGACGCCATCATGCGCGTGCGAGCCCTCACGACGGGGGATGCTGTGGCCCGGGGTGGGGTCGTCTTGGCGGTGTCTCTAGACATCGCCAATGCCTTCAATACCCTGCCCTGGAGTTGCATCAGGGAGGCACTCCGGTATCACCGGATGCCGACCTACCTCTGTCGCATAGTCGAGGCCTATCTGACGGACAGGGCCGTCATCTACCCTGGTCACCAGGGAGAATGGAACCGGCGAGAGATGTCGTGCGGTGTCCCACAGGGATCGGTCCTGGGGCCGCATCTGTGGGACATCGGGTACGACTGGGTGCTGCGCGCCGACCTCCCTAGCGGCGTCAGCGTCGTTTGTTACGCTGACGACACGCTGGTCCTGGCGCAGGGGAGGTCGCACCGGGCGGCGGCCGAATTAATGACACGCGGGGTTGCGACAGTCATTGAGAGGATCCGGCAATTGGGACTCGAGGTGGCACTGCACAAGTCCGAGGCCATGTGTTTTCATGGCCCTCGGAACGCGCCACTGTCGGGTTCCCAAATAATGGCGGGAGGGGTTCACATCGGCGTCGAGTCGACGATGAGGTACCTGGGACTCGTCCTCGACAGCCGGTGGAACTTCGTTGAGCATTTCCGACGTTTGGCTCCCAGACTGGACCGGGCCGGGGCTGCCTTGAAGCGGCTCCTGCCCAATCTAGGGGGTCCAAACGCCTGCCGGAGGCTCTACGCGGGGGTCGTGCGGTCCATGGCCCTTTACGGGGCACCGGTGTGGGCGCGTTCATTGAGGCTCCGACCAGCACGCCGGTTGAACGCGTCCCAAAGGGTCATGGCCATCCGGCTGGTCCGAGGATACCGCACGGTCTCCTGCGAGGCGGCGAGCCTCCTTGCCGGATTGCCGCCATGGGATCTGGAGGCAAAAGTCCTCGCGCACATTTGGGAGTGGCGCGAGGAGGCGAAACGCCGGGGCGTTACTCCGCTGCCGCGAGAAATCGCGGCACAGCGGACAGAGCTCCGGCGGGATCTCATGGCGGCATGGAGAGTGCGACTGTCGCAACCCAGCGCTGGGCACGCCACAATTGCGGCGGTAAGTCCCCTCTTTGAGGAGTGGCTTGAGAGGCGCCACGGCGTCCTCACCTTCCGCCTGACGCAGGTCCTCACCGGACATGGCTGTTTCGGGAGGTTCCTGTTTCGGATAAGGCGGGAGGAAACGCCCGGGTGTTGGCATTGTGTGGATCGACCGGAGGACACGGTGGAGCATACGGTGGAGGTCTGCCCAGCTTGGGTGGAGCACCGCCGTGTCCTCGTGGCGGCGATCGGCGGCGGCGATCTCTCGCGTCCGGTCCTGGTACAGGCCATGGTACGGAGCGAGAGGGAATGGGAAGCCGTCACCTCCTTCTGTGAAGCAGTAATGCTCGCGAAGGAGGAGGCGGAGCGCGTGAGGGTGCGGCAATCGTTGCGCCCTCACGACCCTAGTCGCCGCAGGAGGAGACACCCTGGGCGTCGGGAGTCGATAGCCGACTCCCGGCCACCGTAGGCGCGGGCCTGCGGACGGCGAGCAATGGGCAGCTCGCCGTCCGGCAAGGACCAGGCCCGGGTCGACGGCGCGTTGTGTTCCACGCGCGCCTCAAAGAGATGTCAGCATAATTGAAGGGGTCCGACAGGGCCGATGCCTGCCGGGGTCGCGGATTGTTCGAAAGAGTTACCGTGGCCCTGGCGCACAGGCAACTGAAGGAACACGGGTGGGTTTTAGTCAGTAAGAGTCTGACACGCCCTACCGCTCCGCCCAGAGCGGGAGAGGTCATTTGATGATTTCCCACCCAAAAAAAAAAAAAAAGGTCCATAAACATCGCAATTTTTTTTCGCGGCTTTCGTTGCATTTTTACCTTTTTTGTAATAAAATTTTAAAATGTATCGAATTTCTTCATTAGATCCACTCATCTTGACAGTACGAAAAACAAATGAAAATCACACATTTTCCTAATTTGAATTTGGAATTATGTTCTTTAAAATTGAAACTTTCAATGATACCAAAACCAGCCAGATACAAATAGTATAGCCAAAGAGATTTTATTACAAGTTCATACATACTATAATGCGAAAAGACTTTTTCCCCAACCTAATTATTGAGTTGTCTGTACCCTGCTTTGTGTCATGTTATAGTTTAGCAAGCAGCGGGATAATTGTTTATCACACTAACAGTAGGAATAGCTTTCATTTTGACAGTTCAACAACATTCATTGCGTGATTTACGTTGTTGAACAGACAAATTTTTCAAAAATATGAACCAATTGATTAGCAATAGGCATCAAAATGATTCAGATTGTGATTGATAGTGTGGATTAGGGTGTTGAAACAATAACCTTTAAACCTATTTAATAAAAAGGACAGGCGGCAATCCGACAAATTAAAAATTTTCGAAGTTTATTTAGTACGTTTTCAGCTTTATTAAACAGCACCTGCCGAGAAATTGTGACAATTTTGACATTATTTTACAAATATGTCGCATTGTCAGTATTGAGAGGATTACCGATGTGTTGTCGAACTTAGACACAAAATTAAGAAGACTCTTAGGTATGTTTTTCACGAGAACTAGAACGATAGAATATTTAAGTATAAGCCCCGTGGCCGATAGAGTTAACGACGCAATGCTGAAGAATGGATGGTTGGTGGCAGACAATGACTATGCATTTTATTTTTTTGCCAAATTGTTTTACTAAGCAACGGTAGATTTATTAGCAGTTAAATTAAAGGCTTATTAATAGACATAATACTTGAAAAACTATAAAATATTTTACTAGGTAGAGGTTAAGTGTTAATGAACAAGTAATCAACAAAGTAAAGTGGAAAACTTACACCACAAATATTACTCAACAAGAAATAAAATATCACCAAGATATTACATAATATACCATGTTTATAAATAGCCTGCGTCAGCTACAGGCCACCGCTGCCCGCGGGAGGTCTCCGCTAGTGGAGGTATTAAAGTTTACTTGATATACCTCCGTATGTAGCGGATAGGAAGACATAAGAAACTATTGTTGGGGTTATTTATAACTTTTTACCGGTTCCTATAAATTGGTGTTCGTTGTTGGAGCATCGTTCTCTTCGCATGTAGGCAACTTTTCTTTCAGGTTTTTCAGCACTTTTGGATATTTATCAAATGGACAAGCCATGTGCCTGATGGGATTTCCCATTAACGCTTTTGTGATGAATTTAGGGAGAGAGGGATGAATTAAGAAAATTCCTTTCTTAGTGATAACTTTCGTTATACATATCGGCAGTGGATAGGTATAATGGCTAAAGCGCCATAACCTGAAATATCAAGAATGAATTTTAAAGTTATTACTTTAAAGTTCATTCTTGAGTTTTCGTGTTTTAGCGCTTCAGCCCTTTTTCCACTGACGGTTTAAGGAACTCTTGCGCAAACTTTCATACTTCTAGACGTAGCGGTTTAGGCTGAACGTTGTCTGTTAGTAAGTGAATGAATTTAAGACTTTTATTTCTTATGTAGATTGAAACCTTCATCGTCTCACACTTATTTAAGTTATTAACGTGATGTCACTAGAGCGGCACGGTGACACTACAGTGACACCATAGAAGAGACGCTCTGTGACTTCCTCTGGCGTTGTTATTTTCGAGAAATTTAGTCTTATAAGTCGATAAAATCGGGTAATTTATTTTTGTATTAAAGCGACTTCAAAAATGGGAGTTTGTATTTGGCGAGTTTTTTATAAATGAGGTACACCGATTTCTTAGTGATTACTGAGCCGATTTACGTTAGTCCTTTTTAATTTGGTACAGGACGCCCGCGTGGTGGTTCCATAGAGGAAATATAAATTTTGCTTGAGTAGTTTATGAGTTAACTTCAATAATTATGTTTTTAATCCACAATGTTATAATACTTGATTTGATTACTGACAAATGCGTTCACTGACTGGACAGGTCCACTCAATCTGTATGGTTCTTTCCTCAAAAGACCATTTCAGATACCGATCTACATGGTCTTCACATGATCTGACCAAGATTATGTCTGGACTTTAAAAGAGACTGTGACCTCTTAGTTTGTTTCGGCCTTTCTTCTCAGAGTAGTCAGATAGGAAACGCCGACCTCATATAGTTTAAAAAATATGATTGACGTGTAAAAGTGTTTGTACAAACCTACTTACAGAAATAAAATCATTTATCATTTAATATTCACATAACAAGTTAATAGTGGTATACGAATTCGTGTGGAGTACCTAACACAACTAAAAAGTGAAAAATAAAAAAAAACTTGTTAAAAAATTTTAGTTTCGGAAGTCGGTTGCAAAAAAATTAACAAAACTAAAGACAGTCACTGACACGTATTATCCTGCTTACCGTCGACAGAGTGAAGCGTGCAGTTTCTTTATAAACTCTTGTCAAAATCAGTCCTAGGTTCGGCCCTCAGGGATCTGGTCGCGGGTCGTCGTAGGACAAAAACTTCATCTTATTTCGCCACGACATTGTCAACAATGTTCTCTTCAGCATTTTTTTGTTTATTTGTATTTGCCGCAGAGTATTAAAAAATAGAGGTGCAACAGTTGCCTTTCATTTTGTTTAGGAGTTAATACCTACAGCTGTTTTATTTGCTACCCACGATTTCACAACTTAAGTAAGTACTACTCTAGTCCTAGTAGATTTGAAATTTGTAGGGATATATTTAAGAAAGGAAACACGTTTTTTTCTATTCAGTATGTTGAGATTTTGGACCAAGATTGATCAAATTAGGAATCCAAATTCTCGAAACTGTAACGCGATTTCTATATTTTAAATGCTCTGTGGTTGCGAATGATCGTTGTTCTAAGGCGGGCCTTACACCTACAATAACATTGTGCAATACTTTTATTGTGCAATAATATTGAATCAACCCTTGCACTCAAACACACAATAAAATTATCGCAATAACATTGAGGCGTGAGCAAGACTTAGCCTAGTGTTCCGTGACAATGGTGCCGATTCTCTTGTACACCGAACAAAACTAACTAAACTATCACTAAAATTCCTTACTTTTGGCTATGAGAATGTTAAAGCTATTCTGCGAAAAAATATCTCTAAATTAAAAATCATATTTGACGGAACTAAAATTTTATTTGACAATCGCGACTCCACGTGGTACTTGTTTGCCCCACCCCGTGATTTTTTTTTAAAGCCCGTGTCACGCATGGTGGGCAGCCTCGACGTGTTTTATATGGATTTTTTCACTTATTTATGAAAAATATGAAAAAAATATTACCTACATGTAGAGTTGTAGGAGTTTAAGGGTTGCTAAGAATTTCATAAAGGGGGTCGAAATTTTCATTATTTTTGCGATAGGACACACCATTTGCGAGATATAAGCAAAATAAAATAAAAAAAAGATACAGTACTGTTTTTGCACCTGAAGTGTTGTGGTGAATTTAAGTCCATGAATAAAAAAATAAAAAAATTGTTGTCATGAACTAAAATTCGCGCGCTAGACGCGAAACTAAAAGTCGCGATTAAAAATAGCCAGATTTAGTTAGACAACCAAAATTTTAGGTGAAAAACGTCAAAAAGTTTAGTGAAAATGCCAATTTTGCTATTCTGAATAGCAAAATTGGCATTTTCACTAAACTAATAATTCAGTGTCATCTTAGTGCTTTCAAACTGAATTATAGTTAAGTTGTGTCACTTTAGTCTATTTCAGAATGAGAAATCGTCGTTTGATAGGAATTAACTAAATTTTAGTGATTTTTAGTCTAGTTTAGAGAATTTTGAGACAAGAGAATCGGCACCATTGTCAGGCTTAAAAATATTGCACAATACTGATCATACACGGTACAATGAAAAAATATGATGCAATAAAAATTAAACTCGCTCAATTTTTTGTGCAATCTTCAATGTTAATCCTAGACGGTCAAAAACATTGCACAATTTGTGATATTGTGCAATATATTTGATCGTCTAGGGCCCGCCTAAGAAAAAAAAAGGTGTACTCTCTGAAACTTGGAAAAAGTAAGTATTTTCTCATTAGGAAGGAGTTTTCTATAAAAGTTAAAAGAATTGGATTTACACTTCTTCGAATTGTAACCAAAAGTTCTCAACCTTATGAGGCGGTCGCTTTTGTGTGGTAATAAAAGTTCTATAATTTTTTTCACTCAGGTAAAAAAGAATAAGAGGAAATTCATCTTAACCGTCATTAAAATTAACGAGGTAGGTATAGCTCGCGAGTAGGTTCGAGGAGCGTTCAATGTATTCTACGTATCGGCATAAAAAAAAACGTAAATTCAATTCAATTTATTTTTATTTTTCAATGTAATCGCCCATTACCTTTATGCATTTATTACATCTCGAAATTGCCTTTTCAATACTGTGTAAAATAATTTTCCTCTTTCTCTGAAAAATGCGTATTTAATGCCGCCTTGAGCTCTTCATCGTTAGAAAATTGTTTCCCACGAAGGCCTTTTTTAAAATTCTTGGGGCTAGGTCCGGGCCCGGGCTCGGATCCGGGGGTCCGGGGTGGGAGGTTGATTTCATCGAAACCACAATCTCGCACAGCAGCCTTGGAAACACGCGCCGTGTGGACCGGGTGGTGTCGTGAAGAAGCATCACAGTGGTAGTCAGGTTACCCCGTCTTATTTGTAAATTTCGTAAAGTCGATGCGTAGGATCCTGCGTTTAAGGTTTCACCTTTTTTTGTGTACTTAATCAGCAAAATTCGCTTTGAGTCCCAAAACACTGTGGCCATTATTTTTTTCGGCAGACGGAACGACTTTGAATTTCTTAGGGGGCGCAGTACCCTTCTTGTGCCACTGCATGGACTCCTGCTTACTTTCAGGATTATAATAATGAATCCACGTTTCATCTTCAGTAACAATTAGAGAGCTAGCTTCATCTATAAGACTGACTGACCCCTTGACAATTCAAAAGTGCCTGTAATTGGTTTATTTGAAATAAATACTTTGAGTTTGAGAGAACTTCTCCACATAGGTCTAAAAACTCTCTCACTAGGTTCGCACTTGTTTTTGAGGCGTCGGGAGCATTCGTGGCGCCCATCTTGCACTGACATTTGAAAGGTAAAGAAGGTCATGATGAATAGTGTGCACGGTACCAACGGAGAGGTGGGTCATCTCTGCTATCCTTTTCATCTTCATTCGGGCATCCTTCAGTATAATTGTATGTATGTCACTTGGCTTAAGTAGGCTTTTATTATTTTATTCATCTTTTGTGTAGATTCTTCTATATTTTGTGAAGCTGGGAACGTTGTAGGCCTAACTTGTAGACTGTAGATTTGTAGACCTTTTTGTAATTGTTGAGAACCTTGTTGGCAGGCCTACACTTTCCTCCCATACCTATTAACACTGTAATTTTAAAACATTGTAAAAGCCACTTATTTTAAAAGAGTAACCGTAGTTTTTCTTGTCGGATCTTCTCCATAGGAAACGACCAATTGGAACCGTGCACCTAGCTTCTGACGTTTCATAAGTGCCCATGTAGGTTTATGTGAAATAAAATCTTTTTATTTTGATAAGCTTTTCAACTTTTTTCGCGTTTTCTTCCTTGGAGGCAGTAAACGGGCCGCCACGACGAGTGTTGTCTTCAATACTCTCTCTGCCCCTTTTAAATGCACTTGACTACTTTTGAACCGTAGATAACGAAGGTGCAGAATCTCGGTTAACAGCCACCATCTCTTCGTGAATAGTTTTTTGACTTTTTCGTTGATGGGTAAGGAGTTTAATAACAGCACGGTGCTCGATTTTCTTCAACATTGTTACGTTAGCCATTCCAGTTCTCGTTGACTAAGGATAACTAACAAACTAATGATCACAACTATATGATATGTTACCTTTATACCTTTAGATAATGTCATGAATTAATTAATTAGTCAAGTTACCCACATCATTAGTAAATCACCCCCATACCGAGAATACTTTTGAACGCCCCTCGTAGGTCTTACAGTAGGAGATTGGAGAAGTCTTCTTGGGATCATTGTGCTCTAAACTGAATGAAACGCGTCGGTATTTGTTAAGCATAAAGAATAACTTTTTACATCAAGGCCGGGGGCTGTCAGCTATTCAAACAGACTCTCGACTCCTTTTAGAAAGCCATCCGGGTTAAACCAGAGACATCTCATGACATCTGTTCGCCAAATTACGCAATTTCCATTTGACCATGAAGTTTTTAATGTTAAATTGACTGTAAAACCAGACATCTATACTATACCTAGTAAACGTTGGGCTATTCCGATTTTATTTCCTAGAAAACGATCTAACCACTTATCCTGCACAAGGGCGAAGGCGATTCTTATATATAGGTCAGTATGTCTCTGCTAATCCCTTTAAGGACCACCGTCGGGACTGTAATTGTACCGGTAGATTGCAGACTCATTTCCTGTAGCCTTCATCTATTTGTAACAGACAACCGTTAATTGTTCATCTAATAGGTACAACTGAGTAAAATTAAAGGAAACTTTTTGGTGTTTCTGGAATACTGTAGACTAGGTATTTTCTAAACATCACTTTGAAAATCGAAGGGCGTCGAAGTTTGAATCAGAGATAAATTAGTTTTAATTACTTTCGAACTGTAGGCGACCCATGGAATGAATGTGTATTATGTGCGACCGCAGACAGTTCTTCAAGCGAACTTTCTCAAGTGAGGTTCGGTTTCCTTTGGGAACATCTATAGGTCCCGTAATATAAGTACTTACCCATGGTTCTTGAAGACTTCGACCCTATTTTTAAAGACTTAAAGATAAACTCTCTTATTTATAAACGTTGCTTAAACTTAAGAGAAGTTCAAACGTCAAAAATGTATGGCCTAACCAGTTGCTAATCATTACTTAACTCTAAGCAATGTTTATAAATTTGAGGTGCTACTCTGAGCAAACCAAGTACGGACATATGGGTATCAAAAAAAAGCTTAGATATTCTAGTTTAATAATAAATAGGTTTTATTGACACAAACTACAAATTAATGTACAAAAGTTCAGTAAGAACAAATATTTTACGGAAATTCAACACATATTTTTAGTTTAACATTTTTTTACAGTTCTTTCGACTATGAAGTCGTAATGTAGTTTTAACACTTGTTGATTCTGTATGGTTTCAGCTACACACACGATTTTTTATTAAGGTATAAGTTCGGTAGTTTTCAAGTTATTACACTTTATGTTAGAAATGACCGGTGCGCGGTGCCGTGCCCGGGCGACTATAGTCGCCGTGACGTACGGCGTACCTGCAGGCGTTTGACGTGGACGTTAGAGCGGATAAGTCTTGTAATTTGCTTTCAAACAAGACGTTTTTTTTTTCAAGGCTTTCTTCGACGGTCATCACCTACCTACCGTAGATATGGTACAACTGAAACGCTGAATAAATAAGACATGTCAAAATAGGCGTTTTATTCCCGCTGCTCCTTGATTTTTCGCTCCATCCGGCCAAAAAACGCACCTCCTTGAACCCACCTACGGTTAAATCTATTTTGAGCGCTCGAAAGGCGATACAATTTGAATTAATTAGGCCTTCAGTCAGATGTTTACGGTTTCCTTGACACCTTGACTTAATGAGCGCCGATAAGTGATGACATACCTACGCTCTTTAATGTACCTATAGGAAATGTTCAGTTTTATGTGTTCCGTAAAGGTGAGAAGAAATATGCTACATCTATATTGTATATTATTGTATTATTGTATTGTATATCAGTATTGTCGTTGAGTCTGGGTTTGTGCCCGGTTGATGGCAATAGGCTCGCCCCCTATTACATGGGACTTAATCATAACTGGCGAAATGTGGGTGTACTATGGGTACACCTCTGCCTAACCCTTCGGGGAATACAGGCGTGATGTTATGTATGTGTTGTTATATTGTATAAAGATACTAGCTGCGCTCCGCGGTTTCGCCGGCATAAGTCTCGATCCCGTAAAAATAAAAATCCTGATAAAAATCGGTCGAGTCGTTTCGGAGGAGTTCGATCACAAACATCGTGACACGAGATTTTTTTATATATAAATACATACACTATACAGGGTGTAAAAAGACCTATCACATAGCCGTCAACTACGCATTCTGTACATGAAACTAAGTAACATAGCACAAAAATAATTGCTGGGAAACGACTGTTATACGGTAGTGCGCAACGTAACGCACGCAAAACATTGTGCTTATGGGTGCATGCAACGGTACAGGGGTCGTGGGGGTATTTAAAGTTGTGTTATAAACATAAAAACTAGTTTTCGTAAAAAAAAAGTCAGTAAAAGTTGGAATCTTGACCTACAATATTTCCGAAACCAGACGGTTCCCAGGTATGGTCCAGTACAAAAAAAATAACAACGACGGGAGTACAAGTGACTCTCGGCTACGTTAGGTGTCTTTTTACACCCGTTATGTATAACTATTATTATAAATTAAAGTCGCTTTTCGTGTCTGGCTGTGTGACCACGTTGTTCTTCCAAACTACGTAACGGATTCTAATGCAGTTTTCCACATCTGTTAGAAAATTTATTCCGGAATGTTTGTATGTTTATACATTCATATTTATGTTAGAACTAATAAGGAAATCTTAATGTTTTGTCAAGTCTCAAAAACCGTGCGAAGCTGGGGCGGGTCGCCAGTCCTAACTAATATTATAAATGCGAAAGAAAGTTTGCTTGTTACGCTTTCACGCCAAGACAGCTACACGGATTTAGATGAAATGGGGCACACAGATAGACCATAACCTGGATAAGAACATAGGTTACTTTTCATTCTGGATCGTGGCCAAATCGCGGGTCGCGGGGGGTGTCGCGGGGGGGGGGGGCTAGTTTTAAATAAAGTAAAAATCTATTATTTCAACATCAAAATTACAATATCGGATAGCGTTGGTCCCAAACTAGGCACAGCTTGTATCATGGGCACCATTAAAATAAAACATTTAGTTTATTTTATCAAATAAAAGTTGAAATTCGCGACATTAAAACTAATTAGTCTCTTCGGAACGACCAAACTACAAATACAAACTAAACGACGCCATATTAATAGTTTGTCAATAGATTTAGTAAGGAGAGGTTATTATATTTTTATTGTAAATACTGTAATTTCATATTTGTTAATAAAGATAAATTAGTTATTAATAGTTTATTTATTTATTTGCTAACATGTAAAACACTGGATAGTAGGCATGCATTAAAATTTCATGACACAGTATTCAGACATGCTCCCTGTAAGGGCTCTGCAATTTGCTTTGTATCAATTTTTTTTTTTTTTTTTTAGTTCAAACTAAACTAATTAAATATTACGTATGCTATTTATCTGTCTTTTGCTATTTGGTGTTAAATGCTTCATTAATTTGTCAATTGGAAACGTATTTCAGCAACCCGTGTGACTCGGTCTAGGATTGAGTTTCGAAAAATATTTTTGAAACGAAGTTCTTTAACACAGCTTACGGTAGGTGTTAACTGGTAGAAATCGTCTCGTAACGAAAAAGCGTTATGCTCTATGCGACTATACATAATATTAAAATTATTTATTGCGATATATTTATTATTAGACCATTTATATAACTTTCCAGCGCATCCAATGTTCCAAGAATTATTTTACGTAAGTTTTTCACAATAAAATGTCGTACCGTCAGACTTCAGCGTCGTCTGACGACTTGAAAGATAAGCGGCTTATGCACTTTACTGCTTTTATTCCATTTCCTTTGTAGATAAACTGGAAACCTCCTTTCATATTTCATTTTTATTTTTATTGCTAGTTATAGTATATAGTATTATAGTATATTTTATTTATCTGTATTTGTTACCTGTCTGTCTGTCTGTGTGTTTGTGTGTGTTTATTACCTGTGTGTGTGTGTTGTGTTGTGTGTGTGTGTGTTTGTCTATTTGTGTGTATGTGTTTTTGTGTGTTTTTTTTTGTTTTTTAATTATCTGTGGCGTTTCAGTGGTCGCTTTTGTGAAGAGTTGGGCTGTTTACTAAGAAGACCATTGGCAGTTTGTGTTATATAAAACGAACAGCAATCTGTTCGATATTTAAATGTCGCTGGTAGTTTGTTTGCTTTTCAGCGAGCACCATCGACAAAATTGTTTATTTTTTTATGTCAATAGTAGATTTTTGTGAACGTTTTTTCATAATCTGTATTACTTATTTTAATTTTATGAGCTCTCACTGTTAGGAATGGTTGAGAAAGGTTAAATATTTTTTCGTCCTGAATTGTAGTTAGCTAAACCATATCTCATATGCTGGAGTGTCTAAGTGTCCATATACCTGCACTTCTGAGGAACTTAAAAACGCCACTGACGCCGCGATTGGCGTGGCCGCCTACTGCGCCCAACTCATATCATACTCATACTTAGGGTTTGGAAAGTAGCGACAGTCTCAAAGTCTCGGGACACGAGACAACCCGCGATCAAAGTCCCGGGACGTCCCGGGACTTCGAGACTTCTCACAATAAAATAAGAATAGAATTACATTTATTACTGTATCATTTTTTTTTTTTTTTTTTACATTTTCTTTAAATTTTTTGATTGACTGTCCCATTTGAATTTGAATATCAAGTAATTATTCGTTAAGCTAATAGATGGCAGAGTGCGGGGAGCCAGTAATAGTACATTACCTACTGCCGCGGTCTGTAATGACTGCGTTGCTAGCAGCGCTGACGATGGCTGAAAGCGCTGCGTAGCGCAGCTCCAGGCTAAAACAGCGCGGTCAGCATTACAGACCTTGATGGACAAGCTGGAATAATGGGCAAGATCGAAATCGAGGCCTTTATAGCGTGGACTGCAAGAGCTGCAGTGATGACCAAGCTCGAAGGCCGAGAGCGTAGCTAACCTAAGCTCGAGTTTTACTGTACGTGTCTGAAAATTGTAAGCCGAATCTAAAAATAAGCGGGTGCTGCTTTAAACTAAGAATATCTTCTGATCGTCTATCACACCCACGGGCTTAAAGGATGAATGATATGCGTAGGCGACGGCCTCCAAATACAAATAAACAAATTACAAGATTTTTTTTTTAGTTTTTAAAAGAGCACGTGCTTAATAAATATCAACAAAGAATATTTCAAAGCTGTATTTAGGAAAATAAACTTATGACAATATAAAAATGGATTTTAAGATACACTCTTTTGCCCGCGGCTTCGACCGCGTGGAGGTCGGAAATTACCCCACTATTTTATAATATGTCTAGATATAGATTACCCGTTAGACAAGAAACTTGTGAAGAATTTTAAAACAAAAACTGCAACAAATTTATTTTGTTAAAAAAAAAGTATGCTTAAGGATCCGGACACCCAACTACAAATTCGCCTAGTGCAAATTACCAAAACGAGAGATTAGGCGACCCGATCCAATTATTCCGCGTTCTTTAGGAGTATAGCGATTCATGTCTTGTTGACGTATATTTTGTATCTGTTTACTTCTCAAATGTCAAAGTAGAATTGACATTTGCCGCCATTTGCAAAATTTAAAGCATCTTCCAATAGGGTGATGACTTTTGCGCCACCTGTGTTGTTTTGTGTACCTACGTTTTATACCCTTCACAGATGCTAAGGAATCTTTGCAAAATATTCATGAAAAAGTATTAAAAATGCGACGGTAAAAGCCTTATAACACTACGCGATATTCAGGAACCCTTTCTCTAAATCTGGATGGTGTAATAAGAGAAAAGGGGGTAGGGTACCTAATAAAAAAACACGTCACCTAAATATCGGGCCCTAAATATCGTGTACGGGTTTAACTCTGTCTTTCACCTTTACGCACCTAAACTACTAAACCAATCGTCATGAAATTTTTCAGATGGCCTAGGTCCTGGAGAAACACTTTTCATCCTGCATGCAGTACAAGCTGACCCGATAAATGTTGTCCTGTCCAATACAAAAATCCCATTACACATTTTTGTCAAATTTTCTTTGCATAATAACCTAATTCGGACTATTACGAAAATTAAAAAAAAAATTAAAAAATTGCCAAATCGATCTAGCCATGCTCAAGTGATGCGCTTACCAATAAACAACAATTTTGTTTATATAGATGATGAAATACAAAATACACACTAACGAAGTCGGGCAACAGCTAGTGCTTCTATAATTATTATGTTATTAAATGCTTGCCTCCTGACTTAATCATAACTTTCAAAAAAAATGTGCACCTATATGCCATGGTACTCCGTCTACTCTTTCAGGGGAAACAGGCGTGGTATTATGTCGAATAGCTTTAAAAAGTAAATGGACTGATCGAAAGCTTTATGTAAAACAACTGAAGCCCATTGGTGTGGACTGAGCTAGAAACTTACACATTACATAATGGTATAGTAGACCTCGAAATTTCTTTACCACTTTTCTGCTTTTGGTAGAATGCCATTTGCACGACATAAAGTGACAAGGTCATATTCATGTTCATTAATTGCATACCATATTGTAAGAAAGATGTTACAAAAGGCTTACAGCTAGTTACAAAAATATAGCAAAATAATAAAATTAAAACTACAAGAAACAAAATTAAAACTACTACTATACTAATATAAAAATAAAAAATCTAGGTATTTAAATCAATTTAACAATAAAATAAGGGTATAAATAGTTATAAAGATTAGATGGTTACAATTTTTTATAGCATTTATTAATAATTAGGTACTGAGACCAATATTACAAAAACAAAGAATTGCTTTGTTTGCAAGTTAATAAACTTTTCTTTTACACCATTTATGTGTGTTGCTATTTTGTTTACTACCATTTTGTTGACATTTCAATACTTCATTCCACAGTGTGAACATACAAAAGTGGTAGGTTTTACAGAGAAATGGTCATTATGGAGGTCTATTTGTCTTGTGACAGTTAAACAGTTTAAAAACCTTAGTGAAGTTTCAATTTACTGAGAACTGTTATCAAAAGTGGCTCGTCACTCAGTAACAACAGCCACATGGGTCGAACGATCAGGTTAAGCTATGCTTGCCGCATTTGGTCTCTGGATGGATGACCATCTTTACATACCGAGACCCCTCCGTGCCTCGGTAAGCACGTTAACCCGTTGGTCCCGACTGGCATTCGTGGATATTTGATAGTTCTTACTCGTTAGAAGCCTGAAACTTTGACTGTTTGTCAAAGTTTCAGGCTAAGTCTTACCAAGGGATATCGTATTACTCAGTAACTGGGTTGTGAAGGTCAGATAGGCAGTCGCTCCATGTAAAATACTGGGATTATGTTGTCAAAAGTGATAAAGCAATTACGAGGTCGACTTTCGATATACCTACCCAAAGTGGGCCCAAATTGTTCGTAAGACCCTTAAATTCCCGTACGTATTATTATTACAATATACTTACTTAAGTATAACTTAATGAGCAAATAGCATGGACCTTTACTTAGCACACACTTAAGAACACTCAACATCGAGCTTTCATTTAAATGCTAAAAGTAAGTTGGACTTGTATGTAAGTATTTTCCGCACATTGGATTTCTAAGTAGGTACTTAGAAATCCAAACAAAGTCAAACAAGCAAATCAAGTAGAACTATATACCCAAATAGTATAGTATATAGTTTTACTTGATTTGACGTAGAACAATGGCAAATAATACATGTTAGGGTGTTGACACATGAAAGCAAGCCTTTACAGCCCCTGCAGTCTCGACATTGGACAGCGACAAAAATCGGTCGCAAAGTCGTATCGTTGTCAAATTCCTTTAATAGATTCTCAACTTTATTTCGAAAGTATAAGGTTGAAAATCTATTAAAGACATTTGACATCGATTAGACTTAACGACCGATTTTTGTCCTTATATTTGTCGAGACTTCAGGGCCTGGGCACTATACTCACTATGATACATTATTTTTAAATGTACCTATAACGTTTGTAAAAACTTGTTCTCCCCGACATTGTCATAATTTTTTGTACTGGACCATACCTGGGAACGTTCTGGCTATGGAGATATTCAAGGTCAAAGTTCCAAGTTTTTTTCGCAAACACAAATTTTGAAAGTCTTATAACTACCCCAAAAACTCCTGTACCGTTGCATGCACTCAAAGGCACAATGTTTTGCGTGCGTTACATTGCGTGCTGCCGTAAATAGCGATTTTTATTTAATGTTACTTAGTTTGATGAATGCGTAGATGACGGCTATGTAATGGGTCTTGTTACACCCTGTATATCAATGTGAAAGGCTATTGTGGTAACTCTTCTATTAAATGTCAATTCTCTGCTCAAATAATGTCAAAAAAAGTCTACAGCTATGTCCCTCATTCTTTCAAGGGTCCGGACGAATCCAATAAAATAGGGTCAAACAAAAAAGTAAGTTGAAAATTCAACAGTTTTGTGATTTGCTTTCATTTCTATTCGAACATCTGCTGTTTTTTGGATGTGGTGGTAAACTTTTTTTTTACATAAGTAAGAAATTATTGAGTTTTATTAAGTTACAGTTTTTTGTTAATATTATCAGTGATTTGGGTCCCACTGCAAGGCAAAGGCGTCCCTTGCCTCCTTCCTCTTGTCCCTATCTACTGCTGTTTCTTGCCAATCGTTGTCGCACTCTTTTGTACAGAGTTCTAGCTAAGTTATGGTAATCGTATGTATAGTGGTAAATCAATTATCAAAAAATGGGAACCATTTTTGTTAATGGTTAAAATGCTCAGTATTTATTCCATAGTCCACTGTGTGTCTGAACCTTTATGCCCAGAGTATTATAACCAGAAATAGCCCCGGGCTACCCTTTGTACTTCAAACATAAGTAACGAGATTTTATTAAAGCCATTTTAATCTTTTTCAGGGAAATTCTACAATTGTAAGTTATTTCGGTAGCTGAAAACCTTTCTCATTAAACTTTTCAAATAGTGAATTCTTTCAACTTTAAACAGTTTACTGTAAATCTATATACATATTTAGGTATATAAAACACAAAAATTGTTTCTACCTATGACCGTTATAGACTTTGAAACTATTCTACCGATGTGCCCCAAACTGTTTTATTAGAAAGGCAATAATACGAAATTGGTTTTAGACCACTAAAACAAAGGATTTTTTAAAATCTAAAACTTCATGAATGGACCGAATGTGCCTAATACATTGTTTTATTTTAGTAGCACACGCCGGATATCCGCTAGTTCACTATATTTATTTACTGATGTAAAGAAATATAGTGAACTAGCGGATAAGATTTAGTTTTAAGTTAACATATTACAGAGTTTAAATTAAAAAAAAACATCGTTCATTGAGGCTTGCACGATAGTCTACGAAATAATGCTTATATTAAACACACAAACACATAAACTCACGCTTTCTTCCATGGGGGTAGACAGAAACTACAGAACGCCACCTGCTACGATCCATACATACTCCTTTTGCTACGTTTACGTTCATACATCTTGTCATACATGCACGTCCTTCTGAAGGGCGTCCCTCTCGGCGTTTCCGCTCATATATAATAAACGTTGTGATTTAATT
This sequence comes from Griposia aprilina, assembly GCA_916610205.1. NCBI lineage: Eukaryota > Metazoa > Arthropoda > Insecta > Lepidoptera > Noctuidae > Griposia > Griposia aprilina. Next base: position 3,089,164 of record OU744300.1, on the reverse strand, counting down.
CAAATGTTGGCGCTAATTATTTGCACGAGTATTTAGTAAATAAGTTCTGTAACTCAAGTGGACTGTCAGTAGTGTTAAATACGTAAATAGTAAATAATAGCGTGAATTATTATGATATTTTGAAATTGTTTACGATGCAGCTACATTAATATTTAATCATTACAGTCTTTTAATAAAGCGGTTAAAGTGAAAAATAGATCGCTTTTAGCGATAAGACCGCCCATTGTGTCACCCTGTGTAAAATATCTACATTTATATATGTAATTTTTATGGTGTATATAATAAAGAGTATTCTATTCTATTCACTCCGGAGTTCGTATATACTGTAGTTAACATTCCCTCAAAATGGCGCATGTAACTATTACATATTATTATAAAAAACCAGCCTATTACGTGTCGGATCACGTACAATGAAGGATTCCGTAGTTGGGATGTGTGTAGCGGCATCTCCAACGCCATATGCGAGCTACGCGTCACACTGACATCACGCAAAATCCTGCATCGCGCAAGCAGAGTTTACCGCATAACTAGCACATATACAACGTCCCAACATCAAATGTCGGGCAGTTGCCCACCAGATACGACTCCCGTCTGGTCGGAGGATCCTATACCTTTTCTTTAGAGGATGAGTGAACTTTATACCCTGTTCCTCATACCTCTATAAATGTGTTTCAAGAAAAAACTTAACATTGTAGTTAAAAAACGTGTTCTCCCTTACGTAGATATACGTCACTATGAAATCTTCAACTGCAAAAAAAAAAATAGTTTGTAATCGCATTTTTTTTATGTGTTTAAACTACAAATTAACGATTTTCGGATTTTTTCCTTTATTTATGTTGTGAGACCTTGCTTCTTGACAAATTTCATGATTCTAGGCTAACGGGAAGTACCCTATAAGTTTTGATTTATTTGCGAGTATCAAAATATGTCGCAAAAATGGCCGTAAATTTTTATTGCTTTGACTTACAAGCTTAATTTTTAGAGCTTCAAGAGACCGTAGACTTACCTATTTAATATTAATTTCAACTTGATAGCTCTTCGTGTTCCTGAGAAAAAGGATCTTGACCGACTGACAGACCGACAGACGGACAACGAAGTGATTCTATAAAGAAAGAAAGAAAGAAAGAAAAATATTTTATTCGCGACACACACAAGAAATCCGAACAAAAATAATAATTAAAGGAGCATTTAAAACTAACAAAATTAACATAAAAAGAACAATAAACAAGTAAAAATAAAAGACCTATGCGAGGCCAAAAAGGGCTCCTATCCAAGCATAATGCTGCGATATTAAAAAAATAACCGCAGCTCTAAGAGTTCCGTGTTTTCCTTTTGAGATACGAAACCCTAAAAATTATGAATTCAAAGTCAATCAGTGTCAGACCCAGCTGCTCGTCTATGAACATCTGCTACGCCGTAGTCACCGGCGTAGCTCCTGCGTAGCACATCTACGAATATACGTAGCCATAGTTTTATGGGACAACATTTTGTTCATATTCCTTTTCTATAAGATGCGGAGGAAAGAGGAAAATGTCGTGAGGAAAATTTCGAGTATGAATGTGGATGGCTATAAGAGTAGGGGAAGACCAAAGAAACGATGGATGGACTGTGTGGAAGATAATATGGTTAGAAAAAGGGTGAATACGGAGATGGCTAATGTATAGATATATAATTTATAGTCCTCCAGATCGTATTTCGGCCATGGCGGCCAATCTCAACGGAAACTAGCCTCCGACGCGGGAGATGTTATAGTGCACAAGTGTGTGCGCAGACACAGGTGCACTCTCTCTTCCCGCACTTTCATATTCCGATGGGACGGCAATCCGGAGAGAGATCAGGCGCAGGACCAACGGCTTAACGTGCTGTCCGAGGCACGGGGGTATCACACCACCAACTTCCGAACTCCGGGCTGTTACTAAGAAATTCCTATGGAAAAACCCCACACAAAAATAACACTTTACCCGACCCAGGACCTTACGCTCAGCAGTCGCGCTTAGAACCTCGAGATCAACGGGGCAGTTAAGATGGCTAATACATAGGTATGGAAGAAGACACTCGGCGTCGACCTCAAATAAATTTAGATAAGTAACGGCAAGAGAATGATGATAAATTTTCTATAAAAACACATTACCACTCCTTTGCGTCGTGCAGTCGGGTAAAAAGGCCTTAGATTCGTCCGATAGCATTTTACTTTTATATCTATGGCCAAACATGGGTGCCCACTGCCCACAGTCCAGTATTATGAAACGGACTGTCTAAAGGGTGTTTTGTAACCATGTTTTATTGTCAGATGGATAAATGATTAATGATTTTATTACTTCAAGTAGGTTTGTACAAACACTTCTGCACGTCAAACATAAATTTTATAAAACTAGATGAGGTCGGCGTTTCCTATCTGACTACTCTAAGAAGAAAGGCCGAAAAAAACTCAGACGTCACAGTCTCTTTTATAGTCCAGACATAATCTTGGTCACATTATGTGTAGATCATGTAGATTTGTGACTGAAATGGACTTTTGAGGAAATAATCACACAGATTGAGTGGACCTGTTCAGTCAGTAAACGCATTTGTGAGTAATCGCGCAGCTCAATGAAAAAATTCGTTCGTTTAATTGTCGACAGGAAAAGTGCCCAAAAGCCTGGCAGCATTGCCACGTTGTTTGGCGATGCTGATTCTTTGACCAAAAAATAGGCCAGCCCTCTGGTCACGTGAACAGTCGAACAACCGCTTGGAAATGTCTCGAAAAACTAAGTGTTTCAATCCCAAATGAGTCGAACATATAAGTTCCAATAAGATTGGAATATTTGCGCCGTTTGAAATTTTCCGCCTGCAGCAGCCGCCCCAGCACAGCCCATCGTGCTAGGAAGATAGTAAGGCTCAAGGCCTCAAGGGTGCAGAAACATGTTGCATCCCACACCAAAGGCCGATCTAACTTTATGTTATTGATTGTTATTTATGTTAATATTTATTGGTATGATTTTTTTTCTCTTTGAATATTAAAGGGTAACAGTATCAAAACTTTTCGTTTTTTTGTTTTTTTTTGTCATGGTATGGTTCGGTGTATTGGGCTCAGGGCTTTACAGTAAAATTAAACTACTTCATGTTATAAATAACCTGTATCTTAAGCGTCAGTAGAGCTCACAACGTTGCTTAACAAAGTTATATCGCTTGCCGCGATCATGTTACTAAGCCTTTAAGCTTTGCTAACGATTAACTGATAGTAGGGAATATATAACTGAGTTTTATGGAGCGAAGAGGAAGAGTTTATTGATGCTAAGACGGATTTTGTAACATCTTGATTCAAAAGAGTGTCCTTTGCGTTTCTTGTCCGTTCTTCTCCATAGAGATTTACGTTTTGAAATGGGCAACAAGCTTTCTAACTAACAGACCTACTCTTTGACCTGTGAAAACTGCCTATAAATGGTTTCATTGAAATAAATGCTTTCAGTTTTGAGTTTGTGATCCATTAGGAATTTCTTAGTAACAGCCTAGAGTCTGGGTTTGTACCCGGTTGAATACCATAGGCTCTAAACAAAGATACCAGTAACTGCTTTCATTTTGCATTGGACTATTTGTCACCGCCAGCAGATTTTTTCTTCCTTTCTCGCATTTTCTGTTAGTGAAATGTATCGATACATTTACATTTTTTTTTAACTCTACTTTATTAGATGTATACTTCCAAAGTGCTTTTTTTTAAATTGATAGGCTTACTTTTGCCCATCGCTACCTTGTTTTTCACATACAATCCATGTCAATATTGGCTAGCTTCACTATAAAAAGCTTTTCACAGAAAAGGGCAATTAAATACCCTTTTCCGTGACTGCCAAAAAAATCGAATATACAAACAGGAAAATGAATCCATCCAAAAAATAAACGGTGATACTGCCTAGAGGCCGGTGACGTCAGCCGTAGATTACGTGCCTCGGAGGATATTGTACCTCGGATGATATACGGGCCGACGAGCGACAACGTACCACTGATTGAGTTTCATTATGAGTGTCAAACTTTTTGTACCTACCTAGTTATTAAGTGAATGATGTGGTCTCCTGTAATTGGAGGCGCACACTGCTATTTGTCCCTGTGTTGGTTAACATGCATGTTATTGTGTAGCCTCTGTTGGCGATCCAAAATAAATAAATAAATAAATAAATAAATTATACGCATAATTATACATGTTGTGTACTTAGAATATGGAATTTATAGTTCACTAGCTAATCAGACAAACGTTATCCAGTCCAATTTTCGTAGTTACTTTTTGCCTTTCTTAAAACTACTGTGTTTCCATTTCATTCTTTTATTTTTATTTGTATAAGTTTATACGTCTTGAACAGGCTCAATAAATTAATAGCAATTATATAACCTGGGGAAGGGCGGAGCATCCTAACAAAAATCTAAAGTACATACATCTTTTATGGGGTACTGTGTTAAATGTTACAACAAAATACCTTGTGATATATTGCAATTAAATGAAATAAAACTTAAAACTCATATTAAAAGTACACTTTGTAAACAAGCATATTACAAATTAGAGGATTATATCCTAGATAAAAATGCTTGGTAACATGCTGGTCCTGCTCCATAGGACAATCTAGAGTCTAGACAAAATCAAACTGGTTGCTAATTTAATTGTATAATTTTTATGACATTGATTTTTACATTACATTTAACTACTTTAACTCACACACTAAATTATTACTTGTGAAATTTTGGAAAAATCATTTACTTTTCAATATTTGTAAATATGTGAGCACCATGTATCTATATCATATTTGTTTTTCCCGTCATTGCGTTCTATTTCATTCTTTTTACCTATTGTGGTACGAGTATAGTAATTTTATTCTATGTGCATCGTCTTCACATATAATTATATAATTAATGTATACATCATATTATAAAACATTTTTAAAAGAGTAACGGTGGAGTTTCTTGCCCATTCTTCTCCATACGAAAATACCTTTTGGAAGGGGCAACTAGAATCAATTCTATGTTTTTGTAAATTTTGACGTCCAAAAGTGCCTTTTATGTGCCTATTTGAAATACATGAATTGACTTTGACTTTGACATGCTGAGCACGAGGTCCTGGGTTTGATTCCCACGTCGGGCAAATAGTTATTACGTTTTTCCATCTGGAATTTTTCAGTAGCAACCCAGCGAGCGTCAGACTCTCGCTGGGCTGCTACTGAAAAATTATTGATACATTAATTATATAATTATATGTGAAGACTATGCACCTAGAATAAAATTACTATACCACAATAGGTAAAAAGAATGAAATATAACGCAATGTCAGGAAAAACAAATATGAGATAGATACATGGTGCAAACATGTCTGTACCTAATAATGTTGTTACCATCCTATATGCATGTCTTTTCTTGTATGTATGACACATGTTTAAGCAAATAAATATTATCTCTCTCTCTCTTTCTTTAAGTAGGTTTGTAGAAACACTTTCACATGTCAATCATATTTTTTAAACTAGATGAGGTCGACGTTTCCTATCTGACTACTTTGAGAAGAAAAGCCGAAACAAACTCTGAGGTCACAGTCTCTTTTAAAATCCAGACATAATCTTGGTCAGATCATGTGAACACCATGTAGATTGGTGTCTGAAATGGTCTTTTGAGGAAGGAAGTATAAGTCAGTGCCTTTTTCAGTAATCGTGCAGCTCATCTCAGAACTTAAGGAGCTCAACGATTCGCCGAATAAAACCAAAGAAAGGACATTTGGGTAGGCCACATAAATTACTCAAACTGCCAGATTATGATTAAAACAAAATAAGAAAAAAAAACCGTCTTCCCGTAAAAAATGCGCAATCAGTTGATTGACTTACTACGGGAAAACCAACTTTATTTTTCGTATTTCGACGCATGTTCCTGAAATGTAAACTTCGTGTCTGTACATCAAAAATATTTGCGAAAAAAAAATTCGAGGGGATGAAGGATACGTACACACACACACATTACGAACGAACACATTAGAATCATTTTTAATATTTTTTTTTTTTTTTTAATTTCTAATCATTGATATACATACCTTTTTATTGTTCATTTTTAAGTATTTTCTGAGCTACATTTATAACTTAACTCACCGCACCACAGCATAAAATATTTTTCCCATTAACTCGGGTAACAGTTGAGCAGCTGGTATCACAATCTTCACGCACACTAGTTGTCAATGTCAACTGACAAATGTCAAGTGGCGATGTCTTACCCACACTACAATAATGAGTTGCCACATTCACGGAGCTATTGTTTTTGGATAGCGCGGTATCTAGTCGAGCGCAGCGAGACTTATCATTAATCTATGCTCTAATTCTTATTTCAACTCTTTACTTATGGCTTTTGTAGACAGGATTTTAATTCAGATTTGTTACAGTTGAAGTGGCAATCATGTCATTTGGTTTAAACAGGCTTTTATATTTATATAGATTCTTCTATATGTTCTGAATGTGAGAACGTTGTAGGCCTAACTTGTAGACTGTAGATTTGTAGACCTTTATTTTGTTGAGTACCTGTTACTTGTGGACAGGCCTACACTGTCCTCCCATATCTATCAACACTGTCATTTGAAACATTTGTAAAAGCCCCTTATTTTTTAAAAAGTAACCGCGGAGTTTCTTGCCGGCTCTTCTCCATAGGAAACAACCAATTGGAACCGTGCACCTAGCTTCTAACGTTTCCTAAGTGCCTATGTTGGTATATGTGTTTTTTTATTTGATTTCAATGATCATACGTTACTTTTGCTTTTTGTTTCCTTCTGCCCGCATAATTACTATAATATTTAATGTTGTCATGTAACTGTCGATTGTCTTAATGAGAATAAAGTTCTTTAAGGGGCTTACAAGAGCTAAAGCGCGGTCACACTGTCGGGTTGCATAGAAAAGAAAGGGACGCGCGATGACACAACGCTGGTAATTTATTGCAAAAAATGAAGCAATGTATGGATTTCCAAAAAATCTATAGATTGGACTAAAAAATTAAAACACTATTACGTTAGTATGTTACTTGTAGAATAATCTGACAAAAAATCTGAATGTTTGCATGTATGTTAGTATGGTTTTTAATTGTTAACAAAATGTTTTTAGAGGTATCTTCGTGATTTTTTTCTCACATATAAAGTTAATTGTATCATATTTTCAACACACTATCTAACTAGAATTCATCCAGAAGAATATCATATATTATTCTGATTTTGGTGACTGCAGTGGATCTTAAATTTTTAGGCATTATAAATTTGCGTTTACGTCATGTAGTCCCCTTAAATCGAACCCTTTAAGAACACAGACGTGAATATGATTGTGTTAAGTTAATTATACATGTTATGTACTTACCTCCTTACTAATAAACGTTGTATAGCGTCTGTGTAGGTACACATCGATTTCTCTCTTTCAGTCGTAAGCAATTTGACATTCGAAAGAAGAAGACAAAGCGTTGTGTATCTATACAGATGCTATACAACGTTTATTACTAAGGAGGATATAGTAAGTATAGTTAATATTTGATTATTATAATGTCTTCAGAACAAGCACATAGGTAGGTATATTAATCGAGGAAGACATACTGTTCTTGTATATAATACATAATTGATTAGTTAATATTTGGTGATTAGAGTCAAATATGATTTGGAAATTGGTTGAGGAAACTGTGTGCTTTCTACTAATGAATATTGGCTTTGTTACCATCTGAATTCGTGTTGTAACAGGTAGTTTATAATGTATTGAATATTATAGTGTAGTAACATTGGAGCTTTTTTTTAAGGTGTTGGTAAGTTAAAATAAACTTTTTTTTTTTAAACAACCGACTTCCAAAAAAGAAACACTACAAAGTGAAAAAGTTTTCACTTTTTAGTTGTGGTAGGTACCTACTCCACACAAATTCTTATAGCACTACTTGATATATGTATAAATAACAGTTATCAATATATACTAAGTGGAAAAAATACGCTTTATTAAGGATAACTCAAAAACTACGGGTCAGATCTTGATCAAATTCATATGGGACCACACGAGGAGCACCAGCTTTCAAATAAAAAAGAATCATCAAAATCGGTCACCTAGAAAAAGTTCTGAGGAAACACACATAAAAAAAAATACAGTCGAATTGGGAACCTCCTCCTTTTTTTTTGAAGTCGGTAATAAATATTAGGATCGAGAGTACGTTTACTGCAAATCTAAAACGTAACACCTGTATTTTTTGTTAATGTAGTTTTATCCTATTTTATTAGTTTAAGGCGGTACCCCGACCAAAACCTTGCCATAGTGCGTTATTCAGAGGCTATTAACTCATTCACTATGGATATTAAACTACATCTAAAAGCACATTATTAATGTTCGTTATCCTATCATCACATTGCTCGTTCTTATTTGTTTTTATGTGTTGTAAAATCTGCTTATAAAAAAGTGACTAAAATTACTGATTGCATGCATCTTTTCTTAAAGGTAACGTTCTAATAATTTAAGGGTTACACTAATGGACAGATAGTTTAAAAATGTAAATAATGGTCGTTTTATTTTATTTCAAAAGCTCACTTGTGTTTTTTTTATTAAATTAATTCCACAATGTTTCAGAATTCTATGATAAATGAGCGTGCGCAGGGGGTGGGACAGAGCGAGCCTCAGCGACGGAACAGAGAAGGACCGAACGCTTAAGGTCGTGTGGTCAAGGAAGCGCCTTAATCTAAACCAATGTTTCATTAATTTGAAAAGTATGTAGATACTTTTCAAATAAATGAAACAATGGTTACGCAGTAGTGTTATCGTTGGTTGAAAAAATTTGCTTCTGGTAGCAGTACCAATTTTTTTTGGAAGTCTAGCGTTCCTATGACTGCGTTCTACTCGTATCTATACCTCGGTTTCAATCTTTTTGTTTGCATGCGTCTACGCAACCAACAGCAAACTTGTAGTACTGCAAATATTTACTTCTTAGCTATGGTATTATGAAAGTTCAAACCCCGTCCATAGCACCCGGTCTTCAAAAACCTTTTTCCGTCTCGAAGAACCAAATAGTTTAGTACTTACATGAGGAGATGTGATAGACTTCCTGCTCTCAGAGTTGCTGGCTTGTCTCGAGAACGAGGGTGCGTGGAGGCTGAGAGGAGATCCTGGTTCTGAGTCCGTCTTGCCTTCGTTGCTGCTATTGCCTGCTTCCTGTTGGAAAAGATGGGTTATTGTAGTTTAAGAATAGACCAGAGTTTTTCATCTCCAACGTATGACTGTCAGTCAGCCTAGTTACGCATATGCGATTTTGTAACGCACACTGGGTTTTCAACACTCGGTATTGAGCCGAGAATTGAGAATCCAACAGAGTGCATCCCAGCTCGTCAAAAATTACACTGTTGGATTTTCAACTCTCGGTGCTAAGCAGTGCGTTGAAAATCCAGTACGCAATAAAAACCACCCGTACGACGGCTAAAACATATTGTAATTGAAATTGATTCGATGTTAAAACAATAAAAAATACATTACCCTCCGTTTGTGGAGTAGGGTCAAAAGAAATAAACGCTATTCGGACTGAATCTGCACCAAGCTACGGCGTAGCTCTTACTGAGCTACGGCGTAGCTTGCACTGTGCTACGGCGTAGCTTGCACTATGCTACGGCGTAGCTTGCACTGTGCTACACTTGAGTGGTCTACGGCTCCGGAATGGCCGAATTTTGTTGCTGGTGTGATTTTTTGTTTTTGTTGAATTCAAAATCTGCTAGTTTACTTTTACCCGACTGCGCGACAGCAAAGACAGGGTTATGTTTGTATTTATATATATGATTTTTTTTATTAGTAGAATATCTTAGTACCGTGGTAAAACAAGAATCCCTTATAATTTCGCCAAGTCCGTCTGTCTGTCCGGTTCTTTTTTACCAAAAGAAACCGATCTCTGGTACTGCCCTATGTTTTCGTTGTCCCCGATATACAAAGATAGTTATTAAAAAAGGCTTCACCCGCACCGCGCTATAATTAGAATTCCTTGTGTGGGTGCCAATGTACATACAAATCACATAGTCAAACATCCTGGCCACAAACTAATATCCGTCCCGAGGCGAAGAGCGTCGAACATAACTTACTATATTTACGATAGTGTCAGAAACTAGAGAATGGCCTGTCTGTCTGTCTGTTGTCTATTACAAAATGGTAGCTACAATACAGCTGTACTTACGAACAATTGTAATGACGTCATTCTATGAGAGATGACGTGAACCCAAATTTTAAATTTGTTGTTAATATTATAGATAGCACACAAACTATGCTTGTGGACTGCTATGTCATGTGTCGCGAGTTCAAACCCGTCCGCCGCCAACATATTTGTCTTTTTGCATTACTAATGATTTAAAAGATCATTTATCGTCAATAAAGTAATAACTAAAAAGGCGACTTCCGTGTGTTTGAAGGACATAGCAGCCCAAGGCTAGTCGGAGATAGACGTGTCGCATTATGAGTGAATATTCTCAACATACCGCCATGTCAAAATTATAAATATTGTAATCGGCATTTTATACGGAGATTCTATTTTGTTGATGAATATCTTAAACAATAAAGGGGTGAGTTGCATTATGAATTTAATTGCCAGTTGTGTAAACCCAATCGGGAATGTTATTTGACCTTACTTATTGGTGTCAATATTGTTCCAGCTTACCGTCACGCCCTTTGATTGTTGGAGAATTCTAGGGAAATCTCCCATGAGTGCTCATTCCAAACCGTATGTACAACGTTACATTAATTTTATCCCTATTCAACATTGTTCACCACTTCTGTGGGTAGACTCACGCCAGCCGGCAATACTGAGGACTGGAAGGGTTCCATGCACCTACCGCCACCTGCCTAAAACCCTCCTGGCGCCCTTTCTTGTTAGTGCTTAAGTTAGTTGTAATTAAGTAGGTTAAGTTTTAGTGCCACGCTGTCAACGCTCTTACGACCTATCTTATAGCCAAGCTATTTAAATAAACATATTGTTAAATCATTACTTGAGCATTTTCATTGTCTAACCATCACAAAGGATCGTAATACAATGTTTTCGGCATGGTTTCCACTATACATAACAAAATATTATAAAAAAAATGTTCCAATCCAAATGTTAATCCAAAGTAACAGAGCCCTATTACTTGATAAGTCTTATTATTCAATTAATATTTTTTTAAAAGACACTACACTTTAGATTTAATATTTGACATTGTGTTTCCTTATTATTGTTGAAATTATATTATTGTTAAATGTTGTCATACATAAATAATGAATTTAAGCACTCACCATATTTTAAATAGTTGTTACATTGTTTATATAATTAATCAGATGAATATATTTGACTTACTATGTTAAAGCAGTGCATAATTATAACGACCGTTAACAGATGGCGCTTCATGCTCCGTACTGCTTTACCATAGTACATAGTTGTGTGCCGTAACGAAAATGTTGACCAGTTATCGTTCGGCCTTTGAAGTGTAAAGTGCTCTAAGTGGACGTATTGCAATATATTTGATTTATTATACCTTGAGTGTTTTATTTGTCCAACACTATTGACTACTAAGTTGGTCTCGGTGGGTCCTCTATACATAACTGTTGCTTTTCGCGTCTGTATCTATAATTAGTGACTCCGTGTGCTGAAGACCTCGCGAGTCTGTCTTTGCATAGCTTTGAAACTGAATAAACATTCACTGCGCATCTTAAAACAAAAAGCGCGCGCAAAGAACGCGAAATGGCTGAAATATGTTTTTTTTTTACGTTTTCAACCCCCATATCACCGCCATTTTGAAAAATTTTGATAATCTGAATTGACAATAAAAAAAACATATAATTATCGAACCTGCTCACAAAATTTCACAAGAATCGGTTTAGAAATGCGACCTGCAGAGGAGAACAGCCATCCGCCGGACGCCCGGACATATGAAAGCATTTTTGCCAAAGCTGAAACGGAGACTCTTCGCGGACGCTCAGTCAATAACTTAGATATTCTAAACTTCACGATGAATCTTGATTGACAGTTACCATCACTTAGAGAATTTATTCCGCAAGGTAATGTATAATAAATTAATATTAAACTTGCTTATAAATTTTGTAACAAATAGAGAGGATAGCGAATTAGTTAATTTTACTTGGAAAAAGAGATTGGGGGACTTTTTTTTTTTGTCTTCTGTCTTTTTGTCTAGAGAAATCTCGATGTTTTTTCAAGTCGTAAAAACCGTGTGAAGCAGGGGCAGGTCGCTAGTCATACATAATCCCCCCGTGTTCTCTAATTACTACTAAGGTCGACCTTTATGTATAAAATGTCTCCTTTATCACTTGCCCGCAATGCCATCGGGGAAGCAAGGATTTTATACTTATACAGGGTCAAATTAAATTAGCTAGCGAAACTCCGCAAACGTGATGGATATCGATATTTAAACAAGATAAAAATTAAATAAAAAAATATTGATGTTTTTTTTAGGGTCAACGGCTGATGGTGGAGTTGTTACAGGAAGTATGAGTTGAAAAAATAAAAAATGTTTTATCATGTTTAGTTAATGATACTAATCACGTCTGTGAACTTAACATAAAAAAAAGATTTTAAAAACTAATATTTCACGAGAATACAGAACTAAGGTCGATGACCCCACAAAAAACATCATCAAGTCTATACATCTATACAGATAAATAAAATTGTAGTGTCTGTTTGTAATATTAAAATAACCGCTTTTTACTAAATGCATATGGATGTATACACGGTACATATACCCGGTAGCACAATCCTGTTGGATAATTTCCGACGTCCACGCGGGCAGCAGCTAGTTATATATATTTGTTTGTTTTTATCTTGTTAAGATATCGATAACTTAATTCTAGTTAATTTAATTTGACTCCGCTATACAGGGTCCATAATTTCTAAATATGTATGTAAATTAACTCCACTTGTGATGCAACAGTGCTTTGAGGTTGGACTTCTGATTACCATAATCATGTTCCTTTGAGCCGCGAGGTACTCTAGGACCACTGCGACCATTATATCCTGAGCGTGGCGAAAATCGGAACATAATTTAAACGTACTGAATTTGATACACTTCTGGACGTTTTCCTTTGCTAGTGGCGCCTCAGTAAAGTGTCAAGTTACATCGGGCTGTGGGTAATATTTTGTGATAAGGGTACAAAGTATTTAATTCTGGGTCGTTTATACATTTATTAAGCGCAATGTATAAAAACACAGTTCACCAAAGAAACACAAAATTGCAAAAGATTTCATTCGAACGTTTATAGAAAGTTGTAGCAGCTCTTTATTGTTAAGTAGGTATAAGTATACCTACTTAATAATAAAGAGTATTCTATCCTATTTTATTCTTAAAGTAATAAGTTGTTTTTGAAGTGAAAACTTCTTTAGGCGCGTTGAGCACTTTTTGTGTGAACAAAAATCATGGAACTCGCGTCATCGTCACCGAACGCTTCCCATGAGCGGGTTTACAAGTTACTTAGTTTGTACTTCTATCGGCAGTCCGCAAAGACTGCCCCGTTTTTTTTTTTTACCTAAATTGTATCCCACTTCTGGCCGAAGGCCTCCATTTTTCCTTCTAAACCTCTAAATTTTTTGCGATCTTTGGCTATGTTGGCCCGGCAAACATGATCAGATCGTCACACACAATCTGTGCCGCGGTCTACCTCGACGGCGATGTCCTCCCTCAGGCCTCCAGTGAGTGTTTTAGATTTAGAGAAAGTAATTATTTAATTAACCGACTTCAAAAAAGAAGGAGGTTGTATGTTCGTCTGTATACATATTTTTTATGAGTTTATCGATATTTTCATCTGGAGGGACAGGCGTGTTAATAGCCGTGTTTCCTATGCGGGATGAGGACTAGAGAAAAATCTGCGTCTGGATTGCACGCTGATTCAATATGCCTATTTGGTCCGACAAATTGCAAGGAGATTGGGGACGGTCAGGTGGCGTCTGTAGTTAACCCTAGCAAATAATGCAAAGCGGTACCTGGGTGGTCTTCTTGTTCTGACCTGATGTTTCTTCAGCCGGTGGCCACCTGGCGAGCTCGTACAATGGTCACTTGAAAGTCTATGATTTTGCACATTAATCGGACGCAGGTTGATATATTAATATTGAAGAACTATAGAATGGCAAATCCCCAAAGATTACGGGATAATACACGTTAATTTATAGTTTTAGCGGATGCGATGAATTGAGATTTATAAAATACGGTTTTGGGGTGAGATCAAAATGCGACCGATTGGCGCACGCGCACTTTGACATCTGACAACCGTCATTAGCTGTCACTGGCCGCTCAGTCTTCTGATGCCCTCTTCACATGTCCGCGACAGCAATATATTTTATGCCTAAGGTCGGATTACAGACTCCTGAACACCGCCCGCAATCAAATATGATCTATGGGGCGATAACTTGCCACACCATCATCAATTGTGAACCGATTTTGGAAATATTTTTTTATTTAGTAGGGGAAGCTTGCTCGGTGGTCCCATATGAATGTTATTAAGTTTGCTTTGGCAGTTTTTCTTAGCTTTAATAATACGTATTTAATCCAATTTGTGTATGTTGATGATGATAAAAAACTTCCTGTCACTGTTGGTTATATGTCCCTCACGAATTCGTGTGGGGTTAGGTATGACAGCTAAAAAGAGAACAATAAAAAAAAAATACGAAAAAAGAGACAACCGACTTAAAAAAAACCGCTAATAAGTGAAAAATAATGTTCATTTCGGAAGTCGGTGGCAAAACACGAAAATACAAAAACGAAAACAACGACTTCCGAAATGAAAAAAAAATCACTTAGTAGTGTTTTTTTTTAATTTAAATATAAATAATTACGTCATGAGATATTCGAAATTTTCATTCTTTTACATGATCTCAAGGTCGAAATGAATTCTTTATAACTAATGATTTTCAACTTGTCATTATTTCTGTCAATCAATTACAACAACTGACATCCAATGCAACCACACCCTAATTGCATAACACACTATCAATCACAATCTGAATCATTTTGAAGCCTATTGCTAATCCATTGCTTCATATGTTCGAAGAATTTGTTTGCTCAACAACGTAAATAACGCAATGAATCTTGTTGAACTGTCAAAATGAAAGCTATTCCTACTGTTAGTGTGTTACGCAATTACCCCGCAGATTAACCGATCAATGGTTTGATCTAGCAGCCGGTAGTTGGAAACGACTGAATAAACAAACATAAACATAAACATATGATAATACGGAAGCTCTCCTACAAAACGTATCTTAACAAGTATACGACCCGCTCATCCTACACATACATTCACACACACATACTCATACAATCACACATCCAAAACACTCATGCACACTCAACAGCACATACACACTCATGCACACGCTCACACAAGTTCACATAATTATAATTTGTCTTTTTACTGTATTCTTTGTTGTTTTATACTGTTTTTTATTGTGTTTTAAGTAAGTACTTACTGTTGTGAAGGAGCGGAGTCCTCTAATACAGGCATTGCTTAAATGAAGACTCCAAACCCAAAATTGTTCATGTATAATTTTTTGGACACAATAAACGTTATTATTATTATTATTATATTATAAACAACAAAACTACTATGAACTAAAATAGAATCGGGACCAATCCACTGCTAGTTAGCTGTTAATCCTGTCGGGGCTTTAAGGGGACTACATGACCTAAACGCAAATTTATAATGCCTAAAAATATGTGATCCACTGCAGTAATCAAAATCAGACAAATATATGATATTCTTCTGGATATATGCTAGTTAGATAGTGTGTTGAAACCATAATACAATTAACTTGATATGATAGAAAAAAAATCACGAAGATACCTCTAAATAAATATTTTAATGATTCAAAATCATACTAATATATTTGCAAACATTCAGATTTTTTATCAGATTATTCTACAAGTAACATACTAACGTAATAGTGTTTTAATTTTTTAGTCCAATGAATAGATTTTTTGTAAATCTATAATTGCTTCATATTTTGCAATAAATTACCAGCGTTATGTCATCGCGCGTCTCTTTCTTTTCTATGCAATCCGACAGTGACCGCGCTTTAGCTCTTGTAAGCCTCTTAACTGAATGTATCATTGCTACCAAATCGGATTGCAAACCTCATTAATGCGGATTACAATTTGTTTCCATTGGAAATCCTCTGAACGGATTATTGAATGTTACTGCCTACTCTCTAACCACGCTGTCTGTAGTTTGCGTCGAAGTTACGGGCTTTTCCTACTACTTGTCACTTACGGACTTAAGATTAGTTCGGTTGCCGAACTAAGAATGAATTACAACACGTTTTGACAGTGGTCCTTGCTCCCGATGAGTGTTTGCACGTCCGAAAAATAAAAATAATCGGGAGTAGGATTGACTTCTACGTACCGCGTTAATTTCGGACGGGTCCATATATTCGTTGACGGACTTAAAGAGTAGGCCCCTATATGATTTGAAGTACAAAAAGTGTGTACCTACTTACGTAATAATTTTTCATATTAGGTACACAAATATGGCGTATTGTGATTTTGTTATTAAGAAAATTATGTGCGAAGTCGAAACCGTTTTGATGAAATTTAAACGGATCTTCTTACAAATAAGGTTTTTCTTTTGAAATGATTTAGGTAAACCATCGATCCAGTTTTCGTTTCAAGAATGTAATTGTGATTAAAATACAGTTCCATATTTAAACTGACAATTAAGTCCGGTGTTAAGTTGTTGTACACAGCAATGGCGAAATTTTGTGTATATGCACTTATCTAAATTCAAATGCATTTTTTTCCAAGTTCTACTTACGATATTAGTTAGTCGGCTATTTAATAAAAATCGGAACAGAACTTTATGTCAAGAGAATATTAACTCGAAATGCTGAAATACACATTCAATGTTAGAATTTCATATCGTTTAATTTTACGTCACTTTAGAGTTTAGATGGATGTGTAACAGAAACAGTGTTAAACCTATGCGCTGACCGTACCTAGTTATGTCGGGTCGGCAGATACTGTAGGTACGTTTAATTTCTCACAATTTTAAAGATCAGCAGGAATGTAAATGCATACTTTCTTTAAGAAGGCCTTACCTGTAACGATCTCGCGAGTTCCGAATCCAGGTACCTCCCTGTAGTCCGTCTGTCAGGCAGGACGTACTTCGGTAAGGACTTGAAGAACCAGGCTCCAGACTTCTTCCACATCTCCCGGGTCTCAGCACAGAGGTTGCACATGTAGGCCTCTCTAGAGTATAGTGTAGATCTGCCAACAAAGAAGAATGTAGTCAATAAAGTTGATCAGTCCTTATGTACTTACCAGTGAAGGCTGAGGTTTATAGGGATCTTACTTTTTCTTTTTATGAGAGGAGATTTCTGTTCTGTAGTCTACTGTTGACAAGTATCTAGTAAAGTTTGGGTTTTCTAAAGCTTGGGATTTCCATTTCTAAGATACCACCATAATCTATGCACAAACGGGCTGCAGTTTCGCATTTGAAGATGACTCGAAAATGACGTAAGTAATAAGATTAACTGATTTTCCTGAGAGCGTTTTTTAACGCCTAGTTTATTACCGCCCCACGGTTTTACCCGCATAAGTCTCGATCCCGTGGGAATATCGGAATAAAGAGTATTCTATATCCTAATCCTGATTATGGTCTACCCATGTGCCAAATTTCATTCAAATTCGTTCAGCCGTTTTAGCGTGAAAGCGTAACAAACAAACATACCTAAAATCTAATCGTTTCTCTTTAGTATGATGTTAGTTTTGGAAATAGACTTCCCCAATCTTTAGTATAATGAATGCTAGACAGAGGATCTGTTATAAGCACCGCGTTTGTCAGATGGACTGGTGATCATTACTTGATATCAGCAGAAATACCCATGCTAATGACGTATAAAGGGCCATTTACACGATGCAAGTTTCTTACCTGTGACATACAATGACTTATCGTCTAATACTGTTTAGACTATGAAACTTTTATTGATGCTTCAACCGATGGTATGCTACTTTATGCAATTAAATCGCACCTTATCAATTAGGCTTAAATCTCCAAACCATCTTTGGCTACATCCACAAACGGAAAAGATAAATAATAAAATAAATAATCCCACTGCCGTATCGTTACGTTAACGTCGTGGTGGGGCTGGCGTGCTTCGAACTCTAGGCGTGTGCCGAGTTTACTTTGCCGGGACAGGTCTAGAGTGAGGAGTCAGAACAAGAGAGATACAGAAAACCACAGAGCAGCATGTAGCAAGCTGTGGGTCAGTAGCAACCTTTATTGGCCAGCTGGACTGAACACTGCCGAATAACAGAGCTCCCCCCTCTTTCTTGCCTTTATTGGCCGGCTTGACTGGAAATTCGCAAGATCAAACGTGCTCGGCGGAAGAAAGTATCCCAGTAATTGCTGGTAAGTATCTTGACCATCTTCCGGGCTCTGGGATTGTTCTGATAGCCATGGAATACCTCCCCACTGCTCAAATACCTCAGGACATGTTGCCCCCTTGTTGCTACGTCACTATGTTAAGCGACAGTTTCAGGGGGCCTATTATTGAGTGTGCAAGTCACCCTCTGCCATTTTATCTGTGTATTTTATGTAACACACTGGTCAGGTATGGGCCATAGTCTTCCCATACTCATAGATAACCAGTAGATAACCAGTTTAATTCAGCCACCCAAAGCCATAATCCAATAGGATATTTGTTTCCATATCCTGCAATAGTCCTACACCAAACGGGGGTTGTCCTCAGGTGCATTTGCACAGTGCATACAAGTATAACATGATTTCATTAAAAACGTGTAACGTGTGTTATAGGTCTCCACGCCTCCAAATTATCCGCACAAGTCACAGTAATCAAACTACTATTAATATATGATAATGTTATTATAATAAAAACCATTTTATGACAAAAAACAAATAATGAATCAGACAGCAAAGTAGGCTGGCTGGGTGTGGGTGGGTAATGTGTGTGTAATAATCACAACTGGTCTTGACTGGTCTTCTAATATGATAATTGTACGTAGGACATATCGAGCTGCTTTTTTATTAAATGACTTCTAAGAGTCTCTCTGTGGCTTCATAATCGTGATAGGACTTAGGACTTAGGAAATTGAAGAACCCTGATTTACAGACTGTGTGTTTGCGTCTCTTGTTAGGGATTTCGACAGGATTATATGGAAGTTGAGTATATGCGAATGATAGTGCTCAAGATGAATAGTTGGCGAACTGTCAGTAGTTTGCATTGCTGGTAAAGTTCGTTCGTTGCAAAGAGAAAGGGAAGCTTACGACTAACTTTAAGGACAGTTCTCCGAGTTCTCTCCAACTTCAGCAAAGATGTCTTTGTGGCTCCGCCCCATGCCGTTATGCAATATGATAAGATTGATTGAACTAGTGCATAGTATACGGTGTCAATAGTCTTAGTTTCCGCCTTATGTCGTAAAATTTCGTGTTCCCGCTGTAAGTGCGTCTACGTGCGACTGAAAACTAAGACTATTGTCAATCTGAACTCGCGAATATTATGATAACAGTCGTTCTTTTAAGAGTAGGACATGAGCAATGATTGTCTTGCAAGAAAGGGCATGTGTGTGATGTTATTGAAAGATTTTTATAAGAAGGGATTGCGTGATTTTTATAGAAAAGGGAATAAACATAATTTTAGACACATTAAGAGTGAGTTTGTTATTTTTTTGCCACTCTGGGGCCATGTTGAACACGAATTTCGTATTTCAATAAACTTCTTCTCATGAGACCGCGTGAAAAAGAAAAGCTGTGTCATCCACAAAGGTGACGATCCTGCCACCACGCAATTTGAGATTACAAAGGTCATTGATATACGTCAAAAATAATTTGGGCCAAGGATATGGCCCTTTTTTTATTTTTTTTTTGGGTATGAAATCATCAAATGACCTCTCCTGCTCTGGGCGGAGCGGAAGGGCGTGTCAGACTCTTACTGACTAAAACCCACCCGTGTTCCTTCAGTTGCCTGTGCGCCAGGGCCACGGTAACTCTTTCGAACAATCCGCGACCCCGGCAGGCATCGGCCGATCGCCGCCAGGACACAGCGGTGCTCCGCCCAAGCCAGGCAGACCTCCACCGTATGCTCCACCGTGTCCTCCGGTCGATCCACACAATGCCAACACCCGGGCGTTTCCTCCCGCCTTATCCGAAACAGGAACCTCCCGAAACAGCCATATCCGGTGAGGACCTGCGTCAGGCGGAAGGTGAGGACGCCGTGGCGCCTCTCAAGCTACTCCTCAAAGAGGGGACTTACCGCAGCAATTATGGCGTGCCCAGCGCTGGGTTGCAACAGTCGCACTCGCCATGCCGCCATGAGATCCCGCCGGAGCTCTGTCCGCTGTGCCGCGATTTCTCGCGGCAGCGGAGTAACGCCCCGGCGTTTCGCCTCCTCGCGCCACTCCCAAATTTGCGCGAGTACTTTTGCCTCCAGATCCCATGGCGGCAATCCGGCAAGGAGGCTCGCCACCTCGCAGGAGACCGTGCGGTATCCCCGGACCAGCCGGATGGGCATGACCCTTTGGGACGCGTTCAACCGGCGTGCTGGTCGGAGCCTCAATGAACGCGCCCACACCGGGGCCTCGTAAAGGGCCATGGACCGCACGACCCCCGCGTAGAGCCTCCGGCAGGAGGCGTTTGGACCCCCTAGATTGGGCAGGAGCCACTTCAAGGCAGCCCCGGCCCGGTCGAGTCTGGGAGCCAAACGTCGGAAATGCTCGACGAAGTTCCACCGGCTGTCGAGGACGAGTCCCAGATACTTCATCGTCGACTCGACGTCGATGTGAACCCCTCCCGCCATTATTTGGGAACCCGAGAGTGGTGCGTTCCGAGGACCATGAAAACACATGGCCTCGGATTTGTGCAGGGCCACCTCGAGTCCCAATTGCCGGATCCTCTCAATGACTGTCGCAACCCCGCGTGTCATTATTTCGGCCGCCGCCTGGTGCGACCTCACCTGCGCCAGGACCAGCGTGTCGTCAGCGTAACAAACGACGCTGACGCCGCTAGGGAGGTCAGTACGCAGCACCCAGTCGTACCCGATGTCTCACAGATGCGGCCCCAGGACCGATCCTTGTGGGACACCGCACGACATCTCTCGCCGGTTCAATTCTCTCTGGTGACCGGGGTAGATGACGGCCCTGTCCGTCAGATAGGCCTCGACTATGCGACAGAGGTAGGTCGGCATCCGGTGACACCGGAGTGCCTCCCTGATGCAACTCCACGGCAGGGTATTGAAGGCATTGGCGATGTCTAGAGACACCGCCAAGACGACCCCACCCCGGGCCACATCATCCCCCAAGGATACGGCCCTGTGGTACCTCACATGACGACAAGATCATCACTGCACAATCACCAACCCTTACTCTCTGCATGCGATTTGTGTGGTAATCAGAAAATAATTGAGTTTCGTGCCTCTCACTCCAAACTTCTCCATCTTTTCGAGGAGGAGCGGGCCAGAGACTGAATCGAAAGCTTTTGTTAAGTCCAGAAAGATTGTCACCACGTTTTGTTCAGTATCCATATGTGTGAAAACAAAGTTCACCAGTTCTTGGACGGCTTCACTAGTTGATTGTCTGGATCGGAAACCAAACTGAGAAGGTGATAACCAAGTAGTCAATCTTGGATACCGTTGACAAAACGGAAAAAGGTCTAAAGCTATTAACACAGCCCCTTTCCCCCATATATTGTAAAAAATTCAGCAAGTTTAAGAGAGTTTGGGAAAGCGCCAGTGGAAAAGGCAAGATTACAAATATAGGTCAAAGGTGGAAGTACAATCTCTCTATAATGCTTTAAGAAGATAGCGGGGATGTTGTCGCAACCAACCGCATAGTTGTTTTTAAGGCCTTGGATGATTTGTTCAACCTCAGCTATATCGGGTGGAAGTAAAACAAATGATTGTGTGAATGTATTTTAGGGAAACTATTATTGCTAAGTATTATTTTCTCGGAAAGATTTTTGCCCATGTTTGCAAAAAAATAATTTATATTGTTCAAGTCGTCGTGCTCGTGATTTCTTTTAGATACTAGTTCAGTAGGACGTCCTTGTATTTTTAGTATTTGTCACATCTTAATAGCTTCCTGGAGCTTTTTGTTGCTAATAGAGGCAGCTTTGCTGATTTTGGATCTCTCATAATCTTCTTCTCTTATTTTTTTGAAAGATCTTTGCATAATTTCCAATATCTTTTGTACGTTATTTCTAGCGTTTCGTTTTGCTGGTCTTTTTTTTAATTACTTTAAGTTTTTTTATGGATATTGTACATTTCAACAACTCTAACAAACCAAAATCTTCTTATTATAGGTTTTTGTCTTAGTATTATTTTTAATTCCTTGATTCAGGGTGGAAATAAAATAATTTGTAGCTGTGTTGACATCACACCGTCGCAAAATATTGAATGATATCAAACAATCTGCCCGCCTTTTCTCAACTGTGTTGGGTCGGCTTCCAGTTTTACCGAAATGCAGCTAAATACCAGTATTTCACATGGAGCGATATGGAGCCTATCTGAACTCCACAACCCAGTTACTGGGTAACACGACACCTCTTGGAAAGGCTGGTTGACAGAATTTTGGATTTTTTTAATCTATTGTTTAACGAGAACCATACCAAACGAACGTAGAATGATTCTAGTTCACTTTTCCATTCTTTGTCTTCTAGGAAAATTATAAAGTCGGCCGTCACTTGTTTCAGTATTTACAATTAAGTTCGGCGTCTATTGTTGTAGACTAGAAGAGCAAAGCTACTTATAAGTTAGCGACCAAGTTTCAATTCAGTGCGGTTACTTAACTTTGTGTTTAAAGTAAATTTTAGTCCGCTTTCTTCAAACAGGGTTAAATTTCTGTTTGTGGTTGATTGTTTTTAACTCGCGACGCAAAAAGAGGGGTGTCTTAAGTTTGACCGCTATTTGTGTGTGTCTGTCTGTGGCATAATAGCTCGTAAACGGGTGAACCGATTTGAATGAGTTTTTTTTTTGAAAGCAGGTCTTCTAGCGGTGGTTCTTAGACATGTTTTATCAAAATCGGTGCAGCCGTTTCAAGATCATCAGCTATTTTGCGACGGGGTTTTTTTAAAATTTTACCTATGGTTTTTATAAGTATTTGTTAAATAGAGTGGAGAAGTTCAGGCGATGTGTTGAGTTTTGAATGGATTCTTTTGCACTTTTGAGGTACTCGAGGATGCCACTGATGGTAACGATGCAAGTAAACGTGGCCATTTTGGGGTTCAAGTAATATAATAGAAGTACCATCGATTCGGAAAAAAGAGAAAGAATAGATTCTTTGTAGGACTAGATACAAACCCTTTATTGAAGGTAAGAGCGTTAATATACATTATATAAACTACATACAACATAACATAACACTACGCTTGTGTTCCCGATGGGTTAAGCAGAGGTGTACCTAATAGTCAACCATATTTCGCCAGTTATGTTTAAGTCCCATGTAATAGGGGGCGAGCCTATTGCCATCAACCGGGCACAAATCCAGACTCCGGGCTGCTACTGAGAAATTCGTAATAGAAAAACGCAATATCACTTGGTCCGACCTTGGAGTCGAACCCAGGACATCATGCTCAGCAGTAGCGCTTGCGACCACTGGACCAACGAGGCAGACTACATACGAGTACAACGTACTATTAAAAATAGGTACTAAATTGCATAACTAACTAGTATGTAGAAAGTTATTTATTAACTAGCTGCGCCCCGCGGTTTAACCCGCATAAGTCTCGATCCCGTGGGAGTGGTATCAAATATACTTTATGACCTATTCTCATACGAGGGCGACAATGAAAGTTTTTAGAACTGGCCACTTGTAAACGGTATAATAAAAAATAAGTTAAAATGTTGAAAATAGAATTCTGCCAATATTATTGTGTATGTATTGTATTCATTTGTCATTTGTTTACGATTTGGCGGTAAATTGAAAATTGTCTGTGTCACGTCAGCATGAATTTAACGCGAGAAAATTTTCGTACAATGATGTTTTATGACTTTCGATGTCATTTAAACCAACAAGAAAATTATAATGGACTTCCATTGGCCTTTCACGATGAAGCCCCATCTCGTGCCACTGTTTACAACTGGTTTAATGAGTTTAAACGTGGTCGCACTAATCTCACCGATGATTTGCGTGAGGGACGGCTTTCTACGGCGACGACTAAAGATAACATCAGTGTTGTGCGGCGTATGATAGAGACTTAGGCATCGGTATGAGTCAAGTGCACAAAATCCTCCATGAAAATTTAGCGGTCAGAAAGCTTTGTGCTCGGTGGATACCTCATAATTTGACAGAGGGTCCAAAAACTCCGTCGTGTTGATTGGTGTCGTGAAATGGTTCAAAGATTTAACGGAGGTGACTGAAATGCTGTGTTCGATATACTTACGGGTGACGAAAGCTGGATTTAATATTATGATCCTGAAACTAAGAGACAGTCCGCTGTCTGAGTGTTTCCTTCCGAGGAGTTGCCAACTAAAGTGAAGAGAGGTCAAAGCGTGGGAAAAAAGATGGTGGCGTCGTTCTGCGGAAGGACAGGTCATTGCGCAACAATTGTTTTAGAGTAGAGGATCGAAAAACAGTTACTGCGGAGTGGTACACTAACAATTGTTTGCCACTTGTCTTGGAAAAAGTTCGGGAGAAACGCCTCGTCGGCCACCGCCAAGCAAACAATCGACCACTTGGCGACGTCAGACGTGGAATTACTGGGTCACCCGCCCTATGGCCCCGACCTCGCACCTTGCGATTTTTATTTAGTTCCCAAAATAAAAGAAAAACTTTGAGGAAAACGTTTTATGGACACCGAGGAAGCAGTGGCTGCGTTTCAAAATGCCGTCGAAGAAAATAAGGACGAGTGGGCAAAGTGCTTTTCTCAGTGGTTACCTCGGATGCAGCGATGTATTGATTTAAATGGCCACTATTTTGAAAAGATATAATAAAACTAATAAACTTGCCAGTTTGTTCAGTTTTTCATTTTCTAAGAACTTTCAGTGTCACCCTCGTACCTACCAGTTATACATAAAAATCACACAAACACCGTGACACGAGATTTTTATATACATAGAAGAGATTAATATTTTATTATTATTTACTAGAGGATACCCGGCGTGTGTTACTGCGATAAAACATTGCATTAGGCACATTTGGTCCACTCATGTTTTTTTTTTCCCATTGTTTTAGTAGTCTAAAACCATTTTCGCATTATTGCCTTTCTAATGAAACCAGTTTCGGGAACATCGGTTGGATGGTTTCAAAGCCTGTAACCGACATATGTAGAATCAATTTTTGTGTTTTAATATTGATTGATAATTATTTATTTAGAAACAAACGACTGCTATGTAAGACTTGTTACTATCAAGTATAAGGAATGATGCCAAGATATATTGAATGTAGATTGATTGAGATGAATTGTATACATGCGTTGTTTTGTTATCTATGGTTGTTAATTACCTCCTAGATCACTATTATTAATGATCGATTGTCAATTTGCCATAATGATCAGACTTACAGCTAATGGATTGCCAAAGGGGTTCTTGGTTAAATGATAACAGCCGTTCGAAGGTTAAGCTC
This sequence comes from Griposia aprilina, assembly GCA_916610205.1. Lineage (NCBI taxonomy): Eukaryota > Metazoa > Arthropoda > Insecta > Lepidoptera > Noctuidae > Griposia > Griposia aprilina. The sequence continues at coordinate 3,063,654 of OU744300.1, read as the reverse complement.
CGCTTGACGAGGTAAGTCCGTGGATGGGTGAACATCCATTACATATCGAGCTCCTCAGTGTCTTGGAAAGCACGTTAAGCCGTAGGTCTCTATTGTCATTTGTAGATCTTTGACAGTCGTTACGGGTAGTCAGCAGCCCGTAAGACTGACAACCAGTCTTACCAAGGGGTATCGTATTTTCCAGTCACTGGGTTGTAGAGGTCAGATAGGCAGTCGCTTCATGTAAAATACTGGTATTCTGCCCTAACATAGTTGGGAAAACGGTCAGATAATGATGAAGTGAGTAGAAAAGAACAATGGCAGCTTCCCATACATTGTTTTATTTGAAATTAAATTACTGCGTCTTTAATTGAAAAACATTTTCTGAGCTAGTTTGTGCAACAATTTTTGTTAGAAAAGGCGGAGATTAATAGATATTCATTGTTAAACTTTTCAAGAAAACAGGACAGAGCGCAAACTTCTGTGATCAAGAGTTGTAAAATCTGTTCGGTGTTGTAATCTATCAACGATTGTCAATGTCAACAACCAAGCTATAGTTTTAAGACTTTGAATAGGTACTAGTGTTTTCACTTCAGAATTGCCGAAACATTTCATATTTTTCCCACTTTACTGCAATATTGTTATCCACTTACGTAAGAACACAGGGTAAACTTAGATATAGATACAACAAAATAAATGTGTTATTTATTCATTTACTCCATATTATAACAAACCCACTATTTAGGTAAATAAATATAAAATGGCAATACTAAACCAATCCAACCAATAATTTCCTAATCTTTTAGAACGAAGTAGTCAAATAACTTTTCATTAAACATTAATTTTTTACTCGGCCTTAACTACATAGATAATATTAAGATAGTTAAAAAAAACGTAGAAAATTAATTGAATTTCTCTCGTATAATTCATTTTGTCACTTATAGATGTTCAAATTTATTTCAAATAAGATTTCGTCATTGTTCTTTGATAATCGTGTTATTTATTCTTTGCACGAATGTGAAAGATACATGAATCATCATGATATAATGTGACTTAATATGAGGGTGGGGTGGGGGTTTCATGAGGTGTAGGTTCGCATGATTCGGCACAGTCAGGCGGAAAAATCTAATATACATTTTATGTATTCGGGAAAAAGCTGCTCGAATTGTGCCGAGCCGAACCGAACATGATCTAAGCCAGGATAGATGCCGAACCGAGTATGCCGATCCGGACGAGCCGAATGAAAGCCGAATATGCGTAGTCATTTCTTCGGGTCGGCTTTGTTGTTTAAATAATATTGCTGAATCGAATTTGCCGACCTGAACATATGTGTAGCAGATATATCTATAGTCTAAGAAAGAGTAGTAATTACAAGATGCAAGGCAATCCGGTGCCAATATCTATAGTATGCTATTATTCAATACATAAAAATACAACATAATATACGAAATACAACACTCGCTTCTACTGAAATCATTGAAATAATATATATTCATGAAACAATGCAGATGGTACCTTATTTATTTTAGCTAACCGGCTTGTTAGTCTGAATAGAATATAATGTAGTAGAATTTAATAATATTAACACTTTGTAAAATAAAGACTATGTGGGACATTGTTTTTTTTCTCTTCTCGTTTTATCTTAATCATGATCTGGCAGTTTGAGTAATTTACGCAGCCTACTCCAATATCCTTTCTTTGGTATTGTTCGTCGAATCGTTGAGCACCTTAAGTTCTGAGTTGAGCTGCACGATTTCTGTCAAATTCGTGCATTGAATAGACAGGTCCACTCAATCTGTGTGGTTTTCCCTCAAAAGACCATTTCAGACATAAATCTACATGGTCTTCACATGATCTGACCAAGATTATGTCTGGACTATAAAAGAGACTGTGACCTTTGAGCTAGTTTCGGCCTTTCTTTTCGGAGTAAGCAGATAGAAAACGCCAACCTCCTCTAGTTTTTTAAATATGATTGACGTGTAAAAGTGTTTGTACAAACCTACTTACAAAAATAAAATCATTTATCATTTAGGTGCCTATTTGGGGACTTTTCCTGTTGACAGCAATGCAAACGAATTTTTTGATACTTTTCCCTCATTTTTATATACATGTACATATTATTATTATTATTATTTTAAGACTTAGCTTATATATTATGTAAAAGGAATTATGCAAAGGTGGTACTGGTATGGAAGGATCGTAGCAGGTGGCGTTCTGTCGTTTCTGTCTACCCCCATGGAAAGAAAGCGTGATTTTATGTATGTACAACTATGTATATTATGTAAGTAAATGTTATCTTACTCGGTATATGAAATAAGGTTTAACAAAATCCTCGAATTATTTTCGTTAAAATAATTCACTGGAAGTGCAGAAAGCTTAAAAGTACATCCATTTTCAGAACGTTGTAAATCCATTTCATTCACGAGAGAGGGCTTTAAAAAAAAAGTTAAAAAAACGTCGGGAAAACTTGAAATTACTTTTTATATCTCTCTACCATTGATTCGTTGCGCCCTGGAACCAGTTTTATTGGATGGTTTTTTTATTATGATTAGTACATTAATGCAGCGGCCGACAACAGAGGCATTAATGGACGAACTTGAAAATGTAGACCGGGGCGAAGCCATCCATCCGTGACTCCATCAATGCCTGGTTACGGCCAAAGCTTGTATAGTACTTTTCTTAAATAATGCGCGGAAATTGAAACTGAGTAAATTAATTATAAATTTCAGAATCAATGACGAAAAACGATAACTTTTCTTGCACCAATATCTTCATTTGTTTCTTTTTCACTTGAAACAACTATATTTGCTAAGCCAGTTCGAGATTTAAATAAATTCTTTGTTAAGTTACTTCCTTGGTTGCTATTGGTCGAAGTAAAAAGTTCGTTCCATTTTTTAAATTATACGACTCATAAATGAGTTTTCATAGTAATTTGCTCGGCCGCTAAACACGACAGATATGGATTTTCTGAATACTAACATTGTCGGCTGCTGCTCGCATGTATTTGACCAGTACAGCATTATCGATTATATCGAAGAAGGTCGTCAAAATAATGTTCGAATTTCCAAGCATGTTTGAGAAAATTATATTTTCAATTTCAAAAAGATTATACACTTTTGAGATAACTGGTATCAAAGTTCATGTACGTAGATGATTTTTGAAAATGGTTAATAAACTACTTCCTTGAACTTTTAACTGTTTGATGTTTTCGAAAATTTTGTTAAATCGAAAGGTTTGTGAAAGTATTAGGTATCCAATGGAATAGCAATAAAGGCCATTCAATTTAAGAGTGTAGCGAAAAGTGATATTTAGTGACGAATTTTGGGAATTTTTCAAAAATATGTAAATTTGGGTTTTCTCGAATCCCATGAATTTTCACCTAGGGTATATGGGTGCTTAATTGTTGCAAATGGATCACACATTCACGTCCTGGAAGCCATACGTCAAATTATAAATTATCCTGTATATTCGACTGTATGTTTTTCTGCGATTTGCAGGATACGGAAATAGATACAAAAAAAGAAGAAGAGAACTCCTTTAATTGTCGCTGTTGTTTTTTGTTTTATATCTAAGTAAAATGTGTCTATTCTATTTCAAGTGTTAAGTCGTAGATAACTTACCTATGTGTTAGGTTTTCTATGACACATTTGGAGCAGGCTGTGTGTCTGCAGATGGAACAAGTTCTGAGAGGTGCCAGGAGTCGAGCTGCCTCGCCACAGAGTAGGCACGTCCGAGGGGCTGGTCCTTGTGCTGAACGGCGCATTCCTGGGCAAAATTAAGAGTATGTAATTAATTCTGTTTTATTGAAGTACCACCGTGTTTCTGTGACAAATAAACCTATTTTTCTTTCTTTTTCTTTTCTTTCTATAAATTACTTCTAAAGGACAATAACTGTTTTAAATAATGTTATTATGTAACAATGGTATTATAAATAATGTTATAAAATAAAGTCGTATTTCGTGTCCGTCTGGGTGACCGCGTTGTTTGGATATACAATCGTTGTACATCCAAAATGCGTCTGCCTCTGACGTCGCAATAAATGTGGCCACCTACCGGGCCCAAACAGTTTAACAAATATAGATCTACCATCGAAACGAAAGAAAGAACTGTGTTGTTGTCCTAAACTACTCTATGTATTTTGGTGGCCGCATTTATTCCAGAAGATTTATTTTATTTATGTGTATAATACACTAATATTAAACTTGAATATAACAAAGAAATCTCGACGTTTTATCAAGTCTCAATAACTCTGCGATGCAGGGGGGGGTCGTTACTGAAAAGACCAATGATTATAAATAAGATTGTATTTATGGGATTGAAAAGACAGTCAGGTAAAGTGTACTTGGAAAGAATCCGGAGACGATCTTAACCCAATAGTGGATCTTCAAAGCCCGACAAAAATAAAGCATTTTCCTCTACGAGAAAGTCCTTGAAAGTCAAGGTACACAAATAGCCCGCATACGGGTACTATATTAATCGCACAACTGTCAAGTTCATTAATTCAAGACCTAATGGATTAGGTCACCCAGTTATAATAAATTGCATAAATAATTCATAAAATATTCTGTTTTAAGTCACTTTTCTGCAGAATCCAGTGATAAATGAACGAACTGAATTATAAAGCGTCTGGAATTATTAATTAACCGTTTTATCCTTAATGGTGTCAGTCGTACACCCACAGTCTAATTGAGAGGTCCTTTAAGGCCCCGGTCAAGGCGTCGAGCGACGCGACTTGAGTAAAGCGACATACGCGCGTTTCGCCTATTTCCGCCCGTCGCTCCGCAATTCGCGTCGCGGTGACGTGTGGCATGCTTTAAACAGCTTCTATCATTTGATTTCTCCGCAGTCGCCGTCGCAAGACGAGTGTCGCTCGAGCGTGTAGCTCATGATCCAGGGGTAATGGTCATTCAGTTTAATTAAGAGCTGGTCCTTTAAGTGTTCTTAGCTGACTTAAGAGGCCCCCTCTTAGTAAAAATGAATTTGTTTTTGTAATGAAATTGAGAAAATTTTGGTACGACATAAAAATAATAAGAGTAACTAAATGATAGTTTCATACTTTTTGTGAAACAGAAACATGAAATAATAACATTTCGTTGATAGAAAAACATCACGAAACAACCTCTTATTTTCAAGTATTTTCGATTTGTACATAATAATAGGTCGGAGAAAAAGTATTTTATAGGTATAAAGTTGTAGTAAATTCTCTTTGGCTGTACTGTTTGCATCTAGCTGGTTTTGGTACCATTAAATATATGACATTTAAAAAAAAGAAAATAAAAAGTAAAATCGATTTCCCGCCATTTTTCAATTGTACTCGTATTTCTGTCCGCTAAAATGAGTGAATCTAACGAAGCAATTCCATACATTTTGAAGTTATATTACAAAAAAGGGTAAATTGAGACAGAAGCCGCAAAAAATTTATGTGACGTATATAGACTTAACGCAGTGTCAGCAAGAGTAGCACAAAGTTGGTTCACGCGTTTTCACTCCGGGAATTTTGATGACAAAGATGAAGCTCGCTCTGGTCGCCCTGTTACGGATAAAGTCAATGCCATTTTTGAAAAAGTGGAGCAAGATCGGATTATTAGTTACGACATAGCTGAACGCAGTTAAGGGTTGACTAACAAACAGTTTTGACCCATTTGAAAAAGTCTGGATTAACAAAACAGCTCGATATAATTATGGGTGCCACACGAGCTCTTAGTCTTGAATTTGTATATAAAATACGAAAGAACTTTTCGCCGACCTATATTAATGACTAGTACTAGGATGCTTGTATAAATACCAGACGAAAAACAATGTGTAGGCAATATATGAAATTCCTTTTATTTTTGGATCTATAATGATATAAGGCTTTCAGAACATACTGTTCTTATTCCGGGGACAAAGTCACCTTGCGTCGCATTTTGCGGGAACTAGAAGCATATTTTTGATTTCACTAATCGGAGGTGACAATATTTCTGCCTTTATACGCACCCTTAAACAAAATATCAGGAATTAGAATGAAATGAAGTGGAAACGCTTGTAAGCTGACACTTTTCCTTATATTTTTTTATGTTGTATACATACATCACAAAAATAAGCTCCGTACATATTGGAATTTGATTACGCAGTACATAAAAGTAAATTGGGGACGATTTTGTGTGAGTTGATAAATTTATAATTCTAAGGCTAATATCTAAAAAGCGAACTTAAAGTTTACTTATTTTAAGTACTGTAGCGTTTTATATGAAACCTAGCTAATGCATGGGAATGCCTTTTAAAGCCTCCGGTGCGCACACAACAACTTACCAAAGTTTCATCATAATCGAGCGAGCCATTTTCGAGTTTTTGCGAGACTAACGAACGGCAATTGATTTTAATATATAAAAAGAAGAAGATGAACATGAATTTTACATTAATGAATGAGGTTTATTTGAAATTAGAGTGTCGCTTGATAAGGCTGACTGTAGCGAAATGACGGGACATAAACACGATAGACAGAAGACATGAGGTGAATAATATCAAGGTTGAACCACTGGCTCCACTACGCTAACTTAGTATTATGTGTAATTTATATACAGTGATGTATCTTGAATTCTCAGCGGTTCTAATAGAAATACAAGCGGGCTCATCTCAGTCGTAGCGCGCTACGCCATGCTTCGCTACGAAGCTACGGCGTAGCTCACCCTGTGCTAAGTCTTGATCAAACTACATTCTACCCTGCGTTTGCAATTTAGTTTCCAAATATTTACAATAGCTATGTGTTTTGGATAAATAGCTTTAAAACCTACACATAAAGTTCAGTTTGCAATAAAAAAATATGACTTATCTAACTCAACTAAGGAAATTTATTCTGAAATCAACTTAATTTACACTTGTATTAAGTTAATATTAAGTTTGAGTGGAAAAAAAATCAATAGGGAACATACATATATTTGAATATGGAATACATACTTGGGAAAACTCTGTAATTGTTATAAGGTTGTGAAAAATAGAGACGACTCTTTGATATGACTTGTGTTGCGATCGAAAATCTGCCCGTGAAGCTCGTTTCACAACCAGTATACCTTCTTTGGTAAAACCACATCCAACCATTCGCGACCACTTGTGGGTAAACTTATTCTTTCTAACCTTCGAGTCTAGTCACCAGTCTCCCCACTCTCTTTGCCTCCATCTCCTCTATCTTCTCAGCTCTCTTCACGACGGCCGCTATGTCCACTATTTCTATGATCATACCTTCAAGCCTAGCCACCAGTCTCCCCACTCTCTTTGCCTCCATCTCCTCAATCTTCTCAGCTCTCTTCACGACGGCCGCTATGTCCACTATTTCTATGATCATACCTTCAAGCCTAGCCACCAGTCTCCCCACTCTCTTTGCCTCCATCTCTTCTATCTTCTCAGTTGTCTTCACGACGGCCGCTATGTCCACTATTTCTATGATCATACCTTCAAGCCTAGCCACCAGTCTTTCCACTCTCTTTGCTTCCATCTCTTCTATCTTCTCAGCTGTCTTCACGATGGCCGCTATGTCCTCTCTCTATAATCTTACCTTCAAACCTAGCCACCAGTCTCCCCACTCTCTTTGCCTCCATCTCCTCTATCTTCTCAGCTCTCTTCACGACGGCCGCTATGTCCTTTTTCTATGATCATACCTTCAAGCCTAGCCACCAGTCTCCCCACTCTCTTTGCCTCCATCTCTTCTATCTTCTCAGTTGTCTTCACGACGGCCGCTATGTCCACTATTTCTTTGATCATACCTTCAAGCCTAGCCACCAGTCTCCCCACTCTCTTTGCCTCCATCTCTTCTATCTTCTCAGTTGTCTCCACGACGGCCGCTATGTCCACTATTTCTATGATCATACCTTCAAGCCTAGCCACCAGTCTCCCCACTCTCTTTGCTTCCATCTCTTCTATCTTCTCAGCTGTCTTCACGATGGCCGCTATGTCCTCTCTCTATAATCTTACCTTCAAACCTAGCCACCAGTCTCCCCACTCTCTTTGCGTCCCCCTCCTCTATCTTCTCAGCTCTCTTAAGGACGGCCGCTATGTTCTCTTTCTATGATCTTACCTTCAAGCCTAGCCACCAGTCTCCCCACTCTCTTTGCCTCCACTTCTTCTATTTTCTCAGCTCTCTTCACGACGGCTGCTATGGCCTCTCTCTCGCTCGGGGTGAGAGGAGGCTCGCTCCGGGCTGCACTCCATCCTGTCCGTAACCTGAGGGACAACAACAATAGAAAATTATGATTGAAGTTTATGGTAGCTTAGAGTTCTCTACCTCTTTGGTCAGGCGTAAACTAGACGCTTATAAAAAGGGTGGATCAACAAATTAAAATCGAGATATTCTTTTTAATACCAGAAAAGAAAAATATTAACTGGAAATGAAATGAGCATTAAGAACATCATAAATAGTTTAATTGTTTGTATATGTGTTCGTAAGAGGTAATCTTTCGTACTAGAATTGTTTCAGGCGGAAGCTAGTCCAAAGTAATTGGAATTCCTCTGTTATTACAATGTATGAAATATTTGTTATCAGGAAAAATCGTTATAAAATATTTCTACACGAGCCAAAAAAGGAATCAATGTCAACACAACATCCTGCAAAAGAAACATATTACAGCGTCAATTATCTGATAAGAGAGGTATCTATGACAAGCTTTTCATTACCAATATGACACTTATTATTAACGAGATAAGACCAAAAGTTCTTTCACCGATACTCTGGGTTGGTGACCTCTACTCTTACATTCAAAACGTGTTTAATCATAGGTGCAAATCGACCAAAAACCGATTAACTTAACGCCTTTCTGTAGCATATCTGTAGCATCAAACATGAGTCAGTACACGCCGGTGCAAAGTTATCGGGCAACGGATTAGTTGTATCTTCTGATCAATATTATGACATAAATAGCGAGGGGAACGCACGGTCATGTCAGTTATGTGTATTGTGTGGGTGGATTATTTTGCACAAATGTTTACAAGGTAGCATATCTATTCTCTGAATTTCAGTTTCTGAGAGTCTGCAAATTTGCTCTTGTGATTGGTTGATGTAATAATAAAAACAGCCAATCAGACCACTTGACATTAGTTTTGGTACAAATTAAATACGTAGTAGAAATTAAACTCTTCTTGTAACAACTTTAGTACCTCCCAGCATACATAACTTGACCACTTTCTATTTTTACTCTTCGAAGAATATGGACTAGACATTTCATGTCTTTCAATATATATACAAAATGACATTTATTTTCTTCATTTTTGATATCGTGTCGTCAATCGTACTACAATCTGTCATGTTGTCTTTCACTTCTTCCGTTTCTACAGTGGTCATGCTACACGTACAGCTGGTCTATAAAAAAATTCTCACCTTGAAAACTTATATGAAGTAAGCGGTAATTCTAGGGATTATTGACTCTGTTGACAGCACTTTACCGAAGGCCTGCATTTCTCCTGCGCTGATGTCGGTCGCGTACGTCGGTCACGCATACGAATATACATTGTTTACGATATAGCACCACACTGCGACGCTGACGTCAGCGGCGCGTACGTTGCTACAACAGGTACGCGACCGATCATATGCGACCTACATCAGCGTAAGAGGAATTCAGGACTAAGCTTTCACGGTGAGATTTTTACAGAATAAATCGGCAGGTGTAGAAGTTGTTGCCAATCATGAAATTTAAACCTTATATCAATAACCTAAGAGTCATGTGACGCGCACTCTTGATTTGCAACGACTATAAATTCTAACAAGAATTTCTACTGTCGTTGTGCTGTACCTGCCAGACAATGATAAAGTTCAAAAGCCACATCGTAACATAATATGCCCGTACTTTCACCCTGACCCTGACCTTTCAAGCTGACAACAATGCTGCGAACGGTAGAAATACCTCGGTATGATATTGCACTTTCCTGGAAGAACTCTTCCAATATCGATGTTAGTCGTAATTCTTCTAAATATCGGTTCGTATGGCAATCGTCACACTCTTCGCCTTCGCCAACGGCCTCTATTCTCAATACCTCAAACCAGTACCATGACCATTAAGACCAGTCCATTGTACCTAGCCCTCACCCATATTAACAATATTTTGCTATACGATGGATCCTCAGATGTCTTCGCGAGTACTGAACTGAGGTTCCTGAACATTGCTACTCGACACCTGGAGTCCATTGCTACTCTCAGTATAATCTCCTTGGAGTAAATAAATGAAATTGTATATTTTATTCCAATTTTATCCCAATTCTATCTAATTTTGACAAATTTTATCTTATTTTATCTAATTTGTTTAGTGTCATCTAATTTTATCTAGTCTTATGTAATTTACTTGTATTTATGTATGTATTGGTTCTGTATGTATTAGCCAATAGCCAAACTGAAAATAATAATGTTAAATACGTATTTCTTTAATTATTTCTCAGTAGTCAAAACGTTATTAAGTAGCAAGTCTTTGAGGAACGAATCAACGAACTCATATTTTCTGAGTGGTTAATTTGAAATACTTCAAACGCGAGAACGAAATATTCATAATCAAGTGAAATGGGCGAAATGGTATGTTTGTTTTAATTTGAACGGTGAGATATATTATTTTATTGATATGTGGGTTTATATTCGAACAGGGAGATATTATAATATTATTTTATTATAAGTAAGTATTCGAATAATTGGAATTAAAACATCACATGGATTTTATTAGACAATTTTTAACCGAGACGTCTTAAAAAGAAGGAGGTTCTCAATTCGTCTGTATATATATTTTGTGTATGTATTATGTTAAGCGATATATCCGGAAATTGTGGATCGATTTCGAAAATTCTATTTTTTTATGGATTGGTATGTCTCAGGGGTGGTCCAATATAAATTTTATTAATTTTGTTTGGGTAGTTTTTCAGTTAGCTTCAATGATACGTATATTTTCTATTTAGTATATATTGATGATGTTATAATAACTTTTTGTTTTGTGTAAAAAAGATTTTTGTGATATTTGTTAGGTTCTAAAAGACGAAATAATATTTAATCTGATAATTAAAACTGTTACGCAGTAAAAGTTGTCTTTCACTTTTTGTCTCTGCATCACCCTATGGTTGACTGGTAGAGAATGCCTTAGACATTAAGTCCGCCTCTGTATATTTGTTTGCTTAAGTTTTAAAATAAATAAATATAAGGAAATAATGTAACAAAAGATTTTAAAAACAAAATGGCTATCGCTATGACACATGCGTAAAGCAATACTTACAGTCCTTCCACAAATATTTTACCTTTGATTTTGGATCACTGTCAAAATCATCGTGATCTTTATAATCATTGCAATAAGGTTGCTGTTCGGTTGCTGCCATTGATAAGTCTGTAAATATCATAGTGGCCTTTCTTTTTGTTACAATAAGGTTGCTATTGGGTTGCTACTATCAGAGGTAAAATAGCTGTGAAGGGACTATGGACTGGTCATTAGCGGCAGTAGATCTTTCAAAGTAATGAAAAAAAAAATTGTTTCATAATTCACCACCTTTGTTTTTCCAGTGATATTAAATAGAAAACAATCAGATCGGATTCGTATAAGTGCTTTTATTTTATTTTATAAACAAAACCAGTCCAGACAAAATTCCAAGATATTTTGTAATAAAATACTATCAATTCGGCAGAAAACTCGTTCGAGTAAGATTCCTATAGTTGCCTTAAAATCCTTTATACACGTACCCTCCCATCGCTTTGTATTTAAGCATTCTTTTGTTTAGCCATTCAACACATTCTTTTTAATGATAGGTGATAATTATTTCTGTAAATTGTTTCAAAAATAATACATTACTGCAGTGGCCGACAACAGAGGCATTAATGGAAGAACATGAAAATGTGGGCCGAGGCGAAGCCGAGGCACACATACGTGAGTCCATCAATGCCTGGTTGCCGCCACGGCTTGTATAGTACTTTTCTCAAATAATGCGCAGAAATTCAAACTATGTAAATTAATTATAAATTCCAGAATCAATGACGAACAACAATAACTTTTCTCGCGCCAATATGTTTTCATTTGTTTCTTTTTTACGTAGAGCAGCTCTATTTGCTAAGCCAGTTCTAGATTTAAATAAAATCTTCGATTTTACTTACCTCCTTGGTTGCCATGGGCAAAAAATGGGTAAAAAGTTCGTTCCATTTTTTTATTACAATGCCAGATAATATGAGTTTTTATAGTCCGCTAAGCACGACAGATAATAGATTCGGATTTTCATAGTAACATTGCCGGCCACTGCTTACATGTATTATATTTGCCCAGTACACATTTTTCAATTTATCTCGAAGAAGATTGTCAAAATAATGCTCAAAAATAAATCATGTTTTAAAACTAGCCGAGTTCTGTGTTTCCTATTCGACTACCCTGGGAAGACAGACGGAAACAAACTCAGAGGTAAAACTAACTTGGTCAGGCAGTTATGAGAACCATACACATTGGTGTCTGAGATGGTCTTTTGAGGGAAGAACCACACAGATTTCAGTACCTGTCCAGTCAGGGCACGTATTTATCAGTTATCGTGAAGCTCAACTCAGAACTCAAGTAGCCAAACGACTCGACGGACAATACCAAAAGAAATACATTAGGGTAGGCCGCTTAAAGTTCTCAAAAGGCCAGACAATAGTAAAAAAAAAATACCATTATAGGCCGATTTCGACTCCATTTATTTAACACTATGAATAAACATTGTGCAAGTAACCAAACGAGTAAGTTATGCGTTCAAGGGCGTATGTTATTGGCGATCAAGTGATGTCACTTACGAAGTCACGAACAAGGCTGAGAAGTGGTAGGGTTGGCGTGGAGTAGGTATTTTAGATGTAGGTATTTTATAGTAGGTAGGTAGGTATGGACGTGCAATTACTAGATTTAAGTGCAGCACACGTAACATGACTACCATAGAAACGGGTTTTGTCGACGAAAGAAAAATACAAATTGATGATTGATGATTTTTGATTGAGAAAATGACAGATGGTAGAAAAAATCTTTAGAAATCTGTCAACAATCTGTCATTCTGTCTATTCTGCCATCGACAAAACTCGTTTCTATGGTGGTCATGCTACGCGTGCAGGAAGACTTTACTAATTACATTTATTCGAATAAGTTATCTTGATTATCATAATCAGTACTAAGAGGATGTATTCCAGCGGGGTAATTACGTAACACACTAACAGTAGGAATGGGTTTCATTTTGACAGTTCAACAACATTCATTGCGTTATTTACGTTGTTGAGCAGACAAATTTTTAGAACATATGAAGCAATGGATTAGTAATAGGCTTTAAAATGATTCAGATTGTGATAGAGATAGATAGTGTGTTACGTAATTAGGGTGCAGGTCGCTATAAAATGGTGGTAAAAATTTGGATTGGTCTAAAGATACAAAATGAACGAAGTAGCAGATTTGCTACAGCTAGGTAAGTCCCATATTTTACGCGTCGGCAAACCCTTAAGTGGTTTTTTAAACCCGGGAAAGACAGAAGATAGTGCATTCTAGTTTCCTAACCTGGGGTTATCAACATCCTAAGGGCCCAAGCATATTTTTAGGCCCATATATTATTGCCCATAACGACAATAATAACCGTTCGCTTGACAACCAGACTTTTAAGTAAATCACGCCAAAATTTGATACCCTTGTGGGTGTCAAGGCTAGCCGTCAATTTCAATCACTATCCAGTGACTACGTTTAGTTTGCACACACCCCTTTATTTTATAAATGTGTTGACAAAACGACGAAATATAACAAAGGTATGTAATAGTGAACACATGTGTACTTTGTGACTAGGAACATAGAAACCACTTTGGTACTAATATTTCGCGTTAATACATAGTTACCTACCCTTCTCACTAAATGTTGCTGACCACTGTAGCTTGGCAGTTCTTTGTAGCGGTTCTGGCAAAGGAAAATGTCAGCTATATGTCAAGTACATTTGAACTTAGTTCCGTATTTCAGCGTTTGTCAAGATATGGTACAAAGCTGAAAGCAGTTCCGGAGTTCTAAGGTGTATAGTGGTCATTTAGAAAATTATAGCGGGTGAATATTTCTGCAAGGCTGTAGATAGGTCTTTTATTCATAACCTGTGGCTACCTGCTAATGAACAAATAGCGTCCTGTGTAGTTCGGCTTTCAAAAGATTTCCTTTAAGTACAGTTGGCGGCATGTTAGTGGTAACCTGGAGCTGGCCTATCGTAGTACTGAATTCAATAGAATATGAATACAGCTTATAATCAAACAAACTCAAAGCATTTATTTAAAATAAACCAATTACAGCAGACACTTTTGAATTGTCAAGGGGTCAGTCAGTTAGAAAAATGAAGCTAGTTGCCCATTCCAAAGCGTAGTAGGTACCTATGGAGAAGAACGGGCACGAAACTCCATGGACACTCTTTTAAATCAACATAACGTTACAAATAAAATTTGGTTACATCATTCATGTTGAAGTATTCATTATACATGTGAGAACGATGTAAAGAGACGTGCAAGTTAAAAGCGTCCGTAATAAAACCGATAAAAACAAACAATTAAAATTAAAATAAGCCGTGGCAGTTAAAAGATGACCATCAGTCCCTACTGACGGCACCCGTTCACGAATATAACGTATGGATTAGCACCATTCAGCTCAACCATTTTGAAAGAAACTTAATGATCCAGTACACACGCCACCACCAGCGAGACATTACACATAGACATACTGAATTTGTTACCACTGAGGTGCAGCCTTCTGTACCTCCTATAAAATGTCTAATGATATTTGCATTCCCTATTTGTGAAATGATCACTTTATCATTTACTAGAAACAATTAATGGCTAACTGTCTGAAAATTCATTTTTATAAGTATTTTTCTTAGCAAAGTCACTTTCGGAAAAAGCCTGCGCAGATATAGCACATTTTCCATAGTTATTCCCAGTTTTTAGGCCGAAGAAATGCGATAAAAGAAATAAAAATATTTTATTGATTGATGTATGGCTGTCATTTCATCGTTTTATCGTGAAAGGCGATTGAGTGAATGTTTCAGTGCGTCGTAACCCTGCCAAAGTAAGGACGGTGACATTTATGGCTGTTAGTAATTTTTGTGATTGCTGAGCAGTGGAAGGTCTGACATACACTCATAATCTGACGTCACGCAGGTTGTGACCAGGGCTTGAAATACCGGTATTTTTGGAAACCGGTACCGTTGGCTTTGGTGTGATACGTGTATCAGAGTAGTACCTGTACTATTAGTATTTCTGATCAGTATCGGTACTGTACCGGTATCCAACAAATATTTCCGTAAGTTAGAGATAGAAAACAGATGTTATAGTAGGTAAGTAAAAAGGATAGTTGATAGGCATTATAAAATAACTCCAAGGTTGTCAACCGTACGAGGTCCCTCGTACAAATATGAGTTCTGTGGTGGACTACCGGCACCCGTCTGCAACCGATTCCTAGGTGCCGAAATGGTTAAAAGGTTAATGGTTATGGTTTAAAGTTGGCTTAAATATTAAGAATTATTTATATTATTCTCTTCTTATTATCTCTTTGATTTAATTCAATCTTTTTGACATTTCTATTACTAACATTTGACTAATTTGCAATTTGAATGCTATCCTAATTCAATGTCACATCTAAAAAGCTAACCAATACTTGAAAATGTGTTACGCCGGAAACGGCAGAATGTTATGAACTGTTAAAACTATGTAAAATCTCTGTAACAATATTCTGACAAATAAATGGACTATTACTATGCCAAGAACCGCTAAATACAGATACAGAACCTGTACTTTTAGTAACGGTTTCAAAGCCTGGTTATGACTGACTTATAAATCAGGCAAACTGTATACTACGCCTAGTGCAGGCACGTACTATTGTGTAAGATAGAGTCTTCTAATGACGTGGTCGACAACGGAGCACGTTTGACCACTATCTCACCTGATGGTAAGCAATGACGTGGTCAACAATGGAACACGTTTGACTACTATCTCACCTGATGGTAAGCAATGACGTGGTCGACAACGGAGCACGTTTGACGACTATCTCACCCGATGGTAAGCCCTGACGTGGTCGACAATGGAACACGTTTGACCACTATCTCACCTGATGGTAAGCAATGACGTGGTCGACAACGGAGCACGTTTGACCACTATCTCACCTGATGGTAAGCAATGACGTGGTCGACAATGAAGCATGTTTGACCCCTATCTCACCTGATGGTAAGCAATGACGTGGTCGACAACGGAGCATGTTTGACCACTATCTCACCTGATGGTAAGCAAAGACGTGGTCGATAATGGAGCACGTTTGACCACTATCTCACCTGATGGTAAGCAATGACGTGGTCGATAATGGAGGACGTTTGACTACTATCTCACCTAATGGTAAGCAATGACGTGGTCGACAATGGAGCACGTTTGACCACTATCTCACTTGATGGTAAGCAATGACGTGGTCGACAATGAAGCACGTTTGCCTATAAGTATAAATAAATAAATACATTAATATATGTATAATAATAATTGAGGAACTCGTGGCTAAATGATAATAGCCGCACGGGTCGATCGAAGGTTAAGCTACGTTTGCCGCAGTCGGTTCGTGGATGGGTGACCATTCATTACATACCGAGATCCCTACGTTACTCGGAAAGCTCGTTAAGCCGGCCCGGCTGTCATTCGTAGATCTTTGACAGTCGTTACCCAGAAGGCCAAAAGTCTGACAACCAGTCTAACCAAGGGGTATCCTGTTACGTAGTAACTGGGTTGTGGAGGTCAGATAGACAGTCGCTCCATGTAAAATACTAGTATTCAGCTGCATCCGGTTAGACTGGAAGCCGATCTCAACACAGTTGTGGAAAGGCTAGGCAGATTGATAAATAAATAAATACACACAGTCACACACCACACACACACACACACATACACACACATACACACACACATCACACACACAAAACCACACATACTACACCACGCACACACACCCCCGCCCATCACATCAGATTATTCACTCTCGACTTGAAGACACTATGGTTATACGCGGGCCGTTCAATGTATTCTCGGCATGAGGGTGATTTATTAGTGATGTGAGTAATTTGACTAATTCATTAATTAATGACATTATTTAAGGGTATAAAAGTAAAATTTCGTATAATTGTGATCATTCGTTTTCTAGTTATCCTTAGTCGACAACAACTGGAATGGCTAACGTGACAATGTTAAAAAAAAAACGAGCACCGCGCTGTTATAAAATTCCTTACATACACGGAAAAAGTAAAAAAAATATTCACGAAGAGATGGTGGATGTTTACCAAGATTCTGCACCTTCGTTATGTATGGTTCAAAAGTGTTCAAGTGAATTTAAAAGGGGCAGAGAGAGTATTGAAGACGACACTGGCCCGGGCGGTCCAGTTACTGCCTGTACGGAAGAAAACGTGAAGAAAGTTGAGAAGCTTATAAGCTTCTGGAGGATGCCCCAATAAAGGTGAAAATTATAGCAGAGATGCCCACCTCTTCGTTGGTACCATGCACATTATTCTTCTTGACCTTCTTTACCCTTCAAAAGTCAGTGCAAAATGGGTGCAAATGCGCACGGCGCCTCAAAAACAAGTGCGAATCGAGTGCTGTAGCAAGTTTTTAGAGCTCTTTGGTGAAGTTCCATCAAGTATTGTCGATCGAATTGTTACTGGAGATGAAACGTGGGTTCATCATTATGACTCTAAAAGTAAGCAGGAGTCCATGTAGTGGCACAAGAAGGGTACTGCGCCCCCTAAGAAATTCAAAATCTTTCCGTCTACCGGAAACATCATGGTCACAGTGTTTTGGGACTCGGGAATTTTGCTGATTGGGTACACAAAAAAGGTGAAACGATAAACGCAGTATCCTACGCATCCAATTTATGGAATTTACGGAAAACAAATAAAGAAAAAAGACGGAGTAAACTGACCACCGCGGCACCTGTGTATTGCTTCTTAATGACAACGCCCCGGTCCACACGGCGCGTGATTCCAAGGCTGCTGTGCGAGATTGTAGTTACAAGGAAATTAACCACCCACCCTATAGTCCGGACCTAACCCCAAGTGATTAATATTTGTTCCCTAATTTGAAAAAAGACCTTCGTGGGAAACGATTTTCCAACGACGAAGAGCTCAAGGCGGAAATAAATGCGCATTTTTCAGCGAAAGAGGAAAGTTATTTTTTACAGGGTATTGAAAAGTTAATTTCGAGATGTAATAAATGCATTGAGGTAATGGGGGATTACATTGAAAAATAAAAATTATTTGAATTGAATTTACGTTTATTTTTCATGTTTACCGAGAATACATTGAACGCCCCTCGTAATTTTCAGAAAATACAGCTTCAGGAAGGGCATTCCAATCGTCGGACGTCTGAGCACACGTAACAGACGCGACTCATTGCTGATGCGCGATTTAAATCGTAGGTAGGTGTTACGTCTGAACATTTGGCAAGAAAAGGTCAATATTTGACAGAAGTCTCATTCGTCTTCTGTTAGGTACTACAAAGCTTAAGAGGGCGCACAAGGGTCCACTAGCGCCACTCCTCTGAGAAGGAATTTTGAATAACGGCTCAATAAGCGACCTCGGTAAGTGTGTCTAGAATTTTCAAATACCTTTTATAAACTTTCATATTGAGACACGAATCAACAAAATACGATCTAAAGGAATGTGGCCGCTTTTGTTTAGATCGATTTTTTTTGCTTCGTGTTTCAATATGAAAGTTTATAAAAGGTATTAGAAAAATCTTGACACACTTACCGAGGTCGCTTATTGAGCCGTTTTTCAAAATTCCTTCTCAGTCACGACATAATATTTTTTAAAGGAGTGGCGCTAGTGGACCCGTGTACGCCCTCTTAAAAGCTTTGTTATAAAAGAACTTTTGATATGAACTGAACATTTAAAACTACATAGAGTGTTTTCATTACTTGTTTGTAATTATACCTACTTTATAACTATTTTCACAAACCACTCATTATTTAATATTCAGTCTATTTGCTTAATTAACTGAATAGCGAGCTCAGTTTAATTACATTGTTGGACTTCCGGTTTGAGTTATGCAACTCTGCACTGGTTTTAATTGCGATTTGATTGGAATCGGACACATTGTAATTATAAATAAAATTTTGAGTAAACTACCTAAATTTCGAATGTCGATATTGTTTCGGAAAGTATCCCTATATAGTCTTTATTATTATTGACCAAACGAAAGCGCGAAGCGCGAGCGTAGCGTCTCCGTCTCAGCTTGGACAAAAATGCTTTCGTATGTCCGGATGTCCGGCTGATCCGGATGATACTCGCCGCTCGGTCGCATTTCTCAATCGATTCTCGTGAAATTATGTGAGTAGGTTCGATAATTATATGGATTCTTTTCCTGTATTTGGTTTTTCGATTTTTTTCGAAATGGCGGAGATATGCGGGTTGAAAACGTAAAAAAACAACATATTTTTGGCATTTCGCGCTCTTTTGTGTTAAATAGCACGGTGAACATTTATTCAGTTTAAAGCTATGCGAAGACAGACTCGCGACGTCCACAGCTCATAGTCTAGTCTATTAACATAAGTATTACGTCACCAATCCATCTATCAAGCGGGGTTGCTAATGCTATTTCCAGTTTTATGTAGCTAACGTTGGTAAGGTGTGCATTAAAAAGTGCCTCCTCGAGTGGCGACACGCAATTGCATGACCGACACACGATGGGTACTCAGCTCCACTTCACCTTGCCTGCTGGTCAGTATTTTTGTCATGGTTTGAGCTATTGGAGCTTGACTTAAACTATGCTCAAAAATAAATGATTTTATTTCTGTAAGTCGGTTTGTACAAACACTTTTATACGTCAATCATATTTTTTAAACTAGATGCGGTCGGCGATTCCTATCTGACTACTCTGAGGAGAAAGGCCGAAACAAACTCAGAGGTCGCAGTTTCTTTTAAAGTCCAGACATAATCTTGTTTAGATCATGTGAAGACCATGTAGATTAGCGTCTGAAATGATCTTTTGAGGAAAGAACCACACAGATTGAGTGGACTCGTCCAAGTGTCCAGTCAGTGCACGCATCTGTCACTATTAAATTGTTGTATATTTTTGAACGAATAAATTATACTTATATTTATAATACTATACTTATACGTTCGTGCCGATACTGCCTATCCATCTGAACATAGTATAACACATAGTCACTTTTCATTTCTTTCTGCGTAACCGCTTAGTTCTTATATACCTACAATACAATGGATTGTGATACGGTTTTCACCATCATTTAAAGAATAATATATTTCCAGCATAAATCTTGATGATTTCACTTGTCGCCGCATCAGTAGTTTGCATTTGTGTTTGCATTGCATAACACACTAACAGTAGGAATCGGTATCATTTTGACAGTTCAACAACATTCATTGCGTTATTTACGTTGCTGAGCAGATTCATTTTTAGAACATATGAAGCAATGGATTTGCAAGATTCTTCAAAATGATTCAGATTATGATTGATAGTGTGTTACCCAATTATGGTGCTGCTTGCTAAACGATAAAAGAAGCTTCTTCATCTTAGCGTGTGGATTGCAATCTAAATGGACTCGGCCCAGAATTCTGCGACCTCGTTTGGCACTATCACTAACGTCCATTAAATCCTGTAACGTGCAGCTGACAGGAAACGCAGGACATGATATTAAGTGACCCATCGTTGGGAAGCTTTATGTTAACTGGCTGATCAAATAGACCTACGAAACAAAGCCAGGACGGAAGGACCACACGTTTGAAAACCAGTCGTCCACATTTTACAATAAAACTAAAACATTTTATAAAACGAAAGCATCAATTTAAAAGCAACTGTTCCATCGAAGAAAATGGAAACGTTTTCACTTAAAGCCGTTATAAGCCTTTCAATTGTAAAACTGGAGAGGTAAAAGCCTGCGAGGAAAACAGGCTTTGGTAGGTTCTCTGAACTGTTGTAAAGATAAAATAGATCAACCATTTTTTAGATTATCTAAAGTACATACATCTTTTATGGGGTACTGTGTTAAATGTTACAACAAAATACCTTGTGATATATTGCAATTAAATGAAAGAAAATTTAAAAGTCATATTAAAAGTACACTTTGTAAACAAGCATATTACAAATTATAGGATTATATCCTAGATAAGAATGCTTGGAAACATGCTGGCCTTGCTCCATAGGACAATCTAGAGTCTAGACAAAATCAAACTGGTTGCTAATTTAATTGTATAATTTATAATTTTTATGACATTGTTTTTTACATTATGTAACTACTTTAACTCGCACACTAAATTATTACTTGTTTTTTTTTTTGAAAAATCATCTACTTCTCAATATTTGTAAATATGTGAGCACCATGTATCTATCTCATAATTAATTTACCTGTCATGCGTTATATTTAATTATTTTTACATATTGTGGTATAGTAATTTTATTCTAGGTGCATCGTCTTCACATATAATTATTATGTATACATAATATTGTAAAACATTTTTAAAAGAGTAACGGTGGAGTTTCTTGCCCATTCTTCTCCATACGAAACTACCTTTTGGAAGGGGCAACTAGAATCAATTCTATTTTTTGTAAATTTTGACGTTCAAAAGTGCCTTTTTATGTGCCTATTTGAAATAAACGATTTGACTTTGACTTTGACTGTTTTTAAGGCAGAAAAGTATTTGATATATAAAATGATTACCTATATGTATTAATTGTCTACAATCTTCGTTCCATAAAATTGTATCAATGTGTAACATAAAAAAAAAACTATGTTTTGTTTTTTACAAAACATATCATACATAGTATACTTAATTGTATCTACACATTGATACAGTATTATGGAACACAAATTGAAAACATTCAAATTAATTCTCGTCGCTGCACACATTGATAAAGTATGGTGAATACAATTTGTAAACATTCAAATCAATTCTCGTCGATGTATACATCTTTATGAGGTGTTATACCTTGTGCATATATGGAGTGTTAGGTTAAACGATGGATTTACATTGAGGGATTTTAGTAGGTACTTATGATGGACTTATTATGGTACTTATGGTTGTTTTTTAACCGACTTCACAAAAAGGAGGAGGTTCTCAATTCGTCGGTATGTTTTTTTTTTATGTGTGTTAGCTCAGAACTTTTTTCTGGGGGAACCGATTTGGGTGATTCTTTTTTTATTTGACAGGTGGTGCTTCACATGTGGTCTCATTTAAATTTGATCAAGGTCTGAACAGTAGTTTTTGAGTTATGATCAAATTTAAATGAGACCACATATGAAGCACCAGCTATCAAATAAAAAAAGAATCAACGAAATCGGTTCACCCAGAAAAAAATTCTGAGCTAACACACATAAAAAAAAAACATTCAGGCGAATTGAGAGCCTTCTCCTTTTTTTGAAGTCGGTTAAAAATGAATAACTTTTTACTGTGGGACCAATTCTGAAATATGAAAAAAAAAACTGGTGTTCCCTACATTATGTAGAGTTATGCGAACACAAATATAGGGTAGATGAACACGCCGTGAACCGAGTAGTACCAGCGCGGGAGCGGAGGGGAGCAGAGGGGCGCGCGGCGGCCGCAGGCGGCGGGCGCGCTGCGCACACACACCGCTGCGATCTCCGACGTGAGACCACGTCTACTTTATCCTAAACATTACCTACTACTACTAAACGAAGAATATACTGCATTACTTTCCGTTACAAAGTTGTTTTAATGAAGAAGACCTAAAAACGAGCTGTTGAATAACAGCGTAAACAGTAGAGGTACCTACAACATACTTTTTTTCGCGCTGTATTGTATACAGGGTGGCAATGACATGAACGCGCAAACTGTAACCATTTTTATTCAGCAAATGATTCTAGACCCCTTTTTTTTTTTTTTTTGGTTGGGAAATCATCAAATGACCTCTCCCGCTCTGGGCGGAGCGGAAGGGCATGTCAGACTCTTACTGACTAATACCCACCCGTGTTCCTTCAGTTGCCTGTGCGCCAGGGCCACGGTAACTCTTCGAACAATCCGCGACCCCGGCAGGCATCGGCCCTATCGGACCCCGTCAATTATGCTGACATCTCTTTGAGGCGCGCGTGGAACACAACGCGCCATCGACCCGGGCCTGGTCCTTACCGGACGGCGAGCTGCCCATTGCTCGCCGTCCGCAGGCCCGCGCCTACGGTGGCCGGGAGTCGGCTATCGACTCCCGACGCCCAGGGTGTCTCCTCCTGCGGCGACTAGGGGCGTGAGGGCGCAATGATTGCCTCTCCCTCACTCGCTCCGCCTCCTCCTTCGCGAGCATTACTGCTTCGCAGAAGGAGGTGACTGCTTCCCATTCCCTCTCGCTCCGTACCATGGCATGAACCAGGGCCGGACGCGAGAGATCGCCGCCGCCGATCGCCACCACGAGGATACGGCGGTGCTCCGCCCAAGCCGGGCAGACCTCCACCGTATGCTCCACCGTGTCCTCCGGTCGATCCACACAATGCCAACACCCGGGCGTTTCCTCCCGCCTTATCCGAAACAGGAACCTCCCGAAACAGACATGTCCGGTGAGGACCTGCGTCAGGCGGAAGGTGAGGACGCCGTGGCGCCTCTCAAGCCACTGCTCAAAGAGGGGACTTACCGCCGCAATTGTGGCGTGCCCAATTCTAGACCCCCTAACGTAGAAAATTTTCGTCGGTTATAAAAAAATACTGCTGTATGATATAAAAGTGGTCTAAATTAATGGTAGAGCATTTTTTTAAATAACCGACGAAATAATTCCAACTCAGGGGGGTTCAGAACCATGTGCTGAATCCATGGTAACAGATTGTGCGTCGATGGGGACTCCCACGCTGTATAGTATTTTGAGATACGGTGGTGTTTTATCTGAATAATATCACAGTAAAAAGCGATATTGTTTTATCCCTTATTAACAAGAACCAGGTTCATAAGAATAACTTCTTCCTTGTCGTTGTGATCTTGTTCTCGTAACTGTAATTATCTTTAATCTTCATTTATTTTCGTTGCTTATACAGGTTGTTTGGCAGAACGTTGAACATACGAAAATGATGGATAGGTGATCTTTTTCTTTCTGTAAGTTTGAGGACTCATAACTTTTTTTTCTAGCTAACATCTGAATAAAGCAATAATTTTATAAGAATCTGCCAACATTAAAGATTAAAAAAAAAAACCTGTTTTACCCATTTTTCGTAAAAATTACACTTTAAAGTTTAGAAAGTGCTGAAACTAGAAGACAGCAAAAAAAAATTCTTAAAAATATCCAGGGCGCAGGGCCAAATAAATTAGGGCTGAGTAAGTAGCAGATGACCTCAATATCCACCATTTTCGTATGTTCAACGTTCTGCCAAACACCCTGTATATTTAGTATGTATGTATTTATGTATATGTTATTTAGGTTAAATCCATTGCAAAATGTATATATCTGTGTATCTGTTTTAGTGTATTATATAAGTACACATTATTGGCACCAATGACAGCCCCATTTTATGTCCAGACTGTCCATTCCAAGGTTGCCTGGAATAGATCACAGAAAGCGATAAGGCCGCCCATTGTATATCTTGTAGTATTTGATTTATGTTTTGTTATGTATTTTGTGGTGTACAATAAATAATATATAAATAATTAATCCAGACCAGTGCGTCCTTCCCGTTATGACATACGGTGCCGAAACGTGGACACTGACAGTCGGGCTCGTCCACAAGTTTAAGGCGCTCAGCGCGCTATGGAGCGGGCTTTGCTCGGGGTTTCTTTGAAGGATAAAATCAGAAACGAAGTTATCCGGAAAAGAAGCTTGCAGAATAAGCAAGTTGAAGTGGCAGTAGGCTGGCCATGTTTGTCGGAGGACCGATGGCCGGTGGAGCAGACGAGTCCTGTAGTGGCGACCGCGTATCGGCAAGCGTAGTGTGGAACGCCCCCCAGCTAGATGGACAGACGACCTTAAAAACGTGGCTGGGACAGACTGGATGCGGAAGGCGGAGGACAGGGTGTTGTGTCGCAGCCTGGGAGAGACCTATTTCCAGCAGTGGACTGCCATAAGCTGAGTTGATTGGTTGATTGAAATAATAAATTACAATCTAGCTAAGACTAATAAGCAATTTTTCTAACTTAATGTTTTACGTGAATCATAAGAGTGCTGTTGATTGTAGTTTACGCAAGTCCGTTTCACTTTCATAGTCTGATATAGTAATATAAACACTTTGTTCATGTGATAAATAGCGTGTATCAGAAAATTGTGGTCAAATTCAAGGATATGGTACAGACCATTAAACTGAATAACTTTCTCCATGGGGCTAATATCGTAATAGAGAAAAACTAATCAGATGTCCCATACATTTGGGTCGAGTAAGTATTGAAGTTTTGTATACAGTTGATAAATTTTTCGTAATTAGAAAGAAAGAAAGAAAAAGTATTTATTGGGACTCGAACGGGATTATAATAAACTAAACTAAACACACTACATAAAAAATAAATAAAATAAAAACGAAAGAAAAATGAAAATAACAACAGAAAGTCCTGCACGAGGCCAAAAGGCCCCTATCTCAGCACGACGCAGCGACATTTAAAAAAAAAAACGTCACGGGCGGCGCTAGTATTTTGATTGGGCCCGCTGCTGTGATGTCACGGAAAGATACAGAAATAAATAATAAACTTAACAACATAACATAACATCACGCCTGTATTTCCCGAAGGGTTAGGCAGAGGTGTGTGTATGAGTGTGTGTGTGTGGGTGTGTGTGCATGTGTGTGTGTGTGTTTGAGGGTATGTGTGTGTGTGGTGTGTGCGTGGTCTATGTGTGTCTGTGTGGTGTGTGTGTGTGTGCGAGGTGTAGGTGTATGTGTGTGTACATGCATCTATTTAGAAAAGCATATGAACATCGCTATAAAATTAACAAGTATATAGATAGACATGAACTATGCGACATAATTTAATTTCTAATTTTGACATTGTATCTTTATTTCCATTAATTATTTTAAGTTCAATTTTTTATGTTATGCTTGTTTTTATTTTTATTTTAATAAGTTGATTATTCTTTTTTTTATAATAATGACTAATTTATAATTATGAAAGAGTGTACACCTTTAAGGTAGATTTTTTGAGGAACGAATTATTTTATTATTAAGATCTCATGTAAAATGTACCAAAAATCACACCAATAAATGAATTTGAATTTGAATTTTGAATTTGAATAATAAAAAATAAAATAAAATTACGACGTTGGTCCCATGGAGAAAGTCTGACTTCCACACCTTTCTGATACATGCTGTATGTGTGTCATTGTCACTCTTATTTCTCCACTTTTTACACAACACTAACTCAATAGGGTTTGGTTCGTTCTAATCTTCGCACTATGTTTGTTTTGTCTAACGGCTGAATTTGCTCGACGTTCACATGTTGTTCTTGCGATAAATGTAAGTGTAAATAGGATTATTTGTAACCCAGTCAGTCTACCTGCTGATTGAATTTGAATCTGAAGGCGAATCTGTCCTGAGTTTGACTGGGAACAGCTAATAATTCAATATGGGAACGTTTGTTTGCTTTAGATTTCTATAATTCCATGTACCTACAATCAGTAAACTTGATTGTAAAGCAGATTTTCACACTGCGAAAGCTCACCGTGTTATTGCCATTATAATATAATATGTTTGCTAAAGAAAGACAGTCGTGTTTTGAATTTACGGTCAATTTAAGTTGTAGTTTAGCCTTTTGGGCAATATTCCTGTTGACAGCGATGTGGACGAATTTTTTGACGTGTTTCTTTACCTCCTTTTTTATATACTATATTATTATTTTAAGACTGTTAGCTTATATATTATGTAAATATTATTTTGTCTTCAGAAAGGTCAGGTGCGTAGTACTCGCAACCGGCGTGCGTGTATGACCAGATGTATGAACGTAAATGAGGAAAGGATCGTAGCAGGTGGCGTTCTGTAGTTTCTGCCTACCTCCACGGGAAGAACGCGTGATTTTATGTATGTTATTATTTTGTTTAAAAATAAAAAAATATCAAAACACAAAATTTAAGTTTATTTTGTCAGTAAATTTGTTATACATCATACCTATGTTACAGTTGTTATTTCCAAATTGTACCTCTCTGAAGTTGTTTACGATCAACGTGTTGTGTTGTTGTTTCCGCCCCCGGACCGGCAGAGTTTCATCCTAAGGGGCTCAGATTATAATTACCCCTATATACAGCGAGATCCGAGATGTAATTGTTTGGCAATTAAAATATTGGTTACTCGATGGATCAGCTAAATGCCCGGCCTTCGAACTATTGATTCAGTTTGGATTTCATGTAACTCAATATCTAACTAACATAATATCACGCCTTAAATCCTCGACGGGTTAGGCAGAGGCGTAACTATAGTATACCCACAATTTATGTTTAAGTCCCATGCAATCGGTCACAAATCCAGACTCAAGGCTGCTGCTGAGAAACAATAACACTTTAACACTACATAACACTTTTTCCGACCTGGGAATCGTACCTAGGACCTCATGCTCAGCTGTAGCGCTTACGACGAATACCTGAGTAATTACCACTGCCCATTGTGTCACCCTATGTAAAATTACTACATTTATATCTGTAATTTTTATGGTGTACATAATAAAGAGTATTCTATTCTATCACTAAATTATTAATAATTTGTGTAAAATATGTCGAGGCACAGTACAAACTGTCATTCAAGCAGATTACGTGATTACGAGACCTTCAAGCAGATTTAAAAAAATACTTTAATAAATTAATAATTCAAAAATGCTATTACTCCATATCAGAATTTTTAAATGACAAGACTGTTTAATTTACTATGTTCAATATATTATGTAAATAAATACCTTTAAGTAAATAGAATAATTGTTAGTATAAGTTAATAAACATTTTTTGCATGCCATGAGGCAGAATGTATGGCTTCGAAAATATTATAACACCAAATTGTATTTACCTACATTCTATGCAAATAAATAAATCTAATCTAATCAAGATTTATGTCTATCCTTTTTTTTTTTAAGAATAGAGAATATCTTTTACACAAAAGACTCATAGACATAATAATCAAGACAACCTAGAAGTAACAAGAGTGAGAACTATGTACGGCAAGAAAACTATACAGTATGAAGTGGTCCGGCTATCCAATAAACTACCTATAAAGGTCAGAGAGTGTACAAGCATACCAACATTTAAAAAGGGCCTAAGGAATTATATATTAAACACATAAGCTTAGCTTGAACTGCACCATAATTATTGATTTTGAAGCCTATTGCTAATCCATTGTTTCATATGTTCGAAAAATTTGTCTGCTCAACAACGTAAATAACGCAATGAATGTTGTTGAACTATCAAAATGAAACCCATTCCTACAGTAATTAGTGTGTTACGTAATTACCCCTCTGTTTTTTATTTTATTTAGACTTAAGTACATACTTACTACATTGTATAAATGAAACTACGATGTTCAGTTTCTTAGATGGCTTGATCGGCGTAATGTAAACTACAACCTATTGCTAATTTAGTTAAGTTTCTTTTTAAGTGAACTGTAATTTGTTCTTTGAGAAATAAATGTCTTTAAACCGAAATAATAGGTGTTTAACTCAGGTACTTCATTAAGACAGTAAACTCTTAGTTCGTTTTCCATTATAAGCTATACATTTCCTGTTTTAGCTGGTCTCGCATTTTATAGGCTTTTCGTACAATGTGAAGTCATAAGCTGACTTCTCATTGTACGAAAAGCCTATACTGGAAATTCATAGCTTGACATGTCGTCGTGTGAACATTGATTGGCATCCAATACTGTTTTTAAACGACTTCAAAAAAAGGAGGAGGTTCTCAATTCGACGTGAAAAATAAAAACTTTTTTACAAAAAAACAACCGACTTCCAAAAAAAACACTAAAAGACGTGAAAAATAACTTTAATTTCGGAAGTCGGTGGCCAAACACGAAAATACAAAACCAAAGACACCGAATTCCGAAATTAAAGTTATTTTTCACGTCTTTTAGTGTTTTTTTTGGAAGTCGGTTGTTTTTTTTTTTTCATAGTTTTTTTCTTATTTTATAATCGTAGAAATCTCGATTAATCGTGGGGTTTTTATGGGCGTCGGTCATTTAACATTATACTACACTCGCGAGCAACCAAATCGACTCAAGCCTTGTCGGCGCACACATACATTGATACAACTAAAATTATAAATGGAAATTATTAAAATGATATGTCATTCGAAAGCTTAAGATGTCAGCTTTAATTTGATATCATTATTATTGAAATCCATCCATCATTTTTGAAATAAATGATGTCTGAATGCAAGAGTAGGAAAAACGGGAATTTAGGAAAAAGGGTATGTGTCTCGTATTTGACAAATTAAACAAAAAAAAATAAAAATAAAATTAATTAATTTAAATCAGTATTTCGTATTGCCCGCTCTAGCCCTAATTACATCCCGCAGTCTGTTTTTCATGGACCTTATCAATTTTTTGACATTTTCTTGAGGAATGCCGTCCCACTCCTCTAATAATGCTGTCTTTAGCTCGTCTACGCTTGAAGGGACTGGATTTCTGGCCCGAACTCTTCTTTTAAGCTCGTCCCATAAGTGCTCGATGGGATTCATGTCAGGGCTGACCGCAGGCCAGTCCATCGTGCGTAATTCGACCTCTTGCAGAAACTGTCGAATGACTCGTGCCGTGTGGCAGCGGGCATTGTCGTGCATTAACACGAAGTCTTCACCGACAAACCCTGCGTAGGGCACAACATGATCCAGTAGAATGTCGGTGATGTACCGATCAGCTGTTAGCCCGCCTCCTCGGCCGCCCCCAGGCACGAAAACAAGTTCGGTTTTTCCCTCTAAAGAGATACCAGCCCACATCATGCAGGAACCGCCGCCATATGCCACTGTTTCAGCGAAACAACATTGGGCAAATCATTCCCCCGGACGCCTGTAGACTCGGCCTCTCCTGTCATTGCCATGCAGACACATTCTGCACTCATCAGTAAACAGGACCGATCGCCATTGCGCAACGCTCCAATTGAGATGCTCTCGAGCAAATTGAAGGCGCGCTTGTCGGTGGCCTGCAGTCAATTTAGGGCCCGTCGCAGGTCTTTTTGGCGTCAAGTTGGCTTCGTTCAAGCGTCTTCTCACTGTCCACTCGCTGACAGCCACTTGTCGTACACGTCTCAGTTCTTGCTGCACATCAACGCCCGTAAGGTGTCGATTACGCAGCGAGGTTGAGACAATGAAGCGGTCGTCTCTCTCTGAAGTGCACCGGTGGCGGCTCGTTCTTGGTCTCCGATTAAAGGTACCAGTCTTTTGGAACCGTCTGTATACTCGGGATACAGAAGACTGGCTCAAGTGGAGCTGGGCAGCGACTGCTCGCTGACTTAACCCTTGTTGCAACAAGGCAACAACTTGAGCGGCTTCTTCTGGTGTGGTATCCATGGGTTAGCGAAAACAAGGATTGCAATTTACGGAGATGTGTACCGGTCAATTTGTAACAAGCAACTGATAAGATAAACCCGAAGTGGGGGGGTTTTATAGCGGGAGCAGGTAGCGCAAGTCGTAGATTCCTAAAGAGGTAATTTACGCTGACGGCCAATTAAAATGTGTCAATAAATCAGCGCTTAGTTTTTTTTTAAGGTATTGATGTTAATTGAAAGCCTAATTCTTCAGCTTTCGAATGACATATCACTTTTGTAATTACCATTTATCGTTTTAGGAAAATCAATGTATATGTGCGCCGTCTAGGCTTGAGTCGATTTGGTTGCTCGCGAGTGTAGTACTAAAACATGACTTTCTCAAAGGTATCAGTGTTGCAAATCATCCTAATTTGGATATAATGTACTGTGTAAATGATCACAGACTTTTTTTTGTTTTGCTAGTGTTTAGGGATTCATTTACCAACTTACTATCAATTATGAAACGGGAACACACACACATCCAAAGACTTACACTGAAATACACAAGAAAACAATCTTCCTTAACTTTCCGTCCTTAGATTCAAATAACAGCAGTTGCTAGCAAACTAGATTCCCTTTTTTAAGAGCCTGACAACAGCTAAAGCGCGTTCACTGTCGGACTGCTTAGAAAAGAAAGAGAAGCGCGATCACAACGCTGGCAATTTATTGCAAAATTTAAAGCAATTATCTATTTACAACAAATCTATTGATTGTACTAAAAAAATAACGTTAATATGTTGCTTGTAGAATGATCTGATTAAAATCAGAATGATTGCATATATATTAGTTTGGTTTTAAAGCGTTAAAATAGTTTTTTTTTTGCAAAAAAAAATTATGTTTTCAACACACTATCTAACTAGCATGTATCCTAAAGAATATCATATATTTTTCTGTTATTTAGTGCAGTGGATCATATACTTTTAGGCATTTTAAAACTTGCTTTTAGGTCCTGTAGCAATACCTTTATATACCTACGTACCTGTATGGACTTGTATAGTAGTCAAATTGCAGTTTCCCGCCCCAATGCGTAGGTTGAACGGCGCACGCTTAGTCGTAAATGTGTCGTGTTGGGATGTAAATAGGTATATATGCCTACAGGAATATATAGAGGACTTTATAGATGGCAACATTGAACGGAAATGGAACTCTGATTATAATATTATTTGTCTTTGTGTTTTAGGTTAGTACTTAGTTTGGTTAATTTGTGTAATTACAGGTGTGTGAGTGTTTATATTATCCTTTGAATGAACCAGATACAAGCAGTATCTAACCAGAATACAAGATGTTTCATTGTTGGCGAGCGGGGTTTCAATCGAAGCATGTTCGCGTTAAGTCTGGACTGTATTCTGAGTGCTAGTCATGTGGCATACTTATTGTAAAAATATCATAATTGGTCAATCAAATGTACAGGACGAAGAAGTATTTGTAAACCAGAATAGTGCCGGTGGGGGCTATAATCAGCCACTTTGGAAGAATTCAGAATTCAACTATGCTTCCTCTTCCTCTATCTTTTTCGGAAGATTTGAAGAACAGCGTTTATATACTTCATCGGATTTTACCTCATCGTAGCCAGATCATTGATCATTTCATGAAGTGTTCGGTCATTTAATGAAATGGTTGTGTTTCATGAAATGGCCAGCTAAAATTGACCATATCGTTTAAACGTCGCCGTTTAATGATACGAGTATGTCAGTTGACGTTTGGCCATATCATTAATGTAGGCTACCCATGGTTCAATTTCATGAAATGACCAATCCGATAAAAAATACGCCAAAGTTTCTTTTGGGATTGGTGGGATAGTGGGAGTATTAAGGGTGGGGAATATCACGTAGTGGGTCTAAATTTGCTTCCAAGCAATAATAATAAGGCGTATTCGACGGAACCCCGCGCCGCGGGGCTCCTACATCTGAATGGTTTAAGAAAAATAACCACGAAGGGAATGGCGGGGTCTTTTTTCGTTCGCTTCGCTCGCTCACTAGGCACTAACATTCATTAAGTTCTGTTTTGAAATAAAGAAAGAAAATACATTTATTTGAGGTAAACATGACGCAGAGAAAAACACACTAACACAAAAAGAGCAAGTTGGGGGAACTAAGTAAGTAAGACCAAGTTGAACCTGTTGTTGCTACCTGTGAAAAATCTATTAATTTTATTTGCTACAGATCTTTATTCACTATGAGTTCAACAATCAAAGACGTGATACAAACAGTACACATTAACAAACATGAATGTCTCTCGAAAGTTATTATCTCAAATATTGGTCCTTTCGTTCGCAAAAAGCCAAAAGCTCGCGTTCCATAGCCCCGTGGGAGCTTAACGTTCTTAACCTTTCCACCGTCAAAATGTGGGAGTAACTACATACGAAAGCTCCTAAAGAAAGAAAATTAGTTTATTCTGCACAAACAAAACGCATATTACAAATAAATGACATTAATTAATACACACATACAAAAAAACAACCGACTTCCAAAAAAAACACTAAAAGACGTGAATTATGACTTTAATTTTGGAAGTCAGTGTCTTTGCTTTTTAACCGACTTCACAAAAAGGAGGAGGTTCTCAATTCGTCTGTATGTTTTTTTTTATGTGTGTTAGCTCAGAACTTTTTTCTGAGTGAACCGATTTGGATGATTCTTTTTTTATTTGATATCTTGTGCTTCACATGTGGTCCCATTTAAATTTGATCAAGGTCTGACCAGTAGTTTTTGAGTTATCCTTAATACTGCATATTTTTTTCTACTTAGTTTATATATAATAATAATAATAATAATAAAATTTATTTATTTCCAAAAAAAACAGGTTACAGACTTAAATAACTTGCACTTAACAAAAGGGTATTATTATTAGCAGCTAGTGGTAGGAAGTAAGTACAGAGCAAATAATAAACCATGCTGCAGAAATCTGTAGACAATATAATTCGTGAGCCCTGCCTCTTAAACTAGGGTTACCTGTATCTTAAGAGACAGTGTTCAGCTAAATGATTGATTGCGATAAGATTTATACAACTTGTGAGTTGTGTCGATCTACCTAGTGATTTAAAATGAGGTTAGTTATTTCGTTTATAATTAAAATTAAAATAAAGAAAGGAAAAAGAGTTTAAGGAGCATGGGGGTGTGAGTGTGGGTGTTTGTATGTGTATGTGTGTGTGGGTGAATGTATGTGTGTTTAGAAGTATGTGTGTGTGTGTAGGTGTAGGGGTGTGTATGTGTATGTGAAGGTGTGTTAGTGTAAGTTGCAATTGGGTGAGGGTAGCTTGTGAGTGTACACTGATATATTAATATTAATATTAAGCGATGTATGTAAGTAGTGATTCTGTTTGTGAGTAATCCTGTTGAAGTAGCCATTCTGTCATCTTAGACTTTAGTTCATATCTATTTAGGTCGAGTATGTTAAGTTCTTTATGGGTTTTTTTGTAAATTTGTGTGCTTATTGTATAATATTGGTGTCTGGCAAAAGAAGTTTTGTGCCGAGTGCCTGGAGGGATATTGGTTCGCTTTTTGGGATCAGACGGGGGGACGGTAGCGTGTCTTCTGAGGACAGATTGAAGCACGAAGAGCTGACGGACTGTTAGTACCTTGCAATCTGAGTATAGTTGCTTTGTAGGATAACGATATGGTTTTCGTAACATCACTTTCAGTATAGCCCTCTGTGCTCTTTCCACTTTGATTAGACTAGTTTTATTTGCACTACCCCATACGGTAATGCAATACCCAATAATGGATTGACACAGGGCATAGAATACCATTTTCAAGGTATCAGGGTTTGCCGAGTCTCTAAGAGACTTAAATATATGTATCAATCTAATAGTTCTAGTGGTGAGGGTGTCAAGTTGCTTATCCCATCGTAACCCTGCGTCTATTTGTACGCCCAGATATCTTACATTATCAGTTCTCGTGAGTGCTGGGCATAGACACGAAGATGACTGCTGTGGGCAAGTGTGAGCTATTATCGAGAAAGTGTGGTCTGGTGCGGTGTTAGAGCGAATAGAAAAAGGAATGTAAGAAGTCTTGTTAAAATTGAGAGTAAGCAGGTTTGAGTTCAGCCATTTTATTACTTTGGTTAATGCTGCTTCTGCACTACATTTAACACCATCCCACGTTGGTCCATCAGCTACAATCACAGTGTCATCGGCATAGGCAAATATCTTAGTATTAGGGAGGGTCATTCTGCATAGGTCGTTTACATAGATTTGGAACAAAATGGGGCCGAGAATGCTTCCCTGAGGTACTCCGTAAGACACAAATTCTTCGTCACTAAGGGACTTATCAATTTTAATTCTTTGAGTACGGTTATTGAGATAATCTTTGAAGATTTGAAGAGCGATACCTCTAATACCAAGTAGTTCCAGTTTGGCGATTAGTATGGGGACAGAAACTGTGTCAAAGGCCTTAGAGAGGTCTAGGAATATACCTAGAGATTTGGTCCTATTGTCAAGGTTCCGAGCAACCGTTTGCGTCAGATCAAGTACCGCATCTTCAGTCGAGATTCCAGTGCGAAAACCATATTGATTCTCAGCTATGACGCGATACCTATCCAAGAAGTTCTTGAGACGGCTGCTGAGGATCCTTTCAAGGACCTTAGAGAGTGCAGTCAAAACCGAGATAGGTCTGTAGTTGTTGACACAACTTCTGTCCCCTCCCTTGTGGATAGGGTATACTATAGCTCTTTTAAGAGCATCTGGAAAAACACCTTTCTGTATACAACCATTAAAAATATACGTTAGTGGCTTTGCCAGAGTCTGGTGGCATGTTTTCAGTAATAGGGGCGATATACCATCCCAACCTATTGCACAGTCATTGCGTAATTGGAGAATAAGGGATTCGACCTCAGATTCATCTACCTCCAACAGCGCAAGGGAGTTGGCGGGAGAGAGAGGGGTATTGTTTTGAAACTGCTTGGTTGGCAGATTTAAGGGAGAAGTACACCGAGATAAGATGTTAGCCGCCAGATTTTTACCTACATTACTGAAGAATTTGCACACGTCATTTAAGGAAGATTTAGGACAGTCGCGTATTTTCAGAAGTTCAACAGGGCTTGTTTTAGTTTTACTTGTGTTCGTAATTTCTTTTATTGTTTTCCAGAGTGCTTTAGGGTTATTTTTTGCTTTCTCAAGTTCACTCTTTTCGTAGGCAATTTTTAATTTCCGAAGTATGGCATTACAAAAATTTCGATAGCGGGTGTAAGTAATCTTGAGTATAGGATTTTCTGCATGTTTTTTTGATTTTGTGTGCAATTTGTCCCGATTTTGGATACACTTCAAAAGGCCAGGAGTTATCCAGGGCTTGATAGTTCTTTTTTTCCTTGGAATATTGTTTTGGTGAGTATTTTTGGTAACTACAGATGTTTTGTATTTTCGTATTCGTTTGTATTTCGTAAAAAAGTTTTTATTTTTCGCTTTTTAGTTGCGGTACCTACCCCACACAAATTCGTATACCAGTACTTGGTGTGTAAATAACAGTGACAGGAAATTATTAACACATCATCCATATTAACTAAGTGGAAAAATACGCAGTATTAAGGATAACTCAAAAACTACTGGCCAGACCTTGATCAAATTTAAATGGGACCACATGTGAAGCACCACCTATCAAATAAAAAAAAGAATCATCCAAATCGGTTCACCCAGAAAAAAGTTCTGAGCTAACACACATAAAAAAAAAATACATACAGACGAATTGAGAACCTCCTCCTTTTTGTGAAGTCGGTTAAAAGTAGCCAAACGCCTCGTATTCAAGCTATAAAAGTTTGACAATTTTGTCTATTGCTTGATGTTAGGGCCAGGGACCAAAGACAATACACATTGCTCTGTCAATCTGCTACCCCATTCGTGATGATATTTACTCATATTTATCTGAATTTTTGCCTAAGTTTTCACCCGCGTGTATGTTGGAAAATGTCCCACAGGAACGTAATACCGGGATTAAAAGTACCCTATGTATTGATTCAGGTTATAAACTATCTGTGTGCCAATTTCATCCAAATCTGTTCAGCAGTTTTTGTGCCAACCCGGAACATACATCAAGACAAACATACAAATGGATAAAAAAGGATTGTGTGGTTTTATGAAACCACGGTAAAAGTGAAACTTTTTTTCACATTATAGTAATTTAACTAAAAACCTCCTTCCTTTCACTTTATCCCTACTCCGCGGCCGACCGTCACGCGACATGCAACACACAGACGAAAAAGTTTGAGACGATGTAATAAAAAAACACACACCCACCACTACCAACACTTTAAAAAATATTTGTTACTGTTTTATTAGGTATGTATACAAGGATCTACGCAAATAACTCTACAATTTTCCAATATAAACACATTAAATTATGCCTTGTTATAACAATAAACAAATATCTGAATAATACACTCGAGAGCAATGAATCCGGGTCACTTAAAGAATCCTAAAAATCTCGGAAACTAAAAATGCTAGGTTAATGCAATAAATTGTATTTAATAGACAATGTAATACTCCTTAAATGAAGGTATTAAAACTTCTTAGTTATTGTAAAGTTATATCATAAAAAAATCAAATTTGAAAAAGGGCCACTTTCGAAGATGGAACTACGAAATTACAGCATTTGGTTTTGCTTTTGTTTGTAATCTGTCATTTATGTGGGTACATAAACCATGTTGATAGTGCTCTATATTCATTATTCAAGCTGAAATTATGTCGCTTACGCCTGAAGAATGCACCAGAATACTTACAATGCTGGAAACCGGCCGGAGTCAGCGCGATACAGCCAGGACTGTCGGTGTGTCGCTGTCAACAGTACAAAGAGTTCTCCGACGTTACGAAGAAACTGGTTCTAACCTACGCAGACCAGGAACGGGCAGAACCAGGTGTACCACAGCACGAGAAGACCGATACTTGGTGAACACCATGCTTCGAAATCGCTTTCTCACAGGAACTGAACTCACAAATCAGTTTCGACGCCTCGGAGGAAGTAACCCAAGTGCATGGACAGTAAGACGTCGGCTTGCTGAATCTAACTTAAAACCCCTTAGACCTGCAAACGGCCCTAAACTGGAGCGTGGGCATCGTATTTCAAGACTAAGATATGCCCAGAGCCACGTAAATTGGAGTATTGAAGATTGGTCAAAAGTTATGTTCTCCGACGAATCAAAATTTATGCTCTACAAGCACGATGGAAGACATAGAGTGTATCGAAGACCAGGGGAAAGATTCAAGCAAGCATGCATCGAAGAAAAAGTAGCCTACGGTGGTGGGTCTGTACTTGTGTGGGCCGGAATTTCTTCTGAAAGTCGCACAGAGCTGGTGATCATAGAAAACGGCTCTTTAACTAGCGTAAGATATGTGGAAGAAATCCTCAATGATCACGTTGGTCCATTTATGGTCAATTTAGGTGAGGATGCTATATTTATGCATGACAATGCCCGACCTCATACAGGTAGGATTGTGAATGACTACCTTCAAGAGATGAACATTACTCGTATGGAGTGGCCAGCGCGCAGCCCGGATATCAACCCGATCGAGCATGCTTGGGACGAGCTAGGCAGATGCGTAAAACAACGAAACCCTCCCCCAATCACGCTTCGTGAGCTCAAAATTGCTCTCACAGAGGAATGGGAGAATATTCCCCAAAATCGTATAAGGAACTTGGTGTACAGCATGCCAAACCGCGTAAACGCAGTAATGGAAGCACGAGGAGGCAATACGAAGTATTAAAATTCAAGAAAATCGTAATAAAGTTCAAAAATTTCATGTTTCCTATTTTTGTTTTAAGGAGAGATCAGCAGTTTTTTTCTTTATGTAATTTTGTGTTAATAAAATGTATGGTGACTCATATTTTTTTTACTTTCATTTAAGGAGTATTACATTGTCTATTAAATACAATTTATTGCATTAACCTATCATTTTTAGTTTCCGAGATTTTTAACATTCTTTAAGTGACCCGGATTCATTGCTCTCGAGTGTATTATACAAGATATTGTAACATATTCCAATGTAAACAACAGTGGGGTAAGAGTCGTGTTTTTGACATTTATGTGTGCGTCGTATCAACCAGGATAATGTTGAGGATATCCTACCCAATATCACTTGATACGATGGAAATGATTTTGGGTTTTCATTCATTTTTTTTTCTCTTATCTTGTGAAAATATAAACCTAGTAGGTAACGCAGTTAGTTTTATTTTTTCAATGATTTGAAATATAGTAGTAGTGGCCAAGTGGTAACGGCCCCGACTTACGTGTCGTGGATTCGAACCCGGGCAAGCACTTTACTTTTTTTAATTTACTTCAGCACCACTACTCTCAAAACGGTGAAGGATAAGACATCGTGAGAAAACCGGCACGTCTTAGAACTAAAAAAACGACCTGCAGTGGGCCCGCGTGGTAGATTACGGCCCACTCACTCACGCAGAGAGGAGGCGTATGTCCCAGCAGTGGGAACGTTATTGTCAGGTTATTATAATGGTCTGAAATCGCAAAAAAACTATGTGGGCAGACTCTTCTGTAAAAATCTCATCGTGAATACTTAGGTGAAAGCTTGAAGTGAGCTGTCAATACTGTCAGTCCCTAGCATCAGGTGGAATGACAGCTCACTTCAAGCTGACATCACCAAGTTTTCATGGTGAGTTTATTACAGAATCCAGTGTTGTAAGAAACTCGAGTCTTGGCTAAAAGAACTCGAGATTGAGTCTTTTGAAAGGACTCGGGGCCGGGGGGACTCAAAAGACTCCCAGAACTCGTGAGACTATTAGTCCCAAGTCTTGAAAATCTAGACTAAAAGACTTATAAAACACTAGACTGGTCTTTAATGTTCCCTTTCTGCATGTAAAGAGGACTTTGCCCTGCACACATTTTACCAAGAATTAGTTTTAAGTTTCTTGTAAAACGCTCTTGTCCATTGCCAACTATCGCTGCACAATTCAAGTTTTTTTATTTTATTTTTTCACTGACATTAAGCAATGGACAACATTGTCAAACTTTTAACATTTTGAATACGAGGCTTTTGGCTACTTTTTATAAGTGTATGTATTTTGTCTAGTTTTTTTTGATTGTGCGCCTTGTTAGTGCAGAATAAACATTTTGTCTTTAGTTTTTTTATATTTCCGATTGTTGCTTTCCTCTATTTCCCCATAAAGGTCACCGAACCAAGAACACCAGTCTATCTAACTTAAGCTTCCAGTTGATAATTTAACAGGATTCTCTTTGCGAAGAATTTTATAGATAAAGCTATGCATGCGACAAAGACAAATAGCTATCCGTATCATCCCCGAAACGTGAATCCGGCCAGACCCACGTACGCACGGGCGGTTTTTTAACACGTCGTTTCTCTCCCGGGCACTTAGTTTTCTGGTTTCGGCGGGCGTTGAGCTGAGCGTGTGTGAGAATCAAACAGTCTGCTTTTTGAACGTGCTAGGGATGAGCTCTGATTCTCAACACTCGGCTCCAAATTATTTGTGATAGGCGCAACATGCCTTTTTCTTCTATACTTCTTTCTCTATTAGTCGTCATCTCGGTAAAGAAAGAAAAGTAAAAAAAAGAAAGAAAAATAGTTTATTCTACAAAAACAAAACGCACATTAGGTACAAATAAATGACATTAGTGGTGACGGTGACGGTAGTCTCCCCCTTTGCTAAGCGCGTACTACGGATTTTAATCGTTGCGATTTTTAAACAGCGAAATCTCAAGCGATTTTTTACCGCAGTGCGTGGTCTCTAGTATTATACTCACAACTAAACACATGCACACACACACACACCCACACATACAACCACACCACACACACCCACACATACATCCACACCACAAACACCCACCCACACCACACACACTTTGCTTACATAAATATTAATAATTGTTAAGTACATAAATGTTTAACTAAGGTTTATGCTTACCAGAACTACACTCGGCGTCACAAAAATCGCACCTCTTTAAGAATTCCCTTCAAAGTCATTTTAACCCTATTAATCAATCAATTCAATTCAATTTCAATTTATTTTAATAATAAAAACGTTTACAAAAGGTATAAATTTAGCCAATAGTAGTATAAATATCCTATACAATTATAGTGCGTACTAATAAACTAAAGCTAAAATATTTTTAATTACAGGTGCAAGTAATGATGATTCGGAATTAGAATGCTTAGCGTCCCGCCCGAACTAGGTTTATTCAAACCTGTGTTTCAGACCATCACTTTACATTTTACATTTTAATTACATTGGGACAAAGTAAAAGTAATATAAAAATAATCTATTAAAAATAAAACTAAATCTATCCTATGTAAAATAATTATAATACAAAAGTACTACTAGTTACATACAAGGGAATAAATTAAATCATGACAAAATTTCTAGAAGTTTTTCTGTGTCTGTGTAATTGAGTATCGCTAAATATTCTGATAAGATTGTTCTACATTTTTTATAGCTAACACTATAGAGGCTTAGTACCTTGTTCAGCCTATTATACAGAAAAGGTCCTAAGAATACATAAAATCGATTAGCAAACGCATGTTTAATTTGAGGCTTGATGCAAACCAAGTCCTTCCTTCTCTTGTCGGAGGGTACTGGGTCAAAAGGAAGTGCAGTGTGCTGGTGTAGAACTATGCTGAGAATGAATAATTGCCGTACTGTTAGCACATTACATGCTATGTAAAGCTGGTGCGTAGGAAATCTAAAAGGGCGAAAGGTAGCAACCTTTAGAACTGCTCTTTGAGCGCGCTCTAGGGGGAGTAAAATTGTTTTTGCAGCACCACCCCAAGAAGTTATGCAATATGTAAGAATGGATTGACACAAAGCTAAATAAACCTGTTTAATTAATTTATAATCAGCTATATTCCGTAAATTCTTAAAAACATATATTAATTTGCGCACTCTAGTACATAGTAAATCGATATGTTTGCGGAAATTTAGGTTGGAGTCAATAGTGACACCTAGATATTTCAGATGGTCAGCGTTAGCTAAAGTGGGACACGAACATGCAGTGTCAGCGCTCGTGCAACAATTATGTGCGTAAATTTTTAGATTAGTAAGCGGTATGTTAGTATTTCTCATTGTAAATAAAATGTGTTTTGTTTTATCTGCATTTAATGTTAGGATATTATCATGGAGCCAATCAGACACAATGTTAAAGCCTTTCTGAGCATGTTCATATACCTCAACTCTAGATTTAGCTGAGAACAATAGAGCGGTATCATCCGCATAAGACATTATGATACCATTTTGGAGTGGCAGACTGCACAGTTCATTTATATAGATTAAAAATAACGTGGGGCCCAAAATGCTACCTTGTGGAATACCAAAACAATTATTTTTAAGTTCAGAACTT
This sequence comes from Griposia aprilina, assembly GCA_916610205.1. Classification (NCBI taxonomy): domain Eukaryota; kingdom Metazoa; phylum Arthropoda; class Insecta; order Lepidoptera; family Noctuidae; genus Griposia; species Griposia aprilina. Next base: position 3,021,990 of record OU744300.1, on the reverse strand, counting down.
GTATACTGACCTATTTTGACACATTGATGCCGATCGCTGAGATAATCAGAAAATAGTAGAAGTTGTGCTCCTCTTATCCCAAGTGTTTCAAGCTTGTGCAAAAGTAAAGTACAAGAAATAGTGTCGAAGGCCTTGGCAAGGTCTAGAAAAATCCCAATTGTGTGCATACCATTATCCAGATTCGTAGAAACATAATTAGTTAATTTGTGTACTGCTTGGCTAGTTGATCTTAAGGGCCTAAAACCAAATTGATTATCTGAAAGTAGCTCATTATCTTCCAAATATTTTATCAGTCTACTGTTAATGATTTTTTCTAAAATTTTTGAGAGGCCTGTTAACACTGAAATAGGTCTGTAGTTATTCACACAGTTTTTGTCTCCAAACTTGAATACAGGTGTGACCACAGCTTTTTTAAGCAATTTAGGGAATATACCTTTAGATAAACATAGCTGAAAAATGTGGGTTAGCGGCGGGGCTAGTAGGTATTTAAATCTTATAAGTATATTATTAGGTATGTCATCCCACCCAGTAGCACAAACATCTTTTAACCCGTTTATTACTCTTACTACTTCGTTAACGTCGGTATCTAATAAAACAAAAGAATTTATTTTAGAGGATGTCGTAGTCAGGTTTTGATGGGACGAATTACTAGAATTTAAAGACTTTTCAGCCAAGTTTTTACCAACGTTAGCAAAAAAATTGTTTACTTTATTCATCGCATCGTCTGGGTTTGTCTCTGTTGATAGTAAATCTAGCGGAGGTTCGGGATTTTTAGATCTAAAAGTATTAGTTTTTATAAATTTCCAGACCAGTTTACTATTTTTTCCCGCCTTCTGTAATTCATGTTTATCATACTGATTTTTAAGTTTTTTCAAAAGATTATTACAGAAGTTTCGATACCTTTTATATGAAACAGAAAGTATTTCGTTATCAGGTGCAAGTTTCAATTTAAGGTGAAGTTTGTCTCTATGTCTTATACAACGAACGAGCCCGGGTGTGATCCAGGGTTTAATACAACTATACTTTCTAGGCGTTGTCTTAGTGAAAGAGTTTTTCCTTATTGCATATTGAAGCGAATTTATAAAATACTTCAAAGAAATATTTGCATCGTTTGAATTATAAACAGGGTCAAAATTAATACCGCGTATGCCAGTTTCAAGATTTGTCATATTGACTTTAGTGTAGCTACGCATGCAGTTTTTTCTAGGTGAACTTATTTGTAATGTTAGTAAAACAGCTTGATGATCGGTAAGCGAAGAATTAGTTACCACTGTTTTGGATGGATTTTTTGATTTTAGAATGATATGGTCTAAGCATGAGCCGCTCTGATGCGTGGGGTGATAGTGAGCTGGTAAAAGTCCATGAAATGAGCAAATATTCAGATAATTATGTACATGGGTATCGGTTTTCCCGGAAGCAATGTTAATGTTAATATCACCCAGAAGTATTATGTTTTTAAAAGATGCTAAGTTTTTTAAGTTTGTGTCAAGTGAGTCTAAAAATCTGTCCATATTTTGAGAAGGAGGCCTATAAATAGCCATGACTACTGTATCGGGAATAATTTTAATAATCAAGCAATTACTATCTTGGAATACCGGTTCTTCTTTGATTGTTCTTAAATTATTTTTGATATAAACTACTAATCCATCGTTTTGGTTTATGTTTCTGTCTGTTTGGTATGAATAATAACCGTCAAGAGATGGTAAGTTTACTGTCAGTTTAGACAACCAACATTCTGTTAAGACGATAATATCACAGCTTATGTCAAGATTCTGTAATAACACTTCAAAACCGTGCATGTTTCGATTTATGCTCCGAATATTCTGTGTGAGTAGGGTTAACGTTTTGTCACCAGAAGGAAGAAGGTGTTTACAGTCCACAACATTACAGATTTTAGATTCAGACACAGAAAAACTATCTAGATCACAAATTAGCTGATTTGTCATGCTAGTTACAAACTAAGTGGATATATAAATAGAGGATAAGCTACCTGTTTAAGTGCTTACTAATAAAAATATTCGGTGGCGCTCTTAGGCACCTTCATAGTCAATTGAGTTAATGTAGTTGATCTCTGCGTATTTGCGGGCCGGGCAACTTACATCGCCAGTTGGATGGTCGCATTTTCTCTTAAAACGTTTGCACGTCGCACATTGAGAGGGAGAAGATTTCCTGCTGCATTCCTTGAAGGAGTGTCCAGTCTCTCCACAGTGGTTGCAAGTAGCACTAGTTTCTCGGCAAAACTTGGCTGCGTGTCCGAACTGCTGGCAATTGAAGCACCTGGTGACTATCGTGAAATCTCTCACAGGGCATGATGTCCAATTAATAAAAATACGGCTTTGGTTTATAATAATTTTCCTCATGCTAGCGGGTAGTTCCAGGATGTAGTTACAGGTAGGAAGGTCTTTCTTACCCGATTTATGGCTTAATTTGATGCTCGCAAGGAAGGACTCCCGAGTTATATTCGGCAACTTGTCTGAAAGGTTTTGCTCGTAAATACAATCGAACACCTCCTTCTCGGTAAGGGCAACGGGGACACCAATGACAGCGACCCTTGGGCGGCGTTTAGAAGGTTCTTCTATTGTAAGGCCCGATGAAACTAATTTGTCCGAATTTTTAAGTTTCTCAATGTCGCCGTTATTTTCGGTGCTGATCATAACGCCCCCATTTTTCACTTTTCTCACGCCACGGACATGAAGCTTAAGTTGTTCGGGGGAGATTAACTTTTGGACAAGTGTCTTGGTGTCGTCACTTGTTTGGGTCTTATCGCTGGGATAGATGGCGACTGATCTCAAATTTGCAGGACGGACAAAGTTATCGGTACCTTTCTTCACCATGCTAGCAAAAGTAGTACTTTCCGTGGGATTCAACTTAGTCTCTACGACCTCTTTGAACTGCTGGAGAGAGTCGACAACGTTCTGGTGAACCTGTAGGTGCTGGATTGTGGTATGGGCCTGGATCGTTTTCGTCTTTAACGATTGGTATAGAACGGCCATCTGTGAAGTCCCACTGGAAACCTTCCGGCAAAGAGTGGAGACACGAAGCTTCTGGTCCGAGTTCATTTTGCCATCACCGACAATTGTGCAAACTTCGTTCAGAATGGCATCTATAGATCCTATCCATTTCTGAATCTCCGGCGTACTGATGACTTCTAAAGGCAATTCATTCTCCGCGGGTGCTGGTGGATTTGGGTCGCTCGGGGGTAATGGTTCGGTAGGCGTCGGAGGAGGACTTCGGTGTAATAATTGGCTACGACCAAACGGGCTCGATCCTGGGTTAGACATTGTACCAGAAACACTTTATTGTTTATAAAAAATATCTAGTTCATCTTGCACATGAAAGTTTGTAAAAACCAACAAGACACACGCGACACACTTTACTCTAAACTGACGCAATAGTTATATTTATTTGTCGTAATTGTTTATTGCATTATAATCAATACGAAAAACACGTCCGCTTAGTCTCGCGACGCGTAAAAGATCCAAAACAAATCAATGGTAGACATATGACTGTAAGGTATCATTGGAAAGGCAATTCATTTAAATTTCAGAATAAATCAATGGATTTGGTTTTTTGTTTACCAGGGAATAAAAAAAAGCAAGCAAATGCAAATGATTAAAAAGCTAAATTTTATTTTATCAGCAAAAATTACAAAGAAGTCCTTAAAAACAACTTAAAACCTAGTGTTACCCCCTCTAGCCCTGATGACTGCTTCCATGCGTCCTCTCATGGACCGAATTAATGTGACAACAGTCTCTTGAGGAATGTTGTCCCATTCTGCAACGACGGCATCTTGGAGGTCTTGGAGAGTGGTAGGGGCAGGATCACGTGCCCGTACTCGCCGTTTCAGTTCATCCCAAAGATGCTCAATAGGGTTCAGGTCTGGACTTCGCGCCGGCCAGCGCATAACAGGGATTCCAACTTCTTGCAGGTAGTCTCTTACAATTAAAGCGGTGTGACAGCGGGCGTTATCGTGCATTAACGTGAACCCACTGCCAACAAAACCAGCATAAGGGACAACCTGCTCCTCTAAGATCTCTGTTATGTACCGAGCAGCAGTCAGCGACCCTTGCCCGCGAGCACTTCCAGCCCGAGAAACGCACACAAGGTTCGTTTTACCCTCGATTGACATGCCGCCCCAGAACATGCACGAGCCACCCCCGTATTGCACTGTCTCTTGAATACAGGCTTGCGCGAATCGTTCCCCTTGCCTCCTATACACTCTTCGACGCCTGTCGTTGCAGAAAAGACACACCCTCGTCTCATCCGAGAAGAGCACAGCCCTCCATTGGTCTATTGTCCAATCCACATGGTCACGGGCAAATTGCAACCGGTCTCTCCTATGCTGTGCACTTAATTTTGGCCCTGTAGCAGCCCTATGAGCTGCAATTTTCTTCTCCCGCATTCTTCTTCTAATCGTGGAGACGCTTACAGAAGTTCTGCGAGCTGATCGCAGTTGTTGTTGCAGCTCAACAGCATTGGAGAACCGATTACGTAAAGACGTCGAAACAATGAAGCGATCGTCTCTTTCGGATGTGCACCGTTGTCTTCCAGATCCACGTCTTCGGATATAGCCACCAGTCTCTTGGAAGCGTTGGAACACTCGTCGAACGGCAAAACGACTCAAGTTCAGTTGCCGAGCAACATCACATTGCCGCATCCCTGATTGCAGTAGTGCAATGACTTGAGCGGCTTCATCTGCAGTGGTATCCATCTTCTGGGGTATTTTTCTTGCTGTAGCTGTTCACGTGTGTTCACTTTAAAGGTTGAATAGCGAATGACTCACATTTTTTTTTTTTATTTTTTTTTTATTTTTTTTCCTATTGGGCAGCTCGTAGTTTTGACCACTAAGGTCCTGGCTACTTAACCGGGCAAACCTGTGGGTGCCTTAAGCTACTAACTTAAAGCCTCCAGCCAGGGGCGAACAATAACTCACATTTAACCCGGGTCGCCCGTTTTATACCCTTGTAGGGAGGTGCAATTAGTGGCCGTTGTAATGCGTATTTTGACAACATTTTTTTTAACGTTACGTGCTAATGAGATCTGTTGTGTTTAGGAATTCTAACTGTTGTTAATTTAAAGGTCGTTAAACATACTTTCAATTGATACCAATATTAATAAGGTTTAATGTATTCGTTACTGGCGGGACATGTTTTAAACTTATTTTCGAAGAGGTGCGATTTTTGTGACGCCGAGTGTACTACAAAGTGCAGCAAATTGTAAATGAACTGTAAGAGGAAGGCGCCTGTGTCTGTAACACAGTTTATACTAGCACAGACACAGACGTTCACTCTGTCTCAAATAATGCATAGCATTGTACTACTTTTTTTTACATTGTATTATTATATTATATAGGTATTGTTCATAGATTTGCGATTATTATCCGCAACGATTAAAATTCGTAGTGCGCGCTTAGCCTTTCTAGCCATATCATAATTGACACAGTCCATCCATTGTTTGTTTGGTTTTCTCCTACAATTACCGGCATTCACATTCGTACTCAAACAACTGCTGCTTTCGGCTCAACGCGGTTGTACTTAGAAAACTTTTTTACAAAACAAAACAACCTACTTCCAAAATAAAACACTACAAACTGAAAAATTACTTTAATTTCGGATGTCGGTGTCTTTGGTTTTTAACCGACTTCAAAATAAGGAGGAAGTTCTCAATTCGTCTGTATGTTATTTTTTTTTTATGTGTGTTAGCTCAGAACTTTTTTCTGGGTTAACCGATTTGAATGAATCTTTTTTCTGTGGTCCCATTTAAGTTTGATCAAGGTCTGATCAGTACTTTTTGAGTTATCCTAAATACTGCATATTTTTTCCACTTAGTTTATAATATAAACATACATACACATACATAAACTCACGCCTTCTTCCCATGGGGGTAGGCAGAAACTACAGAACGCCACCTGCTACGATCCATACATACTCCTTTTGCCTCGATTACATTCATACATCTGGTGGTTCTGGTGGTAATATAAACTAAGTCAATATTATTGATGATGTGGTAATAATTTCCTGTCACTGTTATTTACATACCAAGTATTGGTATATGAATTTCTGTGGGGTAGGTACCGCAACTAAAAAGTGAAAAATAAAACTTTTTTACAAAAAAAAACAACCGACTTCCAAAAAAAACACTAAAAGACGAAAACTAACTTTAATTTCGGAAGTCGGTGGCCAAACACGAAAATACAAAACAAGGACACCGACTTCCGAAAATAAAGTTCTTTTCGTCTTTTAGTGTTTTTTTTTGGAAGTCGGTTGCTTTTTTGTAAAAAAGTTCTTTGTATTTTTGTTTTTTGCCACCGACTAAAGTTATTTTACACTTTGTAGTGTTATTTTTACTTTTTAGCTGTGGTACCTACCCCACACAAATTCGTATACCACCACTTGCTATGTAAATATAAGTGACAGGACGTTATTATAACATCATCAATATACACTAAGTGGAAAAAATACGTTTCATTGAAGCTTACTGAAAAACTACCAAAACACAGTTAATTTATATGGGACCCCTGAGGCATACCCTATTCATTAAACAAATAATTTTCGAAATCGATCCACAATGGCCAGAGATATCGCGTAACAAACGTACACAAAAAAAATTGACAGTTTATTTGCGGTTAACATAACGCAAAGAAAAAACAGACAAATACAAAAAAGAACGAGTTTGGTGCAAATATGCGTTGTGACGCATATTTTTCCCAAACTCGTTCTCACGCAAAACGGCAATCCTATTTTTTGAAGGCGGTCAAAAATCCTGGGCGCGGTTAAAATACGTCGCGTTAAAAAAAAACCCGCGCTACGCGGGCTTAAGTAGGTACCTACCTATCAGTCTGAAAGACACCATATTACATATAACGAAGCGGGGAGTCACAGACATTCGACACGAGAGAAACACGATTTATTGAAGAAAATAAATTACGTCGAGGCTTGAACCAAATTGTGAAGAATGTTTATTGAATACCTACTCGCGTTTATGATCGAGATAAATTGAGAGTGATACGATCGAGTTTTTCTAACAAAGTTGTAATATGATTATCTATGTAATAGGGCTCAAGAGAAAACTGTCTAGGTGATTACTCGCTTAGGTTTTGAATGCGGCGGGTCAGACTGGCTGTTGGCATGGCGACGCGCGTCGCCACGTGCTCCTAACTCTGCGACTCTCTCGCAGTTACGAAAATATTGATTACCTATGTATTTTTTAAATACAGACATTTTTGCCTTAAAAAAAATGCTTATTGCACACATCAAAAGTGTTTAGGGATAAAGGTATTTAAAATAGTAGATTGTTATACAAGGGGCTAAAATGGCCCATTATATACGAGAGAGTAAACCGAAACCGAGTACCTAATAATGAGTTTTTAGCGCCGTGTGTTCAAACCAAATCAAATTATTTATTTTTGCAGAAAACACTGTTATGATGGTGTTATTAAATGTACATGTTTCAAGTGATTCTACCGTAAGGCATGCAAAATTTTGGGCTCGCCACAATTGCGGCGGTAAGTCCCCTCTTTGAGGAGTGGCTTGAGAAGCGCCACGGCATCCTCACCTTCCGCCTGACGCAGGTCCTCACCGGACATGGCTGTTTCGGGAGGTTCCTGTTTCGGATAAGGCGGGAGGAAACGCCCGGGTGTTGGCACTGTGTGGATCGACCGGAGGACACGGTGGAGCATACGGTGGAGGTCTGCCCGGCTTGGGCGGAGCACCACCGTGTCCTCGTGGCGGCGATCTCTCGCGTCCGGCCCTGGTTCAGGCCATGGTACGGAGCGAGAGAGAATGGGAAGTAGTCACCTCCTTCTGCGAAGCAGTAATGCTCGCGAAGGAGGAGGCGGAGCGCGTGAGCGAGAGGCAATCATTGCGCCCTCACGCCCCTAGTCGCCGCAGGAGGAGACACCCTGGGCGTTGGGAGTCGATAGCCGCCTCCCGGCCACCGTAGGCGCGGGCCTGCGGACGGCGAGCAATGGGCAGCTCGCCGTTCGGTAAGGACCAGGCCCGGGTCGACGGCGCGTTGTGTTCCACGCGCGCCTCAAAGTGTTGTCAGCATAATTGACGGGGTCCGATAGGGCTGATGCCGGCCGGGGTCGCGGATTGTTCGAAAGAGTTACCGTGGCCTGGCGCACAGGCAACTGAAGGAACACGGGTGGGTTTTAGTCAGTAAGAGTCTGACACGCCCTTCCACTCCGCCCAGAGCGGTCAATTGATGATTTCCCACCCAAAAAAAAAAAAAAGTCATGCAAAATGTATACAATCATAGTTAATCAAAAACAAATATATAAAAGATTGGCATTAAAATATATAAAATTAGATAAAAATCATTTATGATATTAAATTACATGGAATGTCTTTCATAAAGTTATATTTATGCAGTTTAATAATTTATTTAGTATTAATAATAATTTATTTCTTATTTTGGTGAAATCTGAGTGTTTTATACAAATATTGTGGAAAAGGAAATAATTATGTTTGAGTTTATTAAATAATGTATTTAGTTTTCTATTGAGGACCCCTTTATTTCTGAGCTTTGGCTTACAGTAGTTAGGTACATATCAGGATCACTTGATTGATATGAAAATATTTAAATTGACGTGGCGAATGATTCCGGCATCGTATTGTGAAAAGTTTTAACTTAAATAAAATTATGCTCCAGCGGTTGCGATTAACAATCTGTCAAATTAATTAAGCTATTCTGAAATTGGTAACAGTGAAAATCAGCGCAATATTAGTTCGACACAATTTATCGATACAAATATTATAAATTCGAAAGTAACTCTGTCTGTATATTACCTTCTCACGCCTAAACCATTGAACGGATTTCGATAGATTTTGGCAAGGAGGTAGATGGTACCCTGGGAAAATACATAAGCCATTTTTTGTCCTGGTAGCACGTTCTTGTGAGATAATTTCCGACAACCGCGCGGGCGAAGCAGCGGGCAGAAGCTAATTGTTCATAAACTATAATTAGGTAGGCAATTCGGGATGCAGAACACAATTATTGCCAATTTTAGAGTTGGTACCTACGCTTATAATGGCAGTTTAATTGAAATCGGTAATTAAATCAAAGTAGGCAATGTATTATACGATATCAATAATGATAATGCGCTGGGGCTCTGTCTCGCTTATGGTCGTAGCATTATGCTGAGCGATTGCCGTTTTGCGTGGATGTGACGCATATTTTCCACCAACTCGTTTTTTTTTTGTATTTGTGTGTTTTTTCTTTGCGTCATGTATAACGCAAATAAACGTATTTTTTTTTCTTTATTTTCTTTCTATTGAGTTGTAGGTATGTTATCCCAGTAAAATCTGGCTCAATATTCAATCTATCTGCCTTTTTACAACTATTTTGGGATCGGCTTCCGGTCTAATCGAATGCAGCTGAATACCAGTACTTTATATGCAGCGACTTCCTATCTGACCTCCACAACCCAGTTGCCGGGTACATGATAACCCTTGGTAAGACTGGTTGTCAGACTATCGAGCTTCTGACTACCCATAACGACTGTCAAAGATCTACGAATGTCAGACGGGACCAACGGCTTAACGTGCTTTCCGAGGCACGGAGGGGTCTTAGTATGAAAAGATGGTCACCCATCCACGTACCCACCGCGGTAAGCGTAGCTTAACCTGATCGACCGATCCGTGCGGCTGTTATTATATTACTTAGCCACAAGCATCTCCAAAGTAAGCCATGTTCCAATCATACGATATCAAACATAATTGAGTTGTACCTAAGTATGTAGGTCCCAATTAAATCGAAATCAGAAAATAAAATTGTCTAATAAAAAAAAAAAAACAAACGACATAATGGCCCGCAGGCCCAATTACAAAAACACATATTGCGTAAAGAAAGAAAGAAAAAGTAATTACCTATTGGGACTCGCACAGGATTATGATAAACTAAACTAAACACACTCTTAAAAACAAAACAAAAGTAAAATGAAAATAACAACAGAAAGTTCTGTATGAGGCCAAAAGGCCCCTATCTCTGTATGATGCTGCGACATTTAAAAAATAAAGGATGATTTCTACCAAACTGCTCGGATCGGAGGATGTCGACGCATACGATCGGCTCCGTACCGTCGCTTGCGAACGTATCCGTTTCTGCGGCTAGTCAAATAATTTCATTCCTACCGTGTTGACGTGTTCTAATTCGGATGAATGTGTGATCGGATACGACGACAGGCGAACGGAACCGATTGCGCGTTGCAGCATACTTTCGGCTACGATCGCATGTCGCGAAGACACCCGCGGTCAAGCTGCTGTGTGCGGCTGGGTAATATAGACTTTAAATATTGTGGAAAAGATTTATTATTGTTTAAAGATTGTAATATCCGTTCCGATCCGATGCAATGCCGGTCGTTTGGTAGAAATGATCCTTAAGTGTCGCAGCGCTGGTATTCAGCGGTACCTACTTCACATCAAACAAAACGAAGACCAAAACCAAATTGACATGTGCTTTCATTAACACATAGATAATGTTTAATCATATGTAGGTAAACAAAGGAATCTATAAATAAATTAGTTTGTGCTGAACAGGAAGCGGATATGACGAGCGATAGCGTAGCAAGGACACCGCCATGAATTGATTATGGTGCCTGCTGTCATCTTTGATACTAACTATCAACTAACTATACGCGTAGTTACGTTCAAAGGTGCATAATTAAGTACCTATTAATCAATGTAGGAAAATAGAAGGAAATGCAGAATATCAGGAATATACTATATACCTACTTCCTTCGAAAAGATTTGCAAGAGTCTGCTTAATTAAGTAAGAAAAAGTCATATTTCCCGCCAATTTTCTACAAGCTGTCAGTTTTTTTTTTCGAATGTTGATGTTATGGCATCGGAAAAAGGTTTTAGAGCCAATAGTAATAATTTATAATCAAATAAAATAAAACATGCAGAACCGGTCGTTGTGGCCTTGTCGCAATCTTTGGGGGAGGCCTATGTATCCTCAGCAATAACAATGTAAATAAAATACTTTCGGTCTCAGATACTACTCTGCAACTCAAGTCAGAGATATGTCACTACTTAATGCCTCACCGTACCATGGACCAAATGATGCACAATATAGAAACCAAAGTGCAATCATTTACAATGAACGATTTTTGTATCATATTGATAGGAGAAGAAGACGTCAACTCAAATGACTACCCTAGTTTGATATTTAGTATACGAGAATCGGTAAATAAAATTAAACATACAAATATTATCATCTGCGCACCAACTTACAAATGCGGCAGTTATACGAATATATATAATGGGAGGATAGAACATTTTAATAGTTTATTGTGCCGTGATATATTGACCCATGAACATGCTTATTTTCTCGACTCGAACAAGAACCTGTCCTATGATCACACAATGTTCTATAGACGCAGCGGAAAGCTTAATAACACTGGCATGCGAACTATTTTTCAAGATCTGAACGCTCTATTACTTGCTATCAATCGATCTATCGTAGACATGATAACCTACACACAAGAGGATGAAGATAACCTGACTCGACAATTTTTTCACCGAGATAAAGAAAACTTTGATTACTATGACACGGAAAATACTATTCAAGGAAATGGAGAGAAGTTAACAAAATTTTTTCCTGACTAATAATGTCTGTGTTATGCACCAGAATATTGCCGGGTTACTAAACAAATCCGATATGGTCACAGTATGTTTGGATGAGTTATCAGAAAAAGGCTTGAATGTTGATATATTGTGCGTAATCGAACACTTCATTATGGCAGGATACGAATCTTACTTAACTATACCAAATTACCAACTAGCGGCGTCATACTGCAGAAAAGAAAACAAGAGAGGTGGGGCATGCATCCTGGTAAAGAATGGACACCACTTCATCGAATTAAAGAAAATAGCCAACATATCAGAACCCGGAGTATTTGAATGTTGTGCGATAGAGTTACCTAACTTTAACACTGTTCTAGCTTGTGTGTATAGAGTTCCCAAGTTAATTAACCTGAATGCATTTATGGATAAACTACAAATTCTCCTAAAAGAACTAACTAAGAAGTGCTATCGTAATATTGTCATTGCAGGGGATTTCAATATTGACATTTTAAAAAGGAACCTTCAAACTATTGAATTTGAGTGCCTTTTACTCAACTATAATTTAAAATTAGCTGTGAATCAACCTACACGCCTAAAAAGTAAAACTTGCATTGATAATGTTGCTCATAATTTTCGCAAAGCATGTAAGGTTGAAGTCTTAGAACTGGCTCTGTCGGACCACACAGCACAGTTTATGACATTCCCAGTACAAAAGAAATGTAACATTAAATACTGGCAGGTGAAAAGACGTGACTACTGCAATGAAAACATGACAAAATTTAAAAATTACTTAAGTAATTTATCATTTTCTGACATTTACAATATTAATAATCCTAATGTAGCGTACAAATCTTTTCTTGACATATTTTCATTATTTTATAAATTATGCTTTCCCGAGAATAATGTTAGAATTAATACTATGAGAAAACCGAAATGGGTGTCGCGTGGTATTAAACTATGTAGTAAAAAGAAAAGACAACTTTTATGGCAATACAGACTTAAACCAAACCAGATTAATAAAATAAAACTAACTAATTACTCTAAACTATTTAAAAAAATTGTAAAACTCACTCAAAGAGCACAAAACAACTACACAATAAATACTTCAGATAATAAATCCAAAGCTACTTGGAAAATAATAAATAACTCAAAATTCAACATTCCGAAAAATTGTATTGACAAAATTCGTGTGAACAATGACATCATCACTGACCCAAAGGAAATTGCAGAGGCTTTCAATAATTATTTTGTTGACAAAATTAAACCAATAGCAGGATCTGGGAAAAAAACTACGTCATTGATACAAAAAAAGAAAGATTCTTTTTTCCTAGCCCCATGTCTGCCAATCGAGGTGTTTAAAATTATAAAAACATTAAAAAATACAAATAGTGTAGGATACGATGGTCTATCAACAAAAGTTATGAAATCAGTAGCAGAAGAAATATCAGTGCATCTGAGCCACATAATTAATCTTTGCATAGAGACTGGTATTTTTCCGGATGCACTCAAGATATCTACTATTAAACCTCTGTTTAAAAAGGATAATAAAGAGCTAATGCAATTCTATAGGCCCATATCCCTTATTAGTATAATATCCAAAATATTTGAAAAGTATTTATATAAACAGTTGTATACTTATCTGGAAAAAGAAAATATACTCGCAAATGAACAAAAAGGGTTCAGAATTGGTAAAACGATAAATTTAGCAATATATGATTTTTTACATAATGTGATGCCAAAAGTAGATGCGAATATACCTGTGTGCACGATATTCTGTGACATGACACAGGCATTCGACCATGTCCGCCACGACATACTGATTGAAAAATTAGAAGCATATGGCATTAGAGGGAATGTCTCTAGCCTTGTTCAATCCTATTTAAGCAACAGAAGACAATTTACAGAAATTTCGGCAGTGAATAAAACCAATAAACATGAAGTCATTCATAAATGAAAAGAGCGGGTAGTTAAATTCGGCGTACCGCAAGGTACTGTCGTAGGCCCACTATTTTTTATACTGTATATTAATGACCTACCCAAAAGTATAGACCACCCAATGACACTTTTTGCCGATGATAGTACTATTACAATTGCCTGTAAAAATAGAGACACATATGAAGCTGACATTAACAATTCTATAGAATCAATGATAAAATGGTTAGAAAACAACAATCTTAAGATAAATCTTGAAAAAACCAATATTATGCATTTTGCCCAAAGATCAACCATTCCAAATGCTAAGGTACACTATAATAATAATAAAATAGACAAAGTTGACACAACCAAATTTCTTGGAGTAACTATAGACAGTAAATTAGATTGGAAAGCGCATACGGAAGCCTTAAGCAAAAAAATTTGTAATTCCACATATGCACTGTACAAATTAGCCCCGATGTTAAATGTTGATGCCCTGCTAACTGCTTATCATGGCTTAGTGTCCTCTAACTTAAGATACGGAGTAATTTTTTGGGGCAATTCAACAAACAAGAATGTAATTTTTAAAACCCAAAAAAGGTGCCTTAGAACTATGTTTGGACTTCATGTTACTGACAGCTGTAAACCATTTTTCAAAAAATATAAAATATTAACCCTTCCATCCATGTACATTTTAGAGACCATTATGTTTGTCAAATCGAACCCACACCTATTCCCCCTATTGTCAGATAAAGTTATTCGAAACAGACGCGACAATAGCAAACTTTGCATTCCTAGATCCAGGACAGCTCTACTGCGTAAAAGTATACTTTGTATGGCGCCGATCCTTTATAATACGTTGCCAAAATATTGGAGGGAATATACAAAAGGAAAATTAAGAAGTATGTTAAAAAGCCGTCTGTTAGAGAAAGCCTATTACAGCACTGACGAATTTCTGACTGATAAATTATTCTGACTTGTGTGAAATATCTAGATTTTGTTCCTATTTACTTTGACATTTAATTGCTATTATAATGTACATTTTCTATGAGTTGATTTGATGACACTATTATGAAGTATATTTTAATTTCTATGTTCTACTCGTAATTTGTAATACTTTGAATAATGGATAAATTTGTAATTAATTGATGTTTACCTATTTATATTTGTACGCCGTTAAGGCAAAACATGACTGTGATTAATTTAATGTAACATCTTGCATGCCATGTTATTGTGTGTATACTCATGTTTTGGACAAATAAATTATCTTATCTTATCTATGTACAACAATGAACGTTTTACGTCTGAAACGACGATGATAGCGAAAACAATAGATACAATATTGTTTTTTCCCGTCAATATCATAAAAGAATTGCTTTTCTTCCAAATAACCTTCATAATTTTTTCTTTAGCTATTACTTCGGAACGCAAAATTTCATAAATTATTTACTCAAACGATTCACTAGTCGACAGGAAAATCGGTCCTAATTCGAGAGATATTCCAAGCAATACTTATTCTGGAGAAGTAAGTACGAAAGTATTAAGTATGTTGATTTGAAAAGTTCTCATAAAAGAGATCCAGTCGGCATTTCTGATTAGGTACAAATTTTGGTAGACTGGAAGGTCGAATCCAACATATTGGACTTTTAAGTTTGGTTATCAATTTAGAAAAGTATTTTCACTTATAGAGCGAGCGGGAAATAGGGCGATCCGTCTCGTAAAATCTCGGATAAAAAATATGTTTATTGCCAATGTACTAAGATATCAACGAAGTTTTATTGAAGTAGATAGTTAAAATGTTAATGTCAGCAACAGGGTTGCTAATTTATTTACTTCTATTTGTGATAGTCTTTCTCAGTTTCTCAGTAAATTTAAAAGTCTTGATACGGTTAAAAAACCCTAAATGTGTGGTTTGTGTGGTTCTTCTTCTTTTAATTGAGTTTTATTTATTTATTTTGAATGTTTTAAATTGTTTTCAATAGTACCAATTAATTAGAAATATTTAATTATTTTTATGCCGTTGATGACAAGACAGGGTTAATTTTATTAATCTGTATTTTGGTTTGTATTACCTATGTTTTAAAAATACAAATATTTTGATTATGAATTTGTTTTTTTTTATTACTATTTGTAGCATACCGTGGTATAAACATTGGCCCTTTCATTTGTAGTCCTGGTCCTGGGTTTTGTGAAAGTGGACTATTCGATTCCCTGGTTGTTGTTAATATAGTCATCCAATCACTACAGCTACCAACATTCGATTAGTTTTCGATTTTACGACAGATTTATTGAGACTTGATTAGACTTTCAGAAGTCCTTTATCTTTTGCTACTCCCACGGGCCATGAGTGGGTGTTGCCAATTATTTGCGTGGGATATAATCACACTTTAGATGAAAAAAAAAATACAGAATAGTTTTTGGTAATTATTTTCATTTGCATACTACATACGTTTTTGCGTTCTCTCCCATTTAATTTATCTAGGCACTCAACATTACATAGACGTAAAAAGAAAGAGGTTCCTTTTATATATTTTGATAAGCACAATTTCAAAATTTCTCTGGTTTGTTCTCTGATATACCTTACCGGATCTCACTGATAAAGAATTTCCGAGAAATAAGAATAAAACTCTTCAATAGATAATAGAATTCCGAACCTGTTTCAAACACATTTTTGTATCCTTTGATATATAATATATTATTTTAAATTCCTGCCTGCCTCGTTGGTCTAGTGGTCGCAAGCGCTACTGCTGAGCATGAGGTCTCGGGTTCGATTCCCGGGTCGGGCAAAGTGTTATTGGCTTTTTCTATCTGAAACGTCTCAGTAGCAGCCCGGAGTCTGGATTTGTGCCCGGTTGATGGCAATAGGCTCGCCCCCTATTACATGGGAATTATACATAACTGGCGAAATGTGGGTGTACTATAGGTACACCTCTGCCTAACCCTTCGGGAATACAGGCGTGATGTTATGTGTGTTATTATTTTAAATTAGGTCAATTATGGTGTAAAAGTCGAATCGCTCGTGATTTCGCAGCCTTAGATTTCGCGAACGTTAGCTGTTGACATGGGCGTACCCAGCCGCCCCCCCCATGTCCCCCCGGACGCGTTAAATGGGCTTTATATGCTCAGTGTGTTTTTTTACGGGAGACGTCATAAACCGTTTTGCTGAAGATCCTCGAAAATGACTTTTAAAATAGGTAGGCCTAGATGTCTAATAAAATTATTAAAATTAAATAAATGCATGTTATTATATTTATTTATTTGACTACATATAAAGCAGGATCTCCTGCGGGTGTATCCCCTACACACTTGTTACACCTAATGTTCGTGTAGGTGTTTTCGTGTTGTGTGTAGGCCAGGGTAAACCAAGTGCAGGGACCCGGCTTAAGAAATTTCTGATTTGCCGCCCCTCGCCCAAAAGCCCATGGCTGTTGACTATTCAAATATAGAACGTTCCTGTAAACTACCAGTGTCCATATTTATTTATTTATTTTAATACTTTATAGTACACCAGAAAATGCATAACAAAAATACATTTAACACTACAAAACATGCCATGGGCGGTCTTATCGCTTTCGACGATCTCTTCCAAGCAACCATAGAATTGACAGTGATTGCGTGGACATAAAAATAAGGTTGTCATTGGTGCAAAATCAGCATCAGCATAAACAAGGATGGGTAAAAGAAGTGAATAAGCAAGTGCAATCTTGGTGGCAGTTGATAGAAAATTACGTAGTCTCTTCAAAGAGGCAGCGGATGCAAATAGCTTGCGGCTAACTTCCTGTAGTTGGGCAGTCCAAGAAAAGTTCTTGTCAATGAATATCCCCAAGTTTTTAACTTTTTCGCTGAGTGGAATTACAGAGTTGTCAAAAGAAACAATGCAAGACTTGGGGAAGAGTCGTCCAGTCAATCCTTGAGACCGTCCTAGAACTGCCAACAACAATAACCTGCGTCTTTATGAGGTTGACCATAACTCGATACCTCTTGCTCCAGTCGTATATCGGTCGGTCGCCAGTTCGCGACTAATCGCTAAGATAGCCTCGGAATGATTTCCATCCGGATTAAGATGGTAGGAAGAAATTGGTTCGTCGGAGATAGAGTTAATAAAAACTGCAAAAAGTAAAGGGGATAGGACGCCACCCTGTGGTACACCGGCAGAAGTATTACTCCAGAAAGACAAGGTCTCTCTGATGCTAATACGTTTCCGGCGACCGAACAGGTAACTACGAAACCAGTCCATTACGGATGGAGATATATTAAGAGAGCATAGAATGACAAGCATGTCATCAAAATCAACAGTATTAAAAGCATTACTGAAATCTAGCAAAGCTAAGACCGTTATTTTACTGTTTTCCATGGCTGACCTATATCATCCTTAATATTCAGAAGCGCTGTGGTGGTGCTATGCCCACGACGGAAGCCAGACTGGAGAGGGTTGAAGAGAATATTTTTTTGGACAGGAAAGTGCTTATTTGATCGTAGATTAACCGTTCAAGGACATTGGATAGGAATAAGACGGATATTGGACAATATTCAGAAAAGGATGAGGGATTAGACTTTTTAAGTAATGTATTTATTTGAGCATCTTTCCATGAACATGGAAAGACACCACTAAATGCAGAAAAATTAAGGATATGTTAAATGACGTGAAAGATTACATCCAGCACAGGGACTAAGATATTACGGCTGATACTTCATTAGAAGTAATCGATAGTATGCTCTTCTTAACATCACATGCGGAGAATTGACCAAAGACAAATGAAGAATAACAAAGAGTCGGAAGAGAAGAAAGATAATGCAGTATATTCAATTCTATTGTCCTATCAAAATCGGACGAAGCAGTAAATTGATTATTCCTTACATCAATGTCTTTAATCTTTTCGGATTGTCTCTTGTCGGGTTTTACCGACCCCCAATGACCTTAGAAATTTATTGTAGACCTATTTGTAAACAAGTTCGATGTTTGTTGACGAAAAGTTGACTAATGGTGGCAAGTTTATGTTTGACTTGAATTCGTAAAGTTTTTGAAAGATTGCCGATGTTTTAGTTAAAAAGTTTTATAATTAAGTACAGTCACCAAAATAGATAAGTAATCAGGGTCGTCGGATATAGTTGAAGTTTAGTAACAAACCGATGGATGTTTTGGAATGAAATTTAATTTTTATTAAATTAACTGTTAGCTTTCTTTTAATTAAATTAATTTTATTCGAAAAAATCCATCGGTTTCTTACTAAAATTCAACCGTATTCGACGACCCTGGTTAAAAGTATCACTTTTGGTAGCCGTACCTACCTACAATACAAAAATTGTACATAAATTGTTGCCGTAATCATTTCTACCTACCGACTGCCTCGTTGATCTTGTGTGGTCCTGGGTTTTCGATACCCAGGTCGCGCAGTGTTATTGGGTTTTTTTATCTGAAATTTCTCAGTCTGGATTTGTGCCCGGTTGATGGCAATAGGCTCGCTCCTATTACATGGGATTTATATATAACTGGCAAAATGTGTTTGTACTAATAGATGTACCTCTGCATAACCCTTCTGGGAAACAAGGCGTGATGTTAAGATGTTAATACTACCAACGTAGGTGCTAAAGATTTACACATTTCATGAACTATGTACCCATTACCTAATAGCCTTTGTTCGAATAGAGAATCGATGAAGATTAGTTTCCTATCTATGACCTCGTCAAAGCGACAAAGTGATAACATCAATGAGCTTTAAGTACTCTCTCTTGTCTAAACTGCACTATAGTGGCTCTGCTATGCAAAGTGATTGTTTATGGTAGCCCTTTTGTTCTTCGATGCGGTCATTGTTAAGCCCTGGTTTAGCTGTCCATGTTTTAGG
This sequence comes from Griposia aprilina, assembly GCA_916610205.1. Taxonomy (NCBI): domain Eukaryota; kingdom Metazoa; phylum Arthropoda; class Insecta; order Lepidoptera; family Noctuidae; genus Griposia; species Griposia aprilina. The sequence goes on along the minus strand of OU744300.1, from coordinate 3,002,666 downwards.
CTGAAATAATAGTGTGGTACTTCTACAAAAAAAAAACAGAAATTAGTAGGATTAACTGATTACATTACTTAACATTACTAAATGAATGCTCTCCCGCAGAGGCTCAAACATTCGTTGGAGAACTTTTAGTCGTGGTCTTATCCTAACCAGATTTATGTTATTTGAAGTAGGTAGAGATATAGAGGCATGAGTAACAGGGTGTAAAGTTCACTCATCCTCCATAGAAAAGGGAAGGACATCCACCCAGACGAGTGTGCCTGGTGTGTCCCGAATTTGTATGTTTATATGGTAGTTGCGCGGTAAACTCTGCTTGCGCGATGCAGGATTTTGCGTGACGTCAGGGTGACGCGTAGCTCGCATGTGGCGTTGTAGATGCCGCTACAGGCATATCTACACTAGGCTGCCCACGAGGAAATGTCTTGGTTTTATCATCGGCAATGTTGGATGTGGAATAATATTGAACTGCAATTATAATTACTACCACTACTACTTATTATTTTAATTATTACGTATCCAGAACAAATTTTTAAGATTCCAGTACTTAAAGCAGTATGGTGTGTATCCAGGGTATCCATTGTTGTATCCTACTCTATTTGTGCTGGGCATGGTAGGCTACAATAAACTGGAAGTAAGAAGGGAAGTAGCTCTCGCCACCTACTTATTTATGATTATGCGGGGTAAAATACACAACCCAGGAGTTCTAAGGACGATTGGGTAGTGTGTACCTGATGGGCACGTGGGGCGACGGAGGCGGCCGCCACTGCTGTGGGTGCCGCCCGCTCGCACCAACCTGCTGCAGCACGCGCCGCTGACGCGCGCCCTGCGTACACTCAATATGGTGTCACAACAGATAGATTGCTTCAATTGTACTCTGAGTGAATTCACAGGGGCCGCATTTTGTAAAATTACTCTGAGTTGTTCGTTATAACTACACTATTGTATTAGGTAAGCCTGTGATGATAGTTGTATGTGTTTTTTAAATAAATAAATACTTAGATGTACCTATCACCGATCCATTTGCTAAGTGTGATGATTATGGTGACATCCCAGTTGCGGTTGGTTCTTCACTAAAAAGCTTGTTAAACCATTACCAATCAAAAATTATGTAACTGAATGATTCGGTGAGCGAACATAAACTTATCGAGATAAGACAAGATAAAACAAGAATCGTAATTACAAACTTATATCTAATTTATCGCCATTGATTACGAAACTTGGCTCATTACAGTCAGACGTCAAGTTAGCAATGAGTTTGGTCGGCCAAGTGAAGCTAAGTTACTCAAGTTACTTACCTACTCAATTAAAACGTGACGCTACTTCGAGACAAGTTTAATTATTTATCACCGGTACCTACAATAATAACATCAACATGTATACTGTCAGATTATACTGTGTTCATTTTGTGTTGCTCTATGTGACATAAATAAAAAATAACATGACTGCTTTTATAATAACTTCGGCTATGATGAGGTTGATAAAGCAAGATATAAAAAAAACAATCAATTTGCCTAGCCTTTCCCCAACTATGTAGGGGTCGGCTTCCAGTCTGACTAGATTGACAATAATTAACTTCATATTATAAAAATAATATTTGAATGCGTAGTTCGGCTTACGTTATGTCAAAGCTGAAGAGAGACTCTTTCTCAAAGCTCCCTACCCTCGTATGCAACGAAATACCATGCTAGAATCAGTTAGATTATTCTCAGAGATTTCTAAACTTTGTATGTCGAAGGCCTCTTCTTATACAGAGGAGGAATAAGCAATGATCTCCACGCTTTCTTCTTGATGGCAATTTCAAACTCTTACATGTAACAGTTTTGATAACAAGTTTTATTTGAGCAAAACATGAGTATACACACAAATGCAATGCAAAATGTTTCAATACCAATTAAATGTCACAGCCATGTTCATGATACGAGCCCCACATGTCTAGAACCATAGAATTTACTCCGAGTCTAGTTAGAGGTTTATCCTTGTCTTGGCCACGACACAATGACATTTCCATCGTTAGTCTCTGCTTACACAAATGATCTTAAAAGAAAGGGTGGTCAGTGGGTCCTCTCCCAAGGGACTATAAGAAGGTAGCTAACACAAATCTGCTTACAACTAGGTAAGCGAGTATCTTCCGGGCCCCCGAGTCATGGGCGTGGTAGAACCGTTGAATCTTAGTCAGTCCAGTTTCGTCAGACTTCTTAGTCAGTCCAGTTTCGTCAGACTAACGATATCCATGAGGATTTTCTCAAAAGAAAAAAAAAGGTACTTATTTTGATAAGAGGTGTTAAACCACAGCTCCTTATAAATGATAAATGATTTTATTTCTGTAAATAGGTTTGTACAGACACGTCAATCATATTTTAAAACTAGTTGAGGTCGGCTTTTCCTATCTGTCTACTCTGAGAAGAAAGGCCGAAACAAACTCAGAGGTCACAGTCTCTTTTAAAGTCCAGACATAATCTTGGTCAGATCATGTTAAGACCACGTAGATTTGTTTGAGATGGTCTTTTGAGGAAAAACCACACAGATTGAGTGGACCTGTCCAGTCAGTGCACGCATTTGTCAGTAATCGTGCAGCTCAACTCAGCACTTAAGGAGCTCAACGAATCGACGATTATACCTTATCAAGTCAGCAGGGTTACCTATAATAATATTAGAACATACACAATCATGGCAAACATGCATCCCAAAGCCTAAACAGTACCGATCTTAGTTTTGTGCAATCACTGCCAGATAATGACGTCACTTGTAATGTTTTCTCCCGTGTTATTACTTATTAATAACAAAATTTCGTTTCTAATCTGTTTACACTACCGGAGTATCGAATCTAGGACATCACGATATCACTATGGAAACCAGTACCTACCTAACTATAGGATTCGTAAGAAGGTCTTGCGTATTCTACATCCAACATTAAATAAAAATAGTAGCAAGTCACACAATTAAACTTATCCGGCTTGACATTAAGTTGAACAAACACAAGCAAGATTCGCAGAAAATATAACCCTTATAATTTTGGTTTTGTACCTTACGGGAATTCTGACTCAACAAAGAGAATGTCTAATAAAAGTCCTTACACAAAGGGCTCAACCTCAGCAGACCCATGTACCTACCTATTTTCCTTTCAGAGAAAATTTCACTGGATAGGTGTATGAAAGGACCTACACATTTTATATTTTCCTCTTGTCTGTATTTATTCTAGAGTCCTTGGATAAATGAAAAAAATATTTTTAACTACCCACCAAAATAACGTTGTCAATTTAAAACTTATCAAACATTCCAACTTTTAATCAAGGAAAATAACGCGGTTCATTTTCGGCGTCAAGGCAAAACAAAAATTGTAGGCACAAGCACGAATAAATAGTCAGAAATTAAATTCATCGCGCGTATAACATTACTCGTAATTAACATCAAAGGGACGCCAAAAGTCCAAAATATAAACAAAACATTACAGCTGTGCTAAGTTACGAAAGTTAAAAATTACTTACTTGGCTCTCAAGGACAGTTGCCGATCATTCGGACACACATACTTATTGGCTTTACTTTGAAAATTCATTGCACAAAAGAAAAACAAATTAAAAAATATTTAAAAATGTTCGGGAGGCGCGGGAAAGTGGCGCCGCGCGTTCGCGCCTGTTGATAACGTTCAACTGTTGCTTCGCACGCGTGGCGGACTGGCGGCTCATAATAATCGATATTTTAACAACGCTCTTGAAAACTAACAATATGTTGCGAGCAGCGACATCCTTTTATCAGTGTGATAAACATGACCATGTAAATAAAATGCTCACATACTCTGAAGTAGGTAATGCGTAGAGAATGAAATAGGTAAGTTTTTACCGAGTTTTGGAGCAGGATTTTGGGATAAGAACCTGTCTAATACTTTCTTTAAAAGTTATTCTTTATGCATTAAAGTTGGATATCAACCTACTGAACCTACCTGTCATAGGAAACAGAAGTTCAAAAAATATGTAAAATTACAAACAAAACTATTGAAATATTCAGACTATTTTAAAATTCGAACAATGTCTCGGATATGACGTCAATATAAAAGAGTGTACACACATAACCTCGTGGCGGTGGTGTAAGAAACCATTTTTTTTTTTAATTTTCAATATTAATTTTCAAATGCCTTATATTTACCAGCCACACGTACTGTTCTGTGAAACAAATTACGTGTCATTTTTATTTGTAAGTTAGCCCTAAAATAGAAAGTACAATCCAAACGATTCGATAGATGTTATTTCCGCTAGTCAGTGTATCCAAACGTAGAAAGAGAAGCGTATATAGCTCTATCTCGTTTTCTCTTATGACACTAGTGTTGCGCCGATGTTAAGACGATTAAGAATACAATAACGATTAAAATACCGGTTTAAATAAAGTTTTTAAAAGTTTGTATTTTGTTAAAGTCAAAGTCAAATAATTATTTATATAAGGCAACAAAACAAACAACAACAAAAAACAAACAAACAAAAAAACAACAACAAAAAAATAGAGTTGATTGTAGTTACTTTTTTAAAGCAATTATATTTATATTTTTGGGTTATTTCAACCATCTTTCTGCCCTATTTACACTACTGGAGTCGGCGCAACACGAGTACTTAATTAATAATGATTTATAAATAAGTTTCCCCTTTTTCATTAACTTGGCTTTTTCATTAATCAATGGCTTTTTACTATTTTTATGCACGCTTTGCTATTCCAATTCACTTTGTACGTAAGCAGAATTGTTGACATCGGCATTGCTTGCCATATAAAAGTAAATGAATGGGAGTTTTTACCATCTGTTTCGTCCGAATAGAATAGAACCTAATAGTTATGATAAAAAAATCTTACCTAAATAGCTTCGAATTAATAAAAATAAGTCAAATTTTATAGAGAACAAATAATTATATTGCCACACATAAACTATCGAAAATAAATTGAAATAGCGAATATATAACTAAACGTTATCGTTATTGAGGTAGAAACTAAAACCGTTATATACGTGTCGCACTGCCCTACCCTAGTCAATTTGACATTTCACTTTTTCAGTAATGATGGCGCACTTGCGAAAGGTGTTTAGTTTACTGTAACTTTTATTTATATGTCGTGCCGTGAAGTGAAAACCAAGTGATTTAAATGCCGTACCGCAGGCGCTTCTCCGCCAAGATGCCAGATTTCGACGACGAAGTCACCGTCGTCGATGTTTACGACCTGGCATCGGACATTGGCAAAGAATGCGAGATAATTATCGAAAAATACGGCCCTGACGCCGTTACAGCGCTCCTGCCGAAGGTGATTAACGCGCTCGAGCTGCTGGAGAATCTAGCGGTGAGGAACGAGAAGGAGAATCAAGCGCTGCATGAGTTGACGGCGAAGATTTCGCAGTTGGAGAATGACAAGATAGAAAAGGCTGAATACAGGCAGCGTTTCGAGAAGGTAGGTGCTAGAGGTCATTGTTAGGCAAATAGGTGTTATTAGTTGCTTTAGTGCGTGTTGTGCACCGAATACACGAAACATTGATGTTTCGTCATCTCTGAATGCATCGGCTGCGTTGCAACAGAACCGTTCGGGCGATGGTATTGCGCGACTGTGTCCACTGCGAAGCCGCCGTTCACGTCTAACCGATAATTGACCTCTATTATACCCATTTTTTGTGAGAACACATAGTTTTAAATTTCTTTTCATATTTACAACCTCATTTGTTATTTGAGTGGCTTCTAACTGGGCAAGTGTTGTTTCTTTTTATCTAATTGACTTAAAAAGTTGTAAAGCGTTTAATTTGTTGGTTCACTTTATTTAAGAGAACCGTTTAAAGGAATTTAGCGATGATAAAAGTGATGTAATAACCTTCTTTCTATTTTATAATCGGTCATTGCTTTCATTATGTAAATTAATTACAACTTATGCAAATTTTTACTACTAGTTCGCTCTGTAAGATTCTTATCCATCCTCTTTTCGGCACAAATTCAACTGCACAGAGTGAGTTGAACCTAGTAATAGTCTTATTTTGCATCAAAGACTCGCATAAAATTACTGTTGGTTTGGTATTTAATTTAACCACTAGACACTATAAATAATTTAGGAACTAAAAAAACATGAAGAAGAAATCTCTCCTTTCTTTAAGTCCATCCAAAGGTTGTCTGTAAAAGATCATTTTGTGCGATGAGACCGCCCATTATATACTAGTTTTAGATATGTTTGTCCTTTTTTGTTTTATATGTGGTGTAACATATTAAAGTGTTAAATAAATACCACAAGAAATATCATGTTGTGTTTTGTCCCATATTTATAGTCAATAATTATATGGATTTACCAAGAGTTGTTTGAATTATTTCTATTTTAGCTTGACTTAGTTGACTTATTAGCCTTGCTTTGATATGCCTGGCATGCCTAATCTTAGCAGTGAATGTTTATTTCGCTAGTTAATTATAAAAAGAAACGCAAAAAAGTGGTATGGTTTCTTGAGTAATCAGATTAATAATTATATATCATTTTTTAATTTTTTGCTTGCTGTAGTCACATGTTTTTGGGCAGAACAGAGATTTAATTTAGCGTGACTGTTAAATAGACCTTAGTGACTGAATTACTTAGGTTTCACAGTGGCTTGGTGGGCACCATATACCAGATTAATAAAAAAATAGAATTTACACGTAGGCGGTACCCTACGTGAGATTGTCAGTAGCACCAAGGTGTTGCTGGCCTTCCTCGAGAAGCTGGTGTGGATCGAATAATCGATTTTCCCACCCGTATGCAAAATACGCGCATTGACGTGGAGTTGCGGGCACAAGCCCGTATTACCTATTACCTGTAGGCGGTGAAAGGGAACCTAAAAAACATTAAATACATCATGAGTTTACGTCACTGTATAAAAATGTGGAAGGCCATAAGAGTAGAAGACAGTAGAGTAGCGCTTTGGCATGGAGTTGCAGACACCTGACCATCTTACTAATACTAAGGGTAGAAGACCAAAGAAATTACTGCAAATATATAATTCTGATTCTGAAACAATGAAAGGATTGTGTCATGTACAAAACTTTTCATGGCTAGGAAAGGGTTGAATACTGAGATGTCGGTTAATGGAGACGTTTTTGAAGAAGTAGATATGCTGCTGATTCCAAATCAATTGGAAAAAGCGCAAGAATGTTGATGAATTGAACTCTGTTTGAAAATATTATATTGTGTTTAAAACTGGTAAATTTTAACGTCTTAGGGTGTCTGTAAGATATAGACTAAGTGCAATAAGACCACCCATTGTATACTTGTTTTAAATGTTTGTCCTTTTTAAACAACTTCAAAAAAGGGAGGTTATACATTCAGCATTTTTTTTTGTTTTGTTGTATGTGGTGTAGACTGAAGTGTTTAATAAATAAAATAAATAACATTGAAGTTCTTAATTATTTTGCTGATGACTCTTGCGTAATTGTTTTAAAACGTCTATCAACAACAGAGAGGTTAATAATAATGTTTCGCTTTAAAAATAAATATAAAAGGTATCTAAAGAGATTTATTTTATGATAACGGGCTCCAAATTCTACAGAAAAAACTTGATTATAATTATTGGTCTGTAAGTATTTGTTAATAGAATTCTATTATGTAGCAATTGTGATTTATATCCTGTCATTTGAGTATTAAATAAACCTGATTATTATGTTAGCCAGCTACATAATAATTGAGATAACAAAACCAGTTTTTGGATGACAGGAAAACATAGGTAGAAATGAATGAGAAACTAATAATATAGTCTTCATTACTTACAATCTAGATTTTCTCTTAACTACTAAACGTAGATTCTGAGATCTCTGCAAAACCTTTTGGGAAGATCAGGCGTGACGTAATATTGTGTTGTGAGTTATTGCGTCTTAAAATGAAACAAATTTTTGTCAAGTCAATTTTTTTAATAACTCATTTAAAATTTTCTCTAACCTATTTAGAATGTCTTTTTTGCACAATCAGTCAATAAAACAACAGCCTGTTGCAGTCCACTACTGGACATAGGCCTCCCCCATGCTGCGCCACAACACCCTGTCTTCCACCTTCCGCATCCAGTCTGTCCCATCCACCTTTTTAAGGTCGTCTTTTCATAAGCAGCAAACTACTAGCGTTGAAAATTGCGAAAGATACATTTAGTTTTTTTCGATGTATCTTTCTAAAATACATGTAATTTTTCGTCTGAAAAATTAATATTAATTGAACAGTAATGTAATGTAATTAAATGATAAAAGTTTTGTGTACATTCATCATTATAAATTACCATCTTATTATAATATGCTGACGCGAAAAATACGTCGTAAAATACATGTAAAAAACTAAAGATTCAACCGAAAATCCGCAAGGAAAGTAACCATATTTTATTGAAAAATACAGGGGCATTTGAAAGATACATGTATTTTACATGTTATTTCCAACGCCAAAATTTCCAAAATCTAGGTTAAAAACTAGATTTTAAGTGTGAATGAAGACTGTACATTATTTTTTAAACTAGTTTCTTATTAATTTCTACTTATGTTGTCCTGTCATCCAAAAACTGGTATTATTATCTCATATTATGTAGCTGGCTAACATAATAATCAGGATTATTTAATACTCAAATGACAGGAAATAAATCACAGTTGCTACATAATAGAATTCTATTAACAAATACTTACAGACCAATAATTATAATCAAGTTTTTTATGTAGAATTTGGAGTCAGCTATCATAAAATAAATCTCTTTAGATACCTTTTATATTTATTGTTAAAGCGAAACATTATTATTAACCTCTCTATTGTTGATAGACGTTTTGAAACAATTTCGCAAGAGTCAACAGCAAAATAATTAAGTACTTCAATGTTATTTATTCAATTTATTTATTAAACACTAGCGTACACCACATACAACAAAACAAAAAAATCGCTGAATGTATAACCTCCTTTTTTCGAAGAACATTTAAAACTAATGTACACTACCCATTTCAATCACTCAAAAATAAATGTGACGGGCTTAAAAACAACGCACAAATTACACAAAAAAGAAACTAAACAAAATCTAATAGAATAACTTCACAAAGAGTAACTTGGCTACTTCTTGAGAGCAGCAATCAGAAGGTATAATCAAAAAATTAAATCTAACAACATTATGTAAGCAGTAACTGGTCAAGTTAACGGATAATTGTGTGTCAAATAGTTATTAAATAAGTGAAAGTTGACTGTTAAGCTCAAGTTAGTGAAAGCTTGGATGGCAGGTGATTTCAAGTAAAAGTATTTGTAAGCTTCTTTCTTAAAGCTACGTTCACACTGCGTTACTAGTCGCTATAAAACTTTTTTCGGTCGGTACGGTACTACCGGGATAAAAATGTTATGTCCTACCCCAGGTCACGGTCTACGTGTGTGCGAAATTTTATAAAATCCGTTCAGGATTTAAGGCGTGAAGAGGTACAGGCAGAGAGCGCCACTTTCCCATTTATAATCCATACTAATACTGTTTCTGTATTTTACCTTTCCACGCCTAAACCACTGAACGGATTTCGATGAAATTTGGCAAGGAGATAGATGGCATCCTGGGGAAGGTCGTAGGCTACTTTTTGTCCCGGTAGTACTTTCCCGTGGGATGATTTCCGACATCCACACGGGCGAAGTCGCAGAAGCTAATATTAGAATAAGAATGGAAGTATGGATTTGCCGAGCTCAAGTACCTATGTGAGACATAAACTCAGAAACCGCGACGAGCAATCGCAACGCGTCAAAAAAAAAAAAAAAGTACCTACTTATTTTCGACTGCCAAGACGGCAATTTTGTTCAGGTAACATGACATGTGCCGAAATATTATAAAAAATGCGCGAATAAAGGCAATGTGTTTTTAAAATTAATTTAATTTCTAAATAATTACTTACGATACTTATTATGGTACTTTCGAATAAGTAAGTATTCCACAACAATAGAAAACTTAATATCTCAATACAATCTATTAGATTATGTAGTGAGCTGTCCACTTAAGTTGTTGCAGTGAAGTAGAATTGCAACCAATCACATTAGTAATGCAGGTCTGAGGCTTCTGAGCACTTATTTATAAGTCGGCTCGACTTTCCCGGCCATAACTAATAAGGGCGTAATATTGTAGGTCATAGACACACATTTTACAAGCTCTCATCATCTGTTAATTAGACTAGCGAAACTTTACGTCTTCGTGATCCCCAAAAGAATATTGTCCCCTTCACCGTATCCGGCGACACTGAACCAGACTAGTTTTCATTCCTTTCGTGAGTTCTCTGATTGCTAGCAAAACCAAATTTGGTCTTGAAAACCCGGTCACATCGTTTAATTAACATAGGAGTATGTGCATTATGACAATACTTAAGTCCATTATAAAAATTAACTACGTAATAGGTCGCTCCCACAGCATTTGGGTTTGTGTTACGCCGTGTATGGTTCAATTCGCGACGTTACGGAAAATGAACTCAGAATCTCAGAATTAAGAACAGTTGCACCGGCTTGATTCTTAGTGCTTGAGCTGCATTGCCAGCTAACTATCCTCTAAACTTTTGACGCCTCAAGAATAAGCTCATACACTGACGTCCGTGACTACCGCAGGACCACCAACGCCAATCGCTTCCATATTTGGTAAATAGTTAGTACTCAATTGGTACTAATTAGTACTCGAACAACAAAATTGGTAGCTTAGCAGTTTTCGAGAAAATCGTATTTGAAGGTGGTCCTGCGGTAGTCACGCTCCCTTCAGCAGGACCACCACCGGCGCCGAAAAAGGGAGCATGCTACAGCTATTATAAGTATACAAATAATTAGTACCCATAAATGTGATTCATTTCGTAAAAAAAAACAGAACTGAAACATTTGTATTTACCGAGAAATCAACGATGATAACTTTCGCGCGCTATTTAGGACCACGACTTTGAATGTTGATTCCAGGTTTCAGGAGCTTGTCGCTTTCCTCAAACCTACATAGAAAATTAGTACCCTGCAAGATAAAATTAGTACCCAAAATTCAAAACTAGTACTCCAGTAGTTTATGAGATATACCATGGCATTGTTGGGGTGGCGGTAGTCACGGTGTTAAATTTTCATTTCAAGATTTCCCTATTAAAAACTCTGTGTTTTCTTTCCAATTTTATACAAAAATTAGTACTCCTAAAGAAGTTATAGCGACCAAAAATTCAGATTCCTAAGTGGTGTATTTTAAGAGAAAATAGCTTTCATTACTTTTCCATACTAAATCTCCGCGTATAACCCGACCAAATTAAGTTGTCAATGGTATTGAGCTGTTTAGAAGATGTACACTCGTGCACATAAATATATGGAAGCGATTGGCGTTGGTGGCCCTGCGGTAGTCACGGACATCATGCCCTGCTAAAAAGGCCACCAAGGCTGGTGCCAGGTTAAGTTCTAGATTAGCGCTGTCGGAGTATTTTTCCACCTCTCTGTGGCACTTAGGCGTACTTATTCTCTACCTCAGACACTGCTTCAGTTACGCGATACTTAGGCCATTTCATATAAAGTATCTCTCTTCGACTAGTCTACCCCGTGTAGTAAACATAAGCAACGAGGCAAGCCAGGATATCAAATATTTTATGCTGGATTGATCTTAGTTCCCCTAGCTCCATTCCTATTGTAGTCCAGTCGCATCCATATCTTAAGGCGGTACCCCGACCAAAACTTTGGCATAGTGCGTTATTCAGAGGCTATTGACTCATTCACTGTGGGTAATTAACTACATCTAAAAGCACATTATTAATGTTCGATATCCTATCATCACATTGCACGTTCTTATTTGTTTTTATGTGTTATGTTATAATACATTTAAAATCTCCTTGTAAAAAAAGTGACTAAAATGATTGATTGCATGCATCTTTTGCTAAAGGTGACGTTCTATTAATTTGAGGATTACAGTAATGGATAGATAATTTAAAAATCTCATTAAAATTCACGTTTTATTTTAATTCAAAACACCGCTTGTCTGGTTTTTTTTTTTTTGTTAATTCTATGATAAATTAGCGTGCGCAGGGAGCGAGACTCAGCGACGCGACGGGATAGAGAAGGACCGACCGCTCAAGGTCGTTTGTTCGGGGAAGCGCCTTAACCTCGAGCCCTTGCAAGTCATCTGCCGGCACCAACACCTCAGCTGTTTTCTTACAAACTAATTAATTTTCTATCGCATCAACAAAAACCCATATTTAGCAGTTTTCTCATGGCCATATGCTAATGAAAACGAGTGAGATGTGCGAGGTATGCAAGCATGTCGTGTATGTAATGTTTGTAATTTGTTCAAGGATTCGTATTACATGTTTATTTATTACTGTAACGTTTGTTTTAATCGTTATTATTCATCTTTTGGTGTTGTGGTTTCGTGGTTTTGACCAAAGATGTGCTTTCTACCCAAGTTGGAAGTTGAAGAAGCCAAAAGATGTTACTGTTGGTCATAGCTGGATTCTACCAAAGCGGTTTTTATTTTATTCGTGGTTATATTCTCTAAAGTCTAAGGTTTTGGTCAATATCTGCTTTTAGAGCGAAGCTTATGTCGATGGACTGCCCACCGCTACTCTAAAAATATCACAGTGTCCATCAATCATCTCTCTTTCACCTGATAAGCTTAGTGCTATGCGAAATTGAACTTTAATAAGGTCATTTTTGGCTTGTTTTTCCTTAAGCCTCATGAATGAATTAAGCCCTCATGGTATATGATGCCGACATTGTCGTGTTTTTTTTTTTTTGGTTGGGAATTCGACAAATGACCTCTCCCGCTCTGGGCGGAGCGGAAGGGCGTGTGTGTGGCTCTTACTGACTAAAACACACCCGTGTTCCTTCAGTTGCCTGTGCGCCAGGGCCACGGTAACTCTTTCGAACAATCCGCGACCCCGGCAGGGCCATTGTCCTGTCTTGGACTATCCTTCTGTATCTTTTCCTGCTATTTTCGATATGTCGTCAATTCATTTAAAAACTACAACATAGCTTGAATAAAATAAGCCAGATATTTCAATGACTCATGTATGAACTTCCTAACCTTGAGTATCAGAAAAATGCAATACGATTTTTTACGGTGTTGCACATTTAAAAATGCGTATTCGTATGCGTAATATTTTAATTGAACCTTATTTATACATGTTTGTATGAATGAGAAGTCGGGGAACCGGTTAAAATGACCGTTGGTCATCGATGTACTGAAATAAAAACAAAAGAGATCAGTTGCTATGCGACTGGAGAGGCAAGGAGAGTTTTCTTCATCAAACGTTATTTATTAAATCTAGGAGCTAGGAATCTGTAGCTTTAAACACGACCTTGTTTACGGAACCATACTTATTAACCTAAGTTATCGGTCAACCTGTCTATTCGCTTCAAGCACAAAATTAAAACTGAACCGTCAGAGTGTTAAAGGATAGATCAATATCGACGTCTTTGATTGATCATAATCTGAACAATATTGATTGTTGACGGCGCAATGACCTATCGCTTGAAACTGTGCTTCGACTGACTTGGCCTAAAACGATCGAAGTCCAACCTATCTCAGATCTTAACTAAAACAAAAGACGATATATAGGGCTGGATATAGGGTGAGTAATGCTAACATGACAATCGATGAGCCTGATGACCGTAAGTAAATTATGAAAAGCATAAGAAAGAAAAAAGAAAAGAAAGAAAATACGTTTATTTGCGGTTAACATGACGTAAAGAAAAAACACACAAATATAAAAAAAATAAAGTTGGGGTATAATATGCGTCACATCCACGCAAAACGGCAAAGAAGAAGATGATAATGGATTAGTTTAACCACTTAGCCTAGTGCAGGCCATAGGTACTTGAAGGAACTCCTCTCTCAAATATGTACTTCACATTGTTCTGACTCTCCACGCTAGGAAGACGGATTGCTGCGATACAAGCAAATGTACCATGCAAAAACCTGATTTCTTTTTACATTTAAGGGGACTACATGACCTAAACGCAAATTTATAATGCCTAAAAATATATGATCTACTGCAGTAACCAAAATCAGAAAAATATATGATATTCTTCTGGATATATGCTAGTTAGATAGTGTGTTGAAAACATAATACAATTAACTTGAGATGATAGAAAAAATGCACGAAGATACCTCTAAAAAAATATTTTATCGATTAAAAACCATACTAATATACATGCAAACATTCCGTTTTTTTGTCAGATTATTCTACAAGTAACATACTAACGTAGTAGTGTTATAATTTTTTAGTCCAATGAATAGATTTTTTGTAAATCCATAATTGCTTCATATTTTGCAATAAATTACCAGCGTTGTGTCATCGCGCGTCTCATTCTTTTCTACGCAATCCGACAGTGACCGCGCTTTAGCTCTTGTAAGCCTCTTAAATCAATTTTGATAGACAGTACTGTACTACGTAAATAACATACAATGCAGCAAGAATTTATTAACCAGCTGTTGTACTATTGTGTTGAATTGAATAATTACCTACTTAGTTTCCGGCCTGCATGCATGACTGGTCGCTTATTGCATTATATGTTGCACTAAAGGCTGAAAATGACGATTTTAATGAGGACAAATCAATCTTGACTGGATTAGATCATCTTATCAAAGAATTATTGAGTCTACTCACTTCGTCGCATCGCCTGCCCGCGCAGTTCCTTCGTTTTCGCTTAATTTTCTTTCTTTTTGCTCGGCTCCTACAAGTCATAGCGTGATATTAAATAGCCTATAGCCTTCCTCAATAATTGGGCTATTTAATGCAAAAATATTTTTTCAATTCCAACCAGTAGTTCTTCAGATTAGCGCGTTCAACCAAACAAACAAACTCTTCAGCTTAATAATATTGGTTTAGATAAGTCGTAACCTGAGTTTTATTTTTTATTTTTGACAGTTTTTCCATACTAGAACTGTCAGACGTCAATTTTATTCCACGGAAAAAAGATATCTGATTTTAGTAAAGTCAGCCCTTAATTACGTAACTTGACCCACCAGTGGTTTACATTAGCCCTGGATCGCAAGGGTTGGATGTTCTGGGGGGAGGACTTTACCCAGTAGTAGGAAGATACAGGCTAACAATAACAGTTTCTCGCGGACCCTGATCAGGGACTAGGGCTTACTTCTTCCTTTCTCTTATTGACACAAAACTATACAGAAATACATATCTTATATATTAGTAGTTACTCATAGTTCATGCCATGGTAAAACTACTAGGCAGTCAGCAAGGCGGTAATCGTGAACTGGTAACTGCTCGAGCTGTTAAGAGGTGTGGCAAGTTATCCACTAATTAACTTTTCAGAAGTATGGTCAGTTCTTTTGGTATTTGTTGTAACCAAGTTGTGAAAAGGTTTCTCTATTAAACTGTTGAGAGCTGGCCGACCGTATACAGATTTGTAATATGATAACATGCTCAAAGTTTAAATGATAAGTATTGTTTTGAAACTGCACAAAAAGCCACGTGATGAGATTACCTCGCACAGACAGATGCGGTTTCAAACCTCATAGCATTATGAAGAGATTTCGAGATAAGCGCTGTGTTAAATGTTCAGTTTCTCGTTGAACGCTTGCATAGTAGTTAAAATTGTTCTTTTGTCACGTAATTATATTATCTTTTAATCTAAAATGAAGTTCAGAAGCATTCTCGAATTTGAAATGTGTCCAAAAAAAAATCTCATTGTAACTCAAACTTAAGTATTTATTGCATCATCATAATTATGAGCTCATACTGGGTTTTTAGCTAAATTTATGTATAGTTTGGTTTAAGATTAAAATTATGCGTTGAATTTGTAAAAAATAAATAACTTTCTTTCTCATTAATGTCTCCTGCTGAAGATGGGCCTCTTTTTTTCGGCCGAAGCCGTAAAATCACCCCACATGGCAAACCGTTCTCTTAGCATGCTGCTGGCTATTTTTCCGACTCAATTTACTCACAACACTTTAGACAACTACAAATTATGGTACCTTCCTCTTTGGCCGACACACAGTACTGCACCAAAGTACTGTTAAAATCATTCTCTCTACGTGGGTTCCTTAGATACTGTCCTCCATCCTTGGTTATGTCCACTTTCGAGTTTTCCCGGTTTCATTATCTCTACGTTGAGCACATGATCCTCTTTTGTTTCACGTATGGTCTTGGTCAACGACTACTTCATTTGGGCTCTTGTCATCAGCTACGTCAGTACCACCTACCTTCGGTGTTCCCAGGCGTAACGGCATATTATGTAAAACATAGCTTAAAACTTTATTGTACCTACGATAATGAAATGAAAAGTTAAATGTTGGCCTTCGATAATGTAACTGCCTACTGGTTGAACGTGTAGCAGTAATTTTGGAGTAACGGTTTCATTATTGTACCTACGTAATACGGCGCAGTTTACTGGTCCTTTGCTAACAAGCACTTAACCTCTAACTAGACGTAAACTGCTGTGGTTAATTGACTTTATAGTGGTGTACTTGATGAGGATTTTACCACCGAGAAATGACACTAGAAGCATCACGACTTAGGTAATTGCAAGTCATTCGCGACAGCAAAAGAGAGAATTAGATTATTAGGATTGCATTCATTTCATGATTTTAATTCGTCTTTTACAATTGTATCGGCATGACCTACACAATATTTCAGGCCGTGGTAAAAGATGCGATGAGCTTATTTTATATTGTCAACATTCGTCACTTTTGAACAGTCGTGGAGATTCTTTCAATGCGGGGGGCGGAGTCCAAAAAGATACTCAGGATAATTGAAAGAACTGTAGATTGGAGTGATTTTGTTACGTCTTAACTGAAGTAGACTGAAACCAGCTCTACGGGAAAGTGGTCTTCAGTGAAAAAGGCGCATTATCAGCTTTAATAAAGCATACCAGGGACTGACGGTAGAAAACTGGTTGTGCTTATCATCTCGTAAAATTTTATAAAAATGCCTACTTTTGCCCGCGGCTTCGCTCGCTTGACTTTGACTATCAATTCGGGTTATAATTCAAGTATGATTCGAAATACACGTGGCGCGTTCTATTATCATAAGAACGTTATTGTTGTTTTCCTCGGGAACGGTACTTATTTTCGGGATGAAAGGTACCTTAGGTCCGTTTCTGTACACCTGACAACGTCTATGCAAAATTTCAGGTTGATCGGTTCAGTGGTTTAGGTGTGAAAGGTAACAAACAAACTTACTTTCGCATTTATAATATGAGTTAGGATTGGTAACAAAGCCTGAGGGGGCCAGCCATTTTGAATCGATTATGTTTCTGGACTGATAATGTATTGTATCTAATGTTTATTTGCATTTTATTGTACCGCGATATCAGTGACAGCCCGGAATGTTTTCAAACATTATCTCCAGTACCTATCGAATGATAAAAATTCTAATCATGCTCTGTTTTGTGCTGAAATATATGCAAACTTGTCAAAAATGTAATATCATTTCTCTCTTCATTTTTAATGTAATGGAAACAAGCTTAGCAACATAATGAGATGGAGTAGCGGTTTCAGCTAGATGTGATTAGCAGCAGACTAATTAAGCTGATCTAATTTGATGGAGAGCGCTCGTGCCTTAATTTGTGCCTGCCTACATAACTACCTAAGTACTAAAGTATTTCGGTCGATAAGGGGATGAGGTTGTTAAAGCATACTGGCCTTAATTATAATAGATTCACGACTTCGTCCGCGTGAAATTTCTTCTTTTAACGTCTACATTATATCCTATGAAAATTGGCAATACTGTAGTTTCCCATAATTAAATTTTCGGAATCGTATTAGTGGTTCCGAAGATACAAACTCTCAAATACATACACACACATACATAAACTCACGCCTTCTTCCAATGGGGGTAGGCAGAAACTACAGAACGCCACCTGCTACGATACTTACATACTCCTTTTGCCTCGTTTACGTTCATACATCTGGTCATACACGCACGCCGGTTGTGAGTACTACGCACCTGACCTTTATGAAGAACATCACCAATAAGGTCACTATATGTCTTCCTAGGGCGTCCCGGCGTTTCCACTCACATCTGCCTTGTAAACTCAAATTTTACCTCTTTATAATATTAGTAGGTATAGATTACCATAGATTGCGTACTGAGAAAGCCTAAACTATACCAAACGTTTACTAGAAGTAGGCCACAACATGAAAATGTGACACGAACAATGCCATAAGTATACCCTTTTTAGGGAGTAGCAAGTAAGTGCAGGACATACATATTGCACCGATCGTTACGCCTTTTGGATCGCCCACGTTTATACATCTTCTCATACACGTGAGTCGGTTGAGTGGGGTTCCGTCGTTTCCACTGACGGACCCTTTTCTCTTGTAAATCGCTTCACATTCATTCATTTTTGCAACGTGACCACACCATCTAATAATCTAAGCACTACACTTTTAATCTGTCTATCTACGTCCATGATTTAACCGCAACGATTAAATAATATCGCGTCTTGAAAATAAAGTTACTGTGATTCCATCTCGGTATTTTATACAGTTACGCTGAATTCACAATAAAAGCAGTCCAACTCTAACCGAATCAATAAATAAAGCGGATATTGGAGTGATTCTATTGGTTCGCCCGTCGGCTCCGTCCAATGATTGATGTGCGCAACTGAAATGCGATTAAAATTGATCACCTTGGAGCCTATCTCTGGCCGTATTTGCTGACGAAGAAAATATTATTGGAAATTCGAGATGATAATATTAAGATTAATTATATTAGAAAGAGAAAATAACCAGTGTAGAGTTTGGCTGAGTTTGAGCGACTTGTGAGTAAAGAAGGCTAACCGCACTGGTCCGTCGTGGGTTATAGCCTACTCCATTTCACAGATAGGAGGCCAAGTCCCAGCAGTGGGAACATTATAAGCAGCTAATGTTATTACAGAAAAGAGTTAAACTTGACAATTGAGTAATACACTATTAAATCCGTCAGCTTTGTTGAAAGATCCACCATCTTTTTGGTATAAAGGTCGTATGGTTGACATTTTGCTGAAGGTCAGAAAATATTTCATAATTTGAACTAAGTAAATAACTAGCTGGAGGAATTTTCTTTGCGATATTGCCAGGCTCTGTACGACTCTAAAGTTGGAATACTTATAATGAGACTTAATACTGTCTGAGTCAGAAACTTATTGGAAATAAAACAATTACACGGAAGTGCGTTCTTCAACTTGATTCGTACCACTCTACCCATCTCAAACCGGCTCCTATATTTATAGCTTGAGTAATGTTTTATCCCCTTCGATAAACAACCTCGGACCTCGGTGAAATTCGTTAATTAAAAAGAGAAGGCCGAACCTTACATACCCACATGTCTGTCGAAGAAATTTTGTCGCTACCCACACACTTGCTAAAGAGAGCAGATCATTGCGTACGTTGCAATACTACGACAGTTTAGTACATTATAATTTTATACATACTTGACAACGCAGTTACTACATTTAATGTATTTTACGTTATGACCGGTTGCAATCACTTTGTGGTAATATTTAAGAGTGTTTAAGAAATACATGGGCATTAGCCTGTCTGAGCAAAAAATCATCATTTTGCTTGAAATGCTCGGTTAGTGCTGTAATTGGCTGGCCAATATGTTTAATCACCGGTCGTTGTGATGATAGTTGTCTGGAAACCGTACTATCTGTCATTTCTAATGTTAAGTTTTGTATTTTCTAGTAGAGTACTGAGCTGAATTCGTTGTTTGCTTATTAGATCATTACTTAGGTGTTGACTAATTCAATTTACGACTTGTGGGTAGACAAACACGTCTTGTCCAGTCAATACGAAACCACTATCTCAGTCCTTGAACATTACTGCTCTTAAATATTGCAAATCACAAATATTATTCAATTCCATACCAGTCTGTGGTGTTTTTATGTAACATCAGGTACAAAATCAAGATAATCACATTAACCGGTAAATGCCGTAATTCCGTCCGCAATAGTCACAAGTGCAACCATTGTTTGTAGAGGAAATACCTCAGCAGTAGCGACCTTGACCGGAGTGATATTGAAAGCTAGTGTTGGACAAGACGTTTGAAAATAAAATTTCAGGGTTTACTGGACGTGTGTCAAAAAAATTATTAAAATACTTTTAATAACTGGAGAGGTTGAGAAAGTGTTAGTAACCCAACACTTCGTCATATTCCTCCTGCAGTTCTGCCCTTAAAGATATAGATCATTTATTTGTCTAAAACATGAGTATCATAGACATGGCAATGGCATGCAAGCTGTTACATTAAATTATATTACACTCATGTTTTCCCTTAGCCAGTCTGCCATACATCTTTTTCAGCAGTCATCTTATTGTCTATGTTCATCACCGTCCCAGTCATAAAATCATGTTAAACACAATCTGTCATTTCTTTGGCCTGAATCTTTACTTATAGCGTAGCCATTCTCATTAATACAACAATACTTTTGTTGTCACATATTTCTCATTCCTCCACATCATCATCAGTCATCATATTTATTAACAAAATAGCATAAACATTGCTGGCGTAGTTAGAGCAGATATCAGGGAAACAGTCATGTGGAACTAATATTGTAAGAAATCTTATATCTACATTCTCACCAACTGCCTAACCGATCCTCTACTCTATTGGGGCGAACCCACTTAATGTACCTCACTTCACTTACCTGGACATCTAACTTTTTTCTAATTCTATCTGCCTTATGGCAGCAGCTCGGGAGCATTTGTGGTCCAGTGGAAACAGTCGCGACTTACGAGGTGTAGGTCGTAGGTTCGAACCTTGGGAGGCACTTTACTTTGTGTAAATTATTTCATCACCACTGCTCTCAAAACGGTGAAGGAAAACATCGTGAAGAAACCTGGATGTCATAGAACCAAAAATTCGAAGACCTGACGTCTGCCAACCCGACCTGGACCTGGTGGTAGATTACGGCCGACTCTCTAAAAAAGAGGAGGCCTGTGTCCCAGTAGTGGCAACATTATAGTCTCGTTATGCTTATGCTGCCTTATGGAGATGTCCAGCAATTCCTGTAAAAATACGGTTGCTCATCATAAAATCAAAACTAAGAGCACAATATGAAAAAAATAGACGGCTAAAACTTCGCACGTGACAACGCATATTCAAGTGAGCTTTAATCGGCTTCCCGTGCGGATTGAATATGGATTTCTAACGAATATAGGACAAATGCATGGTTTGAATTTTCCATACGTTCTAGCCAGAATGCTGATTTATTCAGATTGATCCCTACGTGTGGTCGACTATGAATAGCACTCCCCATCTCCCGAACGTGGTCTAAGTCGACTAAACGATTATATGAAGATGGACAGGGAGGGGGATCTAACTTCGTAATATTATTAGTTAGCGGTTACCAACTGTTTGTTGAGGTCGAAAAGGGACCGATGTTCTATAGACTGTGTTCATTATAATTGTATGGGTAAACCCTGCATGAATAGAAGCCAAGGTAAGTATACATCTGCTTATTGGAAAAAGTTACAGACCTCTTCATAAGGACATTACCTACTGCAGTAATATTCCTGCTGTTAAATATTTTTTTTTCGCGCAAAGCGGTTACATACTTTTTTGCGCGCTAAACGCCAAACGGTCAGCTTATTTTTATTCATAAATTTTCAAAGATTATATTAATTGACAATATTTCGAAACAAACTTGTCAAAAATTTTCATAGCAATCAATCAGTCGTTGGATATCATAAAGATACGTATAAAATTTACCATTACCAATATGAAATATTTTTTTATTAAAACAGTGTATTACTAGCAAGGGCTAGCCAATCAGTAGTGCATGTTTTAACCCAGTAAACAGTAATATAATATTATGAAGCATTAACAGGCATCAATTATTGTCTGCCCATCCCCAGGGTAGTCCTTTTTCTATTTTATGGTACGAGATCAGTCAATAGGCCAAATTTTGGCCCCAACTACCGGCTACCGATGTATACCGACCAGTCCATCGTCACCGGTGGCAACAGGCTCTGAGTGAGGCCGACGAGTGCGATATGCCACGTTGCCCGTGAGACAGTCCATCTGGTGTACTTCTGCGGATCCAGGAGGCGCTATAACGTGCCGATCACCGTCAGACGAGGCCTAGAGTGCTACTTCACCAGGAACCTTTTCTTTTGCTAAGCATTCTTTGAATTTCGACTATTTTACTTTCAAATTCTTTATCTAGTGATTTCTCTCTAATTCAGCATAAACTATTTTAAAATAGTTGATGTATTGAAAAACTTGAACCTCTTCCGTATCTTTTGAGATAGGTAATTACGTAAATACCGATGCGAATCTTAGGTGCGATTGCAATCGACTACTTACGATTACGTTACGCGATACTTGTCGGAGCGTATTTGCTTTAAAAAATCTACGTTGGAATTTATCTTAAGTCCAGTCCAAATAATCTCTATTCTTTCTTTCTTTCCTATCTTTAAGTTTTTCTCTCTTCATATCAATGATAGAATAGAATAGAATAGAATATAAATATTTGCCTTCTCTACTTTGTGTCATATATTGTTTCTACTTTCTTTTTACGTTAATCTCCTCATATCAACGACTCAATTTCTCTATTTTGCGTCACATATTTTTTTCTACTTCTTTTTTTTGTTATTCGTGTATTTGTGGTGAAGAAGTGTTAGCTTTTCACGACATTACGTTGGGGTTCGAACCCCCGGCGTACTAGCCTACATCGCCGATGCAATCTGGCAGTCGTACCTACACTTATCACTACACTTCGTTTATAAAAAAATATTGTTAGAAATAAGGAGATCCTCTTCGACTTCACAGGAAGAAAAAAAAAAATGAGGCGATACTTTTCTGCTCTAGAACCTGGGTCAAACGAGCTGATTTCTGTTAACCAATCTGGAAAAAAAGCATGACATAATTTGCACAACTTTTTTCATAATACCTATTTAACATTATTCGTTCCTCGGCCTCTGTCCCAAAATATCCCAAAAATTAAGCCAACCGAATACTTGTGTTGCTAGTCCAATCGGAAAACGAGAGCCTGAACTTAATGAGGAGTGACGTCATTTAGATTTGTGAGTCTCAAGGGAGGGCCGCGTCTGTGTAACAACATAGCTATGACTAGATCCAGGTCTTTTATTAGAACTGACATTTGGTTCATATTTTATGATATTCACTCGGATTCAAAATAGCTCGAGGTCGTAAATCAACTGGGATTCTCAGTACGGATTTTGCTCATAAAGTCTTGTGAGCAAGTGGTATGAGATGCAATAAGCTATTATCCGTTGCTTTAATTATCACGACATATTCTTGAACTCACATTAAAACCCTGTACCCAAGAAACGCTCTTATTTTTGAGGTTCTTTTTAATACTCGGATGTCGTTTGGAGAACCTGAATTGGAATCAAGACAAATGCGATGAAAAGAATCAACGAATGACATTTAGACTCGCTTGCACCACAAAACACTAATCACGTTTAACGTTAAACATATTCAAAACATCATTCTGTGTCTATCATCTTCAAACGATTGACAGAAAACGAACGATGTTTTAAATTAGTTTAGCGCAAGTCGGCCTTACAGTATCACAGCTCACGCTCGCACGGGCGCTTTTAACGCGACGTTTTTTTTTTATCGTACTCTGTATTGTCTACTCTCGGCGACGAGCCTAGTGTCGAAATTCCAATAGAGCACATCCGAACGCGTTGCAAAAATGCACGGATCTAAATCTGTAAAAAAATGTCGTAAAAAAGCGCCCGTGAGTACGTGGGTTAAGCCGCCATGTTTGTTAATCCATTCAAACAAGCTAGATTGCTCATTAACTGTCTATGGGAGAGCCTACCTCCAACAGTAGTAAACAGACGGTTATGTATTTGATTATGCATTCATTCATCAATCAGCACGCTCTGTTGGGCTATGACTAATTAACTGTAGTCTTGTTTCGTCTTATGCACATCGTCAGTGAAACTGAGCATTTGTCACGAATGCATATTTCTTTGTGTTTTTCTGAGAAGCAAGTATGTAAAAAAAAATGATGGCTTGATGAAATATTTAAGTTTTAGGATAATCCTGATTCTTCCACGGGTTGGAAAAAAATTAGCAGCTATTTAGTTTTAAGCACCATGTGTACAATTCATATCCTTCCATACCTAATAGTACGGATGCATTGTCTTTCGATTTCATAGATGTTAAAATTATAAATAACTAGCTTCTAACTTCGGTCGCGTGAATGTCGGAAATTATCCCACGGGAACGTGCTACCAAGACAAAAAGTAGCCTATGTCGTTCCCCAGGGTGCCATCTATCTCCTTGCCAAATTGTATCGAAATCCGTTCAGTGGTTTAGGCGTGAAAAGGTAACATGCAGACAGAGTTACTTTATTTATTTATTATTTTTATGCTTTCGAATTTATAATATTAGTATGGATGTACTAGCTTTTGCAGGCGGCTTAATCAGCACGGGTCGAATATTATCCCATAGGAACGTACTACCGGGATATAAGTGCCCCATGTGTAAGGATCCAGGTCATGCATGGTCTACCTGTATTCCAATTTTCATCCACATCCATTCGGCTGTTAAGGCCTGAAAAGGTAACAGACAGACAGACTGAGTTATTTTCGCATTTATAATAGTAGTAAGGATTCGAAACTTGATAAAGAATTAAAATAGCTTCCTTATAATTTGACATTGACCGCACCACCAGCATCGGCATTGACCAATTTAAAGTCCAAAATATGCAGGACTCACCTTGTCTTATCAGGTAAATGCAAAGTTAATGAACTGTGTTCGGTGTTTGAACAATTTGCATAATTACTGTTTTCACAGCCAGGTCGGATCAGATTTGACTTCCACTATAAAGGCTCCTTCAAGCAGGCGCGGCACGCGACGCGAATCGTACACGACACAAAGGCACCACTTCTCGCGCGACAGGCGGTGCCTTTGTGTCGCGCCTGTTTGAAGGAGTCTTTACTCGTTTGTAGTTGGCTAGTTTTGCGAAAAGTAATAAGACTCTCCTAAAAAAAATATGGCATTAGCAGCAATGATCTCCCTCAAATTGTGCTCATAAAATATACTTCGATCAGAAGTTATAGATGCAATCAGGCGTTACTTTGCGGAAATCCATGACACTAAAATGTTATGTAAATATTTAGTTTTGATTCCGCACTCATTAGATCCAGGTTCGGACGCAGAATTCAGCATCGTTCTTTCGCCCGCAAAAATATGCACATGCAGAAGATTATACGAAGGAAGGGAGGGGAGGTGTGTGGTGTGATTTCGATCTCATTCTTACATTTATTGGTGTTTTATTCAGCAATGGACAATACCAGGTTGTAACGAAAAAATAGTAGATTATACAACAAGTGAAAAAAAAGAGAAAGCGAAGGATTCTAGATTAGAATCCTGAGCGGAGCGAGGGATACAAGGACCGAGATGATTCTTTTTTCCACGAGTTTTGTACTCTACTTTTTACCATTGACTGCTAGAAGATAAATAGTAGCATAGTACCTATTCATATTTATCACAATTTATTATATAATCGGTAATAAGAGAACAAAGGATTAAAGTATAAACATTAAAAATGTATAGTGAAATTAGAACAGTTTTCGACTTGAGTACGTTTTTTTTTAAAATTTAAATGTGTAGCTCTATGGAATAGCTCCATTTAGTCAGCCAGTAGGTACTTTCAGCACGTTTTATTTATTTTTTGTACATAATTCGTGCTTGTTCCAAATTCAAAATGTTTTTATTCACTCGGTGACTAAAAGAGAGTTTTATTTACTGTTATCGATGCATCAAATGCCCTTTTTCGAGTGGAAATGGTAAAAAAATATATACCATGTATTCGGCATTTTTCAGAAAGCCCAATAAACGTTGAATGAAATTGCAACAAGCGTTTCGCAAAGTTTGCTGAGTAAGCACAAGCGCATAGGGGTTTATTTTTAAACGGACAGTTCAGTTAGCCGTGAGTTTGTTGGTTTACCAGCCAGTGTGAAACGAAGGCCGGTTTGATTAAAAACTTGGTAATATTAGGGGCCACTAGAGGTTGTTAATTTGAGGGTTGATGCAAACAAGACCCAATTTTGGTTTTGTTTGTTTAGGGATTTAGGTGTTTAGGGAGGACGGTGGATATGATTGATGTCCTGGCTTTAAAGCGGAAAATTAAATCCATTATAAAGTTGTGTACTTATATGAGTAATGTCCTAAATTATTGATTTTTCTGAAACATGCTTGGAAATTCGAGCGCTTTTTTGACAACTTTCGAGATAAATCGAAAATGCTGTAGGTACTGGTCAAATACATGCGAGCAACCGCCGGCAGTATTAAAATAAAAATACATACCTATCTGTTGTGTTTAGCGGCCAAATAAATTACTATGAAAACTCATATCTGTCGTGTAATTTAAAATTGGAACGAACTTTTTACTTCGACCCATGGCAACCAAGGAGGTAACTTATCAAAGATTTCATTTAAATCTCGAACTGGCTTAGCTTATAGAGATTTTGTAAGTGAAAGAAACAAATGAACATATTGGCGCGAGAAAAGTTATCGTTGGTCGTCATTGATTCTGAAATTTATAATTAATTTACGTAGTTTGAATGTCCGCGCATTATTTGAGAAAAGCACATTCTATGCAAGCCTTGACCGCAACCAGGCATTGATGGACTCACGTATGTAGGCCGAGGCGAAGTTCGTCCAATAATGCCTCTGTTGTCGGCCCCTGCAGTAATGTACTACACTATAGTCACAAATGAATTTAAAAAAATAATATCGTCAGTTATCGACCGGTCGAAATTAATTAGACAAAAAACAATCAGCCGAAAAAATTATGAACGATTCCCTTTGTTTTCCTAGCCTTCAGGATAAATTAATAATTCTAGTTTTGTTTTTACAGGAAATAGAAGCCATCGAAGAGCAATGGCGGACGGAGTCAGCAGAGTTGGTGACGGCAGTGTCGCGGTTACAGGACGAGAACAAACGTCTTCGAAGGACTATCAATGCGCCTGCAGACGGTAAGAAATCAAGACATTTATTTAAACTAGTCTGAGAATCAGCACTTTTTGAACGTGATAATTACATGAGTGTAGCGGCATCTACAACGCCACATATGAGCTATGCGTCACACTGACGTCACGCAAAATCCTGCATCGCGCAAGCAGAGTTTACCGCGCAACTAGAATACAACGTCCCGACATCAAACGTCGGGTAGTTTGCCCACCAGACACAACACTCGTCTGGTCGGAGGTTCCTCCCTTTTCTACGGAGATATGAGTGAATTTTACACCCTGTTCCTCATACCTCTATAAGAGAGTCCCCGAAAAAGCCCGCCCCTTCAAGATCCTTTTAGGGTGATTTTCAACTCGAAACTCAAGAGATTTTATTATTTAGTTACAAGTTTTTGCATGTCCGTATATCAGTCGAAAGTTTTATCGCGTTATCTTTTGATTTCCTTTCGGGGTGGTTTTTCTCTTGAGCTAAGTTTAATGAAAATAACTTCAGTCACTGCAAGATCACCAGCTCATGCATGTCGTAGTTGTTGTCAATCTCATTGTAAAAAAACTATCCTATGGATTCTATGTAAGATTTAAAAATATTTATAGAGAATATAAGGAAAATATTATTTGCACTCAGATTATCATATCAACAAACATTTTAGTATATTTAGGCTACCACTTTTACCTTATAACCTTTCAGATTCTTCTGATCTTACCAAAAATTTATACCGCGGCTATTATGTACTCAAGATCTTTTATTTGGGAGCTACGCTCTTGTCGATAGTTACAGTATCTTCGCTGTATTGTGGAGAGCTCCTTGTCCAAATCCGAGACTAAATCGCTCAAATCAAGGAAAATAATCAAAATGTAACACGGACGCAAAATGTCGTTGGATACAAACTTGTAGCTTCGAGCCCTCATCCACCTTATTCCAGCGGTCGTTCATTCCGTTTAGTCGACATTTGACAGATTCTACTTTTGACATCATAGTCTACTATTGACAGATTCTACATATGACAGATTCTACATATGACAGATTCTACGTATGACAGATTCTACGTATGACAGATTCTACATATGACAGATTCTACTTATGACAGATTCTACGTATGACAGATTCTGTATTTGACAGATTTTGATTTTGATTTTTGGATTTTTTGAACTTGGGGCACCCCGACTCGGACAGGTTAGGTTAGAAGGGGACGGCGGGGTCTGAAAGACCCCGCCGTCCCCTTCGTGGTTATTTTTTTTTAAACCGCCCAGAAGTAGGAGTCCCGCGAAGCGGGACTCCGTCGGCTACGCCTCATTATTGTTGTTGCTTCGCGGGACTCCTACTTCTGGGCGGTTTAAAAAAAAATAACCACGAAGGGGACGGCGGGGTCTTTCAGACCCCGCCGTCCCCTTCTAACCTAACCTGTCCGAGTCGGGGTGCCCCAAGTTCAAAAAATCCAAAAATCAAAATCAAAATCTGTCAAATACAGAATCTGTCATACGTAGAATCTGTCATAAGTAGAATCTGTCATATGTAGAATCTGTCATACGTAGAATCTGTCATATGTAGAATCTGTCAATAGTAGACTATGATGTCAAAAGTAGAATCTGTCAAATGTCGACTAAACGGTTCATTCTAAATATAGAAGAAAATTTTGTGGCAATATTTCCCGCGCCTTTTCTGATTAGCTTTGACCCCAGTTTGGGCCTAGTGCTTCCCTAGAGACTGACGGACAGTCAACCACACGTGCAAGGTAAACATTTGATATTGACAGCGCCATGATGTCGTAGCAGTAAGGGCGGTTTTCGTCATTCATGTGTCACCACTGATGTCGTTGATTGTACTTGCTGCCTCTCGGTAAATGTACTTCAGCTTCAGAATGATTGACTTGTACAAACAATAAATATAATGGTGCTGGTTGTAACGCTACATTGTAACCTTACGATACTGAGCAATGTGTGTTTGGTTTCTAAGATTAATAATGAACTGGGTAAATTATAGTAGAGATTTCTTAAAATGAAAGGGCACATCAATTAAATGGGACCTAGGAAGATAGCAGTCGGTGTATTTGAAATTCTAGTTCTAGATTACATGGCTTACTCTCAGGCACGCTTGCACCACAAATGACTAAATACTTTTAACGCTAAACGTATTTAGAACATCATTCTGTTTCTGTGATCTTCAAAAAATGTACAGAAATAAAATGAAATTACGGTGAATCCTCAGCTGTAGCCCGCCAAATTCAAATTTTCTTTGGTTTTATTGCAAAATGCAGCTCTGTTTTACGTCGTATGTTGATAAAAATGCGATTTGCGGCTACAGGAATGATATATTTACTGAATTATAATCATCAATTTCATATCAATCGTCAAACTTTGGAAATTTGTTCCACCTAAGAATTTTACAGAATATTCATATGAAAATTCTCCTACAGGCTACATCTAAGGATCCCCCTTAAAACAACATACTGTTTCTGTCATCTTCAAAAAATGTAAATAAATAAAAACATTTACAACAATTTAACATTAATTTGTTTTCAAATACCTGCCATTTCAATTCAAGTGATTTGGTTTGTAGTAATTTGGTAAATCAATCACAAAAGCTCACATGAGAATAATATCAGTAGATTGAACGATTAGAGGCTTGATCAAAAACCCGTTGCCTCGTTGGTGTCGTGGTCGCAAACGCTACTGTTGATCATGAGGTACTGGGTTCGATTCCCAGGTCGGGCAAAGTGTTGTTTTTCTATTAGGAATTTTCCAGTAGCAGTCCAGAGTGAGTTGTGCCTGGTTGATGGCAATAGGCTCGCCCTCTATTACATGGGGCTTAAACTTAACTGGTGAAATATGGCTGTATTTAGGAAAACTTTTTTAACTTTAGGAAAGGCTTTTTTTTTGGGTGGGAAATCATCATAATGTCTTCTCCCGCTGGGCGGAGCAGGAGGGCGTGTCAGACTCTTACTGACTAAAACCCACCCGTGTTCCTTCAGTTGCCTGTGCGCCAGGGCCACGGTAACTCTTTCGAACAATCCGCGACCCCGGCAGGAATCGGTCCTCCCGGACCCCGTCAATTATGCTGACATCTCTTTGAGGCGGGCGTGGAACACGACGCGCCGTCGGCCCGGGCCTGGTCATTACCGGACGGCGTTGCCTATTGCTCGCCCTCCGCAAGCCCGTGCCTACGGTGGCCGGGAGTCGGCTATCGACTCCCGACGCCCAGGGTGTCTCCTCCTGCGGCGACTAGGGGCGTGAGAGCGCAACGATTGCCTCTCCTCACGCGCTCCGCCTCCTCCTTCGCGAGCATTACTGCTTCGCAGAAGGAGGTGACGGCTTCCCATTCCCTCTCGACCCGTAACATGGCCTGGACCAGGGCTGGACGTGAGAGATCGCCGCCACGAGGGCGCGGCGGTGCTCCGCCCAAGCCGGGCAGACCTCCACCGTGTCCTATTCTGGACACCCCTGCGTTGAAACTATACGTAGGATATAAAAAAAAAAAATGCTGTTTCATAGATTTTGACCGCGTAGGTATTGCACTTTTGTAGGAAACAACAGATTAAAAAAAATTATAACCGACTAAAATTTCAACGGGTTCAGAGTCATGTAATTAATCCAAGGTAACAGGTTGTGCGTCGGATGTCCCTGCCATCCTGTATATGATGACAGTAGTGGAAATTAAAATAAATTGATCTTACCATGCAGAAGCATAAGTTGCATTATTCAATTCTTCAACATCAGGATGTAGAATTACAACTTGCTGGTACACCTCTATTCCAACACTTAATCAACATCTGTCAAGCCTTTTCCCATCTATGGGGTCAGCTTCCAGTCTACTTTACATGGAGCGACTGCCTATCTGACCTTCACAACCGGGTTACTGGGAAACACGGCACACATTGGTAGGACTGGTTGTCATGTTTTTTGGGCTTTTGACTATCCGTACCGACTGCAAAAGATCGATGAATGACAGCTGGGACCAATGGCTTAACGTGCTTTCTGGGCCACGGAGGAGTCTCGGTATGTAATGGATGGTCACCCATCCACGGACTGATCTCGGCTAGCGTAGCTTAACCTTCGATCTAACCGAGCGGTTGTTATTACTTAGCCAAGAGCTCGTATAGAGGGACGGGGAACAGAGTGTAAAGTTCACTTATACCTCCATAGAAAACGGAGGATCCTCCGACCAGACGGGTGATGTGCCTGGTGGGCAACTTCCCGATGATTGATGTCGGGACGTTGTATATAAGCTAGTTGCGCGGTAAACTCTGCTTGCCCGATGCAGGAATTTTGCATGACGTCAGTGTGACGCGTAGCTCACATGTGGTGTTGTAGATGCCGTTACACTCGTAAAAATATTTTCAAATGCATAATAATAGTAGTTAATTATTTACCAGTTGATTGTTAACGTGCACAGAGAACCATAAGCCATTGTATTGGTTATAACAATATCTGCCAACATTATTAGTCCATTGGTTGGTAAATACCTATTCTCACTTTGAGATGTTTTTTTTTGAACCGCCCGATTTTTTACTTAACATTTGTCGCGAAGCTGAAACATTTATTGCCACGATTATATTTAAACTTGTAATATTATATAGTCGTAAGATCCCATCTCAACGCCCCCTAATTTTCTGTGGGTCAGAAGACCCAGAGAAAATTAGGGGGTTTCAGGGGGAGTGCCAACTGCCCCCCTAATAGTCTCAAACGTCCACGAGGGAGCATTATCACCCACGTTGAGAACCTATGGTCTAGATAAGCATTGATCACCATGCTTGCTCATTGCATATTGACAATTACAAAAGCATTCAAGTCTACATTTCCCACTATATTTTCATTCACAATACGTGAGTTATTTTATTATTTTCTTCTTTCCTAGCATATCTTTCATGAACACAAAGCATTTTATTATTTTAGATGAAACTAAGAATGTTAGCAAGCATTCTCGGTGACACAATCCTCTCCGGAATTTGTATGTAAAAGGCAAACGCCTGGAATGGAATATTTTCTTGAGTTTCTGCACAATGTGTGCTCAAATTCTTATGTCCTCGCTCCCTGCAAGTTCTTACTTTGACGTTTTATTTTACTTTCTGTATAATAAAACTGTTTCCGTTCTGTCTGCCTGATATTTATTTGATATTATTTTGTCGCTGTTTCCGTGAGTTGAGACCTTATCTCTCACAAGCCGTATTAAGAGAGGTAAGAGGGAGGGCTATTCTCGATCAGATTTTTTCCCCCATGGGAAGAAGGCGTGAGTTTATGTATGTATGTGCCGTCGATCAGAAAAAAAATACGAAATTCAAACTTACATCCCTTATTTAACCCCTTTAGGAGATGAATTGTCAATAAGCCTTCCTGAGTGCTCACCTTGTTATACAACGTGTATCAGAAATTAAAAACATTTGGTTCGAGTAGGTATTGTAATTTTGTATGAGACGACTGATTATTTTTTCGTGATTACGATGTTGGTCCTATAGAGAAAGTTGTTCAGTTTGATGGTCTGCACTACACCCTTAACTTTGACCACATCTTTCTGTTACATGCTGTATAAGCAACTCTTGCGCATTTCATGCTTCTAGACCCAGTGGATTAGGCTTAGCGTTGTCTGTGAGTGAATGAATTTAAGATTTTTATTAAGTAGAAGTTTGGATAAAAGCGAGAGTTTTATTATTTGTATTAAGATATGCAGCTATGATATACAGGGTGGAATTTTGTAATGCCACCTGGAGGGAAAGTACTCTTAATACTGCAGATAGAAAGTTTTACTCAAAGGAAACATTCCTTTAGTTTTGAATAGAAAGCAAACTGCATTCAAAGATTTTCGAAAATTCTCTTCTCCCACACGCGGGAATCGAACCGGCTAAAATCTGAAAAAAATTATACCCTGTACTTTTATTGCATCGATCGTTAGGGTCAATTATAAGGATGAAATCTCTCTGACAAACACGATAAATTAAATGAAAGGAAAACCAGGAAATCTGAAGTTACAAATTCAATGAGTCAAGTTAAACTCTTTAACTAACATCCATCTTTTGTAATGCAGACTCCTTTGCGACATACTCGTAGCTGCGTGTATGAGGTAATTTAAATATGGAATGTTAGATTAAAATTTGAGAATTAGATTGTCATAGTTGTTATTCACATTTGATTGTTTTTACAACTCATTTCACATTTTGTCTCACGGTGAAAATGGCTTATCAAGAACAGTTTGATTTAATGGAAGCTTATTTTTTAAATAACAAAAACGTGAATCTAGCTCTGCGGTGGTATGGAGAGAGATATCAAGACCGACAGGCACCAACTCGGTTCGTATTGAAAAGAATGGTAGAAAATTTAAAGAATACGGGTGGTTTCAAGAAGAGATTACAAAATTCCATCCTGTATAAAAATTGGCGCGGACCTTATCACATTAAAAATCATACCACGTATACATGGTAAGCTTAGACGATTTAGGAAATTTGAATGAAATCCATTCACAAAAATAATCAGAGCCGTTCCCATACATTTTGTCGAACTACGTGTAACAAATGTAAGGAACAGCTGATTTTTTACGCTTTTTCGCGTTTTTTTTTTTTGCTTTTTTTGTATACGTGGTACAATTTAATGTTTTAAGGTCCCCGCCATTTTTAACCGACTTCACAAAAAGGAGGAGGTTCTCAATTCGTCTGTATGTTGTTTTTTTTTTTTTTTTTTTTTTTTTTTATGTGTGTTAGCTCATAACTTTTTTCTGGGTGAACCGATTTGGATGATTCTTTTTTTATTTGATAGGTGGTGCTTCACATGTGGTCCCATTTAAATTTGATCAAGGTCTGACCAGTAGTTTTTGAGTTATCCTTAATACTGCAGATTTTTTCCACTTAGTTTATATGGATGATGTGTTAATAATTTCCTGTCACTTGTATTTACACACCAAGTAGTGGTATACGAATTTGTGTGGGGTAGGTACCGCAACTAAAAAGTGAATAATAAAAACTTTTTTACAAAAAAACAACCGACTTCCAAAAAAAACACTAAAAGACGTGAAAAATAACTTTAATTTCGGAAGTCGGTGGCCAAACACGAAAATACAAAACCAAAGGCACCGACTTCCGAAATTTAAGTTATTTTTCACGTCTTTTAGTGTTTTTTTTTGGAAGTCGGTTGTTTTTTTGTAAAAAAGTTTTGTAATACCTATTTGCCGCATACTTGATAAGCAAAACAATCCTAAAGCATTGAGTACTTGAGCCAGATACCGGCGAAGATGACTCTACTTACAAAACATTAGGTCGGACAGAAACTATTAGTTTCCAACCATGATACTATCTAATATTGAGTAACAAAAACAATGGTGGTTCTTACATCAGTCTGTGCCATTTTGCCTCGGTTCCGTATGTGGCATCATGTCCTTTCGCTCGCGAGTTAGCCACCTGTCCCACCGCCGCGCCGGCGATTCACGAGAAGCAAGTGGAGCTAGCAACTAAAAACGAGTTGGCGAGCAACAAGTAGCTAGCGCGCGACACGACGTTGACTAGCGATTACCTACTGCTGGTATGCATATGTACCAAGCGTGAATCTCTCAGCGAGTGTACTGCCCGTCAAGCGAGCGTCGCTGAGAGTACTCTCTTTGATACAACTCTTGTCGCTGCAACAAACGAGTAGTAGTATCAACTATAACTATATGTATCTCCTTGACTTTCACGGGTCCTACAATCTTTTGTACGTTTGTTGAGCGAGAAAATGGTTGATTGCTATTCGTTTCCTCGTCGGTGGTGGATCAGGTGCCTTATGCTAGCCAGCCGTTGGTTTAGTTACGTGTAAAGGCTGATTACCGCGAACTAAGCTTCATTGACGCGTTAATGTGAACTCGGGCAAATCAGTTCGCTAATTAACGCGGTAAGTCCTTTTGACAGCGGATAAGACCGTAAATGGATATGCTGTTAACGTTACTACACTAGGACATATGTATATTATTATACTAAACTGGAAGTACGTTCAGTCATCATTATTCATTCATCGAACATTTTCCCACTGTGACAATGGCTCCCAGTCTAACCACACAGGGAACTCATCATCATGATCCACAGCCATTTTCGTGACACACACCCACCCAACACACGCACCCCCACGTATACACCCCCACACACACAACCCCACACACACAACCCCACACACACACACACCCCCCACACACATAGCCTGCTTTCGTGTACACTTCTACAGTATTGTTCTATGTTTTGTGCCAATCATTCCCACGTCTTCTCGTTTAGGTCATGCCTTAAATTCATGGAATACAGTGACATCCTACGGTAGACTAGTTTTCACACCTTCGGGCTTCTTTCTACCTTCAACAACTGTATTCGTTTTATAATCATAGCCGATGGTCGTAGTCCACGTATTCTTCATTGACAGCAATAAATCTTATGCATCTTGAATACCTATACTGTAAATATTATTTCACACATCAAGTTTTACCGTAATATAAGTTTCTTTAGCATTTATGTTATAATCATCAACTGAATTACGTATATTAACGTGTTTAAAACGAGTTACTATGAGCGGCAAATCTTATAGCTATATTGTTGCTAAACATTTATATTTCTTTATACATAGTTATTTTTTGTTCCATAAATATACTGAATGCAGATTGCACATCTTTGTATTTGTGCAGGTGACATCAGTGACTTACTCATTGAATATATTATTATGGATATGTAAAATGATTCATTGGTTAGGTACATTCGCCTTGTAAGAATAGCCAAATGTTGCCCACGGACTTACTGGTAATTTTACGGCACATCAAATTCAAAGTAAGGCCCAAACTGAAAAAGCTTTACTGAATGTTAAATCCAACCTAACTATATTTACGATTTGGAATGGACAACTAGCTTCATCTTTCTGACTGACTGTCCTTCCTTCTATAGTTCAAAAGTGCCTGTAATTGGTCTAATTGAAATAAATACTTTGAGTTTGAGTCTTACTTTGACAAGCTTGACTAGAATTTTTTTGAGTAGCAAAAATTGTACTCCTGTTCCACTGTCTCAGTCTTCTCCCTTAAAATCTCAGCCTATTGTATCACCAGAAGGAATTAAGACTCATCGTGAGACCTCTTTAGTTGTCTTGTCTTACTAATTTCGCCTTTTTAGCTAATGGTGCAAAATTCTGAATAAAACAATAATTAATAAGCATTAAAGAGTATAGACACTGACTACTGAAACCAAGTCACTATAGTGGTTTTCAGAGATAACTTAAGTCTACAAATAG
This sequence comes from Griposia aprilina, assembly GCA_916610205.1. NCBI lineage: Eukaryota > Metazoa > Arthropoda > Insecta > Lepidoptera > Noctuidae > Griposia > Griposia aprilina. The sequence goes on along the minus strand of OU744300.1, from coordinate 2,966,605 downwards.
ACAATACAATAGAGTTTCTATTTGATATATTAACAAATAGATGTAATAGATTTATTGTAGTTGTGATAGTGCTAACGTGGTCTACGTAGTACGTAGGTATACATACATAGTTCAGATATTTAGCAAATTACAAATCAAAGCAATAAATTATAATAAAAACTCAAAGCATTTATTTCAAATAAACCAATTACAGGCACTTTTGAATTGTCAAGGGGTCGGTCAGTCAGAAAGTTGAAGCTAGTAGCCCATTCAAAAGCGTAGTAGGTACCTATGGAGAAGAACGGGCTTTTAAACCAAAATATGGTTAATTATAATTATTAGTCTTAGACTAATTTGCACAGCACCTAAAATCCACTTGGCAAAACGCTACAAAATCTTCTTTCACTTTTTAAGAAGCCAGTCTCCAGCAATAGGCAAGATCTGAATCCTTCAGCACCAACCTTTGCAAACAAAAATACCCCTTACTCCTTTATACTAACTGCTCAATTTCCCACAGGATCAAGCGCACCACCGTCGCCAGCGCGGGAGCACGATCAGGAGGTCCTATCCCGACTCAGCAGCACAGCAGAGAAACAACGAGCGACGTTACGTCATCAAGAGCTGCAGCTACAGGAGAAGCAACAGCTGATTGAAAGCGTGAGTAATATTTATAAGCCATAATTATCTATAAAACGCATACACATCTAAAAAACATAATGATGATAAAAACATGTAATTTGGAAGATAAATGTTTGTTAAAGGGTGTAGAGATGTAGGTACGATGCAGAGATATTGTGCGTACAAAGTCACTAAAGGTAACCCATTTACAGTATTTTTATCTCACGAAGCGACGCGCGCTTTACTTGTGGTAACCAAGTGTACAAATACACTGTGAATGTGTGCGTGAAGACGACTAGCGTTAGCACATAACACACAGACACACCCCGACATACATAATCAGCCTATAATGTTCCCACTGCTGGGACACAGGCCTCCTCTCTTTGAGAGGGAATGGGCTGTAATCTACCACGCGGGCCCAGTGCGGGTTGGTACACCCCGACATACACACACACAAACCCTCACACACACTTCCGACCTCGCCATTGTCTCGGACGGTACCGAGAGCTCCTGCACTTACACACACATTCACAGCGTGTTTGTACACTTGGTAACCACAAGTAAAGCGCGCGTCGGTTCGTGAGATAAAAATACTATAGGCATTAAAGTGGTTTTTTGCGACTAAAATAGAACTTATTTCAATCATAGAAAAGGTCCTACAAAAAGCGGGTTGCATTCCGGCCAACTGACCGATTGTCGGTGATTCAAACGGAAATATAATATTTCCGTATGTATGTAAAATAAAAAAGTTCGGTGACTTCGTATAACTAAATTGGTAGGCGACAAGTTATTGACAATTTGACTAAGTTCATATTGTATGATGGAAGTCGATAGCACACTCTTATTTGCATTAGTTAAGGGGGATATGTTATATTCAAATCAAATCAAAATATTTTATTTCACATAAACCAACATGGGCACTTATGAAACGTCAGAAGCTAGGTGCACAGTTCCAATTGGTTGTTTCCTATGGAGAAGAGCCGGCAAGAAACTCCACGGTTACTCTTTTAATAATAAGGGGCTTTTACAATGTTTCCAATTACAGTGTTGATAGTTACGGGAGGACAGTGTAGGCCTGTCAACAAGTAACAGGTACTCAACAAAATATAAAAAGGTCCACAAATCTAGTCTACAAGTTCGTTCTCACATTCACAAAATATAGAAGAATCTATATAAAAATAAAAGCCTATTTAGACCAAATATTATATTTACTTATGTTTTTTGAAATTTACAGGTCAGTCAGTTTGTATGTTGATCATAAATCTTGTCTTCTTGTCAGCTTCATCTGTCTGACTGACCACAAAAGACGATTCACTTAAGTCCCGATCCCGTGGGATTATTGGGATGAAAGGTACCTACCCTATTAATCATTAGAATCATCAATACCTATATCTATGTTTATATTTTATAATATCTATGTTTATATTTTATGGCGCTTTCGCCTTAAGGTAAGGAGTTCGATGCTGGTAAAATTATGCACATGAACATTTTCTACTTTGGCTAAGATCTGTCAACGTATCTGCAAATCCCTTGGCTTTTGGTCCTTCGTTTGAGTGTCAATTTTTTTTTTGCCATATATTCAAATAACTTCTCCCGCTCTGGGTGAAGCTGGAGGGCGTGTCAGACTATTACTGACTGAAACCCACACGTGTTCCTTCAGTTGCCTGTGCGCCAGGGCCACGGTAACCCTTTCGGACAAACCCGCGACCCTGGCAGATTGTGTGCCACCCTATCACATAAAATAACAGTTCGATAAGTCCCCGCGTGGCAACAACGGACGCTAACACATTCGTTGACACTTTTTTCAAAATGCCACATCGTCATCTCCCTGCCCTTGTTTCATGCTACTTGGGGATAGCACAACATGTTTCTTCGTTCACTCCCCTGTCAACCGTCACGCTGTCATTCACTCTCTTTTCTTTCATACGGGAGTGAATGATTTTTAAAAAGCCACATTGCGAGATAATGTCAGATCCATCTCCTTAGAATTCATAAAGCTTGGTTTATATGGCGGGGTATGTTAGTAATAGCCTTCTGTGTCATAAGGCTTTTCAGCCCATTGACAGATCCCATTTGATTTGTAAGAATTTTTCAGTACTTAATGCGTCTTTTTCCGACCGTATCATCAAATAGACACACATACGGAAAATCGGGCCTTCTTCCCATGGGGGTAGGCAGAAACTATAGAAAGCCACCTGCTACAATCCTTAGATACTTCTTTTGCCTCTTTTACGTTCATACATCTGGTCATACACGCACGCCGGTTGCGAGTACTACGCACCTGACCTTTCTGAAGAACATTAACAACAAGGTCGCTACATGTCTTCCTAGGGCGTCCTCCAGGTGTTTCTTACATCTGCCTTGTAAATACCTTTTGCTAGTCGCCTTTCATTCATCCGCTTAATAAGACCGAACCATCTATGTATTATGTATTTTTATCTTCAAATCAAATGGTGATCATCGTTGAGCTTCTTAAGTCCTGATTTCCTGACTTGAGCTGCACGATTACTGACAAATGCGTGCACTGACTGGACAGGTCCACTCAATCTGTGTGGTTCTTTCCTCAAAAGACCATTTCAGATACCAATCTACATGGTCTTCACATGATCTGACGAAGATTATGTCTGGACTGTAAAAGAGACTGACCTCTGAGTTTGTTTCGGCCTTTCTTCTCAGAGTAGGCAGGTAGTCATCCAAAGGTTGTTTGTAAAAGATCCCTATTAGCGATAAGACCGCCCATTGTGTCACCCTATGTAAAATTTCTACATTTATATCTGTAATTTTTACGGTGTACATAATAAAGAGTATTCTATTCTATTCTATTTATTCTATAGGAAACGCCGACCTCATCTAGTTTAAAAAATATGATTGACGTGTAAAAGTGTTTGTGCAAAGCTACTTACAGAAATAAAATCATTTATCAATCTAATTTAATCTAACGACCGCATCGTATGCGTATCAACCCCTATAATAAGTATAACATAAAATGATGTCTATCAGTAACTATTTGGATACCAGCTCTCACCAATTTGATGTAATCTTCGAAATTGTGTCCAAGGGAACTATAGACTTGTATCCAAAGAAAAAATGCCAAAGTAATAACCATTCGACATTCCCTAAGGACTTCAAAATGTCTTTTGACCCGCAACGAATTTGCTCTCTACAAAATTAGGACAGTTTAACTTTAGACTTTTGTATTACAGTTTCAAGTGACAAAGCGTCTTCGTAATATTACTTGTTCTCGCTTTAAATGTGAAGTTTTTAGCTGTAAATCCTTCAGGACGTTAGGCTGTTAGAACTTTGTACCTTTGCGAGATATGGGAGATTCGTCGCTCCATTTTGGTGTGTAAAAGATTCGAGACAGTTTTCTGGCATCTAAAATGGACTAAAATTCTGGAGTTACTAAACTCACCAGTTTTTTTTTTATCGTGTCAAAACTTGAGAGTGATAATTCGAACACTGACCGGACAGATCCCCTCAATCTGTGTGGCTTTTCCTCAAAATACCATTTCAGACACATCTACATGGTCTTCACATGATCTGACCAAGATTATGTCTGGACTTTAAAAGAGACTGTGACCTCTGAGTTTGTTTCGCCTTTCTTCCCAGAGTAAGTTGTCAGATAAGAAATGCCGACCTCATCTAGTTTTTAAAATATGATTGACATGTAAAAGTGTTTGGACAAACCTACTGACAGAAATAAAATCATTTATCATTAAGAAGCATTTTTACTGAACTAGTTATTTTGCTGTTTAATCGGTTGACAAATACAGAACGAGCCACAATCTAAGTGTTACTGTTATTACGTCTATGGGCGTTCAGTGTCCCTCAAAGTATTAAAGTAAAATGTCACTAGGGCCTTGTCAATTTAAAATTCGAGGATAAATTTCGCGATTTCAAAAGATTTTTGTTTTAGTTATGCAATGAATGTTGCTACTGTAAAATTAAAGAGCCTATTTGAATTCTGTAACAGCTAGGATACGTGACTGATCCAATGCAACACCACAGAATTGTATTAGTTTTTGTTATTGTTTAGTAAAATATAAACGGGATGTAGTCTTGACTAGTCTTGAGTCATCCCTAGATGAGATAAGCCTTGTTTCTTTCAGCCATTTTGTTATTTATGATTTCCAAATACTATGAGAAGTGTGTCTGTAGCGAACAACGAGACAAAGTAGGTACAGTAAAATAAATTAATTGTGTCGCAAATTGACACCGTATGTCAATTTGCCGTGTTTGTACTATTTCATGCGTGATTTGAATATACGGACAATTTAATTTGGTAATCAATTTTCTTAACAATTAATTTACTTATCGAAATAATGCATTTTTGTCGTTCTAGACCCTTTCAAGTATACTTATTCAATTCAGCTTTTGTTGACTGAATATCAGTATCAGTATACCTTTAGGAGAGCAGTGGTGGCGCAGTGGTATCAGCCCCGACTTACGTGTTGTAGGTCGTGAGTTCGAACCCAGGCAGGCACTTTACGCTGTATTTAATTTCATCACCACTGCTCTCAAAACGGTGAAGGAAAACATCGTGAGGAAACTGGCATGTCTTAGAACCAAAAATTCGAAGATATGTGACATCCACCAACCAGCACTGGGCCCGCGTGGTGGGTTATGGCCCATTCCCTCTCACAGAGAAGAGGCCTGTGTCCCAGCAGTGGGAATATTATAGGCTGATTATGTTGTCTTTACGAGGTAAACCAGTAGTGCTACACTGTAAAATATCACCGAGAAAACTTAGGTGAAATGAGTTTTAAGTGAGCTGTCAATTCCTTGCGTCAGGTGGGATGGGGTGTGAGCACTATGTACCTATTATAAAGCTACCATTTACTGGGTTCGTCTTTCATTGACTTGAATGTGCCCTGGCGGCTGAGAGTATGTCATGCTCACTCAATGTCTCGCTGGTGGTGGCGTGTGTGTTGGATCATTAAGTTCCCTTCAAAATGGTTAAGCTGAATGGTGCTGATCCATACGTTATGGTCGTGAACGGGCGCCGTCACTAGGAACTGGGTCATCTCTTAGCTGCTACGGCTTATTTTAATTTCCGTTTTTTTATTTTTGTTTCTATCTTTTTTATTACGGACGATTTTAACGTGCACGTCTACATCGTTCTCACATGAATCATGTAACCAATTTTTTGTAACAATATTTTGATTTAAAAGAGTGCCCGTGGAGTTTCTTGCCCGTTCTTCTCCATAGGTACCTACTACGCTTTGGAATGGGCAACTAGCTTCATCTTTCTGACAGACCGACCCCTTGACAATTCAAAAGTGCCTGTAATTGGTTTATTTGAAATAAATGGTTTGAGTTTGATGACAATTCACTTCGAACTCACTTCACCTAAATTTTCTCGGTGAGATTTTAACTGGATAGGCCGGCTGATCTTAAAACTAAATCAAGTATGTAATGCGGTAGACGTCTTTAATCTATTAGCGGGTCTATATTTAGGATCAAACCTTTTCATCAACGGCCTCCCTGTCTAACTATAGCACAGCTATAAATCGCGCCATCCTCCATAAAGCCATAAAGCCTCGAACGAGGTACTGTAAACATTATCTCGTCTGAACAACGTAGTCTTTCTGCGTACAGCGATAAGGTTGAATGTCGCAGTAAAGGGAAACTAGACAGTAAAGACTGTCTTTAATGGGCTTGATAACAAAAAGTCTATTGCGTCGTGTAGTTTAGGCTTGGAATGCTTAAATAGGTGTTTATATGGAGGAGATCTATGCTGAACAAGCCATACAAATATACGCCTTTATTGTATGTCAGAATATAGGTTATTTATATGTTATGCAGTCTCGGAAATGTGGCCGACACCTTTCAATATTGCAGTGTTTTGGATTGGAGGAGTCTGGTAAATTTTATTGGCAAATGAGACGTTTCAACCGTCTTTATGGGTGACGGGTACAATGGCATGAAACGTAGGGCATTCATACATACATAAACTCACGACTTCTTCCCATGGGAGTAGCCAGAAATAATAGAACGCCACCTGCTACGATCCTTACATACTCCTTTTCTCCTTTTGCCTCGTTTACGTTCATACATCTGGTCATACACGCACGCCGGTTGTGAGTACTACGCACCTGACCTTCTGAAGAACATCAACAATAAGGTTACTGTAATGTCCTAGGGCGTCCCTTCCCGGCGTTTCCACTCACATCTACGTAGGGCATGTCCGAAGTATATAATCTACTGGCAGGCAGATAATTATAACAAACATCATACGACGCGCGTATAAAAAACACGCTGCTTTTTCAAAGCATGTCACACGCCCTCTAATTACGCTACATGGAAAGTGTGTATAGAAAACGCCGTTTGTAAAGGCCCTAACAGGAAGGCGTCCACCTACCTCAGATGGACCTTCTGCATATTTTATCGCAAATAATGAAAACTCAATTCGCGCGCAGTATCTCTGCCGATAGCATCCGACTGCTCGTGATAGATTGGTTCAATAAGCTCTCGCCGCATGGTTGCGCACATCTTTTGCATTCAATTGAAATGTCTCTCTTTTATTAAAATCTCGGGAATATTTTCAAACGCTGCGACTGTTTTTATTCACATTCTGAGTTCTGAGTGCTCTGACAATCTTTCGCGCGATAAGATTGTTTTGTTGATTGTTTGTTTTGCAAATATTGTGATGTTATGAAGAAATATTTAGGAACAAAGACAGGCATTTGCCAAAGGCTGATCGTGAAAGAGTGTTATTAGATTTTTCCGTCGGGAATTTCTGAGTAGCACTCCGGAATTTGTGCCTGGTTGATGGCAATAGGCTTGTCCCCTTTTACATGGGACTTGGACATAACTGGAGAAATAGGTACACCTCTGCCTAACCCTTTGGGAAAAACAGACGTGATACGCATATGATCAGAGGGCCTAGACAAAGTAACATTCGATTAGCGATGACGCTAGTAGAAAAGTTAAAATGTATGGGGTTGACATAAGCTATCGAAATGTCACGTGATCATAGGTTAACGAATAAAAATTAGTTAGACAATGTTAACAACATTCGATTATGAAATGAATCGACAGCGTCGAAAGATTAGGTACTTCCACAGAGATGCATAGCCAAGGGACACTTTGACGAGCGTTATCACTAGTTTTTGGAATCATTAGCGAAAGCGATAGCGATTGTAGAAATAGAATCGCTCTGAAGCGAATGCCATTTGTCTAGGCCCTCAGCACCCTAATAACGTAACGCACAATCTATCACAAGCTGAATAAGTTTGAAGCCTATTGCTAATCCATTGCTTCAGTATGTTCGAAAAATTTGTCTGCTCAAGAACGTAAATAGCGCAATGAATGTTGTTGAACCGTCAAAGTGAAACCCATTCCTACTGTTAGTGTGCTACGTAACTACCCCGCCGTTCAGGAAACAGTAGAAATTCTTTATGACCTGTTCTGCCCCAAAACCGAGAAAAATTTGGCCTCTTAGTGGGTTCCTCTGGAGCCCATAGACATTTTACAATGTGCTTTTCGTTATATCTTGTAATAGTAGGGTATCTACAGGAAAAGTATACGTCAGTCACACGGCATATTCTTCTATTCGAAACCATTAAGATTAAATAGATAATCAGTACATGATCACATTACATAAAGAGTTCCAGTCTAATGGGAAGTTCCCTCGTCATAATTGCTAATCGAATGAAAATCAAAGCCGTTGTATAAGGTAACGCACCGGATGGCATACGGAACTACATTATTACTAGGCTTCTCTGATGGTGCAATATGGAATAGCATATTTATATCATTGATGTTATCAAATACATGATTAGGGTGGTGATCAGTCTTGTGGTTAAATCAAAACATCGCGAGATTGATGAAGTTAAGCATGTTTTATAATCAGCCTATAGTGTTCCCACTGCTGGGAAACAGGCCTCCTCTCTTTGAGAAGGAATGGGCTGTAATCTACCACGCGGGCCCAGTGCGGGTTGGTAGATGTCACATGTCTTCGAATTTTTGGTTCTAGGACATGCCGGTTTCCTCACGATGTTTTCCTTCACCGTTTTTAGAGCAGTGGTGATGAAATAATTTACACAAAGTAAAGCGCCTGCCTGGGTTCGAACTCACGACCTACAACTCGTAAGTCGGGGCGGATACCACTGAACCACCACTGCTCCCAAACATGAATCAAGTTCACTGTGTTCCTCAGAGGGTACGAATCACTTTTTATTAGTTTGTTGTTGGCAAATTGACCGCCATAGATTCTAGACTTCTACTTCACGGGTATTTAGACACTTATGGCCTTGTGTATTCTTTGGCATCACAGCGGGACCTATCAGAATACCAGCGCTGCGGTACTTATTTTTTTTTAAATATCGCAGCATTATGGTAAGATATGAGCCTGTTTGGCCTCGCACAGGTCTTTTGATTTTTACTTGTTTATTGTTGCTTTTACTTGTTTTGAGGGCTCCTTTTTTATTTTATTTTTACTCTTTGTATTTCCTGTGCGTGTCCCTATTAAAATATTTTTCTTTTTTTCTTTCTTGTAAGACGACCTACTTAACTGAAGAATTTCGGGTTTCCATGTTGAAACATAATCGGACTTTACTGTTCAAACCACACTGGGGCTCAGGTCTCTCTGAGAGATGGCGTGCAGAGCTGTAACTCACCACGCGGGCCGAGTGCGAAATTCTGATATTTATGATACACTTGATTAAACTGATACTGAACCCATCTTATTCGGGAAATGTTCATACAGAATTTAAATATCTATTAAGTGATCACTGGAAGACGTGTCCTCATTATTCATCTCATTCTAGATTCCGACTACTGACTCAGTACCCAAATCGTCTTTTGCCACCAGCATTTTAGAAACAGTGAGCAGTTGTGGCGTATCGTGGTGGTATTGGCCCCGACTTACGAGTTATAGGTCGTGGGTCGAACCACTCGAACCCAAGCAGCCATTACAGCAATTACACTTTGTGTAATTTATTTCATCACCACTTCTCTCAAAACGGTGAAGGAAAACATCGTAAGGCAACCGAGGTGTCCTAGAACAGAAAATTCGAAGACGTAACCCGCACTGCGCCCGCTTGGAAGATTACAGCACTCTTTGTCTCAGAGAGGAGGCTTCTGTCCCAACAGTGGGAACATTATAGGCTGATTAGTGATTATGTATTCTAGAAACACCCAAAAATAAATCACCTTATCGCTTACATAAGGCCATATGTATTCCGGTGTGTACATACAAATATCCATGTACAAGGCTACGCGGGTATTACCAAGGCTACTCCTAGGGAGTCCACTTGTGTTATCAGTTAGTTTTTGATAAACGTTAACCTTGTGTTAAGTCATATTATGGAAGCGGCTTGTTTGAAGTTATCTGGAAGTGTTTTGTGATAATAGAGATGGTACCTATACTGCCTAAGATTTGAGGATGGAAAACACGCTGGATCATTTACTCAAGATGATTACATCTGTAACTAATAAGATGGTGTTCTTGCTCACTTCAGATGTCGCTGCTATCTAAAGTCCAAGAATTTGACAGCTAGCTGTCACTATCCATATTTTTTTTGTAAACAAGTGACTTCTTTTACGCATTATTAAATAATATTTCCCATTTTATTTCACATTGTATCATGTGAGGTCATCTCAGAAAGTGTTCCTATTTTAAAAATATGCGTCTCGTGGTCCCGTCATATTTATTATTTGACATGCCCCGAACCTGATACTGACTCCTATATTAGTGGATTTAGCTTTATTGCCCTTTTGAATGTTGAATTAGTTATTAATGAACTTCTTAATAATCATAAACTATTCAAGAATCTAAACGACGACGCTTCCTTCAGTAGGTCAGTCCATGCAAATTCTGCCCTTCTAAACAAAATGGCGCCTACACATCCATAAAGGTCAGAGCGCAAAGGTCATAAACTCATAATATAAACAGCCAGTCGTAATGAAAAATTTAATATAACATTATGAAAATCTCATTACGCGTGACCTTGCTTATTTACACCTTGAATTATTACGCTTGGGTCTACTCAGTAAGTTGATGAGATCTATGATGAGGTTCACATTTGAATTAGGAACTTTTTGGACCAGACTAAAAAATAAATGTATATTTTCTTTTCTTATTTGCTGCTTTTTTTAGTGTGATAACTATTTTTGGGAGTAATGAAGACGTACAGCATTTTTATTTGGTTTATAAGCGTAATGCTAAGTATATTCTATTTTAAATAAAATATCCGATGAGGTTCTGGCGGGTTTTCGTAATATTAATTTCTCAGTCTGCATATAGTCTGGTTTTGTGGCATTGGGCATGCCCCTTTACATGACACTAACATATAACTGGAGAAATTAGGGAGTACCTACTACGCCTCTGTCCATCCCTTATGGGTACACAGGACAGGCGTAATGTTATGCGTAAATAAAATATTGGCAAGAATTTGTTGGAGGGACGGAATAGTAGATTGTTAGGGCAATTTGTTGCTTCGGTTTTCCATAAATGAATTGATTATGAGCTGATGAAAAGTTGAAAACCTTCGCGGTCGCCATTGTTTAGGTAAGGCAAGCCCTACACAAAAATTAACAACCACAAATGTATTACTTAACTTCATTATAATATTTTGGGCTTTCGAATTTCCGCCAAACATAATGGATGATTTTTTTGCGTGTGAAATTGTTATAGCACGCAAGCTTGAAACAAAAAGACCTTTCAAATACGTGTCAAAATACAATTATTATAATAACTATAATAATACTTAATAATATAAATTATAATAATACTTAATAATAATAAATTTGATTATTTTTTGAAAATGAGCCTTAAAAAATACTAACTGTTGCCCGCGACTCCGTCTGCGAGTATTTCTTAAAAAAAATACAAATATCCAGGGTGAAAAGTGTCCTAAGTATGCATTTCTCCAGGTTTCGACGTTAAAAGGTAACAGACGGACAGAGTTACTGTCGCATTTAATATTATTAGTATTATATTATGATACTAGCTTCTGCCCGCGGCTTCGCCCGCCTGGATGTCGGCGATTATCTCATCAGAAATATTTCTAATACCTTAAATCTGTAAAAAAATTGTGTACCTCTTTGGTACACCAAAAATTCAATAATCATGTGAATTTTAAAATCATCCCTTACTTTCCGCTTGAGGGATGATTTTACAAAAACGCTGAAACACGTATTTTTTTTTCTTACCAAAAGCATACGTTTGAATTTTCATATCCCTAACTTAAGAAATGCGAAGTTTCCCATACAGACTTTAATTCCGTATAGAATTATTTTTGAGAATAAAAGTAGCCTATGCCCTTCCCTAGCATGTCGTCTAACTCCTTGTCAAATTTTATCGAAATTCGTTCAGTGGTTTAGGCGTGAAAAGGTAACATACAGACAGACAGACAGACAGAGTTACTTTCGAATTTATAATATTATTACTATGGATTATTCGTATGGAAATAGATAAACACACCTCTTTGGAGGGTGTAGACTTGTAGAGGTAGACTAAAGGATTTGGTCAGGACGTTCGGCTGAAGGCCAAAAACAACCATCTGCCAACACCCATATACTTGCCAAAAGGGGCTCTTAATGTGGCTTTTATTTCATAGACATCTTGAATTTTATTGGTAGTTTCGAATGACTAGGATCATACAATGGGAACCATCGAGCGGTTTTTAGGATCGTAGACTTAGATGGGTGGCAAACTTGATATTCATATTGTTATTTTGTTGGTTCCAAAAAGTTTACAGGTCTTACAGAAATAACTTAAAATAAAATTAAGAACGTTCATGAACCCTGTTAGAGCACAGCAGCATAATAAAATATTGTCTTAAGGGGAAAACGCCATGTTGCTCGCGAAATACTTTTCTTATGTTTTTTGCAATTTGCAGCTCAGTATCAGGTTGTATGTTGATCTAAATATGATTCGCTGCCGTAACTAAATATTTATTTATAGTACAATAATCATAAAAATCAACAAAACATTGCTTGAAATATCAGTTCACGTACAGTCACCAAAAGAGATAAGTAACCAGGGTCGTCGGATATAATTGAAGTTTAGCAAGAAACCGATGGATGTTTTCGAACGAAATTTAATTTGATGAGCGAACTATATGTTTTCTATAAATTAAATTAAATTTTATTTGAAAACATCCATCGGTTTCTTAGTAAACTTCAACTATATCCGACGACCCTGGTTACTTATTACTTTTGGTGACCGTACCACTCAAGGGATATAAATGTTAGCCACCTTAAGGTTCATTTTCACTTGCACTTTGTTTAATTTCCGACTAAGTATTGCCAACATTTTGAATGAAAATGACAGTTTCAAAAGGTGCGCCCGGTTTTTGAGAAAGTAATCTCTTTGAGAATTCTTTAACATTTTCTTCCATAGTGAAGCCATTAAATTGTTCAATACTGATATCATAATACCCGAACTAAATCTTGATATGTAGGATTACAATGTAATTCACACGGATTGCATCGACACGACAATACAATGACTTTGTCAAAATTTTGCAAAACAAAATGCATCACTTTATCGCTGATAAAATTAAGTCGACATGTGATTGATATTTTTCATTGTTATCAATTTAGGTCAGATTTATATTGAGCCTAGGTGGGCCAGGGTTTGGACTGCGTAGTCTTTTCGCAATTCTGTTGGGGTCCACTTTCAGTAGAATCCGGCTGTATCCGGCTGAGTATACTTATTGAGTATTGAGTATCAGCTGTATGCCAATATTTTACATGGAGCAACTATCTTCCAACTTCTACTCGGCAATACCGATATTTATTTATAAAGGCTTTTTAACTAAATACATACACAGCATTAAGGGGGATGCGCTCATGTAGCCCGCGAAATACAAAAATACTTACGTTTTTTTCAATTTGCAGGTCACTGTCAGGTTGTATGTTGATTAAAATAGGATTCGCGGCCGTAACAAATATGAATTTACAGGATTATAATCATTAGAATCAGCATTACAACTCCTCAAGTTAGAATTGGCCTCAAATGTCATGATTTCATGAAATAGTCATTCAATATTTAAAGAAAAACCTGTCTGTGAATGTGAGTAGCATGCAGGCTAGATTATAAATACATGATATTCATTTTAAAATTGTGAATGTGAACACTATGTGGGTCATTGTTGCCTTTTTTTTCCCTCTCAGGTAGTTTTAATCTTAGTCTGGCAGTTTGAGTAATTTTTGTGGCCTACCCAAATGTCCTTTCTTTGGTATTGTTCGTCGAATTGTTGTGCTCCTTAAGTTCTGAGTTGAGCTGCACGATTACTGACAAATGCGTGCACTGACTGGACAGGTCCACTCAATCTGTGTGGTTTTTCCTCAAAAGACCATTTCAAAGAAATCTACATGGTCTTCACATGATCTGACCAAGATTATGTTTGGACTTTAAAAGAGACTGTGACCTCTGAGTTTGTTTCGGCCTTTCTTCTCAGAGTAGTCAGATAGGAAACGCTGACCTCATCTAGTTTAAAAATATGATTGACGTGTAAAAGTATTTGTACAAACCTATTTACAGAAATAAAATCATTTGTCATGTATAATAGGGGTAATAAGAATTTAGAGAGATGTATAGATGATTTTTATGCTTATAATTCTATAAATAAATATTTGATACGGCCGGGAATCATATTTAGATCAACATACAACCCAATACTGACCTACAAATTGCAAAAAAAGCTAAAAAAAAAATAAAAAAATTCGCGGACTACCTTGGCGCATCCCCCTAAACCCACAATCTTTGTCATAAGTAATTATAGAATACGCATGTATCTATTTTGACTGGGTCAGACAGACTGCTGACAGTGACAATTCATATTAACTTGACTAACGATAGCCATAGATCACGTCTGACACCAGGTTCATAATCGTTCTCCGAAGCTCATGCAAGGGTCTCGTTATGTAAAAATGGTAACTAATTTCGGCAAGTAGACTAAGGCAGCTTTAGCCACTAATGTTTTCCATTTGGGTACTCCATCTCTTATAATTATTATTACAATCTCGCTGCTACCAAGTAACAAAACCCTCATTATGATAGCGGTTTACGCGCCACGCATAATTAACGTAGACGTTCCTGCCTGCGTAAAAAGTGATTATTTTGTACGGGATGAACAGGATCCGCTGTTCATCACGACGTGTATAAATTGCATATAATTATTATGAGGTATTCCGCTCACAGAACCGATTTGAACGGCGTTTGACTGAGCGGCACCTAAGCTATTCCTCTTACGGCACTGGAACAAAAATTTGATAAAGTGGGGTTCGGTGGAACAGTTTTGAAATATTATTTTTATTGCTTCGTGCAATAACAATAATATTTCGGCAAACTAAAAATATACTATTTCGGTAAACTTTTTATTTTAAGTGTCAGAAATGTTCAAACTCATTCTCATTCCTTATTCTACCGGACCCCTTCTACCATCGGACATCTAGGCGCACTGCAAGTTACCATCCCTACCTAGTTGCTATTCCACCAATTCGCACTAAGCGCTTCCAATCATCTTTTATAATGCGCACAGCAAAAGAGTGGAATTCTCTACCTGCGCCTGTTTCCGACCGCATACAACCCAAATCTCTTCAAAGTGAGAGCTCACTCCATCGTCGACTTTGTCTCTGTCATCTCTGACCTAGACCAGAGTAAAGAGCAAACCCATCTAAAAAAAAAAAAAAAAACTTCATTATCTGTGGGATCGAATAACGAACCTCCTTATTCTGTCAAGAGTGATAAATAGGTTACATTATCTAGAACTTACCTAGTAGCTCAAGTCACAGGGTCAACTTCTTTTAAAAACTATCGATCACGCTATCCGCAAATGAAACAAAACTGTAAACCTATAACACTAAGGTTCATTTCAGAGTCACTATAATCATAATGCTAAGTGCTTCTGATCCCGCTGCAGATTTTAGGGTCAAGAGGTCGAAATAGGTTAATGTACTTGTTTTGCATTCAGTTGGCGGGTTGCGTTCTGTTACGCGAGGTCATGTAAACCTTGTTTTAAAAAAAACCACTTTGAAATACACGTAAAGAAATAGTTTTATTTGGGATTTGACCTTGATACAATTTTGGTTAACACTTAAGTCAAAACTGGCAGACACAACGATAAAACGGAGATGATGGATGTTCAGCGATCGGGACGAGACTGGCGCGCTACGGGAAGTGGGAGGCAGGCTGCTCTTAGATGATGACAAGACCATTTTGCAGGAAATCTATGTAATCGATTATTGTTGATCACTAAGGGGTTTCCTTAGCATTGGGAAACTGTAACAGCCCCCCGATTTAGAGTAAACTACACCCTTTAAAGTGAAGTTTATGTTTAAGTTAATGAAATGTAAGTCAGCCGATTCGAAGAGAGGGTCCCGTGTAAACGGTTGAGAGTTCAATGTCATCTTGCTCAGGGTCATTATTTTCGGGAGTTTTATTTTCCTTAATTTTCATTATTTTCTTGTGTATGCCAGTTTTATACACCTTATAGATAATAAAGCACATAATAGAAATTATAATTACAATTATAACACTTGAATAGTGTTTTTGATATAAAACAATATGTGGTTTTTCAATTATATTGTTAAGGCCTTTCAGGATTTCAGGATTATCATAAGCTAAGGAATCTAAGTTAACATTCTTAAGATTAACTACAGGTAAGTTCGATACAATGTTATTATATGCTACAATATTACAACATGAATCATTTATAATGTTAAAATTAGAAACAATAGTTTTCAGCTGAATTTTACTATTTTCATGTGAAGTTAAACGAGTGTCTTTGCAGTAGGCAATACATTTGGAAGGTAAGTACAATACACCATTTCCACTAAATTCTATTTCAGTTGATTGGGAGTTATTACATTCAATACTTATTTTAGTGGTTTCTGACATTACATATAACCATCTACTATAGCGTAGTGGCTGCCAGATGCTAACGTGACCTTGAATAAATTTGGTTTCACAAATCGAAGGGATTGAGGTAAGTACTTTTGTAATAATTTCCGTTTCACAGGAAGGCGTCACTGAAGAAGAGTATATTATAGATGTTTCACAAAGATAATGATCATTATTGATCATCTTACAATAATCCAGATTATCTAACTTACAGTACATGGACCTATCTCTGCTGATACCAATATATTTGGAGGATGGAATAATGGTCGAATATGACTTTGGATTATTTTTATCATGAGGAACCGGCGAAGGTAAGTTATGATACACACTTAAGTGTATAGGATTAATAAGAGGGATGTTTACTGTAAACACTACTTTTTCCTTATTAAAGTAGCTTGATACTTCTGATATATTTAAAATAGTATGCATGTTATCGAGGTTTAAAGGAACTGGAAGTTGTTTAGATTCTGGTAAGAATCTATAATTATCGACTAATTCGGTATAAAGTTCTTTAGGTGTTAGGATAGTGGGGTACAGGACATTAGATTTGCTGAACATAATAGAGTTAATTATATCTTCAACTTTGAAGGACAAGGCTAGGAGACTATTTTCTATCATGGAAGTTAATTCTAGCATGCTTGACCTAATACCTAATTCTTGTGAAACATAAGTCAGATTTAGAATATCGTGAGACAATTCATCCATTGCATCATTCAGATGCTTTTCATTTAGATTTATTATATGCAAAGTTTCATTGAAAGATCTAAGCGAAGAAGTAGTGACTAATATATTTTCTTTCATTAGAAGGGCTAGTTTCTTTTGGTCTGTCTCTACCTCTTTAATGGCATTGTCATATCGGATGGCATCGTCTTCATCCATTGTGCCAAATATTTTTTTAGATAGGGTGCCTACGAATCCTAGAAGTGCAGATCTTTTCATCTGACGAGATGTAAGGTGAAAAATAGCTTCGTTGTTATGGGCTATATCATTATAACGGGTGTTCAATGGTTCAAAGAGATTGGTGCATTCTAAATAATCAAAGACTTTACCATCATCACATATTTGTTTGGATTTATCGAGAATAACACGGAGGTTTAGAATATGCGGGTTAATAAAGGATACATCATAAGGAATAACTATACTAAGGTGACTATCGATTAAACTTAAAGAACCTAAGGGGTCGAAGTAGATGCCAGGACTGTTCGTCAAGGGCGTAATGAACTCCTGACCCAGCGCAGAGTTACTGTAATAAAATATAATAATTAAAATTAGTATTAAGTATATAACTAAGCCTACGTCTCAGATCTAGGAGCTAGTTTGACTTCATCATAGTGATGTGTCACATGACGTCTATTTATGAGAAGGGTCAAGGTGTTTCTACCGTTGACTTTTACAACCTTATACGGCCCTTTCCAAATTGGCGAAAAGGCTTTACGCAAACGTACATGATTTTTGAGATATACGTAATCGCCTACTTTATATTGAACAGGTCGCGAGCGGGTGTCATAATACTGTTTAGATCTTTCCTTAGACCTTAGTATGTTTTCGATGGCTTTTTCACGTGAAAGTTTTAGACGATGATGTAAGGATTTGAGATATTCTGGATATGTGAGATCTGGTTGTAGTTCGTAGACGGAGTCCGGAATAAAAGGCTTTTGGCCGAAGAGAAGCTCGTACGGTGTGAAGTTAGTAGTGGAATGAGTAGAGGCGTTATACGCCAACATAGCAGTATAGACATATTTATGCCAATCAGAATGATTTTCATTGACATAAGATTTAAGGTATTCCTTAAGTGTGGAGTGACTGCGTTCAAGTGCACCTTGAGTTTGAGGATGGTATGGGGAAGACCAAATTTGTTTAATTTTCAGAAAGTCGCAGGTTCTTTTAAATAAATCTGCGGTAAAATTTGTGCCTTGATCGGTTAAAATAGACTTCGGGATACCGAAAACAGAAATAAAGTGCACTGAACACTCACATGTTTCCTCTGCAGTCGCATTAGCGATGGGGTAAGCGAGGGAATATTTGGTGAGATCGTCCTGTAGTGTTACAATGAATTTGAGCTTAGTGAGGCCAGCTTCTGGAAGGGGACCCACAAGGTCGAGGCTGAGTCGTTCAAATGGCTTCGTGGAAGTGGTAGTTATTTGCATTGGTGATTTATTAATCTGTCTTAGGGCTTTGTTACTTTGGCACTGGGAGCAATTTCTTACATATGTTTCGATATCTGTCCGCATATTTTTCCAGAAATACCTTTCTTTTATTCGATTAAACATTCGCGTAGATCCTAAATGTCCAGCAATAGGAATGTCATGGTTTTCGCGGAGTATTCTAGGTATCTCCGAGGGTGTTGGGAAAATTATAGTATTGTGATAAATATGAACTGATACTTGAGTATTGTTAAAGATATAGCAGAACATGTTGTATATTTTCGCCCAGATATGCTTGTCGAAAGGATTTTGGAAATCAGTAATGGCTAAGTCTAGGTTGGAATCATTAGAATTACGTAGTATATCGGATTGAAGATTTAGTATACTTTTATAAATGTCTTCATAAGAACTGTTATGAAAGTGATATACTTTAGTGAATAGGAAATATATTGTCTTTCCTTTGTTATTGAATGATATAAAAGAATAAAGAGTTCTTTCCCTATCTAGGAGTTCTTTAGAGTTTTCGAAGTTACTCAGGGTTTCTTCGACGTGAGGATTGGAATCATCGAGATCGATGGAGGTAGGTATGACAATGATTTTGCAGTTAGTTTTCAGGATGCTTTCGTTGTGTTCTGTGATTTTAGCGTTGCTATTAAAGTCTTTGTTGCTCATTGTTTTCAGGAATTTGCTATAATTATCGTCGCGAGAAGGACTTGTTGTGAGATTCGGGGATTTGTTAGATGTGGTAGGTGTAATAGGATTATCGATTCCTGGTGGTGAGTCGTCGTTTTCTAAGAGGTCTATAGACGGTAGTTTGCAGTCAAGATCTAGAGAACCAGGAGGTAGTTGGATATCAAGATCCTCGAGGGTTAGAGGGCTGAATTGAGGTGTGGAGTTATCTGCATTTTCGTTAGAAGTGGATGGAATGGGATCACAGTCTGATGGTTGAATTGGGTTTACAGGATATCGGGATAAGGCGTCAGCCGCAGCATTAAGTTTTCCTTTTTGATAAGTGATTTCGTACTCGTATTCCATTAGTTTCAGGCGCCATCTTTGTAATTTGCTACTAGGATCTTTATGATTAAACAACCATTTTAACGGCCTATGATCAGTAATGATCAGGAATTTTCGTCCGTAGAGATATGGGCGAAAAGTTTTGCAACCGTACAAAATAGCAAGGAGTTCTTTTTCAGTGGTATTGTAGTTAGACTCGCTCTTGTTGAGGGTGCGAGAGGCATAGGCTATTGGCCTATCTTTACCAACTGGACCTTGACTGAGTACGGCACCAATGGCATAATTAGAGGCATCACACGTTAAGATGAAAGGAGCAGAAAAATCTGGATAAATGAGGATTGGAGCAGAGGTAAGTTTATGCTTGAGCTCGTCAAAGGCGACTTGTTGTTGGTTTTCCCATAGGAAGGGGACATCCTTTTTTAAAAGTTGAGTTAGAGGTTTGGCAGTTTTTGAGAAGTTAGAAACGAAACGGCGATAGTAGGATACAAGTCCGAGGAAGGACTTAATGTCCTTCGGGGATTTGGGAGTAGGAAATTGGGTTACTGCTTTAATCTTTTCAGGGTTAGGTTTTACACCGTCTTTAGTTATTTGATGGCCAAGATATGCGACTTCACGTCGTAGAAATTCGCACTTGTCAGGTTGGAGTTTTAGATTGTAATCTCGAAGCCTTTGGAATACTGACGAAAGATTATCAATGTGAGAATTTAAATCATGAGAATATATTACTATATCATCAAGATATACAAAACACCGTATGCCTTGGAGGCCTGTTAGAGCGGTATTCATTAACCGTTGGAAAGTAGCAGGTGCGTTCTTTAAACCAAATGGCATTCTTGTAAATTGGTAATGTCCTTGAGGTACATTAAACGCCGTTTTAGAAGCGTCCTCCTCATTAATCAAAATTTGGTGGAATCCTGACGCAAGGTCAAGAGTTGAGAAGTATTTACTCTGACCCAGCTGATCTAAAATTTCGGATATCTGCGGTATAGGGTAGCTATCTCCAATAGTGATATCATTTAGTTTTCGGTAATCGATAACTATACGCCATTTTTGTTGTCCGGATGCATCGATTTTTTTTGGGACAATCCAAATTGGTGAAGACCATGGAGACTCTGAAGGTTTTATGATTCCTTGATCGAGCATTTGTTCAATTTGTTTATTGACTTCTTGTTTGTGTACCTCTGGGAACCGGTAAGATTTTACATTTATTGGATTTTGAACGCTCGTGGTTATGTTATGCTTAAGTGCATTTGTGTGGGAAAGTTTGTCACCGGGAATAAAGAATATATCTGAGTATTCAGAGCAAACATCGTGAAGAGCATTTGCTTCTTCAGTATTGAGGTGGGAGATTCTAAGAAGATTTAATACTTCTTGTGTTCGGAGGTAAGAGTTGGTGTTTTTGAAATGACAAACTGTATGAGCATTTACTGGATCGAAGGGTTTGATTATAGAACTTAAGGGAAGGAGTGTGATATCTAAATTTGACTTTAAGGTTATAGGAGTTTCAGAAGTATTGATTATGGATAAATTAATTCTTTTGTTTTCCTTGACTGCGACTAAGCAATTGGCGATCAGTAAATCTTCGTGAAGGCATTGGTCTAGTACGAGTCCTTCTTTCACCTCAGGGTTGGAGACGGAGCATTCTATGACAGTTTCAGTCCTGGGAGGAATTACATAAATAGGCGCATTGAAATGTAATTTTATTTCGTTTTTACCTATTTTCAAGGTTTCGCGAGTGTAGTCAATAGTGCAGCCAAAAGCGATTAGCATATCAGTGCCAATTACACCATCATAAGGTAAGTGTATTCGGGGTATTATGTGGAATTTATGCGTAATACTGTTTTTATCATCTATTTTTATTTTAAGTGGAAAATGACCTATTGTTGGTGAAGCTTGATCAATTGGGTCAATACCTTTCAAAAGGATTATTTCTGTTGTGATATCAACTGGTATCTGTATGGAAGAATTTTTCAGAAGGCTTACAGTTGCGCCAGAGTCTACAAGGAGGGATAAGGTAGTGTTTGAAACTGGAGTATGGACAAGGATATGAGGTAAGCGTCTCTTAAATGGACTAATATTAATCTCATAAATTTTTGTTTCAGGAGTTGAACGAGGAGTGATTGAGTCTAAAGTGGACTTGGAATATACAGGCTGATTTATTTTACGTTCTGCGCGGGCAATGGATACAGAGGATACAGCGGAGCGACTAGTTCGCGAGTCCCTATTATTAGGGGATACAGCGGATACAGCGGATGCAGAGGATACAGTGTTGCGGTTTATTCGCGAGTCCCTATCGTTAGGGGATACAGAGGATACAGCGGATGCAGAGGATACAGAGGAAACAGTGTCGCGGTTTATTCGCGAGTCCCTATCGTTAGGGGATACAGAGGATACAGAGTTGGTGTCTTTGATATGGAAATGTTTTGGAATTTGAGGTTTGGGTCTCACGAGACACCACCGTGAGCCCTTTATTCGTTTAAATCGTTATTGGGGTTACCCTGACTATCTTCCACGTAGTCATCGTCTTCGTTGCTATTTACTGCGTGAACTTGAACTTGATTATTTTGGTAACGCCTTGGTAGTGGTCTTTGATTATTTTGATCTCTGAAGCGGTTATTATTGAATTCCCGTTTTCTACATTCCTCAATAGTATGACCCACGTTTTTACAATAACGGCACACTGGAAGACCTGAAGTAGATGGCCTTTGATTGTTGAGCTCGTTTGAAACACCTTGCTGTGTAAGGTTTCGGTTCTGTTGGAATCGACGCTGAGACCAACGTCCTTGATTAGGTGAGTTGGTATTAATTGTTGATGGATTACGCTTAGAAGTAGTCTGTAATATTTTTTCTTCGGACACGGCAAAGCCAATGGCTTCATTTAAAGTTTCAGGGTCACGGCATCTGACCACAGTTGATAATCGAGAATTTAAGCCACTAATAAATGTATGCAATGCTAAGTCTTGCATTGCAGCGACACGGCCAGTCAGTTCACCTTTCTTTTTCGTAGGTATTGAAATATTGATTTCGGTTAATAATTTGGCAAGGCATGTCTCTACGCGTAGTGCGAACTGGTTGACTGTTTCGCTATTAGTTTGACAGCAATCTTGGAGATCCGAGAGTAGTGCAGCGTAATGTTTTTTTTCGCCAAAATGGTTTTTGAGGAATTCTTCTAGCTGTTGCCAGTTTTCGAATTCTTTAATAGAGCACGCACTTTCGGCGCGGCCTTCAAGTTGGCTCAAAATATATTTTAATATTGTATCTTGTTGAAATGGTGACGCAAGGCTTATTGCATTTCGGCAATTATTTAAAAACGCATTAAGTTTTTCGCGGTTTCCGTCGAATTTGTTAATAAATTTGCTTATAAAGTTCATGTCGATTTCTTTTGTTTCTTTAGACATGGTACTAGGCTCGTCTTTGGGTATGACAAGTTAGTCAAAACAAAGATAACACGTGAGGTACGGAGTTGCGATAAGAAAGGAATGTTGCACTAGTCTCGGAGTTGAGTGATAAAACAATACATTGGAAGAGCCGATTAACTGAATGTTACTAAGTCTAGCACTTTGAAGCTTGAATTAAGTTGGAGCTATGCGATGAAACTTTGTAGTTTATATCACTGGCACTATTTTCACAACACGGATAGTTTCGATGTAGAATGGATGTACTTACAGGAACACTGCGACTACGACGGCAACACGAATCATTTCGGGGCTAGGCGAGATCACCCAAGGTGAGTGATAGATATTCGGGGCACACCCCGTTACACCAACACGGCACGTGAGGGCCTGATAAGACCAGCAGAATACAGCGGCAGGACACGGAGGTAAGATCGGATATTAGCACTTTGCACTATCACAACACAAGTAAGTATGGTATTTTTAATTTATTTAGTTTTCACTGAATTGAGGCGATCCGAGGATTTTTTAAAATCCCTTAAGCTGCCACCAATGTTACGCGAGGTCATGTAAACCTTGTTTTAAAAAAAACCACTTTGAAATACACGTAAAGAAATAGTTTTATTTGGGATTTGACCTTGATACAATTTTGGTTAACACTTAAGTCAAAACTGGCAGACACAACGATAAAACGGAGATGATGGATGTTCAGCGATCGGGACGAGACTGGCGCGCTACGGGAAGTGGGAGGCAGGCTGCTCTTAGATGATGACAAGACCATTTTGCAGGAAATCTATGTAATCGATTATTGTTGATCACTAAGGGGTTTCCTTAGCATTGGGAAACTGTAACAGTTCGTTGCATAAATTAGAGACTTGTACAACTTTCCGGTCAGCTTTCAAGCTAAGTAGTGGCTGAATTTTGTATTTTATTTATACCTACGCTAGGAGAAATAATTGCTACCACTCTGTAATATGTGTAAGTCGGACTGGTATCGGGTTTAGTTGTAACTGTAATCGAGTTGACGGGCTCGAGGTGTCCGGGTCGAGTTGTCCTAGGGTTGAATGTCACGGGGTCGAATGTCCGGGTCGACTTGTCTCGGGGTCTAGTTAGCTTAGTAGTAGCTCTCACGTTGAGATGCTTCTTTATAATTTTTTGCAACAATGTTAACAAACGTGATTTTCTTTTATCTTTGGAATTTCTAGAAATACCTAGTTCGTAAGTTACAAGTTATTTGTGAAGAAGCTCTTCCGGTGAAGTACTTCAACCATATCTATTTCAGCATATGGTTGAAGTATTGTGTATGAGTATTTCAACGTTATGCTGTGTTCCGATTTGAAGTGTATTGCTGCCAGTGAATTCCAGGCTCTTGAAATATTTCAGCTCTTGCAGGTATTACAGATGCCAAGGCGACGGTGACCACTTGCCATCATGGACCTATTCTACATATACCGACATGCGAAAATCCTATAATCTGTAATTTTTTTTAGATTTTTCTTTCATTGTATTCTGCTTTTTAAACAGCACAACAGCTCGTCGTGAAAATGTGACAATTACCTATGTAATGTCTTGACAAATATGTCGTATTGTCAGTTATACACTCCCGGACTCCTAGTCGAGCCTTGTAAGGTCGTTCCTTGTAAGGTTTAAAAGCCAAAATCATGAAAACAATGATGAGTCAATGAAAAAGTTTTGATGCAGTTTTGAAACTGAAATACTGTCGAATCTGAAACTGTAATAATGTCGTTCCGAATTTGAAATCACGAGCTTTTAAAAAGTCGTAGAATTTTATACAAAAAAAGTGCAGTGTGGCTCGATTTCAGAGTCCGGGAGTGTTTTAAACAGGGCCCAGGTGTGTTGCCACCCAACAACATCTTCCCTTTAATTCACTTAAACCAAACTGCGTGAAAATAAATTGTATTTCAATACCCTAAATGTGTCTGGAATGACCTCGTAAACCTTTATTAGTAGTCTCGTGTAAGCAATCACTATCTAGCAGGTTGTGGGCTGTAAATCTGGACTAGGCGTGGTGCTGGCCCAATTTAATACCTGTGTGTGGTGTACCTTCATGCTAGTGTAATAAATTGAATACGTTAGGTGTTATAGTGTAGGAAGGCTCAGGATTTCTATATCTTACTGTTGGTTCTTCTTGTGGGAAAAAGTAAACTACTTAAAGCTTATCTGTATGGTAAAGTCTAAACTCTAAATGATAAATTAATTATTTATTTCTGTAAGTAGGTTTGTACAAACACTTTTACACGTCAATCATATTTTTTTAACTAGATGAGGTTGGCGTTTCCTATCTGACTTTTCTGAGAAGAAAGGCCGTAACAAACTCGGCCTCAAGTCCAGACATAATCTTGGTCAGATCATGTGAAGAACATGTAAATTGGTGTCTGAAATGGTCTTTTGAGGAATGAACCACACAGATTGAGTGGACTTGTCCAGTCATTGCAAACATTTGTCAGTAATCGTGCAGCTCTAAAAGGCTATTTCGTCGTTAATTGAACATCAATCAATGTTATCGCAGGAGTTCTCTTAACGTTATTTACTGACCGAAAATATTGTCAGTTTTAATCAAATAAACGACCGCTATTCTTCAGACAAGTAGTTGCTCCCGGGGGTAAGTTAAATCAGGTATTCGAAAATGTGTAATTTTCGACACGACAGCCTGTCAAATAGTGGTGAATAGCTATGCAGTAGCATCTACAAGCAGCAGCTTTAAGGCTCGTACACACAGGCGCGACGCGACAGCGTACACAAAGGCACCGCGTGCCGCGCGACGAGCGGCGCCTTTGTGTCGTGCTGCCGCGTCGCGCCTGTGTGTACGAGCCTTTAAGGTACAAGTTCGTAGCCGACTGCAGGCAGCAGCAGCACGTGACGTGTCGCCGCGACACTACTGGTTTCTATGTATTGCTATGAAATACCTTTCGTAAATGATAAATGATAAATGATTTTATTTCTGTAAGTAGGTTTGTACAAACACTTTTACACGTCAATCATATTTTTAAACTAGATGAGGTCGGCGTTTCCTATCTGACTACTCTGAGAAGAAAGGCCGAAACAAACTCAGAGGTCACAGTCTCTTTTAAAGTCCAGACATAATCTTGGTCAGATCATGTGAAGACCATGTAGATTGGTATCTGAAATGGTCTTTTGAGGAAAGAACCACACAGATTGAGTGGACCTGTCCAGTCAGTGCACGCATTTGTCAGTAATCGTGCAGCTCAACTCAGGAAGTCAGAACTTAAGGAGCTCAACGATTCGACGAACAATACCAAAGAAAGGACATTTGGGTAGGCCACATAAATTACTCAATCTGCCAGATCATGATCAAAATTAACTGCGAAAAATAAAAGCAATGACCCACATAATCCTCACATTCACAATAATTAAAATAACATACTACTTTACAAGTAAATACTCATGTCATTGTGTATATAAAATTCAACAATGTCAATGTGTATATAAAAAAATCGGACATAATGTTTGAGAACCATGTAGATTGGTGTCTGAAATGGTCTTTTGAGGAAAGAACCACACAGATTAAGTGGACCTGTCCAGTCAGTGCACGCATTTGTCAGTAACCGTGCAGCTCAACTCAGAACTTAAGGAGCTCAACGATTCGACGAACAATACCAAAGAAAGGACATTTGGGTAGGCCGCATAAACTACTTAAACTGCCAGATCAAGAATATAACTGAAACAATGACCCACATAGTCCTCATATTCTCAATAATGAAAATAATATAATACTTTTTACAGTAAATATTCATGTCTAAAATAGCTAGCAAATTAAAATCAACATTCACCGTGTAAATTTATTGGAGCAGCTCAATCCCAAGCCTTTTTGTCCTCAATATAGTCTTTCACAGTATAATAGGCTTTCTGGCATAGTTTCCGTTTTATAAAAGATTTGAATTTATTAAAGCTTAGATCTTGAATGTGGCTAGGAAGTTTATTATAAAAACGTATACATTGGCATCTAAACGAGCCACCTATTTTCTTGAGCCTGGTTGTAGGAACAATAAATTTGTGTTTGTTTCTAGTATTTATATTGTGGATATCACTGTATTTTTTAAACAGATTAATATTTTTATGTGCATACAAAAGATTTTCATAAATATACTGAGAAGGCACAGTAATTATATTAATCTCCTTAAATTTATCTCTGAGGGAGTGTCTGGGACTTAATTTATAGATAGAACGAATTGCCCTTTTTTGTATAACGAAAATTGTCTGGATATCGGCGGCATTTCCCCACAACAGAATACCGTACGACATCACACTATGAAAATAACTAAAGTATACTAAACGGGCTGTCTCTAAATCAGTTAAACCACGAATTTTTCTAACGGCGTATGCTGCAGAGCTAAGCTTTTTTGACAATTTATCTATGTGGGGGCCCCATTGAAGCTTGGTATCCAAAGTTATGCCTAAGAAAACTGTGGTATTTTCGGGTTTCAGCACTTCACCCTTTATGAGAACACTAGTTTCTACTTGTCTAACATGAGGTATCGTAAACTTAATACATTTAGTTTTTTTCTCGTTAAGAAGTAGGTTATTAACATTAAACCAGTTAACTACTATTGCAAGGGCGCTATTTACATTGTCAGTAATCAGCTGCTGACGTTTCAGTTTAAATAAAAGTGAAGTGTCGTCTGCAAATAACACTATATCATGTTTATCCTTTATGAGGTAAGGCAAGTCATTTATATAAATAAGAAATAAAAATGGCCCAAGAATTGAGCCCTGGGGGACCCCCATTCTTACTACCGATCCGGGTGATCTTTTTCCATTAACATCAACTCTCTGAATCCTATCACTTAAGTAAGAAGTAAGAAGATCCAGAGAGGCGTTTCGGATTCCGTAGTGGTGCAGTTTCGTAGGCAACGAACTCGTACCTTTAATGTCAAGCTGTCCTATAATCTCGATACATTACAGGACAGATTAATATTAAAGCCATTAGCAATCTTACGATAACAGTCACAAGACGAAATATCCGACAAAATATTTATCATCATCTCATAACAAATTAACCGTTACAAAGCCTACACTTTCTATGGCTGGCAATTTATTTTCATTTAAACTCACTTAAGGCTTCATCTATTTTAATCAATTACTTCGCACAAATCTTTAAGCGTAGGCAGGGGCGCACGTTTCGGGCGTACACTCGCGGGATGAATTTTATTGATTAAGCAGGTTTGGGACAATTTTTAATTGCACAGTGCACGAGACTTAAGTATTTATTTAACTGAACGGTGTAGTAATGTGTCCGATATGCGAGAATATGCTTGCAAATTGCCATATTTTTTTGTTCAAGAGTGTACTTATTTTGGCGGATATGCGGCTTCCTTGCTATGTTCCTTAACGATCGAACATAGGCATTCTCAGATAGCTGTGATAGCTGTAATGTTTGTGAGTCATGCTAACAAGGGGGAGACATGGAAACATTTGCATAAATCCATACTGAAGGACTTAGTCAACTTGAAAAGGGCTGGAGTTTCAGCATTGCGGATGTCACTTGAAGATTTCCTAGGATGTTGTTGGGCCCCCAATGACTCATATTTAGCATTGTTGTGGTGATTCTTGACTCAAGTGACAGACTACTAAGCACTACGTACGGTATGCAACATGAGCCATGAATGGCACAACAAGTATAATGCCATTCGTGAAAGCCAAAGATATTGTATAATTTATTCTAGAATTTTTGGCAGAATATAACAGTAATCATTCCATAAAAAAACTTTTACACAGCTAAGGCCCGATCATTTTATTTCAATAACTACGGCCAAATGTCCCGAAACAGCGGGTACCAGTACAC
This sequence comes from Griposia aprilina, assembly GCA_916610205.1. NCBI lineage: Eukaryota > Metazoa > Arthropoda > Insecta > Lepidoptera > Noctuidae > Griposia > Griposia aprilina. The sequence goes on along the minus strand of OU744300.1, from coordinate 2,937,778 downwards.
AACCAATATTAGTTTTCGCTCAAGCATTCAGTGGAAAATGATGTCTGTTCGTAACGACCGACGCGCCACGCGGCGACTGCTGACCGTAGCACAGCACGTCCCGATATTTTCCGCACTTCTAGAAATACGCAGGATATACAATTTATCTACAATACTAGTAGACATAAACTTTTATTCCTATATTTTCTTTGGACTGGAAACGAAAGGCGTTCTAAAATGTATTCTTTTTAAACGACTTCAAAAAAGGAGGAAGTTCTCAGTTCGCTGGAATATTTTTAATGTATGTTCCCCGATTACTCGAAGACGGCTGGACCAATTTGGAAAATACTTTTTTGTTTGAAATGGATACTTCCCTGGTGGTCCCTTTGTTATCAGGTTAGGATCTGATGATGGGATCCTGGAAAAATCGAGGGAACTCTGCAAATATTATAGGCACACCTATAGCGATTTGGGTTTTTTTTATAGTAAATTGTGCATATGCTCTCGGAAGGCACACTTTTGGTGAAGTGGAACTGATGATGACCGGAACTACTCAATAATAAGTATTTCACGGGTTGAGATTCGATTACTTTAACATAAAGTTAAAAATAGAAATAACAAAAAAATTACTTTTGTTTGTAAAAAAGTTTTTTGACGATCGTATAAGATGCGTTAAATAGGCAACATCGAGTCAAGTTGAAGCTAAACATGCGTAGGTAGCCACTAAAAGAAACTGTTCGTTTGCTCAATCATCATGGTCAAACTGAAACCAATAGTCTTTTCGCATTTTCCCGTGCCCTATTTTCAAAATCTTTAATTTCAGAACGAAAACCAGCCAAAGCAAATACGTAATTCTGTTAGACGAGTAACCAATCACGGCTCCCTAGGGGTAGCTTACTAGGTAGGTAATTGCGTACCACCGAATCTGTAGCTACCTATGTATAGGGATGCGGACATACCACCGAACCAAACTCTAGCTATGTAGCTAACTTGGCGAGCGCCTACGACGACAATTTGTCCGTCGCCGCCAATACAATTAGGTTATTCCAGACTGTTTTATTCCGCTCCTGTATTTATTGGAACAGGGACATCTTTTTGCTTTTAAAAATTGAGTTGGATTCGATTTTTCCTAATTAGGTCGTTTCCTTTTTAATTTTCGGAAGCGGTGGAGTGTTTCCGGAAATTGGTTTTAGATTTATTTTTTCTTTGTGAAAATTCTTTCCATCTGATTTCCTCTTTAGACAGCTGTGACGTGTCGATATTTATTTATAGGTATCTAATGGATTATCTACGTAAGCTAAGTGTTTGATGTTTTGGTGACGTACCTTTGTAGGTAAGGGCAACTTTTGGAGATCTAGTTCCAGCAGTTGTAAGTAATAAGCTAAGTGGATGATTGATAAGTCTACCTCATAAGTCCTCTCTGCACCTGAGTGAAATCCAAGCAGCCTTAGATTTGTGAAGTCAATTTGTCACTGTCTGATTAAATCCGCATACTCCTGGACCGTCCAGTGTTATTTCTTAAGACCTAGAACCTAACCAATTTAAATATACTTGCTAGAGTTTTAGTCAACAGGCACCCGAATTGTGTACCATACGTTCTAGCACAACCCGAAGGATTTTGAATGAAATTTTAAATCATGGCTTCACATGTTTTAAAAGTTCGTCTGCTGGAAAACGTTATAGAGGTATGAGGAACAGGGTGTACAGTTCACTCATACTCTATGGAAAAGGGAGGATCCTCCGACCAGACGGGTATTGTGTCTGGTGGGCAACTGCCCGACGGTTGATGTCAGGACGTTGTATATATGCTAGCCGCGCGGTAAACTCTGCTTGCGCGATGCAGGATTTGCGTGACGTCAGTATGACGTGTAGCTCGCATGTGGCGATGTTGATACCGCTACAACGTAAACAACGCAATGAATGTTGTTGAATTTTCAAGATGAAAGGCATTGCCATTTTTAGTGTGTTCCGCAATTACCCCGCAGAACAGGTGCGAAAAGGGCTAGCAGATTTTTTATAAATTAAGCTTAATGTACCTGAGGGTTAGCATACGAGAGTAAATCCCTGAAAAGCAAAACATATAATTAGACCTTCACCGCCCTATAATTATCTTTTAAAATAATCAATCCATACTAATATTATAAATTCGAAAGCAACTCTGTTTGTATGTTCCCTTTTCGCGACTAAACCACTGAACGGATTTCGATGGCGTGTCAGACTCTTACTGACTAAAACCCACCCGTGTTCCTTCAGGTGCCTGTGCGTCAGGGCCACGGTAACTCTTTCGAACAATCCGCGACCACGGCAGGCATCGGCCCTATCTAATCCCGTCAACTATGCTGACATCTCTTTGAGGCGCGCGTGGAACACAACGCGCCGTAGACCCGGGCCTGGTCCTTACCGGACGGCGAGCTGCGTTAGAGGGCACCCTGGGGAAGGACATAGGCTACCTTTTGTCCCAGTAGCACGATCCCGTCGGATAGTTTTCGACATCAACGCGGAGGAAGCTGCGGACAAAAGCTAGTAGTCTATAAAAGGAAAAGCCTTCACAAATATATTTACACCTCTATAAATATAACAGGCAGATTAGAACGTGGTGGACCTTTGAGAGGTTATCATAGTAATTATCTCCGTGTATAAGAGTTTAAATCCCTGAAAAGCAAAAGATAATTTCTAATTACGCCTTCACTACTCTATAATTATCTTCTAAAATAATCACTAACTAGCCTTTAAAAAGAAAAGCCTTTACAAATATATTTACACCTCGGTAAATATAACACACAGACTAGAACGTGGATCCTTGAAAGGTTATCTTACTAATATGCGCCGTGGGTGTCCGTCTTTATAGTGAACGCCCACTGGTCAAACAATCAATGTAGTTTTTTTTATTATTAGTACTGTAGCTTTGCAGCCTGAGTTAAGGGGAAGCGCCAGGGTAGCCCGCGAGATTCAAATTTTCTTACGTTTTTTGCAATTTGCAGGTCAGTATCAGGTTGTTTGTTGATCTAAATATGATTCGCGGCCGTAAGAAATATGTATCTACAGAATTATAATCATAAAAATCATCAATAAGTTCATATTACCCTATTGAACGACTATTTCATGAAATCTTGACATTTCAGACTAATTCTAACATAAGGAGTTGTATTGCTGATTCTAATGATTATTATTCTATAAAGCCATATTTGTTACGGCCGGGAATCATATTTTAATCAACATACGAGTACAATCGGACACTGATCTGCAAATTGCAAAAAACGTAAGAAAATTTGAATTTCGCGGGTTACCTTAGCGCATCCCCCTTAAACACAATAAGCCATTCAGTTGAGGTGTCACGTTCTGTTTTATTAGCAGAAGGGATTATTGGGAGTCGGTTTCATGTGATGTGATCAAATCAAGCGTAGGGACCCTATGCCGTTTCAATTGGGAATGTGAAACTTCCTGTGCCTACTAGTTTTGATGCCAGTTCATTGACGTGAGTTGATTTTCTCGTCTGATATCTTTCACTATGTCTAGCAATCTCTTGTTTGTCGGTATTGATCTTTGGATCCTCGTGTATGTATTTGTTGCTCAGTTAGTAGGGTATACCTAGCATGGCTCTCAATGTCTTGCTCTGAAACCTTTCGAGAATCTCTATGTTGCTATGGCTAACAGTACCCCACTGGTGGATTCCGTAAGTCCAGATTGGTTTGGGGATACTTCTTGTAAATAGCTATCGTGCTTTCATCTGAGAGGCTTGATTTACGACCCATCAACCAGTACATTGATCTTAATTTCGTATCCAGCTGTTTACTTTTGATCCCGATGTGCTTTCTCCAGAAGAGTCTTCGATCCAGATGCATTCCCAAATATTTGGCATCTTCAGCCTGGGGGATTTCCTCATGATGGAGTTTTATTGAGGGACAGGTCGGCCTTCACAGGGTGAAAGTCACTTGGACAGATTTTACGTCTAGCCACTTCGCCACTTCATGGGCGTCGGTTTGCAGTTTGGCTGATGCTATAGCGGAATCCTCGTGTACCGACAGAAGAGCTTTGTCATCCGCGTAGGTGGCAGTTATAGTACAAGCGTGCGTTGGCAAGTCTGCAGTAAATAGCAAGTATAGTAAGGGTCCCAATATGCTTCCTTGTGGTGCTCCTGAGAGGGTTTCGTTTAAAGAAGCGAGTTCGTTGTTAAATTTCACCTCAAAACATCTCTTGTGTAGGTATGATCGTAAAATCAGAAAGGAGTGGGGGAGCAGCTTTTTAAGTTTGAAGATAAGTCCTTCATGCCACACTATGTCAAATGCCTGAATAAGTGTATTGTGTAGTGACGAAACAATAGGATCAATAAGCAATTTTCCTTGCATTCTTGAAAGAAAAATGTGGTACGTGACAGTGGTGGGTTTTAAGAGCGTAGGTGGCTTGGTAATTTGATCTTCTTTGTGAGGAAAATGGGACTGATAGGATGGATGGATGGGAATGGGATGGGTTTTGAAAAATTTGGAAAAGGAAAAGGGGATACTTTTCTCAGTCACGAAGCATATTACATAATTTAAAAAAAAGCTTTAAAAAAAGAAACGGGTTACGAAAACACCCAGTATTGAAAAGTTAACATGTAATTCTGATGATACTTTCCATTTTTCTGTGGAGCGTTCTTTAACTTGAGTATTTATTCAGACAATTTCAATCTATATCTTCTCTCGAAATAAGTTTGCAAAAATCACCACAACTCCAGTATAACAACAAATGGAGGGAAACCTCGTCATTTCCTCCGATCTAAAAATAGACCTGTCAATATAAACCCCCGAATCTCGCAACAAAGACAGTATCTTATCATCGAACAGAAATCAATTACAGTGACGAGCAAACATTTTTATCTCTGCATTTGCTGTCAAATGATAAACGCCTTACGATACACTTCACGATTTACTATACATAATACATAGTAACATCACGTGTTTTTAGAAATAAAGTGTCGAATTTTAAGTTTATAGTTTCGTGTGTGACTAAAAATGGCTATTTTGGATACTTTGCAGTTGTCAAATCAAGTGGAGAAGTTGGCACAAGTCAGCCGAGACCTGCGACGGAAGCATAAGCAGATACAGAATCAGGTATGGTCTTTTTTATACTTTTAGGGACGATATTCGTTTGTACTTATAGCCCGTGATCAATTTTGACAGATAGGAAATGTCATTGGTAGGAAATGTCATTTTGACGTTTCAGTTTTTTTTTGTGCACAACTGGTGCTAGTCATTCCTGTAAATGTTTTATAATTTTTTTAGGGAAAATTCGGTGCTTTATTTGATTCATCTGATTCGGGCCTCTGTACAAATAAGTTTCATCGCTTTGGCAACGATTTCTATCCCACTAATTGAATTTCAAAGCTTTTTCCTGTGAATATGGTTCAAAGAAACATCAAGGTTCAGAGGGACTTTGAAATTCAATCGTAATTACATACTACTTTTAACCAAAGCATTTTGAATCACAGTTTGAGTGAAATATTCATATTGTAGGATATTAATCTCGTTGCTTAGTTAGATTAATGCTTATAGTTACTAGATGCTTCGGACAGCACACAACATTATTTACCATTTACAAAAAACAAAAACAAAAATTATTTATTGACATAAAACATGTTTTACAACAATTATACAATTCTCTGACTCCTGCGCTAGTTACAACTGTGTTGCAGGTTGCATTATTTTGTTATACACATAAAAGCTGTTTATTGTATTATTTTTTTCGTTTGTTTCGTGTCTATCCCTTTCGCGACCGCAAACAAATGATAAAAGTTTAAAGAAGAAAAAGTATGAAGCGTGTTTATACTTTTCCTTTTGAGGTTTTTAACCACGCACAAATACAACTGCCAGGGGCACTCGGAAAACCGCATATCTATAGTCTGTTCCAAAAGTATCTAATGATATATAAACAAACCCTGTTCTGGTTAAATTCTTACGCAAATACACTTTAAAGGGTTTTTTTTAAAGATTTCATCTTTATATAACCACTTTTTCTTTGAATAACATTATTATTGTAATTGAAAAAACATCGACGGTGAAAATTGACGTTATTAAGTTACCTAACCACAATTATTGTCAAATGAAAAACATGGGTGATTTACAATTAGAATTCCGGGTTTAAGTATTTATATAACCAAATCAAAACACTCAATTTGTAAGTCGCACTACTAATTGTCATCCACAGGTACTTTTCTGATCCATTTGTTTTCATTTTCATCACACACTTTTGGAACAGACCATACCTATTTTCTGGACAACCCTTGCATTAAATTACTATATCTTTTGAAACCAAACGTTTTGTCTGCTTGAATAATAGCGTAGCTCGTAGTCTGCTACATAGCATCGCACTTACTAATCAAGGAAGATTTATGACATAGAAAACAGAGCGGGATTCGAGTTGAAGCTTGCATGAATAGTAAAATTCTAAAAGTAATCGACGTTTATTTTATATGGTCTAGTTCACCGTTTTAGAAGAGCTAAAGTGCTTCCACTCTGATCAGGCACTGTCTAGCATAAATCGTTCTTCACGAGGCTTCTTGTGAAGGCCATCTTGATGTTACGTGTGTGTTGGTAGCATAATACATGTAAGAGCATGCCTGCACATTAATTTCATGTTTAATTTTACATACATTAGGTGGGTGTAGCTTTAAAGCAATCTTAACTTATGCTAAGCACAGCAGTGATCTTCAACCTTGTATTTGGCGTTAAAGACGCAGTTATTCAAGCCACCGAAATTACCCCTTTTCAAAGACGGTGTCACAAGTCAGAACAAATTCTTTTCATTAGGGCGCTCCCTCATCGGGAGCATTCCTCCTTTAATGTAATGTAACAATGCAATAATCCACTGTAAAGGCAAGGGCTTTGCAAGTAGACTACGCAGGCCGTCAACTGGTGAGTATTGTAGAGAGATAATTCAAAACCACCAACATAGGTTGATACATATAATTAAATACGGCTAGGTCGCGGGTAAAGGTTACATCACAGGCGAATGCTCCAGGTGAGGAAGCGCCTTCAGATTCATATTTGCTTATTTAACTTAGACATTGTTCTTAAACATACAAGGTACATGGAATGAACTACTAACTAACAGAAGATGTTTTGACCGCTTTAACAGCTGGTTACAAACTAGGCACGGCCTGTAACTTGGTGATCCAATAATTGATCTACTTTCACTAGATCTTTCATTAAATTGGGAAAAGGGTCTCTTAGACTACGTTTGTCAGCAGACAGCAATTGACTAGAGCAACGATAAGCCAATTTGAGTGATTAATTGTATTTTGTTTTGCTCAAAAAGGATTCAGGTTCAGATTCATTTATTTGCAAAAACATGTGTAGATAATATACATGGTATGATGCTTATTATAGGTGTAACAAGGTATTTTTTGGCTCAACATGTTTGACCATGGCTGGTATACAAATTAGGTCGAAAGACCATAGGATTTTAAAATTAAGGAACAATGAACAATAATATAAATAAATCAACAATTAACAATAATATTAAATTAAATAGGTCAATAGTCATGCGGTTCAAAATAGAATAGATTCAGTCAGTATATTCAGAGAGATTTATCATTTAAAAATTCATTAACATTATAATAGGCTTTTTCTGTCAGTATTTTTTTAAATGTTTTCTTAAGGATCAAGGACATTTCGAAACGAGGTTGAGTATCACTAGCTAAGAGTCTTGCTGACCTCTTCAGAGAATATTAGCGTGAAGATATAAACAAACAGAACTGAACACAAGTAGACTAATCCACTTAGTTCTAGTCGATAAATGTGGGTACCTATATTTGACACACATTTGAAATTAGCTGCTGTATCGATTATTGCCACACTTTGACTGAAACGGAGGGTAACGTGTTATACGTACCTGTGTACTCAGATGTAGCCTAAGGTAATAAGGTATGTAAACAAGCGATATTATGGACGCGTATTACTACCTCAGATTACTTATTTCCTTTGTACTAGCTTATTATTTTGAATACCGGCCCTAATCAGTCTGTAGTAGATATTTTGAACGTTGATAGCGCCAAAGAATTGACTCATAGAAAATTCTTGGTTTGATGTTGGACAGTAACAGTACCTGGCAACTAGTTTTTTATATATATATATCATTGCTGAATGGACCTCTCTTGACCTCGATTATGCCTGATGGAAAGCGATGGAGTTAAGGACGAGGTCCTTCTAAATTTGATATAGACTTAGTAAAGGGGATTTATTATTTTACGTATTCATTTTAAAGAATTTGTTCCTTCGGGACTTGATAATTTCGTTAGCAACAAAAATTATATTAATCGATTTTAAAGGATGAGCAGTGGTGGCCCAGTGATATCGGCCTCGACTTACTAGTTGTAGGTCGTGAATTCGAACCCAGGCAGGCATTTTACATAGTGCATTTCATTTCATCACCACTGCTCTCAAAACGGTGAAGGAAAACATCGTGAGGAAACCGGCATGTCTTAGAACCATCAATTCGGAGACATGTGACATCCACCAACCCGAACTGGGCCCGCGTGGTGGATTACGGCCCACTCCCTCTCACAGAGAGGAGGCCTGTGTCCCTGATCATTATGGGCTGATTATACAAAGGGTGGACGTGTTGTAGATCATCTCATCCTAGTTATTCTGCAGGTATGATAGGTATGAAAGCTTCTGCCGTTGGGTCAATGCAATTCGTTTAAGAGCGGTGACTGGAATCAATTTAACGTAAAATCCCCTCTTTTTAGTTTGTATGTCTGTATGTTCCAGCTACATCTCAATAATACTGAACGGATATTGACGGGGTGTACCTTGTATGAAAGCTTTATGTCCAACCAAAAACCGGAGGTATGTACCATTGCGATATCTCAAACGGGGGCCTGGCAGGATCATCAAATGTTAACATAGAATTGCGAACGAGTTATGAAAAAATTGCGTAGGTAAAACAAGAAAATAATGTAGCATACATGCAGTAACACATTTGTACATATACATACATATCTTCAAGTTATGTCTCTTGCGAAGTAGGTAGAGGTTACATTCGAGAAAGTTTAAAACCTCTGCCTATTTCGCTTCGTTAAAAGCAGCCTATTTCTCAATGTCCTTTATTTATTTTAAGCATGTTATATCCCTGTGCATGATTTGCAAGTGCCATCTTTTGTAAGTAAAGGTAAACTTATTTCGTAAACGTTAAGCGTTACTCTGCGGGGTCTACAGTTTTATCGACTGGATAAAATGTTTAGTTTTTCATGGTCGATATAACGATGCCGGCGGCATGCACGTATAAAGAAATTAATTCAACATCAGCCGATGCCAAAACTTCCCAAGTCCCCTATATTCCGATCAGAAAGAATTCTGCTCAAGTGTAAGCGTTTGTAGAAGTTTTTGGCATCGTATCTCCACCGAACACGCTGCAACTGCAAAAGGCTTATTTATGTCAGATCGTGCCTTGTCCGAGTCGAGGCATGGATACATATTGCTATATGTTATGTTAGTTCAATCTGGTATAATGGGAGGAAATCGGCATGTCCTGGAGCCAAAAATTCGAAGACATGTGACATCCACCAACCCGTACTGGTTCCGCGTGGTGGATTATGGCCCACTTCCTCTCATAGAGTCGAGGCCTGTGTCCCAGCAGTGGGAACATTATAGGCTGAGTAAGCTATGCTGTGCTGGTATAATGGAATATTAGTCTATACAAGGTCAAATTAAATAAGCTAGCGAAACTCCGCAGACGTCACGATCGATATCAAAACTCGTTAAAACAAAAAAACTCATATCACATTGCTCCAGTTTCCTTCTTCTTTCAACCTCATCATTATGAATTAAGATTCCGTTCTAATACCCAGCCTTACTAACGTGCATATTTCTCTTTCTTTCCAGATGCGCTTAGTATGTGAGGAGCGTTCGGAGCTGACGGCCATAGTACAGTCACAACAGAGAGACATCGCCGCACTACAGCAGGACAGCGCACAAAACAAGGTTTGTTTCCTACGCATTTTCCATAAAGGGGAAGCGCCATGTTGAAAGACAATTTCATAAATTATCAATCAATAGGATTATATGAACTTAGAGGGTTTTATTGATGACTTTAATGATAATAATTCTTTAAAAACATACTTGTTACGGTCGCGAATCATATTTTGTTCAACATACAACCTGACACTGACCTGCGAATTGCAAAAAACGTAAGATAATTTGAATTTTGCGGGCTACCTGACGCTTCCTCCTTAAGGCATCCTGATGCATTTAGATTGCTTGCCTATTTTGCAGGAGATTAGGTCGTATTTTGAAAAGAAAATGTTACTGGTTATTAGCTAGTACTGTTTTTTGTGGAACGTTGATGCTCTTTGATTGCCATACGATCTTATGAGATAAGTTGTCAAACATAATTATAGAGGGTAATCTACAATGACACATTACACTTTGACAAAGTTCACTATTTATAAATACGCTCTATCTATACGAGTTTCTCATATATAAGTCGTCGTTCATACAGCCATGCGCCACGCACCCTTCATGTGACCCTAAAGTTTGACAGTTCGGACAAAATTAAATATACACTTCGTAGAAACTGAAAATTTTGAAATCCGGGTGATGTAATTTCGCTAAAACGAGTTTTAAATTCAATTTTGCAGAAGTGCCCAACATGCGGCGTGGTGACTCCCGACGGCACTGACGATGACGATCAGTCATCTAAACCAACCTTCAGCGTACGAGAACTGCGCGCCATCCTCCACGAGCGCAACGAGCTCAAACTGAAGCTCAGCCGCGCAGAAGAACAGCTGCATGCGCTACAGACCGACCAGCAGCATGACAGGTAGGGTCAACTATGATGACCTGGGTCAGACAGTTCACTGGACTTAGGCCAAAGAGCAAATTGTTCTTAGTAAGCAGGCATTCGTACCAATATCTGATGAATCCGTCTGGAGTAACTGACTTGGCAGTCTCTTGACCTTAAAATGGCTCCGAAGTGAGGTTAGGTTGGGGCTGATAATTATGCCTTAAAAGGACTAAAGTCCAAAATTAAATAAAATTGGGGTAAATAGCTATCCTATTTTTCTCCACAAAAATCCTCGGCTTCATTATGCTTTTTATATTTGTTATGTCATATTTTGATGTGGGCTATCAAAATCTGACATAGCATTTATACTTATATTTCTTCACCATAACTGCTAAAATTAGAGAGAAGAGACACAAAAAACTAACCCCCATATTTACTCCCCATTCCAGTGGCTCAGACACATCACCATCAGTGAGCACAGCCCACCCTGAGGAAGAAGAGGCTCCGGTCCAGGGTCCGCTTCCAGCGGAGCCGGACGACGCGCCCTGGAAGAGGAATAGCGGTATCAGGAAGTTGTGAGTAGACCAGACGGGCTGTCCCAGCTTTTTAAGAACTTTCGCAGTCTTAATCCAATAAAAAAACCTCTAATTTAAACCGCTAAAAGGTTATTTTGACGCGCGGGCGAAATCGGTACTAACGCCGCCATTTGGATTTTCAATACAAATGTCACAGACAATTTATGTTCAAGGTGAATCTTCACCTGTAGCCCGCCAAATTCAAATTTTCTTTGATTTTTTGCAAACTGCAGCTCTGCTTTACGTCGAATGTTGATCAAATTGCGATTCGCGACTGTATATATTTACTGATTAATTATCGTCAATTTCATATCAATCGTCAAACTTTGGAAATTTGTTCATATGAGGTGGAACAAATTTCCAGTTTGACGATTGATATGAAATTGATGATTATTGTTCAGTAATTCACTAAATATATCATCCCCACATGCGCAAATCGCATTTTGATCAACATAAGACGTAAAACAGAGCTGAGATTTTAAAAAAACCAAAGAAAATTTGAATTTGGCGGGCTACAACTGAGGATTCACCCTAGCAACAGCGCCCCCTTTTCAACGTCATTCGAGCGCCAAAAGATCCTTGCAGCGTTATACCAATTTTTTTTACAAGTTTTTGCCATTGATTGTCGCTGAGACGAGTTTGCGACATTAAATTAAATGGATTTTAAGTACGACATTTTGCTTTCTGTTGTTTAGTAGTAAGGGATCTGGGAAGTATGTGTTGGGTAGTTCAATTATTTGGACAGATGAGAGTAACTCGGAGTCATATACGCGGCTTATATTGAGTCTATGACTATATTACGTTGAGACCATAATGACGCTGGGTAACACTCATCTGCTCCTGCCCTAAAAGGACCTCGCGTACTACTGTCTGTTCCAAAAGTATATAATTAAAATGTAAACAAAATGATACTTAAACCCGAAATTCATATTCTTAATCTCCTTTAAGGGGGATGCGCCAAGGTAGCCCGCGAAATTCAAATTTTCATACGTTTTTTGCAATTTGCAGGTCAGTATCAGGTTGTATGGTGATCTAAATATGATTCGCGACCGTATCAAATATGGCTTTACAGAATTATAATCATTAGAATCAGCAATACAACTCCTTAAGCTAGAATTGCCCTCAAATGTCATGATTTCATGAAATAGTAATTCAATAGGGTTATATGAACTTATTGAGATGTATTACTGATTCTAATTCTGTAAAGCCATATTTGTTACGGTCGCGAATCATATTTTAATCAAAACACAACCTGACAGTGACCTGCAAATTGCAAAAAACGTAACAAAATTTTAATTTCGCGGGTTACCCTGAAGGTTCCGCCTTAAGATGTTTTTCATTTTACAATTGAGTTTAATTTTATTACTTAAAATTTTCGTCTTCGTGGTTACTATTAATGTTATTCAAACAATAACTGTTGGAAAAAGTAGTGAAATATAAACATGAATGTGTCTCTGATTCCCTTTAGTAAGTGATTGCGTAAGAATGTAACCTGATCAGGGGTTGTTAACATTTTAACATCAAGTATTTAGATCATTAGATATACAAGGTGTAAAAAGACCCATCACATAGCCGTCAACTACGCATTCTGTACATCAAACTAAGTAATATTGCAGAAAAATAATTTCTGGGACACGATTTTTAGTTTTGTAGTGAAAATGTTCTGTTTGCTGTAGTGCGCAATTTAACACACGCAAAAAAATGTGCTTATGGGTGCATGCAACGGTACAGGGGTCGTGGGGGTATTTCAAGTTTGCTTCATAATACTAAAAACTGGTTTTCGTAAAAAAACGTCGGTAAAAGTTGGAATTTGGACCTTATCTCCGTAACCAGAAGGTTCCCAGGTAAGGTCCAGTTCAAAAAAGATATTACAACGACGGGAGTACAAGTAACTCTCGGCTTCGTTAAGTGTCTTTTCACACCCGTTATAGATATTCATTAGCCGTTTTTGGAACAGACCTTACGCGACCACAACCACGATTTGTCGCACGACCGCCCGGCATCATGAAAAAAAAAACTGATAAGACGACCGAGTCGTGTGGCCAAACTTTCTTCTGGGTCGGAGCTTCAGCGGCCATGAATACGGCCAGTCGTGGTCGTAGCCGCGTAGTGCACGAGATCCCTTACTGTCCTGAAATGTGCTGTTGTGGAACTATAAAATGGACTTGTATATTTTCATCTAGGGTATCTAAAAGTCTATCATTTGATCTATGTTCAAATCGGATAAACTAGTCCTATGTAAATAAAATAAATCTGCATGAATCCTAGTGTAATCCTTAATGCGCACAGCAAACATTAACAATTTGACTCGGTGATGGCTATAAATAAGGCATAAGACACGGAAGGCATGAAATGTGAAAGCATGTTGTGCAAAGCATGATGAAACCGACATTCAATTTTACTATTTTCATATTACATTGCCACAGATATACTTTGATGTGTGGAAATACGTTTACATGCTCGATTCGTTTCCTATTTATAAATAATAATAAAACTATTATTATTATAATTAATGCGAGTTTGAACTATGGCTGGAACCCCTGGGTGACTACCGAGATGACGACTTAAATAGAAGTACCTATGGAAGTAAAAGACATGTTGTTCCGACCGCAAATAAATAATTCAATTATTTTCTTTATGTCCCTCGGGAAACATCGCATTTCCGAATACAAACGAATGCTAATTTCCATGTCCATCTATAAATTATTAGATTTATCGTGCATAATAATTTGAATTCAGAACTAAGTACTTTATTGTGTTGTTACGTCAAAACAAAACAACATTAAAGTACTTTGTTCTGAATACAAACAAATGCAAATTTCCATGTCCATCTATAAATTATTAGATTTATCGTGTATAATAATTTGAATTCCGAACTAAGTACTTTATTGTGTTGTTACGTCAAAACAAAACAACAATAAAGTACTTTGTTCTGAATTTAGATTATTATGCACGATAAATCTAATAACTGATGGACATGGGAATTAGCATTCGTTCGTATTCGGAAATGCGATGATTCCCGAGGGACATTAAGAAAATAGTTGTTCTGTACATATATCCCTACACGGCATGATCTAATAAGGCCTTAAATTAATATTGTCCTTTTTATTATTAAAGTATAGTTTTCGTCGTGTGTGTCGGTGTTTTGCTATTTGTCCTATATTGTGGTGGTATTGTAATTATTAATTTATTGTAGAATGAACTAATAAATCACAAATCATTAAACTTAATATCATTTATACTAACTCTTCGTTTTGTATTAATATACCGTCGTTTTGTGTTATCGCGCGTCACACAGAAATAAACATTGAGTGAATTTTATTCTCTTTTTTTTAACTAAATTTTTGTAAATATTTCTCTATGGTTCTGTCTTCTGTCTGACGCGCACTTGTCTATGGGAAAACTGTCCATAGTGTAACGTCCAACTCCTAACCTTCACTCCAGCTTATATATTTGGTTCTGGTAATTTTTTCCCTATTTTTTTTTCTTCTAAGTAAGCATGATAAATTTAGTCCTAAGAAACTCTTTGGTTGTTTTATTCAAAATTTCTTTATTTTTAGGTGTTTTTGTGTAAAAATAAAAATATGGAAAATGCAACCAGGGCCGAAAGAGATTGCGCACGATACGACAATATGCTGCACTGTGTTGCATGTTAATAATATACGAAATTCGACACTACACTGTCATGAACGCTTCACGCTTGACCACTATCCCCAATCCTGTCCCTTTTTTAATTAACCCACTCACATTTTTTATGTCCAGCACTTTTCATTTATTTTTTTGTTTAGATCATTATATTCTTGCTAAATAAATGTACGGTCAGCAAGATCATTTATGCACATATTTTTTCATTCTATTCTGAATAAAAAAGTTTTTTTAAATATTTTTTCAGTACTTTCTGAATGTGCTGTAGATCATTGTTAATTTTTGTAATATATAAATATAATTCAGATTTTTCTAAAAATATTATTTTTGAAGTAAATACTTAGGTAGGAAATAAACAATTTCATTGACCTATAATTGAAGAGATTTCTGTTATATATATTGCTCAAATAATATCTCGACTTTGGAGTTCCACAAATACCTAATATTTTGTTATCAAATCCAGTCGATTTCAAAAGACATTTTAAATACAGTGTCAAGTGCAGTGAAGTAAAAAAAAACTGACCGATTTTATTTTCCCCCTTCCTCATTTTATTTCCCCCTATTTTGTTGACGTTTGTTTGTTCCCCGCGCGGTAGGTTCCGCCTGGCGCTCTCGTCGCGCGCAAGTGGACGTCGCTCGCCGCCTCCAAGAATCTCTTTCGGCCCTTGGTATTGAAGATGTGTTGTTCTGCGGTACGTTTGGGGGAATTGGGGGACGCTTTGAAAGGGGGCTGACGATTGGGGATTCAGTAACGACATTTGGAGGTCTATAGAGTGCCGGAAAACTGGCATTATTGCTGAAGTAGGCTTAAGAGACAGTGCGCGGTGACGTCGATGTGTTTATGAGAAGTTTAATTTCAAACGAAGTAGTATTAATTTTATTTTACAAGTCGTGAATATTCGACTAAGTAGATACCAAAACTGGTTTTTACAATATGATACCGTACGAAAAGGTACTTTGCAGCACTGAATTTCAGGGTAACCGACGCCGAAAAATGAAGACGGATTGCCTACCAATACCTATTTTTTATTAGTAGTTTTTTTTTTTTTTTTGCATATTTTCAATCGTCAGCACTTCATTTCAGTGCGTCCCTTAATTCGATCAAGCAGTTTTGTTTGACTACATATTATTATATTTATTACACAGCTTTCACATTCACACAATGCAGTAGATACACAGATACTCATATTTAATAATAAGACTAATTTTATGAAAAATTATGAAAGGATTACTAAAATTCTTACCCAAGAAATGATCAACTTGCCTGCCAACAGTGATAAAGTTTAATACTATGTATTATATTATAAGCAACCAATTTTTATACAGTGACTGACATGCTTACCTTTTCTAAGTACATAATTTGTTTGAAGTTTAGGGGCTATTCAGAGATCATCCTTACTAAAATGATTCTCGTATACATTATTTTCATATGTATTTAATCGGTTATCTAATAGTTTCTATTTAGCGCTCATAAAAATGTTATAAAACACTCAAATCATCACTCACTAAAATCCTTTTTTTTTCAATCACTTCTGATCAAATGTGTATTAGACTTGTGCGTCCGAAAAAATAACCGGTTGTCTACACCTTTATAAAGGTCAGAAGCAATCTGCAATTTAATGGACTTTGCTGAAATCAAAACCTATTTTGGTCCAAATGGAAATATGAAATGTGCATTATACTATGTCACCCATTAAAATCTATTTTGATCCATGAAAATAATCAACGGAGATAAATGTAAAAAAAAAAAAACGACATTTTAATGGGTTCTGGGCGCAGGAGGTAGATAGAGACGAAATGAAAATGGAGTCCTCGAAATTTTCCAAATTTTTCAACATGGGTGTCGTTATCATGGTTTTTAAAGACGCTGAATCAGTAAAATTGATGTCTATTTACTTACTGCAATAATTTCTGTTTTCAGTTTTCGCAAGCTCTTTGTTGAGTCTGATCTCGCCGTGGGCGGGTTCCAGCGCCGCTCCCTATCCTCGCTGGCCCGCGCGCCCCCCCCCGCGCCCGCCGCGCGCCCCGCAGGTGCCCCCTCCGCCCCCGCGTAGGCACAGCGCGCCCCCCGCACGCGCACGCGCACTCGCCGCACACTCGCACGCACGGACACATCGACGATACTCCGACATCAGGAATCCTCACGTTTCTAAACTTGACCTCAGACAAGAACTACTCAACTTAAATCTCGGGACCCAAGAGTTTGACATCTGGCTCGGTGATAAATTTGAAGACAATGAACAGTACGAAAATGAATCTTACGACGATAGGTTTGAGCACGATATTCCATTGCAGCGGTCTGTCTCCCTCGACAGAGGTATTGACATCTTCAATAACTTGCAGACTATAGGTTCGGAAACCTCGGGCAGCGTTGTTTCTTTGTGGACAGTAGATTCGGAAGAAAGAGACACTATGGCAGATAGGTACAGGAGTTTCGAAGATATCCCCGCTTCTCCGTACAAGGCGAGAAGTAGGCGTGCATCTTTTGGTGTGGAAACGTTCTCGGAGCGAGATCTAGCGCTGGCGGTATTGAACGAAAGCTATAAGGGTCTGGGCGCCTCAAGCGGTAGTGTGTCCCCGCAGGTAAGGAAACTACAAAGATGTTTCACATTCGCCGGGACTTTTGACAGTATTAAGAACCGGTCAGTGGAAAATTTGGTCCAAAAAGAAAGACCGAAACTTAGGCTGAAGATCCCGAGTAGGAGAAATAGCAACAGCTGTCCCATTTCACCAGAAATCAACAAGTTAAGGAACTTCTTCCGAAATTCTGCTGAAGATATTGAAACAAACATGTCTAATGATGAGGACCAAGAGTTTGAAGTACAGAAGCCGGTTTATAGGAGTATATCTGTAGAATTGAACCAAGGGGAAGGAAGCAAAGTGCGGCAAAGACGATCTGGTGTCCAAGATATGATGACAGATTTGAGAAGAAAAGTTCTGATAAAGCAGAAGTTTCAAAGCAGCGAAACCCTCGAAAGAAATCGAGGATCGCCAGAACTAGCCCAATCTTCCAAAAGTCTTCTAAAAGGCAGCCATGTAAACTCAAATTTCGTAAAACTAAAAAAGAATGTTCCATTACCGGGCAACTCTGGCTCAAACGTCATCGTGCCCACTATAATCATATCCCGCGCGGATTCCCACGGTGTTGCCAAAATATCAAATACTTCCAATTACGTAGAAATAAGTAGGAATTGTGACTGTCGAATATGTAATGAGGGTGATGGAAGATACTTCGTACGGAGTGTGCTAAGTAAGTTGTTTGTTAAAATTGTTTCTTGTAATAGTAGGAAATTATATTGGGACGAGAATAATAACCTGAATGACAGTGAGATGTACAAGTGTATAATGCATGTACTGAAGTTAATGCTAGGACTGTGGTTGAGACATCTTGATCATAATTAGTAGGATAATGACATCCAATTTTCATGAGACAGAAAATTTGTTTTCATTAAATTGAAAATTTTAAGGGAAGTTTCTGGTCAAAACAGGAATAGGTTAATATTACAAAGTCGTGTGTCTGAAACGGAAGCTATTGTTGTTTTTATGTAATAAATTCAATATAAAATATTGCTATCTCTTTCTAGCAGATAAAATAAAAAAGGGATGGAAGATAATTAAAGCTGTCATATTAAGACAGTTTTATTGAAGATTGGTTTCGATAGCAGCTCAGAATTTCACCGTCTAATAACACGTTGAAGTTCGACTGTTCTAAGCTCCCGTCTCTCTCTTATTTCGCCTGTTAGTAAGAGATAGCAATATCTAAGTAAATCAGTATTTTAACAATTGGATGATATTCACCTATCAGGTTTAGGATTATAAATATGTTCTAGTGTTGTTCGATGTTACTATTAGCAGCTTTTATCTTTTTACTCCGCGATACAGCAATTTAGCGTAAAGGAGTTTTTCCAATTTCTTTATGCTTTTGATAGGGACGTTATTGGGTTTGCGAAAAGCGAAATGTATGTCACTGTGATTTTTATTTATTTTCTTATTGAATATTTTATGGTCGGTAACGCATTAGGCTGTTATGCTACCTACACTTGTTCCTTAATTGGTAGCTAATTGTGGCTGCAATATGCAGTGAGTGCATTTATGACGGAAAAAGACAGTACATTTTCACTGCTTTGTGGTCTTATTAAAAGGCTAAACTCACTGCGATATTTTCATGTGCCCGCATGCGGCTAGCCCGCAAACGCAATAGAAAAATATTACAAGTTATGCGAGAAAACAATTGAATAACTATGCGGCTCCTAACCGCAAATTCAATGCAACTACAAATACTGCGGGCAAGATAATTAAAAATAATATTTAATCTAGATTTTTACTCGAAACTGGGGCCGTGTTATGAAGTATTAATGCCCTCATGATTCCTGTCCGAAAAAGGGATGATGCTATCGGTCATGTATAGCTTCGTCTCTCTCTGGCACTGGGGTAATGAAGGCATTAAAACGTCATAATACGGCACCATGGGGCCAACCACCTGTAAAAGCAGTATTATTTTAATCTTAGTTCAGTGTGGGAAAGAGATGGAGCTATACGTCCTGTATAGATCCATCTCTCAAAATAATACTCTTCTTATAGTTACGCGCTGTCTATGCCGTGAGTTCGTTCCTTTAAAGGCAGTATTTCAGTCTAACGCGTTATCTAACTAACTTCTCGCCTCTTACGTAGCAACATTAAAATTATATGAATATTCTAGATTATAATAAGTACAATCATAAGATTGTTGAGTGTTAGCGCCTTATTCTTCGATATATTGTATTCTTGTCAATTTCCAATGACTCTGTTGTGTATGGAAAGATAAACCTTTTTTGTATTTTGTGAAAAAGATTACACTTCGGGACAGAAAAAGTGAACCTAAATCTTTTGTATATTTTTTGTTAGTAGTACATGTGGCTTGAATTGTTTCTTATGTACATTGGTGGAGTTCTACTGCGTCTGTCCGAGATAAGAAGTAAAACTTATAAGGCCAGCATTTTTAGTTTACCTAGCGCCTAACGACATTGTCAGGCTGGGACTTGGCGATATCAATAATTAATAATATCATATTTTTTTTACATTCAAGCTACTTATATGTGAACATTGGATATACAGAGACAGCAACTTTTACATCAAAAAATGTCCCGTAATGGAATCTAGTATGATTTGACTGTTTTACGAAACTGAATATAAGAATCGACGCAAGATCAAAGGCGGTTCGGGATAAGAAAAAAAACAATCAATCTGCCAAGCTTTTTTCCAACTACGTCGGGGTCGGCCTCCAGTCTTACCAGATGCAGCTGAATACCAGTATTTTACATGAAGCGACTGCCTATCTGACCTCCACAACCCAGTTACGGGGTAACCTGATACCCCTTAGTAAGACTAGATAACAAAGACATGTTTTTTTTTTCAATAATAAAAGATCTTGTCTGGATAATTAATTTGTTAAACCACCATTTCTTGATTCTAATTATATCAGTTTCGTAAAACGATGTAGACACATGCATGGTTCTCTCATAGAAGAGCGACTATTATTGTGTTTTACTCGACTTGACTGTGTGTATGAAGTATACTAAACTTTGTATGTGATATCGCAGCGAATGTTAATGTTCTTCCATTTTTATGGAACTGTAGTTCTGTCATAGATGTATCTTTTCTATGTGAGTTTTACTAGAACATACTCAAAAAAAGAAAAAGTTTTTATTCTGTCTACGATAGAACTATACCGGGGTCAAATTAAATTAGCTAGCGAAACTCCGCAGACGTGATGGGTATCGTTTTTAAACATGAAAAAACATTAAAAAAAAAATGATGATTTTATTTTGTGGGGTCACAGTATTTACTTTTAATATCAGTTTAAAAAAAATACAGTTTTTTTCTGTAAACTTCACAGACGTGATTAGTATGAATATCTAACCACGATAAAACATATTATGTCAACTCATACTTCAAGTAGCAACACGACCAGCGGTTCTTGGCCACAAACAAAACATCAAATAATTTTATTTTCATTTTATAACACATAACACACACATAACATCACGCCTGTATTCCCCGAAGGGTTAGGCAGAGGTGTACCTATAGTACACCCACATTTCGCCAGTTATGTTTAAGTCCCAAGTAATAGGGGGCGAGCCTATTGCCATCAACCGGGCAAAAATCCAGACTCCGGGCTGCTACCGAGAAATTCCAGATGGAAAAACCCAATAACACTGCCCGACCCGGGAATCGAACCCGGGACCTCATGCTCAGACCGATATTCATCATGTCTGCAGTTTCGCTAGCTAATTTAATTTGACCCTGTAGATTCCAAATATTTTTACATCATTTACCGTTTTAAAATGGTAACTTTTCTATCCATCTTCGTTCGTGTAAGAGTGAGTGCCATGAATGTTGGTTTAAATCAGGCCAAATGTAACATATCCCTTTTGGTCCGATATGTAGGCTATGGACATTTTGTATTCGCTTAATCGTACACTTTCGGCCAAATATACATGTACACACTTTTCATCGTGCACTACTGGCCAAAGAAATGGTTAACTGTTTATTTTAAATTTAACATTATTTGGATATTTGTGGATCATCAGTATTTTTCACTCTTGGCCTAAATATATTTTAACGTATTGACATGATTGATATTAATATAAGTTTTATTCCTTTCATATTTTAAGTATTAAGTTACCAAATAAAAATAGCCTAAATCTTTCATCGTTTTGCAGTTGTTTCCGAGTAGAGCAGTACCAGAGGACTAAAAGAAATCAAAGAAAATTGAATGTGCTTACAAATACTACCTATATATACTGCCATCTTAAAAATAAGTTGCAGCTATAATTTTTATGGTGCTAAAATAGCGCCTCTTCATCTCAATAAGTAACGAATAAATCCAAAAATAAAAAGCCGAGAAAAATAATCAGAATGAAAATGTTTCGTCTTCTACTACTGCTTACTCGAAAATTGCAAACGTATTTATTTCACTAGATTATACAAATTATAGCACATCGACAATAAGACACGTTTTTTAAATACCATTTGAGAAACTTTTAGAAATGACTAGACTAGAAACCCAGTTGATGTTTGATAAAAATAGACAACATTTTTAGGAGTAATAGACCAGACGATAGCGTAACGGTTAAAGACTTTTTCGGATTTACACAAATATGATACTCTTTCAATTTAATGCGTCGGTATTGTGTTTGAGAAGGCATTCGACTGATGAAAGGACTTTTCTAATCAACTTGATAAATATTCTTCAACAAAACGAAGTAGGTGCAAGTGTGTTCAGTTCTCTTTTTTACTATATATAACACAACTAACTATTTACATTATAACCCGACCGCTTATCTGAGTCCGTTTCTGAGGTAGCTGCGTAGTGCGGGGAGGAGTGCGGTGACGCGCCGCGAGAGCTCACAGATACGTCGACTTGTGACAACTGTCACCCCTCCCGCACCGCGCAGTTACCTCAGGAACGGTCTCAGTTAAGCGGTCAGGCTTTAGGTACAACATCGCTAATGAGACACAATTGATATTATCTATTGTTATGGCCCTCTAGCGGGCCACTTGGGGCCTGACTCGTTACATGACTAACTAAATAACTATACAAAAATAAAAGGATATTTAGGCGTCGAAGTACTGGTCCGCATCGATGTCATCCGGAAAGGTGCCCTGAAGTCTGGCAGCATTGCTACGTTGAATGGCAATGATAATTTTGCCCATACTACTTACTTTTACTTGTTTTAACTCACAATTGTCCATAGCACATAGGAGTTTTATAAAATTGACCACAGCGAGATTATTGGCCATAAAGACAATTTTTATCATCTTGTAGTTTGTGTGTCCATTTACTAAAATCACATTCTCTTAAAAAAAAAAAAACAATATGTAATATAATCTTTTTTAATGCATGTGTCCAGTATCAGTTGAATCACAACGGAAATGGGGCTAGAATATAAATCCATGGATTATTTTTATGTGAAGAGTCCTTTTCTCAGACGAGCCTATAGTTTTTCTATGTAGGTAACAAAATAGTGGTAACTGACTGATCATTTCAAATATTCTTGCCATTTTCCAAACATTATAACGACGTAACAATTTACAATGATGTAAAGTGGTTGCAGCTCATCACAATAGTCACATCTATATGAATATATATAACAGCAGTTTCTTAGTAGTTTTTAACGGTTATTTATACTTATAAAAAATATTGTGCTATCTGTTATCTGTATCGCGTGGACAAAGTTTTTGTCCGCAAGTGTAGGTTTAGATGATCATTCCGTAATTTTTAAGCTTTCGTTTTTTTTTTTTCTTTATTTTTATTTTTAATTCTAGTCACAGTGTTTCTGGGTACTAGATTTTAGGGGTTGATTACTGTGATGAAGATGTATTTTTGGCGGGAATTGTAAAAACGGTGCGTTATTATTCTTTTTAAAATACAAAATATAAAATAAAAAAATCTTTGACGTTAATATTTTCAAGTTTAAATTAAGAATAATTGAACCATATTTAATATTTATTTAATAAAATATACAATCTTCGACAAAAATATCTCTTTTTTAATTCAAAACACGTTTCCAAGGGGTTATCGGGAACACAGGCACTTTAGTTTGATACCATTGCTTCAAACAGACTAATTTCTTTTAAAAAGTTATCACGTAGTGCTCGAAAAAGCTGTACAAGGATCTCTGGGCGCAAAATAGGAACTAACGCCGCCATGTTGTTTTTTTTAATACATTTCACAAAGCAATTTCACAAATGTTTACAAACAGCGCCCGCCTGTTAACGTTATTCGAACGCCAAAAGATTCTTGTAGCACTCTATGTTGTAAAGACATTGGTACCTAATATATAATGTAATATTTATAAGTTGACAGTGTCAAAATAATTATATCATCTGTTTATATTGTATGACGTTTTTTATTTAAATCCCACAACATGGTGAATTGTAAAAAAAACCTTTTATTTTACTCTTACGTAGCGTGTCTTTGGTGTGTTTGATTCTTACCAGCAACACTATCGCTCAGTGTAATAATACAAGGTGTTTTTTTAGGGTTCCGGACGTCCTAGTGAAAAAACGGAGCTATTAATAAGATCACTCGTGGGTCTGTCTGTCTGTCCGTCTGGCGTATTTCCATTTCCGTGTTTATTAGGAGGCAGTACTGTCTTGAAACACGCACGGGTTTGTCGCGCTAACTGCCTTTACAAAATCGTGTTCAACCCAAGGCACGTATCCTCCAATCGCGCACGGGTTTGCAACGCCAACTGTTCTTCCAAACACGTGTTCAATTCGGTTAGGGTTAATTAGCAGGTCGACGGTAATGTTTGTAGAATTAAGCCTTGTAGTGTTAGGGGCTTAGCTCTACATTAGATTTTTAACAGTATAAGCATTATTTAAGTCTTGGCAACCTACTTTACATGAAATGTTTGTGGTGGGTAACATTCATCGTACGGAATCCTCTACACGCGAGTTCAAATCGCACTTATCCGGTATTTTTTTCATAAAGGATCTGCTAACGTTTTGATCTTCGTGGCAGTGATGAAAAATTCGAGAAAACATTTTGAGTCTTCTCTTAAACCCACGACATGGTAACTTTGACCATTTTACTCGAATTATTAGTTTGTGTTCGCCTTGAAGTCCCACCTCAACACTAACTCTGCTTAGGTATTTTGGAAAAAGATAGTCAACTCTAATGGGGAAGGTCGGGCAAAGCTAATTGTAGATGGCGTCATCATAGCTAGGTCTTTACGGCCTACATTTGACATTTCGTTCATTCGTTCCATTTCGTGTTCATTCATGAGTTTGGTTTTGTTTCATTGTTTCGTTATTTTCGGTGATTTCAATATTTTAAATCAAGTATTTGACATGGAAAGAGTCAGAATTTTAAACCTTAAATATTTCCTCATAATCGCTTTCTTTAAAATGATTCCGACGGAACCTCGAACTCTGTTTAATTAAAAAAAAAAAACTACGAATAACTCTAAACCACGATCTTCTTATTTTAGGATCTTTCGGGAAAAGGTGGACTCCAATCGCGGAGTACTTAGGAACACAACAACGCGTAATTTTCGCAAAAATAGGTATAATAAAACCAGCTCACGCCTTATATTTAGCTTGTGTTGGGAACTAGCTTTGACAGCGCCATTTTGTCAGTTGCCTTTACCATTCTTTAGTAAAACGACGTATTTATTTCCAGAACTATCCATAGAAAAACAGGTCCATCAATCTATGGCACTTCATTTAACTCTAAAATGAAAGATCAACTTAAAACTATAACAAATTATCGCCTGAAGCGATCACACTCAACCATTAACTTTCGAGCAAGTGAAAAGCGAGTCAGTGAGATACAGCAGTCATACATCAATTATAATTGAGTTGTAAGTGAACTGTATTAATGATGGCATTGATCAATTTGAGCAGGTGCAAGATTGAACCTTGTCATTTTGAAGGATATGATTGGCGAGATTCATTTGTCATAGTTTCTGAGCTTTGAGGAGAGTGGATTTTTTTCATCTATATTCTAGCTTTTTCTCAACTTCTTTGGGTACAGCTACTACTCTAACCGGACGCAGGTGAATGCCAGCTTGAATATTTAACATGCGAATGACTGCTTATCTGACCTCCACAACCCAGTTACTGGGTAATACGATACACATCGGTATAGTACGATTCAGCTTAATGGCGGCTCGGAAAATAAGGCGAGTCGCTGCGCAGTAACCAATGCACGTGTCAGCGGGGGTGAGGGGTGAGGTACTGCGCAGGGAATAGCGCACATCACAGCCGCCATAAGTTTGAATCGTACTGTAAGGTTGGTAAAATTCAAGATTAATTTACCTATTTCAATTAGGCTGAGAATCAGCAATTTTTGGACGTCAAAATTGTTAGTACCTACTCAACTCCCGCCCTTCACCGCTTCCTAGTGTTTGAGCAGGATAAAAGTGAGGCAATAAACTGCGCAGCAGTAATAACGAGGAGTTTAGACTGAAATAACACAAGCACTCTAAACACGGAACGAGCAACTCTAGGCTTGAAAACTTAAGGGATAATATACTTGTCGGAAATACGTTAAATCAATCGTTTGACTTGACTAATCGGGACGCCCCGATGCCACCAGGTGGCACTGGACAGAGTCTATAACGCTCAGGCTTGACCAGAGTTAAAGCAGAGTTTGTTGTTGACGGGTAAGCAGTGAAGACGTTTAGAAACTGTCGCGCGTTCCGTATAGTCGTGTCGTGTACCTACAATGTGTGATTCGCTAGTGAGATTAATTTGATCGTGCATTATAATTTGATTTGAACTGCAAACGGTTTTTCTATTGCTTACTAACCAACATTACCCATAGTACGCCTACAATAGTTAAAAATATGGCTGATAATAACGAGAGAGACATACCTTCTCCGGCATACTGTTGTTGATTATCCTCTTAACATTGCACGTCTATAACCGCTATTTTTGCAGCCACGTTATACAGAAAGTAACAAAGTTCTATCACTCAATAATGAACCTGCTAATCAAGTTTGTTTGTCTAAAAGATCGCAATTGTAAATAATAACTGCCACTTTAGCTTTGAGTGACAGCAGATAAACATCTTGACATTATGAAAAACGAATGCTTATTGTGGTTCGGTTGAAGTTTGTTGAATGTTTAACACGACTAAGGCCCACTTACACCCCCAATCACCTAAATACGTTTAGCGCTAAACGAATTTTAAACATCATTCTGTCTCTGTAATCTTCAAACATTTGACAAAAACAGTTAAGTTTTATGCGGGTTGCAGACCAAGAGCTAAGCTAAGTTAGTTTAGCTTAGCTCGCATAGCTGACGCAGTTTTCCATACTTGTGTGCAGACCGCAAACTATGTGAACTAAGCGATGTGAGCTAACTAAACTATGCGAAGCTAAGTTAGTTGTGTATGCCGATGCGCAGCTACGCGAGCTAAGCTATGTCCCTCCCGCCTTCCCCGCACGCCCTTCGCATAATATAACTGAAAATGTTCATCATCTAATTCGTAAAATAAAGTTCTAAACTCTCCACTTGCGTGCCGAGATTCAATGTGTTGACATATCCAAGGTCTAGAATGTCGTTTTCTTATATAATAATAATAAGTCAGTATTAATCTTCTTTTTCTATGTGTAACGTATTCATCATCGGAACTTTCTTCATCGATTATATTCATAGCAATCGCCTGACGTCCGTCTAATTGAACTCCGGAACACTAACTGAGCTTTGGCTTAGCTCTTTGTGTGCACGCCATTTATTTCTATCTTAGCTTAGGTTTGGAATAGCTTAGTTTTCGGTCTGCAACCGGCTTTAAACTCGTGTAGCGCTAAACGTGTTTAGTGATTAGCGGTGCAAGTGGTTCTAAGTAATTAATGAAAATTATCTCACGGGTCGAAGGCTGAAATTACTTTCGTAATCAAATATCTAAAAGAACTTTGCTATTCTTTAAAAATCACGGCGTGCTAACTTAAGTGAAGCTAGCTGTTAATAGGGTTGAATGACAACTCCCTTCATCTGAGATTTCACTGTGAATTTTTTACCGAAGAGCACTACTTGAATATCTATATCCTATGCAGATCAAGGCGAATAAAAGGTCCAATGAATTCGTTTCTTTAAAAGTAAAATGATTAGGAAAGCAACAATCATAGCCAAGTAACTTTTGTGAAGACTTTTTGGAAGACAACTTAAATAGGAAACCACTTATCGAGAATAGGTACATAATATACCAATGGCTTTTAAACTCTACTTTCCACTTAAAAAATATTTACGCTGCCTCAAAGAGCTCCAGAAATAACCTAGATGATTGGTAAATAAAGTAACTTCTATACACAATGTAACTAACGTTTAACGAATGTACAGTCGGCAAAGTTTGCGACTGACAACTTTTCAACCTTATAACTAAGGGCATAAGGGGAAATGTAGTCCACCGCCGACTTTGTTGAGTGTACTTAAATCGTATTAAAATGTGTAACAACATTATCGCTTATAATAGGCTCACGCGCGTTACTAAGACGAATCGATTGACATCTCATTTGTACAATCGGTTCAGTAGTGCAGACTAAGTACCTCCATTTCACACATCTTATAGTTGCATTTACCTATCGACTTGCCATTATCGCTGAAGCAAAACATCATTACTTAGTTTTCAACTGCTCCCTCTTCTGTCGATCTGCGGGGTATTTACGTTATGAATGGGTTTAATTTTGACAGTTCAACCACATTCATTGCGTTATTTACGTTGTTGGGCTGACAATTTTCCAACACATGAAGCAATGGACTAGCAATAGGTTTCAAAATGATTCAGATTGTTACGTAATTAGGGTGGTTCTGTTAAAATGTCACCGTTAAATTAAGGTGAAGTAAGCTGTTAATACTTAGCATCACGTGGAATGACAGCTCACTTCAAGTTCAAGCTCACTTCACTTAAGTTACGCGGTAAGATTTTTTCAGTTTTTTTTTTAAATATAATGTTTGTTTCAATTTATAATTATAAAAATTGTGATGTTGATTATTTTATTTCAAAAATTGTGATTACGGGTATGTTGTGGTCTTCTGTGGTCTTAATTTTTTTATTAAGTATAAATAAAACATATTTTGATTCTCCAGTATTATGTATACCTATTTTATTGTTTTTCATAAGTATTAAAAAAGCGCTTTGAGTAGTTATTGAATAAATTTACCACATTCTCAAAGATTGGACATTTTAGGAATTGGACAATTTGGGAGTTGGACATTTTAGGAGCTGGACATTTTGGGAATTGGACAGTTTAGGATTTGACAATTTGCCACCGTTGGACATTTTGAGAATTGGGCATTTTGACCCTGAATGCATTAACTATCCAAGAACTGGCGCAATGAATGTTGTTAAACTGTCAAAATGAAACCCCTTCCTACTGTTAGTGTGTTCCGCAATTACCCCGCTGGTCCTAGTTATTTGTTTTAGTACCGTTCAGATCCGTCAAATATATACATACATAAACTCACGCCTTCCTCCCATGGGGGTTGGCAGAAACTATAGAACGCCACCTGCTACGATCCTTACTTACTCCTTTTGCTTCGTTTACTTTCATACATCTGATTGCGGGGTGATTACGTAACACACTAACAGTAGGAATGGGTTTAATTTTGACAGTTCAACAACATTCATTTCGTTATTTACGTTGTTGAGCGGACAAATTTTTCGAACATATGAAGCAATGGAATAGCAATAGGCTTCAAAATGATCCAGGTGGTGATAAATAGTGTGTTACGTAATCAGGGTGGTGCTCTTACACGCACGCTCACTGGTTGCGATTACTACCTGACCTTTCTGAAGACTGAATAATATCACCAATAAGGTCACTATAATTATGTCCTCCTAGGGCAACCCTTCCTGCGTTTCCACTCGGCAACGCCTTGTAAGTAACTTTTGTTAGTGGCCTTTCATTCAAATATTAGCAAAAATTGCGTCCCATGACGTCACGACGGGCAGGTGTTTAATTAACTTGGTCGTCGGTTAGTATCTAGTAAGTACGTTGTATTGTATCTATGCAAACAATCACTTCTCTCTAAAAGGTACATACATATAACAAAACCAGCTAACAAGAATCACGACAGCAAACAAATGAAAAAGATTGCCTAAGGCCTAAGAATACCTTTCCTTACATTGTGTGCAAACGAATATCTATAGTCATTTGACAAGTGAAGTCCTATTCAAACATTTTTTGCGACAACGGTACACTAGCTACCTGTCGATGACGGGGGAAATACCGATAACTGTTCGTCGTTCCTACGAGTGGCAACTGGTTTGTAAATTATGGATGAAATTAACACTGAGAGTAATGTCATGTCATAAGCAGTGATCGGAGTAGGTAGATTGATTTTTAGTACTTGTATCATAAATGCACACAGAAAGAATAACATGGATAAGCCATTTTTCCGGAAAGTAATTCCGGTATTTCCGGATTTAGTATTTCCGGCGGGCGTACGCATTGTTCTGATAACCGGTTATTGTACCACCCATGATCCTTTGTTCTGATTGGTCGTTGGGTTTTGTCAAATCGTGACAAAAAAAAAATAGGAAGAATAATAAAGAATAAAATTGCTCATTTTATTACAATTTCTACCTTTTTTTTGAGGATGGCAAATCATCAAATGACTCCTTCCACTCTGGCAGAATACAATTCCTACATAAGTTCTGGTTTTTTTTTAATAATCCACCAATTCCGGAGGAATGTCCATGGTAATATATACGTTTCGGATCAATGACCCCAGTTCAATCTACCTACTCCGATCACTGGTCATAAGTGAGTGATGTGTCGTTACTGCCGTTACGGGGTTGTTTAGGCTTTTAGTCTAAGTAGGTAGGTACCGCAAAAGTGATAAAAGATGATGGGGACACATACACATACATACATAAACTCACGCCTTCTTGCCATGTGGTAGGCAGAAACTATACGTACAGATGATGACTACGGATGATGGGAAGATAGATTTAATAATATCTTCCTACTTTATCAGCTTCCTACGTCATTTTCGAAGTAAGAAGCTTGGAATATGTTGTGGCAACCGGATAAAAAACGGTTTTTGGGGAATTTTCAATTATTTCAATAATACCCTGGATTCTGAATTTCTGCTCTGGTAATGCCAATAGGATACCCCCTATTACATGGATGAGACTAAGCATAACTGGTGAAAGTGTGTGGAAGTAATATACGTACCTACCTACCAACCGGTAATATGTAGGTAGGTTCCATGCAGCTATGTTATATATGTTGTGCAGCAGTCAAGTATTTCTGTTTTGTGCTCGTGATTATAGATCTATTTTGGTTGTTATTTTTCGTTATTATTAGAGCTAATTATCTTTTTTTGTATGCACGTGTTTCTGTGACAAATAAAACCTATTTTTCTTTCTTTCAATTCACACAATCATTGATTAACAATAACTATGACCACTATCAAAATAACTATGATATCATTAATCTGGCACGCATACCTACTAAAGTAAGTAGTTAGGTATGGAGATAAAATCAAGCTTCTGTACCTACTCAACCGCTTGAATTAGCTACAAAGTCTAGATATGCTGATAACAACAAGGACAACGAAAATTCAATATTTGATTTTGCTGAGAACAATCATTTTAAACATGAAAGTATAATCAGTATCAATTAATTAATAAAAGGTATATCTAAACTGTCCATCATGACTATTCTGGAACAATGACACTTGAATCTCAATTAGATCAATCGTGTGGAATTATTGGAGGTCAAATAGTATCAATGAGCGTCAATGTGATGAGCATATTATTTCGAAACATTCTACACGATACAATATTATGTCTCAGAAATGAAAATATAAGTTATGTATTTAGTTAGCTAATAGTGTTACTCGCTTCATGTTCAGAAATAAAGGCTCCCTCAGACAGGCGCGACGCGACTCCTGTAGAACAATATCCATGAAGTTTTCATAGAAATTGTTCTACTAGAGTCGCGTCGCGCCTGTTTGCGGGAGCCATAAAAGCCATAACAACATACATTACATTAACTCGATTATAACTTAACTGTTAATAGCGCGTTGATTAACTCTCAGGCCATGGCATGCTAGGACAGACCCTAGAGGTCTAATTGTGTGCTTCGTTTAAATGTAAGGAAATAGTAATTGATAAAAAAAAAATTGAAGACCGTTCATGGTAGACCATTAGAGAAAGTAGGGATTTAGCTAAGTGCCTAAACGATGCTTAAGATTTCAGCAAAAACGATTAAGAAAAAACCTTAAAAATCTACTGTAAAGATCTAGGTACCTACTTTAGAAAAATCTTAAATTCAGTCATTCACTGACAGACAACACACAGTCTAAACCGCTGGATCTAGAAGCATAAAGGCTCCCGCAATCAGACTAGACACGACAGCGCTACGCGACTGTAGTAGAAAAAAATCTATGAAATCTTCAGGGAAATTGGTCTACAAGAGTAGCGTCGTGCCTGACTGCAGGAGCCTTAAAACGTTGCACAAGAGTTTCTTATTTAACGTAGATGGACACTCACTAATGAAGGCTCTTTGAAAATTCATCCTCTAAGGAGATGAATTTTCAAAGATCCTTCCTTGAAAAGGGATGAGATTTTGTATGGAAGTTCAGCATTTTTGCCAATGGGATAACCCATCAGGCTTGTACGTAACTATATAAAACTAGCTCCTGCCCACGGCTGCGCACGCGCGGATGTTGGAAATTATCCCACGGGTACGTGCTACCGCGACAAACAGTAGCCTATGTCCTTCCTCAAGATGCCAAATTTTATTAAAATCCGTTCAGTGGTTTAGGCGTGAAAAGATAACATACAGACAGAGTTACTTTCGAATTTATAATATTAGTATGGATACTCCAATGCATAATACAGAGATGGACCTTACCGAAGATCAAAAAGAGCCAACCGCTTAAAGTTGAAAGAGAAAGAAACATGAAAATTAGACTTATTTATTTATTTATTCAAAATCTGTATTAACATTAAGTTACATAAAGTCTGCCAAACTGAATAACAGTTGGTTGGCAGTTGTTCTCGTCTAACAATAGATTACAACATTTTAATTTTGAAAATTAATGAGCTTGTGTGCTAAGTGAATAAACTATTATAATTATACAGATGAGATTTAAAAAAAAACTCGCATTTTACAACCTAATTTTCGCCACCGTGATGAATTACAAACATTATTGAGAGATAATGTTGCCGATTCTCTTGTCACTAAATTCTCTAAACTATACTAAAAATCACAAAAATTTAGTTTATTCCTGTCAAACGACGATTTCCCATACTGAAATAGACTAAAGTGACACAGCTTAATAATATTTTAGTTTGACAGCACTATGATGGCACTAAGTTAGTAATTTAGTGAAAATGGCAATTTTGCTATTCCGAATTTTTTTCACCAAATATTTTGGCTGTCTAACTAAATCTGGCTATTTTTAATCGCGATTAAAAAGGTGTGGAGTAAAATTTGTTGTCATGATAGAAAATTCACCACAACACCTCGACTTCAGGTGCAAAAACAGTACCATATCTTTTTTTTATTTTATTTTGCTTATTATATCGAAAATGGTGTATCCTATCGCAAAAATAATGAAATTTTCGACCCCCTTTATGGAACCCAAAGACCCCTAAAACTTTACATGTAGGTAATAATTTTCCATATTTTCCATACAAAAAGTGAAAAAATCCATATAAAACACGTCGAGACTGAACCCAATGGAGCCTCCGGCTCTAAAAAAAAAATCACAGGGTAGGTAGGGCAAACAAGTACCACGTGGAGTCGCGATTGTCAAATTAAATTTTAGTTGCGTCAAAATGTATACAGTTTTTTTTTTCCAGAATAGCTTTAAGATTCTCATAGCCAAAAGTAAGGAATTTTAGTGATAGTTTTGGTAGTTTAGTTCGTTCGTTTAGTGTACAAGAGAATCGGCACCAATATGTTTTTGTTGGTCCTTAGATTTGACATGCGAGATTAGTTTTGGGGGCATCTCATTCACTAACTTAGATACCTTCTTGTGCGCTTACCAAAGTAGTTCATTACTTTTGGGACAGCAAGGTGTCTTCTTCTTAGATAAACGTGTTGGGTACAGTCACCAAAAGACATAAGTAACCATGGTCGTCGATATAGTTGAAGTTTAGTAAGAAACCAATGAATGTTTTGGAATAAAATTTAACAAAATTAATAGAAAACAAACAGGTAATTTATCATATTAAATTTAATTCGAAAATATCCATCGGTTTCTTACTAAACTTCAACTATATCCGACGACCCTGGTTACTTATCACAATTGGTGACGGTACATACGCTAACGTCCAAGCATAACTTTAAAACAAACTGTGTACCCATTTACAATATTATTTCAATTTACAACGGTCTACGGTCTCACCTAGGTAAATCCTGGTACACGGACAACTATCGATATAATTTTACCCATAATAATCTCTGCTAGTGCAGCACCACTTATTATCGACACAAATATGTAGGAACAGCACTATAATAACGCCGTTATGTCTATGGGGACCGCGGCATATAATTTACTGTCTACGTGTTGATCTGACGGTCAACACAGCGGTATACCTAATAAGCTTGCCAGATTAGAAAACCTTGCTAGATAAGACAATCCAAAATATACAGCAGTCCGCGACCTCGTCCGCGTGAAAATCCTTGTTCCTCCGACCCGCCCAGTCGCATCGCATTTCCTGTTCGCGCTGTCACTTCGTTTTCAATTAGCGTTCTTTCAACTTTTTTGCTTTTTGCACGGCTCCTAAATGCATAATGTTAAATAGCCTATAGCCTCCTTGAAGAATAATTCAATACAAATATCAAACGTAAAAATATTTTTCTAATTCGACCGAAATATTCAATATATATTGAATTATAAATATAATTATTATGTCGTTTATTTATTTATATACTTATTTAGATATATTTTTTAATATTTTTATAAAAACAGAAAAGACATTTAAAAATATAAAAAATAGTGGTCCGCCGGTATCGGGAGCTGGGCCCAAGCTACCGGTGGTTAGAGCTCCAGAGACAGGAACCTCCTCACGATGCGAGCCGTATCGAGGAGAACTGCCTTCTGGATTAGGCCCTTGACCCAACCGCCTAACGAGAGCCTCGAGAGATGTTGATCGAGGCTTTCGGCCATCAGACCATTGGCCGATACGACAATCGGCACAATGACAGCCGAGCTCACATTCCACATGTCAACAACCTCGTGTGCTAAGTAGAGATATTTAATATGTTTCTCTTTCTCAGCTTTCACGAGGTTCTCGTCATGCCGAATAGTAATATCGATAATCATTGTGCGGTGGACTAATCGCTCTATCACCACTATATCAGGCTTATTGGCGACAATAGTCCTGTCAGTAATGATAGACCGATCCCAGTACAACGTAATATGGTCATTTTCGAGAACTGGGTCGGGCACATACTTGTAATACGGTACCTCAGAATCCACTAGTTTATATTTCAAAGGAAGTTGCTGTTGAATAATCCTGGTTACTTGATTATGCCTGTGCAAGTACTCGCCGTTAGCCAGACGAGAACAACCAGAGACAATATGTCTGATGGACTCACTCGGACGATGGCATGCCCGACACACGTCAACCGTCCCGTCTTTCATTATTATTAATATGTATTATATTATTTTATTAATTATTATTATTATACATATACATATATTTTTTTTTATTCGTTCCAAATATTACCCCCTACATACAAAATTACAAACAAACAAATTTTGCCTCTTTATAATATTATACGAGTATTATATAGTATTATAGATGTATCAGAAAGGTGTGGCTATATTTAAAGACCATAGTCGTCCCATACGGTTGGGTAGGGTAGGTATTGAAGTTTTGTATGGGGCTGTTGAATTTTTTTGCGCGAATACGATGTTGTCCCATGGAGAAAGTTGTTCAGTTTGATCGTCTGTACCACAAACTTAAATACGACGACACATTCATGAGGTGTAAGGTGTACTTAATTGAAATACCTTCCATGCATTCGTCTAGTTATGATAACACAAATGTATACTGAACAGCTGATTCTTTTTCAAAATATGTGGGTTTTTGGGTTTGTGGGTCCATATTCATAATGATGAGTTCAATGATCCCTTAATAGATGTTTCCATTTTTTCAAATACACCTTAAATAATAGTGCTATATTTTGATAGACAGACTGACAGACGAGTAATGAATAGAGAATTAGTAGGTACTTATTTGCAATATGGTGGTCTGTCTAATGATAACGACCTTAACTTACGAGTGGATAGTCACTCTCCTTCTGCGAAGCAATAATGCTCGCGAAGGAGGAGGCGGAGCGCGTGAGGATGAGGCAATCGTTGCGCCCTCACGCCCCTAGTCGCCGCAGGAGGAGACACCCTGGGCGTGTGGAGTCGATAGCCGATTCCCGGCCACCGTAGGCGCGGGCTGCGGAAGGCGAGCAATGGGCAGCTCGCCGTCCGGTAAGGAACAGGCCCGGGTCTACGGCGCATTATGTTCCCCGCGCGCCTTAAAGAGATGTCAGCACCAATTGACGGGGTCCGATATGGCCGATGCCTGCTGGGGTCGCGGATTGTTCGAAAGAGTTACCGTGGCCCTGGCGCACAGGCAACTGAAGGAACACGGGTGGGTTTTAGTCAGGAAAAGTCTGACACCCGCTCCGCTCCGCCTAGAGCGGGAGAAGTTATTTGATGATTTCCCACCCAAAAACAAAAGAGGCGCCTCATGCACTTTACTTTGTGTAATTTTTTTATCACTACTGCTCTTATAACGGTAAAGATCATCGTAAGGAAACTTTGCATGTCCGAGGCTATGATAGTGACGGCATGGGATAATCAGTCCCTCCCTCTTAGAATAGTTCTGAGTCTAGTCGAAACATTACTTTAAAGAAAGTACCGAAAGTATGGGAAAAATATCGACTAGTGCAACCGCACTAGTCGATATTTTTTCCATACTTTCGCGAGGGTATTACTCCACTGTTTGACGTTGTACATCCAAAATTAAACATAATATCGTTTAGTCTCATTATTAATTTTGTCTGTGTGGAAACAGAAAAAAAAGCAAAATATAAAAAAAAAAACAAAAAAAAAGTTTAAAAGTTTAAACGAGTTTGTGTTTGTGTTTGAGACGAGTTTTAGTTTTTAAGTAAAATAAAAAGCTTTAAAAAGGTATGACCTAATAAAGATTCGTTTTTCTTGCTAATTTTAACGCAACTTTGGGCGTAAATATGTAATAAAAGAAGTGTAAAATCTCGAAAACAAAGTCAGCGTCGACAAAGCTCAATTATCGAAGAGTTTAATAAACTTTATTTGTAACTGATTTATGTAGTATATTTTTCATAAAACTCGATTTTCCATAGGACATTTCGTAATTTTTTACGCGCTCGTTTTACTATAAATTATCGTGCATTTCACTCAATGCCAGGAAAAAGGACACGATACCAGGTGAGACGTCTTGCTTTTTGGCCTCGTCCACCACTGAGTTCGAGCCCGCGACTAGTTCAACCTTAAGGCCGATTGTTCAGGGTGTCCCATTGCGAACATAAACCTTTTTCTTCATATTAGTAAATAAATCTAACTATTGTACTTCTAGCAATGCCTGGAATGCATAATAAAAATGAATTATTAATTATTATTATAATAGCATATTTTTATAACTAGGAATATGTTTGTTAATACATTAGAATACAATTACAACACACACACACACACAACACATTAATAAATACAACTCATATTGTGGAATTGTCGACTATTTAACAAATGCCTGTCCTGTAGGTAAGGTGCCACCCGTAAATTACGTCACACGAATTTCATGATTTTTGAGAACCGCCTCTATCCTTGATCATATTTTTGTTAAATGATAAATAAATGATAAATGATTTTATTTCTGTAAGTAGGTTTGTACAAACATTTTTACACGTCAATAACACTTTTACACGTCAATGTTACTCCCTCTCTCCTGTTGTGACGTCACCTATTTTGCAAATTAAAATTAAACCTTACTATGATATTGATAGAGTAGGTAATATTTTAAAGTTTTTCCTTAGCATTGAAGTTGAGTTTTAATACCTTGGTTTTGAAAAGTCCCACCCAGGACCAAATACTTGTGCTAACATAAGGCGGCTTCGTGACGAGATGATTTTCGTATGATGGTAACTCGGCAGATCTGAAGATCCTCGGCAACTTCTTCCAGCTGCTACCAATATGGTACCTACGTCATTTCAAGCATTTTGTCTAGAAAGAAAGAAAGAAAAATATTTCAATTGGGACACGCATAGGAAATTCAAACAAAAAAAAAATGAAAAAGGAGCATTTAAAACTAACATAAAAAACAACAATAAACAAGTTAAAATAAAAGACTTGTGCGAGGCTAAAAAGGCTCCTAATAAATAAAGATATTAATAAAGCGCTCTTCCTCTCTCTCAACTTATTTAAAAATTTGCTGTGCCCGACAGGGTCCATAATTGTTTCTATTATATTTTATTTACCATCTGTAAGTGTACATTTTTTTATTGCAATAAACGATTTGAGATTTATTTAAAAATAAACCGTGGCGCTGGTATTCTACGATTTGCAACGCATCAGCAATCTTTTTGATATTGCAGATCTCCGGCAATTATCACTTTCCACCAAATAGGTGGCCGAAAACTTATAATGCAGATACCATCAACATTCTTAAAAAAAAACCCATCAGGAAGATCACAGAATAAACAGTAAAAAAGATAAGACATCCAAATCGATTATTATCCATCGGGCAGTGTGTCAGGAACCTATAACTTGACCATATCAGTCGTGCCGACTCGTAAGACATACCGGACCGGTTCGAGACAGGTTGTGACATACATACAAACTTTCTTCGGTTCAAAAAATTCGGCCCACGCTGGTGACAGATCTACTGAATACAATTAAAAATGGATTTTTTATTTGTAAAAGTATTTTAGTGTTTCTTTTGCGATGTTTTTTTTTTGGTTAATTTTGGCAGTCAAATATAATTACTTACTGCCTAATTACTGTCAGACTGATAAAATATACGCATATGTACTTAACGATATGAAGCTGTTATCGAAATGTTGTCTAGATTGACAGCCTCGGTAGTCTAGTGGATGCAAGGTTTGATCCTTGGGGGTGCTGCTGGATTTTTCCATTTGAAAGTTCTCAGTAGTAGCCCAGTCTCGATTTGTGGCAGGTTAATGGCTCCCGCAGACAGGTGCGACACGACAGCGCGATGGCACTCTTGTAGAAAAATGTCCATGAAATTGTTTTACTAGAGTCGTGGCGCGCTGTGGCGTCGCAACCTTAATGCCAATACGTTCGCCTTGTTGGCATATTTTCAGGGCAGGATATGGATCTAAAAACCTCTGCCTTCCGGCGAATACAGGCGTAATATTTTGATATGTAATATGGAAAGCAGAAAAGCCAAAACGTAAACTTCATCTATTATGATGCTAATTATTACTCATTTCAAGAGTCAATGCCCTCATTTCTAAAGTTAGTTAGTAGCGACTTCGTCTGCAATCCAGGACGAAAAGTAGCCTATGTTCTTACCCAGGTCACGGTCTATCTGTGTGCCAACTTTCATCCAAATTCGTGCAGTAGTTTTTGCGTGAAATAGTAATAAACATCCATCCATCCTCATATAATATTAGTAGGATAGGATAGGATAGGATTATCTGTAACAGATTTAATCATGAACTGTCTCGCAGCCGGTTTTTCATAAATACTTTTGATATGTTCTTATTAACCTGAATAAAAGTGGCGGTGCTTGGGGCCTCCCCATGTCCAGTAGTGGACGTCTTTCGACTGAAATGATTAACTTGAATACTAAGATATCTAGG
The DNA here is from genome assembly GCA_916610205.1 of Griposia aprilina. Classification (NCBI taxonomy): domain Eukaryota; kingdom Metazoa; phylum Arthropoda; class Insecta; order Lepidoptera; family Noctuidae; genus Griposia; species Griposia aprilina. Next base: position 2,898,501 of record OU744300.1, on the reverse strand, counting down.
TCCAAACTAAGGAGTGATAATGTGATCATGATTTTTGTTAATAGATCTATGCATCTTCGGGTGGCTGGGACAGACTGGATGCGGGAGGCAGAAAACAGGGTGTTGTGGCTGATTGGAAATGGCCTATGTTCAACAGTGAACTGCATAAGCTGTGAGGATTCGAACCAAATCAAATATAACCATTACAAATAAAATTATATAATTAAAATCACCTAAAACATACTAATTAACACCGTTTAGCTTGTAATACGTCGACGTAATTCTTGGCTAATGGTCGCTCGCTGCATTCCTGACATTTGAGCAACTATCACGCGGTCGGTTTATTAAAAGTTATATAAAAGCTATTAGAGGACAGAAATATAATATTATTATGTAGTGTGTGTCATGTTATTGATAAATATCGCCTTTATGATGTAATGGAATTATCATGAAAGGTGATTGTACGAGTCATGTATCCTAGATGGCACGCGCGCATTACATAGATCAGCACTTTTCTGTCGCCTTGCACAAATTATAGTGTAACGCGACAATAAACAAGCAGCATTCATAGTCAGCTGTACTCATTCACACAACAGTCATACAGCATTAGTTAAGTGGTAGTTAAATATATTCAATAAACCATCATCTTTGGCTATCCGTGACTTATCAAGTTATCATTCATGCTAACAACCGAGGTGTGGTGCGACCTAGTCAGCAGCGCATACTTTAGAGACTGTGACTTTCAGCTCGAATGAAATGAAGAGGATTTTATTTTATACTAGGTCAGGTCTTTTATTATAAACTGGCAAAACTTCACAGACGTGACTGGAATCGACACGAACTTGAAAATTATGAATTTATAAAATCATAATACATAATGGAAAATGGAATTCCTCAGTAGCAGCCCGGAGTCTGGATTTGTGCCCGGTTGTTGGCAATAGGCTCGCCCCCTATTACATGGGACTTAAACATAACTGGCGAAATGTGGGTGTATAGGTACACCTCTGCGTAATCCTTCGGGGAATACAGGCGTGATGTTATGTGTGTGTTATAATACATAATGAAAAATATGTGCCGTCAAACGGGGTGAATAGGAATGCAGGAGTGAATCGAGTTGAAACTCAATAAGGGATTTTAACATTGAAATAATATAGTTTGTGGTCAACAAGTGCACTTAATTTTTAATTATAATACTGTCAACACAAGAGTCCTTGTTGGCAACAAACTATATTGTTTCAATGTTAAAATCCCTTTTTAAGATTCAACTCGATTCACTCCTGCATTCCTATTCACCCCGTTTGACGGTATATATTTTATTTTATATACATAACTTCACACCTGTTTTCCCGGAAGGGTTAGACAGAGGTGTCCGGCAGCTGAAGGAACACGGGTGGGTTTTAGTTAGTAAGAGTCAGACACGCGCTCCCGCTCCGCCCAGAACGGGAGAAGTTATTTGATGATTACCCAACCAAAAAAAAAAAAATATGTTTACCTATAGTACACCCATATTTCGCCAGTTATGTTTAAGTCCCATGTAATAGGGGGCGAGCCTATTGCCATAACCCGGGCACAAATACTGGAATACCCCGGGCTGCTGATGAGAAATTCGTAATGGAAAAACCCAATAAAATAACACCTTGCCCGTCCAGGGAATCGAACCCCGGACCTCATACTCAGCTATAGGAAGTTATAGTTAGCTATAGTTTATATAGCAAGAAATTAAATTTTAAGAGTAGGTGGGATTTTGATCAAATTGAATGATGTGGCGAAACTTCACAGAAGGATGGGTAGGTATTTAAATCTAATAATAAAACGGAAAATATTTGATTATTCTGTCCAGTTGATGGCAATAGGCTCGACCCTCTATTACATGGGAATTTAAAAATAACTAGCGCAATGTGGGTGTATTATAGGTACATCTCAGCCTTGCCATTCAATGGTTACAAGCGTGATGTTTTGGGCTTATAATAACTCTTTTGCCATAAACACCGAACCTGGAACCTCACAGTCTGCCTAACCCAAACTGTACGAAAGGCTCAATAAGGTCAGTAAGCTACTCTAATCTAATAAGAACAAGCTGTAAAATAATTAGTTCATTCTAAGCTATCCGCGAGCTAACTCGTATAACTGTTGAAACCGATATTACATAAATTAGTTGTAGTTAATTATATTTTTAACCGACTTCACAAAAAGGAGGAGGTTCTCAATTCGTCTGTATGTTTTTTTTTTTTTTTTTTTTTTTTTTTTTTTTTTATGTGTGTTAGCTCATAACTTTTTTCTGGGTGAACCGATTTGGATGATTCTTTTTTTATTTGATAGGTGGTGCTTCACATGTGGTCCCATTTAAATTTGATCAAGGTCTGACCAGTAGTTTTTGAGTTATCCTTAATACTGCAGATTTTTTCGACTTAGTTTATATGGATGATGTGTTAATAATTTCCTGTCACTGTTATTTACACACCAAGTAGTGGTATACGAATTTGTGTGGGGTAGGTACCGCAACTAAAAAGTGAAAAATAAAAACTTTTTTGCAAAAAAACAACCGACTTCCAAAAAAAACACTAAAAGACGTGAAAAATAACTTTAATTTCGGAAGTCGGTGGCCAAACACGAAAATACAAAACCAAAGGCACCGACTTCCGAAATTAAAGTTATTTTTCACGTCTTTTAGTGTTTTTTTTGGAAGTCGGTTGTTTTTTTGCAAAAAAGTTTTTATGGTTGTATACCGTTTAGTTCTATTGAATATTGGACATGATTTATACGGAATTTGTGTGACCCGATTGGATGATTTTTGGCGAATAAAGGCTCGATCAAACTGCTGTTAAAGCAGTGCACTCGCACTGCTGTTTGAAGGAGCCTTTATAATGTAGATTCTAGACGCCTCGTTGGGTTAGTTATTGCAAGCGCTTCTTCTAATCATGAGGTCCTGGGTTCGATTCTCGGGTCGGGCAAAGTTATATTGGGCTTTTCTATCAAGAATTTCTCAGTAACAGCCCGGGGTCTGAATTTGTGCCCGGTTGATGGCAATGGGCTCGCCCCCTATTACATGGGACTTAAACATAAATGGTGAAATGAGGGTTTACCTACTACCTACCTACAGGGTACACCTATAGAGGAGTGAGGAACAGGGTGTAAAGTTTACTCATACTCTATAGAAAAGAGAGGATCCTCCGACCAGACGGGTGTCGTGTCTGGTGGGCAACTGCCCGACGTTTGATATCGGGACGTTGTATTATATGCTAGTTGCGCGGTAAACTCTGCTTGCGCGATGCAGGATTTTGCGTGACGTCAGTGTGACGCGTAGCTCGCATGTGGCGTTGTAGATGCCGTTACAAATGTAAAAATATTTGATTATTGTGTCCGGTTGATGGCAATTGGCTCGCCCCCTATTACATGGGACTTCAACATTACTGGCGAAATGAGTGTGTACTGTAGGTACACGTCTGCCTAACCTTTCGGGGATTACAGGCGTGATGTTATGTTACATTATTCTAGATTATGTTCGTACGTAAGCACCAACGACCGACGGTCATACGTCAAAGTCATAAGTAATTTATTCATTTGTTTAACTTAAGTACAATAACAGGTAATGGCCTATAGAAAGATAATGAAGAGTGCGCTATGTGATGCCAGAGGGCGGACAAACGTGTATAATCGAAACTCAAACTCAAAGTATTTATTTCAAATTTCACAGGCACTTTAGAATTGTCAAGGGGTCGGTCAGTCAGAAAAATTAAGCTAGTTGCCCATTCCAAAGCGTAGAACGAGAAGAACGGGCAAGTAACTCCATGGACACTCTTTCAAATCAACATATTATAGTTACAAAAAAAAATTGGTTACAACATTCATGTTGAATTCGATGTGAGAACGATTTAGAAAGACGTGCACGTTAAAAGCGTCCGTAATAAAAGATAAAAACAAAAAAAAGTAAACAATTCAGAAATTAAAATAAGCCGTGGCAGCTAAGAGATGACCAGTCCCTCCTGACGGCGCCCGTTCACGAACATGACCGATAATCAACTTATAATAGCCGGGCTCATTAATACCTGTAGTCATTTTTTTAAGGTTCCTTACATTTACTATCTGTAATAATCTGTTTGTCTGTCATAGGGCTGATCTTATTAAAATTAGGTAGCCAATTAAAATGTTCACAGAATACACATACATAAAATCATGCCGTCTTCCCATGGGGGTAGGCAGAAACTACAGACCGCCACCTGCTACGATCCGTACATACTCCTTTTCCATCACAGAATAAGTGTTACTATTAAAGTTTTCGTGATAAGGAACCTTTAGTGCACGGGTCTGACTCGCACTTGGCCGGGTGTGAGAATCAAACTCACATCTTAGGATAGTATGGCTTGGCCACTGTCCTAATCGATCATCCGATGACGCTAAAACGTGATCGACTTTCACAGCTTAACCAGTGCTACCTCTAATCTCTGATTTATACCAATTAGAAAACCATAAATTCCACACCAGTTTTCCAATAATATCATCACTAAATACCCATAGACAGTAAAAATCACGGTTCCAAACAAAATCATAGAGAAATCTTTAATTGATGCTATAAAAATAGTTTTGTATCCGAAATTGATGTTAAGGATTAAAATATTCGTGGTATTTTGTAACCAGTTCTTAAAAGTCCGAACTGGTATATTGCTGGTATTGTTACTATCAATATTTCAATAGGTCGGGTTTGCAAGGTGTGGTATATTCATTTCCTAGATGTCCTACAAGTTGGTAACACTGTGATCCTGTTTTATGTTGTGTTGTGTGTGTGTGTACACTGTGTGTATGTGTGTGTGTGTGTGTGTGTGAACACTGTGTGTATGTATGTTGTGTGTGTGTGTGTACACTGTGTGTATGGGTGTTGTGTGTGTGTGTGTGTACACTGTGTGTATGGGTGTTGTGTGTGTGTATTACTATTGGTAGATGATCCATAGGCATGTTTGACTAGTTCTTAGATAAGTAATAATTCAGTAATCATCCATATTCGTAGTTATTGGTATGTTTAGTCACCGTTAAGGCGGTACCCCGACCAAAACCTTGCCATAGTGCGTTATTCAGAGGCTATCAACTCATTCACTATGGATAATAAACTATATCTAAAAGCAAATTATTAATGTTCGATATCCTATCAACACATTCCACGTTCTTATTTGTTTTTATGTGTTATAAATACATTTAAAATCTCCTTGTAAAAAAGTGCCTAAAATTATTGATTGCATGCATCTATTGCTAATGGTGACGTTCTATTAATTTGAGAATAACACTAATGGATAGATAATTTAAAAATCTAAATAAAACACGTTTTATTTTATCTCAAAACATCGCTTGTCTTTTTTTATTAAAATTATTTCAATTTTTTGTGAATTTTATGATAAATGAGCATGCGCAGGGAACGAGACAGACCGAGACTCAGCAACGGTACAGAGAAGGACCGAACGCTCAAGGTCGTTTGGTCGGGGAAGCGCCTTAACTGCCCGTTGGTCTCCTGGTCGCGAGCGCCACTGCTGAGCATGAGGTCCTGGGTTCGATTCCCAGGTCCGCAAAAGTGTTATTGGGTTTTTCCATTAGGAATATCTCAGCAACAGCCCGAATTTAGAAAGTTGGCGGTGTGATACCCCCATGGCTCGGTGCGCACGTTAAAGGTACAAGTCCGTAGCTGACTGCAGGCAGCAGCAGCAGGCGACGTGTAGCCGCGACACTACTGGTTTTTAAGTATTTCTATGAAAACGACGTGTCGCTAACAACGGAAGGTATTTCATAGAAATGTGTCTGGACTACGCGGACTAGTAACTTTAGCTGTTGGTCCTGCGCCTGATCTCTCTCCAGTCGTGTCGGATTGCCCTCCGATCGGACTATGAGAGTGAGGGTAGAGAGTGCACCTGTGTCTTGGTAAACTCTTGAGCAATATATTACCCGCGTAGATGGCTAGTCACCGTTGAGATTGGCCTCCATGACCGAAATTCGGTATGGATAACTATTATTATTCATAAGCAAAATTAATTCTACTTTACACGTGATTCATCATCATAATTTTAGCTGAATGATGTCTACTGCTGGACCTCGGCACAGACTGTGACCTAGGCCTCTCCCAAGCGTCGCCAAATGGAACACTGCTGGACCTAGGTGCAGCCTGTGACCTAGGCCCCCAAGCGTCACCACATTGACCGACCCTGTGCTTCTTGCATCCACCGGAGCTACATATATTTCGTAAACAACTTATAAAGAAGATAAATGAATAGATAAATCATTTATTCAGTGCACACAAAAGACAGCACAACACAAGACAAAGCACAATTAAATGATAATAAATTAAATGAATATATAAAACCAAGGTGCCAACATAAAAACTTTTTTTTTTTTTTTTTTTTAAATGTCACTATGACATACTTTAAATCAAAATAATGAATACATACAGTGTGGTGTGCGTCTCAAGGTTGAACCAGCTGTGAGTCCAGCTCAGAAGTTAATTAAGTAGTACTAATAATTAGTTAGTTAAGTTATTTATTCGGTAGTTTCAAGTATGCTGAAGTCGTAGGTACCTACTTCCTTGCCAGGACAATTTAGATTGCCATCGATACGCTAAGAAGTCTGCCAGTCAAACATTGTTGGTTTACACGATTCAAGTTATACTGATTTCAGCATTAGCTGAAGAAAGCTTGTCTAATCTATAGGTTTGAAGTAAAATGCTGTCTAGACTTTAAAAGCTTGTCGAAAAATCACGGGAAACATATTGATTCTGATTCTAAACTACTAACTAAAAGTACAGCTACTTATGGTAGGGTTATATCTCTGCCTACCCCGCATTTCTAAACCAGTAAACACATACCTATAGATTTCGGTGTGTTAACGTTTGGCAAATGCTTGGCACGCATGAATGTGGAATAGTTTGGTGGAGCGTAGAGAGGTGTTCTATGTTCTGTAGGACGACAAATAACGAGGACGCGAGATGTTGTGTACGAGGAGCGAGTGGGTTTGATACTGTAAAGATTATGATTGTTTTTGTTGGGTGTAGAGAAAAATTGTCATGCGTGACATTGACATATGGTGTGGTTTATTTTGGTAATATATATTGCTGTGATTTCAATGTTTATCTTTGAATAAGATGATTTTTAAATGTGTGATATATGTTTTCCTTTTTTTGTCTGCGTAACCATAGATCGTATTTTTTGTTCAACAGACTTTTCTTTTTGACAAAATTAAAGGAAAATGGGTTTAATTACTGCAATATTTAACTGTTTGATGGACCACTATAATTTCAAAATTTCATTTCTACTTCTATTGAATTCCATTCGGTAATTCGGTGAAAGCGTTGAAGCATGAAATGAACACACGTTAATCGTACCTAATGTCAAGAATCCGAGTTTCTACACTCTATTTACGTTAATTTCACCAAATATTTCCAACAATCATAAATCAAGCAATGATTTATTAATAGACAATATAAGTACGACATTTGAAACAATTCGATAAGAAAGCCTAATCTCATTACTTAACAGGTTTGGTCCTCTGATTTTTTCGAAGAATTTTAGAAAAAGAAAATAAAAAAGAAGGATGGGAAGAAGAATTCTTCCATCTCAGTTTTTTCTTTCAGGTTTAAAGTTTTTTGTTGCTCCAGAGCAACAAAAACCTAACCCCCCCCCTAATAAAATAACAAATTATTTTATACATATTTATAGGTTCTACTGTTTAATTAATGTTGATTTTATATAAAGATAGCAAAATAATCTCTCAATGTCTATAATTTATTGCGGTGTCACATTGGGCTAATCGGAGACCATTTATAATGTAAGTAAGTAGCTACAAGTAAAGTTAAAATCAAGTTTATTATTTCTCAAATGTTCAAAGTCAAAATCAAATCATTTATTTCATATAGGCACATAAAAGGCACTTTTGAACGTCAACGATAACATTAAATAAAATATAATTGATTCTAGTCGCCCCTTCCAAAAGGTAGTTTCGTATGGAGCAGAATGGGGAAGACACTCCACCGTTACTCTTTTAAAACGTTTTACAATATTTTGTATACATTAATTATAATGTGAAGACTATATCTAGAATAAAATTATTATAAGTACCACAATAGGTAATAATAATTAAAAATGTAGCAATTATTGATAAATTAATTATGTGATAGATACATGGTGCTCACATATTTACAAACATGTAAAAGTATACGATTTCACTAAAATTTTAAGAAGTAATAAGTCAGTTCGTGAGTTAAAGTAGTCACAGAATGTAAATCAATGTCGTATAAATAATAAATTATACAATTAAATTAGCAACTAGTATGATTTTGTCTAGACTCTAGATTGTCCTATGGAGCAGGACCAGCATGTTTCCAAGCATTCTTATCTGGGATATAATCCTGTAATTCGTAATGCTTTACAAAGTGTACTTTTTATATGAGTTTTTAATTTTCTTCTGTTTATTTGCAATACCTATATCACTGGATATTATTTGTAACATTTAACACAGTACCCCATAAAATATTTATGTAATCCGAAAAATTATTGGTCTATTTTATCCTAATTTCTACTATTAAAAAAATATGTCTATCACTTATTTTATTAAAATTATGTAGATTATTTCTTACATACGTAATATTTTCATAAATAAATTGGCAAAGTACCGTTATAATATTAATCTTTTTAAATAATTGCCTGAGAGATTCACGGCGCGGCGACGTAGATTATAAATGGCTCTGACAGCTCTTTTGCAAAATAAAGATGGATTCAATGTCAGTAGCCTGACCCCACAGTAAAATGCCATAGGATAGTAGGTATAGCAACTTAAATCTACAGCTAAACTTATACGTTTTCTTAATATAATTATTGTTATAAGAATTAAAGAAGCCTTACTAGACAAGTTCATGGAGAAATATTCACAAAACAATGAAACGAGCGTGAATTTCCGTAATTATATTTAGTTTGTACACACGGCTACACATCAAGCCATACATTTCCAGTTTACGCTGACCTCGCATTGCACGGAAATCCTATACAATGCGAGATGAGCTTATACTGGAAATGTATAGCTTGATGTGTAGCCGTGTGTACAACAAACCGGCAATGTTACCTTCCTAACAGTAACTAATTACTTCTGTTGGTATGAGGCGGTGATTTGAAACGTTTAACAAGTTTTCGGTAATGATCTTTAATTTTTAGTTAATGACGTTGTTGAAAACCATCTTAATTATGAATGTAATTAGGTTTTTTTCCATTAAACATACGTGTGCGTCGTTATTAGATGAAGAAGTTTGAATGAAGTTACCATTTAATAAACACTTCACAATTAGTAAAATAGCCAGCATTTCACAAAACAATTTGTCCAATATTGATCAAAGTATCAAGATCGCTAAGTTCATCTAAAAATAAGTAAAGGTGAGGTGCTCAGACGCAGCGAGTGACGTGTCTTCTCACTTCTCTTCCTTCAGTTAACCGCGAGCCGCCGCGCCAGATGGACGCACGTTCTTGACAGTTCTCAACGAAATACATTACTAATTTACTAATTGGTGTCGCTAACTAACTGTGTTTGTTCTACAAAACATTTTTAAACACATTATATTGTTATAAAATCAAACTTTTCGGTAAGTTTTGTGTAGAAAAGTCTTGTTTTCAAGGACAGTGTTACAACAGATTTGTAAGAATATTTCGAGTGTTTTTTTGGTAACAATTTCTGTTCGATTCCGGGATTGCCATTGTGGATTGAAAAGGTTAGTTACAAAACAGTTTACTTAATCTTATTGATTCGTTAATAGTTTTAGTTCGTAGCTAAGCTGTGTGGTGAACTTAGTAACTTAGTACAGTTAACTTAGACGGAACTTAACTATTTGAATGTGTGTGTGTGCTGTGTGTTAAAAGCCATTTTCTCTGAAGAGAATTGTGTTTTAAGTTAAGACTCGAAGGTCAATGAATGAAATAACATTACAAAAAAACTGTTTTAAAGATGTTTCAGTGAAGAAGGTTATTAACCCTACTATTGTGGTGATTGTAACCTTATTGTCTTTACGACTTAAAACTCAGAAAGTGAAGTTAATTCACAGACTCGAAATCTACGTTTTCTCAAGGATAATGTACGGAAACTGGGCCAAGTTTTAATTGAAGTCAGAATTTTAACTTTCACACGAGTAAAAGTGAAGAAATTGTCGTTTGCGAATGTCAATACAAGTTTTGGGGCCGTTTAGGTGTTGTATGGCAAATTGAGGCGATTGCCTATCGGATACGCCGGTTTTGAAATTAGCGGATTAAGATTCTTCGATCGCTCTATTGTGAGTTTTTGACTACAGTGAAATTTTAGGGTTAATCGATTTTGTGAGGAGATGAATTATACCTACTTCAGAATAGAATAGAATAGAATACTCTTTATTATGTACACCATCAAAATTACAGATATAAATGTAGAAATTTTACATAGGGTGACACAATGGGCGGTCTTATCACTAAAAGCGATATTTTACAGACAACCTTTTGACGGATTAAAGGGAGAAGGAGAGAGAGTACTGCAGGTAGTCAGTGGTGTACCAATTACATATACAATAAATACATAAAACATATGCTTATCTAACAAGAACAAGGAAACTAAATGTAATGATGATGTTTAAGGAGAGAGGAAGTGTTTTTTAACCAGAATTTTAAAAGTGGACATAGTTTGAGGACACCTTACCGACACGCTTCAGCTGCTTAAGCAATGTTTGGCTTAGTAATAAATTCCTAGACAGAGACGCTTTTAGAGCTAGTGGTAATTTAGGTACAATTAGACGTTGCAAAATTCTACATTGAAGTAGATTTCACGATCTGTCTGTAGCAAAGCCGACCGAAAGTTATTTCGATTATCTAGCCTAGATACCTATTATGACATAGGTTGCTGGAATTTCATAATTTAATTTGAAACAAAACGCAAATTGCAATATAATCCTTCTCTCAAAGTTTGACTTAGAACTTGCTTTGGTAGTAAGCGAATTTTTTGTCACTTAAACAAACTTTTTTATTAGTAAACTGACTCTAATCATGTAGACAGCCACTTCATTAAATACTTTTAATTTAAGTAATTGTTTACACTTTCATGTCTCTAAATTCATGCCTTCTCCTAATTACTGGAACCGTGTGAACAGAGCTTTACCTTCTTAAGTAAATTCTCATAAAATACGGAAGTCTAAAGGTTTTCTCTTCGCCTATAGCTAATAGGAAATGGTTACAATAACCGTACCCGATGGAATTAGCATACTTGTGGACAAACTGGTTAATTTGAACGAATCAACCGTTCAGGGCTGCGACGTGTGACTCTCAATAAAATGGTTGCTAGTGTTAGTTGCTGAGCAACCTGGTTCGCTTTATTAATAATACATATTAAGCAACGTAGATAAATAATTAAAGGCTTCGCTTAGAGTAATTTGCTCAGTTTTTTTATTTATTCCCTGTTCTTGAGAAAACTTAGTTCGGATTTTTAGAAGCTGAAAGTGTTTCAAATAAATAGACAAACTTAATATAAATAATATTGCTAAGGATAATATTTAGAAAGTAGTCTAGTACCCTAAAACTTTCCTACATACCTAAGTGAGTACCTAGTTAGACATGGAATTAAGTTACGTCAACATTTTCAGGTGCAACTTTGTTGCAACTTCACTTCGAGCTCATTAATAAATTATGAGGGTAGATGTTTCTTAGGCGAGTTCACCATATGGGCTCAATTAACTTAGCCTATCACAGTCCACTTCTGGACAAAGGCCTCTTCCAGGCTGCGATAAAACACCCTGTCCTCTGCCTTCCACATCCAGTCTGTCTCAGCCACCTTCTTAAGGTCGTTGGTCCATCCATCTAGCTGGGGGGCGTCCGATATTACGAAAAAAAAAACAATTTCTAAACTATTATCTTGTGTCAAGAAAAAAACCTAAAACTCTGTTTAGGTACCCCCTATTAAAATAAGCAGAAAAAGATACAATATATTACATTATTTCCGTATACCTCATAAGTGAATCTTAATGAGCGATAATGAAATAATTAACGATTCTTGCATATACGTACTTACGTCTTCTTGCAAGTCGGTATACGACCATAAATCATTGGTTCTATTTTAATTGCTAAGTTGGTATGTTACGGAGTGTCTACTGTCTATGGCTTCAGTAGTGCGTAAATATATGTACTACATTAAACCGAATAAAATAAACGAAAGTTAGTCTGTCTGTCAGTCTAGTACCTAGGTTTTACGGCAAAACAGTTGAACCAATTTTGATGAATTTTGTTTGAAACATCCAAGACACGCGATTTCTCCGTGAAAAAGGTAATTCCTGTGGTACTTTTTTATTTATATACAGTTTAGTTCTTTGTGCACACAAGTTCATTCATCTGGGACAGTATATACGTACTACAACTAATACTATTCTTGTCGTCAAGCAGAAATATTGTGTCTCGGATCGAAGTGGGTTTCGCTCAAATTAGGGGCATAACTGACAGGTTTAACACATTTTAACTTCATCTTCAAACCCCCAATCCATCAGCAACTCCCTTGATTTTGCAAGTGTCTTTATCTAAAGGTGCCAATAACCACTTTCCATCAGGTGGACTATCAACAAAAAACTGTTACGCATTTTTCTTCTTTTTTACAAACTGTACAAGTCATAAATCTTCATTCTTTTTAAAGACTTCTTCTTCAATTTCCTGTTACTTTGGACTTTCTCTATCAAGCCTACGACTTGTGTAGTATGAATATACATAATATTACACATTATGACTAGCCCCCTTTAGTCATAGCGTGATAACTTATCATTAATACGATTTCGTCGAAGGATTTCTATAGTGAAAGTTACATTTGAATTGATCTAGTCTTTTCTTCTTGTTATTTTGACGTTTGGTTTTAAAATTGGGTGGGCAGAATTGTGAGTGGTATGTAGTCTGTATCTTTTTCCCGGATACAAACACGATACAGGTGCAGTTTTCGAATATAATTTTAAGATGCCAACTAAAATAGTAATAAATACTTACAGCAAAATGGTAATTTGGTCAAAGGAAAAAATGTGTCTGATTTTGTGGGAAATTAATCTTTCGCCAGAAAACAAATCCGATCATTTGTTCTCATTGATGGTAAAACCAGTTTTTATACATTTTGTGTTGATGGTAAAAACCATTTTTTTATATTTTATGTAAGTACAACGTGTGTTTTCAACCAATAACGAAGTGTAATTCTGAGCAATATACTAGCACACAAAGTAAACATGACGTAGTTAGTTCAAACAGCAATAATTTAAACTGTGTAACTTCATTAGTGCTGCAACTTGTTTGTCTTATTAAGTGATCGTTCACGCCTCTTTGTGCATTGGTTCGACATTTTGTGTGTACAAAGTTATTTTGTACGGCCAACAAAATAGTTTGTAAGAAGGCAAAACGATTAATATTTGAATGCACTGTCGCGTTTTGGATCGTAATTTTATGCAAATTGTTTTTCATCTTAGATTTTCTTAACTCTGGGAAAATGTCTTTTCCATAGCCATGTTTTGCCTTTCCAGCGAATTTTTCATGAACGCTTCAGTGAACACCACAAAGTCTCCTAAAGTGCAGACAATAATAAAATAAACAAACATCACGCCCGTTTTACCCAAAGGATTAGGCAGAGGTGACCTATAGTGGGTGCACCCACATTACACAATTTTGCATAATAACTTTTTTGTTTGAAATAAGGAAGGTAGAAAAAATAGCGAAAAAATAAGTTTTAGTTATTTGCGGCCATAGTCTTTAATTTGTGGACTGTACGTACGGATATTGTAAGTACATTGTGTTGATCGATCGTTGGTGGACTGAGGTATGCATGAGACATTGACTGGTGATAGCAAGGTCGCGGGTTCAAGCTGAACCCAAGACTTTTGTTTATTTTATTCGACACTTAGGATGGGGTAGCACAAACTCTTAATAGTAACTTAAAACGAATACTTAGGTACTATTTTTAAATCAAGCATTTTAGTGAGATTGTAAATGTAGATATAAAATACCATATTTCATAAGTACACATAACATACATAACATCACGCCTGTATTCCCCGAAGGGTTAGGCAGAGGTATACCTATAGCACACCCACATTTCGCCAGTAAGATAAGCCAATTTTGATAAGTAATTAACAGTTTATTGATTGGAGGGGTAAGGAATTCATTGTTGAGTGCCAAGTCCAACGGAGTAATTGCATAACACACTAACAATTGCAATGTCTTTCATTTTGACAATTCGACAACCTTCATTGCGTTATTTACATTATCGACTAGACAATTTTTTCAAACATATGAAGCAATGTGTTAGTAATGTCAATCAAAATCCTTCTGATTCTGAAAGTAAGTGTGTAAAGCAATTAGGGTGATTATTATCAGACATAATTGTCGTTTTTAGTTGCAATTGGATATTTGTGGTGAATAAAATAATTTTATTCTGCTCCACTTTTAATTCATTATAGTTAATACGCCTTCCGTATTAAATTTAGTTCAGTTTAGCAGTTGATCTTGAACTCAAAGACATTAAGAGACAGTTAAATACTCGTGAATTTTAGTTCAAGAACGTCTAGTTCAGTTAGAATGTCAGCAGGTGATCAAAAGGTTGTGGGTTTAAATCGCTTGTTCCCAACGAGTCACACCTCAACGGGTAACAGTGTGACTCGTTGGGAATGTTTTGGATAATAATTCCCAACGAGTCACAGTTACTGTTACACTGTTACTCGTTGGGATGATCCCACCTTGATTTAGGGTATCATTTAAGCTATCACCAATTTAATTAGTTTTGTGTTTCTTAAATAATAGGGTTTGTCCTCAAAATAGTAGATCTGTCACCAAAATGTAGTCACCAAACAATGCAAAATCAGTTCCACAATAAATCACCTAAAATCCTGAGATATAAGGTCTAGTACCAAATAAATGTTTTTGTATGTATTATAATAGGTGTGTCCTAATAAGTATTTCAACAATAATGAGGCGTAGCCGACGGAGTCCCGCTTCGCGGGACTCCTACTTCTGGGCGGTTTAAAAAAAAATAACCACGAAGGGGACGGCGGGGTCTTTCAGACCCCGCCGTCCCCTTCTAACCTAACCTGTCCGAGTCGGGGTGCCCCAAGTTGTACCAAATACCTGGGAACAATTTTTGTTTATCTGAGAACGAAAATATTTCGTGGCGATAGATGATATAGTAACAGTGAAACAGTAACTGTGACTCGTTGGGAATTATTATCCAAAACATTCCCAACGAGTCACACTGTTACCCGTTGAGGTGTGACTCGTTGGGAACAAGCTGTTTAAATCCTGTCTGATGAACTTTGTTAAAGAAGTTTAGGTCATTTGGCAACGATACTTCAGAAAGATATTTAAAAATACATTTAGTCAGCAAGTTTAGATTTCTGTTTTAGAATTTTTGAAACTGTTAACTGAGTAGGTTTTCTAGAAATTGACAGATGGAGGAATTGTCTTAAGAAAAGGTGGTTTTAATAGGAAATTAAAGAATACCTGTAAGATTGTAGATAACAAAAATCTAATAATACTCGTAATAATAATAATAATTGTTTTATTGTCAGGCAACTGAGGCCCATAGATAAAATACACAAATTACAAAATAACAAACTAATACATAATAAAACTAAAACTCGTGTTAATAAATATTGCTTAAAACTATGTTAGTAGCACTTCACTTCACTAGCTAATAACATATAACATAACGTTATGACGCCTGTAATTCCCGAAGGGTTAAGCAGAGGTGTGCTTATATAGCATACCCACATTTCGACAGTTATGTTTAAGTACCATGTAACAGGGGTGAGCCTATTGCCATCTACCGGGCACAAATCAAGACTTGAAGTATCAGGTCCCATCCAAAAGTATCAGGTATCCAATGGAATAGCAATGAAGGCCATAAAATTCGACACACATACATTCTACATTTATATCTGTAATTTTTATGGTGTACATAATAAAGAGTATTCTATTCTACTCTAATACCCAAAATTCCAGATGGAAAAACCCAATAACACTGCCCGACCTGGAGATCGAACCCAGGACCTCACGCTTAACAGTAGGGCTTGCGACCACTAGACCAATGAGACAGTCGACTAATGACAGGAAAATGCAATATTACCAGCATATCCTACTAGAGAACATCCTGTTCTACATATTCCTCCACCAAAATTGTAACAGCAGTACAAGTATCCAGCTTCAAATAATTATTCATAAGAATTTGTATAAGGGCTTACCCCTTTGGCATCACAGCAAGGAATTTTTATGCGACAAATAGGAATATAACTTAATAGTATAACAATAAAATTGAAATTTCAATGATAATGCCTAGGGACGTCGCGACATGCCTAAGGATACCGCGGCATCGTTGTCGTCAGTATGAGCTTGCATGTAATGATGCCGAAGGATCCCCTGCCGTGCCGCGCCACTAGTAGGCGCAGGCCTTAAAGGACGCATATTGGCAATTCCTACATACTTTGTTCTTCAAACTAACTACGGACCCCACTAGACTTAAAACATATTTCACTCTATATAATCAAAATTAAATTAACTCATTCGAAACAACTATAAAAACCTCACAAATGAAAAGAAAATCGATTCATTGTAACACTCGAACGACACGTAAATAAAAACAAATTCAGGAATTTTGTTTGTTTGTTTATAAAGATAAATCGATCAGTGTTGTTGATTGATAGAAAGTGTGGATGTTGATAGACAGGGCAATATCACATGCATTGAACTGGTTATCAAATGGCTATGACATTCTTTGCACTAATATTTATAAAAACGAAAGAAAAAATGTTATGTTGTTTTTTTGTAAATTGTTGTTGTTATCAATTACTAGATGTCGCCCGAGATTTCGTCTGTGTGTATTTTGGTATTTGATGATTTTTTTAATACAAATATCCAGAATGAAAGTAACCTATGTCCTTCTCAGGTTATCTGTCAAGTTTAATAGCAATCGGTTCAGTTGTTTGGGCGTGAAAAGGTAACAGACAGACAGGCAGGATGGGGGGGGGGGGGGGGTTACTTTCACGTTTATAATATTATAGTATGCAAGTATGGGTTAATTACGTTAATTTATGGATACATACATAAAGGGGCAGGTTGTCCTGTTACAGATACACGTTATTGATAAGAATCCCCTGTTATATAACGCGCACAAAGAAATAGTTTGCAACTTATCAACGGTAAACCGGAAACCCGGCTCATTATGAACGCACCATGGCCTATATTGATAACTAGGTACTATAGAACATTTTGCAAGTACCCTATAACGATTACTTAATATACCGATTTTATTTATTTCGTTGTTTTAGATAAAATGTTTTTTTTTATTTATTTGAACGCTTTTTTCATGTCAGGGCCCAGGAGTGACCATGATTCAGAACTATTTTCTTTCGTTCATACTTTAACCAAAGATGTGACCAAATTTTTAGTTTAAATTACCAAAATCAAGCCGACGATGTGGTAGAGGATATTACGAATATACTATGACTTTACATTCCGCTTAAGATTAACTTACACCCCTTTATTTATAAACGTTGCTTTAAGTTAAGTAGTGATTGCAACTATTTAACCATATTTTTTTGATGTTTAAACGCCTCTTAAATTTAAACAACGTTTATAAATAAACCCCATAATGCCAATAATAATACACAGTCACGTAAGCATAGCTAGTTTTAGCCATAAACATATATATTTTTGAATACTAGAATTATGTGATCAACATTTACACATTACCTAGTCATTTTAGTATCGCTGAACAAAAGACATCAACGCGGGTGTTCATATAAAATTTTCATCACCATTTCAATTAATTCAAATTAAATGTGAATTTCACAGATCAATCCGCTCGCAAACTTCTACTGTCTCATACGAGCAGAATGCATTAAACATAATATTTTTTCATTATTAAATATCGTAAACATTTCCACAATTTAAATCATGTAAACTTACAAATAAAGATGAGCAATACCGACGGTAATAATAATAAACATTGCTTGAACATTATAATTATTTATAATTAAGCCTTAGTTATAGGCCAACAGTCTACATAATATAATACATGGTGAGCGTGCCACGCGTGACAGGAAGGGCACGAACCGCCCGTGTTTATTAAACAGGGTGTTAGCGTTCGCGAAGATTGTAGTTAAGCTGAACCTTCTTGATACTTGCTATTTTTTTTACGTATATTCTGTCCCTTTCCTAATGCCTGAAAGATTAGCTGAAGTTGTGGTGAAAATAGTAGCCAATCAGGAAGGTGGTAATGATAAACTGTAGATATTCATTATTTAAAAGATCCTTTTTTTTCATTGACATATTTATATTACAGGATTGTAATTAGCTCTCTTGTAAGAAAACAACTTTTTGGAACCGTGCAACTAAATTCTTGATCTTTTATACGTAAAAGAGGAGAAATAAAATTTAAGAGGTTGAAAAGAAAACGGAAACTAGACAATATTTCGATCTTAAAGATACCTAATACAACTTTCCTAAAAGTATAACATTCCTAGACTTCTAAAGCCATAAAGTTTGTCATAATTTCGCGAGTCACAATCTGATCATCAGTTTAGTGTTGTGTTGAAAGTTGTAGAACATGCAACATTACGCCCACTCGCTGTGGACGCCACTTTCTTTCACACGATATGATTCGACTTGGACATGTAAAATATTTGAGTGTGTGGTTTAATAAAATATCATAACATCAATCCTCGTTTACCCGAAGGTTTGGGTACCTATAGTACACCTAAATTTCGCCAGTTATTTTAAACTTCCATGTAATAGGGGGAGCCTATTGCCATCAACCAGGAACAGAGAAAAAAGACAAAAGAAGTCTATAAATGACTACAGGTTTTCATAACCTACCTAGGAAAGCAGTACTCACCCACACGATTGCAAATAAAGTACTTACTAGCTTTTGCCCGCGGCTTCGCTCGCGTTAGTTTAGACTTTGACGATCAATTCGGGTTATAATTCAATCATGATTCGTAAAACACGTGGCGCCATCTATTACCATAAGAACGTTATTGTTGTTTTCCTCGGGAACAGTATTTTTTTTCGGAATGAAAGGTACCCTATGTCCGTTTCTGTATACCTGACAACGTATATGCAAAATTTCAGGATGATCGGTTCTGTGGTTTAGGCATGAAAAGGTAACAAACCAACTTACTTTCGCATTTGTAATATTAGTTAGGATTTAGTTAAACTGTTTTGTTAACATGTAGTACTATAGTCCTTATTTTTTACTAAATAAATATTACATTATATTAAATTTTCGTGCTGATGGTGACCCGCCAGTTAATAAAATCAAAAGCAAGTTCCAAACCTAGCATGAACCAGTGTGACCTATCCAATGTTGTACCTTCTAAGAAAGTCTTAGAATTAATGGTCCATAATCACGAACACGCAGCGCGAAAATTCTTGTAGATTATTTTTTTCTTGTAAAATAGGCTTATTCTCTGCAATGGTGAAATTATACACATGTATGAAGAATGACCAGCAGCTGTTTGTCTATGTGCCTCATATATCTTGATTAATTTTTGACTTGACTCATTTTATCTAAAGATACTGGCCGAACAATTTCTGTTAAATAAATTTAAATCAATAAAAAATTAAATCTGTCTAAATTTGATAAACTTAATACTAGACGTCACCAAAGCACACTAAAATCAAAAAAACACAATACTGCACTTTTCTCAAAGAGTTGTCTTGGCATGGGTCCAAAGATTTACAATAAACTACCAAAAACTTTAAAGAGCATGACCAACATAAACCATTTTAAATCGCAACTTAAGAAATTCTTGATTGAAAAGGCTTACTACTCTATCAATGAGTTTTTCGATGATAGAAGCATAAAATAAAAAATGTCCGATCCACATGTTATTCTATCTTGTTTACGATGTTACTTGTTTGAAACCGTTTTATTTAGTTTTTTTTTTTTTTTTAATCCTTTACACCTAATTTGTACGCCTTGCAAGGCAAAACATAGTGATACAACACAAATTTTATACCATGTACCTTATTACCTATGTTCGACAAATAAATTACTTTGACTTTGACTTTGAATTTTTTGTAGTTTTTATTCTGTATTGTTTTCCAGACCTCTCATACTCTAAGGATATAACTCTTCCTTCGTTGGTCCTCGCTTGAACTACTGACGTCCCTTATACGCCTTTTTTTACAAATTATACTACGTTTCTTTCCAATACTTAGTTGTTAGAGAATGACTACAAATAAATAAACTATAATTGACATTTCGACCACCCCTGACTCACATAAAAATGTTCCATTTGAATCTCTACGAAGCTCAACTAGTCTCAAATTACTACAGACGATTGTAAACTCTATCTCAACTGATTAAGATTACAATTCGCATTTGGCAGAATGTGAACCCACTAGAACATTATCATGAGCATATAATATGGAGTTGCACTTTTGCTTTTATTTTGTTTTAGCGATTGGATTTGAAACCTTATTTGTTGAGAGGTTCGGTTTAGTTTTCTTTGATATATTGTGGTTCTCCTAGACAATAAGCAGTTAGTAGTATGTAGTTAAATTATTCAAGTTTTATGAACGTTGTGTGTATTTCTACTTATACTAGTTTATCTATAGTTATGTTCCATTGTCTGGGAATCGAAGCAGAGATTACCAAGTACAAAAAAGTAAGTAGCAAAAATTTTTTTACAACGTTACTAGGATATTTTGGCGCGTGGCCAAAATCAGAACTAACGGTGCCACCTTGTTTTCTTTAACAATCTCTGTGACAATTTTACAAATGTTTACCAACATCAACCGCCTGTAAATTCAGACGCCAGAATGTCGTTGTAGGACGCTAGTTACCCTTCAAAAAACAAAGTATCAAGATTGTTATTCAACAAAAAGAGCATTTATTCAAATCAGATAAGATATAAGATATATATAGATAATAGTTATTTGGTTATTTGACGATTAAACATTAACAGTGGAGAAAATAAACAAAGTATTATCTGAAGACTTGTTGATAGAAATTTTTAACACGTTTCACTTAAGAGGGTGCACAACGGTCCACTGGCGCCAGTCCTTTAAAAAAATATTATCTCGTGACTGAGAAGGAATTATGAATAACGGCTTGTAAGGACCCTTGGTAAGTGTGTCTAGAATTTTCTAATACCTTTTATAAACTTTTATAAAATTCGATCTAAAGAAAAGCAGCCACTTTCCTCTAGAATCGTATTTTGTTGCTTCGTGTCTCAATATGAAAGTTTATAAAAGGTATTAGAAAATTCTAGACACACTTACCGAGGGTCCTTACAAGCCGTTATTCTTAATCCCTTCTCAGTCACGAGATAATATTTTTTTAAAGGAGTGGCGCTAGTGGACCGTTGTGCGCCCTCTTAAATCAAAATGACTACAGCAATAAATAAACAATCACATAATTAGTTTGGTAATGTTATGAAACAGTGGTTTGCAATTAAGTAGGTTTGTTTTATTATGCTTTTTTCTGTTTGAATTGTAGCTTCATTACCTTTGAAATTACTGTGTAACTTTGTAGGTAAGTATCGAGTAGGCTTTGCAGTGGGCAAAACACCTAAGTTAATAGATGTACCAATTTTACTTATAACTTGCTAGGTACTTAAGTAGGTATAATAAATATAACAACAACAATTTAATAGTACAATAATATTTTTTTAATGAAATAGCAGTACCTTTGTGCTCTTCTATCGTTATGTATTTTTCTCTTTCTTTTAAGTGTATTGTACATACATAAACTCACGCCTTCTTCTCATGGGGGTAGGCAGAAAATACAGTACGCCACCTGCTACGATCCTTACATATGTACTTCCCGTGTTTTCTGACTACATGAATAAATATTTTTCTATTTCTACTAGTGGAATTGGTTTTTGTATTGGACAAAAATCTTAGATTAGACCATCTACAGACACACAGCATTCCATTTTAAATGTAGAAACTTGTATGCAAAATGAACCAAGGGAAAATTAATAAATTCGTGCGAGAAAAACGGACGAAACTGTAGTAATAAGGATCGTGGATAAGTGGTATGTGGCTAGCTACTTATACCACTAATGAGATGCTCTAAACTCTTTCTAATTACAAAAAAAAGCGGCCAAGTGCTAGTCGGACTCGAAGACGAAGGGTTCCGTACCACCGTATAATATTGAACACTATATTTTTTTTTGTTGCTTCTTGTATTGGAACCCCCTTTAATTTTATACTTTATTAAATTTTTATTATTAAGTATTTATGTTATTATAGCGGCTATAGTAGTACACACTCTGAAAATTCCAAGTGTCTACCTATTACGGTTCAAAAGATAAAGCCCTGTGACAGACGGACGGACAGTGGAGCCTTAGTAATATGGTCTCGTTGGCACCCTTTGGGTACGGAACCCTAAAAACCAAAGAATCCGTGTAACATGTAAACTTAGCGGCAAGTATGTAATGTACGCAAGACCACACGATCAGTGCCGCTACTACACGCCATGCTAATATTTTAATGCGACACAAAATTGACGTTAACTAGCAAAGTCAATTAATAACACGCAGCGAATTGTATGAAATTATAACACTTTCTATGAACTTGTTAATTAAAATTGTAATTTTACATCAACGTTTTCTAGCATTTTCTCAAGATCTAGGGGCTGTTATTTATAAATATCAAAATGTCATTAAAATATTACTGTGAAAACTTGCATGAAGTAAGCTCGAAGTGAGATATCATACCACCTGATACTAAGGATTAAGAGGGAACAGGGGCTGCAATTCTCCATACTAAGATATTCCCCTTTTTTCTTCCTGAATAACGTCTCTAGATCAAACTTTTTTTTCATAAAATCAAGGTCTGCTGAAGACACGTCCCTGTCATTTCCTTTTTTTCAGCAACTAATTAGTAAAGGCAATATGACCTTTAAAAAGATACAAAAAATGTCCCATTTTACCGCCGTGATTAGAGGACTACCAGACAAATTCGAAAAGTTTTTATCATAAAAAAAAAATGATAGGAACTTAGAAATACTCTTTCTTAAAAATTTTATGTAAAAAATAATTGAATCAGCCCAGGTTTCGAGGAGGAAAAAGTGAAACGTCGATCTCGACCAAAAATTTTGTGATGTAATCTGAGCTGCAGCTGTCCCTGTCGCACTCTACGGGGACAGACTTGAAGTAAGGCGCGACGGCAATAGTTTCTTCAAATACCTATTTTTCAAATTAAGGCGTAAGCGTCAGGGTAGTCCGCGAAATTCAAATTTTCTAACGTTTTTTTGCAATTTTGAGGTCTGTATCAAGTTGTATGTTGATCTAAATATGATTCGCGGCCGTATATTTATATTAGGTCTTTACCTATGAAATTGCCGTTCTGCAGTACTGGCCATTTCAAATCAAAATAATTTTTGTTTGGCTAAGAATTCTAATTTCAAATTAATTTTATTTTAAAAACATGGATTTTTTTTTCTAAAAGTAGTCATTTCTTTATTGATTAGTGTTACATTTTCATCGCATTTCAATCTTTTTCGTCATCATGGATACGTTAAAAATTCGAGTAATTATGGAATATGAGTACCGTCGTGGCAGCAACGCGGCACAAGCGGCACGCAACATCAACGACGCACATAGATCGTTTTTCAGGATTTAGGCGGCCAAAATAATTTTATGTGATATTTATATTACAAAATAGTTACATAAAAAGAATTCTGTGTTTGGAATAACTTATCGAAATTATTTGTTGGTGCACGGTGGTTAGGCGCACCTACTTGTGATTTTTTATCAAAAAATATTTTATTCGAGATCGTAGTTGATTTCAAAGTGTTTTTTAATATTATATTGAAAATACATATGACATACTCACGGCTTTCCCCAAGGAGGGACAGCTGTCTACGTTTTAGTAATACTTTCAGGTATGTATTATTAAATAAAACAAAGTTTATTTTGTTCTAATAAGTAAGTAAATATATTATATTATTAAAAGGATCTTTACATTCGTTATACGCAACGCGCGGTTCGTTCGTTCGTTCGTCTTTGCGTTCGTTCGTTGTAAGTTACATAAGCTAAATAGATAATCACTAAAAATAATCAATCATACATTGGAGACTTATTCATCTACATTTAAATTTTCGCCGCTTTCATCAATTTCCATTGGTCGGTTTGGCTCAGCTGCAGCAGGAATTAATAGCTGCATTGTCTCAGGCAAAAATAATTTTGAAGCGGTTTTTTTGGTCTTTCTCATGGAACTAATAAATGGGTCGGATGTTAATAGTAACCTATGATAAATATCTAAGTTGCATTCTTCCCTCGAAAACTTGCGAGCAAAGTTTAGGCGATAAGACCTAAAATGTTTATTGCGGGCCTCAGCAGCTTCTTCCGAAAGTTGCCCTATCGGCAACAACGAATTTTCTATTATTGAAGCTCCATGAATTAAGACCTTATGCATCGTTGGAGTCATAGGATGCCAGCCATATAACTCAACATATAGTTTCGCAGTTTCCATGGCGTATTTATCATATTTTGCTACGTCAATCTTATGGCCGCTTGATATGGCTTCTAATATCACTTTTAATCTAATAATCAAGTCATAACTTATCCCAGTGATTTCTGCAGCCAATTCAGGGTTCTCGAAGAATCTTCTGCTGGTATTTCCATCGTTTGTGTTTCCGAAGTTACTTTTTGGCATATCGACTAAAAGACCTGTCTCCTCTCTAAATCTTTGCTGAATATCAAGTTTCTTCTGCTTTTCTAGATTTTTTTCTTCTTCGGTTCGTCTCTCGCGATATTTTTTCACGGGCAATTTATATGCTAAGTGCAGCACACTTTCGAATATCCGGATTCTTGCATGTAATACGGAAAGGCCAAATTCAAGAGCTTCAGGGCGTACATCATTTTTTTTTGTTAAATCATTAAAATCTTTTGATGTAGCTCCACATATATAACATCTGCTGGTCGATTTGGTGTCTGTGGCTGCATTGCAGACCTTTCCGTCAACCATAGTCATTTTAAAACTATGTTGAAAGAAAAAATTCTCTCCATTGAGGTCAACTTTCGTCAAGTTTAATGAGTTTACACTATTCCTTACATAATTGATTTCTTCTTTTGTGATGTCCGTAGATTCTTTTACGAATCTAAATCTTATTGGACGGCAATATCTAGGTGAAGATGGAGTTGGATTTTGCCACACGATTTTACTTTTATCCTCACCACAAACAATTCGTAGAGGCACAAATGAGCTTATAAAAATATTAGCATCAGATTCATCTTCGTTTGAGAGTCTCTGTTTAAACTGGGCTTGTTGAGAGCCGTCACAACCCCATTTGCAGATGAACAGTAACGAGTTCCTTTCAACGGCATCAAGTGTGAGTAAGACTTCTTCTAAGAAGAGGGATAATCTGGTTACAGTGTGATCCAACAAAGATTGTAAGTTTCCTTCTGCGCAGGTAGACGTCACTCGTAATGACTCCTTGGGTGGGTAGCAATCTTCTTTGGCCTTCAATAATAATTCATAATGTGGATAGAATCTTTTGTTCGTTGCTCGAATAATTTCGTACTGTCTTCTGGTCAAATCGGCTTCAACAAACATTGTCAGTGCTTGCAGAGGAGTAAGGGGCTCTATTTCTTTAGACTTTGAATGTCTGTTTTTACAATCACTGGCAGACGCAGAAGAATTCGTAATGTCTTTTAAAACAGTAGACGCGTTTCTTTTTCCTTCTGTTTGTAAAATTACTTGTGCCGCGTGAACAATTACTTCTTCGTCGTAAGATGCGCGGACTCCTTCAGTTTTTCTTCTCTTTGTTCTTTCGCTAGATTCGGTAAAAGATTTGGTAGGTCGTCCTGGCCTTTGATGCGTGTCTACGGGGATCTCAAATGTTCCTTCCAACCAAGAATTATTGGCCGCCAAAAAGTTTTCAAGTATTCTATGCGCCCGAGACCACCTCTTTATCAAATCACATTTAAAATACGAAAACTTCTTTTTTATCACATTTTTATGTTCTTCTGTGTCCCCGTAACACACGAGTAAATAATTTTCTAAATATTTAATTTTTTCATTTATCGATAATGAATGTTGCTCGTTCATTTTATCGAAGAGGTATTTACGAGTCAACATTTTCACCCCCGAGCAGCCAGGTGAACCTATAACAATAAAAAAATAATATTAACACAAAAACATAAAATCCGATTTTTTTCCTATTTTTGTCAAAAAAAATTCAAACTCGTTTATTTTTAAAACTAGCAAAAACTAGCAGCTGATTTTAAGCAGTTTTCTTTATAAGACTTTATACTATAAAATGAAATCAAAAATGTAACTCGGAAAGGTGCGGAAGTAAAGTTTTTTTTCGATTGAAATTGAAAAATAAAGAAAAAACATTTCTAAAAAAGGGTATTATTGACGGCTCATTAAGTCATTTATTGACAATATATTTAATACAATTTCATATTAATTTAATAAAGGCTTACCTGTAGTATTGGTATCCATCACTTAAACAAGCAAATATGACACGACACATAAAATATTCACCGAAGAAAATGATATACGAAAAGGGCGTCAAGAACTTTCACGTGCAGTAAGTGCGACAATCAAGTTTCGACTAGTAATGCAGCGCGCTCGCGCAGTCTAGGGATGTGGGTGGGGTTGGCTATTGTTCGTCAGGTAGTCTACTATTCCAGGAAAAAAATTGTTTGTCATTAGTCGATTATTGGAATTTCGACTTATGGCCGCCTAATTCCTAGAAATCTACGTATGTGCGACGTTTACGGAGCTAACACTACAAACCAACGCACCACCTGTTATTGGTTTGCTCGCTTCCGTTCTGGAAATTTCGACCTGAAAAATGAACCTCGCGGTCGTCCGAAGACTTTGGTCGACAATGACGAATTAAAGGCGATTGTGGAAGCTGATGATACACAATCTACGGCTGAATTAGCAGCAGCTTTCGACGTTAGCGTCAAAACAATATTGGTCCATTTGCGTCAAATTGGCAAGGTAAAAAAGCTTGACAAATGGGTGCCCCACGAACTCAATGATCGCCAGCGCGAAGTACGCGTCGAGACGTGCCTTGCACTGCTCAACAGACACACAAATGAAGGAATTTTGAACCGCATTGTTACCTGCGATGAAAAATGGATTCTGTTTGATAACCGTAAGCGCTCAGCAAGTTGGTTGGATCCTGGTTCAGCACCTAAACAATGCCCTAAACGAAAACTTACCCCTAGAAAAGTGATGGTCACTGTTTGGTGGTCTAGCGCCGGTGTGATTCATCACAGCTTCTTACCAAACGGGGTGAGCATTACTGCAGATGTGTACTGTGAAGAACTGAACACAATGATGGAGAAGCTGGCGCATCTCCAACCAGCATTGGTCAATCGCTCGTCTCCGCTGCTCCTGCACGACAACGCGCGACCTCATACTGCACAGCAGACGGTCTCCAAGTTGCAAGAACTGGGGTTGGAAGATCTCCGTCATCCGCCCTACTCACCAGACCTTGCGCCTACAGACTACTACTTTTTCCAGAATTTGGATAACTTCTTGGCGGGAAAAAAATTTAATACCCGAGAGGCAGTACAAAATGCCTTTGAAGAATTTGTTGCCTCCCGTCCAGCTGATTTCTTTAAGAAGGGCATCAATAAACTGCCACTGCGATGGCAAAGATGCATTGATTGCATGGGTGATTACTTCGATTAATACAAATAAAAAATTCATGAAAAAAATTCGTTTAAATTTTTTCATACAAAACGGCAATTTCATAGGTAAAGACCTATTATTTATTTACAGAATTATAATCGTAAAAATCATCAATGCATCTCTCTTATTTCATATTGAATGAACTATTGAATAACTTTTTCATGAAATCTAACTTAAGGAGTTGTATTGCTGATTATTATGATTATAATGCTGTAAAGCCATATTTGTTACGGTCGCGAATCATATTTTAATCAACATACAACCGGACACTAACATGCAAAATACAAAAAAAATACTAATTACAGAATTTGAATTTCGCGGGCTACATTAACGCACCCCCCTTAACACTATTGATCTCTTGACTTCAAGGTCACGCCACTTAAGTTTCACGGTGAGATTTTAATAGAATAGATGAGCTGTTTTCTGAACTCTTCTGTGGCCACCCTTGACAGGTCAGCGGCTTAATAATAAATATCCAGTCACAGGACCAATGACAGGTGTTCAGATTGGCAGTCGCTTCATGCAAAATACTGGTACTCGTGACCCGAATGTTAGACTGCAAGCCAACCCCAACATACCGTGGACCATGGTATAATAATATACTTCGCCAGGTATAGCATTCCGGTCACGTGGGAGACACAAGCCTAAGTCATCACCACTGTGTTACCCGTAGTGTGTAATAATAACGCCCCAATCGCCTTTATTACCTGTGCGAATCCGATAAAACAAAGAGCTTTTAGCTAACAATTACGTTGGTATATGTTTAAATTTAATTGTTTGGTTTGATTAGAATTGAATAAAATGAAACGACAATTTAAATGCTTTATATAATTGTTTTAACAGAATTGTGCCTGAAAATGTTTCCATAATTCGTGTTTTGTTGCAATAAAGTGGCAACTGGATAGTGACGTAAGCATGTGTCACTCCCGGAGTGCCCAACCTTGTTTTTAAAGACCATGCCGTGGACTTAAAAGCTGGAGTTTTTTGTCTCTAAAATAACATTTAAAGCACCTGTGGAAATTGTCACCAGATGGTGCTTTTTTTAAACCAAATAATGGTCTGATATGAAAATTAAGAGAAATCTCGACTTTACCGGTAACTAAGAGGTTAAAAGTAAAGCTCTCTGCATGTACATTGACATCTGAAATTCGAAACTCCAGCACAATATACTACGTAATAATCAGGTTAACATACATAAGCAGGTAGGTATACGGCATTAAGGTTAATTGAATCTTCAAATAAATGCCGCTGAATATTTTTAATGCACGGAGATAAGATTTTACTTGACTCGATATCTTGGAAATATTAAGTTGAGCTACACACTTCATATATTTCCCATTCAAGATTTTTTTTGAGTAAATCAGGCTTTATTTTTTTTTGCTCTTGTGAGAAATACAGGTTAGCAGGCAAAAGTTCAATGAAAAAATCATTTGAAAAGGAAATTATTTCATTTCTGAACCTTATTGATTAGTTTTATAAGGCCTTAAAGTTCAATGTCCTGACAGTTAAATTCAGAACCCTACAAGTACAGTCGCCAGCACGTCAAGTTGCCACAAACTGTCAGATTTTCTCATTCGATTTTGAACTTGACTATCAACATTTTAAGGTTTAAAATCGTTTGGAGAAATTGGACAGTTTCGTGTAGTTTGACCTGCTGGCGACTGTACTTTCATAAGACCATCGTCTTTTGAGGGTTCCGTACCCAAAGGGTAAAACGGGACCCTATTACTAAGACTCCGCTGTCCGTCCGTCTGTCTGTCCGTCTGTATCTCATGAACCGTGATAGTTAGACAGTTGAAATTTTCACAGATGATGTATTTCTGTTGCCGCTACAACAACAAATACAAAAAAAAACAATAAAATAAATATTTAAGGGGGCTCACATACACCAAATGTGTTTTTTTTGCCGTTTATATAGAAAATGGTAAGGAAACCTTCGTGCGCGAGTCCGACTCGCACTTGGCCAGTTTTTTAAATTGCATTTGAACTTTTAAGTTACTCTTGGACATTATTGATTAGAATGAAGAGAAAACGACTTTAGCAAACTTGGACTAACCTCTTAGCTTAAAATAACATAAATATAACATCAGGCTCGTTTTCCCAGAAAGGATAGGCTGAAGTGTACGTATAGTACACCCTTCTGCAGTTACGTTTGTTTTTAACCTTTGAATTTCTTATAAAAAAACACATTTAACACGTTGACGGACAGAACGCCTCTCGTCGTTGTCTCTGCAAAAAATAATGCGACAGTACGGCTGTCGACGTCAAAGTCTTGACTTCTATAAAATCAGTACGCCTTGTGGCGTTTTATTTTCTATACTAATACAAGGAAGGGCATTCTGTAGTGTCACCACAGATTGAATTTTGAACCCTTTACCGTCACATCGTGACAATAAAATAAAAAGTTCTACAAAAGTGTGTCACGCCAAATTTTGTAGTCTTAACACGTTCAATCAGTAAGGGAATACTGTCAGTCAACGTGTTAAGTTGGTATAACTCAGAAAATCAATGTACCAATTCCAACCAGCTGCTGAAACACGTGCATATACCTATATAGTCATTGGAAACTCACTCAACACGGACAGCTAGTTGCGTTACGTAATACTTTCAAAGTCTTTGTGATCAACTCGTTACGTACAGGCACATCAGTTGTAACAATTTGACATTGATAACACCTGTGTGTCGTAGTAGTAAGGGTGATTTTCGTAGTGCAAGTGTAACTCCGTTGATTGTACCGTTACGTGTATAGATGGACAAGTTCAAATCAAATAGATGCGTAGAATCGTAGATGTAACTTTTACACGGTTGTTATCTGTAATTTGACGTGAGTGATTCTTGGTGATTTTTCTTTGTGAACCGGTTTTTCTTTTGTTGTTGGATTGTTTTTTTCACAATCAATTTTGGATGGGTTAAATCTGATAACGTTAGCAGGGATAAGATGGTCAGAGATCGCATAAGACATGAGAAAAAATAGAAAAAAAGAAAGAAGAGAGAGATTGGAAGAAAATAGGGGAGTTTTTTGGCCAGCTGTGGGAATCCATATATACTATAACAAAAAACAAAACTGGTGGTCAGATTTGGGTTTGAGAAATAATATTTTTATTACTGTTCTAAAGTAAAAAGATGTTTTAAGTTTTAACGCATATAGATAATGTTTTTTTTAGCTGTCGGCAAAAAAAATTGAAGGTGTCTATTTGTAGCACTGTATCTTGAGAAAGGATCGACTTTATTCATTACCTTTTTCGGAGCAAAGTTAACAAGTGTGATGATTCGTCTGATAAGGTTGATTTTCATTAATCTAGAAAAACACTTGTAGGTACCTAAGTAAGACCATATTGGTATCGGATGTTGACCAAGATATGTTGACCTACTTAAACTCGTTTGCACATACCTATGCATAATCATTAGTAATAATAATTACCAATATTAATAACTAGTTTCTTTAACTAATCAAGGAAATGGTCCGCGCATATATCACGTATTCAAGCTATACGCACGTAAGTGCGTATAAAAAATATACAGATATTTCTCAATTCAAATTATCTTCATTTTCTCAACAAATTCAACAATGCAATTCGGCGTGTAATGAAAAAATGTCCTACGCCGCGCTGATAGCAAAATCATTTCGAGGTTTTAGTTTTCTTAACGTTATTTTTCTATTTTTAGCGCTTAAAATTATAACACCTATGCAGTTTATTTTAATATAAACACATGAAACCACTTGACTTTTATTTGCCCTCCAAATGATGTAAAAAAAATAGGCTGATTGGGAATACTTTCTGTGCCTCCCATGATAAAAAAATCAAGTCATAATTAAATGTCAACTTTAGGGATGACCGTAATTAATTACAATGCAGTCATGCAAAAAAAAATCTTTGAAGTCTTTGAATCGATTCCAACCAAACATTGAAAATGAATTCGCGTCATGTTCATGAACGGGCGCCACGCTGCCACGGCTTATTTTAATTTAATTTAATATTTGAATTGTACTTGTATTTTTATTACGGACGGTTTTAATGTTCTCACATGCATAATTTCAACATGAATGATGTAGGTAACCAATATTTTATAACCATATTTTGATTTAGAACAGTGTCCGTGGAGTTTCTTGCCCGTTCTTCTGCATAGGTACCTACTGCGCTTTGGCACGGACAACTAGCTTCATCTTTCTGCCCGACCGACCCCTTGACAATTAAAAAGTGCCTGTAATTGGTTTATAAGAAATAAATGCTTTGAGTTTGAGACGAGTTTGAATTCACACAAAACATCTAAATCCCGAAGCTTAAATGATCGTTTATCAATATAATGATAGCTTAGGGAAAGTCCATTCATTATAAACAATAATCATTATAACATCAATCGATCTATTTTGATACCGATAAGGGTCTTGGAAACTTGCAAATATAACTGCAACTTGTTGATTGGTTTGATAAAGTTTAGAAAGAAATCATTCACAGTCGTGCTCCACATGGTAGATAATAGATACCTAGATACTATCCGTCTTCACTCGAAAAGACGACTAGACTCGCATTTCTAACGACTAGAAAGGACAGATTAGTAATACAAAATTGGTAATTATAATCGATAACTGTTATCGAGTTACTAATTTCATAATTGATCAGTTTAAAGTAATAAATAAATTGTCGATTATGTCGATCATTCCGACGTCTAATTTCATGGGTTCATCAATCAACTGTCAAGTGTCATGCTTAAAGTTTCTGATGTCAAGCAAAAAACGTCAAATTTAGGATTTTTATTATTTTGTTAAACATGGCAAAGATATCGAACTCTTCAGCCTACTTTTCGAAGTAGAATTTAGAAAATTTATTTCAAATTAATGACGGCTTGGAAAACCAAAATATTGAAATTAGTTGCTTAAAATAACTAAATCTATAAATTAAAAATATTAAAAATGAATACCTGTAAAATACTTTACATACCGAATTCTAGTTTCTGTGTTTTATCTAGATTTTTATCGATAAAAAATTGATGCGCTTTTTTCTGCCCTACCTGCTTGACATGATACTCCATTTATCTCTCAACCATGTAAACTTAAAACAATCATAAACGACAGTTAACCTTCAAGATGTCACAGCCTACATCACAAGATGATTCGAATTGAATTATAGCCGCCATCTTGAAAATGTTGGCTCCAGTCGAGATCGTTGACAGACAACGACAAATTACTGGTCTTATCTTAAGTTAACAGTGGTATCTCAGTTTGAGGAAAGCGGTGAGATGGGTCAATGACATTGGGAAAAGGTGTAGGTTAAATGTAGGAAGAATAAAAAGGAAACTCACAATTTGCATGATGAGACTGGGTTTTT
Source organism: Griposia aprilina (assembly GCA_916610205.1). Lineage (NCBI taxonomy): Eukaryota > Metazoa > Arthropoda > Insecta > Lepidoptera > Noctuidae > Griposia > Griposia aprilina. The sequence goes on along the minus strand of OU744300.1, from coordinate 2,865,548 downwards.
CTTAATATTCTACCTGATATCGCCGTATTCAAACTTTATGACGGCTCGGGACATGAGGCGAGTCGGCATATAAAAATATAATAACATTTGAAAACTATATTCAGAAGACATTATCACATGTGAAACAAAGATTTTTTCATTTTTTCTAATTTGCATTTGAAGGCAATGCTTATCGCCAGTCTTGAAATGAACTGCTTATTGAGATCCTGGTTTTTAACAGCAACAGAACAAAGTTTTTATCTTGAATTTTTCAGTTTTCTTTTAAGTTCACCGTAGGTATTAGAGTGTCCTTCCATGTTAAGCACGGCTTGAGGCGATCTAATAATATAAATAATAACAGCCGCCCGGGTCGATCGAAGGTCAAGCTACGTTTGCCGCTGTCGGTTCGTGGATGGGTGACCATCCATTAAATATCGAGACTTCTCCATGTCTCGAAAAATACGTTAAGCCGTTGGTCTCGGCTGTCATTCGTAGATCTTTGACAGTCGTTACGGGTAGTTAGAAGCCCGAAAGTGTGACAACCAGTCTTACCCAAGGGGTATTATGGTACCCTGTAACTGGGTTGTGGAGGTCAGATAGGCAGTCGCTCCATGTCAAATACTGGTATTCAGCTGCATCTGGTGTGACTGGGAGACGACCCCAGTGTAGTTGGAAAAACGCTTGGCAGATGATGGCCAAGTTAATCCTTTAAATATGTTCAATGGACACATTACTTCATTAAGGGGTTTATTTATACGCGTTGCTTAAAGTTAAGAATCGTTTAAACGTCAAAATTTTATGGTTAATCAGCCGCTAATCACTACTTGACTTTAAGGGGGATGCGCTAAGGTAGCCCGCGAAATTCAAACTTACTTACGTTTTTTTGCAATTTGCATGTCAGTGTCCGGTTGTATGTTAATTAAAATATGATTCGCGACCGTAACAAATATACAGAATTACACATACATATATACATAAACTCACGCCTTCTTCCCATGGGGGCAGGCAGAAACTACAGAACGCCACCTGCTACGATCCTTACATACTCCTTTTGCCTCGTTTACAGAATTTAATCATTCGAATCAGCAATACAACTTCTAAGTTAGAATTGCCCTCAAATGTCATGATTTCATGAAATAGTCATTCATAGGGTAATATGAACTTAGAGAGATGTATAGATGATTTATAGGATTATAATTCTAAAAATAAATATTTGATACGACCACGAATCATATTTAGATCTACAATTCAACATACAACCTGATACTGACCAGTAAATTGCAAATAACGTAAGAAAATTTGAATTTCGCGGGCTACCTTGGCGCATCCCCCTTAAGTTAGGTTTATAGATAAAGGGCTAAGTGCTTAACCTTATAAAAATGATTAAAAGAAGAAAGCTGAACACTTCGCACTATTCGAAATTACTTGTTGAGTATGGTCATAAAGTTGTAACTCGCGAAACAAGTTTGTGTTTATAATACATTTATTTATACATCACGGCCTTAAGACGGCATTCCACATTGATACTGTAATACTTTAAACTGTTGGACGTAGTTGGCATTCAATTTATTTAATCGTAAGTATACACCGGAAAAGTGGGTAAACATAGTCTAAGGGTAAACTTAGGATGGTTACCCTACAATATTTGAAAAAAATCCGGAAAATAAGTCCGGTTCCGGTTATTTTCAATGCCAGTTGGGTAATTTCAGATTTTCTATGGTAATAAAAATCTAAACAGGGTTATCAAGTTTTTGTAGTAAATAAATACACAAATAAGAGCAATAAACCTTGATCGGTTAATTTAGGAAATAAGCAAACGCAATTATTGGTAAACTTGAAAATACATGTAATGAATAATAGCCCTCGTATCCACGAGCAATTTTTGCTTACTGGATTTTCAACGCACAGCTCAGCGTCGAGAGGTGAAAATCCAACAGTATGTTTTATTTGACGCACTGGAATGTACAGTCACCAGCAGGTAAAGCTACACGAAACTGTCAAATTTCTTCAAACGATTTTAAACCTTAAAATGTTGATACTTAAGTTCAACATCGAATGAGAAAATCTGACAGTTGGTGGTGTACACTGATTCTCAATGCTCGGTTCTACACCGAGAGGTGAAAATCCAGTGTGCCTTCAAAAATCGTCGCGTAATACTCTGATTACTCTTTATTTGTTGTTCAGTAAAGCCTTTATAATTATTTCTCGTAAGGCTTTCGTAAGACCGTTTTCTTTTGCATTTTTTGCTACGTCCCAGCGCTAAATTCGACAACCGTATTTCTCCATTTGTCATTTAAACAATGCCAGTCAGTTCTGTCTAACGGTCAAAAATCACAAAACAATTTCAAATAATAGGTACTTAACATTAAAAAATCCCCGACATAAAAAAGGGCTGATGACCTTGAAACTGCTGAACCGATTTTAATAAAAACATGTCAAAGAACCACCGCTAGAAAACCTGCTTTCAAATAAAAAATCGCATCCTAATCGGTTTACCCGTTTAAGAGCTACGGTGCCACAGACGGACACACACATAGCGGTCAACCGTATAACACCCCTCTTTTTCCGTCGGGCGTTAAAAAGTTTACTGTCAACGGTGTCATTCAAATGTCAAAACATCCTTGTAGGACTTTAGCTATACTGTTTTCTTGTAATTGTGCGAGTAACATAGTTTTAATTAATTCAACGGTAATATAATTATAGTCCAACGATTAAGTCTGACTGGTCAGCGAAAAGTCGTGTGTTCGACCCACTCGTGGGTGATAATGATAAGTAATGACGTGAATTTACTCTTAACTCTGTAGACTCTGTAGACTCACCAAGAAGTAAACATAAATACTAGTAATTTCAGGTTTAAAGATATTTATTCTCAAAAAGACAAAATGTCATGAGAACAGTGTTTCTAAGCTAAATCTATACTAATAATAAAGCTGAAGAGTTTGTTTGAACGCGCTCATCTTTTGAACTACCTACCCGTCGGAGTAGAAAAAATATTTTTGAATTTAATAGCGGACTTAATAACAAAGTAATAGCGTGGGCAGGCGATGCGATGCGACGGGGTGGGTCGGAGCAACAAAAATATCATGCGGACGGGAGTCGCGGGCTGAAGATAGTTATGAATGTCGATGGTGAAGTATCAATAACTAATAAGTAACATTTTAGCGATTTTTACTTTATTGCATATTCGTAGGTAAAATATGAAAGACCTTGAATTCGCAAAGACATAGGTAAGCTCTGAAATCATTATCACCATCACAGGCGTTTCCTATTATTTTTAAAATACAAGTAATTTTTTGCCTTAAATGTTAAAAACTATAGGAATGAAACGTTTTTTTCGCCTCCTGTAAAATCATTGTTTTTTAGTTATTAGATATTGATACTACACCATCGATACAAAATTCGTCACAATCGTCACTGCATCAATATGATACACCAATCCAATGCATTTAGTTTTTATAAGGGTGATATTTGCGATTAAATATTTAGCTAATTGAGTCTTGAATGCATTGTATAGGTATTTTTTTTAACGTAAAAACTTCTTTAGTCGGGCTTTGCGCTCTTTTTGAACAGTGAACAAAACTGAACCGTCCCGCTCGGGTCGGTGACGCTGATTCGGGTATCCTTCAATACCTTCAGTCGTAAGTTTTCACTTCTATTGTGTGTTCATAAGCACACACGGTCTCTTTTTATACATGACGGTGTTTTGTTGTATATTTGTGCTCTTTAAAAGTTAACATTTAAATGTTACCCACATACCTTGTTTTTTTTTTAAGTTGTGCCTCTTATTCATTCACTCACCTACCTGCCACACCAACTAAAGTGAACACAAAAACATTACACCGGCTCCAAACATACTCTTAAAGCCTAAGGCGATACACAGATGGACGCAAAAGGCCGCTTTCACCTGCGCTTGCGATGACTCGCTTCTTTCAATACATTATATTATTATTTAGTATGAGCTTTGAGCTCATTTTCTCTAACCTATGCTGTTTTAAGTGTTAGAGAATAATTATGGTTTGTTAAGTTTCATTTATAATGTAAATCAAGCATACGAAATAGTTGAATGATTCGGATATCTTAGCTCATTGCAAGAAGTTGTTTGGAAGAGCCCAGCCTCTAAACTGATTCTGCATTTAACCAGCCTATTGGCATTAGTATTTTATCAGTATTTTCCTTTTCATGATTCCCTCTGTTTTCATATAGAATTCACATCGCTCATTAAGAAATGCGGAAGTGAAGAATTGAGTTCATGCAATCATCTTTATTATATTAATTAATAAACATCCGAAAATGTAAGAATTTGCATCAGAAGATTATGTAGATTTAAAAAATCATGGTTTTAGAACCGGTTAAATGTCATATGGTTACCGTAACTAAACAGACGTGCTGCGCTCGCTATTTTAAATTTTTAAACGATTATAATTTCAATCGAATTACGTTGTTATTGTTCCAAATATAGCTTAATAACGAAGTACTATAAAGGGTGCGAATTGGTATTTATTAACGGACATTTTAATAGTTAGTTAGAGGCGTGCTCCATCGTCCACCACGTCATCGATTACCATCAGCCATCAGCGTGTTAAAGCCATCATTGTTCAAGCGTGAAAGAGAGACTGAGCTATATATGACCGATAGCACTATCCCTTTTTCTCAATGGAACCATGATGGTATTAGCACGTCATAGTAAGGCAAGGCACGGGGACAGGGGTGGGGGAGGGTTAGTAAGGCAGGTGAGTTAATGGTCAATTGCGACCTTCAACTGTAAAAAAATGGTAAACGGTACTTTTTCTGTTCTATTTTGCACCCTATTTAAGGTGTATATACCTAATGCCCTGAATTCAGTAAAAGATTAAAGACCCACAAAAAAAATTGCTGTTCCATAAATTTTGACCTTGTAAGTATTGCATTTTATGTTAAACAGCTGTTTTTTTTTTAAATAAATGATGATAATTTCAAAGATGGTGGGTCTAGAATCATGTTCTGAATTCTTGGTAGAGTTTGCGCGTCGATGTCTTTTACTACCTGTATCATCTATGTCAAATTACCCGATAATGGTTGACATTTGCATACGGGTCATCAGCGATTATTCGGTTGCAAATAACCTCTCCTACATCCCCTTAACGGATTGCCGACATACAATACCCCTGTATAACCCTTGTCACACACGTCGTCGGGAATGACTGTATCCGCCATAGTTTCGATAAGGAATTTTAATTTAGTTAAAAACTACACCCTCTAATCAGCGGGGTAATTACGTAACACACTAACAGTAGGAATCGGTTTCATTTTGACAGTTCAACAACATTCATTGCGTTATTTACGTTGTTCAGCAGACAAATTTTTCGAACATATGACGCAATGAATTAGCAATAGGCTTCAAAATGTTTCAGATTGTTATAGATAGTTTGTTACCTAATTAGGGTGCAGGTCAAGCTTTGGCATTTTTCGATGCCCAGGGAAATTAGGACATTTTATACACGTTTGTTAGTATGACACTAGTTATGCCGATTGGGAACCGTTAGACACCCTGTTTTTAATGTAAAAAAAAATAGGGCAGACATACATCAAAGCAGTTATAAAGTTTAAGTAGGTATTGTACCGATAACGATTACAATGCGTCATTAATAAAGAAATTATGTTTGTGAATGTGTATTGCATTTGTATTGTTATGTGACATAGACTATTAGACCTATTGGGTTACTACAAGTCATTAGGTACGTCTGATAAATGATATTTATTCTGTAAATTGGTTTAAAAAAGAACACATTTACACGTCAAAAATAAACTAGTGGACTTTCTTCTCAGAGTTGTCAAATAAGATAAGAAACACCGACCGTTTCTTATCGGACAACTCTGAGAAGAAAGTGCGAAACAATCTTTAAAAGTCCTTGCCGTAGACTCGAAAAGATGAAGAAATCCAGTCTGCTATTGGGTTAAATAAAATTGTATTTATAATAGATACACCGGAGACCTTTGCATTTTACTTAGACCAAATACTTTTTTTTGGGTGGGAAATTATCAAATAACTTCTCCCGCTCTGAGCGGAGCGGGTGTCGGACTTTTACTGACTAAAACCCACCCGTGTTCATTCAGTTGCCTGTGTCAGGGGCCACGGTAACTCTTTCGAACAATCCGCGACCGTGGCAGGCATCGGCCCTATCGGACCCCGTCAATGTGTGCTGACATCTCTTTGAGGCGCGCGTGGAACACAGCGCGCCGTCGACCCGGGCCTGGTCCTTAAGGCGCTTACCTGACCAAACGACCTTGAGCGTTCGGTCCTTCTCTGTCCCGTCACTGAGTCTCGCTCTGTCTCGCTCCCTGCGCACGCTCATTTACCATAAAATTCACAAAAATATTGAAATTATTTTAATTAAAAAAACAAGCGATGTTTTGAAATAAAATAAAACGTGGATTATTTAGATTTTTAAATTATCTATCCATTAGTGTAATCCTCAAATTAATAGAACGTCACCTTTAGCAAAAGATGCATGCAATCAATCATTTTAGTCACTTTTTTACAAGGAGATTTTAAATGTATTTATATGACATAAAAACAAATAAGAACGTGAAATGTGATGATAGGATATCGAATATTAATTTTGTGCTTTCAGATGTAGTTTATTACCCATAGTGAATGAGTTAATAGCCTCTGAATGACGCACTATGGCAAGGTTTTCGTCGGGGTACCGCCTTAACGGACGGCGAGCTACCCATTGCTCGCCGTCCGCTGGACCAAATACTTAATTGATTGATTTTTGTTGATAGGTTAGGTTTATTAAGATAATTTACTGACACCAAAATATAACTTGATTCTTGCGACAAGTGTCTCGATTTCCCTAATTTAATTTCAAGAGAACGTTTTAAGACTATTTTAATTTTAGCACTACAGAGTTCTACGTCAAGATGGCGCTAATGTCAAATAAAATACATATTATGGTCATTTAAAATAAGTAATACCTAATTCTTTTGAAACTAAAAGTATTTAAAATCTAAATGTCAAACGAGTCAAGGCTAGAAATATCCGGCAAACGGGCAAAAGTCTTAAATAAAAATTTGCATAGTATAATGTAAGTAATGAATGACATTAACTTGCGATTTTTATCTGGAGTCAGAATTTTTATCTAATTTAAATAAATGTATGGGCGGAGATAAAAATCTATGCTTTGATGTTTGAAGTGCGCAGTTTTATAAACTAGGATAAGTTTAGATAACTAAATTAGGTGGAAAAATAAAATACATTTTTGGAGCTTCCGCCTTCTTTAAAAGACATTTTATTCGTATGGCCAAATTATGGATATTATTCTAAATCAATAAGTTTTCGCATTTGAATTTTATGTTAATAACATGTAATTCATTTTCTGCATGAAAAATCTTTCTTTTCGAAATTCCTTTTAATTAACAAAAAATATTCTTTGTTTTTTCAGATCTGGCGATTTTTCCCGTTTAATTTGTAAGTAATTTCCAACAAAATACTCCTGCAGACAGGCGAGACGCGGCAGCGCGACACAAAGGCGCCGCTCGTCACGTGACGAGCGGTGCCTTTGTCTGGCGCGCGGTTCGCGCCTCTTTGTAGGAACCTAAATACAATTTTTAGGCCGAGATATATAAACGTTACGTAGCACTTTAGTAACTTGGTAACTTTGGCTATTCCTGTCAGTATCGCACAACTTTCAAACTACTTTTGTGCTAATAGAGAAAGGAATATGTAACGTTTATAGATCTCGACCTTAGTGTTCCTAGTACTTAGTGTTCAAGTTGAATGCCCTGACAATAGTGATATAATCAAGAACATGTCACGAGGGACATGCAACATGTCTCAACGCGGATGTAACGAGTATTCAAGTGCTAACTATTGCCGACTTCGGCCTGAATATTGACACTGTCTATTTAATATACTTTATTAAATAGTGACGTAGGCAATTGTTTTTGGGGTGAAGGCGGTGTTAGCATAGTAAATAATTGAAAGTTTTTGAATTGACCACTGCACACTATTACTTTTCAAGTTTGGTAACTTGCCAACTTACCATCTTAATATAAAACCTATATACAATGATTGAAAATCACATGAGTTTATTTATAAGCAGGCACTGATGGTGGTATAAATAATGTATTGGCCAAGACTTTCAAAATCATTGGAACTCTCCTTTGTCTAGAAGGAAGAAAGGACTCACATAATATTAAGTTTTTTTTATCGACCTTCTCCATCTGATGTTGTATGTGTCGAAGCAGTGGTTATATCTTACGCTCAAGTAGACCGTCAGCCTGTTAAAAAATAACTTTAATAACAAAGAAAATTCCAAAATATGCTTTTAAATCATCCTCATTCACGTCTCTACAAAGTTCTTTTAGCGTGTGACCAAAATCGAAACTAACGCCATGTTTATCAACAACGCCCCCTTGTCAATGTCATTCAAGGAGCCAAAAGATTCTTGCAACCTATTTACCACTGCTCTTACCACAGAAAACCAAAAAGTACGGTCACCAAATGTGATAAGTAACCAGGATCGTCGGATATTAGTTGAAGTTTAGTAAGAAACAGATGGATGTTTTCGAATGAAATTTAATTTGATAAATTACCTGTCTGTTTTCTATTAATTAAATTAAATTTTATTCGAATCGGTTTCTTACAAAACTTCAACTATATCGACGACACTGGTTATTTATCTCTTTTGCTGACTGTACATAACAGCATTACTAAAGAGGTACAGAAGAACATGCATCAGTGAAGTAATGTTCACTTTTACGTTATTAGCGTTAATAAGTGATTACGGTGCCGACAGTACAGCGAGGTACAGCGAGGCGTAATGAAAATAATGAGGAACTGTGCTGATTTGACTGAGTAGTTTTTGATTTGACGTAATTATTTTGTCTAAGTCAAAGCATTTATTTCAATTAACCGGGCACTTTGGAATTGTTAAGGAGTCGGTTAGTTGGTCGGGAAGTTGGAGCTAGTTGCCCGTCTTTCTGCGTACGGGTTTCTTATAAAATTATTTTACCAGCTTATACAAAAATCGTGGTTTAACCATAACCTTGATTTAAGTCTAATCATTAAGTTTAACTAACAATAGACTTAGCTGAGACTGTGGTTAAACCACATTTTGCGATAAGCGAGTGTAATTCCAATTATTCAAGGTTTGACTTAATCTCCGGTCAATATTCAAGTATTTCCTGGTTTAGCTTCAGATGTCCACATAATTATACATCAGATAAATACATGGGTCTATTCCCATCCAATACCAAGAGCTAATACCATTTGGTATTAGTTTATTTCCGAATTTATTTTCTATTCCCAACGAGTACCACATTTTAAAACCAATACCAAAACAAGTTTGAAGAAATCAGATACAGTCAGGTTCAGTAAAATTAAAATGCTTTGAGTGATTTTAAGTAATGTTTAACCTACCTACCTACTTACCAAATTAACTTCCAGCGATCGATCTCTGGTTGACTGTAATACTAACAGCTAAGCTGTGTTAAAATGAATTACCGAACTAAGTTTCCGAAAACATAATAAATGTTCCCGAAAATCCTAACGCTAGACGGTCGACGTCAGTGGCATCCCGAGGTTCGGTTGGTTAGGTTCCTTTAAACCCTTTAGACAGAAATAGGAGCCCCGCGAAGCGGGGCTCCGTCGACCAGCTTATTAACCCTAACCCTATATTTAGATTACCCTAGATTTCGGTAAAACGCAATTTAAATAAAACTTTGTGTAGCTGAGTGTACAAAAAGTCACGCTTTGGTATTCGTTAGTAATAGATTTTTTATTTAAAAAAATGTGGTACTCGTTGGGAATAGAAAATAAATTCGGAAATAAACTAATACCAAATGGTATTAGCTCTTGGTATTGGATGGGAATAGATCAATACATGAAGGTAACTATTATTTACCTACATCTATATCTAGTAGTAATTACATTCTACAAGACATTTGTGGTCATCAGTCCATGCATGCATTCAAGTACACACGACGACATATCAAACTATACATTTCCAGTATAAGCTGAGTTCTCATTGTACGAAAAGCCTATACGACTCGAGGCCAGCTAAAACTGGAAATGTACAGCTTGATATGTTGTCCCGTGTACAATCATTAATTGTGTAAAGCCGTGTACTCACTCACTAGGCTACAAAATATAAGCATCGTTGCCAACAACATGGCGATATTTAGCAGACAAAGAAAGCTTTTAACAACCATAAATGAAATGAAATGAAATGAAATGAAATGAAATGAAATGAAATGAAATGAAATTTTATTTGCTAGAATTGTAGTATATACATAGGTGGTCGAATTTTATTACAGTTTCTCACACAATTCGCTAAAACTAGCATGCAAAATTTAAGAACATTTATGAATTTAACGTAATAATTGGAAAGTAATAAGTAATTATGTATGTCAACAAGAAAATGTCAATAATAATAATGCCAATAATAAGAATGTCAATAATAAGTATTTCAGTTGTATAAATGTCCATAATTTTTCACTTAATTCATAATATTCATAATAGGAGAATGTCAACCCGAATCTTTAAAGTTATGATACTCATTTACAGAATAAAATGTCTTGTCTATAAGCCATCTGAATAACGCTGTTTTAAATCGATTGATTGGCAGTTCCCTATATGATTTTGGTAGTTTGTTAAATATCCTTATAACCATTGGAAAGCAACTTCTGTGATATAATTGACTTTTCATTGGCGGAATAATCAGTCTATCAGGATATCTCGTATTAAACGTAACAGTATCTCCAAGACGTTGAAATAATTCGGAGTGTGTTTTAACAAATTTACAACATTCAAATATATACATTCCAGGAACTGTTAATATATTTAGTTCTCTAAAAAGAGGTTTACATGAAGTCAAAGGTGGCACATCACAAATAGCACGGATACATTGTTTTTGGGCTATAAATACCCTATTTATGTTTACAGAATTCCCCCATAACACAATGCCATATCTAATATTAGAAGCCACGTAACCATGATAAGCCAAGAGGGCTGTTTTGAGGTTGGCTATTTTACAAAGTCTCCATAATGCATAGGCGAAACGATTAATTTTCTTTGTGACCTTTTCGCAGTGGGGTTTCCATGTGCACCCACTGTCCACTGTTATACCAAGAAAAATTACTTCGTTCGCTTCCTTAATTTTCTGATCGGAATAAGTGATCATAAGGTCAGATTTCGATTTTCTATTATGAAATTGAACGAAGGAGGTTTTGTCTATGTTCACTTTTAAATTATTATTATTAAGCCATGCTATTATAGCATTAACAGTCTCATTTATCTCTATATTATAATTAAATATTTTGTTTTCCGTAATCACCACCGCAATATCATCCGCAAACAGTGAATAATAATGATTGGTAACATTTGGGAGGTCGTTTATATATAATAGAAAAAATAACGACCCTGTTACACTACCTTGCGGCACGCCTGTATTATTGATCCTGACGTCAGATTTACATAAAATTTCTTCATTATTTGAATTTATTTTGGTAATGGCTGTATATTGAGTCCTATTTGAGAGATAGCTTTGCAGCCATTTCAAGGGTACACCGCGAAAACCGTACATTTCACATTTATCGAGCAGAATCTTGTGGTCCACAAAGTCGAAAGCCTTGCTCATATCGAAAAACACAGTGCAGGTACGTGTATGTTTATCCACATTAGCAGTTATTTTTGACATTAAGTTAAAAGCTGCCAAAGTGGTCGATTTGCCTTTCTGAAATCCATTTTGTTCAGTCTTTAGTATTTTATGTTTCGTCAAGAAGTGGGTCATACGACAGTGCATTATCTTTTCAAATACCTTAGATAAAACTGGTATTAAGGCAACTGGTCTATAATTGTTAATATCCATTACCTCGCCTTTTTTAAATATAGGTTTAATAACGGAGGTTTTTAATTTATTTGGAAAGACTCCTTGAGAGAATGACATATTAATAAGGTACGTTAATATAGGTGTAATCAGAGCTGCTGTGTGTTTTAAGATATGTGTTGGGATTTCGTCATATCCCACGGAAGAAGTATTGTTTAACGAGTGTATAGTTTTAAAAGTTTCTTCATCACTAACCGGATAAATGAAGAAGCTGGCGTTTAGTGGTGTAATTAAATGGCGATGTCCCATGGTAGATGCTGGTCTATTATTACCCGCCGTCATATCAATGAAATAATTATTAAATGTGTTGGAAATGTCATTAGTGTCTGTCAAGATTGTATTCATAAATTTTATTTTAGAGATAATTTTTTTTTCATTATTTGAATTGGTCATTGTATTTTTTTTTATCAATGTCCAAGATGCTTTACAAATGTTCTTCGATTTTTTTATATATTTTTCATTGTACAGTTTTCGCGCTGCAATTACAGTTTTTTTAAATTGTTTACTGTATTTTCTGTACATACTTTTATAACCTGACGTTTTTAATTTATAATACTTAAATCGCAATGTTCGTTTTGTTACGCATGATTTCCTTATTCCTTTAGTAATCCAACCAGAATCTGTACTTTGTTTGTTTGTAATTTTTTGTTTATATTTCGGAAAACATAAATTGAAAAAGAGTTTAAATGTATCATAAAATGTGTCAAATGCATCATTAAAGTCCTCTTCCGAATATACCTCCGACCAAGACATATTAGAGAGACAGTTACAAAATTTATCTACATTTAAGGGACCATAATCGCGTTTAAATATGTACCATTCCATTAGTGGTTTGTTTTTTTTGGAAGTAGGTATGTATAATATTTGTGCAGTTTCATGGTCAGATAATCCAAGATTGAGAACCTCACTCGACGCTTCGGACACATTACTAATAAATTGATCGAGACAGGCATTTGCGCGTGTAGGTTGGTTGATGTGTATGTTGTAGTTATAATTTTGCGCTATTTTTTGAAATTCAGTCCACGTTTTACTCTCTTTAAGTGAATCAATATTAAAATCTCCAGTTATTATGATTTTCATTTTTAGTCTCCGTCTGAGTTTTGTAATTAAGTACTCTAAATTACGAAGAAAAATGTCAGGATTAGATTTAGGAATTCGGTATATACATATTATTATACATTTCTGAAGTGGAATTTCAATTCCACAGCATTCGAATGATCGCTCAATGCACAATTCATTCAGTAAGGGAACTTTCTTAGTTTCTATATAATTTTTGCACAATATACCAACCCCACCCCGCCTTTGGTTCGGCCTGGAGTAGAAATCAGCCAGCTTAAATCCTTTCAAAGATAAATTAGCTTCCTGTCCTGATCTGAGAAAAGTTTCAGATAGGCATATTATGTCTACGTATATTTTCTTATTTATAAGTTCGGTTAGAGTAATTTGAAGAATGTCTACTTTACTAAGTGCCCCTGCAATATTTTGATGTAATATGGTTAGGTAGGTGGTTTCAGATTCGTCTTGATTATTAAAAAATCATCCTGTACATATGAGTTTGTTGATAATATGGGAGCTGACGGGTATTTATGCCTCTCCTTAGTTAACAGTGGTATTGGCTTGGTTACCCTAGAAAAATAATGTAGAATAGATTGCTGGGTGAATTTTTTTGATGAAGTACCAATGTTGCCGCCGTTTTGCCGTACCACCTTATTAACGCTGACATATTTTAAACCTGTTGACATGTATTTGACATGTAAATTATTATACGTTAGAAATTTTTCATTATAGTCCATGTAGTCAATATTATAATTCAAGATATCACATGTTTCCTGTAATAGGTCCCCCGTTTTACCTGTGATATTTACAAAATGGCAGTTCGGAAAATTGTTACATATTAATTTAAGTTGTTTGTTCAACATACGTTCATTCAGATAACGGTTACTTACTACCTTTAACAGAAAAACAGTATTGTTTTGTAATTTCTTTAAAACATAACACAATTCGGACAGGCTGTTTGTGGGATTTGTGTCATTTTCACCGACACATAGTATTATTTTGTCTTTTTTAGAGAGAATAAGACTATCACAACCTTTCAGAACCTCATTTGATTTGGCATAGTGTTTCGTGATGCTAGACACAGAGTACTTTTCATGTTTGGTGCCCTCTCTTGAGCCTATAAGTTTAGAGGCCAGGCCGCTACATTGTTGAGTACCATATATCAAAATTTTTATGCTCGATCCGATCATGGTCGCTGATTTGTTGTCACTAGTTAATGGAGATTGTGAGGGAATAGGTTCGAAATGTTGTTTAACTCGAGATTCATCTGCTCCTGATTCACTGTGATGTTTGTCCACTTTGCTCTCTGATAATACTTGATGGCTGCATCGTGAGGTGGATGGATGTGGTGTTAATTCTTCCACTGTCCTATTAGGGGGGAGAGAAGGAGATTGATCTGAGGTGTTATCCATAGTTACTGAGTTGTCTAAACTATTCGTAGTGAAGTTAATCCTTCTCTTCAGTAACTTTTGTTTACTATTTTTAACTGAATTAATTTTGGATGTAGATGAGCAGATTTTGATCAACTCCTTAATTTTCAAGTCTTGATCAGTAGTAGTTTGTCTAAGTGTTTTATTTTCTAATATCAACTTGTCTATCTCGTTATCTGCACATTCTAATTTCAGGTTCAGATTATCAATGGTGTTTCTTAATTCGGTTATAATGTCATCATTTTGCACTGTGGATAAGTCCGGTAAACTTCTCATCAAATTCGAATCCACAGATAGCAGTGAGCTGTTATTAATGCATGGTAGTGATTCATACGAAGTTTCCTTACGGATGGTTTTCTTACGTAATGTTATGTTAGCATCCATCATTTTTTACAAGTTTGTGACTGGTAGCGCCCTCTGTGTATACGAGTAAAACTCCAATTCTATGTATTGATCAATAGATGTCGCTATGTTTAAAAATAATACTAATGATCTATAGTAACACTGAGAGGTTTTTGGCAACACTTGTTTGTTCGGTAGTACGAATTTGATTATTGCATGTCATGTCAATGATTTGGAATGGAATGTAAACAAATGATTAAAATTGTCATTTCATTATATTGTGCAAGTTTATGTTACTTGTTTATTCTGTTATATTGCATTTCATACCCAAGTTCTTTCCGCCGCTGCATTAAAGTTGATATTATTGGGATTTTTCACTTTTATATGTTTACGTTCACTGTTGTTTTATTAGCACTATATTCCGAGATTGGCTTAACAGTTGTCACAAACATTTGTACACATGAGTTGACTTGCCTATTAACTGTACTGTTAATCACTTAATAACAGTAGAATGTCACTGTTTATATTTTTAAATTATTTAAATACGCGGAGCTATACTTTTCGTGCCGGTCCAAGTTAGGTAGGCGTGATATTATTATATAATAATATATGTTATGCAAAAAGCGCACTGAGGTACAATGATAGTAATAATGATAAGAAACTTGTAGACAAGTGTAATTTTACAAAGGTATATCCATACTAATAATATTATAAAGAGGTAAAATTTGTTTGTTTGTTTGTATGTAAAGGGTAACCGCTGGAACAGCCGGTCGGGTTTGAAAAATTGTATTTGCAGTTGGTAGCCAAATTCTTAAGGAAGGCTATAGTTTGTTTAACATCACGCTATGACCCTTAGGAGCCGTGCAAAAGGAAAAAAAGTCATAAAGAACGCTAAGCGAAAACGAAGTGACAGCGCAGGCAGGTGACGCGATGCGACGGGGTCGGGCGGGGGAACACAAATTACACGCGGACGAAGTCGCGGGAAGAAGCTAAGCTAGTTTTCTGAAACGCTAAGTCATACTTAATCCAATGTCAATTATAAAATTTTCAACTGTTCTGATAACTTAACTTTTGGAAGTGAAAACTTCTTTATCCGCACTTTGCGCTCTTTCTGACCAGTGAACGATACAGGAGGCGTACTCTGTTAGTCGTCAACGAAGATACGGGGCCGTCCGAAACTAGTTCGATACTTCAGAAAGAACCCTACTCCCGATTAATTAGCCGTTTTGGACTGGTAAAAACACATCGGGAGTAAGGACTTACTGTGAAATGGTTGTGTCATTCATTCATAGTTCGGGCCTCGAAGTAATCTCATATCCGTAGGTGATATGGAATAGCAAACGCCCGTAATTCCAGTCGTAACTACGTATTTCGTGCTTAGAGAGTATTATAGACCCCTTGAACCGTCATTCTTGGGTCGCGTATATTATCTAATCGGCGCTGAAACGTGTATACTCGGCTCTAGTCGTAAGTTTTCACTTCTATTGTGTGGTCTTATGCACGCATCGTTTTTCATAGGATCTCTAAGTTGCTCACTCCTTGGACAAGACTGACCATTAGATACTCAGCTTTACGTTAACTTTTATATAATTACGCGGTCTTGGTAATAAATAACATGCAATCTTATGAAGATTGGAGATGAATCATTTTGCTTCATAATTTATAGCCTTTCATCATTTTGTTGAATAGAAGCAGTTACCTATTAGTTTTTATGTGTCGATCAGAAGAATGCAACTTTTCTCTTTATTAAGTTAGGGTTTTTTATGTTGAAATAGAAGGATGTTTTAAAATAGAAGGCCTTAGGTGTTATTCAATATTATATCGTAGTTATTATGTTTTTTTATATTATATTTTATGTAATAATGAAAGTGTCAACTGCCTGCGGAGTTTGAAAGATTATGGAAAATAATGGAAATTACAAAATTCAAATTAATGGCTGTTATTTGGCAATGCTAGGTAGGAGGAGCTCCAAATACAAATCATAAAATCATTTTTTGTTTTAATGAGCTGTTATGTACAAGAAGTCTGAACAATCTCTGTCGTATACCTCTAGAACTAAAGAAATAATACAAATGTACATTTAGTGATTCATGCCTCAGTCATTTGATAAAAAACATGTCATAACATCGCGAACAAGGCTGTCAGTGTACGTACAGCTGAAAAAGACGTGAAAAAGACTGTATGTATATCGAAAAAAAACATTTAATTATCAACAATGTTTGTTTCATAATAATATTATTGTTTCAATGTGTAGCCACGAAACAATCACACATTTGAATAGTTGTTGATGTTTACATATTTTTGAGACTGACTGTACAAGCATGTACAGTGTTCAGTGCTGACAATATGTAATAGAAATAAAAAAGCCTAGTAACTAAACGGTTCCCACACAATTTATTATTATATCACCATACACTGCAAATACACAGTTACGTTGAAAACGTGTGAAACATAAAGATACATAAATTCGTGAAAGCTGACCAGCCAAAGAGTTTCAAGCAAATAGTTTTACACGTAAACCTCTACTTTCATTTCCTGATGACGCGACGCGTGTTTTGGCGCGCATTTTGACAGCTGTCAAATTAAAGTTCTTTAGGTTACGTTCGAATTTAGGATTTGTTATTACGTTTTTTTTTTATAGTTACGATAGTGTTACGTTTGATTAAAGTAAATAAGTGTGAATGTGAAAAGAAAGAAAGTCTAGCGTTGTAACTGCATAATTATGTTGCCATGCTGCTTTTTTCGCTGCGTTTGACCTTCCAATACAATAATCAAAAATTTTAATAAAAATTTTGGCCGCATGTGTAATTTATTAAGTTATAAAATGATATTCTATATCAAGTGTGAACCAGTATAATTAAACGAGATGCATTTATTTTATTTTATCTCTAGCTCGTTCTAATTATGAATTTATTAATTGTATAAGGTTGGAATACTTTTACTTACTTAAGAAATAAGGCAATTAAAATCGGAAAAAAAGGTAAAAGTAAGGTCCATTTTGTTCATACAACCTTAATCAAAACACAAATGTATTACTTAACTATTCTCACGTAATTACTTCTTACAAATTCAAGATAAAATATAACCTGAATTCGCCACATTAACAATCTCTCAAATAAGCCATGTTTTATTAAATCAAAGTTAACCAGCGCCCTATTTGCCTAACACACTGTCTATCACAATCTGAATCATTTTGAAGCCTATTGCTAATCCATTGCTTCTTATGTTGGGAAAACTTGTCTGCTCAACAACGTAAATAACGCAATGAATGTTGTTGAACTGTCAAAATGAAACCCATTCCTACTGTTAATGTGTTACGCAATTACCCCGCTGTTAGAAGAATGTTAATGAAAACCCGTTAAACTTGAACCGAGCATTAGTCATAATTATTGTTAATTATACCTAATGTGGTGACCAAACTTGTCCTTGTTAAGATTAAATTTCATGGTAAAAGTTAGTGATTCATCTGATAACGTAACGTAAACAGATTTTATTATCTGTGCAGATTAGAACTGTTTTATGAATATACAACGGCAACTCAGAGAAAATATCCGGTATAATTTCTTACACCGGTGACTGCTTCGTTGGCCTAGTGGTCTGAGCGTGAGGTCCTGGTTTCCATTCCCGGATCGAGCAAAATGTTCTTAGGTTTTTTCTATCTGAAATTTCTCAGTATCAGCCCGGAGTCTGGATTTGTGCCCGGTTGTACTTAAACATAACTGGTTATATGTGGGTGTACTACAGGTACACCTCTGCCGTATCCTCCAGGCGTGACTTTATGTAATTTCTTACAAATTTGACCACTTACCATCAGATGGACCACCACCTCGCTTACCACACAAAAACATAAAAAAAAGAACTTTCAAATGTTTTCATTAAAAAAAAAATGACGAACGTGCTAAAAAAGGGGTTTTCTGAATTTTCTATTCACCGTATTTGAAGTAGTTAGATTCTGTAAGTATAAAAACGAGCACATACTTTCACAAGGAAATACAAAAAGATTAAATGAATAATACGGAAAAGTTATTTATCTATTTTATGTTCCGTTCTGAATACGTTTTCTTACCTGGCCATTATAAACAAGCTTAATTCATAATAATTATGAAAATTCTATAGTTGTATAATTAATAAAAATTATTATGAAAATCTTATAATTGTATAATTAATAAAAATAAATAAATATAATTTATTATTCTTTAAACCACACACACACACACACCCTCACACACACGCACACACACACACAAACACATAAACACAAACATGCACGCACACACACAGTTGATACATACACTGGGAGCCTTCTTCGCATGAGGGTAGGCAGAAACTACAGAACGCTGAGAAATTCCTGTTGCAAAGACCCAATAACTCTTTGCTTGACCTGGGAATCGAACCCAGCTCCTTATGCACAGCAGTAGCACTTGCGACACTGAGGCAAACATCATTTATCATATAAATATTAGTGGTTATAAGAATCATCGTACTATTTCACGTCAAAAAAAACCCTATCACACGCCATCTCACAATAGAAAACAAATGACGACAGATGTTTTTTTTTAATTACCTTCTCGCAAAGGCCACAATAACACACAGCCATAACAGATCATAATGACGAGATTAATGAAGCTATCTTGATAAGCAAAGAGGTTAGTTCCAACGTCAAGGCAATTTATCTAGATTTACATGGTTTACTTAAGTTATATTAGCATGACTGTTTATCTCTTCCTTGGCTGTTCATAAAATATATGATTTAAATATTATTATGTTGTAAGATTGTCATTCTGATTATTTCTGTGCCTGTGACAATCATGTTAACATAGATTTTGTGTAATTATGATTTAGTAATGGGCTAATCAAGTTGTAAATTCTTAACAGAACAATACGTGCATCTACAATGTAATCTCTAAATAACGATACTCAAGTGAATGTGCATATTTTGACGTTATAGAGATTTGTCGTTATATGGAGAGAAGAAAAATCTGTATTAGAAAAATCTAAAGCGTCTGCCAACATCACTTCTTCACTCCCGCCTCTATTGCGCGAATCAGTAAAACTTTTTCGTCAATACACAGTGATTTTCTCTTACTTGCCATGTTTACAGTTTGAAAGTTTGTGAGTAACTAAGAATATGATAACGTATAGATAATCCATGACTCTTACTAACAACAGTCTATACGTGCAAGCAATCTCAATTTGTAAACAAAAGAACGGATTTCTTAGAAAGTTCGGTATGTATGATGCCGGCAGTCGAGTTTATTTCGGGCTAGGATAATAAAGTGACAAAAGAACGTACACAGCTGCGCAGTTTTTACAAATTTTGACAAATAAAAAAGTACTTTTTTATTATTTAATTGTTGTCGTAATTTGATATGTGAATATTTGAAATTAAATTTTTATAACATAGTGTAATTAATTTGTAAAGTAATGTCTAACGCGAACACAAAAACGATAATCACGCAAAAACTATCGGGTGTATTTTCATGTAATCTGCACCATCTAAAAGACAATTCAATTACCCAAATTTTTGTATACGGCTTTTATTTGTATTGTGATTGATAAATCAAGGTGGATTGTTTTTGCGAATAAACTTGATGCGCGTTGAAGCGGGGGCTCTTGCGGGCGACGGGCGGCAGTGCATCGCTGACCAATGTCCGGGTAGACGCTAACGCTCTGTGCAATTTTATTCGCCTAAAAGTTTCGCATGCTCCTCCCACACGCTCAAGGTCGCTGGCACTTATTGTCGCCTTAATAGATTGTATCATTGTATGGAAGACAAGCTAAACCAACCAAAGCCGAGTGATTTCGACGCTTTAGGGAGTTTGTCGTTAAATTGAGTGACGTGTAGTTACACTGTAATTTAAACGCGTGATTAAAAGTGTCTTTTTCAGAACAGGAATTAACAGTTTTTTCAATAGAACTTGTCGTTTTTGTGTTTGACTACCATTATTATTTAAGGTAGTGTGGCACTTTTCCTTTACAGTTATGCGTGCCTTTTTTTTTTTGCAAAACTGTACCTCTGTTTTCTCATCATCTGCCCGCCTTTTCCAACTATTTTCGGGGTTGGCTTCACGTCTAGCCGGTTGCAGCTCCACGTAAAATACCAGTATTTTACATGGAGCGACTGCCTATCTGACCTCCACAACCCAGTTACTGGGTAACACTATACCCCTTTGTAAGACTGGTTGTCAAACTTTCGGGCTTCTGACGAGCCGTAACGACTGTCAAAGATCCACGAATGACAGCCGGGACCGACAGCTTAACGTGCTTTCCGAGGCACGGAGGGGTCTCAGTATGCCAAGATGGTCACCGATCTACGCACCGACCACGGAAAGCGTAGCTTAACCTGATCGATCGACCCGTGCGGCTGTTATTCCTTAGCAACGAACCCCTGTAGACCTATGTGTTCTAACTTAATGAATTCGTAATGATGAAAGATTTATCATACACTTTTCACGCCACGATATTCAAATGTTCTATTCAAGTAAATCTAATCGACTAGCATAACAAACAGCACTTCACACTTTAATGGAAATAAAGCAGAGAGTAGTGTCAACGCAATCTATATTTATAGAAGGAGATTATGTCGTCAGGAAGAAAGAGTATTCAAATCAATTCACTATAGTTAATGAATAAAAGGAAATAATAAATAATTTGTGCGTAACTTCCTAATCATGTATGTAATTATACATGTAAATGGTTGTGTATGCAAAGTGTTCGGTAATTAGTATTATGTGATACTGGGAAATAAGGAGTTCTCTTATGTATTTGATATTCAAATAGATAATGCTCGTGAATAGGTAATGAATAACTTGTCTACCAGCATAATCGCATAATCAGTCTATAATCTTCCCACTACTGGGACATGTCTCTTCTCTTCGAGAGCGAGTGGGCTGTAATCTACCACGCGGGCCCAGTGTGGGTTGGTAGATGCCACATGTCTTTGATTTTTTTGGTTCTAGGACATGCCGGTTTCCTCACGATGTTTTCCTTCACCGTTTTGAGAGCAGTGGTGATGAAATTATTTACACAAAGTAAAGCGCCTGTTTGGGTTCGAACCCACGACCTACAACTTGTAAGTTGGGGTTGTTACCACCGGGCTACCACTGCTCTCAGATTATACCTATAATTTTATATGAAGAAATTGGCAATGCGGCCGAAAGAGCCAGCATAGTGAGCAATGAGCATTGGTTAATATTGACTGAATGCAAATTCTTTTATTTATGTATCATTACGCCGGTATTCCTTGAAAAGGTAGCAGTACGTGTAAAGTAAACCCACAATTCGCCAGATATGTATTAAGATCTACGTAATAGGGGCAAGCTATTGCCATTAATCATAATACTTCAACACTTTTTGAAGGGGAAGGAAAACAGATATCATTAATTGATTAATGTGTTGTTGACTTTGATAGTAGTCGTACCATTTGACATGTCAAATGGTACGACTACTAAGAAGGAAAAAGAAAGAAAATACGTTTATTTGCGGTAAACATGACGCAGAGAAAACATACAAACACAGAAAGCACAAGCTGGGGGAAAAAATGCGTCATATCTTCGCAAAACGACAATAGCTCAGCATAATGCTACGAACCTATACAAGACAGCACCAGCGCTGGTTTTCAGCGACGGCCTGCTGGTTTGACTACTGTCTAAACTGTTCGCCACCCTCACCGCCTCCATCCGAACAATACATAAAACCTTTTACAGAATTGACCTGACAGTACAACGGGACTGGATCCACCACAAACGTCTCGAGGTAAACCAATCTAAAATCACTTTTACTATTATACCATTAACATGCACGCGATGGAGTGAAAACAATTGGTCCATGTATTATGTATGTATGTACTTTCTACTAAGAACGTTTCATTGCATTCTTGACCTCGCGTCAAATCCTGTTTTGTGTTAAACTGTCGGCAGTTTGCGAATTTCACTTGTTTTTGGCATAACAAAATGGTTGTTATGATTTATGACTAATTTTTATCAGCTTTTGAAACAATTGAATATGGGCCTTCAAAGTTAACAATCTAAGTAGAATTTCTAATATTACAAGTATTACATAAAGTGTAACACAGTTGGTGTTTTCTAAACTTTGGCGAAATCATTACTGAAGGCTAAAAATTAACGATCAAAGTACACTTGGCAGTACCACAAACAGGAGTTCTATTTGTCAGAAGATTGTTATCAAAAGAATCTGAAGCTAGAAGTCGAAGCCATTATTCTTATTTCATCATAATTATATACATAAATGTTTTCTCTTAATCATGAGCTCCCAAAGACCGCTACAATAAATGGCCATAGAAAGAAAAAAATAAAAAATTGACCCAGGTTAAGTTTCCATAATCAACAGTTGGTTCGCCGCTGCTCATGATATAACCCGTTAATCGCAACATTGCAGTAATTGGATTACGGATGTCAAATAAGAGTAACTGCTTCGTTATAAATAATTAAACTGGAAGTAATAAGTAAACCAGCTTATGAATCAAACCATTCCTGGAGATCTACCGTGCACTCTGATAGCAGACTAATATTTGACGAATATTCGAGTGTCATGTGAAGTGTCAAGCGATTTTCAACCGTGTGCAGTGTAATTATAACTGTCCTGACCTGACCTGAAAACATTCATGGTATGAGCTCAGTCCCTGGCCCTTTTACAAGTGTTTCTTTAGGCGCGTGGTCTAAATCGGAACTGACGCTGCCATCTTGTTTTTCAAGACATTGCACAAAACAATAATTGTACAAATGTTTACCAACAGCGCTCTTGTCAATGTCATCCGAACGCCAAAATATCCTGGTATCAGAGTAGGTAGATTCAGCTCCCAGTCAAACTGGAAACTACTGAACATTTATATTTTTCACGACCAACTGCCATCTGACCTAGCCAAAGATACCGGTACTTTATTTTATAGCTTGTCTTTATACCGTTTGGAAAATTACTCGCCCTATAAGGACACCACCGTAACGATATATTGGATGGTGTAGTTGACCATTTTAGTTTGACACGTCATGGTAGAATATGGCACGATTCGCATATTAGTAGGGGATCTTTGTGAAGAAGCTCTTTTGTCCTGGCTGGAGGCCTTAATCAATGAAAGCATCGACAGGATAGTCTGGTTAAGCAGCCGACGACCTCCTAGGCTCACCCACGAGATGCCATTCATAAAAATAAAACTCGTTCGAGGAAATGCTACCACCAAAATTCTTTGCTGGGGAGTTCGTTGCGCCAGTGTTTCTTCCTAAAACACTACGAAATGATGAAGGAATTGACTTAAGTAATTTAGACGTTCAGAAAGTGCTGATTCCAATCCAATTCGAATTGTCATTTCGAATTCTCAATTCGAATGCTCATTCCAATTCGAATAAATGACTTCTGATTTTGATTTTCTGCCGTCAAGCAGTGTTGCTGGGCTGGAAAGGGATGGGTACTGGTGTTGTTAAAAGCTCATGACACATTCAGCTTTGTCTAGTCAATGGCTCTGGTATTGCAGATTTCCATAGGCAACGATGACCACTTATCATCAGGTGGTCTGGTCTGCGTGCTTGGTTTATTTTAATAAATGTACTGAATATGATATCTTACCTTAGCAAACAGCTCCACTGTGATATCCCAAGATATTTTGGTGACTGCGTCTTATTTAGTATGCAGTAAGTGTTACCGTATGTCATCGGCGCAAGATTCCATTTTGGATACGATTTTTTTTTGTATTTTTAATATTTATATATTTTTAAATTATGGTAGGTATATCTGAGCATCTTTCAGCCTTTAAATAAAATATTAGCCCGTGCAACCTCCCCGCTCAACTTTTCTTAGATCATGATCAAAAATGTTCACTGGCATTATCATTTTCTGTAAATGATAAATGATTTTATTTCTGTATATAAATCATTTAATATTATTTTTTAAACTAGATGAGGTCGGTGTTTCCTATCTGACTAATCTGAGAGGAAAGGCCGAAACGAACTCAGAAGTCACAGTCTCTTTTAAAGTCCAGACATAATCTTGGTCAGATCATGGAGATTTGTGTTTGAAATGGTCAAAAAAATCAAAAAATCCAACCGTGATTACTTAGGTGAAGTTAGTTGTCAATACTTAGTGTCAATCCCTAGCAACTGTTGGAATGACAGCTCACTTCACGTGAGATGTATACAGGACAAGCTGTGCGCACTCTTTTATCTCCTATTCTACCAATGGTTTTTTTTTTTAATTTCATCCTCTATAGTGTCTCCTTTGGAGGATACATTTTCAAATATCTTTCCTTACTGCTCACCATCGTTATCCTAACTATCCTACCAAATATTATAAATGCAAAAGTGAGTTTTTTTGTTACGCTTTCACGCTAAAACGGGTGAACGGATTTGTGTGAAATTTGGCACGTGGATAGACCATGATCTGGAGAAGGACATTGGATACTTTTACCCTGGATCGTAGACGAAGCCGCGGGCAACAGCTAGTAATATATAAATGGAAATCTTGTGTAAAATTTCGGCCTTCTGGATCCAGTAGGCTTGATACATGAATTTAAATGGATTTACGATTTGTGTTAAGAAGATAGACCGGCAGGGAAAATGAATGAACGTGACACTGCAATAGTTCTTATGACTATCAATCTTATCCATTTAAACTTTAACAGAATAGTCACGCAGTTATGTAGGTAACCTTCTTATGTAACCTTCCTATAGATCTTGTTATTGACATGTTCGACCTTTGCAATTTATTACTGCTAAAGCCTATGCCACATGGAAACCGAAGGCCCGTACTTTTACCAAAGAATTAATCATATCGATGGAATAATGCAATATTCTGAGTTTCTGATTATTCGTTCCACTCTTTTGCTAATCAATTTAAAGCTCAAAGTATTTTATAAATTGAAATACATGTATTTCATTCACGACTAATTGTTTGTTTAAAATTAAATAAAAGCTCATTTCAGACAATTCAATTGGGGAAGAAATTCGACGACGAAAACGAGCAACAAAAAATAGAGTTTCTGCCATTTTACGATTTATGACACTTTATTTCATTCAAAAATAATACACATAATAATTATTAAGTTAAAGCGACAGTTTTGCTGGGTGATAAAGTAAAATCAAGTTATAAAAAAACAGTCGGTAAAAACACAATTTAAACATTATTCAAAACATGGTGCTATAATAAAACTTTTAGTAATTAGCATAAATTCCTTTGAAATTTGTAGCTCGGAATAAGTATATCAAGCATTTCATAATTCAACACGATTCTTCCGCATCCGACCTGCATAACTTCGTTAGACCAAATATTTTCAAGTCATATTTCAAATTAAAAAAATCTAGCACATAGTAACGATTACATAAACCTATGTATTACGTAGTGTTCTACATAATTCATAGCTAAACGAATTGAAGGTTCTATTGTGAGTTTGTGTGTCTTTGCATACTATGTTGCTATCATATTATAATATGGTGGGCAGAATTGCTAAGAAACATCGTGACGGAAATTGGGGTTATGTGTAAAATTTACTGTTGATTTATCTGACAAAAGGACACAATTAATTTTAAGATGGTAAAGTAGTATGCCAACGGATTTTTTTTTCGCGGCTTGCCTTGGCGCGTCCAATAAGGATGTTTTTTTTTTCTATCTGCAGATTATCTTATACTAAAAACACAAGAAGAAAGGAATAGAATATTGTTTATTGTTGCTCCATAATATGATTCACTAACAAAAGAATATAAATAAAAGTAATATTCTACCATGGATAACAGGAAATCTAAATTATCTCCAGGAACTACTCTAAGTAAATAGTTCTTGGAGATTATTATTTTTTCATGGATATAAGGAATGATTGAATAATAATAAAGGAGTAGGTGCACATTAATGTTTATTTGTGGAACTTAAATCTTCTTAAAGGCTCCTTCAAACAGGCGCGACACGCAACGCGAAACAAAGGCACCGCCTGTCGCGCGACAAGCCTTAAACATTAAATTAATGCAATTAACTAATAAAAAGAGAGTTCTAGTGCATAGATATTCATCTAACTCTGTTTGTTAATGACAGGATGACCACACCAGTGGGGTCATTGCGTAACCAACTTTCATTTTGACAGTTCAACAACGTCCAATGCGTTATTTACGTTGTTGAGCAGACTAATTTAGCAAACACAAAAACGCAATGGTTGTCAAAATGAAAAGCATTTGATCGATTGCCATTTTATGTGTTGAGCAATTACCCCGCAGTTTTTTTTTTAATGCATACTTTCGTATCAATAAAGCATGATGGTAGAGGAGGAAATTTCTTTTGAATTATTCCGATCTGTCACCCTGCTTTGTCCCCTTATCAGTGATAAGGGGACAGATAGTTGTGAATAAAGTCCAAACAATAACGTTAAATAAAGGACAGATCAAACCTTTTTTTGCCGATCTGATCCACTAAGGGGACAAAGCAGGGTGACAGGTCGGAATATTCCGTTCTTTTCACGGAGCTTGGGGTTATTTTAACTAACCGATTTCAAAAAAGGAGGAAGTTATATGTTCGTGCGTATGGTTTTTTTTTTATTTGTTTTCATCGATATTTTCGTCAATTGTGGACCGATTTTGGAAATTCTTTCAGTTTTTATACCTATTAAGGCGTAGTGAGGCGAGATATTTCAAACAACGAACTAAATTCGAATTTGGAGCATAATATTTTGGTACAGATGAACACAATAGTGGTTCGATTATTTTGTGTATTAAGTTGCCCGTCTTTACTTGACCCGGGATTTAAAAATAAGTGGCGAAACGTGGGTGTACTATAGGTACACCTCTGCTTAACCCTTTGGGGAATACAGGCGTTGTGTTATGTGTTGTGTAGTCATTCTATTTATTAAGTAAATGGTAGCCTCAAAGAAATATTTACAAAACTGTGTTTATCGGATGTAGACCTTAGAAAGACTTGTTTTGAATCAGTTCAGTGTACGTCTTTCTACATCATTCTCACACGTATAATTTCAACACCAATGATGTAACCAATTTTTATTGTAATAATATTTTGATTTAAAAGACTGTCCGTGGAGTTTCTTGCCCGTTCTTCTCCATAGGTACCGACTACGCTTTAGAATGGGCAACTAGCTGCATCTTTCTGACTGACCGACCCCTTGACAATTCAAACGTGCCTGGAATTGGTTTATTTGAAATAAATTATTTGAGTTTTGAGTTCAGACCTATAATGAGTAGGTACTCTCATAATATGGTGAAGATAAGAACCATAAAACTCTAAAAAAGTGATTTATTTTTAACTTTGACTTTACAACCCTCATAGCAGAATAAATCGCATTCCTTTTACATACACCAAAACATGAAGTAAAACTCGATACCTGGCCTTGACCCTTTATAATAAACATCAAGGTAAGATTATCCTCGTTCTTTCACATCAACATTCCATGTAAAACAAAACAAAAGATGACCAACCTGTTTATAAACAAAATTCTTCTTATATGACAATGGTGCCGATTCTCTTGTCACAAAATTCTCTAAACTAGACTAAAAATCACTAAAATTTAGTTTATTCCTGTCAAAAGACGATTTCTCATTCTGAAATAGACTAAAGTGACACAACTTAACTATATTTTAGTTTGACAGCACTAAGATGGTACTGATTTATTAGTTCAGTGAAAATGGCAATTTTGCTATTCTGAATTTGACGTTTTTCATCTAAAATTTTGGTTGTCTTAACTAAATCTGGCTATTTTTAATCGGGATTAAAAAGGTGTGGAATAATATTAGTTGTCATGAACTAAGATTCACCACAACACTTCGACTTGATGGGCAAAAACAGTACTGTTTTTTATTTTTATTTTGCTTATATATCGAAAACGGTGTGTCCTATCGCAAAAAAATTCGACCCCCTTTATGAAACCCTTAAACCCATATAACTCTACATGTAGGTATTTTTTTTTTAAATATTTTCCGTACAAAAAGTGAAAAATTCCATATGAAACACGCCGAGGCTGCCAACCATGCGCGCCACAGGCTCCAAAAAAAATTCACGGGGTAGGGCAAACAAGTACCATGTGGAGTCGCGATTGTCAAATTACATTTTAGTTGCGTCAAAATGATTTTTAAATTTAGAGATATTTTGTTGCAGAATAGCTTTAAGATTCTCATAGCCAAAAGTAAGGAATTTTAGTGATAGTTAAGTTAGTTTAGTTCGGTGTACAAGAGAATCGGCACCAATATCGACCCTCTCCTACTTCACACGGTTTTTACGACTTGATGAAACATGGAAATTTCTGTATATCAGAAGAGATTGTTTTTCTGAACGCGCTAATAGAGATAAGCTTTTTTTTAATGTTATTATTTTTATTAAAATAATTTCTCAGTTAGTAGTTCTAGAGGAAACTACTAACTGAAAAAATCTTTATGCATTTGATAGTCCAACTCTTGAGGAGCGGACCCTTAGGAGCCGAGCAAAAACAAAAATAGTCAGAAAGAACGCTATGTGAAAACGAAGTAATAGCAAGGGCAGGTGATGCGATGCGATGTGGGGTCGAGAGAAGAAAAAAAAACACGCGGACGAAGTCGCGGGCTGAAGCTATTGTGTTATACACATAAAGGCTCCCAAAAACAAAAAAACAAAAAAATACAAAAAAAAAATCGTAGAAAAAATTCTATAATTTAATAATTTCATGGAAATTGTTCTACAAAAAGTTGCGTCGCCCTGTCGCGTAGCTCCTGTCTGCCTTAAACTTTCCGGAATAAATTCTCTGAATAATGCTGAAAACTCCATCAAAATCCGTTGCGTGGTTTAGAAGAATAACGCAGTCTCACAGACAGACATGAAAAGGTACTTTAATTTTTAATATGTACAGATAATAATAATAATACAGATACCTAACCCACTTGTGAGCTCGCTCATACATTTTGTTGGGTCACCTTTTTATCTCGAGTGGGCGTGCTCACGCGATAATGGTACAGGTTCGGTTCCCGATCGCGTGCCGTCTTTAGGAATTTTTATACTTTTCCTTTTTTGTAACCAGTTTTTTGTTAGTAGTTTTTTGGTTGAATATTTTGAAGATCGGGTGTCGGAATGTAAGCTTAAAATAGATTATTTAAAGGCGACTTGGGTGTCAGTTTTTATAAAATAAAAAATGTTGTGTATTGGAGATAATACTTTTAGGTGAATTCCTAAATATACTCTCACTGAATACGTTGTGCTTATAAAGCCTTCTTACTTTCGATTGGATTTTAGAACACCAATCTATGTAGGAATTATATGTTATTTATTTTTGTTTCATGCACTAGTGGTACCAAAAACCTTATTGTATTTTGGATTGGTTTGACGTGTCGAAATTATAGGTCACCCTGTATAATAAGGTTATACAGGGTGACTTAAAATTCAATACGTCAAGTTTGACGAAAAAGTACAATATGCATTTATTACACAGGGTAGTTACCTTGTGTAATAAATGATTATTGCACTTTATACACGCAGTTTTCTTAAAAATATTAACCATGATTCCATAAAAGATAGTAAACAATGCACTTTTTGCCAGTTGGAAGTCAAGAAGCGTGAGAAAAATTATCATTATGCACTCCGTTAATAAGATTAGTAGAATATACGTGCGACTCATTTAATTAGTGTTTATTTTTAACTTTTATTACTGGTATAATGTTACATTTATGTAACAATTAAACTAACGACATTTCGCCAGTAGATATAAATACATAATTTATTTATTTACTAGCTGCTACCCGCGACTTCGCCCACGTGGACGTCCGAAATTATCCTACAGGAACGTGCCACCGGGATAAAAAAGTAGCATATGTTACTCCTTATAACATCAGCTATTTGCCAGTGAAAGTCCCGTCAAAATCGGTCCAGCCGTTTCGGAGATTAGCCGGAACAAACAGACAGACAGACAAAAATTGTAAAAAAAAATATTTTGGTACATGTACCGTGTATACATCACATCCATTTAGTAAAAAGCGGTTATTTGAATATTACAAACAGACACTCCAATTTTATTTATCTGTATAGATGTATACAAGATGTTCCAAGTCTTTTGTTGAAGTCATGGAAACTTTACCAGTCCCAATTTTTTTGTTTAAACACATAATTTAGCGTAAGGCCTGTGGCTTCGAAGGGACATACAGAGGTGTATCTCATCCACATGTTGCTAGTTATGCTGTAAGTGCATGTAGTGTGGTGTTCGATTTCCAGGTAGGGATAAGTGTTATTGGGCTTTTCCAGTTGGAAGTTCTCCGGCGCAACTCTGAGTTTGGATTTGTTAATGGCAATCGGCCAGTCCCTATTACTTGAAACTTAATTAGACTAACTTTCAAAATGTGTGTGTACTTACTGTACGAGGTGGCAGAGATATGGACGCACAACTTGTTACCATGGATTAAGTGCATGATTATGAAACTCCCTATACTTACATTTTTTATTATTAATTAATAAAAACAAATTGTTCCGTAAATTTCGACCGCGAAGGTGTTGCACTTTTCTATGAAACAGTAGATTTTTTTTATAACCTATGAAATGTTTCTACTTTTGGAGGTCTAGAATCATGTGCTGACTTCATGGTTACAGTTTGCGTGTTGATGTCGCTGCCACCGTGTATACACCTCTACTTATACCACAATACCAATAATACGTCTCTTTATCGCTAGGCAAACGATCCAACACCGCAGATAAAAGAGTGGCTATATTCTTTATTTAAACGCCATGTTTGCTTGCTATAGTGTCAGACGAACTATCAAGCTGATTGCCGTGAGCTCATCGTGATGTCATTGTACACACTGTTCCTTTTACCTGTTGTAAGTTCTATGCAGATTTGAATAAAAGATTAACGGTACAACTATTTTCTTAATGTCCCTCGGGAACCATCGCATTTCCGAAAACAAACGAATGCTAATTTCCACGTTCATCAATTATTAGATTTATCGTGTATAATAATTTGAATTCAGAACTAAGTACTTTATTGTTGTTTTGTTTTGATTTCCGTGTGAACTATTGGTAAGTCTATACTTAAGGAACGAGAAAGTATGCGACTGAAAACTATGATAAGGAGTTATTTGCATTTATGGTATTATTAAAATGAACTAATGGTTTTTTTTTGTTTAGGGGCTTTCTCAGATGCTTATTACCTATAACGATGTGGTTATCTACTTATAATCTTCTCAATAATAATCTTAAATTTATTAATTCATTCACAGACAGACGGCCGCTGTCTAGTCCAGAAGCATGAAAATTTTCACAAGAGTTCATTAAAAACTTTTTCAATTTTCATATTTTTTGAAAACTTTTCTTTAGTGTGTGCTCTAAGGAAAGGCTTTTTGTAAATTCTTCTCCTAAAGTTGTTAAATAGGGGATGAAAGTTTGTATAGAAACTCGTATTTTTTGCCGATGGCAAATCCTATCGGGCACATGGTTTTTAATGGAATGAAAAAAAAAACTATGACTTTTTAAAAGCTTTAATTTTAGAATATAAATATAAAGAAAAGTACAAAGTTTAAAAGGTATGTTTAAAAAGCTCTAATTTAATTCTATCTTTCTCAGTTTTGAGAAAGCAGAAAAGATATTTGAATTGGAATATGAAGGTTCTCGTTAGTTTCGTTGAGCAAAACAGAGCGTTCATTTTCATCATAATTATTTATTTATTTATACTTTGTCCATTCTGCAAATTCTTTGTTCGTTCCAAAATGCTTAGCAACCCAAAAGATTGGTCTCATTGGCCGATTTGTCAAGCACTTGGCCGACTTACGGTATCGAGTCGCCAATTATCGAGAATCGATTCTTCCGGAAAATCGATGTAAGCGTTTGCGTAATCGGTATCAAGTGCGATTCGGGTTGCATCGATTTTAAGTAAACTTGTTCGTGATATTTTGGTGTCATTGGTGGCATTGTATTAATTTTGTTTCATTGTTTTACGTAAAATTGACGAATAATTGCAAGTTCAATTATTGATAAATGCGTTTTGTTTTAGGTTTTCTTGGTAGTTTATGAAAGTCCATATTATGTTACTGTTCCAAATAATTGAATGCAATGTTCGAAACGATTAATTACATTTGTTATACTGAGTCAGAAATTCCGGATAAGTACCTCCTTTTGGGGAATTATATTAGTTAATTCTATTTTTGATTAAAAATCAAAAATAATATTCCAATCTTGACTTCTTTGAACTATCAATCGAAATATAGGATCTTCGGCACCTTTACAAGCTTTTTCAGTACTATAACCAACACTTATATATATTACCTACAATGCTGCGCTAATTCACAAACGGTTCAATCAAACTCAAAACAAAATTCCATACCATAAAAATATAACCTATATCTTTGTTCCATACACTCAAAAACACTCATTATCTCAACCACTTTAAGACCCTTTTTCATACAGCAGAACTACATGCATTTAACAATCAACAGCCCAGAGAAATGCATAGAGTAGCTTAAGACTAGTAATTTGCTGCCTTTCGCCTGTGCTGACCTCTGGTGGCGAAAGCTGGCAAGGTCACAACTATTGATATGCTTGCCGCTCTTTGTTTATGTCTTTGTTCGAGGGCATTTATAAGCCTGGATTTAACACCAGCTGTTTGTTTACAACATGTAATTAAGATTTGTCTCTGGCGATAGAAAGGTGTTTGAGTAAATACTATTTTTATTCATAGCCTCGGAAGAATGTAATTTTGATCGTGATTTCTGTCAAGATTTCTGTTTCTGAAATGTCCAAAATTATCCCAGGAGTGGGAAAATATGATTAACAGTTAACTTCAGTCAATATCCAGGTTTCTCTTCCTCCAGAAATAAGAATCATCATTCAACATCTATCACGTCATTGCTCCAGATAAAACCTCGTTCACGCCAGGACACAGCCTAAACAAAACAGTACACCCAGTAGCACGGCTAACCCTAAGTACCGTAAGCATGTAGGCTGTGTAAAAAACAAAATGCGCGAGTTAAAAGGAATGTGACCGGTCGAACTAGCCTTGGTTGGAGGGCACTGGTTGTGGACAATGTTAGTGGAGTCTAGCTGAGCCGTATACACAAGTTGTGCATTGTTTAAACTTGTTTTTTAAACTAGTTTTGAGCAAGGGTAATGTTGATTCGGGTGGTTGGTTTGGTGAATGAAGAAGGGATTGGTGATCGTCATTTGTTTTTGGCGTTGGAGTGACATGGTTGTGTCAATCATTCGGTTAATATCATCGTTGCCTTGGGTATGAGCGTAGTAATTTTCCGTACCTATTTTCGCGTTACTAAATAAAAGTCTTAAGGCTCCCGCAGACAGTGGCAACACGACAGCGCGACGCGACTTTGTAGAACAATTTCCATAAAGTTTTCATATTAATTGTTCTACTAGAGTTGCATCGCGCTGTCGGTCGCGTCAAGCCTGTTTGCGGGAACCTTAATTTATAAAGCCCTATTCGCCATGAAGAAGTAGTCATACCTTGTGGACTTACTTTAAGTACCTAAAGCAAAATGGCGTTATTTAGTATGTTATAATAATAAAAAAAGTTTCCGTACTACACTAGCTTCATCTTTCAGAATCTTTCTGACTAACAAGCTCCTTTGACAATTCAAAAGTTTCTTTACATAGTTTAAGTAATTTAAATAAATGCTTTGAATTTTAGTTTGAATTAGATACCTACTTCCAATTTTCGAAGACAGGGTTTTTGTGGTTCTGCAAATGTATACCAAGCAACACTAAATACAGTCAAAACTGTACTCAACTCGACAAAGGAATGAAGGTGTTAATTTTGCGGATGTTACGTCACCACTTGCATCACTCCATTGAGTACCTACAGCTCACGGTCGTGAATTAAGAACAATCTGTGTTGTTTGTTAAGTTCCATTGAATATTCTTCATTTATAGATGGACTGTTGCAAAGTGGAAGCCTTTATTGATAGGGAGGTTTCATCCACGATCGATGAATTCAATGTAAATCGCTGCAACAGGCTATGTTGATTGACAATCAACTTCTTCTAACTTTAATGATTAAGATCAAGACTATAATTTTATTATTTTTATCAATAAAACACTAAAACCATGCAATTTATTTATATTAAATAGCTTTTTGTGTTTGAATATTGGCTTCTTGTATTTACTTTAAATTCATGTAATTTGTTATTGTTTAATTGTGCTTTTGTGGCTTGTAGGTTGTGTGCACTGAATAAATGATTTATCTAACTATATTATATAAGTGGTAGATATACCATTTGCTAAATTATACACCCGGATGATTTTCATCAAAATTTGGTGTAATATACGAGGACAAGCATATTCGTGTCAGGTTTCATATCCCTTATAGTATCTTTATGTGATAATATAACAAGAAACTGCTTACTTACTCCATAACAAGACGTGTGAAAGCATTATTTTTACAAATTAACCTCTTGTTTTACAAATTAACCTTGTCTTTTTTCCAATATTAGTGACAACACTTTACGAAATATTTTAGCGTTTAGTCGCTAAGTAAGAGTGGCTGGCTATGTTGCATCCATATGCTAAAATTTAAACCTTAAAATATATATACTTAGTGGAACTGCGTCTTATGTTGTAACTTCTGTCAATTTTTTGCGTCGTTTAAAATGTTTTTATGAGACATGGCGATGAATTACAAATTATTAAAAAAGATATAAATCGTGGTGATCCGGAAGGCTATTCAATACGATTTACTTTCATTATAGTAGCATGATTTTAATTTTATTGTTTTTATATTGATAACCTTATTAAAATTTATTATACCTAATAATCAATTAGTGCGACCGCATTCTTAGGAAATGTGCTAATTAACTTGCTCGCGTTCTGTACACTACAAAAAGGATATTTTGGCGCTCGAATTCCGTTGACAGAGGGCGCTGTTGGTAAACACTTGTCTGTCTAAAGAGAATGCCAAGGTTTCCTACAAGACTCACCAGAACCGACAAAGATGAACTATATATTATAAAATGGGAAAATAATTATAGAATTTGATAGTATAATCAGTTTTCTATTAGAAGTACCTACACCAAAATAGTTATAGCTCTTTAAAGTTGACCACTGAATACTTCCGATTGTAACCATAACATGAAATAAACTATTAAGTGATTAATTAAATTAATGACTTGGCTCTTTATCCTCGCATAAATATGTTTTTAGAAAAAACGGAGTTCGGAAACACAGCAATAAACAACACAAAACTCAAAAAAATACGGAATCACTTCTGTTATAAACGGTGTCGATAATCGAATTAAATGATTTTTAATTATTACATTACCGTACCTACTAGCTTTAGCCCGCGGCTTCGCCAGCGTGGAGGTCGGAAATTATCCTACAAAAACGTACAACCGGGATAAAAAGTACCCTATACTACTTTTTTGGGTACTTTTTATCCCGGTATACACAGATAGTTTATAACCTGTTATAAACTATCTGTGTTCCAAATTCCATGCAAATCCGTTCAGTAGTTTTTGCATGAAAGAGTCACAAACATCCATCCGGGTAGTTAGTCTGAACGACCCAAAGCGAAAGGACCGCGGGCCATTCGACCGTAAACAAAAATCGTCTAAGTTCCAAAGGACCGGTGATAAAATTTGTAAACAAATTCAAGGTTATAACCTACATCAAGTACATTCGCGTACAAAAGGTAAAAAGTTGAATAAAGCTTTAATTTTTTTCTTAGGTTTGTTTTATCTTATTTAGAAAAACAATCAACAATAATATAAAATGTTTACGAAAATTAAACTCGGTTATTAATAATTTTAATACTTTTTGCCAGTCCTCTGACGTCACAGATAAGCAGCCTGTTTGTGATTGGTTGACAAGAAAGGGTCATCGTTGAGCTAGCTACCTAAAGTCGTGCCAACCGGTTATGAAGATGTATTTTGTTTATTTAGATGATTTCAAATAAGTAAATATTTAAATAGTTAAAATCCATAAACTATGCGAATATCACAATGTATATGATTGTCCCTAAATTAATTTTGAAATAATTTTATCGCCGGTCCTTTGGAACGTAGAAGATTTTTGTTTATGGTCGAATGGCCCGCGGTCCATTCGCTTTGGGTCGTTCAGACTAAATACCCTCCATCCATCCATCCTCACAAACTTTCACATTTATAATATTAGTAAGATCATAAGATATTCAAAAACATAACTAAACGCTTTTTATTACGAGTTACGACATAAGTAATAAATTCACTTATGTAGCTTCATATTGATATTATTGTAATCGATTTGCAAGTGAAATTTTGTGTCGATATTATTTTATTTTGGTATTGGCAATATTTCTAATTGAAATTGTAGCTATGAAATGTGTTGATAAATTAAATAACTATTTAAAATGACATTTCAATCAATCATTCAATCAATATGCTATATATATATTTCTACGGTATGCTTCTCCAGATTTTAGTTATATTTTATAATTTTTACTATTAGCTATTATGAATAATCATTAATAAAGAAAGTCTGTCGGACGCTATATGATTCGAGCCGATTCTTGCCATTGTCCTTTGTGTAATTGTTTAATTAGATGCATTGAAAAACAAGATGGCGGAATTTGTTGAAATTTTGGCTAGCTAACATTCAATATTTGGTAGCCTTGATCAGCCTATATTAAACAAAAAGAGTCAGACAAAACAACACAAACATTTTTTTTATGACTAAGCCGATGTAATTAGAACTATAATATTTTCCGTCAACGTTATTATTTATCTATCAATAGAAATCACATCACTCCATGCATTACCTCTCACAATGTCAATACCAATACATATTCAATACACCGTAACATTGAGTACAAGATAATAGCAACACGTAGTTTTCTCTCACGTCCCGCCAGAGGCCGCAGGTGACGCAAGGTGCTAATGTGGGTAGGGCTAGCAATCACTGCTGGTTGTTAATTACTGTATCAATCATGGGTATCAATATTTAGAGATATGTTGGAGACGTTTAGGAATGCTGGAGGTTAACCTAAAGAATAATACAGGGTTAAATTGAATAAGCTAGCGAAACTTCGCAAACGTCAATCAGGATCAAAACAGGATAAAACTTGGTTTGATGATATATTTTTTGAGGTCAACGACTGCAGTTATTGTAGTTACTTTAAATATTAGTTTCAAACAGCAGTTTTTTGTGTAAACTTCAAAAACATGATGGTTTCGATACCTAACCACGGCAAAACATTTTTTTTTTGGGATTCCGTTTAAAGTTAATTTAATTTGAAATTGTATAGAGAGGACTATAGTTATATTATCATCGTTAGGATGTAACATAATCTTTAATACATACACATACATACATAAACTCAAGCCTTCTTCCAATGGGCGTAGGCAGAAACTACAGAATGTCACCTGCTACGATCCTTATATACTCCTTTTGCCTCGTAATCTTTAATATTTAATGCATAATCATTGCATTTATGTCAATGAACTCCTTTCTAACATAAAAACTCGAGTAAAGCCACAGCGAAAGGCTAGTCTGCTAACAATGTGCGCAATCGCGTTTTTCCTTCGTTTTTATTATCCAATAAAAACATTTCAATAAGTCCATAACGAGATGAAACGAATCAATTTAATATTTTTGTATTAAGTTATTATTATATGGATAAACGCAATAGTAAAAATCAAGACTTTTTCAGATTTCTCGAATTCAATGCTGAATGTCGTGTGGTCTTCAAAAGCATCTGTTTCTGTCCTGCTGGGACATAGAATACGTCCTTTTATCGATTTAAATGTCACAAAAATATATCTTTGATTCGTTGAC
Organism: Griposia aprilina; assembly: GCA_916610205.1. Taxonomy (NCBI): domain Eukaryota; kingdom Metazoa; phylum Arthropoda; class Insecta; order Lepidoptera; family Noctuidae; genus Griposia; species Griposia aprilina. The sequence goes on along the minus strand of OU744300.1, from coordinate 2,827,174 downwards.
CATTTTATTCTGGCCTTTTGTGTAAGGTTACCGAAGGAATCATTTTGAATAAAAACAGGAACTCATAGACGCTATTGTATAATAATAATCGTGTCTATATTTTATGGTGCAGTACTGCTGACACGATTTAGTTTATTACCGACATGCTTATAAGAAAAATTTGCATGGATTAAAGGCTCCGGCAGACTGGCGCCACGAACAATTTCTACGAAAACTTCATGGAAATTGTTGAGTGGCGTCGCTCTGTCGCGTCGCGCCTGTCTGCGGGAGCCTTCAAATGGGTTAAGAACTTGTCTTAAGTACATGCTGTGGTACGGCCGTTGGTCGGTGGAGCAGACGAGTCCTGGAGTAGCGACCGCGTATCGGCAAGCGTAGTGTGGGACTCCCCCTGCTAGATGGACCGATGACCTCAAAAAGGTAACTGGGACAGACTGGATGCGGAAGGTGGAGGACAGGGTGTTGTGGCGCAGCATGGGAGACCTATGTCCAGCAGTGGACTGCGATAGGCTGAGTTGACAGGCTGTGGAACATGCACTTCAAAACGACCCTTAATTAATTTAGATAGGCCCTGAGATTTTTGAGATTTTCTGACAAGGTCTGTTACTCTATTCATATATATACATACTCATGACAAGATGCGACAAGTATGTGAATTTAAATGCGGTGTATTTATTCAAACGTAAGGCAGTTGTCATGTAAATATTGTTATAGGCAGCAGAGGAAGATAGGTCTTTAAGCTTTACATAAGCATTGTACACAGTATTCTACAAATTCTGTCTATTTTTGAAACGGTGTTATACCAACGAACTAGGTGATAAATTACATAAATATTCATTATATTTTTGTCAATTACACATTTTTGGAAACCTTTTCATCGCGTCATCATAAAGAAAAGTAAGAAAGAAAGAAAATACGTCATCATCTTGTATCTAGCCTTAACTCAACTTAGTTGGGGTCAGCTTCCGGTCTAACCGGATGGAGCTGAATTCCAGTATTTTACATGAAGCGAATACCTATCTCCTCCACAACCCAGTTACTGGGTAACACTATACCCCTTAGTAAGACTGATTGTCAGACTTGCGGGCTTCTGACGAGCCGTAACGACTGTCAAAGATATACGAATGACAGCTGAAACCAACGGCTTAACGTGCTTTCCGAGGCACGGAGGGTCTTGATATCAAAAGATGGACCCATCCACGGACCAACCGCGGCAAGCGTAGCTTAACCTGATCGATCGACCCGTGCGGCTATTATTACTTAGTCACAAGCCCTTCTATATTTGGGTTTACAAAGAAAGAAAGAAAGAAATTATGTTCATTTGTCACAGAAACAAGTGCAACAAATGCGCGGGCGCAAGCGTGTGTGATAGCAATAACTTAGCTCCCTATTACTTAGTAGTAAAACAATATGAATGGTGTTTATAGTTTGTCGTAGGTAATAACCGGATACTTTAATAAGCTGTTCGATAAACCGTTACGATATTAAATATTCACTACTGTATGCGTTCATAACGGCCCCTTGCCAATGATTCGTGTGGCCAAATAATCTGCCACATTAACCTATAAGTAGACTTTGAACTACATTCTTACAGATAATGTATTTTATTTAAAGCTGGTTTCTACACGGCAATGCATACATTTTTATGCTATTTAATCATATTTATTCATATAATTGTTGCTTTCTATTCTTGGTGCTCACTGTTTATTTTATTTTGTTACCTATAGCACTAATCATTAAACCTGACTTGGTTTCCGTACGTCCTTTTTGGGTAACCACTGAAAATCAGCGCTGTGCTGTGGGTCCCCCATAGCACAGCATCATGCTGAGTGGAAGCCTTCTTGTCACAGTCATGACGTGCAGCTGTCGACAATTTCTGTTTTGTACTCGTCATTATAGATCTATTTTGTTTTTATTTTTCTTTATTATTAGAGCTAATTTAATTTTTGTGTGCTTGTGTTTCTGTGACAAATGAACCTATTTATCTTTCTTTCTTCTTTCTATAAGTTGACTAGCAGTTATCTGCGTTTCAACATTTAAAAGTTAGGACTCGAGTTTCAAAAAATTCTGTCTTAGTTCACTTCTACAATTTTTCAGGAACATAACATAACATCATGCCTGTAATCCCCGAAGGGTCAGGCAGTGGTACCTATAGTAACACCCGAATTTCGCCAGTTATGTTCAAGTCCGTATATAATACGGGGCGAGTCTATCACCCGGGTACAAATCCAAACTCAGCCGGGCTGCTACTGAGAAATTCTTGACGGACAGCCCTATTAAAATACCTATTGCATTTCTATGTTAAACAGCAGATTATGTTTGCTCTAGCTTAAATACAATCATTTTATACTTAAATCTTATTTACATACATAAACTCACGCCTTCTTCCCATGGGGGTAGGCAGAAACTACAGAACGCCACCTGCTACTATCCTTACATACTTCTTTTGCTTCGTGTACGTTATTTCATCCTAGATCCTATCTATCTTTTATATTTAGAAAAAATCAGAATGGAATTTTAATAATACTATGTACATAAAAATGTACGGGTCAATTCAATCTTCATAATGCCGACGCCGCTCTTTCATATCGAAACGTTGAATCAATCAATCAATTATTTGAATCGCTGATTGATTTAGTGACCCGTTACGTTCGCGCTCCGATGGATTCTTTGGAACTAATTCTGAACTATGACGCTGTCTGAATTTAATTGATCGAATGTAAACCTGTATATTATCTAGTAATAGAAATGGTGTGAATTAAGGGGGAAGCGCCTGGTTGCCCACGAAATTCAAATTTTCTAATTTTTTTTGCAATTAGCAGGTCAGTGTCAGGTTGTATGTTGAACAAAATATGATCCGCGGCCATAACAAGTATGTATTTACAGAATTATAATCATTAAAATCATCAATACAACCCTCTAAATTCATATAATCCTATCGAATGTCAATGTCATAAAATATAAAGCCATACTAATATTATAAATTCGAAAGTAACTCTGTCTGTGTGTTACCTTTTCACGCCTAAACCACTGAACGGATTTCGATAAAATTTGGCAAGGAGATAGATGGCATCCTGGGGAAGGACATAGGCTACTTTTTGTTGCGGTAGTACGTTCCCGTGGGATAATTTCCGACATCCACGTGGGCAAAGCCATGGGCCGAAGCTAGTAGATAAGAAAAAAATAATTTAGTTTATTATAAGTTAAGATAAGTTACCATCATTACCTTCCTGCCTTTCCCAGCTTTGAGCTGATCTTTCAGTCTAACCGGATGTAGCTGAATATCAGTGTTACAGTCATGGTGCATCTGACCTCCACAACCCAGTTACTGAGCAACACGTTACCCCTTGTTAAGATTGGTTGTCGGACTTTCGGGCTTCTGATTTCCCGTAACGACTGTTAAAGATCTATGAATGACACTCAGGACCAACGGCTTAACGTGCTTTCCGAGGCACGGAGGGTCTCGGTATAACATGGATGATCACCCATCCCATCGTCCATCTTCTATGGACCAGTGCGGCTGTTAGTATTGAGCCACGAGCCCTCTAGAATGTGCATAGCCATTGCTAGATAATGCCAGAGTAATTCTATTATAAGCCAAAATATACTTACAATATAGTCATACAAGAATTAAAGAATGGATAATGTTTGGTCACCAAAAGTGTTAAGTAACCAGGGTCGTCGTATATAGTTGAAGTTTAGTAAGAAACCGATGGATATTTTCGAATAAAATTTAATCTAATTAATAGAAAACAAACAGGTTATTTATCAAATTAAATTTCATTCAAAAACGTCCATCGGTTTCTTACTAAACTTCAACTATATCCGGCGATACTGGTTACTTATCTCGTTTGGTGACTGTACATAGATGTAGAATACACCAACATTGAACATAGCTTTCAAGTCAAAGACAAATACCTATTTACTTTCTTAATCTTGATGACTCAACAGACTATAACACACACACGCTTGAATAGGTATATAATATAACTAGCTGTGCCCCGCGGTTTCACCCGCATAAGTCTCGATTCCGTGAGAATATCGGGATAAAAAGTATTCTATGTCTTAACCCAGGTCATGGTCTACCGATGTGCCAAATTTCATCCAAATCTGTTCAGCTGTTTTAGCGTGAAAGCGTAACAAACAAACAGCGTGAAAATCTTATCTTTTCTCTTTGTATTATTAGTTTGGATAACTAAATGATCAAATTAAAGCCTTCTTCCTCTCCTATTTTGCAGTGCCTGATAGTTCCTCAATGATCATGTCTTTGTAAACCTAAGTTCACATTGTGGAATGCAAGTAATATATTGAGAATTGAATATAAACGCTATGTTAAACGATTCTACTGTTTAAATAAAGATTGTACATAAATCTCTTGTTAACAAACTAATAAAAAATATTATAAATCTTTAATGACTTCAGTCACAAAAACAAATTCATCATGAATGATGAATTTGTTTATCTATTCTGTTGACGACGAAAACAAACAGATTGTCATCCTACCCACTAACGACTTGGAATCTTTCCAAATATAGCGTCAATTAGTAAGAGATTAATTCGTTTAGCATTGATTCGATGTTTTGATTCATCGATTCTTTATAATATTTTCTTTACTGCGTTATGTTGCAAGGTTATGCCTCTTTTTTTGTTTTTAAAATATATCTTATGACACTCAGGAATACCGCAGCTTTTCATTAGTGAAGAATTTTCGAAGAATACCTCCTAGATGTGAAAAACCACAAATAGGTACCTCTTTATAATATTACCTATAGTATACTAGGTAGATTTGGCACGCGGCTTCGCCAGCGTGGATGTCAAAAAATATCCCACGGAAATTACTACCGGGATTTATAGTACCTTATATCTTAATCCAGGTTATAAACTATCTGTGTGCCCAATTCCATCCAATGTTTTCGCGGCGCACGCCAGTAAAGCTCCCAGGTGGCATGATTTTTTCCGACATCTTCAACAATCTTCGTCATATTTCAGCCAATTTACACAAAATCTTTATGTATTATACACTTAAACCTTCCTCATGCATCCGCCGTCCATTGGTGAAAGCCGTATGAAAATCTGTGCGGTATTTTTTGACTTTATCGTTTATCGCGTTCAGACAGGCAGACAGATGCTGCGGGGGGGGACTTAGTTTTATATGTAGTGATAACGGGTGTAAAAATACCCCAAACTAATCCGAGAGTCACTTGTTCTTTCCGTTATTTACCTGGGAATCTTCTAGTTACGGAGATATTGAAGGTCAAAGTTCCAACATTTTTGACGTCATTTTTTTATAAAAACATTTTACTTTGCACCTCTGACTACCCCTTTAATGAATACCTACTAGTGTGATGTTATGTAACGTGCCTTTCCTATGTTATCTATTAGAAGATATGCGTCACAAAAATACGAAAATGGTAAGTTCAATTTATTTACAAACTTGTTGAACGAATTCGATTTCAATAAGGTGAGCCAACTGTTTTAGTTTAAATTAAATATGTAACGGTTTTAAGATGTTACAAAAACATCTATTATACAATTTGCACGCCTCAATCGTTTCTTGACACAGAGAGAAAATATTGATTATCATTTTTGTGCAAGCATTATCGTAACTGAAGTCCGAACTGTGTGAATTAAATAATCATACAAATTGTTAATAACGATAGTTATGAGTAATTTAGTTAAAACTACCTCATACCCGGGTCCGGCAAAGTGTTCTTGGGTTTTTGTATCTGGAATTGTTCAATGGCAGCCCGGAGTCTGGATTGGTGCCCGGTTGATGGCAATAGGCTTGCTCCCTATTACATGGGACTTAAACATAACTGGCGAAATGTCGAAGCCGAAACCGTAAGTACCGTTCTGCCAAACCCTTTCGGGAAATACATGCGTGATATTATGTTATGTAATTTAGTTTAAAATAAAGTTCTTGTTCGATTCATTGACCGGAAAACGAATCATTCTGTGAATAAAAAAATAAATCTTTTTTGAAAATGGAAGAAGTGTTTCATTCCCTTTTGAATACATTCCAAAAAAATAACTATGCTTTGGTTCATATCAATAAACTTAGTTCATTGATTATACTATTATAACTATTATTTTATCAACACGTAGTCTAATAAACAATAATAATATTTTATTTATTTATAAAGAAATCATAGATATCCGAAGCGCACGTCAGTGATCGTTGTTTGCCACACCGAGGTCGACAACATTTTAATAAATTCTAATTGTAATATTATTTATTCCTGATTCTTTGTTTTCTTTGTTGGAGAATATGCAGTGAGTCTAATGTTTTATTTAATAGATTGGCAAACTTGACGAAGGTTGTCCCCTTATGGAAAGTGATCACCGCCACTTATAGTGGCGCCATCTATGAGATAAAGCTAAAATACTCCATTTGCTAATTGACACTACATGATACATTTAACTGTCTGTGAAAGTTGTCTGTTGCACATATTTTTTGTAGTATATTATATTTGTTCTTAGCCAAGAATGTCCGTCTGCTGGACAAAGGTCGACCCCATATCTTTCCAGCATGCGTAGCATAACCACTTCTATCTCTACTGTACGAAGAGAAGACAAATCACTTTCTTAGCAAAAAATCTTTATTTTTTTGAATTTTGACAACGCACCGTAGAATTCTTTCTACAATCTGTCATTTGTCTGCCGTTTCTTCTGTTTCTATAGTGGCCATGCTTGGCATGCTGGTAGGTACTCTTTTCTTGTGCCACCTCGACCCAACCTTCGCGGTGCGCGTCCAGGTCATCTAGCTAACTCTTTCTGGATCGACCTCTTCGGAGCCGTCCAAAGTCAGGCACCCATTGCGTTGAGACTTCAGCCCAGTCTCCATTATGCATGCGTTTGACGTACCTCGCCCAATCCTATTTATATATTTTGGAATTTATTGACATCAGCTGAATATAACCATCACATTCATTGCATAGTATCTTATCTTCAAAAGATATTTCCGTTCACAAATCTTTGAGGAATTCCCTGCATTCCAATTTTATCCTTTACTCAGATATTTCGACACAACTAAAGAAATGGGTTGCCCAATAGTGATTGTTATCTGTGTTTGTTAGTGACAAATAATCGGTCATCTGTCACTTTTTTATATAGCGATGCCGATGGCCGTATCGCATATCTTGTTGAGGAAGTTTCTGCAATCGCTATACAGTATGTCATTTATTAGAAACAAACCGTGCACCTGATGTGATTTACCATCGGTAAAAATTATGAACTTCCATTCAAACTTTCATTCCCTAAGGGGTGAATTTTTAAAAACCCTTCCTTAGTGCTTTTTTTCGCTATGTGCTATACTCTTGCGCAACATTTCATGTTTCTAGACCTAGGTTTAGGTTGTGCGTTGTCAGTCAGTGAATCAATGAATTCTTAAAAAGGGGCCTCCCCCTTTTCACCTAATACCTACCTAGGTACGTACTAACCTTTTGGTACCGAAATACAAAGTCTAAAACGCGTTTTGCTATGACTTTAAAAGTTAAATAAATATACATAGAAACAGGTACACTCTGCTACAGTATTTTTAACTCACGATGCGACGCGCGCTTTACTTGTGCAAACACGCTGTGTGCGTGAAGACGAGTTGCGTCAGCACATAACACACACACACACACTTCCGACTTCCCTATTGTCTCGGAAAGTACCCAGAGCTCCTGCACTTACACACTCATTCACAGCATGTTTGTACACTTGGTAACTACAAGTAAAGTGAGATAAAAATACTATACAAGAAACCTTTGGCCCTCGAATGACGTTTACAGGGGGGCGCTGTTGGTAAACATTTCGCACTGATAACACAATACTGTTGTAACTCAAAATATGTAAAATTTGATAAAATAATGAAGTGAATAATCATTTTTCGTTGATTCTGAAAAAAAGTCACTTTTTTTTGTTATAACAGTATTGTATTATCCGTGCGATTTGTGAAATTGTTTGTGAAATGTATTGATAAAACAAGATGGCGTCCTTAGTTCCGATTTAGGGCACGCGCCAAAAGATCCTTGTATGTAACAGCTATAAGAACGCTGTAAGTCGCTTTGTTTGTCAAAGTATTTCGACATCAAGGACTAAAATAGCCCTCTGATACACAATATTAAAATATTGAAGAATGCCTCAGCTAATAGAAATACGTTTTGTTGTTCCATTTTACTTATCGGCAACACTGCTGATACTAAAACGGAACTATCTTGTAGATAAATAAAACATGTACGAGGACTTAGCTTAGAATTCCGCAACTTCTAATCTATGTGCATTCTTTCAAATTTAAACCTTAATATGTGTGTTTTAAAGTTCAAATCAACTTGTATGTGGAAAAGCTAGTGAATATCACAAACTTATTTTGAGCTCTAAGAAACAGAGAATAGAATTAAATTTTCCTTGAAGGAACTGTTGACAACAACGTTGTAAGCTGTGTTAAGGGGAACAAAAACTTCATGAATGATATCACGGCTGAATCTTCACGCTCTTACCGTTTACGGTGTAAGCAGACTTGTAGTTATCAATGCATCTATCGACACCGCTCCATGTTGTATACGGGAGTTGAGAATTCATGCTAACTAGGTACCTACCTACCTACTGTGTTTAATCTAAACTCTAAAGCAATGATAAGTACCCAAAGTGGTCTATATCGACCCCCATTGTTAGATGTTACCTACACTTTAAAATCCGTGCTAATTATCTGTAAAAGGCAATTTTGATCTGCTTTAAATGCACAATGTATTTAATTGGATAAAGATTGTAATGTATTGTTTCAAATAGCTTCGTAAATAACCCATATTTTTTTAGTAATATGTAAATGATAAAAATGGCTACTGTGGGTACATTTTAACATTTTTTTTTAAAATGTATTATACTAATTTACAATAAGTAAGTAAGTAATAAGTAATAATTTTTATTTCAGAAAAAGCACTTTTACGGTTCACAAAAACAATTTTCTAAGTAAAAATATAGCATTATCAGAAACAAGTGTGTCGTTGGTGTCTGTACTAATGTAAAAAAACATTGTATCACAAACACCAAAAGGGTTATATCCTTAGGAGATAGACATACCATCGCGGATTTTTCGGTAGACCTTTTAAAGATATACAATTTCGTAGTACATTATTTTGATCTATCTTGTAAGGTTTAGTCAGCGTTAGCAATGTAAGCGCCCAAAAATTTGCTCTAAAGTAAGTTTATCGGCCGGCATGCAACTATCAACCCGCACCCTAATTATGTAACACACTATCTATCACAATCTGAATCATTTTGAAGCCTATTGTTAAGCCATTGCTTCATGGGTTCGGAAAATTTGTCTGCTCAACAACGTAAGTAACGCAATGAATGTTGTTGAACTGTCAAAATGAAAGCTATTCCTACTGTTACGCTATTACCCCGACGTCTTTTTTCGTCACCTCAGAGTTGACTATCCCTACTCCCTACCCGTTTGAACTTTCATAGAATCCATCAAATAAACTAGCAGTTTTGTTGTCATATAAATTATAGGATTATTTATGTTTTATTGACTCTTGTCTGCTTTTGGGGTGAAAGATCACGTTTTAGCCTGCCTAAAAGCTGAAAGCTTTCTAAACCACTGGTGTTGATAAATAGATACCCGGTACAACATTAAAGATACCGTTTTAATTAAAGTAAATAAATGAATAAATTGTTTATATTACAGACTATTTATTATTTAACGTTTACAATTATATTAATCGCCAAAATTATGAACAGATACTGTGAACTTAACGAAAACCAATTATTAGCCACTTCAGTGTACATACACTGAAGTGCACACAAAACAGCGCGCGTGGCATCGGGTGCGCAAGCGCCGCCGCCGCCCGCCGCGCGCCGGTCGTTGACAGCGCAGGCGCGCCTCGTGCCTTTTTATTTAGCAAACTTCGATCTAAAGCGCTCGCGCTGTTTGTTAGCTAATAGGTAATATCTCAATAGACTTAGCTTAGTGAATTAAGCTAAGTATATTGAGATATTTTGAGTAGGTAGTCGGTTTTGAAGGTAGTTATACGAGTATCAATTGGGCGAATATACACATAAGTATCAAAAGTGTCTACGGAACAAGCACATTTTTGCTAGTTACTAAAAATCTAGTTTTTTAATTATATTTTTTGTAACTTCCATGGATACTTTTCAGTAAATTTCCTCTATTTGAAAAGGGAATAGTTTTGAATTTCTGTCAAAAGATAAAAATCTTCTGTCAAGTCGTATTTCTAATCCTGCAACGGGTTTGAAGCCAAATCAATAACATTTCTGGCCCTATATACTAAACTATACTATATAATAACCCAAACATTGGCACTTAGAAGTTAATTATACCTGTATACTCCACAAATCAAACAAAAAAGTACACAATACTAGCAAATTAGTACCCTTGTTGGACATACTACGAGTATCACGGACCGACATTGAAAATAGTGCCAGAAAAAGTGCTCAAAAGTTTTAGCAGGACAGTACAATACCACTTTTTGTGCCAACTCCAGATCTTTAAAGTGTAATGACTGGCTGATTTAGGCTCTTTATATTTATATAAACACTAATGGTTTACCATAACGGCTCCCGCAGACAGGCGAGGCGCGACAGCGAGACGCGACTCTTGTAGAATAATTTCAATGAAGTTTTCATAGGAATTGTTCTACTAGAGTCGTCGCGCCTGTTTGTCTGCAAGTGGCCTTTATTGTTTTTCTTTTGCTTAGAGTAGATTAGTGCTTCGAATATACCTTCTGCGTTTTAAAAGGAGGATGAAATTCAAGGTGTGTTTGAGTAGGTATTACGGTTTTTTTGTGAGGTGAATACACTTTAAAGTGGCAGACGAAAACATACCTTCATTTATCACTGTCAATGCAAATAATGTCCCAGATAGGTTATCTTTTCTCCCTCTCACCAAGAGGAGGCCTGTCCCCCAGCAGTGGGAACATTATAGGCTTGTACAAGGTAATCTATTTGCAATGTGATAGCTGTAACTCCTGTATTATGTAGTTAATAAGTAAAAAGCTTCGGAAAAAACTGAAACTAACTTTTTGGAATCGCATAAAAGACTTAAGTTTAGACTTTAGAAACGTCATGAAAGATAAACAAAATGTAGAGACGTAGGTAGATGTTACAGCTTATTCTTCAGATCTTTAGAGTGTAAAGGGTCCTTCAAACAGGCGCGACACGCGACGCGAAACGCACGCGAAACAAAGGCACCGCTCGTCGCGCGACAGGCGGTGCCTTTGTGTCGCGTCGCGTGTCACGCCTGTTTGTAGGAGCCTTAATGATTGGTCCATTTGGACTTTTTATTGAAACATTTGTGTTTTTTTTTTGTTTAGAGTTCGTTAGTAGTTACTGCGGTTTAAAAGGAGGAAGATTTGTTTGAGTAGTTATTTTGATTATTTACGGGGTGAATGCCCTTTGAAGTGGTCGGCGGTCCAACCATAATGGTAGCTTTAAGTATATTACTACATTTGTTTACCGCCATACTCTCTGTATGACAAAAATGGTAAACGCTTATTTGATTGCCATAGGTAAAACATAATCATAAACAGGAAGTGGGTTATTCAATTATAAGCTCCTTCAAAAAGGCGCGACACGCGACGCAAATTTCACGCGACACAATGGCACCGCCTGTCGCAACGAGCGGTGCCTTTATGTCGCGTGCGATTCGCGTTGCGTCTCGCGCCTCTTTGAAGGAGTCTTTAATAAGATAATTTTAATAAATTTAGTAGATAGTTGCGTAACTTCAATAAATTTTTTCAGTATTTTCAGCTGTTATATGATTTGCTGATTTTTATTATTATCACTCTAGTTTTACCAAATTGTGCACCCAGAAGTCCTACCGCATAATTCCGTCTTCAGTTTTGACAGCTCCTAACGTCCAACATTTATAATCTATGCAATAGATTTCTTTGCTGGATCTGTAGCCTCAGTTAGACTAAACTTAAGTTTTTTTTGTATAATCTATTTTTATTATATATTTTTTTATATAAAATTTTTCGTTCCCAAAACTTTTTAATTATCAATGGAAAAGTTAATAATTTGTAAGTTTTTTTGACGTAATTTTTTTTTTTACGTTTAAGTGTTTTACATAAAATATGAATGCAAGATTCACATCTGGTAGACGTCAATCAAAAATATTGTTTTTTAACTGTTTTATTGCGTTTGTGATTGTATATCAGTTTTGTGAATTACAATAAAATAAAAATAAAGTAAAAACAATCTCTACACCTAGAATCCAACACATTAACACATAAAACCTAGGAACTAACTAGGCACTACCCCGCAGCCGCATGCACTAACTCTTATGAACCGTTACCTTTCCTGTCCGGGCCTGAGTAGTTTATACCTAGCCATCTAGCCGCCTAGGTATGCCTCGGTACGGCTAGAGCCGGACCTACGACAGTTATATTTACTTCTATTTCCTTAATGGCAAGATGAGAGGGATATTGTGTATATAGTGACGATTTTAACCGTTTTCTGTTGAATAACTTGGACTGAGTTAGCCAGTGTTTTAGAAAGATTTGATGGGTCGATCAGAGCAGGCTGATTTAACAGTGGCGGTCCCATATTTTTAATCTAGCTTTTCAAATGATAAGTAGGCATAACATTCGAGTCAAAGTTGCTATAAATCTTGTTGTTGTTGTCAAGTTAAGGTCTATAGACGATTTTTGAAATGAAAACTTCTATGGTCGTGATGAGTGTCTTTTGATAGGGGAAAATCTTATGGGTTCATGTCACCGACATGCTAATGTTAATATATATCTGTATGAGTATGACGTATCGCGCTTGTTGTTGTTACTTACATATTTTTTTTTTTGATGTTGTAATACTTTAATTTCTTAAACCTGTTATTTCATTGTTTTAAGTGTTTGACTGCCTGTTTTTTGAAGTGAAAACTTTTTTAGGCGCGTTGAGCACTTTTTGGGAGAATAAAAATCATGGAACTCGCGTCAACCCTTTCCATGAGCTATATGTATACTGTGTATATATGTGTACTTTTTGGGTGAACAAAAAGCGTGAAACACGCGTCATCGTCACCGCACGCTTCGACGATACAATTCACAAGTTACTTAGTTTTCACTTCTATCGGCAGTCCCCAAAGACTGCCCCGCATTTTATTTTTTCTTGTAAAATCATCTTCAAGAGTAAATAACAGGCAGTGGGGTCCCCACTGCCTGTTGAACTGTTGCTAGGCTCAATCATAAGTCAATTCTCACGATTATTTTTGCTGTAGGTGTAGGTAGCACTATAAACTTAATTCAAGTAATCGTGCCTTAGCCAAAAGAAAAAGTTTTTCTTACAAGGAAGTATTTAAAGAGATTAAACCTTGAATTAGATAAGGTTTTGTCGTGCGTTTCTGTATAAGTTTGCGTAAAATAATTCTACTTACGTGCGTGTAAACTTTAAATTGTCACATAAAAAATATAAGACTATTTGAAAGCCAATGGTCAAGGAAACTTTTATTTTTTTTAGCATCGGTTTCCAAAAATATCACCTGGTATGGTTTCGTGGGTTACTAATTAATCCAATGCCAAGTTTGGTAATAGAGTAATGAATAATGTTAGAAGAACCGAGCCGGTAAGCACAGCTGAATTTCGCTAATTACTGAATTTTAAGTCTTTGGTCTTATTTTTCCTAATAAGTATTTCAATTTTGATAATGTGAGAAATGCTTCTCATATCAAAACTTTCGCTTATACTTTTACAAGTTTTTATCTAGCTTCACTTATTTAGTTAAAGTGTATCCTAGCCAGCAAGAACGAGGTCGTTTCTGACTTGGTAATTTAAATTCTGTTAATTCTCATAATAAGCCAATCAGCGCAGTATTGCAATTTTGCGACTTTTGCTGATGAACTGTTCCAACGAACAGTACTTATCAAAATTTTGTTTCAGTGCGTTTAGTGGAAGTGCACAGCTCTAAGTCGGTCAAAGAGGATGCGGGCCCGTCCGAAAGTAGTTTGAAACTTTGGAGTGAACCCTACACCTGATTAACTAACTTTTTTGGACAGGTAAAAACACATCGGGAGTAGGGACAGCTGTTACATCGTGGTTTTATTCATTATGAAGTCGGCCCCCAAACTAATCTTATGTCAGTAGGTGATGCGGGGTAGGAAACACCCGTAACGTGGGCTGAAACTACGGATTTCGTGCTCAGAGCGTAGACCCTCAAGTTCGGTTCGGTCAAGTGCCGTTGAAATGTGTGCTCTGAGTGGGATACCTCCATAATTTGAGTGATAAGAAAACTGCAATAAATACCTGAGACATACTCTTACTTACATTCAAAAATACCTGTAATCAATATCATCTAAAACATACTATGACACGGATAACCATAAACGTTTCAGTGACGAACAAAAACGATCAAAATAACAAAACTTTCGCTCCCTCCACCACTACGAATTCCTCGCTTAATTCGCTATACATGTCTAGTTTTGTTAGCTTTAATAGCTACATGTGCGTTTAAGAGCAAGCATTGGATGGTTAACATGCGTATCGGTCGTGTAATGGTAGCTTCATCGCGTGGTAAGGTTGTGCTTTCACAGATATTTGTAACCGTGTCAGGTTTTTTACGTAATAATTTTGGATTGTTATTTTTGAAATGGTTTCATGGGTGTTTCTCTAAGAACTCGATGTATTCATCATCGTTATTGACAGCCTTGTTCCAGCCTCACTGAGTGAAGGCCTCTTCCCTTTTGTGCAATCCTTCCTTGGTCTGTGCTGGTCTAATCCAGGTGATAGCCACAGTCCTTTATAACCTTGTAGGTCCTCTACGCATCCGGCTGTTGGTCTGGCAAAAGGTCTTAAAACTAAGCCTAAGTGAAATCAGCCTATAATGTTCCCATTGCTGGGACACAGGCCTTCTCTCTGTGAGAGGGAGTGGGCCGTAATCCACCACGCGGGTCCAGTGCGGGTTGGCTCAACAGTTATAACGTCCTAATTCAGTAATTATTCGAAATAAAATCCCTGTTGTGATAAACTCGCTACTTGACTGACAGAATGTAAGAAAACAGGCCGAATTATGCCCATCCCACGATATTAATCATTTCCCTGAAGGGTTAGTGTTAATAGTTAACAAAATAATTACATACCAAAATAATGACTACGTGAGAAGATCAATGGTCTATGCCGGGGGCACTGACCTCTGCGTCCATAGACAAGCTTTTTACCGCCTTGGGCCGTAGTGATGTGCAATTAGGGGCTTAGTCGATTATGATAAGAAGATTATACGGTTGTAATCGACTAAATGTTTTATTGAATGTATTAGTTTTGTTAATCGTTATGCTCTATTTTTTGTACAGCCGTGGTTAGAGATTGTAATTACGTAATGTTAGATTATGCTTTATTGAAACGCTTTTGTTTGTTCTCATTAAATGCGTAGCTAATATTATTTTATTAATAACAAGAAGGTACCTACAAGAAAAATATTATTTGTATATAAAGCCTTTTTTAACAGTTAATATACATACATATTTAAACAGACAAGAAGCTTTTAGTAGAACTTACGTGCTAAGCTTAGTTTAAACCTTATTTCAGTTTACTTCTTGTAGAAAAAAACACAACACTTCCTTTGATACTTACTTTAAAACAAAAAATGTATAAAATCGACAATAGTTTCCCGTTTTTTGTTGTTTTCTATTTTAAGCTCTGCTTCGTGGTTGCGGGTACCGGGTGGTCGACCCTCGACCACAAGAAAACGTGCACATAATGTTTCATATATATGTGTTTTCGGTTTATGTACAAAGAAAATAGCCATAAAATAAAACGTGTTAGATTTCTATATTACGAAGCCTTATCCACAGGTCTTTCTCAAGGAAATTTGGTGATCGATATCACTATTTATTAAAGGTCCAAACCTTCTTATCATGCTTCATGGTTAAATGGATTGATATGAATTTATGTAGCACCAAAAATACAAAAAAAAAGATTAATCAGTAACAAAGTCTCTATAAATGCAGTAAAAAATAAAAGTTTTGCACGTTTGCTATAGCAATTATCATAAGTTCAATAACTAAACTAAATGGAATCGGTTTACATCCAATTTTACACGAATTAACCAAAATAAAACCGAATCTCAATGAAATAGTTAATTTGTCAGATTAACCGTCACTAATATAGCTTACAAGGATCGTGTGGCACGTCGACGAAATTGGAACTCAAAACGGTTTATGTACCCATTGGATTTTCTGCCATTCGTTCTATAATGTTCCTAAGTGTGTGTTTATAAGTTTATATGCTAATAGTTTGCTATCTCCGGTCGTTGACCTCGCGATAAGGCAACCATTTAACCGCAGGCGGCAGGCTACTGTCGAACTAAATTGAATTTTAATCGAAATTGATAAGGACTCGTGTTAAAAGGGACATAAATAATGTATGTTAAAGTAACTGATAATTACTTTATTTGTAGGACGCTTAAGGCTAAGCGCGCACTACGAATCTTAATAGTTGCGGATAATAATCGCGAATCTGTGAACAATAAATACCAATAAACTAGAGTTCGTGCACTGCGGTATAAAATTCTCTCGAGAATTCGCTTGAAACATTATTTTCGTTTGCGATTTTATTTCGCAGTATAGAAATCGTAGTGAGCGCTTAGCCTAAGGCGTGATTTGATAAGTTTTTAACTTTCCGGGAATAGGTTATTCAAATATTTGATTATTTTGGATACTATAATCTCAATAGATTCGCATTTTTCTACCTATTAGGTCAGGGAAAAAGTTCTTTCGTATTTAATACCCAAATTCAAAACTAAGAACTCGTGTGGCACACAAATATCGAGTTTTTTTTATACCCAGACTTGTTCAAATGGATCAAAACTGTTTTGTGGTCAACCCATAACTCTTCAACTATGTCGTAACGGCTAATATGCTCCACTTTTCCAAAAACGGCATTGACTTCACCCGTAACACGGCGACCAGAGTAAGCTTCATCTTTGACATCAAAATTCCCGGACTGAAAACGCTTGAACTAACTTTGCGCTACTCTTACTGACACTGCGTCCATAAACGTCACATTTTTTTTTTGCGGCTTGTTCGCATTTTTCCCTTTTTATGATAAAACTTCAAAATGTATCGAATTTCTTTAAATAAACTCATTTTGCCGGCTAGAAAAAAAAATGCCGGGTAATCGTTTTTACTTTTTATTTTTGTCTTTTGAAATGTCATCTATTTAATGGTAGGTATCAAAACCAGCCAGATACAAACAGTAAAGCTTAAGGGGACTACATGACCTAAACGCAAATTTATAATGCCTAAAAATATATGATCCACTGCAGTAACCAAAATCAGAAAAATATATGATATTCTGCAATCCTGCAGAATATCATATATTTTTCTGATTTTGGTTACTGCAGTGGATCATATGTATATTTTATATGGATATAAGCTAGTTAGATAGTGTGTTGAAAACATAATACAATTAATTTGATATGATAGAAAAAAATCAGGAAGATACCTCTAAAAATGTTTTTTAACTATTAAAAACCATACTAATATACATGCAAACATTCAGATTTTTATTAGATTATTCTACAAGCAACATGCTAACGTAATAGTGTTTTAATTTTTTAGTCCAATGAATAGATTTTTTGTAAATCCATAATTGCTTCATATTTTGCAATAAATTACCAGCGTTGTGTCATCGCGCGTCTCTTTCTTTTCTATGCAATCCGACAGTGACCGCGCTTTAGCTCTTGTAAGCCCCTTAAGAGATTTTACTACAACTTTATACCTATGAAATACGAAAAAACTTTTTTGCCGACCTATTACAAAATTACTTTGTCACTAGCTATACCTACCCAAGTCTAGCAGTTTGCAAGATAATCACAAACGAACAGTAAACACAGGTACTGAGTGTAATAAAACAAATAAAACGTGTAAATAGTAAAACATAAATGAGTTTCACAAGAAGTTACCATAAAATTATGTGCAGACTATAAAACTTTATTACTGTACTTACAGATTAAGGCTCCGTACATACAGGCGCGACGCGACAGCGCGACACAAAGGCACCGCTCGTCGCGCGACACGCAGTTCCTTTGTGTCACACTGTCGCGCTGCGCCAGTGTGAACGAGCCTTAAAACACAACTTGCTAATAAATGTACATAACTTTACCATAAACAAACAAACTAATATTTTTCTTGTCTTTTTTGTTGCAGATCTACGAATAAGACGTCTATATTATATTGAAAGGTAAATATTATCCCAACTTTTAATTACTTAGGGTAACTTAACGTTTATCGTAGGCATATCAAAATCACATCAAAAGTTATTTATACAAACTAGGGTTAGAACCAGCGCTTTTTGTCAAAATTACTTAAGACAGTCCCTCAAAACACTCGCCCTTCACCACTTCTAGTGCTTTAGCTGGGAAGAAGAAGTGACGCAACAAACTCCCAGCAGCACAACTGTGTGTTCAGTTAGAAAAAAAATATTCTATACAATAATTTGTATAGTTATGATGAGCCATGGCCATAAAAATAATATGAAAAAAAAAAAACATGTGTCAGATTTTTCATAGACTAGATCTGCTTGCACAACCAATCACATACCCCTTTATTTATAAACGTTGCTAGTAGTTAAGAGACGTTTAAACCTCAAAAATGTATGGTAAAATAATTAATCATTACTTAATTTTAAGTAATGTTTATAAATAAACCCCTAAATGGTTAAGACTTACATTTATGGCTAAACATATTTAAGACTTCTTCTGTCATCTACAAAAAATTGTCAGAAACACAACGATGTTTTATATCTGCGTGTTTAGCGATTTGTGGTGCAAGTGGACCAAAGAAGTATTTTTTATCGTACTTGCTACTTATAAAAAGCTCGCCCTCTATGTAACATGGGACTTAAGCATAACTGGCGAAATGTGGGTGTATAGCAGAGGTACATGCATTAAGGCTCCTGCAAACAGGTGCGACACGCGACGCGAATCGCACACGACACAAAGGCACCGCCAGTCGCGCGACGAGCGGTGCCTTTGTGTCGCGTGCGATCGTGTGCTCTGCCTTATCCTTCGAGAAATACAAGTGCGATATGATAATTATGTTACTCTGAAAGAAAGAAATAAACATGGCGCAGAGAAAAAACACACAGAAAGGATATCAGTTTCAGTTTTTATTCAAGTTAACTTAAATCTATGTAATTTTCACAAAACCTACTGGTTACTAAGAACACACACAACCAAAGCCCACTCGTCAATAAATAAACTAAAGCTTTTAAAACGAAAGCTCCGCAGAAATGACGTCACACTTCCGTCAACGGAAGTCCGCCATGACAGCCGCCTATTGAATATGCGCCATTAGATTATGTAATAACTTTATTTAAGTTATTAATAATAGATAGTTCTTTTCCTATGGTGATCGTGACATGTTTGATAAATTGTTGTGGCGCGAAGATGGGCGGCCATTTTGTGATGACGCCATTTTATTTTTGGAACATTGTTATATAAAAACTTCCTGTAACTTAGACATGAGTTCCTTCCGATATTAGCTTTATTCTTCATCGTGTCGATGGCACGACAGTAATTCAAATTTTGTTGTCTCAAAACTTCGCCTCTTGCACGATATCGTCGGTGGCAGCGCAGAGGTCACTTTGACTGTATGTTAAAGGTCACAGAGGTCAGGATAGAAGGTGGAGCATAGTTTGTGACACTGCTCCACATCCACACTCCCCCACTAGCCCCATTTTACGAAGTTGGATTTACACCTTCCTACTTGGGCTCGGAAACGGTTCAGGTTTTAATAGGCTTTAAGAATATAAAATGATAAATGATTTTATTTCTGTAAGTAGGTTTGTACAATACTTTTACACGTCAATCATATTTTTAAACTAGATGAGGTTGGCGTTTCCTGTCTGACTACTCTGAGAAGAAAGGCCGAATCAAACTCACAGGTCACAGTCTCTTTTAAAGTCCAGACATAATCTTGGTCAGATCATGCGAAGACCATGTAGAGAGAACCACACAGATTGAGGGACCTGTCCGGTCAGTGCACGCATTTGTCAGTAATTGAATTGTGCAGCTCAACTCGGAACTTAAGGAACTCAATGAACTTGTTATTAAGCTTTTCATTCACGATACAGCAATAACTAGAAAACATAATATTAGATTCATAGCGAGTGTTTACGCATATGTGTAGGACCTTTAATATACTTAACAACATTTAGGCAGTTATGTTTAAGTCACACATAGTCTCACTTTAAAGCTCCCGGAGACAGGCGCGACGTGACAGTGTAACGCGATTTTCGTAGAACAGTTTCCATGACGTTGTCATAGAACTTGTTCTACTAGAGTCGCGTCGCGTTGTTGCGTTGCACCAGTCTGCAGGAGCCTTAAAGGAAGTGAGCCTATTACGATAACAGCACAAATACAAACTTTAGATTGCTAATCAAAAACTATTTAAGAGTATAGTTCAAGCTGTAATAAAAATATCAGCCACTCAGCAACTCAGAATCAGGGTTGACTGTCTAACAGTAATTCGCCAAACGTAACTGTACTTTAAACTATCACCTCTCGATCAAAAATGCACTTCTCGATTCTCGCACCAATCTCTTCATCTAAACACAGTCTTACCGTTTCATAACCGCACATTTCCTTACCACAGACAATATTTCACTTCCTAACTATTGTTGAATAAAAGTTTAACTTCTAAGTTCCTACTTAAACTGTATTGAGGTAAGCAGGCTAATGAGTATACTATTATACTTACTAACGAAGCCATCAAGCGGTCATTATCATTAGGTACACGTCATCATTGGCGCTTTTCAACCACAGAGTAATGTTAACCCTTTAGGGTCATTATAATGTGTGTCAAAGTCAGAATAGGGCACTTAGAATATTGAGGAGGGTTTTCGATTCTGAGGAAATTAGGAGGATGTCGTGTGGAATGTTTTGAGTACGAATGTGGATGGCTTTAAGAGTAGGGGAAGACTAAAGAAACGATTGATGGACTGTGTGAAAGATGATATGGCTGGAAAGGGGACATGCTGGAAGACATGCTGTCGCCCCCGATAAATTGAGATAAGGGCGACGGAATTTTGTTTTTTTTTCGATTCGATGAGTCTCGAGCTATGCTCAACTCTTCTCGATGCGTCAATCATGTCTGTAAAAAGTTTAGAAAGAAAGAAAGAAGAATAAAGTTTATTTGGACACAGTTCGTGAAACACAAAATACAAATTACAGAAAACACAGGACGTCTGGCAGAGGTAAAACATCGTAGTGACGCGTCGCCACGGCATGCGTCGCCATGCCAACAATCGGGTTTACCCGCGGCTATAGATGTTTTGTGAGCTGACACGGGACGCCTGGCAGAGGTGAAACAACGTGGTGATGCGTCGCCACGCCAACAATCGCGTTTAGTTGTTTAGTAAAGTTGGCCGCTGGATGTTTCAACATTTGTGTAACCTCTTCTACGTCTTCTAATGTTGCACGAGCTTTTCTAGCCTCAGAGGATGAAACGGGAAAGATCGGATATCCTGAATCAGGTTTAGGGTTTCTACATTTAACTTGAACATAGCTCCCACATTGTAACAGATAATGACTTTTTACTTTTGGTATTTCTGCGTTTTGTCATTATGACGTCTTTTAAATAAATATTTCAAGCCACGTACATACATAAACTCACGCCTTCTTCCCGAAACTACAGAACGCCACCTGCTACGATCCTTAGATACTCCTTTTGCCTCGTTTACGTTCATACATCTGGTCATACACTCACGCCGGTTGTGTGTACTACGCACCTGACCTTTCTGAAGAACATCACCAATAAGGTCACTATAATAAGTTCCCCCTAGGGCGTTCCCTTCCGGCGTTTCCACTCGCACCTGCTTTGTAAATAAGTTTGTTAGTCGCCTAATGAATTTCAAACCACTCTATAATGAATCCAATACATAGTTTTTAAACTATTAAGACGTAATAATATTCTTTCCTTATAAGATCTCAATCAAAACAAAGCCCAATCATGCTAGACCGGCTAAACAGCAATAATAAAATGCCTATCATTTTCCACTTTAGTGCACCTGTAGACCAAGCATGTATAGCAAAACAGAATTTTTCCGCGGAATGTATACGTTTCGTTGAAGTATGTATAACAAAAACTTCAATAGTTAGTGCATGTTCAGTTTAATTGATCGAACGCAGTTTCCGACTTTCATTTAGCGTTAAATGTATGAAAAACGAATGAGTAGGCGCCTTGAATAACATAGCAAACGTGCAGTAGGTTAAGTTGGAGATTTCATTGACTGGTTCGTTGGTGTAGTATTTTTTTAATTCGGTTTTTATTTTTAAATAATTAAAAATTAAAGCAGAATAATTAATACGAAAAAATATTTTTTTGAATGTTTTTTTTATTAAGAATCTAATGGATTACAATAAATTTATTTAAATGTATATTAATTTGTGATGATCGCAAGCGCTACTGCTGAGCATGAGTTTCTGGGTTCAATTCCCAGGTCGGGCAAAAGTTATTGGGTTTTTCCTTCTGGAATTTCTCAGTAGCAGCCCGGGGTCTGAATTTGTGCCCGGTTGATGGCTATATGCTCGCCCCCTATTCCATGGGACTTAAACATAAATAGAAAAATGTGGGTGTTACTATAGGTACACCTCTACCTAAACCTTCGGGAATTAGAGGCGTGATGTTATGTTATGTTCATTGTCTTTGTCAGTTCTGCCGAGTTACTTTGTATTCTTTAACAAGCCAATATTTAATAAAAGTGTCAAAAAGAGGACCCATGTGCCAAGCGATTTTGGACCCTGTGCGGTGCAAACACGATTATTACCTTTACCTGCCCTGGATTGTATCAGTCTTCAGCTGATCTGTAAGATAAGAACCGTCAGTAGCTTCTGCTGATATGATTGACAAAACTAAATTATAGATTGATACAATAA
Source organism: Griposia aprilina (assembly GCA_916610205.1). Taxonomy (NCBI): domain Eukaryota; kingdom Metazoa; phylum Arthropoda; class Insecta; order Lepidoptera; family Noctuidae; genus Griposia; species Griposia aprilina. The sequence goes on along the minus strand of OU744300.1, from coordinate 2,804,308 downwards.
TTCAAACTTCTTTTTTACAAATCTTCAATAAAATATGTTGAAAATAATGAACCTTAATTTATAAAAACATAGATTACAATCAAACCAGTAACCCAGTTTCAATTCAATAGCTCAATCTCTGAGTAAACAATAGCCGATCATATCGAACACAATTCCGACTGAGATTACTGCACGTTCTTATACTGTGGCATTGTTTAGTTTTTCATCAACATCATAATACATTCCCGTTTCATTGTATTTCTGATTGACTTTTATTGTTAAATGGTTTGTATGATTATTCAAATGAGATTCTTTGTATGGAAACTATCACTTTCTTTGTATCTATATACCAACGATAAATAAAGGAGGAATGAGGAACATGTTGTAAAGAAAGTTTTGATTAAGAATATAAAGGTGAGTATAAGATTACCTAGGCAAAGACCAAAGATTCTATAGATGAATTGTGTTCAAGATGTTAAATAGGTAAAATTAAAAAACCCCCGTCACAAAAAAGAGCTGATGGCCTTAAAACGGCTGAAATGATTTTGATAAAACATGTCTAAGAACCACCGCTGGAAAATCTGCTTTCAAATAAAAAAAAACGCATCCAAATTGGTTCACCCGTTTAAGAGCTACGGTGCCACAGACAGAAACACACACACACACACACAGAGCGGTCAAGCTAATAACACCCCTCTTTTTGCGTCGGGGGTTAAAAAAGGGGTTATAGATGACGGTTTATATGAAAATGCTGCGCCGAAGACAAATAAATTGGAATCAGGACAGGATGATGATCTTGACAAGGGGTTGATTAAACTCTCGTGGTAAAAGTATATGTAGGTCTATGGTCTCTAATGACTAGGCAGCATGGTCCCTGACCCTACCCTGTTCCAAAAGGAAAAAAAAAAGAAAAAAAAATGTTCTATGGTCTTATAGATAATTTAAGGAACGAACGAGTCTTGACGCTCTTGCTCAGTGCGTGTTGAACATTAGACTACATTTTGATTTTGATAGACACACACACATAACATCACGCCTGTATTCCCCGAAGGGTTAGGCAGAGGGGTACCTATAGCACACCCACATTTCGCCAGTTATGTTTAAGTCCCATGTAATGTGTGTTTAGATAGAGTTTAAAAAAACACACACACTGACCTACTTATAGGCTTTTTAAGTTCTCATTTCAAGTAATTTGAGTTGATGTTTTTATTTATTTCTATATATCACAGTGGCACGCGTTTTGTCGATGGAAGACTAGACAATACGACAGATTGTACGAAACTTCTTTGGAAATCTGTCACCAATCTGTCATTTTGTCTATTCTTCCCCGTCTCTATGGTGATCTCCACGCGTGAAGCTAACCTTGATATTTGACAGAAGATTCTCGATTAACAACAACATAAAATATCACCACGCTTGTTTAACCCGAAGGGTATGGCAGAGCTGTTCCTATGTACACCCACATTTCGCCAGTTCCAAGCTGCCAGAAATCAGGAGTTAGTCGTGCACTGTAGGCCGTAGAAAGTTTTTTTTTTTTAGATGCACCCGACGCAAACAAAAAATATGTATTGGCCCTATAAGTTTAATATAAGTCGAAAGTAGTAATTTGATCCAAGCGTCGCGTCGTCGCGTCGGTGGACGGCTCAAACTGAATTTCTTGAATCATAGCTAAGAACAATCTTGATCAAGTCACCTCTCAAACAAAACAAAAAAGATCAAAATTGGTTCAGCCGTTTGGGAGCTACGATGGCGCAGACAGACACACAGATAAATACCCTGTTTCCGTCGGGGGTTAGAGTGCTTGCTTAAAGAAGCGAGTTCCCGGCACAGACAAGTCGGTACTGATCGGTGCAGGTGAAAAAGTCCCGTGTTAACTTATGCGCTCACACATAAAGAAACAGGTAAAATATGATTGTAACCGTTTCTTTTCAAACATCAACCAGCACCGATCTGTACCGGGATTCGAGCCCGAAAACCCGCTTCTTTATTCATGCACCCATAAAAACAAAGCACTTCTTAAGGGGCATGCGCCAAGGTAGCCCGCGAAATTCAAATTTTCTTACGTTTTTTACAATTTGCAGGACAGTATCAGGTTGTATGGTGATCTACATATGACTCGCGACCGTATCAAATATGGATTAATAGAATTATAATCATTAGAATCAGCAATATGTCTCTTTAAGTTCATGTTACCCTATTGAATGAGTATTTCATGAAATCATGACATTTGAGGGCAATTCTAACTTAAGGAGTTGTATTGCTGATTCTAATGATTATAATTCTTTAAAGCCATATTTGTTACGGTCGTGAACCATATTTTAATCAAAATACAACCTGGCAGTGACCTGCAAATTGCAAAAAACGTAACAAAATTTGGATTTCGCGGGCTACCCTGAAGGTTCCGCCTTAATATATTCATTTCTGCTTTTACATACATTTGTATAGTAAAGTTCTATGTAAAAGTATAGCTGTCTTCCGTCGAAGCTTAATAACCCATTGTTATTCGTTAGTCACGGTTTTAACACGATGCAGGTACGGTGCCTAATGTTTTGCTCGCCAGTGTATTTGTACGTGACTTCGACTAGAAATGGTTTGTTATGGTAGTATTATACAAATGTGCGCCTCGTGGGGTTTCGTATTCCTAAGCGTTTTAAATATTTCTTTTTATTTAAATTTACATAGTAAGCTGGCGAAGCTTTCATTTTTTTTATATTACTTTTTTGAAGTAAAATCTTCTTTAGGCGCGTTGAGCACTTTTTGGGTGAACAAAAATCACGGAACTCGCGTCATCGTCACCGCACGCTTCCCATGAGCGGGTTTACAAGTTACTTAGTTTTCACTTCTATCGGCAGTTCCCACAAGTCGGGGCTGTCTTTGGGAACTGCCGATAGAAGTGAAAACTTTTTTTTTTAAGTGGTACTGTTAAAAACCTGGTGATTCTAAAGATGCATGTGTCCCATTGACTGCGACAGTGAATGGTCTAATTAAAAATAATTATTAATTTAGTAATTATCTTTTTAACCGACTTCAAAAAAAGGAGGAGGTACTCCATTCGTCAGTATGTTCTTTTTTATGTGTGTTAGCTCAGAACTTTTTTCTGAGTGAACCGATTTGGATGAATCTTTTTTTATTTGATATCTGGTGCTTTACATGTGGTCCCGTTTAAATTTGATCAAGGTCTGACCAGTAGTTTTTGAGTTATCTTTAATACTTCATATTTTTTCCACTTAGTTTATATTGATGATGTGTTAATAATTTCCTGTCACTGTTATTTACATACCAAGTAGTGGTATACGAATTTGTGTGGGGTAAGTACCGCAACCATAAAATGAAAAGTAAAAACTTTTTTACAAAAAACTTTTTTACAAAAAAACAACCGACTTCCAAAAAAAACACTAAAAGACGTGAAAAATAACTTTAATTTCGGAAGTCGGTGTCTGGTTTTGTATTTTCGTTTTTGGTCACCGACTTCCGAAATTAAAGTTATTTTTCACGTCTTTTAGTGTTTTTTTTGGAAGTCGGTTGTTTTTTTGTAAAAAAGTTTTTATTTTTCAGTTTTTAGTTGCGGTACCTACCCCACACAAACTCGTATACCACTACTTGGTGTGTAAATAACAGTGACAGGAAATTATTAACACATCATCCATATAAACTAAGTGGAAAAAATATGCAATATTAAAGATAACTCAAAAACTACTGGTCAGACCTTGATCAAATTTAAATGGGACCACATGTGAAGCACCACCTATCAAATAAAAAAAGAATGATCCAAATCGGTTCACCCAGAAAAAAGTTATGAGCTAACACACATAAAAAAAAAAAAAAAAAAAAAAAAAAAAAAAAAAACATACAGACGAATTGAGAACCTCCTCCTTTTTGGGAAGTCGGTTAAAAAAACAACCGACTTCAAAAAAAAAAACACTAAAAGACGTGAAAAATAACTTCAATTTCGGAAGTCGGTGGCCAAAAACGAAAATACAAAACAAAGACACCGACTTCCGAAATTAAAGTTATTTTTCACGTCTTTTATTGTTTATTTTTGAAGTCGGTTGTTTTTTTTTTGCTGTCACCATTTACGACAAACTCGAATCGATAAAGATTCGTATCCACTAGGCAACATAAGACGCGCGACATGATGCAAAACATGTTGCTCATCATGCTGAAAGGCAACGGGGAACTTTTGTTGAGTAACGTTGTCATGTTGCGCGCCAGCTGGCAACGTCGCGAACGATGCCGAACATGTTGAGCGTCACGTGTTGCGCGACAAATGTTGCCTAGTGGATACGAGGCTGGATGGCTTATCCTTTGCTGGTTATCATATCATACAGCCAGGCCGTGACTAAATATCTGCTTTCTCAAATGATTCTGATCAAGTCTTAGATCTGTAGCGGTACCTACACCGCCACATGCGAGCTACACGACACACTGACGTCACGCAAACCCTGCATCGCGCAAGCAGAGGTTACCGCACGACTAGCATAATATGTAACGTCCCGACATCAACCGTCGGGCAGTTGCCCACCAGATACGACACCCGTCTGGTCGGAGGATCTTCCCTTTTCCATAGAGTATGAGTGAGCTTTACACCCTGTTCCTCATACCTCTATAGATCAATAAACTGCATGTGTAATGTTATGAAAGCTGTGTTTGGTTGCTCAAAATACAACGTAGTGCAATTCAAAAAGGTATCAGAGGCCGAGATAAATATTATAATATTTATAATCTACTGATTGGCAAAAAAATCGTGAATGTAGGTGCACTTTTTGTCCCCATTCTAAATAAAGGGGGTAACGTACTGCCCCGGGGCACGATTTGTGACACAATAAACACTAGATAAAGAAACACCAAGCAAAATAAACAAAAAGTCTCCCATTGTGCGTGTTCCGTTCCGTGCCGGGTTGACGAAACATTACGTGTCTATTATCGTTTACGATTTTATCATCTGGATTGTAAAGTTATTTAATATTATTGGGACTGTTGACGTGATCGATGACCGGATCAGCAAGAGTTCACTACACAGCTATTATTCAATGCTGCTTTCAACTTCGTCCTTGCATTTTTATTTTAGCTTAGACAATGAAATGCATACAGGAAACTAGTAGCAGCTGTTTAATCCTATAATATAAATATTTCTAAACTTTGTCATCGGTTCAATAATTACACCCTACGGGGTTTATTTATAAACGTTGTTTAAAGTTAAGTAATGATTAGCGACTGTTTAACCAAACAAAAATGTATGGTGAAAGTCATGTAAGTCAGTATTCTTCTTAAACAATTATTTCTAAAACTAGACGTATTGTCTAGCTTCTAAACATCACCACATACCTCATAATTAAAATAAAATTAGACCATTAAAAAAAAAAACAGTTAAGTAATAATAGCACTAATTGTCAAACAATTAACTATAAGGTGACCGGCACCTTACGTCACCGTTACCGTAGAACTAACTGTAGAACTAACGGCGCGCTTGCGGCAATTTTAACATTATTAGTTGGCAGGTATAAAGGTACGCTCACACGATACTGACATCACCGATTGGAGATGCGTCGGTGTTGTCACAAATGTGCGAAAATGAATGACACTTCAGTGGAAACATAACTTTAACATCACGCCTCTATTGCCCGAAGGGTAAGGCAGAGATGTACCTATAGTGTACACCCAGTTTTCGCCATTTATGTTTAAGTTTCATGTAATAGGGGGCGAGCCTATTGCCATCAACCAGGCACAAATCCAGACTCCGGACTGCTACTGGAAAATTTCAAATGGAAAACCCAATAACACTTTTCCCAACCCGGGAATTGAACCCAGGACCTCATGCTCAGCAGTACCGCTTGTTACTACTAGACTAGACCAATGAGGCAGACAGTCAGTGGAAAATAGAGTAATATAAAGATGACGATATCATAGCCAAAGCCTTGATGATGACAAATTCCATAATGAAGGAAGGCTATATCAGTTAGATTTAAATTTCAAACCTTTTGGTGCCTAAATTCTTCAATCACCACCAATTATTTACCTTTTTGTAAAACACTACATAGCCAGGATCGTTTGTTATTTTAATCAATGCTTGCCTGCTCTCTATGGAAAAAGACTTGCACTGCAGTGGGACAATTAATAAAAGGCTGACATTAATACCTAAGGGGGATGCGCTAAAGTAGCCCGCGAAATTCAAATTTACCTACGTTTTTTGCAATATGCAGGTCAGTGTCAGGTTGTATGTTGATTAAAATATGATTCGTGACCGTAACAAATATAGCTGTACAGAATTATAATTATTAGAATCAGCAATACAACTCCTTAAGTTAGAATTGGCCTCAAATGTCATGGTGACCTGCAAATTGCATAATACGTAAGAAAATTTTAATTTCGCGTTCAACCCTGACGCTTTCGCCTTAAGTAGGTAATTTAATTTCCATTCATTTTAGTAAAGACATCTACGGAATAAACCCTATATAATGTCCCGATGCTGGACTCAAACCCCTGGACAAAACCTCCTCATTTTCCTTCATGTACACAAAATGCGTTATCCCCACAATCATAAGGTCATTCAATAAAATTGGTGATTCCAGTACCGTGTGCGACCATCTTTAACATTTAGTAACGTGTAACCGTTGACACAGTTGAGTTACACGCTCGTGTCGGAAAGAAAGAAAAAGTAGTTATATGTCGGATTGTCAGTTAATTGTAGGGAGACTAAACGGTACTGACATTTAGTACGGTCATGTTGGTAATTGGTTTTTGTAGTTACCGGGTCTTTGGAAGGGTTGGTGGTCGAATATTTGGGGTTTTTATTCAAGTGGATGTAAACTAACAGTAAATTGTAAAAGTAGCTAGAACAATTTCCATGAAAACTTCATGGAAATTGGTCTACAAGAGTCGCCTCGCGCTGTCGCGTTGCGCCTGTCTGTGGGAGCCTTTATGTTAAAATTAATTAGGTTGTATTTTCAATAAGTTAAAGAAGAAGAATAGCTAATCTCAAATTATTTAATGTTTTCAAGTTTTTGGGGGTAAACTTGTTTCAACACAGCGAATGCGTTCAACGATTCAACGATCGAATTGAATGATCAAATAATTGTTTTTTTTTTTGTAACTCAGAAGAATGTGTTCGTTTGTTATTTGTGATAGTGTTTACATGTGGAGACAACCCTTTCCCATCACTTGTGGAAAGACACGAAGCAACAAAATACGATCTAGAGCAAGGTGGCCGCTTTTCTTTAGATCGAATTTGTTATAAATGATAAATGATTTTTTTTCTGTAAGTAGGTTTGTACAAACACTTTTACACGTCAATCAAATTTTTTAAACTAGATGAGGTCGGCGTTTGCTGTCTGACTACTCTGAGAAGAAAGGCCGAAACAAATTAAGAGGTCTCTTTTAAAGTCCAGACATAATCTTTTGGTCAGATCATGTGAAGACCATGTAGATTAGTATCTGAAATGGTCTTTTGAGGAAAGACCCACACAGATTGAGTGGACCTGTCCAGTCAATGCCCGCATTTGTCAGTAATCGTGCAGCTCAACTTAGGAAGTCAGGACTTAAGAAGCTCAACGTGTTGCTTCGTGTCTCAATATGAAAGTTTATAAAAGGTATTAGAAAATTCTAGACACACTTACAGAGGGTGCTTATTGAGCCGTTATTCAAAATTCCTTCTCAGTCACGAGATAATATTATTTTAAAGGAGTGGCGCTAGTGGACCCGTGTGCGCCCTCTTAAGAGTTTCATAAATCTATATCCTACATAGTGACACCAATACCATAGACAAGCAACATTCACGTTCAAAGCTCAGCAAACAATGTGGTAGAACAATGAAGTATAACAAGGCAAGTCGGTCAGTGCGTTCTCACTGTCAGCAACGTCTCAGACTCATGTCTTAATTACTGGTGAAAACTTGGTTGATTAAGAGTCATGGTTGATGTTTTTTAAGGTATGTAGAAGTAGGTGATATTGGAAAGAAAGAAATATATTTTATTTGGGACATGCACAGGGAACACAAACAGTAAAAAAGGAACAAAATAATCATTATTATTTTCAAATTAACGAAATGGAATTAAAAAACACCTGTGCGAGGCCATATCGGCTTCTACCTCAGCATAATGCGGCGTTATTAAAAAAAAACCGCAGCGCTGGTATTCTGATATGGCCTGCTGTGATGCCACGGACACACTTATGGAGATAATTAAATAAAACCTACTAGGTACGATATTGGATGGTTAAATTCAAATCAAAATAGCGAACGGGCTTTAGTTATTTCCACTTTTGCATTTTTAAACTCCGAAGAACTGTGGGCCTAAAATGGACGCTTTGGCAGGATCATATTATGACCTGCGTACAATTAATATCCCGCAATTCATCTGTTTGACAGTTTTGTATGAAGTTACATAAAATGGTCCACAAATTATGCATTGCTTTATTGAAGTCTAATCTCAAATAGCAGCTGTCAAACAGATGAATGGCGGGATATACGAATTGTACGCAGATCGTATTATGATTCTGCCAAATCGTCCATTTTTGGTCCCCTGTAAACTATTAGGATTTTTTATAAAGTTGATGTAACGTGTCTCCCGTATTCCTCAAAAGGCTACAGTTTTAAGTACACCCACATATTGCCAGTTATTTGGGCAAGTCTCATGATATTACGGGTCAAGCCTATTGTCATCATACCGGATAAGAACAAATCCAAGCTTCTAGTTACTCCTGAAACATTCTGGTTGAGAAAACCCAATAACACTTCGTTTCACCTGGACATGGAACCCTGGACCACTTGCTCAGCAGTATCACTAGCGGCACAATAAAGGATCCTCTCATTGTTCCCCACATCATGTCAATAGGTACTTTCCAGATTTCCAAAAATATCTCTCACTCCTCGTTTCATTATTAAACAATCTAATCATAGTGAATTCCATACCACTCAAAGTGAGAGTTTTTACAACATAGTCTGCGGTTAGCACCGTGTGTTAGTTAATAATACGATCATTTCCTATTGTATAACGTAATTTAAATTGTGTGATACCGTTTGGATAGTAGATAATATTGTTTATTGTACCTTTTTGTTAACTAGTTGGCCCGACAGAAGTTATCCTGTCCAAACATTATGCATATCCAAAGTTGAGTATCGTGAGTAATTATGGTCTTGAATTCATACAAAAATCACACAGAAAAAAGGTCGTTTCGTTTATCCCGAATTAGATTTTTTCCGGGTAATTGTTCCAATTTTTCTTTCCCTTAACACCTAATTCGGAATATCGCGAACATTTTAAAACAATAAACAGTCAAATCGGTCCAACCGTTCTCAAGTGATGCGCTTATTGACGACCAGCATTTCATTTTTATTTATAGAAATGAATTCAATTTATTTATCATTTATAATTTATTTATCATTTATAATTTATTTAATTATTTTTTTCTACATTTGTCTGTGTATTGTTATTGTAGTTGTGTGCCTAATAAAGAGACTATTGTTACTTGATGATAAATAAAAAATAAAATAAAAAAGACGTGTGGCACTCGGGGACTGCCGCGGTAAAGCTATTGCATAGCATTTTGTATAAGAATACGAAATAAGAATTTAATTTTTTTAAATCTAAAATAAATTTAAAATGGGGCGCTTTACCCTAACCTTATCGGGGCCAAAAGATAGGCCCTTTACTGCCGATTCCAAAGACCCCAAACTCGATACCTCTACGACCTCCGGTTCAAAAGTTAAGACCCGGGGGGGTGAAGTAGCCCTGGACGGGTGGAGGGGTTGGTCAAAAGGGGTGACGCGGGGGGTCCCGGGATCATATATAAGTGGGATTGATTTAAATATAAATAAATATAATACAACTTAATATTGGGGTCGAAAAAGAGGGGGTCAAAAAAGGGGGGTCAAAGGGGCTTGTCTGTATGTATGTACTATTTGAGAGGGGGGTTATAGTGGGGTTAGAGGGGGGGGGGGGGGGTTTTGGTCAGAATTTTGATATTCCCAGCCGTTTCCGAGATATTGGGATATTGAGTTTTAAGATAGTGGTGATTATAATAAATGTATGGTGTCGGACTGGTAAATGATAAATGGTACGAAAGTAAATGGAAATAAATATTAATTCAAGTTACACTTTTTGATAAATACCTATACACCTATATACTTTCTCATAAACAGCTGCTTATGTATTCGTCCGATTTCGGAGCAGCTCGTCTCGATTCGTGCGAGCTTCGTAGAGTCGTACAATACGTCTAGTTGCACGCACACAAACACCGTGTCGAAGACTGCTGAAAAGAAACGACGTTAGACAATGCACGGCCTTCAAGCCACACCTCCGTGCCCGTCGGAGTGGGGAGCGTGAGGTTTTTTTTCGTTACGGAATTTCTGGATTCGGTCCCCGCGCTCAAGGCCCGCGATAGAAGCTATGCAATAGCTTAAAATACCGTATAGTGACCTTATTGGTGATGTTCTTCAGAACGGTCAGGTGCGTAGTACTCGCAACCAGCGAGCGTGTATGACCAGATGTATGAACGTAAACGAGGCAAAAGGAGTATGTCAGGATCGTAGCAGGTGGCTTCTGTAGTTTCTGCCTGCCCCCATGGGAAGAAACCGTGAGTTTATGTATGTATAGGTACGAGTACCGTACATAACACTTATCTACACTAAAGCTTTTTGAGGGGTTCCTGAAATGATAATGAAGGAAGTATTTTATTGTCATAACTTGGTTATCAAGTGTGGATTAGTCGCCTTATCGAAACCCTTCTACAATAGTCAAATAATAAACTGCTATAAGATTTTATTTCAAGTAATAACAGCCCCACGGGTCTATCGATCAGGCTAAGCTACTCTTGCCGCGGTTGGTCCGTGGATGAGTGACCATCTTTACATAGCAAGACCCCTCCGTGTCTTGGAAAGCACGTTATGTCATTCGTGGATCTTTGACAGTCGTTTCGGGTCGTCAGAAGCCCGAAAGTCTGACACACAGTCTTACCAAGGGGTATCATATTACCCAGTAACTGGGTTGTGGAGGTCAGATAGGCAGTCGCTCCGTGTTAAATACTGATATTCAGCTGCATTTGGTTAGACTGGTAGCTGCCCTGACATAGTTGAGAAAAGGTGATGATTATATTAGTTTTTTTTATTTGTGAAAGGAATTTTAATAATCTTCACTGAAGTTAATACTGACTCACTCAACTTATAAACTAACTTTTCTCTAAGGCAAAAGCTACTACATACAGTTTAGGCAAAAATAATTAGGAAACGTTTTCTTTGAAACGACACCAGCTTATCTATAAAAGAGTTTTACGGTCTCATATAAAAAAAACTATGTTAATTTGATACTTGAATCCACGACCTTAAAAATACCCGCAGGGCGACTGCCAATGTAATATGTAACATAAATTAAACCAGATAATGTCCGTATGACGTGATGCCCTCAAGGCTTTTCCGATCGAGATAGTGTGAAAGTATCAAAACTCTTTCTATCAGTTTATTACACAATGTACAGGGCTGTGACGTAATCAAAACAAGATGGTGGGCAATAGTTACGATGGCAAATCAAGCTGTGAATTATTGAACTTTTTGTTTTTGGTGAAAAAGTTAATTAACTATTTTCTTGTTTACGTTATGTTACTTCGACTTGACATTTCTTTAGACCACTGCTGCACTGTACTATTGATTGCTACATTTTGATAGAACTTAGATAGAAGATGCTTAAGGATACTACATTAAGGTAGCCTTCGCGAGTTGTAAAACTTAAGGGGGATGCGCTAAGTTAGCCCGCGAAATTCATATTTACTTACGTTTTTTGCAATTAGCAGGTCAGTGTCAGGTGGTATATTAATTAAAATATGATTCGCGGCCGTAACAAATATGGCTTTACAGAATTATAATCATTAGAATCAGCAATACAACTCCTTAAGTTAGAATTGGCCTCAAACGTCGAGATTTCATGAAATAGTCGTTCAATAGAGTAATATGAACTTATAGAGCTCTACTGATGATTTTTGTGATTATAATTTTATAAATAAATATTTGCTATGACCGCGAATCATATTTAGATCGACATACAACCTTATAGTGACTGAGTGTTTTTCGTAGTGAGTGAGTTTCGTGGGCTACGCTGATGCTTTCGCCTTAAGGGGCTTACAAGAGCTAAAGCGCGGTCACTGTCGGATTACATAGAAAAGAAAGAGACGCGCGATGACACAACGCTGGTGATTTATTGCAAAATATGAAGCAATTATGGATTTACAAAATTCATTCATTGGACTAAAAAATTAAAACACTATTACGTTAGTATGTTGCTTGTAGAATAATCTGACAAAAATCTGAATGTTTGCATGTATATTAGTATGGTTTTTAATCGAAATTATTTATAGGTATCTTCGTGTTTTTTTTTATCATATCAAGTTAATTGTATTATGTTTTCATCACACTATCTAACTAGCAGAAATACCATAAAATAGAATAGACCAGAATATATAAATCAATATAAATATAATATCATATATTTTTCTGATTTTGGTTACTTTACTGGATCATATATTTCTAGGCATTATAAATTTGCGTTTAGGTCATGTAGTCCCCTTAAATGGATGGCCGGTGCACCCTGGGCCGTCAGCCCAGGCAGCGCTTAGGGTTACCATCCATCCGGATTTATCCGGACATGTTCAGTTTTCTGACTCCCCCATCCGGATTTGTCTGACCTTGTCATTTGCATGGACTTTTTGACTGAAAGGGATTTTTTTAGTAACATAAAGATACATTAAAACGAAAGGCTAAAGTCGTTTGGACCTTTTTGAAATTAAGACTTTTCAGATTTAGAAAAGGTAACTTACCAACTGGTTAATATACGAGTATTTACTACTTTGCGCCTGAAACTGAAAGTATTTCTTTCTCTTATCAACCGGCTGTACAAGACAGAGACAAAAGTTTAAAGCTACAATAAATGTAGGTGTAGAATGTTTCTGGGGCTTCGATAAATTTAATGATTATTGGGTACTTCTAATAACGTGTTCAAGTTAATAACTTATTAAAGCTCTGCGTTGGCGTTACTACCGACAAACTGTTATTATCCACACAATCGTGTCATTCCAACCTACACGCATTCGGTAATTGAGCTCTGAGCGATAATAGCTGCACTAAAACCTTCGCAAGTATCCTAGGAATAGTTTTTACTGTTTATAAATACATATTTATATAAACTCGCGCCTTCTTCCCACGGAGGTAGGCAGAAACTACAGAAAGCCACCTGCTACTATCCTTAGATACTTCTTTTGCCTCGTTTACGTTCATACATCTGGTCATACACGCACGCCGATTGCGAGTACTACCCACCTGACCTTCTGAAGAACTACACCAATAAGATCACTATATTATGTCCTCCTAGGGCGTCCCCTCCCAGCATTTCCACTCTCATCTGCCTTGTAAATACCTTTTGTAGGTCGCACACATAGAATACATACACACACCCTCACACACAAAATAATAATAATAAATAATAAATGTTTATTGCATCAACTCAAAAAACTTATAATAAAATACACACCCTCTCTCTCTCTCTTACAGACACACACACACACCCGTACACCCGCACATGTGTGTTCTGCACAAGCACATGGAATATGTATAGCACATATATCATAGTGACGACTGACGGGAGCTTGAACCGGTTTTCTTTCCACGCTTGTTAGAAAAAAAAAAAAGAAGTTTATTCTGCACAAACAACACGAACAAATAAAAAGTAGCCAAAGGCCTCGTATTTAAAACGTTACAAGTTTGACAATGTTGTCTATTGTGAACAGTTTTTTGCTTGTGCTAGGTGTGAAAACTTTGTTGTCAATCCTCATTCGTACGAAAATAACTGAAAAACTCCCCCAAAATTTCTTAAGGCTGTGTTCTGAAAGTTGGCAACGTCCCAAACAGCTGTCAAATATTTAGCAGTTTTGATTAATTGCACAATACTTTACATTTGCATTTTACATAATGAAATTATAAAATATCGGTCTTTGTTGCACAAAAATATAAATAATAAATGAAACCTTAAGGTTTTCAACTTTCCTTTTTGAATTAGAAATAAAAAGATTATTAATTTGCACAAAATGAAGTTTTTTTTTAAACCCAAATCTGAAATAAATTCTTCAGCCCATGGCATTGGAAAAATGATACGAAATCACACAGTATGGTTTAACGTGCAGTCAATCAATGTCGCTCAATAAGTAGGAAAAGAGATTTTTGCCCTAAAGTTGGACAAGCACCACAATCTCAAAGAGAATGTGGATTACAAACATAAACTTTAAAACAAAAAAAAAACTGGTTCTATTAACCTGAATTTCAACGGTCCATCGCTCGATACAGTAACCATTATTAGACGCTAGTAATTTGATGGAATTATTTCTATTATTACGGTATATAATGGCCGCTATTACTTTTAATACGGTGTGTGTTTTAGCGGTAAATATATTAAATAAACAGACAGGTGGATTGATGGATTAGAATGCCCCTTCTCTTCTTCTTAATGTACGTGTTGAAAAAGGGACATGCAATTTATAACATAGCACTTATTCGGCCATTCGACCATGTACCTATTACGAACTGAATATGTTTTAGAGAGAGCAGTGGTGGCCCAGTGGTATCGGCCCCGACTTACGAGTTGTAGGTTGTGGGTTCGAACCCAGGCAGGCGCTTTACTTTGTGTAAATAATTTCATCACCACTGCTCTCAAAACGGTGAAGGGAAACATCGTGAGGAAACTGGCATGACCTAGAACCAAAAATTCGAAGACATGTGACATCTACCAACCCGCACTGGGCCCGCGTGGTAGATTACAGCCCTTTCCCTCTCAAATAGAGGAGGCCTATGTCCCAGCAGTGGGAACACTATAGGCTGATTATGCTATGTGTTAGAGTTTAGCTGGATATTGGTGGTTGGCTGTGGTTATTCTTAGATACTAGGTACCTATATTTTATGCGCTGGTAACATTTTTTTCTTTAATTCAAAATTAATTTGTCATATCCTCCCCAAGCGTGGTTTCTGAATGTTGTTTTATTGGAGAACTCCATAAACTATTAATATTATTAAGGATCCTTAGGCATCGCCTTTCATCCGTTAGTCACGTTCGACCTTTCAACTTTATTTACTGTAAACTATCAATTTCATTTATACATGTACATGGATCTTTTGGCGCGTGGCCGAAATTGGAACTAACGCCGCCGCCATCTTCATTTTACAGTTTATTTTACAAAACAATTGCACTAAATGTTTACCAACAGCGCCACCCCGTCAACGTTATTTGAGCGCGAACAGATCCTTAAATGTGTATTTTTATGTATATTAGAAAAATAGAAAACAAGTGAAAAGCCGCCAGACTCTTGAGTACATTACCAGTCGACAGCGATGCGGAGGAATTTTTCGACGCCATATTTTAGTTTGTTAATAGTTTTAGTCAGGTTATGTTAACAGATTTGATTTTTTTTAATAGTAAATACTTCAATAAACAATTTCATTATGTCGAAGACATCAATATTGATAGTCACTTGTTTCCTGTAAATTGGTTCTTGTAAGTTTGTTCACATTGCTGTTTACATTTACAGACTTGGTCAGGCAAAAGTTTTGCTGCCTCGATCGAAGTTAAGAAGTCCGTCAAACACGATCTTCAAATCGGTGCATCACCTAACGGTGTCCCAACCGGGGCTCCACCAAATGCTAATACAATACAACTGTAATATACATTTGATTTTATTTTCGTGATGCTCCATTGCGGTTTCTGGTTGATCGCCCCAAAAACACCACCGGCAAAACATATCGTTTATCAAAAATTGAAAACGTTCTCGTTATAAGATAAGTTTCTAGATTTTTTCAGTATTTACCACTTTTTTATAATAGACTAGCTTTTGCCCACGGCTTCGCCCGCGTGGATATCGGAAATTATCCCACGGAGACGTATTACCGGGATTAAAACTATCTTACGAGTTAATCCAGGTTATAAACTATCTGTGTTCCAAATTCCATCCAAATCCGTTCAGTAGTTTTTGCGTGAAAGAGTAACAAACTTTCACATCTATAAAATTAGATGGATGTTATTACGAACAAGCATTAGGGAATCTTATAAATACTAGCTTCTGCTTGCGACTTCCGTCTAAAACTAAGTTAGAACACATATCCTAAGGCAGTAGACAATAGCATACCTTTCTTTCAGTGAAATAATTTTTGTAGTCGGATAAGTACTTCCAAAGATTACCTCCTACAAACAAATAAACAATTTTATCTCCCTAAAATATTAATTGAAGAATCCCGTTAATTTACGAGCAATCACAAGCTTCAAACGCCAAAAACTGCGCGCAGCCACGACACAACATTCAAATTATGAAGTAAAGACAATAATTACAGGTTGCCCAATTTGCCTAATGCCATTACAAGAGTGTTGGTTGTTGGCAACCAATTACAATGAACCCAAGGCCAGTTGATGCAACCACGCGTGAGATATTTTTTATTAGCATGATTTTCACCGTTCTTTTCGTTTTATCGCAGTTTAAATATTAGGTTTGTACTGTGTTATTAAGATGGTAAATAGCGCATCTTTGTTTTTCTGTGTAATGAAGGGCATGTTTGTAATAAAAGTGAAGTGATAATTAGGGTCATTGTGACCTCTCTAGTGGGTTTTTAAGATTGTCAGTTTTATTACGTAAGATGGGAAATCGCGAGGATGACCTGCACCTTAATTACGTAACACACTATCTATCACAATCGGAATCATTTTGAAGCCTATTGCTAATCCATTGGTTCGTATGTTCGAAAAATTTGTCTGCTTAACAACGTAAATAACGCAATGAATGTTGTTGAACTGTCAAAATGAATCCCCGCTGGATGAGACTCGCACAGACCAGGGAAGCATCCCTAATAGCATTTACTGCTGGCACTCGGTTGGGCCACGTGCACGTGATCGTGGCCCAACCAAACGCCAACAATAAATGCTATTAGGGATGGCACAAAAGGGAGCAGCGGGGTAATTGCGTAACACACTAACAGTAGGAATGGTTTTCATTTTGACAGTTCAACAACATTCATCGCGTTATTTACGTTGTTGAGCAAACAAATTTTTCAAACATATGAAGCAATGGATTAGCAATAGGCTTCAAAATGATTCTGATTGTGATAGATAAGTAGTGTGTTACATAAATTAAGGTGCCGGGTCTATATACTCAGCAGTGGATGGAACAAGGAGACGGGAAATCGATCACAAATTACTGACTTGCGACTGAAAAAAATCGTACTTCACGAAAGTATCGATTGTGCCTTTCGTAAAACCTTTTCGGGATCATAAAGTTACAAAAAACTTAACTTTATGATCGTAACTCGATGAAAATATTTTAGCACGTTGAAACATAAAACAGTGGGGTAATTAAATAACACATAAAATGCCAATCAATCGCAATTGCTTCAATTAAGACAGTTCAACCACATTCACTGCGTTGTTGAGCAGACGAATTCTGCAAACCTATGAAGCAATGGATAAGTTTTTTTTTTCAAAATTCCGGTTTGTGATTCTGGAACGTAAAGGAAGCGTTTTGTAAAGAAACAAAGAAAAAAAAGAAGAAGGAAGTGTGTGTGTGTGTGTGTGTGTGTGTTTTGGGAAATGTGTTACACAATTAGGGTGCTGAGCTGATTATTGCAAGCAGCAATCACGAACTCAAAGCTATAATATAATATAAGTAGGAATGTGCATTGAAAATAGGCTGATATTTATAACGACACATAGCATCGTTTTCGAACTCGTGAAACAAAGGGCTCAACCTTCCGATCTATTAACATTTTAAACCGCTAAATACTACTATTTAGCACTATTACAATAAGGTTATAACTACTTAAACAGCAAACCTCTTAAGTAACATGTTGCGTCCACAAAATAGTATCGAGGAATCTGCCAACCATTCGACTTTGTATTCGATCAACGTATACCAACATGTGCTGAATGCCAAAATTTCACGTGCATTGTTAAAACAGGGCAATTTGAAATTTGCGTGGAATTTTGATATGGATTTTTGTTTGTAGCTGTTTATTTTGGTCACAAATAGGGTAAAGTTTTAAGCTATATTTCTAATTTACTGTTCTTAAGTCCCAAGGGGGCGAGCCTATTGCCATCAACCGGGTACAAATCCAGACTCAGGGCTGCTACTGAGAAATTCGAGATGGAAAATCCGAATAAGACTTTGCCCGACCCGGGAATCGAACCCAGGACCGCAGCAGCACCTGCAAACACTAGACCAACGGGGCAGAAATATCATCTTAGCGTTAATTTCCTTCTCTATATCCTTTTCTCCATAATCCTTCCACCCAGTTTTATTAGAATAGAATGTTTCATCTGTTTATAATTCAGCTCAAGGTATAAGAGTTGCCTTAGAAATAATGTGCTCGTAAATGTTCCGTTACCAACTTATGTAAGAATTTAAAGCTACGTAGCAAGAATCCCAATTGGTTTTAGGCATTTTTATACTGTATCTGAAGTGACGAGTTTTGAGTGAAGACCGCGATCAAGTTAGTTGGGTAGAAGCTCTTTAAGAGGGCGCACAACGGTCCACTAGCGCCAATCCTTTAAAAAAAATTATCTCGTGAGTGAAACTTCAATCTAAAGAAAAGCGGCCACATTCCTCTAGATCGTATTTTGTTGCTTCGTGTCTCAATATAAAAGTTAAAAAAAAGTTAAGTTAAGTTAAGTTAGGTTTTTAAAAGTTATTTAAAAATTCTAGACACACTTACCGAGGGTCCTTACAAGCCGTTATTCATAATTCCTTCTCAGTCACGAGATAATATCTTTTTGAAGGAGCGGCGCTAGTGGACCGTTGTGCGCCCTCTTAAGCTAGGTGGGGCGACGATCATCACAGGGTGGCTGGTAGCAGCTGGATGCGTGTGGACGAGGATGGCGTAAATTGGCGTAAAATTGGAGAGCCCTATTCCCAGCAGTGGACTATTACATGAAGCTTATTTAGGCACACGTAATACCAGTCAAACTAAATATTTCTACTTGATTTGGCTTGATTCAGTAGGCACTTATGCAATTAAGATGCTTCTGCGGTAGAAGTATAATTAATTAACGTGTCAATCCGTGTCAAAATCGCAAACAGTTATGAAACTATAATTTACTGCAACATTCGTTTTAAAATCATAGGTTTCTAGGTTTTTAGAAATTTGCTCTATTTACCAAGCAAGCGAGTATATTTTATTAATTTAAATAAATTTTAATATTTTCTTGACTTTTTTTTGTGACCGAGAAAAATAAAAGATTAGAGGAAATATTTTCAAAGAATTAAGTACCTACCTTAATGAAACTAATCCATACTATATAATCTATATATATAAAAATGATTCTCTATTTCCCTTGGTCATCGCATCACGCGTGAACGGATGGAACAATTTCGCTAATTCTATTTTTGTTGTGTTAATTATTGTCAGGAGAAGGTTTTTATGAAAGAAAAAATGAAGGAAGTTGAGCGGAACATTAGAAAATTTAAAAAAACTTAACGCCAATATTAATTTTACATAACTGTCCTGTCAGCGTTTGACAGAATGCGCGCTGCAAATAGCCTTTAACACAGATGGATCGGTTGATAAATGAGTCGATAGTTTTAGTTTTAGTCAATAATCAAACGACGTATGACATTCATAGTTAAGACAGGAGGACAACGTCTGTCGGGTCAGCTAGTAATATTATAAATTTGAAAGTAACTCTGTCTGTATGCTACCTTTTCACGCCTAAACCACTCAACAGATTTCAATCAAATTCGGCAAGGAGGTAGATGGCATCCTGGGAAAGGACATAGGCTACTTTTTGTCGCGGCAGCACGTTCCCGTGGAATAATTTAGGCATCCACGTGGTCAAAGTCGCGGGCAGAAGGCAATACGTATATTAAGTTACATCTTCGTGATTTGTAATTGAACGTATTAAAAGATATTGTTTGGTTGACATCATAGAACAAACACTGGTCTTGTTTCCACGTATTTTAAAAGCTTAACAATAATCTTCTCTTTGTTTCAGTACCCCAACAATGACATAAGCCCACAAGATGGCGCTACGGTTGAAGAAAGACATAAAGAAAGCCTCTTACTACGTGTGGTTCCTGGGTGCGCAGGAGTCGCGCGGCCTGCGGGGCGAGGAGTTTGCTCTGCCCGCTATCCGGATATTGGAGGAGAGGGCACGGGATTTGGAGCCTTTTAAGGTCACTCTTCAGGTTGGTACTTTTTTTACTACAATACGGTTTTTTAAGCAACTAAAACATTTTTTTAACAAAAATTTAAAAAAAAATGCTAAGAATCTTTAAATGGTGAGCTCTTAAATAAAAACAGGATGGCTGCATAATATTTTTATAAGTTTATACACTTGCTAAAAGTATCAACGAGGACATCCCCACAGTTAAATAGATATGTAGGTAAATATAGAAAAAGTAATTTCCTCCTAAACTTGATGAGAATGCTGTAGTTAAGAGCTATCTGACTACTAAGCATGATCATCTTTTATACGATATTCTACCTACTAAATCTAAAACTGAAAGCTGTGTCATCGCCTGGATATCTAAGCTAAAATAACAAAACAAATAACTTGATTGGTACAGTACTACAGTCACAGCGGTCAAAGTATAGACTTGTGCAGTTGTGCGCTTCGGGTCAAGGATGTATTTCAAGTACGAAACAAATATTTGTATGTCTACCTTGTTCCAAGTCTAGGCGTTTGTGTATACTGTAAGCTTTGATATATAGGACAATACGAAGGACTATGGGAGTGAGGGAAGAGAGAGTACACCTGTGTCTGCGCATACACTTGTGCACTACGAGTATAATATCTCCAGCGTCGATGGTTAGTCTGCGCTGAGATTGGCCGCCAAGACCGAAATTCGGTCTGGAAGTCTATAGATTCTGGTTTACAGCAGTAGCTGAGAATGCGGTTGCCTAATAAAAAATAAATTAAAAATTAATGTTTATTCTACAGAAACAAGACGCACTTTACAAAAAACTAGATAAAATGCATACTTCTATCCAAAAGCCTCCTATTCAAAACGTTAAAAGGTAATATCATAAAGTTTTTAGAAACGTGCATACTTATCAGATCCGGACTTTCTAGTATCTCTGAAATTCTCACGAATGTCTTCGCGTTTTGTAACATCTGGCTGTGTTACAGCACTTATAGCAATAAGGAAAATAATAAGTTTTTTACAGCGAGGGCGCGCCCAAGCTCACTTTTGTTGACATACATACCGACGGAAATATTTCTGTTGCTGTCGTTTTATTTGGTCTTTTTGATGTAATTTTAAAAGTAAAGAGTTTTCACACGGTTCACATTTTGTGACCCTACCATATTCATTGTGTTATGACTACCTATGTATGCCACTGTGCTTCTAACTCGCGTAGAATTGAATCCACTCTCTCATAGAAACTCTCATAGATGTTTGAATAATGAATAACTAAGGGCTATACCAACAAAATATTAAACTCAAGCATTTATTTCAAATAAACCAATTGCAGGCACTTTTGAATTGTCAAGGGGTCTGTCAGTCAGAAAGATGAAGCTAGTTGCCCATATCATTATTGGGAGAACAAGCTGGAGTGTAGACAGAGAAGCTCGACGAATCTATCCCAATAGACTATTCTACGATACAGGCTTCGGCTAGGTCAAAAGATGTTATTTACAGGAATTTCCTAGAACTCGCATAAACGATACCCACGGGAAAAGTAGCTTTTGGTACTGTCATAGGGCTAAGTAATTATTAGTCAAGGATAAGTCTGTTTTGATCATTGTGTTTTCCACACAACGAATGTTTGTTTCATAATAAAGCGCATTCCATACTTCTTTAGTTCCGATCCGTCAATTGTAATGGCAGCGAAAGTTGTAGTATCGTTCTAATTGATTTGTTTGTTCTCTTACGTTACTTACTAACAATGTTATGTAAGCTGTGGAGGGAAATTTCCTCAGTTCCGAGTTGTTGATTGATGTTTTATATTGACCGCTTTGGAGCACTGGTAGCCCAGTGGTAACGGCCGCGACTTACGAATTGTAGGTAGTAGTTTCGAACCTGACAGGCGCTTTACTTTGGGTAAATTATTTCATCAGCACTGCTCTCAAAACGGTGAAGGAAAACATCGTGAGGAAACCGGCATGTCCTAGAACCAAAAATTCAAAGACATGTGACCCACTGGGCCCGCGTGGTGAATTATGGCCTACTCCATCTCACAGAGAGAAGGTCTGTGTCCCAGCAGTGGGAACATTATAGGCTGATTATGATATCCGATTTGTTGGATGGTTGGAATGTCAAGTTAGGCAGTATTGTTCGAACAAAAAATGTGTTTACCAATTATTGTCGTAAATGTGGTGATTGCGGCAGCATTCCCTTGGCCAAGGTAGTCTGTGTTATCTATGGCAAGTTAAGATGTAATCCAATTAAGACAGCCATTCGATGTGTCTTATCAACAAACCTCACTGGAATTGTATCTATATTGTATGTGCATTAACCGACAAAAATCTTATGTCGATACAAAGACACCCAAACCACATAGTCATTATTTACGTAAGCTGAGAAATAGGCTTTAACCAATTAGCAGTAATTTAAAGTTTATTAACATAACACTAATTAGAAAGGCAACCCGCTTAACGTTCCTTCATCACTTACCTACGAGTTTAACCCGCTCAGCTGTAGCCGCCAAATTCAATTTTTCTTTGGTTTTTTGCAAATTGCAGCTCTGTTTTACGTCGTATGTTGATCAAAATGCGATTCGCAAGTATAGGAATTATATATTTATTGATTACAAGCTGACCCGACAGACGTTGTCCGGTCTTAACTATGAATGTCATATGTCGTTTAGTTTTAGTTTTGACTATTGACTAAAACTAAAACTATCGACTCATTTATCAACCGATCCATCTGTATAAACGATATTTGCAGCGCGCATTCTGTCAATCGCTGGCAGTTATTTCAAACAACTGACAGTTATGTAAAATTAATATTGGCGTTAAGTTTTCTTAAATTTTGTAACGTTCCGATTAACTTCCTTGTTTTTTTTTTTTCATAAGATCCTTCTCCTGACAATAACGAACACAACAAACAAAAAAATTGTGAAATCGGTCCAACCGTTCACACGTGATGGCGTGACCAAGGGAAATAGGGATTCATTTTTATATGTATAGATTAATCATCAATTTCATATCAATCGCCAAACTTTGGAAATTTGTTCCACCTAAGAATTTTCAAATGAAATATTCTGAAAAATTCTTAGGTAATACGATGTAAAACAGAGCTGCAATTTGCAAAAATCAATGAAAATTTAAATATGGCTACACCTGAAGATTCACCTTAAGGTGAGTGAATGGAATAATTATCTGTGGTCTGTAAGCCATACAATATCTGTTCCAAACGAAATTCAAAATGAATCAGAAGCTAAACTCAGTCACTTACAAACAGTCAGACCAACAATCACCCTAATTCACAATCTGAATAATTTTGAAGCCTATTGCTAATCCATTGCTTTATATGTTCGAAAAAATTGTCTGCTCAACAACGTAAACAACGCAATGAATGTTGTTGAACTGTCAAAATGAAAGCTATTCCTACTGTTAGTGTGTTACGCAATTACCCCGCTAAAACAAGGCACGAACGATACCAGCAACACTTAGCTCAACAAAAAAAAAAAAAAACAACTACATTATTGTTCACAGTGTTCCTTTTTTTTCCTTTCTTTTAATTCACCATCTTCTCTCTCCAGGTATCTCACAAAGGCCTGAAGATAATCCAGAATGTGACAGCGAAGGGTAAACAGCAGACGATCAAACACTTCATACCGCACGGCAGCATCACGAGTGCTGTGGTCCAGTCGGATGTCGTGGCGTGTGTACTGTTGTTGTACAACCCGCTGACCGGCTGTCCAGTTCATGTACATGCTTACAGGTTAGTGTACTGATATATATGAGCTGATCAAGGTAGTTAAACGACTGACTTAAGGCGAAAGCGTCAGGGTAGCCCGCGAAATTCAAATTTTCTTACGTTTTTTGCTATTTGCTGGTCTGTATTGGGTTGTATGTTGATCTAAATATGATTTGCGGCCGTATCAAATATTTATTTATAGAATTATAATCATAAAAATCATCAATACAACTTTTTAAGTTCATATTACCCTATTGAATGACTATTTCATGAAATCATGACATTGGAGGCCAATTCTAACTTAAGGAGTTATATTGCCGATACTAATGATTATGATTCTGTAAAGCCATACTGGTTACGGTCGCCAATCATATTTTAATCAACATACAACTTGACACTGATCTGAAAATTACAAAAAACGTAAGAAGATTTGAATTTCGCGGGCTACCTTTGCGGATCCCCCTTAATTATCTTGGTTGGTTAAGCTTAAATTAATTTATACGTAGCAAATAAAAGTCACTTGATTTAGTCAATTGCCCGTGACTGACTACGTGAAGGTGCCTCTTGATATATAGGTAATAATGAAACACAATAAAGTTTTTTTCTATAATTTGTATGGCGCGGCGGTTAAGACGCACTTAGAAGTTTTCTGTTGCATTCTAGTAATAGGGTCAGCTTATGGCTTAACACGAACAGTGTCTTTAAAAGTTACGTTTAAGTAAGTATGTGACCTTTTGTTGGTCACTAGTATTTACCTATTATAGAAAAGGCCGAATCGTCCTGTCAACACAGACCGTTTAGCTACCTATTGTCATGCTTAAGTTTCTTCTATTAGTATCTCTCACAAAAATACCATTCCAACAATCATAAAATTAAGTATAATCTTGAAAACGTAAAGAATGGTTAGGTGGGTTTAGATATCGTTAATTGACAAAACGTTTATCTTTGCATTCGTCTTCTGGCCTGCGGAGTACTTACGTAAGACACTAACAGTAGGAATAGCTTTCATTTTGACAGTTCAACAACATTCATTGCGTTATTTAAGTTGTTGAGCAGACAAACTTTTCGAACATACGAGGCTTTAAAATGATTCAGATTATGATTGATAGTGCAACAACAACGCAATGCAATTAGGGTGCTGGTGCTAGTTATAATTTATTACGAGACAATTTGTTGACAGATTTATTTAACAAATTAAAGCCCTAATAGCTATCATTAGCTACTAAGCCTAGGTTAAGCAGCGTTAGCCTTTTAAGGCGGAGTTTTAGAAGCAATTTATAACGCATTAATGTTATTTAGTGTCATGGAGTTGCCACGTAAAATACATAACATCACATCTGTTTTGCACCGTTCCAACATAATATACCGGGTCAAATTAAATTAGCTAGCGAAACTCCGAAGACGTGATGGGATCTAAATACTTACGATAAAATGTTTTTTTTTTTGTTTTTGCCAAACCTGCCAAATCATTTTGAAGCCTATTACTAATCCATTGCTTCATATGTTCGAAAAATTTGTCTGCCCAACAACGTAAATAACGCAATGAATGTTGTTGAGCTGTTAAAATGAAAGCCATTCCTACTGTTAGTGTGTTACGCAATTACCCCGCTGAGATTATTGCTACCCTACACTCAGTAGTCGTGACCACGACTAGAACAAAGAGGCAAACAAAGTACATGTAAAAAATTAACAAAACAAAACAACTAAAAAAACCGCTTTAAAGATTCTCATGTCCTGCCATGCATAAATCAATATTGAAATTCAGTCATCTCTAATTCAATTGTAGGAAACAAAATGACATTTTAGCACATTGTAAGGTCACATTGATAATGTCAAGAGTGTATTCTGAGACTGGTTTCATTTGTAGATGTTCTAGCCGAGTGAATCTGTGCGATTTAGCGGTGACGATTTACTTATATCTGCGTAGTTGTTTGCACACTAATGTTTAAAGCCTACTATTGCTAAACTCGCTCCTTGGATCGGTTTATAGAGGTATGAGGAACGGGGGTGAAGTTTACTCAAACCTCCATAGAAAAGGGAGGACCCTCCGACCAGATGGGTGTCGTGTCTGGTGGGCAACTGCCCGACGTTTGATGTCGAGAAATTCTACGAGTATATATGCTAAGTAGTTGCGCGGTAAACTCTGCTTGCGCGATGTAGAATTTTGCGTGACGTCAGTGTGACGCGTAGCTCGCATGGGGCGTTGTAGGTTCTACAGGTTCACTAATGAATTCATTTTGATTAGTTTTGTGTCCAGACCTTTCACCGGCCAAGTGCGTGTCGGACCACGCACAATGAAGGGTTCCATAGTTGGGAAGAATTTAGGCTCCTACAAACAGGCGTGACACGCGACGCGATTCGCGCTCGACACAAAGGAACTGCTCGTCGCGCGACGAAACAAACTTAACATTGTAGTTGAAAAAACTGCTGTCCCATACCGTATACGTCTCGGTCAATTCTCCAACTGCAAACGTAAGTTTGTAAAAGCAAAAAAAAAATGGATAAAACTACAAATTACTTAACGATTTTTGGAAATTTTCCTTTACTTGTGCTGTGAGAGCTTGCTTCTTGCCAAATTTTATGATTCTAGTTCAATGGGAAGTACCCTTTAGGTTTTGATTTATTTGCGAGTACTTAGAATCTTGATTTTTTCAAGCTCCAAGGGACCGTAGACCTACTTATTTGATATCAATTTTAACTTGATACCTCCACGAGTTCCTGAGTAAAAGGGTCTTGACAGACTGACAGATGGACAACGAAGAGATCCTTTATGGGTTCCGGTTTTCCCTTATGAGGTACGGAACCCCTCAAAATGAAACAAAAGTGGAGCATCTGTTATCGGTTTCCGATCTTGTCTGAATCTTCAGTCGTAAAGATAACGTCGTCAGTCATTCAGTTATGTTATAGATAGATGGGCAGTATTCTCCTACGTTATCTCTAAGTAACAAACTTGTTGAAGCAAAGACTTGCAGCAACTTGTTGCCGTTACTGTAAAGATTTCTACTAACCCCATAATAAAACCTAGCGTGATGATAAGATCAAATGTTTATGTATTGACTGATGTAAAATAAATTGGATTCTGTGTCCATTGTTGTTGATATTTCTACCGAGTACCGTGATTAACTGATAACAAGAGCTAGAAAACAATGGATTTAGGTTTGTAGGTAAATAGCTCTTTAGCTATTAGTATTATCAACAATAAAGAATGGTATTTTATGTAATTACCAGTTAGTTATAAATAAACAACCGAGATAAAACGGTGAAGGAAAACATCGTGAGGAAACCGGCATGTCCTAGAACCAAAAACTTCGAAGACATGTGACATCTACCAACCCGCACTGGGCCCGCGTGGTGAATTACGTGCCGTTCCCTCTCACAAAGAGGAGGCCTGTGTCCCAGCAGTGGGATTATTATATAGGCTTTTTTTTTTTTTTGGGTGGCATATCATCAAATGACCTCTCCCGCTCTGGGCGGAGCGGAAGGGCGTGTCAGACTCTTACTGACTAAAAACCACCCGTGTTCCTTCAGTTGCCTGTGCGCCAGGGCCACGGTAACTCTTTCGAACAATCCGCGACCTCGGCAGGCATCGGCCCTATCGGACCCCTTCAATGATGCTGACATCTCTTTGAGGCGCGCGTGGAACACGACGCGCCGTCGACCCGGGCCTGGTCCTTACCGGACGGCGAGCTACCCATTGCTCGCCGTCCGCAAGCCCGCGCCTACGGTGGCCGGGAGTCGGCAATTGACTCCCGACGCCCAAGGTGTCTCCTCCTGCGGCGACTAGGGGCGTGAGGGCGCAACGATTGCCACACCCTCACGCGCTCCGCCTCCTCCTTCGCGAGCATTACTGCTTCGCAGAAGGAGGTGACGGCTTCCCATTCCCTCTCGCTCCGTACCATGGCCTGTACCAGGGCCGGACGCTAGAGATCGCCGCCGCCGATCGCCGCCACGAGGACACGGCGGTGCTCCGCCCAAGCTGGGCAGACCTCCACCGTATGCTCCATCGTCTCCTCCGGTCGATCTACACAATGCCAACACCCGGGCGTATCCTCCCGCCTTATCCGAAACAGGAACCTCCCGAAACAGCCATGTCCGGTGAGGACCTGCGTCAGGCGGAAGATGAGGACGCCGTGGCGCCTCTCAAGCCACTCCTCAAAGAGGGGACTTACCGCCGCAATTGTGGGGTGCAAAAAAAAAAAGCTCTTTTTTTCAATGTAACTAGCATCAGCAGCTGTTTCGAGAATTTTTTCAGTCAACGTCTTATTTCCAGAAATGGATCTTTAAAAAGCGTTATGTCCTGAAATCGTTTTAAGTCCCCAGAAGCCTTTCATACATTCTCAGATTTTTTTAATGCAAATCTGTGCAAATGTCAATTTCAGAACACTTTTTTCAGCCCAGTACCCACACCCTAATTGCGTAACACACTATCTATCACAATCTGAATCATTTTGAAGCATATTGATAATCCATTGCTTCATATGTCCGAAAAAAGTGTCTGCTCAACAACGTAAATAACGTAATGAATGTTGTTGAACTGCCAAAATTAAAGCCATTCCTACTCTTAGTGTGTTATGCAATTACGACGCTGATTTCCTTAGGACATTTTCCTTCAAATAAAATCAAATACCTACACAAATTTTTACTAAAGCCAAACTTTCACACAATTCATGTCATCATAACTAAATATTTAGCACAAAAGCTAGCACAAAGGGTGGCATCTTCACCTGACATTTGACATTTAATGTCGCAACTCCCGCGCAGCGTCCTTGTGCAACTCTGTAAACTTAGCGTCCATTATTTATGTTGCCAACAATAATATCTCGAAAGGTATGTAGAGGAAATAATAATAATTGTTATTTAAATGGAAATTGGTTATTTCTATTGAGGTTTTAGAAACTAAAGTGCACAGATTGGTGACGGTAGATTGTTTTTAAAAGCAGAGTAGGTATAAACTGGTCTACTGTTAAAGGCATGTACACACTGGCGCGACGCGACAGCGCGACACAAAGGCAACGCCTGGCGCGCGACGAGCGGTCCCTTTGTGTCGCTCGTCGCGTCGCGCCAGTGTGCACGAGCCTTAACAAAATTCCACTACAAGAAACGACCATTGTTCACGAGCAACACGCTTGGAGACTGCGTCCTATTCCAGAAGATTATAAGTCCATTGATTATTTTAAAGTAGTAAATTGAACCAATACAACTTACTTAGTTAATTAATATAATTGAGAATTGCTTTGGTTCTTACTTGGTTTAAAAAAAATAACACCCATAATGATGTGAATAACTACAAAACGAGGCTAAATATAAATATAAAAATAAACTTTTAGATTATCCTTCAAAATAATGCTTGCATTACACGCACAAAACCACCGCTTTAGGATTTCCATCTCGAATATAGCAACGGCTGACATATCACGTTTGTGCGCCTGCGCATCTAGAGGTCAGAGCGACATCTAGCGGAGACTCGCGGAGAATTCGTTACGAGACCCACTTCTGTAGTTTATGGTTATTGGCTGGTGCAGAAGTAGGTTTCCTAGAGTCACGAGGTTTTAATGACAGTTAGGTGCGGAGGTCAAGGTTAAAAGGTTAGTTTTTTAGAGATTATTGAGTTAGGGTTTAAAATAAAATAGAGTGCTAACGTGAAATCTAAACTTGTGTGTTTGCGATCTTTTTTTTAAGGGGAATGCGATCAGGTAGCCCGCGAAATTCAAAACTAATCAGGTTTTTTGCAATTTGCAGGTCAGTGTCAAGTTGTATGTTGATTAAAATATGATTCGCGACCGTAACAAAAATGACTTTACAGAATTATAAATCATTAGAATCAGAAATGCAACTCCTTTAGTTAGAATTGCCCTCGAATGTCATGATTTCATGAAATAGTCATTCAATAGGGTAATATGAACTTAGAGACATGTATTGATGTATTTATGATTATAATTCTATAAATAAATATTTGATACGGCCGCGAATCATATTTAGATCAACAAACAACCTGATACTGACCTGCAAATTGCAAAAAACGTAAGAAAATTAGAATTTCTCGGGCTACCTTGGCGCATCCCCCTTAACATCGAAATGACACTGATCAATAAATACTCTGGTATTTTCATAAATAGGTAAAAGCTTGCTTTGAAATCAGCGTTTGAAGTGCCATGATAATATTTAAATAATAAAGATACCGCAGAAGTTATTTACATGATTAAATACCTGTTTTATTAGTCTCCAATTTTCTCCTTCCAATACAGCTTTCCTCCAAGAAATCAATAACTAAGTTGATCAACCTGTCTACGCATATTTAAAAAGCTCACTCTATACGCAAATCTAATCTGAACTACGATCCCTGTTTACGACAATCATATAGGCGGTTTGATATCGAGTACAGGCAGCTGAGATTGTAAATTAAAAGCCGCTTCACGGTAATAGCTGCAAAAAGGTTCGAAGACCGGTAGTCACTGGCAATAACCTAGGGCCCTAGGGCTGTGCCTTAAACCAGAGAGTTTGTATACGTTATACACTCCCGGACTCCAAATTCAAGCCATCCTGCACTTTTTGTATAGAAGTCTAAAACTTTTTAAATGGTTGTGTATTCAAATTCGGAATAATATACAATCCCAGACTCCTATAAATCAAGCCACCCTGCACTTTTTGTACAGAAGTCTAAAACTTTTTAAATGGTCATGAATTCAAATTAGGAACAATATACACTCCCGGACTCCAAAATCAAGGCACCCTGCACGTTTTGTACAGAAATCTAAAACTTTTTAAATGGTCGTAAATTCAAATTCGGAACAATGACGACACCAAAATGATAAATCGGATCGATGATGGATGGATGATGGATGATAGTCGGCAGCAAAACTGCATAAAAACTTTTTCTTCGATTCATTATTGTGATGTTTTAGGCCTTTTTACCTTACATGGAAATGCACGGTGTCTCAATTCTGGAGTTCGGGAATGTAGTTATATTATAAATAACAAGCTGTGTGCCCAATGGGATTTCCCATCGGCAGAAATTACGAACTTCCATTCATACAACCTTTTCATCGCCTATTCAAATCCTTTTGATGATGAATTGTCAAAAATCCTTCCTTAGTGTTCACTTTCGTTACATAAGGAACTCTTGCACATGCATGCTTCTAGAGTCTAGACCCACCGTTTTAAGCTGTGCGTTCTTTGTTTCTTTATTTGTGCATATGAATATAAGATTTGTATTATGTAGATGGTCCGGATTTTAGAATCATCGAAAAACAAAACAAATCGAAAAAGTATTGCTGTCTTTTGTTTTCAAGTGAATCAAGAAAGAGATGGAAAACATTAAGAACTGTGAATCTAATTTACAGTTGAAGTTTTAGTTCAAACTAATTTGACCTCAGCTCTTCATCATGTCTAGTTAAAATTAATAATACTGGGCAATTTATATTTATGGCAGTACTGCACGATTGTTAATTAATTATTTTGTTGTTATTACTTGGTAAGACACACTAGCAGCTAATTAACTAAACTATATATTTATTATAAGTTTGGTTTTCCACAGTATAATCAGAATGAAAACATACTTGCGATCATAGGATAGTTTCCCAAAAAATATTAAAATAAAATTGGTTGGAAAAGTGATTTGCCTGATATTATTTTAAATACTAAAGTTAAGGGAACTTAGAGTAGACGATATTATCACAGAAAATCGCTCAAAGGCAGTGTACAAGTGTTATACATTTTTATCTACAACGAAAATATTGCAGGCATACAGCATGTCCCGGAATTAACGAACATCAACAAACTCTCTAAGTAGAATATTATGTTATGATCATAATACATACACTCAATGGTTACTATAATGTATAAAACATTGTTTATTTATTAAATTAGTTATACTGATTGTGGGAGAAAATTGTGGTCACCTTACACATCCACGCACGCACACAGTCACACACGTATAAGGGTCTAGCGTAGTAGGTTGTTCGACCATTTTGGTTTGTTTTGACAGTACAGCGGAAGTGTGACTGTAATTTACGTATTTTTAATTATGTTTGGGATAAAAAATTACCTATTATGTTGAAATGACAGAAATCGATTCAGTAAGCGATTCTGAACAAACTACTTTCATAATGTGCATTAATTCAGTTATACATTGTATATTAAAATATTGATAAAGGTAGTAGCCCTAACAACTAGTACCTCCCAGTTATCTCCTAACGAGCTTGCGTTAGAAGCTTTGTATAATAGAAGCAGTTTTGATTAGAATTTTAATGAAAATCATGAAACTTGACTTGGACAGTAAAAGTCCGGCCGACGACGCTTCACTTATGGCAATTTTATGAGCTTGTTCTTGACTGCAGTTTGTTTTTACTGGGAGTGAGAAAGAAGGTTTGAATTTAAGATGCGACCTTTTTATTGTTTTCGCCGTAAGTATTGTTGGCTGAACTTGGGTTGTCGTTGCCATAGATTGGAGGATTAGAAAAAAGTAAATTGTCGTCGAAAACTATAGATAATGTGGAAAGCCCAATAAGGGAAATCCTCAATTTTTTTTTTATATCTACTGCTAAAATCTAAACCGGTGGCCGGTGGGGCAGACGAGTCCTGGAGTGGAGACCGCGTATCGGGAAGCGTAGTGTTGGACGCCCCCCTGCTAGATGGAGCAACGACCTTAAAAAGGTGGTTGTGACAGACTGGATGCGGAAGGCGGCGGACAGGGTGTTGTGGCGCAGCCTGGGAGAGGCCTATGTCCAGCAGTGGACTGTGATAGGTCGAGTTAATTGAAAATCTGGCAATGCACACTGCAATTATGGTGGTCAAAACTGAACTGCAATAATAATTAAATATTATGGTGCCAATGGACTTCAAGTTTTCTTAAACTAAGGTAAAGGTTAGATTTAAATGTCACTTCAATTATTATATGAACATAATATAATTATAATTAAAGTTCATTACGTAATTGTTAATTTAATTCACTTGTTTCACTATACAAACCACTTTAATGATCTGTGACATTTTGTAAGCGGTATTTTGCATTTTGCATAGAATTTTCTAATCTTTACTTTAAAATTAATCACACCTGCGGATACCCAAAAATCTTTAACCTCCATTATAGCTTTTAAAACTGGTTTTTAATATGAAATTGATGACAAATTCATTAGGGACTGTCTGAGGTGTGGCAAAACCACACTATTTAAAAATCAAGGATAACGTATACTTTCTAATGAATAGAAATAAAAGCATTTCTAGCGCAAAGGTGAATAGGGTGACCTCTGACAAAGACATGGAAATATACCACTAAACAAATCAAAAACATATCCATCGATCGTTGTCCATGCAACTAGTTTTTGTTACACCCTTTCACCGAATCAATGGTCACGTAGCCGCGAGTAATTCACGCCTATAATTTGACAGCTCGCGACTTTTGGCAGCTGTTCCAAAATGGCTGACTTCAATAAAAAAATACTTTCACTTATATTTCGCCGCTTACAAATAAGTTTTGGCGGCAACAATAGGACACGTTTGGGTGTTTTATAAAGAAGATAGTCTACTAATGATGCGTGAAGAGAAAATTAAAAATGGTGCCCGGCTTTTTATTTCTATTTGGCACTGGCACTGATGAGTTCTGCCTTGTATCAATATTTTTTATCTGTAAAATCAATTTGCTGTGGCACTCTCGATTATAATAGACGTCGTTTTAAGTTGTTATAAGCAATGATAGTGCGCAACGTGTCAAATTATGCCACAGATTATAAAATATATAATTGGTCTCTGTAAGGTCATTATGATATCATCATGACAAACATTTTGGGTACAAATATTTGCTTACCGGAACTGAGAAATATTTTATAACGTTTGCCATTCAAATTGTAATTGAAAACTGTATTCATGTATATGTACTTCAATCATTAATATAATGGCCATTGATGTCAAAATTATGAGTTTCATAACCAGAAGTTTAAATGTTAGTCTTTTCTTTTACGCATTTTTTGCGATCGCTGCTTCAGCTAAAAATGGGAGACTATGGCAAAAAATATCCTGGCCCATTTCCAGACAAGAGCAATAAAAAAGAAATCAAGATGCGATGCATTTTATTTGTGCAGAATAAACAAATTTTCTTTATTTTCGTCTTTCTAGATATAGTTTTCCTTATAAATGAGCTAATGACTCCACCTCAACTCATTTTTCTTAATTATCTTGCGTTTGTTTTTTCATTGCGCAAAGATTTGTTTTCCAAACACCTTTTTAGGCATTTTTCGAGTCTTCATAATAGAGAAACTTTATTCTAAACGATTTTTACGGCTTCATTTAGTAGTCTTCACATCGACTATTGCCGTATCACTCTCTGTCTATATTTATACATATTATAAATTAAAGTCGCTTTTCATGTCTGTTTCTGTGACCGTGTTGTTCTTTTAAAATGCACAACGGATTTTGATATGGTATTTACCATGGTCTAAAAAAACGAGGTCTTGCATTCCGGGACTGACACATGCTTACGTCACTATCCAGTTGCCACTTTATTGCAACAAAACACGAATTATGGAAAATTTTCCAGTCACCATTCTGTTAAAAAATATATATAAATCATTTAAATTGTCGTTATTTTTTTCTAATCAATCGATACAATTCAATTTAAACAATACCAACGTAATTGTTAGTTAAAACCTCTTTGTTTTATCGAATTCGCACAGGTAAAGTCGATTGGGGAGTTATTATTACACACTACTGGTAACACACCAGTGATGACGTAGCCTTGTGTCACCCCCGTGACCGGAATGCTATACCTGGCGAAGTATATTATTATACCATTGTTTTTACCATCATTTAAAGAATTTATTCCGAAAGGTTTATGTGTTTATTACATTAATATTAACCAAACACTTTGGGGATTACACACGTGATTGTTATATTGTTTGTGTACATTAATATTAAACTTACATATCGACGGTGAAGTATCAATAACTAATAAATAACATTTTAGCGATTTTCACTTTATTGCATATTCGTAAGTAAAATATGAAAGAACTCGTATTTGCAAAGACGTACGGTCTGAAATCATTATCAACATCACAAGCGTTTCCTACTATTTTTTAAACATAAGTAACTTTTTGATCAAATGTTAAATAAATATAAAAATTAGACGTTATTTTTGGCTCCTGTAAAATCATGTTGTTTTAGTTATTACATAAAAATACTACACCGTCAATATAATAAATAAATCTCG
Organism: Griposia aprilina; assembly: GCA_916610205.1. Taxonomy (NCBI): domain Eukaryota; kingdom Metazoa; phylum Arthropoda; class Insecta; order Lepidoptera; family Noctuidae; genus Griposia; species Griposia aprilina. The sequence goes on along the minus strand of OU744300.1, from coordinate 2,769,267 downwards.
ATTTTTGGTCAAGTCGTAAAAATCGGGTCGCCAGTTTCTGATCCAACCAGAAACCGAAAAAAATATAACTATACTTATCACCGCACCTTAAATACTCAATTATTAGAAGAACCATCTCCACCTTGACATTCACAATAGAATGCCGGGTCATATGAATCAGATAGCTCAGTCTGAGGTCACATTTAACAGGATGATAATATAATTATCACATCATCAACCATTATAAATTGACCTGGTACTCATTTGCATACTAATTTTTTTATTGATTTAAGAATATTTTAATTGATAGCCTCGTTAATCTAGTGGTTGGAGGCGCGAATGCTGATCGTGAGCTTTGGGTTCGATCCACGGGTTGGGTAGTTTTATTAGGTTTTCTCATTAGAAAATTGTTAGTAGCCCGGAGTCTGGATTTTTGCCCTGTCAATTTAAAGTTCACCGCTAATGGTATGGTGAAATTTATTGTAGGTACTTTAAAGGTTGCCTGAAAAAGGGAACCTAACATCATGCCGTCAAGTACAAAAATTACTGGTTGTATTCAATCGACCAAGCGAATTTAGAATAAGTTCCTAAATTAAATATGTGGCGATTGTTTTCATAAAACAGTTATGTCATAGGAGCGGAAAAGTGAACACGTCTTCTTAAAAAAAAATAGCTAAAATTCAGTAATGATTCTTATTTTCTTAGGTAACGCCAACCCGAAATATGCAAGTTTCAGGTTTACTATACATATTTGTCTACCCCTTCGAAGAATACAGCGTGATGTTTTGAAGCAATCTGTAAATAGGTACCTGGAATAAATAAAATAATAAATTGCCTGAATTCTGAAAATAACATGTAAGGTTTAGCGGTGAACTATGATGATTTCTCGAGACTCAATCCAAGTTTAAATGCAAACAAATCCACAACAGCCAAGAATGTATATCTATTTAATTAATTGATGTACCGTCAAACAGGGTGAATCGGGAAGCAGGGGTGAATCGGAACGTAACTTTAAAAGGGATTTTAACGTTGAAATAATATAATTTGTTGCCAACAAGGGCACAGTTAACACAAGAGTCCTTTTTGGAAACAAACTATATTATTTCAATGCTAAAATCCCTTTTAAAGTTTCGTCTGGATCACCTCGGTTGACGGTATAATTTTTTTTAAATGATTCACACATCATTATTATCAAAGTACCTACTTAAAGTAACAGTGCGTTGGTTGTAACTTGTATATAACACTTGTTACTAGTTAACAAGGACCTTGAGGAGGTCTATTGTGAGCAAGCAGTGACAGGCTGCCGACTAACGCCTACGAAATGAGATATAGCCTTCAGATTATTCGTGAGATGCTGTCTGTGCATGCTTTTATATAGGCAAAGGATGGATTCGTTGAATTTAATGAGTGTGGAAAGGAACAATACAATGTATAGTTTATCAATTTCAATTTGACTTTTGTCATATTTTACTTATAGGTAGTACCGTTCTGGTGGGTATAAGAAAGAATAATAGTTTATTCTGCACCAACAAGACCCAAATTACGAATAAATGACATTAAAATACACGCAAACAAAATAGCCAAAAGCCTCGTATTCAATCAATAAAAGTATGACAATTTTGTCCATTGCTTGATGTTAGGAAAAAGGTCGTTGGAACGCTTGATGGAAAATGACTGCAACCGTTTACCGACAGAGCTTGTAACGTGTTCCATGTTTTTATTAAAAGGATATGAAGGTACTTAGAGAAATATTATAATAGGCGAGCTGCAGTCATTTACGTTGGAAATGACAAGCACATGAGATGGAGACTTCAATTCTCTACATATTCTATTTTTCTTTAATAATAATAATACCTAATAAAATAATTTATTTGCGTTAAACATGGTATACAATGGTGTTAAGCATAGCTCTAGAGTGGCACAAACATGTTTAGCTAAGATATAACATAGCATGGATTTTTTTTATGTTACAGGGTAATTATAATTAAGTACATTAATGTTATTAATTGTTTATCATTAGAGGAATGTTTTTTTGTATGTGCGTATTTCTGTGACAAATAGTCCTATTTTTCTTTGAATTATGTTTCTGAGGCCAGCAACGTATCTGCTTAGTTTTGTAGATGCGTTCGCGGTGGTAGACACATTCCATCGGGTGGGCTGTTTTAGTAAATACGCAAACACTGCAAACTTAAGCTAAAGATTACCCAACAGTTGGCACTATGTACAAATACAACTCTATTATTGGTTGCAAGTATATACCACAAAGAGTACCTACAAAGCCTACTCCAATATATATCTAAACTACCTTCTGCCCGCGACTTCTTCCGCGTGTAATTTCGGTTCCCGACCTACCGCGTCGATTTGCATCACTCGCCCGCGCTGTTACTTCGTTTGCGATTACCGTTTTTTCTAAGTTTTTTTTCGTTTTGCTCGGCTCCTAAGGGTCGTAGCGTCATTTTTAATAGCCTATAACCGTCCTCAAAAATTGGGCTATCAAATGCAAAATGAAATTTTCACATCCGGCTTGTAGTTTCTGAGATGACCGCGTTCAAACAATAAACAACCTCTTAAGTTTTATTATATTTACTTAGATTTTATTTACATAAATATTTCTTAGAATTTTAGCTTCAATCTGAATGCTGCTGAGATCATTCGCCTATAAAAGCATCGATGTTCATTGAATAAACATTACTCAATTGAAATTCTCACAACGTAGGTATAAGCAAAATAAACAGATAAATTACTTTTTCGTTAAAGGTCGTAGTTGCAACAGAATTGAGCACAATATTGTATTTACGTATGCACTTTGTTCATCTTCCTAACCTCAAGCCATTTTTATTAAATACTTAATAATTGTTAGTCTTGTACCTATTAGGCAGATGTGCAGACACGGTTACACATCAAGCTAATCCATTGCTTCATATGCTCGAAAAATTTGTCTGCTTAACAACGTAAATAACGCAATGAATGTTGTTGAACTGTCAAAATGAAAGCCATTCCTACTGTTGGTGTGTTACGTAAGTACCCCGCTGATCTCGCATTGTATAGGATTTCCGTACAATGAGAGGTCAGGTTATCTATACTGGAAATATATACCTACTTAATATGTAGTCGTAGTGTGTACCTATAGTACACCCACACTTCGCCGGTTATGTTTAAGTCAAGTAAGTAACAAGGGGCGAGCCTATTAAGATAGTTTTAAAATTAACCAGACTTTTATTGAATGAACACAGTTTAGAATTTGTTTGTTTAGAATTTTATATACGAATTAATGCCCCATATGTGGTTGGGGTCAAAGTTGTAATACTAAGCTACTTTTTCATCCTAGAAAACTCGCCAAATTACCTAAATGGTTTCCTCCTTGTTCCTTAAATACGAGTACTCCGTCTAGGAATTTCCTTATGAAACAGTATCTCTACATTATTGACAATGTCCTTAATGAAAACTAATGTACGTCACTAAAAGAGATGAGTAACCAGGGTCGTCGGATATAGTTGAAGTTTAGTAAGAAACCGATGGATGTTTTCGAACAAAAAATTAAATTTATACAAAACAAACAATTCATTTATCAAAGTTTGAGAGAGTTTTCAAGTTTTCTTTCCTACAGAGTTTCCAATTTATTGGTAACTATTTCCTTCTTCTGCCCGCGACTCTTATGACACTCGGCAATACTGTCGCTTCCCATTGAAAGAAAGAATTTTCGGATTCGATCGGCAGTTTTGAAAACTACCCCGTACATACGAAACTCACAAGTTCCTCATTATAATATTAATATCTATATAACAGATACACGTTTATAACAGGTGTTCAGACTACATAACTCCAAAAATAAAAAAAATCAAAGACATACTCCTTTTCTCAAGCAGTCAATAAACAGGAATGTGCAAGATGCAAGTGACAAATGACAACCTTGACATTAAAATGTCAACATTCCTTCATCGAGCGAGTTTCAAACATCGGATCGAATCGTGTAACTTCGTGTTGCTTCGTTTTTTCTTGCCCGTGCCCATGTAATAAGATGCGTCGTCTGTCACACTGACGTCTTAAAGAGGATTAAATTGATAGGATTAATTATTCATTGAATAATTAAGATTAATGGAATGTCATAAAGTTGATTGTTCAAAGTTAATCCGATGTCATGATCTGAGATTAATCATATTTATCGAGTGTCCGTATCAATCTGTGTGGTCCTTCGCTAAGACTTAATCACTTTGAAAAGCATATTTTTTCATACTTTGTCCTATTATAGGACGATCATAAGTCTGTCCAGTGAATGATGAGAAATGATGCTTAAATATGGATGGGACAAATTTCGAAGCCTGATTGTCACTGCAACTGCTGAAAAAAGAAACTTAGTTTTAACATGAATTGCGCCATAATTTGACTAAAAACAACTTATCATATTATTCTTATTCATTTTTTTATAATTTCTGAAACACTCTTTTCTTCAACGATATTTAAAACCACAAAACGTTTTGCGAATGCGAGTTCCTTGCGTTACACATTGGTGTGAGATGCATTCATTGTAATCATTTAAGTCGCATGCTATCAATTCTCTCGTTAATTACTAACACTTAGGCAGGTAGGTATGTACTCATCATTTTCTAAAAATAAAACAGCAGGTGATGAGATGCCTCCTAAGGAATTTAACCTTTAAATGTCTTCAATATGTTCTTAAATTATCTATTTAGAATTTTATTGCAAAACGATATACAGGCTGTTTGAATCTGGGTGCAAAGCCTTAATTAAGGAGGTGATAATTGATACCATTATTTTAGAGAATTTTTTGCCTTACATGTCTGAGACAAAGTCTGTTTTATTTTTATTTTTAACTGCTATACCTTTACCTAAAATAAACCTAAAAATAGCAGTCAAAAATAAAAATAAAACCTACTTCGTCTAAGAAATGTATGGCTCAAAATCTAAATGGTATCAAGTTTTACCCCCTTAAGGCTTTGCACCCAGCTTCCAAACACCCTGTATATACCTTCCTACCTATAATGTACCATCGGAAAATATGAATAGGTTACAAGTATATAAAACAAATTTAATTTTATTAGGTGTCCTTTATTAGTAAGTAATTCTAGTTTCGAAGGGTAGGTATGAATTAAAATCACAGGTTTTACATGAAATGTTTTTTTTTACTTTGTTTTTGTGGCAATCGCAACGTTAGAAATAATGAATACACATTGTTCTTATAAGATGGCTAAATAAATATACTCATCAATTAAATTGTTTAGAAATGTCCAGCTTGAAACTCTTAGCGCAATTTCTTGGGTGTAAAGGGCCGTTCAGTTAGTTCTCAGTAGATTATAGTTCGATCCAAGTAAATAAACAACCGGGGAATCAAGCCTCAATACAAGTCAAATCAAATCAAAATATTTTATTTCACATAAACCAACATGGGCACTTTATAAAACGTCAGAAGCTAGGTGCACGGTTCCAATTGGTTGTTTCCTATGGAGAAGATCCGGCAAGAAACTCCACGGTTACCCTTTTAAAAATATGGAGCATTTACAATGTTTCAAATTACAGTGTCGATAGATATGGGAGGACAGTGTAAGCCTGTCAACAAGTAACAGGTACTCAACAAAATATAAAAAAGGTCTACAAATCTACAGTCTAGAAGTTGAGCTACAGCTTACAACGTTCTCACATTCACAAAATTTAGAAGAATGTATATAAAATAAAAGCCTATTTAAACCAAATAACAAGGTTACTCAGATACCAATGTACCAATACAAGCCCACAACACAGTAGAGTCAGGTTGCCGGGCCGCAGCGCCCACCAACCAATAACAGGTCCAATAGGCAATAGGTACTACATCTTGTACACACGACAACTTATCAAGTTATAACTTCCAGTATAAGATGAACTCGCATTTGTTTTTCGTTCTCAGTTAATAATGGTGAGGCAGTTTGAGTACTTTAAGCGGCCTTCCCTAATTACTTTAAACTGCCTACCGAAATGACCTTTCTTTGGTATTCTTCGTCGAATCGTTGAGCTCCTTAAGTTCGAAGTTGAGCTACACGATTATTGACTAATGCTTGCACTGACTGGTCCACTTAATCATTGTGGTGCTTTCCTCAAAAGACCATTTCAGATACAAGTCACGGTCCTCACATGATCTGACCAAGATTATGTCTGGACTTTAAAAGCGACCCATGAGTTTGTTTCGCCATTTCTTCATGGATAGTCATTTATACTCGTATAGGAAATTTCAACTGCACCAAGCTTATTCTTTTATGTGACGTATACAAGTGATTCCGATATCCTATTTACAGAATTAACAATTTTATTTAATTTCTTACAATGAGAGGTCAGCTTATACAAGAAACATATAGCTTGTTTGTCGTGTGTATATAATATGGCATTCATGTACGGGCCACCCGTTGTCAAACCTGCATTAATCAGGGGCTTTAAATATTTAATTAATTATACATTCAAATTGCTGCCATGTTGTGTGTGGCATTTAGATAGAATGTGGTTTATTTGTAACTTGATCTGCCAGTTATGAAACTATTTTGTTGTGCTGGTGAAATTGTTAAATAAGTCTAAAATACTACTTATATAAAATATGGGATTTTTTAGAATCAATCAATCAGCCCGGCTTTTTCCCAGCTATGTTGAGGTCAGCTTCTAATCTAACCGAATGCAGCTGTATACCAGTATTTTACATGGAGCGACTACCTATCTGACCTCCACAACCCAGTTATTGGATAACACGATACCCCTTGGTAAGACTGGTTGTCAGACTTTTGGGCTTCTGACGACACGTAACAACCAACGACTAGGACCAATGGCTTAAATTGCTTACCGAAGCACGGAGAGGTCATAATTATGTAATGGATGGTCACCCATCCACGAACAGACTGCGGCAAGCGTAGCTTAACCTTAACCCGTGCGGTTGTTATTATTTAGCCACGAGCCCTGTGAATTAAGCCCTTTTTTACATAGAACAATAAAGTTGATTAAAAATATATTCTTTGTTCAAAAAAAGCAAAGGTCAAGCAACAGCTTTGGTGTAATATCACAGCTCGAAAGCGAGCTGTATATTACCCAGACTAAGAGCATTTGGCTGTGTGCAACAGCTAACATGAGAGAAGATGGAAGTTTTACTTATTAGAGACTTGAATTAACTATCAGAAACCAAGGGAAAGTTTACAGCTTTTAATCAAGCGTTAAATCAACTATAAACTTTTTACAACCATTTAAATCTCGAACTCAATCACTGCAGCCATCTGTCATTCTGCTCTCATTCTCACATCAACAAAGTTGTATAACCAGCCAGTTATTTGGATGACATAACTCTATGCTAATGCTCTATAGTTTATGGTAATCGCAGGGCCGGTCCGCCTATACGTGGTCCTTCTTGCAACACATCCGTTCGGAGTAGATACCGGTAGATTGCATTAGAGGTGGTCGACCGTAATCAGATTAGCCGTGACACCTGTGAACTCTGAGGACTTGAGACTAGATTGGCTGAACATTGTTGATGTCTTTTAGATCGTACTGACTTTGACACCCTTTTGGGAAAGCGCTATAAGTATATATTTAGGTTTTAAACACAAATATCTATGACAAATTTATTTAGTGGGAACAGTTTGATTACGAGCTTATTTTAAACATTGGATTTATTTAATTATGCTTAAAGTAAAAAGAAGTTTGAAAGTCAAAAAAATTGTGGTTAACACGTTGATCACTACTTCACTTTTTAAGCTACGTTTATAATTAATAAACCCTTGGGCAACCAATAGGTTTATTTGTACATTGTTTGTTAGGGTAATCACTCCTCATCCTTTGCATATAAACTTTTTAATTACCACTACTTAGACATACAAAGAATATCAAACTGTATAATTCAAATAAAAGCACAAAGACTGTCGAAAGTTACATCAGTATCTTTAAAAAGGTTTCATTTACCTCCCTTTGCAAATATGACCCAACCTTTTTACCACCTATTGTACCATCTGTCAACCTTTGATAGATGAGGCCGCCGCCATATTGCAATCAACTTTGACATTACCTCGGCTTTCGGGGGCGGTCGGCTCTCATTCGGGTGCTCTCGGAATGCGTATGCGTGACTAGAGTTGTGCAATACATACTTTGTCATAAAGCGATCGTGTTTGAACGACACGAAAATGATTGATGTTGAAAATGGTTTTATATTGTAATATTTATCTTAGCGTTTTGCATGAGAATTGGACATCTTGTTGTTAAACAATAGCTTTGTGCAATAGTATTTAGTTTGTAGCACGATGTGGATTGTGAAGTCTTTAGTTTATGCTACACTTGCTTGCTAATAGTAATTATGGTTGTCAAAATAAAAATGTGACAAAAATACATAATACCAATATACATTTTCATAAGTATATTGTTTGCGTCAAAACAAACATGACAATGTCCTTCTCCTGTTGATTCCTCAGCCCTTCTGATGTTTATCAAATTTCTAATCTCATCAATCTTTCTTTGTCAACAGATGCGACTCGGATCACACAGCCGAGATGTTATACACGCACCTTCAAGCCCTAATAGAGCGACCAGAAAACCAGAAGAAATTCGCGGACATCGAGCGCAAACTACAAATGCGAGGGGCCTTACCATCTTCGAAAAAACCCCCGGACTCTTCCTTAGGGAGCGAAGTATCCAGGGAATCGGACTCCGGGAGCAACGAGGAGAGATGTGTGGCCAACTTGTATGACAGTTTGGCCGCAGAGTTGAAACAAAAGCTATCGACAGGTAAAAGGGGATTAGGTCAGTCTTTTTGATTATTTTTCGTAGGTAGATGTCGCTTGCTTCTCCCCGCATAATTGTGCAACGGTTGGGTATGTAGTTTTAGGGATGATTTTTGCTAGACTGTCATTTGCGAAAGCCGCGTCCTTAGCTGGGAGGCTACCCTCTAAGTCCGTCTTCGAAGGGGAGCCCATCCGAAAGTAGTTCGAATCTTTGAAGTGAACCCTACTTCCGATTGATTAACTTTTTCGGACGTGCATATACACATCGGGAGTAACGACATCTGTCAAATCATTTTGTCATTAATTTTTAGTTCGCGAACCCCCCGCCCCGGACTAATTATATGTCCGTAGGTGATACGGAGTAGGAAATGCCCGTAATGTCGGTCTAAACTACGGATTTCGTGCTTAGGGGGACCCCCAGCTCAATTTGTAGGGACCAAGACTTGGACGGGACACGGACGCTGCGTGGTACAGCATGAAATGTTCGTGAAGTTTAGCACGGCTCGCAACTGGCACGGTGTAGCATAAATCAACCCTTAAGCTTTTTTTTATTTGTGTATTAAGGCTCATTCAAACAGGCACGAAACGCGACGCGACACAGAGGCACCGCTCGCCGCGCGACAGGCGGTGCCTTTGTGTCACGTACGATTCGCGTTGCGTGTCGCGCCTGTTTGAAGGAACCTTTGTACTGTATGCTGCTGAAATTTATTATTGTGATTAACAACCAAGCTAATCTTACTAAGTAAGATTCAGCTAAATTGAAGTTTCTTATGCAGCCATTTTAAAGAAAACGTTTTACATGATAATCTCCACTCCCAATAATGGTTTCGTCTTCGATATTAAAAAATCAAAACGAGTTTTTCCAACGATTATAGAAGTTTTTGTACGTGCTTTAAATGTTTGAAAAGCTTATCTAAGGTAAAAACGTTTTAACCCATGCAGTTTTTAATTTTTTTTTAATGATTATTTATTTATGTAGTGCCCAATTTACGCTTTGCGGTTGAACAAAAACTTTAATCATAATAATCATTCTACACACTTAAAATCCCTTGTTTTTACAACATTACAATTATTTAGCAGAATTTTTATTTGTAATAAGTTGTCAACTTTCAAGTCCCCAGTTTCTGAAATACCCTCAAATCCCTTGTGGCTGCTTAACCAAAATAGCAGCCAACCTTATGACAACAAATTAAATTGATCACTCATCCCGCTAACTCACCCCATAAACCTTACAGGCAAGAGCCCGATCCTCCTGCCACCTCGAGACTACGACACGGTCCACCGCCAGAAAGGGAACCTCTCCAACATCGACACGAGACGCTGCCTCAACCAGAACATCGTGGGGGTGAATGCCAGGCGTAAGCTCGAGTCTTCCGGGGGGAGTTCTGGAATAGGAAGCGATCTCGCCCCCTCGCCAGAGAGGAATGAGTACAGGCAGCATGATAATCATAGTACTAGTGGTGAGTTGATGCTTTTTACGCTTTCATTTAGATAAGGCGTTGTGGATCACCAAGAATAGCCCAGGACGTACTTATTGTTGCGTACACGTAGATCCCGCAGGGTAGTTGCAAAAAACACTTAAAATCATCATCATTTTGACAATTCAACAACATCCATTGAGTGATTTAGTAGTGAGCAGACGAATTTTTCAAACATGTGAAGCAATAGATTAGAAATTTTCTTCAAAATCCGTCGGACTTTGATTGAAAGCATGTTACTCAATTGGGGTGCCGGTGCCCATACTTATGTATGCGCTTAGAAAAGTGACCATAATGGACTAAAAGTGGAAAAAAGCGGTAACCCACCTTCTCTAGTCTATACGTAAATTCCCATATGACAAAAATATGATACTTAGCCTACTATAGGTACACATCATATATACATATCAAGCTATACATTTCCAGTTTGAGCGGACCTTGCATTGTATAAACATTTCGTACAGCGAGAAGTCAGCTTAAACTGGAAAAATATAGCTTATGTCGTCGTGCGTACAATATTTTAACATGATTGCTTGTCAAAGAGACCTTCGATCTCCTTTTAAAACCATTTTGAACCTCATAAATCGGAATTCATAATCCTTTTTCGCACACTGTCAGGTAAATAAAACTATTACTACATACGAGTAAAAACAAAATATTATAATGGTGCGTTTAGGCAGTTGCGTGTATCATCCCCAAGATCATCGTCAGATGTTTTTTGTAACATTTCAAGATGAGACTGTAGGTTACAAACAACGGTTGAAAAAAAAACTATTTCCGCGTTCTTGAGCGTGATTGGTAAAAAAAATTGAATACTTATCTAAATCTACACATATTATAAACTAGCTTTTGCTCGCGGCTTCGCCCGCGTGTAGCTCGGAAATTATCCCACGAGGACATACTACCGGGATAAAAACTATCCTACATGTTAATCCAGGTTATAAACTATCTGTGTTCCGAATTCCATCTAAATCCGTTCAGTAGTTTTTGCATGAAAGAGTAACAAACATCCATCTATCCATCCATCCATCCTCACAAACTTTCACATTTATAATATTAGTAGGATTAAAGTCACATTTCTGTGCGTCTCTGTGACCGCGTTGTTCTTTTAAATTACGTAACGGATTTTTATGCGATTTTCAGCATCGTTTAGGGTAATTATTCCGAATTCATCATTTTAAAATTGCATTTAATAAACAAACCTTGACGTTTTGTCAATTCGTAAAAACCGCGCGAAGCAGAGGTGGGTCTCTTAAGTGCGGTATATTTTGACGTTCACCTGGTTCGATATGAGTTTGAATTTTAAATTAGCCGAAATTAATTGTGGTTGCTTAGAAAAAAACAACTATTCGCCTTAAAACTTAAAAATACATGTTGTAAGTAAATGCGGTAGTTCGTCGTGACCACCCAGTTTGCATCACCGACCGATTCAGACGAAAACCGCAGGTTTTTGAATAACTTATAAAAATATTACGTAATGTTTTGTTATTTATTATTGACTTATTGGTGGTAATATGTCTGTCTGTTGATTTATGTGAACAAATTAACCTTACCATAGAGAACTGCTTACATTTTTGGTTATATAAAAAAAAATACAAGATCTTAAACGAAGATTCGTAGGAGAACCGACATAGCCCGAATTGCCAAATTAAGTGGTAGTGGGCAGGGCACATTGCTCGCAGAATAGATGGCCGATGGGGCCGAAAGGTTGTGGAGTGACGACCGCGTACCGGAAGACTTAGCGTTAGAAGGCCTCCCACAAGTTGGACCGATGACCTGATGAAGGCCACAGGATTCCGCTGGATCCGAGAAGCACAGAACTGGTCGAAGTGGCGGTGCTTGGGGGAGGCCTAAGTCCAGCAGTGGATGTCTTTCGGCTGAAATAGAGATGACGATAATAAAGAACCGCGCGTATCGATGGAAGCAGTGGTAATTCTATGAATGTATGAAACATAACATCCCAAATTTCGCCAGTTAACATTAATACTTTTCCCAAAATAGCAATTGAACCCAGGAAACCAAGCTCATTCACTTCAGCTTCAGCCAATGTAAGTATTCTGTTAACAGAATACATTGGCTTGGCAAATTTGTAAATTGCACCCACCGTGATTAAAGTGAGCAGTCAATAGAAAAAAGAAAAATGCGTTTATTGGCATTGCAGCAACAAAAATACACCTTGAAACTAAAAAAAAAGGAAAACAATTAGTAAAATGCCAAAAGGGCCTCAGCTCAGCATAATGTCAGATGACAACACAAGGTGTACCACCTGACGCTGATTTTCAGCTGCAACCCACGAGTGCCATACGCTAGAATAATAAACAAATAAATAGGGAAGTGTGAGTCCGTTCTAACAAATTAAAAGTGTTGTGACATGGGTGTGTGTGTTGTGTTGTCATTAATGAAAAGCTCTCTTCAAGAGAACTCACTTCAAGCTCACTTTACCATAGTATTCACGGTGAGATTTTTACAGATCAGACCGTTACGAGATCGGATCGCTGGGAAATTCTAAACAGGAAATTCCCAGCACAGTTAGGAAAATGCCAACCAAAACTACAACTACCCACAAACATGCAGTTTTGCAGTTTAGGATCTTTGTTCAAGTGAGATAAGTCTCGAACCCAGGATAGCTACCGATTGGACACAATCCTAGTATAGAAAATGGTTTACAATTTATTGTAGAACTAGCGACCCGCCGTGCTTCATAGGGCTGCAAGGACAACATGTCAAACATTGCGATTTGCATGGATGTGATGCATATTTTCCCCCGACTCGTTCTTTTTTGTATTTGTGTGTTTTTTCTTTGCGTCATGTTTACCGCAAATAAACGTATTTTCATTCTTTCTATTTCTGTGCTTTAATTTAAGTTAAATATTAATGTATTATTCACATAAACATTCCGGTTTTTTTCTCCTCTAAATATTTGTGAAAACCGTATCCAAATCTGTTGCGGAGTCTAAAAGAACGCACACGAAAAGCGACTTTGTTTTATAACATGTATGGATATAGATAGCTTAAATCTACAAACAAACCCACAGTCTCCACATAGTCCAAAATATACCAACGCACATTGATATTTCGATTGCTTTCATGAAATTAATCCGGTTGCAGTCAAATGTCAAGAAAAGTGGAGGCAACTTACGACACGATGGCCAACATTCACTGGTATATCGATTTCATAAGACATTTTTTATTATTGTAGTCAACTTATGTTCACTTCCTTGTTGAATGTAGAATGCCTCATTGGTCTAGTACTCGCAAAAGCTACCGCTGAGTATGAGGTCCTGGATTCGATGTCCAGGTCGGCCAAAGTGATATTAGGTTTTGCCGTCTGGAATTTCCCAGTAGTAGTCCGGAGTCTGGATTTGTGGCCGGATGGTAGCAGGTGGCTTTCTGTAGTTTCTGCCTAGCAATAGGCTCGCCCCCTATTACATGGGACTTAAATGTAACTGGCGAAAGGTGGAAATGCAGGAGTAACTTTATATTATGTTATACAAAAGTACAGTTGGAAGGGAAAAGATGAAATAATTTTCATAAGGATCGTAAACAATAAAGACGCAGGGCCTAGGAATAGAAACAATGGAAAAACTGCGTTTATTTTGAATGAAAGAAAGAAATATATTTTCGGAACACGCACACGTTATTTTTTTTTGTGGTTGAATTCCTTTTTTAATAAATCCTAATCGATGTTTTGATACATGCTGCTTTTTCAGGCTGAATAAATTTTAAACAAAAATGTTAGCTTTTAAACTAAAATGTTGGCTTTTAAACTAAAATGTTGGCTTTAAACTCCGCAATGGATTTTAATGCGGTTTTCACCATCATTTTGAGAATTTATTCCGGAAGGTTTATGTACAGTACATTAATATTAAACGACATTTTATAATATAGAAATCTCAATATATTGTCATGTCTTAAATCAATGCAAAGCAGGGGCGGGTCCTTTATAAAGAGAAAAGATTAGATTTTTTGAATGTTTGTTTGTTACGCTTTCACGCTAAAAAGGCTGAACGGATTTGGATGAAATTTGGCACATGGGTAGACCATGACCTGGATTAAAAACATAGAATAATTTTCATCCCGATATTCCCACGGGATCGAGATTTATGCGGGTGAAGCCACGGTGCGCTGCTAGTTTTTTTTTTAAATAAAAATAACACAATATATTCGATGCCCTTAGCACACACTATTGATAATTGAAGAAGATAATTATGAAGATTAACGACGACGTTCAAACAAATTTTAGCATAATTACTTTTCGCAAAATAATGACATGTTTGGCCTTCAATGTGCGATAGACATAAGGTTTTTGTGTATATTATTATTTGATGATTAAACTTGGATACATGGTATTAGCTTAATAGCAATTTTTTTAGATTTTATCATTCAAAGTAAAAATCAAGGGTGTCTACGAAGCTCTGTACCTATTTCAAAATTAGTGGCCTGTAGGATATTGTTAAGAACCGGAGCTACCGACATAGCTTGTAGAGTAAGCAAGCCGAAGTGGCAGTAGGCTGGCCATGTTTGTCGGAGGACCGATGGCCGGTGGAGCAGACGAGTCATGGAGTAGAGACCGCATATCGGCAAGCGTAGTGTGGGACGCCCCCCAGCTAGTTGGACCGATGACCTTAAAATGGTAGCTGGGAATGGTAGCTGGGGTGGTGGAATGGTGTTGTGGTGCAGCTTGGGAGAGGCCGATGTCCAGCAGTGGACTGCGATAGACTGAGTTGATTGAGGACATTGTTAATCCGAACGAAAGAATAATTAGAATATGTCAAATTAAAAAGAAACATTCCCATCCGTAAGAACAAATATTCTCGACTAGCTGCTGGCCGCGGCCTCACCCGCGTGCACGTCGGAAATTATCCCACGGGAACGCGCTACTGGGACATAAAGTAGCATATGTTACTCCTTATAACATCAGCTATCTGCCAGTAAAAGCCCCATAAAAATCGGTCCAGCCGTTTCGGAGATTAGCCCGAACAAACAGACAGACGACAAATTTAAAAAAAAATGTTTTAAGTACCGTTTATACTGTCATATCGACGACGAACTGCCAATATCTTCGATCTATTTTTAGAAAAGTTCAGCACAATGACATAGTAGTTATTTCTACTTAGAATTAGGAGGTATTCGCAGCAAAATTAGCGTCTCATAATATAGAAGTTATTTCTATTAGTGTTTGATGTGATAAGATGGTTTGGTCATGTTGAGAGAATGAATGAAGGGCGATTAACAAAAGGTATTTACAAGGCAGATGTGAGTGGAAACGCCGGGAGGGGACGCCCTAGGAAGACATGTAGTGACCTTATTGGTGATGTTCTTCAGAAAGGTCAGGTGCGTAGTACTCACAACCGGCGTGCGTGTATGACCAGATGTATGAACGTAAACGAGGCAAAAGGAGTATGTATAGATCATAGCAGGTGGCGTTCTGTAGTTTCTGCCTACACCCATGGGAAGAAGGCGTGAGTTTATGTATGTATTCTATTAGTGTTTAATGGAATAAATATTCAAATTGCTAAGAGGTTTTGCCAGTACACGCGAAATAGAATTTTACGTCGATTGGCATTAAAAACTAAAAATCGAAAAGAAACAAGAAAGAAAATACGCTTATTTGCGGTAAACATGACGCAAAAAAAAAACACAAATACAAAAAAGAACGAGTTGGTGGAAAATATGCGTCACATCCACGCAAAACGGTAATCGATCAGCATAATGCTACGACCCTATGCGAGACAGAAAAATGGTAGTTAGGAGGTATTGGTAGTTCATCGTCGATACGCATTTAGTAAAAAGCTGTTATTTTGACATTACAAACAGACACTTCAATTTTATTTGTATAGAACATGCAATCTCTTTTTCAATTACCAGTCCCCATCTTTAATCATCTACGCTTATAATAGCTACATCATAAAACCTTACATGATTCATATCCAATTACTGTATGGGAGTCGTATTCTATAGGAAGTGACGTCATGAGACGGTTATTACTGCTAAGAACATGGTATCAAGCCATTGTTGTTTGTATTCTTAATTGTTGCTTGATAAAAAATGGATTGGATCAGGAACGTAATTTATCTTGGAAGGTATATAAAAGCCTTAATTAAAATAAGCCCCGTTTTTTATGACGAGAGAGATCCTCTCTGCAACAGCCTTAATGTTCCCACTGCTGGGACACAGGCCTCCTCTTTCTGAGAGGGATTGCGCCATAATCCATCCCAGGCCCAATGCGCGTTGGTGGATTTCACGGCTTCGAATTTTTGGTTCGGTCTCTTTAACTTGTGACTGATATAATTAGCATTCAAATCACCGCAGTTTTCAAACGCCCATTTAATAAAAAGAAACATTAAAACTACATACATTGGCATTATTTCTTACGTTTGCTCTCAAATAGTTCAAGAGCATAAACCTTCGACGTATCAAAGCATTGAGACACCTAATGACTTGTGAAACATTTGCCTCCAAAATGTTCACACCTCACTTTATAACCGACCTACTTGATTCAAATCTGACAAAGAAATTAAAATTCTATGCTTGAAAGTATAGGGTGCAATGTAAAACATATGTGCAATGTAGTTAAGGTTGTTTTGGTGTGTAGCAAGAGGCTGTAGCGAAATCGAGCAATGCGTTCCCTTTCAAACATTATGACGGTTATTTAAGACACGCAATTTTTGAAAAGAGAAACGAAAATATTTGCTTTTAAAAGTGGGATGCCTAATACAGAATATTTTTTTCACCGAACATGGAGCTTAGGGATTTCACAATTTACCCTTTAACTAGACTTTTGGGTTCCAAAGTGTCAAAGAAAATCCTAACACACCGATATGTCCCTGGCAATCGTTAAATAGTAACAGGTAATAATATTCCTCCAGGCCGAATTTCGGCCTTGGCGGCCAATCTCAACGAAGACTAGCCAACGACGCTGGAGATAATATAGCGCACATGGTTGATCTGAATGGTGCTGATCCATTCGCCATGTTCGTGAACGGGAGCCCTCAGTAGGGACTGGTCATCTCTTAGCTGCCACGGCTTATTTTAATTATTTTATTTTTGGATTGATTTTCTTGTTTCTATTTGCTCTACTCTGGACTCTTTTAACGTGTACGTCTTGTTTACATCGTTCTCACACATAATTATAAAATCAAACTTATATGTTTATGTACACATAGTAAAATGATACGGCATATTAGTATTGAGTACAAAGGTACTGCTTATTTCTTAAGAAATTTCTTCCAGCAGACCTGCGAAAGGAGAAATGGAAAAGCAATGTAGACAATAGTGCGTGTGAACAAGAAGAGAAGAATTTGATTGTTTGTAACAATATAATTTAAAAGAGTGTCCATGGAGTTTCTTGCCCGTTTTTCTCCATAGGTACCTACTACGCTTTGGAATGGGCAACTGTAGCTTCAAGTTTCTGACTGAACGACTCGTTGACAATTCAAAAGTGCCTGTAAATGGTTTAATTGAAATAAATGCTTTGAGTTTGAGTTTGCACAAGTGTGTGCGCAGACTCAGATGTACTCTCTCTTCCCTCATTAAATCACTCAGACCTACAATCCATACTATCCATACTAATATTATAAATACAAAGGCAACTTTATCTGTTTGTCTGTTACCTTTCACGCCTTAACAGCTCATCGGATTTCGATAAAAAATTTCATCCGGCCGTACATTCCCCTTTTCGCATCTCCCAAGTGAAACCACGGGGAAAAGCTAGTCCTCGATTAGAAGACAAATCCTACACACTATTAAAAAACTATCAAACCTAACTAACCTCAAAAGCGAAGAATACGCAAGTTTTTCACATGCACAAATAACAAATAGGTAATTTAGAGACTCCCACGCCTCGCGCATTAAAAACAATACTGTGCGACGGAGACAGAAGACGGTTTTCCATTATGGACACCGGTTTTCCCAAAGAAGAAAAAATGGTGATTGTGTTGAAAAGATTTTCAATGAACGACCTTCCTATTCACAGTGGTGATTCTTTTGTTTATAGTTGTTTTAATAGTCTGTGGTATATGCAGTTTTTGACAAACAAAAGGCAGCTTTGTTTACAAACAAACGTAGGTATGGTATGTTCCAAAAGTATCAGATAAAAATGTAAACAAATGGAACAGAAATATGGATGCCAATTTGTAGTGACACTTACAAATTGAGTGCATTGATATGATTATTTCAATACTTAAACCCAACTTTCATAATTTAAATCACTTTAAATAAGCTTATAATTTGGTAATGTTATTCAAACACAAGTTGTTGAAAAAAGTGATGATATAAAGTTGAAAAATGTGTTACTAATTCCCTTCAGTGAGTGATTACATAAGAATTTAACCTGACCACACACACACACACACACACACACACACACACACACACACACACACACGCACACACACACACACACACACACACTTTAATCACGTACTTTTGAAACAGATAATAATTAGGTACGGACACTATTAGTTTAGATGACGTCAAGAATTTCGTCATAAGCTAGAAGATTAACCAAGTATTTGTAAGAACAAGGATAGCTTACTAATTTAAAATATTTTAATTATAAACAAAATAGGTATCTATTTGTACAAACAAAACAAAACCAGACAAAAACAAATAAAAAACAGACAACAAAATCAGATCAAATGTATTATTATAATCACGACGAATTTTAATTAAGTTCCATTTGTATTCTATGTTAACCAATATTTTGATTGAGACACACCTTTATTACATAACTGCATTTACCCTGTTATATACCTTAATAAAGATACATCAAATCATCATCAACGTTATTAAAATCAATCTACATTTTGTAGGTCATACACTAAATACCGAAATAATTACAAAATAACCAACATTTGCAAGCAATCAGTCTACCGATTTCTTTAGCAATTCATGATGTCATTAGCAAATTCAATTTTAGCGACTAAAACACGTGATACAAATGCCTTTAATTACGCAAAAGTATGCAAGTAGCTTGCATGCACTTGTGACATTGGTAAAGACAGCTCCTGCTTGGCACAAAAAAAAAATGCTTAAATGGCACAATGGCATGTAAACCATCGATTTATAACGAAAGATGTTCCCCGCCCTACCGCGTCAAAATATGACCATGTTTATGCGTTAGATGTCATCTGTCACACAATGACGTAGTAAATTGTCAAATGTACCAAATTGTTAACGCTACACTACACTATTGTTCGTTGTCATGAGAACGTAAGTTTTGTTATATTTCAGCACCCGTCATAATATTAATTTTAGAAATCGTAATTCATTTAAAAAAATGTAGTTACCCATGGAAACTATGTAAAAACTTTAGCTTTATTGGAAATGTTTGTACATTTCCTGAACGCACAAGAGTTTCTGACTGAGAAAGAGAGTCACGCACTGTTTCTGCAAGACCGAATGATTCGCAGTGTGTGACGTCACACAATTTAGTATTGACACTTTTCGCGCGACGTATGTAAGTACCTACGGTAAGAGCAAATCTTTGATTTATATCTCTGAATTTCACGCGGACATGAAATTTCGCCCCCGAGCCATCCCCGCTTCATATCGCCCGCCCGAGCTTTTACTTCGTTTTCTGAGTTTTTTTTTTGCTCGGCTCTTAAGGGTCTTAGCGTGATATTAAATAGCCTTCCTCAAGATTTGGGCTATCAAATCAAAAAATATTTTTTCTAATCTGACTGGTAGTTCCAGAGATTAGCGCGTTCAAACAAACAAACAAACTCTCCAGCGGAGTAATTACGTAACACACTAACAATAGGAATGGGTTTCATTTTGACAGTTCAACAACATTCATTGCGTTATTTACGTTTTTGAGCAGACAAATTTTGCAAACATATGAAGCAATGGATTAGCAATAGGCTTCAAAATGATTCAGATTGTGACAGATAGTGTGTTACGTAATTATCACAATAGATGTAATCAGCTTGCACAAAAGTATGCAAATTGTAGTTTGAAAATTCCTTTCATACTTCAGTTACAAGCTGTTTAGTGCAAATTACAGCCATGTACTTACGACTTAACTTTGCACAATACATGTGAATTAGGAACGCTTATTCTACATAAAAATGAGAGTTAACTAAAACTGTAATTACTAGAAATTAAATGTAAAATTGTTAACTTAATGAAAGTAATTTGATGTGAAATGTTATTGTTCTTATGTCGAGGTCACATTTTAAAACATCTGTTGAGCTTTTTTGGTAATTTTTCGTAGCAACTAATGTTATCTTAGTTAAGGAATGTCAATTGATAGCCTGAGCTAGGCTAAATGCGATAAGGGTAAGCTCGGTAACGCATAGAAAAGTATAAGCTCGTTAATGCATGGAAAAGCTACTCAGTTTACTTTCCAACTGTTATGAAAAAGTAATAGAGGGCTAATTAAATTGGCTGTGACAATCCAGCGGGGTAATTGCGTAACACATTAACAGTAGGAATGGCTTTCATTTTGACAGTTCAACAACATTCATTGCGTTATTTACGTTGTTGAGCAGACAAATTTTTAGAACATATGAAGCAATGGATTAGCAATATCCTTCAAAATGATTCAAATTGTGATTGATAGTGTGTTGTGCAATTAGAGTGCTGATTTTCATATTAATTTACTACCAGAAAAATCAAATCTTAATAAGAATTAACGATAAAATCTACGATATGTTTTTCAGCAGTATTCTACAAGTAAAACAACATTGCAAAAGTCATGTACATTATTTAATAACGCCAAACAAAATGTACCTACCAACAGCTTACAAATTGCAACAAACTCAATTAAGTATAACTATTTCGCAGTACCTACAAAAGTTTATTAAACTCAACAACAAACAATGCTTTGAAAATCATTATATTTTCCCATAACGCACAGGGGAATCAGAACAATATACTTTCAAACAATGAAACGAAACGGAGTACTTTGCCCGAATCACATGTAATTGGCGCGCTTTTTAACAAAATGGCGGCGTGAGAACATCTTAGGGTTGTCAAACGATTTTTTCTCTTTTTATAAAAAAAAAAACTAGAATCCCGTCCCCATCTCAGAGTTTTTACAACTTGACAATACATCGAGATTTCTTTATAATATTTAAGTTTCTTATAAATGTATTAGTCACATAAACTTTCCGGAATTAATTGCCTAAATAATTATGAAAACCGCATTAAAATCCGTTGCGTAATTAAGAAGAACAACGTGATCACAGAATCATACATACAGACAAGAAAAGCGACTTTAAATTTATAATAATTTATTTATTATTTATGTATAGATGTTATCTTTATGTATTTATAATATGAAAATGTATTTGTAATAATTAAGGCGGTAATCGTTATTTTATGCGTTGATTGTGAAAAATGTCGTTTCAAATGGCATTTCTGTATAAAATGTCATTTACAAACTAAATAAAATTAACTACAAATTATTTTCTAAGGTGTGTGAGTCTCGTGAGTCCAGTGGTCGCTAGCGCTCATTCTGAGCATGAGGTCGTGAGGTTCGATTTCCAGGTCGGGCAAATGCATATGCTATTGGGCTTTTAGTCTGGATTTGTGCCAGGTTGGTGGCAATAGGTTCGTCCCCACGGACGAACAAAAACAGTCGGACAGGTTCTCGCTAACAAAAACTGTATCACTGAAGTCGGCCAGCTCGCTGGACGTAGGTACAGGCTGCTGTAAGCACACATTCACACATTAGTCCGCCACGCGACGCTGCGCCGACGCGGTCGATCGTTACGCGCGCAAACAGCAACACTCACACATAAATATTTACACATAAACGGGACTCAGTTTTGTCTTAGCGGAGTTCTGACCGATTCATTTTGTTCGTCCATGGCTCGCCACCCATTATGTACCTACAGTCACCAAAAGTGATAAGTAACCAGGGTCGTCGGATATAGTTGAAGTTTAGTAAGAAACCGATAAATGTTATCTAATAAAATTTAATTTAATTAATAGAAAACAAATAGTTCATTTATCAAACTAAATTTCATTCGAAAACATCCACCGGTTTGTCACTAAACTTCAACTATATCCGATGACCCTGGTCACTTATTACATTTGGTGACCGTACATGGGACTTAAACATAACTGGCGAAATATGGGTACTATAGTACCCAAAGTCTACCTACAGGTACACCTCTGCATAACTCTGTAAGGATTACAGTCGTGATGTTATGTTATGTACCGTAAAACGGGGTGAATAGGAACGCAGGGGTGAATCGTAACGAAACTTTAAAAGGAATTTTGACATTTAAATAATATAATTTGTTGCCAACAGGGACACGTAATCGGTTAATTATAATACAGTATACACGTTAGAGTTCCTTTTTGGCGACAGACTATAATATTTCAATGTTAAAATCCCTTTTAAAGTTTCGTTACGATCCACCCCTGCGTTCCTATTCACCCCGTTTTACCGGTAAGTAATTTTCATCCTCTAAGACAAGTTGTGTTCACAACAAACTGACAACAATAACAAAACTTCTGATTAAGGCGCTTCCCTGACCAAACGACCTTGAGCGTTCGGTCCTTCTCTGTCCCGTCGCTGAGTCTCGCTCCCTCCGCACGCTCATTTGTCATAAAATTCACAAAAATAAAGAAATTACTTGAATAAAAAAAGACAAGTTAAGTTTAAAAATAAAATAAAACGTGTATTATTTAGATTTTTAAATTATCTATCCATTAGTGTAATCCTCAAATGAATAGAACGTCACCTTTAGCAAAAGATGCATGCAATCAATAATTTTAGTCACTTTTTTACAAGGAGTTTTTAGATGTATTTATAACACATAAAAACAAATAAGAACGTGGAATGTGATGATAGGATATCGAACATTAATAATGTGCTTTTAGATGTAGTTTATTACCCATAGTGAATGAGTTAATAGCCTCCTAATAACGCACTATGACAAGGTTTTGGTCGGGGTACCGCCTTAAGTACAAAAAAGACAAAATCATAATAATAAAGACTACATTTACCCAGTTTGATAACCAACATAAATAATTCATTTGCAAAAGAAACATTTCATAGCAGAGAGCGTCCATCAAAGCGGTCATCAGGTCTAAAATGTGGCCCACATCCATATCGGCCATAATATATTAAGCCTATAAAAACTAACAGGCCACATAATTTCGATATTAGATAGACAGCGTACAGTCAACCGCACGTCTATGGTAATACTTTGGCCTTGAGATTGCCTAGTGTAGTACGGAGTTTCATCAGAATAAGAAAGGAGGGGCTCGTGGCTACATAATAACAGCTGCACATGTTGATCTTAGGTTAAGCTACGCTTGCCGCGGTCGGTTCGTGGATGGGCCACCATCCATTACATATCTAGACACCTTCGTGCCTCGGAAAGCACGTTAAGCCGATGATCCCGTCTGTCATTTGTAGATTTTTGACAGTCCTTACGGGTAGTTAGAGCTCCAAATGTCTGACAACCAGACTAACCAAGGGTATCGTGATACCCAGTGGGTTGTGGAAGTCAGATAGGCAGTCAGTCCATGTAGAATACTACCAATATTCAGCTGCATACGGTTCTTCTTCTTCTTCTTTAGGTTTCTGGTTTCCGCAATTAGTCCTTCAGGTGGGCCATGGCGGTCTTCCGTGGTTATTCCAACCAGCCCACCTCCCTCCAGTAAACTGCATCTGGTTAGACTAGAAGCCGACCCCAACATAGTTGAACAGCTACGCAGATTAATTGAAAAGGCCAGCTTAAACTGATTGTGTTGACTGACTGGACCGCTGACGTGCAGCCTACTTGTCCATATCGCAGCCATTAGTACTACAGTTTGAACCGCCTAAAGCTTAAATCAAAAACAGAATAACTGTTAAATGAACCGCTATTTAAAAATAACATCTTGACAGGTGCGTGTTGGACGACACGCAGTATAAAGTTTCGTTCGTAGTCTTCTTAAGCAGTCTACACACCGACCCGCCGTCACGAGCTGTGTCGGCGGCTTTATTTCAAAAGAGTCATGTCGCGATTTGCACCCGCGCGTGTCGACGACTTCATGTCGGCGGGTCGGCGGGTTTGGTGTGTAGACTGCTTTAAACATTCTGTTATTGGCCTGTTTCAACACTTGATAAGTTACTGTTAAGTTATCTTATAGATAAATTCGTACTTATTCCGTTACCTTATAAATTATGAAATTAATATTTTAAGAATGAAATCTGCCAGATTGGAGATAGGCTATAACACAAAACTGCGCAGTCTAATAATTAGGAGAAAAATGCAACATCAATCAATCAGTCTTCTAAAGGCTCCAAGAAACAGGCGCGACACGCATCGCTACACAAAGACACCGCCTACGCGCGACGAGCGGTGCCTTTGCGTCAAGTATCACGCCTCTTTGAAGTAGCCTTAGCACGACATAATCTACATACCTAATAAAATTCTTAAATTTACAGACAAAACGCACAACCTTTACCATTCGGTCTAGAAACATGAAATTTTGCACAAGAGTTACTTAAAATATAACGAAAGTGAGCACAAAGGAAGAGTTTTGAAAATTCGGGAATGAAAGTTTGTATGGAATTTAGTCATTTTTGCCGATGGGAAAAATAATACAGCAATCAAGACACACGCACCTACTAAAAATGAATCCAGTTTGAAGCAACTTAACAACAAAAAAAAAAACAACTACACTCGTGTTGGATCATGCAACTTTCATTTAACTTTTGACAACCCTACAAGTCAAAGCGTCCACGATTCAACTCAATACTACAGGTTCTTATCTATGTCAATTCTTTATTTAAAAAAACAAGTTGGCAAGTGTTTCGGAGATGGGATCCCGTTAAACGCAAAAGTGAGATTACTACAAGGCATTCCGAGGCACTCAGGCGCATATAATTATAAAAGTAGGTTAGTAAGTTGTATTTCAGAAATATTTTTATGAGTTCTTTCTTAGTCGATGGTGCTAAATACATAATAATTTCTGGTATTTTCGGGGCTGTTGTAAGAAATACGAATATAAGCTTTAGGTCGCAATGCCGTTACATATACCTATTACATGCATAGGTAAACGGTCTGTCTGTAGGTCATGCAAATATTTATGACGTAGGCACGTATTCGGGGGATAGTCGCGAATCCGAGGATAAATACGCTTAGAAAAATACCGTTGTTTTTTGAGCTGTTTCTAAATTCGACGTTAGACGTTAAATAATTTGTCAATTAACGACATATTTCAATAAAAAACGGCGAGAAATCCTTACTCTTGCAGTAGCACTTATAATTTTCTTAATTGATTAGCTGGTCAGCATGTTCGTTTCAGCGGTATTTGTTGAACAACACAGCGGACCCGAAGCTATTATTACACATTTTCGGCTTTCATTCGGCTCGTACCGATCGGCATACTTCGTTGGGCATCTACACTCGTTTTATCATGTTAGGTCGGTTTGTCACAAATTTGAGATATAATTTGCCCGAATATACATACAAGACTACAAGGTTCTCTTGGCTTGCGGCCAAAATCGGTACTAACGTCGCCATTTTGTTTTGTCAATACAATTTCCGTGACAATTTCTCATATGTTTACCAACTACGTCCCTTGTCAATTTAATTCCGACGCCAAAGGATCCCTGTAGCGCTCTTTATTCGATTTTGCAGACCGGCTGCGTCTGTGCCAAATCATGCTGAACATGATTGTGTGTAGCACCCTTTACACCGCTAGAAGCAAAGACAGCTAACTAAATCCACTTCATACATACTGTACAGTTCCGTTATGTCCCTCGTTCACAATCGCAAGTGATTGCTGAGCATGAAGTCTTCGGTTCTCTTCCTAGCTTTGGCAACGTGTTATTGAAAACTCACAAAATGGTACCCCATTGAAGGCAAAAGGAAAGGGGAAGATGGGAATGGATGGGATGGGATGGGGGAAGGAGGGGAGGATGGGAAGACGAATTAAAGCTCACAGTGGGTCCAAATTGGTGAAAATAAATTGGAAGAAGAATTAGTGGAAGTTGCTAGGAGGCCTTTGCCAAAAAACACACTGAACTAAGAGATATTTTGTTAACTACTAATGAAAATACCACAAATCATAAAATGTTCAGAATTAAAGGGCTTATTATTATTATTGGAAACTCAGTAGCGTCCCGAAATCTCGGTTTGCGCCCAGCTGATGGCAATAGGCTCTCCAATTTATCTATTATAAACAGTGTTATACAACTACACCGCCATTTCACTAGTTATATGTTAAATTAGGCCTCTGCCTAATTCAACACATAACTAGCGAATTCCGCAAAGAATTAGGCAGAGTATAGACCTCTGTCTATCCTCTGCCTAATTCTTTGCAGAATACAGGCGAAATGTGTGTTAAAGATCGTCAATATAACCTTACTTTAAACTGCAGTTTTTGGCACAAGTAACCGCAGTTTATTCGTGCGATAATGCGGAACAAATCTTATCTCTAAAAAGCTGAACACTCCACGTAACATTTTGACATGGTTTACCGTTTAGCTAGCTTTTGGAGCTGCACCTGGTCTGCGCCGTCTTCGGCCAATAATATTGTCATTCATTTTACGTTCTATTGTAAGGCAAATGATGTGGATTATCTATAAGACATGGAGATCTTCTGAAATGTTTGCCTGCTAGGACGATTATTTACCCCGATCGTATATACATATTTTTTTTTCATGAATACTTTCTTATCAACCTTTTCTGTTTTTCCAGAGGAAGACTGGGCGGAGAGCACAGCGTACATGATGCACGAAGCATTCGACGCGTCCCCCCCGCGGCGCGCGCCCTCTCCCCGCCGCGCCTCCCCCGCGCGTCGTGCCCTCTCCCCGCGCAACTACGACCGAGCCTACCCCGACGACTTATCCGACCAGTTCCGCGACCAACTCGCCCCCTTCCGCGATCAGACCTTCGAGCGAAGGTTCCGTCACGAATCACTTGAACGCGTCAAACCAGAGAAGCCAGTAGAAAAGTTCCAAGATGAAGCAATCAACTACAGGAGACGGTACGTCGCGGAAACCAAACCTTCCAACAGAAGCATTGACAGGGTCGAAGATCGGAGGTTCGGCAAACTCCAACGGGGCGCCAGCGAAGGCAGCCTGAAAGTCGCCGAAGCGTCCCCGAAAGACAGATTCAACGTAGCTAAAGAAAAGTTCATGAATCTGGAGCGGGAGAGGTTCAACAGAGAGCTGGAAGCGCACATGGCGATGAGGAGGAGCATGCTGGAGCGGAACAGTCGCTCGACTTCTTCCCCCGAGGAGGAAAGGAGGGACGAGCGACAGGACCGGCACAGAGACATTAGCTCCCGGAGAGAGCCCGAGCGCTCTCATCGCGACTTGGAGCGCCACCGTGAGCCCGAGAGGCGTAAGGAGACAGACAGGATGCGCGAGATTGAGCCGAGGGAGCTACCGCACCGGGAGATAGAGAGACTCCCGCGCATCGGCAGGAAGCGCGACGACGTGAAGCGGTACGAGTACGGCGCAGAGGAGTACTTGAATAGGATCGAGCCAAAGCCGCACAGAGACGAGTTCGACAGCTTCGAGAGACGCGGCAGGAGGGAGCTGGACAGACGTATCGAGGAGGACGAGATCATAGAGCCAGTGATTGAAGATAGAAGGAGAGACTGGAATGACCGGCAGAGGGCGTTCAGTCGCTCGCGTTTGCTGGATGACCAGCGCCAGTCGTACGTGGAAGGAGACAGAGAAAGGTACTACGACCGGGACTACCGAGACTTCCGTGACCTGGCTGACCGACAGCAGACGAAGTTTCGCCACAGCTACGCGGAACCGATACCCAGGGGACGACTCGGTACTGTCAGACCGTACTGAATGCCATAATAGATTCATAGATGTTAATTTTGGAATATTGAAACTGTAGAACCAAAAACCACGTTTTGTTGAAGTTGGACGAAGGCGCAAGCCTGTAGGATTGTTGTCAATACCTGATTTATTCGTTAAATATATTAATGGACACAAATTTAGTTAACATACTTCTGGATTATAAAAAATGGCGGCGTGGGAGGTAAAACGTTTTTTCGAATTTTACCTGTGTCTGCGAGATTGGATCGTAAGTCAGCAGTGTGTTAATTTTAGAATTAATAAATCATTTAAGTGCCTCTATGAAATAGATTTGTATTTATAAATACTCATATATGTGCAGTAAATGTCACAGATATAATAATAATAATAATTTACGTTTGTAAATATAAATGAAGTACCTTTTGTTATTTTATAGGTAGAACACAAATTCAAGACATTGTTATATTATACAAATAAATATTGTTATAAAATGTTATTTTTATCGAAGAAAAATGTCAATAATAATTACGTAATTGGAGGATGAGAATAAACATAAAAATCATGTCATTCAGTTCCATTTATTGTCAAATTTTTCAAAATTTATGTTATATTTCTTTCGAAAATTACTTATTTCAATTTAGTTTTTGGATGGTTTCACTGAGAATTTAAAATAATATCAATTCTAATAATAAAGGAATTCTGTAAAATTACTTCTAACCACTGTTTTCTCTTTGTAACTCACTTTTTTTACAGATTTCCTTGAATCAGCAAGGTAATTGCGTAACACACTTACTATGGCAATGGCTTTCATTTCGACAATTCAACAACATTCAATACGTCATTTACGTTGACAAGCAGACGATTTTTTCAAATATATTACTGCAATGGATTAGCAATTTCCTCCAAGATCCTTCGGATTGTGAATGAATGTGGTTACGCAATTGGTGTTCTGGTTACATGTAACTTACTGAATAGTAAAAAATCTCAGAGAAACGATCTTTTATGTTTGTAATTTATTTGTAAGTTAATATAGATTGTAAATGAATATATCATGTTTATGAAAGGATTATCAACAATAAAAATGTAAACATTACACATCCAGATTTGTTTTCCTATCTTTAGATAGCTTTTATATATTTCCGAGTATTACCGCTACGTCGATTCTCAAAACAAACGACACATGTTCAAAAAGTTTACGCTTGACGTCGAGGTTGGTCAAGTACACTTAAAACAAAAAGTCATAATATTCAGCTATAAATAAAATCATACACAAACTAACTGAGGAACAAAAAGGTTACTCCAAGATAAGTATTAAAATCGTCTTTTTGGTGACAAAAAGTACTAGGCTTGCATACTTTGAAGATTGTATTTATTCTAACAGTTCTGGGTAGGCACCAAGTAGGCACCTATTAAATATTGAAAATCCATCTTACTTCTTGGATACATCGTAAGCGCCACCGTGTTAAATCACGGAGATTAACTGACTTCCAACTTCAATAGTCCGTCAAGTCATAAATGGCTTTCTTTGACAGTTGTAAGAAATGGTACAGTAACCAAAACAGATAAGTAACCAGGGTCGTCGGATATAGTTGAAGTTTAGTAAGAAACCGATGGATGTTTTCTTTCGAACGAAATTTAATTTGATAAATAAATGACCTGTTTGTTTTCTATTAATTAAATTAAATTTTATTCAAATCATTCATCGGTTTCTTATTAAACTTCAACTATATCGACGACCCTGGTTACCGTACTAACGGCAAATCGATGTAGGATGTCAATTTGTTAAAGGTGGAACCTTCAGGGTAGCCCGCGAAATTCAAATTTTCATACGTTTTTTTGCAATTTGCAGGTCAATGTCCGATTGTATGTTGATTAATATATGATTCACGACCGGAACAAATATGGCTTTACAGAATTATAATCATTAGAATCAGCAATACATCTCTATAATTTCATATTACCCTATTGAATGACTATTTCATGAAATTATAACATTTGACGCCAATTCTAACTTAAGGAGTTGTATTGCTGATTCGAATTATTATAATTCTGTAAAGCCATATTTGATACGGTCATGAATCATATTTAGATCACCATACAACCTGATACTGACCTTCAAATTGCAAAAATAAAACTCAAACTCAAACTCAAAGCATTTATTTCAAATAAACCAATTACAGGCACTTTTGAATTGTCAAGGGGTCGGTCAATCAGAAAGATGAAGCTAGTTGCCCATTCCAAAGCGTAGTAGATACCTATGGAGAAGAACGGGCAAGAAACTCCATGGACACTCTTTTAAATCACAATATGGTTACAAAATATTGGTTACATCGCTCATGTTGAAATTATACATGTGAGAACGATGCACAACGTTAAAAGCGTCCGTAATAAGAAGAAAAAACAATTCAAATACTAAATTAAATTAAAATAAGCCGTGGCAGCTAAGAAATGACCAGTCCCTACTGACGGCGCCCGTTCACGAACATGAAAAAACGAAAGAAAATTTGAATTTCGCGGGCTACCTTGGCGCATCCCCCTTAACAACAATTATTTCCCCTAACTGTGCCTTTGTACATATATTCGGACAACAAGTTCTACATACCATCGACTATGCCGACTAAAGCTACGGTTTCTTAAGAGCGGTGGCCGCACTTACCAGCCGCAGTGACAGTTGTCATGACAGCGACAAAGATTTAAATCGTTAGATTCACCCTACCGCGTCAAAAAAAAGAATCATCAAAATCCGACTACTCTGTAAAAAGTTATGCGTGGTAATACATAAAAAAAATAAAAAAAAATACGGGTCGACTTGAGAACCTCCTCCTTTTTGTTACGTCGGTTAAAAAGATAGTCGCATTTCTGTTTCATTTTGACACCTCTGACACACAATGACGCAGTGACTTGACTTGATTGCCATGGCGACGCTATTTAATAAAATGAGCGCTCATTTTTCTCAATAAGGATACTTTTCGCGGGCACCGGTCTTGTAGGAAACCGTAGATTTAGGAGGAATCCAGTCAAGAATGTTACCTAATGTGAATGTTAAATAACTGACCTGACTGACTGACATGGTAAGATTATGTAGATGTTGAAGAATGTTGTAGTACGGACTAAAGTTGCCGTGAGAGCGGTTGTGACCCTGTGGTAACGTCCTCGACTTACGAGTTGTTCTTCGTGGGTTCGAACCCCAAGAAGGCACTTTATGTAAATTAGTACATCACCACTGCTCTCAAAACGGAGAAGGAAAACATATTGAGGAAACCAGCATGACCTAGAACCAAAAAATCGAAGACGTGACATCCGCCAACCCGCACTAGGCCCGCGTTTTGGATTACAAACCACGCCCTCTCACAGAGAGGAGGCCTATGTCCCAACAGTGGGAATATTAGAGGCTGATTATGCTAAGAGCTATTGAACATAGATGAATATCACAACATTAGTCCATCACACTAACGTAGTAACTGGGTTATGGCGGTCAGATAGGCAGTCACTCCATTTAAAATACTGGTACATACAGTTGCATCTGGTAAGACTGCAAGCCGACCTCATCATAAATAGTTGGGAAAAGACATTTTATTTTTCCAGATTGCGATTACTGGTGGACTAGTGGTGGTAAACGATACTGCTGAGCGTGGTTTTCTGGGTTCGTTCCCCGGTAGGGTTATTGCGCAACACACGTATAATGGCAATGGTGCCGATTCTCTTGTACACCGAACTAAACTAACTGAACTATCACTAAAATTCCTTACTTTTGGCTATGCGAATCTTTATTTATTAATTTATTTTAGATCGGCAACAGAGGCTACACAATAACATGCATGTTAACCAACCAACACAGGGACAAATAACAGTGTGCGCCTCCAATTACAGGAGACCACATCATTCACTTAATAACTAGGTAGGTACAAAAAGTTTGACACGGTAAAACATTAAAATACAATCATACAAAAAAAAAAACAAATTACATAGCAACAAATTCAAAAGATTAAAAAAATAATTCAAAAATATAAAATAAAATAAAAAATACCATAGATGTCAAAGGAAAGAAAAAATCTTAAAGCTATTCTGCAATAAAATATCTCTAAATTTAAAAATCATTTGACGCAACTAAAATTTAATTTGACAATCACGACTCCACGTGGTACTTGTTTGCCCTACCCCGTGAATTTTTTTTAAAGCCGGAGGCACGCATGGATGGCAGCCTCGGCGTGTTTTATATGGAATTTTTCACTTTTTGTATGAAAATATTTAAACAAAAATACCTACATGTAGAGTTATATGGGTTACATAAAGGGGGTCGAAATTTTCATTATTTTTGCGATAGGACACACGGTTTTCGAGATAAAATAAAAATAAAAAAAAACAGTACTGTTTTTGCCCCTGAAGTCGAGGTGTTTTGGTGAATCTTAGTTCATGACAACTAATTTTATTCCACACCTTTTTAATCGCGATTAAAAATAGACAGATTTTGTGAAGACAACCAAAATTTTTGGTGAAAAAAATCAAATGCAGAATAGCAAAATTGCCATTTTCACTAAACTAATAAATCAGTATCATCTTAGTGCTGTCAAACTAAAATATAGTTAAGTTGTGTCACTTTAGTCTATTTCAGAATGAGAAATCGTCTTTACACAGGAATAAACTAAATTTTAGTGATTTTTAGTCTAGTTTAGAGAATTTTGTGACAAGAGAATCGGCACCAATGCCTTTGGTGTCGTCAATTCAACAACATCCATTGCGTTATTGACGTCGTCGTATAGACGAACTTTACGGACATGAAGCAATGGATTAGCAGTTTCATTTAAAATCCTTCGGATTGTTTCTGAACGTGTAGTACAAATAATGATTGTGTGTCTGGATTTGTTCCCTGTTAATGCTTCCACAGTGTGTAGGTACCTATTTGGTATGAGCCAATTAAACAAAATGTAAGTATCTAAGTACATACTTAACGATAATCTTTATTGAATTAAAAAAAAATACAAAGTCCAGTATATAAAAATAAAATAAAAACATGCTGCGGTTACAGCTGCAACCGGGACAGGCAAAAAAGGGAAAACGCTACGCAGGTGATAATGATTAATAACAATCATAAATCTTATTATGTAACAGTCTCATAATCACAGCACAATGTCATAATAACCTAATAATAGTAGACGCAATGTCATAAACTTATAAATAATACTATTGCGACAAGGATCTTTTGGCTCTTGACTCACATAGTCAGGGAGGCGCTGTTGGTAGGAAAAGCCGGGACATTGCGGGCCCCCGGAGTAAGACGATACCCTCTTTTTCCCGTAGAATAATTAACTGAGATGTTCGGAACTAAAGTAAGGCCAAGGAGACGAGATAAAGAATGTAAGCAAACTTTCAGGGGTTCATAACATTTTTATTTAAAGAAAGTTTTTTCGTGGTGAATTGATATCTTTCAAACGTTGTCTAGAGCTGCGAGGCTGTGATTCCATAATCAAAATCAAAAACCACTCACAATAAGAGTAAAAATCAACAAGAAAAACTAACAATCATGGATTAATAACAATAAAAACTAAACAAATACGGAAACGAAAAAAATCGTATCACTTCGAACGCAATCTAGATAGGAATGAACTGGGCCGGCAGTCTAGACATAGATAGCGACGCTGTCGCAAACTACCGATCGCTAAATATTAAGGTGAATCCTCAGATGTAGCCCGCAAAATTCAAATTTTCTTTAGTTTTCTGCTAATTGCAGCTCTGTTTTACGTCGTATGTTCATCAAATTGGGATATCAATCGTCAAATTCAAAGAATATTTGAATTTGGCGGGCTACAACTGAGGATTCACCTTAATATTTAGCGATCGGTAGTTTGCGACAGCGTCGCTATCTATGTCGAGACAGTCGGATCGCTGCTGTCCGACCGCTTTCCTGTACCATAAATCACACAATGACAGCCGTCGTCGACCAACTGACGTCATTATTGCGTACGAGAGATAAGGACGGACATAATAATCGCTCGCTACCGTAGTATAACTCAGTAAAGGTCAGGTTGCTTACATTCGTTATCGCGTCTCGTTGGCCTTACTTTAGTCGGATCGCGTTCCAATAGTTCTTTGTGCGTAAACACACGTCGTTCGTAGACAATACGAAAACCCGTAAGTTGACGCTTTCATTTTTTTTTTTTAATTGCATATCTGTGTTGTGGCTAATTCGAGATTGTGATAAATTCTAAGTTAACTATTATGTTTAATTAAGTGGCTAAATAACAAGACAAAGTTGTGAACTAATTAATTACCAAATATTCTTTCGATTGTGTTAACATTTATTTTATGTGAGCTCGGGGTCATTTCGGGCGGGACAAAATGATCAAAGTGCCCGTTTTGCCTCGGGTAATTGTGATATGATTATCTTTTTCTGCAGATAAAATTATGGTTCGCTACTACCAAAGGAAGACAGAACGTGCTAAATGGAGCTTGGGACAGAAACAGCCGTAAATCGCCTATCATGCCTAAACTCAAAAGACAAGTCTAAAACCAAACCACTAGCAATTCACCTTACAAAAATAATATAGAAGAGGCTCAGATACAGAAACCATCTTATGAGAAGAAAGAAAAGAAGACAAAGACTAAGAGAAAAGAAAAAATACATAAAGGAATCAGAGAAGAAGACATGGAGTGTCTGTACCCTGCATTTGGTGCTTTTTACGCTCGGTTTTGGACTTACGTAAGAGTATATGACTGGATATGCCTATTTTGCTTCGCAAATGACAGTTTACCCCGGACACGCACGGGGCAAAACAGACAGTTTCTCGTTTTTTTTTTAAATTCGATTATCTTAGAATCCTAGTAGACTGAGATAATTTATTTTACGATAATATTAATGAACATTAATGAGACTAATAAATGGCTTTTCATTGTTGTCATTGTCTTGTTTTTCTAAGGTTTTATCAAGATTTCCCTTAAGGGGCCCGCATTACCCTGGCTTCTCCTTAATATTTGTAATATTGTATTGCGAAATCAAGATGGTGGTGTCAGTTCCGATTTTGGCCAGGCGTCAAATGATCCTTGTACAGTCGCCAGCAGGTCAAGCTACACGAAACTGTCAAATTTCTCCAAACGATTTTAAACCTTATAATGTTGATGGTTAAGTTCAAAATCGAATGAGAAAATCTGACAGTTTGTGGTAACTTGATGTGGTGGCGACTGTACAATAAATAGTCTTAAATCATATCAGTCTCATATTCACAGCACAATGCCATAATAACATAATAATAGTAGACACAATGTCATAAACTTATATAATACTATTGCGACAAGGATCTTTTGGCTCTTGACTCACATAGTCAGGGAGGCGCTGTTGGTAGGGAAAGCCGGGACATTGCGGGCCTCCGGAGTAAGACGACACCCTCTTTTTCCCGTAGAATAATTAACTGAGACGTTCGGAACTAAAGTAAGGCCAAGGAGACGAGATAAAGATTGTAAGCAAACTTTCAGGGGTTCATAACATTTTTATTTAAAGAAAGTTTTTTCGTGGTGAATTGATATCTTTCAAAGGTTGTCTAGAGCTGCGAGACTGTGATTCCATAACGAAAATCAACAACCACTCACAGTAACAGTAAACATCAACAAGAAATACTAACAATTATGGATTAATAACAATAAAAACTAATCAAATACGGAAACGAAAAAAATCGTGTCACTTCGAACGCAATCTAAACAGGAATGAACCGGTCGGATGGCTGCTGTACCGACCGCTTTCGTGTACCACGAATCACAAAATGACAGCCGTCGTCGACTAATTGACATCATTATTGCGTACGAGAGATAAGGACAGAGATAATAATCGCTCGCTACCGTAGTATAACTCAGTAAAGGTCAGGTTGCTTACATTCGTTATCGCGTCTCGTTGGCCTTACTTTAGTCGGATCGCGTTCCAATAGTTCTTTGTGCGTAAACGCACGTCGCTCGTAGACAATACGAAAACACGTAAGTTGACGCTTTTGATGTTTTTTTTTTCATTTTCAAATCTGTGTTGTGGCTAATTCGCGATTGTGTTAAATTCTAAGTTAATTATTATGTTCAATGAAGTGGCTAAATTACAAGATAAAGTTGTGAACTAATTAATTACCAAATATTCTTTCGATTGTGTTAACATTTATTTTATGTGAGCTCGGGGTCATTTCGGGCGGGACAAAATGATCAAAGTGCCCGTTTTGCCTCGGGTAATTGTGATATGATTATCTTTTTCTGCAGATAAAATTATGGTTCGCTACTACCAAAGGAAGACAGAACGTGCTAAATGGAGCTTGGGACAGAAACAGCCGTAAATCGCCTATCATGCCTAAACTCAAAAGACAAGTCTAAAACCAAACCACTAGCAATTCACCTTACAAAAATAATATAGAAGAGGCTCAGATACAGAAACCATCTTATGAGAACAAAGAAAAGAAGAAAAAGACCAAGAGAAAAGAAAAAATACGTAAAGGAATCAGAGAAGGAGACATGGAGTGTCTGTACCCTGCATTTGGTGCTTTTTTCGCTCGGTTTTGGACTTACGTAAGAGTATATGACTGAATATGCCTATTTTGCTTCGCAAATGACAATTTGCCCCGGACACGCACGGGGCAAAACAGACAGTTTCTCGTTTTTTTTTTTTTAAATTCGATTATCTTAGAATCCTAGTAGACTGAGATAATTATTTTACGTTAATTCTTTTGATCGTTAATGAGACTAATAAATGGCTTTTGATTGTTGTCATTATCTTGTTTTTCTAAGGTTTTATTCAAGATTTCCCTTAAGGGGCCCCGCATTGCCCCGGCTTCCCCTAAACATTTGTAAAATTATATTGAGAAATCAAGATGGCGGCTTCAGTTCCAATTTTGGCCACGCGCCAAATGATCCTTGTATACCTAATTGAGGAGATTAGGATTAGGATTAGGACTCAAAACAACTACATATCCACTTTTTTCATTGTGGCAGAAATCTAAAAAAAAAAAAAAAATGGTGAGCATATTTTTTTTATAAGAATGCCATTTATTTATGTGATTAATAGGTCCTTAGAACAGTTTTTTTTAGCCTGGATATGTTGAGGTCCTGAAGTAAACGTTAATATTAGACATCATTTTACTTAGGAGTATAAGCTGTTTTGAGGTAAATAGTTACGGCTAATAGTAGGTTTTATCATTTTGTGCAGAAATCTTTAAATAAAAAACCGAATTTGCCAAAAGTGGATATGTTGTGGTTTTTATCCTAACCTCCTAAATTCATAGTCATAACTAAATAATTACCTACACCTACTATTGATATCTTGACAAATGTCATCAAAATTGTCGTTTTGTATCTGTCTTATTGTCGGTAAAGTGCATCGGTTCCGATTTGTCTTAACCGCCGAGAAACTCCACATAATGACATACCATCACGCCTTTTTTGAAAAGGGTTGGCAGAGGAGTACCTATAATACTCTGTGACAGTGACGTAGGTTGTATAGGCACGTAGCGGAGTTTATTATTCGTTAGAGTATGGAAGTCATTAGTTTCTCGAGTTTGTCCATACCCGGGGTTGTTGGCGCATATCTCTCTCGTTTATATTTGATGTACTTGATCCACTCGACCCATTGTCTTCTTCGTCTTCCTCGGAATAGTCTGCAATGACAAAAGCAAAAATAAAGTCAGCTTGAGCGGCGTTGAGAAACAGTTGCGCAATAAATATGAAACAAATGCCAGCAACCTCGCAACATTCCATGTGCCAGCCAGCAACATGTTAACCGCAACACAACACAAAGTCATGAAACAACCATGTTTAAATGAATTATCAGTTTAGCACTAATGAATGACTTGGCATTAAGATTAATATGTGAACACACTCGGAATGACAATACTACATGCATTGCTGTATAATGTCACAGGTTCTAAAACTTATTTGGCCACACCCATTTCTTAAACTTAAGTACGCCACTAAATTCAATTCTCTCAAATTTTTTGAGCCTTCTGCACCTGTCCCACCGCCTACGATTAACGAGAAGCGAGTAAAGCTAGCAACTAAACACGAGTTGGGAGCCTTAACTCGCTTCTCGCAGACAGGCGTGACGCAACAGCGCGACCCAAAGGCGCCGCCCGTCGCGCGACGAGCGGCGCCTTTGTGTCGCGCACGATTCGCGTCGCATGTCGCGCCTGTTTGTGGGAACCTGTAGAGAGCAAGTAAGTACAGTCGCCAGCACATCAAGTAACCACCAACTGTCACATTTTCTCATTCGATTTTAAACTTAACCATCAACATTTTGAGGTTAAAATTGTTTGGAGAAATTTGACAGTTTCGTGTACCACCACCAACTGGCGACTGGCTGTCTGGGAACTGGTGACTGGCGACTGTACCAGGCTGACTCTCTCGGCGAGTGCTCTGCCCGCTAAGGGAACACCGCTTAGCCATTACTTACTC
The DNA here is from genome assembly GCA_916610205.1 of Griposia aprilina. NCBI lineage: Eukaryota > Metazoa > Arthropoda > Insecta > Lepidoptera > Noctuidae > Griposia > Griposia aprilina. The sequence goes on along the minus strand of OU744300.1, from coordinate 2,730,931 downwards.
TATTGCATAGCTCTTGTCGCTGCGACAAACCAGTATTCGCCTGGGGTGTGAACAGTCAGCCATCCACTATTAATATATGTATATCTTTTACTTACACGGGACCTTCAACCTTTTGTACGTTCCTTGAGCTAGAAAATCGTTGATAGCGAGTCGCTTCCTCGTCTGTGAGGCGGTAGGACAGGTGCCTAAAAGTCTCTAGCGCTCTCAGCGAGACGTTGAGAAAAACACTGCTTTATTTTTTTTAATAAATCGTCTGCTCGGCAGTTAAAATAACTTAGGTGTTCTTCCGAGTGAGTTCAACAGTTAATCCAATTATTCAATAAATAATAATAAATATTAAAGGTGATAAAAAGTAAAAGTACGGTTCACCTCAGAGACAAAAAATTGGTTCGTTATTTCGTCAAATTGCAAATTCTCAACCATTCTGTAAGGTATATATTTTCTAGGTAGAGATAAAATACAATTATACAAAACACGAACGAAAATACAAAATCAAAGCCACCGACTTCCGAAATTTAAGTTATTTGTCACGTTTTTTTGTGTTTTTCTTGGAAGTCGGTTGTTTTTTTGTAAAAAAGTTTTTTTTTTTCAGAATGGTTACTTCTTACCTCTACCGCGCTGGTTTCTGCCGAAACCATTCCTGTTGTCGTCGGTCCTCTTGACGAAAAACTTGAAAGTCAATTCATTGCTGAAAAAAGTGTTAGCGTACGACATAGGCAAAACTGCACACTCTCCTGACTTAAACACGTTATCCATATCATCGATAGAGGATCGGCAATTGTCTGTGAATATATATTTTCTTCGGTTTTCGCTTTTCTTGTAGACGTGTATTTCGTACAGCCACTTCTTGGCGCTTATTTTCGTGCCTATAAACTGAACGGCCATGTAGACTTTGCTGTCATTGTTGGATACTTTCATGTGGAAAATAAAATGGTTGCCTAGTTTGACAAGCCAGATGTATCGACAGTCGTTATGGATGTTTCGAACAAACAGCTCCGTGTTCACTTTAGTAAGAAGTTTATCTGGATGCATGTCGGCGAAATGACTCGAAAGTTTACTTTTTCTACCTGAAATCAAGAGTAAAATACACCATGTAGTTATATACATTGTAAAAAAATTATGAAGCGGCCAAAGGGATTAAATTATACAAGGCAGGCGAGGAGGCTATTTAAATGATCATCATAACAAAATAAGCGCCTATAATATTCCCACTGCTGGGACACAGGCGTCCTCTCTGTGAGAGGGAGTGGGCCGTATTCCACCACGCGGGCTCATTATGGGTTGACTAATAAAATTCAATTGAAAAATTTAATTTTACCGAGCCATCCACAGTTTCCTAACACTGCAGCTAGGGGACAATCTAGTAATTTGAAAGGACACTCTTGCACATGATTCTTCATGTCCGCTATCTTTATACGCAGCACACAGCCTCGCCATGCATGAGGGCATGGCACTTTCGTCTGAAAAAATAACAAAGTGACAAAAAAGACAGAAGAACATCCTCCATCCAGCATCCATTACACTCACACACACACACATACATCTTGCACTCATCCACACACACCACACCACACACAAACAGCACACACCCCCACTTCATTCACACACACACACGACACCATCCATGTTATTTTGATATCCTTCATTCTCATTAGTCATATGATACAATGTATGTAGTTCAAGAGCTAAACATTGCATTTGTGAGATCTCAATATTTAAAAAATACTTGTTGATGACTTGGACACAATATATTCGGACACAGTGTCCGGATCCGATTTTTTTTCACAGATGTTTCGGACACCAATAAAAAAACTGTTTTGTACGGTCAGATAAAAAACTTCCAACGATAACTTAAGAGCGCATACACGGGTCCACTAGCGCCACTCCTTTAAAAAAAATATTATCTCGTGACTGAGAAGGAATTTTGAAAAATGGCTCATTAAGCGACCTCGGTAAGTGTGTCAAGATTTTTCTAATACCGTACCTTTTATAAACTTTCATATTAAGACACGAAGCAACAAAATTCGATCTAAGCGGCTACAGTCATTTAGATCGTATTTTGTTGCTTCGTGTCTCACTATGAAAGTTTATAAAAGGTATTAGAAAATTCTAGCCACACTTACCGAGGTCGCTAATTGAGCCGTTTTTCAAAATTTCTTCTCAGTCACGTCACGAGATAATATTTTTTATAGGAGTGGCGCTCGTGGACCCGTGTATGCGCTCTTAACTGTAGAAATCCGACCTCCGCCGCCTGTTGTTGTAAAAAAACAGATTTTAACCGGATTTTAACGATAGCAGCCGTTTTTAATAAATAATATTATTTTATATTAAGCAAAATAACCGCACATATCTGAATGAACTTAGCTGAGCTATCTTAAATACGCAAAAGAATTTATCATGAAAAAGACTTCATTAATCACTGCATATAATCAGGAAAAACGGGGGGAGTTAACTAACATATTGTGCTGCAGTCAGATGGCATGTGACAGGACGGTAGCAATTATTACCAAAGCACAGTTGATTCTGGAAAGGTTTCTGATTCAGCCTGTGATAATCTTTTTCGTGTATGAACATATTTTTGTACTGCACCAAAATATTAATGGACTTGTAAATAACTTTTTTTTTTTTAATAATTTTAAAGATGAGGGTAAATCGTTAGACATAATATGCATAACAGAAACTAACATGGAAAAAGACGACCATGAGTACATCTTCACATACCTACTTATACACTATGCACAGATTAGTCACGAGAAAATAGGAACGGGGGTACATGTGTACTATACTATACTTTATTGAGACAAAAACTAGATGTAGGAAAATGGTGTAAACCGAACCTAATTGAAATTTGCGCGGTTGAGTTGCAGAATCACTCCGTAATAGTTGTATGTGTGTACAGACCTCGTAATATGGATAAAGCCTCAGTGAATACATTCCTCGTTGGTTTAGAGATGATTCTTGATAAAATATGTTTTAAACGGAAGAAATAGATAATTGTGTGTGGTGATTTTAATGTGGAAATTTTGAAGGATTACGCCTCTCGAAGCTTTAAAAAACTATTGCAAAGTTTTAATTTGAAAGTAGGTGTGCTTACTCCAACACGTCTTTGTAGCCGAACGTGCATTGATAACTTTTTCGACAATATAAGGGGAAGTAAATGCGTAACGGTCCAAATGGCGTTGTCAGATCATACAGCGCAACTACTACAATGTCCTGTTAAAAAACTTGCGTATTTCCATATTGGTACATATTCGGACGTAGTTTCTGTAACGAAAATATGCAAAAGTTTAAAAGTTGCTTACAAAATTTGACATTTACCAATATTTATTCCTCCACAGAACCTAATGACGCATTTAATAAATTCCACGGCACATTTAAACTGTTTTTATGATATGTGCTTCCCGCTCAAGAAATTAAAATGGTATGCAGTAAAATCACCTATGTAGATTAGTAAGGGTATAAAATTATGCTGTAAACGTAAGCGAGACATGTTGTGGCAATTTCGAAAAGACCCCAACCCCAATAATAAAATAATTTTCATAACGTATACGAAACGCTTAAAAACAATAATTCGTCTGACTAAGAAATCCCAAAATAACAACTACATTAATAGTGCGTCTAATAAGTGTAAAGCTACATGGCAAATAATAAATAAGTGCAAAAATAACAAGCCGGTCGAAGGAATACCAAGACTTAAAATAAATAACGTAGATATAACTGACCCGCAAAGTATCGCCCAAACTTTTAATGACTATTTTATTGAAGACATTGAATTAGTAACAGACAGTAATATTATTAATCAAAATTTAAAATTTGACATGCATCCTGACTCATTATTTCTAATACCCACAGTTCCCCCCGAAATTGTAAAATTAATCAATTCCTTAAATAACACAAATAGCTCTGGTTATGATGACATCACAACAAAGGTTATTAAATCTGTTTCTACCATTATAGCACTAGTACTTAGCTAAAGGAGTATAATAAATATGTATTTAGAATCGGGTGTGTTTCCGGATAGGTTAAAATTAGCTGTTATAAAACCACTATTTAAGAAGGGTAGCAAACACGATCCAGCCAGCCAGCCTATTGCCCTACTACCCATATTCTCTAAAATTGTAGAAAAGGTGATGCACAATACATTATACACATACTTTGAACGTAAAAATCTTTTTGCTGATGAACAATAAGGTTTTAGAAGAAAAAAGAATATTAATATGGCAATTTTCAATCTCTTTCATAAAATTATAACTGGCATTGATAGCAGAAGTCCGGTAGCGGCTTTATGGACATGAGCAAGGCATTTGATTTTGATGATAGAACAGTACTATTAAATAAGTTGGAAAGGTATGAGGTTAGGGGCAATACTTTGAACCTTTTGAAATAGTACTTGGCCGACATAAAACAAGTTACCAAAATGGATAAAGTCTACATTACCTCAAAAACCGAGCGTACGTATGTATCGATTCAGAGGGCTAATAACTACGGTGTACCCCAAGGAAGTATTGTAGGATCTTTATTATTTATTATTTACATTATTGACATGCCCAGAGAAACACATCATCCGATGGTTTTATTTGCTGATGATAGCACGGACGGTTTTAGTGGTGAAAATGATGCCACGACACTAGAGGGAGAAATAAACCACTGTCTCCAACTATTAGTAGAATGGATGGGCGCGAATAATTTCAATAATAATATTGACAAAACTAAAATAATGACTTTTAAACAAAGGACGAATCATAAAAAACCTGACATAAAATATGGAGACAAGACAATTTCAGAAATGACAACTACACAATTTTAAGGGCTTGATCTGGATAGAGACATGTCGTGGAAAACTCATACTGACAGTTTATGTAAACGCCGGAGTCAACATTCATATGCTTTACGTAATCTCGCAAAGGAGGTAAATCAAAAAGTTTTGCTTACGGCGTGTCATGCATATGTTACGTCTGCATTATGATACGGGATTATACTCGTATATTGGGGTAACTCCACCAACAAGGAGACAGTATTTAGAGCGCAAAAGAGGTATGAGGGCAATATGCGGTATTCAAGGCGCGGAAAGCTGCAAACCGTTCTTTTTGAATTTCCTTATATTAACGGTACCATACCTATACATATATGAGGTAGCCGTATTTGTCAAAACAAACTTCCATCTGTTTGGAAAACTACACAGTTCGCGACATAGAAATAAAATAAGCAGCAGGCAACACAAAAAATCAGTATTCCATAAAAACCTCCTAGGAATGGCACCACACATTTATAATAAATTACCTAATGCTTTGTTTAGTATTAAAGATATCCATTTATTTAAGAAGCAACTCAATAATCTATTGATAAGTAAGACATACTAATACAATACATATATACATTAATGAATACCTGTCGGATAGAAATTTGGGTGCATAATAATAATATAATATAATTAGGCTGAATACTGGAGTCCGATTTATTTTTATTAAAATTACCTTATTTGTATTGCCAATTATGTGTTGACTGTATTAGACATTACTTAGTTATTATGGCATCTATTTATCTATTTATATATATAAAAATGAATCCCTATTTCCCTTGGTCACGCCATCACGCGTGAACGGCTGGACCGATTTCACTAAAAATGTTTTGTTGTCTTCGTTATTGTCAGGAGAAAGATCTTATGAAATAAAAAAATAAGGAAGTTGATCGGAACGTTACAAAATTTAAGAAAACTTAACGCCAATATTAATTTTACATAACTGTCAGTTTTTTGAAATAACTGTCAGCGATTGACAGAATGCGCGCTGCAAATATCGTTTAACACAGATGGATCGGTTGATAAATGAGTCGATAGTTTTAGTTTTGGTCAATAGTCAAAACTAAAACTAAACGATAAATGACATTCATAGTTAAGACAGGACAACGTCTGTCGGGTCAGCTTGTTATTTAATATATTCTGACATTGCATGATTATTGATTTGAGTTTATGGCATTGTGTATGGTACTATTTTGGAATTGTATAACTTATAGGTACTTACTTATTAATGTGAATTTATGAAATGGTATAATTTTATTGGTGATTTTTATTTTAATAATAATTTTGCATGCCTGAATTGGTGCAACACAGTGGAACGCGCATTCACTAGCCATCTAGAAATGTATGATTATGTACTGTGTTGAGCAATAAACATTTGAATTTGAATTTAATATTACGAACCCAATTATATAGATACGCGCCTTGGCAGTCGGGTAATAAGAATATGTTTAAGTGCAGTACCGAGCGAAAAGGCGCTAATAGATTCATAAATCTATTAGTGCTTTCGTTAAAATCCGGTTAGTAACTGTTTTTTTACTACTACAGGCTGGGCGGAGGACGGATTTCTACAGTTAAGTTATCGTCGGAAGTTTTTTATCTGACTGTACAAAACAGTTTTTTTATTGGTGTCCAAATCATCAGTGAATAAAATTCGAATGCGGACACTATATCCGAGTCGTCAGCAAGTCTTAAAAAATTGGGCTGTATCGTGGTTTTGAGTTACTTCAATTACACCTTTGCCCGTTTGCACCAACACTAGGTGTCACTTAAATGTACACCTCAATAAAAGCGTTGAAAGAATAAATATTACAGCGCGCTTTTATTTGGACATGAATTTAGACGTCCCCTAGTGTTAATGAAAACGGTTTAAATCAGGTAAGGTGTTATATAATAGGTCTTTACCTATGAAATTGCCGTTTTGTATGAAAAAATTTAAACGAATTTTTTTCATGAATTTTTTATTTGTATTAATCGAAGTAATCACCCATGCAATCAATGCATCTTTGCCATCGCAGTGGCAGTTTATTGATGCCCTTCTTAAAGAAATCAGCTGGACGGGAGGCAACAAATTCTTCAAAGGCATTTTCTACTGCCTCTCGGGTATTAAATTTTTTTCCCGCCAAGAAGTTATCCAAATTCTGGAAAAAGTAGTAGTCTGTAGGCGCAAGGTCTGGTGAGTAGGGCGGATGACGGAGAGCTTCCAACCCCAGTTCTTGCAACTTGGAGACCGTCTGCTGTGCAGTATGAGGTCGCGCGTTGTCGTGCAGGAGCAGCGGAGACGAGCGATTGACCAATGCTGGTTGGAGATGCGCCAGCTTCTCCATCATTGTGTTCAGTTCTTCACAGTACACATCTGCAGTAATGCTCACCCCGTTTGGTAAGAAGCTGTGATGAATCACACCGGCGCTAGACCACCAAACAGTGACCATCACTTTTCTAGGGGTAAGTTTTCGTTTAGGGCATTGTTTAGGTGCTGAACCAGGATCCAACCAACTTGCTGAGCGCTTACGGTTATCAAACAGAATCCATTTTTCATCGCAGGTAACAATGCGGTTCAAAATTCCTTCATTTGTGTGTCTGTTGAGCAGTGCAAGGCACGTCTCGACGCGTACTTCGCGCTGGCGATCATTGAGTTCGTGGGGCACCCATTTGTCAAGCTTTTTTACCTTGCCAATTTGACGCAAATGGACCAATATTGTTTTGACGCTAACGTCGAAAGCTGCTGCTAATTCAGCCGTAGATTGTGTATCATCAGCTTCCACAATCGCCTTTAATTCGTCATTGTCGACCAAAGTCTTCGGACGACCGCGAGGTTCATTTTTCAGGTCGAAATTTCCAGAACGGAAGCGAGCAAACCAATAACAGGTGGTGCGTTGGTTTGTAGTGTTAGCTCCGTAAACGTCGTTGATGTTGCGTGCCGCTTGTGCCGCGTTGCTGCCACGACGGTACTCATATTCCATAATTACTCGAATTTTTAACGTATCCATGATGACGAAAAAGATTGAAATGCGATGAAAATGTAACACTAATCAATAAAGAAATGACTACTTTTAGAAAAAAAAATCCATGTTTTTAAAATAAAATTAATTTGAAATTAGAATTCTTAGCCAAACAAAAATTATTTTGATTTGAAATGGCCAGTACTGCAGAACGGCAATTTCATAGGTAAAGACCTAATATTAACTAAATACCTGTGCACCATGATTTTCAATGTCATAAGTCCTCCGGTTGGTAAGATTCCTTTTGCAGATGCCGCATACTTGCCCGTCATACTTGCAATCATTGCAGGAGCCGTGCCCACTCTCGCATACAAACATTTTCCATAAGGATCCTGTGTAGCAGGTGCAGCAGTAACGTAAGACACCAGCGTTTTTGGGCAACTCGCGAGCTCTGGGGAAAAACAAGGTTTACTTATATAAAACTAGCTTTGATCCGTGGCTTCAACCTCGTAAAGGTCGGAAATTATCCGACGCCGACGTACTTCTGGAATTAAAGTATGCCAACCCAGACCATGGTCTAGCTGCGTGCCAGATTTCATCTAAATCCGATCAGCCGTTAAGGCGTGAATAGGTAACAGACACGCGGATACACCAGACGGACGGAGTTATACAGGGTATCAGGGACATCGACCTGCTAACTGAAACCATGAATTCAGCTCATAATTCAAGATGCATTAGCGTAGAAACTTGTTGACGGTTATCAAGAAAAAATCAGCTGTTTCATAGAAAAGTGCAATACTTACGCGGTTAAAATATATGGCAGAGCAATTTTTTTTAACATACATACGTACCTAAACACACGCCTTCTTCCCATGGGGGTAGGCAGAAACTACAGAACGCCACCTGCTACGATCCTTACATACTCCTTTTGCCTCGTTTACGTTCATACATCTGGTCATACACGCACGCCGGTTGTGAGTACTACGCACCTGACCTTTCTGAAGAACATGACCAATAAGGTCACTATGTGTATTCCTAGGACGTCCCCTCCCGGCGTTTCCACTCACATTTGCGTTGTAAATACCTTTTGTTAGTCGCCTTTCATTCTTCCTCTGTTGAGAGGAAACCAAAACCTCTAAGCATACTCTTTTCAATTTTTGCCACTACATTTTCTTTTAAACCGCACCGTTGGTTTATCACATCATTCATCATCATTTTTTTTAAATAACCGACGGTTTTTTTTTATCATAGGTGGGTTCAGAATTGTGGATCCATGGTAACCGATTGTGCGTCGATATCCCTACTACCCTGTACCTATACACAGAAGAACATAATAAATTCAAAAAACAATTACTGAAGTTAGCAATTAGCACGTTTTCAAAGCGAAAAACTACAAAAGACAAAACATTATCATTTGCGTAATCTTTTCACAATAGTGTTCCATGGTACGGAGCGAGGGGGAATGGGAAGCCGTCACCACCTTCTTCTCGCGAAGGAGGAGGCGGAGCGCGTGAGGGAGAGGCAATCGTTGCGCCCTCACGCCCCTAGTCGCCGCAGGAGGAGACACCCTGGGCGTCGGGAGTCGATAGCCGACTCCCAGCCACCGAAGGCGCGGGTTGGAGCGGGTCCGGTAAGGACCAGGTCCAGTTCGACAGCGCGTTGTGTTCCACGCGCGCCTCAAAGAGGTGTCAGCATAATTGATAGGGTCCGATAGGGCCGATTCCTGCCGGGGTCGCGGATTGTTCGAAAGAGTTACCGTGGCCCTGGCGCACGGGCAACTGAAGGAACACGGGTGGGTTTTAGTCAGTAAAAGTCTGACACACCCTCCCGCTGCGCCCAGAGCAAGAGAAGTCATTTGAAAAAAAAAGGGTTGCCGGTCGGCTTCCAGTTTAGGGGCAGGGGGTATTAGTGAATCGGATACACTGTTTACCAACAACGGCCCTCCCTGTTATTCAGGTAAGTTTTAATAACTTTAATTAAGTATATACAGGGTCAAATTAAATTAGCTAACGAAACTCCACAGTTGAGATGGGCATCATTATGTCACCACGATAAAAGAAATATGATGAAATATCTTGGGGTTAACGATCGCTGGCAGCCTGTTAGTGTAATTACTTTAGTTTATAAATCAGTTTTCTTTGTGTAAACTTCACAGTCGTGATGGGACTGACGGGTATCGGTATCTAAACACGATATAACAATAAAACTGATTTTCTCAATTGAAACTTCAAGTGACAAGCGGTCATTGGCCCAAAAACAATCAATTTTTTAATCATATTTATTTAATTTTATTATGTTTAGATACCGAAAACCATCATGTCTGTCGAGTTTCGCTAGCTAATTTAATTTGAGCCTGCATATACTTAATTAAAGTTATTAAAACTTACCTGAATAACAGGGAGGGCCGTTGTTGGTAAATTTTGCGCACAAATTCAACATTTAGAGAATTTTCACCATCATTTTTAGAGAATTTATTCAAGTAGGTTTATCTGTATAAAAAAATAATATTGAAATTGTATATAATAAAGCAATCTCGATGCTTTGTCAAGGTGTGGAAACAGGGGCGGGTCGCTAGTAACATAAAAGTGATATTTAACAGTAACTATATTTTTAACCTGCGCCGTCTTACTGCTGGGTCATATTATAGGCCTCCGCTATAATTTTCCATTCATCTTTGTTGTTAACCTTTTCCGGCTAAGTCAAGAACAAGTTCTATTTACACCCTATTTAATAGAATTATTAATCTTTATTTTAAAATTGTACCTTGTAGCAGCCTCTTCTTGGCAATTTCTCTTAGCGGTCTCTTCTTGATGTTTTCTCTTAGCAGCCTCTTCTTGGCAATTTCTCTGAACAGCCTCTTCTTGGTGTTTTCTCTTAGCCGCCTCTTCTTGCAATCCTCTCTTAGCGACCTCTTCTTTGCAATTGCTCTGAACGGCCTCTTCTTGGTGTTTTCTCCTAGCCGCCTCTTCTTGGAATCCTATCTTAGCGACCTCTTCTTGGTGATTTCTCTTAGCAGCCTCTTCATGGAGTCCTCTCTTAGCGGCCTCTTCTTGGTGCTTTCTCCTAGCAGCCTCTTCATGGAGTCCTCTCTTAGCGGCCTCTTCTTGGTGCTTTCTCCTAGTAGCCTCTTCTTGGAGTCCTCTCTTAGCGGCCTCTTCTTGGTGTTTTCTCCTAGTAGCCTCTTCTTGGAGTGCTCTCTTAGCGGCCTCTTCTTGGCGTTTTCTCCTAGTCGCCTCTTCTTGAAGTCCTCTCTTAGCTGCCTCTTCTTGGTGTTTTCTCCTAGTAGCCTCTTCTTGGAGTGCTCTCTTAGCGGTCTCTTCTTGGTGTTTCCTCCTAGCAGCCTCTTCTTGGAGTCCTCTCTTAGCAGCCTCTTGTTGGTGTTTTCTCTTAGCAGCCTCTTCTTGGAGTGCTCTCTTAGCGGCCTCTTCTTGGTGTTTTCTCCTAGCAGCCTCTTCTTGGAGTGCTCTCTTTACGGCCTCTTCTTGGTGTTTTCTCCAAGCAGCCTCTTCTTGGAGTCCTCTCTTGGCGGCCTCTTCATGGTGTTTTCTCTTAGCGGCCTCTTCTTGGAGTGCTCTCTTTGTGGCCTCTTCTTGTTCTTTTCTCCTAGCAGCCTCTTCTTGGAATCCTCTCTTAGCGGCCTCTTCTTGAAGTTTACTATTAGTGGCTTCTTCTTGGTGGTTTCTTTTACTAGCCTGTTCTTGGAGTTTTCTCTGTACGGTAAAAAAAGCCTCTTCTTGTAATTTTCTCTGCGTGGCTGCCTTAGCAGCTTCCTCTTGTATTTTTTTCTGCGCGGCAATAAAGGCCTCTTCCTGTAGTTTTCTCTGCGCAGCTAAAGTAGCGGCCTCCTCCTGGAGTTTTCTCTGGGCGGTAATAAAGGTCTCTTCCTGGAGTTTTCTTTGCACAGCTATACTAGCGGCCTCTTCATGCAGTTTTCTCTGCGCGGCAATAATGGCCTCGTTCTGCTGTTGCCTCATTTCGCGTGCATTATTGGCCACTTCCTTAAGTTTTCTCTGCACGGTAATATAGGCCTCTTCCTGGAGTTTTCTCTCATATTCCTTTCTTTGGGCTTCGAGGAGACGATTTACCTGAGCTTCAGACATTAGCAGCCTGAAATGAAAGGACACGATTTAGAAAAATAATAGGAAATCTTTTTTTTTTTTTTTTATCCTATAGTAGCTTTTTCCTATAGCTCTCAGGCGTAAGGTGATGTTATCCTAAATTACAAAACAAATGCCAGTTTGTTCTAAATAAGTTACATAAATTATTATGTAGGTATATTAAAATCACCCAACAATTTTTCTACTGCAGACTTCTACTCAAGTTTTCATTGTACAGAAATAAGGCATGAGCGGTGACGATGATCAATGCTTACCGCAAATTCGTATAGAGCGAGCGTCGGATAAAGTCGGATTGGCGATATCGGAGTTAAATTACAACTTTATGACCATTTTGGATTCCCAAAAAAAAAAAAATGCCTAAAATATATCAAAGTCAAATCATTTATTTCAAATAGGTACATAAAAGGTACTTTGGAACGTCAAAATTTACAAAAAAATAGAATTGATTCTAGTTGCCCCTTCCAAAAGGTCGTTTCGTATGGAGAAGAATGGGCAAGAAACTCCACCGTTACTCTTTTAAAAATGTTTTACAATATTTTGTATAGGTACATTAATTATATGAAGACGATGCACCTAGAATAAAATTACTATGCTACAATAGGTAAAAATAATTAAATATAATGCATGACAGGTAAATTAATTATGAGATAGGTACATGGTGCTCACATATTTACAAATATTGAAAAGTAAATGATTTTTCCAAAATTTCACAAGTAATAATTTAGTGTGTGAGTTAAAGTAGTTACATAATGTAAAAAAACAATGTCATAAAAATTATAAATTATACAATTAAATTAACAACCAGTTTGATTTTGTCTAGACTCTAGATAGTCCTATCATCCTATGGAGCAGAACCAGCATGTTTCCAAGCCTTCTTATCTAGGATATAATCCTTTAATTTGTAATATGATTGTTTACAAAGTGTACTTTTAATATGAGTTTTAAATTTTCTTTCGTTTAATTGCAATATATCAGAAGGTATTTTGTTGTAACATTTAACACAGTACCCCATAAAAGATGTATGTACTTTAGATAATCTAAAAAATGGTTGATCTATTTCATCTTTATTTCTAGTATTGAAATTATGTCTATCACTTATTTTATTAAAAAGATGTAGATTTTTTCTTACATACATAATATTTTCATAAATGAATTGACAATGCACCGTCATAATATTAATCTTTTTAAATAGTTCCCTAAGAGATTCGCAACGACGTAGATTGTAAATGGCCCTGACAGCTTTCTTTTGCAAAATGAAAATGGATTCAATGTCAGCAGCCCGACCCCACAATAAAATGCCATATGACATAATGCTGTGGAAGTAGCTAAAATAGACCAAACGCGTGGTTTCTACATCTGTTAACTGTCTTATCTTCCTAACAGCATAAGCGGCCGAGCTTAAGGGGACTACATGACCTAAATGCAAATTTATAATGCCTAAAAATATATGATCCCCTGCAGTAACCAAAATCAGAACAATATATGACATTCTTCTGAATATATGCTAGTTAGATAGTGGTGCCGATTCTCTTGTCACAAAATTCTCTAAACTAGACTAAAAATCACTAAAATTTTGTTTAGTTCTGTCAAAAGACGATTTCTCATTCTGAAATAGACTAAAGTGACACAACTTAACTATATTTTAGTTTGACAGCACCAAGATGGTACAGAATAATTAGTTTAGTGAAAATGGCAATTTTGCTATTCTGAATTTGACGTTTTTAACCTAAAATTTTGGTTGTGTTAACTAAATCTGGCTATTTTTAATCGCGATTAAAAAGGTGTGGAATAAAATTAGTTGTCATGAACTAAGATTCACCACAACACCTCGAATTCAGGGGCAAAAACAGTACTGTATTTTTTTTTAATTTTGCTTATATCTCGAAAACGGTGTGTCCTATCGTAAAAATAATGAAAATTTCGACCCCCTTTATGAAACCTTTAAACCCATATAACTCTACACGAAGGTATTTTATTTTTAAAAAAAAATCCGTACAAAAAGTGAAAAATTCCTTAAAAAACACGCCGAGGCTGCCACCCATGCGCGCCTCCAGCTCTAAAAAAAAATCACGTGGTAGGGCAAACAAGTAGGTACCATGTGGAGTCGCGATTGTCAAATTAAATTTTAGTTGCGTCAACATGATTTTTAAATTTAGAGATATTTTATTGCAGAATAGCTCTAAGATTCTCATAGCCAAAAGTAAGGAATTTTAGTGATAGTTTAGTTAGTTTAGTTCGGTGTACAAGAGAATCGGCACCAGTGTGTTGAAAACATAATACACTTAACTTGATATGATAGAAAAAATCACGAAGATACCTCTCTCTATTCTTTCAACGATTGAAAACCATATTAATATACATACAAAAATTCAGTTTTTTTGACAGATTATTCTACAAGTAAAATACTAACGTGATAGTGTTTTAATTTTTTAGTCCAATTAATAGATTATTTGTAAATCCATAAATGCTTCATATTTTGCAATAAATTACCAGCGTTGTCATCTCGCGTCTCTTTCTTTTCTATGCAATCCGACAGTGACCGCGCTTTAGCTCTTGTTAGCCTCTTAACCGCCCCGCAAGTGATTTTATATGGGGTCCCTATTGTAATTTCTCGTCTAGCGTGATTCCCAGGAAAACCGTCGGATTAACAAATTCTAGTTTTTCTCCATTCAATATGATGTCACATTCGCAACTTCTAATATTTGGTAATTGAAATCTAATGCATTTGATTTTTTTTTCATTTAGTACCAAATTATTTACTATAAACCACTCTTGGACCTGAAGAATAGAGTTATTCACGTCGTCAAGATTTTGTGACCGTCGGCATACTTTAAAAATCAATGATGTGTCATCTGCAAATAACACTATCTTCGGTTGGTTCTGCAGTAATTGGGGTAAATCATTGATGTAAACTAAAAAGAGGAATGGACCCAATATCAAACCTTGAGGTACGCCCGTTGACATTTCCGACCCTAAAGAGCACGATTTTACTAAAGTCTTCTAGAAACTTATCTAATGAATTTTTATATTTTTGTTACATTTCATTGCAACTGTAATTACCTCTATTAAAACTATGGTTCGATATTGTACAAAATCTCAAATAAACTACTTTCATCTTATTTATTTCAAACTGTATGCGTTTGAAATAAATAAGACGAAAGTAGTTTATTCTGTATTGAAAAAGGAACTATTGTGATAATAATTAAGACGTGATTGCTATAGGAGACTCTATATTGTATTCTCTAATTATAATATTTACTTTCACAAAGGAAGACTTTATAATTGTTTCCTGATCCATAAAGTTAAGTACTTATTTTAATTTTAGTAATTAATAAAAAAATATTTAACATATCATCTGCTGACAGTACTTTTAAGCTGAACTGACTTTTAATTGAGTTTATTAAGATAAAAATAAATCGGGGTACTCCGAGATGGGGGCCTCGGGGATCGGGATACTCAGGGAGTAACCCGCGGGTCGCACCGCGCTTTTTTGTATCGAAATGTGATCTGCTGCGGCCCGTTGCGGCTGTAATGAGCACTTGACTTTGTACTCCATAAACGTCTTTTTAATACGCTTTTATTAGCTTCATACGTATGTTAGTATGTAACGGAATCTTCGAACATGATTTTGACCCCCTTCAAAACGTTGGATTAACTCGAAATTTTGCATACTTATTAAGGACCGATGACAATTCAATATTTTAAACAGTTTGACCCCGTTATCCTTACTAGGATAGTCAGGATTAGCGAATTTTTGTTTTCCTGATGAAAATTCAACTAAAAAATGAAAAATAAATAATAGTCTAAAAAAACTAAAAAAATACGCTTTTATAGAAAATCCGACTAAAAAATAGAAAATAAATTTTAATAAATTTGATTTAAAAAAAATTGTGTAAGAAATAATGATTATATTGTAAAAAAAAGCGTGGGGTGCTTTTCAGGATATTATCAAAATAACCCTTCTACTCATATCTGTTCATAAAATATTTATAACTATTGATACCATGCACCCCACGCTTTTTTTACAATAACATTTTTTCTTACACATTTTTTTTTAAATCAAATTTATTAAAATTTATTTTGTATTTTTTTGTTGCATTTTCTCTATAAGCGTATTTTTTTTAGTTTTTTTAAACTATTATTTATTGTGATATTCCCTAGTAACTGTGAGAATGTAGGTTGATCACAATTTTATCTTAACTTAACCCATTTGGTCGGGGTGCCCTAGATTAGTTTTAAACCACTTTTAAAGTACCATTTTTAAGTATACTAACATACATATGGATCACCGTGTCTGTCTTAAATAAATAAATAAAATTAAAAAGACCAGAAAGTTAAAAGATGATCCGCAGCGGTCTTGATTACAAAGGGGTCAATGTCTATTCAGCAATAAAAAAAGGGGAAGTACCAAAGCACCTATAGATGTAAGTAGTAGACGTGTGATACAGTCATTGTAAGTGCAGTGGAGGTATAATTATTCATAAGTATTACTTAGATAACAATCGGTCATATAGGTACCGAGTAATGTTATTACTACTTGAATGTGCCCTGGCGGAGAGTATGTCATGCCCACTCAAATGTCTCACTGGTGGTGGCGTGTGTGTTGGATCATTAAGTTCCCTTCAAAATGGTTGAGCTGAATGGTGCTAATCCATACGTCATGTTCGTGAACGGGCGCCGCCGTCAGTAGGGACTGATCATCTCTTAGCTGCCACGGCTTATTTTAATTTCTGAATTGTTTGTGTTTTTTGTTTTTTATCATTTTTATTACGGATGCTTTTAACGTGCACGTCTTTCTACATCGTTGTCACATGTATAATTTCAACATGAATAATGTAACAAATTTTGTGTAACAATATTTTGATTTAAAAGAGTGTCCGTGGAGTTTCTTGCCAGTTCTTCTCTATAGGTACCTACTACGCTTTGGAACGGGCAACTACCTTCATCTCTCTGGCTGACCGACCCCTTGACAATTCAAAAGTGCCTGTAATTGGTTTATTTGAAATAAATTCTTTAAGTTTGAGTTATCGTACAATATTATCATATAATTATGGATATATTAGTAGTAGTCAATATTATGTATTACATACACACACACACACACACACACACACACACACACACACACAACACACACAAAATACAGCACACTAACGCAAACACACAAACACCACACAAGGGCATGGACTAAATTCCCTTCCTATTTTTTTTTTAAATTTTATAGCAAAACCTTTAGTGTTCCACAAATGGGTGAAGACTCCTGTAACACAGGTACCACCCAGCTCAGAATCTAGGGCTTGAATTGAAAATGTAACACCCTTCTTTAAGTCAATAAAACATTTTTTAAACATTTTTATATCACAGAGCAATTTAAAAAAAAAGTGGCACTGTTTTTTCAAAATAACTTCAGTTGTAGGTACTATGTTACAGCCTTATCACTATCAGTATCACACATGGGCGGATAGTATATTTTTTCGCATCGTGGTTCAACACGTTCGTTTTTATTTGCTTAGATGTCCCTTATTTCTAAGTTGTGAATATATTCTACTTGGCTGAATTTATATCCGGTTTCTGAATCGACAATTTGAAGTTTACAAATTGTCAAATTCTACTTTAGCATTAGGCTTAAGATGATTCTTTCAATGTAGCTCGCGTAATTCAAAATTTCTTACGTTTTTTGCATGCACGAGATTCTCGTGTATGAGAAGTGTGGCCATTAAGCACTGGGCCATCACCGGAATCATTAAGCTTTACGTACTGCAGTATTTTTATCTCACGAAATGACACGCGCTTTAATTGCTGTTACCAAGAGCACAAACATTCTGTGAATGTGTGTGTAAGCGCAGGAGCTCTCGGTACCGTCCGAGACAATGGCAAAGTCGGATGTGTGTGTGTGTGTGCGTGTGTGCGTTATGTGCTGACGCTACTCATATTCACGCACACATTTACAGAGTGCTTGTACACTTTGTTACCACAAGAAAAGCACGTGTCGCTTCGTAAGATAAAATACTAATAGTACCGTATCATTTTTACGACTAATTACTTATAACTCGAAAGGTTTAGGTAGTTAAATAAAGGTAAACAAAAAAAACTACGTGACTCATAGATGTTAAACCTTTTATTTCAAATGATAAAATCATAATATTTTGAGTCCCATAATAATAGGCTCTATTCTGAATCTGAATTTGAGGAACTATCTGTGACATTAATAATAAAGCGTTCAGTGGTATCATCAATTATTTTGTTTAATTTAAACATTTTCAGTTCTTCTTTATTACATGACCCTCGCAAATTTTCCAATTCTCAGCTGTCACATTAGCTAAAGCCTCTGGCAAAAGGATGTTTAGGTCAGACATTTTAAAAGTTTTATTTTTCTCGGCTTTAAACCCTTTACCTTGAGCCTTGAGCTTGGGCAATTGAATTGCGCTCAAAATGGTATGGTGGCAGCCGCAATACAGTGACAGCATAAACTTTTTTTTCTTTCTAATTCATCCACAACTTATAAGGCATCTGGTTAACCGACTAAACGTAATACCTGCTACTTCAGTTGCCATACTACGTTACAGGTGTACTCTTCAATTTAGCAACGTTATCTAATGCGTTGTATTTTCTAAAAGGTTTAGGGAACCTGTCTTTTGGGGCTCTTTACAATAGACAGATTACAAAATATTATACTATTTTTTAAATCGAACAAATAAATTGAGCTCAAGCAATTACATGTACGAAGAGTATAGTTTACGAATAAATGATAAAGTTTAACATACATTAATGAAAGAGGAAACTATCGCATAAATCACAAATAACTTTAATTTTGTTGTAACGTATTTTTTAACAAGAAAGTGTCAACTATAAAAAACCCTTTTTACGATTTGTTTACCTTTATTTAACTACCTACACCTTTCGAGTATAGGTACGTTATTTCCATCACTTGTATAAAAATGGTAGTTCGAAGAGGTGACATGCACCCGCTATGTGGGAATAGAATTTGTTTGAAAATTGCTAAACATTATCGCCCCTCGACAAGGAAGTACATATTATATATATATTTACGGTATGTACAGTCACCAAAAGAGATAAGTTACCAGGGTCGTCGATATAGTTGAAGTTTTGTAAGAAACCGATGTATATTTTCAAATGAAATTTAATTTGATAAATTAACTCTTTGTTTTCTATTAATTAGGTTAATATTAATTCGAATATATCCATCGGTTTCTTACTAAACTTCAACTACTTATATCCGACGACCTAAGTTACTTATCAGATTTTGTGACCGTACATAATATGCACTTTTTTTGTTATGTAAAATTTTAGATTCAAAAATTTTCTACAAAAATCTAAAAAATAAAAACAACTTTATTTTAAACTAGGGTCGATTCCCTACATGCATGATAAGATAACAGTACCTAAGTACTATTATCAATTTATCATACATGTAGGGAATAATCGAGTAGGAAGCTTTATATTTTCTTTGTTGTGAATCCAAACAGCAGCCTTATTACGTAACCCGCTATCTATCACAATCTGAATCATACTGAAGCCTATTACTAATCCATTGCTTCATATGTACGAAAAAAAACCTGCCAAATAAATTAATGTTCTTGAACCGTCAAAGGGAAAGCCATTCCTACTGTTAGTGTGTTACGTAATTAGCCCACAGGAGTACTTTACTTTAATTTTAGAATAGTCCGAGAACTAGAGGTCCGACTCACTTTTGTGTGTACGGGAAACATGTTAGGAAATCACAAATGCGTCTATCTTAAATGGTGTTTACTAGCGACTATCTTAATGATTCTTACGCTGAAATGGAGATAACGATGCAACATCCTGCCCGCCAAAGAAACGACAAGGCTCTTTAAAATAACGGTTAGTGGACCGTATACACGCCATATTGAAAAATTTAACTTGATAAGCAATATGTAAGGTTTCCAATTATCAAATTCGAACATAAATTATTGTAACTACGGTGTTATAAACAATACTGCCGTCATGCTAATTTTAAATGAGGTTTGACAAATGTATACAATATTGTTATCGATCGGTTAGTGTCAACAGCTGCACCCTAATTGTGTAACACACTCTATCAATCACAATTTGAATAATTTTGAAGCCTATTGAGCTAATGAATTGCTTCATAATTTTCGGAAAATTTGTCTGCTCAACAACAATCTAAATAACGCAATGAATTTTGTTGAACTGTCAAAATGAAAGCCATTGCTACTATTAGTGTGTTACGCAATTACCCCGCAGGTAAGGGGCATTTCATGACAGATCTCTTCACAATGCTATTGCCAGAGCTAACGTATACACGTGAGGCCATCATGACGGATGCTTGTTTTCAATTCGACCTAATATCCATTTCTCCACCGGTACGTAATCCATCAGTTTTGATTAGAACTATGCCACCAACAGTGAATTCTTGTTTATCTAATGGCAGACAGGACGCTGTTGAAGACTTGTTAAATAATCGTCTTGCCATCGTCCCCAGATAAGGCAGGCACGACGATTGGGGCTTCATGTATAGAGAAAAGACCTGGCGTGAGGGGTTCTGTAAAATCTGCGTCTGAGTCATCAATAGGACATAGTGGTCTAGAATTAAGACACGCCTCTATTTGACACAGCAGTGTCGCCAATTCTTTGAAAGTGAGGTTTGTTACCAGCAGGCGTTTTAGATGAGTCTTTAGGGACTTATACCAGCCTCCCAGAGACCTCCAAAGTTAGGACTGTAAGCTCATATAAAATGCCAATGTGTACCTTCCAAAGCCAACTTGTGTGCAATGTCTTTCTCAAAATTCAAGTTAGCTTCTTGCCACGCTTCAGCTAAATCCTTTTCTGCACCAACAAAGTTTCTCCCTTGGTCGCTCCATATGTGGCTGTATTTACTTTTTTTCTTTTTTTCTTCACAAAGCGGTAGTGTACAGCAATAAATCCTTCTGTGTGCGTCCTTCTACCAGTTCAAGGTATATTGCTTTTGTAGACATACTAACAAAGCAATGTATGCTTTTCAAGTTTTCATGGCTCTTCCTTTGATATTAATATTTGAAATGGACCGGCATAATCTACGCCGCTGTATAGAAAGGCTCCATTAGAGGTTACTCTTTCCTATGGCAGATCTCCCATAACCTGAATTCGTGCATTAATTTATTGCTTTGCACACAGTAGACATTTACGGTTGAAGTTTTTTATTAATCCCTTACCTCGAATGATCTAATACTTACTAAAAGCGTAAAACACATAACTTTGACTGAACACCACCGTGCAGTGTTTGAGCATTCAATGAGCATCTGCTATGAGTAAAGTAATTAAATTGTTGTTAAGTCCTAATATTATAAAATACTTGCATGTCGAAGACGACTGGCCACCCTGAGGATTCCTTTTGTCTTTGACTAAGGATAATTAGCAAACTAAGATAATTAGATATTGAGATTAATTAATTAATTAGTCAAATTACCCACATCATTGGTTAATCACCCTCATACCGAGAATACATTGAACACCCCTCGTTACACCAAACCACTGTTAAGTTCAATAGTTTATTTATGGAATCAGTTTAAAGTTATGTTTGTTTAATTATCTGTGCCGCACACTAGTCAAACATCGCTAATGAGACACAATTGCTTATGTATTGATAAAGCCATCTAGCGGGCCATTATCGATCGCCCCGCCCATGAGCGCGTGACGGAGTTTTACTTACTACTGAATTGATTTATTATTAATTAGGTACGCATAAACGTACTTTTGCTATATGAGCATTATTGACTGAATGGATTTCGATAAAATTTGCCAAGGAGATAGGAGCGGGAGCATGGGGAGCTACATTTGTCCCGGTAGCACGTTCCCGTCGAATAGTTTCCGACATCCACGCGGGCGAAGCCGCGGGCAGAAGCAAGTAAGATATTAGTCTTCATAAATATAAAACTCCTCATTAGCAAAATATGGTAATATTGCCTTTTGTTCCTTCGGCGTAATTTTAACCCAAAAATTATGAGCGGTTTTGAATATAGACCAACAATCTTCTATCGCCTTTATACGGGTTTCAATATAATTATTCTTTAGTTGATCGTGATTTCGAGCATTTCTTGAGATTAACTTGAGCTTTTTGCGATAATGCCTCGATATCCGTGTGCAGTATCTTCTCATACATTAAATAATTCCTTCGTGGTAGTCACCATTACAAATCCTTATCGCTCAGGAATGCGGTTTCCTTTTGTTCTCGCAAGCGGGCTGTTCGACACGTGCGCTCAGGTAACTGGTAATTGATCCGGCGACATATGGACCCTAGGTTGTTGTAATTTAGGTTCAGTTTTGTGTATACGGGAAACTTGTTAGACAATCACAAATGCGTCTGTCTTCAATGGTGTTTCTTAGCGACTACCTCCAAGTTTCTTTTTTATAGCTTTTCACAGGTCAACGTAGGAGGTTATCAGCTGCTTAACCTCAATAAGTTAAGACCTCCAACCAGGGCATAAAACTTGCAAACTAAGCGACTACACGAGGGCACCCCCTCTAGGGTACGGACCTCGGCTTATGACGTCGCTGGGGGAGGGCAGCAAGGGACTAGCTGGATCGGATCAAGTTTAATTTAGGACGAATTTAAAGCTACATGTTCAGCAGCGCGGGCTGGTTCATGCAACTCTCCTGGAGGAGGGATATAGCGTCATCGGGAATGGTGAGAGTATGCCTTTGTCGGCGAATTTTGGTAATGCAGGAGGGAGTGTATCGGGCAGCCGCCGCAATCAGGGGATTGCGGTGTTTTAATATCAGTATAAGAAAACGCCCTTCTCCAGATACAGAAATGTTTTCGTATGTGTAGATCGACGAAGTAGATACTCTCTGCTATCACTGTATGGTCCAGGGTCCTTCAATACAGTGAACGTGTAGTATCTGGCCTCATACCAAAACGAGATTCGTCAGAAAAAACTTTTTTCCAAAAAAAACAACCGGCTTCAAAAAAAAAACACTACAAAGTGAAAAATAACTTTAATTTCGGAAGTCGGTGTCTTTGTATTTGTATTTTGTTTTTTGCCACCGACTTCCGAAATTAAAGTTATTTTTCACTTTGTAGTGTTTTTTTTTAAAGTCGGTTGTTTTTTATGGAAAAAAGTTTTTATTTTTCACTTTTCAGTGAGTCAGATATTAATAATTCTAAGTTACAATAGCCTAATATCAACTGCTCATCATATTTTATAAAATATTCCTTTTCCCGACGCAGGGACGTTAATTGTTGAGGAGTTCTCCTGTTAAGAACCAAAACCACTGGAGCTGATGGTGAAGCCACCATCAGCTCCATTTCACCATATCAATTGTGACGAGCATAAAATTGATTGGCAACCATATTAAAATCAAATCGCTACCCGTGAAATACTTATTATTGAGAAGTTCCGGTGGCCACCTCTGATCTTCATCATCAGTTCCACTTTACCAAATGGTGCTTTCCAAAAGCAAATGCACGAGTTACTATAAAAAGTACCAAAATCGTTATACGTGTGCCTATAAAATTTGAGGATTTCCCTCGATTTCCATGGGATCCCCTCATCAGATTTTGACTTAGTGACAATGGGACCACCTCGAGAACATACCCTTTCAAACCGAAAAAATATTTTTTGAAATCGGTCCACAATTGACGGAGAAATCGGTGAACACACATAAAAAAAAAACTTACATACAATCGAACATATAACCTCCTCCTTTTTGGAAGTCGGTTAAAAAATACACAAAACACCGCTCTTCTTCTGCCCAATTTCAGTGTCCACGAGCCCATTGTAAACGGGCCCTGCGATTGTGGGGCTCAATAGGTGGTACACGTAGCGGCATTCAGTAACTGAGATTGACTTCATGCAAGCAATTTCCTATGGTTTGTTCGCTTATTAACATCCCTGAAGAGCTATGAAGCCTCGTAACCAACATCATCCCCCTCATTGTACAATTTCGTCGAGCAGTGATTTGTGTGTAACGATCTTTTCTGCGTAGTGCCCAGAGCGATTGCCACAGCACGGTGCCAAGAATCAGCTTCCAACATTCCTACGGCTCCGGTCATTTCTTCTCGGCACAAATGACGTCTTCACTCTATAATATCTTTATTTTGTATTGATTCCACTCAGAGGTACCACGGCATGGATAATTTAGCTGACCGACCCCGCAGTGGTCGCCCAACTGTTCTGACTGCTGGTCAGAAGCGCTATATCAGATTTCTGGCAGCCCGTGACCCAACAATCAACGCTACATAAATAAAAACAAAAGTGCGGGCCGCCTCTGGACATGAAGTTAGCACTCACACCATTCGGAATTGCTTACACCAGGCTGGACTACGAGCACGGTGGTCTTGGTGAGCAGCTCTGAATTCACGGCAACGTCAGCGAGGGAGATTGCAGTAGGCTAGGCTTCGGCAAAATGAAGAAGATGAGGAGGAAAATATTTGGCAAAACTGTCTCTTCGTTGACGAATCGCGAATCAGTACTCATCGAGATAACCGAAGTTTCCGTGTCTGGAGAAGCCACTGAAACCGTTCCGTTCAGCAAGGCGGGAAATCGGTGTCCTTTTGGGGTGGAATTATGATTGTAGCTAGAACGCCTTTGATCCCGTATCGAGGCTCCATGACGGCAGATAAGTACAAAACAGTCGCTATTGATGGAATTGTCAGACCATTCAGAGTAAACCATGGGCACGAATTCGTACTGGTCGATGATAATGCGAGAATACGACATCACAAGGTTAGCCTGGCCTGCCGGCTCGCCTGACTTAAACCCAATAGAGCACGCGTGGGATGCTCTTAAGCGAGCTTTTTGGAACCGTCAGCAACTTCCCCAGACAGTGCCAGAGATCAGGGAAGCCGCTATTCAAGAATGGGACAGGTTACCACAAGAAATGCTGGATAACTTGATCCTCAGCATGCCCAGGAGGATCACCGCATATGTGCGATTGTATTAAATAAAAACTTTCTATGAATCTCTTCTCCTCTTCTTTCTTTTTCTTCTCTGCTTCTTAAATTGTTGTTTATGTTTGGTTAAACGATCTTTTTTTTTCCATCAAATTTCTATTACAATTACATTAGGATTGAATTACCGGTAAAACGGGGTGAATAGGAACGTAGGGGTGAATCGTAACGAAACTTTAAAAGGGAATTTTAACATTTAAATAATATAATTTGTTGCCAATAGGGACACGTAATCGGTAATTATAATACATTAATTCAGTGATCGGAGTAGGTAGATTGAACTGGGGTCATTGATCCGAAACGTATATATTACTATGGACATTCCTCCGGAATTGGTGGATTATTAAAAAAAAACCGGAACTTATGTAGGAATTGTATTCTGCCAGAGTGGAAGGAGTCATTTGATGATTTGCCATCCTCAAAAAAAAGGTAGGAATTGTAATAAAATGAGCAATTTTATTCTTTATTATTCTTCCTATTTTTTTTTTTGTCACGATTTGACAAAACCCAACGACCAATCAGAACAAAGGATCATGGGTGGTACAATAACCGGTTATCAGAACAATGCGTACGCCCGCCGGAAATACTAAATCCGGAAATACCGGAATTACTTTCCGGAAAAATGGCTTATCCATGTTATTCTTTCTGTGTGCATTTATGATACAAGTACTAAAAATCAATCTACCTACTCCGATCACTGTACATTATACACGTTAGAGTCCTTTTTGGCGACAGACTATAATATTTCAATGTTAAAATCCCTTTTAAAGTTTCGTCACGATGCACCCCTGCGTTCCTATTCACCCGTTTTACGGTACTCCATTTTTGTTATTAAAAAATAAAATAAAGTTTTATTTTTAACCGACTTCAAAAAAGGAGGAGGTTTCTCAATTCGACCGTACATACCGCACTGATAATACAATACTGTTGTAACTCAAAATGTTTTTTTTTTTCAGAATCGACGAAAAAGTGATTATTCACTTCATTATTTCTTTTAATATGATGTTATCTGAAATTTTACATATTTTGAGTTACAACAGTATTGTTCAATCAGTGCGATATGCTTGTTTTTTTTTTATTTCAAACAGTGTTTTTCTATTTAAAAAAAAGTTGTAACGTAAACACTATTTCTTGATTTTTGTTTTTTAAATATATCAGCTTTTGCTAGTGATCACCAACTTTTTTTGATGTGTGTAGGTATTTTGCTCGCTTCTCCCAAGGGATCGGCTTGGGTCAGTGGGTCGTCTTAGGGGCGGAGTTACTGAGTGCCATAAATATTAATCGAAATTCTTACGCAGCTACTTAAATATACGAAATGAAGCTAACGACGTAAAACTTTCTTTTTTTTTTCAGGACCCTTTTGTACTAAATCGGTTGTGTTTTTACTGTTTTATATTTTTTTAATAAAAAAAAATACAATTTAAAGTTGAATGCTAAATTTGATTTGCGCTACAACTCCACATACATATACTAGAAAGGTTTAGGTGGTTAAATAAAGGTAAACAAATCGTAAAAAGAGTTTTTTATAGTTGACACTTTCTTGTTTAAAAATATGTTACAACAAAACTAAATTTATTTTCGATTTATACGATAGTTTCCTCTTTTATTAATGTATGTTGAACTTTATCATTTATTCGTAAACTACTCTTCGTAGATGTAATTGCTTGAGTACAATTTTTTTGGTGTGGTTTATAAAATAGAAAAATATTTTACAATCTGTCTATTGTAAAGAGCCCAAAAAGACAGGTTCCGTAAACCTTTTAGAAAATACAACGAATATAACGTTGCTAACTTGAAGAGTACTCTTGGGACGTAGTATGGCAACTGAAGTAGCAGGTATTAAGTTTAGTCGGTTACCCAGACGCCTTTGATAACACTCTCGACATTTGCGATGTTGCGTGTGCGTTTCGATTTTGTTAATATAGCTTGTTTCTTTTTTTATTTTTTTATTTACTTATTGTAATATTTTGTTATTTATCGTTATTGGTTTTTAAATTCGTATGGTTGAAAAATAAGTGAACCCGAGCCTGGTACTAGCCAGACCAACTCCGTACTCTCATTTCCATCACCGAAGAAAAAACGCTTCAAAACAGAACCTCTTTCATCCTCTGAGAAACACACATTGATAAATGTGTTTAAATAAGTATGTAGAAGAAACATGGCTCAAAGAGTGTTATCCGTTGAAAACAGACATAGTTTCAAGACATGATATTTCAAGACATGGGCTCAAGTTAAGGGGTATTTAGCCGAGAAAAATAAAACTTTTGAAATGGCTGACCCAAAAATTCTTTTGCCAGAGGCTTTAGCTAATGTGACTGCTGATAATTGGAAAACTTCCGAGGGTCATGTAATAAAAGAAGAACAGAAAATGTTTAAATTAGACAAAATAATTGATGATACCACTGAACGCTTTATTATTAATGTGACAGATAGTTCCTCAGATTCAGATTCAGAATAGAACAGATTTTAACATTTGAAATAAAAGGTTTAGCATCGATGATTCACGTGGTTTTTGTTGTTTACGTTTATTTAACTACCTAAACCTTTCGAGTATAGTATAATCACGCCGGTTTTTCCCGAGAGCGATCCTATTGTCAATTATTATAACCAGGCATAAATTCAGACTCCAGGCTGATACCGAAAATCTGAATATCGGTCACGGCGGCCAATTTCAGCGGAGACGAGCCCAGTACGCAGGAGATATTTTTATAGTGCACAAGTTTGTGCACAAACACAGGTTACTCTCATCATCAAATAGGACGGCAGTCCAACACGACCGGGGAGAGACCAGGCGCAGGAGCAACGGCTTTCCAGCCTCTCCGAGACACGTTCAATATGTTAAGAAAATGGTCACCCATCCAAAGCATGACCGCGGCGAGTGCAGCTTAACCTCGCAGTTAGTGCAGGTCACTACGTAGCCACGAGCCCTTCAACATGCAGTAAGCTAATCTGTAGGTACTTACTGTGATGGGACCACCGGTCTTTTAGATTGCTGGGCCCCCATTTTTAAATTGTAATAAAAACTTCAACTGTGACAAATTAAACAAATATTCAACACTTCCTCCATAATATAGAATCACTACTGAGGCTGGCATGAATCGGTGACACGGTATTTAATGCTGAGACGCTTAAACAACTCGATTTTCACTTAACGAACAAATTATTCCTAAGTACCTCCACAAAGTGGATGCGATGCATAATATGCCTCGGTCATAGACAAGACCATGGAGCCCCACTACTTAATTCTAGGGTTGTGAAAGTGTCGATAATGAACAGTATCGACTTATTAATTTATTTTATAGACAAGGGATAAGCCGGAAGAATTTTAGTAGCTATCGATTTTTTTTCTTCTTTTGAAACTGATCCGATGACGACTTTAATTTTATTCTGCCAGCATCATGTATGGCCTGTCCTAAAAGTATCTGATGAAAACGTAAACAATATTAAAAAAATTGTTGGAAAAAGGGGTGAGATAAAAAGTTGAAACCTTCTAAATACAGATGAATGTATTACTAATTCCCTTTAGTGAGTGATTGGGTAAGAATTATAACCTTATCAGGGTGAGTTGACACTTTCATCAGAAACTTTTAGAACAGACATTAGTGATGACAGTGCTCGGAAAAAAAACTTTTTTAAATTTCTTTTTCAGGCATGACGTTCATGTTTTTTTACAAACTTCTTACTGTGTTTATACAGTGATAAATAAACCTACAAACATCCAGTGTGAAACAATAGAATACCTACTGGGAACGCTATCTTTGGGCGGTAAAAAATGGTTATAAAAATATTCGCCTCACCTTAAAAGGATTTTTATGATAACTATTTTAATATCTACTAGGTACGGTCAATCGCACATTAGCAATTTGACATTGACAGTAAGGATGATCTTCGTAGTGTTACCACTGACGAACACTTGGCTGTACCAACCTAAAATTTCTACCCTTATTATTTCTCACGAAACTTATTTTATCGTAACAGTCACCTTCAAGCTTTTTGTATCGATAGTAAAGGGATCACGACTACAGCACTAATTGCTTATGTTGGGTGAATCCCGTGAATTTGTCCCGTGTTTACCTACCATAAACAACCATTCACATATCAAGGCTTCACTAATGATGACTAATGATGAGACAAAAAGGGGGAAAACAACTGTCAAAATGGCGCTGTCGTAGCTAGTTCCTAAAACAAGATAATAATGCAAAGCATGAGGTGTATTAATTTATTTTTTGCGAAAATGGCTTATTGTTGTGTTCCTAAATGCTCGGAAATTGGAGTCTATTATTATCCGAAAGATCCTAAACTTAGATTGTGGCTTAAAGCTATTCCTAGAGAATTATTTTAATTAAACAGAATTCGAGGTTATGTCGGAAACATTTTGATAAAAGCATAGATGTTTATGTAACTTCAATGGATGAAAGTGATTATGAAGAAATAAGCAATATTAGAGGTTTTTAATTTTATCACTTTCCATGTCGAATAAATATTGATTTAAAATATTGAAAATACTACCGACACAAAATAAATACCTTTGCACCGTCCTCATTAAGAGCCAACCTTGGTCTCAATACGCCCTTGAATCGATTAATGGCTTATTATAATAAAATAGATCTGTAACAATATAAATTATATCAAGATCTTACTAGTACTTTTTGAGTTATCCTTAATAATGCGTATTTTTTTCCACTAAGCTTATATGTAGGGTTCATAATTTCCTGTCACTGTTATTTACATATCAAGTAGTGGTATACGAATTTGTGTGGGGTAGGTACCACAACTAAAAAGTGAAAAATAAAAACTTTTTTACAAACAAACAACCGACTTCCAAAAATTACACTAAAAAGAGTGAAAAATAACTTTAATTTCGGAAGTCTGTGGCAAAAAACGAAAATCCAAAAACCAAGGACACCGACTTCGGCAATGAAAATTGTTTTTCACTTTTTTTTATTGTTTACCACATATTTATGCCAGCCACTTTAATAATTTTGGAATGTTCTCTTAATGCACTTGTTAGAAAGTGGATGAAACACTACATTTATAGGTATTGGCATCCACTTAATTAGTAAGCTTTGAGTGTTAGAATGGCTAGTTATTTAATATGTAAGAAAGTATCTATGATTATGGTGTGTCGGGAAGGGATTTTATGAAGAAAAGCACAGAAAGACAAGACCAGGCATTTATTTCAATTAGGCTTGTCAATAAATATATGTAGGTAACGTTAGTGAGAAAGCTATTATCCGTTCCAAAACTAGGTCTTCATGGAGAAGAAGGATAAGAAACTCCATGGCAGCTTGTTTTAGTCTTTTGTCAACACATTTTCACATTATCATATTATTATTATTGTTAACACAAGGTCCGTTGCTCAAAGTTAGCAACTTCGTCAATGTAAAGAAAGAACATGAATATTCCATAATTCGATTTAACACACATAAGCAATATTAACTATATGTATAACACATTACATAACAACATAGATCAGCAATACTAATCAATATTATTATATCAATTATATACATAACTTACATGAACATTGTAGTCAGACGATCTTTCACTAGAAGTGATAATATGATGATCATAATTCAATCCATTTTACAATATAGGAAGAACTTCGCTATGCAGCGTGATTTCCATACATTGGCTTTTAACAAGTTAATATTATGGACAATGGACACCACTCAGGATCTGTGAGTCTGTCCTTTCTCGTCAAACCATCCGAACCAACATCCCCTTCAAAATTGGCGGTAACTCATTAAAATCCCTCCATAATACCAGTCAATACCACAAACATTGCCGCCCATTCTGCCGCCTTTTTAGACCAATCAGAGATGGTTGTACATAATTGCTTAATATCTTCTAATAAAGGTTTTAATTAACAAATCTAGTATAGTGGAACTATTTTAAAACTTCATAAGATTATTTAGCAATTTAGTATGTATTTATTTGTAATCTTTAAGTAAAATCTTATATTATATTACCATCATCTTTAAGATCTGAGAATCGTCTATAACAACTTGTTACTTTTAAATTGCAATATTAAATCATGAGAAATATTACTAGTATCATATTAATTATTATTTAATCATTTATTTTAATACTAAGATAATATACATTTGTTTTGATTAAGTAAAACCACCAAACATAACTTGTTTGAAAACTCTAGAATCGTTGTTTGTGAAGCGACCTTTTAAGTCAGAATAAATACCATTTACATTAAATACTTCTATCTATGAAATATCAATTAAATAAATGCTAATAACATATATTTTAAATTAAGACCTTCCTATTTATAAAATAATAATTTACGTTTAATAAAATATAGTTGAAATGGAACGTTTCCATACGTCAATGTCTTTGTCATCTGACAGCTGACGTTCTTATTGTGATTCTAGATTAGAGATCATTAAACAACATCAATATTTGTGATCAATAATCAATCAGTTATTCGCCTATAAATATGAATACTCTCACACACTCGTTATCGCGTTCTACCGTTTTGAATTTTGAATTTAAATTTTACTGTTTATTTTTTAATTTTAATCATAATGTTTTAATTTTATTTTTGATTCTAATTTCGATTATGATTTTGTTTTTTACTCAGTGTTTTGTTTTTGTTTCTATTTAAGTGTGTACGCCTATAGGTATGTGACTAATTCACCATAACTCAATGCATATGTTATTTTTTATTATATTAATGTTACTAGTGAATAGGTCGTTAGTGTACTCGTACCTTTCAAATAAAATAATATAACGAAATAGTGTAAACAAACCACCCCTCTTCTTATAAATTATCTATTTCTTGCCTGTTATCTGTTTATCCGTTTACCAAGATTTTTAAATTAAATAACATGGTTTAATAACCGCACAGATATCAAGTACAGCAATTTGAGTTTGACAGCTGTTTGTTTTTTTTTGTTGTAAATAACAAAGGCTTGTGTTTAAGCGCCTACGCGAAAAGTACCTATTTTACAACCAAAAAATTAGAAATACTCACCAA
Organism: Griposia aprilina; assembly: GCA_916610205.1. Classification (NCBI taxonomy): domain Eukaryota; kingdom Metazoa; phylum Arthropoda; class Insecta; order Lepidoptera; family Noctuidae; genus Griposia; species Griposia aprilina. The sequence goes on along the minus strand of OU744300.1, from coordinate 2,699,154 downwards.
ATTGTGTCCACCAGAATGGATAAATGCTCACCAAATTGTGTTTCATAAAGTATTGTAGAAATTAACCTATTTTCCTTTTTGGGATTCCGTACCTCACGAGGAAAAAACTGAACCCTTATAGGATCACTTTGTTGTCCGTCTATCTGTCTGTCAAGACCCTTTTTCTCAGGAACGCGTGGAGGTATCAAGCTGAAATTCATATCAAATACTCAAGTCTACTGTCCCTTAGAGCTGTGAAAAAATCAATCTTCGAAGCCAACGCAATCAAAAGATACAGCCGTTAATGCTGCAAACTTTCAACACTCGCAAGGGAATCAAAACCTACAGGGTACTTCCCGTGAACTTAGAAGCTTGAAATTTGGTACGAAGCAACGTCTTATAGCACAAATAAAGGAAAAATCGCGAAAGCATAAAATTTTAGATACATCATATAATAAAAATATTTTTAATAATTTTAAACTTACTACTCCTTTCCTCATGAACGCGTAGTGGTATTATATAAATAAATAAATATTGAAATTCATATCAAATACTCAAGCAACCTGTAACAAAATCAAACTTCTATGTCAACACAATCAAAAGGAACAGCCATTTAAGCCGCATATTTTGAAACTCGCAACTACTCGCAAGGGAATCAAAACCTAAAGGATACTTCCAGTCGACCTAGAATCTTGAAAACTTTTTTACAAAAAAAAAAACAACCGACTTCAAAAAAAAACACTACAAAGTGAAAAATAACTTTAATTTCGGAAGTCGGTGTCTTTGGATCTGTATTTTATTTTTTTGCCACGGTAAAAAAGTTTTTTTTTCACTTTTTAGTGAGTCAGCTATTAATTTATCTAAGTTACAGTAGCCTAATATCAACTACTCATCATCTTTTACAAAATATTCCTTTTCCCGATGCAGGGACGTTAATTGTTGAGGAGTTCTCCTGGTAAGAACCAAAAGAACTGGAGCTGATGGTAAAGCCACCATCAGCACCATTTCACCATATTCATTGTGACGAGCATAAATTGCTTAGCAACCATATTAGAGTAATCGAATCGTAACCCGTGAAATACTTATAATTGAGTAGTTCCGGTGGCCTCTGGTCTTCATCATCAGTTCCACTTCACCGAATGGTGCTTTCCGAGAGCAAATGCACGAGTTACTATAAAAAAATACACAAATCGCTATAGGCGTGCCTGTACATTTTGAAGATTTCCCTCGATTTCCAGAGGATCCCTTCATCAGATTCTGACTTGGTGACAATGGGACCACCTCGAGAGTATACCCTTTCAAACAAAAAAAGAATTTTGCAAATCCGTCTATATACGACGGAGTTATGCCCGAACATACATAAAATATATATATATATATATATAAACATCCGAATTGATAACCTCCTCCTTTTTGAAAAGTCGGTTAAAAATTGGCATAAAACAACGGTTTTATACCACACATACAGGAAAAATTCCGAAAACCTTAAATTTTTAGTTAGATCACTTTTTTTTTAAATAATTATAAACTTATTACCCTTTTCCTCATAACTTTTACTTATATACCTACAGGTTTGTTCGGAACCCTCGGTGCGCGAGTCCGACTCGCACTAGGCCGGTTTTTTTATTTATAAGGCGTAGGCGGGGCTCCGTCGACTGCTTGAGTTTGAGTTTGACGATAACCCACCCAAAAAACAAAACTCCTGACTGTTACGAGAAATTCCAGATGGCAAAACTCAATGATAAAAATAAAAAAACAAAAAATGTTATCATTATATCATTTTATTTACAATATATTGCACTTGGCATGTGCCGCGACGCACTGACTTACATCTAACACAAATATTGCACAAACATTGCACCGGTTACAAGATCGACAGTTTACACTTAACTTAAAATATTACATTAATACAAGAACATATTTTATTAGAATTAACATCATTTTACAGAATATTTTAAAATAAATATCATGCATTTAGCGGCGTATAGACAATTACCTCTTTTTAAAGCGTATTTTATGCGCGTTTTCTTAACCGAGGGTTCAGGTAAAAATACAAGACATCATAAAAACCAAGCCAATAAAAGAACACTATGTTCTTAAATAGGTAAGTTTCCGTAAAATCGATTTAATTTCAATCGATAAATAGTATAATCTACATTTCACTACTTATTTATAAATAAAAAAATATTTTTTCAAGCACTTGTCTCACCCTCATTTTTAATTAAGCCATTCTCAGATAAATAATAAAAACTAGTTAACAAGAGATTCTTTAATAACTTGTCTATACACACTACCGTACACCAAAATGGTTTTTTTTTCTGAAAATAATTCTTAGTTTTAATATTATTATCTTTAAAATAATTATTTTTACATTAAAATTGGTGAGACAGGCGCCTAACTTTATAAGATAAATATATTATAATAAAAGGAAAATTGCTAACAAGGTTGCTCAGGCGCAGACCGAGAATCACAATGAATAGAATAATGTATACCGACTTTTATATTAACAAAGTTAAACCAGTCTCATTTCAATAAAAATAGACTTATATAAGAAAATTCCTAATAAAAAAAAAACGATTTTTAGTTTCAGTTTTAGGAAATAACATAACTTCTGTAAAGCGAAAACTCACTAAATCACAAAAAAATAGTTTTTCTTTAAGTACTTACTCTGAAAAAAATAATTGTTTTCAGTAAATTTAATAGTAACTTGATAAATTTCCTATATCTTTTCGGATTACGCACAATATAATGGTAATTTTTCTCTTTATTTAATTCCCTCGGATCCCTTATATGCTCAACTGGGCTTAGCGAGTTTTTGCTTCATAAGAGACGTTTGGTCAAAGTTTTCCACGTTTCGTGCATCCTGAGTTACGCGTAGTATTTCCTTAACTTACAAAGGACAAAACTCTAGTAGTAGAAGTAACCGTAGTAAGAGGTATTCATCAGGATATAGCACTTTTACAACGTGTTCAAGTCACGTTTTGCTCAGTTCGGATACACCCTTATATTATCGAGTTCCAAAACTTTTTGATGAAAGTGTAAACAAACCCGTTCAGGTTACTGAATCACTCACTAAAGAGAATCACTAAAACACTCATCCGTATTTCGAAGATTTCGACTTCATGTCTCACCAATTTTTCTAAAAATTATTGTTTGAGTCATCATTCAAATAATAATTGTTACAAAAAGTGGTGTTGGTGGTTACTATTAATTGAAAAGGCGTCGACGAAAATTGAGGACACAAAAATAACCTCAAATGTCAAATGAAAATCATCTTTAAGGTGATTTTAAACTGGATTAAGGGTTTAAGTATTCTTATTTGTAAGTGGCTCAACAATTTGTCTTCCACAGATTTTCTGAACCATTTGTTTACATTTTCGTCAATTTGTTTTGGAATAGAGTATAACAATAAGACGCTTCTTCCCGTTTCAGAGTCGGTAAGTGTAGGGTTCAGCTCGCAATAGTGAAGCAGAGATAGACCGGACCATCACCTACTTGCACTAAGTTATTACTAAATACAGGCTGTGTATTAAAACTAAAGCAGATTTTGACAAAATGGAACTAGTTCTACTATTTACGATTCTCGAAAATTCTATCCGTCTTTTTATAAGTGCCTTGTTTCGGACGAGGTCCGTCCTTAAATAATAATGATCTCAGCACAAAAAAAAAACGACAAGTATATCAATAAAGTCCTGAAAGTCCCGTTAATTAGGTCCAAATTGACTATACTTAACTAATTACCTACCATCAATTTAGTATCAAATTATGTCAAGGCTGCCTAAAATTCCATACACACCCTGCACAATTATTCTATGTATAAAGGTTATTTTCAAAAATAAATAACTACATACATAGTTTTAACATTAACAATCGATATACTTAATAGCCTTATTTTAAAATAAGGTGGTATACGTGTATGAGATACAAAACTTAGTAAAAATACGTGAATATACAAGTTTTTTTAATTATTAATCAAGAAGCATGTGTCACGGTCTATTTGGTTACGTTTACACGATGTTTTTTTGCAAGCGAGGAGGCGAAATATACAAAAATAAAACGTGTTATTGTTAAAATAGCATGCGTTTTCTGTAACGTTATTTAGCATGGTATTTTCTCTCTACCAACAGCGGGCTTAGCACAAGCACCGTCTTGTCGACAGAAGAATAGACAAAAATGACGTTTCGTGAAGACAGTACGACGCACGGTGTGGTATTAGGCCCTAAAAGTTGGCCAAAAATGATTTTTATTTTTATTGGTAAACTATTCCATATTACCGATCCTTTAAAAGTTAGGTAGTTGGTCAAATAAATGGTCGAAGAACTCCGTGCCAGCTCGCCAACACGTGCCACGCGCTCAGTCGGAAGTTGCCGTTCGCTTACAGTGGTCGCGTGACTGTTCGATACGCCCAAATTTTACTTGTTTATAAAACGTGATATTTTAGGAAAAAACGGTTTTGTGGTGGTTTTTGTGATGGATTCCTCTCAGCCAGGTATGTAACTATATGGATTATGTTTTTTTTCTACAAAAGTCTCAATCAATTTTAATCCATAGGTCCAAAAGTAAGTTGTCATAAACTATTACAAAAATTCTTACTTTTCTATGTTAAAGAGACTTTTTCTTACATTATTTAGCATTCTTTAAATACAAATACTATTGTTTGTTGTAGAGTAGACAGTCCAGAACAAATTTATAAAAAACGCAGCCGCCCGTACCCGCCCCGTTTTTTTTTGAGATTTTTTTTCGTTAGTACCTCACAATCTTGTATAAATATTTGTTCCTAAGGTGTAGTCTTATTTTGTTACAGGGACTTCAGGATTGAGGTTTATGACTCGGAATGAGTTGTATGCTATTATGCAAGGTTGTAATGAGTCAACATTTGACGGAAAATTGACGTTTTTGAAGCAGCAACTGCTAAGTTCCTACTCTGATGATGATATAAGAATTCATGATATAAAGCAAAAGATCGCTAATATACAACACAATTTCAAGCAAAAATGGTTGGCAGCTCGTAAAACCAAAGCAAGATGCGAAGAAAATAACGTAGAGTGGCTATCCGGGTCAATATCGTTACCAGCTACGGGTATGTGTCTGAACATTTTTTTTTTGTTAATTAGGGTTTCGGGTTTCCAAGAACTTGTTGACACTCAGGTAGCTAGCTAAACTATAACGGTGTTTTGTTATGATGATTGTAACTAACTATTCTATTGTTTAATTGGAACTCGTTAATATCTACAGATAAACATTTTTTTTTATTGTTACAGGAATCAGCCCTGGTCGCACTGAGAAATCTTTTGTGGATTCTAGCGAAAGGACTAAAAGACGGAAAACTACAGAACTTCATTCAAAAGACGTGGAGGAATTGACCTACGCTACTCAAATGAAGTTAAGAAAAGTTGGTAAAGTTGATGCTGCGAAAGTCGTAAAAGATCTTACGAAAAGTCCCCAGAGAGCTAAAAAATATGTGAAGGCAATGAGAAAAAGTATTCGGACACAAGATCAACCACGCCAATTGTCACCTTTAGATGCTTTGTCTATGTTCACCGAAGCAGGATTAACAAAAGCACAATATGAACGAGTACGAGAAACAAATAAGTCCTTCTTTCCGTGTTATTCGGTGCTGCAAAAAGTTAAGAAAGAATGCTATCCTGAAGTTCATCGCGTTACCGAAACGTGTGCTGAAGTACAAGTACAAAAATTAATGGATCATACGATAAATCGACTGATTTCACATCTGGGAGAAGTTGTAGAAAAGTTAAGTGAGGAAGCAAATCATCATTAACCTTAATAAGTAAATGGGGCTGTGATGGGTCACAACAGATGCAGTATAAAATAAAATTTGAAAAGGAACCTGAATTGAACCAGCACTGACATTGGAACCAACTTATCAGTGAAGCATAAGATGTTGTTCACAATGGTGGATGGCAAAGTTTGCAATGCGGCAACACATACAAAATCCACAATGAGATGCTACATTTGCGACGCAACTTCTTCAGAGTTTAATGACTTATCGAAGAAAAGGCCACCTAAAGAGGAAAATTTAAGATTCGGGCTGTCATTGCTACATGCTCGTATTCGATTTTTCGAATCAATCCTGCACGTAGCATATAGGCTACCTGTAAAAAAATGGAATGTCCGACTTTCGATTGAGGAAAAACAAGCGGTGGAAACCAGAAAACAAGAGATCCAAGATCAATTTAAGCAAATACTTGGATTATTGGTGGATATCCCGAAAGCTAGTTTTGGCAACACCAATGACGGTAATACCAGTCGCCGATTTTTCGAAAACTATGAAATATCGGCGGAAATAACCAAAATTGATAAAGAACTTATCTACCGACTTAAGGTTATATTAGCCACAATGTGTTGCGGGTATAAAATTAACGTTGAAGCATTCCAGAAATACTGCGATGAAACTGCCGAGATGTATGTGGCTTTATATGGGTTTTACCCCATGTCTCCAATACTGACTGACTGACTGACTTCGTCACGGAGCTGAAGTGATAAAACATGCAATTCTTCCAATAGGACAACTTTCTGAAGAAGCTGCGGAAGCTCGCAACAAAAACATAAGGCAATATAGACTTAACTATTCCAGAAAGTTTTCGCGCGTAGAGTGCAATATGGACGTTTTAAATAGGCTTTTGTTAACTTCGGACCCCCTATTAACAAGCATGAGAACAAATCTATATTTTAAGAAAAATAGAAAGACATTGTATGGAGACGTGTTAAATTTGCTTAGTGAGAGTGACCTGACCAATGAAAATGTGTGTAGTAGTGACGAATAAATGTTTTTTTCTAACTGTAATAAATCTTTTATTACCTATTTTAACTTATATACACTAATAATCGTCGTTCGAGTCATAAAATATTTTTGACCAAGTTTTAGGGCCTAATACCACACTGTGCGACGGCAGCAAAGTATAAAGAGTCAACTGGTTTTTTTTTCGAAATTCAGTAATTTATTCACGTTTCTTTTATTTTTCTTATATCTCGAAAATGGTGTGTCCTATCGCAAAAATAATGAAAATTTTGACCCCCTTAAAAGAACCCTTAAACCCTTAAAACTCAACATGTAGGTAATCATTTTTCATATTTTCCATACAAAAAGTGAAAAAATCCTTTTTTCCATTCCATTTTTATACTTTGTGGCCGTAAAAAGTTTTCTACTGCCTTTAGCATGGCGATTAAAAAATCAAATTGTTTTCACTTCCTTATACAACTATCTTCTGAAATAGTCTACATTAAAAAGGACCTAGACAACGATCTGCAGAAACGGAAGACAAAATGACAGATTTTGGAAGGATTTTTTCCGTGCGATGTCAAAAATGGAGAAACGAAATGTCATTTTGTATGGGAATAGCCTTGTCTATTCTTCGAAGAGATAGACAGCGTCATGCTAAGCCCACAGGAAAAAAGCTCATCACTTGTGGGGCTACTAAAAAGCATCGTGTAAATGGATCGTTCTTCCAAAAGGTTTAAACTTTCGGAGCTTTGGCACGATATTCCGAGCAACAATGTATGGAACTTTATTCTCGGAATATAATCCGTTGGTATGTTATGTGACGTCAATAGAACGTCTTAAGTAGTCATTAATGACGTAGTTTTTCATTTCGTATCCCTATAAAATAATTTTGTCAAAACTTATTGCACTTTTTGTTAAAAATATGGTAATTAGCTAAAAATATTGCACTTTCCAACCATTTGGAATAATTTTCATTTATTTTGGTTTCGTATTTTTAATTACAATTCAGATCCAATATATTTTGTGAAACAAAATCGTAACACTCTTTTGCCTTCACAATTATTTTTTAGAAATTCTCTTTTAGTAATTTTATTAGTTGACAATGGCCATGATTTTTTGCTTCTGTAAATAATAATATCGATATCAGATATTCTTGATTAACTACCACAGATATTATTATCATACAGAAGCTGTTAGGTTATCTGACTTCACTTAGATGCATTTACAAGATACTGACATTACAACTATAATTTCACCAAAAAGCGAGAATTTGATTTACACCTGTAAATACATCTAAAGCAATGTCAGTTGAATTACTTGTACAATCATTCTACATTAAATGATTACTTGATTTGGTTACATTAATTTGAGATGTCACCACGTCTTATAACGTTGAAAAAATAATTACAATTGAATTAATATTTTAATTGTAATTATTTTGATAAAAGTCACCGCAAACCTGGCCGTCAGTCTTAGGGCAAGTACCCTAACGTGTCCTCTAGACTAGCGTTCCTGCTGAGAGGCGCGTGCGCGAACAGCGCGGCGGCGGGGACCCGCTGGCGGGGCCCGCAACGCGCGGGCAGCGGGGGCCCGGGGGCCGCGCGGGCGGGGCCGAGGCCCCCGCACAACGCGCGCACGTCGGTGCGCTGCGACAGGCGCACGTCGGCGAACAGCGCGGCCATCTCTGCTGACTTCTTCACTGATAGAGCCTCCTGTGACCCCGCGCCCGTGCTGCGGACTGAATTGTTTTTTTTTTTAATAATAACATCTCACAAATCAACTAATATTACATACGCTTTTTATGGGAATACAAATAATAATAAAAATCATCATCATCTCCCTGCCTTGACCCATGGTACTTGTGGTTGGTGCAACACGTTCTGTTTTTCCACTCTCTCCTGTCAACGGTCACGCTATCATTCACTCCCTCCTCTTTCATATCATCCCTCACGTAATCCATCTATCTTTTCTTTGACCCTCCTCTCCCTCTCCATCCATCTAAATTTATATTCATCACTCTATTAGTAACATGCGTTTCATCCCTCCTCACCAAGCCAAACGATTTCCTTTCAACTTTTATCCCACTGGCGCAACTTTTAAACATACTCTCATCACTATCATAATTTCTGAGAAAATAGGTCCACTGCTGGACACAGGCCTTCCCCAAGCACCGCCACTTCCACCGGTTCTATTCTTCTCGTATACAGCTGAATGAGAAAGAGATCTCGCGTCTGAAATAGTGGGTCTTAAAATGAACATGGACTAAACGTGGATCATGTCAAATGCCCATGTAACACCCACCCCCATGAAGATCGGAGACTCTAGAGTCATAATAGCGGTCCAGATAGGTAGGTCCAACTTCGAGAAAGAGGTCAATCGTCGAATCCGACTCGGCTGGCCAGCGTTCGGGAAGCTACGCAATATATTCTCGTCCCACATACCGCAGTGTTTCGAGACGAAAGTCTTTGACCAGTGCGTGTTGCCAGTACTATTATGACCTATGGCTCTGAAACATGGTCGGTCAAAATGGGCCTTATTAGAAGGCTGAGAGGCACCTAACGGCCATAAATGGACAGATCCGTAGGAGAACCAAGGTAACCGACTTAGCCCGAATAATTGCCAAATTTAAGTGGCAGTGGGCAGGTACATTGCTCGCAGAACAGATGGCCGATGAAGCCGAAAGGTTCTGGAGTGGCAACCACGTATCGAAAGACGAAGATTTGGAAGGCCTCGCTCAAGGTGAACCGATGACCAGGTGAAGGCCGCAGGAACTTCCTCTTTATATTTATAAAAACAACTAGCCATGTACCCGGTGGGATTTCCCATCGGTTTATAACTTTTCTTCCCGGGGTATTTAACCTTTTTAGGGAATGAATTTTCAAAGGTTTTTCTTTAGTGCTCAGTTTCGTTATAAGTTTGTAAGGCACTCCTGCGAAAATTGTCATGCTTCTAGCCAGACAGTGGTTTAAGCCGTGGGTTGCCTGTCAGTGAATGATTGTATGAATTTAAGATTTTTATTATGTAGATGGACTTAAATAAATTCAGGGATCCTTACCAGTAAGTCGCTGCATGTTCCTGGCCCGTGGCTTGTTCTGCAGTAACAGCTCATAGTCCAGTGCGACGCTGTCGGAGCTGCGCGCGCGCCGCCCGCGCTCCGAGCGCCGCCGCCCGCCCGCGCCCCATCGACTAGAACATTATAAAATATTGGTTAATATCGGTGTCTATTCCGCCGCATTCTTTATTCTGGTCCATTCTTCTATATCTAAATCTCTATTCGTATTATAAATTAAAGTTGCTTTTCGAGTCTATCTATGTTACCGTGTTCTTCTACTATACTACGCTACGAATCTGAATACGGTGGTCACCTTTTAGAGAATTTAGGTTTATGTGTTTAATACGATATACAGGGTGTAGAAAGACCCATCACATAGCCGTCAACTACGCATTCTGTACATCAATCTAAGTAACATTGCACAAAAATAATTTCTGGGAAATTAATTTTACTTTTGGTGTGAAAAATACGCAACGTAACGCACGCAAACATTTGTGCTTATGAGCACATGCAACGGTACAGTGATCGTGTGGATATTTAAAGTTGTGTTATAACATTAATGCATGCATGCTATTTCTTATTTTATTTTAAATTAATTATAATTCAACAAATTTATAAATATTACAATAACTCAAATTAAATTTATACATACATTATAATTACCTATTACTATACATATTGTTATTATATTTTAAGTTTTTAACTATTATAGGAAAACTAAATAGTTACAAATGGAAAGATGTTATGGATATTATAAAATTATTAAATAACTATTAACTAATGTAGGTATTTAACAATTCTTATGAAATCGAATAATTATGTTATAAACAAAAATGTTAAACAAATATTTTAATGCATGAAATAAAAGGCTTTTTTATTTTTATTTTATTTATAATAACATTAAAAATAATCGTAAAAAAACAAAAAAAAAACGTAAAGAAACGTCAGTAAACGTTGGAATTTTGGCCTTCAATATCTCCGTAACCAGAAGGTTCCCAGGTATGGTCCAGTACAAATAAAATATTACAATGACGGGGAGTGCAAATGACTTTCGGCTTCGTTAAGTGTCTTTTTACACCCTGTAGAAAACCTTAAAATCGATGTTTTTTAATCTATGACTTTTGTCATAATTACTCTGTGGTTCTAAGAAATTACTCGACTATGGCCGATGCATAAAAAAAAGATGTCTTCGACGAATGATCAAAGAATGTGTTTCTTTTAATCTCCAAAATTCCTCAAGATCAAGAACCTTGAATCAATATTTATCTAGGAGGAACAATTTATTAAACATGGCGACCGACGGAGAAAATGATATTGAGGCGATCCGAAAAGAGAGAAAAGTCACCAGAACTTTGTTCATGAAGAACGCCAACATGCTCGAGAAACTTCTCGAACTCCATTCAGGAGATGAAACACATAGTATGTGCTTCATCTTCCTGTAATCGTATGTAATCATTGTATGTGCCACATACAATGACGATTACAGGTCAGTACCTAAAAGTATTGGAACTACAAATCCAACTCACGGAGTTAGACAAACAATTCAGAAAATTTATGAGTAGCGTCGATGACGAAGTTATATTAGAAAACGAGATGGAAAGTGCTATGAACTATATGCACTCTCTCTTCCCTCACTCTCATAGTCCGATGGGACGGCAATCCGATACGACCGGAGAGAGATCAGGCGCAGGACCAACGAAGCTGTTACCAAGAAATTCCTAATGGAAAAAGCCAATAACACTTTGCCCGACGTGGGAATCGAACCCAGGACCACACGCTCAGCAGTCGCGCTTGCAACCACGTGACCAACGGGGCAGTTCGTCCCAAATACACCAACAATGACATATCCCAACTACTTACCAAACACAACATCACCCTTTCAGACAAAAGCACTCACGCAGATGATATTGGCTTACTTATACCTGCTGACCTTTCTGGTTTGGTACTTACAGGTGATATGGTGAAACTGCATGATTGACTGGTTGCACTAAAAACTAAGCTTGGATGGACTCTTCAAGGAAAAATTACAAGCTCCCCAAGCACAACCATGCAAGCAGGTCATGTGGCAATGTTTTGTTCTGCAGATGTGTCTAATTTATGGTCTCTTGAAACTTTAAGTATTTGTGACCCGATTGAGACAAAGACGAAACACCAGCATGAAGAGGAGGTGTTGGCGATTATTGAAGAGAATGTGTCAGTCAACGATGAGGGCTGATATGAAGTAGTCCTCCCCTGGAAAGTAGATCATGATGAATTATTAAATAGCCACGATGTTGCTTCACGACGATTGCTATCTGAAACAAAGAGATTGATGGCTAATAATTAATATGTATGCAGATAATAACCAAGTTTTCAAAGAATAGCGTGACAAGGGGATTATCAAGAGTGTACCGGATCCAGAGAAAGACATTGAATCTTCTCATTACTTACCACACCGACCTGTTGTGAAGGAGAAAAGTCTAACTACAAGGATTCGACCTGTGTTCGATGCATCCGCCAAAGATGGATATGGTAAATCTTTGACTTTATGCCTGGACAAAGGAATCAACATGTTCGACAAAAATCCAAAATTATTGACCGGATTTCGAAAGAGAGCAATAGACGCCACTGTTGATACATCCAAAGCATTTTTACAAATATCAGTGTCACCAAGAGACAGAGATATGCTGACATTTCTTTGGTGGGATGATAAAGGTAACATGATAACTTACCAGCACTGCCGAGTGGTTTTTGGGTTGACCTGCAGCCCATTTTTGCTTTCTGCTTCCACCCAGCATCATTTACACCAGGTAAGTGGAGAATTGAGAGCTACGGCAGAGATTTTAGCTGACTCATTTTATGTTGTTAACTGTCAAACTAGTTTGGCAGTAGTTTAGCAGTCAAAAAGTTCGAGACAGAAGCTAGAGAAATAATGAACCCCAGCCCCCCTACCAGATCAGAAAGACGATGCTTTGATATCCATACTGGGTCTTGAATGGCATACTAAAGATGATTAATTCATTTGCAAATATACAAGATTTCCCATCATTATCATCATGTGAACTGGGTATGATATGATAAAAATAAATCTCTTATCATTAACTCAAAGGATTTATGATTTTATCGGCTTTACATCAGGAGTGACTTTAGTACCCCGATTAATCCTGCAAGAAACATGATGCCGCTAATTAAGCTGGGATGAAGAAATACCAGCGGACCTGAAAAATAAATTTATACGTTGGTATGAATCCTTACATTATTTAAAGCATTGTAGGATACATAGACGACTTACAGCAACTCCAATTGATGGAAGAACATTACAAGTACATCTATTCTCTGATGCTAGTCAAGGTGGATTTGCAGCATGTTTATGTTTACGATTTGAAAATAAAGGTATTGTTTCAGTAAGAATGATATCAGCAAAATCACGAGTGGCACCCGCTGAAAAACTAACCACCCTTCGTCTAGAATTACTAGCAGCTCTAATAGGATCTAGATTAATGGCAGAAACACGAGAAGACCTTAAGTTGAAACGTGAAGAACAATGCTGGACTGATTCAGGTGTTGCTTTGTGCTGAAACAAAAAAGAGCTACCATGGAATAGGTACTTACGTGGGAAACCGCGTCAAGGAAATTGGACAAAATACTAACATTGATAACTGGTATCACATTCCAGGAGCATCGAATTGGGCTGATTTACCGTCTCGAGGCTGCGACGCGGTCCAACTGTTGTCTTCTCGTTGGTTAGAGGGACCATCATGGCTGTACTCCGCACCTAGTGAGTGGCCGAAATCACCCCTTGCTTTGGATGAGTTAGAGGCCAGTCGTGAGCTTAAGAAGACTGCAGTTTGTAATACAAACACAGTCTCAAATGAAGGTATGACAGGTCAGCTCTCCCATTTTTCTAAATATAACAAAATTATTCGAATGGTTACTTGGATGCTCAGATTTGTCCACAATACACTTCATAAAATTAAGGTAAGAGGCGAACTAAGCTGTGAAGAAAATGAAGAGAGTGAAAATAGAGTAATGAGAATTATACAGGCAGAAAATAGAAATTACATAAAGAAGAAAATTCGACGACTCATACATTTTTATGACAATGATGGCCTGTTAAAAATTAAAACAATACTTTTACTCTCTGACTTTCTCGAGAACCAAGTTTCCAGTACTGCTTCCAAGCATCAACATAATTGAAAGAAGACTGGTGGAGCAAAGACTCCGAGAGCTCAAGCAGGCAGGTGCTAACCAATTGACAGCAGACATAAGAACCAGATTTTGGATTATTGGGATAAGACGGCTTGCAAAATCCATTATAGCTTCATGTGTATAGATTCAGGTCTAAATCAGTACAAGCATCTACTGCCCTATGCCAAGTAAGTGGCGTCGACCTGGCTGGCCCCTGTTCCTACGCAATGGAGAAAAATGTTGGGTGGTACTATACACATGTGCTCTGTCCACTTGGAGTTAGCAAAATTGCAGTCAAAAGAAGCTTTTATGCTTACCCTAAGAAGGTTCATCGCTAGAAGAGGTAGGATTAAACAGTTAATTAGCGATATTGGCACTAATCTGGTTGGCACGAAGAACGGGCTTACTGGAATAGATTGGGAAGAAGTCCAGAAATGCTCACCTATTGAACGTATCAAGAGGAAGATGAACGCTCCTACAACAGCTTGGTGGGGTGGATATTTTGAACGACTTATACGTATATTGAAGAAACTGTTGAGAAGGATCCTTGGACAGTCGCGTGTGGATTATGAGGAGTTGGTAACAACCTTGTATAAATGTGAGGCAATAATGAATCAACGTCCTCTGACATTTGTGCAAGATGATATGAACACATATCTAGAACCATTGACCCCATTATGTTTCATACAAAGTATTCCTGACAATGATGTAACAGATCTGGATGCGACAGATGCTAACACTTTAAATTTATTACAGACTCAAGTATTTATTAAAATTATGAGAAGACTTTAAATAAAGATTGAAGACAGAATATTTGACAGCTTTAGTAGAAAGAGGAAAGGAGAGGAAAGGAGGAGGAAATGACAAAATGTTGATTTTCGAAGATAATTATTTAAACAGATTAGACATTAACTAATAATTACCACTTTCTTCCTGCTAAAGCTAAAAAATAAGAGTACGATTGCTGCCAAGTTATTATTTCAATTCACAAAATTGTAATTCGAAAATGAAGCAAAGTTCATTTGTGACTTCTATAGGTACACGAATGAAAACGTAATCCATTGGTACAGCGCCATCTAGCGGCAGTAATGTGAAACTTATGATAATTTATTAAGGTTTTTTTAGTTTTTTTATTTCATATTTTGTTTTTCAATGCAAGTCTTTACCCGTTATACTCAAGCAACTACTTCATCTTAGTCACTTTAAAGGATTTTGTATTTGGTACAAAATTATCCAACACCCAAGTCCAACGACTATTACTGCTAAACTAATAAAGTTATCAAAGAGTGTGTTTCTTTTAATCTCAAAAATTCCTTAAGATCAAGAACCTGAATCAATATTTATCGAGGAGGAACAATTTATTAAAACCCATTATTTTCTTGTCGTACAAACTGTGCGAAACAGGAGCGTGGTTTTGCACAAGTCTGAGGCTCTCTGCTTCCGTGGGCCTCGGCACAAGTCACCTAAGGATTTACAAATAGTGGTAGAAGTCCGCATCGGTGTCGAGTCATCGATGAAGTACTTAGGACTCGTCCACGACAGCCAGTGGAACTTCGTGTCGCACATTCAGCGGCTGAGCGCCAAGTTGATGAGCGCTGCAGCTGCTCTTATTGTCGTGTGTCCTGATTCTGTCGCAGTATGAATTAAAGGCCTGCTACACTGTGGGAGACCTCTATTTACTTGTTACAATGTTAATGTCTCACCTATTTCTGCCGCTTTTGTCGTCTTGTGTCCTGATTCTATCGCAATTGGAGGGGCTACGAAGGTACTCCATACTGTGGGAGGCCTGTACCCTCCGAGGCCCGGTGCAGTAGCACTTGTTGCTGTCTGCGCAGCTTTCTGAGTCGCAGGAGCAGTAGCTGAAGTCGCCGTCGTAACATTCCCTGGAATTACGTAAGTATTTTGTTGAATATTTTTTTTTCGCTACAAGTTTCTATTTTGGTCATAATTTTTTTCATTCGGTGAATAATCATTTAGTCGACAGTTTAGATGAAAAAATTGTGAACATGTTGGCGTTATTTGTACAGCCATTGATTTTGCTGAAGCTCTGTAATCGTAGACCTAAAAGTAAGGGAGATGAGACATTTTCTGAAATGGTGATCGTATTACCGACTACATATAACCTCACGAAAGTGATTAAAGAAAAATAAATACATGCTTATAATTCCGTTTAACCGTCAAACAATTCCACTAATCAAGCCAAATATTTGGTGAAATTAATTCCTAAATTCAACTGTAAATAACTCTTAATTCAGTTCAGTAACTCACACGTCCCAGCCGTCTGACACGCTCTGATTACCCTCCACACATTTCATTTCTACTACCAGCTAGTTAACACTAAAATCAACCATAACATAAAGCAATAAAGTCGAGATTTAACTGTTAAAAAGGATATTTAATATAATTAATACTACTATCTCTGCGACTCCTATTGGTTGAAGTGACCAAGACGTCGAAAGTAGAGAAATTTTTCATTAAAACAACTAAGCTAATAATGTGTGTGGATTGTTTTTATGAATATTCTTATATCGTTATGTGGTTTTTCTTTATTTAAGTAGTAGGGTTTTTAATTGCAGTTATTTTTGCCCTATTATCTGCTTTAGCTGAGTGGTCATTATCATGCGGAAAACCTTTTCTCTTAACGTTAACCTTTACTTTTTGGTAAATTCAATGTATGTGCAAAATATTACTCGCAAATACACAAACATACATACACTCACGCCTTCTTCCCATGGGGTTTGGCAGAAACTACAGAAAGCCACCTGCTACGACCCTTACATACTCCTTAACACTAACTGGCAATTATTATTCTAATATTAGGCTCAACTAACTTTTAAATTCCACAACTAAAGTATCCTCCCTGTTGCATGAGGAAGTTCAAGCTCATAGGTTTCACTTGAAACGTTTAATCCATTTCCGATTTTTGTCAAACACTTGACAAATAAATAAACAAGTGGTAATCTTGTATCTCTTTCAAATTCAGAGAGCTTAGATGGCAACTAGGCTTTCAAATGAAGATAGTTAATAAATTAGAAGTTGCTGCAGCCCATTGGTCTCGTATACAGAGTGGCTATTTAGTCACCCTGCATCCGCCAGGGTTGTGATTCTACCCGATATACTAAACAACTTTCGCTATAAAACTCATACAGGGCCGGCAGTCTCGACTAGATAGCGACGCTAACGCAAACTACCGACTGCTAAATATTAAGGTGAAACCACAGTTGTAGGCCGCAAAATATTTTTTTCTGTAGTTTTTTTGCAAATTGCAGCTCTGTTTTACGTCGTATGTTGATCAAAATGCGATTCTCGACTGTGGGAATTATATATTTATCGAATAATAATCATCAATTTCATATCAATCGTCAAATTCAAAGGAACTTTGAATTTGGCGGGCTGCAACTGAGGTTTCACCTTAATATTTAGCGATCGGTAGTTTGCGATATGCTCATAATTAATTTACCTGTCATGCGTTATATTTAATTATTTTTACCTATTGTGGTATAGTAATTTTATTCTAGGTGCATCGTCTTCACATATAATTATTATATACATAATATTGTAAAACATTTTTAAAAGAGTAACGGTGGAGTTTCTTGCCCATTCTTCTCCATACGAAACTACCTTTTGGAAGGGGCAACTAGAATCAGTTCTATTTTTTGTAAATTTTGACGTTCAAAAGTGCCATTTTATGTGCCTATTTGAAATAAACGATTTGACTTTGACTTTGACTTTGCGACAGCGTCGCTATTTAAGTCCAGACTGCCCGCCCAGGTTCGTGCAAAAAAAAAAACAAATTCATGTATTACATTTAAAGTTTTTTTACTTCCGAATCGGATATGAGCTTCTTAAAGTTGTCTGGTATGATGGGTAGAGTCACCCCCTTGACGGATGCAGGTGACATGATCGCCACCCTGTATAACTGTTAAGTGATAGATAACTCTGTTAACGGTAACGGGAATGTAAGGAAATGCGAATGAGGTGGTACGCTATGCGCGCCTTTATGGGCGGACGTGCGGTCGTGGGATCGGCCGCACTGGGTGATGGGGCCCACTAGGCATGGTGGGCTGCTACCAGTTGGGGGTGCGACGAATGTACAAGTATCTCCTGAGCCCCCAACATATGGTACTAGAAGTATCAGTAGGGTTTCAGTCAGTAGGAGTCTGACATAAACCTGCGATCCAAACTCCAAGGAAAAAAAAAATCGGGGTTGTCTTTGGGAACTGCCGATAGAAGTGAAAACTAAGTAACTTGTAAACCCGCTCATGGGAAGCGTGCGGTGACGATGACGCGAGTTTCACACTTTTTGTTCACCCAGAAAGTACACATATATACACAGTATACATACAGCTCATGAAAAGCGTTCGGTGACGATGACGCCAGTACAATGATTTTTTTTCAAACAAAAAGTGCTCAACGCGCCTAAAGAAGTTTTGAAAAAAGTACTTTCAATCCCTACTGCTGAAAATCTCACAAAATCTAGCTAGTTAGATATCTTCATCCCAATATTCTGCAATAATCAATCGATGTTAAATTGTGGCCACTTTAGCCAAATGTCAAAGACATAAACATGTCTGCCATTGCGCAAATTGCTAAAACTCACTTTTAGTTTTATTGTAGCCATTAACGCAAATATATCTAAATTACTTTCGATATTCTATAAGCAATAATCATTTGCTTCTTGTAAGTCTTTGGAGCTTGCGAAATATTATGTCTTGACGAAATCTAAAATTGAAGCTAATGATGTATCTCGTTTACATGAATTCTTATGAGAGATAAAAAAATCCTTAGAGTGGCTTCTAGATAAGTAATAACAGCCGCACGGGTCGATCGATCAGGTTAAGCTAAGCTTGCCGCAGTTGGTCCATGGATGGGTGACCATCTTTACATAGCAAGACCCTTCCGCGCCTTGGAAAGCACGTTAAGCCGTTAGTCCCAGCTGTCATTCGTGGATCTAGTCTTTACACTGGTCAGAAGCCCGAAAGTTTGACAACCAGTCTTACCAAGGGGTATCATATTACCCAGTAACTGGGTATTCAGCTACATCCGGTTAGACTGCAGGCTGACCCCAACATTTGCTGTGCTGTGCCTTTTGCTGTGCCCTAACAGGGTCTACAACGGCTCTTAGCTCTAAGCCTTTTGTTAACATCATTTTTTACCTTGTGGAACGCAAATAAACTAATATGAATAGTTGGGAATAGGCTGGGCAGATGATGATACAAAAATCCTTGGAAATAAAATAACTGAAGATTTCTAAGCTTAAAGATATTTTTTCTCAAGAAAGACAAAATGTCACTTTCATGAGGGCAATGCTTCTAAGGTAAATCCAGTTAGTTAGGGTAGGGTAGGTAGGGGTAGGTAAATAAATTCGAAAGTAACTCTGTCTATGTGTTACCTTTTCACGCCTAAACCACTGAACAGATTTCGATAAAATTTGGCAAGGAGATAGATGGCCTCCTGGGGAAAAACATAGGCTTCTTTTTGTCCCCAAAGCACGTTCTCGTGGGATAATTTCCGACATCCACGCGGACGAAGCCGCGGGCAGAAGCTAGTTATAAATATAAAGTTCGTCACAATCGTCACTACATCAATTATGATACACCCATCGAATGCATTTAGTGTTTAAGAAGGGTGTTTTTTCAATTAAATATTTAGCTAATTGAGTCTTGAATGCATTGAGTGTAATTTCTATGGAAAACGTGCATCGTATTAGGGTGTAGTTAAATGTTTCGTACGTGAAGTAATAAAGCATAATTATGTAGCAATAACAACGTCACTAATGAATTTCATAACAACAATAATACTGGTAGTAATTATTCAAACTGCAGTCAGTAATCCGACAGCAACACTTTAACTATGTCAATTTGATGATGAAACCGATGATAAATTCATTTTTACTTGATCAAACTAAATGATTATTCACCGTATTGGAAGCCAAATCACAATATACATAGATCGTTAAGAACACAGTGTATGGAAATAACGAGTAAAAAATCGATGGGCTAATGTGAGCTTATATCATATAAAACGTGGCGATATTATCGTGGACATCCACGTTCACGTCACGACATAACACGATAACACAGGGAAGTAAAATATATGGAAATATATGAAGACACATTTAAATTTCCGTCCACGATAACGTTATAACGTGAACGTATTTCCATACAATTTATGGTCTTGAACGTGGACTCCACGATAATATCGTCACGTTAGAAATGATAAAAGCGCACAATAAGATATCTTTCTAACATACTAATTAAATAAAAAAAGATACTCACTTCGAACAATCTTTGCAGCTCTTGCTTTTACTTAAAAGCTTGGATTTGGCAGAATCCTTGGTCTCCACAGCCGAACAATAGCACTTGGATTTACTTCCACCCTTCAATGAGCAATAGCACCTGTCCACACAACTTTCAGATTCACATTCAGAACAAGATACGTAACCACTCGAACTATTCCTGTTCTGACATCCTAGTCTATTACTCAGGGTAAGAAAATCCGAGTCTTCTGATGTAGACGTCCTCTCTCCCGGCCTGGATTTTCCAGTTCTTTTTGAAACATGGACGATCTTGTCGGATCTTTTCGAATGCCTTTGTCTCGATGCTTGTCGCTTTGGGGGAGGTAGCATGGGTTCTTTGGGACGAAACTGCCGTAAATCGTAGCTGGATGTAGAAACAGAGCTTTCCGAAACCGGGTCTTTTGCTAAGTCCACAGATCCTGGAGTTTTACTGTCTTTGCTTCTTTTTTCTTTGCCGAACGGCATCCGAAACACCATTCGGAGACCGCTCGCGCCTTTTAATATCTTTCTTCTTTTGTTTTGAAACATACTGTTTCTTCTTAGTATCTTTTTCTTTTGCTTCTTCATTATTGCTTTGCTGTGCTGAAAGATCTCGTCTTTCGTTAAGGTTACTGCTAGTTTCAGAAGGAATTCTTTATATATCGGTTTCAGATCATTAAAGGACATCCCTTCAGCGTCTATTATGGCATTTAGGATCTCGTCCATCGAATGCAAGTTCTCCTGAACTTTGAATTCATTAAAAAGTTCATTGAACCCTAAAGGTGAGCCGCCTCCTTTCTTACCGTTGTTTCTGAAATTTAAAATTAAACTTAAATTATTCTGTCACTCAATTATCAACTGTGGTTCTAATATGTATGGAAATAGCGGGTTTTGAATGTAAAATCTATGATTGTATCAAACAACTTTTGCTATTTCTTAGAACTAATACCACAATGATTTGTAAGATTTGCTTTAGCTTAATTGAGGCATGCTACAAATAATAATTGAATCAAAGTTTTCACAATAGTGCAGATTTAGCCAGTCACTGATCAAATTAACGACAACACAAATGGAAATAAGTAATAAAATTAACAAAAAAATTAAGCACAGTACGTTGGCTTTCTCAATAAGGATGTTGCAAGTTGCAAGTGTAATGATAGTTAAAAATAACTCGGCGGCGTATTGGATCAGAGGAATGTAGCGGACGCGCTTGCGTTGCCGCAATTACGAGCATGCGAACACCCGCAACACTCCACTAAGCACGCTTTATGCGCCTCTCGTTACAGCAATTTGAACGAACATATTGATCATGTGAAAAACTCAAGATGTCAGCTTGTATTGGGTAAAAGGAAATAACAGCTCAAGCGTACCAACGAAATTGCTAAGAACGAAATTTCAACACTTGATTTATACACTAGAACAATTTAGAAATACATACCTGTGTCCAAGCGACTTGTACCTAGTAAGTCCACCCGCGTTCAGGAAGCTACCCGAGCGAGGAATGGCTACTTTAGTCAATATATCTCCGGATTCGTTTATAGACTTTCTTCCACTTTGACTTCTCCGTAGAGGCTCTTTGGGAGGCTCCGGTGGGGCTTCCGAAGGCGGCTTTATAGGTATCGGAGGAGGTAAGGTCGGTGGTCTCTGCAAACTTTTTCTTCGTTCCAACTGTCTAAATAGTTCTATTTTCTCGGAAACCTTGCTTCGGACGGATGATTCACTGCTGTGTATGTGTTTAAGGTTTTGGATCTGACGAAGGCCAGGATTCTGAGCCTTTTTGACGGACTTTTTCGAGCCCTGTGTATCACTGCCACTTGTGTCGTTATGTTTTATAGAATCCAGTTTGGCTTTTACTTCTTCTACTGTGATTCGTTTCACATCGGCGGGAGGGATCGACGGAGGTGGGGGAGGGCGCGGCAGGCTCTCTGAAGATAACTTCTTCGTCCTTTCCAGCTTGGGTTTTTCTGTGTAATATTCGCAGGCAGAGAACCCATCTGCTCTATCACTGTCGCCACTCATTGAAGACGTGCTTCTCTTCTTGCGCGGCGGTCTGATTGGTATTTCGTTTGGCGACATGCTGCTTCCAACACTCATACAGCTGACTCCGTTTCGATTTTTGAGCTTCTTCTTGTCATTGTGACCCTGCCGGCTCATGTGCGCCATCAGCGATTTGTATAACGTGGCCGCTATCACGATAGCGTCCTCTGTCGTCTGACATACAAACCCATGACACTCCAGCTGCTTCGCGACGCCGATCTTCCTCATCACAACAGCGAAAAGGGGTGAATGCGAGTTTTCGTTGTGGGAGAGGATGTACTTTTTATCTGGTGACTCTAAAGTTTTGAAAAGGGCTTGTCGGTCGATGTTATCAGGATCGGTGATAAGGGGCAGGAAGGCGTAGCATAGATCGTGGTCGTCTTCTTCGGAGGGTTGAACGACGAATTTTACGGCTGACCAGACTGCTATCGTGGGAAACGGGTTTAGTTGTTCGAGGTCGCCTTTGTCGCCTTTGTATCTTACTTTAAGTCCGCTTTTTGAGATTTCTAATCGTCCATTTAGGGCGTTTTTATGGCGGTAGTTTCTCCTATACGTGAAGTATAGGTCTCTTAAGGGAGTCTGGAGGCCTGAGAGGCTGGTGACCTTGCTGTGTAGGGGCGTGGAGCCGAGGTAGTGCACATTGAAGATATGCACGCCGATGGACTCGATCGCCTGCTTGGATTCGCCCGCCATGTCCGCGAACATCCGCTCTATACGATCCTGCACTGTGTTGTTAATATTACTGACTTTGCTTTGGCAGTAGCCGTCGTCATCTTCGTAGATCTTTACTTTGCCTTCGTGTGTCGAATTCACCTGAGAACAAGAAGATTTTATTTATAATAATGATTCAATATAGATCTTCTAGGTCATGCCGGTTTCCTTAAGATGTTTCCCTTCACCGTTTTGAGGAACCAGGCAAGGCATATCTTAGAATAAAAAATTCGAAGACATGTGACATCCGCCAACCCGCACTGAGGCTGCGTTGTGGCCCACTCCCTCTAACAGAGAGGAGATTATTAAAATATTAACCTGGGACATGGGACAACAGCGATAAATTGTTTCAAAAGAATGTTGTCAGGCAAAAACTAAAACCAATTTTCTACATTAATACTTAAACACAGTACATCCGTGTATGACTTTGTATATAATGCCTATATATCTTTGCATAAGTAGACCGTGCAGGCGTGCTTACCGTGATGTTTGATGAGCGAGACTTTTATATTAATTGTCTTTATTAAAATAATGAAGAGTAGAGATTTGTATTCCATTACGTTTTTCTTGGTAGCAGCCTGGAGTCTAGATTTATGCCCATGGGGCTCGCCCCCTATAAGATATATTAAGTTAAATGTGGGTGTATCGTTCACTTCTGTCTAGCCTGTCGAAGAATACAGGCGTCATGTTTATTTTAGAGATCTATTGCTACACGACAGTAGACGAATGGGTGGACACGTAGAAATGCCTTTATAATAGAAATTGCTGAGCTCAGAATAATCGGCCAATTCCAGTAACCTATTATAATTTTGATAGAACTCCGATAAAGTGTTGCCGTTTCGGCAAAAACACGGAATCGAACTGCGCCTACTTAATTTTTTTTTCTACTTTTCATCATCGTTATCGCTGATAGATGTTTGTCACTTTGTCAAGGCCCTCCGGTCTTATCTGTCTTAATGATGACGTCTTAATAAATCTATCTATTTCAAGTACGATTCATGATACTTACAATACCTCAAAAAGATGAGTACATATCTTTTGTATTAGGTACCTCTAATAACAGGGTTTTATTACTTAATTAACATTTCGCCATCCGCAGTCATTGGGCTTACTTAGTTGTTGTAATAATTACATATGTATCTTCCATTATGTACATATGTAGTTTGTAACTGTGGGTCGTCTTGATCTAATACCCTTTCCAAGCTATTGTTGGCTATTGTAACTATTTTGTTAGTTACAAGATGCAATAATTTCTTAATAAAATTAAGGTCTAATTTGGCATTGCTATACTTTGTTTCTTTTTTTATTTCGTTTTTGTCTTCGGCTAACTGAACTTTATCATTGGATTGGTTAGTTGGAGCAATGCATTGATTGAATGAATCTTCTACTTAATGAAAATCTTAAATTAATTCAACACACAGTCTTAACCACCTGAATCTAGAAGCATAAAATGCACCAGTTTCTTTTATAAAGAAAGCGCCGCTCGCTTTCTTTATAAAAAAAAATACGAAATTCCATCCCCTATTTAACTTCATTAAGGAATGATTTTTGAAAATGCATCCGTTAATGAAGTATATAGAATAGGGGATGGAATTTCGTAATTTTTGTTGGTGGGAAATCTGTTTAAGCACACGGCTTGTTTGACTATGATAATCATATTAGGTAGGGGAAAAATTTCTTTCGTATTTTATAATATACAAATTCAAGACTAAGAGCTCGTGTGGCACCCAAATATCGAGCTTTTTTGTATACCCAGACTTTTTTAAATGTGTCAAAACTGTTTTGTGGCCAACCCCAGTTAAGCTGTGTCGTAACTACTAATATGACCTTGCTCCAATTTTTCAAAAATTGCATCGGCTTTATCCGTAACACGGCGACTAGAGCGAGCAGCATCTTTGACATCAAAATTCCCGGGCTGAAAACGCTTGAACCAACTTTGTGCTACTCTTACTGAAAATATCACATATTTTTTTCACGGCTTGTATCGCATTTTTCCCTTTTTTGTAATAAAACTTCAAAATGTATCGAACTTTTCGTTAGATTCACCCATTTTGGTGGACAGAAAAACAATTGAAAAATAGCGGTAAATCGTTATTACTTTTTTTTATGTCATCTATTTAATGGTATAAAATCCAGCCAGATACAAACAATACGGCCAAAGAGATTTTACTACAACTTTACACCTATAAAATACGAAAATCTTTTCCCCGAACTATTATTAAGATTCACCTTATGTCTTCCTATCCTTTACATTCTCCTCTGCCAACCAATTTGCTGATTACATTGATTATTTTTTCTATTCACTATTGTTCTGGCTGGATTTTAACATATTTAGAGTACCTATGCGCGCAGAGCCGTGGGGAACAGCTAATATAGAAATGATGGAGATATATGAATATAAGAAATCAGTAAAAGTAAAGTATCTGAATATGAAGAAACAAAGAAACATTCGATCCTGGAAATATCATGGCAATATTAATATTGATGACGAAGACTGCAAATGTGCAATTCTCATGAACGTTAATGTCAACTCAGACTTAGCAGGTGTCACCAAGAATTTCTACTTTACATAATTATGTAGCACGTGCATTTGTTGTGAGACATTCATATGACATGGGAACGAGCCTGCGACATTACTATGTTGTTACTCTGAGGGCTTGTATGCTTGTGAAATATATATTTCTATAAATCAGCTATGTATATCAGTGATAAAATAATTTGACTTCTTTTGATATTTTTGATCTAAGTTCAAATAGACGATCTATTTGAGAATGCTGATGCTGTCGAAAAATTATTACCCAGTCAACAAGTTGTACATCTCAGGTACACACTTTGTACACGCACGTTTTTCTTGCCTGAAAAACTACGGTTTATTCGGATCACTATGAAAGTTTATGATGACACGGCGGCACTACGGCACTACGTCGTCGCCGTATACCATAGAACCGTATCACATACAAAGTCGGTTTTCTACGTCCCGGTTAACACGCCGCACCGTAAAGGAACCGTGCCATGTACAAAGGGCCTCCGCACAGAGTGTTCCAGAGCACTTTTATATAACACTACTAGTCACGCTCTGCTGAGGCGCAGTGAGTGAAGGCTTTCTAGGTACTTACCTGGTAATTTTTGCGGAAAACCACTGGATCTGCGAAGCACAGGACCAGCCTTTGTTGGCGATGGCCTATGCCTAGCAGTGGACGCCTTTCGGTGGAGTGATGGTATTGGAGGCTGTTTTGGATGGTGACAGTTTTTGGTGATTGCATACCGAGAACCCCTAGTGCCTCGGAGAGCACGTAAAGCCGTTCCTCCCCATTGTCATTCCTAGATTTTTGAGTCGTTACGGGTAGTCAGAACCCCGAAAGGGGAATCGCGGTAGTATCTCGGTTATGGAGACCAGATAGGCGGAAGCACCATCCGTCGACCTTGTGCTGTGTGACGATGATATAAATGGAGTTTATGTTGCATGGTGACAATTACCTTAGAGTCTCTATCTGGCACCGGCGCGTAGTGATGGCTGGTGATGGATCGCGAATCGTCAAACAGCGCGTCGATCTTGTGCTTATAGGAGAGGGACGAGACAGACGGCGCGCGCGCACGCCTTGGCTCGTCCTCGCGCGCGCCCAGGCGGAACCCGCCCAGAGGCGCGCTGTCGTTGTCGCACGTCACCATCTGGAGACAAATAACAATAATTTAAGAACACTGCAATCCCATAAACTGAAGCTCTTAACTCAAAACCGACACGTAACTTCATCTTTTCACGTTAGGTACAACTTTCCAGGGGTAGCACATGGATTTGGCCCGTACTATATGATTGTTCCAAAAGACATGAGTCTTCATTATTAGAAATGTGATGGAGTGACGGAACTGGCGAATTGGCTATCTGACGCCAAGCTATAAACTACCAGTAACATAGTACAGACCTGAAACAACAAACTGCAAGTCAAACAAAGATTTGACCCGTACGGGTATCAAATTTGACGGCACGGTTGGCGCAGTGGTTAAGCGATTGACTGCTGCGCTGCGTGTTGCGGGTTCGATTCCCGCGCGGAACAAATATTTGTATGACCTACAAGTAGTTGTTCCGGGTCTGGTTGTTTGTGGATGTGAGTTTGAATGTTTGTAAACGCACCCACGATACAGGAGAAATTCCTAGAGTGGGGCAACGTTTAAAAAAAAAAAAAAGACAAAGACAAACACGCTACTCGTAGCGTAGCGCAGAAAACAATCGCTTAGCCATAACTCCATTCATTCGAGATCATATCAGCGAATGACATAAATATGCTTAATTTTTTATTGGATGGTAATCGCAGTCACGGTGCTTTCCTTGAGAGAGACTTAGGATGTCTTATGAGCCTCAATTACATCGACACCCTAGCTGCCACGGCTTATTTCAATTATTTTATTTTTGAATTGTTTTCTTTGTTTCTTTTTCCTGAACGCTTTAACGCGCACATCTTTAACGGGCACATCTGTAACGTGCACATCTTTAACGTGTACATCTTTATCGTGCACATAATTATAAATTTTTAACTCATATTTAGTCACAATATAATTTAAAAGAGTGCCCATGGAGTTTCGTGCCCGTTCTTCTCCATAGGAACCTATTACGCTTTGGATTGGGCAGCTAGCTTCATCTTTCTGAATTACCGACTCCTTTGACAATTCAAAAGTGCATGTAAATGGTTTAATTGAAAAAAAAATGCTTTGAGTTTGAGTTTTGACTCATACCGTTCAAACTGCAATACAGCATCGCTGGTTGGTGTCGAAATTCGTACCTACTTCCCCAAACCAGCTCCAACACAAAGACCTCTACTTATACAAAAGCTGCATAGTCACCAGACTTTGTTTCCATCCGGGGATCGTATGGCACTTGCATTCAGTTATAAACTCGATGATCGATTATATTTGATTCGATTGATTGATCGAATGATCGATGGATCCGTTAGAACACTTTTTGCGTACATATCATAGCTGTTTTAGTATCGTTTATGTCGGAAACCGGTGTGTTGGTTTTGCACTATTTAACCTACGTTTTACGTCCCCTCTACTACCAAACTAGTTGGCAATATAGCTGAAGTTCTAGACTTTTGGGGAATATCTATTATTTTATGTGCAGTCAGGTAAATAATTGTTAAGAATCTTGACATATTGTCAAAGTTGTGATTAAAATATAATATGGACAATTTACTTGCTTAACAAAAAATATATATAGGTAGATATCATAGGAAATGGCATCCAACAATAGCGGGCTAGGTTTACCGCAATATATTATATTGTGTATGTAAATACTTAGTTAAATATATTAGTTTGGCAAATCCATCACTTTCCAACCGCACGCAGTAAGTAACAATTTGTGTTGTCATGTTGTGAGTCATTGAAGAAAATAACAAGTACTGTGAGGTCTATTGTTTGGAAGATAGGTTTCCTCGTAGTGGTTTGGCGGCCGGATTTACCAGCCGATTTATTCCGCAAAAATCTCAACGTGAAAACTTAGGTGAAGTCAGCTTGAAGTAAGCTGTCAATCCCTAGCATCAGGTAAAATGACAACTGACTTCACCTAAGTTTTCCCAGTGAGATTTTTACAGAATAGGCAGACAGCCGGTCTATCTTAAAACTTTTGAAGGAGCATAATTGTATAACAAAACACCCTCATGTATTATATAAAAATTACACTCATTCAATGCATTCAAAACTCAATTGGCTGCGAATTTAATCACAAATAACACCCTTCCGAAAAACTGGATGCATTGGATGCCCCGTATCATAATTGCTACCGTGACGTCTGTAACGAACTTTATATTTATTTATTTTAAGCATTATTCTCATGTAAGTGAAACTGTGTCTTTGTTTTGAGAATAAATATCTTTAAACCTAAAAACCATTCCAGTCATTCCACCTGATGCTAAGGACACTCTAATAGACAGTTCACTTCACCAAATTTCTCCGGTGAGATTTTTACGGAATAATTCGGCTGGTTAAATCTGGGCAAACATTTTGTGTCATGTCATTTCGCATCATATGCGCTTTAACTAATAACTTTCACCTTGACCAGCCAAAGAAATAATTATAGTAGGGCCAACTAAAACTAACACTGTACTATTTTTCTTTAAGGTAACAAAATATTTACTTGTAAAATCCTTAGAGAGTCAGAGAACATCTACTTAAATAAAAAAATAAAAAAACATTGAGTGACTGACAACGCACACAGCGTAAATCACTGAGTCTACAATTATGAAACGTTGCACTAGAGTTTCTCATAGATTGATGAATGTGAGCACTAAGGAAGGATTTTTGATAGGTAAATCAACCCCAGAACCTTAAACAGAGAAAAAGTAAAGTGAGGGAAATTTTGTATGGAACTTCAAAATTTTTGCCGATGAGAAATCGCATCGGGCACCCGGCTTGTAAATCTATGAATTAATAATGACGAGGCAGCCAGAGAGACGTCGCAAACAATAGTTTCGGAGGAGGATAAGTAACTCAGTTATTACCAAAACATACATGAATAACGTGATATATTTTGTATATCATTAAAACATAAATTCCGCAAGCCACACACACGAAAACAATGAGTAAATACATAAGTATATGATGTGTAGGACTGTAAGTATTCAATAACGAAAATGTGACCTCATACCTCCACGTTACAATACACATCTATACCAGACTACCTTTACTAATCATTACATTTATAACACCTCTGTTTTTTGCAATCAAGTGTAATTACAATTCATTATCTTTTGCCAATTTCTTCGCTTATTGCATTTTGTTTGATAGTTTTGATTGGGATATTGCAAAAGGCGCTTTTAAGTCTGTACGAGTCACTACAATACAATTCAGTAAGTACTTCAACCGTACATACCTAAGGGCCTGGACACATCGCGCGGCGCACCATACACGACGCCGTGACGCGGTGCGACGTCGTGCCGTTTCATGGAGGCGTGGCGGCGCCGCGCCGTGGTGATGTGTCCAGGCCGTAAGTGTGTAAACCCGCACTACGAAAATCGTTCGTACAAAACCTTTATTTCAACATTTTAACTCTTGCACTTGATGTAGTTTATGATATCGAATTTGTTAAAAAAATGATATCACCGGTCCTTTGGAACGTAGACGATTTTTGTTTACGGTCGAATGGCCCGCGCTCAATTCGCTTTGGGCCGTTCAGACTAAATACCAGTTCTTACAGCTACTACCGAAAGGGTCAGTTTCTCGAACAAAAATTATCACAAAATTAATGTGACAAATTGTCATGCGCACGTAGACTGCTGCGATTGGCTGTTGATAAATCATTCAACCAATCACAACTGTTTACGCGCGCTTGTCAATTTGTGAAACCGGCTCTGTGTGGCTGTCAATGTCAAATTGTTGCCACTGACGTACGGTCGACTATAGTTTTTTTTTTTTGAGGAATCTGGCACACATAAGTGGGAATTTAGTTCCTAGTCTTTCTAGGAAATATATTTCCTATAAGTATTACCGCCATATTTAATATTGATTCACGAAATACAGGGCAGGGACATCGACGTGCAAACTGTAACCATGAATTCAGCGCATGATTCTATACCCCCTAGCATAGAAACTTATGGTCGGTTATCAAAAAAAAATCGGCTGTTTCATAGAAAAGTGCAATACCTACGCGGTCAAAATGTATGGAAGAGCATTTTTTTTTTTATAACCGGCCAATCATGTCAGCGCAGGTAGGTTCAGAATCACGTACTGAATCCATGGTAACAAGTACAGGATCCGCCAGTAAATATGGCACTTACATTTTTATAAATAGTCCAGCTTTATAGAGCGTCGTCCCTGTCACTCATATTCTGTGACAGTCTCTTTCTAAATCTCGTGTTATTATAGTCATTACATTAGTTTATCCTTATTTCTCCAAATAACGTTAATTGAACACCACAGAGTATTCTTTGTTATAGTAATCACAGCAATATTGAGCATTACGCAGCCGTAATCAATTAATAATCTTCTCGTCTCGCCGTATAGTTTTGTAATTGTATTTGCCGAGTGCCGGCGCCTGCGTCTCTTTACTTGTCACAGCAATGCCATTGTGCCACAGACACTAAATCCGTAGACAAGTAATTGATGTTACGTCGGGTACTGACACGCGGAATATAATCATTTTATTTGAATTTTTTATTTTATTTTATAATAATTATGTTACACATAAATAGCTATTTTTATTTTATCTTTATTTTGTTTTTTGTATTTATATTTATTTCTGTATCTGTCCGTGACACCACAGCAGCGGGCCCTATCAGAATACCAGCGCTGCGACACTTATTTTTTTTTTAAATGTCGCAGCTTCATGCTGAGATAGGGGCCTTTTGGCCTCGTACAGGACTTTCTGTTATTATTTTCATTTTACTTTTGTTTTTATTTTTTATTTTTATATTTTTTGTTTTTATGAGTGTGTTTAGTTTCTAATAATCCTGTGCGAGTCTCAATAAATACTTTTTCTTTCTTTCTTCTTTCTTTCAAATCTCAATGCGTTTAATGTCTGAAACTTTATTTAACTCCATCTTAAAGCCGACAAAAGCACTATTATAGAACTCATTTATCCACTTCGAAATCTCGATGAAAATATATTTTTAACAGTATTATACTTTTATTGCATACATAAACTCACGCCATCTTCCCATGGATGTACAGAACTGCTTCGATCCTCACATACTCCTTTTACTTCATTTACGTTCATACATCTGGTAATACACGCACGCCGGTTATGAGTACTACGCACCTGACCTTCCTAAAACACATCACCAATAAATTCACTATAATATGTCCTCCTAAGGCGTCCCCTCCCCGCGTTTCCACTCACATCTGCTTTGTCAATACCTTTTGTTAGTCGCCTTTCATTAATTCTCTCAACATGACCAAACCATCTAAGCATACTCTTTTCAATTATACTTATTAATCCGATTAAAAACCTGTTGATTTCATTATCCCATTAGTCAGTAGACAAAATGCAGCCATTTCTGTTAAGCCAAAGACATTGGATGATTTCACTCCTCTTAAATAAGCTATAAATAAAAAAATATTTTATGGCTCAAATTTGCATCTTTGGCGCTAAGCACGACACTTTCGATGCACGAAAATGTTCACAGATGGAAAGGAAGCGGTTTCTATAATTTTATGGTTTCATTGAAATTTAGTGTGTCTTGGATTAATCATTATATGTTATTTTTAATATAATACAAGCTGACCCGACAGACGTTGTCCTGTCTTAACTATGAATGTCATATGTCGTTTAATTTTAGTTTTGAATATTGACTAAAACTAAAACTATCGACTCTTCTATCAGCCGATCCATCTGTGTTAAACGATATTTGCAGCGCGCATTCTGTCAATCGCTGACAGTTATTTCAAACAACTGACAGTTATGTAAAATTAATATTGGCGTTAAGTTTTCTTAAATTTTGTAACGTTCCGATCAACTTCCTTATTTTTTTATTTCATAAGATCCTTCTCCTGACAATAACGAACACAACAAAAAATAAAATCGGTCCAGCCGTTCACGCGTGATGGCGTGACCAAGGGAAATAGGGATTCATTTTTATATAGATAGATACGCACGGACTGGTCAGGTCCTCTAAATCTGTGCGGTTCTTTCCTCAAAAGTCCATTTCAAACACCAATTTACATGGTCTTCACAGGATCTAATCAAAATTATGTCTGGACTTTAAAAGAGATTGTGGTCTCTGGGTTTGTTTCGGCCTTTCTTCTCAGAGTAGTCAAATAGGAAATACGCCGACATCTAGTTTTAAAATATGATTAATGTGTATAAGTGTTTGTACAAACCTACTTACAGAAATAAAATGATTTATCATAATTTTGATGATAAGCTTGGACATTTTTCAAAAATTTTAGAACAGTAGGTATACAGAGCTCTTTTCATTCTCCGAAATGTATATTGGGGGTAATTATCGGACAAGGAGGCAGCAACACGAATATATTTTTGAAAACATCCTAAAGTTGGATAAACATGTAGGTCAGGTGAACCCCTTGCAGGATTCACCGGAAATTTCAAAATTTAAACAGGCTGGTCTGTTTCAAGTTTTAAAGTTATATTTGCTTATTCTGGTAAATCTCGAAAACTTACTTATTAATCGCCTAGCAAAACCATTACCGATTTCAATCTCAATTAATATTACGTGTATTTCCACATTACATATTCTAGTAATTATGCAGATTTTCTACATAATTGAACTGCCAACGCAATCACCTACCGAATAAATTAATTATTTAACGGAAACATTAAATAACTCAAATTGAGAGGATTTATTATCGGGGGTTGTTATCCTTACGACAATTAATAGTTTCCGATGTAAGATAGAAAGGTAGGAAACCACTACTTAAAAATAATTGCATGCATTTATTCCACTTTCAAAATGCTTTCAAACTACTTTATAAGGACGCAGATATAACTAGTTTACTTAGTGAGAAAATGTAAAGTGCATCGTTTCACACAGTCATGTCTTATATTTTAAACGAACACAGTGCAAAAAATTACGCATTTTCGCATCAATGCGATAGGAACTCATATCCTTGTCTCTGTTAGAAACAAATTAGATATACAAGCACACACATAAACATAACATCACGCCTGTATTCCCCGAAGGATTAGGCACAGCTGCACCTATAGTACACCCACATTTCGCCAGTCATGTTTAAGTCGTTTAAGTATGTATTAGATATACCTACCTACGAAATTACATCAAGAACTGATTCGCATGAACTGCCACTATACAAATATCAAATTCATAAAATCAAAATCTCAGTAAATCGTTTTTGTTTAACAAATAAGAAAACTGAAGACAAATGCATTTTACGTTACACTATATAGATTATTTACGACTATAAAAATGTCACCTACACACCTTGGTAAGAAATCAACAAAAGAATTGAGATAATACAGGGTGGCATCCCCATCGACGTGCAAACTGTAACCATGAATTCAGCACATAATCCTAGACCTAGCGTAGAAATTCTTCGTCGGTCACCTAAAAAATCTTCTGTTTCATAGAAAAGTGCAATGTCTACACGGTCAAAATGTACTGAACAGCTATTTTTTTTTAAATGACCTTTGAAAATGTTTAAGAGGCTTACGAGAGCTAAAGCGCGGTCACTGTCGGATTGCATAGAAAAGAAAGAGACGCGCGATGATACAACGCGGGTAATTTATTGCAAAATATGAAGCAATTATGGATTTACAAAAAATCTATTCTTGGACTAAAAAATTAAAACACTATTACGTTAGTATGTTACTTGTAGAATAATCTGACAAAAAATCTGATTGTTTGCATGTATATTAATTAGTATGGTTTTTAATCGTTAAAATATTTTTTTAGAGGTATCTTCGTGATTTTTCTCTATCATATCAATTGTATTATGTTTTCAAAACACTATCTAACTAGCATATATCCAGAAGAATATCATATATTTTTCTGATTTTGGTTACTGTTGTGGATCATATATTTTTAGGCATCATAAATTTGCGTTTGGGTCATGTAGTCCCCCAAAGACTTGACAAAGACCAAAGACTATGTAGTCCCCTGAACGCCGTGGTGTTCAGAATCATGTACTGAATCCATGGTAACAGGTTGTGCAGCGATGTTTCTGCCATCCTGTATACACTCCCGGACTCCTAAATCGAGCCACCGTGCATCATGGAGGTTATAAAGGTCTAAATCATCAAAATAATTATGAGTCTATAAAAGTTTATATGCAGCTTTTGAACTTTGTTTTTTTGCGGGTATCATACAAAAAAATATGCAGGGTGGCCTTGATTCAGGTGTCCGGAAGTGTAATAAAATAAATAGACCTACTTACTTAGTAAATAGACCTTTTTATATTTTGTTAAGTAACTGTTACTTGTTGACAGGCCTACAGTGTTCTTCCATATCTATTAACACTGTAATTTTAAATA
This sequence comes from Griposia aprilina, assembly GCA_916610205.1. Lineage (NCBI taxonomy): Eukaryota > Metazoa > Arthropoda > Insecta > Lepidoptera > Noctuidae > Griposia > Griposia aprilina. The sequence goes on along the minus strand of OU744300.1, from coordinate 2,664,254 downwards.
TTGTAGTTTTAAAAGAGTAACCGTGGAGTTTCTTGCCGGCTCTTCTCCATAAGAAACAACCAATTGGAACCGTGCACCTAGCTTCTGACGTTTCATAAGTGCCCATATTGGTTTATGTGAAATAAAATACTTTGATTTGATTTGAAATACCTAACAATATTGGATCAGAAAATGCGTGGATAATTGCAAAAAAATATTTGATAAAAGTGTATATATAATACTCACTTTTTGAAAAGACGATGGGCCTTGGGCCCAATATTTATTAGCATTTTGCCACACCCTCACCAACTATGCAGAACACCTGAAACAATTATAATTTCCTTATTAATAAAATAATTTTGTGGGACCCAAACAGGAGCAAACAGCAGGCAGGCCCACGAGGTGATGGCGGGAAAACTCGACTTTTTTAATAAGGATTAGCAACAAACAGCGGTAGATAATTGAGGGTTGTTGTAGGTGAGGCCATTGCCGTGCAGTAGGACACAATCGGCTGATAATAATAAATAATAAAATAATATTTAATAGATATTATCTGGTACCTGAAATAGATATTATCTGGTAACTTTATCTTATGACTCAGGTTAAGGTCAAAAGGTGAATTAATGTGACTAGTAAAAAAAACGTTTGAAAAAGTATCTGATACGGCAATGCTGTTGCTCATATGTAATAGATATTATTTTCAATAAATAAAAAAACATCTACTATTGTCTGTAATTTTATCCTCACTCTATAATATCTGAGGCTATTTCTCTGAACGGTTTTCTTACGACTTGCAATAATAAATTTCAAAATTATGTGGTTGTCACTTGGCAGATAGTAAAAATGCCACATATCCTGCGCTGACCACAAATTGGTCGAAATGACATCGAGCCTTGAGAAATTGCATTCCCGCTCTAGGGCTGGAAAGTACGCCACAGATAACCATTTATACTAGACCTTCATGCCTTTTTATGCCAATTTTTTTCGTAAATATATAATCTGTGTAAAACTGTAAAATATGATAAGTAAACATTTTATTTCATCAAATTTTTATGTACTTTTGTAAGCAAATTAATTTGTGTTCCAAATATAAAAATATTCAATTTTGTTTTTTTTTGCATTAGCCTGTATGGCGGCTTCATACCTTTGCTTCTCCTTCAACTTGTGAATGCAATGACAAACTTTCCTCACTTGCATCAAAATGTACTATTTTCAGCCTGGAACATTACAGCTACACATACATAAACTCACGCCTTCTTCCCATGGGGGTAGGCAGAAATTATAGAACGCCACCTGCTACGATCCTTACATATTCGTTTATAACCAATTACTCATCATGACAAGGTCAACAACCACAGATCATTGACATCTCATCATCATCTATTAATATATAAATCTGAATACAGAAACATGTAAATGAGCATATTAAAGGAGAAAGCGAAAGTTTTCTCCGCGAAATGTTGTGAATTGAATTAAATCGTTATATTGTTAATATGTAATTTGTATGTTAATTTGAAATAATGTTTAAGCCGGTCTTTTGTGTTGCATTTTTATTTGATAATAGGTATAATGTTATAAAAAAAAATACATAACAGCTAACAACCCAAAAGCTGACGATATCAAAGTCTTGTAGCAATTGATTTGAAAGGTTAGCAATGTAATCATTATAATATAATAATACCAGTCTGTACCTGTGTCCCACTGCTGGGCAAATACCTCTTCTCATACACAGAAGGTACGAGCGTTGAACACACGCTTGCTTAAGACGGGTTGGCGATTTTTGACTTATATTAACTATAAGTACAGAGAGCCTAGACGAATGGCATACGCTTCGGAGCAGTTCTATTTCTACAATCGCTATCGCTTTTGCTAATGTTTCCATCATACGAATCGAAAACTAGCGATAACGTTTGTCAAAAAGTGCCACTTAGACACGCATCTCTATGGAAGTAGTCGTTCGACGCTGTCGGTTCGTTTCATAGAATTGAATGATGTTTACATTGTGTAGCTCATTTCTATTCGTTGACCTATGATCACGTGACATTTCGATAGCTTATGTCAGCCTCATACATTTTTGGCTTTTCTACTAGCTTATCGCTAATCGAATGTTACTTTGTCTACGCCCTCTGGTTTCCTCACGATGTTTTCTTTCGCCGATGTCTGTAATGTCGAATATAAACTTAGGTTTCGTAAAATAAAAGTACCTACCAACACAGTGACGTATAAAATAAATATAAAACAAAAGACTTACAAAATAGGTAGTAGCGCTGGAGGTAGGAAAATGTATCAAATATTACAATCGATGAAATGTCCATTCTTCAAAAATGACGAACTTCCATACAAAATTTCATTCCCTATTTAAACCCTTTAGGGGATACATTTTCAAAAATCCTCCTTAATGCTCACTGTCGTTATAAAAGGAACTCTTGCGCAAAATTTCATGCTGTTTAGGCTGTGCATTGTCTTTCAGTGAATTTAAGTAATTTTTATTAAGTACCTAGATAATAATTATAAAAGTAGAATGTTGCAACTTACAACTTTTGCAAGATTCTGGCCACCTTTGTGACTCGGGGAACGTTGTCTTATCAGATGCTGCAAATCTACTCTTAAGTCTAATGTCATTGTTTGGGTTTCGAAATTCAGACAAGTTATCTTCGCGTGTTCTTGATCGTATAGCAAAGATGGTAACAATAAAGCTGAAGAAGTTTGTTTGTTTGTTTGAACGCGCTAATCTCTGGTACTATCAGTCGGAATTCAAAAAATGTTTTTGAATTTAATGTTACTTGTGTTTTGTTAATTTTATTTTTTGTGTTATTAACAAGTATATGGATGTATTTAAAAAACCGAAATAAATGAATACAATAATAATAATAGTCTAATTCTTGAGGAAGGTTAAAAGCTATTTAACACTACGCTAGGCATAGACGCCGAGCAAAAATTAAAAAAAATAAGAAAGAACGCTAAGCGAAAACGAAATATTAGCGCGGGCAGGCGATGCGATGCGAGGGAGTACAATACAAATAGTTTATTTCTTTACAAGGTTTGTGCTACATAGCTAGTGATAGAAGTGTCCTTTTAAGCAAATACATGCCTGTATTCCACACACTCCACACTTCCGCAACTTAAATTTACGTAATGTACATTCGCTTAAAAATGATGCCAGTATTTACTATTTATATAATTGTGAGAAAGTTAAACAAAAGAAAACCAAAATTAAATTAAATTAGCACAAAAAAAAAGGAAATACAGAAAACTAAGTAGGTCGGGGTAGGTCGCGGGAATAAGAAATTTCTCTCGAACGAAGTCGCGGGTATAAGCTGGTTCATAATAAAGTACTTAGGTCTCAAAGCCTGCATCTATTGAGCAGGGTCTTCTCTCGTTTCGGCACACCGTAAAACATAACACATTCACCAAGGTAGTTCTGGGGATCAATGCCAAGGGTGCGCATGACGTACATTTAAGTATTGCCCCATTCATTGAAGATATTTCATAATTCCGATTCTGTCCCTTGCTGCCCTCCCCCAGCGACGCCCTAAGCCGAGGTCTGTACCCCACAGGGTAATCCCTTAGCGTGGAGTCGCCTGGTATGTAAGTTTTTCAAGCTCTAGCTGGGAGCCTTAACTTATTTAGGAAACCACAAGCATGCCCCACCTTCTAGGTTGACCAGCGAGAAGCCAATCGCAAAAAAAATAAGAAAATGAGGATATTTCAATTTAAATATGTGTTGTATATGTAAATGGTACACCACAGGCTACCTGCACTATTGTCTCTTCTTCACCTTTAATCCTTTCAAAGGTTGTCTTTAAAAGATCGCTTTTAATTAGCGATAAGACCGCCCATGGAGTCACCCTATGTAAAATTTCTACATTTATATCTGTAATTTTGATGGTGTACATAATAAAAAGTGTCAGAACCTATTAAATCTTCAATGAATTTAGCTTTATAAAAAATATACATTAATTTTTATTAATTTAATAATTACATAAATTAATTAAATTGCCAGCTTCACAAATATACGAATATTGAAACCATAAATAGGTAACCTTGCACACGAATCATCAAAATTTCATAATTATTAATATTATATTTAAATTTGAAGACACACATTAAATTGTATCACATCGACCGATTTGATTAACTCAATGCATTTGTAATATCAAGGCAATTTTTTATCTAGGTTTTTTAGAGTGGCGACTTGGTTAGGGTTGTCGAAACCGGTGTTTTATCGGGTGTACTGAATGGAATAACTTTGTATTTTTAGTTCAGTTTATCGTAGTGATATTGTTATCATATGATCTATCCGTCGTTACCATCGTTACACCTTGAAGAGGGTCTATGTAATGGATCCCACACAAAAATACTGTCGGCACCAATGATAAAGTAAGTAAAAAGAGGTAGATAGGTTATACGCGCTCCGCGAGTGGCACGTCAAAACTTGGCTAATTAGCCAAGTTACATATCGTCTTGTCTCTTTTTCGCTCCCGGTACTTAACATGCCATCCTACTTCCACGTGTCATCTGTTTGTCATTGTGCCGTATTTAAAAATTGAAAGTTGGGTAGGTAACTTATCTACCTCTTTTTACTTAAGTAAAATATCATTAGTCGGCACGCAGATGAACTTTATGAATCTGCGGAAAGCTTTAGAAAGTCATTTCTATTAACTCAGAAATTCTCAGTACTTCGTTGCTGTGTCAACCACAGTCAACACCACCAAAGACTCAATGATTGAGAATGCAATCGTAGTGATTTATTACGATGACATCCGCATTTTTGATAAATTGGGAATTGTAGATTTACGTCTAAAGTAAAGGTCAACCCTGTTTACTATTAATAATATATTGTATAGGTATATATTAAACTATTCTGACTGACTAGAACTATCTATCATATTAATTATAAGGCTGATATCATAAATCCACACCATTACGAATTTATTCTTATTCGAGGATAAAAAACAGAATCAGATAATCTTGGACACAGTTCGAGATAAAATTCGTACATGTGTAATTAATAGTAATTATATTTCGTAGAGGCTGACAACAGCTAAAGCGCGGTCGCTGTTGGACTGCTTAAAAGAAAGAGAAGCGCGATGACATAACGGTGGTATTTTATTGCAAAATATGAAGCAATTATCTATTTAGAAAAATCAATTGATTGGACTAAAAAAATAAAACACTATTACGTTCATATATATATAGAATAATCTGACAATTTTTTTTAATTATTGCATGTATGTATTAGGTTGGGGAAAAAGTCTTTTCGCATTATAGTATGTATGAACTTCTAATAAAATCTCTTTGGCTAAACTATTTGTATCTGGCTGGTTTTGGTATCATTGAAAGTTTAAATTTTAAAGAACATAATTCCAAATTTAAATTAGGAAAATGTGTGATTTTCATTTGTTTTTCGTACTGTCAAGATGAGTGAATCTAATGAAGAAATTCGATACATTTTAAAATTTTACTACAAAAAAGGTAAAAATGCAAAGCAAGCCGCGAAAAAAATTTGCGATGTTTATGGACCTAATGCAGTGTCTGTGAGAGTAGCACAAATTTGGTTTAAGCAATCCGGAAATTTTGATGTCAAAGATGCACGTCGCTCTGGTCGCCCTATTACGGATAAAATGGATGCCATTTTTGAAAAAGTGGAGCAAGATCGGCATATCAGTAGTTACGACGACATAGCTGAAGAACTGGGAATTGACCACAAAACAGTTTTGGCACATTTGAAAAAAACTGAGTACGCAAAAAAGCTCGATATTTGGGTACCTCACGAGCTCACTGAAAGAAACCTAATGAACCGTGTACTCATTTGTGATTCTTTATTACGACGTAATGAAACCGAACCATTTTTGAAGAAGCTGATAACTGGTGATGAAAAGTGGATCACGTACGACAAGAACGTGCGAAAAAGGTCGTGGTCAAAGGCCGGTCAGGCTTCACAGACTGTGGCGAAACCCGGGTTAACTCGCAACAAGGTGATGCTGTGTGTGTGGTGGGATTGGAAGGGCATTATTCATTATGAGCTGTTACCACCAGGCAGGACCATCGATTCTGAACTCTACTACGAACAACTGATGAGATTAAAGTAAGAAGTTGAGAGAAAGCGGCCGGAATTAATCAACAGAAGGGGTGTGGTTTTTCATCATAATAACGCTAGACCGCAAAAATTAAGAGAGTTTGGCTGGGAGGTGTTAATGCATCCGCCGTATACTCCTGACCTTGCACCTTCAGATTTCCACCTGTTTCGGTCTCTTCAGAATTCTTTAGGCAGTGTCAGGTTAACATCACGAGAGGACTGCCAAAATCACTTGTCGCGGTATTTTGATCAGAAGTCCCAAAATTTCTATAGCAATGGGACCAAGTCCCTACCTTCAAGATGGCAAAAAGTTATCGAACAAAATGGTACCTACATACTTTAGTTAAATGTAAATAAACTATATTAAAAAATGTTTTGAATTTTCTTAAAAAATGCGAAGAAACTTTTTCCCCAACCTATTATATGGTTTTTAACCTAAAAGAGTTTTTTAGAGATATCTTCGTGTTTTTTTGCTATCCTATAAAATAAGTTGTATTACGTTTTCAACACACGATTTAGCGAGCATATATCCTGAAGAATACCATATTTTTCTGATTTTGTTTACTGCAGTGGATCTTACACTTTCAGGCATTATAAAATATGCGTTAAGGTGCTACAGTTCCCTTAAAAAAAAGATACCTGTAGTCCCCTTAACCTACTTCAAGCGCCTCATCGGTCTAATTGTCATAATTCCTACTGCTGCGCATGGGGTCCTGGTTTCAATTCCCAGGTCGGGCCAATTCTTATTGGGTGTTCCCATTAGGAATTGTCAGTAGCAGTGTAGAGTGTGGATGTTTGCGCTGTTGATGGCAATACGCCCTATTACATGAGACTTAAACATAGCTGGCGAAATGTGGGTGTTCTATGGTACGCCCACATTTATCTTTAAGGTACGGTACACCCTCAAACAGATGTTTATTTCTCAAACTAAACTCGAAAGTTAGTCATTAGAAGATGGCCTACTCGCTGCCCTGACTGTTGGATTTCTGTAATTTTTTATGTTTTCTTCCAGGCTGAGTAAGCAAAATAAAACTCAAGAATAAGAAGTGTAGGTACTGTTTGTTGAGAGCAGAATATATCTAAGTTAAACACCCAGGTACACGCGTTGCATTACCACTGAACAAACGAAAAAAAAAAGCACAAAATATCAGATTGTAGAAAGATTTCTACGGCACGATGTCAAAAATTAAGGAAACAAACACTTTCTATAAAAAAAAGTTTTTTTTTTCGTAAAGTAATGCTAAATGTGGTCATGCTACGCGTGCACGATCACACACACACAACCTGTATTTAAAGAAAACCATGTGTTTAAGCAAGCCTATGAGTCTATGCCATAAGACCTTTTGAACCGCACGAGCGGCGCGTACGCTTCACAACAGAGTATTACAAACATAGCGTTTCCACTTCTATTGTTTTCAAATTATTACTTTACCAGTTCACGTTTGAAAACAGAAGGATAATGGTTTTTCCGCATCATTGGGTAAGCTTGACTTTTTTATAACGGTGAAGAAACACAGCCTGAAATATTCGTAGTAGAACTCCTTGTAAGCTTCAGGGATGATACAGCTACTACCAACATGATTATCTGTTTCGAAACTACTGCTTTGTTTTGGCAGGCAAATTTGTATTACACATAGCATAACATCACGCCTGTAATCCTAGAATGGTTAGGCAGAGGTGTCACTATATTCCACCCACATTACACCAGAGATGTCCCATGTATTAGAGGGCGAGCCTATTGCCATCAACCGGGCACAAATCCATACTCCGGACTGCTACTGAGAAATTCCTGATGAAAAAACTCAATAAAACTTTGCCCAACCTGGGAATCGAACTAAGGACCTTATACTCAGCAGAAGCGCTTGCGGCAGTTCAGTTCTGGGGCAGTTCTGTTTAGGGACACTTCAGTTCTTTGTATTACAATATGAAACATTTCAATTTTATCTGGCAGCCAGCAGAACTGCCCAGCAGCCCAAGAGTGGCGATACTCGATTAATATACCTACCTACGTCCAACGCACCTTGGATAGCCAGCTTCTCTAGTACCTTGCTGGTGCATTTAACTGTCACATCTTATTCTACTGTACCTGCAATCTATGCAAATATATTTTTACTTTACTTTACTTTACGCAATTACCTCGCTGGGTTAGGACATAGTATAATTTATCCCGGTAGTACAATTCCGTGGGATAATTTCCGACCTCTACACGGTGAAACCGCGAACATAAGCCATTACCTCATAATACGGCCCCTGAAATACTGACTGTATTACTTGACATAATTGGGCACTTTCCAGCAAGTTGACCAATACGAAGGTAGCAAAGTTTGTAACTTAAAAATGGCCGTTGGCTACTCTTTATCGCGATCAACCAGTCACCGACCGATAGTACAGTTCGCGCAAAACTTTATGAGCTCTCGGAAATTGCAGCGAGTGCCTGCGCAATATGCATAGTATGTCCGAGGGAACTCTCTCACTTTTACTCAACTGTAACATGCGCGGTTTCGTTCTTGGACCTATGTTCAGAGGGCTCATAAAGTTTTGCTCAAACAGTAATAGTGACCGGCCTCGAACGAGACACCAGACAAAAGTTTTCGACACCCAATGCATCCGCAAAGAATTTCGAAAAACCCAGCATCACTTTCATTCGTTTCTCAACTCTGAATTATTCATGAGACTATTAGCAAACTAATTAGATCATGACATAAATTATACGGTTGACAAACTAAGAGAGCGTAAACATATCTCAAATGTTTAACCTGATGATCTAAAGGGTTTTTATCATTATAAGAGAACAATAAAATGTAATACACAGAGGTACGAGGAACAAGGTTTAAAGTTGACTCATACCTCCATAGAAAAGGGAGGATCCTCCGACCAGACGGCATCTGCCCGACGTTTAATGCCGAGACGTTGTATAATACTAGTTGCGCGGTAAACTCTGCTTGCGCGATGCAGGATTTTGCGTGACGTCAGTGTGACGCGTAGCTCGCATGAGGCGATGTAGATGCGATTGTGAACTAATAGTAATAAACATACATAAAATCACGCCTGTATTCCCCGAAGTTTTAGGCAGACCTTATTAGTACACCCACATTTCGCCAGTTATGTTTGAGTCTCATAGTACACTCCGATTGAAACATTATAACGACTGTGAAGTGAGTAGCGAGTAGCGCACCCCTCTCCCCCGCTGACACATGAATTTGGTACTGCGCAGCGACTCGCCTCATGTTCCGAGCCGCCCAAAAGTTTGAATCGGGCTGTAATCGGGGGGTGAGCCTATTGACATCAAAAGGGCACAAATCCAGACTCCGGGCTGCTACTGAGAAATATAAGATTGTAAAATCTGGCTTTCAATGGCTCTGCCGGACAATGGATAATAATAACATAACATCACGCCTGTAACCTCTGAAATGTTAGGCAGAGGCGTATACCTACACTCACATTTCGCCGACTTCTGAAATTAAAGTTAGTTTTCACTTTATAGTGTTTTGTTTTGGAAGTCGTTTGTTATTTTTTTTTTTGTAAGAACGTTTTTATTCTTCACTTTTTAGCTGTGGTACCTGCCCCACACAAATTCGTATACCACTACTTGATATGTAAATAACAGTGACAGGAAGTTATTAAAAAATCATCATCAATATATACTAAGTCGAAAAAAAACGCATTATTAAGGACAACTTAAAAACTACTGATCAGATCTTGATCAAATTTATATGGGACCATGTGAGAAGCACCAGCTTTCAAATATAAAAAGAATCATTAAAATCGGTTCCCCTAGAAAAAAAGTTCTGAGGTAATACACATTTAAAAAAATACAGTCGAATTGAGAACCTCCTCCTTTTTTTGAAGTCCGTTAAAAATTATTCTGAATGGCCCTTGGCATATTATTATAATTTGCTTTCGTTTAAAACGCGTGAGGCATTTTAATTGCACATTACTTGGCCGTGTTTTCTTTTAAAGAAGCCGAAAGACGCGCAATCATTTCGCTAAGTAAACTAAGTAACGGTTGTTATGGAGATATGTGGGTACTTAAGTGAAATGTGTGTTAATATTTGATGTTTTTTTATAAGAATCGGAAGACAAGAACTTTGTATGTCTAGGTAGTGTTATGTCCAGAGACCGGATATTCAGATGCATATTCACCTACAGTTAAGATGTTGGCTAATATGGAATGCGCTTTTGTATCGAAAAAATCCTGCTAACGTCAGTTTCAGTAACCAAACCGGACCAAATCATAGCAATCGAAAGGTAGTAATTAAAGCGGTTGTAATATATAATATATTTTCAAATCCAACCGGTAGTTCCAGAGATTACCCCCTACCTACAACCTTACAAACAAACAAATTTAACCCCTTTATAATATTAACTATTATTATATATTAAGTATAGATTAAGAAACGAACTATTGCATATACGGGAAAGTGTATTCATAATTGCAATTCCTACCTTATGCAAGAAACTCGATACATTTAATAGCTGATAATTATTCAGAAGTGACACCTTTCTATTAACAACTAGCCACAGTTTTAGAAGTTTACCTAGTTCATTAATGTCAGTGTAATTGATGTTATAAACATTATTTACATAAATATGTATACACATACAAGTGGTAGATATATAATTTATGTTATAAGTTAAATTCGCTTTTGCGTGTCTGTCTGTGTGACCGCGTTGTTCTTCTAAACTACGCAACGAATTTTAATGCGGTTTTCACCATAATTTAGAGAAATTTATTCCTAAATGTTTATGTGTATATAACATTAATATTAAAGTTACATACAGGGTGTCCCAGAAATCGACCGACATACTGTAGGTGGTGATAGCTTTGGTCAAGCCCTCCCAAAATAACAAAACATAATATTTTTTGTTATTTTGGGAGGGATTTCTGGCACACCCTTTTTAATAAAGAAATCTCGACGTTTTATCAAACGTAAAAACCGTGCGAAGCCGGGGCGGGTCGCTAGTATTTTGATCATTTAAGGTTAGCCTTGCGCGAAACGACAGCGCGACGCTACTCTAGTAGAACAATTTCTATGAAAACATCATGGAAATTGTTCTACAAGAGTCGCGTCGCGCTGTCACGTCGCGCCTGTTTGCGAGAGCCTTTAGTTGCACGAGCATATAATAAAATTATATTACCTAGTTATAGTTCCACGGTAGGGCAATAGCATTTTTTTTGTTGAGAATGAACGAAGGTTGTTCCTCACTATGTTTCGACGATTCTAGGTCATTGTCACGGGTTTCCTCACCATATATTTTCGTCTCTCCTCATTTGGTTTAATAGATCTTAAAGGATGCTAGGTCCTGTTAAGTGAAATGTATTTCTCTGTGTAATTTTATATGTGCTTACTAATATAACTGTTAAATTATTACTAACAACAATTTGGGTTTATTTTTTATTGATAAATGTAAAAAAACTCCGCTACAAATAAGAATGATAGTTGACTTAGCTGAGCATTCAATCGCATGTAATAACGGCGTGCACCGCTAACTGGTGCTGCTACCCTGCGCGACGGATGAGAACAGTTACGTTTACCCTACTTGCCTCGATCGCGGACTGCCTATAACAACGTCGTAAGACGAGGAACTTAAATCATTAAAATTATGAGCGTATAAATACATACCTATATTATAGGGGTATTAAAATTAAATTCATTGGAACTTAAGTTTAGTAGGTATAATACGGTACTTATAGTACTAATATTAATTTAATTATCCCGTAAAATTCGTCAGATAATATAGGCAAGCACGCAAGCAATATAGGCATAAGCACAACTATGTGGCCAGCAAGTATGTGTAAACATTAAATTTATATTAATTAGAATAGACGGAGCATTTTTCAATCCAAAAATGGAATAAAATTTAACAAGATTCTCGATAATTAATCGGTTAACCAAAACCATCACGATTACCATATTATCCGTAACTTTTACATAACATACCACAACGATGCTACGTATTTATTGATATCCTATAATATCGGTGAAACTTAACGAATGCGAAAGTTGAATGAATTTTATGACTTTGAGAAGAAGTTTGAAAAAAAAAAGTTTTTTTTTATTGAGTCGTTTGATTTTGTTTCCGCGAGAGAATTAGTCATCACACCGTGGCTGCCAGATTAGCGAACGATTATTTGGAAAAAGAATGCCGAAAAGAAAAAAAATAAGTTGAATGCGGCAATTTTCCGCTAGATAGACCAGGATCAAAAGAGCAAATCCTAAAAAAAAATTGTTTGCTGAAAATGTTTTCAGTTATTAATAAAAATCCTTCGGAAAATATGTCCCAGGTTATTCTCTATTAGTTTCGATTTTGAGTACCCATATTTTTCCTTATCTCAACCAAAAGCTTGTGAGAAGACAACATACACAAACTAACAAAATACACAAAAAGTTAATTAAACATATCAATCAACACCTCATTGGGCAAAAACGATTTAATTCTAAGTTTCACATACTCGTACATGCATCGCATTCGGAAATACTCGGCACGCAAAATGCAAGCACGTGAAAATTATACAGTTGCATACAAAATAAGGTTGCCACCCTACTCTAATATACAGTGCCGTTTTTAATTAATTGGCGAAACTTCGGTATCGGTATCCAAATACTATAAAACATAAAAAAAAATATAAAGAAAACAGCTGATGGTGGGGTTAACGCCCAATTCTCGTGTAGTTAGTTGAAATTATGATTTTATAAAAAACATTTATTTTATTTTGACCCATCACGTCTGTGAAGATTCGTGAATTAAAATAAAACAGGTACTTTGTATGTTTAGTACAGTACCCGACGACCCTAAAAACGTGGCTGGGAATGGAGTCTACTACCTATGCACCAAATCCGTAGTTTCGGTAGAAGTAACGGGCGTTTCTTACTCCGTATCACTTACGGACATAAGATTATTTCGAGGCCCGAATAAAAAATTTATGACAACACCACTTGGCAGTTGTTCTTACTCCCGATTGGACTTTTGGACGAGCTCGTTTCGAGGGTAGGCCCCCAGACTGGATGCGGAAGGCGGCGGACAGAGTGTTGTGGTCCAGCCTGGGAGAGGCCTATGTCTAGCAGTGGACTGCGATAGGATGACTGGATTGATTGACAGTACCCGTCGTTTAATATGACACATGGAAATTTAGAGAAATTTCGACTTTGTAGAGAATCGTCTGTGTCAGTTATATCTGTGTGTCTTTTTCTAACACTCGAAGGACCATATTTGCAGTCGAGAACTCCATTGGAAATAGTTATTGACACATTACTGCTTTACGATAATTATAATAGTTCTGTTTAACGAGTGGCCATGCAGTCTTAGCAGTAAGTGATTGTAATTGCTTGCAGAAAACCAGATGTTTTAAAGACAGTAATAATGTAAATAGTTAAGACTAGTAAACTATTATATACATACATGAACTCACACCGTCTCCCCATGGGGGTAAGCAGAAACTTCAGAACGCCACCTACTACAATCAATACATACACTTTTGCTTCGTTTACATTAATACATCTGATGCACCCTAATTACGTGACATACTATCAAACACAATCTGAATTATTTTGAAGGATATTGCTAATCCATTGCTTCATATGTTCGAAAAATTTGTTTGCTCACCAACGTAAATAACGCAATGAATGTTGTTGAACTGTCAAAATGAAACCTATACCCTACTGTTAGTGTGTTACGCAATTAACCCGCTGGTTATACATTTTAGTTAGACTGTCAAAATAATGGGTTGACAAAGGAAATTCTAACTCAGCATGGTGAAACAAAAATGTTTTAATTTTTTTGTGTAAATAAAGTGGCAACCCTTGCCTTTAAATAACAATGGCTCACCACTACTTAAATAGAGTTATTATATCTATGATCAATTTGAGTTAATTGCTAAATTATCTAATATCACGAACTATCAATTCAAATCATTTTTCATTTTTATTACTTCGGTATTAAATAGCATAAAACCTGCTTAATATCATTATTGTAATGATTATAATGAAGGTTGATAAGCTATTATTTTTAGTTATGTAATAGAACTTCAGCAGGTATATATGTATTTCAGCAAAAATACAAACCTATCATGTTATAATACCAGCCTATTACTGTCCATCTGCAAGCCAAAGGCGTGTCTTCGCATGCAGAGAAGACACGAGCATTGATCACCATGCTTGCTCAAGATGGGTTGGTGATTTTGTACTTATCCTGTCCTACTAATATTATAAATGTGAAAGTTTGTGCGGAAGGCAACGGTGCGGTTTAAAAGATGTACTGACAAAAATTGAAAAGAGTATGCTGATATGGTTTGGTCATGTTGAGAGGATGAATGAAGGGCGACTAACGAAACGACAAGGCATATGTGAGTAGAAACGCCGGGACGGGACGCCCTAGGAAGACATACAGTGACCTTATTGGTGATGTTCCTCAGAAACGTCAGGTGCGTAGTACTCGCAACCGGCGTGCGTGTATGACCAGATGTATGAACGTAAACGAGGCGAAAGGAGTATGTAAGGATCGTAGCAGGTGGCGTTCTGTAGTTTCTGCGTACCCCCATGGGAAGAAGGCGTGAGTTTATGTATGTATGTATGTGTGAAGTTGGATGGATGTTTGTTACTCTTTCACGCAAAAACTACTGAACAGATTTGGATGAAATTTGGCACACAGATAGACCATGACCTAGGTAAAAACATAGGTTACTTTTCATCCTGGATTGCAGACGAAGTCACGGGCAACAGCTTGTAGTAACTATAAGTCTAGATTCCCTCACGATGTTTTTCCTTCACCGATGTATATAAGGAATGTCCAAGATAAACTCAGAAAGTACATATGAATTGAAAAAGTCACATTGGTACTTGCCTGGATTTGAATCCATCTCATGCATGAGAGGCGAGGCTTACCCACTGGGCCATCACAACATTAGCTATCATTTGAACAGGCCTATACTCTTTTAATCATAACATTAGATAAATAATTCCATATATTTTGATCGTGTTAGTATTGCACTATTGTATGCATAACATGCATAATCAGCCTATAGTGTTCCCACTGCTGGGACACAGGCTTCCTCTCTTCGAGAGGGAGTGGGCTGTAATATACCACGCGGGCCCAGTGCGGGTTGGTAGATGTCACGTCATCGAATTTTTGGTTCTAGTACATGCCGGTTTCCTCACGATGTTTTCCTTCACCGTTTTGAGAGCAGTGGTGATGAAATTATTTAGACAAAGTAAAGCGCCTGTCTAGATTTGAACCTACGACTTACAACTCGTAGGTCGCGGCCGATGCCACCGGGCCACCACTGCTCTCTTTGCACTATTGTATGAATGAATTAATATGAATATTGTTCCATATCTCAGGGTTGGTCTCACAGTATCAGTTGGTCCCTTTGACTTTTGACCCCTCTTCAGGATTTCAGTTATTTAAATAAGACCTTCTATGTACAATCGCCAACAGGTCTACACGAAACTGTCAAATTTCTCCAAACGATTTCAAAACTAACTAACTAAAATCGAATTAGAAAATCTGACAGTATGTGGTAACTTGATGTGCGGCCGACTGTACAACTGAAGGCACAATATCACTTTAGTCTATAATCAATATAATCATGCTCATTTTCAATTTACAATGCGTACAGTGTGATCGCTAATTTAAATTTTAAATGGCAGCTCGCGTGACAAGAACACAGCATTGATTTTGACGTATCGAGGTACGACAGATACATGAGCTTTTTGTTTGCTTCAAGTAGGTATTTAGAACACACAACATGAAAACATTAACGTCGACGAGCCTTTTAAAATTTGACATCAGGCGGTCAAGTCTACTAATTTACAAACGTTGAAATGGTGAAATATTTACAGATTATCCATACAAAATCTGTCAAAAACTTACAATGGCGAGACTATTGAATCGTTTGTAAATTACAACTCTGTCCACTAGGTTATTCGTTTTTGACAGCTGCTTTAGAACGTAACTGTTCCAAATTACGTAAAAGTTTACTTTAAAATGCGTAATAAAATAAATATGTAAACTGCCTTATCTTATTTATGACTTCTTACAGACATTAAAATACCGTAAATGTATCAGTTTCTACAAAAAATAAAAAATGTTAAGCGTATTCAATATAGTTACATTCTATCGTACTAAGTCATCACTTAGTAGATCAAAGAAATGAATAAATCGAAAATAATCATTTACATATAGGTGAATCAGTATAGCAAAATCCTTGCATCCTCTCAAATATCAATAAAATATATAAATTAAACAATTCTAAATACCTACGTATATATTTTCAAAAGAAGCCAGTGAATTTATATTGCGGGTTTTGTGCAACGAAAATTAAACAACCAAATAAATATTAACAAGTTAATTTTACATAAATACGTATTTATTATTCGTCGTCTTCCAACAAGGTTCCATCTGATGACGAGTCTTCGCCTAAATTTATTATGATTGGTTCTTGCTCTCTTATATTGTCGAAATTCGCATCTCTTTCGGAACCGTGTATTAATCGTATAGGTAGTCCTTTGCACTACAATTGACAAATTTTCAGGCATCACTTGATTACAAGAATCCTTGTCATCTTGCAAACGGTAAAGTTTTAAGCACGCACAAAGTTAACACGGAGGAATACAGTGTATTCACCTCGACGTGTATTTAAAATGGGGAAAACACTCATCATTCAGAAAAGATGTGACTAGCATAGAAATATCGTTGGGAGTGACAAATGTGAACAAAATGGCAACAAATGGGAACAAAATTAATATGTAGTAAACCTCATATTTATATACAACACAATTGACACGACAAACAAGTGGATACTTTATTTTACGCAATTTTTTTCTATAAATCTTAGATTTAAATTTACATAGTTTTGTATTTAACAATAATAAACACAGACATAGAAACCGTACCATTTTTTATTCGACAGCAAAAAAACGATAACCAGTCAAACAAACAACAAACCAAAACAAACGCACACACAAACACACAACAACATCATCATCATCAACATCTACATACAAATTAAAGTGTCTAATCGAACTGATAATCGAAATGTTACGTTGCTGCAATGACTCGTTCCATCTGTCAAAAGTGATTATCCTAGTGGATAGAGAAGGCCCCTAGAGTTTTCAAACTGTCATATTTATTCTACAGATAAGCTATACTTGTTCTTTCTCTGCGCCATATTTACTGCAAATAAACGTATTTTCTTTCTTCTTCTATCTGACTATTGAAAAATCAGCCATTCTCATTAAAAGAAAACTATGTATGGACTTCAAAATCATGGACCTACCTCAACTTTGGATGAGAAACGCAACGTTTAAGGCTCCTACAAACAGGCGCAACACAAAGGCGCTGCCTTTTGCGGGACGAGCGGTGCCTTTGTGTCGCGTGCGATTCGCGTCGCGTTCCGCGCCTCTTTGAAGGAGTCTCAAAAAGCAAAAACCTAAGTGTTAAAACTTTTGTAAACTCATGACTAGTCATGATACACCATCTACAATAATATTAATAAAAAATTCAGTGTAGAAACGAAGTGTTTTGTAAAATACATAAATATTACATTTACATAATTAACAGACCATGCTACTGTGCAATATGCAATATATTAAATAATTGGGTTATCGATATGTTAAGATGCACCATAACATAGATTTTGTAATTTTAATCATTTACATAGATAGATGTTGGAATGACGATTATTCAATAATTTTGTTCATGGGTCAGTTGAGCTATAAAAAGCTAAATGTATCATCTCTATAATTACTTTATTGTAACATAAGCTCTTACAACTAACTATTTGATATCTTTGCAGGTCGTGTTAATGACCCCGAGTGCCCTTATTTTAGAAACTCATTATGAAAGACTTTAATTTCTAAAGTTGTTGTAACACAGCCATTGCATCAGTAGTTTTTAGTCTTATTTATTTATTTAACAAGTACACCAACAGTATTATATATGACGGCTCGCGATGATTTAGGCGATTTATTGTAACACTTTTTAAAAGTTTATGTCGATTATTTTTACTCTGTGGTTTAGAATTTATTTCTATAGTGGTATTTTTAACTTAGATCGGGTAACACCGATTGGGGTTGTGAGTGTCATGGCGGCGTAGGCGAGCACTTTTTGATGTGATCGTCACGCGGTACATACGCAAAAATCCATTGGCTCTAAATGCAAGTTTAACAATGATTGTGATTAGACTTAATCAGTGTTAATCATTGTAATCATTACATTTAAAGTAAAGTCTCGTTGCGATATTTGAAAGTAAATTAAGTGCGTTATTTTGCGAGTATTATTTTCCAAACACCTGCACGTACACGCCCATGATGAAGGACCAACAGATGACGGATCAGCAGTTACACGTGGTGTCTCAGCCGCTCGAACATCCCGTCATACATATAACATATTACTTCTAATGTATACACGTACATAACGTTCAACGAGAGAAAAGACATTGGACAGAAGCTGCTAACTAAATTAGTTTCTAAAATAAAATAATCGTAAAACAATAAAATACAGGTTTGTGGAGGGGCATTGTGAATAAAAATACCATGAAGAAATATAGTACTTATCTATCATTCGTTTTACGTGGTTATTGTAAATTAAAAAAACATGTGTTTATTGACCGTCATTCCCTAGTTCCGTCAAATTGTGTGTAGCCTGTAGAACGAACGTTGTAGTTGTTAAAATTCTGTCGAGTTGCTCCTTAGTACCTACACATACCTACATAAATAAACTCACGCCTTCTTCCCATGGGAGTAGACAGAAACTACAGAACGCCACCTGCCTGCTCCTTAGTATTTGTCTTTATTATTATGTAAAGCGTTATACTGACCTTTTTTTTTTTTTTTTTTTTTCGCTGAGAAATGCTTTATGCATTCCCGCTCGTGGGGGGACGAGACGGGATATGTGGGACTCCTGTCGGAATGACAGTATACCCACTAAAACTCAGCAGCGGTGTTCCCACATCGCCGTGATGGGAAGGCCATGGGAATCCGGCTCAGCCTTTGCATCCACAACCCTCCCGGCGCGTGCCCGCCTAGCTGGCGGGCCCCGCATTCCCCCCAGCTTGGGGGGCTACGGGAATGGCCGGGAACACCTGGCCATTCCCGTCCGACACTGGTGGAGGCCTGTGCAATACAGGCAAGGGCGCCCCCGCACCCGCTGCCTGCTGGCCTCCACCTGGGAGGAGTCGGAGATGACTATCAAACTGACGTCTTCTTCGACCCCTCCTCCGCCTTCGGAGCGACGCCGCGTGAGGATCGTCCTCCCGCGCGCGCTCAGCCGCCTCCTTCTGGGACATGACGTGTTCGCAGAAGAAGGCGACTGCCGCCCAGGACCTCTCATCCTGCAGCATGGCATTAACCAAGCCGGGAAGTGAGAGGTCCGGTCCGATCACCGCGATGAGACTGCGGCGCGTCTCGGACCACGACGGGCACACCTCGAGGGTGTGCTGCGCCGTGTCGTCCACCGCGCCACAGTCGTGGCACGACGGCGTCTCCTCCCGTCCTATCCGGTGCAGGTACGATCCGAAGCAACCGTGTCCGGACAGCACCTGCACCAGACGGAACGAGAGGAACCCATGCGACCGCTCGAGCCAGTCTCGCAACACTGGCCCAATCGCGTCTAGGGTTCGGCGGCCAAAAGCTGCGGTGGCGAGCTCCCCCGTCCAATGGAGGACGATGGCATCCCTCGCCTCCCGCCGGACGGCCTCCCGCTCTTCCGGGGCTGGGCTTTCTCCTCCCGCTCTCCGCCCCGCCGTCCATTCATATACTCTGGCGAGCACCCACGCCTCGAGTTCCCAAGGAGGGGTGCTGGCCAGAGCACATGCTGCCGCGAAGCCCACTGTGCGGTAGGCCCGCGCCGCCCGCTGGGCTATGGCCCTTTGGGGCGCCCGCAAGGCGGCGGCGTTCTCCCTCCTTTGGAGGGAGTCCTCCCAGATAGGAGCCCCGTAAAGGGCCATACTCCTCAAGATGCCGGCGTAAAGTTGCCGGCATCGCGCGCTGGGCCTCCCCAAGTTGGGTAGCAGCCACGAGAGCGCGCCTGCGGCCTTCAGCAGGCGCGACGACAGCCCGCTAAAATGCGGACCGAAGCGCCACCTGCTGTCGAGTACAAGGCCCAGATATTTCATCTGGGCCTTCACCTCAATTCTGATGCCCTCCACGAAAATGTGGGCATCAGGTGGGGGGCGCCGCCGAGGCCCGTGGAAGAACACGGCCTCGGTCTTGTGCAGCGCCACCGTTAAACCTAGGCGGCGGATCCTCCCCGCGACCAAGGATCCACCCGCCGAGGCCAGATTGGCCGCCTCCCTAAAACTCCCCCCCCGGGCGGTAAGGAGAGTGTCATCCGCATAGCAGATGACACTCGTGCCCCGAAGGAGAGTTCCCCGCAAGAGCCAATCATAGGCGATGTTCCAGAGGACAGGTCCTATGACTGACCCCTGCGGAACGCCGGCTACGACGGCGTACCGCCGGACTTGGCCAGCCCTATTAACGAGGACGATCGTCCGATCCTCTAGGTAGCTGGCCAGCAGACGACGCATGTATAGGGGCACTCCGTGGAATCGGAGTGCCTCTAGGATGGTGGAGTGGGGAACGGAGTTGAAGGCATTGGCTATATCGAATGACACAGCCAACAATACGTCCCTCGCCTCCATCGCCCCCTTCACCTGGCCCTTGAGGCGAGCCAGCGCGTCCACCGTGGAGCGCTCAGCCCGAAAACCGAACTGAGCGTCCGACAAGTCCGGCCCGATACTCCGCAGGTGGCTGTTTAGGCGGCCAGCGATTATCCCCTCGAACATTTTGCCGACCTCATCGAGCAGAACGATGGGCCGGAATGCCGAGGGGGAGTCCGCCGGGCGGCCCTCCTTGCGAAGGAGGCACAACTGCCCCTCCTTCCACGGTTTCGGGAACCTCCCACACGCAAGACATGCGCTGAAGAGGTCCCGAAACCTCTCCTCCATTTGAGTGGCAGCGATCGCCACCACTCTTGCCGGAACACCGTCGGGGCCCGGAGCCGTCTTCTTGGCGCGGATGTGGACAATCGCCGCGCGGAGTTCCAACTCCGTGACAGGGGGGGCCTCCTCTTCTTCCTCAGCTGGCGGAGCTATCCCTAGCGGTGCGCCCATCACTGGTGGGGTGAAGTTGTCCCTGCACGGGAATAGGGACTGAACCACCCCATCCAGGAATGAGGGCTCCAGGGTCTCGGCCACTGGGGGACCAAAGGGGCGCAATTTGTTGCGCGCCGCCTTATAAGGTCTCCCGTAGGGGTCTCTGTCGAGACCCTCCAGCATCTCCGCTCTCGCCGAGTCTCTGGCGGCGGCGATGGCCCTATCGAGGACCATTTTTGCCTCCACATACACCTCATAGAGGTGGTCCTCGTTGGCGTGAGCTCGTCGACGCCGCCGCCGGCTTCGCGTGTAGGCCCGTCTTGCCTCCACACACGCTGCTCGTAGCCCCGCCAACTCCACCGACCACCAGTACACGGCGCGCCTGGGTAGTGGTCGGCGAGACCGAGGCATGCTAGAGTTGCATACCTCGGTCAGAGACCCCCTCAGGCGCCCCGCCACGGTATCCACATCCAGGCCGGCGGAAGGCGGCGAAAACCAATCCTGGATGAACGCCGCCTCCCCTGCTGCCTCCCTGTCCAGGCGGGTGAGAGCCCACCGCGGGAACGGCGATCGCCCCGAGAGGGGCCGCGTCTCTCCGGGGCCACCGGTGGAGATATCGAACCGTACGTAGCGGTGGTCCGACATAGTCTCCACCAGGTCCACCCGCCAGTTTAACACGCGCGCGGCCAACGCAGGGGTGGCGAAAGTGACGTCCACTATTGAGCCACCCTGCCGCCGCACGCATGTCTGGACGCTTCCTCTATTCAAGAGGGAGAGTCCAGAGGAGGCTGCCCACATCTCCACTGCCCGCCCGCGAGCGTCGGTGGCCGGGCTACCCCAGTTCACCGACTTGGCATTCAGGTCTCCCAGTACGGAGACCTGACGCGGCGCCGCCCTGCCGACCACGGCGGCCAGGACTCCGAGATAGTTCTCGAAGTCCTGAAGAGGGCGGTTTGGGGAGAAATAGACGCCCACAAGGGCTAATTCTCCCCACGCGGCAGCCACGTATCCCGGTCCCTTCTCTAATAGCGAGAGGGGAGGGGAGTCTGTGGAAGACCGCGCCGCTAGTGCCACCAAGCCGTCCTCGTCACCCAGCCAGCTGCCAGGGATTGAGTAGGGCTCGGCGACCACCGCTACGTTCACCAACCACTCGGCCATGACCTGCACCACCAAGTCCTGGGCTGCCCTGCAGTGATTGGCGTTCGCCTGGAGGATGTGGTAGTTGGAAACCATTATTCCAACGTCCCACATCCCTCCTCGGCTACCGCCGCTGGAGCTACAGCGGCGACGACGGCGGTGGTGGTGGTAGCAGCAGGGCGAACCTGCGCCGGCACTATGCCCTTCCTCGCGGGCGGCTTGCAGCTCCTGCCCGTCATCCTGTGGTCCGCGGGGCGGCCACTGGCGGCACACGCCGCGCAGCGTAGCGTGGCAGCACGACAAGCGGCACTCTTGTGTCCCTCCTGCCCGCACCGGAAGCAACTCTCCCCAGTCGGACTTGGAGGGACACGTGGCTCGGGTGTGGCCGAATGCGAAGCACTTGAAGCAGCGCATAGGCTGGTCTTCAAGTGGCCGGACCACAGCCGAGCTGAGCCCCACAAGCAGCCGTCCTTTGGTCGCAGTAAGGACGGCCCCGGCCGCAGCGACTGGGCACTCGACGCGGATGGTGCCCATGCCGCGGCGCCCGGGCCTGATAGCTCCACCCTTCACTGCCCCAGCGTCGCAGCCTCCGGCCGTTGCAACGGCCGCCACCACGTCCTCTTTGGTGACCGAATCGTCCAGATCGGCCACCTCCAAGGCTGCGGTCTTTACAGGCCTGACGACCGTTGCCGCATCCGCGATGACCTCCTGCAGCATTCCCGCGAAGAGGTCCGCGTTTGCGCCGCGCTGCTCCCCCGAAAACTCGAAAATTCGAGCCCCGGCCAGGGTACGGCGGCACGTGATGTTGCCGATCCCCAGCCGGGAGGGATCCGCGTTGGTACGAGCCCGTCTTAGGACGGACTCGTACGTCTCGCCCCTCTCCACGGCCTCCGGGGTGATGGTCACCACGACCGCCGCGGTTTTGGGAGGAACCAGCTTCTTCCCGCCGGCTAGACCCTTTTTCGCCGCTGGGGCAGTTGCACTGAGGTTGGGGGTGGACCTTTGCCCTTTTCCTCCCCTGACCACTTTCGTCCACGGCGGGTTGCACGGGGTGGTGGAGGGAAGAAGGGCGTCCTCTTCCTGCGAGTTCCGGGGGGCTGCTGCTGGAGTGGCAGACGACCCGGACGCTCCCTCCGCGCTCGTGGTGGGCGTTTGAGAGGGCGTGCTCCTCTTGCCCTTGCCCTTGCCCTTGGAGGGCTTCTGGGCCCGGGGCTGCTCGCCCGATGCCGGGCCTCCCAGAGGCGCAGGTTCCGGCTCCGTCGGCGGTGGACTCTTATCCGCCGCTAGCGGCGGGCGGAGCCGCTTCTCGGGCAAGAGTCGGTCCTCAATGCCCGCGAAGCAGCCTCTGATGAAGGCCCTCTCCTCCATGACAACCCCGCGGATTATTGCCTCGAGGCTGGCTGGGGAAGAGGGGTCCTCTACCCCCGTACCTGGGGCAGATTGGGCAGGCCGGGCCGTGACCTCAGCCAGCTTCTGGTGTAGCTGGCTGACCTCCGCTTGCAGGCGATCCACCTTCGCCTGCAGCTGCCGCGTCTCGTCTGTGGCCGTCCGCTTCACCAGCTCCAATACGATGCCGTGCATGCTGGCGGCCCGGCATTTGAGAGCCTTCTGGAAGGTCCCCTTCAAATTGGAGGACTTTGAGGCGACCTCCAGGACCTCCTCCTTGTCCTCCTCTGCCATGCGCTCCAATTCCGCCAGGGAGTGGTCAGCATATAGCACATTAGCCGCACCATAGCCAGCCCTCGACCTGACGGCTTGCGCCTGCCGCTCCTTTGCGGCGACCCTCTCCTCCAGGTCTTCCTGGAGTTGCACCCGTTTCGCCAGATTTAGCTGGCGCTCGGCGTCCACCAAGCCCACATCGTGAGTAAAAGCCGAAGCAGAACTCGAAGCCTTTTTAGACTTCGACTTCTTCTTCGACCTACTTGCAACCGACTCCGAGGAACCCCCAGACCCGAACCTTAGATCGGCCCTCTTTCGCTTGGGGCGGTCGTTTTCGGCCGCCGACGTGTCCATATTGGACTCGTCAGCGTCCGACAACTCGTCCGGCCTGCTGAAAAAGCTGGCCGCAGACGGTGCGCGGTCAGCTTCCGACGCCAAAGCGCCGCCGGCGTGGCCCTGAGAAGGGCCGTTGAGTTGACCCTGAGAAGGGCCGTTGGGTTGGCTCTGAGAAGGGCCTTTGGTTTGGCCCTGAGAAGGGCCTTTGGATTGGCCCTGAGAAGGGCCTTTGGTTTGGCCCTGAGAAGGGCCTTTGGATTGGCCCTGAGAAGGGCCGTTTGAATCACCCTCGGAGGAGCGATTCGAGTTAAAACAAAGACGCCCGGAGGCGTCACGGCTCGGCTTCTTCGGCATATTCACAGACGACCGCGTTTTTGTCTGCGAGTCACAGCGCACTTTAGCCGCCGGTCTGCCACTCCGTTACGGTGGTCATACACGGCGTTGCCCGGGGGAAACTACGTGGAAGTATGCGCTGTGGGGGATCCCCCAAGCGTTATACTGACCTGCCTCAACTAGAAAGGTTTTTAAAGCCTAACCCATATAGTTATTATATAGATTCAGTTAAAATAATCTTTTACCAACCGCACACCTACATTTTAAAATAGCGAAAAATTTGCTCGCAAAAAAGCCGTCGAAAAGAAGTGAAAATCTCATTCCAAAACCTATTAAAATGAAATATTTCTTTTTATATTTAGATTCGATATATTACAAAACGAAGTTCAATCAGAATCGGAAATCGGAATTTACCGATTCTATAAATATTTCATAAGTTTAGAAGATAGTGATACACTGACTTTCACGCCCATTTGATTGCCCTTAGATTCAATAATTAAGTTGAAAAACTGGTTATAATCTTCTCCAATCTGTATTAAGTGCGTTATTTGCATATTATTTAATTTATAGATTACTTACTGCCTCGTTGGTCTAGTGGTTGCAAGGGCTACTGCTGAGCATGAGGTCCTGGGTTCGAGTTCCAGGTTGGGCAAAGTTTTTTTTTGGGTTTTCCATCAGAAATTTTCCAGTAGCAGCCTAGAGTCTGGGTTTGTGCCCGGTCGATGGCAATAAGCTCGCCCTTTATTACATGGGACTTAAACATAACTGGCGAAATGTGAGTGTACTGTAGGTACGGCTCTGCCTAACCTTTCGGAGATGACAGGCGTGATGTTATGATAATATTGTCCATTTTCTGGCTTTGACTGTGACCAACAATATGAGCAGACGCCATTGCGTTAGCATTCTCGTCTCGACAATAATAACAGCACTTCAAGTAACTTAAGTGCAAGGCAAAATAAAGTTAGGTTAACGCATGCGCTTCTAAGCGGTCATTACGAGAACAGCTTTTATTATATTGGGTAGAACCAACTTCAAGAAAAACCATAAAGATTACCGTACTAAATCTAAGTTAAATATTAATTTATTCGACAAACATACCTTTCGGAATAAATTCTCTAAATGATGTTAAAAACCGCACTAAAAAATTATAGAAAATTAACATTAAAAAACAGTTACTATATTGTATAGTGATATTTACATATGGTGTGCATAGTGCTAGCCCAGGCTTCATACATTTTTGGAACATCTCCTTTGGCAGGTATTTGAAAATTAACCCTGTGTAGCTGCTTTAATGTACTTAAAGTGTAATGCCAATGAACGCAACTTTTGTTTCAACGTTTTCTAAAACTCCGATTTTGGTGGCGACCGATACCCTGTCCTTTGATCGATTCTTCGGCAGGAATTCAACATTTATTCATTATCACGTGGAAAGATAGTAAAGCAATTTAGTGATATAGTTTTCGAACTAGTTTTCATTACATCAAGTTCGAAAACACAGCATTTTGTCTGTTCATCCCGCACGACTCCGATGTCTGTCATATAGAATCACTTGTGCACTCGTAAACCCATAACAACAAAACTGTAAACATTAAAGATACTTATTCGCTTAGTGTTAACAACGTATCAAACTTAAAAATCATTAAACAAGATTTGTCACATTCCGTTTAAAAGTATAATTAAAAAGAAACTTGCAAGACTTCATGTTCAAATTATTATCTTTACTTCGCGTCGAAGTCACCCGACATGAAATCGATGGTGATAAATTAAGAATTTTGCTGTAAATTCTACTGACATTCGTATTATCGATAACGGTATGATCAAGAATGTGTTCTTGCGGTGTTGGTCTTGTAATCTTATTTGTGTTACATTGGATGGGATTGAGTAAAAAGTTATTTTTCTGTGACAAAAAGATACGCGTCGACTTGACAGCCTTTGGCAATCTTTCAGGGGGTGAAAGTACTCATCAATGTAAACAACTCTGAAATATATAGCACATAGAGCTTCTGTTTTAAATGAACCACTACCATACTTAACAGCGTTGCTGAAACTTAAGTAAAGTGCAACCATACATTTTTTGACGTTGAAGCTTGTCTTAACTTTAAGCAACGTTTTGGGTTTAACATATTGCGTTCTTGAATGAAATAGCTGACTTATATTTTTTGATATCAGATTTGGAACGATATCGATATTACTACAGCTAAATACGCTTTTCGTTCTACAACTTTTGTCGTTCTGTTTTACAACAAAACTGTTTTAACTGAACCGTTAACAGCCATGACTTGTACCATTCGAATCGAATCGTAGTCGAATATAGTGAAACCCATAGATCTTAAAAACTTGTTACCTACCTATATTCTTGCAAATAAATATATCATTCATTCATTCATTCCTTAGCATTGGCTAACATGCATCGAAGCTCATTGCTTCCGTATCTATTGATATACTTGAACACGAGTAAAAAGATATACCAAAATAATAGTCATGACCAAAATCGTTGCTGTATTTGATCAATTCAGTCATGAAATCAAACGCATTGGATCATCATTATCAGCCTGACCGTTATCCAATTATGGGTCAGCTCCAGTGTAAACGGACGCAACTGAGTACCAGTATTTAACATGGAGCGACTGCCTATCTGGTGAGGCGCCTTTGAAATATCCTTGTCATTCCAAATTGCTCAAACACCAGAAAGTCGTGATTCATTCTTCATCATTACTCATGTATAGGTATAATGTCTGTCTCTTTGTTACTATTCTTGGAAAGAAATTAGAAATCGAAACAATGACGTTACCAAAGCTACCGGTTTTTGAAAACGTATTGTACCCATTGAGTGGATTTGATTAGCAAAACGTGACTCTCACCTTATGTTTGAGTTTGCATTCTGTTCGATTCCGATTACCTACGGGTCGAATACCATTCCAATTATAATTTGGAGGCATTGATTTACGTATAACCGGCTCCACTAAAAAACATCTTTCTCGTATGGTAGGTAAATATACGTACGTGGTGAAAAATCTAAATAGCATTTCCTCTTTTTATCCATTTTATACATACATAAACTCACGCCTTCTTCCCATGGGAGTAGGCAGAAACTACAGAACGCCACCTGCTACGATCCTTACATACTCCTTTTGCCTCGTTTACGTTCATACATCTGGTCATACACGCTCGCCGGTTGGGAGTACTACGCACCTGACCTTTCTGAAGAACATTACAAATAAGGTCACTATTATGTTTTCCTAGGGCATCCCGTCCCGGCGTTTCCACTCATATCTGCCTTGTAAATACCTTTTGTTAGTCGCTCTTCATTCATCCTCTCAACATTTTCTTTGACAGATTTATATTTTCAAGGCTTAAAAATAACATTATCTTTTAATAACATTATCATTTAATAAAACATTATCTTTTTAAGTAAGCAGTTGCAGCAGGCACACAGATATAAATAAAATAACAAAAGTGACTATTCATTGTTAATGTTTCTGTATGAGCAATAAACACCTTTATATCCAAAGAAAGTGAAGACATTTTCCCATAATTGAACAAATTCCTAGAAACGCTATCTCAAATCAGTATAAATCTAAGTACGTTAAGGACGTGATACCACAGCCTAGATAGAACCAGTATGATAGCACATAAACCTACTGCCCAGCTTACTGTACTGTGGCGCTCAAGCGCTACATTTTGTCATAACGGTGCAAGGGTGGATTGTAGGTTAGCTGCCTTTACTTATAAGTGAAGTTATAAGCTCAAAGATATGCTGGTTGGTCTAAATGCTAGCCTAGATATTGTGAGTGAGTCTTAGATTATATCGTTCTAGATAGGGTCAGTTTATTAATAGAAGACGTATTTGGGTTACGAAGTCTACGATAACGATAATAGCGGATATAGAAGCAGCAATTATTAAGAAAGTTGACGCTATATATAACGAGAAGCATAGCAGAGTTGTAATTGATATTAGACAGTTTGTCTTAGTACAGAATATATGTATAGATATGTTATTTATACGTTACAAAAAGGCAAAGCATATTATTCTCTCTATATTAAATCCTCCTCATCCTCCTTCTCTGCCTAACGCTTCGTGAAAAACAGGCGTGAGGTTTATGTGTATTTAATATTGGGAGTTAATGATTGCATGGTTTACAGCGAATATAATGTCTACAAAGATCTAACTGTAACTAATGAATCCAAAATCTTTTCCAATTCTATAATT
The DNA here is from genome assembly GCA_916610205.1 of Griposia aprilina. Taxonomy (NCBI): domain Eukaryota; kingdom Metazoa; phylum Arthropoda; class Insecta; order Lepidoptera; family Noctuidae; genus Griposia; species Griposia aprilina. Next base: position 2,635,430 of record OU744300.1, on the reverse strand, counting down.
TTAAACAAACAAAGCTTTGCAAAATCGATAAGCTTTAATAGTGAAAAAAATGTCCACAAAAATTATAAACGATGAATATAGTTTTAATCAGATACAGAATTCGCATAGATAATTCAACATTTCAACAACCATGTCCTCAAGTTTACGACTCCGATATATCACATTACTAGTATTATGTTCTTAACATGCATACTAAGCTTATCCTTTGCATTATGCAAATCATAATTACTAGAGTAGTCGGCAGTTATAATATCTGCAATCATAGTAATTTCATGGCTCGTATTGCCAGCGTCGTTAACTACCATTTACTACTTAAGTTATATAATATTCTGTAGCTCATCTAGTAGTTTGTTTTCCTTTAAATGATTCTGTAGATTGGCTATATTTTGCTTATTTTTGTGGAATACATGAATCCTTGGAATTCGCAAAAGAATACCTACACCATGACAAATAATGGAATGTTGTAACTCATTATCTTCCCTGCCCTTATCCAAATGTATTTGGGGTCGGTACAGCATGACGTCTTCTTCTTCTACACTATCCCTAATAGCCGACACCTCAGTAGTCACCTCCTTTCTGGCCATTTATCTTTCATACACTCCATCCATCTTTTATTTGGTCATCCTCTATTCTTCATACTCACATTCTACATTCAACATCATACTAAAAACTTTCCTTACGACGAGTTTCTCCGTACATCAATGTTGTATTGTGACTGCATAAGCTGGGGTACTCCATGCCTCTGCTATTCCTCTGCTAACTCTTATATCTTTGCTTTCATCTGCAACACAATTTCATTTTCTGTTCTTTCTAAATCTGTCTCGTCTACTTTCTCTGTAAGTAGTATTGTGTCCTTCTAATCCTTTAACATCATATATATTTGTTTGCTTAGGTCGTTTTTTAAGTTCTGCTCCATCTTTAACATCAATACTTGGCTTGTCTGTGCCCACAACCATAATAATAAAAAATCAAGAGACTTCAAGATTAAAACTAAACATGTTTGTTTATAAAAAGCCAGCGATTAACATTAGATAGGTATATTATCAAACCGGTAAAACACCATTGGTTGTAACAACCACCAAAACCGGAATACTATTCAAATGAAGTAATTTAGGCACAACGTTTATATAAGCATTCATAATACAGTTTCGATTTCGTTGATCATAATGTTATTAGAAAAGTTTTATATATTTGCTTGTGTTATTTCACTTTTTATTTCAACATTTGTAGTGAAAGTGAGTTTACAATGAAGACGAAATTTAATGTGTTGGTAATTAATTCAGTGTTTTACGAGGCTTTGTGATGGACGGCTTGTATTATTATAGTTATTTGAGAGAGAATGAAAAAAGTATATTGTGCGGTATAATAATAATTTTGGAGTCAGTGACGAAAATCACAATTTCTATACCTCGTAGGTCGAGTCCATTTAGAAAGAGGCGCTTTTTTTAACTTACGAATTGAAACGCTATATACAATGGGTAACTTAAATAACGCACAACCTCTTAGGGGGTCATTGTACTCATCATTATGAACAACTTTTACCATGGGTCCAAACCTGAAATCGCGAACAAAAAATCAGCTGTTCCCTACATTTTGACGAGTTAAGCGAACATGAATGTAGGGGACCCCTTAAGAGGTTGAACGTTATTTAAATTACACATTGTATAAGCCTACGATAGGTGAAAAAAAATGCTGGCAGGTTTAGGTGCCAGGTATCAACCATAATGAATCTTAAAATCTCTTGTTGCCTCATGGTGGTCATACTAATCGAGAGTAATTGGGTACCTACTTAAAAAACACGTAGTCTCTTTTCCCTCGTAATTATTATATTGTCATTCAAGGACAGAACTTTAATACAACTTTTAATAAAAATGTAGAGCATTATTTTGCAATTATGTAACTAAGTGCATTCGGGTTTCGTCAAACCTCTGGCCGTTCAACAAATCAGCAATTTATACTGCATTTTATTGCTGGACATACGACTTTCCCATATTTTTCCCAACGTTAAGTAACTAAGGTTAGGGTAATATCCACTGTCACTTTTTGCAATATCATCTTCTCTTTCGACTTCATATATTTTCTCATATCATGATGATTTCATTCAGACAAATTACGTTCAATTTAGATTCTGTATCAATAAATTATTTATACCTAATATCGTCGACTTTGTCTCTGTCATCTTTGACCTAGACTAACTACAAAACACAAAAAAAAAAACCTATTTATAGTTTACTTTCATAGTTACTTTAAAATATAAAGAAGTGTGAAAGTCGGTTAGATTGATAAAAATACTTTACGATGATGACTTGATGAGCATCGTTTGCTTCTAATAGAGCATGCGAAAAAAAAATGGTTTTGGTTAAAAAACAGTCATGATAAACGTGTAACATAATTCACTCATGTCATTGATCTTTTGGATCCTAGTTGCGTTCGAACCCAGGGCTCAATTGCTTATTTCACGGGACCGACAACTATCTACACTCTACATAGATTCCTTCTAAGAAAAGACCATCTTAATTCTGTCCAAAGGTTAATATTGCAAAATGGAGAGGATTGCTTTTAAGCTCTAAATATGATTACTTAGAGCTACTTACTTACTTACTTGCCTTTTTTCCTTTTGATAACAACTGCGCTAATCTAGAACGATAACAAATGATAATTTTTATCCTTTAACTAGTGGACCCGACAGACGTTGTCCTGTCATAAAAAATCTTATTTTTCCCAAATTTACCACCGAGAATCGAATCCAGGACCTCATGCTCAGCAGTAGCGCTTGCGACCACTAGACCTACGAGGCAGTATAGATGAAACGTCACCATATTTCTTTATCAGAAATTCACGTGTAACATCTTTCAGAGCTGATAATAATTATGATAAGCATCAAGGCAAGTCATATGTTCTGCTTACCAAAATTAGTTTACCGACAGGATACCGTTAAAGCTTATTCGGTAGAAAGTTAATCCAAATAAATGTATGTAAAAAGTTACAGTAAATACTTTTGAAGCTTTAAATTATTGAAAGTTATGTCTGCGACCGGCTGAGATATTGAAATTGGCTTTTAGGGTAAATGCGTTATATACAAGGTGTACAAAGACACATCACATAGCCGTCAACGACGCATTCTGTACATCAAATTAAATATCATTGCACAAAAAAAATGCTGGGAAACGAATTTTATTTTTGGTGTGAAAAATCGCTGTTTACGGTAATTCGCAACGTAACGCACGTGTGAGAGTATTCATATTTAGAGGCGAATAACTGATTGATTATTGATCACAAATATTGATGTTGTCTAATGATCTAATATAAAATCACAATAAGAACGTCAGCTGTCAGATGACAAAGACATTGACGTATGGAAACGTTCCATTTCAACTATATTTTATTAAACGTAAATTATTATTTTATAAATAGAAAGGTCTTAATTTAAAATATATGTTATTAGCATTTATTTAATTGATATTTCATAGACAGAAGTATTTAATGTAAATGGTATTTATTCTGACTTAAAAGGTCGCTTCACAAACAACGATTCTAGAGTTTTCAAACAAGTCATGTTTGGTGGTTTTACTTAATCAAAACAAATGTATATTATCTTAGTATTAAAATAAATGATTAAATAATAATTAATATGATACTAGTAATATTTCTCATGATTTAATATTGCAATTTAAAAGTCACAAGTTGTTTTAGACGATTCTCAGATCTTATAGATGATGGTAATCTAATATAAGATTTTACTTAAAGATTACAAATAAATACAAACTAAATTGCTAAATAATCTTATGAAGTTTTAAAATAGTTCCACTATACTAGATTTGTTAATTAAAACCTTTATTAGAAGATATTAAGCAATTATGTACAACCATCTCTGATTGGTCTAAAAAGGCGGCAGAATGGGCGGCAATGTTTGTGGTATTGACTGGTAATATGGAGGGATTTTAATGAGTTACCGCCAATTTCGAAGGGGATCTTGGTTCGGATGGTTTGACGAGAAAGGACAGACTCACAGATCATGAGTGGTGTCCAATGTCCATAATATTAATTTGTTAAAAGCCAAAGTACATAAGGAAATCACGCTGCATAGCGAAGTTCTTCCTATATTGTAAAATGGATTGAATTAAGATCATCATATCAACACTTCTAGTGAAAGATCGACTGACCACAATGTTCATGTAAGTTAAGTATCTAATTGATATTATAATATTGATTAGTATTGCTCTGATCTATGTTGTTATGTATGTGTTATACATATAGCTAATATTGCTTATGTGTGTTAAATCGAATTAAGAAATATTCATGTTCTTTACTTACATTGACAAAGTTGCTAACTTCGAGCAACGGACCCTGTGTTAAAAATAATAATATGCTAATGTGAAAATGTGTTGACAAAAGACTAAAACAAGCTGCCATGGAGTTTCTTATCCTTCTTCTCCATGAAGACCTAGTTTTGGAACGGATAATAGCTTTCTCACTAACGTTACCTACATATATTTATTGACAAGCCTAATTGAAATAAATGCCTGGTCTTGTCTTTCTGTGCTTTTCTTCATAAAATCCCTTCCCGACATACCATCATCATAGATACTTTCTTACATATTAAATAACTAGCCATTCTGACACTCAAAGCTTACTAATTAAGTGGATGCCAATACCTATAAATGTAGTGTTTCATCCACTTTCTAACACACGCAAAACATTGTGCATATAGGTGCATGCAACGGTACAGGAGTCGTGGGGGTTTTAAAGTTGTGTTATTATAACATTAAAAACTTGTTTTCGTAAACAAAACGTCAGTAAAAGTTGGAATGTTGACCTTCAATATCTCCGTAAGCAGAAGGTTCCCAGGTATGGTCCAGTTCAAAAAAGTGATTAATAGGTACAATGACGGGGAGTACAAGTGACTTTCGGCTTCGTTAAGTATGTTTTTACAGCAATTACACATCACACACTGATACTGATATTGGATTTCGCGAGCCAAATCAACACCCTTAAATCTTATCTCTTACATCAAATAATTTTATGTTATTTGGTGGGGCTCGTGGCTAAGTAATAACACCCGCTCACGGCACGGTTCGACCGATCAAGTTAAGCTACGCTTGCTCCGGTCGGTCCGTGGATGGGTGACCTTCCATTACGACCGCGACCCTTCCGTGCCTCGGCAAGCACATTAAGCCGTTGGTCCCGCCTGTCATTCGTAGTTCTTTGACCTATCTGTTACGGATAGTCAGAAGCCCAAAAGTCTGACCAACAGTTTTACCAAGGGTTATCGTGTTACCCAGTAACTGGATTGTTGAAGTCAGATAAGCAGTCGCTCCATGTGAAATACAGGGTATTCACCTGCATTCGTTTTAGACTGGAAGCCAACCTAACACAGTTGGGAAAATGCTAGGCAGATTGGTGTGTAGCGTAGAACTCCCTACCTTAAAAATGCTAGGCAGATTGGTGTGTAGCGTAGAACTCCCTACCTTAAAAATGCTAGGCAGATTGGTGTGTAGCGTAGAACTCCCTACCTTAAAAATGCTAGGCAGATTGGTGTGTAGCGTAGAACTCCCTACCTTAAAAATACTAAGAAGATTGGTGTGTAGCGTAGAACTCCCTACCTTAAAAATGCTAGGCAGATTGGTGTGTAGCGTAGAACTCCCTACCTTAAAAATGCTAGGCAGATTGGTGTGTAGCGTAGAACTCCCTACCTTAAAAATGCTAGGCAGATTGGTGTGTAGCGTAGAACTCCCTACCTTAAAAATGCTAAGAAGATTGGTGTGTAGCGTAGAACTCCCTACCTTAAAAAGGTTGCTAGCAGGACTTTTCGTTTTACCAGTTACGAAAGAATAGCTTGTGCCAATGAAAATTAAGACATTATGTGTTCCTTTACCCATTGGAGTCTTAATTTTGATGAGCAGCACCTTGATTTAATTGTTGGAAATTGTTTCCAGCCAGATACTGATAGTTCAGTGTTATTTCCTATTTTATTTTACTTTATTGGGGCATAAAACAGTTACACATTAATATTTAAGTGTGACAGAATAAATTAATAACTAGGTAACCCACACCATTGTCCGCGAAATAATCATTGGTTAACAGATAATTTAAGCGTGCGTTAATTATACATAAAAGTAAGAAGTACTCGTATGTGTATTTAGAATAATAGGTATTACATGGCTTTTTTAAAGATTCAATAGCCATATTTTTTAACTTAAAGTGTGTGAGAGAGCGAAAATATCCAATTTGATAAAGTGTGTGTTATACCCGGATAGGGGCAGGAGGAGGTAATTTTGAAGATATAAGAGGCACTTAACCTGCTGTGACTGATAGGGATCATACTACCTACTAGAAAAACTCAGTCTGTTGTTTTAGATTCTATCTAAACCAAACCTACCTACCATTATGCAGTTAAAACAATCTTCGATGCATCGAGTTCGATATCACTAACGGCAAAAAGTACGTGCACATATCTACCGACAAACACTTTAACGATAATTTCAAATCATTCGAAATAAACGGTTTTTACCGAAGTTTTCCGAAGTGTTTCGACTTTCGAGCCGAACGAATTAGTTTTAGCTTCGTAATTGTCCGTCCCTAAAGTGAGATGTTACTTGCACATTGACATGGTTTGGTTGAAGTACTACAAGGCCATTAATGAGAATGATTCGTGACACGATATGTTGAAGGGCCAAGAGAAAATTATCAATTGTATTTGTAGGTCAAAATTGTGGTGTGGCCGGAACCTTTCTTTATTGAATCGACTCAGAAATAAAGTTAGAAATCGGTCAAAAATCGCCATTAACTAGCACGATGTCAAGTAGGGACCTGGCGGTAGGATTTTGGCAGGTCTTGTTACAGCAAAACTACTTGTCAATGAAGCTTGGCAAGATATGCCAGTAATTTTGTTGTTGATGCACTTGGACACAAACATCATCACCACCGGTGGCTACATTGCCACCTACAAAAAGTATTTGTAGTTGGGACGATAATCATTCTACATTAGGTACCTGCATCAGGTCATCCCTGGGGAACCCATGTACAGGCTCCCCAGGGATGTGCCCTAACAGACGTTGGACAGAGGGGGTTTCGGATTCGGTCTTTTGGGAGGTAACGTTACCCCTTCCTTGTGCAAATGGTGACAACTGGGGTGGTTTTAGTGAGGTAAGGATCCCAAAGCCCGGGGCGCCTTCTGATGGTTTTCCCCCGAAAACCTACATCTTTGTATTAATCTGGATTAATTACTTTCTAATAACTGAGCCTATCCAATTGATGACTAAAACATATCTGTTTAACCAACCAGTTGCCAAGGTCTAACTTAAAATAACTTGTAAACACCGCATCGATAGCTTTACGTGCATAATTATTGAAATTTTCTCATAAATTCATGCTATTAAAATTTTCTCACATGCTAATTCTGCGCACGCAATCCTATTAGACCGAGCAAAGCTAATAATAACATACTTATCACTTAGCGAAGTTGGCATTATTCATAATTACCGTAATTTAGTGACACTTCGATAGATTATACTGACGTTTAGATCCGCTTGCGTGACAATAATTATTAGAAGCATTAAACATCATTGTATCTCTGTCAAACGTTTTAAATTGACTGAGACGGAATAGTGATTAAGTTAACTACTTATGTTTAGCGTTAATTACACTTGCAAGTTGTATGACATACCGTCAATCAACTCAGCCTATCGCAATGCAATACTGGACATAAGCCTCGCCCAAACTGCGCCACATCACTTACAATGGCAATGCCTTTCATTTTGAAAGTTCAACAACGTTCAATGCGTTATTTATGTTGTCGAGCAGACGAATTTTTCAAACACATGAAGCAATGGTTTAGCGATTTCCTTCAAAATCTATCGGATTGTGATTGAAAATGCAATTACGCAACGCAATTAGGGTGCCGGTCCACCGCCTTCCGCATCTAGTTTGTCCCGGGCAGTTTTATTAAGTCGTCGGTCCATGTAGCCACCCCATTGACACATCATTGTTCGGTACATAGTATAGTTTTTATTTTGTTTAACTACATATAAGTATTTAGAAAATATTTTCAAATTGAACGTTTGTTGAGACATTATTATCAAATTTTCTTCATTGCTTATTAAGTGATTTAAATAGAATGCTCACACAAAAGGCAGTTATCGCCTTTAGCAATATTTTATTGACAACCATGAGATGGACAAAATAGATTGCTAAATGAAGAGAAGTACCTATTTGCGCAGTAGGTTCCAAATTCGAATTCATGGCTGTCATTTCATTACTTCTAGGCTACCACACTACCTATTAGACTGTCGTTGCACACTCAAATACACAGCAATTATAAACTAGAACGATCGCACAGAAGTTACATTACGAGTACAGTCCGTCACAGAAGTGTTTCAACCCGTTAATTAAGTTTAATATTTATTGAGCAGTACCCGGAAAAGTGTATTCAGGAACAAAATTTAAACAGTTTTTAAAATAAACTCTTTATTCATAATCAGTTTAAACAGCGTGTATCAGAAATATGTGGTCTTATCAAAAGGATATGGCATTGAACATCAAACAGAATAACATTCTCCATGGGAAAAATTCAATACCTACTTGATCCAAATGTATGGGACAGCTGATTATTTTTCCGCGATTGCGATGTTGATTGCTTGAAGAAAGATGTTCAGCTTAATCGTCTCTACCACTTCCTTAAATATGACCCCTCATTTCTGATACACACTGTAAAGGATTCTCCAATAGGACGCTATTTAACTCGATCCTCGGCCACCTCGTCTCAATAAGCTGCTACCAGCCACCCTGCGAAGATTGTTTTTAAACTTAGCCTGAGGGTCACCTTACCCTAAGGTTGCTAATTCGCAGTCTCCGCTGAAGAACACGTCTACTCCAACGATCATCGGTTCTACGGCTAATATGACCGGCCCATTGCCACTTCACGCTTTGTCAATTGTGATGTCTAATTTTGTTCTTTGTCTTAATACCTCATTTGGCATTCATCGTCATAGCATAATTAAAATAATGGCTTAATTAATTTGTGCATGTGAGATTGGGATTAAGAATTTGAATAATTGAAATGAATGAATGAATATTTATTTTTAATTATTTTGTATGTCATTTCCTTCACGGTAATGTAAAAGCACATTAACCTACTCGTAATTTATTATGTCAGTTTCTTGTGCAACCAAAAGACTCTATTATGTCACGTGTAAATCCTCAGAATTTTCTACAAAATCATGCAAATAAGTAACATTAAGAGTCTTATTTAGGTACCTACTGCAAGTGGTAGTGAAGTTTTAGTTTAGTTACTGCTACCAACTGTGAGAAATGCAGAAAGCCAGAAGATTAAAAAGAGGCTCATTTATTTAAAAAAGGTGTGCATTACTAAAAGCCTAAAATGTTGAAGAGGTTCATTAATTTAAAAAATCGTAGGTACATCATTTGAACGTCAATAATTTTTTGAGGATCAGTATTTTTTTCTCCCTATTATAAATCTTCGCGATTCACGTAGACAGTTCACTTCAATCTTTAACAAAAAAAAAAACGAGGAAGTCTCTCCAACTTGTAATAACCCGCGGGGTAATTACGTAACACACTAACAGTAGGAATGGGTTTCATTTTGACAGTTCAACATCATTCATTGCGTTATTGACGTTGTTCAGCAGACAAATTTTTCGAACATATGAAGCAATGGATTAGCAATAAGCTTCAAAATGATTCAGATTGTGATAGATAGTGTGTTACGTAATTAGGATGCAGGTCCCAATACTGCCAACACAACCTTAACCCGCTTAAAACAAAAGAAGTCGAAACAATGCTTGCACCGTAAGCGTTACGTACGCGATGGTAATTGCGCGTACGCATCGCCGTGCGCTTCCTACTAGGAACTTGCTCCTAATCCGTTACATGCGCGTGATTGACGCTTGCATCTAGAACAGCATTTGTAATCATTTTGTTAATGATAATGATAGTTGGAGTAATTAGTGCCTAAACTGAGAGTTGAAGATGGATTGTGAAAGACAGACAGTAGTCGAGTTTATATATGTATAGAGTAAGATTATATTATACTCGACGAGTGAAATACTAGAAGCCTCTTAGTATGTCTGGATTCTGGTACTCTGAGCAGTCAGCCAATATAAAAAAAAAATACAGACTTCAAAAAAAGGAGGAGGCTATATGTTCGTCTATAAGTAATTTTGTTTTTAAGCATTTTTGCTGTTCATCGATATTTTCGTCAATTGTGGACCAATTTTGAAAATCCTGTTTTCATTTGTTACTCCTGTACCAAATGAAAAAAGAATTGCGTGCACGGTGGTCGCATATATTTTTTTATTAACTTTGCTTAGGGAGTTTTTGAGTAAGTTTCGATAATTTGTGTACCGTGATGATGTTATAATACTTCCTGTCACTGTTGTTTACATAGCAAGTTGTTATATACGAATTAGTGTGGGGTAGGTAAGCTACCATACCTAAAAATTAGAATGTTTTTTACCTAAAAAACAACAACTGATTTCTAAAAACAAGTGTTTTTTTGGAAGTCTGATCGATGCTAAACATGAGAAATCAGGTGTCCACAGGTAGCCTTTTTGATTTCATGGGATTTTCCCTTATTCTGAACAGGATACAGGCTGCCAAATGTGGAAATGTGTTGCTTGATATGTAGCCATGTGTACAGCTAAAGAAAAAAAACAAAGAACAAATTATAAAAGTTACTGAAACTATAGCAACAAGCAACCAACATGCTTATTTTAACCTGCATCATTTACATTTATTAGCTGTTCAAATCCCAAGGCAGATGGCCGACCGAAGGGTAGCCTACTTTCAATTCCGATGACCTTACGTTCAGAGCTTTTAGTTTCAATACTAAAATCCGTGTCCAGAATGTTACGTGACATTTTCTTATATACCTGCTAACAATTATTAATATTTTGTAACATCCGGTATTTAAGGAGAACTTACAACTATTTACTTTACTAATATATTTTGTTGCAGTTACAAGAATTTGGGAAATAACATCACGACTGATTTCCTCGAAGGTTTGGGCGTACCTAATAATACACCCCTGTTAAATAAAGTCCCATGTAAACGGGGGCGAAACTATTGCAATTAACCGGACACAACACTGATTGAGAAATTCCAGATGGAAAAACCCAATAACACTTTGCCGGACTTGGAAAACGAACCCAGGACCCCATGCTCAGCTGTAGCGTTTGCAACCACTACACCATCGACGCATAATATATTACGTCAATTGATTTATTGGCGTATTGTTGTCCAATTTGGGAAAATAACAAGACAATCATAAAGTCTAGACATCTATGTCATAACTTTCAAGGGAGCGGCATTCATGAATAAACACATTAAGGCGGAAGCACCAGGTTGCCCGCAAAATTCAAATTTCCTTACGGTTTTTTGCAATTTTTAGGTCAGTTTCAGGTTGTATGTTGAACAAAATATGATTCGCAACCGTAACAAGTATGTATTTACAGAATTCTATTAAATAAAATCCTATTGATTGATATTTTATGAAATTGTCAGTCAATAGTATTATATTATATGAACTTAGGGTGTATTAATGATTTTTATGATTATATTTTTTATGATACTTGTTGCGGTCGCGAATCATATTTTGTTCAACATACAACCTGGCACTGACCTGCAAATTGCAAAAAACGTAAGTAAATTTGAATTTCGCGGGCAACCCGGCGCTTTCCCCTTAAACTAAAAGCATATAAAATCTAGACAGAAAAGTATTGCATAACACAATCACGAGACATTTAAATAATTCATTAAGCTACCTACGCATTATCTAGAATGTTTAAACACTAAATTTTATTACCGCCAAGCCTCTATCCATTCACTGATGATTCAAGATATTTTTCGAAAATTTTGTTTTTTAAGTATTTTTCAAATCGTAAATCTATGTTGATGTAATGAAGAATCCCATACTTTCTCAAGCTTTCCTCTAGACTGTAATAAATAAGTTTTATCTAAGTCTAGACAGTTAAAATTTACATAATCTAGAGTTAAATGTTTTAGTATTCAGTGATAACTTCACTAAAATTCAAAAGTTTTCTGGAGGCGCAGCAGATACATAATATTATTTTATTAAACGAGTATTTTATTTCAAATTCTTTTAGAAAAATGTCAGTGATAATATAATATTTCGTAACCATACGAATTCTGGTGCTTTTATTGAAATTAAAAAAATAATTTGCATTCTATTCTAGCTAGATAGGACATGATTTTATTTTTATCTGATTTCTACAACGCATAAAGAAACAATCCTTTCGCAAAAATAAATCATTTGTTTGTTTACACCATAACATTCAACATTACTCTGCCTGCTCTAAATACATAATATAACTTGTAACATGTCATCATACCATTCTACACAGTTACTACAACTCATTTGAACCGTACGCCTATGATCAGACGCAATTTGACTATGTCTGATGGTGTTTCTACGGATTTTTCTCTCAATTTCCTAGCATTACGCTTGCATTACACGTAATCTGTAACTGGTACACCGACGGGGAGATCCGACGGAAAGTATTAATTTCCGACGGTATAGAAAGCTACGCTAAGACTCGATCGAACACTGGAATAAAGATTATCTTAGATAACATCGCGAACGGATAAACAAACGCGTCTAATTTAGAACAGGAACCGCGGTAATCTAGCAATTCGATATTGGAATGATAAAAATCAGTTGAAACACGTTGAAAGTAACAAAATAGGAACGATAGTGAAATTACTGGCAACAAAAAAAAGCTCCATAATGATCTTTTGTGAGCCGTAAAGGCAAAGAGATTTAAATAAAATCTTGTTAGCGCGACCTTAGACCTTCACTTTCGCTGCCACTAAACAAAAAAAAACATAACAATAAAACGTCTGCGTCGTCATTGTGAACTTGAAATAAAAATAAAGAAAGGCTGAATGAGATGAATCCTTGGCTGGACTCCTGTCAAAAATTCTGACAGTTACAATTAAATAACGTGTAACCAGAACAAAATTGACGCGCTACTGTCATTGTTGGAAAGAGAAATTGCAAAGAAGTCTGGTTTTAACAAGACAACAATGGTAGCTTTGGTCACTATAAGAAGCAGCCAGTTTTGACAACTGTTTTAATGTGCTTAACCTAAAACTGAAGTTTAACTAGTAACATTCTTGAGCAACGAGCTAGCTGCTAAAATGTACAAGCTTATAAGATACATATATACTCGTAAGAGTGTGTCAAATACTTATGAATATTTTGTACTCCGATCGGACAAAAGCGTTTTAAGACGCGACTCTAGTAGAACATTTTTTATGAAAACTTCATGGAAATTATTCTACCAAAATCGCATCGCACCGTCGCGTCGCGCCTGTCTGCGCGTGCCTTTAGTAATCGAGTGTTCTGTCCGTCGCCTGTCTTTGGTCTTGGTGTGACCATTAAATTGTGACCCGTCATGACATCTCAAACAATAGACAACATTGTCGAACTTTTAACTTTTATGTGTTGAATACGAGGCTTTTGGCTCAAAATCAAAATTAAGTCATTTATTTAAATTAGGCTGAGAAACAACACTTTTTTAACGTCAAAATTACATAAACCAGTCCCCCAAAACGCCCGCCCTTCACTGCTTCCTAGTGCTTTAGCTGGGAAGATGTAGTGGCGCAACCAACTCCCAGCAGCACAGCTGTCTGTTCAGTTAGAAAAACTTGATTCTATACAACAGTGGGTTCGCAAAGTAATTAACATTACGAGTTAAATTAAATTATTTGCCATATGTCAGCTAGCCACGCCAATGTACCAACAAATACAATGAAAACTATACTCAAGCAAAATATAGAAACCAAAAACGTAAACAAAACTTAATACCTAAATAAAAGCCTCCAGGCATAAAGGGCGTGACAGCTTACACGTGCAATGCTGGAGTCACAAATGATGAATTAGGACCATCGAAGAAAAAAAATTAACAGTTAATTACTAATAACAAAACCATGGACAAGTAAGACTACTCTGTGTGTGACACACTAGTAAGTGTGTATTTTTAGGTCCTTTTTTATAATTTGCGTCATTGTTTGTCCAGAATAAATAAAATGTCTTTCTTTTCTCACTTTTCTTTGATGTTGTGGTGAAACCTAATTAGCAAGGTTGGCAACAGGGTTGACTGCCCAGGGTATGCCGAAGGCTTTTTTCAGCGCATTCTAGATTATGCTGTTACATATTTCCAAAACTCGTCACCTCTACAAGGCAAGGAGATGCTTAAGTACACCCACAGTTTGAAAATAACGGCGTTACATCAAAATATGTAGAAAACAACTTGGGTGAACTAGACTGACGCACTATTCCGACTTACCGCGAAATGAATAATTTGTGCTAAGTCATAGCGATTTTTAAATGTCTATTAAAAGTCAACATAAGTGGCGAAGTGTGGGTGTATAATAGGTAGGTACCTCTTTGCCTAACTCTTCGGCGAAACCAGGCTTGAAGTTATACGTAAACTCAATGACAAGATAAATCAAGATCATTTCTCTGTGCGGTCAGTCTCATTAAAAATCCACTTGGTGCAGTATTTTTCATCAGACGATTACTTCACATGCAATTTATAAAATTCTAGCAACTTTAAAGTAGAGTAACGGTAGCTGCAAATAGCATTCTGACACTAATTATAGCTACGCTTATAATCGATTGCAAAGTGCAAGTCAGCCTTACAAAAAAAAACTAGAATGGCTAGAATTTATTTACTTTGCTAGATAAAAACGCTTTAATTCGCTATTTAGGAGCTAGTGGTGACCGTATTTAGAAGCCAGCATTGCGGGGTAGTCATTAGGTAGACCCCTTTTGGAACAGTCGAGTTATTTGTAACGCGAATCAGGTCTGCATTCCTCATCTAACTACAGGGTTAATCAACGTGGGGTCTACAGTGAACGTTTGGTGATTTTGTAGTGATATTTTATATGAAATCCTCAATGTTATAAACTTAACATATAGCAACTACCTACAAAACATTGTTCTAATTTCGAATGAGAAACGACTTGGAACGATCAATAACACGGAAAAAGCTGACGAAGAAGCTTTTATAAAGACTTGCAAACAGTAAAATCCCACCAAAAGTTCTCTCAACGAATTTTTAAGGATACATCCACTTTTTGGGTTTCGCTAGGAACTTGACTAACTTCACCAGTAAAAAAATACTTGAACCAATCCAACTATTGTGTCATCTTCTTTCCTAAACAGCACCAATAGACCGGCAACCATAACATCCAAATTAAAACTGAATCACACCGTACTTTCCATTTCTTGGAACGTTATTTCGGTAATGAATTAACGGCACATACGAGCACAATATGGTCTTAGACCATTTGCATCAAGTAGGTCATCGCGTGTGTTCATAGCCATGATCAGTACAGTTATATCGATCAACCGCTATAATATGACGTTATATACCTTTTGTGATATTATTCTTGGATGTCTGAAGTTTTCTGGTGTCTTAAAAACAAGATTTTAGTGCTGGCGAAGTCTGATCTCGCCAATCATTAACGTTTACTTCGCTTAATCCTTACTTGGTTTTCTAGTCAGGCCCAGGTGGCCCGATAGAGGGCCATAACAATAGAATATCAATTGTGTCTCATTAGCGATGCTTAATGAGAGCATTTATTTAAATTATAACATTTACGTATTTGAGAATTGTCCAAGTGATGGTCTAACAATTTGAACGTTGAAGCCAGTAGTCCGTTGGACACGGACATGACATTTTTTATACCATGTTCTGAATTTTCATAAAGCCGTTACAATTATGTGAACATCAATCTTCAGTTGTTGGTAAATTCTCGTAAAACTAAGTAGATGTACTAGTTTAAATCAGTAAAGCTTTGGGTTATTACAACTTTATCTGTGATAAAAGACACGTGTACATCTAAATCTCCATTTCACTTGTATGTTAACGGCACTATACAAGACCTGCCTCGTTATAAGTAGTTAATTTGTTATTAAAAGTACCGCCGACAGCTTTTAACTAAAACTAAACTCAAATATCGTCCTATTTCAAAAGGAGATCTTACTTTAGCCCGACCTGAAACCTTCGAGGTAGTTTTTGTATTTCAAACTTTATTCCGACGGTAGTAAAGTTCTTTATATATATACAAAACTGATATCTTTGTCCGGTACTAAGTTGTCAGTTTTGAATTAAGAACTTTTTTATAATAAAAACGTTCAAAATGTAGTCACAATCTCACCTCAGAGACAATGAATTGTAAAGACTTATCAAAAATGTTGGGAAGAAAATTATTTTTTTGAGTGATTGAGAATTGCCCCTCTTTTTTTCGATCACTGCTACGTTCTTAATACGGTCCGTTTCAAACTTTATTGCGGTTCTGAAGTGCGCTACTCGCTGCGCAGGACCTCACCCCTAACCCCCCTGGCACATGAATTGGTTACTGCGCAGCGACTCGCCGTATGTTCCGAGCCGCCATAAAGTTTGAATCGGACTATACAAAAATTGGCTCGACGGTTTAAACCTTAGTCAAAAGAACATCTCTGTTTTGTAATAATAACGATAAGTCGTTAGTAAATAACGAAAGAGAACCAATAAACGACTTTCTCGATCACACCCGACTTTCTCAGTTACTAGCCGTAACAGACCTTGCTTCAAAACAATGTATTAATTCATAAACTGCTCACGCAGGCAGCTACGCTGAAAACTCACGCACTTTTGAAAGCTATTGAAGGCAGTTACAGCACTATCGTTTTGTCGATGAATCGATGCTATTATAGACAACATACTGAGTATGTTATTCTTCTTTGGCTCGTAAATATTAAGTAAATAGAGCCCTTCGAAACTAATTATTGAAATAAAGATTATACACCTTCGGTTCAATGAAATGTAAAATTATTGTAGACTAGCAGGACCCGTCAGATGTGGTCCTGCCAAAATTTCAATTTCGATTTTTGCCTGTTCCTCTGGGTTTTTCCTAATTTTCTTTTTTCCTTAACCACCCCAGTATAGAGGCGTACAAAACAAAAAACAAAAACAAATCGCTCGGCCCATTTTAGAGTTTTTGCGAAACTAACGCACGGCAATTGATTTTTATACATTTAGATAACACAAGATCAAATTAAATTAGCTAGCGAAACTACAGACGTGGTGAGTATCTGAACACAAAAGATAAACGAAAAAAAATTACTTGATGATTATTTTTGGGATCAACAACCGCATGGTGTGTTAATACATGAAGTATGAGCTTAGCTAATGTTTATTTTTTGTTTTATATCGATACCCATTATGTTTCTGGAGTTTGGCTAGCTAATTTTATTTGACCCTGTATATTATTATTGTATAGTAATTATAGATAATAAACTAAATTATTGTTTTTTTTTTTAATTATATGTTTCAGTAGCTTCACTATACGTCATGTAAATAAAAAGGCGATATTATATTCTATAACCAAAAAATTAATATTTCACATCCAAAAATTCTCCTACTCATTATAGCAATCTAAACTTTAAACTCATCGTTTGACCTACAGTGATGTAAAACTTACAAGTCACTCTGAAAGTAGGGTAAGTAACAAAAAGTATTCACTGTCACTGCTTTTACTGTCAGTGGCCATGATGAGTGTTGAATTTCACATCGATCTTTAATTATTTATGTCGAATCAATTGAAGGTCTAATGTGGGGTACAGATTGGTGTAACACAACATGAAATATAAAACAACAATAATATGGCGAGTTTGTTTCAACGTGTTGTAACTGTCTTAAGATGAAGAGTTATTACTAGTTATTAGAAATAGTAAAGCGACGCCAAGCCAGCTTGACTAAAGTGTTGAAACGGTTAAGCAACTTTTAATTCGAAAATTAAAGGGTGCATGTTCCGTTAAAAAAATCTTATTACCATTGCCAATCGAAAAAGGGCATTCGATTCATCGATAACAGTGAATAAAACTCTCTTTTAATCACTGAGTGAATAAAAACTTTTTGAATTGGGAACAAGGAAGAATTAGATACAAAAAATAAATAAAACGTGCTGAAAGTACCTACTGGTTGGCTAAATGGAGTTACTTCATAGAGCAATACAACATTTTTTTTTTATACCCGCCAATTTTAGACACTGAATTTTGAAAACTGTTCTTATTTCACCATAAATTTTTAATGTTTATATTTAATCCTTTGTTCTTTGTTCAGTTCTTCGTTTTTTTTATAATAAAATAAGATAAATATAAATACTATACTTACTACTATTTATTTTCTCGCAGTCAACTGTCAATGGTAAAAAGTTGAGTACACAACTCGAGAAAAAAAAATCATCTCGGTCCTATCCGTCACTCCGCTCAGGATTCTAATCTAGAACCCTTCACAGCTCTCGGGGTCCAACTTAACCCCTAGAATTAAATTCCCTTTTTACCCGACTGCACCAGAAGGAGGGTTATGTTTTTCACTTGTTATATATTATAATCTACTATTTTAAACCTTTACAGCAGCAATATTATAGTCCTACAAAGGATGAATCTTAAAATACCCTACTTTTCATACTGCACAGTGATTGTTTGACCAGTTATGTGTCTGCTTCAAAGTACAGTTAAAGTGTTAAAACAGCACCCTAATTACGTAACACACTATCTATCACAATCTGAATAATTTTGAAGTCTATTGCTAATCCATTGCTTCAAATGTTCGAAAAATTGGTCTGTTCAAAAACGCAATGAATTATGTTCAATTGTCAAAATGAAAGCTATTCCTACTGTTAGTGTGTTACACAATTAACCCGTAGATTCGATAAATTATACTTATTTTTCATATTATGAGAAGAAAGTCCAAGAGGTCATTTACTCATCCATTCTATGACGATGATCTCATTTTAAATCTACATAAGTATTGACTAATTTGTAAAATTACAGTTACATTTCACCAAAAAAATAACTCAATTCTGTCTGACGCACATACCTACATTTAAAACCTCAGTCTTTTAAAATTAATTAGGTTTTTTATATCTGACTAACATCACACCCTAATTCCACCAAGGAGTAATTAAGTTGAACATGGCAGAAAACCACTTTTAGGAACTAATCAAAAATAAATATAATTGACCGAGCGTGCGCCTAGCGCGACCGAAGTGTCTCCGTTTCAACTTGGCTAAAAATGCTTTCGTATGTCCGGATTTATGGCGGATATCCGGTTGTTATCCTCAACAGGTCGCATTTCTCAACCTATTCTCGTGAAATTTTGTGAGCAAGTTCGATAATTGTGTGGACTTTTATACCGAGCAAAATTTTTCGAAATTTTTCAAAATGGCAAAGGTTTCAAAATGGAAAAAAAACAGCCATTTCGCGCTCTTTGCGCGCGCTTTTTGTTTTAAGGTGCGGGCTGAAAATGTATTCAGTTTTAAGCTATGCAAAGACAGACTCGCGAGGTCTGCGGCTCACACAGTCACTAGTCAATATAATTATGAATCATCAGTGTAAATACGTAAGCCCTCATATATCCACGGGCGATTTTTCATCGCGCACTGAATTTTCAACGCAGTGCTTAGCGCTGAGATTTGAAAATTGAACAGTGAATATATTTTTTGAAGCGCTCGCTGAACACTGTTGGATTCTCAATGCTCGGCTCAACATCGAGAGTTAAAAATTCAGTGCACGATAAAGAAACAGTCTTGTAAAACTTACAGGTTGCCATTACATTATTTTCAACTAACGCAGCCATGAATATTTGTACAGAGAAACTAGATCTAAATCCAAAAATAGATATATAGTATAGATTATTCTGCTTCAAGAATTAAATCTCTAAAACATTACAATATGCTTGATCATTATTTAAACTTTCTTCTACCCACGCTTCTGTTCGTAAATATTTTGTAAAAGTCTTATTTATTTATGTGTAGGTTAGAGGAGTCCATTTACCAGTCGGCAAAAGGACTCGTCTAACGTTCCCCAGTCCTGTCTCTTTCTGGCCACTCTGTTCCATGTGGTTCCAGTGACCTATCTGATGTCTTCATCCTAACTTTTCTGTGGTCTACCTCTCTTTCTTTTGCCGTTTCTTGAGTACCACTGGTTAACTTTTTTGCTCCAATTGTCCTACCCTCTTATCACGTGTCCAGACCATTTCCACTTTAATCTTCTGATTTTTAGGGTTATGTCCTGAATCTTGGTCTTGTGCCTGATGGATTTTTTTTTCTTTTTTTTTCAGCTTTCTTGACTCCTAACAAACTTCTCTCCATCGCGGGTTAGCATGCTGCAAGTTTATTTGTTGAGTTTCTTATTACAGCTCAAGTTTCAATTCCATACATTAATAGTTATTAATAAACACTATTAATGTATGGAAAATTATATTAAAACTCATAGTCCTCATAAAAAGTAAATTAAGGCCAGACCATCGTAGCGCTTCTCACAACCTGCAACGCAAGTATTGCGGCGGCCATTAAAATAAGACAATTGCGCAAATCAGTTAAATAAGACAGGTTGTATGAAAGTGGGCCTAGCTTTGAAACTAGGTCGTGAATCACAGGCAAACGTTACTGGTCTAAACTTGTGCGTAAGTGTAACAAGCTCGCTAGTGTTAAAATAACAATTTGAGGTTTAAAACATGTTGTGTGCCTGATAGGATTACCCATCCACAACTTCTCAGCAGCTTTAGGAGGAGAGTTTCCAAAAAGTGATGATACAACTAAGTAACTTTTACTTATACACAGAAGTCTCAGTACCAACGAAGAAGTTCCATAGAAACGTTCATCCACTATTTAATACATTTAGGGGGTGAATTTTCAAGAAATCATCCTTTAAGTTACAATAGGAACTCTTTTGTAAAATTTCATCCTTCTAGACCCAGCGGCTTAAGTTTAATTTAAGATTTTTACAGGATACATCCTCTATTGGATATGGCAAAACAAATATTATTAAGAAAAAAGATTTGATTTTTTGTATGTTTGTTTGTTAAGCTTTTACGCTAAAACTGCTGACTGGATTTAGACGAAATCTGGCACATGGGTAGACCATAACCTGAATTAGGACGTAGAATCCTTTTTATCTCGATATTCCGACGGGATTGACTTATGCGGGTGAAACCTCGGGGCGCAGCTAGTACAAAATATTAAAAAAAAAACACCAGATACGAGACTGACAACTTCATTTCATGTGTGTCCGACCAAAAGTCTAATAAATAAAACATAATTAACGTTGTAATTAT
The DNA here is from genome assembly GCA_916610205.1 of Griposia aprilina. Classification (NCBI taxonomy): domain Eukaryota; kingdom Metazoa; phylum Arthropoda; class Insecta; order Lepidoptera; family Noctuidae; genus Griposia; species Griposia aprilina. The sequence continues at coordinate 2,614,281 of OU744300.1, read as the reverse complement.
TATTATTTCATAAATTGACAATATTATCGATTCTGAATCATCTCGGAAAAATTGGTAGGTCTATGAAAACTAAGCCGGTATACTAAAAAATACTAGCCATTAACTATTTAGCTTTGCGACGAAAAGAAAATAGCGAACGTGGTTCTCGAGTTATAAACGCTCAAACAGACAAGAGAGACGTTACAAAGATGTGAAGATTGAGAAGCGTAATAAAATGGAATGCCCAGGTCACGATTTTGGAATAAATAAATATTAATAAGATCAAATTAATTAAATGCATATTACCAACTTCGATTTCAAGTTTCGAGATTTTTTATCAAAATAAGATTAACGAAAGGTCGATGCAGTTTCGTATGTGTTAAGCAAAATATCTCTATATGACGTCATTAGACCGGCTACCAAGTTTGCTAAATAAAAAATCTACACAACATGATCTGAACAGACCATTTATTGGGTTTTTCTATCAGAATTTTTCTCTAATAGTGTGTTACGCGATTGCGCAAGTGCCTACCATTTTGCATTGTACCTACCGCAACGTTTTATGTGTTAATTTAAAATCTGTGCTATTAAGAAGTGACCATGTAACATTGCTGCTTTAAAGATCTTTCTAAACCAGTAGCAAAATACTGTGTCTCTTAGACCGCACCATTCTCTTTGTCGATTAGACTGCGCCATTTATAATGTCACGCAGGGGGACGTCATTACGTCATTGGAGAATTAGTTGCTGAAAATCAGCGCTGTTGACGATAGGTTCTTCCGAAGTCACAGCATTTTGCTGAGCAACGACCTGTTCTTGCACAGATGCGACGCGCGGCTTAATTGTTCATAATATTGTTGTTTGTTTGTGTGTTACCAAAGTAGTCATTTTTCGACTCTGCTATCGGCATTTTGTTTTTGTTTCGATCGTTTGTTTGTTGTCATTTGCGAGTGTCGCAACACAGAGCAATGTGTATTGTCTCTGGTCCCTGGTCCTAACATCAAGCAATGGAGAAAATTGTTAAGGCTCGTGCACACTGGCGCGAAACGACAGCGTACAGAAAGGCACCGCGTGCAGCGCGACGGGCGGCGCCTTTGTGTCGGGCTGTCGCGTCGCGCCAGTGTGCACGAGCCTTTAAACTTATATTTCTTGGATACGAGGCTTTTGGCTACTTTGTATGTCTGTATTTTTTATGTAAATGTGCGTTTTGTTTGTGCAGAATAAACTATGTTTCTTTCTTTCACCATTACTTTTTACCTCAACCACAAAATATGATAGCCTCCTCTTCTGACATCATAGTATCCTTCGTCATATCATAGAAATCATAAAGCCGAACACAACATCGTAAAAATGTAATAGTTACTAACGAAAAAGAGAATTAACATTTATTAATATTGATAGAGCCACCGCAAATAAAGTAGTTAGTCAGTCAGCATAGTATTATGAAATTGGACGTCAACGCCTGAGGAAATACAGTTAATTTGAATTTTTATACTCAATCATTAGATTAGATAGTGAAATCTATACTTTCTAGTATATCGTAAAAGTATAAAATGTTAAGTTATTGTTTTTTTTTATCCTTTATGTCGTAAGCAGGGGTGATAGTGAATGTTTTTAGAATCAATACTGTTGAATAACTTTTTATTTCGTATCAGAACAGCCATTTTATGGTTGGTGGTTGAGGGAATACTTTTTTCATGTTCAATTAAGTACATGTAAAAATGTGGTGGCAATCAAGCAGGCGACCCTCCTAAAGGTAAACGGCGTCTATAGGCATAGTAAACATTTCTCATTTTTCTATAGAATAGAATAGAATACTCTTTATTATGTACACCATAAAAATTGCAGATACAAATTTGAAAAAATTACATACGGTGACACAATGGGCGGTCTTTTCGCTAAATCCTATCTTTTATAGACAACCTTTCAGCATACCATTCAAGAAGTTATTTTTTTGTTTACTTACATAATTTTTACAATATTTAACACAACTAACCATTTACACTAGGTACTAAATTAAATGACTAACTAACTATACAAATACATACAAAAATAAAAGGAAACTAAGGCGTGGAAGTGAGTACTCGTGCGCATCGCTGTCATCCATTCAAACTGGATCATATCAACGCTGCTTACAGATAGAATTACCGATAGTGGTAGACCTGCACCAAGAGCTCCACGATCACCCTAAAGGTTCTTATGATGTAATGATAATAATAAAACAAAAACCGGTCAAGTGCGAGTCGGACTCGCACACGAAGGGTTCCGTACTACCATACAGTATTTAACACTTTATTTTTTAAACACTTTTATTGCATGGGAAACCCTTTAATTTATAACTTTCTTTTGTTTTTATTATTTGTTGTAATAGCGGCAATAGAAATACATACTCTGTGAAAAGTTTAACTGTACTATTACGGTTCATGAGATACAGCCCGCTGACAGACGGACGGACAGACAGCGGAGTCTTAGTAATACGGTTCGGTTGGCACCCCTTTAGTACGGAACCCTAAAAAAACAATTCTGTTTGTTTGTTGTTATTTCAGCAGTGTTGTTTTCCCATCCAACCGATATAAAGAAGATTGATGATAAAGACTGCATAAATTAGAAAATAAGGAAGTAGTTTAATTTTCACTGTAATTTTAACAGCATCAAAAGAACGTTTGATAAATTTGTTTATCCTAAATATCTATTGAACACACTTAATCCATCAAATCCATACTAATATTATTATAAATTCGAAAGTAACTCTGTCTGTATATTACCTTTTCACGCCTAAACCACTGAATGGATTTCGATAAAATTCGGCAAGGAGATAGATGGCATCCTGGGGTAGGTGATAGGCTACTTTTTGTCGCGGCAGCACGTTCCCGTGGGATAATTTCTGACATCCACGCGGGCGAAGCCGCGGGTAGAAGCTAGTAAGCTATAATTTACACATTATTCTTGTGTACAAAATTAATAACATAATCTATAGTGGCCCTAGCAAGAAGACTGAAAGATCAATTTATCTTTAAACCAAATTATAATTAACGAGCGTTCAACTTAGCAATAATCTATTATTTATGACAAAATTTTCTAAAACGGTGGACCTGTCTTTATAATTATTTTAAATGCAGTCGACATCGTAAGAGATAAATATTTAAATTTTTGTTTTTAATGATTTGTTATGACATTAATCAAGTCATCACTGATCAACAAAATTACTGTAAGGAAAGAAAATAGATAACACAAAACAATGATAAAATCCATCTATCTAGCCTTTTCCCGAATGGGTTGAGGTCGGATGTAACCGGATGCACCTGAATACCAATATTTTACATGAAGCGAATGCCTCCACAACCCAGTTACTGATACACGATACCCCTTGGTAAGACTGGTTGTCAGAATTTTGGACTTCTGACAAAAACGACGAAAAATATATAAAGAGCTGAAAAATGTGCGAATACGCCAATTTATAGAATTTAGAATAGAATAGAATACTCTTTATTATGTACACCATAAAAATTACAGATATAAATGTAGAAATTTTACATAGGGTGGCACAATGGGCTGTCTTATCGCTAAAAGCGATCTTTTACGGACAAACTTTGGATGGATTCAAGGGAGAAGGAGAGACAATAATGCAGGTGCTCAGTGGTGTACCATTTACATATACAACAAATACATACATACATAAAACATATACTTATCTACATATAAATGAATTTAGTTAATTAGGAATGAAAAATACGATATTACTTAAGCCGGTACCCCGACCAAAACCTTGTCATAGTGCGTTATTCAGAGGCTATTAACTCATTCACTATGGGTAATAAACTACATCTAAAAGCACATTATTAATGTTCGATATCCTATCATCACATTGCACATTCTTATTTGTTTTTATGTGTTTTAAATACATCTAAAATCTCCTTGTAAAAAAGTGACTAAAATTATTGATTGCATGCATCTTTTGCTAAAGGTGACGTTCTATTCATTTGAGGATTACACTAATGGATAGATAATTTAAAAATCTAAATAATGCACGTTTTATTTTATTTTAAAACTTTACTTGTCTTTTTTTATTCAAATAATTTCATTATTTTCGTGAATTTTATGATAAATGAGCATGCGGAGGGAGCGAGACAGAGCGAGACTCCCCGATGGGACAGAGAAGGACCGAACGCTCAAGGTCGTTTGGCCAGGGAAGCGCCTTAAGGGGGAAGCGCAAGGTTGTCCCCGAAATTCAAAATTTCTTACGTTTTTTTGCAATTTGCAGGTCAGTGTCAGGTTGTATGTTGAACAGAATATGATTCGCGACCGTAACTAGTATGTATTTATAGAATTATAACTGCACAAACCAACGCTAACCCGATTTTTTCTAAAAAACACAAATTAAAAGTTCCACAGCTCCATTAAAAAGAAATTAATCAATTTGAACGATCAGCTTCATACATACCTACCTACTTCCTTTAAATAAATGTTATATAAAAATGACTGCTCAGATGCCCAGTGCACCCAAGCGTATATAATCATCTAGCAATTAGCTCAGGCTAAGTGGTCAGTAAATATTAAAGAGAGATCGTTTTGAGAACGACTCCTGTTTAATTTAGACTAGTTTTTTTAATAAACTGTTAAGTACAGAAAAGTTGTTATTGAATAAATTAATTTTATTTTTTATAGTTGTAACGAAATCCTTATGCATTTTGGTATCAATGTTAGGATGGAAATGAAAGGTATTTTCAGGACGTACTACAGAAATTACTGCCTCGTTAGTTTAGTGGCCGTAAGCGCTAGTGCTGACCTCATGGTCCTGGGTTCGATTACCGGGTCGGGGAAAGTGTTATTGGTTTTTCCATCTGGAATTTCTCAGTAGCAGCCCGGAGTCTAGGTTTGTGCCCGGTTGATGGCAATAGGCTCGCCCCCTATTACATGGTACTTAAACATAACTGGCAAAATGTGAGTGTACTATAGGTACACGTCTGCCTTACCCTTCGGGGACTACAAGCGTGATATTATGATGTTTTGTATTAGGTACAGAAATGTGTCGTGCAGATTATGTGGTTGAAAGCAGCAAAAGATAAGTGCTTCAAGGAGTGAGTAGGATGCACCCTGCAGGACAATATTTGTGTAACACAAGCATGAAATGAAAGGCATTGGTGCCAATTCTCTTGTCACAAAATTCTCTAAACTAACCTAACAATCACTAAAACTTCGTTTATTCCTGTCAAACGACGATTTCTCATTCTGAAATAGACTAAAGTGACACAACTTAACTATATTTTAGTTTGACAGCACTAAGATGGCACTGAATTAATAGTTTAGTGAAAATGGCAATTTAGCTATTCTGAATTCACGTTTTTCACTTAAAATTTTGGTTGTCTAACTAAATCTGGCTATTTTTAATCATGATTAAAAAGGTGGGGACCAAAAAAAATTTGTTGTAATGAACTAAAATTCACCACAACACCTCCACTTCAGGTGGAAAAACAGTACTGTGTCTTTTTTAATTTTATTTTGCTTGTATCTCGAAAATGGTGTGTTCTATCGCAAAAATAAAATAAAAATTCGACCCCCTTTATGAAACCCTTAAACCCCTAAAACTCTACATGTAGGTAATATTTTTTTCATATTTTTCATACAAAAAGTGAATAATTCCATATAAAACATGTCGAGGCTGCAAGCCATGCGTGCCTCCGGCTCTAAAAAAAATCACGGGGTAGGGCAAATAAGTACCACGTGGAGTCGCGATTGTCAAATTAAATTTTAGTTGCGTCAAATTTATTTTTAAATTTAGAGATATTTTTTTCCAGAATAGCTTTAAGATTATCATAGCCAAAGTAAGGAATTTTAGTTATAGTTTAGTTGGTTTAGTCCGGTTTACAAGAGAATCGGCACCATTGCAATTGGAAGTACAATGCGATCAATCAAATCATTATATCTTAGTCCACTGCTTAATCTAATGCCCAAAAACTAGTCACCCTAATCAAACCGAAGAAATCTCTCCATCTTCGTATACAAAGGGTTTCTATCACTGCATCGATGGACAATGTACTTCCAAATATGGCATTTAATGAGTAATTTAACGCTTGAATGGTTTTGAAAGGGGCTTATAAATGAAATTGACGGCCAACCCATGGGCATGAAGAAATAAATTAACTAACAAATGTAATAATTTTTAATGAAGAGAAAATCTTAAGTGACGTTATGGCCAATGAATTATTGACCTTTGTGAAGACAGACAATTCAGCAAAATATATAATCAGTTGCCATCATAAAATTCATCAACAATTTGTACAACTGATCATTTTTGCAAAGGTAGACGACCCTTAAAAAGGCGGAGATAAGGTAATATGAACTGTACAGTTTAAGATGAGATGTTTTCAATAACAGCAGCCTTCTTATCAAGATAGCTAGAAGGAAGAATAGTTTCCATAAACTCTTTATCTGTCTGCCAAACGGAAGCAGAAACAAGATGGTCAAACGATGCTGGTCATAGCCCGTGTTATAAACTGCTGTCTCTCAGCCCAGTTAAAGTATAATGACTGGTTTACTGCCATTTGGCTGTATTAGAAGCCTTGTTTTTATCGGTAGGATGTCCCACGATTTCGCGTGTCGAAGTCAAAGATGGCGATGGGAGACGAGCGGGACAAATCAACAAGCATTGGTCTACATTAGCTCTGAACTGTCATTGGAACCCATGGAGGTCTTTTCCCAGCAGCATATGATATAGGCTGCCAGTAACAGAAGCATAAATAGGTTCATGCTATGTTATGGGCTCATGAAAACGTGTGGTATTTTTTGTAGATGAATACGTATACAAAGTGTACATTAAGAAAGCAGTTTGTTCAGAATCGTTTTCTGACATTTTTTTATACTGGTAATTTTTATTCCAGAAATAATAAAAGTACGGAAATTACAGTCACAGTTCCACTGTACAATCAAAACAAACCAAAATGGACGAAGAACGCACCCTTAAACGTGAACGACTGTGTGCTTACGTAGATTTGTAATGTGACCACAATTAAATATTATAACCAATTTAATAGATAAACAATGTTTCATACATAATAGTAAAAAATCAGTGTACCTATGTAATAAGATTCATAATATTCTAATTGGGGTATTAGGTGGTGTGCGTTAATTCCGGGACATGTTGTATGAAGGTAGATATTTTTAAAGTAGCTTAGCTGTGACTGCGATTCGCAGTTCAGACCGTGTAAATCACAAGATACGGAAGTAGTTGGTTGAAACAAATAGTTGTTTACTAAAAGCAGAATCGGAACAAAAATTAACGGTTCTATCTCTCATACACCCGTCATCTAAACTATAATGTAAAATAAAATATAATTAAGAATGTAATTAGTAACCAAACGATGCGCCTCCATCAACACCGCACACACAAGGGACATACTCTCCACCTACCACTTTCATTCTCTTCATGGCCAATGCATTAAAGCAAACGTTACTATAATAAATATTTATCAGCAGCAATGACTACCTACAAATTGACACTTATGATTAAAACCAACATCATATTCGACCTTAAAACTGAAACAGCAAGGTAGAAAGTGGAGTGTAAGGTTATGATTATTTAGGTACTCTGGTAAATCACGAAGACTGGGCTTCGCAACTTTTACTTAACGAAAACTTTCGAGTTATTGCCAATGTGCTGTGTGTTAGAAAATTGTGGAACAAAAGAGTAACTTGTAACAACTACCTATTCAGATTTAAAATGTAAATGGGTAGTTATTTAGAAAACAATGAATTCTTGTTTTTGTTTGGTTAGTTAATATTTAAGTGGAAGTAGGAATGTTATTTAATTTCTTGAAAACAAATCAGGTGAATTTCTTTTTCCTTATCTTCATCATCAAATCAACCTAAAAAAGGTCCACTGATGGACATACCACTTCTAGAATCGCCACAATCAGCAGCCATCACTCCACTTAAGTACTTATTCCAATAAGAAAATTCTGTTTTTTTTTTGTGTTGGTTCTTTTAATAAAGTTGACATAATGAATTCAATTATTTGAACCTTTTATTATGTATTTAATACCTACAGTTCCTTCGATATTTATAGGAAAAAAAAACATTTAAATAAATAAATAAACTCACCATAATAAAGTCCAAAAGTATCACCTCAAAAATCCAAATGATTAAAACAATTTCAAAACTTATAACAAAATAATTAGAGTACACTACACTTCACAGACTTTAAAAGTTTAATTTTCGCGCGCAAGAACCATAGACGTTTATATTTTTTTCGATGCGTGGAAGCGCGCCTGCGTGCGGCGGTCGTGCCGGCCAGTGGTCAACTGCCTTCGAGTTCGTTTCGACATATGCACATCCACGATTCGCATCTCAAAACAAGTGAAATTCACTGTTTATGAAAATTTATTTTAATTATTTTTTCAGGTATGAAGCATCTGGTTTGTCAAGGGTGTCTTGAGGAAGTCAGGAGGCTGTAAACTTTTTGATTTGGGCGAAAATGTGGCCAGTATGTTGCCGAAAAATCATTTTAATTAAAACCGCATTTAAAATTTTCTTGTGTTCTTTTTGCAAGTTTCATTCCTTCGTATACTACACACTTAGTAAATACCTCAATTATTACCAACCAAGAAACTTAACCGGTGCCATACCTAAAACTTTCACTTGACTATTTTGTCAATATTATTCATAATTACTGTCCACAAAAAAAACTTTCTTTGATGAAGTCTACTGACGTAATAAAACATCAATAGTAGAGAGAAAACATCTACAACTTATGACATTGAGCCGAGCAGCCCTGATTGCTAACTTGATAAGTTATCGATAATTAATCGATATGACAACAAAGTTATCGATATCGAATATAATCGAGAAAGCCGGTTGGAGAGACTTGTACTCCTGAGACCATGAAAGTGCCTGTGAGGGGCATTGAGTGTAGAGAAACATAAGTTATGAATAGAATCTGTATTACTTAGTATGCTTACATATGTTATGGTGGTCGGGAAAACGGTACGGGTTACTCATGGTCACAGGCGGACTGTGATCGGTTAAGTAATGATAGAGTAAGAGACGGGGTAATGTCATAGATCTGCTTTTGCAGAAGATTCTTCCAAAGGACTACTAATGGCCTCGTTGAACTCGACCTGTGGGCCTAGGAGTAGGTAAACGTAAAATAAATTCGAACGATTCTAAAACTGAAAATATTACTTAATTTTTACCGTGGTCTAAAAAAACAAGATCTGCCATTCCGGGAGTGACACATGCTTGCCATCCAGTTGCCACTTTATTGCAACAAAACACGAATTATGGAAACATTTTCAGTCACCATTCTGTTAAAAAATATATACAAAGCATTTAAATTGTCGTTTCGTTTTTCTAAACAAACGAAAAAAAACAATTTAAACATATACCAACGTAATTGTTAGTTCAAACTTCTTTGTTTTATCGGATTCGCACAGGTAATAAGGGATTGGGGAGTTATTATTACACACTACTGGTAACAGCGGTGATGACGTAGGCTTGTGTCTCCTACTCGACTGGAATGCTATACCTACCTGGCGAAGTATAATATTATACCATAATTTTTACTTAGTTTTAAGAATGTATTCATATCTTTGGGTGCTTGGTGGCGTGCTCGTTGCAAAAAATGGAATAGTTGTATTTTTTATTCAATTATCGTTCGTATAAACGTCACACGTTCGTGCTAGGGCCTCTGAAGCCTGAACTGTTGCTGTAGTCAGTAAGAGCCAGTAATTCGCGTTTTGTATACCTTACTGATGACAGGCTGCACCAACGGAGTGACTGATGTTCAAAACACAAAACCGTATCATTGCATTTCCCAAAAAATATATAAATTCTATCCTTTTCTTTTTTTCTTTTTAATCCTTTTCCTTTTTTTTCTTTCTTTTCTTTTTTTTACTCACTCTCTTTCTTTTCTTTTTGCCGGTCTTGCTGCGATCATTGGCCAATCACTGTGATGAAACCAATGGCTGGCGAACAATTAGCGATTATTATAGGTTTATATTAATATAAACCTATAATAATCGCTAATTGTTCGCCAGCCACAGCCGCTTGAATGACGACCGCCGTCTCTGCAGTGACGGTGACTGTCAGAAAACTTATCTCTTCATCTCTACCAGTCAGGCGGTGACGGCTACAACCGGAGGGACGTCAGACGGTAAGAAAGCGTGCAAGTAACTAAGTAAAATTTTATTTGTTTAAATATGGTGTACATGATACATTGCATGCAAGATAATAAAAGATACAGAAAAGTTCTAACATTAAAAGTTCAGCCTCATATCGTGGCTTACAAATTGGTAGGTAGGCGTGTCGCATTATGTTGGTATATTTACAATACAGTATATGAACACAGCTTCTAGTCTCGTCTTAGATGTATATTGTAAAGTGTTTACTAGTAGTTTATATGTAAGACAGAGCCGTCTGGATAGATAAAGTAACTACTTCACTTCATATATTAGTTCATTCAGTTCCTAGTCAGCGCAACACTAAATATTTTAGATAGAACTTACATCTGGTCATCTATCGCTTCCTAGAGAGGGTCAAAATGACGGCCTTAATCAGCTAGACACTGGCCAGGTTCTATAGCCCTATATACTTTTAGTGTAACTAACATGAACTATGATTGCCTGCATTTTGGGCATCAATAGATTCTACGTGAAGTCAGATTATAGAGGGGCTCGTGGCTAAATAATAACAGCTGCACGGGTCGATCTTCAAGGTTAAGCAACGCTTGAAGAGGTCGGTCCGTGGATGAATGACCATCCATTACATAACGAGACCCCTCCGTGCGTCGGAAAGCACATTAAGCCGGTCGTCCCTGCTGTCATTCGTAAGTCAAAAGCCTGACAACCAGTCCTACCAAGGAGTAGGTACCTACCGTGTTAACCAGTAACTGGGTTGTGAAAGACAGCTATAGACAGTCCCTCTATAAAAAACACTTGTATTTAGCTGCATCCGGTTAGTCTGGAAGCCAACCCCAAAATACTTGGGAAGAGGCTAGATAGATTGACTGGTCAGATACAAGATGAAGGCAGTTACATGAATTACCCTTACAGCTTACAAGCCAACAAAACATAACGAAATGCCAACGATCTTTAGTATTTTCGTGAGTCTCATTTTACCTCGGTTTTAGCCAACGTTGGCGTCAAAAGGCTAACGCCCAGACGCACACATCGTCTAGAGACGCAGACTGGAGATGACGTCGCAGAGTGACGGTCAGAAAGCGAGCCGCTATCACCGCAAGTATCCGTTGCGAGTACCCGCGCACCGTGTCAAGAACATGCTGTAGATTATGTAGGCACAGATAGGACATGTTACAAGGACGGTGAGATACAAAGACGAAATTCAACGAAAACTTACGCTTCAATCTGTCAATTTCAGCGCATATATTTATACCGCCGGCACGTTTGAATTGAAAAATCTTTATCTTACTTCCTAGGATTTTCGCAAAGAATCGATTTATCCAATAATTATCCTAGGACACTTACGAAATGAAACGCTGATATGAAATATTATGCATATATGCACGTTGAAATTGCCTTAAATAGAAATGCATTCAAGTGGTTCTTCCACGTCCGCGGTGACATGGACACAGAGCATGTCGGTCCGACTCGCCTTTCCTGTATTGAAAAGAACTTAAGTTCTTATTAACTAATTACAATCTAGCCTAATAGACTAATAAGTAATTTAACTCTAACTTATCATTTTACGTGATAGATTATATTGTACGAGGGCGGGTCAATAAGTCCGTGACTTTTGGAATAAAACACAGATTTTTTGATAAAAAAATAATTTTATTTTTCAACGTAGTCTCCCTTGAGCTCTATACACTTTGTCCAACGCTTCTCCAATTTTTTTATCCCTTCCAAAAAAAATGATTTGTCGAGGTCCTCAAAATAGGCCTTTGTTTGCGAGATGACTTCATCATTGGAGTCAAATCTTTTTCCACCAAGCCATTTCTTCAGGTTTGGGAACAAGAAGTAGTCGCTCGGAGCCAAATCTGGAGAATAGGGCGGATGAGGGAGCAATTCATAGCCCAATTCATGGATTTTTGCCATGGCAACTGCACATGTGTGCACCCTTGCATTGTCTTGGTGGAAAAGAACTTTTTTCTTGGCCAAATGAGGTCGGTTTTTATTCAAATCGTCATTGAATCGGTCCAATAAGTTGGCATAATATTCCCCATTGATTGTTCTTCCCTTTTGAAGGTAGTCAATGTGGATTATCCCGCGTGCATCCCAAAAAACAGTCGCCATAACTTTATTGGCTGACAAACCCACCTTGGCCTTCTTCGGCGCCGATTCACCCTTAGAAACCCACTGTTTTGACTGTTGTTTGGTCTCTGGTGTGTTGTGATGGATCCATGTTTCGTCCACGGTTACAAAACGGCGCAAAAACTCCTCCATATTGCGATTAAACAACGCCAAACCTTCCTGTGAAGTTGTTACACGATTGCGTTTGTGGTCGACTGTGAGCAAACGCGGCACCCATCTTGCGGAAAGCTTTCTCATGCCCAAGTGATCATTCAAAATTGAAACCACTGAGCCATGCGAGATCCCTACGGCTTCCACAATCTCTCGCACTTTCAATCTTCGGTCGGCCAACACCATATCGTGAATTTTTTCGATTGTTTCGGGTGTAGAGACCTCAACTGGGCGTCCAGGACGTTCGGCATCTTCAGTGCTTGTACGGCCACAACGAAATTCAGTAAACCACTTTTTTACCATTGAAATCGATGGTGCAGAGTCCCCATAGTATTTATCAAGCTTAGCCTTGGTCTCGGTAATGGTTTTTTTTCGCAAGAAATAATGCTTAATAAGCACACGAAATTCACTTTTTTCCATTTTCTCCTCAAATTAGTGAGTATTCTGATAAAAATAGCTGTCAAACACAAACTAACTGACGCAGCAAGTTTAAATTTTGACAGGAGTCAACTGACAGATGCCTGTTGACAGGAGCAGTGTTGCTGTTTCAGTAAAGAGGTCAGAAATTCAAAAAGTCACGGACTTATTGACCCGCCCTCGTACCTAAGAATAGTGTCATTTTGCTCTAAATTGACAAGCAAATCTTAAAATCTACAACTACGACAACCGTTGGCGTGTGCGACCCCATACTACATTACGATGCTAAAATCTATCATATATAATTTTATTTGGTTCGACTCGCCTCTTTTAAAATACAAATCTTTCTGTAGCATCTATAATGGGTTTTTTTTGGCATTTTTTGTACAATAAGCACATGCTAGTTGCACTAAAACTGTATTTTTCAAATTAATTTAAAAAAAAAAAACGTAACTAACTTAAACTTTTACTATCTGTGGAGACTTGTTATTAACAATATCATCATCATCATTCTCAGCCCTTTTCCCAATTTATTACTGCTCGGCGCAACTTGTCTTTTCTTCCATATTTCTCTATTAATCGTCATCTCTATAGTCACTTCCTTTCTAGCCATATCATCTTTCACACAGTCCATTCATCGTTTCTTTAATAATTTCTCTAATTAGCAATCTAGTTATGTATAATTTTTACTCTAATGTTATTAGTTGTAAGACTTCTTATAATGTAAAAATAAATTAATAAATCACTGATTTACCGTCAAACGGGGTGAATAGGGATGCAGGGGTGAATAGGGATGCAGGGGTGAATCGGGATGAAACTTTAAAAGGGATTTTAACATTGAAATACTAAGTTTGTTACCAACAAGGGCACTTAATCGTTAATAACGACGTAAATAACAGTAAACACATTAGAGTCCTTTTTGGCAAGAATATTATCTCAATGTTAAGATCCCTTTTAAAGTTTCGTCTCGATTCACCCCTGCACCCCTGGTGCGATCGATCGATTAATCGAGACGAAACTTTAAAATGCACCCCTTTTGTCGGTATATAGGCAAAAAACTACAATCACATTACACAAACACTAACCATCCGAGTACCACATCTGTTCTCAATACTCTGTGCAGACAAACACGCACAAGTACAGTTATTAATTACATATACCACCTATTTGCTTGCCGGTCGGCAAACAAGAGCGATCAACTAACACAAGTTGAGACAGACGGTTGGTACGATCTTTAATGGATACCACAATTAATTGAATGCGTTTCTTGAATTAATCTGGATATGAAAATGATTGATTCATTTGTATCAGTTGCTTGATTGTTGGATGCAATTGGTTTAGTTTCTGATTATATGGCAATATGTGGTACTGGGCAAAGAATAAGCTGTTTCTTCCTTTAGAGGATTTCGTGAAAATTTATGCAGGTTTTGTTACATTATTTGGGTCAGATTTACGTATTTTTGCACTCTTTCTGCGCACGTCATCGCTTAGTACGTGACTTCTAAGCGCCAAATCCTAGGTTTGATATCCAGGTTGGAATTTGTTATACGCCTATGTTTCAGTTTTAAGAAGGCCATGTTTCAATTCGCAACAAAGTATGATCTAGAGTGATCCAATTGATTTTGACGACGTTTTATACCTCAGGGCAAGAATCTCGTCAGTAACATTCCTCCTGTAAACTTGTGTGTGTTCCTCCTGTGTGTGTGTGTGTGTTTCCTATTGTAAACATCCTCAAAATTCTGTACCTACAGTTAGTTCGCAATAAATAATTTGAATTTCAATTTGAACATTGCTTAGTACCGTATTACTTATGAGATTGTCCGATAAAATTGCTCGGTTTGTAGTTATGAGTTTCATTTGCAGAATCAAGCCACCTGGAGATCGCGAGATATCTAACGACATGCTCTTATCATTCAACCGGTTGGGCGACTTGTAACTAGTTATTTACGCTTCTGTAGCTGTTTACAGTACGTAGCTTTAATTTCTAACTTGAGCAAAACAAAAGCTTGAATATACGTATAATCACTTCATAGTGACTTGACCAGAGATACATTTAACTTTATTTATTAACACGTAATGCTTATATACAATAGTCAATTATTATAGAACTGCTTAAATATGTATTTACACTAGGTTCTAAATTAAATGAATAACTAGATAGATACATAAAAACAAAAGGAAACTCAGGCCGAATTTCACTAATGAAACTGCGGTTAATTGCGTAACGCACGTAACTGTAGCAATGGCTTTCATTTTGACAGTTCAATAACATTCATTGCGTTATTTACGGTGTTGGGACGACATTTTTTGTGTATATATGAAGCATGGATTAGCAATATGCTTCATAATGATTCTGTTTGTGATCGATAGTGTGTGGTGCCGGACACGATCAGCCCATACGACCATTTTCATTGATGAAATTCGTCCTTAGGCGGCCAAGTACTCCTCCACATCACTGTCATCCGGAGGCCGGCTTTAGGTAGGGCGCGGATGGGCGACCGCCCAGGGTGTCAAAGGTGAAGCGTCGCGCAAGGGGCTGATACTAGGCGCCCCTTCACCTCTGGCGCCTGCAGAGAACTTTTGTTTTAGTTCGTTTGGAGTTAAAAAACCAAAAAAAATGTTGAGCTCTCTTCGCTAGCTCTTCCATCCCACTTTCTCTGAATTCTCAAACTTTTCTGCTTAAACCGACAAAGTAACTCCTATTTGTTTATAAATGGACAAAAGCAAAATTAGGCGAGTGCTGAAATTTTTCCCCTCTCTCGACTCTCCAAGAAGGGAGAGGTGCGCCGCTGAAATTTCGTTCAGGGTGCCAGTAATGTTAAAACCGGCACTGTCCGGAAACGTGGCCAGAAGACTGCCAGCATTGACTAATGATTGGTTTATTCATTCTCACACATACTCGTAGCATCACGACTTTTCACCAAAAGAGTTGTCAGAAGACTTGTTCTTTTCTGTTTGTGTGTTTTTCTCTGCGTCATGTTTACCGCAAATAAACGTATTTTCTTTCTTTATCTTTCTAGAAGTGTTTATGACGCCCACTTTTCGATCGAGACAATTCAATAATCAATTTTGAACTTCGAAGGGCTACAGAGAATTTCCTGACGGAAAAAACCAGAAACATGTTGCTCAACCGAGGAATTAATACACGTTTTCCAGTATAAACATTTCTGTGTTTTAATTCTTGCACACATACAAACTTGGTATATAGCAATATTCTAGGGCGGATCCAGGATTTATTTCTGAGATGGCACATGGGCCACACAGTTAAGAAGTGTCCCACATCTCGTATTGCACTACGTTGTTTTTGGGATTCATTTTTTTTCAATAACCTTTTTCAAGAATAACTACAAACAAATATGCAATTTTAGCACCCCGCCTCGGATAGGATTGATTGTCTTTTGACCATAGATACAGAAATAAGAGTAACTTTGTCGAAATAGGTAGTAAAGTTTAAGAATTAAGAGACTCTCGGCTGTAAGAGCGAGCGAAGCGAGCTCAATGGTTTTAGCACCTTACCTCGAATTGGTTTGGTTAGTTTTTGCTTTTGACCATTCATAGTATTTTATTTTACATAAGTTGTAGAAAGCTCTATAATCTTTTGACGCGCGAGGCCCCTAAGACCGTGCTATCTTTTTCGGATTACATTTTATCCTGAAATCCTCTCACCGACTCTAGGCCGGTGCATTGTTGGCTTAGCAGATCTCAGTGCCCGAGGACGAACTGACTGCACCATTTTGAACCTTAGTAGTTAGGCCACAGCTGCTGAAGATATAGTTGGTACTTCTTCAGCGTTCATCATTGAAGCAATGTCATGATGGATATGCATTCAGGCTATCAATATTAAACTAACTATTTAATTATGCACTCAGCATAATATCAATATGGATTTCTTGAAGACAACCTTCTGGTTTCGAAGCTCGAAGAGAGCGTTATGTATAACTTAGAAACCAGGCGATGCGATGTTCCAAACATCATATTTCCATTCCGTTTCGTTATAAAAACAATACTCTTTCGGTAACCATCAAATGAGATACTTTCAAACTTCATGACTAGACTGATACAAAAAATATTGAGGTAAATCACATACTTCAAATTTTACAAGAGTAGTATTTAAAATCACTACAACTCTTATTAACATTTGGAAATCATGACAAACCCATATGCAGAGCAGTCGCACCACTTGACCTACGAGGAAATATATCTGTGATACACATTTGTCATGGCACTTGTGATTCGAATATCGTCCCTACAACGCCGCTCAAGTCGAAAATTGGCGGTTTACATATTTGAATGCCTTTAGATGGAGCTGCTCATTGCGCGTCTAACCATAGGTCACATGATATAGATTTCAGCCAATCAGAAGCCGTAATTCGAAAAGAAGTGACAGCGCGCAATTCGGTTGGCCTTGTTTAAAATAGACAGTTTTTTCGTCTCCTGTAAAGTTGGTAAAAATGACTTATGCGGTGTTGTTAGCGTTGGTTCAATTTACTTACAAATAATTTTACATCATAGACGAACTGATGATGACTGATGAACCAACTGAACCAACCCATAAACTATGATAAAGCAGAGTAGGTCAACTCAACTGTCATCTGTCATAAATCTGTCACATTTACCACAGATCTCCGTCAAAGATAAACGTGTTAATTGTCAATTAACACCCGAACATGTGCCAAAAGTCAAATATTTAGGTGAAACAAGCGATGGAAAGTAGGCTGAAAACTGTGTGCATAATGATTATGATGTAAATGCTTTAGTTCTTACCCTGTTACTGCAGCGGAAGGATTATATAAAGTTATGGACGTCCATGAGTAGGTACTTACTTATGTTTACTTGATTGCGTGGGGCAAAATGAGTGTAATGTAGCTGAAATATGTAAATACGGTGAGCAATAAAAGTTGGGTAACAATCTTTTAGGAAGAGTTGAGATTATGGCGGAGGGAAGCCCTGCCATCCTTAGATGGCAAGCTTACCAAACGTCTATTACGTCTGGACAGGATCGGCCTGCGCCTGGTGACGGGGACCATCACGAAACCCTGCTCGCTAAACAAACACTTCCACACAATAGGCATAACGGACAGTCCTCTATGCAGGGCTTGCATGGAGGCTGAGAAAACCGTTGCGCATGTGTTCTTTAAATGCACAGGCGTCACCCAGATTAGGTCACAAAGCCTGGGGGCACCCAGATCTTACACAGATGCTCTCATCAGGCCAGGAGACATCATCAACTTTTGGAGGGAGGTTGGCTAGTTGGAATAACTACCGACAGCCGCCATGGCCCATGCACAATAATTCACTTGAAAGAATAAGTGCGGAAACCAAGACCCCTAAAGAAGAAGAAGAAGAGAGTAAGGCAGTAATCGAGTGGCGACCAAAGCCTAGAAGATGAGGTGTCGGTCGCCTGGCGGCGTGATAGGCAGACAACATTGTTGCCATCGCGAGCAAAACCTGGACGAGGCTGGCATAGCAGCGTGGGGATAGGCACGAGAAAAGAGAGGCCTATGACCAGCAGTGGGTGAAGTCAGGCTATGAATGGTGATGAGGAAGAATTGGAGGTCCATATCTTTAAGAAGATATTTTTAGTATTTCGGCCTACCAGATGGTAATTGGTCACCGTCGCCAATGGACATCTGCAAAAACCAGAAGCATCGAAGAAGTTTTGGCATCCCAAGTACAAACCTGAAATGTCTCTTGGACCTGTCACCAGCACCTTGCACCTGTCTTGTGCCTTGTGTCTGTGGATGTCATGGCCACCCTTCCAGTCGGAACCCAGCAATGCTGCCAAGTAGCATTGCTGTATTGTTTGGTGGTACTGTGGTAGTTTTTCCCCAACATGCTCCTTCCAAAGAGCTCTCATCACTGCTATTTGCACTAATGTAATCTGTACTGTAGCGGTATCTACAGCGCCACATGCGAGCTACACGTCATACTGACGTCATGCAAATCCTGCATCGCGCAAGCAGAATTTACTGAGCGACTAGCATTATACAACGTCCCGACATCAAACGTCGTCGGGCAGTTGCCCACCAGACACGACACCTATATATGAGTCAGCTTTACACCCTTTTCCTCATACCTCTATAGTACTACTGTCCCTTACAAACATACTTTTTTTCTGAGCAATATCTGCAATGTATTGGCAGTCATATCTAAAAATACGGGAAGTGCGTAGGTTTATTTATTGATTGGTCTATGTAAAATTTGTGCATCGTTCAACCTATTAACATAAGCTAACATACAAGCCAAGTGCACAATAGACACAGCATGCAAAAACAATAATAAACCAAAAGAAAAACAATAGTAGTACAGAAATGATAATTTTCAATTATTATCCTTTTATTTTTCAATTTTCTTAAGTAGGTAAGCGGACATATAGTACAAAATTTTCGGACCATAGACATAATGTCTATGGTCCGAAAACTTTGTCGTTGCCTTTGCTATTTGTAAATCGAACCTAGACCATGAGATCAGAACATCAATTTTTGCTCTGAGCAATAAGAACCATTGATCATCATCTCACTCGCGCCATCTTTGTATATTTACTTTGGTTAACGAAGATGCTTTTACATAGAACTTTCTCTTTTCAGACTTAGAACAGCAACCAACGACTCGGTTTGAAGTATTGGTATATTTACGATAGATGGCGCTGCATGTAGGTGTCGTACGTATAAAATAGACTTTAATGTGTAAAAAACAGAGACCGCGTTTTTAATCTATATTACCAAAAAGTAATAAAAATCTTATTATTATTGAAATTAAAAAAGTTATTGCTATTTAAAATTCACGTTTTAAGTACTGAATTACCGAAATTACCCCATTTCAATTTAAAATTAGAAAATTTTCAACAGTGGTTATAACTTATGACTTCTGGACACCCACTACACGAAGGATTGCCTTGTAAAGTTCACCATTAAAAAAATGGCGGTGTATTTTGTTTTACCCGAATAATGATCTTAAAATCACCCCTTGACGATACCCTCACTGATCGGGCAGGGTTTTTTTACATAGGTATTGTAAATGGGTACCTACCTACCTGAATAAAAAAATATTTGACAAAGAAATAAAATTGCGTTATTATTTTAAGTAAATTAGGTATGTTCAGGTTAAATATAGCCTACTTTATGCAATATTAAACTTTTCAGTTTTACAAAAAGGGTCTTGTTGTCATCTTTACATTGTGAAATGGGTTAGGTTAAGTTAGAACTGTGACAACCAGCTATCTATATCGAAACAGCGGGGTAATAGGAATCGTTATCATTTTGACAGTTGGACATCATTCATTGCGTTATTTACGTTGCTGAGCATACAAATTTTTCGAACATATGAAGCAATGGATTAGCTCCAAATTGAAATTGGAATGGTTTTGGATTGCTTCAAAATGAATCAGATTGTGACTGACAGTTTTACGCAATTAGTGTGCTGGTCGCAGTAACTAGATTTTGACACCCCGATCAAATTACTTATCCCCTTAGATTACTGAAGCACTTATAACATTTTTGATATAATTTTGATATACCACCGCTCGGTGATAGCCAATTCGGATACCGGCGACCAATTCAGCTACCGCTGACGGCAGCAGAGGCACTCGCTATCCCCCCCATTTAATAACACAACATGGAATTAATGATAGACTCACGTTTCATGTAGTCTAGCACAGCTGGTTAGGTAGGTAGGTAGGGCTAACGAAAATGAAATGCGATTCTTAAATGTTACAGACTACATTTAATTGAATAACTATAATAATAATTGAATACATCGTTGTCTGTTCGTTGAAAAAAATCACCATAGAATATAAACATATGTAATTATAGATTAATTTTACGTGTATCTACAAGAATATTGTACAATTTTCAATCTTTTTGCATTAAGTTTTTTTCATAAAATATTTTCATAATAACATAGATAATATAATAAGTACATAACCGCCCTACCCCAGACTAAAAGCCTGATACACACGAAGCAAGTAGGTAAGCAAGTTACCAAGCTAGCAACTGGCCCAGCAAGCATTATGTTAGGTAGATACCTACACACGCAGCGACTCGAGCGATGTCAAAATCTCACGTCATACAACGCTACAAACTTATTTTGGTGCGTAGCCAAAATCGGAACTAACGTGGCCATCTTGTTTTGTCAACACAATTTCTGTGACACAATTTCACAAATGTTTACCAACAACGCCCTTCTGTCAATTGTCATCCAGACGCCAAAATATCCTTGTACTTTGACACATCGAGTGTCAAAATTTGTGTGTGGACGTGATAATTTGACATTGCTAGCAAGTATGTTTTCTACTGGCTTGCTTACTGGCCTCGTGTTTATCAAACCTAATTGCGCCGTTTTATAAGTCCCACATGATAGGCAGGCCTATCTTACAAATAATTATAAAAAATAAACTAGGAATGATATAAATTTTAATGGCACTCATAGCCTAAAATATTTGATGATGACATTTTATATTATTTTTTTGCGAAAATGTCTTATTACTATTTACATTTTTTTTAAATATTATATTTTTTATTTCTTATTTAATAATCAATTATTTAATTGGATGACATTTCCGTGATTAAATGCTTGATAATTAGCGTCAATAGTTCGTAATAAATCCGAAAGATGACGCTAAAACTTCGAAAGTTTCTCAAGACATCTGACACGTTGAAAATTATGTTCATTGACTTTTTTTTTAAACTGTAAATATTAATATTAAATAATATTCGTTGTTATTTTTTAATATAACAAATGCTTGTAACAAAGACATTTTTGTGAAAATCACCAGTTGTTTGCTCACATAAAAAATCACCCAATTTTTTTTTGAACATTTTTTTGCGGTTTGCAACTGGTGTTTTGACACTACCTATTCTATTCATACCAGCTTACAATATTCCTTCCTATTTGACTAATATTTTAGTTTTGTACACACGTTTTCTATCAAACTCTTGTTTAAAGGTACATTCAGTGCCTTTTCAGACACACAGTTACCGGACGAACGGTTATTGGTCCGATATTTTAGTATAGTATGAAAAGGTTTCGCCGCGCAAACGATTCCTGTGAAAACGGGAACCGGATATATGTTTTCTTGACATTTTCATGATTACAAAGACACTTCTAGGACAGATTACTTACAGTTATTTGCAGTTTTAAGAATCGTTTCATAATTCATGCTTCTCCGTGCAATTTTTGCAAAAATAATAAACTAATGACTGAAATTGAAGTTTTTATGTACTTCAATGTTTTATACATCGAAGTACATAAAAACTTCAATTTAAACAGAATTGAGCTCAGCTAAATTTACTAAAAGATAAGTATCTAAGACCCCCTTCCTATAAAAAAAAAACTCTCAGAATATAAAACAAGTTTAGCGTCCGTTATAAGCTTAACTTTAGATTAACTCCGTTTTTATAAACCGTGGTTTAACGATAGATGATTTAAGTTTCACAAGCAAAAACTTAAGCCAAGACTCGGTCGTTAAACCCCGTTTAACGTACCTGTCTTTTTCGAAAGAGGTTTTTGGATACAGACTACTTACAATTTATAAACAATCATTTTAAATATAGAATTGAATCGGGACTTGATAAAAAATAAATCAATGAAAATAAAACTGTCGAAACATTATTTAGATATGACAAAAATACACGATAACTGACTTATTACTTCTTAAATCGGAATACACACTAACTTAACCATTTTCTCGGATATTAAGGCACAATTAAATAGGTATATAAATGACTATATAGTGCTTATATACTAGCCGCATACAATTATGTCAAGAACACGTCTTTTAAGAAACTTATCGTTCATTACTCGCTTGAAATTTGAGCATTCAAAACCTCAAATATTACCGGTACCGGTATTTAAGTTTGGGCAGATAGCCCAGCTGTCGACATTACCGGTTGGTTTGTTATAGACCCAAAGTTTGGGTCTATACGTTAGAAAAAGAAAAACTTAACTTTCCTAAGGAAGGCTGCCTGTGTGGTCATCTATATCATATACCGTCATATACCAAGGGATATAGCAGGCAGAAGCCGCCAACCTGTCCTCGTATTAATCAAAAAGACTGGAGTTCAGATAAAGTTCAACAATAAAGACTAATATACAGCCGCATCTGCTTAGACATGTAGGAAACAACGTAGATGACATTGTTCCACAAAAAAAGATCTTGACTTTCAAGTCCGTTATAATAATTTCATTGTCACCACGAAATGTGTTTTGCATAACATTATATCATGACATTCTTCTTATATCGACTCCGTAAACGTGTTTTCTGATTTAAAAAAATCTCCAAGCTTACCAAGCGTTTTGATATAATTCCTCTATAAAGTTTGGAAGACCCGACTCGAATGGACTACACTGTTTTCGTAGCTTTCGATGACAAAAGATTTCCATTGTCTTACCCACACAATGTGGATTATCTCCACCAATATCACGACTTCGTGACGATTTCTATGTTTGTAGACTATATTTTGTAGATAGAAATACAAATTAATATAGCTATATTAGAAAATATTCGAGTGCTAGGATAGAAAGAAAAACACATTTATTTGACAGATAACAGAAGCAATAAGGCTAATGACGTAACGTGTTTTAATTTTTAATGCCGCAATAATAATTTGATAAGTTTATAACGAAACGTGTTCTTGATTGCTAAACATATTTAAATGAAATATACAAATGATATTAACAATATAACCTTTTTATTTTACTTAAAACAATAAAATTCGGGCTTTTGTAACAGCCTCGAACGGCGTGAAAACTCATGCAATCATTGTTAAAAATGATTTTTAAACATCCGTGGACATAAATCGATATTTAATTACTAGAAATAATTACATTACAGTTTCTTAGGTACCCTGTTTAGCGTAGGTACGGATTTCTAAAGTAATTAATCGATGATCGGAAACAACCCGGGAACGTTCGTGACAAATCGATTAAATTGAACCTCGATTCGATTCCACGATCGCTGTGCCGCGTTCGCATTTTGAAATTGTGTTATTATATTTTACGGCTTACTACACAATGTTTTTAATAAATGACACTTTTATATCCATTGCTGTTTTTGTATAGAAAAGATGAATGTAACAATATTTCACCAACATTACATCATTTTCGACGTACATTGACTGACCTTTTACGCAAATTCAGCAATGGATTATTAAGAGGCTATCAAAGGCCTTGTTTTATAAAGAACAACCACACATAACAGTATCCAATAGCAGTTAAAAAACTGATATTTTCGCAAACGCTACGTTTAACCGTGGTTTAACTCCCGTTAACGTTACGTTACTATAAAAATGTGTGTTGAATCCCTTGTCATTTGAGTGCACAAGGTATTTGGTTGTGTTCGTCTAGTTTCGTGATCGAGGTAAAATGTGTTGGCTCCGATGGTGCGCTGCTTTCGTCATCAGCCGATAGATGGCGCCCTTTCAGCTGTGGCGTTGTGTTATCTGAAACAGAAATAAGGAATTTCAAATAACTCGTTGTTTTATGGGGCACTTACAATTTGTGTAACTTGTTAGGTACTACACTGATGATTTAAGGACAACGGCTTAAGCTCCTTGAGAAGCAGGCGGTGAGTTTAAAATGTACCATTGTAAAATTTCCAGCCATGACTTGTAGCCTTGAAGGTAATCTTAGAGACCAGTGAGAAAAATATCGTGATGAAACAAGATAGTTTAATAAATAATTTAGAATAGACAACAGCGAGTTAGAAATCGTAGTAATTAGCTCCTTTTACTTGTTCTGAGAGGAATCTTCGCCCAACTATAGTGCAGTTTCTTGGGACGCGTTAAGAAAATTTTTCGAAGTACAGTCGCCAGCAGGTCAAGCTACACGAACCTGTCAAATTTCTCCAAACGATTTTGATCTTTAAAATGTTGATGGTTAAGTTCAAAATCTACTGAGAAAATCTGGCAGTTTGTGGTAACTTGATGTGCTAGCGACTGTACCTAATTGTTTAATTAATAACTCGAATATTATTATAAGTAAGTTTGGCCCTTGACTGAGTAGGGGCAGAATAGTTTTACGATGTTTTAATTAATTATCCAATTAGTATTCGAAACGTAACGACCATGGAGGTATTTCTTCTACCACGACATCCATTGCAAAAGCAAATTACCTATGTGATGGTTCTTGGACTGCAAAACGAAAACTGGTTTGAATAAATATAAAACAACTTATCACCATGTCCTTGAAGTTAATTTATTATTTGATTGGTTTAATATTTATTTATAGGTACCTAAAATTTGATTGAGCTACTCAAGTATGTACGAGTATGTACAAATATTAAGAAATAAACTGGTTTTTATTTGTTATTGAACAAAATAATGTGCCAAGCCTTGAATTAACTATTATTATTCTTAATTAAATAGTTCTACCATGTGTGTGTAAGGTCTGAAGTTTTTGGTGACTATAAGAACAGATAATGCTTAGATTTTTAACTGTAATATCAAGTATTCATTACGTGGAAATCGTCATGACCAAATCTTTCCCGCGGGAGGAATATTATGTGGTATGGTGGTCTTGTATCTTACGCCCAAAGGTACTAAAAAGGGTATAAAAAGACCCATCACAGAGCCGTCAGCTACGTATTCTGTACATCAAACTAAGTAACATTGCACGCAAAATAATTACTGGGAAACCGCTTTTATTTTTGGTGTGAAAATTTGCTGTTTGCGGTAGTGCGCAATGTAACACACGCAAAAAACATTGTGCATATGGGTGCATGCAACGGTTTATGGGTCGTGGGGGTATTTAAAGTTGTGTTATATTATAACATTAAAAACATGTGTTTTCTTAAAAAACGTCAGTAAAATTTGGAATTTTGACCTTCAATATCTGCGCAACCAGAAGATCCCCAGGTATGGTCCAGTACCAAAAAAAATTGAATGACAAGGAGTACAAGTTACTCTCGGCTTCGTCAAGTGTCTTTTTACATCCGTTATAGATTTTGGCTACGGTTGTCGGTAGACCGTCAACCGTAACATAGATAATGCGAAGACAGAATATCGGTTTTTCTTAATTAAGTGTTAATGGTTATTCGCTGTACTAAATCTATACATAATTTAGAACAAAGTCAATTTTCTTGTCTGTCTTCAATTTATGTATACTAATAATATAAATATAGAGGTACGAGGAACAGGGTGTAAAGTTCACTCATACTCTATGGAAAAGGGAGGATCCTCCGACCAGACGGGTGTTGTGTCTGGTGGGCAACTGCCCGACGGTTGATGCCGGGACGTTGTATATATGCTAGTCGCGTGGTAAACTCTGCTTGCGCGATGCCATGATTTGCGTGACGTCAGTATGACGTGTAGCTCGCATGTAGCGATTTTGATACCGCTACATCACTCCCCCCCGTAGACCGGAGGTCGATAGTGGGCTGACTCTTGAATCTTGCGATGCTTGCCCGGGCCAGTTGAGGTTCCAATGAGTCGGAACCGGGTGTCGCATAGTTCGCGGTGGGTCGGAACTGTCTGCGAAAGTTTTTCCCCAGTGAGTTGGGGTGGCACTGCGTTATGCTCCAGTGCGTCAGATGTGGTACAGCGCCGGGTTGAGGCTGACTGCTGGCGGCGACCAGGAGAGGGATTAAGAGCTCTTCTTGTTGACCGGGCGAAAGTGCAGTGTGCTGTGCCAAGGTTGCTGATGAGGCTGAAGGGGATGACCAGGTATGCGCGGTCGCTGCATGCTGGTGGTCAGGATACCCGTTGAAGCCGTGGGTGCTGGCTGGCTGTGTGACTCGCCGCTCTAAAGCTTGCGGAAGTGATGCTGATGTATTTGCAAACGCATACGTCAGCGGCTTGTGGTCCGTTGTGACGTGGAATACGCGTGCCTCGACCATGGAGCGAAAGTATCTGATTGCCTCGTATATTGCCAACAACTCTCGATCATACGGGCTGTACTTCTTCTGCGAAGGGCTGAGCTTCCTCGAAAAAGATGCCAGTGGCCGCCATTCCCTCTTGCTCCGTTGCTGCAGTACAGCTCCAATTGCTGTGTCTGAAGCATCCGTCAAGATGTTCAGCTCTGCATAAGGGTCTTGATGCACCAAGAGTGTGGCTTCTGAAAGGCTCTGTTTGCTGCTGTTGAATGCTTCTAGCAGCTCTGGTGTCATGGTTACTGGGTGCGATCCTCTGACTTTAGGACCTGCGAGCAAACTGTTGAGTGGTGCCTGTTTGGAAGCTGCTTCGGGAATGAATCGGCGATAAAAATTGAGCATTCCAAGGAATCGCCTCAGTTCCTTGATCGTCTTTGGCATTGGGAAGTCCTGGATGGCCTGGACTTTGCTATCAAGAGGCTGAATACCTGCCGCCGTGACTTTGTATCCCAAGAACTTCACCTCCGTTTGGCCAAAAATACACTTGCTCGTATTTAACAGGACGCCATAATTTGCTAATTTCTCGAACAGTTGTCTGAGGTGCTGCTGGTGCTGATGGATATCCTTGCTGAAGACCAGAATATCATCTAGATACCCATAGCAGAAGGTAAGGTCCCGCAGAACTTCGTCCATGAACCTCTGGAAAGTCTGGGCAGCATTTCTAAGTCCAAAGGTCATGCAGGGAAACTCGTATAGACCAAATGGTGTTGTTATCGCCGTTTTGGGTATGTCTTCTTCAAAAATCGGAATCTGGTTGTAGGCCTTCACCAAATCTATGGTGGAGAAGATGGTACTGCCCGCCAGCTCGTGGGTGAAGTCCTGCAGGTGCCTGATAGGGTAAACATCTGGGATAGTACGAGCATTCAATGATCGGTAGTCCCCACGCGGACGCCACCCATCGTTCTTCTTGGGCGCTAAGTGCAGGGGCGAGGACCAGGCGTTTTCTGATGGGCGTGCTGTCCCATTTTGCAGCATCTCTTCAAACTCCTGCTTCGCTATCTTGGGGCGTTGTGGGACCAAACGACGAGGGCGGCCAGAGACGGGAGGACCAGGCGTGGTGCGTATCTGGTAATGTTGATACCGCTACATAATAAATCTGTAGAGTCAGTTTGATTTTTTGTTTGAGCGCGCTAATATCAGGAACTACCTCTTATCGGATTCTTTTTGCATTTGATAGCCCAAGAGTTGGGGTAGGTTATAGGCTATTAAGCATCACGCTACGACTCTTAGGAATCGAGCAAAAAGAAAAAAAGGCAGAAAGAATGCTAAGCGAAAACGAACTAATAGCACGGGCAGACGATGCGACGCGGTGGGCGGGGGCCGAGGGAGTTTTATAAAAATGTGGCTTTTATTTTAGTAAATTATGTATCTTACGACTTCCAGATGCTAGTTTATAATATGTATAGAAGATGGTGCTGGTGGTACCCGCATTGGGCCCGCGTGGTTGATAACGACCCGCTTCCCCTCACAAAGTAGAAGTCTGTGTCCAGCAGAGGGAACGTTATAGGCTGATTATGCTACGATGGTAATAAAATATCACGCCTGTATTCCTCGAAGGGTAAGGCAGAGGTGTACCTATAGTACCTACACCCCATTGCAAGTTTACAAGAACAGGGATAAATTCAAGTGTGCGGTTCTAATTACAGGAGACCAAACTCAAACTCAAAGCATTTATTTCAAATAAACCAATTACAGGCACTTTTGAATTGTTGCGGGAGAGGTCATTTGATGACTTTCATCCCAAAAAAAAAAAAGGGTTCGGTCAGAAAGATGAAGCTAGTTGGATGAAGAAACTGCATGGAAACTCTTTTAAATCAAAATACCACATCATTCTTATAATCTAGGTAGATACAGTAACTTTGACAAAGCGAAAATAATAAAATAAATCAAAACATACAACACGAAAATCATAGACAGGAAACAAAATGAAATACAAAACAAATGAATAATATTAATAAAAAAATAAAAGACAACAGACAAAAATGACTATAATAATGACTTGGATATTATGATTTTTATAACTCTTTTGGACTTTGATATTTTGCATATACTCGTAATATCCAGCACCCTAATTACGTAACACACTATCAATCACAATCTGAATCATTTTGAAGCCTATTGCTAATACATTGCTGTATATGTTCGAAAATTTTGTCTGCTCAACAACGTAAACAACGCAATTAATGTTGTTGAACTGCCACAATGAAACCCATTCCTACTGTTAGTGTGTTACGTAATTACCCCGCTGTTCATTACGCTTCGATATTTCGTTATACTGCGTACTCATAATAGTAATCTCCTTACCTAGGCGCATGTCTCTGTCGCATGACGTGCGGCAACTCCCGGCGCTCATCCTCACCCAGCTGCAAGCCTGCCACCAGCTGCATGATCTCTCGCTCCTTCTTTAGTTCCTCGCGACCTGACTCCACCTGGAATCAAGGAAATACCAAGGTTAATATCGGATGAATTGTTCAGATAATTATTTATTTAATTTATCTATTGTAACACCTTAAATCTATCATTACAGGTTGCCCTAATGCGTTAGTTAAGTCTACATATAAATCTACATACTTTCTAGTTATTAAATGTACTGGGTAAGTGGGTACCGAGGTATATAGTTTATTAAAAAAAATCACAATAGACTAAACAAACATAACACCTAACTTAATTATAACACCCTAGAGGTCGCCAGAGTAAAGTCGTTCAGTGATCAAGAAAATAAGTCAAATTTATTCGCTACCCTGTTGAGCGTGCACAGCGCGCGGTGGCAGCTCCAGCAGCCGCGGTCGCCGCCACCTGCTCACATACTCATCTGGTACGCACAGCCGAATTGACTGTAGTTATGATAGTCACCATCGACAGTTGGTTGGTTGGTTAGGTTTTGTTTGGTTGTGGTTGGTTGGTTGGGCGGCTTAATATAAATATGTGGTTTAAAAGTTAGCATACAGGCTTATCTTGAGTTTAGATTTCGCTTAGGTTGTTAAGTCATGTTAGTTCCCTTACACTCATTTTTTGTGACTATTATCATCAATAAAATAAATAAGCAAATAAGCAAAGGGGCAATAGGCTCGCCCCCTATTACATAGGACTTAAACATAACTGGCGAAATGTGGGTATGCTATAGGTACTCCTCTACCCAGCCCTTTTGGAGAAACAAGGCGTGATGTTTGTTATATATCATCAACATCAGTACCTACCTAGTGTAATAACGATTAGCACAGCTAAGGACTCAGACAAACGAAAGATGACGTAATAAAACAAATGAAACGCGATTACATAAACGATAGTCAACAATAAAATATGTCACCTTTGGGCACCCTCGACCCAATATTCAATAACGTTATCGTTTCTCACAACGTAACTAGTTACCAATCGTTGCGCAACGGTTACAGTAACCACGCAATAACGAACCGGGCATGATTTCCTTATGGCTGAACGTGGGATATTTCAATACACGCACGAACTTAAACGTATAAAGTGATTTTGAATTAAGAACAATTTCGAAAATTGACCGTTTTACCCAATTCCGACCGAACGAAGTAATGTGTTTTGGTGAATGGAAAACAAAGGAGTTGTTTTGCATTAAGCGTAAACTGTGTGCGTGCAATATTTGTTTTTGATTCAATCTAACAGGTTTTCATTGAATCAAAACGACCGGTCTGCATTTAAAATAAAAAGGTATGTTCATATTCGTGGATAATTTGATACTTTCACATGTTGTAACTATAAGTATTACAATATCTAATACGAGTATTTAATGTAAAAATGATGATGAACAAAAAAGTTGAACGGAACTCCGCTAAGACAAAACTGAGTCCCGCACCCTAATTACGTAACACACTGTCTATCACAATCTGAATCATTTTGAACCCTATTGCTAATCCATTGCTTCATATGTTCGAAAAATTTGTCTGCTCAACAACGTAAATAACGCAATGAATGTTGTTGAACTGTCAAAAAGAAACCCATTCCTACTGTTAGTGTTACGTAATTACCTCGCTGTTTATGTGTGAATGGCCGACTGACTAATTTATGAATGTGTGCGTGCTGGTTTGTACGTACAGCCAGCTGGCCGACTTGAGTGACACAGTTTTTTGTTAGCGAGAATCTGTTTGACTTTTTTTGTTCGTCCATGCTACAAAGATATGACTGACTCACGATCATAAAAGCGAAGGAAAATATTAAGACCAAACACGGACTGAAATCTCCAAGGTGAAAAGCAAGCAGAGTGATCAATGCTCGTCTCTGGGCCTCGGCTTGCAGCAGTGCAGTAAAATAATGCAAAAAGTAATAAGTACAGACAGCGGAATATTTTGTAATAAAGATAAATAAACATTAATATAGTGTACCTATCAAAAGGCACACAACAGCGCAGTAAGCTACCTAGGCACAGACAATTTTCTTTTTTTAATACTTTGCTTTTTGCTATGGACTAAAGGTCTTTTTGCCAGCCATGTTGCAAAACATCGGTAGGTAGTTTAAAAACAAAAGAAATCGTTGAACGATAGTTCAGGTTCGCTGTAGTGTAATACGTCACACCTACGTCACAGAGTAAAAAGCAGTCAAGTTCAAGTCAGAATCGCACACGAAGGGTTCCGAATCACCGTATAATATTTATATAACCGTACAATTATTCGAGCTTAAAAAACGCCGAAACAAACACGTTTTTTTATGGGACCCCCTTGAATTTTTTACTTTATTTTATTTTTATTATTTGTTGTTATAGCGACCATAGTACTTACTACTACACTCTTGTCGAAATATTTAAGGGAATACAATTAATGAACAACTTTTACTGAGGGAAGAACTGTAAAATGGAAAAAATATAGTGTCGTTACAAAGGTACATAATGTAATTGCAATTCAGTTATACAGAATGAAGTTTTAACCAGTGCGGAAACTGTGGCCATGAATTCGGCGTAATATGATTCCCCATCAGACAATAATATTATGATTTCTTTTCTAGCGTAGAAATGTTTGGTCTGTTACAAAAATAAAATGTTGTTCCATATATTTTGACCGCGCAGCTATTGCACTTTTCTATGAAATAGCTGTTTTTTTTTTACAACTGATCAAAAATTTCTACGCTAGGGGGTCTAGAATATCGATAGCCGATTCCCGGCCACCGTAGGCGCGGGCTTGCGGACGGCGAGCAATGGGCAGCTCGCCGTCTTATAAGGACCAGGCCCGGGTCGACGGGATGATTTCGAGATGTCAGCACCATTGACGGGGTCCGATAGGGCCGATGCCTGCTGGGGTCGCGGATTGTTCGAAAAGTTACCGTAGCCATGGCGCACAGACAACTGAAGGAACACGGGCGGGTTTTAGTCAGTAAGATTCTGACACGCCCTCCCGCTCCGCCCAGAGCGAGAGAAGGCATTTGATGATTTCCCACCCAAAAAAAAAAAAGACGGGGTTCTAGAATAATATTATGCTAAATTCATGACCACAGTTTGCGCACTGGTTAAAATTTCATCCTGTATACTGTCGCTAGTTCAAATAAGTACTCGTATAACGTATAAGCTCAGACTCTGTGAGATTATTTGTTCCTCCGGTGCCTACGTGCTAAGTTATCACCATTAGGAATGTAGACAATACACTGACACGTATAATTTACACCTCAGCACAATGACGCAATAAATCGTTCAGTTAGAAAGGTATGATTTACAATTATTGCTAAAAAAAGCTGGTCATAAAGAGTTAACTTCGCTGCTTTCCGACGCTTCAAATGATTTTGCCGTGATCATTGTCAAGGTGAATTTAGTAGTATATTTTCACGCGACGCGATGTTAACCTTATAATTAAGTACCCATGCGGCATATAATGTTTTCAAACGTGCGAAATAATGACGACAGTAATATGTAGTGACAAAACTTGCCGTTTTCTTTTCATGAACTATTATATATTCTCACTTACGGTCTGTTTTAAAAGTTTCTAATGAAGATGTAAACAAATGGATCAGAAAATGTACCTGTGGATGCCAATTTGTAGTACCACATACAAATTAAGTGCTTGATTTGATCATTTCAATACTTACGCCCGGAGTGCTAATTTAAAATCACCCTATAGATATTTTTCATTCGTGAATCGAGGTTAATTTTCTTTGATGATTTTTCAATTACAATTTAATAATGTTATTCAAATTATTATTTTTTAAATAACATCTTTATTGGAAATAGTGGTGAGTTATACCTAAAGCAGAAACCTTCTTATATAGATGAACGTGTTACTAATTCCCATATTGAGCGATTGCGTAATTATTTAATCTGAACAGGGTTTGTTTACACTCTCATCGGATACTTTTAGAACAGCCTATACCTACCTACCTAGTTGTGTCCGACTAGAGCAGAAAAACCAGACGAAATTCCAATATTTCTTAATTGTCCAGGGTTGCCACCTTTTTTTGGTATGAATAGTATTTTTTAATTTCGGTAGAACGAAAATAAAGTACACAGCATAAAAAAGATTACTTATTTATTTTTTACTTATTAATATTTAAAATCACTGTTCTTTACTTTTCGCAACATTCAACAAATATTATTTATTAATACATATATATATATTTAATTTGTCTTTCTTTGAAGATAGTTACAGCCTCTTTTCAATCATACTTTAAATCGAAATATCTGATCGGCTCGTTTTTAATTAAGTTTAGGAAAGCTTTGTTCCTTTCGTCTCTCCACTCTCCACTTCGTATTCACAAGGGAGAAAACGTCAGTAACAGTCAGAGTTACGTAAATAGAGTACTTTAGCGTACCTACTTTATTGGTGTCATAGATTATAAAGTACACCCACACGAAAAAAAGGACAATACCTACTCTATTTTAGAGTACGGGTGGTAACACTATATGTGCCCTATGTCAATTCCTTATAAATTACTCGACCTACCTCACCAATCTGTCAAATTACGACAAATGTCATTGCGAAAGAAAAAAAATATCTTGCCATAATACGATCACGATCGACACAACTGCACATGCAATTTCAAAGTCATTTCTTACTTCGTAGTGCGAAGGAAGTGTTTGGTTCCCACGCCACGCCGCGATTGTAAACTCGATATATATCATATCGAGTGACATTTTGAGATGTAAGTATCGAGATTCGGTTCGAGTGCTGGCTTGATGTGGGTGTCATCGTGATTCATTTTTATTATAAAAGGATGATTTCCACCAAACGGCTCGCATCGCATCGGATCGGAACGGATTTTACAATCTTTAAACGATATTAAATCACGACGACACGCGATCGTAGCCGAAACTATGCTGCGACGCGCAATCGGCTTCGTTCGCCTGTCGTCGTATCGTCAAAACGGTAGGAATGAAACGATTTGACTAGGCACAGAAACGGATATATTCACAAGCGACGGTACGGAGCCGATCGTATGCGTCGACGTCCTGCCGGACGCGATTGGCTTTCGCCGCTTCCGTTCGTATCTTTTTCGATCCGATGCGATGCGAGGTGTTTGGTGGAAATGATCCATTTGAATAAGTCTCGAGGATATTATTATGTTATTTTGTGTTCGAGAAATTGTGTGGGTATGCGACTGTTTTTTTTAATACCTAAATGATATAATCTCGGTCTGCATACCTCGTAAAGTAGGTTTAGCTTTCGGTCCCGACTGTCATTTGTTACAAGTAGTCAGAAGCCTGGAAGTCTGACAACCAGTCTTACCAAGGGGTATCGCGCTCCCCAGTAACTGGGTTGAGGAGGTCACATAAACA
The DNA here is from genome assembly GCA_916610205.1 of Griposia aprilina. NCBI lineage: Eukaryota > Metazoa > Arthropoda > Insecta > Lepidoptera > Noctuidae > Griposia > Griposia aprilina. Next base: position 2,579,890 of record OU744300.1, on the reverse strand, counting down.
GTCGCTCCGTTTAAAATAGTGATATTCAGCTGAATCCGATTTGACTGAAACCGAAATGGACGAAGTACAGTCGCCAGCAGGTCAAGCTACACGAAACAGTCAAAATTCTCCAAACGATTTTAAACCTTAAAATGTTGACAGTTAAGTTCAAAATCGAATGTGAAAATCTGACAGTTTGTGGTAACTTGATGTGCTGCCGACTGTACCTACTACGCTAGAACCTAATACGTGTGCGACTATGTGCGTGCGTAGATTTGTAATATGACCACAGTTTTCTCCCACAATCAGTTTAACTAATTAAATAAATATACAATGTTTTAAAAACAATAGTAAAAAATCAGTGTATATATTATCGAGGTATGTGGAACAGGGTGTAAAGCTTACTCATACTCTATGGAAAAAGGAGGATCCTCCGACCAGACGGGTGTTGTGTCTGGTGGGCAACCGCCCGACGCTTGATGTCGGGACGTTGTATATTTATGTTAGTCGCGTGGTAAACTGCTTGCGCGATGCAGGATTTGCGTGACGTCAGTGTGACGTGTAGCCCGCATGTGACGATGTAGATACCGCTACAGTATTATTTATGATTATAACATAATATTTTTTATTAGGGTGTTTGGTGGTATGCATTAATTCCGGGACATGTTGTATAGCTGGTAAATTTTGTAGGACAAAATCCGATTTTGTCGGCATTGCTTATCTTTTACTTAGTGAAAATGAAAACGAAATCACTGCGCTATAATTTTGCATAATAAACATTACTACTTACATAGTTTTAGCAAAGTCATTTCTTTTGCTTTCTTTATTAACACAAAGCGGTAAGTAGATCATGTTATAACCACAAGTCGTACTGGTATTGTGTAATTAGAATCATTCATAATAATTTGCAATCTAAAGATTAAACTAAAGATTTTATTGTAGTCAATAAACTACAATAAAAAAGGATACGTGATAAAGAAAACACAAAGAAATCCTAAAAGTAATAAACATGAAACACTATCATTGTCCACGTATTAATAAAAGAATTAAAAGAAGTGAACGAGTGACGGAGATGTCATTCGGATAGCATTTTTTACAAGGTACTCCCCGCGATTTCGTCCGCGTCAAATTTCTTGGTCGCCCGACCCACCCCGTCGCATCGCATCGCCTGCCCACGCTATACTTTGTTTTCGCTTAGCATTCATTCTGACTTTTATTTCTTTTTGCTCAGCTCCTAAGGGTCCTAGCGTGATGTTAAGTAGGCTATCACCTTTCTCAAGAATGGTGCTATCAAATGCAAAAAAAAAAAAAATATCCGACTGGCAGTTTCAAAGATTACCCCCGACATACAAACTTACAAACAGCCAAATTTTACCTCTTTATAAAATTTGTATTCGTATATTAGTATTAGTATAGATATTACTAATACTAATATATTAGTATTAGTTATTTATTAGTAGTACCCAAGCAATTGTTCCTTCTTTCTTTTCTTTTTATAAATAACACTATAATGCTAGACTAGATGCACGAAGTATGTAGGTATAACTCATGCTATGGTAGCATTGGTAGCAGACTAACTGAGCAAAAAGGTCAAACTACTCAATACTTAATTCTTTATTGCATTCCATATGTATTACACACACTTGAAACAATATAATTCAACAAGGTGTATTAACTATAACCTAATATATTGTATACTAAAACCTTTCTGAAAGTACCTAAATTACGTTATAGTCTCCGCCCGATAAGAAAAAAATAAAGGTCGTTAACACCCGACTACCGATGTAATCCAATATTTCAAAACGATACGAAAAAAATGTAAAGGAAGTGGCGCTAACACGATCATAACAAACGTATCGCGGTGTTTGGTAGTGTTTGGTATTATGAAACTCGACCGATGCATTATTAGCGACAGTTTTGAATGATGAGCGATCTCTAACGAAATTTTGCGGACTTTTTGGTACAAGTCGAGTTAATAACTTTTATTTTTTTCTTATGTGGCGGAGACTTTAGTTAAAGAATTATCAAAACTGATTTATAAGTGTATGAAAAAATCACGAACTTACAAATATGGGGCGTCGAATAACGAACCTCCTTTTTTTTGAAGTCCTTTAATAAATCAGGTTAAATTGTCAAAAAAAAAAACAATTTCATTGACAAAAAAAAGTAACACTTTATCGGAGCAAAAGTGAGTGATGCGGACATCTGAAGAATCGAGTCGATCTTGTCAAGAATATTGCTTTTATCAACATTACAGTGTACCTATGTGCAAATAAGACTGTACCTTACCAACCTACACACAATATAAATGAATAAATAGAATAAAATAGAATACTCTATATGTACATATTATATACACCATAAAAAATTATGATTTTTCAGATATCGTCTCTCAAATTGAGAGCCGCGGGGTGGGCTGTTTTTTTTGCACGCAAGTGTAGATGCTGTAAAAAAAGTAATAGATCAATATGGACCCCATGATAGTTATCTCAGATGTTTAATGAACGATATATCACCCAAAGATATATAGCAATAGTTTTTTGAAATTATACTTCCTCGTGATCAGATTTGGCCATTCGGTTTTTGAAAGAATCATAATATCTCGCCTGTAATCCGCGAAGGGTAAGGCAGACGGGTACCAATAGTACACCCACATTTCGCTAGTTATTCTTAAGTCCCATGTAATAGGGGGCGAGCCTATTGCCCCTTTGCTTATTTATTTTGTTAATATAGTCACAAATGCCACCTAGATCCCTGCCCATCCCTTTAAATAGCAATCGTAATGAATACTCATAACGCAACGGAATGGTCGTCTTACTTTCTACGGCCAGCTATGCAAACGCTGTCTATTTGCACAGCGACGCGCATGCGCAGTGTACTAATCGTCGGCGTACGCGCATTTGAATGTGCGCCCCGATACAGGTAGTTTGTTGGTACTTGTGTGTTGGGAAAGGTTCGAAATCAATGGGGTTACAGTCAGCCTAACTAAAACCTCGACCATTATACCTTGTTCCCAATGCATCTGATGAAAATGTAAACAAACGGATCAGTAATTGTACCTGTGGAATGTATGGCCTACTTGAAATTAATGATTTGACTTTGACTTTAACAGCTTTCACAAATTTCTATCCTGCTGGACATAGGCGTCTACCCGGTATTCCGCCTTCTGCCTGCAGTCTGACCCAGCCGTTTCGGACGTAGATGTGATACCAAAATGCTTTCAAGCATTAGTATTATAAATTGTCCAAACAGACACAATGTTGGTAGGAAAAACTTTGCTTATTTATAGCCTGTTCCAAAAGTATTTGATTAAAATGTAAACAAATGGATCAGAAAAAGTACCTGATAATGCCAATTTGTAGTGACACTTACAAATTACGAGCTTTAGTTTGATTATCAGAAAACTTGATGCCGAAATTCTAATTTTAAACCGCCTTTAAAATGTTTTTTGTTTGATAGTCGAGGTTAATTTTATAGCCTCAACTTTCATCGCCGATTTTTCAATTAGGTACTATTGATGATAAATGTTTTTTTATCTCTGTAATTACGTTTGTACATACAAACATTTTTACACGCCAATCATATTTAAAAAAAATAGATGAAGTTGGCGTTTCCTATTTGACTACTCTGCTGAGAAGAAAGGCCGAAACAAACTCAGAGGTCAGAGTCTCCTTTGAAGTCCAGACATAATCTTGGTCAGATCATGTAACGACCATGTAGAATGGTATCTGAAATGGTCTTTTGAGTAAAACCCACACAGATTGAGTGGACCTGTCTAGTCAGTGCACGCATGAATAATTAATGATATTCAAACAATAATTGATGGAACTTGTGGTTAGATATAAAGTTGAAACCTTCTAAATACAGATGAATCTGTTATCGTTGAGCTCCTTAAGTTCTGAGTTGAGCTGCACGGTTACTGACAAATGCGTGCACTGACTGGACAGGTCCACTTAATCTGTGTGGTTCTTTCCTCAAAAGACCATTTCAGACACCAATCTACATGGTTCTCAAACATTATGTCCGATTTTTTTTATATACACATTGACATTGTTGAATTGTATATACACAATGACATGAGTATTTACTTGTAAAGTAGTATGTTATTTTAATTATTGTGAATGTGAGGATTATGTGGGTCATTGCTTTTTTTTTTTCGCAGTTAATTTTGATCATGATCTGGCAGATTGAGTAATTTATGTGGCCTACCCAAATGTCCTTTCTTTGGTATTGTTCGTCGAATCGTTGAGCTCCTTAAGTTCTGACTTCCTGAGTTGAGCTGCACGATTACTGACAAATGCGTGCACTGACTGGACAGGTCCACTCAATCTGTGTGGTTCTTTCCTCAAAAGACCATTTCAGATACCAATCTACATGGTCTTCACATGATCTGACCAAGATTATGTCTGGACTTTAAAAGAGACTGTGACCTCTGAGTTTGTTTCGGCCTTTCTTCTCAGAGTAGTCAGATAGGAAACGCCGACCTCATCTAGTTTAAAAATATGATTGACGTGTAAAAGTGTTTGTACAAACCTACTTACAGAAATAAAATCATTTATCATTTATTTTATCATTTACTAATTCTCTGTATTAAGTGATTGCATAAGAATTTAACCTGAACAGGATTTGTTTACAATTTCATCAGATACTTATGGAATAGACCATAGAACTGGTGACGTCAGAAATGACGTATCAAACATTCACAGTAATTCTTTGAAGCCTTTTTTTAATATACTAATCTGTTATCATGAGATCATGATATTATACAGGCTGCTGTGACATAAATTGAATATATCCCTGCATGGTAGTAACTGCCACCAAAAAAAAATAACTTAACTATTGCACATAGGGCAACCTGTAATCATAGATTTATGGTGTTTAATAATAAATAAAGAAATAAAACTATTTTCCAAAAGAATAATTGCATACACACTTATTAATGTTACATTGCAACTACACTCGAGAGCAATGAATCCGGGTCACTTAAAGAATCCTAAAAATCTCGGAAACTAAAAATGCTAGGTTAATGCAATAAATTGTATTTAATAGACAATGTAATACTCCTTAAATGAAGGTATTAAAACTTCTTAGTTATTGTAAAGTTATATCATAAAAAAATCAAATTTGAAAAAGGGCCACTTTCGAAGATGGAACTACGAAATTACAGCATTTGGTTTTGCTTTTGTTTGTAATCTGTCATTTATGTGGGTACATAAACCATGTTGATAGTGCTCTATATTCATTATTCAAGCTGAAATTATGTCGCTTACGCCTGAAGAACCCACCAGAATACTTACAATGCTGGAAACCGGCCGGAGTCAGCGCGATACAGCCAGGACTGTCGGTGTGTCGCTGTCAACAGTACAAAGAGTTCTCCGACGTTACGAAGAAACTGGTTCTAACCTACGCAGACCAGGAACGGGCAGAACCAGGTGTACCACAGCACGAGAAGACCGATACTTAGTGAACACCATGCTTCGAAATCGCTTTCTCACAGGAACTGAACTCACAAATCAGTTTCGACGCCTCGGAGGAAGTAACCCAAGTGCATGGACAGTAAGACGTCGGCTTGCTGAATCTAACTTAAAACCCCTTAGACCTGCAAACGGCCCTAAACTGGAGCGTGGGCATCGTATTTCAAGACTAAGATATGCCCAGAGCCACGTAAATTGGAGTATTGAAGATTGGTCAAAAGTTATGTTCTCCGACGAATCAAAATTTATGCTCTACAAGCACGATGGAAGACACAGAGTATATCGAAGACCAGGGGAAAGATTCAAGCAAGCATGCATCGAAGAAAAAGTAGCCTACGGTGGTGGGTCTGTACTTGTGTGGGCCGGAATTTCTTCTGAAAGTCGCACAGAGCTGGTGATCATAGAAAACGGCTCTTTAACTAGCGTAAGATATGTGGAAGAAATCCTCAATGATCACGTTGGTCCATTTATGGTCAATTTAGGTGAGGATGCTATATTTATGCATGACAATGCCCGACCTCATACAGGTAGGATTGTGAATGACTACCTTCAAGAGATGAACATTACTCGTATGGAGTGGCCAGCGCGCAGCCCGGATATCAACCCGATCGAGCATGCTTGGGACGAGCTAGGCAGATGCGTAAAACAACGAAACCCTCCCCCAATCACGCTTCGTGAGCTCAAAATTGCTCTCACAGAGGAAAGGGAGAATATTCCCCAAAATCGTATAAGGAACTTGGTGTACAGCATGCCAAACCGCGTAAACGCAGTAATGGAAGCACGAGGAGGCAATACGAAGTATTAAAATTCAAGAAAATCGTAATAAAGTTCAAAAATTTCATGTTTCCTATTTTTGTTTTAAGGAGAGATCAGCAGTTTTTTTCTTTATGTAATTTTGTGTTAATAAAATGTATGGTGACTCATATTTTTTTTACTTTCATTTAAGGAGTATTACATTGTCTATTAAATACAATTTATTGCATTAACCTATCATTTTTAGTTTCCGAGATTTTTAACATTCTTTAAGTGACCCGGATTCATTGCTCTCGAGTGTAGTTGCTATCAATCCATCGATTGACATAAATATTAATTAATGGTGAAACAATAATTATGGTCTCGGCCCGTTAAATCAGCCATATATAACGAAAACCGTGTCACCTAGAAAGGATAACTTTGCATGGACCCAACTTTGAAGTGATATCACTGTATATAGGCCTCGTGGATTAAAAATAATTTTAATTGAAGCTAAGCCTAGCTACAGGGTTCCTAGCAGCCTTATGACTTTAGTGGTGAAGTGCAATGTCGAGAGGTAAAAGTCTCTGACTAATAATCTCTCATGCAGCTGTGCCGACCAACCACAACCTCTTCAGGCTCAGTCTGACTTGCCCCCTCCGATGTTGGCTCTTTCAAAAGAGCCCTGTGTTAATACACAGAAAAATTGAGCTGAATTCTCTTGGCTTGGATATGTGTCCGCCATGTAAGCCTGCGGTCAATGTACCCAGGTACTTTACAGAGTCATTATATGGAAGTTAGTGATCGCCTAGTCTCACAGGTGGACATATACCCTGTCTCAGACTGAAAGTAACCCTTTTGTTTTTTTGTAACGGATTGGAAATCCTCATGGATGTCCTCTGCCCTGGGGCGGGCGGAGGGGTCTGTCAGACTTGCACTCTTCAATGCAGCCCCCGACTGGTGCCGGCCCGCCGCTGCGGGCTACGTCGGGGAGTGAGGTGTTTGACTCCCCCCTCGACGTCTAAGAGGGGCGCGCGTGGAAAATTACGCGCCACCACCTCAGGTCTTGTATGATAGGGGGCGGCGGACGTCCCCGAGTCCGCCGTCACTGGACCCATTTAGGGGGGCCGGAAGAGGGCATTATCTGTCCTCTGCCGACGCCCGGTGCTCTTGCTGCGGGCCGAGAGAGCACTTGAAATCTCCCTCTCCCTTTCCGCTGCCTCCTTCTGCGACATGACATTTTCGCCGAAGGAAATCACCGCGTCCTACGACGCTGCGCCGCCGACCATAGAACGAATCACAGCCGGCAACGACAGATCGCTTCCCACTTCAGAAACGAGGCCACGCCGTGTCCTCCCGACAATGAACGCAGTGATGACACCGAGCGTCTGGCTCCATGCCCGCGATACAGGTACTTCCCAAAGGAGCCGTGCTTCGAGAGCACCTGCGTCGCCCTAAATGACAGGGAGCCATGTCTCCTCCCGAGCCAGTCGTCGAGCACCGGCCGGACCACCCCAATGGTGACGAGGCCAACGGTAGGGAACAGAAGCCTGATATTATGATAACTTATCAGTAGCAGCCCGGAGTCTGGATTTGTGCCCGCTTGCTGGCGGTACTCTCGCCCCCTATTACATGGGACTTAAACATAACTGGCGAAATGTGATATTCTATAGGTACACCTCTGACTTAACCTTCGGAAAATACACACGTGATGTTATGTTTAAATCTCAAAACAATCTAAAGGAATTCTTCAAAGTGCGGCAAAAAAAGGTGTGTAGTACAAGCTCCTGTGAAGCCTTAATAGCCGTTATTAGGCAGGGCCTTGGCGTGCCTTGGGAGTCACGGACAATGGAAATATCAAAGTCGATACCTGCCCCAAGGCACAATTACAGAGGAGGTTCAACTTGTTTGTTACAATGTCAGTTCACTGTGAAGATGTGATTTAGGAATGTCATGAATTGCATGAGTTTTTTGAGAGATTTGTCGAATTTAGTTTTGATGTTTGTACCTACAAAACATCATGTATGAAAATCGGTTGTCATGGTATGAGCATGTATTGCGGAAGAATGAGGAAAATGTCGTGAGGAGATTTTTGACCACGAAGCTGGATAGCTATAAGAAAACTATATATGTAGAGAAAAACCAAAGAAATGATGGATGAACTGTGGGAAAGCTGATATGGCTAGAAAGGGGTTACCTACAAAGTTGACGATTAATACATAGAGAAGTATTGAAGAAAAGGACATGTTGCGCCGATCCCCAAATAATTTCGGATATGGGCAACAGAATGATGATGACCTAGATAACATCAAATCTGCATAATATTATATTTTCCCAAATGATTAGGCAGTCAAATAAGCTGTCGCCAAATAAAGAATACGTTTATTTCGTCAGTTATTATATGATTCCCACGTAAAAGGGAGTAAGCCATTTTTTTTATTTGAGATGGGTTTGCTCTTGACTCTAGTCTAGGTCAGGGATGACAAAGATAAAGTTGACGATGGGGTGAGCATATCTAGAAGAAGCCCGTTTATTCTCACTTTGAACAGATTTGGGTTGTATGCGTTCGGAAACACAGACGTAGGTAGAGAGTTCCACTCTTATTGGTATTGGTTTTAACTGGGCACAGGGGGTCTACTCTGGTGCTGGTATTAAACTTGCATACGACGGATCGTATCTTCCGCTAATACTATATAGCCAAGTAACTGCGACTAACTTGGAATTAGCGCTCGCCGGCCGCTGCCGCGGCATCGCCCACTACGCTCGCTCTGCTCGCGCGCGGTTGTTCACACTTCTAACCTATCCTAATTCATTTGGTCGGGGTGGCCTGGCTTAGTTACTACGACTATTTCAGCTACCGCCGGCCCTATTAGTCGATCACAAATCAGGGACGGTTCACAATTTTCGGGTGATAAAATCGGACAGATTGTGAACCCTGTCGGTAAGTGCAGGTTCGTTCACAATTTTACGGTTTGACATGGATAGATTATAAACTATCGAAAATGTATAAGTAGGTACGTTATAGTGTAAGCAGCATGGCACAGTTCACAATTTAACGACAGTTTACAATCTCGTGAGATAGATTATAAACTAACGGTGTTCACAAACATACAATGTATCTCATGTTATGTAAAAAAAAAAACAAAGTATTGCAAGTAATTATGCCTGAATGAATACCTATAATGATACAGACTTCTTAAACGTGTTATTCACAAACAAAAGGTATAAACAATGCAGAGATAATTCGGAATTTGAAAACATAAACATCGTCTTTTGTTTTCTCGTAACGTCACGCGTCAGCTAAATTATATGAATTTTGCAACGCCGGGGTTGCGGATTGTTCGAAAGAGTTACCGTGGACCTGGCGCACGGACAACTGAAGGAACACGGGTGGGTTTTAGTCAGTAAGAGTCTGAACATTCATTAAACTCAAAAGAGATTGAAGTCGTAAGAACATTAAACATACATATTATCCACATCCACACAGAAATAATGTTTGGGGAAACAAATCATAATTTAAAAACCTAACCTAACTAAAACTAATAACAAGCTAAAATTGGGCGTCGAAAAATTCCTCCGCATCGCTGTCGACTGGTAATGTACCCAAGAGACTGGCGGCATTGCCACGTTGTATGGCAGTGCTTAGCCTCTGGCCATGGTAAAAGCCAGCCCTTGGGTCACGGGAAGTGTCAAACAGCCTTTTGGAAATTTCGTTGAACAAACCATGTGCACTCGGACCCCGCGGCCCGAGGGTTTCAACCCCAAACGGCTCGAAAATATAATTACTGATAAGGTTATTATACTTTCGCCACTTGAGATTTTCCGCAGCCGCAGTAGCAGCGCCAACAAGCACGCCGAGCTAAGATGGGATGGCGCAAGAGTATCGACACACGTTGCGTCCCACTCTAAAGGCCTACCCACCTTCCATGAAAATATAGACATGCCATCCGGTCTCTTGCCATCGTCGCGTATCAAGCCATGATGAAATGTCTTTGATCAAATCAATTTTGTAACGTAACGTATTTCATTTCTTTCAGAAAACGACCAATTGGAATCGTGCACCTAGCTTCTGACGTTTCATAAGTGCCCATGTAGGTTTATGTGAAATAAAATATTTTGCTTTTGATTTGATTTTGATCCTGTAGGTCTTGATCAGAATGTTGGGCCACCAATGGAATGAATGCAAGGCAATGAGGGTTTTCATGAAAATTCACGCCACCAGTAGGTGCCACTTTGACAAGAGATATATGATGACGTTCATCATTCGTTTCATTCCTTCATTCATCATTCAGTCACGGCTAAAGAAAATATAGGCGCTTTGACACTTTTGACAGATGCGCGGACCTGACGTCTCAGTGCTGCCACCTAGTGGACGGTATTTTCCGAAAACACACAGCGCATTCAACAGACATAAGAATGCTAAGAGGGATGTGTTACGCGAATGGATAGTATAAGAAATGAGTATTTATGAGGCAGCAAAGGAACGATAAATGGACTGTGTGAAAGATGATATGGCTAGAAAGGGGGTGACTACCGAGATGACGACTGATAGAGAAGTTTTGAAGAAAAAGACATGTTGCGCCGACTTTAAATTAATTGTGACAAGGAAGAGCAAGAGAATGATGATGTGTTTCATTCAGTAGGTTTTAATGATATACATATACATACATAAAAAAAAGAAAAAAAAAGAGTAAAGAGTATGCTTAGATGGTTTGGTCATGTTGAGAGGATGAATGAAGGGCAACTAGACAAGGCAGATGTGAGTGGAAACGCCGGGAGGAGACGCCCTAGGAAGACATATAGTGACCTTATTGGTCATGTTCTTCAGAAAGGTCAGGTGCGTAGTTCTTGCAACCGGCGTGCGTGTATGACCAGATGTATCAACGTGAACGAGGCAAAAGGAGTATGTAAGGATCGTAGCAGCTGGCGTTCTGTAGTTTCTGCCTACCCCCATGGGAAGAAAGCGTGAGTTTATGTATGTATGATGATTATCTAATCGGCACTCAAGCCAGGAATAGGTACTACATATCCCCGTAGCGTAGCGAACTCAAACAGACGTATGCAAGTAGCTTGTATACCATTGCGTGACCTAAGTACCAGTGTTATCAATCACCAATCAGAAGTTGTTATGAGTGCTACAAGGATCTTTTGGCGCCTAGATGACATTGACAGGTAGGCGTTGTTGGTAATGAAAAACAAAATGGCGGCATTAGTTCCGATTTTGACCACGCGCCAAAAGATTATTTTACCGTTGTATACCACAATGGCATGTAAGCTATTGCATACTTTTGAGCGTCGATACTGACAAAATGTGCATTCCTGGCTTTAAGATTCACGAACATAAACAAAAGCTTTTTAATTTAATTGACCTTTACTGAAATTCCTTTCCGAAAATAACAACAAAATACATTCGCATTTCGTCCGGCGGCCATGATGGCGACACGATAAGTTTCCGAGACGAAAGCGTGACATACGAGCATACATGTGGAGTCGTGCTGAATTAATTGACTTAATCAGTTGATTGGCTGTGTAAAATAGGTGCAGGTTAACAGTAACGGTTGTTAGCACGCAAATTCCAAGTGTATGTAATACTTTAGGTAAAGATTTAACCTCGGTTAATTCAAACATAACTTTCAGATTGTTTTAGTCAGAGTGACAATTTCACCAATGAAACTGATTGCGTTCAGTTTAATTGGTGGAATCCGCCCTTAGTACATAATCCTAGTGAATGTCAGTCAGGTCAGAGTAAAGGCTCTAACAGACAGGCGCGACGCGACTCTTATAGAACAATTTCCATGAAGTTTTCATAGAAATTGTTCTACTAGAGTCGCGTCGCGCCTGTTTGCCTTAATGCACATATCCAACAACTGCTAAAAAGAAAAATCATTTAAGTGGTGGATGGTCGTTATCAACATATTACCTGAAAATTGCATAAAAAAAACAAAAACACCGACGTAATTTAAATTGTGCCTGCGCCAGTTGGTATGTTGCTTTTATTTTAAGCAGGACTGCTGAACCACCGGATCTATTCTGTAAAAATCCTTGAAGTTAGCTGTTATTCCACCTGACTTAAACTCAAACTCAAAGCATTTATTTCAATTAAACCATTTACAGGCACTTTTGAATTGTCAAAGAGTCTGTCAGTTAAGCAGAAAGTAGAAGCTAGTTGCCCATTCCAAAACGTAGATCTCTATGAAGACGAACCGGCAAGAAACTCCAAGGACACTCTTTTTAAATAAAGATATTACAAAATCCTGGGTACATTATTGTTGTTGCTTCTTTAGGTCTGATTTTAAGGATTGACACTCTTTACAGCTCTTTTCACCTAAGATTCCACGGTGAAATTTTTACAGAACAGACCAGCTTGGTGTGATTCCCAGGTCGGGTAGTATTGCTTGGTTTTCGTACTAAGAATTTCTCAAAAGCAGCCTGGATTCCGAATTTGTTGCCAATATGGGCTTGCCCCTCTTAACTAGGGACTTAAACATTATTGGTGAAATGTGGTGCCTATAACCTACTAATTCGTCCCATACGTCTGTGACATTTTTAGCTTAGACTTCCAGCTTATTACAAAACACGATCTACGGGTAAATTTAACTCGAGCCTAAACCTTCGAGCCAGTTTTTGTATTTCGAACTTTATGCCGACTTTTGTAAACTTCATTGACAGCCTAAGACCGGATTAAGTTGTCAGTTTTGTAAAAAGAACTGTATTTCGATTTGTTAGGTTCTTATTTCAAAAACAGGCTCGATGGTTTAAACAATTTGTAATAAAACCGCTACAGCTTACAAAAAACATTTTACTCAAACACACACATACACATACATCCTCACATACACACACACACATTTGATATGATCAGTCATCATCATTATCATCTCCCTGCCTTGGCCCATGGTACTTGTGGTCGGCACAACACGTTCTGTTCTTCAATTCTCTCCTGTCAACGGTCACGCTATCATTCACTCCCTCCTCTTTCATATCATTCCTCACACAATCCATCTATCTTTTCTTTGGCCTTCGTCTCCCTCTCCATCCATCTTTGTATCTATGTGTATTTTGTCTTTTTTTTGTAATGCGCGTCTTGTTTCTGCAGTATTTTTTTTTCTTTAATGTGCGTATTGTTCCTGCATTTTTTTTTCTTTTTCTTTTTTGTAATTTGCGTCTTGTTTCTGCAGCATAAACAATTTTTCGTTCTTTTATTTTCTTTAATTTTGCTCGCAAAGCAATAATATGGGAATTCCAATACGTGTAAACAGTGAATAAAGAATCTAGAGTTATAGCAGGTGAGTGGCCCCGTACAATATAGTCGTGATCGGAACATATATTATAGCCTTCAATATAAGTTAGTATGAACCGTCATAAATGTGTTCTTAAGTTCTGAGTAAACTATTTTAAGTGAAGAGGGGCTATAATTTAATTGGGATTATCGGGACCCCTTGAAACAGGAATACGGCAATGCTACTTGGCGGTGTACAAATCCAGACTCCGAGCTGCTACTGAGAAATTTAGAAGTACCTACTTAACAAAAACCAATAACAGTTTGTGCGATCTGGGAGTCGAACCCAGGACCACATGCTCAGCAGTACATCTTGCAACCACTAGACCAGCGAGGCAGCAAAAAATAAAAAAAAATGAGTCAAAAACAGAAAATCCAAAGACAATCGCATTATAAAAAGTATTAGAACTTAGACATAGATTATTAATGTACCATTACATGATATTGCAAATATTCATGGCTGATAAACTGATAAGGCCCCAAGAATCTCCTGCAAACATAAATCAACATTCTACTAATCCTAATGTCACTCATAACTTCATAAGTTACTTCTTACTAATATTATAAATGTGTAAGTTTTTATGTTTGGATGTTTGTTACTCAATCACGCAAAAACGGTTCAACGGATTTGGATGAAATTTGACACCCAGATAGTTTATATCCTGGATATAGAGTACTTTTTATCCCGGTACTTAAATCAACCCACGCGGGTGAAGCCGCGAGCAAAAGCTAGTCGTCTATAAATGTCCGTAGGTAAATCGTTATGCGTAGACATAGATTCAAATTCACCGCTAGAATCTATCGACAATTCGACAGTGCCGCTTCTAGGTCACTTCGTCCATTCACGTCGCGACGCCCGTTCAAGGTTGTAACTTTCACACAATCAGCTGAGTGGCCCTCATTACATTTAGTTCAATCATTCAGCTATCAGACTGTTACGGGGTCGGTAAAAGATGGTGTCTCGTGTAGTAATTGTGTATGAAGGTACCGAAGAGAAATTATTATGTTTTTAGACCTACTTATCGACATCTTATCGACGTCAAACGTGCTTCATAAAAAAAACAGACAGTTTTTTTTGACAGTTTGTACAGGTTCGAAATTTGAATTGATTCTTCAAGAGTTGAGTCTAGAGAGAAATGGCTTGGCTGGATTCACGTTGCATAAAATTTAAATAAATTATCTACATTTTACCATTTTTGTGGATAGTAATAAGATTAAGTAAATCAAACATGTCAAATACGGAATGCAATAAACGATTAATAAAGATTACATATGTAAGTAGTGTCAAAAAAGTAATGCAAATAGTAATAGATGGGTAGGTATCGCACCATTTCGAAATCAAACCACTTTCCGTGAAATTTAAAAAAAGAAACAAGCGTAGTGTACTGAGTCAAATCAAATTTACACGTTTCGTTGGCTTATTTCATTCTAGATGCGACATTGGCAGCCTCCAAAACTTGTGTGCCGCGAGAAAGTAAAATGCAAAGAAAAAAGATCTCACCCGTCGAGTTTCTCCCGCCAAAACCGAGGTCACTGACCGATTGACATTCGATGGTCCCGCCCAAACATCGATAATGAATGCTACTTTTTTTATATGTCATTGAAGGTACCAGTAAGCAATGGTCATGTTTTAAATTAATGTCTGATTATGTGAGAATAACTTTCGTAAGATTTTTGGAAAGCCGTAGTTTTTTGTAAAATAAAAATCTTGGAATTTACCCAGACTTGCTAATAAATACATAACAATTTCTTCTGACCAGTCCAGCAAAATGTCGGTAAATTGCCACAAGCGGTGGCATGCAGTCTGTTGGTAACAGAAAACAGTTGCGATTAGCATAAACCACCATAGTAACCTACTCCCCTCAATCGATTGACACGACAAACTTGAGATAAGCATTGAAACCGTTTTTATTCATTCATTCTTGGCGTCTTGGGTCAGCGGCATGCATCATGCTGGAATACAATGTCTATCCCTCACTTACTTTATGGTGAGTTGGTGACAATACATAAAATAAAAACGAAGAAATCCGTGTCCGTGTTACATCAGCTTTTATCATTGGACAAGATTACCCCACCTGACTAGCAATAAATTATCAACTTTCTATACCAAACTATAAAATCCATCACTTAATGACAGACTATTTTTTTTTTATCTCTATTTGTATTTTTACAAAATTCATTGACACCAAAAATAACAAACTAGAGTGATAAAAGCTCGATCGAGTCAAAAAGTAAAATTGATTTTGACTTTTAAAATTATTCGAGACATAGACAACAGTTTTATTTTAAATAAATGCAAATAGTTTGTATAAAATCATAGTATCAAAATAAAATAAAATCACAATATTGATTAAATAAATCAAATCTTAACAGATGGATGTTTTTTTTAAATTTATTCGTGACAAGGCCCACCTGTGTGGAATACAGCCAAAAGATATTTATTATCTGTACTACAAATGACCGGTTTTATGATTTTATTGGGTTGTTTTACATTTATGTATCTTACTAACGCTACATCAGTCTGTCTGTCTGTTCGTAGTGGTATCTACGTTTTATTTTACAGGCTTCTCAAGTTATGAAAAACAAACGAACGCTATAATTCATTTTAATATGAAAAGGCGACTCTTTCCTTCATTGTTAATGAGAAAGGTTTTCGTAAACGGCAAAAACGGACGAACCGTTTAAGTTACATCAGAAAACCAAAACCTTGAAGAACCCATAATCAAACCCGGTTTCTGATACAAAATTCAACGACGTGTTAAAATCATGTTAAACTCAGCTGTTGATAATTTTAGTCAACCAATCACAGCAGGTGACGTACTTTGTCAAATTTTTAGCAAATTTACGTATTTTTTGCGTTCCTGACACCGGGTAGGCTGGCCTTTAGGCCAACCTACCCGGTTTCAGGAACGCAAAAAAAGCCAAAAAAAAACCATAAAAGCTCATAACATAGTTTTTAAGACCTTTGTAACTATAATTGTTATGGACAAATAATTAGTCTGAAAATAAAAATGAATGGGTAACCAATATCTAGAAAGTAAAGATAAGCGCATGCGAAAACTAGTTAAAAATATAGCACAAACAACTACAAACCACTATAAAATTGTAAGGCTTGAATAACATAATCGCTTAGTTTTGCAACTACTGCAAATCTTTGCCAAAGCCACAACGTAGATGAGTTCAAAAGGTCCACGTACAGTCGCCAACAGGTCTCGCTACACGAAACTGTCATATTTCTCCAAACGATTTTAAACATTAAAATGTTGATGATTAAGTTCAAAATCGAATGACAAAATCTGACAGTTTGTAGTAACTTGCTGTGCTGGCGATTGTACATCCAAGGAAGGTTTTTTATTTGGCTGTTGAAAGAAATCGCACAACTCTGAGGTCTACATGGTTTCTGGAACCAAACTAATGCTCATTTGACTTTTGTATCGCAAAGTTCTAACTATACAGACAGCTGTACTGCTGGAGTTTGTTGCGCCACTTCTTCCTCCCAGCTAACGCTGGGAAGTGGTGAAGGGCTGGCGTTTTGGGGAACCGACGGTCTCATGTAATTTGGCTTTCAAAAAGTCTTATTTGAATGAATGTCTTTTGATTTTGTAATGGTCATGATTAAAATTATATTATTTAATACTGTAAAAGGCACTCATAAGTTTAAAAATGGAATAATCGGCTAAATCTCCGCGTTGAAATCGGCTTCAATTATGTTGTGAGGAGCGGAGCTACTGTAACGAGCTTCGACATGCAGATACGCAATCTGCAAGACTGCCATTCAACCATATAATTGCACCATTCAACTTTTTTTAAGGTTCCACAATTTAATGGCAAAATGAACCCTACCACACAATACCCATAAACTCTAGCCAGGAATTTCATAAAACCCAAGTATCGTTAACTGTGACATCTTTACTTTCAATAAACAACTTTACCCATGAGTAATGTAATTAAATATCTCTCTATTACTAGAAAACTTACAAATAGTCCATTTTTATACTTTTGTATCGCTCTGATATTAAATGGTGGCAACAGATTTTTAGTAATCGAGAAATAATTAAGTCCAGTACTCATGGGTAAAGTTCATGAAAAGTATGTAAAGTATTGGGTCATTAAGGTCCCTGCAAAATGGTTGAGCTAAGTGGTGCGGATCTATACGCCATCTCCGTGAATGGGCGCCGTCAGTAGGGACTGGTCATCTCTTAGCTGCCACGGCTTATTTTAATTAGAATTATTTTTTATTGTTTTATTACGGACGCTTTTAACGTGCACGTCTTTATAGATCGTTCTCACATATATGTATAATGTCAACATGAATGATGTAACCAATTCTTTTTTGTAACGATACGTTGACTTAAAAGAGTGTCCATGGAGTTTCTTGCCCGTTCTTCTCCATATGTACCTACTACGCTTTGGAATGGGCAACTAGCTTCATCTTTCTGACCGACCGACCCCTTGACAATTCAAAAGTGCCTGTAATTGGTTCATTTGAAATAAATGCTTTGAGTTTGAGTTTGAGTAAAGACGGCACTGTTGACCGTACAAGAAAATGCTTTTCCCATTTCGATCACCAATAATCACAAGTTTAGAGTGACAATGTGTAAAGGCCATCTTATCCGTCGCAGCCACACAATAGACCACACCAGACAACATTAGACATCACAATACTACATGAAATTCTTTGTTTCAACAATTTATATTTTCATGGACATTGCAGACATACCGGTAGTGAAAGTTCTGCATACATCCAATAGAGAACCAGTCACACTGGCAAAATATACCATGGACAATATTTAACCTCCTCATAGAAAATTGTCTTTGACTTTATGAAGATAGTATATAGTTAGAAGATATCTACACAGGAAAGTTGCGATTCACTATGAAAAGGTGCTTTTAAAGCCATTATTGTTAACCAACAATGTCTGTCAGATACAATGACTCAAGCACAGTCACTTTAATGTTTAAAAATAGCCACTTTCATAAGCCCATTAATGGTAAGCAAACAAGACATCATTGGTGGTAGAAAACATCGTTAGGAAACCGGCGGGGTGATTACGTAACACACTAACAGTAGGAATGGGTTTAATTTTGACAGTTCAACAACATTCATTGCGTTATTTACGTTGTTGAGCAGACAAATTAATCGAACATATGAAGCAATGGTCTAGCAATAGGTTTGAAAATTATTCAGATTGTGATAGATAGTGTTACTTAATAAACGTGCTGGTCTCCCTATATAAAATGTACTCTGTGGTCTTAACCATCTGCCTAGCCGTTATGCCGCTGAATACTAGTATTTTGCATGCACGACTTCCTATCTGACCTCCACAACCGTAAACTGGTTGTCAGGCTTTCAGGCTTCTGATTAATGTCTACCCATAAACACTAATGGATGGTCACCCATTCAGGAAACAACCTAGGCAAGTGTAGCTTTGCTTTGATCAGTCTATCCGTACAACTGTAACTGACCCACGAAGTCCTCTGTAATGTAGGCGATTATCTACATTACGGAGGGGCTCGTGGCTAAGTAGGCCAACAAAAATTATTATAGTATCTGTGGTCAAAAGTCTAACGGTCTACAAGAATTCGGAAACGATGTGATTCATCCCAACCGGTCGCCGTGCCTGCGTTTAGTGAAACCGGAACTCACGCCCGACCACAGAAATGGTGTTTCAATAAGTAGGTAGGCTTTCAATAAGGCTGTTCAGAAGGTAAATCTATAATATATCTACTTAATCAGACTGCTTACCCTTTTGAAAACTATGCTGGGGTCGGCTTCTAGTCTAACCCGATACAGCTATTTTACATAGAGCAACTGCCATCTGACCTCCACAACCCGGTTACTGGATAACACGATACCCCTTGGTAAGACTGATTTTCGGGATTCTGACGACCCGTAAAGACTGTCAAAGATCCACGAATGGCAGCCGAGACCAACGGGTTAACGTAATTTCCGAGACACGGAGGGGTCTTGGTATGTGAAGATGGTCCATCCACGGACCAACCGCGGCAAGCGTAGCTTAACCAGATCGTTCGACCCGTGCGGCTGTTATTACTTGGTCACAAGCCTATTCTACTTAATATCTTACTTAATAAAAAAATAAATGGACTGACAGACAACGCACAGGGCAGCCTAAACCACTAGGTCTGGAGTATGCAGAAGAGTTTTCTTATTAATTCAATGTGATTTTTTTTTAAATCATCTCCTGTAGAGGTTAAGTAAAGTTTGATGGGAAATCCCAACACGCTTGTACTCTATTATAAATCTGATAGTGTGTCTGTGTGTTTGATAGTTCTGGGCACCAGCACTGCTGCACGAATATGTACGAGGTTCCGAGATTAAATACGATCTGAACAAGGAAACCTAGTTTTTATCCAGGTTTTTGAAGTAGTGTCTCATAGAAAGTAATTTTATCACAACCCTCGTTTAGCTGTTTAAGGAAGTGTGGAGTTTTGAAAGATCTTTTTGGTTCTTCCAAACTAATCAAAAACATATCTTCCTAACTTTTGTTCCTAAGGGGTTGGACATAGATATTTAATCATCCGGCCACATTTCGCCAAGGATTAAACGTACAACGTAGGACGTAACTCATCGCCATCTAGATCCCTATTATGTAAACCTGTAGCTTTGTTACATGTAACAATTTTCTGTCAATAGCAACCAACAATATCGACAAAGAAAACTCAAACACTGCCTAACCTAGATTCAAACCCAGGGCCTTAATTTCGGCAGCTGCGCAAACGACTCATACCTATACCGAAAGGTAGTAAGTATAATAATATAGATGTTTTTTATTAAATATGTAAACAAGAAAGTGAGCGCTTTACGCGAAGTCAAATTGGCGTGACACTTCAAACAATGAAGTCACCAAAATAATCGTAAAATTACTTCATAACGTGGTAAGTAATTTCAATTGTTAAACTACTGTAGTTTGTGGGTACTCTGCGAGACGAGGCTTTTCAAAGTGATGAGGATTGTTTGAAGATATCCTTCTATTCATGGTCTCAAAAAACAAGGTCTGGCATTCCGAGTGACACCATGCTTACGTCCATATCCAGTTGCCACTCTATTACAACAAAACACGAAGTATGGAAACATTTTCAGTCAACATTCAGTTAAAAAATTATATAGAGCATTTAAATTGTCGTTTCGTTTTTGTAGTCAAACGAAACAATTCAATTTAAACATATAACAACGTAATTGTTAGTTAAAACCTCATTGTTTTATCGGATTTGCACAGGTAATGAAGGCGGTTGGGGAGTTATTATTAGACACTACTGGTAACACAGCGGTGTTGACGTAGGCTTGTGTCTGCCTGTACCTCGGAATACTATACCTTATTATACCATGCTTCTATTCTTCTATATTTTAGAGCCGCCATATTTGTCAGTCAAGTCAAAGTCTCTTCTATAACGACACCAACTCAAAACTCAAAAGATGAAAAACCAGTTTCTGAATTGAGAATTTACACCTGCAGCCTAATTTACACCTGCAGCCTAATTTACACCTGCAGCCTAATTTACACCTGCAGCCTAATTTACACCTGCAGCCTAATTTACACCTGCAGCCTAATTTACACCTGCAGCCTAATTTACACCTGCAGCCTAATTTACACCTGCAGCCTAATTTCGTAACACTCTATCAATCACAATCTGTATTATTTTGAAGCCTATTGCTAATCCATTGCTTCATGTGTTCGAAAAATTTGTCTACTGAACAACGTAAGTAACGCAATGAATGTTGTTGAACTGTCAAAATGAAAGCCATTCCTACTGTTAGTGTGTTACACAATTACCCCGCTGCCACGGCACAGGAATAAGAGACTAAAGTAATAATAAAATTGTGTAATTTGTTTTGTTTACCAACAAATTACTATTTTTTTTTTCTTTGTGTGTTTAATAACAACCTTATTAACGCCTTCTTTGTAACAATTTTATAGACTGTGGCTGAAATATATATTATTATTATTTTAACGTCTCTTGACATTTCTCGGGACCCTGGGATCCCGGACCTTTGGAAGGCATACGAGGGGCCGAAGCCAACTCGCAGAGGCCCGTTAGACTTTTTTTAATGAATTGAGGCACCAACCTACGATTATCCCTGTTCGGACTATACAAATGCACCCAAGGACATCCCCCGGTTGTTGTAAGACTATAGCAGGATATGGAAACAATGATATTGGAGTATGGATTTGGGTAGCTGAAGTGGACTGGTTATCTAGGATTATGGAATGACTATGGCCCCTGTCTGACCAATGTTTTATATAAAATACACAGATAAAATGGCAGGGGGTGACTTGCACACTCAATAATGGGCCCCGAAAACGGTCGCTAGCACGTAGTGACAAAGGGGCAACATATCCTGAGGTGCTTTTGAGGAGTGGAGAGGTATCCCACGCCTATCAGGATGATCCCGGAAGTACGGTCAAGATCCCTACCAGCATCTTACTGGAATACTTCCTTCCTCCGAGCACGTTTGCTCTTGCGAATCTCCACTCAAGCCGGCCAATGCAGGCAATAAAGAGGTGGGAGGGAGCTCTGCTCTTTGTCATTGTTTTATTATTATTATTATTATCACGGTAATTCCTTCAATATACCCCGCTTGAATTTGCGAGTTTTAACGTTACGTCTGTATGTAAATCTTTATCTATATATAAAAAAACAAAGTCGCTTTTTGTGTCTGTCTATGTAACTGCTTAGATCTTCTTTACTGCACAATGGATTTTAATTCGGTTTTAACCATCATTTAGAGCATTTATTTCGGAAGGTTTATGTGTTATTTAATTTAGATATAGCACAGAAATCTTGATGATTTGACATGTCACCATTGTACTCGTGCGACGCAGGGGAGGGGTCGCTTGTATTTCAGGGTGTAAAAAGACCCATCCCATAGCCGTCAACTACGCATTCTGTACATCAAACTAAGTAACATTGCACAAAAATAATTGCTGGGAAACGACTTTAATTTTTGATGTGTTGCTGTTTGCGGAAATTTGCGCAATGTAACACACGCAAAACAATGTGCTTAAGGATGCGTGCAACGGTACAGGGGGCGTGGGGGTATTTAAAGTTGTATTATATAATTATAACATTAAAAACGTTTTTTCGTAAAAAAAATGTCAGCAAAATTTGGAATTTTGACCTTCAATATCTCCGTAACCAGATGATTCCCAGGTATGGTCCAGTAGCAAAAAAATATTACAACGACGGGGAGTGCAAATGACTCTCGGCTTCGTTAAGTATTATATAAGACATGATTTCTGGGATTTCAGCGCTATTTATGTCAATTTAAGGTTAAGTAGAGACCTACCTAATTAACAGGTTACCTTTGAAGTCAAAACAGGTATCAAAAGTCCACCTGTCAGTTTAGCATCAAGTTCTTATAACCATCAAATATGTTAATTTATTAGGACGACTAGTATTCCAAGGTAGACCGCATTGATTCAAACACTGCCGAACTAAGTATGGTACCTTGTTATGATACTGGCATTCACAATGGCCTTAACTATCAAAGTATAGTAAGCCTAGTGGTGTATTTTGAAAGGCGAAATATAAATCTATAGTCAGTTCCAAAACTAAATGTAAACAAATGTATCATAAAAAATATGAATGCCAATTTGTAGTGCCGACTAATTGAGTGCTTAGACTTGATTATTTGAATCACTCGAAATTCTACTTTTAAATCTCTTAGATGTTTTAATAGATGTTTATCATTTGACGATTGAGGTTAAATGTATAACCTAAATTTTCGTTGATGATTTTTCTATTAAAATTTAAAATACCAAAAAATAATTGTTGAAAAAAGTGGTGAGTTGAAACCATCTAAATACAGATGAATGTGTTACTTAGTCTTTTTAGTGAGTGATTTCGTAAGAATTTAACTTGGAACAGGATTTGTTTACACTTTCATCTGATACTTTTAGAACAAACCATAAAGACTAGGTCGCCATAGCAGGCCCAAGAAGGAGATTTCTTTAGAAATATGTTCAGTAGACAAAAGTTCTACCGTTGTTGTTTTGGGTTCGATCCCAAGGTCGGGAAAGTATTATTGGGTAGGCTTTATACACAAGCTCGCTTCCTAATTAATACATGGAACTGAAAAGTGTAGGTCTGTGTCTATTATACACCCCTGCCATTCTGTTTGGGAAATACAGGCGTGGAATTATATTATTTAATTACTATGGACGGAATTATGTATACGCAAGAGTAAAGGGCCGTTACACATGGCGCCGCCGCGGCTGGCAACGGCGCGCTGTGTGTAAAGGCTCCTTCAAACAGACGCGACACGCGACGCGAATCGCATGCGACACAAAGGCACCGCTCGTCGCGCGATAGGCGGTGCCATTGTGTCGCGTCGCGTGTCGCGCCTGTTTGAAGGAGCCTTGAGGGTCGATACAAATTCAAGAGTGACTAATACAGCGGCGGCGGTACCGCTGCCGCCGCGGTGCCATGTGTAACGGTCCTAAGGGTCAATTAATACCGCGACGAGTCGCGACCCGACGCGCTTTTTTAAGATTTCGATACAAAATCGAACTTGTTTACTACAAAATAAGTTCGAAATTGTGTCGCTATGTGTTAAAAAGTGCGCGCAGCGTCACGTCTCGAGGAACATTCTCGTTGCCTAAATAGCAACATTCCTTATGATAACACAGTTTCATTCAGCAAAAATTCCACATTCATACTCCACGTGACGCATATTTCTTCCTTTCTTAGATAACGAGCCTTTCTTTCCCACGGACCGCGATAGTGATCATGTGATCACATAACCGGTTTGAACACAATTATTATCCAACATTACAAGCATAAATCCAACTAATTGAATTTTTGTTTTAGAAAGCTTACTTGAAGATAGTTTTGTATTTTGAGTAAATTAAAAAAATGAAGTCATTTTTTTTTTGGGTCGTCACTGGTTATATGAATTGCCAGAATCAGTTACCAACTCATTTTGTGAATGCTGAAAAACGAACGAATATTACAAAATGTCTCCCGATCCCGAAAGGAAGTTAAGAAGCTTGGCCACAGCATAAATCGCGAGTTGGTCAATAAGGATTGACATAATTGTATCATGTAGCATGATATTAAGTTTGCCTATAAATGTGATATCTCGACGAGATGGTCTGTAATTAGTTGTTTTGTCTATGTTTCCAGTCTACCTTTTTTTTGGGGTCGGAAATCATCAAATAACTTCTCCCGCTCTGAGCGGAGCGGGAGGGCGTGTCAGACTCTTACTGACTAAACCCCACCACCCGTGTTCCTGCAGTTGCCTGTGCGCCAGGGCCACGGTAACTCTTTCGAACAATCCGCGATTTCCAGTCTACCTAGGTTGTACTTTTTAATAATACCACAAGATCTTAGTCAGGTTTTAAATTAATAAAAAAATCTAACCTATGTTATATTTTTATTTTATTCAATTCATAAACAACTGTTACGTACAAAAACTTAATTTCAGGATTTTGTAACTTTTAAGTTTTATTTATTTTATATTAAGATTAATTATATGAATAGAAACCGCCTTAAAAAAAAAAACAGCCATGTGCGAGTCGGACACACGAAGGGTTCCGTACCACCGTCCAATATTTAACACATTTTTTTTAAACACTTCTTGTATGGGGACCCCCTTAAATTTTATACTTATTTTGATTTTTATTATGTGTTTATTTTTACAGGGGTAATAGAAATACACACTCTGTGAAAATGTCACCTGTCTACTTATTACGGTTCATAAAACACAGCCCGCTGTAAGAGAGACAGACGGACAGCGAAGGCTTAGTAATAAGGTTCCGTTGGCACCCTTTGGGTACGGAACCTTAAAAGACACTCGTTGAAGCTTATTGCATGTGAATCCGGCTTTTTATTTAATCTTAGGAAAGAATTGTAGGACTTCTTAGAATTATCATCGTTTACACACAGCGCTCGTCGAGACACCGCCACCGGTCGCCGCGGTCTGAACACCACACAGAATGAATACTTAGATTCTGACGTAGATTACATAACATAACTTCACGCCTGTACTTCCCTAGGGGTAAGGCAGAGGTGTACCTAATGGTACACCCACATTTCGCCTTTTATGTTTTTATCCTATGTAATAAGGGGCGAGCCTTAGGGGCGAGCCTATTGTCATCAACCGGGCTTAAATTTAGACACCCTGCTACTGAGAAATTCGTAATGGAAAAACCCAAAAACACTTTTCCCGACCTTCGAATCGAACCCAGGACCTCAAGCTCAGCGGTAGCGCATGTGACAACTAACCCAACGAGGCAAATCTCCTCTTTCGCAGTACGTAGGTACCTATTGCTAAAAAGGAGGTTACTTCTCAATTTACAATCCTCAATATACCTACCTATACTCCATTTGAAATAAGATGAGAAATTTAAATAAACTTTTTTTTACAGTCCGTTCAACCGATTTCGAATTCTATTGCGTTGGCAGCATGACTAATGGCAGCTGCAGTAAACAGTTGGTATTTTAACCACGTTTTTCCTTTTAACGCCATCTTTATGCCTTCGGAATAGAAGTCAAAATCGGTTGAACGGACTGTATAAAAAGGTTTATTTAAATTTCTAATCTTATTTCAAATGGAGTATAGGTGTATTGAAGATTGTAGAAAAGAGGCTAATTATGTCAGAAAGATAAGCATCGTGTTCCAATGAGAACAAGTTGCAATGAATTCGTCTGCTGCGGCATGCTAATGGATATATCGTTGAAATGTGTCGACAGTCAATGAAAGGCCCGTGCTAAGGCTCCCACAGATAGGCGCCACTTGTCGCACGACGTATCGCATTGCGACTCTGTTGTGTCATAGAAATTGTTCTACGGATATAATGTCGTGCCTGTTTGCGACAGTTTCTTCAATAAAGTATAAGGTTTTTTTTTTTGGCGCGCTCGCACCGAAATCATCTAAAAGTGATTCGCGCTAAACGTAATTAAAACATCGTACTATTACTGTCAATCATTTTAAGATAACAGAGACAAAATTATGTTTTAAATATGTTTAGGTATTACAAGAACGTCAATACTCAAGCATTACTTAAAACTAGATTCTAGACATTTGATTGGTTGAAACTAGTTTTAAGTAAGACTTGAGTATTGAGTGACTTTATGTACTCGTAATACGGGACGAGGGGCCAGTTGTTTCATCAGTAGTCAAACATACTAATAGTTAAAATGCGTTAGTTCAACTAACAATTTGTTAAAAATGACATAATTAGATATGATGTTTGACGAATGGTTAAGTTAACTATAGTTTAAAAAATGAAAATTTGCTATGAAAGTTAACCATGCGTAGACAGAGTAGTTAAACTTTAACTATTGTCAAGTGAATAATTGTTAAATTGACTATTGGTCATTTTTAACTACCTATGTATCAAACAACAGGCTCTTAGGCCCGTATTAATAAACGTTCCTCAATGACGTGCCCAAGTGCGCAATCATTTGATACGCCATTATTACGATATCAGCATCTCAAGATTGTTGCTAGTTAATAAACACATGAATACAGTATCTCAGTTACCAAGATCAGCTCCTCAATGCGCTGTACTTGATGGCTTGATTTCGTGAACGATTACGTCACATTGACCGAAGTTTAGAATGACATGCATCACATTTCATTATTTTATGTTGTAAGATTTATTGAAATACTTGTATTTTGTTAAAACTAATAATTATAAAGTTGTTTTCTACCCAAGAAAGCCATAAATTGTTAAAAAAAAATGTGTTTTTATTTCCCAATAAATAAAATAAAAAATAATTTAAAAAAGTTTTTTTATTTTTTTATATTTGGTGCTGCAGGTTGTGATAAATGTATTAGGTCACCATAAACAAGCTAAAATATGAATTTATTAGATTACATTTTCACATAAATATATTGAAAAAAAATATAATAATTTAGATTAATTGGATTTATATGGTACCTACTACTTTTAAAGTTTATTTATTTATTAATTTTTATACAACTAAAGAAGTACATTTGTGGACTTGATGGCTTTGTGTTATACCTATAAATAGTAATTAAATAAATTTTATTATAAAAAAATAAAAAAATACATTTATTTCAGGTTCTCCCATATTACAATCACAGGTTACAAAACACGAGATAAATACAAATCACAATATAAAAATAAAAATAAATACAGTGTCAAATAAAAATAAGCAACTCAATGTCAAATGAAAATAAAAATAAAAAATAATAAAAATTTAAAAAATAATTAATTATACTTATGATAAATGTATTTAAAATATTTACATAGGTACCTACCTGAAATGATGCTGTAGCATAAAACTGGTCATAAAATATCGTCATAGTAGGTACTCTATTTCATCGTAATAATTAAATTCACCCAAAATATTTTTAAACTCCATGTTTCGCGCTACTAATCACGGCCTTAAGTCACGTACTGCCTACACTCAGGTTTACGCATCTCGAGTACACACATCTATTGTATACTTAAGTGTGGAGTTCCGTTTATTAATCAGTCCATCACTCGGCTGATAACGTAAACCCAAGCCGTAACTTAAGTACACAAATTATTATGTTTATTAATACGGTCATGATCTCAAGGTTGTCATCAAGTGCGACCTCTTGGGCTGAGGAACGTTTATTAATACGGGCCTTAGTGATTTATAGTGCAAGCGATCCAAAAAGTGTAAAATTCCAACAAAGCAATACTGGAATGACGAATCTCAGTACCTAACCCTTTTATAAATACCGTGTTAATTTATTACTACAACAAGTAATATGAACGGTTTTAATCTAAATATAATTAGTGAAGCTATTAACCTTAATTGAACCGTCTCGCGATTACGTAATTAAATATAATCAAAATGATATTAAATATAATCAAAATGATATTAAACCGTGAATAGGAACGCAATTTATATTGCAACAGCGTTTTATTTAAAAAAAAACTATATTTGCGTTGATTCCAATGCGTGTGCAATTTAATGAACACAGTATACAAACTTTATCAGTAGGCCAATGCCTTTTTTATGAGAGGCCTGCCATGGTCTATTCTGTGAAAAACTCATCGTAAAAACATAGTTGAAGTGAATTTGAAGTGACCTGTCATTCCGCCTGATGCTAGGGATTGCCTTAGTTGACATCTTACTTAAGGCGCTTCCCTGACCAAACGACCTCAAGCGTTCGGTCCTTCTCTGTTCCGTCGCTGAGTCTCGCTCTGTCCCGCTCCCTGCGCACGCCCATTTATCATAGAATTCTCAAACATTGTGGAATTATTTGAATAAATAAAAACTTTTTTACAAAAAAACAACCGACTTCCAAAAAAATCACTAAAAGACGTGAAAAATAACTTTAATTTCGGAAGTCGGTGTCTTCGCTTTTGTATTTTCGTTTTTGGCCACCGACTTCCGAAATTAAAGTGTTTTTTTTTTGAAGGCGGTTGTTTTTTAGTAAAAAAGTTTTTATTTTTGACTTTTTAGTTGCGGTACCTACCCCACACAAATTCGTATACTACTACTTGGTGTGTAAATAACAGTGACAGGAAATTATTAACACATCATCCATATAAACTAAGTGGAAAAAATATGCAGTATTAAGGATAACTCAAAAACCACTGGTCAGACCTTTATCAAATTTAAATGGGACCACATGTGAAGCATCAGCTATCAAATAAAAAAAGAATCATCTAAATCGGTTTACCAAGAAAAAAGTTCTGAACAAACACAAATAAAAAAAAAACATACAGACGAATTGAGAACCTCCTCCTTTTTGTGAAGTCGGTTAAAAAAGGCAAGTGAGCTTTGAAATAAAATAAAACGACAATTATTTAGATTTTTAAACTATCCATCCATTAGTGTAATCCTTGAATTATTAGAACGTGACCGTTAAGAAAAGATGTATGCAATCAACAATTTTAGTCACTTTTTTTATAAGGAGATTTTAAATGTATTTACAACACATAAAAACAAATAAGAACGAGCAATGTGATGATAGGATAACGAACATTAATAATGTACTTTTAGATGTAGTTTATTACCCATAGTGAATGAGTTGAATAACGCGCTATGGCAAGGTTTTGGTCGGGGTACCGCCTTAAAGCTCACTTCATCTAAGTTTTCACGGTGAGATGTTTACAGAATAAATCAGCTGCTTGTGTCATTTTTCCGTCTCACGCATGACATGACCAAAACATAAAGAATCGCTTAGATTTCTAATACATAATGTCAGAAATTCCTAAAGCAAATTAAACATTAGTAACTGACAAAATGAAAATCATTACGAATACTTCGTTGGTTCGCATGATCAAGGTGCCGATTTTACTATCATCTTTGAAGTACAATAGAAACAAAATAGGTAGTTTGCTATAAGATAACCTATATAGGAGCTTCCATAGAAATCTCTTACAACAAAGTGCTATGCCGTGTTTGAGCCAAACAAGGCTACACGTTTAGAAAATTACAAGTTTGCTACACCCTTTAAAATTAAGCGGAGTTTACATGAAGCAACTATGTGCTGTAACACTATTACCTATATCTAAATATTAATCTATGTAGCCTGGGTTGGTCCAGTGTTAGCAAAGGCCTCACTCTTCCTTTTGCACACACGTCTTTCTCTGCTATTGCGGGCCAGTCCTTTAAAGTAAACCAACTATAGACTAAACGTAAATATTTTTACATAACATCTAAACACGGTATCTCAAAACAGCTGCCAGAGTTTTTTTTCACGTTTTAAAATCTTCATTTTATTTTCTTAAATCATTATCAAGTCATCAAGAAGCTATATAACGGTAAACGGGAGTCATTAAAAGTAATTAAGTCAAAAACTCCATCATGTAAACTATGTCTAAACAACACGGAACGAAGAAAAACAAAACAAAGACGATAAAAAATCTATGACATCACCACAGACTAAAAATATAGAAAAAAAACTCACAACCGCAATTCATCAAGGATCTTCAATACACGAAGTTGTATAGAAAAAATACTTGAAATAACTTAAAAAGATAATCTTCCCAGGCATTACTTCATAATTTGCAGTAACGTTGCAAAACCTGACAATTACTCGCGGGTTTTCGGAAACCGCGAGCAATATAAAATGTCGTAACTGCATGCTTGAATTTTAATTGATAAATTGCAAACTTGATAAAATCGGAAATTAGTTTTGAAGTAACCACTTAATTTTTTTGAATTTGGTTAGCTTATTAAATACACTACGCTCTAATACGCAAAAAGTCAGCCTCACTAATTCGCCGAATTCAAGGGAGTGGCAACGGAGTCTTAGGGAAGATCGCGGACCCTAATTACGTAACACACTATCTATCACAATCTGAATCATTTTGAAGCTTATTGCTAATCCATTGCTTCATATGTTCGAAAAATTTGTCTACTCAACAACGTAAATTATAACGCAATGAATGTTGTTGAACTGTCAAAATGAAACCCATTCCTACTGTTAGTATAACGTAATTACCCCGCAGTATCAGCAGCTGTGGGAGCCGCATGTTACCTGATTCTTTGTATTTTAATTTAATAATTTATTTCAATTTTATTTACTTTTTAGTTGATTTTCAATTATTTATTTCTAATTAATTTAAATTTATTTGAACCTTATTTTTTTTTTTTTTTATGTTCCCTATATACATTAATCTCTTCATGGCTAACATAGTTTTAAGATAATGTATATACTTACATACTAACAAAAATATGGATATTTAAAC
This sequence comes from Griposia aprilina, assembly GCA_916610205.1. Lineage (NCBI taxonomy): Eukaryota > Metazoa > Arthropoda > Insecta > Lepidoptera > Noctuidae > Griposia > Griposia aprilina. The sequence continues at coordinate 2,548,757 of OU744300.1, read as the reverse complement.
AGTCTGAATAAAACGATTTTTTATAAATTGCTGTGTCTCAAACTGGTAGGTGAAATTAGAAAAATATATGAATATTTTGGAGCTGTTAGTTTTAATATTCTACAAGTACCCTTTTGGCGCCTGAATGACATTGACTTGGGGGCGTCGCTGGTATACATTTGTGAAATTGTCATAGAAATATTGTATTGACAAAACAAGATGGCGGGTTTAGTTCCGATTTTGGTCACGCGCCAAAAGAATCTTGCAGCGTTGTAAATGCTGCCAATCCCTGGCAGCCAGACCCGTTACCGCCTTGCCCCTCTTCAAAGGTTCGTGATACCTACGGAAGTATGTCGTTGCAATATCAAAGTCATCAGATCACAAAGGTCAGTTTCATTCCGCTTGGTAATCATAACCTTATTCACTTGAAATAAGGGTCATATTTTATCAAAATATTTGCACATCTTTAATTTTGCAAAGAAAATAAACAAGACATAGCTTCAATTTAAGCAATCTATAGTAGAATAAAATATATGCCTACCTACATTCTAATGCATATTAAACTTAACTTTATACAGATAAGGCCTCTTTCCACTTAGCATAAATTCCTAGACTTTCGTCGCTACGTATATGAACGCTACGTATAGTTCTATAGACATAGGGACGATAATCGTGTAGCAATATAAAGCTAGGCTGTATTTAGAACAGTTGGGTGCCGCATTCCTAGGCCAGTTGCGTGACATTAGCATTGTCGTACACGTTGTGTTTTGATACTTGAGTATCAAGGACCAAGAAGGTTCTTATACTACATGTTACATAACATCATGCTTGTAATCCCCGAAAGTTTAGGCAGAGGTGTACCTATAATACACCCACATTTCGCCAGGTATGTTTTATATTTTACATGTCTTGCCACTTTAATCAACCATATATCTAGCAAAATTCAAATTTACTTACGTTTTTTTGCAATTTGCAAGTCAGTGTCAGGTTGTATGTTGATGAGTCGCGATCGTAACAAATATGGCTTTACAGAATTCTAATAATTAGAATCAGCAATACAACTCCTTAAGTTAGAATTGACCTTAAATATCATAATTTCATGAAATAGTCATTCAATAGGGTAATATGAACATAGAGAGATGTATTGATTATATTTCTATAAATAAATATTTGTTACGGCCGCGAATCATACGAGTATTTAGATCAACATACAACCTGTTATTGATCTGCAAAACGCAAAAAACGTAATAAAATTTGAATTTCGCGGGCCATTCTGGCACTTCTGAATTCAAATAGGTACAGTGATAGGCTCATTTTATTTGTATAACTGCTTAACACAACGAATGAAAATCTCTTATTAATCGACAACAATAGCAAAAGTACATAACTTCACAATTTTATAAAAAAAAGAACTATTACTTCACTTAAGTATTCATTAACCGCATTCATCAAGCTATTGCTTATTCATAACGTTACATTACTGTTTAAATCTAAACCCTATCTTAATAAAAACAAAGTTGAGATTCGAAGATGCAGTCGCAAGCGCAGTGGGTTCGCGCATGCGTAGTTGCGCAACAGCGCTGGTATGCGACACATACGTGCTGTAGATGTTAAGAAAATTTTAATAAATTGTAACAGCTGGTTGTAACATACGTTTACTCTGATTTTTCTAACTAAATAAGTCATGTAGGTAATGATATATAATTTGAGTGTAAGAGAAGCTCGTGACTAAATGATAACAGCCACACGTATCGATCGAAGGTTAAGCTACGCTTGCCGCGGTCAGGTCGTGGATGGGTGATCTATTACATATCGAAACTCCTCGTTGCCTCGGACAGCACATTAAGCCGTTACGGAAGATCTTTGACAGTCTTTACGGAAGTCGAAAGCCCAAAAGTCAGACAACCAGTCTTACCCAGGGGAATCGTGTTACCCAATAACTGGGTTTTAGAGGCCAGATAGACAGTGACTCCATTGTAAAATACTGTTACTCAGCTGCATCCGGTTAGACTAGAAGCTGACCCCAACATAGTTGGTAAAAGACTGGGCAGACTGATTGATATAGAATTTGAGAGTAATTAATCGCTTAACTTGATAGATCTAACTCACACCCCGCAAGTGTTGGCTCTTAAATCTGTGGAATATTATGAGAATAATTATACACGGTGACTGGATCTGGACCCGCCATAGAAAATTCGCATAAAGAGGAGGTCATTTGTTATTCATTAGACCTTACATTCCGTAGCTTTTTTTTGTATTTACGAGTATTTTTAAAAAGCTTACTATCTTATTTTTAACCCTACTTTGAGGGGAGTTCCGAGGTATTCAATCACCAATGTTTATGACTACCAACACATAATAAAAAAAAACTACTAAAATAATGCAAAAAAATATGTTATGTATGCTTGAAGGTCAAATTTTGGAAAATTCTCAATGAAGTATAAAAATATACATATCTCCCCAACTATAAAACTTTAGCTGGGGAAAGTAAGGTTGAATAATTAGTAAATGACCTCCTCTATATGCGAATTATATGCTCAGTGGTGGCCCAGTGAGCAGTGGTGGCCCAGTGGTATCGGCCCCGACTTACGAGTTGTAGGTCGTGGGTTCGAACCCAGGCAGGCGCTTTACTTTGTGTAAATAATTTCATCACCACTGCTTTCAAAACGGTGAAGGAAAACATCGTGAGGAAACCGGCATGACCTAGAACCAAAAATTCGAAGACATGTGACATCTACCAACCCGCACTGGGCCCGCGTGGTAGATTATAGCCCATTCCCTCTCAAAGAGAGGAGGCCTGTGTCCCAGCAGTGGGAACATTATAGGCTGATTATGTAATGTTATATGCGAATTTGCTATAGCGGGTCCAGATCCAATCAGCCTGTATACATTGCGATCTTTAACGGACTTCGTTCATTTCATTACGATCTTTTATACCGTTTAGTCATTGAAAATCCTACGAGTACTAATAGTTCCTTTAAATTTTGATTTTATACGGACCCAATCCCATACATTGAGATTCAAATTCAAATTGAGATCGTATAAAGAACAAAACTCGCAGGCTATCTAGCGTGCAACCAAGGTTGCAATTCCAAAACCACAACGAAACATTTCAATAAAAACCCCTCATTTCTTACACCCGTTTCTATAACCTTTGTATATGAAAACACGCTATTATCCGGTAGATTAGCCACGTAATTTATACACAAGGACCAGCAACGCGATTAGCACAAATTAACACCGATGGCTCATTTCCTTCTCTTCGTTGCGTCACGTTCCCTTTTATAATAGTATTGTAAAGAGATTGCAAAATTGTTCGGTTCGCGATTTAGAAAATTTTGCGGTAAGGTCGAGAATGTGTGGAATTTTATTGCAGAAAATAGCAGGAACGTTGGCGTGTTACCATGATTCTGTTGTGAATTCTTATTCTGATCTGTCTGTTGTGTATTTACAGTTAAAATTGTGAAGATATTTTGACGAAATTCGATACCACGAGAGCTTGATCCCTCATCGCTCTCTTGGCCTAATCGTAATTTATTTGGGCTCGGCAAAACATGTATTTTCCTTCTATACTCATATTCTCTATTAGTCTATTTCAATTCTAAATCTAATCTTCTAATTTCTAGCCATATCAACTTTCACACAGTCCATCTGTCCTTTTCGGTCTTCCCCTTAGTACATATTTTCGTACTCAAAACTTTCCTCACGACATTTTCCTCATTCTTCCGCATCACATGCTCGCTTGAACCCAATGTAAAGAAATAGGCTTAGTATTTTTTTTTATCATCCCCTAACGTAGTGAATACTGGTGTTGAAGTTAGTACCGTCAAACGGGGTGAATAGAGATGCAGGGGTTAATCGGAACGAAGCTTGAAGCCTCGTATCCACTAAGCAACATAAGACACGCGACATGATGCACAACATGTTCCTCATGATGTTGAACAGCAACAAGGGACATTTGTTTAGTACAGTTGTCATGTTGCGCGCCAGCTGGCAACGTTGCGCGTTGTTGTGCAACATTGCGAACATGTTGAGCATTACGTGGTGCGCGTCAAATTTTGCCTAGTGGATACGAAGCTTTAAAAGGGATTTTTGTTGCCAAAAATGACTTTAATGTGTTTACTGTATTATAATTAACGATTAAGTGCCCGTGTTTCTTAACAAACTATATTATTTCAATGTTAAAATCCCTTTTAAAGTTTCGTTTCGATTCACCTCGTTTGACAGTATAGTCCTGCAGCTCCTTAAAGACTTGCCCCGCCGCTGTAATTTTTTGCTACCTAGTTGTAATTTTTTTCTGCAACCTGTCTTCAAAGATAATATTATCACCTTCAAAAACCAGATCCTAGCATTTTACTTATAGATTCTGAATATGAGTAGATAAGCATTCGGGCAAAGTAAACAACTGATAGTAATATTTGACAAAGTAAACAACTGATAGTGATATTTGACAAATACGTATCAAATTTGTCATCGGCAATTGACTTTGGTCCGCGCAGCATGACTGTCTTTTCTTTCCACAAATTTGTCATCGGCAATTGACTTTGGTCCGCGCAGCATGACTGTCTTTTCTTTCCACAAATTTGTCATCGGCAATTGACTTTGGTCCGCGCAGCATGACTGTCTTTTCTTTCCACAAATTTGTCATCGGCAATTGACTTTGGTCCGCGCAGCATGACTGTCTTTTCTTTCCACAAATTTGTCATCGGCAATTGACTTTGGTCCGCGCAGCATGACTGTCTTTTCTTTCCACAAATTTGTCATCGGCAATTGACTTTGGTCCGCGCAGCATGACTGTCTTTTCTTTCCACAAATCCCTATCAGTCGTCATCTCTTTACCTAATCACCCATTTTCTATATCTATCTATCCTTCACACTACTTACTTAATAAAAATCTTAAGTTCACTGACAGAGAACGCACTGCCGCTCACGGGCGGCACGGGACGGCAGGGGATCCTTCGGCATCACTGCATGCAAGCGCATACTGACGAGTAACGATGCCGCGGTATCCTTAGGCATGCCGCGACTTCCTTAGGCATTATCATTGAAATTTAAATTTTATACTATTAAGTTATATTCCTATTTGTCGCTTAAAAATCCCTTGCCGTGCCGCCAGTGGGCGCAGACCCTAAAAAACAAGGCCCTAAATCGCTGGGCCTAGAAACAAAATCTTTGCGCAAGCGCAACTTGCGAGCACTTGTGCAACAAAGGATTAGAGCTAAAACTTATGGATGAAAATGAAAGTTAAAGCTAAAACTCCTAAAAAAAAACGAAGCTGAGCACTAAGGAAGGATTTTTGAAAATTCCCCATTCATCATTATCATCATCAGCCTACAGCAGTCCACTGCTGGACATAGGCCTCTCCAATTGCACGCCATTTAGCTCGATTTTCGGCAACTCTCATCCAGCTGCTACCAGCCACCCTGCGAAGATCGTCGCTCCACGTAGCCTGAGGGCGTCCTACCTTACGTTTGCCGATTCGCGGTCTCCACTCAAGAACACGTCCCAAACGGCCATCGGATTATCGTTATCGTCATTCCCCATTCCTATTAATATTCACCAAAAAGTTATGTCATAAACCAATATCACAGATATGAAAAAAACCATCACAAGCCTAATATTCTCAAACATAAAAACTTAAGAAAACTCAATAACTAGTTTGACAAACTCACCGACAACGCAATAGTGTTGTAGTGTTAAGCGCTGCGGTTTTCGCAACAGAGCAGGTTCGAGTCCCGTTAGCGAGAAAGTGACAGAACGTGATCGAGGCGTTTCCTTATCTTCACGCTTCGACGTTGAGGTGACGACAGATGCGTCAATTGGGTCAGTTTTGAACAGACTGGTAGATGTTTAAGAATTGAAATTCACAACTGTATGCAAATGTCTTTGAGCTGAAAGAGGTATACGGTTCAATGAATATTTTGCAAAGTAAGTACTGTAAAGATTGGTAAAGGGACATTACATCATGCAGGCTGGCAGAAACATGATTATCAGTCCATATTGACTGAACTGTGGTAGGTATTGGTTACATTGGAAAATAAATAATAAATGATTTTATTTCTGTAAGTAGGTTTGTAAAAACACTTTTACACGCAATCATATTTTAAAAACTAGATGAGCTCGGCGTTTCTTATCTGACTACTCTGAGAAGAAAGGCCGAAACAACCTCAGAGGTCTTATAGAATTGAATCATGACGTCCTAAGTACATTTTGTTCACAAAAGAACTACGATTATTTTCGTTTAGTTTCATAGACATGCCTTGCCTTGGCGGCCATGTTGTTCCGGCAGCTACTTTAAGGATTATTCCACGAATTATAAAAATTATGAAGACAGGTTTAAACAAAGCCAAAGAAGCTTTATAGAATCTAAATATGCACTCAAAAGTTACAATTACCATAAATTCTCATTAAAAAAAGCTAACGGCATAACATAACATCACACCTGCAATCCCCGAAGGGTACGGCAGAGCTGTACCTATAGTACACCCACATTTTGCCAGTTATGTTTAAGTCCCATATAATAGGGGATGAGCCTTTTGCCATCAATTGGACACAAAATCCAGACCACGGGCTGCGACTGAGAAATTCTTAAGGAAAAAACCCAATAAATTTTTGCCTGACCGAAGAATCGAATCCAGGACCTCATGCTCAGCAATAGCGCTTGCGACCACTAGGCCAGGAAGGCAGTTGGTAACAGCATAATCCCTGAGCATTACCGCAGAACCTGCGGGGTAATGGATTTCATTTTGACAGTTCAACAACATTCATTGCGTTATTTAAGTTGTTGAGCCGACAAATGTTTCGAACACATGAAGCAATGTATTAGCAATAGGCTTCAAAATTGTTCAGATTGTGATAGATAACGTGTTACGTAATACGAGGTCAGATGGGCACCTGTGTGCAGTGCAAGTATTGTTGCCAGGTGTCTCCAGAAGATGGCATAATAGATAATTGTAGTGTTGATAATTTGTGTTGTATTATTGTTGTTGTTTCTAGTTGTACAAGTTTATCTTATTTAATTATACTAACATAGTTGTAAGTAATACTAAGAAATTATGGGTAATGTGCCTGAATTAAAGATGAATAAATAAAATAAATAATGTTATTTATTACTTAAAGGCTACCGCAGACAGCCGCGACGCGACAGCGCGACACAAAGAGGCCGGTCGTCGCGCGACGAGCGGTGCTTTTGTGTCGCGTCTGTTTGTAGGAGCCTTGATGCAGCAAACTTTTTAAAACGATCACTTTCTTCAATCGAAAGACGTAATCACAGCCCTATACAGACTCAGCCATAAAAACTGAACACACTATAGTTATAAAATAAAAATGGCGGAAAGGAAACTCATGTTCATGTCGATGCGGTAAAAATTAATGGTCAGCTGTTATGTAAATATTAAACGTATTGAAGCAACTTCGACACGGTATTTAATTACTTTCGAATGTTTGGTCATTCATCTTTTAAATTAATAGCTAAGAACAAGTTTCCCTTAGTTTGCTATTACAAATTCTTTCACACGATTTGAGTACGCGTAGTAAACTGTGTGATTGTTGGATGTTTACAGTAGGTAAAAGTGGTTACTTAGTTTGCGTTCACTAATTTCTATTAGGTACTTCAATATCTATTTGTGGAAGGCACGCCACTCGCGTTTTCTTTTTTCTATTGTGTAAACTGTCGGTTTTTTTTTCTTTTTTACATAATACCCCGTCTGTAACCCCCGAAGGATTAGGCATAGACGTACCTGTAGTAAGTACCCACATTTCGCCAGATATGTTTAAGTCCCATGTAATAAGGGGCCACCGTATTGACTCCGGGTAGCTACTGACCGTTCCTAAATTTTCCTTTTATTCCAAAGAAACATATCGATATGTGTATGTTTGGCCCTTGTTTTATGTTTCCACAGGTAAGAACTACAAAACGGATCAAATTTTCCATCAGCAATATCATCAAGAAGTTGGTACCTACTTGATTTAAAGGCTCCCGCAGACAGGCGCGAAACGACAGCGCGACGCGACTCTTATAGAAGAATTTCCATGAAGTTTTCATAGAAATTGTTCGAGTAGAGTCGCGTCGCGCCTGTGAGCCTTAAGGAATTTAAACGGTAGGTACTAGACACTGTTAATTTAAGACTCTTTTGAATTGGATAAAATATTCTATAGATTATAATATCTTAATTATTATTCAGCAAAAACTCTAATTCCGAGGATGCAGTAACGAAATTCTCGGCAGGGTCAAAGTCAAGAATGTTATCAAGGACATAAATTGCATAATTTGAACATGATACAATTTAACGAAAACACGGATTAAGTAGACAACAAATTTTTTGTATAATCTTACGATAAAATTATAAAAAATATCTGAATTGGAAATGTGAATTATAAGTTTAAAACAATCATTGAAGGATATTTTTGGAACCATAATTTTGTTTATTTCTTCCCTGTTCTGACTACCTAGTATCAAAAGAAACCAAAGAATAAGGTTTCCTTGGTTCTAGTACCTTTAGAATCTCAAAATTATCGCTTTCCTGAGCAAAAATGAAAGTTTTATTTGCATTTAAAATAAGAGACAGTTGGAAAAAAAATATAATAATAATATTACTTTTCCATGATTTAGAAAAGTAATGAGGTGGTATCCCTAAGGATTTTACGACACTCCTGATATCCTCATTTACAGTGTCATACAGTAGTAGTATGTTTGTCTAATCTATTACAAGTATACACACAATTAAGGCTCCTTCAAACAGGCGCCACCTGTCGTGCTACGAGCGATGCCTTTGTGTCGCGTGCGATTCGCGTCGCGTGTCACACCTGTTTACATTGATAGATTTGAAGGAGCCTTTATTCGTTTTTTTTCCACTCTATCGCACAAACTACATGCTAACTTTTGCCCCGTCTAATGATGACTAATATCATCGTAATTCGTAATCATTGTCTTCGTCTTAAACTGACACACTAAACAATTCCCAGACTATCAGACTATAGTGGATTGTGACAAGGAAAACATCGACCTTATAATTCTATAGTGAGCTGTTAACAATGCGGTTCAAAACTGTGGCGGCCGCACCGCTAGATTGATTAGTCTTTGTACGGGTGTCAACAACCGTATTGCTAATGTATCTATCACTTATAGTTTTATCATCATTGCATAAAAAAAGAAAAGTCTTGACTCGTCACTCACTAGCTCACTTACTCACCCACCCACTCACTCACTCACTACACACTCACCCATCAACTCCCAGCCCGAACCCTAGGACTTAAAAAGCCCTTTATGATTTTGACAAGGAATAAGGCCGGATTTTTGGAAATCCCCGCGGGTTAGTAATATAAGGCGGACGAAGTCGCTGGCTAAGTGCTAGTTTTTGTATAAAAACATTAACATTGACATGTGCCATGTAAGAGTTTTTTGTCTTATTGTTACGTTAGTGAAATTTTTGCACTAACTGGCCAGCCACCGGCTTTATCATCTTCAAATCAGTTCTATTACACCAAATATTGTATTGTCATCCGAACTACATGGCCGTGCCAAATTTCAATTCGATCTGATGATGGGAAGTTGGTGAAAAATGGATTACGAGTTTTTAACCTTTATGTAGTTTAGCTAAAGTGGAAGTTATTTTAAAATGCATAGCAAATAGCGTGATAGTTTATAGCCTACAGATTGACCAGACTTATAGGGAATATCTATGCAAAAATTGTACAAAACCTATCCGGTAGTATTTCCGTGATGCTGGAACATACATTCAGACAAACAGATAAACAGACAAAACATAAAAAAAAAAAAATTTCGACATTAGAATCGTTCCCAGACCTCGCAAAAATTACGTTAAAAAAAAATGTACAGTTTTGACTTCGGTACGATTTTATTATAACTATGTATATATAAACCTTTGGGAATAAATTCACTAAATGACACTCAAAACCGTATCAAAATCCGTTGCGGAGTTTAGAAGAACATCGCGGTCACACAAACAGACTCGAAAACCAACTTTAATTTATACGCTACGGCCTACGACCTACAGTGTTCATATAGTTTCCTATGGTTAACATTATTGGATTATCATCAAAAAACGAAGGTACAATTTTCCTTTTGAAAAACAAAACTCAAGTCCGCCAACCCTAACTGTCGATTGACAACCCACTCCGTTATCATAACTAATTATGGTACAAAAGATACGCACTTCTGTTTTATGGGACAGAACAGAATAGCTATACATAGATATGCTAATAACACACTTACACACAAGTACTAACTGTACCACTGTAGTAGCTGAACAACCTCTGATTTGCCAGATTAATTGCGTATGACAAGGTCTTATTGCAGGCCATTTGTTTTTATGCGCCTTTTCATTTTGAGTAATGGATACCTACAATTTTTTGCAGTAATCGCCCTCTCTCCAAGATTGATAGCCATAAGAATTGTCGACTCGTTTTTGGATGCGAGTTTTCTTTAGGTGGTCATTAGATTATAACTGTTTTAAATCAACACTTCTTTCTTGAATATTTTTGTGAGAGACGTATCAAAGATAACATAAATATTAACATAACATAACATCACGCCTGTATTCCCCGAAAGGTTAGGCAGAGGTGTACCCATAGTACACCACATTTCGCCAGTTATGTTTAAGTCCCATGTAATAGGGGGCGAGCCTATTGCCATCAACCGGGCACAAATCCAGACTCCGGGCTCCTACTGAGAAATTCGAGATGGAAAAACTCAATAACACTTTGCCCGACCCGGGAATCGAACCCGAGACCTCATGCTCAGCAGTAGCGCTTGCGACCACTAGACCAACGAGGCAATCAAATATTAAACGTAGTGCTATTCAATATATTATCACTCTTGTCAATAAACTGAAAACAGCAAGAACTGAAAAGCTGTACCACATTATGTACGGTATTTTTGTAAATACTTCAGTAGTTCAGTACCTATTAAAAAAACCTACAATATGATGTTATTTAAAGTTAAATGGGTAAGATAATTTATGAGAAGAATGATGATCACATATCTAACCTTCGCCGTCCAATCATTACCTGTATAAGATTGACCTCAAGTTATTAGGAAACAATAACTTCGAGGACAAGCCTACGCTTCGAATACCTACTATTAAACGAAACTAGTTATATTTATTATAGTTATAAACATTCCTATCTTGTCTTCGAACAGAGTGTCATCGAAAGCAGTGGTGGCTGAGTGGTATCGGACGCGACTTACGAGTTATAGGTCATAGGTTCGAACCCTGACAGGCGCTTTACTTTGTGTAAATTATTTTATCACCACTGCTCTCAAAACGGTAAAGGAAATCATCGTGAGGAAACCGGCATGTCCTAGAACCAAAAATTCGAAGAGATGTGACATGCACCAACCCGCACTGCGCCCGCGTGCTGGATTACAGCCCACTCCCTCTCACAGAGAGGATGCCTGTGTCCCAGCAGTGAAAGCGCTATAAGCTGATTAGGTTTATGCAATGTTCTACTGGGAAACTATTGAACATTTCCGCGTTTTAAAGTTAGTGCTAATTACATAACCTAAATAATCAGCCTATAGTGTTCCCACTGCTGGGATACAGGCCTCCTCTCTTCGAGAGTGAATGGGCTGTAATCTACCACGGCCCAGTGCGGGTTGGTACATGGTCTTCTGTGAGAGGGAGTGAGCCATAATCCACCACGCGGTCCAGTGCGGGTTAGTGGATGTCACATGTACTCGAATTGTTGGTTCTAGGACATGCGAGTTCCCTCACGATGTTATCCTTCACCGTTTTGAGAGCAGTGGTGATGAAATAACTTACACAATGTAAATTGCCCGGCTGGTTTTGAACCCACGACCTAAGACGCGTAGTAAAACAAGTTACCCAACGTTGCACTCGCAGAGCTAGTTTTCTGGTTTTACCAAAGACGAAAATGAAGATTGGCACAAAAAAAAAAATTTAAAGGCACTCAATTATACAAAAGTATACCCTCATGTTTAATAATAGTTTTAAGGTTTTAAGTCTTAAAGTCTTAAATGAATAGGTTACTTCTAGCCAAGTGAGTACCATCATTGACCGAATCATTGCTTATCATCAGGTGATAACTGCCAGCCGAAAGTCTATCTAATATAGAGAAAAAGTTAAATTAAAAATGAAAAATCTCCGACACAAACAAAACCCCCTAAAAACGGCTGAAAAGATTTTCTTCATTCTTTGTAAACTAAGAACACACTCGATCAAGTCCCTTAACAAACAAAAATCTAAATCGGCTCAGCCGTTTGGGAGCCACGATGCCGCAGACAGACACTCAGATACACATGTTAAACTTATAATACCCCTGTTTTTTCAGTCGGGGGTTAAAAAAATACACTCATTCACTGCATTCAAGACTCAATTAGCTGAATATTTAATGGCAAATAACACCCCCATGTACGTATCATAAATTTATAACTGATGCAGTGTCGATTATAACGAACTTCATATTTATAACTTAGCTTAGAAACATTGCTCTTGCATTGTCTTTTTTCAGAATAATTATATTTAAACCTAAATCGGGGCCGCTACCACAGGGCGAACACTAGTCCCAGTACAACTGCTGCATTAGAAGATTGTGTTATGTTTTGTATACAGGAAGAAATTTTAACTAGTGCGCAAACTGTGGCCATGAATTCAGCATAATTATGAGTCCAGACCATAGTTCCCAACGGGGGCGGTATCGCCCCCTACTGGGCGCTGGAGCTTTTAATGGAGCGGTAAGTAGAGAGAGAGAGAGTTAATTTTTATTTTGTGATTATTAATAGATAATAGACCAGACATATAAAATTGGTATAATTAACTATTATGTAAAGGGAGGAATTTTTGAAATGAAAACATCTTTAGGCGCGTTGAGCGCTTTCCATGAGCTATTATGTACTTTTTGGGTGAACAAAAAGCGTGAAACTCGCGTCATCGTCACCGCACGCTTCGACGATACAATTCGATTTTTCTTGTATATGGTGCGGTAGTCCATAATAGGTTGAGAACAACCGACCAAAAATTTATATAAATTTTTGGTCTGGTTGTGCAAAAAAAATATTGCTGTTCCATACATTTTGACCGCGTAGGTATTGCACTTTTCTATGAAACAGCTGTTTTATTTTTTTGATAACCGACTAAAAATTTCTTTGCTAAGTGGTCTAGAATCATAATTATGTTGAATTCATGGCCACAGTTTGTGCACTGGTTAAAAGTTCATCCTGTATGTGTATTCCTCGACACCGCTCGACAATTACCGCGCGTCGGCCGAGCGCGACCGACGGCAAAACAATAGCTTGTTAGTTTGCTAATAACTCTCGATGCCTCACAATTATGTGTGAACAATGACCTGTTTACTGTTATATATGTATTTGTTTTTGTTGAGCAGTTTGAAATGGTATAGTAAATAAGTGGTAAGAGTTTAGCAGGTCGTAAGCAGAAGGTCGAAATTGTATGATTGACAACAACCATTTAGCTTTCTTGGAGGGGATAATAGAATAGAATAGCCTTAATTTCCACCAATTTACACAAAGGTTAATACTATGCCAAAATCGTTCTTTAAAATTGCATAAATCACTAAGGAATACTAAACCAAACACATAACATAAATGATATGTATGAAGTGGTTATACGCGCTCCGCAAGTGGCACTTCAAAACTTGGCTAATAATTAGCCAAGTTTTTTTCGTCTTGTCTCTTTTTCGCTCCCAATAAGTACCTACGACATACCGTCCTACTTCCACGTGTCTTCTAATAATGTGACATTGTGCCGTTTTTTAAGACCGAATGTGGGGTAGGTAACCTATCTACCTCTTTTTACTTATAATATCATTGAGTAACATCATCATCATTTCCCTGCCCTTGTCCCATGCTACTTAGGGTTGACGCAACACCATTCCATTCTTCCATTCTCCTGTCAACCTTCCTCACACAATCCATCCATCTCATGACATCCATGTAACATAAACAGCCTATATTGTATCTACTGCTGGAACTCAGGACTCCTTTCTATGAGAGGGAGTGGGTCGTAATCCACTATAGAACCCGGAGTCAGGTTGATGTCATATGTCTTTGAATTTTTGGTTCTAAGATATGCCGTTTCATATAAAAAACGGTAAAACCATACTAATTGTATGAATGTTCCAAAGTGGTAATATTACTACGATTTGGACATTCAATTGGACTCGTAAGCAAATGGTCGAAATTGAGATATTGACCAAAACCTATAGATAACTTAGTTGGAGCATTTAATCTAATGTTAGAGGGGATAATAGAAATACTAATAACAGGATATGATTAGCCTAAAATGTTCCTATTTCTAGGTCTTAGAACTCCTCTCAGTGACAGAGAGTGGGCAGCGGACCCAGTGCGGGTGGATGTTATACTATGCCTTCGAATTCTTGGTTCTAGGACATGGCAGTTTCGTATAAAACTGTGAAGGCATAACGTTGCATGTTGCAGTATGTGTTAATAAACAAAAGTGAGTAACTTTGTCTGTCTGTTACCTTTTCACGCCTTAAGGATTTCGATGAAATTTGGCACATAGGAAGACCATGACCTGGGTTAGGACATAGGATACTTTTATACCTTTAGTACGTTCCCATAGGACCAAAACTGCACGCGATTGAAGTCGCGGGCATACGATAGTTTATAACATTTAATTACACTATACGTAACAGTTCGAATCCAAAAGTAAACTATGTTATTTCTTTTGTTTTACAGCAAGAACAACGTAAACAGCTGATCAAATAACTCGTGTTTTTCTTTTCTTCATATAATCTAGATCAGCATATTACTTCAGACATTAGCTGGCTCGTAACGAATAACAATTATCACCGGTAATTGTACGTTGGTAAACATCGAGATATGCGCCATTATGAAATGATGAAATACAGCGAAAGTGATAATGATGGAGTAGATGCATCTAGATTTTGTTGCGGGCAATGGACAGTGACGAAACTGAAAGACTAAGCAATGTTTGTGGAAATAATTACTGGAGTGTTTGTTTCGTGATTGCTTGCTATTTTTTAGTAGCATTCAAGCCAACCCACGACTGATGCCCAGTTTATGAGGTCCTCAGTTATAATAAACTAGCTGTTGCCGGTGACTTCGTCAGCGATCCAGGATGAAAAGTAGACCATGTCCGTCTCCAGGCCCCAGGCTGTCAAATTCCATAACGATTGGTAATTGAAAGTAACTGTCTGCCTGCGGTTGCTTTTTCACGCCTGACAAGAATTACTTTTGGATTTATAATATTAGTATGGATAGATAGAATATAAGCTTTATTGTTCACCACAATTGTGAATAGCTATTATGGTTTCGGTAAAAACGGCGCTATCATCGCTGACAGCAATGCCTAAGAGATATATGACCTTTGCATGGACCCGACAATGAATTAAATAGAAGCTATTACTTATTGATTCCTCAAAGTTATCTATTTATGCGAATTCCTTCGTCCAGTGTGCAGAAACTCAATGTGTCAAAATATTGAACCAACAGTTATCGAATAGTTACACTCTGGTTTTGAATGTCTCAGAAACTGAGTATAAGAGAGCCAAATGACGTGAAATAAGTACCTCGTTGCTTACCCACTTTACAGCTACTAATTAGACCATCTATCAATTAAGTCCTATCAATAATAACTATCTTATTAACTCCCCTCTTCAATCAACTACCCATTAAAGAAGAAACTGTACAAGTAATACAACCTAGGAACATTGACCCGTCCACCCACCGTGTGACTCCTCACACCACCTTACACATGCAGTTCTTACAACTCTTATTAACAAAGCTATGGGGATCATTTTTGTTTGGATTTCAGTTGGTATAAGGTGGTAATGTTGACAATAGGTGTCTCACGGTGAACCGTGGCCTTTAAGTAAAGTAGTGCAGTGTAACTGTGTTGTATAAAGTTAGTTGATTAAGTTATTTGGTTTATTTTCACGGTTGTTACTTGTGGAAGTTGAATTTGGTTCAAAAAGGGTTATGTATACACAAGCTGTGGGCCCGATGGGGTTACCCATCGGCAAAAACGACGTACAACCATAAAAAAAATCTTCCAGGTGCATTTCATTTAGGTTATGAATATTCAAAAAGCCTTCCTTAGTGCTCACTTTCATTATAAAACGAACTTTTTTGGAAAATTTCATGATTCTAGACCCAGTAGTTTAGGCGGTGCGTTGTATGTCAATTACTGAATGAATTTGAGATTTTCATATATTTTTCTGAATTCACAAGAATAGGCACATAAATATTTTAAAAAAAATGTTATAAATAAAATAAAAATTCAAGCCACCATATTGTTTTTCATAGAAAAGACTTCAACGCGTTCGCATATATAGTGCTTCCTAAGCACAAATTGATAATCCCATACAAAAATCATGACCATGATGACAAACAAAATCAAAATCATGTTAAAAATCTGTGCTTTTTTCACTTTAAATCAGTCTGTCTATAAGAAATTAGCCGTTGCTGAAAAACTGCTAAAACTGCCAAACAATCGCAGTAGATAAAAAACGTAAACATACTCGTAGCATCTTCAAGTAAAAAAGTGAGTGTATTTTTACTATGAATGCAATGAATATAAAATAATCATCAAGTCAAAGCCACCTTGAATGACTACACAATCTATACATATAATAAAATCGTAGCGAAGTGAAAAGAGCACATTGTTTTTTTTAATGTAATTTTTGCGAGCTCTGGGAACGATTATAATGCCGAAAATATTGTGTTTGTCTGAATGTATGATCCAGAATCACGCAAAAACTACCGGATAGATTTTTGTTAAAAATTTGCATAGATATTCCATATATGCATAGTTATAAATTATTACATTTATGCCATTGGTGATGAGCCATATTGCAATTTGTTCGTATTCTTCTATAGTTTACCGCAAATTGTAAAAAGACAAGCCAAAATATTCCAGATAGTTACAGATTTAACCTTTTAAATAAGTATTATCACGCTCTACCTTTATGAAGCTAAGCAGTCAATCATAACGTAGTATAAGGACGGCTGTTTTAGTCAACTTTCAACAAAGCAAATAGCTTAGCGATTCAACGACTACTTTGCAAACCTATAATCGATTCCCAACAATTGATATTTTTAAATAGTGCTTACCTTTTTACATTTTGTTATACAATTATATTATGATAGTTCGTAAAACGTACACAGAAAAACAAAGTTTAGGCCTCTTCTGTAATCTTTGATGATAATAAAAATAAATATCTATGGTTAAGTGACTGTCGATGAGAAGCCCCGTGTGTTTACAATCTACTGATATATTATTTCAGGGAAAGCTGTTCTTCAGGAATAATCTGTAAGAAAGCATCAGTCAGTGTATCAGTGTTGTGCCATTAAGTAAGGAACGCAGGCGGTCATTAATTCCCATAAAATAAAAAACTTCGTAAGCAATGGGAAATTACTACTGAAGGCTGCGGATGTCGACTTCAGGACGAGCTGCTTCTTCGCTTGCTCCCGCGTCACCAGTCCTGACTCTCTTCATATTTGGCTGTTAAGATCAAAACTACAAACAGGAAATACAGGAAAGTTTAATAAAAATGTGGCTGTTATTTTAGTACCTAAATTGTGGTGTCTTACGACTTCCACGCGAACGAAGTCGTGGGTAGAAGCTAGTCGTTAATATATTACATATACACCGATACTCTAAGTAATTTATGATGCTAAGATGACGTGATTTAAGGAAGACGTGGTAAAAACCATGACACATTAACCTGTATGTCAGACTAAGGAAATACACATTATAAAAATATATTTTATTAAGTTAATTTATGACTCTGATTGAATTAGCAACTGAAGGTTTCAGCGCTCCAAATTTTGCTAAAAAGGAGCAAATTTTTTATCCCTTCGAACTAATAATAGAACTACCCCTAAAAACTCATTTCATTTCATTTAGTTTAAAGGAAACTCACTTAAGTTAGTGCACCAAAGCCAACTTGCACCAAAAATTACTAAATGCGTTTAGCGCTAAACGAGTTTAAAATATTGTTCTGCTTCTGTCAATCGTTGGAGTATGATAGAAACAGGGTGATGTTTTAAATAGGGTTAGTACTAAAAGCATTTAGTCATTTGTGATGCAAGCGGGCCTATGTGTATTTAGTGTTTCGTGAAGGTCGCGTCCTCTATAAATATAATAAACGAGTATTTATAATAACTACTAATGTTCATTGATACCTGTGCTGTGTGCAGGTAAAGTTTTTTGGCATCACGCCTCGCCAAACTTGATGAGGATGACTGATGAGTTATTCTTATTTTGTTATTTAGCGTATTGCAATTTTTGCAATGTCGAAGGTTCATTATGAAATAACTTAAGCTAGCAATGGCAATTGTACTTAAGTATTCATATGACATTGGCAAGTTTTGCCTAGCAGTGAATAAGTAAGGGGAATATCTCTCAGAATAAAGATTTTATTTATCACAGTAAAATTGTAAATATCATTATTTTCCAAGTTCTTTGGGTCACTTCTGTCTTTTTGTAGTTAGGATTAAAAACAGTTGCCATGGTGACTCGAAAGAAAAACAAAAATAAAATCTTGAAAACCAGACAACTATTAACTTGTTTTAATGATTCCCTGGCTTTTCAGGCCAATGAAAGCATATGTATGAACGTGGACGAGGCAAAATGAGTGTGTAGGGATCGTGGTGGGTGGCGTACTGTCGTTTCTGCCTACCCCTATGAGAAAAAGGCGTGAATTTATGTATGTGAAGTCATAGGGCCGATTGGGCGCAAGACATTTTTAATTAAAAAGGTTATTATAAAACCCATGTCCCTGCCTACCCCCTAATCTTCCCAGTACATAATTATAGTTCAATAAACTACAGTTGGGTTGCGTTAGCGACAAGTCGCAACTGGTTTGACTGCTGACGACTAATCTATGTTACAGCACAGAAATTGCGACACGCGACCGACTGTATGCGAACGATCTTCGCGGTTTAATGCGTGCGGAGTCAGAAGAGATTCTGGCTGAAAGAACCTTTGGTTTCTGCCGCGGTGAAGAAGCATTGCAGGCTAATTACGCCCATTACAGGCAAAAGATGGATGGATTGTGTGAGGAATTATATGAAAGAAAATGAAGTGGAGAATAGAAGAAGAAAATGTATTTTGCGCACACCCCAAGTAACATGAAACAAGGGCAGGAAAAAGAATACAGGCTAATTATGGCAATTCAGCTGCTGCGACAAGCTTCTACCAGTCACAGTCAATCTTATGACGTTTGATAAGATTGATCGATGCACTATAGCAGTATTCGTGAGCTTTGGCGGCACATTTTAACCATTTCTCTATTCCGTAACCACAATCCCGTAATTCATACTTACACAACACAACACAATCAGCCTATAATGTTCCCACTGCTGGGACACAGGCCTCCTCTCAGTGAAGAGTGGGCCGTTATCCACCACGCGGACCCAGTGCGGGTTGGTATTGGTAGACGTCACATGTCTTAAAATTTTTGGTTCTAAGATATGCCGGTTTCCGCACGATGTTTTCCTTCACCGTTTTGAGAGCAGTGGTGATGAAATAATTTACACAAAGTAAAGCGCCTGTCTGGATTCGACCCCTAAGTCGCGGCCGTTACCACTGGGCCACCACTGCTCCAATTCATACTTAATATTATACCTTCTAAAGTAACTCTGTCTGTCTGTTACCTTTTCACGCTATAACAGCTGAATAGAATTCGATGGAATTTGGGACACAGGTAGACCATGATCTGGGTTACAATATAGGATAGTTTTTATCCCGGTAGCACGTTCCCGTGGGATAATTTCCGACCTACACGCGGCGTATCCGCGAGCAGAATAGTAATAAATAAAGCTACTAAAAATATATTTAATGTGATTGTTGACTGAAGAATATTGTGTCTGATTCGCAAACACTGAAGCCGTGTTCAGAGGACTGAGAGGGTTTATCATGATCATGATTTAGACCCCGATGTTTCGGGTACCTGTTGATCATCATGAACGAAAAAGAAAGATACAATTTGACCCAGCGCAGCGGGGTAATCACGTAACACACTGACAGTAGGAATGGCTTCCATTTTGACAGTTCAACAACATTCACTACGTTATTTACGTTGTTGAGCAGACAAACTTTTCGAACATATGAAGCAATGTATTAGTAATAGGCTTCAAAATAATTCAGATTCTGATAAGGTTGCAAGTTATGATGAATTACAAAATCTTGAAAGGTTTTGAGACATCGCTTTTATTACTCATATTTTATACTATACGTATAACACTTTCTATCATCCCCATACCACTACTAAGCAATAATTTTCCTCTAGTACCTATACATATTAGTTAAAGTTATTAAGAATTTTCTACTGGTTTAAAATTCAATGCAGTTTCTAACAGACATTTTATAACGAAATCACACTAATTAGGTGACTAAGAGAACGATGCATATATATAAGAATAAGTATCTATTAAAATGCTGTTAGAAGGCTCAGAATAGTTATTACTGCTTGTTTTAATTAATCACAGCTTTTTATAAGAACTGGATTATTCTAGACTGCCTCATTGGCAGAAATTCACAGAAACACAACGATATTTTAAAGGTTAATTATTTTCCAGGCGACTAGCAACTTAAAGGGAGACTATTTGCTAGTAAAAAAATTACTTGACAGCGATTAAATATTTTAGCAATAATTATATTAGATGAGCTTCAAAATGCAAGGAATTATAAAAACTAAATAATGGCTACTATTTTAAAGTAGCGAATATATTAAACATGACCAATTGAAATCATAGGCTAGGTACTATAAATAATGACATGGCGACTAATATTGACAGTGGGATAGGATGCAAAAGCGAACTCGGGACTTGGAACATCCTGACTCTGACAGGTTAGGTTAGAAGGTTCCCCTTCGTGTTTATTTTCTTTAAACCAACCAGAAGTAGGAGCCCCGCCAGACGGGGCTCCGTTGACTACGCCTTATTATTATTGCCATTCAGAAATAAGAGGCCTCGCCAAAACAAAAACTCGAAACCAGTTTAAATTAAAACAAGCTAACCACTGATTATTAAGCTGCTATGTTTGCTACCGGCTTTAATTATTTTTGAATCCCAAATTCAGATTAATTTTTCGCAGCGTTAAATTCATGCCTATTTTAAATAGGTAGGTACGTTTAGCCCTAAACGAATTTACAGATTTGTGGTGCAAACGGGCTTAAGTATTTGTCTAACAATGTATCAACATTATAATTATTATAATGATATTGCATTGTATTAAGTACCTATAGATCGCGTGACGCATCGACCTTTGACTCACGATTATTTCACAAATAAATTGTGCAATACACCTTACGTATAACGATGTATGTAATTTGTACGAAGAACTCTGGCCCTTAAAGGCTAGAGAATCTTTAAAGGGAAGCTTAAATTGCATAATTTAGTCTGTAAGGGTTAAGGGAATAGAAAACCCATTACCTTTCACAAAAACGTGTTTATGTTAAATAAAAAAATGAATGAGGTACCGATTCTCTAAATGGGAATATTTAGTTTAATCTTAACAACATTAAGGGGAATATTTAGTATAAATACTAAATTTTGATTTAGCGTAAAGAAAGTTTTAGACGCCAATAAGATATGAAAATATGTGTAAATACGTGTATAACGATACAACGTGGTTATGTATGTTCTTTGGTCTTGACCGATAGATTTCGTAAATACTCATCAATGAAATAACTACACAAGTTTATGTTACAACATCGTTTTAAAATACCGGTATCTTATATATGTATCTCATTATATTTTCGCCATTAAGAAAGGTGATGCAGTTCTTCGAATACATAACATTTTATATTTTATGTGAAAATAATCGTTCGACAAGCAAAACATGTCGCAGGAAAATCGATCTTATGTGAGAAAAAATCGAACACACTTCTTTCGAAGGATTGCTGTCCAGACTTTGGCACGCTAACTTTTGCGAACTCTTGTACAAAAAATAAGGGTTTCATCGACGTAAATATTTATTGCCGATACCTAGTTACACTTTTTATCAGCAATCGTGATGCTCATATTTTATTTTGACATAGTTATTGGCTTCTAGAAAAACAGTTCAATTATTTTTAAATGACTGCATCGAAGGTCATTTCAATGACACCTTGATATATGATGCTTATGACGACTGAAAAAGACAACCTTTTCTTATACATTAAAATTATATAATATTTGATTTTGAGGAAAGTTTTCAAATGTACCTAAGCTATTCTTCACTGGCTGTTCGTACCAATTTCGCTTTTTTTAATGAAAATTTATAAAGCCCTAAATGACACTGGCAATAAAGATTGCCCATTCAAAGAAATACTAGCCAAGTAATGATTTCATACACTACGTACAGAAATGATTTTGCAAGCAATCGCTCTTGACACGATAATTACATATACACACATACTCAACACACCCGTACATACATACATACACTGATGACGTAATAACTCGGGATACTGCCAAGTCCGACCCTTTGTTAGCGAATCCACTTAATTATACGTATAGAGAAAGCTGTAGCCGCTCATTTTATCATCTTGACCCTACTATTTATGGATTTCAATGGCCCATGATGAATATATTTATAAACGCAGGGTTAAGGAATCATTAAGAATAATGGAAAAGATGCCGGAAATCGGACTTATTACTCGTAACACCTGGGTTTGAGTCCCGACTACTGACAGTACCGGTTGTCGTGGAATGCGGACCTTAATGTGCCTTCCTTGAAGCGCCCGCTCTGTAACACTCTTTAAAGACAGCCCTATGCCTTCCGTTCGTAAGGAATTTATCGGTAGGATAAGAAAATATTGGAAAATAGATTCTAAAGAAGCTCACCTCGGGTGGAGCTGCAAACTTCAGGTTGGCGAGAGAGCCGTGTGACCTGCTGCGGTGCTCCTGTCGGATGCTGTACGAAAAGGCGCGCTCGTTAAGGTGTCCCTTCTTCCTGTAGATGCCGCCTGCGTCCTCCACGGCCTCTAGCCCCGTCATGCTCTGCGCAGCCTTCATCGCCGGAGGGGGAGGAGGCTTCGAACGTCGCGGGTCTACCGTGGCGTACTGCAGGCGACCCCGACCGGGGCCCGGCGGACCTGGCAGACCCGGCGGGAAGGGCCCCGCAGCCAGCGCGGCCGGCACGCGCCCGCGGTGGCCCAGCGTGGCCGGGCGCGCGTGGGGCAGCGTAGCCGCTGGGTGGGCCACCAGCACCATGGGGTGCGCGGCTGCCCAAGCCGGAGGCGCACGCCCCAGTGACCGCCCGTTCATCACAGGCGCCGGTCCAGCGTACAACTCATCAGCTGATGCCGAAGACTTCTTTTTCGTCTTCTTTGCAGTAGCAGTCTTCTTCTTCGGCTCTTCAGGCGGCGGTGGTGGCGGCGGGACGGACGCTGGCCGTGCTATCTGTCGGGGGCGCGGCGCGCGCGCGGGGTGCGGGATATCGTCGCTGGCGTCGTCGCGCTCAGTCTCTCCGACCCACACCTTGTGGTTCTCGTCTCCGTCGTACACCTCGAGCTCCTCATCCTGGTCGGGAGGCAGGTGCGAGGGCGAGCGCTCCGCCTCCAGCCGCTTGGCGTATGAGCTATCCGCGTACGCGTGGAAGCAGCAGCGCACGAGCGCGTTGGCCGCGGCCTCGCGCCGGCAGATGAACGCGTGACACTCCAGCACCTTGATGCCCTGCGTGCGGCGCAGCACGGCCGCGAACAGCGGCGGGCGGCGCGGCGCGGGCGCGCGGGCGAAGGGCGAGTCCAGCGGCAGGAACCGCGGCGCGCCCTCCACGGTAACCCGGCGCACCGCGGCGCAGTAGTGCAGGCTCGAGATCGGGAAGAAGCGCGCCACTCGCGAGCCGCTCTCGTCGATGTTCTCGAGTAGGATGCCGTTCGACCACACCGAAAGCCACGAGTCGATGCCACCGCTCGTCGCTCCCTTTTCCGGATACA
This sequence comes from Griposia aprilina, assembly GCA_916610205.1. NCBI lineage: Eukaryota > Metazoa > Arthropoda > Insecta > Lepidoptera > Noctuidae > Griposia > Griposia aprilina. Next base: position 2,524,868 of record OU744300.1, on the reverse strand, counting down.
ACTCGCGCAGCGGTTCCTGGATGCCTTGCAGTCCATCCTTGCTCTGCTGCGGCACTGCGGAGCCGAGGTAGAGCACGCGGCACCGACATATCGGCGTCGACTCCATTTCGTCACTGCACTATCACAACATGACACTGAATCACTTGAAAACACAAATATGTAGCGGATCGGTCGCTCGCGGAGGTGTACGTGCTGGCCGCGAGGCGGGCGCGGGTCTGAGTGAGCGGAATTCAAGATGGCGGGCGCGGGGGCGCGGGCGCGCGGGGCCCCGGCGCCGAGGGGGGGCGGGCCGTACCTGCGCGCACGCACCTGCGAAGACGGCTCTACGGACGGGTACGGGTAGGTACATGAGTGCCGATGAACCGGCATTGTGTCAAACGAATCGTCGCGAATTTGGCCGCGTTTCTCTCCACGTCATCAGCCGCGACGTGATGGAATGCCAGACTTTTGTCCTGTTACAGTGAAATCTGAAGGTCGATCGATATTTAGATATTTCCCAGCGGATACGTTCTCTCTGGACGTCCGTTTGTTGTGAATAACAAGTTGCAGTCGGTTGCAGTTTTCCATTGCGCCTTAATTGAGTCATTGTTTGGGTAATGTTTCTTCACTTCGCTAATGGGTCGAAGTCGAAATATTTCGTGTGTGAACGTCTGCAAATAATGAAGTATGCAGATATTTGTAACTTGCGGAGAACAATGACGTTATCTCTTTATTAGATGTACAATTAGGATCACACACAGTTATTAAAATTATTTTCTGTTGTTAATTTAATAAAGCTTGTTTTTATGTACGAAAAAAGGTTAGGAAAAATTCCTTTATCTTAGATTCTTACGTAGATCTCATAAAAAATAAGGTCCTCTAAGTTTTTGTATCGTGTTGCAAATTATAGTCAATGTGGGTATAAAAAAGGGCATCCTTTACAAACCGTGGGTGTCGGCGGTATTCTAATAAAAGGTGACTAATTAATTACATGTAGATGATGAGCAGTAGCGTCTACATGTGCCTCCTACAATGATCCTCGTATTAATATTTGAAAGGCAGTCTTCCCACCGCTTTCGCAAAATGATGTCAATTTACCTCCCCTAAGATTAGCCAACTATGCGATTAGCAATTTAAGCCTTTTATGCGTCTAAAAATATAAATAGTTACACTGACGTTAATCGAGAAGGAATGGATTAGCTGTTTAGAGGCACTGGGAGTGCAATCTCGATCATGAGTCTTTTTTCGCCACTTAATCTCGTGGAAGACAATCTCGTTCTTGAAATCTCGTTCAACGTTATTGATCGAGATTAAGAACTAGATTACGAGACAGCACGCGCGACTTAGCACACTATGCCTAATTACCCGAATGCGCCAGGAGGGTTATGTTTTTGTGTGTGAATGTCGAATTCACTTCTAACACCACTTGAGTTTAGTTTTGAAATTGGAGAACATTTACGCCGTCTTTGTAGTGTGCAAACAACTATTTATATCATATTTATTTATTAGCCTTGTTATTTGTAGGATAAAGTATTTTAAAGCCCTATTACCGGTTTATCGTAATGAGTTTAACAACACTATTGCGGCCCGTAACATAGCTAACTTCACGTGTAACAAAATAATCGCGGGACAATTCCAATTTCAATCCAATGTTGACAATATTGTTTTCAAGAGTACCGAATCACGTGACTGCAAAATTAAACTGATTGACTCACTGACTGACTTTTCTGACTGATTGTACTGATCTGATAATAAATGATAATAGGTCTTTACCTATGAAATTGCCGTTTTGTATGAAAAAATTTAAACGAATTTTTTTCATGAATTTTTTATTTGTATTAATCGAAGTAATCACCCATGCAATCAATGCATCTTTGCCATCGCAGTGGCAGTTTATTGATGCCCTTCTTAAAGAAATCAGCTGGACGGGAGGCAACAAATTCTTCAAAGGCATTTTGTACTGCCTCTCGGGTATTAAATTTTTTTCCCGCCAAGAAGTTATCCAAATTCTGGAAAAAGTAGTAGTCTGTAGGCGCAAGGTCTGGTGAGTAGGGCGGATGACGGAGAGCTTCCAACCCCAGTTCTTGCAACTTGGAGACCGTCTGCTGTGCAGTATGAGGTCGAGCGTTGTCGTGCAGGAGCAGCGGAGACGAGCGATTGACCAATGCTGGTTGGAGATGCGCCAGCTTCTCCATCATTGTGTTCAGTTCTTCACAGTACACATCTGCAGTAATGCTCACCCCGTTTGGTAAGAAGCTGTGATGAATCACACCGGCGCTAGACCACCAAACAGTGACCATCACTTTTCTAGGGGTAAGTTTTCGTTTAGGGCATTGTTTAGGTGCTGAACCAGGATCCAACCAACTTGCTGAGCGCTTACGGTTATCAAACAGAATCCATTTTTCATCGCAGGTAACAATGCGGTTCAAAATTCCTTCATTTGTGTGTCTGTTGAGCAGTGCAAGGCACGTCTCGACGCGTACTTCGCGCTGGCGATCATTGAGTTCGTGGGGCACCCATTTGTCAAGCTTTTTTACCTTGCCAATTTGACGCAAATGGACCAATATTGTTTTGACGCTAACGTCGAAAGCTGCTGCTAATTCAGCCGTAGATTGTGTATCATCAGCTTCCACAATCGCCTTTAATTCGTCATTGTCGACCAAAGTCTTCGGACGACCGCGAGGTTCATTTTTCAGGTCGAAATTTCCAGAACGGAAGCGAGCAAACCAATAACAGGTGGTGCGTTGGTTTGTAGTGTTAGCTCCGTAAACGTCGTTGATGTTGCGTGCCGCTTGTGCCGCGTTGCTGCCACGACGGTACTCATATTCCATAATTACTCGAATTTTTAACGTATCCATGATGACGAAAAAGATTGAAATGCGATGAAAATGTAACACTAATCAATAAAGAAATGACTACTTTTAGAAAAAAAAAACCATGTTTTTAAAATAAAATTAATTTGAAATTAGAATTCTTAGCCAAACAAAAATTATTTTGATTTGAAATGGCCAGTACTGCAGAACGGCAATTTCATAGGTAAAGACCTAATATTATTATTAACATTGGAATCGGATTGGCTTTAGATTGGAATAAAAATTAGTTTGAAGAGTAAGCCCGCTGAACGGCTTGATGGATTTTAGCTTGAGAGGTGTCGTTAGATTCGTATTTACTGTGAGAGTGACACTGAGTATATCAAAATAATAAAATAAAAACCAGTAATTAAAAAAAAAAAAAAAACCCGACTGCGTTTCTGTGTAATTTGGAAATGTAAAAACCCTAAAACAAGAAAGTCGGCATACCCGGTTGCACTTAACTCAAAAATCGCTAAATTTGCTAAGGCAGTGCTTATAAGCGTCAAATCTATATATAAATATTTAACAATATTTTTAAATACAAGAAAAATTGTAGCAGTCGGTACCCATTCTAGAAAGTCAGCCGTCTAAATCTGCAATGTATTATAGGTATGCGCTCTGCATTCACTAAGCCTCTATTTCTAGACTGGGTCCCGACTGCTACAATTTAAATATAATTTTTATTTAATTAATTTATTTTATTTAATTTATTTAATAGTATATGAAAAATAATATATACTTTAATATATAATAAAGTATATTATATTTTTCATATTGCACCTACTTAAAATCGAGAAGAGTCGGTCAGTCAAAAAAATGAAGCTAGTTTGCCCATTCCAAAGCGTATTAGGTTCTTACGGAGAAGAACGGGCAAAAACTCCATAGACTCTTTTAAATCCAACTCCAACTCGTTCTTTTTTGTATTTGTGTGTTTTTCTCTGCGTCATGTTTACCGCAAATAAACGTATTTTCTTTCTTTCTTTATCCTCGTAAACTGACTCGTTGGTCTCGTGGTCGCAAACGCGGCTGCTGAGCGTTGGGTCCTGGATTCGATTTCCAGGTCGGGCAGTGTTATTGGGTGTTTCCATTAGAAATTGCTAATAACAGCGACACCAGTGACACCCTCTAGCCTCGGAAAGCAGTTTAAGCCGTTGGTCCCGGCTGTCATTCTGAATCTTTGACAGTCGTTACGGGTAGTCAGAAGGCCAGAAGCCCGAATGTTTGTTAACCAGTAACAATAATAAGCTTGCCAAGGGTTATTGTGTTACCCAGTAACTGGGTTGTGGAAGTCAGATAGGCAGTCGCGCCATGTAAAATAGTGACATTCAGCTGCATTCGGTTAGGCTAGAAACCGAAAACAACATAATGGGGGCAACAATTTTTGTGCTCATCAGTTGGCGCCACTGGCGAGTAAGGTCCTGTCAGTACTTTTAACTAATGTTTTGGATATGTTTACGAAGGCCCTTCCCGGTCCGTCTATCGTCAACGCGAGCATGATTAAAGGCTTGTTGTTTGTTCCAACGCAGTGTTTGAAAGCAAGAGTGAGAACGCGATAACATGGAACGAGATTTGGCGCGACAAGATTTCACAACACTTACCAGGAAATACGTGTTTTTGAAAAAGCCTTAGAAGTTTTTGGAAAAACAAAATGTAATTTAGAATCTCCATTACATATGCGAGGTTTCTATACAAATGTTTTCTTTACTTTTACAATTTATGACTACATTATAAACGGCCAAAGTTCAGGTAAAATTAGTGCAAAAAAGCTATTTATTTCTACAAATTTTGAGTTTAGCAATTTATTTCTACAAATTTTGATTTTTTGCTTGCATAGAAACCTAGACAAAGTGCACAAGATACCTATTAGTTAAAAAAATCAATGAAAGATGAGTTACAACGCCATAATCACGTACGAGCGTTTGTATGAAAAGTATGAAGGGTTGGCCGCTCTTAAGTATACATAAATTCAAATTTATTAAGCACATTTTAAAACGTCAAATGAATATTTAGATTATAATGTACCTAAAATTGCAAGCATGAAGCAGACAAATATTATTCTTTCTTCAAGTGCTACCAAATTAGATCCTAACTTTTTACTTAAAATCTTAAGCCAAAATTAATCAGGAATGGCACAACCATTCCAACAAATTATGAATCAGTTAAAATCCGTGATAAAAATTCCCGCAAACAGTGAACGTTCAGAATTTGACATCTAGAGACCTTACTCTACACTAGCGCCTCTAGCGGCAAACTCAAGCGCGATAGCCCTCATTGGAAAAAGTCTTGGTAGATGATGTATTACGAGGGTCATAGGATCGATTAATCATTTAAGTAGACAAATGGCTACTATGTGATTATAACAACCAACTCTAAAGCGAAACCAAAAGGATTGTAACTTAAAAAAAAAAACATTCGTTTGACGTCAACACTTTATATTTTACAATTAAAAAGTCTATTTACAATATTACACTTCATCACTTACAAAAAGTGTATAATTACTTGCGCAATATGCAACATTATTAGTTATACACTACTTATGACTTAGCATAACTGGTGAAATTAGGGTTTACTGTATGTCTCTGTCTCCTCTTCGAGGGAATTAGGCGTGATGTTATGAAAAACATTGATACTAATATGAATGCCCACTGTGTAAGGTTATTTTTAAAATAACCTTATTAAAAATAAACTAACTTAAATAATATTTTAGACCTTTTATCAAATTAAAAACTAAAATAATATTTTAGTTATTTTTTCAAACATAACATTGTACAGTACAACTATTTTCTTAATGTCCCTCGGGAATCATCGCATTTCCCAATACAAACGAATGGTAATTTCCATGTCCATCAATTATTAGATTTACCTGTAAAATTATTTGCATTCAGAACTTAGTACTTTATTGTTGTTTGACGTAACAACCAATAAAGTACGTAGTTGTTTCAAAAATGCAAAGTTAAAGAAATCTAAAAAAAATACCTTTTACTGTTATCTATGTATTTATTTACGATAAAGCAGAGATACTCAACATTCGGCAATAATCTGTTTGCAATATTAGAATGAAGCTGTGAATGTTTAAATTGACTGATTCTATTTAGGTCCTGTACCACTTGCGGTCGCTATAAATTACTTTGATATAGCTCGAAAAGGTTGAGTATCTCTGACCTAAGAATACGCTAGGGACTTCAATACGACAATAAATAAATCAATGCTTAGATAGTGACGTTCCCAGTCTTCAAACAAAAATTTAATCAAATACTTAATATCCAATTAGCCACTAAGTATAGCTAGGCGGCTGATTGGCAGAGCCCATAGTCGGTCCATTACTACTGCTGAGTTTACACTGTTTGAATTTTTATTTAATTTTTTATCTCGTTATTTGGATTAAGGTGTTTGACGGTTTCAAAACACTTCTATGCAATTGTATTGACAGTGTTTTCATTTATTATCGTATTGTCTCCAGGGTTATACTGGGTTATTTGTAACTCAGCGTATTCCTTTCAGGACGTCACAGTAGTGTTAAAATGGAACGAATTAAGTCACCAAATGTTCTACCGGAATTAAATTCGTTTTTTCGCAATTTTTGTCTGACCAATATAAAAATTACGAAAATTAGAATGTTTAATTAGTGACCTTTGCTAAAGTTTTAGGCATTTTTGAACTTTTAATTAATTATTAAAGATCTACTACGGCATCAGCTATGATAATAACTTCAATTCCAGTATAGTCGCGCCGTAAATTATTTTTACATTTGATTTTTCAGTTAAAAAAAAACTAAAAATCTAACTCAAAAAGTACTGAATTTCGGTAGAACATTTGGTGGCTTATTTTTTTGCATTTTAACCCTACTATGTCGCCCTACAAGGAATACGTCCGAGTTACCAATTACCGTGTATATGTATTAAAATTCTCTCATCTTCAACTTTTATTTGTACCATGTAAAATATTAGTGTAAATCGAAGCTGTATCATAACTCTGAAGTACCATGACCAGAAAACAATAGGTACAAAAGTAATACGTGTATAATTTAATATGCTTACACATACAGTTCACAAGGATTATAAATCTTTACAAATAATATCAAGAATATTTCCAGCTAATTTCTCAAAGGCACGCACAAAAATTTGGTACCTCACAACTGCGCAATGTGCGCGAGGTTAGGTGATTTTTTTTTAATTTCATTGGCTGTTATTATTTCAGTATTGTGAGCAGTGGTAGCCCATTGGTATCGGCCCCGACTTACCAGTTGTAGGTCGTGAGTTCGAACCTAGACAGACACTTTACTTTGTGTATATAATTTCATCACCACCGCTCTCAAAACGGTGAAGACAAACATCGTGAGGAAACTGCTATGTTCCAGAACCAAAACTTTGAAGCCATGTGACATCTACCAACCCGCACTGAGCCTGCGTGGTGGATTACGGTCCACTCCCTCTCAACATTATAGGCTGATTATGCATGCAGTTTGCATTTCAGAATCACGTATAGATAGCGTATTGTATAGGTTAGCTGTGACCTTATGAGATATAGTCTTTGATAGTCACTTGTGAACTGGTACATCGAATGTAGTCGGGTAATACATTCCAAAGAAATCGTACCGTGACAGCCGCTTTATTGGACCCCAGTTATTAGCTAACAACTGAGGTCATAAAAAAAACGTACTGAATCCTATGGTAACGGGTTGCGCGACGATGTCTCTGCCACCCAATATATTTCCGTCTCGTTTACTCTTACTACTGGATCGAATAACTAAATTTAAAATTCAATTCTAAATTTAAAAGTTCGATTGGCATTTTAGAAATCTGTTGGAAGTATTAAAAAGTAATTGTATCAAGCGTAGTGATATTCCAATGGCCGATATTAGGTCCCGGCCTAACTTCACCACCGTTGTATAGTATTTTTATCTCATTAAGCGACGCGCGCTTTACTTGTGTTAACCCAGTGACGAGTGGCGTCAGCAAATAACACACACACACACTTCCGACTTCGCGCGTGTCTCGGACGATATCGAGAGCTCCGGCGCTTACACACACATTCACAGCTTGTTTGTACACTTGGTAACCACAAGTAAAGCGCGCGAAGCTTCATGAGATAAAAATACTTTAATGTCTTGTAGGTGTGTAGTGCTCCTTCGCCTACTAGCCAGATTTCCTAGCCAGCTTCGCGGTCGGATGCTAGTATTTGGCAGATTTGTAGGAAGGCTCCTCCGCTGTAGGCTGGGGCGCCTTGCGTTTCTGAATTATGTTTTGGATCTGCAACAAAAAAGTTATTAATCAAAAAAAAAATTCATAGTGACGTGGAGTACACGTGACTCTCGGCTTCGATAAGTGTAGTTTTACACCCGTTATCAAAATCAAGATATTTTATTTAACATGTAGGCACTTATGAAACTTCAGAAGCTAAGTGCACGGTTCCAATTGGACGTTTCCTATGGAGAAGAGCCGGCAAGAAACTCCATGGTTACTCTTTTAAAAATAATTGGCTTTTACAATGTTATCAAATGACAGTGTTAATAGATATGGGAGGACAATGTAGGCCTATCAACAAGTAACAGGTACTCAACAAAATAGAAAATGGTCTACAAATCTACAGTCTACAAGATGTTCAAATCCGGTCAAGTACCAATATGACTTTTTCAATTCATACGTACTTTCTGAGTTTGTCTTGGACATTAATGTCATCGGTGAAAGAAAATCATTGTGAGGAAATCTTGACTTAAAAGTTAATATTAGTCTGAAAACGCCAAACCGTCTTGAGCAAGCCTGGCGATCAATGCTCGTGGCTTCTCGGTAAGAGAGGCCTTTGACCTGCAGGGGAACAGTAAAAAGCTGGTATATTATTGCACTATACCTGTTGCCATTCCCTATCTAGCTCTGCCTTCTCGCTCTTGTCCTTGGTCTTGCGTGTCTTGCGTCCGTCTTGCGTCTTCACGCCGTACTGGAAGGCGGCCTTAGGCAACGCCTCCTTGCTACTCATGTATGCTGAGTACTCCTCTTGCGTATCGAAGTCCCAGCGACCTGGTCGATAAATGTTAGTGTCAAATGCTGAAGCTACTACTGTAATCAATATCTAATCGTCTGAAATTGCCAATTCGCATTGAGAACTAATGAAGAGGCCTTCGACTCAAATTAGGAGACATAAAACTGTTCTCTTCTTGTCTAGTATTATTGGAGGATCATCATATTAATAATAATGGGATAGGCAGAGGACAGGGTGTTGTGGCGCAGCCTGGGAGAGGCCTATGTCTAGCAGTGGACTGCGATAGGCTGAGGTGATTAATTAAGAATATTAATAATTTCGCTAGCCAATGATGGGTTCGCCATTTAATTATCTCCACTACATGAACAATGACTATGATCGCGGTGTGACCAACTTAATAACATAACTGGCGAAATGTGGGTGTACTATAGGTACAGCTCTGCCTAGCCCTTCGTGAAAACAAGGCGTACTTTTATGTTTTGTTATGAAATCATGTTTATTTCTGTAAGTTGACTTTTAAGAGGGCGCACACGGGTCCACTAGCGCCACTCCTTTAAAATAATATTATCTCGTGACTGAGAAAGAATTTTGAATAACGGCTCAATAAGCACCCTCGGTGTCTAGAATTTTCTAATACCTTTTATAAACTTTCTTATTGAGATATGAAGCAAGCACAATACGATTTAGAGACATGTCGGCACGGTTGGCGCAGTGGTTGAGCGATTGACTGCTGCGCTGCGTGTCGCGGGTTAGATTCCCGCACGGAACAAATATTTGTATGACCTACAAGTAGTTGTTCCGGGTCTGGCTGTTTGTGTATGTGAGTTTGAATGTTTGTAAACGCACCCACAATACAGAAGAAATTCCAAGAGTGGGGCAACGTTTAAAAAAAAATAACATGTGGCCGCTTTTCTTTATTTATTTATTTATTTATTAAAACTTTATGCACAAGTAAAAAAAAAAACTGTACAAAGGCGGACTTAATGCCTGAGACATTTTCTACCAGTCAACCTTAGGGTGATGCAGAGACTAAACATGGCAGGTGCAATATGCAGGATAGATAGCTTGGAATTAACTATAAAATACAAGAATAAATATTAATACATAAATACGAATACATACATACATACATATAAACAAAATAAACTTTGTCATGAGAAATAGCGATCGGTAGAGGAGAAAACAAATCCAGCAAATCAACGCTGAAATGATTCAGCCAACTTCTGGCGGATATGCTCACGTGCCTTCACTTTAAAAGATAACCGACTGGTTGCCATCTTGATGTTTAGAGGGAGCGCATTCCAAAGAAAAACCGCCTGGACAAAGAAAGAAGAATGAATGAAGCCAGAACGGCGAGAAGGACATCGTAGAAGACGATTGTTGGTGGAACGAAGATTTTTATTATGAGCAGAGCATAAATATTGAATTTGGGAAGTCAGGTAAGACGGAGAAGTGGGTTTATCGAGAATGGAGAACAACGTGGACAGTGCCCTCAACTCTCTGCGCTGACGAATGCGCTTTAGATCGAATGTTGTTGCTTCGTGTCTCAATATGAAAGATTATAAAAGGTATTAGAAAATTCTAGACACACTTACCGAGGGTGTTTATTGATCTGTTATTCAAAATTCCTTCTCAGTCACGAGATAATGTAATTTTAAAGGAGTGGCGCTAGTGGACCGGTGTGCGCCCTCTTAAGACACTTTTACACGTAATTTTTTTAACCAATATTTTAAAACTTGATGGTGCTAGCTGTAATATGAAGGCCACGTACCTATAGGCCCCTTCTTGTTGCCGGCATCCATCTTGGTGTAGTCCACCTCGTCGTCCGAGTCGTCGATGGCGTCGTCCATCTCGCGCAGGCCGGGGTAGCACTCGGCGTAGCCCTGCGGCTCGGCCGCCAGCCGCGACAGCAGCGCGGCCGAGCGCCGCGAGCGCTCCTCGGCGCCGCGACGCGGGCCCAACTCCAACTCCACTGGGGAACACAATATTTATATTTTAAAACATCTACATAATAAAAATCGTAACCGCCTACCATAAGTTTCACAAAAACCCCACGAATTTAAAACCGTGAGTATTTTTGCGCCCGAGTTTTGTGTAAACTTATGAGTTCATATACCTTTTCCCCGGGTCACTGAATGCCACACAACCTCTCGTCGAGGTCGAAGGTGCGTGTTTGTCTATAGTAAGTAAACAAAAAAACTATCGTCGAATTCTGAGGCCCCTGGCAGGAGTTGACGTAATTTTTTTAAATTGTGTTTTTATTATTTTTGTAGATTAAAATGGATTCTAATCACGGCACTATCCAGCGGTGGTTGGAACAAGATCCATCAGACAAACAAAATATACCAAACGACGATGTAGCGATGTGGACTCTGATTTAGGGCTACAACATGTTCCAAAAGAAAGTTGTGGGTCTGATTCTTAATGCGAAGAGCTACCTGCAGTGAAACTACCAAGAAACCAAAGATCATACTTAACAGCTTAATACTAACTGACTTTTACCCACCCACGGTTTCGGCCGCGTGGAGGTCGGAAATTATCCCACGGAATCGTTCTCTACGTTAAATAAATATTTTTAACAGGAATAATTCCGTAAAACATTGGTTTCATATAACTCTATTGGTTTACGCGGCGTATAGGTATAGTGTATTTATTTTATTCTTTAATTTTTATTTATTTTTAGTTCTCGTATGCTGCACTGGTTTTGACGTCATCACGTCAACGCCGGCTATCGCTGAAAACCACCGCTGGGGCTCTGTTTCTCATAGGGTCGCAGCATTATGCTGAGCGATTGCCGTTTTGCGTGGATGTGACGCATATTTTCCCCCAACTCGTATTTCTTTTTTGTTTTTGTGTGTTTTTTCTTTGCGTCATGTTTCCCGCAAATAAACGTATTTTCTTTCTTTCTTCCTTTCTATACCAGTAAGACTCCCAGACGGCATGATTTTTTCCGACTTCTTCAACAATCGTCGTCATATTTCAGCCAATTTACACAAAAACTTAATGAATTATACACTTAAACCTTCCTCATGAATCACTCCGTCCGTTTGTGAAAACGGTATGATAATCCGTTCGGTAGCTATGGAGTTTATCGCATTCAAACAGACAGACAGACGCGACGGGGGGGACTTTGTTTTATGTGATGAAAGTAGGCGCTTTTTTTAAAAAAGGATGTGTCATTGAAAATTCATAGACTAAAGCCTGAATTACATGGTGCTATTTAATTGCCTGTGGTATACCATAAGTTGAAGCAAACATAAAAGATGCACCATATAACTCTAAACAATGTTTCGACTATGCAAGTCTAATGCCACAGGCAAGCAACTTGCATCGTGTAAATGGGGCTTAGAGGGATTAAATAGGGCTGGAAAGTTTGTATGGAAGATCGTCATTTTTAATTATTTAAAATCCCATCGGGCATACGATTTGTATATTAATGACCGTATTTTTTTTTATAAATGCCAATATAACTAGTAATGGTATAATTCAGCTTTCTTTTTAAATAAATGTGACAATTTATTCTAATTACTTATTGTTAATCAATAATTAAATTTAAAAAAATTATATCCATTAATATCAAATATTTGAAATGTTATAACATGTAGGAGTATTCTTAAATGTTTGAACATCCTATGTACCGTATTTCTGGCACATAAATTACCTATTTTGACTTTAAAACATACATACAGGTGTAAGGTACATTGATGCAGTGCAGGTCACCTTTGAATGAAACAGGTACCTAGGAACCTACTACGCTTTAGAATGGGCAACTAGCTTCGTATTTCTGACTGACCGACTCCTTGACAGTTCAAAAGTGCCTGTAAATGGTATTAATTGAAATAAATGCTATGACTTTCAATTTGACAGCAGCTATTTTTTTTACTCCAACTTTTTTATGCATTTTTAAATAACCTTTTGTTAGATGTGACTGTTATTAATTGCCGCTGTTTGACTAGATTATTTTATTAGAATTTTCGAAACCGCGAAAAACATTTCAACGTCAAGACTAGCGTTGCAAAACTTCGGAATTATTCGGAATAATTCGGAAACATTCAAAAGAATACTTCGATTGGAAGGAATACTACCGCAGCAAAAATGCAGCGTAAAATAAATATTGTAAGGATGAAGTAGGTAACCTACGTTTTATTAAATAAGAATTAAATTATTCCCAGTAGTTACGAATGTACTCGTGTGCGTAGGTAGCTTGAGGAGACTCGCCGTTACGTTTAGCAGATATTTCGCCGTGCCGTTACTTGAATTAACGCCATCTAGCGGGCAAGAGTAGACTATAAATGGAGAACTTCCCTCGTTAATCGTTCGGCGACGCCAGCGGCAGCGCTCGCCTGCACGTGACAATAGCATACCCACCGAGGCCCGCAGCCGTTGTTCATTCATTAATTCAACGAAGTATTATTCGATTCCTACGTACCTACAACGCGGGAATATTTCCCTGTAAGTAGTTATCTACTTGTGACTACTTATTATTTTATTTTTACTATGATTGAGTTTAGAATGGGCCGATTTTGTGCGGATGTTATTTACAAGTTTAGTTTACTTCGTAAAATTGTTTTTGCTTTACGATTTAATGGAAAAAACATAAATAATTAGTTAAGTAAGATAAAAGTAGGTACGTATCCCTAGTTTAAAGTACGTATCCAGGGCCTAGATACGTAAGTACTTAATTTAAATGTTTTGGTAAAACAAATAGTCGTAAAAAATATATTTCTTTGTAGAATAGTGTTCAACCAATATTAATCAACAAGTAGTTAAGTACTTAATCATTATGTAGTGTTCAACCGCAATTGATCAATCAAGAGACATTTGAAATAACATAAGTACTTAATAATTAGATTATCCTTTCTGTTAGGTACCTCCCTATTATAACATAAATTACTATCTTATAAACTTATGTTAGTATCTAACTATGTATTTACCTCTCTATCACTTTCACACCTTATAGACCGCATACATAAACTTATTACGTAAGTACATGTCTAAGTAGATGAAAGAAATATTCGGAAGTTTTCAGATCGTATTATACTCATTTTTATGAATGAACGTGTAGTAATGTATAGTCACTGGCAGTAACGCCGTCTAGCGGGTAAAAGTAAAAGCTGTAACTGTACAACTTCCGTCGGTAGTGCTCGCCTGCGTGCGCTTTCTGCTGCTGCAGTGACCAAAGTTAGGAAGGAAGGAATGATGGAAGATTCGTAAGTATGAATACACCATCACTAGCGCGAAACATATATAATTTGCAATGGTAATTGCGTCGCCATCTAGCGGTCAATAGTCGAACTCTACCAGGTGCTCCAATAAGTAGCCTACTTACCCGATGTCGGTCAGCGTGATTATATATTATGGCAACTGTGGCACACCGCCTCGTGACTCAGCGGTTCATTCTAACTAGTCTAACATGTACCTACTTAGCTAGACATTTGCCTTGTTATTCTTCTCGGGGAATAATTCCGAATACTACTCAATACTTCCGAATGTTTCGCGAATAATTCGACGGGAATACTTCGGAATATTTCGCTCCGGCAACGCTAGTCAAGACACAATCAAAAAAAAATTTCTTCGTTCGTTTTGCGTGACAAGGCTAGAAGAATAATTTTAAAAGCGTGTACCTTGTAAATTTTTCTACCGATGTTATAATTTTTTTCACAAATCCGTCTTTTTGTGTAACATCTTTAAAATAAGTATTAATTCATGTTTATTTTTGAAAGTACTCAAATATCATATCTCTAAGACGTCCCACTGACCTATTATTTGATACAGTAGTGCTTGTTCATCTCGCGTTACCGCATCGCATGTTTTACTATTTATAACATAAACGCTAGTTTGCCTCACCTTCCTTCTCATCATCGACCGGCTTGTCAAAGTACCCGCCAGCTCGCGGCCTCTCTTCGCGCCTCTCTTGTCTCTCGCCCGCATTGTATTCGCCTATTCCGTCGTAGATCGAGTCGTCGACGCGACCTTTCTCTGTTTGTTTTTCCTGCAAACAAATTAAGGTACGAATTAGAATAGAAAGAATATGCTTTATTGTAATTACACCAAAAGGAGAAGTTCCAAAATATATGAAGCCTGGGCCAGGTCCTTGTACACTATACTTGAAAATAGGGAAACACATTTAAAACAGTTCTCAACTGTCCAATTACATTAAAATGGATTTGTTTGCTGGTAAACCACAAGAAATTACACTTGAAATTGTAACACAACAAAAACCCGTCATGGCGGTAAGCTGTCATTTTGATTGATTGATGACGTTTGACATAGTTATTGACACTGTTGTAACAGCTGACAGTTCTCTTTCTATGATCAATGGTCGATCTATGGTTTATTATCATTGTTTTTAAGCACAGTAATTTCTAATTACACCGCAATTTAATTATTATCATTAGAATCATATAAACAATTCTCTAAGTTAGACTTGGCCTGGCCACTAATGTCGTAATTTCACGACATAGTTGTATTGATGATTCTATTTATTATAATTCTGTGAAGACATTTGCTACGTCGCGCGTCGTGAATCATATTTTGACCAACTTAACACCTAATACCAAGCTGCAAATAGTAAAAAAAAAAACGTAAGAAATTCTGAATTTCGCGGGCTACCGTGGCGCTTTTCCCTTTACCACAAAATTGTGGTTGCTGCCAATGGTATGTAGATAGCTTATAAATTCAACATTAATGATGTAACAAATATTTTGTAACAATATATTTTACTAGAGGCTATGTGAGGTGTACACCTCGCGAGTCTGTCTTTGCATAGCTTAAAACTAAATAAATGTTCACATTAGACATCCGAACATCCGGACGAAAGCATTTTTACCCAAGCTGAAACGGAGACGCTTCGCGCTCGCTCGGTTAAAAAGAGTGTCCATGGAGTTTCTTGCCCATTCTTCTCCATAGAAACCTACTTCGCTTTGGAACTAGCTTCAACTTTCTGAATGACCGACTCCTTTGACAGTTCAAAAGTGCCTGTAAATGGTTTATTTTAAATAAAAGCTTTGATTTTGAGCTTACCTTTGTCTTCTTCAGCTTCCGATGGCGTCCGTGCCTCAGATAAGAGAAGATCTGCGCCAGTTTATCGAGCACCACATCATTGGCACTGGATGCTGAGCTTCGTTCGTCCATCTCGGGCACGTCTGCCTTGCTTCTGGTCAACGTAGTGGGGATGTCGCTGTCTATGGTTCCTTCGTCGTCCAGTTCTACTACGTACGCCATGCGGCCGGGAGCGAACATCTCGTTGCGGAGGACCTTTTTATTTCTGTTGATGAAATAAATTATATAAAAACATGACATTAAATGATAAAGGATTTTATTTCTGTAAGTAGGTTTGTACAAACACTTTTACACGTCAATCATATTTTAAAAATTAGATGAGGTCGGCTTTTCCTATCTGACTACTCTGAGAAGAAAGGCCGAAACAAACTCAGAGGTCACAGTCTCTTTTAAAGTCCAGACATAATCTTGGTAAGATCATGTAGATTTGTATCTGAAATGGTATTTTGAGGAAATACCCCACAGATTGAGTGGACCTGTCCAGTCAGTGCACGCATTTGTCAGTAATCGTGCAGCTTTACTCAGAACTTAAGGAGCTCAACGATTCGACGAACAATACCAAAGAAAGGACATTAAATCATGCCTTATTTCCCAGAAGATTTGGGCAGACGTGTACCTATAGTACACCCACATTTCTCCAGTTATGTAAGTCCCATTTAATAGGGAAACAAAAACGCTGTAACATTATAAATAAAAGAAACTAAAAACCAAACTACGACAAAAACGTTAAATAAACAGGTTTTAACGAGATATCATAACACAATAACATCGATTTTCATATTATAAAAACGAAATTGTCTTCCCACTAGATTGAATCCTGAAAAAAGGGGATTGTAATCCCTACTTCTAATGATACCTCGTTTGTCATAATACGACGAGCAGTTACTTTTACACAATTATTTTAAATACAAGATGGCGTTTCCTATCCGACTACTTCTTTTTTATAAAGTTAGAGTAATTCAATTTATAGATACTTCATTTTGTATTTAAGTAAGTATTCTATTGTACAAAAATGTGCCTAAGAATGTAAGAAATATTTTTACAAAAACATGTTTTGTGGCTGCATAAAAAAAAAAAATTACAAAAATATTTATTTCTACTTAAAACATTGTGTCATACATAAATTGAGGCAGCCCCAGTAAGTTACAAAAAGTACTTGTGTCGGAGCTGTCTCGCTCTTCCCTTAAGTGGTAGCTTAACAATGATAAGGCTAATAATTATTATGTAAGTAAGTAAGTATAGAAGGAAAAGTAAAAATAAAATGAAATAAAACATTATTAGAGCAGCTCTCGGTGTGTACGTGTGTGTATGTATGTATGCATGTAAGTATGTACAAGTGTCGGAAATACGTTGAATCAATCGTTTGTCTTGACTAAACGGGACGCCGGTGCCACCAGGTGGCGCTGGACAGAGTCCATAACGCTCAGGCTTGACCAGAACCAGAACACAGCAGAGTTTATTGTGGACGGGTAAGCAGTGAAGGCGCTTAGAAACTGTCGCGCGTTCCGTATAGTTGTGTCGTGTACCTACAGGTTGTGATTCGCTAGTGTGATTTGTGTGTAGTGTGATTAATTTGATCGTACATTATAATTTGATTTGAACTGCAAATGGTTTTTCTATTGCGCAATAACCAACATTACCCATAGTACGCCCATTACGCGCATTAGATATACATCGTTTTGTGTCTTGTTAGTGTTATACATTATACTAAACAACTGAAGATAAAAATATTAAATATGGCCTGAGACGGTACTTAGGCCGCAAAGTTTGTTTTTATTTACATGAAAAAGTCACTTACTTCTGGTCCTGTATCATGTTGTATATATTCTTAGCAACGGTCGTATCAAACTGCATCTCTTCTTCCTGCTAATAACAAAATCAATTATTTACGATCAAAGTTATTATATTTTGGTATATAAATAAAAATGGAATGCTGTTCGCTTGTAAGCACATCACTTGAGAAGGGCTGGACCGATTTGGCTATGTTTTGTTTTAAAATAGTCCGAATAAAAAAATGATGTTTCCCGGAAAATTTTCAAACATCCTTTTTTTCTGTGGGGTTTTTGTATGAACAAAAAAACTCACGATTCAAGGGCAGGACAACGTCAGTCAGCTCAGCTTCTCTATACTAATATTATAAGGAGAAAAGATTTGATTTGTTGTATGTTTTGTTACGCTTTCACGCTAAAACGGCTAAACGGATTCGGATGAAATTTGGCACATGGGTAGACCAAGACCTGGGTGACATAGGATACTTTTTATCCCGATATTCCTACAGCGGTGGTACATGCGGGTGAAACCGCGGAACACAACTAGTTTTTTTAATACAAATATCCAGGATGAATAGTAGAATAAAAGAAAAAAAAAAGCAAGTAACATAGTTTATTCTGCACAAAAAAAACGCACATTACGACTAAATGAAATTAAAATACACACATACAAAATAACCAAAAGCCTCGAATTCAATCCATAAAAAGTTCGAAAATTTTGTTCATTGCTTGATGTTAGGAAGTAGCAATTCCCCAGGTCCCTACCTATCTGTCAAATTTCATAACGATCTGTTCAGTGGTTTAGGCGCGAAAAGCTAACAGACAGACAGGGCTATATTGGCATTTATAATATTAGCATGGATTCTGAATACAAGTAGAGTCAGTACTTACAACGGGTACTTCTTTCGCCTTCTCCTTGACAGGCTCGACGGGCGCAGTCACCAGGCGCTCCATCTCGGCCTCCTGTTCTTGTTCCCGCGTCTGAATCTCCGACCGAACCTGCACACAAACCATGTATAACATACCTACTGACCCAATTCATTAGTTTTATCAAAACAAACTGATGTACAGTACAACTATTTTCTTAATTTCCCTCGGCAAACTTCTTGTTTCGTCTGTCGTCGGATTTCTATCAGTCGCCCTTGCACTCGGTGCAGACCGGATGCTCTCAATCGACTAAGTATACGGAGTTGTTAATACTCTTTTAACTTAATGTAATTTATTAAAAAAAAAAAAAAAAAAATTTGGTACATAAAGGTTTTGTAGTACATGAGGGACTTACAAATTAGGTATGCATTATTAATTACATGGTATAGGTACAACGAATTGTTGGGTGAATCGCTGCTCTCCTAGCTAGATTACTGAGTAATAAGTATTAAGGAAACACAAACAAAAAAACGAAACACGAAGTCTGCCGACGGACATTAAAAAAATAGTTGTACTATATGTAGGTAATTAAAAAAACATACAGATTTATGAATGTAATTTAAAAAAAGAAATGGGAAACCAAAGAGTAAAATTATTATGATTTCATCTATGCTTATTATACTATCATCAAGAAATGTATATACAGCGTGTATCAGAAATGTGTGGTCATATTTAAGGATGTGGTATAGACCATCAAACCGAGCAACTTTCTCTATAGGACCAACATCGTAATCGCGAATAAAATATCAGACGACCCATACATTTGGGTCGAGTAGGTATTAAATTTTTGTATAGGACAGCTGATAACTTTTTCAGAATTACGATGTTGGTCAGTTTAATGGTCTTTACCACATCCTTAAATATGACCACGCAGTTCTGATACACGATGTGTATATGACCACACATGTCTGAGAGACGCTGTTTATTTGTTAAATTTTGGGAAATACAGCACACCAATTAAGTAACACAATTTCTTACACTATCCGCCTGGATTTTGAAGGAAATTCCTAGTCTATTGCTTCATTACTTATGGTAACACATACCCACATCCATACTCACCAACAAACTGTAGCACTCTCTAATGGTACTTACTAAGACGAATTATATTTATATAGTAGTGACACAAATGTCCTAAGATAAATATTGGAATGTCAATAGCTGAACACTATCCCCTGAGATACAGGTTCCCGCCTAGTTCAGGGGCTAGGGTCAATAGTCTGTGCACCTTATTATGATCACCGCAAAAATGTTGAAATACTTGTCATGTACCTATTTGTATAATTGTAACTTTTAATTGTGAGAAATACAGTTTTTTTTTTTTTTTTTTGTTTGAAAAATTCGTCTCCTCGATAACGTAAATAACGCAATGAATGTTGTCGAATTGTCAAAATGAAAATAATTTGAATTATAAGTGTGATAATCATTTTTGTAATTTACCAGCGTGGTATAATTTTACCTTGCTGGTAGATTACCACACTATTTCCGAGTATCAAAAGATATGTTTTATTGTAAAAACGCAGGTGAATCCGCTGGGCGCAACTAGTATATCATAAGTAAAGAAAAGAGAGTGAAAATCTTACCTTTTGTAGCAAAGCATAGTCAAGACCTTTTACTAAATGTGTGTGCTCCATGTCACCACCGAGGTATTTGGATTCCTGTAAATAAAATTATAAATTTTACTGATACTGCTGTTTACAACATGAGATCATAAAGGCGTATCGCTGTATTTTTATTGTTTGTTCTCTTCTCACTCAATATCAATATAAATCATGTCTGCGGAGTTTCGCTAGCTAATTCAATTTGACCCTTTATTTACAAAATTATGATGAAACAATAGAAAAGAACATAATGATGATGATTGTGATGTTAAGGAGAGAGGAAGTGAGAAAGCTCTGTGAATTTGCTAACAAACTGTTTAACAAATCGTTCTTATTACAAAACAAGATTTTTGCTTAAGACATGGTCTAAAATAGTGTTTTTCAACGTGTGGGTCGCGACCCCCTGGGAGTCGCGTAGCCTCTATAAGGGGGTCGCGAAGCCTCAGTAAAAGAAAAAAATGAAAATTTAAAAATATATTTTTGTTATTAAAATATTAATTGAAGAGCATTTGTAGGGTAAGCATAAATAAACAAGAATCAATCAATCAACAATCACAACAATTTAACTCATACAAATGTGCTACCTACTGGCTCATGGCTCGTATGAATGGCTCACATTCACGTGTGTCGCGCTCAATCACTCGTGAGCCGGCCGGCGCAGCATCGGTTTTGCACATACGCACGCGCGTTATTAATCCATCGTATCGCTTTTCCGTGGAGACTTTTGGCGATATGTAAGAGGTGGTTTAAACTGCTTTTGATCTTACGGCCCTAATTGTTCAGGCGATTAAATCATCGCCCGAGCACGACGGGCGGTCTGCCGTATAATGTCGACGGAAGACAGAGTTTTCAAACCGTAGGTACTTGGGCTGAGCTGTGCTGTAGTCCTTTTTACGGAAATACATAACTTTGAGGACAACCGGCTGAGCTCGTTCCGCCCTAAGCCTATGGTTACCTACCTATGGTTGGTAGGTTATAGGTGCTTAATTATGTAATTAACCGATACATAATTATAAAAAATAATTATAAAAGTTTTACGTATTTGATATTTGTAATATAATAAAATACAGATACTGAACTGAACTACTACTACTACTGAAGTAGAACTGTGGAGAGTAGGGGGTCGAGATTTTTTTTTTCATACTAAGGGGTTCGCGTCATAAAAATGGTTGAAAAACACTGGTCTAAACCAACGAGCCTGTATTTGAAATAAGAACCTAACATAATTCGAATTACACTTCCTTTTACAAAACTGACAACTTAATCCGGTCTTAAAAGTTTTATTGTTTCTCATACAATTATTCTACAGCACAAAATTGAGGCAGCCCCGGTAAGTTATAAGGATACTTGTGATGGGGTTACCTCGCAACTTCCCATGGGTTACTAGCTACAATGTTGAGACATAATTTAAAAAAAGAAAAGAAAAAGTTTAGATTCTAGGATGATACAAAATTGTTTTATTGTTTTTTGTTGTGGTCTTAGTTTGTCAATTTTGTATTAAGAACTTTACTAAAGTTTAGTATAAAGTTCAAAATACAAAAACTAGCTCGAAGGTTTAGGCTCGGGCTAAAGTTAGATCGTGATTCGTAATAAGACGGAATATGTAGACTGCTATTGACTGATGGAAAACACAACAGCTAATCAAATCCCTTGATATCAGTTTTATTTTGGCCTTTTAGAAACTGGGTGTTAGTTACAAAATTTGATTTTACTTTCACTTTCTCCTGAATTGTAACCACAATACATTATACCTTACTTAAAAGTATAACATATTGTTATACTTTCTCTTTGTTTGTTTTTTTTTGTGTTGGATTCTCTGTGGTCTAATATAAAGATTTATAATCTTTATTTTAGACCACAGAGAATCCATACATTAGTGTCAGTAAAGGTTAAAACGAATGTTAATGTCCAAAAAATTATATTGATGTTAGCTAAAGTCTAAATGGCACAGAAATATTAAATATCTGAGTGCAAGAATGGAACCCATATAGCACAGAAAATTGTGCCCTTGTGTATTTTACAAACCTGAATAAGTTGTCTTCGTCTTTCTTTGGCATCCATTCCTGATTTCACATCTGGTGCTACAGCTCTGTGAAATAAAAATTATATAATGTTGAAAAATGTTGTTACATATTATAAAACTAAGTCCCCCTACCGCATCTGTCTGAACACAATAAACTCAAAAACTACTGAACAGACTTTCATATGATTTTCACGAATGGACAGAGTGATTCATGAGGAAGGTTTAAGTGTATAATTCATTAAGGTTTTGCGTAAATTTGCTGAAATATGACGATGATTGTAGATGTCAGAAAACATCAAACCGACTGGGAGCTTTAGCTTTACTGGCGTGCGCCGCATAAACCAATCGAGTTATATGAAAACAATGTATTATGCAATTATTTCTATTTAAAATATCTATAAAACTCAGTAGTACTTTTCCGTACTATAATTTTCGACCTCCACACAGGTGAAGCCGCAGGCAAAAGTAGTATTACTAATTGAATCATTGCAATTTAAAAAAACAAAATTTTAAATTAATCATTGATGAAGATGCATTTGATCAAGATTCATTTATGAAAAGGTTGCAAAGATTTACCTAGTTCCTACATTATTCTAAGCATGTTCTACAGATTATCAGGCTTTGAGGCCTAAAACTGTGGAGTGGCAATGTATACTGCTACAATATGTTCCAAAACTTTTTGATGAAAGTGTAAACAAAGCCTGTTCAGGAAATATTTTTATGCAATCACACACTCAAGAGAAATAATAGCACATACATCTGTATTTAGAAGGTTTCAACTTTATATCTCACCACTTTTTCCATAAATTATTGTTTGAATAACTTTATTAAATAATAATTGAAAAATCTACTACGAAAATGAGGTTACAAAAACACCGCAATATTGTCAAATGAAAAACATCTGTCAGGTGATTTAAAATTAGAATTTCAGATTTAAGTATATTTAATTAATCAAATCAAAGCGCCGCTACAAATTGGTATTCACAGGTACGTTTTGTGACCAAGGGGTCATTATTTACGTTTTCATCAAATGCTCTTGGAACAGAGATAATACCATAGAAACATTCGCAGTTGAAACATGAATGGATTTTCAACGTTGCCTCTAGGTGAACATACAGAAGGCTAGAAGGCAAGATTCAACATTCACCTGTATGCACTACTAGTATTGCTTGTAGGGTCCATGGGCCCCAGTTCATTGGAACCGTCTCGTCTCTCACGGGCTCGGTCCCTGTACTTCTCCGCTAGTTCTGCCAATTTATTGTCTTCCTGCTTCTTGAGCGCTGCATAGTAAGATTTCTTTTTTCTACGTAGTTCACCTTTGTTTTCGGCAGGCGGTGGCATTGACCTGAAAGTTTTAGATGAAATGGTGAAATGATATGTGATTCTTGCAGATAGTTATCTCTTGAAAACATGCATTACATAAAATAGTATCAAAATTTAACACACCAAAGGCAAAATGTTCTTTTAGTGACTCCTATAAACGTGATAAGTCAATAAGAGTTAATTCATCCCAAGGCTGTAGAAGCGGCTTATTTTTCTATCTGCACTCAATCCCCTAAGAGATACAAACTCTCCCAAGAAGGCCAACAATGTGGATAGAAAAACAGCTTACCCTGAGTTGGCCATGGCTTCGCGCACCGAGCCCGTGGGATGTGAGCCCCCGGTGCCCCCGGGCGTAGCCCTAGGGGTCATGAGGAGCTTCCTAAAGTCCTCATTTGTTAGCCTTTGTGAAGCTGGCGTCTGCTCCACGTTATTGTCATCCATTTTTACGTCTTTTACTAAAGACTATGGCAGTAAAAATAAGCGCTACGCTGCAAATATAAAACACTATAAGAAGCCGTAATTTTCACGATACTTAATTATTTATTACATGCATTGCAACACGATTTGAAGAAACAACATTGCTTGCTGCATTCATTGATTAGTTTTTGACAGCATTTTTTTTTTTTGTTGAAAATTGTAAATTTAAATGAACTCCAGGCTTTTAAGAAAACTCATGTACTAACGAATTAAGAAAGCAGTTGTAGGAATACAAAAATGGGAATGGAATAGAATAACGGTAATACATTTTAAAAGAGTAACGGTGGAGTTTCTTGCCCATTCTTCTCCATTCGAAACTACCTTTTGGGAGGTGCATCTAGAATTCTAGAATCAATACTATTTAACCGGTTTCAAAAAAAGGTGGTGGTTCTCAATTCGACTGCATGTTTTATTTTATTTTTTATAGTGTTATTTCATATTTTTTTTCTGGGTGAACCGATTTAGATGATTCTTTTTTTATTTGATAGCTTCACATGTGGTCCCATTTAAATTTGATCAAGTTCTAACCAGAACTTTATGAGTTATCCTTAATACTGCATATTTTTTCCACTTAGTTTATATTGATGTTTTGATAATTTCCTGTCACTGTTATTTACATACCAACTATTGGTATACGAAATTGTGTAGGGTAGGTACCGCAACTAAAAAGTGAAAAATAAAAACTTATTTACAAAAAAACAACCGACTTCCAAAAAAAACACTTAAAGACCTAAAAATAACTTTAATTTCGGAAGTCGGTGGCCAAGAACGAAAATACAAAACCAAAGACACCGACTCTTCGTCTTTTTTTGGAAGGCAGTTGCTTTTTTTTCATGTTACATTTGACGTCTAGAAGTGCATTTATTTGAAATAAATGATTTGACTTTACACCTAGTTATTATACTCTTTGCTTTACACTAGGGATCAAACACCTTGCTAGTTACTAAAAATCAGGTTTCTAATTATATTTTCTTTAACTCATATGGTACTTTTTAGTAAATTCGGAATAGTTTATTAATTTCGGTCAAAAGATGAAAATCACAATGATATTTTTCTGTCAAGTCGTATTCCTTTATAATCTCGCCATTAAGTGAGTAAGTATAATTATGTTCCTTGTCTAAAATTCTGCAACGGGTTAGAGGCCAAATCAGTAAAATTTCTGGTATACTTCTAAATAAAAGACGTCAATTGAGACGAGAAGAAATGATTAGAGTCGTGGGGATGTTGGAAGCTGGTTCTCGGCAACGTGCTGTGGCAATCGCTCTGGGCACTAAGTAGAGTATTATAAGTCGAGTTTGCATACATTACCACATCACTGGCAGCGTGGCAGAGCGACATGGATGACGAGCTCGCATCACCACACGCAGACAAATTCGTTACATACAAATACTGCTTGACGAAATCGTACAATGACCGCGATGATGTTGGTTACGAGGCTTCATAGTTCTTCAGGGATGTTAATAAGCGATCAAACCATAAGAAATCGCTTGTATGAAGTTAATCTTCATTCCCGAAGGCAGGCTACGTGTACCACTAATTGAGACTCAGAATCGCAGAGCCCGTTTATAATAGGCTCGACACAAAATGGGAAGAAGAGTGGCGTTTTGTGTTTTTCTGACGAATCACGCTTTGGTATAAGGCCAGATACTAGACTACACGGTACTGGAGGACCGCTGGACGCCAAGAACGTTTAAAATCATGCCAGGAAGTCAATGAATACAGTGGTGGAACAATCATGATATGGGCGGGTATTTGCAGCGGCGGAAGAAACGAACTGATTTGGATCAGAGGCAATCCCAAATAATTCTCAATGCACAGATTTACGCTGAAACTATTGTATTAGACGTTGTCATTCCTTTGAGGACCCAATTTGGTGCTTAATTTCTGCTTATGCATGATAATGCACGTCCACACACTGCCGGAATCGTTGCAAAAACACTTGCCGCAGCTAATATCAACGTCTTACCATGGCCTGCTCAATCGCCAAACTTGAATCCCATTAAGCACGCATGGGATTTGCTTCAAAAAAGAGCTCTGCCAAATGTGGATGCCGTAAACGCACCAGAAAATGTTTTTCGCTTGTTACAATGGACGTTGGCGGTCATTCCGCGTCGTGATTTGCATGAACCTCATTTTATGCCGAAAAGTTGCGATTGGAAATACAGAATACTAATGGTTTATTTTACGCAATAAAAACCTTTAAAAACTTTTATTTTTATCTTTTTAGCATATTTTAATATCAGGATCAACTAAGGTGAAAAATCCATTTTATCTAAGCAATAATCGCGAAGTCTAGAATAATGCAAAAGCAGAGAGTACTTCGTCGATCTACACAAACGAAAACATTATATATAAGTAATCATTAGAAATAGACATTTTTATTAAATTTCACTTTAATCCAACTTGATCCCAAAACAGGTTCATGTGTGTACCTATAGTTTCGACAGCTTCTTTGACTATTATGCATATGTGCTGCTGTTTACCCTACCCAAGGCTACGGAGAAAAACTTTTTTACAAAAAAAACAACCGACTTAAAAATAAAAACTTTTTGACAAAAAATACAACCGACTTCCAAAAAATACACTACAAAGTGAAAAATAACTTTAACTTTGGAAGTCGGTGGCCAAAAATGAAAATACAAAACTAAACTCTTTTTGGATCTTTATTTTAGTTTTTTGCCACCGACTTCCGAAATTAAAGTTATTTTTCACTTTGTAGTGTATTTTTTGGAAGTCGGTTGTTTTTTTTTGTCAAAAAGTTTTTATTTTTCACTTTTTAGTGGGTTAGATAATAATTTATCGAAGTTACAATAGCCTAATGTCAACTGCTCATCACCTTTTACACAATATTTCGTTTCCCGATGCAAGGAATTGAGGAGTTTATTGTTGAGGATTTCTCTTGGTAAAAACCAGAAGAACTGGAGCTGATGGTGAAGCCACCATCAGCTCCATTTCACCATATGCATTGTGACAAGCATAAATTGCTTAGCAACCAACGAAAGAGCATTGCTAGAGATGACGCGATTACGCAACTTAAATTCAGTCTCAAATTGACGCATCAGCATGACTAGTAGGTAGTGGTTGCCCTATGAAAAACTTCAATCTTAATTGGGTATTATTTTTGTACGACCTGAATATTTTGGAATATTGAACCGTATGAAGTAAGCCCAACAAAAGGTAACTGCTGTAAATCGTTGAGGAATTCCCTCGACTGTCTATGGTCATCAGACCTGTAATGGCATTTATAACCCATATGGGTGCAAAGTTCTCATCAATATAAATGAATTAAGTCCAAACACAAGGTGGCTACTGTAAACCGTTGAGGAGTTCCCTTAACTGTCCTTCATCAGCATCATCAGACCCCTAGTGACAGTCATAACACATCTAGGTATAGTATTCTCATCAATACAAATTAATCAAGCACAAACACAAGGTAACTACTGTAAATCGTTGAGGAATTCCTTCAACTGTCTGTGGTCTCCATCATCAGACCTGTAATGGCACTTATAACCTATATGAGTGCAAAGTTCTCATCAATATAAATTAATTAAAACGAATCACAAGGTAGCTACTGTAAACCGTTGAGGAGTTCCCTTAACTGTCCTTCGTCTTTATCAGACCCCAAATGACAGTCACAACCTATCTAGGTGTAAAGTTCTCATCAATACAAATTAATCAAGCCCAAACACAAGGTGACTGTTGTAAATCGTTGAGGAATTCCTTCAACTGTCTATGGTCTCCATCATCAGACCTGTAATGGCACTTATAACCCATATGGGTGCAAAGTTCTCATCAATATAAATGAATTAAGTCCAAACACAAGGTAGCTACTGTAAACCGTTGAGGAGTTCCCTTAACTGTCCTTCATCTTCATCATCAGACCCCTAGTGACAGTCATAACACATCTAGGTATAGTATTCTCATCAATACAAATTAATCAAGCCCAAACACAAGGTAACTACTGTAAATCGTTGAGGAATTCCCTCAACTGTCTATGGTCTCCATCATCAGACCTGTAATGGCACTGATAACCCATATGGGTGCAAAGTTCTCATCAATATAAATGAATTAAGTCGAATCACAAGGTAGCTACTGTAAACCGTTGAGGAGTTCCCTTAACTGTCCTTCGTCTTCAACATCAGACCCCTAATGACAGTCACAACCCATCTAGGTGTAAAGTTCTCATCAATACAAATTAATCAAGCCCAAACACAAGGTGACTGCTGTAAATCGTTGAGGAATTCCTTCAACTGTCTATGGTCTCCATCATCAGACCTGTAATGGCACTTATAACCCATATGGGTGCAAAGTTCTCATCAATATAAATGAATTAAGTCGAATCACAAGGTAGCTACTGTAAACCGTTGAGGAGTTCCCTTAACTGTCCTTCGTCTTCATCATCAGACCCCTAATGACAGTCACAACCCTTCAGGTGTAAAGTTCTCATAAATACAAATGAATCAAGCCCAAACACAAGGTACCTGCTGTAAATCATTGAGGAATTCCCTCGACTGTCTTTCGGCCCCATCATCAGATCGATTCCAGACCTTCATTAAATTGTAGTTCTTTAAAATACTTAATGAAAAAATTAACAAACGCACTAGGCGCTCCTACGGTTTTCGAAGGTTCTCCTCGATTTCTCCGGGATTCCATCATCAAATCCTGGTTTCCTTATCATGGGACCACCCTTGAGGTATGTCCTTTCTATCAAAAAAATAATCATCCAAATCGGTTCAACCAGGAAAGAGTTCTGAGCTAACACACATAAAAAAAAAAAAAAAAAGACATACAGGCGAATTGAGAACCTCCTCCTTTTTTTGAAGTCGGTTAAAAAACACTACAAAGTGAAAAATAACTTTAATTTTTGTTTTTTTTGTAAAAAAGTTTTTATTTTTCACTTTTTAGTGAGCCAGTTATTAATACATCTAAGTTACAATAGCCTAATGTCAACTGCACATCATCTTTTACAAAATATTCCTTTTCCCGACGCAGGGACGTTAACTGTTGAGGAGTTCTCCTGTTAAGAACCAAAACCACTGGATGAAGCCACCATCAGCTCCATTTCACCATATGCATTGTGTCGAGCATAAATTGCTTAGCAACCATATTAAAATCGAATCACAACCCGTGAAATACTTATTATTGTGAAGTTCCGGTGGCCACCTCTGGTCTTCATCATCAGTTCCATTTCACCGAATGGTGCTTTCCAAGAGCAAATGCACGAGTTACTATAAAAAATACCCAAATCGCTATACGTGTGCCTATAAAGGATTTCCTTCGATTTCCATGGGATCACCTCATCAGATTCTGACTTAGTGACAATGGGACCACCTCAAGAGTATACCCTTTCAAACAAAAAAAGAATTTTCAAAATCGGTCCACAATTGACGGAGAAATCGGTGAACATACAAAAAAAAAACATACATACAGTCGAACATACAACCTCCTCCTTTTTGGAAGTAGGTTAAAAAGAAAGCTATATTAGTGTAAAAAACTTATATTCTATCAATAATTAACAAGTTTTGTACAAAAGTTTTTTTTTTGTTTGTGTTTGAACTATAGCAGCTAACATAAGTTAGTATTGTATTTAATCATATTGTAATAGAATTAAGTTGGAAGTCTTAGAACAGCAAAAAAAATAAAAGCGAAAAAAAGAAGATGCTTTATTGAATCTGTATAATATCAAAACTTTATAAACACAGGGCCCAGAGCGAGGGCGGCACTGAAAATTTCGGGAATCAAGGAAGTGACACAACATTACTATTTAAAAATGTATTTATTGCTTTTCGAAGTATTCTCCGCGAAATTTTACACATTTTTCCAAACTCAAAACTCAAACTCAAAACATTTATTTCAAATAAACCAATTACAGGCACTTTTGAATTGTCAAGGGGTCGGTCAGTCAGAAAGATGAAGCTAGTTACCCATTCCAAAGCGTAGTAGGTACCTATGGAGAAGAACGGGCAAGATCCATACGATGGAACCAATCATTGAAGCAACCATTCCATTCGGAAGTTGGGGTTTCCAAAATGGCCGTTTTGTAGGCGTCCACAGCTTCTTCAGGTGATGAAAATCTCTGTCCACGCAATTTATTCTTTATTTTAGGGAAAGTATAGAAATCATTACGGCTTAGGTCGGGGCTGTACGGCG
The DNA here is from genome assembly GCA_916610205.1 of Griposia aprilina. Lineage (NCBI taxonomy): Eukaryota > Metazoa > Arthropoda > Insecta > Lepidoptera > Noctuidae > Griposia > Griposia aprilina. Next base: position 2,494,732 of record OU744300.1, on the reverse strand, counting down.
GAGGTTCTAATAATTCTATGTTTTCTTGCTCTAAAAACGCTTTTGTTCTGTGCGCGGTGTGAGAACTCGCATTGTCGTGATGGAGGATGATGCGGCGGTTGCAGTTCTCTTTACGGAGTTCAGAAACGACCTGTGGCAAACAAATGCTAGCATACCATTCTGCATTAACCGTTGTTTGTCCCTCAAGAGGAATAGTCGTAATATGGCCGGTTTTGGAGACAAACGTGGCCACCATTTTTTTTGCAACACTCCGTGAACGAACAATTTTTGTTGGCTTTAACTCATTTTCGAACACCCAAACTAGTGACTAGTTTTTTGTTTCGGGTTCGTACGCGTATATCCAGGATTCGTCACCTGATACGATGTTGTATACAGCATTTGAGGATCCTGCGTGGAATCTTTCGAGAGTTCTGACGCACCAAGTAACGCGAGCCGCTTTTTGCTCTTCACAGAGCGAATGCGGTATCCATCGGCAAAACAACTTTTTTACACCTAATTGTTCATGCAAGATTATTTGTATTTGACTCATGCCAATGCCTAAAGTTTCCTGAATTTCGCGGTATGTCACATTTCGATCTACCTCAATCAGCTTACGCACAGCATCAACGTTTTCTTGGGTGACTGCAGTTTTTGGACGACCTTGACGGGGATCATCACTGAGCTTGACACGTCCACGTTGAAATTCAGCAAACCAGCGATAAATTGTGGATTTGGATGGGGCTTCATCACCAAATGCAGAAATCATCCGGTCAACACACTTTTTGTGTTAAACCACTTCGAAAGTCATCAATTCCATTTTCTCAACGACTAAACAAGTTTGATAAAACCTTGTGACAAGACCGAGAATCTTTTTTTAAATAAATAAATGGTATTCGATTTTTAAAACCAAGGAGTTTTCAATTAAAAAGATTTTAATATGACAGGAACAGTGGAAATATTCCATTCCCGATACTTTTAGTGCAGCCCTCGTATAGGTTAGTAGATGGTGAAATAGGAACGCTAAAAATACGAATAAATGGTACATTTAGGTATTAGGCCATCAATGAAAACCTAAAATATACTGGGCACACTGTTAATTTATCCAAAAAGAGCATGGAAGGTGGTGCCTTTGTATCCAACGGTTCCAGTAGCGTTGTCTTGGAATGTTATTACATCCTGAAACAAAATTGATGTAATAATAATTCGATCTTCAGGCTGTAACTAACTGAAAACCTGATAATGGTGCCGATTCTCTTGTCACAAAATTGTCTAAACTACACTAAAAATCACAAAAATTTAGTTTATTCCTGCCAAACGACGATTTCCCATTCTGAAATAGACTAAAATGACAAAAATTAACTATATTTTAGTTTAAAAGCACTAAGATGGTAATTAGTTAGTAATTTATTGAAAATGGTAATTTTGCTATTCTGAATTTAACGTTTTTTACCAAAAATTTTGGTTTCATAACTAAATCTTGTTATTTTTAATCGCGATTAAAAAGGTGTGAATTAAAATGAGTTGTCATGAACTAAAATTCACCATAACACTTGGACTTCAGGTGCAAAAACAGTACTGTATCATTTTTTTTTGCTTATATCTCGAAAATGGTAAGTCCTATCGCAAAAATAATGATTATTTCGACCCCCTATAAAAAACCCCTAAAACTCTACATGTAGGTAATAATTTTTAATTTTCTTTTTTCAGACAAAGTTAAAAATTCCATATAAAACACGTCCAGGCTGCCACCCATGCGCCAACGGCTCTAAAAAAAAATCACGGGATAGGGCAAACAAGTACCCCGTGGAGTGGCGATTGTCGAATAAAATTTTAGTTGCGACAAAATTATTTTTTTAGAGATATATTTTTGCAGAATAGCTTTAAGATTTTTGTGATAGTGTAGTTCGGATTACAAGAGAATCGGCACCATTGTTGATTTCAAAAATATACACAAAAACACAAACACATAAACTCAAATCGTTAGGCGAGCCAGTAAATGATGAGGTGGCAACTTGGGGTGGCAACAATTCATACCGATCGCTCAACCACTCCGCTAACATGGCGCTAACCGTGTCGTTCAGAGGACCTACCACCACCTCTTAGCACTCGTATACCAACAGGCGATTTTTTATCGCGCACTAGGTTTGTACGCACTGCTTAGCGCCGAGAGTTCAAAATCCAACAGTGTATTTTTTGACGCGCTGTGATGCATCTGTCGAATTCTCAATGTTTGGTCCAACACCGAGAGTTGAAAATACACTGCACGATAAAAAAATCGTCGCGTTAAAAAATCGCCCGTGCGTACCATGGCTTATAGCAGAAGGACGTATAGCTCCATCTCTTTCCACAGAAGATTAAAATAAATAATCCCCCAGTTCAGTTTACTATATTTAAATAATTATCATTTCCAGATTTAAATATGTTTCCACTTTCATGCAATGCTATGACGAAATCCCAAGATTTGTGTGTATCAACTGCATTAGGTAAGATTGCTTGACCTCATTTATGTGGAACTTTGCACACGTTCGATCGATCGATGAGGTTCACCTTGACATCATGGGTTGTTAGGAGTGAAGGGATTGTGAATATGTAATAAATAATTATTTGAAAAAGCTTTACTAGCAAATATACTACCTACTGGCGCTTATAACCATAATAGGTATGAACCTGTTATGGTTAGACTACAATAATAATTTACACATGGTACCGACGACGACATGTAGGTAAAGCCGGTTCTACTGCAATATTATTAATTATTATTTATACTTTTGTTAGGAATAGGCCAAGTGTTTTTGTTGTTTCGCTGCGGCACTTGCTTTCAACAGTAAAGATTCCCGCAAACAGGCGCGACGCGACAATGTTCATATGAAATATTCTGGAACAATTCGTTGGAACCAATTTCCAAAGTCTGACTATTTATATGAAATCGATGATTATTATTCAGTAAATTTATAATTCCTAGTCGCGAATCGCATTTTAATCCACATACGACGTAAAACGAGAGCTGCAATATGCAAAAAAAAAAAAAAAAATGAATCTGGCGGGCTACAGCTGAGGATTCAGCTTAAGGATAAGAGGATCACCTTAAGGATTCACCTCACCATGGAGTTTCCATTTTTTTTCTTTCTAATGGAACGCAGCAGGGTGCGTCATTTTTTAACTTTACAAACAAGTTTTGAGTTTTGAATTATTACTTGTCTGTGGCAGCGCCCACAGAGCATGTAAGCAGCACCCGCTTTAGCGCATGCGCGGTGATGTGCTGGGTTTTGGTGCCATAAACGTTTTGTTATACTGAATTTTGTGGGAAATCTCTGTTTGTGGGATCTTTTATTTAGTAGGTTCAATCACAATGTACGAGAGTAGATAAAGTAGTGTATGAAACTGCACGCAACAGTTTCATTACTACTATTGTAAAAATCGAATTACAGAAATAAAATCATATAACATTTAACTAAAATACCAGCGGTCGTTGACCTCCAAAAAAAGAACATCAAATATTTTTTGTTTTATCATGTTTAGATATCGGATATGCGGAGTTTCGCTAGCTAATTTAATTTGACCCTGTAAGAAATATCTTTAAATCATTTTAATTAGTACCAAATTGTTATAAACGTTTTCTGCCTCAGCATAAACGAATGATCACCAAGTAAAGGGACATGTAATGGTGTAACTTTACACTTTGTTATTTTGAAAACACGTCTTTTAAATGTTTGCTAGCATTTTTTTGAAATTCGTAAACATTTACATATTCTTCTTATAAATATTAAATAAAAGCAACATCGAAAAGGAAATCTGAATAGAAACTACGCGGAATTAAATCGATACATAATTTATTTTGCTTATCTCAAAAATACAGGATACTCTTATGGCAATTTCTAACATCAGACAAACATTTTATTATGTAACAAAAATAACACAAAATAAAATAAAAATGATTATACCTACTAGACGCCAACGTTCGTGGCAGTCGCAGCCATAAAGGCTCATTTTCATTGGTCTATAGGGCTCGTATGCGGGGTGCGAGAACTTCATACCATAGGGCCCGCATGCAGGAAACCATTTTCATTAGTCGATATACGGAACGATTGCGGTATACGGAGATCCTGCACTGTACGTTTGGTGGAGGCTCATTTTCATTGGGTATGAGTCTCCGCATGCTTTTTACCGATCGATGAATTTCGTAAGATCGCTACTCGCTACGCCCGCTTCGGGGATTCCCCGCATGCTGTATATTGACCAAGTTATCGACTAATGAAAGCGAGACGTCCCGTTCCATAAAATAGTCGCTGTCCTACTCGCACGTTTAAGACCGCAACTGAGACTGGTCTTGGTGGTTACTATAATATCTGATTGTTGATGGGTGACCCATGATGACAAAATTTCAAAGCCCGGAAAAAGCTAGTCACACCTCGTATAGCGTTTATGACGCGTGATGATTGGCACATTTCTACAAGAGATCAAAAATTTGGCCAAGGAGCACGCGGAGATAGTGAGTAGCATTTTCTAGGCTTTATGAGTGAGAGTGAAAGGTGAAAACCGAACCTCATCTAGTTTTAAAAATATGATTGACGTGTAGTGTTTGTACAAACCTACTTACAGAAATAAAATCATTTATCATTTAATAAGCCCACATAAAACAAAGAGATGTAAAAAGAACTCGTCGAGAGCATAACCTCCTCCTTTTTTATAGATAAAGGTGTGTCCATACTATAAAACATAATATGTTAAAAAACATAGTTATATAACATGTATCTATAGAGAGGTAAGCAATGTTAAGTAATGTGGTCGTAATATATAAAAAAAAAATGTGTTTTAAGTAACTATAACATAATCTGGACACACCCATAAAGATCAATTAGTGAAACAAGAGGAGGCTAAACAATTCAGTAAGGTAGTTTGACAGTTCTTAGTATTCGTATCTCTTTCTTATTTTACCCATTAGTAAAAGTTGACAATATTTTTGTGCGTATATGACAAAGTATGGAACTTAGCCGACGTTCGCACGAACATAAAAAATCGCGGCGGAATAAAAACGCGTGCCGCGCTGCGAATGGAACATAATTATAGAAAGTTCTGTTCACACGGCGGCGATTTTTCCCCGCCGCGATTTTTTATCGCGCTGTGTAGATTTTCGACGCTCGGCGTTGAGCGTTGAATGAATACGACTTCGTGGTCCCACAGACGCGAAAAAAACGCACGCGATCGCGATGGATGGACAATACGGCGCGCCAACTCGTAGAGTGCGGACGTGCCGTATGCTCAAGGCTGTGGCCCACGGCGATGCAGAGCCGAAGAACGCGTAGGTAAATGAAACATTGGAGTTATTCCAATGTTTTATTTACGGAATAATCAGTCGTTAATATAATAATAAATAAGTCCACAAATGGCTACCTCAATTTTGCGGAACGCATCGTACGACCGCACTGCACGACGAATCAGTTCGAAGTGAGTTTTTTAACGCTCGTCGCTCGTTCGATCACTCTTTTGAAGGCGGGGAAAAATCGCGCTGCGCGTTTGCTTTCACCGCGATTTTATTACGTCCGTGGGAACGTGGCTTAAGCTAGGTTAAGATAATCGTGAAAGACAGTGGTTTTTCCTTACGCACTATTTTAATTTTATTTATAATACTTTAAAAATTCATGGCATACCATGATCTGGCGCGAATCCGTAATACAAAAAGCAAAAGAAGTAAGTAAAGGGTAACAGGTTTTAAGCCTTATTGGCGACTCGTTTCAAAAATAATAGAGTGCAGAGCGGTACTTAGTTGTTATTCAAACATGTAGGAAAATCATAAATAGAGAACACAGTCGCCAATAACAATAAGGGGGCCAGGCGAGAGTTACCCAACTAGGTATATTTCCACCGCTCAAAATCAGTTATCGAAATTACGCAGCGCTGAATGCCGGTGGCAAACTTTACGTCGGCGGGAAATAACAAAGTTGATTCGATCTTAAATTCCTCGACTCATTTTGAGCGACGCAAACTATGCTCGCCTAGCTTAACCCTAATGGTGGATCCACACCGAACTTACCATTTGTAGAGCAACATTTTACAAAATGACAACATTAGGTAACTTTTTATAACTTTTAATAAATAACTTTTGCTACCGTTATTGCACAAAAACTTGCAAAAGTTGCTTCACAAAAAGTAACTTCGGTGTGGATGCACCGTGAAATGAGAAATACAGTACTAAATGTTTATCCAAAAATAGCATGGAATGTGGTGCCCTTGAAGCCGACGTTTCCCGTTGGCTCATCTTGGAATGTTATGTACATCCTGCAAGAAATATTATCATTAGACAATGTGCCGTTAGTACCGTAGTTTCTGAGTTTATCTTGGACATTACAGACAAAGGTGAAGGAAACCTAGACTTAAATAGTTATAGTCTGAAATCGCCAACTCGTCTTTAGCAAGCGAGGTGATCAATGCTGGTGCCTCTGTATGAGAAAAGGCCTTTGCCCAGCAGAGACAGTAATAGGCTGGTATAGTGCGATTCCAACTTAATGGCGGCTGTGAAGTGCGCTATTTGCTGCGCAGTACCTCACCCCTCACCCCCGCTGACACGTGAATTGGTTACTGCGCAGCGAATCGCCTCATGTGCCGAGCCGCCATTAAGTTTGAATCGTACTATATTATTATTGTATACTTGATCAGTGGAAACTAGAATCGCAAATTGTTTTGTTAATTTGCGCTGGGGCATAAAATCAAACCATAGGTCAAGAATAATTATTAATAAACTGTTGGTTTATTCCTGTTTGAGTATCGGAAACCATGAGGCTTCATTAGACATAATTAATTGATTGGGAGCTAGGAGCGACTATGCAGCCGGCAGGTGCGGCAACGGGTCCTAAAAAAGACGCTATTTGGAACCCGCGACAGGAAACGTCGAATGCTTTCTTTTACCAGTTAGGGGCATCTCATCCTTGTGACAAAATCAAACTGGTTGCTAATTTGACTGTATAATTTATAATTCTTACGATATTAATTTTACATTCTGTAACTACTTTAACTCACACACTAAATTATTACTTGTCAAGGTTTTAGAAAAATCATCTATTTTCAATATTTGTAAATATGTGAGCACCATGTATCTATCACATAACTAATTTACCTGTCATGGCTTTATATTTAATTCTTTTTACCTATTGTGGTATAGTAATTTTATTCTAGGTGCATCGTCTTCACATATGTATAATTATATAATTAATGTACTTATACAAAATATTGTAAAACATTTTAAAAGAATAACGGTGGAGTTTCTTGCTCATTCTTCTGCATACGAAACTTAGTTGCCCCTTCCATTTTCTTGTAAAATTTGACGTTAAAAGTGCCTTTTATGTGCCTATTTGAAATAAATGATTTGACTTTGACTAACCCACAACCCCGACACTACTTAAGTATATGTATATTTTTTTAAATAATTATTGCTTACTACTTGTTTAGTAAGAATTATATGATACAAGTCATTTCCCTGATGGGATTTACCATTGGTAAAAATGACAAACGTTCATCCCCTATTTCCCCCGTCAGGGTGAGAATTTTCAAAAATCTTTCCGGATAGTGAGAGGAGCTATAATAGAAGAGAAACCGTCGACAAAACGTCTATAATAGGAGCACATACCAATGAAACCGCGTAATGATTTAGCGGTAGTATTGGTATGTGCTCCTATTATAGACGTTTTGTCGATGGTTTCTCTTCTAATACAGCTCCTCTCACTACCCTTTCTTTTTCCAATAAGGGTGACGCACCCGCAAACTCCCCGCGTCCTGCGTGCGTGTGGTGCGCATGAAAGGGAAGGTAAAATTCCAACCAGTGCAAAACTGTAGGATGCGGGCGGCACGCATGCGGGCCAGATACGCATGCGGACATAAATCCGCATGATAGGAAAACGGCCCTTAGTGCACACCTTCGTTATAAAAAGAACTCTTGTTGTCTGGTTGTTGTTGTTGGGTTGTCTTGTTGGTCTTGTCTTGTTGTTGTTGTCTTGTGTCTCTTGTCTTTTCATGCTTCGAGACCCAGCGGTTTAGGCTGTGCCTTGTCTGTCAGTGAGTTTAAGTTTTTTTTATTAACGGGACTATAGGACCTAAACGCAAGTTTTATAATGCCTGAACGTATATGATCCACTGCAGTAAACAAAATCAGAAAAATATATGATATTCTTCAGGATACATGCTAGTTAGATGGTGCGTTAAAACATAATACAATTAATATGATACGATAGAAAAAAATCACGAAGATACCTCAAAAAAAATCTTTTTACGATTAAAACCCATAATAATATACATGCAAACATTCTCATTTTTTGTCAGATTATTCTACAAGCAACATAATAACGTAATAGTATTTTAATTTTTTAGTTCAATCAATAGATTTTTTTGTAAATAGATAATTGCTTTATATTTTGCAATAAATTACCAGCGTTGTGTCATTGCGCTTCTCTTTCTTTTCTATGGAGTCATTGATATATTTTATATATAAATGTATGCAGTCCGACAGTGACCACGCTTTAGCTGTTGTCAGCCTCTTAAATAGATCGTTCGTATGGAGCACCGGCCCACTTGAGTTTGCTTATTCTCCCTGAATTGTCTGATTACACATAACTGGCGAAATATGGGTACCTACTGAAAACATGCGTGATGTTTTGTTTGCAGTTTTTTTTTTTTTTTCTAATACTCTGCTAATAAACTCATTTCCAGAGGCTAATTCTGTCTGGGAATAACACTTGCAAGTCAAAGCTATTGGTATTTATAGCTATTTAGGTCTTGGAAACTCGTTCATTTCGCGGTCGTGGCTTTAAGAGGCACTTTTCAATCACTGATAAAGCAATCACATGTCGATTCACGATAGCAATGTACATGAACACACTACGTTGAAGTCAAACTCAACTCAAAGCATTTATTACAATTAAATCATTTTCAGGCACTTTTGAATTGTCATGGTGTCGGTCAGTTAGTCAGAAAGTTGAAGCTAGTTGCCCATTCCAAAACGTAGATCTCTATGGAGAAGAACGGACAAGAATCTCAACGACACTCTTTTAACTCAAGCAAGATATTAGAAAATCCTGGGTAGGTGCATTCCATCCTGGGTGGGTGGTCTTGTTGTTTCTATAAGTGACAAAAATTAAAATAAACCGGCCAAGTGCGTGTCGGACCACGCATAATGAAGGGTTCCATAGTTGGGGTGAATAAAATTTATCCCAAGAACAAACTTAACTTTATCCTTGAAAAATGTACTCCCATACATCGATGTACGTCACGGACTCACGGTCGAATAACCGACTGCAAATGTAAGTTTGTAAAATGCAAAGAAATATTTTGTTTATGCGATAAAACTACAAAATAACAATTTTAGGACTTTTTCCTTTACGTGTACCTTGCTTCTTGCCAATTTTCATGATTCTAGGTCAACAGGAAGTACCCTATACTTAGGTTTTCATTTATTTGCGAGTATCAAAATATGTCTCTTATTTAGCCGTTTTTTGTTATTGCGTTTACTTAGAAGCTTGACTTTTTAGACCTCCAAGGGACCGTAAGCCTACGTATTTGATATTAATTTCAACTTGATACCTCCACAGCTTCCTGTTAAGGGTCTCGAGTTTGACAAACAGACAGATGGACGACGAAGTGGGATCACTTCGTTGTTCGTCCGTCAATTTGGGGGTACAGAACCCTAAACAACAATTTTATAAAATACAAGATTAAAGATAAGCCCCGCCGTTAAGAGATGACCAGCCTGAACTGACGGCGCCTGTTCATGAACATGACGCACGCCTTCACTTTGTTTTCATATCTACTTGAAGTTAATCATAACATTGTACGTGAACAATGAGACCGTTAACTGATAAATTGATAATGTATAAACATTGCTTCGGCCACGAGAGAATCTACTAAAGTTTTCCATGAGAGTTATTTTGAAAATTATAACATTACATATCTACGGCAAAAATGACAAACTTTCATCCCCTATTTAACGCCTAAGGTTGCTGCACTAGTCGACGGATCGAACTCTTTGGTGGGTGTGGGTAATATGCATGCTATTTCGTTTATTTATATAAGTATATTAATTTAGTATTATTTAAGTACTTATTTTATTTTTATTTTTTTATTTAGTTTTTATTTTTTTAATTTTTGTTTCTCGGTAGCAGCCCGGAGTCTGGATTTGTGCCCGGTTTATGGCAATAGGGTCGCCCCCTATTACATGGGACTTAAACATAACTGGCGAAATGTGGGTGTGCTATAGGTACACCTCTGCCTAACCCTTCGGGGAATACAGGCGTGATGTTATGTATGTTATTAATTTAGACGATGATGTAAAACGAAAACGAACGCAGAATTTCATGAACAGACCTTTGGTCATATAATTATATATTATGAAAAAACTACTGGATGTATTTATTGAAAATAAAGTTATTTGAAATCTTGAATAAATTATCTATCCTCCTAGACCTTTCCCGCTCTGGGCGGAGCGGAAGGGCGTGTCAGTCTCTTACTAACTAAAACCCACCCGTGTTCCTTCAGTTGCCTGTGCGCCAGGGCCACGGTAACTCTTTCGAACAATCCGCGACCCCGGCAGGCATCGACCCTATCGGACTCCGTCAATTATGCTGACATCTCTTTGAGGCGCGCGTAGAACACAACGCGCCGTCGACCCGGGACTGGTCCTTACCGGACGGCGAGCTGCCCATTGCTCGTCGCCCGCAGGCCCGCGCCTATTGTGGTCGGGAGTCGGCTATCGACTCCCGACGCCCAGAGTGTCTCCTCCTGCGGCGACTAGGGGCGTGAGAGCGCAATGATTGCCTCTCCCTCACGCGCTCCGCCTCCTCCTTCGCGAGCATTACTGCTTCGCAGAAGGAGGTGACTGCTTCATATTCCCTCTCGCTCCGTACCATGGCCTGAACCAGGGCCGAACGCGAGAGATCGCCGCCGCCGATCGCCGCCACGAGGACACAGAGGTGCTCTGCCCCAGCCGGGCAGACCTCCACCGTATGCTCCACCGTGTCCTCTGGTCGATCCACAAATTGACAACACCCGGGCGTTTCCTCCCGCCTTATCAGAAACAGGAACCTCCCGAAACAGCCATGTCCGGTGAGGACCTGCGTCAGGCGGAAGGTGAGGAGGCCGTGGCGCCTCTCAAGCCACTCCTCAAAGAGGGGACTTACCGCCGCAATTGTGGCGTGCCCAGCGCTGGGTTGCGACAGTCGCACTCTCCATGTCGCCATGAGATCCCGCCGGAGCTCTGTTCGCTGTGCCGCGATTTCTCGCGGCAGCGGAGTTACGCCCCGGCGTTTCGCCTCCTCGCACCATTCCCAAATGTGCGCGAGGACTTTTGCCTCCCGATCCCATGGCGGCAATCCGGCAAGGAGACTCGCCGCCTCGCAGGAGATCGTGCGGTATCCCCGGACCAGCCGGATGGCCATGACCCTTTGGGACGCGTTCAACCGGCGTGCTGGTCGGAGTCTCAATGAACGCGCCCACACCGGTGCCCCGTAAAGGGCCATGGACCGCACGATCACCGCGTAGAGCCTCCGGCAGGAGGCGTTTGGACCCCCTAGATTGAGCAGGAGCCGCTTCAAGGCAGCCCCGGCCCGGTCCAGACTGGGAGCTAAACGTCGGAAATGCTCGACGAAGTTCCACCGGCTGTCGAGGACGAGTCCCAGGTACTTCATCGTCGACTCGACGCCGATGTGAACCCCTCCCGCCATTATTTGGGAACCCGAGAGTGGCGCGTTCCGAGGACCATGAAAACACATGGCCTCGGCCTTGTGCAGGGCCACCTCGAGTCCCAATTGCCGGATCCTCTCAATGACTGTCGCAACCCCGCGTGTCATTAATTCGGCCGCCGCCTGGTGCGACCTCCCCTGCGCCAGGACCAGCGTGTCGTCAGCGTAACAAACGACGCGGGGTGCGTTAACAACTGATGCGCCTCGTACAACTACAATGTTGTAGATGACACTACTCCTCAGCCATTCATACCCTCGCCACACAACATATTTTTTTTTTTTTTAATTTTATTTCAGAAAAAAACACTACGGTTCACCAAAACAATTTTCTAAGTATAAATATGGCATTTCAGAATTAAGTTTATCGTTGTTGTCTGTACTAATGAAAAAAATCATTGTATCACAAACACCAGCGCCTTCCAAATTCGGTGACATTAAAATATTAGAGGATTTTTTTATAGAGGTTATCTTCCCCGCGGCCCGGGCGGTTAAGTCAAGACCCTCGACCCCCGTCAAAAGTCAGAGACATAACCTTGACAATCTTGGGGGCTACGAGACTAATGGTGGCAGAAGGAGAAGACTCCTTCCTGCCTGCCCGGTGGCAGAGTTAGTGCACACCAAGCCCGCTCTTACTCCGCCGCTGTGCGTCTCTGCTTAAACAGAGAGACACACGTTGGAGCGTTCCTCCGACAGGATATTAGCGTACGGACAACTAGACCCATTAAGCACACAGTACCTAATGGGGAGTCATTGCCCGCACCCCAGGGTGCACCGTCCCGGAGAATGGCCTTTCCCCCAGACGCATCCAAGGGAAACTCCAGCCCACGGGCACACGGCAAGGTTTTGATGTTCCAAAAACAAAGAAAATAAATGTTTTTTTTTCTTTCTTTTTGTCTGTCAGGGAATGAATGAATTTGAGATTTTTATTCAGTAGAAGATATAATTATCACGAATGTACTTCCCGCACGAAAGGCAGTTTTTAGGTACCAAACACCCACATTTAACCAGATAAGTTCAACTTTCATTTAGTAGGGGTCGAGTCTACTGTGTCGAGTGTATGCGGGTGAAACTGCGGGGCGCAGCTAGTTTTATATAAACTTGGCTCCCGTCCAACTTTTTTACCAATAAACAATTAAGTACCTTAACATTTTTATTGGGGGTAATGTTTACAAAAATACTATGTTTGGACTGAGCTAGTGCCATAACCGTAAATAACTATGCTCCCAGGCTCCCACCGCGTTAGACAATTAGTCTTTCAATTCCTGTAGCATTGTTTGAATTCCCAGTTACAGGTTTTATTTCATAAATAGCTTACACAAATGCTAGTCAACGGAGAATTGTATACAAAAGTTAAGAATGCACTCATGATGTCACGTCACATCTAAGAAAATACACATACACATTTTTGACTCTAACAATATTTAACATTACTATTCCTTCTTATAATTTTTAATTGTAATTTATGAAATGCTTATAATATTTTGCATGCAATAATTATGTATGTAGTGATTTATTGTTGTTTGTTAGAGCCATTATTAGTCCAGTGACAATGAGAGATGAAGAGAAAGAGAGATGGAGCTATACATGTCACATATCACCATCCCTTTTTCACAATACAACCCTATGCCTCATTCAGGATGCATGCTTCAGTACTCTTACTATTCCCAGTCACTGCAACTCAACTCAAATCACTCAAACTGTGGTCACCACCAGAAAAGTATGGAGACAATAAAGATTAAGGGGTAAGCGCCAGGTTACCTTATGGCATGTGCTAAAGAAGCCCGCCAAATTCAAATTTTAACCTTTAACAATCCATTTTCTGCAACACTCCAAGGGAATGTAATGTGTTAGACTGGCCTATGTGCCACCAGGCGCGGGCAACCTGGCGCTTCGCCCTTGGAGCCTCAGCGACACAAATAAATAAATGTAAATTTGAAAATTATTCAAAATATTATTTTGGTGTTGAGAGATGTTTTTCTCATTAATTTTAAATTAATTAAATTATTTAAACAGGCTAGGCACATTAACATTGTCTATAGTGCTAACAAGGGTGGGCGTTGATACCTATAAATACAAGATATTAAGTTATCTCAGGTTAGGTATTGGCTGCAACTCTAACAGGCAACTTAAGTTACCCTAAGGCCTATTTTTATTGTGAACTATGTTTTTTACTTGAAGTCGATAATAACTATGTTATTTTATTTTTATTTAACTGTTATGGAACCCGTAAGACTCAATACATTACCTATCAGTCTTGACCCCCAGCTCTTGTTCCACCAGCTCAAACAGTACTTTAGCATGTTTCTTGTTCTGTTCCACTCCGAGTGCCCCGATTGACATGAGGTTGGCAATAGCACACGGCTCTGTTGTGCCACCAAAGCTCATTGGGACATCAGGTATGACGGAAACCACGCAATACTGAAAAGATTTGGGTTATAAATAACAGTTATATTTCATTTGTATTTTTCTTCTAGCTTATTTGGGTAACATAATATAAGGCCTGCATATCCCGAAGGGGTAGACAAAATAATGTGTGTTTACACCTTCATTTCGCCATTTATTTTTAAGTCTTGTGCAACTGTTTACACAAGACTTAGAAATAGATGGTGAAATCTACGTTTTGACCACGCACGAATCCAGACTATAGGCTGCTACTGAGAAACTTCAAATGGAAAAAGTTCAAATTAGAACATAATTATTTTTTTAAGAAGACAATTTTTTTTTTAAATATGTGGACTGTGAAGATCCTGAGGCATAGCTGGCACAATATGTGGGTATGCTTCTGCCTTACCCTTAGCTGAATACAATCGTGATGCTAAGTACTTTAAATAGATCAGTAAAATCAAAATACCTGTTCTGGTTTTCCAAGAGCCTTCGCTAACACCGGCACGGCTTTTAACACAAAATCTTGAGGAATTTTGCTCCTAGGCACATTAGTTTCGATTCTGAAGTGAGGCATTATGGCCTTTTTAATACTTATAGACAGAGTTATTCAATTTCAAGCGGTGAGATTTCACCAAATCGCAATCGGTGAATTCTGACAAAATTCAGAGCGAGCGCTTTTCCGATTAAATAATTCAGACCTGACAGCAGAGACAGAAACTCGACTCAATGTCAAGCAATGTCAATATGTCATTACTGTCAATAATAAGACATTTTTTATCGGTAGATGGCCTTATTGAAGTTAATTTTGAACAGCGTTATCCACGCAAGAACTGTTGGAGATATCAACTAGCTAACTTAGTAATAAAAATCTTATCTTCGGGCGTGAATTGTTGAGTAGTTATCTACTTTTAAGTGAACAACAGTTCGAGAGTTTTTCATTTTGATTATTATACCATTTATGTTTAAGAAATGGCTTAGTAATTATTAATAGTATTTTAAATAATCAATCACTCGCTTACAATAAAATTACTAAATGAAACATTTTATGTTAAACGTAGTACAAAAAATCTATCTGGAACGCGGAGATAAGATGCTTTGATTGTTTATGGTTGGTGAATTCCGGTAAAATACGTGTTAGTGTTGTAGTCTTGACCTATGGATCCCATTACTATCGATGATAATAATGAAGGTTTTTTTTTAATTATGGCGCATTTCTAATATTAATGATGTGATGGTATCTACTTAAAAACGTTTTCTCCATCGAAAATTATAAAACTTTACACGTAAATGGATCACAATCAATACTGTTCACCATTAAATAACACTTATGACGTGTTATTTATTGAATATCGTGTTTTTTGGAATGAAGACGTTTCGCAAAAAGAAGATATAACACATGATCATACAATCATAATATTTTTACCATTTCTGGTTTACCGGTACAAAACAAATATGGTACGGTATTTAGACTGTATGTGTATGAATAAATAAAATTATGTAATTACTTCCATAAAAGGTGAAAAGTAACATGTGCCAGATACAAATAAATTAGTGACTTAACATCATCAGGCCGTTTCAACGTCCTCTACTCTGTAAAGAACATTGTCCATATTATAAACCGCGCTGTAATCAACCGCTTAGAATAGGGTAAAACGGGAATATTATTAATCACCACGTTTGACAATTGGATCACAGTATAATGTTAAAAGGATGATAGCGAAGCTGTTGCGTGAGTGTCCGTGGAGTTTCTTGCCCGTTCTTCTCCGAACCTACTACTCTTTGGGCTTGGCTTCTAGCTTTATCTTTGTGACTGACCCACCCCTTGACAATTGAAAAGAGCTAGTAATTGGTTTAATTGAAATAAATGCTATTAAGTTTAAGTTTGTTTGTTGTTCAACTTTCTCCTTAGGGGTCATCCATAAATTACGTCATATGAATTTCATGATTTTCTGAAGCCCCCCCGTCCTTGTCACAGCTGGTCACATTTGTGAGACTCCCCCCTCCCTAGTGTGACGTAATTTATGGATGGCCCTTTATCTTATGTCTGTCAAAATCTTCAATCTATAACCAAATACCTACTCGAATGAGAGAGCTGCCATTAAATTATTTCAAGAAGAAAATTAAGAATTGGCTCTATAATAATATGTTCTACACAGTGAATTCTTGAATTATAAGCAAAGTTCCATATATCTCACTAGTAATATAATTTAATTTAAAAGTATTTTATTTTCGATCTCAATATTATTAACTGAAGTGTTTTGTTTATAATTTTATTTTATAGTATTTTATTGCATGCTATAGTAAGCAAAATATTTGAAACTATTTATACAGGCTAGTCCAAATACTGACGTCATAGAAAAATAAATTGCTTCGTCATGCCCAGAGGTATCCGAAAATACCCAATGTATGTTCCGCGATTCTTGATAGTTTTCGAGTTATAATAATTTATTCAAATTTATTGAACATGTTATGGGAACCGCTTTTAATTATTCTATCTTTATTTTTACACGGCTTTTTCACATTTTTTTTTTTAATTTTCTTTGTTATGGAATATTCTTTCAGACTTAAAATAATAATCTTCCTATCATTAATTTAAGATACAAACATGTTGATCGAAAAGGAGGAATTTACGTTTAAGTGATACAGAGTCGAAAAACCGTTTATATTATGATGAGTTACCTGGGACGGCGTAGCCGGTTTAAGACATTTGTAATTTTTTATTTTTAAAATTTTATGTTTGTTAAGATAATTTGATGTATCAAACATTCCTCTCAATCCAGTTCGATCAAAGTTTTTGTATCTTAAATTAATGATAGGATGATGTTTATTTTACGTCTGACAGAATATTCCGTAACAATGAAAATTACAAAAAAAAAAACGTTTTTTCACATCTCATGTGAAAAAAACCGTGTAAAGATAAAGCTAGTTTTTTTAAAGCGTTTCCGATAACATTTTCAAGAAATTAAAAATAAAAATATAACCCGAAAACTATCAAGAATCGCGGAATATAGATGGGGTACTTTCGGATACCCCTGGGCATCAGGCATCAATTTTTGTTTTTTAGACGTGTTTGGACAACCCTGTATTTAAGACCTTTTTTATACTATATTTTATGCAAAATAAAGATATCCTATTTTATCCCACTAACATATACTACAGTCACTTTGAATTAATTAGTCGACATTATTCATTAATTCGAGAGGCTGTGGGCTGTAATATATCACGCGGGCCCAGTGAGGGTTGGTAGATGTCACTCCCTCTCAAAAACAGGAGGCCTGTGTCCCAGTAGTGGGAACAATATAAGTTGGTAATGATGATTCATTCATTCATTCATCGAGACGGTCACATCCCTATAGTTAAGTGGTGCTTGGAGTTGTGACTTGTCTATGCCCCCATCGCATGACAGTGTTGCCACCATAGCCCTTTTCGAGCTATATCTAGCACTTTTCATACTCGTTGAACCCGTTTCTCATTCCTTTAGCCCGGAAAGGGCAATCTAGCTCGAATTGATAAATTATTAAGAAAGATTCACAACTCCTCTAAAATACAGAAACTCTGCAGAAAACAATCCGTATCAGGAGATTGGTAAATTGGCAATAATCATTTTATCTTTACCACATTGTCTTCTATAAACTTAATAAAAACAAAAAATCATGATAAAATGCAACTACACACATCAACACGGTCTAGGGATATTTTTAAAAAAGCGAATTACTATCAATGTGTTAATTATTTATATGACATGTATATATTTAAAAGATACGTTATTTAATATTCTACCATTTTTTAATAATGATTAAGGTACTTAGATTAAAATTTCAGGATTTTATGGAAAAAAAATGAAGCATAGACGGAAACCGTATATGAGTTAACTTTTAATTTGTGAGTAAAAACTGAAAAAAAAATAAAAATCATTTAATTTGTGTTTATAAACTTGAAGTTAGTAGTCTGAGAAAGCGCCCATGATGTTCATAACACATCGGCAACGATTCGGCATGCTCAGAACAAGGTTGTCAATGTCTTGCTGCGGAATATTGTCCCATGTCCTTCTGAGGTGCGCAAAAAGTTGATCTTCTGTAGCCAGATTTTCAGGAACTTCCTTCAGAGGTCTTCTTTGCAGCATATCCCACGCATGCTCAATGGGATTTAGATCTGGCGATTGAGCAGGCCAGTCTAAGGCCCTAACATTGTGTGTATGTAATCAAGCTGCTACCGTTCTCGCCGTGTGTGCCCGGGCATTGTCGTGCATGAGCAGGAAATCTTGCCCCATTTGTGTTCTGTGGGGCAAGATTAAGGGCCCCAGCACCTGTTGGACGTATCGTTCTGCCGTCATATTGCCCCGCACCCAAACGAGATCCGTCCGTCCTCCAAGACGAATTCCTGCCCAAACCATAATTGTTCCTCCTTGGTATGGGTGAACTTCCTGAGGGTTCTGAAGACGGCTCCATCGTCCAGGAACTCGCCAAACACGCGTCCGTCGTGAATCTGGATGGAAGCCGAACCTGGATTCATCCGTGAACAGCACATTGGACCATTGCTCACGGCCCCACTCCACGTGGTTCCGAACCCATTCTAATCGTCGTCCACGATTGCCTCTCCGTAAAGGTGGGACCCGGAGTGGTCTACGAGAGCGTAGATTGCTTTCATGCAGTCGCCTTCTTACAGTTTGGTCACTTACAAGCACTTGGTGTTCCACTCGCAGCCTTTGGACCAATTGAGTCGCCGTTGCATTTGGTTGAGCTCGCGCAGTAATTTGCAAAAATCGGTCTCGTCTGGGGGTAGTGATGCGACTTGGCCCCCGGTGCCTCTCCGCTACTTCACCTTTGGCACGATAGCGTGTCCACAAACTTGAAATTACATTTTGGTGGGTCCCTATGGCCTCAGCAACATTACGCTGAACAGACCTAGCTTCCAGCATTCCCACAGCTCGTAACATCTCCGCCCTCGTCAAATGTTGGCGTTGCATGGCTACAATACCTCAATTTTAACTTTATCTTTCGTTTAAAAATGAAAAAAAACTGTAACTAAACGTAATTCGTATTGTTTTCTAAATTTCGCACAAATGAAAATTCCCTCTCCTACACATCAAGACATTTTTATGCCACCGAAACAAAAGAATTTTTTAAAATTTGAATTTGGAATTAGTCTGAGATAAATTACAAACAAATCGGTGTATAAAAGATTCCAATGCGGCCAGTACTTTTCGAGTTATTTAATTGAGTATTAAATATCCCTAGACCGTGTTGATGTGTGTATTAACAATGACGTTGATTTGACAAAATAAGATGGGGATTAAAACGTTTAAAACAAACCTGTTGCTCTCTCCAATATCATCTCATGAGGTAATAATATAAAAGAGTGGAAGCAATACTAAATACTCCTTCAAATAAGAACTAACATCCGCGATCAACTGCAACCCTCAACTTACACAGCTGCAACTACAAGTAATGAAGAAACAGATTTGGTTTTTAATCATGAAGTACTTCATTTCTAATAATAGAAGGTACGAGTACTTACCTAAAATATGTTTTCCTTTATGTATATACGTTACTTTTTGTGAATTTTATTGGGTTTCTTAAGCCCTTTCTAGCATTTTTTTTAGCACGTTCCAGCTTCGTAATTTGCCCTTCTTCAAAAAGTAAGGTGGCAACACTGCGCATGCATGCACTTTCTGCAGTAGTTATTGATAACGTAAAATTAACGCGTATTCGTGTCTCATCCGGCCATATTTGTACCGTGTTGTGCTTTGTTTTACTCAGTCTCAGTAGTGATATCGTAATAACTGGGTGTCGGTAATTGTTGGATGGACTATTTGTTGAATTTGTCATTAGAGTTGATTGCAAGAACTTAAAAAAGTTTTAACATGGGGGCCGAACAATCTAATGACAGTAGAAGATATCAACAAACACCACAGTAAGCGCTTTTGTGTATTTATTTCTTTCGGTATTTCGTGTTAAGTACCAGTGCCATTTATTTATCAATATTTTTGGTGGATACGTCAAAAGCATGGCATAGAATGCCGTAATTATTGGTACTAGTTACGAACCATTACGGCCGACCTGCCATAAGTTATTTTTATCTTGTTATTATTCTGCATACATCCACCTCCTATGAACCAATAATGTAATGCTCTTTGTTGTGGAAGTTACCTACTTATATTTTTTAAAGTAAATTATTATAAAATTATGTACAGAATCTGTTTCTTGTCTTGAATATTTAAGATGCTGATAAGTTCACTCAACTTCTAAACTACAAAAATATTTTAAAGTGAAATATTTGATTTTTTGTATGTTTGTTTGTTACGCTTTCACGCTAAAATTTCTGAACGGATTTGGACGAAATTTGCCACATTGGTAGACCATGACCTGGGACCTGACTTATGGTACTTTTTATCCCGATATTGCTAAGGGATCGAGACTTATGCGGGTGAAACCGCGGGGCTCAGCTAGTTAAAAATAAAAGTAGGTTGAGAGTAGTTGCCAGATAATGAACCCGATATGTTTTTATCTATGGTCAAAGTCCTCGAGGTGAATAAGGGTGTGTTTCCACTAAGGCGGCGAAGAGCGGAGCGGAGAAATGTACAGCAGGACCTATTTGACTTTGACGATCAATAACACATTCCTAAGTTTATCGGAAGTATAATAAAAAAACAAAGATCCATTTTCCTTCACGAGCTTATGTAACGCGATTCGAATGAAGTTAGCTTCGAAATATAAAACCTCTGTGTACATCCGATCTGAATAGGCTTTCCAAACTTTCGCTCATGTCGTCTCACTCACACTCGCCTCAAGTCACATTTGTTTCCTAAAAAATGTTATTGCAAAGCAGGTACGGACTATGGTTCATCGATCGTATTGTACACACGACGCTCAAGCTCGCTCGACGATCAAGCTATACATTTCCAGTATAAGCTTACTTCTCATTGGACGAAAAGCCTTTACAATGCGAGGTCAGCTAATACTGGAAATGTATAGCTTGATATTTCGCTATGTGTGCCTATTAGTTTGATAACATACCGTCGGAACACTGTTGTAAGTAATAAAGTTAATTATTTCGGTCAAGATATGTCCTACCTATTCTGATTTATTATTACTTACCTACAGCCCGATTCAAACTTTATGGCGGCTCGGAACATGAGGCGAGTCGCTGCGCAGTAACAAAATCACCTGTCAGCGGGGGTGAGGTGAGGTACTGCGCAGCGAGTAGCACACTTCAGAGCCGCCATTAGAGAATACAATCCAGAGCATGTTTTCGATCCCGAGATTACGGGATTCTTGATGCGTAATCCCGGGGTCCCGGGATTAGACAATGTGGTTTCTAATTGTTCTCAAATGTAAAAAAAAACCGAGTCATTTCTTGAAATATATTTTTAATTTTATTGCACAACACAAATCACAAAACAGTAAGAAAAGAAAAAAAGACAAAACAAAGATACTATACTTTGTAAGAAATAAAAAAAATAAAAAAACTTATTTAGTATTTTGAAAATACAATCGTAGAAATATCAATGCATCCAAGGTTTGACTTCCAAGCCTGCTTCGTAGTTTATTGCCAACATAAGCAGCAGGTGAAAACGCTCGTTCAGAATCTACACTGGTTGGAGGTATAATAGGCAATAGATACTTATGCTGTTTCTAAATGATATCGACGAACTCCTCCATTTTCAAACAGGCTCATTTCACATCTAATACAATTTGCCAACCCCGATTCATTTTGTATTTGTACTTCAGGATCTGGAGATTTCATACTCTTCTCAATTTCCAGCTACAACTTTTCCTTTAGTGTCAATTGGGGTTGGGATTGGGAGGTTTGTGGCCTTAACTCATCATCTGTTTGTGATCCTGATCTTCCTTCTTTTTCTTCAGTGTTATCTCGACTGTTAAGTCTTTTAGCAATACACTTTATTTGCTTCCTCACTTAAGCCTGTGTAGGAACTGGAAATAAGTCATACCATTCCAAATCCGATAATAACTGATTTTCATCATGTTTTCGTGGGTTTTGTAAATAATTCAACACACCAGTTAAATCATCATCTAAAAAATACCTCCGTATTTTTTATGTTTAACAAAGTCGCCCCCCATTTGAAATACTTAATTTCTGATAACTGACTTTTAAATTTAAATGACGTAACGTAACCTACGTAACCTCGTCAATGGTAGAATAATAATGAAAAAAATTAAACCTGTTTGGCGTATTTATACTTTCGTACAGGAAATCACTGACGGGAAATACCTCGCAACAATATTATGATAGGAGGTGATTCCCCTATTGGCCCGTTGGGGTATTAATTACCTTTAGAGTATTGTATTGAAGTATCCCGAGCGGGGAAGTCCCTTCTAATTTCTACGACAAACTTATTATTAGGGCTGTACCTATATAGTTCGTATCGTACGCGTATCAAAGGGTTGTTTTTTTTGCGATATGTAATAAAAGCTATTAATATAATCTAGGCAAGGTGTCAAGGCGCAACGGACTACGGAGTGCAAACTAGACTTGCTTATGGCAATCCCGAAAATCCCGAGATTAGCCAAGTAAAGTCCCGGGATTTTCGAGATGTTAAAACGGCAGGGATTCAGGATCCCGGGATTGTATTCTCTAAAGTGACACAATATCTCCATGATGAAATTTTTGAAGATTGAAATAAACGAGATCTATTAAATACCTATCCTAAAACGCGGAACATTCAAACTTCATAACCGCCTAGGGTCAATAAATTATTTTACCGATCTAAAAAAAATTACCTAACAGACATCGTAAATAAGTTTCTTCTTTATTGCTTTTTTTTTCATTGAAGTGATATGTAGCATTTTCCTTCTCTATTTTTAATTTGATTTGGTAGGTATTTAAAATAATTTTCCCATCGAAGTTTTATGGAGATTTAGTGAATGAATTAATTTATGCTTTCAAGTTTTTTTTCTCGATGGCCTAAGAAGTGTTTTTCCCTGCTTACTCAAAAGTACATTTAAATGAAACGCCACTTTTTTCTTAAATTATTGACTTTAATTCATTTAAATTTAATACAAAATTAAGAGCATAAAATACTGGATCTGCAAAATAAATTTCAAAAAAATCCATTAATAAATAAAAATGTAATAATCATTTAAAAAAACAAAAAAAAGCTTTAATCAGCTCTGCTGAACAAAGAACAATTGGCCAAATGGCGCTACATTTGTTATTTTTTTCCACCGTCGATGTTATTGCATAGCCTACCGCTCAAAGTAAGTAGGTACGGACCGGCCATGATTCATCGATCATATTTTACGCACGACTAGACTACATATCAAGCTATACATTTCCAGTATAAGCTGACTTCTCATTGTACGAAAAGCCCAATGCGAGTTCAGCTAAAACTGGAAATGTATAACTCGATATGTCGCCCTGTGTGCCTATTATTTTAATAACATACCGTCTGAACACTGTTGTAATAAAATTAATTACTTATTTCGGTCAAGATTATCCCACCTACCCGTTCTGATTTATTATTACAGCCAGGGGGTCTACTCTCTAAGTCCGTCAACGAAATTACGCGCCCGTCCGAAAGTAGTTGATCCGTCAAAACAAGTGACAAATTCAATTTTTCGAACGGGCAAAAGCACAGCGCGAGGTGGGACAACTGTCAAATCGTGTTGTCGTTCATTTTTAGTTCGGGCTCCAGAGTAATTTTGTGTCCGTAGGTGATAGGGAGTAGGAAACGCCCATAACTTCGGCCGTAACTACGGATTTCGTGATTAGGGAGTAGACCTCCTGATTCAAACATAATTGCGGCTCAGAAAATGAGGCGAGTCGCTGCGCAGTAACCAATTCACGTGTCAGCGGGGGTGAGGGGTGAGGTACTGCGCAGCAAGTAGCGCACTTCACAAGCGCCATTAAGTTTATAGAGGTATGAGGAACAGGGTGTAAAGTTCACTCACACCTCCATAGAAAAGGGATAATCCTCTGACTAGACGGGTGTTGTGTCTGGTGGGCAACTGCCCGACGTTTGATCTCGGGACTTTGTATATTATGCTAGTTGCGCGGTAAACTCGGTTTGCGCGATGCAGAATTTTTGCGTGACATCAGTGTGACGTGTAGCTCTCATGTGGCGGTTTATATACCGCTACAAGGGTGGAATGAAAGCTCACTTCACTTGTTTTCACGGTGAGATTTTTACGGAGTAAATCGGTAGTACAGACAGACACGAAAAGCGACTTTAATTTGTAATAATTATTTATGTATATAAGTAGATAAGCGACTCACTTCCATAACAACCAATATAATTTAATTGATAATCATAAATAAAGGCCGTGTTATTAAATTATCTCTGCTGTTCTTTGTTTACAATTTACAAAAGTAGGTACCTATCTAGGTACAGTATGCCGCGCGTCAATGGTAAAGAAACCAGTATAAAGCTGGCCTTGTATTCTACTGAAACTCCGTACCCCTAATACACTACACGATATTTAAGGCCCGATATTTAGGTGATGTGTTTTTTTTTAAATAGGGACTTCCTCCCTCTCTCATATTACACCGTCCCGATTTAGGGAAAGGGTCCCTGAATATCGCGTAAACTCTAATTTTAAATTTGCTACACTAAAATGACAGCTTCGATCGAATAACTTTAAGCGATACGTTTTGTGTTCAAAGATGGGAAACTGCCAATGTGTAGAATGTTTGGTGAAGAATGTATGAATGTATGTAGTGGTCCTCTGTCATTTTGGTCTAGAACAATAAAAAGCAGAGTTTAGGACAAGTAATAGGAAACGAGGACACGAGCAGAATTTATGATAATAAAGAAGGTGAGAGAATTGACTTGTCGAAGATAGTTGTCTTATATTTATAAAACACTACTATTTTTCTAAAGCCATAATACACTACACGATATTCAGGGTACCTTTCCCTAAATTGGGATGGTGTAATAAGAGAAAGCGAGGCAGGGTCCCTATAAAAAAAATGCATCAGCTAAATATCGGGCCCTAAATATCGTGTAGTGTAATAGGGGTTTTAATACTAATAAGGCTTTTAGGCAGACAGACACGACGGACGGTGCGACGCGATTCTGTTAGCACAATTTCCATGAAGTTTTCATAAATCAAATCAAAATATTTTATTTCACATACCTAAATCTACATGGGCACTTATGAAACGTCAGAAGCTAGGTGCACGGTTCTAATTGGTCGTTTCCTATGGCGAAGAGCCGGCAAGAAACTCCACGGTTACTCTTTTAAAAACCAAGCAAACAGCCAAGCATATTATAAGTTGGGGGATTACATCGCTGATAAAAATGCTTGGCTCAACGCTGGTCCTGCTCCACAAGGGCGCATAAAATAATTGATTAGCATTTGAAACTACTGTTGGAGCTGCTGAAGATTTTAAAAACTTATCTTTGCATTGTATAAATTCAATGTTTTAGTATTGTATAATTGCATAGCACATGTGTGAGTACTATGTACCTACTATAAAGCTACCATTTAATAGGTTTTTCTTTCATTGACTTGAATGTGCCCTGGCGGCTGGGAGTTTGTCATGCTCACTCTAATGTCTCGCTGGTGGTGGCGTGTGTGTTGGATCATTAAGTTCCCTTCAAAATGGTTGAGCTGAATGGTGCTGATCCATGCGTCATGTTCGTGAACGGGCGAAGTCAGTGGGGACTGGTCATTTCTTAGCTGCCACGGCTTATTTTAATTTAATTTAATATTTGAATTGCTTTTGTCTTTTTATTACGGACGCTTTTAACGTTCTGCATCGTTCTCACATGCATAATTTCAACATGAACGATGTAATCAATATTTTGTAATCATTTTTTGATTTAAAAGAGTGTCCATGGAGTTTCTTGCCCGTTCTTCTCCATAGGTACCTACTACGCTTTGGAATGGGTAACTAGCTTCATCTTTCTGACTGACCGACCCCTTGACAATTCAAAAGTGCCTGTAATTGGTTTATTTGAAATAAATGCTTTGAGTTTTTGAGTTTTTGAAACTTTTTTAGAAAAAAAAAAACAAGCTGTGGCGAAAGCTGGTGCTTCTCATGTGGTCCCATATAAATTTGATCAAGTTTCGACTTAGGTTATGTAGATGATGTTTTAATAATTTCCTGTTACTGTTATTTACATATCAAGTAGTAGTATACGAATTTGAGTGGGGTAGGTACCACAACTAAAAAGTGAAAAATAACTTTATCTTCGGAAGTCGGTGGCAAAAAACAAAAATACCAAACCAAAGACACCGACTTCCGAAATTAAAGTTATTTTTCACTTTTTCAGCCTTTAAGTTAGGCCAACTCAAGGTCGAAGTGTTCACCCTTACGACTCACTAGTAGTCAGTGACGCAGTCGAGTGTAGGTACCTGATTATTTTTAATTTTGTATGTTATGTCTGCAACAAACTACTCGTAGGTACATACAATACATAGTTACAACTTATACACGTGGCAGTCGTTCGTTCGTGCCTCTTGGACATGATATCGTGGTTAAAAAGTCAAAAGGATGAGGAAAACGTTTGAAAAACTAATTAAACGTTTTTGCAAAAAACAAAACAACCGACTTCAAAGAAAAAACATTACAAAGTGAAAAATAACTTTAAGTTCGGAAGTCGGTGTCTTTAGTTTTGTATTTTAGTTTTATGCAGACGAATTTTAAGAACCACTTAATTTTTTAAGAAGTCTGTTAAAAATATCACATCACAGATTTATGTAGGTACTTAAAATGCTTAACTTAAAACCTGCACTACATCTACACTACTCGAGAATTTGATCGAAGTTGAGCGAATACGAAAGTGTAGAAGGGCACTTCGGTTCGCTTCGTGCAGCTCCGGCTCGCCTCGGGCGACTTCGCATCGTTGTTGATTTTTGCGCCTGAGTGAAAGGACTCGAAGCGTCCCTTAGCATGAGTGTATAGTCACTTCGGACTTCTGCACAGGACTTGGGTTATTTTCGACCAGTACTTCGTCGAAGCAACTTCACGAATAGTGTAGTGCAGGTTAAAAATAACAACATAACATCACACATAACACGCATCATCATCACATTACGCCGGTTTGCTCTGAAAGTTTAAGCAGAGCCTAATAGTACACCCACATTTCGCCATTTGTAATAGGGGGCAAAATAAGAAACGAATAATTTAGACTACCAGGACGATAAAATTACACATCCTAGGTCCTAGATGCGCAAAAGAAAAAGCGGCCAAGTGCAAGTCGGACTTGGACACGAAGGATTCCGTGCCACCTTACAATAACAAACTCTACAAATAAAAAAAAAATACATTTGTAAAAAGAAAACATGACTTTGGATTTTTATTATTTGTTGTTATAGCAGCCATAGTAGTACACACTCTGTGAAGTGTCTACCTATTAAGGTTCAAAAACCCTGTGGCAGACGGACGGAGAGCAGAGCCTTAGTAATACGGTCCCTCCCGTTGACCCCCTTTGGGTACCTACGCCCTAAAAAGAGGCAGACCACTCATGAGATGGTCTAACGGTTAATAAAAGGCTTGATATTGAAGGGAATTGGAAACGCTTGCGGCCCACTGTTATCTTCGTTTTGTTACCTACATTTTTGAAGAAACAGAATGACGTAGAGCTCTTTTTTAACACGCTTTTATTGAAAGTGATTTTCACCCACATCAAAACGTCGAATTAAATTGAAACTTCACACTTATCAAGGACCGATTTCAATAGCATAATTTAGCATAAGTTTTTTGTGGTTAGACGAACTAAAAAATAGAAAATAAATAATAAGTAGTTCAAAAAAACTAAAAAGTAGAAAATAATTTTAAATTAAGAACAGTGTGATTAACAAAACAAAATATGTTATTGTAAAAAGCGTGGGGTGCTTTTTAAGATATTTTTATTTGTCAATAAAATATTTACGCAAAACAATTGACATCAAGCGCCCTAATTTACTTTTTTTTTTTTATCTCACAATTCTTAATTTAAAATGATTTGACAAACATTATACTTAGACTGTACAATTAAGTAATACAGATATAATTAATTTTACATTAAGGTGAAATGTGGGTTTAATATAGGTACACCTCTGCCGAAACCTTCAGGAATTACAGGCGTGATTTATGTTACGTGAGCATTATGCACACAGCGAGATAATTGCGTAACACACTAACAGTAGCAATGGCTTCCATTTTGACAGTTCAACAACATTCATTGCGTTTTTGTACGTTGTTGAGCAGACACATTTTTCGAACATTATGAAGCAATGGATTAGTAATATCTTTCAAAATTATTCAGATTGTGATTTGAAAGTATCTCTAATACGCAATTAGGGTGCAGAACACAGGCCCGTAGCACCGTATTATCACAGTCTATACATTTTTATACTGAGGTATTATCCGCTGTCCCGTCGGCGCTGCAAATGTAACTTAAAATATTTTCTTCTGACACGTCGGCGCTGCATTTGTAACTTTAGTCGATTTGTTGCGTTCAAATCGATTTTGTACCGCTGGCACACTGTATTTGTTCCATAAATTTACACCAGGTGGCTACGTATGAAATTCCGCGTACATACGTATGCTATACTCTGTGTCAACCATAAACAATTTTTGCAAAAATAAATTTTAATGTCAGCGCTCCGTCACTTTGTTCATTTTTTTTTACGAACGACGCCCGCTCCCTAGATATTATGTTTTGATGACTTAATTAATCAAATCCTTTTTTACAAATTTTTATTTGTGAGTAGGGAGAAGGTTTATCTTTTGTTTTACAAAGCTATTCGCTCATCCAATATAGAGCCGTCAAAACAATCTTATCGGAAGACGGATGTAGCAAAGCAGGGGAAAAACCTCGCTATAGAATTTAATATTCGAGTCAGTGGTATAATTATGACACTGACTGCATGTCCGATTGTTATCATTCTTAGTATGCTTACAAATAATTATACCACAGGAGTGCTATAATTCTATCACACGTCATCATCAAGTACAAGTCCATAGCTGACTGCAGGCAGCAGCAGCGGGCGACGCACAGTGGATCGAAACCGCTATATGAGGGACATTAGTTTTTTTTTTTTACAAATTGCATTTTTTTTTGTTCTTTTGAATACAATTTAATTTTTTTGTACTTTTTTCGTTAATCATATGTTTTTAAATTATTATTATTCCTTAATTATAAATGTTTTAATGTTTTATCTATGATATTATTAATGAAAAAGTACTTTTGACTTACTTTATTTTATTTTTCCGGACCTCGTATCTCTTAAAAGGGCAAGTATGGGCGCGCGCTGATAGCGTAGAATTATAGCCAACAAGTCAAAGAATAAGAATATAATAGTTTGAAAGCCTGGTCTTTCAAGACATGGCTAATTTTTAGCACTTTCTGTATCATTCCATACAAAAAAAAACTAAAATATTTTTTCCGGCCAAACTATCAGTTTTAGAGAAAAACTTGTAATGACAATTATTCATCGGAATGACGAGATCTTTCGACAGGTATTTAATAAAAATGCACTTTGTAAAAAAAAAACGAATGTCCCTCATATAGCAGTTTCGATCCACTGTGCGACGTGTCGCCGCGACACTACTGGTGTCTATGTATTAGGTACTATGAAAACGACGTATCGCTAGCTACGAAAGGTATTTCATAGCAATACATAGAAACCAGTAGTGTCGCGGCGACACGTCGCCTGCTGCTGCTGTCTGCAGTCGGCTACGGACTTGTACCAGTTGTACCTTTATGGTATCACTGCTAAACATCTACATAAAGGTCTTCCCTACGATGAGTTTTACCGCCTTGGTTATAAAGAAACATTCAATCATAAGAATATCACTCTAGCCGCTAGAGTGACTAGCGACGTAACTAAAAACCTATATTCAGAAAATAAATCCATCATGATAGGTACTTAATATAATTTGAAGAAAAACCAGCTAAGTTAGCATAGAATTCGCGCATTAGAGCTACTTGGGGTTTCATAGTCCGTACCATCAAAATAGGCCTAAATTTGGAACGAAGTTCTTAAACACAGGTTGCGGTAGGAGTAAACTTGTAGTTTTTTTTTTAAATCGTCAGGTATTTAAAAAGCGCTACGCGACTTTTTATTGTTATTATTATCTTTTTAATATAATTATTTTATTTACTTATAATAGAAAGAGAGAGAGAGAGATATATACATATAGTTTTCATGGTTTTCGAGAGGGCTAAAGCCAATGGTGAGGTCAAAAATAAAATCCAAGATGGCGGCTCATATTTTTTATTTTCTTATTCTGGGTGTCGATTTCATGGTTTTCGAGGGTGCTGAAGCCGTTATTGCGGTCAAAGTGCAAATACAAAATGGCGAAAGCAATAATTTTGTAATCCTTCGGAACTTAGTTCCTGACGGGGGTGCCCCGATCCCACCCCTGTTTTTATTATTACTTATCTGGATATCTCATCATCTACCTAGTCTTTACCCAACTACGTTGGGGTCGGCTTCCAGTCTGACCGCATGTGACTGCCTATTTGACCTCCACAACCCAGTTACTAGGTTGTTAATACGATACCCCTTGGTACAACTGGATGTCAGACTTTTGGGCTTTTCTGGCTATCTATTACAGTTAAAAAGGTACAGCCCTGAGACAGATAGATGAACAGATAGACAGACACCCTTTGGATTCGGAACCCTAAAAATCATTATAAGTGAACACGCGAAACGTGCTCCGTTATTTAAAAAATATAATCTTCTTACCCTGCCATGTTTGTACATATATGAGACAGCAGTATTTGTCAAATGTAACCTTCAATTATTTCAAACATTTAGATCCAAACGACGCAACAACGATATATGTGCTGGTCCACATAACACTGCACTCTACTCAAAAAGTTTTTTGGGAATGGCACCCAAGATCTATAACAAGATGCCTACAGCAATAAAAGTACTGGACGACATAAGTAATTTCAAAAAGGCTCTTTTTAAACTACTGGTAGATAAAACATATTATACAACAGACGAGTTCTTATCTGACAATTTTTGATATAATTGTTTAATACTAATTGATAATGAAAGGATGTTGTTATATCTATCTCCTATACATTGTGACATACTTACTTGACTGATTTGGATTTTAATATGATGATTTTTGACATGATAGACAAATATTGAATTTAATGTAATAACTTATCTTATTTTATTTAATCTGTTATTGTATAATTAAATGTATTGATTAATATTATTGTAACGTATTGTTTGTACGCCCTGTGGGTAGAATGTAGTGATACCTGTAAAGATATGGCCTAAGCTTGTTAACACCTGTAATTAACGACACCTACATTGACAAATAAATGGATTTGATTTGATTTGATTTGAAAGCTTTTATTTGAAGAATTTTAATGTGATACACAATAAGGCTGCTGTTCACTACGCAATCACTCTCTGTCGGCCTATTATTTTTCTAAATTGTCTCTTTCTGTTCAGGCCTCACATGTCCGAGGACCAGGTGAAGCGTCTCCTCGAAACCCAACGACAGCAATACGAGAGAAAACTCGAGGAAGTGGCCGCAAAAGCTGCCGCTCAGAGAAACCAAGAGGCCGCTAATGCCGCGCAGAAAAAGCTGCAAGAGGACGCCGCTAAAGCAGCCGCTCAGCGGAAACAGCAGGCAGAGGCCGCGCGCAACTCCAATTATAATTATAGGTATGTCACTAACTCAAAATAGTACTGGCATATTTTCGCATTGGTAAGTAACCTTTTTGTCTAAATATAAATCTTCATTTTGATCCCAGTCCGCAGCGAGACGTAGGTCGGGTTACCATTTCAAAATTTGAAAAGTCCTGAAAAAAAGTCAAACAAATTCTGCCCCCTCTAAGGCTGCGTTTCCACCAGAGATGTGCGACGATGCGTAGCGAGGAATGTGCATACAACTAACCAATTACAGCGTTAGCTTAGTTCAAGCTATGAAAATGAAGCGATGTTATTGGATAGTTTCATACACATTCCTCGCTACGCATCTTCGCACATCTCTGCTGGAAACTCAGCCTAACGGTCATCGGTATTTCGATAGGAGACATAGTCACGGGTGGGAAGTGCCGCTTCAGCTTGCTTTTAACTTTGTAAGCTATGCAGGTATAACTGTAGAGTTTTTCTATAAAATTCTCTCTGATAAAACAGATGAAGTGAGCTTAAAGTGGAGTGTCTTGAAAACTCTGTGGCGGTCATTCCACCTGTTGACACTCCTAGGGATTGATACTATTGACAGCTAACTTCACCTAAGTTTTCACGGTGAGTTTTTTACAGAATAGTCTCGCATATATCGGGAACCTGCTACCGCTAGCTAGGAAACAACAAAAATAGCAATATTTAGTAGGCATACCTACCTGATTTGAAAACCAATCAAGCGTCGACTGTGAATGAGTCATATTTGGACAACATTTTCAAACTTTAACGTTTTGAATACGAGGCTTTTGGCTACTTTTTATTATTGTATGTATTTTGTAATGTGCGTGATGTTTTTTTTTGTGCAGAATAAACAATTTTTCTTTCCTTTCTTTTTTCTTTTCTATTTCACTTTGTGAATGAAATATTTTGGCAGGAATCAATAAATAAACCCAAAACGCGTGTTGATCACTTGCAGTATTGAAAGAGACCGAGCACCCTACAGTTATTCGGGGAACCAACTGCAGCAGACCGCGGCATCAGCACCGCCTCGACCACTCTTCAGTAATGTCTACCCCAACCTCGGCCCCTCGGGCCCTAACAACGGCCAATATATGTACAACAACAATAACCCTTTCCGGCCAACTTCTCCAAATCAAGACTACGTGTTTGTCAATAACTTTGGACAAACTGCAAGGTAATTTAAATCATCTACTACTTTCGCGAACCGCATTTTGAACGACTTACGACCAAAAACCAATTTACAAAAGATGGAAGTTTGAAGCTCATTAGCTACGTTGAGAGCGTTTGTCACTTCAAACAAGGCGAATTTCGCGCGAAACGCAATTGCGCGCGTCGATTATTTTTAATGATTAGGAAGTCTTGCTAGTTTGAACACCCTCATTCAAGTTAGTTGTCACAATCGGCGCTGCGAATTTCGCCCTGTAGGTACCCCGCGCAGATTTTGTCTTAGTTTGATCAGAGCTAAACTGCACCCTAAACGCGTAATACACTATTAATCAGAATCTGAATAATTTTGAAGGATATTGCTAATCCATGGCTTCTTATGTTCGAAAAATTTGTTTGCTCAACGTCGTAAATAACGCAATAAATGTTTTTGAACTGTCAAAATGAAAGCCATTCCTGTTGTTAGTGTGTTACGCAATTACCCCGCAGTTCGTGTAGCAGGCACAAGCCATTTAATAGTTTATGAATGGGTGTGCAACTGTGTAATATACAGTGTGGCAGGGACATCGACGCATAACCTGACCACCAACTGCCCGAAACTACAAAGTCACCACATTTGAATGAAAAATGTCCGAACGCTTGAAACTCACCACTTCAAACTGACAGTGGAAGCGCGCGTTCCATGCTGTTTCCTACACTAAAGTGCAATACGTTCGCGATCAAAATGTATGGAACAGCATTTTTTTTTATTAACCGACAAATTTCATCACAGGGGGTCCAGAATCATGTACTGAATCCATCGTAAGGTTGTGCGTCGATGTCCCTGCCACTCTGTATGAAATGCACTGGACAGTCAATGTGTTAAGTACCTACGTCCAGTCCACTACACTAGGCATCAACCACAAAATACATTCCTTATAAATCAAACTTGCTGATTGACTACCTCTCTACAAGGACATGAGCTATTCTCGTCTAGCCCTAAGGCTTCGAGCGATACGACTCCCCATTTCGACGTGACTTGCGTCAAGCGACATGGGCGCGCGATACTTGATTCTGTCCGTCCCTCCGCAAGTCGCGTCGCGGTGACTCATGGCTTGCTCATAACAATTTCTTTCTTTTGTTTTCTCCGTAGTCGTAGTCGTAAGATGCCTGTCCCCGCGTCCTAACCAAAAAGATCTTTTGCGCCAATACGTGATCGTTGCGTTGTCATGTCACTATTTTTTTCCGAAAATCGGAAGGCGTCCTCTGTCGACGCGAGCTCGCGCTTGGATTCGAACAAAATGAACGCGACGATCTCATATAGTACGATTCAAACATTCGCTGTGCAGTACCTCACCCCTCGCCCCCACTGACACGTAAATTGGTTACTGCGCAGCGACTCGCATCATGTTCCGAGCCACCATTAAGTTTAAATTCTACTATACCAAGGAACATATACTCACCTACGGCGAGTATTATACTCGCGCGACAATCACTTTGGTTAGGCCGCGCCCTTCAGTCTACAGCACACTTTTCTTATGTGAATGTTTTTTGTTGACAGCTATAATAGGCCTGCGTCAGGGCCAGCCCCATCGGCTCCTACGCTCCCTCGCGGGCCTGCTCCGAGACCGCGCTCTGTAAGCAGGTATGTCCCAAAACCCTACACTTTTATCTTGTTGAAAAATTATTAGAATCTACTGAATAATAATCTTATATACGTATTCATTTATTTACTTTCTGGCAATGCACAGTCTAAACCGCTAGGTCTGGAACTGTCTAGAAGAAGCATGAAATTATGCACAATTAGAGTTCCTTTTCAACGAAGGTGAGCACTAACGAAGGATTTTATTTTTGTAAATTCATCCCCGAAAGGGTTTATATAGGGGATGAACGTTTGTATGGAAGTTCACATTTAGGCTATGGGAAATCCCATCGGGCCATGCGCCAGATTGTATAAAAAAAATCATTAATACAACTCTCTAAGTTCAAATTGCTCCTTTTGAATGCCAACTTCATGAAATTATGACATTTGAGGCTAATTCTATCTTAGAGAATTTTATGGATGATTCTAATAATAATTCTGTAAATACATAATTGTTACCGTCGCGATCATGGTCGGTCGAGGTCATGTCGATCAACATACAACCTGACACTGACCTGCGAATTGCAATAAACGTAAGAAAATTTGAATTTCGCGGGCTACCTTAAGGGATGTGCTAAAGTAGCCTGCCAAATTCAAAAGACATGGCCAAAAATTGTATGGGCTTATACCCCAGAATGTACAGATATAAAATCTATGTCATATAATAGTACTGATCTTCTATAAACAAAATTAAAAAGGTGCATATTGATCAGCAGTAGTGGATAAAAGTTATGAGGGTTTGAAAAAGTTGTTTTTTGCACTACGGCTGAGGTATTTTTGTAGATTAATGTGTATATATTTGTAGAGCATTTAATATAAATAGTATTTTAGTTAAAATTGTCTTTCCCTTGAATTGGTTGCAAGGCATCTTGTTATATTGTCAAAGCAGTCACCACCAACACAGCTATTAGGTGATAACTGTGAAGGTAAAATAAGAACCTATTAGTCTCAAGATATGACCATGACGTGAGAATATGGGGTACATAATACCATTTAGATTAAACTATTATTACTAGGGTATTGAAACTAGAAGTTACCTCAAAAGTTAACCACTGCGATAAAAAAACATTCACATCAGGGGGTAATGATGATAATACTTGCCACCTGATGCGTTCTCTAATTGTGATACCACAGTTAACACACGCTTGTAAAAGATCCATTTTCCTTAAGTATGTATTACATAGTTTACAATAATTATTAGTGGAGCACTCGCGTGGCGGTACGACACTGTAAAATATAAAATGTATAATGAGCGATTTCGTATTACACAGTTTACAATAAGTGGAGCACTCGCGGGGGCCACGACACTATAAAATATAAACTTATAAGCGAAAACATAAACACAATTCGAATCGAACGAACACCGAAATAAATTCTAGCGCAAACGTCAAAGAGGAGGGAATATGGTATTGACAATTGACATTAGTCGGCGGTGTTGACGGTAATAACGTGAAATAATCCTATCCGTAACTGCACTAATATCTATAAATTCAAACATAGATGGTTCAATTTATAGATAAGAAAACATACAAAAATGATGTTTTATTGGTTACGAATAATTTACAAGTATATTTTAGGCCCGCTATGCGTTTTTTTTATAATTTTTTTAATGCGTTTTGTTATTGTTTTTCCCTGTTCTGATCTTTGTTAATATTATATGGCAACATTAAAAGGTGGTTTAGTAAAAATCAAACAGAAATCTTTTAATTATGATTATTTCTCCACTTCTGCTATAAGGCATACAAACTTATTCAAAATTCTTTATTTTTTAAATTCAAATTAACTGCAATCAATTTATGTTTGTACTCCGTGGGGTACATTTTGTCTATCTCCTTGTAACCTTTAACCATTTTCCTGCCAGAACTCGCAACTCTCCCAGGGAACGTGATGTGCTAGACTGCCCTACGTGCCACTTAAGATATGGCATTAGAATCTTCCAGTGCGAAAATGGGCATAGCTCCTGCAATGACTGCAAGATAAGAGGGCGTGCATGCGGCATCTGCAAAAGGACTCTTACAAACTTGAGGAATTATGACATTGAGAATCATGTTGCTCAGGTACTTGTTAAATTATTATCGTTTTTTTTTGTTTATAAAATAACGTATGTAAAAGGACGCTTAAAGAAGACGAGTGTCACGTGTTCTTCCCCTCCTGATGATCATTTTATGGACCATACCTGAGAACCTTATAGAACGGAGATATTGAAGGTCAAAGTTTCAACTTTTTCTTATTTTTATTAACGAAAATTAGTTTTAAATGTAAAGACATGTACAGAATGCGTAGATGACGACTTTGTGATGGGTCTTTTTACAACCTGTAGTTGTTGTAGTTGTAAACAATATAGGTACTCGGTTACCTTAAGATACTTTTGCACCTGGCAACGTAAATTGCAATAGTTCAGGAATCCCAATGACATATGTCATGATTAAAGGTAAAGACCCGCTGAATGGCGCTAACTGTGTGTTATTTTTACGCGATGAACATCCTATTATGAATGAATATAATGAAGTCCATCTGGTTTTTTTTTACATTTCAGACGAAAGCGCCATGCCCTCACACTAGTGAAGGTTGTAAGCTGTACATAAAGATAGCAGACATGGAAAATCATGTCAAAGAGTGTCCTTTCAAGGAACAAGATTGTCCCCTCGCTGCAGTGTTCGGTACTTGTCGTTGGAAAGGTAAGAATAATTGTTTTTTTTATTAATTGTTTCCCAATATAATAAGGGTAGGCGATACAGATATCGAATCTAATCAGAATTAGATTCGATAGCTAGATAGCTGAGAAAAAGCTAGGCAAATGAAGAGGTCTTAAGGGGTGGGAGGGCAATGGGAAAATTACATAGACAACACTTAACACTTACATTTATACCCTTTGGCCACATCATTTATACAATTTCTTCCCAAAATTTTCAGGTAAACTGAGTCAAATATATAGCCATTTCGAAAGCACACATCCAAATGGTTGTCAAACCAACGTGGACTCGGAGATGCAACTTACGAACGTCCGCAACAACAGCCAACAAGTTAGCCTCATCGTCCTGGGCGCATACAACTTCCTTCTACATGTAAAAGTGTCCGAGAATGACGGCAAAGCCTACATGGCTGTCCAGCTTATTGGCACAAAATTCAGCGCCATGAAGTGGCTATACGAAGTACACATCTACAACAAAAGCGAAAGCCGCAGGAAATATATGTACACAGACAATTGTTGCGCTTCCATCGACAAAATAGAAGATGTTTTTAAGACGGGAGAGTGTGCAGTGTTGCCAATCTGGCACGCTAACACTTTTGTCTGCAACGGCGCATTGACTTACAAGGTTTTCATTAAACAGGTCAATGAAGAAAATAAGGGTTTCCCCAAAAATCAGCGCCGGTATGGTAAGAATCGTTATGAAAAAAAATAATTTGTTTTTGTCTGTTAATGGAGAGAGAGAGTGGCTGAGAATTTGCAATTTGACGAAATAGTTCCCAAAAATTTTGAAATTTTGTTAATAACCGTATATTTCTCCCTGTTCATGTACGTTAAGTAAAATAAGTATCCCTTTACAAATTCCGATATGATTAGTACTATGTATGTACTAGATTCGTGGCAGTACGAAGGAGAGAAAAAGTGTTACAATTCCGGAACTGAAGGTAAAAGAATAATATGTATTTTAAAAGCAATCTGCTGATTGATAAGAATATTTTTGTAAATTTGTAAATGCTGCCTTATGCTTCTTCTTTCAAGGCTGTAATAAAAAATAACCCTGTATTTACTGTCGCGCAGTCAGGTAAAAATAAGCCAAACAGCATTTTTGTAGCAGGTACGACTTGTCAAGGTGCGTGGGACGAACTTTTAAATATGTTTTTTTTAATGTTGCCCTAACAAAAGATATGGAAGTACTTAGTACAGTGTTTATATGAATGGGCACTTGTTTTTATAATAAACAAGATTTGCTTTCATTCTTAGAACACTGTAATCTTACTAAAGTATTGCTCGATAAGATTGTCTGAAGTGTCCCCGTTTATTGTTCGATAATGATTATTATCAGATACGCTTTGCTTGAAAAAAATTGCATCGACAATCTCAACTCTACCCCTCTCTCTCTTTCACTGATAATTTAATAAATTATCTAAATTGATGTCAGGTGTATGTTGTATGTTTAAATTCTTAAAACAACATTTTATTTGATTGTCTTCCATCTTTGACCCCAAAAAAATTGGGATAAGGGCTGTAGAATGAAGATGATGATGTCTTATCCATCTTTGAGAAGTATAATTTGAACTCAATCATGTTTTCTAAAATTGTTTTTAACGAACATTTTGTGAAAATTGCTTTTTTATGTAATTTTTTTATTTGAACAGAGTTTTAATAATAATACTAACTATTATAGGGATACAATCTTAAAAATATTGGCATTTCTTATAGTATCCCTTTGGCAATGATGAGAAACGGCATATTATGTCGCCTGAGGAGTAATTGTGTAACACACTAATAACAGTAGCAATGGCTTTCATTTTGACAGTTCAACAACATTCATTGCGTTATTTACGTTTTTGGGCAGACAAATTGTTCCAACATATGAAGCAATGGATTAGCAATAACCTTCAAAATGATTCAGATTGTGATTGATAGTGTGTTACACAATTAGGGTGCCGTTTTAACTATGAATTAGGTTGCAACATGAAAGTACAATAGAGAAGGAAGTACAGTACTTTCACAGTTAGTTACTTTACCTCTGATAGCAACCAAACCGCAGCAGTTATAGGTAAATCAACCAGACTATAGGTCACTGTGATGCAAAATCCTAGGTAAAATAACGGTGAAAGGATTGTAAAACTCGCCCGTCTTTCCTTGAGGCTTAAAAGTCTAGCACCCTCAACATGAAAATAATATGTCTGTTTGTATCATTTGGGAAAAAATTATTGATTATATTATTCGAGAAAGTGTTCTAGCAAGGTTGGAATGATGTGCAACTTATAGACATTTATCACGGATGACGTGTGTCCGTTTATCCTTAAGAGGATCACAGATGTAACGGTTAATGCTTTTGGTTCCTGTAACAAATCGTTACGTTTACCGGTCATAGTATTTGGGGGTCTTTAGAAAGACTACCAAATTTATGCTAAACTTTGATAAATAGGAGGACCTTATAGGAGTCCGGCAGAAGTATATTGCCCATGTCATATTAAACTCGAAGAAAGACAAAATAAGGGCTGCATTTTTGTATTCGGAATGCTATTGTATACTTACTTGCAGTGTTTCCAGTTTTTAACTATGGAAACACTATCAAGTGTTGCCAGTTAGGGTTTACCACTGGCAAGTCTTTGGTAGAATTCATGTAATACAATATGATTGCCATTGACAAAAATATTATTAATTATTGTTTTTTTTAAATATTTTATAGATGTAAGTTATTTTGTAATCAAATAAAATAAAATTGTAATAAGTGTAATTATCTATTCAGTCTTCGCAGATGATTCGGAGGAAGACGATGACAAAGATTATCGTAGTAGGTACCTAGATCATGGACCTACGTCGTCGGGAGGCACGAATACCCGATATAAAGGATATTTATCTAAAACTGTGAAGATGAGTGTGAAACTGAAATTTATTCGTAAATGATACTAGCCTTTTTCCCATTGGGGTAGGCAGAAACTACAGACACCACCACTTACGTCGTTTTAATTCATCCACATTCATACGTCTAATCTGTTACTTGTAATTGCGGGTACTATGCTACTGACCTTTTCAAAAGACATAATCACTGGTCAGTGTTTACCCTTCTACGGGGGGGGGGGGGGGGGGGGGGGGCGTGATTCCGCCAGTTCATAATAATATTAATTTTAACACTCAAGTTCTTAATTCTGCGCTAATCGCCTTTCATCTTCATTTTCACAGCATCTCTTTTAATATTTTATCGCTATTTCTTTTTTATTTTAAATTCATCATGACCGCTTAAAAGATGAACCTTTTAAATATACCACAATAGTTTTGTAATGAGCATTCGTAATGGTTTCCATATATTATGTAAAATACTGCGATTGGTTAAAGGGGTTAAGGTTTCTATTTAATCTTATAAAAACTACTGTATTAATTTGTCTTTATAATCAATTATTATTAATCACTATAATCAACTTTGTGACGATTTATGTCTTAGTTTGATTTTTAATTGCGTTTTTTCCAAATTATTTTATTGTATAAGACATTATATTTTTTAAATTCAATAAAGCTTATCGATATGATTGTAGATACGTTGTTTCATTTGGTCATGCCCTACCTACATGTACAGTATTTTTATGTCAAGAAGCGACGCGCGCTTTACTTGTGGTTAACAACTATACAAACACGCTGTGAATGTGTAAGCGCAAGAGCTCTCGGTACCGTCCGCGACAAAGGCGAAGTGGGAAGTGTGTGTTGCATGTGCTCATGCTACTCGTTTTCACGCTCACATTCACAGCGTGTCTGTACACTTGGTTAACACAAGTAAAGCGCGCGTCGCTGTGAGATAAAAATACTGTACCTATTATGAACGTATCTGTGAGATAGGTAACCTTAGATGACATCTACCTGAACCACTAATCAACACAATTATTGAGGTACACTGACTGCTACAAGGATCTTGAGGCGCTGGAATGACGTTGACACGGGGCGCTGATGGGTGCTTCTAGCTAGCAATAATAATAATAATAACTTATTTTATTTCAGAGAATCTCCATATTATAATATCACAAACAACATACGAACATAAAATTTAGTGTGTTAGTAACAAAAATTGTACCTACAATTATGTTAGTATTGTTAGTACCTATACCTAACTGATGCCTATGGCTGTCCTTATCCACTGATTCTGGAAAGGACAGTCAAAGTGGGCAGCAATCACATTCAGTATGCTGTCGCTGCTGCTTCGTAGACGGTGCAGCAAGGAGTTTGCTTTCTTGCGCATGATGGCTTGAAAGCCAACAATGCAATGTTGTTTTGTAAAATTTATTGAAAAAACCCGGCTAAATGCGAGCGCGCACGAAGGGTTCCGTACCACCGTATAATATTAAACACATTTTTTTTAAGCGTTTCTTTCTTGGACCCCTTTAATTTTCTACTTTAAGTATTTTGTTTTTATTAAGTATTTGTTGTTATAGCGGCAATAGAAATACACACTCTGTGAGAATTCCAACTGTCTACCTATTACGGTTCATGAGATACAGCCCGCTGACAGACAGACAGACGGACGGACAGATAGCGGCGACTTAATAATACGAGTAGGGTTCCGTTGGTACCCTTTGGGTACGGAAACCTAAAACAAGATGGTGGCTTTAGTTCCGATTTCAGACACGCGCCAAAAAAACTTTGTAGCGCTTCAGCTGCGCGGTGCTCCCAGGGGTGAGGCGGACCTGTCGCTCAGCTCAATCATTCCATTCACCCGCTGACAGACGTCAACACCCCTCCTGCACCACGCAACTACCTAAGCGCCACCGTCTACCTCCATTATTCTTATGCAATACATACAATAATAATAACTAATATACTATACCCTTATAAAAAAACCTAATAATATATATATATGTAGGTACTTAATTATACACCCAATTAAACTCACCTAATATTTTTTTATAATATTGAATTGCTGCTTAGCTCTCTTCCTCTCTCCTAATTTTGCTGTGGCCGACATGGTCCTGATCTTTTACTTTGTTAGACCATCTATGTAATACATATGGAATGCAATAAAGAATTGAGTATTTCTTACGTCTCATGTAAAAAGCTGTCTAGTGTATGATTAATTGAAATAACAACAGCCAATTAAATCACTTCGACATAAGACTTGCTCTAAGAAAAGTTAGACACGACGCAACGCAACTTACTAACGCGTTATTAGCTAGTTTGTGATTGGCTGAGTCGCGTACAGACCACCTTTGAAATACTAATGCTGTGACATTCTGGCTATTCATTGGTGGTTTGAGTTTATAACTGGTTCTGAATAGCGTCGTGGACGTGAGGCTTTAGATTTTGGAAATAACACTCTTAGATATCTTTTTATCAACTTTATTTTCATCGACAAAACTAGTGTATGTGATCTGTTACAGTGAAATTAACTAAGTGCGAGCACAAACTGTCAAGAATGAATGTAAAAGCAAAGAGAATAGGTACATAACAAATAAAAAAAGAACACACTTTCTAAACAGTTAAAGCACGTTTTTGTGCAAGTTTGACCTTAATTTTTAAATAAATAATAATAAAAAAAAAAAAATGGGTCGAAAAATCATCGTTGAATGGGATAAACAAATAAGTCTTGTCCTCATTTAAACTGGACCGTGTGTGCCCGCTCTTAAACATGTACATTCAATAATATTTAACACACAGTTGCTCGAGCTTAACCATTAACAAATAAATCATATTAATTAAAATAATACCATCTTTTGACGGCCATCATCTAGATAAAAAATAAAAAGTCGAATAGGTACAAGTAGAGTGCTACAAGTATCTTTTGGCGCTCGAATGACGTTGACAAGGGTCGCTGTTGGTAAACATTTGTGCAATTGTTTTGTGAAATGTATTGAAAAAACAAGATGGTCGCGTTAGTTCCGATTTCGGCCACGCGTCTAAGAAACTCGTAGCGCCCTATTTACAATCCAATCACAGTTATTTAACCCCTAATTTTGCATCACTGTCAATATCACAGTGATCTTTAATCTCGTGGCAATAAGATTGCTGTTGGGCTGCTGAAACTGTCAAGTCTGGCAAAATCACAGTGATCTTTATTGTTGTTGTAATAAGGTTGCTGTTGGGTTGCAGCTGTCAGAGGCAAAATAACTGTGAAAGGACTGTACACCTGGGAACATCTGTAGTTTTTTTTAAATTATCTGAATGATGGCCTCTCCATTCTATGAGGTCTAGCACAAATGTGTTTGTCCTTCGATATCTGTAGATAACACATTTCAGATCAGATCATAATAATTATGGTTACTCAGCTATAGAAATCAGTCTACCATTATTTTAAGAAAACACACTGATGTAACCCGACGTCACTCCACTCACAATGTTTTTGACCACGCTTGAGTGCCGTCGGGGTTGCAAAGTGTTTGGCTTACTGCATCTTATTAAGGAGGAAGCGCTAGGTTGCCAGCATTTTTTTTAATTTTTTTTACGTTTTTTTGCTTTTTATGTCAGTGTCAGGTTGTATGTTGAACAAAATATGATTCACGACCGTAACAAGTATGTATATGCATACCTGCAAATTGCATAAAACGTAAGAAAGTTTGAATTTCACGGGCAACCTGGTGCTTCCCCTTGAAGTAAAATGGAATCCGATATAATAATGTCATAGGTATTAGGCCCCATACGAATATATAAACCAATGGTAGGACATACACATTATAACTTTACATCAAATGAGAAATCAAACGCAGGAATTATCGTTTAAAATAAAAAGAAATGGGCAGCATCAACTGAAAGACAATGTTCTACTTAAATGTAAAAAACAAAAAAAAAATGTTTACATAGTCGATAATATGTATAGTTAATGTTATTATTTTATCGCCTATGCTGCATAACACGGCTCGGCATCTAAACTCTGGGCTAAGGCAGTGGCTAACATGAGTGTTCCTAAATTAAAAACTTAAAAATATTAATCAGAAGACACATTAACTTCACCTTCAACATTTTTTTAACCGACAAGAAAATATCACT
Organism: Griposia aprilina; assembly: GCA_916610205.1. Taxonomy (NCBI): domain Eukaryota; kingdom Metazoa; phylum Arthropoda; class Insecta; order Lepidoptera; family Noctuidae; genus Griposia; species Griposia aprilina. Next base: position 2,450,632 of record OU744300.1, on the reverse strand, counting down.
GGTCTTATAATATTCACAGTATTTAAATATCGAAGAATACTTAAAAAAAAAAGGTATTTATATCGACTATCTATTGATTTAGTTCAGTAAATTAAAATAAATAAAATTATTTTTTCAAGTCAGTGTGGGTAGATTCTGAACTACAGGCCATAGAGAAAAATGCTGAAACGAACTATGAGCTCAAATGTAAAGATAACAAAAATGTATACCGGCTAGAAAAAAAAATCGCTTTGTATATTGTCTAAAAAAAAACTGAGCGCCTCTCCACAAAGTTTACTATACAAACAAATGGAAAGTGATCGTGCAGCAATAGTGGCGCACAGTTTTAAATTAGATTATCTATAAGGTTACTTAGTTACAACAAAAGATCAAACCTAACTAACGGCTGATTTTTCAATAGTCAGATAAATAAAAGTTATCTGACTATTAATACCGATGTATTAATAACTTTTATCTAAATAATAAAAATATCGATAAGGCCGATGCCTTACAGCCCAGCCGTCGAGAGAATGTGTTCTTGACATGACACCTGTCAGTTTCATACAAATGAATATGTGTTTTGCGAATTTGATCTTTATTAGTTACTAGAATTGTCAAACTGACAGGTGTCAGGAACGCATTCTCTCGACGGCCGGAGTGTAACTATTTTAGCCTCATATTTGGACGCCAAATACGTATATTAAAGTAACGATATAATGAGACACTAAATAAAATATAATATACAAAAAAAAATTGATATAATATTTATACTTCTTCGTAGGCGTTTACAGACAGTCTAATTTACAAGCGTCACACAGTGTAGATACAGCTTTACAACTAATTATACATAGTTACATGAAATAATAATAGGAAAATTCATATACTGAACACATTAAGTTCGTATTATTAAAGTTTTACATTAAAAAAGGTCACTTTATTAAATAAAACATGGACGGCATGAAATGTGAATTTTGGGATTATTTTTTAATCTAAAATCCTTTAAAGCTAATCATTAAATTACATGTTTATTTACCTTTTTTAAAGTAGCCGTCATTTTAAAATATCGAGGTAAGTAATTTACGATGAGGGATGTACTTAGATAAAATACGCCTAAGGCATCTTTCTTAATCTTTTTTTTTTACTTTGAAATGATCTTTTATGTTGATTATGACTCTGTTAATTGTTGAAGTCTAGATGTTTCAACCTCGACTACAATATGCATATATTCAATTTTCAATTTTCGCGGCTTCTGAATTTGGAATAACTGGCAAGTTTCATTGACTCGTATGTCTTTGAAAAGTCATGCTTGCACACTACTGTTTTGTACATAATAATATTATTGATAGGTATTTAAACTTAGTAGGAAAAATAATATTAAATAAAAAATTAAATTATTTTTATCATCCAGTTTCAACTCCCTGTATTATCATAAATATTCATTCCAACAGCCGTGAAATAATGTAACCAAAATCTTGTAAAAGAAAAAAAAAAAAAAGTCGCTCAGCTTATCTGGAATCGAGAGCCCTTGTGCTGTGCGTGTTTTATAATCAAAACGGATCTAACTTTATTGACAATTAGAGTGATAAGTTTTTCAAATACTTATTATAAACTTCAAAAGCTTAAAAAAGACTAGAACAATTTTAGGTCGAAAGCACCACTCACAAACTATTAAAAAGACGACAAAAGCACAAAATATAGCCATACGCGTACCGAGGGGGAGGGGAGGACATTCACCCCCATTTTCCTCCTGGACCTGAACTGCCCTAGGCCCTTCCTGAATCTCATGCATTTATCTGATAAAAAAGGTAAATGCAATAAGTTCTTGAATTGCTTTATCCAAAAACTAGGTACGCGCATGAATTGATTCAGCCCAGAATGTCCAGTTCTAAGGGCCCTAGCACTACGCGGCCTCGACTACGAATATCCTCGACTACGAATATTGGAGGCAAGGACCAGGTTAAACTAATAATGTCTATGTTCCAAAAGTATTTGAGGAAAGTGTAAACAAACCTTGTTCTGGTTAAATTGTTACGAAATCGTTCGCTAAAGGGAATTAGTAACACATTTATCTGTATTTAGAAGGTTTCAACTTTATATCTCACCACATAATGTTTGAATAACACGACGAAAATGAAAAACATCTCTAACGTGATTTAAAATTAGAATTCCGGGTTTAAGTATTCAAATAATCAAATCAAAGCACTCAATTTGTAAGTGGCACTGCATTTGGCATCCACAGTACATTTTATTGAACGATTTCTTTACATTTTCAACAGATACTTTTCGAACAGACTATAGTTTCTATAGTAAAACCAGAAGGCTAATTTCCGAATTAAAAACGTTAAAAATCTAGTCGCAATCTCATCTCAGCTACAATGTCAAAAACTTGTCAAAAATATGGGAAAATTAAGAGGTATTTCTGAGAGACGGACTGAGATTAGAAGGTGAACGTTCTGGTAAGGACGGGAACTGCCCCTCTGGTGGGGCCGTGATCGTGACCGCGTCGTTATATTTTTTTTGTTTTTTTACGACTTTCACATATCTCGGGATCCTCGGTTCTCGGACCTTTGGAGGACGTACGAGGGGCCGAAGCCAACTCGCAGAGGCCCCTTTGCCAAATGTTAAATGGTAAGGGGGCACCAACTGACGATTATCCCTGTATGCACTATGCAAATGTACCCAAGGACTACCCCCGGTTGGACTATTGCAGGATATGGAAAAAAAAAGAAGATATTGAACTATGGGTTTGGGTAGCTCAAGTGGACTGGTTACCTAGAACTATGGAAAGACTCTATATCCCCTGCCTGACGAACGTTTTATATACAATACACAGATAAAATGGCAGAGGGTGACTTGAACACTGAATAATGGCTCCCGGGAACCGTCGTCGCTAGCACAGTGACGTAGCGACAAAAGGGACAACATGTCCTGAGGTGTTTGAGCAGTGGAGAGGTATTCTACGGCTATCAGAACAACCTCAGAGCCCGGAAGATGGTCAAGATCCCTACCAGCACTTACTGGAATACTTCCTTCCATTATTATTTGGTAAGACACCAGCAGCTAATTAGCTTATGTGTGTTTCAATTAGTTTGGAGATATTTAATATGTCTGTTCTTAAAGCAGTTGTGTGGGTACATTTTCCGCGTGTTCCATGCTGTTACAACTCAGTGAAGAATTGCTTCAAAGGCTTTTTCTTTGATGTGCGCGAGGTCCCTAATAATATCAGGCCCAGGTATTAAACATATTAAAGAAGTGTTTTACACAAAATTAAAGTGAAGACGTAAAGTTACGCTGTGGTTAGTGCTGCGTGTTAACTAGATGACAAGAATTTATAATTTAAACTCCATCTTACATACATACAGCATTATATAACACATTTTTCTATCAATATTATACCAAAAATATCAGTGTGACAACACTGGAAATGCGCGGCATCGGGAATTTTGTTTTATTATTGCTTTCATAAAATTTGATAAGTAATAATAGACCCACAATCTTTGTCATAAAGTCTATATTTATTTCCTTTAAATACTTGTAGTTCACGAAAATATTGGGTGATACAGTCAACCACTCGTCATCGGTATATACACTTGCACTACGAAAATCGCTCTTACTGCTACGACATAAAGGCGCTGTCACTATGAAACTATTACCAATGATGTGCGGTTGACTTTACCTTTAAAGTGTTGCCAACTTTTAGTGCAGCTGTTTTTGGTAATAATTATTCATCAATTGTATGTCCAACTTAAAAGGTAAAATATATACTAAACCATATAAATAAAGAAAACTAACTGATAATTAATACTTAAATGCGATAATCTAAATACTTAATTAATATAAACACTTTAAATTTGGAATGTCATTGCTGAGATAACTTCGTTAATATCGAGATCAGTTTCAATAAAATGCATAAATTAAAATAACACTTTACAAAGTTACATTCATTATTTATTTCTTGCCCTGTTTACCGTATTTACCAAAACGTGGCCATGCCATAAATATTAAAAAGAGAAAAAGTAAAGACTACCAAAAATTGATTTCCACAAAATAAACATTTTATAATGTTTCAAAGTTCAATTGATTTATATTTAAAACAAAAAAAGGTGCAACATGCAAGTGCAAGCTTTTTGTAACTTCTAAACAAAACTCTCCCTTAATATAAGTTCAGTACATGTTAATGTCAATTATGTTAATAATTAGGTGTAAAAATCACAATCAATAAGATCACAAATATTATCTAATTAAGGGCTGATTTTACCAAACTTTTTTCTTCTTTGTTCTTCTCAAAATCTTTTATCCGTGGAATGAAGTTGACGTCCGACAGTTCTCGTATGGAAAAACTGACAAAAATTCAAAACAAAATCTCAAGCTAAGACTACATAAATTATGTAGATGTTTGGTGAAATTCGCCCTTAGTGTGATGGATTAAAAATGTAGAGGCTAGTACACAAATGGAGTACTCATATCAGATGGGTTAACTGGAACAAGTGATGTGTGTCACCACATTTCAACATAAATACATACTTCCCAAAGTATCCTATGGTTGTGCGGGCAATGGGCTTGGCATTTGGTAGTGTAGTTTATCACAGCCAGGGGGTAACAATAGGAATACTTTGTGAACCTAGCTTTGCCTCATCACTATTGCAGCTGTAACACATCCACTGCTGGACATAGGCCTCCCACATGACCGCCGAGTCTATGACCATCAAATCACAAAGGAGTCGTTCCTTCACCAACATATTAAACAAATAGAATACTAGAAATACATCTGTTTGTTAGTACTCCATTTGCTTACTACTCTGTGAAGAGATTCCAAAAGGTACTTACAATCATGAAGTATTGTTGTTGCATGAACCGCAAATCCACATCACATAATATTACTCTTCTTTGTACTTTTAGCTCATATGTAAATTATGTTTTTGAGCTGTTTTGATTGTGCTTTAGCACATCTATCATAGGCCTAACCAAGATGGTACATTCCACCACACCTCTCATTACCAATCTACCTTTGTATTAACTTCCTAATCTTGCATTTACCAAGACATTTCACTCTCAAAACACAGACCTACTCACGATTTTTTTTTGTGTTAAACAGTGTCTTATTTGAAAAATTTTAATCACAAAAACGTTGCATGGTGCCAATTTTAGTAAAAAAAAAAAGTAATTGTGATTAGTTATTGATGCCTCCGTTGTAAGCATAGTCAGCTTTGTTATGCATCACCAGATGGTTGTCGACAAAGTAAAAACTGTCTGAACAGGTCTCAAAAGGCGCAGCAATCATTTCATCCACTGAAATATAAAAACAAAAGACTGTCAAATGCAGACCGGATTGTGGTAGTGTTTAAGTCTGAAATCACCATCTTCACTCTCACAAAATCAATGCTTGTGCCTTCTCCATTTGAGAAGAGGCCTTTACCCTGCAGTGGGACTATCATTGGCGGATACAGGGGGGGCCGCCATGGGGGCCGTGGCTCCCTCCAAAATTCCATGATTTAGACTCAACTTTTCGATTCAATTCAGCCAAAAGGTAATTTTCCACTCTTCGGCGCTTAAAAACATGGCTGCATATGCAGACAGGGGAGGAGCGGCTTTGCGGACTTTCACTCCTACACATCCACTGTCCCAGTTGATGTCGATAAAATTATAGATAGGTTTGCCAAAAGGGGCACAAGGCGCAACAACTTTATTTTGTACAAATTCAAGCTACTAAAAACTTAATAATTTTTTACTTGTTTTAACTCCAGTTCCATAACTTGTCAGAATGACCCCACCCACCCCCCCCCCCCCATGAAATCCTGGATCAGCCCCTGGGGACTATACTAAGCTGGTAGTAAATTATTATAAATTAATAATCTTACCTAGATCAGGGGGCAGTGTCGGAAACTCGTATATGTGTTCGCAAGTGTTTCGTGAGAACGGTATACAGAAACCAAACTCAAAGTCAAATGTCTTGAGTAAAGTATCTCTGAAGAAGTGCTTCTCAATCATCCTGAAGTGGTTGACGGGACGAGGTCCAACCGTGAACTCTACTCTGTAATGTTAGAGAGATCAAGTTATTACTGTGCTCAAAATACATAATATTCTGTGCTCATAACACATTAAAAAGGTAATTGCAGATTTTTAAGTAAGAGATCATCCCTCAATTTGTTCCGATTTTTATATAATTATTATGTAGTCGTTCAGAATTTCATGTGGCAAGTTTTTCAAGTCCACAGCTCGTCAGACATATGGTAACTATATCGCAAACCTACTTTAACTTAACACTGAGAGTCACACCTGAATAAATAAATATTATACAAACGTACGTAGCCCCAACAGTCTTAAGTTTCAAAAATTGAGGCGTGAACTGGTAGCGGACGAATCTCCCAGCGTTGGGGTCCAGGGGCTCCTCAGGAGCGTCCTCAGTGCCCTCACTATCCACTCCGAAGTCTGTCGGAGGCTTAGCGATCTCAAACAGCACCGTTCCACTTTCCAAGTCACGAATCTTAAATCTCGTGAAATCTATGTCGTATACGTTAGCCTCAGGACTGCACATATAAGTATCCGTAATCCGATCTAGTCTAAGAACATCATCAGGAGTTAATCCACTGACTATTACGTCGTCTTTATTTGTATCGAGCATCGATATTGATTCGCACTTTTTTCCGACTAAACTCATTTTTTATTTGTAATGTATACCTCGTTGCAGAATAGTAAGTAATCTAAAAAATATAGGCACGGTCGATTGAAATTTGGTGGCATGAACTGCGTATCACAGCATTTTATTGCAAGTTGATAATAATTTATTTTCTGATTTTAGTCCGAATGAAAAATTCATTCAATGTTTGTCTTTCACGTCAAACAGAAACTATGACGGCGAAGATCGGATACAATGACTTTGTGACTAACTAGGCCATAGTAACGCAATATTTTGTTAAAGATTTAATTTTAGCCGTCATTTGTTAATAAAATGTAAGCATTAACAATATCCTTCAAAGAAAGAAGAGTTATAGTTTAGAGTTAATTCCTTCCTCTTAATGTGAGTTGAGTCGATTTTCACATTATCCACAACTTCATCAAGTTTTGTGTACCTATCTGTACTACTAATGTATCCGAACACGATCTTACCGTCATTTTTCAAAACAATTGTATTTTATTAGAAAACTAGATTCTGCCAGCGACTTCGTCCGCGTGTTTCTTGTTCCCCCGACCCACCCCGTCGCAGTTTCTCAATTTTTTTTCCCTACGAACCTTCTACAAAGTATTAGAAAACTTAAAAAAAAAGATGGATAAAATTGGTGGTCGTTCTCAAGTTATGGCGTGACCAAGGGAATTATGGATTCATTTTTATGTATATAGATTGATGAATTACATAAGTGAATTAATAATTTTCGAAATTAAGCCGGTATGTGCATTTTATTTTTGAAAATAATTTACTATATCGTTTGCTTGCGTGGTAAATAAAACGTGTAATGAAACGTTTGTAGTTCCGGTTGATTTGCGCTCCATTTCACATAATTCACCAGCAGGAATACCAATTTTGCATTAAATTAGTAATTCAGAATGGAAACGGTACTGAAATAAGTGCTGATACATAAATTAAATTTATATTTCTTTGGTTGGATAATTATAATGTGTTGTTTTGATCATGCGAACGTAGAAATATTGAAAAAGCTGCCGGAGTGGTATCGGAACGTAGCTAGAAACATTGACGTAATATCCGTTGCGTCATAACGAAGCATGCGCCTTGTCATTTTCATTGGTCGGTCATAGATTAAAATTTTAATAATCTACCAATAATCGGGCCATCGCTCAAGTCGCGTTCTGTGATAAGTCTTCTTTTAAGGTGGTAGTGGACTGTCTGATGTGCATTTAAAGTGTTAAAAAATAAATATACAACATGATTATCAAGGAATAGTGAGTATTTTATGTTAAAGGTTATACAAGTTTGCGAATACAAATCGATTTTCGGGCAATCTTCTTGAAAATTTGCCACGGTCCGCCTAGCTGTCCCATCTTATCAGCAGTCGCTAATCGTGAAGTGAACCTTTAATTGTAACATTTAATTTAATCAAATGAGATAAATTGTTGAAATATAAAAGGTAGTGACAGTGACAGATCTCCAGGTCAAGGTTTGTCTGCGATTCCGCGGAGGCAGTGAATTTCCGCGGATTTATCTAACAGATGGTTGTGTCATTAATACACATAATATAGGGAAATTAAACGCAATTCTCTTTGTTTGCAGCCGTGTGACGCTCCCCCTAACGGTCGAGGAGGTAAGATTCTTTTCGTAATACAATAAAATTGTACTAATAAGTTGTCTTCAAGGACAATAGAGCCTGGCTTTGAAACTAGATAGTCTGCTGCAACATTGAGTCAAGTCTGTCGTAATGAAGCAAAGATGTTATTGCCAAACCTCCCCTTAGTAGGAAGTAGGATTTATAACAATAGCTGTAACCTACACCAATCACTTAGGTTTCCTAGCATTCTAATTCGATTTTTATATTAAAAGTCTATGGTAACCCATTTTTAATTTCTCTGTTTGAATAGAAAAACTATTTCACTTATGTTTACAATGGTTGGGAATCTAGGTCAAAACTATCATGGATTTTTTGGTACTATACAATTGATGTATACATGTATGTGTTTTATTTCATAAGTTTACATTATATTGTAGTAATCTGTTTCCATAAAATTGCAGTATTGTACTCGTGAAATAAAACAGCATCATGATGATTTTCTTAACATAACTTTTTGAAGTGAAAACTTCTTTAGGCACGTTGAGCACATTTTGGGTGAACAAAAATCATGGAACTCGCGTCATCGTCACAAAACGCTTTCCATGAGCTTTATGTATACTGTGTATATATGTGTACTTTTTGGGTGAACAAAAAGCGTTAAACTCGCGTCATTGTCACCGCATGCTTCTACAATGCAATTCACAAGTTACTTAGTTTAATCTTCTATCGGCAGGCCCTGAAGACTGCCCTGCATTTTTTTTTTCTGATGTTAAGTGGACGGGTTATCAGTAAACAAGCATTCAGCCTTCATATATTTTCTATCTTATTCTAGTACAGGCAAAAGTATCAAACCAAACAGCCAGTTCATTGCTGTATGCCTGCACATTAATTGACCTATAAAAAGTATTACAACTTCGAAACTCTTTTTTGTATAAGCAGGAACTTAATCACATGTTTTTTTTAATTTATACTTTAATATTTTTGTAAAAAAATAAACAAAATAGGTTTTAAAATTCTGTTATCTATAGTACACTGGGCAAAACCTGTCAGCGGTAGAGTAATTTAATTTACCTTATTAGTCATACTTGTTATCATTGCCATACTTATATAATTTTATCTGTGGTAGAATGTATTAGTTTATAATCCTGTTATAAACAACTAATATTTTGTTATCCATTTAATGCACAAATGATTTAAGGTAAAATAATAAATTACTCTAACTAAATCACCCATCTGGGTTTGTGGGTTTGAACCCATACAGGTGTTTTACTTTGTGTAAATAATTTGATCACCACTGCTCTCAAAACGGTGGTGGAAAACATTGTGAGGAAACCGGCATGTACTAGAACCAAAAAAATTTGAAGACGTGACATCTACCAACCCACTGGCACTGCGTGGTTGATTACATTGCCCACTTCCTCTTTAAGAGAGGAAGCCTGTGTTCCAGCAGTGGGAACATTAGCACCTGTCTGAGGTCGAACCTACGACCTACAACTAGGAAATCGCGGCCGTTACACCTGGGCCACCACTGCTCTCTCTAATTAAATAATAAATATTATAAATAGTTATTCTTTAGATAAAAGTTATCTGACTATTAATATATCGGCCCTAATTATTTTAGCCTCATAGTTGACGCCAAATATGTATACTACCAATGATTTTAATATAATATCATTGTATACTACGGTAATAATATAATGAGACACTAAATATTTTATTTAAATAATTTGGATGATATTGATACTTCTTCATAGGCATTTACGTAAGTTATTAAGAGGTCCTTTAAAATCAAATTAACATGCTAATTTTGAAATTGACCCAATTTTGCAATACATATGATGTATAACATCAACATTAGCAGCTCATCATTATTTTGGTGAACTGATTAAAATTGCATATTCATTCAATATTATGCTGAGGACATGTTCATTAGTTGCCATGGCTTGCTTTAATTTATTTTAGTTTTTGAATTGTTTTGTTTCATCTTTTTGTTATGGACGCTTTTAACGTGCACGTCTTTCTTCATTGTTCTCACATGTATAATTTCAACATGAATTAAGTACAGTCGCCAGCAGGTCAAGCTACAGGAAACTGTCAAATTTCTCCAAACAATATTAAACCTTAAAATGTTGATAGTTAAGTTCAAAATCGAATGAGGAAATCTGACAGTTTGTGGTAACTTGATGTGCTGGCGACTGTACTTAACCAATATTTTGATTTAAAAGCAAGTCCATGGAGTTTCTTGTCCATTCTTCTCAATAGGAACCTATTAAATTTAGAATGGGCAACTTGCTTTATATTTCTGACTGACTTTGAGTTTATGTTTTTGCATAATATTAAAACTGTTGCGCTAGTGATCTCAGATGGAGGTAGGTAGATATAGGGCTGGCAGGAAAAATTTAGAAAAGATCAATTGAAATTACCACCTTCTTTTTGAAGTTGTTATAAAAATGGATCATTGGATGTATGCCTTAGAATTCTGATAAAACTCAAACATTCAAAGACAAAATTCATAGTGATTCTTAGCATTAAGTTTTTTTTTTTAATAATGGTTATAATCCTACTAACCATATTTCGGCTATGGCGCTCAATCTCGGCAGAAAGGAAACTAGCCATCGACGCGGTATATATAAATAATGCACAAATTTGTGCCCAAAAACAGGCGCACTCTCTTTTCCCTTATTGTCATAGTCCGATAGGACGGCAATCCGAGACAACCGGATAGAGATTAGGCGCGGGACAAACGGTTTACCTCGACACGGGGATAACTTCCAAACTCGGGTTTCTACTGAGAAATCCCTAATGGAAAAACCCAGTAATACTTTGCCCGAATTGAGAATCGAACCCAGGACCCCTCGCTCAGCAGTCGACCATGAGACCAACGGGCAGTTAAAAAAATAAGTAAGTATCTAGTTACCAAACAAATTGTGTTGTGCAAGTTATTTTGCTGGCAGTACTTTGGCACATTCATAGCAATGTTATCTACGATGGTAATACATTCCAATTGATAATGGTAAATCTTATCGCCTTTTCCTGGTTTAAAGCCGAACACACCTACATGACATCATGGGCGCCGGGAGTCTGGTGCAAGAGGGAGTATTTGCACCTGCCTGGATTCAAAATAAAACTAAAAAAATATCTGGAGACGCCAAATACAATAATAGAGAACTTAACCTATTCGAGGCGAGGTTAAGTTAGGGGGGGAGGGGGGTTAGGTTTAGGTTGTGTTAGGATTGCAGAATGCGAAAATTTTAGAATTTTTGCATTCTGTAATCTTAACTTTTGTGCATTAGGCAACAACGTACCGATCTCCTATTTCCGAAAGTCTAATCGACCCAACGTGCTAACATTACCGAGCTTGCTTCGCTCGCTCTTGCATCCTATTCTATCTTGATTTTTAAGCTTCTTTGTTAAATCGACACAGTTCGTCCTCTATCTGGGGGGCAACTCTACTAATTTACAAACGTCACAATGGTCTCTGAATTGTTAGTTTTTGACAGATTTTGTATGGCAAATCTGTCAAAAACTCACAATGCAGAGACCATTGTGACGTTTGTAAATTAGTAGACTTGCCCCCTGTTCGCAAGCTTTATGGCGGCTCAGTAGCAGCTAGCCAACTGGGGTTCTGGGTACTGCGCAGCGAATTGCCTACTTCAGAACCGCTAAAAGGTTTGATGCTCTCTGTATTTTTTTTTGTTTTTAACCGACTTCACAAAAAGGAGGAGGTTCTCAATTCGTCTGTATGTTTTTTTTTTTTTTTTTTTTAATGTTTAGCTCAGAATTTTTTTCTGGGTGAACCGATTTGTATGATTCTTTTTTTATTTGATAGGTGGTGCTTCACATGTGGTCCCATTTAAATTTGATCAAGGTCTGGCCAGTACTTTTTGAGTTATCCTTAATAATACATATTTTTTCCGCTTAGTTTATATGGATGATGTGTTAATAATTTCCTGTCACTGTTATTTACAAACCAAGTAGTGGTATACGAATTTGAGTGGGGTAGGTACTGTGGGAGTCCTACGTGTACCTAACAATAATTGGGGGATCGTAGAGGTAAAGCAATACACGCAGTACTCCTTAGAACGTAAATATATTTTATCAAGGAATTATACACCGGCAGGCCCTAGCTCTGCCTGTCTACTTATTATACAAACTACCATCACTTTTCCTATAAATCTTATTTTAAACTCGTTTGACTGTTCGAGGCAAACCAACGATAATATATATCCAGCCAGTCAACATAAGGTTGACACATGCAGACAACCTCTACAGTACCGCAACTAAAAAGTGAAAAATAAAAATATTTTACAAAAAAACAACCGACTTCCAAAATTCCGGAAGTCGGTAGCCAAAAACGAAAATACAAAACCAAAGACACCGACTTCCGAAATTAAAGTTATTTTTCACGTCTTTTAGTGTTTTTTTTTGGAAGTCGGTTGTTTTTTTGTAAAAAAGTGTTTTTGTACAAGTAGTCTTTTAATCGCTATACTATGAGCAGACGAGATGAACTCTGAATGAAACTAACAGAGTTATAAAGGTTGAGGGATGGAGAGGGAGAAGAAGACCAAAGAAAAGAAGGATGGAGTGTGTGGAGTGTGATCGTGTGATATGAAGGAAAAAACATTTTTACAAAAAACAACACAACCGTCTTCCAAAAAAACACTACTTATCATGTGAAAAATAACTTCAATTTCGGAAGTCGGTGTCTTTGGTGGAAAAATACGTATTATTGAAGCTAACTGAAAAACTGCCCAACCAAATTTAATACAATTTATATGGGACCATCCCTGAGGCATCCCCATTTATTAAAAAAAATAATTTTCGTAATCGACCCACAATTGCCGGAGATGTGGCGTAACAAACATACAAAATAAAAACATACAGAAGAATTGAGAACCTTCTCCTTTTTGAAGTTGGTTAAAAAGGAGTGAATGATAGCGTGTCGGCTGACGGGAGAATGGAAGACAAACGTGTAGCACCGTCACCAAGTAAAGTGGGCAGGAAGATGGTGATAATATGGCGGATTTTTTTGCCAACAATATCATTCAATACTGTCTGGTCTAGTAGTGGCAAGCACAACTGCTGAGGTTGGGAACCTAGACTCGATCTACCTGTCAGTTAAAGAACTCAAAGCATTTATTTCAAATAAACCAATTACAGGCACTTTTGAATTGTCAAGGGGTCGGTCGGTCAGAAAGATGAAGCTAGTTGCCCATTCCAAAGCATAGTAGATACCTATGGAGAAGAACGGGCAAGAAACTCCACGGACAATCTTTGAAATCAAAATAAAGCGTTATTGGGTTTCTTCGTCAGGAATTTCTCAGAAGCATCCTGGGGTCTGAATTTGTACCTGGTTGATGGCAATAGGCTCGCCCCCTATTACACGAGACTTAAATATAACTGGCGAAATGTGGGTGTACTATAGATACACTTCTGTCTAATAGCTCAACCCTTCGGGGAAACTGGCGTGATGGTATTTTATGTCTATTTAATTACTAGCTGTAGCCCGCGACTTCGTCTGTGATCTAGGATGAAAAGTGGGCTACTTATGTTCTTACCCAGGTGATGGTCTATCTGTGACCTGTGTGCCAAATTTCATCCAAATGCGTTTAGTAGTCTTTGCGTGAAAGAGTACCAAACATCCATCCATCCATCCTCACAAACTTTCACATTTATAATATTAGTAGGATTTTCCATCCAAAGGTGGTCTGGTAAGAATTTTTATAAGCGATAAAACCGCCTTTGATTTGTAACCTTAAAATTAATCACCAGAGTAACTGCCAATACCTAACATAGTTTTATTTTCAATTAAAGGCTCCTTCAAACAGGCACGACACGCGACGCGAATCGCACGCGACACAATAGTTCCGCGTGTCGCGCGACGTGATTCGCGTCGTGTGTCGTGCCTGTTTGAAGGAGCCTTGATTCCTCAACAGCCTAGCTAAGTTAATTAAGTACCTAAGTCTTAAGATCTTATCAAAAAAGACGTAAAATTTTCAATAACATCAGTTATCCATTAGTATCAAACGCAAAATATTTATTTAATATACCTATTTGCTTTTAAAAAAATATTGTTATCGTCATAACCTTGCCAAATGATTTAAAAGTAGAATAAAAAAACTCATTTCATCACTATAAAAAAAAAGTCTTCCGTATTCTTAATTTATGGTTCCATTTATAACGATTATGTTATTGTCTTTGACATCTGCACGAACGTATTTATACACACACTTACGTAACAATGCATAGGTATCAACTACTTTAAGTACCTGCTAATTATGTTGGGGGCAAGGTTCAGCGGAAACTGTATAACCTTAAAACATCATAATGATACTAATTGATAGGTAAATGTCCTCTTCAAATCCGTGTTTTAGCGGAGAATGAAACTAAAAAAGCTGTATATTACCCCCTCAATATGAACAGCGACATCATTGTGCCACAGCAGCCTAATGCGTAACGCACTATCAATCACAAACTGCGGGGTAATTGCGTAAAACACTAACAGTAGGAATGGCTTTCATTTTGACAGTTCAACAACATTCATTGCGTTACTTACATTGCTGAACAGACAATTTTTTCGTAAATATGAAGCAATGGTTTAGCAATAGGCTTCAAAATGATTCAGATTGTGATTGATAGTGTGTTACGTAATTCGGGTCCTTTTAGAACAAAGTTCCTTATCGCACGGTACGGACTTGGCGGGTGGGGGCTAGGAAAAAAAAGTGTAAGAATTTTCCGTCACGAACTCACGACCCTTTCTTTGTTGGTTTGTTTAGTTGATCGCGCTAATCTCAGGAACTACGGGTTCGAATTGAAAAAATCTTTTTGTTTTGGATAGTCCATTTATCGAGGAAGACTTCAGCGTAGATAACATCACGCTACGACCAATATAGGAGCGGAGCATAAATGAGAAATGTTGCAAAAACGGTAAAAAATGATTCCTTTTGAGAGCTTCCGTTGCATGCGCTGCGTAAACGGTTAAAGGCTTCCGCAGACTGGCGCACCGCGACAGCGCGACACAAAGGCGCCACTCGTCGCACGACAAGCGGTGCCTTTGTGTCCCGCACGATTCGCGTCGCGTATCGCGTCTGTTTGTAAGAGCCTTAAAGTTACGCAAAAATTATGTATGACGGAATTGTTCCCCTTTAAAAGTTCTAAAAAAGAAGCCCGCGCCAGCAATGCCTATATTTTAAAGTTATAACCCTTTTTATGGCAATCAAATTTGTTCTATGGATGTTCTAAATATACTACGAAAGGAACTTCGTTCGAACCGAGTGTTTTACGACACTCACGCATTTTCTTTTTATTTGCCAACATTAGGCTCGCCCCTTATTACATGGGACTTTCTTGTCTGTCTATCTGTTTGCGAATACAACTGATAGGAACAGCGACGGTACGTAGGAGGTTTGTACAACGATTAGTTATATTTTAGACACCGTTAAAACATAACTAGCGAAATGTGGGTGTACTACAGGTACACCTCTGCCCAACCATTCGGAGAACAAGGCGCGATGTGACGTTATATTGCCAAGATTGTGCCAGCAAAATGATAGTTTATAAAGGTGTCAAGCGCTATGTAGGAAAGGAATATATAGCGGCCATAGTAGTCCACACTCTGTGAAATTTTCAAGTGTCTACCTATTACGGATCAAGAGATACGCCCTGTGATAGACGGACGGACAGCGGAACCTTAATAATAGTGTCTCGTTGGGACCCTTTGGGTACGGAACCCTAAAAAGCAAAGTCCCAAATGATTCCCCCTCTCCCCACATACTCAAATAGTTGCCTTCTCATTGATACCTTCGGCGAAACTAGTTCGTCTAAGATAAGCAAAAGCCTCTGGCAGTCATCCAAGAAAATTTCAAAAGGCAAGATGAATAGAGACATAGTTCTTCAGTTATCAAGGTTTTCTCCTAGTTTTTTTTTTCTAACATGGCAAGTCGTAGTTGTGAGCTCTGAGGTCCTGGCTACTTAACCGGTATTTCCTGTGGTGCCTTAAGCTAACTTAAAGTCTCCAGCCAGGGGCGAATTGCTTAGTTTCTAAGTGACCGCACGGTAAGGGCACCCCCTTTGGGGTACGGACCTCGGCTTAGGGCGTCACAGAGGGGAGGGCAGCAAGGTGGGACAGGCTGGATCGAATTGTTTTCTCCTAGTTGCATAACGTTACCTATATTCGGATTCGATGGCTACAAAAGACTGATCGATATGTCGTTCTTAGGAATAGACTGCAGTGTTTCCTCACGCCTTAAAACTTGTTCGAGTCTCGGGGTATCGCGGAATCGGGTGGCGAAGTGCGATTGCCGGGAGTAGGGTAACCGCCCGTTCGGACATGTCCGGCTTTTGTGCAGGGCGTTCGGACTTTTTGACTAAAGGGTTTTTGATTAAGAAAATATAAATGCTAAAGGAGTACTGAAAAAAACGACCAACTGCGTGTCGGAATCGCACTGAGGGTTCCGTGTAAAGTCAAAGTCAAATCATTTATTTCAAATAGGCACTATATACACATAAAAGGCACTTTTGAACGTCAAAATTTACAACAAAAAAAAAATTGATTCTAGTTGCCCCTTCCAAACGTTAGTTTCGTATGGAGAAGAATGGGCAAGAACCTCCACCGTTTCCTTTAATTTTTAACTTTATTTTATCATTATTATTTGTTGTTATAGCGGTCATAGTAGTACACACTTCATGTAGAAACAAAGAACAAAAAATGGTTTATCTGTCCCAGAAACACGTGCATACAAAAAAGATAAAAAACTCGATTTAAAAAAAAACAATACAGGTCTATATCATCCGCCTTCTGCATCTAGTCTACCTTTTTCAGGTCTTGGTTAAGTTATGTGAAGCATTTTAGCAGCCATTGAGCATTTAAGTCGTCAGCTAAGAGTTCTTCATCATCACAACATACTATATTCTTATGGATACCACTCTGTTCTGTTTTTAACCGACTTCAAAAAGGAGGATGTTCTCAATTCGTGTGTTTGTATTTTTTTTTGTATGTTTGTTACGTGATATCTCCGGCAATAATTGTGGATCGATTTCGAAAAATATTTTTTAAATTTGGGTCGGTAATTTTTCAGTTAGCTTCAATAATACGTATTTTTTCCACTTAGTGTATATGGTTGTTTTTTTTTTTGTGTCAATCATCCATCCAGCTCTTTTCGACGATACTGGACCCTAATTGCGTACCAAACATTTGAAGGATTTTTCTAATACAATCCTTCATTGATACGTTTGAATAATGCGTCTGCTCAACAACGTAAATAAGGCAATGAACGTGATTGAACTGAAGATGAAAGGCATTACCATTGTACCCATGTATGTCTTCCTATGCTCTCTGCGATCACTTTGACAACGCTGGCCTGCCATCATTATTCAATGTCGTTTTCTTTGTGTGTAAATAGTGTAGTGTCTACTTAAATGTCTTTGCGTGTGTCAAGAAGTCATGACGAAGGTTCTGCTCTAATAATAGGTATCTATTTAATGAGTTATTTTTTATTCTATTAGTATAATTGCACACGTGATATTGCAAATATGTTCTTGTAAAGGCACTGGGGAGGTTAGCAAACACTTTTTTTTTTCTTTTTAGTTTACTTATTACTAATAATATCATCATCAGCTTATATTCGTCCACTGCTGGACGAAGGCCTCTCCTAGTGAACGCCACTGAGCCTCGGCTGTCCTCATCCAGTCTCTAATAATGTAATGAGTCAGAATTCATTATAGATTGTTGCGCAAACTGGGGTGTCCAACACGTATCAATAACCTAAAAAATAACTGTCAAATTTCCCTTCTATTGTGAGTAATAAACTAAGTCTTTATCAGAGTCATTCCCAAATACCTCAAATTCAAATCATTTATTTCAATTAAACCATTTACAGGCATTTTTGAATTGTCAAGGACTCGGTCAGTCAGAATTATGAAGCTAGTTGCCTATTCCAAAGCGTAGTAGGAGTACCTATGGAGAAGAACGGGCAAGAAACTCCATGGACACTCTTTTAAATTATATTGTTACAAAAATATCAGTTACGTCACTTATATGTGAGAACGATGTAAAAAAGACGTATAGGTACGGTAAAAGCGTCCAGAGACCAAAATACAAAATCTATTTTAGATTTGATGGTGCTTACTTAAATTGTTTCGGTTTTCCTCATCATTGTCTATTATACAACAATCATTAATTTTATAGCTTCTCAACGTACAGTTAGGCGAGACCCTCCCCTCATAAATCCTGTCAAAGAATGTTTTATTTTATTTTATTTATTAAGGGATAATAAACAACTACAACATATACAATACACAAGGTTAACAAAACTAAGTAGTAATGTTGCAGTCCACTGCATTATCCGCAGATAAGACATATTTAAATATCAGTGGTGGCCCCTAGACGAGCATTACCAGTATTAACAAATATTTTGAAATAAATAAATAAGTTACTATATAGCTAGCTATAGCTACAAAACCATATCAGATAAAAAACAATTCCATTTACTTAAACTATGCAATAAATAAAAAATAATTATGATTACAATTAAGATAAAAATTTCATATTATTAGATTTAAAATTATTTTTGTTATAATAATGTTCCACTGTGTTTCGAAATTAAAAAACAAGGACAACCGTAAAATCACTCGACATTTTACTTTTTAATCTTGCTTGTTCCAGTATTCACTTTACTTTCCTATTTTCTCAAAAAAAAAATACCTCATGTCGAAAAGTCCGAGCAAATGACAAGACTGGACCAAGTCCGGACTGGTGCCAACAAGCCGTATTTGTCCGGACAAATCCATACGGATGCGAACCCTACCTCTAACACACTTTTTGTTCACAGTACCAAGTGGGCCAGCTGTACTGCGTGGCCGAGGTATCCAAAAACGAAACCGGCGGCGGTGAAGGAATTGAAGTAATAAAAAATGAGCCGTTCAAAGATTATCCCCTCCTTGGTAAGTGATATTTATATTAATTAATTTGACTAATAAGCGGCTGGACACTTTAAACTAGCGAGGTACGCTCGGAAGTAATGTCTGCCCATGCAGGATTGCTGCGTCACAAGGATTGTGTGTCGCGTCAAGACAAGACACACGATTGGGGCATGTTATACCTCCATTTTTAATTACTCTGTAATTCGAACAATCGCGTACACACGGTTACATACCAAGCTATACATTTCCAGTATAAGTCGATCTCGCATTGCGTAGGATTTCCGTACAATGAGAGATCAGCTTATACTGGAAATGTATAGCTTGATATGTAGCCGTGTGTACAATGGCGGTTCAAGTGCGTCCCTTATTAACTATTAATGTGATCAGCCCCAAGGCATATTTTTGCTCCTTGTTATACTTGAGCAAAGCCGCAATCCGTTAGTACAAAGAAACTAGGTTAAGTCGGAACCATCAGGGTAGCCCGCGAAATTCAAATTTTGTTACGTTTTTTTGCAATTTGCAGGTCACTGTCAGGTTGTATTTTGATTAAAATATGATTCGCGACTGTAACAAATATGGCTTTACAAAATTAGAATCATTAGAATCAGCAATACATCTCTATAAGTTCATATTACCCTATTGAATGACTATTTCATGAAGTCATGACATTTGAGGGCAATTCTAACTTTAGGAGTTGTATTGCTTATTCTAACGATTATAATTCTGTAAAACGATATTTGATACGGTCGCGAATCATATTTAAATCACCATACAACCTGATATTGACCTGCAAATTGCATAAAACGTAAGAAAAATAGAATTTCGCGGGCTACCTTGGCGCATCCCCCTTAACATGGGTCGTTTATTTAGGTCTACCGCCAACAGCGGTACTGCGATCATGCTTGGAATAAATTTTAGGGAAATAGCAATGTTCTAGAGAAGCGAAGAATCGACACTAGTTCAGATAAACTTAGCACGACACTGTACTATAATCGCTTAAGTCATACTCATAATCCAATAAATTTGGAACATACTGCGGTGAATGTTGTTATTAAGGCGGTTCCCGGACCAAACGACCTTGAGCGTTCGGTCCTTCTCTGTCCCGTCGCTGAGTCTCGCTCTATCTCGCTCCTTGCGCACGCTCATTTATCATAAAATTCACAAAAAAAAAATGAAATTATTTTAATAAAAAAAGGCAACCGATGTTTTGAAATAAAATAAAACGTGAATTATTTAAAATTTTAAATTATCTATCCATTATTGTTATCCTAAAATTAATAGAACGTCACCTATAGCAAAAGATGCATGCAATCAATAATTTTAGTCACTTTTTTAAAAGGAGATTTTAAATGTATTTGTAACATATAAAAACAAATAAGAACGTGCAATGTGATGGTAGGATATCGAACATTAATAAGGTGCTTTTAGATGTAGTTTATTACCCATAGTGAATGAGTTAATAGCCTCTGAATAACGCACTATGGCAAGGTTTTGGTCGGGGCACCGCCTTAAGAGACCGTGCACGAAAATAACCCTGTTTTGTCAATTTCTTATCTAATTTTGAGAAAGCTTGAAATAATTGAAACATAAGGTCTGTATGACTATAAAAGTAGTTTTCGTGGCGCGAAACAATTCGTTTCAGTCACCGTACCTGTTGCCTTACTATGACGTGCTAATACCATCATGGTTCCATTGAGAAAAAGGGATAGTGCTATCGGTCATATATAGCTCCGTCTCTCTTTCACGCTGGAACAATGATGGCTTTAACACACGTCATAGTACGGCCTCTGACCGCTCTCGACAATACGAGGTGTAAAAAGACCCATCATAATTATAGCCTTCAACTACGCATTCTGTGCTTTCAGACTGAGTAACATAGCGCAAAAATAAATGCTGGGAAATTAATTTTATTATTGGTGTGAAAAATCGCTGTTTACGGAAGTTCGTAACGTAACGCAAGCAAAACATTGTACTTGGGTGCATGCAACGGTACACAAAATTGTCGTGGGTTGTATCTAGAGTTGTGTTAAGGCTCGTACACACGGCGCGACGCGACAGCGTCACACAAAGGCACCGCGTGCCGCGCGACAGGCGGCGCCTTTGTGTCGGGCAGTCGCATCGCTCCTGTTTGTGGGAGCCTTTATACATAAAACACGTTTTCTTAAAAAAAAAAAACCTCAGTAATAGTTGTAATTTTGACCTTCAATATCTCCGTAAACAGATAAGAAGGTTCCCAGGTATGGTCCAGTACAAAAAAATGATTACTATGACGGAGTACAAGTGACTCTCGGCTTCGTTAAGTGCCTTTTTACACCCGTTAGGTAAAGCTCATTTCGCCTTTGATTTACTTTAATAAAGAAATTTATTTTATAAAAATAAAATTTTGATTTGATTTTTAGGGTAGCTCAAGACTAGGCTGATTTAGAAATTCTTGAAAGTTTTGCTAAATAATCGGAAAAATACATTATGGACAGGCTTTCTTTTAAAAAAAAAATGTGTTTTCAAAATTATTTTTCTGCTATATTTTGTATCGAAGTTGTAAAAAGTGGTCCAGGCATGTGCAAATAGACCATATAATTAAATTGATGATATTTTTTCATGACCAATATCATTAGTAGTTTCATGTAAATGGATAATCAAACGTCAGTGACGCGTAATTTTTCGGAAAATTTGATGCAAATATTAGTAATTTTCAATGAATACTTTAACTATTTGAGAAATCTGTTTCAGCCACGTGAATAACGAATTACTCGAATTGTCAAATCACAAACAATTTTGTTTAAATTACTACACCCCTTCACACAAAAAGAAAAAAATCAGTCGATTTCGTGCCAGGCCCCTTCAGCTAACCAACTACTCGTAGACCAGCACCCTAATTGTGTGACACACTATCAGTCACAATCTGAATCATTTTGAAGCCTATTGCTAATCCATTGCTTCATACGTTCGAAAAAGGTGTCTACTCAACAACGGAAATAACGCTACGAATGTTGTTGAATTGTCAAAATGGAAGCCATTCCTACTGTTAGTGTGTTACGCAATTAGGTATCCCGCTGCATAATGTATCAAGGCTTATACTGTGAATTAACAACTGTCACATCACAACGAAAATCGATACTGATTTGTAGTTTAAAAAGAAATTCATTGTCAATTGCATTTGCCAAGCGTTTGACCCGATACGTTCCCACGTCAATATTCAGGATTTAGACCAATTAACCTTTACCAGCTAGCGTTCTCTGAGCCTCGACGTTGACGGTTAGTTTTGTGTTGTTGGAAAAGTCACCGTTGTCGTAGATATTTTGAAAAGAAGGTAGCCCACGAACTACAAATTTAAAAAAAAATTTGCGAACTAATATCAGGCTTTATGTTGATCAAAATATGATTTGTGACCGTAATAAATATGTGTTTACAGACTTTTAATCATTAAAATCATCAATACAACTGTCGCGAATCATATTTTGATCACCATACAACCTTAACTTACCTACAAGTTGCAAAAAACATAAGAAAAAATTAATTTCGCGGGCTACCTTACTGCATCCGCCTTAACGTAAACGCTGATAACGTCATCAACATGGCAGCCTTGTGTTTTTCTCGTTTTCCTACCTTTTCTGCGATGCTTTCCTGGTCTGTGCGAGCCTCAACCAGGTCTTACCCGTTACCTTCATGTCATCTGAGTGACGTCTCTATGGACGTGTCGGAATTCCTAGTTTTCTGTACTTACATTATTTGTGTGACTAATATTTGTATCAATCCATGAACTATTCGATAATTTGTGTCCTTCATGATAGAGAACGTGTATCGTGAATGTCAGTAGTCCTTGGGTGAAAGACCTACCCGTACGCATATTACGAATACGCAGAATATACGGCCTTAAGTGCTTCTGATTGTAAGCATATACCGCAATTAGGGTCATGAACTATACATTATACATGAGTTTTTCCCGCCCCCACGACCTCGTAATTAAACCTTCTACAATTGTACGAAATCTCAAAGACGTATTATATCTTCACATATATGGTAATGAAGCAACTTTTTCAATCCTAAAAACTAGTATTGTAAATAAACTTGATTTTTGAAACAAGTTCTCAATGATCTTTTTGGGATAAAACTGGTTTTCGACGTACCTATGGCAACAGAAAATGACGTTAATACTGAATTATTATTGTATGCAATGTTTAATACGTTACCATGTTTGGTAATCTTGGCAATGAAGGAAATAAATGTACAGTCAGCAAAAAAAAAGTAGGTTAACATTATCAAATACAGTTTCTAAAGAGTATTGACGGAAAAACTGCTCATTGAACAACAGTAGATAGTCAGGAGAAAAAATTGCTTAGCAAATTGCCATTCTTTGACAGTCGCTATAGTCGTCCGAAATGGCTTTAACACGGCAAAATGACGTACCTACTGTGTCCAATCTGTTAAACAATTAAGTTCCCTGCCTGTACATCCTTTTGGCAGGCCCGCATCAGGCGGGGTAATAGCGTAACATACTAACAGTAGGAATGGCTTTCATTTTGACAGTTCAACAACATTCATTGCGTTATTTACGTTGTTGAGCAGACAAATTTTTCGAACATATGAAGCAATGGATTAGCAATAGGCTTCAAAATGATTCAGATTGTGATTGATAGTGTGTTACGTAATTAGGCTGCCGGGTTCAGAAAGTTATAACATGACGCATTGATTACCAAATGTGTTAAAGAACAATGGCGAATTCTTATTTGAAATAAAATTGAACGTCTAAAAGTGACACCTATACGAATGAAATGTAATTATTTATATACGTTTTTTTCAACCATCACATTATCTAGATAAGGCCGAGTAAAAAAAAAATGTTTAACGCAAAGTCATTTGACTAGTTCGTTCTAAAAGATTAAGAAATTGTTGGTTGGATTGGTTTAGTATTGCCATTTTATATTTATTTTCCTAAATATTTCATCATTTTTAGTTTGTTATTACATTAACATGGAGTAAATGAATTAGTAACACAATTATTTTGTTGTACCTATATCTAAGTTTATTCTGTGTTCTTACTTAGATAAGCATATTGCAGTAAAGTGGGAAAAATATCAAATGTTATGGCAATTCTGAACTAAAAAGGCTAGTACCTATTTAAAGTGAAAAGAAAAAAATATAGCTTGGTTGTTGACATTAACAACCATTGACAGTTTACAACTCTTGACCAGAAGGTTGCGCTCCGTCGTATGTTGTTCAAAAGTTCAACACTGAATATCTATTAATCTCCGCCTTCTCTAACGAAAAATCTTCCAGAAACTAGCTCAGAAAATGATGCTGAGTTTTATAATGTATTTTTCATTTAAAGACGTAATAATTTAATTTCAAATAAAACAATGTATGGGAAGCTGCTATTGTTCTTTAATATTATCATGTAAGTTGACTTGCCTCCCGTTCGCGAACTGCAGTGGCATATTTGGAAAGCACTGAATCGATTACGTCAATCAAGGCCGCTGCAAATATAATCTGGCGAAAGGTACATTATCAATTCATCCAACATCCAGTGCGAGGGCGGAGTACCTGAACAGTCTATGCCCAATCTGCTAGTGTCCCAAATGTACGTTCACCTGCACCCTTGATTATCTACAAGGCCTCTGATGCCGAAATAAATGTGGCTGCCTACAGAGCCCAATGAATATAAGATACATAGATTTACCGTCGAACCGTCAAGAAGTCGATATGATTATTGGCAACAAAATAAATTAAAACAAGACTTCAGAAGCCGAAGACTCAGCCTTTAAATTGGAAGTTTGTGAGCCTGTCACAACAACTAAACTGCATAATGTGAAGAGCTCTTTATGTTTTATTTAAGGGGGATGCGCTAAGGTAGCCCGTGAAATTCAATTTCATTTACGTTTTTTGCAATTTGTAGGTCAGTGTCAGGTTGTATGTTGATTAAAATATGATTCGCGCCCGTAACACATAAAGCTTTACAGAATTATAATCATTAGAATCAGCAATACAACTCCTTAAGTTAGAATTAGCCTCAAATGTCAAGATTTCATGAAATAGTCGTTCAATAGGGTAATATGAACTTATAGAGATGTATTGATGATTTTTGTGAATATAATTCTATAAATAAATATTCGCCACGGCCGCGAGTCATATTTAGATCGACATACAACCTGATTTTGACCTACAATTTACAAAAAAACGGTCAGAAAAAAATCCCTTAAGGCGGAAGCGCCAGGGTAGCCCGCGTTTTTTTTTTTTTTTTTGCTATTTGCAGCTATCTGTATCATCGGGATAATTGCGTAACACACTACAGTAGGAATTGATTTCATTTTGACAGTATTAACAACATTCATTACGTTATTTACGTTGTTGAGCAGACAAATTTTTCGCACATATGAAGCAATGGATTAGCAAATATCCCTCAAAATGATTCAGATTGTGATTGATAGTGTGTCACGCAATTAGGGTGCAGGTTTTGTATGTTGATTGAAATATGATTCGTGACCGTAGCAAATATGTTTTTACCGAATTATAATCATTATTCATCAATACAACTCTCGTAAGTTCAAAATTACCCTATTGAAATGATGACACGTGAGGCCAATTCTAACTTAACCCTTTTAGATCTGATTTTTTTGTACGGATTTAAGTAAATTATCAGGCATTATGAAATAGGAAAAAAAAAACATGGGAAACAAGTTTTTGAGAAAAACTTGTTTTTCCTTATCTGTACAAATGTGGCCACCCGGCTTTAATTATAATTACGATTCGAGTTAAGGAGAATTTAGCGGGCTACCTTGGAGCATCCGCCTTAAATTATCGATCGCTTTAATTATGTGGCCATAATGCCGTTTGCTAACTACCAATAAAACATTATCGTTACACATTTGGCACATAACTACGGCGACTGATTGTTTGTGCGCGCATTCTATTGTTCGTAAGCATGTCTTTTTTATTAGGTTTAGATAAGTTTTAGCGTTTCATCACGTTCGTACGTATGTACAGCCTGATGCAAAATTTATGACGGCTCTGGAGGTCTGCTCCCTCAAGCATGAAATAAAGTTAGTGGCGATTAGTACTTCGTATCAGGGGGTCTATTCTCTAAGTCCGTCAACGAAGATCCTGGCCCGTCCAAAAGTATTTGACCAGTCATAACGAGAGTGAATTTCGGACGGGTAAATACATATCAAGAGTAGGGACAACTGACGAATCTTATTGTCATTCATTGTTAGTTCGGGCCCCGAAATTATCAAGTTCGGGGCTTGAACTAAGAGTGAATGACAATGTCCGTAAATGATAAAGATCTGATATGGCCCGTAACTTCGTCCGAATTTAGGTTTTTCGTCCTTAGAGAATAGTCTCCCACCTACGGACATAAGATTAGTTTGGGACCCGACCTAAGAATTAAAGACACCACGATACGACAGTTAAGGCTCCCTCAAACAGGCGCGACGCTTACAGTACGACACAAAGGCACCGCTCGTCGCGCGACACGCGGTGCCTTTGTGTCTAGCTGTCGCGTCGCGCCAGTGTACACGAGCCTTTATCCTTACTCCCGATGTGTTTATCCCCGTCCAAGAAAGTTAATTAATCAGGTGTAGGTTTCACTACTAAGTTTCGAACTACTTTCGGACGGGCCTCGTATCTTTGTTGGCGGACTTAGGCCCGTATTAATAAACGTTCCTCAATGACGTGCCCAAGTGCGCAATCATTTGATACGCCATTATTACGATATCAGCATCTCAAGATCATTGCTAATTAATAAACACATGAATACAGTATCTCAGTTACCAAGATCAGTTCCTCAATGCGCTGTACTTGATGGCTTGATTTCGTGAACGATTACGTCACATTGACCGAAGTTTAGAATGACATGCATCACATTTCATTATTTTATGTTGTAAGATTTATTGAAATACTTGTATTTTGTTAAAACTTTAATGGATAGCGCTGTATCACGTTATAAAGTTGTTTGCTACCCAAGAAAGCCTTAAATTGTAAAAAAAATGTGTTTTCATTTCCCAATAAAAAAAAATAAAAAAAAGTTTTTCTTGTTTTTTTTTTCTTTTTATATTTGATGCTGAAGGTATATATATAAATGTATTAGGTCACCATAAACAAGCTGAAATATGAATTTATTAGATTACATTTTCACATAAATATATTGGGTTTTAAAATTAGATTATTTGGATTTATATGAGTACCTACTACTTTTAAAGTTTATTTATTTATTAAACTTTATACAACTAAAGAAGTACATTTGTGGACTTAATGGCTTTGTGTTATACCTATAAATAGTAAATAAATAAATTTTATTATACTTATGATAAATGTATTTAAAATATTTCCATAGGTATCTTACCTATGGAAATATTTTACCTATCTAGGTACCTACCTGAAATGATGCTGTAGCATAAAACCGGTCATAAAATATCGTCATAGTAGGTACTCTATTTCATCGTAATAATTAATTTCACCCAAAATATTTTTAAACTCCATGTTTCCCGCTACTAATCACGACCTTAAGTCACGGACTGCCTACACTCAGGTTTACGCATCTCGAGTACATACACCTATTGTATACTTAAGTGTAGAGTTCCGTTTATTAATCAGTCCATCACTCGGCTGATAACGTAAACCCAAGCCGTAACTTAAGTACACAAATTATTATGTTTATTAATACGGTCATGATCTCAAGGTTGTCATCAAGTGCGACCTCTTGGGCTGAGGAACCTTTATTAATACGGGCCTTAGAGAGTCAGCCCCCGTAACACGAGGCGAGTAGCTGCGCGGTAACAAAATCATGTGACCGCAGGGGTGAGGGGTGGGGTACTTTGCGTACGCGCAGTCAGTAGCTCACTTCAGAACCGCCATAAAGTTTGAAGCTCACTGTAGTGTTGGTGGTACCTAGTACCTACATACATACAACATTG
This sequence comes from Griposia aprilina, assembly GCA_916610205.1. NCBI lineage: Eukaryota > Metazoa > Arthropoda > Insecta > Lepidoptera > Noctuidae > Griposia > Griposia aprilina. Next base: position 2,422,605 of record OU744300.1, on the reverse strand, counting down.
TGAGCTGAAATATTAGTTCCTTTTTTTTTAGTTCTGTTTTATTTTTTCTAAGTTCTGGTGTATTTATTTTTTTGCTGGTCTGTTATTTTGCCACTAAAAATCAAAGTCAGTTTAAAGGCTCCTACAGACACAACGGCACCGCTCGTCGCTTGATGAGCGGCGCCTACGTGTCGCGCTGTAGCGTCGCGCCTGTATGTGGGAGCATTAATTATTTAATATGCTATAAGTATTTTCTACTAGTTGCCCTTAGAGTACCTATTAATTATTGCATTAGTGACTATGACAATGTCTTACAATATTATTATCGTAAGTTTTATACTTTGATCGCAGTAATGTCGTTAGCACACTGAAGGATGTTGCTGTTCTTGACGTTATTTCTAACATCACTTACATTTGCGATACCCGTCAAATGGTGGACTTTTTAGGGTTCCGTAGCCAAATGACAAAAAAAAGGATTGTGTGGTTTTATGAAACCACGGTAAAAGTGAAACTTTTTTTCACATTATAGACATTTTAACTAAAAACTTCCTTCCCTTTACTTTATCCCTACTCCGCGGCCGACCGTCACGCGACATGCAACACACAGGCGAAAAAGTTTGAGACGATGTAATAAAAGATTCACTTTAAAAACGAAACGCTTACCTATACCTTATTTAAAGAAAAAAAAAAAAACCGCAACTATTTTTTTGTTGTTGTATTTCCAATTTTTTATTTCTTTCCTTTTTTTCCTGTTAGACAATAATAAACAAAGAAAAAGCAAGGATTCGTCAGCGCCAGTGGCAGCAAACTCCACGGAGTCGTTAGAATGTGGTACCTGCCCAGTTTGCAACGCAGCCAGTATGCTCACAATGTTTCTCTTAGAGTATGAATACAGGATGTAGAGCGCTGGCTTTTTATTTGGCTGCTAGTCTTGCAATCGTCTGCGTAATAACGTATAGAACCAGTGTGATCGATACCTGAGGCTGATAAAATATCGCCTCTTTACAAGAACAACGTGATATTTTTTAAACCACAACTTTACAGGAGAGCAATTTTAAACATTTAAGCGTTGATAAATTCTTAAATATTGATCATTTTAATGTCAGAAAACAATTTTTCTGAAAATAAGCAAAAAATAACTCAGTTCAATATGAAATAAGTTTTGAATATCAAATAAAAAAAAAAAAGTTTTTATGAGATGTCACGTTGCTCTTGTAAAGAGGCGATATGTATTTTATATTGTCGGAATTTTATCCCAATCGTTTTTCTTTTGGATTATTTATAAGTAAGCAAAATACATACAGGAAAAGCCAGCGCAAAGAGCGCCGTTGTAGAGAACTAACACGTAACTAATTTAGCTTGTTTAATGCCGTATTTTTACTTTCTAGTAAGGTCCGCTATAATAGTAGGTAGTAGGTTCTCACTGTATTTATGATCTATTTTAATAGGTGCTAACAAAGCTCCTAGTTAAAAAATGCTAATAGTTTTTACTCAACACTGCGCCCTAATAGCATTTATTGTTGGCGTTTCGTTGGGCCACGATCACGTGCACGTGGCACAACCGAGTGCCAGCAGTAAATGCTATTAGGGCGACTGCATTTTGGACCTAAAGACTTTGCAGTTTTAACATTAACTTACACAACGTAGACTTGAGATACCCTGGCCCGAGACTTCGTACTTTCGAGGACGCGCTCTATAGTTTGCCTTATTCATACCCTAAGGTTTAGTATTGTAGCGTGGGTGCATATTGTTTTAACATTCAGACTGAAATAGAAATTAGAAAATACAGTGTTTGACGTAAAAATAGTGTCTCGCGTATGCGTACGTACATTCATTTCAATGGTCGAAACGTAGTTTTGTCGTCGAGTTGTTTTGCAGCTGTAATAATAGACGAATTGTTAAATACTTGCATACTTGAGCTCTCTTAAAATGCCATTGAGCTACGAATTTGAGTTGATTTTTAAATATTTTTTTTATTGTTAAAATCTGCGTTTTCTTATTTATGCTTGTCCTAACCTTGCCCTTCGTTAAAAGATTCGTAAATTACAAGCCTTGTGCTCGATAGAATTTCACTTTGCCAAAAATGACGAACTTCTGTACATACTTCCACCTCCTATTTAATCCCTATAAGGGATGAATTTTAAAAATCCTTCGTTAGTGCTCACTTTCTTTGAGAAGTCTTGTGCAAAATTGCATGCTTCTCGACCAAGCGGTTTAAGGCTCCTTCAAAGAGGCACGACACGCGACGCGACACAAATGCACTGTCTGTCGCGCGACGAGCGGTGCCTTTGTGTCGCGTGTCGCGCCTGTTTGAAGGAGCCTTTACGCTGTGCGCTGTATTCGTCAGCGAAAGATATTATTTTTTGATTTTTGTTAAGTAGAAAATAAAAATTGTGCACCCACTGTAATTTTAATAAACTAGCTAGACATTATATCTCTTCCATAGCACGCTGTCGGAAATATTTCATAACAAACGTATGTACTGTAATAATACCTATTTAAATCATTAACTTATCGTATTGTAAATTGTAATAGTTTCACATAATCTTATTTTTAATTTCAGGAAAACTTTTTATTACTTACCATAGACTAAATACCGATGTTTACACGAACTTTTCCATTTTTTTCGGGGAGAACCTAAAAGCACAAATTCAAAACAGGAACTTGGCCTACTTATCATTAGTAGCTAATCGAGGGTTTATTTAACTTACTACTAATAATAATAATAGGAAGCACGTTTATCACTTTACACTTAAGGCGACAATAAGTGCCAGCGACCTTGAGCGAGTGGGCGGAGCATGCGAAACTTTTAAGCGAATAAAATTGCACAGAGCGTTAGCGTCTACCCGGACATTGGTTAGCGATGCACTGCCGCCCGTCGCCCGCAAGAGCCCCCGATTCAACGCGCATCAAGTTTATTCGCAAAAACAACCCACCTTGATTTATCAAACACAATACAAATAAAAGCCGTATATAAAAAATTGGGTAGTTAAATTGTCTTTTAGATGGTGCAGATTTCATGAAAATACGCCCGATAGTTTTTGCGCGATTATCGTTTTTGTGTTCGCGTTAAGAAATTACTTTACAAATTAATTACACTATGTTATAAAAATATAATTTCAAATAGGTATTCACATATCAAATTACGAAGAAAATAGTCTAGTTTATAATTTTTTTTTTCAAATAAATTAGAATATTCGTTTACGATGTCATGTTCAATTTGAAATCATTAAAAGTCGAATATCTGCGCCTTAAGGCTCCCACAGACAGGCGCGACGCAAACTCAAACTCAAACTCAAAGCATTTATTTCAAATAAACCAATTACAGGCACTTTTGAATTGTCAAAGGGTCAGTCAGTCAGAAAAATGAAGCTAGTTGCCCATTCCAAAACGTAGTAGGTACCTATGGAGAAGAACGGGCAAGAAACTCCATGGACACTCTTTTAAATCAATATTTATAGTTACAAAAACAAATTGTTTACATCATTCATGTTCAAATTAAAAATGTGAGAACGATGTAGAAAGACGTGCGCGTTTAAAGTATCAGTAATAAAAAAGATAAAAAAACAATTCAAAAAATTAAATTAAAATAAGCCGTGGCAGCCAAGAGTTGACCAGTCCCTACTGACGGCGCCCGTTCACGAACATGACGCATGGATCAGCACCATTCAGCTCAACCATTTTGAAGGGAGCTTAATGATCCAACACACACGCCACCACCAGCGAAACATTTGAGTGAGCATGACATACTCTCAGCCGCCAGGGCACATTCAAGTCAATGAAAGACGAGCCTAGTAAATGGTGGCTTTATAGTAGGTACACACAGTAGGTAGGCGACGCGACTCTAGTAGAACAATTCCTATGAAAACTTCATGGAAATTGTTCTACAAAAGTCCCGTCGCGCTGACGCGTCGTGCCTGTCTGCAGGAGCCTTCAAGTTACATTTGTATTCGTCGTATAAAAATCCCTTGCCGTGCCATACGGTAAAAAATATAGGGACCTACTTTCATGTATTCACACCGATTATGGATACATATAGTATCCTTTATGAGGGACGTATCATAACTACAACATTTGCCGAGATTTTATTACATCAACAGTTTTATCTACAAGCCTTACTCAAATATTAAGCTAGGCTGTAGGAAGCTTTAATAATACAGTGCAAAATGATTACAATTATCTATGAAATGTAGATAATATTACGCATTGCGTTATTGGGTACACTCGCATAAACAAGCAAAATACGTTTACTGCTCCACCATAGACAACTGTCAGTGTTGAAAAACTGGCAGTTTTTCAAGACTGACAGTTGACTAGTTTGATTTGACAGCTGTATTAATAAATTGATAGCCCCTTTTTCAAAGATAATTAAATACGTAGGGGTTTCTCAATCAATGCAAGCATAAGTTGTGCGGTCAAGGAGCGAAAAAAAAATATAATGAATATGAATAAGAATGGTTAAAAAAAATTAAGGTGCAATAAAAAATTACAGGTATTTTAAAATGTTCTTTTCTTGACTGTACATAGATAGAAGTTTACAGAACAATTAAAAAATCATTGTCTAAATGAGAAATCATCCGACAGAAATTGTAGGGAGCCGAAATTATGTTATTTTCATAGCGTTGTGACTCCGTACAACCAAGCCGCCTTTTTTATAAACGTGTTGTTTTCCTGCACACAGCTTCCTCAATTCGAAGCTTATCTAAAAATATGAATCGACAAATAAACAATCAGAAACATTGTTTACCTACTGTACCGCCTTTTGCATTATACCGATTTTATACAGTCCACTATAGTTCAACCATTTCATAAAAAAACCAAGAACACACCACAGATACCTACTATTAGAACGATGGAGGTATTTTCGCCGGCAGCCTTACGTAGCATATTGCATACTCTTAGGCGCGAATTACACAGAAACGGCGTGAAGGTGAAGACGCGGCGCAGGCGCAGAGCAGGCGTGGAACAGATAAAACACGGACGCGATTTAAATTATATCAAAGAGGCGCTAGGCGAAGAGACGGCGCAACTAGTCATTATCTCGCAGAACTTATATTAAACTCACTATCGCATATCGTCACGCATTTTTCTGCACCTACTGTATAAACAAAAGTCGTGTAGCTTGCGCGCCTCTCCAATCGCGACTGCTAGCGACGCGGAACAGGCGACGAAGCGACGTGCCTGCGCCACGCCGCTTGAGTATAATTCACATCGTGTCGCCTACCTACATTTTGTATTGAAAAGTTTTGAAGCGGCAAGATGCCTGCGCCGCGTCTTCACCTTACGCCGTTTCTGTGTATTTCGCGCCTTAGAACCGGCGCCGGCGGCGGCGCCCTCTGGCGGCACGACAACGAATTTATATGCGAATGGGCTTCTGAAGACCCGTAATGGCTGTCAAATATCCACGAATGACAGCCGGGACCAACGGTCGGGCTGGCCGGGGATTCTGATTTACATTATCGGCTTTAATAATGCGAAAGTTTATCAATATATCTGTTTGATTTAATACGCTTTAAGAATATTGTTAGTGCATAGGTAAAGGATTCGGAGTACTACTCGTCCTGCAAACATTTTCCAATTCAAATTCGGACATTTCGGACAGATAGAGAGATAAGACGAATAGGGTTGTGATTTCAAAACCCTCTAAAATGACTTCGAACACATTTACATTTTTTTTTTTTTTAATTTTTTAAATTTTCCTTTCAATATGTCTATACGTTAACTTTCATAACCCACTTAAATACACAGTAAAATCAGTCTAAAAAGTAATGTTAGTTGCAAATTCCGCTAAAATTCACATAAATATTTTTGATTGTCCACGTTTTTTAGGATTGCCATGACTTGGCAAACAAATTAATATCAAATATTGCCATATGCATTAAGTTTACCACAGCATATTCAAATAAAAAAAAAAAATCTTCATGATGATCTAAAGGGTTTTGAAATTACACGCCTCGCTTAAAGAACGAAGAACAAAAGTTCAGACGGATAATAAAAGAACACTAGTATAATGCAGATGTTCTTTTGTTACACACACTTCTAGTCTGTGGTTTTACATTAAATAGACTGCGGTAAGCAAATATTGTTTATTGTTAAAGACTATGACGTCTGATGTCAGTTTACACAGGTGTCCTCCACTTTGTGCTGGCTGCCGAGTACTTGAAATATTAATGTTCCCTGAATGATATGATAATTATATTGTATTGTGAAGGTGATTATGATCTGTCAAGCAAATGACGTGCGTTGGTACGTAGCAAGTTTAATTACTGCAAAGTTTTTTTTATTGTTGCAGTTAGTCAAATAATCTTTATTTTTGTAAGTACCTACCTTAATTTTTTTATTACAAGTACAACACAAAACTATAATCTGTGGGCGGCTTGCTTAAACTGATCCCAAGCCTCTAGGATGGAGAGGCCATCATGACGACTTTTTGTAACTTTTTCCAATTCATAACTTCGAGATTTTAACTAGCAAGATACTTTGTTGTATCTTTCAAAAGGAATATTATAACAGTTACTAGACTTTGTGGAATTTATGAATAACTAAAAGAAAAGGCTTACCTTTCGACTTGAGCTTTGCCATACCTAGGACCAGGGTTCGAAATTATCAAGATAATTACGCTTCTTGATAATTATCACCAGTGTAAGAAATTCATTTGTTTTATTGTTTCATAAGAAATTTATTATAATTTGAGCAATTCTAACAAAAATTTTTTTTTTTTTATATATTTTTCATTTAAGTAATATCCATTTGGATATTAAATAAAAAATATTTGTATTTTTTTTCTCCCTTTTACCTTTATCTAATGTTAATTTGTGTTGGATTAGTATAGTATCCAACACAAATTAAAGGTAGATTGAGGAAATTGGATTGCCCAAACCGAGCGCAAGTTTTTGTTATTATCAATCGGTAATTAAAATTATCCATCTGTTATTATCACGATAATTATCCTTTCGAACCCTGCCTAGGACCACATAGTCCACATACAAATAGGATAAACACCAAAACGGGCAACAGTCTTGTCATTCTCACAAAAGTCACAGTTTTTAAAGAATCAATCAGTCTGCCTCTTCCCAACTTAGTTTGGGTCAGCTTCTAGTCTACCCAGATGCAATTGAATACCAGTATTTTACATAGAGCGACTGCTTAACTAAACAGTTTCTTAAGAATATCCAAACAAATACTACAAGCGAAGTGATGACATAACGAATTACGTCACCAACACTCGACGTTTGAATTTTACTTCAGGGTCAAAAACTCGTGACCTCCACTTTGTGCAGCATTGGCCGTTGAAATACGTCACAATTTCACAAGTCACGGTTCAGGGAGCCTACTCCCTAATCGCGAAGTCTGTAGTTTCGGTCGAAGTTACGTATGTTTCCTACTCCGTATAACTTTCGGACATAACCTTAGTCCGCGGCCAGAACTAAATTTTTTGACAAGAGTATTTGACAGTTGTCCTTACTCCCGATTTAGTTTTGTCCGTCCGCAAAAATTAAGTAATCGGAAGTACGGTTCACTTCTAAGTATAGAACTACTTTCGGACGGGCCCATATCTTTGTAGACATACTTAGAGAGTAGGTCCCCAAGTGTAGCATCGGCTTGTAGTTTCGTGTGAGTTTTATAAGTATAAGTTTTTGTTAACTCGGCTCATGTTAAAAGGGATCTTTTGGTTAACACCCGGCTCATGTTAAAAGGGATCTTTTGGTTAACACCCGGCTCATGTTAAAAGGGATCTTTTGGTTAACAACCGGCTCATGTTAAAAGGGACGCGCCACAGTATAAAAAGATAGTGGACGCGCTAAGGTAACCCGCGAAATTAAAATGTTCTTACTTTTTTTTTTTCAATTTGCTTATCTGTGTCATGTTGTATGTGCGTCAAATTATGATCCGAGACCGTAACACATATGTATTTACAGAATAATAATCATTAGAATCATCAAAACAACTCTCAGTTTGAATTGATCTCGAACTCGCAGACAGGCGCGACGCGACCGCGACGGTGCGGCGCGATTCTGGTAGAATAATTTCCATGAAATTTTCATAGAAATTGTTCTACAAGAGTCGCGTCGCGTCTGCCTGCGGGAGCTTTAATCATTAAAGCTCAAATAGTCATTCAATAATCTACTTAATTTGAACTTGAATTTTTTGATGAATTTAATTACTTATTATAAAAGTTCAAATTACCCTATAAAATGACAATTTCGTGAAATCATGACATTTGAGGTCAATTCTGACTTGGGGTTTGTATAGATGATTTTAATGATTATAATTCTGGAAGTACACATTTTTTACGGCGCGAATCATATTTTGAACAACATACAACTTGATACTGACCGGCAAATCGCAAAAATCTTAAGAAAATTTGAAATTCGCGGGCTCCTCAGACTCTGGCGCTTTCGCCTTAAGGCTGTTCGCATTCCCTTGAATAACCTTCAGGGAAATAGAGAGGATGAAGTTGATTGGCTTGGCATAGATTTGTGGAGTGTTTAAGAGGGCGCACGACGGTCCACTAGCGCCACTCCTTTAAAAAAAATATATCTAGTGACTGAGAAGGAATTATGAATAACGGCTTGTAACGACCCTCTCGGTAAGTGTTCCTAGAATTTTCTAATACCTTTTATAAACTTTCATATTGAGACACGAAGCAACAAAATACGGTCTAGAGGAAAGTGTTCGCTTTTCTTTAGATTAAATTTTGTTGCTTCGTATCTCAATATGAAACTTTACATTGGCTGGTGTTATTTTAGCTAACCAATCACAGCAGTTGATTGCCTCGTTGGTCCAGTGGTCGCAAGCGCTAATGCTGAGCATGGGGTCCTGGGTTAGATTTCCGGGTCAAGCAGTGTTATCTAGTTTTTCCATCTGAAAGTCCTCAGTAACAGCCCGGAGTCTAGCTTTGTGTCCGGCTGATGGGAATAGGCTCGCCCCCTATTACATGGGGATTGTTCTACTAGAGTCGCGTCGCGCTTGTTTGTGGGAGCCTTCATAAGTACGTATTCGAATACTTACAATAAATGGGCAATGAAATCATCATGGAAAGATGGAAAGTTTCAGTGGTTGTAATTTAATTAAGACGAGTTATTTATTCTCGCAATTATCCAGCAGAATCAATAAAAGCCAATCAAAAACTGGGATTATGTACAGGAAATGGGTCCAGAAAAAAAAGAAGTAGGAATAACGTAACTGTCGCGGCGGCCTGAGGATTTTTATTTTCATTCAAACTCGTTGGCCTATAAGGAAGGGATGAGAGGAAGGTTCAGAATTTGTTAAATGCAACAAATAATTTGTATGGCAATAGGTACTAAATTTAATCTATACAAATTCCACTTTATTTACAAAGGTTACCTACTTAAAGTTAGGAGGAGACGTTCAAACGTCAAAAATTAATGGTTAACGGCAGTGGTGAGATGTGTGGTTTCCTTTCTAATAATTACTTAACTTTAAGCAACGTTTATGAACAAATCCCATTATAAATAATTTTATTAATTATTGATATCTAAAGATCGGCTTGTCACCGGTAGTACCTAGACGTGTTTTAAATGCGCTTGACCGTTTCTAACAACACTATAATGCCACGCGCGTGCGTGTGAGGGGTGACGCTGACGTAGTACAGCCATGTCACCATCTGTTTACCGTTACCGCACTTTACTCCACTCGTCGGCGGCCGACGACGTAGGCCAATCAGAGAGCCGACCTCCCTACAGCTAATAATAACGCAACAATACACAGAAATTTGTGTGTTGTCACATCAACATTAGGTTGACATTCGAACGAAGTTAAAATTTGTGAGTTGCGTCGCGCAGTAAGATAACGTAATGTCGGTATTTAGGTAAGTCTCTAGCGAAACACGATCGAATGCGAGGTCGGCGCATACTCGGGCGTCTTCGGTGTGTGTTCGGGCGGCCTCGGCTCGTCGCCACGCGTCGGTTTCATTCGTTCGTTGTTCATTTTACGTCAACATCGCTAGTTTAGAATACACAAAACAATTAATTATGAGTAAACGTATCGCCTTATAACGCGATTTGTGTTCAGAATTTGATTTGGTTTAAACTTAAACTGTAAATAATGTCTAACGTACCAAGTATCGATGAAGATGCCATCGTGTCGAGATGGCGTTTTGAAAAGGAAATGATGGGGTTGTACGGCGGAAGATCGAAGAAACCAGAATGGTCGAAGGAACGAATTAATGTCGTCATACGTTTAATAGAAGAGTTTGACGCTGCGTTAGAAACAAAGCATCTGCGGAATTCTGCGCACTATTATTACGCGAAAAATTATGACATCGTAGAAGAAGGGGGCCGAAAGTGTTTAATACAAAAACGAAAGGATATAGATGACCATACGGTCAAAATAGTACCGGTAGAAGAATACTATGACGTCCTCGATGAGATTCATCGCAGCACGGGACACGGTGGGCGCGATAAAATGTTGATGGCGTTGAAATACGTGTGTTTCGTACCGACGCCCGCTGTCGTCGCTTTTGTCAAATCTTGCCAAAGTTGTCAGAGGAGAAAGGCAGCATTTAAAAAAGGCCCGATTTTTCTTACCCGTGCTATGGACGCCTTTAGTAATCGCGGCCTGGTCAAGTTGATCGATTTGCAATCGACACCTGATGAAAAGTATGAATGGATTTTACATTACCAAGATTGTTCCACAAAGTTTTCATTCCTGCGTCCATTAACTTCTACTAACGCTGCTGATGTCGCTTTCGAGTTACTGAAGATCTTTCTAGAAATTGGGTGCCCGGCAATTTTGCAAATATTAAATAGACGCGAATACACTGCTGACGTAATAAAGGAATTAGCTAGTCTGTGGCCAAGCTGTAAGATCTTAAACGGACGACCGGTTCCAGAGCCAACCAATCCGAGCACAAAACTGATCGAAAATGTGTCCGTCCAGTTAACAGCATGGATGCGAGATAACAGTTCCGTTAATTGGGCCAAAGGGCTACACTTTGTGCAATTTCAGATGAATTGTGCATACCATCCATGTGTCCAACAAACACCTTACAAAGCGCTTTTTGGATGTGATCCTAAACTAGGAATGCAATTTAAGTGTCCCGCCGATTTCCTCAGTAAATTTAACCTTGAAGAAGATCTTGAGTATGTATTAAACAGAAAATCTGGTGACGACATTCAACATATGCTTATAGAAAGTAATAGCAGTTGTGTGCAGGAAGTAGAGTACGCAAATCCTTTTTCAAACGTGTCTGAAGAAGTGTCGTTACCCGAAAGTATCAATAAAGTACCGGCCGTAGTAATAGAACACAGTGTAGAAATAAAGACAGAATACGATACTACCGACAATGAAACAATGCACAATGTTACCACAGATCTGAATATAAAAAGTGAAGGCGAAGATATAACGATAGATCAATCAATTCATGAACCTACACTTTGTATAACCGATGACCTAACGCTACCCTCGCCTGAAGATTCTATGCGAGAATCAAGTTCCACTCACAAACCAATATTATGTGCAATTTGCGGGGACAAAACCGTACCCTCACATTCATGTGACTCCTGCCATATAATCATACATGACACATGTGGGATAACGTCCTTTGGAAGTCCGACGTTACTATGTCCCACGTGCCACTTAGATTCCGTAAAAATAATAAAGACAGAATACGACGCCACAACCAGAAATGAACTAATGCAAGACGTTACCACAGAAGTGGACATAAAAAGTGAAGGCGAGGATACAACGTCAGATGAACCAATGAATGAACTAACGCCACCCTTGCCAGAATCTTCTATGCGACAAGCAAGCTCTACTCACCAACCGATATTATGTGCAGTTTGCGGGAACAAAACAGTACCCACACATGCATGTGACTCCTGCCATAGAATCATACATGCCACATGTGGAATAACTTCTTTTGAAACTCCGGCATTACTATGCCCAACGTGCCACAAAGAATCTATGAAACAAAACAGTGAACGCTTTGACTTAAGAACCTCGTCGATGAAAAATATTGGTGACGACGATGTAATTTTAATTCAAAGTCCAGAAGTTATTCGTCAGCTAGTAATGACCGAATGGGAAAAAACGGCGCCTGCTATAAACTTGGAAAGAAACTTAAAAGTTAATAAAGACCGGCTAGAAGAACCAAAAGTATTGCGGGTCAAAAGGTTTGGATATAGTACTGTTAGATGTAGGTGCAAAGAATCGGATAAACAATGCATCGGCTCGAGGTGCCTCTGCCAGAGGAAGAACCAGGCATGTACTACTAATTGCCATGTCCCGTTAAAATGTAAAAACCTGTTAAAGGTGATAAGTAAATAAATCTCTGCCTCGTTGGTGTAGTGGTCAAATGGCTGCTGGAGTGCTGGGCTTGGGTTCTAATGTCTCCGATCGGGCAGGAAATTATCAGTAGCAGTCCAGTCAGGATTTATGCCTGGTTAAAATAAAAAGTGTGCGCCCCGACGTTAGATGTGGGGGGGGGGCACACTGTTTCTTTAATAAACCTCTGCCTATCCCTTCCGGGATACAGGCCTGAAGTTATGTTATCATCAACAGGCACATTATAACACACTCTTTGACCATTCCTTTGTGAGAACCATGATAAATGATTTCTAAGTGATTCTATTTTATGTGGTTTTAGTGAACGTTTTTTGTTTATCTTTGTTTAGTTGTAAGTTTGGACAAATTACACTCATTCAAAGGACTTTTGAAAAAAAAAAAATTTTTTTTGGTATAGTTTTTATCATTGAATAAATGCCATTTGTTTTATCAATTACAGTGTTTTTTTTTATTATTTTAACGACTTACGACGTTTTACTAAATTAAGATCAAATTACTTGTACAAGTTCTAATGTTATACGAATAAAGTTCATATTCGTATGAGACGCTTACATGCCAAAATAAAGGCAATGTGAATCCTGCCATTCAGCTATACTATTAATGGCATCGGATTATTGTACCCGTATACACACGCGGTGGAATGAGGAACAGGTCGTGAGGAAAGTTTTGAATGTGGATAGTTATAAGAGTAGAGGAAGACCAAAACACCGATGAATGGATTGTGTGTAAGATATGGCTGGAAAGTTAGATAGCGGGTAATAGTGATAGTGTGGAAGAAGACGTCATTCGGCGCCGGCCCTAAATAAATTATTAAATGGGCAGGAGGATGGTGAGAATGAATTGATAACCATCATTCACACGAGCAAGCTTTCATCCTCTTCAATCGTTCTTTCTTATAGCCATCCACAATAACAATTCTTGACACATGCTCCTCATTCCTTATTTGCTGGAGAATTGACAAACGACCAGCAATTTATAAGGTACCTAGTTTCTCTGCTGTTTCAAGTAATAAGTCATTTTTTAAATTCGTTTCTACACATGAAAGATGTTGTAAACTTGTACTTGTCTTCATGTAATTTCATATTTAGTTAATGTCGAATTTCATTATCAAGTAATTAAAATAAGCTATGGTAGTTGATATAAAGTTGAGTAATACTTAGATAAATGGTTGATTGTAGACGAGTATGGTTGTTAGGTTCGCTACTCGAAAACAGTGCTAAGTCAAGAGCCAGGGACATTCACATAATCATTGTATTGACCGCTTTTTCAATAATTTTGTAACAGTTATGTGGGCATTATTTTAGTAAAATTAAATCTCAAACGATACTTACATTTTCTTTTGTGGTCTTGGTCGCCAAGTCCACGGGAAACGTTAAATTAAAGTAACAGATAGCCGTTACGTTACGTCTCATCCTGGCGATGAGACTTAACGGCAACAGCTACTCAGTAAATGTAGTAACATGTCAATATTTGGCCTGAACAATTATATGTATAGTTAACCTTGTAACTGCTTTACCACTTTTGATCAAAAACTCCCAGGACATTGAAGCTTCCGCAAGACTGTGGATTTAAAGCAAAAAAAAATTACTTACGTCTTATGACGTGCTAGTAACATACATTTTTATGGTGGAATTAAACAATTACGAGATCGACTTTACAATCGCATCAACGTTGCATCTCTATGTACTAACGCTAAGATGTCTGTCGCAGGCGGCAAGTTCTCTTCAGGCCAGTACACTTACAAGATCTACCATCTGGCGTCGAAGGTGCCGGCGTTCATCAGGTTGCTGGCGCCCAAGGGATCCCTGGAGGTGCACGAAGAGGCGTGGAACGCGTACCCTTACTGCCGGACTGTGCTCACGGTGAGAACTCCACTATAATGTTTAATTAACGCAGCCTTCCGCATCCAATCTCTCCGGCCACCTTTTTATAGCGAAAGCGCCAGGGTAGCTTGCGAAATTGGAATTTTATGACGTTTTTCTGCATTTGCATGGCAATATACTGAATTAACATTCGATTTAGTTTCGGACACTGATAAGTAAAATTTTCAAAGCTTCCTCTATCCTACTATTTTGCTGTGCTCGACAGAGTCCATAATGATCACATTTTTTTTTTTGTTACAACCTAATTACACATTGTGGAATGCAATATGCGATTGAGTATTGTCCTGTTTCACCCTATCAAAACAAAAAATTAATAAATCAATGTTAAAATAAAATGTAAGTAAATAAAAGTCAGTCTTTTGGCTAGCTTCTACCTTTGATAAGGCTGTTTGAACTTTCCGCTGTTAACACAAGTATTACCACACTTAAGTCACGATAACAGTATCTTATCAACGACTAATAGTAATTTAATCAATACCAACTTCTGTTCCAAAACAAACCTTAACTCCACACATATAAAGACTACATTATAAATAGTTACTTTAAGGAAGACGCGGATCACTTTTTATTGTATGTATAAAAACAGTTAGTGTCAATTTATATTCATTCATTTGTGTCGTTAGATTAGATTGTGGGTATCATGACGGTTTTTTACGCGATTTCGCCAATCTAAAGAAATGTCTACTGTAGCTGGCAAATAAAATTTTGTCACTGAATTAATTCCACGTACAACCTAGTACCTAGGTTCCAACCTAGGTGTACTAGATCGACTAATCGCTATAGTACATATCCCTAGGTTTTAGTTAACAGTATTTTTATCTCACGTAGCAACGCGCGCTTTACTTGTGGTAACCAAGTGTACAAACACGCTGTGAATGTGTGCGTGAAGACGAGTAGCGTCGGCACATAACACACACCCACACACTTCCGATTTTGCCATTGTCTCGGACAAGCAAACGAACACACACATTCACAGCGAGTTTGTACACTTTGTAACTACAAATAAAGCGCGCGACGCTACGTGACATAAAAATACAATAAAGTCATTCAAGCTTCAAGGTACAACTTCCCTAAAAAAAAAATGATTCATGCGAATGGCGGATTTTTTTTTACTGTTTTAAAGGATGATTTCCACCAAACGGCTCGCATCGCATCGGATCGGAACGGATTTTACAATCTCGATATTAAATCGTGTACACAGTATTTAAAGTCTATCATTAAAGTAATTATCATTATCATTGGGGAAGGATGATTGTATTAATTATTAGTAATTTCAATTTAGTTGTTGTAATTTTATTTTTATCCTTTTGCTGTGCCCTTACATATTTACATACATACATACATAAACTCACGCCTTCTTCCCATGGGGGTAGGCAGAAACTACAGAACGCCACCTGCTACGATCCTTACATACTCCTTTTGCCTCGACTACGTTGATACATCTGGTCATACACGCACGCCGGTTGCGAGTACTACGCACCTGACCTTTCTGAAGAACATCACCAATAAGGTCACTATATGTCTTCCTAGGGCGTCCCCTCCCGGCGTTTCCACTCACATCTCCTTCGTCCTTTCGTTAGTCGCCCTTCATTCATCCTCTCAACATGACCAAACCATCTTAGCATACTCTTTAAAAATTTTGTCACTACATATACTTTTAAACCGCACCGTTGCTTTATCACATCATTCTTCAGTCTATCATTCATAGTCACACCACACATGCTTCGCAAGGAACGCATTTCCACGGCATTTATTCTACTTATTTACATGTTTACTAATTACTAATTCAATTAATTACAGAATCCGGGCTACATGAAGGACAACTTCGTAATCTGCATAGAGTCACTGCATTTACCGGACGCCGGCGACCAGTACAATGTGAGTACACTACCTGAACTTTTAAGGCCTAATTATACGGCGTTTTTTTAACGTGCCTTCGACGCACGTGTATGCGTTGCAAACGCAACTGGTGATGCTTTTTCAAAGTTTAGCAAGGCGCGTATAAAAATTGTCGTGTACCCCCTTAATATGGCGAACCGAAAGCAGCTGAATACCAGTATTTTACATGGAACGACTGCGTATCTGACCTCCACAACCCGTTAGTGGTAAGACTGGTGACGGTTCTCCGTACCAACATAGGTCCTGGTGTCAACCAAACTGAGTTGCAATGCAACAGAAGATTTTACAAGAATTCAATCTTAGATCCACGGTTTCTGAAAACCTATTGTCAAATTTCACACATACTCACGGCTTCTTCACTTAGGAATAGGCAGAAACTACGGAACGCTACCTGTCAAATATCATATCAAGTAATTTGGTAGGTTTTTGTTATTACGGTTAACCAATGACATCATTTAACATGAGATTAGACTGCGTATTCATTATTATTAAAAAAAAACAGTCTTTCATAAATAGGGGTTTAGAGTTGTTTAAAATCATGCGTGCTTTTAACCACTGAAAAGACACCCTTTGAGCGCAGTTACCACAAACTGGCAGATTTTGTCATTCGATTTTGAACTTCCATCAACATTTTAAGGTTAAAAATCGTTTGGAGAAATTTGACAGTTTCGTGTAGCTTGACCTGCTGGGGACTGTACAACTCTGTACTAGGAACTTTTGGCGCGTGGAAAAAAACGGAACTCACGCAGCCATCTTGTATTTTCAATACAATTTCACAATTAATGATTACCTGCAACGCCCCCCTGTCGGTGTCATTCAAGCGCCAAAAGATCTGTGTACAGTCCTTTCACTGTTATTTTACCTGTGACAGCTGCAACCCAACAGCAACCTTACTACAACAACAATAAAGGTCACTGTGATTTTGACAGACTTGACAGTTGCAGCAGCCCAACAGTAATCTTATAGTCACGATATTAAAGATTACTGTGATATTGACGGTGATGCAAAATCAGAGGTAAAAAAACTGCGAATGGACTATAGCACTGTACAACTTGTACGTAACACACTATCTATCACAATCTGAATCACTTTGAAGGCTATTGCTAACCCATTGCTTCATATTTTCGAAAAATTTGTCTGCTCAAC
Source organism: Griposia aprilina (assembly GCA_916610205.1). NCBI lineage: Eukaryota > Metazoa > Arthropoda > Insecta > Lepidoptera > Noctuidae > Griposia > Griposia aprilina. Next base: position 2,405,389 of record OU744300.1, on the reverse strand, counting down.
AACGTATTATCGCAATGAATGTTGTTGAACTGTCAAAATGAAACCCATTCCTACTGTTAGTGTGTTACGTAACTACCCCGCAGGTGTTCATTTGTTCATATTATAAATTATTTATTACTTATCTATGAATATGCTCTTTAAATAGTTAAATAGTAAAAAACAAGCACTGACATTTACGTATAAGTTATCATTACAAACTTACAAGGCAAGTGTTTCCACAACTTCGTCGTTTACTTAAGCCGAGAAGGTACAAACATCGCTCATACTTCCACGACATTGACTAACAAGGAGTTAATAATGTTCATGAACTCCTAAAAGGTAGCGTCTGCAGTTGAAATATTATGTTTATTAATAGTACGCACGCCCACACCTAATGCTATTATTTCTAGTGTAAGCTGACCTCTCTATATACGGAAAAAATAATCAGTGCGAGCTCAAATGTGTACCTTGACGTGTTATCGTGTGTTTAGAACAAATTACTAAATAAAACGATACATTACGTGATGAAAGATGTGTGAATTATCACAGAATTTTGTGAATTCTCGAAAAAATCTGTTACTACATCAACCTGTTACTATGGATTCAGTACCTATTAGATTCTTTAACCCCTTCGCTTTGGAATTTTTCGGAGGATATTAAAAAAAATGCACTTTACTATGAAACAGCAGTTTTTTTTTTAATTTTTTATAACCGACCTAAAATGTGTACGCTAGGGGGCCTAGAATGTCGCGGATTGTTCGAAAGAGTTACCGTGACCCTGGCGCACAGGCAACTAAATGAACACGGGTGGGTTTTAGCCAGTAAGAGTCTCACACGCCCTCCCGCTCCGCTCAGAGCGGGAGAGGTCATTTGATGACTTCCCACCCATTAAAAAAAGGGGGCCTATGTGCTGAATTCATGATTACCGTTTGCACGTCGATGTCCCTGCCACCCTGCAATACTTCCATTCTTAACCCTTCGGGCCCACATGGTTATTTGTCGAAATACCATCTACAAGATGTACTTAATTGAAAACCTGATAATGGGTCATTGTACTCATCATTATGGAAACCTTTTACTATAGGACCAAACCTGAAAACCTAAAAGAAGCAACCGCTCTCTTCATTTTGTCGAGGCGAACATAAATGTATGGAGCAGCTGATTTATTGTTTGCGATTTCATAATAATAAGTCCAATGAGCATCGACCCCTTAATTACAGGTTTTTCAGTTATTTCAATAACACCTTGTAAATGTATCAAAAATCGAAACAGGCAACGAAATAAAATAAATTTCCATATCGAAAAAACTAAGAAGGCGTAGATTTGTAGCAGTATCTACATCGCCACATGCGACCTACGCGTCACAATGACGTCACGCAAAATCCTGCATCGCGCTAGCGGAGTTTACCGCGCAACTAGCATTATACACCGTCCCGACTTCAATCGTCGGGCAGTTGCCCACCAGACACAACACCCGTCTGGTCGGAGAATCCTCGCTTTTCTATGGAGGTATGAGTGAACTTTACACCCTGTTCCTTATACTTCTATGGATTTATGCAGCACAGTGTATAGAAATCCAGTTCAGTTAACCTCCCAAGTGGGTGTCACATAAAATAACTCCATTTACAGCCAGCTCACGCGAGGTATAATCACTAATAATGAGATTACTGTAGTCATTACGTTGTGACGTGTACCCCTCGAGGTCACTTCGTAGGAAAATTTGTTCATGTTAAGGCACCTGTCCCGCCGCCGGCGATTAGCGAGAAGAGAGTAGAGCTAACTAAATACGAATTGCGAGTGTGCGAAGGGCAATTACTCGCTGTTATGCGTATTTACACACGGCTACATATCAAGCTATAAATTTCCTAAAAATATATAACTTGATATGTAGCCATGTGTATCAAGCGTGAGTTTCTCAGCGAGTGTTCTGCCCACCAAGCGAGCGTCGCGTAGCTGAGCGAGTACTCTGTTAGCTCATGTCATTGCGACAAATGAGTACTCGCCGGCTGTGTGAAGAGTCAGTGATCAACTGTTAATATGCTTATGTATCTCTTACTTATACGGGATCTACAATGTTGAGCAAAAAAATGTCGATAGCTACTCGCTTCCTCATCGGCGGCGGTGGGACAGGGGCCTAAGGTCATGTATGTTTTCTGGTGACACGAATATTGTATTTTGGCCAGAGGCTGAATAACTGGTCGAGGTCCCTTTGAGGCGTATGTCGGATATACTGTGATAGGTTTGTCCTTTTTTTCTTCTAATAGAATACATGGTTAGGTTTATAGGCCCCTGAATACAAATATCCAGGGAGAAAAGTAGCCTCTGTCCTGCTCCAGGTCCCAAGCTACATATTTGTCAAATTTCCTAGCAATCGGTTCACTGGTTCAGGCGTGAAAGGTAGCAGACAGACAAACAGAGTTACTTTCGCATTTATAATATTAGTATGGATTTTATTTATATTTTTAGGTAATAATCCCTGTTTTATGTAATAAAAAAAACAACAATATTGTCATAGTATTAACATATCGCCTTTAAGTATGTAAATTGTAAAATAAAGTGTATTCTCATTCTTATTTAAAATCACGATGACGCAGCACCATTCATAAAATACACACGTATCAATTTATAAAAATAATAATATTTTAAAAATGAAATGGTCATCGTGAAACGCAGCAAATATATACGAGCAAGAATTAAACAGCCGATACTTTTCACTATGGCTGCAATCTTTACCTACTAAATGTCTAAAGTTAAATAATTTATCCTAATTGTACCCTTATTGCCTCTTTTCTATGAAATAATTGGCCATAGTCGTTTCTTAGGGTACCTACTTGCATAAAATAGCAGGTTTTCGGGCCCTACTCTCGGTATAGGGGTCTACTCTTTAAGCACGACGAAATTCGTAATTTCGGAAAAAGTTACGGGCGTTTCCTACTCCATATCACTCACGGAGATACGACTAGGTCGGGGCCCGAACTTAGAATTAATGCCAACACGACAGTTGTCCTCACTCCCGATGTGTTTTTACCCGTCTAAAAATGTTGATTAATCGGGAGTAGGGTTCATTTCGGAGTACCGAACTACTTTCGGACGGGCCCATATCTTCGTTGACTTACAAAATAGGCCCCCAGATCGCTGCAAGTTGATCTTCCGAAAGAAACTGTTACATTTTACCGTTGTTTTACGTGTGAGCGCAAGTTACGAGCAGTGGTGGCCCAGCGGTAACGGCCGCGACTTACCGAATTGTAGGTCGTAGGCTCGAACCCAGACAGGCGCTTTACTTTGTGTTAATTATTTCATCACCACTGCTCTCAAAACGGTGAAGGAAAACATCGTGAAGAACCAAAAAATCGAAGACATGTGACATCTACCAACCCGTACTGGGCCTGCGTGGTGGATTACAGCCCACTCACTCTTCGAGAGGAGGCCTGTGGCCCAGCAGTGGGAAACATATAGGCTGATTATGTTATGCTTATGCATGAGTTAACACGGGACTTTCACCCACACCGATCGGTACCGACTTGTCTTTACCGGGAACCCACTTCTTTATGCAAGCACCCTTAGACAGAAGAAACTCCGTAAAGGAGGGGGGGGGGGATGCGCTAAGGTAACCTGCGAAATTCAAATATTGTAACGTTTTTTTTTTTGCAATTTGCAGGTTAGTATCAGGATGTATGTTGGTTAAAATATGATTTACGACCATAACAAATACAGGATTAGAATCATCAATTCAACTCTCTAAGTTCAAATTACCCTACGACTATTTCATTAGCTCATGACAACTCGAGGCAAATTCTAACTTAGAGAGTTTTATTAATGATTATTATTACTGTAAATACGTCATATTTGTTACGGTCGCGAATCATATCTTGAACATTAGAAATCCTGACATCTGACCGTTAAATTGCAAAAAAAAAATAAGAAAAATTGAATTTTGCGGGCTACCTCAGGTGCTTTCGCTTGAAAAAATGTTACATTATGTTTGAAAAATTTATTCTCCTTTCCAGGTACACGAACTGCCTCCGGAAAAGCTAAAGAACCGCGAGGTGGTGCACATAGACATCGCTCACGACCAGCTCTCCTCCGCAGACTACAAGGCCGAGACCGACCCCACGAAGTTCAAGTCCACCAAGACCAACCGCGGCCCGCTCACCAGCGCCACTTGGAAGAATGACGTCAAACCCGTCATGACGTGCTACAAACTCGTCACTGCCGAGTTCAAGTGGTTTGGACTTCAGGTCAGTGATATTGGACTTAATAAAGCCAATGACATTATGAGTAAAAAAACAGTAGGTACCTAAATAAAAAACTAAAAACCGCGACTGTGTCCTTTGGTTTAGTATTTTCGTATTTGGCCACCGACTTCCGTAATTAAACTTATTTTTAAGTTAAGTGCAATCGGGTATGACGACTTTCTTGTTTTAGGGTTTTTACATTTCCAAATTACACAGAAACGCAGTCGGGTTTTTTAGTTTTTTAAATTACTGTGTTTTTATTTTTATATACTCAGTGTCACTCTCACAGTAAATACGAATCTAACGACACCTCTCAAACTAAAATCCATCAAGCCGTTCAGGCTGCAGAGCGTGCCTGACAATTATACATACATACATACTCTCGAAAAACATAACCCTCCTTCTGGCGCAGTCGGGTAAAAAGAGGTAGATAGGTTACCTGACAAATATTCGATCTTCAAAAACGGCACACTAACGCACACGTATAGTATTTAATATCACACGAAGCGACGCGGTCTTTACTTGTGGTAACCAAGTGTACAAACACGCTATGAATGTGTGCAGTGTACAACGCGCCAAGGTTACTTTGGCGCGTGGCCAAAATCGGAACTAACTTCGCCATCTTGTTTTTCATTACAATTTCTGTGACACGTTTAGCATCAACGCCCCCTGTTAATGTCTTTCAGACGCCAAGAGAATCTTGTAGCGTTCTGTAATGTATTGACGGCGAACTGACAACGAGAATAAGGCATCCCCGACTAATCCAGGATATAAACTATCTGTGTGCTAAATTTCAACCAAATCCGTTCTGTCGTTTTTGCGCCAATCCGGAACATACATCCATACAAACAGACAAATGGGCAAAAAAATCTTCATTACTATTTTAGAATATGTATAAATTACTAATCTCAGATCAGAACAGCGGGGTAATTGCGTAACACACTAACAATTACAATGCCTTTCATTCTGACAATTCGACAACATTCATTGAGTTATTAACAGTGATCGGAGTAGGTAGATTGATTTTTAGTACTTGTATCATAAATGCACACAGAAAGAATAACATGGATAAGCCATTTTTCCGGAAAGTAATTCCGGTATTTCCGGATTCAGATTTCGGCGGGCGTACGCATTGTTCTGATAACCGGTTATTGTACCACCCATGGTCCTTTGTTCTGATTGGTCGTTGGGTTTTGTCAAATCGTGACAAAAAAAAAAATAGGAAGAATAATAAAGAATAAAATTGCTCATTTTATTACAATTCCTACCTTTTTTTTGAGGATGGCAAATCATCAAATGACTCCTTCCACTCTGGCAGAATACAATTCCTACATAAGTTCCGGTTTTTTTTTAATAATCCACCAATTCCGGAGGAATGTCCATAGTAATATATACGTTTCGGATCAATGACCCCAGTTCAATCTACCTACTCCGATCACTGGTTATTAACGTCGTCGAGCAGACGCATTTTTCAAACAAATGAAGCAATGGATTAGAAGTTTCCTTCAAAATCCTTTTAATTGTGAAGGAAAGTGTGTTCCGCAATTGGAGTGCAGCTTTGAAACTGCGGGTCATTTAACGTTCAATTTCTGCTCTTACAGTATTCCTTGACTAATTTGAAATGTTTTTGTTTTCAGAGTAAAGTAGAAAATGTGATCCAGAAATCGGAGCGGCGGCTGTTCACAATTTTCCATAGGTTAGTTACATGTTTTTCTTAGTACAGAATCCGATCGTTAATGTGGCACTTTCAGGTAGATAGTACAGCCAAATGCTTGCACTGACTGGACTGATCCATTCGAATCTTTTTGTGGTTCTTTCTTCAGAAGACCATTTCAGACACTAATTAATCTACATGGTCCTCACATGATCTGACCAAGATTATGTCTGGACTTTAAAATAGACTGACCCTTGAGTTCGTTTCGTCATTTCTTCTCAGGGTAGTCAGATAGGAAATGTCTATTACATGAAATGAATATTACACCCGTGTGATGATACTTCACAAAGTTTTATTTTATTATTTCCAGACAAGTGTTCTGCTCAATCGATGACTGGTTCGGCATGACCATGGCGGACATTCGCGCCATCGAGGAACGTACCAAAGAGGAACTGGAGAAGCTTCGGCGCGAGGGAGAGGTGCGCGGCATGCGCGCTGAGAACGAGTAAGCGTGCAGCGTGCGTGCGTGCGTGTGTGCGTACGTGCGTGTGAGCGAGCGTGCGTGCAGCGTGCGAGCGTGCGTGCTGGCATGCGTGTGGCGAGCGTGCGTGCGTACGTGTGTCAGCGAGCGTGCGTGCGAACGTGTGTCAGCGAGCGTGCGTGCGTGCGAGCGGCGAGCGTCGGGCGCGGCTCCTACCATTTCTACAGCCCCCAAGCGTTCCTTCATAACCAAATGCTTGAAAAAGCTATATACTTGAATTAAAAATTCATTTTGGTATTAGACTTATTATATAAATGTTAGGCGTTTGACTAAAGGGGTAATTTCACGCGTTGAACAATAATGTTTTGTCCATTATAGTGTAATGTAGCGCAGTTGATTTGAGGATTTATGAATTGATTGCGTGGTGTAATAGAATTCAAGAGCGATGCCATTGGTGGTTCCTCATCTTAAGCAATAATTTTCCGCGCTCGGCGACGTATGCGCATTGCCCGAACTGATACTAACCTGAGATTGCATTTAGTGTTACCATGAAAAAGTGAGTTGTTATCACAACTTAATAATCATATCTCCAATGAAACGCTCAACCTACTCGCATGCTCCCCAAGCTATGGAATGTGAATGCCAAGTAATAACGAGGTTTGTACAATAATGGAATTGTGAAGTTATTTATTGTTTTATATGGAGTAACGTACTTTGCATTTCTCTTTTTAAATATTTTTAAGAGTTGTATGACATATAATAAGTTTTGTGAGTTGTTATGGGCATAAGAAAATGTCTAAATTAACCAGAACTCTTCTATATGTCAAGATGGGAGCGGTCTTGTGTCACTGGTCTATTGCCAGGACATCCCCAAGCCGTCAGACCTGCCCACTACCTACCTTTTCAGATATTTTTTTCATGGTAGCACTAACAAACAACTGCTGGCAGTTGTAACAATGCGGAAATATTTATTTTATAATTACTTTCACTCTTTCTGTATCGTTGTGCTTAATAGATCAATAATATGTATGACATAGAGAAGTGTACCCGAGACCCATTGAACAGCGATCTCAGTTCAAGCGAGGGCATAGATAACCATTAGAAAAAATTATATAATATGATGGTATAGATAATATTTAATAACTAATAAGTCGATGTAGTCAGTGGTTAACAGGTAGTGTTGTCGTTACCTAATTAATTAATAAAAATATATAAATGTAATTCAATTTGACAACTACATTGCAACAAGACCCGTGTGACAGCAGCCAGAGTATATTGTTCTGTTAGGTTAGAGCCACGCGCTCTTCTGTTGTGTATTTATATTATAAATTAATTAATTCTGCGCAATAGTACCATACGTTAGTTCTGGCACACTATAAATTATCGGTGCAATATTTTTTTAACAATGGCAACCCTCTGGTAGTTGGGGTCTGTGAGGGTGTTGCAAGGTGAATGTTATTTAAGGTGCGGTGTCTATGGGATTATTTTTTTATTATGGTAACCTCGTTAACTTATTTATTGGGAACGGGTTCAGGTTGCAACATCCTCGGCTAGTGATTTTTCAAATATATTTTGTATTAATAAGTTTTTTGTTGTTTAACAAATCAGTATTTTTATATTTGTGTGACATTCCAGTTTGTACCGTCGGTGACGTTGCTATCGTTTGCTACTTAATATTTGTTCGCTCTCTTGTGTTCACGCAATGTATGGGATCAGTGGATATGGAATCATTGAATCAGTACAATATGAAATTTAATGTGGAACTTCAAGTTCATAGTGGATTATGTTCCTGTTTTAACCAATAATTTGGTGTAGCCATGTATTGTGTGGTAGGGCTCGTTCACGCCTCCACCGATGCAGTTCTTTACAAATTCAGAGAAATCGGTGGAACTGTGAACGGGGCGTTTCTGCTTAATATTGCACTTTCTTTTTAATTAAGTTTTTTTTACTTATGTTGTAATAAGTTTTACATCAAATACAGCGTGATAATATATTTGCAAGTAGTCTTTTTTTTTGTAGAGATAGTGAAATTGTTGCCAACCCGCTTGTAGCATTGCCTAGTGCTTCTGTTCAACACATAGTACTTAACTGTTCCGTGACTTGTGAGTAACTTCCATTATAATAAAATGTTGATATTCCACAGCGTTGCGTGCCTAGTGTACGACCGTACGACAGTACGACAGTAAGACTGTACTACAGTACGACAGTACGACTGTACGACAGAACTACTGTACGACAGTACGACTGTACGAAAATACGACTGTACGACTGCACGACTGTACGACAGTACGACTGTTCGACAGTACGACTGTACTACTATACGACAGTACTACTGTACGACAGTATGACTGTACTACTGTACGACTGTTCGGAGCTCCTGTAATATATAGAAGCTTTGCTTTGATGTTGTTAAAGCTTATTTGTTGCAGTTACCAAATAAAGTTAAGTACACAAATTATTTTATTTTATTTTTACCTCAGACTGGTCCTTGAATGCATGTTTTGTAAATTCTTTAAGCTTGTAAGTACTTTGTCGCTCCTTTCCATAAGTAGATAAAGAAAATTTCATCGATGCATATTTATCTATAGTTGCTAAAATTGTCAATTTTTAAATGTTTAGCTAATTAAAAGTTTCAAAGTTCTTGCATTGATAAGTATAATGTAATAAATAACATTTGTTGTAAAATGTAATACGAATATCTTGAGGCCAACACAAATAAAATAATTTAATCTGTTGTGATTTGTTTCTGTTGTGAACTGTTGTAAATTGGATCGATATACGACTCTTATAAACTTAATATTATGATATTTTTATTTTATTTCTGTAAGTAGGTTTGTACAAACACTTTTACACGTCAACCAATTTTTTTTTAACTAGATGAGGTCGGCGTTTCCTATCTGACTACTCTAAGCAGAAAAGAAATCTAATAGAATAAAATGGAATAGCTCTCTGAGGAGTTGGAATAGAAACATCTAATTTCGCATGGTGCTTTGAGTTCATAAAAGGTACAAACCATTTTCCAACGGTGTCGATTGTAGAAAAAATAAAATTGCACAGCATGAGCCCAAATTAAGATACCGTAGTAAAAAAAATCTTTGTAGTATGTCATGACGTTTGATAGGTACAGCAATTTGCTAAACGTTACCGCAGCGGCATCTTGAATAACTCTGAAACCTCAAGACGCACAAATTTCATTTTTTGGGCACAATTAGGCACAAATGTGATCTATCTAATTAGCTAGTTTGTACTCTGCTACGACCACCGGTTAATTAAAAAACATGCCGCTGGGGTAACGTTACTCCAGCGGAATCGGTTTTTCGTGAATATCTGGATCGGCTGGACGCACAAATTTTAAATTTCGGGCACATTTACACGAGATGGGGTACTAATGTCAAGCCGAAATCCTGAAAAGCGACAACATTCCGCTCACGTGACGCACACGCGTTTTCCAGTTAAGCATATGTTTGTTTTTATTATTAATTAATAAGTAACTTTCTAGCTATTACATGTGACTGGATGCGACCACGTAAGAGCAAAGCACCTTCCAGTGTATTTTACCTATAGAATTCTATGGAATAATTATACCTACTTACGAATTTTTATTTTTTTCAATTTTAATGGACCTATTAATTTTGAAAAATTCATCGAGTCAAAAAATAATTTCCAAAGAATGTGCCCAATATGGATGGAGTAATGGAAATGGAACTATGGAGAACTGTCATGACGCTGTGTGAGCGTGCGTGTTCCGTCGCCGCCCGTTCGGTGTCCACCACGCACAGGATGTATGGAAAGCAGCACATGAAGTAATTTTCTTTTTCTTTGGTGTAATTGCTGTACGGCCTTCCAGTAGGAGGATAATAAATAAATAAATACCATTGTGTTCATGTTCGCTGCAGAAAGATTTTGCCAGCTTCATTTAGTACCTACGTTCCCTAATAATTATAACTTATTGTTCAGTGTGATAGCTCGGAAAATCCAAATCGCTTGTCTCAAACCTAAAAGCTTTTACTACTCAAACGAAACAGTAACAAAATGCAAGAGATAGCCGGAGTCAACAAGAAAAACTAAACGGAGGCCAGAGTGCCAATACCTAAACAGTCGCAGAATAGTAAGAAACGGAGCGCAGTCACACAGGCCGGATACAAACGATCGACTGACTTTTTTCCGTCATTTTTGTTTTTTGTTTTACCGTTATATCCTGTTATATCATAAAATTGGTGTAAATGAAGGATTTAAGTACAGCACAATCTTTATTTTTCGGGTGTTAAGGTCATCATCATCATTTACACACATTTCAACTTCAATTCATCGAATCAGGGGGGTTTACTCTCTCAAGTCCATCAACGAAGATACGGGCCCGTCCGAAAGTATAGTTGACACATAAAAACAAATGTCAAATTAAATTTTTCGGACAGTCAAAAACCATCGGCCATAGCATCCATAGCACTATCGGACAACTGTTAAATCGTGTAGTTCGTGTGTTCTTAGTTCGGAAACCGATATAATCTTATGTCCGTAAGTCATACGGAGTAGAAAACACCAATAACTTCAGTCGAAAACACGTACTTCGTGCTTAGGGAGTAGACAGCCCCGGATCTAGGGGGGGAGCAAACCGGGGCCTACTCCCCGAGCGCCAACTTCAGGGGGCGGCAAAATCACACGTGGAAGACAAGTGCACCGCCCAGCGCAACGCAACTGCGATAAGTGTGGGTAGCGCACTGAGGAAATCACTACGTGAATTAGCGTTGGCATAGGTCGTCAAACGATGTGAGCGGTTTGCGAGCGGAACAGTTGAATTCTGCCAGGCACTCTCCATTTTTAAATCACATGCTCAACTTTTATTTGGCGATACAAAAAGGTGCCATGACGAAACAGAGGCGGATGAGCGCCTCTGTGGCCAAAAATTTAAGGAAAAAAATCTTTATTTTAGAAATATTGCTTTGCGTAGAGCGGGGGGCGCATGGCGTCTCGCCCTATCCGAAGCCTATAAATGCAAAGGCGAGACGATTTCCTTTAATTGTTTACCACAGCGCAGTCGCAGCTGTTGGATTGGAGCATTATCGATCGATAACATTTTACAAATATGTTTCTGGCAAAATATTCGAACTCACTTTGCTCGCTCTTACAGCCTAGCGATTCTTAATTCCTAAAACTTTTCTGTATAAGTTGATTAAGGACTTAAAAAATCTAAGGAATTAAAAACCATACTGTTCGAAGGAGCACAGCTGTTTAATGACCTGCCAAATGACGTAAAAGATTGTAACAACATTAACTCATTCAAAATTAAACTAAAAAATCATATTCATAAAATGTAGTCATACCGCATACCTATCAATTAATGTTAGCAACTTCTTACCTACTTATATTTATTTGTATAACTTCACCAGCACGCACCTGAGGCAAAATGCATTTCATTTAGATTTAAGCAATTACTTTGTATCTCATTGTAAGTGAACCTATTTATTGTTCTTATGAGAATAAATTCTTTAAACCTAACCTAACTGAGGCAAAGTGCTAAAATTTTGGCGCTCGCTTCGCTCGCTCCTACATTCTAGACTGTCTTATTAACCGGCTTCACAAAAAGGAGGAGGTTCTCAATTCGCCTGAAAGAATCATCCAAATCGGTTCACCCAGAAAAAAGTTCTAACACAAGAGCACATAAAAAACATACAGCCGAAATGAGAACCTCCTTTTTTTGAAGTCTGTTAAAAAAGTCAGAAAGAACGCTAACCGAAAAGGAAGTAATATCGAAGGCGAGTGATGCGCAGCGACGCAATGGGTTGGGGGCCGAAATTTCATGCGGACGAAGTCGCGGACAGAAGCTAGTTAGTATTCCATAATCTCATGATTTATTTCAAATATCCTGTCCTATCCTAATTAAAATAATTGATCGATGTCCATGTACATTTAAATAAATAAGTCTTCCTAAAAAAGGTTAAAGGATTGGCGGGGCGCGGGGCGGCAGACTGCAGGTTTTGCCCTGCCTCAAAAAACTTCTAGATCCGGGGCTGGGAGTAGACCCCATCACCACCTCACCTTATCACCACGTTGCCAACCAGGCAGTACGAATGAAGTTTCATGGATATTTGGTGCCAAGCTGAAATGCAAGGTTTATTTAATGACACCGCTTACCGATAGAAACCTAAGATTTACCGTTACGAGAAAGGGGGAAGGAGTGTATCGTGTGATCCTTGACTAGGTAGCATGGTGATGTCGACGCATTCCTAATGATGCTGAAAAGTGTAGTGAATTACGAAATATAAAAAAAAAAAACTTGTTTGGGTATCGTTAAAACTAAAATGTTTGGTACCTACCTACAGTATAACTCTGATCGGGCAAGGATTTGGAATTAGGCGCTATAGTCACTTCTATTCAGTCTGGGGGGGGGTACCAAAATGGGTATCATGCTTTGGAAAACTTCTGTTATAGGTAATTAAAAAAAAAACAAAATGCTTTTTCCATAAATACTACACTTTTCATTGTATTTAGCTACAGTTAATACAGTTTATTTTACTAAATTCAATCAATCAATGAACTCTTGACTATTGTTAATAGCTGCGCCACGCGGTCTCACACGCATAAGTCTCGATCCCGTGGGATTACCGGGATAAAAAGTATCCTATGTCCATCTCCAGGTCATGGTCTATCCATGTGCCAAATGTCATCGAAATCCATGGAGCCGTTTTAGCGTAAAAGCGTAACAAACTTACTTTCGCATTTATAATATTATATACCTATATTCTATAATATTATTATAGTTAGGATTATTAACATCGACACTACCGACTCCTATTATATGTTATTTAAAGAATTGAATAGAGATAAGACCATATCATTTCGTACAGAGTTATCAAACTAAGCACTAAAAACTGTTGCTATGAGCAAGTTTTGGTCTCGAAAATAACATGTAAAACTTAAGTAGGTACTTACTAATTTATACTTCTTACATAATAATATAAACAGAAAAGATTGGATTTTTTGTATATTTGTTTGTTACGCTTTCACGCTAAAACGGCTGAACGGATTTAGATGAAATTTGGCACATGGGTAGGCCATGACCTGGATTAGGACGTAGGATACTTTTTATCCCGATATTTCTACGGGGTCGAGACTAATGCGGGTGAAACCGCGGGGAGTAGAGGCTAGTGAAAAACCGACCGTCCGCGAATCCTAGTCCTACCTACTCGATGATTTCTGCACTCACGCGATACTAAAGAATATTTCTTTGGTTCGAAGGATTTCCTTTGCTGGACGAACGACGTCGGATAAATGTGAAAAGTAAGGCTTTCTAGGACAAAATCCTACTGGCTGCGCAACTTTTGTTCGCGGAGCGTGAGAATAGAATAGAATAGAATAGAATAGAATACTCTTTATTATGTACACCATAAAAATTACAGATATAAAAGTAGAAATTTTACATAGGGTGACACAATGGGCGGTCTTATCGCTAAAAGCGATCTTTTACAGACAACCTTTGGATGGATTCAAGGTAGAAGGAGAGACAATAATGCAGGTAGTCAGTGGTGTACCATTTACATATACAACAAATACATACATACATAAAACATATACCTATCTACATAATATAATATATACAATAATAAACATGAAACAAGAGTAAGGAAACTAAATGTAATGACAATGTTTAAAGAGAGAGGAAGTGTTTTTTAACCAGAATTTTAAAAGTGGACAAAGATTGAGCACGCCTTATCGACATGGGCAAGGCATTCCATAACCGTACTGCTTGAACTGTAAAAGACTTGTCATAAAAACTGGTGGAATGCCTCGGCATCTCTAGTCTTAAGTTTTCCGATGACCTCAGGTATCTATTATGTGTGTCATGAAGGAACTTGAAACGTTCTTTAAGATAAGAGGGGGTTTTAGGGTTGAACAGAATACTGTAGAGCTGAAACAAGATATGAGAATTCCGGCGAAGACGTATGGGAAGCCACTTGAGCTTTGTACGAAATTCAGAAATGTGATCATACTTGCGCAGGCCAAATATAAATCTTATGCAAAAGTTTTGAAGTCGCTCAAGTTTATCGAGTTGCGCCTCAGTGAGATCGAGATAACTGACATCAGCGTAGTCAAGGATGGGAAGTAAAAGGGATTGTGCAAGCGCAGTTTTAGTGGCAGTTGGAAGAAAGTTCCGCAATCGTCTCAGGGACTTACCAGATGCAAAAATTTTGCGACTTACGTCCTGTAACTGAGGACCCCAAGACAGATGTTTGTCGATCCAAACCCCAAGGTTCTTAACCTTTTCGCTGACTGGAATAGCAGTTCCGTTAAATTGTACTTGGGGAAGCTGCGACCAGTTTATCTTGGGGGTCATCCTTGAGCTGCCAACAACAATGACCTGAGTCTTTGATGGATTAACCTGCAACCCATGTGCCTCACTCCATTCGCAAATTGAACCCAAATCTTTGTTTACTATATTAATTGCATCAGCCAAATCCGAAAGGGCAGCTTGCTTGAGAAACCTTTCTAGTACCTACTAAACTTAACTACTCAGGATTTTAACTGAGGATAAAAAATTAAAAGACGTAAGTATGTACGTACTGCCGATTTGAAGGCGACTTTAAATCTGTCTTACAATGCGTAGGTACCTACATGGCTCATGCGGTGGCAGTGCGTAACTATACCATCTGAGGCCCGTGGCAATTTCATTGGATGGGGCCCAGTAAAAATCGTCACGTTGTAATTTAATTTTAATAAATCACTGAAGTTGTTACCCAACAGTATTACTGTGTGCATTTTAGTTAAATATATACTAAATTTAATTTTTAATATTTATAATAAAATAACAATTTGATCTTAACAATATTTTTATTAGGTAATAAAATTCTTTTCTACGAGCTTTCTGTTCCGCAAAAGTATCAATAACATCATCAAAGTTTAAAGATCGGGCCATAGAATTTTCAATAGACAGAATAGCTAAGTTACGTAGCCTGTCTTATCTCATAGAGTTCCTTGATTGATTTTAAGTACTTACCTATAAAATTACCGACCACGAAACCCTAATCTTGAAACTTGAGCATTAGGGACTTGGAAAACTTGCTCTCAGTTTAGTAGAATCTTATTTAAATGATAGACAACAGCAAGTTCAAATAAATGGTGTCAATTCACTCGGTTTAAAAGTAAAAATGGGTGTACCACAAGGCTCGATATTGGGTCCTTTCCTCTTTTTAGTATATATTAATGATCTACCCCATTTGTTAAAAACCCTACCACAAATGGTGTTATTTGCTGACGATACTTCTTTAATTTTTAAAATTAATAGACGTGCATCAAATCTTGACGACGTAAATAACGCCCTACTGCAGATCCAAAATTGGTTCACTGCTAATAATTTAGTATTAAATGGGAATAAAACTAAGTGTATTAGATTTTCCTTACCAAATGTCAAAAGTACAAATTGTGAGATATTATTAAATCAAGAGAAACTAGAATTCGTCGATAAAACTGTTTTCCTGGGCATCACGCTTGACTCAAAGCTTCAATGGGGTCCTCATTTAACATCCCTTGCAGGACGGCTAAGTTCAGCAGCATATGCTGTGAGAAAAATCCGTCAATTTACTGATGTAGGTACCGCGAGGCTAGTCTATTTTAGTTACTTCCATAGTATTATGTCGTACGGTATTTTACTATGGGGACGGGCTGCAGACGTCGAGTCTATTTTTATTCTGCAGAAAAGAGCCATCCGAGCCATATATGGCCTCCGCAGGCGCAACTCTCTAAGGGAACGGTTTAAAGATATTAACATCATGACGGTACCTTGTCAATATATCTATGAAAACATCATGTACGTAAGGAAAAATCTACATCTTTTTAGTAAAAGAGGTGAAAGACACAATTATATCACTAGAAATAGGGATCAATTAGTTCAACCAGGTTTCAGGCTGGCTAAAGTAGACTCATCTTTCATGGGGTACTGTTTAAAATGTTTCAATAAAATACCTCCCCATATTCTTCAACTGAATGAAACTAAATTCAAATCTTGTATAAAACGCACACTATGCAGCCAGGCATATTATAAGTTGGGGGATTACATCGCTGATAAAAATGCTTGGCTCAACGCTGGTCCTGCTCCACAAGGGCGCATAAAATAATTGATTAGCATTTGAAACTACTGTTGGAGCTGCTGAAGATTTTAAAAACTTATCTTTGCATTGTATAAATTCAATGTTTTAGTATTGTATAATTGCATAGCACAGGTGTGAGTACTATGCACCTACTATAAAGCTACCATTTAATAGGTTTTTCTTTCATTGACTTGAATGTGTCCTGGCGGCTGAGAGTTTGTCATGCTCACTCTAATGTCTCGCTGGTGGTGGCGTGTGTGTTGGATCATTAAGTTCCCTTCAAAATGGTTGAGCTGAATGGTGCTGATCTATGCGTCATGTTCGTGAACGGGCGCCGTCAGTGGGGACTGGTCATTTCTTGGCTGCCACGGCTTATTTTAATTTAATTTAATATTTGAATTGCTTTTGTCTTTTTATTACGGACGCTTTTAACGTTCTGCATCGTTCTCACATGCATAATTTCAACATGAACGATGTAATCAATATTTTGTAACCATTTTTTGATTTAAAAGAGGGTCCATGGAGTTTCTTGCCCGTTCTTCTCCATAGGTACCTACTACGCTTTGGAATGGGTAACTAGCTTCATCTTTCTGACTGACCGACCCCTTGACAATTCAAAAGTGCCTGTAATTGGTTTATTTGAAATAAATGCTTTGAGTTTGAGTTTGAGTAAGTATTAATATTTTTTACTAAATTTTATTAAAAATGTTAGGTTACTTCTAAGCTAGGGGCCTCTTGGGCCGGGGGCCCCGTCAGGCCGTGGGCCCGTGGCATTTTGCCAGTCGTGCCACCCTATAGTTACGCCACTGTGTGGTGGGCACAGACCTCTGAGCTTGCAACCGATAGGTATCTAGTTGCCAGGATGGAGCCATATACAGGGTGTAAATAGACCCATCGTATAGCTGACAACTACGCATTCTGTACATCAAACTAAAGCACAAAAATAATTGCTGGGAAACGAATTTTATCTAAGGCGTGAAAAATCGCTGCTTATGGCAGTGCGCAACGTAACGCACGCAAAACATTGTGCATAAGGGTGCATGCAACGGTACAGAGATCGAGGAGGTATTTAAAGTTGTGTTATATAAAACATTACAACTTATTTTCGTAACAAAAACGTATTATAGTAAAAAAAAAATACAATTATGGGGAGTACCTACAACAACTGACTCTTGGCTTCGTAAAGTGTCTTTTTACACCCATTATTATCATGTACCTACCTACTTCGCTTAATCTAGGGCAGACGGGTGAGGTGTATCCATATCCTTATTAATCACCTACTTATCGATACACCTTACCCGAGCTGGTGTCCGCAACTCCACACCAATGCGCGTATTTTAAGTACCAGATAATGAAATTGTGCAAACGTAAACAAATAGATAAGTAGGTACCGCTACCTACTTATAGATAATTATTATAATATTTAATTACAAGTATCGTTTATCATTCAAATATTCATTTACAATACAACAACAACAATAATACAAATAACGCGGCGGAGGTAAAATACGAAAATACAAAACCAAAGACACCGACTTCCGAAATTAAAGTTATTTTTCACTTTCTAGTGTTTTTTTGGAAGTCGGTTGATTTTTTTGTAAAAAAGTTTTCTATCATGCGGACTTTTCATCAAACCGTTCATCAGACTTTTCTATATTTTGTATCATCTATTCATGCCAGCCCTTTCCCTATCATGCGGATTTATGTCCGCATGCATATCTGACCCATAAGCGCGTTGTCCTCATCCTATCGTTTGACATACTTTTCCTGGCATGCATGCCACACGGACGCGGAACGGAACGCGGGGATTTGCGGGTGCATGGTGACAGTAAAAGATAGATACGAAAATGGCATATACCCACGGTTGCAAATAAGGTAAGTTGCGAATCTGGCATTATGGCGTTCTTGACCTCAGCGGAAGTGGACCTGGAGCAGGGTGGGAGCTGACAATTTTCAAAATGATACGTAGGTACAGACGATAGCGCCATGTAGGTATTACGTATTCCACGAAATTCAAATTTTCTTACGATTTTTTCAATTTGCAGGTCGGTTTCAGATTGTAAGTTAAAAATGTGATTCGCGACAGTAACAGATGACAATTTACAGGATTATCATTAATACAACTCTCTAAGCCTAGCGGTTCGAACCCAGTCAGGCACTTTACTTTGTGTTAATTATTTCATCATCACTGCTCTCAAAACGGTGAAGGAAAACATCGTGAGGAAACGTCCAAGAACCAAACATTCGAAGAGATGTATCATCTACCAACCCGCACTGGGCCCGCGTGGTGGATTACGGCCCACTCCTTCTCACAGAGAGGAGGCCTGTGTCCCAGCAGTGGGAACATTATAGGCAGATTATGATTGTTATTTATGCATTCTACGGCCCGTACCCACATCAAAATACGGTAAAACATGACACTGGTGCCGATTCTGTTGTCACAAAATTCTCTAAACTAGACTAAAAATCACTAAAATTTAGTTTATTCCTGTCAAACGACGATTTCTCATTCTGAAATAGACTAAAGTGACACAACTTAACTATATTTTAGTTTGACAGCACTAAGATGGCACTGAATTATTAGTTTAGTGGAAATGCCAATTTTGCTATTCTGAATTTGACGTTGTTTACCTAAAATTTTGGTTGTCTAACTAAATCTAGCTATTTTTAATCGCGATTAAAAAGGTGTGGAATAAAATTAGTTGTCATGAACTAAAATCCACCACAACACTTCGACTTCAGGTGCAAAAACAGTACTGTGACTTTTTAAATTTTATTTTGCTTATAACTAGAAAATGGTGTGTCCTATCGCAACATAGACATATAAAAGTATGGACTGGAAATACCTACAAATAAAAGGTGCATACCTACAACTCCTAATGTCTCATAAAATAGCTGCCATTGCTAGGGTTGTAGCAACCAAGGAATACAGTTGTTACAATAACTAGTACCTACGTATACTAGATACGAGTTTTACTAGATATCACGTTTGGATCATAATTATATACTTACTGAGTCCGTAATAACAGAAAAAGATGAGTAGGTTTACTTTTCGTTTGTTATCTGAGAATAAAATTCATGATAAGTGTTGTTTTCTCCATATAATTAAAAACGTTTACATATAGAGTGAGAGTGAGTGGTGAAGTAAAAATAAAAATTTAATATATATTTTTAAGTATGTTTATTGGTGTGATGATAATTAAAGTATTACGTTTGATTAGTAAAGTAGGCTTACAAAAGCAATTATTACCTATGTAGCGTGGTCTTAACGTATGTGTGCGGGCGACCCCTTAAGTGAGGCGACGCGACGGGAGAAGACACCCCCCCTCGCGCCCTCGCACCCCCGCCAACGACCAGTGGACTAACGGACGCGAGTGCATACGCCACGCTCGCGAAAGCTCGTGATAGTTTTAAATTGTTTACTCCATTACCTGTTTGTGACTTGTACACTGTGTTCTGATTGTAATAATATACCTTTTCGCTGTAAACTTGCGTCAGAACTCATTTAATTGACCCGACATACACCCTGAAGAGAACAATACCATACAGTTGGCGCCCAACGTGGGGCCAAGTTATCAGTGAAAAACTCGTAAAATACATAACAGTGACAGTAAATGCTAAATTCTACCGTGCTAACACATACTGTGGACCCATTGCGATGTGATTCCGATAGTGCATTTCCGAAAATAGCTCCAAACAGTGCAAAAAAACAATCGGCAAAACTTTGGGCGAGTCCATTCTTCCCGCCAAAATTGTAACCGACGCGCACGCTGTTGAGTCTACCACGTGGCGTTTTGGCGCGGGAATAAAAAATCAAGGGTTCGTCCCGAACAACGAACCACCTATATAACCATCACCCGTGTTGTTCGAGCGAGTAACAGCAGAGTGAGTGCCCTGTTACCATGCCGCCGAAGTCAACAAAAAAACGTACCGGAAGAGATGGTGGGTCGGGATCGGAATCCGACACGGACGCAGAGCTGGCTAGGACGGTGGTCGCTTCGGTATCGTCATCACCAAACATCACTATGTCCGAGGAGATGCTTCAGGCCCTTGTGTGCAATATCACCAAGAACCAAGCGGAAGCGAATCGCGTTCTCATCGAAAGTATACTGGCAAATAGAGACGATACATGCACCCCATCACCACGAATTCCCGATACGCGTGATACCGCGCGGCGGTCGGGCAACTTCGCGAACTGCACGGCGCGCTTTGACGGGTCATCGAAGAACGCGGAAGAGCTCGAGGCATTCATCGATGCTATCGTAGTGTACCGCGACTGCACCGACATCAGCGACGAGCACGCACTGCGGGGGCTGCCTATGCTGCTGGTCGGCGAGGCCGCCGTCTGGTGGCAGGGCGTGAAGTCGTCGATAGCGTCGTGGTCCGACGCGTTGCAACGGCTTCGAGGGATGTACGGAGTGCCGCGACCCGGTTATTAAATATTTCGAGACATTTTCGGTACCGAACAAAATAGTGAGCGGGCCGACGTGTTTATAAGCAAAGTGCGCGCTTTAATATCAAAGTTACCGTATGATGTGCCGGAAGTGATGATGCTAGATATAGTTTACGGATTGTTAGATCGTAGGATAAGGAAACGAGTGTCTCGCGACGCGGTGTATGAGCTGGATCAGTTGATAGCGAAGGCCAGGTTAGTCGAGGAGTCGTTGGCGGAGGTAAGTGCTTCCACCCATTATAATAATAATAGCGACAATGTTAACAATAACCCTTCCGTCACCGCGCAGGAGCGTTCGCACACATACGTTAACTCTACGAATGCCGTTGGTAACTCGCGCAAGTCGAGTACTAATCAAAGTGTCGTTAGGTCGTCCGACTCGCACGAGCTAAACGTGAAAAATAATAACAATAGTGATGGGCAAAGGCGAGTTAGACCAAAGTGCACTTATTGCAAGTTTTTCGGGCATACGATAGACGAGTGCCGTAATAAGGATAAGAAGGACGGAAAGGTCACTGACCCTTCTAATAAGTTGAGCAAAAGTACCGAGTTACGTTGTTACGGATGTGGTCAGCTGGGAGTAGTGCGTTCAAAATGCAGTAACTGCAAAGGCGTGTCGACTTCAAGCAAGTCGGATTTTTGTAGTGCTCAGGTAGCCGATAGCGATGATGCGCGGCCGCTGGTGGTAATCCAGGTCGTGAATCGTGAGGGAGTAGCTATTTTAGATACAGGAGCCACACATTCCATCGCGGGCTCCATGCTATACGACTTACTTCTTAGAGCTGGCGTAGTTTTCAGGAATTCGTTACGTACTATAGGGCTTGCAGACGGATCGCAACAAGTAGGCACTGTACTTGAGTGTGATATTGACGTAATGTTGGAAAACCATGTTATACCTACCACATTACTAGTTTTACCGGATGCGCGAACTCGGACATTGCTAGGTAGAGACTTTATCATGAAAGCAAGTATCCTGTTGGACTTACCACAGAGCAGCTGGCGTTTTAACGACGAGCCGGAACAATGGCACCCGTTTATCACCAGTTTTAACTTACCTGCTGGCGACCAGATGGAGCTAATGAAGGTAGAAGCATCAAATCTTGTGCTAAGAGATGATGAAGGCAACAGGTTAACAGCAGATCAGAGGATCCAACTGAACGCGTTGCTGTTGAAGAGGTCTGACTGCTTCGAAAAGGGCGGGCCACCAACCGAATACGCCACGCACCGGTTAAAGCTCGACCCGCATCAGGAACCCATCGCCTCACCGCCTTACCGGATGTCTCCCAATAAGAGAGCGATGCTGGAACAAGAGTTGCAGAAATTACTGGACACTGACGTGATCGAAGAATGCGAATCTCCTTGGGCCGCCAACGTGGTCCTCGTGACGAAGAAGGATGGAGGGGTTCGTCTATGTGTGGATTACAGGAAGCTGAATGCTGTTACCGAGCCTGATCGCTACCCACTTCCACGCATCGAAGACGTTCTCCACGCGGCCAAGAACACCAGTTTTATGACAACCTGTGACCTCCGGTCAGGGTACTTTCAAATTTCTGTGGAACCGGCTGACCGCGACAAAACTGCGTTTGTGAGCCCACTTGGTTGTTTTAGATTTAAAAGGATGCCAATGGGATTGAGGAATTCAGGCGCGACCTTCCAGCGGCTTATGGATCGATTCAGGTCCGGCAAGGAACTAGCCAAAGTCTGCGTGCTAACATATTTAGATGACGTCATTATCCTATCGGAGTCGTTCCCCAAGCACCTGGAAGATTTGAACGCTGTTTTTGACCGACTTGAGATGTACAACCTGAGAGTAAACCGAGAAAAGAGTTGCTTTGCTCGCGAGTCAGTTAAGTTTTTAGGCCACGTGATCGTACCAGGCGGGGTGAAGGCAGATCCCGACAAGACGGCAGCTGTTGCAAATATGACCCCTCCTGAAAACGCGAAACACTTGAAGACCTTTTTGCAAACGTCAAGTTGGTTCCGGCGCTTCATTCCCAATTACGCCGACGTTGCTAAACCCCTGACGGATCTTCTCAAAAGGGACAGCAAATGGACCTGGACCTCGAAGCAGAAGGACGCCTTCGACTGTATTAAGGCAAGGTTGATCACCGCTCCGATACTGCGCCAAGCTGACGAATCAATGCCGTTCACATTGAGGGCCGACAGCAGCGGTTATTGTCTTGGAGCAGTACTGAGGGCCCCGAAGAAAGACCAGTAGAATACGCTAGCCGTTTGCTGAATAGTGCAGAGAAAAACTATAACACAACGGAAAGAGAAGCGTTGGCCGTCGTGTGGGCTGTTACCAAGTTTCGCGCCTACATCGAAGGGTCGGAGGTCGTGATAAAGAGTGACCACCAACCTTTGAGATGGCTGATGACTGTAAAGTCACCAAGCGGCCGCTTAGCAAGGTGGGCCCTTACGCTCCAGGAGTACAATCTCCGTATAGAATATACACCTGGCAGAGCGAACGTCATCGCTAATACGCTTTCACGACCCCCTTGCGCAGAAGAAACATATTATGACATTCGCTACGCCGAGGTCGATTTCCCGTCAAGGAGCCCCAAGGATGTCCGTGAGAACCAACTTAAAGACCCTGACGTACGAAAGATCGTTGAGGACCTCGAATCAGCCGACGATCCGTTTAGGGGGAGGAATTGGTCAAACCGTGGCTTCGTTATGTCGGACGGCATTTTATACAGATATGGACCTGACGAGTGTGAAGAAGAGACAGGGTGTCTCGTTATTCCGGAGCACGAGCGCGATAAAGTCATGGCAGAATATCACGACGCACCGACAGCTGGACATTGCGGAGTAGAGCGCACACTAGATCGAGTGAAGACGAAGTATTACTAGCCTGGTATGCGGCAATACATCGTTGAATACCTGAAGAAGTGTGTAGAATGTCAGAGGTACAAAGCCGGTAACAGGAAACCGGCCGGGCTACTGCAGACTCCCGCAACTAATCGCCGCTTTGAAGTCGTCGCCGTGGACCTTTTTGGCCCATTGCCGGAGACCGCCGATAAGAACAAGTGGATCCTTATCTTAGAGGACACGTGCTCTCGATGGGTGGAGTTATTTGCTCTACAAGATGCTACTAGCTTAAACTGTTCCAAGATCTTGATCACAGAGGTTTTCCTGAGATATGGAGTACCTAGACGGATCTTGAGTGATAATGGTGTACAGTTCATAAGCGAAATAATGCAGCAGGCTTGCCATTCGTTTGGCATTACTCAGTCGCTGTCGCCTGTATACCATCCGCAAGCAAACCCGAGAGGAAAAACCGTGATCTAAAACCGCAACTTGCTATTTTAGTGGGGAAGGATCACAACACCTGGGACGCTCACTTACCCGCGATACGTTTCGCAATGAACTCTGCAGTGACCAGCAGCACCGGATTTTCACCTGCTTACCTGACGTTTGGACGAGAGGTGCGTGCGCCGGCCGATGTCATCACTGACATGCGTACCATTGTAGAGAATGACAACGTCGTGACGAGCCTAACCCCTTACCTTCGGAGAATGTCAACCGTGCTATTTGAAGCTAGGGAAGTACATGAAAAGGTTCAAGCGAATCAGAAACGTTATGCCTACGGGGGTCGCAGCCCTGCACCTGATTACTCAATCGGCGATTTGATCCTTTTGAAGACCCAAGGGAGCAACGACACAGCCCGCGGACAAACGCCGAAATTCATACCGCGACGGGACGGACCTTACCGTATTAAGGAACTAGCGAGCTCCACCACTTATGTATTGGGGAAGATTAGTAGCGGGGAAACGTTAGGTAGGTACCATGTCTCTCAGCTGACTCCATTCATAGGCGACGTACCGCCGGCCCCAGTCAACGAAAAGCGGAAGCGCGGTAGACCGAAGCGTTATCTTGACTGACTCAGACGCGTGGGCGCATGTCTGGGTCAGAGGGGGAGAATGTAGCGTGGTCTTAACGTATGTGTGCGGGCGACCCCTTAAGTGAGGCGACGCGACGGGAGAAGACACCCCCGCTCGCGCCCTCACACCCCCGCCAACGACCAGTGGACTAACGGACGCGAGTGCATACGCCACGCTCGCGAAAGCTCGTGATAGTTTTAAATTGTTTACTCCATTACCTGTTTGTGACTTGTACACTGTGTTCTGATTGTAATAATATACCTTTTCGCTGTAAACTTGCGTCAGAACTCCTTTAATTGACCCGACATACACCCTGAAGAGAACAATACCATACACCTATTCATTTCTAAACAATATTAGCTTGTTTAAAAACTGTCTATGTGACACTTTTTCAGATGTTCTTCGACCATGATAATTATCTAAACCTTATATCTAGGAAGGTCTTAATTATGGATTTAATGAGGAGTAACTTGTGGTTAATGTTATGCTCGGGATCAGAGTCCACATGAAAAAAAGTCTTCAAATCATACAATTCACACATGAATTTAATTCCTCATAAATTCAAGATGTAATAATTTTATCAGAATCAAATTATGATAAAAAAACAACTTTAATATAATATTCTGATATATTTATAAAACTCTCTATTGCAATATTTTACATTAATTTAGTCATAGGTAAACATTGAAAGGTGAGATGAGTTAAGAATTTGAGTTGAAATATTACTAACGTAGTGAAAATAATTATGTCCTAACTAACTGTTACTCACCGATATTAATAAGCGCCTTGCAATTTCACTAATGGAAACGTTTTGCCCATGCAAAACAACGATTTCTGCCTTTTTATACATTGTTTAATTCTGCATGGTTGGATCAAGTTCAAGCACAATTGGGATCAGGAACATAGGGCGCACAGGAATATGAGTAGTAATCAATATACTTAGTAGAGCAAATTATACTCGTAGACTGACAACTAAGAACGCTCATTTTCATAAATTAAGGAGAAAGGTAAAAAAAAATACAAAAATTGTGGGTATATCCTAAACGGGATATATATTAAACGGTCAAAATAAATTGGCTGAGAATTCCATGCTCGTGTTTCAAACGTTGTAAATTACTTATCTATGAACGGGATTGAATCGATAGCAATTCAAATAGGTAATGAATGTTTTAGAAAAATTATGATTACAAAATTAAAATAATGTTTCCCAACCAAGATTTGAACTTAAAACCCCTTGCTCACTAACCAAAGACGATAGCCATTGTGCCAAACCTGTTACAATGAATAAGTGCGAAATATTATAACTGATTCAATTACATAAATTAATTAATGATATTGCCTATTGGTGCGACATATGCACACTAACAAAAAACAGAGGTCAGTCTCGCTCGTGTTATTTAACGATAGTGTGCGTAACTATTCATATCGACACAGCTATCCGTGTGTGGGATGTAAACTGAATAGATTTGCCGAGTGTACAAGAACCACCCGATTTTTGAATGTTGCTCGTTTCACATAAAACAGAAGACTCTTGATGTTGTTTTTTGTCGGGTGCCTGGAAAAAAATAGATACTAATACTATAATAAGCAATATACATATGATTTATTTTTTTATTTAATTAATACATTTGTTATTTATTATTAATCAAGCATTTTAATACACACTTACCGAAAATACTTTGGGAACAGAGTTAGCATGTAATCTCATAACATCAAGTGTTCTATTGAAACAGCTTTCTTCAAAGTGAAGTGAACAGAGGTACCATTCTTTATGTCAGGGATTAATATTTTCTTCACCAATAGCTTCTAACCACTTTTTCTTTAATCCTTCATTTTTAGGAGACCTATAAAACAGGTAAGTATTTTTATCAATACATCATTTTGGTTAGAGCTGCTAATATCTAACTATAACAAATTACAAAATGCTGACGTCTTATTTGAGGATCACATAAAACTTTGTGGGACGGTCTCGCGATGCTGTGCACCACGAACCGGACCTAGAAAGGTAACTCAGACCGATTAGGTAACGCAGAATGATTTTTTAACGTCGCAGAGTATACCTATATCATTTCAGCGTAGGAACTAGTTTCAGAAACTATTACGGCAACGGTACAACACTATTCCACTGACATATAAACAATAAACAAACGAATGAAATAATAAAAAACGTCTGATACGAAAATGATCCCAAATATCATAAAATCATGATCGCGTAACAATTTTTTCATCGAATGTATATGAATGTATGTACTATCGCATGAAAACCGGCTACTAACCTATGAAAAGACAATTGAGGTTGATTTGCATTCTTTCTTGCACCACACTTCACAATACAACACACAGGCATGTTGAATAGCTGTTTTCTAACATTTACATGCAGTTTTAAATGTAAACTCGTAATTTTCTCGCAAATCTCAATAATCCAAAGATTAACAATCATTTGACAGGAAAAGTACCACGAAACTTGTCGCCACAGACTACATAGCTTGTCGCATAAGATGGCTGATATGGCACTTATCTACAACTGTCTATACGTCACGACAAAATGTTACCATAATGAGCAACAACTTAAATATTGTTGTCTCTTTTATCAAATACGAGTATTTCGTTAGAAAGAATGAGACAAAATGATATTTCACATACTGTATCGTATTTTACTCATATTTGTATAAGCAAAATGTATGTATAGAATAACGCGGCGCCTCCATGTTTTTCCTATTTCAATGTTTCGCAAAAATAATGAAAATTTCGACCCCCTTTATAATGTCCTTAAACCCCTAAAACTCTACACGTAGGTAATTTTTTTTTTTTCATATTTGCCATACAAAAAGTAAATAAATCCATATCAAACACGTCGAGGCTCCCCGGGGGGGCCCTACGCGTGCCTCACCTTCTCTAAAAAAAAAGTCACGGGCAAACAAGTACCTAACACGTGGAGTCGCGATTGTCAAATAAAATTTTAGTTTTTTGCAGAATAGCTGTAAGATTGTCATAAGTAGTCAAAAGTAAGAAATTTTAGTGATAGTTTAGTTAGTTTAATTCGGTGTACAAGAGAATCGGCACCAATATGAAAGTAACTAATTTAGACAAGTCTCGCGGTATCCACGTCTTTAACAGACGAATAATTTTCCCCACAAAGCGGCGCAAGCGACTGTACCTACTTAGCCGCCCTTTTTTTTTTTTTGGGTGTGAAATCATCAAATGACCTCTCCCGCTCTGGGCGGAGCGGAAGGGCATGTCAGACTCTTACTGACTAAAACCCACCCGTGTTCCTTCAGTTGCCTGTGCGCCAGGGCCACGGTAACTCTTTCGAACAATCCGCAACCTCGGCAGGCATCGGCCCTATCGGACCCCGTCAATTATGCTGACATCTCTTTGAGACGCGCGTGGAACACAACGCGCCGTCGCCCCGGGCCTGGTCCTTACCGCACGGCGAGCTGCCCATTGCTCGCCGTCCACAGGTCCGCGCCTACGGTGGCCGGGAATCGGCTATCGACTCCCGACGCCCAGGGAGTCTCCTCCTGCGGCGACTAGGGGCGTGAGGGCGCAACGATTGCCGCACCCTCACGCGCTCCGCCTCCTCCTTCGCGCGCATTACTGCTTCACAGAAGGCGGTGACGGCTTCCCATTCCGTACCATGGCCTGTACCAGGGCCGGACGCGAGTGATCGCCACCGCCGATCGCCGCCACGAGGACACGGCGGTGCTCCATCCAAGCTGGGCATACCTCCACCGTATGCTCCACCGTGTCCTCCGGTCGATCCACACAATGCCAACACCCGGGCGTTTCCTCCCGCCTTATCCGAAACAGGAACCTCCCGAAACAGCCATGTCCGGTGAGGACCTGCGTAAGGCGGAAGGTGAGGACGCCGTGGTGCCTCTCAAGCCACTCCTCAAAGAGGGGACTTACTTAGCCGCCCTGCAAGTAATGTTAAGTAGGACCCCACTATAACTTTGAGTCAAGCCTAATGCCCAGGACAACAGTATTTTCGATGATTTCTAGCATCTCCTTATTCAATACAACGTTACATTCACTACCTAATTGAAACATTTCATGTTCGTTTCGCGAATGAATGTTCGTTGCGTTACAAAAACTCGTGCAAGAAATGCTTGCAATACAACTTCTCAAAGCCAATGCTCGCGGTGTACCGTTCAAGTGCCCTTACTACGTGCTTTATCATCATCGCACAAGATCTTAGACCATTTAAGGTCAAGTCGCTTGACACTTTGTGTGACGTAGTGATATTAAAAATAATGTGATTAGATACACCTACTCTACTACTCGTGCTTACTCTTTTATATATGTTAGGTATCTAGGTATGTAATTAGGTATAAAAATTGACTTATTTGATACTTTTTAGGGTTTCGTAGGGTAAAACAGGACCATTATAAGGCTAAGCACGCACTTCGATTTTAAACGTTGCGACTTTTAAACTGCGAAATAATATCGCAAACGAAAATAATTTTTCAAGCGATTTTTTAGCGCAGTTCGTGGACTCTAGTATATTGGTATTGTTAACAGATTTGCAATTATTATCCGCAACGATTAAAATTCGTAGTGCGCGCTTAGCCTTGTCTGTAAGCCACCTGTCTGTCCGTCCGTCCATCGATCTGTCGCAGGGATGTATGACTATGATGAACCTTTTTGCTTGTCTGATATGTAGGTCTCTAGGATCTACCAATTGCTTAAAAGTACTTTATTATGGTATAACCCGTGCCACTATAAATATAACCGAATTGCAAATGACGCGCGAATCTTGCCCTCTCACTCACACGGTCATGATGTGCACGTGAGACCCATTCTTTTTTGCCCACCATTTGATACATTTATTATTATAGGAATATGTACATGTACAGAATAAAGATTTACAATACTTTGGAAATTCTGCATTGATGATGAATTTATCCTCAATCCTTATCGGTGACGCGGACGCATGGGTGATGCGGTGACGCGCTATCTGAGGAACGCCAGTCGCCAATCAGTTGGGAGCAGTCGTAGTCGGTATCTTTTTAAATAATTGTTTGTTTATAAAATATAGTTTTGAAATTATGTCAATCGGTCAATTTAAAAATGGTATTCACAATTGGGACGTATTACTTAGACAGTTCATAACTCTAAATCGTACAGCACAGGACCTGCGCGTGACTAGTTTAGTGACTCATCCGTGCTACGAGTTGATGTTTGACTTGTGTGCGCCTGATTTACCGGAGAATAAGACTATTGAAGAACTTGAACGTATCGTCAAGCAGCATCTCGGACCGAAACGATCTGATATTGCGGAGCGTCACGTATTTCGGCAAAGGAAGCAAGGAGAGTCGGAGTCTGTCATCGAGTATTTACTAAGTTTAAAGCACCTTGCAAAAACCTGCAATTTTGGCTATACTCTTGAAATCAACTTAAGAGACCAGTTTGTGTCGGGACTTCGACATGAGAGTATGAGATCCAGGCTGTTCGCTGAGCAAGAGTTGGATTATAAGCGAGCTGTCGAGTTAGCCTTGGAGTTAGAACCGGCAGCGGATGCGGCATCAAGTCTCGCCCATGCACAGGCACGTCCCGCGGCCGCGCGTCCCGCAGACGAGGTGGCTGCGCCCGCGCCGGCTGGTGCGCGCAGCATGGTCGAACATGCACTAGCGCGGTGCAGGAGTCAGGCAAGTCTGCCACTGTCTGTTTAGACTTAACTACCGACCCGCCCCGGCTTCGTATGGCCTAAAAATAATAATTAAAGTCCGTTTTTGTTTTACTTGTCGGTGTATTTGTGCAAGCTATGTTCAACAAACGATTCTATAGCTCTTAGGGACTAACTACACTTATTCAGCTCAATTCAGCTTTTGTCTATAGAAAACACCAGTTCTGTATGCGTTCGCATCCGCTCAGCTTTCCGCATGCGTACACATCTCCATACAAAACTGATGTTTTCTATGGACGAAAACTGAATTGAGCTGAATAAATGTAGTTACTCACTTTTGCGACGGCTACATAGTCGCGATAACGCGAACTACTCTATACGGGCTCTCTCTCGCACACTGCTCGACGTCTCGCTGTACAACAGAGAGCGCACAAAGTGTGGTGCGTGTAACCGCGACAATGTAGCTGTAGCATAAGAAAATAACAATTTTTAGTGGTCACTCGTGCGAAAAAGAGGGTTTACCTCGGAATGAGAGATAATACGCTGTAAACTCTCTCATAAAATCTCGTTTCCGCGTCTTAAGATATTCATGGTCAAAGGTCACAAAAGTCTGTTTTTAGGGTTCCGTACCTCAAAAGGAAAAACCCGGAACTCATAAATCTACAATTAGCCTTAACCGACCTTCCCCATCGTGAACGAACCTAATCTTACCGACAGGGTTCACTCTTCACAATCAGTCCGATTTTATCACCCGTAAAATTGTGAACCGTACCTGATTTCACGGTCTTGGCGGTAGCCGAATTGGTTGCAGTAACTAAGCCACCCCGACCAAATGGTATAGAACTTAAGGCGACAATAAGTGCCAGCGACCTTGAGCGAGTGGGAGGAGCATGCGAAACTTTTAAGCGAATAAAATTGCACAGAGCGTTAGCGTCTACCGGTGACATTGGTCAGCGATGCACTGCCGCGGTGCCGCCCGTCGCCCGCAAGAGCCCCCGCTTCAACGCGCATCAAGTTTATTCGCAAAAACAACCGACCTTGATTTACCAAACACAATACAAATAAAAGCCGTATACAAAAATTTGGGTAATTAAATTGTCTTTTAGATGGTGCAGATTTCATGAAAATACGCCCAATAGTTTTTGCGTGATTATCGTTTTTGTGTTCGCGTCAGACATTACTTTACAAATTAATTACAGTATGTTATAAAAACATAATTTCAAATATTCACATATCAAATTACGAAGAAAATAGTCTAGTTTATCATATATTTTTTTAAAACAAATAAGACTATTCGTTTAGACGTGATGTTCAATTTGAAATCATTAAAAGTCGTAACTGTGACCAACCGCGCGCAAACCTAGCGAGCGCTATTTCCAAGTTGGTCGCAATGCTTTACTTGGCTATTTAGTATTAGCGCAAGGTGCGATCCGTCGCATGCAAGTTTGATACCAGCAAAAACTTTTTTACAAAAAAACAACCGACTTCCAAAAAAAACACTAAAAGACGTGAAAAATAACTTTAATTTCGGAAGTCGGTGCCTTTGGTTTTGTATTTTCGTGTTTGGCCACCGACTTCCGAAATTAAAGTTATTTTTCACGTCTTTTAGTGTTTTTTTAACCGACTTCACAAAAAGGAGGAGGTTCTCAATTCGTCTGTATGTTTTTTTTTTTTTTTTTATGTGTGTTAGCTCATAACTTTTTTCTGGGTGAACCGATTTGGATGATTCTTTTTTTGATAGCTAGTGCTTCACATGTGGTCCCATTTAAATTTGATCAAGGTCTGACCAGTACTTTTTGAGTTATCCTTAATACTGCATATTTTTTCCACTTAGTTTATATGGATGATGTGTTAATAATTTCCTGTCACTGTTATTTACACACCAAGTAGTGGTATACGAATTTGTGTGGGGTAGGTACCGCAACTAAAAAGTGAAAAATAAAAACTTTTTTTTCCAAAAAAACAACCGACTTCCAAAAAAACACTAAAAGACGTGTGTTTAATTAGTCTATTATTAACATCATATCCTGAGAATATGAACTATCTGGTACATCGGAAACCAAGTCTATGAGGGTTCAAAAAAACGACGAAACACTTCGAGAAAAGGTAGGTAGTGCCCTTGCGCTTCGCTTGGCTCGTCTTGGCGGGGGCACTGCCGTGCCCCCAGATGTTAGGAATGATTAAATATAATGTCAAGAATGATTAAATACAATTTAAAGAATTAGTCAATACAATGTCATAGTTATTAAATTCCATTCTATCGTTAAGAACATAAAGGCAAGTCGTCGTCTAATTTAAATTGTGAATTAAATTTTTCATTTAAAAACGTATTTGTTGAGTAGTAACACTTACGCAATAGGAAGTTACATCATTTATTTTTAAATGTCATGAAGTTTTTTTTTTATTTTATTTTTTTATTTTAGATGGGTTTGCTCTTGACTCTAGTCTAGGTCAGAGATGACAGAGACAAAGTCGACGATGGAGCGAGCTTACCCAGAAGAAGCCTGTTCACTCCCACTTTGAAGAGATTTGGGTTGTATGCGGTCGGAAACACAGGCGCAGGTAGAGAATTCCACTCTTTTGCTGTGCGCATTATAAAAGATGTTTGGAAGTGCTTAGTGCGAATTGGTGGAATAGCAACTAGGTAGAGATGGTAACTTGCAGTGCGCCTAGATGTCTGATGGTAGAAGGGGGCCGGTGGAATGAGGTCGTGGAGTTCTTGGGCACACTCACCGAAGTACAATCTGTAGAAGACCAACAAGCAGGCAACCTTATGGTGATGAGCCAAGCTGTGAAGCTAGGTACCCACCACATTTATGTCGCCAATGAGTCTCTTAGCTCTGCGTTCCACCGAGTCAAGCGCGGCAAGTTGGTATTTAGCTGAGCCATCCCAAGAAGAAGAAGTTAAGACCGACCAACCGTTTCTCGTAAAAATGATAAACACAAAACCCAGCAGCAAGTTACTTCACATAATGATATTAATAGGTTACAAGAAGACATTACGAACAATAGCAAAAAGAATCACAGAGTTACGATTTTTGCAGACCAAACAGGATATTGCGTAAGGCAAACACTTCAGTATAATTACCTACTTAGGAGACTCCTTTTCCGTTACTCAATTATAAAACCGTATGCTACAGTGAATGAAGTAGGTACTGAAGTCGTGTATATTTAAGTGCATTGATTATACCAATTCTGATTTTGTACTGGTACTGGCAGGCTCTAAAGATATAAATCCGATGTTAGTTCAGACATACTTACTCTACACCTTGTGCCAATTAAAGACAACACATGGTTTAGTGGGTAGGATTTATAGTAATGACTTCGTAAACACAAATGTTTTAAACAATTCAGTAAAACTTATGTGTAATAATTGTGACAATTCAATGTTCATTTGTAATACAAATTATTATGATAGACAACCGAAGAATATAATAAATAAATTGCAAGCATGTAGACTTATTCTAAAATTAAATTTAAAAAATGTCAGATTATGAAAAACAAAGCAGATTAAAGCATTTAAAAAATGCTTCTACCCAAACTAATTGTAATGAGTAATGGCTCATCATAGATAACAGCATCCTCACATTTTTTTTTTAAACTGATGAAGTCACACAACAGACACAAACGTCATTTTTTTTTCGTGCAGAGTGATATATATATATTGCTATGGCATCACATAGAAGCGTAAATTCAGTCGCATCCAATCTTCATTTTAAAATGTGTCAGAATGTGTGTGGAATTAGCTATAAGAAAAATTAATTATCATTTCATTTCATTTATTCAATTCAATAACAATTTACATTGTGTGCATTGCATTGTGTGTGTACATTGAGTCTGTTGCGTTGTGTCATTGTGTTTTGATTGTGTCATTGTGTTTGTGTGTGTTTGTGTTTGATTGTGTCATTGTGTTTGTGTTTGATTGTGTCATTGTGTTTGTGTGTGTTTGTGTTTGATTGTGTCATTGTGTTTGTGTGTGTTTGTGTTTGTTTGTGTCATTGTATCCATTTATTTAGAACCGCTTGAAAGAAGGGTAGACTATGTACGCTTAAATTAACATTTCATGAAAGACAAAACTGTAAATTTATGTAATATAGAAAATTTCAATCTTGTATCCTAAAATACTAGAAATAAAAATATACTTAAGAGGGGGGAACCTTAATCTTAGCATACACAGACAGAAAAGTTGAAGTTGTAGATGTAATAAATAAACTGTACCTATAAGGTAGAGAGCTTTGAAATTTGTTGTACAAAGGATATTAATACAGGTCCCCGTGTTGTTGTTATCCTAATGGTAAGAATTTTGATCATTTCATGAAAAACTTGGAAAAACTGCTGGAGCATTTATTTAATAGGAAATGCGTCATTTGTGGAGATTTTAATATTGACCTGGTCACAGAGAGCCATAAAACGAACTGAGTTCATGAGCCTGTTGACATGCTATAACTTTACTCATCTTTATTAATAGTCTTACTTTTATGCGCAATATTCCTGCATAGATAACATCTTGATTAACTTGCCTGAGGACTGTGTAGAGGGATGCGTAGTAGAGCACAATGGCTTGGCAGATGGACACGGGGCTCAACTGGGTGCATTCGCTATGGAAAATGTTATTAATAACTTTGATATTACAAAAAATAAGAGATTTGTTAATTATAAGAATTGTGTAAGTTTTGTACAACGAATAGGTACTTGAACTTATCTGGATTGTTATGTTACGAGAATCAACAGATTTTTGAAGACTTTTGGTAAGGTATTTCAGTACAGTTTAAGAAAACGTAAACAAAACATTAAATTGAGACATACATTTTAATTAAAGTGGGTCACAAGAGGTGTGAAAGCATTGAGTAAAATGAAACGACTATTATGCTCTAGTGGAAATAAACTTGACGTAAGTGTGTCTTAAACTACAAAAATAATTGGGTTTAAAATTATAGAAGGATAATTTCAAATGTCAAATAACTTAGTCAGTGAATGAAAAAAAGAATTGATCAATCAAGAAATTCAAGTAGGGATATAAATAAGAGTACAGAATTAAAGAAATGCGGGCGGTACTTCGTCATAAAATAAATAACCGAATTATAGATAACCCAGAGTATGTAGCTGACATTCTAGTAAAGCAATCCGATCACAAGTATATATATCATGCCGGGTAATGATGGTCAAGATGCTGTCATACATTTATCTTCAACAGAGCACGGAAATAGTGGAAAACGATACGGATATCTCACTTACTACACCTAATGAAATTTCAAAAATCGTTAATTAGTATACAAAATAAGAATTCTTGTGGCTATGATGAAATTCCAATAATTTTATCTGAGCCGCCCTCTACCTTTTATAATAAGTGCAATGTAGAAGACATTTTACCGGAACAAATAAAACTTGCTAAGTTCGTTCCAATTCCTAAAAAGGGCTCAAAAACTGATCCAGCAAATTATAGGCAAAGTTTTATAAGACCGCTTAAGCCAACGTAGCCCGCGAAATTCAAATTTTCTTACGTTTTTTGAAATTTGCAGGTCAGTATCAGGTTGAATGGTGATCTAAATATGATTCGCGACCGTATCAAATATGGCTTTACAGAATTATAATCATTAGAATCCGCAATACAACTCCTTAAGTTAGAATTGCCCTCAAACGTCATGATTTCATGAAATAGTCATTCAATAGGGTAATATGAACTTATAGAGATGTATTGCTGATTCTAATGATTATAATTCTGTAAAGCCATATTTGTTACGGTCGTGAATCATATTTTAATCAAAATACAACCTGACAGTGACCTGAAAATTACAAAAAACGTAAGAAAATTTGAATTTCGCGGGCTTCCCTGAAGGTTCCGCCTTAAGTAGACAGTAGACAGCATAATATAAATAAACTGATTCATCAAAGACAATTTGGATACCAGAAGAATGTTGGTAGAGGAGATGCTATTTATACGTTAGTAAATGATGCAATTAAGTAATAACATAAATTGTAAAATGAGGGTAGCTGGTATTTATTCGGATTTGAGCGCAGCTACTCATCACAAAAATGTAACACTATGCCTTACAACAATTTTCTTCATATCTTAAAAATAGAAAAATTATAGTCCAGCTTGATTCAATACAATCAAACGGGTAAACAAATAACTACAGATCATCTATGTTATATATTACAGCCGGTGTGCTTCAAGGATCAATTTTAGGCCCTGTATTATAAATATTTTTCACTAATATACTTCATAACTAAACTTTTACTTTAACGGATATACAACTTGTAGTCTTTGCGGATGATACAAATGCTATAGCTGCAGCTAACGACTTCCAACATCTTACTGTTAAGGTGAATGCAGCTCTAGAGGCCTTTCATTCTTGGTTTAATGCGAATATGCTAATAATAAATACGACTAAAACCAATATTATGTCATTTAGAACTATTGCGCGTAACAAGGACAAAATGGACATTGAATTAGAAAAAGTTAAAATTGAGCTTGTCTGGGAAGTCTAGTTTCTAGGAATTCATATTGATGAATTGTTAGCCGACGTTCGCACAGATATAAAAAAAATTGCAGCGTAATAAAAACGCGTACCGCTCTAGGAATGGAACCATCCACACATTAAATTATGAATTTAGTTTTTGTATTATGGCGGAGATAGCCTAACTAAAAATGGCTGGCCCGAGAAGATCACCTTGTTGGCTTCCGACTGCAGATTCTAAAACGTAGTCTGTATCACTGCCACATAAAACCATATAAGTATATCTGGGAACTCCTTTTTTACTTCAGCCAACAAAGTGTCCCTGTTTATGGAGTTCAAGGCTTAAATATTATTGTGAAAAATGTCCAGTATATTTCAAGATAATTACCATCGTGAAAAAAACCAGGGTTCACCAATTTTATTGGACAACTAATTGGAAGGTTTTTTTTTTTTTTGCGTGCTCTTCTTGTTCAAATAATAGCGATTGTTCGAACAAGAAGAGCATACGAAAGATTAAAAAAAATACACAGTACTTAGAAGAATGCTTACTTAGAAGGGGACATGGGTACACTTCCTCGGCGATTAGGTTTTAACGATATGATCGTTGCGTCCGCCAAGTTTACACGGTTTTTGCTCAAGCAAAAGCAGCAATCTGCATCTCTGCCAGCGCTGCTGACCCCAAATCGGTCGGGTTTTAGTTTATTTTGTTGTTTATTTTTTTTTGTTTTTCATTAAAGGTTGAGGGATCAACGGATGGCGGCGAGGCCTGTCCATCTAGACCGCCCGGCGATCCAGATTCCGATGATGATGGGGTTGACAATATGGAAGTGTCAGGTCAGTTCTTTTTAAGGAAGACTACTGAGTTTAACAAATGCATAGATGTGTGACTTCTACAGTTACCTGTCGAAGTCGGTAAATCCGATGATTTTTCTGTGAAACCTAAGATTTCTCCATTATTAATGGTAAAGGCCGATTATGTGAAACAGTTTTTTTTTTACTTCCACTAGCATTTACTCTGTAATTTTGGGTTTTCTCTCAGAGGAATATTGTTGAAGGTGATTTTAACAGCAGAACTGAGGACTTGTACCCCGCTTTCTAACCGAAAGCGACCGTCACGCCAGTTCGCGATCGTTTAGCTGTTCAAGCCATATATTTTGACCAAGATGTAAGGTTTGTGGAGTTAGGCCTTGTTGAGTTAGGCACACCGGGTGTCGATGGAGGGTGGACAACGCCCTCTTCCAGGCCCCCTAAATGGGTCCAGGGATGATGGACTTGGGTACGTCCGTCGCCCCCGATACATCAGGACTCGAGGCGGCGGAGCGTAATGTTCCACACGCGCCCCTTTTAGACGTCGCGGGGAGAGTCAAACACCTTACTCCCCCCGCTCGACCGGACGGGACCCGCAGAGGCGGGCCGGCACCAGTCGGGGGTTGCGGAAGATTCCTACGTTCCCGTGACCCCCGGCGCAGGTGTGAAATGGAACACCGGGGTGGTTTTTAGTCAGTAAGAGTCTGACAGACCCCTCCGCTCCCCCCAGGGCGGTGGACATCCATGAGGATTCTACAACTCGGGTCAAAAAAAAAAAAAAGTTGCTTGGCTGATTGGCTCTACATTAGATTTGATATTTTTTTAACAGTGAAAACTTTAAGTATGTGAGTCTTGGCAACCTACTTTACATGAAATGTTTATGGTGGGATATATTTTCTTTTAATAGGGTCATAAAGTTTTTTTGCATTAGCAATACAATACACATATGTACGAAAGGAATGATTTTGAAACGAACAACACTAATTGTTATTGTGACCTTCTCACACAATGTGGCAGATTTACTTATTACCAAATCTACTAAATTAGTAGTATTAAGTCATTTATAGTGTAGGTACATCTACATATTGCAACGTATTACTTGAGGAGGACACGCCGGGAGTCGAACGCCGGCGTGAGGTAGCTAAAAATCAAACACTCACGAAGCAAAAACACGTAAAATTGATTAATATAATAAAAACAATCCGAAAGGTAGAATAAAAGTAAATTAGGAAAAAATAAAAGAAGATTTTGTCGTTGGAATTTAAATAGTCAAAAATACTAAGAAAGAAAAATCACAACTCGAATTTGAGAGAAAAAACTTAAAAGATGTTACCGTACAGTATTTTAAATGTATTCTGACGAATTTAAATCCGATTGCAATCGTACGAAATTCATGTAGCTCTATAAAGTGTTGTACAAAAATAAGCAGAAGATTAAGGTTTTTCTTTACATAAATCGTTGAGATAACTTTTGAAATAGATTACAAGATCTAATGAATATGAAATAAAGAAATTACTTAAAAGATAGGATTCGTTGATTAAGATCTAAAGAATGTCTATCGTCGATCTCGTCTATAATAGTCGTCTAGTAGATCGTCTATAATGACGCTGAAGCGTTATAGCGCCAAACAAAAAATAAATGTAACACCTGATCTCCAAGAACCTGGACCTGTGTCGTCGACCCTGCTCAATAACGGTCCCGTGGCTCTCTACACGCTCGGACTTCAGCAGCCGGCAGACGATGGAAGAAGTAGGCGAATAATAATTAGCTGGGTAAGCCAAAGACCAAAAAAAGGTGGCCTTTCAATCTAAGGAAAAGGAAATCTTCTTAGATTAAAGAACAAGGCACAAGGTAAAAGAATATCGAACCAATGAAGGGATTACTCACCAAAAGAAAAAAAAAACGCTAAATTCCAGGGAACGTACAGTCGATAAATATATACGCTGAATATTCACATAACGTGGTTAAACTGGTGAAACGTGGTTAAAATCACACATTCGAAGAATGTTTTAATATTAAAAAGCAGAAATAAGATAATTTTCATTGAAAAATCCCAACGACAGGAATCAAAAAAACCTTCATTTTTTTTTCTTGACAAAATTGTTTAGAACAATTGTCAACTTTTGAAAATTAAAAAAAAAGAAAAATATAAAGCAAACAGGTTGACGTGTAAAAATAATTTAATCAATTTGTGACCAAAAAGTATGTAATTGCAAGGAATTATACTGCAATATGTATATATAAATAAAAATGAATCGCCGATATGTATGTACGCAGATAACTTACGAACGACTGCACTAAATTGGATAATTCTTTTTTTTTTGGGTTCTTTATTGTCAGGACAAGGTTTGTAGGTGGGGTAGGTAGGGTAGGTAGATAGGTATGTAGGTACGTTGGTAGATAGGTAGGTAGGTAGGTAGTGTAGGGTAGGTAGGTCGGGTAGGGTAGGTAGGCAGGGTAGGGTAGGTAGGTAGGTAGGGTAGGGTAGGTAGGCAGGGTAGGGTAGGCAGGTAGGTAGGTAAGGTAGTGCAGGGTAGGGTAGGTAGGGTAGGTGTTAGATACTTAGTGCTCCCTGTGTGAAGCCAGGCCGCGTAAAGCTAATAAACAATAAAGATATGGAAATAACCTGAAATGGACCTGCACCTGCCAAAAGTGGCTAAACCTTTCTTCATTCGGCTTGTCCGAAACTGACCTTCGTGAGTCACGACGTTCGTCTGTCAGTCGATCGTATTCTATTTTTATAGAAAGCGTAGATTTAGTGATGGGGTACCACATTTGTACAAAACCCAGAAAATTTGTTTACTTATAAATTGAAGTCATTTAGGTTCTTAGCAGACCTGCTGCTTTTACCATCGTTGAGTAGGGATTTATTCGCTTTTCGGAAGTTTGATACAAGCTGTAGAGGCAACAGCAGATGCAAACTAGCGTTTCTGCGTTCGGTCTCAATACCAAAATCACACGTTTATGCGTTTTTTAACGATGCTGAATTCTTTGGCGGAGAAATAAAGCGTTGTCACTGTACCAAGCTTCCAAAAAACGACTAAATCGCTAATCGCAGGTGCTAACAGTACCATGTCTGCTGAGAGTTGATTTTTCAGTTGAAATTTAGACAGTTTTTTACACAAAATCTGCCAAAGGTAAATATTTTCTTTGGATAAAAATCTTTTAACTGCAAATCAACCCTTATTTAAATTATTTGGTACAAACCTATGTAAAACGATGAGTCTCAATAAATAAGGTTAATTTTACTTATCTTCTTATGTTTCTGTGTAGGCAGAAACTAGAAGAGAAGCCGAATATTCGGTTACGGTTTCGGCTTCTTCTTGATGATGTCGCTGGCACGACTGTATTTCAGATCTTGTGGGCCCAAAACTTCGCCAGTTCCACGGCGCGGCGTTGCAAACTGTAGCAGGATATTCTTCCCCCTCCTGCTTACTATCTACCACCAAAGGAGCATCTTCCTGCAGCCACTTGAAAGTCTCTGAACCATCTCCGGACACACGTGGGAAGATGTAACTCTACCTCGACTGAAGGGCAGCTGGGTGTGGATGTTGAGCTATGTCGCAAACTATGCTCCACCTTCTATCCTGCTCTCCGTCTCCCAAAGCATGCAAAGTGACCTCGGTTTCGGCTGAAAATCGTGTTTCGGTCGGAAACTTATTATAATATTCCGGAGTAATAAATCAACTAGTCTATTCGATTGTCAATTTACTGGAATTGCCAATCAAATCAGAATAAGTTATTTCACATTATTATGAAACGTCAGAAGCTAGGTGCACTTAAATTGCAGGCAATCAAATTGTCTCATATATGTGGAGAACAGTTCTTTGGCGTTCAATCTAAGGCATGTATTAAATTCTAATTAAATACATGCCCTAGATTGAACGCCATCGAATCAATTCGATTGACAATCAAATTGTATGGTGTGAAATAGTGTTAGAACAAAGTCGCTTGTCTGTCCGTGTGACCGCTGTCGTCCGTGTGACGTTCTTCTAAAGTACACGATGGATGTTGATGCGGTTTTCACCATCATTTAGATAATTTATTCCTGAAGGTTTATGTGCATAAAACATTAATATTTAACTTAAATAAAGCATCGGCGAAAAAATATAATTTTGCGGTAGGTAAATTATTCTGATACAAACCAGTAAAAGTTGAGACCAAGCCTCGTTAGATCAGGTTTAAAATCAGGTGTCACCTTGGCACCACGCATCTTTTGTTAATGAAATCGCTTATGTTGCATTCTGGTAGCATCTGTATTTTTTATGCATTTTAAGGCAGGCCGTACACCGGAGCTACATTACACCACACATGAGATGACATGATACATGACTTAGGTTGCATCGCCACAATATGTGCAATAAGCAGATTGTAAAGTATGTCTGAGAATTGTGGCTCCGGGTTACGGCTAGGCTTTCGCGCAACGCGATATGAAAGCTGCTAGAGATGCGAAAGTGGGTTTATCGGCGTTTAGACTTGACCTTTTTTGACGCAGTAATGTGTTTGTATGACCAGGTGGGGGTGCCATTCTGGAAGCGGAGGCAAGCACAACCGCGAACGCTACGCATGCGGTGGCTACGACCGCTGGCGTACAGGACGCGGCTACGCAGTGCACCGGTGCGGGGTCAGCCGCCGTTACCAAACAGAATGCGACCGCGCAAGAGACGCAAGTGGCTGCTGCGGCCACTCAGGATGCGACCGCACACGCTGCGCAAGTGTTGGCTGCAGCCGCTACTGCACAGGAAAGGGCCGCGCACGCCACTGCCTCGGCGTTCGCCACTATCGCCGACATTATGACCGCTCACGCACGAAGCATGGCCGCGATATTCGCGGACATGGTGGTGGCCATCACTGGCGCTGAGAACAGGGGAGGACTCTCCGCGAGTGCGGATACTGCAACTGCTCAAGCACAGGGTACGAATGCGAACTCTTCGAAGGTGGCAGCAGTTTATAATATTATTGCGGTTTTTTGAGTTCACTACAATAACTAAAAACAATCCTTGCGACTTTAATATTTATTTAATAACCATCTCTTCGCCCGTGACTTTCTCCACGTGGACTTCATACTTTTCTCTTGGACCTTCAATACTTAGACAAACATTATTATTTACCTACTTATTATAGATTTGTATTCGAAACCGGTTTCATACATATATTCATGGTATTAGTTTGACAACTAAATTAAACTTAAATCACTGCCAATTTCGAAGCAGCCATATTTTCTATTAACAATTCTTTGCTTATAAAAATATTAACGTAGGTATGATCATTATGATTTACCGTACCACACTAGCCCCTAGGTTTTGAAAAATGAAAAAGTTTATTACTTAGGTTTGTATTAGTTCCGACCTAATACTTAAACCAACGAAATCAGATCTTTCATAGCGGTGTTTCTTCTCTTTTCACCCAGAAGACAAGGCCGATCTACCGCACGTGCTGGCTGTGGCCGCCGACGTACAGGACACGGCCGTGCGTGTCGGCCAAGCGGCGGTTGGGACTGCTGGCGCAGAGCACACGCTCGCGCACGCTGCGAAAGCTGCTGCTCACGCGCAGGGTACGAATGCAAACACGTCGGAGGCGGCAGCAGTTTGTAATATCATCGCAGGCCTCGACATATTTGACACTCGGAAATAAATCAAAACCGTAATACAGTACTTCCCGTTGACCTAGAATCATGAAATTTATCAAAAAGCAAGGTCTCACAGCACAAGTAGGTAAAGGTAAAAGTCCGAAAATCATTAATTTGTAGTTTTATCACATAAAAAATTTATAATGCGATTAAAAACTTTCAATTGCAGTTGGAGAACTGACCTTGACGTATATCGATAAAAGGTTTAAAAAAAAGTTTGTTCTTGGTATAAATTCATCCCAACTACGGAACCCTTCATTGTCCGTGGTCCGACACGCACTTGGCCGGTTTTTCATATATTATTTGAATCAGTTTAACGACGAAATAAAACTTTAATCACCGACAACTTAAAAGCAGCCAAATTTTCAATTAACAAATATTCTTTTACAAAAATATTAATATTACCGTAAATCTAGACCCCCTTTTTTTTGGTTCGGAAATTATCAATTAACTTCTCCCGCTCTGGGCAGA
The DNA here is from genome assembly GCA_916610205.1 of Griposia aprilina. NCBI lineage: Eukaryota > Metazoa > Arthropoda > Insecta > Lepidoptera > Noctuidae > Griposia > Griposia aprilina. The sequence continues at coordinate 2,361,630 of OU744300.1, read as the reverse complement.
GCGGAAGGGTGTGTCAGACATTTACTGACTAAAACCCAAACGTGTTCCTTCAATTGTCTGTGTGCCAGGGCAACGGTAACCCTTTCGGACAAGCCCGCGATCATGGCAGACATCGGTCCTAATGGACCCCGTCAATGATTGCTGACATCTCTTTGAGGCGCGCGTGGAAGACAACGCGCCGTCGACCCGGGATAAAACTAGCCCCTAAGTTTTGAAAAATAAAAAATGACGAACTTTATTATTTATTCAGATTTTTATTCATTTGAAGTTATTACACCAACTAAATCAGATCTTTCATAGCGGTGTTTCTTCTCTTTTCACCCAGAAGACACGGCAGCGCATCTACCGCACGTGCTGGCTGTGGCCGCCGACGCACAGGACACGGCCGTGCGTGTCAGATACGCGGCGGTTGCGACTGCTGGCGATCAGGACATGGCCGAGCACGCTTCGGACGCTGCTGCTCACACACGGGGTACGAATGCGCATTTTTCGGATGTAGCAGCAGTTTGTTATATTGTCGTGGGCTTTTGTTTTTATATGAAAAAATGCTGTAGTATCTTATGACGTAGCGTTCTTTTTTAAGGTGCCGTACGTCCGAACGAAAATAAGGTACCCTTGTGGAAGTGGTTCCCAACCTTTTACCATGAGCTCTCTCTCACTTTGAATTAAAATCGCCCCCCTTGTCTATTAGGACAAAACTATAAGGAGCTGATAACGGCGCCAAATCTGCGTTATGATAAAACTCGATTAATTAGTTACATACAGGTCACTGTTACCTCGGGGTTTTTGGCATCCAGATATTGTTTTCTAAAACCAAGAACAGTTTCTTTCATAAATATATAGCTTATTTTTGGAGGCGTCGTGCCCCCCGTGGTTCACTCTACGTCCCCCAAGTGGGGCGCACCAAGAACCCATGCCTTATAGGATCACCCGTGTGTCTATCTGTTCGTCTGTCATAGCCAACTTGCTTCGAATCTACTGAACCAATTCAGTTAAAATTTGATTCACATATGAATTTCTGTGATCCAACCACGGATGTGTAACGTAAATAAATGAATATTGAATATGGGGGTCGCTTTTGGGAGGCAAATTGAAAATTAAAAACAAGGTTTGCAAACTGTACCGTGTGACATATCAAATGAAAGGGTTTCTTGTGAAGGTTACAAATATATATTTTTAATTTAATAAAATATGTGAAACTTTACCACCTTATCTGAGCCATTTTTAACCGTTCTGGGTGAACCGATTTGCATGATTCTTTTTTTATTTGATAGGTGGTGCTTCACATGTGGTCCCATTTAAATTTGATCTAGGTCTGACCAGTACTTTTTGAGTTATCCTTAATACTGCAGATTTTTTCCACTTAGTTTATATGGATGATGTGTTAATAATTTCCTGTCACTGTTATTTACACACCAAGTAGTGGTATACGAATTTGTGTGGGGTAGGTACCGCAACTAAAAAGTGAAAAATAAAAACTTTTTTACAAAAAAACAACCGACTTCCAAAAAAAACAGTAAAAGACGTGAAAAATAACTTTAATTTCGGAAGTCGGTGGCCAAACACGAAAATACAAAACCAAAGGCACCGACTTCCGAAATTAAAGTTATTTTTCACGTCTTTTAGTGTTTTTTTTGGAAGTCGGTTGTTTTTCTGTAAAAAAAGTTTTTTTTAAAATGCTGACAATATTTCTTTACTCATATATTACAGAAAAACCTATAAGAAGATTATGTTCTTAAAATAACATGGTAAATCTCTCAGTATTGTGCGGACAAACTTCCATTTGCAGTTGGAATGTATGGGAGAACATGTTTTTCAACACACGTTTTAAAATGTTGAGATTTTTTTGGGACAAGAAAAATGGTAGATAACATATTCATTGTACGGAACCCTCACCATGCGAGTTCCACTAGCACTTGTTCAGTTTCATATATTCATGGAAACAGTTTATCATTTATATTAAACTTAGATCACCGACACCTTCGAGGCGGCCATTTTTTCCATTAACAAATCTTTGTTTACAAAAATATTAACGTTACCAGAAAGCACTTCCAGATCATTATGATTTACCGTACCAGAGTAGCCCCTAGGTTTTGAAAAATGACATACTTTATTATTCACTTCGATTTGTATTCGTTCCGACTTAATAAGCCAACTAAATCAGATCTTTCATAGCGGTGTTTCTCCTGTTTTCACCCAGAAGACAAGGCCGCGCATCTACCGCACGTGCTGGCTGTGGTCGCCGACGCACAGGACACGGCCGTGCGTGTCAGATATGCGGCGGTTGCGACTGCTGGCGCTCAGGACATGGCCGAGCACGCTACGAACGCTGATGCTCAGGCACAGGGTAAGAATGCAAAAATGTCGGAGGCGGCAGCAGTTGGTAATATCATCGCAGGCTTTGAGTCCTTTACAAACAGTCTTATAAATCTATATACATTTACACTTTGTTTTAATTGCTTGAACGTATTACGAAGAAGTGTTCATTTTTATGGAGCAGTGTTGGCCCAGAGGTAACGGCTCCGACTTAGGAGATGTAGGTCGTGGGATCGAAACCAGGTAGGCGCTTTACTTTGTGTCAATAATTTTATCACCGCTGCTCTCAAAACGAAGAAGGAAAACATCGTTAGGAAACCGGTGGCATGTATGTACTAGAACCAAAAATCCAAAGAATTGTGACATCTACCAACGCGCACTGGGTCGAGTGGTGGATTACGGCCCACTCCCTCTCGAAGAGAGGAGGCCTGTGTCCCAGCAGTGGGAACATCATAGGCTTATGCTATAATGCTATGTTCATTTTTAGGGTTCTGTTCAGTTTACCTTAAAGGGAAAGAACGGAACCCTTATACATAGGATCACTTTGCTTGGAGGTATGAAGATGAAATTGATAGCAAATACGTAGGTCTACGGACCCTTGGAGCTCATTAAATTAAATCCAGCTTCTAATTCAACGCAATAAAAAATACGGCCATTTATACGAAATAATATTTTGATACTCGCAAATAAATCAAAACCTATTATAGAGTACTTCCCGTTGACCTAGAATCATGAAATTTACCAAGAAGCAAGGTCTCACAGCACAAGTAAAGGAAAATGTCCGAAAATCGTTCATTTGTGGTTTAATCACATAAACAAATTACATTGCGATTACAAACTTACATTTGCTGTTGAAAAATTGACCGTGACGTACGTCGATAAATTTAAAAAAAAGATTGTTCTTGGGATAAATTCATCCCAACTACGGAACCCTTCATTGTCCGTGGTCCGACACGCACTTGGCCGGTTTTTCATATATTATTTGAATCAGTTTAACGACGAAATTAAACTTAAATCACCGACAACTTAAAAGCAGCCAAATTTTCAATTAACAAATCTTCTTTTACAAAAATATTAATATTACCGTAAAACTAAACCCCCTTTTTTTGGGTGGGAAATCATCAAATTACTTCATCTGCTCTGGGCAGAGTGGGAGGGTGTCTCAGATTTTTACTGACTAAAACTCACCCGTGTTCCTTCAGTTGCCTGCGTGGCAGGGCAACGGTAACTCTTTCGGACAAACCCGCTACCCCAGCAAGCATCGGTCCTAACGGACCCCGTCAATATGTGCTGACATCTCATTGAGGCGCCCGTGGAAGACATCGCGCCGTCGACCCGGGATATAACTAGCCCCTAAGTTTTGAAAAATGAAAAATGACGAACTTTATTATTTATTCAGATATTATTATTCATTTGAAGTTATTACACCAACTAAATCAGATCTTTCATAGCGGTGTTTCTTCTCTTTTCACCCAGAAGACACGGCAGTGCATCTACCGCACGTGCTGGCTGTGGCCGCCGACGCACAGGACACGGCCGTGCGTGTCAGATACGCGGCGGTTGCGACTGCTGGCGATCAGGACATGGCCGAGCACGCTACGAACGTTGATGCTCAGGCACACGGTACGAATGCAAAAACGTCGGAGGCGGCAGCAGTTGGTAATATCATCGCAGGCTTTGAGTCCTTTACAAACAGTCTTATAAATCTATATACATTTATATTTTGTTTTAATTGCTTGAGCGTATTACGAAGAAGCGTTCATTTTTATGGAGCAGTATTGGCCCAGCGGTAACGGCTCCGACTTACGAGATGTAGGTCGTGGGGTCGAACGCAGGCAGGCGCTTTACTTTGTGTAAATAATTTTATCACCGCTACTCTCAAAACGATGAAGGAAAGCATCGTTAGGAAACCGGTGGCATTTATGTAGTAGAACCAAAAATCCAAAGAATTGTGACATCTACCAATGCGCACTGGGTCGCGGGGTGGATTACGGCCCACTCCCTTTCGAAGACAGGAGGCCTATGTCCCAGCAGTGGGAACATCATAGGCTTATGCTATAATGCTATGTTCATTTTTAGCGTTCCGTACTTCAAAAGGAAAAAATGGAACCCTTATACATAGGATCACTTCGCGTGGAGGTATAAAGATGAAATTAATATCAAATACGTAGCGTAGGCCTACGGACCCTTGGAGCTCATACAAAAAAAATCAAGCTTCTAACTCAAGGCAATAAAACATATGGCCATTTTTGTGACATATTTTGATACTCGCAAATAAATCAAAACAATATAGAGTACTTTCCGTTGACCTAGAATAATGAAATTTTGCAAGAAGCAAGGTCTCACAGCACAAGTAAAGGAAAAAGTCCGAAAATTGTTAATTTGTAGTTTAATCACATAAAAAAATTACATTGCGATTACAAACTTACATTTGCAGTTGAAGAATTGACCGTGACGTAAATCGTTTTTTTTTTTTAAAGTTTGTTCTTGGTATAAATTCATCCCAACTACGGACGGAACCCTTCATTGTCCGTGGTCTGACACGTAGTTGGCTGGTTTTTCATATATTATTTGAATCAGCTTAGCGACTAAATTAAACTTAAAATCACCGACAACTTCGAAGCAGCCATAATTTCCATTAACAAATCTTTGTTTAAAAAAATATTAACGTTACCGGAAAGCACTTCCAGATCATTATTATTTACCTTACCTGACTAGCCCCTAGGTTTTGAAAAATTACAAACTTTATTACTTCCTTACATTTGTATTCGTTCCGTATTAATAAACCAACGAAATCAGATCTTTCATTTATGTGTTTCTCCTCTTTTCACCCAGAAGACACGGCCGCGCATTCTTCGGACACAGCTGTGTCCACTCGCAAATATCGCAAAACCACGCGTTACAAGTCCACGTTGCCTACGCAGGGAAAGTTTAAGGTAAGTCATTAAGTGTCTCACAGCAAACGTACCGAAGTAGGTATTTTATTTATATTAAAATGAGATTTTAAAGGACAGGTATTTATTGACACGTAAATATTTAAATAAAATAATGATTTATTTCTCACCACAATAATAATAAGTACATTTGAACAGTAATACAGTGAGAAATAAATCATTATCTTATTTAAATATTTACGTGTCAATGTACATTTTCAAATTAAGATGAACAATACATAATTGTTTTAATTATACTGTGGGAGACTGGTGCCTAAGGTAGGCGTATGGCCTGTATTTCAGGACACCAGGTCTCCGCCCCTTTGGAAGCAGTTAAATTTAAATCAGATTATGCGCTCGTTTACAAATGCGGCAAGTTATATAAATCTATATTATTTCTAAAATTGGTCTGTCTTAAGTTTTATTTATGGCTAAATTTCTAATTTGTTTTTGTTTATAATTCTAGTCTAAACGACCAACAGACAACGCAGACGAGGATAATACATCGACAGCGTTTCACGATTCAGATGCTGATGATAACGGAAGAAGGGTAGAAGAAGAAAAACATTTATTCAACATGGACATAACACAACAGCAACAATTACAAGTAAAAGGAAAAAAAATAAGAGACGGCCGAAGAAGAAAAAGTGATCCTGATAGAATGCCAGTATCAGGTCAGTTCTTTTTAACCCGACTTCGTAAACTGAAGGTTAATGAGTTCATTACTCTTAAGCTGTAGGATCTTTTGGCACCTGAATGATGTTGAAAGGGGGACGTTGATGGTAAACATTTGTAAAATTGACACAGAAATTGTACAAAACAAGATCGTGGCTTTAGTTCCAGTTTTAGCCGCGAACCAAAATAACTTTTTAGCGTTGCACGTTGTATGTATATACGTATGTTGGTAACTATGTTTGAATATTAGACATAATATCTTTGAAAGCTACGGTACTGAGAAGTCAACACAGATCAAAACTTTTTATCAAATGAAAAAAAACAACCGATTTCCAAAAAAAATAAAAAAGAATCCCGTAAATCGGCCAAGAAATCAAAGAAATTGCTGTAGGTGTGTACAGCAATTTGTATGATTTCTTGGCCAATTTCCTCCTTTTTTTGAAGTCAGTTAATAATAGCTTACCTACACTTTTCCGGCCTGTTATATGAGAATTCCCAAAAATCAATGGGCAAAAATACGGGTCGATAGAAAAAAAACCTTATGTGGGATAAAAGGGCAACAATTGTAGATAACAATTTATATGAAATTACTGTCTATAAAAATGATTCCCATAATCGGCTATGTATTTTATTATTGTTAATAACTAGCTTTACCGGGCCTGGCTTCGCACAGGTAGCACTAAGTATCTAACACCTACCCTATCTACCTCCCCTACTTACCTACCCTACCTGCCTACCTAGCCTACCTGTCTAGCCTACCTGCCTCCTCTACCTACCTACCCTGCCTACCTACCTAGCCTACCTGCCTACGCTACCTGCCTCCCCTACCTACCTACCCTACCTACCTACCCTACCCACCTACCTACCCTACCCACCTACCTACCCTACCTACCAACCCTACCTACCTATCCTACCTACCTACCTTACCTACCTACCCTACCCACCTACCTACCCTACCTACCAACCCTACCTACCTATCCTACCTACCTACCTTACCTACCTACCCTACGTACCTCAAATTTTTGCCTTCGGGTATTTCCATATTTTTTTTTTTTTTAAACCATCCCTGTGTTTATCCTTGTGTTTGAGGTGAACGAAAAAAAAAACAAATCGGTCAAGCCGTTTCTGACTTTTAGCGAGACTAATGAACAGTAATTCATTTTTATATATATAGATAATAGGTAATAATTTTCTTGGTTACTTCATGTAAATAAAGTTAGCAGTATTTTTGTAGGTACCGTCAAACGGGGTGAATAGGAATGCAGGTGTGAATCGAGACGAAACTTTAAAAGGGATTTTAACATTTAAATAATATAGTTTGTTGCCAACAAGGGCACTTAATCTTTAGTTATAATATAGTAAACACATTAGAGTCCTTTTTGTATAACATATTAAAACAACATAATCCATACAAATATACTTACATTAGAAATGCGAAAGTAACTCCGTCTGTCCGTTGACTTCCAAACGTAGTTCTCTATGTAGTCTGTGGCCTTAACGTCTGAATGAACTTGGATGAAAAGCCAATTACTAAAATTGGTGCCTTTATTTTTTCGGCAGCCATTGTCGATACGTAAAGATGAAAATCGGCCCAAGGTGAGTTTTAAATCAGTTTATGCATGCTGATTTTTGAGATCGGATTTCGTGGCGAAATCAGAAATTATGGGTAGTGGACCAAAAGTGGTCAAAGGAACTATGACTTCGATTTTGGAGTAAAATAACTACCTTTTTTATAAAATAGCTTCTGCCTGAGCCAGGAATCGAACCCAAACCCTTTTAACCGACTTCACAAAAAGGAGGACGTTCTCAATTCGTCTGTATGTTTATTTTTTATTTTTATGTGTGTTAGCTCAGAACTTTTTTCTGGGTGAACCGATTTGGATGATTCCTTTTTTATTTGATAGCTGGTGCTTCACATGTGGTTCCATATTATTGATCATGGTCTGACTAGTAGTTTTTGAGTTATCCTTAATACTGCATATTTTTTCCACTTAGTTTATTTGGATGATGTGTTAATAATTTCCTGTCACTGTTATTTACACACCAAGTAGTGGTCATGAGCTTTTGGCACAGGCTAGACACACCTGTGTTAGGACATAGAAAACTTTTTATCCCGGGCCGGTAGTACATTCCCGTGGGGTAATTTCCGAGCACCACGCCGGCGAAGCCGCGGATAAAAGCCAGTAATTGTTTTTTTTTGTTTGCTTGTATCGTCATCATTTCAGGTAAAAAGCAATCCACTGCTGGACTTATGCCTCCCCAAGCGTCGCCACATCGACCGGCCGTGTGCTTCTCACATCCAGCGGATTCCCGCGGCGTTCACAAGGTCATCGGTCCACCTTATGGGAGGCCTTCCAACACTACGCCTTCCTACGCGGCCGCCACACCAGAACGGTTGGCCGATGGGGCCGAAACCCATCGGCCATCCGTTCTCCGAGCAAAGTGCCCTAATATTTAATTTTGGCAATTGTTCCGGCTATGTTGGTTATCTTTGTTCTCCTGCGGATCGATTCATTTCTTATTCGATCACGCAGGGAAACTTTAATAGCTCCTGCCACTATACTCTGCTAGCTTGTATAAGTATTTGTTCTGAAGAATAGGTAGGTACAGTTATTCACTTCGTCAAGATTTAGCACCATCTTCAAATGATTTTGAATGAGAAATTTGATTATTTATGTCAAACTACATTGCTTTATGAAACGGGATACCCATTGTAATTTCAGACCATAATAAATCTTTCAGATTTACGATACTCGTAAATCAAGAGTTTTTAGCCAAATCCCACAGTGCTCCAATATCAACAAAAGTGTTTATTTGACCAGGTGGGGGCATAACACTTGCAGCGGTGGCTGGGATGACTGCGACCGCTGGCACGGGTACGGCGGCGGCGGCTGTGTCCACTAGCTCACAGGACACGGGTGCGGTGGCAGCATCCTGTAACGCACAGTACACGGACGCGGTGGCAGCATCCTCAAGCGCACAGGAAACGGACTTGGCGGCTGCGTCCTCTGGCCCCCAGCGCAAAATTGCACAATTCACACACTCATCGGCGGCTACGTCCTCTGGCGCACACGGCACGGACAAGGTGGCTGAGTCCTCTAGCAGACAGGATATGAACGTGATGGCAGCGTCCTCTAGCACACAAGAAATGGACTCAGTGGCTGTGTTCTCCGGCCCGAAGCGCAAAATTGCGCGATTCACACACTTATCAGTGGCTACGCACTCTGGCGTACACTGCACGGATGAGGTCGCTGAGTCCATTGGCGCACAGAAAACGGACTCGATGGCTGCGTCCTCTAATGTACAGAGCATGGGCACACAGGGGCTGGCTGCGGTGGCTGCGTCAGCCACACACACCTTGGACACGACGTCTGCATCCTCTAGCGTACAGTGCAAAGCTGTGCTATCCATACCCTCATCGGACTCGACGCCTACATCCTCTGACGCAAAGCGCAGAACTGCGCAATCCAAACACTCTTTGGATGCGGTGGCTGCGTACTCTGGCGCACTAAACACTGACGTAGTGGCTGCGTCGTCTAGTGCACAAACACCCCTATGTTTCCTTCCGGGATTAAAAACTGCGTGCTGCAGCGAGAACAAAAATGAACATACATCTAAGGCAAGTCTACGACTATGTTGTCTTTCCGCGGGTCACTATTCCACAGCGGTGTCTTTTACCCGACTACAGAAAAGTTTAAGAGTTTTCCAGTCTTTTTATTAACCGACTTCATAAAAAGGAGAAGGTTACGCATTCAGCTAGTTTTTTTTTCTTTTATATTAATAATGATCATCGTTTATTCATAAAAGGGCATTTACGGCATTATTACAATAAATAACTTAACAATTAAAATAGAGCACACTGAACCTGTGCTTCTGGCTAGAAAGTCCATAAATACTTAATAAATAATAATATCTACTTATTTTAGGTGCGCCACCCCATGAAGTCGATCGGATCACAGCTGTAGGTACAGGATCGAATTTTAGATTTGATTCAGGGCCACAAAGAATTATGTGATTAATTTTGAATCAGCAAATACCCGCAATTGTTGTAAAACATATTAGTTTGCGCACTCCTCTTTTTATTAGACTTTCAAGATGTTTTCTAAAAGAGAATCATCCATTATTACGCCAAGGTTGACCAGCTGCATCTTGAAAACCGAGACGAAACTACACGATGCACAATTTTTTTACCACTCTCTTCGGTTACTAGTGCGGCAGGATTTAAACAAATTGAATAAAATATTTCCTGTAATAGGATTACCAACGCTTAGTTCAAAAACAACTGACTTCAAAATAACCATGAATTCCATGTATTTGCTTAAAGACAAACAACAACAACATCAATTTTTCTCTTTTGTTTTGTGGTTTTATTGGAGTCAGTTGTTTTTTTTTTTGTAAACAGTTTTTTTTCACTTTTTAGTTGTAGTAATGATGAATAATTTTATTTCTGTAAGTATAGGTTTGTACAACACTTTTAAACTACAATCATATTTTAAAAACTAGATGAGTTCGGTGTTTTCTATCTGGCTATTCTGAGAAGAAAGACTGAAAAAATCTCAAGAGATCACGGTCTCTTTTAAAGTCCAGACATAATCTTGGTCAGATCATTTTAGGGAAGAACCATATAGGTTTGAGTAGACCTATTGGAGCGCGCATTTGTCAGTAATAGTGTAACTCTACTCAAAACATAAGCGGTCTTATTAAAACACAAGGTTTTTCTTTGGACATGGTTTTTATACCATCGAGCCTGTTTTTGAAATAAGAATATAACAGAAATTGAAATACAGTTCCTTTTACAAAACTGACAACTTATTCCGGTCTTAGGTTGTCAATTTTGTATTAAGAACTGTAATAAAATTCAAAACATAAAAATAAAATTGGAAAATCCAAAAGTGCACGCCTCATAATGTCATTCAATTCTATATCTATATATAATATAAAAATGAAAATGAATCCCTATTTCCCTTGGTCACGCCATCACGCGTGATTGGCTGGACCGATTTAATTTTTTTTTTTTTGTTGTTTTGTACGTTATTGTCAGGAAAAGGATCTTATGAAATAAAAAAATAAGGAAGTTGAGCGGAACGTTACAAAATTTAAGAAAACTTAACGCCAATATTAATTTTACATAACTGTCAGTTGTTTGAAATTGCTGTCAGCGATTCACAGAATGCGCGCTGCAAATATCGTTTAACACAGATGGGTCGGTTGATAAATGAGTCGATAGTTTTAGTTTTAGTCAATAGTCAAAACTAAAACTAAACGACATATGACATTCATAGTTAAGACAGGACAACGTCAGTCGGGTCAGCTTGTAAAATATACAATGAACGAAATGTCCAGTCGTATTTTTAAATTACTAATTACAATTAAACTACATTGAATTAGACAGTGATTTTCGAAAAGACTTAGCTTTCGATAACATTGAAGCGTTTAAAAAAATGAACTGGATTTGTTAAGTTTTCGAAGACTCGGGAGTTATCGTGACCACGCCAGGATCCATAGTCCACATTTTTTTAAACAGTTTTTTCATTATTTTAAATAGCAAAATGTCTTTTGAAAATAACATGAGTGTTGAAACTAGTGTTTTTTTTCTTGACGTAAATAGACATTTTTAGCTCTTGGTCTTTGTAAGGCGAGAGTAGAGTGCTACCTCACGAGTCACGCGCTTCGCATATGAGGCGTGCAAAATTGGCTCGATGATTTAGGCTCGGGCTAAAGTTAGATCGTGTTTTGTAATAAGACGGAGCTCAACGACTCGACGAATAATACCAATGAATTGACATTGATAATCTGGCAGTTTGAGCACTGTCATTATCATTAAAAATAGGTAGATATAAGTAGGTACCCTGCACAAATTCGGTATCAGTACTTGCTATGTGCGCCTAGCTTCTGACGTTTCTTATGTGCCCATGTAGGTTTATTTATGTGAAATAAAATATTTTGATATATCAAAACCTTTAGTGTACCTACACTTCCCGTTGACCTATACTCGAAAGGTTTAGGTAGTTAAATAAAGGTAAACAAAAAAAAACACGTGACTCATAGATGTTAAACCTTTTATTTCAAATATTAAAATCATATTATTTTGAGTCCCATAATAATAGGCTCTATTCTGAATCTGAATTTGAGGAACTATCTGTCACATTAATAATAAAGCGTTCAGTGGTATCATCAATTATTATGTCTAGGTAATTTAAACATTTTCTATTCTTCTTTTATTACATGACCCTCGCAACTTTTCCAATTCTCAGCAGTCACATTAGCTAAAGCCTCTGGCAAAAGAATGTTAGGTCAGACATTTTAAAAGTTTTATTTTTCTCGGCTACAAACCCTTTAACTTGAGCCCATATTAACTCAATTGAATTGCGCTCACAGCGGTGGTATGGTGGCAGCCGCAATATAGTGACACCATATAATTTTTTTTCTAATTCATCCACAACTTATAAGACATCTGGTTAACCGACTAAACGTAATACCTGCTACTTCAGTTGCCATACTACGTCATTGGTGTACTCTTCAATTTAGCAACGTTATCTAATTCGTTGTATTTTCTAAAAGGTTTAGAGAACTTGTCTTTTTGGGCTCTTTACAATAGACAGATTCCAAAATATTATACTATTTTATAAATCTAACAAAAAAATGGTGCTCAAGCAATTACATGTACGAAGAGTTTAGTTTACGAATAAATGATAAAGTTTAACCTACATCAATAAAAGAGGAAACTATCGTATAAATCGCAAATAACTTTAATTTTGTTGTAACGTATTTTTAAACAAGAAAGTGTCAACTATATAAAACCCTTTTTACGATTTCTTTACCTTTATTTAACTACCTAAACCTTTCGAGTATAGTTATTAAATAAAGCCTTTCTTACAGCTCAAGTAAAGGAAAACGGCCAAATTGAATATTTATATTTTGATATTGAATATTATAACATTATCAATGTATATGACGTGCATTAATAGTTATTTATGATACTAGTGCGGTAAGTTGGGTTTTACAAACGAGTTGACGAATGTAAGCCCGAGACCAAGTCGAGGGCTTACCATAGTCAAGAGTTTGTAAATACCAATTTCCGCACGTGTGTCATACAATTTTTTTCAACACATTTGCGAGAAAACAGTACATTATTAATATCAGATTCCTCGCTTGAACTCATTTATTATTACTTTGTTTATAAATATCAGTCGGAAAGTCACAACAATCTTTGACGTTTCTAATATGAAAATGGCGCGAATTGCAAATGGCGCCACGTGCGCGTGGTGAAATTTAGGACTATATATTTCGTCTCATTTTCTGTTTAGTATTAAAGTGAGACAAACGTATTGAGCAAAAGCGCTTCCAAGGAGGTTCGATTATACAGCTTATTTATTTATTCTCGTTATGTGTAACTCCTTGGTGGAATTCTTATATATTTTTTATGGAAATTAAAAATAAACCGTAAAGGTGCACGGCGCTATACAACGGAGTATATGGTAAAACATGTACTTAGGTGTGAGTACCTATTTTACCGCACGTTCCATTGTATGGTGCATAATTTTTAACTTTCGAACAATGTATACAGGCATCGTAAATGCATTTTTTGAGCAAATGTGTTAAAAAAAATATTATTGAAGCAAATAATATTATTGAACAATATCTCGCTGAATGCATATCCGCTACCTTTTATTGAAGTCAGTTAAATAAGCTTTAGATAGTTGTTATTATTACATAGGAACTGACCCGCTACGTGATCTTCCCCATCCTTAACACTCCCACTATTCCGCCAGTCCTGTAATAATGTATCGGCGATTTTTTGTCGGAAACTCCGGGTTTCTCATTCTGTGGTTTTCAAAAACAAACTAATCACATAAAACTTATATACAGCAAATAGAAACAAAAAAAAAACTAAATAAAATAATTAAAATAAGCCGTGGCAGGTAAGAGATGACCACTTTCAACTGACGGCGCCCGTTCACAAACATGAGGCATGGGTCAGCACCATTCAGCATAACCATTTTGAAGAGAGTTAAATGATCCAACACACACGCCACCACCAGCGAGACATTTGAGTGAGCATGACATACTATCAGCCGTCAGGGCACATCCAATTCAATGAAAGACATATTACCCGGTAAATGGTAGCTCTATAGTACATAGTACTCACACATGTGCTGTGCAGTTATATAATACAAAGGAGATTGAGTTTATACAATGCAAATATAGTCTTACAATCTTCAGCAGCTCCAACAGTATTCAAGTATTTTTTCAAGTTAGTTATGTCCGTTTCAACCGCGCGGCCTACTCATAAAATTTGATGAAACTTTGCCAGGAATTAGTGGTAATTTGTTACTATACACACCTCTTTTCCTGAATTTGTTGCAAAAAAACGAAGACGCTACGACCAAAAATAGTTGGCCGCTAGAACCGCCACTTGCCGTAGTCACCGCCTGTTATTACACAGAAACTAAATAATGTAGATAGGTAAATGATACATAAAAAGAAAGGTCTTAATTTGTTGTATTTGTTACAAAAATAAAAAACCTCAAAACGTATATAAACAAAAAGTTATGCTATATTTAGTTATAGGTTATGGGTAAATAGGTATCTCACCCTAAATATCAAATTAATAGAGGCTTATGTGTATGGTCAATTAGTTGCCAATTTGTTGCAGCGAATAAATAAGAAAAATACCAGAAAAATGGTTCAATAATTTGTTAAGAGTCGATTTTAGTTGGTCGCTCAGACGGCAATGTGCCTAAAATACAATGGCGTTTATTTCGTTATTAAAAGTAGGTTCACGCTTAGGTATAGTACTAATTGACAGGTAACGTAACCTAGTTTGGATAAATGTGGCGAAAATAAAGGTAAAATTCATATTTTAGGAGATATTCACTGAAATATAATAGTATGAAACTGTATTAGAGTAGGGTGATGATTACAAAGTACGAAGGCATGTCTTTAAAATATAATAGATAGAAAGGTATCCTATTTACTTAAGGTATCTATATTAGTTTAAACTAGCTACCTATACTTATATCTATACTAATCAATTTATCAACCTAATTTTTGTATCTTTTGTTTGCTTATATTTTACGGAAATTCAACACATATTTTTAGTTCAACATTTTTTTACAGTTCTTTGGACTATGAAGTCGTAATGTAGTTTTAACACCTATTGATTCTGTATGGTTTCAGCTACACACACACATTTTTATTAAGGTATAGGTTCAGTAGTTTTCAAGTTATTACGCTTTATGTTGGAAATGACCGGTGCGCACGCGCGGTCAAAGGTCAAAACGCGCAGCTGGACGTGTCGCAGGCCGACGGGCGCGTGACGTGGACGTATCAGCGGCTAAAATTATGTATTAAAATTGTAATCTGTTTGAAAAAATATGCGGTTCGTTTGCGGCCTTATATAATATTTCTATTGTTCTTAATTCTTTAAAGTATTTTTTGATGAAAGTTTCGTTTCATTGACTTTCCGAAGATAAAGCTCGGGAAAAAAAGCAAATTCAGTCTTATTTATTTATGCAATGAGAAAAATATTTTTCGTTCTTTTATTTTATTTCTTCAAAAGTGTATTGAAAAACGTCGTTTGATACACGTGGACATTTGTTTTTGCAGTTCTCGGTTCCTTAGCACCCTCGCTTACAGCTCGTGTGTGTATTCATAAATTGGCTAGCTTTACATACGCCTTAAGAGAACTAAAAAAGGCAACCGACCTCAAAACAGCTCTTTCAGCCTACTACGCATACGCATATTCGTGGCTAAACTATGGAATTATATTGTGGGGAAATAGTCTAGATATAGAGCGACTATTTATTTTACAAAAAAAATGCGTTCGAATCCTAGTAAATATAGAACGTACGGAAAGTTGCAAAAAATACTTTATAGAACATAAAATTCTTACGCTAACAGGTATTTATATCCTAGAAGCTAGTAAATTTGTGAGAAAATACTACCCATCGTTTTTTCCGCTAGCAAAACAGCAACGCCCACAGCAACGCAGTCTTAGAAACCGATATCTAAACGAATTAGCGGTACCAACTTCAAGACTAGCTATGTTTCGTTCTGGGCCTCTGGCCATGTGCGTTAAAATCTATAATAAACTCCCGAATTCAGTTAAGGATACAGAGTATGACAACAAATTCAAAAATGACCTACAAAACTACTTAAACTTAAAATCATATTATAGCCTAAAAGAATTTTTAACTGAGAAATAAATAAATTACTATCAACTCGAACACATTACACATACATAACTAGGTACTCTATAAGACATCAGTCAGAAAATGATAATTTATTTATTTAGTTTATAAGAATGACATAATGTATAATAATAATTAATAATTTTTAAATTAATCTATATCAACAAATTGTATAAATAATGAATAATGATAGCATGTTAAATTAATTAAAACCTGTCGCCTGTACATTGCTGTGCCCTAGCAGGGTTCATTGTTTGGAACTATCATAATGTAACAACCTGTAAACAACATGAAATGCAATAAATGAATATGAATATGAATATTCCGCCTCGAATGCAGTAAAAAAAAATCTTCACTTGTATCAAAATGTACTATTTAACAATAGTTTGGAAACAAAAGAGATCCTTTTTCTGGAATCGTTCCCATCATAAAACACCTGCGGAAAGTCAATGAAACGAAACTTTCATCACAAAATACTTTAAAAAATTAAGAAAAATAGAAATATTTTATATAAGGCCGCATACGAACCGCATATTTTTTTAAACAGAGTGCAATAATAATACATAATTATAATAAGCAAATAAAAGATACAAAAATTAGGTTGATAAATTGTTTAGTATAGATGTAAGTATAGGTAGCTAGTTTAAACTAATATAGATACCTTATTTAAATGGGATACCTTTCTATCTATTATATTTTAAAGACATGCCTTCGTACTTTTATAATCATGGTCACCCTACTATAATACAGTTTCATACTACTATATTTCAGTGAATATCTCCTAAAATATGCATTTCACCGTTATTTTCGTCATATTTATCCAAACTAGGTTACGTTACTTGTCAATTAGTACTATACCTAAGCTTGAACCTACTTTTAATAACGAAATAAACGCCATT
This sequence comes from Griposia aprilina, assembly GCA_916610205.1. Taxonomy (NCBI): domain Eukaryota; kingdom Metazoa; phylum Arthropoda; class Insecta; order Lepidoptera; family Noctuidae; genus Griposia; species Griposia aprilina. Next base: position 2,344,614 of record OU744300.1, on the reverse strand, counting down.
GTATTTTAGGCACATTGCCGTCTGAGCGGCAAACTAAAATCGACTCTTAACAAATTATTGAACATTTTTTCTGGTATTTTTCTTATTTATTCGCTGCAACTAATTAACCATACACATAAGCCTCTATTAATTTGATATTTAGGGTGAGATAACTACTTACCCATAACCTAGAAACTAAATATAGCATAACTTTTTATTTATATACGTTTTGAGGTTTTTTTTTATTTTTGCAACAAATACAACAAATTAGGACCTTTCTTTTGATGTATCATTTACCTATCTGCATTATTTAGTTTCTGTGTAATAACAGGCGGTGACTACGGCAAGTGGCGGTTCTAGCGGCCAACTATTTTTTGTCATAGCGTCTTCGTTTTTTTTTGCAACAAATTCAGGAAAAGAGGTGTGTATAGTAACAAATTACCACTAATTCCTGGCAAAGTTTCATAAAATTTTATGAGTAGGCCGCGCGGTTGAAACGGACATTATTAGTTATGGTTGTGGAGCAGGACCAGCATAGTCCGATGCGATGGCAATCCAACACGACCGGAGTGAGATCAGGCGCAGGACCAATGGCTTAACGTGCTTTCCGAGGCACAGGGGTATCACACCGACAACTTCCAAACTACAAGCTGTTACTGAGGAATTCCTGGAAATGGAAAAACCCAATAACCGTTGGCCTCATCATCGCAAGCGCGACTGCTGAACGTGGGTCCGGGGTTCGATTCCTAGGTCGGGCAAAGTTTTGTCTATTATAAAAATATACTGACTGTTATGATCAACAATTTCTATTTTATTTTTTTCTTTATTTAAAAAAGTAAAGCAGGTGTTCTGATTCCCGACTGATAGATGATCGCGCAGCCCAAACGGCTTAGGGTAGAAATAAAAAAATGTATAGTAGCTTCCTTTTGTAACGTTCGCATCCACTAAGAATGAAAAGCATTTCTCTAAAATCAGCCCCTAACTGGGTGAAAAAGGGTAATCAAGTATTTCACAGAGGATTTTACTACATGCTTTACTCGAAATTTAGTATACATTATGATAAGGTCAAATAATGGAAACGAACCAAACGATTTTTCAGAAGCATTTGGGGTAAAAGGGGGAAAACAGTTTGTATGAAAAGTCTCTTTCTTACGGTTCAGAAACTGGAAGCTCGGCAATGATTAATATTATTTTATTTTTAAACTACCCTTTAACGGGAAGGAGGGGGTGTTGAAGTTCGAAAGGGGAAAGTAACTAGGTATACTAGTCAGAGATGTGAGCATTGCACTCTCGGGTCCATTTAGCAATCCCTTGGGTGCAATGACAAACTTCAAAATGTACTAAGTATTTAAGACATATTGTGTGCAGTAGGCACGTAACCTCTAAAGACTGGTGGGGATAATACGACATTAATTGAAACCACATACTGGGTATCGCGTTAGTGGTACATATACCAAAAATTATCAAATTATAGTCAACGGTATGGCCGCAGGATATTTTTTTTACTTTAACCATTTTAACACATGATGTGAATACATTACGATTTCGCCACGCAAGTTCATTAGGTCATTGACATCAAAACAATTTCATTTACTTAAATGCGTAAAACACAACCAAATACAATGTGCGGCTCGCTACTCAAAAATAATACAATAATTGTATTGTATTGCTGATTGAATTTAGACCTAATAACCATAACGACAAAATTCCTATTAACATAAGTAAACAAAGTTTGTTGATGCGCACTCTTCGTTTAGTAAACTGAGAAGATAGCTACGTTGTCAATTCGATATTTTTGTCTAAACAAAGTAAATGTAGGCAAAAATAGTTCGTAATCACTTCCACATTCGGAAGATTTATTGTGCAAGAAAAGGAGAGAATTACATCCAGGGTTTTTGCTAGAGTTTATTCAGCGCACCATTTTTTTTAGATTATTGTTACCTACATGAATGAAACTTTACGCACACAAGGGACCGCCAAGTAAATGGCGCCTACTACACACAGTATTTATTTACACTACACGTAAGTGAGTGCCTACAGGTCAGATGAGGTTAGTAAACAATAGTATAAAGGCTGTTGCGTTTAATTTATATTATTTTCACAATTAGTTTGTTTGTTTTTTTTTTAATTTTAGGGTAATACCTAATTTGATAATTTTAAAGTGTTTTGATTTACTAATGGGGATCGTATTTTCATTTAATGTCGTTATGTCGTCACCACTCTGTATAATGCGCGAGTTCGATTCGCACTTTTCGCTGACTATTCAATTCAACTTTTTTTTTATTTGCTTGATGTTTTTGTTTATTATTCTAGTCTAAACGGTTAACGTACAACGTCGAGGAACCGGTGATTAATTTGACGTCTGACAATTCAGATGTTGATGAGGCGTCTAACGTTAAGGAAAAAGCAGGTCAGTTTTTTTGTAGTTTTTACCCGAAAAGGAAGGCCGGTAAGATTCATAATAAGAATCGGCAATTCACTTTATAGGCCCCATCGACTTATCCTTTAAATACCCTTATCACAGTAATATTTTTTATGTAATAAAGTTTATACGCATAGATAAATGATTGGTCTCGCTACGCTCGACTAGATACCGCGCTATCCAAAAACAATAGCTCCGTGAATGCGGCAACTCAATATTGTAGTGTGTGTAAGACATCGCCACTTGACATTTGTCAGTTGACTTTGACAACTAGTGTGCGTGAAGAATTGTGTTACCAGCTGCTCAACTGTTACCAGAGTTAATGGTAAAAATATTTTATGCTATGGTCTATTAGTTAAGTTATAAATGTAGCTCAGAAAATACTTAAAAATTAACAATAAATTAAAAGCAAATGTATAAATATATTTGTGTATAGGTTAGGTGTAGGAAAATGGAAGGTATATATATCAATGATTAGAAGATTAAAAATGATTAAAAAGTTAATAATTAATTAATTATTAATAATGATTCTAATGTGTTCTCTCACGTATCCTTCACCCCTTGAAGACCTTTTTCGCAAATATTTTTGATGCACAGACACGAAGTTTACATTTCAGGAACATGGGTCGAAATACGAAAAAAAATGTTTGTTTTCCCGTAGCGTATTCAGCTGATTGCGCATTTTTTTATGAGAAGATGGATTATATTTTTAATTTTTCGGCTCCTGTTCCTTGGGGAATGTTGTTCAGTTTCATTGATAGAATCACCCCTTGAAATAGTGTCAGCCAACATTTTTACAACTTAAGTATGTGTATAGATTACAAAAATAATCATTAAATAATTTATAGAACTAGGTTAAGTATATAATAATTAGGTTACATAAATGAAATAGGTTAAATAACAAAATACAAAAACAATAAATTCCCACCATAAAAATCTCAACCACGGGGAACTTGATTCTTGTATACGCGGCAACACTGAATGGCGTTTAGGGTTCATGTTATTTTATGTTGAAATTTCGAAATTATACGATACTTAATGATGGTATGTGATCCCAGTGTCCTACTTATTTCTTGTAGTATTACTTTTACACAGTTTCACTACGCAAACTGGCATTTTACTTCGGATTATGCCCAAAATTTAATAAAACATTCGGCACGTACACGTCACACACAGCTTGCAGTGTGACTGGCTCGGGTACGCCGACTTCGGCGTAGCATTTGAAAAGTATGCCGGCGGTATCTAGTCGAGCGCAGCGAGACCAATCATTTATCTAAGTCTAAACATTAACTTTTTAATGACAACGGTAGATCATGGAGAGTATTTGGTAAATATTCATATTTTCATAAATCATTATAGGCATGCAGTATCCTCTTAAATAATTCTAACAATTACTATCGGCAATCGGAGTCTGTCTTTAAGGCTCGTACACACAGGCGCGACGCGACAGCGCGTCACAAAGACACCGCGTGTCACGCGACGGGCGGCGCCTTTATGTTGAGCTATCGCGTCGCGCCTGTTTGCCGTGCGACAATTTTCTTTGTAACTGATTTTTTCAATATTTTTTTACGATCATACATTTTTCTAAAATCCATACATATTAAATCCTACTTTAATATTATAAATGTAAAAGTTTGTGAGGTTGGATGGATGGATGGATGTTTGTTACTCTTTCACGCAAAAACTACAGAACGGATTTGGATGGAATTTGGAACACAGATAGTTTATATCCTGGATTAACATATAGGATACTTTTTATCCCGGTAGTAGTTCCTATGGGATAATTTACGAACTCCACGCGCGTGAAGCCGCGGGCAAAAACTAGTAAATAGATAAATGTCAAAATATTATTAATTGTCTGGTTTTTGAACAGTGGCCATACAACTAAGTATCTAAAAGAAATTATTGGAAGAAACTGCAGCAGTATTTTAATTAAAATGTTTCCTTTTGCTTACTGATCGGCCACCAGCAAGACATCGCAGACGCCAGCAGACGCGAGGAATGTCGTCTAATAAAGAACGACAGTCAGCGAGCTCTGACTCGAGGAGTGACAGTGATGACGGTAAGTGGTGTTGCGTGTAATAAGCAATTGTGCCCGCAGCTATCCAGGGTCAAAATAAATTAGCCAGCGAACCTCCGCAGAAGTGATACGTATGGATATTTAAACACAATAAAACAAAACAAGGTCCTTGAAGTTATGAGTTGTGAAAATGTTTTTTTTTTCACGTTTCGATACGAAACCTATCACGTCTGAGAAGTTTACACATATTTTTTTTTTACCTGGTATTCCTAGTAACTGCACTACTACGAGCTAATTAGTTAATCTTTTTTAGTTTTGTTGTTTTGTCATGTTAATATATCGATACACAGCACGTCTGTGGATTACACACAGACTAAATATAAATGCCTATTCAAGACTAATTTTATTAAATAATTACCTTGACTTGCTAAGCTACTAACTTTTTCAGTAAACACAATTATTTAAATCACGTAAATTAGATCGCACCGATTTCCAAAAAAATTACATAGATTCATCCTCAATCAGCCCCACCGGGCGACTGATTTATGAACGAAAGAGAGTGATGACATTACTTTTGATAAGCAAAAGAAGGGATGGCGATAATGTGTGTGTGCTCGGAATAAAACAACGTATGTGCCAAAACGAAATGCCGTCTTTTTTAAATAAAAAGTATTATTAAAACAAAAACTGCTTTACTTAAACTTTAATACGATTATTCTCTATGTTTTATAGTAAACTCCAATGAATAACTCATAAGCGTTACGCCTTAATGCTCAAAAAACCAAAACATAGATAGAACTTTGCATTTTTTTTTGTATCGAGAAAATTTGATTGTATCGTGTATTCCTTTTACAGGATACTAGGAAATATAGTCATAAAATAAACATGAAATTGTTAAATACCTATTCCATATACTTAAAAAGCTACACTAAAAAGAAAAATTACACTTTTTTCAATATATTACCTTTACAGAAATATAAAAAAAATTGTTCCGAGTAAACTTTCAGTAATAACACCATCATAATTATTTTTAATATATTTCTGAGATGGTTCCATAGTAAAAGTTGTGCCATGAATACTGTGTTATGTAAGTCCAAATGTTGTATCCAAACTTTGTATTTTCAGTCTCGATTTTTTTATTTCCCACCGACTGGAATCGGAGACATCGCAGCAGCCAGCACACGCGACCAAGCAAGTCTGATGAAGACCGACGGTCAGCGAGCTCTGACTCGAGGAGTGACAGTGATGGCGGTAAGTGCTTGGTAAATGGTGCTGGGTGTAGTAAGAAATTGTGTAATTTTGAAAGTTCAGTAACATCAATTGCGTTAATTTTGTCGGCGAGCCGACGAAATTTTCAAAAATGGGAAGTAATGGATTTTGGTGTATAGTCTAAATGAAAGAAATAATTGTCACTACGAGTTTTTTTTATTGAATTATGGTCAATAAGAATCTGAACCTTGTCATATTATTTCATCTACCTAACTATTACCGTCATTAGTATCCGACTTATTCCGCGTAGAAATAGGAGAAAGAGCGCTTTTTAACCGACTTCCAAAAAGGAGGAAGTTATAGCGTAATACATTAGTGCCCGCGACGCGGAATGTCCGCGTGGATGTGGAAAAACCGCAGTGCATTGAATCTAAAAGATTGAAGATATAATAAAATGAAGAGTTATATCAGAGGGCCTAGACAAATGGTAATACAATCAGCGATAAAGATGATGAAAAAGTCATAAATGTATTGGATTCTATGATTGGATTGACATAACTAGGCTACCGAAAAGTTTATATCTATCCTGTTGAAAGTCTTTGTAGAAATACGCAGCGCTTTGAAAGCGATTGCCAGTTGTGCTGGTCCTCAGGTTTAAATTATACTACATTATAAATATTTTCTTTTTGCCCACAGACCGGCCACCATCAACACATCATAGCAGGCAGCACACGCGAGGAAGTTCGTCTGATGAAGAACGAGGGTCAGCGAGCTCTGACTCGAAGAGTGACAGTGATGGCGGTAAGTGTTTAATGGTTTAAGGGTCAATGCACAGTCTCGGGGAAAGTTTAAGTTAACACATCCATTAATGTGCTATTATTTTTAAACCTGGAGACTTTTATGGCAGAAATTCGTATACAGATGATGCTCCCAAGAGAACTTAGTCCGTTTTTTAACCGACTTCACAAAAAGGAGGAGGTTCTCAATTCGTCTGTATGTTTTTTTTTTTTTTATGTGTGTTAGGTCATAACTTTTTTCTGGGTGAACCGATTTGGATGATTCTTTTTTTATTTGATAGGTGGTGCTTCACATGTGGTCCCATTTAAATTTGATCAAGGTCTGACTAGTAGTTTTTGAGTTATCCTTAATACTGTAGATTTTTTCCACTTAGTTTATATGGATGATGTGTTAATAATTTCCTGTCACTGTTATTTACACACCAAGTAGTGGTATACGAATTTGTGTGAGGCAGGTTCCGCAACTAAAAAGTGAAAAATAAAAACTTTTTTACAAAAAAACAACCGACTTCCAAAAAAAAACACTAAAAGACGTGAAAAATAACTTTAATTTCGGAAGTCGGTGGCCAAACACGAAAATACAAAAACTTTTTTACAAAAAAACAACCGACTTCCAAAAAAAACACTAAAAGACGTGAAAAATAACTTTAATTTCGGAAGTCGGTGCCTTTGGTTTTGTATTTTCGTGTTTGGCCACCGACTTCCGAAATTAAAGTTATTTTTCACGTCTTTTAGTGTTTTTTTTGGAAGTCGGTTGTTTTTTTGTAAAAAAGTTTTTATTTTTCACTTTTTAGTTGCGGTACCTACCCCACACAAATTCGTATACCACTACTTGGTGTGTAAATAACAGTGACAGGAAATTATTAACACATCATCCATATAAACTAAGTGGAAAAAATCTGCAGTATTAAGGATAACTCAAAAACTACTGGTCAGACCTTGATCAAATTTAAATGGGACCACATGTGAAGCACCACCTATCAAATAAAAAAAGAATCATCCAAATCGATTCAGCCAGAATAAAGTTATGAGCTAACACACATAAAAAAAAAAAAAAAAAAAAAAAAAAAAAAAAAAACATACAGACGAATTGAGAACCTCCTCCTTTTTGTGAAGTCGGTTAAAAACCAAAGGCACCGACTTCCGAAATTAAAGTTATTTTTCACGTCTTTTAGTGTTTTTTTTTGGAAGTCGGTTGTTTTTTTGTAAAAAAGTTTTATTACCTACAGCCACTTGTGGAGTGATAGGTATTATGTAAAGTAAAGGTGTGTGTGTTTATGTCACAGTCAAGACTCTTAATCGGTCAAAAGACTGAACACGTTGGTCAAAAGTAGTTTTGTCTGAAAATCTGTAGTTATTAGTGATTTTAACTGACAAAATGTGGTTAAAAGTAGTTTCGACTGACGCTCTTACTCAAACCTACATTTAACGATTAGAGCATCAGTCAAAATCACTGTTAACCAGCTGTTAGTATGTAATAAAAGATTTTATATGTTGTAAATTCAGTTAATAAGAAGGTTTAAAAATAATGTTTCACACTTTAAAATGTTTAGCTTTAAAATGAATTGAATGAACTAAAAATAATGGTTTCCACTATAAGAGCGAGCGAAGCGAGCTCGGGACTTGGGGCACTCCGACTCGGACAGGTTAGGTTAGAAGGGGTCTAGAAGACCCCGCCATCCCATTCGTGGTTATTTTTTTTAAAACCACCCGGGTCGACTACGCCTTATTATTATTCGTCACAGTTATAGTGCCAACCATTATTTTTGTAGGTATTTTAATTAGGTTGTTTATAAAATTATTACTATATATATGTATAATGTAGATATATATTATAGTAAATATGTATGTACGTGTATTATAAGTTTATATTCTGTTTAGGTACTTGTATACCTATTTTATTTATATATACTTACGTTATCTTTGTCATTTTTTATTATTATTATTATTAGTAACGTCTGTTATACAGAGCACCTGCCATCTTATCTCTTCACGTGCCTTGGTTGACTGGTAGAGAATGCCTGAGACATTAAGTCCGCCTTTGTATACTATTGTGTGCGAGAAGTTTTGATAAATAAATAAACACGGCGAGGCACTTGCTGTATCGCTTGATATCTCGAAGGCCTTTGACAGGGTCTGGCATGCTGGTTTACTCAGCAAGCTTCCTGCTTATGGCATCCCGGCTGATTTTTGTAGCTGGATATCAGACTTGCTTATCGAACGGTCGATCAGAGTAGTCGTAGACGGCTGCTCCTCCGACCTTATGGCTATTGATGCCAGAGTTCCTCAAGGGTCTGTTCTCTCTGCAACTCTTTTCCTACTGCACATCAATGACCTACTTCAGCCTGGTATTGTTGGGTACGCAGATGACAGTACTGTTTCAGAGAGATACTTGTCCAGCGCAAAAACCAGCGGGGCCGAAGTTTGTTCCTTGAGAGAGGCCATGGTAGAGCGGACAGATTTGACCTTAAGCCTTGTCTCCCAGTGGGGTGATGACAATTTGGTCTCTTTTAACGCCACCAACACACAGGCGTGTCTTTTTACCGCTAAAAGGAGTCGTTTCGACCAATCTCCTGCTTTGCGGGGTACATCTGTTCCTGTAACTGGCCGGCTCCAGCCCCTATGCATGGAGTTGACATCTGGTCTCAACTTCGGCGCCACCATCGAGTATAAAGCCCAAACTGCAGCTAAGAAGCTGGGCATCCTAAATAGGGTGAAGCGATACTTTACGCCTGGACAGCTTTTAACCCTGCATGGAGTATTGCAGTCACCTTTGGGATGGCTCAGCTAAATACCAACTTGCCGCGCTTGACTCGGTGGAACGCAGAGCTAAGAGACTCATTGGCGACATAAAACTGGTGGATGCCAAGCTTCACAGCTTGGCTCATCGCCGCAAGGTTGCCTGCTTGTCGGTCTTCTACAGATTGTACTTCGGTGAGTGTGCCCAAGAACTCCACGACCTCATTCCACCGGCCGCCTTCTACCATCGGACATCTAGGCGCACTGCAAGTTACCATCCCTACCTAGTTGCTATTCCACCAATTTGCAATAAGCGCTTCCAAACATCTTTCATAATGCGCACAGCAAAAGAGTGGAACTCTCTACCTGCGTCTGTGTTTCCGACCGCATACAACCCAAATCTCTTCAAAGTGAGAGTGAACAGGCTTCTTCTGGGTAAGCTCACTCCATCGTCGACTTTGTCTCTGTCATCTCTGACCTAGACTAGAGTCAAGAGCAAACCCATTGTTAGCGCGGGGAACAAATGAAAGAAGTGGACTGTATAAAATAGGCAATGGTTTAATGCCGTTCGACATTTACACAATATAAATTCCCGGACAAACATTTAGTGCTAATTATTTGGTTCAAAATTAAGAGAGGCGTATCGTCCGTCGCGATAGAGTCCGAGGAAGCGAGTAGCCGTCGCGCGTCGGGCCGAGCCGTGTCGCAGTCGCGCCGCGCCTCAGCTTGCCGGTGACACGTTGATCACGCCGCCTGCTCATGCAGACCGCACGCAAGGTGTTGGGGTCAATTTCCAACACCCACAAAAAAAAAAATTGCTTTGAATCGCAGAACTTTAATAAAACAGAAAGTTAAATCAGAGTCCCTAGACAAAGGGAGTTTCTGTCAGCGATAAAGATGATGAAAAAGTCAAAAAGTTCTTGGATTCTACGATTGGATTGACATAACTAGACTACCGAATTAATCCTAATGAAATTTGTTGTAGAAATACGAAGCGCTTTGAAAGCGATTGCCACTTGTCTAGGCCGTCAGGTTTAAATTATACTACAGTAGAAACATTTTCCTTTTGCCCACAGACCGGTCACCAGCAAGACATCGCAGCAGGCAGCACACGCGACGAAGCTCGGTTGATGAAGAACGACGGTCAGCGAGCTCTAACTCGAAGAGTGACAGTGATGGCGGTAAGTGCTTGGTGTTGGGTGTAGTAAGAAATTGTGCGTGCAGCTATTATATTGAAAGTACTTTCTCACTTTAGAAACTACTTTAAAAATAAATAATAGTTTAAAAATCTAAAAAACACGCATTTATAGAAAGCCAAACTAAAAAGTAGAAAATAATTTTCATTAAATTTAAATTAAGAATAGTGTGATTACCAAAAAAAAATAAAAGCGTGGGTGTACTTGATGTCAGTATTTTATTGACAGATATTGGTAACAGTAGAATCATTAGGAAAATATCGTATAAAGCATGGTCTAAAAAAACAAGGTCTGGCATTCCGGGAGTGGCACATACTTACGTTACTATAAAAAAAAAAAAAAATATCAGGCATCGAAGGCCCATAGCGTGTTAGTATTACCAAAATAAAAACTTACAAACTATGTTAGTAGTAACACACAAGCGTACAAAAAACAAAAACAGAAACAGCATCCCATTAGAGGAAGATCTATCAAGCCACATGTCTGACATGTAGCTTGATAAACCTATCCATTGGAGGCCCTCTAGCCTATCTGAAAAAACCTTCAGAATGCTGTTGCTGCTCCCCCTCACTCTGCGCATAATTGATGCCACTTTTTTGCGCATGATCGCCAAATAATCGTCAGTGTGCGCATCAGCGAACATCCCTGGCGCACTACAGTAGCGCGGAAGCCTCAACAGCGCCCTGAAGGCATTGTTATATTGAATGCGCAGTGTGTTGTCTGCTTTTTGGGTATGATTAGCCCACAGACTGCTGGTGTAAAATATTTGACAAAACGCCTTAAAAAGTGTTATTTTAACCGGAACTGATCAACCAGCAAACCTGCGAGCTAGCATGTTTCCCCTCACAGCCATTGCCCTGCGCTCTCTTTCCATATCTAAGTCATCTTTAAGATCCTCAGTAACAATATGGCCCAAATATTTAAATTGTGGTACCCTCTGCAAAGGTGAACCGTTTAGTTCTACGACTACGTTTAGTACTATCCAGTTGCCACTTTATTGCAACAAAACACGAATTATGGAAACATTTTCAGTTACCATTCTATTCAAAAATATATACAAAGCATTTAAATTGTCGTTTCGCTTTTGTAATCAAACGAAACAATTCAATTTAAACATATACCAACATAATTTTTAGTTAAAACCTCATTGTTTTATCGGATTCGTACAGGTAATAAAAGCGGTTGGGGAGTTATTATTACACATTACTGATAACACAGCAGTGATAACGTAGGCTTGTGTCTCCCACGTGACCACTGTGTCTCGGAATGCTATACCTGGCGAAGTATATTATTATACCATGGTATAACCCACGCTTTTTACAATTTTATTTTTTTGTTCATCACTCTATTCATATTTTAAATTTATTGTAAATTATTTTCTACTTTTTAGTTTGGTTTTCTATTAAAGCGTGTTTTTTTGTTTTTTTAAAGTATTTTTATTTTGTATTTATTATTTCGGCTAACTACAAACGCGTGTTTTTTTAGTTTTTTTCTATTAACTTCCGTCTTTTTTTCTCCAATCTCCTTTTTTTTGTTTTGTAGTTACATTTCCCATTGTTATTCCCACGAGTCATGTTCAAAAATTTTTATGTTTTTGGTTAGAAATTTTGAAATTGTTTTTTTTTAATACGTAATTATTCAAAGTGTCAATTTTATTAAATATTTTGAAGTGGGTGAAAATCACGTTCAAAGATTCCATAACAAACAAACATACATACCAAGCTAATAAAAGCGTATTATAAAACTCGGGTTCATTTTGCATTTGATTTTCTGAAGTGGCGACTCAATGTGATGTTGTAGTAAGGTAGAATACACTATTGAACTACTCTCACACAAGTACACGATTATACACTGGATCGCAAAAATTCCGGGTCGCTAATAAATGGCGTGATAGTTTCTTAAGTACATAGGTAAGACTAATTTACGAAACTATAGTATATTGTAGATGACTGATTAATATATATTATATAAAAACAAATGTGTAACACGTTTTGTAGAATAACTTTAAATACTAAAAAATACTAAAATTTCGCTTCTAACTTATGACAACAAAAAATACACTTCGCAGTAAATCTTAAAAAATAAAAGGTTTTTGCAATTTAATATTTTGTATTTCCTCCACGGGCCCGTATCACTTCATTAAGACGATGTGGCCTGCTGTAAACCAAATTTTTAATACGATTTTGGTCTATGTTTGCCCATTCTTTCACTAGCGCATTCCTTAACTCGTGTAAGGTAACGGGAGCAGGAGAGCGTTGTCTCACGCATCTCCCGAGGTCGTCCCATGCATGTTCTTTGAGATTTAAGTCTGGGCTGCGAGCTAGCTCCTCCATGCAGGTAATACTGACGTCTTCAATATACATATTGACCAAACGAGCAGTATGTAGTCGCACATTATCGTGCATAAAAATGGATTTTGCACCCATATTCACTAAGAAAGGACCAGCATGCTCATTTAAAACCTCTTCTACGTATCTGACAGCAGTCAGAGAACCGTTTTCTATGATCACTAACTCCGTGCGATCCTCTGAAGATATCCCAGCCCAAACTATTATTGATCCTCCACCGAATGGCACCTTCTTTTCAAAACACGCTTGATGATACCGTTCTTCTGGTCGTCTAAGTATTCTTCATCTCCCGTCGTGCGTAAATAAACAAAATCTGGACTCATCGGAAAACATAACCTTGGACCAATCTTCATCTGTCCATCGGATGGGTTCTCGATCAAACCGTAACCTGGAAACTCGATGTTCTCTGAGCAGTTTGAGGCCGTTTGCTGGACTATAAGGCTTTATGTTAGCTTCACGAAAACGTCACTGAATCGTATCAGAGCTCACATTGTTGTGGTGAATTTCTTGAAGACTGTTTCGGACTTGAACAGACGTGAGATATCGATTTCTTAACATAGTGCTCACTATGAATCGGTCTTCTCGTGTGGTTGTGCACCTTGGCCTGCCATTTCCTGGTCTCCTGATGTTCATGCCGGTCTCTTGAAATCGCTGGAGTACTCTTTGGACCGTTGATAAAGATACTCCTACTGTTCTAGCAATGCTACGCTGACTTCTTGCTTCTTGTACCATGGTAATAATCCGTGTATATTCTTCAGGTGTTATGGACATGATACTGCACTGAATACTCTGATCAATCCAAGGAACCATTTATAATGACAGCTCGGTTTGAAACAAAAGCAGAAAAAATATTCTTTTCCTAATTTTAAATTTTGAAATTTTTCAATGAGCAGTTATTTTTTTTTATCTGTAACTTGTACAAATGAAACCTCTTTAGAGATTTAGAACAAGCATTAGTAACCTGCTAACTTATTCTAGCGATCTAGGTATATAATTTATGGAGATATCACGGTTTTTATTTAACGACCCGGAATTTTTGCGATCCAGTGTAGTTGTAGATACACACTTCAATGTTATAATGGCTCTACCTGCTATGTTAATGTTATTATTAATATTTCTTGCAACTTTTACTATCGGATAACCCCGCAATACTTAAAAAAAAATACTGTTCCATGTAAAATTTCAGTATTATTATGTCGTTTATTTATTTACATTCTTATTTAGGTACATTTTTAAATATTTTTATAAAAACATAGAATAAACATTTAAAAATATCGCCGGTATCGGAGCAGGGTCCAAGTTACCGGTGGTTAGGGCTCCAGAGACAAGAACCTCCTCACGATGCGAGCTGTATCGAGGAGTACTGCCTTCTGAATCAGGCCCTTGACCCAACCGCCTAAGGAGAGCCTCAAGAGATGTTGATCGAGGCTTTCGGCCATCAGGCCATTGGCCGATACGACAATCGGCACAATGACAGCCGAGCTCAAATTCCACATGTCAACAACCTCGTGTGCTTAGTTCATATATTTAATTTGCTTCTCTTTCTCAGCTTTCACGAGGTTCTCATCATGCGGAATGGTAATATCGATAATCATTGTGCGGCGCGCTAATCGATCTATCACCACTATATCAGGCTTATTGGCGACAATAGTTCTGTCAGTAATGATAGACCGATCCCAGTACAACGTAGTATAGTCATTTTCGAGAACTGGGTCGGACACATACTTGTAATGCGGTACCTCAGAATCCACTAGTTTATATTTGAAAGCAAGTTGCTGGTGAATAATCCTGGCTACTTGGTTATGTCTGTGCAAGTGCTCGCCGTTAGCTAAACGAGAACAACCAGAGATAATATGTCTGATGGACTCACCCGGACGATGGCATAGCCGACACACGTCAAGCGTCCCGTCTTTCATAATATGTCTCCGGTAGTTATTCGTCAAGATAACTTTATCCATAATTGCACAGACGAAACCTTCAGTTTTCCCGAAAAGCTCACCAAAACGTAGCCAGGATACGGATGCTAAGAAATCTTCACCGAGCTCATGAAGAGCCCGATAGAAGCGTCCGTGAAGCTTCTTGCTTTGCCGTACCTCCTTGCGGTCATCGGTAGTAAGTACCACAGGTTTGCGGCAGTTCTCTTTAGCCATGGAGAGCGGGGTGAGTCCCTTGTCCACTGCTACTACATCACGGTGTACCACCATTGGCTTTTAAAAAGTATTCCCTGAGACTGCACACTTCGCGGTTGTGGAGAGTCATTGCATTTAAAAAGCCTCGACCAGTGCACTTCCGCAGAATGTACAGTCTCATCACCGATGATCGTGGGTGATGCATCCGGCTTGCGGTCAGCAGTGTACGGACCCTCCTATCCAGGGCGTCGAGTTCGGTCTGAGTCCATTTGAGTATGCCGAAAGAGTACATCAAAACCGGCATGACCCAACCGTTGAAGGCGCGCACCTTGTTTCCGCCAGAAAGAAGACTAATTAATACCTTCTTCAGGCGACGACCGCTCCTTCAACGATTGTTTCATGTCAGCAACGTTGATGCCTAACGCTACCCAAGTACTTATAGCTTTCGGATGAGGAGAGGGATTTAAGGTGTATGGAATCCGAAAGTTGAATTCCTTCGGGTTCCATAATCCCGTCCAAATCCATGTTTTTTTGAAGTTGGTTGTTTTTTTTTTTGTAAAACAATTTTTTATTTTTCACTTTTTAGTGAGTCAGCTATTAATTTATCTAAGTTACAATAACCTAATGTCAACTACTCATCACCTTTTACAAAATATTCCTTTTCCCGATGCAGGGACGTTAATTGTTGAGGAGTTCTCCTGGTAAGAACCAAAGAACTGGAGCTGATGGTGAAGCCACTATCTCACTATGAATGAGACTGTGTTTGAGTGCTAGTTTTTGATGGATAATGTTTGCAAGCTGGTTGTGCCTGTGAGTCTAGATTATTATTATTTCCTTTATTCCATTATTTACATATAAATTACATTTTTAAATATTAGAATATAAAAAATATAAAAACATTTAAAAATATAAAAAATAGTAGCCCACCGGTATCGGGAACAGGGTCCAAGCTACCGGCGGTCAGGGCTCCAGAGAGAGGAACCTCCTAACAATGCGAGCCGTGTCTAGAAGTACCGCTTTCTGAATCAAGCCCTTGATCCAGCTGCCCAATGAGAGCCTCCTCAGGTGTTGGTCGAGGCTCTTGGCTATTAAACCATTGGCTGTTACGACTATCGGCACAATGATCGCTGAGTCCACATCCCACATGTCGACAACCTCGCGAGCCAAGTCAAGATACTTGAGTTGTTTATCTTTCTCGGCTTTCACAAGGTTCCCGTCATGCGGGACCGTTATGTCAACAATCATTGCGCGCCGCTCTAATCGATCCACCACCACTATATCAGGCTTATTGGCAACAATAGTCCTGTCAGTGATGATGGATTGATCCCAGTACAATGTGATATGTCCATTTTCGAGAACTGGGTACGGCACTTCTTGATGTCTGTGTGTGTGACCTGTGTGTGTATCTACGGCACTTGCTGATGGATAATCCTGGCTACAAGGTTGTGTCTATGCAAGTACTCTTCGTTAGCTAGACGAGAATATCCGGAGATAATATGTCTGATTGATTTACCCGGACGGTGGCATGCCCGACAGATGTCAACCGTGCCGGTAATTGTTTGTCATCATAACTTCGTCCATAATTGCACAGACAAAACCTTCGGTTTCTCCAAAGAGGTCACCGAAACGCAGCCAGGCTACGGACGCTAGTTGGTCTTCATCAGGCCCATGTAGGGCCTGAAAAAAGCGTCCGTGAAGCTCCTTACTCTGCCATATTTCCATGCGATCATTAGTGTCAAGCAATACTGGTTTGCGTTAGTTCTCTTTAGCTAAGGAGAGCGAGGTGAGGCCCTTGTCCACTGTGACCACATCTCGATGCATCCCCACTTCGGCTTCTAAGAAATATTGCCTGAGACTGCATATCTCGCGATTGTGGACGGTCTTAGCATTTAAAAAGCCTCGACCTCCACACATTCGCGGGATATTCAGCCTCATTACCGATGATCGTGGGTGATGCATTCGATTTGCAGTAAGCAGTGTACGGACCTTCCTATCCAGGGCGTCGAGTTCGGTCTGAGTCCATTTGAGTATGCCGAAAGAGTCCATCAAAACCGGCATGACCCAACCGTTAAAGGCCGCACCTTGTTTCCGCCTGATAAAAGACTATTAAATACTTTTTTCAGGCGGCCAAAGAAGCGTTCCTTTAACGACTGCTTCATGTCAGTACCATTGATGCCCAACGCTTCCGACATACCCAAATACTTATAGCTTTCGGATGAGGAGAGGGATTTAAGGTGTATGGAATCCGAAAGTTGAATTCCTTCGGGTTCCATAATCCCACCTCGCTTTACATGCATAACTGCACATTTGTCCACACCAAATTCCATCCTGATGGTGCTACTGAAAGTTTCAGTTATCTTCAGTAGCTCCATCAGTTGCAATTTGTTGGGCGCAAAGAGTTTCAAGTCATCCATGTAGAGGAGATGAGATATGACCTGACCACCTCTCCTCAACCGATAGCCCAGACCTGAATCCTCGAGTAGTGTGCTTAGAGGATTCAGGGCTAAGCAGAACCAAAGTGGACTCAAACTGTCGCCATGAAATATTCCACGTTTAATCCATATAGGCTCATAATTCCCCTGGATCTGTCGACATCCTGGATAGTGAAGAACCGTTCTACATTGCCCCATACACGACCCAAGGAAGGTGCGTAGAGTTGGATCTATCTTGTACATCTCCAGCACCCTCATGAGCCATGTATGTGGCACCGAGTTATAGTCCTTCTTATAATCTATCCAGCATGTCGACAGATCCTTGCGGGATTGACGAACCTGTTGGCTTATGGCCATATCGATGAGGAGTAGCTCCTTAGTACCGCGGGACCCGTTCCTACATCCATTTTGAGAGGCTGACATAATCGAGTTACTTTTAATGTGCGAGTTAATTTTCGCTCTCAAAATGGATGTAAGAAGTTTATAGACCGTCGACAAACACGTGATCGGTCTATAATTCTTGGGATCCGTTGGACTTATGGAGCAGATGGGTAACGCCTGTTGTTAGAAATTGTGGAAGCGACCCAGATTCTAAGGATGACTGGAACTGAGATGCCAGGCAGGTGTGTGAACTAGTTAGCCATTTCAACCAAAAGTTGTGCAATCCGTCCGGTCGCGGTGACGTCCAATTCGGTAACGGACGGACTGCTCTGGCAACGTCTAATGGCGTAATTAGTACTGGTTCAAGTTCAGTATTATTATTATTAACACTATCAAAATTATTTTTAATATATTTCTGAGTTGGTTCCAAAGTAAAAGTTGTTTATATTCATGACTAATGTGTTGTGTTAAAGTTCGTCTAAGCATTGTGTCTAAACCTTTCCCGTTCAAACTTCTACACCCTTCCACCATATTACGTGTTTATGCCAAGTTTCATATTTCTAAACCGAATGAATAAAATCTTTCATACACTGTATTCACCCCGATAACGAATGTTTTTTTTTTTCGTTTATATACCAAATTTCGAGCAAGCCGTAAATACCTCCCTTAAAAACTTTACCCCTTTTCACCCATTAAGGCTTGATTTTCGAAAAAATTAAAACACGGAATTCTTATTATTTTCGAGTTTCAAATCAATCGGAAAAAACTTTCATAGCACCTAAACCCCCTTCGAGGGTAATTTAACGAAACTAATAATGCCAAAATTGTATTATTAACTTAGGCACGTATTCGAGTCAAGTATATAAACTGAAGGAATAAGACTCACAAAATTACTGTTTAAATTCAAGTTTCTCATCATTTAACGATTTTTGCTGTAGGAGAATGTAACAATAATACCCTATTCGTTTCAGTAAGTAGGTATATTAATTTAATCAAAACTATTTTATTATATTACAATAGTATTTACAATTAAAATATAATAACCTAACCTTACTAAAACTATTAACAAATTAAAAGGTGGCGTCGAAAAATTCCTCCGCATCGCTGTCGACTGGTAATGTACCCAAGAGACTGGCGGCATTGCCACGTTGTATGGCAATGCTTAGCCTCTGGCCAAGGTAAAATCCAGCCCTTGGGTCACGGGAAGCGTCAAACAAGCGTTTGGAGATTTCTTTGAACAAAACATGGGCACTCGGATTTAATAGTGAATAGATATTGATATATCTAATAATATAATATATATATATTTATTTAATTTAATCACAATTTTCCTTTATTTTATTTTACTGACTGGTCTCCAGCAAGCCACAGAAGCCAGCACAAGGAACCTCCTAACAATGCGAGCCGTGTCTAGAAGTACCGCTTTCTGAATCAAGCCCTTGATCAAGCTGCCCAATGAGAGCCTCCTCAGGTGTTGGTCGAGGCTCTTGGCTATTAAACCATTGGCTGTTACGACTATCGGCACAATGATCGCTGAGTCCACATCCCACATGTCGACAACCTCGCGAGCCAAGTCATGATACTTGATTTGTTTATCTTTCTCGGCTTTCACAAGGTTCCCGTCATGCGGGACCGTTATGTCAACAATCATTGCGCGCCGCTCTAATCGATCCACCACCACTATATCAGGCTTATTGGCAACAATAGTCCTGTCAGTGATGATGGATTGATCCCAGTACAATGTGATATGTCCATTTTCGAGAACTGGGTCGGGCACATACCTGTAGTACGGCACTTCTTGATGTCTGTGTGTGTGACCTGTGTGTGTATCTACGGCACTTGCTGATGGATAAACTTGGCTACAAGGTTGTGTCTATGCAAGTACTCTTCGTTAGCTAGACGAGAACATCCGGAGATAATATGTCTGATTGATTAACCCGGACGGTGGCATGCCCGACAGATGTCAACCGTGCCGTCTTTCACAATAAATCTCCGGTAATTGTTTGTCATCATAACTTCGTCCATAATTGCACAGACAAAACCTTCGGTTTGTCCAAAGAGGTCACCGAAACGCAGTCAGGCTACGGACGCTAGTTGGTCTACATCGGGCCCATGTAGGGCCTGAAAAAAGCGTCCGTGAAGCTCCTTACTCTGCCATATTTCCATGCGATCATTAGTGTCAAGCAATACTCGTTTGCGCCAGTTCTCTTTAGCTAAGGAGAGCGAGATGAGGCCCTTGTCCACTGTGACCACATCTCGATGCATCCCCACTTCGGCTTCTAAGAAATATTCCCTGAGACTGCATATCTCGCGATTGTGGAGGGTCTTAGCATTTAAAAAGCCTCGACCTCCACACTTTCGCGGGATATACAGCCTCATTACCGATGATCGTGGGTGATGCATCCGGCTTGCGGTCAGCAGTGTACGGACCCTCCTATCCAGGGCGTCGAGTTCGGTCTGAGTCCATTTGAGTATGCCGAAAGAGTACATCAAAACCGGCATGACTCAACCGTTAAAGGCGCGCCGCACCTTGTTTCCGCCTGATAAAAGACTATTAAATACTTTTTCAGGCGGCCAAAGAAGCGTTCCTTTAACGACTGCTTCATGTCAGTACCATTGATGCCCAACGCTTCCGACATACCCAAATACTTATAGGTTTCGGATGCGGAGAGTGCTCTAAGGTTTATGGAATCCGAGAGTTGGGTTCCGACGGATTCCACAATCTCCCCTCGCTTTACATGCATGACTGCACATTTGTCCACACCAAATTCCATCCTGATGGCGCTACTGAAAGTTTCAGTTACTTTCAGTAGCTCCATCAGTTGCAAATTGTTGAGGGCATAGAGTTTTAGGTCATCCATGTAGAGGAGGTGAGATATAACCTGACCACCTCTCCTCAGCCGATAGCCTAGACCTGAATCCTCCAACAGTGTACTTAGAGGATTCAAGGCTAAGCAGAACCAAAGCGGACTCAGACTATCACCCTGAAATATGCCACGCTCGATCCTTATCGGTTCGTTATTCCTCTGGACATTTCGACATCCTGGATAGTGAAGGACCGTTCTCCATTGCCCCATACATGACTTCAGGTAGGTGCGCAGAGTTGCATCTATTTTATACAACTCCAGCACCCTCATAAGCCATGTATGTGGCACCGAGTCATAGGCCTTCTTGTAATCTATCCAACATGTCGACAGATCCTTTCGGGAACGACGAACCATTTGGCTAATGGCCATATCAATGAGGAGTAGCTCCTTAGTACCGCGGGACCCGTTCCTACATCCATTTTGAGAAGGAGACATGAGTGAGTTGGTGTCTATATGTTTGTTAATTTTAGCTCTCAAAATGGATGTAAGAACTTTATAGACCGTCGGTAAACACGTGATCGGTCTATAATTTTTGGGTTCCGCAGTGCTACCTGATTTATGGAGCAGGTGGGTAACTCCTGTTGTTATGAATTGGGGTAGCGAACCAGATTCCAAAGCAACCTGGTATTGAGCCGCCAAGCGAGCGTGCGACCTACCAAACCATTTGATCCAGAAGTTGTGCAGTCCGTCCGGCCCTGGAGACTTCCAGTTAGGCAGCGGGCGGACTGCACGAGTTACATCTTGGGGGCAGATGGTAATAGCCCCCATTTCTGGTATTGGATCGCAGGCTCGCTCGACTTCCCGAGCCCAATCACCTTCGGTGTGACTGACAGGCACCGACCAGATATTGCGCCAGAAAGAACACATGGCATTATCATCTGGTAGGCACGTGTCAGCCACACCTTGATCCGGTCGCTCCCAACCCCTATAAATCCACCTTTCATCGCGCTGGAAGGTGCGATTCTAAGTGCACCGCTCCACTCGCCGCTTATACCTACGAATACGGTTCGCCCATGCATACACTTTCTGCTTCAGGAAGTCGATGCGCTCTGTGACACAGGACATATAGTCCTGAGGGCTGATATCCGTCCCTGCGAACGCACGTCTCACAAAGCGCATCACTCCAGGGCGAGTATTGCCCTCCCTGAAGCAGGTTAGTTTGCCGATGAGAGCTCTGGCCTCACCAATACGGCGCTCAATTCTGCACTGCCAAGCTGGTACGGCTGGTTTCGGTCGTGTAGCTCTAGAATCATTAGCAAATTTAACGTGAGCTACACGACATGCCGCTACAGCTGCGCAGTACAGAATCGAATGAGTATCGGTGAGGTCTTCGCAGTCATCAAAATAGTTTGACAACTGCTAATCCAGAGCCGCCACCAGCGCCCTATTTTTGTTATGCATGGGCAATTGAGGTAAGCGTGGTCTAAGTTCGGGCGACATGAACCGATATTCCCGAATCGCACCCTCCAAAGCACTCCTCAATTCCTGATTGCACTGGGTACTTACGTTTGTAGCCCTGTCATCACTCCCCTCGTTTGCTTGACTTGTGATAGACTGTGGTAGTACTACAACAGTCTGCGACGGGGGGGCGATGACATGACTACTCTTCATTTCACTCCGCAGGCGGTCAAGTACAGTGTCATCCAACATATGATTACGTTGGATGACCTACACCTGATCCGACAGTCGTTGTACCGTAACGTTGACAACTGGCTCAAGCACCTGAAAAAGAGAGAGCATCCGAACACAGTAAGCGGTCAGATTGTTTCCCCCCTCTGTAGCCCCATAGTAGGAGCGCATGACGTTTTCGTTAATGGATCGTGTCCATCTCATGCGCTGCACACTTCCGCCGGGAGCTGGGACCCCAACAGAGGCCGGTGGGCCTCGAGGTCCTAAGCCGTCCGGCGGCCGGTGTCCTCCCCGTCGACGAACAGGTGGTGGCGTCGTGGGCGGAGAAAAATATTCATCGCTCGAGCTCGACGCAACTACCGCGGCCGGTGTCGTCACAGCGCTCACAATGGGGCTGGATACCAGCGGCGGCGAGGCGGAGCTGAGCGAAGAATCCGGAGTTGGTGGGCGTGCTCGACGTGTGGCTGATCATGTCAACATATCTTCATTTTCCTATTTATTGCTTGTTGTATCGGAGGTGACATCTGTCATGTCACCTCCGATTCGGCAGTTTTATATATATATTATTGACTTTGGCTATACTATTTGTATCTGGCTGGTTTTGGTATCATTGAAAGTTTAAATTTTAAAGAACATAATTCCAAATTCAAATTAGGAAAATGTGTGATTTTCATTTGTTTTTCGTACTGTCAAGATGAGTGAATCTAATGAAGAAATTCCATACATTTTAAAATTTTATTACAAAAAAGGTAAAAATGCAACGCAAGCCGCGAAAAAAAATTGCGATGTTTATGGACCTAGTGCAGTGTCTGTGAGAGTAGCAAAAATTTGGTTTAAGCGTTTTCAATCCGGAAATTTTGATGTCAAAGATGTACGTCGCTCTGGTCGCCCTATTACGGATAAAATGGATGCCATTTTTGAAAAAGTGGAGCAAGATCGGCATATCAGTAGTTAGGACGTAGCTGAAGAACTGGGAATTGACCACAAAACAGTTTTGGCACATTTTAAAAAAACTGGGTACACAAAAAAGCTCGATATTTGGGTACCTCACGAGCTCACTGAAAGAAACCTAATGAACCGTGTACTCATTTGTGATTCTTTATTACGACGTAATGAAACCGAACCATTTTTGAAGAAGCTGATAACTGGTGATGAAAAGAGGATCACGTACGACAAGAACGTGCGAAAAAGGTCGTGGTCAAAGGCCGGTCAGGCTTCACAGACTGTGGCGAAACCCGGGTTAACTCGCAACAAGGTGATGCTGTGTGTGTGGTGGGATTGGAAGGGCATTATTCATTATGAGCTGTTACCACCTGGCAGGACCATCGATTCCGAACTCTACTGCGAACAACTGATGAGATTAATCAAGAAGTTGAGAGAAAGCGGCCGGAATTAATCAACAGAAGGGGTGTGGTTTTGCATCATGATAACGCTAGACCTCACGCATCTTTAGCCACTCAGCTCAAATTAAGAGAGTTTGGCTGGGAGGTGTTAATGCATCTGCCGTATAGTCCTGACCTTGCACCTTCAGATTTCCACCTGTTTCGGTCTCTTCAGAATTCTTTAGGCAGTGTCAGGTTAACATCACGAGAGGACTGCCAAAACCACTTGTCGCGGTATTTTGATCAGAAGTCCCAAAATTTCTATAGCAATGGGATCTACAAGATGGCAAAAAGTTATCGAACAAAATGGTACCTACATACTTTAGTTAAATGTAAATAAACTATATTAAAAAATGTTTTGAATCTTCTTAAAAAATGCGAAAAAACTTTTTACCCAACCTATTAGATAGCTATAAACGACATTTTTTAACTGAACAAGTAATTTTAAATTATTTAATTTTTTAAATAACATAATAAGATTTAAAAAAAATTGTTTCTCTGGCTTCCTTACCAGGAATAGGTGTATCTCTTAAAATATTTCATGTATGAATAAATACAGCTTATATAGCCAGCTCCGCTGAGGCCAACACCAATTATATACAGTGATATTTTTGTACAGTGCCAGGTACAACCTAACCCCCCATAGGATGATAAGATATCGATAAACATTCCGTAGGTACCTACGTAAAGTTTGTCAAACTGATTGTGATTACTCTATTATACTTAAGTATTTTTCCCGGTCTAAGCGTTCCGTACTGGGTTAATTTTTTCAATGTATGTTTATTTGATCAGATAGGAGTGAAGCCTTGGCATCGGTGGCGGGCACGGCCGCAACCTTGAAACACACAACGACTGCGACCACTGGCGTTAAAATTACAAGTGCAGTTGCTGGGACTGCTGGGATAAAGCGCAAGGCCAGACATTCCATGAACGAGGCGGCTACGCCGCAAAGAAATAAGGTAAGTTTACGACAAATCTGTGTATCACGCAGGCCACTCCCCATTTCTCTCCTTTAGCTCTGCGGGAGCCCTGGTAGCCCTATTGTCGTAGACTATTTTAATAGGTGTGCAAATTAAAGTCAGAAAAACAAAAACACGACTAATAATTACTCCGTGGCCACAAGCGACACGCTCAAGCGAAACGCGTCTTGCGGCAGCGACTGCAGACGAAAAAAACGAAAAAAATTGTTTAGAACCTGCCACGAGTCAACGCGACGCGACTTGAAGACGGAAACAGATGACGCGAAAGACGAGTTGAATAATCGAAAATAAAAACAGAATCAAGTTCCGCACTCAAATATGATATGATGATGTTATACATATTATCAAAGTAGGTAGGTACTGCACGTTAAATAAGTAAGCAAGTACTTTGGATTGAAGGCAAGGAAACATGTTAGTTTACCGTTAATTTGTAGGCACACACAACTTCATCAGCTAGGTACCCCAGCGAAAGACACGCAAATTCAATTCCAACACAGCGACAAATCCGAGATAAACAATGTACGATAAGTATATCGAAAAGCAACGATACAAAAGCACTTTTAAGTGATAACTTTACTTAAATTTTCTTCTTTATCGTTGCTTTTTAGCTGCCTAAGTAGATCGATGTTTTTAAGTTGGTTTGTTATGGATAAGATTGCAGGTTCAAATCCCAAAAACATAGATTTCTTTTCCACATTACAAACTAAATGATTTTCAATGTAATATGATTTTATTTCCTACTTTGTTTTGAAAAGTTGATTACAAAAATATCACAAAAACAACTAGTAAATAAAGTAAAAAACCGTTTACCGAATAGTATTTTGATTTATTGCTACATAATATCACAAACATTTTGTTTATACAGAACCACAATGTTTGTTGTTACTAGTATTAAAAATAACTTAAATAAAATAACTTGATGAGAATCGTAGTCGTTAAATTGACTCATGTTTACTAAAAATGAATGCATACCCTCAAATTATTACAACCATAGCCCGAATTATAAAGTAGAACCGACGAGAGTAGATTTCGAATTCCTCGCAACCGCAACAAGCTCGCTGGCTATAGTTGGTTAAAACTGCCCGTATTGAAATGACTCTGGGCGATGCGTTGGGTCCAATGCACGCCAAGCCGTGCTCTTTTTGTTGAAAGTATTCCTTAGGATAGTCGTAAAAATTCAATGTAAAAGCAGTATATTATTTTAAAAATTGAGGGGTGCACATAATGACGCAGTCTGTACCTACATAAAGAGATTTCTTTTCGTAGGTGTTTTGTAAACAACCAAGTTCTCAGAAACATGTCCAAGATTACCAAATATAAGAGTTTTCTCCGTAGCCAAAAACTAAAGGGATTTGGCAACAAAAAAAAACCAAACCCGTGGAGAATTTATCGCTTGTCAAAAAAGTTGAAATCCTTTTTGTTTTAATTTTAGTGTAAGCGGCCATCGTATGACGACAAGGAATATTCATCTAGGCAGTCTGACAATTCTGATGATAATGAGGATCCTAACAAAATGGACGAGTCAGGTCAGTTCTTTTTACCCAACGGCGGAAAAGCAAGAGCAGGTAATGTGTTTAACAGTCAATGCATCGTATTCGCACCTCAACTGCGCAACTATCTCAAAATCACAATGTCTTCATTTTGAAGAAGATTCATGAACAATCGTTTGCTTCATAATAAATTTATTTGAACATTTTGTCTGCTGTAACACTTAGCGAATTAACGCGATGAATTCTGTGGAATAAAACGAAAGGGATTGGTGACTGAGTGTGTTACGCAAGTCGGCTGCGCTGGTCTATCTAACAAATACTTATTTTGTAAAGTTCTGCTTTGACTCAATTCATGTTTATCTCCTGCAAGTTCATTCCTCAGACTCATATTTCCTTATCTAATAAAGAAACACTCTAGTATAAGGCTTCCAAAGTAGATACGTGCGCTTAGTCGGTGGTAATTGTGGTCAATATAACACAATCACCAGTGTGAGCGGCAATTGGAAGAAGTTCGTGTAATATAGAGAGGCACGTCCCACCGTCTCTGGGAGGACGGGTTCTCGGGCAAATTCGTATTGGGACAAGCCATTCTCCAAGCGTTTGACGCATCGGTTAAACACGGCACCTCAAAATTGACCAGTGTGGAAGATAAGATGTTCCTGGTTAATTTATCGGTACTGTGGACCGAGGAGACGAAGGCCGGTAAACTTATACTCGAAAATTTGTGGTTGTTTCCATAGATGGGAGGAGCGAAGGCTATATGTAAATTTTGGTCCAAATCAATAAATAGTATTGAATGAGTGTGAAGGCCGAATGAATGTTAATTTTGAAAAGTATTTCCGAAACATCATTAAAATTTTGTATCCTCTATGAAAGTTGTGTCATGCCCATGACAGCTTTTGTAGGTGAGCGATTCTTCAGATACACTAAAGTGTTTAGGGCCTCTCCCCAAAAACGTTTTTCAAGACCAGCATCTTCTAGCATGCAGCTAGATTTGTCCATGATGGTGCGATTAGCTCTTTCTGCCACACCATTCTATTGACTACAATGCGGCACAGTCGTTTGGTGACGAATTCCTTGCTGTTGCAGGAACTCCTGAATTTTTTTATTAATATATTCACCACCATTGTCACTACGAATAGTTTTTATTTTCTTATGAGTCTCATTTTCAACAAGCTTTTTAAATATTTTGAAATTTTCAAAAACTTGACTCATTGTTTTCAAAAAATAATCAAATGTTTTTCTTGAATAGTCATCAATGAAAGTAAGAAAATAATAAACACCACCAAATGACTTCTTTTGCATTGGACCACATAAATCTGTATGTATTAAGCCTAAAATCTCCTTAGACCTACATGAGACACTTTTGGAAAAGCTGATTTCGTAAGTTTTCCTTTAATACAGGCAATACATGATTGAAAGCGAGTACTATCATATTCAATACCAAAGTCCAAACCTTGTCTCACGAGATTCATGCTCCTAGAGTTGAGGTGCCCCAGCCTGCGATGCCACACTTCCTGTGACACCAAGCTGCTCTGCTCTTGCTCTGACACATCGCAGTTCAGTAGTGATTTACTGCTGCTGTCAGACACCATGCATTGAGGGTGCACTCCAACATCAGCTCTACTGCTATTCCGTATGGAATCTAATTGAAAAATACCATTCACATAACTAGCATTAGCTATGGTTTCATGCCCGTCCTTTATTTTACAGGTTTTAGAATTAAAAGTGACTTTATAAACTTTTTTTGTAGACTCAGTCACTGATAAAAGGTTAGTTGATAATTGAGGAACCAAATAAACATTAGTTATTGTTCTAAAACCGCCGCCTAACTTAATACTAACTTTACCTAACCCTGCAGTACATAACTGATCACCATTTGCAATGGTCACAGAGAGTTCTTCAGTTGATTTCAACTCTAACATAACACTCTTGTTGTTGCACATATGGTTGGTTGCACCAGAGTCCATGTACCAGACAGCACTCTTGAGATTTACCGACAATGCTGAAAATAACACGTTCTTGTCCTTGACATTACTCACTGGAGTCGTAGAAGCAGCATTCTTCGGGTAATTCTACGTCGTGTGTCCTGGTTTCTTACATCGGTAACATTTAATCTTCTCAATAGTAGTCAAAGCAGATACAGTATCTGTCTTGTCATCTCTTCTGTGAAACTCCTGTAATAAATTCATTTTTACAGTTTCACTGACAAGCTTGTCACTGGAATTCTCCAACGCCATTATGAGCGGGTCGTAATTGGATGTCAGTACGCTCAACATGACACAGACTGCTATGGAGTCATCGTCTAGTGGAGAACTTATGTCAATCAATTGTTGTGCAATTTCCGTTATTTTCGTGCTTCCATGTTACAAGCATTCTCCTCGAGCTTAGCTCCAAAAAGCAACCGCAGTAATCCTAAGCGTCGGCACAGACCCTTGTCCTCATAAGCCTTTTGTAAATTTGCCCATGCTTCATAAGCTGATTTTGCGCTGCGCACAAGCGAAAAAGCATTGGGATGTACAGATAAACAAATTTTAGCAAGCCCGCGCTGTTTTTTTTCTGATATCTTTGCTTCCGTCGGTGGACTCGATACTTTCGAGTAGGTTCTCGTGCAGTAGGTGTACCTTCATGGAAAACTTCCAGATATTGTAATTTTCAATGCCCTACAGCTTTTCCATTGGAATTCCATTCGAACTATGTGGATATTTTTTAAAATTTTAAGCCAGATTGGAAAGCTCACGCAAAACGATGTGCAGATCGTCCTTTTTTTTTACTGAAAATAACTTTTTTCATAACTAACTTTGACATTAATCAGATAACTTAATTAAGATGATGATCTGGGTCCATAATCTGTTGCAAGAACGTATCCATATAAACCAATTATCTTATTTGAATCTTTTAATATTTATTAATCTCACACTCTTTTCCAACTACTTGTTGTGTTCGCTGTTTTGTTGGTTTTCATATTTTCTAATAGGTATGTGATTGTGTATCTCCACAGCGCCCCTTGAGCACGCATTAAAGCCCAACAAGCCATCTTTAGAAACATTGTTGGAGTCTTTGTTCGAGCCACGCAGAGGTGGAAGTAAGTAGATTTTCCATTTATTATTATAATTTATTACTACACGCGCAAGAATATTAGTAGTTAACCTATCTTGGAATGCTAGTGGTCGTGCTTACTAGAATCTAATCAATAGAAATAGATATCTACATATCTCCTTTAATAACTATGTATACCTATATCGAATGATTGATAATGCTTAGTTCAAAGACTTATAGAATTTGTGATACCTACTTATGTTATGATTTATATAAAGTTCACTGACCGCGTTGAGTGGTTAAACAGTACTTATTTAACATATTTTTTTAACAACTATAATTAGGCTTGAACTTAAATTCAATATAATATTATGAATTAACAAATTACTTACCTAACCGACGAACCGTAAAGAAACGGGTAGGTATCACATTTGTAGTAGTACAGGAAGCGAAAAAGCTGATTTCTAAAACATGGCCGTTTCTTGATGCCCTAGGTATGGGGGACCTTGGTTTGCCGGACTCGCATGCACGGGCGGGCAACAAGTGGCAGAAAGAAAAGGTATGTATGGTTTTAAGCAATCAGAATATACTATGGGTTAGAGGCCAGGCAAAGCTGCAAGATGCTCGGAACTTAAATACAACTGAAAAAGGTTTATAAAAGGGTGCAAGATATTGTTATAATTCCGTGCGACAGCGTTATCGTAGGTAGCACTACATATTATAAAACAAAGTCCCCCCGCTACGCCTGTCTGAACGCGATAAACTCAAAAACTACCGATTGGATTTTCATACGGCTTTCATCAATGGACGGAGTGATTTATGAAGAAGGTTTAGGTGTATAATTCCTTAAGGTTTTGTGTAAATTGACTGAAATATGACAGTGATTCTTGAATATATCGGAAAAAATCATGCCGACTGGGAGCTTTACTGGCGTGCGCCGCGTAATCCAATTGAGATGAAAACCCCGATAAAAATCTCGGTAGACCCGGTAGTAGGTACATTCCCGTGGGATAGTTTCTGAGATCAACTCGGGCGAAGCCGCGGGCTAAAGCTAGTAAATAATATATATAAATTCCTCGCAGCCACGCAACACACTATGTTGGGGTAAGTACCTACAGCGCTGGGTTTTGACTGCACGAATCAAGGTCTGCGGAATTTCATTTTGCCCCGACGGTCGGGGCATAATAAAAAAACCGGCCAAGTTCGTGTCCTATAGGACCAAGCACAAAATTAAGTTTGTATTTCATAGTATTTGTCGAACAAGAACAAATTTAACATTGTAGATGTAACAATGTTCTCCCTTATATTCCAACTGCAAATGTAAGACAGACAGACACAAGAGTGATCCTATAAGGGTTCCGTTATTTCATTCTGACGTATGGAACCCTAAATATGGCACAGAACACTTATCAAGGCTTAAGAGACGTCTAAACGTCAATAAATGTCCTATGGTTAAGCAGTCGCTAATCTGTACTTACCTTTAAGCAATGTTTATAAATAAAGGTGAATGTTGTCCGCAATACAAGTATTGCCAAGTTAGCAGGGAATTTTATTCACATGGTCTTAACCCAGCACCAAAGTTACCCCAAAATACCACAAGGAGCTTTTTGGTCATGTTATTGCGTTACCGATATGCCCTTTTCTTCGGAACTTTGGACACGGTTTTAATTACATATTGTTAATATATTAGCGCTGCTCCCTGCTTCGCACGGGTGCGCCGTGGGTTGGCGACGTGTTAAAACATCACGATTTCTGTGCTACACATAACCTTCCTGGATTCATACTCTAAATGATGGTGAACCCGCATCACAATCCGTTACGCAGTTAAAAAGAACTACGCGGTCACACAGACAGACACCAAAAGTGACTTTACCTAATTTATAATATGTATAGATGTATGTAGATAGAAAATCAATTTAGTTTTAGAAAAACGATGATTACCGGGGCCTTAACGAGGCGCATAGTTTATTAAATCCTAAGTACGGGTCCTTTAATTTTTTCAGACGGGAGGAGACGATGCGCAAGTTAATGATGAAGAGATTGGTGTTGCTGAAACATTCGTAGATTACATGCCTTCAAAATGTGAGTAAATTTTATTTTTTTATTTACCTTTTTTCTTTTTTTTTGTAGTATCTACAATTCACAAGAGTTTGGTTTGGTGTTGAGGGAATAAATGAAAGACGATACAGTATTTATAAAATCCACAGTACTTACCTATTTGCGTCCGAAACTGCAAAGCATCTTTTCTATTGTTGTAAGCAAAAAGTATTTTGAAGATAATAATCGTATTAGATCCTTGTTTAGATTCTACCTCCTCCATTGGAAAAGGCGTGAATTTGAAGTAAAAGAGTAACATTGAAGAGGTTTTCATGAAAATCACAAAGAAAAAGCAAAAAACACGTACATCAAGAATTTTCAGAAACTATGACTGTCTTGCTGTCTGTTTGTTGCCGCATCCCGCCCATTCATTTTATGTTTTAATTAAAGCTTCCCATGGATATTTATTCCAACAGTGAATTTTGGACTGCAGCACCCCGACCCAGTGGTGGAGACAGCGTCGCTATCGTCCGTGGAGCCCGTCGACGTGACGTACGAAGTGAGTCTGCCGGACGACCTCATCCGCAACGGTCTGCTGTCGGCCTTGCAGCTGGAGGCCGTGGTGTACGCGTCACAGGCGCACGAGCACCTGCTGCCTGACAACACCAGGGCTGGCTTCTTCATAGGTGAGTCGTTTGTGTGGCACTAGTTATCGGTTGGAGCAGGGACTCCCAACCTTTTAACACACTCGCCCCCCTAACTTTTTTGTAAAGTCACGAATTCACCACTCCGGATTCAGTTTATCGCCTTATGCAGAAAAGCTTAATAATGTAAGAGCGATTAGCGTCGAGCGGTGCACTAAATCGAATCTCAGATAAAAGAAAGGACTTCCAAACTACTGGAAATACCTAGAATTGATTTTGGAAAATACCAAGTTTGATGTCATTTTGTTAAAAGATTATCAAGTAATGTCAATTAACTATGAAAATGATTGTGTAGTTACCCATTTCAGCTCTATTAAATCGAAAGAACGAAAAGGCATCATCGGACTGTCAGTTGAACACACCAATAAATTGTCCTGAGTTGAGCTTGATAAGCATGCGTATACAGACGTCCAAGTTACCAGAATCTATCTGTGTTTGGGTCTGTAATGGAAGATGTGCTAAAGGAACTTAGTGCTAGTAGTAAGTTAATAATCATAATGTGGCGATTTTAATATTAATTTATTAGAAAATAACTCGAACACTGGTGCCGATTCTCTTGTCACAAAATTCTCTAAACTAGACTAAAAATAAAAAATAAATAGTTTATTCTTGTCAAACTACGATTTCTCATTGTGAGATAGACTAAAGTGACTCAATTTAACTATAATTTTAGTTTGACAGCACTAAGATGGCACTGAGTTATTAGTTTAGTGAAAATGGCAATTTTGCTATTCTGAATTTGACGTTTTTCACCTAAAATTTTGGTTGTCTAACTAAATCTGGCTATTTTTAATCGTGATTAAAAAGGTATAAAATTAGTTGTAATGAACTAAAATTCACCACAATACCACGACTTCAGGTGCAAAAACATTACTGTATCTTTTATATTTTTTATTTTGCTCATATCTCGAAAATGGTATGTCATACTCATAAAGCAAAAAAAATATGAAAATTTCTACCCGCCTTATAACACCCCTGAAAGATGTACTTATACTCGAAAGGTTTAGGTAGTTAAATAAAGGTAAACAAATCGTAAAAAGGGTTTTTTATAGTTGACACTTTCTTGTTTAAAAATACTTTACAACAAAATTAAAGTTATTTGCAATTTATACGATAGTTTCCTCTTTTATTAATGTATGTTAAACTTTATCATTTATTTGTAAACTATACTCTTCGTACATGTAATTGCTTGAGCACATTTTTTTGTTAGATTTTGAAATAGTATAATATTTTGTAATCTGTCTATTGTAAAGAGCCCAAAAAGACAGGTTCCCTAAACCTTTTAAAACATACAACGAATTAGATTACGTTGCTAAATTGAAGAGTACACCTGTGACGTAGTATGGCAACTGAAGTAGCAGGTATTACGTTTAGTCGGTTAACCAGATGCCTTATAAGTTGTGGATAAATTAGAAAAAAAATTATATGGTGTCACCGTATTGCGGCTGCCACCATACCACTGTGAGCGCAATTCAATTGAATTAAAGGGTTCAAGTTAAAGGGGTTTGTAGCCGGGAAAGACAAAACTTTTAAAATGTCTGACCTAAACATTCTTTTGCCAGAGGCTTTAGCTAATGTGACTGCTGAGAATTGGAAAAGTTGCGAGGGTCATGTAATAAAAGAAGAACAGAAAATGTTTAAATTAGACAAATTAATTGATGATACCACTGAACGCTTTATTATTAATGTGACAGATAGTTCCTCAGATTCAGATTCAGAATAGGGCGTATTATTATGGGACTCAAAATAATATGATATTAACATTTGAAATAAATGGTTTAACATCTATGAGTCACGTGGTTTTTTTTGTTTACCTTTATTTAACTACCTAAACCTTTCGAGTATAGATAATAATTTTTCATATTTTCGATATAAAAAGTGATTTTTTTTATTAAGTAGATTTAAAAATAAAATGAATAAAGTTAGAAGTAACCAATAAAGATTTATGAATTGTTTTTACATGTTGCGTATAGAAAGTAACCTGTTCAAAAATTCGTTCAATCCTACAATTTTTATTTTTTTTAGTTTTATCCAATCAATTTTTTAATTGTTAAAAATATTAAAATATTCGAATTACATAAAAATACTTGTAAACGCCATGTCTTGTTTACGTATTAGTGTAAAAAAGTATCGATAAACGAAAATTGCGCCATTTGCCCTATTTATGACTTTTATTTTTCTCGCAATATGGGAAGTTCTGCTTTGTCGGTTCGCCGCTAGTCTTCCGGTATGGGTTGTGCGCCTTTCGCAAATATTTCATAGCTACTTGCGCGCATTGTTTCAAATGATTTTAATAAATAAAAACAATTTAAACTAATAAATACAATTAATTTAATTTTGTTATCGGTGTAATGGACACTTATTAATTAGCTACTTGACTCTTGTGTGTGTGTAAATCGTGTATTGTATTTTTTTTTTTTTGCGGTGAAAATGACACTACTTGACTTTTGTGTGCATGCGTGCGACTTGTGCAAGACAACAACATTTTTACAGTGCTGCAGAGTATATTGACATGGTTTTCAGCCTTAACTCGTACGAGTACGTACTTATAGTAAGAGATAAGTACGGCGCAATCCGCGTCTACAATCATAAGAGCTGTCCAAATATCAGGAAATTTATTAACATAATAATAAGTTTACATTGTTTTTGGAACAAATGTGCAATATTGGATTTATTTAGTTCAGTTCAGTTCAGTTAGATCGCGAAGAAAAAGTGGCGGTAAAAAACGTCAACCGCGCCGACAAACAATATCCGGTTGCTGCCTGCGTGCATCGGTGCCGCTCTTCCTGAGGGTCAAGATACGTTGTCTAAACAGTGTTTACTTTTCCTGAATTTATTTTGTTTCATTTTTTTTTTTAATTTGTGATTTTTAGTTAATTCAATATTTAATTTTGCTATACTTCTGTAGACTATTACTTGTGGTTTCATATATTGCACATATGTGGTTTCCATACTGTATTTACAACGTCCCGATATCAATGATCGGTCAGTAGCCCACCACACACAACGCCAGTCTGGCCGGAGGATCCTCCCTTTTCTATGGAGGACTAGTGAATTTTACACCTTGTTCCTCATACCTCTATACGAACATCAACCTCAACGATCGGCCCGGACAACCCGACATTTAATTTAAAACGTTGTTGTTAATAAATAGAGCTTACTTTGCCGTAACGCGGTTCAGTCCAACGCAATGGCCGGCTCGTGGTCAAAGGCGTGCTAAGGCCCTAACACTGTCTATACGGTTGTGTTCTGGTCAAATCTAGAAGAACAAGTGGAATCATGGACAAGACGAAGCATTTCAATAAAACTTTTTTACAAAAAAACAACCGACTTCCAAAAAATACCCTGAAAGACAATATGTAAAAAATAACTTTAATTTCGGAAGTCGGTGTCTTTGGTTTTTAACCGACTACACAAAAAGGAGGAGGTTCTCAATTCGTCTGTATGTTCTTTTTTTTTTTTTTTATGTGTGTTAGCTCAGATTTTTTTTCTGGGTAAACCGATTTGGATGATTCTTTTTTATTTGATACTCGTAGGTAGTGCTTCACATGTGGTCCCATTTAAATTTGATCAAGGTCTGACCAGTAGTTTTTGAGTTATCCTTAATACTGCATATTTTTTCCACTTAGTTTATATGGATGATGTGTTAATAATTTCCTGTCACTGTTATTTACACTACAAATAGTAGTATACGAATTTGTGTGGGGTAGATACCGCAACTAAAAAGAGAAAAATAAAAACTTTTTTACAAAAAAACAACCGTCTTCCAAAAAAAACACTAAAAGATGTGAAAAATAACTTTAATTTCGGAAGTCGGTGGCCAAAAACGAAAACACAAAATCATCGGAAATACAGAATCATCCAAATTGGTTCACCCAGAAAAGAGTTCTGAGCTAACAAACATAAATAAAAAATAAAAAAACATACAGACGAATTGAGAACCTCCTCCTTTTTGTGAAGTCCGTTAAAAAGCTTATTAAAATATAATAAAAACCTGCCATCTTAACTGTATAGTTTTGTCCTGCAGGCGACGGCACTGGTATGGGTAAGGGCCGTATGATCGCTGGTATCATCTTCGAGAACTACCTAAAGGGTCGCAAGCGCGCCATCTGGGTGTCTGTGTCGAGAGCGCTCAAGAACGACGCGGAGCGAGATCTGCACGACATCGGCGCCAACGAGATTAAGGTGCACGGGCTTGATAAGGTAATTGGCATATTTTCGTGTCTTCAAGGCTTACACCCAGAATCTGTAGGTATAACCTGGTAGTCTATGGGCCATTTACACCAAACTATCGCTGAATGTCTTCTTGTCCAGTACAAAAATGCTTTCATGAGGTTGTGGAGACTGCTAAAAAATTTGGTCAAATCCAAAATTCAAGAAGGCCGCCAAAATTATGTATTTATTGGCCGTGAATTTTTATTGTTGGACCAATTTCCATATTTATAAAAACGAAGAAGTATTTACTTACTTAGGTGGGTCATTGTCATAACCCTAAAAAAAACTGTTCATAAGAATCTATATGACACTTTTAACAATTGCGTCTTAATTTTACATCTTAATAATAAATTAAACGAAACGTACTAGACCATAACTGTGACAGATTTACTATAAATTTATATTTTTTACTTTATACCACCGCCACGTAACCGAATTGTCCACTTCGGTGCACTGTTCGGATTCTACGTTTCAATAGAATGTAGCTTAAAATAAATACGTGTTTAATATTATTCTATAAAAATGATATATTTTCCTAATCTACGTGTGTTTTCCATTTAACGTTAAAAGTATTAAAAAAATTGATAGCAATAAAACACACTTTTTGCATCATTTAATCTTGTCACAACATTTTTTGTCTTTCCGGTGGACATTACTTTCGATACTGATTAAAATGAAGTAAATGTCAAATGATGGAACGGAACGTAAAATTGGACGCAGTCAATATCGTACTATCCCTGTCAGAGGCCATTTTGCCCCGACTGGTACGCAGAAATCGTTGTTGTTGTACTAAGAAAAATA
This sequence comes from Griposia aprilina, assembly GCA_916610205.1. Lineage (NCBI taxonomy): Eukaryota > Metazoa > Arthropoda > Insecta > Lepidoptera > Noctuidae > Griposia > Griposia aprilina. Next base: position 2,307,818 of record OU744300.1, on the reverse strand, counting down.
TTTAGTGGTGTCAAAGTTGAGTTGTCTTTCCGGTTACTGCTGTATTTTGGTAAGTGAATCATTATAAATTCATCAAACATTCTTAATAACTAGTTAAACAATGAAACTTTATAAATATACCTTGGCTTTTGACATAACCTAAAAACGGCGCTAGGTGTGAATGATTTTGCGAAAAAAAGTCCATTTGGTGGACATCTTTATGGTGGAACTTTTGTCCACCGAAACGACAGATGTCCACCAAGTGGATTGGTTTCTTGAATGTGGGTTATTTAGTTATTATAACTTATAAAACTGCTTCTGATTACTGGTGTTTTTTATCAGTTAAGGACTAACAACCTATTTTTGTTTCATTTTAGCTTTATTTTTATGAGGAAATCTGTTTTAAACCACCACTTCCCTCACACCTTTGTACACCATGTCAACTTGTAGTTAATGTAGTTATCCATAGCTATATACTCTACGTTAACAATGATTGGTACCTTTAATGCATTTCTAACGGCATGAGAAATAAAAAATCATAAGCTCGGTCATTTCCCCTATGCAAATTTTTTTACTAACAAAATCTCCTGCTCTTCCTTTGCACAGCTTTACTTTCTTTTAGTTTGTGTGCATTGCTTGTTGTGATTTTTCAGGTGATGGCGAAAACAAGAAGTAAACTTACCGATAACCAGAAAAAAAACGATGCCGTGAGCAAAAACCAATGGGTATAAGGAAGGCGCGTGAAAAACTTAAACAGGATCCAGAAGCCTTGGACGAAAAGCGAAGAAAGGACAAAGAATATTAAAATCGGAAGAAAGCCGAAGGGAAAATAAAAACTGTAGAAGACGTACAACTGGATACAAAAAAAGCTTTGAGGAGTATATGGAGAGAGGATGCAAGTAGATGCAGAGAAAAAGTCAAAATACAAAAAGAAACTGAAAAGTACATTGCACGCGAAACGCCACCCTCGAGTAGGGTTACTACAGCATCATCAAGAGCTGAAATGGGTGCGCGTATTGCAGTGAGAAACAGAAGAAGGTTGAAAGTAGAGAATGTTTTACTGAAAAAGAAGTAGATGAGTTTAGAATGTAAACTTGCTAAATACAGAATGCGATTACACAGATTACGGAACAAGAAACGAAAGGATGCAAATGAAGAACAAAAAAAGAAAAGGAATGAAGGTTCTAAGAAGGACAAGGAATTACGTCTCGCGGAACCATTAAAGTCCATCAGGTTACTTGGAGTCGCCGTAAACCAATGATGGTTCCGTTTCGTGGTTGAGTTGTATGAAATGTAGTCCACAAAATACTTGTATACATTACGGTTTAGGTAGCAAAAAACTTGCCATCTATGTCCCAAACCACTCCAAAATAATGTGTCAACTCTATCAAGTCCAGTCCTGACGACTCCTCTGCAAAGTCCTACTCGGAATGACACACCAGCTCCCGCCAAGAGAATGAATTCACCGAGTCCAACCTTGACTCTTATGCACAGTCCAGTGGGAAGCCGATAGTCTAGTCCAATTGCGAGTGGCTCGATGCAGCAACCATTGAAAATTGGCGAACGCAGAGCTGATTGGAGGTAATGTACATAAGCGCATACAATTTTCGGACGTATTTTCTGATAGCTCAGATACGTCGACTTCAAAACCAGAGAAGCCACCGATCCCCCTTTCTCTGGCTGAATGGATTGAATGCTTCTGGTCTTCTAACGACGAAGACATATTTTGACCACCGAAATGAATTGTCTTTTCGGTAGACAGACACAATTTTTTTTTTTTTTGAATGCTTATGTGTGACTGATTTGTTTGTGATTATGTGAAGATAGCATTAACGTTATTTTTGTTCAAGATGTTAATCACTTTTTGTTTTGTTTTTTTTTCAATAATTAATATTTTAGTCCACTCGGTGGACATATTAGTCTTTTCAGTGGAACCGAAATATTGTTATTTCCATAGAAATCGCCTTTTTCGAATTATTGATCTCAGACGGATACTCACTTTTGTTGTAACGTAGAGTAAGAGTCATAATATACCTTTAATTTTTATAAACCACGTCTTTAATTTTTTCGCAAAAAAAAAAACCCTAAGCTTGAGAATGACCCAGGTATAATTTTCATGGTTTTTGTGGATTTCGAATCTGAATCACGAGAAGGATAAAAAAAAAAATATACAAGCTGGCAGCGACATCGACGCGTAACCTGTTACCATGGATTCAGAACATGATTCTGAAAAAAGAAATGCTGTTCCATAAATTTTGAAGGCGTAGGTATTGTACTTTTGTAGGAAACAGCAGATTTGTTTTTAAATAACCGTCGAAAATTTTCAACGCAAGGATTTCAGAATCATGTACTGAATCCATGGTAACAGGTTTCACGTTGCCTGTGGTGGAGCGTTCACCTATATTGCGAATTCGATCAATAAGTTTTGTGCCATCAATCTTTGGCAAAACTTGAGCTAGGACTTCTAAGCCTCGGTCGGTGAATCTGTGATGTGCTTTAAATTTTACTATCACCCTATGGCTTTGCAACCAGGACAAAGCAGACCACCGCTGCCGCCGCTGCTACTTGGCGGCAGAAATTACATCTCTTCAAGAGTTCAATAACTGCTACAAAGACGTAATCAAAGTATTGTTTTGTTCACCAGATCAAATACGGGGAGACTTTGTCAGCTGAGGAGGGTGTGCTCTTCAGCACATACTCAGCGTTGATCGGTGAAACCCAGTCCATGGTGGACACAAACTACCGGACTAGGCTGAAACAGTTGCAGCAGTGGTGCGGGGACGACTTTGATGGAGTTGTATCCTTTCTACAAGCTTTTAACTTACATCGTTTGTCTGTGTATGTCGTCATTCTGTTTCTTTGTAGGTAATTGATTTCTCGGCTTCTTCCAATTGTACGATAGAGCTGTGCAAAGATATGTATAGTTTCGATGACAATGGTTTTAGTATAGTCATCGAGTTGCGCTGAAGAGTGGAAATAGAGAGCATCTTAATGGTGACTCTAGGAAACCCTAATGGCAAATCTATATTTTGCCATTAAGTCGTCCACTATGTCCAGGACGATGTCACAGAGGTGTATCATAACCTGCCAATTTTTCGTCGAATTCAGGAATCTTTTTGTCACTTTGCAGTGGAAGAGTGTGGAAAATTGCCACCTTGCCAGGTGGATCTGCGTAGGTTGTGGTTTGGTGTTGTACTGATCTTGTATGGCTGGCATGCATTCGCCACGCTTGGCATGGATGTTGACGATCACAATATGGTTATTCAAATAGTCGTAGAACGCTGCTGCCCGTCCTCTAGAGATCTCACCAGATTGAAAGCGAAGGATGAGTGAGGTCTACGACGTTGTCTGTTCATTTTTGCTTTGAAGGTTTCAGTATGGGTTTTCCCGCCCTGTAAAGAGTTTACATTTACCCGTAATAATAATAACCTCCTAGCCGAGTTTAGGTTACGGCGACCAATCTTAACGAAGACGGAGACTAGCCTGGTACGCAGGAGATATTATTATTATTAAAAAACATAGCCAGATCAGGCGCAGGTTCGATGGGTTTACGTACTCTCTGTGGCCCGGGGTGTCACTGTGTCACATCGAGAAGTTTGCTGCTACTGAACTTCTGCTGCTTGCTACTAAGAAATTCCTGATGGAAGTACCCAGTAACACTTTTCTCGACCTGGAAATGGAACCCAGGACTTCACGCTCAGAAATTGCACTTGCTACCACTATAACAACGAATCTTGTTGCGTGCATAGTCACACACACAATCCATCACCATGCACACAGACAATGTCACCCACAAAAATGTAATAAGTACATTAATACCTACATAACAATTTGAAACAATTTCTAGTATCTAAATGCTATTATAATATCAATGAACATCTAAAAGACAAATTCTAAATCACATGTTTTATAATATAATTATTGAAATGATTATGTATAGTATACCAACAATTTTTTTTCTTTATTTTTTTAAAGACGGTTTAATCTAGACTTGTAATGCCTCCTTCATCGTTACAACTCTAATTTACATGATACCAAACAACAAAAAATTATCTTACACTACGTCTGCGATTAATAGCAATGTTTACGAGCCTGTACAGCATCCTGGCTGCTTCCGTAGCCGTAACAGCAAGGACGCAGTTACATACGCTGTGATATGATAAACATCATCAATTAAGTTGCATTCCACACAATTTATACCAACTAATTGAACCAATTGAAACTGATTACAGCCCTCTTCCTCCTACTTTGCTGTGCCCGACAGGGTCCACAATGATAATGTCTTTGTAAAACCTAAGTTCACATTGTGGAATGCAAATAAATATTGAGTATTGACCCATAAAGTCCTCAACTTATCCCAGATCGTATTCGACGAGTGTCACAAAGCCAAAAATCTTTACACGGCTAGGAGCAAGATTGCTCTAGCAGTTCTTGAACTTCAGACAGAGTTGCCCAAGGCGCGGGTGGTATATGTTTCGGCTACCGGGGCCAGCGGGCCGAGGAATATGGCGTATATGGTCAGGTTGGGTATATGGGGAGATGGCACGCCCTTCAAAACTTTCGAAGACTTCATCGAGGCAATTAGAATAGAATAGAATAGAATAGAATAGAATATTTATTGAACAAAAACGTTACAAAAAGGGTACACTTAGTCAATAGTAAGATTTGTCAAACAATAATTAATAATGCTTAAAAATAAACTAAAGCTAAACTATGTTTAGAACAGGTGCAAGTAATGATTGTTCGGAATTACAATGTAAGGTAGCGACAGAGAGAGGAGAGCAATTGAGAAGAGGTGAGTTAAAATATTTTTACTGGGTAGCGCAAGTCAAGACGGGGCTTAAAAATATAAATATGACGCATGCACTGACATTAACTATTATTTTTTCTTACAAATCATAAAACACATCGAAACAACTTGACCCCGGACAATTTGAGCCCGACAACTCAACCCTAGGACAACTCGACCCCGATTACTCGACCTTGACAACTCGAACTTGACAACTCGACCGTGACAACTCAATCCCGACAGCTCAACCACGACAACTTGATCCCGACAGGTCAACCCCAAAAGCTCAATCCCGACAACTCAACCCCGACAGCTCAACCCCGACAGCTCAACCCCGACAGCTCAACCCCGACAGCTCAACCCCGACAGCTCAACCCCGACAGCTCAACCCCGACAGTTCGGCCCCGATCATCTGACCTATTGGTAAGAGTGGTTGTCAGACTTTCAGGCTTCCGACTACCCGTAACGACTGTCAAAGATCTACGAATGATAGCCGGGAGCAACGGCCCGAGGCATGGAGGGTCTCGGTATGTAATGGACTTCGGCAAGCGTAGCTTAACCTTCGTTCGACCCCCGCGGCTGTTATTATTTAGCCACGGGCCTCGAAATTTCTACCGAAAATCTAAGACACAGAAATTCCTATTCGTACAGAGGTGTCAGCGCCATGGAAATTATAGCCATGGACATGAAGATGCGCGGCATGTACATCGCGCGCCAGCTGTCATTCCACGGCGCGTCATTCAAGATAGAGGAAGTGCCTCTGTCCGACGCCTTCAAGGAGACCTACGATAAATCTGTGAGATTGGTCAGTACTCAAATGATTATTAAGCCCGTAAAATATGACTACTAAAGCCGTGTCGATATACTTCCTAGGATAAATATTCTGCAACGTGTATCTCTAGATACATGGCGAGTTTTTTCACGCAACGTCGCCCGACGTCGCCACATGTACGACCCTTTCGTCTTTTTTGATGTCTCTAGACTAGCGACGATGAGCGTAACGCGTGTTAAAACTGCGCTAGCACGGATGTATGGATCTTGGAAAGTTGTGCAAAAGACATTTCCGCAAAAGACGCTTACACGAACCCACTTGCGTGAAAACACATTTCCGCAAGTGGACTTTTGCGCGAACGGACTATTGCGCAAAGGGACACTTGCGCGAAAATAAATTTCCGCAAATGGAATTTTGTGCGAAAGGACAGTTGCACGAAAAAATAGTGGAAATGATAAATGATTTTATTTCTGTAAATAGGTTTGTACAAAAACTTTTACACATTAAAACATTTTTATAAACGATTAAAGAGATTTCTTCATAACATCACGCATGCCTGTAGTCTCTCAAAGGATTCGGCAGGGGTGTATTCCATAGCCATAATTCGCCATAAATAGTCCAATTAGGCGTCAATAGTTCAGATCGTCGTAGTTTTTTAAATTTTTTCATTTTTTTGTAAACACAGTAAAATACATAGCTATACATCATAATGTAACATTTGACATGTAACCTGTTTATTTCTTAAGATATTTTTTTTTAAATTATTTTATTATTATTTTTTTATATATTTTCGACATTGGTGCCATTTCTATTGTTTTCGAGGTCGCTGATAACAATTTTGAAGTAAAATTTATAATTTATAAAAAAAAAACATTTAAAGACGTAATAATTTAATTTAAATTAAAACAATGTGTGGGAAGCTGCCATTGTTCTTTGCAATTTTTTGTCATAGGTATCGCTTCCCTGGTTTTGTGCTGATAATGATAATAGACTCAAAACCAAATGGCGCCAATGAAAATTTGCAATTATTTCGTAGTAATGTGACTTCCATGGTTTCTAGGGCGCTGACAACGATAATGGAGTTAGAATCAAAATTCAAGGTGGCTTTGGAAATTTTTGATGCTACCATCATGGATTTTTATTTTGACCCCAGTTTTGTTATCAGTGACGTCGAAAACCATTAAAATGACAACAATGACAAAAAAAAACACTTAATAAATAAGCACGTACTCAAAAATATATGTCGTATGTCTATGTATTTGTCTGTTTGAACATAAATAAGAAAATAAAAAAGGTGCAATCAAAACACTACGGCGAGCACTGTTGATGCCTAATTGGACTGTTTACTTCTAGTCTGTCTTTAACTTGAACATAACTGGCAAATTGTGAGTGTATTATACATCCCTGCCCAACCCTTTGAAAGAATACAGGCGTGATGTTATGAAGAAATCTCATTTCCGCAACTTTTTCGCGCAGCTGTCTTTTCGCGGAAGTGGATTCGCGCAAGTGTCCGTCGCGCAAGTGTCTTTCCCGCAAGTGTCCTTCGTGCAAATGTCCATTCGCGCAAAAGACCATTCGCAGAAATGTCCATTCGCGGACATGACTTTTCGCGAAAGTGGGTTTACGCAAGTCTCTTTCGCGGAAATGTCTTTCGCGCAAGTGTCCTGCTACCCGGGTGTATTCCACAACTACAAAATATTTCTCTTAGACATTCTAATAGAAACTGTTCATTCGGCAGTGGGTTACAGCCATGCAGATGTTCGCGGAGGCGGCGAAGCTCATCAACGTGGAATCACGAGAGAAGAAGACCATATGGGGACAGTTCTGGTCTTCTCACCAGAGGTTTTTCAAATATCTCTGTGTTGCAGCTAAGGTAGGACAGAAACTAATATTGAAGTACATACCTGCTTTATTATCACAATGAACCTTCATCCTACTGTTTTATAATCGGGACAGTCAATGACAGTTGACGCTGTGTATGTCCGCGTTTAGGCGTATCTTCAAACCTTACCTAACATTCCTTAATCAGTTATCCTTTTTGGTAGTAAAATGAGTAGTAGGTAAGCGTTGACATTGTAGCTCTACTCAACTAAACTTAGATTATTCTCTAATGGGATAAAGCAGTGTCTTATGTCACGGGCGCTCTATTTATTGATTGATAAATAGTTTTATTAAAATTTCGAACTGGCTTGCAAATAGAGCCATTTAGAGCAAAAAAGAAACTAATGAACATAATGGCGCGTGAAAAGTTATTGGAACGAAGTTCCTTATCGCACGGTACGGACTTGGCGCATGGGGGCTAGTGTAAGAATTTTCCGTCATGAGTTTCCGTCACGACCCTTTCTTTATTTATTTGTTTGTTTGGTTGAACGCGCTCATCTCAGGAACTGCTTGCTGGTTGGAATTGAAAAAAATATTTTTGTGTTGGATAGTCCATTTATCTAGAAAGGCTTTAGGCTATATAACATTACGCTACGACCAATAGAAGCGGAGCATAAATGAAAAATATTGCAAAATTAGGAAAACAAGATTTCTTTTGAGAGCTTCCGTTGCGTGCGCTGCGTAAAAGGTTATAGTTACGCAAAAATCATATGATAGAATTGTTTCCCTTTAAAAGTTCAAAAAAAAAGTTAACGACAGCATATGTCTATCTTCTAAGGTTGACTCAATATAACAGTAGGCGGAAAGGTCACCGATCCCTTGGAGATCGCGTCTAAAGGGGCGGAGGATGTTGAACGGGAAAATCCCGAGGCAAGTCTGCGGGATTGTTCGAAAACCCGTGTTGTCGTGCCGGTGGCTGCCGCTGTTGTTGATATCTCGATGGACGACACAGAAAAAGTTGGTTGGACGGAAGTTCGACACAGACGCTCCCAACGTTCATTCAGTAATGTGTTGCGTGGAACAGCGGCGCCCGGCACCACCAATCTAGAAGCCTCTGAAAGATGGAGATACCTGCACCTCTTCTACGTTAAGCAGGGCACATCTGATACTCAGGTACGTGATCACCTAACTACCATTTGTGGAACAGATGTTTGCACGGTAGAAGTCCTCAAATCCCGTGGTAAATACGCATCCTTCAAGCTGGGTGTGCCCTCAAAATTGGCTGATCAAGTTGTGGCTCCTGAAAATTGGGCAGAGGATATTTGCGTCAAACCATGGCGCCGTAATTTTCGTGGCCGAAGCGATGAGACCCAATAAGCCCTATTGCGTTGTTGCCGCTCCCGCCTCTCGTGGTTGTACTGATCGCAACGTCTATCTGCGCTTACTGTACCAGAATGTGCGTGGGCTCAAAACCAAGCTACCCATTTGGAGGTCAAGCTTATTACTGTCTGAGCATGATTTGATAGCCGTTACCGAGACAAACCTGGATAATTCAGTGGAGGACTCAGAAATATCGGCTGGAGATTGGCGTACTCTTCGACGAGACAGAGTGACCACGGGTGGTGGTGTGCTGCTTGCTGCGCGGCCTGGGGTCACCGTGAATAGGCTACATGAACTTGAGACGGCCTGCGGCGAAGATTTGTGGGCCAAGATCACAATTTATGGCCTAAATATATATGTGTGTGTTGTTTACGTCAAACCTAGTGCAACTGATGAGGATTACCTGGCGTGGTTCTGCAAGGTCGAGGACGTTTTTCACAGTTTGAAGGGAACTATTATTATTTTAGGCGACCTTAATCTAAAAAGTGCGTCAGTAAATGTTAATAACTACTACTGTTATTTTCTAAGCTTTTGTAGTCTGGTAGAGATGAATGAGGTGATGAATATGCGTGGCAGTAAGTTAGATGTAGTGTTGGCTCGGGATGGCGCTGCTGTAAACTGTGAGTATATCCAGGGTACGGAACTGGTTCCGATTGATCTGTATCACCCTCCGTTAGATATTGCTGTTACCATCCTAAGGCATAAGGTACATGAAAAACTTGACCCTAGCAATATTGACCGTAGTAAGGATTGGAACTTTTGTAAAGGTGACTACACATCATTGTTCGATCTTGTTCGCTCTGCTCCATGGCAAGACGTGTTTCGCTGCAATGACGCGTCCACCGCTGCTTGTAAGTTTTATAATTTAATGTACGATATTTTTGATTCCTCTATTCCAAAAAAGACGAGAAGGACCGCTGGTAATAAGCGGTACCCAGTCTGGTTTACTAGAGATATCGTAAGCGACACTCGACGTAAATCAAAACTCCATATTAAATGGAAACAATCCAGATGTGATGCTACATATGCTCAGTTTAGCGCACTGCGGTCGGAATTAAAAGTGAGAACCGAGGAGGCATATAGACTGCATTGTTCTAATGTGGAAAACAGCCTAGGCAAAAATCCAAAAATGTTCTGGCAGCACATTTCAAGCCTGCGATCTAAGGGTGGGTTTGAGCCAGACGTTGTGCTTGATGGCAAGGTCTATTCAGGTGTCAAAGCTGCTGAGGCATTTGCTGAGTATTTTTCCAGCGTATTTCTGCCGGACACACCAGAATTGGACCCGAAATCAATCACGGTGAATAGTGAGGGAGGTAATTTTCCCCTACCCGTTTTAGTCCCTCCGGACGTGGTTAGGGGTATTTCCAAACTCAAACCCTGCTGTTCGATTGGCCCAGATAACATCCCTGCATATATCGTTAAAGGATGTAGCAGTATATTAGCAGCCCCTTTATGTCATGTTTTTAATCTAGCTCTTAAGTCGGGCGTGTATCCGGAGCCGTGGAAGACTTCACGTGTTACTCCCATCCCTAAAACCAGTGACAAGACATATGTCGAGGAACACAGACCCATCGCTATTTTATCAACCATTGCAAAGGTCTTTGAACATATACTTCACACTGTTATCTGTAAACAAACCAATATGTATCTTTCTGATGCTCAACATGGTTTTCGACCTGGTCGCTCCGTGAACTCAAATCTGCTGATTCATGTTGACTTCATATCCAGTAGCCTGGAATCCGGTAGGCAGGTCGACACTCTGTATTTTGATTTCCGGAAGGCGTTTGACAAAGTGGACAACGATGTGCTTTTGGCAAAGTTAGGGGCTACGGGCTTCTCATCCGGCCTTCTTAACTTCTTCGCCGACTACCTACGGGATCGCAAACAGTTCGTCCGCCATGGCTGCTTTGAGTCGAAGTCTTATTACACTCGCTCGGGCGTGAGCCAGGGATCCGTGTTGGGGCCGCCTCTGTTTCTGATCATGATCAACGACCTAATTTGTAAGATTCGATTCGCAAAATGTCTACTATATGCCGACGATCTAAAACTAGCTGCGCAAATCAGAACAGAGGTGGATTGCGAACTCCTACAAAAAGATATCCTCCTACAAATTGTATATCTTTGAATTTAATTTTTTGTATTGTATGTTATTTGAATGCTTATTTTATTTTAATTTTTATAATTCTATGTTAATTAATGTAATTGGACCTGTGCCGTTTTAATTAACTATAAATAAATAAATAAATAAATAAATAAATAACCCTTTACATGGTAATGAAATTTGTTCTATGGATGTTCTAAATATACTACAAAAGGAATTTCATCCCAACCGAGTGTGTCACGACACTCATGTATTTTTGTTGTTCGTCATTGATTCTGGAATTCATAATTAATTTACTTGGTTTGAATTTCCGCGCATGATTTAAGAAAAGTAAGACAAAGCCTTGGCCGGAACCAGGCATTGATGGACTCACGTATGTGTGGACTTTTGGCACCGATGCACGCGGGATTCGTTTTACAATTACGACAAAATTAAAACTCACTACGTTCATTTTTACCGCTACGAGAACTAGCGAGCAGAAACCATATGCATTTTCAACGCACTTAGTGAAAGTGTTTGATAGAAAATAAACTACTGATTTACAACACCATATTAAAGCTAATTTGGACATATGGCAGCTAACTAATAGGTACTGCTAGTGTCTCTAATATCAACATGCTCCATAGATTTTAAAATATACAAAAATGTGTTAGATACATCAATCAGAAACAGAAAGGAAGAATAACCTCGCCTACATTGAAAACCTCCAGGATAGAGTAGAAATAATGGAGAGAAACCAAAGAGCCTCTAGTGTTTAAATAAGAAACATACCTGCTAAAACCTCGGAAAGGAAAATTGACCTGGCGAATACGTTAGCAGTGTTGGTAAGGTGTTGAATATTTCGATACAGTTAACAGATATACGAGATATCTATAGAGTCCAAACAAAAACTTCAACCCATCGATAATCGTTGATTTTACGTCTGTCCCTTTTTTTTTGGTTGGTAAATCATCAAATGACCTCTCCTCGTCTGGGCGGAGCGGGAGGGCATGTCAGACTCTTACTGACTAAAACCCACCCGTGTTCCTTCAGTTGCCTGTGCGCCAGGGCCACGGTAACTCTTTCGAAAAATCCGCGACCCCAGCAGGCATCGACCCTATCGGACCCCATCAATTATGTTGACATCTCTTTGAGGCGTGCGTGGAACACAACGCGCTGTCGACCGGGGCCTGGTCCTTACCGGACGGCAAGCTGCCCATTTCTCGCCGTCCGCAAGCCTGCGCCTACGGTGGCCGGGAGTCGGCTATCGACTCCCGACGCCCAGGGTGTCTCCTCCTGCTGTGACTAGGGGCGTGAGGGCGCAAGGATTGCCTCATCCTCACGCGCTCCGCCTCCTTCGTGAGCATTACTGCTTCGTAGAAGGAGATGACGGCTTCCCATCGAACGGACGAACGAACGTCTCGATCATATAATGCTCAAAACTAATAATATTTCGACGGTCTTTGTGTTGGATACGTGTATTACTGATCATTCCCATTCACAAGTCAAACAAATACTAAAAATGTCATGATTTCGCATAAGAATATAATTATCAAACCATGGATTACACCAGGCCTTTTAAAATGTATAAGAAATCGCGATAGATTACACATGGAATCGGAAAAAGATATTACTTTTATTTTATTGTGACTGCCTCCGCATTAAGAGGACCTCAAATATGAAATACCTTGGAGTCCAGGTCGATTGTTTTCTTAATTAGAAAAAGCACATCGATGAACTTGTCCCCGTATTCGTAAGCTCATTTTTGTGTTCAAGAAACTCAGATCAGTGGCAGATCTTAAAACACTGAAAACAGTTTACTTTGCACTTGCCCAATCCTTGCTGGGCTACTGTATCTCTGTCTGGGGTGGCACCTTTGCAACTAGTATGTAACGTCATGAAAGAGCACAAAGATCGGTCCTTAAAGTCATGCGCAGGAAACTCTTCAGGTATCCTACCGCACTTCTCTATAAAGAGACTGAGGTCTTAACTGTTAGATAACTCTTTGTGCTCCAATTACCATTGCGCAAACATGCCACTATACCGCACATCCTACGGCTACGAGAAGGCAAGCGTAAAATAACGAGACTGTAGCACGGACAGATATAAAACTGCTCTTGCTCAGCGCCATTATTGGATACTGGGTTCACGGGTTTACAATAAACTCAATGCTGTTCTAGATATTTGCTTACTTTCCCGACAGGAACGCAGGAACGCTGTTAGTGACTGGCTAAAAGGTCTTACCTACGAAGAATCTGAGGGACTTATAAAATTGGTGGTTTACGTGACTATTTCACCAACGTAAACTCACTCATACCTTTTGGACTTCTGGACACACACTACCAAACACACATACACACACACCCCAAAAAACACATGTATACCACAACATATATACATATACACACACACACACTTCTTTTGTTTATAATTATTGTTTGTAAAATATTAGTTAATAGTTATTTATATTCAGAATTTATTCTAAATTAAATTGCATAAAGAACTATCCTAGTTGGTCAGGAGGAAGGTGATGGCATTCGTGATACAGGGTAATCTTAGTACGAGTGCCAAAGCACTCCTTTGACACTTAAGTGCACATTACTTGAGACCAAATTTGTTTTTAAAGAGATTTACTGTATACATTCTTCTCGTAATAAAGATTTATTATTATTATACAAAATGTCATCCTTAAAACATCAAAAATGCACCATGGTTTACATGAAACTACAAGGTTCATGAATACTTTAAACAAAACGCAGTACATCAGGAAACAAAACACTGGGTAGAACGTTACAGACACGCTCAGAATCATTCAAATCCTTTGGCGAAAAAGCTTACAAAGCCGGATCATAAAAGGCGGCTCAAAAGGTTAGCTGTAATGGACCTTGCCAAAGTTGCCGATGCTAACTGGGACATGCTGTCATGAAATACATACATATAAAGAGCGAAATCTCGCTGGAGGAACCACAACCACTCTGCACTATCAAATCCAACAAATCTGCTCACAGTCCAAGGACTGATCGCAGAAGAAAATGAGATAAAAAACATTATATTCCACCCTGCCGTTTGTGTACCGATTTTACATTTTAGGCAAATAATTAGAACACGTAGCAGCGTCGTGATAGTTTGCACTGCATGGCAACGTCGCTGTTCAATGTTCAAGGATTCAAGTTCATTGATTTGAATCATTGATCTAGTAATTCAATTACAGAGAGTGTTCATATTAGCTCAAAATTAAAATTCTACTGTTTTACCTAATTACTGGACTGATTTCGTTATTTTTTTGTATATCTTCAGCAAAAGGTGGTAGCAATTATGTGCTTTCCATAATGTATACGGTTATCTACAAACTCATGATTTTAAGGGAGAGAGTTTTCAAAACTGTAATAATTAATAGAAAAACACTCTTCTTCTGTTGTACAACATTTAGTTAATAGGACATTACCAAGGAAATGGTTGAGGCCAATAAAATGACAGTACTATATTTTTTCCAAAATACAGTGGATGTCTTTATACTTCGTTCAAAAAGTAAACTAAATGAGTCAACTGCCATATATCCGCTTCTATGCGGGACTTCCTAATTGCTTAAGCTTATATAATTTTAAATGATAAAATAGTTATTACTAATCTTTTGTATTTTACATTGTTGATTACTACAATAAATTAGGATACTTAATAATTTTCCTTATTCAACTATTTTATTTGTAACGCCGACTTGACTTATATTATTGTTGTTGCACTAAAATAACGCAAGTTTAAAAAACCAACGTTAAAACTGTATGTGACTGTTATCTTTGTTTACAACAGGTGAACGTGCCGATAGTCCAACTTATACACGGACGAATAGTATTTATTATGTCCGTGTATACTTTGTCACTTTATCAAAAATAGGTGTAGTTTTTTTTATATAAGTGACCTAATATAAGTAGTTACAATTTTTTGAATAAAACAGGAAAAACAATCATAAGCTTTCTGATAAAACGAAGAATTCTGAGTCGAATAATGAAAAAAGTGATTTTCTTACTGAGTGCAGTTGACTCTGTTGTGGTGCCTGCAATTTAATACTGTACTGAATTGTATTATGACCGGCTGGTGCACAATATGATACGATTTTGGAATATCAACTAAAAAAATTGTATGAAAACTTTTTATTACTCTTTTTCAACTCAACCAACCAGTTCTCACTTCATGGTTCTGCTAATCGGTTGCTGTGGCGGGTACCCCCGCATTAAAATGTTGGAATTGAGCGTGTTTTTTGTTGTAATTTCATGAGTTTAGATTAAAATAATAGTGTATGAAACTACACATGACTAGTTACTCCCGGTTATTTAACAGTTTTATAAACTACTAATTCGACAATCGAACTGGTTTTTATAACCTCGAAGTAGGTGCAAAAAGTAGAGTATTCTCCTCGGGGTTAAAGGTGTCTTCGTATTGGGCGAGCTGGAATCCCTCGTTGCACTCAGCGTTGTAGTCTTAACTCCTCCCTTCTCTAGAGCCCTGGAATCCTACGTTACGTTCGGGATTCAAAATAGCGCCCATGACATTAAGATATTAGTGTTATAGTAAGATATTATAATTACTGCTTTATTCTCTTATTGAATAATCCGCTATTATCTTGTCTGTAGGTAGAACACGCCGTATTGAAGGCTCGCGAGGCGTTGCAGTGCGGCAAGTGCGTGGTCATCGGCCTGCAGAGCACCGGCGAGGCGCGCACGCTCGACCAGCTCGAGAGGGATGACGGAGAGCTGTCAGAACTCGTGTCCACTGCCAAGTAAGTACAGGCCGCGAGGTCTAAGATCAGCTTTGCATTTGTGTGAGCACACATGCACACTAAGAGATAGTGTAGGTGTGACGTTGGTCTAGAGCGCGAGGCGTCCTTTGCTTGGTTTAAACCAGTTTAAATTGCTTTTTGGCAATCGGCCTGAGGCGCTGTGCGTCCCTCGCGTGACGTATCTCCGCCGCGCACCTCACACAAACGCAAAGGTCAACTTAGACCTCGCGATCTGTACTAGATACTCAAGCTCTGGCCACACTGAGGCAAATGTCGTGCATACCGCAGGACGCGACTGTACACAACAGCGCACGTCGATTTTTTTAACGAGATTATTCGCGCCAGCTTGAACACCTCCACCGATACGAGTTATTGTTTAGCTTCCCGGTACTCTCAACACTGAAACAGGTATCGGTCGCTGTGAGCGCAAATAACAGCGACGATAACGACACCAGATGAAAGTGTTTAGTACTGATTATATTATTTTTCGGGGATTTCCGCCGCTATAGAAAATGAATGAAGAAATAAAGAAAATACTTTTATTTGTGGTAAAAATGACGCAAAGAAAAAACACACAAACACAATAAAGAACATGTTGGGGGAAAATAAGCGTCACATCCACACAAAACGGCAATCTCTCAGCATAATGCTACGACCCTATGCGAGACAGAGCCCCAGCGCTGGTTTTCAGCGATAGCCGGCCTTGACGTTATGACGTTAAACCCAGTACAGCATACGAAAACTAAAAATAAACAAAATAAAATAAATACACTACACCTAGTCCTAAATGTACCTATAGATATAAACTTTTTTTGGAACGAAGTTCCTTATCGCGCCTTGCGAAAGGGGGCTAGACGGAAAAAATTAAGACCAAAAGTTGTAACGACACTTTTTGCTATAGTTGTAAGCCGTGCGGCGTGCGCGTGTTTCTCTGTCTGTCTCTCTCTCTCTCTCTCTCATAGAAAGCAAGCCAGTTACTTATATATATATATGTTTGTAAATGGAACTTCGTTCCATCCGGATGTCCCTTGACACCTTGACTTTTTTTTTTTCGTTTCGATTTCGGATCCGTGTCGTTGTCGGCTAATGTGTGAACGCCCATTACCTACAGATAACCTGCTTCTTTTCAGGGGTGTATTCAAGACGCTTGTAGAGAAGTACTTCCCTTGTCACAAAAGTAATATCTATGGAGAGGCCGACACTTCGAGAAGGAAATGTAAGTTGTTCTATGTCATAAGCTAACACTGATTATTTTCATATTTGAAACTGGCTGTTGCTCTTGATTTTAATTTTTCTACGATACCTTAAAATTACCCCTAACATCAGCTTATGAAGTACTTTTTATTGAGGGTTATGTCTTAAGAAAGGAAAATACGGATTCCAAAGTAAATCACTGTTTAATATATTAAGAACACCATTATACATAGCGTGGTTACGCGTGGGTAGCGGAGAAGTCTAGTACTAAAAAAGGCGGGCTGTCAACTTCAATGTTAGCTGTATTAATGACATTGACAGTTGACAGCTCTAATCTATTTACTAGGATGCGTTCCAATATTATTGTCTATTAAATAACTTTCTTAATTCGTAACACTTTTTAGGGTTCCGTAGTAAAACAAGGGTCCCTTATAGTTTCACCAAATACATTTGTGTGTGTCCGGCCGTGACTTAACTCAAAGATTCTTGTTACTAAAAAGCTGTACTTTGGCATGGTCTTTTTTTGTACCTCCCTTACATGTAAAGCGTTATTACTCACCTATTCCATTGTATGGGGTGTCGTTGGATAGGTCTTTATAGAATATTGGGGGTATGTAACTAATATATTTCGATTTAGGGATCCGTTTGCGATATGTTTTTGTTAAATTCACGTGTTGTCCCCCCCACCCCACATGCTAAACCGTTGTTTTTGGTTAAGTGAAAAGTATTCAAGATAGGTCGGAGGAAAGCAATTAAGTAGGCTCTACAAGTAAACCAGTAATAATGGACCAACTTATATATACAGCGTGGCGCTACAATGGCGACATTCATTTAACATATGGGTAGGGCTAGTACTGGCCACTAGCCCTACCCATGTGTTAAATTAATGTCGCTATTAAAAAACACCAAACATTAAAAAACGCCACAGTAAAAAAAAACGTGAAACACAAAATAAAAAAGACAAAAAAAGGGTTAACAACAACAGTGTGTACCTCACGGCTGCGCGAAAATGGCTCATTTCAGCATTAATCAAATCAAATCAAATCATTTTTATTATTTCAGGAATACACCCATATCGAAAGTAAACCAAATTACAAATAAATTATTAAATTAATACCAAAACTTTCTTATTATATTTTTTTATTATTACTGGCCACTACCATGTGGCCACCACCCATGTGTTAAATTAATGTCGCCATTGTAGCGCCACGCTGTTTAATGTACTCGGAATATTCCATAGAAATTGCCATATCTGGCGTCTGGCAGTAAGTTAAAAACCAGATGCATTATAAATTTGTAAAGTTATTATAAAAACATAAACGTTTTATGAGAAAAACTACATATGCAAATTTACGATTTCCTTTGCGGGTAGGCATAGAGGATCAAGCGCCAAGAGACCAATCCTGACATACCACTGTCACTATTTTTTTGGAGATATACTATCAAATACAAACTACACTTTATAAACTGGGATTTTTTAGTACCTGCTGGATAAGATTACTGCAATGTAATAAATACTCAATTTTTTTTCCCTTGTAACCGGTCAGCAGCAGCAGAAGCCAGGCGCAGGATAGAAAGTGACAGTGACGACGGTAAGTTGTTTCCAAAACTAAGGGCCTGTAATGTAAGCCTATCAAAATGTAGGCACGTAACAAGTGATTAACTTTTACTTCGAAATATGTAAGAATAATTATTATGCGTGATACAGGTTAATAAACACAATTATAGCTCAGAAATCTTAGTGATTTATGAAATTGACCTAAAGGTAGTCACTACAAAAAAAAAAATGTTTGGTTCGATTACTTAATACAAAGTGATTTGATTCATTTCTCTCTCTCTTCATTTTTTTAGGTGATTTTTCCGTTTTGATATGGTTAGATAACCATAATAACAATAACCCTATTTGCACAATATGTTCAAATATTATTTCTACTTTTTTTAAATAATTTTCTGTAAGAAAACTTGCTTAGGTTTACTGTGGAAATATTAAAGAAAAACATCGATATATTTTTTAAACGAAACTGTAATATTATCAGATATAAAATTCTTTTTTTTTTATCTGATATTTATATAAATATCTTTCCCTGTAATTTGTATGTATTTTCTTGCACATAAACATTTCTGATTCTGATTCTAAAAATCTGTCTTTCGTGCAAAATTTGCACGACGTAACGATTTACGTTCTCTATTCCTTATACATGATAAATGTGTCAAGGACAGTCCTTGCGCGAATAGTAGTTGTGTATTTATTTTTAGGTGAAAAAAATCTCGTTCAGTTCATATAAATAAAAACAGATTTCGCGCGCGTAGAGGGCGGAATGAACATTTTAGAATAAATCCTACGAGAACGTAGTAAAAGCGGGATAAAAAGTGTCCTCTTCACGGTGGCTAAGCTAATTAAGATGTGACTGACACTTGTGGATTACATTTTTTTTTATACGTAGGTATAGTAAATTACACAGGATAAATTTTGAACCAGTGCGCAAACTGTAACCATGAATTCAGCATAATGATTCTATAACCCCTAGCGTAGAAATTTTTCGTCAGTTATAATTTTTTTTAGAAGTTGTTCTTACATTTTGACCGCGTTGGAATTGCACTATTCTATGAAACAGCACTTTTTTTTTTTGATAACTGACGAGAAATTTCTTCGCTAGAGGGTCTAGAATCATGTGCTGAATTCATGTTTACAGTTTGCTCACTGGTTAAAAATTTATCCTATAGATAGATATTTTAAAGTACTGAAGATACTGCAATATTTTATTTTAATCGCAATTTTCCTATTTACTTACAGAGAGTGAGGCCGACACTTCCAGAAGAAAATGTAAGTTGTTTCATGTCACATGCTGCCACTGCATTGGGACCCTGGTTGTTGTCATATTTGAAACTGGTTGTTGCTCTTGATTTTCATTTATTTTACGATAAATTTAAATTACCCCTAACATCATCTTGTGAAGTACTTTTTTTTAAGTACCTGCTGGATAAGTTTACAGCAATGTAAAACTCAATTTTCTTTTTCTTACTCACCGGTTACCAGCCGCAGCAGCCAACCGCAGGATAGAAAGTTCGTCTGACGAAGAATATGAGAAGAAGAAACATGACGAACGCGGGCCACCGAGGTCTAATTCGAGGAGTGACAGTGATAACGGTACGTTGTCTACAAAACTAAGGCCCTTATGATGGTTGATGATGTTTATCACATATTAACCGAATGTTTCCGCAACGAGGAATTCAGAAATAGCTTAGAATGTAGGATTAGAGAGATAGGTTACTGTAATAGTGTTCTAGCTGAGCCACTTTCTGATGCAGCTAGAATACTTTACAAACTAGCTATGCTAAGGTTAAGTTAAATAGAGATTAGTATGATTTTGTTAAGCTAACCAGGGCGGCATAATCGCATGTGCGACAAAGCCCTTTACTTTGATGAAAAAAAAAAAAAGGGCCTTTAAGTCTATCACAATGTAGGTACTATGGTAGGCACGTTACGTTACGCTCTATTCTGGAAAGGACGGTTTGCACGATACGTACGTCATGTCAGTTTGACATTTTAGTGCTGTGGTACTTTTTCAGAACAGGTTACAAATTTTTATGCCGGAAGATTTAAGAAAATGCGTTTTACAGGTTAATAAACTCAAATATAACTCAAAAATCTTGACTTGGCAAGTTGTAAAAAGAAGCATTTAGGGCGTTTACATGACGTGCCTAAGCCATAAGCGATACATACAATTAATGTACTACACTTACCACAGCAGGCTTAGCACAAGCACCGTCTTGTCGACGGAAGAATAGACAAAAATGACGTTTCGTGAAGACAGTGCGACGGCAGTAAAGTAGAAAGAGTCAACTACACTTTTTACGAAATTCAGTCATTTATTCACGTTTATCTTATATTTTGCTTATATCTCGAAAATGGTGTGTCCTATCGCAAAAATAATGAAAATTTCGACCCTCTTTATTAAACCCTTAAACCCCTAAACGTCAACATGTAGGTAATCATTTTTCACATTTTTCATACCAAAAGTGAAAAAATCATTTTTTCCTTTGCATTTTTATACTTTGGGGCCGTCGAGTAAAAAGTTTTCTACTGTCTTAGCATGGCGATTAATGAATCAAATTGTCTTCACTACCTTAGATAACTGCCTTCTGAAATATCCTACATTATAAAGGACCTAGACAACGATTGGCAGAAATGCAAGACAAAATGACAGATTTTAGAAGGATTTTTACGGCGCGATGTCAAAAATAGAGAAACGAAATGTCACTTTGTATGGGAATAGCCGTCTCTATTCTTCGAAGAGATAGATAGCGTCATGCTAAGCCCGCAGGACAATTAACACAAATAAAAAAAATGCGTAAGTGTCGTAGAACACTCGCTTGGAACGTAGTTCCTTTCGTAGTTTTTTTGTCAATTTGTCAATTAATTGGCTATAAAAAAATAAGAGAGTCGTAATATAAAAATTTATAGTTAATAAAAATTATTCACTTAAAAAAAAAAAATACCTGCGCAGCTGGTGCGAACTTACTGGCTGCCTTGAACCAATAAGCGCGCACCTATGACTGGGCACAGCCAATAGCATACGCGCTATGGATAGTCTACACTAAAGAATGGGTCGTGGTGGAAACTCGTGACGGAAAACTCTTACACTTTTTTTTCGCCAAGCTCCCATCCGCCAAGACCGTACCGTGCGATTAGGAATTTCGTTCCAAAAGATCCTTACAGAAAAATCCGCGTTCTGTTTTTCAAAATTAGCAAACCGTCAGAAGAAGCAGCTGTAACTTACAGCGGCTTCTTCAGATGGTTAAACAATCTTGATTAATACCGTCATTCCGCCGTGTTTATTAAAACCGTCAATTTATCTAAAAGCCGTCACAACAATCATGTTTTAAACGACTTTTTTTTTATAACACAAACTTTTTTTGCTTCATAAATAAGTATTTCAATCAATATTGAAACACTTACTTTTGTGATGTCATCACCATTTATGATCCTAATCGTACTTTTTTTTAAATGGAATATATACTCCACCTTTATAGCAGCGCACCCGCATTGTTTGCGGATGCTTCCATCGATGCATCCGCAAACCGATCACCGAACCGATCGATGCACCGTCATTACGAAAAAATCTGCATCGATGTGGAGTGGGTCTGTGGTAGCACCAACATTGCCCTCGGAACGTTAGCGTGCAAAATTGATAGTCCATTAACTGTGTACTGGGCCGGTGGACACCTACACAGGAATAGGAAATAGACTATAAGTAATTATTGTGTAACTTGTTTTGATTACTAAGAAATTACTAACACCTTTTTTTATGTTAGTAACACTAACAACCCTACTAACGCCTTCTTTGTAACTATTTTATGGACTGTGTGTCTGAATTAAAGATAAATTTATTTAAATTATTATTTCCATAGCGTGCTAGGCATTTATTACATATTATTTGTAAAATAAGTTCTCAGGAGTGGGCATTTTCTGCTGTTCTGCTACTGGATGAAATTTTTAAAGGTTGCTATATTTTTCTTCTGATTTTGATGGCAATCGGCTATATATAAAAATAATGCAATTATAAAAATATTTGTAAACAAATTAATATGAATTTGTATACAAAAGTAAATAATGAATTGAAACACAATGTTTATTTATTATATTTTATTTCATTAAAGTTTATACATATTTACAAAATTTGTAGGCTTACAAACATTACATTACATTATACAAACTTAATTTTTTTTGCTGTATAATTGTTTTTTTTTGCTTTGGCTATTTTTGCCTGAGATATAAAAATCGCACACTTATGTCTAGTATATGGTATCCCATATAGTTTTGAAAAGGATAAGCAGATGATGACTCAAGATACTGCAATATTTTATTTTAATCACAATTTTCCTTTTGCCTACTGACCGGTCTCCAGCAAACCATCGCAGCAGGCTGCAAACGCAAGGAGTCTCTTCTGATGAAGAACTACGGTCAGCGAGGTCTGACTCGATGACTGACAGTGATGATGACGGTAAGTTGTTTGTTTAGTTCTACAAAGGATGAAATAAAATGTGCGTGTTGACTAGGGCCCGTATTAATAAACGTTCCTCAATGACGTGCTCAAGTGCGTAATCATTTGATACGCCATTATTACGATATCAGCATCTCAAGATCATTGCTAATTAATAAACACATGAAAACAGTATCTCAGTTACCAAGATCAGCTCCTCAATGCGCTGTACTTGATGGCTTGATTTCGTGAACGATTACGTCACATTGACCAAAGTTTAGAATGACATGCATCACATTTCATTATTTTATATTGTAAGATTTATTGAAATACTTGTATTTTGTTAAAACTTTAATGGATAGCGCTGTATCACGTTATAAAGTTGTTTTCTACCCAAGAAAGCCTTAAATTGTAAAAAAAAAGTGTATTTATTTCCCAATAAATAAATAAGTTTTTTTTTTAAATATTTGATGCTGTAGGTTGTGATAAATGTATTAGGTCACCATAAACAAGCTGAAATATGAATTTGTTATATTACATTTTATCATAAATATATTGGGTTTTAAAATTAGATTAATTGGATTTATATGGTACCTACTACTTTTAAAGTTTATTTATTTATTAAACTTTATACAACTAAAGAAGTACATTTGTGGACTTAATGGCTTTGTGTTATACCTATAAATAGTAATTAAATAAATTATACTTATGATAAATGTATTTACAATATTTACATAGGTAGATAGGTACCTACCTGAAATGATGCTGTAGCATAAAACCGGTCATAAAATATCGTCATAGTAGGTACTCTATTTCATCGTAATAATTAATTTCACCCAAAATATTTTTAAACTCCATGTTTCGCGCTACTAATCACGACCTTAAGTCACGGACTGCCTACACTCAGGTTTACGCATCTCGAATACACACACCTATTGTATACTTAAGTGTAGAGTTCCGTTTATTAATCAGTCCATCACTCTGATGATAACGTAAACTGGCTGATAACGTAAACCCAAGCCGTAACTTAAGTACAAAAATTATTATGTTTATTAATACGGTCATGATCTCAAGGTTGTTATCAAGTGCGACCTCTTGGGCTGAGGAACGTTTATAGGACAGTTACAACTGGCCGTGATGCGGAATTACGTTATCGAATATGTTTTGAGGTAATTAATATCGACAACAGTCTGGCTGCACCTTAGGTCGGTCCCTTACCGCTCGAGGATCGTGGCCTTTATTATTTTGTGAACATTGGACCTCCATTTGCTTCGGTCTGAGGCTTGATGGAGTGCCACGTTCACCAGCATCATATGCGTCTTCTTCGGGAACTTTCTCTGGGTCTCTTTTAAATAATAAAATTGATAGGTAATTTGTTTTGTATGTCGGAAATACGTTAAATCAATCGTTTGACTTGACTAATCGGGACGCCGGTGCCACCAGGTGCCGCTGGACAGAGTCTATAACGCTCACGCTTGACCAGAGTTAAAGCAGAGTTTGTTGTTGACGGGTAAGCAGTAAAGACGTTTAGAAACTGTCGCGCGTTCCGTATAGTTATGTCGTATACCTACAGTGTCTGATTCGCAAGTGTGATTAATTTGATCGTTAGTTATAATTTGATTTGAACTGCAAGCGGTTTTTCTATTGCGCAATAACCAACACTACCCATAGTACGCCCACAGTAGTTAAAATATGGCTGATAATAACGAGAGAGACATACCTTCTCCGTCATGTATATATCGCAGATGGATTGCCGAATCGGCTATTTTACAAAATCATTAGTGGTTTTACAAAACAGCTCCGTTATGTAAAACAGCTGAACAACGGACTGGATTGCCAATGCGCTACGTTTAAGAAAACTGCTACCCAAGTTTATACGTAATAGAGAATGGCTTACCCACAATCACAAAAAGCGTTTGGTGTGACTTCTAAAGTTGCACCCTTTTTTTTAAATAACAGCCTCTTTTTAACTTTCTCATCTTTTATCACATTTGGCCGCAGTAACTAAGCTAGAGCACCCTGACCAATTGGTTTAGGTTAGGTTAGAACTGTGCACACGACGCGCGAGCCGAGCGAGCGGTGCCGCAGCCGCGGCCGGCGAGTGCTACTTTCAAGTTGGTTGCAGTTACTTGGCTATTTAGTATTTTAAGGACTGACTTTGACAAAACTTTTTATTAAAATTGTTGTAATAAAGCACTGTTTTCACATAAGTTAGGGTAATTTTCACTAATATTATTCGTTTTATTCATTTCTGTTTTAGACTCCATTATTGTTGTTATGACACACAGGGCTACGAGCAACAAAATAACTAAAATCTTTGTAGATTTTAGTTACGTCAGAACGTCAGATTGTTTTGACGTTTCATTTCACGCTATTTTACATAATCTCTAATCGTTGACTCGCTGCATGCAAAACGTTTATGCAATTCTACGTCTTAATGTTCAGTAATTATGAAAAGCCGCTGAACGTCGTTCAGCTGTTTTATACAAAGGAGTTTGTTTTTTTTAAAATAGCTAGCGGTTATGGAAAACAACAAATTAAACCATCCACCTGCGACATATATTTTCTTCTAGCTTCTAGGATTTTGTATCAATAGAATCAGATACTCACTTCAACAATGAGATACTAGTTCGTAATCTATTTAAAAAATTGGTTTATTGTCATTCAGTCAGTACTGACTGAGCTATTTTAGAAGTAAGGAATATTTGCTTCGTTTTGTAATGACACTGAAACAGTTTCAAAATGTCCAGGTTGGAAGGGCATCAAGCCGCGGTCACCTTTGCCAATTCAGCGCGCACGCAGTATGAAGGAGAAGCTATTGCAGGACATCGAAAACCTAGGCATAAGCCTGCCACCCAACACGCTCGATCAGCTCGTGGACAAGCTCGGCGGGACCGACAAAGTTGCCGAGGTACGAGACTTCACCGTCATCTTAATTAATCAATCAATCTTAATTCATGTGTTCACTCATAAAAATCACATGCACACTCACAAATAGACACACCCCTCACACTCACTCATTCACCATTTCACATAATACAAAGACAGGTGCAGACCACTAATACAACCTTAGACTATTATTATACCTTTGTTTTGTAAAATTTAAGAACTATTATCTAATGTAACTCGAGGGGATGGGCACTGTTAGCCGAAATACAGGTTCCTCCTAGTTCGGCTCCAGATGCTAAAACTTTTGTGTACCTACTTCTGTTTTATCTTAGCACTTAACTGGAATGCAATCTAAGTACTGTTTTTTATGAAATAAAGCTTATTATTATCTGCAAAATGCACACTTGCGTGCAAAATAATTGGCCCATCCCGTGCTCATTTGAGAGACCTCAAAAATGTTAATGAATATTTTAATTATTTTATATTGTGTGAAGATAGGTAAGATAAAGATTATTATCTCATGCCCTACACTTTGATAAGCAATATTCTGCAAAAGATCGAATCGATTCATCAGTCATTTGTCAGTTTTTCATTTTCATCAGTCTTTTGCTCGATAACTGCGTGACTTTTTTTGTCAGAGAGGTTGACTAAGCATAACTTGCATTTATTGATAATTCAACTTGAGTTTTTAACTGACTTAAGAAAAAAGTAGATTCTGTATTCGACCCTTAAGTGTCACCCTTGTGTGTGTTGTGTGTGTGTATCTTCACTAATGAATGGGTTTTGAAAATTCCGTCACTAACGTAATCTAAATACTTTCAGGAAAGTTTTAGTATACAATATATTAGGTTATCGTTAAGTGATAAATGATTTTATTTCTTTAAGTAGGTTTGTATAAACACTTTTACACGTTAATCATATTTTTAAACTAGATGAGGTCGACGTTTTCTATCTGACTACTCTGAGAAGAAAGGCCGAAACAAACTCAGAGGTCGCAGTTTCTTTTAAAGTCCAGATATAATCTTGGTCAGATCATGTGAAGACCATGTATGTAGATTGGTATCTGAAATGGTCATTTGAGGAAAGAACCACACAGATTGAGTGGACCTGTCCAGTCAGTGCACGCATTTGTCAGTAATCATGCAGCTCAACTCAGGAAGTCAGGACTTAAGGGTTAAGGGTGGTTAATAAAGTTATTGAGTTATCCTGTTTCAAATCGAAGAGCACAAGGTGGGCTGAATTTATTGCACGCAAGTGTAAGTGTATCAACTTTTTGTATACCTATTTCGGAAGTCGTAGATACTTCTCATTCGACACGGCTGAATACCTATTGCGTTAGATGACGTGCGAGCCAATTCTAGCAGTGTGTAGCATTGGTGACGACTGTGACAAGTGTGGAGTGCTGCTAGTTTGGAATGATCCGACATGCATACATACATAACAACACAGCGACGTAGTAATTATGAAAACAACCATCCACCAACACCAATAAGCAAGTGTAAAACTCAATAACGCGTTGAAAATATATAAAGGGTCTAATGACGCCCTGCTGGAAAACAACTATCTTCATTTACGGTTTTGCAGCTACAAACATAAAATTCTAATGTGGCGATTCGTACTAATAAAGAAACAAGAAAATCGTACCATTGCAGACCAGAACTAATCAGTTGATGATCGAATAAAACAAACAAACAAGTTTTCTCTCCCCGCAGATAACAGGTCGCAGGAGACGAGTGGTTCAGACGGAAGATGGTCAATTCCTATACAAGCCTCGTTCAGAAGTCTACGTGCCCCTCGATATCCTCAACCTGCAGGAGAAGCAGAGCTTCATGGACGGACAGAAGCATGTGGTTATAATCTCCGAAGCAGCTTCCTGCGGTATATCACTGCAGAGTGACAGGAGGTAATAAGACAAGTTACTAACGTAGGAGAAGCAGCGCTTCATAAACGTAAAGAAGGACTTGTAGTAGTCAATTACAATATTAAGCTAGTATTTTTACCGTATTCTCAACAGCAACTGTTAATGAGAACTACGAATCCTAAATTAGTGCCCTAAATAATATACAGAGCCGGATCTAGGGCCAGGCAACAGGGACTCTAGGCCCGGGCCTCCACATGGAAGGGGCCTCCACAATTTGATTTT
This sequence comes from Griposia aprilina, assembly GCA_916610205.1. Classification (NCBI taxonomy): domain Eukaryota; kingdom Metazoa; phylum Arthropoda; class Insecta; order Lepidoptera; family Noctuidae; genus Griposia; species Griposia aprilina. The sequence goes on along the minus strand of OU744300.1, from coordinate 2,280,013 downwards.
CATCAATGAGAAAAAGGTTCACATGCGCAAAGTACCCATTTTCTTTTCAAGACCTTCGTTGAAGGTCTTATAAATGATATGTTGAATTACTCTGATTTCAAAAACCGAATTAAGTAATTTTTTCGATGTCGACAACGACGACGCGGACGGCAACAAAATATCTTAACAAGTTGGGATCTACTTTGGATGTCGTCGGTAGGCATATGCGCGCGTATAGCTACGTACGATTAATTCCCATCCAGTGTGTGCGCTCCCGTAGTAAGTACTTGAAGGATCAGAGTCGTTTTCGTACACGTTCGCGTTGACGTTGACGGGTGTCGACAAGACGTAACGCGCTGTATCAGAGAATCCCCAAAATCTGAGACGTTCTATCCCATAATGAAAAAGTAAGTTTGAGTCTCATTTCCTACGAAATATATGAAATATATTTTTGCGATTTCTGACTTTTGTAGTACTCAAACCTCAGTTGGTCCGATAGTTTTTTTTATCCATATATAAGGAAATAGCACCCTAATCGCGTAACACTCTTTCAATCGCAATCTGAATGATTTTGAAGGATATTGCTAATCCATTGCTTCATATGTTCGTAAAATGTATCTGCTCAGCAATGTAAAAACGCAATGAATGTTGTTGAACTGTCAAAATGAAAGCCAAATATAAGTAAGGTGTCCAAAAACCAGTTCCATACATTTAGATGCTGTAGGCATGGAACAACTGTTTTTGTTCTTTGGACCTTATGAATATGTCTGTTGTTAACAGAGTGCCGAACCAAAGGCAGAGGGTGCATATAACACTAGAGTTGTCGTTTTCGGCCGAGATAGCTGTACAACAGTTTGGTAAGTTTATCAATTTGTAAACCTTTATGGGACACGATTCGATTTGATTTCACCAGCTACTTCGTTGCATAATCAATCTATAATGTTCCCACTGCTGGGACACAGGCCTCCTCTCTTAGAGAGGGTATGGGCTGTAATCTATCACGCGGGCCCAGTACGGGTTGGTAGATGTCACATGTCTTCGAATTTTTGGTTCTAGGATATGCCGGTTTCCTCGCGATGTTTTCCTTCACCGTTTTGAGAGCAGTGGTGATGAAATTATGTACACAAAGTAAAGCGCCTGTCTGGGTTCGAACCCACGACCTACAACTCGTAAGTCGGGGCCAATACCACTGGGCCACCACTGCTCTTACAACTGGGCCACCACTGCTCCTTCGTTGCTACTTCGTTGATAAAACCATTAAAGAAAAGGAGAATATTATTTACACATCCAAATAAATAACGTGCGTATGTTATGACCAACCAACCCGCACTGGGCCCGCGTGGTGGATTACGGCCCACTCCCTCTCACAGAGAGGAGGCCTGTGTCCCAGCAGTGGGAACACTATAGGCTGATTATGCACATCTTATGTCTCTGATGCAGCCAACTAGCTTAATAGCCTTTCAGTTAACAGCTTAGCCTTTTTACTAAACGGTGTCGTTCAATTAGCGGCCTGAATGATATTCAGCCATTCAATCAAAAGAGCTTGGCAGACTTGGATTGATGACGTTTAACCATTTGCCAAGCCGAGACATTAATTTAAAGCGGCAGTTGTTTATTGTAGTTTTGGCAAATTAAAAGTTACAAAATGTACATACATTATCGAGTGCGGCAGAAAAACTGAGCGGTAAACTAAATAAAAATGAGTCATAGCAATTATTTAAAGGGGTAATAAAATAAATATTTAGCAGTAAAATGGCTTAACGGGCAATTACGTGTGGGTTACTAACATTGTAGTATGAAATAACCAACCAATTTTCTTTTTGTTACTATTCATGTTATAACTTACCAACTGCCGAATAAAAAAATGACTGCCCGTTACATTTTCAACTGATCATAATCACCTCCCTAACGTTTAAATAACAGCTGGGGAGGTCAGGAACAAAAAGTCACATTGACGCATACGGCTCGATTGTTTTTTAATTTTATATTCGGATTCAAAACCTTGAATATATAATAAATTACCTAATAATATAAAAGAAGCAACGAATTTTATATCATTTAAAAGTAGGTTAAAGATTTATTTGATCAATAAAGCCTATTATAAAGTTAATGATTATTTAAATGACAAATGTAATTAATTTATAAATTAAGTTATGATAATAAAATTATATAAATAAATAATAAATAATTAATAAATGTAAATAAATACTCTAATATTAATATATTTTTGTAGTTTAATGTTTGTTGTTGTTTTTAATTAATGTAGTAAATATATTTTTTGCAACCGCCGCGGTGTGCTTGTACGTCCCTAATATATGAGCGTAAACAGGGCAAAGGTAGTATGTAAGGATCGGAGCAAGTGGCGATCTGTAGTTTTTGCCCACCCCCATGGGAGGTAGGCGTGAGTTTATGTATGTGTATATTTTTATTATTATTTGTTTATTTGCTAACATGTAAAAAACACTGGTTAGTAGGCATGCATTAAAATTTCATGACACAGTATTCAGACATGCACCCTGTAAGGGCACTGCAATTTGGTTTGTATCAATTTATTAAATTATCTACATAAAATATTGATTCTAATTATTACATTTTATTACATTATACTAAACTTTAACCAGTAATTTATTACATTTTATTTTAAAATACATCATTATTATCAATTAGTTCATTCTTTTTGCCTTAAAGGTACATAGTTATTTATTATTTAACATTTACGTCAAGCATATTATTACTAGGTCGGTCGTTTCACAATTTGTCACTTTTAAATTCCTCAACGGTATAGTAGCCTTTCTTTATTAACAGAGATTTTAACTGTTTCGAGAAAATTGAATCATTTGGTAGGGATTTTAAAGTTTCCGGTATCTTATTAAATATGTTAGCTAGTCTTGAGTGTGGGCTTTTCCCGATAACTTTTAAGTTTGTGATGGGTAGTATTAATCTATTCTTATTACGTCGGTTATAGTTTTCATTTAGCTCGATGTTAGATTTGAAGAGGTGCCTATTTTTCCTAACGAATATGCAACTTTGCAGTATATATATTGCTGGTAGTGTAAGAATTTGTTGTTTAATAAAGTGTGGCCTACAACTCTCTCGTTGATCTATGTTTATTAATATTCTGATGCATTTCTTTTGTTGAATGAAGAGGTCCAAAAAGTCAGTACTTTCTCCCCACAGAATGATGCCATAATTTAGCCAGGAATAGGCGTACGCATAATATGCGGATAAGGCGGTTTTATAGTCTGTGTTGCATTTCAATATGCCTAGCGCATAAATAAATTGGGACATTTTTGCTCTTGTACTTTCTATTTATGTTTCTTCCAATTTAGGTTTGAGTCTAATGTTAGGCCTAAAAGTGTAAATTCGTTTATTTCTTCTAATTTTAATTTTTGCGTTAATGTATTTAGATTTATTGGGGTTCTTTGGTAAGTTCTAAATTGACATATTTTCGTTTTGGATAAGTTTATTTCTAAGTTATGTTCCTTTAGCCATTGTTCAGTTTCTGTGAAAGTTTCTAAAATAGCTAAATGGTCGACATTCGCGGGCGTTTTAAATAATAATGAAACATCGTCAGCGAACAAAATACACGACGTACTTATTTTTTTTGGCAAGTCATTTACGTATAATAAAAATAAGGTACATCCTAAAACACTTCCTTAGGGTATTGAATTATTAATGGTAGCCATGTCTGATCCTATACTGTACATTTCCTGGTTAACGCTATCGAAATATTCTACTTCTACAAATTGTACTCTGTCTTGTAAATATGATTTAAACCAATTAAAAGCTTTCCCTCTAATTCCCGAACCGTACAGTTTTTGTAATAGGATTTTATGTGACACCTTGTCATACGCCTTCGTCATATCTAGGAATAGTCCAACAGCATACTTTCGTTCGTTAATGCAACTATAAATTTCCTGTATATAGCTGTATACCGCTAAAGTAGTTGAGCATTTTTTCCTAAAACCGAATTGATTTTTATCTAGAATGTCAAATTTTTCTAAAAATTTGTTAATACGATTCGCCATTGCTTTTTCGAAAATTTTTGAGATAGTGGGTAATAGTGCAATAGGTCTATAATTACTAGGATTATCTGAATTTCCTCCTTTTTTCGCAATTGGGCGTATTTTCGCAATTTTAAGTTTTTCTGGGAATTGTCCCTCGTTGAAAGAAATATTTATTAGTTTAGTGAGAGGCGATGTTAGCTCCTTTACGCATTTTTTAACTAACAGCGGCGGGATATCGTCCACCCCAAAGCTACGTTTATTTTGCAATCCGCGTATAATATTAAAAACCTCTCGCTCGGTTACCGGTTCGACGTACATGGAGTTTATTGCGGGCGTATGCACCGAACGTACGGACGGCCCACACGGCGCTGGCACCGCAGCTCCCGTACTTTTGTTGTTATCTACACCTACCGATATGAAATAGTCATTAAATGCGGTGCAAACTTGTTGCGGTGATTTTACTATAATGTTATTTAATTTTAAGCTAATGTTCTTTAGATTTTGTTTAGTTTTATTTGGTTTAGTAATGTTATTGATTATTGACCACATCGTTTTCGTTTTATTTTTTGAGGCATTCATCTCTTTTATGTAATTAAGTTTTTTGGAAGTTTTAATGCATCTTTTTAACATTTTTGAGTATTCTCTGCAGTGTTTTTTAAATACTGCGCTATTGAGCTGATTCGAGACTATTCTAGTCAATCTTTTATTTTTGCATGATTTTTTTTGTCCCTTTGTAAGATAATTGTTTATTTTATTTTGCATTATTTTTATACGTTTTTTTGGTATGTATTTATTCAAATTAGATTGTAAAATGTCATGAATTTTATTATAAGTTTTATTTATGTCCAAGTTTTGATTAAAAATGTCATTCCAGTTTATTTTATTTAATGCCGATTGGAAATTTGTCAAATTAGTATTGTTAAAAAATCTTTTAGTAACGTAGGGTGTCCTTTTAAGACTTTGCGTGTCGTCATTCCTAAGGCTGTATATTAAGCTATTATGATCAGAGATACCATTATTATTAACTGATATTTGGAATTCTGTGCTACTATTATTTGTAAATAAAAGATCTATACAAGTCGATGTTGATTTTGTGATTCTTGTAGGAGTTTTGATTATTTGGTGTAGGTTTAGTTCTGTCATGATATTATTAAGTCTCTGGTATTCCTTTGCTTTTTTTAAATAATCCAAGTTAAAATCTCCAGTAATTATGAGGCTTTTGTTTTTATATTTTAGTGTAATGAGCTTCAGAAGTTGATTTAAAAAGTTAAAGAACTGTTCTATATTTCGATCGGGCCTGTATACAAGAATAATAATTAGTTTTGGGGACTTAATTTCTATGGCACAACATTCCACGACATATTCAACAGATAAATTGGTAATATCGGGTAGCTCTTTGCAATTTAACCCCGTTCGTGTCAGAATGGCAGCTCCACCGCCTCGGTGGTTTTGTCGACAGAAAGCCGAACTGAACTCGTACCCACTGACTGTAATTATTTCTCTTTGGTGATTTCTTATCCACGTCTCGGTAAGGCAGACTACATTATAAGGTTCATTATCTAGTAGGCTCTCAAGAATATGGGTTTTGTTTTTGAGACTTTGCACATTCTGTATAAATATTTTAAAGTCGAAAAGTATGGTCTTCGGGTTGTCTATGACTTACATCACGCTGGCTATTTCTACGCTGTGGAGTAGCGAATGTGGTTGTAGTGGATGTGGCTTGTGGTGCAGTCAGGGTGTGGCTCATGAATGTGTTTTCGGATGGATTTTCGTTATTTCTTCGCAACAGATTTCGTTCTTGTCTATATTTTCTTCTTTCATTTAGTGCGTCCGAATCGATATATTCCGAAATATGAAGTCCTTGCCCTTTCAAAAATCTGGTCTGTGTTATGATATATTTTGTCATTCTTTTGCTAATGAGCTCTATCTGTATTGGGCGTTTTAGCCCATTTCTACCTATGAGGTGTAATTCCTCAATATAACCTGTTAGGTCAATGTTCAGCGTGTCTTGGAATGCGTATATTATTCTATCCTCAAGATCTCTTTCAGTTTCCCGATAGTACTCATTTAGGCCGTAAATAACAAATCTTTTTGAGTTGTCGTCTTTTCGTGTTCCTTGGTTTTGTAACTTTTCTATTTCGTTCTTAAGCTTATCGTTTTCAATTTCCAGTTTCCGTATCTTTTCGTTTACGTTTACTATGTTAGTATTTATTGAAGTCTGTTCCAAGACTAAAGCCTCGGTTGTTTGGGTAATTTTTGACTGTAGTTTGTGTATTGCTGTATGTATTTCACTCTGTACTGTGCCTTTTATTTCGTTTAATATTGCTGTTTTATTATTCTCTAGTTTTTCATCTAATAGTTGGCTTATTTGTAGTAAAGTAATGGAATTTGTTATTTGTAAGCTCAACTGTGTGTTGTCTGGGCTCGCAGGAGAAATACTCCTTCTGGTATGGCCTAGTACACTGAGATCGTCTTCGATGTGCTCGTCAATGGACATTGTGGTGTCATTCAGCGTAGGCAGCGGCTGGCATCGAACGGGAGTATCATCATTTTTAATCCGTTTTTTTGCGTTTTCACATGATGGACAGCTCCAGGCCATTGTTAATTTTTGCTTATTTTCCATATAAAAAGATGTGGTCATGTTTACGCATCGATAATGGTGAACATGTTTGCAAATGAAACAACGTATTAATTCGCCGCGTGCTATTTGTTGTTTACATGCTTCGCAATTCATTTTATATAACCGTTTATTTTCAATCTTTCGTGGATCTTATAAGTATCGTTTAACTTAGCCCACCTTGTTTAGATTTAGTGAAAGCTTTACTAGTAAGATTTTGCAGAAACAATTTCAAAAAGACTTCATGTGCGACCGTGGTTCGAACTCGGGACACTGATTTCTCAATCACGTCACACAACCTTATGGCCAATTGAACTCATATTTAAAACGTCAAAATTAGTTAGTCTTTCTTGATGATTTGTTTATGGATTTATGAGCACGTTGGGTATTTGGATATTTAAATAAAATAGTACAACAGCCGTCCAAAATTTTCTTGATTCACTATTTATTTATTAACTCACTTGGATTTTGATATTGTTTATTGTTACATGAGCAACGAACACGCAGTTGGTTTCTTTGCACTATAGGTAGTCTTTGTTTATTGGTGTTTGGCTTTTTTTTTTCTTTTTTTTGTTGCCGCTAATGATATTGGTGATTTGTCGATTAAGAATTTTGTTTTAACTTCTCAGTTTGTGTATAAAACTCGTAGATAACACTTTCACGTAGTTATTAGATTATGTTTTAACTGGTGCACTTAGTTTTAATTATTTAAACGCACTAATAGTATTTTTAAAATATATTTATAACACAGAGTTTGCTTTTACGTTAGGCTAGTCGCAGCGCCTCCATTCATTTCCTAATTAGGTATAATAGATATTTGCACACCTATTAAGGTAGGATATGGTTTAAAGGACTTTTGTCAATGTTATGTATCACCTCATGTACCTACCCATATTCAAGCAAATAAATGATTTGATTTGATTTGATTTGAATTTTATCAATTTCTGAACAGATTTGGTTTAATTAGTGACTTGTTTCACGAGAAAATGCCATTTAAAAGGAGTATTCTGTACAAAAGGTAACATTTTACATTCGATCGTGCATACCCGTATTACGTATTACGTTTTCCTCGGTTCCTGAGAAAAAAGAAAAGTGTAAATATCACTTTTTGTTCCTAACCTCCTCAGTTGTGAAATGATTACCCATTTCAATTAAGTTCAAATTTTTTCGTCACTTTTTTTTTTTTTTTGGGTGGGAAATCATCAAATGACCTCTCCCGCTCTGGGCGGAGCGGAAGGACGTGTCAGACTCTTACTGACTAAAACCCACCCGTGTTCCTTCAGTTGCCTGTGCGCCAGGACCACGGTAACTCTTTCGAACAATCCGCGACCCCGGCAGGCATCGGCCCTATCGGACCCCTTCAATGATGCTGACATCTCTTTGAGGCGCGCGTGGAATACGACGCGCCGTCGACCCGGGCCTGGTCCTTACCGGACGGCGAGCTGCCCATTGCTCGCCGTCCGCAAGCCCGCGCCTACGGTGGCCGGGAGTCGGCAATTGACTCCCGACGCCCAGGGTGTCTCCTCCTGCGGCGACTAGGGGCGTGAGGGCGCAACGATTGCCGCACCCTCACGCGCTCCGCCTCCTCCTTCGCGAGCATTACTGCTTCGCAGAAGGAGGTGACGGCTTCCCATTCCCTCTCGCTCCGTACCATGGCCTGTACCAGGGCCGGACGCTAGAGATCGCCGCCGCCGATCGCCGCCACGAGGACACGGCGGTGCTCCACCCAAGCTGGGCAGACCTCCACCGTATGCTCCACCGTGTCCTCCGGTCGATCCACACAATGCCAACACCCGGGCGTTTCCTCCCGCCTTATCCGAAACAGGAACCTCCCGAAACAGCCATGTCCGGTGAGGACCTGCGTCAGGCGGAAGGTGAGGACGCCGTGGCGCCTCTCAAGCCACTCCTCAAAGAGGGGACTTACCGCCGCAATTGTGGCGTGCCCAGCGCTGGGTTGCGACAGTCGCACTCTCCATACCGCTATGAGATCCCGCCGGACCTCTGTCCGCTGTGCCGCGATTTCTCGCGGCAGTGGAGTAACGCCCCGGCGTTTCGCCTCCTCGCGCCACTCCCAAATGTGCGCGAGGACTTTTGCCTCCAGATCCCATGGCGGCAATCCGGCAAGGAGGCTCGCCGCCTCGCAGTAGACCGTGCGGTATCCTCGGACCAGCCGGATGGCCATGACCCTTTGGGACGCGTTCAACCGGCGTGCTGGTCGGAGCCTCAATGAACGCGCCCACACCGGTGCCCCGTAAAGGGCCATCGACCGCACGACCCCCGCATAGAGCCTCCGGCAGGAGGCATTTGGACCCCCTAATTTGGGCAGGAGCCGCTTCAAGGCAGCCCCGGCCCGGTCCAGTCTGGGAGCCAAACGTCAGAAATACTCAACGAAGTTCCATCGGCTGTCGAGGACGAGTCCCAGGTACCTCATCGTCGACTCGACGCCGATGTGAACCCCTCCCGCCATTATTTGGGAACCCGACAGTGGCGCGTTCCGAGGACCATGAAAACACATGGCCTCGGACTTGTGCAGGGCCACCTCGAGTCCCAATTGCCGGATCCTCTCAATAACTGTCGCAACCCCAACAACATACAACATAATCAGTCTATAATGTTCCCACTGCTGGGACACAGGCCTCCTCTCTTTGAGAGGGAATGGGCTGTAATCTACCACGCGGGCCCAGTGCGGATTGGTAGATGTCACATGTCTTCGATGTTTTGGTTCTAGGTCATGCCGGTTTCCTCACGATGTTTTCCTTCACCGTTTTGAAAGCAGTGGTGATGAAATTATTTACACAAAGTAAAGCGCCTGCCTGGGTTCAAACCCACGACCTTCAACTCGTAAGTCGGGGCCGATACCACTGAGCCACCACTGCTCCAACCCCGCGTGTCATTAATTCGGCCGCCGCCTGGTGCGACCTCCCCTGCGCCAGGACCAGCGTGTCGTCAGCGTAACAAACGACGCTGACGCCGCTGGGAAAGTCGGCGCGCAGCACCCAGTCGTACCCGATGTCCCACAGATGCGGCCCCAGGACCGATCCCTGTGGGACACCGCACGACATCTCTCGCCGGTTCCATTCTCCCTGGTGACCGGGGTAGATGACGGCCCTGTCCGTCAGATAGGCCTCGGCTATGCGACAGAGGTAGGTCGGCATCCGGTGATACCAGAGTGCCTCCCTGATGCAACTCCAGGGCAGGGTATTGAAGGCATTGGCGATGTCTAGAGACACCGCCAAGACGACCCCACCCCGGGCCACAGCATCGCCCGTCATCAGGGCTCGCACGCGCATGATGGCGTCCACCGTAGAGCGCCCCCTGCGGAAACCAAACTAGCTGTCCGCCAAATCCGGCCCCACCCGCACCAGCCGCCCGACGAGGCGGTCTGCAATGACTCTTTCAAAGAGCTTGCCCACCTCGTCGAGCAGCACGATGGGCCGGTAAGCGGACGGAGAGTCCGAGTCACATGTTCACCCTGTTATATATAAATGGCCTAGGCATCAGCCAGCCAGTTCACTACATGTTCTATCAGACGCATCGGCTGAATATCATTCAGGCCGCTAGTTGAACGGCGCCGTTTAGTTGAAAGGCTAGGCTGTTAAATGAAAAGGCTAATTAAGCTAGTTGGCAGCGACATCTCTATCATTATTGCCGATATTCAGCATGGTTTTCGAAAAGGTAATGCTCAATCAGATGCTTAATCATTTTAACACCAACAAAATCTTACACGATCAGCAATATGGTTTCACCAAAGGACGTTGTACGACTGACGCCGGTGTCACTTTATTAAAACACATATTTACAGCGTGGGAGGAGGCCCAAGATGCCATAGGAATCTTTTGTGACCTTTCCAAGGCATTTGACTGCGTTGACCACGAAACCTTGCTCTTAAAACTTGAGCATTACGGACTAGGTAAACTTGCGCTCAGTTTAGTTGAATCTTATTTAAATGATAGACAACAAAAAGTCCAAATAAATGGTGTCAATTCACTTGGTTTAAAAGTCAAAGTGGGTGTTCCACAAGGCTCAATATTAGGTCCTTTCCTCTTTTAAGAATATATTAACGACCTATCCCATTTATTAAAAAACAACCAAAAATGGTATTATTTGCTGACGATACTTCCTTAATTTTTAAGATAAATAGACGTGCGACGACGTAAATAACGCCCTAATGCAGGTACAAGATTGGTTTACTGCTAATAATTTATTCACTAAGAGAGTCTTTTCGGTCGGGGTCGTCATCTTTTTCTCAAACTTTTCTGCGTAAGTCGATAAGGTTACTTCTATTTCTGTATGAACGGTCAAAACAAAACCTTACCTAATCGAGGCGGAGTGCAAAAAATTTCGAGCTCTAAAAAATCTACGACCATAAAATACTACTGACGCTTAATTAGACTATTTGCTTCCAGTTTGTCTGTAAGTTAAACATAACTAGCGAATTGTGTCTGTCGCGAAAAAGTCCATTCGCGGAAATGCTACCGGCCTACCGTACCTCCTTTTTCCTTTTTTAACATGGAATTTAATATCTTTACTCCCCAGGTCGTACGCACCGCTCGAACCAAGTGAACGCTCCGGAGTACATCTTCCTGATCTCGGACCTGGCGGGCGAACGTCGCTTCGCGTCCATAGTAGCCAAGCGGCTCGCGTCGCTCGGAGCGCTCACGCACGGAGATCGACGCGCCAAAGATACCTGGGACCTCGGCCAGTTCAATATCGATAACAAATACGGTCATTATTCTACTAAGTTTTTTGATTTCTCTACAAGTGAAGACAATTTTGTCGGCTCTTAATTTACAACGGAATGAATTTAAAGATGTTGTAGTCATAGGAGAATGCCAGGAAATCTATAGATTGGAACGATAAAATAGAGAGACTCCGCAAATATTCGGCTACTATCTGGTAGTCCAAAGAGGCAGTCTGTCTAACGATTATCGCTAACTCGGCGCTAAGATCAGAGTGACCAACTTGTTTTAATAACCATTATTTAAATTATCAGTCCCTCTAATTATTTAAATTATCTTTATTTATCACTGTACTGTACTTACTATTATTATACCTGTCCTAGGTTGTTCGGCGATAAAAACCGTGATGGGAGCTATAATTAAGAACGAAAGTCCGCTTGTGGCGCAACCTAGTGACTACCCGGGCCACTTCTTCCAAGATGTGGCCAAAGCGCTCGAGGGCGTCGGACTCATCATCAACAGTGAGGTCGCGCCGCAGCTGGATAAGGTGATAACATTGTTTTAGATACAGTGTTTAGGCAACTTAACCAACAATAACCTTAAAGTATACCTATGCGGGCAACCGCCAATGTACAGTCAAGTCTTTTATATCTTCGTCTTTAGCATGGCGATTACAAAATCAAATTGTCTTCACTACCCTATACAACTGGCAGTTGTCAGTGTGATTTTGACAGTTTGGGATAGAAAACTTTCTTCTGAAATAATCTACATAAAAAAGGACCTAGACAAAGATCGGTAGAAACGAAAGAAAAAATGACAGATTGTAGAAGGATTTCTACGGTGCAATATCGAAAATGGAGAAATGAAATGTCACTTTGTATAGAAATCGCTGTGTCTATTCTTCGTAGAAATAGAAAGCGTCATGCTAAGCCTGCTGTGGCCGAAATAGAATAATACATCTTAAAGTGGGATTCTAGGCCAAGCGGGGTATTAATGTCCTTAAAAGGCCATGTCATCTGCGTGGTCTTCACATGATCTGATCAAGATAATGTCTGGACTTTAAAAGAGGCTGGGATCTCTGAGTTTGTTTCGATGTATTTTCTCAAAGTAGTTGGTTAGGAAACACGGAACTCATCTAATTTTAACTTTATTCTTCTTCGGTGTATATTTTTTTTGTCGTGTAAAAGTTTTTGTTCAAATCAGTTTTCAGTAACAAATAAAATTTATTAATTTCTGATAAATTATATTATTTATATTGCAATGCTCAGAATACCCTAAGCTTCCCGCAAATTTAGTGACATTTATATCTATACTTATCTATTACCTCTTCTGTTAGGATTACAACAACATGTCCAAGTTCCTGAACAGGATACTGGGCATGCCGGTGGAGCTGCAGAACAGGCTGTTCAAGTACTTCACTGACACACTCGACGCTAATATCTTACAAGGTGAGGAGATACATTTCCTAATACCTTGTTTTCTATATGAAAAGTAAATATTCATCCAGTAGCGATACATTATGTAAAATTGTAAATGATACAGAATACATTATTGTCTGTTCATACTTATAATTCCCATTCCCCATTCCCATTGCATTGCCTTGCCCATGTCGATAAGGCGTGCTCAATCTTTGTCCACTTTTAAAATTCTGGTTAAAAACACTTCCTCTCTCCTTAAACATTGTCATTACATTTAGTTTCCTTACTCTTGTTTCATGTTTATTATTGTATATATTATATTATGTAGATAGGTATATGTTTTATGTATGTATGTATTTGTTGTATATGTAAATGGTACACCACTGACTACCTGCATTATTGTATCTCCTTCTACCTTGAATCCATCCAAAGGTTGTCTGTAAAAGATCGCTTTTAGCGATAACACCGCCCATTGTGTCACCCTATGTAAAATATCTACTTTTATATCTGTAATTTTTATGGTGTATATATTAAAGAGTATTCTATTCTATTCTATAATTATCATTTATTTTCATTCCACAATGTTTACGAGATCTTAAAACAAGTACAATCATGGGCTTGTAGCCTGTAGGCTAGGGGATACCGTAGCCTGTGAACCTGAGTGTTGTGCATCTATTCTGAAACAACCAAATTGCTACTTAAAAATACTATCGCAAAATAATAGGTATTTACCTATGAAATTGCCGTTTTGTATGAAAAAATTTAAACGAATTTTTTTCATGAATTTTTTATTTGTATTAATCGAAGTAATCACCCATGCAATCAATGCATCTTTGCCATCGCAGTGGCAGTTTATTGATGCCCTTCTTAAAGAAATCAGCTGGACGGGAGGCAACAAATTCTTCAAAGGCATTTTGTACTGCCTCTCGGGTATTAAATTTTTTTCCCGCCAAGAAGTTATCCAAATTCTGGAAAAAGTAGTAGTCTGTAGGCGCAAGGTCTGGTGAGTAGGGCGGATGACGGAGAGCTTCCAACCCCAGTTCTTGCAACTTGGAGACCGTCTGCTGTGCAGTATGAGGTCGCGCGTTGTCGTGCAGGAGCAGCGGAGACGAGCGATTGACCAATGCTGGTTGGAGATGCGCCAGCTTCTCCATCATTGTGTTCAGTTCTTCACAGTACACATCTGCAGTAATGCTCACCCCGTTTGGTAAGAAGCTGTGATGAATCACACCGGCGCTAGACCACCAAACAGTGACCATCACTTTTCTAGGGGTAAGTTTTCGTTTAGGGCATTGTTTAGGTGCTGAACCAGGATCCAACCAACTTGCTGAGCGCTTACGGTTATCAAACAGAATCCATTTTTCATCGCAGGTAACAATGCGGTTCAAAACTCCTTCATTTGTGTGTCTGTTGAGCAGTGCAAGGCACGTCTCGACGCGTACTTCGCGCTGGCGATCATTGAGTTCGTGGGGCACCCATTTGTCAAGCTTTTTTACCTTGCCAATTTGACGCAAATGGACCAATATTGTTTTGACGCTAACGTCGAAAGCTGCTGCTAATTCAGCCGTAGATTGTGTATCATCAGCTTCCACAATCGCCTTTAATTCGTCATTGTCGACCAAAGTCTTCGGACGACCGTGAGGTTCATTTTTCAGGTCGAAATTTCCAGAACGGAAGCGAGCAAACCAATAACAGGTGGTGCGTTGGTTTGTAGTGTTAGCTCCGTAAACGTCGTTGATGTTGCGTGCCGCTTGTGCCGCGTTGCTGCCACGACGGTACTCATATTCCATAATTACTCGAATTTTTAACGTATCCATGATGACGAAAAAGATTGAAATGCGATGAAAATGTAACACTAATCAATAAAGAAATGACTACTTTTAGAAAAAAAAATCCATGTTTTTAAAATAAAATTAATTTGAAATTAGAATTCTTAGCCAAACAAAAATTATTTTGATTTGAAATGGCCAGTACTGCAGAACGGCAATTTCATAGGTAAAGACCTAATATTCGTAGTCTTAATGCTAACTTTGATAGTTTGAGTATCCTCTTTCAGAGATTTGAAAGTGACATTATTGTGCTTTCGGAGTGTTGGATGTCGTGCATTCGGAATCTTCCTATCCTCGATGGATATTTAAGTTTGTCCAGATCCTCTCACTATAACCAGAATGATGGGGTTGTAGTATTCAAAAAAAAATATATTAAAGCCTCTCTTGAAGAGTCTGTCATACAAGAGGCAAACTGCATACTTATTAAAACTAATCATGATGTGGCTGTTATAGCATTATACCGTCCTTTCTGTTTCAAAACTATAAATAATTACTTAATATCCTTACAAAAAATGATAGATGGTTTATCATCTTACAAGAATATAATAATTGTAGGCAACATTAACATAAATATAGCTGCCAACAGCTCTGATCGTTTTTTGTCTGAATACTTTGATTTTCTATCCCTAAATGGCTTCCTTCCAGCATTCAATAAAGCTACACGTGCTAATAGTTGTCTAAATCATATAATTTTGAAAACGAATATACCTGTAAGTACGTTTATAATCGAATCCCTTATTACTGATCATGTACCTATTTTGTGCTGTGCTAAAGTTGAAAATGTAAGTAAAACAATAAAAAAACAAATAATAAAACTCAACTATGAGGCAATAAAGTTGGCATGTGAACATCTTGACTTCACATCATTTTTTAACGCGGTTAACCCGAATGAGGCTATGGACATATTTATATCTAAAATTACTTATATCATACAGATAAACACAAAAATACTAAATATAACGAATAGAAACAGAATTCTGAAACCTTGGATGACAACTGGACTCATCAGGTGTACTTGAATCAGGGATCGCATGCACAAAAAACTAAAAAAAAAACCGGATAACGTAGTGCTTCAAACCACATATAAAAGATACAGAAACTTCTATAATAACCTTGTTAAGAAATTAAAGCGCGAATATGAAAAAAACTACTCAGAGAAGCGGGTAATAATATATGGAATGCTATAAATAATATAACAAATAGAAATGGAAAAAAAGATAACTCACTAGATCCGCATTCAATAGAGCCATCACCGCATGAGTCTGTCAATGTCACAAATAAATTCTTTGCTACTATAGGGGAAACTTAGCTAGCAAAATCACTCCTCCAACTGGATCACTTCACAGTGCCACGTCCAATGTGCGGCAATGCAACACGTCGTCTTTGTCTAGCAATTCATTTGTTCTTCTTGACACTGATGAAACAGAAATTGAAAAACTAATCATTGGCCTGAAGTGTAACTGTGCTGCAGGTGATGATGGAATCTCATCTGATATACTTAAATTGATAAAAAATAAAATAGTGCGTCCGCTTACGTATATCTTTAATATGTGCCTAAAGCTGGGCATATTTCCCGACTCACTTAAACGGTCTATAGTACGACCCATTTTCAAGGGTGGCGATTGAAGGTGTGCCACTAACTATCGACCTATTTCTATTCTTACATCTCTGTCAAAAATTTTAGTACGGATAATTAATACAAGACTAATAAAATATCTAGAAAAATATAATCTACTTTCGAATCATCAATTTGGTTTCCGATCCGGCAAGTCCACAGAAGATGCATTAAACAACTTTACTGATCACATTGTTAAAACCATAGATAACAAAAAGAAATTTCTCACTATTTTTCTTGATCTGGCAAAGGCTTTTGACACGGTTTCTATTCCCACTCTAGTTGATAAATCACATCAACTCGGCAGTCGATGAAATCAACTAAAATTGCATCAAGATTATTGATCCGGAAGAACACTAAGGGTGAAAATTTCAAACTATACGAGTGATAGGTTGCCTGTTACCCATGGCGTGCTACAGGGTAGTATTCTAGGCCCAACTTTATTCATAGTTTATATTAATGAGCTTACACAACTTAATATCGAAAACTGTAAAATTATATCCTATGCCGATGATACGACCCTAACATTCCATGGCGACACTTGGGATGAAGTTTACCAAATGGCACTACATGGATTCAACATGGTCACTAAATGGCTTGCCTTAAATCATCTCTCACTAAATACAGATAAAACTAAATTCATCCCTTTCTCAATTCGCAAACCCGGTAAATCGCTTCAACTAACTCATAACTTACTCGCTCACACTTGTCATACTGAAACTGTAAATTGCCCGTGTCCATCATTATCTCCCGTTGAATCTATAAAATATTTAGGTCTTATATTTGACAAAAATTTGAACTTTAAGAATCATATAATTAATCTTTCAAACAGAATTAGAAAACTTATCTATGTATTCAAAAAAATTAGAACTCAGCCAATACTAACTTAATGAAAATGATTTACTATTCATTGTGCCAAGCGGTTATAACTTATTGCATCACTATCTGGGGCGGTGCTGCCAAAACTCATAATTTAATTGTTGAACGCGCTCAAAGAGCTTTGCTGAAGGTTTGTTACTTTAAGCCCAGATATTTTTCTACTACGGAGCTGTACAGGGTTAGTGAAGTACTTACGGTTCGCAAACTTTTTGTACTATTATTAATTATGAGACAACATTCCAGTGTCTGGCTAAACACCATGACTGTAAAAGAAAATACAGGCAGAAGGCGGTTAGAATTACGTAAATCTGTGCCTTGTAGAACATCTTTTGCTCAAAGATTTGACTTGTTCCTGGGCCCAAGACTGTATAACATAGCTTACAAAAATATTGAAATGTTCTCCATGACAAAGAGAGAGTGTAAGCAGAAAGTGATCAGCTGGCTTCTATCACTTACATATGAAGAAACTGAAAAACTGTTTCATGTCCCTGTATAAATAGTCCGTAAGTATCAAGTATTTATGTATTGGTAACGCCACACACACTCATCTTCACCCTCATCCCCACAATCACATTCACTTCCACGCACACACACACGCAAACACACCCACAACCCCACTCACACACACAACACACAATCACAATCATACTACAATTATTTTCTTGTTCTTAAATAATTCCTTTTTAGTGATTACTTACCTCAAATTTTTCTTCTTGCATAGTTAATTTTTATGCTATCAATTTATTTAAAAAAAAGATATCTTACCTGGTTTATTTTGTACTTACAATGCTTCCTGTATCTTGTTAAATAATAAAACGGGAAATGATTTATTTAAATTTTAAAAATATATTATGCTTTTTGGCTCTAATGTATAATTAATATGTGAATACAAATAAGGGTGGGCTCTGATACCTATATTACAAGATATTAAGTTATCTTAGCTTAAGTATTAGTTGCAACTCTAAAATGTAAAATATGTAAGTAACTACCTTTCGGCCTTTTTTATTGTAATCCTGTTCTTTATTTTAATTTTGAAGGTGCAAATAAACATTATTATTATATTATTATCCCCTATTTAACCCCTTTAAGGGATGAAATCACAAATCATACTTTAGTGCTCGCCTTCGTTATTTATGTAACTCCAGTACAAAATTGTGTGCTTAGCTTGGACAAAACACCCTTGGCTGTGCTTTGTCTGTCAGTAGAGAAGAAAAGAAATAACCCTACCTAGATTGTCGCACGCTCTCGCATCGTAGATTCTCGTAATTATAGGTCAATAAAGCCCCGCCTCGCCCTTATTTCAGTCAACATTTTTAAAATAGAACCCAATCTATCAGAGTCCAGGTGCTCCAATTTCCAAGCTCGCTTCGCTCGCGTTTGCGTTCTCCTAATAAATTCACAATAGAAACTTTACCTATCCAACTCAGCATGCTTTAAGTGTCGAGCTCGCTTAACAAAGAAAACATCAACCTATCCAAGACGGGATAGGTACTCCAACAATCGAAGTCGCTTCGCTCGCTCTTGCATTCCAAATAAAAACATTAGCTGGAACCCGCGGTAACTGTTTTTTCAGCTGTTGTGTGTTTTCAGCCTTTAGACCAGCAGCGCTGCCAGCGGAGTAACTCCTTTTATTTAAACCGTGTTATGGATCGTAATGCGTTTAGATGATTTTTATTATCATTCCCTTTACTGGAGTTTTAAGGGTTCTGCCTCGCAACGGGCATGTAGGTAGGTTTTTAATAACTTCCTATCTGCAAATTCTATACAATAATGTTATTAATTAATCAAAAGTCCTCATAATAATATGTAATAAATAATATTTGTCTGATTATATTTAAACTCTTAGTTACTTTTTTAAAAGGTGGGGTGGATCCGGCAAATTTATTAGAATAGAATACTCTTTATTATGTACACCATAAAAATTACAGATATAAATGTAGTCATTGTTCTCCGTCTTCGTAAAAAACTAAGTGAAAATATGAAGACACGCCTACATTGTATCTACAGTGTTTACATGTTTACAGCAAGGCAAGAGGGTACATTCGACCTGGGCATCCAAGACCTAGGCTCGAGCGGCGAGCGCGTGCGGTGCATTGCGCGCGTGTCCTACTTGCGGCAGCACGCAACCGGCCAAGCGCCCGTCGAGCTGCACACCGTGCTCTCCGAGGTCACTATATTCTTATACTTATATGCCCGCTTGCGCCACAAATCATGAAACACATTTAAATATATTATTAATACATGAAACATATTATTTTGTCTGCAGAAAGACATGCACGTGCGCACGCACCACGTGCTTGCGGGCTTAGTGCTGGCGGTGTGGGCGCGTATAGAGCACGTGCTGGCGGCGCAGGCGCATTACTACAAGACGCAGGTTGTGCGCATCAAGGCCGACGACGGACGTAAGATCATCGGTACGTACACAAAGAAAAATACCTTCAAAATATTTTATTTCTAAACCTACAGAAAAGGAAAATAGACAGAATTGTGTGGAAAAGGTAGAGGGAGACCTTTGCACTGCAGTGGGGCAGTACAGGCTCGTTAGGTTAGACTAGATAAACCTCGGGGCAGCGGAGGTCACATGCGCACGCGCAGCCCCCGTCGCAGTTGTACCTATGAGGGAATACCGGGGTGGTTTTAGTCAGTAAGAGTCTGACAGACCCCTCTGCCCACCCCAGGGCGGAGGACATCCATGAGGATATCCACAAGGACAAAAAAAAACCGATAAACCTACATGGGCACTTATGACACGACAGAAGTAGTGTCGCGGGTGGCGTTGCGTGCTGCGTGCTGCGTGCTGCAAGGATCGCGACCGAGTGGGTCCCTATTTCTGCACCAACCAGCGTGGCTTGACAAGTGATGTAGTAACGTCAGGCATGGGTCGATTTAAAAATATTCATTGTCATACATAATCATGGTAGTTAATAAAAAAAAAACGTACCAATAAAATAAAATATCCCCTACTGGGATTTATATGTAGATAATTTTGTTTGTAAATAGGGATTAGTAACTAAATGAAATTACAGCTAATGGTGTATTATTCTTGTTGGGTACTCATGGTGACTGGGGACATGCGATTGCTAAATTAAAAAAAAATCGTTTCTTTAGGAAAGTTGTTTATTATGATGAGTACAATCATATGTTTAAGTACCGGTCACTAATTACCAGTCACCCTATATAACGAAACTAAAAGGAAAACTATCATAGCTAATTAAGCTTTACAAGTTTACGAGTAATAGTCGACCAACTTACATTTGCAGTTGGAACGTATGGGAGAACATGTTTTTCAACTACAATGTTAAGTTTGTTCTTGGGATAAATTCATTCCAACTAAGGAACCAAGCAAGGTCCGACACGCACTTTGCCGGTTTTTTTTTTTAATTTTTAATGTTTGGATTTCCTGTGCGTGTACCAAATAAAATATTTTTGAATTGAAAACCTCTTTATGCGCGTTGAGCACATTTTGGGTGAACGAAAATTATGGAACTCGCGTCATCGTCACCGAACGCTTTCCATGAGCTATGTGTATACTGTGTATATATGTGTACTTTTTGGGTGAACAAAAAGCGTGAAACTCGCGTCATCGTCACCGCACGCTTCGACGATACTAATAATTCACAAGTTAGGTACCTACTTAGTTTTCACTTCTATCGGCAGTCCCCAAAGACTGCTTTTGCGGTATTCTGGATGAAAGGGTATAGGTGTAATCCGTGTAATTTTATATAATTACAAGCATGTGACATAATTTAGGCTCTTAGCTTTATTTCTGACAACAACGCGCCTGTGATGCCTCTGGTGTTTCAACAAAGATCAGTGATCAACAAATCATGTCAGAGAGGACACTTAAAGCACATATCATAATACGAGTAGGTATTGAACGTATGGTTGATCATGTTGTACCTACTGTTTCTTCAGTGTATAAGGCCTGAATTGCTCCTACGCCGATGTCGGTCGCGTACGGTCGGTCGCGTACAGTCGTAGCAACGTACGCGCCGCTGACGTCAGCGCAGGAGGAATGCAGGCCTAACACAACATCTTCACGTTCCAGGTACGCTGATTCCAAAAAGCTGTATAGAGCCGCTGAAGGAGGCGCTCTCGTCTGACGCGGTGTCAGTCAGCGAAGACTATTTCGAATAAAATAAAATACAACAAAATAAATAAGAACAAAATGAGGGGAATATTTTTGTGTGAACTGATCTGTGTGGCATGGTTTGGACTCACTGGAACCTTCCACTGGCTCGTCAAGCACACAACATTTGTGGACGTCTCATCCTACCATTGACCTCTTGTCTTCGAAGCGGAGTGGTGAGGTGGCAACTACACCAGACGTCACGCGAATCTTGCATCGCGCAATCAGGATTTTCCGTGCGAATAACATGTATACAGAAACCCGTCGGCAACCGTCGGGCAGTAGGCTCACCAGACACAACACCCGTCTGGTCGGAACTTTCCAGTTTCCACCCTGTCCTTCATAACTCTATACCTAATGTAAAAGGGCGCCGTAAAGATTCCAATTAAAGTAAGCTCTAATTTATATCTGTTATAAGTACAAGTCATTAGTTCTTACGGGGATAATATTACAGTATGACATAAGTACCTATATGTATATGATCAAAGATCTATGAGTTATAGTTATATGACAATGCACCTATGTAATATACATGGTGGCAGAGACATCGACGCACAACCGGTTACCATAGTTGAAGTACCTACATGATTCTGGAGACCTCAACGTTGCAATTTTGCGCCAGTTATTAAAAATAAAAAACACCTGTCCATACGTTTTAACCGCTTAAGTATTGCACTTTTGTAGGAAACAATAGGTTTTTTTTCATAACCGATGAAAACTTTCTACGCTAGGAGGTCTAGAACCATGTGCTGAATTCATGGTTTCAGTTTGCGCATCGATTTCCTTGTCACTCTGTATACTTATTATTATCGTTTATTCATCTTAATGCATATTAATTACATTTCTAAATACTTTTACAAAAAAACATATAAAAACATTTAAAATATAAAAACTTTTTTACAAAAAAATAACCGACTTCCAAAAAAAACACTAAAAGACGTTAAAAATAACTTTAATTTCGGAAGTCGGTGTCTTTGGTTTTGTATTTTTGTTTTTGGCCACCGACTTCAGAAATTAAAGTTATTTTTAACGTCTTTTAGTGTTTTTTTTGGAAGTCGGTTATTTTTTTGTAAAAACGTTTTTATTTTTCACTTTTTAGTTGCGGTACCTACCCCACACAAATTCGTATACCACTACTTGGTGTATAAATATCAGTGACAGGAAATTATTAACACATCATCCATATAAACTAAGTGGAAAAAATATGCAGTATTAAGGATAACTCAAAAACTACGGGCCAGACCGTGATCAAATTTAAATGGGACCACATGTGAAGCACCACCTATCAAATAAAAAAAACATACAGACGAATTGAGAACCTCCTCCTTTTTGTGAAGTCGGTTAAAAAATAGTGGCCCATCGGCATCAGAAACAGGGTCCAAACTGCCGGTGGTCAGGGCTCTAGAGAGAGGAACCTCCTCACTATGCGTGCCGTATCCAGAAGTACTGCTCTCTGAATCAAGCCCTTGACCCAGCTGCGCAAAGAGAGCCTCCTGAGGTGTTGGTCGAGGCTCTCCGCTATTAGGCCATTTACTGAAACGATTATCGGCACAATGATTGCAGAGTCCACGCGCCACATGTCGATAACCTCGTGTACTAAATCAAGATACTTGATTTTTTTACCTTTCTCAGCTTTCACGAGATTCTCGTCATGAGGGACAGCGATATCAACAATCATAGCACGGCGCTCTCGTCGATCTATCATCACAATATCAGGTTTATTGGCTACAATAGTCCTGTCGGTGATGATAGATCAATCCCAGTACAATGTGGTATGACCATTTTCAAGAACTGGGTCGGGCAAATACCTGTAGTATGGTACTTCGGACTCCACAAGATTGTACTGCAAGGCAAGTTGCTGGTGGATAATCCTAGCCACTAGATTGTGTCTGTGCAAATACTCACCGTTAGCAAGACGAGAACAACCGGAAACTATATGTCGGATTGATTCACCCGGACGGTGGCATGCCCGACAGATGTCAACCGTGCCGTCCTTGACAATGTATTTCCGATAATTATTCGTCATGATAACTTCATCCATAATCGCACAGACAAAACCTTCGGTTTCCCCGAAGAGGTCGCCGAAACGCAGCCAGGATACAGACGCCAAAAAGTCTACATCAGGCCCATGGAGGGCCCGGAAAAAGCGTCCGTGAAGCTCCTTGCCTTGCCATACTTCCTTACGATCGTTAGTATCTATATATATATATACTTATTATAATTATTATGAATCATTTGTGAGCTTCGGTATAGTAGGTACTTATATATTTCTTAAAGGAAAAAATATATGTAGCCAGTTTCCCAGTAGCTAGCTTAGTAGTACAAAAAAATAAGGGAGCCACCAGCGGGGTAATTGCGTAACACGTAGGACTGGGTTTCATTTTGACAGTTCAACAACATTCATTGCGTTATTTACGTTGTTGAGCAGACAAACTTTTCGAACATTTATGAAGCAATGGATTAGCAATATCGTTCAAAACGATTCATATTCTGAATGATAGCGTATTACGTAATTAGGTTGCACTGCCTGTACCTACCACCTGTAGGTCCAATGGAATGTTATGTATGAATACGTTGGGATGGGATGCTAAAAGTTTTCGAGCTCGCTTCGCTCGCTCTTGCATCTTAAGTAGGTCTCAATTTCTCTAACTTTTCTGCATAAGTCGCCCGAGTAACTTCTATTTCTGTAAGACTGGCTCCTACATCCAAGGTTTTCTGAGAACAATCACCGTGAAATTACTGCCGGCACCAGCTATGTGAAAAATCAATTAAGATGATGTTTTTTTTTTAAAGTAAGTAGGTACTCATTGGCATTATTTGAAGAAAATAATTTGGTTCAAATACTTAAGTATTATGGAATGGAACACGAGGAAAAGAACGTCTTTGTTTATAAACATTGATTTGGCTCGTGCCATATCAAGAAAAACTATTTTGTAAATGTACTTACTGTTTTAGTTCATATCCTAAACTTCCATTACCATTTTGTTTTATCCCATTGTTAATTTGTGAACAGCGTTGTGGGCTACAATATTGTATGAGTTTCTTGTATTTCTTGTTTTATATTGTAGCTGTTTGTTGTTCCTTTTCAATAAAATAAAATAGGGGCTCTCTAGTAGAATATGCTTCAGGCCCCGCGTTGGCCTAATCCAACACAGCTTCCACAATTCCACAATACACAAATGCAAACACAACCGCATCGGAACGCGGCACAAGCGAGACGACAATGGACGACAATATAAAGCAATGGATTAGCAATAGGCTTCAAAATGATTCAGATTGTGATAGATAGGGTGCGGGTCCGCATTGTTCTTAGTTTAAAGCATTTTTGTAACATCTTTTATTACTACATTGTGGAGTGCAAATATATATGTGTTAAAGTGCTCTTTTTCAAAAACATCCACATTCAAACCCAAACTCAAAGCATTTACCTATTTCAATTAAGCCATTTTCAGGTGCTTTTGAATTGTCATGGAGTCGGTCAGTTAATCATTACTCAAAAAGTTGAAGATAAAATACTTAGTTGCCCATAACAGAACGTAGATCTCTATGGAGAAGAACGGCCAAGAAACTCCAAGGACATTCTTTTACATCAAGGTATTATAAAATCCTGGGTACATTATTCTTGTTGCTTCTATAAGTGAGAACAATGTTAAAAAAATCAATATAAAACAGTGTAAAAAAAAAAACAATATAATTCAATTCGGCTTCTGGCTAAGTAATAACAGCCGCACGGGTCGGTCGATCAGGTTAAGCTTCGCTTGCCGCAGTTGGTCCGTGGATGGGTGACCATCTTTACATACCAAGACGCCTCTGAACCTCGGTAAGCACGCTAAGCCGATGGTCCCGGCTGTTATTCGTGAATCTTTGACAGTCGTTACGGGTCGTCAAAAGCCCGGAAATCTGACAACCAGTCTTAGCAAGGGGTATCTTATTACCCAGTAACTGGGTTGTGGAGGTCAGATAGGAATCATGTAGGCTGGTTATTAAATTTAATGTTAATGTAGTTTTTTTATTTTTTCGTACATTTGTACTTGGAATTTCTTCTTGAGCAACGACCTTTGACCTACCACGGCCAAAATGTTGTTTTGCAATTTACAAAAACAACCTGCGACCTGCAACCCTCCTCATTATATTATCTGATCTTAATGAAGTGCATACTGAGCTTTTCTATGAGTAATGAGGCGCTTAGACTTCAAGTTTACAATGCAGAAATTGTAAAGTATTTTAACAGTGTACTCATTGCTGAAAAGCTTAATAATAAGTAAATAAAACCTATCACTGGGACGCGCTTAAATTGCATGCAGGTGAACGCAGTGGCGTCTTTTGGCAGCTTCTTTAAACAGGCGGCACGAGGCACGCGGCGTTCTTCGAAGGCGACGACGGTCATTGAGCGAAAGAATATAGTACGAGCGGGCGCGCCTGCCCCGTAGGGTAGGACACCTGTTATCGATCATTAATCGGAAATAATGATCGATAAACAAAAAAGCTGTTTAGCTTTAAATACTTAAGGCGGAACCTTCAGGGTAGCCCGCGGAATTCAAATTTTCTTACGTTTTTTGCAATTTCCAGGTCACTGTCAGGTTGTATTTGGATTAAAATTTGATTCGCGACCGTAACAAATATGGCTTCACTGAATTATAATCATTAGAATCAGCAATACATCTCTATAAGTTCATATTACCCTATTGAATGACTATTTCATGAAATCATGACATTAGAGGGCAATTCTAACTTAAGGCGTTGTATTGCTGATTCTAATGATTATAATTCTGTAAAGCCATATTTGATACGGTCGCGAATCATATTTAGATCACGATACAACCTGATACTGAGCTGCAAATTGCAAAAAACGTAAGAAAATTTGAATTACGTGGGCTACCTTGGCGCATCCCCCATAAGGCATGGTGTTTTTAGAATTATCGTGCTGTTATGATAATTCTAAAAACACTACGCTCTAAGTGTGGTATTATTAAGTAGATTTAGAGATAATATGAATAGAAAGTAAGTAGTAGTAGGTAGTAGTAGTTAGTAGTAAGTATATGAGTATGTTAGTCTGGAAAGTACTGCGTTTATCCTTGTCAAACGACGATTTCTCATTCTGAAATAGACTAAAGTGACACAACTTAACTATATTTTAATTTGATAGCACTAAGATGACACTGAATTATTAGTTTAGTGAAAATGCCAATGAAGAACGGGCAAGATGGGCCCATTGTTGTAGCACTTTCTTACCTATCTTAAAATGAAGATCTGAATAAGCTCAACATTTTATTCTATGGCAGCATTACCTACTCTAATGAATCAAATAAAAAAATTACAGCGGTTTCAAAAGTCAAATAGTTACCGTTACAAATGCTAATATTATAACCTAATGATGCCCGATCATAATTTTTATACATTTACGTTGTTTGAATGAATTATTGATAGCATAAGTGAACTACACTCGAGAGCAATGAATCCGGGTCACTTAAAGAATGTTAAAAATCTCGGAAACTAAAAATGATAGGTTAATGCAATAAATTGTATTTAATAGACAATGTAATACTCCTTAAATGAAAGTAAAAAAAATATGAGTCACCATACATTTTATTAACACAAAATTACATAAAGAAAAAAACTGCTGATCTCTCCTTAAAACAAAAATAGGAAACATGAAACTTTATTACGATTTTCTTGAATTTTAATACTTCGTATTGCCTCCTCGTGCTTCCATTACTGCGTTTACGCGGTTTGGCATGCTGTACACCAAGTTCCTTATACGATTTTGGGGAATATTCTCCCATTCCTCTGTGAGAGCAATTTTGAGCTCACGGAGCGTGATTGGGGGAGGGTTTCGTTGTTTTACGCATCTGCCTAGCTCGTCCCAAGCATGCTCGATCGGGTTGATATCCGGGCTGCGCGCTGGCCACTCCATACGAGTAATGTTCATCTCTTGAAGGTAGTCATTCACAATCCTACCTGTATGAGGTCGGGCATTGTCATGCATAAATATAGCATCCTCACCTAAATTGACCATAAATGGACCAACGTGATCATTGAGGATTTCTTCCACATATCTTACGCTAGTTAAAGAGCCGTTTTCTATGATCACCAGCTCTGTGCGACTTTCAGAAGAAATTCCGGCCCACACAAGTACAGACCCACCACCGTAGGCTACTTGTTCTTCGATGCATGCTTGCTTGAATCTTTCCCTTGGTCTTCGATACACTCTGTGTCTTCCATCGTGCTTGTAGAGCATAAATTTTGATTCGTCGGAGAACATAACTTTTGACCAATCTTCAATACTCCAATTTACGTGGCTCTGGGCATACCTTAGTCTTGAAATACGATGCCCACGCTCCAGTTTAGGGCCGTTTGCAGGTCTAAGGGGTTTTAAGTTAGATTCAGCAAGCCGACGTCTTACTGTCCATGCACTTGGGTTACTTCCTCCGAGGCGTCGAAACTGATTTGTGAGTTCAGTTCCTGTGAGAAAGCGATTTCGAAGCATGGTGTTCACCAAGTATCGGTCTTCTCGTGCTGTGGTACACCTGGTTCTGCCCGTTCCTGGTCTGCGTAGGTTAGAACCAGTTTCTTCGTAATGTCGGAGAACTCTTTGTACGGTTGACAGCGACACACCGACAGTCCTGGCTGTATCGCGCTGACTCCGGCCGGTTTCCAGCATTGTAAGTATTCTGGTGCATTCTTCAGGCGTAAGCGACATAATTTCAGCTTGAATAATGAATATAGAGCACTATCAACATGGTTTATGTACCCACATAAATGACAGATTACAAACAAAAGCAAAACCAAATGCTGTAATTTCGTAGTTCCATCTTCGAAAGTGGCCCTTTTTCAAATTTGATTTTTTTATGATATAACTTTACAATAACTAAGAAGTTTTAATACCTTCATTTAAGGAGTATTACATTGTCTATTAAATACAATTTATTGCATTAACCTAGCATTTTTAGTTTCCGAGATTTTTAGGATTCTTTAAGTGACCCGGATTCATTGCTCTCGAGTGTATTAGAAAGTGACAAAAAAAGGACGACTCATGATTGAGCAGGACAGAACACGCACTCGTATTGTTGAAAATCGGTCAGCGCGAGTGCAGGTGGCGAATTAGCGATCTTTATCGATAGTACAGGAGCGACATGTTCACGCATGATCGCGCATGCGCCCCGCCGTTTTTCAACTTGTGTACAACTTCAGTGACGAGTGGAGTACAGGTACATTACCAGTCGTCCTTCTTGTCGTTGTCAGTACGCCAGTCCGATCACTAAGTACCTATGGCAAGTGGACCCTTGGCAGAAGCGAGCTAAATACCTAGGTGTGATTCTTGACCACTATCTTACCTTCAGTGACTACATAAAGACGGCTCGTTCACGAGCCTCTCACTCTCGGTGGGCTCCACTTAATATTGACCGCCTGCAGCACATTGTCACTCAAGTCATGCGTCCCATCATGACCTATGCTTGCGTCGTCTTCGCACACGTTAAGCCACATCACCTCCATAGGATGCAGACCAGTAGCGGTATCTACTTCGCCACATGCGATCTACGCGTCACACTGACGTCACGCAAAATCCTTCATCGCGCACTCAAAGTTTACCGCGCAACTAGCATATATACAACATCCCGACATCAAACATCGGGCAGTTGCCCACCAGACACGACACCCGTCTGATCGGAGGGTCCTCCCTTTTCTATGGAGGTATTATATGAATGAACTTTACACCCTGTTCCTCATACCTCTATAGTCCCTCCAGAACCGTTTTCTTAGAAAGGTTATGGACTGTCATGTCCGCAATGAGACTCTTCACTTGGACCTCGGAATGCCCGTCGTCCAACAGTTCATGAAACGCCTTTCAAAGCGTTTCTTTGACTCTGCTTTTAAGCACCCCAATCCCCTGATTACGTTGGCCGCCCGCTACACTCCCTCCCGCATAAGTAGGATTCACCGCCCGAGGCATACCTTAACTATCCCATACGACGACGCCACAACCCTACTCCAGGAGAGTAATAAAGCCACCAGTACTCTTAGAAAATACAAAAACAGACCACCGTCCTTCCGTCCTCGCCACCGAAGCCTGCCGCGACACCCTGATCTAGGTCTGCCGCGACCCTTGCTTGAGCTAGCCTGCGCCTCTGAGCCTGTAGCATTAAATTCATCCACCGGGACCTAAAAGTTGAGTTCATCGAAAAAGTGACCCTGAAACTTGCAGAAGCTCACGAAACGAGACTTCATCAGCATGTGAACGTCGAGGCAATCCGGCTTCTCGACCACACAAACATAGAAGACTAAAATAAAAAGGACAAACCGTTCGAGCTAGTGTTTACTGTTAATGAATAGTGTAAAGTGCAAAAGTGCATTCAATAAAGACAATAAAGGCAAAGGCAATTTAATAGCTTAGGATATAATTAAATTACTTATTAGTCTATTTATAAGGCTTGATTGTAATTAGATTAAGGTCCATCTTATTGTTGCCGCCGAGGAAAGAGGCCCGTACCCAGCAGTGGGACAAAATTGGCTGATTATGCATGGTTATGTTATAGTTTATTAAATAAAGATGTTTCATTTTCATAATCAAAGGTATTTTTTTATTACAAACCTATGCAAATACCGAAGTAAAGAATATTTTTTACACCACATTCATTTTCAATTCATTTCAATTTTTCAAGCCCAAGGCGACTTAAAAAAGAGAAAAATGCATTCGGACTGGCAACATGTAGATACCATAATTATATCTACATATTGCCAGTCGGAATGCATAATTATATGCATCAATAGACCATAATATTAGCATTTATTTGTAACGGTAATTATTGGAATTTAGGAACCACTGTAAGTTTTTTATTTGATTCATTAGGGTAATGCTGCCATAGAATAAAATGCTTATTCGGATCTGCATTTTAAGGTAAGTACGAAAGTGCTACAACACTGAGCCCACGATCCATATAAAGTTGCCCATTGTTCTTTGCTATTCTGAATATTTAACGTTGTTCACCAAAAATTTTGGTTGTCTAACTAAAACTGGCTATTTTTAATCTCGATTAAAAAGGTGTGGAATAAAATTAGTTGTCATGAACTAAATAAAATTCACCACAACACCTCGATTTCAGGTGCAAAAACAGGTATCTTTTTTTATTTTATTTTGCTTATATCTCGAAAATGGTGTCCTATCGCAAAAATAATGAAAAATTTCGACCCCCTTTATAAGACCCTTAAACCCCTAAAACTCTACATGTAGGTAATATGTCTTTTCATATTTTCCATATAAGAAAGTAAAAAAAAACAAAATTATAAAACACATCGAGGCTGCCCCCCATGCGTGCATCGAGCTCTAAAAAAAAAACACGGGGCAGAGCATTTGCTCTGCCCCGTGTTTTTTTAAGTTAAAAAAGGTAAAAAACGATATAATCAAAATGGTCACCCATCCAAACACTGACCTTAGCAAGCGCTGCTTAAGCAACGCTTGCCAAGGTCAGTCTTTGGATGGGTGACCATTTTGATTATATTGCTTTTTACATTGATTAGCTTGCAACAGTGAAGCCGCCACGTTAAGCGGCGCTTGCCAAGGTGAGTCTTTGGATGGGTGACCATTTTGATTGTCGATTAGCTTGCAATAGTGAAGCCGCCACATTAAGCGGCGCTTGCCAAGGTGAGTCTTTGGATGGGTGACCATTTTGATTGTCGATTAGCTTGCAATAGTGAAGCCGCCAGGTTAACCTGGCGGCTTCACTGTTGCGAGCTAATTAATGTAAAACACTATAATTAAAATGGTTACCCATCCAAAGACTGACCTTGGCAAGCGCTGCTTAACCTGGCGGCTTCACTGTTGCGAGCTACGCAATGTAACCTATCTCTATAAGTTTAAGCAGTCAGGTTAAAAATAACTGACCTGATACTGCCATTCTGTCAAGATCTCTTCTTCTTCGGTTGTCTTTTCTTTCATCTAACCGCGGGAGGGCCCTGGTGACCTGTACAGGTGGTGTATACAGGTTTTTATATCCGATTCATGGCCAATGACGCCACAGGCGCGTCATAAGCAAATATCACGGGAGGCCATTGACGCACCTGGCGCGTCACATCGAACTTACTTAAAAACAGATTTAAAAAAATTGAGATTAAGAGAACTACCACTTTTTATCCCAAATTAAACATTGAAGTTGACAACACCCTTGGCCATTAATTTAGAATACATATTTTATAAGTCAGGGATAGATAACCTTTGGTAACAGTTTACAAACTTGTATGGGGTGGGAGTGACACGGAAAATTTGAATTTCGCGGGCTACCCTTTCGCTTCCACCATAATAATTATATACTTTTATTTCTTTATTTTGCGTCTATTCTGTACAAAATAAACAATTTTTACTATTTTAATAAAAATATCCATTTAATATATTCATATAAAATAAAAATATCCGATTTTGTTATCTTAGTATATCTAAACCATTATAAAAAAATCGGTTTTTTTCACAACTAAAATGCCACATTTATTAGCGTACTCGCTTTTACTCGTATTTTTTCAAAAATATACGTGATAATAATATTTTCTAAAACCACAGTAATAAAACATGAAAACATTAATAAATATTAAATCTTTTTCGGTAAAATTTAATTGGCAACATTACGCACCAGTGGCGCCACATGCTCGTGCGCTTAGCGACAGCGTCGGTGAACTAAAATAAAAGCAAACAGAACAATGTCACTGTCAGTGTTCATGTCGTCTGATACACAGAGTACATTCTAATATTGGTCTGATATCTCTTGTTTGCTTGCTTGCTTGTCGCTCGATATTTTCTGAACTGAATTTTATGATATTTTTGACTCGGCTTTGATTTATGGACCTGGTGGAACTGACGACTGATGCTATTACTGTGACCCGGCTTCGTTTTATGGACCTTGTGGAACTGTTGAGTGGTGTTAATACTGTGACCCGGCTACGTTTTATGGACCTTGTGGAACTGTTGAGTGGTGTTAATACTGTGATACATAATACACAGTTAATACTGTCTATTATTCTGGACTTTGTTTTGAACTTTTGCTGTAAGTGTCTATCTACCTACTATTTTTACTTTAACATAATTTTATTTACTCAACAACATTAGAGGCTATCCCAATGATGATGATATGTATGCTATGATTTTTAGATAAAGCATGTTTATATTTTTTTTTGAAAATATTTAGAATACCTACATAGAAAATATTCATTATAATTAAATGATTGTAAGCTTCTTTCGCAGACCCCAAATGATAGAGCATGAAAACGATGATGATACACTAATTATTATTTTGATATTTCAGTTTTCAATGTTATCCTTAATAATTTTAAAAAACAAACAAACATAGCTCACGCTTTTTTCTCTATTGGGGTAAGCAGAGGTGTTTACACACCCGTAATCCAAGACTGAAAACCCCAATTTCGCTACACCTGACCCAAGTGGGGATTTAACCAGGGATCCCTTGCACAGCAGTTGCATACCACAACCACTGCGCCACCGGGGCAGTCAAATAATATTATATTGTTGTAAATAATAATATTTATATTATAATGTTGGTTTAAACATAGATGGGACCTTGCAAAAGTACATAATAGTGTAAGCAGCTTTAATTTAATTTTTTCCATGAAGCTAGTATTATAAAGAGATGTTTGATTTTTCAGAATAATGGATCAACCATCCACATCCAGACAGTCCATAGAAGATATGTTGGAAGCAATGGCTTCTCCCAGAGGACAAATAATTCCAGATGAGTGTACATTGACAGACCAAGATCTCTACGGAATTTTAACTGAAGATCTGGAAGCGAACAATGACTGGGATGACTTTATTCAAGAAGAGGTTGTTGTCACAACGGAGGATGAAGATATCCAGCAGACAAATATGGAAACTGTCTGGATGGCTGGCAATCCAACAGTAAGGAATACATTCCCATTTATAGGCACCCCTGGCATTAAACAGCCTGTGCTAGGAACAGAGCCAATTGATTATTTTAATCTTCTATTTAATGCAGATTTTTGTTCTCTTTTATTAACATGCACAAATGCAAATGGTGAAAAAATTAAAAGAAATGCCAATCATCCTCACGCTAGATTTAAAAGGTGGAAAAATGTAACAGTAGAAGAATTAAAGGTATTTATAGGTTTAATACTACTTATGGGAATTATTAAATTAAATAGAGTAACAGACTACTGGAGCAAACACTATTTGCTTGATATAAATTTTTCAAATTATATGTCAAGAAATAGGTTTTTTCTAATATTAAGAGCACTGAATGTGCAGACACTACCAGGGAACCAAAGTTTAAATAAAGTGTACACATTAATTGAAACATTTAATAAAACAATGGAAAACTTGTATTATCCCACCAAAGAAATGGCAATTGACGAATCATTAATTTTGTGGAAAGGTCGCTTACGTTTCCGTCAATATATAAAAAACAAAGCGCACAAATATGGCATAAAATTATATATGTTAGCAGACCATCACGGTATCTGCATGAAAATTCATTTGTATGCAGGGTCTCAAGATCTAATAGTTGGGGGAAGAGATCACGTGAAAAAAGTAATTCGATTATTAGTGGCAAATTATTTAAATAATGGCCATTCATTATATGTGGACAATTATTATTCCAGTTTGGATATAGCCGAGGAATTATTAAATAAAAATATGTATTTAACGGGAACATTACAATTTAATAGAAAAAGAAATCCAAAAGAAGTAATGAATGCTCGATTGCAACCAACTGAGGCATGCATTATGCACAATAATAAAAATATAACAATAACAAAATGGAGAGATAAGAGGGAAGTTGCTTTCATTAGTTCAGAACATGATAGCCAATATATACAAACAAGAAATAAGTATGGAAATATATCATTTAAACCAGCAGTTCAAGTAAAATATAATAAATATATGAGAGCAGTAGATAAACATGACCAAATGTTGAGTTATTATTGTGCTGAACATAAAACACTCAGATGGTACAAAAAAGTAATCATTCATGTAATGGAAATAAATGTGATTAATGCTTTTTTAATGTATAACATAAATAGAGAGACAAAATCCAGCTTGTATGATTTTAGATTTAAAATTATTGAATACCTTTTGCCAAAAAAACCCGAAGTTAGGCCTACTTTACCAGGTAGCATACATTTGCCTAAAAGAAATGGCAGAACTATAAGAAAAAGATGCAGACAATGTTATAATGTGTCTAAACGAAGAGTGGAAGTTTTGTTTGGCTGCCCAGATTGTCCAGGTTTTCCTGGATTATGCCTGGAAAATTGTTTTAAAATTCAACACAACTATTAAACTTTTGTATGAGTGTTTTTTTAAATTGTTTTTACAATAAAAAAAAACACTCATACAAATAGTTGTGGTGAAAAAGCTGATTTTTATAAATCTAATCTAAATGCTAGCATTATACCCAAGTCATGTTCAAATTGAGCATAAATTGGAGGCAGTTCGTCTTGTGTATTCAGTTCTGTTTTTAAATCTTTTGAGAACAATGCTTTAAAATATTTTTTTGCTGCACAACAATCGGGGTCTGATTTATTTTTAATGGGCGACTTAGGTTCCTCCTTAAATATTCTTGCATTAAACTTTGTTTTCTTTTTCTCACATTCCTCTTCTTCAGAATCCATAATTTCTTCAATGCTAGTGTCTGAATTATAATTTGTATATTGACTATTGGTCATGGTACATGGTCCCATAAATTTATGCTTCTTTGAAATATGCAAAATCGATTGACTACATTCTGGAAGAACATCATTTTCTTTATTGTTATCTTGTTGGTAATGTTCATGCTCATTAGTGAATAATGCCTGACTACATTCAGGAAAAAATTCGTCTCCTTGCTGATTATCTAGAAATAATACGTTTATTATCGCAAACAATTGACCTAATACAAGTAAATTTACAAAAATGTTTACGATCCCCGTAACATTTTACTAAAATAAATAAATCCTACCTTGTGAGGCCATATTTCCTTTGAATACCAACGAATACGAATCGAAGCACACACACAACTTTTTCTCTTAGCAGATCGACGCAAGATACCGGCGAAATACGTATAAAACATCACAGGGTGCCAATGACGGTCTAGGTACGTCATCCTTGATGTAGGCCCATGACGCGCCTGGCGCGTCATCGTCCAATGTTCGGGGCCTGGCTAAAGTATGCATGAAAATGATGGTGGCAATGAGTCGGATATAAGGCTACCTCAGGCACCACTCTCACAAACTTAGCTCCTTGTTCGTGAACTACTGTGATTAGCATTAAGTATATAACTTGTGTAGAAAAAAATAACGTTTACATTATTATTATACGTGTTACGATTTTCGATACTTACCTATACTCCATTAATTGAAATTTAATTAAACCTTTTTTACGGTTCGTTCAACCGATTTTGATTTCTATTGCGTTGGTGGCATGACAAATGGCAGCTGCAGTAAACAGTTGGTATTGTAACCACGTTTTTGTTTTTAATGCCACCCTTATGTGTATACTATTGTTTTGGACAAATAAATTATCTTATCTTATATCTACGGAATTGAAGTCAAAATCGGTTGAACGGACTGTAAAAAAGGTTTATTTAAATTTCTAATATTATTTCAAATAGTCGTTCCAGGGGACGGCACGGCATGGTTTCGCGAGCTGTGTAGCTCTCAATAAATAGCTATAGGCTTAGTAGGAAAACACGTGAATATTACTTATTGCTAGCTCAACTTCAAGCGAATACCTAAATGGGATAAGGCAATTTTTTTATAAAAACAACAATATGGCTGACCAAAAAAGTATTTATTTCATTAACTCTTACTAATAGACGAATAATTCATATCATTGTTTAAATCACATTTCTTCGACGAAGCACCAACATCAAGCGGACAGTTTATATTTAAAATAACCAATGAAATATCTATTACCTACACTTAATTAACACCGAATCCCTAATTAATGCCGATGTTGCAAGATAAATACAGGCCGCTGTGAATTTTAGATAGGTGAAACCTACCTACGTACGAATGAAAAGAAAATCTGACCAACACTGTTTAGGCTAATTTACCTACAGTATTCACCTCTGATATTGCATCAAGCCAGAGATACACTAGGGGACAAATGTCCTGCGACACGTGTCGCCAGCGACGTCGGATGAAGTGATGCGACGTTGCCGGACTTCGCTCGACATGTCGGGCAACATCGCGCGACCCGTGTCGCCAACAACGTCGAGTGAAGTGGCGCAACGTTGCCAGACTTCGCTCGATATATCTGGCAACATCGCGCGATACGTGTTGCCAACGATGTCGAGGGTGGCGCGACGTTGCCAGATATGTCAGGCAAAGTTTCGCGAAGTCGCCCGACGTCGCTACGGACATAAGTCACGCGATGTCGCCAGATATGGCAAGCGAAGCCGATGTCGTGGGACATTTGTCCCCTAGTGTATCCCTGGCTTCACTGTCAAAATCACAGTGATCTGTAAAGTCGTTAAAATAAGGTTGCTATTGGGTTACTGCTACCGACAAGTCTTTCAAAATCACAGTGATCTTTATTTTAGTTACAATAAGGTTACTCTTGGGTTGCTATTTTCAGAAGTGAAATAAATGTGAAAGGACTGTTGTACATTGATCCATTGTTTCAATCCAGCGGCACTGGATTGGCCATGGGTCTGCGCCCAGCTTTATTTCAATTCAGCGCTGGATACTAGACTGAATCGAAAAGTGTTTATACTTACTCGTCAAGTATCAATCCAGTGCCACTGGATTACAGTACTAGATTGAAATACTGTATCAATGTAAACCAGCCTTTACAGGTCGGTAGGTACTCAGAGAAATTAGTTCTCAAGGAACTATACACAATTTGAAATAAGATTAAAGGCTCACACAAACAGGCGCGACGCGACAGCACGACACAAAGGCACCGCTCGTCGCGCGGCACGCGGTGCCTTTGTGTCACGCTGTCGCGTCGCGCCAGTGTGCACGAGCCTTAAGGTTGGTGGCATAACAAATGGCAGCTGCAATAAACAGTTGGTATCGTAACCACGTTTATGCTTTTAATGCCATCCTTATGCCTACGGAATAGAAGTCAAAATCGGTTGAACGGACTGTAAAAAAGGTTTATTTAAATTTCTAATCTTATTTCAAATGGAGTATAGGTATTTTTAAGACACAATACATACTTTTCTTCCAATATGTCCCTTGTACTAGTCAGTAAGTATTATTAGTTTGTCAATGTAAATACTCCTTAGAGTAAGACTATGAAATTCTCTAGACTAGGGAAAGCCTCGCTGAACATTACACGAAAGCAGGGTGTGCAAATGTGTGAGTGACATTGAGACCGACAGGAATGTTGCCAGACAACATATTTTTAACTTTAGAATTATCGACAAGTCTTAAGCGCGCCAAGTGTTATTCTGCGGCGTCAACAAATGGAACGAAATCGGATCGGGACACATCATTTAAATTACGTCGTAAAATACGGAAACTTGCTTATAAATCAATTAAAACAGTGATGTAATAGTGGTGCTAATGTTTATCAATCTGTATGATGGCCATTTGCGATAACATTCAAGTATTAGATAAATGCAGCAGGCTTAGCATGAGGCTTTCTATTTCTAAGAAGAATAGACACAGCTCTTTCTTTATTAAAAAGTGACATTTCGTTTCTCCATTCTAGATTAGAAATCCTTCTACAATCTGTCATTTTGTCTTTCGTTTTTAAAGATCTTTTTATAGGTCCTTTTTTATATAGACTATTTCAGAAAAAAGTTTTCTATCCCAAACTGTCAAAATCACACTGACAACTGACAATTGTCTAAGGTAGTAAAAACAATTTGATTTTGTAATGCTAAACACAGTGGTAACGTTTCTACTGTCTACACGGAACGTCATGTTTGTCTACACTTCCGTCAACAAAATGGTGCTCGAGCTAAGCCTGCAGGTATGACAGAACTGTTCAAGGATATTTTGGCGTGCGGCATAAATCGAAACCAACACTGCCATCTTGTTTTTTCAATAAAATTTCACAAAATGTATGCTAACAACGCCTCCTTGTCAATGTCATACAAGCGCTACAAGGACCTAGCATATTATAGTGGGACTACCGATAGCTGGCGTGGCTGTATTTATCTAATCGAGGACTTTTGAGATTCTCAATTAGGTATTATTGACTCAGACCACGCCCCACTTACTGCTGGACAGCTGGAGTGTCCGAAGTGCCCATTGTATGGAAATACCCCGTACTTCCGAGTTTCGCAAGGACGCTCGAGAACTGTTCCCGTGTAAATGCACCTTCGGGCACGTTTCTTTTCATTATATTTATAACCACTCAAAAATTAACTTTCGTGTTGACAGTTCAACAATATTCATTACATTCAAAATAAATAAGTAAATTAATTTTATATAATCCAAGCTTAAAAACCTTCCGAGACAGTTTTTGTATTTTGAACTTCATTTCGACTATTATAAAGTTCTTAACACAAAAACTCGCTCAAAGTCTTTGAAATCGATTTTTAATGGGATGGTAGACGGTTGTGTGTATATATGCCGAAAAGATGGTCCACAAAAAATCTAGAGCAGTGACCATCAAACCGGAAGAAAAGCTGGCTACTACGAATGGCTGTTAGAGATTTATACATTTGACAACTATTACAACATTTAACAATATAATAATAAATGTTTTTATCAATCAAGAGATCAACAGTCTGACGATTGATCAACCATAATATTGGTCATCACATTTAGGTTTCCGCTGTTTAGGTACTTGTGAAGGGGCTACCAATCTATTAGGTGCGATTTCCTCAATGTATTATTTCATAGACATGTGCAATATGAATTTTATATTTCAATAGGTATAATTATTATTTTAAAAGAAAATTGTGTACACCATTTAACAGATTTAAGAAGTGATAT
The DNA here is from genome assembly GCA_916610205.1 of Griposia aprilina. NCBI lineage: Eukaryota > Metazoa > Arthropoda > Insecta > Lepidoptera > Noctuidae > Griposia > Griposia aprilina. Next base: position 2,240,972 of record OU744300.1, on the reverse strand, counting down.
ATTGCTAAACACTGATAATATTGACTAAAGAATTCCTAATAATATTAGGTATGTCTATAATTTAAAATTGTTTTTTCCTAAAAGAAAAGTAGAATACATTTCACAAAATACAAAATTATAAATACATTAATTAAATTAAAAGTATTTATACATGATAGGTTTTTTTAACAAAGGCTCATACGAGTATTGTCAGACATTTTTCAATATTCGTTTTCTTCAATGTAGTTACTGTATTAGGCCGATGTTGCAGCCAGAGTTCAGCCAAGGCAGAGTTCTTATAGAGCAACGATTTGTCATGTTGATCGTACAAACAGGGAAGATTTTCGGCGGGTGATACTGCACGGCATTCCGATGTTGTTTTTTATTAAGCAACTTTCCCGATAAATAAATGTTGCTTCTTAGGTCAGTGCCAATACGGCTAAAGTAGGTAAATAGTTCCACACAGTAAAGTACAGTAAAATTTTTGAAAAACTTATTTTGAATCAAATGCAAGGATTTTTTAATAATCACAAATTACTGCATAACAAACAGTTCGGTTTTACGAGGGGTCGTTCGACTACTGATGCCGGAGTTGAACTTTTAGGACATGTTTATGATGCATGGGAGGACAAATGCGATGCTTTGGGAATCTTTTGCGATTTGTCCAAGGCATTCGATTGTGTTCTTCATGAAACATTGATCAGGAAACTGCACCACTACGGAATCCGAAACGCCTCTCTGGATCTTCTTACTTCTTACTTAAGTGATAGGATTCAGAGAGTTGATGTTAATGGAAAAAGATCACCCGGATCGGTAGTAAGAATGGGGGTCCCCCAGGGCTCAATTCTTGGGCCATTTTTATTTCTTATTTATATAAATGACTTGCCTTACCTCATAAAGGATAAACATGATATAGTGTTATTTGCAGACGACACTTCACTTTTATTTAAACTGAAACGTCAGCAGCTGATTACTGACAATGTAAATAGCGCCCTTGCAATAGTAGTTAACTGGTTTAATGTTAATAACCTACTTCTTAACGAGAAAAAAACTAAATGTATTAAGTTTACGATACCTCATGTTAGACAAGTAGAAACTAGTGTTCTCATAAAGGGTGAAGTGCTGAAACCCGAAAATACCACAGTTTTCTTAGGCATAACTTTGGATACCAAGCTTCAATGGGGCCCCCACATAGATAAATTGTCAAAAAAGCTTAGCTCTGCAGCATACGCCGTTAGAAAAATTCGTGGTTTAACTGATTTAGAGACAGCCCGTTTAGTATACTTTAGTTATTTTCATAGTGTGATGTCGTACGGTATTCTGTTGTGGGGAAATGCCGCCGATATCCAGACAATTTTCGTTTTACAAAAAAGGGCAATTCGTTCTATCTATAAATTAAGTCCCAGACACTCCCTCAGAGATAAATTTAAAGAGATTAATATAATTACTGTGCCTTCTCAGTATATTTATGAAAATCTTTTGTATGCACATAAAAATATTAATCTGTTTAAAAAATACAGTGATATCCACAATATAAATACTAGAAACAAACACAAATTTATTGTTCCTACAACCAGGCTCAAGAAAATAGGTGGCTCGTTTAGATGCCAATGTATACGTTTTTATAATAAACTTCCTAGCGACATTCAAGATCTAAGCTTTAATAAATTCAAATCTTTTATAAAACGGAAACTATGCCAGAAAGCCTATTATACTGTGAAAGACTATATTGAGGACAAAATGGCTTGGGATTGAGCTGCTCCAATAAATTTACACGGTGAATGTTGATTTTAATTTGCTAGCTATTTTTAGACATGAATATTTACTGTAAAAAGTATTATATTTTTTTCATTATTGAGAATATGAGGACTATGTGGGTCATTGTTTCAGTTATATTCTTGATCTGGCAGTTTAAGTAGTTTATGCGGCCTACCCAAATGTCCTTTCTTTGGTATTGTTCGTCGAATCGTTGAGCTCCTTAAGTTCTGAGTTGAGCTGCACGGTTACTGACAAATGCGTGCACTGACTGGACAGGTCCACTTAATCTGTGTGGTTCTTTCCTCAAAAGACCATTTCAGACACCAATCTACATGGTTCTCAAACATTATGTCCGATTTTTTTTATATACACATTGACATTGTTGAATTTTATATACACAATGACATGAGTATTTACTTGTAAAGTAGTATGTTATTTTAATTATTGTGAATGTGAGGATTATGTGGGTCATTGCTTTTTTTTTTTTTTCTTCGCAGTTAATTTTGATCATGATCTGGCAGATTGAGTAATTTATGTGGCCTACCCAAATGTCCTTTCTTTGGTATTGTTCGTCGAATCGTTGAGCTCCTTAAGTTCTGACTTCCTGAGTTGAGCTGCACGATTACTGACAAATGCGTGCACTGACTGGACAGGTCCACTCAATCTGTGTGGTTCTTTCCTCAAAAGACCATTTCAGATACCAATCTACATGGTCTTCACATGATCTGACCAAGATTATGTCTGGACTTTAAAAGAGACTGTGACCTCTGAGTTTGTTTCGGCCTTTCTTCTCAGAGTAGTCAGATAGGAAACGCCGACCTCATCTAGTTTAAAAATATGATTGACGTGTAAAAGTGTTTGTACAAACCTACTTACAGAAATAAAATCATTTATCATTTATCATTTATCACACGGTCTACCTACTTTAGCCATTTCGCTATAGTCTAAGCTAAACCAACATCATTTTCCTGCTCCTATTTTATAAATTTGGGGTCAGCGCGGTAGAAATATCTTCCTTAACTAAACGTGCATTGTAAATAAGAGCACCAGATTGGTTATAATATATCCAATGCTGTCTAATATGAGCCATTGTTTGACACATTAATAGGTTATCAATCAGTCAATCAATCATGACTTAATAGAATAATATTCTTTACATGACATAGACATTTTAAAGTGAGGCCAGTTATGGCACAACAAGTCACTATAAAACAATATTTGATTTATATTTTAAATATATAAATTGATAATCTATAGAAAACGAGATCTATGAACACATTGAATTCAAAAATGGTTTCCATACATGCCTGGCATCGGCATGTTCAGTGGTCCCATGGGGTATGGCACGTTCGGCGCCCCTTGTGGCGCCCCGTAATTAGGATACGGTAGGTACGGATTAGCAAATCCATTACCGAAAGAGCTCTGACTTCCGGATCTTAGTAGTTCAGCCATCTTCTCGGCTTTGAACTTCCGTAAATGCATGTTCTTGCGAGCTGGTTCGAAATCTTCGAGAAACTTTTCGACCGGTATCTTCCCGGAGAGGAAGTCTTGAGCTAAATTTTCTGATTGTTCTTCAGATTCTGCTGCAGCTGTTTGTAGCAGAGCTTGGGTTGTGTCCGGCGATATGCCCGCCGATTTTGTTTCTGATGGACAAAGAAAGTCAACATTGGTACCCATAATACAGAAAAGATTGGGCAATGGGCATAGCCAGACCTGGCTAGAAATGTTCCCACAACAAAATTAACACAATAAGATTAAGCGTCACTTAACTTCAGAGATACAAATATTGGTGGCGCATAGTATAAAGGTTTGATAATAAAAAAAGAGCACAGTAAACTCACTATATTCTTCCAGCAGCTCTTGGATGCGAGTGCACAGCTGTTCGCCCATCTCAGACTTCTCCTGAACCTGCTGCTTGACCTCCTCTAGCTCAGGTTCCTTGCCAAGGTTGAACTCAGCAAGAGACCTATTACTGACTATTGTCATCTCCCGTTCTGTCTCCCAATCTTTCACCTGGATGAAACAATTTAATTTTTTTTGAATTTTTGGCTGCTTTTTGGTCTTGCACATGCAAATACGAACACATTTTTTTTTGTGAACAGCTTTGTTTCTTTTCTTGCATAGTAACATGCTCTCTTTCTTTTATTCCAATACAGCATGTGGATTATGACGTGCTCCAGCAGGACTAAACTCAAAGCATTTATTTCAATTAAACCGTTTACAGGCACTAAATCAACTTAATATGATAATAAACCCAACAAATTTAATATGAACCAGCGATTCTTCTTCGATTGTTCACAAGAAAAATACAAATACACTCAAAACAACAATAATTACTATAGTAAAAACAGTTGAGCGCTTACATGCAACGGCTTTTTAGTAGGCAATTGTTTGACGGGTTAAGGTGAATTCTCAGCTGTAGTCCGCCAATTTTAAATGAAAATTCTTAGATGGAACAATGAAAGTTTGACGATTGATATGGAATGGATTGATATAATTCTTAGTCGCGAAAGTGTGAAGTCGGTGAAAGTCTTACTTTAATTCTATTCATTTAATAAAATGCAAAGATGCCTAGTTTCAAATATCTTTATTTTTATCCAACATTTTCTTTTTCTCCTTTTTGTGAATCATTCATTATTATTTATGGTGATCATATAATTATTGTGCTTGCTTTATGACATAGGTCCCCAACGGGGGCAGTACCGCCCCCTAGTGGGCGCTGGAGCTTTTCGTGGTGGCGGTAGGTATAGAGAGAGAGCAAATTCATTTTTTATTTGTGATTATCAATAGATAAGTAATAGACATACATATAACCTACACAATTAAACCTATCTCAGTATGTACCTACACAGCTGACAAACCATAAAGGATACAACTTGTTGCAAAAAAAAAATGCTACTGTTTTGTTGTTTTTCATATTTATTTTATTTTTTATGATAGGTAGTGACTGCAATAATTAGGTATGTCAATTTTCACATAAGACGATGATGGTGATGAAATTATTGCGATGAGCTCTTTTATCAGCCATCAATGTAGGTATGTGGTACTGAAGATAGCATGTTTATTTAATTATAACAATGACTCATCCTCTGCACAACTTTATCAGCAGTAGGTAAGTATGTACACAACAAAAACAATAAAGGAACGTTAAGAAAACCTATCATAAAGCTTGAATGGTCAATTTAATATGTGCTACACACTATTATAAAATAATTATATTGTTGTACCTGTTTTACATCTTTTAGCACAGTATCGAATTTAGTGTCGTCATTTAACATTTCTTTCAGCTCGTCGGAGTTTAAATGGGCCAGCAAGCCTAAAGCTGATGGGTAGTCAGGCTGTATCATCTTGAATAACACACGGGTGATGGGATATCACAAATTCACAATCTCAGGATTGCTCAAATTAAATCTCGATCTTTTGCGAACGAAGACGTGAAAAATACCAACAACTTTGACAATTTTGACAAGTACCTAATCCTGTCAGTGTTAGGTCACGTCAGTTTTTTTTTTAAGTGTTCGTTCAACAATTTACTATATATTATGGTATTCGCGTAGCGTCCAGTTTCTGTAATGCAGAGCTGCCAGTAGAACCAACTGATATATTATACCACTGGGTCACAGAAACTATACAAAATCTGATTATACCAAAACATAGTTTAAGGAAAACATATATTTTGTAGCAAACCAAACATAATTTCGTCCAGGACGAGCGTCCCACGGTCGCGTTCTGCCACGATACATTGAACAAGCTGTCTCTTTCCCTCACCTGGCTGTTGCGAGGAAGGCGCGGAGGCCAGAAGCCATGCGCGCATTTGAACAAGATCTGTAATAATTTTACTCTATTTTTGATGATTGCCAATGATGAGTAAATAAACGAAATTAATGTTCTGATTATGTCTACATTTTTTTAATTTAAACCCGTACAATTAGTGTTGATAACATTTGTACCTTAAGAAAGGTTATGAAATAGGGAATTTATTTCCGACATTTGTATGCTAAATGTCATTTTTTTTTTTTGAGTAAAACACGTCTAAACTTCAAAAATTATAAAATAAAGAAGGTTTCCTTTGCACTCAAGGCCTTATATTTCTGAAATTATGGGAATTTAGGGCATGTATGAAAATGAGCACTCTTTTATCATCAATCAGAAAAATAACAAATAAGTGTCGAGAGAAGTAGGTAGTTATTTTAAAATTATTTGTTTTTCGTGACCAGTCTGAAAATTTGAACGATTATCTATAAACCTCCGTAACTCGGAAACCATTAAGTTTCAACCCCTAGTTGCCAGGGCTTAATTTGTTGGAAATGACCTCTAGTATAACCCCTTTCAAGGAAAAGGTCGAATTTCCGAGCATCCTATATACTGCACTACTGAAAGAAGTAAGACAATTTGAATTCCGCGGGCTACCTTGTCGCATCCCCCATAATTAAAAATGGTTTATGTTGAACTAAAAAAAAAATCCTGTTTGTTACAGAACTAAATGAAAAATAACTGGTGACATCTTGTATTACTGTTACTAAATTTGGCGTTAGTAACAGATATGAAGTAAAACGACGAGACGCACAGTACGATAAAGTTGTAAAGTAATGGTAAACTACTACGAGTTTTAGTGAAATAAGCCCACTAACTCCCAATAAGCAGCTGATTAATTACGCAAAGTTTACTTTACGTAGGTACGAATTACTATTTGATCTCGACAGTCAGGAGAGCTCGCACTTGCAGGGAGCTGTTTTGCTGTAGCGCCGGAGGTTAGCGGGTGCGTGGGAATTCAAGTTTAAAAACTTCTCTTTCAATACGGCTTTATTAAGGTTCTTCACACACATACAACAATTACAATTAAACTTGTAGTAGAATATTATGTGGTGAATGCACAAGTATAACAGGAGACTCTGCTTTGTTTGTTCTCATATTTATAACAGCGGCGCAAAAGCGCTAGCTATACTCGCATCCGGGCTCCTTATTGGCAATGGTTTAATGCCGTCTGATATTACAGAAAGATAAACCTTTCCGGATAAACAATAAATAATACGGTTTAAAATTAAGATAGGCGTATCGTCCGTCGCGGTGGAGTCCGAGGAAGCGAGTGGCCATCGGGCCGAGCAGTGTCGCAGCCGCGCCGCGCCTCAGCTTTCCGGTGACACGTTGATCACGCCGCCTGCTCATGCAGACCGCGCGCAAGGTGTTGGGGTCAATTTCCAACAGGGATGCGCTATGGTAGCCCGCGAAATTTAAATTTACTTACGTTTTTTACAATTTACAGGTCCATGTCAGGTTGTATTTTGATTAAAATGTGATTCGCGGCCGTGACAAATATGGCTTTACAGAATTATAAGCATTAGAATCAGCAATACAACTCCTTAAATTAGAATTGGCCTCAAATGTCAAGATTTCATTATATAGTCGTTTAATAGGTTAATATGAACTTAATAGAGATGTATCGCTGATTCTAATGATTATATTTCTGTAAAGCCACATTTGTTACGGTCGCCAATCATATTTTAATCAAAATACAACCTGACAGTGACCTGCAAATAGCAAATAACGTAACAAAATTTGAATTTCGCGGGCTACCCTGAAGGTTCCGCCTTAAGTGCTACCGAATTAGATCTTAACTTGTTACTTAAAATCTTAAGCCATAATTAATCAGGAATGGCACAACCATTACAACAATTATGAATCATCAGTTAAAATCCGTGATAAAAAATCCCGCAGACAGTGAACGTTCAGTACATTTGACATAAATAGAGACCTTACTCTACACTAGCGCCTCTAGCGGCGAACTCAAGCGTGGTAGACTTCATTGAGAAAGACTCACCGAACTAGTAAGTACTATTGGAGAGCTTTTTTAGACCTTGATTAAGTATGTATATGTTCAGTGCTTCACTCAACTGGCACTGACTTGACAGTTGACACACAGACACACACCATTGACACTTTGACACACAGACACACTATTGACACTGACATTTTGAGGCAATACCACGAAACGTCGTTATGACGGTACCAGAAAGTACAATTTAAATTATTCAAAATTCCTATTGTAAATAGGATTTAATGCTATCGACTACATAAAATACATGACAAACATCTATATTTATTGTGTCGACCATTAGTTCCCTTAGTTCTAGTCAGAAATGTTACTAAATGACCCGCCATATAACATAGAATTTTTCTACAATTTTTACGTGAAGTTCCTCGCGGAACTGTTGTTGTACTTTAGGAATTTCGCTTTATACATAAGCTTATGGCTGTTGGGGTACTTCTTGGTGTGTTGTGTGGTGTATCGGCGCTACGCTCGGCGGCTGCCGACGCGGACGCGAGGTGCTTTAGGCGCCAAGCGAGTATTGATGGTCATAGCGCACCCGGATGATGAATGCATGTTTTTCGGGCCCACGATCTTCCGTTTGTGCGAGCAGGGTGCCGACGTACATGTACTATGCTTATCTAATGGTATGTAACATTATTTGCTCTTGGAATTACATTACTCCTTTTATGTTTACATTCATAAGGTCAAAATTTTAATCAGGTTGTTGTAGATTACTTACATGAATTCTACTTAATTCTTATTAAGATATCTTTAGAAAACCTTTCATCAGCTATATTCCAACTTTATATTTAAATTTCCAGGTAACTATGAAGGAAAAGGTTGCATAAGACGGAAAGAATTATGGGATGCATGTCTGGAGCTTGGAGTACCAAACCAGAATATTTGTATAATAATGGACGACAGGCTAAAAGACGACCCGCAGGTTCAGTGGCCTGTACCGGTGTTAGCAAAATTAATAAACCATCACTTAGAAGCCATAGATATTGATACGCTTGTTACATTTGATAGGGGAGGAGTGTCGGCTCACGCTAATCACTCAGCCGTGTTCTTTGCGGTTGCTTATATGTTTGTTGAGAAGTTAATGCCTGAAAGTAAGTATAATATGTATTTAACTTTTATGTAATATTAAGTTTTGTTTTATGACTATCAAGAAATTGATTATTATTATAGTTGACTAGTTTTTGCCCACGGCTTAGCCTGCGTGGAGGTTGAAGATTATTCCACTGGAACGTTAAAACCGGAGGATGAAAACTTTTCTATGTCTTAACCCAGGTCACACACATTTATTTTAGACACACTGTAGCAGGTTAACCACGTCAGGTGCAACATATCATCAAAATTTGTTCAGCCTTTAAGATGAGAAGACGTAACACGCAGAGGGACAGAGTTGATTTTGCATTTATAATATTATTAGTATGGATGTTCCTGTAGGTTTAATGAATAATGAATGAGTTATCAGCTAGTACTTGCCATTTCAGCCAATAATATTTAACATAACTAACTATTTACACTAGGTACTAAATTAAATGACTAACTAACTAGACAAATAAATACAAAAACAAAAGGACACTTAGTCATCGAAGTACTCGTCCGCATAGCTGTCATGCGGAAATGTGCCCAGGAGACTGACAGTATTGCCACGTTAAATAGGAATACTAGTTCTTAAGCCAAAGAACAACCCAGGCCTCTGGTCACGTGAATAATATTTAACTGAATATTTTCTATTTCCAGGATGTGCAGTATACACATTAGATTCTGTAAATTTATTCAGAAAGTACATCGGATTCTTGGACCTGCCACTAAGTTTTATACTGTCTTCTAAAAGGTGAGTTAAATATTGTAATTTATTTTTCGTTGTTGGGCTATGCTTTTGTGGTATTATCAATATTGTTTGGTGCACATGTTACATTTAATTGAAAAATATATCTTTGTCAAAGTGGCCTGTACAGTCTAGTCTAAAGAATATACAGAAAAATTCAGAAAAAAAAAACCTTTTTCGTGTGCAATTTTTGATGTCTTGTTGCTAAATTGTTTTCTCTGCTCCAGATATTTCCTCCGCTGGACCGAGAGCAGGCGCGTCGTACGTGCGATGAAACGCCACCGCTCCCAAATGGTGTGGTTCCGTTACCTGTACGTCTTGTTCTCCAGATACATGGTCATCAACACTCTCCGGAAAATCAGCCTTGCGGACATCGAGCTTGAGTTAGAGGTCGACGATTGAGTACAAAGACTGGAACATTTTAGACAAAGAATAAAGTTATAAGGTATGTTGTAGATGAAAATGAGACATGTATGTATTGAGCACCGACAAAAGCTAGATTTTACAACATATTGATAATGTTTAAACGAAGTCTAGGCTATTATTGTGTCAAACGGGTTCGAACTCTGTGGCATATCCGACACGCCCGCCATTTTGAATATTTTTGACGTGATAACGCACGGAACAGAAAAAGCAGTGGAAGTGCAAAGTAGGCGTGGCACGCGTGCCACAAATAAGCACTGTTACGCTTACTTGATCCCAGTCGTGTACTAACATCGCGACGAGTCGCTAGTCTCGCGATAAATTTATTTTTCCGTAGCTATGCCGTATTGTTCCATTTTGGAGTGCAAAAATGATAGTAAGAGAAAAAATCTTAAAAATGGAGGTGTTTCGTACCATCGATAAGTAAGATTTTATTTGTTTTCTAATAAAATCTAAGTTAATTTCAATTCACTAATAATTTAATAGAACTTCTAGTTAAATCAACCAGTCATTAAAATAAAGTTTATCTTGGTTTGAATGTATTCACTATTTCGTTCTCGAAAGTTCTTCGCTACTCAATTAGTCATGTAGTCTGGTCGGATGTTGATTTTATCGATTGATATCGATACAAGAAAATAAGTAATTTAATATTTATCATAAACATTACAATACAAATTTAGCGTTATATACTTACGCTGAATGTTTTCAGCGTAAGTATATAACGCTGAATTTGCAAGGTACCGTCATAATATTAATCCTTTTTTTTATTAACCCTTTTTTTCTTTAAGAGATTCGCAACGAGACTAGCGTGATTCCCAGAAAAACCGTCTGATTAACAAATTCAAGTTTTTCTCCATTCAATATGATGTCACATTCGCAACTTCTAACATAATTATGGTAATTGAAATCTAATGCATTTGTTTTTTTTTTTCATTTAGTACACAATTATTTACCATAAACCAATCTTGGACCTGAAGAATAGAGTTATTCACGTCGACAAGATTTTCTACTTTAAAGATCAATGATGTGTCATCTGCAAATAACACCATCTTCGGTTGATTCTGCAGTAATTGACGTAAATCATTAATGTAAACTAAAAAGAGGAATGGACCCAATGTCGAACCTTGAGGAACGCCCATTGAGACCCTAATGAGTTCATGCCGTTTACTTGAACTTTAACCTTTCTATCTTTCAGGTATGATCTTAGTAGATCAAGAGCTGTATTCCTAATCCCATAGTGATATAGTTTCAGCAGAAGTGTGTCATGGTTTACGCAATCGAACGCCTTAGAGAGGTCGCAAAAGATTCCAATGGCATCTTGTGCTTCTTCCCAGGCGTTAAAAATGTTCTTTATTAGGGTGACACCAGCGTCAGTGGTACAACGCCCTTTGGTGAAACCGTACTGTTGTTCATGAAAGATGGAATTTTTATAAAAGTGACGTAACATTTGATTAAGCATTAACTTTTCAAACACCTTACTGAGAACTGGCAGAATTAACACAGGCCTATAATTGTTGGGTTCTTTGCTCTCACCGAATTTGAACAATGGATATACTTTACTGTGTTTCATAAGATCCGGAAAGACTCTTGGTCTACATTGCAGTGCATTGGTTTCGATGAGAGATCTACAAACTTTTGCAGATATTCCCACAGATCCTCTGTTGATTTAATTTTAAGATCTTTAAAAGCTTTTATAACAGCTTGGGTATTTGTAAAAGTGTTATTAAATTGAGTGTTTAATAATGAAAAGAACTCGGCGTAGAACTCATTTGGGTCATCTATTTTATTAAACCTTTGGTCACATAATGTACTGGCTAAAGAATTATTTAATTTCTCTAAATTTTTACATGTAATTTTTAATGCTATTCCTGGCGTGACAATGAGTCATGAATTTTCGTGCGTGCAGCCGGCGGCGTTCATCGATTTATAAGACGTTGTCACGTCAAAAATGACAAGTAATATGGTACCCTAAAGTGTCACGTTCCCGATATATTAGCAAGTAACGATCGCCATAAGAGAATCATTAAAAATGCAGTAGTCTGAATACTACTTTCAAAGAGCGCGGAAACTTTGAAAAATAAAACAAAATGGCGGCGGGTGGATATGCCAGCTTCCATAGAAAAATGTTCGAACCCCTTTTTTTGCCTGGGTTATTATAAGTTTTGTAAATAGTTAATGCTACTTCTAATACATTATTATGTTGATAATATATTACGTTCAACAGTGTGGTAATATTGGTCCAGTACAAAACTTAACAAAACAGAATATGGTTCAAAGAAAAAAAAAAAAAGAAGACTAATTGTAGTCTTAACATATTAATTTAATGGTAGTAATTAAAGTAATGTTATCAATAAAGTAATAAAGGGACTATAATTGACTATAGTGAGTAGATTCACTCTCATCCTAGTGGAATTAGGAGTCCTTATACATTTACCAATGCCATTCCTTTTTTTCTTATATATTATGTTTATGGATAAAAAATAGTCAAGGTTTTTTTTCTATTGTGAAAAATATTTTTGTAAATTCGTAATCTTTTACATAAGCTATTTTCTTTCCGGAGTGTTTAATTAAATGAATGATTAATGTCAATTTCGTCGTTTGATAAATGAACTTTAAACTTGCAAATAATTGCGCCTCGATTCCCAGATTACCAAACCATTACAATACGGCCGATGAATCATGGCCGGTTCGAACTTTGCGCAGAAGCCTTTGCAATAACATTTTTTTAAGAACCAAATGGTGTCATGAGGCGAGTGTGAGTGAGAGGACATGCGCGAAAGTTCGGAGAGCCTATGTTGAGACTGGGTCATTATATATCGGCCTTATCATACGCAATGTAGTTTGTTGGCACTCCTCAACAAATCACAATGAAATTGCATTGCCAATTGGCGATTTTAAATACAAATCAATATAGTTTTGTAAAGACTGGTCGACCTTAGTTTTCAACTAAGTGGTAGTTAAAAGTTAGGCATAAAAAGTGACAAAAATTATTGCATATTGCTTCCGCCAAACTTACAGCCTGTTTCAAGAATTGGTAACATAATTGAATGCAGTGGTGGATTTCCCTTAAGACCCAGTAGGCCCGGTCCTAGGGTGGCCAGATATTAGGGGCGGCCAATCCTGACAAAAAATTCACTGAAGATAACAAGAAATAACTCAAAGTAGGTGCTGAGAAAGGGGCGGCTGGTACTTACTACATGGCGTGGGGGGCCTAGGGCGGCCAAGACTGCAAATCCGCCACTGATTGAAAATAGTTACACGTAGTTTCGTTAATATTTTTAAAGTGAGCTAGGGGTAGGGCAAGGACAGAATGTGTGGTGGGAACTTGATGGTGTGTAGTGAAGGCATTCATCTAATAAAGGCTCCCACATTCGGAATAAACGCGAATGTTCTTATCTGTTTCAAGAACATTGTGCAGTCGGGGAGATATACCGGGTGGCAGGGACCTCGACGCGTTACCATGGATTCAGTACATGATTCTGAACCCCCCCTCCCCCCTACTTGAAAATTTTCAACAGTAACAGGTTGCGCGTCGATCTCCCTGCCACCCTGCTGGTTCTTGATGACACTGCAAAGGTCTGTCTATTAAGGGGGATGCGCCATGTTAGCCCGTCAAATTCAAATTTTCTTACGGTTTTTGCAATTTGCAAGTTACGAGGGCGGCACTGAAAATTTCGGGAATCAAGGAAGTGACACAACATTACTATTTAAAAATGTATTTATTGCTTTTCGAAGTATTCTCCGCGAAATTGACACATTTTTCCATACGATGGAACCAATCATTGAAGCAACCATTCCATTCGGAAGTTGGGGTCTCCAACGTGACCGTTTTGTAGGCGTCCACAGCTTCTTCAGGTGATGAAAATCTCTGTCCACGCAATTTATTCTTTATTTTAGGGAAAGTATAGAAATCATTAGGGCTTAGGTCGGGGCTGTACGGCGGAAGGTCTAATAATTCTATGTTTTCTTTCTCTAAAAACTCTTTTGTTCTGTGCGCGGTGTGAGAACTCGCATTGTCGTAATGGAATCCTCCATTACGACAATGCGAGTTCTCACACCGCCACAGATGCGGCGGTTGCAGTTCTTTTTACGGAGTTCAGAAACGACCTGTGGCAAACAAATGCTAGCATACCATTCTGCATTAACCGTTCTTTGTCCCTCAAGAGGAATAGTCGTAACATGGCCGGTTTTGGAGACAAACGTGGCCACCATTTTTTTTGCAACACTCCGTGAACGAACAATTTTTGTTGGCTTTAACTCATTTTCGAACACCCAAACTCGTGACTGGTTTTTTGTTTCGGGTTCGTACGCGTATGTCCAGGATTCGTCACCTGATACGATGTTGTATACAGCATTTGAGGATCCTGCGTGGGATCTTTCGAGAGTTCTGACGCACCAAGTATCGCGAGCCGCTTTTTGCTCTTCACAGAGCGAATGCGGTATCCATCGGGAAAACAACTTTTTTACACCTAATTGTTCATGCAAGATTATTTGTATTTGACTCATGCCAATGTCTAAAGTTGCCTGAATTTCGCGGTATGTCACATGTCGATCTTCCTCAATCAGCTTACGCACAGCATCAACGTTTTCTTGAGTGACTGCAGTTTTTGGACGACCTTGACGGGGATCATCACTGAACTTGACACGTCCACGTTGAAATTCAGCAAACCAGCGATAAATTGTGGTTTTGGATGGGGCTTCATCACCAAATGCAGTAATCATCCGGTCAACACACTGTTTTTGTGTTAAACCACTTCGAAAGTCATAATAAATCATCGCTCTTGAATTTTCTCGAGTCAATTCCATTTTCTCAACGACTAAACAAGTTTGACAAAACCTTGTGACAAGACCGAGAATCTTTTTTTAAATAAATAAATGGTATTCGATTTTTAAAACCAAGGAGTTTTCAATTAAAAAGATTTTAATATGACAGGAACAGTGGAAATATTCCATTCCCGATACTTTTAGTGCAGCCCTCGTAGTATCAGGCGGCCAAGTCTACAAATTTACAAACCAAATTAGTAGACTTGGCCCCCAGGTTCTACGGTGATCTATGTATGATTCGCGGCCGTATCAAATATTTATATATTGAATTATAATCATAAAAATCTCTCTAAGTTCATTATTACCATATTGAATGACTATTTCATGAAATCATGACATTTAAGGCCAATTAATTGCTGATTCTCATGATTATAATTCTGTAAAGCTATATTTGTTACGGTCGCGAATCATATTTTAATCAACATACAACCTGACACTGACCTGCAAATTGCAAATTTCCGACATCCACGCGGGCGAAGCCGTGGGCAAAAGCTAGTTGTACATATTAATTCGTCGGTCCAGTAGTAAACTAGCCAATCTGAAAATGCATGATTGTCGAGTAGACGCAAAAACAAATTGAATTAAGTGCTGTAAGTCAGAGACGCTATGTCAGTGTATTGGCGATAGATTAAGCTCTTTGGGATCTTACTATCAAATCAACCGAAATTTTAAGTAAAGTGAAAAGTAAAGAATCCACATAACATGTCGTATGTCGAGTTCCATCGTGTGACCACGTCTTGTTTTAATTTTAATTCTGACAGACTCATTTGTATTGGATTTCTTTTAATTTAGCTAATTCTGACGAACTCCTTTTAAAATATTCTACAATAGACTTGAATGACAAATTCATAAAATATCAATCAATAGGATTATATGAACTTCGAGGGATGTATTGATGATTCTAATCGTTATAATTCTGTAAATACATACTAGCTGCGGTCGCGAATCATATTTCGTTTATCGTACAACCTGACACTGACCTGCAAATTACAAAAAAACGTAAGATAATTTGAATTTCGCGGGCAACCTGGCGCTTCCCCCTTAACTAAAAGACTGTTTCATAATTTCTGGCTTCTTGTTTGTTATTGTCTCTCTATTTGCGTGCTTCATCTTGTCGTAGTTTACTATTGGACCGACTGTATAGATATTGATTAACCATGGCGGAAGGAATCTTCCGTTTCCTGTTCTGCCTTTGTGCGTTATGATTAGCATAATCATAATCAGCCTATAGTGTTCCCACTGCTGGGACACAGGCCTCCTCTCTTTGAGAGGGAATGGGCTGCAATCTACCACGCTGGCCCAGTACGGGTTGGTAGATGTCTCATGTATTCGATTTTTTGTTTCTAGGACATGCCGGTTTAGTCACGATGTTTTCCTTCACCGTTTTGAGAGCAGTGGTGATGAAATTATTTACACAAAGTAAAGCGCCTGCCTGGGTTCGAACCCACGACCTACAACTCGTAAGTCGGTGGCGATACCACTGGGCCACCACTGCTCACACGTTATGATTAGAGCAGGTTCTAATTTTAACACGAGACAGAGGTTCCTAACCGTGTGAAGAATTGTAGACTGTAGTGTAAAGACATGGAATTGATTTTTGTTTACGTATCAGTAACAATTCGCTAATTTGTAGTCGATTACTCCTGGATGGAACTTCTTACTCGCGTTCTTAAGATAGGTAATGCTATAAACATACAACGCTACAATAACCTTTTGGCGCGTCGTCAAAATCGTAATTAACGACGCCATCTTGTTTTTTCAGTACATTATTTCACAAATGTCTAACAACAATGCCTCTGCTAATGCCAATGTCAATGTCATTCAGACGCCAAAAGATCCTTGTCGCACTCTACACCATTTGCAATGTTTATGCAAACATGTTTCTTTGAAAAAAAAAAAAAAAAAGGATTTCCTGAAGTTTTCATTGTTTGTATGAAATATTATTTATGTTTTAATTATAGGTATGTAATGGGCGTAGCTAAGGCGACAAAGGATCATTTATTTAAGCCAGTAACATTTTTTCCCCGTGTCTAATCTATAATCTAATTTAATATAACTGGCCTGTAGTGACCCACTGCAAGGCAAAGCTCTCTGTTCTCCACGCAATTCTATCTTTCCCCGTATTGTTATCAACAAAAAAATCATGTCGTTATTTTTCTTTCGACTGTTGTACCGTGCAGCGCGTTGCACTGCGTTTTGGTCACGGCAACTTTCGCAGTGCGACCCAAGCGCTGTGAACACAGACGGTTAGCGATTGAATCGATGCAAATAATAAATAAGTATCCCTGTTTCGACGCCTTTATCGTTGCTGTGTTAAGGGGCCATAATCCTGCAGTACATGTTCCCAGATAAATGTGGTATTGTGAACCTTCTAAATACCGTGGCCGTGGCTACGCTTCTAAAGAGCGTCTCTGACACGAATGTTTGTAAATTAATAGCTAGTCTAGAACTTTATAAAATAAGATGAAACTTGCACTTGATGCTTTTATGAAGAATTTATAAGATAATATTGATAATTTTACTCCAGTGGTGGTTTTTTCTTGATGAATATTGTGATGTTTATGTCAACGTTTTATTAAGTATGTTTGTCAAGGCTGATTTACATTGATCCAGTATTATCAATCTAGCGGTTGAATCAAGTAACACTGCATCGTTTGATCAATTAGCGTCTGTTCTATTCCAACGCAACGCTGGCTACTGGACTCTATTGAAAAGTGTTGAAACTTTGGACGAAATATTGATCCAGTATCACTGGATTCCAGCGCTGGATTTAAATATTGGATAAATGTAAATACGTTTAATAAAGCACATCATTATATTACTAACAATAACCACAAGTTAATTCACACAAGCCACTATTAATGTTTTAAAACTTTTTTATTTTGTATTTGTTACAAGTTCTAAGCATTTTAAACTCTTGCATTTTGTCTCCCTATCCCAACAGTGGCTAGTGTGAACACGTGTCTATCAAAAGTATTGTCCATCCTGTGATAATCAGCTGTTTCGCTTTAAAATTGGCATTATTTATTTTAAAATTAGTTTCATATTGATATTTTATTCGGTTTCCAATAAACGATCAAAGTGATCATATGAATGTTTGACGTTTTATTTATTCAAATATTAAAATTCCAGCTTCTTTCTAAGGGTAATTACAGCCCGAAGAAGCTCGCGATCGCTTTCGTTACGAAACATCGATGTCGATGTCGACACTCGCTATTTCTACACGGATGGCGACGGCGGTGAAATGACATGAAAATTCCTTATATTCGAAATGAAAAGTAGAGTGTTTAACACGGGTGAAAGTCATCAATTCCTTTCGACCCTTGTATAACAATCTACTATTCCTTGTATTACCGCTTCAGTGATGTATTATACGTGGCATACTTATGGATATTATGAAAAATACAACTTGGAGGGTTGTTGAACTTTGTAGGAGAGAATAAAATATCTACGTAGACACAATCGCGGGCGAAGTGCTAGTTATACATAAACCTTCCGGAAGAAATCAGTATGTCGGGTTTTAGTTGATGTCTTGGTTTGGCTTTGAAACACGTCCAAAGATGTTTCAAAAATGTATGGAACCTAGGCCAGGTCCTTGTACACTATACTTAAAAATAGGGAAATACATTTAAAACAGTTCTCAACTGTCCAATTACTTTAAAATGGCTTTGTTTGCTGGTAAAACACAAGAAATTACACTTGAATTAGCAACACACAACAAAACCCGTCATGGAGGTAAGCTGTCATTTTGATTGATTAATGACGTTTTTTTGCGGGCCACCTTGGCGCATCCCCCTTAACGAAGTAATATTTGTCGATGAAAAGACATTCACGGCTAATGCCGATGGACGCGTTTCCCTCTATCGAATGGATAACAATCGTTATGAGGAGGGAAATGTATTGCCTTTAGTAAGTAACCAGCTCAAATATAACGAACGTAAGGATATTGTGAGCCTATCTGTTGAGCGAACAGTTGAGATAGCCTGTATAGAATTGGAGCAGTTTATTGTATTAAGTAAGTATTTACAGACCCCCCTCAGGAGTGTATGACTGCTTTGAAAAGGTAATGGATGAAGTGTTAAACAAGATTTGTAACTCGAACAAGTCTGTTATCACTTGCGGTGATTTTAATGTTAATTTATTAGAAAACTCGGGTTCTTGTAGTAAAATATTAAGTCTCTTTCAGTCCTACAATCTTGTAAACCTATTTTTGGAGCCTACAAGAATAACCCCTACTAGTGCAACATGCCTAGATAATATTTATATAGATGTTATACCAAGCCACAAAGAAATTATAAATTTACTAGATTCTGATCATTGCGGGCAAAGGATTACTATCCAAAACCAAAACATAAAAGTGGCTAAAAAGGATATTACTGTTAACCCCAAAACTGCAAGTCGCTTGGAAGTTTTTAAAGTAAAAATCATTAATCAATTATCAGTTTTGTGTTTTCATGCTGATCCTAATCATCTATATGATGATTTCTTTAATTTATACTGTAAACAATTTAATTCTACATTTATACCCAAGACTATCTCGGTTAATAGTAACGCATCTTTCAGCGATTGGGCTACCATTGGTATTCATAAAAGTAGAACACGGCCTTATGAGCTGTACAATGAAAGGACTTCTGTAAACACTACTGAATTTAATTTATATGTTAGATATTATTCAAAATTATTTAAAAAAGTTTGTTGTATGGCCAAGTCGCGTTATTTGAGTTCGAAGATTAAAATCAGTAGTAATGTAATTAAAACGACTTGGAATATTATTAATAGTGAAACGGGAAGGTCTACGAACCGAAATTCTGACTACAACCTGTCTATTAATGACAATATAATAAAATCAGACTCACAAGTCGCCACTGCCTTTGAAAATTTCATTTCGGACATTCCTGTTTCAACTACTAAATCCCTAAACTCATCACCTTCTGCTGCTGAGTCTTTGCTTAAAGAAAATGTTCATGTTTGCGATTAGGAAATTCATTTCCAACATATTACCTGTAGAGATACAATTAAGACCTTTCACACTTTAAATGTAAAAAAGACTGCAGATCTGTGGGGTAATTCTGTAGAAGTTGCTAAGTCTATTATTGACATTGTAGCACCTACTTTAGCTCATAACTTTAATAATTGTATCGACTGTGGGGAGTTTCCTGACCTTATGAAAAAAAGTAAAATTATACCTTTGTTTAAATCAGGTAGTACTTCAAACTATAGACCTATTTCAGTACTACCTACTTTTAGTAAAATTTTTGAAAAAATAATTTTGGATCAATTGCAAAGATGTTTTAATAAATATAAATTATTACATAGCAAACAGTTTGGTTTTACTAGGGGTCGTTCAACTACTGAACTGACGTGTTGAACTTTTAGGACATATTTATAATGCATGGGAAGATAAATGCGATGCCTTGGGCATCTTTTGTGACTTGTCCAAGGCAATCGATTGCGTTTTTCATGAAACGTTAATCAGGAAACTCCGCCACTACGGGATCCGGAACACTGCTCTGGATCTTCTTACTTCATACTTGAGTAATAGGATTCCAAGCGTTGACATTAATGGAAAAAGATCTCCCGGATCTATAGTGAAAGTGGGAGTCCCGCTGGGCTCAATTCTTGGTCCTTTCTTGTTTCTTATTTATATTAATGACTTGCCGTACCTCATAAAGGATAATCATGATATAATGTTGTTTGCGGATGATACTTCACTTTTGTTTAAACTTAAACGTCAGCAGCTGGTTACTGACGATGTAAATAGCGCGATTTCAAAAGTAGTTTACTGGTTCAATGTCAATAATTTACTCCTTAATGAAAAAAAAACCAAATGCATTAAGTTTACGCTACCTCACGTTAGACAGGTGAAAACGAACGTATTAATGAAGGGCGAAGAATTGAATCCTGAAGATAGCACAGTATTCTTGGGCTTAACTTTGGATGCTAAGCTTCAGTGGGGCCCACATCTAAGATAAATTGTCAAAAAAGCTAAGCTCCGCAGCATACGCTGTTAAAAAAATTCGTAATTTCACCGACACAGAGACAGCCCGTTTAGTGTACTTTAGCTATTTTCATAGTGTTATGTCGTACGGTATTCTGTTGTGGGGAAATGCCGCCGATATCCAGACAATTTTTGTTTTACAAAAAAGAGTTGTTCGATCAAATTATAAATTAAGTCCGAGACAATCTCTCAGAGAGAAATTTAAGGAGATTAATGTAATGACTGTGCCTTCTCAATATATTTATGAAAATCTTTTATATGCACATAAAAATATAAAATAGTTTAAAAAATACAGTGATATCCATAATATAAATACTAGGAATAAACACAAATTTGTTGTACCTACAACAAGGCTCAAAAAAATAGGCGGCTCGTTCAGGTGTCACATACGCTTTTATAATAAACTTCCAACTCACGTTCAAGATCTAAGCCTTAATAAATTCAAATCATTAATTAAACGTAAGTTGTGCCAGAAAGCTTTTTATACCGTTAAGGATTATATTGAGGACAAAAAGGCTTGGGATTGAGTTGCTCCAATTTTTGCATACTGAATGTTTTTTATTTTTTTTTATTTGATATTTTACATAAATTTTGACATTTTGATAATTATTACATATACAATTTCATGATAATTTACTTTGTGAAGTATAGTATTATTATTTATTAATTGTGAATGTGAGGACTATATAGGTAAATTTTTTTTTTTTTTTTTCACTTTCTAAGGTAATTTCAATGATAATCTGGCAGTTTGAGTGCTTTATGCGGCCTACCCAAATGTCCTTTCTTTGGTATTGTTCGTCGAGTGGTTGAGCTCCTTATGTTCTGAGTTGAGCTCCACGATTAGTGACAAATGCGTGCACTGACTGGACAGGTCCACTGATTCTGTGTAGTTTTTCCTCAAAAGACCATTTCAGACAAATCTACATGATCTTCACATGATCTGACCAAGATTATGTCTGGACTTTAAAAGAGACTGTGACCTCTGAGTTTGTTTCGGCCTTTCTTCTCAGAGTAGTCAAATAGGAAACGCCGACCTCGTCTAGTTTTAAAAATATGATTGACGTGTAAAAGTGTTTGTATAAACCTACTTACAGAAATAAAATCATTCATCATTATCATTTAACAGACGGAGTGGCCGATTATCTTTAGGTTTTTGGGGATAGTTCTCCGCTTCAGGCCCAGGGGAAATGGTTGAAATTTCAAGTCGTTTGAATACTAACGTAATCAATGTTAATTGAGGGTATACAAAATATTGAAAAAGTTTTATATATTTTTTACCAAAATGTGAAGTACAGTCACCAGCACATCAACTTACCACAAACTGTCAGATTTTCTCATTCGATTTTAAACTTAACTTTCAACATTTTCAGGTTTAAAATCGCTTGGAGAAATTTGACAGTTTCGTGTAGCTTGACCTGCTGGCGACTGTACATCTACTATTGTTATATGTAAAATAATATTATAGATAAGTTATTTTATTAATACCTAGATGACAATTTAAGTTTAAATAAATGAGTTTCTTTCATTCGATAGTTTCTTTTTACGAGTTGGTTGTAAAAGAATGGAATTATGTGGCGAAAATAATTTGTAGTCAATTTCGATAAACAAATGACACGCCAATAACGTCATGCATGCACGAAATGAAGAAAAAAAACAAGTATTTCCGTACTGTTCTAAAATTTATGTCCGTGACTACCGCAGGACCACCAACACCAATCGCTTCCATATTTGGTAAATAATTAGTACTCAATTGGTACTAATTAGTACTCAATTGGTACTAATTAGTTCTCGAACAACGAAATTGGGACCTTAGTAGTTTTCGAGAAAATCATCTTTGAAGGTGGTCCTGCGGTAGTCACACTCCCTTCAGCAGGACCACCACGAGCGCCGAAAAAAGGGGCATGCTACTATAGAGGTATGAGAAACAGGGTGTAAAGCTCACTCATACTCTATGGAAAAGGGAGGATCCTCCGACCAGACGGGTGTTGTGTCTGGTGGGCAACTGCCCGACGGTTGATGTCGGAACGTTGTATATATGCTAGTCGCGCGGTAAACTCTGCTTGCGCGATGCAGGAATTGCGTGACGTCAGTATGACGTGTAGCTCGCATGTGGCGATGTTGATACCGCTAATTCACTCCCCTCCGGAGACCGGAGGTCGATAGTGGGCTGAGTCTTGTATCTTGCGATGCTTGCCAGGGCCAGTTGAGGTTCCTGTGAGTCGGAACTGGGTGTCGCATAGTTCGCGGTGAGTCGGAACTGTCTGCGAAGATTTCACCAGTGAGTCGGGATGGCGCTGCGTTATGCTCCAGTGCGTCGGATGTGGTACAGCGCCGGGTTGAGGCTGACTGCTGGCGTCAACCAGGAGAGGGTTTGAAGGCTCTGCTTGTGGGCCGACCGAGAGTGCAGTGTGCTGTGCCGAGGTTGCTTGATGAGGCTGAGGGTGATGACCAGGTATGCGCGGTCGGTGCATGCTGGTGGTCAGGATACCCGTTGAAGCCGTGGGTGCTGGCTGGCTGTGTGACTCGCCGCTCGAAAGCTTGATCGAAGCGATGATGACGTCACGCTGATGTACGAAGGCTGCACTGACGTTCATTTTGGGGTCACCAGTATAGAGGTATGAGGAACAGGGTGTAAAGCTCACTCATACTCATAGGAAAGGGCGACCAGACGGGCAGTTGCCCACCAGACACTACACCCGTCTGGTCGGAGGATCCTCCCTTTTCCATAGAGTATGAGTGAGCTTTACACCCTGTTCCTCATACCTCTATACTACAGCTATTCTAAGTATACAAATAATTAGTACCCATAAATGTGATTCATTACGTAAAAAAACAGAACTGAAACATTTGTATTTACCGAGAAATCAACGATGATAACTTTCGCTTGCGCTTTGCGCTCGTTCAGCAGGATCACGACTTTGAATGTTGATTACAAGTTTGAGCAGCTTGTCGCTTTCTTCAGACTTACATAGAAAATTAGTACCCTGCAAGATAAAATTAGTACTCCAGTAGTTTACGAGATATACCATGCCATTGGTTAGGTGGCGGTAGTCACGGTGTTAAATTTTCATTAGAAAATGAATATTATTATAATAATAATATTATTATAGTAATAATAATAATATTCATTTATCAGATCAGTACAATCCATATTGTTAGTAAGGACATAAACAACTTACAAACTAGTGTTAGTACATATACCTATGTCAATTATTAAATTAAATTCAAAAAACATGTCAGAGATGAAAATAAAATTCATCATGATCATTCACACTACTTCTGGGCATGGTTTGAAGGCAACACTAGCATCCTCGTCCAGTGCTTCAATATAAGGCTATCAGTCCTATCCGAAACGGTCATCGAGAGACTGTTGGCGCTGCCACGCACTCTCCACATCAGGGATGCGATACGCTTTCGAATAATAGCTTAGAAGTCATCTATACATGCCTCAGCGAACATCCCTGATACGCTGCAGTGTCGCGGCAGCCTCAACAGTGTCCTGTACACGTTATTGTATTGGACTCGCAAGGCGCTGTAAGCCCTCTGCGTGTAGTCGACCCATAGGCTGCAAGTATAAAAAGATTGGCAGTATGCCCTAAACAGAGTACCTTTTACGCCACTTGAACACTTTTCAAACCTAACGGATCAACATATTGCTCCTGACTGACAGCGCCCTACGTTCCCTCACATGTCAATGTTATCGGTCTGTGTAGCAGTGACCCAGTGCCCCGGATATTTGAAGGAAGTGACCCACTCTAGAGCGGTCCCCGCGAGTATGATAGGTGGTACAGCATAGGTCTTATTGCCTGCCCTGAACGGCAGACACTCTCTCTTTTTTTGCATTATATCTAAGACCCTGGGCCTCCGCATATCGCTCACAAACCGATAACAGTGTTCTGAGGGCGCTGATTGATGGGGCCAGCAGCACCATGTCGCCTGCGTAACTTATGTTATTGACAAGGGTTCCGTCACTTGAACAACCTACCATAGTGCTGCTGAACTCACGAATCAGCCGATCCACATACAGACAGAAGACTTTCGGTGAAGTCAGACCTCCCTGCCTGACCCCACACTCCAGCCCGTACGGTTCGGATAGTGAGCCTGCCCACTTCACGATGTTGGTTTGATGGCCGTACCAATATTTAAACAATTCAACCAACTCACCTGGAAGCGTTGTCTCATCATGCAACTTCTTCCACAAAACACCATAGGACACCAGATCAAAGGCTTTTGATAGGTCCAGGGAACTTGCATACACAGTGGTTTTACTGTCCGTGTAGTATCGAACAGTGTGCTTGAGACAAAGAACAGCGTGTTCAGTTGACTGACCCGTTCTGAAGCCAAACTGTGCGTCGTGTAGCGACAGATGTTTATTTAACTGTTTGTCCAGCACACTATCCAATACTTTTGCAATTACTGTAGCCAACGATATGGGCCTATAGTTGTTTATATCCGAAGCGTCCCCGGTGCGATTTTTTATGATGGGCACAACCAAGGTCTTCATTAGATCATGCGGTAGGTACGTGTGTGAGAAGCAGAAATTGAAAAAAAAGCACTCTGGGCATATGCACACCCGCATTTAGTAAATGTTCGATGCTCAGAGAATCGTGCCCAGGTGATTTCCCGCGCTTCATACCTTTCAACACCGCCGCTATTTCCTTAGCCGAAACCCTTACCAGTGACCCCGTTGCTGGCTCTATTAAAAACTCTGTGATTTCTTCCCAAATTTAGAAAAAAAAAGTACTCCTAGAGAAGGTATAGTGGCCAAAAATTCAGATTCCTAAGTGGTGTATTTTAAGAGAAATTAGCTTTCATTACTTTTCCATACTAAATCTCCGCATATAACCCGACCAAATTAAGTTGCTAATGGTATTGAGCTGTTTAGGAGATGTACACTCGTGCACATAAATTTATTGATCTCGGAATAGTAATAACAGATCAATGTCTTTAATTTTTGTACAAACTGTGTACCTATAAGTACATATTAAGAAAAAAAAGAAACTATCGTTACCCATGGCCTGTGATACCTTTGCTAATAACGTGGGTAGGTAGCTACTCGTTTTTTTTTTCTGTATTGTACCATCTGTGTTGTTTAGGAATATCACTAAAGAGCGATGGGTATTTCTTATTGATAAATGATAAATGATTTTATTTCTGTATGTACGTTTGTACAGACATTTTTTCACGTCAATCATATTTTTTTAACTAGATGAGGTCGGCGTTTCATAGCTGACTACTCTGAGAAGAAAGGCCGAAACAAACTCAGAGGTCACAGTCTCTTTTAAAGTCCAGACATAATCTTGGTCAGATCATGTGAAGACCATGTAGATTGGTATCTGAAATGGTCTTTTGAGGAAAGAACCACACAGATTGAGTGGACCTGTCCAGTCAGTGCACGCATTTGTCAGTTACCGTGCAGCTCAACTTAGAACTTAAGGAGCTCAACGATTCGACGAACAATACCAAAGAAAGGACATTTAGGTAGGCCACATAAACTACTTAAACTGCTAGATCAAGAATAAAACTGAAACAATGACCCACATAGTCCTCATATCTTCTAAATATATAAAAGGCAAAAGTGATTGACTGATGTATCAACGCACAGGCCAGACCTTTAAGGCTAGAAACTTAAAATTTCGCACACGTATTCCTCTTATGACGTAGGCATCCACTAAGGAAGGATTTTTCAAAATTCAACCCCCAAGTGGGTGAAATAGGGGATAAAAGTTTGTATGAAACTTTTTATTCCTTGGACGTATTTGCATGAAATTTCGTATGAATTGAGTACGGCAAAAATAATGAGTCACGTACTTCAGCGTTTTGCAAAATTCAATCCCTAAGAAGATAAAATAGGAGATGAAAGTTCTAAATAAACACACAGGCCAAACCCTAGGGCCAGAAACTTAAAATTTCGCACACGTAAAAAAGCCTCCAAGGGGGTGAAATAGGGGATAAAAGTTTGTATGAAACTTTTTATTCCTTGGACGTATTTGCATGAAAGAAATATTATGAATATGTAAAAAAAAATTATACCATTCTAGCGGCCCGCCCGACTATGTAGAGATTTTTAAATAAAGCATCTTTATAGAAAGGTTAAAGAAGTTCTAACATACATACATATACATACTACAAATAAATAAAATTGAAGTGTCTGTTTGTAGTGTCAAAATAACAGGTTTTTATTAAATGCATATGAAAGTATAAACGGTACATAAAACAAAATACCAATTTTTATCACTTTTGTCTATCTGTCTGTCTTTCTCTTTGTTCCTGGTAATCTCCGAAACGGCTGGACCGATTTTGACGGGACTTTCACTGGCAGATAGCTGATGTTATACAGAGTGACATAAGCTACTTTTTATCGCGGTAGTACGTTCCCGTTGAATTATATACGACATCCACGCGGGCGAAGCCGCGGGCAGCAACTAGTTCACAATAATGAAAATAATATAATACTTTTTACAGTAAATATTCATGTCTAAAATAGTTAGCTAATTAAAATCAACATTCACTGTGTAAATTCATTGGAGCAGCTTAATCCCAAGCCTTTTTGTCCTCAATATAGTCTTTCACAGTATAATAGGCTTTCTGGCATAGTTTCCGTTTTATAAAAGATTTGAATGTTTTTTACATTCAAATCTTTTATAAAACGGAAACTACACATTCAAGATCTAAGCTTTCGCTTAGATCTTGAATGTGGCTAGGAAGTTTATTATATACATTGGCATCTAAATGAGCCACCTATTTTATTGAGCGTAGTTGTTGTTCCTAGTATTTATATTGTGGATATCACTGTATTTTTTAAACAGATTAGTATTTTATGTGCATAAAAAAGATTTTCATAAATATACTGAGAAGGCACAGTAATTATATTAATCTCTTTAATTTTTTCTCTGAGGGAGTGTCTGGGACTTAATTTATAAATTGAACAAATTGCCCTTTTTTAACCGACTTAAAAAAAAAAGGAGGAGGTTCTCAATTCGCCTGTATGTTTTTTTTTTTTTTGTAAAACAAGAATTGTCCGGATATCGGCGGCATTTGCCCGCAACAGAATACCGTACGACATCACACTATGAAAATAACTAAAGTATACTAAACGGGCTGTCTCTAAATCAGTTAAACCACGATTTTTTCTAACGGCGTATGCTGCAGAGCTAAGCTTTTTTGACAATAGATCTATGCAGGGGCCCCATTGAAGTTTGGTATCCAAAGTTATGCATAAGAATACTGCGGTATTTTCGGGTTTCAACACGTCACCCTTTATGAGAAAACCAGTTTCTACTTGTCTAACATGAGGTATAATCGTTCGATCTGTATCGTAAACTTAATACATTTCGTTTTTTTTCTCGTTAAGAAAAAAAAAAGAAAGAATATACGTTTATTTGCGGTAAACATGGCGCAAAGAAAAAACACACAAATACAATAAATTAAAACGAATTAAAAAGTAGGTTATTAACATTAAACCAGTTAACTACTATTGCGAGGGCGCTATTTACATTGTCAGTAACCAGCTGCTGTCGTTTAAGTTTAAACAAAAGTGAAGTGTCGTCTGCAAACAACACTATATATCATGTTTATCCTTTATGAGGCAAGTCATTTATATAAATAAGAAATAAAAATTGCCCAAGAATTGAGCCCTGGGGGATCCTCATTCTTACTACAGATCCGGGTGATCTTTTCCCGTTAACATCGACTCTCTGAATCCTATCACTTAAGTAAGAAGTAAGAAGATCGAGAGAGGCGTTTCGGATTTCGTAGTGGTGCAGTTTCCTGATTAATGTTTCATGAAGAACACAATCGAATGTCTTGGACAAATCGCAAAAGATTCCCAAAGCATCGCATTTGTCGTCCCAACATGTCATAAACATGTCCTAAAAGTTCAACTCCGGCAATCAGTATTCGAATGATCCCTGGCAGAGGCGGATTAAGTGTCGAGAGCGCCATAGGCAAGCACCTCATTGGCGCCCCTGTAACGGCCATATATTATAAATTTTAACTAGTACTTATACAATAATTAGCAGCGCCATACGGTTTCACCCGATATCAAGTTCTATGGAATTTTTCTGCAATTTAAAAAAAAAATGTCTATTCTTTCACGTCCACCATTACTCATTATTTGATTCTTTTAAGTAAATTAGATGTGTTTTGTGGTAGACACAGCCAATTAAAGAACTTAAAGAATTAATGATTACTCATCGAAAACTGCTTAGTTGAATTTGTCGGAAATGGGAACACCCAAATACTCCGAAATATTTTATTCCGATTTTCAAAAGTCCGAATTTCATAATACCTAAGAATTATAATGTCTATTACTAAAAATCACGAAATTTATTTTACCGAAAGTCGTAAATGCGATTTGTTTGTATTCCGATTTTCATACGTTCGAAGAATCAAATGCTCGATGAGTTCTCGGTCCGAAAAACGACATTCCGATTTTCAATATTTCGAATAAACTGCTAAAATTAGGATTCTGATTCAATTAGTATAATATTCAAAAATATTTAATATAACGTTTAATGTAATTTAAAAACATATATTTTGTCATTAGTTAATATTTGTGTATTAATAATTTATTTTTGTGTTTTCTTCTTCTCCTTATACTTATTATACCTGCGTCGGGTACCATCGACTGTTATTGAAATACTTGGGTTAGGTTAGGTTAGAATTGTGACCATTAACGCGAGATCCCCTCTTTTGATGGTGAATCATTTGGGTTAAGTTTTACAAGGCGTTTTTATTTCGGAATTCTAATTAATCGGTACTTTAATAATCGGAATTCGTATTTTTGATACTTCGAATTATCATTATGTCGGACTTTTTGTTATTCGATCTATTGAATTTCGGTATTTTGAAAATAGTAATTATAAACGTTAGTAATATTAAATTTTCGGAATTATAATAGTAGGATGAATGATGAATCGGAGTTGATATAAATAGGAATTTTGAACCATTTGGAAATATATAAATCGGTATTTTGAAATTCGTATTTGTGACTGACGGAATAAAGTTTTTCGTATTTATGTAGTATACCCGTCGGGAATTAGTATTCAAAAGCATTTTGTGTTTTTTTGGGGGAAAAAATATTCTAAAACAATAAATTAGTTTTTTTTTTTTTTTATTAAACTAGATACATTTAGTCAATTGAAAAATAATGTATTTCTAAAGTAACGAGCCTTTTTTTTATTAAAAAAATGTATCTTAAATTATAAACACAATAAACAGAAAAGAAGTCAGTTCACTTTATACTATGGCAACCTTAGAAGTAGTCAAAATTTATCTTTAATGAAAAATATAAAAAAATCAAAATAGTAAACTTGAAAAACAACAAAAAAAACAAATAAATTGAAGAATTTTAAAGAACTTGGTAAAATCGTTCCTATATTTTAGTAAACAGTACATTCAAAAACAAAAAAAAGAACATTCTGGTAAGTTATAAAAGTCGTGATATTTTTTAAAAGTCGTGATTATAAAAAAAATGCTTATTTTTGGGATATTCGTAATTTTCTCCGGTTGACGAAAAATTTAAAAAATGCTTAGGACTATCTTTGCAGTGACTTCAAAAATTTACAAATTTTATAAATATATAATTATATATATATATAATATATAATAGGTCTTTACCTATGAAATTGCCGTTTTGTATGAAAAAATTTAAACGAATTTTTTTCATGAATTTTTTATTTGTATTAATCGAAGTAATCACCCATGCAATCAATGCATCTTTGCCATCGCAGTGGCAGTTTATTGATGCCCTTCTTAAAGAAATCAGCTGGACGGGAGGCAACAAATTCTTCAAAGGCATTTTGTACTGCCTCTCGGGTATTAAATTTTTTTCCCGCCAAGAAGTTATCCAAATTCTGGAAAAAGTAGTAGTCTGTAGGCGCAAGGTCTGGTGAGTAGGGCGGATGACGGAGAGCTTCCAACCCCAGTTCTTGCAACTTGGAGACCGTCTGCTGTGCAGTATGAGGTCGCGCGTTGTCGTGCAGGAGCAGCGGAGACGAGCGATTGACCAATGCTGGTTGGAGATGCGCCAGCTTCTCCATCATTGTGTTCAGTTCTTCACAGTACACATCTGCAGTAATGCTCACCCCGTTTGGTAAGAAGCTGTGATGAATCACACCGGCGCTAGACCACCAAACAGTGACCATCACTTTTCTAGGGGTAAGTTTTCGTTTAGGGCATTGTTTAGGTGCTGAACCAGGATCCAACCAACTTGCTGAGCGCTTACGGTTATCAAACAGAATCCATTTTTCATCGCAGGTAACAATGCGGTTCAAAATTCCTTCATTTGTGTGTCTGTTGAGCAGTGCAAGGCACGTCTCGACGCGTACTTCGCGCTGGCGATCATTGAGTTCGTGGGGCACCCATTTGTCAAGCTTTTTTACCTTGCCAATTTGACGCAAATGGACCAATATTGTTTTGACGCTAACGTCGAAAGCTGCTGCTAATTCAGCCGTAGATTGTGTATCATCAGCTTCCACAATCGCCTTTAATTCGTCATTGTCGACCAAAGTCTTCGGACGACCGCGAGGTTCATTTTTCAGGTCGAAATTTCCAGAACGGAAGCGAGCAAACCAATAACAGGTGGTGCGTTGGTTTGTAGTGTTAGCTCCGTAAACGTCGTTGATGTTGCGTGCCGCTTGTGCCGCGTTGCTGCCACGACGGTACTCATATTCCATAATTACTCGAATTTTTAACGTATCCATGATGACGAAAAAGATTGAAATGCGATGAAAATGTAACACTAATCAATAAAGAAATGACTACTTTTAGAAAAAAAAATCCATGTTTTTAAAATAAAATTAATTTGAAATTAGAATTCTTAGCCAAACAAAAATTATTTTGATTTGAAATGGCCAGTACTGCAGAACGGCAATTTCATAGGTAAAGACCTAATATAGGGTGACTGGTAATTAGTGACCGATATTTAAACACATGATTGTACTCATCATAACAAACAACTTTTCCAAAGAAACTTTTTTTTTTTTTAAATTAACTAACGCATGTCCCTATTCACCCCAATAGAATATTGAGTACCTACCTAACAAGAATAATACACCATCAGCTGTAATTTAATTTAGTTACCGACAAACAAAAAAACCACACTTTTACCATGCATTATTCGTTTTTCATAAATTTAACAGCTGAAAGCGCGCGCGCGGTCGGTGACCGCGCGCGCGCTTACAGCTGTGAGTCGCTTGACCCCGTTTTGTCTCATGAAATGATACATGTAGGTGCTAGCGTAGCGAGTTTGTAACAGTGCGAAGGGCAGAGCGAGTCACGTGCCCACGTCCGCCAATAATAATCAATTAACGAAATTACAAAAACTGTCTACGGGAACGCACTTATTTATTAAAACAACAGTGACTTCTCACTCGCCCGCGATTTATCGTATCCTGTAACAGTCAGTAGGGCGGAGCGCCCACGCTAACGTGCTTGGTCAGCCGCGGAGGCCTGTGCCGCCGACCGACACAACGCAAAGCAACGCCGCTGCAAATCCGCGGTGCGGCAGTCGCGTGGCCGTTTACGTACGCAGTGTAGGTATGTTATTTTTGACTGCAATAAATGCGAGTTCTATAGTCTATCCTTCTCGTCAGCACCCGCATTAAGGCTACCGCAGATAGGCGCGACACAAAGTCGCCACTCGTCACGCGAAGAGTGGTGCCCCTTTGTGTCACGCGCGATTCGCGTCGCCTGTCGCGCCGGTTTGTAGGAGCCTTTACTAAAGTAATGAACAAACGATTCGTCAGAACTCTCACAAAAAAGTGTAGGTAATGGCGTTCAGTCTGCCGATGACGACGGTGGTGCGGAGCGGATGGCGGCGTGCCTCAAAGAGGTACTCCTTTAATACAGCCGCCGCGCCGGCGACAGTATGCATTTTGCTTTCACATGAATCCGAAACGCACTAGCAATATGAATAATGAAAAAATAACCGAATTACACCCGAATTCGTTTTCTTATGATTTGATTGATCAACTGATCGTAGACACAGTAATAATACTAATAATCCACACGTCTGTGAGTGCCTGTCGGTCGTGTGCCGGTAGGCATGATCACTACGAGTGTATTTGCTGTGGCTGTCACGTTACGTTTGCGCGTGCTGGACACACTACGTGCTGGTAGATGTGAATGAACGTTTATCCGTTTGCGGGACGGACGGTGAGAAGCGAATAATTAATTAATAATTAACTAGTAGGTATTGTAGTAGGTACTTTACGTGCGCGCGCTACCACAAATGCATTATTTATTTCTAAACAAACTACTTTCAGGACTAGTGTTTATTCTATTATGTACACGATGTTTATAGGTGGTTTGGACGCCACTACTCCGCGACACGACACCGCGCATTGTTCAAATTATTCCAAGTTTCCCATCACACTTTTCTAGGCTTTGGACTAGCAGTCTGACTACGATATTTGAATTTTAACACAACAGTATCTGGCATAAAAAATAATAACTTAAGTAGCTAGGTAGTTACGTTGGTATAGGCACAGGTTACATTACTACTCTACAGTTGCTGCACTCCCTTTAAAATCTTCCATGCCGCTATAATTGCCTACTCGTTCACGCCGCACCGCGTCGCCGCCGACCGCTACGTGCGAAAATTGTACGTAAACGTTCAAGAGGTTGCGTAGCCTCTTTCCATACAAAACGGATTGTCCGAGGTCCGACAGCGGCTGGTAGGCATTTAGCGCGCGCAAGTAGGTACGTGGAGTGCAATATCTGTAGGTTTAGGTACGAGTACGACTAAAACTTCGTAATAGACTGGCGTGGTTAAAAAATTGGAATCAACTTGGCTATTTACAACGATTACTAAATCAACTATTTACTTACTAGTTTTTTTTAATTATTTAAATAAACTCACATAAATCACATTAACTGTTGCATGTGTCCACCTTGCACTTCAACACACTTAGTGGCACGTTTAATAATATGCGCCTGCACGCGCTGCAGAGCCCTAGTGTCACTTTTCACTGTTTCAAAACTATTTTCAATTCTACTTTTTAACTCATCGGGAGTATGGACGGGCCCATCTTTGTACACCAAGTATTTTACACGCCCCCACAAAAAGAAGTCCAAGGGGGTTAAATCCGGTGACCGTGGAGGCCATGCAACTGGCCCACCGCGACCAATCCACCGTTCTCCATAAATGACACTTAAACGCTCGCGTACTCGGCGCTCAAAGTGCGCTGGGGCGCCGTCATGCTGGAAATAACGCGGACGTCTGAGAGCGCCCAGTGGCATTTCTTCTTCGAGCTCTGGCAGGCGATTAAGCACATGCTCGATGTAGGTCTCTCCGTTTAATCGTGGGAGGAAGATTGGTCCCACAACGTGGTTTCCAATGAAACCAGCCCACACATTAAAAGAAAAACGATACTGGAAGTCACTAGGTTTGACGAGTCGCGGATTTTCGTGTGCCCAGTGATGATAATTATGGCAATTAAAAAGACCTTCTCTCACAAATGTCGACTCGTCAGTCCATAAAATGTCTCTCACTATTTCCCGGTTTTCTAAAATCCAGCCGCAAAATCGTATCCGAGCTTCATTATCTCCCGCTCGTAACTCTTGAACCGGAGTAAAATGGAAAGGGTGACGGCTATCTCGCCGCAACACAGACCAGACGTACCACTGCGAAACGCCATACATTCTAGCAGCTTGCCGCGTGCTAGCCTCAGGCTCCAGATCAAAAAACTGAAGAATTTCATCTTCGACACGATTGTGACGTGGTCTCCCTGCATTCACGTTGGGCGGGATTAGCATCTCCCAGTCTCGTAACCGTTGGGCAGCGTGTAAAAAAGTTCTTGGAGTTGGAACAACTCTCAGTGGGTACAATCGCTGGTACAATCGCCTTGCCGCTTCGCCGTTACCCCCTTCCGAGTAGTAACACATCACCATATCATTGTACTCACTCGCTGTGTAGTTGTACGGCATATTGTGCGCGAGCGATTCAATTTGCAACATGCGTATACGACGGGACGCGCTTCCGGGGGTGACTGTATGCGTCACAGGAGCGCAAGGCGGGGCGCGTGGCGGGGCGCGTGGCGGTGGCGGGGATACGCTACCGATACTAAAGTACCTAATAGTTAAACTTAAAATTTTACAATACGTCACAGATTTATAATACGTGCTGTCTCGGTCCGACAGTAGTGGTAGTACATAATTACCTACACGGTAACGGGGTTACCGGTCAAGCACTAACAGCTGATAGCGTAAGACGCCCGCGCCTTGTTACTAGTATGCAGCCTTGCGTTGCTTATTAATAGTGGAGTACTGTTAAAAACATTTTTTTTGTTAACTTAGCAACATCCTGAACAGTTGTACACTACCTAGGTACGTACACGGATGCTGGGTTCCGCGCCGTGTTGCAGCGGGCGGTGGCGGACGTGGGCACGTGACTCGCTCTGCCCTTCGCACTGTTACAAACTCGCTACGCTAGCACCTACATGTATCATTTCATGAGACAAAACGGGGTCAAGCGACTCACAGCTGTAAGCGCGCGCGCGGTCACCGACCGCGCGCGCGCTTTCAGCTGTTAAATTTATGAAAAACGAATAATGCATGGTAAAAGTGTGGTTTTTTTGTTTGTCGGTAACTAAATTAAATTACAGCTGGTGGTGTATTATTCTTGTTAGGTAGGTACTCAATATTCTATTGGGGTGAACAGGGACATGCGTTAGTTATATTTAAAAAAAAAAAGTTTCTTTGGGAAAGTTGTTTGTTATGATGAGTACAATCATGTGTTTAAATATCGGTCACTAATTACCAGTCACCCTATATATAATATATACAGGGTTAGTTTTCAAAGACCAGCCAAATTTAAGGGTGTGGTACAGGCCAGCGTACTGAACAATTTTCTCCTTGGGATCAAAATCGTAATCACGAAAAAAAAATCAGCGGTCCCATACATTTAGGTCAAGTAGGTATTGAAGTTTTTTATGGGACAGTTTATAAATTTTTCGCGATGATGATATTGGTCCCATGGAGAGAGTTGTTCAGTTTGATGGTCTGTACCACATCCTTAAATTTGGCTGGTCTTTGAAAACTAACCCTGTATATATATAATAAATATATTATATAATAATTTTACAAATTTTAAAATACGATCTAAATGAATGTGGCCGCTTTTGTTTAGATCGAATTTTGTTGCTTCGTGTCTCAATATGAGAGTTTATAAAAGGTATTAGAAAAATCTTGACACACTTACCGAGGTCGCTTATTGAGCAGTTTTTCAAAATTCCTTCTCAGTCACGAGATAATATTTCTTTAAAGGAGTGGCGTTAGTGGACCCGTGTATGCGCCCTTAATAGGGAAATCTTGAAATGAAAATTTAACACCGTGACTACCGCCACCCCTCCAATGGCGTGATAATTATATCTCGTAACTACTGGAGTACTTACTAATTTTGAGTTTAGGTTACTAATTTTATCTTGCAGGGTACTAATTTTCTATGTAGGTTTGAGGAGAGGGACAAGCTCCTCAAACTTGGAATCAACATTCAAATTCGTGGTCCTGCTGAACGAGCGCGCGAAAGTTATCATCGTATATTTCTCGGTAAATACAAATGTGTCAAGTCTGTTTTTTGTTACGAAATGAATCACATTTATGGGTACTAATTATTTGTAAAGGTACTTAGAATAGCTGTAGCTTGCCCCATTTTCGGCGCTCGTGGTGGTCCTGCTGAAGGGAGCGTGACTACCGCAGGACCACCTTCAAAGACGATTTTCTCGAAAACGATTAGGGTACCAATTTAGTTGTTCGGGTACTAATTAGTACCAATTGAGTACTAATTATTTACCAAATATGTAAGCGATTGGCATTGGTGGTCCTGCGGCAGTCACGGACATCTAAAATTTGAAAATAGAATGTCGGACCTGTATACATATCATTGTAACCAAATACGAACACATATTTTATTCGTTTCAGAGCGTACACCACAGAACTTAGATACCTACCCAGAACATAATTATATACCCTGACGGGCGTACACATTACGGTAACCTTCTTGCTGTATACATAAATATGGCACATATAATTGAACATAAATCTGTCATACATCGTGTTCACAAGTATTTGTAAGAAACAATGACAACATCATATAAGGTTTTTTTATTTTTTATTATTATCACTTACAACTATTATGACAGGTACAACCCAATGCAATTCATTTTATATATTTTTGTAACTTTCAAATGTACATAAGCATCTCTTTGTAGTCGACTGTACATAATTATACTTGGACCATTTTGATACATCTCCTTTAAACTTAGTTAGGATTTATGTAATAACTGTTAAATATAAAATATATCTTAAAAATATTATTATTAAATATTAATTTAGTATTATTTCTCAGATTGTTCTTCTTCTCATATTTGTATACATTGTTTGTATAGGTGATTATGAAAGTAGATGGCGGGATGGCGGAGCCGGTACTTGTCAAGAAAGATGTGAACATCTGTCAAACTCAGATCCAGTGTAATAAAGTACTAACAGATGTAAATGTAAATGTAACTAACTCCATGGACATTCTATTTATTATTGTTACAACCTCAGAATAATAACTAAAGCATAGAAGGAAGGCTAAAATAGCAACTGAACTCAATATATTTGGTTCACTTTGACTTATGGAGACTGCTGATATGTTAGAGAAGGACACGCGTACAAAAGACATTTCGAAATTTTGTAGGTTGTCACAAATTTTATTCTGAATAATGATGTGACTCACGCACTTTCAACGTCGATAAATTTATCGATGACATGCATTAATTGCCATAATGAATGTCTGTGATGGGATATATTAAAGTTTCTTGAAATATACATATAATTTATAGCAAAAATTGTGAATGAATGAGCACAGGGAAATTATTAATCTTCAAATAAATCAACAAATTTTACGCCAAAATTAAATCTATTTTAAAATTCGACTATTTGTTACAGCGTAAGCTCTTTTTTTTGGGTTGGAAATCATCAATCAATGACCTCTCCCGCTCTGGACGCAGCGGAAGGGCGTGTCAGACTCTTACTGCCTAAAGCCCACCCGTGTTCCTTCAGTTGCCTGTGCGCCAGGGCCACGGTAACTCTTTCGAACAATCCGCGACCCTGGCAGGATAGCTTAAGCTCTAAGGTTAAAATGTAATGGACGACATTTTAAGTAAAATAGGTCGAGTCAGTCGAGGTTCATAAGTTCAGACCTACATTAACTTTAACTTGTAAGTCTGTAAATTTAAAAAAATAACAAGTATATGTAGTAGGTATAAAATCATGTTTGGAATAACAATAATAATTTCCAATCAGTAGGCTTAGCCAAGTTACAAACGTTTCGTATCGAATCTCTTTCTACAATCGTTAACGCTTTGGCGTAAGCAATTTTAGAAAACGATAAGTTGGTAGCCAAGTTGACGCGACTGACTCGATCGCTCGTTCTACAATGGCATTAGAAAAAACCTATACTTTTGTCTATGGTGAGCGTTCCTACAAACGTCAAACTAACCTTTGTTATATAAAAGTCTATCATACTCGGGCACTTGAAAGTTTGAAACATAAACGATGACGTGATACGCGTCATGAACTAATATCGCCACTTACGAAACAAACAGAAAAAATTGTGTTTGACCCTTTACTTAATCAATATACTTTATTATGGATATCACTGTATTTTTTTCCTTTTTTTTAATAAATATACTGAGAAGGCACATTCATTATATTAATGTCCTAAAATTTATCTCTAAGGGAGTGTCTGGGACTTGAATTTATTAATAGAACGAATTGCCCTTTTTTGTAAAACAAAAATAGTCTGAATATCGGCGGCATTTCCCCTCAACCGAATACCGTACGACAACATATTTAAAATATGCATTTTAAATGCTAAATGGTAAATAAAGTCCAAAATAATGGTAAATAAACAAAACACTTCTTCGTTTCAACACAGCTGTATCATATAGACGCCATTTTATTATCGTTAACTCTTGGGTCTCGGCGACCGCTTAGCTATCGTTCAAAAACTTCGATATCGTTTCGTTAGCGCTTGTCAAAACTGTAACTTGGCTACCATATGTATGGGATGTAGCGATCAACGTTGTAGAAACAATCACATTTCATTCTAAAATTTTGAACGATCTGAGGGCCTAGACAAAGTAACATTCGATTAGCGATGACGCTAGTAGAAAAGTTAAAATGTATGGGGTTGACAAAAGCTATCGAAATGTCACGTGATCATAGGTCAACGAATAAAAATTAGCTAGACAATGTTAACAACATTCGATTATGAAATGAATCGACAGCGTCGAAAGATTAGGTACTTCCACAGAGATGCATAGCCAAGAGACACTTTTTGACGAGCGTTATCGCTAGTTTTTGGAATCATTAGCGAAAGCGATAGCGATTGTAGAAATAGATTCGCTCCGAAGCTAATGCCATTTGTCTAGGCCCTCTGATAAGTTGTAAACTTGGCTACGAATTTTCTATTCGTTTGTTCTGACCACGTGACTTAACGTTGACATGATGTCATTCCTATACATTTGATTAGTTTTCTATTAGCGTTGTCGATTGTAGATTGTCAACTTGGCTAAGCCTGCAGATATAGCTTTAGCTTTGTATATTGTAAGGGCACATTCAAGTCAATGAAAGACGAACCTATTAAATGGTAACTTTATAGTAGGTACATACAGCGCTCACACATGTGCTATGCAATTATATAATACTGAGAGCTTGAATTTATACAATGCAAAGATAGTTTTTACAATCTTCAGCAGCTTCAACAGTAGTTTCAAATGCTACTCAACTAGTTTATGCACTCTTGTGGATCAGGATCAAATTGAGCCAAGCATTTTTATTACCGATATAATCCCCCAAACTCAAACTCAAACTCAAAGCATTTATTTCAAATAAACCAATTACAGGCACTTTTGAATTGTCAAAGGGTCAGTCAGTCAGAAAAATGAAGCTAGTTGCCCATTCCAAAGCGTAGTAGGTACCTATGGAGAAGAACGGGCAAGAAACTCCATGGACACTCTTTTAAATCAATATATAGTTACAAAAAACAAATTGTTTACATCATTCATGTTCAAATTAAAAATGTGAGAACGATGTAGAAAGACGTGCACGTTTAAAGTATCCGTAATAAAAAAGATAAAAAACAATTCAAAAATTTAAATTAAAATAAGCCGTGGCAGCCAAGAGTTGACCAGTCCCTACTGACGGCGCCCGTTCACGAACATGACGCATGGATCAGCACCAACCCAACTTATAATATGCTTGGCTGCATAGTGTGCGTTTTATACAAGATTTAAATTTCGTTTTATTCAGTTCAATTATATGGGGAGG
Source organism: Griposia aprilina (assembly GCA_916610205.1). Taxonomy (NCBI): domain Eukaryota; kingdom Metazoa; phylum Arthropoda; class Insecta; order Lepidoptera; family Noctuidae; genus Griposia; species Griposia aprilina. Next base: position 2,201,021 of record OU744300.1, on the reverse strand, counting down.
TATTTTATTGACACATTTCAAACAGTACTCCATGAAAGATGAGTCTAGTTTAGCCAGCCTGAAACCTGGTTGAACTAATTGTGTCTTTCACCTCTTTTACTAAAAAGATTTTTAGATTATTTTTTAAAGATTTTTCTTTTCGTATATGATGTTTTCATAGATATATTGAGAAGGTACCGTCATGATATTAATATCTTTAAATATCGAAGTCGTCTCCATTCTGCAGTTTCATAGTAAACATAAATGAATCCAAAGTAAAATGCTTTTTTGGAGTGCAATTTCTTCTACCAATGCGATTTACCCATTTTTTTTTTCAAATCGTCTTTAGGATATCTGTAAAATTAAAGTATCGACAATATTATTTACGTCACTATGCATATTTATGATAACCTCAAAGAAATTTCCGAATAGTGGCTAAAACTTCTACTGAAATAGTTATTACGACTGCTTTCCACTACAAAGTGACTCAGCAAACCTTGTTTTTATTGGTTTTTTTATTATTATTACTAGATGGGTCTACCATGGATAGGTTTAACAAGCTTCATGGCTTGATGAAACTATCTGAGGTCGATATATCACCTTTTCTTTTTCTAGTTTTTTTTTGTTTTTTTTTTATATTTCTAATCGGTTATCAGCTCGCATTAGACAAATAATTTGACAAAAACTTACCGATGGAAAATCAATAGTTGTTGGTTATTTTCTTTTCGTAAAGAATGGGACTGCCCCCAACCACACAAGACATTATACCACAGAGTCCGCACACTCACTATGTATATTTATTCAAAGAATTCATGCAATATAACAACAGAATTATTATAAAAATATCATGTAACCATGGGAGTTTACTACAAACTCATGAACAATGAACACGCGAACAAGTCAAATTGTTCAGTGACCGTACTGTCACACTCCGAAGGAAAGTACTACCGAATTTGGCCGGGTTGAAATAGAACTAATAGAACCAAATGACAAGTCATCTTGTGACAAGCCCAAAAAAGTAAAATAAAGTGTGAATCATTTATCTCATTCTAACATCCTTTTTCTTGGCATAAGATAGAACGAGACTAAAGGAAGTTACTGAATTTTTATTTAAGCCTTCCTTCTATGCTTTAGTTATTGTTCTGACACTAAAGCATAGAAGGAAGGCTTAAATAAAAATTCAGTAACTGCCTTTATAAATATACATAGTGAGTGTGCGGACTCTGTGGTATAATGTCTTGTGTGGTTGGGGGCAGTCCCATTCTTTACGAAAAGAAAATAACCAACAACTATTGATTTTCCATCGGTAAGTTTTTGTCAAATTATTTGTCTAATGCGAGCTGATAACCGATTAGAAATATAAAAAAAAAACAAAAAAAAACTAGAAAAAGAAAAGGTGATATATCGACCTCAGATAGTTTCATCAAGCCATGAAGCTTGTTAAACCTATCCATGGTAGACCCATCTAGTAATAATAATAAAAAAACCAATAAAAACAAGGTTTGCTGAGTCACTTTGTAGTGGAAAGCAGTCGTAATAACTATTTCAGTAGAAGTTTTAGCCACTATTCGGAAATTTCTTTGAGGTTATCATAAATATGCATAGTGACGTAAATAATATTGTCGATACTTTAATTTTACAGATATCCTAAAGACGATTTGAAAAAAAAAATGGGTAAATCGCATTGGTAGAAGAAATTGCACTCCAAAAAAGCATTTTACTTTGGATTCATTTATGTTTACTATGAAACTGCAGAATGGAGACGACTTCGATATTTAAAGATATTAATATCATGACGGTACCTTCTCAATATATCTATGAAAACATCATATACGAAAAGAAAAATCTTTAAAAAATAATCTAAAAATCTTTTTAGTAAAAGAGGTGAAAGACACAATTAGTTCAACCAGGTTTCAGGCTGGCTAAACTAGACTCATCTTTCATGGAGTACTGTTTGAAATGTTACAATAAAATACCTCCCCATATAATTGAACTGAATAAAACGAAATTTAAATCTTGTATAAAACGCACACTATGCAGCCAAGCATATTATAAGTTGGGGGATTATATCGGTAATAAAAATGCTTGGCTCAATTTGATCCTGATCCACAAGAGTGCATAAACTAGTTGAGTAGCATTTGAAACTACTGTTGAAGCTGCTGAAGATTGTAAAAACTATCTTTGCATTGTATAAATTCAAGCTCTCAGTATTATATAATTGCATAGCACATGTGTGAGCGCTGTATGTACCTACTATAAAGTTACCATTTAATAGGTTCGTCTTTCATTGACTTGAATGTGCCCTTACAATATACAAAGCTAAAGCTATATCTGATTGGAAATTATTATTGTTATTCCAAACATGATTTTATACCTACTACATATACTTGTTAACTTTTTAAATTTACAGACTTACAAGTTAAAGATAATGCAGGTCTGCACTTATGAACCTCGACTGACTCGACCTATTCTACTTAAAATGTCGTCCATTACATTTTAACCTTAGAGCTTAAGCTGTCTTGCCAGGGTCGCGGATTGTTCGAAAGAGTTACCGTGGCCCTGGCGCACAGGCAACTGAAGGAACCCGGGTGGGTTTTAGTCAGTAAGAGTCTGACACGCCCTTCCGCTCCGCCTAGAGCGGGAGAGGTCATTTGATGATTACTAACCCAAAAAAAAGAGCTTAAGCTGTAACAAATAGTCGAATTTTAAAATAGATTTAATTTTCCCGTAAATTTGTTGATTTATTTGAAGATTAATAATTATCCTGTGCTCATTCATTCACGATTTTTGCTATAATTTATATATTTCAAGAAAGTTTAATATATCCCATCACAGACATTCATTTCAGTCATTTTGGCAATTAATGCATGTCATCGATAAATTTGTCAACGTTGAAAGTGCGTGAGTCACATCATTAGTCAGAATAAAATTAGTGACAACCTACAAAAAATCGAAATGTCTTTTGTACGCGTGTCCTTCTCTAACATATCAGCAGCCTCCTTAGGTCAAAGTGAACCAAATATATTAAGTTCAGTTGCTATTTTAGCCTTCCTTCTATGCTTTAGTTATTATTCTGAAGCTTTAGTTATTGTTCTGAGGTTACAACAATAATAATTTGAAAATGCGTTCCTGACATCTGTCACCTGGACACGATTAGAAATTAACAAATCATAAATTCGTTAAACATCAGTGTTGCCAGTCGAGTCTTGTCAGAAATTACCTGAAATATACAAAAATGTAACCTTTTTGTATAAAAATAACCTTTAATTTTTTTTTACTGGAAAGGTATTAAAAGTTGATAGAATAGAAAATTAGTTGTATTGACTTACAGAAACATCGATGAGTATTTGAGCACTTGCCCGCATTTCTTGATTAATTCATATTGATCCTATATTAAAATTGATGCATTAAGAATTGATATGAAGTTAAACGAGTATCGAAATATCGCAAAAATATGGTCTCTCAAATGCGCACGCAAGCGCGCGTAATATGAATTCTAGTACATACTAAATATGAATTTCAATTTCTTTATTAGTTGTTATAATTCCAAAATTTATATTTTATATAATCAACTAGTGATTCTGAAAAATAAAATTAATAAGTACATACTCGTAAGTGTACAATTCAAGATTTCTATATTAAAATTTGTAAATTGATACTATAAATATTTTTTACTGAGTATTAAATCCCGCACTTTTGTGTTCTATTGCTAAAGTTAAAAAAGTTTTAACTTTATTTTTCTCACGCTAGCGGTGGGTCACGTGATAGTTTCAACGCTGGCGTTACCATTGCATGAAATTGTACTTTTAATTCTACTGCTAACGAAGCTTACCAACATGATATATTCTAAAACGAGCATTCCATTTCATGTTGCTATTATGTAAAAAATAAAAAGTTAACTTTCCAAATTCCGAATAATCACATAAAAGTAACCTTTTCATTAGTGTAACCTAAAAGTAACCAATGCAGTTCAAAAATCACTTAAAAGGTTACAAAAGTAACCTTCTGGCAACGCTGTTAAACATATGTGTTCTTTTGCATTCAGTGTTTGCAGTCCTTTCACCGAGTGTATATTATGTTTGTGCCTTTCACAGTTATTTTACCTCTGATGTTGCATCACAGTGATCTTTAGTCCCTTCATTCTACAGTTGCTGTCAGATGTAAACAGCATTTAACTGACGGGCGTCAGGAACGTATTCTATAAACATCCATGGAATTTGTATGTACTATTTTGCCACTTTCAAGTATAGTGCAACAAACTTATCTGGGCCTGCATTCTCGACTAGATAGCGACGCTGTCGCACTACCGATGGCTAAATATTAAGGTGAATCCTCAGTTGTAGCCCACAAAATTCAAATTTTCTTTAGTTTTTTGCAAATTGCAGCTCTGTTTTACGTCGTATGATGATCAAAATGCGATTTTCGACTGTAGGAATTTTATATTTATCGAATAATAATCATCAATTTATGTCGAGACTGCCGGCCCTGGCCCGGTGATGGTGGCGCTGTCAGTAAACTAAGAATGACAGACCTTGTCACTTACAATAGTAATTTCGTTAGTTCCAATTTAAGCCACCGGGCCAGATAAGCTTGCTGCACTTTACGTTTGAATACAACATAAGGGTAGAAATTATCGACATTACTCATATTTCAGTAATGAATATCTTTATTTTATGCTAGTGATATGTCCCCGCTTCGCACGGTTTTTACGATTTGATCTTCTTTTCGAGACGATGGTAAAAACAAATTATTAGTTACATGAGTTGGGCCCAGTATGTGGGCACGCCAATCAGTGGCATGTTTTAGGTCCTCAGAAGTACAGGTGTATGACTTGATAAAACATCGATATTTCTTTATTATTTATAAGTTTAATATAGACATTTTATACACATAAATCTTCCGGAATAGTAGCTAATGATGGTGAAAACTACGTCAAAATCAGATGAGTAGTAAAAAAATTATAAAAGAAGAAAGGAAAATAGGTTTATTTATCACAGAAAAACGTGCATACAAAAACGATAATTAGCTCTGGTATTGATGTAAAATAAAAACAAACAAAATAGATCTTTAGTCACGAGCACAAAACAGAAATAGTCGACAGCTGCATGTCATGACCTACCTAATAGGTATAAGAGTAATCTATGGTTTAAAGAACAACACGGCACACGAAAAGTGACTTTAATTTATAATTTTTATTTATTAGAAATATGGTTTACTAACGCTATATAAAATTCCCTTTTGCGTATTTTAAGATGTTTATTGAACAGTCATACATTTTTGAACGGCCATTGCAGTGAATGTCTGGCATGTATCCGAATTCCGAAACGAATATTTCTTTTCTCTCTGCTTTTTTAATATGGCGGAAGCACTGACCGCCGTTCGGACGTCTGCGTTTTTTATTATCGTGAATTAGGAAGTGTCTCGCTAAAATTTCATAAGTGTGTGAAACAGAAGTGTTTTAATAAAACTGTGAATCGGTTACGTTAGAAACTGAAATATTGTAGTGCATCAAATCGTCACATTCAGCTAAAAAAATGGTAATGATAGTTTTTTGTTTTGATACTTTTTTACAAACTTTACTTCGCTGAAAAATGTGTTTTCCACATTTTTCTTCCTAAACGCTATGATAATTACCAGGGTTATCTAAGGAATAGGTTTCAGATGTAAACGAAGGTCATAAAAACAGGATTTTTTCGTTTTTTTTCTTTGTTTTCAATTTTTCTAACCAAAAAAAACTGTCATAAGGTGATGTCGATCTCACATGTGATATTATTTTAATGTTTCTTTGTTATATTGCTAATTTGATCGTGTTCCCGGGGTCTTAATTATTCAAGCTGGGTGTGGCTGTATTGATTTTCTTGGAAGGTTCTAGGTATAGTGTTAGAATACGTCTTGAAGTACTGCACTGTGCCTGTCTAGCACACTAGTACAATGCGGAGTTAACGCATCGAGATCAATGATATCTTTAATTTGGAGACTGAAAACAGAACTATTCGCTTATATCTACGCTCTATTCGTAATACAGTTCCCGTAAATGAGTATTTAATAAGATTTGAAAGCTGTAAGATGGAATTTTTGGAATTGCTCAATGCATGCATTTACTTATCATGGTGGAAAGTAAAATAGTCATAAAAAGAGCATTATAAAACCATGTTATCAGTTATGTAAGGTTTTTACTGTATTTTGGTGCTTTTGCCAACTATAGGTAATGTAATAATTCAGACTGTGCCAAGACTTGTGTTATTCTGGTTACTCTTAAAACTTGTCTATGATATTGTTTTCCTTTTTATGAGATTTGGTTGATTACTGAAACCTTCATGTAATTAATTATGAATGGATAACATTGAAATCAAGAAAAACAATTTTAAAGCAGCCCAAATGATTTGTTTATCATAATATATTTACTTTTAAAATGACTGAATGTTTTAATTTTTATTATGACTTTGTTTTTAATTAATACTGGAGATGAAAGTGATAAATCTTGGTACCCACCTACCTACTTTTAGAATTTAAACATAATTACTACATTAGATAACATTTAGATAACAAACTTTGTGCTTTTCCTCATTCCTTAGAAACAATGACTTAAAACTAATAATATCAATATTTAATGACTAACAATGGTCTATGATTTAAACATTACAGTTATGTTACAATGAAATGGTAATTAACACTTAAATATATTTTAACAAATGATGACATTTAGATACTGCTTATCTAAACAAAGTCAAGGTCTTCAAAAAATATGTCATCACCATATTTATTTCTTTAAGCATTACTGTAAAGTCTGTGGCTGTCAATTTTATCATAAAATTTGGCCATTTTTCCTAATTGACTTAGTTACATGGTTTCTTAAAATTTAATAAGGGAATACCGCTGTAAGTTTAATTTCTTTGGCTACCTTATCATTAAGGTATTCTGCAAAATTCAATATATTATTATCCTTACGTTTTTTTTAATTTGCAGCTCTGTATCGACTTTACGGAATATTTATTTACAGAATACTAATAATCATCATTGCTTTTCAAATTGGTTGAATATTTAATGCATGTACTACATTTAATTTTATGAAAAGATGATGTTTGAATCTAATTCTATTTAAACTTAGAGAGTTGTATTTATGGTTTTAATGATTATTATTCTGTTTAATGGACAGATTTTATACATAAAAGTATGTCATAAAGCATAAGGAGAAAACAATCATGAAACATGATTCCTTCTAAGAATGAGAGTATAGATTTAATCAATCAAGTTGTTTGTTTAAGCTTATCGCCATTAACAAACATATACATTTGGTCCCAAACACATACACAATCTGTGTGAAAATAATACAGAGAACCATTACTTATTGTAACTACATAGATGGATACCCATGCCTCCTGACCTATTGTATGAAACAAAAAGTAGAGTTCCAGTCCAAAAGATTAAAAGGATTTAGGGGACTTTCGCCCCCCCCCCCTCACATTTACTTCTAAGAGACCAGTCAATCAGCAATGTCTTGTAATTGTTAGCACCATGGTATAATAATATACTTCGCCAGGTATAGCATTCCGGTCACGGGGGTGACACAAGCCTACGTCATCACTGCTGTGTTACCAATAGTGTGTAATAATAACTCCCCAATCGCCTTTATTACCTCTGCGAATCCGATAAAACATAGAGGTTCCAACTAACAATTACGTTGGTATATGTTTAAATTGAATTGTTTTGTTTGATTAGAACAATGAAACAACAGTCTAAATGGTTTACATATATTTTTTAACAGAATGGCAACTAAAAATGTTTCCATAATTTGTGTTTAGTTGCAATAAAGTGGCAACTGGATAGTGACGTAAGTATGTCACTCCCGTAATGCCAAACCTTGCTTTTTTAGGCCATGCTTATCAAAACATAATCATTTGTATCAGATGAGGAAAATGTCATGAGGAAAGTTTTGCATATGAATGTGGAGAGCTATAAGAGTAGAGGAAGACGAAAGAAACAATGGATGGATTGTACAAAGGATGATTTGCTAGAAAAGGAGTGATTTCTGAGATGATGACTTACACAGAAGTATGAATGAAAAAGACAAGTTGGGCCAACCCCAAATAAATTAAAATAGATCAGGAGAATGATGAATCATTTGTATTAGAAATATGCAAGGTATAATAACAAAGTTACTTTAGTATGTACTGCACATCAGTGGCATCAATTTGACATTGACAGCACCGTTATATTGCAGCAGTAAGGACAATTTTTGTACTTACTGCAAGTGAGACCACTGATGTGCAGTAGACTGTACTATGCTACAGATTAATAACATAACCTTGTAAATGTATTTTAAACTTATTATACAAAATGAAAAACTCAACAAAGGAACCTAGTTTTCGGTTTTTCACAAATTGGCGAAAAACTGAAAAATATTATGTTACGCCCAGATTAGTGCAAAAACACAAGTCATGCTATGCATAATAAATAAACTAAACACACTGAATATGTTGGTCGGGAAGATAATGACCTTGAGATATTTCTAGCTAGAAAGAAGCCAAGGTCAAATAAGAGTCCTAGCACTTGAATTCTTTGATTAGTGAAGGTTATTCGAGAAATAGTATGACTTGTCTTTTTTTTGTTATTGCATTTATTTTCTACTATTTTATTTATTACTTTATGCTAATCCATATCTATATGTATAACAAAATAGTATCCATACTAATATTATAATGCGAAAGTAACTGTCTGTTTTCACGCCTTCACGGCTGTACCGATTTCGATGAAATTTGGCACACAGATAGACCATGACCTGGGTTAGGACTTAGGATTCTTAGTATCCCGGTCGTACGTAACCGTGGGGTAACATCCCGACCACCACGCGGGCGAAGCCGCTCGCAAAATCTAGTATAAGATAAACTATTTACTTAGGTGAACTTGCTGATGGACCTAAGTTGTAAAAGTACCAAAGCTGCGAGACCTTGAAAGAGTAAGCAGATTAGCGATAAAAGCGAAGCAAAGTTTCGTCAATAAATTAAATCTATGATTTTTAAACCAACTGCAAAAAATGGAGGTTGTTATTCTGCATATGATGAGTTTTCTTTTTGTTTCTTATTTGTACATTGATTTCTCAGTGATTACTGAAGAAGACGCCCGCGCGGTGGTCCCATATAAATTGCACGACTCATGATGCGAAGCATCAGAGAGTGCTTTACGATCGAAAAATTTTTTTCGCCTCATTTTGGCGGCTATTTTTATTATTATAGCCTTGTTAGTTCACGGAATCAAGATATTTTGCATACTATTGTCGAGATAATTTAATGGAGATTAATTTCATACTTTTTAAAAAATGATTTACTGCAATAGAATTGGAAAAAAACACCAAAATAGGTCAAAAAAAATCCTGTCCGTCATGTGTGAAACCCGGAAACACTGTAACTTGTGAAAAAATCCATTATTTGAGTTAATTTTTTTTTTTAAATATTCTAATCGACGATTGTAGGTCACTGAATGCGAATGGCTAATTAATTCAGTGTCGTTTAATTACAATTAATAAAAAACGAAAACTACAAGACTGTACATCTATTTATATCCATAGAAAATTAACATATGGATGGTGATATATCTATAGATATTATGTTCATTTATTCCACCAGGGGCGCTTGTGCAGTACCTTCTTCCTACTACAGCTGTTTTTTCGGCAATTAATTTTGAACGACTTAAGTTTTTTTTTTTTAATATTTCATAATTAAATGAGCATGAGTCGTGCACTTTTGGATTTTCCAATTTTTTTTATTAATCTTTTCTTGAGTAGTTTTTGAGTTTCAATGTTGTTGTTATTTTGATATTTTCACATAGTAATAAGTGATAGGATAATGAATTTGTGAGAAGTATCTAGGTACTACAACTAAAAAGCGAAAACTAAAAACAGACCAAAAAAAGGCGACTAAAATACAATATGAAAAATAATTTTAGTTGCGGAACTGGATGACAATATAGCAATTTAAAAAAAAAAAACCAACGCCGACGACGTTGTAGGTACCTAGTCGCTCTTTTTTTTGTGTAAATTGTTTTAAATATTCCTATAGGTAGACACAGTGTGTAGAAGATTCTTGCGTCTATTCGTTTGTAAAGATGAGTCACAAATTCGGTTACTGTCACACATTCGGGTTTTTCCTCAATTTATCTGAGGAAGTCCGAGTGGGTTCACGAGATAAAACCCCGACTATCGGACTCACACTGTAATAGGCGAAAATTTTATGTTAAAAAAAAAAACTTGTTTTGGAAGTAATAAACATTATTTTTGCCTTGTGCACTAAAACCAGAAAATAATCAGACGAAGGAAAAAAACGTTTCTTTCTTTTTAATGATATCAGTGGATAAGTAATATCCACGGGTCGATCGATCAGGTTAAGCTACGCTTGCCGCGGTCGGTCCGTGGATGGGTGATCATCGTCACATACCGAGACCCCTCCGTGCCTCGGAAAGCACGTTAAGCTGTTGGTCCCGGCTGTCATTCGTGGATCTTTGACAGTCGTTACGGTTCGTCAGGAGCCCGAAAGTCTGACAAAGGGGTATAGTGTCCGCCCCTAAGACGACCCACTGACCGTATACCTATCTAATTGCATACATACATGAACAAATAATTTTAATTGTGCATGAGATGGGATAACACTGTTCAGCTGAATCAACCGAACCAGGTTTTCTAGCCTATCGATAAGACTGGCCTTTTTTGTGTATCTGACTTTTTCATTGGTTTTTATTCTAGTCTAAACGGTCAGCATATGACGACGAAGACAATCCACCGACACCATCTGACGATTCAGATTTTGATGATGATGTGGATCCTGACAATTTGGAGGTGCCAGGTCAGTTCTGTTTTTTTAATGTAAGTAGGTTAAATTGAATGATTCCATAGATTTTCACTATCCTGAAACAGCATAACTTTATACTATCACATGTATGTATTTTAATTGTAATTGTTTTTAAATAATGCCAACTGCACTGTTGGTGCGTATAAGAAACAGAAATTGTTGTTTACATTCAAGATGCAAACCATCTGAGGAACGTTTTTATTACAATTAATTTAAATATATTGTTTTGAATATCATTCAAGGGTGTAGTATGTATCAAGGTGACATTGAATTTATTCAAGGACTAGCTTTTGCTGGCAGTTTTCCCGTGTGGAGATCGGAAATTATCCCATGACAACCAAAGTATTTTTAACCGACTTCACAAAAAGAAGGAGGTTCTCATGTGTGTTAGCTCAGAATTTTTTTCTGGGTGAACCGATTTGGATGATTCTTTTTTTATTTGATTGCTGGTCCTTCACATGTGGTCCCATTTATATTTGATCAAGGTCTGACTAGTAATTTTTGAGTTATCCTTAATACTGCATATTTTTTCCACTTTGTTTATATGGATGATGTGTTAATAATTTCCTGTCACTGTTATTTACACACCAAGTAGTGGTATACGAATTTGTGTGGGGTAGGTACCGCAACTAAAAAGTAAAAAATAAAAACTTTTTTACAAAAAAAACAACCGACTTCCAAAAAAACACTAAAAGACGTGAAAAATAACTTTAATATCGGAAGTCGGTGGCCAAAAACGAAAATACAAAACCAAAGACACCGACTTCCAAAATTAAAGTTATATTTCACGTCTTTTAGTGTTTTTTTGGAAGTCGGTTGTTTGTACTAAGTCCCTGTATACAAATTATCCTATGTCCCTATGGCCTCGTCGGTCTATCTGTGTGCCAAATTTCATCCGAATCCGTTCAGCCGTAAAGGCGTGAAAAGGTAACAGGCAGACATACAGAGTCAAGGTACAAGCCCGTAGCCGACTGCAGGCAGCAGCAGCAGACGACGTGTTGCTGCGACACTACTAGTTTCTATGAAAACGACGTCTCGCTAGCTACGGAAGGTATTTCATCTAAATACATAGAAACCAGTAGTGTCGCGGCGACACGTCGTCTGCTGCTGCTGCCGGCAGTCGACTACGGACTTGTACCTTAACATTCGCGTTTAAGGGGGATGCGCCAAGGCAGCCCGCGAAATTCAATTTTTCTTACGTTTTTTGCAATTTGCAGGTCAGTATCAGGTTGTATGGTGATCTAAACATGATTCGCGACCGTATCAAATATGGCTTTATAGAATTATAATCATTAGTATCAGCAATACAACTCCATAAGTTAGAATTGCCCTCAAATGTCATGATTTCATGAAATAGTCATTCAATAGGGTAATATGAACTTAAAGATATGTATTGCTGATTCTAATGATTATAATTCTGTAAAGCCATATTTGTTACGGGCGCGAATCATATTTAGATCACCATACAATCTGATACTGACCTGCAAATTGCAAAAAACGTAAGAAAATCTGAATTTTGCGGGCTATTCAGGGTAGCCCGCAAAATTCAGATTTTCTTACGTTTTTCTCTTCTTTGGTCTTCTTTGGTTCCGCCTTAAAATAATGGATTAGTATGAATGTTAAATCTACCGTTGTCTTGTTACCGATATTGCGTTCCACCCAATGTTGCCGTCCAGTCTCTGGACCTCTCTGCGAATGTTAGTGTTTGTCACTTGTTCTGAAATTATTATGAAATCGTTTGAAGCTCAATAATGGGCTGATGTGTGGGATATGAACAACTTTAACCTTGACACTATTATCTCTTGTTTTCGCTCTTACATATAAATTTTGTGTTGCCCCAAAAATAAAGCTCTCATACACCGGTGACGCTGCTTCCCTTCTTTTTAGTATTCCGCAGCCAAATGGTAAAATCGGTACATTTATATTTTTTCCTTGTCCGTTCGTTCGTGCGTCCGTCCGGATGGGATCGATGAAAATTGGAAAGAAGATGTATGCTGTGCACCACTAAACAATAGTGTAGTGAAATTACGAAACACAAATAAGGGATGCCACACCCCATACGTGAAAAAAAAACAATGTGGATATACATAAGCGCGTTCGATCCCATAATTAAAAAGATTATGATGTTTTTATGTGAGTTTTCTATATAAAGTCAACCGTTTTTTAGTAATGGGATATTTTCTGATTAACCGTAGTACCTAATAACTTTTTTTTTTCGTTGCTTTTTGTTTTTACTTTAAACTTGCGCCTACGACGCGGGTCCGTAGTCCTTCGCTGACAACTTATTTTATTTTTTTGGGTTTCTCCGCTTTTATATTTCGAATTTAATATGTGTTGACTGTCTCGTTGGTCTAGTAGTCGCAAGCGCTACTGCTGAGCATGAGGTCCTCGGTTCGATTCCCAGGTCGACCAAAGTGTTATTGGGTTTTTCCATCAGGAATTTCTCAGTAGCAGCCCTGAGTCTGGATTTGTGCCCGGTTGATGGCAATAGGCTCGCCTCCTATTACACGGGACTTAAACATAACTGGCGGAAGGTGGGTGTGCTATATGTGCACCTCTGACTAACCTTTTAGGGAAAACAGTTGTGATGTTATGTTAATGTGTGTCTGTTACCAGGTGGAGGCAAAACCCTGGCAGCGGCGGCTAGCATGGCTGCACACAGCAAGAAAGTCACAATCACACCACAGGTCACCGTCAAACCGACCACAAACCCACTTGCAGGTGAGTTTTACGGCATTTATAAAAACACTTGATTCAGAATCTTACACCATTATCATGTCTTGGAACCACAAACTCTATGTCGTACATGACAAAGTTCTGATTACATTGCAACCAAAATTTATTTAGTACCAAAAAAATGGTCTATCGAAAGTAAACATAGGGTCAGAGCAGACAGACCAGCAAAATGCACCAATTCTTTCTTTGATAATAAACTAAATCGCAGCTAATTCCAGCTCCCTAATTACGTAACACACTATCTATCACACTGTGAATCATTTTTAAAGCCTAATGCTAATTCATTGCTTCATATGTTCGAAAAATTTGTCTGCTCAACAACGTAAATAACGCAATGAAAGTTGTTGAACTGTCAAAATGAAAGCTATTCCTACTGTTAGTATGTTACGCCATTACCCCGCTGGTCAAAATGGCGTGCAAGAGATGATTCTCTGTGGCTTGTGAGCATTTTGTTGTTGTCTGCCCGTGTCAGCAGCATAGCGGTTTTTCACCTCATTATTGAGGGACTCAATTTTTTTTTATATTCTTTATTTACTTTAATTAAAACGGTTTAAAACCAATTAAAATAATTAAAGACGATGTTTATACATATAGAAAAAAGAAATGTTTCATCTGGTTACATATTTTGTTTCCTAGTTTAATTTGTGTGACTGCCTCGTTGGTCTATTGGTCGCAAGCTACTGCTGAGTATGAGGTCCTGGGTTCGATTCCCGGGTCGGTCAAAGTATTATTAGGTTTTTTCATCGGGAATTTCTAAGTAACAGCCCGGAGCCTGGATTTGTGCCCAGTTGATGGCAATAGGCTCGCCCTTATTACATGGGACTTAAGCATAACTGGCGAAATGTGGGTGATCTATAAGAACAACTCTGTCTAACCCTTCGGGGAATTACAGGCGTGATGTTATGTTATAATGTTTAGGTAATATTCCGTAGTAAAAAGCAAACCCCGACTGAATGCTTTATTTTGTTCTTATTATTATTTTTATCTCCGCAGCGCCCTCTGGCCATGCGTTTGGCCAAGCCACCAACGTGAAGCCCATCAAGATATCTGCGAGCTCACTCACCAAACCATTGTCCATTGGCCCGTTAGCCGGACTAGGCAGAGGCGGAAGTAAGATTTTAACTTTATTAGTACTTTTTCGACCATAGAATTTATATGTGTAGTACGCGCGAGTTCATTAGTATCGAAAATAGCGAAAAGTGGGCGTCCTAATTAGTACTCGTAATAGACTATTTGAATGTATTTTCTTTAATTTGATTTTTCGGAACCTAGAAAAATATTAAGCCGCAGTAAAAAACAAAAAAATATCTTTAAAAAAAATGGCGAAGTTCTATGCGTTTTAAATTCGATGCTAGACAGAGACAGCATTATTAGCATCTGTTGTCACTACACAGGAACGCCATAGTAACTTCGCGCCATTCAGTACAATGATCCTTATGCGCGACAAGGATAGAAGAATCATTTCAAAAGTGGGTAACTTCTCCATATTTCCACCCATATTTTTCATTTTTGTAAATCCTCTTTTTTAGTAACATCTTAAAAATAAGTATGAATTAATGTATATTTTTGATAGTAGTCAAATACTCTACAAGAAGTATTTTTGAAAAATCATCCCCTATTGCTAAATGAGGGATTTATATTTGTATGGAAAAATCTTAAAATGGCAATGGGAAATCCTATCGGGATACAGCTTGTGAAGTTATATTTTAAATCTTCTGAAAATTGTATAGATACTAATAAACTCGCGTCCGTACGATATATGTCTCTTCACACCATATTCGCATAATATAATGTAACACCGTGACGCTCTAATCGAAACAGATTTCGGCCTCTAGGGTTGTTCGATTATGCGAACCCATAACTGAATCGCATAAGTTTGATCTGGGATGGCGATCGAGTATTTCCGTATTATACATTAAATCAATTGAATGATTAAAAAGATGCGAAACTTCACAGACGAGATGGGTATTTTATAACCATTACAAATATCGATACCCTGTGTTACCCAGTAACTGGGTTGTGGAGGTCGGATAGGCCGTCGGTCCGTGTAAAATATTGGTACTCAGCTGCATCCGGTTAAACTACGGTTTTCTAGAAGAGCGGTGGCCGAAATTTACCAGCGCATGACGTCACTGAAACGTTATTTATTCAAGTACAGTACAACTATTTTCTTAATGTCCCCCGGCAAACTTCGTGTTTCGTCAGCTTCCTCCCATTTTTAAAATAAATTAACACACTAAGTTAAAAGAGTATTAACAACTCTGTATACTTCCAAGTCGATTGAGAGCGTCCGGTCTGCACCAAGTGCAAGGGCGACTGATAAAAATACGACGACTGACGAAACCCGAAGTTTGCCGAGGGACATTATGAAAATAGTTGTAAGTACTGTAAATTGGTGTGTTTTTGACACCGTAATGTGGAACCGCGCTGCTATCATTTTCACGACAGCCATCATTGGGGTCGTTGTGTGGCGGTCACCGCTCGCCTAGGATACCGTAGCTTTTGACTGCAAGCCGACCCCTAATATAGTTGAGTAAAGCCTAGGCAGGTTGAATATCGATGCCCATCACATCTGGTGAAGTTTCGCCAGTTACTTTAATTTCGATATAGACAATCTCTAATCTAGAAGTCATTAAATCATTCACGTCACGTGTATGCAATACAAAAGCTATCGTGATACGAAATAATTTGTTGATAAATATTATGTGACGACATTGAGATATAGAGTTCGATGTTATTGCCCCGTAAAAAACTATGTGCTGGCTATAAGCACGTTCTAAATGCATTTAAAAACATAAAAGGTTGTGGAATGTTGTCGCATTTGATATTGTTTTTGTAACTATTGCTCTGCTTAAAGTCAAGATTACATTATTTCTTAGGTAACGTGTCAAAAATATTATGTAGTTCTAAGGTCAAATTGTATTGCAAAGCCTACCATCAACCAGAACATTAAAAAGTTACGAACAGCCAGTTAAAACTGAGACAGTGCTACACAAAGCTAAGTGAATGTGTCGAAAAGAGAACGTACATTTAATGTACTTGATTTGACATCTTTCTTGACAAGCAGCGCCGCCATCCGCGCTCATTTAGCTCCATGTCGTACTGTACTGAAGGCAGCCGAAACATGCAAGAGATATTACTTTCTTAAGGCCACTATCTGATGATGTAATGCCGTATCATCAAGTCTTTTTATTACAAAAATGTTATCCCATATCCCATTCAGAGGCACCTAAACATCAGTATTTTGCGTAGATTATCACAATTACACATATTGACCGTTTAAGCGAAGGACATATTAAAGGAAATTCATTATTCGATTCTCGTTTCAAATATGTATAGAGGGTTTTTCAACACGCCTATTCAGCACCAAGACTTAATAAGCGAGTTGGTGGGGCGTGATAAGAGAACGCAAAAAATATAATTGAAAATTTTCTGATAGGAAGGAGACCCACGCGCGGGTCCCCCGCTATCAGATTTCAAAAAGGACATAACCTCTTATCGTAGGGGCCTCACTCTAAACTTACTTAAATAGGCAAATCTGACGAAGATTTCACAAAAAATAATAATTTGGAAATGAAAAGCACGAACAAAAGTTAATCTCCCTGATACTGTGTTCGCTGTCCGTATAGCGAATACATAAATATCTGACGGATTGATGGGGCATCTCGGCTCATAAATTCAGCGGTTTCATAAATCCAGAAAAGTACCCAAAGGTAGTCATAATTTCACATTTATCTCTAAATCAACGAACCTCAAAGCTTTGATTACTATTTACATTTGAAGCTGACCCTTTTGTGAAGATTTTTCGGTATTCAGAAGTTGTAACATACCAAACAATGGGGTTAAAAACTTGCAAGCTCGTCATAGGTGGCAGCACAGTTCAACGTCCACAAACCGCAATTGTGTTGTTTATGTTTACTTTTGTGTCTATCAAAAATTAAACGAAAACTAGATAAATATGTACCGACGACACTTGGAGTGTAGTACTACGAGCTAAGGAAACGGGAACCGTCTACCACCAGTAAAAAAGCAGCTTAAGTGGAAAAGACAAAAAAATATGAAAGTTTTATCATTTATAGGGTTATCATATGTTTGTTAACTTAAAGTTCATGTTTTGGTGAAAACTGGAGGCGTACGACAGGAATAACCTGATCAGACTTGAAAACGCAACTCGAGGGTGATCTTCTTGACTGAAAAGCTTTAGAGATGTTAATTCTGGCATTGATCTAATATGATAATATAAACACACACACTTTTACTATAATTTACGTAATATCACACCACAAGTGCCTGTAGGTAATAAAAACGGACTAAGTTCTCTTGGGAGCATCACCTGTATACGAATTTCTGCCATAAAAGTCTCCAGGTTTAAAAATAATAGCACATAGTCTCGACGAAATATCGGGCCAATTTTTTTCGAGAATCTTCTTCCATAACTTTAGTCTTTTAACATCTTTGGCAAATACATGATCTCCGTATTTTTGCAGTTAACAGCTGTGCAACGGAGAATATTAATTAATTATACGTAAAAGAAGTCGCTTGTTTACAAAAAAAGTACGGACAGTGACAGTTAGCTGTCAAATTTTTGGACGTTGGATAGTAGCGACATCTGAAGTGAGCAAGTGGCAGTTTCTATCCCCATTGAAACTAATTATTAAAAGTTAAATAGCAAAATAAGAACATCGTGAGGGTACTCCCTAAACAGAGTTTATTTTACTATGACAGGAAGCAAACAAATTATTTCAAATACGTCCTCATTTTATGACATCTCCTACGAGCTAAAAATATTCAGAGGTACACTTGGCTATATATTAAGCTATACATTTCCAGTATAAGCTGACCTCTCATTGTACGGAAATCCTATACAATGCGAGATCAGCTTATATTTTTTTAAATCATGTTGTCTTTAGGCACATCCTTCGTTTAATCTGTCGCGTTGTGTATGGTCAGCTTATTAAATCGGTGATTTTGCGTAGCGTCTGCCATGGCCCCGCCGTCGCCTTTCGCGGCGGGCTCCTCTGCCGCGTTCAGCGCCGCTTCTCTACTCGCTCAGAGTGAGTACGGTGTAAACTGCGAACACAATTTAGTTTCCAATTCACGTTATTTCGGAAAAATAACCCTAATTATTCAGGCATAAAGTGCAGTTTCTCTTACAATTTTAACAGTCACAGTCATCCTGAAAGCAACTTAATTTACTGTTGCGTAACATCGATATTCGTTTAAGTGGAGATAATGTGAATTGGAAGCAAGGATTTGAATAGACTTAGTGCCCGCAATGTAACTTGTACGGCGATATCATCTATGTACTATAGAAGTCGCTATACATGCTGATTTTTTTTGTGGATTACTAAATTTTGTTAAATAATATTTGTGTTTTTTTTTTAATACTTAGAACAAAGTTCTCAATCCATAGAAAAACAGCATGTATACAGGAATAAATTTTAACCAGTGCGCAAACTGTAACCATGAATTCAGCATATTATGACTCTAGACTAGAAATTTTACATTGGTTATGAAAAAAAAAACTGCTGTTTCATAGAAAAGTGCAATACCTACCCGGTCCAAATGCATGTAACAACATTTTTTTTTTATTACCGGCAAAGATCTAAGCTAGGGGAAGTCTAGAATCATAATAATATGCTGAAATTACGGTTACAGTTTGCGCACTGGTTAAAATTTCTTCCGGTGCGTATGTATGTATATTTGCATTCTATTTAATTTAGTATACGTAGTTAACTTTCTTTCTTTCTTAGCTTTAGTGAAGTTTACGGACTGCTAACATTTCAATGTAGAAATTGTATTTCTGTAAATAGTATGCAAGCTAACAATCGGTATTGATCGGAGCCAATTTTGTTAATTTATTTATGATACATCGGGCTGGCCGCTAATAGAACCTAGAACTGCCCTGCTTTTCTTCTCTTTTTAGATTTGACCTGATTTGTATGTAGTTCCACTTACTTCGCTGTTATTTTTTATGTAACTGAAACTTTTGCAACAGACCGTTTTTTTTTTTTATGAAATATTACTTACAAATAGTTTTACCTATTTGTAATTTTTCTTTACAAAAAATTATTAAACTAACTAACTTACTAACTCAACAGTAACACTAACTTTTCTTTAGAAAAGTTTGTGTAGAAGCCTTGTAATTCAATACGCTTGAAAACACGAAATGCGGAATGTTGCAAAAAAAACTTTTTGTAACGACAACGAGGGTGAACTTTTTAACAATGGTGGCTGGACAAAACTTTCTAACCCCAATAAGTAGTTGTGTAAACGCTTTTAAGGAAAATTTTAAGGAGTTTCTGAGCATATTTCGCCACATTGTGGGCCGCAACGTGACGTCCTAAATTCCAACCTGTTTCACGTACTTTCTGTTATGAAACCGTACGACGTCTATTATTATCTTTTTCGGTAACCATACTTAAGGAACCAGAGACAGTTACAAACGTCTTTAAAATTACCGACGGTTCTGATATTCGCAGAACATCGTTACCTCACAAATGCGTCTTACACGTGACAGCAAAGTTCACTATAGTGTGTTGCAAAAGTATCTGATGAAAGTAAAAACAAACCCTGCACCCTAATTGCGTAACACACTATCAATCACAATCTGAATCATTTTGAATCCTATTGCTAATCCATTGCTTCATATGTTCGAAAATTTTGTCTGCTCAACAACGTAAATAACGCAATGAATGTTGTTGAACTGTCAAAATGAAAGCTATTCCTACTGTTAGTATGTTACGCAATCACCCCGCTGGTTCTTAAAATCTGCCCAGGCTAAATTCTTACGCAATCATAGACTAAACGGTATTAGTGTCACATTCATCCGTATTTAAAAGTTTACAACTGCATATCGCACCTCTTTTTACAACAATTATTGTTTGAATAACAATATTAAATCGACGATAAGAAAATTAAGGTTACAAAATTAACCTCAAATGTCAAATCAAAAACATCTTAAAAGTAATTTAAAATTAGAATTTCGGGTTTAAGTACTTGTTCAAATAATCAAACAAAGAACTCCACTTGTTAGTGGCACTACAAATTGGCATCCACAGGTACGTTTTCTGATCCATTTATTTACATTTCATCATATACTTTTGGAACAGTCTATAGTAGCAACCTATAGTAACGTTGTGAGTTGTAATTGAATATTCGTTGCGCTCAGGAGTACTATTCTGAAGTAACGCATCGTTAAAGAAAGCCAGCTTTAAATCGAAAATACACACACACACACACATTTTGGTTATTTGCGACATACACAGATATGAACAAAGTCTTCAATGTAATTAAATATTACATAACAAACGAATATTTTCGATTCAACATTATGTTACGCTTACGATTCATGACGTCATAATAAGGGATGAATTATGCTTGACAGCCCGGGCGCCGCAAAGGGTACCGTGAATTGCTTCATACAGGGTGTACCAGAAATGTGTGGTCACATTTAAGGGCGTTCAAATGTATGAGACGGCTGATTATTTTTTCGCGATTACGATGGTAGTCGCATGGAAAAACTTGTTCAGTTTGGTACCACTCTTAAATTTGACCACACTTTTCTGGTACACCCTGTATAAAATGTTTGTGACATTTTGGAGCCATGCGTTGGTGAAGGCCTTATTTATAAGGCATCCACGGGATTGTCCGGTTAATTAAGCAGCCGCCAATCTCCAAGGCAATCTCGCGCCCGGCAGAATCTAGCAAATTCATCTTAATTCCTGCTCATTTTCAAGGTCGGCTTAGAGGCAAGGGCGGTTTAGATTTTTGTAAATATTTAGGGTAGTGGGAACTCTTTTTACCAATTTAATGTATTTTTGCACTTATTTATTTATTCATCTTTAATTCAGGCAGATTACACATATTATAATCTCTCCTTTTCAAATCACTTGGCAGTAGTTGTCAGTCTGGTTTATTATCTATCATGTAGTTTTTTCCTGTGGGCTGCGAAACATTATTTGAAAGCGAATGGCCAGGCATTTTACAACAATTAATATTTCTTCGTATTATTTTGTTGTTGTTTGTGTACAGTAATGCGTTATAAAGATATGCGAGACTATTAATAAACGTATTTTATTGTAATACTTTTTCTCTATTTTAAAAGTAGTTAGAGGCGTGAAAGTGGTTCAACTAGTTTATTTGTGTTAATTAATACCCATTTATTATATAATAAAGTTAGTATTAACATTTTTTTTTAAACATGAATCATTTGCGAATGTCGGTTACGGCCACTTTGACGTCTTTGGAACTAAAATTAGCTATCAACGATTGATTTTACTTCATAACCAAACTTATAACAACGCCATCTATGTTTCTTTAACCAAAACTACACAGTTTAGAACATTGTCATCTATTTATCAACTAATGGTTTGTTCCTCAACAGTGGAGATGGTGGGCATGACAGGCATGAACTCGTACTTAATGCAGAACTTGAATCAAATCATCCAGTCGGGTATGGGGGGACCGCTCGCTGGTATGCTGGGCCAGTTTGCACAGGTGGGACCCATTTGGGCACAGAACAAGCCGGGCAACATGTGGCAGCAGGAAAAGGTGAGACTATCAATTGGTTTCCCTTCAATATTTCTTGCAATAAAAATAAATACCTTTTACACTTTAGGGTTTATTTAGAAACGTTGCTTAAAGTTAAATAATGTTTAACATCTGCTTAACGATACATTTTATCGTCGCTTAACTTCAAGCATCGTTTCGAAATAAACCCTTTAATTTAAAATATATCTACATAGTAGAACAATGAGATTAGCCATACTTCAATAGAACTATTGGATGATAGGTACATATTACAGTATGGACAATGATGCAAACTTACATTTTCCGTTCATAAACATTTTAAAATTTAAAATAATAATATTATAAATAAATATACAGGCTGTTTGGAAGCTAGGTGCAAAGCCTTAAAAGGGTGAAAGTTTGTTAAGTCCATTTAGAGCATTTTCTTAGACGAAGTCTGTTTTTTATATTTTTAACTGCTATAACTTTACTTTAAAAAAACCTAGAAATAGCAGTCAAAAATAAAACCGACTTCGTCTAAGAAATGTATGGCTCAAAATTCTCTAAATGCTGTCAACTATCAGTCGCTTAAGGCTTTGAACCCAGCTTCCAAACATCCTGTATAATTCATATAATTTTTTATTTCTACATTTAAACCTGTAATTTTTATGGTGTACATAATAAAATTATTCAATTCTACTTTAGATGGGAGGAGATGAGGAAGAGGTTGATGATGAGGAGATGGGTGTCGCTGAAACATACGCCGATTATATGCCTTCAAAATGTAAGTAAGGCATACATTTAGCTATTATTTTACTGTTCTGCTAGTTTTCTTGTAAGCAGTCGCTGGCTGATGTTCAATGAAGCTTAAATACGTTAATATTTTTTGGCCAATTTTTCGTTCTACCAAATTCGAACCATTACGAACATTTTAGAACAAAAAATTGCCAACTCGGTCCAGCCGAAGCGCTTACCAATGAACAGCATTCCATTTTTATTTATATAGATAGATAAGTCCAGGTTTTTTTTCACAATGTTTTCCTTCACCAATGTCAGTTAAACTTAGAAAGTACATTATTTAATTATGTAAAATTTAATAATATTCAACCCTTCTCAATAGTGAAGTTAGGCCGCAAGCACCCTGACCCAGTGGTGGAGACAGCGTCGCTATCGTCCGTGGAGCCCGTCGACGTGACGTACGAAGTGAGTCTGCCGGACGACCTCATCCGCAACGGTCTGCTGTCGGCCTTGCAGCTGGAGGCCGTGGTGTACGCGTCGCAGGCGCACGAGCACCTGCTGCCTGACAACACCAGGGCTGGCTTTCTCATTGGTAAGTCATTTTTTTTTTTTTTTTTTTGGTTTATGGCTTCGCACGGTTTGTGCATTTAGCCAATGTCACGTTTAGTTAGTATGAATAAAACAAAGTTAGGGAAACGAAAATATCATTATTAAAAATTATAACGGGATTTAGGATAGGACGGATACATCTATAGGATCAGTATTATTTAAATACAGTGATATAATAAAGGATAATGGGCTAAATACAATGACGAAAAATTACAACTTAATATTATTTAAAGTAATGAATGAGACTATGCATTTATATACAGGAAAGCTATTTGTGCAAAGTAAAGAAAGTATTGAGGTAGGAAAAGGAGTACGGAGAGACAAGAGGTTACTGAGAAAGGATGAACGGTCATATAAAGGACAGGAGAAAAAAATGTGATCTAAGTCGCCTACGTCTGCGCCACACAGGCAAATGGGGTCGTTGATAATATGAAGTTTGGCAAGATGGGCTGGAGAGCAGACATGACCCAGTCTCATCCGTATTAGAATGGAGGTCTCCATCTTGCCAAACTTTGCCCTGCTAAACCACGGTTTTTCCGGAACGTCGGGTTGAATAAGTGAGAAATAACGACCCTTCGATTTGCTTCCGATATCCCAAGCCACCTTCCAGGTGTCCCGAAGAAAAGTCTTTGGTAACGTCACGAGGTCACAGCAAAAATTAGTATACGGAACTAAGTCCCCACACTGCACCGCATCACCGGCGAGTGTATCAGCCACTTCATTGCCATGGATTCCAGCATGAGCCGGGATCCACCCAAATTGTAGTGAATTACCCTCTGAGATGGTTCTGTACGCAAATTCTCTTATTAAATAAATTATAGGCAACTGCGATTTGTGTTCGAATGGGAATTTATTGATGGCTAGAAGAGCACTTTGGGAATCAGTAAAAATAATAGTTTTTTTGAGCTTTAAAACACGGATATATTCTATGGCCTTTAAAATGCCGAAACATTCCCCCGTAAAAACAGAAGTCTCTGGAGGCAGTTTTATTTTTTGTACGATGTTGTATTGGGAATGGTAAGTACCTATTCCAACACAACCCGTCGGAGAACGCTTGGCAGCGTCCGTAAATATATGGTGGTACTCTAAGTGTTCAGCTAAAAAATTATTAAAACTTAAATGGCAATCGGCATCTGATTTACTTACACAGTTATATTTTATGATGGGACTGAATTGTAAACTCTCATAGCTACTATTAAATAGGGGAAGTTTATTGGAGCGGTGAATAGGGGAAGAAAGAGAAAGGAATTTTTTATAGCTTACAACTAAACAAGGAGCACGTTTATGGGACCAGTAATTTGAAGATTCAATTTGCAACACTAAAGAGTCCAATTTGGGAATGAGAGGATGGGTTGAGATCTGAAGAATCCGGAACAAATATTTGTCAGATAAGAATTGTCTTCTAAGATATAAAGGAGCTTCCCCGCATTCAACTTGGAGTGCATTAATGGGACTAGACTTCATGGCACCCGAAATAATGCGTAATGCCTTAGACTGGATGCGATCCAATTTTTTAAAAGCCATAACACTAGCAGGTTCTAAAACGAACAAACCATAATCCAGAGTGCTTCTGATGATTGCGTTGTAAACGAGTTTCAAAGAAAAGGGATGGGCACCCCACCACACACCAGAGAGGCATCTAAGCATGTTAAGGTGATTTTCACATTTGTTGACAATATAATCACAATGAGGAACACCACTTAATTTAGAATCGATTATTAAACCCAGGTATCTGAATTTATCTTTTACTGGAATAGGTATTTCCTTATAAAAGAGATTTACTTCGGGAATATTTCTCTTCCGGGTGAATAAAACAGCTGCGCTTTTAGACGTGGATAAATCCAAACCGTTTAGATGTAACCATGACTCTAAAGTAGTTAAAGCAGAATTGATAACAAAGGTAGCTTGTTCAACAGATTGGCTTGAAGAATACAATAACAAATCGTCGGCATATTGAAGGACCTTAACATGGTTAGTCAAGGAGGAGTCCAAATCAAATGTATAAATATTGTATAGAAGGGGACTCAGCACAGAACCCTGTGGGAGACCTCTCCACACAAGACGAGATACCTCATGATCTCCTATTAACATGTTAACAGAGCGTTCACTCAGGATATTAATAATGAAATTGGACAAATTTAATGGGACTTGTAAGGCTATTAATTTATTTTGTAAAACTGATAAGACAACATTATCATAAGCTGCATTAATATCAAGGAAAACTGCAACGGTAGAATGGTTGTTAGAGAAGGATAACCGAATATCGGACGTGAAAATACTTAAACAGTCAGTTGTACTTTTACCTTTTCTAAAACCATATTGTGATTCTGCCAAAAGACCCTTACTTTCAACATACCATTCTAAGCGATTTTTAATTACGTGTTCCGCTAGTTTCATTAGAATTGAAGACAAAACTATGGGACGGTATGAAGAAACATCAGATGAAATTTTATTTGGTTTAAGGAATGGCAACACCATTTGACGTTTCCATTCAACAGGGATGTTACCTGTATTCTTAATAGAATTAATAAGCTGTAGATAATATCTGAGGATGTCATCATTTAAATTAGCAAAAAAGGAATACGGTATGCCATCAATGCCTGGCGCAGAATCCTTAGTTTTATGAATAACACCCTTTAATTCAGTGAGAGTGAATGGAAGACCTAGCGTCGTATGGGTGTCTTGGATATTGGATACGAGAGACAGGTTAAGGTTAATACCCTCAGGAACAAAAGGAGGAGCTAATTTATCTAAAAATTTACTGGCTAAAGAATCGGGTATAGGAGAAGGGTTGTTATAAATGGACCTAAATCTACGAATATTGCGCCAGACAATCGTAGGGTGAGTATTCGGTGAAATTGATGAGCAAAATGTACGCCAAGATTCGAATTTTTTCTTCTTAAAAACTTTATAAGTTTCATTTATTAAGTTAGTAACTATATCAAAATTAACATCAGACATATGAAGGTTATAATTGTATTCAGCCTCTTTACGTTTGTTAATCAATTCTGTGCACTCTGAGTCCCACCACGGAGGCGAAGGGATTGCAGTAATATTGTTATTTTTTACAGGAAATACTTCATCTGCCGCTGCAATTAAAATGAGTGCTAAAGCTTCAGCACAACTATTTTCATTGCCATCAGAAATAACAGGCAAGGAGCAAAGTTTTCCGTCTACAATGTTTCTAAATTTGTCCCAGTCATTACAATTTCTATTAGGAAGTTTATGTTTTAAGCTTGATCTCCTTAATGGTGTATTTGATTTGGGAAGAGGATAAGAAATAACTATTGGAAAATGATCACTACCATACGTAGAGGTTAGAGTATGCCAAGTTAATGAAGAGGCTAAGTTTGGAGAACAGATAGAAAGGTCGATTGCGCTTCGGTTCTGATTGGGATCTGAACGACGTGTGGCAGCTCCTGAGTTCAAGATGCATAAGTTATGTAAGTCTATTATATCTAGTAATTCATCGCCATAACAATTAGAAGTTGAACAACCCCATGATTGGTGATGGCAATTAAAGTCTCCCAATATTAAGAATGGCTTTGGAAGAAAGGAAAAAAGATTATTAATTTCTTGAAGAACAGAAGAAGAAGGGTGAGGAATGTAAATAGAAACAAGACAAGTATGATGCACTTTAATAGCTACAATTGAAATTTCCTCACTATGAGGAGGCAAGGTAATAATAGAGAAAGGGATAGAATTCTTAATAAGTATAGCTACTCCACCATACCCATCAGATCTATCCTCTCTAATGGTTAAATAACCGTTAATTTTAAAAATATGACTAGGTTTGAGCCAAGTCTCTGCTAAAGCAAAGGCAAATGGCTCATGTTTATTTAAAAGATATATAACATCACTCTTTTTGCTTATGAGACTGCGGCAGTTCCACTGGATTATTTTGGATGTGTTGTCCATTATGGGTGGAGTGAGAAACATTAAAAGAAGGTGCAACGTTGGACGGTGAAATGTTGAACTGAGACAGAAGATTGTGTAATGCGCAAAGAAAATCGTTTATGGAAAAATTTGTGTCTTTTGTTTCATTAATATGATTATTAGAAAAACCACAACCATTTGATGGTTGAGGAATGTCAAAATCTTTAATAATGGCATTGTGAGCCACCTTATTATAACCTTGTACAGATTTGGGAGGAGAGCGTGGTTTGAGAAAGACAGTCTTTTTATAGCTACTTGAAGCGGGCATTCTATTAGCTGAAGAGATTGACGGAGAATCTGCAAATTTTTTGGAAGGTGAAGATAAAAGTGTATCAGCATATGATTTAGTTACAGGTGCATATACTTTAGCTGCTTCAGCATAAGATACTGAACTTTGTGCCATGTATGATTTAATTAATTTTTGCCTAGAAAATTCTGGGCAAGACTTATTAGTAGCATAGTGATAACCCGAGCAAAGGCAGCAAGATGCACTTTCTTGTTCTCTTTCGCAACTGTCCCCAGTGTGGCCTTGGCCACATTTATAACAACGAGGTTTCGACCTGCACTGAATTTTAGTGTGACCAAAACGACAGCAACTGAAGCACTGTACTGTGGGGAAAATATATAAATCTACAGGTAATGCATTATAACACATAAAAATCCTTTTTGGTAGAACCTGCCCATCAAAGGTAACAACTATGGATTGGGATGGTTTCCAAAGAGTTGTACCATCAACAATGGTTTTAAAATTGAGGCGTCTGACTTTTAAAATTGGACCGCAACCAATTGGTACTGTTATATTATCAATAACTTCCTCCGGAGACCATTCCGCAGGAACACCACGCACTAAACCCATTCTAGTAACATTAAAAGTAGGTATAAAAGCTTTATAATTATATGTCTCAAGACTATTGTTCGCAATAAAGGAATTTGCGTCCAGGAAATTTGAAAAAGATAGGGATATTTTATTGCGCCCTATTTTTTTGACGCTACCATTTATTACATTTTGAAAGGCATTGTGTTTTAAGAACTTGCCAAATGTGATTGGGTGCAATGTCGTTCCATCATCTGGTGAAATGGTTTTTTTTTGAACATGAATTACAAACGGTGAGCTGTCAGTTTTATCATAAGTTTTTCGACCTATCTGGGTGGGAACAATTATGGACGGAGCAGGAACATCAGATATTGTATTATTAGGCACATCGGTGGAAACAATAATTTCGGTGCAGTTAGGCTGTAATGTAGTAATTGGTGTTGAGTCCGTGCAACCACAACCCGAAGACTCAGAACCGTGGTTTTTACGGGTACGGCGGCGTTTATTGCAGTGTTTGCAAACATGCACACGACTTCTTTTTAAGTGACGAGCCGAAGACGACCCATCGGTATCCATGCCCGATTCATTAGAAATAGTAACATAATTGCCTGCCGGGGGCACAAAGACCCCCGGGTCAGGCGGCTCGTTCATTTTCCCGCTAAATAACAAAAAAGAAACTTACCACTATCGAAGAAACTAAATAAAACTAGAATGAAAATACAAGTAAAAGAAAATAGAACACTAAAAACTACAACTACTGATCTTATAAAACAGGTTTTTTTAAATTTTAAAATTAATCTCAAAAAGGACGCGTCCACCAAGTTGAAGTTTCCCGCGCTTTTTTTCGGTAAGTCATTTGTGCGGCACTAGCGAGCAGTGAAACCAGGGGTTCCCAACCTTGTAACATACTCGCGTTTCTAGCTTTTTTTTTTATAACACCACGCCTACGTTTCACTTTGTCGACTTATTCAGAAAAGCTTCAGAATGTTAGAGCGTGCGAAAGCGAGCTCGGAAATTTAAAATCTCGAAAATCGTGCTTTAACCAAATAGTTTTGCACAGGCGACGGCGCGGGAGTGGGTAAGGGTCGTACGATCGCCGGCATCATCTACGAAAACTACATAAAGGGTCGCAAGCGCGCCATCTGGGTGTCCGTGTCCAACGACCTTAAGTACGACGCCGAGCGGGACCTGCGCGACATCGGGGCCGGCAAGATTGAGGTGCACCCGCTTAATAAGGTAACTTGTTTATTTATTTATTATCATTATAACACCTTAAATCTATCTTTAAAGCCGGCATTCATGCGATAGTTAAGTACACATATAAATCTACATATTACGAAGCCAACTAATTGCCAAGTTTTTAATGTTATTTGATGGCACCGCCGAATATGGACATCTGCAATACCAGAGGCTTGTCCAGAGCCATCGCCATCGCCATCGTTGCCTTCACAAAGATAAAACTGAAATGATTTAAGATTTTTCTCCCAGTTCAAATACTATGAAAATGTGTTTTGTTCACTACTTCAAATACTTGTATGTATTTTGTCCCCCAGTTCTAATATTATCATATTTTTCGTCTACCAGATCAAAAGCTATCATATATTTCATCCACCAGTTCAAATACTGTCATTACTTGTCCACCAGTTCAAATACTGTCATTATTTGTCCACCAGTTTTAATACCGCCACATTATTTGTGTACCAGCTCAAACACTGACATACTATTTGTCCACCACTTCAAACACTGTCATATTATGTCTCCACCAGTTCAAACACTGTCATGTTATTTGTCCACCAGTTCAAATACCGCCACATTATTTGTCCACTAGCTCAAACAATGACATACTATTTGTCCACAACTTCAAACACTTGTCATATTTTATCTCCACCAGTTCAAACACTGTAATATTATTTGTCCGCCAGTTCAAATACCGCCACATTATTTGTCCACTAGCTCAAACAGTGACATACTATTTGTCAATCACTTCAAACACTGCCATATTTTGTCTCCACCAGTTCAAACACTGTAATATTATTTGTCCACCAGATCAAATACCGCCACATTATTTGTCCACCAGCTCAAACACTGACATACTATTTGTCCACCACTTCAAACACTGTCATATTATTATTATGTCTCCCAACAGTTCAAACACTGTCATATTATTTGTCCACCAGTTCAAATACGCGAAGATCTCGTCAGCCGTGAACGGCAACGTGAAGAAGGGCGTGATATTCAGCACGTACTCGGCGTTGATCGGAGAGACACAGTCCACCACTACGAAGTACCGGACAAGGTTGAAACAGTTGCTGCAATGGTGCGGGGACGACTTTGATGGATGTGTATCCTTTATAATAACTTAGCGACTCGCACGGTTTTTACAATTTGACTAAATATCGAGATTTATTTATTGTATGTAAGTTTAATATTAATGTATTATACACATAAACCTTCCGCAATAAACTCTCGAAATGATGGTGAAAAAATGAAAATCGCATCAATATCTGTTGCTAGTCCTTTAATTTTATAATAATATGTATTAGCTAATGCCCGCATGCGTTGTAATGCCTTTTCATCTTTTTAAAGTGAAAACTTCTTTAGGCGCGTTGAGCACTTTTTGGGTGAACAAAAAGCGTGAAACTCGTCATCGTTCCCGCTTGCTTCGACGATACAATTCACAAGTTACTTAGTTTTCACTTCTATCAGCAGTCCCCAGACTGCCCCGTTTTCTTTTTGTTCAGTACCTTCTCCGACGCGCACGCAACAATTTACCAAACTTTCATCACAATCGGTAGAGTCATTTTCGAATTTCTGCGAGGCTAAAACGCACGGCAATTGATTTTTATATACAGGGTTCAAATTAAATTAGCTAGCGAAACTCCGCAGACATGAGGGGTATCGAATATGGATATCTAAACATGATAAAACAGGAAATGGTACATTTGATCGCGTAGATATTGCGTTTTTGTATGGAACTGCTTTGCTGTCTATAGATTTATTTTCTTTGGAAGCTATACAAAACAATAAAAATAAGTATGACTGTCAGCCAGGTATCAAGCTATACAGTTCCAGTTTTAGCTGACCTCGCATTGTATAGGCTTTTCGTACAATGAGAAAAAAGCTTATACTGGAAATGTATAGCTTGATATGTAGTCTAGTCGTGCGTACAAGTCTTCACTTGTTGCCGACAAACTGTTTTGCAGTTTGGCAAATACTGATCTGATTACTGTACTTATATTGTGTATTTTTTGGGAAACAAACAGACAATAAAAAACAGAAAAAAATGGAAAAGTCTTTAAACAACACAGGACAGCACACACAAACAAAAACGTGAACATCACAGCTATAAATAGTCATTGTTATACCAATATAGGTAAAAAGCATTACTTATAATATTAAACCAGGTGTACCACTTCAATACGCCTGCCTGCATAGAAATATAGAATATTCTTTAAAACCCTGTTTCCTTGAAGTAAAATCGGCTAACATCAATATTAAGCGTACTTTTCACCTCCATCCTTCTGGCTCATCAAAATTCACCTGTATAAAATCCTCAACTCAAACACCAGATTGTATTCGACGAGTGTCACAAAGCCAAAAATCTCTGCCCGGTCGGGTCGGGCAAGGCAACCAAGACTGGCTTAACTGCCCTAGAGCTACAGAACAAGTTGCCCAAAGCCCGGGTGGTGTATGCCTCGGCTACCGGCGCCAGTGAGCCCAGGAACATGGCGTATATGGTCAGGTTGGGCATATGGGGAGACGGCACGCCCTTCCCAACTTTCATGGACTTCATCAATGCTGTTGAGAAACGGTGAGTGAATGTATACTGTATAAGTTAAAGGACAGTTCACCGACGATGCTTGAAGACGCCACTTGCTTCGCCGCGGGGCGTATTCGAATTCTCTCACTGAAATGTGTACCTTTTTGTGTAGTAAATAAAGTTCTATATTGTATCGCTATCTTAAAAAGTGCGCGCCACGTCGCTTCGCGTTATTTCTCGGTGTGAGGCGGGGGTTTTGTGGGACGTGTCTTATGTAATTTTAACGTTGAAATAGTGCCGAATTTGACTTTTGTATTTTTGAATATAGACTTGATGCTTATATTTAATTCTTGCAGAGGCGTAGGCGCGATGGAGATAGTGGCCATGGACATGAAGCTTCGCGGCATGTACATCGCGCGCCAGCTGTCCTTCCACGGCGTGTCCTTCAAGATAGAGGAGGTGCCTCTGTCCGACGCCTTCAAGGAGACCTACGACAAGTCGGTGGCACTGGTCAGTACTCACATGAGTCTGTAAGCCACATATCCCACCGCCGACGAGGAAGCGCATAGCTATCGAATATTTCTCACTCAAAAAACGTACAATGAATGTAGGTCCCGTGTTAGTAAAAGAGATACATTATACGCGGTGGCAGGGAAATCGACGCGCAACCTGTTACCGTGGTTACCACAACCTGTAATCATGTTACCATTCAGTACATGATTCTGAATCCCTTGCATCGGAATGGTTATTAGAAAAAAAAAACTGTTCCATACATTTTAACCGCGTAGGTATTGCACTTTTCTATGAAACTGCTGTTTTAAGTTTTTTTTTTTATAAACGACTAAAGATTTCTACTATAGAGGGTCTTGAATCACGTGCTGAATCCATAGTTTCAGTTTGCGCGTTGATGTCCTTGCCAGCCTGTATTAATAATTAATCGCTGTCTGTTCACATCACCGCGCACCGGCGAGAACTCTCTCTCCACTAATTTGTCGTAGCGACAAGGGCTGTTAAAGAAAATACTCGCTCAGCGACACTCGCTTGGCGGGCAGTACACTCACTAGGCACATGCGCATACCAGCAAGTGCGTGGGCAGTCATTATACTCGTTGCTCTCGCGCACTCGCTGATAGCCCAGCGACAAAACTATCCGAACTACACACTCGCTGCTCGCCAAGTCGTTTCTAGTTGCTAGCTGTACTCGCTTTTCGCTAATCGTCGGCGGTGAGACAGGCCTTAGAGTGACATTCTACTGTCGTGCAGCGAAGAAAAAATTATCAGCTTCCCGGCCCCTTATTAACAGTGATCGAATTAGCCAGTGCAATTAAGGGTCAACAACCTCAAACATAATTATGTCAGTTGCTAAAGTTGACCTGTTTAAAGGATATTACAACTTAGCTTACAGTATAACCAGACATGCCAAAATCCCTGGAGATCCCGGGAGATCGGGATTATACGGAAAATGACTATAACTTATAAAAAGTGGCTAGTTCAGAAAATCAAACTCATTTATAATATTTAATATGAATTATGGTTAGTGACAGGTCACATTCATGGAACATTCGACAGTGGTGACATTTAAAGTGAGCAACTTTTAAATATTGCCGATTCAATCAATATTAATAAAGTCAGATTTAATTTAAAATTGCAAAATATGTGAAAACCAGCGGGTGGGGTATGTATTGATTATATTATTTGTGCCGACAGTGGGTGGAAGCCATGCAACGCTTCACGGAGGCGGCGGAGCTCATCAACGCGGAGTCGAGGATGAAGAAGACCATGTGGGGCCAGTTCTGGTCGGCGCACCAGAGGTTCTTCAAGTATCTCTGTATCGCTGCCAAGGTAAGCCTGATATATGCTCTTGCAAAGCATTATGCTCCATTTTTAGGGTTCCGTAGCCAAACAGCAAAAACAGGGCACTTATAATTTCGTCATGTCCGTCTGTCTGTCCGTCCGGATGTTACACACCCATTAAGAAAAGTATGCACTTCGGGAATATCGTCTTTCTTCGGAAATACCAACGCGCGAAGATGTGATCTAATATAGAGCTGTTACAACCTGGGAAGTATTTGCTTGTTACCAAATTTACAAAATTATTGATCAAAAATTTCATTTTTTTTAAGAGGCAAATGTCGTTCTGCGTCCGGAGTAGGTAACCCGACGGAAAAAAAAGTTCATATAAACACGCAATGGTTGGTGCACTACTACAAAGCGCGACTGTACAAAACTTAGAAGCTGTGCCTTTGTGGGGTGTTACTCTGTGGCGCGACGTGCGAGTTAATTCGGAAACATGAAGATTACCGAAGCGCATACCGTTTGTGGTTTGGTGTGGTTTACATTAATAAGGAGGTGTCTTGTCTTCGCGAAGAAAGTTTTGAGTATGAATGGCTATAAGAGTAGGGGGAGACCAAAGAAAGGAATGGACTGTGAGAAAGATGATATGGTAAGGTGACTACCGAGATGAC
This sequence comes from Griposia aprilina, assembly GCA_916610205.1. NCBI lineage: Eukaryota > Metazoa > Arthropoda > Insecta > Lepidoptera > Noctuidae > Griposia > Griposia aprilina. The sequence goes on along the minus strand of OU744300.1, from coordinate 2,166,633 downwards.
TACTGCAAGAGTAGTATGGAAGAAAAAGACGTTGCGTCGAACCCCTAATAAGGCCAAGAGAATGATGATCTTCTTGTCCGTAGGTAAACCACGCCGTCGTGACGGCTCGCGAGGCGGTGAAGTGCGGCAAGTGCGTGGTCATCGGCCTGCAGAGCACCGGCGAGGCGCGCACGCTCGACCAGCTCGAGAGGGATGACGGAGAGCTGTCAGACTTCGTCTCCACTGCCAAGTAAGTAATCACTCCAGTCTATTCTTGTCCCAACAGCGGTGTTGAGAGCAGTCACCACACAAAATAAACTTTGACCCTGAGTTTGTACCGCCATTTTTTCTCCCGGGTAGTCAGATAGGAAATGTCGACTCGATCTACCTTATTTTATTTTCTAGTATTTCGTGTACAAGTGATTCCGATGTTCTAATTACAGAATTAACAACTTCATTTTGGTGGTGACCCAGTTATAATAGTCCCGATTTGTATGTCGTGGGTTTGAACCAAGAAGGCGGATGGAATGCCCGTATTCCACGAAGTTGTTCAATTATCTCAGTCGGCTGTACTATATACAAGTGCGTTGTAGCATGGCAATATCGGTCATTGGTCTTTCCCTAATTTCTCTTCATAGGAATCTAAAAAAATTACAATGTAAGGGTTTTCATTATTGTAAAATGTTGATAATTACGACTATATCAATAAAAGGACATTATTTCCTTTTTTGAAATGAAGATTGCTAGAAAATGTAGGGGCCATGGTAAAACAGAACAACTGTACAGGGTGTCAGGGAGATCAACGCGCAAATTGTAACCATGGATTCAGTACATGATTCTAGACTAGACCCTCCAGCGAAGAAATTTTTCGTCAGGTATTTTTTTTTAAATCAGCTTGTCCGTACATTTCGACACCGTAAGCATTTTTTTTTATTACTGATGTCATGGTAACAGCTGTTTGTGAGTTGATGTCATTACAACCTGGATATGCAAATAAGTCATAGAGCAGAAGAACAAAAAAACAAAAAAAAAATGCAGATTTACTGCCTAGGGTGCGTCCGATGTACATTGAAGCAACGCAACTCGTAAAGGCTACTTTAATGCGCCCAGTCGTAATGAAAACTACAGAATTTGAAAAAAAAAAAAAATGTGTTCTATTAACATGCATTTATTACAAAAATATGTTTAAAAATCACGATAAATCAAGCATTATGTTAATTAAAGTTCTTTGGGTTTAAACAATTACAATCAGAATCACAATTTCTAATTACAGCCTTAATCTCTGTCATTTTCCTTCACGTCTAGTTCCACAAACATATTCAATAAGTTGATCTTCTCAACAGGTTTTATTTTACTTAGTTCCCTAGCTAAACGTCCCATAGTGTCCAAGTTAGATGCACTAGGATTCTCCCTAAACACTTTGTTTAGTCTTCTAAATTCATCATTCAAAGCCCTGAGTGCGTTTACATAACTTTTTTTCACATCAACAATATCAATTTCTGTCGAATTATGCTCAGGATTGTTTTCATTTTCACTGTTACTGTTATCTAAAGGGTCGTTGTGATCTTCTATTTCTTGTTTGACTAACAAATACTGTTGGTTTGTTTGTTTGTTGTTGTTATGTTTAGTATTTTCCATGTCACTTCGCTCGTTTTCTTGATCATCATACTCAAGTTCAGACTGGCCTCCGGGCTCTACTTTTACTTCGTTTTCACCAGCCAAAGCCGTGTAAAATGCTCTTTTTTCGTCAGGAACAGAAGTTGTCAGTGCAGCAGAGTGTAACACGGCACATAAGTGTTCACAAAATGTGCCCCTCCTTCCTTTAACACAGTCACAACACATTGTATCAGCTCTAAATGTTACATGGTTTTTTGTTTTGTCTAATCTATACTCCTGACTAGTCGTTTCCATACCAGCTAAACTTTCTATCACCGTTTTGTCCCGACGTAAGAACTTAGTATAAGTCTCAAAGATTAATTTGCTTCTCAAATGTGCATGCAGTATTTGACACCAATGACTGTCTAAAATATTCAACAGTATGTCTATCATGATCAAACTATTGTAGGAATTACATCTGCTTAATATAAATTGTTTTAAAATTCTTAAAGAAACGTCTATCACTTTGTTTGGTGTTATATAATCTTCTTGTCTGTTCCATATGTCGGACAGATATTCTTTGAGTTTTGGAGTGGATCGCACATCGCTGTTACCCTCAAGCTCTTTGTAGAACAATTCTGCTTCTTGTAAATTCTGTGCATGCAATAGTGAAGTGAATAACTCCATTATCTTATGCCAATGTCTTTTATCAATCTTAACCTCCCCTTCGCAAATCGTCCTCCATATTCCCTCGATCAGGGACACACGAGACACAAACAACCTCTTATTAGAAAATATTGCATCTAAGGCATGATTTTGTTCATCCAACTGATTTATCATAATCTTACTTGGTTCAAAACTTTTTAAAGTCTGATTTTCTAAAAGTAATTTTGTAGAAAAGAATGCTTGACTGAAACTGGGTTCTGTGGTCTGGGAATGTAACGCACAGGCGACGGGTAGGGCGCCCAGTGGAGTAGGAACTAAGAAAAACGATACAACGCATTCTTGGATAAGTGTACTATCTACTATAATGCAGTCTAGTTCATGTCCAGATAGGACGTTTTTCATGAATGGTGTGATAACAACGGTGATACTGTAGTCATCTGTGTACCTCAGCACGCCCCCACACTCCTCTAAAGCCTTCACTTTCTCGCTCATTATGTCGGCTACATTGTAATTGAGCCCCTCTTTCTTTGACTTGTTGAACAAGTACTTCGCATGGTGAAGACTGGGATTTATTTCTGCATTTGACAAATGTTTCCTACTGGCCCCAAACTTTGAAAGTAAGGTTAATTCGTGGTAGCTTTTTGCCGTAGCTGTAGTATGTCCGTCTGCAAAATATTTGTAGAACAAGTCGTCGGTGTCCGCCGAACATTTCAGCAAATTGAATGATTCTCTCGCCCTTACACCGTGCGAGTGTATGAAGTTTATATGTATGGTTAAATTCAAACCGTCCTTTAACATTTTATCGTTCCTAATAGTGTTTCGGTTTATAAACTTTATTTTGAAGTCTATCTTCGCTTTGCATTGTTTGTCCTTCGCACCTGATTTTTCCGGCGTCTTCCTTTTATTAAAACTAGAATGATGGCATGCAAAAACTTTTCTGTACAAAAATCTCTTTACATTCGGAAAACATGCTCTAACAATCCAACCAGTTTTTGTGAATTTAGTGAACTTCTTTATCCATTCTCTGGCGTATTCGCTGTAGAATTGAGCGGTGCGATTAGTGTCCACTCGACATTTGATTAAGATTGTGTACTTCTCTGCTGATACGTAATTAAATAACGGAAACTCGGCATTTTCTGATATTTCACTGAGGAAGTTCTTTAGTTGTCGTTTAGAACACATTGTATTTATCAGTGACGTTAATCGAACAACACAAGCACTATTTTGCACCAAAATACGTTTTAGCACATCATAACAAACACGTTTATTAGTTTACCAACATAACCCAAACGCGCATATTGTTGAAATACGTAATACGCTTACGAAATCAATGCTCTGACATTGTGTTTAGTTCCGACAGCGCATGTGTAGCCGTGCGCTGAGTCCGTGTACTATTCGCAGTATAAATACCACGTAATGGCGGCGCGGGGTGAACGAACCAATTCCGAGATCGCCCGACCCAGCTGGCGCTATTATTTGAAACTGCGCGACACTTTGACAGCGCGGGAATGTTAGAATTTTGACGTTTACGTTAAAACTTTTTTGTATTGCATTTTGTCCGTGGATAGTATTCACAGAGCACTGTATACTCTAATGAAATATTACAATAAGTTTGTTAGTAAATAATGATTTCAATCGATTATTTTTCAAGATTTCATTAAAAAAAAATGATTTTGACTTTGGTTACTGCAAATATTTCTCTGAATCTAAATGTTAATTAATTACGTATTTTTGAGAAAATATTATTTGCAGACAGTGTAATTATGTTTCTTTTTTCGGTTTTTTCAGGATCTATTATTATACCATGGCCTTTTTATTGTATTATCTTCGGGACATCAATGCCTGAATATGTTTGGGTAAAAGTGGAGGGAGTCTTTATGTCGTAAGCAATTAATGAGGGTGGATTTTGTAAATCAAGTGTTACAAGTCTACTGGCGTGGCGTGCAGTTTACTGTATCATATAGAGTTCGTTACCGAATAATTAAAAAAACAATCTGAGGTAAATAACTGTTACTATTCCTGTCCCATTGCAGGGCAAAGGTTTCTTTTCATACAGAGAAGGCACGAGCATTAATCAAATCACCGCGCTTGCTCAAGAACTATAATAACTATAAGTCCAGATTTCTTCAAGATGTTCTTCCTTCATCGATGTCGGTTATCCAAGATAAACTCAGAAAGTACATATGAACTGAAAAAGCCACATTGGTACTTGACCGGATTTGAACTCACAACCTCGTCCATGAGAGGCGAGGCTTTAACTACTGAGCCATCACGATATTCTGAAGTAATAAAATAGTAATGAAGCATTTTATTCTGGACTGGGTTAAATACAAATACTGTGTGTGTTTTGGTTTGACTATAAATAGTCCCATAGTTGACCCTGCCTCTTGGCATAGGCCTCCTCTAACATTTTCCAGTGATTCTGTCTCGCCGTGAGCTTTTAATCATCGTGCATCTCGTTTTCTGGCGTCCTCTATAATTGCGCTTGCCATACCGTGAACTACTTAAATAACCTTAAATAAAAAATATGTGTTTGTTCCAGGGGCGTATTCCAGACGCTAGTAGAGAAGCACTTCCCGGCGCCCGACCGCGACCGCATCAACCGCTTGCTGGGCCTGGAGGCGCCGCGCAAGGCGCTGCCCGCTGCGCACGCGCCGCCCGCCGCGCACGCGCCTCCTGCCGCGACGCACAACGGGAAGAATGGCACCGACGATGACGCTAACACTTCTAAGAGGAAATGTGAGTACCGATGTCTTTGTAACACGGGGTTAAGGCGAAAGCGTCAGGACAGCCCGCAATTTTTTTTAATTTCTTACGTTTTTTGCAATTTACAGGTCAGTATCAGGTTGTATGTCGATCTAAATATGATTCGCGGCCGTAGCAAATATTTATTTATTGAATTATAATCACAATAACATTCAATACATTTCTATAAGTCCATATTACCGATTATATACCGACATATACCGACATTGAACGACTATTTCATGAAATCTTAACATTTGAGGCCAATTCTAACTTAAGGAGTTGTATCGCTGATTCTAATGATTATAATTTTGTAAAGCCATATTTGTTACGGCCGCGAATCATATATTAATCAACATACAATCTGACACTGACCTGCAAATTGCACAAAAAACGTAAGTAAATTTGAATTTCGCGGGCTGCCTTAGCGCATCTCCCTTAATAGAATGTTAACGTTGACGTATTAGGTTGGGGAAAAAGTCTTTTCGCATTATAGTATGTATGAACTTGTAATAAAATCTCTTTGGCTATACTATTTGTATCTGGCTGGTTTTGGTATAATTGAAAGTTTAAATTTTAAAGAACATAATTCCAAATTCAAATTAGGAAAATGTGTGATTTTCATTTGTTTTTTGTACTGTCAAGATGAGTGAATATAATGAAGAAATTCGATACATTTTAAAATTTTACTCCAAAAAAGGTAAAAATGCAACGCAAGCCGCGAAAAAAATTTGCGATGTTTATGGACCTAGTGCAGTGTCTGTGAGAGTAGCACAAATTTGGTTTAAGCGTTTTCAATCCGGAAATTTTGATGTCAAAGATGCACGTCGCTCTGGTCGCCCTATTACGGATAAAATGGATGCCATTTTTGAAAAAGTGGAGCAAGATCTTCATATCAGTAGTTACGACGTAGCTGAAGAACTGGGAATTGACCACAAAACAGTTTTGGCACATTTGAAAAAAAGTGGGTACACAAAAAAGCTGGATATTTGGGTACCTCACGAGCTCACTGAAAGAAACCTAATGAATCGTGTACTCATTTGTGATTCTTTATTACGACGTAATGAAACCGAACCATTTTTGAAGAAGCTGATAACTGGTGATGAAAACTGGATCACGTACGACAAGAACGTGCGAAAAAGGTCGAGGTCAAAGGCCGGTCAGGCTTCACAGACTGTGGCGAAACCCGGGTTAACTCGCAACAAGGTGATGCTGTGTGTGTGGTGGGATTGGAAGAGCATTATTCATTATGAGCTGTTACCACCAGGCAGGACCATCGATTCTGAACTCTACTGCGAACAACTGATAAGATTAAAGCAAGAAGTTGAGAGAAAGCGGCCGGAATTAATCAACAGAAGGGGTGTGGTTTTTCATCATGATAACGCTAGACCTCACACATCTTAGCCACTCTGCAAAAATTAAGAGGGTTTGGCTGGGAGGTGTTAATGCATCCGCCGTATAGTCCTGACTTTGCACCTTCAGATTTCCACCTGTTTCCGTCTCTTCAGAATTCTTTAGGCAGTGTCAGGTTAACATCACGAGAGGACTGCCAAAACCACTTGTCGCGGTATTTTGATCAGAAGTCCCACAATTTCTATAGCAATGGGATCATGTCCCTACCTACAAGATGGCAAAAAGTTATCGAACAAAATGGTATCTACATACTTTAGTTAAATGTAAATAAACTATATTAAAAAATGTTTTGAATTTACCTACTTAATAAATGCGAAGAAACTTTTTCCCCAACCTATTAATACAGTTTGTTGTGGGGCGCGTGGCTAAGTAATAACAGCCGCAGGGCTCGATTGCTTGTTGGTCCCGGTTGTCTTTCTCAGAAGTTTGACAGTCATTACTATTCAGAAGCCCAAAACTCTGACAACCAGTCTTACCAAGGGATATTGTGTTACCCAGTAACTGGGCAGATAGGTAGTCACTCCATATAAAATACAGGCAGGTTGGAAAAAGGCAGGCAGATTTATTTTTAATATAATTTGTTAACAACAAACTATAGATGAACTCTTCTTTAACTGTATACATAATATTATAAATAAAAGTCGCTTTTCGTGTCTGCCGGTGTGACCGCGTTGTTCTTCTAAACTGAAAATTCTAAATATGAAAATCATTTAGTTTTTTTTTTCTGGAATGTCTCTGTTTATAATATACTATCTAACCCGACAGACGTCCTCTCCAAACAATAGTTCATACAAAAATCCCATAGTAATAAGGATTTTAAGTTTTATCAAGTTTCTGGGAAACTTTTTTCAAATTTTTGCATCCCTTATTCGCACTATTTATTACGAACATTTAAAAAAAAATTGCCCACTCGGTCCAGCCGTTCTCAAGTGATGATTACCAACAAACAGATTTTTATTTATAATAATATGTACATTGATATTAAACTTACAGTCTCATTTTAGACATTGTTTAAACAATCGAGCCTGTTTTTGAAATAAGAACAGAAATCGAAATTCAGTTCCTTTTACAAAATTGACAACTTAGTCCAGTCGTAGGTTGTCAATTTTGTATTGAGAACTTTACTGAAGTTAGCATAAAGCCAAAATACAAAAATTTGCTCGAAGGTTTAGGCTCGGGCTAAAGTTAGATCGTGTTTTGTAATAAGACGGACATATGTATATTAAAGAAATCTCGTTGTTTTGTTAAGTCGTGAAAACCCTGCGTAACAGGGGTGCGTCACTAGTATTATTATAATTAATTAAAATTATTTCTGATTACAGTAACGGCTCGCCAGCAAGCCAATGCAGCGGCGAAGCGCAGGCGGGGAGGCTCTTCATCCGACGAGTTCGTACGAGGATCTGAGGATGAGCTAGAGATGGAGTCGGATGAGGAGCGACGGCCGCCGGGGTCAGACTCCGACCTGTCAGACTTCAATCCTTTCCATGGAGGCAGTGACAGTGATGACGGTTAGCGGTTTACTAAACTAAGAACCGATTTTTCAATCTTCAGATAACTTTTGTTTGAGGAATAAAAATTGCTGGTTGTGACAGCTTTTGTATAGAAAATATGTCAAATCGACATTATTAATTCTTCAGATAATATGCCTGAATATGTTCCGGTTTACTTATCTAGCACATAATTGTAACTAGTAAATTCTTTTTTATTTTTTGACTCGAGAGTTACTAACTGGATATTGTGAATTATGTTGACTTCCGGTAAAGTTTCAACTTGTATCAAGCTTCAATTAGTAGTAGTTATAGAAGATACACTGTATAATTATAATATACTAGCTGACCTGACAGTCATTGTCCTGTCCAAATTTAAATAATTCATACAAAAATCCCATATAAAAAAGGATGTTCAAGTATTACCCGAATTTGAAAAATGTCTAGGATTTTTTCCAATTTTTCTTTCCATAATAACTTAATAATTCGGACTGTCCATCCGTTTTCAAGTGATGCGCTTACCAACAAACAGCATTCCATTTTTATATAAATAGATTCTTTAATATCTCACATTGTTTGATTTTATCAACGTAATTTAGATTAACAATTTTAATAAAAAAAATCGCGCTAGATATTTTACAATCTCTCTTTGTCAATGATGAGTAATGCTACAATTTTATTCCTATTTTTTAATTACATATATAAACTGTGTTACCGTCTCCTTTCTCCCACAGAACCATGGCTAGGTCGTAAAAAGAAGCCAGTAAAAAAGAAGAAGTCTGCGTCACCCAAGAAGAAGACGTCAACGACGCAGGACAAGATAGAGACCATGTTCGAGCGTAAGAACAGCACGACGGCCGCGCCCACCGTGACCGTGAGCACGCCGGCCGGACACAGCCTCACCGGCACGCCCGTCGGGACCAACGGCCTGTACCTAGGTCAGTACTGCACACTTGTCCCACTCAAAATATGCTTCTCGGCCGTCATCGTCTATCTTCGGAAATACGAACGCGCGATGATGAAGTCTAACATATAGGGTCACATTCGATAATGAAATATTTTAAACAAAAAAATGACATCGTTTTTTTTGTGGGTCAACAACCTTGGTTAGTGTAATTACTTTTTATTTTTTTCTATACTTCACCGACGGCGTCCTGCGGTTTATTCGCGATTGCTCATGGTGTCCCGCGGCTCATTCTTCATCGCACACGGGCGTCCCGCGACTCATTCGTCGTCGCTAACGGCGTCCCGCGGCTCATTCGTCATCGCTCACGGCGTCCCGCGGTTTATTCGTCGTCGCTCACCGCGCATCGTGGCGTTCCGCGGCGCATTTGTCATCGCTCACGGCGTCCCGCAGTTTATTCGTCATCGCTTACGGCACATCGCGGTGTCCCGCGGCTCATTCGTCATCGCTCACGGCGTCCCGCGGGTTATCCGTCATCGCTCACGGCGTCCCGCGGCTCATTCGCCATCGCTCACGGCGTCCCGCGGCTCATTCGTCGTCCCGCGGCTCATTCGTCGTCGCTCACGGCGTCCTGCAGCTCATTTGCCATCGCTCACGGCGTCGCGCGGCTCATTCGTCAACACGTGCGGTTCGGCGGTATCGGTCACATACTATACATTAACTGTTAACTAACGTTTCTTATCTGTCAATAAAACTTTTCCCTAGTCTTTTGGTTAGCTACATAAAAAAACAGATAATCTCTAAAGTCTTAATACATAATTGCTATTGCCTAGCAATTATGTATTATTTATCCTTTCAAATCATAGGATTTTTAATGTTATACATTATAAAGAGTATTCTATTCTTGATCATAACAGGAAACCGCTAACCACTGGTCTCTATTTTTAAAAGCAAAGTACCTTGCATCTGATCATCGGTTTCTTATTATTATCTTAGTTACAGTTTTCAGATAACGAGAAACCCCGTTCGTTTTTTACTACGTCATTAAAGTTGTATTATATTTTCAAGGTTGGGTTAGGTTTCTTCTGGTTATGTGACCTTCGGCAATCCCTTTCTCAGTTAGAACTGAAATGTTGGGATGTTCATTATATCGACGCGATTGCTCGATTTCTGGTTCTTGACACTTTCTTATCGTCTCGAGTAATTCCAAGATTTCACGGGAAATTTCGCACCGCGAGTCTCAACCGGAAACCCTTGGCAGTATTAATGTTGTTGTTGTGAAATAACTAATTTTTTAATTTGTTGTTTTAATAAAAAAAAACCTGGGCAAATCTTTTACAGACCACTATACTCATGAATATGAACAACAAATTCTAAAATAAAACAAAAAAAACAGGTGATCAATGCAATCATTTATATGGACCAGCAGTTTTGTTATTTCTGAAGATTTCTCTTCATCCCAGTAACAAATCTTCACTAGGATTCATTATCCTGTTTGGATCTCTTGTTTTCCTGGGCTATTGTTAGAATTTTTTTAACAAATAAGTAACTGCTGTTTACAGCCCCATTGGTCTCGGTGTCGCAAGCGTGACTCGGTCTGGAGGACTATTGTTGTGTAATTTTGATGTTCAAACAGTGCTGAATCTCAGGCTAATTAGCTGGTTGACGTGCAGGTCCGGCGCGGAACCAGGCCCCGCCGCGCTCGGCCATCGAGCGCGCGTGCAGCATGAAGGAGGAGCTGCTGCTGCACGTGGAGCGCCTGGGGAGGCGACTGCCGCCCAACACGCTGGACCAGCTGGTGGACGAGCTGGGCGGCACCGACAACGTGGCCGAGGTACGTACTGCAACACTTAACATGAAGGAGGAGCTGCTGCTGCACGTGGAGCGCCTGGGGAGGCGACTGCCGCCCAACACGCTGGACCAGCTGGTGGACGAGCTGGGCGGCACCGACAACGTGGCCGAGGTACGTACTGCAACACTTAACATGAAGGAGGAGCTGCTGCTGCACGTGGAGCGCCTGGGGAGGCGACTGCCGCCCAACACGCTGGACCAGCTGGTGGACGAGCTGGGCGGCACCGACAACGTGGCCGAGGTACGTACTGCAACACTTAACATGAAGGAGGAGCTGCTGCTGCACGTGGAGCGCCTGGGGAGGCGACTGCCGCCCAACACGCTGGACCAGCTGGTGGACGAGCTGGGCGGCACCGACAACGTGGCCGAGGTACGTACTGCAACACTTAACATGAAGGAGGAGCTGCTGCTGCACGTGGAGCGCCTGGGGAGGCGACTGCCGCCCAACACGCTGGACCAGCTGGTGGACGAGCTGGGCGGCACCGACAACGTGGCCGAGGTACGTACTGCAACACTTAACATGAAGGAGGAGCTGCTGCTGCACGTGGAGCGCCTGGGGAGGCGACTGCCGCCCAACACGCTGGACCAGCTGGTGGACGAGCTGGGCGGCACCGACAACGTGGCCGAGGTACCAATTTTTTGTGAAAATTGACCATTTTCTTGCAGACGGTACCATTTTTCCAAAATCTGTGAATGCAGTCCAAACCTTCTTTAAAACCGCGTTCCTGTGGCTACAAAGGTTAAGGTTCATACCCTTACTAACCCGTCTCCAAAATCCTCCTTAATATTAAGTTTCCTCTCTCCACAGATGACAGGTCGCAAAGGCCGCGTGGTTCAAACAGAAGACGGTCAGATCCTATACGAGAGTCGATCAGAAGCTGACGTACCTCTCGAGACACTCAACCTGACAGAGAAGCAGCGTTTCATGGACGGCATGAAGGACGTGGCTATCATCTCCGAGGCGGCTTCCAGCGGTATATCGCTGCAAAGCGACAGGAGGTAAACTGCGTTTAAATTTTATGGCATAACATAATGTTCCCACTGCTGGGACACAGGCCTCCTATCTTCGAGATGGAGTACGCTGTAATCTCCGAAGCGGGCCCAGCAGATAATAAATAAATAAAAACTTTATTGTAAAAAAGATTACAGGGGATTTTACATTGACCCCCAAACTAGGCTAGCTTGTAGTACCAATAAGGAGGGGTTACCAAATATTTTTTAAACAACTTCTGTATTAAGTAGTTTTAATTCTACTAAAGTTTAATATTTTTCATGACCATTTTCAATAGTCATCATCTACTATGTTGGGCCCGGCTAACCGGATGCAGCTGAATACCAGTATTTTATATGGAGTGACTGCCTATCTGACCTCTGACAACCCAGTTACTGGGTAACACGATACCCCTTGGCATGACTGGTTTTCAGTCTTCGGGCTTGTAACGACTGTCAAACATCTACGAATGCAAATCGGGAACAACGGCTTAACGAGCTTTCCGAGACACGAAGGGGTCGCGGTATGTAATGAATGGTCACCCATCCATGGACTGACCTCGGCATGTGTTGCTTAATCTTGAAGATCGACCTGTACGGCTGTTATTATTTAACCAAAAGCCTCTGACATTTTCAATAGTATTACTATTAAAAACGTGTGTTAAAATGTTTCTGTTGTTGCCAGAGCGCGGAACCAAAGGCGGAGGGTGCACATAACGCTGGAGCTACCGTGGTCGGCCGACAGAGCTATACAACAGTTTGGTGAGTGCTATATTTGATGACCTTTAAAATTATAATATTTAGCGACCACTCTTCCTTCGGACGGGTGCTATGTACTAATGTGGTTACTTTTCAAGGCATTTCTGTGCTGCAGAAATGACGAACATAAAACTAAATACAAACTTTCATCCCCTATTTAACCCCCCTTGAGAGGAATTTTCAAAAATCCTTCGTTATTGCTCACCTCCATTATGTAAGAAACTCTTGTGAAAAATTTCATGCTTCTAGACTTGGTTTAGGTTGTGTGTTATCGGGCAGTGAATGAATGAATGAATTTAAGATTAAGTAGAAGATAGATTTTCTTTATCAATGTTGAATGATAAAGAAAATCTCGTCATGTTCGTGAACGGGCACCGTCAGTAGGGAATGGTCATTTCTTAGTTGCCATGGGTTATTTTAATGTAATATTTGAATTGTTTTTGTATTTTTATTACGGACGCTTTTAACGTTCTGCATCGTTCTCACATGCATAATTTCAAAATGAATGATGTAACCAATATGTTGTAACCATATTTTGGTTTAAAAGAGTGTCCATGGAGTTTCTTGCCCGTTCTTCTCCATAGTTACCTACTACGCTTTGAAATGGGCAACTAGCTTCATCTTTCTGACTGACCGACCCCTTGACAATTCAAAAGTGCCTGTAATTGGTTTATTTGAAATAAGTGGTTTGAGTTTGAATGTGGTTCCCGCAGGGCGCACGCACCGCTCCAACCAAGTGAACGCGCCGGAGTACATCTTCCTGATCTCGGACCTGGCGGGCGAGCGCCGCTTCGCGTCCACCGTGGCCAAGCGCCTGGAGTCGCTGGGCGCGCTCACGCACGGCGACCGGCGCGCCACCGAGACGCGCGACCTCAGCCAGTTCAATATCGATAACAAATACGGTCAGTTACCCGCGGAACTGCTACACACGGCGACGAGCTAACTGTTACCATGACTTCATTACATGGTGCTAGACCCAACAGCGTTGGTTAAAAAATCTGCTAATTCATACAAAAGTACAATATTTTCTCGGTCAAAATGTATGGAACAGCTAATTCTGTTATTTGATTGAAATTTTTCGATGTCCTTTACACCTCCTTTGATTTTATAACGTGCACAGAGAAACTGTTTGGATCCATTATTATTTCAGTAGTGACCTCTATAAGACCCTAAAGAATTAATTGGCAACACAGACGTGATTTGTTTCAGCAAGGCATCATTATCATTCTTTCTCAAGGCATTATTACATGAGCAAATGAGCATTTTGTGAAATTGAGATTTCACAAAATGCTCATTTGCTCATGTAATAAAAAAATTAAAAGAGATTAGATCTTAATTCTAAGTAATTACGCAAACGGTACAGTACGATTTAAGGAAAACGATTTTTGTTTTTAATGCTTTTAGTCTTTTAGATACTAAACTCATAAAATCTGAAGTGTTGCCAGTTATAAAAAAAAAATACAATTTATCATAGATCTACTTAATACTGCCCTGTAAATACTGAGCCGCTGTGTGAACGTGCTGTAAATATTGAGCTGATCGGTTACGTACTAAACTTACGTATAAATTCTGGGTCCCAGGTCGCGCGGCCCTGGAGGCAGTGATGCGCGGCATAATGAAGTACGAGACGCCCCTCGTGGCGCCGCCCAGCGACTACGCGGGCGACTTCTTCCAGGACGTGGCGTCGGCGCTCGTGGGCGTCGGCCTCATCATCAACAGCGAGGCCGCGCCCGGCGTGCTGCAGCTGGATAAGGTAACCATTACTATATTGATACTGGGACTACATCCCGCGGACGTTGGGGTCGAGGAGGTTTCAACGCTAAAACCCTTCACAACCGCGAGATTTGGTCTCAGGAAATATTTTCTTCAAGCTGACGTGGCGATGCAACGCGATGTGGTCGCAGTGGACATGGGCCTCACCCCGCTCTCCTTGGCTAAAGGAAACTGACGCAAACTTGTAGTACTTGATAGGAAAACGATCGTAGGGAAATTACGTCGTGCTAACAGCTGGATAAGGCACACTACATCATCAAACTCAAACTCAAAGCATTTATTTCAATTAAACCATTTACAGGCAATTTTGAATTGTCAAAGAGTCGATCAGTTAGTCAAAAAGTTGAAGCTAGTTGCCCATTCCAAAACGTTGATCTCTATGGAGAAGCACGGGCAAAAAACTACAAGGACCTTTTTAAATCAAGATATTACAAAATGCTGGGTACATTATTCTTATTGCTTCTATATGTGAGAACAATGGAAAAAAAATATTTAACAATTCAAAATATAAGATTAATAATAAAAAAGCCGGTGGCAGTTAAGAGATGACCAGGCTCAACTGACGGCGGCGCCCGTTCACGAACATGACGCCTAGACCAACACCATCATTAGCTGGTAACAGTTTACTGCTCGACATAAGTCTCTCTTTGCCTCCTGGCTAATCTCATCCAGCAGCTACGAGCTGATCGGGGTCGACGGCCGCGGGACGCACGAACTATGAGAAATAATCAGTTTGGAAAATTATACTTTTTGATGTGAAACATCTAATGCGGCGGGTCAGACCGGCTGTTGGCGTGCTGCGTGTTGGGTATTAAATGAATTCTGATAATAATAATTTTTTTTTTTTTTTTTTTTAACTATATATTTTATACACATACATACTTAAACTCAAGCCCTCTTCCCATGGGGGTAGGCAGAAACTACAGAAGCGACCTCCTACGATCCTTATATACTCCTTTTGCCTCGTTTACGTTCATATACCTGGTCATACACGCACGCCACGCGCCGGTTGTAAGTACTACCAACCACCAAGGCCAACCAACCCAACCAATAAGGTCACTATATACCTAGGGCGACCCCTCCCGTCGTTTCCACTGACATCTGCCTTTTAAATACCTTTTGAAAGTAAATAAAATAAAATAAAAACTTTTTGACAAAAAAAACAACCGACTTCAAAAAATACACTACAAAGTGAAAAATAACTTTAATTTCGGAAGTCGGTGTCTTTGGATCTTTATTTTAGTTTTTTGCCACCGAAATTAAAGTTATTTTTCACTTTGTAGTGTATTTTTTGGAAGTCGGTTGTTTTTTTTGTCAAAAAGTTTTTATTTTTCACTTTTTAGTGGGTTAGATAATAATTTATCGAAGTTACAATAGCCTAATGTCAACTGCTCATCACCTTTTACAAAATATTTCGTTTCCCGATGCAAGGAATTGAGGAGTTTATTGTTGAGGATTTCTCTTGGTAAAAACCAGAAGAACTGGAGCTTATGGTGAAGCCACCATCAGCTCCATTTCACCATATGCATTGTGACAAGCATAAATTGCTTAGCAACCAACGAAAGAGCATTGCTAGAGATGACGCGATTACGCAACTTAACTTCACTCTCAAATTGACGCATCAGCATGACTAGTAGGTAGTGGTTGCCCTATGAAAAACTTCAATCTTAATTGGGTATTATTTTTGTACGACCTGAATATTTTGGAATATTGAACCGTATGAAGTAAGCCCAACAAAAGGTAACTGCTGTAAATCGTTGAGGAATTCCCTGGACTGTCTATGGTCTCTATGGTCATCAGACCTGTAATGGCACTTATTTATTTATTTATTTATTTATTTATTTCTCCCATAAAAACTATCATTACAGGTTCATCACCTAATGCGATAGCGCGGTCACTTTATATGCTGTCTTTATATAATAAAAATCATTTACTATTCAAAACTTTTTGGAACTTTCAAGTTCTTTAACATATTACAGGTATAGGAAACATTACTAACGTTTCATCCAATTACATACCTATACAATAAAATATCTGTTACGAGACAATAAAAATACATCCTATCCCACAATAACATACTCGTACTACACTAATCTACGTTAGGTATAACATAAAATAAACAACAATAACCTTGCGAATTCACTCAAATTACATGTGAATAGATCAATTTTGTTATGAAGATCGTTAATGACCCGAATTGCTCGGGTTAGTGGCGTTTTGGCGAGTAAGTTGGTTCTGGCTGTCGGCACGGCCAGCAGTGGGGGGCGCCGTCGCCTCCATACATAGCGGTCTGGTACGCAAAGACTTAAGCGCTGCAGCACTTCCGGATTATGCTCAATGCCTCGGAGTAACTTGACTAAGTAAGCGACCAGTGTAAACTCCCGTCGCACCCTCAATTCATTATACCCGACCATACCCAGTACAAATAAAGTGGGATACATCAACGGGTAAAACGGATATACCCCGTAAAGCTTCCTGTACAAGTATCGCGTAAACTTGTTCTGAACTCGTTCCAACATAACAGAGTATTTGGTTTCGTGTGGAGCCCATATGATAGCACTATGTTCCAGATGACTCCTGACCAGTGCATCATACAGAACCCTAACTGCTGCTATGTTGGTAAAGTCTCGTGTCTGTCTCAGCACAAAACCCAGATTTCTGAACGCCTTTTTGCAGATCTTCGATACATGATCACGAAATGACAGCATGAACCCATATGGGTGCAACATTCTCATCAATATAAATGAATTAAGTCCAAACACAAGGTAGCTACTGTAAACCGTTGAGGAGTTCCCTTAACTGTCTTTCATCTTCATCATCAGACCCCTAATGACAGTCATAACACATCTGGGTATAGTATTCTCATCAATAAAAAATAATCAAGCCCAGACACAAGGTAACTGCTGTAAATCGTTAAGGAATTCCTTCAACTGTCTATGGTCTCCATCATCAGACCTGTAATAGCACCTATAACCCATATGAGTACAAAGTTCTCATCAATATAAATGAATTAAAACGAATCACAAGGTAGCTACTGTAAACCGTTGAGGAGTTCCCTTAACTGTCCTTCGTATTCATCATCAGACCCCTAATGATGGTCACAACCCATCTACTCATCAATACAAAATAATCAAGCCCAAACACAAGGTAACTGCTTTAAATCGTTGAGGAATTCCTTCACCTGTCTATGGTTTCCATCATCAGACCTGTAATGGCACTTATAACCCATATGAGTGCAAAGTTATCATCAATATAAATGAATTAAAACGAATCACAAGGTAGCTACTGTAAACCGTTGAGGAGTTCCCTTAACTGTCCTTCGTCTTCATCATCAGACCCCTAATGACTGTCACAACCCTTCTGGTGTAAAGTTCTCATAAATACAAATTAATCAAGCCCAAACACAAGGTAGCTGCTGTAAATCATTGAGGAATTCCCTCGACTGTCTTTCGGCTCCATCATCAGATCGATTCCAGACCTTCATTAAATTGTAGTTCTTTAAAATACTTAATGAAAAAATTAACAAACGCACTAGGCGCTCCTACGATTTTCGAAGGTTCCCCTCGATTTCTCCGGGATTCCATCATCAGATCCTGGTTTCCTTATCATGGGACCACCCTTGAGGTATGTCCTTTCTAACAAAAAAGAATCATCCAAATCGGTTCACCCAGGAAAGAGTACTGAGCTAACACACATAAAAAAAAAAAACATTCAGGCGAATTGAGAAGCTCCTCCTTTTTGTGAAGTCGGTTAAAAATGTTTTTGATTATGCCATTTAACTATACAAAATAGTTTCGATGTTTCACATCTGCCAGGCGTCCCGCGACTGTAATTGTTTTTTGTCATTATCATGTTCTAATATCGACAATCGTTACGTGTTTGAAGCTTTTGATTTAAATTTAAACTTGTATAATAAGAATCACCTGTGGGAGGTATGTGGGCACTGCAGTAACTTCATGCCTATTGAGTTACACAGCTACGAGTACAAGGATCTTTTGGCGCCTGAATGACATTGTCAGTGGGGCGTTGTTGGTAAACATGTGTGAAATTGTCCCAGAAATTGTATTAAAAACCGAACAAGTACGAGTCGGACTCTCACACGAAGATTTCCATACCACCGTAAAATATTTAACACATTTTTTTTTTAAATACTTATTTGGAGAACACCCTCT
This sequence comes from Griposia aprilina, assembly GCA_916610205.1. Lineage (NCBI taxonomy): Eukaryota > Metazoa > Arthropoda > Insecta > Lepidoptera > Noctuidae > Griposia > Griposia aprilina. The sequence goes on along the minus strand of OU744300.1, from coordinate 2,148,298 downwards.
TTAATTTTTTACTTTATTTTATTTTTATCATTTGTTGTTATAGCAGAAAATTTCAAGTCTGTCTTATTAAATAGACTGGTGAAATTTTCACAGAGATCGGGTTCATGAGATAGCCCGCTGACGGATGGACAGTCAGCAAAGGCTTGGTAATAGGGTTCCGTTGGCACCCTTTGGGAACGGAACCCCAAAAAAACAAGGTCCTTGTCCAGTTGTATGTTTGTCGATTCGCCAGTTGATTTAATTTGACCCTGTATAATCAAAAAGCCTATCATGACGTGAGAGCTTGAGTAACTTGTTACCTATTCAGCTTCATAATATTGTTGTTTCGTTATTTGTAGGACTACAACAACATGTCCAAGTTCCTGAACAGGATACTGGGCATGCCGGTGGAGCTGCAGAACAGGCTGTTCAAGTATTTTACTGACACGCTCGCCGCTGTTATGGAGCAAGGTCAGTCAACATTAGATTTTATTACACACAGATAGCAATAAGTCAATCCTTGGGAACTTACCACAGTCTCATTTGAGATTTGTCTATTATTCCTGAGAGGGTTATCTATATTTATATTGTAACTTTTACTCACGGCTTCGCCCGCGTGGATGTCGGAAAATATCCCCTTTGTTTTCATAAAACTGTATTGGTTTACGCGGCGCACCCCAGTAGGACTACCAGTCGACATGATTGTTCCCGATATTTTCAGCAATCATCGCGAAGCTTGCTTTCTTATAAGAATTAAATTATTTTATGGTATTAACTGAGGTTTGGGTACTAGAAAAGTCGCCAAAAGAAAATCTCATGAGACTCAAACTTAGTTTTTATGGTGGACAAATTGACTGTTACAATAAAAAACTGTCCGAAAAAGAACGTCATAATTTTATTTTTCACATAAACTCGCTTGTTTTGGAAAAGTCTAAGCCCTCGTTTCCACGGACGATTTAAACTGCTCTGCTTAGCGCCGAGAGTTGAAAATCCACCAGTGTATTTTTAGACGCGCTGGGAAGCACTTTGTTGGATTTTCAATTCTCGGTTGAACATCGAGAGCTGAAAATCTAGGACGCAGTAATAAAAAATCGGGCGTGCGAACCTGGGCTAATATTTCCAAAGGTTAGAGTTTCCCTGTGGCTCATGTGCTCACGCCCCGCAGCCAAGCGCAGCGGGCGCTTCGACCTGGGCATCCTGGACCTGGGCTCGTGCGGCGAGCGCGTGCGGCGCGTGCGCTGCCTGCGCTTCGTGCGGCGCCACGCCACGGGCCGCGCGCCCGTGGAGCTGCACACCGTGCACACCGAGGTACGCACGCATATTGTTATACTCTTTTTATCGCAGGTACTTACATCGTCATTACGTATCGACGGCTGCAAAGAACATACGATCATCTACAAAATCCTGATTTTACAGGAGAGCGTTTTGAACGCAAAACTGTGATGATTAATAGAAAAACAAAGCTATCTTCTTCTTTTTTACATAATTTAATAAATATAATATGGAAATGGTTAAGATTTTGTATTTTGTTGTTCCAACATACTTAAAAAAAGTAAACTAAATGAGTCAACTGCCATATATCCGCTTCTATGCGGGACTTCCTAATTGCTTAAGCTTATATCATTTTAAATAATAAAACAGTTATTACTAATCTTTTGTATTTTACATTGTTGATTGCTATAATAAATAATTTTTCCATCCCACTTACAAATTGAGTGCTTGCAATTTGATTATTTGAATACCAAACCCGAAATTAAAATTTTAAATGAAACGTGTTTTTCGTTTGACAATTGAGGTTAGTTTTATAACCTCAATTTTCGTCCATGATTTTTCAGTTACAATTTTATAATGTTATTCAAACAATAATTGTTGGAAAAAGTGGTGAGATATAAGTTAACACTTTCTAAATACAGATGAATGTGGTACTAATTTCCTTTAGTGCGCGATTGCGTAAAAAAAAAAACCTGCATAGAGTTTGTTTACACTTTCATTAGATACTTTTGTATCAGACTATACCGAAAACGTACCTTAGTTGTCAGTCAGTAATTTGAACCTTACACTAACTTGTTCCTCGGTGGTCTGGTCGGTTCATGAGGTCCTGGGCTCGATTCCCGAGTCGAGCGAAGGGCTTTTCCTACCATGTGAAATTTCTCAGCAGCTGCCCGGAGTCTGGATTTGTACCTGATTGATAGCAATAGACTATTACCCATGTGGGTTTACTTTATGCACATCTTTGTCGAACCTTTTGTATATCATAATGTTACTAACTTATTATTCTCAATCTTCAGCGCGGCATGGACTGGGCCGAAGCCCTAGAGAAATGGGCGGAACTGACGGGGCCCAAGGAAGGGTTCTACGTGTCGCAGCAAGCGCGCAACAACAAGTACACGGCCGTGCTGTGCGTGTCCGCCATCATGAGCACCAAAAAGGAGAAGATCACTAAGAAGGATATCATGTTCCAAATATACAGGTCAGTTGGGACACCGCCATTACTTGCTTTGATGTAGGCGTAGGCAGCGGTGACGAAACGGCGTTTTTTGAGTAAGTGCTGACTTTCAACCTAATTTCCTGCTGTTAATTTTATCTCTGACAGCAGCAACCTAATAGCAATCCTATTATAACGACGATAAAGATCACTATGATTTTGACAGACTTGTTAGTGGCAATAACCTTATTGAAAGATCACCGTGATTTTGATGCAAAATCAGAGGTGAAATAACCGTGACAGGACTGTACTATTTATCCAAAAATAAAAAAAACCTATTTCCTCAGGTATAATCCGCGGGAGCGAAGCCGCGGGTAAAAGCTGGTGTTTAAACAAGTTATGTTTTCGATTTTGCAGGCCCAACACCGGTCTACAGATGCGACTGGAATCTCTAGCGGAGATAGACAAGAAGTACCGCAAAGTGGAAAGCAGCGAGGCGGAGTCGTGGTGGCGCGCGCAGTACAGCGCCTCGCAGCGCGTGTGCAGCCACGCCTACTGGCGCGCCGTCTGCAGGAACGCGGCCGACTGCGAGGTGCGCCTGCAGCCACGGCCTGGCCACGCCACCACCGGAACATTACTGCCTCACGGGTGCGGCAGTAGAAGTTTTGCTGTCGCAAACTTCGTACGTCTTAGTGCAACACTTTTTTGTCCTTGTAATCCTCAATTGTCTGGGTATTATCAGCCATCTTTTTTTTTGCACTAACACGTAAGTACTTTACGACAGCGAAACATCAACTGGCGAGCGAATGCGCAGTGAGTACGACGTCGTGTCGTGTTTTCACGGTGGCAACGCCGCGCCGTGGTGGTGTGTCCAGGCCGTAACTCTTTACGGAACCGTCTCACTTATCGAGATCATTGAAGTGATTCAAAAGATTGCTTCAGTAACAACGTTTCAACCGAATCATTTGGATCTGAAACATTATTTTGCTCTGTACTCTTTCCGCTAATGAGTTTACTGACCCCTATTCGGGTGTTGAGCTATTTTCATTACACCTTATATTAAAAATCCAAAATATAATGTTTTAAAGAGGTATTAAGACGCTAAACGAATCCGACAGTAACTTGTAGTCCGTCATTGTGATCTTTTATTTGTACTGGACCATACCTGAGAACCTTCTGGTTACGGAGATATTGTTGGTCAAACTTCCAACTTCTTTTACTTGAAATGTTATAACTGAATTTTAAATCCCCTTTACAGCTCCGAATGCGTAGATAACGGGTACTTGATGAGACTTTTTAAACCCTTTATATCTAACAGGCGTAATGTTAAGTTCTACTTTGTGTGCAGGTGGGCCTGCGCGTGCGCACGCACCACGTGCTGTCGGGCTCGGTGCTGGCGGTGTGGGCGCGCGTGGAGCACGTGCTGGCGTCGCGCGCGCACCTCAACAAGATGCAGGTCGTGCGCATCAAGGCCGACGATGGCCTCAAGATCGTCGGTATGTACTACACACAACACGTCTATACTTATATTGAAATGCGAAAGTAACTATGTACTCTCAGATTCTACAAGCCCTCAGCTGGGCTACCTAACTATAACTATATTTTAATCTCTCGGTGAGAGGTCCTTCTGGCCCCACCAAAGCCCGGTGACGCAGAAGTCCCCCGCGGGGCCAACTGCCAAAACGCCATTATCAAAAAATAAAAAAGTAACTGTCTGTCTGTTACCTTCTTACATAGAGATTGCAATATGTTAATCCTTTTTGAAATTCCACCACAGTATCATTTGAGATTTTTTTTATTATTTCTGAGATAAATAATTGATTAAGAAAAATGTTTACATTACTGTTTCATCAGTGTGCAAGCCGTGCACCCGCCCGATGGTATAGCCCATCGACAAAAGTGACAAAATTCCATACAAACTTTTTTCTCATATTTAACCCCCTTAGGGGAAGAATTTTTTAAAATCATTTCGTTATATGAGAAACCCTTGTGAAAATTTTCATGCTTCGAGGTCCAGCTGTTGAAGCTGTACGTTATCTATCAGGGAATTTAAGAAGATAACACAACATCGTCATGTTCCAGGTACGCTGATTCCAAAGAACTGTGTAGAGCCGCTGAAGGAGGCGCTCTCGTCCGACGCGGTGTCAGTCAGCGAGCAGAAGTTCGAGCAGACAGACGCGCTCAAATGAACCGCACCATAGTTCCTCTCTCTCTCTCTTTGTTTTATTACTCTCCGGCGCGACCGCTCGGTCGACAGTCAGCCACTGACTGAGTCGCGGAGCCACGACTGATTAATAGGACACCCTTTGAGTGTTTGACAACTGACGTTCGAATCGGACTGTGTGTCGCGAGGTGCTGGCGAGATATTTATTGTTGATGTAAGTAGTGTGTCGCGCTTATGTAAGGAAGGCCTAAAGATATTGTTTTTTTGTATGTAGTTGTCGCAGATTTAGTCATTGATTACGGCTTCAAATTAGAGGCTTAATGATTGTCTCTAGCAATTAAAAGTCACAAAAGAATAGTTGATATTATGTATCCTATGAATATTCTACTTTAAAATAGTCCTATTCTCAGTTGTGTACTACGAAATAACTTCTGCCATATCACGACACCTTTGCCTCGTAACATAATGTTTATGTTCAAGTATTACATATCGTAAGTCAATTTGTATTGGAACTGAAGATAATAACACACACAGTCCATCTATGATATTATAGGCAAGTTCGCAAACACTGAAAGGGGACGCGTCGGTTTCGAGACGGCGTGATTGTGTAAGGTGGCGTGTCGGTGACGTCACGACTACGGCATGCGTGACGCTACTCCGGAACAGGCCTAGCTGCAAGACATGTGTCATTATTCTGTGAGATATGTCTTACCTTGGGATGTGCTACACCGCTGGTCGCAGTATCAAATTGATGTTGTGATCTGCTCGGTATATTTAGCTTATTCCCTTTATTCTTGCCCCATACTTTGTCTTGTGACGAAATATTTCTAAAGTCAACCTAGCCTATTGGATATTTGTTAATAATGATTAGCATAGAGTAACATGTCACGACAAGTAATTAATGTAGTATGAGTTGCCGAGAATCGAGCTGAATGGTTTGCAATTGGAGAGGCTTATGTCCAGCAGTGGATTATTGCTATAGGCTGGTGATGTTGAAAAGTTGCGCGCACGCACGGCGTATTTGATGACGTCACGACACAAGTTTAGTGAGAATGATCTACATGCACGAGTGCATAAGATTTATTTTAAGTACTTTACGTATTTTTACTTATTCATACTTTACGACCGTGGACCTCAAGCCGTTTGAGCGCTTCATATTTTTTTAATTCTCAATTATTAAACATGACCAAGTCAATATTGCGGTACATTCTTGTATACGAATTAAATGGAATTTAAATTTTTTGTACAAATATCCTAGTGTTTTTTTTTAATTTAATTGTTCGATGTTATAGTTTCTTTTACTTTACTTTTCTTGTCGACTGTCCCAGACAATCCGAGGATGTAACATAGTTTTAATATGAATACTAATTATTGTATGTTTATCGGATGTTAGCATACTATATTTGTATCGAATGCACGTGCAATATTGTATTCTATGTTCCCACCAGTCTTTCTTAATATAAAAATACAAAGCGCAAAAGCGAGGCGCGAAAAAAAAATGTGTTTTGATTGTAGACAGACATGTTTCTTATGGTGATTTTAAATTATAATCGAATTGCTAGTCTGTAATCTAACTAGTCCAATTCGATAGAATATAGAAGTTGCAACATTCACTTTAGTTACATTCCCAAACGCAAATTACAGTGTTCCGTTCGCTTTTCACACTACTTCAGGTACTATGGTTGTCTATACATAAGCTTAATGACCTCATGCAGCCTCTGTATTCTCTCGAACTGGATTTAAGTATTAAATATGTTTCATAAAATCAAATTACTCAAAGATATTCTGTACCTAAAGCTGTTACTTTACTCTCAATTAATTTGTACGGCTTATTTTAATAATGTTCCAATTATAAGTGTCAAAACTAAATGTTCTAAGTGTTAAAATACCTTAGAATCACTAGGACAGTATTAAAGTCGAGGCACTCTTCTATGATCCGTTCTCTGCAAGATTGACAAAAATTGTGACGGTAAATAACAATGGACTGGAAAGTGTTTTCGATTTCAACGTTCTCCTAGTAGACTATATATAAGTGGATATTAATATAATCGACACGTGAATTTAATATGTAGTTGCTACGACGCAACCATAGGTTTGTATAAAGGGTAATATCGGGACGTCTAATGGCCAAAATGGTTCCATAGTGTCACTAAATCTCGTCTACATTTCTTAAATGTGTAAAAATTAAAGACAAAAAATAAATGTGTATATAATTTAGTTTTGGTTTTATTTTACTTTTCTTCATAAGTTTTAAACACAAAACCTTCCTTTTGGAATTCGCCGCAGTTGGATAAAAATGGCAAAGTATAGAACTTAAAGCTCCGGCCACACAGGTGAATCCCGCGCGGGACGAGCTCCCTGAGAGTATATAATTATGTTCTGTGGGGACGAGCGCAGAATATACATACACTAAACGGGACAAGGCACCCGACTGTGCGCCGATTATTTTAATGATTAGGAAGCTCCCTAAGAGTATATATGTTCTGTGTTACGAAGCAGAGTATATATGTTCTGAGTTAGGAAGTCAGCGAAAAAATGTACTCTGTGGTCATGCGTCTGTTCGCGCTATTTTAAACACCTCCGTACAAGTTAGTTTTCGTAGTCGGGTCGGCGGCCAAACAGGCGAAACCCGCGTGGGATGCGAGATGAAATTAAGGCGATTATCACACTGCACCACCGCACTCCGTCGCGTAGTGTGGGGCGGCCATAGCAAACACAGATTCGATAAACTGATACGATGTTAAGTGATGTGCAGTGTGATAATCGCCTTAATTACATCCCGCATCCCGCGCGGGATTCGCCTCAGTTTGGCTAGAGCTTAAAATTGGCATTTACCTGTGAAAGTGGGCTTAGCAAGGCCTGGAACTAATATCAAACTGAAAGCATTTATTTCAAATAAACCAATTACAGGCACTTTTTAACCGACTTCACAAAAAGGAGGAGGTTCTCAATTCGTCTGTATGTTTTTTTTTTTTTTTTTTATGTGTGTTAGCTCATAACTTTTTTCTGGGTGAACCGATTTGGATGATTCTTTTTTTATTTGATAGGTGGTGCTTCACATGTGGTCCCATTTAAATTTGATCAAGGTCTGACCAGTAGTTTTTGAGTTATCCTTAATACTGCAGATTTTTTCCACTTAGTTTATATGGATGATGTGTTAATAATTTCCTGTCACTGTTATTTACACACCAAGTAGTGGTATACGAATTTGTGTGGGGTAGGTACCGCAACTAAAAAGTGAAAAATAAAAACGTTTTTTACAAAAAAACAACCGACTTCCAAAAAAAACACTATAAGACGTGAAAAATAACTTATAACGTTGGCAATAAAACGCGCGAACTCATAATAAAACTTTAATGAAACTCGCTACACATACAACGTTAGAAGATTTCGAAAAGCGTAATAATTAGGGCCGCGGGCGCACACAAAGCGGCACGGGTGACGCGCGCAAAGCATATTCTTCGACTGACGGGCCTGCGCGCGCGCGGATGGCGGGACATCGGACGGCGGGGTAAGAGGGGTACCAGGGACGTACTCGTTACAGGGCCGCACTTAGGGCACGTTATACTCTCCCCCTTTTGATCAAGAGGCGGAGACTCATTGATCAAACTCCTATTACTGAAGCGAACCTATGATTGGACTTTCCGAGGGCGACCTCTGCGGCGCTTCGGAACAATAGGCTCCGGACACTCCCCACCTCTATCATGGTATCTACGTAGATCCGATATGTGGTACTTACCCACAACTTCACCAGTCTTCTGCGAGGTAAGAACATATGTAGTAGGACTCACCTTCTTGGAGACTACATACGGACCATCCTGTTTCGGAATAAACTTTGAAGTGACGCCTTTGGAAGCATTACTTAAGACATGCGTCTTCATCAGCACGAGATCACCTTCTTCGAAAAGATCCGAAGCACGACGGGCAGAATCAGCTTGTTGCTTACGAAGATCCTGCTGATGCTCGATATTTTCTTTGGCTTGAGAAAGAGAATCAACAAGCTTCAAAAGGTACGGGGTGATCTGAGGGACCAAATTCTCAGATTCGATGACTGCCCGTAAATCAGCCTGAACAGAGAGGGGAGAACGAAGCTCGCGACCAAATGTCAAGTAAGCTGGAGTGGAACCGGTGGAAATGGTAAATGAGCTGTTTAGAGCAAATCGGACGAACGGTAAAACCTCAGGCCATTGCCTATGGTTGCCCTCGACAAGAATAGCGAGGTGAGCCTTTAAGTCCCGATTCCTTCTCTCTACCGGGTTGGCCTCGGGATGATACAGGGGTATCAGATTCTGTTTCACACCTAAGACATACAGCGCCTTCTGCATTACATCAGCTACGAATTGAACTCCGTTGTCTGAGATCATACGCCTGGGGAGTCCATACCTCATAAAAATCTCACCCACTAAGGTTCTCGCACAGATCTCGGCTGTTGCTTCGGTAAGGGCAAAAAGTTCAACCCACTTACTAGCGGTGTCCTCTACTATTAAAACCCACCTTTCGCCTTGAGGCCCTTTGGGTAACGGTCCGAAGAGGTCAACAGCAATGATCTCAAATCTCTGAGCGGGTACAGGAGTCTGAAGTAAGCCAGGCGGTTTCAGGTTTGAGGACTTGTACCGCTGACACTCCGTACAGGTTTTCAGGTAGTCGTTGATATACTTCCTCATGCCTGGGAAGTAAAACTGCTGAGATATGCGATGAAGAGTTTTCTGGATACCCCCATGAGCGGCGGTCGGCGAATCGTGACACTCGTTCATGACTTTTTTTCGCAGGCTCTCCGGCACGACCAGCTGAGGCTCTTCAGCATCAGAATCCTCTACATACCTGTACAATACTCCCTGATTGATAAGGTACCCTCTATCCGACCAACGATGCACTGACAATTCATCAGAACTTTCCAAGTCAGTGAGAATCTTAGCTACTTCTGGATCGGACAATTGAGCTTCACGGGTAGATGTGGCGTCCCATCGTGGAATGTCTACGGTAACCGGACAGACACCACATTCCGATGTGGTATTTATAACTGGGCGGCTGAGTGTGTCGGCTACCACATTAGCCTTCCCAGGAGTGTATTCGATCTGTAAATCAAAAGACTGCAACTTCAATGCCCAACGAACAAGCCTACCTGTAGGCGATTTAAGCGTGAACAGCCACTTCAGGGGTTGATGGTCACTCCTGACATACACCGGATGACCATCAATGTAGCCACGGAATCTTTCCACTGCCCAGACAACGGCCAACGCCTCCCTCTCTGTGGTGGAGTAGTTCCGTTCTGCTGGCGTGAGGAGACGACTAGCGTACTCGATGGGTTGTTCGTCTTGTGGTGACTCCCCCTGGAGTAAGGCTGCACCTAAAGCGAAATCACTGGCGTCCGTTCTAACGATGAAAGGTCTTAAGTAGTCTGGCTGGGTCAGAATGGGGGGTGAAGCTAAAAGAGACTTAAGCTGTATAAAAGCGCTAGCTTGATCCTTACCCCATTTCCAGGTCTGTGACTTCTTGGTTAGACGTGTAAGTGGTTCAGCCACCTTGGCGAACTCGGGGATAAACTTGCGGAACCACGAGCAAGTTTGGAGGAAGGTGCGAAGTTGCTGGAGAGTTGTCGGTTCCTTCATCTCTAAAACAGCACCTACCTTCTCTTCGTCTGGAGATATACCATCCCGAGATATCACGTGGCCAAGGTATTTGAGCCGGTCTCGGGCAAACACACACTTCTCTCTGTTTGCTCGAAGCTTGAACATACGGAGACGCTCGAATACCGCACGCAAATCTGCTATATGGGACTCCAGGTCCTCCGAAATAACTAGAAGGTCATCCAGATAACCTAAAATAGTCTTACCACCGAGTGTAGACCCTGATCTGAAACGGTCTATGAGCCTCTGAAACGTCGCAGGCGAATTCTTAAGGCCGAACGGCATACGTTTGAAGCGGTAGGCACCAAAGGGCGTGACGAACGCAGTTTTGTCGCGATCAGCGGTACCCACCTGCCAGTAACCACTGCGAAGGTCCAGAGAACTCATTACACAGCCCTTCTTGGTCGATTGTAAGAGCTCGTCAATACGCGGCATGGGATACGCATCCGTCTTAGTGACCGCGTTCAACTTTCGGTAGTCGACACAAAACCTATACGTACCATTACGTTTCGGTACCAAGACGCACGGCGCTGCCCAGGCGGATTCACACTCCTCGATCACGTCCTCCGCTAACATCTTGTCTAACTCGGCGCGCATGATTTCCTTCTTGGCAGGCGTAACGCGATACGGGGGCAAGGCAATAGGCGGATGGTCGCCGGTATCTATATGGTGTTCCGCAAATGGTGTAGGCTCTCCGACTATATCGAAAATATTGGAGTACTCACATAGAAGATTCCCCAACGTCGACCTCTCCGACTCTGATAACATAGCGCCCTCCTCCGTCCTCAGTACGTTCACGGAAGCACACTGGATGGGTTCGCGTTCGGATTCCCATGATAATGTGTGAAGTGTCCGAGGCCGATCCATTGTACGCCAAGTCCAGTTGGAAAAATCGATAACCATCTTAGCTTTAGCAATAAAGTCCATGCCCAATAGAGTATCATTGTTGACAGCCTCAGGTAAAATAATGAATTCAATAGGCATCGACAATGAAGCAAGTTGAACATTAACTATCGTCAGTAGCACATCACTATTCCTAACAATACCATCCGCAAGCTTCAACGAAATCGTTTCGGCGCGAAAGTTTGAACCAATACGTTTCAGTAAGGAATAAAGTGAAAAACTCGCAATACTACGACGCGCGGCAGTATCCAACAACGCGGTACCCTGATATCCCTCCACACAAACACGCACGATAGGCCGACCATACTTATTATTATCGTCAACAACATCCGAACATAACTTCGTACTATCTATATACACAGAAGAAAACACATTTTCTATCTTAACATTCGAGTTACTATCTCCGGCACTATTTTGTTTACCTTTAGGACAATTAACTCTAATGTGACCTTTTTCACCACAATTATAACAAGATGTGCCAGAGTTAGTAGAAAGAGTGCGTTTACTTAGCTTATCACAGGAGTCCCGTACGTGTCCTTTCGTCTTACAATACACGCAGAACAACTTCTTATCACTGTTATCACTTTTGCTCACACACTGATCACTACGCGGCGAATGCGCTCGTTCACGAGCGGACTGCGCGGCAGGTCCGAGGCGCGAACCGGCGGCGACGGCGTCGAACTCGATCCCGGAGCGACGTGTTGCTGCGCGCTCTCGCTGAGCGCGCCGGCAGATCTCGTAGGTAAATACGACGACGAAGACGCGGAGTTCTCCGACAACGATTCTTCTATGCTGCGAGATTTCTCTATCAGCGATTCAATATCACTCACAGCGTCTCTTGGTAACCGCTTCCTGATTCTCTTGTGAAGTAGACCATAAATCATATCCAGTCTCGCTTCCTCTGGTAATTGATAAGGTAGTTTTGCCAACAGAGATCGTACTCTTACGATAAAAACGTCGGCGCGTTCCAACCCTTGTTCAACAGCAAAAATATCTCTGTACAGTTTGTACGGTGGCCGTGGTATGCCATACATCGAACGCAGGCGCTTGACAGCCTCTGGCCATGACGTAACTTCATGACGGATGCCACGCCACCAAACTGCTGCTTGCCCTTGAAGTAACATGGGGAGTCCCCGAAGTGCCATCTCATTGCTGACCGAAGCGCAATCCATAAACATCTCGACGGCGTCTATGAATGCCTCGACCGTCTCCGGATACTCCGACGAACCATCGAAGCGCGAGGTGCATTTGACGAGATTCCCAGAATACGATGACGGTGACGGTGTGGCGCCGGAGTCCACCCTGGGCGGCGTCCCTGAGTGCGATGTCAGAAGAGATTCGACGAGCTTCCGGTTCGCCTCGGCCTGCGCCGAAGAGAAGGCGGCCAGGAGCGACGCTAACTGAGTTTCAGACATAAGCACCGGAGCTGCAGGTGTCCCCGTCACAGTCACAGGTTCATCTTCCGAACTGGAGTCGTTATTACGAACTTTACGCGGCGGCATTGTGTTCACTAAAAGTCCAGTGCACTATCGAATGATCTAGAACATCGGCCCCACGTTGGGCGCCAGTATAACGTTGGCAATAAAACGCGCGAACTCATAATAAAACTTTAATGAAACTCGCTACACATACAACGTTAGAAGATTTCGAAAAGCGTAATAATTAGGGCCGCGGGCGCACACAAAGCGGCACGGGTGACGCGCGCAAAGCATATTCTTCGACTGACGGGCCTGCGCGCGCGCGGATGGCGGGACATCGGACGGCGGGGTAAGAGGGGTACCAGGGACGTACTCGTTACAGGGCCGCACTTAGGGCACGTTATAAACTTTAATTTCGGAAGTCGGTGGCCAAACACGAAAATACAAAACCAAAGGCACCGACTTCCGAAATGAAAGTTATTTTTCACGTCTTTTAGTGTTTTTTTTTTGGAAGTCGGTTGTTTTTTTGAATTGTCAAGCGGTCGGTCAGTCAGAAATATGAAGCTAGTTGCCCATTCCAAAGCGTAGTAGGTACCTATGGAGAAGAACGGGCAAGAAACTTCACGGACACTCCTATAAAAATCAAAATATTGTTACAAAAAAAAAATGGTTAGGTCATGCAGAATGACGTGCACGTTAAAAATGTCCGTAAAAAAATATAAAAACAAAAAAAAAGTAAACAATTCTGAAATTAAAATATGAAACTTAACTGCAGCTGTATGTACCATACCTATATATATTTAGAATCGTAGTCGATCGTAGTATATAATACTAAATCTATGGTATGTACAGAGACAGCCAGGGTGTACTGCATCCGCAACTTGATCATTAAGCGTCATCATGGAATTACTCAACAAGGAGCACCGTACATGTTTGGTTACAACCAAGAATCATAAAGTGTATTTTCTTTCTATTTTGAATTTCATATTACCGTATTTAAAAAGCAAATAACTAACTACCTAAATAAATAACTTACCTAATGAGATGTCTATGTCTCAGCCGTATCCTCTATTACGCCGTATTACAAATTGGCGCACCCTATTGAAAAACGGCGCCGTTTTGTAATGTTTTTCGCGTTTGGAAAGGAGGAGCCCCGCCGAGCGGGGCACCTACTTCTGGGTGTATTAAAGAAAGATTATCTTCTAACCTAACCTGTCCAAGTCGGGGTGCCCCGAAGTGCTCATATAATGTGGCGCGCTTTATTTCAGCCGAATTGAAATCCGGTTCAACGTAAGCTAGCCACATTACAAAACGGCGCCGCTTTTCAAGCCGCTTTGACGAACGCGAAGTGCTCATACCTACAATGTGGCAGCCCCGGATCTAGATTTTTTTGAGACGGGGCAAAATCTGCAGTTGGCCGCCCTCCGCCCCGCTAATCCTTTATCCTTTTACAAGAAGACTTATTTATTTAAATTACATGGACATTGAACAATTATTTTAAATAGAATAGGACAGGATATTTGAAATACTTAGATCGTGAGATTATAGCATACTAGCTTCTGTCCGCGACTTCGTCCGCGTGAAATTTCGGCCCGACGGAAGGATTTGTTCCCTAAACTTTTGGCTACAGAGGTGATAGAGGCGCTCATCAACCTCTGTTTCGCCGTGGCATAGATCTGTTGCAAGAGATAGAAAGCTAACCTTTTTATATCGGCAAATAAAAGTGGAGCATGTGCTTATAAACGGAGAGTTCCTGGCAGAATTCAACTGCTTCGCCCGCAACCCACTCACATCGTTTGACGACCCATAGGTCGCTAATCACGTAGTGATTTCCTCAGTGCGCCACCCGCGCTTATTGCAGTGTTGCGTTGCGCTGGGTGGTGCACTTGTCTGCCACGTTTAAATTTGTCGCCCCCGGAAGTTGGCGGCCGGGGCGTGGGCCCCGGCTAGCCCCCCCTTAGATCCTGATCCCCTGAGGCTGCAAGGCGGCGTACTTTATTTCAGCCGAATTGAAATCTGGCTCAACGTGAGGTAGCTGCATTACAAAACGCCGACGTTTTTCAATCGGGCCCGCCAATTTGTAATACGGCGTGTTTATACGATACGGCAACGACATCTACACCACAGAACATAATATACCCTAACGGGATCTACACCATCGTGAATTGCACCGGTGGTCTTGAGCCAAGATCGGGCTATGGCAGTTAGGTATATTTCGGTAGGTATTTCCAACAAAAAAAAAACATATTTCAATAGGTAAAAGTACGCTGTGATTCATTTTTACTGCACACGCACGCAAAAATTCGTAGATGTAGTCTTCTTTTCACAGTTATTTTCCCTCTGATTTTACATCACAGTGATTTGCAATGATGTAGCTATAACTGTGCTAAATGGTGAAAGGACCGTAGCGCACAAGAACGATTTATTTTAATAATTAATGGATATTAAGACTATTATTTTATGTTTCCCGCCCAAAGCTACGTTTTGTTTCTACGTTTTCATTTTAACTAACATTTCAGACGATGACATGTTAGTAGCGTTTTGTTGTCATATCACGCTTGACTGTGCTCTTGACATTTTCAATTATTTCAATACTGTGAAATGTCAATTTTGTCATTTGGAAGAAAAATGGTCGGTTTGCTCAAGTCTGTTGTTTTCTTTTAGAATTTGACTAAAAAATTATTAGTTGTGTCTCAAGATGACTGAAAAAGAAATTTCTGTAGAAGAACTCGAAGAAACGGTGAGTCATCAGTTTTATTTATTGATATTAGTTGCTAATAAAGTACAGTTAATCGTGGATAGAAATATAGGTCACAGAGCCGCATCTTCACTCTAAATAATAAACTGCTGCAATATACAGCTGGATGGCTGAATGAAGCACGTATCCTTTTCCCAAATAGCACCATAACCTGACGTCATGACTCACGATATTATAAAAAAAAACCGATACCAGTAGGTTGGGATGTAAACACTTTGTTTACACATCCTCATTCGAATTCTTCAAATATTTACATTAGTTTGTACGCTGAAGCTTTAACTGCTTTGTATTTCAAATGGAATATTATCATGCAGTTCTGGTAAAGGTTTCTGCCATTTGTGTTCATTCAGAAAATCATATTTTTTAGATCATTTTGTGTTCTTTATTTGTATCTTCTGATGTGACATGTGCTGCTCATTATTACATCACATAATGCAGCTGTCTTGTTCAACACGCACACACACACACACTCATGCACACATATACTCTTAATGCAATGGTGTCACTTTACTCACTTTCATTCAATGATCCACTCTTACACAATAGAAAATAATTATATCCAGTTAAATTTCAAAGCCTATTAAAATATCAATGTATTATAATATAACGGTATGTGTTTTAGTTATTACAAGCTCTATGCCCAACGGGATTTCCTATTGGCAAAAATTACAAACATTCATCCCCTATTTCACCCCTTTAGACGGTGAATTTATAAAAATCTTTCCTAACTGCTCAGCGTAATTATTATTTATAGAATTCTTGTGCAAAATTTCATGGTTCTAGACACAGTAGCTGTGCATTGTCGGTCAGTGAGTGTTTGAATAAAAAAAAACATTATGTTGATTGGTCTATGTTCTACATTCTTATTTAAATCATTTAGGGTCCCATATTTGGTAGGCGGTCAGCCTTGACAGTTTTCTATCTTTGGAGTGCTCATTGCATTATATTTAAATTTAACCTTCTTAAATCTGGGGCAGTGATTCCTTATAAATTTAAAAATAGGTATGTAAATGGTAATAGTTTTGTCATCTTCATAATCAGCCAATATGGTTCCCACTTCTGCGGCACAGGCCTCCTCTCGGTGAGAGGGAGTGGGCCGTAATACACCACGCGGGGCCAGTGCGGGTTGGTAGATGTCACCAGTCTTAAAATTTTTGGTTCTAGGTCACGCCAGTTTCCTCACGATGTTTTCCTTTACTGTTTTGAGAGCAGTGGTGATGAAATAATTTACACAAAGTAAAGCGCCTGTCTGGGTTCGAATCTACAACTCGTAAGTTGCGGCCATTACCACTGTGCCACCACTGCTCGTGCTTTGTCATCTTCTTCTTCTTTTGGGGGTCTTGGTTTCCGCACTTAGTCCTTCAAGTGGACCATTGTGTGTGAGTGCTTTGTCATCTATTCTATGACTAAATGTGTATGCTCTAATTTATCTCATAAAATTTTAAAACATATTATGTGGTGTGTGTGTGTTAGGTGAAGCGGACAGATGAGCAGTTGGACCTGATGGAGTGGAAGATGGACAATGTGGAGAAGGAGCTGGTGGCGCCCATCAACACTCAGGACATGTGCATCATGCATCTGCTCAAGTCTGTTTCTGAGGTGAGAGTGGAACTTTACAGTAACTTTGTGATCTACTGGGATTTTCATTTTTTACAAACTTTATGTATAAGGTCGAGTGGGGAATTAATAATTTATATTAAAGTATTTTAAAATTAGGATAATTTTCTAAAAAGTCAATTTATTTAAAAACTAGCAAGTATTTTACTCTGAATTATACCATCAAGGAGATTTAAAATAAATACACATTTAAAAATATGATCATTTTATATTTTAAATGCTACTTAATATTAGAAATTAATTATGTTTAATCTCGCCTTTTCCGCCTTTTTAAGTACCTCCCTTTTGTAATATTTTTAAATTACCTACTTTTAATACTTTTGCTGTAATTATACACAAAGTAATTTAGTGGAAAAGTAGGACAGCGGCACAAGATTTAGTTTGGGCTTTTGCAAGTAAAATTAGCATAATAACGCCAAGTTTACTAACGTATGAAGTGAAGTATATGGCAAACAACATCTGAGGTAAATAATTAAGCATCTACATATTCCAAAGAGCGGGAAAATCGTGAATATGACTCATGTGTAGTTGTAAATATTATGATACTTCTAAAAACAAAAATGGTCAGAAGGACAACATTGAATAACAAACGCAATTTTGTCACTGCTGGGTCGCTTAGCAAGTAATTAATGGCATCCGGCTAAAAGTATCTTTGCGTTTTATGACGCGAATAGCAAAGAATTTAGTACATTCAAAAGTAAAATACCTACTTCAAATGCAAATATTAATTGCTGTTAATTTGATGCATAAAAAGCCCATTAAGTCATGGGTAAATGAAATGGGACACAGTTCCAAAACGCTTTAAACATAAGCCTTGTTCGGTTTCTAAGCTGAACTTGTTATCTGAATAGTGATACTGTGGTCTTGTCCATTATGTCCCTAATATAAATTCCTATGACGTGGAATTACTATCAATGGGTTAGTCACTTCTCTATGACTCCTCAAATAGTGTGACCAATTTGGTACTTACTTGCGCATGTTCCGAGTTGAGGTTGCTTTGACACATTAAGATATAACGCGTAATTAATATTTTACTAACACAATAGGCTATTTATATCAAGCAGTGCAGGAAAATGACAGCAGCTCTAATATTTTAACGAATATATTGTATAAGCTTAACATAGTAGTAAAATGAATTGGGGGACTGTTTAAGGCCCAGAACATGATCAAGATAAAAAAACTACTTATTAAATCTTCTATATATAATTTGGAACAGTGAACTGAAAAAATGCAGAGGCAGCAATGCGGCCTTATTAATGATGGGTATACACCTCGCCCAAGTTGGTCCACACCGTTAGCTTTAGCTGAGCATAAGCTTGGTCTAACAAAAACAATATAACATCACGCCTAACCTTTTGGGCAAACAGGCGTTGTGTTATGTTACCTCGGCTAAAGTATTTGTTAATAAAAAAATACCTATTGGCTTATTTGTCGAAGAGCATTTACTATCCTTTTCCTGTACTGTTGAAATTTACGTTGAAGTATTATCTACATAGTTATGCATACGCCCACTAACTAAATACAGCGCCGCGCCGGTCAACCCAATATGTAGAAGAAAATATGTATGTATAAATATAATATTTATTTTTCAGCCAATGCGTTAGTGTCGTAACAGGTCAGATTACTGATTATACAGTCATGTTGCTTATGGCTTGTTGTTTTTCTATTATCATAGTAGGTAATTTTTATTAATTACAGGTACAATTAAGATTTGTACTAAGTTTTTACAATAGGTAATGTTGCACTGAGTCAGCTTTTATTTAAATATTGTTTTTTAAATTCTATTGAGGTGGAAAAAATTACATCTTTACGTAATTTTGCACAAAAACACAACACTACCATTATTAGGAAAGTGAATTGTCATGGAAAAGCCCAGTAATAAAAAAACCTTACTTATTTCATCTCAAACTTACAATGTAATTTCGAACACCAACCATGAGATCTTTTCGTATCGATGCAACGGTTAATCTACTTATATTTAATGTTTGGGCTCAGTAGATGGCCACGTTTGTATTGCGGAGTCAGAGGCGTTGTTCAGATCGTCAAGAGTGCAGGTGAACTGACATTTGAGACATTCTAGTAGATGGGACGTAGTCTGATCAGGAGTACTGGGTGTTGGATGAATCGACAATACCCCATTTCGCCAGATTATGTTTGCAGCGGCCTATTTGGGTAAAAACGTACAAAACAAACAAATATATATGTACATATTTTTGCAGTGTTATTAATTATTTCTATATCCATTTTCCCCCCAGTTCACGCAGTGCAACAATAATCAAAAAATAAAATATAATAAAAGTAAAAAAGTTTTCCACCTTTGTCTATGAAAACCGACAAGCCACAAGATCATGCTTATCGATATATAGCTCTCAGCTAGGCTTGGCTGTGGTACGAAGTCGAAGCCTGCTCCAAAGCCTCTGAAGTCGGGGCCGCTTTACGGCTTAACTAGGCGTTGCGGACTTCCAGTGTCGCGACTTCGATATGCGTCAGATTAGATGAGGCGGCTCGTTACTGGTAATGGGAGAATTCTTGGTGAATAAAGGCCGTGGTATGCTTGACGATGTGATACAAATTATTATCGCACCACAAAAATTACCTGCAACCTTGGTCTGGTTTCTCGCCATCGGATGAGAGATTTGGTCGAGGGATTCAAAGATCGCTATGAATTCTAGGCATGAGGAAGATATTTTCTTGCTTTTGAAATACATTTTTGCACATAGTAAAATATAATAATAATTATATTCTTTATTATTTGAAGAATAGAATTCACCTTGGCAGTAACAAGCCGTCTCGTGTAATTGTAACAAAATAGATGATATTCATGTTTACGTTGTTTACTGTCCAGCTTCCGTTCTCTATATTATGTTCATTTTCTCTCTCCTATTCGTTACTTCTTGTTCACGAACCCATCAGGATACTTCAAGATATGGGACACCATATTCATGCCATTAGTTGTTTTCTTTCCATCTTGTGCGTACTATTGACACAGACAAAAATCTTGGTTTCAAGATGTCACACAACTAAACTCTTCAAAAATATGATAAGAGGGATACCTATTTTTTAATCTGAAATCTAAATATTGTTACATAGTTTTTGACTGTGTCAATTTTATAAAATAGTAAGTCAACTCCGACTAACAATATACACAATTAAGTACTGCTGAAACTTTGCAAAATAATGCAAAAAAGGACTTCAAATGTGTAAACGTGTGAACTTCTTCAAAAGCCAGGCCTTTCGCTTGCGTTAGCCGGAGCTGACCTACTCATCACGATCGCCCCATAACACTAGGCTGTATACACAGGTGCGCTCGGACTACCAGCAGCTACGGCGCGAGCTGGTGGAAGTGCAGGCGCTGCAGCGCGAGCTGTCCTCGAGGCTCCGCACGCAACTGCGGCTTGTGCACGGCAAGTTCGCGAGACTTCGACAGCGCCTCGTCGCGGCCACCCCGCCCCGCTGAACCACCCCCACCCCTCTCATGTCTAACAAATCCTAAGTGACATTACACCCTGTATCCTGGGCTGGACTTAGAATTTTTTGTGGAGCCTTAACCGCTCTAGCGTCAGACCCCCCGAGTGTGACCGAAAATATTTTCCGGTCTAACGTCAAACCCCCGAGCGTGACCGAAAATATTTTCCGGTCTAACGTCAGACCCCCCGATCGTGACCGATTCGGTTTGCTGCGTTCAAATCGATTTAAATACCACTGGCACACTGTACTGTTGCAAAAAAATTCCGCCGGGTGGCGCCCTATTAGTTTCCGCGTACAATATTATGCTATAATCTGTGGCGACCATAAATATTTTTTGCAAAATAAAAGTTTTAAGTCAGCGCTCCGCCATTTTGGATGACGAACGATGCGCGCTCCGTACATATTATGTGTTGATGGCGTAGTTAATAACCCAATGTATTAGTGTTATATATCATAAAAATCCTCATTAATCAAGGTTTACGAATATCTATATGTGTCATAGGTTTTGAATCAGTTTTTATGTGTTAAACTCGTTGTGAAAAATTGAGGCCGTAGCGACACGCTACGCGCCGGCATTTTCGTGTTAAATTACGTGTGTTTTACTAAATAATTTACTAAAGTAATGCTTGTAATATGGACATAAGTTAATTATTAGTATTTTAAAACGCTCAGAACGTTTTAATACTATGAAGATAGTTCAAGATCACGAATAATCTAATTCGTTCCGCAGTACAATTTGTAATCAGCAACAGTTGAGGCGTTGACGTTTTAACACGTTCACGAATTTAACAGATAAGGGTTCAGACGAATGTTTAACCGCGCATACGCTTCGTTGTTTTTCCAATTCTTTTGGTATGCCGGTACTGAATTGTTGTAAAGTATATATAATTATTGCATACAAATGATTGCCTATCATTTCAAATATAATTACACAAAAATCATGTAAAATAAATTAAATCCTATTTATAAACACACGTTTCGCAGAACCCTTATGGGGGCATGAAATTGTTGCGGGAATGGGGTGTTTGTTTTAGTGTATTTTGCTACTCTGAGCAAACCAAGTACGGACATATGGGTATCAAAAAAAAGCTTAGATAGTCTAGTTTAATAATTAATAGGTTTTATTGACACAAACTACAAACTAATGTACAAAATTTCAGTAAGAACAAATATTTTACGGAAATTCAACACATATTTTTAGTTTTTTTTTTTTTTACAGTTCTTTCGACTATGAAGTTGTATGGTAGTTTTAACACTTGTTGATTCTGTATGGTTTCAGCTACACACACGATTTTTTATTAGGGTATAAGTTCGGTAGTTTTCAAGTTATTACACTTTATGTTAGAAATGACCGGTGCGCGGTGCCGTGGCCGGGCGACTATAGTGACCTCGTCGTATGGCACTCCTGCAGGCGTTTGACGTTTGCGTATGACACTCCTGCAGGCGTTTGACGTTTACGTTTGAGCGGTTATTTCAATTATACAAAAAAGTTGAATAAAATAAGTTGAGTTAAATAAAAGTTGATATCCAATAAGGTGGATTTAAGAAACTATTGAGGTTTCTTGAACTTTCGAGAAGAAATTAAGACTTCTGATTACTTCGAATGGATCTAATGATTCGAGTTGAAGTTTATTTATGATAGAACTTTATAAAAATATACTAGTGTGTCAGTGACATTTTCTATGTAATATTTTTGCTTTTTCGATGTTGAGTTTCTTGTTTGTACGCGATATTTTATAACAGTTTAACCGCTGTGTTTCGATGTCCATTTTTATTCAAATATTATGAATAAGTTATCCGGGCCTAATTAATCGACTTCTATGTGCAATTTTATATTTAAAAATTGTTATAATTAGCCAAAATGTTTAAAAATATATTCTAAATCATAAATCTTTAGGTAGAATTATAGAAAACTGCAATAATTAGTGAGAACAAAAAATAAATAAATAATACCTAAATTCATAGAAAAAATCCTAAAAACTATAACGAAGACATGAGAGGTTCTACCTATCTTAAAGTAATTAGTATGATTAGTGCCCTATACTAAAGTATGAGATTATCTTTACTATGTGCCAATATTACTTAGATATGTAACAGTAAGCACGACGGCACTTAGCTCTTCTTGATCTCACGCCGAGGTTGTGGCGAGGAACATTCAAAACTAAAGTTTTTCATACAAAACTAGTCTTGCAGAGTCTTTAATTAACTATACTTGCTTAGCGGGGTACGTACTTTCGTAACTGTTTGTTTTGCATGTGACAAAGATTAAAAAGAACTTAACGAAACTATGACTTAAAACGTTTACTAGTAAACTCTTTTTATTTGTTTACAAAGATAAGTAGTAGTCTGATCAGAGGACATCTAGAAATATTTATGATGATAACAAGTAAAATGCCAGATCTCATTTAATTGTAGCCCAGAAAAATATAATGTTTTATAAGGACTAGGGTCATGAATAAGGATTCAAAAGTTCGTTCTCTGCTTAATAAACATCTTAATAATATTGATGCTTTGATTCAATATTCAAGCATCTTATGACTTTTGCATGGAAGACAGAACCTCGCCGCACCTTGCCTCACTAGTCCTTAACTGTTTAGTTCTGTTAGAGACCCATTAGGTGTGTTTGTATGTAGTAAGTCGGTGCTAAACGGATACGGAAGGCCGTACGGTGTTGTGGGACGAAAGGAGGTAGGATCCAGCGGTGTAGTTGGTGTGACCTAGGCCTCGACGGAGAATTATCTTAAAAGAGGGATATTTGGATGCACTTCTGCGTAATTTTGAAAAAAGTTATTCCATGATTCTTGTAGCTATGTGTTTAAACGATTATTCAGAAAAAAATGTTGCACAAATTCTGCAAATAATATCGAAAATACTTTACATAAAAAAATATGAGTTTAAAAAAATATCCCTTTAATTAAGTGGAGGCACTTATGTCATGAATACGCGTATGTCTAATCGGTATGTATAGTCCTGTGAGAAAGTTTAGGAATGGTTGGTCCAGGCACTACCATAGAAAGCAATTTGACCTTAGAATCAAATTACAAGGTCAATTCGTAGGAGCAGCTGGAACGAATTTAAAAATCGAGTGCTAAACGAATAATGATAATAAAATGTAGTTGAATTATTAGTAAATTTTTTATTTATTAATGTTTAGTTTTTTGTTTTTTTAAATGGTTTTGCATTGGTGTGTGGAATGATCATGAATGGCTTATATTCTTATGCATTTGGCTAGAGACGGCATATAAAGATAAAACTACTAACCGTAAATAGTATAGAAAATTATCATTTGTGCATACTGACCACTTTGACCTTACTTCCCCCTGAAAAAAACACGAAATAAGAAATAGTTATTTTATGATCAGATATCTCCATGTCCTATAGTCTACCGTAACGTCTTCCAATCTATCGTCATTCTTCGGAATGGTTGGCAGATCGAGTTGCCACGTCCAGAAGATTAGAAGATGAGTACTAGATAGCTTGTATACGTATTTGAATTTTTCATTTTAATGTCGTTTTGTAACTTATAATTTTGTATTTAGATGGATGTCATCATACGCCATTTATTAATTTATTTTGTATTTTTCATATTTTATTTTTCATACAAATTTACATTTTAGTAGTTTTTTTGGGAACACCCAAATACTCCGAAATATTTTATTCCGAATTTCGATGTTTCGATTTTCATAAGTACGAATTTCATAATACCTAAGAATTATAATGTCTACTATTAAAAATCACGAAATTTATTTTACCGAAAGTCGAAAATGCGATTTGTTTGTTTTCCGATTTTCATACGTTCGAAGAATCAAATGCTCGATGGGTTCTCGGTCCGAAAAACGACATTCCGATTTTCAATACTTCGAATAAACTGCTAAAATTGTTAAACGGTTTAAATTAAATTATTAAATTCAATTAGTGTACTATTCAGAAATTCAAAATCTGTAACGTTTAATGTAATTTAAAAACGTCTACTTTGTTATTAATATTTGTGTATTCTTTTTTTATTTGTTTTCTGCTTCTACTTATATATACCTGCGTCGGGTACAAGCGACTGTTATTGAATCCTTTGGGTTAGGTTAGAACAGTGACCATTAACGCGCGAAGGCGAGCGAGCGCAGCGAGGGTTCCCCTCCCCCCCTCTATTGTTGGTGAATCATTTGGGTTAAGTTAGATTACAGTTTTACAAGGCGTTTTTAATTCGGAATTCTAATTAACCGGTACTTTAATAATCGGAATTCGTATTTTTGATATTTCGAATTATCATTAAGTCGGACTTTTTGTTATTCGATCTATTGAAACTCGGTATTTTGAGAATAGTAAATATAAAAGTTAGGAATATTGAAATTTCGGAATTATAAAAATAGGATGAATAATAAATCGGAGTTGTTATATTCGGAATTTTGAACCATTCGAAATCATGAAAATCGGTATTTTGAAATTCGTATTTGTGACTGACGGAATAAAGTTTTTCGTATTTATGTAGTGTAACCGTTTCTTTTACATGTTTTAAGCTCCCTGGTCAAACAAGGGACCCTGTTTATTTCATAAATAAGACTGTTAACGTCTTCGTGCGTACAATCTCTGTTAGTAGTCGTAAGGTACAGTCTGCAATATAATTCACAATTTTAGCAAATTAATCGCACATATCAAGCACTTGCATGTTTTAAATTAACACATTTATTATTGTAATAGTTAGGGTGGTGGGAGAATATATTAAATGGCTTTTGTATTTGAAGAATTTCATAGATTTAAAATTATGAAGGAAATTTGAATTCTTTAAATGTAAAAAGTTTCGATATTTGTGTTTTTGAAAGATGAGAACTTTTCAAGTTGAGAACTTGTCTTGCTTTTTCATAAAAAATCCTCTTGGGTTTGTATTAAATTATTTTATTGTTTCAATAATAACGTCTTATTGTACTTATTCATTATTAAAAATATGCTCAAATATTTCTAAAGTATTATTAACATAATTGTGCACCTGAAAGCTCTCATCTTCAAGACACAGCTCACCTAAACTTAGTCAAAATACTAGTTGTAGTTTAAGAAAATACATGTCTGATACTATGTGTAAGTAATGTCTAAATTACCACGTATACCTGATTTATTGATCTAGACTAGTTAGTTATAGACTCAAATGTTATGGTTTTTACGTAGTTTTACACTATAGAGGGGTTGTATAGAAAATGTCAATGGAATGGGACTGTCGATGTTGATAGATATGTAGATATGTTTTTTCTTATAACGGGTCTAAAAATATTTGTAACTACGCCGAGAGTAACTTGTTCTTCCATACCTGGGAACCTTCTGGTTACGGAGATACGTAACTTTATATACTCCTGAGATCCATGTGCCGTTGCATGCACCCATAAGCACAATGCTTTGCATGCGTTATATTGTAAACAGCGAATTTTCACACCAAAAATTGAATTCGAGTCGAAGTTCCATTAATTAACTCATACGCACTTTACTAATACCCAGTCTAAGTTTGAAATTCCCGGAATAGAAAACGGCGTGGTAAGAGTTATATTAACTCTGGGAATTCGTTTTTAGAAATGTAATGCATTGCAACTGACACCATACATCAGTAGTAGTATAGCTCAACATTCTTATTTAAAAAGCTCAACGACCCGATACTCTTTCTTGTTTTATCTATCAACATCGGATAATAGTCCATAAACGAGCCAGGGATCGTGACACATCGTTAAAAAGGGCCGCTAATCAGTACGCAGTAATTTACGACGAGAGGTAATACGAACCTGTAACTTAGCGTTTAGTTGTTGAATAGAGAATCACTAGCGTCGATGTTGTGGACAACTAGAATTGGGACGTCTAGTTTAAATAATTGTTTGCATGTTGTTTTTCATTTGCTGTTTAAGGCTCGTGTTAATAAACCATTTTCGATCAAGAGCTGTGTCAAACCAGTTCATTTGATGAATCGTAAGATGCTGATAAAAAAGGAACAAAACTTTAAGTCATTAACATGAGAATGGTTTATCAATACCGGAGAGGCCTGAGAAAGTATTGAGTCGCACTGTATTTTGACTGCAAGGCAAATGTCAAGTGCTGAATGTAATTGCACGCACGGCACTAATTACAACATTCGCAAATCAATACCGATTTAAGCCGACCATATAATGCTACGCTAGTTGGTTAAAAAAAAATATTGAATTGGTTCTATGGCATTGTACGAACTGCATAGTAATGCCACAAAATACAGAATGGTTGCAGCCAGAGTACAGGCAGCTTCCTCCACAATAGTTATTTCTATAGAGCAGTTACTTAATATTAAATAAATGCAAAAAATAGATTAGCTAGAAAAAGCAGTTTATTCTCGAGTAGAACAGAATCTGTTATTTTTCGACGCATCGTACTTCATTGTTAGTTGTAAGCACGTCCGTACGTTAATAACAGCACGAATATTATTCCTATCAACGCGTTGTGATTATCTATATTGCTGTTTTAGTTATTATCTGGTTGTAATCAATTTTTACGGCATGCCCAGTTGCACACAGTACTGGCGACATTACACGATAAAATACCTAATTCCCAAAATTAAAACTACCCACTATAATGTAATATTGCGAACAGAGGCCACACGAACGCGCGATGTAATACCTAGTAACGAAAATACAACTATCCTAGCATTTTGATTGTTGCGCGAAGCACAATACGTATCACCCGTAGACCCATAGATATACATTAAGGCTTAAAACTAACTGACTACCTATTGTGTGCGAAACTAGTATTTCCAATTTTAAAATCGCTCGATTTACGTTACGTTTACTCCACGCGTTCGTGCTAGGCCCGCAGTACTTACTACGAATACCTGTAATTGGAAATTCAGGTTTTTTTTTTTGGGAATCGGACATTCTGAATCTATTTCTGATTGTGTGCAAGAGGCCTTAGCTATGACGAAACAAAATCGAGCGTAAACAAATGTCAAGTATTTTTATTTTCTGCATAAAATTGGGATTTATTTTTCGATGCTTCTACGTTTGTTTTGGAAATAAAATTATTATTAAAAACTACCTAAAGTATTATGACGTACTATTGTTTTATTGCTATAAATGATAAAAGCTCATAATATTAGGATACCAATATTATAATTAATTATTACTAAATTCTTGTAAAAACCCATTTTCTATAAATAACGAACATCCTACGTCATCTTCCACTTGATAAAATCGACCCTTTGGGTACTATATCTCGATGTCCAATGTATGACAATATTATTGTGCACACTATTCCTATCTATAGTAGTTTAATTTTTATATTTCGCGAAATATTCTGGAAATCACGAAGGCACCAGAACTTACGTAAACATAAAGTTAAACATTCACTACCACCGGATAAATTCCTTACCCGGCAGATAAGAACAAAACCTGTGAATCCTACATGTCTTCGTGATTTTAAGAATTTCGCGTGTGATTATAGTTCTATCGATATCGATAAACTTTTATCGATAGATTGTGTTACATTATGTAGATACTAAATTAGTACTTACTGATATCGTTTGAGAACGCAATATATTTTCTATGTTCCTTATGTACGTTCTAACCGTTATATTTGAATACCCGATTTCGAATTTGTTTACAAATAAAGAATATTTTCGGTTCATGTGTGTTTTCTTTTACGAATCGACATTCTTATGCAACGTATGTTCCTAGTAGAAGTGGAGTTTCTTACCCTCTTATTAATAAACGCGGAGTAAGGTATGCCAAACTTAAACCCCGAAGAATACTTTATTCCGTGTTTATTAACCACTGCTCGACCATATTTTGACATAACTGACATATCAGCTGATGTGCTTGTGCGTGCGCATAGCCACGAAGTGATGTTTTGTTGGTGATGACCGCCGTTTATGGTTGGTTGGTAGGTAGGTTAAGGGCCAAGGTTGTCTATGGTAAGAGAGATTAATAAACCATTTATTTAGTGCACACAAAAGCACCGACGTCTAATGCAGGACTGGCACGACAATTTTGTTTTTGTGGAATGGCATCTCGCAGGTCTACCAGGTTGTATGTTTGTTGCCGGACTGTCTAGCATGCGTAGCATGACCAATATAGAAACAGGAGAAACGGAAGACAAAATGACAGATTGTAGAAAGATTTCTCCGGCGCGAAGTCAAAATTCAAAAAAATAATGTTTTTTTGTTAAAAGAAAGTGATTTGTCTTCTCTTCGTAGAGTAGAGATAGAAGTGGTCATGCTACGCATGCAGCGGGTGCCTAAATAAATGAAGACCTCTAGCCAGGGCATTAAACTTATAAACAAAGCGACCACACGCTAAAGGCACCCACAGTGGGGTACGGACTTTGGCTTAGGGCGTCGCTGGGGGAGGGCAGCAAAGGGAAGGGCTGGATCGGATTTGACTGGCACGACAACAAAAGCGTTTCTTACTTATACATACATGATGCTACGGCTACATTGTCGCGATAACGCGAACTGCACTTCGCGCGGTCTCAGTCGCACACCGGTCGACCTCGCTGTACATAGAGCGCGCAAAAGTGTAGTTCACGTTATCGTGACAATGTATCCGTAGCATGATTGGTTAGTTATACCGTTGGCGTTCAGTAATTACTGTCTACCCTCATAGAAAAAAGCGTGGTGACTTATGTAGGTATGTGTAATAAAAATACAAAATCTGAATATATTCCTTTATTCATTTGTACTTACAAACTGATACAAAAGAAAATTATACAAAACCGCTTGGAATGCAGGAGACGGAATACTCGATGTTACCACTGTTAATATTGTGTTAAATATATCTTTATCTTTGAACGCCAAGCGCTAATCAATATAATGACAAAAGTTTTACATATCGCACGAAATGATGCTGTAACAGATTTTGTCATAACTTGCGAACCTTCATGGTAAGCGTCGTTGGCGTCCAATCTAATCTTTATAAAATAAATTTAAAAAAATCAAGATTAAAAACTAAAAGACACCTTTAATACTTGTTATTGCGGCGTTTACAAACATAACGTATCACAGATAAGGTAAATATGAGCTCGACCTAATGTCGGACGTAAACAAATTAGAATTAATATAGATGAGATTGAATTTGTCCTGATTTAATGTTAATTTCTAACAATGCTATGATTGAAACTAAATGACTTTCTTTAAAAAAGATGTTTAATTTATCATTTACCTAGCCTTTTTCCGGTCGGCTTCCAGTGTAACCAGATGTAGCTGAATACCAGTATTTTACATGTTTGAATATTATATTTATATGTATATATTATATTTCATTTCACTTGTTTCCTTAGTAAATCCTAAGCATTTACCGAAAGTAGCAATAAGTTTTAGTTGTAATTTGGAGCTATGAAATAAGCTGGCCACAAGAAGGGTAGAAGAAAAAAAAAACAAAATAAACCACCCCCGGCTGTTTCAAATTGTCTGCAAATTCCAATCATAGCATCATTTCACATCGTTTACATTTAAAGAATGGCACCCTGTGTCACAAAAGTACAAATCAGACTTCACGAGAAAAACTAAGAAATAAACTTAACTCTAATACATTATAATAATTGTACAGTGCAAGCACAGCACAGTTTCATATCAATATGTCAGCATTTTACCTGCGCCGGCCCGGCCAAAGTAGTACATAAATAACATTCAAACGGATCCGGCTCGAAGGACCATTAAGATGTATGGTTTGGGACCTTACACCTTGAGTTGATGCTGATTGATTGATATTTATTGATAAAAGTATGATTGCATGATAGATGAGTGCACGCGGTATGAATGCTATTCGCGTACTACTTTAGCCGGGCCGGCGCAGGTAAAATGCTGACATATTGATATGAAACTGTGCTGTGCTTGGACTGTACAATAATAATATCTAAAATGTTAATAAATTAATACAGTTAAAGTATTGTCCAATAACTTATGCTAATTTCGTGGTTTTGTATGTATTCAGTTGGACTTAAAATTCTTAGGTAAAGAGCAGATGGATGGGTCACTCAAATATATTATCGACTGAACACAATTTTTGGAGCAATTTTCCACCCCACAATTATTGTTCAGAACATTTTTTCTTGAATGTATAAATAGGGGGTTAGGGGGGGAGTACACCTCCCAAGTTTATAAATTTCATGCTCGATGCCTCTATTTTCAAATACCTGAGCGAAACTTCCATCGACTGTAGCGTACAGGCAGCAAAGGCTGACTGTTACATTGGTATAGAAATGGCACAGATTTGCGTTCAGATCTTAGTATAGATGGATAATCATTTATATTAGGTCTTTACCTATGAAATTGCCGTTCTGCAGTACTGGCCATTTCAAATCAAAATAATTTTTGTTTGGCTAAGAATTCTAATTTCAAATTAATTTTATTTTAAAAACATGGATTTTTTTTTCTAAAAGTAGTCATTTCTTTATTGATTAGTGTTACATTTTCATCGCATTTCAATCTTTTTCGTCATCATGGATACGTTAAAAATTCGAGTAATTATGGAATATGAGTACCGTCGTGGCAGCAACGCGGCACAAGCGGCACGCAACATCAACGACGTTTACGGAGCTAACACTACAAACCAACGCACCACCTGTTATTGGTTTGCTCGCTTCCGTTCTGGAAATTTCGACCTGAAAAATGAACCTCGCGGTCGTCCGAAGACTTTGGTCGACAATGACGAATTAAAGGCGATTGTGGAAGCTGATGATACACAATCTACGGCTGAATTAGCAGCAGCTTTCGACGTTAGCGTCAAAACAATATTGGTCCATTTGCGTCAAATTGGCAAGGTAAAAAGCTTGACAAATGGGTGCCCCACGAACTCAATGATCGCCAGCGCGAAGTACGCGTCGAGACGTGCCTTGCACTGCTCAACAGACACACAAATGAAGGAATTTTGAACCGCATTGTTACCTGCGATGAAAAATGGATTCTGTTTGATAACCGTAAGCGCTCAGCAAGTTGGTTGGATCCTGGTTCAGCACCTAAACAATGCCCTAAACGAAAACTTACCCCTAGAAAAGTGATGGTCACTGTTTGGTGGTCTAGCGCCGGTGTGATTCATCACAGCTTCTTACCAAACGGGGTGAGCATTACTGCAGATGTGTACTGTGAAGAACTGAACACAATGATGGAGAAGCTGGCGCATCTCCAACCAGCATTGGTCAATCGCTCGTCTCCGCTGCTCCTGCACGACAACGCGCGACCTCATACTGCACAGCAGACGGTCTCCAAGTTGCAAGAACTGGGGTTGGAAGCTCTCCGTCATCCGCCCTACTCACCAGACCTTGCGCCTACAGACTACTACTTTTTCCAGAATTTGGATAACTTCTTGGCGGGAAAAAAATTTAATACCCGAGAGGCAGTACAAAATGCCTTTGAAGAATTTGTTGCCTCCCGTCCAGCTAATTTCTTTAAGAAGGGCATCAATAAACTGCCACTGCGATGGCAAAGATGCATTGATTGCATGGGTGATTACTTCGATTAATACAAATAAAAAATTCATGAAAAAAATTCGTTTAAATTTTTTCATACAAAACGGCAATTTCATAGGTAAAGACCTATTATTTATATTTCATTTGTAATCATTATAAAGTTCATGTGGACTCCTTGGACAGAATTTATTGGGACTTCTTGCTTTTGCAAATAAGATTTATACTATAAAGATAGACGGGATTGAATGGCGAAATGTTGGCATTATTTAAATTTTTATCATTGTCATTGTTGTTGGTTGTTATCTCTATAAATCGTACATTCATTTTCGGAAACGGTGGCCACTTATTCCCTACTGAAAAGTTTAAATGCTCAAACGTTTTGTCTACAATATAAAAACGGTACAAATATAACTACTTATAGAAAACAACGTGTGTATATTTCCGTATATATCTGCTTAAGACACTATAACAAATGCGTGAAGCTAACTGCGTTGCAAATTGAATCTTAGAGACTCTAAGCTAGAGTAAATTTTGACTCTGAACATGTCAAGCGAATACTGATCCAATTATTTTATTAAGTAATAATAGTTTTATTTAGTAATGAAACTGCCAAAGTTTCATTACTTTTACACTTTATCAAATTTTTGAATTCATTAATTTATGTTTTCATAACTAGCAAAACATGTGTTTTCAACAAAAGCACCTAATTAAACACCCGTTAATAATATACAAATACATAATACTATACACACATTGCGACAAGCAGAACAAATTTTTGAGTAATAGTCACCATTTTTCAAGTAATCGACTAAAGTCAAACTTATTGACTTAAATTCTTGGTACGTTTTATATCAGTAATGACCATATTTTAGGATAATTCCGGTCTAACGATTTCGTCGAAGGTGCACATTCCTAGGCCGAATACATGTCCACAATCAGTGGCGAGGACTGCTTGCAAAACAATTTATTTGGTACATTAAATAAATTGTAGCAGCAGAATTTGAAACTTGCTTTATTTACAATGTGTGGCTCAGTTTCAAGCTTCTTAGCACTTCTGCAAAATCATGTGCCAAGATGTTAGTCCGACATTATCCTTAAAATGGTCACCATATTAATAGCAGGCGATCACAAGTGCGTCTTTTCAACACAGTGGTTCAAAACTAAATAATATTAATATATATTTAGACTATACCAAATTACAGCGCCATCTTGTAGAAAACTTTTAATATTTTCACTAATTGACAGTATATTCAAAGCTCAACGCAGGAATCAAACTTTCATACCAACAACTTAATTTTGGTTTCATAATATATAATACATTCATATCTGTCTACATGAGATTATATTTTATCAGTCCGGTAAGCTTGTTTTACTCGAAATATTTCTATAATAAACAACATTTGCAAAATTAATATTTTAAGAATATTTATAAAAGATAATGGAATATAAAAGCATGGATACACAAATATTGAAGATAGTTATAAAATGGAATGGGTATCAAAATGTATTTTGATAGTTTCTAGCAAAAAACAGGAAAATATTGAAAAATCGATCTTTAATCACTGTTCATCATGACATTTCAAGTGAGTTTACCGATCCGTTTCACAACAGTATGTTACATAGATTGTTGAAAATTCAATGTCTTAAAGAACGCAGTCTTCTGGGAAGGCACTACCACAACTAGATAGTTCCAATGTATAGCGTACCAGCATTTCTTCTTTATGCATCTCTCATTCAATGAAAGCTTAAATATTTGCATTAATTAAACTGGTAAAAGATAAAGTAAATTGTAGTTTAAGGGAGAAGTGCCATGGTAGCCCGTGCAATTCAAATTTCCTTACGGATTTTGCAATTTGCAGGTCAGATGTTGAACAAAACAGGATTCGCAACCGTAACAAGTATGTATTTACATAACTGCAATCATTAAAAACCTGTAAGTTCATATAATCCCTTTGATTGGCTATTTCCAGAAATGGTCACAATGGTGGAAATGGTTTCGCTTCCCCCTAAAATAAATATTTTGAAGTTTTTTGAAAACTGCGGGACAGAGAACCTTGTATGAGTTTTTAAAGAGTCAAGCTCAGTGAAATTTCAAAGTCAGTTATAGTAATGTGCAAAAATATGGAAAAAAAATAGTCTATCCACAAATTTGAATTTTTCTTTGGACAATTTCAGCAAAATTGCAAAGCTTTCACTGGTAATTTGTCACTTTCAACGCGGAAACACGACACACTCCCAAGCGATTACAAAAGTTCGTAGAACATAGCATTTTTGATAAGTACAACGAATCAACAATTGTATAACTACTGTAACGTGGCAAGACTTGAAATATATTTGTAGATGGGCACAAGCACTGCACTGGGCGTATTTTTGCAAACATTCGCGATATTTTATTAATACAAAAAAAACTTTATGACAATAACCATAGAGTACATTTTGTATTGATTATGTAACACGAATATTTGGTCCAATACGCCTAGTGACGTGCAGTGTTAATCGAATGTTTGGCCAAACTAGACAATGGGCGTTTTTCTATTGACATGGCATCGGCGATGGAACAGTTAAAATGGATGCATAAATTGTATGAATTTACCTTAAATTTTGCCTCCATGTGTTTGCGTGCCAGAGGAAAAACGCCCATCCGGTCATCACCAGCAGCCGTTAAAAGCCAACTAACCTATATAACCCGTTCAACAGGCGAGTCTTCGTTCAGCCCCTGCCTACACTTGCCGTCGATATCCTTCGCTGTGCCGTTGATCTTCAGATTGGCCAAGCTCACGTAGTTACTGCGCGAAATCGCCGGCTCACGGCGCTTGGGCGATCCGGGGTCATCCCTAACTTTCTTATCTACATGCTTTTTCTCGGGCACAGTGGCTAAAGCAGCTATGTTGCTAATTTGTGAACTTCGTATCAAAGGGGTCAGTTTTGCGCCCTGTTCTAACGTACTAAGAGGGGCCTTAATTCTATTACGTCCCAAGTCAATGAATTTAGAATCTTCGGTAGATTTCGGCTCGTAATTAGATCTACGGTCTCTGTAACTGAACCTCCCATCTGCGAAGTCGGGTTTTTCGGCTAAATGCCGCCGGAATATCGGCGTCATTGGCTTGCCCATGCTGGCGAGTTTGATGTCTGACTTCAGAACGTCGTGGTGGACTGGTTTGTCAGGCTCTGACGGTCTGACCCTGTGGGAACGTCCGATGTTACTCGGTGACGAAGGTCTTTGAACGAAGAACTTGCTCCTAGACTTGTCTTTGTCCAGTGCGTCTTTATTTCTGTCGACTTCCGCAGTGTTCGGCTTGAACAGTCTACTGAGCTTCGGTGACAACAGCTTCTTTTGGAAAAACCCCGTCTTTTCCTGCGGTTTCTCTTTCTCTACAGTCTTAGATATATTCTTGACCCCCGCAGCCATAACCGGGCTTTTAGTTAAATAATCAATATTAAACCTTCTGCAGTCGACTTCAGGTATTTTTCTTTCATGAGTCAAGCATTCAGGGTTTCTGAGCACAACATCAGTGACATCATAACTTGACTTCTTGGATAGTAAATTCTCTCCTTTCTTGACGATAGTTGCTATGGTCTTCTTGGGGTCGACGTCCATTTTGTCGAATATTTGTACGTTCCGGTGCCACGTGCTGATGGTCTCATCATCGTCATCTGAGGAGTCTGTGTCCGCGTCGTCTGGGACAGCGCTACTGTTGGGGATGCTGATGTGTCTACAGAAGGGTAAGGGGTTGTCTACCTGCAATTAAATACAATTTGTTTTTAAACGTACAAAATATTTTGTGCCTTTTAGTATGTGCTGAATAGCACCATTGACGGGATCTGATAGGGCCGATGCCTGCCGGGGTCGCGGATTGTTCGAAACAGTTACCTAGCGCACAGGCAACTGAAGGATCACGGGTGGATTTTAGTAAGTAAGTGTCTGACACACCCTCCCGCTCCGCCCAGAGCGGGAGCAGGTATTGATGACGTACCTCCCAAAAAAAAAAGTATGTGCTGAATAAGGGACATCGATCACAACGCGGTTATGACCAGGATTTATCGCACGACCGGCCGCAATCTTGGTCGCAGAAGCTCCGACCAAGAAGGAAGTTTGTCCGCGCCACTGGCTGTCCGACCAGCAGCTATAAACAACCATTCGAAACGCTGTCGTGT
Organism: Griposia aprilina; assembly: GCA_916610205.1. Classification (NCBI taxonomy): domain Eukaryota; kingdom Metazoa; phylum Arthropoda; class Insecta; order Lepidoptera; family Noctuidae; genus Griposia; species Griposia aprilina. Next base: position 2,112,390 of record OU744300.1, on the reverse strand, counting down.
CGAAAATAACATATTTTCAATTACCAATTTACAAATTTATTATTGGTTTGTCTTGCCCCCGACTGCAAATAGCTGTCATTTATAATATAAATAATACCAGCATATCATTATCCTCCTGCTGGACAAAAGCCTCTTTTCATACAGTTAAGGCACGAGCACTCAGAGAGACATGAATTGGAAATGTCACATATGTTATTGCTCGGATTTGAACCCCCAACCTCGTGCGTGGGAGTCAAGGCTTTCACTACTGGGCCACCACGGTCGTCTATTAAAACTGACAAAAATTTCGGCCGCAGTCGCGACACTGTTGTGGCCGCGTAGTGAGCAAGCCCTAAATGTATTTTGTTACCTCATGTTTGTACTGCGACTCCAGCCCCTCTACGGACTGGTTGCGCAGGAAGGCGGGCAGGGCTGCGTCGAACTCGCAGGGCTCCACCTTGCGCGACTTGTTCTCTTGCAGCTCGTTGAGGTGTGTGTCCGGGGAGGTGCGCTTGAGGGGGGGAGGGTCCAGCCATTTTGTTATGTCGTCCACCTGGAAAAGGCGATTACTGTATTTAGTTAATTAATCTATTAGCACCCTTTGTACGGTTTTTACAACTTGACAAAATATTAGGATTTTTTTATTATATTTAAGTTCACTATTAATGTATTATCATCCCCACCTTCCGGAATAAATTCTATAAATGATAATAAAAACAGCATCAAAATCCGTTGCGAAGTTTAGAAGAACGACGCGGTCACGGAGCAAACAAGAAAAGCGATTTTAATTTGTAATAATATATGTTTAGTTAAAGGATCTCCAAAATATACATGACACATAAATAATGGGCATCATCAGGTAAAAAGTATATTCCTTTACTTATAGGAGCAGAAGACCACAGCATGCACAATTTAATTCAATTTATTTATTCGCTAATAATTTACGACGGCAGCGAGCCGCAGTGTCGCACTTCGCGCTCACTGCCGCCGGCGTGTCGACAGTGAATAAGGCATGCAATACCGTAGTATCCAATATGTCCAGTCGTACCTTAGTAATGTTGATCTTGTTGCCGGCCGCGTGCAGGATGTAGCCCGCGGTGTGCAGCGCGTGCTGGCTGCGGCTCACGTGCGCCGCGCTGGCCAATATGTCCAGTCGTACCTTAGTAATGTTGATCTTGTTGCCGGCCGCGTGCAGGATGTAGCCCGCGGTGTGCAGCGCGTGCTGGCTGCGGCTCACGTGCGCCGCGCTGGCCAATATGTCCAGTCGTACCTTAGTAATGTTGATCTTGTTGCCGGCCGCGTGCAGGATGTAGCCCGCGGTGTGCAGCGCGTGCTGGCTGCGGCTCACGTGCGCCGCGCTGGCCAATATGTCCAGTCGTACCTTAGTAATGTTGATCTTGTTGCCGGCCGCGTGCAGGATGTAGCCCGCGGTGTGCAGCGCGTGCTGGCTGCGGCTCACGTGCGCCGCGCTGGCCAATATGTCCAGTCGTACCTTAGTAATGTTGATCTTGTTGCCGGCCGCGTGCAGGATGTAGCCCGCGGTGTGCAGCGCGTGCTGGCTGCGGCTCACGTGCGCCGCGCTGGCCAATATGTCCAGTCGTACCTTAGTAATGTTGATCTTGTTGCCGGCCGCGTGCAGGATGTAGCCCGCGGTGTGCAGCGCGTGCTGGCTGCGGCTCACGTGCGCCGCGCTGGCCAATATGTCCAGTCGTACCTTAGTAATGTTGATCTTGTTGCCGGCCGCGTGCAGGATGTAGCCCGCGGTGTGCAGCGCGTGCTGGCTGCGGCTCACGTGCGCCGCGCTGGCCAATATGTCCAGTCGTACCTTAGTAATGTTGATCTTGTTGCCGGCCGCGTGCAGGATGTAGCCCGCGGTGTGCAGCGCGTGCTGGCTGCGGCTCACGTGCGCCGCGCTGGCCAATATGTCCAGTCGTACCTTAGTAATGTTGATCTTGTTGCCGGCCGCGTGCAGGATGTAGCCCGCGGTGTGCAGCGCGTGCTGGCTGCGGCTCACGTGCGCCGCGCTGGCCAATATGTCCAGTCGTACCTTAGTAATGTTGATCTTGTTGCCGGCCGCGTGCAGGATGTAGCCCGCGGTGTGCAGCGCGTGCTGGCTGCGGCTCACGTGCGCCGCGCTGGCCAATATGTCCAGTCGTACCTTAGTAATGTTGATCTTGTTGCCGGCCGCGTGCAGGATGTAGCCCGCGGTGTGCAGCGCGTGCTGGCTGCGGCTCACGTGCGCCGCGCTGGCCAATATGTCCAGTCGTACCTTAGTAATGTTGATCTTGTTGCCGGCCGCGTGCAGGATGTAGCCCGCGGTGTGCAGCGCGTGCTGGCTGCGGCTCACGTGCGCCGCGCTGGCCAATATGTCCAGTCGTACCTTAGTAATGTTGATCTTGTTGCCGGCCGCGTGCAGGATGTAGCCCGCGGTGTGCAGCGCGTGCTGGCTGCGGCTCACGTGCGCCGCGCTGGCCAATATGTCCAGTCGTACCTTAGTAATGTTGATCTTGTTGCCGGCCGCGTGCAGGATGTAGCCCGCGGTGTGCAGCGCGTGCTGGCTGCGGCTCACGTGCGCCGCGCTGGCCAATATGTCCAGTCGTACCTTAGTAATGTTGATCTTGTTGCCGGCCGCGTGCAGGATGTAGCCCGCGGTGTGCAGCGCGTGCTGGCTGCGGCTCACGTGCGCCGCGCTGGCCAATATGTCCAGTCGTACCTTAGTAATGTTGATCTTGTTGCCGGCCGCGTGCAGGATGTAGCCCGCGGTGTGCAGCGCGTGCTGGCTGCGGCTCACGTGCGCCGCGCTGGCCAATATGTCCAGTCGTACCTTAGTAATGTTGATCTTGTTGCCGGCCGCGTGCAGGATGTAGCCCGCGGTGTGCAGCGCGTGCTGGCTGCGGCTCACGTGCGCCGCGCTGGCCAATATGTCCAGTCGTACCTTAGTAATGTTGATCTTGTTGCCGGCCGCGTGCAGGATGTAGCCCGCGGTGTGCAGCGCGTGCTGGCTGCGGCTCACGTGCGCCGCGCTGGCCAATATGTCCAGTCGTACCTTAGTAATGTTGATCTTGTTGCCGGCCGCGTGCAGGATGTAGCCCGCGGTGTGCAGCGCGTGCTGGCTGCGGCTCACGTGCGCCGCGCTGGCCAATATGTCCAGTCGTACCTTAGTAATGTTGATCTTGTTGCCGGCCGCGTGCAGGATGTAGCCCGCGGTGTGCAGCGCGTGCTGGCTGCGGCTCACGTGCGCCGCGCTGGCCAATATGTCCAGTCGTACCTTAGTAATGTTGATCTTGTTGCCGGCCGCGTGCAGGATGTAGCCCGCGGTGTGCAGCGCGTGCTGGCTGCGGCTCACGTGCGCCGCGCTGGCCAATATGTCCAGTCGTACCTTAGTAATGTTGATCTTGTTGCCGGCCGCGTGCAGGATGTAGCCCGCGGTGTGCAGCGCGTGCTGGCTGCGGCTCACGTGCGCCGCGCTGGCCAATATGTCCAGTCGTACCTTAGTAATGTTGATCTTGTTGCCGGCCGCGTGCAGGATGTAGCCCGCGGTGTGCAGCGCGTGCTGGCTGCGGCTCACGTGCGCCGCGCTGGCCAATATGTCCAGTCGTACCTTAGTAATGTTGATCTTGTTGCCGGCCGCGTGCAGGATGTAGCCCGCGGTGTGCAGCGCGTGCTGGCTGCGGCTCACGTGCGCCGCGCTGGCCAATATGTCCAGTCGTACCTTAGTAATGTTGATCTTGTTGCCGGCCGCGTGCAGGATGTAGCCCGCGGTGTGCAGCGCGTGCTGGCTGCGGCTCACGTGCGCCGCGCTGGCCAATATGTCCAGTCGTACCTTAGTAATGTTGATCTTGTTGCCGGCCGCGTGCAGGATGTAGCCCGCGGTGTGCAGCGCGTGCTGGCTGCGGCTCACGTGCGCCGCGCTGGCCAATATGTCCAGTCGTACCTTAGTAATGTTGATCTTGTTGCCGGCCGCGTGCAGGATGTAGCCCGCGGTGTGCAGCGCGTGCTGGCTGCGGCTCACGTGCGCCGCGCTGGCCAATATGTCCAGTCGTACCTTAGTAATGTTGATCTTGTTGCCGGCCGCGTGCAGGATGTAGCCCGCGGTGTGCAGCGCGTGCTGGCTGCGGCTCACGTGCGCCGCGCTGGCCAATATGTCCAGTCGTACCTTAGTAATGTTGATCTTGTTGCCGGCCGCGTGCAGGATGTAGCCCGCGGTGTGCAGCGCGTGCTGGCTGCGGCTCACGTGCGCCGCGCTGGCCAATATGTCCAGTCGTACCTTAGTAATGTTGATCTTGTTGCCGGCCGCGTGCAGGATGTAGCCCGCGGTGTGCAGCGCGTGCTGGCTGCGGCTCACGTGCGCCGCGCTGGCCAATATGTCCAGTCGTACCTTAGTAATGTTGATCTTGTTGCCGGCCGCGTGCAGGATGTAGCCCGCGGTGTGCAGCGCGTGCTGGCTGCGGCTCACGTGCGCCGCGCTGGCCAATATGTCCAGTCGTACCTTAGTAATGTTGATCTTGTTGCCGGCCGCGTGCAGGATGTAGCCCGCGGTGTGCAGCGCGTGCTGGCTGCGGCTCACGTGCGCCGCGCTGGCCAATATGTCCAGTCGTACCTTAGTAATGTTGATCTTGTTGCCGGCCGCGTGCAGGATGTAGCCCGCGGTGTGCAGCGCGTGCTGGCTGCGGCTCACGTGCGCCGCGCTGGCCAATATGTCCAGTCGTACCTTAGTAATGTTGATCTTGTTGCCGGCCGCGTGCAGGATGTAGCCCGCGGTGTGCAGCGCGTGCTGGCTGCGGCTCACGTGCGCCGCGCTGGCCAATATGTCCAGTCGTACCTTAGTAATGTTGATCTTGTTGCCGGCCGCGTGCAGGATGTAGCCCGCGGTGTGCAGCGCGTGCTGGCTGCGGCTCACGTGCGCCGCGCTGGCCAATATGTCCAGTCGTACCTTAGTAATGTTGATCTTGTTGCCGGCCGCGTGCAGGATGTAGCCCGCGGTGTGCAGCGCGTGCTGGCTGCGGCTCACGTGCGCCGCGCTGGCCAATATGTCCAGTCGTACCTTAGTAATGTTGATCTTGTTGCCGGCCGCGTGCAGGATGTAGCCCGCGGTGTGCAGCGCGTGCTGGCTGCGGCTCACGTGCGCCGCGCTGGCCAATATGTCCAGTCGTACCTTAGTAATGTTGATCTTGTTGCCGGCCGCGTGCAGGATGTAGCCCGCGGTGTGCAGCGCGTGCTGGCTGCGGCTCACGTGCGCCGCGCTGGCCAATATGTCCAGTCGTACCTTAGTAATGTTGATCTTGTTGCCGGCCGCGTGCAGGATGTAGCCCGCGGTGTGCAGCGCGTGCTGGCTGCGGCTCACGTGCGCCGCGCTGGCCAATATGTCCAGTCGTACCTTAGTAATGTTGATCTTGTTGCCGGCCGCGTGCAGGATGTAGCCCGCGGTGTGCAGCGCGTGCTGGCTGCGGCTCACGTGCGCCGCGCTGGCCAATATGTCCAGTCGTACCTTAGTAATGTTGATCTTGTTGCCGGCCGCGTGCAGGATGTAGCCCGCGGTGTGCAGCGCGTGCTGGCTGCGGCTCACGTGCGCCGCGCTGGCCAATATGTCCAGTCGTACCTTAGTAATGTTGATCTTGTTGCCGGCCGCGTGCAGGATGTAGCCCGCGGTGTGCAGCGCGTGCTGGCTGCGGCTCACGTGCGCCGCGCTGGCCAATATGTCCAGTCGTACCTTAGTAATGTTGATCTTGTTGCCGGCCGCGTGCAGGATGTAGCCCGCGGTGTGCAGCGCGTGCTGGCTGCGGCTCACGTGCGCCGCGCTGGCCAATATGTCCAGTCGTACCTTAGTAATGTTGATCTTGTTGCCGGCCGCGTGCAGGATGTAGCCCGCGGTGTGCAGCGCGTGCTGGCTGCGGCTCACGTGCGCCGCGCTGGCCAATATGTCCAGTCGTACCTTAGTAATGTTGATCTTGTTGCCGGCCGCGTGCAGGATGTAGCCCGCGGTGTGCAGCGCGTGCTGGCTGCGGCTCACGTGCGCCGCGCTGGCCAATATGTCCAGTCGTACCTTAGTAATGTTGATCTTGTTGCCGGCCGCGTGCAGGATGTAGCCCGCGGTGTGCAGCGCGTGCTGGCTGCGGCTCACGTGCGCCGCGCTGGCCAATATGTCCAGTCGTACCTTAGTAATGTTGATCTTGTTGCCGGCCGCGTGCAGGATGTAGCCCGCGGTGTGCAGCGCGTGCTGGCTGCGGCTCACGTGCGCCGCGCTGGCCAATATGTCCAGTCGTACCTTAGTAATGTTGATCTTGTTGCCGGCCGCGTGCAGGATGTAGCCCGCGGTGTGCAGCGCGTGCTGGCTGCGGCTCACGTGCGCCGCGCTGGCCAGCGGCCGCGCGCCGATGTGCGTGGCCGACATGCACTTGCCCAGCCGCCAGCTGCGCTCCGGGACCGCGAGGGTCGCGTTGGAGTTCGACTGGAAAGAGGAATTGAACATTTATTAGTATGCTTGCGAGGATGCAACATGATTTCGTCCCTTCATGTTACGGGTTGTGCAGGACGCGGACGCCTGCAAGGAAACGGGCGCGAGAGCCAGTATCACGTGACGGCCAACGCAGCCAGCATGTCACAAAGGCGATCGTATGCAATCATTATTGCACGACTTATATTTTCCTCAGCAACAAGCCGTGTGGTTGATGGAATTCTTACCGATAAAAATGACAAACTTCCGTACAAAGAGTTACCTCGTTAGAGTTGTTTTGGTGGCTGACTTTGCAATTTATAACCGCGGCGTACGCCTTGTTCGACGCATCACAGTATCCGTGTAATTGCAAGTCATTGTTTTTCGTTATTCCAAGCCATCTTTTTACTTCTATGGTGTTGATATCTTTTAATTCTCCCCTTAAGTTCAGCCACTTGGTTTGGATATCGTTTGGTAGTGCGTCATCCCAGTTAAGACTTGATGACCAGACGCTTTGGAATAGCATCTTCATGGTGATAGTTATTGGTGTAAGCCAGCTTAATGGGTCGAATACTTTTGATATGTCAGAGAGTAGTGACCTTTTGGTTGGTTTCGATAATGATACTGGCTCCAGTTTCGAGTCAAAGATAAATTTGTCCTGCTGTGGATTCCATCCAAGACCCAATGTTTTTGTTGAGTCTGTCTGTTTAAATTCGTAGATTTGCTGGTTCCACGAATCTTTTTCTAAGTCAGCGAGCACTTTTGATTCATTGGTGGCTCATTTTCGTAAATTAAAGCCACCCTTGTTGAGTAGTTTTATTAGATCTAATTTGAGCTGTTTCGCTTGTTCCATAGAATGTGCTCCGCCACAGTAGTCTTGCAGAGCATGTAGAAGCACTCTTCTAATGCTTTTGCTGAATCGGGAAAATTTTGTTTTTCCTCGGCAGCTAGTTGTTTTATGCACATCATAGCCAAAAATGGTGCAGGCTTTGTGCCGTAAGTTATGGTTGTAAGTTGGTATGTTTGAATGGGTTGGTAAGGTGAGTCCCTCCATAATATCTTCTGGTACGGCGGATCTTCAGGATGTACCATTATCTGTCGATACATTTTTTCGATATCAGCTGTGTAAACGAACTGATACTGTCTCCATTTTAAAATCAGCTCCTGCAGATCTTGTTGTAAATTGGGACCTCGATACATGACGTCATTTACGCTAAGTCCTGATAATGGTCTAGCAGACGCGTTGAAAACAACACGCAACTTAGTAGTGGTTGACTCAGCACGAGTGACGCAGTGGTGTGGTAGGTAGCACTCGGGTTTCGTGTTTGTTGCTGACGGCATCATATGGTTTAAATTAGAATACTCGTTCAAAAACTTTGTGTATTGCGTTTTTTATTCTGGATCTTTCTGTAACTTTCTCTCTAAGCTACGAAATTGTGCCAATGCTAATGGTTTGGTGGATCCTAGCTGCTCTTTGATTTCTGGTTTGAACGGCAGTCGGACTTGGTATCTCCCGTTCTCTAGTCTCTTTGTTGTTGACAGAAAATACTGCAAACATTCATGGTCTTCGGTGGACATATCAATCTGTTGGTTGATGTCTTCATTTTCCCAGAATCTGCGTAGATCTTCCGTATTGTGAAGAACTCAACTCAAACTCAAAGCATTTATTACAAATAAACCAATTACAGGCACTTTTGAATTGTCAAGGGGTCGGTCAGTCAGAAAGATGAAGCTAGTTACCCATTCCAAAGCGTAGTAGGTACCTATGGAGAAGAACGGGCAAGAAACTCCATGGACACTCTTTTAAATCAAAAAATGATTACAAAATAGTGATTACATCGTTCATGTTGAAATTATGCACGTGAGAACGATGCAGAACGTTAAAAGCGTTCGTAATAAAAATACAAAAGCAATTCAAATATTAAATTAAATTAAAATAAGCCGTGGCAGCTAAGAAATGACCAGTCCCCACTGACGGCGCCCGTTCACGAACATGACGCATGGATCAGCACCATTCAGCTCAACCATTTTGAAGGTAACTTAATGATCCAACACACACGCCACCACCAGCGAGACATTAGAGTGAGCATGACAAACTCTCAGCCGCCAGGGCGAACGACGTTACACCTATATCGTGGTGCCATTGTCCCACAAAGCAACCATCCTAATTGCGTTTGTTGGGCTATTGGTTGATCTTCGCTATTGTCCCTCAAAAGGCCACCTAAAGCTATCTTGCAGTATACATCTGCTCCAAGCAGGTCTACTGGTCGACTGGTATTAAATTCTGGGTCTGCCAGATTAATGTTTTGTATGTGAGGCCAGATTGGTTTTATGAATGATTTATTTGGTAAACTTTTAATTAGATTATTCATAATGAGAACCTCACCTTCCAAGGCAAACTCACTATGAATTGATTTGATACGGATGGTTATTTATTTATTTATTTATTTACAACACAAACTATCTTTACAGGTTAACCTAAAGTGATAGAGTGGTACAGAACACAATTAAACTAGGATATAATCTTAAAACTAGTACTTAAATCTAACTATACATGCAGATCAGAATAACACAATACTCTAGTGGTCGCCAGAGTAAAATCGTTCAGTGCACAAGAGAACAGGTCCAAGCTCATAGCTACCGCGTTGAGAGTGCACAGCGCACGTGTAAACGGGGCACGGCGGAGAAGGTTGGTGCGCGCTTTCGGTACCCCCAGCAGCCGCGGCCGCCGGCGCCTGTTTACGTACTCGTCAGGTACCCACAGCTTAATTGTCTGTAAAATGTCAGGATTGCAAATTTTTCCCCTTATTACTTTAAATAAGTATGTGGCTAATGCAAGCTCCCTCTTTACTTCTAATCTAGTATAACCTACCATGCCTAATACAAACAAGGTAGGATACAGCAGTGGGTATCCCGGATACACTCCATACATCTTATGGTACATAAACCTGATATATTTGTTTTGTATCCGCTCTAACATTGTATTGTATTTGGCTTCGCTAGGACTCCAAATAGCTGCATTGTACTGTAGGTGGCTCTTCACCAGTGCTTCGTACAAAGCCCTTAAAGCACTCATATTAGTAAACTGGTTGGCCTGCCGTAAAAGAAACCCAAGGTTACGGTATGCCTTTTTGCAAACCGCAACAATATGTTTTCTGAACTGCAAATCTGCGGCGAAACAAACACCTAAATCTTTGACCTCCATGACACGCTGCAGCGGTTCACCTCCCATAAGGTACTGGTGGCGACGCGGGGTGTGCGCGCGGGTGTATGACAGCACTGAGCATTTTGACACATTGAAATACAATTTATTTTCCTGACTCCAATCAGTGACCCTATCTAAATCTCGTTGCAGTGTGTCATGATCGGCAATATCTTTCACCACATGAATCAGTTTGAGATCATCAGCAAAAAGAAGGCAAGTTGACTCCTTAACTACTTCCGGTAAGTCGTCCACCACGAGGATAAAGAGAAATGGTCCTAAATTAGTTCCCTGACTTACGCCCGATCTAGTGAAGTAAATTTCGGAAAAGCTCCCCCCACAGTCAACATATTGACGTCGGTTGCGCAAGTAATCGGCAAAGAATTTAATAGTGTGTGGAGTAAATCCCTTGTTGGCCAACTTCAACAGCAGCACATCATTGTCCACTGTGTCAAATGCCTTCCGAAAATCTAGGTAAGCTACATCCACCTGTAGTCCAGCGTCAACAGCAGGCACCAGTTGCGTCATCAAATTTAGCAAATTGCCTGTTGTACTCCGCCCAGGACGGAACCCATGCTGCGCATCGGACAAATGTGCGTTCACCTGCTTATATAAGCTATTGTGAATTGCTGCTTCGAACACTTTAGCAGTAGCACAAAGGACCGCCACTGGTCTATAGTCGCTTGCCTCGGAGCCGCCACTACCTTTCGGTACCGGCACCACTCGGCTAAGCTTCCAACGATCGGGAAACGACGCTACAGCAATACAGACATTGAACAAATGTAGTAAGGGTTCATCCAACACCATGCGACTATCCCTTAAGATAAAAGGTGGTATACCATCAGGTCCAACTGATCGTTTAGGCGGTAGGCGGGCTAGCGCGCGACGCACTTCTGAAGCTTCAAAGCAACCGAGGTGAACCCACGCGCCACTTGGCTCCGCTGTTTCACTACAGGTGTCCGCATCTAACGTAGCCGGTTCCGGGTTATACACAGAGTGAAAAAATCGTCCAAACTCCTGAGCACATTCTTGGTCTGATAGAACTTGCCCGTCCTTATTCAAATTATACTGACTTGAATTTCCTCTTTTCGACCTAACGTAACTCCAGAAAGCTTTCGGGTCGACAGCAAGATGGCTCTGCACGCGATCACGATATCGGTCGTGGGCAAGAGCAGTCTCCGCCTTAACTCTCGCCCGACACCGCGAAAACGCCTCGTAATCAGTAGGGGATTTACTTGCTTTGTATATTTTATGTAGCCTGTACTTCAATTGAATGTCCTTGATGATGTCAGAGGTATACCACACTGGGTATGTATATCTATTGTTATTGTTAGTGATTTTATTTTTAAGAGGTATACAAATATCAAAAACTTCATAAATCTTACTATAAAAATAGTTTAAAGCTAAATCCGGATCGCATAAACTGTACATTTCATCCCAGTCTATTAAAGCTAATAAATGGTATAATTGATGGAAATTTGCTTTACTGAAATTCCATTTCTTGGTCAATATTTCATTTTGAGGTTCTAACTGTGCGTCTAATATGGCGGGTTGCGGCAGCGGAGAGGACGTAGGAACCGTGACCGCGAGCGGCGGGTGGTACACGTCCACGGGCAGCAGACCCTCATCCCCCGCGCACACCACCACGCCACTGAGCCCGCTCAATACGAGGTCCAACTGTCTGCCATTGCAATTAGGAACTTTGTTACACTGAACGACTTCACAAAATGCCACGAAATACTCAAAATCGTCACAAACATGATTTGGGCATGAAAATAGATTAAAATCTCCTAATATAACTACCTTATTTTTATATTTTACACATATTTTTTCTAAAATATTAAACATTACTGAATATTCTTTTACATCAGTCTGTGGTGGAATATATAATACACAGCAGGTAACTAAAAAACGGTTTTGTGAATAAACTGTAGCACAAATCAACTCGAATTTATGAACATCAATATTAATATCATCGGGAATTGTTACCTGCCGCAATTCAAAACGCGGCGTGGACACCAACAGTACGCCTCCTTGCTTACGCCCATCGGCTCGATCACATCGCAATATCGAATAACCAGGTAACGTTATTTCAGCGTTCTGTATTGACTCATTGCATCCGGTTTCCGTAATTGCAAACAAGTCCGAACTAGAAGATTCTAACAGTGATAAGAACTTCGACAACTTTGTTCTTAGACCTCTGACATTTTGATATAGAATAGATAAACTCAAATTAAGCTTGCGGTTGTAGAGTGACTGGCGTGGCTGGACGGCGAAAAAAAAATCCACTCACTTACTTCTACATTCATAGGCCATACTTCAGGAACACAAAGTTTCTCAAAATTGCTTTCAGTCACTCCAATTTTGAACGAGGCATAGTCCCTTTCAGTTTTTGGCTGTATTTTAGTAAGAACTAACTCTGAGTCTTCTCCTAATATCTTTTGAATGTACTCCTTTAAATCGACTTCAGTCGTCGTTTTCTCTAACCTCCAAACATGAAGGTATTTTTTCCGTTCAACTGCTTTTAGAGCTACTATTGATCGGTTTCCACCTCGTATTATCGGGTTCAGTTTCTTTCTTCCTTTCACTTCTATCCAGTTGTTTTCCATGTTCATAGAACCTCCACTCGAAACCCCTGAATAACTGGCGACACTTGCGTAACTAACATTTGGCTGCGGCATCGGTTTCAAGTTGCTGTTGTCGCTTAAAGCGATTACCTCCGACGACGCCTCTGCTACTGATGCAGGTGTAGCTTCCGTATTTTGCCTATGAGAAGTACCCTTAGTGACCAATTTTCCTTCATTAATTTGTCTAGTCTTTTTCTCCATAACTTTCAAAGTATTGATTTCTTTTTCGTAGCTTACACATTTGCTATTAGCAACACTTAACTCTTGCCTTAATTTGCTATTTTCGACAGCCAAGGCGGTTACCGTAATCTTAATTTCCTCCATAAGGTTTTTTTCCAGAGAGTTTAGCCTTTCAGTTATGACTCCTTTTACCATTTCCATAATATTCGGCAAGCTATCCAGGTTAAGTGATGCTGACGTACTCAAGTCAACTTCCTCACACGGATGATTTGCATCCTTGTCCGGACAATCCGCTGCTGCCCGGACACCGCGTACTGGGGCGTCGTCAGTTACTCGCACCCGCTGCGTAATGTTCGAGCAGGCCTCGCACTTAAAAGTACTTTTCAAATGCGCATACTGCTCCGTAAACACCGCCGAAGTGACATTCAAACATGCATAATGATAACACGTTTTACAACCAACACATCTGAGCAGCTCTCCAAGAATGACTTTCTTTTTGCACGCAAAACAAATCATTATGTATAGCAAAAAGTGTTACGAAGTGACAAATTGCTCGCAGCTGGAGAGTAGGCGCTCTGCTGTACTCGCAAACTTGTCGCACGATGACTCAGCGGTGACGTCGCCAGCGCGCGCGGCGCGGCGCACGCAGCGCGGTCGCAAATTTAGACGCTTGATGACTAACCTTGGTGGCGCAGAGGCGGGACGTCCGGCCGCGAATCCAAACGTCGCAGGTTCAAATCCGGATGGATGAAGCACACAAATATCTATTTGTTTCTTTCTAAGACCTCCCACTAGGCGGGACCAGTCCATAGAAACAGTTCAAGCGAAAGCGAGAAACGCTCTTGAGAGCCATCAACCAATCAAAAATTAACACTCTCCAAAATTCAAAAACACGTCTACACTGTACCAAGTCGCTACGGTGAATTATATAAACATACGGTGGTTATAACTCCCTTGCAGCTGTTTTGTTTTTCCCCTACGCTGAATATGGTACCTTTGCAAGGCTGTCTGCGTAGTTTCAGAACTTGAGCCGCCTTCTCACTTATTAGAGAAATTTGAGAACCCTGGTCAATCAATGCTCTCATGGTATGGTATTCGCCATTGTATCCTGGGACTTCCACTAAGGCCGTAGCTAAGAGCGTCTCGGACACGTCATCCCAAGACACATGGGTCGAAGCTCCGTCTTTCTTGATGTTAGTTAGTAGTTTAACCAAGGAGTCGTACACCTCCGTTTGGCTGACTGCTAACTGCTCCATTATTTCCACTGTTAATTTAATACGCAAGTGAAAATAAAATTTTATAAAATGGTTTGGTCTGACCTTATATACTCCTTACGCGACAGCTGCCCAATTTCTTCCAAATTGATTTCACTGCCTACCTACTTCTAAGATACCTATACTACAAACTGGTAAAACACTGGTTGCAAGGTCTCGGCGCACAAACACTTCACTGTACTTCGCGAACCGAGGCCCTTAGGGCTCGAAGGACCATGTAGAAGTTGGCACCTGCGTGGTTTAGCACTAACTTCTGGGTTGGTTGATATTTGGTTAATTTGGTGGATTCGGTAATATACTACAATGGTTACGGTTTGGTTGTTGGTTTACGATCACAGACTTAATGATACGAAATTAATATGGTTTAAAAGGGTATATTAGATACTACAAATTATGATAACATCAAATGGTAAACTTAAGCTAAATTGGCACTAAGATGGTTTGATTTGGTTTGGTTTGAGTTACGCGATTGGTAGCCGGACACGAACTAACCGGTCATAGTTGCGATACACGCATTTATGGAAATGCATGCAGGCAAAAATGCTGAGCTGTTCGGTCGCAAATATTGTACCGAACAATACATAACAAAATTTTGACACACACACACAGGAACCGAAACTTAAAAAAATCCTTCTTTAGTTCTCGCTTTCATAATAATTATTTTAAATTTTACTAGCACATCTATAAGTATCTATCTTCTAACATAATATAGACTTGTATCAATTACCGTGTGCTTGGTCTGAAATAAATATTTACATTTTCAATTTAGTTATAAAAGGGTATTTTGATTAAAATTTCATGCTTCTAGACCCCGTGGTTTAGGCTTTGTGTTGTCTGTCAGTGAATATATAATTTATACTAACTTCCACCGGCTCACCCACGTGAATGTCGGAAATTATCCCACGGGAACACAGTACCGGGATAAATAGTATCCTATCATCCAAATCCATTCAGCCGTTAAAGCGTGAAAATATAACAGACAATACACAACACAAACAAAACAGACACCCAGACAGATAATAAATGCAGATAATCATTTTTAATTTTTACTAAACAGGTTTTTGTGATATTAAAATGTCTAATTTAAAAAGAATAATCATTAATTTTAATATTGTCATCATTAATTTGAAACATGCATGCGCTGCCATTGACCACGTATCGTAGTACCTACATATTAGCTAAATTATTTTATAACTTCAAATTGTAATAACTTATAAGCGGGTGGACCGATTTAAATGAAATAAATAATACCTCAAGATACGGGTTCTAACTATATTTACAATTCCTTAAATCTTTTACAAAGAGGTACACTAAAATTTCAATAATCATGTGAATTTTAAAATCATCCCCTATTGTACCCCCTTGCAGCACAATTTTACAAAACCGCTGAAACAAATGTTTTATTTCTTACTAAAAGCATAAATTTAAATTTACATATCCCAACTTAAAGACTGCACCGTGCAGAATAATCCAAAACGGTAGTCACGGTTAAGTCGATATAATCAATACTATTACACTAATTAACATAAAAATTATGTAAAGAATACCCTAAAGAATATGTTAACGATTATTCCAAGGCAAAAATAAAAAATATTGTGCAGTTTAATAAATAATACTACGTAAAGTTGGACTAAAATCTAAAAATGGTATACTCGTATTTCGATATATTTTGATAATAAACGGTTGAATTTTTAAACAAACTTCAATTTATATTAATCTTAAATGTTTAAACTACAATTCGTACTTTTTATATTTTCAAAATGTCTCCTGTTAATTTTAGTATATATTTTTTTAAAAGCATCTCAAATGTGCCATACATTATTTCTATGGACGCGCGGTGTTGAGTAAAACGCGACGTATATCGCTCGGGAATTCAGTCGACCACGGGAGCTCAGAGAGAGGTCACGTCTCATTGCGAAGTGGCGCGCAGGGAACACGAATTCGCGATTTATCGTGTACGTATATCTGCTGAAAGCAGCTAAAATAAGGTAAGTCATATTTTTTTTGCTTTTGTGTTTTACCTATTACGCATATCTAACATTTACTTTTATTTTTTCGACTGTTCAAAACATACTTATTTAGGTACCTACCTATTTTTTTTATAATTGTTTTTAGAAAAAATGGGCAAGCGTAAGGAAAGGTATTATATCAAGAAAAGTGGCGCTCTTTTCCGGAAAAAAACAGTTCCTCGTAAGAGGTATGTATTTCAATTTTGTGTAACTTTTTTCTCTATAATATATTTTTCTAAAATCCAAGATGGCGGATGCAAATTATTCTCAAATATTCTAATTAATGTGGTGCTGTTAGATTTTTTTACTATTTAGTTCTAAGTTATGCTTTATAATATTCAAAATTTAGGTCTTTACAACAAGTTATTTTTTATTATTTATCGACCCAAATTTACCATTTTTAGGAGCAAGTCCGGATGGAATTTTAGAAAATGACAAAATTGTAGAAATTAAATGCCCTTACTCAGTCAGAGGCATGAGTGTTGACGATGGTATAAGAGAGAAAAAAAATAATTTCTGGAAAAGATGGAAATGTCAATGTAAATAAAAAACATGATTGGTATTTCCAGGCACAAGGACAATTACACGTTGCACAAAGAAAAACATGCATATTTGC
The DNA here is from genome assembly GCA_916610205.1 of Griposia aprilina. Classification (NCBI taxonomy): domain Eukaryota; kingdom Metazoa; phylum Arthropoda; class Insecta; order Lepidoptera; family Noctuidae; genus Griposia; species Griposia aprilina. The sequence goes on along the minus strand of OU744300.1, from coordinate 2,096,070 downwards.
AGTTTGGGCTGAAGTGGACATGAAAGTTGAACTAATAGAGGAAGATGAGGAATTTTGGTGTAAAATGGAAGAAAAATTTAAAATGTTTTATTTTGATTGTTTAATGCCTGAAATTATTGATTCTCGGTTAGATAGGCAAATGGAAATTAAGGAACCTAAATATATTCTTGAAGCCATAAATCAAAAGAATATTAATAAAAAATCGAAGCGAAAAATAGTTGATAATGAAATAGCAAAACGCAAAAGAGAACTGCAATAAAACACACGTACAAATACCATGTTACTCTAAGCTTTTGATTGTATAAATTGTTTTGATAATTGATTGTATAATTGATTTATTGTATAATTTTTTATTAACTATTGGATTTTTATTAGATACTAGCTTTACCTACTCACCTAACTACCCACCTACGCTACCTACTCACCTATCCTACCTACCCTACTTACTTACCATAAACATGTACCTACCCTATTTACCCTTACTTCCTACCCAGAAAAAATCCAACAACAACGCGCAATATTCCTTGCAATCCGATGAATGGTACACACGGTGACATATCAACCTATACATTTCCAGTTTTAGCTGACCTCGCATTGTACAGGCTTTTTGTACAATGAGAAGTCAGCTTATACTGTAAATGTAAAGCTTGTTATGTCGTCGAGCGTACTTAGGAACGCATTAAAGCACAAAGAAACATTACTTTTTTATAATCTAAATTATTAGATTTTGTTTTGCAAATTACGCATAAAGAAACAATATTTATCTTTACAAGTCACTCAATACAACAACTCGATTTTTTGAAATCCTGAGTTATCTACTTTTTCGTGCAACTACAAACGGTCTCAAGAAAACTTGTCATTGTGTGTGAGACGACGCACACCACTAGCGAGCCGCAGTAAATACCTATTTGCAGCCCGCCTAGTTCGCTCGGTACAGTCTTAAGAAATGCTAAGTTTCCCATATATAAACTTTCACCCCCTATATCCATTACATTTAGGATTAATTTGAGATTTAATAAATAAAAAGCAGCCTATGTCCTTCCCCAGGATAAATCAGCTAGCAAAACTGTACAGTCGATAACTAAACATGATACCCATCAGGCCTGCGTAGTTTTGCTAGGTAATTTAATTTGACCTTTTATACAAAAAACTACCTATCTTTGTCCCACTTGCACCGCCACTCATTAAACACGTTTAGCACTAAACGAGTTTTAAACATCATTCTGTCTCTGTCATCTTTAAACATTTGACAGAAACAGAATTATGTTTTAAACTCGTTTAGCACTTAACGTGTTTGGTGATTGGCGGTGTAAATGGGCCTTAATATTTCCTACTTTTAACTGGGTGTAAATAACCGATTAGTATTACCTTAAGAACTCCCGCGTCCGGCACGCTGACCTCACTCTCCGCTTTACTGAGGCGAGAGCAGCAGCTGTCCTTGCTGCGAACAGAAACAATGGCACAATGTTACGTAGGGAATGATTGACTTCTATTTTCATGGTGGAAGAACGAGGTTTAAAGTTCCTTCATTGAAAATGAAGGATCATCGGACCATAAGTATCCATCTGGCGGACTACTACTAGAGTCCGACCGAATTTCGATATAGATTTTCGGCAATTTTCGTTTCCGGCCGAAAAAAAGAGTGATTGGCAGAAAAAGATAAGTACCGGCCAATCAATACTTTCTATACATTTATTCAAAGCAGATAGTTACAACAACTAACAGCACAATAACTGAAAATGTCGAAAAACTTGCTTTCTCTCGCATTGAACTTGTGTCACATTGTTTTTTTTTTGAGATGGGTTTGCTCTTGACGCGGGTACTGCAGAATGTGGGCCAGGCTGGGCCAGTACATCATACTAGTGACATGCGTACCTGTGCTGGCAGCAGTCGGGCGAGCCCTGTCCGAGCCGCGCGAGTACTGCACGATGTGGGCCAGGCTGGGCCAGTACGTCACACTCGTGACATGCGTACCTGTGCTGGCAGCAGTCGGGCGAGCCCTGTCCGAGCCGCGCGAGTACTGCACGATGTGGGCCAGGCTGGGCCAGTACGTCACACTAGTGACATGCGTACCTGTGCTGGCAGCAGTCGGGCGAGCCCTGTCCGAGCCGCGCGAGTACTGCACGATGTGGGCCAGGCTGGGCCAGTACGTCACACTCGTGACATGCGTACCTGTGCTGGCAGCAGTCGGGCGAGCCCTGTCCGAGCCGCGCGAGTACTGCACGATGTGGGCCAGGCTGGGCCAGTACGTCACACTCGTGACATGCGTACCTGTGCTGGCAGCAGTCGGGCGAGCCCTGTCCGAGCCGCGCGAGTACTGCACGATGTGGGCCAGGCTGGGCCAGTACGTCACACTCGTGACATGCGTACCTGTGCTGGCAGCAGTCGGGCGAGCCCTGTCCGAGCCGCGCGAGTACTGCACGATGTGGGCCAGGCTGGGCCAGTACGTCACACTCGTGACATGCGTACCTGTGCTGGCAGCAGTCGGGCGAGCCCTGTCCGAGCCGCGCGAGTACTGCACGATGTGGGCCAGGCTGGGCCAGTACGTCACACTCGTGACATGCGTACCTGTGCTGGCAGCAGTCGGGCGAGCCCTGTCCGAGCCGCGCGAGTACTGCACGATGTGGGCCAGGCTGGGCCAGTACGTCACACTCGTGACATGCGTACCTGTGCTGGCAGCAGTCGGGCGAGCCCTGTCCGAGCCGCGCGAGTACTGCACGATGTGGGCCAGGCTGGGCCAGTACGTCACACTCGTGACATGCGTACCTGTGCTGGCAGCAGTCGGGCGAGCCCTGTCCGAGCCGCGCGAGTACTGCACGATGTGGGCCAGGCTGGGCCAGTACGTCACACTCGTGACATGCGTACCTGTGCTGGCAGCAGTCGGGCGAGCCCTGTCCGAGCCGCGCGAGTACTGCACGATGTGGGCCAGGCTGGGCCAGTACGTCACACTCGTGACATGCGTACCTGTGCTGGCAGCAGTCGGGCGAGCCCTGTCCGAGCCGCGCGAGTACTGCACGATGTGGGCCAGGCTGGGCCAGTACGTCACACTCGTGACATGCGTACCTGTGCTGGCAGCAGTCGGGCGAGCCCTGTCCGAGCCGCGCGAGTACTGCACGATGTGGGCCAGGCTGGGCCAGTACGTCACACTCGTGACATGCGTACCTGTGCTGGCAGCAGTCGGGCGAGCCCTGTCCGAGCCGCGCGAGTACTGCACGATGTGGGCCAGGCTGGGCCAGTACGTCACACTCGTGACATGCGTACCTGTGCTGGCAGCAGTCGGGCGAGCCCTGTCCGAGCCGCGCGAGTACTGCACGATGTGGGCCAGGCTGGGCCAGTACGTCACACTCGTGACATGCGTACCTGTGCTGGCAGCAGTCGGGCGAGCCCTGTCCGAGCCGCGCGAGTACTGCACGATGTGGGCCAGGCTGGGCCAGTACGTCACACTCGTGACATGCGTACCTGTGCTGGCAGCAGTCGGGCGAGCCCTGTCCGAGCCGCGCGAGTACTGCACGATGTGGGCCAGGCTGGGCCAGTACGTCACACTCGTGACATGCGTACCTGTGCTGGCAGCAGTCGGGCGAGCCCTGTCCGAGCCGCGCGAGTACTGCACGATGTGGGCCAGGCTGGGCCAGTACGTCACACTCGTGACATGCGTACCTGTGCTGGCAGCAGTCGGGCGAGCCCTGTCCGAGCCGCGCGAGTACTGCACGATGTGGGCCAGGCTGGGCCAGTACGTCACACTCGTGACATGCGTACCTGTGCTGGCAGCAGTCGGGCGAGCCCTGTCCGAGCCGCGCGAGTACTGCACGATGTGGGCCAGGCTGGGCCAGTACGTCACACTCGTGACATGCGTACCTGTGCTGGCAGCAGTCGGGCGAGCCCTGTCCGAGCCGCGCGAGTACTGCACGATGTGGGCCAGGCTGGGCCAGTACGTCACACTCGTGACATGCGTACCTGTGCTGGCAGCAGTCGGGCGAGCCCTGTCCGAGCCGCGCGAGTACTGCACGATGTGGGCCAGGCTGGGCCAGTACGTCACACTCGTGACATGCGTACCTGTGCTGGCAGCAGTCGGGCGAGCCCTGTCCGAGCCGCGCGAGTACTGCACGATGTGGGCCAGGCTGGGCCAGTACGTCACACTCGTGACATGCGTACCTGTGCTGGCAGCAGTCGGGCGAGCCCTGTCCGAGCCGCGCGAGTACTGCACGATGTGGGCCAGGCTGGGCCAGTACGTCACACTCGTGACATGCGTACCTGTGCTGGCAGCAGTCGGGCGAGCCCTGTCCGAGCCGCGCGAGTACTGCACGATGTGGGCCAGGCTGGGCCAGTACGTCACACTCGTGACATGCGTACCTGTGCTGGCAGCAGTCGGGCGAGCCCTGTCCGAGCCGCGCGAGTACTGCACGATGTGGGCCAGGCTGGGCCAGTACGTCACACTCGTGACATGCGTACCTGTGCTGGCAGCAGTCGGGCGAGCCCTGTCCGAGCCGCGCGAGTACTGCACGATGTGGGCCAGGCTGGGCCAGTACGTCACACTCGTGACATGCGTACCTGTGCTGGCAGCAGTCGGGCGAGCCCTGTCCGAGCCGCGCGAGTACTGCACGATGTGGGCCAGGCTGGGCCAGTACGTCACACTCGTGACATGCGTACCTGTGCTGGCAGCAGTCGGGCGAGCCCTGTCCGAGCCGCGCGAGTACTGCACGATGTGGGCCAGGCTGGGCCAGTACGTCACACTCGTGACATGCGTACCTGTGCTGGCAGCAGTCGGGCGAGCCCTGTCCGAGCCGCGCGAGTACTGCACGATGTGGGCCAGGCTGGGCCAGTACGTCACACTCGTGACATGCGTACCTGTGCTGGCAGCAGTCGGGCGAGCCCTGTCCGAGCCGCGCGAGTACTGCACGATGTGGGCCAGGCTGGGCCAGTACGTCACACTCGTGACATGCGTACCTGTGCTGGCAGCAGTCGGGCGAGCCCTGTCCGAGCCGCGCGAGTACTGCACGATGTGGGCCAGGCTGGGCCAGTACGTCACACTCGTGACATGCGTACCTGTGCTGGCAGCAGTCGGGCGAGCCCTGTCCGCGCTGTGCCGAGCCGCGCGAGTACTGCACGATGTCGGCCAGCAGCGTGGCCGGCAGTGGGCCAGGCTGGGATAGGTACATCACCATGCTCTCCAACCAGATCTCGATTACCTCGAATGGTGGCCTGTGGAGCACACAACAATTATTTATCTACGTTTGAGCTTCAGAATGTCGTGAATTTTAAATAAAACGAGCAATTATACGAAAAGAACGAACTAAACGAGAAAATTATACGTTTATTTATACTCTACTAGCTTATACCCGCGGCTTCACCCACGTGGGTATCGGAAATTACCCCACGAACGTGCTACCGGGAAAAAAAATGTTACCCCAGGATGCCATCTATCTCCTTACCAAATTTGATCGAAATCTGTTCAGTGGTTTAGGCGTGAAAAGGTAACAAACAAACAAACTTACTTTCGCATTTATAATATTAGTTAGGATGTCTCCAACTCAAAGTCAAAGCATTTATTTCAATTAAACTAATTACAGACACTTTGGAATTGTCAAGGAGTTGGTCTGTCAGAAACATGAAGCTAGTTGCCAGTTCAAAGCGTAGTAGGTTCCTATGGAGAAGAATGCGCAAGAAACTCCACGGACTTATATTGGGTGCAAAAATTGACGCATAAAAAAAATAAAGACAGTAATACCATTCTACCAAAGCGGCATTTTAGACCCCTTATATCCCTACGTAGTTAAAAATATTCCAGTATACCTAGTGTCAGGATCCAGATGGCAAGCCAGGAAGGCGATCCTGTAGAAGGGCTCGGGACAGTTGTGGACGCGACAGAACTTGTCCACGAACAGCGGCTCGTTCAGCCCGAAGTCTGAGCGTCGCGGCAGGAAGTCCGGGTCGGCTGATACGCGGCCTATTATCTGCGGAACACAAGTATTTTAGTATCTCTTATTTAACAAACATCTTAACTTTATTCATTCACTGACAGACAAGGCACAGAATAGAATACTCTTTATTATGTACACCATAAAAATTACAGATATAAATGTAGAAATTTTACATAGGGTGACACAATGGCCGGTCTTATCGCTAAAAGCGATTTTTTAAAGACAACCTTTGGATGGATTCAAGGGAGAAGGAGAGACAATACTGCAGATAGTCAGTGGTGTACCATTTACATATACAACAAATACATACATACATACATACATAAAACAAATACATACATACATAAAACATATACTTACCTACATATAATATATACAATAATAAACATGAAACAAGGGCAAGGAATCTAAATGTAATGACAATGTTTAAGGAGAGAGGAAGTGTTTTTTAACCAGAATTTTAAAAGTGGACAAAGATTGAGCACGCCTTATCGACACGGGCAAAGCATTCCATAACCGTACTGCTTGAACCGCTGATTCTAGAAACTCTAGAAGTATGAAATTTTGCGGAAGAGTTCCTTTAATAACGACGGTGAGCGCTAAGGAAGGATTTTTGAACATTCATCCCCTAAAAGGGTCAAAAATTGAGAGTAAAAGTTTGTATGGAAGTCCGTCATTTTTGAAGTTAGAAACGATAGATTTGTTTATAAGTAAAACTTGGTTGTATCATCGTTTTATGGAAATTCATCTTCTAAAGCCCCTGAGAAATTGCCGACGGGCACACGGGTGGAACAAATATGGCTATTCTGTTGTTGAGCCCGCTAGTAACTGTAAAACTTGGAAAACTGCAGCGCAATGCATTATGGGCACAGTTGGTGAATGAAAAGGTTACGCACATTTAGGTCTATTGTGCTTCTATACCTACACTTGTGTGTGAAAATAACAAAAAAGGTTACAGAGTGACGCATGCTGTAAGGTAAAGGAATGTGTTCAAAATTGCTTAATGTCTTCGTTTCGTGATTGTACATTTTAGCTAGGCCGTGACGCGGACCAGAACCATTTTTTGTGAATATTTACTCTACAGACGTACAGTCACGATCATAAATACCTTATACTTACGCAAGATTCAAAAACAATTTTACCCTAAATTACACTGATCAACAAAAAAACACTTAGTATGTAACATGACTTTTTTGTAATTTAATTTTAAAATATTTTAGAAAATTTCAGTTTCTATCAACAAAATGAAGTTATTTCGTCTTATTGCAATATCAATGTAACTTTATGATTTACTTCTATATTTTGTTTCGGCGACGTCTCGTTGTAATATCCAACAGCAATCCGCCAGCATTCGTGGTCTCCACTTGCCCTGATATCGTTTTTCTATCATAGAAATATCTTGGTGGAATCTTTCACCGTGTTCATTGCTGACGGCGCCCAAACTTTCAGGAAAGAAGTAAATGTCTCATGTAAAATTTAAAGTCACTTTCATGAAAACAAGTCTTCAAAACCAAGATTCAAAATCACCAAATATAATCATCTTCAATCGCTTTTCTTTAAATATAATCATCTTCAATCGGTTTTCTTTAAATATAATCATCTTTAGTTAATTGCCTGATTTGAGGACTAATAAATACCCTCTTTTATTTTTTATCACTCAGTCTATGAAAATTTTCTTTTAAATGTAGAAAGCCATTACCACTCCTATCCATAGCTTTTACTAAGTTTTTCATGAGCCCAAGCGAGATCTTTTCGCCCATTTAGATCCACATATATGTAACACAACAGATTTGTGGAACCCACGCTTTGTTTAGTTGTCTGATTGTAAAACCAAAATACTGTTCATATAGATGATAGAGATTCAAAATTAGTAAGCACCTTTCTTGTTACAAAATTTTGTTGACCAGTGTTATTTATAGATATGTTATGTTATTATGAACATATTGTTTTAGAAAACATATTATGAAATACGAGTAGGTTTTTCTCAAAGTTGCAATTGTTATATAACGAGAAATATTTGAATTTTGCGTAAATGTAAGGTATTTTACCTCGTGACTTTTCATAAAGAGGTCTACTATTTTTATTATAATTAGGGTATTCTTGGAAACCACTAAGAAAAATCCTCTTTGGTCGGAACTTCTGCGACTAAGATTACGGGCGGTTGAGCGACCAGTCGAGGTCGTGGCCGCATGCGCCAGGTCCCTAAATTGTGTAGAGTTCAAACTCTAACATTTAATTCAATTGAACCAATCGAACTGTCAAGGGGTCGGTCAGTTAGAAAGATGAAGCTAGTTGCCCATTCTAAAGCGTAGTAGGTGCACACGGCTACACATCAAGCTGTACATTTCCAGTTTACGCTGACCTCGCATTGTACGGAAATCCAATACAATGCGAGATTAGCTTATACTGGAAATGTATAGCTTGATGTGTAGCCGTGTGTACAATGGCCGAAGGTATCGCGTAACAACACAACAAAAAAAACCTATAGACGAATTGAGAACCTCCTCCTTTTTGAAGTCGGTTGGAAAGGAAAAAATGCGACACAAGCTGCGAAAAAAATATGTGACGTTTTTGGACTTAGCGCAGAAGAGTAGCACAAAGTTGGTTCAAGTGTTTTCAGTCCGGGAATTTTGAAGACAAAGATGCAGCTCTGATGGCCCCGTTACGGATAAAGTCGATGCCATTTTTGAAAAAGTGGAACCAGTTATATTAGTAGTTACGACATAATTATGTAGCTGAAGAGTTAGGGGGTTGACCATAAAACAGTTTTGACCCATTTTGAAAAGCCAAGGTATACAAATAAGCTCGATATTTGGGTACCTATGGAGAAACCGGACAAGCAACCCCATGAACACTCTTTTGAATGAAAATATTGGTTACACCATCCATGTTGAAATTATAGGTACATCTATCTATATACATTATAAACTAGGACTAGTAGCGCGCTAGCGTCACGCGTAACTTCTACTCTGTGTATATAAATTACTTAAAAATATAAAACACGAAGCTTAGACACAAATAAGTTGTACAATATAATCCCAATAGTGTAACAACCAAACACAATTGTTATCTCAGATTAATGTACGTGAAAAGTGCAAATAAACAAACTAATAAGGGACAGTGACCAATGAACAGTGACCAGAAGCTTTGTTTACATTCAGAAATATCGATAATTGACTGATACAACTTTTAATGACTAGTTAAGTGAAGTGTGGTTCAAATATCAAACGAAGATGATGGCTTTGAATAAACTTTAAAAGAAACAAGGTGTTCGCTTCCACAAACTCATCCGGCTACTGTTCTGTAAGTGTTAGATAAATACTTAATTAATCATCTAAACAGTTCTCAAAGTGCTATTTAACAATATAATATAAAAGTAACACATTAAAAGTGCAACAAAGTGATTAAACAGTACTAAAAAGCAAAAACTTGTGATCTATCAAAACAAACAAAGAAGCGGACTTTGAACTTTTATAAATTCAAAACTATCCAACGGTCATTATTACGTCTCACATACAGTAGACACCGTAATTTCAAATATATTACTGTGTGTTCTAGTGGCGCAATGCTCTAAGGCGCCTGAGTGTCAATCTGCCAGGAGCCGGCGGATCGAACCTCACGATTGGTTTAACTTTTTGTGTTTTTATTTTTCTTGTTTCTTTTATTTCTTATTAATTATTTGGACAATAAGCATTTAATTAAATTATACATAATAATGTCTCCTAAAATTGGTACAAATAGCGACCGCAAGGTGCCTGTGAAAGCTGTATGTTTTAAGTGCAAAAAGTCGGTTGACATTAAAAAAACAGCGTCATGTTCAATATGTAACAACCGATATGAATTGGATTGCGATGGCTTCCCTGAACAAACCTACCGGCTAATGGACCAAGAATCTAAAAGAGATTGGAGATGTAAAACATGCAAAAAAAATACAAAAGTCCTGACTACTAGCCATGTATCTAACATCACAACGAGGAAAAGAGGAAACCAACACCTAAAGAGTTCCTCTCCGGGAAAAAGGGAGAATATCGAGGAAAGCAAGCAACTGGTAGCTGTGCCGTCTGTCGTACAAAGCAGTTCCGACATCTTGGATTCCCACATACTGTCTGAATACGAAACATCAGATGAATCATACAACACACCCAATAAACTCTCTCATAGTGTCGATGGCACAATTTCTGAAACATCGACAGTTCTCGACATGAAAGACACCATAAAAGAGCTTACACATAAATTGAATAGTACTGAAAATGAGCTAGAAAACACGATACTCGAAAATAACAATCTCCATCAACAATTAAATAAGTTAACTGCAGAGATCAAAATCTTGAAATCACTCTGTAACTCCTCGTCTGTCATCGGGAATAGCCCAGACATTAAACAAAAAAGAAAAAGAGACTCTCTGCTACATCAAAACGCCTTTTCCACACCTTCTACTCCCTTGGGGAATAGGTTGAATGTGAACTGTGGCAAAAGTATAGAAATAATGCACCTTCAACAACAAATCGCGGATCTACAACAAGAAGTAATAAAGGCACAACAGCAGATTGTTGCTCTCACGGAAATATTAGGTCTTTACCTATGAAATTGCCGTTCTGCAGTACTGGCCATTTCAAATCAAAATAATTTTTGTTTGGCTAAGAATTCTAATTTCAAATTAATTTTATTTTAAAAACATGGATTTTTTTTTCTAAAAGTAGTCATTTCTTTATTGATTAGTGTTACATTTTCATCGCATTTCAATCTTTTTCGTCATCATGGATACGTTAAAAATTCGAGTAATTATGGAATATGAGTACCGTCGTGGCAGCAACGCGGCACAAGCGGCACGCAACATCAACGACGTTTACGGAGCTAACACTACAAACCAACGCACCACCTGTTATTGGTTTGCTCGCTTCCGTTCTGGAAATTTCGACCTGAAAAATGAACCTCGCGGTCGTCCGAAGACTTTGGTCGACAATGACGAATTAAAGGCGATTGTGGAAGCTGATGATACACAATCTACGGCTGAATTAGCAGCAGCTTTCGACGTTAGCGTCAAAACAATATTGGTCCATTTGCGTCAAATTGGCAAGGTAAAAAAGCTTGACAAATGGGTGCCCCACGAACTCAATGATCGCCAGCGCGAAGTACGCGTCGAGACGTGCCTTGCACTGCTCAACAGACACACAAATGAAGGAATTTTGAACCGCATTGTTACCTGCGATGAAAAATGGATTCTGTTTGATAACCGTAAGCGCTCAGCAAGTTGGTTGGATCCTGGTTCAGCACCTAAACAATGCCCTAAACGAAAACTTACCCCTAGAAAAGTGATGGTCACTGTTTGGTGGTCTAGCGCCGGTGTGATTCATCACAGCTTCTTACCAAACGGGGTGAGCATTACTGCAGATGTGTACTGTGAAGAACTGAACACAATGATGGAGAAGCTGGCGCATCTCCAACCAGCATTGGTCAATCGCTCGTCTCCGCTGCTCCTGCACGACAACGCGCGACCTCATACTGCACAGCAGACGGTCTCCAAGTTGCAAGAACTGGGGTTGGAAGCTCTCCGTCATCCGCCCTACTCACCAGACCTTGCGCCTACAGACTACTACTTTTTCCAGAATTTGGATAACTTCTTGGCGGGAAAAAAATTTAATACCCGAGAGGCAGTACAAAATGCCTTTGAAGAATTTGTTGCCTCCCGTCCAGCTGATTTCTTTAAGAAGGGCATCAATAAACTGCCACTGCGATGGCAAAGATGCATTGATTGCATGGGTGATTACTTCGATTAATACAAATAAAAAATTCATGAAAAAAATTCGTTTAAATTTTTTCATACAAAACGGCAATTTCATAGGTAAAGACCTATTAATACACACAGTGAAACAAAACAACAGAATATCGAAACAATCGTCGGTTTCAAAAAAAAACGACATTATTACGCCTACTCATACCGAAGAGACAAAACATGAATCGACGAATAGAGTATTTATATTTGGCTCTCAACAGTGCGTCGGTCTAGCAGCTGCCATGATGCACTCAAGACAAAATACTAAGTACGAAAAATATAGGATCATCGCGGATACAAAACCAAATGCACTAAGTAGTCAAATTATAATGAGCTGCCGTCATGCCAAGCTAAACTACAATGATAAACTTGTGATTTGTGTAGGAGAAAATGATCACAATTTAAAATATATCTTATCCCAACTACAAATTGTAATTGATACATTTTATAATAACATGATTATTGTATTAAATGTATTTAAAAATGAGTATTTAGATGTAAGTAAACTTAATTATCGGATCAAAAATGTATGTCTTAACTATAAAAAATGTAAATTTCTAGAAAGTGAGACCCTTAAAATGTCTGAATTGTGTATTAAAATTAATTACCTTATAGATTGTCATGACTATTATGAGAACTATTTAAATCCTAGAGAACTTGTAAAGCGGATAGCGAGTAACAGATCAAGTCTTAAACTACATACTAATAATAACGAACCCAAAAAAGGAACAATTCCTTATTATTTCGGTCAGAGAAATCTAAAACCACAAGAAACGGATAAAGTTTTAAATACCACCGATAAAGCAGAAAACGGAACAATTCCCTATTATTTTCCGGTAATAAAGAAGAATGTTACGTTTTTTCGGGCCCAAAACTCCGCTATCTAGAACATATAATTTCAAAATACTCCATCAAAATATTGCTAGTCTTTTGTCAAAAAAAGAACTACTCGAAATAACCTTACAAGAACTACGTCAAGCTCAGAATAACCCAGATGTGATATGCCTTTCCGAAACTTTTATAAAAAAAGGGTATGAGACGTATATTAAAGTTCATGACTATGAAATGGCTGCCAACTTCTGCAGGGGAAAACAAAGAGGCGGGACCTGCATTTTAGTAAAAAAAAACCTTATCTTCAAAGAACTACCATTTATAAATGCCCACGCTGTACAAAATACTTTCGAAGCATGCGGTACAGAACTAACTTATCATAAGTTGATAATTATTTGTGTTTATAGAACACCTCAATCCGACCCCATCCAATTCCTATTTAAGTTAAATGGTCTTTTGGAACAGGTATTTCGTAAATATAAATCAAAAATGAATGTGGTTCTAGTAGGTGACTTTAACATTAATACTCTCAAAAAAGGTAACATAACTAATCAATTACTAGATCTTTCATACAATTATAATCTAAAATTACATATAAATGAGCCAACACGCAAGTCATCATGTATTGACCATATTCTCAGTAACATTCCGGATGCTATTGCTACAGTATTGCCACTCCATCTATCCGACCATGACACAGCCCAAATGTTGAGCATTCCTTTAAGGCATAAGATACAAATAAAACAGGCAGCATACTATATCTATAAAAGAGACTTCAACTTGAATAATATTCAGAAATTCAAGGAATGTTTACAAAATATGTCCTGGTCAGAAACTTACGTAGAAAATGATATAGATGAAGCATTCAGTTCTTTTCATGAATCATTATGCCTTTTCTATAACTTATGTTTTCCAAAAGTAAAAGTTAAAGTTAAAAGTAATCATAAGAAACAAAACTGGATAAGCAAAGGACTGAAACAAAGTTGTAAAACTAAACGGTTTCTACGCTATCAATATTATAGAAATAAAAATATAGGAAATAAAAGTAAATATATGCAATATTCAAAAATATTACAGAACTGTATCTATACATCAAGAAAGAACGCAAATATTAAGTTTATTAACAAAAATGAAAACAAATGCAAAGCCGTATGGAAAGTAATTAAGGACGAAATAATGAACAGTAACTTCAAGGACAATATAGAAAATATTCAAATTGATAACACAGTAGTCACGGATCCTACAGAAATAGCAACTGCCTTCAATAACCACTACATTAATATGGCGCATACTTCTAATACTTCTAGTACGGATTTAAAAACGAGCCCTAAGAAAAATTCAGCAGCTCATTCGATGTTCCTCAAACCTGTGTCTGAAAATGAAGTTAGAACGGTCATAATATCATTAAAAAACTCAAATTCTGAAGGATACGATGAAATCAATACAAAAATTATAAAAGCATGCGCTATTGAGTTAAGTGCAATTATAACGCATTTAATTAATTTATCTTTCTCACTAGGCACTTTTCCTGAAGCATTAAAAGTATCTATTGTTAAACCACTTTTTAAAAAAGGAGAAAAATTGGATCTTAATAATTATCGCCCAATAACATTGATACCTATTTTGTCGAAGATATTTGAAAAGTGCATGCACAAACGATTGATCGAATTTTGTAATAAATTTAACTTAATTAAGAAAGAACAGTTCGGGTTTCAAAGAAACAAATCCACAACACTAGCTATCTTCACTCTTATAAAAAGTATCTTGACGAATATTAATCAAAACCGTCTTACTACAGGTTTGTTCTTCGATTTATCTAAAGCCTTTGACCTAGTGTCTCATGACCTGTTACTACAGAAACTAGAGGCAATTGGAATTAGAGGCATAGTGCTTCAGTGGATATCGTCGTACCTAAATAACAGACGACAGCGGGTTACCATTACAAAAGTGGATAGAAATAACGACATGATACCACACTCATCCGAACTCAAGTACAACAGATATGGCGTGCCACAAGGAAGTGTGTTAGGCCCAGTTTTATTCCTTTTATACATAAATTCTATAATTAATATAAACAAACATGAATGTATATTATTTGCTGATGATATTTCTATTATTGTAACAACTGATAAGAAAAATAATACGATTGACGATCATGAGACTGATATTAATAACACTATTGAAAATCTAATTGAATATCTAAATAGAAATAATTTATCAATAAATCTCAAAAAATCAGTTTATATACAATTTAATAAATCGAATAATGCTAAATATAATGTTAAAATAAATATACATAAAATTGATGAAGTAACACAAACTAAATTTCTAGGCGTAACTTTAGATCAAGACCTAAACTGGAAAGCACATATTGATACCGTCTCCAAACGAATAAATAAGTTCGTATATGCACTTAAAAAAGTCAGAAATATAACAAACGTTAAAACGGCAATAACGTCCTACCATGCATACGTTGAATCGGTGCTCCGCTATGGCTTGATAATGTGGGGTAATAGCACAGAACAAAATAGAGCATTTATCGCACAAAAAAAATGCATCAGGGCAATATACGGGCTTCGGCCTGACGAATCCTGTAGGCCGATATTTAAAAAGCTTGGCCTGTTGCCGCTACCGTCTCTTTACATATATGAAACATGTATGTTTGTGAGAAAGCATAAGGAATTATTTAGTACTGCAGATGATTTATATCCTCGTAACCGACGAGACCCCCACAGGCTCGTACTGGATATCCTTCCGAGACTAGCTAAGTATAATAAAAGTTGTATATCTATGTGTGTACGTATATATAATAAGATACCAAGTAATCTCAAGACACTAAATATGAGGTTATTCAAAAACCAATTGCATGAATGGTTGCGTAGTCATAGTTTTTATAGTGTCAAAGACTTCTTTGAAAATAAATGTTAAATAATTATGCTGTGAAAATTTGTACGCTTATGACTGTTAAGCAAAAACATGTACGCTCTTTTTAACTTTTTGTATTTTACCATCTTTTTATACCGTGTTTTTAAGCAAATAAATATTATTATTATTATTATTATAAATAAAAGTCGCTTTTCGCGTCTGTTTGTGTGACCGCGTTGTTCCTCTAAACTGCGCAACGTATTTTAATGCGGTTTTCACCATAAATTATTTGAGAATTTATGCGTATAATACATTAATAATTATACTAACATAAAATAAATAAATCTCAATGTTTTATCAAGCCGTGCAAAGCAGGGGCCGGTCGCTGGTATTGTATAAGTAGTGTAGAGCTGGACTCACCTCGCACAGAATGATCCCGAACGAGAACACGTCGACCTTCTCATCGTACACGTTGCCATTCATCATCTCCGGCGCCATCCAGTACGGGTTGCCGACCACCTGAGTGACAATATTACTTCTAGGAATGAACAACGCAACGGATATTTTTTATCATCTGTCTAATCTTTGCTCAACTATTTTGGGGTAGGCTTCTAGTCTAATTAGATGCAGCTGAATACCAGTATTTGAAGTTTTGGAGGTCAGATAGACAGTTAGTAGATTAGGGTTGTGCACCACAACCCAGTTACTGTGTTAAATAATACCTCTTGGTCAGACTAGCTGTGTTCTCTGGCTTCTGACTACCCGTAACGTCAGTCTACAAATGATGGACGGGCGGCTTTACGTGCTTTCCGAAGCACGGAGGGGTGTCGGTATGAAATAAATGATCACCCATCCACAGACCGACCTCGGCGAGCGTAGATCGATTGATTGGTGCTGTTATTACTTAGCCATGTTTTCTAATGCATTAGTTAACATTTCCATGAGATAGTTTAGCATCAGCTGCTACATACCGTGTACCGCTTCCGGCGCAGCGTGGCGTGCGCGTGGCGCCGCTCCAGCGAGCTGCTGGCCGTGCGCTGCACGATGCGCGCCAGCCCGAAGTCGGCCACTATCACCGTCTTGTCCTGTACCAGCAATCATACTGATTTTACAAATCTATACTCATAATTATCTTAAAGTTCTTCATATGAAACCAAAAAGAGTACCATAAAGGCATATCCACGTGAAATTAAAAAGATTTATTACACACACTTTCACTAACAAGATAAATAAGCCTTTAAAATTACTTTTCACACCATCTCTCGCTCATCTTTCGAGGGCGCTAAAGCCAATAGTGAGCTCAAAATGAAAATCCAAGATGGCGGTCGCGAAAAATTTCAAATTTGTCAAGTTGAAGAGAAAGCGTGTCGACGTCCGCCGACACCACAAGTTTTTTTTGTCTTGTCATCAATTTCGATGTTCCTCATCTGCCGGGCATCCAATGATGACCAACTTGTTCTTAAAGTAATTACTTAATTTTATTGTGAAATCATGACATCGTTATGTCGTTGTCTATCGTAGCGTAGCTTACCTCCCTGACGAGACAGTTGTGCGAGTTCAGGTCCCTGTGGATGACGTTCATGCGGTGCAGGTACCCCAGGCCGCACGCCACGTCCCGCGCCAGGCGCGCGCGGTCGCGCCACGACAGGGGCACGCGCGGGTCCTGCGGACACATTATACACGTTATATATTGTTAAAAAATTGCACCATATTCATCAATATACTGGTCCTCACACTAGGATTTTCTGTGACATGAGTACCAGAATCTTCCGTATCAGTATACGCAAAACAATAGATAATAATAAAAATGTAATACATTTGTGGCGACATCTACAACGCCACATGCGAACTATACATCACGCTGACGTCTCGGCATCGCGCAAGTAACTCAAACTCAAACTCAAAGCATTTATTTCAAATAAACCAATTACAGGCACTTTTGAATTGTCAAAGGGTCAGTCAGTCAGAAAAATGAAGCTAGTTGCCCATTCCAAAGCGTAGTAGGTACCTATGGAGAAGAACAGGCAAGAAACTCCATGGACACTCTTTTAAATCAATATATAGTTACAAAAAACAAATTGTTTACATCATTCATGTTCAAATTAAAAATGTGAGAACGATGTAGAAAGACGTGCACGTTTAAAGTATCCGTAATAAAAAAGATAAAAAAACAATTTAAAAATTTAAATTAAAATAAGCCGTGGCAGCCAAGAGTTGACCAGTCCCTACTGACGGCGCCCGTTCACGAACATGACGCATGGATCAGCACCATTCAGCTCAACCATTTTGAAGGGAACTTAATGATCCAACACACACGCCACCACCAGCGAAACATTTGAGTGAGCATGACATACTCTCAGCCGCCAGGGCACATTCAAGTCAACGAAAGACGAGCCTAGTAAATGGTGGCTTTATAGTAGGTACATAGTGCTCACACATGTGCTATGCAATTATACATTGTTAAGAAATTGAATTTATACAATGCAAAGATGTTGTTGTTTTTACAATCTTCAGCAGCTCCAACAATATTTTCGAATGTTAATCAATTAATGTATGCCCCCCTGTGGAGCAGGACCAGCGTTGAGCCAAGCATCTTTGTCAGCGATGTAATCCCCCAACTTATAATATGCTTGGCTGCATAGTGTGCGTTTTATACGAGATTTAAATTTTGTTTCATTCAGTTGGAGTATGTGGGGAGGTATTTTATTATAACATTTTAAACAGTACCCCATGAAGGATGAGTCTACTTTAGCCAGTCTGAAACCTGGTTGAACTAATTGGTCCCTATTTCTAGTCATATAGTTATGTCTTTCACCTCTTTTACTGAAAAGATTTAAATTTTTTCTTACGTACATGATGTTTTCATAGATATATTGACAAGGTACCGTCATGATGTTAATATCTTTAAACAGTTCCCTTAGAGAATCGCGCCTGCGGAGGCAATATATTGCTCTGATGGCTCTTTTCTGCAGAATAAAAATAGACTCGATATCTGCAGCCCGTCCCCATAGTAAAATACCGTAAGACATGATACTATGAAAGTAACTGAAATAGACTAGTAGTAGTAACGTTATCCGCGCGACTAGCATACTCGTATACACGGTGACATTTGAATCACAGTTTTGCTCGAACAAACGTTGTTCAGACCATGGTTACTACCATTCTATAAAATCCAATAAAAAAAAAACGTCATTGGTTTTCGAAAAAACACAAAATAGACATAGTAAAAAAAGTCGGGATTACGCGATTTTCTCCCTACAACACAGACACTGCGGCGCTCGCGTTTCAAAGTTAAAAGTTAACTTCGGTAGGTATTTTATCACTGATAAGTGGCTACTTTAATACAGATTTTTATGGCTTTAGCAATGGTAAACTTTGTATTTAGGTATTTTCTGGCTATGCACGATTGCATGACACAGGCGACGGCGCGGCGAGGTGGCTAACCTCTAATTTTATAATTTCGTTCTAGGTGCGAACTTACTACTAACGTAAACGTAACGTCTGAACAACGTTTTGTTCTAGCAAAACTGTGATTTGAATGTCACCGTGTATACAGGGGGGCAGCGGCATCGATGCGCAAACTGAATCCATGAATTCAGCTCATGATTCTGAAACCCCGGCGTTGAAATCTTTAGCCGGTTATTTAAAAAAAACGATGTGTCTGCGCCCCTGTATGACATCCCGACATCAAGCGTCAGGCAGTCAGTCGGACGAGCCTCCCTATTGTGTGGAGGATGAAGAAACATTCTTAAAAAAAATGGTGTTGTCTAGCAAATGCAGACAACGACTCGTTAACACTGCACAATAATAACCTCCTTGAACGTGCCACTTATCGCACCACTGTTTGCGGCTAATTTGAAGGCGCTCTTATATTACTTGCGTGTTAAAAAATCGTTCAACCCCGTGTTCATGGATTTGGAAATAAAATATCTCAATGACTTTTATTAACAATAACCTAACATATTGTGTACTAAAACCTTCTTGAAAGTATGTAGATTACGTTAGTGAAAGAATGATCAAAACTTATTCATTCGTTTTTGAGAAAATCGCGATCTTACAAATATAAACTTACTAATCCAATAAAGAGTCTTTTTTTTTAAGTCGGTTAAAATGTCAATTTAAATCATCGATAAACGAACAGAAATAAACAATAAAATAGTTGTCTGTAAAGTCGGTTTACGGACGATAATTTTACGTGATAACGTCATAAGGAGTAGAAGAGAGATAGACGCGTCACAAGCAAAACGATTAGGCCGATCGTGCCTGTCTATCGCTTATTCCGCGCTCCCGGTTGCACGCTCGGCTCAGGCGGAACGTGACAATGAGTCATGCTTTTTCGTGCGTGCAGCCGGCGTTCATCAATTTATAAGACGTTATCACGTCAAAAAAGTTTTTGTCAACATAACTGAAAAACCAGCCACGCAAGTATTCCAACCAAAAGTGAGTGAATCAATAAGGACATAATGATGACGATCTTGTCAAAAGAATGAGGAGATAACGTTGTTAGTATTACCTGCAACAGTTGGTACAGCGTACCGCCAGCTACATACTCAGTGACGAGGTGCAGTCGCTTGTCCTTGTACAGAACACCGACGAAGCGCAGCACGTTCGGGTGCTTCAGCGAACGGAGTACCGCTACCTGAAGGACAAACAGTAAAGGAAATATTTTATCGACCCACTACAAACTTGTTGACCTTCTAATGATGTACGTATTTTTAAATAAATGAGCCTCTTTTTATCATTCTGGCCTTTTCTCAAAATAATAATATTACTATTCTTCTACTGATGCACCTGCAGCGTTTCTTCAATCTGAATAATCAAACTTATGACCACTTGTTCTATCCTTCAAATTTTTAATTTGCCCTATAGTTCTAACTTGAAAAGTCGGCCTGTAGGTACAATTTATCCTAAAGTTCTATCTCAACAAGTCGGCCTGTAGGTACAATGTGCCCTAGGGTTCTATCTCAACAAGTCGGCCTGTAGGTACAATGTGCCCTAGGGTTCTATCTCAACAAATCGGCCTGTAGGTACAATGTGCCCTAGGGTTCTATCTCAACAAGTCGGCCTGTAGGTACAATGTGCCCTAGGGTTCTATCTCAACAAGTCGGCCTGTAGGTACAATGTGCCCTAGGGTTCTATCTCAACAAGTCGGCCTGTAGGTACAATGTGCCCTAGGGTTCTATCTCAACAAGTCGGCCTGTAGGTACAATGTGCCCTAGGGTTCTATCTCAACAAGTCAGCCTGTAGGTACAATGTGCCCTAGGGTTCTATCTCAACAAGTCGGCCTGTAGGTACAATGTGCCCTAGGGTTCTATCTCAACAAGTCGGCCTGTAGGTACAATGTGCCCTAGGGTTCTATCTCAACAAGTCGGCCTGTAGGTACAATGTGCCCTAGGGTTCTATCTCAACAAATCGGCCTGTAGGTACAATGTGCCCTAGGGTTCTATCTCAACAGATCGGCCTGTAGGTACAATGTGCCCTAGGGTTCTATCTCAACAAGTCGGCCTGTAGGTACAATATGCCCTAGGGTTCTATCTCAACAAGTCGGCCTGTAGGTACAATGTGCCCTAGGGTTCTATCTCAACAAATCGGCCTGTAGGTACAATGTGCCCTAGGGTTCTATCTCAACAAGTCGGCCTGTAGGTACAATTTACCCCAAAAGTTCGATCTCAACAAGTCGGCCTGTAGGTACAATGTGCCTTAAAGTTCTATTTCAACAAGTCGGCCTGTAGGTACAATTTACCCCAAAAGTTCGATCTCAACAAGTCGGCCTGTAGGTACAATGTGCCTTAAAGTTCTATTTCAACAAGTCGGCCTGTAGGTACAATGTGCCCTAAAGTTCAATCTCAACAAGTCGGTCTGTAGGTACAATGTGCCCTAAAGTTCAATCTCAACAAGTCGGCCTGTAGGTACAATGTGCCCTAAAGTTGAATCTCAACAAGTCGGCCTGTAGGTACAATGTGCCCTAGGGTTCTATCTCAACAAATCGGCCTGTAGGTACAATGTGCTCTAGGGTTCTATCTCAACAAGTCGGCCTGTAGGTACAATTTACCCCAAAAGTTCTATTTCAACAAGTCGGCCTGTAGGTACAATGTGCCCTAAAGTTCAATCTCAACAAGTCGGCCTGTCAAACACTGGTGAAAATTTGAGATTTTCATGACGATCATTACAATGTGACAGAACCGCATTTCTAAGAAACCGTAGCTTTACTCGCTGTACAGTCAGTCAGTATATTAGGTTACTTTTTACTTGCAGCTTAATTTTTTTTTTTTCAATTACGTACAGGTAGTACTTTGAACGAAAATGACAGTTGAAAAAGAATGCGCCCGCTATGTGGGAAGAAATGTGTTTGAAAATTGCTTTACATTTTCGCTCCTTGTCCGTAGTAATTTTTAACCGCCGACGCAAAAAGAGGGCTGTTATAAGTTTGACCGCTATGTGTGTCTGTGGAACCGTAGCTCTTAAACGGGTGAACCGATTTGGATGCAGTTTTATTTTAATTGAAGGCAGGTTTTCTAGCGGTGATTCTTAGACATGTTTCATTAAAATCGGTTCAGCCGTTTCAAGGTTATCAGCTCTTTTTTTGTGTCGGGGGTTTTTAATTTTACCTATTATCTTTGCTGGTTTCTTTCACTTTTCGAACAGACAGTAGTACATTTGTGGTTACCTCTTTCAAGAAGTTTCTCTGCGCGTCTTCGTCTACTCGGTACAGCTGTTTGAGCACCATCACTTCATTGGTATCCCGGTGCGTTACCTTGTACACTTCGCCGAAGAAACCAGAGCCCAGGAGCTCACCCTGTAATACAAAAAAAACATAGAAATCTCGTAATTATTTGACAAAAAGCAGAGCTGAATCCAGAGCCTATCTACTATGATCCTGGACAAAAAAAACCAGCCGTAGACAGTATGAGCACAGTGTAACTACTTAAAGTGTTTCATTTCATCGCGTATACATTTGATAGGACATGCGATGTGTCAAAAATGTTGACATTTCGACCTTAGTACATTATACCTCCTGATGGGACATAAGCTCCCCCACTTCCCCCCCCCCCCCGCTCCTCGGAACGACTGTAAGGTAGTTAGACTGTGGTATACACAACCTAAGCACTTATGAAAAGTCAGAAGCTAAGTGCACGGTTCCCATTGGTCGTTTCTTATGGAGGAGAGCCGGCAAGAAATTCCACGGTTACTCTTTTATAAATAATTGGAACCGTGCACTGCAATGTTTTTAAATTACACTGCTAATATGTATGGGAGCAAAGTGTAGGTCTGTCAACAAGAACCACGTACTTAACAAGATAGAAAATGGTCAACAAATCGAAGCATCTATGAATCTACAACGTTCTAAGGATATTTGAAGGGCTGAAACCTAGCTACTGAAGACTACCCGGAGGTGATTTGAAAAGTGGTTCATAGGATGAGGATCAAGGTGAAAATGATTACCTGTAGTAGATCGCTGGCTCTGAAAACTTTTTGTCCAGGCGCAGGCTCTGCTCGAAAGGAGCGCGCGCGGCTCAGGTCACACAGCACACCGCTTGGCTCTTCGCCGTCCACGCTGGGAATATAAAACAATTATAAGTTCATTACCCACCTTTCGTTGAAAGACCAACCACTGGTTTTGCAATCCTTATAAAAATAAAGTTAAAAACTAAACTCCAACTAAGTCAAAAACGCCAACTAAAAAGTAAAGTAAATATGGGTGTACTTTACAGCTATACAACACTGCCTACTTTCGAGGCATAAATAATGATTTCCACTAAACGGCTCGCATCGCGTCGGATCGGAAAGAATACGAACGGATGCGGCGACAGCCGATCGCGTCCGGTAGGATGTCGACGCATACGATCGGCTCCGTACCGTCGCTTGCGAAGTTATCAGTTTCTGCGCCTAGTCAAATAGGTAGTTTCATTCCTACCGCGTTGACGTGTACCAATTTTTGAACATTGTTGAAGTTGAAGTAGTATTGTTGGCTATTGCATTAGAAGAAGAAGAAGAAGAAAATAATCATAAAATGTGATTACATTACATATTAGGGTTAGGCAGAGGTGTACACCCACATTTCGCCAGTTACGTTCAACTCTCTTGTAATAGGGGCGAGCCTATTGCCATCAACCGGGCACAAATCCAGACTCCTAGCGCTGAGACATTCCCGATGGATGTACAGTCACGGACTTTAATTGATGAGCCACTTGCGCCTGTTCGTATTTTAGCCGTATATAGCAAATCGGGTTTAGTCGGTTATACTAGTACATAGTACAGAGTGACTCAAAATCAACCAATTGCAGGTCTAGCAACCGTTACCTAGCGACAATTGTTTTAGCGTAGCGATGTAACGTTACGTACAGAAAAATTATGATTGGGCATTTCGACATCGGAAAAACTCGGACCCACGATTTTATCCGAACGCGTAGCGTCCAAGATGACGTTCAAGACAATTATGATAACTGTTGCACATAAACCAAAATAACACCTAACTGCCGCCTTCTTGGAAGAATTTATTATGAATTTTATTAACTATTTCTGTTTTAGCTATTACAAATGTCATAAAATTTGCTAAGCTAAAAAAAAAGTCAACCTTTGAAAAATAGTTTTATTTCGTTTATCAAGCAATCAGTCACTGTCTTCGGATAGGTTTTCAGAAATAACGAGTATTTAATGAGCTCTAATTTAAAGGTCAGTATCAAATAGATTGGATAAACGTATGCAACATTTTATCTCTATGGATAAGACTATTTCCGATTATTATTAATTTGTCATCTTGTCCACAAGCATGCGGTTTGAGTTCGTGTTTAATCGTGTAATCTCGTGAAGGTATAAAACTGCAAAATTGAAAAGTTTGAAAGTGGCTCATCAATTAAAGTCCGTGACTGTACAAACACTTGACCGACCTGGGAATCGAACCCAGGACCCTAAAGCTCAGCAGTAGTGCTTGTGATCTACAAATTTTAACAAGGTACTTAATTCAATACTTACGCGTCAAGCAACTTTGACATACTGCTACTCTTCTCCTTATCTCCTAGTAACGGCGACGACGGCGTCTGTCTCCTCTTGTTCACCCATTTTCCCCCATCCTCTCCCCCCTTCCTTTTATTAAACAGTCTCTCTTTCCTCCCCTCCACATCTTTTCTCTCTTTCTCGCACGAATGTCTCTGTTTGTCATCTTTGTTGTTGATTTTCCTTTCGACGGGAGATCTGTCGGGTTTCGTTTTGTCTTCGTCTGTTTGTGTTTGTGCTGTGTTTGTTTGTGTCGTGTTTGTTTGCGTCGTGTTTGTTGGTGTCGTGTTTGTTTGTGTGCGTTTTGTGTTTGGTTCTGGTGTGTGTTCGATGGTTAGCTGGAATTGGAAAGAAAAGATTTTTTGTTCTTTTCGTCAAGCTAAGATATTTTAAACTGTGGTGATTGTTTGAAAGTTAAACGAGACATTTCGGAATGGACCTGATTGGTTGAAGATGTGCCACCAGTTATTAAGTGAAAAGCTGAGGAAATCTTGAGCGTTTAGTCTAAAGAACCAACAGATTATTCTAACTTAGAGCAAAGTCAAATCGTTTATTTCAAATAGGCACATAAAAGGCACTTTTGAACGTCAAAATTTACAAAAAATAGAATTGATTCTAGTTGCCCCTTCCAAAAGGTAGTTTCGTACGGCAAATGTTAATATATTATTTAATTTGAAGTCTAAACTCAGATTTTTAATTTGCTACACCAAAATGACAGCTCCGATCGAATAACTTTAAGCGATACGTTTTGAGTTCAAAGATGGAAAAACTGCAAATGTTTAGTGAAGAATGTACGAATGTATGTAGTGGTCAACAGGAACTTGCACGAACTCTATGAGAAGCTGACTGATGTAAAAGGTCGATCACAGTTGTCATTTTGATCTAGCAAAGTAAAAATCAGAGTATAGCCAGATTCCTCTGTGGGTTCTGTAGATTTACTTACAAGAGTTTTGCTTACATTTACTTAAAATAATACGATTTATACAGGGTCACATTTAATAAGTTAGTGAAACCCCGTAGACGTAATGGGTATTGATATCTAAACATGATAAATCAATTTTAAAAAAATTGGATGTTTTTTTTTTGGGGCACCTACCCCTTTTGGAGAAGTCGAAGTATGAATCGAGAAATTCAGTTATTTGCATTACCTGTATGACCGCGTCTGGTCTCCCCAGCGCTCTTTCGATCTCATCTAGCGGTCTGTTCCTAACCGGAGTGCCGTTAATCTCGAGGATCTTGTCTCCGATGTGCAGTGTGAGCACACCGCATGTTGAATCGATTCTGAAATAGGTATATATGGATGTGTGAGAATGATTGACTTAGGCTACAGTGTTCTAGAAGAGCAGTGACCACCACATAACGGCCACAGTGACAGCCGTCATGAAAATGATAACACCAGGGTTTGATTTTACGGTGTCAAAAAACGCTCTCTAGGGAAACACACAAACTTACACTACACCTATTTTCTTAATGTCCCTCGGGAATCATCGCAATTCCGAATACAAACGAATGCAATTTTCCATGTCCATCAATTATTAGATTTATCGTGTATAATAATTTGAATTCAGAACTAAGTACCGGTAAAACGGGGTGAATAGGAACGCAGGGGTGAATCGTAACGAAACTTTAAAAGGGATTTTAACATTGAAATATTATAGTCTGTCGCCAAAAAGGACTCTAACGTGTATACTGTATTATAATTAACTAATTACGTGTCCCTGTTGGCAACAAATTATATTATTTAAATGTTAAAATTCCTTTTAAAGTTTCGTTACGTTTCACCCCTGCGTTCCTATTCACCCCGTTTTACGGTACTTTATTGTTGTTACGTCAAAACAAAACAACATTAAAGTAGTAGTAGTTCTGAATTCAAATTATTATACATAAGACATGGAAATTAGCATTCGTTTGTATTCGGAAATGCGATGAATCCGGAGGGACATTAAGAAAATAGTTGTACTGTACTTACATAAAAAACGCTTCAATGACGTCATTCGACGGTAAATTGCGGACGCTGTGGCGGCCAGCGCAGTCTTAGGAAACCCTAGCTTGAGCGGGCGTTGCTACGGCACTGTACTGTGCGATATTTTATAGTAAATCATGCCGTGTCCGATGGTAAACCCTATCGGTTTAACCCCTTTAGTGAATGTATTTTCAAAAATTATTTCTTAGTGCACACTTTTACTATGTAATAAACTCTAGTGACAAAGTGCATGCTTCTAGGATACATGTACTTAAATGTTAATTTCACTGACAGACATCACACATATAAAAAAATCACAAATATTCCTAATATAACGGGGGTGAGCAATAAGAAAGGTTTTTTTTTTTAATTTATCCTCTAATGCGGTTAATAGTTTTTAGGCAATTTCGTCATATTTACCAATGGGAAGTCCCATCAGGATTGGCACGGCATGTCTAGTATGAAACTTGCCAAACCACACATATCGACGCATGCGGTAATTTGAAAATTACTGTATACTTGGTAGCAGGTACATCGACGTGGAAACAGAAACTATGAATTTAGCAGATGATTCTAGCATAGAATGTTTTTCATAGAAAAGAGCGATACCTACGCTGTGAAAATGTATGGCGGAGCTAATATTTTTTAAAATAACCGACGACAATTTTCAACGGATGGGGGTTCAGAATCATGTACTAAATCCATGGTAACAGGTTGTGCAGCGATGTCTTCCCTGCCACCTTGTATATGAACAGCTGTAAGTAAATTACTCCGTGCAAGTGTCAATTCCTTGTCTTGTTTGCCCACCAACAGCTGGCAGAGTGCAGTGAAACAGCCACAAGACGCCATGCACAAACCCGTGCGGCTTTTATCATTTAGCCACGAGCCCCACACCTCAGCCCCCTCATGGTAATAACTAAACTATAGCTTTATTTAACTCACTGTCAATCATACAACAACGCAAACCTCATCTCTTAATAAACCCATCTCTTTCGTTCTTTCTTTCTCTCATCAAACAAAAACAAAATAAAACAGACCAGACATGAACCGTTGTCTTAATCAAAAAGACGTGGTTTGGTAAGCAATGTACCGATTATACCCTCTTCAGTAATTCTCTCACGTAAAAGACTTTGGCAAAATGTTTTCTAGGACGCATGTGGAAAATTCGGTCTTAAAAACATTAAGCGTATAGAAGTTTATAAGGATGATATTTGCGGTAAACGTGCCGGGATGCCGGTATGTAAAAACAGTCATAAAATGGATTTTTTATGTTTAATTTGAAAGCAATATCTACATAAATTGTTACATATATGTGACACTTTTCCTTGTCAACATACATATTAATTGTGTGGATCGAGGATATTCATGATTTAGGTCATCATCATTCATCAACATTTGTGTCGTAACATAAAGTAGAAACCCTATGAGACATTGTATAATCGTAACTAGCTAAAAAAAAAAATGCGAAAGTAAGTTTGTTTGTTACATTTTCACGCCTGAACCACTGAACAGATTATCGTGAACTTTTGCATATACGTTGTCAGGGGTACAGAAACGGATATGACACGTTTCATCCAGAAAAAAAAGTACTGTTCCCGAGAGAATAAACAATAACTATCGATGGTCACAATTGCTTTACGACGCTAGATAGCGCTACGTATCTTTGGAATCATGAATGATTGAATTATAATATTAGAAACTTTAGTAGAGTGTTAAGAGTGTGGGTGTGTGTGTTTGATTAAATATAAATAACACATTTTGTGAGTCTAGAGTGAACTCCAACACCGTTTGCCCGAACATCATGAAAGTTGTCAAATAGGTAAGTATTAAAGTATTTTTTATGGAGAAGGATTTACAGGATTTTCTCGGAGTCCTCGCTGGTGATGCCGAGGGAAAAAGCTAGTAATTACATATTAATCAATCTAATTAATGTAACAAATTGCTCAAATGTTCTCTGGGTAGGTTTTTCCCATTATGTAACACATCTAGCCTACACTAATATTATAAAGAGGTATAATTTGTTTGTTTGTTTGTCAGTTTGTATGTAGGGGGTAATCTCTGGGACTGCCGGTCGCATCTGAAAAAATATTGTTACATTTGATAGCCCAATTCTTGAGGAAGGCTGTAGGCTATTTAACATCACGCTATGGCGAAAACGAATTGCTTTCGTTATGATTTTGCCTTGTGTTTGCAGTGTTAATATAAAGCTTCGAAAATGCTACAAGCTGAGCACAAAATAATAACATGCAAAACTATAGCTTATACAAATAAATCTTTAAAAACCGAATTGCTTTTGTTATCATTTGCCTTGTGTTTACAACTCTTAAAATAGCATATTAAAAAAAAACATCATTTAATATATTATAACACTTCAAAATTACCTTAAATTAATAGTCACCATGTTTGAACGATATTAAATCACTAAAACACACATTTATAACTCCAAAATATTGTATAAAGAACAATTAAACAGACCTTCACCAGGAAACCGTAATGACTAACGAATGCAGTTATCGACCAATCGGTGTGAAATAATATAAAATCATTTGTATACGTAATGCGTTAGTGTGACAGACAGTGATAAATGTCATAGACATTAATATGTTACAGGGCTGACAACTTTTAGAAATTCATGCGTAAGGAAAAGCGCTATTAATTTAAATTAATAGCTGTCTCATTGGTTTGGAGTGGCTATGATTCAATCCCCGGGTAGAACTGTGCTTTAGGGCTTTCCAAGTACGGAATTCTTTGTAGTAGCCAGGAGTCTGGGTTTCTGCTCTGTTAACAGCACTAACTCGCCCTCTACTACATGGGATTTATAACCATGTGAGTGTACTGTACAGTTCTGCCAGTTCCACGGGGAATATAGGCGTTATGTTTTGTTAAAGCCGCTGTTAAAGTGCGTATAAAAGCTTATATAAAAATAAAATAAAACATTTTTTCTGAGAACCAGACAGACCTATTTCCTGCTACTTCTCTTATATGGGCGCGTAATTTAATAATACGTTTAAATATTATTTTTGTAGAAAATATCCTTATACTTAGATATGGCTATCGACTTTTTTGATTAGCGTAGACTAGAGGGCCAGTCTTGTTTAAGTCTCATGTAATTAGAGGGCGAATAACATAGGATATTGTTATTACTCGGGACAAGCTCAAACTTCGTACTGACAAATAGTTACAGGAAATCTTTAAATCGCGACAGGCGGAAACTTTCATAACATAACAACATCACGCCATGTTTCTGAGAAGGGGTTGGGCAGAGGTGTACCTTTAGTAGGTACACCCACATTTCGCCAGTTATGTTTAAGTCCCATGTAATACGGGGCGAGCCTATTACCAAACTTTTATGTTAAAAAGTAAATTAACTTTAAATTAATTTGTTTAATGTGTACTATGGAATAAAGAAAATCAAATATAAATAATATGACGATATGAATACATACTTATTTTTTTTATGTTTTTTTTTGTTATAATAATGAAAATACTTCTAAGAATTTCATAATAATTAACAACATTATTCTTATGCAATACATAAAATTAAAATAACCAAAAATATATACACAAACCTAATAATATATACAATACATAATTATACACCCAATTAAACTCATCTAATAATTTATAATATTTATATATAGATATTGCTGCTCAGCTCTCTTCCTCTCTCCTAATTTTGCTGTGCCCGACAGGATTTATTGATATTTTAGTTTGTTAGACCATCTATGTGATACATATATGGAATGCAATAAAGAATTGAGTATTGAGTTCTAGCTAATAATTGTATCACGTCAGTATCATTGTTCCTCAAGTGATTTAGCGTCACAAAACCACAAACAAATAAATTCTTTAGTTTAGGCAGTCAAATATTACACGACTATGAAAGACATCAGGGGTGAACTGAAGGGTAAGTCAGTTATGGAGAAAATTCGAATAAAAACTCCGTACATATGTTTATACAAAACACTGTCACTTTCCATCAATTAGGCGAACGTGACTGTTTCATCGTCAAATGCCTATTTATAAACATTAATAAGTATTTAGTAATCACTGCGAGTGACTCACCGGTCGCTCAGTGCACGCACATAAGGTTTCGTATACAGGGAACTGTGTAAAACATGCTTTCGACAAAAGTTCTGTCGTCGTGTGTCTGGGTCTCTGGGTACAGTGGGTACTAGCTTTTTAGTTTCGTCTTCTCGAACTCAAGTGTAGTGACGAGCCGCTAGAAATTATTTAATGCAGCACTTTTTTCATGGTTGAGAAATGTAGATCAGCGGGTTTCTCGGCAATATCTCTCATTTTGAAAATTTAAGAACATAAATTGCGCGATTTACGTTGTCGAGCATGCGATTTTTCAAACATATGAAGCAATGAATTAGCAATTTCATTCAAAATTCGGGTTGTGATAGGTGTGTTACGCAATTGCACGCAGGCCTTGTTAGACAAAATTACAACCCTCTATGCTTCTCTATAAGATTCTGTTTGGTAGAACTCCCTAAAATTGTACACGTTGAAAGTTATCACAAAACATTGTGTCGGAGGCCTTTATATACTAAAAACAACTCTCGAGGTGAAGATAGCCTTGAAAATAAGGAAATTATTGCCAATAA
Source organism: Griposia aprilina (assembly GCA_916610205.1). Lineage (NCBI taxonomy): Eukaryota > Metazoa > Arthropoda > Insecta > Lepidoptera > Noctuidae > Griposia > Griposia aprilina. Next base: position 2,065,116 of record OU744300.1, on the reverse strand, counting down.
GATGTGTAAATGTTAGCGTGTTGAATTAATAAGTTTTCTTTAGGCCAATGAACTTGTAACTGCAATACTAAATCTTGTCTCAGCTAGCAGTCGGTAAGCTAGTCAAATGTACGACGAGGATCTTTTGACGCGAGGCCAAAATCGGAACTAACGTCGCCATCTTGTTTTTCAATACATTTTCTGTGACATTTGCACAAATGTTTACCAACAACGCGCCACTGTCAATGTAGCTGTTTGTGTATGTGAGTTTGAATGTTTGTAAACGCACCCACAATACAGGAGAATTGCCTAGTGTGGGGCAATGTTTTTAAAAAGAAAGAAAAAAAATGTCATTCAGGCACCACAAGATCCATGTAGCTGTTTTGAGTCAACCGTTCGTTGGTACATCCATAGTAACACAAAAAATAAATTTCAATATCACCCGGTTTTTAAAAATCGCACAAAACTTACTTCAACAAATTTTATGGAATAAGCTTTTAAATGTCATGTTTACTTTGATAAGTTGCAAAGTGAAAGTCAAATTATTTATTTCAAGTAGGACATTAAAAGGCACTTTTGAGCGTCAACATTTACAAGAAAATTGAATTGATTCTAGTCGCCCCTTCCAAAAGGTAGTTTCATATGGAAAAGAATGGGCAAGTTAGCTCCATAGTTTACTCTTTTTAAATGTTTTACAGTATTTTGTATACATAACATAACATCACGCCTGTATTAAAGCAGAGGTGTACCAAATGTACACCAACATTTCGCCAGTTATGTTTAAGTCCCATGTAATAGGAGGCGAGCCTTTTGCCATCAACCAGGCACAAATCCAGACTCCAGGCTGCTACTGTGAAATCCCAGATCTGGCTTGGGAATCGAATACAGGACCTCATGCTCAGGAGTAGCGCTTTCGACCACTAGACCAACGAGGCAGTCATTTTGTTTACATAATTATAATTAAAGTTTTCAGACATCGGCAGGAACAACAATGCAAAATTGCAAACGGTAACCATTCGATTTCAGAAACTGGCAATAGGTACTACAAGTCCACCTAATTCACAAGCTACTAAACCATGCCTACACACCACAATTCAACAAGCTAAACTCGAAGTCAGGATCTTAGATGATTATAAAGCTTTGGAACCACAAACTCAAAGTTAAATTCCATTTCAACCAATTTTTTTTATTACAAAATTTTATAATTATCTATGATTCTGAATTGAAGTATACATGCCATCCCAGCACAGTATATGAAGCTAGGCAGGTACCTATGGCACGTGAGCTGTATGCAGACGGACAGCACGGCGCGCAGGATGGCGCGCGCCACCGCCGACAGCTTGCCGCTGCACCGAGTGCTGGCGGGGTTAGTACCGTGTTAGTGGCAACGTGGCACTACTCTTGCCGTTTTATGAAGGAAATTACACAGACATGTTATACATTATGAACGAATACAATGGAGCATGTTGTATTGTAAATATAGTTCTACAAGGATCTTTTCGCGCGTGACCAAAATCGGAACTAACGCCGCCCGCGCCCTCCTATAGGTGCCAAAAGATCCTTGTAGCACTGTAGTCAGATTTACCTTTATGCGAAACGAAATTATTTACTTATGAGGATGCGCTAAGGTAGCCCGCAAACTTCAAATTTTCTGATTATGTTTATTGCAATTTGCAGATCAGTAACGTGTCAGATTCTTAATCAAAATATGAGTCGTGACCGTAACAAATACTTACATATTTGTATTTGTAGAATTATAATGATTAAAATCATCAATACAACTCTGAAAGTTAGAATAGACCTCAAATGTCACGATTTCACGAAATGTGACATTCAATAGTTTATATATATTGGTCTTAGAGAGTCGTACTGGTGATTAACTGATTTTAATTATTGCAAAATTGACCTACAAATTGAATAAAACAGGAAAGTAAGAAATTTTTTATATCGCGGCTGCCCTGGCACTTCCGCCTTAAGGAACTGCTTGAAAGTTAAAATTACAAAGTGTTCATTAATCGATCCTAACATTTAATTTTAGTATAAATTACTAAATGTTGATAGCCTGATAGTTACAAGTTTGATGTTCTATTCACGTCCATGTTACTGTACAATGTACCTATAATAGTTAAATATGTCGGTTAAAGGTGTTCTTCCGAACGCGACTGCAACTGCAAACCGTCATCGGCCACGTCACCCACCTGCAATGCCAGACCGCAGCGACTTTCGAACGCGGCGTCTCAACTTCAATTGCGGCATTTCTCTTCATCAATTTCCCGATTGTCATTTGCCTAACAAAAAAATACGTCATGTCGCGCTCTGTTGGAGACAGCCAGTGACGGCAATACTGTTTTGCGGATTGCGGTCGACGCTCGACCGCAGCGTCAGGCGGCAACATCGCCATCTATGGCCATCGATGGCGTTTTCATAGAGTTACATAGAAACCAGTCATTTCGCTGCAATCTGTCATTACGATTGGGTGACGTGCCGCACGCGGTCTGCGGTTGCGGTCGTCTTCCAAAGAGCACCTTTAGTGTTAATAGGCCTTACACCTTGACAGTGATTATGTAGTGGACTTACTCTTTGACAGTGATGGAGTGCGCGGCGCCGCCCGCGAGGCGCAGGCTGGCGGGCGGCACGCTCACGGCGCGGATGCAGTGCGACGCGGCGCGCGCGCAGCTGCCGTAGCAACTACCGCTGCAGGAGAACAACTACTTTCTTTATAATGTTTGTTGAATGGTTATAGAACTGATTTCTTGAGGATTGGAATGAAAATAAAATTATTTGAGCCAGGTTGAGGCACACAATATACTTCTATACGTCTTGTGTGCGTGCGCATCATGTCGCTGCGCCAAATATGTCCAGTTCAGCAATGTCAGACAACTTGTACCTGACGCTGGTTTTCAACTGGATTTGAATATGTTACGATGACAAGAAAGAACGAATGTCCAGCTTATTTTTTTAAGAGGATAGTCATTTACACATAACATAACATCACGCCTGTATTCCCCGAAGGGTTAGGCAGAGGTGTACCTATAGCACACCCACATTTCGCCAGTTATGTTTAAGTCCCATGTAATAGGGGGCAAGCCTATTGCCATCAACCGGCCACAAATCCAGACTCCGGGCTGCTACCGAGAAATTCCAGATGGAAAAACCCGATAACACTTTGCCCGACCCGGGAATCGAACCCAGGACCTCATGCTCAGCAGTAGTGCTTGCGACCACTAGACCAACGAGGCAGTCGTTTCTGAACGTAATAAAGTTAAAGTAAATGGTTGCTGCTTTTCGGGGCCCTCCAGAAAGCATGTGAAGCCGTTGCTCCCAGCTGTCATTCGTAAAATCTTTAACAGTGTTACGGGTAGGTCAGCATCCGAAAGTCTCGACAACCTGCACTCTAATTGCGTAACACACATCCAATCACAATCTGAATCATTTTGAAGGATGTTCCTAATCCATTGCTTGATATGTTCGTAAAAATTGTCTGCTCAACAACGTAAATAATGCAATGAATGTTGTTGAACTGTCAAAATGAAAGCCGTTGTTACGCAATTACCTTGCAGTCTTTCCAAAGAGTATGCCGTTACCCTGTAACTGGATTGTGGAAGTCAGATAGGCAGTCAATGTACTGAATACAATCAAAACTTATTTACTGTCCACAATGTGAACTTAGGTGGTTGGTTTTACAAAGACATGATCATTGTGGACCCTGTTGGGCACAGCAAAGTAGGAGAGAGGAAGAGGGCTTTAATCTGATGAAATATATTATTTAAAAGTAATTATTTTAGAAAACCCACAAAGTAAAGTCCTGGTATTTATGGTCTGTTCCAAATGAATCTGATGAAAATATAAACAAATGGATCAGAAAACGTAGGCGAAACGGCCAGGTAGTTGATTATGACAAGTTGGTGGAAGCGCCGCAGTGTTGAGTTACCAGTACAAGTTGGACCGCTCGAGCAGCGCGTAGGGCTCCCCGTCCTCTATGTGCGCGGCGCAGGCCACGCACGCGAAGCACTCCGGGTGGAAGCGGTGCTCGCCGGCCGCCATCACCGGCCCGGTTATCACCTAGTCAGACAAATATAGGTCATACTCAACATATAATTATGAACAGAAAAGTATGAGCTTCGCGAATCATCGTCTATCTTCGCAAATACGAACGCGCGATGATGAGATCTAATATAGAGCTGTTACAACCATAGAAGTACTTGTCTTTTTTCTATTATTTTACCATGATTACAAAATTATAGATTAACAGCTCTATGCAATTCCAAAAAACTTTTCAATACTTTTCGAGTGACAAATGACGATCTGAGACCGGAGTAGGTAACCTGACAAGAAAAGAAAAGAAAAAAAAAATAAGAAAAGAAAAGGAAAGAAAAGTTCATACAAACGCGCAATTATATATGCACTACAAAGTGCGGCAGTACAAAACTTAGAAGCTTTGCCTCTGTGGGGGTTTACTCTGTGGCACGACGTTCGCGATAATTGGGAAACACGACGATTAACGAAGCACAGACGATTTCTGGTTTACCTGTACATAGAAGATGACCAACGAAAGATGGCAAGGCAAAAATAAAGTATGGGCTCCTGCTAATAATAATATAAACAGATTTTTACATAATTTTTGAAAGTTATTTTTATTTTATTTAATATGTAAGAAGACGAATTAACGGAATATAAACTAATATTGATAGTCACACAAAACAGTTAAATAAAAGAGTAAGGCAAGACTAAAAAACGTCAGATGGATTATGAGAAAGATGATATGGCTAGGTTGGTAGTTTGACAAATGATAGAAATGTGCCTCAGAAAGCACATAAAGCCGTTGATCCCGGCTGTCATTTGTAAATCTTTGACAGTCGTTACGGGTAGTTAGAAGCTCGAAAGTCTGACAACCAATCTTATTTAGGGGAAACGTGTTAACCAGTAACTGGGTTGTGGAGGTGAGATAGGCAGTCGCTCCATGTAAAATATTGGTTTTCAGCTGTATCCGGTTAGATTTTTAAATGTCGCAGCATTATGCTGAGATAGGGGCCTTTTGGCCTCGTACAGGATTTTATATTACCTGTGCACATTGCTGGCAGCTCTCGCCGTAGCGCGCCCAGTAATCGTTCTGACAGAACAGCAGGCCCGCCTTCTCGAAGTACCACGTCGACAGCTGAGCATCACATACTGAGCACCTGAACATTAGAAAGAATAATAATGTCAAAAAACCGGTAGCATCCGAACCGTTCCGCTAACTGACAAGACGCGATGTACTCGGTGGCACGGAGAGACAGGACGAGGGAGAGCGCGACTGGTGCATGTAGCGGGGGCAATAGAAGCGTTCGGAAACCAGTAACAAGTAAACAGAACGCATTTCCTTCTTCACCTCAACACTGCTTATATGCTGGGTTTAGTGGCGGATTAAACTTGATGGGGACCTGGGAAGGCAAAACCAAGAGGGGGCCCCCCGCCCAGGAATTAACGTTAACATATTTAGCACTCTGCCTTGATAAACTTAGGTTTTCTTTTGACCATTGATACAGAATTAGGAGTCACTTTGTCGACAGCAGAAAAGCTAGAGCATCAGACGATTAGCGAGCTCGAGATTTTTTGCGTTTATATTTTAGTATGCGTAGGGGCCCCCTACGCATGCTCAATATAAACGTAGGGTACTACAAACTACTTTTTTTTTTTACTTGCAGAATATATTTTAGTCTTGTTTGGGATTTCATTAAAATATATTTCTCGAATTTTGGGGGCCCCCTAGGACTGGAGACCCGGGGCGGGCGGCTCCTGTCACCTGCCCCCCTTAGTCCGCCAGTGGTTCGGTTAAAGAAGCATACGTAACTCCTATTTACACTTTGTTTGTCCGAAAGCTTAGTCTGCACAACCATAAAAGAGTTGGCATGAAGAAGCATGATTAAACACGCGCATTAGAATCAAAATAGGTTCACTTGCTCAACGCTTAGGGGCTTAAGTCCCAGCCCTATCTATTGCAGCCTCTCCAATATAATAAAACCTTATTGGATATAATTACGAGGGGTGTTCAATGTATTCTCGGTATGAGGGTGATTTACTAATGGTGCGGGTAATTTGACTAATTAATTAATTAATGACATTATCTAAGGGTATAAAGGTAAAATTTCATATAAGTAGTTGTGAACATTAGTTTGCTAGTTATCCGTAGTCAACGACAACTGGAATGGCTAACGTGACAATGATAAAGAAAATCGAGCACCGCGCTGTTATTTAATTCCTTACCAAACAAGGAAAAAGTCAAAAAAACTATTCACGAAGAGATGGTGGCTGTTTACCAAGAGTCTGCACCTTCGTTATCTATGGTTGAAAAGAGGTCAAGTGAATTTAAAAGGGGTAGAGAGAGTATTCAAAACGACACTCGCTCGGGCGGCCCGATTACTGTCTCTACGGAAGAAAACTTGAAAAAAGTTGAGAAGCATATACTGGAGGATGCCCGAACGAAGATAAAAATGAAAGCAGAGTTGACCCACCTCTCCGTTGATACCATGCACACTATTCTTCATGACATAAGAATGTCATGAAGAATGTCAAAAGTAAAGATACCTTTCAAAATTCAGTGCAAGATGGCTGCCGCGAATACTCACGGCGCGGCGCCTCAATAACGAGTGCGAATCGAGTGCTGTAGAGTTTTTAGAGCTCTGTGGTGAAGTTCCATCAAGTATTTTCGATCAAATTGTTACTGGAGATGAAATATGGGTTCATCATTAGGACCTTGAAAGTAAGCAGGAGTCCATGCAATGGAACAAGAAGGGTACTGCGCCCCCTAAGAAATTCAAAGTCGTTCCGTCTGCCGGAAAAAACCTGGCCACAGTGTTTTGGGACTCACAGGGAATTCTGCTGATTGAGTACACAAAAAAAAAGGTGAAACCACAAACGCAGCATCCTACGCACCACTTTACAAAATTTACGGGAAGCAATTAAAGAAAAAATACGGGTTAAACATGACCACCGGTGTGTTGCTTCTTCAGGACAACGGCCCGATCCACACGCCGCGCCGCGTGTTTCCAAGGCTGCTGTGCGAGATCGTGGTTTTGAAGAAATTAACCACCCACCCTATAGCCCCAATCTAGCCCCGAGTGATTATTATTTGTTCCCTAATTTAAAAAATACCTTCGTAGGAAACAATTTTTCAACGATGAAGAGCTCAAGGCGGCAATAAATGCACATTTGTCAGAGAAAGCAGCATGTTATTTTTTACAGGGTATTGAAAAGTTAATTTTGAGACGTAATAAATGCATTGAGATAATGGGGGATTACATTGAAAAATTAAAATATTTTTAATTGAATTTACGTTTTTTCATGGCGATACCTAGAATACATTGAACGCCTCTCGTATATGCAATCCAATGCAAACCAGTTAAAAATGGTATCAAGGTGGCTGGTCGATCTGTGGCAGTAACTACAATTAATGATTGATTTATTACACATTTCTATGACGAGTTGATGACACTATTCTGTAGTAATTATAATTTGATTGATTGAGTTTTATTTTGATATGTTAATTTTCTTTGAATAATGAACAAATATATTACCTACTTAATTTGATGTTTATATCCTACTTAATAAAAATATAACTGCCTCGTTGGTCTAGTGGTCGCAAGCGCTACTGCTGAGCATGAGGTCCTGGGTTCGATTCCCGGGTCGGGCAAAGTGTTATCGGGTTTTTCCATCTGGAATTTCTCGGTAGCAGCCCGGAGCCTGGATTTGTGCCCGGTTGATGGCAATAGGCTCGCCCCCTATTACGTGGGACTTAAACATAACTGGCGAAATGTGGGTGTGCTATAGGTACACCTCTGCCTAACCCTTCGGGGAATACAGGCGTGATGTTATGTTATGTTAATAAAAATAACCAACATGTATATATTTGTACGCCGTTAAGGCAAAACATGACTGTGCTATAATTTTTATATAACATCTTGCCATGTGTGTGTATACTTATGTTTTGGACAAATAAATGATCTATTCAATTCTATTCCAAACAAGATCTATTCTTGAAAACTAAGAATATTTCTCGCAGGCGAAACTAGTGGATCGTTTTCACAACGTCTGCCACTCAGATTAACAATCGAAGCTTTTATTTTTGTAAACTTGGCACCTCGGTTTGCCTTTCTCGTTCAAGGCAAAAAAGACCTATGACCTTTGCTTAGCTCACAATTATGAAAAAAAATTGGCAAGTGTTCATGAAAAGAAAATATCGGATAGCTTGGGAAACTTATTTGTTCGCGTGATATTCAAGTTCAGGAAGCAAGGAGGCTGCCAAAAGTACTTACAGAGTATTTATTTGTCTTTCGCTAGCTATACAAATCGACGGGTGAATGACCGTGGCTTTCATAACGTAACATCGCGCCCGCATTTCCCGAAGGAGTAGGCAGTGCCCGCAGAGGTGTATTTTACACCCACATTTCGCCAGTCATGCCTAACTTATAAGCAAGTTTTTAACCGAGCACAAACTCTGGGCTGCTACATAAACTTACTAATGCCCTTTTCGTAAGTCCAAAACTCGAATTATTCTTGCCAATGTTGTCACACTTGAAATCGGAGGCAATTTACATGAAAACGCTTTAAAAAGGCTACCTTCCCTAGGAATTATAATATCCCAAATACAGGGTGGATGCATGGGTATTTCTCTGGCCGCTTCGGCCATCATGGCTAGGGAAGTTAAGAACCACTCGATCCGCATACTCGCAGACAGCATGGCTGTTCTGCAAGCGCTAAACAGTCACACAGTTGATTCTGGGCTAATATACGAGTGCCACCAGTGCCTCAATCAGGTGGGTAGCCTCAATAACATAACCATTCAATGGATCAAAGGACACAGCGGTTCGCTAGGTAATGATGCAGCCGACGAACGTGCCAGAAAGGGATCGAGCGTGGCACCAGTGGGGCCTGAACTCATCGTGCCACTACCCTTTGGGTACTTAAGCACTCTGGTAAGGAAACGCACCAGGGACCAACATCACAAACTGTGGGAGGACACAGGTGAGCGCAGGCAGGCTAGGGAAGCACTCCCTACGATTGATGGCCGCCTCACGAAACAGGTTCTCCGACTAACTAAACAACAGCTTCGTATAATAACAGCAGCTTTAACTGGCCACGGGTCATTTAATAAACACCTCTTTGTCATAGGAGTCACAGACAGTCCACTGTGCAGGGCCTACATGGAAGACGACGAAACAGCAGCTCATGTGCCTCTAAACTGCCCGGTGGTCGCCACGTACAGGGCAAAGTACTTCGGTAACTCAGGTACCCACGTGTGATTGTCAGTAACACCAAGGCGTTGCTGGCCTTCCTCGAGGAGCTGGGGTGGATCGAATAATCGATTTTCCGACCCGTACGCAAAATACGCGCATTGACGTGGAGTTGCGGACATCAGCCCGTATTACTTATTCCCTATTATTATACAGGTTGGATTTTTGAGATGGGGCAGCAAGGGCAGCTACCTTAACCGTTGTAGCTTCAGGAAAACGGTCTTAGGAGACTTTCCTTAACTTTTGAGAATTTTTGATATGCATTCAAAGATTTTTAAAACGATGTACAGGCAGCAGGAAAACGGGTAATTTTCACAAAAACTTTTTTATGCCAATCAATCATGTTTCATATAAGGATCAAAAAACTCTTTTGGACCAACTGAGGTTTGAGTACTAGAAAAGTCAGAAATCGAAAAAAACTTTTCCCATACATTTCGTAGGAAATAAGACTACGACTTGCTGTTTTACCATCGATAAACGACAGCTATAAAAAAGTCTAATCGAAAAATAAATAAAAAATAATAACTTCTACTTTGAGTATTATTTTTTATCTTAAAATTATAAACTTGAAACTTTACATTTGGACTCACCTAGAATTTTTACTTTTGTGCTCTAAGATATGAGGTGCTCAAAATGTTAGCCCTTTTGACCTAGGCATAGGTTTACTCTCTTTACTACAGAGCGGGTAACAGCTGATAATATATAATTGAATGTTGCGCAGTAGAACTCACTGACCATAACATCATTATGATGCGTGTCTATAGGAGTCCACTTAATAGGGACATAAAAAGTAAACTTGAGATATTTTTCAATAAACTTAATATTCTCTTAAAGTCTTTTTCATTACACACTAACAAAAAACTTATTCTATGCGGTGATTTCAACATTGATCTTTTAAAAAAGACCACATGTTTAGAGCAGCTCAAATATCTTATATCGGGGTACAATCTCAAATTTGAAATAAAAGTTCCAACAAGACTAAGCAGCGGGACTTGCATAGATAACATAATTCACAATGTACGAGGATCAAAAGGAGAAGTCTTAGAACTGCCGGTATCCGATCATACGGCACAAATTTTACGATGTCCAGTTAGACGAACATGCATATCAAATTACTGGTTCTCAACTAAACGAGATTACTCAAAAGAAAACGTTCAGAAATTCATAGACAACATCAAAGCTATCACTTTTTGCTGACGTATACGAGGAAGCGGATCCCACTAAGGCATTCAAACTATTCTATGACCTGTTTAAGTTGCTATATGATTTGTGCTTTCCAAATATAAAAATACGGATGTCAACTAAAGAAAAAGCAAAATGGATTAGTCGTGGCATCAGGATTTGCAGTAAGAGAAAAAGAGAATTGCTGTGGAAATACCGGTCATTACCAAATAAGCAAAATGGAGCAAACTTTAAAAAGCTTTTAAATCGGCTGAAGAAAGTTATAAATCTCACACAGAGAGCCCATAATAATCGTTTCATACATTCTGCTCAGAAGCTATGTAAAGCAACATGGAAAGTAATAAATAAAAATAAGACTAAACATCATAATTTGCCAGACGAAACCATAATAAAAATTAAGTTAAACCTACTTTAGCTGTTATTTTTAATAATTGTATTGACCGTGGTGAGTTTACTGATCTTATGAAAAACAGTAAAATAATACCGTTATTTAAATCGGGTAGTACATCAGACCCTACTAATTATAGACCTATTTCAGTACTACCTACCTTTAGTAAAATTTTTGAAAAACTTATATTGAATCAAATGCAAGGATTTTTTAATAAACACAAATTACTGCATAACAAACAGTTCGGTTTTACGAGGGGTCGTTCGACTACTGATTTGAACTTTTAGGACATGTTTATGATGCATGGGAGGACAAATGCGATGCTTTGGGAATCTTTTGCGATTTGTCCAAGGCATTCGATTGTGTTCTTCATGAAACATTGATCAGGAAACTGCACCACTACGGAATCCGAAACGCCTCTCTGGATCTTCTTACTTCTTACTTAAGTGATAGGATTCAGAGAGTTGATGTTAATTGAAAAAGATCACCCGGATCGGTAGTAAGAATGGGGGTCCCCCAGGGCTCAATTCTTGGGCCATTTTTATTTCTTATTTATATAAATGACTTGCCTTACCTCATAAAGGATAAACATGATATAGTGTTATTTGCAGACGACACTTCACTTTTATTTAAACTGAAACGTCAGCAGCTAATTACTGACAATGTAAATAGCGCCCTTGCAATAGTAGTTAACTGGTTTAATGTTAATAACCTACTTCTTAACAATAAAAAAAACTAAATGTATTAAGTATACGATACCTCATGTTAGACAAGTAAAAACTAGTGTTCTCATAAAGGGTGAAGTGCTGAAACCCGAAAATATCACAGTTTTCTTAGGCATAACTTTGGATACCAAGCTTCAATGGGGCCCATAGATAAATTGTCAAAAAAGCTTAGCTCTGCAGCATGCGCCGTTACAAAAATTCGTGGTTTAACTGATTTAGAGACAGCCCGTTTAGTATACTTATTTATTTTCATAGTGTGATGTCGTACGGTATTCTGTTGTGGGGAAATGCCGCCGATATCCAGACAATTTTCGTTTTACAAAAAAGGGCAATTCGTTCAATCTATAAATTAAGTCCCAGATACTCCCTCAGAGATAAATTTAAAGAGATTAATATAATTACTGTGCCTTCTCAGTATATTTATGAAAATCTTTTGTATGCACATAAAAATATTAATCTGTTTAAAAAATACAGTGATATCCACAATATAAATACTAGAAACAAACACAAATTTATTGTTCCTACAACCAGGGTCAAGAAAATAGGTGGCTCGCTTAGATGCCAATGTATATGTTTTTATAATATACTTCCTAGCCACATTCAAGATCTAAGCTGTAATAAATTCAAATCTTTTATAAAACGGAAACTATGCCAGAAAGCCTATTATACTGTGAAAGACTAGATTGAGGACAAAAAGGCTTGGGATTGAGCTGCTCCAATAAATTTACACGCTGAATGTTGATTTTAATTTGCTAGCTATTTTAGACATGAATATTTACTGTAAAAAGTATTATATTATTTTCATTATTAAGAATATGAGGACTATGTGGGTCATTGTTACAGTTATATTCTTGATCTGGCAGTTTAAGTAGTTTATGCGGCCTACCCAAATGTCCTTTCTTTGGTATTGCTCGTCGAATCGTTGAGCTCCTTAAGTTCTGAGTTGAGCTGCACGGTTACTGACAAATGCGTGCACTGACTGGACAGGTCCACTTAATCTGTGGTTCTTTCCTCAAAAGACCATTTCAGACACCAATCTACATGGTTCTCAAACATTATGTCCGATTTTTTATATACACATTGACATTGTTGAATTTTATATACACAATGACATTAGTATTTACTTGTAAAGTATTATGTTATTTTAAGTATTGTGAATGTGAGGATTATGTGGGTCATTGCTTTTTTTTCGCAGTTAATTTTAGTCATGATCTGGCAGATTGAGTAATTTATGTGGCCTACCCAAATGTCCTTTCTTTGGTATTGTTCGTCGAATCGTTGAGCTCCTTAAGTCCTGACTTCCTGAGTTGAGCTGCACGATTACTGACCAATGCGTGCACTGACTGGACAGGTCCACTCAATCTGTGTGGTTCTTTCCTCAAAAGACCATTTCAGATACCAATCTACATGGTCTTCACATGATCTGACCAAGATTATGTCTGGACTTTAAAAGAGACTGTGACCTCTGAGTTTGTTTCGGCCTTTCTTCTCAGAGTAGTCAGATAGGAAACGCCGACCTCATCTAGTTTAAAAATATGATTGACGTGTAAAAGTGTTTGTACAAACCTACTTACAGAAATAAAATCTTTTATCATTTATCATTTAAGTCAAAATAAAAAATAAAAAAAAAAAAAAAAAAAAAAAAAAAAAACAAAATAGCACAAGCTTTTAATGATTACTTTATAGATCAAGTGAAACCAGTTACTAATTTAGACTGTAATAAAAATAAACATAACATAAGCAGTAGAATTACTTCTATGTTTATGTCGCCCACAATACCACTAGAAATTCACCAAATTATAATGTCACTAAAGAATACGTATAGCACTGGGTATGACGATATAAGTAGGTACAAACATTGTTAAACGGATATCCACAATAATTGCTCCTGTCTTGAGTCACCTTATCAATATGTGCATATGCCATGGCTACTTTCCTGAAGAATTAAAAATAACAATTATAAAACCTCTCTTCAAGAAAGACATCAGAGACGATATGTCCTGCTATAGACCTATAGCGCTAGTACCGATTTTTTTCAAAAATATTCGAGAAAGCAATATATTATCAACTTACTTCATACTTTGAGGAAAATTGCCTATTCGTTGATAATCAGAAAGGTTTTAGGAAAAACAGATCTATTGACATGGCCATCTACGATTTCTTACATATGGTTAGCGGCAGAGTGGATAAGAGGCTACCAACTCTGGCGCTTTATATGGACATGTCAAAAGCTTTTGAACGTGTAGACCATAAAATACTAATAAGTAAACTTAACGCATACGGAATAAGAGGAAATATTTCAGATTTAATCGAATCTTATCTTTGTGATAGGTAACAAATAACGAAAATTAGTAGAATATCTAAAAATCTAGCCAGAGAACGGTAAATTATGGAGTACCACAAGGTAGTGTTCTTGGGCCGCCCCTATTTATTGTTTATATTAATGACTTTCCGACAGCATCATCGTATCCTATGACAATGTTTGCAGATGACTGCACTTTGCTTTTTAATAGTGACGACGTAAGCACATTAGAGACTGAGATAAATTCTACCTTACTATCAGTTGTGAATTGGTTGCAAAATAATAATTTGGTTATAAATCTTGATAAAACAGTGCTAATGAAATTTCAACAAAGAGTAAATTACAATCTGGGCTTAAATATTAAATACAAGGACACAATTATTAATGAAACAAATGTGACTAAATTTCTTGGACTAAACATCGAGAACACTTTAAAATGGAATTCACATATTGAGAAAGTATGCAGTAAGCTAAACCAACATTCCTATGTTTTGCACATGTTAAATAAAACGGCCAATCGAGCAACAGTCTTAACGGCGTATCATGGTCTAGTAGCCTCAACACTGAGATATGGAATTATATTTTGGGGAAATGCCACGGGTAAACATATGCGGCCTTACTAATAAAAATATTTAACACACTTGTTGAACAACTGTTTAGTTATACATTGTATAAGCTATGGATAAGAGTTACACAGTCCCTTTACCAATAATGGGTGTGTAAGCATTGTATAGTTATAAATTCGTTATAACAAAAGTCACTGGCAACATTCTTCGGAAACGTTTTGAAACTAAATTACCAAATTCTAGAGACATTTAGAAAACCTTGTAAACAGCATAAAAAATGTTTATTTTTAATAAATAATACAAATTGTGCCCGAAATGTTGTTTCAAAATATATTTAAAAATAATTGTATGTTTTTTACGGTAAAACGAAAGAAAGAATTAAACATACTTTTTAAGTTCGTCATTTAAGAACGCACCTTTCAAATGTCAAACTAGTGTCCCGATTTTAATATGTGTGCAATCGATTGTGTGTGTGTGTGTTTTGTGTGTTTTTTGTAGCACCAATCATATTTCTGATGCCACAAATGTTTCTAAATCTAGAAACTACTTGTTCTTGCTCTTCAAGAATCCCAGGCATGCGTATACATTGTGCCGCTTTATTTGCCAAAGCGAGATCCATTCTTTGGCATACATTCGTAATGGACTGATAGTTAAGTCCATGAATGTCTGCTGCGTGATCTTGAACTTCTTGCCTAGCCCACGTCCTGAGAGCAGTAGAAACTTGAAGTTCTACAGCCAGCCCGCCACCACGAGCTTGCAGTTCGATATCACTTCTAACTAATTCAACTATGTATTTTCCGTCCATACATTTATATTTTACTGAATCTATATTTCATACGAAAGTCTGTGTCTCGTAAAGTAAAAGGATCGAAACGATTTTTGTCCTAAAAGTTAGTAAAATTGCCGGTCAGATGTCCGGTACTACGGTTACACGCTCACTAAACAAGGGTTGAGGACTGAATAACAGTTGTGTAACTTCTCATACAATAAAAACGCCCGGTATACCAGATGTGTACAACTGAACTGTTAAATATCTTTTATTGGTAGAGTTAGCATTATAACTCCGGTATACGAAGTGTGTAAATCTTTATTACTAAGGCTGATGGTATTTAAGTGCCAAAAAAGGTGCATAAGAGCCATATATAATTTGCAGACAACAGACAGCTGCAAACCGTTTTTTTTAAATACAAAAATATTAACTTTGCCGTCATTGTACATTTTTGAAACGTCTATGTTCGTCAAAAATAATTTACATAAATTTGCTCGCGTAACTAGTCAGCGCCGTTGTGACCGGCTACAAACAGTCGGATCTAGTACTGCACTATACAGAAACAGTATTTTTGTAATGGCTCCGAAGGGCTATAATAAATTACCAAAATGTATAAGGAGTGAAGATAGTGTTTGCAAATTCAAAAGTAAATTGTATTCATTTTTAATAGATAAGACATATTATTCTATCGAAGAATTTTTAAATGATAATATATGACATTACCAGCTCTAATGTAGTTTACCTTTGACATGCATGTAAAAACTAAATTATATTTGATTAATTATTTATTACTAATACATTTAATTGACATTATTTACAATATGATGAAATATGACATAACTAGCCTTTTAATATAATTTACCATTGATATGCATGTAAAAAAATAATTATTTATTATGAATACATTTAATTGAAATTATTTATTCGAATGTGACTTTGTATTCTATAAATTCAGACTGATTATTAAAAAACTAATATATTTGTACACTAATTTCATTGGTAGGGCAGGGCATAGAGCACGACTAAAATATATACTTATGACCTTTATTGTAATACCTGTGTTCAGAAATAAAGATTGATTGATTGACAATGTGAAAGGATGAATGCCATAGAGAATCGTGGTAGATGAATCTTTGAGTTCCTAAGCACTGTCGTATTTATTTTTTTAATAGTCCCACATACTAAAATCAAGAGTCATGAGTCACTATGCCTTTTTCGCAATGGAACCATGATGGCATTAACACGTCATAGTACGGCTACAGGACTACAAGGTGGCCACGGTTTTGGACCATATGTTCCTATCCACTGCCTCTTTAATTGCCGGTTCAAATTAGAACGGGTTTAGCGGCTGTTGTGTGGCCATCTTCATCTTCAGATGTCATTTTTTTCACAGAATTTCGGAAATCATAAGCAACCCGGCAACAAACTATCTCGATTCTGTTTTCAAAGCAAATTAAATTATGATGCGTATTCGTTCGAAATTCGAAGTTAATTTTAATTTTGTTTATTTTCAGCCAGTCTTCATTGTAGTGGTTAGTCTATCCATAATAAAAAAGTAAGATGTAGTCTCATTTCCTACGAAATGTATGCGAAAAGTTTTTTTGCGATTTCTGACTTTTCTAGTACTCAAACCTCTGTTAGTCCGATAGAGGTTTTAGATCCTTATATGAAACATGATCGATTGGCTTATAATTATTTTTTGTGAAAATTGCCTATTTTCCTGCTGACTGTGCATTTTTATCAAAATCTGCGAATGCAATACAAAATTTCTCAAAAAATTAAGAAAAGTCTCCTAAGACCGTTTTCCTGTAGATACAACGGTTAAGAGGAGAGTCCTTACGAAACGCCTGAATAGGGGTTTACTGTTTTCAAGATATCTAAACATTCACCGCATCAAATAATACCAAAAAAATAAGTAGGAAAGTTAATAGACCTGTCATCAGTTCCATTGCGAGATATTTCCAAAATTATCCAAAAAATCCTGCTAAAAACAATGTTAAAATTTCACATTCACATCGAAATCGACACATTCTATTTACACATTTTATCTTATTTTAAAACAATGTTTGAAAATATTTTTCGTTAAATCGTGACACAAATGTATGATTATGAAGTTCCCTGTTTTAATTTCTAATTAAATAAACCCATACGATAGTAATTTACGTCTAAACATTCTTTATTTTTTTACGCAAATCATTTTCTATTTCCCATACATTTTAGTATGGAGCGTAGTCTCTTCCGCAATTTGATTTATATTCGAGCACGCGCCGAAAACTATTCAGTGCCGCCCTAGAAACCAAGGTGAGAGCACGTCAATTTTTGATCTGCACCGAGCTCGAAAATAGTTTACGCACACTTAGACACAAGGCCTAAGGGTGGGGTGCTAGTGTCACGGCGTAACCGATAATTTTCAAAAGACAACGCTTGACTGCATCTGGTTTTGGCAAAATTTGCAAAAGAGGCCTTATTAAATGCGGACCTCTCGTGAAAAGTTTGCTTTGTGGAGCAAACTTAGACCATGTAAAATCGCTACAGTACGGTAAAGATCACGAGCATATTGCGCTAGAACAATTGGCAGTTCTAAGAAGTGTTGATGGCTCTCCCTGCGTTATAAAAAGATGTGGCCTTTTTGTTGACCCAGTGTTAGGATATTTAGGAGCAAGTCCAGATGGACTATTGGAAACTGATAAAATCGTAGAAATTAAGTGTCCATATTCTTGTGCAAAAATGACAATAGACGATGGCGTTAAAATGAGAAAGATTCGTTTCTGGAAATTTAGCCAAACAGGAGACCTGATAATAAATAAGAATCATGACTGGTATTATCAGGTTCAAGGACAGCTTCACATTACACAAAAAAATGAATGCATTTTTATGGTTTGGACTAGTATAGACTCAAAGATTGAAATAATAAAAAGAGATGATGACTTCTGGCGAAATAATATGGAACATAAATTAAAAAAGTTTTATATTGATTGTATGCTCCCGGAAATAATAGATTCTAGATTAGACAGGAAAATGGACATAAGGGAGCCCAATTATTTGATAGAGGCAATTAAAAAAAGAGAAGCAGAAAGAGAAACAAAAAAACGGAAAAGCGAAACTGTTATTAATGATAGCAAACGCAAAAAAAATATAAAAAAAGCTGTAACTGCAAACTAAATTGTGGCAACTGATCTAGCCCATACAACCGCAGAATTAGATAGTCACCCAGACACATTTACAAATAATTTACATAAATCCGCACACACACAGAGAGATACATGCATATGCGCCCGCACACGTACGCACGTGCGCAGCCACACACACACAAACACATACATACATACTCACACACACATACGCACACTTACACACAAGTCCACATCTGCCTGTCTTATTAAGGTGAATCCTCAGCTGCAGCTCGCAAAATTCAAATTTACTTCGGTTTTGTGTAAATTGCAGCCTGCTTTACGTCGTATGTTGATCAATTGTACGATTCGCTACTGTAGGAATGATATAAATTTACTGAATAATAATCTTCAATTTCATATCAATCGTCAAACAATTTGTTCCACCTAAGAATTTTCATATGAAATATTCTTAAAAATTCTTAGATGGAACAAATTTCCAAATTTTGACGATTCTAATAGATAAGTTTAGATAACAAGTATCAAAACCTGAGCCTGTGTTGTTACCTGAGCAATTTTTTTTTTGTATGCACGTGTTTCTGTGACAAATAAACCTATTTTTCTTTCTTTCTTTTCAAAATGTTGTATAATGGCTAAATAAAGAATTTATTATTTATTTATTAATTACCTACCTGCTTACTAATGTGATGTTAAATATATACTTATTATTAAACTTAATAAGTTATAGATATTAAATAATTTAAATAGTATGTACAATAACTTGTTTTTTTTTAAATTAGTCCTTTGCCTCTCTTACGTCTTTCACATACTTTCCTTAAAATATCTATGAACAATATTTAGTAGGTATCAATTTATTCAAAAATAGTTAAAAGCAATCAATAATACAAAATTCTAAATAATAAAGTTATTAGTTAAATTAAACAACATAAATAAAGTTAATAAAATAATAACAACATAATTAATTTTATCAATCGACCTGATGAACACTGTAACCCCACCCTTTGGTGACGACTAATACGTAATACTGGAACGCAAGCCTCGCGATGCGGCGAGATAATTGCTAATACATTGCGTGTTTTCTGACACATACTTATAAATCCTTTAGGGGCGAACACGCATTGAAATTATAATATTTCCGTCGCGCCGTATGGTTTGTTATTTGTTTCTAGTTAGGTGTACACCATACGTAATTTATACTGCGCGTTGTTGCAGTGTAAGTGGAAAATATCAATGTATGCGTTCTAAAAGAAGTTCTCACGCTCGCAAACTTCCCTCTTAAGGTAGCTGCCCTTGCTGCCCCATCTCAAAAATCCACCCTGTTTATTGTCGGAGACACCTACGAGAATGTAAGCTCCAGCCAATCATAGAGATCGATAGCTAGTTTCTTAGGCATTAGGTTTATGAAAGCCATAATGATGCGAAATGTGGGTGTGCTATAGGTACACCTCTGCCTAACCCTTCGGGAAATACAGGCGTGATGTTATGTATATATGTATGTATAATGATGCGACCCCATAACTTTCTGGAGCATGACGTGATTCATATGACGTAACGACATAAATATGCGTGCGACAAATAAAACACGTAACTACCTACGGTAGTAAAAGGCATAATGGCCGCCTATAAGCTTTAGTAGGGAACCCGCTTGAAATATTGCACGTGTTATCAAATTACTCATAAAGACCTACTAAGAAATAGAGCATGTCTGTTTGTAGCATAGCTTTAGCACTTCAATCAAACTTAACTGGACTTAATCATTGTTATGCTATTCTTGTATGAACACTGAACATACGAACATAAACTCACACCTTCTTTCATGGCATGGCGGTAGGCAGAAACTACAGAACGCCACCTGCCACGATCCTTACATACTTCATTTGCTTCGTTTACGTTCTTTAGTCAAAATCTTTAGATAGGTATCTGATAGACTTAAGAAAAAGAAATAGTTCTTAAGACAAGTAGGAATAATGAACTTTTTTACTAAAGGTAAAGACTAGAGATAGCTTATTTCAAAGAAAAATGTACTAGAGCGTGTGTGTGAGGAGCTTGTAAATCAGTAATTGTTCAAACAAAAACACCATATTATTTCCTGAGACGGACTGTCGTTTTAAATAGGTATATGGTTGTTTGACAAATAAATAAATATGACTCAATTTTCCTGTTATTTTCGCTACTAATATTAGCTGTGTGGCCTATTTATCATTTTAATATTATGGAATCGAACTAAAATTAGTATGACACAATGAATGATCACTCTTTGGTTTTTTTTTTATTGATGTGCGTTTTTCCTGGAAAATAAGCATAGGAATTGATTTGTGTTTCATTGGCATTAATAATGTCGATTTGATGAAAGCTGCGTTATGGCTATCTCAATTTCCTACGAAACATAAGACTTAAAATAAGTTTTGTTTAAAAGTATAAGCTTTATTTGGCCATACTAGATAGTAATCAAGTGCAAGTGAGATAGCAAGCTCAATATTTAGCTTATTAGACCAAACCAAGCGGTTGATGGCAATAGACTTGCCCCCTATTACATGGGACTTAAAGATAGCTACATCTCTGCCTAAGCCTTCGGGGAATGCAAAAGTTACGTTATGGGTAGACCTTGCTTTCTCCAAGTAACAGTTAAAGCTCTAGTTCTGATCTGCAACAATTTTATCACTTATATTAAGAACTTACCGAAAGCAGTCTTGATGCCAATCCTGGTTGAGTGCAGACACATAGTCATCATCACCAATGTCATTCAAGCACCCTGCGCAGCTGAGGGACTCTGAAAGTCATCATGATTTTATGTAATCTAAATAAGAAAATGTCTATTTATGACCTTTATTACTTAGTTCTAATAGTGTTTAAGTAAATTAGGTTTATCAAAAAAAAAAAATATTTTTTTTTATGATTTTTAATAGTAAATATTGTTAATTTATGTTTTGAGCTCCTGCTACCTGTGATACAGGATAATTCTAGTACAGGCACCTAACATTGTAATACCTTCATTATTTACCTAAGATTCATATTGTGTTTTACCAATTTTGATTCTGAATAAAGATTTTTTATTATTATTATTTATCATCATCAAATAAATGTACAAAGGGATGTTACAAATTAACCGCAGTTGGTGAAGCATCCCAGTTAACTACTATACTACATACTTTCCATAGACATTTTTACTCTACAAATAGTTCATCATTTACAACAACTAAGATCCACTTGCACCGCAAATCACTAAACATGTTTAGGGCTAAACAAGATTTAAACATAATTCTGTCTCTGTCATCTTCAAACATTTGACAGAAACAGAATTGTTTTAAACTCGTTTAGCGCTCAACGTGTTTAGTGATTTGCGGTGCAAGTGGGCCTAATAGACTATGAAATATTTAAATTAGTTTAGTACAGAGACCCACCCCTGATTTGCATGGTTTTTATGACTTGAGAAAACATTTAGATTTCTTAATTATATGCAATTTTATAATTAATGTTTTAAATGATGGTTAAACCTACATCAAAATCCATTCACGGACAGACATGAAAAGCGACTTTAATAAAGAGGTTAGATAAGTACACTATCGCATTTAGTTTCTCTGTAATGATAGATGTAAGTTGTTTTTTATTTTTTTAAATATTTATGTATAGAAAAAGATTGTAATATGTACCTATATTTGTAGGCAATTTTATTATTTTTATTTATTTTATTTTTTTGGTATTGGATTATTAATCTTCCAAACTTTTCCTGTTATAACTTACAAATGAAACTTAAGAGGAGGAGAAGGTAACCCTCAGTTAGTCTGGTCTATATTATCCTAGTCCATTAGTAGTTTGTAAAAATATATTAGTTATTTAAAATGTTTCAGTTAATTTTATTGATACTAGGCTTAAGGCTCTCAGCAATTTTAGCAGTACCTACGTAAGTAGTAAAATATTTACTTTATTTAATTTAATATTTAAAGACATGTGTTAAACGTTTTAAGTGCAATATTATTTGAAAAATGAGATTGGGTTGCAAAGGAAAAACTCAACCACAAATAAATGGTGTTGTATTCACTAAACTGAATTATCAATGGAAGAAAGGAGTAAGTTATTCTTATAAATAAACAAAATAGCTTTTACGGTGATCAGAAGCTACTACACTAGAACCAAATAATTAAGATCAATGTTTTTTAAACATAAAAATATTACATTTTAGAGGCCACGCTCGGCTTTGTTGATGCAAATAACCAGTTTAATAGTCACAATTGTTATTTGTGGTTTATTGAATAAATTAAATAGGCTATCTGAGTCAATGATCTAAATCTACTGGACTATTGTAAACCATTATTTATTTTTAAGTAAATGGTTGCAGTTGAATGTCAAATACCTTTCTAACATATTGGTTATAACGAGGCAAAATATTAATTATGATTTATCCTTCAACTTAGAAAACCTAAGACGCGGAAGTAAACATAGCTATTCAAAACCAGCTGAAGCTATTTCAGAATGGTTTTTAAGTTCTATCTGTAGGCTTTTTCGATTAAAATTCATCCCAAACGGATCAGCAGCAAGTTAGATTTAAGTTATAAAAGGCGAGGCGCAGGACAAACAAAAGATAATTCATGATAACTTACAAGAATCGCCCACACATTCTCATGACAAGTTCTGCACCCAAAACATGAGTAAATATTCACTTTATACACTTCAATACTAGCTATATCGGTCACCAAAACTTACCTTTAGTATTCGGTCCCTCCATTTCATTTAAAAAAGGAATGTTTATTCATAAATTGTATGGTATATCGCAAAAAGTTACATGCTTGAGATTCTAATAACTACTTGAGAATGACGTAAAAGACAACGGGTGAATGTTGCTAGCTTTTGAAATAGATCTGGGTAAGAAAGAAATATAAAAAACTATTTGGCTGGAATCTTGATCTATTTATTGCAGTTTAAATAGTAGCAAAATGAAGGTACTACAAAACTCCACAATTATTATATGAAGAGACAGCTTTATAACAGACTACTACTGTAAAAACTTTATGTTTCGGTCCTTTCCATAATCCTCATATTTTTTTAGGCAAGTAAAATGTGGTAACACCACCGCTATATCGTTTCGATTACGTTTCATTACGAAAACGAAGGTCAAGTAAACATAAAAAAAGTAAATAAACAAAAACTATAAATAAACTTTTACAATTTCACTTTTATTCACTCAAATCAATGATGTTTCATAATCTCTTTTTCCTTTTCTAATTCCTTCTTGACTTTGTATTTGTTGAAATTGACCTTGACTTTGACTTTCACTTCGAGGCGTTTCAGAAGTTGCGACATTTCGTTGTCATTAGATTCTGAGCTGTCTGAGTCTTCTTCTTTGTCATCTTCTTTTTCTTCTGAGTCCTCTGGTTCAGGCTTATCTTCTTCAGGAGATGAATCTTCTGATGAGCCAGGCCTTTCTTCTTCAGAATCCTCAGGCGGTGCAGGGGTATCCTCAACACTGTCATCATCTTCATGTAGATTTTCGAAGTCAATACCCGTTATTTCTTCAAACCATGATAGGTAAGGTCCCGGACGGATGAAACCTGGTAGAAATAAATGTGTTATTAGATAGAGCGCACGAATTAAAAGTGATCTTAACAGGCTGAGAACAAACCAATCAGGCATAAAATAAATACAATTAGAGGATGGAGAGTGTATTTAAATAAATAAATATTACCAGCTGGCAAGCCAGAATGGCAGCCAAAATTTCCGCCTGCTACGAAGGAGGTTACTCCGATGAGGGTCGGAACGCCGTCAGAGCCAACGTGCACCAGTGGACCACCGCTGTCACCCTAGTAACAAGAAAATAAGTAGGTAATTAAACAATATAAAGGAAGAAACCGTCGCAGAATGGATTACAACTTTCAGAATTGGGAGAACACCAGTTTCACGTGTACAAGTGTTAGGGGTGCAACACACATGTTCGGGTTCGGGCTTGACTCGGCACTATTGATGATAATACTTTGCCCTACGGCTGTGCATTAAATTTAGAAAATGTAGCCTGGTTATGGAGTAGATCTTACCTGGCAAGTAGACTGTGAGGTGACATTGTAGAATCGTGCGCAGATGGTGGTGTCAATGATGATACTGGTCCCAAATGTGCCACCACACGAAAGGTTGGAGATCGCGCGTAAGTATGTCCATCTCAGCACCTCCGTTACGGGTTCTAGAATATTCGGAGAAATTATTACGCTGTTCAGAAAAAAAGCTAAGCTGTGGTTTCAGTAGCGGCTAGCTAGGTAGGCTTATGTTTTATCTTACCTGTCTACTGTTCACACTTAGTGCGGATTTCACCAATCAAACTGAACGCGATCAATCCTTCTTAACCGCGTTTAAGAGCTGTCAGTGTCAATATTCCACAACAATTTCTACAGCTCTTGAACGCGGTTTAGTTATGCTGAACGCTTTCAGGTTCATTGGTGAACTTTGCCCGTAATCGTTTAAATAACTACGATATTAGGGGCAGTATTGCACGCGAATCACCATTCGCGTGCAATACTTTAGACCACCATTAGTCGATAGCTCTTGGGTTTTCTATCTGTAAAAACTTACGCCACTGGTTGTTCGGTCTAGATTATTTTGTTTTCGTATTATCATAATCTGATCTTAATATAATTTTAAAGCTATCTTGATAATTTCTTCCTACCGAAATTGTGATTAATAAATCGTGCGAGGCGAAAGATTTTTATCGTTGCATGGCAGTCACTGATAGCATTATTGATGTTATTTCCCTCCTGACAATGACGTGTTGAAGTCATAAAAACAAGTGAACAGAGTACCTAATTAACCCGCTACCTCCATCCAGACTTCGTGTCCTCGAATTATGGTAACTTCTAGCTTCCATCACAGACACTACTACAAGTAGCCCCTACTTTAGACCTGTACATAACTTGAGGGAAAACTCTAAAACATTGTTTATATAAGAGATACTGACCCAATGTCCATGTCCTGCCATGTCCGCTGGCGTAGACCTGTTCGTTGTCGTAGTTGTGGTATGCGTCAGCACGCGACTGCACGCGGATGGCCTTCAACAACCCTGCGAGAAGATGTCACCTCAGAATTAAACACAAAATACTAAGAGGACCTTTCTTTAGTCCACAGCAGATTGCTGAACCAACAAGTAGGTATCAAGAACAAGACGAACAAACTGTTTCGAACAATCAGACGAAAACAAGCAGACGGACTACCTGATGGTAAGGGCAACGCCGCGTATTGACTTCGGCAGTAGCAGAAGCATCGCAGTGCATTGACAATCCTTCATTCCTTTTTCTATGTGTCCATGTTTTTTTGCGTAGTGTTAAATGGCGCATCTATTCAATGGTGGATCTATGCGCGAAGTGCCAGGAACAGTCATTGTCACCATATAGCGCCCTTCGTGTTCAATACAATAACGCATTCGGGGTGCTGATGGGGTTGCTCCCGATACTGCAGCGCATCAGAGATGTTTGCTGAATCTTGCGTTGACTGCTTCTACATTGTGATGCGGAAGCGGTGCGCGTCCCTGGCTAGTAGGGTGCGGGGCAGCACCAACATCATCCTGTCTATGGTAGCAAGTAAGCTAGAATGTGCGTTTGTGAGCCACTGCTGCAAGGTATTGGCTGGGCCTGTCACCCTGCAGCAGTGATGTCACAAACTGTTTCTGTGTTAATGTTTTACTAACATATAGTTTGTAAGTATGTTGTTACACTATGAGTCTTGTTACTTGAATTAAATGATTATTATTATTGTGGCGATGCTTGGGGGACCCGGGAGGTCTATGTTCAACAGTGCACGACTTTCGAATGTATTATAATGATGAGGAAACTAAAGAAAATACTCACTGCTGTAAACGAAGGGGCTCGGCACCTTCACAAGTGAGATGTCGTGTGGCTGCACCACTTCTGCTAAGTTGTCGTTGTACTGAGGGTGGTTGTAGTACTCCGTGGTTTCGAAGATGTACTCCGGGTTGGTGAGGGACACAACGCCACCGCGGACTACTACTGTTATGCGACTGTGGAATAAATAAGCGTTTTGTTTAGAACTCACGACAT
The DNA here is from genome assembly GCA_916610205.1 of Griposia aprilina. Classification (NCBI taxonomy): domain Eukaryota; kingdom Metazoa; phylum Arthropoda; class Insecta; order Lepidoptera; family Noctuidae; genus Griposia; species Griposia aprilina. The sequence continues at coordinate 2,038,772 of OU744300.1, read as the reverse complement.
TTATAATAGGAAAGTTACGGCCTTACCTACAGCCATTAACGTGGCTTAGCCATTAGGTATTTCTAATTCTTTGTTCCCTTGCTTGAGAGGAGAGGATTCAATGCACAAACTTTCGTAGTTCCCAAGAGGATCCAACCATTCCACGATGAGCAGGCTGAGCTCAGGTGATTTTTTTTAAGATTGGCACCACCGTGAAAACATTGTGCAATGTTCTAACTGTGTAGTATTTTGTAAAACGCTATAAAACGTAACACGTATTGATTGCTCCTTACCCAGCAGTACAATGCGCAGCAGTGATGACCCATTCCTTAGACACAATGGAGCCTCCACAGCCGCTCACGGCACCGATGGGGCTCACCATACGAAGGGCAGCATGATGGGGGTGCTGGCCGGGCTGTGCCTCCCAGCCTGACACTATACGTGATCCCAACGGAGACGATTCTAGCGCCTCGGACTCTGGGAGGACAAGGAACTGTGATATTAATTTGTCCTCAGAGAAAAAACATGGCAAAAAGTACCTTATCTATGTGAACCACCAAAAAGAATGAAAATTAGTGGATTGTACCTCCAGTGGAGTGATACGGAAGATTCAAGTCTTTTGAGTACTTAGTTTAACGTTTTAATAGAACTTACCGCGTTTGATTACATTTTCGATGAAGTCTGGTTCCACGTTATTGTAACGTCCGGATACCTGGAAAGTATGAATGCTTGTAGCAGTTCTTTAATAATAGGGATGCATCTAGCTATTCCAGCGGCGCTCAAGATTGATTCAAGATGTTTACTAAACTGTGCTTCTCACTTATAACGCCCGGTATTTCGATGGTAAAGGTAGTACCTACCTGTTATACTCCCATATTTTATAGAAAAAACTTTGAATACTCTAAGTATTCTCATAACTTTACCTGAAGAACAGTCACCAGTAACAGAAGCAAGCCCGATTTCATTAACATCTTAGATACGAATGATGATTGCCGAAAACGTGGCTACTATATATATTATTAACTTCCATTTAGGATTAGAAGCTCCAATCACGGTAATTGTTCTGATTAATATCAATTAATTATCACGATAAGGATATGGATTAATTAATTGAACTTTTGTTAATATTTGCCGACAATTCGAAACATGTTGATCGTCATTCTTATCTAATCAACTTTGTTTTAAACGATTTGGGAATGAAGTCACCAGAAATTCGAACGGAAATCTGCAGAAAACATTCAATCTGCTTAGTTTTTCCCAAATATATTGGGGTTGGATCCCAAATCCAGTCTTACTGGATGCAGGACCAGTATTTTATATGGAGCGACTGCCTATCTGACCTCCACACCACTACTGGGTAACACGATACCCCTTGGCAAGACTGGTTGGGCTTCTGAATACCCGTAACGACTGTCAAATATCTAAGAATGACGGCCGGGGGCTTAATGCACCCCTTCCGTGCTTCTCGTCTCGATATGTAATGGATGGTCACCCATCTACGAGCAGATCGCGGCAAGCGTAACATAACCTGCGTTGTTAAATAAAAGTATATTATGGCTCCACGCATATATAACCATTTACCAAACTCATTTCTGGAGATAAGTGATATAAGTATATTTAAAAACAATATCAAAACACTGTTACTAAAAAAAGCGTATTAACTACTCTGTCACTGAATATTTACAGGATAAACATATTATATAATGTGTGTAAATTTGCATGCCTTACGGTAGGATATGGCTAATGGACACTATTGTTTCTTTAAGACCTTTTTTACTTTGTACCCATATTCGCAAATTAATAAATGTTTATGATTATGATTATGATCGATCCGCGCGGCTGCTATTATTTAGCCTACTGCAGAAAACGAACGAATATTAATTTGCCTCTATGAAGATTCAGAGTTAAACGTATTTTCTAGAATACGGTCAAGCTTACAGGAAAGTCATGCATACGAAACGGTCAAAAGAAAACACTATCTTTTTATCTTAAGCGATACCTAAATTACAGACAATCGTGAGAAGTCAAAATCAGCCCCAAATATATTTAGAACCACAAATGAAACCAATTTAAACTGCATAATACGACTTTCGCTCTGGTGTCCCTCAGGGATCAATCTAAGTCCCTTGCCTACGGTTAATAATCTTATATCGTTTGTTCGGAGCAGTGTTGTAGTCCTCAGACACTGCTGTAGATGCGCTGCGTGCTGCGTGTGGATTTAGGATTATAGATATCCATCCATGTCTTTTGCATGGTAGTTCTGCTGATGGTAATACAAACATAATGTAGTGCATATGTATTTCATGAATGTAAATACATAATTTTAATATTTTTACGATTTAGAGTTCGTTATCTATCGGGAATGTCGCGATAGATCGTTAGCAATCAGTGATCCTAATGAAGATCATTATCCGTATAATCACCAAAAAAGATCTTCTATGTTTCCGTATTTCCTGACTGTGCAGATATTAAGTAATGTTATTTCATCACCGCCTTGATTAGTTCAGTGTAAATTTTGCGGATGTAAATAAATAATAGGGAAAACTAACGCTCTATAATAGACGTAAGTTGATTTAGGTTCGATAGTCAAAATAAAATATAAGATTATTATCAAATATTGCTATTCGGCTATGATCATAGAGATTGATATCATTTAATGACGCGTGACTTATTTGTAGGTAGTCATAGGTAGGTACTACCACAATGTATTCGAGATTTTCATCTCTTGTATCTTTTTACGAGCTATTTTATGCCCTTTTGTACGTCGGTCTACCTAGCAGATCAGCTACTACCTGTAAGGTTGTAAACAATGGTTTTTCTTACCTCAGTCAAAGATAATCCTCCGTTGTAGGACTTTTTTTTATTAATTTCGTTGTGGGTTCTAAGACAGTTTCAAATCATTTCTCCGGGACTCGCGGCCGCCACTGTTGATTCTGACTTACAGGATTTGCATGCAGTGAGTGGGAACCGTCTCTGTATTATTTTGACCAATTTTCAAGTTTATTGATCAATGGAAAAATAAATTATATAATACACTTAAATACTGTAAAATACTGATTCTGATTTCCAGTTTATTAACTTAAGAAATAAGACTTTTCATACAAATGGAATCCACCCTTTTTTACCTCCTTATAGGTGGAATTTCCAAAAATCTCTTATTTGTGCTCGCCTACAATATAAAAGGAACACTCGTGCGTGCGCGTGCATAAAATCACATATATGCCTAGACCCAGGGGCTGTGCGCTGATATGTCAGTTAGTCAATTTCTCCTTTTATGGTAGAAGTATAGGCTTCATTGCGGGATGCGTTGTCATACAATGATTAACTAAATTGATATGAGAGATTTTCCTCATAGCTAACATCACGCCAGTGATCCCTGAAGAGATAAAGGCAGAGATGTACCTATTCCTCGCCCAAGTTTTCCTTATTCATTTTGTCAGCCTTAAGGTAAAAAAAACTCCGAGTCTTCATCTACCTATCTTTGGGTTTTAAATGATAAATGTTTTAATTTCTTTAAGTAAGTTTGTTAAAAAACGTTTACACGCCAATCATATTTTAAAAACTAGATGAGGTAAATCAAAAAGAGGACGATCGTAAAGCACTCTCTGATGCTTCGCATCATGAGTCGTGCAAAACTAGATGAGGTCTCGTTTCTTATTTGACTACTCTGAGAAGAAAGGCCGAAACAAACTCAGATGTCAGTCTCTTTTGAAGTCCAGACATAATCTTGGTCAGATCATGTGAAGACCATATAGATTCGTGTCTGAAATGGTGTTTTGAGGAAAAACCACACAGGTTGAGTGGATCTGTCCAGTCAATGCACGCATTTGTCAGAAAAAGGTGCAGCTCAACTCAAAACTTAAGGAGCTCAACGATTTGACGAACAATACCACAGAAAGGACATTTGGGTAGGCTAATTTTTTTTTTAAATTATTCAAACTGCCAAACCGTGATTAAAACTAATTGAGAAGAAAAAAAGAACAATGACCCACATAATAGCTGTCACATTCACAATATGAAAACTCATTCATTTGGTTTTAACAGTCAATTTCCTGAAAGAAAACCAGAAGCCCAAACAAAAACAACTATTATCTTCGATCTGCAATTAAGGCCAGAAATCATTAGAAGTCACGATAACAATCGGAACAAGCTTTTTAATGGGAAATACTGATTTTAAAGGCGCCGTCATACGTCATATCATGATTACGATGTTAAGTAAGGTCGTAGGCAGAAACAACAGGAGGCACCTATTGGAAAACTTCAGACCAATGCCAATGCCAAGGTACCTACGGCTAGCAACACACATTTAAACACATTATACATTTAAATTTAAAAAATGCGTGAGTGTTGTGGAAGGTATAACGTTAAACACAGCTTTTCTTAAATGTATGTCAAGTTCACACATGATTTGTGCCTGAACTAGGTAATCCTGTGTTTCAGGCGATTGGAGGTAATATTAATTGATTAAATAATCACATATCATAATAATCTTATTGGTACATAAATGTAAATAGTTATATAAAATTATAGTATCTTAACTTAGCTAACTAATTAAAAAATAACAATAATACAAACAATATTTACTTTAGCACTAGTAATAACTTCTCTGTATCTTCATAGGACATAGTTTGAAGAGTTTCCTTAAGGATTTTCTTGCAGTTACTATGATTCAAGGAGTAGACGTTTCCTTTTTCATTTAGCCTGTTATAGAGTAGCGGTCCGAGGTACATATAATATTTGGCTGTGAAAGCATGTTTTGTACTTTTTTGAGGGCAAACTATATCTTTCCGTCTCCTTTTAGTAAATTCAGTGCTGTATGGAAGTGCTGCGTGTTGTTTTAGTACCGTGCTCATTATAAATAACTGTCGAACTGTTAGTACTTCACAAGATTTATACAGGAGGTTAGTGGGGACATTATACTGTCGCGGACTTTTTTTTATGAACTTTTAAAGGGGATCAATTCAGTCGTACGTGATTTTTGCGTAACTTTAACCATTTACGCAGCGCACGCAACGAAAGCTCTCAAAAGGAATCATTTATTTCCGTTTTTGCAACATTTTTCATTTATGCTACGCTCCTTTTTGTCATAGCGTGATGTTATATGGCCTAAAGCCTGCCTCGATAAATGGACTATACAACACAAAAAGATTTTTTCAATTCCAACCAGTAGTTCCTGAGATTAGCCCGTTCAACCAAACAAACAAATAAAGAAAGGGTCCTGGCGGAAAATTATTACACTTTTTTTCGTCTAGCCCCCATCCGCCAAGTCCGTACCGTGCAATAAGGAACTTAGTTCCAATAAACTATAGTGTTATCCGATATTTTCGATGACTGTAGGTGTACCAACAATGCTTGTTTGACGTATTGACTGAGGTAGTTAGGTAGTGTAGGAACTGCTAAAGGTAGATAAGTATTGCGTTCTGCGTAGTAAATCGCAAAGTCAATGCTGTGGTTAAATACCAACTTGTTTTGGACCCAGAGGATTTCGCATGTCAAGTTTCGTAAATTAAACGCCATAATTTACATGTGGACAGAAAAAGGCACCATAAAAAAAAACGTTTTTACAAAAAAAACAACCGCCTTAAAAAAAAACTTTTTTTACAAAAAGACAACCAACTTCATGTTTTTTGCGTTTTTTTTAGAAGCCAGTTGTTTATAACACGCTTTTATTAGGTCGACCTGTATGTAACTAACTATGTAATGGAATCTAAGGTAACTAATTTAACCATCTTCCAAGGGTCGTAGCGTAATGAAAATTGGCAGCTGTATGTAGTTCTGATGACAATACAATAATATGGTGCTGTCGAACTGATCTGATGATGGAGCCGGAAGATATGAACTGGAACTTCATGATGGAAAATCGTATCGTAGCAGTTTTGGATTTCTTAGAAAAGTCTTGTAATGAACTTTGACCACGATTAGGTTTCAAGGTCTGATGATGAAGCTGGAAGATAGACACTGGCATTCCATGATGGAATATCGTATCATAGTCGTGTTTGCACTTGTAAGAAAGGCCACGTAATGGACTTTGAACACGATCAGGTTTCAAGGTTATAACAAACCTCCAGATTGAAGAGCTAGATTGTTCTAAGCTGACAGATAAAACACCATGCAATACAGACGCACTGGCGGAGATGGAGAGGATGCAGGCTCATTCGCCTACTTAAAATAAATGTATAAATGTTAAAAATATTTCGTTATCAAATACCAAAACGTAAAAATAAATTAATAGTTTAAAAAACACTAGAAAAACACGCTTTTATAAATGCACGTAAAACAAAAAATAAATTATGGATCGTTCAAGTTGTCTCGTTTCGTTATTTCTGGGCTGAAGTGTAAACTATGTGCTTTTAATTATAATATTTGATTGTAAAAGCGTGGGGTGCTGGAACAGGAAAGACTTTTTGTATAACTTGCTGAGAAATCAAGTTAAGCGATGTTACGGGAAGCAGGTTACACAGATTGGCGCTCCAACTGGAGTTGCAGCACGACTAGTAGGTGGCTCTACATTAAACAGTCTGTTCAAAGTACCAGGGCCTCAAGTCTGCTATTACAATAGTGTTAGAATGGTCTATCATTGATTTCATAATTGTTGATTTTGACAAGTTTGGTAATCTACTAATATAATGGCGTCATTATGACTTTCCAATGGTCAACCACTGACACTCCATTGAAAGAAATGGCATAGAATGGTAATCTCGTACATACTGACAAATGAATGACTGACTTAGGCGGTAATCTGCTAAAATTTTGACAGTTCCTTTGATCAGTGACCTACCATTGGACCGTCATTGTGCAGTAATTGCTTTTAATAGCTCGGTTGTCAAAAGTGTTTTCTAGCTATCGTGTTTGTGGAATATTGAACGGAGAAATGTATTCACTACGAGCAAATATTCTCGAGCTAGCCAACGCAGTGGATGCTAGAGAAAGAAGATGGGCGGAATGGTGGTGAATGGTCTTGGTGGTGTTCCAGAAAATCAATTAGAGCCGAAATTTGTTCAATTAGAACCATTTTGTATAAAATTTAATAAATAAATAAAAGATAATTTAAATATATAAACAAAACACCGGCCGCTAGAAATAAAAACAGATTAACGTCAGTAAACCCTTTTTTTTTTTCGGGTGGTAATTCATCAAATGACCTCTCCCGCTCTGGGCGGAGCGGAAGGGCGTGTCAGACTCTTACTGACTAAAACCCACCCGTGTTCCTTCACTTGCCTGTGCGCCAGGGCCACGGTAACTCTTTCGAACAATCCGCGACCCCGACAGGCATCGGCCGTATCGGACCCCGTCAATTATGCTGACATCTCTTTGAGGCGCGCGTGGAACACAACGCGCCGTCGACCCGGGCCTGGTCCTTACCGGACGGCGAGCTGCCCATTGCTCGCCGTCCGCAGGCCCGCGCCTACGGTGGCCGGGAGTCGGCTATCGACTCCCGACGCCCAGGGTGTCTCCTCCTGCGGCGACTAGGGGCGTGAGGGCGCAGCGATTGCCACTCCCTAACGCGCTCCGCCTCCTCCGTCGCGAGCATTACTGCTTCGCAGAAGGAAGTGACTGCTTCCCATTCCCTCTCGCTCCGTACCATGGCCTGAACCAGGGCCGGACGCGAGAGATCGCCGCCGCCGATCGCCGCCACGAGGACACGGCGGTGCTCCGCCCAAGCCGGGCAGACCTCCACCGTATGCTCCACCGTGTCCTCCGGTCGATCCACACAATGCCAACACCCGGGCGTTTCTTCCCGCCTTATCCGAAACAGGAACCTTCCGAAACAGCCATGTCCGGTGAGGACCTGCGTCAGGCGGAAGGCGAGGACGCCGTGGCGCCTCTCAAGCCACTCCTCAAAGAGGGGACTTACCGCCGCAATTGTGGCGTGCCCAGTGCTGGCTGGCGACAGTCGTACTCTCCATGCCGCCATGAGATCCCGCCGGAGCTCTGTCCCCTGTGCCGCGATTTCTCGCGGCAGCGGAGTAACGCCCCGGCGTTCCCCTCCTCGCGCCACTCCCAAATTTGCGCGAGGACTTTTGCAACGTCACTAAGCCCTAATGTCACATTTGACTTTGACAGCTAAACAGATAAAATATTATTGAGTTTCACATTTATCCGCGTTACACATGTAAATGCATTTTTTTTTTGCTATTTACGAACTTCTTACTACTTCAGATTGTTTAAAACACTAATAAATAATATGTAAAAATATAAATGAAATCTGGCATGACTAAATGTTCAAATTTAGTAGTAGTTTTTCGAAAATCATTTCTACTTAGGTACGGGTTTTATAATAATGGCAATACGACAATGTCATTCTACCACAATTCTATTACGAGACCACTGACCGACCAATGACCGACCAATATGAATTTAGCAGTCTATGAACTTTTAACAAAATGACAATGGGATCGTGTTGGAATGACGAATTTATAAAAAATAGCAGACTTGAGGCCCAGTTACCAGTACTTTTCTGTTCCAGCGCCCCACGCTTTTACAATCAAATATTATAATTAAAAGCACATAGTTTACACTTCAGCCCAGAAATAACGAGACGAGACAACTTGAACGATACATAATTTATTTTTTGTTTTTACGTGCATTTATAAAAGCGTGTTTTTCTAGTGTTTGTTAAGCTACTTATCTATTAATTTATTTTGGAAAAAAGTTTTATTTTTCACTTTTTAGTTGCGGTACCTACCCCACACAAATTCGTATACCACTTCTTGATACGTAAATAACAGTGATAGGAAATTATTAAAACATCATCAATATAAAGTGGAAAACATACGCAGTAATAAGGATAACTCAAAAACTGGTCAGATCTTGATGGGACCACATGAAAAGTACCAGCTTTCAATTAAAAATCATCCAAATCGGTTCACCTAGAAAACAGTTCTGAGCTAACACACATAAAAAAAATACAGTCGAATTGAGAACCTCCTCCTTTTTTTGAAGTCGGTTAAAAACATAACATCGTTTCTAAGTATTTACCCCTGACTGAAGGGGTAGGCAGAGTTGTACACTCTAGCTACCAACTCATACACTGATGCATTATTTGGAGGAAATATCATCTACGGCTGAAATATTTGTAAATATGTGAACACCATGGTATCTATGTATAAACATAATTTAATTATTTATTCAATAATAAATTATTAAAAGATACATTATATTACACTGGATCGCAAAAATTCCGGGTCGCTAATAAATGGCGTGATAGTTTCATAAATACCTAAGACTAATTTGCGAAACTATAGCATATTGTAGATGACTGATTAATATAACTATATAAAAAAAATGTGTAACACGTTTTGTACACTATATAACTTTAATTAAATACTAAAAAATAAGAAAAAATAGCTTCTAACTTATGACAACAAAAATACACTTCGCAGTAAATCTTAAAAAAAGATGATTTTTTGTCAATTTAATATTTTGTATTTCCTTCACAAGCCCGTATCACTTCATTAAAAAAAAAAAAAAAAGAGTTATTTATTACCTTCAGTTGTACAAAAACACATAACTAAAACACTAAGCAGCGTTACAATTAAGGGAAAAAGTGTTTTCGATGAACTCTGGCACCCAAAGTAAGATTTAACTTGTGTTTAGGGTGCCAGCGTCCTCGCCTATAGTTTGAACATATATAGTAGTTGGAGGACGAGCAGAGAATATTATTATTAAGATAACTACTTACTAATAAATGTATATAATTATGATGTGGCCTATAAAGTTACCTATGTGGGGGTGTGTGTAGGTATTGAGAGCAAGAGATAACGATATTGAAAATTTTGATTTTAGTGACTTAGGGGCCAACTTTTTTTTTTTACTTTTTTCTTTATGCGGATGGATAGAGCTCATTAACCTCAATAATAATTGTCCGGATTTTGGGTACTTTGTACTTTGGGTAGAAAAATGTGTTTTGTTATTTTTTGTATGGAGCGGATCAAATTTAATTTAATTCCTGCTAAGTAGCGTGTGATCCAGCTTTGAAACTTTATTTTTCTTATACCTTGTCTAGTCTACAATCATTTGATGCTATGAACATGTGCACAAAGTTGCAATTCTGCCAAGTAAATGGATCGAAAAATATTAAAAGTTACATAGGATAAAAAGCTTCATTTTTTATTTTCGTAAGTTCTTATAAGTTAATTTTGTTAAGGAATAGTAAGTAAAAGCACGTAGTAATACACATAATTACTTACACGACAGACGACACGGTTAAACCACAAGGCAGTGGAAGCAATAGATCGAACTTTGGCGGGACATTTAAGGCAAAATGACCGGTCAATGAGAGACATTACGGTAGTTTTCTGTGGTGATTTTACGCAGACACTCCCGATAATACCCCGAGGAACAAGCGCCGATGAAATTGGCGACTGTTGAAAGAATTCGATTATATGGCGCAATGTCATATCCACCATATTTGGGTTAAAATATGCGAGCACATCTGGGAGGGAACCCAAACGCGCAAGAGTTCTCGAATTTACTTTTGAAATTTGGTGACGGCATATATTCCACACAAGATGGTAAAGTAATTTTGGTGGAGAACCTGTGTTGTTCCGTTGCTTCACAGCTGGAATTCAGTTCTTCTGTGTACGGGAATTCCACAGATATCGGGAAACACGCTGCTACTTTGGCTGTGCCAACGAGCTATTTTGACCCCCCACAATGACCACTCACATTTCGAACTGAAATGTTAGTACCTAATAATAAGGTACAGAAATGAAATATGTGGATACACCACGACGACGACGTATGTGATGACCTCGACCACAGACAGAGTGGAAAAAAGAAATGTACCTACAAATAAAACCACACATATCCGCAATAAACGTTGGCGTCGATCGCATCCAGCAAATAAGCGTGATTAGCTGTCCGCGCTGCTCGTCTATAGATTGCAGAAACAGTCTTCGGCAATGCTGTATTTACCGGATCACGCTGAATAGGTAGAGGTAGTGGTGGTAGTACTAGAATTTCGTTTTCCTCTTGTGGTATTGTGTCTTCCCTTTCTTGCAAAACGGGTCTATTAAAATTCGGCTTTCAAGCTGCACTACTCTAGAGCAGCTGTGAAACATGCGCGGCAAACACTTTCCAGTCTTGATGCCTAGAACTATTAAATACATTTAATCTCACAGAGAAATACATAAAACCAGGGGCGTAGCCACCGCCGTATTCACGGAACAGACAAAACAGGCCGTATCTTCCGTATCAATGACACGGGTCCCCTCAGCTACAGGGGCCCCAGACGCGACGTGAAAATTCGTAAAATATTATCCGTAATTCTTATTGATAAGAGGCCCGTAATAAATGAGTATCTACCTAATAAAAAATCACATTAACAAAATTGGTTTGTGACTCTAAGCATTTATTTCAATTAAACGATTTACATTTGAATTGTCAAGGGGCGGTCAGTCACAAACATGAAGCTAGTTAGTTGCCCAATCCAAAGCGTAGTAGTTATCTATGGAGGAGAACGGGCGTGAAACTCACAATAATAGTTTTACTTTCCAAGTCAGTGTGCTATTTTGTAAAAAACAATATTTAAGGTAGGTATTGTTTTTTGAAGCTTTGCTGCAGTTGGGTAAAAAGGGCCCCAACAAATTTTGATACCGGGCCCCTTTAGGACTAGCTACGTCACTGCACAAAACCTACTTAGCTTTAGGGAAAGATTAACTGCTAAGCAGTGTACCTACGTGATGGAATGGTGTCCATCTTAATATCACGTTTCTCTGAGGACAATTGAGTGGTACTCAGGAACGCTTTGGAACACGTAGCGTGGACTGTCCACATCACAGAACATTATACCCTGACGGGGTCCACGTCACTGTGACCAAATTTAAGGTACTGCACACGTAACCATTAAGTATTAATCACGTCTACTAACCTGAGAGTTTGTGAAATAAGCGGGATTTATTTCGTTTACGACTGACGTGCGCCGATACAGGCCGCTGGCGTGTACGTGCATGGTCACATTAGAACATATTAGTAATCTGTGGGTCACATCCATGGTATCTCGCTCTAACGTCCGTACTTTGTTTCTCTTTTGTATTGCCAATCTAACGCAAGCAGTATATACTACGTAGTATTTACACACACCTTCTGTTTACATAGGTACTCGTAAGCAGTGACAAAACCAATAGTGTCGCTCTGACTCACAACTTACGTGACGAAACTATTGTGACCGCAGCTGTACGTGATTTAAAACATGTAGCTTTGTAGCGCCAATATAAGCGTGATTAGCTATGTACATATGTATTGTTCGTCGAATCGTTGAGCTCCATAAGTTCTGAGTTGAGCTGCAGGTTTACTGACAAATGCGTGCACTGACTGGACAGGTCCACTCAATCTGTGTGGTTTATTTCCTCAAAAGACCATTTCAGATGCCAATCTACATGGTCTTCACATGATCTGACCAAGATTATGTCTGAACTTTAAAAGAGACTGTGACCTCGTGAGTTTGTTTCGGCCTTTCTTCTCAGAGTAGTCAGATAGGAAACGCCGACCTCATCTAGTTTAAAAATATGATTGACGTGTAAAAGTGTTTGTACAAACCTACTTACAGAAATAAAATCATTTATCATTTATCATTTATGTTTCAGTGAGTTTCATATGGCTCCTTGATTTCGAAGGATAGTCAAATAGTATTTAAGTACAGGGAAGTCTCGTTGCGCACCGGTTTCTTCCTAATTATATATCTCTGCGCAATTTTTGAAGGGCTTGTGGCTAAGTAATAACAGCCGTATAAGTCGATCGATCTGGTTAAGCTACGGTTGCCGCGGTTGGTCCGTGAATGGATGACCATATTTACATACCAAGACCCCTCCGTGCCTAGGAAAGCACGTACCGGTGGATCTTTAGCTGTCGTTACGGGTACTCAGAAGCCCGAAAGTCTGACAACCAGACCAAGGGGTTTCGTATGACCCAGTAACTGGGTTGTGGAGGTCAGATAGGCAGTCGTTGCCTGTAAAATACTGGTACTCAGCTGCATCCAGATAAACTGGAAGTCGTCCCCAACACCGTTGGGAAAAGGTAACCAGATGATGTCTGCGCATTTTTCGTCACGTCAACGGCACGTCCTTGGTAATAATAATTAGATATTGATAGCGCCTTTATTTCCTAGCAGAGAGGACAATTTGGGTAGTGCAACTGTCAAGCGGTTAACTGTACCTACAAGCCGTAGAGTAATAGAGTTGTAGGCACAGACTGGTATTGCAGTATTTATGCTCTTCAACATTCAAAGTCTTGACTTGGTCCTGCGGTTTAGGCGTTCACTAAATATGACCACCATTCTCATTGCATCGGTGATCGGGCGCTCATCAATATCTACATGAATCAGAGTTCTCTGCAGAATATAATATAATTTGGGGGCACGGTAGTGCCCCCGCCAAGACGAGCCAAGCGAAGCGCAAGGGCACTACCTACCTTTTCTCGAAGTGTTTCGTCGTTTTTTTGAACCCTCATAGAGTTGGTTTCCGATGTACCAGATAGTTCATATTCTCGGGATATGATGTCAATAATAGACCAATAAACATACAGTCTCAATTGAATAGCTCTAATACTTTAGATTTTATTGATACCTATCTAAAATACACCGATTTCGTCACTGGCACACTCACTGATACACTGACACACTGATGATCATCAAAATGTTTGGCTACTCCCTGAAGTGCTAGAAAGCTGAAATTTGGTTTGTAATCTAAGTTTAGTATACGACTATAGAGGTATGAGGAACAGGGTGTAAAGTTCACTCATACTCTATAGAAAAGGGAGGATCCTCCGACCAGACGGTTGTTGTGTCTGGCGGGCAACTGCCCGCCGGTTGATGTCGGGACGTTGTATATATGCTAATCGCGCGGTAAACTCTGCTTGCGAGATGCAGGATTTGCGTGACGTCAGTATGACGTGTAGCTCGCATGTGGCGATGTTTGATACCGCTACATCACTCCCACCCGGAGACCGGAGGTCGATAGTGGGCTGAGTCTTGTATCTTGCGATGCTTGCCAGGGCCAGTTGAGGTTCCAGTGAGTCGGAACCGGCTGTCGCATAGTTCGCGGTGGGTCGGAACTGTCTGCGAATTTTTTCCCCAGTGAGTCGGGGTAGCGCTGCGTTATGCTCCAGTGCGTCGGATATCGTACAGCGCCGGGTTGAGGCTGACTGCTGGCGTCGACCAGGAGAGGGTTTTGAAGGCTCTGCTTGTGGACCGGCCGAGAGTGCAATGTGCTGTGCCAAGGTTGCTGATGAGGCCGAGGGTGATGACCAGGCATGCGCGGGCGCTGCATGCTGGTGGTCAGCGTGCCCGTTGAAGCCGTGGGTGCTGGCTGGCTGTGTGACTCGCCGCTCTAAAGCTTGCGTAAGAGATGCTGATGTGATGATGACGTCACGCTGAAGTAGTTGCACGAAGGCTGCGCTGACGTTCATGTTCTGGGTCACCAGTATAGAGGTACGAGTATGAGGAACAGGGTGTAAAGTTGACTCATACTCTATAGAAAAGGGAGGATCCTCCGACCAGACGGGTGTTGTCTGGTGGGCAACTGCCCGACGGTTGATGACGGGAAGTTGTATATATGCTAGTCGCGCGGTAAACTTTGCTTGCGCGATGCAGGATTTGCGTGACGTCAGTATGACGTGTAGCTCGCATGTGGCGATATTGATACCGCTACACGACCAACAAAAAAATTCATAAACTTATAACTTTCGCCCCCCATCCCCTAAAATGGGGGGGTGGAAGTTTGTATGAGACTTCAAAATGTTAGGGTACTTCCTGAAGTGCTAGAAAGCCGAAACTTGGTATGTAAACAACGTTCAGTATACAAAAAAACACTACCGTGCCCCCAGATAAACTTAAGAAAAAGAAGAAAAAAAAATAAACACTAAAAAGACTGCCTAGCAACTTACAAAAAGAACTGAAATCCCACCAAAAACATTTCATGTAACATGTTGCCAAGACGACCACATAAGGTTTGCCCTGTGAAAAAGATATCAGATCTCATGTAGAGCCAAGCTTCTGAATCTACACGGCCTAACTCTACTGACCCTAACTTCACAAATTCTACATATCAGTAAAAAGTATGGCTTGGCTGTTTCGTTACTTACTTCAAAAACTAAATATTCGCATCACCTCCACGACGGTAGCGCTAAAAGCTAAAAGCTGCAGCCCAACAGTTCAGGAAAGGAAGACAAATAAAACATGGATTCAATATCGGATACATTTAATATAAAACAGTCATTGCAACAAGTTATCACATATACCGTCACGTTGACTAGCTGTAACCTGGGCGGCGCGCGACACTATTACATTATCCTACCTTGAAGCTGAATGGGCGTAAAGAATATTCATGGGGGGATGCGCTAACGCAGTCCGTGAAATTCAAATTTACTTACGTTCTTTGCAATTTGCAGGTCAGTGTCAGGATGTATGTTGATTAACATAGGATTCACGGCCGTAACAAATATGGCTTTACATAATTATAAGCATTACAATCAGCAATACAACTTCTTAAGTTAGAATTGGCCTCAAATGTCATGATTTCATGAAATAGTCGTTCAATAGGGTAATAGAGACGTAATGACGGTTTTTATGATTATAACTCTAAGAAATAAATATTTGTTACGGCCGCGAATCACATTTAGATCACCATACAACCTGATACTGACCTGCAAATTGCAAAAAAAACTGAAGAAAATAAAGAATTTTACGGGTTATCTTAGCGCATCCCCCTTAAAGGTTAATACGCAGTTAAACCCTTTTGAGAATCGAACGCTTTGCTAGCCGGGGCTACACCATCGAACCATCTCGATAAATTCACGACCAGTAAAATGAAATCATAATGCAATATTACTTTACCCTTAAAAGTTTATATCAATCAACTCAACCTATCGCAGTCCCCTGCGAAAAAGTTTCAAAAGTTAATATAAGTACACACACACTTTTAAATAATTATACGGGTGCGATTTGTCATGTTTACGATTTCTTCATTTTATTTTTGTCTTCAAATTAAACGCATACTTAGTCGTCAGAGAGCGATAGTGTAGCCTTAGCATAATTATGAAAATACGTTACACTAGTAATTAATGAAGAGGCCGTAACTATTCCAGAATGTATTACATATTAGTAATTCTTTCACATTTTTTTTAAATACTATTACACATTAAAGTAACTACAATATTGTTAATAATGACTATTTTGTCTAAAATGTTAGTACCTTGATATTTATAACTTATAGCAAAAATCCGCCACTCACCCAGCTTGCCAGCCTAAACAATAAACTACATAATTAGATTTTTTAACACTGGTAACACTAGTTTCGTACATATTGTACACACAACACCTCACACATTGCTAGAAACAAAACAAATTCGAATAATTTCAAATCACCGTTTACTAGTGTTGTTTACATTATTTTAGCTGCAATATATTCATAATAATTATAAAAAGCAATGGTTAATATTGACGGCCTGTTGCATCCAGACTTAGTTGTTATTATATTAAATAAAGAGAAGTCTTTATTTGTAGTACAGAGAATGCGTCAGGTCGTCAGGACAAATCAACCCTATTCGATCTATGAAATAATCGATTCAATTCAAAGTTATCATATTGTTATTCAACGCACTTGAAATTCAACCAATTTCTAAAATGAGACTAAGAAGCACCTTTTGTTTATCTACATACACCATGAATATTTTATGTATAAAATAGTCTATTCAGATTATGAAATTAATAATTTTAAGATGAAAGCGACACAGATCTACAGTGTGATGTTGAAAGTCCCAAATCGTGTTTTGATGCAGTAGGCCGTGTGAAACCCGCAACCACCTCTAAAATACCCTAAAACAATAATTTACTCTTTCTCTAAAATTAGGCCTCAGAACCTATTTCATAGGCCTCTATAGGAACATAACATTCAGACTTAAACCATCACACAAACTTCAAATATTTCACTAAGTGCATCAAACCCTATTACATTTAAGCTCATTTATTTTAATATAAAAACCGTAATCTAGTACGGGTCACATTCAACTTTTTGGCCGCTAATGACGATACAAAGTGGACGTTAGGACTCTTTAAATAGGGTCCAAAGTTGATTTTTTTGTGCCTCTTGCGCACATATATTACTGATTATTCGACCAAAAATTTCAGCGCAACCCGAGTTAGTAAGTAAAATGTTCTAAGATCCGTTTACAGATAGACATTATAGTAACGATGTATCTACGCTGCAATTTAAAATTATTATCATTAATTAGTATACAAGTAATAAATGCTGGTTAAATAAGGTTATAAAAATAAATGAATTCAATATAAGTATCGTATTATTTAAATGATTTTCGGCATTTTGTTTGCTAGCAGTAATTTATGTCAAGTATAAACATTGATTACAAAAATATCGGGATGTCGAAGTTCTAGAAACTTTGTGATTCCGCAATCTAGTAAAGAAGCATTAAAATGTTACACAACAAGTCTTAGGTCTATTATAAAATGCGATAAGTAAACAACTCCGTATTGAACAAGTTAGTAGAGTATAGAATATTGGAATGAATTTAATTTGGCATACCGGAAGTAAGGTAGTATCGGAAGAATTCAGTTCGCATCCACACACATACAGACAACAAATAAATTAATACGCTATAGCTAGAAAACAATGAAAATAAAGTCACAACGCACCGTACAACGAATTACATTTTATAGCCATAAACCAAAAACCCAGAAAAAACAATTTAGTTACAATTATTTACACGTCTCCAGTCTTTAGTAGATAGCGTGCCTATTTCAAATCGTGTTAGCAACCAATTTAGTAATAACTAAGCCAGCTGTTGTTACACGATACAATTTACAAACCATAAACAAGAACTCAACTTTAGTACGCGTCAAACTTTATGGCGGCTCTGAAGTGCGCTACTTGGTTGAGCTGAATGGTGCTGATCTTTACGTCATGTTCACGAATGGCCGCCATCAGTAGGGCCTGCTCATCTCTTATCTGCCTACAGCTTATTTTAATTATTGAATTGTTTTTTTAATTTTTTTGTTTCCGACTTTTTATTACGGACGCTTTTAACGTGCACGTCTTTATACGTCGTTCTCACATAATATAATATATTTTAACATGAATGATGCAAAAGAGTGTCCGTAGTTTCTTGCCCCTTCTTCTCCATAGGTACCTACTACGCTTTGGAATGGACAACTAGCTTCATCTTTCTGAACGACCGACCTCTTGACATATCAAAAGTGACGGTAATTGGTTTATTTGAAATGAATGCTTTGAGTTTGAGTTTACTCGCAGCGCAGTACCGCACCCCTCACAACCGCTGATACATTAATTTGTTACTGCGCAGTTACTCGCCTCATGTTCCGCGCCGCCATAAAGTTTGCATGGGGCTGTAGGTACCAACTGGAAACGTGTAAACAGAAAATTAATTTAATAAAATCAGCCTCCACGCCATTAATTTAAACATAATTTTCAAACAGAGATTCTTTTTTTTTTCATATTTTTGACAATATATTTTTGGCGCTAAATGTTTGCGCGTCTACTTCTTATCAATAACAATAATACAGATATTAGTTAAGATTAACAGTAAATACTAACTACATCTTGTCGAACTTACCTCAGTTTTATAAAAGTCATTCAAGTCTTTAGGGGCCGTGTTATGAAGTGTTAAAGTCATCATTGTTTCGTTGCGAGAAAGAGATGGTGCTATCCGTCTTGTCAGTGGCGTAGCAAAGAGCCCTGTATCAAAATTTGTTGAGGGTCATTTTTACCCGACTGCGGCTAAGCTCAAAAGGACAGAACTGTTTTTTTTATTTAACTAAATAAATGTGAGAGTTTGAGAATTGGCCTGCGCGTGCAGCTTGAAGCATTTGTAAATTATGTTAGTCATTACGGGCCTCTCATCAATAACCATTTGAGGTGTTGGATAACATTTTACGAATTATTGATTACACACCCTGTAGGTTTGGGGCCCCGGATCATTGATACGGCGGCACCTACATCCCTGGGTCCTGTATAGCTACATCTTTTTCCCACAACGGCACAATCATGTTTCTGTGACGTCATAATTGGGCGTCAATAAATCTTACTTCAGTTCTTACATCATTAATTCATTACTCATCGTACATTTAGTGGACATGAGATTTACAAACGGATTTATTTGAATAGGACATTAAAATTGGCGATCTGTCTATAAGTTCATGTTTAAAAATAATATGCAAAATGATAATAACTGAAACTGGGCCCTGCAAGATTTTGACGAGCTTCTACAGAAACCTTAGGTTTAAATTGATTTATAAGTATTTATAGAGAACATTTAAAGAAATAAAGATTAAATATTATTTAAAACTATAATAATCTTCCACTTATTACCTTTTACATAGACCAGTCAGTTTAAACAGCCAGTTTTTATTTATACTACAATAGGCCTGAAGAATCCCAGTTTTTTACAAAAATAAATCCTTTTTATGAATTACCTACAAGTCGGTGTTATGCCCTTACATTGGTTTTGAGTAACATAGACAAATATATAGTTTGTGCATGTATTTCTTAAGTGTACATCTCATATTTTATTTATGTCTCTTTTTGATAGTAAAGTAGTATCACCCTTCTCGGCCCGAACCAGAACCATTTGCAGGGCAAGTCAAGGTACCACTTAATAGTTCAACTTCTACTCTTCATTAATGGCTTTTGTCAATCTAAACTAATATTATACAGAAAAAAAAGAACCGTCACGGGACGCCTGGCAGATGTTACACATACCATCGTATAGCGTGGCGACGCGTCGCCACACCAACAATCGGTTTTACCCGCGGCTATAGATGTTTCACGCCAAAATATTTGATTTTTATGTGTTTGTTTGTTAAGGTTTCACGCTAAAACGGCTGGAAGGTTTGGATGAAATTTGGCGCATGCGTAGACCATGACCTGGATTAGGACATAGGGTATTTTTTATCCCTATATTCCCACGGGATCGAGCCTTATGCGGGTGAAACCGCGGGGCGCTGCTAGTATCACTTATATGTACAAGGATCTTTTCGCGGCCCAGAATTCGGCTACGTGTGCGGCGCCATCACTAGCGTCCTTCAGTTCCTGTAACGTGCAGCTGACAGGACACGCAGGACATCAAGTGCTCACCCCCCCCCCCCCCCTTCACCCCTTTCAATGCCATTCAAGAGCCAAACGATCTTGTTCCTCCAGGAGGGAGTGGGCTGTAATCCACCACACGGGCCCGGTGCGAGTTGGTAGATGTCACATGTCTTCGAAGTTTTGGTTCTTTGGTTTTCCTTCACCGTTTTAAGAGCAGTGGTGATAAAGCGCCTGCCTGGGTTCTAACCCACGACCTTCAACTCGAAGTCGGGGCCGCTACCACTGGGCCACCACTGCTTTCAGCAAATGCGAATCGCTTGACACTTCGTATGACATTTTTATTTTTGTTGACTTGCTGCAGTGTACGGCCCCCTAAACTGGTTCAGATTATTTTCTCGCCTGGTTTAACGATAACATTGGTTGTTTTCCTTTCATTCTGAAGAGTATAATGTCAAATATATATATAAATGTGGACTTATGAAACTGTTTTCTGAGCTAAGAGGATAAACTGGATGGATTAGCGTACCTTACTATCAAGAAGAAACTTGTATTAGAGACATCTAGCGAGTTCCGTGCAAACAATCAGTAACTAGCAGGAGGCTACACCTATGACATACATTGTGCTGTCAAACTTATTAGTACACACATATTTTTTATATAAGCCACATATAAATATACTCGTACTATACAAAATTAAATAGCTCTTTGATATATTACAATAAAATGCCCGTGTTTTTGCAATATCTTTGTATCATGATACTTCAATTAAATATCATGATACCTCAATTAAATATCATGATATTAAGTATCCTGATACTTGATGGTTCTTCCGACTTACAGAATTGATATTAAATTCCAGTTTGTCTAGCTAGATTAACCTGCATATTATAGTAAAAATTAAATACAGAGATAAAGTTAGAAAATGCGTAATGAATGCAAATGCCATAAAAAATGGATATTAGTTTTCCAATCAGATAGAAGACTTGATAGGAAGCAATGTAATGTCAAATCACTTGTCATAATAAATTCAAATGCAAGAAGTATTTAAAACGGAAGTTGTTCGGCATGAGACTATGTCTGTTGCGATCAAATAGATTGGATCAGTTATTAAGACAATTTAATCATTCGTAATAAATAACCTTAATAGTAAAAAATCGATCAATAAAGATTTGTTAATTTTTGACGTCGCATAAATAATTTTCTAGCATTTTTTTTATGCCAGCCAACAGTACCGGCTACGCCGTAAAACGTCAATTATAATTCAAACGCCAAGGTCTAGACAAAATTGAGGCAACTTTCGAGATTATCGGTAACTATTCGAAGTCAAAATATATTTTTATTCGAGACATTCGTTTACGAACTCTGTATACAATAATGACTTAGAAATATATATTCTTTTAACGTGGCCATATCAATTTATAATGATATATCTACCTAAAACGACTATACTCGATGAGCCTGACTTAATTTTGGTGTACGACCAAAATTAATTACAGCGCCATCTATCGTCGGACACAAACAACATCAACTACATTTGCCATCGACAGATGGAGCCACCAACTAAGCTTGCAGTCTGCGCTTTGATTAGAGCCAATGTTGGAGCTAATGTTGAGTTACGAGCCGAGAACAGACAGCCGCGGTTTGACTATGGACCAATGACCGTCATCGCGCGATACCAAACTCGCGTCAGTAATAAATAAAATTGGCGTGAAATCATACCTAAAAACCCGTTCTACCGACCCTGTTATACTCTACTAACGCCATCTTCCGACACTTTTGTAGTACACGGCATTTTTAGTCATTTTAGTACCAACAAAAGCTCCAAAACAAAGCTATAAATAACAGTGTAACCGTTCGTCCTAGCTGGGCAGCGTAACCTTATATTTGGGGAACATGACAAAATATATGACGAAAACTATATTTGTACGACAATTATATCATTCGCGATATTAATGTTGCTATAAACAAAGGTTACAATGTCATAATATAACGGTATATTATATGAATAGATATCCATAAAGACAAAACCATTAGCGTTTAAGATCGCTTTATAAGCTATTTCGTTTGTATACGATGTATTTGTTGTTGTAACATGGTTTTGTATGTGGAATTATTAAAGATTGTGCGCACTCGCTCAACAATACCAAAAGTAACACACGAAGCTTTAGCTTGAATAAATAATGGCCGCGGAATCAGAGATTGTTCGCAAGAACCAAGCGGCAGAACCAAAGCTCATATCATTCCTTGCGAACAATTTCGTGTGACATCGAAAAATATTATTAGCCTTAGACTAGATTGACGCGACTGTAGTCGCCGGCGACTCGCTGACAATTTCATACTCTCACGGCCGCACACAGTTTAGCGAGTCGGCGACAACCAGTCGCTGCGTTTCTACCCAGCACTAGTCACGGATATCTACTCATATCAATACACAACAAAAATATACCTGACGGTGCCCCAGTCACTACCCAGTCCCCCCCCCCCCTAGTGCGTGACGTGCCTGTGGCCGCGTCGCCGGGGCTGGCATCAGCTGCGCTTACTCTTCACCTGTTCCACGTTCAGAGCTGCCGAACTACTGGAGCCCACCAAGATCTTCAGGGCACCCGAGGACATTAGGTAGAACCAGTACAGTTGAGGCAGTAGGAGTATGCAGATGGAGATTTTGCAGCCCGTTGGGAGGGATTTTATTGCCTGTGAATGTGAAAAAGAAAGTAAAAGTTTTGTTTTATTTTATGTTATTTCACTAGGATTGTAATCTCGTTGCAAAAGTGAACCTGTTTCAAAAACATAATAAGAAAAGTGTTAAAAGTGCGACACTGATCATAATGAACGTGATAAAAATAGAAAACTAATATTCTCCGACGATCTTTTGGCGCCTGACATTGACAGCGGGACGTTGTTGGTAACATTACACTTGACAGATAAAACAAGATGGCGGCATTAGTTCCGATTATAGCCATGCGCCTGAAGATCCCCGTACCGTTGTAAATTGATTGTATTTCAGTACAGATTAAGACTGAGATTAGAATGCGAATGTTCTTTTTCTTCTTAAAACTACGGATATTGCCTCTTTAGTTTAAATCGTGCACCGCAAATAGCTGGTAAATTCACCACTATACCTCATAGATAGGCTGCAAATAAAAGCTAATAGATACAAAGACACCTTAAGTAAAAACGCCAGGATCGCTAACGAAATTCAAAATTTCTTACGTGTTTTGCAATTCGCAGGTTTAGTATCAGGTTATATGTTGATAAAAATATAATACGCAACCGTAACACATATTTACAGAATAATAATGATTAAACTCATCAATATAACTCTCTAAGTTCCAATTAACCTATTAAATGACTTTTTTATGAAATCATAACATTTGAGGCCAATTCTTACTTAAACTTGATGATTCTAATGACATAATTCTGTAATGCGTATTTGTTTCGGTTGTGAATCACATTTTGATCAACATACAAGCTGACACCGACCTGCAAGTTGCAAAAAACGTAAGTTAATTTGAATTTCGTGGGCTACCTTATCGCATCCCCCTTAAAACAAAAAACGCAAACCAACTCACATCAACATAAGACAATCCCATAACCCTGCTGTAGATAAGACACACGTAGGGCAGGCTGATGACCCGGCACACGAAGAACGTGAGCAGCATGAGCACGCCGTTGATGACGTAGAGGCGCGAGGACTTGAGCTTCATCCGCGAGAGAATGGCGCGGAAGGAAACGAACGGGGTGGAAAGTTCCATCAGGTATACGAAGCCGAATGTACAGTCACCCAGGTTGCCGCGCAGGTACTGTGGAGGAAACAGACACGGTCTTATCATTACGGTCTGTTCAAATCCTACTAATATTATTTATGTGAAAGTTTGTATGTTTAGATGTTTGTTACTCAATCACGGAACTGAACGGAAAATTTGCCACACTGATAGTTTATAACCTGGATTAACACGTAGGACACTTTTTATCCCGATAGTACGTTCCCGTGGGATAATTTCTGACCTCCACGCGGGCGAAGCCGCGGGCAAAAGATAGTACTCAAATAATTTATTGTACTCATGTGGTAAGTACTAGGCGTTCACTTCGAGATGGTCGTCGTCGACTGTTTCAAAATCAGGTCATAGGCTGAAGTACCGTTGACAAAAGGAAAAGTAGTTTTTTTACTGCAAACAAAATGTAATTGTACAAGGGCTAAAGTAATGTCATAATGTGAATTGGCTGCCATTTAGTTAGAAAGTAAAAAATAAATGGGTCTGTTTTCACGGAAAGTTTGTGTAAAATTTATGACATTAAGTCGAAAAAAATATATCGGTCAAACGACCACCTCCTGAGTTTGATGCACATTTGTGTTCGTTTTATTTTGAATTGTTTCTCGCAAATCATTTTCTACATTGGCGATCTCTTCTTCAATGTTGGCTTTCAAGACTTGCAAGGTGGTTTTGTTGAGGTAAACGCGAGATTTCAAAAAGCCCCAAAGAAAGAAGTCTGTCGCCGTCAAATCTGGCGATCTGGCCAACCAGTTCAAATCGCCAAAACAAGAGATCACACTGCCCCAAAATTGGTGTTTCAAAATCTCCATTGTTGCATGAGCTGTGTGACTTTGTGTATCGCTCCATTGCATTGTCAATTAATTCTCTATCTGTCTGAAACATATGTATCAAATCACAATAACATTATGACGCCATTAGCAAAAATTATGGCACATTCACATTATGACATTACTTTTGTCCCACCTTTTACTTAAATAATATATTTATAAACTTTGTGTTATACTTATAAAAAAAATAAAAAAAACCTTTATTCGGACAACAAAGATCCATAATGTTAGTAATACCTTAAAGCTAGTGTTAGTAATAATATTCTTATTATAATTGAGTTTGAGATTGAAGCATTTTGTACAGAAGATGACCAAGTAAGGTACAATTTTCTCACCTGGCCATCCTTTCCACAAAATGCCTCACAATGGGACACACACACGGGATACACACACACACACACACACACACACACACACACACACACACACACACACACACACACACACACACACACACACATGAGACACACACCACACACATGGAACACGTGGGTCACATGGGATAGACACTATCTGCCACTGTTTTCAGAATGCTGTTGCTACTGGGCCGGGTTCTAGTTACTAATGATGCGACTTTTTTTCCAATGACCGCATGGAAGCCGTCAGTCCGATTCTGTGCAAACATTTCCGACGCATTACAGAACCGGGCCTGTCTCAAGAGCATTCTGAAAATATTATTATATAGGACGCGCAGGACATCTAGCGACCTTTTGGTGAAGCTGGTCCATAGACCCAACTATACTACTTTTGGTATATGCCAACTATCGCAGACCACTGCTATAGGCTGAAGAAGAATAGTAAAAAGCCTAAAAGGTGGTCCATCAGGATGACATTCTCATGTCTGCAGTAGTCCCGGAAGGAGGTGTCTTGTTTCGGCACCATTTAACAAGCTGCTCCTAAAGCTACACTCACCACAATGACCAGGAAGCCGAAGCCCCCGATGAAGAGGTGGTGCATCAAGATGACGGGCTCGTGTCTGCAGTAGTCC
This sequence comes from Griposia aprilina, assembly GCA_916610205.1. Lineage (NCBI taxonomy): Eukaryota > Metazoa > Arthropoda > Insecta > Lepidoptera > Noctuidae > Griposia > Griposia aprilina. The sequence continues at coordinate 2,013,148 of OU744300.1, read as the reverse complement.
AGAAAGGAGGTTCCGTGTGCCTTCTTGACTACTGCGGTATCCCCTGATGATAGGGGCGCTGAGCCGTTCTTAGAGGGCCGACGCTTGAGGGCAGCCACGTCTGCGCTCGAGTTCATTTGGACGTGTACCTGTAATATTAGATTGAAGCCTGATTTACACGGTGAGCGGTTTAATTGCCTGTGGCATACCATAAGTTGAATCAACAATAAAAGTGGCATCGTCTAACAGTGTTTAGACGATGCAAATCATTTGCTGCTTCAATTTTATTGAAGATAGCTTATGCCCGCGAATTCGTTCGCGTGGAAGTCGTAACACACCACAAAGTACAAAAAATTGCCGCCCGCGCTATTCCTTCGTTTTCGCTTAACGTTCTTTCTAATTTTATTTTTATTTTTGCTCGGTTCCTAAGGATCGTAGCATGATGTTAAATAGCCTATAGCCTTCCTCAAGAATTCGACTGTCAAATGCAAAAAAATATTTGAAATCCGACTAGTAGTACCAGAGATTACCCTCTACATACAAACAAATTAATTTTATCTCTTTATAATATTAGCATGGATTAAATATGTATTCTTTAATTTTCTATAATAATTGCAACTCCCAAAGGTTGATCGGGTAGAAAATTCTTGGCTTAGTATAGTTTGAAGTATTAAATAAATAATAAAACTAGAAATACCGCAAGCACTCACCATATACATGCTCCATATGTCATAGAAGAAGTAGGCGGCTCCGAACCACGCGTATGCCTCGGACATGTAGTGAGACGAGCGCATGAAGTCGCGCGTGCACGACCACAGGCACACGATGGCGCCCGTCACGCACGACAGGGCCGCCTGCACTGCCGACACCAGTCTGAACAGAAGGGAATATATTTAAGTAGAGGAAGAAGAAGCACCTGCTGATCTGTTCTGCAAAAATCTCACCGTGAAAACTTAGGTGAAAGTCAGCTGTCATTCCACCAATGCTAGGGATTAACACCATTGAAGGCTCACCTCAAGCTCATTTGACAGGCTGTTCATCAGTAGCCGAGTGCAGACCGCACAGGTGAAGTCAACATTTTGAGAGGATGGTAGTTGTAGGGTTTCCCTTACTCCCTATTTTCACAGGCCTTGAGAATGGAGGACGTATTCATAGTAAACCAAGATTGCACAACTTTGTACGCAACGCGACTTTGTCTATTGGGAAAATGTAGCTGGCATCATTTCAATACGTTTTGTGTCTGAATCATGTTTCCAGCAACATAATTGTCACTGCAACACTTCGAGATAAAATCGTGCGTCCAAATTTCCAAAATATGCTGTCAAGGTGATCTCAGCGCTGCCACAACAGACGAAGTGGAAATGGGAAACTTGGGCCAAGAAAATTTGTAACACTGTCGTGCCAGCGACACTAAGAAGAAGAGATTGCAACAATTTACCATTAGTACGGGGCCTAATGGTAATTTTATCCTTCCATCCTATCATACGTACTTGTTAGTAATATCGAGCACATCGCCGCAGCTGAGCCGGTACTTGTGACGGAAGCGCGCGCCGGCGCCGGTGGACAGCGCTAACGCATTCAAGAGCTCGAACAATGTCATGAAGTAGACGAAGCCGAGCGCCGTCAGCGCACCGCCGCGCTTCATTGTTATCCTAGAAAGAAGGGAGAAGAACGAATTTAGATAACCTAAAGTTGGGCGGGCAAGCCTTCGCTGAAAATAGATAGATACAAGATAGAATACTCTGTATTATGTACACTATATTAATAACAGATATAAATTAGGCGCAAGCTCTTTATGAACTCTTGCCCGGGAAGTATGCTGTGCCTCTGAAAAGTGTAAGTGCCGGTAAAATTGCAGGCTAACTTCCTATGGTCAGTACTAAATCCTCCAGACTGAATTTCGACCATGGCATCCAATCTCAGTGGAAATTAGAATCGACGCGGGAAATATTATAGTGCTAAAGTATGTACGCAGACACAGGTACACTCTTCCGTCACTCTCATAATTCGATGGGACGGCAATTCGACACGACTGGAGAGAGTACAGGCGCAGGACCAACGGCTTAACATGCTCACCGAAGCACGGGGGTATCACACCGCCAACTTTCATACTCCGGGCTGTTACAAAGAATTTCTTAATGGAAAACTCAATAACATTTAGCCGACCTGGGAATCGAACCCAGGACCCCACACTCAGCCGTCGCGCTTACGACCACGAGACCAACGGGGCAGTCTATGATCAGTATCGGCAAACACTGATTAAGCAGGTGGATGCATCGGTAGCCAGCCACTTCCCATCAGATTAGCCTAGCTAGCAACCAGCTTTCCAACGTATTTACTCAATACTCAATCGTTTATTGCAATGCACAATGTGTTCTTAGGTGGTAACTTATTTTTTATGAGATCTTTGTGGACCCTGTCGGGCATATCAAAATAGTAGGAGAGAGGAAGCTTTCTAAACTTAATTTATCAGGCTTCTGAACTAAACCTAAAGTTATTAGGACTTTTTTCGAAAAGCTTTATTTATTTACTGGCTATCCTTTTTCGTATCCCACCACAGGGCAAACCCCACTATCTCCTGCTAAATATTAAACGAAAGGTCTGAAACTAGTAATAATTTCGGTAACGCCCGCAAAAAAAATCTTATAAAACGCACCAAGTAACCGGAAAAGCGAAAGCAGATTTTCTCACTCCGATAAGATAAGAACTATATAAGTCCTGCAGCACACAAAGGAATTGGCATATCTATATCTTCAAAATCTAAAGTGCCACTTGGGTGCCACGCGAACCACTAAGTGTATAATTTATTATTCTTATGCCACGAGCTAGACTAAGATCAAGGCTCTCTCGATACGGGCCTGCGTAGAAGGCCGCACTCGAATCGTTGAGAGCCTTGACTCAAGGCCCTCAAGTTTTTCAGAAGGTTGGACCAAGATTTTGCACATTAGGAACAATATCGGAGCGTAGCGATTTTCTAGCCTTTATCAATGGAAATTCTAAGCAGAAGACTGGGCCAGCCTGGATTGTGCCCATGGCTTGACATGGAACTTAAAACATAACTACCAACATGGAAAACCTGTCTATCAGCCCCTTCAAAAACTATTTACGTTTTTTTTAACACTATTCATCTTAGAGCAGCGCCCCAAATGTACAACTACATAGTTACCTAACAAGGTTAAACAATACACTAATCTTCAAGGTACCAGCATCATCCGGCATTATCATATTATCAATTTAAACAACGGAATTCCGATAGTGACGTCAGAGTTCTCCGAAAACCTCGCATGTTCTATCAAAGGCGTTAATCACACGTGTATCAGTGCAAATATTGACGCTGTAAGACTATGTCAAGGTCGGATCTTCGACGGCCGACTGACACTGTACGAAAAACAAACATGGAACATTTTATTAACAGGGGTAATATGTAGCTAATATTCTTACTGGGCATGTAACTTTATGTTATTGCAGAGCTTCTTGTCTCTGCTGAAACATTTTACTGTAACGACTATGATGAGCAATACAGCTAAAGAATTCAGACATATTGCAAGAAACGTGTTCTAACTTTAGGCTGAGCTTAAACGTTGAAGCCAGTTTTTGGGGTTCCGTAGCCAAGTGTCAAAAACGGAACCCTTATAATTTCGTCATGTCCATCTGTCCGTCCGACTGGATGACACACAGCTATTTTACTCGGAAACTGTTAGTTTTATACAAATAATCTATATCTTAATTGCTATACTGGTTACACCATCTATTTATACTTTACAATTAACTTGTAACATTGTCTGTATTATCTGTGACATTATAATAAAAGTAAGTTCAGTTCAAACCCTGAACCACGGGTTTTTATTATAGAAACAATTAGCACTATACCCATCGATGAAAATTGTAAAGGTGTATTCTGTGCACCGGTAACGCGGGCACCTCATACATGAAAAAGAGGTATGAAAAAAAATTCTATGCACATAAGCGTGCGAGGTATTTTTGGATCCAGTAATTAAAAAGATTATCATAACTATATATAAGTAACTTTGGCTATTTAAGTCAATACTTTTATGAGATATGGGATATTTTCGGTTATAACCGCAGAAATAACTTTGGTTAATATTGCAGCAAAGACGCTCATGCCGTGTTAAAATCACAGCAAGGAGGTAGGAACTGACGGCCTGGTACATTAAGTCACATAAACAGGTTCACTTTTCGCAAAGCGGACAATAGTGGTAGCACAGCCCATTTAAGTCTGTCATGGGACTGATAATCAATGAAGAATTCTTTCAATACCCTGCAATGATGCCCAAGCAGTCTAGCTAGATGTATCGTGTTAGCGAGTTACTGGGTTGTGGGGCTCACATAGTCAGCTGCTCCATGTAAAATCCTGGTATTAAGCTGCATCTGGTTAAATACTGGAAGCCGATCACAAGATAGTTAGAAAAAGGCTAGGGAGATGATGGTCTTAGCTAGATTCTCCTGGCTTCACATCTTATCTACTGTACCTGCAATCTATGGAAATATTTTTTTACTTTACTTTGCTTTACTTCGTACAGTTGCCAGCTGGTCAACCTACACGAAACTGTTAAATTTGTCCAAACTATTATAACCCTTAAAATGTTGACGATGAAGTTCAAAATCGAATGAGAAAATCTGACAGTTTGTGGTAACTTGTTGTACTGGCGACTGTACTTAAATAAGATAGGCTGTTGTAGCAAAGCCTTTACGAAAGCATTTCAGCATTTGTCCACAAAATAAACAATATTTTATTTAAAAAAATTAAAATTGGCCTTTGGCAGTCGTGGCCGGGCCACTTATGATGTCGATGCGCTGTATCTTGACCTATTTTCAGGGTTCATTTGGTTGATTCGAGTACAAGGTACTTCTGTTTCAAATTCGTTCTAAAGATATGTCATCAACGCATACTTCCTTCCACAATAACCATGATCGCATGGTGAAATTCTGTTTTGACGTCGACACGTTATACTACACTTTTTTTTACAGGGAAACAGGAAACCATGTATTTGTTATCAATGTAATTTTAGACTTCATACTGCAGCATTATATTCCAGGATTAAATTTTTCGTAACATACCTCTTTCGTTTAAAAAAATATTCAACCTGTTTTAAGCTTTTCTTGACCAGCAATTAATGTTGTTCTTAATTTTTTGGAATTTACGACTTCTTCGTTTTGACAAGCAAAATTTTCTTACAATGTTTGTCATTGCAGAAAACTTCTTATACCGATTTTGGGTTGTTCATGATTTTTTAACCTGTAGTAATATACAATATTTATATGGATTTAGCCGTAATCAGTCGGATTACCCCACCAGGTAATCTGACTGATTAAAACGGTATATCTAGTAACCAATTGTGGTTCCATTTTAAACTGGTATGTATTCTTTCTTATTCGTTCAAACGATCGAAACCTCTATATTTTTATCTCCGTATTATATTCTAGTCTATTTCTTTGTCATAGGAACGTTCTGTGAACGCTTTGCTAGGAGTGTTTTATAAAAATAAGACAACTATCTTCGACAAGTCAATTCTCTCACCTTCTTTATTATCATAAATTCTGCTCGTGTCCTCATTTCCTATTACTTGTCTTATGTATTGACCGTGTTTATCACGCCGAATTTCGGCCTCACCACCCGGGCTAATGGTCTAAGCCTGTGAGTCGTAACAAGCAATCTCAGGACTCGCGACGAGATTACGCACAACATCCTTGATCCCGACTCCAGCAGTCACAACGATCATAAGATTTTACCAGCTATTTATTTCTTATTAATTCTAAACTCTTAAGTTCTTTTTCTGTTTAATTTAAGTCCGTACCATGACCACGGTCTCACTTAGCGCTGTCTCCTGGACAATAGAAACGTGCGTGTCCTAGAATACTGGTTGCAATCAGGCTCTTATCGAAGTATTGCGAATAATAGACTAGGAAAATTTTATAAAATAATTATTGAGTACTACGAGGGCGGAAAATTTCGGGAATCAAGGAAGTGACACAACATTACTATTTAAAAATGTATTTATTGCTTTTCGAAGTATTCTCCGCGAAATTTGACACATTTTTCCATACGATGGAACCAATCATTGTGGCAACCATTCCATTCGGAAGTTGGGGTCTCCAAAATGGCCGTTTTGTAGGCGTCCACAGCTTCTTCAGGTGATGAAAATCTCTGTCCACGCAATTTATTCCTTATTTTAGGGAAAGTATAGAAATCATTAGGGCTTAGGTCGGGGCTGTACGGCGGATGGTTTAATAATTCTATGTTTTCTTGCTCTAAAAACTCTTTTGTTCTGTGCGCGGTGTGAGAACTCGCATTGTCGTGATGGAGGATGATGCGGCGGTTGCAGTTCTCTTTACGGAGTTCAGAAACGACCTGTGGCAAACAAATGCTAGCATACCATTCTGCATTAACCGTTCTTTGTCCCTCAAGAGGAATAGTCGTAACATGGCCGGTTTTGGAGACAAACGTGGCCACCATTTTTTTTGCAACACTCCGTGAACGAACAATTTTTGTTGGCTTTAACTCATTTTCGAACACCCAAACTCGTGACTGGTTTTTTGTTTCGGGTTCGTACGCGTATATCCAGGATTCGTCACCTGATACGATGTTGTATACAGCATTTGCGGATCCTGCGTGGAATCTTTCGAGAGTTCTGACGCACCAAGTAACGCGAGCCGCTTTTTGCTCTTCACAGAGCGAATGCGGTATCCATCGGGAAAACAACTTTTTTACACCTAATTGTTCATGCAAGATTATTTGTATTTGACTCATGCCAATGTCTAAAGTTGCCTGAATTTCGCGGTATGTCACATGTCGATCTTCCTCAATCAGCTTACGCACAGCATCAACGTTTTCTTGGGTCACTGCACTTTTTGGACGACCTTGACGGGCATCATCACTGAGCTTGACACGTCCACGTTGAAATTCAGCAAACCAGCGATAAATTGTGGTTTTGGATGGGGCTTCATCACCAAATGCAGAAATCATCCGGTCAACACACTGTTTTTGTGTCAAACCACTTCGAAAGTCATAATAAATCATCGCTCTTTTGAATTTTCTCGAGTCAATTCCATTTTCTCAACGACTAAACAAGTTTGACAAAACCTTGTGACAAGACCGAGAATCTTTTTTTAAATAAATAAATGGTATTCGATTTTTAAAACCAAGGAGTTTTCAATTAAAAAGATTTTATTATGACAGGAACAGGGGAAATATTCCATTCCCGATACTTTTAGTGCAGCCCTCGTATTCCCACAGCCAATGATCTCCTTAGCGAATGTTATTTTATTTTTATTTAATGTTTTATTATTTTAGATTTTTATCATTTTTATTTGTTAAATGTTAATGTTTTAATCTTTTTGTTATATTATTTGGAATGATTTTTTTGTTATTATTATTGTTACGCGCGAATCACCAAAATTATTGAATAACTTTAATAAATTGTAAATATCCTTTTTGGCTTTGTATTATTATGTTAAACCATAAATGGCGCTTGTTGTGTTAGCCTGTAAGTGATTGTTGCACTTATAAATGTAAATTGACAATGAAATTATTGTAAATGTATTGTGTAAACAATTGTTGGCTAACCTAAATAAATTTATTATCGATCTTGCGCGTCTAAGTGTTTCTCGTGGAATTACTTTTATATAAGAAGCCATATCGACAACACTTTCTGCAATTTTCTGATTTAATACCATAAAATATTGATTAGGCATCGTTTTATATTTTTTATATTGGTGTATTTTCGGTGTATTTTTTGTTTATCAAATTAATAATATTTAAACACGTATAATTTTATTAAATTATACGTGTTTATGTGGTGAATTCCTTTGTTTTAGTTCGCTACAATACCATTGAGTACAATAAATTTAAAATCACCTTCACCACAGTTCCGTTAAATATTTACCATGCACTTTCGCGTGCCGAAACCTCTCTTACAGTTAAATTTCCAGCGAACAAACTCGTCCTTACAGAATGACGCGGTGACGTTCCGACAACTAAAAGCACTCAAACTCAAAGCATTTATTTCAAAAAACCGATTACAGGCACTTTTGAAAAATGAAGATAGTTGCCCATTCCAAAGCGTAGTAGGTACCTATGGAGAAGGACGGGCAAGAAACTCTATGGACACTCTTTTAAATCAACATACCTAAAGTTACAAAAAAATGTGGTTACTTACATCATTCATGTTGAAATTATACATGTGAGAACTATGTAAAAAGACGTGCACGTTAAAAGCGTCCGTAATAAAAAGGGTAATAACAAAAAAAAAACAATTCAGAAATTAAAATAAGTCGTGGCAGCTAAGAGATGACCAGTCCATACTGACGGCGCCCGTTCAAGAACATGACGTATGGATCACTGAACTTTAAAAACTATTAGAGCATATTATACCTATTACGAGGTTTATTGGAAAACGTTTAATTGTTCGAATGTATGCTTAGGTTAAGTTGTCATGTTTACTGTACAGTGAAATGATAAGGCTCTGTTACAGCCAGCAAGAAGAGTTTACATGCGGGCAAGGAATTAAAATCTTTTCACTACGCAAAGTTTTTAGAACCGTTCCTTAACGCAGCTTGCGGTAAGAGTTGATTGGTAGAAATCGTCAAGGAAAAAGCTTTATGCCCTTTCATGCGATTGTCTCTGTCTCTTTCTATTATGCATATACGAGAGGGTGTGTGCCGTGCGAGTATCGCGTAAGGAACTTCGTTCCTGACAGGGGTCCCCCGAGCGCACACGTCTTCTTGCTTTATGAACTTACTAGCGACCCGACCTGCCCCTGCTTCGCACGGTTTTAACGACTTGACAAAACATCGAGATTTCTTTATTATAAGCATACATTTTCTAAATGACAGTGAAAACCGCAGCAAAGAGCAAAGCCAGTTGCAGAGTGCACAAAAACAACGCGGTCGCACACACAAACAGACACGAAAAGAGACTGTAGGTGTAGGTATATTTATAAAAAAACATACTCAGTTTAGCAATGAGCCTTCACTACCCGGTTTAATATGACAAACGAGTTTCAGAAACAGTTCGGTTTTGTAGAGCATTGTCTCTCGTCATTCATAGGCTATCACAGCGTCTTACTTGCAGTTACAGCCGTACCGGGATGTTTTGGCGCGTGGCCAAAATTCGAACTAACGCCGCCATCTTGTTAGGGTTCCGTACCCCAAGGGTAAAACGGGATCCTATTACTAAGAATCCGCTGTCCGTGCGTCTGTCTGTCCTTCTATCACCAGGCTGTATCTCTTGAACCGTGATAGTTAGGCAGTTGAAATTTTCACAGATGATGTACCTATTTCTGTTGCCGCTATAACAACAAATACAAAAAAACAGAATAAAATAAATATTTAAAAATTTAATATTTACAACAAACGTGTTTTTTTTGCTCGTTTTTGCTCGATATTGATAACGGCAACAGATAGACGCTTGAAATATTCACAGAATATTTAGTTATATATTCGATCGGTTTTTTTTCAGTACATTTCACAAAACAATTGCACAAAATGTTTACCAACAGCGCCCCTCTGTCAACGTCAAAAGATCCTTCTAGAACTCTACCTGCTTGTTCTGCTCAGTTATTTTGTTTTGTCAAGTGTAGCCTCGCATTCGTTTCCAAAACGAAATCGTATTGTTATTGGAGCGGCGTTTGTATCGATATTTGTCTGCTTGAGGCTCAATAGGTATTCGATTGATTGAAACCGAGGGCGAGGACGTCTGTGGCAAAAGCAAACTTATTTCAAAGTTTGTAAAACTGTTGACAGAGCCAGATTGCTTTTGATTCGATTACTTGGGGAGTTTGTTAAGTTACACGGCTGCTTTGAAAATCGTGAATGGTAGGTTGGGAGGTTTGGGGTACGCCTATGATATGCTATTCGGTTTAAGCCTAGTTTGGCCAAGTGATTTTGATTCATTGATTAATCATCAGCATTAGGTCCAAGACAGGCACTATACTTTGTGTAATTAATTTCATCACCACTGCTCAACGTTGAAGGAAACCATCGTGAGGAAACCGGCATGTCCTAGAATCAAAAATTCGAAGACATGTGTCATCCACCAACCCGCACTGGACCCGCGTGGTGGATTATAGCCCACTCTCTCTCACAGAGAGGAGGCCTGTGTCCCAGCAGTGGGAACATTTTAAGCTGATTATGATTAGGTCCATTTGCATTCTCACACAATGCACACACTATAGGAATCCGTTTTCATTGCACTTGGTCCTTCCTTGGGCATCCTAATAAAACTTTAGAGTAGGTAGGTACGCTTTTCGGACAAGTTCTTCCAGCCCAGCTTCGTGAGCCAATTTCATAGACATACGAATTCGTCAAGACTGTCTGAGAAAATAACGTGTCGGGTGTCCGAATTCGGGGTAAAGTCAGTGAGTACCCTATACCACAAAACTTTACAAGTCTAAAATTCTACAAAATTGAATTGTAAAAAGAATTGTGTATCGCAGAAATTACAAATATGTATAATTCAGTTTTCAACTTAAAAGTCACTACAATTTACATGTTTGTAAGGTTTTTCCGATACAATTATTTGGCTTAAGCTTCGTATCCACTAGGCAACATTTGACGCACGACATGATGCACAACATGTTGCTCCTCATCATGTTGAACGGCTATCTTAAAGCTTCGTATCCACTAGGCAACATTTGGCACGCGACATGCTGCACAACACGTTGCTCCTCATCATGTTGAACGGCTATCTTAAAGCTTCGTATCCACTAGGCAACATTTGGCACGCGACATGCTGCACAACACGTTGCTCCTCATCATGTTGAACGGCTATCTTAAAGCTTCGTATCCACTAGGCAACATTTGGCACGCGACATGCTGCACAACACGTTGCTCCTCATCATGTTGAACGGCTATCTTAAAGCTTCGTATCCACTAGGCAACATTTGGCACGCGACATGCTGCACAACACGTTGCTCCTCATCATGTTGAACGGCTATCTTAAAGCTTCGTATCCACTAGGCAACATTTGGCACGCGACATGCTGCACAACACGTTGCTCCTCATCATGTTGAACGGCTATCTTAAAGCTTCGTATCCACTAGGCAACATTTGGCACGCGACATGCTGCACAACACGTTGCTCCTCATCATGTTGAACGGCTATCTTAAAGCTTCGTATCCACCAGGCAACATTTGACGTACGACATGATGCACAACATGTTGCTCATCATGTTGAACGGCAACGAGGAACTTTAGTTTAGTAACGTTGTCATGTTGCGCGCCAGCTGGCAACGTCGCGCGTTGTATTGCAACGTTGCCGCAGATGTTGAGCGTCACGTGTTGCGCGTCAAATGTTGCCTAGTGGATACGAGGCTTCAAAAGATATTATGTGTCCCGACTTGATAAAGGAAAGAATTTGAAAACTGACGAAAATATAAAAGAATTGACTGTACAGTACATAATATGATTATTCTGTCCTTTGTCTTCCCTTCCGGAACTGTCCATCTGTCTTTCAATGACGTCATTTGGGTGACCCTTACAACCCGACGTACGCATGCTAAGCAGTCACACACACCTGCCTGTCAGTTAACTTCCGGGCTGTTATACAATAATTCATTATACAGAGTTATATAAATGTTTGACGACATAGTACAAGATACTATTAAATGTATGTACGGCATCGATAGTTGATGTCTTAAATGCTATTTATAGTAAATGAGTTCAAGAAGATTCCTTTTTAGTCAGCATAAAAAGATTTTTCCAAAAAATGGCCAACTATCTGCGCTTGTAATGAGTGGTCACGATTGCACGAAGTTCACCAGTCCGACGAAAGTTTGCCCGAATTATCGTTTGACCGATGTACCTACTGTTGGTCAAAGAACGATATCCCGAATTACGTTCGCGCGACAAAAGTTCTCCTGAAAGAACGATTGCCCGATCATCGTTTGACCGAAAAATAGGCTTGTTTTACATGAGCGCTCTAACATTTATGGGATAATATAAAATAGTCACAAGTCTTAGCAGATTTTTATAACTTACTTGTCTTCAGGGTTGAGCGTGATGACCAGGTTGGTGGCTGCTGCCAACGAGCCAGCGTTACCCATTGCCAGAATCGCCATCGCCGTGCGATGTTTTGTCTGTAACAAGGAACAGAACACTTTAGCAACAAATACAAACCGGGTACAGAAACTCCGAGGAGACTTAGCTTTATTAGTTTTTGGTAGTGCGTAGAGGGTAGAAGAGCTACAGATTTAGTCATAACTATAAGCAGATATGAGTTACAATAATTGTTATTCCCTTTTTAGTAGCTCCCCACCCGTTATTGGACAGTAGGGCTAGAGAACTCGCAAGATGAATCTACATACGTAGACACCAGTGGCGTAGAAACAGAACCTGTATCAAAATTTGTTAGGGGCCCTTTTTACCCGACTGCGGCCAAACTCAAAAGGTTTTTTTTTTACAAAATAAAGAAAACAGCATCCTGACCAGGGAGATTAAACCTAGCTGCCATTGTAACCTTCCTAAGAGAATGCCAGAGCGAGCGAAGTGAGCTCAAAAATTGGGGCATCCTGACTCGGATAGGTTTAATTTTCCGTTTGATTTTACTGAATGTTTGCAAGAGCTTAAGAATTGTCCTTCTTTTGTAGCTTGAAGCCTTTGTAAGACATTAACAAATAACGTACATTTTCATAATTTCATTCATTATTCATTCATTATGGGCCTCTCATCAACAAATATTTGAGGAGTTGAATAATATTTGAAAAAAAATGCATCATATACGTCAGGGCTCGGGGAGCCCTGTAGCTTGGGGGTCCGTATCATTGATACGGCGGTAGCTACGCCCCTGGTGGACACGTACAGACTCCTTGGATATTACTCGTCCTGGATATATATTAATGCGTTGTAAATGAGCAAGGGTGCTGTTTAATTAGTAGGTACCTTACCTCGTGGAGCACTTCAGACATAATAATTATGTATAACTATGTATAGTGTCACTTATAATAATTACAATTAGTATGGTTTTACAGCTTGAGTTGTTTGGGTACTAATAAAAGGTGTTAAATAGAATATCAGATAAACAATTAACAAGAAATGACGTAGCTATATTTCTCACATCTAGTCACGCCATCGGATGCCTGAATCGTATAATCCTATAAAACGCCATTCCTTCGCCAAATGCATCTACTATTTATACACACTCTCCGTAACTCAACCCTTTTACAAACACTTTTGAATTGTCGAAGAGTCGGCCAGGCAAATGAAGCTAGCTGCCCATTCCAAAGCGTAGTCGGTTCCTATGGAGAAGAAACGGCAGGAAACTCCATAGACATTCTCTTAATTCAAAATAATTGTAATAATAAGCAATGCGTAATTCTACTACGCACTAGAACTTATAAAGTCAATATGATATAGTTATCAATGTTTTAAATGAAGTGTCGTCAGGTGTAAGTCCTCCTGTAAGGACGCCCTTAGGAATATGTAACAGTAACCTAGAGTAGGGCGCCGTCAGGCTAGCTAAGAGTTTCTGAGGATTGAGCTCAATATTATGTTATTACAGAAACCTATGTCCAGCAGTAAACTGGCATAAGACGATGACGATGATTGATAGCAACAGAGGAGACCAAATTCAAGAATAACCAAATTTTTTTTTAAGAATCTCATCATCTGCATAATCTCCCACGACAATTAAACAAAGCAACAAGATACAAAGTTATGAAGTTAATACAAAGAACTCATAACAAGTTAACTTCAAAGTAACGCATCTAACAAACAGCGTCGTGACGTAATAATCAGACAGGTCGATGCGATGGTGTGGCCGAATGACTCACTCGATTTTATCATCGAAATGAGTAGGTTGTTACCGTAACCGAGTATTATATTGAAGTGTGATCGCACTAACATTCTACCAGTCAATTCTTGATTAAAGTAGATTTGGAACAATTGCGATGAATAATTTCTGACAGAAATTGATCGTTCTATTTGTGTTATGTTTGTATCGAGCATTTTCTAAAAGATAGAACCGTGTTGGGAACCCTGAATGCTCATAATTTTTCATTACTTAAAGATGGAACTCTTTTCAGTTGTTGATGAATACGTAAGTAGTAAAAAGTACAGAAAACGCCAGGAGAGCTAAAAAGCAATTTCGTTCAACCAAAAGTTCTTCTTAGAAGTTACATCCCCGAGTAACAAAAGATTTAGGTATTTCTTGAAATTAGGTCCGAAAGTAGGTCAATCGTTTGGACGGCCTGGATTTACATCACAAGGGGCCTTCGAATGTTCTTGAATCCTCCAAAGTCAAGCCACGTCGTGAACGGTCAAGCAAGGATTTTAAATTAGGGCTTCAGAGAGTTCGAAATATCTTAAGAAGGATGTTGAATCGACCACTGGAACAGGAGCGGGAGTCTTGATCTCGAGAACTTGACTCGCAAATACTCTTCAAAATCCTGTTTGATTTTATGAGCATCTTATTCAAGCAATGCATTTACATAACACAGTTGGCAAGTTATAACTTTATGAATATATTACCGAATACATCCTTGACCTGTTAATATTACGACTCCATGATAAATTTAGTACCAACCTAGGTGATTGTTTATCGTACGATAAAAAATTGCATTTTTTACCGGGGAGCTAAAAACAACTTGCTGATTACGTTAGTACGTGTGAACTGGCGTTGATAAACAACATGTGTACCTATTTGTTGCTTGATCTTAAAAACAAGATGACAAGCAGATCTTTCTGTAATCATTTGATAGCTAAAAGGCTCAAAGTTCTCGCTATCTGCTTATCTTGTTGCGATGACAATGCCTCACATATTTTTGTAAGCAGCTTCCACCTGAGTACATAAGTGCTAATAAAAGCATTTACACGACGAACGAAGGTTTGTCCATTGAGGTAGGCTTCAAAAGATCGGATACTTTCTTCTATTTATATAGCGGCTTACGATTGGCCACTTACTCATTTGATGGTAAGCGATGATGGGGTCGTCAATGGTGCATGCTTGCCTGTAAGTAACCAGTGTGCCTTAGAAGGAACAACTATTAGGAAACAGACTCCGGCAAGATACTCCTTAGCGGTAACCCAATGAAGAAATTGCCAAAAACTTCGTGGGTTCTTTGAACAGTTATAGCCGTTCTGAGCGACAAAGAAACCGACGTTTGAACCTTGGACATAAGCAAGGCAGTTGTAATAATAACAGCAATTATAATTACGTAACTAAATAGTATCAAAAACACGAATTTATGTAGAGATTTAGCACTGCATGAAACAGAATAATAAGATATGAAATACGTGAACATTTTTGTGTTTTTGCAGATCATTAGTCAAGGTGCCACGAGCAAATATGTTAACAGAAATTATAATATAGATTAAAATATCCAATGAGGATAAAAATGAGCTTGATTAAAATGAGTAGTTATTACCATTTTAGCGATCCTAAAATACAAGTATCGCATGGAATTCATATATTATCAGCGGGCTGCTGAACAATAGAAGCACGTACCTCTGCCTGACCTATTAATAGGTCATCACACTTATCAGTCATCGGTTATCAATATAAACTCGTACTCTATTGTTATGAATAATAGTATGAATGTTAATTTACCTACCTAAGTGGTTTTACTAAGGCTGAGAAAGAAGAGAATTCACTCCGTAAAAAAAATACTGCATCCAGAAGCGCTCAATACTGACAGCCAGTATTACCAAGGGTCCAACGAGTACGTATCGTATTACCCAGAAACTGGGTAGTGAAGGAGAGATAGGCAATCGCTCGATACTAGTATTTAGCTGCATTCGGTAAGGCTGGAAGCCGACCCCAACAAATATGGTTGGACAAAAGCTAGGCAGATGATTTGACCTTGTTATGCGGTAAGAAAAATAGCGAAATTTCGTTCACGTATAAATATTAAACACATACAATTTACGTAGATATAGATAGTTATACCAATGATAAACGCACATAATACTAGCTTATCTAACGTTGTAAACTTAATTGAGGCGCAGTGATTTTTAATGTATGTCAACTCTATACTGATATAGAAGGCAAATCCGCTATTACGTGTTAAATCACGTAACCATCTAATTTACGGATGTGTGTCGTGTGCCCAATATCACAGGCCATGTTCACGAGACGATAATGACGAAGAGTCAAAAGCCACAATAGGAGTTTAAACCCCTTAGCACAAAATCCGTAGTTTTGGCCGAAATTATGGGTGTTTCCTACTCCGTATCACCTACGACCATAGATTAGTTTGAGGCTCGAACTAAGAATTAATGACAACACGATCTAACAGTTGTCCTTAGTCCTGACGTGTTTTTGCCCGTGCGAAAAGGGCAATTAATCGGAAGTAGGGTTCACTCCGTAGTAACAAACACTTTTGGACGGGCCCGTGTCTTCATTGACGGACTTAGAGAGAAGGCCCCTAGGTTGGAAAGTTGGTGGTGTGACAACCCCTATGCCTAATGCCTCGGAGTACTAAGTGTTTATCTATTCCGTGGACGAGAGAGTGCAACTGTGTTAGAGCACACGCTTCTGCACTGTAATATCTCCTATGTAATTGCCTGGTCTCCGTTGAGATTGGCCGATGAGGCCGAAAAACTACTTAATAAAAATCTTAAATTCATTAATTCACTGACAGACAAAGAGTTATAATATCTTCACGTCTCATTTACCACATTGTCTCAAGACGAAAGTCTTTGACCAGTGCATGTTGGCAATGATCACTATGGGCCTGGTTAGAAGACTGAAAGTCACCCGAAGGACAATGAGAGGGTTATGCTTGGAGTTCCCCTACGTGATCGAATCATAAATGAAGAGATCCGTAGGAGAACCAAGATAACTGACATAGACCGAAGAATTGCCAAACTTAAGTAGCAATGGGCAGGCACATTGCTCGCAGAACGGATGGTCGATGGAGCCGAAAGGTTCTGGAGTGGCGACCGCGTACCGGAAGACGTAGCGTTGGAAGGCCTCCCACAAGGTGGACTGATGCCCTGATGAAGGCCACAAGAATCCGTTGGATGCGGGAAGCACAGAACCGGTTAAAGTGGCGGTGCTTGAGTCAAGCCTATGTGCAGCAGTGGACGTCTTTCGGCTGAAATGATGACTGACAGATAAAGTACAGCCTAAACCGCTAGGTCTAGAAGCATGACATTCTGCACAAAAGTCACTTATATAACGAAACTGAGCACTAAGAAAGATTATTGAAAATTCACCGCCTAAAGGCTTTAAATAGGGGATGAAAGTTTGTATAGAAGTTCGTCATTTTCACCGATGGAAAGTCCCCATCGGCAACATGGCCTGTTGGTGTAAGAAAATTACTTCTTCAAACCAAATTTTTATAGTCTAGTCCACCATTAGGTACTTAGTTACTTACATTATTAATGAAGTACTTATCAGATTGATCACTTTTTGGCTAGATAAAGATTTCTTGTTATTACTACTGATAAAATAAATTTTGACTAGAGGAGCGAAGATTAGATAAACAAGAAACTAGACTGACGGCGGCGGTAAACTAATCATGGCTGACGCAACTAATTTCATGTTTAGGTAATATTAGACTGAAACGCTGTTTGATGATTCTACTTGCGACTTGTCTTGAAGACATACTTGGTTTCCTAGTTTTAGACAAACTAAAAACCTTAGTGTACCTAGACGGTACAGTAAGGTTTTTAAATAATAACATCCATATGGGGTGTGTACGTAGGTACGGTCAGCAACGCAAGTCGATTAACATGTATTTTTTTTTTATGTTTGTTACCTCAGAACTTTTTTCTAGGTGAACAGAGTTTAATGATTCTTTTTTATTTGAATTCTGGTGCTTATCATGTGGTCCCATATAAATTTGATCAAGATCTGACCAGTAGTTTTTGAGTTATCCTTAATAATGCGTATTTTTTTTCACTTAGTATAATATATTGATGATGTTTTAATAATTTCCTGTCTCTGTTATTTACATATCAAGTAGTGGTATACGAATTCGTGTGGGGTAGGTACCACATCTAAAAAGTGAAAAATAAAAACGTTTTTCCAAAAAAAACAACCAACTACCAAAAAAATAACTTTAATTTCGGAAGTCGGTGGCAAAAAACCAAAATACAAAACCAAAGACACCGACTTCCGAAATTAAAGTTATTTCATCATCATTCATTTGCTCATTCGTTTGTTTTGGTTGAGTTTTGACATTTTATTTTTATTTGAATTCTGTGTAACTTTGTAATGTGTACCTATTTTGATTGCATTGACATTATTTTTATTCTATTGGTTTTGTTCTATTGTGTGTTGCAGTTTAGTTAAATTTTGTTTGATGTAAAATGGGTTTTGCCTGAATTAATATTTTTTTCAATTTCTAGGTTTTTTTTGTAAAAAAGTTTTTTATAAAGTTAAAGTCACTTTTCGTGTCTGTCTGTGTGACCACGTTGCTCTTCTAAACTACACAAAGTATTTAGAAGCTGTTTTCACCATCATTTAGAAAAAGTATTCCGGCAGGTATCAATATTTATGTATAATTATGGTATAAGTACCTAACTATATAATACATAGACATTAAACTTACAATAAAAAAACAGGATGTTTTGTCAAGTCGTACGGGTCGCTAGTAAGAGAGTCCCTTAAGTACTTACTCTAATTCTTTGATCTATCAAAGCGAATCCTGGCCACATGGTAGAAACACGCCAAACGGAAAACGAGGTAATACTACATCCAACGAGAAACTAACATATACTAAGTTCAATTTTGTTATCAATAATGACAGGAAAACTACCAAAAATAGTAAATGCTATTACGATTACCGGTACAGATAAGGTTAAATAAACTACATAATGGAAAACTAATATTTCAGTCATTAAAACTATGCTGAATGACAAATAAACATAAGTACTGAATGCACATTTGCAAAAGGCCTTGAAAGTAATTAACTGACTTTTTACGATGTCTGTTCTAAAACTATCTACTGAAAGTGTAAACAAATACCAATTTGAAGTGCCACATATAGATCTATGCTTTGATTTGATTATTAGAATACTTAAATTTGAAATTATAATTTTAAAACATCATAAAGATGTTTTTCATTTGTCAATTGAGGTTAATTTTATAACTTCAACTGTTGTTGATGAATCATTAATTACAATGTTATCATGTTATTCAAACAATTATTTTATCGTTGGAAAAAGTGGTGAGATATAAAGCCGAAACCTTCTAAATACAGATGAAGGTGTTACTGATTCCCTTTAGTGAGCGGTTGCGTAAGAAGAATTTAATCTGAGCAGGATTTGTTTACACTTCCATTAGATAATTTTGGAACAGACTATACGACATTGGAAAGTTATTAAAATTTGATTGATCAGAGAAAAATATTTACAGATTTGTGAGGACCTAATAGGAATACAGTTAAATACATTATAGTATTTTGATAAAACTATATTTTTACTACAGATAACATTCAGCTAGCCATAATAAACTACAATATTTATAATGTCTTTTTAAGTCCAAAGGGTTAGCATTTTTTTTTCTCAGCCTAGGTTGTGCCACTCCTTGGCAAAGCCCCCCCCAAATCTTTCCAGGTATTCTTTTCTTGGGTAACCTAATGGTAAGCTAAAATTTTATGGAGCAATAATGTGATGGGCGAAAAATGGCGAAAAGGCAGAAAGTGATACTTCTGGACCTGGACAAAGTGAAAATTGTTAAGAGATTCCCCTCTCTGGAACTTGATCGCTGATAACTGGTACAACGCTATTTATGCAGCTGGAGTGCTATTTTAAAAGCTTTTATTTAACTTGCAATGTATGTGTGTATGTTTGTTCGGGTGGATTCTTGCTACTCAATTTTGAAGCAGATATCTTCAACCGATTGAGCTGAAATTTTGTATACACGTTTAGTTTGGATGACAATACACGATAAGCTGTGTGACGTCGTTCTAAATCCAATATGGCGGAACATCCAAGATGGCGGAATAGTTATTATTTATGCACTTCTACAATATGGGTATCAAATGAAAGGGCTTGTTGAGAGTAACTCGAAAAATAATGTGACGTCAATCGAAATCCAATATGGCGCAACATCCAAGATTGCGGAATAGTTATTTTTTTATGCACTTCTGAAATATGGGTATCAAATGAAAGGGCTTGTCGAGAATAATTAGAAAAATGTTCTGACATAAGTCTTAATCCAATATGGCGGACTTTTGAAGTTTTTTATGCTTTCCTATAGTATGGTTAGTTCGCTGAGAATCAAAATGCAGGTTAAAAAAAAGTAAAAAGGTTGAAAAAATGCAGGTTAAAAAAAGTAACTAAAAAGTAAAAAATAAATTAAAAGAAAAATGCTTAAAAAAAAGCTTTTATTTAAATGATCTAAAATGAAGAAAATAAAAAAATCCTTTAAAATTTTAACTATCAACTTATAACCTCATTAATCATTATACACAATTTATACGATCTTAAAAGTATCTAATTAAACGGAATTTAAAAAAAACTTAGCAGATTAAGTTACTCAATGAAATAGGTACTAGTTTATTTACACAAGTAAATCGCGCGACAAGCTTTTATGATCGTATATCTTGTGTATAACGAGGTTATAAGTTGATAGTTAAATTTTTAAAGGAAATTTTTGTTTTCTTCTTTTTAGAGCATTTAAATAAAAGCTTTTTTTTATAAGGATTTTTGCTTTTAATTTATTATTTTAATATGTATGATTTGTGGATTTCATTGAATTAAATGGAACTAAAGGCTCTCACAAACAGGCGCGACGCGACAGCACGACACGCGGCTTTGTATCATGCTGTCGGGTCGCGCCAGTGTGTACGAGCTTTAAAGATAGAAGTTAGGTAATGTGTTTTACCAATAGTTTTGTTACCTAGCGCTTTATCAAAATATTTAAAAAAAAAATTCAAGTAGAGTACGTCTAAAATGACCTAAATATACAGTAGATAAAGCAATATTTTGACATGATAGGAAGATAAACCCCAGTTATCATCCAATTATGTCAAAACATATCTTTATATTTGCTGTCATGAAATTGACCTTTGAAGAATCCAAGAAGATCCTGTGGCGGCACCTACATCGCCACATGCGAATTACGCATCACACTGACGTCACGCAAAATCCTACATCGCGCAAGCAAAGTTTACCGCGCAACTAGCATATTATACAACAACGTCCTGATATCAGTCGTCGGGCAGTAGCCTACCACACACAACACCCGTCTGGTCGGAGGATCCTCCTATCCTAATCCTCATAGGTACGTTTATACTGGTGACCCCAAGCATGAACGTCACCGCAGCCTTTGTGCACCTACTTCAGCGTGACTTCATCATCATCACTTCCTCAAGCTTTCGAGGGACAGTCACGATTTCCAGCCACAGCCATCCAGCACCCTCAGCTTCAACAGATATCCTGACCAGTAGCATTCAGCGAAAGAGCATTTCTGGTCATCAACCTCAGCCTTATCAGCAGCCTTAGCACAGCACACTGAATTTTCAGTCGATCCCCAAGCAGAGCCCTTAAACCCCCTCCTGGTCGACACTAGCAGTCAGCATCAACCCGACGCTGTATCACATCTGACTCACTGGAGCATAACGCAGTGCCACCCCAACTCACTGGGGTATCACCACAGACAGTTCCGACTCACCGAGAACAATGCGGCACCCACTTCCAAGTCACTGGAACCTCAACTGGCTCTGGCAAGCATCTCAAGATACCAGACTCAGCCCACTATCAACCTCCGGTCTCCAGTGGGACGTGATATGGCGGCATCTACATCACCACATGCGAGCTACGCATCATACTGACGTCACGCAAAATCCTGCATCGCGCAAGCAAAATTTACTGCGCAACTAGTATATATACAAAGTCCCGTCATCAATCGCCGGGCAGTAGCCCACCGGACACAACACCTGTCTGGTTGGAGGATCGTCCCTGTTCTATGGAGTATGAGTGAATTAAACATCCTGTTCCCCATACCTTTATAAACTTATATGCCAGACCAAAAGAAGATCCAAACTTGGTATGAGGTGTATTAGTAAAAACAAACTAATAATAATACCAGCCTATTTCCATCCCACTGCAAAGGCCTTTTCTCATACAGAGAAGGCACCAGCATTGATCAACTCATCTGCCCAGCTTTGAACCCACAACCTCATGCATGAGATGCCTTAACCAGTAAATACAAGATATATTTAAATTTAAATTAATGCCCTAGCAATCATAACCTAGTACAAGAGCCCATATCCTTCAAAATATGAGCATTATTAAAAACTGCTACAAAATACTAAGAAAAATATTTGAATATATTTATGATTCCGGGATACTGTAATTTTTAGGTCATTAGAAAGTCCTGCTAGATAAATACACAACATTATATGATACTAAAATCTTACTATAAATTAGTTTGAAATTACCGAGATGTTTCCAAATAGGAGATGAACTGCACCATCCCCAAATACATTGGAATAAGGGCAGGAGGATGATGGTTTTAATTAAAATATACTATTGAATATGTTAATGTCACAAACGTAGCATTCACCATCATGGAAGTAAACAAGACAAAAAGTCAACATATTCAAAATACTTATGAAATTGAGACAAACATTTACATAAGAGAAATCAGATGAGGCAAATATTACAAAAGAGAAATTGTAGAGTGACATGACTAACAAATTAAACACTCCCAAGATGATTGATTCAATTTCTACAAACCAGCGGAAGATGTAACAAGGTTCTAAATTCAAACCTTGTCAAATATGAACATTTCTAGTGCTTGATGCAGTTTTGAGTTATTAAAAAAATAACATAGAGCTTAAATTGATTACTTTATAAGTAATAAAATATAAATATATGATGGTGTACTTATTGATGAAATGGAGAGTAAACAAATAATATAGGTACTTAGACTATAAGTAGGTTTATAGTATAGGAGGAAAATTCTACCTAAAAGGTATTGAAATGGGCCACTAGAAATAGGTATTCGGCACAAGCAAAGTATGAAAAAAAGACACATTTTTGGAACTGTGAATAAACTAAATCGTTTTTGTACATTGAATTCGATAAAACATCATTTAGAAAATTCTTGTTGTGATATAGGGCATTCAATAGCAGAGTCCATAATAAAATCCAAAAATAGTTTTAAAAAAATGTAAAAGAAAATTTCAAAAAAATCTTGAAAATCTGATCGACTTCTTACCTTTGAAACTGCAGCTTCCATGATTATTCCTTTAAAATATCACTATACAAAACAAAATCGAATTAAAACATTGTATGTTGTGCGTATTATAATCGGAAAATAAATAAAATTCACTGATTTTCGGCAATCGTCGATTTCCACGATTCTTCTATTTACTAGAACAGAATTACCACAGATAAAATAATATGTCACTATCAGATAGGCATTTTACCAATATGTCAAAATCGGGCATGGTCCAATGACACCTTCTGTTACAGTAAAAAAGAAACAATAATTATTACAAAACAAAAAAACTAATATATAAAAATCTCGTGTCCATGCGTTTGATATCGAACTCCTCCGAAACGGCATGAACAATTTTTATGAGTTTTTTTGTGTTTATTTGGTAGGTCTGAGAAAATGTCGTAAAGTATATTTTCATACCGCTGCGGGTGAAACCGCGGGGCGCAGCTAGTATAAATAAAAATCGAACTTGGAGAGATTATTTGCAAATTAAAATAAGAGAAGTTTCGTAATGTAAAAATGTGACCACAAATTAACAGACGATCTGTATAATTTATTTTGTACGGACTACCTTCTCTTTCATTAATATTCATCATCATTCAATTGTAATTTTTATAATAACTTACTTCTTCGTTGGTGTTCATACGTATTAAAAATCTAAGTAATAAATATAATAATTATCAGATACTAAATAATTCGAAGTATATTATTATCATAATGGAAGTAGATTCTAGGGACAGGGTGAGTGTTATTTCATGACTATTACATATTTTGTTTGCGTTGTATAAGATTTGTTATATTTTTAGGTACTAATTCCAGTAAACACATTGTTTTATTTTATTTTACAGGACAATGTCAAAAGAAATAACAGTTTTACTAGCCCTGATATCAAAATGGGCCCTGTAGCCAAACGAGTCGGGAGAGAACGTTGCCACAGTTATCATGCCCAAACACCAAAGGCAACCAAATATGCCGAAAGAACTCGATTAGATGTTCCTAAAGTAAGTGATCTGTACAAATATGATAACTATTTTGCTCAAGTGGGGTTTTATTTGTTCATGAAAAGATTTGAATACATTGCAAGGAATAATATATAACGATTACAACCCTATCCACGAATGCATCCAAAAGTATCCCATTTTGACAGTTGTTTGACATTTGAGAGTTGCGTTCAAAAATAACGAAACGTCTCTATAAAAGTAAACTAAAAAATTAGCTGTATATTAAGTTAAATAATTATTTGTAGCACTTAAATAATTCTTCTAGAAATTTTAACTATATAAATAAACGTTTCATCATTATTTTTTACTTTTAAAACGAGATTATCATCACTAAAAGTAGTGGCTGCAGGCATTACCAAATATGGAGTTTGCTCGTTTTCCCAACCGTCCTCCCTTCGATCCTTAGTAGCTCTCAGTTTTATTTTCTTTTAAACAATTGTGTTATATTCAAATGTTTTCATTGCATTTTCTAGTGTAATAATAATCATTTCTTCTATTTAATTAAACGTGAGTTGGAGTTCTTTAATAATTTTAGTGTCAAAATATAGGTCACAGTGGCTTATAGGTTATGTTAGAAGTGAAATAATCGGATAGTTGTTGTTTGTATTGTTGTTAACTGGTTACTTTTCGCGTTACAGATGTCGTTTAGGGTGGTGCGCAGTTCTAAGTTCCGCCACGTTTACGGGCAGGCCCTGAAACGTGAGCAATGTTATGATAATATAAGAGTGTCAAAAAGTTCTTGGGACTCTACATTCTGTGCGGTGAATCCTAAGTTTCTGGCTATAATCGTCGAGTCCGCCGGCGGAGGCGCCTTCATAGTACTGCCACACAATAAGGTGAGTTTATTTCATTGAACAGTGTACTCATTTCTCACAGATTGAAATGTATAAAAAATTTGCTAAATTACTCCTAATTTAACACTGAAAATATTATATTGAGACGCTTAGTCACACTTTGCTGACTTATAAATAACTACTTCGCAATATTATTCGAGATTTACTGCTTGGAAAGTGTGAATTATGAGGGTTTTTCATGAGAATGTTACACTTTTAGCATACAGCTAACTTGATTTTATTAGAGGAAAATCTATTAAAAATATTTTAACAAGTGAAGATGCAAGCTTTGTAGTCTGAGTATATTTTATAGTAATTAAATATTAATTCTACTATTGTGATATCTCATATTACACAAAATATAAAGGACCCCTTTCTACCAGAACCTTAAAAGATAGGAACATTATAAGAGTCCTTATAAAGTGTAAATACCCATTGTACTTTCAGAATGGGGAATAAAACCCCTTAGGTTAAATTTATTTTATATCCAAATTACAAAGTATTTTTTTTGCTAAACTGTCAAAATAATGTTAAGGCTGTTATTGTTATGGCAGCTTGCACAACACTAGTCGAAAATATTTTAAATTATAACCTAGTGTAGAAGTATTTGTCCAATCTAAAAGGTGCGATCCGGGAGCATTTAGTTTCGTACCACAGTAGCAACTCAAAAATGTAGAATATACTTTATCCAACAATCAATTACATTGGTTTTCCCTGAATATGCTGGGGTCGGCTTCCAGTCTAGCTAGGTGTAGCTCAATACCAGTAATTTTCATGGAGCGACTGCCTATCTGACCTCCACAACCCAGTTACAGTTACATTTGTCCTACAACAGTCTAATATGATAGAATCCATTAATTGTAGTGTTATCCCCAACAAAGAATATTTTTTAGGAGATAAATATAAAATTTAACAGAAATGTTCCATGCAATTAGACCAAATAATCCTGCTTTTTTGTTCTGTTTTTGTTGAGTTTCTCCCGCAGTGGATGTCAAATGCTTACAGTCATTTTCTTGACTCACATAAATACTAATTGAATAGTTTTCTATCCAGTTTTTCAAATTAGTTTTCACTAGCCATACGGAATGTTAATCCGAGGTCATTTTTGTGTTATAGTTTGATGATGTTTCAATTTCTGTACATTTCTTTCTCGCAGAAAGATGTGTAAAGAAAAAAAAATGTTATACCACAGCAAAGTATAGTTTTACTCTTATGAATTGGAGATTTAAGATGGTAATTATCAGGTAATTAATAACAAAATAATATCTTAATTTACTTCTTTTTTTTATATAGCCTTCTTACAACTAGTTATTGAGTTCATTCTTTATCACGCATCAAATAATTCATCAGAATCTCCCATCCCCAATGGGCCAGATTTGAGTCTTACTAGAGTAGGCTGATTATCAATATCCTTATCAAAGGCTGATGAGTGTCACAATTCTATGAATGGTAGAGGATGTCGACTATCTTATCAAGTTTTGAGTATATGGGTGTTTCCTGAACACATTAAATTAATGTATTAGCAGCATTAGTCACAATATTTCATGGCTGATGGATAGTTGAAATATTATTTCATCTAAAATAATTAGATGTTCTTTATTTATTTCATTTAGGTACATTAAAATTCTTATATATAATTGTGTAACACAACTAACTATTTACACTAGGTACCAAATTAGAAGACTAATTAACTTACTATACAAATAAATACAATAACAAAAGGACTAAAATAATAAGATTTGGGAAACACTCACAGATTTGTACCCTCTAATAAAGAGTAGTCTATCAATCTATTTAAAATTGAAATTAATTTGTTACCATGCCGGCAGACATGCAAATAATTTTTTTAATTATCCTATAAAATATTATCATAAAACATTCTGCTCAACTTGCTGCATGAAAAAACTACAATTTCATTAAAACATTTTAATTTCTAGCGTTTCATTATAATTATGAATGTTAATTGATCACAAATTAGTGGATAATTACAGTAATTTGCTCCCTCTATCTATGTTTGTAATATGATAATCAGTGTAATAAAGATTGTTTCGTTTTTAACTGTTAGTGCAGGTAGACGGATGAAAGTGTATTACTATGAGTCAGGACTGTGAATTTTAATGTGAGGCGAACATTTTATATATATTCTGTGATATTTGATACTTATTTTTTGAGTATGAATCTGGATGGCTATAATAATAAAGGAAGATCAAAGAAACAATGGATGGACTGTGTGAAAGATGATATTTGATAGAAATGGGGTGACTACCGAGATGACGACTAATAGACTACTATGGAAGAAAAATAACAAATATATTGGTATATGGGCAGAGAATAATATTTAAAACTTATGTTTGGTCCCCATTTGTGTGGCATTTCTTGGATTTATTATAGTTTTGTAGATGATCCTATAATGAATTTTCTATTTCTTCTATATTATTAGTAACATAACACAACATCACGCCTGTATTCCCCGAAGGGTTAGACAGAGGTGTACCTATAGCACACCCACATTTCGCCAGTTATGTTTAAGTCCCATGTAATAGGGGGCGAGCCTATTGCCATCAACCGGGCACAAATCCAGACTCCGGGCTGCTACCGAGAAATTCCAGATGGAAAAACCCGATAACACTTTGCCCGACCTGGGAATCGAACCCAGGACCTCATGCTTGGCAGTAGCGCTTGCGACCACTAGACCAACGAGGCTGAAAAACTAAACGAATGGTCTCATCAACCGTACATTTACATTGCGAGTTCACCGACCTACTTGGATGTACTGCGTCACAAATATTATGCTATAATTATAACGTTTTAAGCAATGCACATCGAGTCAAACAATAACTGTGGAACTTACCACTGGTCGAGAGAAAGAATCGCTACCACTTTAACTTGTTAACCTTCTTCATTTTAATATAACTTTAAACTCAACTTGTGGTTCTTTCTGTGTACTCCATAACTAAACCAACGTTACCAAAGCGGTAATGTACGGTGCATAAAACCATTGGCTCCTACATAAAGGCTTATGCATGTCCTCAAACTCTCCTCATTAATAATGCAATAGGTAAGGCTTAGGTTTTAACCCGCAACTTCCAGCTCACCAGACATTATGAATGTTAGCAATCTAGCAGTAATAAAAGTTACTTCCTCATTGGTCGCGAGTGCTACTACTGAGTATGAGGTCCTGCATTCGAATCCCAGGTCGGGCAAAGTGTGGTTGGGTTTTTCTATCAGGAATTTCTCAGTAACTTCCCGAAGTTTGTTTTTGTGCCCAGTTGATGGCAATAGGCTCACCCCCTATTACATGGGATTTACAGCTAGCGAAATTTGTGTGTACCTACTATAAGCAACTATGGCAATCATGTCATTTAGTCTAAATAGGCTTTTATTTTTATATAGTTTTTTTTTTATATTTTGTGAATGTGAGAATGTTGTAGATTAGATTTGTGGACCTTTTTAAACTTTGTTGAGTACATGTTATTTGTTGACAGGCCTACACTGTCCTCCCATATCTATCAACACTGTAATTGGAAACATTGTAAAAGCCCCTTATTTTTAAAAGAGTAACTGTGGATTTTCTTGCCGGCTCTTCTCCATAGGAAACAACCAATTGGAACCGTGCATCTAGCTTCTGACGTTTCATAAGTGCCCATGTTGGTTTATGTGAAATAACATATTTTGATTTTGAAGTACACCTCTGCCTAGGCCTTCAGGGAAAATAGGCGTGAGGTTATGTTACTAGAACCCATAATTTAACTACTTATCTTTAAGTAAAGGAAATATTATAAAGAGGTAAAATTTGTTTGTAAGTTTGTATGTAAGGGTAATCTCTGAAACTACCCGTCGGATTTAAATAATTATTTTAGCTTTTAGTAGCCCCAATTCTTGAGGAAGCCTATTTGACGTCACGCTAGGACGCTTAGGAACCGAGCCAAATGAAAAAAAGTCAGAAAGAACGGTAAGCGAAAACGAAGTACGAGGGCTGCACTAAAAGTATCGGGAATGGAATATTTCCACTGTTCCTGTCATATTAAAATCTTTTTAATTGAAAATTCCTTGGTTTTAAAAATCAAATACCATTTATTTATTTAAAAAAAGATTCTCGGTCTTGTCACAAGGTTTTGTCAAACTTGTTTAGTCGTTGAGAAAATGGAATTGACTCGAGAAAATTCAAGAGCGATGATTTATTATGACTTTCGAAGTGGTTTAACACAAAAACAGTGTGTTGACCGGATGATTTCTGCATTTGGTGATGAAGCCCCATCCAAAACCACAATTTATCGCTGGTTTGCTGAATTTCAACGTGGACGTGTCAAGCTCAGTGATGATCCCCGTCAAGGTCGTCCAAAAACTGCAGTCACCCAAGAAAACGTTGATGCTGTGCGTAAGCTGATTGAGGAAGATCGACATGTGACATACCGCGAAATTCAGGCAACTTTAGACATTGGCATGAGTCAAATACAAATAATCTTGCATGAACAATTAGGTGTACAAAAGTTGTTTTCCCGATGGATACCGCATTCGGTCTGTGAAGAGCAAAAAGCGGCTTGCGTTACTTGGTGCGTCAGAACTCTCGAAAGATTCCACGCAGGATCCGCAAATGCTGTATACAACATCGTATCAGGTGACGAATCCTGGATATACGCGTACGAACCCGAAACAAAAAACCAGTCACGAGTTTGGGTGTTCGAAAATGAGTTAAAGCCAACAAAAATTGTTAGTTCACGGAGTGTTGCAAAAAAAATTGGGCCACGTTTGTCTCCAAAACCGGCCATGTTACGACTATTCCTCTTGAGGGACAAAGAACGGACAATGCAGAAATGGTAATGCAGAATGGTATGCTAGCATTTGTTTGCCACAGGTCGTTTCTGAACTCCGTAGAGAACTGCAACCGCCGCATCATCCTCCATCACGACAATGCGAGTTCTCACACCGCGCACAGAACAAAAGAGTTTTTAGAGCAAGAAAACATAGAATTATTAGACCATCCGCCGTACAGCCCCGACCTAAGCCCTAATGATTTCTATACTTTCCCTAAAATAAAGAATAAATTGCGTGGACAGAGATTTTCATCACCTGAAGAAGCTGTGGACGCCTACAAAACGGCCATTTTGGAGACCCCAACTTCCGAATGGAATGGTTGCTTCAATGATTGGTTCCATCGTATGGAAAAATGTGTCAAATTTCGCGGAGAATACTTCGAAAAGCAATAAATACATTTTTAAATAGTAATGTTGTGTCACTTCTTTGATTCCCGAAATTTTCAGTGCCGCCCTCGTAATAGCGCAGGCAGGTGATGCGATGCGACGGGGTGGGTCGGCGGAACAAGAAATTTCACGCGGACGCGGGCAGTGACTAGTCGCAGGCAGAGACTAGTCTTTAAGTAAAGGAAATAAACAAAACCATAGGTAATTAACTTTAATCTAAATTCTATGAGCTCCACATATTCCTGTTTTATCACGTCTTAGTAGTTCTAAAGGTTAGTTTTCTAATTGTCACACAATGTATTATCTCCTCTGCAGGAACAAGTGGTTTGTTTAGTTATCACAATATAAACATTTGTGTAGTTTTGTACATAATAGTATGTTATGTGTTGTGTACATAGGGATTAGATACATGTTATTTTTCCTTGTAGCTATGATGTATTTCTATTTGTATTTAGAGAAACTGATAACGTCCCTTGAAGTACCTTTGCAACGTAGGTATTTATATCTAGCAACACATTCAATTATTTTGTACCTATTCAGTATCAGAATATTTAAGGTGTTAGGTTAACATATTTGGGCGCTATGTTTTGCCTTGAAGGCGTACATATATTAAGTAAAATTAAATTAAAAACCCAAATACTTATAAACTAAATAAAACAAACAACAAAACTAAACTAAAAAATATTAAAAACTATAATTTATAAAATCTGGAACAGTATAATAAACATAGAACCTTGTTGAACTGAGATGACGATTTTTCAATTAATAGTGAGGTGAGAGCTTTCTTAAACTTTGATAGGAATATATTTTTATGCTGTCGGGTATTTTACTATTTAAAGTTATCGAATCCATTCCAAAAAAACTCTTTTTCATTAAAGCTGTTCTGCATTTTATGCCGCACAATTGATTTATGCATTGCGAACGCATTGGAGTCTTTTTTACATCGGATCGTTTTTGAAAAAGGTGTACTTATATTAATTTTAACAAACAATGTAGTCTCGTAGATGTACATAGCTGGCCTAGTAAGTTTAAAGATTTCAAATATAAGTTTCAAAGTATTGAGATTCAAATCATATTTGGTCCTTTGTTCCGTACTTTGTGTACTGCCCCTCTAAGCAAAACAAATTGCTGCAGTCCCAGTCAATCGTAGTGGTTTGACTGGGACTTGTTGTGTTGGATCATTAAGTTCCCTTCAAAATGGTTGAGCTGAATGGTGCTGATCTATGCGTCATGTTCGTGAACGGGCGCCGTCAGTGGGGACTGGTCATTTCTTGGCTGCCACGGCTTATTTTAATTTAATTTAATATTTGAATTGCTTTTGTCTTTTTATTACGGACGCTTTTAACGTTCTGCATCGTTCTCACATGCATAATTTCAACATGAACGATGTTATCAATATTTTGTAACCATTTTTTGATTTAAAAGAGTGTCCATGGAGTTTCTTGCCCGTTCTTCTCCATAGGTACCTACTACGCTTTGGAATGGGTAACTAGCTTCATCTTTCTGACTGACCGACCCATTGACAATTCAAAAGTGCCTGTAATTGGTTTATTTGAAATAAATGCTTTGAGTTTGAGTTTGAGTTTGACTTATTTAAAAAAAAATCTTAAACAAGCCTTTGGACTACCAAAGGCTTGTCTATGAACCTGTTTCTGGCACCAACAAAGTCCAAAAATCCCGTGGATAGAATATCAGCTAGACTGTCTTTTCTTCTAATCTTATCTTTAAACACGCCCTCCATATAATATATATCGCCAGTATTTAGGACTACCGTTTATCAGAACACGAACTTGGCGAAGACTTCACAGAGTTCTCCCAAAACTGCGGGACCCTGTCAAGCATTACCAGACAGTCTTATCAATTGAACTTCAATACAACCTTCCCTTTTTTTGCGACTCGTTTTTATCAGTCGAACAATGCTAAGAGGTGACAGATAGCGTTCATTGTGCAACAGATACGGACAAACAATGGTCCCAAACAATGCGCGTACGCATCACAGCAAAAACTATTGAGGATGGGAATGACAAGTGTTTGTTGAGGTGTTGTAATAAGTTAATAGGTTAATGCTCGAGTAACGATCACGCAAACAGTATGATGTGTGTCTGACACCACCTCTTCGCCTGAGATGGTATCAAATTCCAATATTAATGATGGGCGCTGATTCTGCCAGCTTCGTTTATATACCGAGCTGTGACTGAGAGATTTAGCACATTAGACACAGGACCAAAACTGTCAATAATTTTGGTCCTTTGAGTGGAGAGTCTCAAAGGTTATCAGTATTTGCAGCAGTAGCTTCTTATTCCATGCCATGCAGAAGTTTACGATGCATGACTAATCCCTTGCATTTCTCCGACGATGACTAATATATTTTAAAGGGCACCTTTGTTTAATTATACACCGTCGCAATTTTTCCTGCGCAAGGGACATTAAGCGTACATAATATCGTCATGATATATATAAGTCTACGACAACAGATAGTTAGGACAAGACAATGGCGTCCACAATGGGCTGACAAAAACCTGCGGCGTGAATGTTTACTAACTGACGCATGCTTCGCCGCTGTGTCATCAAATTATATCAAAGTGTTATGAGATGTTTCCTTATTTTACGTCTTTGTGGATTTTATTTTGTATGAATCGGTTCACAGTACGAAGATTGCAGTATTTTAGGGATAAGAATGTTTTCGATATCTGTAACTAGATACCAAAAAAAACATCGGTCAATAATCTTCAAACCATCAGGAGAAGGTGTTTGACAACGGGTTTGGAAAGTAGGTATCACCTGTATCTTATCTTTAGTCAACAAACTGGGAAATTCAAACAAAAAATATATTTGAGTAACCCTCTAAACGCGTGGAAAAAATATTGGTCCTTTCGTACGGACGTATTTAGATAGCATTATCGTCATGAACTTACAATCAATGCATGTTGATATGCGATAGTGTAGAATACGTCATAAGCATGGAATGACTTTATCATAATAATATGCACATTTATCAATTAAATCAATGACACTAAAGGTACCTCTAGTCAGTCTCAATTTCACACGCCATTTACAGAGATGTAGACGGCGAGGATCATTATTCATTAGCTTCCGATGAATGGAGTTGTTATTTTAAATGTTAACCTCCCAATTTGCAGACTGAGAGCCATATACTTTGCCTACGTTGGTAGAAGGACTGCATATTGACTTGCTTCTAGGAGTTAAAGAGTACCTATGCACAAGTTGTCCAACAACAATTAATCAAGGGTCCTCCCGGTTCACCGTGTGCCCAAGAAAGAAACCTAAGATGGATCTTGTTTGGAGAAATCAACACCAATTCGCAAGAGGAATCTTTTCTGGTCCTTTATCAGCAAATAGAAGTAGAGAACCTGTTGAAATCTCTTTGGGAAATTGACACTGAAAAGAAAAGAAAGTTAACTAGATAAGAACAGCTTTGTGAAACAATATATGAAAACATTCACGCAAGAACATAGCGTAGCATAAATTTATGACTAAGCTTTAAAAAATTCTATCACTTTCCGTATGTGGAATATTCAAACTTTATTGAAAATTCATTTATTCAGTCAAAAATGACAAAAGACAGCCCAAAAACGCCAGCCATTCTTCAGTTCCTGGTGTGTTAACTGGGAAGAAGAGAATAGTCACGGGGATCGTTTCCTACAAAGCCAGGATCCTTGGTATTGGTTACGTTGATTCAGCCTTTACGACTTGCCCGTATGTCAGACACCTTCAAATGTCTTTTATCTATTATAAATAGCATTACATAAGGTCGTAATTTACTCAACATTAATGTCAATGTTATCTTTCCGATAAGGCCTAATCTTCAACGTTTAGTGGGAAGCACCGATTAGACAATATCCTAAACAATGCTACTGTTTTAACAACAATAACTTGTTTAAGATACCGTTTGTCTGTGTGGTCCTTTGATCCATCAATAGGTCATAACCAGATATCGGATATTAGGATACATATTCACGTAAAGTTGAGATGTTGGCCAATACGGAATGCGCTTTTGTATCGACTTCTTTGTTTTAACACCCTTCATCTTCCACATACACATTTTTGCATCGGGGGTTAAAAATTAATTTTAAATAAATATGCATCGGAATAGTTATGCAATCCAAAAATCCCGGGTCTTTTTTTCATAGTTTTTTAGAAGTCGCTTCTATGCTACAAACCCGACTAATTATGCATTCCCGGTATTCCTGGCATCCCGGGATTTATTCTACAAAAAATATATTTTAAGGAGCCGCTTCCTCCTCCTTTTTTTAATTCGGTTAAAAAGGGAAATATAAGATACAAGCCACGCAAAAAACATGTGACGTTTAAGTACTTAACGCAGTGTCAGTGAGCGTTTTCAGTCCGGGAATTTTGATGTCAAAGATACAGTTCGCTTTGGTCGCCCTGTTACGGATAAATTTGATACCATTTTTTAAAAAGTGGAGCAATAAATATATTAGTAGTAGAAAGACAGCTGAAGAGTTAGGGGTTGACCACAAAACAGTTTTGACCCATTTGAAAAAGTCTAGGTATCCAAAAAAGTTTGATATTTGGGTACCACACGAGCTCTTAGTCTTGAATTTGTTTATAAAATCGAAAGAACTTTTCCCCCACCTAATATGATTCCTAAGGCGACTTAAAAGCAAGTCTCCTACAAGTTGTTCTTAAAATCCAGAAGGTATCGTATATCTCCACAGAATTCCCAAAAAAAAATATGTGATGTTAAATTTTCCTCATCACATTTTTATCATATCCAGCGTTCTTGAGTCTTAAGTGGGCTCTTTACCAAATTGTATTGACATTTGCATTGGTCTCTTAAAGTGTAGCAAAGTTTACAAGGCGAATCGCTGTATGATCGGCTAATACTCCATTGATCTCACGAGTAAGTTGTGTTATGTGGTCCCCCGCACTGTAAATAAGCGTAGTGTCCGAGCAGGTACATTATTCGCTGTAGGTACCTGTCGGACTAATTCAGGATTTCGTTGCCCTGTTCGTCGTATGGTGGAATCTTATAATCGCAATTTCATCGATATTGATATTTTTGTATGTTCCAAATCGAAATTTAAGTCCAATGTTTTTAAAATCTTATCTAATGATAATAAGAAATAATGTGAGTCCTTTATTCTAAATTTAATTTATTGTAACCGTTTTAAGTATTTTTATTAATGAATTGTATTGTACTGTCAATTCCTTTTTTTTTATTTTATATAATTTTAATTCTTATTTGTGTTAATAAGGAACAATCACAATTTTTTATCTTATCCAATAATTTATATGTATTTTTATTTTCTTTTTTAAGTACGTAATTAATTAATTGTATTGTATTTTAAGAATATTTTTTTTTTATTTTTTTTTCTATATTTGAGTATTGCTAATCTAGTGGCACTTTTTACCTAATCGTAATTTTGTTACCATGCGGATAATGTAGTGGGCTGCAATATTGTTAATTCTAGTTATTATTGCTATTTGTAAACATTTTATATTGTAGCTGTTTATTGTCCCATAATAAATAAAATAAAATACTAAGTAATAACTCCTTTAGTAACGTCTGTAAAGAAAGGGAGCTAGTATTGTCCGACAGAAGTCACTGACATCCGATCTCAGCATTCTCCAGGAAAGTCTAGCCGTCTAGGACCAAGACAAGTGATGGCATAGTAACAGTGGTTCCTACAGTTGAAGCTCTCAATAAACTGAGCATCCGTACTCCGTAGGCCAACGTGTCAAGTTCGTGT
This sequence comes from Griposia aprilina, assembly GCA_916610205.1. Taxonomy (NCBI): domain Eukaryota; kingdom Metazoa; phylum Arthropoda; class Insecta; order Lepidoptera; family Noctuidae; genus Griposia; species Griposia aprilina. Next base: position 1,977,266 of record OU744300.1, on the reverse strand, counting down.
GGAAACCGCTGGACATGTCTATAAACGAAACACGTAAATTTAACGCGCCCCACATTGCGTACGCGCACGGAAAATAGATTCGGCGCAGTTTCTCACACTGGTCTGTGGTTCTCACGTTTTTTGGTGGGCAGGGAGGTAGATCTCGATCTGATAGCTAAAGCTACCGTAATGATGAAACAGTGGAATAGTGTCACTTGTTTTCTGTGCTAACACTTCTAGGCGCAAATTATGAGATGTAAAAAGAATCATCAAAACCGGACTACGTTTTAAAATGTTACGCGTGGTCATAAAAAAAAATACGCGTGGACTTGGAGACCTCCTCCTTTTTTTTGTCGGTAAAAAATATATAATTGGTATGTCTGTCTGCGGCCGCACAAGTCTGAACCAGCGCCCTAATTACGTAACAAACTATCTATCACAATCTGAATACTGTTGAAGCCGCTAATCCATTGCTTCTTATGTTAGAAAAAAAAATAACGCAATGAATGTTGTTGAACTGTCAAAATGAAACCCATTCCTACTGTTAGTGTGTTACGTAATTACCCCGCAGGACGGCAAGGTATGCCTCTTTATACCCACCATTTGGCCATCTATGACAGCCAGATATTTATTTTGTTTCCGATACTTATTCCTAAAACCTACGTAACTATTACTAAAATAGAATAATCATAGCTCGACTTATTTACTGCAGTAAAAACTTTATTGTGCGTTTCAAATTTATTCTGGAACCCGATAAAGATATTCTCAGAATTAATTATCACACGTTGACCTAAATATAGTATTCCTCGAAACGGCTGACTAAATATTTCTTCAGCATACTGTCATAAATTTTAGTTAATTGCTACAAATTAATTAGCTGGGACGCTAAAATATGGAGTATAGATCTACTTAGAAATGCCGCTGTCTTAAAGAACGCTTATCTAATAGCCGATCTATTTAGTAAAGTTTCAGTGTGAAAACTAAGGTGAAGTGAGTTTGTCAATAAGTAGTGTCAATACCATCAGGTATACCAATAGCATCAGGTGGAATGAAATTTCACTTCAACCTCACTTCACCTAAGTTTTCTCGCTGAAATTTTACAGAGTAGATCGGCTGGTGACCTATTTCGAATCTTGTTTTGTTTTTGAATACTACTAAATCTTTCCACGTTTGTAATCCTAGCGTTGCTTAATCAGATTATGACGTTCCCACTGCCCCTCTGTGCGAGAGGAAGTGGGCCGTCTAATCCTAGTTTGATCAAAGTAAAATGGTGTCACATGTTAGTTTTTGCTCATGCCAATATCTTTTACAGTACTTACCTGGTAACTTTTAAAGCCCCAAAACCTCTTAACCAAATGAGCAAGCAGAAATCAGCTTGCTCCTTTTTGCCAAAACTTTTTTAAAATCCCTATTCTTCCTTTCTAGAGATCTCTCTACTTTTGTTCATTCAGGTTCCCAAAAAAGCATTCCGCCACGCACCGCCTGATCAAATAAATCTCCGTTATATCCCCAGTCATATAATTTCCATCATCTCATTCACAATCAAGGCTATTCCCGTACATTAGGTCATGCTACACAAGGTCAGGCCTGGACGTGGATAGACGGCTTTCTGATTAGATGTTCCGGTCAGTAATGGCTGCTCATGTGCTATCGTTGTTACTTGTGTCAGTGTGAGAGACAGTGGACGGAAAGACGATAGGACCACTAGCGGATGTTTTAGATAAACATATACGCCTATAAAAGTAATGTCCTTATTTTAGTAAAATTGTAAGTAGAGAACTGAATTAAATGAATCTACACGGTGTGTGTGTACCGTCAGTAATTGTGCAAATGTAATTGTCAGTGTAGCTTAGTAAACAGACCAAACAACAAAATTACATTCCTGAATTTCCATGAAGGGTCTCAGGAACATAACGCAATCGTACCTTCCCATAAAGGGGCCCAGGTTCTAATCATTATCTTATGTAATCGTTGCAAAAGATAAAATTAAATTCACGAGATAAAATTCTATCTTCGAATCCGCTTCTAATTTGTATTCTACCCATTCAGACAAATTAAGAGTAGATGCGTTGGCGTGTAAAACTTTCAGTGTTGCATTAATCACTAAACATGCCAACACAAAAATATATTCCTCAACGCATCGATGATTCAGATTTATTCGCACGTATAAATCAATGCGTACACCATACAAGACGCATCGATAATAATGACTAATGTCTGTGATTTTTGGCTATCACAAAGTTTATGACTACCCTCCTATATATTTAGGTATTACAAACATTGTACTACAAGTTATTATTAGGCGATCAAGATTCGTGACATCCAATTTTGTTGAATTATCCAATGTTGGTTGTCGAAATGGCCAACTTTACGATTCAAATTGCGATGCAAGTGTGAGCCTGAATTATGTTATTAGCGATATAAACAGTAGCATAACAATTCTGCTGTAATGCGTTGTATTAGAAAATCGAAATTTTCAAAATAACTAAGAACTTTTTAGGTACTTAGAAGCATTAATTTAAACAAGTGCAAGCTGAGAATTATTAATCTTGGTGGGAATAAAAATTGCTTGTTCACTGTTAAACGATCTCGCATTGCATTTTTTGTTAGGAAAAATATTGATTTAAAGCGAGAAATTCTGATAGTCTTCAAACTTCTCGTTTCTCTCATTGGAAGCCTAGCAAAAACGATCCTGAGAAAAAATTGGCAAAGCAGCACTTAACACGACTCGCCCTTGATATATCAAAAGAATAGCATAGCTCAAGCTTAACATACACGCAATACATCTACAAAACATTGTTCAAACGTTCTATAATTAGCTGTTATTATTTAAGGAATCTATTTATGTATGTTTGTGTATTGGGTAATAATTCGGCAGACGGAAATCGAGGGCCCGCCTACGCACGCCGAGAAAAGCGTAGCGACGTGTGCAATGCGCGGTGTGTGTAACGCGATTAGCAACGTTTTGATGCACAGGTATTTCATTCAGGGGGTTCAAGTTTTATTTTCGATTACCGTCATGTCAGACATTGCCAAAAGAAGGGTTTGTTACACATGTAGTAGAGAATCTAGAAATTCATGGCCGAACAAGTCATGCGCAGTTGAATGCTTCTTATGTTCATACATAGGGCGCACTAAAGTTTCCGGAACTGACCACTTACATTGGCGTCATTTTAAAAATTACTTGTCTTCATCGTCATGAATATATCGCGTGAAAATTTTCGTAGTATGATTTTCTACGATTTTAAGTGTAATTTGACAGCTCAGCTGAGCTTTGCTCGGCTTCGAACTGCTTTTGGCGATGAAGTGCCATGCAAGACAACTATTTATAGCTAGCTGGTTTGCAGAATTTAAGCGCGGACTTGTCAATCTCAGCGACCAATTTCGTGATGGTCGCCCGTCCGCCGCTGCGAACCACAAAAACACCGATGCTGTGCACCGTATGGTCGAAACAGACAGGCATGTGACCTATCATGAGATTCGGGCATCTTTAAGCATATTCATGAGTCAAATACAATCAATCCTACTCAAACATTTGGGTAAGAAAAAGCTGTGCTCGTGGTGGATCCCACACAATTTGACTGATGCTCAAAAAACGAACCGCGTGCAATGCCATGCTTATCAGATTAAAGGAAGGGGCGTCAAATTTGGTGTGGGACATACAGGTGACGAAACATGAATTTATTGCTACGACCCTAAAACAAAGCAGCAATCGACCATATGGGTCTTTCGAGATAAGCCGAAACCAACGAAAGTGGCACGCGAGCGAAGTGCCTCTAAGCGGATGATTGCTTCTTTTTTTAATAAAACTGGACACGTGGCTACTATTTCTTTGGAGAATTGTCGTACCGTGAATAGTGATTAGTACACGACCATTTGTTTGCCGGAAGTTATTGATGAAACTCCGTAAAAATAACTGTAAACGCCGTATCATCTTGCACCACGACAATGCCAGTTCTCACACAGCCAAACAGTCGAACGAATTTATGAAGGGGAAAAACGTAGAACTTTTGAGCCATCCTGCTTACAGTCCCAACCTAACACCTTGTGATTTTTTTTGTTTGCAAGAATTAGGAACCAATTACGCGGTCAATGATTTTCATCACCAGAAGAGGCTGTGCAGGAGTATGAAAAACATGTTTTCGAGGTAACTACGGAGGAGTGGCATATTTAAAAAAAAAATGGTTTATTCGTATGACTTAATATTTTGAGAAAATATAAATTCATTTTTGGCGATTCATAGTAATTTTTTCTCAGTCATTCCAGACATTTTTAGTGTCCCCCACGTATTCGGCAAACCCCTTTGGCCCTCAGTATAATCACGTTAGCTTATCTCCAGTTTTAGACCGATCATTGCTTTTCGAGATCGTTTTCGTTCCTGAAAATTAGTCAGCTATAAGCAGTTACATTTCGAAAGTCTGATAACTCAATCTCCAAATTGCTACGACCAATCCAAGCGAAATATCAAGCTTTCAGATTCCGTAAGTACTATTGAAAGACCCATTTACCAATAGGTACCTACTTATCTCAATCTAATTGAGTTTCATAACCCACTGCAAAAACTGTCCTCGTTTTCGAGTGCTGGTAATTTCCCTCGCTCTGTGGATGTTAACAGATGAACATCACTCAACTGTCAGTATGACTTGTCAGTCCCACGTATTCAAGCAACCAGCACATCTGCAATGACACGACTCAATCGCACCTGCCTGTGCGCCGCGCTCCCGATGAAGATAAATCAACCGTTTGATTGTTTTGCACATGATTTATTAATAGGACACATTCTTGTCGGTTTGGAAGCTAAAAAAAGACTTTAACCGCTGGTTATTTGAGATCGAAATTGTTATTCAACCATCTGTAATTCGTTTAGGAGTGTGTTGTGTCAAGAAATGCGAGGCTCAGCTCCAAAATGTCTGTGACCTAAACTCCGGACAACATCGGATCGAATATCTGGAGTTGCACAGACTGTTGCCAAATTAGAATAGAACCGGGCGACTCTTTCTAACGCATGGATAACAGAACGAGTCATTGGTTTGTAAAGAAAAGAAGAATCCCTCAAGGTATTTTCTAGTGTAATTCTCAATTTAAACAGAGATACGATCGTGAACTTGGTAAAGACAACCTCAAACATCGATCATCACGGTTGAGTGTTGACACTCAAATTATCACGTTGTTCGACAAATACCAAAACAACACGAAATTGACACGGTTCTGAATAATTACCGGCTCAATGTGCCAACCGCTCATTCAGTACCATTAGTGAGTGTTGGTACCAGAGTGTGTGACACAGTGGCACTGTGGCAGTCCGGAACACCGCGGGAATTCGCACTGTAATAATAAAGGCCGTTTGGCGTTCTGCCATCTACTCAGAACACGACGAAACACGTAAATATTCGGTCCAACGTTTGATCAAATGTTACGGTGTGATGTAATCGGGTACACCTGAAACTGAAACTGAGATTATATCGATCTTGCGTTGCTAGGATACTTTGAATCTGATGCTGAGATCGGTTTATTGGAAGATTTGGTTTGTTCGAACGGAAAAGATGCGTTAATATCAGGTAGTTGACTAAATTCTCCAGAAGAGTAACGAGACTGCTTTAGGGTTTATGTGTGCAATTAAAAAGCCTCTAAATGAGGTGCTTATGTACGTCCGGTGGACCTTTCTTTAAATGAACTTCGCTGACTGGTCAATCTTTATCACAGCAATACCTATTCTCTTATAACTCGTGCGGACTCGAGGACCGGAGACCAGGGTTGCATCTGGGCTTAAGCTCTGGTTTTGACTCACACACATGATAACCTCTTATGCATTCTTCCGATAAATGTTATCGGAAATATTTTTTATGATGAAATAATTGTTGTCGCCGGTGATTCCTTTCTTTCCGGAAATGCGGATCCTAGCACCAGTATGCAAAAATTCTTGAATGACGAACGTTTTGACATTTATGGTTCGACATACCAATATTTGTTTATTGTGCTCTTGAATGCTCAATATGTTTATTGCTTTCCACAATATGAACTTAGATGGTAGGTTTACAAAGACATGAACATGAACATGGTGGACCCTATCGTGCGCAGCAAAGTAGGAGAGTGGAAGGGGGCTTTAGTTTGACAACTTAGTAATCTTATATCGACTTACCATATTAGCTAACTCGTCTCAAACACAAACGAGATGTTCTTGTTTCTACTAGAAATAACCTAAAAATATTCACACTTTCGTAACCTATATTTATGCGGCCATCCACAATGTTGTTAAGAATTCCTATTTATATTGTGGTCAGAAAACTTGCGATTCACGTTTTCAAACGACATTTGGACGCTGAATTGTGTCCTATTTACTTCAGTTTTCATACATTATAGGAAAATATGGCATGCCTAAGATTTGCAGTTGCTCGCGACTGTCATGTTAATATTTTAGTCTCATCCTGAGTTGTGGAGGTTGCATGTTGTGGAAAATAGGTACTTAGCTGCATTTAGAACAACTGTAAACAAAGTTAATGTAGCAATAAATAGTAAGAACATATTTTACTTCAGAAATAAGTTAGTTTATTTAAATGCTTCTTTGAAATAGAAGAGATCTAAACCGCTTGCGATCAGGATAACTACCCGTTTGTCCCTGCAATCTGGATATTAAATAGGCACTAGCGTATTTTATTTAAATGCTCGTAAATACAAAACTGTTGTTTATGAGATAGCTTAAGATTTACTACTAAACGATGCTTTTAGTAGATCAATATCTGTGCTCGTAAATAAACTATAAATATTATAAAATATACTGATGCTCCTTGCAGCTAGTATGTATGTATTTAGTATATAAAATTTATTTGTATTAAGTTCCAAATGTCGTCGTGTGCGACCTACATTAGCGATTTATACCCTAGTTGTGGCGCCAAAAATGTTTAATTACGTGTTTTCGTAAATAAGATGGCCGACTTTCACTAGGTCGTTAGTGCATGTGAAAGTTTTCGCGCTCATAATTTTCAGAGACAACGCGAAGTAATTAATTGACGCACAAGTTTACAGATAATTAAATTGTGTATTCTTTTATGGTAATACTTTCACATTGTGTTTTTGAGTCGGGAAAGAGAAATTAGGAATTTTGAATAGTAAATTCCAGTCTAAATTAAATTACTTACTGAAACATTTGACTGAAATTGAATAAGCTAAACCTTGACGAATATGCGATAACATGAAGCAAATAAAACACATAATTTTATTGTATTTATTTATACCTTAGGACCAAATTCATGTTGTAATTATGGTCTTACAAGACGAATAGTTTTCAGAACAACAATAATAAACGCAAATTGGTTCATCATAATTCTCTTGCCCTTATCCAAATGGGTTATTCAATTAATTTATTCATAACGTTGGCATTAGACATTTGTAACTAACAATTATATGTAGACAAATAATATAATTAGTCTGAGATAAATGAATTTAATTAAATTAGCTTAATTGCTACATAGGACTAACACTTTATTTTTTTCTGAAGGAAAACAATCTAAGTTTTAACTGGTGTATTTGGCTATTCCAGGTTGGCCGCATTCCTGCAGACCATCCCCTTGTGGGCGGGCACAAGGGCCCCGTTCTCGACATCTCGTGGTGCCCACACAATGACAATGTCATCGCCAGCGGCTCTGAGGACTGCGTCGTTAAGGTAAGGAATACTGCGCATAAAATGCCTAGAAAAAGAAGTCTTTAAATATTGCTCAGGAAATCATTTGAAACTACATGAAAAGGACCAAGCATGAGGCAACCCTCACAAAGGAGAAATAAATAAATTCAGATCAACCCAAGTGCACGCTGCAAGGTTTATTCACGTCAAAAGCACATGCGCGTAGGTTCAGTTATTAAAAAGGAAGCATCATAGTTTTCCTTCTTTTTTACTGCCCGACTCCAAGGACCGTATAACCTCTATTCTTGTGTATCCAGGTTTGGCAGATCCCAGACGGCGGCCTGTCGCGTACCCTGACGGAGCCGGTGGTGGACCTGGTGTTCCACCAGCGCCGCGTGGGGCTGGTGCTGTGGCACCCCACCGCGCAGAACGTGCTGCTCACTGCCGGCTCGGACAACCAGGTACAGTGGCTAGTTTGTTATGTCCTCATGCTCACGTACACCCTGATGAGCCAATCATACCATGACAACGCCATAACCATTGTGCCAAAAGTTCGTCATCTCCTAAATGGATATTAGCGTGTCAGTTGTCAAAAGAAATGTCAAAATAATAGGAGATTACAACTTTTCATTATGTACGAGATTACCAAATATGATCAATATAGTGTCAGTGGCACGCCATCAGAAAATGACGCCTTTCAATTAGGAGATCAGCGAAGATGTCTTAACCAATAATTAAGGGTTCAATAATCGGCCATTCCGACACAATTGGGTTAGCAGACTTGGCCCCCTATTCTTGACGGTGCATACATGTCCCGTCACGTAAAAAGAACGCTGAGCGACATGGAGTGGACGTGTTACAATATCATATACTATTACTTTAATAAAGGCTATTGTTTTATAACATAAGTGTAATTGTTTTATTGTAGAATCATAATAGGTACTTTACTAGCTACTTAGTACATTAATCACTCAGTGCGCAGTACAGGCCAGCGTTCTTTTTACGTGACGGGACCTATATCAAGGTAACAAAGATGAAATGTCATGGTATTTTACATCCACTTAACAATTCATACTGGACCACCTGAAGCATCAATTGGTTGTAGACCGTAAATCGAGTTACGCCAACATCCGACATCCAGGGTGTTAAAATACCTATCACATAGCCGTCTTCTGCGCATTCTGCACATCAAATATTAATTAGACGTTGAGCAAAAATGTTTGCTGGGAGACGACTTTTAGTTTTGGTGTGAAATATCGCTGTTTACATAAGCCTGCAATGTGACGCACGCATTATATTGTGCTTATGTCCAGTACTAAAAAAAAAAAACAAGAACGGGTAGTACGTAAGAGACGTTTATCGAAGCCTGAAGTCACATGTACATGTGACTTCAGGCTTCGATAAACGTCTCTATTCTCTTTTTACACCCGTTATAACTTCAATTCGTCATTGACAACCTCTCTATGGCCGCCAACAGATAGCGATATGGAACGTGGGCACGGGCGAGGTCCTCCTCACGCTGGACTGCCACCCCGACCTCATCTACTCCGCCTGCTGGAACTGGACCGGCTCCAAGCTGCTCACCACATGCCGAGACAAGAAGATCAGGTACTATAGCACTACAAGATCTTTGGACGCGCGGCCGAAATCGGAACTAACGCAGCCATCTTGTTCTTTCAATACATTTCACAAAATAATTGCACAAATGTTTACCAATAGCGCCCCCCTGCCAAGGTCATTTGTCAAAGATCCTTTTAGCAATTTATATCTAACTGTAGTTAAAATAATTAAAATTAACAAACAAAACATGGTTTGGACACTGGTCCGCCTTCTGGTGACTACTTTGGACCAGCATCGCTACCGCGCACGGCGGCGGTATCACTTATATCTGAATAGGCCTTAACAAATAAAAAGTATATTGGCAAGAAGAAAAAAAAAGCTCACCTTTGGTCCATCATCTCTAGAATATCAGTAATAACTAACTGGGAACTGAAAATTGAATCTGGGTAATAATAAATGTCTAGAAAATAATTGTTCCATAATGAAAACAAAATTGCTAAAAATGTTACTAAATTATACTATCGATATTATGTATGATATTATATTGATATTACATATTGATGTTACAATAAAGAATACATATTTATGAGTCTATCGTATACGCTACCTCAAAATATAAATGACGTGAGGCAGCGTTTTCATATTATTTATGGAATCACGTTTATCATAGTGCAAATAAAATCATAATTTAACCAAGCAAGATTAAATGAAACTTCCTAACTTACATATTTCCGTTGTCCAGGATCATCGACCCCCGTAAGGGCGAGGTGGAGTCGGAGGCGATCGCGCACGAGGGCAGCAAGGCGTCGCGCGCCATCTTCTTGAAGCATGGACTCGTCTTCACTACCGGGTCTGTAACATTCAAATGTTTTATTTGTAGAACATAAGTAACCGAAAAATACAGATATTATTATTGATCATATGAAAGAATGGTGTGGGATGTAACATGTGTCGACACCCTTACGCCATCCCATGTTCTTAGCACGGCGGGCGAGACATCGCCAAGCGGTTGGTCGACTGTTCACGTGACCAGAGCCAGCCAGCCAGCCTTTCGGGCACTTTTCCTGTTGACAGCGATGCGGCTCTGTGATTCTCCCCCTCCCCCGCCCCTTTTATATACTTGTACATGTACATATTATTACGTCTCTTGACATTTCTCGGGACCCTGGGGCCCCGGACCTTTGGAAGGCATACGAGGGGCCGAAGCCAACTCGCAGAGGCCCGTTACAATTTTTTAATGAAATGTGGCACCTACCAACGATTATCCCTGTTCGGATTATAAATGTACATATTATTATTATATTGTTAAGACTAGTTTTAAAATTATGTAAATATTATCTTCCATGTTTTGTAAAACATTCGCGTTAGAATGAAAGCAATAAAGATATCCAATTATAAAGAACATTATTTGGCATAGGCACAGGAAATACAAACAATAAAAAAGGAACATTAATAAAAAATGTTAGATTTTTTATTTTAACTAGTGACAACACAGTTATATGTACATAATATTATGATCTAACTTGTGTAGATAACTTCGTAAGACAATGGCTTTTACAAGTGATAAAATAGAATTTACATTAATAAACATGAAAGAATAATGTTTGCAATTAGACAATAAAATATTGGTCCTTATGGATTTGCACACAAGGACCAATATTGAACGCCTCAGGAGGCATTAAAAACATATTAATATACTTCCTGACGTTTAAACTTATTTTTTTTTTGTGGCAATCCTTGATCTATTTTGTACTTTTAGCGGATGAGTTGGAGGTAAACATTGGCGGTAAGAGCGTGACTCCAGCGAGACATCTACTCTGTATTCGTGCTTAGGTCCACACACGATGTCTTAGTGATGATTAACGATTACCTTTGTCGTTCACCAGGTTCAGTCGCATGTCAGAACGTCAGTACTCTCTCCGCACACCGGACGCGCTCAACGAGCCCATAGTGACCGTAGAGATAGACACCAGCAACGGCGTCATGTTCCCGCTGTACGACCCCGACACCAACATGATCTTCTTGTGCGGCAAGGGAGACTCCGTCATACGCTACTTTGAGGTGAGGCTAGAAAACATCCGGAAATCCGAACGTTTGTCGAGACGTTCATCATTCACAGCCCCACTTCACCCGCTGCTGGGCATATGGCTCATCTTTTCCCGTGCCAGCCTCATCCAGGTTCTACTCGCAACGGTAACAATGTCGTACGCCCATCTCTCCGCCGGAGGATCGACACCTCGTCTTCCAGTCCATGGACGTCACTCGGTCATTGCCTTACTCTACCTATCGTTTCAATCAAAATCAAATCATTTATTTCAATCATGCTGATAAAAGGCACTTTTGGATGTCAAAATTTACAGGGAAATAGAATTTGTTCTAGTTGCTCCTTCCAAAAGGTAGTTTATTATGGAGAAGATGGGCAAGAAACTTTGTCTTAGAATGTTTAAATTTCTGGAACCTGGAATAAAATTAATATACAACAATAGGTACAACGAATTAAAAATAAAGCAATGACAGATAAAATAATCTATTTCATAGATAGATGTTGTTCACTAGTTCATTTCTGAGCCCATATTTTATTCTGTACATATTGTTATGTACATTTTTCGGACACCACTGTCCGGACTTGAACATCAATTCAAAAGCCTGACACAATCGCTCAGTACTTCAATAGATTCTTACTTAACCATTTATTTGAACATAAAACTTCCGCATTAGATAAAGACAAATATTATAACATAAAATATACACCTATTCGACAGTTATCGAAAGTGTTTGTACTCAAGGACCAATAATTCCCATTAAAGATCAACTTTTATTAAAGACCTAAGATAACCTGCTGCAAAGGCGGATTAGGTAGAACTAAAGTGGTCAAATATGTCGCATGTCGGAGGAGCAATGAGCTAAAAAGATCAATCGCGTTATATCGAACTTTTTTTTTTGGCTAATCTATGTTCTCCCGGTGCTGGGCAAAGGTCTCTTCTATACTTTTCAATTTTCATTGTGTTTTGTCTTCTCGGGCCAATCGGTCAGGAAAGTTTCTAAGTTCTAATATATTTTATTTTTATAACTGACCGCTGTATTATTACAGGTGACACCAGAGCCGCCATTCGTCCACTACATCAACACCTTCCAAACTCCGGACCCTCAGAGAGGTGAGCAACTAATTTATAATAAAAAAAATATGATTAATCAGAACTTAATGGATTTCCAAAGTAGCAAAAGACAACCCCTCAAAAAGCCGCAATTCACACATAAAGCAATGTCTTATGTCACTAGCTATATATATTCAAGCTCACCCATGACGAAGACACCTTTATATCCGAGGAAAATACTCTACTTTCGACACCGGCGAGATATTAAAAAAAAATAGAATTTCTTCTCTTTTTTTTGTAAATGTTTTCATACGAATTTTTAGTTCAGGGCTTATTTTAGAATACGTTAGCATGACATCTAATTTGAGCAGGTGGTGTAATTTTTTTATAATAAAATTGGTCCTCTGCAGGTATCGGCATGATGCCGAAGCGAGGCTGCGACGTGGCCACCTGCGAGATCTCCAAGTTCTACCGACTCAACAACTCTGGCTTGTGTCAGGTGAGTGCGATCATCTCATATCTTTGAGCAAATAATAGACTTACAGTTGCACCGTAATTGGACATAATTTTTTTTTCCCAAAAAAACACTACAAAGAGAAAATTGTCTTTAATTTCGGAAATCCGTGTCTTTGATTTGTATTTTCGTTTTTTGCCACCGACATCCAAAATAATTAAAAAAAAAAAACTACAAAGTGAAAAATTAAAACTTTTCACTTAAGCTATTGTTTTTTTTTTTGGGGAGTCTGTTGTTTGTATTTCTTTCCCCTTTTTATTTGCGGTACCTACCCCACACAAATTCGTATACCACTACTTGCTATGTAAATAACAAGAAGTTATTATAACATCATCAATATACACTAAGTGGAAAAAATACTTATAATTGAAGCTAACTGAAAAACTACCGAAGCGAAGTTAATAAAATTTATATGGGACCTGAGGCATACCCTATCCATTAAAAAAATATTTTTTAGAAATCGATACACAATTGGCGGAGATATCGCGTATCTAACTTACCAACAAAAAAAAAAAAATACGGCGCGCGCGTCGCGTCGTGAGGTAAAAATACTGTACTAACTCATTGTGTCATAATAATGCCCGGGTGCTGCAACATTGATTATAAACTATGTTACCAACTGCTTCATTCGAGCTTGGAGTACTGGGTTTGATCCCCAGCCCCTGCAGTGTCGACATTAGACAGCGACAAAAATCGGTCGCTAAGTCGTATCGTTGTCAAATTCCTTGAATAGATTTTCAACTTTATTTCCAAAGCATAAGGTTGAAAATCTATTAAAGAAATTTGACATCGATTAGACTTAACGACCGTTTTTTGTCGTTATATTTGTCGAGACTGCAGGGCCAGGTCGGGCAAAGTGTTATTGGGTTTTCCATCAGGAATTTCTCAGTAGCAGCCCGGAGTCTGGATTTGTGCCCGGTTGAAGGCAATAAGCTCTCCCTCTATTACATGATACTTAAAAATTCTGGCGAAATGTAGGTGTACTAGGGACACCTCTGCCCAACCCTTCGAGGATTACGGACGTGATTTTATATTATGTGTATTTCATTTGACAGGTGGTATCAATGACAGTGCCGCGCAAATCGGAGCTGTTCCAAGAGGACTTGTACCCCGACACGCTGAGCGACGAAGCCAGTCTCACGGCTGATGAGTGGCTCGCAGGAGAGGATGCGGAACCGTGCACCATGTCACTAAAGGTACCCTATAGGGCCACGGTCAAGTGTAGGACTAGTTATGTAGCAGGGTAGTTCGGTAGAGGGAAGAAAGTGTAAAGAAGAAAATGTTAAAGGAGTATTCTTTCAATGGAGCCCGTGAAATTCAAACTTTTGTACGTTTTTTTGCAAATTGCGACGCTGTTGTATATTAATCAGAATTAATTGCGAGGCAATTATGATCGAATAATTACTATATTCTAATCATTTAAACCATCAATAGAGCAGTGTTGGCCTAGTGGTAACGGCCGCGACTTACCGAGTTGTAGGTCGTAGGTTCGGACGCAGACAGGCGCTTTACTTTGTGTAAATTATTTCATCACCACTGCTTTCAAAACGGTGAAGGGAAACATCGTGTGGAAACCGGCATGTCCTAGAACCAAAAATTCGAAGACATGTGTCAGCTACCAACCCGTACTGGGCCCGCGTGGTGGATTACGGCCCACTCCCTCTCAAAAAGAGGAGGTCTGTGTTCCAGCAATGGGAACATTTCCTTCACCGTTTTGAGAGCAGCGGTGATGAAATTATTTACACAAAGTAAAGCACCTGCCTGGGTTCGAACCCACCACCTACAACTCGTAAGTCGAGGCCGATACCACTGGGCCACCACTGCTCCTGGAGCATTTTACATGGAGCGCCTGCTTATCTGACCTCCACAACCCAATTACTGGGTAATACGATACCCCTTGGTAAGACTGGGGCTTCTGACGACCCGTAACGACTGTCAAAGATCCACGAATGACAGCTGGGACCAACAGCTTAACGTGCTTTCCGAGGCACGGAGGGGTCTCGGTATGTAAAGATGGTCACCCATCCACGGACCAATCGCGGCAAGTGTAGCTTAACCTGATCGATTGACCCATGCGACTGTTATTACTTGCCGCAAATATAATTTGGAGACTTTTATTGATGTTTTAAATTGAAATCATTATTAAATTTTACGAAAAACGTAATACATTTTGAATATCACGGGCTAATTTGATGGTTCCTCCTTAAGTCTGAATGGATAAGTCACAGACTGACTTTGACAAATATGAAAAGAATCAGGTTAGGTCGATTGGGCTAGACTGGAACTGCTTGTTGCAGTCAACGTTTGCAGGAGTATCGAACTAGTGCTTCAATAGCCCGAAATTAACGAGACTGACTTCGCTGACAGTATGAATTAGACTAGCTAGACTTCCGACAAAAAAGCTGTAAATACTGTTTTGTTTTAATTATCAACTGTTCTTCCCACTCAAGAACAAATTCTGTGATAAACCTAGTTGGGTTATCCCAAATCCCAGTTTCAGACTCAAATGAAGTCTATAATTTTACGTTACTGCGTAGTGCGCGAGATTTACTTTATACAATTTATAAGAATAATAGAATAGAGTTCTACAAGGATCTTATGGCGCCTGAATGACATTGACAGGAGGGCGTTGTTGGTAAAAATTTGCGAAACTGTCACAGAAATTGTATTGACTAACCAAGATGGCGACGTTAGTTTCGATTTTGACCGCACGCCAAAAGAACCTTGTGGCGTTGTTGTTTTAAGTTCTATAGGATACTTGTCTATAGGCATGCCTTGTGTATAATCTGAGTTTGTCTTTTTTGCAATAATATTTCAGACAGGTAAGTTTGCTTTTTATATTCAATTCATTAACTCTGTCACTCTATAATGGCTTATTTACATCCATTATTCTAGCATGCGCTATTATTAATTTTATGAATTCGTAAACTAAAAACTATAAGTAGTGTCAAGTCATCAAAAAATGTAAACAAGCCATGAACATCTGCCAGAATTTTCCAAAATGTTTTTTTTTGTTTTTTTCTTATTTTAAAGTATCTATTATGGGTATTTAAAATCTCAATAATTTTAAAGTATCTATTATGGGTATTTAAAATCTCAATAAAATCACAAGAGATTATCAAAAGGCCAATTTTCGTACCTAAAAGCGTTCAAATGAAATCAAACGTCATATCAACGCCAATCAAAACTCAAAAATCTACTCGTTTTACATTTCGGGCTACCCTGGCGCTTTCGCCTTAACCCTTAAATATTCACCCTTAAAACTCTTAAGGTGACGAATATCTATCACCCGCGGTCCCAAGGACCAGTAAGTGTCGTCTTGAATGTACCTGTTGGCTTGCTCTAACGACTTTATTTTGCGTTTATTTTGTCTGTTGTGTGTTGTGTCTCAATAACCGCGACTTTTAATCGAGTTTGAGTTGTTTTTCTGTCGTGTTACTAACAATTTTCATGTTAATCTTAAGATTTTAATATTTTATAAAATATGGGGATTACATGCTCTATGGGAAACCTATTTAATTCTCTATTTGCTATTCATTCTATCAAAAAAATTATTATGTACTTGAAAGTAAACTGGGTTTTTCACTCTAATCATAAAGAATAGTATTTATTTGTGTTTAATCAAATGACTTCTATCATTCAGTAACGCTACCAAATATCGCCTAAACTTATTAAATTAACTAAAGCAACTTGACAACTTACTTCTGCATCGCTCTGGGAAGCCGGCGTTAAGGTGAATCCGTAGTTGCAGCCCGCCTAATTCAAATTTACTTTGGCTTTTTGCAAATTGCAGCTCCGTTTTACGTATTATGTTCATCAAAATGCGATTCGCGACTGTAGGAATGATGTACAGGGTGGGTTTTTGAGATGGGGCGGCAAGGGCAGCTACCTTCACCATTGTACCTACAGGAAAACGGTCTTAGGAGACTTTTCTTAACTTTTTGAGAAATTTTGATTTGCATTCACAGATTTAAAAAAATGTACAGTCACATCTGCTTTGTAAATACCTTTTGTTAGTCGCCTTTCAATCATCCTCTCAAAATGACCAAACCATCTTAGCGTACTCTTTTCAAATCTCAATAAAATCACAAGAGACCAAAAGGCAAACAAAAGGCCAATTCTCGTACCTAAAAACATTCAAATGAAATCAAACGTCATATTATCATGTGAGTGGAAACGCCGGGAGGGGACGCCCTAGGAAGACATAGCGACCTTATTGGTGATGTTCTTCAGAAAGGTCAGGTGCGTAGTACTCGCAACCGGCGTGCGTGTATGACCAGATGTATGAACGTAAACGAGGCAAAAGGAGTATGTTAGGATCGTAGCAGCTGGCGTTCTGTAGTTTCTGCCTACCCCCATGGGAAGAAGGCGTGAGTTTATGTATGTACAGTCAGCAGGAAAATGGGCAATTTTCACAAAAAATAAAAAATTATGCCAATCGATCATGATAAGGATCAAAAGCCTCTATTGGACCACCTGAGGTTTGAGTACTAGAAAAGTCAGAAATCGCAAAAAAAACCGTTCCCTTTCTGCCCCATCTCAAAAATCCACCCTTTATTTATTGAATAATAATCATCAATTTCATATCAATCGTCAAACTTTGGAAATTCATTCCACCTAAGAATTTTCATATGAAATATTCTGAAAAATTCTTAGGTGGAACAAATTTGCAAAGTTTGACGATAAATATGAAATTGATGATGATTATTATTCAGTAATTATATCATTCCTACAGTCCCGAATCGCATTTGATCGACACACGACGTAAAACAGAGCTGCAATTTGCAAAAAACCAAAGAAAATTTGAATTTGGCGCTACAACTGAGGATTCACCTTAACACTCATTTTAATTTTATTAGGACAAGCTTAATTAAGACTGCCTCGTTGGTGTAGTGGTCGCAAGCGCTGCTGTTGAGCATGAGGTCCTGTGTTATATTCCCAGGTCGGGCAGTGTTATTGAGTTTTCCATTAGGAATTTCTCAGTAAGTGCCAGGAAGCTGGATGTGTGCCCAATTGATGGCAATAGACTCGCGCCCTGTTACATGAGACTTAAACATAACTGCCGAAATGTGGGTGTACTATAGATACACCTCTGCCTGACCTTTTGGGGATTACAGACGTGATAATATATAGGAAAAACGAAAATTTTAAAAGCCCAGGGTAATGTAGGAACATTCACAGTTACCTTGATCGGAAAGGCTCCGACCAAGATGGGGACGTTCATAATAAAGTGCACAAAGTTTGGCCCCAACTAGTCGGACGCCACTTCGTGAACAGTTGGTCGTTACGGCCAAATGTGCGATGCGTATTGGGTTACGCGATACTTTGCTGCAGAAAGAAAGTTTTTTTTAGTTTATTTGGCACATGTCACTAGTGCACACAATATTAAAAAAAAAAAACTGAAAAATAGATGTGCCTCACGGCTGCGCCAAACAGGCCATGTGCACGGCCAGGTTTACTACGTCGAGGTCCCTAAGACCAATGTGATAGTTTCATTCGAAAAACACTTACATACAATGTGATTTGATTTAACACAAATAAAGTTTTATTATTATTAATATACATAAAACGTAACGTTGTAATGTTACATTGAAATTCGATTTAAACATTAAATTAGGCTTCTTCTAAGTATTTTATTACTTTATGATATATAAACCAAATTTCCAACGTATTTTATTCAACGGGAGAACTGGTTACCGAGCATTTTAAAATCAATATCAAACAAAATCTCGAAAGAAAGTAATTTTAAAATCAAAGACACCACACCAACTCCTCCACCAAAGCCAACAGACTCGTTCAAAGACAGATGCTATAAGGTAGGGCCCCCCTAACCAAACTACAGGAGCGCGCTCTCGTTGTGCAGGGCGGGTACGTGTCCGGCCGCGCCACGCAGAGCCTGCACGTCACCAAGAAGGCCAACGCGCTCGCCGGGGCCAAGGAGAGGGAGAAGGACAAGGACAGGTCGCCCACTCCCGCGCACAAGCGAGACGACAGTCACGCTGGTACTCCGGCGTCCGCCACGCCGCCGCCTGCGATTAGCGCTGCTATCGTACGTATTTTAATTTAATCTAAGCTTTATAATTTGGGCTTTCAATACTTGATTGCCTCATTGGTCCAGTGGTCACAAGTGCTACTGCTGAGAACGAGGTCGTGGGTTCGATTCCTAAAGAGTTACTGGGTTTTTCCATTAGGGATTTTTTCAGTAACAGCCCGGAGTCTGGATTTGTGCCTGGTTGGTGGCAATAGGCTCGCCCCGTATTACATGGTACTTAAAGATAACTGGCGAAATGTGGGTGAACACCTCTGCCTGACCCGCCTGTGATTACAGTACAGGCGTGGTGTTATGTTATGTTTATAATTAATCAGTTGTTTAATGTTTGATTTAGAAGAGTGTCCATGGAGTTTCTTGCCCCTTCTTCTCCATAGGAATCTACTACGCTTTGAAATAGGCAACTAGCTTCATGTTTCTAACTGACCGACTCCTTAACAATTCAAAAGTGCCTTGGAATGGTTTAATTGAAATAAATCCTTTGAGTTTTGAGTTCAAGAGTTCAAAGGAATATTGAATAACGAATTTTATCTAATCTAGTCATATTTTAAGTAGTGACATCACTGATACATAACGATAAACGACTCCATATATAGAAAATTCCATCTTCAAATTCAGGATGTTTTTTGCGTTCCTTTCATGTTTAAATTCATCAGTATTTGTTATATTAAAGCTACCCGTTGATCAGTTCATAGGGACCACTTTAAAAACTGAAAGTTCCCAAAATCTTTGCTACTTAATAAAAAATTATAAATATATAATAAACCATTCTAGGAAAAACAACTGTCTGACCTAGTCGACGAGATCCGCAAACTGAAATCCGTGATCGTGAAACAAGAGAATCGGATCCGGGCCCTCGAGGCGACTGTAAAGGCACCGGCGCCGGCGCCGGCTCCGTCACCGGTTCCGGTTGTCGCGCCGGAGCCCAGCCCCGTGCCGCCCGCCAGTCCGCAGCACAACCACGATGATGACGGCATGGCGCCGGATGAGGTCTGAGGAGACGGGGGAGGAGGTAACTCGCTTTGTGTTGTTTAATCTGGTGGGGCAGAGGGGGATGGACATCTTTTTTTGTAACTTTCTGTGGTGATATTTCTCAATAACTTATAAAGTCCAATATTCACTACTTTTGTAAAAAATACTACATTCAACAAGAATGGAATTTGTGAATGTACAACTAAAGGTGCAATTAGAGATGAAATCGATTATATAAATAATTAAAATGTTGGTTAAAGATCTACTTTCGATATTTCAAAGAATTTCTAATTTCTTCTATTTCAATTCAGTGAATGTACACTGGATTAAAAACACAAAGTTGACGTGTCGATATTAATTTGAGATCTGTTGTCACAGATTATAAATTCTGAACAGTTCAGAGTAAATAAAAACAATTTAGAATTAATTAATATCGACGAACTAAATGAATGATGAAAAGTCACTACATTTGGATGTAATACAATAAAACTTGACAATAATATTATAATGTAATTAGGATCGGAGTAAGCAGTATGAGCTTGTAAAAGTATAAAATGTTTTGAACTTTCATTGTTTCGTAATAAGAGTACACTGGCGTGCAGAAATATTTGCACCACATTTTTTTTATATCTAGGTAGTGTCTCTATAATAGTCTTTAAAAGTACATAAATTGAGGATTTTTTTGTAAATATTAAGACTATGTATGAAATTGTAAAACAGACACATTCAATGTACGTCCAGTCCTGATTAATAACAGATAGAGGTGTGTTCCTGTTCGCCAGTACACTCCCCCTATTTATTTATATAAATAATTTTGTAAATAGTAAGTATAGTGAAGTGATAAAAACGCGAAATAAAATTATGTGCCTTAACTCATTTAATTATA
This sequence comes from Griposia aprilina, assembly GCA_916610205.1. Lineage (NCBI taxonomy): Eukaryota > Metazoa > Arthropoda > Insecta > Lepidoptera > Noctuidae > Griposia > Griposia aprilina. The sequence goes on along the minus strand of OU744300.1, from coordinate 1,956,593 downwards.
TAATTTACCGTCACAACTCATTTGTATAATGCTATTAATTGGTGATGTACATTTTGAGTGCTTTGACAATATTAGCACGATAGCCTTTAGCCGTGTAGCCACAGGCTTGCGCTGTAAGTAATTTTAGACTAAGTTGTAGCCTAGCGGAGCAATGATGAATTGAAAACACGGTGTTTGGTAATAAAATACTGACTAGGAGATGTAACCATTTTGACAGGTTCCTAGTTCCTTCAATGGCGACTGTGTTGAATTTTCGCCTCCCAAAGGACCATATGTTTTTTTTATTTGAAAATCTCGTGAATGTATTCTGTTTTAAAGACCTCACGCACGTGAACGATGAGTACATGTAATCTTGGTATACATATTGCTCCACAAAGTCTTGAAGGCCCTTACTTTGATGCTAAAACTAAACTCTAAATTCAGGGCTAGTGTTATCTTCAAATAATTATCGTCTTTATTTGTTCCTAGATAGTTAAACATTAACAAATTATAGCTTGTCAGTCAATCTATCGTCACAAATAAATTCACAGTGTATGAGGTTTTACAATGACTACCAAAATAAAGGGAACTATTCTGAAAATAATATGATGTAAACGTAATAAATAAATATATATAAATGTTATATTTTAAAATAATATAGTAGGAACAAATCAATTATAGTTTTAACGTAGGCACACAAACGTCGCTGGTAGTAGTAAGCTAATTTTATTTATTTTTTAGTTGTTATACGAATATGTGAACCTGAACAGTATACTTATTGTACAAGTTTCTTGATACGTAACAGAAATTGACATAAAAGAGCAACAGAAAATCTTTTGGTGTTAACATTATCATTTCAATGTCTAGACGACTGAGATAAAAAAAAAAAGTGTGCGGTTGGGGGACCCCCATCAATAACGAAGTTCCTTCCACACTCAAATTTCATAGAAAGAGACAGAGAAAAAAAACGCATGGAGGGGGCATAACGTTTTTCAGCGTGACGATTTGCCGATGCGCCAAGGAAACCCGCGAAATTAAAATTTTCTTACGTTTTTTGCAATTTGCAGGTCAGTATCAGGTTGTATGTTGATCTAAATATGATTCGCGGCCGTATCAAATATTTATTTATAGAATTATAATCATAGAAATCATCAATGCATATCTCTAAGTTCATATTACCCTATTGAATGACAATTTCATGAAATCATGATATTTGAGGGCAATTCTAACTTATGGAGTTGTATTGATGATTCTATTGATTATAATTATGTGAACCCACATTTGTTACGGCCGCGAATCATATTTTAATCAACCAAAGTTTGTCCAACAACGTGACACTGACCTGCAAATTGCAAAAAAACGTATGGAAAATTTAATTTCGCGGGTTACCTTAGTGCATCCCCCTTAATGAACTTCGTTCTAAAAACTGGTCTTAAGATAACCAAAAGCCCAATTCGTATCTGACTTTCCTAATTCTTTAAATATCGTAATTTAATTAACCAGCTGAACTTATAAAATGTTTACATATTCGTATAATACTAGAACTAAACCTAGTTCACACGTTTCTCATGAACCCACTATCTCAATATCTACTATGTTATGAACTGTCAATAAATTATGAAAACCCGTGTGGATAAGGCTTTAAGTTCGAATTAGACAGTTGGAATCTTTCAGGAGTGTAATGTCGAGAACCTGTGACAAAAAATGTACTTTGTATGTTACTGGAAGTTCTCAATGTTTATGAATATTATTGAATTATATTTTTTACACAACGAATAGTGTCCAGGCTCATAGATACAACTGTACTGATTCCAAAATTCAAATTCAAAAAGATTTTGTAAGTTAGGCTTAAGAGTCCAGTAACTTGGTGCTTTTGTATATCTTTTATATTTTCAAATAACTTAAGGCGCAACGCTTCTAAACAAATTGCTGGCTCAATGCATTATTAATAATTATTTTCTACTATTATTCTATTCTAGTTAATATAAGTTTGCTGTTTTAATTATATGTTTTGTAAGATTTTTCATAATTTTGGCGCCGAAATCTGACGCCATCTTGAATTTTAACACACCAGCGCGCCATTCGAGTATTTAGTATTTCTTTTCTCACAAATAAAATGGTATTTAATAGGATTGTCAACAAAAGGACGCGGTTTCCAATTAACACAATATAAAGTATTAATTTCATATCATTGGATACATTTTATGGTCCTTGGCAGCTAGTCATGTCAGTTATGAAATTTGACATTTGACAGTAAGTCGCGCTGTCACCTTGACAGTTAGTATTATAGTTTAAATTTTAAATAGTATTATTACGACAATTATTTTTCTTATGTAATTTATGATGGCGTAAACTTAGAAGTTCGTTTTAGTATCATGACAAAGCAATGTATGAAAAAATGCTTGATTTTACCTTTATGAATATTTGTGTAAATTATGGTGGAGGTCACATTTTGTATCAACTAAAATTTTTACCTTGAGAAATATTTCAAATAGTGTAAATATTTTAAAGCTATTAATTTTGGGCTGGTACAAAATTAGGTCCTTTCATCCTACACTTCTCCAATTTGTACGTGACGCTTTTGTAATTTTTTTCATAATCGAGTTTTTCTTAGCATTTTTTTAACCTTTTGTGTATAAATACGCGCTATTTTAATGTACTTAGTGTTAATTTTATAATCGACAAAAAGCAGAACTGTCCTCCGAATGTGTTGCGAGACATATCGAACCTATGAAATAGGATGAAACAACTAACTCAGATTAAGTTTCTCACACACAAACTTTCTTTTCATCACAAACTGCTTCTGACATATACAATGAAAGTTATTTAAGGGACATACAATCTGAAAAACCTTTTAGAATTTCAAATCTAATTTTAAGTTGATTGATTTGATCGGCTGTTGTTATTTCGGACCTTCTACGGTAACAAGAGATATCAGATTTACGGACTCGAAACTTGGTCAGGTTTTCTGTTACAGTCAACAAATCTAAAAGAGAATCGAGCAAGATACAGGGTTCGTGCCTCATCATGTCACATTCGTTGGACGTTTCTCCTGATGTTAGGACTTCGACTGTTAATATTTTGACGTTAAATAATTTGTAATGGTGTTTTTTTTTGTCTTACCACCGCTTTAGACGCTTCCCTAATCATAATGTATTTCATGTGTAATGTTTTTTTAGACTTTTTTGTTTAAAGTCGAAGCTGAAGAATGTAAGAAAAAAAAACTTGGTATAAATTATAATATACATAGTTATATAAGTATTTAAATCGAGCCTCTTACAACTTTTCCGTCTTTAAATGAACGAGTTAAAAACGAAATCGCAATATTCACGTTAATGTAAATATCTACTCCTTTTTTTATTAGAAAATGTGACAGCTGAAAACTGAAAATAGTAAAATATTTGACGCACAATTTTGTCTATAAACGTTGTCTTAGGATGTATAAAGACAGACTACAAATTGTATTGAAAAGTAGTATCAAAATGTAATTATTTGCATCAAAGGAAACGTATGTAGAATGTAAAATAATTTGGTGCTAGATATGACAGTGTTTCTTGTCATGATGTGTAGTTTATTACATGGGACTTTTTAAGGCTGTGACCAGAAATGGATCAATTGGGAATACGTGCGTTCTTTGGTGTTTACTGAATACAGCAATAATATAATATACGCGAAAAAATTATGAATTTTTCCATACAAAGCTTGAATACCTACTCGACCCATGTTTATGAAACAGCGATTACGATGTTGGGCCCATGAAGAACGTTGTTCAATTTAATGTCTCTTATATACAACTACACCATGGTGAAAAAACAAGGTTTGGCATTTCGGGAGTGACACATGCTTACGTCAGTACCCAGTTGCCACTTTATTACAACAAAACACGAATTATGGAAACATTTTTAGTCAACATTCTGTTAAAAATTTATATAAAGCATTTAAATTGTCGTTTCGTTTTTCTAATCAAACGAAACAATTCAATTTAAACATATACCAACGTAATTGGTGGTTAAAACCTAATTTTTTTATCGGGTTCGCACGGGTAATAAAGGCGGTTGGGGAGTTATTACTACACACTACTGGTAACACAGCGGTGATGACGTAGGCTTGTGTCTGCCTGTATCTCGGAATGCTATACCTGGCGAAGTGTAACACCTACACCTTTCTGAAACATGCTGAATATTACAAGCGCCCTGACAAAAAACTTTTGAGACAATATAATAGGTCTTTACCTATGAAATTGCCGTTTTGTATGAAAAAATTTAAACGAATTTTTTTCATGAATTTTTTATTTGTATTAATCGAAGTAATCACCCATGCAATCAATGCATCTTTGCCATCGCAGTGGCAGTTTATTGATGCCCTTCTTAAAGAAATCAGCTGGACGGGAGGCAACAAATTCTTCAAAGGCATTTTGTACTGCCTCTCGGGTATTAATTTTTTTTCCCGCCAAGAAGTTATCCAAATTCTGGAAAAAGTAGTAGTCTGTAGGCGCAAGGTCTGGTGAGTAGGGCGGATGACGGAGAGCTTCCAACCCCAGTTCTTGCAACTTGGAGACCGTCTGCTGTGCAGTATGAGGTCGCGCGTTGTCGTGCAGGAGCAGCGGAGACGAGCGATTGACCAATGCTGGTTGGAGATGCGCCAGCTTCTCCATCATTGTGTTCAGTTCTTCACAGTACACATCTGCAGTAATGCTCACCCCGTTTGGTAAGAAGCTGTGATGAATCACACCGGCGCTAGACCACCAAACAGTGACCATCACTTTTCTAGGGGTAAGTTTTCGTTTAGGGCATTGTTTAGGTGCTGAACCAGGATCCAACCAACTTGCTGAGCGCTTACGGTTATCAAACAGAATCCATTTTTCATCGCAGGTAACAATGCGGTTCAAAATTCCTTCATTTGTGTGTCTGTTGAGCAGTGCAAGGCACGTCTCGACGCGTACTTCGCGCTGGCGATCATTGAGTTCGTGGGGCACCCATTTGTCAAGCTTTTTTACCTTGCCAATTTGACGCAAATGGACCAATATTGTTTTGACGCTAACGTCGAAAGCTGCTGCTAATTCAGCCGTAGATTGTGTATCATCAGCTTCCACAATCGCCTTTAATTCGTCATTGTCGACCAAAGTCTTCGGACGACCGCGAGGTTCATTTTTCAGGTCGAAATTTCCAGAACGGAAGCGGGCAAACCAATAACAGGTGGTGCGTTGGTTTGTAGTGTTAGCTCCGTAAACGTCGTTGATGTTGCGTGCCGCTTGTGCCGCGTTGCTGCCACGACGGTACTCATATTCCATAATTACTCGAATTTTTAACGTATCCATGATGACGAAAAAGATTGAAATGCGATGAAAATGTAACACTAATCAATAAAGAAATGACTACTTTTAGAAAAAAAAATTCATGTTTTTAAAATAAAATTAATTTGAAATTAGAATTCTTAGCCAAACAAAAATTATTTTGATTTGAAATGGCCAGTACTGCAGAACGGCAATTTCATAGGTAAAGACCTAATATTAATATCTGGTCGCAGCCTACCGTAGGGAAGATAATTATCAAGAAAGTAAGTTAATAAGTATTATGAGAATGCACGACTACGATTTTTATTGATAAATACTTTGACTTTAATTTCATTAACGTCTCGCGGTTAAGACTTGGGCTCTGCAATATTTAAAGCCTACATTAATCTGCCACTGTTTACCGGGTATATTGCAAAGTGACTGGTGAATTTTACATAACTATAAATTACGTCACACGATTGACAATAAGTCGTATAGTAAATAAACATTTTCAACTTATAAAATCTATACTATGTATTGTTATCCTAACTCTTTAAAATCTAACAAATATAAGCTCAATTTTATTATGTATCAATTTAATCCATTTTTATACAATCTAAGATTATTATGCCTTAATTCGGTGCTATCGTTACAGTGCCAAATGCTCCCGAGCTAATATAAAAATTGTATAACTTTTACATAAAATTGTCAATATAATATTAAATAGGTGATAAGTGCCTTGTTGTGTTTTGATAAGTAATACTCAGATCATTAATGTTGCTACGAAAGTTGAACAGAAATATATATTTATTTTACTATTTTCATTGGTCGTATTATTTGAGTTTCTCCTTTTTCCCAAACCCTTTTAATCTCTGAAACAGAACAAACATGATTGGTGTGCTCCCGCACTCGCACACGGCAGGAACTTCTAAATAAGAAAACTTTCCTATATTCCTAACGTCATAAATAAAGCAATTTGTTTCATAAACTTATTTTAGCTATCAAACTGTTTTGTCCCTTTCCGTCAAACTTCATTTTAACTTGACAGAAAAGGACAAGACCATTCGATAGCTAAAATAGGTTTATGAAGCGAATGGCTTTATAGAATATGATGGATAATATACAGGGCCAAATTAAATTAGCTAGTGAAATTTTACTCACGTGTTGGGTATCGACAAAGAAAACAAATGAAAATATTTCCATCATTCGACCTTTGTTCAAAAAGTTTAAATAACACTATCACATGTAAATTAACAGGGCGCACACGGGTCCACTAGCGCCACTCCTTTAAAATAATATTATCTTGTGACTTAGAAAGGATTTTGAATAACGGCTCAATAAGAATTTTCTAATAGCTTTTATAGACTTTCATAATGAGACACGAACCGACCGCCCTCTTAAGGCAAAACTAAACGACTGTTGTGTTCTGATTAAAAAAAAAACTATTATCAAACTAGGCTGGGAATCAGCACTTTTTGAATGCACGAAAGAAAATTACATGAGACAGTCCCCAAAACGCCCGCCCTTCACCATTTCCTTGTGTTTTAGCTGGGAAGAAGTGGCGCAACCCCAGCAGCTGGATCTTCTTCCTGCACTTGTCCTATATTACTCGGGATCGGCGCAACACTTTTTCTTCCATTCTTCTGTCAGCCCTTTTTCACTCTTTTTTCTTTCATAATTATCATCCCTCATCTTTTCTTTGGCCTTCGTCTCCCTCCATCCATCAACATTTATATTCATCACTCCTTCAATCACATGCGTTTCACCCCTCCTCATCACACGCCCATTCCAAGACAAACGTTCCCTTTAAACTTTTCTGTAACTGGCGCCACTTTCAGACTTCTTCTACTAAACAAATTTCTTACTTTATCCAAGTCTTGTCACACATTCATCTCAACCACCTCAACTGTAATCTGTATATAATCTGTGGGCTGTGATCAATATTACCGGATCACAGATAAATAGTGATTATTAGATGACGCTACATTTTTACCATCTCCTGCGCGGTAGCATCTCTATCACTTTAAAAAGCTTTGGGGTTATATAAATAATAAAAAAACACGTAATAACGATCAATAACTAAACTATTTATTACACTTCAAATTGCTGATCGAACTGTTCTTGAGTAATTTTCCGCTTTTTTAGCTTCTTCATAAGCGCTATATCGGCTGCGAGTTCATTCACCTCTTCCTGTGTTACCGCTTTACGTTTGCGTTTCTTTCCGCTCTCTGGATCATTCTTTTTCAGCTCTTTTCGCGTTTTCCGCTTCAGTTTCCGCTCTTCTTTGTTCTGTTTCGCTTGTTCCCACGGTTCAGATTGCATCTGAAAATAAAACAGTTTCATGATCAGTTTCAATATGCTTGAAGACGTATAAAGTAAATACTACACAGAGTATGTAGGTTCTGGACGTTAAGCCGCTGGTTCTGCGCCTAATCTCTCTCCGGTCGTGTCGGATTGCTGTGCCATCGAACTATGAGAGTGAGGGAAGAGAGAGTGCACCTGTGTCTGCGCACACACTTGTGCACTATAACATCTCCCGCGCCGAAGGCTAGTCTCCGTTGAGAATGGCCGCCCTGGCCGGAATACGGTCTGGAGGCCTATATGTACTGGACACAGACGTCTGCGTTCACGATATAATAAGGGCCTTGGTTGAAATAAAGTCGAAAATAAATAAACTTCCATTAAAATCTGAGTGCGTATCAAAGCAGGCAGAAGCGCACGTCTCAGGTTATTTATTTTCAACTCAATTATAAGAGCCGCAATGTTGATATTTGTTTGGCAATGAAAGCCGCACGGCACTGCACTTTGCCTTTTGATAGGTATAAATCAAAGGACATTTAATAATAAAATAATAAGAAACAAAAAAAAAACACAATAGATAAGTCCGAAGTACCATACTACAGGTATGTGCCCGACCCAGTTCTCGAAAATGGTCACACGGCACAGCACATTGTACTGGGATCGATCTATCATCACTGACAGGACTATTGTAGCCAATAAGCCTGATATTGTGGTGATAGATCGACGAGAGCGCCGTGCAATGATTGTTGACATCGCTGTCCCTCATGCCGAGAATCTCGTGAAAGCTGCAAAAGATAAAAAAAAACAGAATCTTGACTTAGCACACGAGGTTGTCGACATGTGGGACGTAAACTCTGCAATCATTGTACCGATAATCGTTACAGTAAATTGCCTTGTAACGGAGAGCCTCGACCAACACATCAGGAGGCTTTCATTGCGCAGCTAGGTCATTGTCTTGATTCAGAGAGCAGTACTCCTGGACACGGCATGCATAGTGAGGAGGTTCCTCTCTCTAGAGCCCTGACCACCGGCAGCTTGGACCCTGTTTCTGATACCGATGGACCTCTATTTTTTTTAAATGTTTTATAAGATTTTTGTAAAAAAATATTTAATATGTATTAAGATAAATAAACGAAATAATAATAATCATTTCATTTCAGGAAATTATTCATAGCTCACCATTTTCTTTTTCTTCTTCGAGGGCCACACGCCCGTCTTCTTATACTCGCCCAACTTCTGCAGCCTACTGACTTCCTTCTGCTTATCTTTGTACGTTATACTGTTAAAATCTATCGGGTCCTTCGGTCCTATGAACTGGTCTTTATGCTCCTGCTTTATTTCGGGCATTAGGGGTAGTTTTAGTAGCCCGTAGCTGGTGGCTATGTGACCTAAGGGAAGTTCTTTAAATTGTAGTAATAGATTGCATTCGTGCTTCGTGTATGCTCGCATGTGGGAGACGAAGGCGCGCTGTCCTTTGTCTAAGATTGATCTGTCTTGCTTCTGCTGTTCGTGAAGCATTGATAGAACCTGAAAAATTATTAAAAAAAAGTCTTCATAACGACAGCAGGACTTAGTAAATCTTTAAGAGGCGATTCAAATCCAAATATTATAGTGTTCTTTGCTATATTTTTGCGACATTATATACCTCAGATTCTTATTTCAACTCCTTATTTACGGCTTTTGTGGATAGGATGTTGATTCAGATTTGTTACAGTTGTAATGGCAATCATGTCATTTGGTCTAAATAGGCTTTTATTTTTATATAGATTCTTCTATATTTTGAGAATGTGAGAATGTTGTAGCCTAACTTGTAGACTGTAGATTTGTGGACCTTTTTATATTTTGTTGAGTACCTGTTACTTGTTGACAGGCCTACACTGTCCTCCCATATCTATCAACACTGTAATAGGAAACATTGTAAAAGCACCTTATTTTTAAAGGAGTAACTGTGGAGTTTCTTGCCGGCTCTTCTCCATAGGAAACAACCAATTGGAACCGTGCACCTAGCTTTTGACGTTTCATAAGTGCCCATGTTGGTTTATGTGAAAAAATATATTTTGATTTTGATATTATCTTGCGAAAGAAAGTTATAATAGGGTCGATGAACCGCCGCAAGTCACGTCAGTCACACTTGAACTACGAAAACCGCCTTTATTGCTAGGATCTAAAGGTGCTGTCAAATTAAAATTGTTACCATGGGCGTGCTTTTGATTGTACTAACAAGTCTTTAAAATAGTCTCCAGTTTGTAGGTCTAAATTCCCTCGATATTTTTCTTTTAGCAAAAGACAGCATTTATACGTAACAAAAGTCTAGTCTACCAAGGGGTATCGTGTTACCCAGTAACTGGGTTGTGGAGGTCAGATAGGCAGTCGCTCCATGTAAAATACTGGTACTCAGCTGCATCCGGTTAGACTGGAAGCCAACCTCAACGTACTTAGTTGAGAAAAGGCTGGACAGAGGGAGATTTAATATACGTAACACAACCGACATTTCTTGTTGATAAACAATATAAACTCTGCCTACCTTATCTTTCAACTTCGGACTAATCTTGATCTCATCTTTGGACTGCCTCCAGTCCTTGAGCTCCACCATTTGGTTGGTCTTGATGAAGGGCACGTAGGTGTCCTCGCTGGGCAGCAGCGGCAGCAGCGAGCAGCCGGCCGCCCCGCCGCGCGCCGTGCGCCCCACGCGGTGCACCAGCCCCGCCGGGTGAGTGGGCGGCTCCCACTGCAGGACCCATTCCACTTCCGGGATGTCGAGGCCTCTGTCATGTTAAGAGAATAATGAGTCCTGGCTAAGCGCAGCGACGGTGAAAATCAACCTAGTACTAGTTAAAATAAAGTTGAAAATAAATAAAACTGTAGTGCGGCAACCCCACGACCATAAAGTTACTAATAATGTTGGCCGCACTGTTGAAAACATCCAACCCGATGAGTGCGGGAATATTAGAAAGGTTGGCGCCACTGATGTTAATAACCAATCACGCGCCACTATTTTTCCCCGCTTCTAGCGCCACTAATGTGCAGGAGCCCCTCGCGGGGCAGTCCAGGCTCGACCCTTGTGTGACGCGACGTGCCTCAGGCCGCACTCGTAGAGTGCCGGGCATATTAGATCTCTAGTCTGAATTCCCCCTAAGTTGACTCCTGTTTCATTTGCTCCATAAATGTATTTTCTTTTGGGAAATTTAAGCCATGCAAAAACTTTCAAGGACTTTTCTTCAGAGGCCGAAACCTATGCCCGTCAGTTACAAAACTCTAGTAGTCAGAGAGTGTATCAAAGCGGACAGAGGAGCGCGTGTAAGGTTATTTATTTTCGACTTTATTTTTAGACTAGCGACCCGCCCCTGCTTCGCACGGTTATTACGACTTGACAAAACATCGAGATTTCTTTATTATAATTATGTAAGTTTAATATTAATATGATATACACATAAACCTTCCCAAATAAATTCTGTAAATACACATACAGCAAACGAAAAGCGACTTTAATGTATAATAATGTACCTATAGATATACAAACCGCAATGTTGGTATTTGTGATGACATGTGATCCTGCTTGAAAAGGTAAATCCAAAAAACTCGAAAAGAACTGCTCCTTACCTAGCCAACAAATCCGTACACAGCAAAATAGTATTATCCGCCTGCCGAAACTTCTCCAAAATCTTGCTCCTTTTCAACTTCATCTTGCCGTGTATAGCGAATATTTTTATATCTGGCAAGAACACTGGCAACACATCCGCCCAGTAATCGACGCAGGCGCACGTTGGCAGAAAGAATAATCCTTTCGCTATCTTCCTGTTTCTTAAGAAGTTTAGAAGAAAAAGAAACTTGTCTTCTGGTTCAACAATGACGTAATAATTTTCTAATAGTATTGGAGTGCTGATAGTTGATTTCTCTTTGACGCTGACGACGACTGGGTTCCGTAGGCCTGCTCTGACGAGGTCTTGCAACTCCTTGGTCTGTGTGGCTGAGAAGAGGCCGGTGCGGCGCTGTCTTGGTAGGTACTGAAGAATGGTTGTGAGTGTTGAGCTGAAGCCGAGGTCGAGGAGACGGTCGGCTTCGTCGAGGACTAGGATGTCCTGAAAGTAAAGAAATAAAGTAAAAGTAAAAATACCAGAGCTAACTACAAAAGAACAAGCATGTCATACATTAAGTATAAGTATTTAAACTCAATTCATTCATGAAGATCAAGCAATGGAATCCACTCAATAATAAAAGACAGTGTAATCTAGATCAAAATTAAGGGTTCTCTGGCAGAGATTGTTAATAGCAACCACCCATTGTGTCTTTTAGCATATCAAACATTTACTTTTTATAAGACTTTAAGAAACCAGGCTCTGACAGAATAGTACCTACAAATGCAGGCATTGGGGAAAAATCCTTCTAAACGTCCTATTACTGCAAATACCGATTAAGTGCAAAAATCGCGTTTTGAGAGACTGCCATTTGAAAGTTTGTATGTACTACCAAATCATCAATTATGTTGTTTTGAGCTATTTTCATAACCAAGGGTCGTATCAAAAAATGGGTAATACCAGTTTGTACAGCTTGAAAAATTAATTCTAAAGGTCTAAAAAATCATTTTCGCCATAAATTCACTTAATAAGTATTTGCAGTAATAGGACGCTATTTTGTTTGATGCAACAAAAAAATATCTCTGATATTGTAGTGTCAACTAACCAGTTCTCTCAATCTCCCAGAAAGATTGAGCTGCTTTCTCTCAGCCAGCAAGTCACTGAGCCGGCCCGGAGTGCACACGGCTATGTGGGCTCCTTTCACAATGGTCTCTATGTCGGCCTCCACCGGCCTGCCACCAAGGAGGAGGGCTGTCGTTATGTGGGACAGCTCTGGCTCTTGCAGAAACTGTTCTATTACCTGAAAATTAAGAAGAATGTATGTAAGATTTTATATTCATATTGTATGTAGCTATTATAGACCGAGCGAGAGCGAAGCGCGAGTGAAGCGGCTCCGTTTTAGCTTGGGGGCCGTCCATTAATCACGTGAGGCTCGAAAGGGGGGGAGGGGTTTGGCAAAAACCACGAAATATCACATGCGGGGGGTGTAGTAAGATCATCACGTGTATTTATTTTTTCGTCAAACGCGCGATTTGTAAACCGAAAAGCCAGTTTATGCCAGTCAAAAACAACCTGCAACCTTCATTTCTGTCTAGACATTTTTATCATGGTCCTTAATTTCAGAATAAATTTAGATTATATTTTATACCTGTATTTAAAGTATTTTTTTTTTATCTAAAAATTTTAAGATTCTTTGTAGGTACTAAAAAATACACGTGATTTTGGGTGGGGGCGGGTGGGGTAGTCTTAAACCTCACCACGTATCACCAAGGGGGAGGAAGGGGGTAAAAAATGATAAAAAAAACATCACGTGATTAATGGATGGCCCCTTGGGCAAAAATGCTTTCGTATGTCCAGATGTCCGGCTGTTCTCTACAGGTCGCAATTATCAATCCATTCTCGTGAAATTTTGTTTGCAGGTTCGTTAATTACATATATATATATATATGGACTTTTTTGTGGATTCGGTTTTACGAAAATTTTTAAAATGTAGGAGATAGCATGGGGGTCGGAAAAGTAAAAAAAAACAAACTGCTATTTCGCGCTCTCTGCTCGCGCTTTTTGTTTTAAGGAGCGCGGTGAATATTTATTCAGTTTTAAGCTATGCAAAGACATACTCGTGTTATATTCCAATAAGTATATAAACAAATTTTTGGATATTTTGCACTTATTTACTATCCTGCACTGAGGTTTGCTGTCAGAAAACCCAATACTGGGTTAAGCTTGCCTTTGTACATAAACTGTCCTTGTAAAATTGTAACAATGTCTCCGTAATTTATGTGTACAATAGAATAAGAAATTGAAAGAGCCCGTGTCATATGAATTGTATGTCCATGGACATAAGGTTTAAAATTACAATTATTGCCTGTGCACTGTTGAAATGCAACAACTATAGATAGAGATTTAGAGTTTTTTATAATAACTTTACATGTTGCAGGTATACAAAATATGGAGTCGATAGCCTACTCCCGGCCACGGTAGGCGGCACGGTAGGACCAGGCCCGGGTCGACAGCACGCTGTGTTCCACGTGCGCACATTCTCAAAGAGATGTCAGCACACATTGACGGGGTCCATTAGGGTCGATGCCTGCCGGGGTCACAGGTTTGTCCGAAAGGGTTACCGTTACCGTGGCCCTGGCTCACAGGAAACGGAAGGAACACGGGTGGGTTTTAATCAGAAAAAACTGACGCGCCCTCCCGCTCTACCAAGAGCAGGAGAAGTTAATGATATCGATGATTTGGTTGAGTTTGATGATGACCCAAAAAGAAAAAAAAACGTTATAAAATATATGTGGAATCATTTGTATGTATAACTTTTATACTATATGTACCATAATTTATGCAAAATAGAGATAATTATCCTGTTTTATAAAAGAAAAGAGAAGGATCTTGACTTTGTTGCTGACAGTTACTGATGATATTGAAAAGGTAAGATGTTGTTACTCACATTTTCCCCCATAATGAATGTTAGTACAGTAAATTTACCTTATGGTCAGTTAAAAAACTTGATTATTTTAAGGCTACAAGAACTATAGCTAGTAATATAAAATTATTCACACATGAATGCAGTGATTGCAGTTTTATTTGAGTTTATAAAAAACAACAGACTAACAGTCTTGGTCTATTTATTGAAGAAGAAGTAAAGAGGTATCTGGATCCTGGTTGGTGACAATTACTATAAGACAGGGTGAATTTTTGAGGCGGGGAAGTAAGGACAGGTACCTTCCTTAACTGTTGTAAGTACAGGAAAACAGTCTTAGGAGCCTGTCCTTAATTTTTTGAGACATTTTGATCTACATTCATAGATTTTGAAAAAAAAGTGCCAACCTGTATAGATTAAAGTTCCAAAATCCTAGCACATAATTTTTTGCTACACTTTTACCACAGAAGACACTAGTTGGTCAGTGGGTCTTCTTAGGGGCGGAGTTAGGACACTCACTTTTTTAACGCGAATCAATTTGTTAGTTGTCGTGTTACTGTTATGATAAATAAATAGGTACCTTAAGAATCTGTGAAGCCAGTTCTCTAGTCGGCGATATAATAACTGCATAAACGTAGTCTTTCTTCAACGGCGCCTCCTTCTGCTTTTTTATCAACATTTCTATCATCGGCACAACGAAAGCCAAGGTTTTACCAGACCCTGTCACTGCCTCGGCCACCACATCTTTACAAGACATAATTAGCGGTATTACTGCTGCCTGGATAGGAGTCATGACCTTAAAACCCTGTTTCTCAATACAGGATAACACGGGCTTCGATAGCCCAGGTGAAATTTTAGCCCAGTCTTTGATAACCATTTTTGATTTATATTTTATTCGACACCAATGTACAAAAAATAAACACACGGGACACCATGTGGGTTTGACACTTGACTGACAGTTGACTGTGCAGTTGACACTTTCAGTATAGTATACTCTGTGGTTGACACACAGAACCACAGAGTACTTAAATACACAGAACAGAACCCACAGAAACCACCGGCTTTCATATCCTCGGTTTACGGCACTGAGAAATTAATCAGGAAAATCCTAGCCTCCACACTGATTGATTTTTATGTGCCGTGCTTCACCGAGGCTATGAATGCCTGCCGTCTCGCTTGCCCGAATTCAGATCCACCCGACAATCCATCTTCCTTGAGACGGTGGGATGAGCCACTCTGCAGAGTAGTAAAGAATAATTTAATTGACACGTCTGCTACTACTGTGGAGCGTGCGCGCCTACTGGCTGTGGGTAAGTTGGAGTCGCGTCTTTGGCTTCATGCACTACCGTAGTCAAACATAGACACTTTGTTCGACGACACTACTTTCCGCCTCGCTGCTTTCCTGCGGCTAGGAGCTCCTTTTTATTCTCCTCATCGCTGTCACTGTGGCGAAGTTGTCAACAGCCTCGGACACCACGGTCTGTCTTGCAGCCGAAGTGCGGGCCGCATACCGCGGCACGCGAACATTAATGACATCATCCGACGAGCTCTTGTCACCGTCGGCGTTCCAGCTGTATTAGAACCTAATGGCTTGGCACGCGACGATGGTAAGAGACCGGACGACATGTCTTTATTTCCATGGAAGGTGGGTAGGCCTTTAGTGTGGGACGCAACATTGTCGATACTTTTGCGCCATCCCATCTTCCTGTCTCGGCGTGCTGTGCTGGTGCCGCTGCTACGGCTGCGGAAAACCTCGAGCGGCGTAAGTATAACAACCTTATCGGTAATTAGAAACCCTCGGGCCGTGGGGTCCGAGTGCCCATGTTGTGTTCAAGGAAATCTCCAAACGCCTGTTTGACACTTCCCGTGACCCCAAGGGCTGGATTTTACCTTGGCCAGAGGCTAAGCATTGCTATACAACGTGGCAATGCCGCCAGTCTCTTGGGTACATTACCAGTCGACAGCGATGCGGAGGAATTTTTCGACGCCATCTTTTAATTTATTAATAGTTTTAGTTAGTTTAGGTTATTATATTTTAATTGTAAATATTATTGTAATTTAAATAAAAACCATTTGTTACACCCACATAATATAAATACTCTAGTTTGACATAACTTAAACTTTGTTTTGACATTGACAATTAAGTTTTCAAATGGTATTGCAAATGAAAAATAAACTCTTCTATGTTTTTCTAGCCAGTTCTAACCCAAGGCAGTTTTGTTAATAAGGCTCTTGTTGAATCGTTTATTTATTAGTTGTTGAGCCAAGTCTATCGTTAATTAATCTTGGTAGTAAACCTGTAATCATTAAAATAATCAAAATACGTGCAAGTTTTTTCTTTTAATATTTTTTTTCGTTCGAAAACAAGTACACTTGATTTATAAACTAAAATATGGTTTTCTCATGTTCTTTCATTTATTAATGTTCTAGTTCATGATAATTATATCCTCAGCGTAACTTAGAAGTAATCTGAACCAATAACCTACATTCAATCTTTTTTTATTATTGTACATTTAAAGTTTTAATTTCAAAACTGCTTGCTGATTTCCAATCGTTTATTGGCTTTGCAATCAATATGGCGCATGTTGATATGAGAAATTGACAGCTGTGTTTTGTCCCGTACGCTCGGTCTCTCGCTGTGATGTTTATTTTACATCTCCAGACAGATATCAACAATATTTAACCATGACGAGGCCGTTCGGTAACAGCGATAAGCGTTTTTCAATCGACGATGCGTTCGAAGAGGAGACCGACGAAGCCATCAAAGTTTACGGTGCCACGGGAGACAGATCGCCTTTACAGAACAAATACAAAAATGGAAGTGAATATATCGCCAGGTAACAAAAATTTACTTGGTTACAAACAACATTATTCTCATCTACACTCATAGTTTTACGTATAAAAATGATTTTCTTTGTGTAAATTGTCAGTATGCTCGTGACCTTTTTGTGAGTCATTTTTCATTACTGGGCCACAGGCAGTTGAACCTGGTAGCCGTTACTTGGTTTACAGACATAGTTCGGTGTACGGCCGCGCTAATTAGTTGTTAGCGATCGCTAATTATTAATCGTGTACGCTGACCCATTCCGTATTGATAGTGCTCATTTTATTGTTGACCTGATAAAGAGATAAAAATATAGTGCAAAGAATTAGTGTTACTGCGCGTTTGCATACATCATTATATGGACATATACAGAGCTAAGCAACTAATTAAGTCCCTAATTTTATTCCAATAGGTTTCTCATACTAGCTTAATTTTACTTTTTAAAAGTACTTGTTTATTACTGAAGACCAAGAAATCATGTGTAGAAACCTAGACTATAATAGGTTTAGTTAAAGGCCATGTTTCAATGTCTGCCAATTTATGAAACAGTATTAATCATGCAACTCTAATACAAATATTGCATCACTATCATCGCCATAGCCAATTTTACAGTATGCATACTTTTTGCAAATATGGGCAAAGGCAAGCACAAATTAAGAAGCTTGTTCGAACTGGTCTACCTTGAATTTTCTCTTTATTATGTGAGAAATGTCACAAGTCAATAATTTAAATATTTTATCTTGCAACAGCATTATGGTAATCTGTACTTAGATTTTTTTGCATACCATTTCTGATACTGTATAAAAGCCGAAAAATATTTATTAAACCCTTTCATTCTACTTCATGTAGGTGTGTGATGCGTTTACACATTGATTTGGTTTAGAATGTTGTTGTTATCAAATCCCCAACATCCTTTATATTATTTTAATAACAGTTGTTGTTCAAAGGAAATATGTTTAATTTCAGCTAGGCTCAGGTTTGCAAACAATGAGTAAATTAAATCATAACAATTATTTCTAGATTAAAATAATACCTAATTAAATTTACTGTCCAAATGATAAATTGAACTATTGTGCATACTACCACACATTTCCTTAAATATAAGTACTATGAACAGGAAATTATTACAAAAATAAATAAACAAATAGATATGTAATTACCAGAGATCGGAATAGGTAGAGTATATTTACCTAAATTTCGAGGGAGGAACTAACATAGAGTGGATAATACCTCCTCTAAAATGCCGGAATAATTATAATGACGTTTAAATCCCGGGATTTAAAAACCATGAATTATTTATTGGACTCTATTTATAGTTACAAATTATTGATTTGCAAAATCATATAACATTTTTTGGGGTTCCGTACTAAAACTATTAAATTAAAGAGCTTTGTTTAGGAAAATAAATTCTTGAAAAGTTGGCTCGTTATTGTGTTGTGTATTATATTGCGATAAAAATGGTAAAAACTATAAATAAAGTCCAATAAATAATTCGTGGCTTTTAATTCCCGGGATTTAAACGTCATTATAATTATTCCGGGATTTTAGAGGAGGTATTATCCACTCTATGTTACTTCCTTCCTCGAAGATTAGGTAATTAAACTCTACCTATTCCGATCTCTGGTAATTACCTATTGTTAATATTAATGTGACATGACAACACAACAAATTTTACCTTGTTGAATCAGTCACTTGAATAGATGAATGATGAAACTTCTCATCCTCACAAAAAACAAAACAAAACTGACCAACTGTGATTGTATTAAACCTCTGCCTAGGCCTTTAGACAATAATTCATTTTCGAAGCTGAGTTGCATTTATCTTGCTCAATTATTATTGCATCTGAAATAACTCTGGAATGTTAATCATAGCAAATGATTCACCTACTATATTAAATTGGGCCCATCTTTTGTTCTGCTCCTGTGACCTCTTTGCACATCTTACTTCCAATGAATGTACTGAGCACTCATCAATTAAATCTATGAGTAATACCATCACAAATGCCTTCCTTTTATTCATTTGAACTTATATTACTCAGTTGAGAATATCCCCTTGGAGGAGTGACTGGTTTATTGATTAAAAAGTAGTTTTTCTGTATCAAAATGAAGTGCATTCAAGAAAAGAGTTTTGATACTGTCTTCGTAAATGTCTGTCTGGAAAACAACAGGTCCATATTCTTTTTTTTTTTTGATCATTTATAGACTTTTTATCTTATAGTAAATCCTTTTTAATGCAATTGATAATATAGCCAGCTTTGTGAATGACCTTGCACCTTTGTGAGACTTGATTTGACTTTCTTTGACTTGAGATGCAATTTATTTATTACTTATTGTTTATCCGGTTTAGTTCTCAGCAGACATTAGTGTCGTATTGTTTACCATGTGTGTTTGCTTAACCGTAATCTGTCATGAAGTTATAAGATGAGAGGCATTCTGTATAAACTTGTCCATCTAAATATGCTTTTACCGAAATGTTTCTTATAGTTTATCAGTTTATTTGCAATAAATTCGTCGTACTAGGCACACACATTCGCATATCTAGGAATGGTAATTCTAACTTAAATACTAACTAATATACTTTCAGTTTTGTTCTTTTCTAGTCCATTCATTCATGTCCACTGTTCATTCCTTAAAAAACATTTTACAGATCATTAATATCCTACTTAGGTAGGTATATAAAAATCAATTAGATTTTAATGATTGTTTCCAGTTTTACGCACTGCACTAGTTTGGGAGTCAACGGAGCCCTCGTCTTGCGATCTCGCCGCATTGTTCTGTTGTTATCTATCGATTATAGCTCCCTTACAATAATGCCCGTGAATAAAAACGCATGAATGAAATCTGTCCCACAACAACTCTAAGTACCTACCTGATAAAAAAAGAAAATAAACAAAATATTGATATGTAATGATAACTCGGCAGCATTATGAATTGGATCAAGGTCCAAAAATATACCTATACAAAAACAAATGGTTACGTTACTACGATTTATATTAAAATATTTATAACTTATAAACATCCACTTCTATCATGAGTGCATCATAGAATTTCTCTTTTTTTTAAATTTCTCTAAAATTATCCTCTCGCAAAAAAATATGTAATATAATTTATACTTATTCGTTAGAGAAATCATCATCATTTTACTGGCCATACATAACATCCGCAACAGAAATATGAAAGTGATCAATATTTTATATGATGTTACACCAAGGTTATTTTCAATGCTGAGCTTAATCTCAATATAGTCAGCTAATTGGCTAACCGACTTAGGTACCTACACATGATATTAATCGTCTACAATTGACCCTGCAAGGAATTTAAGTGGAACGACATACTTCCCATTCCTACTGTTTTGCTAATCAAACTGACTGTTTCATCGCAAGCGCACTTTCGAGGCCTTAAATCGATACCTAGATGAATTTCTGTTTTCTAATTCACTACTCTAAAATTTTCCGAACATGCAGCCTTCCAAAAAACCGGAGTTGCCCAGAGCTAGACGACCCTGCTCGTCAGCATCCTAGCCATTTCGAAAGTTTTGGGGTGCCTCGCAGCGTATCAAGGTGTAGATGAACATTTGAACACATATATCAGTAGATAGATATTTTTCACAGAGAAACAGCTATCACCATTCACACCTTAATATATTTAATGAAATACCATTTTGCAAATCACTCTCTAGACACGCAATAGTCTAGATTAATGTACTCGCAACTTCCAATACAATTTACAACATCGAGCCTTATCAGTGTTGCTAGTCACGGCCATCGCCCATCATGCAACATTTCACATTGATAATCTGTTTCCTAACGATCCCGTTCTATTTGCAGCAGCAAAACCTACAAATGTACGGAGGACACCACATCGCGGGATTCAGACTCACTGATCCACGAGTATGTGGAAGCGACACAGTCCATGTACTGCTGGAACCATCCCAAGGTCAGGGAGAACTGGAAGACGGTGTGTGCGGCGGTCGTGCTACTGCTGGTCGGAGTGGGGCTCCTCGGTATGGGGGCCTTCGCCGTCGCGGAGCCCGAGAACGGCCTCCAAGGTGCAGTATTCTTCGTCGCCGGCATGATCTGCTTCGTCCCTGGCGCCTACCACGTGGTCTACATCTGGCTCGCCGCGCGGGGTCAGCGAGGCTACGACTTCTACCATCTCCCGTTATTTACCTGATTTATTTTACTTTTTAAGTTTGTGTAAGCTTGTAAAATGAGTGTAAATTATATGAGGAGTCCGAATATCATGTCTGGAGATGTTTGTTTCGCGGTTTGTTTTGTTTTGCTCTCTAATGAAGTTAAATCGATCAGATGTATGTAGATAATGAACAAAAAAATGAATAATAAGGGTAAGTTTTGTAACATTGCTACTCTTGTTAAAATTTTAAAAAAAATAAGAAAAATATATCTATTTCGAAAGATGCTTCTCCTGTATACCTACGTTATGAATATAATGTTGGATGATATTGAGGAACTATTTATTAAAAACTACGTAAAATTGTGTTAGAATGATACGTAGATGGTCCTCCTAAATAAATGAAAGATAATAATATCCAATAATAAAAAATACTGCATTTCATCTGTATCCATGAAAGTAGACACAAACTAGCATGGATACAGAGGTCCTACGATATTTCAGAATTACCTATGTAAATATTAACCACGTTAAATATTTTAAATGTTACAATTTGACAGATTGTATTGAACAGTTGAAAGAATGAAATAAATGTATTTTCAGCAAACTAAACAAATAATAATTAAATGTTTGATAACTAAATATCTAGTGATATATTAATTTTAAACATAATAATAATAGACTATTGAAGTGCCTAGTTGCATAGATACGTAGAGATTTGGAGAACAGTAGCGACTTTGTAAGTTTTTAATCCGAAAACTTACTCTAACTTACTAACTACTTTTATTGTGAATGTTGGCGGGAAATTCTAAGATTTAATCAATAAAATGATGTGTTGGTGGTTATTGTAAAGTTAAAATAATGAACTTGGAACTTACTTATGACGTATAGCTTCCAGTCTGTTGCAGCTGTTAACAGTTTGCATTTACAGCTCCAATCTCAATAAATTAAAATAAGATTTGAGCTACCGTCGGCGTCGTGTTTTGAATTTCCGCCAAGATATTATTGCGATTTCATTTAGAGACTTATTACTGAACGAAGACTTAGGCCCGCTTGCATCACAAATCATTAAAATGCGTTTAGCGCTAAACGTATTTAGTGATTCTGATTTTGTATTTGAATGTAAAAAATTCACTAGAGTTGAAAATATTATCCATTTAGAATCCTTGTCGAATTAATGATTTTTTTCTAAGATGCCAATTAAGAAAGATATAGGTACACAACGTAATTTATTGATGTATTTTATTCTATAAGTAGTATTTGTTTTTGTAGAGTTTTGAGCAACGTTTACTTTCCAAAACAGGATTTGTATTTTAAACTTTTTAATCGAGTTCACTTCTTTGAGAGAAAGTATTTTGTCTTTTCATTCAGACTGAGGACATATTGAATTGAAATAGATTGGTTATTTAATATTTATTATACGATCACGAACGCATGAGATGATTTAAGACAGAAGCGCGTTCAATACAATATTAATGGGAGATATCCTTTTCTAATCAATGTTATTGAAATCCCAAGTTTTTTTTTTTTTTTCTTGTACCTTTATTTTATTATAATGCGTTCATAAAACACGTTTCGCGATGGTTATAATATTATACACCTAGTCTACTAATCGCTGTGTCTTGGTTCAGTTTATAATGTTCTTCTTTATATTTTATGTATCTACCTATTTATAAATACAGAGATACGTATAAAAATGATATGTAACCATCACTTAGCGTTTTTATTGAATATAATACTAGCTTCCGCCCGCGGCTTCGTCCGCGTGGTATGTCGATAAAAATAGCATATGTCCTTCCCCAGGGTTCAAAGTATCCCCATACCAAATTTCAGAAAAATCTGTCCACCCGTTTCGGAGGTTAGCCGGAACAGACAGACAGACAACTTTTTTTTTAAATAGTTTTTATTTTGTTTAAAGTGCCGCACGATACTTTCATATGCATTTAGTAAAAAGTTGTTATTTTGGCATTACAAACAAACACTTCAATTTTATTTATTTGTATTGTATGTCTAGGTCGTAGAATAGTGAAACCGATACCTAAAGAAATATTATTTCTTTAACGGTTTCACTATTTCGAAAGCATTTCATTAGCCGTCCATATGCATAATACTTAATATGTTTTTTGCTAAACGTCCCGCTTCGCCTTAGTCAATAAATTCATAGGCGAATATTAGAGATGGAGCAGTAAAAGCAGCTTTGCAGCTACAGGGAAACCGTCCACAACTTTTAAAGAAAACTTGAGCTGCATTCATAGATTTTGACAATAGTACAGTGGCAAAAGAGAGGATGAGTGCTTAAGACCGCACGATATAAGTGAAAACTTACGACTGGAGCCGAGTATACCCGATTCAGTGTCACTGACGGACTGGAGCCGAGTATACCAGAATCAGCGTCACCAACCCGAGCGTGACGGTTCAGTTTCGTCCACTGTTCAGAAAGCGCGCGAAGTGCGCCTAAAGAAGTTTTCACTTAAAAAATCAGATTTACTTTGTCATTTTTATTGCACATGGATCTATAGAGAATCCATTGACGTACTGAGGTAACTATTCTTTCTCAGATTTCCATGCTGCAACGCTAAGAAACTTTGACCTACTATTGTAAATAATTTTAAATGGATCATATTTTCATTTTTAAATGCATTGATAATAAGATAAAGTTAACCCATTGAAATTAAGTCGCTCCTATATTCAATGAGTTTACTTGTTCACTAGATTAAAGTTATTTATATTTATGTCCCTTTACTTGTGATTTTGCAATTTTTTGTACCTATGCCTTATGAATGAATGACTGTGAACTTGCGCGTTACTTTAATTTAGCTCTATAAGCTATCTATAGCTAGCCTACATTTCAGAAAAAATATAAAATTTCGAGTTTTGTTCCCCGCATCCGGTTTTCCAAAGATTTAATCAAAATTAATTGATATCAACTCGAAATAATTTGTAACTTATAATAATTTTATTACAACGAAACTCGAAATTTGCAATTTATTATTTTAGCATGAATTATGCTCATTTTAATATTTATTTAAGATGCTGTTCGTATGCTATGTGATATAGTGACTGATTTTGTACGACATATCAGTATGTTTATTTTTGACTGAGGATGCGTTGAGGAAACCATAGACAAACTTTCGGTT
Source organism: Griposia aprilina (assembly GCA_916610205.1). NCBI lineage: Eukaryota > Metazoa > Arthropoda > Insecta > Lepidoptera > Noctuidae > Griposia > Griposia aprilina. Next base: position 1,932,455 of record OU744300.1, on the reverse strand, counting down.
TTGATGTAATATTAATTACGAAACAACATGGCCGTAGTAGGTACACACGGCGATATATCCAGCTATACCTACATTTCCAGTAATAACTGACCTCGCATTGTATAGGCTTTTCGTACAATGAGAAGTCAGCTTATATTGGAAATGTATAGCCTAAAAAGTAGTCGTACGTACAGTTAACCGCACATCTATTCTATTTTTCTCTATGGAAATGGTGCCGATGTCGACAATTCTGCCAATGTCAGATGCACTACGAAGATCGCCCTCAATGCTAGAAAATAAAGAAAGAAAGAAAAATAGGTACACACCAGGTAGGTAGGCACTATCAATGTCAAATTGCTACCACTGATGGGGGGTTGACTGTACCATAGGTGCAACTAGAAACTATGATTTTATTAAAATGTCAACGTGATTGGAATTAGTATTTAGCTCATTTATTTTTATGAATGACGTACGAATTTCAACTGCTGACGTAGGAAATTCGTCATTTTCACATATTACAGAAAATGAAATAGGTAGGTACCTACATCTATTTACTATAACTTTTAAAATGTATTGACAAAAGAGGTCTGATGAATGAATCACACTTTTTTTTAAACCGATTTGCATAACTTAGTGCGGTGAGTAATTCTGACGTCGAGTCTATAAATAGCGATCGTCTCTGCAGGGTGTCCTCACGCATTCTCAAGCTGTATTGGGGCTTATAGTGTGTATATTTGCGCTAATATAGGTACTGTTCCTTGGGTTGTGTTCAATGCTGGTTTTCATTTACTATCCTATTTCTGTACCTATGGAAGTTGTAAATAGTTCTTAATAAATTAGTCATCTTTCTTCAAAGTTGTTGTTTTATTATTTAATTGCTAATCTATTTGGTTTATCCTTAAACAGGAAAATAGTTCTACTACTGACTGATAGACAGCGCGCAGCCAATATCTATAATGACAGTTTGACACTCAACCTTATCGCACAGCCTATCATGGCATGACATGATCCATGGTATAATGACATGATCTATGTAATCGCACTACAAGAAGCCCTAAAAACATGTTGGCGCATTGTATTTTATTCGGACAAAAGTAAATACCTTTTTTTGTAAATTAATTAGGTTTCCGTACCCAAAGGGTAAAACGGTACCCTATTACTAAGACTCCGCTCTCCGTCTGTCCGTCTGTCACCAGGCTGTATCTCATGAACCGTAATAGTTAGACCTTTGAAATTTTCACAGATGATGTATTTCTGTTGCCGCTATAACAACAAATACAAAAAAAAAACAATAAAATAAATATTAAAAAGGCCTCCCATACAAAAAACGTGTTTTTTTGCCGTTTTATAGATAATGGTACGGAACCCTTCGTGCGTTTCCGACTCGTACATGGCCGGTTTTTCTTATATTTTTCACTGCTTTTCATAAACGTTAAGTAAATGATAATTTATTTTATTCTAAATTTTGTTTAATTTTATCGAATCGCATGTATGTTATGTAAATAATCCTCTGATCACGTTAAATTCTCAATACGAGAAAATAAAACTATACTCGTATTGCTATGAAAAAATGGTAGACGTCATAATTGGTTTCCTTGATTTTCTCGTTAATTACTCGTCGCATTATATTTTTATGAGGATCGTTGAAGGTACATTCCTCTGGTAAATATTAGGTAACCATGAGATATCTATTACATTAATTATCAGTATTCACCCATCATTCTCACTGTCAGGAGTTCACGGCTGATTATTAGAACACTTTATATAAAATTGTTCTTGTTTCATGGAGGTACATTGGATTTCATAGGTACATTCAGGTACATTGCTGGTACATTCCTTTCATCAAGCAACAAAATTCGATCTAAAGAAAAGCTGCCACATTCCTCTAGATTATGGGTTCCCAAAGGGGGCGGTACCGCCCCCTAGTGGGCGCTGCAGCTTTTCGTGGGGACGGTGGGTAGAGAGAGAGAATTAATTTTTAATTTGTGATTATCAATAGATAATAGACAGACATGTAAAATTGGTATAATTAACTATTATGTAAAAGGGGTGTTGGATTTTTTTTTCTTGTAATGGGTGCGGTAGTCCATAAAAGTTTGGGTGCTCTAGAACTAGATCGTAATTTGCTGTTTCGTGTCTCAATATGAAAGTTTTAAAAGGTATTAGAAAATTCTAGACACACTTACCGAGGGTCCTTATTGGGCCGTTATTCATAATTCCTTCTCAGTCGCGAGACAATATTTTTTTAAAGGAGTGGCGGTATTGTACCGGTTTACGCCCTCTTAAGTGGTTGAAGAGCTGCATTACGAAAGGATTTTAGTCTAAACGGAACTCAACCTTTAAACTGATGGGGAAGATAAGTCTTGAAGTTCATGTGAATGAAAGTGGAGGCAACCGCTAAAGTATTTTTTTGTTGTTGATGCAACGACATCTATGAACGAACGCATCAACTAAAGAAATTGTGGCGCCAAAACTATTCGGGTCGCAATGTAAAACCGCAGTATAAAAAGATAGAAGATATATGATTTATAGACTGTGGTAAAACTATGAACAGATATCACGACACGCCTGTAAACTCAGTGGGGTGAGTAGAGGTGTATCACAATTTTATACAGTACAATAAAATTTAAAATATTTAAGTTCAATAGGTTGAGTGCCTTTCAGTGTCAGTTTCTGTAGTGGTAATATTACGATATTATATTTTTTTGTTATAGCTGTGATGTTTTCTTTAGTATGGACAGTGCAGTGTTGTTCACTGTTCAGTTTTTTTATGTGAAGACTTGTAATTGGCTGACAGTTATACTTACCTACAATTTTTTATTGTGTTGCTTCGCTGTTAGTCTTCCAAAGAACTTAAATAGGTAAATAAATACTGCTATGGACTATAATTTTCTTTGACTTTTTCAGATAACAAAAGGAACCTTTTTGAGTTTTATAGTAGTTATGGACTAGTTTTATTAGGTTGGTGAAGAATCAAAGCTGGGTTAGGTATATTAATACTCTGCATACTAAATAAAACCAGCAGCCGTCAATGAAATGGCATCCATCACCACAACAGGACTGAGCTAAAAAAAAAATGATTGTGTTTAATGTTCAAATAATCTTCAAGACTTATTTTCATCCTGGGACAAAATAGCAATAGAAAAATAGTGCAGCAAAAGTGGATTTTCAAGCCGAAAACAACGTTATGAATTTAAAACTTGATGACTAGATTGTAATTAATTATTGGTATCATTTAAATTCTGCAATTACTGCATCTAGAGTAAAAGTGGATATCAACTTTGCCTTGAGTAAGACAACTGCGTCCCGTCTAGTCAGTACCTTACGTTTGTTGTGAAAGAACTGTATCCCCTCGGCCCTCCTGACTGAATCTATGACATTAGACTGAATAAAAAAATATGGATAGACTATGGTCACATTCAACTGACAATCTGACATTAAGTACTGAATTATTTTTCAATCACCTAGGAGTCCTAGGCCTCTGGGGACCTATGGTGAGGTGAAATGGGACTACAGTTCAATAAGTAAATTTGGTACAAATAAAATACAAGTTAAATTATCTTATTGCTATATTAAATGTTTTCTAGTTATTCTTTTCAGCTTGAAATGCTGTAAGAATCTCAGTTCACCATTCCAATTCTTCAACACTTCCATTTGTTGTCGATCTAGGAGGTCAGGCATCTCTAAGCCACACGTTTCAAACTCTTCATGCTCTTGTTTCTTGGTCATATTTATCATGTCTTCCCTACTAGCATGTTGGCGGTTTCTCCTTTGGCCCATTGAGTTCTTCAAAGCAATCTGTTCCAACTCTTCGTCAAAACGCGCCAAATACTCCTCTATCAACTCCAAAGTTTGTTCTTTATTTAAAACTACACATCCTTCCGGTACCCTTTCTTTGAACCATAGAATCTTTTCTCCAATAAGGTTTTGCTTTATGTGTGTACCTACTTTATTCTGATCCTTCTTATCGTGCTTCTTTATTTTACTTATGAGTTTAATTGTTTTCCTACTGTTTGGATGCTTCAGTTTTTCAATATCCTTTTTTATTTTTGGCATTTTGAGCCCTAACTTATAATCGACTCACGTGCTTTCGTTTGGTAAATGTCAACTGTGTTACTTCCTGACGTTACTGACTTACTGTCAAGCTCAAGATTAGTCAAGCAAGATTGTCAAATAGGTACTCATGGCAATCATTCAATCTGGTGCGTTTACAGAGATACCGTTGAGAGTATAGAGACATTTATCTTACTGACTTTTTCATGTCTCCAGTGATCTTAGTTATAATTATCATTCCACATCTTTGTTACCGTTTATATCAAGGCAAGTAACTAACTGCTCCATATACGTACCAGCAACATTAGAATAACCTAGTTAATATCTTTTTTGCCAAACTGTACATACATAATGTTTCAGCCTAAAAGGCTTGAGATAAAAACTGTGTTTTTGGCTGTAACGAACTTCGCAAAACAAACAGTACGACTGCCTGTCAAAAATAAGTAATGTTATGTCAGTGTTGTCAAAACAAATAACCTAGTTTTTGTTGTTGGTTCATAATAATCTTAATTGGTTGTATTATTAGTTATTTCTTGTAAAATAAATTATGTTTAAACGTCCAAAACCCGGTGAAGATGAAGACGATATCCTTCGCATGCAAGAAGTGTTCTTAAAAGAAAAACAAAATCAGAATTTACAGCCAGCTGCTGCAGTGACTAATTTACGCCCGCAAGATCCTACAACCGCAAGACCGAGCAATGCCGAAACAGGTAGAAAGCCTTCAAAATATGCTCAGGTTAAAGGACTCAAAGGTCAGGCGGAGAAAAAGGCGCGATTTGAAGACCCTTCTGTTGTAGGAGACATCGTGGAAAAGAACGTAGAAGAGCCAGAGATAACAGAGCCGGATATTGATGATGATAAAGTTTACTATCCTAATGTTATTCCTTCATTATTAGGCAATATTGTAGAAAAAAATGTTTCAGATTTTGTTGAATGGAATGCTAAAGAAATGCCTGCTCATGGATTTCCTGTTGCTACTAAGAGATCAACTAAATTTAGTAAGAGAAATGCTATAGAAAATATAAGTAAAAATGACACTGTAAATATGGATATTGATGAACCATCAACTAGTAGAGACAATAAGAAATCATCAAACATCAATTTGCCAGAAAAAAGTTTCATAGTATCTTCAAAAGATGCTGATGTCATTCACAGTGAAAATATGAAGCTTCTAAGTGGAATGTCAGAACAGGATATTCTAGAAGAACGGAAAAAACTGCTTTCAGGCATAGATCCTAAACTGGTGGAGTTTTTGAAAACTAAAAGACAACAAGTTACTACGTCTGAAAGTAACAATTTAGAACAAGCGCTTGCAAGTAAATTTGCAGACAGTTCAATGGTTGAAGAAAACATGGACACTACTATTGAAATACCTGAAAACAATAACCTATGGGAAAATGATGTCCTAACACATCCTGAAGTGAATAAATGGCTTAATTTCGATTCTTTAGAGAAAGATAAACTAGAATGGATGAAAGGCATAGAGGAGAGCAAGAAAATCAAAGACGATGAGCCATATGAAGCAAGATTTGATTTTAACGGATATCTCTTACCATATACAATGGAGTACAACGAGAAAACAAAGACATTGTTCCATCATGGTGATGAACCCCATAGACCAGGGTATTCTATCACAGAACTAGTGGAACTGACTCGATCAATTATCACTCAACAAAGAGTTGTGGCTCTCAACACAATAGCTGGTATACTAGAGTACTACAGTGCAGGCACATACAAAAATGTCATTGAAATACCTGTAAGCAAATTATTTTTTATTGTCAGGATAGCTATGGATGACAACAAAGCTATCATCCTTGAACCTGCCCTAAGAGCCATGAGGAATTTGCTTTACAACAGAATTGATGAAGCCAGTTTAGATGCTTTGATTGGCTTTGAAGAGGGCACACTTCAGCCTTGCTTGGAAAATGACAAATCAGAAATTGAGGAATTACAGTCAAACGAATCAGAGTTCACCGACTACCACTTAGCAGAAATTGATATAATGACAGCACTGCAACGCACAGAAATTCTTCAGAGACTGTACTATATCTTGGAAGCAATAAAACCCAACTTTAACTGTGTACAATACTCATTGCAGATACTGTCCAGATTAGCAAGAGATTCAGTTGAAACAGCACAAAAGATTGTTGAAATGGAACACTTGATGAAAACAATTATAAGAAACTTTGTTCCAGTTACTAGCACGAATTTTGTATTTGATCCCAGCATTGTGTATAACGGAAAACCAATATTGGCTGCACTGAAGTTTATTAGAATCATGTCTCTGCAGTCTATTGATGTCACCAGAATTTTACTGAGCAAATATGATATTCTGAAACCTATTTCAGAGTACATCAGTTCTGGGGTTGACAGGACATATGGCCTGAAAATACAGATTGAAGCTTTTTGTACTCTGTCAAATTTACTATGTTTTGGCCAAGGAACTGAGGTAGCTATATCTCTGTTTCCTGTTATTGTAACTGCATTGCATAAGCATGTAAAAGGGACTGATATATTTGTGGAGTGTTCAATTCTATCAGCAACACATGCTGCAGTAGTCCTACAGCTGGTAAATAGACTTTTAAGGTGTATCTTGGGTGGCATGGACAGTTACAAAACCCAAATCTATCCCCTTTTAAAGGAAGGTGTGCAAAAATGGATGGGGCAGTTGTCAAATGCTAGCGGTTACACTTGCGGGCATTTGCGCCTTCTTTGTTCAGCTATAGACTGCTGCAAGACCGTCACCTTGATAGAAAATCTTCCAATGAAGTTCCTTAATGATTCTCTGAGGACTCTGTCTCAATCTCAAGGATTTGAAATGATTGTTAAAAATCTTATACCCAGTTCAAATTTATTATCTGGATTAGAAAATAAAGACCTACATTTGACCAAGAATTTGATGTCTCTGGGAGGATCTGTTATAGAGTCACAACAGAAAGTTTTACCAATTTTGAACATTGCGTCACCTGTGCCGTTTTTGGCTTCATTATTTAATTTACTGACCTATGTGAATGATAAAGACATCTCTGAAACATTTTTAAGACACCTATCGATGTATTTGAGCAAGATAAGCAATAAAGTGCCAAGTTTGTGTGATAACTGGTTTACAAGAATGGAAACGAATTTCGTTTTCAGTTTGATAAAACTGTCTACACAATATGAAATCTCAGAAGGCAGCAAAGACTTGCTTTACACTGTGGCAAACAAGTTATGTTACATTTTGAGAAATGATAAAAAATATGAATTAGATTTCCTGTTTGGGTATGTAGTGTTCAACAAGCATTGGTTCACAGCTGAAAGATTGTTACATCTTGTGAACTTAACAGATGCTGACGGCTTTTCTAAAGCTTTGACGTCGATTGAGGAGATAAAACTATGCTATAGCAAAGTAGTGAACATCAATTACAGAGACACAGGTCCTAATATAAGGTTCAAGAGTTGGCAAGAGCCGATATTGCCGCGAGATTGGATTTATTTGCCAATCCTAACACTATATAGCAGGAGTCAAGAGGTGAGTAATAGTCCAAGAATCGAAGGAGAGCATGCAAAGAAGGTTGCAGAGAGAATTGCAGCTGAGAAAGAATTTATCATAAGATGTAGCTTGGAGTGGATATTATTCAATGAACTATGCTTCCCTGATCTTTTGAACGACATTGATGTAACAGACAGACTTTGCCGGATTATGTGCGTATTCCTTTGCGACAGCTCCTTATTTTTGGATCCCAATATAAAACTATTACTGAGGAAGTGCACAGAGATTTTGTTCAAAAAGAAATCGAAATTGAATTTTGACAAACAATTAGTTGGATTACATAATTTCCAAGATTTCTTTACGCAGTGCTTAGAACAGTTTCAATCTGTGAGTTATGGTGACCCTACTTTCGCTTCTTGCGTTTTAGTACCGTTAGCGCAGAAGCACAGCGTAAAATGGCGTAAACTTTTGTGGTCAGAGTATGCAGGATGTCTAAGAGCTCTTGATTGCCCCGAGGAATATCTTTGTTATGATATAAAAGAATATTTATACCCTGAAGAAACAGACGAGTCGCTCGTACAATCCTATTTTCAAGCGTTGTCTAATAATTTGCTGCGACCGCGCACGATAGCGCACACGATAGCAACTCATCACGCGAAAAACTACATAAAAAGTTCTGTATCCAAGGAATAAAGATTTTTAAATTACTGAATACTTTTATTGCATTCGACATGTAGGTATTCTTAGGTGGTCAAACTTATAATTAGATCATATAGACCTTGTCGGGCACAGCAAAATAAGTGAGTTAGGAGATAAGAGGAAGCATTTGTTAACTTTATAACATTACTTAACAAACTACTATACCTACTATAACAATGATGTAGTTTTTTTTGGAGATAATCTAATAGCTTATTATAAAATTACAGGTGTCTGTTGAGAGATGTAATAATAATAATAAATAAATAAGTCTCGAGTACTTAAATTATGACTTTAGAAGTCTATCACATAATATGTGATAGACTTCTAATCATAATATAAGTAATTTTACATAAATTAATTGAGTGAGTGTTTATATATTATATAAACAATCACTCAATTAATTAATGTTTCTATTTCATTAGTACATCAATCGGAACTCCGAGCATCAACAACCGCAATCCACAAAACACTGTTTACATTAGCATTTCGGTGACGCGAACCCATAAGATTTCCGCTTACAAAATATTGTTCAACGCGCCAAAAGAAGTGTTTACTTCAAAAAGCCTGTTAGAAAATATAGAATCTAGAATGCAAGAGCGAGCGAAGCAATCTCGGGAATTTGGGCACCCGCTCGTACGTAAGGTTCGAAAGGCTAAATTTTAGGCCAGATTCCAAAACCTAAACTGCTGTAAAACGAGTGCGTTTCGTCATAACAAAGTAAAGTACTCTTTCTGTATAATGGTCAATAGAAAACTGGACCTATTCAAGGTAGGGTGCTAAAATATCCAGGCTCACTTCGCTCACCAGGGAGAATGGAACCGGCGGAAATGTCGTGCGGTGTCCCACAGGGATCGGTCCTGGGGCCGCATCTGTGGGACATCGGGTACGACTGGGTGCTGCGCGCCGACCTCCCTAGCGGCGTCAGCGTCGTTTGTTACGCTGACGACACGTTGGTCTTGGCGCAGGGGAGGTCGCACCAGGCGGCGGCCGAATTAATGACACGCGGGGTTGCGAAAGTCATTGAGAGGATCCGGCAATTGGGACTCGAGGGGGCCCTGCACAAGTCCGAGGCCATGTGTTTTCATGGTCCTCGGAACGCGCCACTCTCGGGTTCCCAAATAATGGCGGGAGGGGTTCACATCGGCGTCGAGTCGACGATGAAGTACCTGGGACTCGTCCTCGACAGCCGGTGGAACTTCGTCGAGCATTTCCGACGTTTGGCTCCCAGTCTGGACAGGGCTGGGGCTGCCTTGAAGCGGCTCCTGCCCAATCTAGGGGGTCCAAACGCCTCCTGCCGGAGGCTCTACGCGGGGGTCGTGCGGTCCATGGCCCTTTACGGGGCACCGGTGTGGGCGCGTTCATTGAGGCTCCGACCAGCACGCCGGTTTAACGCGTCCCAAAGGGTCATGGCCATCCGGCTGGTCCGGGGATGCCGCACGGTGTCCTGCGAGGTGGCGAGCCTCCTTGCCGGATTGCCGCCATGGGATCTGGAGGCAAAAGTCCTCGCGCACATTTGGGAGTGGCGCGAGGAGGTGAAATGCCGGGGCGTTACTCCGCTGCCGCGAGAAATCGCGGCACAGCGGACAGAGCTCCGGCGGGATCTCATGGCGGCATGGAGAGTGCGGCTGTCGCAACCCAGCGCTGGGCACGCCACAATTGCGGCGGTAAGTCCCCTCTTTGAGGAGTGGCTTGAGAGGCGCCACGGCGTCCTCACCTTCCGCCTGACGCAGGTCCTCACCGGACATGGCTGTTTCGGGAGGTTCCTTTTTCGGATAAGGCGGGAGGAAACGCCCGGGTGTTGTCATTGTGTGGATCGACCTGAAGGCACGGTGGAGCATACGGTGGAGGTCTGCCCGGCTTGGGCGGAGCAACGCCGTGTCCTCGTGGCGGCGATCGGCGGCGGCGATCTCTCGCGTCCGACCCTGGTTCAGGCCATGGTACGGAGCGAGAGGGAATGAGAAGCAGTCACCTCCTTCTGCGAAGCAGTAATGCTCGCGAAGGAGGAGGTGGAGCGCGCGAGGGAGAGGCAATCATTGCGCCCTCACACCCCTAGTCACCGCAGGAGGAGACACCCTGGGCGTCGGGAGTCGACAGTCGACTCCCGGCCACCGTAGGCCCGGGCCTCCGGACGGCGAGCAATGGGCAACTCGCCGTCCGGTAAGGATGGCGCGTGGTGTTCCACGCGCACCGCAAAGAGATGTCAGCATACTTGACGGGGTCCGATAGAGCCTATGCCTGCCGGAGTCGCGGATTGTACGAAAGAGTTACCGTGGCCCTGGCGCACAGGCAACTGAAGGAACACGGGTGGGTTTTAGTCAGTAAGAGTCTGACACGCCCTTCCGCTCCGCCCAGAGCGGGAGAGGTCATTTGATGATTTCCCACCCAAAAAAAAAAACGGCTTACTTAATGTTTGATTGATTGGCTTAATGGTTGTTAGCAGAGTGGACTGCCCCATCCAAAGGCACTGGGTAGAATTAGGTATAGGTTTATGTTAAATAGAATTAAGTACTAACAACAATAACATAGCATGTAAGCACAGTTTGTTTTAACCACTAACTACTTATGGACTGCTTAGGTCTGAAATAAAGTTTTTTTATTTTTATTTTTTTACTTCGCTCACTCTTGGATTCTACATTCTCTTGACTCTTGAGCTTTTCTTCATAAGTCGACAAACCAACTAATTCCTAGTTCTTTTGGAATGATCAACAGAAAATGTAACCTATCCGAGAGTGTGCAAAATTTTCGAAGTCGCTTCGCTCGCTCTTGCATTCCATATTCTCATAGCTGCTTGGGCTTTCCTGCATGAGTCGATAATGTAACTCCTATTTCTGTTTGAAAACATATAACAAAACCTAACCTAAACGAGGTGGGTTGTTAAAATTTTCGAGATCGCTTCGCTCGCTCTGGTTACCCTACATAATCTATTGTTCTAATACCTACTATTTATCAAAAAGTACTACGACCAATTTGCCAGCATTATTCAATATACCCCTCCCCCTACCCCATGTAAAGGCTGCGTCTCTGAATAGAATAAGTATTGTGGAGCTGGAGCTGGTACACGATATATTTATATATTTTGCGGAGTGAATCTTCTGTATGTGTACTAATAAGTATGCTTTGACCAGTATACTCTAAATTATTTCGAGTAGGTAGGTACCGTCAAACAAGGTGAATAGTCCGAATGCAGGGGTGAATCGAGACAAATCTTTAAAAGGGATTTTAACATTGAAAAAATATAGTTGGTTGCCAAAAAAGACTAGGTAGGTACCTATAATGTGTTTACCAACAAACTATATTATTTCAATGTTAAAATTCCTTTTAAAGTTTCGTCCCGATTCACTCCTGCATCCCTATTCACCCCGTTTGACGGTACCTAATACCTATTCGAAATAATTTAAGAGTATAATGGTCAAAGAATACTTATTAGTACAAATACAGAATATTCACTCCGCAAAATCAATAAATAACGACTCTTGCTACGACACAATAGAGTGTAATTCAGAACGCCTAGAAGTTGCCTCTCTTTCTATCGCGTAACTCTTATCTCTTCTGACTACGTTAGAGTTGGCTTATTCTAAAGAATAGGTAATTCATCTAAATGTTTAATACCTGCTAGGTGCCTATTATTCTACTTTTGTCAATAAATTACGTTTTTAGGCTAGGTACTTACCGACGTAATAGTGTGAAGATCAGAAAACTATTTTATTTTACGTACGTATGTATGTAGGTACACCTCTAGCGGCGTCAGCGTAACAAAAACGCTGACACCGCTAGGGAGGTCGGCGCGCAGCACCCAGCCGAACCCGATGTCCCACAGATACGGCCCAAGAACCGATCCCTGTGGGACATCGCACGACATCTCTCACCGGTTCCATTCTCCCTGGTGACAGGGGTAGATGACGGCCCTGTCTGTCAGATAGGCCTCGACTATACGACAGAGGTAGGTCGGCATCCGGTGATACCGGAGTGCCTCTCTGATGCAACTCCAGTGCGGGGTATTGAAGGCATTGGCGATGTCTAGAGACACTGCCGAGACGACCCCACCCCGGGCCACAGCATCCCCCGTCGTGAGGGCTCGCACGCGCATGATGGCGTCCACCATAGAGCGCCCCCTGCGGAAACCAAACTCGCTCTCCGCCAAATCCGGCCCCACCCGTACCAGCCGCCCGACGAGGCGGTCTGCAATGACTCTTTCCAAGAGCTTGCCCACCTCGTCGAGCAGCACGAACTTCAATAGGGCTGTCTCTCGGTTATTGAAAATAATAAAAAATGGGGAACTGCAAGTCGGGTTTCGGCAATGAGTACGGATGGACGGACGGGCGGATGGATAGTCAGACGGACAGACGGGCGGACGAACGGACGGACAGGCACTGTGACTGAAGCGATCCCATAAGTTTTCCGTTATCCAATTTTGGTACGGAACATTAAAAATAGTGTAGCTTTGAAAGACGAAATGGTTTATGTTAACAATTTGTTTAAAATTAATTTGGTACAAAAAACTAAAGTAAGTTAAGTAGGTACCTACATTTAATTCCTAACCAAACATTTAAGATCAAAGTGGCAACTTCAACAGAACGCCTATTTCACTGCTGATCGCTGATTATAAGTTGGGCGATTACATCGCTGACAAAGATGCTTGGCTCAACGCCGGTCCTGCTCCACAGGGCGCATAAATTAATTGATTAGCATTCGAAAATATTGTTGGAGCTGCTGAAGATTGTAAAAACTATCTTTGCATTGTATAAATTCACACACACGTAACATCACGCCTGTATTCCCCGAAGGGTTGGGCAGAGGTGTACCTATAGCACACCCACATTTCGCCAGTTATGTTTAAGTCCCATGTAATAGGGGGCGAGCCTGTTGCCATCAACCGGGCACAAATCCAGAGTCCGGGCTGCTACCGAGAAATTCCAGATGGAAAAACCCAATAACACTTTGCCCGACCCGGGAATCGAACCCAGGACCTCATGTTCAGCAGCAGCGCTTGCGACCACTAGACCAACGAGGCAGTCCAGTCTGTATAAATTCAATCTCTTAACAATGTATAATTGCATAGCACATGCGTGAGTACTATGTACCTACTATAAAGCCACCATTTACTAGGTTCGTCTTTCATTGACTTGAACGTGCCCTGGCGGCTGAGAGTATGTCATGCTCACTCAAATGTCTCGCTGGTGGTGGCGTGTGTGTTGGATCATTAAGTTCCCTTCAAAATGGGCGAGCTGAATGGTGCTGATCCATGCGTCATGTTCGTGAACGGGCGCCGTCAGTAGGGACTGATCATTTCTTAGCTGCCACGGCTAATTTAATTTAATATTTCAATTGTTTTTGTCTTTTTATTACGGACGCTTTTAACGTTCTGCATCGTTCTCACATGTATAATTTCAACATCAACGATGTAACCAATATTTTGTAACCATATTTTGATTTAAAAGAGTGTCCATGGAGTTTCTTGCCCGTCCTTCTCCTTAAGTACCTACTACGCTTTGGAATGGGCAACTACCTTCATCTTGCTGACTGACCGACCCCTTGACAATTCAAAAGTGCCTGTAATTGGTTTATTTAGAATAAATGCTTTGAGTTTGATCGATGGTAAGGACCTATAAAATTACTATGACTTAAGGACGGAGAGACAGACGGAGATGGCGGAACTATAAGGTTTCCTTCCTTGTTTTACTATTTCACGAACTTAAGTTAAGTATCTAATAGAAAACATCAAACGGAATCTTGCTAAGACGGCCTACAAACACACTTTGGTACCTAGAAACCTAATAAAATTTAAAAAAAAAAAAAACCCCAACGTAAAAAAGAAAAGCGAACATTTAAAAAGTCAAAAATAATGCCTATCGTTGAGCCATCAAATTCGATTGATTAACACCATATATTTTAATTAGGTATAGAAATTGATGGATGGCACGATAAGGTTTGCTCGTTGAAATGGCAATATTATGTCGTGGCCGGGTACCGCCGCTTAAGTAAGTCAGACCCTTCATTTGATTGACTACCTATTAATTTACTAGCATTTCCAACCAACTTGCTTTGATACGATATTTTTTTTGTAGAAAATCTAGTTGGGTGTTAAATTGTTAAGTCTGGGAGCGCTATGAGTAATGAGTATGCAATCTCCTATTTTAACTATTTTTATTGTTGCTTTAAGCTTAGCGATTGGCTTCCTGTTGACTGTAAAAACCTAATGAAAATTAACAGAAACATGTTACGTTCAATCTACAGGCACGGTATAATTCTCAAGGTCTTTCATTCATTTAGTAAAATCACACAGAAAATCTAACATATCCGAGCTCGCTTCGCTCGCTCTTACTTTCATTCGTATAATTACAATGGCAGCTAAACCTAGTATCACAGTCAGGATGCTCCAATTTCCCAGTTTACTTAGCTAGCTCTTGCATTATTTTAGTAAAAAAGACAGATTTCCGAACGTCCGGCATCCGTCTGATTGTCGCATGATACAGGCTGCTTTTCAGCGAGTCTTAGAAAATCGAACGATTGCTACGGTAGCGGCAGGTGGTGGACAACAAGAACAAGTAAATGTTCAGACAGAGGATCGTATTTTAAATGTGATTCACCAAAATCCTCATCTGGGCACACGAAGTGCGGTGAAATTATTGCGGCGCCGCCGCCGCCGCCGCCGCGCGCCGGTGCGAACCGACAGTATCTCACTGGACAGTTCACAAGGTCTTGCGGGACAGAATGCGGCCCTAAAAAATATACAAAGTAAATGCTATGCTGCCTAATGATCACGTTCGACGTCGTGCGTACTGTCGTTAACTGCTAGATCAACAACAACTTGCGCTTGTATTCTGTATTTGTTTACCTCAAAATGTCAAAGTACTCGTAAAATTGACATTTGCCACTATTTGCAAAAATTATAGCATCTTCCGCCGAGAGGGTGATGAATTTTGCACCACCTAGTAGGTAGCCGTGCATTTCTTTACCTTTTGATGTCCTTTGGAAGAGTAAAAACGTGAGGTTTGGATCATTTTTATTATTTAAGCAGCCGAATGCGATGTAATAATGCTTTTGCCTACATTTTAGTTAATATCTTAAGCGATGAATGGACGACGCGACGCGACGCGGCGCGTGAGTGAGTCGAACTACCGTGCGACCCGGCCGGGCCGGCGCGTGGCTGATCCCTGAATTGACCCGACAAGTCGAACCCACCGCGTACTTTTAGCTTCATACTTACTTACATTGCTGAGTACGCCTGGCCTGATATGGTTAAATGCTAAGCTCGAAATAGTGAAATACCGTCAAACGGGGTGAATAGGGATGCAGGGGTGAATCGGGACGAAACTTTAAAAGGTATTTTAACATTGAAATATGTATAGTTTGTTGCCGAAAAGGACTTTAATGTGTTTACTATATTATAATTAACGATTAACTGCCCTTGTTGGCAACAAACTATATTATATCAATGTTAAAATCATTTTTAAAGTTTCGTCTCGCTTCACCCCGTTTGAAGGTAATGAGTGTAATGACTGTTTCAAAAATCAGCTGACTGATAACCACGTTATTTTTGATCGCACCGATTTATTTGGCGGGAATAGTCTGTTTGACATTTCTGACAGTTCGAATACTTCGAATTTGCAGGTGTTTTTTTCAAGTTTCGTTGTTTCGCTGGTGTTACAACTAGTTTTATTTGCTAAAATTATGATTTCCTGATTAAAAATAACAGGTGTTTACGTCCATGACGTGCCAAGATGTTTATAGAAGATATTAAAAACGATTTTTACAACGTACTACTGGGAAACGTGAGTATTACGAAAGCATTGTTTACTAGTTTACAACCAAACTTTGCTATCAAATTGGTTATCTGAACTTGTTTTTCTGTTTCAGAGAGTGTTATTACTAGTTCATTACGACGTAGACGCTATATGTACTTGTAAAATACTGCAGAGTTTGTTTAAATGTGATAATGTGTCGTATACATTGGTCCCTGTGGGGGGTATCGGTGAGTTGAAGCAAGCTTACGAAGAGAACAACGAAGAGATAAAGTTCGTGGTGCTGGTGAACTGTGGGGGGACCATAGACTTAGTGGACATCCTGCAGCCGGACGAAGAGGTTGTGTTCTTTGTGCTGGACGCCCACAAACCTACTGATGTGTGCAATGTTTATAGTGATGGACAGGTATGTTTGTTTATCTCCTTATTAACTGTAGCTGTGAACTAGTGTCCTTTCTATGATTCAAGGAATATAGTGCTTGCCCTTGTTATTGCAAAACCTCAAAAAAAAGGGAAAGAATAAAGAATACTTAAACCGGTACTCAAAACAATGTTCAAACATTAATCTCAAGTTTAAACTAGAAGTCTAGAATACAATACAGATAAGTATGTACGTTCATGCTTGAGCATTGTTATAGGGTACAAGCACTAGTTGTCTGAAAAGACCTAGGTCATAAGACTTATGTTACTTAAGTTACCACAAATTTCTCATGCACTGACACCTAAGACCCTGTAGGATAGAATAGAAAAGCATACTCTTTTTAAAGTACACCATATAGGCCATATAGGCTGTAGGCCTATCTACAAGACCTTTCAAACATTTATAAGTATATTATGATAAAATAAAATGTAATATTTCAGGTGAGACTAGTGTATAAGGATAGTGAAGAGAACATTCCCAACTTTGATGATATATTCAAAGACGATGATGAGGATGAAGAGGTGAGATTGCTGTTTATCTGTTAACTACTTTAATATTTTTGTAATTATGATTACTGTGTAAGGTGAATTCTCAGCTGTAGCCCACCAAATTCGACTAAGACTGTAGGAATTATATATTTCATAAATAATAATTTCATATCAGTCATCAAACTTTGGAAATTTGTTCCACTTAAGAATTTTCATATAAAATATTCTGAAAAATTCTTAGGTGGAACAAATTTCCAAAGTTATACAAAGTTACAAATTTCCATAATTAGTGAATAATCATCAATTTCTTACAGAAATTGATGGTTATTATTCACTAAAATGTATATCATTCCTAGAGTCGCAAATAGCATTTTGAACAACATAATTACTACGTAAGACAGACCTGCAATTTGCAAACAAACCAAGAAATTTTGAATTTGGAATTCAATTTTTGTTTGTTTTGTTGTGTTTTTTTTAACAAAAAATTAAATGATAGACTAATAATTTAAAAAAAAAATATATCTTTTCTAGATACTTTGGCCTTGGAGGAGAATTCTCAGCAAAGCTGACTCTCTGTAATTAATTGAAATTTCATAGCAACCATTGTCATGGTCAAATTCAAACACAAAGCATTTATTTCAATTGAACCATTTACAGGCACTTTTGAATTTTTAAGGAGTTGGTCTGTCAGAAAGACAAGGAGTTCTTTTCTAATGTAATATTTTATGTCTTTAAACATAACATCACAAGTTTCGCCAGTTATATTTAGACTAAATGAGACTCTAGAGTCTTAGACCAAATAAAAAATTCAAGACATAGTGCTGTCAACAGTGACGTGAGGCCGGTTTCGTAAACATGTGTGCACTTAGTGAGGTGTAGTTTGGTTGTAAATTGGGTTGTAAATGTGTGCGTTTGAGTGTGAATGCTCAGAGCAAGGTGTATTTTGCATGCTTCACTGTATTGTTCACAGCACTATGTCTTGGTTTTAATTTGGTCTGAGTTTAGAGTATGCTAAAATCGTTATTAATTAGACTTCAAAAATGTGTCTCCTGATCTAAACCCATTATCTGAACTTTTTTTTAAATTTATTTATTGATATCTGCCTTAAAACTAGGGCTTGGAACCGGTACCAAAAGTAGAGTTTCTGTATTGGTACTTAGCGGTTTTTGCCATGTCGGTACCTGGGTACCGGTTCCAGACGGGTACCGGTACCAAATTCAGGTACCCGGCGCGTACCACAAATCTCATATTTGTACGAGGAACCTCGTATGGTTGGCAACCTGAAGTTATTTTTCTAATGCCTATTAACTATCCTTTTTACTTACTAAGTATATATGTTTTCTCACTGTAACTTACGGAAATATTTTTTTGGTAGTGGTTTTGGTACAGATACTGATTAGAAATACCAATAGTACAGGTCCTACTTTGGTACAGGTATCACACCTGGGCCAATGGTACCGGTTCCCAAAAATACCGGTATTTCGAGCCCTGCTTACAACTATCAGTTGTTTATTGTTTGATTTGTTTGTGTTAGAACGAGGAGTCAGAGAGTGGCCGCGAGGGTCTGGAGGCAATGGTGGATAGGAGACGCGAGCGTCGCGCGTGGGAGGAGAGGAGGAACACCCTCATGTTTAACTACACACAGTTCTCTTATTACGGGAAGCCGGTGAGTTTATTGCCGTTGTATTTACGGTGGCATTCTGTAGTTCCTGCCACCCCCATGGGAAGGCGTGAGTAAGTGTCAAGTATGTATTTACTGTAAAATCTGTTGTTTTGTAATAAGATTTTTAACTGGAGGTTTTTCATTACATTTTTTTTTTCGAAACCTAGATGGCGAAGTTGTATGCGTTTTAAAGTCTATGCTAGACGGAGGCAGCACTGCGATCTGACGTCACAGCACTAGAATGCTATTGTAACTTCACGCTATTAATTACAATAATTATCGTTTTGCGTGACAAGGAGATAGAAGAATAATTTCAAAAGTTTATAACTTCAACATTTCTCCACCATTTTTTTTTTCACAAGTCATGTTTTTTTGTAACTAAGTCCTATTAGCTAACTAAACCTTTTAATCGCCAATCCACCTTGAGCAGGCATGGTGATCATGGTGCTCGTGCTTTCTCTCTATGCTCACTCAAATGTCTCGCTGGTGGTGGCGTGTGTGTTGGATCATTAAGTTCCCTTCAAAATGGTTGAGCTGAATGGTGCTGATCCATGCGTCATGTTCGTGAACGGGCGCCGTCAGTAGGGACTGGTTATTTCTTAGCTGCCACGGCTTATTTTAATTTAATTTAATATTTGAATTGTTTTTGCCTTTTTATTACGGACGCTTTTAACGTTCTGCATCGTTCGCACATGCATAATTTCAACATGAACGATGTTACCAATATTTTGTAACCATATTTTGATTTAAAAGAGTGTCCATGGAGTTTCTTTCCCGTTCTTCAAAAGGAAACCTAACCTGTCAGAGGCGAAGTGCTATAAATTTCGAGCTCGCTTGGCACGCTCTTGTATCTTGCATTCTCCATAGGCGCTCCATTATCTTAAAGTGTATAGAGCCTCCATTAGATTAAAGACATCCCTGAACGTGACCTTCGTCTTATATATGCTAATTCCATCACAGTCTGCTGACGATGCAAGTAGAACTTGGTCATCTGCGTAGAAAAGGCATTTGACAGGCCTTCTTCCTCAATCCGCGCTCACCTTCTTTCAAATCTGTCAGACAGCTATCTATGAAGTACAAGTTGAACAGCCACGGTGACGATACACAGCCCTGTCTAACACCCCTTGAGATGCAGAACCAGTCGTGTATATTTTATGATTGTGTACTATGAATGGTTGTAAATGTACTGCGGTTGGTGTACCAAATAAATAAAGCCAGCCTTAACTTTTCCAGAGTGCGTGCATAGCCCTGGAGCTAGCATGGCGCGTGTCCCGCTGCAGCTGGGGCAGCGTGTGGGCCGCCAGCGTGGCCTGCGCCGCCGCCGCCGCCCTGCACACGCGCACGCCGGCCGCCGCGCTACTGGACGCGCACAGCGTGCACGCGCACGCGCCGCCCGAGTGTCGCACGGTGCGTATAGTCCTCCGCCTTGGGGTGGACGGTAGGGGTCTGTCAGACTTCTACTGACTAAAACCACCCCGTGTTCCCTCGCACACTTGCACCGGGGGCTACGGGGGCACTTAAGCACTCTTCATGCAACCCCCGATTGGACCTCGCTCCTCAATACCCAGTCGTACCCGATGTCCCACAGGAGCGGTCCTAGAACCGAACCCTGTGGAACACCGCACGACATCTCGCGCCGGCCTCTGCCGTCGCGTCCCCTGTAGGTGACAATTTTTTTTGCCAAATAAGTCTCGACCACGTGGCGGAGGTAGGGAGGTACCTGATGATAACGCAGCGCCTCCCTAATACAACTCCAGGGCAGGGTGTTGAAGACGTTGGATATGTTCAAGGACACCGCCAACATCACCACGCCCCGATATACAACTTTCTCCGCCAGGACTCTCACCTGCATAATTGCGTCTATGAAAAACAGAAATGGTTTTCGTCCAAGTCCGGCCCGTCTCTGCACAAGCGGCTGACGAGGTGGACGCGATTATCTGCTCATCTTTATGGCCCTCTTCCAACGCAGCCACGAGAGGTGAACATATTTAACACCTCAAGACTTCTTGAATATGTTCACTCATCTGTAGACTGACTAACGGCAACCGCAGAAAATCCGTTAGTAAGGGTATTCCACCCTTCAAAAGAGGATGTACTGTTTATTGACCTTTGGGAGGTGAGAACGAAATTGTTTATTGTTCAAATAAGATATCGGAATCACGTAGTCGCATTCAGAGAAATAAAATAAACTAGATGGAGTCGACATTCACTATCTGACTACTGAGAAGAAAACCCGAAACAAACTCGGGTCAAGAATGTCCATGTCGCCTGAAAATTCAGGCCTATCCCATAGGCTAGAATTTTCAGGCGATCTATCGTGTTTACTCTCCCTTATGTAAATGAGGCTTAATTGTGTAATGGCCATCCCCAGGGCGCCCGCGTGACGCTGGAGAAGGACGTGTGCCTGCCGCTGTACCGGCGCTGGTCGCTGCAGGCCGCGCTGTGCCACGCGCCCGCGCTGGCGCCCGCGCTGCGCCTGCACACGCTGGCCGGCCACGCGCGGCTGCGGCAGCTGCTGGCCGATACCGGGTACGTACAACGCGACAAGCTTAGTGGCGCGTGCCCAAAATCGGAACTAACGTCGATCTTGTTTATACCCGACTGCGGCAAAGCCAAAAGGAAAGGTTATGATTTTAGCAGTCTATGTATGTATGTTTGTTTGTATTTACGTGTGTTTCACCGTAGCGTCTAAACTACTGAACCTCATTCATCAATGAGGTTCACAATAATGGTACGGGTGACATAGGCTACATAAATTCTTCCTATATTTAATATGGTGGACTTACACCTCTGACATAGGTAGGTACAAAAATGGTCAACGTAAAGACGTGGTCGTATGCCTGTATACCTATAATGACATGCGACGTCTTTACCTTGATCGTTTTTGTACCTATGTCTTGATTTCAGTCTGAAATATTTTCTTGTTTCGCACTTTTTAGATCACTTTTATATTTCCGTAGTCGTGTTACAGTTTTCAAGCGACATTTCACAAAACAATTTCGCAAATGTTTACCAACAGCGTCCCCCGATTATTTTGTCGCGTAGCCACAATCGGAACCGTCCCCACCTTATTTTATCAATATAATTCCGCAAATGTTTACTAACAACGCCCCCCTGTCAATGTCATTCAGGCACCAAAACATCCTTGTACGCACGAGGACATATATCAAGCTATACATTTCCAGTATAAGCTGACTTCTCACTGTACGAAAAGCCTATACAATGCGAGGTCAGCTAAAACTGGAAATGCATGATATGTCGCCGTGTGTACAGTCCTTTAACAGTTATTTTACCTGTGACAGCTGCAACCCAACAGCAACCTTACTACAACAACAATAAAGGTCACTGTGATTTTGACAGACTTGATAGTTGCAGCAGCCCAACAGCAATCTTATTGTCACGAGATTAAAGATCACTGTGATATTGACAGTGATGAAAACAGAGGTTAAATAACTGTGAATGGACCATCAAATTCAGTTGTTTCATTGTTTTACCAGTAGAAAAAAACTAATTTGGTAACCACGCAACCAACGCAGAACTCATCCATACTAATATTATAAATTCGAAAGTAACTCTGTCTGTATGTTACCTTTTCACGCCTAAACCACTGAACGGATTTCGATAAAATTTGTCAAGGAGATAGATGGCATCCTGGGGAAGGACATAGACTAATTTTTGTCCCGGTAGCACGTTCCCGTGAGATAATTTCCGACCTCCACGCAGGCGTACCCGCGGGCAGAAGGTAGTCTATCTGTACATATTATAAATTAAATTTTGTTTTCGTGTCTGTCTGTTGTTTTTCCTTCTAAACTACGCAACGGATTTTGATGCAGTTTTCACCATAATTTAGTGAATTTATTACGGAACATTTATATACTCGTATAGAATCTATACTTATAAAATAAATTCGTATTGAAATCAAAACAATACATTGAATATAAAAGAAAAAGTAATTGCTACGAGGTGTGGGATCGGTTCTACTGTCGAAAATATAATTTTTAGAATTTTTGTCTGTATTTTATTTTATTTATTATGGGACAATAAACAGCTACAATATAAAATGTTTACAAATAGCAATAATTACTAGAATTAACAATATTGCAGCCCACTACATTATCCGCATGGTAACAAAATTAAGATTAGGTAAAAAGTGCCACTAGATTAGCAATACTCAGATATAGAAAAAAAAAAATAAAAAAAAAAATGATTATTAAAATACAATACAATTAATTAATTACGTACTTAAAAAAGAAAATAAAAATACATATAAATTATTGGATAAGATTAAAAATTTGGGATTGTTCCTTATTAACACAAATAAGAATTAAAATTATATAAAATAAAACAAAAGGAATTGACAGTACAATACAATTCATTAATAAAAATACTTAAAACGGTTACAATAAATTAAATTTAGAATAAAGGACTCACATTATTTCTTATTATCATTAGATAAGATTTTAAAAACATTGGACTTAAATTTAGATTTGGAACATACAAAATCTGATCTGTAAGTCAGAAATTAAATGAAATTGTTTATTCTGAAAATAGGATATCGGAATCACTTTTACATTGCCATCCAACGTGGCAATGCCGCCAGCCTCTTGGGCACTTCCCATTGACAGCGATGCGGACGAATTTTTTGATGCCCTATGAGCTCTTGCCTTACATTATACACTTGTAAATAGCAGGTATATATATAATAGGTTGGGGAAAAAGTTTCTTCGCATTTTTTAAGAAAATTCAAAACATTTTTTAATATAGTTTATTTACTTTTAACTAAAGTATGTAAGTACCATTTTGTTCGATAACTTTTTGCCATCTTGTAGGTAGGGACATGATCCCATTGCTATAGAAATTTTGGGACTTCTGATCAAAATACCGCGACAAGTGGTTTTGGCAGTCCTCTCGTGATGTTAACCTGCCACTGCCTAAAGAATTCTCAAGAGACCGGAACAGGTGGAAATCTGAAGGTGCAAGGTCAGGACTATACGGCGGATGCATTAACACCTCCCAGCCAAACTCTTAATTTTTGCTGAGTGGCTAAAGATGTGTGAGGTCTAGCGTTATCATGATGAAAAACCACACCCCTTCTGTTGATTAATTCCGGCCGCTTTCCCTCAACTTCTTGCTTTAATCTCATCAGTTGTTCGCAGTAGAGTTCAGAATCGATGGTCCTGCCTGGTGGTAACAGCTCATAATGAATAATGCCCTTCCAATCCCACCACACACACAGCGTTACCTTGTTGCGAGTTAACCCGGGTTTCGCCACAGTCTGTGAAGCCTGACCGGCCTTTGACCACGACCTTTTTCGCACGTTCTTGTCGTACGTGATCCACTTTTCATCACCAGTTATCAGCTTCTTCAAAAATGGTTCGGTTTCATTACGTCGTAATAAAGAATCACAAATGAGTACACGGTTCATTAGGTTTCTTTCAGTGAGCTCGTGAGGTACCCAAATATCGAGCTTTTTTGTGTACCCAGTTTTTTTCAAATGTGCCAAAACTGTTTTGTGGTCAATTCCCAGTTCTTCAGCTACGTCGTAACTACTGATATGCCGATCTTGCTCCACTTTTTAAAAAATGGCATCCATTTTTTCCGTAATAGGGCGACCAGAGCGACGTGCATCTTTGCCATCAAAATTTCCGGATTGAAAACGCTTAAACCAAATTTGTACTACTCTCACAGGCACTGCACTAGGTCCATAAACATCGCAAACTTTTTTCGCGGCTTTCGTTGCCTTTTTACCTTTTATGTAGTAAATTTTTAAAATGTATCGAATTTCTTCATTCGATTCACTCATCTTGACAGTACGAAAAACAAATTAAAATCACACATTTTCCTAATTTGAATTTGTAATTATGTTCTTTAAACTTTAAACTTTCAATGATACCAAAACCAGCCAGATACAAATAGTATAGCCAAAGACATTTTATTACAAGTTCATACATACTATAATGCGAAAAGACTTTTTCCCCAACCTAATATATTAGTTTTAGCTTGTATATTGTAATCTATATTTATGATAATTTTATAATTCCTAATAAATAAAAACTAGTTTTTAATAACTGTACTTATATATAAATAATGGTTTTTTTACACGTTACCTATATAAAAAAATATAAGCTTATGGAGTCCACATTTCCTACCTGACAACTCCTGAGAAGAAATGGCGAAACATCATGCCCTGAACGGGCGCCGTCAGTAGGGACTGGTCATCTCTTAGCTGCCACGGCTTATTTTAACTTATTTGAATTGTTTTTGTCTTTTTATTACGGACACTCTTAACGTTCTGCATCGTTCTCACATGCATAATTTCAACATAAATGATGTAGCCAATATTTTGTAACCATATTTTGATTTAAAAGAGTGTCTGTGGAGATTCTTGCCCGTTCTTCTCCATAGGGTACCTACTCCGCTTTGGAATAGGCAACTAGCTTCATCTTTCTGACTGACCGACCGACCCCTTGACTATTCAAAAGTGCATGTAATTGGTTTATTTTAAATAAATGCTTTGAGTTTGAAACAAACTTAGGGGTCAAAGTCTTGACGGGGTCCGATAGGGCCGATGCCTGCCGGGGTCGCGGATTGTTCGCAAGAGTTACCGTGGCCCTGGCGCACAGGCAACTGAAGGAACACGGGTGGGTTTTAGTCAGTAAGAGTCTGACACGCCCTTCCGCTCCGCCCAGAGCTGGAGAGGTCATTTGATGATACCCACACAAAAAAAAAGAAAAAAAAAGGGGTCAAAGTCTCGGCTAAAATGAATTGCATTACTAAACTTTTTTTGGAAAATTGCCAATGTTTGAAGTGCTGTATCTCAGGTTTTATTGGACCTACAAAACTACGGCTGCTCTCAAATAGTAGTAAATTTAAAAAGTACGGGGGGGGGTGTCTTATACGTAGGATGCACCATTCTTAAATTTTTTTTTTGCTTATTTTTTGGAGTTATAAGTCCAAAACTGAAGGAAGTCTGAAAATTTTAGGGTTTTTCGAGCAGTACGCAGATAGCACAGGGCCGGCAGTCTCGACATAGATAGCCACGCTGTCGCTATATATTGAATTTGACGATTGATATGAAATTGATGATTATTATTCGATAAATATATAATTCCCACAGTCGAGAATTGCATTTTGATCAACATACGACGTAAAAAGAGGTGCAATTTGCAAAAAACTAAAGAAAAATTTAAGTTTGCGGGCTATAACTCTGGATTCACCTTAATATTTAGCGATCGGTAGTTTGCAACAGCGTCGCTATTTAATTGAGACTGCCGCCGGCCCAGCGGTGCTATTCTCTAAGGATACAGCCTTGCGAACAGCACTCACAACAACACCTAAACAACTTGTTTCGTCGCTACGGCAGCGCTGCGCGCAAGGCAGTATCCTTAGAGAACAGCACTGCAGGTTTTTCGAAGCTGAAAACTTGGGTGTATACTATTGATATCTGTCCTAACAACATCCCATAAAATCAGTACTTACCGTGCAATTTTTGCGACCTAACACGATTTTTGTCTACGGCGACTGGCCTATTTTTTTTTAACGATTTCAGCCTTCGGGCCAGGGAACATCTTGAATTATAATTATTTGTTTTCCTTAATACCTATATTTAAACCAAAGATGTACTAACAAGTTTTGGTTAAAATTAACAAAATCAACCGATGTTGTAGAGGATATTACAAATATACCTACTATGACTTCACTTAAATTGCCAATAGAACACAGTTACGTGAGCGAAGGCAGCACAGGTTTAATATAAAACTGCGAGCACAACATTATTATAAAATTTATATAGTAAAAAAAAAAACGATGTTTTGTCAAGTCGTTCATTTGTAACTAAGCTAAGGCCCATAGATACATACTTTAACCTAAATATACATATTTTTATTATAAACTGGCTTCTGCCCGCGGCTTCTCCCGCCTGGATGTCGACAAATAATAGCCTATGTTACTCCATAACACTCCTTAGAACAGCTGTCTGCCAATGGAAGTCCTGTTAAAATCGGTCCAGCCGTTTCGGACATAG
This sequence comes from Griposia aprilina, assembly GCA_916610205.1. Classification (NCBI taxonomy): domain Eukaryota; kingdom Metazoa; phylum Arthropoda; class Insecta; order Lepidoptera; family Noctuidae; genus Griposia; species Griposia aprilina. The sequence continues at coordinate 1,905,915 of OU744300.1, read as the reverse complement.
ACAGACAGACAAAAATGTTTTTTTATTTTCATTTCATTTTATTAATTTTAAGAAAACTTACAGCTAATACATTCAAGTAGTCAGAAGTAACATGTAGAAGAAAGCCTTAATTACAAGTTTCCACTTATATAAACTTATGTATAAAATTAACAAAACGGTATAAAAAGCGTGAGAGGTAAACATAGAAACAACTGAAAAAAATAAAACACATTACACAACAAAGTTACACTTCAAAGAAAAAGTTACTTATTTTTTTTTTTAATTTCTTGACACTGAATAAATCAAGCTCAACATCCCGGCTCACCATATTGAACATTCGACATGCTCTTAACATATAGGTAGTTTGCCTATAGTTAGTTAGTTTATAAGTACCGTATACAAGGTGGAGACGACAATACAACAATAAATTAAACTGCGTATATCGAATGCTGTTCTCAGTCACTATAGCTATTCAAAGATTGGCACAACCCATGGTCGGCACATCACTACTATTTATTTTCTCAGTAAAAAACACTTTTTTTATTTCGATGGTAAGATTTATTTGATAGTTCCAAAATACTCTAATGCATTAGTATTGCCAGTGTAATCATTTATTGTCATATCGATCGTTGTCTCCACATAGTATACTTTCATATGCATTTAGTAAAAAGCAGTTTTTTTAACATTACAAATAGACACTTCAATTGTATTTATTTATTAAAATCTCCCTTACAACTATCATTACAGGTGTATACCTAATGCTATAGCGTGGTTTTAAAATTAACTTACAATTTAAAACTATGAAATCGTAAAAAAACACGTAACGTATATGTATGTATAGACAACGTTGTGCTAATTAATAAAAAAATAAAAAAAACTATGGGAATACGAACGATAAACTGTACGTTTGATAAGTCACGTCCACTAAGTTTAACGTAGAGATAATCTAACATACATACAGAGGTCATAGTTGGTCACACATTTAAAATTTTTGCGGTCATTACACTAACTTGTGTTAAAAAAATGCGGACTCTAATCATGTCACGTACTAATTTCCAACATGATCTTTAACCTCATCGTTTGTAGATAATTCAAGTTTATTTATTTTTCTATCACTTCTTATTTGTTTAAAACTTCTGTGACTTTTTGTAAAGTTAAGAGTTTTGATAAATAATTATCCTTTTTTTACCGACAAAAAAAAGTAGGAAGTCGGTGGAAATGTATAGGAAGTACGTGGCCGTTACGGGACGCTTGACAGATGTGAAACATCGAAAAGAGAGGCGGCGGAGAGGGCCAAGAGAGCGTCATGTCCAGTGATCGGAGTAGGTAGATTGAACTGGGGTCATTGATCCGAAACGTATATATTACTATGGACATTCCTCCGGAATTGGTGGATTATTAAAAAAAAACCGGAACTTATGTAGGAATTGTATTCTGCCAGAGTGGAAGGAGTCATTTGATGATTTGCCATCCTCAAAAAAAAGGTAGGAATTGTAATAAAATGAGCAATTAATAAAAAAATTAATATTAAAGCTTCGATCGGAATTCGATTGTTTTTATTATTCAACAGATAAATAATGAATTAATTTAGTTTTGATACCTTCCTTTAAATTTTGAATTGAGTAGTAATAATATCACTACCAACATTAACAATATTTAATTGAATCCGGAAATACCGGAATTACTTTCCGGAAAAATGGCTTATCCATGTTATTCTTTCTGTGTGCATTTATGATACAAGTACTAAAAATCAATCTACCTACTCCGATCACTGGTCATGTCGTTTGCCTTCATAGTCCTTCTTACCCCCAAGGCGCGCTAATGGATGTTTCACTTATAAAAGAAAACAATACCAAAACCAACGGTTTTTGTTTCTTCCTAAAAATTTTTTACGTCTTTTTCTTTCAGAATACCTCTTCAACAAGCTCGCCAGGCCTACCGCTCGATGGACGTGGAACTCCGGCGCACCTTACTGACCGCGCTCGAGGCCGCCGCGCCGAAGCACAAGCTGCCCACACCCACGCACACCACTTTCTTGTTACTACGCCCGCACTCGCCCACGCTGGCTGCGATGGACGTCGTGTTCGCGATCATGGGGCTCGTGGAACATGTAACGTATAACTCATAATAATACCAGCCTCCCACTGAAGGGCAAAGGTCTTTTCTCATACAGAGAAGGTACGAGCATTGATCACCTCGGTTGCTCAAAACTGGTTGGTGGGAAATCCGATCGGCTTGTTACTCATAAATCCTTTCATGTTTCTAGGAGACGTTTCCAAAAGTGGAAGGATTCCAGCATGCCCTCGCTGCCCTCGACACAGATAGCGGAGAGAACGAGAGCAGACGACTCGGATACCTCTCTGCACAGCGAGCACTGGAAGCTGTGGCCAAGCTCGTGCACGGCACGCTCAGTGCGCGCAAGCTGCACCTCGCCGGACCGTTCAGCTACTTTATAGTGCAGGAGGTAACTATATATTTAATTGTGATTTCAGTTAATGCACAAAACCGGCCAGTTAATGGTTCCTTAACATCATATAACAGGTGTAAAATTACTCTTAATGACGCCGAGAGTCTCTTGTTCTTCCTATATTTCTGTTTTTTTTTTGTATTAGGCTATACCTGGGATCCTTCTGGTTACGGAGATATTGATGGTCAAAACTATTTTAAACGTTTTTTTTTTCCCGAAAAAAATAAAAACTAGCGCTGCCACGATCCCCTTACCGTTGCATGCACCCATAAGCATAATGTTTTGCGTGCGTCATATTGCGTACTTCCGTAACAGCGAAAAGCGAATTTTCACACCAAAAATAATTGTCGATTCCCAGCAATTATTTTTGCTCAAAGTTATTTAGTGTGATGAAAGAAAGAAAGAAAAAGTATTTATTGAGACTCGCACAGGATTATCAGAAACTAAACACACTCGTAAAAACAAAAAATATAAAAATAAAAAAAATAAAAACAAAAGTAAAATGAAAATAACAACAGAAAGTCCTGTACTAGGCCAAAAGGCCCCTATCTCAGCATGAATGGTATAGAATGCTTCGATGACGATTTCGTCATGGATCTTTTTACACCCTGTATAGAGGCCATAGTAATTAAATGTCGACTACCTTTAACGGTTAAAAGGATACAACATTGTGACAGAGAGACAGATGACGTAACATCTTATAATATAGGTACATTGTGGAACGCAAATAATTAAGTGTGGATGTGAGCTTAGTTAGGATCCTGTTTTCTCCGTGTGGGTACAGGACACTTAAAATAAAAAATAAAATATAAAAACAGCTTTTATGTAAGTCCCAATTACACGGTGCAAGTTTCTGAAGCTTTCAAGAGCGTTCAATAATCGCATCTTCAATTATTTCTATCCAATAATTGCATGCAAGTGTTTACACGCGTGCGGTTTCTATAAAATGGCGGAAGTACAATAATTGAACGCAAGTTTTTTCATTCAATAATTGCATGCGACTTCTGTTTACACCAAGGCAATTATTGCATGCAAGTTTTGCTCCATTTAAACACAGAGTTGCACGTCCTTATACAATTGATTTAAGTATTGCCCGTATTTGGGCTGTCAAATATTTAGTTAAATTTTAAGGGAACTATATTTTCTATCACCAAAATTTATATTTGTCATCAAGTTGTATCACCTAATAAATACATCTATCGCCACGAAATATTTTCGTTCTCAGATAAACAAAAATTGTTCCCAGGTATTTGGTACAACTTGGGGCACCCCGACTCGGACAGGTTAGGTTAGAAGGGGACGGCGGGGTCTGAAAGACCCCGCCGTCCCCTTCGTGGTTATTTTTTTTTAAACCGCCCAGAAGTAGGAGTCCCGCGAAGCGGGACTCCGTCGGCTACGCCTCATTATTGTTGAAATACTTATTAGGACACACCTATTATAATACATACAAAAACATTTATTTGGTACTAGACCTTATATCTCAGGATTTTAGGTGATTTATTGTGGAACTGATTTTGCATTGTTTGGTGACTACATTTTGGTGACAGATCTACTATTTTGAGGACAAACCCTATTATTTAAGAAACACAAAACTAATTAAATTGGTGATAGCTTAAATGATACCCACATTTTAACTTGTTTTTTGCTCATGTTTAAATGATAGAAAGTATTCATGCTAAAACTGAATGTGATTTTAGTGTACGTGCTGTGTACACCTATATCAGATTTTAACGGTAACTAACGTCGGTATTGTGCAAAAATAGTACGTGTTGTTTAAACAGTGCCAGTCAAGTATTGCTTCAATTTTATGGTATGCTACAGGCAATAAATTTGCACCGTGTAAATGGGGCCATACTCCATAAATCTGTATTCAAATAGTTTTCACTCGAAAACTTTCAATCTAACTTCAACATTGGCAGTTTTTTTTTTATCCGGTTTTGAAAATCCTGATGATGTCCTCCGCCCTGGGGGCGTCAGGGGTCTGTCAGACTCTTACTGACTAAAAACCACCCTGGTGTTCCGTCTCACACCAACGCCAGGGGGTTGCGGGAACGCGCTATTCTTCCGCAACCGCCGGCTGGTGCCGGCCCCGTCTGGCCGAGCGGTGGGAGTGAGGTGTTTGACAGCCTTGTTCCACCACTGCTGCGTATAGGCCTCTCTTTTTGTCATGCTTTCTTGGTCTATGTGAGTCCTATCCAGATGTTCCCAGAGATTTTTGCGATTAATCTAACTTACGTGTATATCGTGGCAGGGCAGCCCGGAGGCCCGCCTGGTGAGGGGCCCGCTGTGGCTGGGCGTGGCGGCGCGCTGGGCGGGCGCGGCGTGCGCGGGCGCGCGGCCCGTGCTGGCCAGCGCGCCCGTGAGCGACACCTGCTGTCTGCTGCTGGGCATCCCGCCGCGGTACCAGCACGAGCCTAGGAAGTCAGTATGTTACCTATATAACGTGGCAGGCAGCCTGGGTTGATCCTGTAAGGATCGATTAATCAGGTTAACCTACGCTTGCCGCAGCTGGTTCATAGATGGGTGATCATCTTTCCTGTACCAAGACCCCTGCAAGTCTCGGACAGCAATTTAAGCTGTTGGTCCCAGCTGCCATTCGTGGATTTTTGACAGTCGTTACGAGTTATCAGAAGCCTTAACCAGTCTTGCCAAGGAGTATCGTGTTACCCAGTAACTGGGTCGTAGAGGTCAGATAGGCAGTCGCTCTATGTACAATACTGGTACAGCTGCATCTGGTTAGACTGGAAGTCGATCCCAGCATAGTTGGAAAAAGGCAGGCAGATCGATTTAGAGTTTTATTAGCACATTAAATAAATAACGTAATCTCCCGCAGCCTGTTCGGCGCCGCGTTCGCGCAGGCGGGCGGCGCGTGCGGCGCGACGCCGGCGCACGCGCACGCCGACTCCTCCGTCATCACGCTGCCGCTGGCGCAGCGCGCGCACTTCCTGGACGCTTTGACGGCCTTATTAGCCTAGTGTAACGTTTGTATATATTGGTATCCTAGCTAGGGAATAAATGTCAAGTGGTTGTTGCAGTCAGCCTCCAATACATCGACTAAAAATAATTTAATAAAGTATTTGAATGGACTTTTTAATGTGAAACATCTATTGGCGCGCCTTGGGGGTAAGACTGACTCGTATGCCGTGACGGCAAACGGCATGACGCTCTCTTACGCGGTCATGCCCCTCTCCGCCGCCGGTGCCTTCCATGGTTCACATCTACCAGGCACAATCGAATTAATTCTTGCTCATTTATCTATACATCTATTAGATAGAGGCTGTCTGTGCATGATCCTGAATGACTAAGAATTTAAGTGTCTTTACACATTATCCGAGTGCCAATATAGTTATACCCGGGTCAGCCAAGTAAAATAAATAAAGAATCTTTAAACCGAAACATTGTCAAAATGTGAGAAAATTAACTCGGGTATGGCGCCAACTACCCGGTAACCGGTACGTGTGAAAAGGCACTAATGCCCAGTTTTTGTAACGAAAACCAACGCAAAAATTGACTAATAAATTGTCAAGCGCCCGTAACCTACTGTGATTGGTTGAATGAATTATCAACAGCCAATCGCAGCACTCGACCTGCGTTTAATTTTGACGCGTCGGTAATTTTCGTTCCAAAAACCGAGCATAATACTACTTTCACACAAACAGTTCTATACTTGATTAATTTTTAAGTCTGTAGAATAGGCGTATGTTTAAGTCAACTTTGGTCAAGTAAACATTAAGTTTGAGGTTGTTTTTCTACAAGGATCGCGTCGTGGAATCATTCGCATTTCATAATAATTAACCCACCGCAACGATAATAATATAAACTCTTGTTAAGCTTGCGTATTTGGCGTATTTGTGCAATATTTGCGTTATTTTAGTAATACAAAATGAACTTTATTTCAATGCTGATAGAGTATAATTATTACCCAAGCCACGCCAATATTTGGACAAAAACGCAAAATGCAGTGCTGGCATTAGGAAAATAGCGACAATATACAGTCAATAGCACAACTGTGGTAACAGTTAAACAATGACGGCGCCTTTATGTCGTAGCCGTAAGGGCGGTTCTCGTAGTGCCAGTGTTGTGCGCTTGACTGTATATAATCGCACGACATGACAGACAAATGTGAATGTAGTGAACATTGCATAATTTAACCCTGCTAGCTCGGAGCGACTCGCCTCATGTTCCGAGCCGCCATAAAGTTTGCATCAGGCTGTAATAGTCTGTGCCGGGTGCCGGTGGACATGGCTCAAAAAAAAGCACTGAATTATGATCTTTATATCGTGTCACGCAAAGTCACATTTTGAGTAGAGTTGCTTTAGTATGTGTCGGCCATCTTTATGAAGTCTTCCAGCGAAATTCAATCGGTTTACTAATACAGCCCCATTGACACGAAGCAAGTTTCTTGACATACAACAAATTTGAAAAAAATAATGACTTGCATTATCTAAACATTGTGACAGTGTAACTTTTATTGTTGCTTCTACTTATTGCATGCCACAGACGATTAAATTGCCCCATGTAAATCAGGCTTTAGCTAGTTATCAGATACCCGGCGAAAGTAACGCGGCAGTCAAGCGTGTGAAAAAGGCCTCACTGTAAATATCATAAGTTCAGTCATTGCATTAAAACGTTACAAATTAAGCAGCTGGAATTTTAATAATATTGATGAACTTTTTGTTATACAGTTATTTTGTTACAGCGACTATCTTTTATGAAGTAGGTTTAAATAAGTTAGTTTAAAGACATAAATCACCAAATTGATGTAGTAAAAGTGCCTTTAATATATCATAATTATTAAATGATTCAATAATAATTCAAGTGCCTATCAAATGGAATAATTATTATAATCAATTAGTTCTCTAAATAAATAAGTAATAATTAATATTAATTCATATCAAATTGCTATTAATAATTTTCACAAGTCATCCTTATTTTGCTTAATGATTTATTATAATAATAATCAATATAATTTCTCTGTATTTGTTATGTTAATTATGTGAAATCGGTTTCCAGTTATGATAAATATGTTTTTGTAGAATTATTAAGCGTTTGTGTTGTTGTGAGAAGTAAAAGAACTGTAGTTTTATCTAAAAAAGTCTCTAAATTCTAGAAATATTTAAAAGATAAACGTGTAAGCTTGTGGGACAATACGTCCGATGAATCATGGCCGGTCCGAACTTTGCGCAGAAGGCTGCGTATTAACATTTTTCTGGAACGAAATGGTGACACGAGGCGAGTATGAGTGAGTTAACATGCGCGAAAATTCGGAGAGCGTATGTTCAGATCGGCCATGATTCCACGGCCGTATTGTACCTATACACTATTATGCAGCATTCAGTTCCGCCTTACCTCTTGAAAATTACCGTTTCATGCAAGGACACGCATCTAGTCAGGCCAAACGTTCGTAAGTCTATTTGTTCGAATTGACTTCTCAAAAAAATAAAACTACCGTTCTCTAAACTTGTTAACTGTGTTAATTGAAATGACTGTGTTTCTAATTATAAGTTCTTAGTTAATAATATTTATTTAGAAATAGTTGCATTAAATAAAACAATTGATAATACAAAGTATAATAATTTATTTTTCAACACGTTTGCTCAAAATATGCATTTACGATGCCTGTATACATGATTCGAAAGTTAAAAATTACGCATCATACAACGGAACGTGCGGTAAAATAGATACTCACACCTAAGTACCTGTTTTAGCGCATACTCCGTTGTATAGCGCCGTGCGTATCCTTTACGGTTTATTTTTAATTTCCATAAAAATGATATAAGAACAACACCAAGGAGTTTTACATTACGAGAATAAATAAGCTGAATAATCGAATCTCCTTGGAAGCACTTTTGCTCAATACGTTTGTCTCACTTTAATACTAAAGAGAAAATGAGACGAAAGATGTAGTTCTAATATTCACCAGGCGCACGTGGCGCCATTTGCAATTCGCGCCCTCTTTAAATGAATAGTAACGTCAAAGATTGTTGCGACTTTCCGACTGTATTTATAATTATAAACAAAGTAGATAAATGAGTTCAAGCAAGGAATCCGATATTAATATTGTACTGTTTTCTCGCAAATGTGTTGAAAAACGTTGTTTGACACGTGCGGAAATTGATATTTACAAACTCGTGACTATGGTAAGGTTACTTCCGTCTACTCGTTTGTAAAAACCAACATATCGTACTGGTATCATAAATAACTATTGTCTCTATAAATCTTCAAAATGAGTTTATATTGACATACTTTATAAACACAATACCGAAACTTAATTACAAAAAAACAACCGACTTCTAAAAAAAAACACTAAAAGACGTGAAAAATAACTTTAATTTCGGAAGTCGGTGTCTTTGGTGTTATATTTTCGATTTTGGCCACCGACTTCCGAAATTAAAGTTATTTTTCACGTCTTTTAGTGTTTTTTTTTAGAAGTCGGTTGTTTTTTTGTAAAAACGTTTTTATTTTTCACTTTTTAGTTGCGGTACCTACCCCACACAAATTCGTATACCACTTCTTGGTGTGTAAATAACAATGACAGGAAATTATTAACACATCATCCATATAAACTACGTGGAAAAATATGCAGTATTAAGGATAACTCAAAAACTACTGGTCAGACCTTGATCAAATTTAAATGGCACCACATGTAAAGCGCCACCTATCAAATAAAAAAAGAATCATCCAAATCGGTTCACCCAGAAAAAAGTTATGAGCTAACACACATAAAAAAAAAAAATAACATAGACGAATTGAGAACCTCCTCCTTTTTGTGAAATCGGTTAAAACAGAATCATTTAATAACACTTTTTCTGTAACAAATAATGCTAAGAAACGTTTTTTTTACCAATACGATACAGGGCAAATCCAAAAAGAATCTCCAAGTAGTTTCCATCGAAATAATGGAACGCATATTTATGTGGGGCGCGCTTACACCAGTTTTGATTCCAATTTTTACTTGTCTGTGGCAGCGCCCGCTTTAGCGCATGCGCGGTGATGTGTTGGGTTTTGGCGCCGTTCATACTTTTTGTTGTACTGAATGTCGTAGAAACTTTGATATTTTATTTAGGTTCAATCCCAATGTATGAGAGTAAATTAAGTAGTATGAAACTGCACATAACTAGGTATTAAAATACTCGTGTGATACTATTAAAAACCGAGCCGTGGGCGGGGTTTCTATAAACACACTCTTGTTTTAATACCTACCCCTCATTATGCAACAGCTTCATAAACTACTATTCTTTGATATAAAAATAACAACACCTAAATAATATTGCAATACTACTGCAATATTGCAGTGCACTAGAAACAATTGATTTTACAATAGTACTTTTCCTCGCTTTTATTTCCCATCCGAAGTATAATAATTTAAAGTTTTATTATTATTTAAATAACAAAAATATAGTGACGAACGTAATCTCAATATTTATTTAATACATCGGTACATGCTCACGCCTTCTTGCCATGGGGTAACCAGAAACTACAGAACGCCACCTGCTACGATCCTTACATTTTCCCTTTGCTTTACGATCATATATCTGGTCATACACGCAAGCATTGCACGCTAGCCGGTTGCAAGTACTACGCACTTTATTTATTTAATATAGCTAAAATATGAATTCCTAAAAGAAAATCTGAGAGTCACTAAAGCCCTGATTCTTTTCGAATGCAAGAGAAACATGCAAGGCCTTGCCAATGGTTTCATTAACACTTACGTTCACATACTTTCGAAGTCCACTATTGAACAGTTAAAATCAGTAATTCAGATTTCCTTTTCAATAAGAGTTTCACTGGTCCTTCATACTTGAGCAGAGCTCTTAGTCACCAGCACATCACGAGGCAAACTCGAAAAGCGGATTAATTGCGTAACACACTAACAGCAGCAATGGCTTTTATTTTGACAGTTCAACAACATTCATTGCGTTATTTACGATGTTGAGCAGACAATTTTTTCGAATATTATGAAGCAATTGATTAGCAATATCCTTAAAAATGATTCAGATTGTGTTTGAAAGTGTGTTACGCAATTGCTGGTTTTATTATCCAATTCCGGCCAATCGGTTCATCAGCCACAATCATTTTACATAGTCTCTGGCTTTCGCTCGGATTTTCCAGAAACACCTTTCTGCGCATAATCATTATTTATAAATCTTGTGATCAAATCCAGCGACCATTTCGGTTGATCTTTCGGCACCATGTGTCCAGAATTACGTACCATCACCTCCGTAAGGTTCCCCGCACATTTTATATATCCAGCTATATGATTCCCCACTTTCCAAATACTTCTGCTAACCCATCTGTACTCGTCAGCCGCCGAAAAGTTCAAATTATTTAAAAAGTTGACCGTCAGGGGGTATGCCACAATAATATCCAGCTGCCCATTATAAAACAGCATTCGGTAATGTGATAGTAGTTCTGAGATGGCCGAAGCTACGGACTGCATGAAGTCGAGGGCTAGCAGCAGTCGCACCGTTTCTCCGTCGTGGAAGGCGAGGCCCCCGACGTGAATACTTCGTCTGACGTCATTCTTGTGTATCACGCTTAGGAACGGTGTTTTATCATCTATCTTTGCAGTACGCAAATAGTTGTAGTAAAAATCATACCCCGTGTAGAATTTAAAGAGCGAGAAATGCATCACACTTCCGTCCATCAGCCGGTCCATTAGAATGTTCGCTTGTAACCAATGTTTACTCCTGATTGCAACGTACAGATCCATTTGAGTTTTCAGAAATACTTTTAACTCGTTACCGTCCAATAAACCATGTTGATACAAGAAGTTACCGTAACCTAATTGATTTAAAGGATCGCAGTAAGCATTACCCAACGCCATGCCTTTTAAATTAATTTTGAATTGACCTTTAGCATTTTCACGATGGATTTCCATTCCTAGAGATGGTATGTACTTCCCTGCATAAGATTCGCCAGTTATATAGAAATCATTGTTCCTCAAATGTGGAAATAGTTGGAAATACTGATGCAAAGCCTGATACAGTCCCTTGGCAACACATTCTTGGTTAGCGCAGAAACCATTGGTATTTTCAGTGAAGCTGAATCCGGTCCCAACTGGGTTGTCAATGAAAACTAGATGATAATTCAGTGCCCAGTGATATTTTCTTGAAACAAATCGTCCTTGTTTGGCTCGGAGAGGTCCTATTTCTGCGAACAGTCCATACAGAGAGCTACAACCAGGTCCTCCTTGAAGCCAGAGGAGGACAGGAGCCGTCTTGTTCTTAGAAAATGGCGGAAAGTACCAGAAATATAGATTGGAGTTGTACTTCGGGTCGATTGTTAAGAAACCTGCGTAACTTTCAATTTCTGATGTATTCGTCAAATTCACGCGAGATAGATTTTGGGCGACGGATACTAAACCCTCTTCAATATAAGGTGATAAAAACAGTGGATCGCCTGCCTCACGAGCTGGTTTTGGATCCAGTTTCAACCTCGGATAAATGGGTAAGAATATAGTATTTACGAACGATAATAGGATGAGTACGGTGATCGACAGTAACATAACATATGATCAGAATTATTACCCCTAACGGGTGCAGCTTCTATTCAATGATAATTATATAGTCCTAAAACATTCAAGAGACACGTGGAAACCACACTATTCAAAGAGGAATTTCTTGAAATATCATGCTGAAACACTGTGCTGCGTGAAAGTTGATACAATTTCACAACTCTCAAGTGACATGCAAGTGACAGCGCTATTGACGTTAATCAAAGAGTTTGTCGTAGAGCGTATTTAATGTGGGTAGTGTAATGAGGTTCTAAGTTAATTTCATGTCGTCTTGAAATCGCAGATCGTCGTAAGGGGTTGCTGTTGGGTCAAGGGGTCGGTTGGGCTAGGGGGTCGTTGTTGCACAGATTAGGGATGTCATACATCTCTAAGACCTCGTTTCTACTCTCTGCATGAGACTTGCGACAAACTGGTATTATCTCTCAAGCTGTCAGTATGCCACGCAACATCCGCGTCCTCTTTCCTTCCTTTGGGCCCAGTCTAGTCTTTAGGTATAGTCTTTTCCATCTCGTCCCACTACGGCTGGGGGTTCGTGCGTGAGAAAATTATGTTTGAAAAAACATGCCTATCTATTTGGTCAATGTCCATCGCCTCATTAGTTTCTGCAAGCTATGTCGGTAGTAGAACCGACACTTGAATCGCATTTCGGTTACTCAATACTCAATAATATATTTGCATTCAACAATGTGTACCTACTTAGGTGGTAACTTAAATCATATGTGATCATTATGGACCCCGTCGGGCACAGTTTCGTCTAGTCGAGTACCTACTGGTTATAATAACAAATACAGAATGAGAAATATCTTACAGCACAATTTTTTACACCATGTCATACGATTATGTACAGGTATCGGCGCGGTTTAAGAGCGCTCGGCGAAAGTGGTGGGATGATTCGCGTAAGTGTACATTCACGCATAAAATGACTAAGTTTTGTTGGACGTGAGAGCGGAGCGCGACGGGACAAGGCGACTGATTGACCATTATGGGCAATAAGTCGCTGGCGCCGGCCGCTTGCCACGTCGCACCTCACTCCCCCGCCAAAAAGACCCAAAAATCGACTTCGCGCATTCAATGTCAGCGTTCTTAAACCGCGCCGACACCTGTACAAAAGTTGAATATTACGAAAAACAACAGAGAGACACCGCATTACCTATACTCGAAAGGTTTAGGTAGTTAATTAAAGGTTAACAAATCGTAAAAAGGGTTTTTTATAGTTGACACTTTCTTGTTTAAAAATACGTTACAAGAAAATTAAAGTTATTTGCGATTTATACGATGGTTTCCACTTTTATTAATGTATGTTAAATTTTATCATTTATTCGTAAACTATACTGTTTGTACATGTAATTGCTTGAGCACAATCTTTATCTTAGATTTATAAAATAGTATAATATTTTGTAATCTGTCTATTGTAAAGAGCCCAAAAAGACAGGTTCCATAAACCTTTTAGAAAATACAACGAATTAGATAACTTTGCTAAATTGAAGAGTACACTTGTGACGTAGTATGGCAACTGAAGTTCAGGTATTAAGATTAGTCGGTTAACCAGATGCCTTATAAATTTATAAGTTGTTGATGAATTAGAAAAAATGTTATATGGTGTCACTGTATTGCGGCTGCCACCATACCACTGTGAGCGCAATTCAATTGAGTTAATATACACTCAAGTTAAAGGGTTTGTAGCCGAGAAAAATAAAACTTAAAATGTCTGACCTAAACATTCTTTTGCCTGAGGCTTTAGCTGATGTGACTGCTGCGAATTGATAAAGTTGCAAGGGTCATGTAATAAAAGAAGAACAGAAAATGTTTAAATCAGACAAAACAATTGATGATACCACTGAACGCTTTATTATTAAGGTGACAGATAGTTCCTCAAATTCAGATTCAGAATAGGGCCTATTAATAAGGGACTCATAATATGATTTTAACATTTGAAATAAAAGGTTTAACATCTATGACTCACATGGTTTTTTTTGTTTACCTTTATTTAACTACCTAAACCTTTCGAGTATAGGGTTTTAATTTTATCATCACATTTCGATACTAGAAATAAAAATCTCAAGCTTATAGTCATGAGCCAAGTAATAAAATGACAAGGACATGAAATGTTTATGAATTAAAATCATTCTTAATGAATCTTGTGATTAAGTCTAAGGCCCATTTTGGTTGGTCGTGTGGGACCATGTGGCCAGCATTTCGGACCAGGACCTCGGTTAGATTGCCAGCTCTCTTCACATACCCTGCCACCTCATTATCAACCTTCCATATATCTCTTTGTGCAGTTCTATAATCTTCAGCTGAAGAAAACTTTAAATTACGTAAAAAGTTTTCTGTCAGTGGGTATGCAACAACTATATCAAGTTGCCCATTATAAAACATCATTCTATAATGTGATAACAGTTCTGATATGGCAGGAGCTACAGATTTCAACATGTCAAGTGCTAAAAGTAACTGCACATGTAGGCCATCGTGGAATGGTAATCCTCCAACATGCACACTCCGCCGAACATTGTCATTTTGCAATAAGTCTCTGAGTGATGTCATATCATCTTCGACTTCTGATGATTGTAGGTAGTTATAGTAGTAACTAAAGCCCGTGTAATATTTGAAGTATGAGAAATTGGTTAACTCTCCATCCATCAGGCGATCCACAAGTATATCAGCTTGCTCCCAATTCTGTTCCTTAATTTGTTTAACAATCTCATTTTGATACTTTATAAATACTTTTAACTCATTACTGTCTATTAATCCAAGTTGGTACAAGTAGTTACCATAATCTAATTGATTAGCTGGGTCACAGTATCCATTGCCAATTGCCATACCTTGTAAATTGAGTTGATTAAAACCATTTTCATTTTCTTTATGTATCATCAATCCTAGGGATGGTATGTACTTTCCTGCGTAAGATTCACCTGTTAAATATAAGGCATTCTTCTTCAAATGTGGAAATAGTTGGAAGAACTGTGTTAAACTTATGTACAGTCCTTTGGCTACACATTTTTCATTCATACAATATCCACCTTCATTATCTGTGAAGCTAAATCCGGTACCAACAGGGTTGTCAATGAATATTAGGTGATACTTAAGAGCCCAGTGATATTTCCTTAGAGCCAAACCTTCTTTTTTGGCTATCAGAGGACCCAGCTCGGTAAATAGTCCGAAAAGCGAGCTTCCTCCCGGTCCACCTTGTAGCCAGACGATGACGGGAGCCTCCTCATTCTTAGAAAAAGGCGGGAAGTACCAAAAATACATATTAGAGTTGTAGTTATCGTCGATCGTAAAGAAACCGGCGTGACTTCGGAATCCTATTTCATCTGTAATAGATACCCGCGAGAGATTTTGTGCGAGTATTATCGATCCTTTTTTGAGGTACGGAGTGATCATGAGAGGATTACCAGCATCTTTATCTGATTTAGCGTCCAGTTTTATCCTCGGGTACACATTTGGAAAGAAAGTCGCGTTTGCCATAGAAAATGCACTAAACACTGCGAATAATCGTGTCCACATTTTACAAGAATCACGCTGTGTCTTCATGGTGTTGTATTCAAATAATATAGACAGACATTCACAGAAGTCACATCAACATATTATCAAGTAACAAATAAATAAATAAAACGGACGACATCGACTTTTAAGTTTATAAAAAAACAGGAGTACGATGACACGACATCGTCATTGATGACCGTTGACGGTTTAACATATAGACATTTCTGTCATCTGTCTAGGAGGATGAGGATTGCCATTGATTGTCATTGTCACTCGGAAAGTCGTCAAAATTAATTCAGAAACCCTGATTATCATTATCATGGTCTAAAAAAACAAAGCGAATGCTGACTAAGAAACGTGTTGAAAGCTCAGGATCGATAAAATCTTTTGTGAAATAAAGTTATCATAAAACAAATAGTTAAATCAGTTGTGTCTTCTCGCCCAAATAAGATCATTTCTATTAGAATTTCAATAATTGTCATAATATGTAGTATTTTAATTCAAACGCTTGTAATTTCAATAAATATTTTTTTCGAATATTCCGATCCACTCTCCACCTTCTCTCCACATACAAATAAGGAAGACGGTATCATCCTGTCATCAGTAGTCAAGTGTCATGTCAAAAAAATACGTGTGCACAACCGCGAGCTAGTGTTGCTTGGTTTTTACTTTTTGTTGCTTCGAATCGATTTTTCAAATGTCACGTTATAAATCGAATGATTGATGTTTAATTATTTTAATGAATACGATACGAAGATCACCATACACGTGATAGAAGTTAAACTTCTTAAAAATAAAGAGTGAGAGAGACTGATTGTGGGAGACAGAGAGAGCTAAGTAACTTTCTTCAATCTCATGTAAGGTGCATTCGGGTAATTACGAAATGATTTTGGAAGAGTTGGCGGGGTGTTAATATTTTAATAAACCACTCGGAATTGGTGGAGCTAATGATACTAATTTAGGTCACTTCATTTACTTGAATAGACAACCTAAAGCTCTGTTTCGAAGATTTTTTTAGATATCCTCGGTATTAATTAGATACAAGTGTTTTAAAATCTGATTATTTTTATTTTGTACACGTGCAATTCTGAAGTATGTTCGGGTAATTCTGAATGACAGTTAAAAGTGGGTTTCTTATAGTTTTAGCATAAGGGCCATATTCCATTTTTGTTCGGAATTACCTTCAAAAAGAAATATTTCTCGATTTTGACCTCTGAGTAGCCTACACATATTTATATGTTAATTGAATTTCGGAATTACCCTACAAGTTGTCTACGGTAGTCAAACTTTTAGTAAGTAGGTACACCATTTGTACAAGTTATGAAGATGTTTGAAATTAAAGTAAAAATTCAATATAATAAGGTTTAATCAAAATGAAGTAGGTAAATGGAATCAATCATTAAGATTCAACATAAAAGGTATAAAAGTAAGAGATACATTCATGTAAGCGTAATAAATATATAAATGGCATTGTGTAAAATTACATTCTCTGTACGCTGCGTACTTCATTTATGTAAATAAAACAGCTTAAATTAAAAAAACAGCTGTTCCCTTTCTGCCTAGCTATAGAGTTCATCGAACTCACCGCATACTTCTTTTGTACATCACCCGGCCATATGCTCAATTGTTCGCTCTCGGTCGCTTCCATGTGACGTAATAAATAACTTGGCGTGAGCGCGCTTGGGGGTAGATCCTATTGACCCCGTGGCGAACGAAACGATATATTGCGTGTGAGGTAGTAAAACAAATCAAGTTTATTAGATTCCCATAACGTTCCTGAAATAATTTCATGTACCGGTCATCTTAGTATGATATACTGAATTCACCCCATCAGTCTGCGGAGAACTGTCCCTTACAGTCTGTATATTTATTAGGCATGTTCCTGAAATTATTAAAAGATAGTGTTCTGACTAGCTATAACACATAACAGTCATATCGATCAAAGCTCTTTTATTACTTACATTAAAAATACACCCAAAAAACATCTAACATCTTAATCTGGGTAAACTCAAACTGTAAATAAATGAATGTGTTTTGTATGTGTATATGTGAATTGTATATTGTATACTATTGTCTCTATGTAAAAGCCTACATATTTACTTATCACATCAAACAAATCCTTTCATTTAACAAGTAGACAATTTAAAATAGGTTAGTGTACATTGAATAGGCATAACTGAAAGAAAATACCAATTAAAAAATTTATATAAAAAAAAGAAAATTTAAAGATTGGAAACCACTGACTATTTCTTTGGAAAATCAATATCGGGAAAATCCGAATGGTTTATAACTCGGAATTATCCAGTCGAACAATTCCGAAATAAAAAACAAAATTTTGAACTAGGGTGTTCTGAATCTACTCAACAGTGCACTAAAACGAAAATCTATCGAATTAAAAAACAACCAGTTAAAAAACATACTTGATTTCGTAATTATAGACCTTCGGGTAAATCCAATAATCCAAAAAACGCGCGAAATATCACTTGTTTACAAAAATGTCGCGTGACACACTAACGCTCGCTCATAGCCTCTTGAGCCAACTTAGGCGCGGGAGCTTACTAAGATAGCGGCTAGGTGAATGCTGCTAAACCAAATAATATTGCCGCGATTTCTTGAAATTTGTAATTATTGGAATATCCCGATTTTCGGAGTTAGCCGAATGCACCCTAACGAAATGTACCTACATAATCGTGCCTAAACGCGTCCTTGAAACCGTCGAATTTTCGAATCGACGTCTATGAAGTTTCACTTCATTAATCAAAAAAAGGTGCGGACTTGCGGAGATCGATCAAGTGACAGTTCCATTTCAATATGAGACACGACATGAGAACTTACCTGGGTATCCTATCCACAAAAGTATCCATTCATTGTTTCTGTGTATTTATTTATTTGATTTATTAATATTAAGCCAAACAAACATGCCAAACATGTTTGTATTGACACACGACGACACATCAAGCAAAACATTAGGTACCTACATCTTTTATTTTTTTGCTTTTGACTTCGCACGGTTTCATTACATCTTTTCTAGCTTATGCTGACCCCGCATTGTATTGGTTTTCCGTACCTACATAATATCAGAGGTTCGTAACCGGAAATGTATTCGCTTAATGACGCCACACGACATGTCGTGTGTCCCTCTATCTACAAAATTGAAGAACGTGGGCTGAACTTTAGGTAGGTATCCAATTTTGAAATTTTCGGTATAAAAACGTGATAAAGCGTAAATGTGTAGACAAAGTGAAAATGACGACAATGACTTCTATTGCTCACTGACTGCGCGGTAAAAACGTAATTTGAAATATCGATCATTTACACTTGAAGCATATCGTTAATATTTGTTAAAAATCGAATTTTACGTAACAATAGCAATCATGACAATGATAATTATGACGATAAAGCAAATACGAACATCCCTATTGCTTTGTGAGTAAGCGAGACGAGACTAGCTAGAACAAGTATGATAGAGCGGTATTGCGGGACAGAAAGAGGAAAACATATTAGTAATCTGTGGAGGAAAAGGAACAAGAAGTTCAAGAACAACGATTCATTCAACTGGAACACATTGATAAGCCGGCTACTAAACAACAACTTAATAGTAGGTATTAAAATTCGCTAAAGCATGATAAAAAGGTGAAGCCGACTAATAATTAGGTCAGTATTCGGGTCGAGATGGCGCGAACATTCTGGGCTCTGCTAATATTTCAAGTGTTTTTCAATGCCGAGGGTTTCTTCCATCGATATCCGACGTTGAATCTTGGCGAGCGCGATGGAGGTGATCCAGGGCCTCCGTTGTTCCTCACCCCGTACGTTGAGAGTGGGAAAATTGATGAAGGTAGGCGTCTCGCCCGCGTGCCCTTCACGGAAAGTCTACGTATCAAAAGTTACGCTGGATATTTCACTGTGAACAAGACGTACGACTCCAACCAGTTCTTCTGGTACTTCCCTGCGATGGTACCGGATAACAAGAACGCGCCCGTTGTCGTGTGGCTGCAGGGCGGACCTGGTGCCACCTCCTTGTATGGTCTGTTCACGGAGAACGGTCCGATTAGAGTTCGTAGAGATAAATTCGAGAGGAGGAAGTACAACTGGGCTTTGAGTCACCACATGCTATACATAGACAACCCTGTTGGCACTGGGTTCAGCTTCACAAACGACAGCCGAGGCTACTGCACGGACGAGACACAGGTTGGTGAACAGTTGTACACCACATTGATACAGTTCTTCCAGCTGTTCCCTGAACTGCAGCAGAATAAGTTCTTTGTGACTGGTGAGTCTTACGGAGGGAAGTATGTACCTGCTCTAGCATACACCATACATAAGAAGAATCCTACTGCTAATCTAAAAATTAACATGAAGGGAATTGCTATTGGCAATGGTTTGAGTGACCCAGAACATCAGTTGGTATATGGAAAATATTTGTACCAAATAGGTCTCATAGATTCAAATGGAGCTAAAATATTTGAAGAATATGAGAATAAAACTAAAAACTTTATCCAACAAGGAAAATGGGATGATGCATTTACCACATTTGATTCATTGTTGAATGGTGACATGATAGATGGTAAGAGTATTTTCACGAACCTTACAGGCTTTAATTTCTACTTCAATTATTTACACACAAAAGACTACACTCAGTATGAAGATTTCGGACCAATGCTACAGAAGACTGCGGTACGCAAAATGATTCATGTTGGAAACTTACCTTTCCACAATGGGACAGAAGTTGAGAAGCATCTTAAGCAGGATGTAATGAAATCCGTAGCCCCATGGATATCAGAACTCCTTGATCACTACTATATTGTCATATACAATGGTCAATTAGACATCATTGTCGCTTACCCCTTAACTCTGAACTATCTCAGAAATCTCAACTTTACTGGTGCTGATGAATATAAGACAGCGAAGAGGTACGTTTGGAAGGTGGATGGGGAGGTAGCTGGCTATGTGAAACAGGCTGGCAAACTGGTGGAGATCATGGTGAGGAATGCTGGACACATGGTGCCTGGAGACCAGCCCAAATGGGCACTAGATCTAATCACCCGGTTCACTCATGAGAAAACTTTTGATGGCCCCAAAAAAGCTGTCTACTTGGGATTCAATTGAGTATTGCTAAGGATTTATTCAAGTAGATACTTGTAATAATTTACAAGTACATGTAATATGCATAAATTCAGCAACTGTGTCAACTCGTGATAAAATGTTAAATTGTTCTAATGATTTGTGCCTCCTTTAAATAATCATGTTACTTACGTCATTGATAAGCTACCTCACTAGGACTATGGTAGAAGGACACTGGTACTTATTTCATATTATGTTAAGTTTAAATCTAAACATTCATTTTGAACACAAGTTGTGATTCAAGAAAAAACAAAATTTATTTGGGCCTACCCCCAATAAATTTGGTATTTCCTTTCTATACAAAGACTGCGAGAATGCATGATCACATTTAACCTCGTTGCATTTATTACCTAAAGGTGCATCCACACCAGAGCTACTTTTTGTGGAGCAACAGGTGTTTGTTGGCAACAACGGATAACAAAAAGTTATAGTAAAATCTGCAAAAGTTTTGGAAAAGTTATTTCAATGTTATCATGTTGCAAAAAGTAACAAAACAAAAAGTAACTTGGGTGTAAATGCACCTGTAACTAACATGAGTTCATGATGTACAATGAATTAATCCTGTCACTAGGTATCTATTGTATTCTGTCCTCTGTTTAAACACCAAGGTCGACTTGCACGACAGTTTGTAAAAGTACAGATAGTGGCAGTGTTAATCGTAACCATCATTGTCAATCATTTTATTGTGTCAATATTTTCTGCTTAATGTGTTTCGTTATCGGTCGTGCGATGCAAAGCGGCCAATAATTGAATAATAAGTATTTGTTAGCAATGCTAACGTTATTGTTTATTTATACCTACTATCAAAACTTGTAACCAGAAGAGCAAATTATTGCAAAATAGATTGTGTGTTTATAATGTATTTGTTACCGACTTTTTGTAAAATAAGAATAAATATTTTTATAAGTACTAATAATAGTGACTCGTGTTTTATTTATTTGTTCGGATGATGGCACAGGATGGCACGATACACCAATGCCCTTGATTAACCATGGTGGAATGCGTGTTTTGCAAGTGTTTTACAAAACATGCATAAATACCTACCTAGGTAGGTATACACTTTTTATGCAGTAGGCTAGCTTGAAGCTTCAAATTACGTGGGACTTAAAACATGTAGGTAGGTACTCTGGAGTCTAGCAAGTAAAAACAAAAAAAATATGTGACGTTTTTAACGTGTAGGTAAGTACCGTACGTTACCTATAATGTACCTATGTACGTCTCTTAAATCGTTCTCACATAATTTTAACATTAATGATGTACTTGTACGGTCATCAAATGTGTTAATGACAAGTAACCAGGGCCGTCGGATATAATTGAAGTTTATTAAGAAATCGATGGATGTTTTCGAATGAAATTTAATTTGCTATATGACTTGTTTGTTTTCTATTATGTACATAATTAAATTAAATTTTATTACTTATTATACTTTTAATTCAAGTGTTCATGGAGTTTCTTGTTTCTTCTCAAAAGCTGTCAATAGGTTTGTACCTACTAGTCGAGAAATATTCCAAAATCTTATCTTTGGAATAAGTCTCGACTGACAGACTCCTTGACAATTCAAAAGTGCCTGTGAAAATGATTTACTTATTTAAAATAAATGCTTTGAGTTTGTTATTATGATGTCGGTGTCCGCGTGTAACCGCTACGGTATCGGTGCTGCTCGTGTTTAGAAATAACAGTAGGTACCTACCACCATGACATACCTAGTTGTTTCTTCCTTGGTTCGATTTCCGGCTAATAGCTTTTGTTTGTTCCGTTTTCACATACGATTGATGATGTGTGATTTGTTGATTATATGCTACCGGGCGGGCGGCACCCTTGGCAATGCATGACTCTGGATATTCCATAATACCTATTCTAAATGGTAGTATCTAATAGTACAATCCATCGATGGTGGTTGCCAGGGAACAGTGCTTTGTTTACTATTCAACTCTGGTATAGCTAGATCGTCTAATTTAAAACTGCACGCGCCTCAACAAAAAAAAAATATAGGTACAGTCGCCAGCACATTAAGTTATCACAAACTGTCACAGGTTTTCTCATTCGATTTTGAACTTAACATTCAACTTTTTTAAGGTTTTTATCGTTTGGAGAAATTTGTCAGTTTCGTGTAGCTTGACTTGCTGGTGACTGTACAAGCATTTGAAATGTGTGTAAGCAAATCATCTATTACTATACTCTATGATGCAAATGCAACAAGCAGTGGAGGGCCGTGCAATTTTAAACTGGACGATCTCTACAAACGAAACGATATGTAGGTTGCTGTCACGATTTTTTTCATTTTTTTTGGCTCCTATCTTCGCCACTTCCACGGCGTCATCGGTGGCAGCGCAGAGGTCACTTTGCCTGCAAGTTTTAGGATACAGAGGGCAAGATAGAAGGTGGAGTAAAGTTTGCGTCATAGCTCCACATCCAAACCCAGCTGCCGTTCCATCGAGGTAGTATATACCTATGTTTACACCACATTATCTGCTAGGTAGGAGTAAAACTAGCATGATTTACAAAACACGATCAAGTTCAATGTCGTAGGTAATCGAACCGGCATCGTATTGCGTAAGTAGAATTACTTCTTGATTTGGATTTTTTCATACTGCTCCTGATTACACCTACTTGATCAATATTTTAATGAATTTTCTCTGGTGTGACAAAATATTAGTAAAATGAAAAATAAAATCCAGTTTATCACAATATCAAATGTTACTTTAATTAATCTTTAACCTAGAGTTACTTTATTATCTGGATATGAGCAATCTGTGTTCAAACAAACCACACAAAACACTACATCCCAGGAAAGTGAACATTTCTTAGTCAAATAATTTGAAACACACTTGTGTTGACAAAACCGTACTTTCTGAATGCCTGGCATGTTACCTTCCATGTCAAAAAAATATATGTATCTGCATATATAAATTGTAAATCAAATTTAATAATGCTCTGGACTCTGTACCAACAATTCAAAGTCAAAGTTCAAGTAGGTTGCACGGCATTCAAAAAGTTCAAACACTGGTAGAAAAGGAATGGAGTAATCTAGTAATTTATCGGCCTTCTATATAAGTTGATAGCTCAATTTCTTCTGGCAGCTCTGTGATGTTGACATCAAAGCGATCTTGAACTTCATTAAGGATTTTGGCGTCATTCTCATCAGATACCATTGTTATAGCTAACCCTTTTGTACCAAAACGGCCGGCGCGAGCCACACGATGCAGGTATGTGTCTGAATCTTCAGGCATGTCGTAGTTGAATACAATATTCACTCTTTCAATATCCATTCCTCTTCCAAACAAGTTGGTCGCAACTAGAATTCTCTTCTGGAACTCCTTGAACTGCTGGTAACGGGAGAGACGCTCATCTTGAGTCATGTTCCTATGTATACCAATAGCGGGGAAGTTTTGGTCTGTTAGCAGTTGAGCTAAAGCTATGCAGCGTTGGACAGACTTCACAAATATAACAACTTGGTTGAACTCCAGTACATCAAGTAGCTCAAACAGCTTCTTATTCTTCTCATTCTCCTTAAGTTTAACATAGTGCTGCTGCAAGCCGTGCAGTGTCAGCTTGGCTTCATCATCCACATACACTTCCATGGGATCCTGCATAAACTTCTTGCACACCGGTCTGATTTCTTTGCTCAAGGTGGCAGAAAACATCATCACTTGCTTACCATGAGGGGTGTTTCTGAATATCTCCTGGACGTCGCGTCTCATGTCTAGAGATTCAAGCATCTTGTCACATTCGTCGAGTATGAAGTGCTTCAAATGCTTCAAATTCAGCTTCTTACTGTTGACTAACGCCAAAATCCTGCCGGGCGTGCCGACGACGATATGCGGGCATGCAGTTTTGAGGACCTCCTCGTCTTTCTGTACGGGCATTCCGCCGAAAAACACAGATACTCTGACGCCGGTCATGTATTTTGAGAAACGCTCATATTCCTTGCTTATCTGGAAAGCCAATTCTCTGGTGTGGCACATTACGAGAACGTAGACGTGGTTTTCTGTGGGCTCCAGCTGCTGTAGAGTCGCCAACACAAATACGGCGGTTTTTCCCATGCCGGACTTTGCTTGACACAGGATATCCATACCGAGGACGGCTTGCGGAATACATTCATGTTGTACTTCTGATGGATGCTCAAAACCGCAGTCGACGATGGCGCGCAATATCTCGGGTTTTAACAGGAAATCTCTAAAGCCAGAACTGTGAATAGATACGTAGGATCCCTTAACCTCTTTCTTTGGCGCCGCTTCTGGCACCCCGTCAGTGGTCTGCTGATCTGCCTGCTCCTCGTCTTCGTAGTCCAAAAGATCGTCGTTGTCGGCCATGATTTAAAGATTTCTTACTAACTTAAGTAGTAATTAAGAGCCGCGCTCGTTTAGAAGCACGTGAAATTTATTTTGAAAATTTTATTTCACAATAATGGCGGCTATGGTTTTGGCGTCAATTTCAACGTTTTTTTTAAGAAACTGGAAAGCAAGCATAATCTAGAAATTGAAACCGAGGCTTTTTGCCTTTATTATTACCATTACATTTATTTTATGTAGGCTCACTGACAGTAATGGAAAATATAGCATAGAATGTGAATGAATGAATTCTAATGAATAGATTGAACCTGAGAATAAATTAGAATGGTGTTTGTTGAAGAATTGGAAAGAATTGGACTAAAAGAAATTTAAACCAAATGGAACGGCCCTAGTGGTGAATGCAGGCAAATAGTGGTCGACATTCATGACATGGTTTAGGATTGGAAATATTAAATATTGAGTTAATATTATCAATTGGTGCCCATTCTCTTGTACACCGAACTAAACTAAACAATCACTATTTCTTATTTTTGGTTATGGGAATCATAAAAGCTATTCTACAAATAAGATTCTCTTAAATTAAAAACAATTTTGATAACTAAAATCGAGTTTTACAATCGCTTAGTTCAGTAAATCATAGACCAAGATTTGTCGGAAATGAAAATGTAAAGTTAATGAACGAAATGATCCGAACTGCAAAAAACCTATGAGTTTTACAATCGTTATGTTCAGTAAATCATAGACCAAGATTTTTTTTTTTTTTTTTTTTTTTTTTTTTGGTTTATGGCTTCGCACGGTTTGTGCATTTAGCCAATGTCACGTTTAGTTAGTATGAATAAAACAAAGTTAGGGAAACGAAAATATCATTATTAAAAATTATAACGGGATTTAGGATAGGACGGATACATCTATAGGATCAGTATTATTTAAATACAGTGATATAATAAAGGATAATGAGCTAAATACAATGACGAAAAATTACAACTTAATATTATTTAAAGTAATGAATGAGACTATGCATTTATATACAGGAAAGCTATTTGTGCAAAGTAAAGAAAGTATTGAGGTAGGAAAAGGAGTACGGAGAGACAAGAGGTTACTGAGAAAGGATGAACGGTCATATAAAGGACAGGAGAAAAAAATGTGATCTAAGTCGCCTACGTCTGCGCCACACAGGCAAATGGGGTCGTTGATAGTATGAAGTTTGGCAAGATGGGCGGGAGAGCAGACATGACCCAGTCTCATCCGTATTAGAATGGAGGTCTCCATCTTGCCAAACTTTGCCCTGCTAAACCACGGTTTTTCCGGAACGTCGGGTTGAATAAGTGAGAAATAACGACCCTTCGATTTGCTTCCGATATCCCAAGCCACCTTCCAGGTGTCCCGAAGAAAAGTCTTTGGTAACGTCACGAGGTCACAGCAAAAATTAGTATACGGAACTAAGTCCCCACACTGCACCGCATCACCGGCGAGTGTATCAGCCACTTCATTGCCATGGATTCCAGCATGAGCCGGGATCCACCCAAATTGTAGTGAATTACCCTCTGAGATGGTTCTGTACGCAAATTCTCTTATTAAATAAATTATAGGCAACTGCGATTTGTGTTCGAATGGGGATTTATTGATGGCTAGAAGAGCACTTTGGGAATCAGTAAAAATAATAGTTTTTTTGAGCTTTAAAACACGGATATATTCTATGGCCTTTAAAATG
Organism: Griposia aprilina; assembly: GCA_916610205.1. NCBI lineage: Eukaryota > Metazoa > Arthropoda > Insecta > Lepidoptera > Noctuidae > Griposia > Griposia aprilina. The sequence goes on along the minus strand of OU744300.1, from coordinate 1,879,342 downwards.
CCGAAACATTCCCCCGTAAAAACAGAAGTCTCTGGAGGCAGTTTTATTTTTTGTACGATGTTGTATTGGGAATGGTAAGTACCTATTCCAACACAACCCGTCGGAGAACGCTTGGCAGCGTCCGTAAATATATGGTGGTACTCTAAGTGTTCAGCTAAAAAATTATTAAAACTTAAATGGCAATCGGCATCTGATTTACTTACACAGTTATATTTTATGATGGGACTGAATTGTAAACTCTCATAGCTACTATTAAATAGGGGAAGTTTATTGGAGCGGTGAATAGGGGAAGAAAGAGAAAGGAATTTTTTATAGCTTACAACTAAACAAGGAGCACGTTTATGGGACCAGTAATTTGAAGATTCAATTTGCAACACTAAAGAGTCCAATTTGGGAATGAGAGGATGGGTTGAGATCTGAAGAATCCGGAACAAATATTTGTCAGATAAGAATTGTCTTCTAAGATATAAAGGAGCTTCCCCGCATTCAACTTGGAGTGCATTAATGGGACTAGACTTCATGGCACCCGAAATAATGCGTAATGCCTTAGACTGGATGCGATCCAATTTTTTAAAAGCCATAACACTAGCAGGTTCTAAAACGAACAAACCATAATCCAGAGTGCTTCTGATGATTGCGTTGTAAACGAGTTTCAAAGAAAAGGGATGGGCACCCCACCACACACCAGAGAGGCATCTAAGCATGTTAAGGTGATTTTCACATTTGTTGACAATATAATCACAATGAGGAACACCACTTAATTTAGAATCGATTATTAAACCCAGGTATCTGAATTTATCTTTTACTGGAATAGGTATTTCCTTATAAAAGAGATTTACTTCGGGAATATTTCTCTTCCGGGTGAATAAAACAGCTGCGCTTTTAGACGTGGATAAATCCAAACCGTTTAGATGTAACCATGACTCTAAAGTAGTTAAAGCAGAATTGATAACAAAGGTAGCTTGTTCAACAGATTGGCTTGAAGAATACAATAACAAATCGTCGGCATATTGAAGGACCTTAACATGGTTAGTCAAGGAGGAGTCCAAATCAAATGTATAAATATTGTATAGAAGGGGACTCAGCACAGACCCCTGTGGGAGACCTCTCCACACAAGACGAGATACCTCATGATCTCCTATTAACATGTTAACAGAGCGTTCACTCAGGATATTAATAATGAAATTGGACAAATTTAATGGGACTTGTAAGGCTATTAATTTATTTTGTAAAACTGATAAGACAACATTATCATAAGCTGCATTAATATCAAGGAAAACTGCAACGGTAGAATGGTTGTTAGAGAAGGATAACCGAATATCGGACGTGAAAATACTTAAACAGTCAGTTGTACTTTTACCTTTTCTAAAACCATATTGTGATTCTGCCAAAAGACCCTTACTTTCAACATACCATTCTAAGCGATTTTTAATTACGTGTTCCGCTAGTTTCATTAGAATTGAAGACAAAACTATGGGACGGTATGAAGAAACATCAGATGAAATTTTATTTGGTTTAAGGAATGGCAACACCATTTGACGTTTCCATTCAACAGGGATGTTACCTGTATTCATAATAGAATTAATAAGCTGTAGATAATATCTGAGGATGTCATCATTTAAATTAGCAAAAAAGGAATACGGTATGCCATCAATGCCTGGCGCAGAATCCTTAGTTTTATGAATAACACCCTTTAATTCAGTGAGAGTGAATGGAAGACCTAGCGTCGTATGGGTGTCTTGGATATTGGATACGAGAGACAGGTTAAGGTTAATACCCTCAGGAACAAAAGGAGGAGCTAATTTATCTAAAAATTTACTGGCTAAAGAATCGGGTATAGGAGAAGGGTTGTTATAAATGGACCTAAATCTACGAATATTGCGCCAGACAATCGTAGGGTGAGTATTCGGTGAAATTGATGAGCAAAATGTACGCCAAGATTCGAATTTTTTCTTCTTAAAAACTTTATAAGTTTCATTTATTAAGTTAGTAACTATATCAAAATTAACATCAGACATATGAAGGTTATAATTGTATTCAGCCTCTTTACGTTTGTTAATCAATTCTGTGCACTCTGAGTCCCACCACGGAGGCGAAGGGATTGCAGTAATATTGTTATTTTTTACAGGAAATACTTCATCTGCCGCTGCAATTAAAATGAGTGCTAAAGCTTCAGCACAACTATTTTCATTGCCATCAGAAATAACAGGCAAGGAGCAAAGTTTTCCGTCTACAATGTTTCTAAATTTGTCCCAGTCATTACAATTTCTATTAGGAAGTTTATGTTTTAAGCTTGATCTCCTTAATGGTGTATTTGATTTGGGAAGAGGATAAGAAATAACTATTGGAAAATGATCACTACCATACGTAGAGGTTAGAGTATGCCAAGTTAATGAAGAGGCTAAGTTTGGAGAACAGATAGAAAGGTCGATTGCGCTTCGGTTCTGATTGGGATCTGAACGACGTGTGGCAGCTCCTGAGTTCAAGATGCATAAGTTATGTAAGTCTATTATATCTAGTAATTCATCGCCATAACAATTAGAAGTTGAACAACCCCATGATTGGTGATGGCAATTAAAGTCTCCCAATATTAAGAATGGCTTTGGAAGAAAGGAAAAAAGATTATTAATTTCTTGAAGAACAGAAGAAGAAGGGTGAGGAATGTAAATAGAAACAAGACAAGTATGATGCACTTTAATAGCTACAATTGAAATTTCCTCACTATGAGGAGGCAAGGTAATAATAGAGAAAGGGATAGAATTCTTAATAAGTATAGCTACTCCACCATACCCATCAGATCTATCCTCTCTAATGGTTAAATAACCGTTAATTTTAAAAATATGACTAGGTTTGAGCCAAGTCTCTGCTAAAGCAAAGGCAAATGGCTCATGTTTATTTAAAAGATATATAACATCACTCTTTTTGCTTATGAGACTGCGGCAGTTCCACTGGATTATTTTGGATGTGTTGTCCATTATGGGTGGAGTGAGAAACATTAAAAGAAGGGGCAACGTTGGACGGTGAAATGTTGAACTGAGACAGAAGATTGTGTAATGCGCAAAGAAAATCGTTTATGGAAAAATTTGTGTCTTTTGTTTCATTAATATGATTATTAGAAAAACCACAACCATTTGATGGTTGAGGAATGTCAAAATCTTTAATAATGGCATTGTGAGCCACCTTATTATAACCTTGTACAGATTTGGGAGGAGAGCGTGGTTTGAGAAAGACAGTCTTTTTATAGCTACTTGAAGCGGGCATTCTATTAGCTGAAGAGATTGAGGGAGAATCTGCAAATTTTTTGGAAGGTGAAGATAAAAGTGTATCAGCATATGATTTAGTTACAGGTGCATATACTTTAGCTGCTTCAGCATAAGATACTGAACTTTGTGCCATGTATGATTTAATTAATTTTTGCCTAGAAAATTCTGGGCAAGACTTATTAGTAGCATAGTGATAACCCGAGCAAAGGCAGCAAGATGCACTTTCTTGTTCTCTTTCGCAACTGTCCCCAGTGTGGCCTTGGCCACATTTATAACAACGAGGTTTCGACCTGCACTGAATTTTAGTGTGACCAAAACGACAGCAACTGAAGCACTGTACAGTAGGGAAAATATATAAATCTACAGGTAATGCATTATAACACATAAAAATCCTTTTTGGTAGAACCTGCCCATCAAAGGTAACAACTATGGATTGGGATGGTTTCCAAAGAGTTGTACCATCAACAATGGTTTTAAAATTGAGGCGTCTGACTTTTAAAATTGGACCGCAACCAATTGGTACTGTTATATTATCAATAACTTCCTCCGGAGACCATTCCGCAGGAACACCACGCACTAAACCCATTCTAGTAACATTAAAAGTAGGTATAAAAGCTTTATAATTATTTGTCTCAAGACTATTGTTCGCAATAAAGGAGTTTGCGTCCAGGAAATTTGAAAAAGATAGGGATATTTTATTGCGCCCTATTTTTTTGACGCTACCATTTATTACATTTTGAAAGGCATTGTGTTTTAAGAACTTGCCAAATGTGATTGGGTGCAATGTCGTTCCATCATCTGGTGAAATGGTTTTTTTTTGAACATGAATTACAAAAGGTGAGCTGTCAGTTTTATCATAAGATTTTCGACCTATCTGGGTGGGAACAATTATGGACGGAGCAGGAACATCAGATATTGTATTATTAGGCACATCGGTGGAAACAATAATTTCGGTGCAGTTAGGCTGTAATGTAGTAATTGGTGTTGAGTCCGTGCAACCACAACCCGAAGACTCAGAACCGTGGTTTTTACGGGTACGGCGGCGTTTATTGCAGTGTTTGCAAACATGCACACGACTTCTTTTTAAGTGACGAGCCGAAGACGACCCATCGGTATCCATGCCCGATTCATTAGAGATAGTAACATAATTGCCTGCCGGGGGCACAAAGACCCCCGGGTCAGGCGGCTCGTTCATTTTCCCGCTAAATAATAAAAAAGAAACTTACCACTATCGAAGAAACTAAACAAAACTAGAATGAAAATACAAGTAAAAGAAAATAGAACACTAAAAACTACAACTACTGATCTTATAAAACAGGTTTTTTTAAATTTTAAAATTAATCTCAAAAAGGACGCGTCCACCAAGTTGAAGTTTCCCGCCGTTTTTTTTTTTTTTTTTTTTTTTTTTTTTTTTTTTTTTTTTTTTTTTTTTTTAGACCAAGATTTGTCGGAAATGAAAATGTAAAGTTAGTGAACGAAATGATCCGAACTGCAAAAAACACCTGAGTAAAAACAATTAATTATCTATAATTCTTTATCAATACTTATTTATATGAAATACAGGGAGCGTAATGACGGCGCGGCGTAAAATTATATTAATGTTTATATTTTAATAAATTAAGAGGCACTAACCTGGTACCGATTTGTTTTAATTATCTGTGACCTGTGTGATCCTATTTGGGTTGTTCACAAAGCCGATTTAGAACTTCGGCAAGGTTTTTTCAGTTTTCTATAAGAAAACATGATTCAGGTAGCATGTTTATCTTGCTATTTATTTCAGAGTAATAAAGCTAATTTACTAATAAAAATGTGATCTCGAGAAAAAGTAATACGATTTTTCGTTCTGTAAGTTGAAAATCTCCGATATTCTCGTCGCCGTAGAAAAGCCCTATCAAGGACATCGTGAATTTGTCTGAGTCTGTCTCTAAGTCTATCGACAATAGGTGCAATCACATAAGCTTCCATACTGATTTCCAAACTCACAAGCATCCAAACCTTCACGAACTAGTAGAGAAATGTGCTTTGTAAAATTTTGTTCATGACAACTAATTTTATTCCACATCTTTTTAATCGTGATTAAGAAATACTCTGATTTAGGGCTAATTTCACCGATCGTCTCCAAAACTACGTTTAGTAAAACTGCGTTTACACAATCAAAATTTTTGGTGAAAAACGTCAAATTGAATAACTAAATGACAATAGTGCTGTCAAATATACAGTTATTTTTTGTGTCATTCTAGAGTCAAATTCAGAATGGAAAACGTAGTTTGACAGGAATAAACAACATTTTGGTGATTTATAATCTAGTTTAGAGAATTTTGTGACAATATGAGCATCGGCACCATTGAATGGGTAAAATTAACATTATTGACATTTTGCCCACTTCGTATCAGAATTAGAGATGTTGAAAATTAACTATGCTAATCGATAAACAAAATTAACATTATCGAATAAAAAATATCATATCAAAATAGGCAATGACACAAACAAGTAACAATAACAACGCACATCATTAAAAATATTAATTCCGTTACGTGCATTCAATTGTATGCTCTATCTCTCTTAAGATAAAACACATTTACTGTTGGGGATATTTTATTCTAAACAAACGTAAGTGATATTTTTAACAAATATTTCGGTCGGTTAATGGTTGATTGACTGATTGATTAGGTTAATTTTGTTTACGTTGCTCGAATCACAAAGCCGCGTCGTCGCGTTGATGTTGTTTTCGGTTAATGGGAAGATTGTGAAGCTGTTTTAACAAATGCCGAGACCAAATAATGATACTTGGAACGTTCTTTCGATATGCTCGTGGATGTGGAAAAAGTCGCAACTTGCAGGTATTGTTAAAAAGACCTTTCTTAAAAAGGTGAATATCTAACCAAAATAAATGCTAGTCAGTCCTAAGCCTGTTCAAGTATGAAGGAAAGTTCATGAGTTTAACTTAACAATTTTAACATGCATTAGTAGAATATTCAATCATTAACCATGTTGCAGATACCTACTTGAATAAGTAAAAATATTAACTAATATTTTCACCAATAAATTTATCGATATTTTTTTTATCTGTTATTTATTAACCAATACATATTTTCAACCAATATTCTCATGTCTAATCAGAATAGAATAGAATACTCTTCTTTTTTTTTTAGTAACCGTTTCATAAAGAGAAGGTGAAAATAAGCATAGTCAATATAAGTAGGTAAATAAAACAGTAAACGTTACTTTCTATTTCTTACAATTTTATTAGGTAAAAATCAGAACAAGTTTGAAATGCGCTACATTTTTTTTTTTTATGGAAGGTCCACATTGATAATATAAAATCGTTTTCATTGGAGACGGTCACATAACCTCAGCAGAAGGGCCAACGGGGCCTTACATGGCCTTACGTGGCTCATGCAGCCATCAGTCAAACATACAGTGTGCCTATAATACTTACTATACTTTTTTGTCCTTTTCAATAAATTGCATGGTATAATTTATTTAGGCTATGTTTTGTTTTAACAATGTTTTCATCATAAACACCCATACAAAAATGTATGAGGTTTTGTCCACAGTTCATACAAATTACTTACTAATTATACTAAAACAATACATACTACATAATTACGTACTAATCACTACTGAGTTTACATGAAAACAATTTTTACAATGATTTCTAAAGGAGAGAACAAATGAAATAATACTGGATTAACAAAATGTATGGCTAGGTTCAAAGTAACGTTCCCAAATGCGACTTGAAGTGGTGACAAGAGTATGGACTAGGCCTTCGTTGTGGTGAAATGCAAAACATTACAAAATATTAAGGCTCTCGCCGACAGACGCGCGCGATTCGTGTCGCGTGGCTCGCCTGTTTGCAGCAGCCTTTAGCAATAACATCAAACCCATGAATAACACTATTTACGCAGTTGTGCAAGGTATGATGTACACATAAATTATCGGGTACCCTTCACGCATTACGTTATTTCAGAAAGGGGAATTTATATGTACCTACTACTTACCAACTGCATTATTGTATCATAATTATATTGGTTGTACGTCTAATAGGTATACCTATTTATAATAATCTAGAATAGGTTATTTGACAGTTTTTAAGAAACCAATTAGTAATATTCCTTGTGTTTTATTTACCGCAAAATATGATTATTTCAAAGGTTCGAAAGTTGGATAAATTGCGATCAAGCAAAGCTGTGTGTATTTGGATCGATTATTCTTAATTCTAATGGCTCTAGTTTCGCCATTCCATAGGTACATTCTTTCTTGGCCAGATCTAGTCACCTATTTCCAATATTTTTTAGTCCAAGTCGCATCGCTCCATCAAAAACCTACGGTAACTAACACTTCTCACTGTACGGCTTCAACGGCTTAAAGTCAGCATTCCCGCTCAAGTAAGCATCAACGAAATTCTGGACCGAGTCCGTGGTAATCTCATCACCATTCTTCATGGTCACCATGCGCTGTTTGGGAAAATCTATGGAGGTAAGCAAGGGGACCGCGTCGTCCAGACCTATATGTTCCCTTAACATATCTGCGCTGTCTGTGCCATCGATTCCAATATAAAACATGACGTGTTTGAATGGCTTCTTCTTCGTCCTGGAGTGCCGAGAAGTTGGGTAGTCGAAGTCCATGGTCTCGTCGTCCGAAGAGTTCTGGTAGGGACAGAAGCCTGGGAACTGGATGCTGCATTCATCATAGTAGGATTCTGCTGAAGGTGTTATCACGGACTCGGCGAATTCTATTTCTGAGTCTTCGTCATCTGGAAAGCAGAAAGGAGATGATTATTTTATTAGTAAGTGCGCTAGGTTCTGAGAAAAAAGAATAGGCTTCTAGATTTTATATTAAGTTCCATGGTTAACTATATGATGTTATAATGTTAATCTATAAACTCAAACCATTTATTTCAAATAAACCAATAACAGACACTTTTGAATTGCTAAGGGGTCGGTCAGTCAGAAAGATGAAGCTAGTTGCCCATTCCAAAGTGTAGTAGGTACCTATAGAGAAGAACGGGCAAGAACCTCCATGGACACTCTTTTAAATCAAAATATGGTTACAAAATATTGGTGGTGAGAACGATGCAGAACGTTAAAAGCGTCCGTAATAAAAAGACAAAAAACAATTCAAATATTAAATTAGCCGTGGCAACTAAGAAAAGACCAGTCCCTACTGACGGCGCCCGTTCACGAACATGATGCATGGATTAACACCATTCAGCTCAACCATTTTGAAGGGAACTTAATGATCAACACCTGAGATCATCTGATGCATCTGATGCATATATGCATCTGAGAGTTGCTAGTCCAGATTTGGATTTAAATAGTTTTAATATTAGAAGGTCTTCTCGTCTTATCGCTATGACATGGTAATGTCACTAGCCAGCCACTAGTTAGCAAGATCCTTAGCGGGCCGACGGCCAGAATAAGCTGGATGATGTTCTCTAGTAGGTACATTTCAATCTTACCGATAAATAAGACGACTGCTGGGTGTCGCGCCATCTTCAGAAGCGCTTGCTCAGTCAGTACCGATACCGGCCGCTGCGCCCATGGGAAGTTCTGTACACGGAGAAAATTAAGGTTAGGTAGGGAAATAAGTAAATATTAAGTACTTAGTACAGGTTTTTCAAAAGGTTCCTGGAAGTCCAGGAACAGTACATTCCACAGAAGGTACCGAAACCCCTCCTGTGTTGTGCTTAAAAACGAACCCGTTTTGTTTTCCGGCGTAAGGCTCAAACAACCTCCTGACGGACGTTGAGAATTACTTCACGAAGACATGTCACAGAAGTTTTTCTAAAATGTGATAAGCTGAGTTGACCAAATATTAGAAAAAAGTCTGACATCTCAGTGCTGGACGTAGGCTTCTCCCAAGTTGCGCCACAACATCCGTCTCCACCCATCTCATTCAGTCAGATAATTAGGTACTAATACTTACGAATCCCAGCGGATCAGCCGACAGATGTTGCCTCCCATTCGCAGTGAGGATCTTCCCTGTTCCGTCCGTGATGACTAGGGCTGGTATGCCAGCAACCCCTAGTGCTGCCGGCATGGTGAGGCGTGCGTCTGTCGCTGACCAGGGCACGGAGAGGGCACCCACTGACGACACTGACTGTACTGTGCGGTTGTAGGACTGCTCACTCCTGAAAAGAGAGAGATGGCCTTTTAATTTTCGGATTAACGTGGTTATGATTGGTCAGGCATGTGCTATGCCACCATCGATGCAAGTGATTAAATTGCATAATGATTGTTGTTTGATTTTGCTAAGACTCCTGAGATATTACATACCTTAAAAATAACGTTATGTTATATCGGATCCAAACAAAATACGGCGGCAGGAAATTTATAAGTATTTCATGGCTCCTTTTATAACAACGGGAACATTTGTGTGAAGCGTATTTTATTTGCCTTCCCTAAAGCTATCATTATTAGTCCCCAGTTGTGGAGTACACCTACATGCTCGTATAGTTTAATTAATAAATTGTTTAATTACCTACCGTACTAAATTATGATTTACGATTTAATTTTCACCTCAATAAAAAGTAATTTATTTACGATAACGCCATCTCAATTCATTTCAGTATTCATGGCCCATATAAGTTTCATTCCATCGTTAAAATAAAATATGAAGTCTTCATAACATCGAACGGTGAGACCATTATATACGTTTCGGCGTTATATTTATAAGGGAGCTTTATAGTAGCCTCCATCAGTAGCAGAAAACCCCGCTAGCCCCGTGGCGTCGAGCTACACGCTCAAGCCACAACGACTGCGGAGAAAATAAATGAAAGAAGTTATTTAGAGCATGCCGCGAGTCACCGCGACGCGACTTGCGGAGCGACGACGGACGGAAAAAGGAGACACGCGCGCGAGTCGCTGACGGCTTGACGCAAGTCGCGTCACAAGTCGCATCGCTTGAGGCCGCGAACCCCTAACTCCTTTCGCCGCTACATTCTTATCATGGCACGAGCTATACTCATAGAGTCTGTGGCGATTTGAGAGAAGAATCGCAGTTCTACATGATAAAACTAACCTTCCTTCATAAATAGGTGTTATTTACTGCAGACAGACATGCGAGTTTGAAGGAATAACCATTAAACTTGCGGAGATATGTCTTGGGCGACGACGTAGATGGTGGTACAGACAACCGCCCATCGGTGGTAACATTTTGGTGTTGGCAGCGCAAATCAATCGTAGCAGTAAGGGCGATTTTCGTATAGTCGGACTTTCAATTGACTGCGGTAAAATGACAGCTTATGTGTCACCACCTGATTGTTTAAATAATTGTTTCTGTAGTAAAATGACCATAGATATAAGAAAGAAGTGGTATAAAGAAGTGTAATGTTACATGCAGTGTAACAGTTTGTACAGTACATTGTACTTCTTACTGTCATTTTACTACAGAAACGCTTGCACTACAGTCGGACTTTTAATTAGCTGCAATGTACTGCAGCTAATTAAAAGTCCGACTCTAGTGCAAGCGTTATCACTGATATGCGGTTGAGTGTACTAATATCTACCAATGATGGACATTACAAGCAAGCAATGCATAAGATGAGAACCGATAGTCTAGGCTGATAGTCAAGTTATCCTATGATAATTAGTAAATTCTTCAAATGCAGACAGGTTTCATCAAGTTAGAATTTAGAATTTAAATGTTAGTTAGGCCAAATCCAATTACACGTAGGTATAGGTAGATCTATAGTCTCTTCCAAAAGTATCGGGTGAAAGGGTAAACAAACCCTGTCCAGGATAAATTGTTAGACATCCACAGCAGGTAGGTACATTTTCTGTTCAATGTGCTTAGCTTGTTAATGTGCTCATTTCGCTTTGTGAAATTACAGGCGAGGAATTAACGTAAACTTTATGGTTAGCAACGCAACGGAAATCGGCCCATTTGGTACTTAGTAAATTAGTGCTTGCATGTAAACCGCGGCTGCCACATCCCATTCGAACGGTCAAATATTTCTTCATCATAGCATTTACCTACCTCACAATACAAAACAATACTTAATTAGGTAGGTACCTACCTATATTTTAATCCCTGTCATCATACATCCCGGTTTATATATAATCCCGGGATTCGTTCGTCCACCAGGCACAACACTACAGCATAAAGTTGTGTCGTAAAAAAGCAATTTGATCGCTCCCGCCTCCACTGACAGTGGCAGTGAGTGTAATTTATTGTTGCGCCAACTAACTTGATATTTGCGTGAATGCTATCATTTATATACAGGCGTTGGCACTTATTTTCACCCTCTCCACCCTCAGTTATGCGTGACGATACCGAACGGACCCTAGGCGGATTTAATAATTATATTAAAAGAAATTCTTTTTTAAATCTATGGTCCGACCAGAAGTGGTCACTCAAGCAAGCTAGAAAGACATTGGCTGGGGGCGTTGTTTGTAAACATTTTTGAAATAAAAAATTGTATTGTTGAACAAGATGGTGGCGTTAGTTCCGATTTTCACCACGCACCAAAGATCGCCGTATCGTTGTATATTTGCAACACCTGAAGCATCGTACGATTTATAGACAACGTAGAAATCTCATGCCGGAGAGAACGCAGAAATCTCTAATTTGCTTATAATTGCGATTTGCGATAATTTCATCTCAAATTCATCAAGAGGCGGTTGCTTCGTCGTTGGGATGACGAAACAAAAACGTCGTAACGTGTCGAAAAAGGAAAACAGTATATTTCCTTTAATCCTAAATCAAGAATGTACAACTAGCAATCCCGTCCTAATCCGTATTCATTGTACCCAACTTGGCCCGGGATTTACAAACACAATCTGGGGCGGGACTCGAGCTCGAGAATAACAATTTATTTATGTATGTTGCAATCAAGTTTCTTGCGAGACCGACGGAGAAGCTTGCCTCGCACTATTTTCTCGAGTGATTTATATACCTATTGCCTTTTTTCTTTAATATTGAGGAGAACTTCAATGTTCACGTTTACATTATCGATAGTATGGTCTATTCCAAAAGTATCAGATGAAAATTTAAACAAATGGATCAGAAAAAGGGCGAGGTTGCAGTACCTACCTACTTTTAACTTTCTTAAATTTGCCAAATGTAAATGTAGCACAAAAAAATAAAAATCCATAATTGAATATGCGGTCAAGCGCTGTGTGAAGACAGAAATTTGGATTGTAATAATTGTATCGATAAAAAAAGGAACTTAAAGATGACACTAAATCGCTACCTATTTAAAACGACTACCTTAGAATAATAGCGCATAGTTGCCGCGTCTAGAACAAAACACGTCCGATATCGTGTGTCCACTTCATTTTCTTTGTGTGCGTGAGCCGAATGTGTCTACGTTCCTCAAACGCACACAAATACAGCTTTCAGTGATACCATTACCAGGCCCTGACCAGCACCTTACCCACCCCCCCCCCCCCCTGGCGGGCCGGCAGGACCTGAGCGGCTCAGTGACCCTAATTTCGTCGGCCGCCGCCGGTACCCCGTCGCTCGAGGCAGTCAAGAGGGGACGGGGTTGCGTGGCAGCACGGTTCGGGGAGATTGTTGTCGTAGGGGTATACTTCGTGCCCTCATCTCAGGAGTAGGCAGTGACCTGTCGCTGCCGGCCGTAGTGAATGCTATGGTCGGTGGCGACGAGTCCTGGGACGCGGTGGTATCCTTCTGCGAAACAGTTATCTCGCAGAAGGAGGCTGCGGAAAGGGAGCGAGAGATCTCATCCTCTCATCCGGCCCGCAGCAGGCGCACCGGGCGTTGGCGGAGGGCGGACAACGCCCTCTTCCAGCCCCCCTAAATGGGTCCAGGGACGACGGACTTGGGGACGTCCGTCGCCCCCCATACATCAGGACCCGAGGCGGCGGCGCGTAGTGTTCCACGCGCGCCCCTCTTAGAGGTCGCAGGGGGAGTCAAACACCTCACTCCCCCCGCTCGACTGGACGGGGCCCGCAAAGGCGGGCCGGCACCAGTCGGGGGTTGCGGAAGATTCGTATGTTCCCGCGACCCCCGACGCAGGTGTGAGATGGAACACCGGGGTGGTTTTTAGTCAGTAAGAGTCTGACAGACCCCTCCGCCCTCCCAGGGCGGGGGACATCCATGAGGATTATCCCCCCCGTATCAAAAAAGAAAAAAAAGGGGTATACTTCTCCCCGAAACGAACTCTCGCCGAGTTCCACAACTCCCTTGCGGAGTTGAGAGTCGTCGTCGTCGGGTAACATTCCCTCCCCGTGCTCGTGCTCGGGGACTTCAATGCCAAGAACACGGCTTGGGGTTCCCGGTATACGGACGCGCGGGGCAGGATGGTGGAGGACTGGGCTTTGGAGGCAGGCCTGGTCGTCCTAAACCGGGGTTCTGTCCCCACGTGTGTGCGGATGCAGGGTGAGTCAGTGGTGGACATCTCGTTCGCCGGCCCCGCTCTGTCGCCGCGTGTCATTGACTGGCGCGTCATGGAGGGGGTGGAGACGTATTCCGACCACCGGTACATCCGGTTTGATATCTCCGCCCAGACCTCGAGCGCGCTGGTCCGACAGGCCCCGAGTGGTCCGGACAGGCCTGCTGATATTAACGACGACGCGGAGTGGTTCCGGGAGGCCATGTCCGAAGTATGTGACGTGGCAATGTCCCGGGTACAGCCTGGACGCGCCTGGCGCCAGGTGTACTGCTGGTCGCCGGAGCTAACGTCTCTGCGCGAGGCGTGCGTTGCTGCGCGACGCCTGTACACCAGGCACCGCAGCCTTCGTATCCGCCCTCCGGATACGGAAACCATTCAGGCGGAGCTGTACGAGGGTTACAGAGCGGCGAAGACCGCCCTCCGAGCGGAGATACTGCGGGCCAGGGGACTGGCCCGTGAGGAGTCGCTGGGGACTCTGAACAGGGACCCTTGGGGACGCCCATACAAAATGGTGCGGGTAAAACTCCGCCCATGGGCTCCCCCCCTGACGCAGAGTCTCCGGCCTCAGCTCGTGGAGGGCGTAGTGAGCACTCTGTTCCCTTCGCGAGGGGAGCACACTCCCCGCCCATGGCTCCGCCTCCTGCGGTGCCCACTGTGGACCACATAATCGACGACGACGACGATGCTCCTGAGGTGACCGAGGTAGAGTTGAGAGTGGCGGTACGTAGGCTGAGTGCCAAAAATACCGCCCCAGGACCCGACGGCCTACCTGGAAAAGCTTGGGTCCTGGCCTTGGAGGTCGGAGGCCTCGACTTAGAGGGCTCCTAAGCGCATGCTTGGAGGGGGGCCAGTTCCCACTGCGTTGGAAGACGGGGAAACTGGTCCTCATTAAGAAGACGGGGCGCCCTGCGGACTCTCCGTCCGCTTGCCGGCCCATCGTGCTGCTCGACGAGGTGGGCAAGCTCTTTGAAAGAGTCATTGCAGACCGCCTCGTCGGGCGGCTGGTGCGGGTGGGGCCGAATTTGGCGGACAGCCAGTTTGGTTTTGGCAGGGGGCGCTCTACGGTGGACGCCAACATGCGCGTGCGAGCCCTCACGACGGGGGATGCTGTGGCTCGGGGTGGGGTCGTCTTGGCGGTGTCTCTAGACATCGCCAATGCCTTCAATACCCTGCCCTGGAGTTGCATCAGGGAGGCACTCCGGTATCACCGGATGCCGACCTACCTCTGCCGCATAGTCGAGGCTTATCTGACGGACAGGGCCGTCATCTACCCCGGTCACCAGGGAGAATGGAACCGGCGAGAGATGTCGTGCGGTGTCCCACAGGGATCGGTCCTGGGGCCGCATCTGTAGGACATCGGGTACGACTGGGTGCTGCGCTCCGACCTCCCTAGCAGCGTCAGCGTCGTTTGTTACGCTGACGACACTCTGGTCCTGGCGCAGGGGAAGTCGCACGAGGCGGCGGCCGAAATAATGACACGCGGGGTTGCGACAGTCATTGAGAGGATCCGGCAATTGGGACTCGAGGTGGCCCTGCACAAGTCCGAGGCCATGTGTTTTCATGGTCCTCGGAACGCGCCACTCTCGGGTTCCCAAATAATGGCGCGAGGGGTTCACATCGGCGTCGAATCGACGATGAAGTACCTGGGACTCGTCCTCGACAGCCGGTGGAACTTCGTCGAGCATTTCCGACGTTTGGCTCCCAGACTGGACCGGGCCGGGGTTGCCTTGAAGCGGCTCCTGCTCAATTTAGGGGGTCCAAATGCCTCCTGCCGGAGGCTCTACGCGGGGGTCGTGCGGTCCATGGCCCTTTACGGGGCACCGGTGTGGGCGCGTTCATTGAGGCTCCGACCAGCACGCCGGTTGAACGCGTCCCAAAGGGTCATGGCCATCCGGCTGGTCCGGGGATACCGCACGGTCTCCTGCGAGGCGGCGAGCCTCCTTGCCGGATTGCCGCCATGGGATCTGGAGGCAAAAGTCCTCGCGCACATTTGGGAGTGGCGCGAGGAGGCGAAACGCCGGGGCGTTACTCCGCTGCCGCGAGAAATCGCGGTACAGCGGACAGAGCTCCGGCGGGATCTCATGGCGGCATGGAGAGTGCGACTGTCGCAACCCAACGCTGGGCACGCCACAATTGCAGCGGTAAGTCCCCTCTTTGAGGAGTGGCTTGAGAGGCGCCACGGCGTCCTCACCTTCCACCTGACGCAGGTCCTCACCGGACATGGCTGTTTCGGGAGGTTCCTGTTTCGGATAAGGCGGGAGGAAACGCCCAGGTGTTGGCATTGTGTGGATCGACCGGAGGACACGGTGGAGCATACGGTGGAGGTCTGCCCGGCTTGGGCGGAGCACCGCCGTGTCCTCGTGGCGGCGATCTCTCGCGTCCGGCCCTGGTTCAGGCCATGGTACGGAGCGAGGGGGAATGGGAAGCAGTCACCTCCTTCTGCGAAGCAGTAATGCTCGCGAAGGAGGAGGCGGAGCGCGTGAGGGAGAGGCAATCGTTGCGCCCTCACGCCCCTAGTCGCCGCAGGAGGAGACACCCTGGGCGTCGCAAGTCGATAGCCGACTCCCCGCCACCGTAGGCGCGGGCCTGCGGACGGCGAGCAATGGGCAGCTCGCCGTCCGGTAAGGACCAGGCCCGGGTCGACGGCGCGTTGTGTTCCACGCGCGCCTCAAAGAGATGTCAGCATAATTGACGGGGTCCGATAGGGCCGATGCCTGCCGGGGTCGCGGATTGTTCGAAAGAGTTACCGTGGCCCTGGCGCACAGGCAACTGAAGGAACACGGGAGGGTTTTAGTCAGTAAGAGTCTGACACGCCCTTCCGCTCCGCCCAGAGCGAGAGAGGTCATTTGATGATTTCCCAACCAAAAAAAAAAAAAAAGGCGTTACCCACAAAAAAAGGGAAAATGCACTAGTATGTTACTGGATCAAATCAAGACAAGTATTTTATATTACGAGTATCAGGAACTGGATAAGACAAAGATGAATTTGCATTTAATAAGACATATTTTTACGGAAGGTAAAATTCAATTTATTTAAAAATAAAAGCAAATAAATGAACCATTATTCACATGAAGAATGGGATATCGCTCAATGCGTTTAGAATGTTTGATGTGTGCTGTGTTATACTAATATTATCGGCATGTATTAATCGCTGACATGTAAAATAAGTATGTATGAGAAAATTACAAAAAACATGTTAATCAATAATATTGTAATCTTTATTTTACCACTCTTCGAACCAGCAGTTTATGCTTATCATTTAAAAACCTTGCAGTTGCAACTGCTTCCTAAAGAGCTTCCGCTTTGACTCAACGTCTCCTAAAGTATTTACTCTTTTTGAGATATAACAAAAATTACCTTTAAGCCAAGTTAGTTTCTCGAAACTGGCAAAATGGGATATCGTATTCAATAGCATAGGTAGTAGGTACATCAAAAACAATTATTTTTGCTAAACAAACTTTAGAACAAAATTTAAAGCAATGTGGGTATTTTTTTCCTCACAAATAGCAACACTGTATTGTCATAAGTTAGGTCATTAGAATTTTTGTTTGATGATTTACGTAAAAAATGTGTATAAAATGTAAGTACTTGTAACTAATGTACTTGTGAAATGTAATTTGATCACATTTTTTTTGTTTTCCTGAAATGCTATGACATCCTTTCACGCTACAAACTCATTTTAAATTATTTGCTCGCGAGCTGTGTTTGACGGAACGTGACCTTGAGTACTGACAGCTCGCTGAGAGAGGTAAGCCAATAATGGCAGTAATGGCTCGGTTGCAGTGTGACCAGATTAAATTTTACAAAAATACCGAAGCTCCTTAAAAAAATAATGAAATATACCAACTTGCACAGGGAAAATATACTAATAAAAATACTGATTTTCAAAACATATTTTTATTTATTAATCATCATCATCATCGCAATAAATATTAGAATTATATTATAACATTCTGTTTGATGGGTTAAAATTCACACAGCCTCCTTCATCTTTTATTCCTTGTTTGGTTTTTAAAATTGCAGATACATTTTTGTTTATGAATCTGTTTCTTTGTTCCGTTTTTATTAAATTAATCTGTGAAAATATGCGCTCGCATGCAGCATTCGAAACTGGTATACATAACAAAGATTTACTGAAACTAGATATATTCTTGTATTTTAATGTACCATCACTGTTAGAAATTTTCCCAACTTCCAACCAAAATTGTTCACAAGAAAGGGGTGAGCCAGTACTCGAAGATTGTAATAAATTACTTACTTCGCGATCAAGTTTGAGTGTTCTATATTCTACGTCAATTATCTGCATTTGTTCTGACTGTACTTCGTATGGGAAAGTTTCCACAACATTTCTTAAACTACTAAATTCTTTATTCACGGCAGTGTGTGGGTCAAGAAATTTCAGTTCTCGGAAAATTTGATCTTCAAAAGGCAAACGTGATTTCAATTGCGTGCTCAATTCAATTAAAAAAGATTGGCACTTTCTGAAAAAATCAGCAATTTGTTCTTTCATGTTTATGTTTCCCCTATGTTTAATTAATTCTTGACCCACTTGAATCCCTAAGTACATATTATTCAATGGCAAATAATTCACACTAGATTTTGGGTCTAATGTAAATACGTTGTCCGTGCTTTTTATATAATTAGTTTTCATATAGCAAGCCAAAATCGACAAGTACATACTAGAAGCATCATCATTTATAATCTTTCAATGCACGGGTAGTCGCCTTGAAAAATTATATTAAATTTGTTTACAATCGGCAAAATGTAGTCTAAAAAGTAAAAGTATAATTTGTTTATATCATTATTAAAAGAATGATACATAAATTCTGATGACATAATGCGATAACTCAAATATTGGTCTTGAAAAATCAACTGCAGTGCCCTCCATTGCTCAATTATTCTATTAACACAAGCATGAAGCGGTAGCCATCTTATATCATAATGACGCAGTAGTCTATGTTTTTCAGTGTCAGTGAAATTTTGGAACTCCACAAATTCTCTTTGACGCTTGCTGCTTTGAGAAAAATATCCATATACTTCTTTTACTATCTGTTCTAAATTTCTAGGTAGTATTTTGCATTGCAAGCATGACTAACACTTAATGCTGCAGAATGACAAACACATTTTATGAATAAGCACTTTGGGTTCACTTCTTTATTTTTTGAATTAATGCCAGAGTGTTGACTAAACATCACATTCGTAGTATCAGCAGCGAACCCCATCACGTCTTTTATATCTAAACCTAACTCGGATAACTTTGATGACAAAGCATCAAATAAATGATCTGCAGTCTCACCACTTAAATCAACTAAATCAAGGAATTTGGTTTGTACTTTACATTTGGTTTCAGAGAAGTATTTGATTACTATCGCCAACACTTCGATTGTGGTGACATCTGTACTTTCATCGATTACAATTGAATATACTGGTTTACCTGACGGAGATACAGTACGAAGTATATCTTCAATCATAACTTTTTCAAATTCGGGTCCTAAAACGTTATATGTAATAGCTGCTGCTTTGGTTCTCTTGCAGGAAAATTCTTTTGCAATTTCGGAGTCAGGAAAACATTTCACTAGAACATCACTAAGATGGTCCATAGCTCTAAAAGAGATGTTGTGTTCTGAAAGAAAACCGCATAAACGCAGCTCCGCTTTCTTGACTTCGTCTTTCAGTGGTGCCTTTTTGAAAAATGTGTCAATTTGGAAACAAGTAAAAACATAAATTATACATTATGATCATACACTAAATAAAGTACCTCCGAACTTCTCGACTTTAGGTACAGTAATTCTAATTTTACTAAAAACTAAAAACAAGTTAAGCTTACCTTTGACTGTCCTTTATATTTGTTCAAGTTCGATTTATGCTTTTCAGTATTTGCATGTTGTTTTATAGATGCTAATCTACACTCGAGAGCAATGAATCCGGGTCACTTAAAGAATGTTAAAAATCTCGGAAACTAAAAATGATAGGTTAATGCAATAAATTGTATTTAATAGACAATGTAATACTCCTTAAATGAAAGTAAAAAAAATATGAGTCACCATACATTTTATTAACACAAAATTACATAAAGAAAAAAACTGCTGATCTCTCCTTAAAACAAAAATAGGAAACATGAAATTTTTGAACTTTATTACGATTTTCTTGAATTTTAATACTTCGTATTGCCTCCTCGTGCTTCCATTACTGCGTTTACGCGGTTTGGCATGCTGTACACCAAGTTCCTTATACGATTTTGGGGAATATTCTCCCATTCCTCTGTGAGAGCAATTTTGAGCTCACGAAGCGTGATTGGGGGAGGGTTTCGTTGTTTTACGCATCTGCCTAGCTCGTCCCAAGCATGCTCGATCGGGTTGATATCCGGGCTGCGCGCTGGCCACTCCATACGAGTAATGTTCATCTCTTGAAGGTAGTCATTCACAATCCTACCTGTATGAGGTCGGGCATTGTCATGCATAAATATAGCATCCTCACCTAAATTGACCATAAATGGACCAACGTGATCATTGAGGATTTCTTCCACATATCTTACGCTAGTTAAAGAGCCGTTTTCTATGATCACCAGCTCTGTGCGACTTTCAGAAGAAATTCCGGCCCACACAAGTACAGACCCACCACCGTAGGCTACTTTTTCTTCGATGCATGCTTGCTTGAATCTTTCCCCTGGTCTTCGATACACTCTGTGTCTTCCATCGTGCTTGTAGAGCATAAATTTTGATTCGTCGGAGAACATAACTTTTGACCAATCTTCAATACTCCAATTTACGTGGCTCTGGGCATATCTTAGTCTTGAAATACGATGCCCACGCTCCAGTTTAGGGCCGTTTGCAGGTCTAAGGGGTTTTAAGTTAGATTCAGCAAGCCGACGTCTTACTGTCCATGCACTTGGGTTACTTCCTCCGAGGCGTCGAAACTGATTTGTGAGTTCAGTTCCTGTGAGAAAGCGATTTCGAAGCATGGTGTTCACCAAGTATCGGTCTTCTCGTGCTGTGGTACACCTGGTTCTGCCCGTTCCTGGTCTGCGTAGGTTAGAACCAGTTTCTTCGTAACGTCGGAGAACTCTTTGTACTGTTGACAGCGACACACCGACAGTCCTGGCTGTATCGCGCTGACTCCGGCCGGTTTTCAGCATTGTAAGTATTCTGGTGCATTCTTCAGGCGTAAGCGACATAATTTCAGCTTGAATAATGAATATAGAGCACTATCAACATGGTTTATGTACCCACATAAATGACAGATTACAAACAAAAACAAAACCAAATGCTGTAATTTCGTAGTTCCATCTTCGAAAGTGGCCCTTTTTCAAATTTGATTTTTTTATGATATAACTTTACAATAACTAAGAAGTTTTAATACCTTCATTTAAGGAGTATTACATTGTCTATTAAATACAATTTATTGCATTAACCTAGCATTTTTAGTTTCCGAGATTTTTAGGATTCTTTAAGTGACCCGGATTCATTGCTCTCGAGTGTACTTTGGAGTTTCGCACTGCACGCTTTACAAAACGCAGCGTACTCGTCATCTTTATAACGTGAAAGCCACGAAGAAAACTCCGGAATTTGTTCCCATTTAGCCAAATAACTTTGCTGAAAACTAGACATGTTTTCTGGATTCTGAATTACGTATCAGATAACAGCGTAATAGCATGAAGTAAAATGACAACAAAAAATCGCGCGCTCTATTTATATTACGACGAACATTTACAATATAAACTTAGGGAAAATCCCGAATTATTGAAACTTTCAATAATTCGGGAATTTCTCTAGGTATAAATTTGAAAGTTTCAAACCAAACCATCAAAGATTAAGCCAAGTGCAGAACAGAAAATCATTTTGTGACTGGATGATTCGATACTATTTGTAATTCTAGGGGGCCCACCTGTCATGTCCTATCTGTAACTTACTGATCTTTGCTCCAAAATGAAATATAGAATAAATCCGGAAATTCCCCTGAACATCAATGTACGCAGTTTTTTTTTTATAATTTTATGACATGGCTATGGTATTGCCATAACTTTTTTCTAAAATATACCCAAAAATACTGGCTTCCGCCAATATACCTTTAAAAATACTGACTCTTGGAAAACTTACTAAAATATACTCATAAAGTATTAAAATACTGAATCTGGTCACACTGCTCGGTTGCCTCACTTTTTGCATTCGTACTAGGTTTCTATGCGTTATTATTCTAGGACGATTACTTTGAAGAGATTTCATCGTGAAACCATGTAAAGTTATATAAAAAAAATAAGGCTTATTGTTTTTTATGGCATGTTGAGAAAATAATTATTTTCTAATTTCGTTATTATTTTTAAAATGTATACAAAATCTAGCAGTTCAAGCGCTCGAACGCGGCCGGCCAGTGTCCGGCGGCCGCGAGACGCACGACAAGCACATGATGTGCTACAACTTGTAGCACATCATGTGCTTGTCGTGTGCCCCCTTGTAGTAAGTTGTGTCTTGTAGCCTACAAGACACAACTTACTACAAGAGGGCAAGTAATAAAACTAGGTAAGTAATAATACTAATAAATTAAATTAGTCATATTACCTACGGACGACGATAAATCTACTTCTTCGTTGTCACTCGTCACCATGATCGCAGTTAACGATCACATTACTTTTTTATGACCGTAACTTTGAACATTATTATTATGATGACAGGAGGGGTGCTAAGTAGATATTTTAAATTTTATGAATAGACCTCACCTTGTCTTCTCGCTGGGGACGAAAAAGACAATTGAAAGTATTAAGAAGAGGGACAACAGCAAAGATTTTTGAACAGAGAATGCTGTCGAACTCGACACCAATATCATTCATTCGACTTTAACTGTGCTTTTCTTAAGAGTTCAAGAACTTTCAAAGAGTTTGAAATGTGGTTTTAGAAACTATATAATCGTTGAATATCATCGGTACTATTATCACTATGGCTCTGACCTCGAAGTTTGATAAGGCTTGTAGTTTTAGCACATGATACCAGCAAAAGATGTGTTTACGTATAGCAAAAAATTTAAAAATCACTTATTTAAAATTAGTCTGATAATCAGAATTTAGTGAACGTCAAAATAGCGTAAGTTAGTCTATCAAAACGCCCGCTCTTCACCATTTCCTAGTGCTTTAGCTGGAAAGAAGAAGTGGCGCACGAACTCCCCAGCAGAAACGGCTTTAGATTGTCGATGGGATCAACATGCTTTACCAAAGTCTAGCTCCCACATACATATTTCATAACAACATTAATATTTACTGGCTCTCAAACTTACCGCAGAAAGCAATATTTGACAACAAAACACATTGCCACGCGGTCGGAACTAAAGTCTCGATGACTGTACCTGCTGTTGCGCTTGAGTTCAATGTAAAAAGTTTGTCAGTAGGTACAGGCAGACAAACGACTTCCTGACGAGCGACGGTTTATCTACTTGATCTCCATGTTATGGCCACGGTTCTGAAACTTGATAGATTTGCAGTCAAAAAGTTGGTCATTCATGACTCGGGTGGCGGTCTTAAACCTTATATCAGAAGAGGCACGATACTGTGATGATACTCAAGTTATTGCTGTTAGGTTTGTCGATACTAGTTTTGGGCTTTGGCTCTAATTAGACCTTTGTCAGTTCTTTAAGTACAATCATTGGAAACGCGTTTGGAAACATTGAGGTAATATGTACCAACGTAGTACATATTACTTACCTCAATATTTGGAAAGTCATTAATTTTGGTCCCTAATTATCTAGATCAGGCTTTGGATTGTTAACACTTTGAATTATAATAAGTTCTAAAAACTGTTTAATAAATAATAATACAATACCTACCTATACCTGAATCTAATCTAATTTTAGTTTTTCGGAAGAGCATAAAGCGCAGAAATACCATAAATAATGCAACGAGTTTATCTTTTGCGTTCAAGTCACATTCGAGCCCTATTTCTTTCAAATAAAATTATGTACTTATCCCTACAAAAGGAGATGTCTCAAAAAAAACCTAGGCCCGGCGCAATAGTAATGTATCTGAAAATTAAATGTAAGTATTATGTAACAGGGTAATAAGAAAAGATTATTGTTGTTTTTAGATGTGATTCTTTTTGTAATGATGCCTTGCCCAAGCCAAATAGTATATTACGCTCGTTACGTGAGCACAACATCCTAATATTCTTTATCCATGTCTATATGAGCAATAGTTTTCTTTTATTGCAGTTCTTTCTGATATTAGACATAGAAAATATTTAATCTTAATCAAACTACAAAAAGAAATCACATAAAAAAACAACAATAATCTTTTAACCTACACCTAGGATTTTGCAGGGTAATCCCTGGAAAATCCTAGGTGTAGGTTTAGGGCGTTGACACTTGAACCAATCATCTATTAATTACGATTTATTGTCAAAAAAACAGTTATTGATATGAACGCCTGCAAAACATTATAAGGCAAAAATACTACTTTAGCCACTGGATTTAGCGTTTATTTTTTTTTTGAAAAAACATTATTTATTCACTTAATTTTAAGATATATTACTTTTTCGCCGGGCCTTGGTTTTTTTTGTGTGGGATTTGAGACACCTTTAGTTTATTAGCAATCGTATCTATCCAGTTTAAGTAAGCCATATTCTCTCACAGCGTCTCGACGATACTTTGCCGCCATTATTCACTTGCGCGCCATTACGTTTCGGCGCCAGACACCCGTCGAAAATAAGCGTAACTAAATAAAACATTGCGTAGAAAGTTTGCTGCTTTATCGTAATAAAAGAAGATTAGCATATCCATGGGAGCTTTTAGATTACATTTTTTGTTGGAATTAAATTTTGTTTGAGATGTAGTATTGTTGAGAAAGTTAGAGAATTCGTCGAAAGGAATAAAATTGAATTTGTATTTCGGTTTTTTTTTATGTTGGTTGTCTGTTTGAAAGTTGTGATAGTCGTAGGGAAACAGATTTTGTGCTCTGTGCATGCCAAATAAGGCAAAAAAATATTTGTGTGAAACTTCATATTACTTACGCTATACAATTAATTATTTCACATGCATGAGTTGGTTAGTTTTTTCTATAGATACGCATTCCATTTAGCCTAACCCTTACGCATTACAATCCTATGTTATGTTAATGTTTTTATTAATATTGCCCAAGGGTGAATTATTATGAGGGTGGGTCTACATTACGAAACTGCCATCTACCCTATTTCACTTATATATGTAGAAAGCGGCGAAGGGATTATTATTAGACGGATGGACAGAGCGTCCACCTGTGCCAACACTAATGCGTGACATCACTAATGTTATTATGAATGAAAGCATGGAATTAGTAAGTATTATAACTTTATAAGTACAGTTGAAATGTAGTCATGAGAGCCTGTTTTCACCAAAGATGGAGAGAAGATGTAACAAAAGCTATGTCGTCATAAGAATTATGAAACAATACACTCGGGTAAGTATTGTTCGGATATTATTTCTGATCAACTATTCATTCATACTCTACAATATGCACAGGGCTACCATTGGTGAGGAAAAAATCCTTTATATTGTAAAATAATTTAGAAATACTAGTTCTAGTTTTTTTTTTCAGTAAGCCCGGAGCCCATCCTGTCCGGCTGAATAACTGATACCCAGCAAGAGCAACCGAGCCAGTGTCCGCATTGTAAATTTGCGGCGGTTGGCCCGCGGTCTGTGGTTAGTAACTCAGTGCATGCACGTTACCAGATAATTAATGGTCTGTTATACATACGTTCATTATTAAGTTACTGCGTGGAGTTATTGTTTTAGATTAGAGCCTTTCAAACAGAGTTTGTTCGGTGATGTTATATGAAGATCTCTCAAGAAATCTCCACTCACAAAATTTTCACAATTTTAGGCATCAAAACGAACCTCTTTGTCGAAAGGCAAGGTATTGGTCCTGAAGACGAGTTTGCTAGAAGATGAGACTGTTAAAATGAAATTAAGAGGCCCGGTAGAAGTGACCTAACAAAATTATCACAAGTACTTACATTTTAAATCCAGCTTGCCCTAAGGGTTGAATTTCAAAGATACGAAAGTTATAAATGATAAATGATTTTATTTCTGTATGTAGGTTTGTACAAACACTCTTATACGTCAATCATATAATTTAAACTAGATGAGGTCGGCGTTTCCTATCTGACTACTCTGAGAAGAAAGGCCGAAACAAACTCAGAGGTCACAGTCTCTTTTAAAGTCCAGACATAATCTTGGTCAGATCATGTAAGACCATGTGTCTGAAATGAAATGCATGAATATAAATTCCTTTACGAAAAGAGATCGCTGCAAAGTTCAGTACCTACCTTATTTACAATGTCAGACAAAACGCCGCTTTTAGAGGGCACCTACGCTAAAAGTGCCATCTCGCTTTAATATAAGAACTTATTGAAGTAGATTTAAAATTGAAAGCAAAGCTTAATGTGGTCTCCATTGATGTAGCGGCTGCAAGGAATACGAGTAAGCTGTTATTAGATTTTTCTCTTAGAAATGTTGGTAGCGGGTATTGGAATTGGGGCTGGTAATGGTGCCTTTAATCTTGGGGATTTCATATTTTCGTAGATCAAATGGGGAGTAAACCCTTTAGGTAACACTGTTTTAAAACAGTCTTCAAGTTTTTTTTTTTTTTGTTTGAATTTTTCGTTTTTCCAGTTATTAACGGTTCTTCCCGTTAGTTACCGTTCCAGGAACGTAAAGAGGATTTTCCAAAGTAAGCATTATTTGGTACACCTACCTCGTACTTTTACAAATTAAATAGGTACCTACATAAGTATACTTACAGTTTTTTATCATTCACGAAAATGAAAATAGTTTCTGTGTTGTACTAAGTAATTGAATACTCCTCTACCTTATTATGCCTCCCCTCTTACCTGCAACAACTGAGGGCACAATCGTACAACAAAGAATGCATTATAAGATTTTACTTTTAAGATTTTCTGTGAAAAGGAGCCTAGAAATGCTCTCCTCATTCAACAAAACGACGACGATCGTGCAGTTAGAATCTCAGTTGAAAACTGCAACAGTCAGCTAGCACGGTGTCCGCCATTGAATTTGATTCCCTTTTCTACGGGATTATATCTATGAACTGCCACAAGGGGGCGATGGCGATGGCGGAGCAAGCTAACGCCATAAAACTGTGATAACGTTCAAAGTAGGGAACTATGTAGACGGGTAGAGAAAACCCACTCCGTACCTACATAGCTTAAAATTAAAGTAAGTTTAAATTTAAACTACCTTGAACGTTTGAAACTAACTTTTCTTAGTTCTTAATAAGTGGGAAGATTTGAAAGTGCTTCGTCTAAGTTAGAGGAATAATGCTAAATAAAATGATGATCGATTTTGATGAGATCATCAGAGCCAGAGAGCTATAGAGCTCGTAATTTTGTGATCGAGACGGACTTCTCTATAAAAACTTTGCGTGGGACAGTAACCATAATAATCGATTCTCATAGATAACTGATAGTGGATCTACTCCCTCAACTTTTGCTTTTGTTGAGTCAGTTTCCAATCTAACCAAATGCTTAAAATATCTTTAATAGAACACCAGCGATTGCCATCTGATCCTTACCTAAGCCAATTAGCGCAGTCCCCAACACGAGTGGCCCTTCTTAACGTGCACATTATACGGCAGGGTGCTTTATCAGCACCCCACAGGCGGGTAATCGGCGTTTTAACCGAATCGGGTATCCCCATAACGGGTTACCCGGGTATAATAAGCGTGCCAGCTTTATTAGGACCTTGTGCCTGTGATAAATCTTAAGGGCCAACTTTGTTTAATGGCAATTTGCTGTGTGGCTTTAAAGGACAATCGTTCCTGTCCACGTGGGACTAGTTACAGCAAAGGATTAATTATCTACGGGGTAGATAATTATTAGTTCTATCTATAAATTAAGTCCCAGACACTCCCTCAGAGATAAATTTAAAGAGATTAATATAATTACTGTGCCTTCTCAGTATATTTATGAAAATCTTTTGTATGCACATAAAAATATTAATCTGTTTAAAAAATACAGTGATATCCACAATATAAATACTAGAAACAAACACAAATTTATTGTTCCTACAACCAGGCTCAAGAAAATAGGTGGCTCGTTTAGATGCCAATGTATACGTTTTTATAATAAACTTCCTAGCCACATTCAAGATCTAAGCTTTAATAAATTCAAATATTTTATAAAACGGAAACTATGCCAGAAAGCCTATTATACTGTGAAAGACTATATTGAGGACAAAAAGGCTTGGGATTGAGCTGCTCCAATAAATTTACACGGTGAATGTTGATTTTAATTTGCTAGCTATTTTAGACATGAATATTTACTGTAAAAAGTATTATATTATTTTCATTATTGAGAATATGAGGACTATGTGGGTCATTGTTTCAGTTATATTCTTGATCTGGCAGTTTAAGTAGTTTATGCGGCCTACCCAAATGTCCTTTTTTTGGTATTGTTCGTCGAATCGTTGAGCTCCTTAAGTTCTGAGTTGAGCTGCACGGTTACTGACAAATGCGTGCACTGACTGGACAGGTCCACTTAATCTGTGTGGTTCTTTCCTCAAAAGACCATTTCAGACACCAATCTACATGGTTCTCAAACATTATGTCCGATTTTTTTATATACACATTGACATTGTTGAATTTTATATACACAAAGACATGAGTATTTACTTGTAAAGTAGTATGTTATTTTAATTATTGTGAATGTGAGGATTATGTGGGTCATTGCTTTTTTTTTCGCAGTTAATTTTGATCATGATCTGGCAGATTGAGTAATTTATGTGGCTTACCCAAATGTCCTTTCTTTGGTATTGTTCGTCGAATCGTTGAGCTCCTTAAGTTCTGACTTCCTGAGTTGAGCTGCACGATTACTGACAAATGCGTGCACTGACTGGACAGGTCCACTCAATCTGTGTGGTTCTTTCCTCAAAAGACCATTTCAGATACCAATCTACATGGTCTTCACATGATCTGACCAAGATTATGTCTGGACTTTAAAAGAGACTGTGACCTCTGAGTTTGTTTCGGCCTTTCTTCTCAGAGTAGTCAGATAGGAAACGCCGACCTCATCTAGTTTAAAAATATGATTGACGTGTAAAAGTGTTTGTACAAACCTACTTACAGAAATAAAATCATTTATCATTTATCATTATACAATGTAGGAAAAGTGGGTCTTGGTATTATCGCTTTAATCAGGAGGGAGAGTGGTCAAACGCAAGTTTATCAATAAAAAAAATGTATTGGTGCCTATAACGATAGTGGTAGAAGTAGGAAAAGGGTACCTACTGAGTTCATTTCATGCAGATTTATTTGCTTTTGGTAAATTGTGTTGAAGCTTAAATTGCCAGCCACCCTTGGTTCATCGGTTCCCCACAGGCGTTTTGTAATGAGGAGGGCTTTACCCCAATCGACTGTAACAATACAGAAACAGTTCTGTTTGCGTAAAACAGTTTGATTTCATAATTTTCCAAATGCCAAAATTCATTTAATTCGTCACTTGAGGGAAAGTTGTTGTTTTGGGCTTACCTACACTTTCGGTTATCATCATTTTTAGGTTATAATTGTGGCGCGTGGCCAAAATCGGAACTAATGCCGCCATCTTGTTTTGTCAATACAACTTGTGTGACTCACAATTTCATAAAAATGTTTAAGTACCAACAACGTCTCCTGTCATTTGTCCTTGTAACAACTAATATGACTAACTAATCTAATTTATTATTTCAATTCGCTATGCGAGTATAATCTTGCGGAGGGTACTTTAGATCATATATTTTTCTCCTGCTCTTTGAACTCCAATTCCTTTGAACTCTATCGATTTTTTTCCAAAATAATATTCCTGTCTCCTCTCCCAACTAACTTCCATTCCATTCTATCCCATTTCTCTCCCAAAATAATACAAAATATAGACGTACTAGCCAAATTTCTACATGAAAATAATTTAACATTTTAACTGGTGCGTAAAATAACTATGTATTCCTTTTTGTATATATTTTATGTTGCCTACTTAGTTCCCTGTACGTTTGTAAATTAAAATACGTGTTTTTTACTAACCGTAGTTTTCGTCCTTGCAGCAATTACTACAAAGTGAAAAATCGCAACTCTGCGCCGCCGCCTCAACATGACGCTGGCAGAATAGTCAATAATTGCAAAAAAAAAACCTTTTAAAAATAAATGTAAAATCTATTTATTTCCTTTAAAAATGAATGAAAAACTGTTTTTATCGATTTACCAATGTTTTTGTTGTTTTAGCGCACGATCACGTTCCGTTTCGGTCTTGCCACGTTGTATCTGAAACACTACCCCGCAACTTAACGCCGGGAAATGGGCCATAATAAACGCCTTGGCTTTATTACACGTTGAGAGATAAATAAAGGTAAGTAAATCTCAAAAGCGTACGCTTACCGTTAGTGTTTAATTTATATTTGTTTGTTCTACCAATCCTGTTTTAATTAAGAATTTAGAGGGACCATTTTGAGGGCTAGCTGGATATCATGTTCAGATAAAATATTATGAACAGATTAGAACGTGAGAAATTGAGTTTTCTGTGTCTGTTTTGTTGAGTTAGTGCCGTTTCAAATCCAATTTCGTTTCATGCTGTTACATTTTAAATAATATTTGTTTAACAATAGGTTTAATACTTATTCTAGTTTAGTTTAGTTTTCATGATGCCTCTCTGAGGATGCTGAAATGTGAAGATCTAGGATATTTTTTAACTTACCTACTACTTCTTACTTTTTTACCGTATTGGATTTACTTAGCTAGATATTCGAAGACATTCAGAAACGCTATCGAACCAACAAAAAAAGCAATGTTTACCTGTCTTCATAGTTGGCGTGCTTGTAAACATGCATTCTACAAATAATCTGTCGTGTTGAAAACTTTTTGTTGCCTTCATGTCGTGCATTTATTGCAGAGAAAATGACAAAGAATGCACAATACTGACACAGCAATGAGAATTCTTATCTCGAGTCTCGTTGGAAACTGCAAATGTAGTCGCTGAGAACCGATTGTCATCTACGTTTTCAAATAGGTGGTGCTTGGCAATACTCCAGAATATAAATATCTAATATTATGTTTCGGAAATTGTGATAAAATATTGGTGAAATTAAAGAAAATAAGGTAGTTTATCAATTTCAGTTTTAAGCTTATGTATTAGGTCTTTACCTATGAAATTGCCGTTCTGCAGTACTGGCCATTTCAAATCAAAATAATTTTTGTTTGGCTAAGAATTCTAATTTCAAATTAATTTTATTTTAAAAACATGGATTTTTTTTTCTAAAAGTAGTCATTTCTTTATTGATTAGTGTTACATTTTCATCGCATTTCAATCTTTTTCGTCATCATGGATACGTTAAAAATTCGAGTAATTATGGAATATGAGTACCGTCGTGGCAGCAACGCGGCACAAGCGGCACGCAACATCAACGACGTTTACGGAGCTAACACTACAAACCAACGCACCACCTGTTATTGGTTTGCTCGCTTCCGTTCTGGAAATTTCGACGTGAAAAATGAACCTCGCGGTCGTCCGAAGACTTTGGTCAACAATGACGAATTAAAGGCGATTGTGGAAGCTGATGATACACAATCTACGGCTGAATTAGCAGCAGCTTTCGACGTTAGCGTCAAAACAATATTGGTCCATTTGCGTCAAATTGGCAAGGTAAAAAAGCTTGACAAATGGGTGCCCCACGAACTCAATGACCGCCAGCGCGAAGTACGCGTCGAGACGTGCCTTGCACTGCTCAACAGACACACAAATGAAGGAATTTTGAACCGCATTGTTACCTGCGATGAAAAATGGATTCTGTTTGATAACCGTAAGCGCTCAGCAAGTTGGTTGGATCCTGGTTCAGCACCTAAACAATGCCCTAAACGAAAACTTACCCCTAGAAAAGTGATGGTCACTGTTTGGTGGTCTAGCGCCGGTGTGATTCATCACAGCTTCTTACCAAACGGGGTGAGCATTACTGCAGATGTGTACTGTGAAGAACTGAACACAATGATGGAGAAGCTGGCGCATCTCCAACCAGCATTGGTCAATCGCTCGTCTCCGCTGCTCCTGCACGACAACGCGCGACCTCATACTGCACAGCAGACGGTCTCCAAGTTGCAAGAACTGGGGTTGGAAGCTCTTCGTCATCCGCCCTACTCACCAGACCTTGCGCCTACAGACTACTACTTTTTCCAGAATTTGGATAACTTCTTGGCGGGAAAAAAATTTAATACCCGAGAGGCAGTACAAAATGCCTTTGAAGAATTTGTTGCCTCCCGTCCAGCTGATTTCTTTAAGAAGGGCATCAATAAACTGCCACTGCGATGGCAAAGATGCATTGATTGCATGGGTGATTACTTCGATTAATACAAATAAAAAATTCATGAAAAAAATTCGTTTAAATTTTTTCATACAAAACGGCAATTTCATAGGTAAAGACCTATTATTAGTTTGTAACTACTAGTGTAGTGTCTCATTCGCATAAGTTCATAGTGAGGTAACTGCTGTCACCAATGTCATTGTCATCTGTCAGTCACCACAGATGGCGGGAAAAGGTTGAACGTGAAGTAGCCCTGGACGACCGGCTTGGTACAATGAATTAACAGGATTCTGCAACTAGGTAGGTAATTACCAGTGATCGGAGTAGGTAGATTGAACTGGGGTCATTGATCCGAAACGTATATATTACTATGGACATTCCTCCGGAATTGGTGGATTATTAAAAAAAAACCGGAACTTATGTAGGAATTGTATTCTGCCAGAGTGGAAGGAGTCATTTGATGATTTGCCATCCTCAAAAAAAAGGTAGGAATTGTAATAAAATGAGCAATTTTATTCTTTATTATTCTTCCTATTTTTTTTTGTCACGATTTGACAAAACCCAACGACCAATCAGAACAAAGGATCATGGGTGGTACAATAACCGGTTATCAGAACAATGCGTACGCCCGCCGGAAATACTAAATCCGGAAATACCGGAATTACTTTCCGGAAAAATGGCTTATCCATGTTATTCTTTCTGTGTGCATTTATGATACAAGTACTAAAAATCAATCTACCTACTCCGATCACTGGTAATTACAGTCAGAAAAATTAATCCTATGTTAATTTGTTATGTTACTATAAATTGTGATTTGAATATACGAACAATTAAGTTGGCAGTGCTCAGTGCCCCCTGATTAATATACCTAGACTATTCAGTTATAACTAGATCCAAGTTTAATATACGATGTTTTGACGCAAAGGCAGGTGCTGGACATTCATCATGGTCATAACTGAATTGAGTCTTGCGAGATGAAAAATAAACAGAGGAGGTACAATCCCGAGCATTTTTCTTGGGTTAACAACCAAGAAAAATACAGCACATTGTCTGAGCTGGGGATTACATATCTAGTGTGAATCCGACTTCGATAATAGAAAAACAAAATTCTAAATATTTTATTTCACATACACCAACATGGGCACTTAAGAAACATCAGAAGCTAGGTGCACGGTTCCAACTACTCATTTCCTATGGAGAAGAGCCGGCAAGATTTTCCACGGTTACTCTTTTAAAAATAATTGGCTGTAGGTAACAATGCTTTCTTATTACAGTGTTAATAGGCGAGGAAAGTGTCGGCCTGTCAACATAAATATCAGGTACAAATCCACTAGATGAATAATATGCAAAGAAACGATTTTGATTTGATTTTGAATATACCATATCATACCATTAGAAATAATAATCACGGAACATAACTTCCGTGCTATTCCGATATTATATCACGTACAGACGTACTTAGGTATCGAAATTTTTCGACTCAGCCGTGGGAACGGTGTTTGATGCCCGTTAGCGTTTTATGCACTATCATTTGTATTTTATTTAAACCTAGCGTGCTGTAGGCTAGCATATTTATGTAGTTAAGAGTATATTGAACTAGTATCTAGGGTTGGTTCAGCTGTTGAAGGTTTTTCAGAAATAAAACCGGGAACCTCAGATATCTGAGCCGGGAATCATACGAATTGATTTTTTTGTCGAACAATGGCAGATTTGGTTTTACGGGTATCCAGCTCGTTGGAATCTGCTATTCGACTAAAATCACTGTTTTAGTGGGATCCTTGGGCCAATCTCGACTATTGTCATGTTATTAACTGACATCCAATAAAATAACCAACCTGTAAAAAATGTGGTGCCTAGTGTCACTTTCGAGATACGTTAATGAGAGACGAGCAAGGATTATTTTGGTTTCTTTATCCCAATTTTCCATTTCCACAGTTCCAGAATTATTTACTTACGAAATTTCCAACAAATCAACGCCATATTCCCCAGGGCTCTACTTAACATCTATTCATTCGTACCAAATCAAAATGTTGGCGTCTCGTTTATACCTAGCCTGTATTTACAACAAATTCCATTTACAACACAAACAAATGACGCGGTGCCGCGGAAAGCCATTCAAAATGGCACTACGAGCACGGGCTACGCAATTAAATTAAGCTGATAACTGTGAAGGGAGAAGAGAAGAGAAGCCAAAGAGTATAATAATATTATGGGAGAGAGAAGCCTTGTCGCGATGACTGTGCGTAGTTCCCGGCTTCCCGCGCAAAATCCCCGCCCTTTTCACTGAATGACGTTTGATTTTTTTTAAGTGCAAACATCTGCCGGCTTATTATGCCAAGGCAATGGAGTGGGGTCATGGAAATGTAATAAAGATCTGTGAGAATATGTTTCGTGAATGCACTTTTGAATGAAGACGGATTTTGTTGAGAGAGTACTGAACAGATACTGGTTGGATTTTATTTTGATGCCTTTAATGAAAAGGTATACGAATTTACCTACGTTAGCATTTTGAACAAGATCCCTTACTTTAAAAATATCTGATGCATAGAAGCTTGGCGATAAGAAATCGTTTAAATTTCCTATCCTTCAATCAATTATAATGTTTTGTCTGTAAATTACTTAGGTACGTACTACGTAGTATGTACACACGGCTACATATGAAGCTATACAATTTCAGTATACGCTGATCTCGCATTGTACATGTCTCCGTACAATGAGAGATCAAATTATACTGAAATTGTAGGTATAGTTTGAAATGTTGCCGTGTGTGCGTACCATATAACGCAATTCTTTTGACGAGTTTTCTCAAAGTTATTTTCTTTCAGTGAAAACTACTTTTACCTTAACTAAAAGAAAGAAGGAGATATGCTCAGTATTTGAAAATGTAATGGAACCCGGTGTCTCCAGTTTGCCCCTACCACGCGCCACTACTACACATGCAGTTCATTAAAAGCAATAGATACGAAGTCGTGCACACACTCACAATTCATAAATCAGAACGTACTACACTACACAATCAATTTTAAATCTTATCTTGTCAAGCACAGCGTGCATTTACCATGCACCGTAGAACTTACTCACACAAACACATCGGTCGCTATCGATGTGCAAAAGCAATTTATTTTACATAGTGATTGACTAAATCGGAAAGTTATCGAATCTTCCATTTTTTATCGTAGGTACTAAAAAAAATTGGGGTGCTGAAAATAAAATAAATAATAAACGAGAAAATATTATATTATAAATAAACAAAATGTAGCAAAAAAAATTTTGAAGTAAATAAAAAAAATAAAAAATATTAAAAAAGAAACCTGGGGGCCAAGTCGATTAATTTACAAACGTCACAATGGTCTCTGCATTGTGAATTTTTTACAGATTTGCCAAACAAAATCCGCCAAAAACTAACAATGCAGAGATCATTGTGGCGTTTGTAAATTAGCAGACTTGCCCCCCTGTTACGTTGGTTTTTTAGGCTGTCATAGCGTATTGAAACAGTGGGTATTGTGGAACCCTTTAAACGCTTCCAAATTGAAAAATTAACTATAATAGCAATGTATTCGTTGGGCAGTCGACATTATTGTTGATAGCCTACGTTAGTGGATCTGCTCAAGCACATCACTAGCTCGCCGCAAGACGAAGCGGCCGTACCACGCGATAATCCGCCCTAACGAATTATCGTTTTGTGATTTTTACATTGTTTGTCCAGTCAGTTAGCGACATACTTAGGTGGTGGTTATGGAGCAATGTATATAATTTACTCCAAAAATAGTACAGTCGTTACGATGTTTTAAAACAAAAATAACGTAGTAAAAGCAAGGAATATTTTATGATTTCTTGTTTTTCATGATTTTAAAGACAAATGTATTAAAATACTTGTACATAAAAATGGTAAGTGATTCCATGATTGACAAAGTTTTTGTTTTGGCTTCGGTTTTTACAAGAAACCACTGAACAACACGGCATTCTTATATTTTGTCACGATCACGGTCGAAAGCGCACTAGTTCGCGGAGACGGCCATTTGCCTGTGACATGAGCAGTTTGAACATTACGCGTGGACACAGACACGCCCCCTTGCTACTTCTCCTGTTTTTTTTATATTTCTATGACATATTAATATTTACCTACTTAAAGCTCAACAAAACAAATCTAAGTTTTACAACAACAATTATTAATTGTATCCGAACGCAAATATCTCGTAGTGTATTTTTAATCATAAATAACACGAGTTTTTAATTTTTTAACTTTTATGAAACATTTTGAGCTCTCAAAAACTTATAAGAAAACTCGGAAAACCCTCGGACTTTATTACAGACATTCACTTTTATGTGAAAATTATCTTTTCTGAGGGAAAAAGGCTGTATAAACCTTGTGTTTGGTCCCATGGAGATAAAAACGGGTTTATGAAGGTAATCATTTTTAGGGTGTACAACTACAAAGTAAGAAAATTGGTGCAAGTTTATAGAGGTCTTGTTGTCGCCAGTTAAGTAAACTCTATGGAGAGTTTATTTCTTTGTGGTTATTGAAAGTACCTACGCTTTCCCTCAGCCAACTTTTGCGTTTTAGCAAAAAATCGAATAGTTTTTTCTATGATGCAGGATAAAATTAGATTATAAGTAGGTAGATTCCCTAGGGCCATTTTAATTGTATTCTCTTGCCCGTTCATGGCTGGCCGCTTCCGGTAATTTTAAAGCGACCAGCCATGCAAGTAGATACATACAATTGAGTTTCATAAAAGTGCTGCAGTTGAAGTGGGGCTAAGTAGATAGAAAACCCGCTACTGCAGTTGACCATTATTTGTCAAAATTTAAGTAAAATGTTTTAGGTATTCGTAACACAGCACTAGCTGCTTGCATACATTTTTCATTCGTTAAATAGACCGCATGGGGTGGGCATTTTTAAATTACTACAGCGTAAATTGGCGGGAAACAGATGCAGAATTTGCCAATTGCCGCCATTACTGTGCCGGCACTGCCAACTCACAGACAAATGGGATGAAAAACAAATACGCTCCAATTTCATATTCCATTTGAAAAAAGGTTTGCTGCATTTTTTCTCTATGGTAGAATTCTTAATTTGCCAAATATCTTATTTTAATTGGGCTAATGGTTGATTTTACTGTTAAATATGGAGTTGATAGAGCACTTATGTAGATATTGATGAAATACTGATTATTATTTTACTGTATGTTGTACCTACATGTAAGAAAACTACAAAATAAAAAGTCGTTGGTTGTCAGCAAGATACCAGTACCTACTGTCATGATCAACGTACAGATGCGGTCAGTTTCTTGATGATGATGACCTACAAAAATCATGGCATTTTCTACCTCCATAACGACTAATGTTCAGAGAATATAGGTACAGGTTTATGCTTCAGGTAAAATGTAAAAAGAAATAAAACCACCTCTACTACGATTTTAAGCCGTAAATGAACAAAGAGGCATTACGTAATTTAAAGCCGTGCCATAAAAACACCTTTCAGCATTTCAGTGTTAAATTTTTTCAAAGATTTAGCTTCACAATTCTGCCAACCACACAAAATTACAAGGCTGACCGTACACTTCCTCTCTACAAGCTTAATAACCGACGCACGGACAACCCTATTAATTAGGGCTGTCGCGAGGGTCGAAACAAAAGCGATTAATTTGCGCGAATTGCTTTAAAGGATTAAAGTTGGCGTAACGGTTGTCCTGCGTAATGGTCGACTTTCAATTAACGTACATGGTCGTTTGCCTGTGTTTTTGAAAAGGGAGAGGTGAGTTGTGCTGCCATAGATGTGCTAGACAGCTTCAGTTGGAAAATGGTTGTTGGTTATTTGTCAAGTACAACGATTTAAGAGTCTTTTGGCGCGTGGCAAAAATCGGAAGAAATGCCGCCATCTTGTCTTTTCAATAAAATTTCTGTAAAGATTTCATAAAATGGTTACCAACAACGCTCCCTGTCAATGTCATTCGGGTGCCAAAAGATCCTTGTACACTCTAAGCAAATATATTTTATGCGGGCTCTATTTTGGTTGGAACTGAAAAAATTAAAATAAATTGTTGAAAGACTAAATAATAGAGCGCTGAATCGATGTCTCGTTTAATATAGAGCGTTTATAGTATTAACTGAGAAATACGATCGATGTCATTAGCTGAAAGACAATTTTACGATCCGATGCTATCGATTCTCAAACGACATACAACACAAGTAGGAACCTACTTACACAACGTTCCAGAAAACAGATGATGACACATTGACTGGCCACCAACGCAAATTAGTGTACCTAGATAGGATAGATAGACCTCAAATACAACCGCTATTCTTTAATTTACGAAAATCATAATATGTTTTCAAACAAAATATCTAAGATTAATTAAAAATAACCTTCAAAACATCAGAAGCCACAATAAAATTGGTTAAAAGTTTAAAATCCTTTGTTATATTTGGTATCGATCGAACTCGACAGCCCTATCGCCACCCTTCCATTAGTCTGGCTACCTGTCGCGACTGCCGTCTGTGACGTCAGCCACCCTCCACCATTCTACTGGGGGAGTTAGTGTCGAATATTTGCAATTATTGTTATGCAATTCTATCAGCGGTGCATGGAGAATTTGACAGATTTGCTGAGGTTAAAGGGTTAAATTTGACTGTTATTTACAGAAGAAGCGCTTTCAAGTGTTAAACTGCTTTTTTCGTATAGGAATTAAGTAGGAAACTACTTATTCAATTTGATGATAAAGTGCTCTGAGAATTTGACAGATGGTGGGTTTTCTATTTTCCCGATATATGGGGAAGGTGGTGGGTGGGGTGGATACCTATGCGAGACATAGGTATCTAATGTAATAAAAGAATGAAACTGTTGTGTCTATGATTACGATATACGAGTGGTTTATGTACCCTGCTTATAAAGCTATTTGTAATCGAAAACGCTTTTAATGAGTTGATCAACGCACATCAATTGTAACTATTTGACATTGACGCCGGCTTTACATTGTACGTAAAGGCGATTTTCGTAGTAAAAGTGTGACCGTGCCTACGCAAAAGAGAAATAATTCAGATAGAAAAATCTGCACACAACTCGAAAGGAATTTATAACAAAAGCTCCCAGCCCGAGCTCGGCTGTGCGTGGAACATAATTATGTACTTTATTTATTTACGTATTGTTTTTTTTTTGTTAGGTTGGTAGCATTGTCTCGGTACGGGTAACAGCTGTCCAGCGTTCTATTTCGTAGTATAATAAATTATGCTATTTGTACCATATTTTCGTGATGTTATAATATAATTAGTATCGTAATGCCTGGATTGTACGCGAAAATTTTAGACAAATATTATACATTTAGCTTCCATTGACAATAATTTTCTGAGAGCCTGATTCCAACACTAATTATTATTATTATTATTATGCGTTTTTTTTCTGGAACCGCACGGTACGGACTTGGCGGATGGGGGCTAGGCTAAAGAAAGGGTAAGAATTTTCCGTCACGAGTTTCCGTCACGACCCTTTCTTTAGTGTAGATGGTTATCCATACCGCGTATGCTATTGGCTGTGCCCAGTCATAGGTGCGCGCTTATTGGTTCAAGGCAGCCAGTAAGTTCGCACCGGCTGCGCAGGTATAGTTTGTTTCTTTATTTTTAATGGGTATAATTTATTTTTAACCTAAAATATTGATATTACGACTCTCTTATTTTTTGATACCCAATTAATTGACAAATTGACTAAAAAGCTACGAAAGGAACTTCGTTCCAACCGAGTGTTCCACGACACTCACGCATTTTTTTGCCCTTTATTGTACTTATTTTTATTTATATATTAATATTCAATTCACTTTAGGTAAGTAGGTAACTTATAAACTAATCCCCACAAAACCGTAGTAGTGGTTTGACTGTGCATTCTTTGTTTGGGGGCTATGGACTAATTTGGTGACTAGTGTTTCGCATTTAAAATAAACTTGATGTGTCTATGAGGATTAGATATTTAATCAACTATCAGATTTTCCGTTTATCCTATCCATGTTAGAATCTTTTTTTATTTTTTCCTATTATTTTACACCCTAGGCCTAGGGGTGTGTTTTACTTTTATTTTCACCGACTTTATTTGTTAACCACCTGCAGTAACAGTAAACAATATTATATTATTATATTTTATGTGTGTAAGATTTATTTGACAAAACAGAGTGAAATAATAACTCGTAGCAGTTCGTAGCTAATGTGCTACGAACTGCTACGAATTATTCGTTAATCTATTTTGTCATGAAAAACCTTTAAAAAAAATGTGAATTATTTTTTAAAGGGCTAGTAGTGGACTACGAGAAAATATACCTATAAAGAAAATTTATAAAATCGCATTACCTGCATTTTGGCTTCTGCAGTTAATAGGTTGAACTGTGTCACGGATAGACCAATAAATAAATAAGTGCCTTTTAGCCTCGTACATGACTATTTATTTACTGTTGTTTTGATTTTTTATTTGGTGTCACCATAATATTAATTTTGAGTAGGTAACTTATCTTCCTGTGCGAGTCCCTATAATTACTTTTGCGTTCTTTCTTCTTTATATTATTATTATAAGTAGAACCATAAAAAGAAAGCGTTTAAATAAGCCAGTCGATCTTCAGTAACAAATTCATTTCCCTCAGGTGCCGCACAATTTGTGGAATAATATAAGGAGCTAATACGGTCTATTTTCGTTCTATTTGAATCACTGGGACTCGTTATTTTACCTTTATATTTCCCATCGGAGGGACTTAGAAGAATGGTTATTAAATCTCTCTTAAGAGAAAACACGCTAACGTTGATTGAAGATTCTTTCTTATTGGAAAAATAGAGGTATAACACTTATTTTATTTTTCTTTGAATATGAATGTTTTTTTAATCTTAATTTCTAGATTTATATCAGTAATTTATATGGTTTACATAATAAATAATATTCTATTTTGTTCTATTCCAT
This sequence comes from Griposia aprilina, assembly GCA_916610205.1. NCBI lineage: Eukaryota > Metazoa > Arthropoda > Insecta > Lepidoptera > Noctuidae > Griposia > Griposia aprilina. The sequence goes on along the minus strand of OU744300.1, from coordinate 1,838,505 downwards.
TAATTTCCACTGAAAAGACGGACGATAAAAGCCAATTTATAATAGATTTTATTTTTAACTGTTCCTCACAACTACATTAACCGTGCCCGCCACAAAAGAAAAAAAAAGTAAACCTGTCACATGCATAGTGATGTGACTTCACTACAAGATCAAAGGGGCTAGTCCAACAGAGCATGACGTAATCGTGTCGCGACTGTCAGGTAGGACTCTTTGAGGGGGTTAATGAAAACCCGCTTAGACCACAGTGCTGGTAGCGTTAAGATAAATGATAAATGATTTTATTTCTGTAAGTAGGTTTGTACAAACACTTTTACACGTCAATCATATTTTTAAACTAGATGAGGTTGGCGTTTCCTATCTGACTACTCTGAGAAGAAAGGCCGAAACAAACTCACAGGTCACAGTCTCTTTTAAAGTCCAGACATAATCTTGGTCAGATCATGTGAAGACCATGTAGATTGGTATCTGAAATGGTCTTTTGAGGAAAGAACCACACAGATTAAGTGGACATGTCCAGTCAGTGCACGCATTTGTCAGTAACCATGCAGCTCACCTCAGAACTTAAGGAGCTCAACGATTCGACGAACAATACCAAAGAAAGGACATTTGGGTAGGCCGCATAAACTACTTAAACTGCCAGATCAAGAATATAACTGAAACAATGACCCACATAGTCCTCATATTCTCAATAATGAAAATAATATAATACTTTTTACAGTAAATATTCATGTCTAAAATAGCTAGCAAATTAAAATCAACATTCACCGTGTAAATTTATTGGAGCAGCTCAATCCCAAGCCTTTTTGTCCTCAATATAGTCTTTCACAGTATAATAGGCTTTCTGACATAGTTTCCGTTTTACAAAAGATTTGAATTTATTAAAGCTTAGATCTTGAATGTGGCTAGGAAGTTTATTATAAAAACGTATACATTGGCATCTAAACGAGCCACCTATTTTCTTGAGCCTGGTTGTAGGAACAATAATATAAGTAGGTAATTAGAAAAAAGAACTAGACTGGCTAAATGTTGATGTAAAATAATTGTCAATACATGCGTGAAGTAAACCTAATATAAAATATTGTAAATACGCATTGTTGCATTGTTGCAGCCACCAATCCACACTGGGCCCGCGTGATGGATTTTCGCCCACTCCCTCACACAGACAGGAGGAGGTCCGTGTCCCAGCAGTGGGAACATTATGGGCTGATTGTGATTGTTGCATTTCCGGTATGACTGATTGGTAATTCTTGTTGATTTAAAAAAGAAAGGATTACCTTAAACAAGTTGGCTTAAGAAAGTCTTACAATCTAACAAATCCTTGTAAACAAGGAATCGGAAAAGGGAAGGAAGGGGAAGGGAAGAAAATTCCGAACCGACTTTTATTTCCATTTCGTACCAAAGACGTCCTAATTTTCAAACGCATCACACTACGCCTCTACAAAAAAAAAAACTAAAGTTGCACATGCCATAATGACACTTCAGTGACATCAAAGAGCATCAAAGCACGTGCTTAGCTCAGTGCAATCGCGACACGATCACACCCCTTTGACAACATAATGAGATCCAGTTTCAAATAGATTTGCTAAAGAAGACCTAAAACTGATATGTCTGTAAAATATTCGACGCAGATGCCAGTAATCAACATTCGATGTTTGAAATTAGAGCTGAAATGCTGTCTGTGCAAAGCGCAGGATTTAAAAAGAGTGAAATTTGATGTCATTCTTTTGTGAAATTGGAAGGAGAGCGCAATTTTTTTCAATTTTTCTGAGGTAGGGCCTTAGATAACAATACACTATAAATAAAGGGCAGGACGTCGTTTTTTTTTCTAAGTGAATTCTTAAGGGGGATGCGCCAAGATAGTCCGCGAAATTCAATTTTTCTTACGTTTTTTGCAAATTGCAGGTCAGTTTCAGGTTGTATCTTGATCTAAATATAATTCGCGGCCGTATCAAATATTTATTTATAGAATTATAGTCATAAAAATCATCAATACATCTCTCTAAGTTCATATTACCCTATTGAATGTCTATTTCATGAAATCATGACATTTGAGGCCGATTCTTACTTTAGGAGTTGTATTGCTGATTCTAATGATTATAATTCTGTAAAGCCATATTTTTATAAAGAAAGAAAAGTAGGTTTATTTGTCACAGAAACACCTGCATACAAATAAGATAATTAGCTCTGTTACGGTCGCGAATCATATTTTAATCAACATACAACCGGACACTGACCTGCAAATTGCAAAAAAAGTTTGTATTTACAGAATTATAATCATCAAAATCATCAATAGAACCCTCTAAAAGTTCAAATAACCCTATTAAATAACCATTTCATGAAATATCAATCAATAGGGTTATATGAATTTAGACGATTGTATTGATAAGAACTTTGAAGGCACGTCGTTGTTTTTCGTTAACGAGCCTTCTCCTATGATTCAAGTTTAAAAAACCGAAGATGCGGTGGAGGTGGCGAAGTTTTGGGTCAACAAAATCGTGCCTTCGACACGACTAAGAAGAAGAAGATAAAACACAAGATTTTAAAAAAATCTCATGATTGCCTCTGCATTATGATTCAGTGCTATTTGGAAGCGTGCCAAGGAATACGGGTTACTGTGCCTATTGCTTGGATTTCAACCTATCGTAGTTGTAGGCAGGTAAATAGGTTCTTAGGTACAAACGTGACATTTCCTTCTATTTCACCTAATAAGTTTCCTAGTTTGCAAGAAAGACGGCTAATTTATAGTTTAAATTGCTCACAATGGATTCACCCTTTAGGTTTAAAAGAGCATACAGGTAGGTGATGCGGGCAAGGGTTTCTATGAACAATTCAGAACTATCGTCCGTCCCAGCCTGAATTTTAATTACCGAACTCCTTTGACTTGCTACTGAAACTGATTTCAACTAGTCCGTTTTATTTACAGTGGCGAAACTGGATTTAATTAAATGGTATTGAAGGTTTGTGATATTGAACGTTGTGCTTTTTGGAATAAGTTTTGAATGTAACTATACGTAAGTATTAGATATCCGTAGATCTTATAATAATAGTCAACCACAAAGAGATTAAAGATAGATACAATAGAGAGGCTATGCGAAGAAATGTCATAGAAAAACTGTGATCCCACGTTTCAGTGATGCCATCTAGCATAATATAGCAAAATTAGAGCGGCTACTGGGAACATTTTCATACGAACTTTGATCTCGAGCGTCAGTAACACCACCTAGCTTTGAATAGCAAAATTATTTGATTCTAATTACTGAGTAATTTTAAAAAATAAGTACGAAAATAAACCGAAGTTAGGTCCAGTCGTTTTACCATAACGAGATTTGCAATATCGCGATGCGTAAATCAGCATATTTTCTTAGAAAATATTTTTATTTTGGTGGACACGAATGCGACTTGACAGTCTTGAGTAGTCTTGACATGCAAGCGTACCACACTAGACTGAGCGACTTTTGTCCACTTGGACAAATGTATCGGATTACGATTTTGTTCGTTATGTCCCGTCTATTGTTATAATAATTTAATGTCTTTGGTCAACCATAAACAGGCGATACGTTTTTGGAAAACTGATTAAAAGAACTTGCCTTTTTGTTGTTTGTAAAATATAACTTAATTGTTATATTTGTTCAGAATTTATTAAAAATTAAATTGTTTATAGAATTATCCTATAGTTGGTGCGGAGGAAGGTGATGGCATTCGTGATACAGGGTAATTCTAGTACGAGTGCCAACGCACTCCTTTGACACCTAAGTGCACATTACTTAAGACCAAATTTGTTTTTAAGGAGATTTACTACATCCATTCATCTAGTAATAAAGATTTTATTATTTATTTTTAATGTTCCGGTTTCGTAGAAGAGCGAGGGCGGCCACATGACGGCCGCAGTGACAGCTGTCATCGAAATGATGGCGGCGGGGTTTGACTTTACGGTGTCGAAAATTGCTCTTTACGAAAACACATCAACCTTTCATAAATAACGTTTCAGTGACGTCATTCGCCGGGAAATTGCGGACACTATCGGCTACCGCTCTTCTAGGAAACCGTAGCTTAACCGAAGGCTTTTCATAAGAAGAAAATTTCATTTTAAAAACCCCTACCGTCCGTACAAATTCTCCGTATTTTTCTCATGCGAAACGTAAAGTAAAAAAATTCCAACTAAATCAATTTGCGAAAACATTCGCAAGAAGATTCGTGTAAAATTTCGCGATCGATCGACCGGCAAGCAAACGGATTCAATTTGTTATAATGACACTGTCCTACCTACCTATGAATATTGCATCGAGTAGGGTTGCCATAACAAAGTATTATGATGAATCAATTAAATATTTGACGAGAAAATAAATTGTAGTAAGTGTAGGCTCATTTTCGGGGCGGTTACCCGCTATTATTTTCTGCTTTGAGGGGTTTCCCTCATCAAAATCCCCGATTTCTGGAAGTGTAATAAACGGAGGCTCGCCCCGGCTGCTTTCGAGTTAGATATCGTAAGGGTTGCCCAGGCACATTCCACAGTTCTTCAAAAACGTCGTAAGCAGTTAATAAGTAAAATACCTACTTAAAAGTTGCTTGCCAATTCATTTACCGACTTAAAGAGACATCTATAATTTTGCACAGTTTATATATTATTTTACTTCTGGAAGCAACTTAAAATCTGTTTTCAGTTTTTACGCGATTAATAACTAAATCTGATTAATTTTTTTGCAAATATTAAAATTGAGTACTTACTTAAAAACTATTTACGTTAGTACTCAATTTTAATATTTGCAAAAACTGAAATCAGTTTTAGTTATCATTCGCGTTATAATATTTTACTTATTAACTGCTTACGACGTTTTTGAAGAACAGTTGAATGTGCCTGGGCAACCCTTACGATATCTAACTCGAGAGCAGCCGGGGCGAGCCTCCGTTTATTATTCAGCAAGCAAACTGTTTTATTGGAGTAAATAATACCCAAATGTTTATTTATATTCACTCCCGAGGTGGAAGAACAACATATACATAAAACTACGAGTACATAAAGTAGCTTATTTATGTATCAGGAGTAGGAAGTCGGTATAGCGACTTGTGAAAGGGGTCGGGAAGAATAAATATTTAATTCAGCCGCCAAGAACCATTGTAGTTCGGATTTAAAAGTTCCTAGAGCAAAAATATAAGTACAACTGTTACCTACTCTAAGTTTGGCAACGCATTAGAAAACTGTTTGCAAGACTTTTAGATAAGCGAAGGCAATATGACCCGTCAATGTTAATTTTGGTATTTTTTGATGGAGAGTTGCCATGAAAGCATAAAGTAGATCATGTTTAATCCGAAAAATTAACATCTACTAAGTATAGCCTAGAGCACAGTCAGAAACAAAATGGAAAAGAAACCCGTGTGAATAATAAAATAAAAATACTCTGAATCTACACAAATTAATTCCCATCTCATTGTCCACAAATACAAAAAAACATTCCTTTAATTTAATTAAAATATTCCGATTGGTAACAAAGGAAATCTTCGCTCTTTATTCCGAGTAAAAGAAAAAAGGAAAACATTGAACGCGCCGGCTTCTCTTACTGGAGTTGTATTTTCTTTAAGACAATTAGTTATAGCCATTAGCTGGTTAGACAAATTGTAGCTTGCGTTCGAGATCTGAGCAGAGCTTCATAGTTTTAAAATCTTGTAGATTCTTGAAAAAGAAGACACGCTAATTTTATTATCTTTAGTATTGCATTAGAATAGAATAGATTTACTTATTTGCAAAGTATGTAGGTACAAAAAACAGTTGTTAAAGTTTCTGAGGAATCCATGTACCTAACTACTTGTTTTACCAATAAACTGAGAAGGATCGGAAGTAACACGAATCCTAAAGGACGTTGTTTATCCCCAAAATTTGAAAAAACCTGCAATTGATTTATGGGAGAGCTCTCAGAAGAGTTGTCAGAAAAACTAAAAACCAAAAATGAAATGAGGTACTTAGGATCTTACAGAATTTGCTAAAACTTTATTAGGCATAGTCAGTATCAGTAACCATACTCGTACAATACTATCTGCACCATTAATCTCAGAGATAGGAACAAAGGGATATAAATGGGATCAGACAATTGACACAAACTCAAATAGACTCATTAGGAATTCTAAATTGAACAGACGAGGCGCCATATTTATTTTATGATCACACTAACTAGAACACGTCTCTGGCAGAAAATTCAAGACGTGGATGACGACGTAATAATGTATCTACTAAAACGTAAATGTATTTCTGTAAAATGGGTTAAAAATCTTTCTTTGCACACTTCAAGATTGGACCAACTTTTTACTTACGATAAGTTACAAAGAAGAGAAAAAAAGAAGGAGTGTACTTATGACCACACGATAGAAGTAAAAATTTAAGACTGGAGCCGAGTACCTATATGCGATTCAGCGTCACCGACCGACTGGAGCCGAGTATACGCGATTCAGCGTCACCAACCCGAGCGTGACGGTTCAGTTTCGGTCACTGTTCAGAAAGAGCGCAACGAGCGTCCAAAAAACTTTTCACTTAAAAAACTATGCAAAAAGGTTTCAGTGGCGTAAATTATTCAATCGTGTGAAATATAGTGTCATAAGGACCACCCCCGGCCTGAGATTGGTCGTAAAAGACGTCTGGGATTATGTCATCAAGAAAGTGGGGAGCAGTGTCCTCATGTGAGCTACAAAATAATCAATAATCAATAATCAATAATAATTTATTTTGTTAAACATAGGTATGGTTACAGGTAGTATATTCTCTAAAATATGTGCACTATGTTTTACCAAAATATGGCGTACAAAATTAACATTAATAAGCAATTACAATAATAAGGTGACATGCAAATAGATTATATTACTTAAAAAAAAAAAAACAATTTAAAATATGTCAGTTAGTTAAACAGGTCATTACAAATTTAGACAAATAAACACACACTTAAGCTTTAAATAAAATCATAAATGTCTAATTAGCAAGTCGGACCCGTCATACCTCTGTTTATCAGTAGTAAACTCAGTGATGGAGTAGTAACATCTATCTAAAAGGAATTTAAACAAAGACTTCTTAAAGGATCCCAGACACTCTTTATTCCTAATCGCTGCTGGTATATTATTATATATTTTTGGGGCCATGCCTAGCACACTTTTGCCGAAAAATGCGGTTTTATGAGAGGAAACATGAATGGTATTCTGATAACGGCGAGAGCGCAGTTTTTCATATAAATGCAGGTTACAACGAACAAACACTCCCATTTCATATATGTACATAGACGGTAGAGTGAGCAAACTAAGTTCCTTAAACAATGGTTTACAACTATCAATCGATTGTAATTTGGTAAACGATCGCAAGCATTTCTTTTGAGCTTTAAAAGCAATGTCTCTGTCAGTGGAGTTGCCCCAGAAAATGATTCCGTACCTAATGCCAGAAGCCACATAAGCATTATAAGCTATTTGTACTGTAATTCGGCTAACCGTTTTTGAAAGTTTGTACAGAGCATACGAAAATTGACTAAGCTTCTTTGACAATGCGTCGATATGATGTTTCCAAGTCAGATGACTATCTATGTAAAGGCCCAGAAATTTTGTGATGTCACTTTCAGAGATTGTTACATTACCATATTTTATGTTCAGTTTCGGTTTATTTGTTCTTTGATTAAATGTCATTATTTTAGTTTTGTCAAGATTTATTTTTAGATTATTATTAACTAACCAATTTATTATATTTTTAAGATCGTCATTTATGTCATTTTCAAGAACATTAATGTCATCACTAGAGAATAAAATAGTGCTGTCATCAGCAAATAAGACCATCTGATGCTTACTGATCTTAGGCATATCATTTATGTAAACGTTAAATAATGGAGGGCCAAGAATGCTACCTTGGGGAACACCATAAGTAGTTTTCCTAGGACGTGACATGTATGTTCTTTCAACTTTCGAGCTCGCACATAGCCTATCAAGCGTTGTAATTTGAGTGCGATTAGAGAGATAAGATTGTAAGAGGTTTAATGCAGTTCCTCTAATCCCATAACGCTCTAATTTGTTTAGCAGTATACCATGATCTACATGGTCGAATGCTTTAGACAGATCCATAAACAAGGCCGCTACTGGAGTTCTAGCATCAACACAACAAACAATTTTCTTGATCACGTCATAAATCGCCATATTAATGGATTTACCTTTCCTGAATCCAAATTGTTCTCTGGCTATGAGATCATGCTTTTCAAAAAACGACGAAAGGCTATTGTATATCACCTTTTCTATAATTTTGGAAAAAATAGGAATAAGTGCTATCGGTCTATCATTACCCATGATACTTTTATCATCTTTTTTATGAATAGGCTTAATAATAGTAATCTTTAATTTGTCCGGAAAATGGCCATATTCAATGAAAAGATTGATGATATAACTCATAGCAGGTCCTATTATTGGCGCTACATTTTTGACCACTTTTGTAATGATGCCATCATATCCATGGCTATTGGTATTATTTAAAGAGCGAATTATTGCCACTATGTCTGTTGGTACTGTAGGAGGAATAAATATGGAGTTACAATTAGTCTCAATATTTTTATAGGAAGGAGTTGAATTATTCGGTTGAATTTCGTCTACAAAATAGTCATTAAAAGCTTGTGCAATTAGTCGAGGTTTATATATTTTTTTGTCATTTATTGTTACATATTCAGGTATATTTTCTCTAGGATAGTTAATCTTATTTTTATTGATAATGCTCCAAGTCGCTCTAGATTTATTCCTGGCCGAATTTATGTGAAAGTCATTCTGAGATTTTTGGGTCAATGTTATTATTTTCTTTAAACGAGCAGTATATTGCTTTAATAAAAGTTTATTTTTAGAAGTAGGGGCTCGCCTGTATTGCCATAATATTTCTCTTTTACGCTTACTACTAAGCCTAATTCCCTTGGAAATCCAGTTTGATTTTTTACGCAGAGAGATTCTTACTTTCCTTAAAGGAAAACAGAGGTCATAAAAAAGCATAAATAGGTCATAGAAACAGTTAAATGCTTCTTCAGGATTGTCGTGTAGATAGACTTGACTAAAGCTAAGATTATGAAATGAGTCAATAAATTTAGTTAAGTTTTCTTGGCAATAGTCGCGCCTTAGAGTATACCAATGCTGAATGAAACAGGTTTTTTTCACAGGGCATTTGATCACTTGGGCAGTATGATCAGATAGCGCAAGATCAAGTACTGCACACTTACTACCTCTGATATTATGCACGATATTGTCTATGCATTTACCACTAGCTAATCGTGTAGGCTGATGAATTCCAATTTTTAAGTCATAGTTTAAAAGGAGAGTTTGAAAAGTATTAGATGGTTTTGATTGTGTCAAAGTGTCTATATTAAAATCACCACAAATAACCACTTTCAAAAGCATAACTAATACTGCTAACTTTTACAATGAACGGTCATATTACCAAATCTTCACGCTTTTCAGACTGATTGGCATCTGAAAAGTGTTTGGTGTGTGGGGTTTGGCAATATGACCGTTCATTGTAAACGTCATTGAGATGCCCCATTTTTTTCAAATATTGCCTTGAATTTACACATGAAACACAAAACCATTTTAATTCCCTAATTATGTAGCTATTTAGTAGAAATTGATTGAATTTTATTTATAGTTATTTTCGAGCTATAAATCCTTTATGTTGCACCTGCCATGTTTGTCTCTGCATCACCCTATTGTTGACTGGTTGAAATTGCCTCAGGCATTAAGTCCGCCTTTGTAATTAGTTACAACATAGTTACAATATATTTTGACGTGAAAACGTCATATAAATCGATGAACGCCGGTTGCACGCACGAAAAAGCATGACTCATTGTGACGTTCCGCCTGAGCCGATGACGTTATCACGTAAAATTATCGTGCGTTAACCGATTTTACAGACAACGATTTTTTTACTTGTGCACAAAGTGTTAATAAATAAAATAATAAATGATTTTCGCTACAATTCCTACCCAAACCACATTTTTATTCACTGTCAACACTTACGAGAAACAGTCGGATCCCGACGATTACCCACAGCCTGCCGAGACCTGAGAGTAGGAACAGAGGCACAGAGGTACCGACGCCATGTTGTTTCATCATAACACCGTAAACTTGGACTCTAGCTCTCAACTAAATTGGATTGCTGATTTATTTCCTTTGTTTTGTAAGTTTCCTGAACGCGGTTTTAGAAAGTTTTGACGTGCAAACTCAAAGGCTTGTTGGTTTCTTCGTACATTTTCCCCGGTACTTTCCAAGGTGCTCTCGGGTTGTTAAGAATGGTCTGCGTTTTAGTTTTAAATTTATGGCTTTGACTTACTAGGAAGTTAGGAACATGGTTATTGAATAAATTATTCTCTACAACCCAGTCTCTATGCTTTTGTCTATCGTGCAACCATCTCATCCACTTCTGTATATCGTGCAACCATCTCTATCCACTTCTGTCTATCGTGCAACCATCTCTATCCACTTCTGTCTATCGTACAATCATCTCTATCCACTTCTGTCTGTCGTACAATCATCTCCATCCACTTCTGTCTATCGTGCAACCATCTCTATCCACTTCTGTCTATCGTGCAACCATCTCTATCCACTTCTGTCTATCGTGCAACCATCTCTATCCACTTCTGTCTGTCGTGCAACCATCTCTATCCACTTCTGTCTGTCGTGCAACCATCTCTATCCACTTCTGTCTATCGTGCAACTATCTCTATCCACTTTTATCTATCGTGCAACCATCTCTATATATTACTGCATTTGGTTTTCAAAATAGCACATTTTCAGACAGGCGACTCCGTTAGGCTTTAGAATTTGCGTAAATTACACCTTTCTGGTAACAATTGAACTACGCTGGATTCGGACCCACAACCCTTCAAAATGGACCCAAGAACCAGTCCTTTAATTAATAACTGCCTACCTGTCACTGGAGACCAGTATGAGCTGGGTGTTCGCGTACTTGGTGCGTCGCTTGCGCACCGCCGATAACGCCGCGCACAGGCTCGGTGAGAATGACCGGCAGGGCGGACACTGGAACAAACAAAATAATATCTTACTTAATTAATAAAAATCTTAAATTAATAATAATAATATAATAATAATTTCTTTATTGGCATAAAAACAGTTTACAGAAAAATGTGAGACCCTGGCTCCAGAGCTAGGTTAGAATACCTGTATTTCAGTAGCCAGTGACTTCTTCCATTTAAATTACAATTGGGCAAGTTTTTTGCAAGCAAAAGGTGACAAAATTAAATTACTCAAAATTAAGTTCATTTTACATTTAGGTAATTACTTATGCACTAAAATAGAATTAGAATAAAATCAGGATTAAAAATTTAGATTAATAATTGAATTAAAAAACAATAATTTAAAAAATAATGATTGTAGTAAAAAAAATAAAAGCTTGTAATAAATTAGAATAAATTGCAATTCAGATAAGATGAAGCAAAATAATATTAGAAATAAGGGTACAGATATGTCAATGTGCATGTGGGCTTGGGTGAGAGTGGGAGTGTGTATGTGTATGTGTGTGTGTATTTGTGTATGTGTGTGTATTTGTGTGTGTGTGAATACCATTTAATTGTGTTCTTAAATATTTATGTTGATTGCAGTAAATTTTCAGTAGCGTTGTAGTCCTGTGTCAGCAGCCAGATTTTTACCTTCTTTTTTGTTTCACGAGTCGTTAGGGGATTTATGTTCAGGATTTTATTTAATTTATTATAAAGAAAAGCGGCAAGATATAGCCGCTGTCGCCTAGCGGACGCCGTGTGACAGCGTAAAGGTAAGCAAACGTTTTTTATAGTACGCTTCTTATTACTTTGTGCATTATAAGGGGTAATACTGTGTTGCTTACAAACCACCTGCAGAATATAACTCTGTCTTACTGTGAGTACTTCACACTTCTCGTATAAGACTTTGGTGGGAAATCTAAAGGGTCTGAAAGTCATGACTTTAAGCAGAGATCTTTGGGCCCGTTCCAGGTGAATCATAAAAGTCTTGCATCCACCACCCCATACAGTAACACAATATCCCACGACTGAGTGCACGAGCGCATAGTACACAGTGCGAAGGAGTTCGAAGTCTGCTACGTGTCTAAGTTTTTTAAATGCCCAAATCAGTTTTCTGATACGCGTTGTGGTGAGGTCTATGTGCTGTCGCCAGCCAAGTTTTTCATCTAGAATCACACCAAGGTATTTTACATGTGTAGACTTAGTGATAGTAGAGCATGAACATGACGCTGGAGAAGCCAAGTTGCAGTCATGTAATCTAATATCTAAATTGGCAGGTTTAGTTTTAGAAAAAGAGAATTGGAGAAAAGTGGATTTGGAAAGGTTCAAAGTGAGTCGGTTAGATCTCAGCCAATGGCTTACCCTATGCAGTCCCAGTTCGGTGCTTCGGCGAACTTCGTCCCAGGTCCCTCCATGGAATACTAATGCCGTATCGTCGGCATAGGTAACGATCTTGCCGTTTACAAGTGGCAACTGACACAGGTCATTTATGTATATCAAGAAGAGACTTGGGCCAAGTATACTGCCTTGTGGGACGCCATAGGTAACCCCTGCATCAGAGCTAACGTATTCTTTTATTTTAACTCTTTGCGTACGGTCACAGAGAAAATCCTTAAAAATGTTTAAAGCATTTCCGCGAATACCAATCTTATCTAACTTGTCCACAAGGAGCGAAATCATGACGGTGTCGAAAGCTTTGGCCAGATCGAGAAATATGCCGACGCATTTCTGTTTTTGATCTAGTTTTAGCGTAAATTCATTCATTCATTCACTAACAGACAATGCACTGAGTCTGAAAAAAGAATCCCTAAGGGGATAGTTAGAAGTTCGTCGTCGTGCACACATGGCTTGTAAGTTACGAAAGTCAGGGGAAAAGCATAGATAAATTGGGGGCGAAGTTATTGAGGACTTTATTATCTGAATAGATCGATGTTCCAATGACTTTTCTCTTAATTTTTATTTCACACAAAAACTTTATTAAATCCAAATACAGGCGTAAACCACCAAAGGTGAGAGCCATTTCATTAAACTAAGCCACTATCGGGTTTGAATATCTGTCAAAACCTTTTACAGTGGAGATGCGGATGAAAAAGGAACAGGAGTCTACTCAGATGATATTTACATATTTATTTTATTATATTTAATAATTAGATAGAAACTTTAAAGGTTTTAAAATTATATTTATTCCTCAATATTCGCAATTGCACCATCCACTGTTTGTGTCTGCATCACCCAAAGGTTGCCTGGCAGAAAATGCCTGGCATTAAGTCCGCCTCTGTCCATTTGTGTGCTTGAAGTATTAAATAAATATTAAGAAATTACCTGGCTTCTTTTAAACTTACCCAATGTGCTGCAAAATAGAACACCCTGACAGCTTCAACAGGTAACTGCTCATACAGCCCACTCCCCCCGTCTCCCTGCAGCTGCACGCCCCTCAGGACTTCAGTCAGGGGTGGTGGGGGCCAGGGGAACCTCTCCCCTAAGGCATCGTCCAGGAGCGCATCCCGCACGTGCCGGCCGCGGACCACCAGCGTCGGGACTCCTACTGCGATGCTGTACTTCTGGGTTAGGCGACGCTATAATAAGAAAACAGGAACTAAGTAAGTACCGGAAAGGTATCATTTTCGGAATAGGAATATTTATTTTTGGGTACCTATCTCATAGACCGGAAAAAGAGCTAAAAAGTATGCTAAGAGGATGACCTGTCTGATCTTTGTTATTAACAATCATCGTTTGCTAAAAACATAGTGCTTTCGGATTGAGAAGAGGTATTTTACTATGTAAGTATTTATTCAGGCAAGTGTATGTATATTACAGCGATCTATTGATACATCCAATTTCCACACAGATTGCAGTAACACGGGATGAGAAAAAAAAGAAAAAAGAGTATATCCATAAATTCTCTATGGATGCCCATAAAGTCTCCTACGCCTACCTACTCATAAATTATCCACACCTCATTTTTCACACCTCAACCCAAAATTAAGAAAAAAAAACAAAAAACAGGTCAGTAACTCAAAGGGCCTGGTTACTGTCACTTGCGTTAGGAATAACGTGCGTCTTCCTGTGCCCGTCGCCGGCTATATTTAGAAGGCTAATTATTAACAAGGTGCGTTTAGTTTATGGTACACTGTGGTGAGATGTGTGGCCCTGGTTTTAAGTCGTTGGGCAAGGTTTGAAATTGGTCATTATTTAACACCTAGTTACCCAATTCATTTGATGGCCTGTTTCTGTTTTTGGTCTAGGGTTGCTAGTGATGCTACAGCCTATTCCAAGGCCTGCTTCCACCACAAATCATTTAATGCGTTTAACGCTATTACCCTTCTTTTTTATGATATTTTAAATATAGTTGGCGGGAAACGCATTAAGTGATTTGTCGTGCTAGCCTGCCTATTTATCAACTCAAGGACCATCAAGGGTCACTGGGACTCAAACAACATCTACATATTCTAGAATGTTGTAAGGTTTTATATTATGCCTGAAACCCGAAAACCAAGTCCAAAAGTCCAACCGAAAACTCTTCCATCCGGAACACACATCTTTTTCCACCAAAAAAACATCGTCGAAGCGTAAAAAAATTAACAGGCAAGAGTTCCTTCAGTTTTGGAGTTCCCCTCAAGTGGCCCACTGTCCACAAATGTACTTATATTTATACGCACAGTGGTTAGTATGCAGGCAGCGCCTCCCGAGGTTGGTCGTACGTGAGGGGAATGATCCAATAATATATTAATTTCCTATCGAAGTATTAGATAAGTTAAATCGCGAAGCATATTGAGTTTGGTTTTGTGGTCCTTTTTTGCTGTTATTTTTACTGCATGACTTCATAATGACGTAACTATAATAATGCTTGTATAGTCAGAAATTCATCATAAATAAGATTTAGCCAAATAATCACCGTCAAAGCGATACAGCCGAATATAAAAATAATTAGTCCTTATAAGTTTTTTAAGAGCTACGACCTTCAGCGATTTTCATTTAACCATCACCTTTGATGTCAGTTACTAACACACTCCTATAACTGCCCTGTTGGTCACGTGGTTGTAAGCGCGTCTGCTGATCGTGAGGTCCTGGGTTCGATTCCCAGGTCGGGCAAAGTGTTATTGGGTTTTGCCGTTAGGAATTTCTTAGTAACAGCCCGGAGTTTGGAAGTTGGCGGTATGATACACCCGTGCCTTGGAAAGCACGTTAAGCCATTAGTCCTGCGCCTGATCTCTTTTCGATCGTATCGGATTGCCGTCCCATCGGACTATGAGAGTGAGGGACGAGAGAGTGCACCTGTGTCTGCGCACACACTTGTGCACCATAATATCTCCCGCGCCGGAGGCTAGTTTCCGTTGAGATTAGCCGCCATGGCCGAAATTCGGTCTGGAGGAATATATATATACCTACTACAATAACATAACATCACGCTTGTATTCCTCGAAGTGTTAGGCAGAGATGTACCTATAGTACCTACACCCACATTTCGCCAGCTAAGTTTAAGACCCATGTAATAGGGAGCGAGCTGATTGTCATCAACCGGGCATAAATCCAGACTCAAAAGCCCTTTGCCCGACCTGGGGATCGAGCCCAGGACCTCATGACCAGTAATAGAACTTGCGAACACTAGACTCACGAGGCTAGCTTAGACACTATACTAAACAGTAAGTAATCAATTGAGACAGATTACATCCATTAGGTAGATTGATTATACGATTAAATGGGACAAGTAATATCCAAAATTTACAACATGTCCATCACGCTGATTGATCGAGTACTTACTAGATATGTTTAACAAGATAAGCACTCAAATAAATTTCGAATAATGGGCCAATTATAATCGATTTGGCTTTGATCAATATGGGTATATATGGTTACCTTGGAGCAGCTTGCCGGTATGCAAATACATGAAAGTCCATTTATCTCAATCTTAGAAGGAGGAAACAACTTAAAACTACGTGAAATAGAAGTGGAATCACGAGTCTTCTTAACCACTATAAACCACTTTAAAAAGTAACGAGTATTCCTTTACGGAGAAGGATTATTAAGGATCGATCCTCAGGCTTGTTAGTGCTTATTTATAATTTCAGATTCTGATCCATTAAGTCCCTTCATCAGAATGGCAATGATTCCATCAGTTTTCATTCAATTAATGAACTGTACCTACTTAAATTAACATTACAATAGTAGATAGTAGGTATTTCGGTAAAAATGCTCATCGCGTTAAGTGCCACGAAGCTTTCAGGATATTATTGTGAGCGAAATACAACGAAACAGAAGTTTCCGGCATTTGGGCGTTACAATAAATAATATGGAGTGTCTTTCAGTTCGGTAATGGAGGAATATTATTTATTTTTATGAAAGAAATGGATAGAATATGTCGTATGAAAAATTCGTCGATTGTAAGATGACTTTTATAGTATTATCTGTATGTACATTTCAGGATCGAAAGCCTTATGTAACGGAAGATATTTCTAAAAGTTCAAAAGCTTGTAAGTGGTAATTCACGTTTTCGGAAATCCCATGGGCAGAGCAGCTAACCGAGAATCAAAATGGATTGAGGAATTAAGAATCTCGAACACTTAGACACTTCAATGTTCACAAAAAAGACATTGCAACCACTTTTGCACACAGAAATCGTTCACCTCCGAATATTTTCACCTGAAAACTAGACAAAACAAAATCCTCTTAACTTCTACAAAGTATGATATCCTGATGTTGCACACATAAAATACACAAAAGCTATGGAGCACGATCTCCCTCTACATCGTCGGTGGCGCGGAAGCATGCATGCTATACGTGCACATTGGGGAACATTTTCAAATTCAGCCGTGTTACCGTGTACACATTGTTATTCACGTTGAGTTAAGGTGATGTTTCTTTGGAAGCATGTCGAAGATAAAATATAGAAAATTACATTTTGCCCGCGGCTTCGCACGAGTGGAGGTCTGTAATTATCCCACGGGAACGTACTACAAGGATAAAAAGTGTCCTATGTCCTAAACCAGATCATGGTGCCAATGTCAATTTCATCCAAGTCCTTTCAGCCATTAAGGCGTAAAAAGGTAACAGAAGACAGCGCGGGGGCTCTGTCTGGCATAAAGTCGTAGCATTATGCTGAGCGATTGCCGTTTGGCGTGGATATGACGCATATTTTCCCCCAACTCGTTCTTTTTTGTATTTGTGTGTTTTTTCTTTGCGTCATGTTTACCGCAAATAAACGTATTTTCGTTCTTATTCTTTCTAAGAGAGTTTATAATATTAGTACGGAAGTATTGGCTGGGTATGCTTATACTCTTTACCAACGGTCGGGCTGCTGACATTGAATCCATTTTCATTTTGCAAAAGAGAGCTGTCAGGGCCATTTACAATCTACGTCGTTGCGAATCTCTTAGGGAACTATTTAAAAAGATTAATATTATGACGGTGCCTTGTCAATTCATTTATGAAAATATTATGTATGTAAGAAAAAATCTACATCTCTTTAATAAAATAAGTGATAGACATAATTTTAATACTAGAAATAAAGATAAAATAGATCAACCATTTTTTAGATTATCTAAAGTGCATACATCTTTTATGGGGTACTGTGTTAAATGTTACAACAAAATACCTTGTGATATATTGCAATTAAATGAAAGAAAATTTAAAACTCATATTAAAAGTACACTTTGTAAACATGCATATTACAAATTAGAGGATTATATCCTAGATAAGAATGCTTGGAAACATGCTGGTCTTGCTCCATAGGACAATCTAGAGTCTAGACAAAATCAAACTGGTTGCTAATTTAATTGTATAATTTATAATTTTTATGACATTGTTTTTTACATTATGTAACTACTTTAACTCACACACTAAATTATTACTTGTTTTTTTTTTTTTAAATCGTCTACTTCTCATTATTTGTAAATATGTGAGCACCATGTATCTATCTCATAATTAATTTACCTGTCATGCGTTATATTTAATTATTTTTACCTATTGTGGTATAGTAGTTTTATTCTAGGTGCATCGTCTTCACATATAATTATTATATATACATAATATTGTAAAACATTTTTAAAAGAGTAACGGTGGAGTTTCTTGCCCATTCTTCTCCATACGAAACTACCTTTTGGAAGGGGCAACTAGAATCAGTTCAATTTTTTGTAAATTTTGACGTTCAAAAGTGCCATTTTATGTGCCTATTTGAAATAAACGATTTGACTTTGACTTTGACTTTGACAACGGACTGTAAGTTGTGTTTCCCAATAGCCAATTATGAAGATTCTAAAAAAAAATGGAAAAATAAAGAACTACCTATAAAACTGTAATTTTTATGGTGTAAATAATAAAGAGTATTCTATTCTATCTATACCTACTAGATGTAACTTTTGTAGTAGCAAGTGAAATAATTAGCACAATGACTAAAACCATACATGATCATATTGATCATAAATAATTATGCTCTTCTTTATTTGAGAGTAACTAACTTATTTGATAGATTCATCTACTATTTACACTTGCCAACATAATGTATTAACAGAACTAATTCAGATCACTGAGTTGGTAGTTATACGCAATCTCACCAAGGCGTATCGTGTTACCCAAGCAGTAACTGGGTTGTGGAGTTCAGATAAGCAGTCGCTCCATGTAAAATACTGGGGTTCAGCTGTATCTAGTAAGTCTGGAAGCCAACCCTAACACAGATAGACACAAACATAGTTATATAACAAAGATTGACACAAATCTGTTCGAATCTAGAAGCTGTTTATGTCAGCTTACTTTACTCAAAAAGAAGCTTTCAGTTTTCGGCAGTTTCAATGTCCGTAGTTGACCGTGTTATCGTAATTCCTGAGGCACTTTATTATTTTCTTCCTTATATTCCATTTACTAGCTTTGAACCCGAAAACATTTTTCTCTTCTCCGCAGGATTACGATTTTTTAGGTTCGCTCTGTTGAACGTATTATAAATAAATTCGGTGGCGTGGAAATATTCCTACATCGTGCCTCGTAGGTCGTATGATCTGTTACAAAAGTATCTGACAGAAATGTAAACAAATGGATCACAAAACGCTACCTGTAGTTGTCAATTTGTAGTGCCACTAACAAATCGAGTGGTTTAATTTGGTTATTCGAATACTTAATAACTAATTTTAAATCACTTTTTAGATGTTTTTGACGATTGGGGTTAATTTTATAACCTTAAATTTCATCGATGATTTTTCAATTACAATTTAATCATGCTATTCAAGCAATAATTGTTAAAAAAAAATGTGAGATATAAGTTTTTTTTTTAAATACTTATGATAGTGTTACTAATCCCCTTTACTGAGTGAAATTGCATAAGAATTTAATCTGGATAAGTTTTGTTTACATGGCACCTTTATCAGATATTTCCGGAGCAGGCTACAGTAACATTGTAGACACAGCATTTTGTTATAGTTCTGTAGTCATATCCTTCGGGGCCTTACGTGGCACGAACGGTGCCATTATCTTGAATTTATGTGCGTAAAAATGTCTGCCAAGTTTGCGAGACAGACAAACGTATGTAAATAAAATGTATGACACAGCAAAGCTAGGACAAAGCTCGCTAGGTTTGGAAAAATATACGTTTCAGCTCTATAGAGACTGTCCATAAATTAAAAGTTTTTATTAATGTCGAAACGTTGGCTAATAGTCTGGGCAAGGCCGCATTTAGAGGTCTGGAGGCCTAAGGGCAACAAAAGGAGTGGAGCCCCCCCTCCGAAATTATTTTTCAAATAAAATGAACAATTTCTTTCACTAGAGTTTTCAATAAAAAAAAAATCGTGAAGCCAAGTAGATTCTTTTAGCAAACTTAAATCAAAAAAATATTTCGAATCGTTTTATTTCCATATTTAAGAACAATATAATCATTTTTGTACAAAGTTCTTGTGGTGCTATAGGTAAAGGTATTGCGGTACTAGGGTTCGAATATAAAATTGCAAAATCTCTTATTCTGTTTATTTGTTGTGGTACATAGTCATTGTACGACCCTAAATACCACAGATACGAAAAATAAAAAAACCTTTTCTCGTGAAATAAAAATTGCAACTTTGATAAAAGACCTATTTCATAATATTTAGTATGGTTTTGAAAATGCTACGTTTTTGACGCCATCAAATATCTATCAATACTTTAGGAAAAACTGATTTTTAATCTTGCTAAGTAGGTAAGGTATGTTCATGACTGTACCTTACAGACAGACATATTAATTAAGTCGATAATTTAAAGCATGTCTGGCATGGTTACTATAGAAACGAAAGAAACGGAAGACTAAATGACAGATTGTAGAAAGATTTCTACGGCGCGATGTCAAAATTCAAGAAAAGAATGACTGTTTTTTAAGAAAGTTGGTTGTCTTCTCTTCGTAGAGATAGAAGTGGTCATGAATTGAAGGAGTGCACTACTATAATCTTGCACTACTACATAAATCGACAAAAAAAAACTATAATCTCCATAAATTGTCATTTTTTTGAGTAGGTACCTACTATCTTTTATTTGAGGTCCTCAATAAATAAATAAACACTAGAAACACATTAGAAACACTTACTTTCATACTCGCTTTCTTTCATTCAACGTGGCAATGCCGCCAGCCTTTTGGCCACTTATCCCACTTATTGACAGCGACGTGGACGAATTTTTTGATGCCCTATGAGCTCTTCCCTTAGATTATTAACTTGTAAATGGTAGGTATATGGAGAATAGAATAGAATATAATATAATACTCTTTATTATTTACACCATAAAAATTACAGATATAAATGTAGAAATTTAACATAGGGTGACACAAAGGGCGGTATTTTAGTTTTAGCTTGTATATTGTAATCTTTCTTTTTAAATTTATTAGATTTATCGAAAGTCCCTCCCTCCATCCTCTAGGTCTCTAGCCCTCAAACACACTCCTATTCATAGCCCAACGCACACCTCATTGCACAGAGCCTCAGTTTTCATCACAATTCGCGTCCGCCATTGAAGCAGACAATGCAGGCAGCCAATCACGCTAAAAGCTGTCTCCGTCATTTGACGTATGGTTTAGTAAACCATGACTGAGGCTTGGTAGCTCGGCTGGCTCACCCGTATGATGCTATAGCAACACAAGCCGGGTGCAAGATGGGATCTCCCATCCCCAAATGACGAATTCAATAGAAGCTTGCATCCCCGATTTAACCCCTTTAGATGACAAATTTTCAAAAATCCTTTGTTTGTGCTCACCTTCATTATATAAGGAACTCTTGTGAAATATTACATGCTTCAAGAGTTCAAGGCACAGCGCTGCGCTTAGGCTGTGCGTTGTCTGCCAATGAATTTAAGATTAGAAGAAGAGGGCTGTTGTGTCATGCACGTAGAATGACTGATGAGATTGCTTGAAGTAAAGGTGCACATGAGCGTGTGGATTGGCACAAGAACAGAGAAGCCTAGATGCCCAGCAGTGGGCAAAGTTGGCCTGTGGATGATGATGATAATGTTAAACGGTGTCGACATGATATTGTGGGGTTTAAGGTGCCAAGATTTCAGGTCGGATGTAGGCAAGAGCCGACTCTCGTATTGCAGATGCAGAAAGTTTCAGACATTTCGGTCAAGATTTGAAAAGAGCCCAATGCTTTTGATAAGGATCTGGAAGTTGTTAAAACGATGTAAAAGGGCATAGTATTCAGAATGTGATACCGCCATTCCAAATGCTATCAGTAAATACTTAAAGACTATTACGATCTGTCAATTATAAACTCTTAGTGAAAGAAAGTCGTGATAAAATCCACGCTCCACGAACATAAATGGGATATTCAACTATTTGTTGATTATTTTGTACTACACGACTTGTATGCATGAGGCATGGCAGATTAGTGCTGTAATTCATTGTAATTTGTTGTCGCCACAATACAAAACAATGGAAACTGACCGATGTAATTATTCAAGCGTATAAAGAAAATAAAGAAAAAGTATTTTAATTTAATAAATACTTTTTCTTTGTTTTCGATCTTCCTGTTCGAGTTCCAATGAACTTGCATAGGAAGATCACACACACACACACACGCACACTAGCGTATGTATGAGCTAAGTACCTGAGATACAAGACACTATAATTCCCGTTGTCATTAACACTTGGCGACACTTGGCACGAGGTTGGAATTTCGACTTTCAGTTCTAAGCTGAGCGTTAAAAATCGAACAGAGCGCTTTTATTCTGAGCAAAGAAAAAAAAAAACAAGCCTATTTCTTCTCCTTTTAGAAGTTGGTTATAAAACCTCTCCATACTACTACATATACTACCCAGGGATACCCATGCAATGTTTCCAAGGTACACTCGCCAGCAGGTCAAGCTACACGAAACTGTCAAATTGCTCCAAACGATTTTAAACCTTAAAATATTGATTGTTAAGTTCAAAATCGAATGAGAAAATCTGACAGTTTGTGGTAGCTTGATGTGCTGGTGACTGTACATTCAACCATCTTTCCGATCACCTAGTTTCTATTCATACAATAGGGGAAAGTAACACCTTCGTTAGTTTTCACCTCACGTAGGCAACCCGAGGCATTCTTTGGGA
The DNA here is from genome assembly GCA_916610205.1 of Griposia aprilina. Classification (NCBI taxonomy): domain Eukaryota; kingdom Metazoa; phylum Arthropoda; class Insecta; order Lepidoptera; family Noctuidae; genus Griposia; species Griposia aprilina. The sequence continues at coordinate 1,815,981 of OU744300.1, read as the reverse complement.
GATTTCATTGTTGGTCCCCAAACTTAGAAGGGAACTGAATTGGAATCCTTTGGAATTGGATGCAATGTTAGAGAACTTATTTCTGTGCCGATCGGGAAAAGAAATATTAAAAAGCAAAAAAAAAAAGGCTTCAGTTTATAATGGATCACCGCTTTATTTTTTTAAAAGTATTTTTATGGCCTGGTTACTAAGACCTTTTAGCCATGGATCACCGCTTTATGTCAGGTGCCACAGGAGCTAGGTAAAAGCAATGAACAAAATTTTAAAACTTTTATTTTTTTGGATACGAGCCTTTTGGCTACTTTGTATGTCTGTATTTTTAATGTCATTTATTTGTAATGTGCGTTTTGTTTGTGCAGAATAAACTTTTTTTCTTTTTTTTTATACACGAATCTTTCCACCGATAGATGGCGCCATGCATTTTTTGGCTCATTAAGCTAGACTTATGAAACAAATAATAAAAATCTACCGTATAAACTTGGAGGTGCGTAGTGTGGTCATGATCCTCAGCATTTAGGGAATGACGAAGAAGAAGAATGAAGCTAATGCAAGTTACTGCTTTACACACTTGATAGTTTAGCTTCTGCCCGAGGCTTCGCCCGCGTGGATGTCGGAAATTATCCTCCAGGAACATGCTACCGAGACAGAAAGTAGCCTATGTCCTTCCCCAGGATGACATCTATCTCCGTGCCAAATTTTATCAAAATCCGTTCTTTGGTGTAGGCGTGAAAAGGTAACATACAGACAGAGTTATTACTTTCGAATTTATAATATTAGTAAGTTTGGATTACCTTTTAATAATATTAGTATATATAAAGAGAAAGTGATTTGTAAGGTGGTGTATGGTAAGTTACCTCGTAAATTAACTAGATACTTATTAAAGTAAAGAACTGCTTGAACTAACTAAAAATGACTTGAAAGAAACTTGGCGCACTTCACAGACAAGTCGTCGAGTGGTGATAATATTGTGAATATACATAATATATAGATATAATAAGAATAATAATAGATATAATAAGATAGATATAATAATAGATATAATAAGAATATATATATACAGTGAATAAATTCACTGAACATAACATATTATTTCACTAATTTCGTGAAAAGATTAACACCTGTCTATTCTGTAAAATTCCACGGTGAAAACATACGTGAAATTAGCTTGAAGTTAGCTGTCAATAGTGTCAATCCCCAGCATCTAGTGGTAACTTTAAGCTCACTTCACGGTGAGATTTTTAACAGCTAGCTTTAAAAATAAAAAATACTTTAGGTGTAAATTCTGCTTAGTTCCAATTTGTTTTGTTTACAAATTTCCTTTTCATTTGATTGATGCGGAATTTCAATTTCTGTTGATCAAAAACCGATTTCAAATCTGAATAAATTCGATTATTTGGACAACTTTTGAAAGGTGAAATCAATTTCCCAAACCTATAATTAACTCGTACGGCAACAAGTTGTATCATCATTGATGAGTTTTTATTCAATATTTTGTATGCTTTGCCTAAATAAACCTATTCATTTTACCCGACTGCGCGACATCAAAGACAAGGTTATGTTTTTTTCTATTAAACATTCTTCCTTTTTAATTACGTCTTATTGAGGTTTCTTTCACTTGAAATTGCATCGCATTTTTAACTATCTGACTCTTATTAACTCGTAAAGATACAAAGTAGCCATCTTTAGTTAAGCACTTTTAGTCTGAGCGACTTAAGATAAGTCCGTTCTTTCTTAATCGATATGTACATTATGCTGTCAGGTTATCCATGGCATTCCTAATTCCTACTACTGCTGATAAGCCACTAGATTATCTACTAACATATATTATCTTACCAACAAGGTATCAAGGGTAGATTGTCCAGGCGGCGCCGGAAGTAAGAGCGCGGAGGCTCTTTTAATGAATCATAAAATTCTTATAAGTACCTAATACCACAGCGAAATTCAACGCCACTGCTCAAAACAAGATGGTCTTACAACAGAACCCTAATTAAGTCATCCAGCAACCAAATAACCAAGATTAATGAGCTCTTCGGCCGAGTGGCCCAAGACCGAGGGGGTGTCACGCAAGAATAGCCACCCTACGCAAATTACAGGCGATTACAACCCTTAGACAAGTAACTTTATATCTTTTGATACGCTACGATGCAGATTGGATCCTCTAGGGTTATTTTTGGGTGAACGGAATCATTTCTGAAGTCTGAACAAGTTCTTATCGGTGTTTAAAGTAGATGGGAACTGTAGATTGCTCTCCAGAGTTGCGAATTTTATGAATTTTGCTGTAGTTTCGACCACTAATTGGAAGTTGCAGGCTTGAATCGAAACATAGTTGAACTTGTTTGAAGTTTGGAACAACGGGGCTGGTGAGTTTTTATTACCATTGCAATTGGAATGGAAAATAATAGCTATCTGAGATTAAAAATAAGGAACCGAAAAGGTAAGTACCTATCGAATTCTTTGCTTTTGCTCTTTGCAGTATCTACTAAAACGTGTGGATGGATTAATACATTCAAAAACTTATCAACTGACAAAGCTACTTTAAAAATCCTTCAAACCTGCTAACTGCAATACACGCATTTTATAAAATCCAAGATGGCTGTTTGCAACCGCGCCATTCCTTCAGCCACAGTGTATAAAAAGCGTGTTTAAAGCGGGTGTAGCGCTTGAATGCAGTGTAAATGTCTGTAGAAAGCGCTGCAGGGCCGCTTTCAAGGATCTTGAAGGGCCCTCGGCGTGACGACAACCTACCTCGTCTAGCTACAAGAGTAGCAAGCGTCTTGCTTCTTTTTAAATGACGTTTCTATGAGGTTTCCAGGGTTCCTTTTCAGAAAATCTTGTGTGGAAAGAAAACGGTAATTTACTTGTGTTCAAAGAAAAGCCACAACATTAATTGCATTTAATGATTTTACACTAAGATGAAAATTATTGCAAACTTAAGATTCTGCCAACAACAATACTTTTTAAAGTATTAGGTACTTTAAAAAAAGTTATTTCTTGCGATCCACGGTCTTGCCTGCCACAAATGGTGAGGTACTTGTGTTATAGCGGCACATATACTGGAAAATTATTTAACTGCCAGTCGTTAAGTGTGGGTTCTGTAGAGAATAAAGGCTATTTTCCAACGTGTCTGGGTCGAGTTTTATGAGATCTTCTTTATGTAGGTACAGTATTTCATTACAAACTGTTCATTGTTTAACATGAGCTTTGGGCGCCATTTTTTGTTTCAAGCTCTTTAAAATCGACCCTACTCCTAGCCTAGATTTGCTGAAACATCTTTCCCCATCAAATTTTTTCTTTAGTTTATTGTGGCCAGGTGAGAAAATAGGACATAAAAAAGCAGAAAATAGTGTACTTGAGTATTTGCAGGATAATCGATTAAATTTTATAAACTAGTTTTATTGATCTCTGCTCTTAATTTTATTGTTTGAATATTGTTTTTGGATTCTGTTCAACTGTATTTTGCAAACTGACAGGTAACATACGGTGACACCAAGACTGTGATAAACTATTGTTACAAGAATGTATAACATCTACATATTGTTTACCCATATTTGAAAATAAATGATTTTCAATTTGAATTCGAACAGTGAGTTATGGAAATAATAAATAATCTATACTCAATACTCAATATTTTTATTGCTTTACCATGCGTACTTAGGTGGTAACTAATATAATTGAGATCATTATGGACCCTGTAGGGCACAGCAAAAGGGTAGGAGAGAGGAAGCCCTGTTATACGAGATCATTAAATTGTTATCTAATCAGTCAGGAGATCGCGACTAAGAGAGTAAAATTTCGCTTACATAAGTATTATTTTATCTGCAAATGTACTTAAATATTTTTAATTATTTTTATATACCTGTACCTACATAATATATTATAATTCTGTTTATTCATTTGTATAAATTGTACAAATAACCATTAGCATTAAATTGTTTGATATCCATCGATTTACTTGTCAATATACAACAAAAGAAGATGTCTTACTGTAGCGAATAGACCATTATTTACGGAGCTAAAATCCTGAACAATCATTTCACCGAAAATTCCTATTTCTGATAAAAGAAACCTTCTTAATAGCAAAGCAATCACTTTTCCTTTCAATAATACCATTAAAAAGACAACCGTAACATATTTTCTACTTAAACGAAGAGGGTAGTTATTGATTTTCTTCAATACATTCGCCGGTAGTTCAGTGAACCTTGTCGTGAGTTGTGCACATAACGAGTGCGGGTTCGACGCCCCGATAGCGATCGGCGATAATGAAGCTATGTTAATTATTTGTTATTTTACGATCGGAACAATATCTTATTATGGAAGAGTCGTCGGAGCTGAGTCAGGAATTCGATACGATCTTTGAAAGATAACAGCTATGGAAGTGGTGTAGGGTGGTACTTTTATGGTTTACCTATCTACTGTTCATCAAATGAAGAGTATGATAACTTAAATCTCACAATACCTATTGCAGCGTGACTATTAAGTATTTTTTTATTCTTATTTCCTTTAATTCATTAATATGTTTTTTTTTTTATAAAAAATAACCTTATTTTAACGTATACAAGGCTCTCATTTGATTACCTATTGGGAAAAAAAAACTTCTGTTCTCCCAAATTATTATTAAACTCTGCTTCAGTTGCTGAAAAATATACGAAGTGAATCCAGTAGATTTTTATAAATTGTCTTCTCTCAATTTTAAATTGAGTCAAGTAAATTTTATTATACTTTATCTTAATTCCTAATCATGTTTCAAGTTATTATGTTCTATTACCTGAAGAATGTATATTAGCAAAATTATTGTTGGGTCATTTCTGATAAATGTGCAAGTGCCTTTTTCATAAAATAGGGTTGCAAAGCGCCCGGTTCATTTGGGGGAAAGTGATTAGATCCTGTATCTATTTTTATTCGACAACTGCAACATGGAGATTGCCAAAGAAAAAGAATCAGCTTCCTGCTGGCTGTAATTTCACCAGTAGATACCTGTCTTCCTTTTTTTATCGGTAAATACATATCAAGAAGTGCTTAGCCACAATTTGTGGGATCAAAGATCGAATACATATTTTTCGCGCTCCACAACAGCAGCTTGAGTAATAAACTCCTAATTCCATAACTCAAACCTTCAGCCCCTGTTACGTCAAGTAACTCACCTCCCTTCAAATAATATTATCATCAATTTTGTTCTTATAAGTAATGAACTGACGAAAAAATGACCACGTTGTCCTCCATGACATAACAATGGCGACATTTTTGCGAGGCGAGTGAACTCGGCCGGGGCCAACTGACGGCGATTGTTCAAAAATGCAAGATACGCGTTTGTAGTGGTGTGCCGACCGATGTATGAATGTCGATATGAATGGGAGACCCTTTGTAAATTCAATGCTGATTCGAGGTTTGTGGAATGAATATCATCGGGGTTTTTATTAATTAAATGACGGAGTACTGTTAGCATCGGAGGGATGCTAACTGTACCCGGATACATAAAACCCTGTTTATAATGTATCGCGTGTGTAATTATGAGGATTTTAAATGATTTTACATTTCATGTTATATACGAGTATCATGACATCCGCTTGTCAGCTAAACAGATTGCCACCGTTCTTTTTTCTATTCCAAATTCGAAGTAGCTTAGTTATCTAATAATTTTATGCAATTATTCTATAATTACTAGAAAAGGTTGCGTGCCACATACCATGTATGATGCAGATTATAATCTCTACAGTAGGTACTTATTTTATTTAGTTCTTCAGTGTAAAATGTGATCTTCCTATATTAGTCTAAGAACCACATTATTAACAAAAAAAAAAAACGCGTGTAATAATTTTTTCAGGCATCAGAAGATTTTGCATTAAATTGATAGCCCTGTGCAACTCCGGAAAACAACTTTTCTCTTTGCGCAATTAATTTCATCAATTTCAGCTTGTAGTTAAAGCAGTTTATCTTGTGTAAAACACCAATATCAATTATTATACTCTAAAGTTTCAGACGTGATAGAATTACTGAGATACTTTCTGAAGAAAGCTTCAAAAACATGTTTTCCGCCAGCAGAACATGTAAACTTAAAATCTAGGTAAACATTGGGGATCACGTAGGACGTCTGTAGGTAGTTTGTACCTTAATAATGCGAAAAATAAGCATATAAATAAATAATAAATTCATATATTCAAATTACGCTGAGAATCAACACTTTTTGAACGTCAAAATGACATAAGACAGTCCTCCAAAATGCCCGCCCTTCACCACTTCCTAGTGCTTTAAGCCGGGAAGAAGAGACGCAACAAACTGTCCAGCAGCACAGCTGTCTGTTAAGTTAGAATAACTTGATTCAATAAAATATGCAAAGTAATTAACATTACAAAACTTATTTACAAAAAAACAACCGACTTCCAAAAAAAAACCCTAAAAGGCGTGAAAAATAACTTTAATTTCGGAAGTCGGTGTCTTTGGTTTTGTATTTTCGTTTTTAGCCACCGACTTCCGAAATTAAAGTTATTTTTCACGTCTTTTAGTGTTTTTTTTGGAAATCGGTTGTTTTTTTGTAAAAAAGTTTTTATTTTTCACTTTTTAGTTGCGGTACCTACCCCACACAAATTCGTATACCACTATTTGGTGTGTAAATAACAGTGACAGGAAATTATTAACATATCACCCATATAAACTAAGTGGAAAAACTATGCAGTATTAAGGATAACTCGAAAACTACTCGTCAGACCTTAATCTAAATTTAATGGGACCACATGTGAAGCACCTATCAAATAAAATAAGAATCATCCAAATCGGTTCACCCAGAAAAAAGTTCTGAGCTAACACAAATAAAATAAAAAAACACAGACGAATTGAGAACCTCCTCCTTTTTGTGAAGTCGGTTAAAAACATAGCGGTAGATATCAAGTTTGATATTGAATGCAATATTCGGTATATGATGATATGGAAATGTGATTCAACCAGGGTCAATTAGTGGACGTCCTAGATATTGAACAAGTTTTCAGTCATCATTACATTACAAATGACAGGAAACATTTGATATAATTATAATCCAGAGCATGATGTACCTATTTCCTCACAAAAAATGAACGAACATTGATCACTGCGTAATGGCAATTTCAGACAATTAAGTCCGTTTCTTCCCCATTGTTTAATCCTAACTTCCTAACATCATTATAAATACGAAAGTAAGTTTGTTTGTTACCTTTTCACACCTAAACCACTGAACTGATCATCTTGAAATTTTGCATATACGTTGTCAGGTGTACAGAAACGGACATAGGGTACCTTTTATTCCGAAAAAACTACTGTTCCCGAGAAAAACAACAATAACGTTCTTATGATAATAGATGGCGCCACGTGTCTTGTCTTGTCGAATCATGATTGAATTATATTATTGTAGAAACTTTAGTAGGGTGTTAAGAGTTTTTTTTATTTTTTATTTAAGTACTTAATACATTTTGTGAGTGAGAGTGTCGATAGACCGGATTTCCTCCTCCTAACTATAATTCTCCGAACAAACCGAATTGATTGTCAAACTTTAAATTAACGCGAGCAAACCCGCGGGCAAAAGCTAGTGTATGATAAAGCCCTGTACCTAGGAACCTCGTTTTCTAGCTAGGAAACTTAGTAGATGTAGATAATTAAAATCCAATTTGTGAATTATTAGAAAACGTCACATCGCCGAGTTGCATGCACCACAAATCACTAAATACAATTAGCGATAAACGAATTAAAAAAAACATTGGTTGCTGTCAATTGAAGTTGACATTGACACAGAATGAAGTTTTAATCATGGTTTTAATAATGTTTCGCACTAAACGCATTTAGACTATAAAATAGGCTAAAACACATTTCAAAACACGGTAAAAATAAATCTGTTGGCAATGTAAGAGACAAGTTGGTATAACTATCCCGCTTTTCCGCTTTCGCGAATTTCCCGTTTCCTTTTCCGAGTAGCAATGCATCGGGGGTGACATGACATGATAGCCGAGTTCAGACAATGCTGTCAGAACAATACATTGCTGACATTGCGGCACTGAGCAAGGGGGTACAGGCTGAAAGGCATTAAAAGTGAAATATCAAAACTTTTGGGAGTTAAATGGATACCATGTTTGTTGGTTTAATATTAGGTACTTAATTAGTACGCGATATAGCGAAATTGTTGTGGCTCGTCCTCAAAAGGGAATAGAAAACTCTTTATTATGTAGACCGACCATAAAAATTACAGATATAAATTTTATGTACATATTTTACATAGGGTGACACAATGGGCGAGAGGGAGTGTGCTAAGATACTAATTTAGTGAGGAGTGGTATTACAGCAGTCTTAATATTCGTAGAAAACGAATTAGCGGTTTCAGCTCCCTTTTAAAAGAGCTTTACCCCAGGTATGGTAACTTATTCAATTTCATCTCATTCCGTCGTAAAGATCACATCTTTCTATTTTCGTTAGGCCTCAATCTGCAAAGCTTAGAATTGCGGTAACACCATAATCTACTCTCATTTCACGCGGATTTTACTTAATTTATCGGTTTAATCGTCCATGTGCTTTGCCTTGCCACTTCAAATAAAAATATTTATTTAGTTAGTTAGTGTTTATGTTGCGTGACTTCCTGCTAAGGGTAGGTAATGCTTTTTGTAGACAGGGTTTTAATTCAGATTTGTTACAGTTGTAATGGCAATCATGTCATTTGGTTTAAATAGGCTTTTATTTTTATATAGATTCTTCTATATTTTATGAACGTGAGAACGTTGTAGTTAGGCCTAACTTGTAGACTGTAGATTTGTAAACCTTTTTATATTTTGTTGAGTATCTGTTACTGTACCTGTACCTGTTGAAAGGCCTACACTGTCCTCCCATATCTATCAAACCTGTAATTTGAAACATTGTAAAAGCGCCATATTTTTAAAAGAGTAACCGTGGAGTTTCTTGCCGGCTCTTCTCCATAGGAAACAACCAATTGGAACTGTGCACCTAGCTTCTGACATTTCATAAGTGCCCATGTTGGTTTATGTGAAATAAAATATTTTGATTTGATTTGATTCGAATACAATGTTAAAGTTATTTTAATAATTACTGCTATCTAGGTAATTGTATGTGAAAATAGTAGAAATAAATTACTACTCCTTTTATTTTCAGGATGATCAAAGTATCGTGTCCTTATCCAGGTGCCTAACTATCTATCAGTCTGCTTCCCTTATTCCAATTTATTTTGGATCGGTGTAAATTGTTTTTGACTGATATCAACTTTGATGGAATTCGTCAGAGTGCCGGATTATCTCTCCGCCCAATTCCATCAATGTCGATATCAGTAGTTCCGTTAAAACGTATATTTATAGTCCTCCAGCCCCTGCAGTCTCGACATTAGACAGCGACAAAAATCGGTCGCTAAGTCGTATGGTTGTCAAATTCCTTTAATAGATTTTCAACTTCATTTCGAAAGTATAAGGTTGAAAATCTGCAGCGGTATCAACATCGCCACATGCGAGCTACACGTCATACTGACGTCACGCAAATCCTGCATCGCGCAAGCAGAGTTTACCGCGCGACTAGCATATATACAACGTCCCGACATCAACCGTCGGGCAGTTGCCCACCAGACACAACACCCGTCTGGTCGGAGGATCCTCCCTTTTCCATAGAGTATGAGTGAACTTTACAACCTGTTCCTCATACCTCTATAAATCTATTAAAGAAATTTGACATCGATTAGACTTAACGACCGATTTTTGTCGTTATATTTGTTGAGACTGCAGTGCCAGACCGTATGTCGGTCATGGCGGCTAATGTCAACGGAAACTAGCCGTCGCCGGCGCGGGAGATATTATGGTGCACCAGTGTGTGCGCAGACACAGGGGCACTCTCTCTTCCCTCACTCGTATAGTCCGATGGGACGGCAATCCGACACGACTGGAGAGAGATCAGGCGCATACGGCTTAACGTGCATTAAACACAAATTTAACTTGCGTTAAAACATACACCGACGGACAACTTCATATCCAAATTTAAAAATACCTCCACAATAAACTCACGTTCGTTTTAACTAGAGTGCATAAAGTTTGTTTGGCAACACAGCCACACAGGGCTCCGATACGGTCACGGATCGAGATAATGCCCCCGGGAACAATGCGATAGTGACTCTTGTCCTTTGTGAACGTGTGTACCTAAAGAGCGCTCCAGGGATGTCCGGCACGGATTAAAAAGGATTTTGTTTTCACTGAGCATGGCGATTTGGTATTATTTTCAGGGCAGAGGTCGATGCATCGTATCGTATCGTATTGAGATGCATCCGGTTAGACGGGAAGCCGACCTTAACATCGTATGGCAGAGTGGTGATGAGGTAGATAGAAATTGAGGGAAGATTTTGATATTTGATCTATTATATCTATAGTGCAACTCAAAGTACGTCATTGTTTCTATCCCAAAATCTAGCTGTTATCTCTCTTCAAAGGATACAGTTGCCATATTGTGTCAGGTATAATAATCATGGTTTTGAAATGGAGAATATCCTATATATTCAGATTAATTTTTAAAAATAAAAACCAGGGAGAAGGAGACCCAAAAATAGAAAAAAAACAAAAACATCTTAAATTATCTTTTACACTATAATTCTTTTCAAATCAAATCAAATCAAACCAACATGGGCACTTATGAAACGTCAGAAGCTAGGTGCACGGTTCCAATTGGTTGTTTCCTATGGAGAAGAGCCGGCAAGAATTTCCAGGTACTCTTTTAAAAATAAGGGGCTTTTACAATGTTTCCAATTACAGTGTTGATAGATATGGGAGGACAGTGTAGGCCTGCCAACAAGTAACAGGTACTCAGCAAAATATAAAAAGGTCCACAAATCTACAGTCTACAAGTTAGGTCTACAACGTTCTCAAATTCACAAAATATAGAAGAATCTATATAAAAATAAAATCCTATTTAGACCAAACCTTTTTACAGTGTAAAAGACATATTTTCAGATAATCCATTAAGTTGACAATCACTTAAAACGTACAGCCAGCTGTTTCAGGTAAGCTGTACAGTACACAGTAGGTACTTAGGTACCTAGCTACTGGGTGACGTAGATGGATGATGTAAACAAGGCTAACGCCAAGTTCGGAGCAATAAAGTTTTCTGCTATATTTCACTCAGTCTCCTAGACAAGGAGTGAGAGGAATATTGGATTTAGCGTGAACGCTACATTAGGATTCCATTTATTCTAGTTTGAAGTTAGTACCTGCATTTCATTTGCTAGGCGGATAGATGATGATTATCATCATAAATATTCATCATTATTATTGTGTAATGGCTATAAGAGTAGCGGAACACCAAATAAATGAAATGAAAATGAAAAATGTTTTATTTGTTATACAAGTAAATTTAACAACTAGTGATTGGAGTCTCCTTTTAAGCAAAAAAGCCTGTGTTAGGAGACTCCGCTCCTCCAAAACTTAAAATATTAACATAAAATTACTTGTTTTAATTGTTAGAAAAACAGGCGATTCAAAATAAAAAGAGAAACTTAAAACTAGACAAAAAGCAAGTGATAGTGTGAGGGTTTGTTAAATTTAATGTAAAATACGGAGTGAGTGTAAGTGGCAATGAATGAATCAGACTGTATACGACAAGTACGAAAGATGAGACCATTAAGTGTAAGGTTTTATTTTATTCCAGTAGCTTCTCCGTGTCATCATATGTAAGTGGTTTTATCCAATTAGTTACTATTTTTTTACTGTCAGTTAATTTTTTATTGTATATGTATATCTCTTTGTTTACTCGATTGTAAAGCTGATGTTGTGAAATGATGGATGGACTGTATGGAAGATGATATGGATAGAAAGGGGGTGACTACCGAGATGATGACTAATAGAGAAGTGTGTTGGAAAAAGACACGTTGCAACGACCGCAAATAAATTGGAAGTTCATCGTCATTATCATGGTATCATAATATACTTCGCCAGGTATAGCATTCCGGTCACGGGGGTGACACAAGCCTACGTCATTACCGCTGTGTTATCAGAGGGCTTACACAAAGTAACATTCGATTAGCGATGACGCTGGTAGAAAAGCCAAAAAAATTATGGAATTGACATAAGCTATCAAAATGTCACGTGATCATAGGTTAACGAATAGAAATTAGTTAGACAATGTTAACATCATTCGATTCTATGAAACGAATCGACAGCGTCGAACGATTACTTCCATAGAGATGCGTAGCCAAGTGACACTTTTTGACAAGTGTTATCGCTAGTTTTCGATTCGTATGATGCCAAATATTAGCGTAAGCGGTAGCGATTGTAGAAATAGAATCGCTCCGAAGCGAATGACATTTGTCTAGGCCCTCAGTAGTGTGTAATAATGTCTCCCCAATTGCCTTTATTACCGGTGTGAATCCGATAAAACAAAGAGGTTTTAACTAACAATTACGTTGGTTTAAGTTGAAATGGAATTGTTTCGTTTGATTAGAAAAATGAAATGACAATTTAAATAGATTATTTATATTTTTTAACAGAATGGTGACTGAAAATGTTTCCATAATTCGTGTTTTGTTGCAATAAAGTGGCAACTGGGTAGCGACGTAAGCATGTGTCACTCCCGTTGTCACCTTGTTATAGTGTCTGACTTCTCATCATTGTTCAAGTAGTTAATTTTTTTCAGTTATTCGGAATGAGTTGGGATTTCAAATTATGGAATTAACAATACTTATATTAATACAACTTGGTATCTATCATAGTCATAATTAAATATTGAACTCGACTGATCCATCATCATGGTTGTGTTGCACTGAAGTTAAAAGCTTCGCCGAAGGTACTAAAAAGACGCGGCTGTCCTGCAAAAAGATAATTAATCTTAATTATTTTTCAAGCTGCTTTACTTAATTTTGATTGTATTTTTAAGATAGCTACTCAGTTAGGGCGTTGTTTTTATGATTTGTGCCTGGCTGATGGCAGTAGGCTCGCCCCCTATTACATGGGGCTCAAACATAACTGGCGAATTGTGGGGGTATTATAAGTACACCTCTGCCTAGCTCTTCAGGGTATACAGGTAATTATAAGTACCTCCTAGAGCGTGGATTCCTCGACAATGTTTCCTCACATCCCGGCTATTGTTCTCCAGGGCAGTGATGTTACAAAGCAGTGATAAATACTATTTGCAGGCTCAAGTTTCAGCTACAAACAATGCTTCGCTGGTGTTGCTGTGTTGTACAATGCGTCGTAAAGATGTTGGTAGGGTTGACTGTACACGGTAAGTGCGGTTCGAAACAAGAGGTGTTTTTATGAAAGGAATAATTTGAACCTTCTTTTTGCTAATAAAATATTTTTAACTTCAGTTAGGAGTTAGGACACACTTAAACATCTAAATGAATTCTTGCATGTAATAAGCCTTTACAAAAATCCTACTAATATTATAAATGTGAAAGTTTGTGAGGATGGATGGATTTTTACTCTGGTTTGTTACTCTTTCACGCAAAAACTACTGAACGGATTTGGATGGGATTTGGAACACAAATAGTTTATAACCTGGATTAACACATAGGATACTTTTATCCCGGTAGTACCTTCCCGTGCGATAATTTTCGACCTCCACGCGGGCGAAGCCGCGGGCAAAAGTTAGTTAAAAATAAATAAGGAAATAAACCTTCCCATAACTTTCAAAACCACGTTAAAAATAACCGATAGGATTTATCAAAAGAATCTCAATAACGGTAGATACAAGAATGTATCTCATTAGAAAGAAGAATTTAATGCTCAGGGCAAAAAGGTTGAAACATCAAAAATAATGAGCTTTCGCAAATATAATAAGTTAATCGGTCAAAATTATTAGGCCTAAAAGCCCTTATGAAAAATGAAAAGGTAATTAACAGATTATAATATCAAGCAGAAAAAAATGGGGCAGAGTGGCTAGAAAGGGACAGGAATGGAGGAGGCCTTTGCCGACTGTCAAACGGACATACAAAACATAGACAAACGCCATCGCCTTAAACGAGACTGACTACTACACTTTATGTTTGTCCGACTAAAAGGCTATTAATATTAATTAAACTATTAATAAATATCAAGCCAGAATACCTCTTGGTTTCTAAATCCATGATAACTCTTGTGTTAAAGATTTAGTTTCTTTAGCAACATATTTAAGATTCCAAGAATATCCATAAACTATAATCGGTCAAGTCTCAAACTTGAAAGCCCTGGAGATATCAAATAACCATCCCAGACGCCTAGCCTTATCCATATCTCTAAAATCTAGTTACATTTCGCCATCCCTAGCCTAATCGTTTCAACAAAATATTTTCTACTGGCTGCATGGTTACAAATTAAATTCTGACAATGAATATGAATACAATGCCGGGAGTTTTGGGACTTACATAATTATTCAGTAAGTGTTCACTTAACTTTGAAGGTTATAAACTTGTACTGTTTTTTTTTATTTTTCGCGATTTTTCTGTTTAAGGCGGAACCTTCTGGGTAGCCCGCGAAATTCAAATTTTATTACGTTTCTTGCCATTTGCAGGTCACTGTCAGTTTGTTTTTTGATTAAAATATGATTCGCGACCGTAACAAATATGGCTTTACAGAATTATAATCATTAGAATCAGTAATACATCTCTATAACTTCATATTAACTGCCTATGTCCAACATTAGTCAAAGTTTCTCAAACCAAATATCTTGGTATTGTTGTTGACCAAAGATTATCTTGGTACTCCCATCTGGCACAAGTTACCAACAGAATTAGAAAACTGAGTTGGATTTTCAATAATTTAAGGCATGTCGTGCCAAATAAAATAACCGCTAACACAAATAAACCCAGAAATCTACTCAATGAAATATACATAGCTATAGTCCAGTCTGTCTTAGTATATTGCATCCCCATTTGGGGTGGGGCGGCTAAGACTAAATTCATAGGCCTAGAGCGGGGACAACGGGCTCTAATAAAATTTATGTACTTCAAAAACCTAAGGTACCCTACACAAAGTCTTTATCAAATAAGTAACTTACACTCTGTTCGCAAACTATCTAAAATTAAAACTATTCTCAGGAAACATAAAACTCTTAATTTTGATCCCAGCTTAACCTTGAAAAGAAGAAAGGATATAATAGTTGAAGTTCCTAAAACTAAAACCAAGCTCGCCCGTATTCAATACGACAAACGCTCAGCTCAGCTTTACAATCGAGTAAACAAAGAGATCTACATATACATTATAAAATTAACTGACAGTAAAAAAATAGTAACTAATTGGATAAAACCACTTACATATGATGACACGGAGAAGCTACTGGAATAAAATAAAACCTTACACTTAATGTTCTCATCTTTCGTACTTGTCGTATACAGTCTGATTCATTCATTGCCACTTACACTCACTCTGTATTTTACATTAAATTTAACAAACCCTCACACTATCACTTGCTTCTTGTCTAGTTTTAAGTTTCTCTTTTTATTTTGAATCGCCTGTTTTTATAACACTTAAAACAACTAATTTTATGTTAATATTTTAAGTTTTGGAGGAGCGGAGTCTCCTAACACAGGCTTTTTTGCTTAAAAGGAGACTCCAATCACTAGTTGTTAAATTTACTTGTATAACAAATAAAACATTTTTCATTTTCATTTTTTCACCCTATTGAATGACTATTTCATGAAATCATGACATTTGAGGGCAATTCTAACTTAAGGAGTTGTATTGCTTATTCTAATTATTATAATTCTCTAAAGCCATATGTGATACGGTCGTGAATCATATTTAGATCACCATACAACCTGATACTGACCTGCAAATTGCAAAAAACGTAAGAAATTTTGAATTTCGCGGGCTACCTTGGCGCACCCCCCTTAACTGTGGCGGGAAAGCCTTTAAGGTTGGACCATTTTATTTGATATCAATACCGAATAGGTAATCTTTTGGGCGCGATTTCATCCTTATTGATTTCGTTGATTTCGGAAATAAAGGCTCCCAGACAGCCTTTAGTTGAATTGCGAATCAAAATCTTCTAGACCATAACCTCAGCTTCCAAATTATACAGAGTCAAATTAAATTAGCTAGCGAAACTCCACAGACGTGATGGGTATGGATATCTAAATATAAAAAATAATAATTTGATTTTTTTTTTGTGGGGTCACCGACCGCAGTTAGTGTTTTCACTTAAAATGTCAGTTTTTTTTGTGTACACTTCACAGACGTGATTGGTATCGATACGAGTATCTAAACACCATAAAACATAATTATTTTTTCAACTCATAGTTTATGTGAAATAACTACAAGTGGTCGCTGACCCCTAAAAAAAAAACGTTTTTTTTTGTAATTTTAATTTTATCCTATTTATATATCGATACCCATCACTTCTGCGTAGTTTCGCTAGCTAATTTAATTTAACCCTGTATGTTTCTGTCCTCAGGTTGTGTGTTTACACAATAGTTGTAGGTATACCAAAGTATACACATGTTGTTCAAAGATAATTGATGTTGAGTGCTACCGGCCCTGTCAGTGAGTTGTTGTTATCACGAGAATGGCCATTGTCATTCCAATCGATTATTGTGTTCTCATTTTGTTTGCGAAATGTTTAACTGTTTCATTGAACGAATCCATCAAAATAATGATCTGAACTACACGCAGATAAGACGCGCACGATGAAAATTTATTGGACAATTTCCGATTTAGTTGTAGATATTCTATGTTATAGTGAAACCATACTTCCAAGTCATGACAAGTTACTTTTGACCCTAGAACGCCCTATTATAGATAAACTCACTTGTATTGATTTTGATTCTTTAAAGGGTTAAATTAAGTAAATTAGCCAGGGAAGTGACGTGAGGGGTATTGACACCTAAACGATGATAAAAACGAAAAAAGAAATACTAGCACTCGTTGACCGTAAAAAATAATCATAGAATCATGTTTTTGTTTTATCATGTTAGTCATCGATACTCCTGTTTAAACGACAAGGCCTTTCAGTTTGGATTTGATTTTGCTGAAGCCACACCACAAACTGATTTCTGGATTACTTCATACACTCCAACAGCGCTAAAGTATACAGAGTGGACGGGACATTGACTCGCAAAGTGTAACCATGAAAACAGCACACTCCCAAGGATAGAAATTTTTCGTCGGCCAAAAAAAAATCTGCTGTTTCATAGAAAAGTGCAATCCCTACGCGGTCAAAATGCATGGAAGAGCAGATAAAAATAACTTAAGATTTTATCAACGCAGGGGGATCAGAATCATTTACTGAATCCATGTTCTTCGATGTCTCTTGCCACCTTGTATAAGCACAGAGGGAAAACGACCTAAACACTAATATTAGCTTAATTCATAAAAAACGAAAATTTTATTAGCATAGGGTAATTTAGGCGCAGTGGATGGGGATTTATATTTTTCAAGCCCTAAAAAGACACTGAACCACTGAACCATATAATGAAGTCTGCGTATGAACAGCTATCACGAACACGTGTGCCTTTATACGCATTAATCGTTTGTGCGAATGTGTGAGTCCGTCTGACCGGCCTCAAATCGTTCCATGTCAGGGTGTGTGTTGATGCTGTTTTCAGATTATAAAGTGGGAAGCAATCGTCCGTTAATGATAAAGCTAGGGGAGATCATTTTTCAGTTCATTTGTTTTTGCATATATCGGTAGACAGGTTATGGCAGTTTCCTATCATGAGGTTATTCTCTCTTATCAATGGGTTCGAGAGACATACATATAGGAAATATTTTTCTTTACATCTCTCTCCTGTTTGGAGCCTTCTTATCGTTATTAAAATCAGCTATGCTGCTATTCCCTACGGCAAAAAGAATACGTTTAACGCAAGTTCTCGTTTCATCGGAAGGTTCATCTACTTTTATATCATAAGTATCGTGGCTTTCATCAGTTTTTATTTCATCCCATCTTTTATGCTCGTATCTTTTGCGCCGTCCAATGAAAGGCTAAGCTGCTGGGTCAGTATCATTTGCACCCTCTTTCACAAGTAGATTCCGAGAAATTCCTTACTTAATGGGTGCTCGCGGGTAAATGGGGTCCGTGGGATGTCCGAACGAAATCTTTAGATCTAAATACATGAGCTTTTTATTATGTAAGGTTCCAAATTGAAGACCTGGGAACAATTGGGTGAACAACAGACTGAATAGTTCAATTTATTCAAAGGATTCCGCCAGTTGCCAAATTGGTATCTATAAAAATGTAGATGAAATGAAATTGCTTGAAACATTGCAAACATTCCCAAGTAAATAAAGAAGATTTTTTGCGCAAAATACCTCAATGTTTTCTGGCTATCGGCCCGGTAAATCCGATCCAAGTTAATACAATTATTAGCATTAGTAAAATAGCTTGATCAGTAAGGTTTCTTTTAATTTACGTAATGGAAACACTAAGAAATTACAAAGAACGTGCTTGTCATGTCTCTTGGAACGAAATTAGATTCAAGTGATGGTTTGCATAAAAGTTTTACGAGTTTTTCTACATAATCTTGTTACGGTAAGAATTGTATTGTTTTAAAAGGATCTTTATTTGTGTGCTGGTAGAAGCTAGTTTAATCTTAACAGTCGACGTTAATGTACCAAACGCACCTGTGTACACGTAAAAAAGACCCTCTAAGCGAAAGTGTGGGGTGGAGAGAGTAATTTAGGGTGATACATGGCATTGACGCAACCCTCGGCTCTTACCCGTAATTACTAGGGGCCCCCGTTTCAATGAACCTAGGAACTTTCGAAGGTAGTAGTAGTTATGCAGATGTGGGCGAGGTATTCATTCCTTAGATTTTATGGACGCCTGGTATTTATTGAGGGGATTTCGCGTTCTTGCTTGCGTGGGGTGCATTTCTTGCATCTTTCTTAGGATGACTTAAAATGACGATATAGTTTGTAAAATATTCAGACAATGATATTATAATCATCGCGTCAGTCGTGGAGAAATATCATTGCAGTCAGTAGGTATTGTATCTTGTTAGTAAGAACTGTACTATCATAATCATTTTCCTTATTCGACATTTCAGATTAGTTGCAATAATGTTCTATACAGATTAATAGTTAAATTGCCGCACTTTCGTATTTCTCACATTTCGTAGTACTCGTATGCCTTCATTTAATCTAGATGTCAATATCATATCGCTACCAAATATAATGAGTGTTCGGTTTTCAGACATCGGGTTACATAATGACAGACGACCATTACTGACGACTTCCATCGTTACTCCCTGATGACTGACAGTTTGTGTGGGACAGACCAGCTGAATGCTGATGGACTATTTCTTTCACTACCAGATGAACGTGGAAGCGGTGACTTGTCTTTACTTACAATAGTATGATATTGATCGTAGTACTGATCTACTACTACCTAATGGAGGGGATGGAAATAGGTTGTACCTATGTTATTCTGAAAGGCAACGGTGGGTAGTTTTGATTTCGGTAGTCCAACATATCAATGGCAAAGTGGTTGGAATCATATGAGTAACCAATCATCAATCATTATATGTGTTATCATTTGCCTATTGCGTCTCGAACTTCAAAAGGATTTCAAAGTTTGATATCGTACAATGGTCCATTAGTACTTTATCTAAGTTTAGTAAGTAGGTTCGACCCAGTGGTAGCAGGCTGTGGAGCTCTGTCGCAAACTATGCTTCACTTCCTAACCTGCCGTCTGTGCCCAAAAAACTGTAAAATGCCAAAGTGTCCTCTGCGCTGCTACCGTCGACGCCGCCGTGGAAGCGGTGAAGTTTTGGGTCAACAAAATTTTATAATCTATCGTGCCATCGACACGACGAAGAAGAAAGAGAGTAAGTAGGTAAGTTTTATATAATATAGGTACATGTATTTGAATGTAACATAATAATGAATGCAAACATTGTATCATTCTTTATTACCACCGACATGTTCGCAGAAACTATACGTTTGTTATCAACAGGAACAAAGTCTATAAATGTCATAATAATCTGTAATAGTGATGCATGTCGCGTGTCGGTAGCGGCAAATTGTGAGTGTATGAAAATGACCGACAAAGAGCTGGCATGATATTGTGATGTCCATTGTCATCGGTTACTGAGGGATATATATATCGTTGAAGGTATGTTTGTTGCAGTAGATGCAACGGATAACGGTATGGATATGTTGTGTTTTATATTTGTAGAGAATGTCAATGCCGAACAAGATGTGATTTTTGAGATGATACAAACAATCTCATGCTTTGCTATCGATGTAGTAGCTGTAACCTTATAATTCAGCGGAATCTTCTGTTCTGTGTAATATGTTATCCCTTTTTCTTAGACACCGTTCGGATTGCTTGAAAGTATTGGGGGACTTAGGGTCAAGGGTCTATGAAATGCTAGCTCTGGATCACGGCCTAATTTTTTTTTCTAGTTCGTGCTCTTGATATAATTATGTAGGTACCTATTGTAATGGTTTCTGCAGAATTATAATGATAGGTAAGTACTAATAAAAAAAACCTAAGTAGTAATAAAATACAGCTTGTTCCCAACGAGTCACACCTCAACGGGTAACAGTGTGACTCGTTGGGAATGTTTTGGATAATAATTCCCAACGAGTCACAGTTACTGTTACACTGTTACTATATCATCTATCGCCACGAAATATTTTCGTTCTCAGATAAACAAAAATTGTTCCCAGGTATTTGGTACAACTTGGGGCACCCCGACTCGGACAGGTTAGGTTAGAAGGGGACGGCGGGGTCTGAAAGACCCCGCCGTCCCCTTCGTGGTTATTTTTTTTTAAACCGCCCAGAAGTAGGAGTCCCGCGAAGCGGGACTCCGTCGGCTACGCCTCATTATTCACTTCACTTATTATTCGCTTCATTATTTAGCTTAAATGATACCCTAAATCAAGGTGGGATCATCCCAACGAGTAACAGTGAACAGTAACTGTGACTCGTTGGGAATTATTATCCAAAACATTCCCAACGAGTCACACTGTTACCCGTTGAGGTGTGACTCGTTGGGAACAAGCGTAAAATACGCATGTAATCTGTTTTTTTTTTTTAATAAAATATTATAAGAGAAATCGTTTGATTTTAAGATTGCCAGTAGCTAAAAAACCGGCGAAGTGCGTGTCGGACCACGCACTATGAAGGGTTCCGTAGTTGGGATGAAGTTATCCCTAGTACAAACTTAACATTGTAGTTGAAAAACATGTTTTCCAATACGTTCCAACTGCAAATGTAAGTTTCTCAACTATTACTCGTAAACTTGTAAAGCCTACTTAGCTATGATGGTCAACCATTTAGCTGGCAAAAAAGGGGAAGACTTGACTTTAACAAAAATTAGCAATTTAAAGCTTAATTTTACGCAAACGGTTCCGTGAATCGAATAATGGTTTTCACCGAACCTTCATATTTTTAAATGGCCTATCCAACGATACCCCACACCATGCGATAGACGAGGAAAAAAAGACCCCTACTTTACGTGTAAGGAGGTAACAAAAAAAAAAAAACATGATTTCTGTTTACCACTTTGTCGGCGTGATTAATATGTATGCATATCCATGTCAAATTATAGCTTTCTAGTACTAAGAGCCTCTGAGCTAAGCAGCGGCCGGACAGGCGGACATAGCGAAACTATAAGGGTTCCTTGTTGACTACGGGACCCTAAAAAGGCCAAATAAACATGCCTCTAACCAAGACCAGTAAATAAACTCCCACACAGTATCAAAGTTAACATTTATAAAATAAATTAAAACAGAATTACAAGCAAACTTCAAGTGTTTGAGCGAAGTTTTAGCTCAAGCGTTTGATGTTGTAAGCAGTTTAACGTTTGAATGTTTTGCTTTCTCATTAAGATTTGTTTAATTTGCTTGAAAGCTTCCGATGTTTGTTTTTCGAGCTGTCGAAGATTAAATGAGGTTATTAGCGGTTTCATCATGCGAGTTTCAAGACGTCAAGTAGTGAAGATGATCATAAAAATATACCTATGTTTTTGATGCCATGACCGAGTTGTTGGTTTATACAAATTACTAGCTTTTGCCCGTGGGGATCGGAAATTATCCCACGGGAACGGGATAAAAAGTATTTTATGTTTTAATCCAAGTTATAAACTATCTGTGTGCCAAATTTCAACTAAATCTGTTCAGCCGTTTTTGCGTGTTTGAGTAACAGACATCCAAACATGCAAGCTTTCACATTCATAATATTCGTAGGATTTGGGAATTTTTCAAACCACAATGTTGGAAAGTGGTAAGGTTCTTATCCAGAATAGTGAGTAGGTAGGGATTCCATTATAACGTTGGTTATATAAAGACAAAATGTTTTGCACGCATCATGCATGAACAATAAAGATGAAAGTCTGACCGCAATGGCGAAATGGTAATCGAATTACTGTGGTCTATGGTGGTGGGTGTTGTTAGGACTGCCTCGCTATTGCAGTGCGTCAGCGATGTTTGCAGAATCACAAGTGGATGGCTATTATGCCATAATTAGAAAAAAGAGCAGCATAGTTACTGCGCAGAGTGAGAGACAGTCCAACGGCTACCTGAGGGTCATCGTTGAACATATTGAGAGTCCTATCTGGAGGCACTGGATTCGCCTACATATAGGATAATTATATTATTATTACTAACATAGTTCTAAGTTTCAGTGTATTACTAACACTCTATGGACAAGTCTTAAATAAATTATTATTATTATTTATTATGGTATCTATGAACTACGCTGCTCTTCAGAGTTGGTAATGCCGTAAAATCAGAGATACATCATATAAATTGATGTAGTTTTGAATGTTACCGATTCCTTTAACCTTCAACGCCCTTTGGGTATCCATTTCTATACGATATAATCATGTCCGTATGCACTTTGGAGTGTGGCTAGACGGGTCTTGAGCCAAAACGGCTCTTTTTGTTACGTACTTTTGGGCGAATATTTTGAGCTGAAAAATTTCTACGTCGTCTAACAAGTCTATTATAGTGGCTGCTATAACTCTCGTTCCTAACTTTATGGGGCACAAACAAAACGGGCTCTAAATTGCTAAAAAAGACACATATTTATTTCTACATTATTTTGTTTTTGTAGGTATATCCTTGCCTTTGTATCAACATCATGGAAGGGCACAGCAAACCACGGCTTCCCCGTCAAACTCCTCCGGAACCCTGCCTCCCGTTCCACCAGTCCCTCAGGAGTGCCAACATGAGCCCACAACACTACCTGCACAACCCTCAGACGAGGATGCACCCGTTTGTAGACCTCCTCCAAACGAACACCGAAATCGTCACTCGTATCACTTATATTCGCGAATGAAAAGTATATTCCGCACACTGCTCCCTCAACCTCATCCACACAGTCGGACAAAGCCTCCAATGTTGATATATTCTCGAATTTCCCATTTTGAGTCCCCGATTCACACTTGACCAACACCTTCCCGAACAGTTTTTCGCGCCAATCCATTTTTACTTTTTTTATGAATTAAAAATTCGGATACACATCCATAATTTTTACACGTGTGCACTAAAAAATGTTTGTTTATTTATCTATGTTCGGTTTTCAAATATTTACACTATGGAGCAGACTTGGTTGCATAGCACTATAAACTTTGTAATAAAAAATACTGAAATATTTAGCACAAGTTTGCACGCCGGTAATGGAATGCGAATCAAAACTTTTTTTGTTTCGTCGCAAACATAAATCAGACTTAAACTTTGATAGAAATAAGTTATTGGGAATAAGTTTTAAGTCAGTTTAGTCATGGAACACAGGATGTGCAGCAGCGAATATAAGTTTTATTTTTAAATTAGTCACGCGTGCGCGTCGGCGTGGCGGGAGGTGCAACGCCCGCTCGCTCGCCTCCGTAAACAAAGACGGACTGGAGTGGAGGGAACGCGTAGCCCTCAGTGCAGACATAGAGCAAACATTTTAGAACAAACAGACACGAGAGATCAAAAAAAGCTTCGTTCATATTTTGTTTTGTTTGAACGTAAATACCTAAGCGTTGTCGCCTGATTTGTTTGCTTCCAAAATGGCCTGTAGTCATACGGCAGTTGTGATGTGGTCTTGAGTAGATATTTGACTCATTGCTTCTCGGGGATAGTTCTATTTTTGTTTGTAGATTTAATTAGTGGGCCAGTCTGTCTGCAGTTATGTTTTCTTTATTCTTTTCACGGTTTCTAACTGCTACCTGTAGTGTATGTAGTAGGAACTTAAACGTGCACTGACTTTTGGAGTATTGTTGTTGTGGTGCCTGGTAATTAATTAATGGACAATTGAGTTTCTTCATTGAATAATTTTCTAATTGCTGCAATGAAAGCGGGGGAAGTCACCAAGTGCACGCTCCTGGTTCATGTCTCTCAAGAATAACGAGTCGATAATTTCACTTGCCTGGATGACATACCTAATTGTCTTCTTGTAAGAAGAATTACCTGCAATATGAACTGTACAGAATCTAATCCCAGTACATACTTATCTAAATTGGATTCTTATTAAAATGTTGATGATTACAAACATGGTTTAACTATGGATAAGTACAGGAACTTTAAAAAAACTTATCAATTTAAAAAATACAAGGTAGACCTGGTGATTGTCGCAGGAATCAGCTAGTTGCGAGAATCACAGAACCCATTAATGTGGCGACAGCCCCGGGGCTCAGGAGGGGTAAGCCGGGGCCCGTGCCCGTGCGCCAAATTCAAGCGTGGCAGATCAAAGTCAAAGTCAAATCATTTATTTCAAATAGGCACATAAAAGGCACTTTTGAACGTCAACTTTTACAAAAAAAAAATTGTTTCTAGTTGCCCCATCCATAAGGTAGTTTCGTATGGAGAAGAATGGGCAAGAAACTCCACCGTTAGACTTTTATAATGTTTTACAATATTTTGTATACATTATAATTATACGTGAAGACGATGAATCTGGAATAAAATGACTATGCCACAATAGGTAAAAATAATTAAAAATAAAGCAATGACAGGTAAATTAATTATGTGATAGATTCATGGTGACCTCTGACTCACCTTTAATTATATAATGTCATAATCAAAGGGTGCTCACATACATATTTACAAAAAATATTGTTCAAGTAGATGATTTTCCTAAAATTTTTACAAATAATAATTTTGTGTGTGAGTTTAAAGTGATCAGCTGATCACAGAATGTAAAATCAATGTCAAAAGTATAAATTATATTATACATAATATATACATTGTTAAATTAGCAACCGGTTTGCCAGCAGCTCTAATTATTAGTATCTTTGCGAGGGGGCGCGGGGGTCGGTGCAGCAATAATGGGAAACGCGCGCAGTCAGCGAGCGCCGCAGCTGCTATCACCGCACACACGCATTTGAGGGAGGTAGCGTGCGTGCGAAAAGGATAAGACTATATTTGGAAACTCCGTTGTCAGTCTTCAAGATCGGGTTTTGTTTCAAACAGTGTATTGACTGTTTAGTTTCTGTCGATCAGCCGAACGCAGTACTAGTGCCGCAGCATCAATCACGTCACTCACAGCTCATCGCTTGTCCCTATTAGGTATGTAGTATTTTATCGTATTGCATCTTGTACATTTCTTGTTTCCATATCAATTTTATAAAACATGGAAAACCCCATGCAATGCAAGTGTCATATAAAACTTCGCGTGTCTTACCTTATTTATTACTCTTAATACAAATACGTAGTTACCTACTCCAAAAGATAGATCACGTCCTAATAAAATAAAATGTAGTCTCAGTATATTTTAGACAATGTCAACGGTTTTATAGATACCGTTTCATCGATCTATATATTAATATGTGAAGAGAAAACTTTGTTAAGTAGCCCTTTTTAAGCATATTGCGGACAGGGAGACGTGAAATTTAGCATAATTAGAATTTAAATGGAGAAAATGTGCAGAAGGTTAAAATTTATTCATGGTGGTCCAATTTCGACCACTGAGCGACAACTAGTATGTACTTACATAGTAATTCATAACGAATTTGCAGAGCCGTGTTAAGGGAGGGAGGAGGGCGAAGGGGCGACCGCCCCGGGCGCCTCAGCCAGGGGGCGCCAAAATCATATTGACAAGTGTAGGGGTGTAGCTACCGCCGTATCAGCCGTATCAATAACAAGGGGCTCTCAAGCTACAGGGGCGACCCTGTAGCGCAGACGCGACGCGCGACGTGTGGAAGCAAAATATCGGAAAGTATTTTCCTAAAAATCAAATTATTTTTAAAAGACTCCCGTAATGACTAAAACGTCTAATTCTCAAACTCTTACATATATTTAATAAAATCACACAGAAAATCTAACATATTCAAGCCGGGGTGCCCAAATTTTCGTGCAAAATTTGCTCGCTCTTGCATTCTCTCAGTAAAATCACAATGACAGCAAAGCCTAGTATCACAGTCAGGATGCTCAAATTTTAGAGTTCGCTTCGCTCGCTCTTGCATTATTTTACTTAAAAAAATCACAATGACAGCTTTACCTAGTGCCCAGTCAGGATGTTCCAATCTTTTAGCGAATTTTGCTCGCTCTTGCATTCTCTTAGGCCCACTTGCACGTTTCAAATCAAATCAAAATATTTTATTTTACATAAACCAACACGGGCACTTATGAAACGTCAGAAGCTAGGTGCACGGTTCCAATTGGTTTTTTCTTATGGAGAAGAGCCGGCAAGAAACTCCACGGTTACTCTTTTAAAAATAAGGGGCTTTTACAATGTTTCCATTTACAGTGTTGATAGATATGGGAGGACAGTGTAGGCCTGTCAACAAGTAGCAGGTACTCAACAAAATATAGAAAGGTCCACAAATCTAGTCTACAAGTTAGGGCTACAACGTTCTCACATTCACAAAATATAAAAGAATCTATATAAAAATAAAAGCCTATTTAGACTAAATGACATGATTGCCATTACTACTGTAACAAATCGGAATCAAAATCCTATCCACAAAAGCCATAAATAAGGAGTTGAAATAAGAATCCGAAGTATATAATGTCAAATAATGAGATTATTTCAAAGAAGTAAGTAAAAAGAAACAAAAAACTTCGTAATTTGGGAACAGTTAATATACATTTACTTAGTGATGCCGTTAATGTAGTACCAGGGAAGCCACATGTGCAGAAGGAATTATTGCCAAACTTCCTTGTCTTCAACGTTTAGTTTAGTTGAGTTAGACCCACTTGCACGTTCATGGGTTTATCCTAAATAAATCGGAGTTAACAGCTAATTCAGTGATAATCAAATAATTCACCTTGCGCCACCAAGAGTTAGAGGTAAACCTAAGGTTAAACTTCTAAATATTAATCCCACCTATGTGGGAGGGTGAAATCGCTAAGCCCTGGGTTAGTGTTAGTAATGCCAAAATAAATTGTAATGTAATATTTTGTATTTTATATAGTTCGACGTCAAGTCAAAATTCGGTACTTTACTATGTTCATGAACTCATATATAAAAATTATAAAAAAACTTAAAACGTATTTTTCCTTATCTGACGTTTTCTCCAGTCAATGAACTAAATCTCCATGGAAACCACAAATACGATTAAAATGAAATGTTATGTTACAAAATTCAAACACAAAAAAAGTATTACAACTTAAATACAAAATAAGTTATCGGCAGGACCTCATAACCTCAATTTATTTTGACATTACTAACAGTAACCCAGAGTTTAGCGGCTTCACCCGACATAAGTGGGTTAAATATTTAGAAGTTTAACCCTAGGATTACCTCTTAACTTTTGGTGGCGGAAGATGAATTATTTGGTTAAGCCTAATTTAGCTGTTTTAACTCCCGAGTTATTTAGGATAACCCATGAACGAGCAAGTGGGCCTTAGTAAAATACAATGAAAACTTAACTTATCCCGGTCCAGAATGCTCCAATTTTCAGGCTCGCTCCGCTCGCTCTTTGGCAAATCCGGATCCGAGTCAGAAACCTCCAAATTTCTAGCTAGTTTTGCTCGCTCTTGCATTCTCTTAGTAAGATCACTATGACAACATTGATAGCTTGACCTTCCAAGTCAATATACTAGTTTATTTATTTTGTAAAAAGAAGCAAAATCTGGACGGGTAAAAAGGGCCTACAGCCAATTTTGATATGACCACTGGTCATGTGTCAAAAAAGAAAAAGAAAAGTTAACATACAGGCAGGCGTGTTCTAAAGAATGTTAAATAAAATAAAACAATCAGTATTTTAAAGAAAGGATCACATGGTGATATTGACTTATTAACAGATTACCTAGGTTTAAAGTTACCTACACAATCACCCAGTAGGTAATGTAAGTACTTACGGTAAAGTTAGAATAAAAAAAATGTTATAATCTAAATAAAAACATCTTGTGTAGGGGCGCTAGAATAAGGCTTTGCTCGGGCACAGTTTTATATTCACACGGCTCTGCTAATTTGCCTGTTCTATCCTTTTTATTTTAATCGTTTTCATCTTTCATAATACGAATGATGATTTCGCCTGTGTCAAGGTGAAGAGAAAACAAGAAAATCATTGTGTGGGAAAGAATTAATAATGATTAGGTGACAGTGACACAAACGCAAGGTCCGTCAACGTCAACAACTTTCCATTTGACATAGAAAAACCCTTGTTATTTTTAAGGGGGATGCTCTAAGCTAGCCAGTGAAATTCAAATTTACTTACTTTTTTTGCAATTTGCAGGTCAGTGTCAGGTTTTTGTTGTTTAAAATATGATTCGCGGCCGAAACAAATATGGCTTTACAGAATTATAATCATTGGAATCAGCAATACAAGAATTGGCCTCAAATGTCAAGATTTCATGACTTAGTTGTTCATTAGGGTAATATGAACTTATAGAGATGTATTGATGATTTTTGTGAATATAATTCTATGAATAAATGTTCGCTACAGCCGTGAATCATATTTAGATCGACATACAACCTGATACTGACATGCAAATTGCAAAAAAAAGTAGGAAAATTTGAATTTCGCGGGCTACCCTGAAGGTTTCGCCTTAAGATTGAGATTTTGTGTTATAGTCTGTGTCATATTATACAGAGTGATTTTGAAAATGCGCACAACCTCCATGGGATTTACTTCGAGGGAAATTTATTTATGTGTACAAGCAACTTTTACAATTGGACCAACTTAGAAATCACAAAGAATAAAAACCAGTTGCTCCATACCAAAATGTAATACTTGATAAAATGTATGGCACAGGTTATTTTTTTTCTGCATTAGAATGCTTTTTGATTCTAATGGATGAAGGTTTCATTATTTTTATATTTTATAGGTTGAAATTATGAGCGCGCCAAGAAAAAAACTTTCGGGAGCGGGATATAGAAGAAAAGCCAAAGAAAGGATCGAACAGGGAAAACAAGTTGGGGATAAAATGAAAAATTGGCTTGGCAGAGAAGGTGCCCGGTCAGTCTCGGCCGCAACTTCCGAAGATGATGTGCTAGAGGATGTTTCCTGCACTTTGCACGACCAAGCGGACCAAGATTTTTCATCTACCATGTCCAAACCGTCTACGAGTGCTGATCTGAGAATGCAATCTTCTTCATCTATTTCCAATGAGCAGCTCAAGGGAATAAAGTCAGAATACAATGAATCTGAATCGACTCATTCGGATTCAGATGAGCAGCCAAAAATTGAACTTGATTTAACGGATCCAGGCAATTGGCCAGACATGGGAAAAATTTCCGATCAGCGAAGATCTATCATAAGCAGTCAAGCTGTGTCATTAACGGAAAATCACCCAGAAAACATAGAGTTCAGGTTAACCAAACGCGATGGCAGACATTTGACAGCTTCTATGTGGTACAGAACGTTGGCAAATAACGAAAAGGTCAAAAGATCTTGGCTTATATATTCTAAGACTAAAAATGCAATTTTTTGCACGCCCTGCAAGTTATACCAGAAACCTACCCATGCCGCAACATCTGCGTTGTGTACTACGGGAGTCACTAAATGGAAAAAAGCTATAGAAAAAATATGTGAGCACGAGGCATCCCAAATGCATAGAGAGTGTATGATTAAGTGGAAAACTCGAGTACAACAAATGAAATCATGCCAGGGTATTGATCAAGACATTGAGCGAGTAATATACACAGAGAAAGAAAAATGGAGACAGATCCTGCATATTGTTAAGGATGCTGTATTGTATCTATCAACAAACTGTCTTTCTGTTCGTGACTCCCATGAAATCCCTAGTGACCTCATCAAAGATTGCCCTCAGCCTAGTCAAGGAAACTTATATAATTTAATTTCCCTGCTCGCCAAACATAATTCAACTTTAAAATTTCAATTAGAACACCTAGAAGAAGGTCAGGTATCATATCTATCAAAGACAACACAAAATGAAATTATTGACTTACTGGCGAAAACAGTTCGAAATAGTATTTTAAACGACATCAAAGAAGCCAAATACTACACAATAATGTTTGATTGTAATCCAGATGAGTCGCATACAGAACAAATTAGCCAGGTAATACGATACGTAAAAAAATCTGGTGATGTGTTTGAAATAAAAGAAAGTTTTATAGACATTATAAAAGTTACTAGAAAGTCAGGAGAGCATATTTGTCAACAGATTGTGGAAAAAATTACAGTTGATGGTTTAGATATTGGACAATGTCGTGGCCAATCTTATGATAACCGGTCTAATATGACCGGTACCTACAAAGGTTTGCAAGCCAGGATTGCAGAAAGAAATGAGCTGGCGATGTACATACCGGGTTTGGCTCACTCCTTGAACGTAGTCGGTGTCCACTCTGCCTCCTCATGCCCGGAAGCAATATACCTATTTGGAATCATTCAAAAAGTATATTGCTTTTTTGTCGGATCTACTGCTCGGTGGGATATTATGAAAAAAAATACCAAAACCAATTTAAAAGGAAGCAGGCAGACGACATGGTCGGCAAAATATGTTGCCGTCAAAGCTCTTTTAAATAATTTGCCAGAAGTAGTGAAATCTTTGGAAGAAGTTAAAGAAATTTCTCATGCTCCGGAAGCAAAGTACGAGGCAGAACATCTATTATATGCTGTAAAGAATTTTGATTTTATTCTCAACTTGACGATTTGGGAAAAAATTCTACGAGAAATCAATCGCGTAAATATCGAAATTCAAAAGGAAGATATAATAGTCGCGCGATCTGTCGCTTTAATGGACGGCCTGGCCAAAACGTTGCAAAAAATGAGACAAAATTCAATGGAATATTGGATAGAAGAGGCTAAAGAAGTAGCCGAAAAAGTTGGCGTTGAGCCTATTCTGTCAATAAAACGAATTCCCAAGCGCAAAAAACAAATTGATGAATTGTGCGATGACGAATCACGAACACTTCAACCTGTTCAACTCTTTTCTAAGGCAACAATGGTGGTATTTGATCGAATCATATCAGAAATTAAAAAGAGGGTTGACAGTGCTACCACACTAAATTCGAATTTTGCCTTTCTCAATGGCACTGAAATCTTGAATATGTCAACTGATGAACTGCAGAAGCGTGGAGCTAATCTGGCACTAAAATACGGGCGAGATTTAAACACAACTGAATTCTACCAAGAACTCTTCGTTTTTAAAGAACAAACTCCACTTTTATTTGGCGATATTAAGAAGGCTAGCGCTTTCTATCTCTTGCAACAGATCTATACGCATGATTTGCAGGATGCCTTTCCCAATATTTGCATTGCGCTGCGGATTTACTCCACGCTTCCGACTACACCAGCAAGCTGTGAGAGAGGTTGTAGCAAACTTAAACTTATTAAAAACTATCTGCATTCCACGATGAGCCAGGAATGTTTGTCGAGTCTCGCGATCTTAGCAATCGAAAATCGGACCGCAAATCAGATTAATTATTACAAGGCCATAGATTTGTTTGCAGAACAAAAGGCTAGAACAGTAAAATTGTAATTCTAATATGCTATAATCTCACGTTTTATTTCAAACCCTCTCCTCCTAATTAAAATAAATGTCCGATATATCCATATACAGGGTTCTTATGAAAATGCGCACAACCTGCAAGGAGTAATTTACTCATCCATAACATAGATTAAATCATTCGAGGCTGTGCGCATTTTCAAAAGAACCTGTACATTTAGAGAAAAAAAGGTTTAATCGAGAAACAAAGATTAGAGAATTGACGGGGGCGGCAGACGGTGGCTTTTGCCCCGCCTCGACAAAATTCAAGATCCGGGTCTGGTGATGCTTGGGAGAACCCTAGAGCTGTGTCGAGCAGTAGACGTCTCTCGGCTGAATGATGATTAAATGATCCAAAACATCAAAACAGACAGATCACAGCGATCAACGTAGGCAGACGTGCCTACGTTAGAACCTAGTAAAAAAAAAGGAGCAAATTAACATCCAATCTACGGTGCTGGTAGGTAACTAATATTTAAACAGACTGACACATATGCTTCTCGTACCGTCCTACCAAAAAATCGATACTGACGAGTGCCTAATTTCGGACGTAGTCGTTTTTTAAAGCTCCCGTGGACTGGCGTGACTCTAGTAGAACAATTTCAATGAAAACTTCATGGTTTGTTCTACCAGAATCGCGTCGCTCTGTCGCGTCACGCCAGTCTGCGCGAGCCTTTACGGTTCCGTACTCAAAGAGTGCCAACGGGACCTTATTACTAAGGCTTCGCTGTCCGTCCGTCAGTCCGTCTATCCGTCTTTAACAGGGCATATCTTTTAAACCGTTATAAGTAGACACTTGAAATTTTTACAGAGTGTGTATAAGTATACTATGGCCGCTATAACAACAAATAATATGAATAATATAAAGTAAAAAATTAAAGGGGTCCCCTAACAAGAAACGTGTTTTTTTCGGCGCTTTTCACGAAAGTATTTAAAAAAAAATGTAGGTAGTGTTAAATAATGTACCTACGGCGGTACTCCGACTCGCACTTGGCCACTTTGAGCATTCTGCTTACGTACGTACCTAGCAACAAATCTCAGAATCACGAATGAATTCTGATTGATTATGTCATTGATGACGCAAAGCAGCTCTATATTTGATTCCTGAGAACTACAAAGAAACTATAGTGTGCCTGCCCCTATCAGACATCTTCTCAATACATACAATAAACCCAAATGATGGATGAATTGTCTGGAAGGTGACCTGGCTAGAAAGGGGATGAACGTACTGAGATGATGGCAGAATGAGATGTACTGGAGAGGACCAAAAGACGAATCAATTAAGATAAGGGTAAATGGAAAATTATGATGATATTAAATCACATCACACACACCATCACACCACCACATACCACCACCACATCACCATCACATCAACATCTATTAGGTACCTACATGGGACTTAAACGTAATGTGGGTGTAGTTTAGGTACAGCTCTGCATAAACCTTCGAGAATTACAGGCGTGTGTGTTTATTAAATCACGAATTGTTCAATTGGTTGTAAATTTGTTTTACGATCAATCCTTCATTCGATGTTTGCTATACCCATTGATATTGCTCCATTAGTGCGTGACACAGCTACTGAATAATTTAGTTGACTGCGAACGATTTCAAACCTATCCGAGGCAGGATCGCGCATCGCGTCCGGAATTTGGCCTGACTCGGACACGTAGGTACCTCGTGCGGGCTGAGACACATACATGTCGGTAGTCCTATGCCTGTGTATTTTATTAATGACTAGTTATGCCCGTTATGCGTTGCAATGCCTTCTAAAATCTTCTCTGGTGCGCACACAACCAGGGTCAGACTGGGCCGGGAGGGCCCAGGTGGCTCCCCACAAGCCTGGGGCCCGAGACTGGATAATGGTAGATGGGATACTATCGGAAAATAATGAAATAGACAAATTATTAATTATCATCGATATACATATATTCTTAGGTAGGTAAGTACCTAGGTACAGTTCTAATTATATTCCAATAATATAACAAATATGAAGCTAGCCAATCATCATATTTTTTGAAAGAGGAGAACTTTCAGTTAAGCTGTTAATAACTCGATCATCAAAGCTGCTTTTCTCTTCATTTTTTTTTAATATCCGATTCTGTATTTAATATAATCAACGAATCCAAGTTCTTGCCCCAGTAGAGAACGAAGTCTCGTTTTAATGCGGCTCAACGCTGAAAATCGTCTGAAGTCGTCACTTGCGTGAACGAAATTGTGAGAATTACACAATATGCAACATAACTGAAAGTTTTTAGAACTGGCCACTTGTAAACGATATAATAAAAAAATAAGTTGAAAATGGAAGTCTGCCAATGTAATTGTATACAAGCTGACCCGACAGACGTTGTCCTGTCTATGAATGCCATATTATGTAGTTTGGTTTTAGTTTTGACTATTGACTAAAACTAAAACTATCTTCTCATTTATCAACCGATCCATCTGTGTTTAACGGTATTTGCAGCGCGTATTCTGTCAATCGCTGACAGTTATTTAAAACAACTGACAGCTAAGTAAAATTAATATTTACGCTAAGTTTTCTTAAATTTTCTAATTTTCCGTGCATTTTTTTAATTTTTTCTTTCCTATGATCCTTCTCCTGACAATAACGAATATAACAAAAAAAAAAAAGTGAAATCGGTCTAGCCGTTCATGCGTGATGGCGTGACCAAGGGAAATAGAGATTCATTTTTATATAATTATATAGATAATAGGTTGGGGAAAAAGTTTCTTCGCATTTTTTAAGAAAATTCAAAACATTTTTTAATATAGTGTATTTACATTTAACTAAAGTATGTAAGTACCATTTGTTCGATAACTTTTTGCCATCTTGTAGGTAGGAACATGATCCCATTGCTATAGAAATTGTGGGACTTCTGATCAAAATACCGCGACAAGTGGTTTTGGCAGTCCTCTCGTAATGTTAACCTGACACTGCCTAAAGAATTCTGAAGAGACCGAAACAGGTGGAAATCTGAAGGTGCAAGGTCAGTACTATACGGCGGATGCATTAACACCTCCCAGCCAAACGCTCTTAATTTTTGCTGAGTGGCTAAAGATGTGTGAGGTCTAGCGTTATCATGATGAAAAACCACACCCCTTCTGTTGATTAATTCCGGCCGCTTTCTCTCAACTTCTTGCTTTAATCTCATCAGTTGTTCGCAGTAGAGTTCAGAATCGATGGTCCTGCCTGGTGGTAACAGCTCATAATGAATAATGCCCTTCCAATCCCACCACACACACAGCATCACCTTGTTGCGAGTTAACCCGGG
This sequence comes from Griposia aprilina, assembly GCA_916610205.1. Classification (NCBI taxonomy): domain Eukaryota; kingdom Metazoa; phylum Arthropoda; class Insecta; order Lepidoptera; family Noctuidae; genus Griposia; species Griposia aprilina. The sequence goes on along the minus strand of OU744300.1, from coordinate 1,780,979 downwards.
TTTCGCCAGTCTGTGAAGCCTGACCGGCCTTTGACCACGACCTTTTTCGCACGTTCTTATCGTACGTAATCCACTTTTCATCACCAGTTATCAGCTTCTTCAAAAATGGTTCGGTTTCATTACGTCGTAATAAAGAATCACAAATGAGTACACGGTTCATTAGGTTTCTTTCAGTGAGCTCGTGAGGTACCCAAATATCGAGCTTTTTTGGGTACCCAGTTTTTTTCAAATGTGCCATAACTGTTTTGTGGCCAGTTCCCAGTTCTTCAGCTACGTCGTAACTACTGATATGCCGATCTTGCTCCACTTTTTCAAAAATGGCATCCATTTTATCCGTAATAGGGCGACCAGAGCGACGAGCATCTTTGACATCAAAATTTCCGGATTGAAAACGCTTAAACCAAATTTGTGCTACTCTCACAGACACTGCACTAGGTCCATAAACATCGCAATTTTTTTTCGCGGCTTGCGTTGCATTTTTACCTTTTTTGTAGTAAAATTTTAAAATGTATCGAATTTCTTCATTAGATTCACTCATCTTGACAGTACGAAAAAAAAATGAAAATCACACATTTTCGTAATTTGAATTTGAAATTATGTTCTTTAAAATTTAAACTTTCAATGATACCAAAACCAGCCAGATACAAATAGTATAGCCAAAGAGATTTTATTACAAGTTCATACATACTATAATGCGAAAAGACTTTTTCCCCAACCTAATAGATAGATGTATTGTATTCATTTGTCATTTTTTTACGATTTGGCGGCAAGTTGAAAATTGTCTGTGTCACGTTAGCATGAGTGCTTTGATTATTATAATGTCATACACATATACATTATATAATCAAAGCATGAATGTAACTCGAGAAAATTTTCATACAATGATTTTTTATGACTTTCGACGTCATTTATGTAAACAAGAAAGTTATGATAGACTTCGATTGGCCTTTCATGATGAAGCCCCATCTCCCTATCTCGTGCCACTGTTTACAACTAGTTTAATGAGTTTAAACGTGGTCGCGCTTATCTCACCGATGATCAACGTGCAGGACGGCCTTCTACGGCGACGACTAAAGATAATATCAGTGTTGTGCGGCGTATGATAGAGACTGACAAAAGAGTGACTTATCAGCAGATTCGGACAAGCTTAGGCATCGGTATGAGTCAAGTGCACAAAATCCTCCATGAACATTTAGCGGTCAGGAAGCTTTGTGCTCGGTGGATAGCTCATAATTTGACAGAGGCCCAAAAACTCCGTCGTGTTGATTGGTGTCGTGAAATGGTTCAAAGATTTAACGGAGGAGACTCAAATACTGTGTTCGACATACATAAAGCTGGATTTATTGTTATGATCCTAAAACTAAGAGACAGTCTGCTGTCTGGGTGTTTCCTTCCGAGGAGTTGCCAACTAAAGTGAAGAGAGGTCGAAGCGTGGAAAAAAAGATGGTGGCATCGTTCTTCGGAAGGACAGGTCATTACGCAACAATTGTTTTAGAGGATCGAAAAACAGTTACTACGGAGTGGTACACTAACAATTGTTTGCCACTTGTCTTGGAAAAAGTTCGGGAGAAACGACCTCGCAGTAGGATCCTCCTTCACCACGACAACGCCTCGTCGCACACCGCCAAGCAAACAATTGACTACTTGGCGACGTCAGACGTGGAATTACTGGGTCACCCGCCCTGTAGCCTCGACCTCGCACCTTGCGATTTTTATTTTTTTCCGAAAATAAAAGAAAAACTTCGAGGAAAACGTTTTATGGACGCCGAGGAAGCAGTGGCTGCGTTTCAAAATGCCGTCGAAGAGACCCCTAAAGACGAGTGGGCAAAGTGCTTTTCTCAGTGGTCCCATCGGATGCAGCGATGTATTGATGTAAATGGACACTATTTTGAAAAGATATAATAAAACTAATAACTTGCTAGTTTGTTCAGCTTTTGATTTTCTAAGAACTTTCAGTGTCACCCTCGTATAAGGTGCTGTACGAGCTGATACGCATGTTAGGTATATTGTGATAAAAGTTTACATGCACATGGTATGCAACTTTGACAAACGTCCAAACCACTTCTGGAAAAACACATAGCGTCCTTAGCTGTTTGGTCTAAGACATCTTCGTCGTCTTCTTCTGCACTCTGAGAATCTGAGTCATTCATGTCTTGCTTTATGCTGCCTAGGTAAAACGTGCCCATCCCAAAGAGTTTTAGACAGTTCATTAAAACTATTTGCAAAAGATTCCAGTTCTTTTGACAGCAATTCAGCTTTCCATTTTTTTTTAGATATACTTTCTCTTTTTGTCCTAGGAGTTCCTAGTTCAAATGGTTATCTAACTTAGAGTCATTTAACTTGGTATAATTAATGAAAAATAAACTGGCATTTTTCTTTAATTTTTTAACCGACTTCAAAAAAAGGAGGAGGGGGGTTCTCAATTCGTCTGTATGTTTTTTTTTTATGTGTGTTAGCTCAGAACTTTTTTCTGGTTGAACCGATTTGTATGATTTTTTTTGTTGGAAAGGAGATATCTCAAGGGTGGTCCCATGTTAAGGAAACTAGGATCTGATGATGGAATACCAGAGAAATCGAGGGAAACCTTCGAAAATCGTAGGGGCGACTAGTGCGTTTGTTAATTTTATCATTAAGTATTTTAAAGCACTACAATTTAATGAAGGTCTGGAGTCGATCTGATGATGGAGCCGAAAGACAGTCGAGGGAATTCCTTAACGATTTACAGCAGTTACCTTGTGTGTTTGGGCTTGATTAATTGGTATTGATGAGAATTTTACACCTAGATGGGTTGTGACTGTCATTAGGGGTCTGATGATAAAGACGAACGACAGTTAAGGGAACTCCTCAACGGTTTAAAGAAAGAAAGAAAGAAAGAAAATGAATTTATTTAGCACAAACTACAAGGCACACAACACAACATATAATAAAACAAACAAATAAAAAGTGTAAAGTGCGTAGTGAGAAATTAGCAGGAAAGTGTGCCTCGCGGCTGCACTAAATAGGTCCAGTTCAGCAAAAATGTCAGACAACTAGTGCCTGACGCTGGTTTTCAACTGAACCTGAAGTGTGATGAGGTGGTGTGGTTTACAGTAGCTACCTTGAGTTTGGACTTAATTCATTTATATTGATGAGAACTTTGCACCCATATGGGTTATAAGTGCCATTAAAGGTCTGATGATGGAGACCATAGACAGTCGAGGGAATTCCTCAACGATTTACAGCAGTTACCTTTTGTTTGGCTTACTTCATACGGTTCAATATGCCAAAATATTCAGTTCGTACAAAAATAATACCTTATTTAAGATTGAAGTTTTACATAGGACAACCACTACCTACTAGTCATGCTGATGCGTCTATTTGAGACTGAATTTAAGTTGCGTAATCGCGTCATCTCTAGCAATGCTCTTTCGTTGGTTGCTAAGCAATTTATGCTTGTCATAATGCATATGGTAAAATGCAGCTGATGGTGGCTTCACCATCAGCTCTAGTTCTTCTGGTTTTTTACCAAGAGAACTCCTCAAAAATAAACTCCTCAATTCCATGCACTGGGAAAAGAAATATTTTGTAAAAGGTGATGAGCAGTTGACATTAGGCTATTGTAACTTAGATAAATTATTATCTAACCCACTAAACTTTTTTACAAAAAAAACAACCGACTTCCAAAACAATCACTACAAAGTGAAAAATAACTTTAATTTCGGAAGTCGGTGGCAAAAAACTAAAATACAGATCCAAAGACACCAACTTCCCAAAATTAAAGTTATTTTTCACTTTTTAATGATTGTTTTGAAAGTCGGTTGTTTTTTTTGTAAAAAAGTTTTTATTTTTCATTGTATAAATAGATATGGACATTTTTCCTACCGAATGCGCATGTGCAGTCTTCATATTTTTTTTTCCATGTTAATTTATTATTTTATTTTATTTCTCGCGTAGCCACCTGGTGTATGCGCAAAGCTTTAACGTGATTCATTTAGCGCAAATATTTCAAAAATAAAAGTGACATGTTTGCATTTTATCACAACTCGTACTACGAAGTATCACAGGGAATTGTATGATCGAAACTCTTTTATTAAATTTTTTGTATTTTTTTTATACGATCAATTGAGCATTATGGGTCGTACACTTTTGAATTTACTAAACTATTTCAATTATAAATAAATAAATCAATAAAAAATTAAAACATTATAAAAAAAATGCACAATAGTTTTTAAATTTTCTAAATGTGCATTTTTTTTATTTTTTACTTATTTATATTTTTATTATTAAAATTAATTAATGTCTACAAAATTCACAATCATACGAATTATCTGATCTAGTTTACATTTAGGTCGCATGAGCTGGGACCTAGCCTGCGCGGGCCTCGTATCCTACCTACCGCCTGGCTTGTACCACAAGCCCGTCAAGCCAGGCCCGTGGGGGGCCCGCGCAGGCTGGGGCCTGGCTGTCAAACGCCACCTCGACTATATGGCCAGTCCGACGCTGCACACAACAACTTACGAAAGTTTCATCGCAATCAGTCGAGCCATTTTTGAGTTTTGCGATACTAACGAACGGCAATTGATTTTTATATATAAGAAGAAGAAGATTGATTGATATTTGGATTGATATTCCGGGATGATAAAACTGTGTCTAGATTATTTTGTTGAACGTGACATGACAAGCATATTCCACTAGCTGGACGATTCCAACCTATTAGTATGGTTCATCCTGACCCATGGCCATAGCGCAGCCACCAAAACCATGAGTAGGTATTTGCACACATTTAGATCTTATGATATTTTATTTTTTCGGAAAAAAATATTGAGGTTCTTGCTCCTATTAATTTTATACGTCACATGCAGTTCTTGCAGCATGGTTTCGGATTTTGTCCGAATCAATGACCTAAAATTATCAACAAAAAAAACCCTTAGCACGTAGCAAGCATAAATATGTAGATATATAATCGAGAGTATTAATGTAGGTAGGTAGATCGATACAATTACTGTTTATTCAAGCCCGAAAGAAAATAACAAAAGCGAATCCCAATATCCGTAAGCGTTTTGTTTCTATTAGGTTAGGACGGAGGAAGGAGGCACACTGATTGTTATGTCCGAAGTTTCATCCTTCTGGACTGTTTTTATTGTCGTTTTTGTTACGGCTAAAGTGCTGAACACAATAGTACTACCTAAGTACCTATGTAAACTATGTTGGCGCTTTGTCGATCTACCTACTTACATTTAATTATTATACCTAGCTAGGTGCTTACTATGACCTAATTTTGATAACTAAATATCTACTCTTTTATTCTTTTTTCATGCCAATCTACCTTAACTCAGTAGCAGACAACACACAACCAAATTCGCCGGTTCTGGAAGCTTGAAATTTTGCATAAGAGTTCCTTTTAATTTTATAGAAGGTGAGCAGTTGAGCACTAAGGAAGAACTTCTCAAAATTCTATATATTCTATACTAAGTATGTAGGTATCATAATCAATCTAATCTATAAATTCTATCCCCTAAAGGGGAATAAGGAATGAAAGTTTATACGAAATTAGTCATTTTTGCCGATGGTAAGTACCTACTTAAATCCCATCGGGCACACGACTGTTATGCTAATAAGGTGGTCACCAAGATGATGTCATTATTCGTGTCATCGACGTCGCCTCGCCAGATGTTTCTTGTCCAGCAATTTTATCATCACCAAGAAAATTAATGAAAGCGACAAAAAGAGCAAACAAAACGTGAACAGGATAAAATTTCATCGCAGCCTTTCTGCACATGGCGAAGTTTAATATTGTATTACATTTCTATATTTTAATTAAGACTTCTTTTCTGTGAGCGATGGTACAAATAAATAAAGAAATGATAAGCTTGGCAATTTGTACGTATTATATGTGCAATTTGTTTTGTTTGTCTATGGCGCAGCGCTGCAGCGGAATGCTTCAACATAAATTGTATAGAATAAATAGGAGAAAAAGGAATAGGTGGACTTTTCTTGACGAATAACTCGTGTAGTCGTGTAACAAGATTCTGATTAAGTAGGTCTTCTTTTGCATAAAAATGGTGGCGCAAATAATTTTAAATCGGCACCAACTTAGGTATACTTAGTACCTATTATTCAAAAACGAGAAATTAAAATTACCGGCTCCATCCTACCTACCTACTGTGCTAATTCCCTAAGTAAGTACTTATAGCTTAATTTATCTATAAAGGATGAATTTTTGTCTGCGTCAGGATGACTGGACCAAGAGAGATTTTGGGAGTTTGAGCAATACTAAGTTCCAGTGCCCAAACTGTGGCCATGAATTCAGCATAATTATGATTCTAGATCACCTAGCATAGAAATTTTCATCGGTTATCAAATACTGCTGTTTCATAGAAAAGTGCAATAGGTACCTACCTACGCGGTCAAAATGTATAGAACAACATTTTTTTTTTTTATAACTGACCATAAATTTCTACGCTAGGGGGGTCTAGAATCATAATAATATGCTGAATTCATGGCCACAGTTTGCGCACTATAAAATTTCATCCTGTATACTGTAGAGGTTGTCTGCATGTGTCAACCTTATGTTGACTGGCTGGCCATATATTATCGTTGGTTTGCCTCGAACAGTCAAGCGAGTTTAAAATAAGATTTATAGAAAAAGTGATGGTAGATTGTTTAATAGGTAGACAGGCAGAGCTAGGGCCTGCCAGTGTACAATTCCTTGATAAAATATATTTACGTTCTAAGGGGTACTGCGTTAATTATTACATATACGTAGCACTCCCACAATACCTAGGTACAATAGCTCATTCCACATGATGAAACACGATATAAGTAGGTAGAATCATCTCTAATAAGAAACATGAAAGCGCCAATTAATAGAGCAGACAATACAATTCCCAGCAATAATTAATTAAACAAATACTACCCACCGAGCTCTAATCTACGGCCCATCATCGCAGTGTCTAACGGGACACAGCGCTACAGCGAAAACAGCGCTGAAAGGTTACTACTAACATGATTTATGTGACTGTTTTATGGGAAATCAATAGGTGTAGGTCTATAGAGGCTGTCTGGCTCTTGTCGAGCTGTCAAATCAGCAATTTTTGATGTGTTTACTGTGTATGTTGTGTCCCGCGCTTTTTTTTTTATAGCCCTTTTACCTTTTGATAAAGCTTAGGCAATGCAAAAATAAGAAGACAGTTTATTGAAGTTATGGGTGGTGAAGTTTATTTTATGAGTGCTCGTGATGGTTCGTGAATAGTTCGTTGGATTTTTATAGATAATTACGTAGGATCTGTGACTGTAGATAAATCTGATTTGTGATGTGATGTGTCATTAATTAGTTCATTAACATTACATTACCTATCCTCCAATATTATACCTAGTAATACAAGATGCACACCGTGGGGTTGGTATATATAATTATGGCGATTGCGTTAAAGGTGAAATTCAGAAAAATAACTAAGTTTACAAACAAAATGTATGGTTATTTTGAATCAGTCTAGCATTACACGACCAATCAATACATAACACACATAACATCACGCCGCGCCGCGCTGCACAACACCTACCTATAGTACACCCATATTTCGCCAAATTATACCTACATACATTGATATACTTATATAAGTTATGTACGCCTACTTAAATTGTAAATTAAAGTCGCTTTTCGTGTCTGACAACGTTATTCTTCCAAACTACGCAACGGATTTAGGTGTGGTTTTCTTATTCATTTAGAGAATTTATTTGGGAAGTTTTATGTTTAACTGTGTAAACATAAATATTAACACGTTCAACGCGGCACCAAATAGAATAAGCTTGACATGATCTTCATGTTTCTAATACGCAACTTGATACAGTTTACATGAAAATTAATTGACCTGAATACTTATCTTAAACAAAGAGATCGTTATAATTCATTTTCGAAAACTACCTTTTAAAAGGCATGGACACAAGGGGTGTTCAATTTTGTCAAGGAAAATACGAATCCACGCGGATGAAGTCGTGAGCGAAGTACTAGTTAATAATAAAGAAATCTCGTTGTTTTGTCAACTCGTAAAAACCGTGCGAAGCAGGGGCGGGTAGCTAGTCTAATATAAATCAAAATCAAAACATGATCTTGATTAGATTGATACGAGATTGAACGTCTAAGGTCCCCCTACAAGATAATTATTTTAAAAAGATCAATAAAATAAAAAAAGGCAAAAAGTAATACACGAAACAAATTGATGAACGAAAACGCCACTGTCACTGTCACTACCTATTGATTTTGTGTCTAGTTGACAACTGATGACAGCCGCCGCGTAACCGGTAAAATCACGGCGAAAAATAAAAACAAACTAATAATTCATGCGGAGAAATTTGCTTTCAACGACAAAGTAAAATTTATTAGTTCATTAAAATGCCACTAATATACACTATAAGTTCTGGAGAGAGTGATGATGGCTTAGATGGCTTAACACCGCTGGAAGGAGCTGGAGACAAAAGAACATGTAAAGATCCTGACGGTTTGTACCTCATCAATCACTATTCTGGCACATGTATGGATGTAGAATCTGTTTAGTCGTTATTATACTACTTAAAAATCACAAGAAGAAACTTTGAAAGTAGGTAGGTAGTACTTGAATGCTTAATATTTATCACAGGCCCAGAGCTAAAGAGCTAGATTTAACTAGTTCAACTCTCTTTTAACGTGATTAAAAAACAATGAGATATCCAGATGACTAGCACTAGCTTGCTTGAAACCAGTGAAATTTTGATGGTCCAACCAAATTGCACTGAGGTCACAAGCAGACTATCGCAGTTCATGCCCTTTGTAAAGAAGATGTGCCTTGATCCACCACTCATCAGCATTCTCCTGCCTTTATCCCGATTTATTTGTACACACGATATGTCTTTTTCTTCCATACTTTTCTATCAGTCATCATCTCAGTAATCACACCCGTTTCTAGCCATAATTATCATCTTTCACACGGTCCATGGTTCTTCAGTTCTTTGGTCTTTCCCTTCTCTTTTTGCCATCAACATTCATACTTACTCATAACTTTATTCACTATATTTTCCTGTAAAACATTCATTTTAAAGTTCGTAATCTTAAAAGTTCTCATAACAACGTTTTTCAGCTGACTTTATGGATCATGAGTCAAATACTAACAATGACTTCAATGGACGGAGCCTTCCCTGTGAGATTGACATGGACGATGACAATACCTATATCCTTGAAAATAAGTCAGTTGTAGAGTATAACTTTATCAGAGAAAATAGCCTTGTTCGTGAAATTACCCTGGACACGGTACAGCTAAATGACAATAATGCTTGTAAGTATGTTTTAGATTATAGTACACAGTATCAATCAACCATTGGCTCATTATTTACAAAAACAATTTCCATTATCTCAGCTGAAAGAGCCACTGCTGGTCACTATAGAATAATTAATATATAATGTGTGCTATCCATATCATCTTTCTCAAACATTGCATCTATACTTTCTGGTCTCAAGAGCCATTTCCTTGTGTAGCAATAAGAACAGTAAAATATGTTTTTTTAGCTCTAGACGGAACGGTACATTTAGCGTCCCATGATCGCAGCAGTAGTCCAGATGTTGAAATGGAACCAACAGAAAATGGAGTGAAGCGAAAAAGTGCAGGTTGTTTTTTCTGTTTGTTTATTCTACTTTTATTGTGAACTTGTCTTTATCCTTTTCAGTTGTGATCACATACAATTCAAAGGTGTAGTGTTCTTTAAGCATTAACATACATTCAATTATATTAATAATTGAGTGTGCTTTGCTGACAGATAGGAAAATAACATTCTTTCACACTTCTTACCAAATGTACAGTAGGCCAAATAAATATGTAGATATACAAATACCTACTCAGAATTTCACAAATAATAAGCAGTAATTATCATATATTTCTCTCAGCGTTTTCTGTCTGTCCATTTACTACTTATTTCCACGCATTTACACCAAAGCCATAAAGTGCTGCAACAGAAGAGACCTCAAAATATCCCTGTATAAAAAGGTAATAAAAAAAGGCTTCTTACACTCTCTTATGATGAAAGAGAAAATATTATTTATGGGTATGGTTTTTTTAAACAACATTATACAGATTAACTGTACTCCTAAGCTCACGTTCACAACGCACACACACAAACCCAAACACGCTCACACTCTAACACATTCTCACACCTACACTCTACAATTAAATTTGTAAAATTGATTTCATGATAATATAATTGATAAGATTTTTGGTGATTTATATTTTGTTTCAATATTATTACTTATTATTTTGTTATTTAATTGATCTCATACTGATGAATTTATTTTGCTTTGTTCATCTCACACTGATGGCAATGTATATTTTAAGTGTTTTATATTTATTTTAATTGATTTTAATTTTAGTTTATGTTTGCCTGTTATGCAATAATCACTATGTACCTCACTGTGAAAATGTCGCAATTCCGACCCCCAAAATACAGGCAAATGCGTAGTTTGGGGGTCACCGTCCAATCTGTTCTCGTACAATCTGATTACTTATTAATAAATAAATAAAAATTAGATATTTTTAATAATAAAACTGTCGTACACTTTTTTTTTTTAAGTTTTTCGATGTTACAAGTACTGCCATTGATTAAATGTTTATGAATACATTACATTTCAGGTAGCCCAAAAGACAAAGGTAAGAAGACATCAAACGCAGCGTTAGAGAGACAAGCTAAGAAGCAGAAGTTGGCAGAAGAGAAGGCTGCTAAGAAGACAGCTGCTGAAATGAACAAAATATACAAGCCAGGGGAGTGTATGAAGGTAAACAGTTGATAAGCTGACTGATGCCAAGTGCCTTTGATGTTATTGGTGGATGGCTACAGTTACTTTAGCTTTAAAAAAAATGATTGTCTGTAAAGTCGGTTTACGGACAATAATTTTACGTGATAACGTCATAAGGAGTGGAAGAGAGATAGTTGCGTCATAAGTCGAACGCTTAGGCCGATCGTGCCTCTCTATCGCTTGTTCGGCGCTCTCGCTTGCACGCTAGGCTCAAGCGGAACGTGACAATGGGTCATGCTTTTTCGTGCGTGTAGCCGGCGTTCATCGATTTATAAGACGTTATCTCGTCAAAAAAGAAAAGCAAAATTGATTATTGTGCACAAACAAAAGGCACATTACAAATAAATGACATTATATACACACATACAAAGTAGCCTCGTAGTCACGCATTTAAACTTTGACAATTTGTCCATTGCTTGTTTGATTTGGTTCATTGTTTGTTTTGCTTTCGTTTACAGGCGGGTACAATGAGTCAGTGTAATTTGATTTTTCCATTAGGAAATTTTGAACATCAGCCCGTAATCTGGAACTGCATCCAGTTAAAGCGTACACTGATACAGAGTCCTATCAAATAACTTATTATAACCAACTTTATCATCACTAACAGCCCGATTTCTCTTAGTGAGCATAGGTCTCCCTTTGCTTTATAATAACCAACTTACACCGAAATACATAGTCATGCCTTCTTCCCACGGGGGTAGACAGAACGCCACTTGCGATACACACTCCTTTTGCTTCGTTTATGCACGCTTGTTGCGAGTTCTACGCACCTGACGTTTCTGAAGAACAACACCAATAAGGTATAAATGTTATTCTAGGGGGTTTCCACTCACATCTGCCTTGTAGTCGCCTTGCATACCGTTTGTTAGTCGCCTTGCATTCATCCTCTCAACATGACTCTTTTCAATTTTTGTCACTACTTCTTCTTTTAAACCGCAACGTTGCCTGATCACATCATTTCTCAGCCTATCATTCATAGTTACACCACACATGCATCGCAAGGAACGCATTTCCACAGAATGTATTCTACTTTCATACCTCTTTTGCCACACCCAACATTCACTTCCATACATAAGCGTAATCACCAGCACACTATTACTGTGGACAGCCAGTCGAGCCTTTATGGACATCGACTGGTTGGTCACAATCGCATGTATACTTTTTTTTTTTTTTTTTTTTTGGGTGGGAAATCATCAAATGACCTTTCCCGCTCTGGGCGGAGCGGAAGGGCGTGTCAGACTCTTACTGACTAAAACCCACCCGTGTTCCTTCAGTTGCCTGTGCGCCAGGGCCACGGTAACTCTTTCGAACAATCCGCGACCCCGGCAGGCATCGGCCCTATTGGACCCCTTCAATTATGCTGACATCTCTTTGAGGCGCGCGTGGAACACGACGCGCCGTCGACCCGGGCCTGGTCCTTACCGGACGGCGAGCTGCCCATTGCTCGCCGTCCGCAAGCCCGCGCCTACGGTGGCCGGGAGTCGGCAATTGACTCCCGACGCCCAGGGTGTCTCCTCCTGCGGCGACTAGGGGCGTGAGGGCGCAACGATTGCCGCACCCTCACGCGCTCCGCCTCCTCCTTCGCGAGCATTACTGCTTCACAGAAGGAGGTGACGGCTTCCCATTCCCTCTCGCTCCGTACCATGGCCTGTACCAGGGCCGGACGCGAGAGATCGCCGCCGCCGATCGCCGCCACGAGGACACGGCGGTGCTCCACCCAAGCTGGGCAGACCTCCACCGTATGCTCCACCGTGTCCTCCGGTCGATCCACACAATGCCAACACCCGGGCGTTTCCTCCCGCCTTATCCGAAACAGGAACCTCCCGAAACAGCCATGTCCGGTGAGGACCTGCGTCAGGCGGAAGGTGAGGACGCCGTGGCGCCTCTCAAGCCACTCCTCAAAGAGGGGACTTACCGCCGCAATTGTGGCGTGCCCAGCGCTGGGTTGCGACAGTCGCACTCTCCATGCCGCCATGAGATCCCGCCGGAGCTCTGTCCGCTGTGCCGCGATTTCTCGCGGCAGCGGAGTAACGCCCCGGCGTTTCGCCTCCTCGCGCCACTCCCAAATGTGCGCGAGGGCTTTTGCCTCCAGATCCCATGGCGGCAATCCGGCAAGGAGGCTCGCCGCCTCGCAGGAGACCGTGCGGTATCCTCGGACCAGCCGGATGGCCATGACCCTTTGGGACGCGTTCAACCGGCGTGCTGGTCGGAGCCTCAATGAACGCGCCCACACCGGTGCCCCGTAAAGGGCCATGGACCGCACGACCCCCACGTAGAGCCTCCGGCAGGAGGCGTTTGGACCCCCTAGATTGGGCAGGAGCCGCTTCAAGGCAGCCCCGGCCCGGTCCAGTCTGGGAGCCAAACGTCGGAAATGCTCAACGAAGTTCCACCGGCTGTCGAGGACGAGTCCCAGGTACCTCATCGTCGACTCGACACCGATGTGAACCCCTCCCGCCATTATTTGGGAACCCGACAGTGGCGCGTTCCGAGGGCCATGAAAACACATGGCCTCGGACTTGTGCAGTGCCACCTCGAGTCCCAATCGCCGGATCCTCTCAATGACTGTCGCAACCCCGCGTGTCATTAATTCGGCCGCCGCCTGGTGCGACCTCCCCTGCGCCAGGACCAGCGTGTCGTCAGCGTAACAAACGACGCTGACGCCGCTAGGGAGGTCGGCGCGCAGCACCCAGTCGTACCCGATGTCCCACAGATGCGGCCCCAGGACCGATCCCTGTGGGACACCGCACGACATCTCTCGCCGGTTCCATTCTCCCTGGTGACCGGGGTAGATGACGGCCCTGTCCGTCAGATAGGCCTCGACTATGCGACAGAGGTAGGTCGGCATCCGGTGATACCAGAGTGCCTCCCTGATGCAACTCCAGGGCAGGGTATTGAAGGCATTGGCGATGTCTAGAGACACCGCCAAGACGACCCCACCCCGGGCCACAGCATCCCCCGTCGTGAGGGCTCGCACGCGCATGATGGCGTCCACCGTAGAGCGCCCCCTGCGGAAACCAAACTGGCTGTCCGCCAAATCCGGCCCCACCCGCACCAGCCGCCCGACGAGGCGGTCTGCAATGACTCTTTCAAAGAGTTTGCCCACCTCGTCGAGCAGCACGATGGGCCGGTAAGCGGACGGAGAGTCCGCAGGGCGCCCCGTCTTTTTAATGAGGACCAGTTTCCCCGTCTTCCAACGAATTGGAAACTGGCCCCCCTCCAAGCATGCGCTTAGGAGCCCTCTAAGTCGAGGCCCGAGAGCCTCCAAGGCCAGGACCCAGGCTTTTCCAGGTAGCCCGTCGGGTCCTGGGGCGGTATTTTTGGCGCTCAGCCTACGTACCGCCACTCTCAACTCTACCTCGGTCACCTCAGGAGCATCGTCGTCGTCGTCGGTTACGTGGTCCACAGTTGGCACCGCAGGAGGCGGAGCCATGGGCGGAGGAGTATGCTCCCCTCGCGAAGGGAACAGAGCGCTCACCACGCCCTCTACAAGCTGAGGCCGGAGACTCTGCGTCAGGGGGGGAGCCCATGGGCGAAGTTTCTCCCGCACCATTTTGTATGGGCGTCCCCACGGGTCCCTGTTCAGAGTCCCCAGTGACTCCTCACGGGCCAGTCCCCTGGCCCGCAGTATCTCCGCTCGGAGGGCGGTCTTCGCCGCTCTGTAACCCTCATACAGCTCCGCCTGAATGGCTTCCGTATCCGGAGGGCGGATACGGAGCCTGCGGTGCCTGGTGTACAGGCGTCGCGCAGCAACGCACGGCTCGCGTAGAGTTGTTAACTCCGGCGACCACCAGTACACCTGGCGCCAGGCGCGTCCAGGCTGGACACGGGGCATTGCCACGTCACATATTTCAGACATGGCCTCCCGGAACCACTCCGCCTCGTCGTTAATATCAGCAGGCCTGTCCGGTGATGACACCCAGGCCTGCACGATCGAGGCTTCCAGGAGGAGCTCCCGGTCCAGCCGCTTCAGCGCCCACCGCGGACCACTCGGGGCCTGTCGGACCAGCGCGCTCGAGGTCTGGGTGGAGACGTCAAACCGGATGTACCGGTGGTCGGAGTGCGTCTCCACCCCCTCCATGACGCGCCAGTCAATGACACGCGGCGACAGAGCGGGGCTGGCGAACGAGATGTCCACCACTGACTCACCCCGCATCCGCACACACGTGGGGACAGAACCCCGGTTTAGGACGACCAGGCCTGTCTCCAGAGATCGCATGTATACTAACATTCACTTTATTTCTCACATTCACTATCCTTTCCACATGTTCATCAAACTTTCCATCTCTTGTAAACAAACTCCCCAAATATATAAACTTATTCACTTGCTGCACACTCATAGCATTTATTTTCACATCATACAGGGTAATATTATTGATAATTTCCTTGTAAATCCGCAGTACATGAACATAGAGGGTCACCCCAGCCTGTGGGCCCGCTGGTACATGTCGAATGTACCGAACGAGGTGTCACAGCTCGGCGCGCACGTTGTGCAGGCACACACGATGTGTCACCCTGCGCTCATTGTATGGACCAGGACTATACCCAGGACTCTGGATAACGAGGGTGGGCAGGTGAGTTATTTTTAATTTTATATTATTTACTAGCTACGCCCCGTGGTTTCACCCGCATGAGTCTCGATCCTGCAGGAATATCGGGATAAAAAGTATTCTACGTCCTAATTCAGGTCATGGTCTACCCATGTACCAAATTTCATCCAAATCCGTTCAGCCGTTTTGGCGTGAAAGCGTTACAAACAAACATACAAAAATCAATTATTTTAGAATTATATTAACAAAACAAATAGTGCCACATTACATTTTTTAGGTCAAAGTATATAATAGTTCGGGGATTTTTTATAAAGTTATAGTAAATTCTCATTGGCTGTACTGTCTGTATCTGGCTAGTTTTGATACTATTAAATATATGAAATTAAAAAAAAATAAGTAAAAATTATTTCTCGCCATTATTCAATTGTTTTTCTATCCGCCAAAATGAGTGATCTACTAAAAAAGAAGAAATCTGATAGATTTTGAAGTTTTATAACAAAAAAGGGGAAAAAAGCGACACAATATGTGACGTTTATGGACTCCACGCAGTGTTAGTAATAGTAGCACAAAGTTGGTTGCAAGGTTGGTTGGTTGGTCGTTTTCAGTCCTGGAATTTTGATGCCAAAGATGCAGCTCGCTCTGCAGGCTTAGCATGAGAACCGTAGAGAAGCTTTTGGTCGACAGAAGAGTAGACAATAATTACGTTTCCGTTTGACAGTAGAACATTTTCGGTAAACACGCGATTTCTATTCTACAGTAGAGTATAAATAGAAAGCGTCATGCTAAGCCTGCTGGTCCCACTGTTACGGATAAAGCCGATGCCATTTTTGAAAAAGTGGAGCAAGATCGGCGTATTAGCAGTTACAACACAGCTTCAGCTATGTCGTAACCTAACGTAACGTAACGTTGTGGTCAATCCCTAAAACTTCAGAGTTAGGGGTTTACCACAAAACAGTTTTGCCCCATTTGAAAAAGTCTGGGTAAACAAAAAGCTCAATATTTGGGTTCCATACGAGCTCTTAATCTTGAATTTGTGTATAAAATACGAAAGACCTTTTCCCCCGACCTAATACAAAAAAGATACCACCAAATGTGTAACCAATACAATTTTCCACAGAATACACATAAAAACACTGTTATCTCTACAAACTATGCGATTTAAATTTAAACCTATAAATCACAATAATTTAAGATAATCAAACTTTATTTTTTTGCTTTGTGCTAAATAGTGAAACAAAAGTATCTGCATTATCATTTTCCTAATAAGTGTCTATCATAATTATTCAGAATCCATTCGTTTTTTCAGCTAGTTGATACAAGTTAGTTTTAACTACTTTCTTAAACAAGTCCCATTGGACACTTTTTCCCAGTTAGGTTGTGGGTAAATAATAACAGATGTAAAGCGATATGTTTGGGTGGCTAATTGGCTGGCCATGTCCAACGCGGCTACCTAAAGGAGTGTAAAAAAAAACCCAAATCGCTATAGCTGTGCCCATAATAATTGAAGAGTTCCCTCGAATTCTCCAGTATCCCATCATCAGATCCTAACATGATGACAATGGGACCACCTGGGAAGTAGTTATACCTACCTTTTCAAACAAAAAATTTTTTGTCAAAGCAGTCCAGCCGTGTTCAAGTAATCGGGGAACAAACATAAAATAAACCCTCCTCCGGTTACAAAAAATAAAAAAAAATGCGTGAGGGTCGATGAACACTCGGTTGGAACGAAGTTCTTTTCGTACTTTTTTAGTCAATTTATCAATTAAATGGCTATAAAAAAGTAAGAGGGTCGTAATTTTTTTTTTTATAGAATAGAAATAAAATGAAATACCTGCGCAGCCGGTGCGAACTTACTGGCTGCCTTGAACCAATAAGCGCGCACGTATGCCTGGGCACAGCCAATAGCATACGCGCTATGGAAAACCGTCTACACTAAAGAAAGGGTCGTGACGGAAAACTCTTACACGTTTTTTTCGCCTAGCCCCCATCCGCCAAGTCCGTACGGTGGGATAAGTAACTTCGTTCCAAAAACTCCAGCAATGGATAGGCTGTCACTGCCACCAGAAGTCTCACTGCTCAGCAACCCACTAGTAAAGGGTCGTGTAAATGAGTAGTAACTCTTAGAAAAAGTTGTGGCAAAAACAAATTGTTATGGTTTATTATTTATTCACTTCTGCGAAGGCTTCTGCCCGCGGCTTCGTCCGCGTGAAATTTCTTAAGGAACGCTATTAGTTCGTTTTCGCTTAGCGTTCTTTCTGACTTTTTTATTTTTTGCTCGGCTCCTATGTGTCCTAGCGTGATGTTAAATAGCTTATAAATAACCTTCCTCACGAATTGGGCTATCAAATGTAAAAATTAGTTTTCAAATCCGAATTGGTAGTTCCAGAGATTACCCCCTACGTAGGTATACGCCTACAAGCACAAATTTTACCTCAGTATAGATAGACACCTAAAAAAATATTAACATAATCATCATATTATTATTTTTCTTATTCTTTTAGCCGAATTAACACTGTCATTCTATTTGAATGTACTTTATCCAGGTTAAACTAAGTCCATTACGAGAACCGTGCGACCGCGCGCTCTTCGTAGCCGACGCCGAGGAGCTGTGTGAGATGGTGAGGTCACACACGCTGAGTTCACATCTGTCGCAGATACGACAGCTGTGTGACTGCAGGCTGACGCTGTTAGTGTTCAATGTGAAAGACTACTTCAAGTGAGTACTTCTTCTGTGAAGTGTATCATATAATATACCAGCGCGGAGCAGTTTTGTGAGATGGTGAGCTCACACACGCTCAGCTCACATCCGTCGGAAGTATTTTATTCTTATCTAGCTTTACCCGGCCCGGCTTCGCACAGGTAGCACTAAGTATCTAACACCTACCTACCTACCCTAACCTATCTACTTACCCTACCCTATCCTACCTACCTAACCTACCCTACCCTACTTACCTAACCTACCCTACCCTACCTACCTACCCTACCTACCTACCCTACCTACCTAACATACCCTACCTACCATACCCTACCTACCATACCTACCTTCCACCCTACCTACCTCTACCTACTTACTTACCTTCCCTACCTACCTACCTACCTACTAGCTGAACCGTCAGACGTTGTCCTGTCAATTTTTTCCTTTGGGTTTTTCCTATTTTTTTTTTCTTTTAATCCACCCCAGTAAAAAGGTGAATAAAACAAAACAAAAATATTGAAATCAGTCAAGCCGTTTCTGAGTTTTAGCGAGATAAACGAACGGCAATAGATTATTAACTTTGCTTTTAATAGTTTCGAAAAAGTCGAAACCTTTGTAAGATCGCTTTTGTCAATCTGTCACAGAGTTTTTAATTTGGAATTGGATTATGCGAAACGAATTGTTTTATTTTCATTGAGTCGTTTTGCTTTGAGTTGAGTTTATTTCGTTTTATTTTATAGTTTTAGTATATATTTTATTTACTCAATAATATTATTTGTTTCATGTGATCTAGAAAGAAAGGCCGTAGCACTGAACCCTCTGTTCACAGCGCACCACGGCGGAAGACATCGAACAGTAATCGAAAGCCGATGACTGAAATAGAGTTTGAATTAGCTATAACAGGTATGCTAATTTATTGCTATATTATTTTCATTTAAAATACCCCTGACAACCCCGTTTTATGCATACAGGCCTGAACATATTTTTATAGTGTCAAATTAAATTGCTGCGGTCTTCATTAGGTCATCGGTTTACCTTGTGGGAGGCCTTCCAACGCTACGTCTTCCGGAACGCGGTCGCCACTCCAGAACCTTTCGGCCCCATCGGCCATCTGTTCTGCGAGCAATGTATCCTGTCCACTGCTACTTAAGTTTGGCAATGCGGAAGGTCGGGCAAAGCTAATTGTAGATGGCGTGTCCATAGCTAGGTCCCTACAGCCTGCAAGTATATTTGACATTTCGTTCATTCATTCCATTTCGTGTTCATTCATGAGTTTGGTTTTATTCCACTATTTCGTTATTTTCGGTAATTTCAATATTTATTCGACGTGAAAAGAGTCACACTATTTGCTTATTTCCTCGTAAACACTTTCTTCAAAATGTTTCCGATATGACCTCGAATTCTGTTTAGTTAAAATAATTATCTGCAAATAGCTTTAAGCCACAATCTTCTAAGTTTAGGTCTTTCGGAAAATGGTAGACTCAAGTTTCCGAGCATTGAGGAACACAAAAACGAGTCATTTTCGCAAAAATAAATAAAAATCACCTCACGCCTTACATTACTAGCTTGTGTTGGGAACTAGCTAAGACAGCGCCATTTGGACAGTTGCCTTCCCCATTGTTCATCCGCTGGATTTATATTTTTTATTATTTTATTTTAGATGGTTTTGCTCTTAACTCTAGTCTAGGTCAGAGATGACAGAGACAAAGTCGACGATGGTGTGAGCTTACACAGAAGAAGCCTGTTCACTCTCACTTTAAAGAGATTTGGGTTGGATGTGGAAAGCACAGAACCGGTCGAAGGGGCGGTGCTTGGGCTGGCCTATGTCCAGCAGTGGACGTGGTTCGGCTGAAATGATGATGATGATGAAATTAAATTAGCTGGAAAAAATTAAGTGACGTGATAGGTATCGATAAATAAACATGAAAAAATTGTGAGCCGTCACGGGACGCCTGGCAGATGTGAAACATCGAAATTATTTTGGCGACACGTCGCCACGCTCACAATCGGTTTTACTCGCGGCTATAGATGTTTCACATCAAAAAATAAACTCGTACCTCGAGTACAGCCTGATTCAATCTTTATGGCGGCTCTGAAGTGTGCTACTCGCTGCGCAGTACCTCACCCCTCACCCCCGCTGACAGGTGGATTGGTTACTGCGCAGCGACTCGCCTCATGTTACATGATTACAGGGTCAACGGCCGCGGGTAGTGTAGTTACTAGAAGTTATGGGTTTAGAATTCACTTTTACTATATTTTATCACTAGCTTCTGCCCGGGGCTGCGCCCGCGTGGATGTCGAAAATTATCACACGAGAATATGCTACCGGGAAAAGTTGCCTATGTTACTCCTCATAACATCAGCTGTCTGCCAGTGAAAGTCCCGTCAAAATCACTACAGACGTTTCGGAGATTAGCCGAAACGAACAAACAAAAATTTAAAAATTGTTTTTTTGTACCGTATTTAGATACTTTCATATGCATTTTAGTAGCTGCTTTTTTTTCTCAGTTAATTTTAATCATGGTCTGGCAGTTTGAGTAATTTATGCGGCCTACCCAAATGTCCTTTCTTTGGTATTGTTCGTCGAATCGTTGAGCTCCTTAAGTCCTGACTTCCTGAGTTGAGCTGCACGATTACTGATAAATGCGTGCACTGACTGGGCAGATCCACTTAATCTGTGTGGTTCTTTCCTCAAAAGACCATTTCAGATACCAATCTACATGGTCTTCACATGATCTGACCAAGATTATGTCTGGACTTTAAAAGAGACTGTGAGCTCTGAGTTTGTTTCGGCCTTTCTTCTCAGAGTAGTCAGATAGAAAACGCCGACCTCATCTAGTTTAAAAAATATGATTGACGTGTAAAAGTGTTTGTAAACACCTACTTACAGAAATAAAATCATATATCATTTATAAAAAGCTGTTTTTTTGACGTTACAAACAGACTTCAATTTTATTTATTTGTATAGATGTTTATATAACGAACCCATATCACGGCTTCTGAGTTTCGCTAGCTAATTTAATTAAAACCTGTATAATTTAAAATAAAAATAATTATTTTATATCCGTATGTTCTTCGTAGTAATTATTATTTATTTTTTCCAGATTTGTTGGTAACTGCTGACTGCGACACAGTGGTTGCAAACACAGCAAGTGAACTGGCGACTAGTATCGTGCAGTTGACTAAGGCGATCGCAGAAGCTCCAGCTAAGTTAGTATCACATTCAATTGCATTGATTTAAAAGAATGTCCGTTGAGTTTCTTGCCCGTTCTTCTCTATAGGAACCTACTACACTTTACAATGGGCAACTTCTTTCTGACTGACCGACTCCTTGTGAATTAAAAGTGCCTCTAAATCGTTTAATTGAATTAAATGCTTTGAGTTTGATTCTTTATAGTTTTTATATATTATTATCTATTGGATCTTAAAATTTATATTGTTTTGTAATTGATGTAGCTCGCCTCGAACAAGGTAATCATTATTTTTTATTGTAACTCTTTGTCCATAATAGACTCAATCCTACATGCGCGTAAATCTTTGAATAACCAAGCCCTAAATTCCTCATACGCTGATGTCGGTCGCGTACAGTCGTAGCAACGTACGCGCTGCTGACGTCAGCGTCACAGTGTGGTGCTATCGAAAACAATGTATATTCGTACGCGCGACCGACGAACGCGCAGGAGGAATGAAGGCCTTACACGTGCAATAAAAAACACAGATTTTCTAAAAAATGTAACTTTTGTTAGGAATAATAAACAGCAATGAACAACAAACAGAAAAAAAACATAAACAACTTAAATAGTAATGTTTAAGTGTGGTATAGTTGCTTAATATAATAGGTATTTGTTACTTTGAAAGTTTGACATCTAGTTGACGTGTAGAGGTCCCTAGTTGTCTGCATACATATTTATTATGCTGTGTGTCATCATTAGAGATCGGATATTCGTATGCATATTCACCTAAAGTTGAGATGTTGGCTAATATGGAATGCGCTTTTATATCGAAAAAATCATACCTTTAACTAACACACACCACCCTCCTCTTACACCCTTCATATACATATGTGCATCGGGGTTAAACATTAATTTTAAATAAATATGCATCTGAATAGATATGCAATCCAAGAAACCCGGGGTTATTTTTTAAAATTATTATTATTTATTTATTTCAGAGAATCTCCATATTATAATATCACAAAAAACAAAACATACCAACATAAAATGTTAGTGTGTTAGTAACAAAAACTGTAGCTATAAAAAATAAAATATTTTTTAGAAGTCGCTTCCATACTATACACCCGACTAGTTATGCGTTCCCGGCTTTTCTGGCATCCCGGTAAATCTTTAAATAAAAAAAAAAGATTTCGGTTCCATACTATACACCCGACTAGTTATGCGTTCCCAGCTTTTCTGGCATCCCGGTAAATCATTAAAAAAAAAAAAATGGTTCCATACTATACACCCGACTAGTTATGCGTTCCCGGCTTTTCTGGCATCCCGGTAAATCTTTAAATAAAAAAATAAAGATTTCGGTTCCATACTATACACCCGACTAGTTATGCGTTCCGATGTTCCTGGCACACCGGGATAGTCTTTACAACAAAAAAATATGTTATAAGTCGCTTCCATACTTTCAGAGCAAAAATTAACTTTAGGTAAATATGTATCCGAATATCTCTGGTCATCATGATCATTCATCATTCTCCTGCGAGTCCTGCCCCTATCCCAATTTATTGACGGTCGGCGCAACGTCTTTTTCTTCTATACTTCTATACTTCTCTTTTAGTCGTCATATTTAGTGTACTTTGACGAAATACACTAAAACACATGTGGCGTATTATTATAAGAAAAAAAAAATTACAGAGTTCGTGTCATTTTTCAGAAAAGCGAAACGAGCTTGCGACGACAAAGCGGAGTTCTTTATGAGAGGTGACAATAAAAACTGTGTTGCTGTCGATAAAAATGGTTTGTTTCGTTGTTTATATACCGTATTTTGATGTACTTGATATGACTGGGACAAGCATAAAAATGTAGCAGCTATAAAATATGGCTCAGTGGTCTCAAACATGGCCTATGGCTATGGTGGCCCACAGTTAAAAAAAGTAAAAAAAAAGTTCGGTTTGTAAGAAAAAGGAAGAAAATAATATACTTCGCGTTAGCGCAAAATTAACGCTCCCAACGCTTTCAATATCACTTCATTGCCTTTTAGTTTCGGGCGTAAGATACGCCCATTTCTGCACCTTTTAGATTACACCTTTTTAATGTACGCAAAATACGCGCATTGACGTGGAGTTGCGGACACCAGGCAGTATTACCTATTACATCTTTTTAGGGTTCCGCACCTCAAAAGGAAAAAACGGAACCTTTATAGGATCACTTCGTTGTTCTTCTATCTGTCTGTCAGTCTGTCAAGACCCTTTTTCTCAGGAACGCAAGCAGGTATCAAGTTGAAATTAATATCAAATACGTAGGTCCGAAAAAATCAAGCTTCTAAGTTGCATGAAGCATGTTTTTCAACTAAAATGTTAAGTTTGTTTTCGAGATAAATTCGTCCCAACAACGGAACCGTTCATTGTGCGTGGTCCGACACGCACCTGGCCTTTTTTGTGCCCAATGTCTACCATCCTGCTTACCTTGTTAAATACAGGATGATATATGTTTGAATTCTTTGTGTCATTTGCAGGTGTTGGCGTAGGCAGGCTGTGGCAGCAGATGCTAGCGATACTGCCACAGTCCAGTCTAGAGACGTCGCGAGCGATCTGCGCGCAGTACAAGTCGCCTCTTGCGTTGTACGAGGTAACATCTTACATTATCTGTACACATTATAAATATAAATTAAAGTCACTTTTCGTGCCTGTGTGTGACTGCGTTCTTCTTCTAAACTACCCAACGGATTTTGATACGGTTTTCACCATTATTTACGGAATTTATTCCGGAAGGTATCTTTGTGTATAAAAATTAAGATAAATGTACAAACATTAATATTAAACTTATATATAAATAAATCTTGATGTTTTGACAAGTCGTATAAACTGTGCGAAGCAGGGGCTAGTTAATTAATAAGGCAAGCGCATAGTACAGTAGCAGTGTAACAGTATAATTTAAAAGAGTGTCCGGGAAGTTTCTTGCCCCTTCTTCTCCATAGGAACTTACTACGCTTAACTTTTCCTGTAGCAACAGAGCGAGAATTCACGTACAAATCGAATAAAGCTAAAGCATAAACCCTATGTTTTATTGGTTTCAGTCCTTACAATCATCGGACAGTATCGCCCAGTTAGCAGACATAGGTGTATCTCGTACGGGAGTGGTCGGCTCACGAGCGCGGCGAGTTGGGCCCGAGTTCGCTCGGAAACTCCACACGTTGTTCACGGCTACAGATGGAGACCAAGTCATAGAATAAGTATGCTTTCGCATATAACGCGGCGCCGACGCGGCAGCATATACGTTGGAACGAACACCTACGCGTAGTGGTGTAAGGCGCCTAAACTGATCTCATTATCAATAAATACTTTACAATTTAATGTTCATTGTTTTATTTTAACAAGGTTTTTTATGCAAGTAGCGGCTTGTAGGCAATAAAAGGAATTTGGCAAGATGGAGAAATATTCGTAATTCGTTTTCGTGGAAGTCATGGCTTCTTTAAACACATGGCCATTTGGTGCCACATATTTTAAATCTTATCTAAAAATCTAGATCATGTTCATGTTGAGCTCTTGTTATTTATGTTATATGGCTTACAATGGGCCATTTACAGCATTTATTAGCCAAAAGACTCGTAACCAAGCTCAAAAAACGTAGAACCTAACGTCAAATTAAAACTGATAGATGTCAAAACATTAAATCTGTTATCTAAGCATAACCCCAAACTTCAGGTAAATAAATTACTAGAGCGCATTTATAACTGCAATAGAACACTATTTTATTAATTTTTTAAACACCACGTCAAATATGACTGTATATTTATCAAGAATTGCATTTAACACAATTCGGTGCGCGACACCGAAATGTTTTTCTGCGAACTCTGCTGTCGGATTTGTCGCGCCGAAAGCTCGATTGTTATTGCCAAAGAACGATGTATTTAGTATCGCAGGGATAGCAACGGTAAGGAATTATGCAAATGATGCGATACAACCGACTGTGCCGATAGAAAATGGCTCATTACCGTTGAAAAAGAAGACTGTTCATAAGAAGGCAAGCCCGTCAGATTTGGCTATCAAAGAAGGGCATTACTTAACTATGGCATATGCTACAGCGAATTCCTATGACCTTAAGAGTTTGAAAGAAGCCCTCATTCAACAGAAACTTTATGAACCCGGAACGTAAGTGGTTTTACTCAAAATTTGCTATACACTTGAATGATGAAATAGTGGTTATGAAACTGCAATGTTTAGTAGACCCTGGCGCCTGAGTATGTCATGCAAACTCAAATGTCTCCCTGGTGGTGGCGTGTGTGTTGGATAATTAGATTCCCTTCGAAATGGTTGAGCTGAATGGTGCTGATCCATACCTACGTCATGTTCGTGAACTTGCGCCGTCAGTAGGGACTGGTCATCTCTTAGCTGCCACGGCTTATTTTAATTTCTGAATTGTATTTTTTTTTATTCTATCTTTTTTATTACGGATGCTTTTAACATGCACTTCTTTCTAGGTACATCATTCTCACATGTATAATTTCAACAAGAATGATATTGTATCCAATTTTTGTAACAATATTTTAATTTAAAAGAGTGTCTGCGTAGTTTCTTGCCTGTTCTTCTCCATTGGTACCTACTCGCTTTGGAATGGGCAACTAGCTTCATCTTTCTGACTGACCGACCCCTTGACAATTGCCTGTATTTGGTTTACTTTAAATAAATGCTTTGAGTTTAAGAATAATTGAAAATACGATAAATCTATAAAAAAAATTGTAAGTGCTTATAAATTCCATAATGCAGCTTTGGCTAAACTTACTCAAACTCAAAGCATTTATTTCAAATAAACCAATTACAGGCACTTTTGAATTGTCAAGGGGTCGGTCAGTCAGAAAGATGAAGCTAGTTACCCATTCCAAAGCATAGTAGGTACCTATGGAGAAGAACGGGCAAGAAACTCCATAGACACTCTTTTAAATCAAAATATGGTTACAAAATATTGATTACATTGTTCATGTTGAAATTATGCATGTGAGAACGATGCAGAACATTAAAAGCGTCGGTAATAAAAAGACAAAAGCAATTCAAATATTAAATTAAATTAAAATAAGCCGTGGCAGCTAAGAAATGACCAGTCCCCACTGACGGCGCCCGTTCACGAACATGACGCATGGATCAGCACCATTCAGCTCAACCATTTTGAAGGGAACTTAATGATCCAACACACACGCCACCACCAGCGAGACATTAGAGTGAGCATGACATACTCTGAGCCGCCAGGGCACATTCATGTCAATGAAAGAAAAACCTATTAAATGGTAGCTTTATAGTAGGTACATAGTACTCACACATGTGCTATACAATTATACAATACTAAAACATTGAATTTAAACAATGCAAACAAATCAATATATATATAATAAACAAATCAATAATGATTGCTCAATAAAGAGGGATTCTACTAACATTCTTTTTTGTGGGAAAAGTTACGTAAATGATGTGAAAACTACTTAAAAGTAGATGGTCATATTTTATCAGGAAATTCTACAAATTGCTTCATAAAAAATGTTTTCAGGTTAAAATCAAATGAAATAGGAGATGTGGTGGTGGCTAATGCAGTGTACAGCGTAGGTGCTGAACCGAGAGAGATAATTTTCTTCAGGGAAGGTGGCATTGTATTCTGGAATTGCACCGAGATGGAAGCTAGTAATGTGCTGGATTTTGTGAGGCCGTATGTAAACAAATTTGTCATCCAAAGTTTTTTTTAAAGAAAGGTTATCAGTTAATACGTTAATAATTTGAAATATTTGGAATTGTGTTTTGTTGTAATATACTAATCACTACTTGCAACAACTAAATATGTTTTAAAAACATCTAATATATGTTTCACATAACTCCCAAACAGTTTCTGAGAGTTGAATTAATATTATTCCATTATTTTATACATAATTAGCTTCTTCCCGCGAATTTGCGTGAAACTTCTTTTTTTATGCCTTCGCACAAGTGCTTGCAATAAGTTGACAAAGTTTTCTCACATTCAGATAAACGGTATGGCAGTGCGTAAAAAACAAACAAACATAGATATATTACAAGATTAATGCTCTGTCCTATTTGTTTTCCGCTAACACAACAATGATTAAGATGAGAAATAAGTAGGTTTTGCTAATATTTGATTGTGTGTATTTCAGTTACGAGATAGAGAGCTACCCTAAAGAAGTGGTGGAGAAAGAAAGAGAAGTCATGACTTATGTTTATCACCCCAACTCGTAAGTTATTATTGACAAACATTTTAGTGTGTGTATTTTGTAAGTAATTGTTATGACCATTGCAAATGAAACAGGTGCTGGTATTTTTGAGAGTGCATAATAAAATTCGATGTGGTGGCCGGTGGGATATGTATCCTAATGGGTTGGTTCCTATTTAACCTATTGACCGTCCCAGTCGGATTAATATCACAAATGTTTTCGTGCCCGTGCCGCCACAGTCGTATTTATACGACCGAGAACCTAAGTTCGTTTTTTTTGTTTTTTTATTTCGTTGCACAACCCTATTCCTCGTAGATATTTATTTGTCGATTTATGAGCTGGGCGGCTGGGGCACGGCAATTGATATAAAACCAAGCGGTCAATAGGTTAAATGTATAACTATTTAACTCTTAATCCTAATTTTAAGTATACTATGTAATGTGCATACACTTATCCAAATGCTTTGCTTGTGTTTTATAGACAGTACCTAATTGGGTTTTGTCTTAAAAATTCTCAACTGTAGCCTAAGCTTCCTGTACAATTTATTAAAGATAGTATTAAAATGATGTGAAAAGTCATTTTTGTATTCAGGATTGAGGCATTTGTTGATCCATTATTCAATCCATTTCAATCCAATACTTTCATATTTATTATACATTCTTAAAAACAAGTAGCCATTTTTCAAAATTGGGCTGTAATTGAGAATAAATAAAAAAATGCTGACTTATTTGTTACCCAAGCCGGTCTAAGAAGTCTGGACCTCAATCCGGTGCTGTCAGTAACTCAACTAAAGGGTGCAGGTGTGTTTATAAAATTAAAGGGGCTGTGTACATTCAGAAGATGATGATTGCAAATAATGCAAGCATTTGTATTATTTTATGCTGTTTTACTGAAAATCTATCAGACTGATGATTCGCAAATAGCAAAAAGCATATTTATTTATTATTATGAATACTAAAAATATCAAAAAAATATATATTATAGAGGTATGAGGAAATTATATAATTTATTATATATAATTATGATATTATATATATAATAATATAATTATAATATTATATATAATTATAATAAATATAATAATTATACTTACACACCGGCGGAGTTGCAGCCACAACTTTCTTCATTTCTTAGTGTGCCCAGCACCTTGAACCATTTATTTCTTGAGTCATATAAGGTGCTTATTGAGAAACATGTAATTTTTATATAAGTTCATCCTTTTTCGTTTGTAGGAAAAAGTGCCAATTACAGGAGTCGTCATTTGTGCTGGTGCCAAAGAGAGATAACTCATTGGAGAGGTATACATTTAGGTGAGTGATATTTTTATGCAGCTTGGCCTTGCCAATCTTTATTAAAAAAATATTATGTATCCTTGTCTATAGTTAGGTAAACAAAAAGGAGCGATTTGTTATGTTTTGTAGCATAACAAGTAAAGTATTGATTCATGTCCTTCGTGTCTCTTTGTCAAACAATGAAAGCATGATTCATTGGCATAATACTTGGTCTAATCTAATAATATTTATTACTAGCGTTTATTTTGTTTTTCATAATTTTTAATACAAACAAACATCCAGGATGAAAAGTAGCCTATCTGACAAATTTCATAATGATGATCGATTCAGTGGTTTAAGCGTGAAAAGGTAACAGACGGACAGACAGAGTTACTTTCGCATTCATAATATTATGTATGGATTCGGCAGAATTATTGCTCCTATCATTATGAAAATGAACCTATTTTTTATTGGGCCATCGCATCGTAAAACAATACTAAAGGTACGGTATATATTGAGAGCAGTGGTGGCCCGGTGGTATCAGCTCCGACTTACGAGCTGTAGGTAGTGAGTTCGAACTCAGGCAGGCACTTTACTTGGTGTATTTAATTGAATCACTACTACCCTCAAAACAGTGAAGGAAAACATCGCGAGGCAACCGGATGTCTTAGAACCAAAAATTCGAAGACATGTGACATCCACCAACCCGCACTGGACCCGCGTGGTGGATTATGGCCCCTCACTCTCACAGAGAGGCCTGTGTCCCAGCAGTGGGAACATTAAAGGCTGACTATGTTTATATTCCAGCCACGCAATGGTCCAGTCAGCTCGCCTCGGCGCTTGGGAGTCAAGGCTCGAGGCACTAGCAGCATCCGTCAGCTCACACACGTCATCTATGCAGCATGACGGCGCCATACATGTTGAAAAGAAAGACGTAGGCTATTACATTCTTTGAAAACTTTTGACTTGATTTGTATTAAAATACGTAGGGATGTTTTATAACATGGACAAGATGTAGTCGGTTTCCAAGGCATCAGATGAAAATGTAAACAAATGGGTCAGAAAACGTACTTGTCGATGACAATTTGTGGTACCACTTACAAATTGACTGCTTTGATTTTATTATTTGAATATAAATCACTTTTTAGATTGTTTTTATTTCACAATTGAGATAAATTTTATCACAACAGTTTTCGTGGATGATATCAATGATGATCAAACAATAATTGTTGGAAAACAGGAGAGATATGAAGTTGAAAACAACTCTAAAACAAACCTAAATACGGATGAATGTGTTACTAATTCTCTTGTGTATGATTTGATTTGATTTAATTTGATTGCGTACGAATTTAACCTGAACAGGGTTTGTTTACACTTTCATCAAATACTTTTGGAACAGACTACAGCGGGGCGAGCACGGCCACCGTGACAAGGCTAGAGTCACACATTTTATTACAGTTTGGGCGATAAAACCGTCTGTACCGTAACCGTATGTCTTGTCACAAACGTCTTGGGTACGCCCACGCGCGCCCCGCAGGTGTGTCGTGTCTATCGTTACGTTAGACCAAGTATGAAGCAGTTCATGCTACAAAGTGCGGTTATGGAATTTAGGCATGACTTGTGGGTGTATGTTAAGTACTATACGCCTCTGCCTACCTTTTTTTTTGTGTTTTTGGTAAATCATTAAATGACTTCTGCCGCTCTGGGCGGAGCGGATGGGCGTGTCAGACTCTTACTGACTAAAACCCACCCGTGTTCCTTCAGTTGCCTGTGCGCCAGGGCCGCGGTAACTGCCTTCCCCTTCGTGATATACAGGCGTGATACTTTATTTTAATCCAATTTACAAACATCGCCCTACCTGGGGATAACAATCTATACATAATATTAAAATAGTAACCAATAATTTTTGTTTGTTTGTCTATTTATCTTGATGTATGTTTCGGATTGGCGCAAAAACGGCTGAACCGATTTGGATGAAATTTGGTACACAGGTAGCTTATAACCTGGATTAAACTTTTAATCCCAGTACTACGTTCCCGTGGCATAGTTTCAGACATCCATGCGAGCTAAGCCGCGGGCAGCGTATAATTAATGTGTACATAATATTGTAAAACATTTTAAAAGAATAACGGTGAAGTTTCTCGCCCATTCTTCTCCATACGAAACTACCTTTTGGAAGGGGTAACTAGAATCAATTCTATTTTCTTTTAAATGTTGCTGTTCAAAAGTGTCTTTTATGTGCCTATTTGAAATAAATGATTTGACTTTGGCAAAAGCTAGAATCATAATGAATGCGAGAAATAGTATTTGTCGAGGCAACCATGTGAGGTCTTTAGAAGAGACCTGTGATTTCTGAGTTTCTTTCAGTGTTTCTTCTTAGGGTAGTTGTATAGGAAACACCAACCTCATCTAGTTTTAAAACATGCTTTCTTTATAAAATATATCTCATTTATCAGATCAAATTTTATACATATAAAAATCTTATTTACAGGTAGTTCGCAAACTAGGCGAGCTATTCGCTCTCCGTCACGTGCTGAATGTGGAGTCAGACCTGCTGGACACTCCTGACTTCTACTGGGAGGAGGAGCAGCTGGAGCGACTGTACTCCTCAACCGTGGCTTACTTCACCATCTCCCGGCGGACCAGGGTGAGTTCATCATGAAAGGACAGGCTTAATGGACACTTACTTCATGTTGGTAGACTAGGATTTTTACTAAAAATGCCCTTTTTCGCCAGGTCCTAAACGAGCGTCTCGCCCACTGCGTAGAACTCCTAGAACTGCTCTCCTCCTGGGCAGCAGATAGGCACCATGTCCGCCTAGAGTGGATGGTCATAGCCCTAATTCTTGCAGAGGTCTGCTTCGAACTGCTGCACCTCTTCGAAAGGTGGGTCGCGAGGAACGAGGTCGTAGATAGCTAGGGCTGGGATATTCCAGATTCACTTGAATTGGAATTGGGTGAAGTGGAGTCTGGAATTTCTGGTGAAGTCGGATTGGAGTCTGCAATTTCTGAAAAAGTGGATGTAGAGTCTGGAATTTCTGGAAAAGTGGATGTGGTGTCTGAAATTTCTGGTGAAGTAGAATTGGAGTCTGGAATTTCTGGTGAAGTAGAATTGGAGTCTGGAATTTCTGGAAAAGCGAATGTGGAGTCTGGAATTTCTGGTAAAATAGAATGTGCGGTTTTGGAGGATAAGGGATGGAATGTAGTTATGAATGTTTATTATGGGAATTATATTGATAACTTATGGTAAGGTGAAATACGTAGTTTTTAGTATTTTTTTGCAGTCATGTTGAAAAAAGTTAAGAATTAATGAGTGAATCGATCAAACGAAAATAAAACTAAAAACCTTAAAGAAAATGGCAAAACTATTTTTTTTTTCTAATGTTTAAAAAAAGATAAAATTGCTTTTGCCAATTTTCTCTTGCTTCTTAAGTGTTATTAATATTTCTGAAATTTCTATGATAAGGCTCAAACCAAATTAATCGCTATTGCCATTATAACAGGCTAGTCTTTATTCTTAAGACAAGTTGTTTAAATTCTATAAATAAGTAGTAAATAATTATTGTTCATTTTAAAGAGACTGCTACTATTATGCAAAATCTGTTTAAAATTATGTCATAAAAAGATGTAATAGCAGTAAAGGACTCATTTGATATAACATATTTATAACTTTGTAGAAATCAACATCATGTAACTTATTTAATTATATTATTTTAGATTAATCACATTTAAAAAAAATGTATAAAAATATAGTAATAATGTCTTAACATTAAAACATTTACATTTTTCACAAATTAACACTATGAAAAGGTAGTGCTCATTATTAAGTATCCATTAACCCGAGCCAAATTGCCTAATTATGAGCATCGTGTGTATTTCTTAAGTTATTGATATTTAGAGTATGTATTAAAGTTTCAAATTGATTATTATGTCTGTGTACAAAGTATGTTGCCAAAATTTTAGACTTTATTGTAGAATTATTTGAGTAAATAAGTGAAATCTTATTTTGTAGCTGCTGCTTATTTAGAAATTAAAGAAAAACAATATTATTTTACTATGCGACATGATAAAAATATTTAAAACACGAAAGCTTCTTCTTCTTTCGGTCATAAATAAGCTAAACATGTAAATCGATTTAAGTAAATTAGTTTTCATAACGTATAGATTAGTTATGAAACTATGTACCGTCAATCGGGGTGAATAGGAATACAGGGGTGAATCGGAACGAAACTTTAAAAGGATTTTAACATTTAAATAAATGAATTTGTCGCAAAAAAAAACCATTGTTGACAAACAATGTTTCAAAAAGTGCCCTTGTTGACAACAAACTATATTATTTCAATGTTAAAATCCCTTTTAAAGTTTCGTTCCGATTCACCCCTGCACTTCTATTCACCCCGATTGACGGTACCTATTTATGTATAATAATATTATGTAAATTAGGTAGCTAAGCTTCAACTTGTTATATTTTATTTTTTAATAAATTTATTGTTGAATCTCCAAGGTTATTTATTTATATTGCCTGCGACTTCATCTGCGATCCGGGATGAAAATTAGCATATGTCCTTCTCCAGGTCCCAAGCTACCTATCTGTCATCTGTCATAATGATCGGTTCAGTGGTTTAGACGTGAAAAGGTAACAGACAAAGGTTTCATTAGTGCCGTGCGATCAACTTTCGAGAAACACCAGTAAGATTGCTTTTTAGGGTTCCGTACCTAAAGAGTGTTAACGGGACCCTGATACTTAGCCTAAGTAGTCTGTCTGTTTCAGGGCGGTATCGTAAGAACCGAATTAGCTGGCCAGTTGACATAACACGTGTGCCGCTCATACTCACGGCAAATATTAAAAAAAGATAAACTTATCGATTTATTGGTATGTGACCCTTATTGGGTGAATACGACTCGCACTTGGCCAGTTTTTTTTCGAAACCTCGGCACTGCCCAGCTGCCCCTTGCATGAAAATCTAGCAAACTATAGTGTCATGTGAGCGTATTAGAAAATATAGTCCGTTCCAATAGTAGCTGATGAAAGTGTATACAAACCCTGTTCAGGTTTAATTCTAAGCAATCACTCACTAAGAGGAATTAGTAATACTTTCATCTGTATAAAGAATGTTTCAAGAATAAAAATATAAAATCGTAATTAAAAATTCACCGACGAAAATTGAGGTTATAAAATTAACCCCATGGCAAATGACGTTACTTATTTTAAACTTACATAAGTGTAACTTTGACATCAATTAATTAATTAATGTGTTCTTTTAAAACCCTAATGCATGAGCTCATACCTTTTACATTCTACCATTACGTATGCTGTGTAAATATTTAATGTTATCTTGCAAAATGCTATTATTTTAAATAATAAAAAAAAAGACAGCAACAGCTAAAATATCCTAATGCATGAGCTCTTATTTGTTGTTGCTGTCTTTCTATATTATTTAACTAAAATAATGACATTGTGCAAGGTAAGATTAAATATTTGCACACCATACGTAATGGTAAAATGGAAAGGGGCCATTTTTTAAGATCATACAATGTAAACCTACATTCTGGAAAATAAATGAATTTGAACAAAAATCCTCTATTAACATTTGAATTTCGTGTTTAAGTATTCTAATAATCAAATCAAAGCTCTCAATTTGTATGTGGCTACAAATCTGTCCACAGGTACGTTTCCTGAGCCATTTGTTTACATTTTCATCAGATACTTTTGAAACAGATTATACAACAATTATCTCAACAATTTCATAGAAAGGACGGAACTATAAGAAGGTCCCCATTGTAGGAAGTACCCACCTTTCCTTCCAACCACAACCACGCACCTTCCTTTGACTCCTACAGCACCAACTATCCTCCATTTTAACATCTTACAACTATACAGGACTTTATTTCGCTCGGTGGAGGTGGAGCGTCCCCTTCAAAGACAATACATCTTGCCTGAAATGGAAGACAGCGCAGCCTGAACGAGCCAAGTCCTATCTTGAAGACATTCAGATATCATAAGAAGGGCTTTGGTATTCGAATGGTGAGTCATACTTAAATTACGGGTTCAGTTCTCGTGCCTAACTAAAGTTTGTGAAACCCATGGATTTGTTGGGTCTTGGTCTGGGTGCATGTGAGGTTTGGGGTCTCACGTAAGTTAAAAGTTCTTAATAAAATTAATAATTAGTCAACATAATTATGACTATTTATTTTATTGATTAGTTTCTCGTACAAAATGAGGGAGGTAACAGGCACGGCGTTACCTATTCGTGTTACCTGTCGGGTCACGTGTCAGTGTGTGATAATATAGTATATAGTCGATTGTAAATTGATATAGCATTAAGTTATGAAATAAAGAAATATTGATAAGAAAGAAGTTCCTGTTTTTTTTAACACTGGTTATTTTCAGCACCTTTCAGATATCTTATAGCAATGTGTTTCAATTGTGCTCTTTAGTGTAAACTTTAATAAGGCGGCTAAGTTGCAGTTCAGGAAGCTGAAACTGACAAAAGGAAGGAAGGTATTCATAGTTTGCACACAAACATAATCTGACGAATTTAAAAAGAAAATTATTTATCTCAAAACTTTCAACTAGTATAATGTTCTATAGAAAATGGTAAAGCAACACAGTTTAGACTAAACCTCGCTGCGCTGCCCTAGTTCAATAGTATGGTGATATCTTGACCAAAGTATGTTCTGAGTTGTTCATATTTTTAAGATTTTATTGTCACTTAATCACTTGTTATTATTTGAAATGTGGTTGATTGATTAAACTGATAGGTAAGATTAATGGGTTTGGTAGTTATTTATATTAAAATATATATAATAGGTTTAAGGCTTTTAATAGTAAGATAGCCTCATATTGAACTCAGATAAAAAAATGTTTTCTGTTTTAAATGCTGTCTCTAAAATGGTTTATTAAAAATTATTTCTATATTGTAACTCTCATATTTATTAAATTTTGTTTTGTTAAAGAAATGTTAAAGATTTAACCAACCAAGCTTCCAAATATATGGAAAATAAACAGACATCGACATCATTTTAAGATATCCTAGTATATGATTTCAAGATCATCATTTTAAGATATACAGCACATCCATATTTAGGAATATACGAGTAAGTTGTCCGACTAAATCCGCGGAAATGTTTAGTAAAACGATAGGAAATAAGGTGTCTAAACATTGAAATGTTTTATACCACAATAACAGACAGATGACAGAAGTCTCTGTGTAAAAGTAAAAATCTTCCTGACTCTAGTTATCATAAGATGTCAGAATCTTGAACTAGGGTTCGGTAACATTATGCTGATATGACTCAGGCACTTATGTTGCATTTTACATGTATCCGATTTTTGAATCAGATACAAGAGCATTGTTTTTACATCAAACGAAACGTAATTCAAGTTTTTTTTATTAGATATCTTACTATTGAACTAGGGCAGAGACCTATCCTATCCAGTAGGCTAGTTAGCTAGTCACTTGCCGATTCTCTTGTCCCAAATTCTCTAAACTAGACTAAAAAACCAAAATTTAGTTTATTCCTGTCAAACGACGCTTCCCTTTCTGAAATTGACTAAAGTGATACAGTTGTATATTACTTATAGTTTGACAGCACTAATGTCATTTAGTTATTCAATATTGTGAAAATGATGCCGATTCTCTTTTAGACCGAATTATACTAAACTATCACTAAAATTTCTTATTTTTGGTAATGAGAATCTTAAAAGTTATTCTGCAAACAAGATTCTCTAGACTTAAAAACAATTTTGACACAACTAAAATCGATTTTGACAATCGCTAAGTTGAGTAGACCATAACCAAGATTTGTCGAAAATTAAAATAAAGAGTGAATGAAATGATCCGAAGTGCAAAGAAAAACCTGAGTAAAATCAAATAATTATTTAAATGAAATACAGGGGGCATAATGACGGCGTAAAACTATATTAATGTTTATATTTTAATAAATTAAGATGCAATGTGTTCGGTAACGTATTCGCAATGTAACTTCGGCGATATTCTCATAACCAAAAATATATTTTTTTAGCGATAGTTTAGTTTAGTTCGGTGTACAAGAGAATCGGCACCAATGTATTGTCCACACATTATCAATCGACACGATTCCATTGGAACACGTCCACTACAACAAAAGCGAGCATGTCGCGTGTCCGTATCGTTCCCGTGTCGTGACGGGGACGCGTGCCGGAAGCGTCCCGGACGGCGCCGGTCCACGGACACCTTGTTATGGATGCCGCTAGGTAGCAGTGGGGGCGTTGCGGATTTTAGGAACAACATTGGAGGAAGGTAGTATTGTAAGGATTATAAGTACCTCATAATATGTATTAAAGGAATAACTTAGGAGTTAAATAGTCACACATCCCAATCCAGGACAAATCAGATTTGTAACGAATGGAATGTACTAACGGGGAAACAGTGAAAATACAAGGTCAAATTAAATTAGTTAGCTAAACTCCGCAGACAAGATGGATATCGATATCTAAACATAATAAAAGAAAACCAAAAAAATCTCAACTCGTACTTCAAGTAACTACACCCATCAGTCATTGTCACCTATAAACATCACATGTTTTTTGTTTTTGTTTTATCGTGTTAAGTATCGGTACCATCACGTCTGCGGAGTTTCGCTAGCTAATTTAATTTGACCTTGTAACACTTGCATGAAAAATTTAACTTAGAGTTAGTTGCTAACACGAAGTTAAATTGACAGTTGGTCATACAATATTCTCAATTTAAAGAAATACTTACTAGCTCTTTCAGACAATACAGTACACATATTATTATGTTCGAAAAGTGTCTAAAACCATCGACTACCATGTCTACCATAATGCTCCTACAAGCCTATCTCATCTTTTGTTATTTTTTGATTGGATTCCAATTATTGATAAGAAAGCTAGAAGCTAGATGAAAGTATTCCGCTTTCAGTAGCACCGTGTACCTAGCCACGTTTGTCGGTAAATCGTGTTTATTGTTCACTGTCACGCGTTTACGGGGTAGGCAGAAATGTAACGTGACCTCATTCTATGTTAAAAGTTAATAAGCTACCACTTCTGAATGTTAATATTTTTGTGCTAGTATTGGTTACCTTGTTTGTGAATTTAACAAGCAATATATTTTACTTCACCGACTCACGCTATGGAAATGACAAAGATTTTGGGCTAGGAAATAACTTCTCGAAGGTGGTCCATGTTTTAAACAGCTGTGACCCAGTCTAATATGTGAATGAACACGACTGAAGATGACGCGGATCTTTGGATCTGCAGAATTACACAGCCTTTGGTCTGCGGCCTGTTAGAGGTTTACCTAAGCGCGATGATTTCCAGACAGTTCATAGGCGGAGTTTAAACTTGCACTCATGCAACGAAATTAAAGATTCATTTAAAGATCTTTTAAAAATTCGGAACTTACCCCGCCATCTTGTTTTTAGGGTTCCGTACCTCAAAAGTATAAAACGGAACCTTTATAGGATCACTTTGTTGTCCGTCTGTCCTACTGTCTGTCTGTTAAGACCCTTTTTCTCAGGAACATGTGGGAGGGAGGTATCATGTTGAAATTAATATCAAATACGTAGGTTTATGGTCCCTTGGAGCTCTAAAAAAATCAACGCAATAGAAATTACGGTCATTTATGCGAAAAAATTTGGTAATCGCAAATAAATCAAAACCTATAGGGTACCTCCCGTTGACATAGAATCATGAAATTTGAAAGGAAGCATGGTCTCACAGCACAAGTAAGGGAAAAAGTCCGAAAATCGTTATTTTGTAGTTTTATCACATTTTTTTTTTCGAGATTACAAAATTTCATTTGCAGTTGGAGAATTGACCGTGACGTATATCGATCATAATAATCTTATTCATTAGCATTTATTTCTCAGAATATAGTACAATAAATGGTCTTAATTATGATTAGTCAGCGGTATCATAACATTCTGCCAATTGTGGCGAGCAAATATTAGGTACATACATACCTACGTTTATAACAGGACAGCGATTATTAGAATACTTAGTATTAAAATGATTGATTGCATTATTACGAATTACCTAAAATTACAATTTGAGGTATGTCGGTTAAAAATACTCTTAGATTCTAGTGTTCATAATTTATTTTTTATTTTTTCAGAAATACTTATCGTTAACTTTATATACCTACCTAATCCATACCAACTTTTTGTACCTACCTATATAAAATCTGCCTTTTCCCACCACAAATCTTCACTTAAGTACAGTGTAAGTAATAAAGTCAACAGCGGCGCTTACTTAAGCCAGTAACAGGCTTCCCACAAACATTCACTAACAAGGAGGTTGGAGGTCGCGCTGTTACGCTTAATTACTTTTCAAGCCTTTTTACGGGACGTCCGCCATTTTCATTCATATTTCATGTTGGCAGATTCAAAACGCCTGTTTTGTATACGTCGGCAAATTAATTTAGATTTTGTTTAGGTTTCATTCTATAATTAGGCGCAGCCGTGAGGCACAAAATATTTACCGGTTTTAAGTTTTTTTTCTTATTTATTGTTTTTGTGTGAATATTGTGTCCCTTAACCTGCGGGGTAATTACGTAACATACTAACAATGGGAATGCGTTTCATTTTGACTGTTCAACAACATTCATTGCGTTATTTACGTTCTTGAGGAGACAAATTTTTCGAACATAAGAAGCAATGGATTAGTAATAGGCTTCAAAATGACTCAGATTGTGATAGAAAGTGTGTTACGTAATTAGGGTGCGGGGTTCAATAAGTTTTTTTTGTTTCTTTCTTCTTCTTTCAATGAGGTACGCAAAAAAAATGTATGTATGTAATTGGGTACCCAGGGTAGACTAAAATGCTTTTATTTTAGTGTTATTTATTTTATAAGTAGGTAATTAATTATCACTTCTCAAAATAGGCATCTTCTTTCATAGGCTGCAGAAAGCCTATTAAACACATAAAATAATGAGGTTGAGAGCCTCTTCTAGATATATTAGGTTGGGGAAAAAGCCTTTTCGCATTATAATATGTACGAACTTGTAATAAAATCTCTTTGGCTATACTATTTGTATCTGGCTGGTTTTGGTATCATTCAAAGTTTAAATTTTTAAAAACATAATTCCAAATTCAAATTAGGAAAATGTGTGATTTTCATTTGTTTTTCTTAGTCAAGATGAGTGAATCTAATGAAGAAATTCGATACATTTTAAAATTTTACTACAAATAAGGTAAAAATGCAACGCAAGCCGCGAAAAAAATTTGCGATGTTTATGGACCTAGTGCAGTGTCTGTGAGAGTAGCACAAATTTGGTATAAGCGTTTTCAATCCGGAAATTTTGATGTTAAAGATGCACGTCGCTCTGGGCACCCTATTACGGATAAAATGGATGCCATTTTTGAAAAAGTAGAGCATGATCGACATATCAGTAGTTACGACGTAGCTGAAGAAATGGGAATTGACCACTAAACAGTTATGGCACATTTGAAAAAAACTGGGTACACAAAAAAGCTCGATATTTGGGTACCTCACGAGCTCACTGAAAGAAACCTAATGAACCGTG
The DNA here is from genome assembly GCA_916610205.1 of Griposia aprilina. NCBI lineage: Eukaryota > Metazoa > Arthropoda > Insecta > Lepidoptera > Noctuidae > Griposia > Griposia aprilina. The sequence goes on along the minus strand of OU744300.1, from coordinate 1,740,772 downwards.
TATTCATTTGTGATTCTTTATTACGACGTAATGAAACCGAACCATTTTTGAAGAAGCTGATAACTGGTGATGAAAACTGGATCACGTACGACAAGAACGTGCGAAATAGGTCGAGGTCAAAGGCCGGTCAGGCTTCACAGACTGTGGCGAAACCCGGGTTAACTCGCAACAAGGTGATGCTGTGTGTGTGGTGGGATTGGAAGGGCATTATTCATTATGAGCTGTTACCACCAGGCAGGACCATCGATTCTGAACTCTACTGCGAACAACTGATGAGATTAAAGCAAGAAGTTGAGAGAAAGCGGCCGGAATTAATCAACAGAAGGGGTGTGGTTTTTCATCATGATAACGCTAGACCTCACACATCTTTAGCCACTCAGCAAAAATTAAGAGAGTTTGGCTGGGAGGTGTTAATGCATCCGCTGTATAGTCCTGACCTTGCACCTTCAGATTTCCACCTGTTTCGGTCTCTTCAGAATTCTTTAGGCAGTGTCAGGTTAACATCACGAGAGGACTGCCAAAACCACTTGTCGCGGTATTTTGATCAGAAGTCCCAAAATTTCTATAGCAATGTGATCATGTCCCACCTACAAGATGGCAAAAAGTTATCGAACAAAATGGTACCTACATACTTTAGTTAAATGAAAATAAACTATATTAAAAATGTTTTGATTTTTCTTAAAAAATGCGAAGAAACTTTTTCCTCAACCTATTATTTTCGAGAATCTGGAAAGTGCTGACTCGCCATCGCAACCCATTTTTATAGAACAAAACTGTCAAAAAATGTATCACCTTATATTTTAGCGCGGTTAGCACGTTTTCCTCGTTGAGAGTCAAGCATCCTTGTCATAACAATATATTACGATATGTACGGGGGCGCCTCCCTCGTTATGGCATTTTTACGGCACACGGTAGATTTATTATAGGATGGCGATTTTTTTCAGAAACATTGTGTTTACTTACTCTCTGTAGCCTAAATATGACGATAAAGTTGCAGCTCAGAAATACCGCTAAGGGTTTGACCCTCGTGTTACGTTTAAATTATCCATAAAGCAGTTGTAATTTGTGAAAGCGGTTCTTGGGGAAAAACTTTAAAGTTTCTTTCCCGTTTTTCTCCATAGGTACCTACTCGTACCTACTACATTTTTGGAATGGGCAACTAGCTTCATCTTTCTGACCAACCGACCCCTTGACAACAAAAGTGCCTGTAACTGGTTTATCCTACTAATATTATAAATGTAAAAGTTTGTGAGGATGGATGGATAGATGGATGTATGTTAGTTACTCTTTCACGCAAAAACTACAGAACGGATTTGGCTGGAATTTGGAACACAGATAGTTTATAACCTGGATTAACACATAGGATACTTTTTATCTCGGTAGTACGTTCCCGTGGGATAATTTCCGACCTCCGCACGGGCGAAGCCGCGGCCAAAAGCTAGTTTGAAATAAATGCTTAGAGTTTGAGTTTAAAGGATGACAGTCTAATAAGTTATGACAACTAATATTGCAATTAGAATCTGATATAGCTGAGTGTTATTCATACCAATGACGATCAGTAGGTGGAGTTCTTGGCTCTCTATGTAGGTACTGAACTCATGGTGATGTGAACTTCCGGGGTGGTTTTGGTACGGTAAGAATCCCACACGCCCCGGTTTTGCTCTCGAAGGCTAGGGTGCCTGTTTGATGTAGGTATACTCCTCCTGTCCACCATTTTTGTTTTTTGTTTTTAGGCCTTCTTATTATCGTGAACAACTTCTAAACCTCGGACAATACAGCTATTATCATAATATCAAGTCTTCATAGTCTTCATCTCTTCAGAAACACTTTAAAACATAATCTTTCACCATCTTTTCATTGGCGAGGTCTGATTGAGCCATAATTCACAAATTTCGCACTCAACGGCGTGGAAGAGATTAGACATTAAACTAACAGGGTCGGACGTCGTGTTCTAAGGGGGATAATTAAATTCGATGGCCTCGTGTTTAGGTATAGAGCTGTTCCTAATGAGATTATGTAGCTTCCTACGTAGGTAGATAACTGATAAACATTACAGGTATCTCGATGGTAGTATGGGAATACTACCATCGAGATACCTGTAATGTTACCAGAATAGAGTTCTTGGCTACGTTAGAATAAGTTCTAGGCGTTTCAAAGTTGCATGACAGTTTTAAAACTTTGAATTTGCTACATCGGCGCTCGCTATCAAGATTAGAAAGATGATGGGAACTATGGAATTAGTATGATGTAGGTACTAGGTGGAAACTTTTTGAATAGAATGATTGACCTTTCGAATGCCAGTAGGTCTTGCTCGCACGATAATCTCCGTTTCTACACTTCCACTTACCCCAATAGCTTGACGGTCTCATTATCAGCTGATATCGTGTCTGCGAAATTTTCCCCTCACGTTCCCTTATTTTGCAGCACGCATGCGCGACGCCGCTGCCCGAATTCCGCGGTTCGCCAGTCAGCTGTCATCCGCCGGGGTGGTCCAAACGCGACAGTATTACAAAATAAATCGACATTTATAACGTTATAAAGAGGTTATAATTTAGAAAAAATATAATTTATAGGACATTTCTTATCTGTGGACGTAATTTTGCCGGTAAAACGCGGTTTTGTTGTGTGTATTATTGTTAGAAGGTTTGATAATCAGTGTTCGCGATTCAGTGGTGCTAGACAAAAACAATCTAGGTTTTGTGCTGTGATTTTTAGGTTTTCTCTTTGTTGGAGGTGAGTTTTCATGTTAAAATTTTCAGCTTGGTCGTATGGAATGGTACAATATGACGTTTCAGCGGTTAAAGGGTTTCGAAGGAATTGAAAACAAAACATTGTGGTTTTGTGAGCAGTGATGTTGTTTTGTTTATTATGTGGTTCTTTTCCTTTATTATTTTTCCTACGTACCTAAGTACTTAGTCGTGATATTCAAACATTGCATTCAAAAGATAGGTAGGTAGGCAGGCTATTTTATTACGCCGCTATTTAATTTCGTAAACAACGTTGGTAGGTAGAGGCATGCACTCTAGAAACTGAATACCGCATGAATGCCTGCAATGCATCGTGTTTACATATCGAGGAACGTTAAACGTTGTTAAGTACAAGAATCTATATATTTGCCTTACTAGGTACCTATATATTAGGCATTCGGCTATGTATTAGCGTAGTTTTGGCTCTGTTTTCCGGTGAACCTACGAGACACCTTAATGAATTACATTGCTCTTATAAATTAACGTAACATCACGCCTGTAATTCCTCAAAGGATTAGGCAGAAGTGTACACCCACATTTCGCCAAGGGGGCGAGCCCATCAACCATCACCACCATCATCATTACCAAAAATCAACATTAATTACTTAGACTTTACAAAGTTATTGAGATTGTACCATTTGAATAGGAACTTATTCGGTTTCTGCGCCATCCATTTCCTATTCCTATGATTGATCGAACATATCAGCTTATAACCAACGACTAGACAAATTCCTAAAATCGTTAGAATTCGCAAAATTTCGCACCTCGCCTAAGAAAAATCAAATAAAACTGCAGGTCCAAACAGAAACAGAAAAAGTGGTTGATTTATCTCTGGTCTGTCTCAACCCAACTCCCAGGGGCCATTATTTACATTTTTTGTTAAATTTTTAAGACGACCTGCGCTCGAGATGGCACGTTCCTGTCTGGGATGAGGCTTTTAGGGTTCCTTATATAAAACATTAGTCGTCACAAGCGGCCGCAATAATTATGTTCTCTTGGCTAGGTAATTAGTAGATCACCTCCGTCTTCAATTTGACAAAAATCGGATCTGTATTTATTTGCTTCCAATCTAATGTCATGAGAAACCGGACAAGTGCGAGTCGAACTCGCGTGGAGAAGGTCTCGTACGATGAAAATGTTAGTCACCTAAAACATTTCATTTAAAGTAGGTTGCCAAGACTTAAATAACGCTTTCACTGTTTAAAAGTTATTAAATCTAATGTAGAGCCAAGGCCCTAACTCCACAAGGGTTAACACTACAAATCTAACATCTTGGTGAAACTGCACGGCTGCGGCTTGGTCAAGACTTACCTACATAAATTACGCGTTCAGCGTTATGTAAGTCTTGGCAACCTACTTTACATGAAATATTTTTGGTAAGATTTCATTTCTTTGTGTAGGGTGCTCTATGAATTTTTATTTTAGCGGTGATATTGTACTGAGATTACACATACATGTCTAAATCATAATCCTTACTTTTAGTATAGTCTGGTAAAAAAGGTAGTTCTTGCTTTCCAGCAGTTACTTTCTTCATAGCCAACGAAAAAGAGCTTCTTCTTCGTTGTTTATGTACATGCTAATCTAGATTTCAGAGCAAATGCAAGTAGGTATATACCTATTATCCGTAGGAAATACAGACTTGCACCTCCCTTTAAGGGGGTTGGAGGGTGAAAGTTATAAATTTCTTATTTGTTCTGTTGTTTGTGTGCAAATCCTAGCCTGCATACCAAATTTTAGCTTTCCCTAGAGGTTTTATTTTAAATACAGATCTGCACACTCCAATTCGAGGGTTGGAGGGTGAAGGTCACACAACATTTCGGCTTGCTGGGACTTCAGGAAGTGCCCTAGAGGTTTTGATGATTGAGTGAGTGAGTCAGTCAGTGACGAATTCGACGTATTCATAAAATCCAAAGTATAAAAGCTAGGCAAATGAAACTAAGTGAGCTGTCTAGCATTATCCAGGCCGAAGCTATGAGCGTATGAAAATACGACGAAATGAGTCCACAAAAGGTACGTACCTAGTTCCCCTGCTTTTTGTTTTTGGCCCGTTTTGGTGGGGTACTAGCGTGCCACCAGATCCCGAGAACAAACTTGATATTATAGTTTAAAAACATATTGTTCAACTGCAAACGTAAGTTTGCACGTACAATATTGAAAGATTAACCATGTTGTGTTGTTTTAAGACCATAGACTTCTTATAGGTTTTCCTGTTATCTGTAAGTAAAGAAAGCTTCTTTTTTTTTTGTTGAATATTTTAGTCCCTTTTATTTCGGAGATAAGGTGTGAAATGGTAAATTATCCTACATAATATCTTGTTGGTTTCACTTTAAACAAACACATTTTGGGTAACTCACAAACAGATGTGTGAACGTAAACGAAGCAAAATAATAGCGTAGCAGGTAGAGTTTTGAAGTATCTGCCTACCCACATGAGAAGAGTGCGTGAGCTTACGTATGTATGCTCCTATTTCTGGGTGGTTTAAAAAAAAATAACCACGTAGGCTAAGGCGGGAGTAGAGCTCCCGCCTTCTAACCTAACCTATCCGAGTAGGAGTACTCTGAGTCGGGTTGTTAACCATAAGACGCAAACTAACATGATATCGAACTTTAGCTGCTTCTCGAAGATAAACCTAAGTTTAGCCAGCTAATCTTAAGTTTATGTTCACACCCACCTTTAGCCGTAACATATACAATGTCATGAAAATTTACTTTGTGAAGTACCTATAGTATTAATTTTTAGTTAAGTATTGCGAATGTGAGGACTATGTGGGTCACTTATATTTTTAATTTTATTTTTTCACTTTCTCAGGTATTTTTAATGATAATCTGGCAGTTTGAGTCCTTTACGTGGCCTACCCAAATGTCCTTTCTTTGGTATTGTTCGTCGAGTGGTTGAGCTCCTTAAGTTCTGAGTTGAGCTCCACGATTAGTGACAAATGCGAGCACTGACAGGAAGGTCCACTCATTATGTGTGGTTTTTCCTCAAAAGACCATTTCAGACACAAATCTACATGGTCTTCACATGATCTGACCAAGATTATGTCTGGACTTTAAAAGAGACTGTGACCTCTGAGTTTGTTTCGGCCTTTCTTCTCAGAGTAGTCAGATAGGAAACGCCGACTTCATCTAGTTTTAAAATATGATTGACGTGTAAAAGTGTTTGTACAAACCTACTTACAGAAATAAAATCATTTATCATTTATCATTATCATTTATAATTAATATCCAGCAACCACATAAACTCATAGTCAGTTAGGTATTTATTTAGCACGTTAGATCAGTTGTTACGTGCGTGTTTCTACGACACTAAGGTTTTAAAAGCTCGTGATGTGGTAGCGTGTCGAACTATACTCTATTACTTGTTCACATGCTTTGATTCCATGAATCCAATCGATTGTTTTGGCCTTTTGTTGGTCGTGGTTTCAGTTTGATGGTATTTCTGGAGTTTTTGGTAATAACTCAGCTGAATAGGTTTTAGAGCAAACTAGAATTTTAAAGATTGACTAATTTTTTTATGAGTCTGTACATCTACAAAAACTGGAGCTAACAGTGCGTAAAGTTATGTTATGACCAGTGATCGGAGTAGGTAGATTGAACTGGGGTCATTGATCCGAAACGTATATATTACTATGGACATTCCTCCGGAATTGGTGGATTATTAAAAAAAAACCGGAACTTATGTAGGAATTGTATTCTGCCAGGTGGAAGGAGTCATTTGATGATTTGCCATCCTCAAAAAAAAGGTAGGAATTGTAATAAAATGAGCAATTTTATTCTTTATTATTCTTCCTATATTTTTTTTTGTCACGATTTGACAAATCCCAACGACCAATCAGAACAAAGGATCATGGGTGGTACAATAACCGGTTATCAGAACAATGCGTACGCCCGCCGGAAATACTAAATCCGGAAATACCGGAATTACTTTCCGGAAAAATGGCTTATCCATGTTATTCTTTCTGTGTGCATTTATGATACAAGTACTAAAAATCAATCTACCTACTCCGATCACTGGTTATGACTGACAATCATCCAGTATACAATATGGCTAACAAAGGCTCCTGCCTGATACGGAAAGTAGAGATGCTTTAAGTTTACAAGGAACACGAAAAAACAAAGTTTGTAAAAGAATAAGTACATACTTATTTATACAAAATAAGCACGTTAGGTACCTAATGTCAAAAACGAAACAAAAGATCATTATCTGATCCTTTATTCTTTTCTGCGGAACCGTTGACCCAAACCACTCATCACTCCTGACATTAAAGCAGGTAGTTCCAGACCCTTGCATCTTTAACCTTTGCTGTCATTGTTCGCCTCCACGGCGGTATGGAACCCATTGTAACACCATACACTACACCATGTAGGTAGCTATTCATGCTATCTTCAATATATTCATGGGTTTGTAATGGATGCTGTTCTTGGAAGGTTTGGGAGGACAATTGATTATGTGGTAGTTAAAATTCAATATAGTGGATAAAATATTGATTTCGATTTTGATTGTGATGTGTGAGTCGTGATTTCTGGGGCTGGCCTGGTAATTCAAGTTTGGTAGACGATTTGGTTAACACATAATATTGTGATGGTTATTTTGTGGATAGTTACCAAGTACCCATACATAATAGCCGACCAAATATAGCCTATAGTCATTATCTAAAACGACATTATTAGTATTAGGTACCTACTTACTTCTTTTTTTCCTCATATCAACACAAAATAACCGAATGAAGTATTTGCCCGTCTTGTAGTGTGGTGTGCCTTTCTGTAGATTTTGTATCAGAATATTTTTAAAATAATAACGAAATTAAAAAATGTGTTCTCAAAATGGCCTAAAATACAATAAGCCATAAATAAGTTTTGATATTAGTTGGACATGGTTTCATGATGAAATCTCTTCAAGGTACACGTTTTAAGTAGCGATTCAGTGTCATCTTTTTTATCTTTTTATTGAGCCCATTGTTAATTATAATTCACGTTTCTGTCTTCACACAGCGCTTGACCGAAAACAAAAACTTCCAAAAAATTTTTTTTTGTGCGCAACGTTTATGTTAAGCTAGATTTACAGAGGTTTAAGAAAGTTAAAAAGAACTACAACCTTGCCTTAATAGCGGTGAGCAAGGTGATCCCGAATTCGACTGCTTTAACTACGATTATGTTCTCCAAGTCAAGATCTTCATTTATTCCAATTCTTAACCCACATTTTGTAGGGAAAAAGACTCCCTCCTTCAAACAAAATCAAATTGTCCCATAATATAATCCTGGCTTTAATTCCGCCATCACAATTCACTGTATAAGCCATATCTTAATCCCATAAAAGCTATAATTCAGCCTTATGTATAGTTAAGGGGCAATTATCCCAATGCCATAATATATGCCATATAATTTGGGGTGACTATCGATTTTCATAATTTGGCCTTATTTATGTGTACAGCGACTTTTTGCTATTTTGTTGGTGAAATATTAGGTCGAATTATGGTCATCGGATGAATTTAGGTTAGGTTTCTAAACCAGGTCTTTCGGTAGTTATTTTTGAGGCTGGACAGGGGGAAGTCTACTAATTTACAAACGTTGTAATGATCACACTGTTGTGAGTTGAGTCAATGGAGCACTGGGACGTTGTCACCGCCACCTTTAGGCACCTGCAACACTTAGTTCGGAGCCATACAGCTCTTTTCTTCGATTAGAGCTACGCTGTGTGAAACTCCTAGCGAATCAACGCTTATGCCCTTTTCTTCCAACGCTTAAGATAAGATAAGATAAGATAAGATATATTTATTTGCCTAAACATGTGTACACATACAAGAATAAAAATAAAAAACTTGCATGCAGGATAACATAAAAACAAAGAAACGGTTCAGAGACATGTTTGCCACATACTATGGCGTGCAAATATTACGTAAGTTAAAAAAAAAAAAATATAACACATGCACATAAAACATGATACTTTGTTACAAACTAAATGTGCATAGTAAAAAAATTATTGAAAATATATTAATGTCAAAATATTAATCAAATTTAAAAAAAAAAAAAAAAAATCTTCTCTAACTTATCTTATCTTCACTAACACTACACGACAATAGGTGCCTAAATAAAAGAGCGCTGTTGGATTTTCAACGCTCCGCTCAGCACTGAAAGTTGAAAATACAGCAGCGCGCTATTATTTAGGCATTTATAGTGGTGTCACCATAGTTTTACTATTGCAATGGCCACACTGATGTTTGTTGGTAGGCTGTGACTATTTTAGTCACTTGTTCACTTCTACTCACCAAGCGAAACTCCCAGCTGTGGGTTCGGCCAAAGGGATTTACGTTACGAATGGAATATCACATCTCATCATAATCTTCACATGAATTACACAATGTTCAGAAAATGTTCAAACGCTAATCTCGAAAACCTTCCACGACAATTTGTAAGATTTTATAGGTATTTTATTAAATAAAAAAAATAGAAATTACAAAAAGTATTTTTGCGACCTTGCCAGGATTCGAACCTGGAATCTTCTGATCCGTAGTCAGACGCGTTATCCGTTGCGCCACAAGGCCGGTTGAATTAGTCGACCAATTTATCGATTCTATCCTTGAGAAAAATAGACTGAGTAATATTGTTTTTTGTTTTTGTTGGGTTACGTCATCCGGTTATCTGTGGTACAGATAAAATTAGAATTCATTATCATGAATCATGATTCATTCATTATAAATTCAGTATACGAGTATACTAGTACTGTGATATAGATAATGTGTTTAAAGTGGGTAGAACTTTGAAATTATAAATAAACTATAAGTATGTTAATTTAAATAAGATGTTTTTTTATATGTATAACTATAAGTATGTTAATTTAAATAAGATGTTTATCTTATGTCATTTTTCTTAATTCGATGTTACATCGAATTAAGAAAAATGACATAAAAAAAACGCAGTAAAGCCTACTTAACTAAAGTAAACATGGAAGGGATTCCAAATTAGCCAAAAAAATTATAAATAAATAAATAGTTTATTAAAAAAAATAACTAAAAGTCAACTTTAAAATAATAAAATAATAATTTCTTTAATAATTCAGACACGTGATTCATATTTTTATTGAATTATGTTAGTAACCAAAGATTGAAATACACACCACAATAATACTATTATAACCAAATTAAATAACTGAAGTATATTACTCATATAAATAAAATCACTTTAATAAGTAGGTACACTTCAATATTTCAAATAAAAGACACGACTTCGTACCTACTTAACAGATCAGCTGCAGAAAGTTGTCAAAAAATATATATATAAAAACCCAACGTCAGACTTATGAAGGTAATTTCATCGTCGCGACGTTTATGACATCGATCGCGTTATGGCGGGCGGTCTCTAGGGCGGGCGGCACACGCAACCGTCTAGGGCTGATATAGGTACCAAGCAGTCTTAATAACTTTTACTTTCATATTCTAAGTTCGAATAAAGGCTCGTGCACACTGGCGCGACGCGACAGCGTGACATAAAGGCACCGCGTGCCGCGCGACGAGCGGCGCCTTTGTGTCTTGCTATCGCGTCGCCCATGTTTGCGGGGGAGCCTTTAAGTTCATTTCAAATAAACTTTAAAACATCGCAAACTTTTTTTTTTTAACAATTTAGTAGTTTGCTAAATTATTACGATGTTTGAGTTGTGTATTTGTCATACTTTTACTTCCAGTAGGTAACCGTTTTCATTCAGATGGGTCATCATAAGTAGATAGGTATAGTGCAGCAAGCTTATCTGGCCCGGAAGCTTTTATTGGAACTAACGAAATCACTATGCAAAGTGGTAAGGTCTGTCATTGTTACTTTACCGACAGCGCCACCATCACCGGGTCAGATGTGCTTGCTGCACTATACGGTGACGGAAATGACAAGTTACGTCAATTTGCCGTGTTAGCCATTCCATACAACTTCTTCTTAGCGTGTCGATGGCAATCTAAATGGACTCGGCCCAGAATTCGGCTACGTGTGTGGCGCCATCACTAGCGTGCATCAGTTCCTGTAACGTGCAGACGACAGGACCCGCAGGACACGGTATTTAAAAGTGTACATACAATTGTAGTGATATGTAACTCACACATGCACACAAACTTGAGAGCTCAAGTACCTATGACGTCGCACGTCTGCTAACGTCGAATACAGTAACCCATGACCACACATCAGTCGGTTTCTAGCCGTTGCTCGTTTCAGTCATATCATTTATTACTGTGTTTAGTTGCAGAATTTTATTATTAAATTAATTTCGTAATACTGAAGGAACATTTAATTTCATTACACTATAGAACCTATACCGGCACCCTAATGATGTAACACACTATCTATCACAATCTTAGTTATTTTGAAGCCTATTGCTAATCCATTGCTTCATATGTTCGAAAAATTTGTCTGCTCAACAACGTAAATAACGCAATGAATGTTGTTGAACTGTCAAAATGAAACCCTTTCCTACTGTTAGTGTGTTACGCAATTACCCCAAAACCTATACCAGTTCTATACAACTATGAAAGAATGACAGATGTGATTTGAATTTACGAACACTATAAGTTGGTAATTATTTTGATAAACAATTAATTTATACTTACCAGCATATCTGCATATCTTAACCTCATTATCAAGGAACTGGACTTTAAACAAACAGGCATAAAATATTTTCTACTGCAACATATTACGACCTCACTCTAGCAAAAATCTGTTATTTTCAGGACAGAGATTATAAAAAAAAAAACGGTTAATGCAGTCGTCGTTTACTGCATTGATTGTATTGATACGGCGGGCGCGGCGCGGCGGGTGGGGCAGCTAAGGCGGGCGGCACACGGGGCGGGCGGTAGACACGTGACCGTCTGCGGCTGAGAGAAACACTTGAACAAAGTGTTTGTTGGTCTGCGTGTGTTTGTTGAATACTTTCTGTTTTCAGTGGGGCTACAATTTAGTTTTTTTTATAAATGCTGTGATTTTGCAAAATAAAAGGTTCAATTCTTCCGTAATCACTAACTAAAGGGAATTGGATACACATTCATCTGTATTTAGAAGGTTTAAACTTTAGATCTCACCACTTTTTTCCAACAAATATTGTTTGCGTAACGTGGAAAAATAATCGATGAAAGAGGTTACAAGATTAACCTCAATAATCAAAAAAATATCTATAGGATGATTTAAATTAGACTTTCAGGTTTAAGTATTTAAATAATCATACCAAATCGTCAGGAATCAGGATGAATGATACTGTAGGATATCAGGCCGTTAGTTCCTCATGCGACGTTGGTGACTGACTAGTTTATCCCTGACACCACCGGGTAAGATTTTCTCATAACTAGCTCTTACCGTCCCAAAGGTCCCGTAGTGGCCAGGTCCAGCTTTTCGCCATCAAACTGGAAAGAACGCCCAGAATAAAATAAAATCTTTTTGGCACTTGTAAAACTAATATGGCTTAGATTGTTATAATTGGCAACGCTGATTCAAATTCATAATAAAATATTATATGTTAATTGTTGCATTTTAGTTGCATAGTATGTTTTGGCATTAGTTATAGCCCCCCTTGGGGTTTTCCCGCGGGATGGAAAAATGTGTGGTACTTAACGTTTTCACTAATCGATTGTACAAATATTGTGTCTGGCACTCATCGAGTCTGTCTGCAGCTGTTGGCGGCTGTGGAGTGCTACTCGAATGTACTGTGGGGGTTATTGGTCTGTGTTTGTACATTATAGAGACTTTTACTTTTCTGTAGACATTTTCATGTTGGTTTCACTGTTTCTTTTGAATGTTTACTTTTAATAAGCTCAATTTGATGAATAATTTGAATTGAGGCTACTTAGGGGGCAAAGAGCGGTGGGAAAAATTAAAATATCAATGATTTCGTTTTGCCGGCGACTTAGTCTGCGGCGAAAGTCAAAGTCAAATCATTTATTTCAAATAGCACCTAAAAGGCACCTTTGAACGTCAAAATTTACAAAAAAATAGAATTATAATAATAATAATAATAATAATATTTATTGAATAAAAACGTTTACAAAAGGTGTAAATTTAGCCAATAGTAGTATAAATATCCTATACAATTATAGTGCGTACTAATAAACTAAAGCTAAAATATTTTTAATTACAGGTGCAAGTAATGATGATTCGGAATTAGAATGCTTAGCGTCCCGCCCGAACTAGGTTTATTCAAACCTGTGTTTCAGACCATCACTTTACATTTTAATTACATTGGGACAAAGTAAAAGTAATATAAAAATAATCTATTAAAAATAATGACTGTATTGATTCATTGAATAAAACTAAGTCTATCCTATGTAAAAATAATTATAATACAAAAGTACTACTAGTTACATACGAGGGAATAAATTAAATCATGACAAAATTTCTAGAAGTTTTTCTGTGTCTGTGTAATTGAGTATCGCTAAATATTCTGATAAGATTGTTCTACATTTTTTATAGCTAACACTATAGAGGCTTAGTACCTTGTTCAGCCTATTATACAGAAAAGGTCCTAAGAATACATAAAATCGATTAGCAAACGCATGTTTAATTTGAGGCTTGATGCAAACCAAGTCCTTCCTTCTCTTGTCGGAGGGTACTGGGTCAAAAGGAAGTGCAGTGTGCTGGTGTAGAACTATGCTGAGAATGAATAATTGCCGTACTGTTAGCACATTACATGCTATGTATAGCTGGTGCGTAGGAAATCTAAAAGGGCGAAAGGTAGCAACCTTTAGAACTGCTCTTTGAGCGCGCTCTAGGGGGAGTAAAATTGTTTTTGCAGCACCACCCCAAGAAGTTATGCAATATGTAAGAATGGATTGACACAAAGCTAAATAAACCTGTTTAATTAATTTATAATCAGCTATATTCCGTAAATTCTTAAAAACATATATTAATTTGCGCACTCTAGTACATAGTAAATCGATATGTTTGCGGAAATTTAGGTTGGAGTCAATAGTGACACCTAGATATTTCAGATGGTCAGCGTTAGCTAAAGTGGGACACGAACATGCAGTGTCAGCGCTCGTGCAACAATTATGTGCGTAAATTTTTAGATTAGTAAGCGGTATGTTAGTATTTCTCATTGTAAATAAAATGTGTTTTGTTTTATCTGCATTTAATGTTAGGATATTATCATGGAGCCAATCAGACACAATGTTAAAGCCTTTCTGAGCATGTTCATATACCTCAACTCTAGATTTAGCTGAGAACAATAGAGCGGTATCTCTCGCGGTATATCTAATAATTGATTCTAGTTGCCCCTTCCAAAAGGTAGTTTCGTATGGACAAGAATGGGCAAGAAACTCCACCGTTAGACTTTTAAAATGTTTTAAAATATTATGTATACATTAATTACAGAATATAAAATTCAAAGTCATACAAATTATACACTTGAATTAGCAACCAGTTTGATTTTGTCTAGACTCTAGATTGTCCTATGAAGCAGGACCAGCATGTTTCCAAGCATTCTTATCTAGGATATAATCCTCTAATTTGTAATATGCTTGTTTACAAAGTGTACTTTTAATATGAGTTTTAAATTTTCTTTCATTTAATTGCAATATATCACAAGGTATTTTGTTGTAACATTTAACACAGTACCGCAAAAAGATGTACACTCGGCACTCGGCATCGGCGTTATAGTGTAGCATTCTATCAATGAAATATTTTTTGCAATCGGATCAGAACATACTCCCAGAGATTATGTCTTACAAAACAAAAACAAAAAACAATTTAACCTCTTTATAATATTATTACTTTAGATTACGAATTCATTTATTGTATTTGCATAACCCTTACGTAAAAATTTACAGTATTTTTTCATGAGTCAACGTGCGTTGCGTGGCGAGGGCGGGTTGCACACGCAATCGTCGTCTGTAGCACTGACTCACTATGAACGTCTGAGTGTCGCTTGAAAGTCTAGTGTTGTATGTTTACGACTGCCGCATAAAGCCGGGAATACACAAGCTAGTACCTTGCACAATAATTGTAAGGTTCAAGCCGCAATCTCATCAAAAACTTGTCAAAAATGTACAGTTTGTTTTGACAGATTGAGACTGAGATTGGAATGCAAACGTTCAAAAATACAGGAATTTCTCTTAGCAATTGTTTCAGCAAAAAGGTATGCAATTTTTTATGTTGTTAGTCGAATATTACCGGGATTACTGTTTGACTTCAGCCGTTAGGAGTCATTCCAGAGACAAAACTAAAGTGTCTCATGCGCCTGCAATTGCACTGGCACTAATATCTAATACAGAACGCTACTTGACGGCAATAATTTGGTAGAAATGGTGGTAGTGGATTGTAAAACTGTGGTAGCACTACCCCACACTTGCATGCCATTGTGCATGTGTATTACCGGCTTTAGAAGGGGGACAGTGCTATGACTGTTTATGATCACTCCCCCTTAAGGAAAATGCCGTAAAGTAGTGTTATGGGTTGTTTGGTAAACATGTGGAGTTAATTTAGTAAATTGTTTAAGAACATTCGAATATTTATTTTTGTGAGTAGATAGTTAAGAGTCATTTCGGAGTGAAGATATTTCCTAGAGCAATAAAATGTCCTAAAGTGTCGTCAGTTGAGTTTAATGTAATAAGTAAAGCACTTAGGCCATAATTAAAATGATTTTAACCTGGCC
Source organism: Griposia aprilina (assembly GCA_916610205.1). Classification (NCBI taxonomy): domain Eukaryota; kingdom Metazoa; phylum Arthropoda; class Insecta; order Lepidoptera; family Noctuidae; genus Griposia; species Griposia aprilina. The sequence continues at coordinate 1,725,413 of OU744300.1, read as the reverse complement.
TTTAAAAGCAAATCCTTTTAAGTTCTGATTTAATTTGTGAAATTATTATCATCTTAGTAAGTAAACGATGACAGTTGAACATGGAATTTCTGGAAAAAAACATCTTACAAGAAAAAGGAAAAACAGGAATAATGACCAAAAAGGTTAAAGGGAAAATGAGCTTAATTAGCGCAGTTCCTTAGCAGACAGTCCCATCCTATGAAAATATAGTATAGAAAAAAAATCAAGCGTTGCTAAACGCATAAGTAGAATATGTATTCGATATATAATCTGTAAAACTCTCACCGTGAACACTTGATGAAGTGAGCTTGAAGTGAGCTGTCATTCAACCTGCCAAACTATTCTATAAAAAGGTCACTGTGAATACTTAAGTGAAGAGCTGTTTATAATGTCAATCCCTAGTTTCAGGGGAAATAATAGTATAGAGGTATGAGGAACAGGGTGTATTTACACTCATACTTCCATAGAAAAGGGAGGTTCCTCCGACCAGACGGGTGTTGTGTCTGGTGGGCAACTGCCCGACGATTGATGTCGGGATGTTGTATATAATTATGCTAGTTGCGCGGTAAACTCTGTTTGCGCGATGCAGGATTTTGCGTGACGTCATCGTCAGTGTGACGCGTAGCTCGCATGTGGAAATGTAGATGCAGCTACAACAGCTTAGTTTTCACGATGAGATTTTTACAGAAGAAACAGGCAGTTATATTTTATTTCAAAGGAACATTAGCCATTTAATGAGGTTCTAATGTAGTACTCGAACATTCCTGACCTCTTCAGCTCTCTCTAAATGAGCGATAGAATATAGATCAGGTTTAGATATTTATGAGTCCAAGGCCGTTCGATAAAGCTTTCCAGCTTTCGGATTAAATATTCACGTAGTCTCTAGATATTTCCAGTAGCTGTAACATGTCTTTTAAAAATGTTAGAGATGTGAAATCAATGCTTAAACATTCTGCATTCAACCCGGTCATTACATGAATTATTTCACTACGGTTGACAAATGGATTCCTGACTGCAACAGCAGCACCTGGTTACTTTTACTTAGCTTACGTCATCCAGCTTTTCGATCCAGGGCTAACGTGGAGCACTGATCGTTTGTTTTGTTCAGGTCATCTAGTAGCACCTACATCGAACTTATTATAGATATATAATCCTGCGACCCATCATCATCTTCGTAGCCTTTTCGCAGGTCGGCTTCTAGTCTAACCGAATGCAGCTGAATACTAGTATTTTACATGGAGCGGGCTGCCTATCTGACTTCTACAACCCAGTTACAGGGTAACACGATAACCCTTGGCAAACCTGCTACCCATCTTCTTAAAATCATTATACGACTCCGCTATCCGTTCGTCTGTCTGTCCGTCTGTCACCAGGCTGTATCTCATGAACCGCGATAGTTAGACAGTTGAAAATTTTACAGATGATGTATTTCTGTTGCTGCTATAACAACAAATACTAAAAAACAGAGTAACATAAATATTTAAGGGGGCTCCCATACAACAAACGTGATTATTTTGCCGTTTTTATAGATAATAGTACGGAACTCTTCGTGCACGAGTCCGACTCGTACCTACTTGCCGGTTTTTTTATTTCACGACACCATGGACAAACATTTTACTTACAGGCAACAAACAGCTAACTAACTGTCAATAGCTGTAACTCTGCATCAACTGTTCCAAAACGCCTAAAAACGAGATTTCCACAATCTAATACTAATCTCGTAGCTTCGTTAGCATTCCTGTGAAATCCTGTGACAGCAGTAACGAATTCAAATTCATTTAGAGTCGTGTTCATTTAATTAGAACAAAAAGAATCAGCAGACGGTTCTGTGAAGCTTGCAAACGTTCTGCGAATCGGATTAGTTTTTTTCATTCCATTTATGTGCTACAGTGTATCTTGGGCTTGTTTGAAATTGAATGTAACTGGTTGTTTAGGGTTAAATTAGGGGTATTAGGAACCTTTATGATTTCGTACACTCGCTGTCAAATAATACGGGTCAGTACGAAAAACTAAAATTCTCTTAAAATCATATAGCTAGCGGCGCGAATGAAACTGTATGTTGTACATAATTTGCCAGTTAATAAAACAACAATTTGCGAGTTAATCTTCAAGAAAATAGGTAGTATTTTCTTTATTATATATTATATTGTATTCCCCGAAGATGTAAGTAGAGAAGTACAATAGGTACCTACACTACACCCACTTTTCGCCGCATAATTTTGTTTTACAAACCAAGTAAAAGGGAGCTATCCAATTGGCATACATTGGGCACAAATCCAGACAGCGGTTTGTTACTGAGTTACAATAAAAAAAATCCCGACCAGAGGATCGTATCGTAACAGCAAGACCAAAGAGTCTTATTTGTAATAATATATATCGTCGTATTTGTAACAGCAAGACCAAAGAGGCAGTGCAAAAGATCAAAGAGCGATAACTTTCTTAAATAGCAACGAATTTCCTCCATTTCATCACTTTGAACTTTGTAACTTCATTTCCATGATAACTTTTATTACTTTCTCGATAACTTTTTATCGAAAACACTGACTCGGCCCTTCTTTATCGATAAAATATTTAAATGAGTTCGATTTAGATGTATAGAATTACATTCCATCAGAAAATCCATTTAAACAAGACTTGTTTCCCATTTCGATATTATACGTAGGGGCAGTCGAAATCTCCAGGCCCACCAAGTGCATTGACATGCGAATCCTGGGCCTGGACGACTGCGTGACGGAGGCTGAGATAGTGGCCGCCGTCGTCAGGACTGGGGGGTGCTCTGCCGAGCAGGTGAGGGCGGGCACCATTCGTCCTGACCACACGGGGATGCGAGCCATTACGGTGAGCTGCCCCGTGTCGGCGGCCAGAAAAGTTGCTGGGGAGGGCCGAAGGCTCCTGGTGGGCTGGGTTTCCGCGCAGGTTAAACTGCTGGAACCCAGACCTCTGAGGTGCTTCCGCTGCCAGGTGGGCAACCATGTGGGAGTGCAATGCACCTCGGAGGTGGACCGCAGCGATCACTGCTTCCGCTGCGGTCAGCCCGGGCACAAGGCCGGCTCGTGCAATGCCACGCCGCACTGCTTTTTATGTGAGGCAGCTGGCAAGCCGGCCGATCACCGGGCTGGGAGTAAGGCCTGCGCCCCACCCGCCAAAGCCAGGGGCAGAGGTAAACCCTCCGCAACCGCCGTCACCGCCGCACCCGCCGCCACTGCCGCAGCCGCTGCCGCCTCCATCGTCGTCACCGCCGCAGAAACCGCGGCAGGGCCCTCACAAGGGCCTCGGGAGGGGGCTAATATGGAGTGCCAATAATGGCCCCATTACGCCTCCTCCAGGCGAACATCAACCACTGCGTCGCTGCTCAGGATCTGTTGCTCCAGAGCATGGCGCAGTGGTCGATTAACATCGCCGTGGTCGCTGAGCCGTACTTTGTCCCGCCCAGGGATGACTGGGTGGAGGACCTGAGCGGCTCAGTGACCCTAATTTCGTCGGCCGCCGCCGGTACCCCGTCGCTCGAGGCAGTCAAGAGGGGACGGGGTTGCGTGGCAGCACGGTTCGGGGAGATTGTTGTCGTAGGGGTAAACTTCTCCCCGAACAGAACTCTCGCCGAGTTCCACAACTCCCTTGCGGAGTTGAGAGTCGTCGTCGTCGGGTACCATTCCCTCCCCGTGCTCGTGCTCGGGGACTTCAATGCCAAGAACACGGCTTGGGGTTCCCGGTATACGGACACGCGGGGCAGGATGGTGGAGGACTGGGCTCTGGAGACAGGCCTGGTCGTCCTAAACCGGGGTTCTGTCCCCACGTGTGTGCGGATGCGGGGTGAGTCAGTGGTGGACATCTCGTTCGCCAGCCCCGCTCTGTCGCCGCGTGTCATTGACTGGCGCGTCATGGAGGGGGTGGAGACGCACTCCGACCACCGGTACATCCGGTTTGACGTCTCCACCCAGACCTCGAGCGCGCTGGTCCGACAGGCCCCGAGTGGTCCGCGGTGGGCGCTGAAGCGGCTGGACCGGGAGCTCCTCCTGGAAGCCTCGATCGTGCAGGCCTGGGTGTCATCACCGGACAGGCCTGCTGATATTAACGACGAGGCGGAGTGGTTCCGGGAGGCCATGTCTGAAATATGTGACGTGGCAATGCCCCGTGTCCAGCCTGGACGCGCCTGGCGCCAGGTGTACTGGTGGTCGCCGGAGTTAACAACTCTACGCGAGGCGTGCGTTGCTGCGCGACGCCTGTACACCAGGCACCGCAGGCTCCGTATCCGCCCTCCGGATACGGAAGCCATTCAGGCGGAGCTGTATGAGGGTTACAGAGCGGCGAAGACCGCCCTCCGAGCGGAGATACTGCGGGCCAGGGGACTGGCCCGTGAGGAGTCACTGGGGACTCTGAACAGGGACCCGTGGGGACGCCCATACAAAATGGTGCGGGAGAAACTTCGCCCATGGGCTCCCCCCCTGACGCAGAGTCTCCGGCCTCAGCTTGTAGAGGGCGTGGTGAGCGCTCTGTTCCCTTCGCGAGGGGAGCATACTCCTCCGCCCATGGCTCCGCCTCCTGCGGTGCCAACTGTGGACCACGTAACCGACGACGACGACGATGCTCCTGAGGTGACCGAGGTAGAGTTGAGAGTGGCGGTACGTAGGCTGAGCGCCAAAAATACCGCCCCAGGACCCGACGGGCTACCTGGAAAAGCCTGGGTCCTGGCCTTGGAGGCTCTCGGGCCTCGACTTAGAGGGCTCCTAAGCGCATGCTTGGAGGGGGGCCAGTTTCCAATTCGTTGGAAGACGGGGAAACTGGTCCTCATTAAAAAGGCGGGGCGCCCTGCGGACTCTCCGTCCGCTTACCGGCCCATCGTGCTGCTCGACGAGGTGGGCAAACTCTTTGAAAGAGTCATTGCAGACCGCCTCGTCGGGCGGCTGGTGCGGGTGGGGCCGGATTTGGCGGACAGCCAGTTTGGTTTCCGCAGGGGGCGCTCTACGGTGGACGCCATCATGCGCGTGCGAGCCCTCACGACGGGGGATGCTGTGGCCCGGGGTGGGGTCGTCTTGGCGGTGTCTCTAGACATCGCCAATGCCTTCAATACCCTGCCCTGGAGTTGCATCAGGGAGGCACTCTGGTATCACCGGATGCCGACCTACCTCTGTCGCATAGTCGAGGCCTATCTGACGGACAGGGCCGTCATCTACCCCGGTCACCAGGGAGAATGGAACCGGCGAGAGATGTCGTGCGGTGTCCCACAGGGATCGGTCCTGGGGCCGCATCTGTGGGACATCGGGTACGACTGGGTGCTGCGCGCCGACCTCCCTAGCGGCGTCAGCGTCGTTTGTTACGCTGACGACACGCTGGTCCTGGCGCAGGGGAGGTCGCACCAGGCGGCGGCCGAATTAATGACACGCGGGGTTGCGACAGTCATTGAGAGGATCCGGCGATTGGGACTCGAGGTGGCACTGCACAAGTCCGAGGCCATGTGTTTTCATGGCCCTCGGAACGCGCCACTGTCGGGTTCCCAAATAATGGCGGGAGGGGTTCACATCGGCGTCGAGTCGACGATGAGGTACCTGGGACTCGTCCTCGACAGCCGGTGGAACTTCGTTGAGCATTTCCGACGTTTGGCTCCCAGACTGGACCGGGCCGGGGCTGCCTTGAAGCGGCTCCTGCCCAATCTAGGGGGTCCAAACGCCTCCTGCCGGAGGCTCTACGCGGGGGTCGTGCGGTCCATGGCCCTTTACGGGGCACCGGTGTGGGCGCGTTCATTGAGGCTCCGACCAGCACGCCGGTTGAACGCGTCCCAAAGGGTCATGGCCATCCGGCTGGTCCGAGGATACCGTACGGTCTCCTGCGAGGCGGCGAGCCTCCTTGCTGGATTGCCGCCATGGGATCTGGAGGCAAAAGTCCTCGCGCACATTTGGGAGTGGCGCGAGGAGGCGAAACGCCGGGGCGTTACTCCGCTGCCGCGAGAAATCGTGGCACAGCGGACAGAGCTCCGGCGGGATCTCATGGCGGCATGGAGAGTGCGACTGTCGCAACCCAGCGCTGGGCACGCCACAATTGCGGCGGTAAGTCCCCTCTTTGAGGAGTGGCTTGAGAGGCGCCACGGCGTCCTCACCTTCCGCCTGACGCAGGTCCTCACCGGACATGGCTGTTTCGGGAGGTTCCTGTTTCGGATAAGGCGGGAGGAAACGCCCGGGTGTTGGCATTGTGTGGATCGACCGGAGGACACGGTGGAGCATACGGTGGAGGTCTGCCCAGCTTGGGTGGAGCACCGCCGTGTCCTCGTGGCGGCGATCGGCGGCGGCGATCTCTCGCGTCCGGCCCTGGTACAGGCCATGGTACGGAGCGAGAGGGAATGGGAAGCCGTCACCTCCTTCTGTGAAGCAGTAATGCTCGCGAAGGAGGAGGCGGAGCGCGTGAGGGTGCGGCAATCGTTGCGCCCTCACGACCCTAGTCGCCGCAGGAGGAGACACCCTGGGCGTCGGGAGTCGATAGCCGACTCCCGGCCACCGTAGGCGCGGGCCTGCGGACGGCGAGCAATGGGCAGCTCGCCGTCCGGCAAGGACCAGGCCCGGGTCGACGGCGCGTTGTGTTCCACGCGCGCCTCAAAGAGATGTCAGCATAATTGACGGGGTCCGACAGGGCCGATGCCTGCCGGGGTCGCGGATTGTTCGAAAGAGTTACCGTGGCCCTGGCGCACAGGCAACTGAAGGAACACGGGTGGGTTTTAGTCAGTAAGAGTCTGACACGCCCTTCCGCTCCGCCCAGAGCGGGAGAGGTCATTTGATGATTTCCCACCCAAAAAAAAAAAAAAAAAAAAAAAGGGGCAGTCGAAATGTTTATTTAAGTTTAGGAATTCAATTTCTGATTCACACTTGCGTAAGATCTCCTTCGGAAATGCTAAATCGTCTTCAATATTACCTACACGCAAATATGAAGTTTGAGGATGTTCAGTCTTGTATGAACGATTCAAAAGTTGATCTCCAGATTTTACGACTAATATGGGAATGTGAAATGGATACTCGTATCACGCAACGAGGTTACTTCTTAGTAGGGTTTATCTAAAAGATGAGAGAATATGAGTTTATTACGCGGCTTAGAACATCCCACAGTTCTATATAAACGGTGAAAACTTTTAAGTAACCAACCAGAAAGAAAGCTAAACGAGTAATTGAGTCTCATAATGGTTTCACTTTAATTTATCAATGGGTTTCGAACTCTGTGCTACATCGCCGGGCCATTTCAGCCATCTCCTTTAGACTACTGTCTCATTTAATCTGTTAGCACACGCGTTTAGCGGCAGTTATACATTGTACCGACAGAAGTATAGACTGTAAACAAGTTGCTACAACACTGCTGCAGTACAACAGTGCAAGTTAAGCACGTTAATGCATTCATACGCGCATTTCCGCTGCGCCCAGCCCGCTTGATTGAGTAGTGTTGTGCTTTATCATTTCGATGGATTTGTCGAGTTGGATTTTGTGTCAGTTACAGATTAGCAGACTAACCTACACAACAAGGTTTATCATGACAATTGGTTATAATTTCGGATTATTCCGTCTGATTATAGTCGGTATCGCCCACTCAATATGTCCACTGCTCAGTATAAATAATCCTAATGAGCGGATACAAAGAACGACTATCAGGGCAAAATGTTATAATAAGGATCTCTAGTTTAATTATTTTAATATTATAATTAATTTATGTGTTTAAAAATTAGTAGTAGTAGTAAAATTAGTAGATACAATACATACAGCACAAAGTGTCAGCAAGAGATGTTAAAGGTAGAAATCAAAACGAATCATCACTTTTGTCTTAGAAAATGTCATGCAAATGTTGATAAAATAAGACCAGAGACGAAGACTATGACGCCGACGGCGTTAAATAATATGCGTCCAATGTGGCAACCATTTTGTTACTCGTTTCAAAGAATAGCGTGGCGTGGTGGTGCATAATTTTCTACATTTATCGAATGTAACACATCGACTGTGTCCCAACTCAATCGGAAGCAGTGAATTCATCTCAATGGGCGCCGGGTCAACTGAGCTCAAGTGTACAACAGTGAGGTGCAGACGAGGCGAGGGATGCAGGCGATTTACTTATTAACTTATATGTATTATTGTTTGGTTCTGATTTGTTAAATAAATAGGGTGAGAGTTGATTGATTTTAAGTAGTTAAGAGTCAGTAGTTTTTATCAGACTGGATGTGAGTTTGATGTGGTGGCGCAGGCGCAGCCTACCTATAGTCAATTCCAAAAGTATCTGATCCATTTGTTGATTGATATGTTGTCGTGCGGCACGACGACATATCAAGGTATGTATATCCAGTATAGGCTGACTTCTCATTGTACGAAAAGCCTATAAAATACGAGTTCAGCTAAAACTGGAAATGTGTAGATTGATATGTCGTCGAGTGTACCTGTGGATGCTAATTTCTAGTGCCACTTAAAAATTAAGTGCTTTGATTTCACACACATTCATTTTATAACCTCACTTTTCGTAATTGATTTTTCAATTACAATTTAATAATGTTATTCAAACAATAATATTTGGAAAAGGTGGTGAGATAAAACGTTGAAACCTTCGAAATGCAGGCGAATGTGTCACTAATAAATTTGAGTGAGTAATTGGATCAGAATGTAACCAGTACAGGGTGAGTTTATACGTTCTTTCTTCAAATACTCCTGGAACCGACCATAAGTTGCCTCAGTAAAAAACACTATTTTTACAAAAAATAAACAACCGACTTCCAAAAAATACACTACAAAGTGATAAATAACTTTAATTTCGGAAGTCGGTGTCTTTGGTTTTATATTTTCGTTGTTTGCCACCGAGTTCCGAAGTTAAAGTTACTTTTCACTTTGTAGTGTTTTTCTTGGGAGTCGGTTGTTTTATTTGTTATTTTTTTTTCACTTTTTTGTTGGGGTCCTACCCCACAAAAAAATCGTATATCACTACTTGATATGTTAATAACAGTGACAGGAAGTTATTAAAACATCATCAATAAATACTAAGTGGAAAAAATACGAATTATTAAGGATAACTCAAAAACTACTCGTCAGATCTTGATCAAATTTATATGGGCCCCCACATGAGAAGCACCAACTTTCAAATCAAAAACAATCATCAAAATCGGTTCACCTAGAAAAAGTTCTGAGGTAACACACATTTAAAATAAATACAATCAAATTGAGAACCTCTTCCTTTTTGAAGTCGGTTAAGTAGGTATTAGGCAAATTCTTTGCAATATGCCTGAGTCAAAATCGAGCTGTATAATAAAGCTAATAATGTCAGGAAATGGGTCCCTAGTTTCTTACAATATTGTGTTTTGAAAGAACGCTTTGTTAATCTTTAATAGATGCGTTTCAAAATGTATTTGGTCACAGTTAATTCATCCAAATTAATTATTGTTGCTAGCCAGACATGGGGGATGCGGGCTATTCAATAAATACGCTGTTAAATGAACCAATGGGGGAGATCTATGGGGTAATATTTAATTGTGTTTAACTTTCAAGTGGTTTCTAGTGGGGTCATTTATATGAAGTGTTGTGCTGCAGCTGCAATTGCAGGTATATAATGTGTTTTGTAAAAGAACTTAATAATTAAATAAACTGTGAGCTATTTTAGTGCTACAAACAGCAAAATAAATCTCCCAATAGGTTTTGTCTTTTTTTCACAGCTACATTTTTTGAAAAACGTCTTCTGTTTTTACGCAATGCATAGGCATACCTACGTATCTGAATGTAAGACGAGTGTAGAAATTTGTGAAACAAATGGCCTTTGCAAAAAGGTGATCTGACGTGTTCCCGTTTACCTCTAAATATGCCAAATAGCTATCTCCTTCAAAGGGTGCCAAATTGAAAGGTTTGCTTCCAAAATGTTTAGTTTTGCCAACTTTGGTAAGAAACACTGCTGCACTGGGGAAAGGTTATCAAAGATTGCACGATGTAACGCTTAAGCCTTTTATATCAATGGAAATGCTTTACAAAATGAAGACCATCGAGAAGTAAAGGACATGGAGTACTCTAGCGTACACTAGTTGTAGTACTTACCCCATTTCTTTGTTGTGCTGCCGAGCTAAACTACGCCTCATTTTAAAAACACCCACACAAAAGCTATTTCACTTCATTTTATTAAAGCTATGATCTATTAGTAGGTGGGGGGGTGGGGTAGGGTGGTGGGTCCTTATTGGTGATGTTCTTCAGAAAGGTCAGGTGCGTAGTACTCACAACCGGCGTGCGTGTATGACCAGATTTATGAACGTAAACGAGGCAAAAGGAGTATGTAAGGATCGTAGCAGGTGGCGTTCTGTAGTTTCTGCCTACCCCCATGGGAAGAAGGCGTGAGTTTATGTATGTATGTATGTGTATCTATTAGTAACACATAGTGAAAAATAGTATCTTTAGTTATTAAGCGATTTCTAGCAACAAGTCAACGGTCAGCCAATCAAACAAGCTCGCGTAAAAGATTTCTAGCAATAGCTAGCAATAGAGGTGACATAGGTACACAGTTTGTTGCATCTAGCATACATTTTAGGTCACGTTAACACTCCAACGACTTCATACTCTGTGTCAATTACGGATTGCCATTGTTAGCGAGCCAGAACAATCAATTCCTCTCAGGCAGAATCAGATTTATTGCTTGCAGAACGGTAACCACTTGATTTACTATTTACTGAATCCATGGTAACAGGCTGTGCGTCCATGACCCTGCCACCCTATATGTAGGTACAAGGGATATCTTACAAAATTAAAAAAGGAATTGTATGTGCTCTATTACTTTTTCCATTACATTAACGTATAAGAGAAAAGCAAGCGAGATCTCCACAATTCCATTTTCCGTCCCAACCTGAAACTAAAAGAACACTGCAATATACTAAAGTAAAATACGACTAAATTAAATAGTAAAGCTCTCTGTTGAAACACAAGTTTCATTACAGGCATTAAAGAGTGCTCAGTATTTCTTGGCACCAGGCAGTGGTAGGAAACTGAATTTAAATTTTCATTTGACTTTGTAAGCAGCTAGCTATAATATAAACTGTTAGAATATACTGGGCACACTGTAATACAGGAATGTAACCAGCATTTCAGTATGCATAAATTAGTTAGGAAATTTTCCCTCGTGTAGTAGTGTTATTAACTTTTGACCTACTTATCTAAGAATAAAAAGTCGAATTTATATAGTTTGTGAAGGTCATGCTTTTATTAGTTCAGGTAATTCAGTAAAATCAGCAAATAAAGTTAGTTTGAATATATACCATAAATAAGAATAGAGGAAGACCATAGAACCGATGGCTGGACTGAGTTAAAGATGACATTGACATTGACATTGTTTAAACAAATAAAATTTTACTTCCTTACTTACATGGGTGGAAAGGGGGTGACTGTCACAGAGTACATTTTATATAGGGAGATAGAGACGTCACTCGAACATTTCAAGGCGCTGGCGCCCTCTAGCAACAACTAAAAACAACACTCAAGCAATATATAGGTACGTATAGCTACTAGCTATACGTATACATATAATGCTTCATAAAGCTATAATAGTTTCAAATCTGCAGTATGCCCTGTGTCCTATTTCCTTCCATTTTAGTTAAGTAGTAGTTTTTAACCAAAAATAAAACACTAAATCCAATGTCAAATACCTACTTTATTTCTTCTTCAATATTTTTTTACAATATTTGAAGGCCAACTCTTGAATTTTTGCAGATCAGCACACAACACTTGCTCTTGTTCATATTTTTATACAACACAATATCGGTGCGTTTCACAAACAAGTACACAGCCCAGATTTTCGTGCTGGGGTCGTTCCGATAAAGCGAAGTTGTCGGTTCCCGGTATCCAATACCTTTCCAGGTCAATGGATAGAAGCAAAATCCTAAATGTCCATACAAGCAAAGTCGTCAAGAATAATCCAGAAAGTAATCGAACCGCATCCATAAATTCTATTCGGAATAAAAAAATTACAACATATGTTGACAATTACGCAAGTTGCGTTCCTTTTTTTCCATTTAAACTTAAAACAGTTTCAAAAATTTATGTTGCGTTATTAAATGATTTTATCCATTTAAACAAACGTCGTATGTTAGCACAATAAATTTAAAAGGTGTTTCAACTCCTTAAATATATATATATATTTGTAAAAAAAAATGTTGTTATTATAAGAAAATCTGAATAAAATGGAACATATTGTGTTTAAACCTATTTATACATAGTATCTTTATGTAGTCTGTGGTTTAGACGAAACCCATGAACATTTTGAGAACAGCGCCATCTACCAATAAGAACATTCATCTTTGATATTACTCTACTAGTAAATTAAAAATCTATAGAACTGAGTAGTGTATCTCCAAAAGCAGAAGCCTACTTAAACTGGTCGGATAGGATTCCCATACTTTTGTTTTAAGCTACAGCACCGTGGTGACTGTAGCGGCATTTACAACGCCACCTCCGAGCTACGCGTTTACTGACGTCACGCAAAAGTCTTGCATCGCGCAAGCAGAGTTTACCGCGCAACTAGCAGGTATACAACGTCCCGACATCAATCATCAGGCACGACGCCCGTCTGGTCGGAGGATCCTCCCTTTTCTATGGAGGATGAGTGAACGTTACATCCTGTTCCTCATATCTCTGTATGACTACTGAGATGACGACTAATAGAGAAGTATGGCAGATGACGACATGCTGCGTCGACCACAAATAAATGTGGATAAGGGCAATAGAAAGGTGACTATCCCATACATATTATTTATGTTTGTCAGAATGTTTGGATATTTGTATGTTTGTTTCTAGTGTCCGATCGAAACTCGATTTTCAGCCGAAACCGAAACTATAACCGAACCTTCGGCTCCTATTTTATTTTCGGCCGAAACCAAAACTTATGAAATTAAGAAAAAGTTAGATAATTACATGAAATTATTTTCTGTGATTCGTCGTTTTTCGTAGATATGTTACAAATAATTTCATTGAGGGCTGATTTCGCAATCATCAGATTTCTTTTATCCAAAGAAAAAAATAAAAATTGCCAGATCTTGTGTGAAGAATAGTCAAACTCTCAAAATGAAAATTGAAAAATGAGTCCTAACTTAAATAAGAGCCTTAGTAGATATGCTACTATTAGCTTTTGCGATTAGCGATTTAGTCATTTTTCAGATGCTCGATTCAACTCTATTCTCAAATTTTAGCATTAGCAATCAGCGATTTAATCGTTTTGCGGAAGCGACAATAAATTACTTTTTAGTTGTGGTACCTACCCCACACAAATTCATATACCACTACTTGATATGTAAATAACAGTGATAGGAAATTATTAAAACATCATCAATATAAACTAAGTGGAAAAAAATACGCAGTATTAAGGATAACTCAAAAACTCTTGGTCAGAACTTGGTCAAATTTATATGGACCACATGAGAAGCACCAGCTTTCAAATAAAAAAAGAACCATCTAAATCGGTTCACCTAGAAAACAGTTCTAAGATAACACACATAAAAAAATTAAAAAAACATACAGTGGAATAGAGAACCTCTTCCTTTTTTTGAAGTCGGTTAAAAATGCAATGCTTTATCTCTCCGCCAAACAATTCAGCATTATTAAAAACGCAATTTTGTAACCGTAGTCAAAGGGAACGAGTCACTAAAACACGATGCAACGTCGAAGTAATCGCTGAATCGTGTGATTTTGCTAATGTGATCGAATGCACAGTCACTAAATGCATCTGCTGTTGCCCTTAGAGCTTGTATCAATCTTCCAGAAACCGAATAAATCCATACTCGCTGATAATAACAGTAGCGTGTCTGCTAAAAACCCAAATTACTTCTATATATAAGAAAACACTTATTTTTTGGGTTTTGTACAAACAAAGAGTCACAACAGAATTCCATTAAGTCTACGCTGTCTTACCATCTGTCAGTCGTCCTTATTCTATCAAAACCAACAGCTCACAAACGCCATAAGTACGCCAATTTCGGTCGTGCCGAAGATTCGGCCACTTTTTGGCCGAAACCAAAACTGCGGCTGACATCTTATTTTTTGGCCGAAACTGGCAGAAACCAAAACCGCACCTGCGGTCGGACACTATTTGTTTCTAAATCTCGCATTAACTGCTGTTGGGATTCGTTCAAAAACTGGCACATACTCGTAGATAGACTATATTTTAGATTAACACATGGGATGTTTATAATCCGGCGACTTGAAGTAGTTCCTCAAGGAAACAGGTAAAACCACACGCAATAGCACAATCTTTTACCTTTTACCTATGAAATGAGGACATAACAGGGTAGTACAGAGTCCAATAACTACTTATAACTTCCAAACAGCTGCAACAAAAATAAAAATAAAAATCAACAAAAAATGCGAATAAATTCTTCTTTTGTTTGGAAACAGTAGATAAGAACAAGTTATCACACGGATTTGTGTTATAAACCGTTTGCACTACATAATTATGTCCGATAAATAGGTGACTTAACAGTACATGAATGACTTTCGATTAGGTATCCTTATCAGTGTTTACGTTATCAACGTGATAGGTGGCGCTGAGGTATATAACTGATTGACTACTTGGAAATAGGCTAAAAGCTAAGAGGGTTCTATGAACAGAGGACTATAGTAGGGTGATATGCTGGGTCCAACTTAGCGCACCATTAATAGAAAGAAAAACTTATGAAATGTGATTACTGTTAGTGTAGATAACAACCTACTTAGGTAACTATTTGCTTACCGTACTAGCTAAGTCTTTTTTTATACTTACCGGCCTGTTACACTGTCCTTTGCAAGTTCAAGGGCTTATCTCCGTAAAAGAAAGAATCGACCATCATCCATCAAGTTTGGTCACTGCTTTTTGGCCATTTGAGACAATTAGTTCCTAATTTTCTCACGATATTTTCCTTCACCGTCAAGGAAGAAATGTAAAAAATTAGTTTCCACTTCCTGATTTGAAGAATCACGTCCTTTCAAACTAAATTTCGGACGACACCCCTGGTGTTTAGATCTTGGAGCTATCATTGATATTATCTTCTTACAAAGTGCAGTTCATAAGTCTGCTAAGCCAGAACTAAGTCCCTAAGTTCCGCTGTCTTGAGTGAAATTAACAGATTAGTCATTGCGCTAGATAACTATACTGTCGCTATCGTTCGATAACGTTGCCGAAAATAAGTGGTATATTATAAAATGGCGATAATTTTATTATCTGTTCACTAATTGTTGGTCTACGTGCTGGTAAGCACATAGGACACCACACGTGTTAGCACGTGCTGTAAGAGATTTGGTGGGAAAATGAGATTTTCCCAAAAAAATACATTTCTGCCTAGCCCTTTGGAGAAAGCAGGCGTAATGTTATGTTATTAAGATCTTCTGATTTTCCCGGATAAGGAAATTAAATTGAAAGGATACGTGTAGGATGCTTTCGGAGATTTACCTGCCCCATTATTATCAACTCAGCCTATCGCAGTCCACAGCTGGACATAGACCACTTCAAGTTGCGCCACAACACCCGGATCTCCGCCTTCCGCATCCTTCTGTCAAATATAAAAAAAAAACTTGGTATTCAAGAAATCTTAGATATAAGTACTCTAAAGAATTTCGCCCTTTTTCCAGGGTTTAAAGTCCGCTATGATAAAGAGTACACACTACAAGATATCACAGTCCTAAGTGCAATTCTATTCACCTGTAAAACAGACACATGTTTTCAGCTTCCTGAAACCACATCAAAAACCATGTTGATCATAGAATCAATGTTTATACTCGTATTGCAGTTCTATTATGATGCGTGCGCGCATCGGCGCCTGCGCCGTTCTATTTTCAAACAGACCAAGTTCATTAACGTCTGTTTTACTAGCATTAGGGATGGGACACGCGACTTATGATGTATCGATACATTTCTTACAGATATAAATATCAACAATAATTGTAAACATAATGAATCATTAATATATTTCAGTGATTCATGTATCTTAAAATATTGTTTTTTTTTTCGTTTTATTGATAATTCAAGCTTACTCTTTTTTTACTAAACAATTGATTTATTGATTAGCACACATACCACGAGGAAGAAATAATTTCGGATAAAAAGTTATCATAGAGATTCATAAGATACCTAAAGTAGGTACTCAGTTGTGTAAAAATGTATACTAGGTTAAAATAATAAGTATGAATTACAACATAAACTCACGCCTTCTTCTCATGGGGATAGGCAGACGCTACAGAACGCGACCTGCTATACGATCCTTACGTACGCCCTTCCTCGATCCTTTTGCCTCGTTTATGTTCATACATCTGGTCATACAAGCAACCCGGTTGCGTGTACTACGCACCTGACCTTTCTGAAGAACGTCACCAATAAGGTCACTATATGTCACTATAAGCATTTCCACTCACATGTGCCTTGAAATACCTTTTGTTAGTCGCCTTTCATTCATCCTCTCAACATGACCAAACCATCTAAGCATACTCTTTTCAATTACATAAAAAGAAGATATTTTTATTTAATTTTTAAGAAATTAATGTGATTTACGTGTCTGTTAAACCAAATTAAATAAAATATAAAGCAATGAACTTTCCTACTTACGAAAAGGTTGTCCTTTATCATAATTATTATATTATATTAATACCGGATGCGGAAGCGGGCGGACAGGAAGACAAGTTTATGTTAATCAATGATAATTACATTCTGAGTGACAGGGGACGCGGCGGGGCGAGCTTGTATGTCAAGTGACAGTTCTAAACAGATTTACATACGTATTTGAATGGATTAGCTGTTGGTTTGGGGTTTATTTCAATGACAAGATGAATGACGTAGACATTGTCGTATATCAACCATCATACTTTGATTGACTTGAGTGGGTATTGGTTATCTCAACTTTGGCCTAGGTAGGTCCTTACGTTAGTTTTGTAATAGGTGCTCCCAAAGGCTATAAAATCGAGTTGATATGAAAGTCATAATTCTGAACGTGATATCCGCTATAAACTTATGTTCTGGCAATTATCAAATATAGTTTTTTTCCATATTACTGAGCCATAGATTAATAAATTAGATCGTGAAATTCGACCCTAAGACATGACAGTTCTCTATAAGCACAGGAAACAAAAGACCCAGCCTCATAGTACATGGTATTAAGCGTCAATTGTATAGTAATATTTATCAGTGTGAATCTGTAGCTTAATACAACGTAATACACAAAACATCAAGTCGACAGTAACATCATTAGATATTCAATTATGATTCCATTTAATAATTAAAGTGTGTTTCAAACTGCTGCTTGGTAACTGTACCGCTGGTCCGCGCCACCCACGCGAGGCATTTCATTGTCGCCTCGTTAATGCTTCTAGAACGACATGCGGTTGTGACAAGACTGGTTAAGGTACTTTTACATTGTGATTTTGTTTGTTGATCTATATAGCGAAGTCCGTTTGTATTTGTTAATTGTTTGAAAGCTTCTATTAGATTTATAGTTTTTGTTAATGTAGAAAACTTGCCAAAGCATGTTATAGGATTCAATCCTATAGTTAAGATGATTGAGTTGAAAAGTTAACAATATGGAAGAGAACGCTGTGTACCTATCGTATGAATAAGTCATAAAGTTATGTATTTGAAAAGAGCTTAGGCAAGATTTCTTGACGAAAACCCCATCATTTAAATACCGAAAGTTGGATTACAGCTAAATTTTAAGACTTTTATAGAAAGAAGTCATGGATGTACACACCTTCTAGAAAGAGCAAAGACTGTCGAAAGCAAAGCATATGTGATGATAATGATTGTTTCATGCGTTTGTTGTTTCTATAGAGTCATAAAATTAAGATAAACGTTTGACACATTCCACAACCCGCTATCTTAAACTATAACATTCAAAAATTTCATCATACATTCAGTAGCCTATAAACATGGCTCTCATTTCACAATCAAAGCTTTTAGTGTATTGATAGTGAAATTGATATAAAAGGTACGAGTTATAAAAGACTACCTATTGACGCGACGTTGATAATAGTGACTGCTAGATAGGGCCTATCAGGTTTTATAGCGGACAGTAGCTATCACCGAAGGCATTTTGACACTTCCATTTTTCATTGTTGCATTGTTGTGGTTTTGACAGCTTTCAAATTGTATTATTTTGTAACTCTTTGGGAGTCTGTCTTACATAGTCTTCTTTCTGTAGGCTTAAAATAGATTTATGTCTTAAAATTTGTTAATGGAATCTGTCCTCTGGAAACATTTCATGCCAGAAAAGGTTTATGAGTTCAGTGTCGCTGGCGTGTTTAGAGCTTTTTATATTAACAAGACTTTCACATTACAACTGAAAGCCAATTCCCATAATTATCTTATATTTTTGTATACACGAGTTTCTGTGATAAATACACCTATTTTTCTTTCTTTCTTTTTATTTATTTTCTTTTTAATAAAAAACCTTCAACATTTTGTAGCAATCTCATGTCAGTGAAAATCAACGTCAAAAACTTGTTAAAATGTAGAGAAATTAAATGCATAACTGATTGAGACTGAGATTAATACGAACTTCTTAAAAACACGGGAATTGCGCCTGTTCTCTACCTACAAACATTCAATTTTTTTCTTTCGTAAAATTCTATGTTGGTATTTGTAATTTTAGCAAGTGTAACACCTACCTAACAGTATCACCTTGCAAGGTGACAGAAATGCAAATCACTTGACTAAAAGTTTAGCGATCGATTGTGAGTCTATTCAAGCGCAATAAATGCTTAATTTCAGATTGGTTTTTTGATAAGTTGTCAATTGATTTTTTTGCACAATTACTTCTTTTGATCGACTTTTTATCGGTAGTACAACATTAAATATTGGTTTAATAACTTTGAAGTTATATACGCATGACATAGAACGACGCTCACTGTAACAATTATATATAATTTTTACTTAAAACTTTTCCCACCTTTGTACCTATGTTAAGGTTAACTTTCAACCTAAATCAACGCGTACCTATGTTTATTAGTTCTAGACTTGTATTCTGAAATGCCAGATTTCATAACTAATCTTAGCTCAAATCTAGTTTAAAACAGGATTCCGGATTGAGCCGAACCAGCCTTAAATCCAATATCTCTGTAATTATCAATATTTCTATTAATATCACAACAATTCAATAAATATTTTAGCTTCATACAACTTCTATCACAATTATTATAAATACTCAAAGCGACCTCCACTCAAGTGAGTACATACTTAACCACCTGACATTTCGTCACCTCACAAGGCAAGTGATATGCAAATCAATCATCAGTAGCTGTCAGCATTGATTCGATTGCATGACTCGATTGATTCGGAGATCACGGATAAAATCAATCAGTAATTTCACAGTTTGGTAATAACTATTAGAGCAATGCGATGTTTCGTCATATTTGTCTTGTTGAGTAGCAGGTGTGGTCAGGCTTTAATGATGTAGCTTTTTTTTAATGGTGTTTGGTTTGACCTCATCTGTGATATCTTTCTTATGGTATGGGTTGGCAAATAGAACATCGTACTATGATCGAAATGTGAATTTTGGAGATAAATAATAAATTAGGAACTGAAATGTTGCTTGTCAGCCGAAGTAATGTGTGATGTTACTTTTAATGACGACCATTTTTTCACAAGGATTTCCTTTATTTATTTATTTATTTTGGGTCGCCAACAGAGGCTGCACAATTACATACACAGGGACAAATACCAGTGTGCGCCTCTAATTACAGGAGACCATATCATTCACTTAATAACTAGGTAGGTACAATAAGTTTGACAAGGACGAAAACATTAAAATAAATCAAAATACAATCATACAAAAAAAATACATAGCAATAACGCGGTACTGTAGTGCTTCAGGCATCTTTGCAGATGCGCACATACATGATTTTAATGCGATTATGCGTAGGAAAACCATGTCTGTGGTGCGCAGTATGAGGGGGAGCCGTAACGGCATCCTGAAAATGATAGCGGACAGAATGGATTCGGCGGTCATGCGTCGCTTTACTGACCTGCATGTGACAGGTGCAGGTTAGTGAAGAATTATATTGTTTCCAATTTTATTCCCATTGTTATTTTAATTGTACTAACATAGTTTATAAGATTTATGTTACTAACCTCTTCTATGGACTGTAGTTGTCCGAGAATAAACTTCTTTTTTTTTTTTATAAATTCTAAATATACAATATCAAAAACTCAAAATTACAAATTAAAAAGACTCAAAAAATAATTTAAAAAATTAAATCATAATAAAAAAATTGCCATAGACGTCCAAGAAAAAACAATAACAAAATATTATGCCTTGGATATTATAAATCTTATGTCCTTTTTAAACTTTGCAATTTTGCTTGTACTCGTAATATCTAATTCTTTATGTTTCGATGCTTTGTTATTCTGCCTACAGAGCCTTGACAAAATGGCGAAATGTCCGAGGTTTGTTTTGGATCCCGGCACATAGAAAAAGTTATAGGTACGTTTGCGCGGCAAGCGAGCTGGTGCACTTTAGTTTTTTTTTTTTTTTTTTAAACCAATTTACAAAAATAAATTTGTTTTATCATTTAAGACCTATTTTAGTATGATTTAAAAGAAAAGTATTGCTGCTTTTTATAGAACTAACTAACTTAAATCGTAAAGCAATAGTGCTTTACGAACTAACTTAGTTTAGAAACAAAGTAACATTTATTCAATAAGTAATCAATGCATTTGAAGGTAAACTCTATTCAATCCTATAAGTATTTTACATTTTCACTAATTCAGAAAATAGTAGTAGGTATATTTTTTATGTCACTCATTTCTATCGACACCATAAATAACAATGATGTCCCATCCCTATCGTGTGTACACAGGGGATGCGTCTTCTCGTCGCTCATCGCGTCTAGCGCATCTCGCAATGAATCACATCGTGTGTTCCGATCTTTATTAGCTTTCGTCGCATATAGAGGGTAGATAGAAGTTATGTGTTTTAGTTGTAGAGATAAATGGTAAATATAGATTTAATTATGGTTTTATTTTTAACGTTGAAGTGGTTTTGGTAATTTGTTATGGTCTTATCATGTTTCTGCAGCGGGCGTGGAAGATGCAAAGAGAATCGAAATTCAAATTTCGAAGTGTTCGTGTGAATTAGACTTAATATAGGCCCACCCACTATAAACTACAAAATTGTAATTGATTGAAAGTTTACTTTGATACATACATACATACATAACATCACGCCTGTATTCCCCGAAAGGTTAGGCAGAGGTGTACCTATAGCACACCCACAATTCGCCAGTTATGTTTAAGTCCCATGTAATAGGTTACTTTGATGGGTTTACTTTGATGTTTTTTAAAATTGCTTACAGGATTCGTGGAACGCGTAAGTTTGCGTAAAATTTATGAATAAAAAAGAAAGTCGAGGTACCTAGATATTTTCACAAATCTAGGAAAAATCATATAGAACTGAAATCCCGATTAGTCAAGAGAAATACAAGAGAAGAAGAAGAAGAAGCAGCTATTAATCATTATTTGAAAAACGAATTCCATATTTTTCCCATTTGTCTTACTTCAAGTCTAATCTTAGCTGGACCACCGTTACTTTCAGGTTATTTATACCCAATATATCCTGTAAGGAAGAAATACGATGCACACCAAATTGGGACCATTCAACATCCTCCATCCTTCACCAAAACTCGTTAAACATTATCCTCTACAACACTCTCACTTACAATAAATTGAAACTGAACTTTAGTTCAAGAACCCTAAGATATAATTTTGAATGTCTTAGAGTAGGCAATTTTCAGGATACGACACAACGTAGTTTAAACGTTATTCTGAAGGTTATAAGGTATAATATAGCTTGTACTTTTGTCTCTATTTTCAGATACTGTAAATGTGTTTGATTTTGTAACAAAGCCACATTCCTGTGTTTATTGGCGTTTACGTCCTTTTGTTCCGTGTTTTAAGGAAATGTTGTTCATAGGCTGTTTATAGTGTTTATCTTGACAAACATCCCTTGGCTAATTTGGTATATTTTGTAGCGGCTTTTTTGGTATCAAAATATTTGTTTTAGGTACGTACTTGATTCTTGTTTATATTCATCTGATCCTGACCATTTCTAAGACACCGAGATTATGATAATAAACACCATTCTGGGATAACTACCACGATTATCCTATCAAAATTCATTTGAAAAGATTCCGAGGGTTGAGCCACGAAGTCTAAGACCTTGTTATTGCTTATAATAATTGCTGGGCAAAGGTCACTCTCATACTGAGAAGGCATTTCGAGCATTTATCAGAAATGATTGAGCTTCCTTGCTAATTGATTTCGTTTCTGAATATTCTAAGTTCTTTACTTTTTAATTTTTTTATTCTCTTAAGTTTTGTCTTCAACAGAGTCAGAGAGTACATAAACTCCAGCGTCCTGAACCCGGACGCTGGAGGTTATGCACCTCCTATCCGGAAGGCTCATTTCAACTAGAACTGTCTTGCTAGCGAATTCTACCTTGTCCACAAAGTTTAGTATAGGTAATAGTATAAAATAGTATAGGTAAGTTTAGTATAACTTTAGATAGGTAAGATTAGTGCAATGTTTAGGGTTTATCCTGGGTGAAGCGCTTAATTAAACCCAAATCCAGACGAAATTCTATATCTAATACGCATGGTTCGTGCTTTCCCAATATTTTGGTCGGTACTCTCGGTACCATGTCGCAACGGGCAGGATGCACTGGCACTAAAAGTACCAGACAACGTTATAAAAGAATCACGCTTGCCTCATGTGGTGTGCATTCGGGACGCCTAGCGCCTTAAAAGGCAGATGTCGATCGTAGGGCTGCTCGTGATCCTGATTATAAAGTTTTTCTATGATGAATGAATATTTGACTTAAGTACACAGTTCCACTACTGGGCAATAATAAATAGCCTTTACTTTCCTTAACGTTCATTTATACATAAAAAAAACATGTATACTCGTATGTACTCAGTTTTTATTTAATTAAGGCGCCGTTTGGGTTTAAGGCTCCTACAACTTTTTCTCTCCTTCGCTTTCATTGTCCTTTCTGGCAATTATTTTTATTTCATTTGCCCGCAGCGTTCTCTGGGTCCCGGTCGCCCGGTCGTCCTCCTGGCTCTCTTGTCGCTTGGGTCTGGCCATTGAGTTACCAACTGTGTCCATCTTCCATCTGTCATTCTTGTTACTTGTCTAACTTCCACATCAGGCTAGCTTCATCTTTCTGACTGACCGACTCCTTGACAATTCAAAAATGCCTGTAATTGGTTTATTTGAAACAAAAGCTTTGAGTTTGAGGCGTTGGGCAGTTGTCTTCCGTTTATTCTTCTAATACTAAAATACTTGGTGAATTGTAAAAATGCGACGAGATGGGTGAGCTTTAGAAGATTGGGATGCCAAAAACTAGAGATTTCTCTCTAGTTTTGGTCAGTAAATTCCTCCTTATGTCAAAAATATTCACAACTGCACCTACGGTATTTAGAAAGCGACAAGTCCATGTACGGAAGACGTGATGCTGGTTAAAATTGTATAAGATGAAGAACAATTTAAAATACATATTGCAATGGTCCTCCTTAAGTAAGTACCTAGTTAGAGGATGACTTATATTCCATCAGATTTTAGTCTTGTTCATTTTAGTCTTGTTCATTATAGGCTGTTCATTTTTGAGACAGAATCTATATCTTTAATCAAATAAGAACATATAGGTAAACGTACACTTGTAAGTTTTTCATGGAACCTTTTTAAATTATTGCTATATGTATACATAGATCCTGCTGTGGCAAAACATATGTGCTTACTGATTAAGTAGCTTTGTATAAAAATCTCGCCCTTTATTTACATTCTTAATGTCCCATGTTTAAGAGCCAGCCCTGCTGCAGTATCGTGTTACGCAACATGTTATGGCGTGCAGATGGTGATGTATTTCTGTACACACGTTAGACACACGTCCCCATAGCGAGGGGGGGGGGGAAGGGGGGTCCTTGAGCTTTACTTTACACCCATGTTTGATAGGTTGCAGTGGTTGTAAAGTTAATTTGGTGATGGGTTTTAAAAGAATATCTTTTTCTTGTTTTTGTCAATCGAATGGTTTCATTTTGAGAAGATCTTATTGTAAACTCAAGTCACAGCATTTTTTTCCAATTAAACCAATTACAGGCACTTTTGAATTGTTAAGAGGTCAGTCAGTGTATTGATATTCCTTGAAAATATATTTATATATGGTGGTGGATGGCGTTGTACTATCTCAACACGTTTCTTCTTATTTGAGGGGTCAAAACCATGCATCACTGTACTGTTTGGACCAATTAGTCATATCTGTAAATACTTATTTAGTAGGTAGATCTAAAACTCAGCTTAACTTGACAGATATTTGGTCGGAAAACCTGCAAGATTCAACAATGCTCGATTGTTCTTTGTTGCTCCCGAAAGACTTAAATCACCATTAAAACTCATCTGGCCACGACAGCTTGTTTATGTTTTCACCTCGGCTAACTGTAGTGACGGTGGGAGGAGTAAACATGGAAGGACAATGATAGGGCGGGACATCTGTCTACTCCTAATTTTTGAATTATACCCTTGAACACTTTTAACTTATTTAATGACTATTTGTTGCTACAATTCACTATAAAGTGATTTAGTCTATTTCTCCTACATGAGACTAACGGGGACTAAAAATTCATGTAGCTGAACTACCTTAAAAAGATTAGGTCCGTGAGTTTTCAACCATCAATATCCTAACTTATTAGTTAGGATATTGATGGTTGTACTTTCGCATTTATAATATTTTATAAATGCGAAAGTAAGTTTGTTTGTTTGTTTGTTACCTTTTCACGCCTAAACCACTGAACAGATCATCTTGAAATTTTGCATGTACGTTGTCAGGTGTACAGAAACGGACATAGGGTACCTTTCATCCCGAAAAAAAGTACTGTTCCGGAGGAAAACAACAATAACGCTCTTATGATAATAGATGGCGCCACGTGTCTTTCGAATCATGATTGAGTTATATTATTGTAGTGTGTTAAGAGTTTTTTTATTTTTTATTTATGTACTTAATACATTTTGTGAGTGAAAATGTCGATAAACCGGTTTTTCATCCTCCTAACTATAATTCCCCGAATAACCCGAATTGATTGTCAATTTCTGAATTAACGCGAGCGAAGCCGCGGGTAAAAGCTAGTATTTTATAATATGTAGTGATGAAATAAAATAAAAATAGAAGTAAATATAGGGTCTTGTCCTTTCTGAAATTAAGAGCGAAAGGTAGTCTCTCGGGAAATAAATCTTCAGATTTATAGCGTCTGACATTTTTTTTTTCTGTCTGCAATCTAACTGTTTCTTCAAGACACTGGGAATTCCATAATTCGTCTGGGAGTCTGGACTGACTTTAAATTAAAACTCAAGCTAAGTGCGGAAATATTTACTGCATTAGGTACACTCATGAAGTAGTTTGTGACAAACAGACTGACGTAAAGATAATGAATTTATTCCATTAGTGATCTGCTTTTCTAATTACTTCTATACACACGTTAATATGCCTAACAATAATATCGAATGAATAATTGATTAGATCATGAGGAAAATAAGGAATAGGTTGAGATGATGAGAAGCAGTATTATAAATTACAATCTTTTATTTATTTAACAGCATACTAACTTTATTGTAGCAATATTTTGTATCTCGACTGCCTCCTTGGTCTAGTAGTTGCAAGCGGTACTGCTGAGCATGTGGTCCTGGGTTTGATTCCCAGGTCGAGAAAAGTGTTATCGGGTTTTCCATTCTGAATTTCTCAGTAGCAGCCCGGAGTCTGGGTTTGTTCCCGGTTGATGGCAATAAGTTTGCCCCTGTTACATGCGACTTAAAGATAACCTGGGAAATGTGGGTATACTATAGATGCACCTCTGTTATCCTGATGTTATGTCATTTTGTATATACCCCTGTTAAGTCTAGGCTGAGTTGTGATGTTAAAGTAATAAAGGGAGTAACTAGACCATTTCCACGTGTTAAACTTTTTTTGGGCGTATCAAAGCATTCAGTTATGTCTTCCAGGATAGGTGCATCCAATGTTTGTATTGGCAGAACCCAAAGCTATATTAAGAATGTCTTTGATAACCTTTTTTTTTCAAAACGTTATCCTACACCAGGGCTACCAACGGTAGCAGCATCTCTTCTCTTACTTTTTAAGGGTTTGGACCACGGAGATAGGCAACAAAGAGGCTGTAGATCTCTAAGCTTTTCATGAAACATGTCATAAATACATTTAAATCGATTGCATCACTTGTTTGTCTCAGTATGTAAGACAATGCGATAACATAAGTTCACATTGCGCAAGTTATTTCCATTTTAAATGAGTGTCCAAGTGTTTTTCCATCAGATAGCTATTCCATCAGAAAGTGCATTTTTCCTGGATATCCATTAGTATTCCCTTTGTGTGTCACAGTCATATCGTGTAGTGATCTTTTTGGAAATCATGATTTCGAAGAACTGTTGTTAAGGCGTGTCTATTTTCCTTGATGACTCGTTTCGATTGTGATTCGTGTTAAGTGCAAGTAGCCTGTTCCGTTAGTATTTAGAACTCGTTGGGACACCTCTGTGGAGTGCACCCTAACGTGTTATTTATTGACTATACCTCAAGCGCACTTAAAAAACAATCTGAGCTTTGTTGAGCTCTTTTGAAAACTTATGCTGCTGTAATCCAAGTGACAACTTGTGATCACAGGGCTTGCCATGTCATCACAACTTCACGCCAACTATTAACGGCAAACCTCTCCTCGGTTGTGCTATAGCATTTAACTCAATTTTGCCCACCCAGACACTGCCCTTTTTATTCCGTTTGTACTAAAGATGAATCAAAGTGTCTCTAGCTCTTAAAAAATCCGCCTAGCCCAGATGAGCTGACCGATTTGAAGCCGCAATACGGTTAAAGATCTAAATAAACTCTAGTAATGTATCCATTGCTATTCGTTGTTCAACAAGTATGTGAGATTCGAGGTAATAATAAATAAACATTATTTGTCACTTTGTTTGTTGAGTTCTCCGCACCGCCGCGCCCTATTATAAAGGAATGTTATTGTTCTGTGATTCATGTTAAACGAAAATCTCTGCCATACGTTAGTTCATCATTGTGGAATTATGAGTTCTTAGAATGGAAGGAAAACAGCTGTTGGATAATTAGTTGAGAGACAAAGGAAAAACTGGAAATTATTTTAACATGAAAACTTAACAAATGAAATGTCTAACAGTTTTGCAGGAAAATAATACTAAAGTTTTCAATGTGTGGCTTTCAGAAAAGCACTGCGACAATGGTCACAGGTCCCACAGAAATGATTCAACTGTTTTGGACCTGAAACGAAATGAATCAGAAAATAAATGAATTTCGCAGAAAAGAAATTTGTAATTTCTCAGTAGTAGCTCTGACTCTGGATTTATGCCCGGTCGATGGCAATAGGCTCGCTCCCTATTAAATGGGACTTAAACTGGCGAAATGTGGGTATACAAAAGGATACACCTCTGCCTAATCCTTTGGGGATTACAAGCGGGTGTATATGTTATGATTATAATAAAAGTTCTTATGTCTTCTTCGATAAAAAGGATTTTCATGGTGCTCCAATCTCCTTTTAGTTATTTCATAGCTTAGATTAATATCAAAATTATTCCACCTTGTAACCCGACCTCTCCGCATTATGATGAATGCTCCTGCGTCGGTATAAACTTGTATAATTGTGTCCAGTGGACGGATCGATAGCTTATCAGCGATAGTACTTGTACAACGTTACCTATGCCGCCATGCCGCTGGGGGCCGGTACAGTAGGAGACACAAGTGTTACATGATGTTGGGTAAGGTGAACCCTCGGACTCGTTTTTGATGATAACTTTAATTGGTTTTGGTGCCAATAGAAGATGGTAAGTATGTAAGTAAGTAAGTACCGTCGTCACTATTTGGATGTCCTTTTGGCCACCCATGATATTTTAACATTGTTGCTGCTTTCAACTTTTTATTTTTCTAAGCTTACGTACCTTATCATCACATAAACAGTCATGACAAACTCACGCCGTTTTCCCATGGGGTTAGGCAGAATCTCCATAACGCCACCTGCTACTATACTTACATACCCCTTTTACTAGCATACCTTAAAATGTTTTTTTTTAAATTGTTTTTGACTGAAGTCACACGTTGGCCGATCTCCAATAGAATTCGCCGCATTGCTCCTCCTGTGCTAAGCCTTTTTTGTTTTTTTTTTGTTTGGTAAATCGTCTTATGACTTCTCTCGCTCTGGGCGGAGCAGGAGGGTGTGTCAGACTCTTACTGACTAAAACCCACCCGTGTTACTTCAGTTGCCTGTTCGCCAGGGCCACGTTAACCCTTTCGAACAATCCGCGACCCCGGCAGGCATCGGCCCTATCGGACCTCGTTAATGCTGCTGACATCTCTTTGAGGCGACTTTTGGCTGGAGAATTTTGCCTCCAGATACCATCGCGGCAATCCGGCAAGGAGGGTCGCCGCCTCGCAGGAGACCGTGACGTATCCCCGGACCGGCCGGATGGCCTGTGCTAACCCTAGCTTGGGAAACCGAGCTATTGACTAAAGCCGCTGCCTTTAAAACGTCACAAAGTATTGCCGAGGTTGCATAGTCCAAGCTCGATGCTATGTTGTTTTAGATCCTTCCCGCTCTTGCCATGTCACAGGTCTACCCAAGATCTGCGTTGTATAGCGCTACAAGGTTATGTAAATTGGCGCGTGGCCAAAATCGGAACTAATTCCGCCATCTTTTTGAATACATTTCAAGGGACATTTATTTTAACAAATACAATTTCAAAAATGTTTATTAACAGCGCCCCCCTGTCAGCGTCATTCGACCGCCAAAAGATCCTAGATGTTTTTGAAATTCAATCGCCCATCTCACGATATCATTTGTGCACCAAGCAGTACATTCCTGGCCCAGTCATCAGGCCCCGATAACGCGGTGACTTATGTAAATATAACTAAAATGCCATTCCATGCCTGTGGCGGGCGGTAATGTACCTCGTAATAGACATACAGGTTATCAATTGGTACATACCACCATATCCATATCTGCGAATTGAATATTCTTCTATGATTTTTTCCCTAATTTGTTGGTAAAGCATTAAGTATATAATTTTCCTTATCGGCCTGGATATGAGTTGGAATGGGATAGCATGGAACATCACAATGATCTTTTCACTCCTCTTGCTCAAAAAGTCCGTCATTGTGGCGTACCAGAGCGGGGATAAAATAGCATATTTTCATCTAGGAGAAAATGTATTTTTTTTTGTCTGTTACCAACGAGCCTACAAAAACGAAAAAGGCTTTATTGATAAGTAGAATAATCATGAATAAAGCCTCGACTAATTATTGTTTCATAAAAAAAGAAGCAAATTTTATTTTTGAAAATGGAAGTAAAAGCGGCGATCTCTTCGGTAGAATGCGTGCATTGCGTTGCGGCTACAGAAGAAATATAAAAAAAAACTAAACTATTTAATATTTTATTGGATTATTTTATTTTCTCGCAATCGTAGTGAAAAGTAAAGTGTAACACAAGGCGCTAAAAGCTAGAAAAACAAGGTTTCTATTTACTAACTCGCTAAAGCTCGGGAGTAAAACTACCTCATGTATAATAGGTAATTTTAGCCCCTTGTATGATAATCTACTATTAATGCCGTAGCAATAAGGTTGCTGTTGGGTTGCTGCTGTCCGAGGTAAAATAGATGAATAGACTGTAGACCCCTAGGGAAAGAGTAAGTAGACTGTCTCTTCCACTTTCGCAAATTTTCTATTTTTTTTAACTAAACTGGTAGCAAGTCGACTTGATGTATCTGTTTACACAGTGCGAGTTAGTTGCGAACATCAATTTGTGCAATAAATCTTGTCTGTAGTGGAAATCTTGCAACCGTCTGTGCAGCGAAGGTTTAATTACACTACAATAGATAAAACACATTTTAATCAACGTACATTAAAACTACTCTATAGCAAACCTTTTAATTAATTAATTAACCGATTGAATGATAGATCACGTGCAACCGCGCATGCGCATTTCATATAAATGTTAATTACCAATCAACTGTAATTAACAGACAGATTTATATGAATGCATTCCGATTGGCTGGGTTTGCATTGTAGATGAACTTCATAATTGGATGTTTCTAGAAATTCTGTAAACGCTTGTGACTTCTTAGTATACTTTAAATTATCAAAAAAAAAACTTTTTCCTTTTGCATATAACAATATTTTATATATCAGCTTGTCATTTTAATATTGCAGGCCAAAGGGTTCTTCTCAAACAAGGGGAAAACGAGCATTGATCACCAAATTAATGATTAAGGGGGATCCACTCATGTAGCCCGCGAAATTCAAAAATACTTACGTTTTTTGCAATTTGCAGGTCACTGTCAGGTTGTATGTTGATTAAAATATGATTCGCGGTCGTAAATAATATGGCTTTACAGAATTATAATCATTAGAATCACCAATACAACTCATTAAGTTAGAATTGGCCTCAAATGTCATGATTTGTGTGATTCATTCAAATTACTTTTAGTGTGCTACTCAATACCATGATTCCTTTACCATGTTACCCGTTCAGCTAAGCTTAAAAATAATGATTGGCCAAGAGTAGCTTCACTAACAGCACTGGGTGGGATTTGAACCCAAGACTTGTTTCTCAGTTCACGTCATTAGCTTAAGACCCACAATAAGTACTATTACGCTTATCAAATATCTCTTATTCATCAATAAAAGTCTCATAAACATTCTATTTACTATAAATAAAGAAGCTCTATGCGAAATCAATTAAAAACCACTCAAGATCAAAGTCAAGGAGTACATAAGCACTATCTGTAAAGGGCGCCACACACCCGTACGGTCTGATCTCATCTGTTTACTTAACATATGTCAGATATCTCAATTACCCTTAATTGTATGCAGTTGCAACGAGGATGTATAAACTCGTTGAGTTCTCATGCAAAGTACCTATGGCCGACGACACTAAGTTATTATGTAAAAGAAGTATAGAACTGTTGACTGTCCCTTCTCTTAATGTAGGTCTGAAGGACATGTTAGGATAAGTAGCGCATCTTCTTTTGCTGTATCATTAATCTTATAGTCATGCGGGCGCATTTCTATATTGGTTTTCCTTTCTGGCTATTTTAAAGGTATAACTTGTTTAAATTTTCAGACCATTTAGTTATTGTTAACTGGATTTTAGCGTTCCTTACTCAAAGAGTGATAAAGGATGAAGGGGAAAATTACTAAGCCTACGCCGTCTGTCCGTCTGACAGCGGTAGAGTTGTCAAAATATAAGTATGTATAAATAGTTGGCAAAATATACACTCGTAACTTGAAGACCCCAAAATCTTCCAGGAAAAGAACAGAGTTCAGCAAGAAAAACATGCAGAAATTAAGGAATTTTTCCAACTCTCCATGACCTCATCTGTTTACAGCAGCTGCTCAGATAGCAGTAACTCTTAACTCATACAATTGTGCGACACATCACACCGGTCGTAATGTATGCAGTTGTATGAGGTTTGTATGAGGACGTATGGCCGCAGGCGCCGCGGCGGCGACGTATATTGTAATGAATGGGTCCTGGTACCGTTCTCATGTGTTTTGTATTGTTTCAATTAAAATGTTATTTGTTTTGTTAAACATAATTGTAATGTTGTCTTGATTTCATTATGAATAGCTTTGATGGCTGGTTTGGCCCAGTGATTCTTGCACAGAACTCTATACCTATATAGTATTTGGCTTGGTTTAGAGATTATTGTGCTGTGATGCTCTCTACGTTTTCGAATCATATTCTTTGAGAAGCACTAAAGTTGGACTTTTCTTTTTTCTTCGGACTTTCTGAATTTATTGTAGGTTTATTATTTTATTTGCACCTACTTTCACTGTACGGTTATCGCAAAGACGTGAAATAGTCTTAACTTTTAGTGGTTCTACTCTTAGCGTATCGATGGCAAATAGTTCAAACATGTTTGCCCCAACATTCGCTGCGCGAACGCCGCTCACTGACGCAGTCATAAGATCATCAAGTGCACAGGTGACAGGGCATGGATGAAGTGGCCATTGTCTGTGGATGGTTATGACATCAAATATTTATCCTGCAGTGGGGCAATGACACACTGATATAAATATTGATGTATTTTGCACATAATTATTGTCATCATCACGTCTGTGCCTGGCTGTTTAAGTCTAACTTCTCCTAAATTCGGAACTCGCATTCAATTCTAATGAACCGATTTTACATCGGTATTTGCATTCTCAATTTTCCTTAATCATTTGTCACAGGACAGGTCATAAGGAATAACCTGGGTGCATGTTGATGAAAAAAAGAACGCCTTTGTCAATATTATAAGTAGTCACTTTTTTATTATTATTATTAAGAACTATGCCGAACTTGAATTAAACGTTGTTCAGATTCCTAATTATATTTTCCTTCACCGAAAATTTGTGTTTTCCTAAATTAACTTATCATCTACATTATCAAATTAAAAAAATCACATCGTAATTGACCAGATATCAAACGCGAACAAATACCTATACCTACAGGATGGCAGGGACAGCGACGCGCAACCTGTTACCATGGATTCCGTACATGATTCTGAACCCCAAGCACTGGAATTTTTCATCGGAGTAAAAAAAAATGCTGGGGTCTACAACACTGAATTCATGGTTACAGTGACGTAAAACACTAACAGTAGCAGTGGCTTTCATTTTGACAGTTCAACAACATTCATTACATTATTTACGTTGTTGAGCAGATACAAGTTTTGAACATATGAAGCAATGGATTAGCAATATCCTTTAAAATGATTCAGATTGTGATTGAAAATGTGCTACGCAATTAGGTTGCAGTTGGCACGTCGATACCCCTGCCACCCTGTATATGAAATTAATATAAGACTCGTAAAAAACAGACAAAAAAACATGTTCTAAAAAAAAGAAACATGTCCAACCAAAGAGGAACCACGCAGGTACCTAATTGCGAACAAGTCCATTAGTACATAAATGAGTAGTTGCTAGTTAGACATGCCGCGTGGGTGCGCAGGCGACGCGCAAAAACTTACGAGTGGGAGACGATCCCTTTGTGGAGAGAGGATGGTGGTATGTGACATGTTGCTAGTATTGCTGTCAAAACAAAAGTCTAAACTTAAAAATGGATGCTAGAAGATGCTTGGTGGCTAGAGAGTTGTTGGAGGGTTTGGGGGAGAAAGAAAACTGTCTATTGAACATCTTACGGTTCATAGCTGTTGCCATTGCGATACTCACGGTCACCTAGTTTTAGAACCCTGATAAATCCAGTAAAAATATCAAATTCTATCAACGATAATGTATTGTGGAGTTTGAGTGAGGATTAGTAGTCTAATCCTACTCGTATATTACTTGTATTTATTTTATGTGTTTTTGTTGCAGGTATGTTGCAACCACCGAGCACTACCTACTAGTGAAGAGATTGTTTGACTTCTCCATCAAAGGATTGATGGGCAAGTTGTAATAAGACAGTAAGTACTGTTGTCCCACGTGGTCACCTAACATTATTACCTATTGAATGTGGGAAAAATTGAGAACAAAATGTTTTTTAACCAGTGGCATACTAATTGACCGAGCAAGCGCGAAGCGTCTCCGTTTCAGCTTGGGCAAAAATGCTTTCGTATTGCCGGATATCCAGCTGTACTCCTCTACAGGTCGCATTTCTCAAACGATTCTCGTGAAATTTTGTGAGCAGGTTCGATAATGATACCTATGATTTTTTTTTGTAGATTCTGTTTTTCGAAAATTTTCAAAATGGAGATGTGGGGTTCAAAACGTAAAAAAAAAACATAGTTCGCCATTTCGCACTCTATGCGCGCCCTTTTTGTTTTAAGCGGTGAACATTTATTCAGTTTTAAGCTATGCAAAGACAGACTTTCGACGCCTACGGCTGACAGGGCCACTAGTTAATATTTATGTGTTTATTTTAATGAATGCTTCTATTCTGCATAACACTTATAATTCATATAATTAATGGCGGGGCGCACAGACGCGAAACGGTCCACGCGTCGCGTCTAGTGTAAACACTTCCTTATGCGACACTAACTAATTGTTTATAATGTTTATCGTGCGCACGTGGTTATAAGAGCTTTATTTTAATTATGTTTATGGTATTATAATGAATAGGACGTAGATAATTCAGTTAATTAACGAGCGTGGTCATCTGCGAGCGACTTTATTAAAAACAGATTTAGATATTTTTCTGCTAGGATAACGTCTCTTTACAGTACTTGGACTTAGCTATAGGACGAGACTATGAATAAAGTCGGAATCATACAGTTGCTGATCGTTTTTCAGTACATCATAGACGATGTAGGGTGTCAGAAAGAAAAAGCTGAAATGTGTGTTTATTTGGCACATGTCTCATACTCTCAGCATAACAAACAAAGAAAAAACTTAAAAAATATGCTTTTAAATTAAATTTGCAGAAGCACCACAAAGATTCTGACAGAAGCTTATGTATGATAGTCGTTTACCTACTACTAAATTGCTTACAGCTGACTAAGAACATGTTATCGGGGACCAAAGAAACTCAGAATGCGTTGAAGAAAACTCACACGTAACTATCATTTCACTGCAGACATAGGAATGCCGTCTCATTCACAAGGACTTCAACTATTTCTATCAATTCTAACAACAAGTATTGCAGCACACACAAATAGACAATCTTAACAGAAGCATTACCAAATGCTATGATAATGAAGATGTCCTCCACGCTGCCAGTATCTCGGCTAGATCAAGCGCACAGCCTGTTACCGGACAGCTTGCGAAACCGCAAGAATGCCATCGAGACACCCACGGGGATTTGTCACTTGACAGAGAACATGGAGAAGTATAGCTTAGTGGTATTAGTGAGCTTCAATCAACAATCAATCAACTCAACCTATAGCAATCTACTGCTGGACGTAGGCTTCTCCCAAGTTGTCACAACACCTGGTTCTTCGCCTTCCGCATCCAGTCTGTCACGGTCACCTTTTAAGGTTGTCGTTCTATCTAGCTGGAGGACTTCCCACGTTACGCTAGTAATCTTCATTGTGGCCATAATATACCATAGGAATCAGAGGAGAAAGAAAGAAGAAAGAAAGAAATAATTTATTTGCTGATAATGTAGGTATACATATAAGTTGGAATAATTATTAAGTGTCCCGATACATTTTACCTTACGGCATACAAAATATTAGGATTGAATTTATTTAGTAATATACATAGATAGGTACAACTATCAGATCAGAGTTTTGTTCAGATTCTTTATTCATGTGTGTGATTTTGCTTAGCTAATGGTATTAAACGACACATTAGGGACATATTTCACAAGTTCTAAAGTGAATCTGTCTGTATGTTGAAGTATGTTTAGTAAGAACTAACTGGGAGGAATAGTGGGTAGAAACGCCCTATTTGAACCCAGGGATTCCAGTCCGCCAGTCCTTTCCTTCTTGTCAACAAAAAATGGTTTCTTTCTTTCACTCTCTGTCGATTTATGTATCTTCTGCATATTATCATTCAAACGGCGTTCGTACTTCACCTACTGTGTCTCACCTGACACTGGCATTTCGTTGTGTCCATATCAGTGGTTCCAGTGGGCGCCCTAATATCCTCGGCGCACCCATAATACTCTGTTTACTTGTCCGCACGTGACGATCGGCAAGATACGATGAGCTTTAGTAGGTACGCCATCTTGATAGTAAACATAAGACTAATACACATTAGTTGAATAGGATTAAAGGTCCTTGTGAAAGGCACACAAGTGTCACCGCCATGCCTACTTTTTTGCCGTTAAGCAACATTGTTGTTTTTTCCAGGGTATGGGTGTAGGGTTGCTAACTTTTTTCCAGGGTATGGGTGTAGGGTTGCTAACTTTTTTCCAGGGTATGGGTGTAGGGTTGCTAACTTTTTTGATATCAAATATAGTATTTTCGAAGCCATTGCCTGTAAAAATATACTAGGAAGAAAAAAAAGGAGGTAAGTATGATAAAAAAAAAAACATTTTCTTAAGTATTTTGCTACTTTGAACTTTTAACAACAGGTTTTTTGTTTGTTAATGTCTCATAACTATTAATAAACTCTAAAAAAAATACATTATGGTTAAAAATATCTTTATTTCACCCTTTACGAGATTAATACTGTCCCTATTGCGCTCATCTCGCTATTTTGTATTCAGGGCTGAAAATATTCGCTCAGTAAAACCTGAAGTTGCTGGTATAAAAAGAAGAAATGATAATAATATTTTGAAAATATAAGAAAAGTCAGAATCACTGAGCAACACTTGTTGCCATTTTTCAGCAGTAGATTTAGTAACACATTTTTGTCTAGAAAGAGCAATAGTCAGAATTCTATTAAACTGATTGAATTCTGAATACAAATTTCAAAAACAGATTTCCTACAGCTGCGTTTCGTTTTACACTTATTTTAATAAAATAATTCATGGAAAATATAGTACATGACTACATTTTCTTTTTAGAAATATCGTATTTAGACCTCTAATATAGTAGGGTAGTAGTAGGGTTGGCAAAGCTATATGGGTGTCGGCAAAATGACAGCAAATTATAAAAGAGTAAAAAGACCCGCCAAAGTTCCACAAAAAATTACTTAATAACTAAACGGTTTTATGGATGCATTGCTAAATTAGTAAATGACAATGTCTCTTGTGTATGTAGGGTGGCCGGAACATCGATGACATGATGATCGATTCTGAACACCCCTGCGTTGAAAATTCTCGTCGGTTATTAAAAAAAAAATAGGTTGTCAATCATTTTGACCGCGTAGATATTGCACTTTTGTATGAAAAGGGAGTTTTTTTTTGATAAGCGACGAAGAATGTCTACTCTAGGTGGTCTAGAATCATGTGCTGAAGTTTGCGCGTTGATGATCCTGCCACCCTATTTAAGTACATAATTTATTAAGAAAACGACGATTACTTTTGTCCCGGCTGCACAGTTGGCCTCTAAGGTCTTTTCTCATTACTGGTCAGCCTGTATGATACCACTCCCGGTTAAATCCCTCTCCCCATGACATCCCTATCTCATTATGTACAAAAAACTGGCAAGCAAAACAATTCGGACCACTCCAAGAAAATTTCCATCCGATGGTCACCCCAACGCTACTCAGCGTGTCGTGTGCACAACATACCATTTTAATAGTTTCCAAAAACGTTTTGATTTCCAGCAGCTCTATCGCAATATTCGCAACGTGCGCAATTTGTACAGAAATGTACGCAAATGATGCAAATTGATAATTACGAAGGAAGAGCCAAAAACGTGAAGATCAGTCTTTTTGATGGCTACAGTGTGGAAATAGAGTTCTTTGGGGTTTGTTATATTGTAAACATCGCTATTTATAATGTTATTCGCCAGATAAAGCGTTATTTTATAAAAAATAAATGTGTTATAAATAGATGAATCTAACATGGGCTTCTTAATAATGACTAAGTATCTACTTCAAAGGGAAACTGCCATAATCAAAGTTCTTGGAAGAAAAATTGTTACTCGTAGTTGTGTGCAGGTCAGTTAGGACAACGCTACTGCCTATCATCATCATCATCATCATCAGCCTATATTCGTCCACTGCTGCTCTCCTCTTCCGACCTGTGCCAGTCGCCTTTCGCAAGTCGTCACTCCACCTAGCCGGCGGGCTTCCCACACTACGTTTGTCTAAACGCGGTCTCCACTCTAGAACTCGTTTACCCCAAATATTGTCGGTTTTGCGAGAGATGTGACCAGCCTATTGCCACTTCAGCTTGCTTAGTCTTTGGGCTATGTCAGTTACCTTGGGTCTCCGGCGGATCACCTTGTTTCGGATTTTATCCTTCAGAGAGACTCCAAGCATAGCTCTCTCCATAGCTCGCTAAGCGAATGCCTATAGTTTTGACGGAATCCCCAGTCCTCTTTGAAAGTAATCCGAGAAGTTCCCTAACGTGAATATTTAGATAACATTAGGCGAACCATATTTGGAATGACTGACCGAAAACATTTTATAAAAGTGAAGAAGAATATTGTTTTAACCATTTTGAATCTGTCCCCTATTGTTTACTGTTAATCCAAAAGATTTCTTCAAACTGAACAACGTAACATACTTTCAAAGAACTGTCTGTCTGTTCTATCCATCAAGTTTATGTCTTCAGTCTTACCTTAAAAAGTAAACAATCGTACCAAGTCATAAGTTCCAAGGAATGTGACCCATAGAGCATCGTATTCTTGTAATGACTGCGACACTTCATACGATCGAACTGATGAATCACGTGCATACTGATGCCCAAACATAGATGGTTTGAAACTGGCGCGTCGTGCTGCCAAGGATAGGCAGAGATCGATCTTTGCAGTTCATACTTCCATAATTTAATCAAGTCTATAAGTTTTTTGAGATTAGAAAATCTGTTTCACTTTTTACTTTACCTCTCGGTTAAGGCTGAAACTGGGTTTAATGCGAATCGCCACTAGCCTATATTTAGTGCTTGTATTCTATGTAATGAAGTTGAAGTTTGATTCCTGGTTAGTGTAGCTGATTGATCTTTGGTGTTGAACTAATATGTTCCAAGCAGTGTTTCCAAAGACGAGGCCAATAGGGTCTTACACTCAAAATAATTCGACCTAGTACAGACCATTACTCGGTAATGAATACGACAGTTTATGAAGTGAATCACGCGCATACTGATGCCCAAATATGGTCATATCGTGAAGAACTAATAAACAGCTGTGTTTAAGGCCCTTCCGCAAATATTTGTGAACCTGGCCTTATTCAAGTGATCGCTTATGATAACTTGTGACCTCCAATCATAATACTACGTTTATGTAGGTACCTTGAGTCTTGGCGCCGTGCGCCCGCGTCGGGGATGTGATAAACATGCTACGTTTTGACGTTCATTATACTTGGGAACGGATCAATGATCGGTGCATTATTACAACTGCTGTAACAGGAAGTTTCTCTATCGATTACATAGTCATAACATAACATCACGCTTGTTTTTCCCGAAGGGTTGGGCAGAGGTGTACCTATAGTACACCCACATTTCGCCAGTTATGTTTAAGTCTTATGTAATACGGGGCTAGCCTATTGCCATCAACTGGGCATAATTCCAGTCTCCGGGCTGCTACTGAGAAATTCCAGATGGAAACACTCAATAACAGTTTGCCCGACTCGGGAATCGAATCCAGGACCTCATGCTCAACGCTAGCGACCACTAAAGCAACGAGGCAGTCAAAAGTACATGTACAATCAAATCAAAACCGCGTATCATAATGTAAATATGCAACCCTAGAAGGAAGTTTAACACTAGGAAGTTTAATAAACCCTCAAAAGTTTTCCTAACCACCAAAAAGGCTCGTTACTCGTAAAACATGCCCAGAACTCCTTCTCTAAAGTTTTCCTCGCCAAGTATCGCCCACTCTGAGTCACACAGCACTTGATGCCCAAACATAGTCGTCCCGTGAACAGCTAAGGGCCGTGACCACTCGGCATCGCTCGGCAAAGCTCGGCCACTTCCGTGCTATTCGGCCAGAACCATTGATTGTAGGCATTGAACTTCTGTGAAGGTTCCTGTTTGATCCGTCGTGAACCATTTTTGGATTGTTCTTTTTTTCTAAGAAGATCCGCTTCCTTAAAGCATCATATTCTCAGTATGATAGAATATTTGCCTGAATAAGATCTACGTAAAGTCAGCGATATTAGTTGTTAAGAAAGTTGACTACCAACTTAAATTGCCCGTATATTCAAATCACAACTGTCATTCTTTGACAGTTGTATGAAATGGCTATAACATGGCAAATTGACGTAGGTATACCGAATAATTATAACATACATTGACCAATCGGCCTCTAACATTTTCACTGCTGGAATTCAGGACTCTCTTCACTGAATGGGTCACCAAGTAGGCCTATTGTGGGTTAGTGGATGTAACATGTCTTCGAATTTTCAATTCTAGGCCAGGTTTTCTCTCAACGTTTTAATAACTGTGGTGAAGAAACAAATTCCACTAAGCATTATGCAAGCTGGGCCCAAACCCACGACCCAGCGATCCGTAACCACACAAATAACAAAAAAACTTCAACAAAATGAAATGAAATACATATATAATCTTTATTACATTCTGGCGCCAAAAGGAGAGCGTCAAGTGTGACAACTAAATATTACTCGTTTACGAGCGGCGCGTGCGCATATTATGGCCAGTGACAGCGACGCGCCGACAACACGGCGCGGGCGTTAGTAAGGTGCGTTACTTTAAAAACCGTTTGTCGTAAAGTTGTAGGACAAATTATATCCTTTTATATAGGAGATAAGTTCTGATACAACAGCGGAAATAGAATGAATGGAGTCTTCACTGTTGGTGGAGCCGCAAAATACATTTTTGTGCACATTTTTAAATATCTTACTTCAAAATGTTATTTTTCTTGTCCCCAAAAATTAGTATTATACTATAACATGCCAGTATTACGCAGGGATACCTACATACCGGTCTGTCATGTAAATAAACCGTTGTTTCGCAGAACTGCCGAATCTTATCAAATCTAACGAGCGTTGACCGCGGCCAATTACCTCTCGCAAGCTCAGCGGCTAAATTGAAACAGTTGAAGCTCTGACTTAGTTTTGGGCAGAAATTCATAAAGAAATAACTTTCCTATAGAGGAAGTACAGGCATGAAACCACGAATGTCTTGAGAAGTCATTTTAGTAAGGGAAGTATGAATATTCATGTTATATTAGAATTGCTCATCAATTGAATATAACTACCAAACTGGTGTTATAGAAACTGATGTACCTAAGTCCTTGCAGTTGCTGCAGCAAGGTGGCAGTTGCTGGAGCAAGGTGGTTTTTTTGTTACCACTGTGGGCTTATGCAATAGTCATATAACTTTTATACAGAAAGAAACTACAGAACGCCACCTGCTACGATCCATACATACTAATTCTGGTCATACACGCACGCCGGTTGCGAGTACTACGTACCTGTACTTTCTGAAGAACATCACCAATAAGGTCACTATACATCCTCCTAGGGCGTCCCTCCCGGCGTTTCCACTCACATCTACCTCGTACATACCTTTTGTTAGTAGCCTTTCATTCATCCACACAACATTAACAAACCAGCTAAGCATACCTTTTATCTAAGGTCGGTAAATAAATATTGCTTTTTGACAGTTTTTATATGGTTAATGTGCCAAAAAGTAATATTTATTATTCAGAAGATAAAAGTTATGTGACTATTGAAAAATCAGCCCTAAATAAGCTATTATTAAGTTCGTGCCGATACGCCAGAAGAAAGTTTTATTGATTGAAACCTGTAAAACAATACAGCTTTCCTTACACCAATACTGCTAATTCCGTTGACCTACATTTCCTTGCGAAATGCCACCCTAAATTGAATAAAGTTTCCAAATTTACTTGCGGCACGCATTCAGCCGAAATGGTGTACAATCAACCGCACTTCAATAGTTACACTTAGACTATGAAAACCGCCCTTAATGCGAGGACATGAAGGCGCTGTCAGTGTCAGATTGGATGTACGGTTGAGGTTGATCGTACGTTGTCTGTCTAAATGAAGTACATTGAAGTATGTTATCAGTGCGTCGTATCTGATACTCCCACGCCGCGTCAATCTGAGTCGCCGCGTTTGGTGGCAGCCGTAAAGTGTAGGGGAGCATGGGAAATGCGGATCAGCACGATTGGTTGTTTTCATTGCACTAAGAAGTTTTCCAGTTTTCGTTATTCTCAATCAGTTTGTAGCTTGACATTAAGGCCTACATTTCTCCTGCGCTGATGTCGGTCGCGTACGCCGGTCGCGCGTACGAATATAATATTGTTTTCGATATAGCACTACACTGCGACGCTGACGTCAGCGGCGCGTACGTTGCTACGACTGTACGCGACCGACATCAGCGTAGGAGGAATTAAGGCCTAAATATCATATCTATATTCATCACAGGTAATGCTAATCAAAATCAAATCTAATCAAAATATTTTATTTCACATAAACCTACATGGGCATTTGTGAAACGTCAGAAGCTCGGTGCACGGTTCCAATTGTTTTTTTCCTATGGAGAAGACCCAACAAAAAACACCACGGTTACACTTTTTAAAAATAAGGGGCTTTTACAATGTTTCAAATTAGAGTGTTGATAGATATGGGAGGACAGTGTAGGCCTGTTAACATGTAACAGGTACTCAACAATATATAAAAAGGTCTACAAATCTACAGTCTACAAGTTAGGCCTACAATGTTCTCACATTCACAAAATATAAAAGAATCTATATAAAAATAAAAGCCTATTTAAACCAAATGACATGATTGCCACTACAACTGTAACAAATCTGAATTAAAATCCTGTCTACAAAAGCCATAAGTAAAGAGTTGTAGTTGTTAGTTGTTGTAGTGTAGTAATATACAATAGTAAATTATTATACAACTAACTTTAAACACTAGGTACTAAATTACATAACTAACTAGATATATTTACAAAATCAAAAGTGCGCTTGTAGCACGAAGTAAATAGGTTTGTAATGTTTTTTTTTTGCGATTATGCTTTGACACCTATCCAATCCAAGACGTTTCGCTTGGTTTTAGTTGAATGTTTTGAAGTTCATACTTAGATCACTATCATCATCAGCTATTTCTGAAACACAGATGCAGTAGTGGTTTCCTTTTTTCTTTTCTTTCTTTCCTTCTGGTTATTATTTTGATCATCAGAAAGTTTCGTTTGCAAAATGTACTCTTACTAGACCTACATAGTTATATATCGTATCACACACATTATTAAGTATTGTTACACATTAATAAGTTTTGTTTTCGTCAGCAAATTCCTAATTAAATATTCGGTTTTTCCTAGTTTTCATATAATTCCGGGTTTCACAAAACACTTCCATTTTTCAAAATCACATTTCCCTCTCTCCTTTGACACAGCACTTGTCCGTTACGCCCGAACCCACTCTAATTACATAAAACAGACGGCACGTCGTGACTCATTGTGGACAGTAGGTACCTACTGAAGGTACTTACAATACAGTTAGACTTAATCAATTGGATTACTGTAAACAATTGACTAATCTAGGTCGCGGGGGCAGAAGGTGGGAGGAGGGGGGTCAGAGAGAAACGTAGTATTAAATTGTTATGGTAGTGATTTAATTACGGTGGCTTCAGTTTTTGGTGAGGTTGGTGAAATTGATAGTTAATTAAAATAAAATAAAATGTATTTACGGTAGGCTGCACGTCAGGTAACAAAAACAGTACCGTCAAACGGGGTGATTATACCTTTATGCAGGGGTGAATCGGGACGAAACTTTAAAAGGGATTTTTAACATTGAAATAAATAGT
This sequence comes from Griposia aprilina, assembly GCA_916610205.1. Taxonomy (NCBI): domain Eukaryota; kingdom Metazoa; phylum Arthropoda; class Insecta; order Lepidoptera; family Noctuidae; genus Griposia; species Griposia aprilina. The sequence continues at coordinate 1,682,150 of OU744300.1, read as the reverse complement.
TTGTTGCCAACAAGGGCACTTAATCTTTAATTATAATACAGTAAACACATTTATAGTCCTTTTTGGTAACAAATTATATCGCTCATTTGGAGAAACAACGACGTAACTGCTGTTTTTCAAATATTATACAACAGGAGAGTGATTTAAATTGTTTTTTTTTTGTGATGGGGTTCAACATTTCAGAACGAGACGGTAAAAGTCTAGTTCTGAAATGTTGATAAATCCCAATAAATATTAAATATTTCACTCGTCTGCTCCTCTAAAAATTTGTTGGAGCACAAATATCAACAACTCATTTTTGGGAAAAATTACATTTACGTCGATGTTTCTCCAAATGAGCGATATTATTTCAATGTTAAAATCCCTTTTAAAGTTTCGTTTCGATTCACCCCTGCATCCTTAAGGCTCGTGCACACTGGCGCGACGCGACAGCCCGACACAAAGGCGCCGCCCGTCGCGCTGCACGCGTTGCCTTTGTGTACGCTGTCGCGTCGCGCCAGTGTGCACGAGCCTTTATTCACCCCCTTTGACGGTATAAGCTGGCCTCACATTCTATTGATAGTCCGTACTACGCTCGGCCAGCATATAGTGTTACCTGTGACGTGCGGCTTACTGTACCAAGGTACCTAGTAAAATAAACGATCCCGGAAAAATACTTATATTTTTATGTTAGCGTAAGATTCAAGTACAAGCAGGATTGCTGTTTATTCTTACAGATCTTCATCTGCCTGCCTTTTCCGGATGTAGCTGAATATCTACCAGTATTTTACATGGAGCGACTGCCTATCTGACCTCCACAACCCAATTAGGGGGTAATACGATACCCCTTGGTAAGACTGGTTGGCGGACTTTTTATTCTCACAGATGAAATAATGAAACAGTTTAGAGTTAGTTATTTCCGTACGATAATTTTTTTTTTTATGGAGATTTGAATTTTGAGTGAGATTATCCAGCTCGAAGAACCATGTAGAATTTATTGCTTGGTCGTGCTACGGCACTAACTTTTGGTTTTGTTGATAACCATAACCATCTAGCACCCTAATTGCGCCACACACTGGTGCCGATTCTCTTGTCACAAAATTCTCTAAACTAGTCTAAAAATCACTAAAATTTTGTTTAGTCCTGTCAAAAGACGATTTCTCATTCTGAAATAGACTAAAGTGACACAACTTAACTATATTTTAGTTTGACAGCACTAAGATGGTACTGATTAATTAGTTTAGTGAAAATGGCAATTTTGCTATTCTGAATTTGACGTTTTTAACCTAAAATTTTGGTTGTCTTAACTAAATCTGGCTATTTTTAATCGCGATTAAAACGGTGTGGAATAAAATTAGTTGTCATGAACTAAGATTCGCCACAACACCTCGACTTCAGGGGCAAAAACAGTACCGTATTTTTTATTTTATTTTGCTTATATCTCGAAAACGGTGTGTCCTATCGCAAAAATAATGAAAATTTCGACCCCCTTTATGAAACCCTTAAACCCATATAACTCTACATGTAGGTATTTTTTTTAAATATTTTCCGTACAAAAAGTGAAAAATTCCATATAAAACACGCCGAGGCTGCCACCAATGCGCGCCTCCGGCTCTAAAAAAAAATCACGTGGTAGGGCAAACAAGTAGGTACCATGTGGAGTCGCGATTAGTAAATTAAATTTTAGTTGCGTCAAAATGATTTTTAAATTTAGAGATATTTTATTGCAGAATAGCTCTGAGATTCTCATACCCAAAAGTAAGGAATTTTAGTGATAGTTTAGTTAGTTTAGTTCGGTGTACAAGAGAATCGGCACCAATATCTATCACAATCTGAAGTTAGTATGTTACGCAATTGCCCCGCTGATCAATAGTTGGTTTACGATCACTGATTATATCATTCGAAATAATATGATTTAAAAAGTAATATTGAATAGTAGAATAAACAGAAATTTAACAGAAAAATTAGCGTGAAATAAATGGTTGTCTGTAAAGTCGGTTTACGGATGATAATTTTACTTGTTAACGTCCTAAGGAGTGGAAGAGAGATAGATGCGTCACAAGCTGAACGCTTAGGCCGATCGTGCCTCTCTATCGCTTGCTCCGCGCTCTCGCTTGCACGCTCGGCTTAGGCGGAACGTGACAATGAGTCATGCTTATTCGTGCGTGCAGCCGGCGTTCATCGATTTATAAGACGTTATCTCGTCAAAAACAGATGGGTAGAATTACGCTCAACGTCACAATACCTATAATTTTGCAATGACACATACCATTAAAATTATTTATGGCCGAACGAACCTAAAAGAGTTACAGGTACTTTTCCATTTTTCTTAGTCATGTGATTATCCAGTAAAATTTCCATACGAAAAAAGGTGTTCCTTTGTTGACCTACAGAAAAGTACCGACGTTGATGTAATCAACTGACATTGAAAGTGACGGTATTCGATTCATTAACATAGTATTGATTCACGTTAGGCTTTTTGAATGTAGCTACGTAACAATTCTGTTAATTAGAACAATTTTTATGTAGTCATACTTTTTGAGAATTCGTTGATGTATTGTATTGTTTTAGAATCCATGGAATTCCTATTGTTGAGAATTTTAACGCAAGGCCATTTTATTTAGTAACAGTTAGCTTCTGCCCGCGACTTCGTCTGCGTTGACTTAAAAACTATTTGTGTTAATCCAGGTTATAAACTACCTGTGTGCCAAATTTCATCCAAACCCGTTCAGCCTTTTTTGCGTGATTGAGGAACAAAAATACAAAAATACAAACTTTCACATTACATAATTATTATAATGTAGTTATCGCTATGGATCCGCAAAAAGTATCGATACATGAGTAGTATCGATACTTTCTCTTCGATACCTAGTATTTTTGTACTCGATACTTTAGATCCGATACTTTACTAGGTATAGATACTTTTTCACATACTCGATACTTTTGCTACTCTAATTAAACATTGGGTGGAGATGAAAACCGTTTTTCCAAAATTAGCAGTTATTCCAATATTGTTTGACAACTAGGTATTTAATGATACCGGGCACTTCAGTCCCATTTGAAAGGTTTTTTTCGAAAGGTGGGGCGACGGTGACAGCGGCGCGGAACCGGCTCACTGGGTCACGTATAGACAAATTACTTTTTATGTCTGACTGCATCGAAGAAGATTGGGGTTTAAAAAAATGACTGAATTTTAATACTTTAATTTTAATTTTACAAGTACCTACCGATATTTTTCTCTGCAGTGCTGCAGTCCGACAGAAAGAGTAATTTCATTGAACTTAATATAAAAATAATTTTGTATTTTTTAAAATAAATAAATAATTACTTAAGTATGTACTTGTTTATTACTGTTTTTTTGCGATAATATACAATTTCTAAGGTGATCAAAAAAGTACTCGATACTGAGTAGTATCGATACTTTTGGTTCGATACTTTTATCGGTATCGATACTTTCTTCTGCGATACCGGTATCGAGTAGGTATCGATACTTTTGATTTTTTGCGGATCCCTAGTTATCGCATAAATATTAATCTACGGGTGTATGGCAGAACGTTGAACATACGAAAATGGTGGATAGGTGGGGTCATCTGCTACTTACTCAGCCCTAATTTATTTGGCCCTGGCCCCCTGGATATTTTTTAAATTTAAGTTTTTGCTTTCTTCTAGTTTCACCACTTTCTAAACTTTAAATTGTAATTTTTATTAAAAACAAGCTGACCCGACAGACGTGGTCCTGTCTTAACTATGAATGTCATATGTCGTTTAGTTTTAGTTTTGACTATTGACTAAAACTAAAATTATCGACTCATTTATCAACCGATCCATCTGTGTTCAACGATATATGCAGCGCGCATTCTGTCAATCGCTGACAGTTATTTCAACTAACTGACAGTCATGTAAAATTAATATTGGCGTTAAGTTTTCTTAAATTTTGTAACGTTCCGATCAACTTCCTTAATTTTTTATGTCATAAGATCCTTCTCCTGGCAATAACGAACACAACAATTTTTTTTTATTGAAATCGTTCCGGCCGTTCACGCGTGATGGCGTGACCAAGGGAAATAGGGATTCATTTTTATATATCGGTATATAGATAGGTAAAACAGGAAAAAGTTTTTTTTTCAATCTTTAATATTGGCAGATTCTTATAAAATTATTGCTTTATTCAGATGTTAGCTAGAAAAAAAAGTTATGAGTCCTAAACCTTACAGAAAGATAAAGAATAATAATAATAAAAAAATATTGCCTGTTTTACCCATTTTCCTATCCACCATTTTCGTATGTTCAACGTTCTGCCAAACACCCTGTATAACTACAGTACTGTCAAATTATTGATTAATTAACTAATGAAACAGGCTTATTTATCCATAGCGATTTTTTGCAATCGACGTCTTTTCAGTCCGTCAGTCGCAACCACATCGGTCTTGTCTAGATAGGGCTGCTCCATCGTCGAAGCTGAATAACTTGGATTTTGGTTTACAATGCCTTGTGCCGCGAATGCAAATGCTAGTGGCACGGATTGTTGAGATGATGATTCTCGATCTTAGTCACCCCATCACTACGCTAAAGGACCTATTCCAGCGGTCAGCGATTGCACCTTCAAGATGTTTTACGAAGGTAGACATTTGTGGAGCGAATGTTTTACAATGACGTGTTTTCACATTTATAATTTTAGTAGGATTACAGCCTGTAAGTTGTCATTAAGTTATGCAGAATCCTCTTCTCTTCTACAGAAGAACCATCAACACTCATTATCAGGGTGCTGTTATTTTCCTGCATCGATCGGTCAGTGTCATCCATAATATTATAATAAAAAAAAGGGAAAAATTTAACTGATCCTCTAAAACTCATTGACCTTCTAAAGTTATACGCTTTTTTAAATTAATGAACCTCTAAAAATTTTTGGGCTTCGTACATGCACGGTTTAAAATAAATGAGCCTCTTTTTAAACTTTCTGGCCTTTTCTCACTGCTGGTCGCAGTAACTAAGCTAGTCCCCGACCGAATGGGTTAGGTTAGGTTATAATTGTGACATCCTATTCTTCAACAGATTAATCAAAATATCTAAGTACTTACCTTGTATGTGCTTTACAATTCGTGTCAAATTGTAGTTTAAATTTCTAAGTTTTTTTTTCTTTTTTTGGGTTTGGCTTCTCGCAGATCAATCTAAGAGGTTGTCGGCTGCTTAACCGGACATGCCTGTGGTTGCCCTAATAAATGAAGGCCTTTAACTCACAAACTAGGCGACAACACGCTAAGGGCACCCCCTGCGGGGTACGAGCCTCGGCTTAGGGCGTCGCTAGGAGAGGGCAGCAAGAGACAGGCTGGATCGGAATAATTAAATTTCGCAGAGTTCAAGCCCCTTTATTTATAAACGTTGCATAAAGTTAAGAGACGTTGAAACTTCAAAAATGTATGGTTAAACAGTCGCTAATCATTACTTAACTTTAAGCAACGTTTATGAATAAACCGTGCACAACCGTGTGCACATAAATAAATAACCTAATGTTTTAAAGCAAGACCCACCAGCCATACTTTTTAAAATAACCCCAGTAACCGCTAGTATTGTCGGCCGGTCGTTAGATAGCAGTAGTGACACACGGAAGGTCAGTGCGGCACCTTGACCCAGCGCGGGCGCAGGCCATCCTACCCGCCCGTGAGTCACTCGCACGCATTCTCTTGCGCATAGTGTGTGGCGGATTAATGAACGCGCTTGACACTTTCAATGTCTGAAGTGTTCATGAAAATGGCTTCGAAATGAGACCGGAAAGTTAGACTTACCACAGTGATACTAAATATAAAAGGTAAATCACCCTGCCTAGCATTTTTCTAAGATATGGGGACAGCTTTTGTTTTTAAATTATTTCTTTAATTTTTAGGAGTGGGAAATCCTCATGGACGCCCAGTCTGTCTCATTTATGAGCCAGTCTGGGCAGTGCCGGACTCTTGCCGGCTAAAAGCCACTCCTCGCTTGCCAGTTACCTCTGACATGATCAGAGTCTTTCGTATTGCATTTTTTGTGATTGTGCTCTTTTTTTTGTTATTTCGACTAGTTTTTGGGAAAATGGAGAGTTTCGAAGCTGTCGATTATTTTCCTGGTCTTCAAATATTGGCTAACTTTACTAACTCATAATATGTTTTAAAAACCGCTTACATGACTTATAGGTTACAATTCTAAAACGCTCTTATTTTTAATTATTATTATTTATTTTTTATTTAGTATTATTTATTTAGTTTTTATTTGTAGTTTCCATTTTGTTTAGTCCACGTAGTTGTATCTATACTATTCTTATCTATAACTTTGGGGTCAGCTTCCAGTCCAGTATTTTACATGGAGCGACTGCCTATCTGACCTCCACAACCCAGTTACTGGGTAACAAAATACCCCTTGGTAAGACGGGTTGTCAGACTTTTGGGCTTCTGAATGACTACCCGTAACGACTGTCAAAGATCTACGAATTACAGCTCGGACCGACGGCAACGGCTTAATGTGGTTTTTGAGGCCCTCGCTATGTAATGAATGGTCACCCATCCAGGAACAGACCGCGGCAAGATTATCTTAACCCTTGGATCGCCCCGTGCGGCTGCTATCATTTAGCCACGAGCCCCTCTATATAATTATGATTACTAGTTATTTAGGAAAATGGCAGACTGTCCCTATGACCGGTTTTCTTTGAAAATCCATCGATACCTATATATATTTTTTTAACCCCCGACGCAAAAAGAGGGGTATTATAAGTTTGCCCGCTATGTGTGTGTCTGTCTGTGGCACCGTAGCTTTTAAACGGCTGAACAGATTTGGATGTGGTTTTTTTATTTGAAAGCAGGTTTTCTAGCGGTGGTTCTTAAACATTTTTTATCAAAATCGGTTCAGCTGTTTCAAGGTCATCAGCTCTTTTTTGTGTTGGTTTTTTTTAAAATTTTAGTTATTATTTCAAAAGATTATCCCGAACAAGAAAAAAAACCTTATAGGGTACACACCCCGTTCTTTTACACTTTAATAAAACAATAGTTTCAAAGACTTACAATACCAAGGCCTATAATCGTTTTGCCCCCAAGATCAATTATAAATAACGTCACACAAATACCTCCAACTACAACATTATCTTGTGTTTATTCCAGTCCGTCGATAAACGAATCAATACATTCTATATGTACAGGAATGTAATTAGCGCACAGTTTTAGCCTGTCTCGCTTGAGATCAGTCATATATCCGCTGAATAAGGTAAGTTATAAATAGTCGAGGAGTCTTTATATGGATGGCGATGTCAACTTGTGGGTCACAGCGGATGTTAAGGTACAGGGGACATGTAGAAGTATTACTTAGTTAACCTGATGTCTGAAACTACAAGAACCTGAAAGTTCAGGTTCTTGTAGTTTCAATATTAACAAAACATTAAATCACTCCTGTAGTTCCCGCAGAATTGGGCAGAGGTATACCCAGGATAATCATCGTCTTTGTAGCTAAAACATAAAAACTACAGCCACAATTTGGATTGTTGTTTCTCCTGGCTGGTCGTGGTAGGTTTTCAATGTCACTCGAGATTAAAATGAGCATTTAACTGAAACGTACACCTCTTAGATCATTATTGTGGAAGATCATACGTTACATGGCTCGTCACACGTTACATGGCTCGTCACACGTTACATGGCTCGTCACACGTTACATGGCTCGTCACATGTTACATGGCTCGTCACACGTTACATGGCGAGTCACACGTTACATGGCGAGTCACGCGTTACATAGAGAGTCACAGGTTACATGGCAAGTCACACGTTACATGGCAAGTCACACGTTACATGGCAAGTCATACCTTCTGGCTTCAACTTGCAACCATTAATTAACTTCAGAGGTAGGTGCACATGTCGCGGATTGTTTGAAAGAGTTAACGTGGCCCTGGCGCACAGACAACTGAAGGAACACGGGTGGGTTTTAGTCAGTATGAGTCTGACACGCCCTTGCGCTCCGCCCAGAGCGGGAGAGGTCATTTGATGATAACCAACCCATAAAAAAAGGGGTAGGCACACATAAGAAACCGGTGCTTTCTGAAACACGAAGCTTGTAAAATTAGTCACCTGTCTTCTGGATGAAGATTGATCCTCAGACCACTGTCCACCCCTGTCTGTAATTCATCTTCAATACTAACACCTACCCTTCTGCCGATCCCCTGTCAGTTGCCTGTCGCCGCCGGCGCGAGTCAGCGGGTCAAATATGCGCACTGACCACATACCAATGCCTTGCCTATATGATCATTATCTGATCGACTTCCTTTGTTGTGATCACTTCGATCAGCTTGAAATCGATCGCCGAATGTTTTGAACGTGAATCATTGGTTTTGTTGCCAAGGGTGGTGATTATAACCATCCTAAGGGCGTTAACTGTAATAGATGGCTTCTTTTTTATTGTAGTATATTTTTACCCTTATTGATATAACAAGTAAGGGTTGGTAGAGTTGTACGAGTATGTATATGTTACGGTCCAAGTGATAATAAGGGCATTATTCATATTGCCCGGGCAGCATATAAGCAGAGTCCACCAACTGAGTATTGAATGTGGCTTCTTTGTCTACAAAATCCACCAATTGAATTTACTACTAGGCGAGGCCTCCTATTTCTGAATGGCAATAATAATTAGGCGTAGCCGATGGAGACCCGCTTTGTGGGTCTCATACTTCTGGGTGGTTTAGAAAAAATAACCACGTACCTAACATGTCCGATTCGGGGTGCCCCAAGTGACGAGCTAGCTTCGCTCGCTCTTGCATCCTAAATTCTCCTAGTAGGACAGTAAGTAATATACTCGTAATAGACATAAGTTGGTGGACTCTGCTTATATGCTGCCCGGGCAGTATGTATAATGGCCCTTATTATCACTTGGACCATAATATATACATACAATATGGAGTTAACCAGTAGAGTGGGTCTGGGTCTGGCCCTAGTGACATGACGCTGAAGAGATTTTTTGGGTCAACTCATAAGTTTCTTAACATAACACACACATAACATAACATCACGCCTGTATTCCCCGAAGGGTTAGGCAGAGGTGTACCTCCTCATAAGTTCCTTATAAATTAGATGCTTCTAGAGATGGGCAATGTGTTTCTGCCCGGCAGGAAAATTTGGAAAAAACCCGGAATTTTAGGCATAAATTTATAACTGCCAAATAAATGCCCAATCGCAGGGCATAAAAATATGGGGTCGTTAAACGTGATTTAATATATTTCTTCATGTAAAATAGTAGTTATTAAAGAAATAAAAGAAGAAATGTAATTGATAATTTAATTTGTAACATTTATACCATTAATATGGTTCTATAAGACATATTTAAAATAAAATTTAATTTAATTCATAAAATCATAAATGACCTACTTAAAACAACTAACCATTACAGTGCACGCATCCCTTGCCCTTCTCACGATGCAAGTATTTTTACGCTGCCGCCGGGTAATTAGTAACATTTATGTTCGTAAACCTAGTTTTGTGTAACATAAATTTAAATAGAATGGGCAAATTCATAAAAAATACAGCTTTAAAGAATTAACCATAACTAAGCTCAACAAATTAAGCCAGCTTTCAAAGATAATATCAATTTCGTAAATTAATTTTGAAACAAATTTATATCCCCAGATAAATGCCCAAGGACAGAAATTTATGGGCACTTATTAGGAATTTTCCCAATATGCCAAAAATGCCCGGGCATTTGCCCATCTCTAGATGCTTCTGATTGTTTCGATGCTGCAGGACGTGCTGTTTTCTGAATTCAGAAAGTTCTTATTGATTAAAACTGCCATGTTCCAAATAAATAGGTAGTTTGTTGATTTTTGCAGTGTATTATTAAAATCCTACTTCTCTTTGATCTTATATCTAGCCGCTTGGCACCATAGCAAATTGGTGATTGATTTAATGCCGTTAAGAGTAGGTACTTCTGCAGTCAAACTGAAATTACAAGTCCACCTGTCTAGTTTTAATTGCAGTAATTTAAAATAGGTAAGGACTACCTATATGGACTGGGTTTTGTCTGTATTGCTGGGTTATCTTGTTTATTTAATGCTTTGAAACAGCCAGAGTTTAGAGACAGTAAAGTTTCAAGAACAAACTAATAAGTAAAGATAGAAGCTGTACTTAGAAGCCATTCATAAAAACACTGTTCATAAACATCACCATACCGCCTTCTTCCTTCGTATCCCAATAATTCATCAACAAACAGGGGGTTAAAGTTTTATTACCCAATAAAAATCTTGTACGGAATTAACTTAGTTGCCCCCGAGACCACCCGAACCCTCGGCAAATAGATCGGGTACAATCGGGCACGATCGGGGTTTTAAAGAGTGCTTATAAAATAATGTAACTTATTATGCTGTGAAAGTAATTTGTTTAACGACAGGTTGCCCGTGAAATTCAAATTTTCTTACGTGTTTTGCAATTTGCAGGTCAGTGTCAGGTTGTATGTTGAACAAAATATGATTCGCGACCGCAACAAGTATGTATTTACAAAATTATGATCATTAAAATTATCAATACAACCCGCTAAGTTCATATAATCCTATTGAATGAACTACGCACTGCAGAAGTTTCCCTCGTTAACAGTGGTTCGTTATCTTGCGTGCAGCTATCGTCTCCAAGTTTCAGGTCTTGGATAGTTCCTAGTTATCTGCCAAACAGTTGAAAATGGCGATATTCTCTCTTGGACTGGTTTGAAGGTGGCTCCTAATCTTTATACGATGTTTTACAGTACAAACTGAATAACACTGATATGAAATTCCTATAAGAAGTAGCCCACATAAACTATTCTATATTTTTTATTCAAATTTACACTTGTCTCATGTGGCCTTTAGGCTAGCATAACTAAATGAATACAACGCTTCTCTTTTTCATCGTATTTAATTATAATTGACTGAAAACTATGAAGTTTGTAAAATCCATTACACTTGTGTAGTCGATCATACTTATGCAGCCGCCGGGCATCGCCCGCATCGTTACAAACTTAGTGACAAACAAACACGTGTTGTTATTAGGGGAACATGTGCGTGTACGCATCTTAACGTTATCGCTCGAAAATACACTTTATGTCTTTAATGTTAATGTTTAATTTCCCATCAATCTGTATAAGATTATAGTGTTAATCAATTTCAAACTGTAACCCAAAGGAAATTGGGTTGAAAATGATTTGGAAATTGATTAATAAGCTGCGTTATAAGTTTTTCGTCTTTTATGCTTTTCATAACAATAATCACTTTAATTAATATTTTGTGGCTCTCTTCAATTTACTACTTTATTTTCACAATAATAAGATTTAAAATTCTTTGCAATTACTAAACTGCGTAGAAGTTTAGATTTTCTTTGAAAAACCTTGCAACTTATTTTTTACTCTATATTTTTCCAGATAAAGTTCAAAATGCTCTGGAAATGTTATTTGTAAGAAGCCACGTGCGACATAAGAAGGGTATCATAATGGGTTAGGAAAGGGTTATATTCTAGTTCATCAACGTTTAACGCGCATGCGTGGAGCGACTCAAGCGCATGCACTCGATAAATGTTGAGCAATAATTGTTGGTAGGTAGTGTATTGAATGGAATATTTATTTAATTGTTAAGCAATCATTATCTGAATATGAGCAGTAGAACAAGCTAGTTTTAGGGTAGTAAAATAAATTTATATAAATAAAAAGTAATCGCCGAAATGTATCTAAGCGCAAAACTTCCAAACGATTGCACTAAATTGGATAATTCTTTTTTAACATAACTTTTTACAGAGTAGTCAGATTTTGATGATTCTTTTTCAGTAGAAAGGGTATACCTCGAAGTTGGTCCCATTTAAAAGTTAAAAACGAAATCCACCCCTGAGGGTAGATAAATAGGGGTTAAATGATTTTTCAGCTACTGAATGTTCACTTGTGAACCGATTCTGTTGAAACTTCGCACATAATTATATGTAGTTCTAATGACGCTTCAACAAAAAAGAGACCTGGAGATCATCTGATAATGGAGATGGAAGACAGTCGAGAGCGCTCCTCGACAGATCACAGAGTTACATCGAGCTTGGGCTTATTTTATTCAACTTGATGAGAACTTTAAACCTAGCTGGGGTATGACTGTCATATAGGGTGTGATGTTGGGTACGGAATGCGCCGCCGACTCAAAATTTGTAATTTAATTTTCGTCGGTTTAATTTTTTGTAAAAAAAAAAAATTATTGTGTTCGTTATTGTCAGGACAAGGTTTGTATATATCTTTTTATTTTAAAGTTATCGAATGAGACAGAAGAGGTAGGGTAGGTAGGAGGTAGGGTAGAGTAGGGTAGGTAGGTAGGTATGGTGGGGTAGGTAGGTAGGTAGGGTAGGGTAGGTAGGTAGGTAGGTAGGTAGGTAGGTAGGTAGGTAGGTAGGTAGGTAGTGTAGGTAGGGTAGGTACGGCAGGTAGGGTAGGTAGGTAGGTAGGTAGGTAGGGTAGGTAGGGTAGGTGGGGTGGGTGTTAGATACTTAGTGCTACCTGTGCGAAGCCGGGCCGGGTAAAGCTAGTAATCAATTAAAACTTCATTCATTAGTACTCACTTAGATCGAAAAAATGAATGGAGCAGCAGATTTTTTGTTCGCGATTTCGGTCCTATAGTGGAAGTGTTGTTCATAATAAGGAGTACAGTGACACCTTTTCAGGTTTAGGGTTAGCAAAAACTAAGCTTGCTCACTTTTCCACAGCTTCTAGGCGGGCGATTAGTCTTGATTTTAACTTAAGCTGATGCTGCGCTGGAAGTTTCTCCACGTCAACTAAAACTCGGGTCAATGCTGAAGTTCTGTACCTACACAATTTGGTACACCAAAACTTTATTAGAATAAAATTAGTTCAGCGGAGCTTAAGATGAACACTACACATCCTTTATTTATATAAACCAGACATCACAAAAAACTGCTCCAATTTTCCAAATTCGGTCACAAAAAATCTTGCCCCGCCATATTGGAGCAATCTTTCAGCGGGGCTATCGAACTCCCCTCGTTGTATTAAATCAGGTCAGAGGAACTCCACACACATAACAAATCGAGGAGCATTGTCAGCCACTTGCTCGGTCATTGACTTCGGCATCAGATTAGATAAGCATGCATGTGTGCTCTGACCCATAACTGTACGCATAGATAAAGTTGCAGATGTTGACTTTGATATAATAAATGTAGATGTTAAAGTATTAGGATGGTAAAATTGTCGTCATCTAGCTCTTACTGTATTACTGTATGGGACTTTAACACAACTGGCACAAAACATAACCCTGTCTTTGCTGTCGCGCAGTTGGGTAAAAACAGCTGTAAAAGACTGCTGTCCCTTCTTGAAATGCAGGCCTGATGTGTTGATCAATCTAGGGAAATGGATAATCATGCCTATGTCTACCACCGAACTACACTGCTTTTTACCCGACTGCGCGACGCAAAGAAGGGTAATCTGTTTATTCCTCTTTTAATACGAACTACTTACTGAGTACCTAGTGTTTACTGGTGTTTACCATTTCCATTGTCAAGTAGTCAGTCCATAAGTCTGAAAGTTAGTTGTCATTTGGTTTTAAGCTGAGTTTTTTTTGTAAAAATCCTCAGCATAATAAAAAAAGTTGGAGTTTAAGCCTCAATCAACTCAGCCTATCGCAGTCCATTGCTGGACATAGGCCTCTCCCAGGCTGCGCCACAAAACTCTGACCTCCATCTTCCGCATCCAGTCTGCCGTCCCAGCCACTTTTTTAAGATCGTCGGTCCATCTAGCGGGGGGGCGTCCCATACTACGCTTGCCGATACGCGGTCTCCACTACAGGACTCGTCTGCTCCACCGGCCATCAGTCGTTTGACAAACATGACCAGCCCACTGCCACTTCAGCTTACTTACTCTGCAAGCTATGTCGGTAACTCCGGTTCTTTTCCGGATAATTTCACTCCTGATTTTGTCCTTCAAAGAAACTCGGAGCATAGCCCGCTCCATAGTGCGCTGGCAGACCTTAAATTTGTAGACCAGACTGACTGTTTTTGCACCGTATGTCATAACGGGCAGGACGCTCTGGTTGAAGTAGGTCTTCAATCAGTGCGTCTTCAAACATTGCGAGATAGGCGACGAAAAGACTTGACGTAGTTTTCCAAACGCTGCCCACCCCAATTGGATCCTCCTGTCGACTTCTTTCCTAAAGTTGTGTCTACCGAGCTGGATGACTTGCCTTAGGTAGACATACTCCTGCAAAACTTCGAGAAGCGACGCTTCGATGTAAATTGAACTCGACAAGACGTGAAAATTATACACGACTCTCGTCTTGTCCAAATTCATGCCGAGGCCAACCCGCCGAGAGGCTCCATTTAGGCCGTTCAGCCATCTGGTCTAACTGTTCCAGTGTCTCTGCCATTATGATGATGTCATCGGCAAAGCGAAGGTATGAGATGAACTCGCTGTTTATGTTGATACCCTGTCCAGCCCAGTCCAGCGTCTTAAAGACTTCCTCCAACGCATTGGTGAACAGTTCCGGAGATATCACATCCACCTAACCCCTCTGAGCAGTTGGATAGGGCTTGTTTTCTTATCCTGCATCTGGACAGTCATCGTGGCAGTGCCATACAAACATCTCAATATTTCGATATAGCGACAGTCAATTCAAGATTGTTGCCGAGAGACCAGAAATGCCCATGTTTCGATGGAGTCGAAGGCTTTCTCGTAGCTCACAAATGCCATACAAAGCGGCTGGTTGTACTCTTCGGTCTTCTGTACAATTTGCCGAACAGTATGGAGTGGTCTACGGTACTGGAGCCTTTTCGAAAACTAGCTTGCTCTTGTGGCTGGAACACGTCAAGTCTACTGGCGAGACGGTTCGTGACGACCCTCGAGAAGAGCTTGTATACGTTACTCAGAAGTGAGATGGGTCTATAGTTCTTCAGCAAGGTATTTTCACCTTTTTTGACAAACTGAACCACCGCATCTCTGCTCCACGCCTCGACCGTTGTACCTTCTTGGTTGACGAAGTTGAAGAGCCTTGGTAGCTCTCTCAGGATGTAGCGTTGTGAGGAATCTCAATGGTAAATAGTCGAGTGGTGCTTTAGTAAAGTAATTAGTTAGTCGCTAAGCACATCACTAAAAAGATGGAACAACACTAATTTTCTTGAGAACACTCGTCCATTTTGATCTCGAGCTGGTTTAGCTAGCAGCTACTTTCTGACCCTCAGGATTCCTTGTACCCCGACCTAGGGTGAGTTCCTCATGAATTATTTACAATACCATGCCTCCAGTACCAGTCGACCTATGTTAATGTTACCATCACCTATTTCGCGGTTGTCATTATTGTACCGCGTGGCGGTAGGTTGATTGGTGCTCAAGGATCTGAAATATGGTTCTACGTCCTGGCTGGATCAGGGCCACTACAACCTGCGCGCTGAAGCGTAGTGTTCTACCGGCGTCCTACCGACTGCTACCGACGCCGCTAACCAACCTACGCGCTGATGCGTAGTCCACTACCGGCGTTCTACGGTCTGCCACCGACGCCCGCTAATCAACCTGCGCGCTGAGGCGTAGTGAGCTATCGGCGTCCTACGTTCTGCTACCCACGCCCGTTTACTGCGGCCCTGTGAAGGCCTTACCGGCCTCTTGCGGTGCTGTGCGGAAGGACCTGCCGGCTGCCCAGAACCCAAGAACGGTACCCCTCCTAACTATAAAGTGATAGTGCTCAGTGCAGCTAAACAGTGTGCTTACTCAGAATAACTTTTTGTACTTATAATATAAAGTGTATGAATATTACCTAGTTTCTCTTAACTACCTGAAGTTAACGGCCTGCGCAGTCTACCTGCAAAGCCCTAGCCGTTACAAGGACTAGAGCCCCGCCCGATTTATGGAGCTCTGTTGTTATTCCGTTATCATCCAGTGCCTTGTTGTTCTTTCGCTGCTAGAGAGCCGCTCTAGTCTCGCTCTGGTTCATATCCGGGATTTCCTTCGTATAGTGGCATGTTAATTCGGCTCGATGGTCATCTTCACTATGTCCCGCTAGTTTTGCCATCCGCGTTGAGTATATATGCCCGTAAAAATCCTTGGCTTCCTAGAGTATCTCGAAGTCACGATTCTGCCATCCGCAGTTTTTAGTTTCGTCAGATGGGGCCTCCCTAATAGCTGAGCTAATACTTTCAACCCTCGGTTTGCAACCTTAATGTCATGAGTGTTGGAACACCGAAGGTCGCGTTTTTCGATGTTTAAGCCTATTGGTGGTATTTCCTATAAGAGGGACTAACTTTGAACAAATACCCCCTTATTAAAAAACTTGAAGTATCTAAATGCCAAACATACACCTGGAAAAATATATGGTAAATCTATGGTAACTGTACTTCGCGTTTATTAATAAAGGGGATAGTGTATATTTGTCATACACTTATAGTGATGAAATGAATGTGCAATAATTTTAGTAATTTATTGATGTAAGTTGCGGCGCCGTTGGTGGCCAGGAATAGACCACTCAAGCTCTTCCGTGTGTGTCGCAAGGAATAATTAAGAAACTATAAAAAAACACAAATTATGAGTCAATCTCGTAGGGCGAACGGGAGTTGAGCTAAATCTTAATCTAGTCGGCCAATTCCTAGATATTAAAAAACTCTTTTACAAAAAAACAACCGACTTCCTAGAAAAACACAAAAAAACGTGAAAAACAACTTTAATTTTAAGTTTAACTTTTACTTTTTATTTTTCACTTTTCAGTTGTGGTACTGACCCCACACAAGTTCGTATACCACTACTTGATATGTAAATAACAGTGACAGGAAATTATTAACACATCATCATTAAAAACTAAGTGGAAAAAATACGCAGTATTAAGGATAACTCAAAAACTGCTGGTCAGAACTTAATGAAATTTATATGGAACTACAAGTGAAGCACCAGCTTTCAAATTAAAAAGGAATCATCTAAATCGGTTCACCTAGGTAAAAAGTTCTGAGCTAATACACATTAAAAAAAAACATAGTCGAATTGAGAACCTCCTCCTCTTTTTAAAGTCGGTTAAAAAGTTAAAGTGTTTCAGTGAAAATACCGAAAAGGATACTTACCTGGAATAATATTTGGGGCAGACCTTGGCCAAGTAGAGGAACAGCGTGGGCTAACTAAAAAAAAGTGTCTTACGGAGACAAGACATCTTTATAATATTCCTATTGCTATTTACATTTAGACAAGAATAAAAAGGCTAATTATACCTATAATCCCTGGTAACTTAAGCCTTTTTACACCACCATAATGTAACAACCATCAGATGATTAACAAAAAAAAGCCCCTCTACTCATGCCTATTCTATACCAAGATCTTTAAAAAAGGGGACACCCGATATATTGAGTGATTGATAACCGGATGTTTGTCGCTTGTCCCGCTTTGTCGCTCGCGCCGCTTACCGCTTGTGCAACGGACACACTGATCTCCTTGTGCTTTCTATGTCAAGCAAAAAATATTGAAAGTATGCCTGGATTTAGTTTCTAAGCAAGTCATTTATTAAAGGACATTGAATTCTGCCCTAATTTAAAGTGCGGTTGCGGCGGTTTATGGCAATAGGATCGCCCCCTATTACATGGGACTTAAATATAACTGGCGAAAATTGGGTATGCTATAGGTACACCTCTGCTTAACCCTTCGGGGATAACAGTTGTGGTGTTATGTTATGTGTTTAAATTAAACTTTATGATATGTAAGTGTCTAGCAGTAGAGTTCCATTTTGAGGGCGTCAGATAATTACAAGCTCATAAGCTCAAGCTTTTCACAATTTTAAATATTATATCTTCTCTATTGTATTGTAATACTAACACTAGTAATAAGTTTTATTTGTTTACTAACACGATGGATCATTGTTGTCCGACAAATAAAGAATAATAATAATAATAATAATAAGACTTTTTAATTTGATCTCTGAATAGTGAGCGCAATGCAATGGAATTTTTTGGGCACGTCCTAGCTAGCCGTAACTAACCAAAATCTTTTGGCACGTCCTAGTTAGCCGTAACTAACCAAAATCTTTTGGCACGTCCTAGCTAGCCGTAACTAACCAAAATCTTTTGGCACGTCCTAGCTAGCCGTAACTAACCAAAATCTTTTGGCACGTCCTAGCTAGCCGTAACTAACCAAAATCTTTTGGCACGTCCTAGCTAGCCGTAACTAACCAAAATCTTTTGGCACGTCCTAGCTAGCCGTAACTAACCAAAATCTTTTGGCACGTCCTAGCTAGCCGTAACTAACCAAAATCTCCAAAACTAAAGTCTTTTAGTCAATTTAGGCTGAGAATCAGCACTTTTTGTAAAATGACAAATGCATGCACTGACTAGACAGGTCCACTTAATCTGTGCGGTTCTTTCCTTAAAATACCATTTCAGATACCAATGTATATGGTCTTCACATGATCTGACCATGACTAGGTATATCTGGACTTTAAAAGAGACTGTGACGTATGAGTTTGTTTCGGCCTTTCTTCTCAGAGTAGTCAGATAGGAAACGCCGACCTCATCTAGTTTTTAGAATATGATTGACGTATACAAGTGTTTGTGCAAACCTACTTACAGAAATTCATAAGGCAATCCCCCAAACGCTCGCCATTCATCACTTCCTAGTGCTTAAGCTGGGAATGAGAAATAGCGCAATGAACTCCCCAGCAACACAGCCTGCTGTCTGTTAAGTTAGAAGAATCAAGTTCTGTAGGCTGTTCTGACACATACTGAAATGTGAAAACATCTGGCTGCCTTTGAAGCTGAAATGATAGCTTATGAAAAACGGGCAATCATTGTAGGCTTGGCTACAAGATGCTATCTTGATCCAAAACTTTAGAACAATAGAAATACTAAGATAAATGATTAATTTCTGACTCTAATAATATTGCCTTTTGTGTACTTAATAATATTGATATTTTTTGTGGAGCATTAGTCAATACAATCAATCTAGTTTTTGCAGTCAATGTGTACAGTAACCGGCGCATGACATCATCACATCCACCTTCCTAACGTCTTGGATGTTTCGGCTGTCTATCAAACTTAGAACTAGGCTTGTCATGTGGCAGGACTTGTCAGTTTGAAGAAGATTAATAACAGCCCTGTTGAGGTGTTAATTTTTGTTGGCACTTCCAGCCTTGTTAATTTAGCTACTAAGATTGAAGGGATAAAGACTGTTATCCAATATCATCAGGTTAGCTGGAGCGGCGATGTTAGCAGTTGGACGAGAGTCGCCGACAACCGAGCTGAATGGCGTGCGATTGGAAAGGCCTATGTTCAGCAGTAGACTGTTATAGGCTGGTGATGATGACCCAATATAATGCATGAGTCTGTTTCACCGACTTAAAAAAAGGAGGTGAAGGTTTTTCTAGTTGAACCGTTTTTATTATTCTTTTTTTTATTTGAAAGATTTATATAAATTTGATCAAGATCTGAACAAAAGTTTTTTTTTTAAAGTTTTTATCCTTAATTATGCGTATTTTTTCCATTTAGTATTTATATTGACGATGTTTTAATAATTTCCTGTCACCGTTATTTACATATCAAGTAGTGGTATACGATTTTTTGTGGGGTGGGTACCACAACTACAAAGTGAAAAATAAAAACTGTTTTTACAAAAAAAAAACATCCGGCTTCCAAAAAAAAACACTACAAAGTTAAAAATAACTTCAATTTCTGAAGTCGTCGCCAAAAAAACGAAAAAGCTCAATTTGAACAATCCTGCCGCCCAGCAACGTTGGTGTGATACAGTTTGAAGGGATCCGGTTGCAGCTATGCCTCTTTAGTGTAAACGCACCTGCAATGCCTCTGGTATGGTATGGGTGACCATCGGCTGGGTCAGTGGTTAAAGGACCTCCTTTAACCACTGACCCAGCTGATGGTCACCCATACCATACCAGATAGAGAACCTTCATGTCTTCATAGATAGAGAACCTTCTCTATCTATGATTTGTTTGCAATTCACGCTGCGGGTGGACGCGTCCAGGGCTTGCCATAAACTGGCACTCCTGTGTGGTGCCACTTTTATTTTATTTATTTCTTCCTGTGCTTTGTTTTATATACTAACAATAGTTTTATAAGGTTTTTTTGTGTGTTACTAACAGTATGTGGACTACGTCTGAAATAAATGTCTTATTATTAATAACATGAAAATAATATTTGTAAATGACCAATATTTTTTAGATGCATGAATGTCAACGAAACAAAAGGAGTATATACCTAAGAATCGGAGCAAGTGGCGTTCTGTAGTTTCTGCCTGTCCTCATGGGAAAAAGGCGTGAGTTTATGTTTGTTTGTAATATTATGTAAATAACGACTCCCGATTCCCAGACAGAACAAAATAATAATTCGGTGCCTTAACTTTTATTCGAACATTCCAGCAGTTCGCGATGAATTATCAGACAGACACACAAACAGTTTCCTATCAATCTTACGACCGCATAACCGAACTGACAATGGCCTTATGACCTTCTTGAAATAAGCGCGTTTTTGTGCGCAGTGTCATCATGTGATCACATCATCGTCGTTACAAGCGTGTGCCGTGTTGTGCTTGATTTAACATGATTTCGGATTTGATAGACATTATTTTTTCACCAGGATATGGTTATATCACGAAATGAGGAAACTCACGTACCTAATGTTATTAATTCTGATAGAACAATATTATTCCGACAGTGTTTATCTTAGCGTAGCGACACACCTTTCAAAAATTACGCGACAAATTCGACGTGCTTACGAATGTTTAAAAATAAAATTAAATTATGCAGCGTAATTTGCATTGTCATCATCATCGTCCCCCGCAGCCCCACTTCACCCACTGCTGGGCACACGCCTCTTTTTCTTGTGCCAATCCCGACGCTCCTGTTCCAGCCTCATCCAGCGGGGTAATTACGTAACACACTAACAGTAGGAATGCGTTTCATTTTGACAGTTCAACAACATTCATTGCGTTGTGTACGTTGTTGAGCAGACAAATTTTTCGAACATATGAAGCAATGGATTAGCAGTAGGCTTCAAAAGGATTCAGATTGTGATAGATGGTGTGTTACGTAATTAGGGTGGAGGTTCTGCCCGCGATGGCAACAATATCGTCCGCTATCTCGCCGCCGGACGGCCGACATTTCGTCTTCCAGTCCTTAGACGCCACTCGGTCACTCCCTACTACACCTGCCATCACTGCGCCTTGCCAGGTGTCCTGCCCAACTCCTTTTGAGTTCCATAACTCGTTTTCCGATATCACCGAATTCATCACGTAATTTTCGGTACTTATCAGTAGTAATGATACTTGCAGAGTAAGCTTAGCGTCACACCTACCGACCGAAAAGAACTGAAATTAGCGTCTTCGCTTATTTCAGTTCTTTTTAGTTTCAAGATATTACAATAAACTCAAAAAGTAGGCACTTAGAAGGTCAAGGTCGATTAATAAGGTGTTAGAATAGTTTTTGTGTCTCTCGGCATGTTTTGCAGACCTTCTTCACAATACGTTTTGGAGCATCAACAGTTTGACACGGGATCAAGAAGTTAGGTGGGAAAAAATATCCTCACGGTATACAAAACAAGAAGGTATATCCCACTGAACTCGCATCCATTCCATCCTATTTCTTATGGATTGGCCACAAACAGCAGTGGATAGGGATTAGTGGAAGGAGGGCCCGTTGTCCTGCCAGATCAGACACAAACGGCTGATAATAATAATAATAGGTCCCACTGAAGGATCAAAGAAAAAAAATCTTGCGAACCTGGCAACCTGAAAATAGGGAGGTAGGTTCTTTTAAAGGTTACTCCCGGGAAGCTTCCACGATGTACTGAGAGAGTTTAGCTACCTAATCTTGCTGACGGGCTTATCTGTTCACCGCGGCATATATAACAATAATTATAGCTTGTGATGACACGAGAATGGGTTTTGTTTCTATATTTTCGAACATGTTATATATTATTATAAGCTAACGCATAGCTAGCTCGCGACTGCCTCGTTGGTCTAGTGGTGTGAGGTTCGATTTCCGGGTCGGGCAAAGTTTCATTTAATTATTAATTTTATTAGGTTTTTTCATCTAGAATATCTCAGTAGCAGCCCGGAGTCTGGATTTGAGCCCGGTTGATGGCAATAGGCTTGCACCTTTTACGTGAGACTTAAACATAACTGGCGAAATGTGGGTGTACTATAGTACACCTCTGCCTTACTGGTAAGCACGTAGGCAACTTTGGGATAGCTGAGGGTCATAAAAAATAAAATTAAGGAAAATTCCACGGTTCCCTTCAAAATCAAAAATATACCGTACACCCAGATACTAAATATTAGTAATAAAAAGCTATAAACTGCGACCTAGACCCGATTACGTTTATATCGCAATAACTCGGCCATCGTGTAACTTATAGTGGGCCAGCGTGGGCGACTGTGTACGGTGCTGAACTGTATGCTTGAATAATTGTAATGTAAAATTGTGTAAAGAAGATAACAAATATTGATAAGGATGAGTTTTGGTGGCAATAAATCTTCAAAGCCCAAAGCTGAAATCAAAGAAGTAATTAAAAGGCATCGCGATTTGTTTAATATTTCCGAGACATTGCCCTGCATTAGATAAATGAATACTATGGAGTACATAATAAAGAGCTTTCTATTTTATTTTATGTTACTGTAGCGGTATCTACAACGCCACATGCGAGCTACGCGTCACACTAACGTCACGAAAAAAAATCTGCATCGCGCAAGCAGAGTTTACCGCAACTAGCATACATACAACGTCCCGACATCAATAGTCGGGCAGTTGCCCACCAGACACCATACCCGGGTCGGAGGATCCGCCCTTTTCTATAGAGGTATGAGTGAACTTTATACCCTGTTCCCCATTCTCCTATATTATTTTTATGGGAGATACAAGCTGTAATTTAAATAATAGATAACTTGAAACGGGGTGGTTATACTCGCAATATGACCACCTTACTATGGGAACAACCCTGAACCTGAGAAAATGTAGGGAGCGGCATGGTTTTTGCGATTTCTTATTTAGTTTGTAAGCTACCATCAGCAAGCTATCGTAATATTGAGTTACCATTGGTCCACATGTTATTATTTATTTATTTATTTGCATACCGTCTACCTTAGCTGAGTCCATCACTTTGCCCGAAGTTCACGTCATAAACTGTAGGTCGAAAGAAAGATTTCTGATGATTGAACGTCCCTTTGCCAGTCGCATCCTGGTGTATTATGACATGCTTGCTGTCATCAATTCATCATGCTATAAAACGTCCTTCCTTCTTACTTTTCTCAGCCAACTTGTTTTTTTTATGCGTCACGGTTTTTGCAACTAAATTTATTTTGTTTCTGTCTGTCTTTTCGTACTTAAAGGGGTTACTTTTCTATAATATCGGTGGAAGAACCAAGTTAATGCTTTGTGTCTAATATTTGGCCACAGAATGTATCAGAATGTCATCAACTGACTTTTATTTATGTCAAATGCAAATCCCAAATACTTTTTTCCAAAAATAAACGTTTTGAAAATCCTCTTTACACACAAAAAAGTGCGATAAATTCTGTAAAAGTCGGACGTACAAGAATAGTAAAGATTTAACGTGTACTTAACCTCAGAGTAATTTGTTTGCAAACCAAAGGACTTACTGTCGGTCACGTTAGTTAACGGTTCAAGGACTGGGGAGGGTGTGGTGAAAGTGTTGGCGATTAGCGGTAAAGAATATTATATTTTATTTCCTACTTATCAGTTTTAGGCCAAAATAGTCACTATAAGTGCTCTCTCTCTGAGACAGTTATAAGGCGTCGCGGAACTCTCCGTAGAAGACGGCGGGACGAGCTGGACAAAACAAACGCCCAGTGGGCACATTAGCCTTGGATCGCAAGCGCTAGAAGTCATGGGAAGAGGTCTTTGCCCAGCTGTGGGATGGTAGGTACAGGCTGACAGTAACTTATCATCTTGCAGGCTTAACGCGGAGAAACTATTGTATTATACAGGCAATTCGTTTAGGCCTAGATTCAGTTCATTGTTTTTCATTGTGTCATTTGTGTTTACAGTTCGTACCATTCGATTTTGGATTAATAGCATTGTTTCCTAACACATGTCATTTATGAGTCATAACCATAGATCTATGCATACGTATAACATAATGCATGTTTTTTTGTGGCAAAGTAATTTTAAAGACACTTCACAAACCAAGCTAACTCACTTTAAGTTGTATACACGGTGACAGGGACATCGACGTGCAACCTGTTGCCGTGAATTCATTACATGACCTACGCGGTAAAAATGTATGGAAAAGCATTTTTTTTTAAATATACTTTGAAAATTTCAACGCCCCCTGCGTTGAAATATTTCAGAATCATGTGCTAAATCCACAGTAACAGGATGCGCGTTGATGTCCCTGCTACCCTGTATTGTCTTAAACAAACGAAGATTTTCCGAGCTTTTCTTTACAACTGATGTAGACGATGTTCAAAGTTGCATCCGCTACCGCTTGCAGTGCCACCTCATCCTAACAACGTACAGTTGTGCCACTTGTATTGCTAATGTCCACTCAATTCGCACTCGCCGACAAACAAACATGTCACATATTGTCTAGAACATGACGTTTGGCTAAAATAGTGTTTTGTTTGAGCACTTAAGTGTTTGAACTTACTGCTTGTTTGACTTTGAATTCTTTGAGAAATTCGTAAATGAATGTTGCTGTAATTTGACGAAAACAGCGACTCTTCTCCGTCATACATCAGCCTGTTTTCGTAAGCATTTTTAAGCCTGTTAGAGTAAGCAGAAACCACGCAACTTTACGTGTTACTTCTAGGTGATATTTTAGCGTACGCCTGATTTGTAACAGACTTTTTAAGAGTGGTTAATTATTGTATCTTTAATTTTCATTCCAAATATTTACATTTTTCCATGATTTTACTGATAGAGAAGATAGTATGTAGTAACTTGTTTCTTCTTTAAAGATAATCTTTTCAAAATGGATTTAAGAGGATCATTATCATAATCATTGCCATAATCATTATCATAATCATTATTATAATCATAATCATTATCATAATCATTCTCCTACCCTTATCCCAATTTTTTTGTGGTAAGCACAACATGTCTTTTCTCCCACACTTCTCTATCAGTCGTCATCGCGGTAGTCACCCTTTCTATCATCATCTTTGTCACAGTTCATCCATCGTTTTTTTGGTCTTCCCCACGGTATAAAACTTTAATCACTTGACATAAATACCATGAAAGTTTTGATCAGTACGTACACACACAAGTCAAACTCGACCTATACAAATCTCCTTACTGTCGCATACCTCCATACATTAGCATATCTATCAAATAGTACGATTGCAAACCGATTGAATGATACCGGCTCATTACTATCCACTAGATAAGTCATAGGTCATGTGTTACAGATCAGTTGCGACAATGGTAATAGCTCACTTTCCATCTGAGATGCTATGCGCTCGGCTGATGGATGAGAAGAGTTATTGGCTATGATATGTGGTGCAATTACGTGTGGAAGGTGACAGTTGCTATTGCTAACGAAAATCAAAGAGAAAAAAGAATACGGTGCTTGTTTATTGTTTTAGTTTAATATCCAGGAGAAATCTGATACACCATGTTTATGTTAAAAAAGGAAAAATATTTTAGATTTTATGTATTTTGTTTTCCCGTCTACTCTTACACACGTTGTTTATATCTCTTTAATATACTCTCCTATCGCAGGTATGCTGGAAGAGATTACTTTAGAAATAAGCATCACCTTTGTACCTACTTTTCTGTTCCTTTCTTCTTGTAAAAAAATTAAAATAAAAAACCTAAAAACCAGTATCTCAGATTAGATAACTTTGTTTTTTTTTTATACATGGCTTGGTGTTCCGAAACAATTTCACTAGTATTAAACGCAGATTTGAAAAAGGAACACAGTGCAGCACAGTGCCTAATCAAACCCTCGCACAAATCGGTTAACTAATTTCTAAACCCCATGTTTTAAGACTGCCTTAAGCTAAGCAGTACTTTAAGTGATTATAATTTACGTTTATGATTGCTTCAAGTATAGGTAATTAACAGAAATATTCAAATAAGACTGCAGCTGCATTCAGCTGGTGTACAGCCAACCACACATCCATGGTACCAGTTTGATTTTACAGCCCTTATTATGTAGCAGTAAGGGCGGTTTTCGTTGTTCAAGCGTTGTGTGGTTGATTGTACATAATATGGACAGCATTCTGTAAAACAAATATTTTGGTAACACGCCATTGTAATAAGTTACGAGTGTTATGACAATACAAAAGACTGTGACTCACGAGACGTGATTCATATGCCAGTCCAAATATTTGGTTTTATTTGATGTAGACTGATTCAGTTGCTAGAGAACTCTCTTACAGTTTTAAAATTTTCAGGAAGTTTGCCAGTTGGTCGGAAAGGTTTCATAGTAAAACTTTCAACTGACTGTATTTACATTCAAAGTATTTTTTCAGGTGAAAGTTTTGCCTATCTTTACTGCTGTTTGTGATTTTATTGAAATTTAAGCTGGAGTTCTAGGTACGTGGAATGAATAATGATACAGTTATACATGATCAGATATATATGACGGAAAAGGTCTCTTTCGTTATTATCAGCCATATGTTAACTACAGTGGGCGTAATTTGGGAAATGTTGGTTATTGCGAAATAGAAAAACCATTTGCTGTTCAAATTAAATTACAATTCACGAACAAATTAATCACACACTGTATAGATACACGACACAACTATACGGAACGCGCGACAGTTTATAAACGTGTTCACTGCTTAACCGCCAACAACAAACTCTGCTTTTACTCTGGTCAAGCGTTAGGTAATAGACTCTGTCGAGCGCCACCTGGTGGCGCTGGCGTCCCGATTAGTCAAAGTCAAACGATTGATTTAACGTATTTCCGACATATATATATACATCACGTATCAGAAAGTTGTGTTCGTATTAAAGAGTGTTTTACACACCATTAAACTGAACAACTTCCTCCATGAGACCATCATCGTAATCGCGAATAAATTATCAGCTGTTCCATATAAAACTTCCATACCTTCTCTACTCAAATGCATGGGACGGCTGATAAATTTTTCGCGATTATGATGATGGTCTCATTTAGGAAGTTGTCCAGTTTGATGGTCTGTTTAACACCTTTAAATACAATACAAATACACACACACACACACACACCCACACACACTCACGCACACACACACACCAATAAACACATACACACATACATTTACATCTGTAAATTTTAAAGTGTACCTAGTAAAGAGTATTCTATTCTACTCTATTCTATATTTATTGGAACAAAAACATATTACAATTTTTGTGTACCTTAATTAATACTGCGTTAGTTTAGTAACTGTGTCGCAGTTATTAGCGGCCACCCCAGGAGCGAAAGACAACTAAGTTCCATAACAACAGTTTTGGTTACTTATAGGTAAAAACTAGACATAAACATTTAATAATAAAACTAGAACTAGACATATATTAATAATAGTTGTAGCAGTAGAAATGGGCGTGTTTGAGTGCGTGTGTGAATATTAAATATGACTATAACTTTCTAATACATGTTGTATAATGTAATTTTTCCTCCCTTTTACTTTTTCTAACTTATTCTGGGTTTTTCTCTCCATGATTTTTCATATTTTTATCCCTTCTTTTCGCATTTTTTTTATACTAACATATTTTGGCATAACCGTTTTCACATAACTTTCATTGGCATGATGATACTGTGGCATAATAATACTTTGGCATAATGCAACGGTTAGGTTAGGTTAGGTTAATTTATAGCAATAAACATTATGGCAAAACTTTTATGCGTAATAATATTATGCGTAATGAGCATTATGCTGAATTTCGTTATACCAATGTTATATTATGTCTTAAAATTGTATGCAAATGGATAGGGAACCGGGGCGTAGAACCCCAACTCATAAAATCACTTGCCATCCCTTTCAAAACCAACACGTAATCAAACCTAAACTTCAGTCTACTGCCATGTGGGTCAAAATCTAAATTAATTCTCTAAACTTTTGACTAAAGGCCCACTGTTACTCGACCCGTGGGAACGGTTGCAATTATTTAGTTTAGTTCGTTCTACTGTCGTGACGGCTATCTAAAGAATGAATGTCTAATGTATTCTTAAGCCTTATTATGTTGAAGGTGGGGTTCAGGTGTTGAATGGAATGTCTTAACATTTCTAGTGACTGTTTACATGTTAATGTGGACTGATTTTGTGTGCTGTGACTGCAGTGAAGGTTGGGAGTTCTAAACCAGGCTACTACAAAGAGATTTTCAGTTGCAAGTGTTGTTTGAAGGTTTATCTTTTTCTTTGGAATGTCCTTATGGATGTCCTCCGTCTGCACTGCACGTCTTTCTACATCGTTCTCACATGTATAATTTCAACATGAACGATGTAACCAATTTTTTGATTTAAAAGAGTGTCCGTGGAGTTTCTTGCCTGTTCTTCTCCATAGGTACCTTTGGAATGGGCAACTAGCTTCATATTTCTGACTGACCGACTCCTTGACAATTCAAAAGTGCCTGTAATTGGTTTACTTGAAATAAATGCTTTGAGTTTAAGTTTGAGTCTGGAGAAAACAGAAGTTTATGTTAGAGAACTACAGACTAAGACATATAGTGACCTTATTGGTGATGTTCTTCAAAAAGGTCAGGTGCGTAGTACTCGCAACCGGCGTGCGTGTGTGACCAGATGTATGAACGAAAACAAGGCAAAAGGAGTATGTAAGGATCATTGCAGTTGGCGTTATGTAGTTTCTGCCTACCCCATGGGAAGAAGGCGTGAATTTATGTATGTATGTATGTAACTATACAGACTAAAATCCCAGTGTTCCTTCTGTTATAATGAGGGGTGCGGGATTTCCTCGTGCATTCTCCGCGCTATAGCCAATTTTTTTTTTTTGCTATGGCCAGATCAGAAGGTTGCGTGTTCAGATCACGTCGGGGTCACCAGTATAGAGGTATGAGAAACAGGGTGTAAAGTTCACTCACACCTCCATAGAAAAGTGAGGATCCTCCGACCAGACGGGTGTCGTGTCTGGTGGGCAACTGCCCGACGGTTGGTGTCGGGACGTTGTATATATGCTAGTCGCGCGGTAAACTCTGCTTGCGCGATGCAGGATTTGTGTGACGCACGTAGCTCGCATGTAGCGGTGTAGATACCGCTACACTCTCATCATCATCTGGCTAGCCTTTCCCAAGTATGTTTGGGCGGCTTCCAGTGTTACAGGGTGCAGCAGAATACCAGTATTTTACATGGAGCGACTGCCTCTCTGATCCCAGGGATATTTTTCCAGCGGTGGGATAATATCGGCTTTAGAATGGTCTGAGTTGTGTTATGGTTTGGAAGCGGATGTATAACTCATTTTTTTTTACTTAAGATTATAATCTTTAGATAGGATTACGCAGATCGATTTAATACTTACGTAACTAACTAAAATGTCACGAAAAATAACAAGAAACTCTTTTACGTCTCAATTCTTTCTAATCCCCGGGCGATATTAATGCGCTAAAATACCCAAACGTAATAATGATGTTTTGACAAAAGTCCTATTAATAATGGTTTGGTAAAAGTTGCATTGCGCACAACCGCCGCGGGCGGCCATTACGCGAAATGACTATTTGATTGATCGTATATGTTTATCGAGATATATCAATATTTCACTGTGGTATATTGCATTAGAGTATTAATATATTAAAAATTATATCTAACGGTGAGTTTTGCGTACATTTCGTGGGCTTACTGCGTAGGTGAAAGGTAAAAGTTGTGTAATGCAGAAAAATTAGCGCCTTGACATTGTTTTCTTAACCTTGAAAGTGTCATTGTGTTTTCTGGGTTTTGAACCCACATAATGGTGCCAACCAGAATACTATATAAACCTGTCCAATGCTACGCGCACGTGGGCACTACGGAATCCGGAAACCTGAACAACCGTAGCTTTGTTGTAAATCTTCAGGAAATATCTTCCACCGCCGTACCTGTTTCTGTCACCAAATGATAAATGATAAATGATTTTATTTCTGTAAGTAGGTTTGTACAAACACTTTTACACGTCAATCATGTTTTTTAAACTAGATGAGGTCGGCGTTTCCTATCTGACTACTCTGAGAAGAAAGGCCGAAATAAACTCAGAGGTCACAGTCTCTTTTAAAGTCCAGACATAATCTTGGTCAGATCATGTGAAGACCATGTAGATTAGTATCTGAAATGGTCTTTTGAAGAAAGAACCACGCAATTGAGTGGACCTGTCCAGTCAGTGCACGCATTTGTCAGTAATCGTACAGCTCAACTCAGGAAGTCAAGACTTAAGGAGCTCAACATTACAAAAGGGGCCAGTAAAGGTTCCAAACCCGTGAGAATTTAAAATTTTAGTACCTTGGTAAACCCTATATTAGATAGTTACTATTTTTCATCGGCCAGTTTGCCAGTACATGCCTGTTTTATTCAAACTCATCGAAATCGAAATATTTTATTTCACATAAACCTACATGGGCACTTTTGAAACGACAGAAGCTAGGTGCACGGTTCCAAGCAGGCAAGAAGGCAGAAGACCCGGCAAGAAACTTCACGGTTACTCTTTTAGAAATAATTGGCTTTTACAATGATTTCAAATTGTGGGAGGACAGTGTAGGTCTGTCAACAAGTACCAGGTACTTAACAAAATAGAAAATGGTCAACAAATCTATAGTCTACAAGTTAGGCCTACAACTACCAAGGTTTTTTTTTTTTAAAAGGACGTCACTTGAGTGCCATAATAAGCTGCTGAATGTTGGGGTTGGCTGCCCAGCTGGCTCCAAACGTACTTATGTACACTTCAGTATCATGAAGACTTTAATAAAATTTCAATGCATTCCACAGAAATACGAATAACATCAGGAATGAAATGCCTTATTCCTGTCCAGGCTGAACGAATACCGGACTGCAAGGAAGTCGCATTAATGTGCGCCATACGACAGGTATTAATGGGGCTGGCAGGCAGCCAGGCCAGTGTGATGAGAGTGGCGCTATGTGCTGTAGGTACGGAAGTACTTGCGTTATTACACGAATATGTGCAATTATGTGGCACACTTATATTATGCCTGTTTTATAAAAACATAAGCAATTTATATCCTCCAGAGTCGCGCATATGGGATGGCATACTTTCACAAATCCATCAGGTTTCAAATAGTCAGGCAAAAAGCACAACATGTCATCAATCTCCCGATTTTTGGGCAACTTTTCCTTGTTTTTTATAATGCTATCTCAAAAATAAGCCATCATAGGAGCCAATTGGGGTGGGATAATTTCACCGTTATCAGAGCGCGAATTTCTACTGCTCAAACTATAACTCAAATTCAAAACATTAATTTCAATAAAACTAATTACAGGCACTTTTAAATTTTAAGTAGACGGTCAATCAGAAAGTTGAAGCTAGTTGTCCATTCAAAATAATAGGGTCCTATGGAGAAAAACGGCCAAGAAACTCCATGAACACGCTTTTGAATTAAAATATAGTAGTATATTAAGCAGTAGACAAACGCATATTTCTTTCTACCATGAAATACGCTACGCTTGGAAGACATAGTACATAGTAGTAACAGTATGTTGATAAAGACAGTAGTCAGAACAAAACTGTGTGACATAGCAGCCAAAAATGGTCACCCATCCGAGGTCTAACCGGACCAATTGCAGCTTAACCATACAAACCAACCGTAGTGGCCATTTAACTCACACACCACATCAATGATATCGCGTGAACATTACGACAGGTATTAATGGGGCTGGCTGAGAGCCAGGTCAGAGGCGCTATGTCGAGTATGCTAGTACATTAAATGGTCAATGACTCCTCTTATGTCTATGAGTTGAGATAGGTCAGTAGCAGTTTTTAGGATGTGTGACGGATGATAAGACGAGTTTTTTCGCAATATTATGTTAAAGCAGATATCAGAAGCTTAATTATTTGTTCATTTTTGTCATTCACTCGAAGTGAAACATTTGAACACAAGGATGTTGGATTTTGCCACTCAGCATCGTTCAGTCGCCTGCCGGATGAGGAATGGTCGAACAATAAAATGAAAAGAGCAAATGAACGTTCATTCCTCTGTAATTCTGTCGCTGTCGTGTGAACGTGGAAGCGTCTAAAATCAGATTTAAGCTAAACGAAGCAAGCCGCTGCCTGCATTCAATTACTGTGTGTCAGTCTATGTATTTGTTCAGTGGTCTGATTATTTAACCGGTTAACTGAACCCAGAACGATTAGCTCAGCAACCGCTGATTCGACCAATATTTTAATATTGGTTGAATCAGCTAACAGCAGCAACAGCAGCTAGCAGGTATCGATAAGGTACAATACTTAATTGTTTAATCAATATCAACTCAACTTACTGCTGTTAACCACTGGTACTCATCTTTTTCTAAGTTGCACCGCAAGACCCTGGTCTCAGTCTCCCACATCAGGCCTGCCCCTGCCGCTTTTATGAAGTGTCTGATTCATCTAACTGTTAGGAATTTAATGTTAAATTGCTGATTCGCTGTCTCCATTGTCCTCCTTTAAAGAACAAGACCAACTAAATGCCACTTTAGCTTGTTAAATCTGCAAAGTTATCTTACTTACTCTTGGCCCTTTCCTATTTCTAGTTTATATTAATGACCTGCCTTATATGATGGCTAACTTATCGGATATAATGTTATTCGCTGATGACACTTCTCTTATTTTTAAAATAGATAGAAAAGATACGGATGGCTTACATGTGAACGATAGTCTGGCGGTGCTTTCGAATTGGTTCGCAGCAAATAATCTTTTACTTAATTCGAACAAAACTAAATGTCGGTAGGTACACATTTTCCGGGATATTTTGTCTCAAATTAACTCTCAAAGAAACTCCGAGATTAGGAATAGAGAATAGGAACAAGCTGATTTAGTTACCCAAGACCTTGAAATCGCAGCCATCTAAATCAATGTCTGAAATACTTACAAAACTCCTATCTGATGGTTCCATGAACAAGTCAGGACAGGTACTCAGATGCTTGGCAGATCGCCAGGTCTCAGGCGCTAAACGAGAGCGCTATGCGTCTGCGCATAACATAAATACTAAGCGGTCAACGAAGCGTCTCCTGTTGAGAGATTCCCACCATGAAGGAGATATAGGTAGAGCCAATACGACGTATCAGAAACAGTGTTGCATAAAGGCTCCCACAAACAGGCGCGACGCGACAGTGCGACGTGACTCTAATAGAACCATTTCTATGAAAACTTCATGGCAGTTGTTCTATAAGAGTGGCGTCGCGACTATCTGCGAGAGCCTTTATTTGTCAATGTTGCTAGTTAGAACTACCTAAATGCATTTATTAGTACATATTTTTGTATTTGGATTCTTTCATCTAAGTTTCATCTCTGAGTTCAGTAATCGTCTTTTATTAAGTAGTGAATCCCCTGCACCAGCAGGACCATTACCTAAATAACTTCTCAGTTGCAGCCTGGAATCTGGATTTGTGCCCAATGCAATAGGCTTACTCCTGATTACAAAGCACTAGCAAAAGAGGGTGAACTATAAATATGTACATCACACACAATTAAATGAGAGTGAGTAGTTAAGTGTCATGTGGGCTGATGGATTGGGGATCGTAGTTCTATTAGCAATTATTGCAGGAGTAAGTATCTGCACATGCTCGTAAACGTTGCTCTATTATTGATCTCATGAAAAAAGAAAATCGGGGCAGTCTTTGGGGACTGCCGATAGAAGTGAAAACGAAGTAACTTGTAAACCCGCTCATGGGAAGCGTGCGGTGACGTTGATGCGAGTTTCACCCAAAAAGTACACATATAAACACAGTATACATATAGCTCATGGAAAGCGTTCGGTGACGATGACGCGAGTTCCATGATTTTTGTTCACCCAAAAAGTGCTCAACGCGCCTAAAGAAGTTTTCAAGTTTTTACTTCAAAGGGGTTTTCATTGCTGGGACCTGCAAGAACCACTATTCGAGTATCCCATCAGAATCCTATTTATCAGCAGCACTGCATAGTCATCTCTTCGTCAGAAAAACAAATCATTACCAGTCTTCACGGCAGCGTCTAAAGCAGGGCTGGCAGCGGGCCAGGTGTTAGTAACGAGGTGCGAGGCATGCACGTTACGCGCTAGCGTCCGGCCAATGACCCGCTGTTATGCAATTAACCGCTGCGGTTGACGAGTCTGATACAGGGGGTTATTTCTAGTGCTTTCAGGTCCTGAATGATAACTCTGCATGTCAAATATTTGTATTAATAACACAACATAACAACACGCCTGCATTTCTCAGAAGGGTTAGACACAAGTGTACCTATAGTACACCCACATTTCGCCAGTTATGTTTAAGTCCTATGTAGTAGGGGCGAGCCTATTGCCATCAACCGGGCACAGCCACCGGGCTGCTACTGAGAAATTCCTGATGGAAAAATCCAATAACACTTTGCCCGATCTGGGAATCAAACCCAGGACCTCATGCACAGCATGTTGGCGACTACTGGACCAACGAGGCAGTGTAGGTATAAACGCAAGTCTGAATTTGTCAATCCTCCTTGAGCAAGCGTGGTGACCAATGCTCGTGCCTTCTCTGTACGAGAAGAGGCCTTTGCCCTGCAGTGGGACAATAAAAGGCTGGTATTATAACAGAAAATTCTGATTGGAAGTTCCGGGTGAGGATGAATGCAAGGTATTAGATCTGCAAGGTCTATTTTTGCAAGAATATCGAAGGAGGTCACGATATACCTAGGTAAGCACCGACAAAAACACGGTTTTGGTGGCTTTAAATTAGGTGTAAATAGAGACACACTATCTCGCTTTATCCGCTGTAAAAACACGTACAAAATTGTGCCAACAAACTTAGTAGCCTTTTTCAGAAGCTGTAAACTATTGACCTCTTAGTTCTTGCCAAGTGCAAGTTACGAAGGCAATATTTTCTAGCGCTGCTAACAGCAGTATTTTATAATGTCTTGTGTTCAGCGCTGGAAATTCTTGTCTGATTTAATATTCAATTATGAAGATAAGCATTTTTCTGTGAAGCACTGATATCTAGCACGTAACTATTAGTAAAAACATCGTTAATCATAATTAAAACAGATAAGAGAATGCGATAATAATGGGGAAATCCGTGGGGAAGTGAGTCGAGGTGCTAGCGTGTGAGTGTGTGTGAGTTTTCACGGAAGTGCTCGCTGAAGCTATGGAGTTACGACTTTATGCGTTTTACTCGTGGTTTGCATTGCGTGAGATTTCCCCTACCTTTCGTTTCATGTTATAGATAGCGTATTCATCATTTCTACATTTATATCAGTATTTTTTATGGTGTACTTACATATTAAAGAGTATTCTATTCTATTCTACCTAGCTTTTTCCCAACTAAATATGTTGAAATCGGCTTCCTGTCTAAACGGATGCAGCCGAATACCAATATTTATTTTATATATAGGAGACTGCCTATCTGACCTCCACAACCCAATTACTGGGTAATACGATACCCCTTGGTAAGACAGGTTGTCAGGCTTTCGAGCTTCTGACGACCCGTAACGACTGCCAAAGATCCTCGTATGACAAATGAAATGAAATGAAATTGTTTATTCTGAAAATAGGATATTGGAATCAGTTATACACGTCATATGAAAAAAATCTAGATGGAGTCGATATTTCCTACATATCTACCCCTGTGAAGAAATAGAAAGAAATATAGGTATTTTTTAAAGTCCAGATATAATCTTGGTCAGACCATGTGAAGACCATGTATATTGCTGGGACAGCCGGGACCAACGGCTTCTTTCCGAGGCACGGAGGGGTCATGTTATTGATGATAATCCTAGTCCTAACTAATATTATAAATGCGAAAGTAAGATTGTTTGTTTGTTACCTTTTCACACTTAAACCACTGAACCGTTCATCCTGAAATTTTGCATATACGTTGTCAGGTGTACAGAAAAGGACCCGAGGAAAACCACAATAACGTTCTTATGATAATAGATGGCGCCACGTGTCTTTCGAATCATAATTGAATTATAACCCGAATTGATTGTCAAAGTCTAAATTAACGCGAGCGAAGCCGTGGGCAAAAATAGTGATAATATAATTCTAATTATGTTGTGATGTAAAAATAGAATAATTAACTTTGCCGATAGTTGACGTGTCTATAGAGAGCTAGTTATGTCTAGCCAAGCAGTGCTGTGTTTGTTTAATAATGCATAATACCGATGCAGCTTTATAGCTGGATCGGTCTGCGGGAGCCTTTAATCTAGAGTTATTTCTAGATTAAAGGCTCCCAGTCAGGCAGACAGTCGTGATGCGACAGCGCGATGCGACTCTAGTTGAACAATTTCTATAAAAACTTCTTGGAAATTATTCTACCAGAATCACGTCGCACCTGTTTGCGAGAGCCTTAATACTGAAATGGTCTTGGTATTGGTTTTTTTTAAGAGCTTATTTCTAAACACTATTAAATAAAAGTACTTGTCAAAAATGAAGCTGTATCCTTTCTAAACTAGGTAGTTACAAAATTAAACTCGACTATAATTTCGCGCTTCCGTGCGCTCCGCCCAATTTATTAGTCGAGGGCTGGCCACTCATTTCACAGTTCACATGCAATGTAATATGCCTATTAAATGCAAATTAATAGTTTCCCGACAGCCACGTTAAAAGTTAGGGTTATGTTTTATGTGCTTCCTAATATTTATAAATGATAAATGATTTTATTTCGGTAAGTAGGTTTGTACAAACACTTTTACACGTCAATCATATTTTTTAAACAAGATGAGGTTTGCGTTACCTATGTGACTACTCTGAGAAGAAAGGCCGAAACAAACTCAGAGGTCACAGTCTATTTTAACGTCTGGACATAATCTTGGTCAGATCATGTGAAGACCATGTAGATTGGTGTCTGAAATGGTCTTTTGAGGAAAGAACCACACAGATTGAGCGGACCAGTCCAGTCATTGCACTCAATACTCAATAATTTATTGCATTCCACAATGTGCTTAGCACTCATTTGTCGGCTCATGCATCTCAACTTAGAACTTAAGGTTAGTTACCAAATATTAGCTAATTTCGATTTTCAGGTGAGTTAAAAGTAAAATGCAACTTGAGAGCTGATTTTGTCAAGCCGAACTGGAGACCAGTACGTACGACATGTTTAGCCTATTCAAGTGTGTTTCAATAATTAAAAATATCGTTGTACACGAGGAAAAGGCTTGACTGATACCTAACAAAAAAAAAAAAACACTCTATACGTGCGTTGTTCTAAATTAATATCGCCCTCTCATAAAATAATTTAAGTAGAATTATGATAAGCTTTAGCAATAGAAAAAACAAAAAAAAAAGCCTTGACACATTAAATATAGGTTACAAAGAACTTTTCTTAAACCAAGCTTTTCTTTTCACAAAGCTAAGTTACATTCCGACAGTACCTAGAACTTTTAATACATTTGGCGTCGTGACGTCGGTATGTCAGCCCGCCCGCCCAGTTCTGTGTATTACTCACCGCCGCCCGCCCTACTTATTACCACGAACTTTCAACGTATAAATGTTTAAGAACAGCTTTCTTTTAACTAGTTAATCGATTTTCTAGTACTTTTACTCAGTTGTTCTGTAGTCGTCCTTCTAGTTAAGTAGTGCCCTCGTTCGAGTTTCGAGACAAAGGAAAATGTGTCCGTGGCTTTCATTTTCAAGGTACTGTGAGATTTATTTCCTTAAAAATTATAGAGATCACCACCAGATTTTTCAGTGTATTCGTTGTTGTGTTCTTTGCTTTGAATTTCAAGGTACTATCAGTGTTGCTGTTAATTACTGACATTAAAAACTTTTTTACAAAAAAACAACCGACTTCCAAAAAAAACACTAAAAGACGTGAAAAATAACTTTAATTTCGGAAGTCGGTGCCTTTGGTTTTGTATTTTCGTGTTTGGCCACCGACTTCCGAAATTAAAGTTATTTTTCACGTCTTTTAGTGTTTTTTTTGGAAGTCGGTTGTTTTTTTGTAAAAAAGTTTTTATTTTTCACTTTTTAGTTGCGGTACCTACCCCACACAAATTCGTATACCACTACTTGGTGTGTAAATAACAGTGATAGGAAATTATTAACACATCATCCATATAAACTAAGTGGAAAAAATCTGCAGTATTAAGGATAACTCAAAAACTACTGGTCAGACCTTGATCAAATTTAAATGGGACCACATGTGAAGCACCAGCTATCAAATAAAAAAAGAATCATCCAAATCGGTTCACCCAGAAAAAAGTTATGAGCTAACACACATAAAAAAAAAAAAAAAAAAAAAAAAAAAAAAAAAAAAAAAAAAAACATACAGACGAATTGAGAACCTCCTCCTTTTTGTGAAGTCGGTTAACTAACACACATAAAAAAAAAAAAAAAAAAAAAAAAAAAAAAAAAAAAAAAAAAAAAACATACAGACGAATTGAGAACCTCCTCCTTTTTGTGAAGTCGGTTAAAAATAGACCAATTTGAACTATAACACTCCCTTTGACAAATCATAGATAAGATAGTAGCCTAGACTGTGGTGAAAAGAGTCACCAGTCAGCAAAGTTAATTCTAAAGTGTCGTCAATGATTCGCCAATGCAACTGAACGCAATCAGCACATCTAAACACCGTTCAAGAGGCAAGAGCCGTACGTGTCATCATTGTTGTGGAATATTGACACTGACAGCTGTTGAACTCGGTTGAGATGTGTTGATCGTGTTGGTGAAAATCGCCCTTAAGGTGGATCCTCGGCTGTAGCCCGCCAAGTAACGTATAACAAGCAAAATGAAAGAACAACGATAACGGCAGGTGCTTCATAAATTATCCCCCTATAAACTGTTTACAATGTCACAAACATTTCATCATTAAGTTGTGAACCACTATCTGGTTCCGTTCTGTTATCGAGTGTACCTACTTTGTGTATCGTGGTAGAAACACGCCCTGTTGTTATCTCTTCTGCTTATTCCTTTTTGTTTTAGTCATGATAGCTCTCACACGATAACCAGCGGTCTCTAGTGTGTAGTTTGATGAGCTGTGTCACGGGTTTTCTACAATATTATGTACCTAATGATATCAGAAGACGAACGACGCGTTCATTGTGTCACTATTTTTGTATAATTGCATTTGTTTTTTCCCTTTATTTGGTGTATATTATAGAGTACTTTATCTATAACATCTCATACTAGAATGCATCATGCTCTCTTAGAATGTGACAGACACAAAACCTGCTGACTGCTCGGTTAACGAATATGAAAATCTGATGACGTTGACATTTTGAGGTTCATCTAGTACTCTGTTTCTGGGCGTTTTGTTGAGTGTGTCTCCTAAACAACACCGACTTTTCGTAGACAAATATCTGTAATGGTGGCTACACATAATGATGTGCAGCGTAACAAGAAATGGGAAGATTACCAGACTCAGGTCAGATTACGGTACATTGAAACGGACATGTCGTCCAAATATATGCAATGCGAAATGAAATGTAACACGTTGAAAGAAATTCTCCTTTTTGTTGTGTTACATTTCATAATCAACTTCCTTCTCCTCTGTTTACATACAGCGAAAGTTTTTCACAAAGACACCTCCTTCTCACAAGAATTTTATTAATAAATAATTCAAAAATCGTGTTTCCGACATTAATAGGAATCCTCTTCGCATGACAATTAGTCACCTTTCCTTCGACCATTCCTGAATACGTCTGTCTTCAATCTCCATAACCAAATATAGCAATAACATTGTAAATACTCGGTTGATAACCAAAATAACAGCATTACACATGTTACGAGTAATTGCCGAATTCCGTGAAAGCCTCGATTTGACTCACCCGAGCACAGAACTTGTGACAACCTTCAGGTTTCCCACGCCATGTTATTCATGAATACTTGAAAAGGTAAATAATGGAGTTATTTGTCTATGGTGCTTGTAGGCATGATCAAGAGCCTTGACCTTGTGGGCCAAAATTGGAAGTTATAACTTGCGGAACTGCTAAAATATAATTATATTCCATGAGATTCACAGATTTATTGCGGACTTGCTGTTACCTGCGACTTCATCTGCGATCCAAGACAAATAGTAGCCATGTCTTACTCCAGATTCCAGCACCTAATTACGTAACACACTATCTATCACAATTTGAATCATTTTGAAGCCTATTGCTAATCCATTGCTCCATATGTTCGAAAAATTTGTCTGCTCCACAACGTAAATAACGCAATGAATGTTGTTGAACTGTCAAAATGAAACCCATTCCTACTGTTAGTGTGTTACGTAATTACCCCGCTGGGCTAATAACTGTAAAATTTCATAACGATCGGCTCAGTGGTTAAGGTGTGATATGGCAATAGACAGACAAACATAGTATGAATGTATTGATGCCCCGTGAGAAGACTGCATCAGACAAAAGTCCTAACAAACTGTAGCCTTTTTTTGTTTGGTTGGGACATCATCAAATGACCTCTCCCGCTCTGGGCGGAGCGGGAGGGCGTGTCAGACTCTTACAGACTAAAACCCACCCGTGTTCCTTCAGTTGCCCGTGCGCCAGGGCCACGGTAACTCTTTCGAACAATCCGCGACCCCGGCAGGCATCGGCCCTATCGGACCCCGTCAATTATGCTGACATCTCTATGAGGCGCGCGTGGAGTTTTGATTGGCAAACTATACTTAGTCAAAGTAAAAATATTTCATGTGCCTGAAAACTCACCGCCACCCTGGAATTTAGCAAAGCTGCTTAAGCCATACATAAGTTACATAGTGACAGCACTTTTCCGGAATCTTGCTTATACATCCATTATCTATTCTAATAATGTTATAATATAGTTATATACATAACACTCTACTAGCTTCACATGGTCTTATGTGTTAGCGTCAACGTGATAAAAAGCTGAACGTTTGTCGAGCTAATTAATTCCCACATTAGTAATGATTTCTAATCGATGACAATGGCAAAAGTTTGTAGGCTTGTTAGTAACAACATAATCACAGGTTATGTGCTGATCCGTTGAGACGGGTCGCAGTGAGAACGGGAGATGTAGTAATTTTGTTGAATTTTAGATGTTTAATGACAATGTTGGAAAGAAAATCGGTTACTTTCTATACATCATTTATAAACTGATAAGTACTCTGAAATAATAATTATGTACATGTATAAAAAGGGGTCCCCGGTAAAGGAATCAAAAAAATCGTCTACAGTGATAATGATCTTATTTTCATCGAAGTGATTTTATTAGGATACCTAATAATTAATAATAATTGTTAGTGGAGGAGGAGAACGGGGGGAGGGATTAAAATTATTTGAATTTTGAAGTGGAACTTTTTAGGCGGTAATTCGATAATTGGACAAGAATTGAGAGCGAAATTTCAAGGACGCGTCACGTTTTGACACATTTCGTTACATGAGAGAGAACAAAGATCTCTCTGACTGTCACACTAAATCTCTCTTATTTTTTATTTTTTGCATACGGTGTATGGTGCCACACGCGCAATTATTTTGATTACTGGTTTGGTTATGTGATATCCGTTGATACGGGTCGCAGTGAGAGCGATTAGCGGGTTACTTAATTAATTTGTATGAAGTTTTTTATTGGTGTGATCCTGATATTTGAATAATACCACGATATGATTCTAATTATTTCACCACCACTGTTACCAAAACGGTGGAGGAAATGGCATGTCCGGCATGTCCTAAAATCAAAAAAAATGAAATCTCGTCACGTGGATTACGGCCCACTCCCTCTCACAGAGAAGAGGCCTGTATCCCAGCAGTGGGAACATCATAGGCTGAAAGTTATTTTGTTATGATTTAAGTTTTAGAAAATTGATTTTAAAACAATATTAAAGTGAGCAAGATATTGCGGGTATTAGAAAGACACATTGATTTCTATTTTATAATAAGTGGTTTTAAAATGGTCGTGATAGCCCAGTGGTTAACGCCTCGCCTCTCTTGCATTAGGTTTGAAATCCGGGCAAGTACTAATTTTATATCTTAATGGGGATGCGCTAACGTAGCCCGCGAAATTAAAATTTTCTTACGTTTTTGCAATTTGCAGGTCAGTGTCCGGTGGTATGTTGATTATGATTAAAATATGATTCGCGGCCGTAACAAATATGGCTTTACAGAATTATAATCATTAGAATCAGCAATACAACTCCTTATGTTAGAATTGCCCGTAATAGGGTAATATGAAATTAGAGAGATGTATAGAATTATTGATGATTTTTATGATAATAATTCTATAAAGCCATATTTTTTACGATCGCGAATCATATTTTGTTCAACATACAACCTGACAATGAGTTGCAAATTGCAAAAAACGTAAGAAAATTTGAATTTTGCTGGCTATACTGACGCTTCCCCCTTAAATTGATATGTACTTTTGAATTTATCTTCGACATTTGAACAAGCTTGGTGATCAATGCTCGTGTCTTCTGTGTATGAGAAGACGCCTTTGCCTTGCAGAGGGACAATAATAATCTGGAATTATAATGTCGTTTACAGGAAATATATTTCGTAAAAGAGTTAAAACCAACGACGCTCATAAGGTATCATTGTCCTTTACATATTGAGTTTATGAACAGGAATCAGCTGCTAGTGAAACCGTTCATATACTGTTAACCTCTCATTACATTCTGCAACTTCATCAGTTTGTAACTCACACCTGTGCGAAACTGGTTAATTAATTCTTTGACATTGGCACTAATTGACCCTCTGGTACAGTCAGGGAAATTAATTGTTAAACAAATTGACACCCTACGTCAATTTGTCCTTTCATATAACTGTCAAAGAATGACAGTTGGGATTTGAATATACGGACGGTTGAAATTGGTAGTCAATTTACTTAACAATTAATTTTACATTCACCATGCACACATAAGATGCTCATGATCTAAGGATCAAGGTGCATGGTGAATGTTAATTAGTTATAATTATTAGCATTATTGTTGTTGTGTTTCACGTAATGGAACTTTATAGATGTTATACTGTCGGTCGATGGCTCCCATACTAAGTAGCTGATAAGGAACCACTCCGTAATCCTAAGTAATATGGAAAACGTAATGCTAAGTAATCTTATGTCATGTTTATTGTGTTTTGCCCGTCATTATCATTATCATTTAAGCGCTCTTTCAAACAAGCGCGACATGCGACGCGAATCGCACGCGACACAAAGGACCTGCACCCTAATTACGTGACACACTATCTATCATAATCTAAATCATTTTGAAGCCTATTGCTAATCCATTGCTTCGTAGGTTCGAAAAATTTGTCTGCTCAACAACGTAAATTACGCAATGAATGTTGTTGAACTGTCAAAATCAAATCCATGCCTACTGTTAGAGCAATAGCGCACTAGCGGCTTGGACGCAGCGGCCAGGTCGCGCGGCCAGGCCGCAGGGATCGATTTGCAACGCGGCCAAAACCACGGCTACGATCGTCAGTTGCATGTACAGCGCGCTTCAAAATGGACGTTGAGGAAATAGCAGTGCTTTTGTATCTTATAAGTAAGAAGCGGAAAAAGAAAAGGAAAAAATATTGGGTTCATCCCTTGCTTCGTGAAAGGCGAACAAAAGGATTATTTTATACTTATTTCACGGACCTTCAGCAATATGATGACAAGTTCTTTAATTATTTACGGATGAGCAAGTCTACGTTTGAAGAATTGTTAAGAATATTAAGACCATCTATCACCGGCACCGTCACTAAATTTCGTCCCTGCATTTCTGCTGAGGAAAAACTCGTTGTAACTTTAAGGTAAGCCTATGCCTATCTACTTTTATTTAAATCATTTCTTTGCGGTCCCTGTGTCTATTTTATGAAAAAGAATGCAGGTAGATAAGTAAAACTAGTAGGTACATAAAAGTATTTAAGTACTGTAATTATCATAATCAAAAGTGCAGTTGTTCAATAATTATCATAAAA
Source organism: Griposia aprilina (assembly GCA_916610205.1). Classification (NCBI taxonomy): domain Eukaryota; kingdom Metazoa; phylum Arthropoda; class Insecta; order Lepidoptera; family Noctuidae; genus Griposia; species Griposia aprilina. The sequence goes on along the minus strand of OU744300.1, from coordinate 1,638,326 downwards.
AGTTTCAATTATTTCTGAATCTTGCGAGGCCTGCGAGTAGTTTGATTCGGGTGATTGGATAGAGTTTTCTGCTCTTTGTGAATCCAAAGGCGGCGCCGGTTCACTGGGACGTAACAGAGAAGGGCGGCAGCTCATTGTGGCAAGTGGTTCATTATCCAAATTCTTAGTAAAATATCCCTGTTGATATTCTTGATGGCTGGTATAACTGCTTCGAGGGTAAGTAGGTTGGTTGTGCCTTGTCATAGTGGTCATAGGTTCATAGTGGCTTGGATCATATCTTGTATTTTGTGCTCGGTGGATTACATTAATTATTTCCATCTTAGTTGTCAGCTTCGCGGATTCGGGTATTTTTTTGAAATCCTTTACTAAGGAAAGCATAAATAATCTGTCTTCGTCTTCGAGAAATGATTCATGTTGAGTTCTTGAATTAATGCTTTCTTTTAAAACCGAAACAAGGTCTTCTTTTTCCAAATTATTGTCTTCCTTTTTCTTCTTCGATCTTGGTTGTCCTTGAGATACTGATTCGGGGGTGGGAAGGACTATATTTTCCGTAACATTTAAGTTTGATTCTGTTGTATTCGGTTCTACCGTATCTTTAAGGAACATCAGGTTTTGAAAGTATACATAGGGAGATTTACGTTTCGCTGCAGCACCACTTTTTGCGCCTTTGACACGTCGTAGCTCCCTGAGGAATGAGTCCCTTATATTTTTCCATTTTTTTTGGAGTGACTTACCTGGAAATAAAAAAAAAGTTATCATAACGTGTTTGTTTGTTCCAGATACCTAGCATCTGGATGCTCCTTCAGAGAACTAAATCATTCATTTCGCATTGGACACACAACTATTCGAGAAATTGTACTTGAGGTCTGCGTCGCCATATGGCAAAATATAAAAGACATTGCCTTTCCACAGCTCAATAGAGACAAATGGCTAGAAATAAGTGAAGGATTCAGGAAGAGTTCGCAGTTTCCTAACTGTATTGGAGCTGTGGACGGAAAGCACATAAGAGTCATTCAGCCGACCCATACAGGGTCACTATATTATAACTACAAAAACTATTTCTCTATTGTGCTGATGGCTATATGCGATGCCAACTACAAATTTATATGCATAGACGTCGGCGCATATGGAAAATGCAGCGATTCATCGGTATTCAAGAACTCCCATTTTTATGTAAAACTTACAAATAATAATTTAGACATACCAGACAAAAGACCGATAACTGAAACAGGTGTGCCTCTGCCTTTTGTTATAGTTGGCGATGAAGCATTCTCTTTGTCAGAAAATATAATGAGACCATATGCCGGAAGAAATTTGACAGACAAGAAAAGAATTTTTAACTACCGCCTTTCCCGTGCACGCCGGTACATAGAATGTACTTTCGGGATACTAGCCAACAAGTGGCGAATTTTTCATCGTCCTCTTGATGTACACAGAGAATTTGCTGTTGCAATCATAAAAGCATGTTGCGTCCTTCACAACTACGTACGGGAGCGAGATGGGTACAAATTCGAAGACACCTTGTATATTCCTCCGACTATTGAAGAAATACCTCCCTGCCAGCCGTCAAGAGGAAATAGAACATCTACTCAAAACAGAGATCTATTTGCTGACTACTTCGTGGGTGAAGGACAACTCCCGTGGCAAAATCGAGTAGCTTTGAGAACACAATAAAATAAACATTACTTACCGAGTTCGTTTTTTTCAGTTGTACTTAAGTTTTCATTTCCAAATATTTCAATTATTTCTTCCCACATTATCCTTTTTATATCTCGGTTGGCATAGTCTTCACAGGACATGTCCCACAACGCCCTCCTCGTCTCGATTTCTGTTATAAATCTTTCCGTGTCGAAAGACATCGCGATAATTACAAATCACGCTGTAGCTCTACAACACGTGCGGCCGCCACGGCTAGTGCGCGCACACTGGTGATTTTACTACAATACTATAGATCTCAGTGGCCGCAGCGACCAGCGACTGAACACTGGCCGCAAACGCGCCGCTCCGATCTCGCTGGCCGCTGCGGCTGAGTGTGGCCGCTGGTCGCGTGCGACCAGGTGCGCGCGCTCTGTGGCGATTTCATACTAAGGTATCTATCTCGATGGCCGCCGCGACCTGGCCGCTGCGGCCAAGCCGCTAGTGCGCTATTGCTCTTAGTGTGTTACGTAATTACCACGCAGGTCGGCGCGCGACAGGTGGAGCCTTTGTGTCGCGTCGTGTGTTGCGCCTGTTTGAAGGAACCTTTAGTCTGTAGATGTAGATACTCTGTTACACATCAGCGGGCCTACTCTCTAAGCACGAGTACCGTAGTTTCGGCCGAAGTTACGGATGTTCTTTACTCCATATCACTTTCGGACATAACATTAGTCCGGGGCCCGAACTAAAAGCTAATGACAAAACAATTTGACAGTTGTTCTCCCGATGTATTTTTGCCAGTCCGAAAAAGTTAATTAATTGAGAGTAGGGTTCACTTCTAAGTATCAAACTGCTTCGGACAGGCCCGTATCTTCGTTGACGAACTAAGAGAGTGGGCTCCCAGCTTTCAATAGATCGATAAAACGGATACTTAAATGGACAATGGCAACTTGCCAAAATTACTACCCTTAGAAGATTGGTGATCTGCTGGGTATCATGCTGTTTTCCCAAACAGGACGATGGTTCTCAAGACCCAAAGGTGAAGCTACTTGCTCATCAATGATGGGCATTTATCATTCAAAAACTGTTTGATATTTGAGTATGTTGTGATATTTGTTATACTATGGGAGCTTTCCCCGCTGTCAGTCTGACCCCCGCCTTTACTTTCGGGAAAGTCATGTCGTGTTATTGTTTTCAATACGTCGCGTCACCGGGGAAAATCGTTCGCTGGGAAAGGAAATCTTACGGTTATGTGTTTTAGCAGAACCGTTGAAATTTCTAGAAAATGCTAATACTGTTGTAGTTATTGCGGTTATGGTACCGCGTGTTCTCGGCATAGGATAGACCACCCGCATAGAAGAATCGTTAAAAGGTGACTGTGAAGTACTAAGTATACAGTTCTTTGTAAAGGAGTTGGACTAAGTACTGTACTACCATGTACATTTCTGCCGGTTACCAGCGTTTCTATGTTCCTATAGTAGGACAAACGCGCGAAGTTAGTGTATAGTATTTTTTTTGATTTGATTTCGATTTGAATCGAACTATTTTGAATCGAAAATACAATTATCTTATAGCATTTTGGTTTAAATTTATTTGGCAGGCACAATTAGTAGGTATCATCCACAGATATGCATGAAGTCTTAAAAATAAATACATATTATGTGCGAAACGAGTTTATTCAATTAAAAAATCGTTCGAGTTTATGTTACGTTTAGTCCATCTGGTTGCCCTAGGCCCACTGGCTTGAAGAGTATAGACAGTATAGACCATAGATATAATAGGTAGGTATAAATAGGTATAATTCCAGGTACATGCGACATCTCGATGGTTTGCTAGATTGCTAAGCAGTATCATAAAAAAACGTGTGGGGTCGGGGGACACCCGTCGGGAACCAACTTCCTTACGCTTTTACTACATCTCGATAAAAATTAAAAATTAAAAAAATTCACGTCGTCCATTTGGATTTTCACTTTGACCTCAATATCGGATTTAGCACCCTCGAAAACTATAAAAACGATGATAATCTGATGAAAAATTTGAAAGTTTTCGCAGCCGCCATGTTGGATTTTCATTTGACTTCACTATTGGCTTTAGTACCCTCGAAAACCATGAAAACTAGCTCCCTCTGCCACTTTCTATTATGTATAATAAAAAAAGTCGCATGAGGGCATAACACTTTTTCGTTATGTGACGATTTCTACAAATCGATTTTCGATTTCTTTTTTACTCCTACCGCAAGCTGCCTTAAAGAACTTCGTTCCAAAATGTTATAGCGACGGTATATTGACTAATTGTTCCATACAGTATCTACCCACATTGTATCACCAAAGTATGAAGAGTCATGATCAGTTATGTATTGTTTCGTGGATATTTTTGTTTTTAAGGTCATTCAAAGAAACGCCCAAAGTTTATCATAACGAAAAATGCTTTGGGGACTGCCGATAGAAGTGAAAACAAAGTAACTTGTGAATTATATCGTCGAAGCGTGCTGTGACGATGACGCGAGTTTCACGCTTTTGTTACACAGTATGCATATAGCTCAAGGAAAGCGTTCGGTGACGATGACGCGCGTTCCATGATTTTTGTTCACCCAAAAAGTGCTCAACGCACCTAAAGAAGTTTTCACTCCAAAAAACTCATGGCTTCTCACTATCTTCCTGTTGTAGTTTATGTTCATGTATATCTGTGATATCACAAAGTGTATCAACCTCTTATCTCTCGTGCATTAGAGCAAGGGGGCATGTACACTCATGATGTACCGCCATATTGTTATATCTATGGTGCATGTTAAACTCATCAGATAAATAAACAATGAACATGACAGGGTCAGACTTTTGAATAAGACGAAAACCATATTAATCCACAAAGTAAAAGTAAGCATTTTAGAATTTACAAATAAATAAAGCATCTGTTTATGGATCGACAATTATTTTTATCTTATTTATAAAGAAGGGAAGTGTTGTTCGATGAATTATACTGGATTACTTAGGCTGAACACAAAATTAATTAAATATTACAGAACTTTTAAGAATCCACTTAACTAATGGCCATCTAAATAATCAGACTAAATAATTGTCATAAATGGGAAAAGGAACAATTTAAGATAAATCTCGAAATTGCATTCAAGGTTGCGTTGCTGACGGTACGGTGCGCCTGCGCATCGAATAACGCGCGCGACGATGCGTCGGGCGTCAGTCGATCCGCCATCCCCGTGGAAGTCAGACGCGCTAGCTCGCGGCCTATCGACGCATCGATAGCACAGCGCAGCCCGCGATCAATTCGATAAAAAACCAGTGTAGTGTTATATTTTTTTTGGCGAAAAAAGGATTTTGTTATAAAAATAGTGGTGTGACGAGTTGGACGAGGCGAGGTTTTTTTCTCTGTTAAGGTTCGTTTTTTATTGGATAGTGGTAACGGTTTTTTTATTTTGGTCTATAATTATTCAATTATTTTATTAGTTTGTAAGAATAGAACCTTTTTCTTTTATTAGTAATGTCTGCAAAAAAAGTTTACGGTTTGAGTTTCCATTCATTTTATTGAATATTTATATTCAGTATTAATTAATTTGTAAATGCTATATAGAACTTTTTATGACTTATTAATATAACGCTTAACCAACTTTTATTGATTCTGGGAATAAATTCATCCTAAAAAGGTTAATTCACTCATTATTATTTTAAATAAATGCGTTGCGATATCGGTTAGAAAAAAATGTGCATAAATAATACATCATAACTATCGATAACACGTCAAATGCTTACGAAGAATAATCACTAAGCAAGTAGCATAAAAAGTATGATTATGACAATAAAATGTGTAATATCAGTAAAGTCCGGTATAATGCATCTGCAATGCCTTCTTACATAGTGATGTATCAAATTTTTATCAAAAAACAATGACGTCTAAAAACACTATCGTTATCTTAAAAACCGATAATCTACTTAAATACAATTGGACAGTTTTATACTACAAATTTATCTATCGATAGCGTCTTATCGATAGTAGTTGCGTGTAGTGACGTACTGCGTCATCATCGAGTGTCGATAAACGGGCAGTTAATGTCGATACTCCTTGTGTAGAGTCGTAATGAAGTCTTGGGATTTATGTCATAATTTCATAAACACTTGGGGACTTATTTGTAATAAATAGTATTTTGCTAGTTGTATAATATCAGGTGAAATTAGATTATATGTCTATTATTATCACTCGTTTGTGTCCCACTGCAGGGCTAAGGCCTGCCTTCCCTCCTTTCACTTATCCTTATGTAGATAGGTCAGCAGTGGTGCTGTTTGTTGCCAATCCTTCTGAAAAAAGTCCTGGGCCTGCCGCATAATTTATAGGTCTAAATCCAGTAAATTGTTTTGATAATCCCTAAGATGGAAGAATAAACTTTTACAAAGAACTAAAGAAAGAACAAACAAAATAAAGTAGAAACTATGTCAAACTATTTGTAATACAAAAAAATAATAAAGTAACTTAAAAATAATATGAGAATACTGCATTTGACACATTATAAATCAAACGTTTTTATGTACGTTCCAACGAAATATATAACCATTACATACCTACAGTATTATTTTAATAACATGTCACAATATTAATATAATACGCTCGATATGTAATTAAGGAAAACAAGAATATAAAAACTATAGAAGTCCACAATTATATGTAATTCATTTGATATGCATTTAAAAACTGGTTTTTCAATACAGTTAGGGCCTATAAAGGGTAAATATGTAAATAATTCCTGCGGATGTAAAAGGCGAATAATTGGAACGGACCAGATGAATACGTACCTAACAATATCATTTAAAATGTTTTTATTACCTCGAAATCTCACAGGAGTTCAAAAGGTTAGACAGGTGTAATCAGTAGTACTATACGCCTAAATCAAGAAAAAGTAACATCTAACTTACATACTAACTAAAACAATATAAAGTAAACTGCCTACAAATAATACCTATAAACAGCAACTCCTAAAGACAGAATTCATTTTGCGACGAACAAAATTCTAACCACTTCCCAGAATCAAGTTCAAAAACAAATAATAGCAACAGTCTTTAATGAAGCGGTGTCTTTACAAATACTTAAGTCTGGTCAGACTGCTGATAAAACAGGCAGATGTTAAATAATTAAAATGAAAAAGAAAAGCAACAACTTCAAGTGGTATGCGCACTGAAATATCTCGAATGTCGCTTCCCTTGGTATTCAAAGGCGAGCATTAAGACTCTTCAATGTTATTTTAAGAGTATATGGCTGTCTACGTGTTCAGAATGTTACATTTTAGTATTTCACCAAAAGTCGTTGACATGTTCCAAGTTTTAAATTCAAAATTAGAAGCTTCTTGTTCTTCGAAATCAAAATTGTTTTGAGACTTTACGTTCAGGTTATCCACATTATTACTTGAATCAATATTGTTTGTAGAAACAGTGTTTATGTTAAAGAGTTGTTCCTGTTAGGGCTTTGGGTAGCATATTTATAATACTACGCGTGGGAGTTTAGTTTAACTGGATTAAGATGATAATTTGTTCTACATTTAAAAGATGGAATACACATGTTGCTCTGGCCATTTTATGTTAGTTTGTATTGTTTTGAGAACTTATTTGTCTAGTGTTATAAGGACTTCTGTCATATTCATATACAGAATTTGGAAATATTTATAATGCTTCGACTACATATAAAAATGTTCTTCTATTCAAATAGGTCGATCGACTCCTGTCCAACCTTGGTCGTTTATGTAAATCAGACGAATCTATTAAATAATATAGTTCTTGGAGCTTACATCTCTTATCTTTTACGAGTGTAGACTATTAACAAAATCTGTGAACATTGGGTTAACTATTTTACTACTGATATTTTGATCTCCAATCTTAACAGTTATGTGTGCCAAAAGAAACCATTAGCCTGATTGGTCCAAGGTTTACAATAAGTACTGACAATTTAAAACGTTTTAGCCAACACTGACATCATCAATAATTCCCAAAAGTCTAGGAACAACAATTAATAAAGAATTCTAAAAACCTGCAATTTTTGTACATTACGACTAAAATCCTTCACTTACACATAACCTATGCTGTAGAACTGAGCAATTATGAAATTACTGAACCGAAAAATGTACGCTTTCCGGTTTTAAGGCAAAATTAATTATTTTATTCGCCGAAATTGATGGACCGTTATAAAATTCGCGTTTCGTCAAATGTTTATATATAAATGTCCGCATTTTTTAACGTAACAGAGAACACGGGTTTTATTTAACTTTTGATTCGGTTTTCTTTGCTGACGTTACTTTGAATGATGCTGACTAACACAATCAATTACAATAAAGTAAAGCATTTACCATTGTTACCTATAATGATGTATGTGTTTGCTCATACTCAATGGTAAATCATTTAAGACCATTTTCACTGACGACCTTTTTATTATCATTTGCATTCTTCATTCTCAAAGTGAAAAATGCCGTGACAGGTTTTTATGACTTTCCTTGTTATCGATATAAAACTTGGTATCGACCCGATAGCTCTTATCTCCGGCCACGGTAGAAAGGCATTGTTATTTGTACATTACTATCGTATTATTTTCACTTCATGCTCCTTCAATGTTATCGATATTATGTCTTGAATTTTCAAGATAATTTTGTACGCTGCAGTTTGAAAATTGTAATTTAACTTCGAAAATGTTTCTATTGTTTATAGTGATAGTTAGGTCATTATTAGATACTTTTGTCCTATGGTCCTCTTTTTCTGTAGGTAAACGATCAATTACTAATTGAGAATCGATGTATAAGAGTATATCTTATTGATTCTAATATTTATGCTATTTGACTCTGCAATGGGTGGGACATACTATTTTAGTAGATACAACAAAACATTGACTGGATGCTGTAAAAGATGATTTGAATATCAACAATCGAAACTAAACAGTATCAGACAAGAAAGATAATAAATATAAGAAGAAAGACGACAGTATCAATGTAACACTAACCCAACCCATTTCTCATAGTTGAGTAATTCTTACCGAGTATTCAGGAATAACACTTCGTAGATAAAGATAAGTAAATCAACACTAAATCACTTTTAATTATGTGGAAACAGTGAATCATTTATAATTACCGAAATTTTCTCATAAGTCAATTAATAAAGTCGTTTGGGAAATAGATTTGCGGTTTTGCGCGTTGGTCATAAAATTGTTGTCCAGCCGTGTCGATATCAAGAATGATAGGAACACTCAGAAAGAAAATGGTTGTGTCTTCTATACAAATAAATGAAATTGAAGTGTCTGTTTGTAATGTCAAATTAACAGCTTTTTACTCAATGCATATGAACGTATATACGGTATTTATAACAAAAAAACTTTTTTTTGTCTGTCTGTTATCTGTCTCTCTGTTTGTTCCGGCTAATCTCCGAAACGGCTGGACTGATTTTGAATGAAGACCGATTATGAACGGGACTTGCACTGGCGGATAGCTGATGTTATAATGAACAACATATTATGCTTCTTTTGTATCGGTAGCACGTTCCCGTGGGATAATATCCGACATCCACGCGGGAGAAGCCGCGGGCAGCAGTCTTAAATAAAACTGTGTGCTAGTGATGCTTTCCTTTTTTAAGGCTCATTGTTCTTGTTGACCATTTTTGATTTCCAGCATAAGATTATTTGGTACTACGCAATGTCTTTCATCATTTTCATTATTAGAAGGCCTATGATCTGCAATGTTACTAATGTTATTATCATCATAGCTGTTAAATATACTCCTTTACGGAAATGCTAATATTGTTTTCTTAATTTCGCTATATTTCTCGCTCTCAAAATTACATATGAGCTATATATCGACAATTATAAATCGTTAATCGTTGCTATCAATTTATCTTGTATGTCCGAGGCCGTATCACTTCCGTAGTACAAGGTTACGTCACACTCATGCCCTAGGAGTTAACACTAACGGTAAACAAGGAAGCATTGGCATTTAGTTGAACCTCACTAATAGTTTTGTACTCCTTGGGATTCGTCCAGAGACATACTAATTATATTGTTTTATATCTGTAATTTTTATGGTGTACATAATAAAGAGTATTCTATTTTATTCTATTCTATTCTAATAATTAATATGATATAGTTGCCAGCTGTAAAAATGGCACATCTTGTTTGATCGAGCGTCGCCTCTGATTTGTATGACAGTCCTTTTCTAAACTTTTGATTTATGCCAAATATATTACCTTTTTCCTAACAGTTGCATGCTAGGTATATTTTGTTTTGTAGGGTGCTGATGAAATTACTGTTACATCAATCCCATGAGTTAGCCTTAATCTTGGTCTCTGGGTGGCATAGTGTGCCAGTTTTGTTACTCATTTGAATTAAAATAAAAAAGTAAAAATTACGGGATGATTCACCGTAATAGTAATGACATCACCACCATCATCATCATCATCATCTGGCACCGTGATTTATTTTCGAATATTATTATAACTGGGTTTCTAATTACTCCCTCGCTAAAGCTCGGAAGTAAAACTACCTCGTATATAATGAGTCATTTTAGGCCCTTGTAACATAATCTACTATTTATGCACTGATACCGATGTACCAAATGCCCTTTTTCGAGGGGCAATGGTAAAAAATATAATAATTTTGTTCCATTAAAATTGCTGAAAATTTTGTGTAACCTGTAAGTCAATCTCCCAAAAATATAAGTCAAGTCATACGAAATGCGTTGAGTGGTGAACTCGAAATAAATACAGCGGCGACGCGTGTGATGCGCTGTAAACAGATTAGCCTACTAACCGTAGTGGCAGCAAAACAAGCAATAGTGCGGATACGAATATCTTTTTAATTTACTGTGTAGTTGACAAACGATTTTTTTTAAATAGTTACATGTACTCACACCTTCTTCCTATGGGGCAAGCGAAAACTACAGAACGCCACCAGTTACGATCCTTACATACTTCTTTTGCTTCATTTACGTTCATACATCTGGTCATACACGGGTTTTTTTGTGTCTAAATCTAAGTTTGATGACAATATAACCGTGCACCTATACTTTAAAAGTAGGGAAGTAATACATGAACTAGTCATTGCAAATATGCATGTACTTAAAAGTCTACCTATCCCACGAGAGCAAAGATTTTTTTTGCCAATCATTAAACAAACGATTTTTTTTACTACAGGTGTTGGTAATCGGATTTAAGTACGTCTTAAATTTATGCCGTAAAAGAATTACTGGTGAACGATAAAAATAATATATCACTATATTACGCGCAATAATAATAACGACGTGTCAGGTAAATATTTAATCTCTATCACACATTTATCTTTATTTTGCTTACCTATTACGTGCCTAAAGAATTGACAATGTTTTATAAAATATGTAAAAAAAAATGTGTCGAAGACGCATGATTTGCATAGCACACCATCTTATAAGTATTAGGTTACTTAAAAAACAAAAAAAAACAAAACAATTTTCTGCCGTCGCTACAGCTCGGCGACAACGGAAGTCAACAGAGCGTGCGCTTGCGCAACCGTGGCGGATATGCCATTGTCTTGTCGATGCTGACCCTACCGCGATGTTTGTACACACGTGTGCATCGGGCATTGTTTTGATTTAGGCACAATCGTTGTTTGGCCTCCTTTTAAAATTTATGGGCGTCTTGAAATTAGATGGGAGAAAAAAAAATATGAGATCATCTGTCATGCGTTTATTGTGATTAACTTTGTATGTTTAGGAAAAGTGTATTTATCTTACCTCTTAGCGGGATTCTAGAAATCTAGGCCGACTTGAGAAACATTAGTATCGACTTAATACCAAATTATTCTTCTGATCTTCATAATTAGCTTATCTAACTCTGAATGAAAGCTTTGATCAAGTCTCTGATTAGTAATTCATCGCTCGTCTAATCTCGATAATCATTTTTGTGAACAAGGACCATTTTGTAGCAAAACATAAAAACCTCGTTCCCTATATGAGAAGCCTGAGAAGACGCATTTGCCCTGCAGTGGGACCTTACACGCTGCTTTTATTTATAAGAAATAGTCCCACCATGAATGACAAGAACAAATCCCTTGTAGTATGACCACTGCCTCGGTCACGTCACAAATATCTAGGTTAACTGTAGAGGATAACACCGAATACACGAACACCTGAATAGTTCGCGTTCCTACTGCATGATTAATGATTAACTTAGGCATTTGATGGGCCTATTCTATGTTAGATTACCTACTGAATTATATGGGTTTAAACTGTCTTAAGTTTGATTTTGAGGTCGAGATTAGACGTCAGTTTTCCCAATTTTCATGAAATTCCAACGCTCATTTCATACTTACCTCAAACTCACTGTCGTGTTTCTCAACTGCCAATATACGTTTCCCATCCCCAGTAAAGCTAAAGTGTGATGATCACCTCTTAGACAGGGTATTTCTGATCATGATCACACTAAAGAAAACATTTTCTAAATTTTAGAGAGCATAGCAACTAGCTTCATCTTCCTGACCGACTCTTTGACAATTCAAAAGTGCCTGTAATTGGTTCAATTGAAATAAATGCTTTCAGTTTGAGTTTGTCTTTGTATCCTTTGAAACAGAGATCAGCCAGATGGAAAGCTAAGTTGCGGGCCTCACTTTCCAGGGACTGTCGAACTTACTTTAGTATCGTTACTCATGAAGGCTCTTTTAATGGCACTCACTACACTAATCAAAATTCAACATAATCGATTATCAATACATTAGATCGTCAACGGTCTGATAATTACAGTTTTCACAGAATTATCGTGTTCTTGTGTGACTGATGAGGCGTGACATATGCGCGTGTAACGATTATGTATGATGATGAGGTGATAAGCAGTAAGAGTTGTATGTATGAAGTGTGGCTCGACCGGTTGGCGCCGATTTTGTTACGTATTAGGCTGTAAGGGTGCGTGCAGTTAGCAGTCTGTTCACGTCACCCCAATTGATGACGCATGAGACCGTAGAAGGCGTCAATTTTGATTCGGAAACGATGCGGCAGACAAGGTCTAAACAGTTGTACTATACTCACCTAAACTACAATCCACTAATTGACCAGCTGACCATAACTACTGCTTGCAACGCAAAAGACTAAAACGTTCGCACGTATGTGCGTCATCGGAGAAGAGAGGCCGCCGGCCGGCGCGGCCGCTGGAAACCAACCTCTTACATCCCGTACATACGGCGGTGATCAGTACGATATTTCACTGTATAGTTTTGGGATCACATGGTAGTTTCATACTGCATTTGGTTATAACCGAATGAATAATAGGATGTTTACGTGTGATTCCTACTCTTACCGTAAAATATCGTGCTGGTCATCGTCGTGTGGTCGGGGACTTACGGCACAAGGAATTTTCCGACTGAATTTGACCTGAAACAAAATTGAAATCCCTCCTGCACTTTTCATAAAATAACATTTTTGCTTGGCTTACTTTGTGTTATCCCTGAAAACCTTTTCACAAGCGTTACTACCACAAGATTCTATGAATTTCTCCTTCATCAACTCTTTAACACTAATCATAAACAAAACAGCAGACACAGTCCGAACTAGTATTTACTCGGCTCGGGAGTGGAACCCGCGAAAGCGAGCACTGAGCCGCGGAGTGCGACCGAGCGTGTGGGTAAATGAACTGTGTCACCACTGTGTACACGGCTGATGGTGATCGATCACCACTAGTCGCCACTAGTGGTATAGTTGGCTATGTAACTGTCCATTCAGAATATCGGATGTTATAAAACCTTTGTTGTGTTTGGTTTGTTGAATAGTTATGGTGGGTCTAAGGTGATAAACTAATCGTCAAACAATAGCGGATTTGCGTTGATATTGCCTCTGTCAATCGTTTCATTTGGCAATGCCTGAATGCCTTATTATAAGTTATTTAAAACACCTTGAAATGATGATGGAAAGTTGTGGGATTTTGAATTAGATTTGTATGTCGGAAATAGTGTAATCAATCTATATAATAAATTACTAAATCCTTCTTAAGACCATCAGATCAGATCAAAATATGTACCTACGATATTATCTATTCGTTTTTTTTTACTACTAAATACTCATTTACATAGAACTAAGCAGCTTAGTTTTTTGCACCTTGCATTAAAATTAATTAATTTCTAATAAACAGTAATATTAAGGCTGTTTATATTAATTTAAAACTGTGAATCATTATTCAGTTTGTTCAAGTTAGTTCATTCCACTTGTCCAATCTAAGTTAATTCTATGTCGTAGTCTTATCCTGTGTTCGTAAGTTCTAGTTACATACTTGGACTAATGAATACAGGCTAAGCCTACGTAATTCTTAATGTGATTCCCTTTTCCATGGCCATTGGTACAGAGGTTGACTATGTATACCGCAATGATTATTATTTTCATGCAGGTAGGTACCTACTCGCACTGGGTCCACGTGGTGGATTACAGCCCACTCTCTCTCGAAGAGAGGAGGCCTGTGTCCCAGCAATGGAAACATTATAGGCTGCTTATGTAGGTACCTACCGCATCTTTTTATTCACGCAACGCGTACTCAATTGACCTTTCTAAAATACATCACCAAAAAGGTCAATGACAAAAAATCACAAACTATTTCAATTAACTTCACAAAGATTAATGCTCGCATCAAAATCATAATCACTCCTTTTGCTCTTTAAAACATTCGTCTAGACAAGTCAGATTGCTGACAGGATCAAATAGAGTCGCCTGGCTAATTACAAACAATTGCCTGTTGCCTGTCAAATAACTTGCCGACAGCCAAGGATGTAGTATTTATCAACTTCTACATCACCAAAACATCTTGACAGCGGCAGAATACGGAACTAACTTCAAACGTACTGCGTTTGACGTAAAGTTGACGTTTGTCTTTGCAAGTGGCGCCACTTTGACAGCTCAATATTTATTGGGCTTCATGTATGAATGAGTTGACATTTAGAGCGTTTGTCATAGTTATGTGGTAGTTACGAAATCTGTAATTTGGATAAAAAAAATGGATGTTTGTTTTATGTCCAGGGTTAATAGGTTATATTTTTATGGGCTCTTTCGATTGAGGGAGCTATTTGTGAGATTGTTATCTCAAATTTTTATTGACTTGTACACGATTTAAGACGAAATTGACAGTACAGGCATAGAGTGCCATACATTGACCTCGAGACCGTCAGTTATACAGTAGAACCTACTGAAGATAACCAAAAAAATACAACAACTAGGCAGTTGAAATACTTCTTCTTTTCGTATTATTAGACACCTTACAGAATTATTTGAAAAAATAGAAACGTTAAGTATGAATGATGAATGATTTTATTTCTGTTAGTAGGTTTGTACAAACACTTTTACACGTCAATCATATTTTAAAAACTAGATGAGGTCGGCGTTTCCTATCTGACTACTCTGAGAAGAAAGGCCGAAACAAACTCGGAGGTCACAGTCTCTTTTAAAGTTCAGACATAATCTTGGTCAGGTCATGTAAAGACCATGTAGATTTGTGTCTGAAACGGTATTTTGAGGAAAAACCACACAGATTGATGATGATGCACGCATTTGTCAGTAATCGTGCAGCTCAACTCAGAACTTAAGGAGCTCAACGATTCGACGAACATCGAAAATCAAATAATTTTGTATCTAAACTAAAAATGTACTGTAACCAATTTAAACAAAAGAAGAGCGAAATTAAACGTTATGTATAAAAACTCGAAAAAAATACTTTACACATTCAACTAACTCTAATTTCCTTTTTTTACAGACCAGTAATGTCCATTTAGCCCTGAATCCTTCCACAATGGCGAGCGCAGGCGCAGTCCTCCTGGAGGCCCGGCCTTTTAGGCCTTTCAAGTCTTCAGAGGAGTACCTGTACGCGATGAAGGAGGACCTGGCAGAGTGGCTGACTGTCCTCTACCCAGAACTCAGGATCACTGCTGATAACTTCCTGGATAGACTGGATACGGGTGTCGCTTTGTGCAGGGTGAGTTTTTAAAACCTTTTTCTTCATGATAGATTGTTTTTAAACCTATTGAATATTATGTTTTATAATTAGGTATGTCAAAATCGTTGGAATACTTAGTTAAAGCTTGAGTTTTCTACAACAACGGTGACGGCTGCCATGAAAAGGATGGCACCGAGGTTTGACTTTATGGTGTCCAAAAACGCTCTCTGGGAAACACACCAACTCATTTTTTATAAATAACGTTTCAGTGACGTCATTCAACGGTAAATAGCGGACGCTTTGTGGCGGCCACCGCAGGCAGCAAAACCTAGGTCATAAAAAAGCTTAAGAAACTAGACTGGTATGGTCAAGTGACAAGTGATTAGCGTTCTCTAAAGCTGGTGTCAGACATAGCTATTAATTTGTTTGAAAACTTTGCAAGACGGGGTGGCGATGTCCAATAATAATGATGTGTTCGCACTTCGCCCACATGCTCAAACATCGCGACTTTGTTGCTATTTGCGTAGGCGCTGCCCAAACGTAGGACACCGTAAAGCGCTTAGTTTCTTGTCACACAATTAGGCGTAGGTATTGGTAAATATTACAAGCCATTGAGTGTATTGTCAAATGTTCAAAGAAAATTCTTATTCAAAAATATTTCATATGAATAAAATAGAGTGTCATGCATGATAAAACAATAGTAAAACAGAGCTCAAAAAATATTTTTCGTTATGTAATGATAATAAAGGAATCAATCAACTAAAGAAATACGAAAAAAAATATACTACTGAGCCGTGCATTTATTTTTTATTTAAATAAAACTGCAAAATTACTTTTATTTTGGTGGTCATTCGATTCAACTAACATGAAACACATCGCTGTTATGAAAATTATTTGTTGGCGCGATGCGCTATTGCCACTTACCAAAAAATTTGCTTCCTATAGCTATATTTGGCGCCAGCTCATGTGAACTAGTCGTTAGGAAGTAATAATTAGGTACCTATGTCTTCTGAGCATCAAAGATTATGATAACACAGACGCGACATATATAATATGTGAATTAATCACTTTTATCACCAAAGAACAGAGATACGACGAATCGTTACACGCTTATCATTAGGGTGACAGTAATTTTTATTAAATTAGTAATAGACTAACGACCCGGCCCTGCTTCGCTCGATTTTCACGGCTTGACAAAGCATGGAGACTTATTTATTATACGTAAGTTAATATTAAAGTATGATACACATAGTAGTACTTTGACATTATTATGAATTCTTGGACATTGTAATTTTTATTTTGACTTTATGATTTATATTTTGACATTATGATTTATTCTTTGAAATTATGATTTATATTTTCGTTATTATGATTTATATTTTTGATTTAACTATTAATATTTTGACATTATAAATTTATAAACATAATACAAAATATCATAACTTTATAATTATAATATTCCTATAATGTACCTAGTTCTGATATGCATGCTACCTACCTAGCTTATTAATTAATATTTCTACACCAGCAATGGTAGTATCTGTGAAACAATGTTTTATGTAAGATCTTAATGTACCATATACTGAGAAATAAATAAATAAAAATAAATAAACCTTCCGGAATTTATTCCCTAAATATTGTGAAAACCGCATCATAATCCGTTGCGTAGTTTAGAAGAACAACGCGGTGCACAGACAGACACGAAAAACGACTTCAATTATATAAAACACGTGTAGATGTAGATTTAGAAGAATTTAGTTGACAGCTATTTATATAACATTAGCAATGGTTAAGGTACCTATGATGACATTTGTTTTTACCTAAGTTTCCGAATCAATTAGGATTTTACCTGTTTGTAGCAGTTCTAAAAATGGTTGTGATGTAATATTTATTTGTATTGTAGTGTATTATTAAAGTTCAATAGTTCCTTGACGTCATTGCTAATTGCATCTTTGCGGTAATCACACCTTTTGTTTAGCTAGTTGTTGTAAACCCTTGCCTTAAACATCATGGTTTAGAAAATTGTTTCTTGAATTCGGATGCTATAGGTAATGTTTTGATTTGGGACATTATTGTTTTAAAAATATTTTTCTAGGATGATTGAGTACAGTTGATCTCCAATCATGAAGGCTAAACAACTTAGAGGTATTTACGTTACTGGTAAACATGTTGGCAACATCTCTAGTCTCTTCTTTAATTAAAGGTATCAAAATTGATTATTATCTTTGTCTTAGTCGTAAATAGATGTTAAAGATTCTATTCCCTCCTTATACAGGATGATGATACAAATAATTTAACTTATCGTACTCATAACCCGTCAGGATATCCTGCACCATTAGGGTCTATTACATAGTGTATGTAAACAAATCACGTGCACAAACATCCAGGGTAGGCACCTTCTCCTGGAGGCTATGCAAATTATGATATCATAAAATAATTGAACTTGATTATCATGTACACTCACAAGCATCAATAAGTATGTACTTAGCAAAATTTTAAAGTGATTTTCTCATAAAATAACGATTGCACTTTTGAGATAAGACCTAATAATTTGAGTTCGAAAATACTGTGTCCGTAACACCATAAACTACTGTGTTCGTTACACCATAAAATGCTGTGTCCGTAACACCATAAAATTCTGGGTTCTTAACACCATAAAATACTGTGTTCGTTACACCATAAATTACTGTGTCCGTAACCATAAAATACTGTGTTCGTTACACCATAAATTACTGTGTTCGTAATACCCTACTTCTATTAACACCTCAGGAGAAAACCGGTTTTGAAATTTACTAAGTCAGAGATCAGAGAGGATTGTTGTACCCAGATGATTATGTAGAAAAGAAGACGTTTGTTTATGGTACGTTTTCGGGGAAATATGGCCATTCTAGACCTCTGACTTCGGGTATACAGGCGTGCTTTGTTGTTTTATGTAGAGAGAGAGTTTTATTTAGCAGACTCTAAAAATTTTAAAATCAAGGGTCTTCAGACTATTTGAAACAGCTTCTTTTAGGGCCTTTAAAAACCTCTGACTCCTCTCTCTTGCCTGTTGCTTGTCCCTCCTACCGGTAGGTACTCTGTCTTTATCATGTAAGTCGGAGACATTTGTCTTTGAGTAATATGTACTTGAGTACGTGATATCAATTTTAGGGTTCGGTACCCAAAGGGTGCCAACGAAACCCTATTACTAAGCCTCCGCGGCTATCCGTCTGTCTGTCAGTTGGCTGTATCTCATGAACCGTAATAGGTAGACAGCTGATATTTTCACAGAATGTGTATTTCTTTTGCCGATATAACAACAAATGATAAAAATAAAATAAAGTTAAAAATAAAAACGCCAAAAAAAACAAGTTTCTTGTATGGAGATCCCATACAAGAAACGTGTTTTTTTCGGCGTTTTTTGCCTTGTGGTACGGAAACCTTCGTGTGCGAGTCCGGCTCGTACTCGAACATAAATGGCGAAATGTGGGTGTTCTATACGTACGTACACCTCTGCCCAACCCTTCGCTGAATACAGGCGTGATGTTATGTTATGTGTTATTCACTTGGCCGATCTTTTACGTCATCAATAGGTAAACACTAATAATAATAGGTACCTACTAATAATAGGTAATAACTTCCTGAAATATTATCGTAGCAAAGAGGCCAATAATTTGTTATCAACCACAGAACAGAAAAATCGTTTTGTGTTATCAACCATGAATACCTACTCCAGATTAGCTATGTGAACTAATATGAAGATATGTACTGCATAAATATTAAATCACTACGTAAACTGTCGCTAATTTGAAGGTATTTGAAAGTTTTTCGGAAATATTCTGAAAACTCCCGGGAATATTCGAAAATTTCCTGAAAAGATTCGAAAGCTTAAAAAGGTACCTATTTAACTACCTACATGAATCAGATAAACGTTGTTTTCTTCTTCTAATAAAATTGAGTCATCCATTTCGTCTGTTTAAAAGTGAAATACTTAATTATAATGTTCAATTCAAAATTAGTCTATTGTAAAAATGTACTAAACTAAAAGATTTTCCGACTTTTTTTTCGCAAACGCCTTTGTTATGAAAGCCCAAGATTAGTGAATATTCTTCAAAACAGTTTACTTATATTAAAGTCCACAACAAAGTTTTGGTATGGGTTCACTGACCGCAGGGCACAGCACTGAAAGGATAGCAACTTATCACCGCAGCAAACTAGTTTGACAGATTGTTTCGTGTATTTTTTGCTTTTATATATATTTTTGTACACTTTCCGTAGTTTTGCGTTTAACTCTCATGGTCACTATATTGATTTGGTCATGATAAGAAACGAACAAATTGTGTATTTTCATAAGAATACAAATACAAAACAACGGAAAACATACATGAATAGCGGTAATCTTTATGAAGGTTATAATTGTCGATTTTATGTAAATCTTTCGGAAAACTGCTTGCTTCGGAGTCGAAAAGAGCCTGCTGTATACTCATAAAGCTAGTCAACTCACAAACTCATAGCATATCATCATCTACAACAAACCTTTAGCAGTCCGAGTCTGTAGAGTTTTCTGTAAAATTCTCACTGTAAAAACTTAGTTGAAGTGAGCTTCATCCCACCTGCCGTTATAGACTGACAGCTCACTTCAATTCAATCCAAGTTTGTGAGATTTTTACAAAATCGACCGGCTTGACATGGACATAGATCCTCGGCTATAAATCATCTAAGTCAACTTATCCTACTTACAAGTTGTAAGGTGAAACTACATTTTAATTAGTCACCAAACTACAACAAGGTGATGCGGAGGAATGAGCAAAAAGTCGTCAGGAAAGTTTTGAGTATGAATGTGGATGGCTATAAGAGTAGGGGAAGACGAAAGAAACGATGGATGGACGGTGTGGAAGATGATATGGCTAGAAAGGGGGTGCCTATCGAGATGACGAGTAATAGAAAAAAAAAGAAGAAAAAATAAGGGAGGAGGGGGGAAGGGGGAGGGAGAAGAGAGAAGGTCTAGTATGGAAGAAAAATACATGTCATGTCGACCCCGAATAAATTGGAATAAGGGACAAGTTAATAATACTGATGACGACACAGTGACGCCTTAATTAATATTATGCATTTGATTAGGTGAAACATTAACATGTTTTTCCCAACCGCGTCGGATACCAATAGTTACTGGTAGGTAGGTAAACCGAACGTTATCAGACCCTTGATTGATAAGGTTACAGACTGACCGACTAACTGAACTCAAGTGTTCGTCTGTCTGTGTGTACATGATTCAATATCATCTACTTAAGTAGGTACATTTGTGTTTCAAAACATGTCTGATAATTTAGTTGCATCAGTTTAGACTTTACAGGAAAGGCAGGTGAAGGAAAACTATCGCAAAATTCTATATTTATTTGGAGCAAGAAAACCTAGATTAATAGAAAATGCTTACAATAATAAAATCCCATCCAGCAAATCAATCCAATCCATTTATTCCCCAGAGTATATCATCCATTTTTTTTTTGTAATTTCATAAAAAATTATAGATTTGGCCGATATGCTTATGCTTGCTTTAGCTTATTCTTTGCCAAATCCACGGTGAGCGAGCATGGTAACCACTAGGTACTTGTTTCTCATCAGTATGAGAAGGTTTGCAGTAGCATAATTGAACATTGGTGTAATGCCAATCAAGATTAGTAAGCAATTACAACATTGTCACTAAACTGCTTGTCTGATTAACGTCCGAAATAGGTATGGTTACTAAATTAATTACATTTATTGTGAAACACTGTTTAAGTATTAATTAGGTACTTATACAAGCAGTAGGTAGATCATAAAGAAGTGGGTAAATAAAAAAAAAACACCAGATAAAAGGAAACCAAGGTCTGAACTAATGGTGGTCGGGGTTCTAGAGAGAGGAGGAACCTTCTAACAATATGAGGAGTACCGGTTTTGTATCCAGTTCTTGAACCAACTGCCTGACGACAACCCACTAACACTTTGTGTTAGTTCTACATTTCCAGTTTCAGCTGATCTCGCATTGTATAAGCTTTTCGTACAATGAGAAGTCAGTTTATACTGGAAATGTATAGCTTGATACTCGTATGTCGTCGTGCGTACCTGCGTTATAAAAGAAATCGTGAGCTAATCAATTAATACTTTCGATTGTCCCAACAACCTTTTAATAAATTAATTAACCGATTTTATCTGCATTACAACAATAGAAACTTAACAATTAGTTTTATGGAATTAATAATTAATATCAACCTACAGTTATTTTCAAATTCAAGGTTAGCTTGCAAAATCGAATAACAACTTAGTCACGAATTAAGATAAGCCCTATTTGTAACTGTATATATTAATTATTAATTAATATTTGAATTATTATCGTTATTTTCCATTTAAACTCTGTAACTGAAAAAAAACTGCATCACCAAGCATTTTGATAATTATGATATCAGTGTTTTGTTTATATTTAGTCAATTTAATTTAGCATATAAATTGAATCGTAGTACATAGGGCACAAAAGAATGACTTATGATGATATTATCATAATTACCATACTTAGAGGCACGTAATCACCATGTTTCCCAGACACTTACATGTTCGCAAGACACTTATATGCTTGCAAGACACTTTTAAGCTTATAACACACTTGTGCCTCTTCAGGCACGAAGACAAGGCACAGGAAAGTCAGGGACAGACACAGCCGTGTCTTCTACAAATCGCCTTTGAAGCCTCACCAGAAGCACACCAGATGGCTTATAATATGGCCATTTAAATACAAGCTGTAATTAAACAGGTTATCTTAAAAGGAAAAAGTTAAAAACATTATGTACTGTACTATACGTCCTGTTGCCTAATTTACATCAGATAACTTATCGGTTCGATAAAACATTACTACAATAATACATTCTAAAAATAGCTATGCATACCTACACACGTACGGAGTGTTTAAAAATAAATTATCAGTAAATTCATAACAATGTACATAGTTACTTAATTAAGAAGATACTTAAATGTGTAGAACTATTCTGAAAAACAAAAATGGCGACTATATTTATATTAGGTATGATAAGAATATGATTTAAAAAAAAACTGAAAATGCTGATTATGGCAATTTCCTTTTGACTGGGCAGTCTATATTCAAAAATGTACCTACAGGTTATAACATAAACATGCCATGATCATCATTTTTGTAGTTATTAACTAAGTACATTTAAAACTATGTACACTTTAGTTCAGACATATTTATTGAATGAGTAGCAAATTATAAAATACATTCTGTGAAACTCCAGTCATACAGTGACTAAACCATAAAGCTATTTATTATCCTGTTTATTCAAATGTTATTCATTTCATTTTGTTGTAAAATTCCCAATACCTACATAATTTCCGTGCAGCTGAATTTGGATCAAACGTCTTCTACAATTCGTTTATATTTTAACCACGCAAGCTTGAGGGGCCTACCACCGTCTTTTTAACAATATTATTTTAATTGGGAGCTGTACGGGACGTACAGTTCCATCGCTTTCCCATAATGCTGATGTAAGTTTAAAATAATACTATGATTAGAGGTGGTGGTAGGCCCCCCGACCGCAAATCGGCAAGCGGAGCTTAGGTTCCTCCAGCTAGATAGACCGAACACCTAAAAAGGGACAGACTGGATGCGATAGGCTGAATTGATTTGTGAGCTATTCTTAACATTTGGACCGATACGAAGAGAAATATATTGTCGTACAACTAAAATAAATAAAATAATACATACATACAAAATAATAAACTCACGCCTTCTTCTCATGGGGGTAGGCATAAATTATAGGACGCCAACAGCTACGACCCTTACATACTCCTTTTGCTTCGTTTACGTTCATATACATATCTGTTCATAGTGGTCATACACGCACGCTGGTTGCGAGCACGTAAAGATGTAAAAAAAAATAACAACAAAAATAACAAAAGTGAAACGATGATAGCTACAAAATTATAAACTGTAGCGCAGTTAGTAACAAGACAAGACAAGAGACAAAAGATGCAGTTCTGTTTCATGCAAAAAAGTATAACGTACAGCAATCCTAACAATTTTTAAATAATAGTTATCTCAAAAAGTAGTAAATATTTTCAACCGCTTCCATACTTAAAGACCTTGAGTGGTCAAAAGTAGTGTTGTGACACCTCATTAGCAAGTCTTACCATCTGGCCATGTTCGTTTGTCGCAAGTAACCTTCGAGGCACACCTCTATGCTTGAAGGAATTTCGCAAAAATGTATAGAAATTGTCATTATTTTACCGTTAGTGCTAATTTTGTGAGAGGATGATTATTATGCGGACGAATTAAAATCATATTATATAATAAAAGATTTTATTTTGAAGTGGTTAAACATTATAATTAAATTGGTGGACTTAGTAGATACTGAATACAAACAAAAAAAACATCTACAACATAAATAGCCACCAAAATCTTTCAATGAATTTTCAGAAACGATTACGTGATTCTTTGAATATACACTAAAGGCAATTTTACTAGTAAATTTTTAAAGGATGACAGGGTCCAAGCTATCGATTCACAAAGATACAAAAGGGTTTAAGGTATAAAGTGCGCAAATTGTACGGCTGACCGACACACAATCTCAAAAAGTGATCCAAGTGTATTAGATTTTTTTTTATTTGAAGCTGTGATTATTCACATCACTAAAGAGAATTATGAATGGATCTGTTTCAAAAACCCCTTTATTTAAGCTCATGATTCACTAACTTTGGTCCAGTTTCAACGATTACAGACTAAGCTGTTAGTCATGTAGCAGTCACTCAAAACTTCCGGCCTAGCAATTGTAAGAACATGTGTTTGATAAGTATTATTTTTAAGAGTGAATGAATCGTTGAAATTGTTTTATTGTAATAATGTGGATGACGGCGATACATTATGTCTTCAAGTGCGGGCCGGTTCTGAATCAGAACCTTTTTCATAATTGTTGTGATTTTCTGTTTCGACATTTTCAATGGTTTTATAGCTCCGAGAGTTGTTACAAATTAATCGCATTTTGGACTTTCTGTTCTTTTGGTTGTAACTTTTTTCTTCAGCAGTGGATCATATGACATACAGACATTATCTCACGCCTTCTTTCCATGAGGGTAGGCAGACACTAAGGAACGCCACCTGCTACGATGCTTACATACTCCTTTTGCTTTGATTACGTTTATAAAATCTTCAGAAATAGGAATATGGGGATAGCGTGGTTCTATCGTTAGGAAGGAAGTTTGTTTGGTAAATGCTGCTCCATGGGATATAGTCCATTAGTCGCTCCTTATGACACTGTAGGTCACCATAACCTTGTCCTTACAAATTCAAAACTTATCATTAAAATGTCTGCTGTCGAGACCTACCCATGCCCACAGCCTTTAATGCAAAATTAATGGCTTCTAAAAAGATATCTTCGATAACGACGTCATATTTTAGGCTCACTTTGGGTCAAATTTTACGGTCTTCAGTCAAACTGTGTAATTGGTTAAAGGCTATAATTTCCTTTAATGTATTCTTAAGTCATGTTTAATTGAAAACTTGCAAGCTTGTTGCGTGACATAGGCAGATTGGTGTAGTAAAAGGGACATTAGCATATTTATGACGGAATAGGATCCATGCTTGTTTAAACATGTAAAATATAGTGTGTTGGAATTGCCATATACCATTGTTGAAGAAAGATGGCTAGACATGGCAGACAGAACTTAAGATAAATAATACCCTAACCATATACTCAATGATAGAGACGAACATGGTTGACTGAAGACTAGGTACACACCATCACCAACAACTCATCAACAACAAAAAAAACT
This sequence comes from Griposia aprilina, assembly GCA_916610205.1. Taxonomy (NCBI): domain Eukaryota; kingdom Metazoa; phylum Arthropoda; class Insecta; order Lepidoptera; family Noctuidae; genus Griposia; species Griposia aprilina. The sequence goes on along the minus strand of OU744300.1, from coordinate 1,612,998 downwards.
TTAAAAAAATGAACAACATCATAATTTTTTTATAAAGATTCTGAAAAGATTCGAGACTATCAAGAATCAATTGTTGGGAATCTTATGGGCCACAGAAATGTGCGAGAGTCTTGGAATCCTTGACAAAATAAACGATAGTATAAAAAAAGGATTGTGTGGTTTTATGAAACCACGGTAAAAGTGAAACTTTTCCCTACTCCGCGGCCGACCGTCACGCGACATGCAACACACAGACGAAAAAGTTTGAGACGAGGTAATAAAAGTTTCACTTTAAAAGGAATTGCACCACACATAGACAGATATATTAAGTAGGTTCTAATGCTAATAACATCAATACAATCTATTGGCATTACAATCGAGGTCAGGTAATAAAAACCTAATCATTATTCCACAATAGAAATACATAAAATATTTATCGGAGGATCTAAGTTCAAACTGATAGCCAAATCTGAGATAACTGTTTGTTGAGTCGAGGTTCTGCGAAGTGAAAGGATCTGAAAGGGATTGGAGAGGAGTACTGGGTACTAAAGATGAGATTGTGTGATAGTAAGCTGAGATGAGTAGGATTTGGAACTTATTTTTGCTAGAGCTGCTTCATTTTAATTCTGTTATACATTGGACTCGGGTTCTCTAATACCCTTCTTGGTAAGGCTGATACCTTTTCGAATAGCTATAGGAACTTTATCAAATGCCAATTTATTATTTTTTGTTCCTTATCAAATCTTTTTCCCTGAAAGAACAAATCATTATTTTCTTCTTTAATAGAGAATCGACTTTTCTCTTCAGCCCATCATAGATACCAAAATATTGGATCAAAGATGAGCTAGCAATATGCTTGCTGAGCTAAGCTAGAAATGACTTTTTCTAAGTCAACAAGTCCTCACGTGAGTACCGATTGCTATCAGTCAGTATTGATTGTAAATGTCAGTTAGTATAACATTTACCACGTATATCGTGATTCATATACATTTACAAGGAATTTTAAACGGTTTTGTAACTTTACAGTTTTAAAACGTGGAATATTTTGAGCTAGGAGTGTCTGATGACGGTAAGACTAGTTATCGATGTAGTTGTATTAATAAACAGTTTAGAGCCTTATGTCAAGAGGTTAGGAAGCTATTTCTCGTCATAACGATGATCTTATATGATGATTCAAAGATCCATCACGCAATAAATCATTATAATAACCACGTGTAGACACGGATGTCTTCGTGGAACACTTAATACAAAATGAAATAACGTGCAATCTTACTAGAATCACTGGAATTTGCGATCGACGTGGTGATTAGAGGGATCCGTCTTTTGGCTGCACTATGCTAACTATAATGAGATATTTAGACATCATAACATGAGCAAACCCTAACTTTGAGACTCTGCTAGCAAATCAATCTAACGCTCCACATCCGAGCATGTCCACACAAGTAACTAACGACATATCAACCATCCGAAGGTATAATCACACCATAACACGGACACTCCTAAAACATCAGACAACACTATCGAAGTATCGACAGACATTACTATCGGCCGCTAAGCGGACTATCGGCACATCGTCCTTGTCGATAGTCATCGGCGGTAATTATAGTGATCGCGGGCGGAGGCGCCGGCGCAGGTGGCTTAGCGCTTTTGGTACATAAAATATTGAAAATAGAAGGTTCACTTTGCATATTCGCCATAGAATTGCTTTGGTTGAATGTCACTTGTACGTTATTAAACGATAAGGCCTAGTGGGCTATCAAGACCAATGTGACAGTTATATAATCTCAATCTTAGTAAAGTTTAAATTTATTGGGAATTGTTGTCAAGTGTTAAATAATTTACGAGGTTTATTGTAACATTAAAATAGCAATATTAATCATGTTAGCTCGGTGGATGAATTGTGTGAAAGTTGATATGGCTAGAAGCGGGGTGACGAATGAAATGACGGCAGATAGAGATGTAGATAATTATGGAAGATGATATAAGACCACACATAAATTGCGATAAAAGCAGGGAATGGTAATGAATAGTATCATATGCTGTACTGGTGCCCCAAGGAACGAAATAATCGCCATAAAGACAAGAGAAGTAAAGATTTAGTGGAATATATTGATCATAAAGATGAAAAAGATGAGCAAAGGAATAGAAGTACTAACGGACAGATCTTAGAGATTATTTAAGTTGTAGCTGGTAGCTAAATGTCGTCAAGAAAGTTTTGAATATGAATGTGGATGGCTATACGAGGTGGGGAAGATAAAAAGAAACGATGGATGGACTGGGTGGAAGATGATATGGCTATAATGGGAGTAACTACCGAGATGACGACAAAGGCATGTTGCGCGGACCTCAAATAAATTGGAATAAGGGCAGGAAAATGATGATATTTGGTACCTAGCTAAATTAATTCCGATGAAACAAATGATTACAGCGAAACAGGGCCTTCATCACCTACAGCTACAACACATAACAACAAACAAATGAGGAGCACCTGTTCAAAAGGTCGTATTTCTATGATAGTCAAACTTTACAAAAACAGAAAAAATCTAAGTCGAATGAATGGATTTTTATTATTAAAGTTGTGAAGTATGGAAAAAATATGACCTTTTGAACAGGATAATAAATAAAAGATGCTTTTTGTAGAAGAAAAAAGCCTGTTCTGTTTAAAACAATTTAAAAGAACATTTTAATGCAGAAATATATCCGTTTTGATTGGAATCCTAATTTTCTGAATTTTATTGTACGGGAAATAAACTCCTTTTGAATAAGTTTTTAGGCTCATTCGATGGGCTTTTACGACAAATATTCAAAAAAAAATTGAAAAGTGAAACACGACTTTTTGAACAAATGCTCATCAAATGAAAATCGCTAAAGTAGTGGGTAGTGTGCGGCTTCTAATCGGCTTAGCGACTTCTGTCGTTTCTTATTGGGTGGCCAAGCTATTAAGTTATTTACATACGTTTATTTATTGTTTGATTGCGTTTAGAACTGTTGTCTGTTAGTTTAGTTTATGTCTTGATTTGTGGAGGAAAAATACGTTTAGCTATTGGTTTATTACTCTGTGCTTTTACTGGGTGACTTTGGTAGTTATTTGTTTTTTCTTAATGGTTTTTTTTACATACAACTTAAATTTATAAGCTGTATCTAGTTATGATTTTTGCAAAGTAAGTACTTTCTGTCTGTTTTGGTTATGAATAGGTACCTAAATTTTGATTTTATATTTTCAAATCTTGACTACAATCCAAACCAAATGCACGTTTTTTTATCCAAAAATATGTACATATTTACCAAATAATATATGTCTCAACAATCGATTTGTATACAACCAAAAATTTTTAAAACATACCATGTCCGTACGTTGCGAAAATATTTGAAATACTTAGAATCACAAAACAATGGACAAACATACCTCAGGAATTTGTTAAAGACATTTTACATAATTACGATTCTCTCCGCGTGCGACCACTACATTCGATGTATTGGTTCGAATTCTGCGAGTCTCTCTCACTGCGAACGAATGTACGTGGAATGAATGAATGAACGACATCGTCGTGTGAAACTTGTCGTAAAATTGTTATTGGAGGTGAGCAAAATCACGAGTGGATGGAACGAAATCATATTATGGGAACATATTTTCGGATTGTGTTTTTGTGGTTGTAAGGATTTTGCTCGGGAGTTGGTTTTGGGCGCTTTCCTTTTTATTGAAATGCATCATGCAAGTAACTGTTTGCATTTCCAAGATTTTCCCCTCTAGCACCTTTGACCTTATTACTGAAAACTTGACATACGGTTGACATTAACTACAGCCCATAATATTGGAATTGACACTGGACAAGTCAATTCTCGTGTGAATTCTTTGGATTGCATAACACCAATTTCGTTACTTAGCAGTCTAGTCTGCTTAATTGATGACCGTTTCATTCATCTGCTATTGAGTCAGACATTTGGTTTCAATTGTAATGCTAAATAATCAAGGAAATATGCAGAAAAAAGTTACACAGATGGATTGCTTCGGAGCAGGCTCAAACTTTTCCACATTCAATCAGTTTTCAATTTTTTCCATCATTACAAAAAGGTGTTCAAAATAATAGACTGTGACGAGTTATCGACCGACACCAGTCATAAAAGACCAAATAAATAGGTCATACAGGTGCTGTTAAACGATAGCGTTTACGATCAAATACCATATACTTACTTGTAGGATCTAGGAGTGGCTCATGGCTATAGGTCAAATGGTTAGCACCTTAATCGTCTTGTATTGTCTTGTGGTATACCATTATTGTCTTGGTAATGCCTAAGTGGGACCTAAGTGTAATTGGGATAGGTACAATCGGCTGCATATTCAGCTGTACATTTCCAGTTTTAGCTGACCTCGCATTGTATAGGCTTTTCGTACAATGAGAAGTCAGCGTATACTGGAAATGTATAGCTTGATATGTAGTCGTACGTACTTTGTAATGAAAATTTTAAGGTTAGTAGGTATAGCAAAAGGTCCTGTCAGGGATTTTTTATTTCCAACACGGAAGATGTTTCATTGGATTATTATGTGAGAAAAGCATTTAGTAAGCTTTGTTGTTTTCCCTATCTGATCCCTTTTCTATTTTACGTGGCATCCGATTCCGGCTTTGATTTAGGTATAGTGACTGCAAGACAAAACTCTTGTAAACTCCGATGTCGTGTGATTATTCCTTAATTTATGCTATCTTATAATTGCAGCAATTTTTCAACTAAAAGGTTGAAAACCTTAAAAAAACACGAACCGCTAATTGCCAGTAAAAATAATTGATTAATCAATCCATACTATCTCGATCGTGAGATTTCGATCGATTTAATTATGGATCGACAAAATATAATTGACATTTTTATGCGAAAACATGTAAAAAGTCTATAAGTTGCTCACTTCCCCACTTTGCACGTGAATTGATGATTTATTTGTCGTTAAGGGCGATTCACACGTTATCGGACCGCAGGTGTCTGACAATTATGCAAAGTAAAAGTTATGTGATCGCTTCCTTCTCTTAATCGATCTTAGTTATGTTTACAATTTTATTTAAGTATCTTCATATATGTAATACATAGGTATAACTCTTTCTAATGTAAGAGTAACAATGGAATAATTGATTTTAATTGTTTGATACAATAACAAATTATCCACGTTGGTAATTCCCCATAAAATTAAGTAAAAATTTCTCGCGGTACATACGATATTTCAGATTTTGTTGAACTGAGACCTTAGACCAAGCAGTGTTAAAATAAATCTTTCCTTCCTAACCTGTAGTCCGCATTACTGAGGATTGCTAAGTAGCTTTATTTCCAGGTTAAAAATATATCTGTACATTCTTCAAATACCTTTCCGTTCGATACCTTTCACAAGTAGGTACTTTTTTATGCTAAAAATATGAAGTGTTCGTGATAGTATGTTTAAAATGTGCTATCAAAGTAATTATCGAGAACGGAAGAAAATTATAAAAATGTACGGTATTTTTATTGGCTTGTTCGGAAATAGAGGGAAAACTATGCGTGACTATTGTTATAATACTGAAATATTTTTTGGTTGTTTATTAGGAGAAATTTTGTGCATAGCCAATAGAAACGGCTCTAAAAATTATCGTTTTCGGCTTCATTAAAATATCCTTTAATCAGTAAAGGAAACTGATCTATTAAAAATACAATTACGTAAAAAAAAATGTTTTTGAAAAATTCCCTTGTAACGATTACATCCGTACAAATATAAATCGACCTTAATCATACATCATCAGGGGTAGTGTGACATTTAATCGCAAGGAGTGTCAATCGTCTTTGAACTTTACTTTTTCGTAAGCAATTGTAATTGGACTTAACTGTTTTGAATAAGGTTCAAATTTGACCTTAACTTGTCAGCATACGGTTAATAACGTTCCAATTTGATTTAAGATCGAGAAGATAACCGTCTAATTTTATTTCACGTTTATTTTATTACAGTGTTACTATTGAAAAGGACTGTACTAAAATCAATTTGTTGATTTTATTTCATGAAGTTATTTTATTTCTGAAATATAGGTAATTTTTTTGCCTGATATTATTATCACATTAACACTAAATAAAATATTGGGTTAAATTATTTGTATTTCTTTACAATACATACGATCAAAAACTACAACGATATATTTTTCCACGATCACCATTTTTGAAGTTAAACGTCAATTTAAAGTTCTCAACCTTGACAGATATGACGAATGTGTATAATGATATGAAATTCACTCCATAACAATATTTTTTTGCATTACCTACCAATTATGAATGAAATTAAAAATAATGTTATTGAAATTAAAAATAAGTTGCTGGCAATAACAATTGGAATAAAGTGTTGTAAATGTAAAAAGGGTTTAAAAAGACGAATTTTGGCTATGACTCTTAAAGGTGTTGCCAGAAACAGAAAAAGAACATGCATCATGAATGTGCCTAAAAGTGTCTTAGAATGCCGTTCCTAATCACCACACTTGATACATTCATTGGTGACAGCAGGTTAGTGTTATTAGCAGACAAGAGGATGCTGCCCGTTGTCTATTATTTGCCATGAGCCAAAGTAACAAAGCTATTTAAAGTGGTTAGGATATTTCTTTTATTTACTAATCAGAATCTTTCAAGTCCTCATAAAAATGAATGGAAAGTTCTGGTCTAAAATATTCATTGTTAATATTGTTATCTTTGATTCAAGCCGATGAATTTAGTATTGACACATCCAAACTTTCGCTCACCGCAAACACAAGCGCGACTTTTTATATATTTCTCCACTCAATTAACGAATTCTTGAACAGAATTAAAATATCACGGCTGGCAACACTGTTACTTGAGAGATGTGACAGATCGCCATATTGGTGTACCATCGACAATTAGAGGTACAATAAAATGTTTTTAAAAGCGTAATTAATTCCTTATACTGCAGTCATTAGGGGTCATAATTATAATTACGCGGTTTGAAGGTCTGTCAAGTGATGAATGAGTTTCAATTGTAAGGTTTTTGTGGACGAGTATGGACATGATATGTTTGGGCCATAGGTTTGGATACTTTGGTGTTATTGCGGTCAGGAGTATTTTTATTCTACAGTCTGGATTTGTGCCTGGTTGATGGCAAGAGGCTCGCCAGGGGAGTTAAATATACTAGCGAAATGTGTCTGTACTATACGTGCATCTCTGCCTAACTCTTCGGGGGGTACAGGCATTATGTCATGTTATCTTTAAAAAAAAATACGGCGATAAAAAAAACTTTTAAGCGGGTCTTGATATTCCACACAATGATTTGTAATCCAATGTAATACTTTCAAGTGATTATGCTGAGAATGAAAAGTAAAAGCTAAATAGATACATGCTAGTGTTGTATTAAGTTATTTAAGTATATATATATAAGGTACTTAAGTGCACAAACAGAGCAGGTTGCTAAAGGAATTGTTTCAAGAAAACTAGAATAACTGGTTTGCTATTATTCATATTGCGTCTATAAAGGAACTAACTTATGTGACTATAAATAACAAAGAATATTATAATACGTAACTATAACGACATCGGAAACATAGGTAATCCGTTTTTTGTTTTGGTAATTTACATAAAAACGGCTAACTCCATTGGTGTGCAATCTTCAAGGCCACAATGTCTTAGGGAACCCATTGGATTTTTTATTTTATTTTCAGATACTTTTGGCTGTAAACAATCATGCATATTGCATATTAATTAATTTAGTAAGTATGTTGCTGGATTCTGTTGTTCCAATTTCAAACGTTTTTTTTATAAACTTTTACCATAAACAATAAACATTCTTTAAGTATTCAAAACTGTTCCCTTACTCCTTGGACTTTTCTTTTTTCAGAATAAGTGGCGCCAACCAAAATTCGTCCTTCTAAATCGCTTTGCATACAATAGCCAACAAAACTGGCCACTATCTGAGATCTAAACCTAAAATGTCGCCAAAATTATAATGCGACACACCAAAATGGGGTCCTATTATACTATTCAATCCTTATTTATCCCCTACACTTCAAAACAAGCTTTATTTCAAGGGCACAAAGTTCAAAATTCAATATAAGGATTTTTATTATTTTGCCAAATATGGGTACCTCCTTCCTTGCTGCTGTCCAGTATATTTTGGCCTATATCCTGTTAAAGGTTTTCCAACATTTGTTCGGTGTGGAGAGATCAAGTAAAACTGGTTAGTTACTTAAGTCAGGATGTTCAGCGACATGCTATGAATGCTTAGGGTCAAAGATTATTAAAAAGGATTAGACGGTCTATAAATAGAGCTGACTGGTCCGTTATGTGTAGTGATTCATTTGTTTGCGGTGGTTTTGTTTGCAAAAAGCAGTGCGACAGTACCTTTAGTTTAACCTGAATAAGGTCAAGATTTTGTTTCATTCAATTATTTTGGCCTAGTTTATTTATACTTGATAAGAAACGATGGATGGACTGTGGGAAAGATGATATGGATGGAAAGGGGGTGACTGCCGAGATGGCGAATGATAGAGAAGTGTGGAGAATAATGATAAACATACAATACTTGGTAAACATACATATTTTCATATACTTAGGTATAAATAAAACTTGTCACACTCACACCCCCACACACCCCCACATACACCCTCCACATACACACACACACACACACACACACCCTCACACACTTAACAAACACACACACTACATTTTCCGAATCATGATGGAGTAGGTACCGTACATAATTTATGAGGATTTTAGTAATTATCAGTGATAGGAATAGGTAGTGCCTATTTGCCTTAACTTCGAAGAACAGAGACAAGAAACGGAGACTTCCTTAGGACTATTTTTTTTCCGGGACATGTGTCCCGAAATTCGGTACAACACTTTTAAATACATTAAAAACATATTATTTAGTTTAAGCAAATAGGCACTACCTATTCCTATCACTGGTAATTATGCTATATCTAGGTACATATGTATATTTCCCTAAAGATAAACTTACATAGTGGTCTAGATACCCCATCATGAGTAGGTACTAAGTTCAATATTTATCTACACTAACATGGTCTATGACCTATGACGTTCATCACAATGACATAACGTACGACACATACTTATACGTATAACAATAATATAATTATAATTATGTCTGTCGTTTTGTTCCTCGCGTCACATCACTTTGTTTGGGCTCCGCTAAATAAGGATACCTTGATATGACGTTAAAAAGATTCCGACCAATCCTCTTTCGACGACGAGAACCTCCTCCCTTTTGAAGTCGGGTAAAAAGATGCTCAAAGCTAAATTTTCCAGACTAGGCCCACTTGCACCGCCAATCACTAAACACGTTTATTGCTAACCGAGTTTAAAACATAATTCTATTTCTGTCGAATGTTTGAAGATGACAGAGACAGAATGATGTTTAAAACGTGTTTAGTAATTGGCGTTGCAAGTTTGTATTACAAAATAAACGTAATAAGAGTGTTTTTAGAAATGTTTTTGGAGTCAAGTTTTTTCTTCTTCTCTCTTAGGAGAATAACTAGAAAGCCAACAACAACAGCGATACACCACCTACCAGCGAGGTAATAGCGTATCACACTAACAGTAGCAATGGCTTTCATTTTGACAGTTCAACAACATTCATTGCGTTATTTACGTTGTTGAGGAGACAAACTTTTCGAACATATGAAGCAATGGATTAGTAATATCCTTCAAAATGTCATTGATAGTGTGTTAGGCTATTAGGGTGCTGGTCAGAAGATCCTCCCTTAGTAATGGGAGAACTTTCCACCCTGTTCTTCCAACCACCAAAAGTAATGGTTACAGCTATTTTCCATTAATCCATGCGTCATGTTCGTGAACGGGCGCTGTCAGTAGGGACTGGTCATCTCTTAGCTGCCACGGCTTATTAATTTAATTTAATATTTTCGCATCGTTCTCACATGCATAATTTCAATATGAATGATGCAACCAATATTTTGTAACCATAATTTTGATTTAAAAGAGTGTCCGTGGAGTTTCTTGCCCGTTCTTCTCCATAGGTACCTACTACGCTTTGGAATGGGCAACTAGCTTCATCTTTCTGACTGACCGACCCCTTGACAATTCAAAAGTGCCTGTAATTGGTTTATTTGAAATACACGCTTTGAGTTTGAGTTTCCCACGTAAAAAAGCCTTTAAACTTTTGTTAGTTAAATATTATTCACTGAAAATGTTGGTTTTCCATTACACACGATAACTTTAACAAGAGACACTTAAGTAATGACATAAGTACATCATGTCTAGGAAACACAAATGTTTTCACACGGGAATCGAACCGCGTGACGATCGTTAGACAACACTATATGTTTTAGTCAGGAAGTACTTACCTATGTACAGTAGTGAAGATAATTTGTAACTATACCTTCTGATCTTCAGAGAAGGTCTCTTTATTGTTTTAGTGTTCTGCGATGCGTGATACCTGAGCATGAGGTCCTGGGTTCGATTCCCAAGTCGGGTAAAGTGTTATTGGATTTTTCCATTAGGAATTTCTGTGGCAGCTCGGAGACTATATTTACGCTCGGTTGATAGCAATCCGTTCGCCTTCTATTACATGGGACTTAAAACATAACTGGCGAAATGTGTGTGCACTATTAGGTACACCGCTGCCTTACCCTTTGTGTTATAGAGGTTTAATGTTATGGTGTGTTCTGCGATAGACCTAAAGCCCTATGGAATGCATATCATCTTCCTTATTTAAAGTTGGTCGAATGGTAGCCCACAGGCATCGGGAACCTCCATACAATACGAGCCATGTCGAGGAGTATCTACTGCTTTCTGAATCAAGTCCTTGATCCAACTGCCTACCGAGAACCTCTTCAGCACCCTAATTATGTAACACACTATCTATCACAATCTGAATCTTTTTGAAGCCTATTGCTAATCCATTGCTTCATATGTTCGAAAAATTTGTCTGCTCAAAACGTGAATAACGCAATGAATGTTGTGGAACCGTCAAAATGAAACCCATTCCTACTGTTAATGTGTTACGTAATTACCCGGCTGGGGTTGGTCGAGATTTTTGACTACAAGACCATTTAGCTCAATGATTGCGGAGTTCACAACACACATTTCGACATCATCATATTATATGCCAAGTGAAGATTTTAATTTTTTTAATTAAATCTTCGAATAATAAAATTATTAAGTCCTCAAGTTATTGATTTAATAAATTCGACATAATAATCTACTTTAGTTGTTGACAGTACTGTGCGATATTTCATAACATAGCGACCATAAAAATATAGAAGGTAAAAACACCAATTGTCGGCTGTCACCTCACGTCGAGCGATCAGGAAGTGACATACGTGCAGTTGACAGTTACATACACCTCATTATAGCTATTACCATAAATAGAATTGTTAAGTGGTAACCGCTAGTTTATGTTTAACGATGAATGTTCTGCTAGGAAAATAGGTACATCATTACTATTATATTTAGGTATAACCAACCTGTAAAAGTCTTTCTTTTCAGTGAAAACGCTCAAAGGGAAAAGTCAAGTATTCCACTTTTCTCAATGTTTTACAAATGAATTGCTGATCGCATTCTGTTTTAATTAAAGCAGACAGAATTTTTACCAAAACAAATTAAGTATTCTTCGCGAACGCTTTAAAAGCTTTTTCTTGGGAATGTATAGAGTCAATGTTTCCAATAAATTGTAAATTGTAGAACAGCTCAAAACAATTGAAACACTAATTATCTTAAATCTCAGAAAATTATAAAAAGACGGGTAAAAAAAAACCACTTGTCATCCATCAATCAAGTAAAATATTAATAAATAAAAGGTTAGGGTAAAAACGCCAATTGTCGCCCGTAGGATCAGGAAGCGCTCGTGACAGGTACTCGACACCTGTACATGCCGCCTCATTACTGCTATTACCATAAAAGAGAGATGATTGTACAAGCAATTTAATACTGTATTGATTTATAATTGACTGTAAACGAATGTTTACGTTTTTTCCTTGCGATTTTAAGCCAATTAGTGGTAAAAATACTTATAAAGTAAAAGTTATTAAGGAAGTCATTTGAATTGAATCTTGGGTTGGATCTGCGGATAATTATGATTTAGCAGTAATCAAATATGACTCAATGTTTTTGAGAATTCGGTTTTGAATTTTTCTTAACTATAAATAATAATAATACCGGCCTCTTACTGTCCCACTGCACGGCAAACGCCTCTTCTCATACAGAGAAGGCACGAGCATTGATCACCACGCTTGGTCGAGACGGGTTAGCGATTTCAGGTAATCTTGACTATAGGTCTAGGTTTCCTCACATATTTGCCTTCACCGATGTCAGTAATGTACAAGATAAACTCAAAAAGTATTCTGAGTTGTCTTTAGACATTATGCTATGGAGCTTCTTGAAATCGCACTAACACTAAAGAAGAAGAAAGTGCTCATCCGCCAAATTGTCACCTTTAACATTTATTAGCACCACATGAGCGTTATTCGGAGCTGCAATCGGAATGCATGCATACTGCACACTGGTATCCCCTTACGGCAAAACAAAGGTTTATTTATTCCATATGCGTTCAAAGGTAATGTAATAAGAAAGTAACTGTCGCAATATTCGTCCGCAAACTCATTGTTACCACAAACAATACGCCGTAATCTTAAGATGGCGTTCTTAAATGCTTAGCGCCTTAGGCGAGCTTAGGAACACTTTCTTCAATTTTGAAAGTTTAACCAGATTTGGCATATCCGTTCCTAATTGTGACCGTAAAAGTGTAAAAAGTTTGGTTTGTAACTGTCATTAGAGGTCGGTGATTGGGAAATTAGGTAGCTTGTAAACTGTCGTCATTTGCGCAGTTTTTAGAATAACACATTATTACATGTACTTATATGTTTCTTTTTTAAACATTATGAAACGTCTGTAAGCTCTCGCTGCTGTACATGCACTTCCTTTGTCTAGCGTTGTATTAATTTTGAGACATATTTCATAACTTCTAGCTGTTGACACACTGAATGTTACTGCTGTTTCACATTATGTGCCTTCGTCTATAATTTCGCCATCCCTAACATTCATAGCGAAAGACGGAATTATTCTATGCTCAACTTACAGCCTATTCTAATTTAAAATTTTGACGTTTGTTCATAATTTTGTTGCTGAGTGTCCTGCCAGTATTTTTCCTCATCGCTCATGCATTGTTTGGTGATGTGTGTCATCTCATGATGTTAGGGGTCCACCCCAGGTGTACGGAAACACATAAATTATTTATCATCATTCAAAATTGTTGTTCGTAGTAATGTATAACAGTCAACTGTCCCGTATGCTAGTGCCAATGACGCAATCTATTGTCATGATACGTCAAAATTGGTTGTCAGGTGATTTTTTTCCTGTAATGACAGACAGGTCAATGGTGTATTATGGCAAGCGTATTTCGGGATTCCGATGATGTCAAATCAATCAACTTGCTCTTATTACCGCTTTGGTAAGATTCTAAGCAAGTATTGCAAATATTAGGTACATTTTACAAGTAAACTACTCAAAACAAAATAGGGCCCACCACGTTTTTAGGCTGTCATTAAAAAGTATTAATGTTTATCTCGTGTTTATGGACAGATGTATTTAGGCTAGGGATTTAGAAATTGTTTGAACATAATCAATATCCAAAGTTGTTTATTTGATCAAAAACACACATAAAGACACTTTTTGAGGAAATTGTAGCAAAATAATGAGAAAAATAAACATAATCCATCCCTATTTTTTTGTGACTGTTGCTTCTGCGAAGTTATGCTTAGTAGCGAGTGGGGCCTCCTCTACTCTGTATTGAGTCTATCTGGTACACTTTCAATCAGATTTGTTTCGGTATTCGTTCCCAACAGACTTTTTATTATCAAGCATTTTCACTATAAGGCTCCGTACCTAACTGAAAACTGCATTGAAAATTCTTGTTTAATATTCCTATACAGCGAAAATTCATATTAAAACCATAATTCTTTGGAATGAAACAATACATGCTCTGCCATACCCTTCAAACCATGACGGTTACATAAAAGACAATAATTGCGACGTCATATTTCCTCCAAAAATTACCATATTGCATAATTGAAAGATCAATTAAGTGAACAAAATGACTCTAAATCCATTACAAGAGATTGTAACAGTTATTAGAAAGAATTACATTATTACACATCGTCTGTGACTTGGTTTTTCTCAGACATTTGAATCTCCGAATCACGCGGTTAGAGTAGATGTACCAGTGGTTGTCATAGACTATTTAACTTTTTTGATATAGTTTGATTTTGGAAGGGAGTGTCGTAAGTAAGACAAAGATACCTCTGCTGATAGTTGCTTTAATTAAGTAGTGTAAGTACATATGTAATTACAAGAATGAAAAAAAAATCCTTAACAAACAGTCCTTATCCCTTTGACAACAAAATTCTTTACTAAAGGAAAATCCCTGTATTTAACATTAAGCCAATAATTAAACCTAACTAACTGGTCTGTACCTATAATAAAACAACACCGATCAATGATTGACGTCACAAACTCATGTCAGCCACAAACAATGAGGTTACGTCGCGAGGCAGGCGCCCAATGCTACTTCATGTAAGTAGGTACTATACTTGACACAATATTAAGTACCTCTGGGCTGAAGTTAGAGGACGTTGATAATATTAATAGAGCAAAAATATAGGTTATTAAGGTTACCGAGGGGTTTAGCCAAGAGAAGATGTAAAAGAATAATTTTCTTTGAAAATAAGATCTATAAGAAAGAAGCTTGCAAATATGCTCATGGGCAGTTATGTTACAGGAGACTTGCAATAGGCCGGGCACAAGGAAAAGTTGTTATCTATTATAATTTTATCTTAAAACTGAGAATTGTCTGCTTTCGTTGAATACAAATCACTATTGGCGCTCCTGGGATTACAGTTGCGTGGTATTCATCTTTAAACACAATTCTAAAGTATTTTTCCAAAATGATATTTTATCCGTATTTTGTAAAAAAAATCGTAGCTCCACCTGCAATTTCTTTAACAGTAGCTCCCAATTATTAACTGACTCAGTGAATTCCGCCATTGTTCTAAACTTCTCACATTTATTACGAAATTAATTGTTTCAAATGGGCACTTTAATTTGATTCCACATTGTAACTGTTGCATGACTGATGCTATCAGCCTGTCCGTCATCCAGTGACATAAGAAGGTTATTCTGTACACAATTTTTGGCAATTTTGAGTAATTACAGCGGTGAAATAATTGTGGATTTTATGGTTTAATTGAGACTCTTTTGTTTTTGAAGTGAGCAATGTCTTGGAACTATGAGAATTTACGTCTCGGTTCTGGTGCTCAGATTTGTTAAGAGTTGCGGCAAGTGCATTTGGCAAATATGCTATGTATTTTGTAACTATGTTACTTAATGATCAGTTTTCACGTATTCACCTTTTTACTAATACAATATCAACCATTTTCTCTAAGTGAAAATCATTATTAGTGTCGTCTTCTAAATCATCCATAGTCTTTTCTCTTTCTTTCACTTCAAGACAAACGTTCCCATAAAACGTTTCTGCATTATTCAAAGCTACATCGATTAACAATAAAACCGAGTTCAAAGATCCGATACCATAAACAGTCGGAGGTTACCAACCCGTCATCTACAAGTTCAATTTAAACTTTTATCCCACACTAGACTTTTACAATTCATTATAATCAGCCGACTCATGATTTTTTGTTCGTCAATTAACATAAACTAAATTGTTATTGAAATAAGACTAAGTAAGACCTATTATGGCAGTGGATGATATACTATAAACTTCCACCCACGTCTACGGGGTTTGATGCTCTAATATATATATATTTTTTATTGTAATAATCAAGTTGGCGACTAAATAATTTATTTTATTATGACTTCAGATTAGATCGTTGCTTATAAGGATGGCTGACATAATATGAGTGAATATGACATTGGGCGACCTTACCTCCTTTTGAGATTATGCGAATTGTTTTGGAGATTGTAAAGGCAATGAATATTGATGCCATTTGGATTTGATTTTATTATTTAGCATGACTATTTAGGCGACTACAAAAGGCAAGTAATTTGACTGACTTTGCGTTCTACACTTGGAATGTGTCAAATGTCTGCCAGATATATATTGCTATGGGATTTTGACCCATTTGTTACTATGATTTAAGTTTAATACTGACGAATTTGCTGTCCAAAAACGTAGCTTTGTTTATATCACTGAAAACTAACGTGAATAAGTGCTAAACAGTGAACAATTATTAAAAGTATTTATACATTCTTTGAAAGTAAATATAAAATCAAGTGTCAATCATCCGACTGCAACATGATAACGCATCAATTAAATCACAACATAGTGACATCAAAATGTCGTCGACTTGCGCATGCGACGCATTCCCCGAGCGTCACGCACGCCATTTCACCGGCCGAGCGCGCGCGAATCCTCGGCGGAAACATCCGAACGCTATGTGCTCGGAATTAGGAACGCTTCCTTCGTTCTATATTTGAAATTCGGTTTTGTAGGACGATTGTTTTCACTTTCCTATTTCTTTGATGTTTAAGGATGTGGAAAATGTGAAATGATTTGTGATAATAAATTATTGTTTCTAACCGCACATTTTTCCGCACCGTTGAATGCGCTTTGATGAAAGGAAATGATAAAGACTCATGAGCTCATGAAGGACAAGTTGCTTTGACTAAACTATTGGAATAGGTGAAGACAGTTAAGATTATGGATTTATGCGATAATTGCCTTCGAGCTGCCGCATTCTTTGATCACCGCTTGTATCCTTTTAAGGTGGTAATGGTTTATTAATCAGGACCACTTCTATAACATCCCAATATAGTTCTAGTCTTTAGTTACTTTATAATTAATATGTTTTACTTATGTTTTAATATTTTTTGTTACAGGTAAGTTAAATTCTACCATTTCACTGATAATTCCATAAATATGAAAATCACACGTAAGAAGACGGGTAAGTTTTCTTTTAACTCATTGTAGTAAATTGGCTTTCATACAGAAATAACCTTAAAAGCTAAAAATCACACCTACGTTTTAAAAGCCATTTGTACATACTTTTAATTAAATTTTCCGACATTTTTAATCTTGTTTTTTTCCCGTTTAACCTAATTTAAGCTCATTAACAGCATTCGCGGTTTCCCAAACGGCCCCGACCTTACCGTGGCCAATCCATTGCACCGTTATTAAGATTTTGTATGAAACTACAACTATTTGATACGAGGCCGCAGGAAGGTAGGCTATTAAGAAATAATACCAAAAACGGTGTAACCTCACAATGGAAACATGCATCCGTTCTTTTTGTAATTATTGTCGGGAAAAATAATTTTATGTAAAGGACGATTATTGTTGCTGTCACCTCACGGAAATGTTCAATTTCAAAGTTGAAACAAAGACAGATTTAATTATGACATAGTTACATTGTTTTTTAGCATCCTGGTTCCTGTCGTATTCAGCTTTTGAAGCAGTTATTTTTTGTCATTTCATGTTATTTTTTAATAAGAAATCTCTTCACTCTGAACGATGCTGAAGTAGAAATCTGGTTCTTCCCGAGCAGTCAGTTCACTGGCTCACTTCCCACCACCACGGCAGTAGCTCATACCTTAGTGACTTCTAGTCTTGGATCGATGGGCATTTGTATTGTACCTACTACGTAAATGGGTTGTAAAAGAAGGGTTTTCTAAGTGTTTGACCGGGTTGCTCTTAGCTACTTAATAAAAATCGTAAATTCATTCATTCACACACAGACAAAAATGCCTGTGTGTCGTGGAACACTTGGTTGGAACGAATTTCCTCGGTTGAACTCGGTCGTAGGTTTTTAGTCAATTTGTCAATTAATTGGCTATAAAAAAAAATAAGAGAGTCGTATTAAAAAAAAATAGGATTAAAATAAATTATTCAAATAAATAAAAAACTAACTATACTTGCGCAGCCGGTGAAAACTTACTGGCTGCCTTGAACCAATAAGCGCGCACCTATGACTGGGCACAGCCAATAGCATGTGCGCTATGGATAACCGTCTACACTAAATAAAGAAAGGGTGGTGACGGAAACTCGTGACGGAAAACTTTTACACTTTTGTTCACCTAGCCCCCATCCGCCAAGGCCGTACCACGCGATAAGGAACTTCGTTCCAATAAAATATTCTACATTGCGAGATGAATTTTCAAATATCTAGAAGCATGAAATTCTAGAAAGAAAAAGAAAATATTGAAATTTTAGAAAGAAGCTGAGCACTGAGGAAGCATTTTTGAAAATTCATCCCGCTACGCAGAATTTTTTATTGTCTGTCTGTGAAAGAATGCATTTGATTAGAATTGAATAGAATGCAAAGATTTTTATCCCCTCGGGCGCACGGCTTGATACCAGATAAAATATTAAAAATCACATTACAATACATTCAACTTCATTATCTATAAGAAACTAATAATAATAAAATAAATCAATATAATAATAATAACAAACGTGCTTAGACCGCGACCGGCCTTGACCGTGCGCCCGCGCCGCGCCGTGTCCAAGCGATCGGCCCGGCTCAGCTTTGTCTTAGCAATTAATTGATTAAGCGTCAAGTCTGCACACTGCCTGAGATAGAAAAAAATGCTGGTGGTAAGAAACTGCTCAAGGTGCTAGAAAAAACATTTTTACAAAAAAACAACCGTGTTCCAAAAAAAAAACATTTAAATGTGAAAAAAATATAACTTTAATTTCGGAAGTCGGTGTCTTTGGTTTTGTATTTTCGTATTTTGCCACCGACTTCCGAAATTAAAGTTATTTTTCAAGTTTTTGTGTTTTTTTTGGAAGTCGGTTGTTTTTTTGTAAAAAAGTTTTTATTTTTACTGTTTAGGTGTGGTACCTACCCCACACGAATTCGTATACCACTACTTGATATGTAAATAACAGTGACAGGAAATTAAAACATCATTAATATAAAATAAGTGGAAAAATACGCAGTATTAAGGATAACTCAAAAACTTCTGGTCAAAACTTAATCAAATTATATGGGCCCACATGAGAAGCACCAGCTGTCAAATAAAAAAAAGAATCATCAAAATCGTTTCACCTAGAAAAAACTTCTGAGCTAACACACATTCAAAATAATACAGTCGAATTGAAACCCTTCTCCTTTTTTTGAAGTCGGTTAAAATGGGTAGGTGATTAGGTTGAATTTTTGTCGCAAAATTAGGTAGAAGTTACTTTTCTAGTAGATAGCATAATCACTTAATCAGCCTATACGAGTAATGTTCTCACTGCAGGTCACTAATTACGTAACACACTATCTATCACAATCTAAATCATTTTGAAGCCTATTGCTAATACATTGCTTCATATGGTCGAAAAGTTTGTCTCCTCAACAACGTAAATAACGCAATGAATGTTGTTGAACTGTCAAAATGAAAGCTAATTCTACTGTGAGTGTGTTATGCAATTACCCCGCTTAACAGGCGTCCTCACTGTGAGAGGGAGTAGGATCAAGTTGATGGGTCTACGCTAATGAGATCTAATTGAATCCTAGAACAGTCACTGTGTGGTATAAATTGGATGATTGATAATGGTACATTAATTATGTCAATTTTAACTGACATAATTATTATATTCTGAAAGAAAAATCGCTATTTTCTCAGGATTTCATTTCACTCCGTCCCTGAAAATTTAAAAGACAGCAATGTATTTCGAGAACCTGATTATTTTTGTAGTCAGTGACTCATTTCTTAGCTCAGAATCACACAGGACTTGCTATATTACAATAAATTCAACATAAAATATGAAGACAGCTATATCAATAAAATTAACACATATTAAAAATCTTCACTTTAATCGAGGCATATAATTTCGAATCCTTGCCACATGTAATACACGGTGCATTTCGATACGTCGAGTGTTGCCCCGGGCGCTGGCGCTGGCAGCGAGGGGTCAATAATATATTGATGGTTTTATTTATTTTAACAACATCTTGTAACCAGACTTTGGTTGTTCTTCGGAGAGTATAAACTTATGGATGAATAGACACGACGCAAAATAAGATTTTTTCTATGAAAGGCATACATTTGTGAGTAAGAGTGCTTGCATAAAAAACCGGGTTTTCGTGCCCGACTCTTGGTACAGGATGTCTACTAGCACCAAATCAGAAGTTTTGCCCGAAATTACGGACGTTTTCTACTCCGTATCAGGGGGCCTACCCCCTAAGCATGAAGTCCGTAGTTTCGGCCAAAGATATGGGCCTTTCCTACTCCTTATCACTTACGGACATAAGATTAGTCCGGGGCTCGAACTAAAAATTAATGACAACAGGATTTGACAGAGGTCCTTACTCCCGATATGTTTTGCCCGACAGAAAAAGTTAATTAAAAAAAGTTAATCGGGAGTAGGGTTCACTTCTAAATATCGAATTTCTTTTGGAAGGGCCCGTATCTTCGTTGACGGACTTAGAGAGTAGGCCCTCAGAATCGTATCTCCGTAGGGTATCAGCTACGGACATTATATTAATTCGGAGACTGAACTAAGACTGAATGACAATACGATTTGACAGCTGTCCCTACTCGCGATATGGTTTTGCCCGTTCAAAAAAATTAATTTGTTACTTGTTTTGAGGAATCAACTACTGTCGGATGGGACCGTATCTTCGTTGACGGACTTAGAGAGTAGACGCATTGATCGCTGCAGGTTCATCTTCGGATAGAAACGATTACATGTCATGTTTTTAACTGTTTCTTTATGTGTGAGCACGGGACTATTTCACCCGCCACGATCGATACCGACTTGTCTTTACCGGGAACCCGCTGCATTATGCTAGCACCATTATCCATGATTGCAATAAAACTTTTCCTCAGTTTTTTTGTGATAACGAATGGAAAGCGATTCCTAGGAATTTTCCTCTCTCGTTAAGGCATGCATAGCTCATGGCCTAGGTAAAAAGATTAGGCTTTCGATAAGTTTGACAGTGGAGTTGGCTGTGCCTGCCTTGGGGCCAAGAGAAGTATTCATTGTGTATTTTTAACTCGAATTGGCAATATTTTAATTATTTCGTTTCTGTGAAGAGAATCACGTAATAATCACCACGGCCTTGTTACTCTTAAAATTAAAATACATAGTGTTCTAAGAACACAGTTACGATTCCCAAAACTAAAAATATGTTGAAATAAGCTATACTTTCCTGTTCACTTCCATTGAAATCGGTTCAGCAGTTTCGGCGAAACGTAGTGACAGACAGGCGGTCATGCATATTTCGGTTAATTAATAGTGTGTTTTATTTTATTCTCATTATAATGTGTGAAATATGCAATAATGTGAGTATTATTACCTATTGATAGGTGATAGCCTAAAGGTATAGACGGTGGGCGAGAAGGACTTTTTCGTAACGTGTCTGCTTTCAAAATAGATTTTAAAGTGTTTTGAAAGTGAACACCACAAAACTGGGTTAATTTCAAAATAAATAAATAAATAATAAATACATTTCTACCATTTCTTATTCTTGGTAGAATGGGATTATTGGATTTGGGATTGTGGGATTGTTGGATTAAACCCTCTGTCGATTAATTAAGTTGAAGTTTCAATAAAGGAAAAACTAATCATGACTTTATGGCGACTAGATAATCGTTCAGTCTTTCCTTAACAATTATGTACTTACAAAAGATTAACTTCAAATACCTACATTAAAAATAATGCAATCTAATCTGCCAGACCAATTTGGAAAAACCTTTTCCTCAGGAAATTGCTGCCATTGAAAAAGCCGTTTACCCGTAGAAAGTAAAATTAATTGTTTATCCACCAAGTTACATGCGCTTTAACATGGCAACACTCGCTCACAGAATTCACACGATTTTTATTTAATTAAACATCTTACATAATAACAAACCGCGGGAAAATATTTAAGCGTTTATACATCGAACAGAACGCCTGAAGCGACTTTCATGGGCAACGGACAAGTATCTCGATTAGCGATTATCGATTATAACGAGCCGAGTCGAATCGATGTTAGAATCAATTCAATGCAATTGGATAATTCATCGACACTTTCGCTTGTAATTGTGAATCTTTTTACATGTTATGTTTCTTGTTAAGTTTAATTGTACTGAGGAAGTGATACGTAATACCACAAGGTTTTACCCGTAGTGAAATAAGCAGAGCTGTAGTAACAAAAAACACAATAGCGGTACCTATTTAAACGTTTGATGATGGAAATAGGATAAGGAGAAAGATGAAACGTAATAACATAACGATATGAGAGAAAGAAAGTCTAATTAATTATAAACAATACAATATCCTAATACTAAACCTAACAACAAATTGGCGACGAAAAATTCGTCCGCATACCTTAGATCATTAAAATAAGTCACCTGTTGGGTATATTTATAAAAAAATAAAGTCCTCAGTTTGCTGACGGAGAGATATTGTTTCAATAATTACACAAGATATGATTTTAAGAATAATTTTCAAAGAATTTATGAAGATAGTGACTGCAAATGATAATTAACCTAACCAAGCATTTCCTTAGAGGATTATCTAATAGATTTAGTTATGAAACTGTGCCTATAAAACTACATGAGAAACACTCCTTGGCGCCACTGATACACAATTTATGGAAATCGATTACGAATCGATTAACGCAAGCTCGAGTAATTAAATAATCTCGTGTTATATTTACAAATCGATTACTCGTTACACGTCTGTTCGTGACAGTACGCACGCGACAGAAGTTCTCACAGCTAGAAAATTAAAACAGTTTTATGCATACATATATACGTTGCGTTTACTTTCGATTTTATGATCAAATTAGATTATTTTGGAAATTACCTGACATTTTATAAATGTTAAGTAGTTAATTTTGGATGGGAAATTAAAACAAGCAAAGATTAGGTACCTAATGCCTGAAACCGAGCTTGCCGACGTACTTATTCTGTAAGAATCTCACCGTGAAAGCTAAGGTGTAGCTTTCGCTTTCACGGTGAGATTCTTACAGAATAAGTACATCGGCAAGCTCGGTTTCAGGCATTAGGTACCTAATCTTCACCTAAGATTTTGTACAGAATAGAACGGTTGCATAAGGTAGGATTTGATGCAATACCTGCATAGTTGGGAAAATGCTAGATTGATATCTACATTGAGAATTTAATGATAGTATAATTATAATAATTATATTATTTCTAAATTAAAAATGATGAAATATTAAACTGCTTTGTCGGTAATTAACTTTTAAAATACAATTTAATATTTTTAATTATTTTTTGCGGCAGTCACGAAATGTTTTGAAATCAAAACTTCATCTAATTTGGTCTCATAATGTTTTTGGGTCAGTTCCCACATTCTTAATAGCCATTAAAAGCATTTGTAACGACATTGACGATCTATTCCCATCCAATACCAAGAGGTAATACCATTTGGTATTAGTTTATTTCCGAATTTGTTTTCTATTCCCAACGAGTACCACATTTTTTTAAATAAAAAATCTATTACTAACGAATACCAAAGCGTGACTTTTTGTACACTCAGCTACACAAAGTTTTATTTAAATTGCGTTTTACTGAAATCTAGGGTAATCTAAATATAGGGTTAGGGTTAATAAGCTGGTCGACGGAGCCCCGCTTCGCGGGGCTCCTATTTCTGTCTAAAGGGTTTAAAGGAACCTAACCAACCGAACCTCGGGATGCCACTGACGTCGACCGTCTAGGGTTAGGATTTTCGGGAATATTTATTATGTTTTCGGAAACTTAGTTCGGTAATTCATTTTAACACAGCTTAGCTGTTATTATTACAGTCAACCAGAGATCGATCGCTGGAAGTTAATTTGGTAGGCAGGTAGGTTAAACATTACTTAAAATCACTCAAAGCATTTTAATTTTACTGAACCTAACTGTATCTGATTTCTTCAAACTTGTTTTGGTATTGGTTTTAAAATGTGGTACTCGTTGGGAATAGAAAATAAATTCGGAAATAAACTAATACCAAGTGGTATTAGCTCTTGGTATTGGAAGGGAATAGACCACATTGACACCTTGCGTACCGATTACAACATTATACAGGGTGGCATACATCGACGCGCACCCTGTTACCATGGATTCAATACATAATTCTGAAGCCCCGGCTTTGAAATTTTTCGTCGGTTATAAAAAAAAATACCCTACCATACAAGTGGACCGCATAGGTATTATTGCACTTTTCTATGAAAAAGCAATGAAAAAAAAAAAACCCGTCGTAAAAATTCAGCCCAGGGGATTCAGTCTCCTGAGCATTGTTGCCAGTAAGACTGAAGGCCACATTTTTTTTTTTTTGGGTGGGAAATCTTCAAATGACCTCTCCCGCTCTGGGCGGAGCGGAAGGGCGTGTCAGACTCTTACTGACTAAAACCCACCCGTGTTCCTTCCGTTGCCTGTGCGCCAGGGCCACGGTAACTCTTTCGAACAATCCGCGACCCCGGCAGGCATCGGCCCTATCGGACCCCGTCAATTATGCTGACATCTCTTTGAGGCGTGCCTGGAACACAACGCGCCGTCGACCCGAGCCCGGTCCTTACCGGACGGCAAACTGCCCATTGGTCGCCGTCCGCAGGCCCGCGCCTACGGTGGCCGGGAGTCGGCTATCGACTCCCGACGCCCAGGGTGTCTCCTCCTGCGGGAACTAGGGGCGTGAGGGCGCAATGATTCTCCCTCACGCGCTTCGCCTCCTCCTTCGCGAGCATTATTGCTTCGCAGAAGGAGGTGAATGCTTCCCATTCCCTCTCGCTCCGTACCATGGCCTGAACCAGGGCCGGACGCGAGAGATCGCCGCCGCCGATCGCCGCCACGAGGACACGGCGGTGCTCCGCCCAAGCCGGGCAGACTTCCACCGTATGCTCCACCGTGTCCTCTGGTCGATCCACACAATGACAACACGCGGGTGTTTCCTCCCGCCTTATCCGAAACAGAAACCTCCCGGACTGAAGGCCACCTGATGGGGCACCTGTGCGCAGAGCATGTATTGTTGCCAGGTGTGTCCAGAAGATGGCTTACTAGATACAGTGTTCTATAAGTTGTGTTGTATTATTGTTATTGTTTTTAATTGTTTATGTTTGTCTTATTTAATTATACTAACATTATATTTATATATATATTTATTACATATATTTATATAATTATACTAACAATACTAACAAATTATGGGTAATGTGCCTGATTTTAATATGAATAAATAAAAATAAATAATTTAGATTCATGTACTAGATCCATGGTATCTTTTTGAACGTCGATATCCTGCCACCTTGTTATCCTTGACCCAACTATGTTTGGATCGGGTGTATTTTATTTATTTAATTTTGGTAATGATGACTTGTTTTTGAATCATTTTATTAATGGATGTATGTCTAGCCTATGAAGTCTTAGATATTATTATCAGAGAGGAGGATACTAAACTTACTACTGCTTATCTTCTTGTCATGATCCCTTAGTTGGATGACATTTTATTTTTGTAAATTGGTTCAAAAAAACCACAGAAGTGAAAAAACACATTAACATTTCAAAAACAAATTGTATTTAAAACTAGATGAGTTCGGTGTTTCCTAACTGACTACTCGGAGTAGAAAGAACGAAAAAACTCAGAGGTCACAGTCTCTTTTAAAGTCCAGAAATAGTCTTAGTCAGGCAATATGAGGAACACACAGGACAGAACCACACAGATTTGAGTGGACTTGTCCAGTCAGTGTTCAAGCATTTGTCGTGTAGCTCAACTCAGAACTGAAGGTGATCGACGAACTATTACTAAAGAAAGGACATTTAGGTAGTTGTTTTGTATGATCCTTACTTATAAGAAATAATTAGCAAAAATAATAAAAATTAATAATTATAAATATTATTTTATTAATAATATTATTAATCATTATAATTTTATTAATAATATTTATATTATAGTAAATATTTATGTATGTGTATTATTAGTTTATAACCTCTTTACGTACTCGTATACCTATTTTATTTATAAATAATTATGTTAAGTATCTTTTTAATATTTTTATAATATTATTAATGCCTGTTGAACAGAGCACCTGCCATCTTATCTCTTCACCACCCTTGGTTGACTGGTACAGAATGCCTAAGGCATTAAGTCCGCCTTTGTACGTTATTATGTGCGAGATATTTAAATAAATAAATTAGCCCATTAAACACAAATTATTTACACAGCTCTGCAAAAACACTCGCATTGACCAACTGCACGAATTTAAATACAGATAATCAGTATCAACTATTTTATTAGGCATACATTGACCAAAGTAACCTATTATCAGCGTCTAAACAGCTATTTAGTCCTTAATAGCAGTATTTAAATTAACGCCAGTACGCAGACCATGCTGACGGCTGCAATAACCTCTTAGTTACGCGGTCGGTTATTAGATATCAATTTAAATGTGATAATACCGGCTTTAGCATAGGCGCCGCTCGGTAGCTGGCTGTGACCATTATTTACACGTAAACCCGGAAAATCTATCCGCGGGTACTTGATACCGCAACGCTTAGCACAGAAAATGATCGCTCACTGACTGATGGGTCAAACTCAAATTCACAGCATTTATTGAATTGTCAAGGGGTCGGTTAGTCAGAGAGATGAAGCTAGTTGGTAGGTTTTTAAATCCATTTTGAAATAAGTATTCAAAATAAAATAGTTTGTTCAAAAGGGTGTTCTTAAATAAATATGCTCAACTTTTGACAATAAACACCATTCTTTGGGACTTCCTAAATTCCTTATTACGGTACGCACATTATTTACATATTATTGTATTTTCATGAAAAAATTAGCCATAATCTCTCTCCTGAGACAGTTATTTCCTCTCTCGGTCATGTCGTATTTCTGCTAACTAAAGCCTCGTAATGTCTTTTCTCCACCATATGCTTAGATCCTAGAGATTCTTCTACACTTATCCGCGCTAGAAACAATCCGGCTGTCTTTAAAAAGGTTCCTCCGCAGAGGATCTATAATTATGGTAAACTGTACTAATGTAACCACAACTGCTGGTCTCCGTACCATCGAATAAAACTGTATCAAGTCCCCGCCCACAGGCCGCCCGCGCACAGCCTTCGATGGCCGCTCATATTTACTACGTTTTTTACTTTTAGTTAGCAAGCTCGGTAAATTAGCTGCTAGGTACTTAGTAGTTATGGGCGAATTAGTAGGTAGTTTGAAATGATAGAGACAACTGAGTGTTAGATAGAGAGCAAGTATCACTCCCGCGCAGTGATAAATAGCATACCCAAAAAGTATTTTGCGCAAAAATTTGATTGACCCTAGAGGTAACTGAATGGCTGAAAAGTGAGCCACGCTACCAAACTTGCGTACTGCTCCTTAACTGCGTAACACACTAGGAATCACAATCTGAATAATTTTGAAGGATATTGCTAATCCATTGCTTCATATGTTCGAAAAAAAATCTGCTCAACAACGTAAATAACGCAATGAATGCTGTTGAACTGTCAAAATGAAACCCATTGCTACTGTTAGTGTGTCTGGCTGATGATTGGCTAATCTTTTTTGACAAACATTCTGCACCTGTTACGCGGCATTCATTCTAGAAGCAATCACAGGATCTGTCTTTGTAGCGTTTCTTGAGAAGGCCTTAGATGCCCAGAAATTGACATATTTTGGTTGATATAAGTACCTAAATATGCGAAGAGCGAAACTCTTGCAGTTTCTGCCGCTCTCAATCTTCGTGGCTGGGGGCCTACTGTCTAAGTCCGTCAACGAAGGTACGGGTCCATCCGAAAGTAGATGATGCGTCAAAATAGGTGCCAATTTATTTTTTTCGTACGGGAAAAAACACTTCGAGAGTAGAGATAACCGTCAAATCGTGTTGTCATTCATTCTTAGTTCGTATCTCGAACTAATGTTATATCCGTAAGTGTTACGGAGTAAGAAACGCACGTTACTTCGGCCGCAAGTACGGATTTCGTGCTTATGGAGTAAAACCCCTGATCCCTAATCGCCTATAAAGAATAAAGATGGCCTTCCCTTTTCGGAAACCACGAGCACCTTTAACTTTAGGCTTACTTTCATAGGTATTCAGGTATTACAATCCTCTTCCATAGCCAATATTTTCTCAGAACTCATCAGGTGTCGATAGTAATTCGCACCTAGCGTGCGAGCTGCACATTATGACGCTGCTCGTAATGGCATGCACCGCCCACAGCCCCCAGGGGCAAATGGTAAGCAAGCTACTCGCCTCGTCTGACTTTTACAACTTATTCCACTTAATAACACTACTATCACTTTTTATTTATCATCAACATCATTTAATACTTCACGTTATAATGTAGGTACGATGCGATTGTTATAATAAACCTTGAAATTCTATATTTGCATAAAACGGGTGTAAAAAAAAACGCTTAACGAAGCCGAGAGTCACTTGTACTCCCCGTCATTGTAATCATTTTTTTGTACTGGACCATACCTGGGAACCTTCTGGTTACAGAGATATTGAAGGTCAAAACTCCTGTATGTTTGGCGAGTGTTACATTGTGCACTACCGCAAACAGTAAATTTTCACACCAAAAATAAAAGTCGTTTCCTAGCAATTATTTTTGTGCTATAATCACTAAACACGTTTAGCGCTAAACGAGTTTAAAACATACTTAATTCTGTTTCTGTTAAATGCTTGAAGATGACAGAGACAGAATGATGTTTAAAACTCATTTAGCGCTAAACGTGTTTAGTGATTGACGGTGGCGGTCTTAGTTTGATGTACCGAATGCGTAGTTGACGGCTATGTGATGGGTCTTTTAAGGTATATGGATTGTGTGAGGAATTATATGAAAGAGAAGGGGGGATGATAGCGTGACGTTTGACAGGGGAGAGTGGAACAATAAAGCGTGTTGCGCTTGCGCACACCACAAGTAACATGAAACAAGACCAAGGAGATGTTGATAAATCAAGCAGTGCGTTAGGGTAAGGCACGTCTGGGCGATCGCCCAGGGTGCCAGAGGTGAAGGGGCTGTGACTAGGCGCCCCTTCACCTCTGGTGCCTGCAGAGTACTTTTGTTTTAGTTCGTTTGGAGTTAGAAAACCAAAAAAAATGTTGAGCTCTCTTCGTTTGCTCTTGCATCCGACATTCTTTGAATTCTCAAACTTTTCTGCATAAGCCGACAAAGTAACTCCTATTTCTTTATGAATGGATAAAAGAAAACCTAGGCGGAGTGCTGAAATTTTTCGCCCCTCTACTCTCCAAGAGGGGAGAGAGGTGCCGCCGAAATTTCGCTCAGGGAGCCTGTAACGATAAAACCAGCACTGTAATCAAGCGTATTACTATTCAATGGCAACGTGTATACCAAGACGAAGACCCAGTAACTGTTAGAGTATTACTTCTTGACTGAAATATTTGTTTCTGTACTACGTAGTCGTAGGGTCGATTCTCACACTGAAATTTTTAATATGTTTGTATCGTCCATCTGACGGATAGGTGTCCTGAGTCTGGGTGTGTGTCTTGTGAGCGAACTCTGAGATTTTGAAAGGCTTAGCTGCCAATTATCTAATCATAAAACTCTACCCAAGAACTTCAGGACCTTTCGATATTAACCTGTAATGCTCCTTCAAACAGGCACAACACGATGCGAGTTGCACGCGACACAAAGGCACCGCTCGTCGCGCGACAGGCGGTGCCTTTGTAGCGTCGCGTGTCGCGCCTTTTTGTATGAGCCTTTACGGTCAAAACACGGCTTGAAATTTTGATTTATATTTAAAACACCACACAATGGAATTCCCTTGCCACATAAAAAAATCAATGCACAATTTATTGTTATTATTAATAATCACACATTCTAAAACACAATACCTATAAAAACACATATTTATTTACCTTATATTATAACTTCTAACTTGAAACAATAGCTGTACAATAAAGGACTCATACAAACAAACAAACAGACTTTGTTTACCCAACAGTGACTAATTCGACCTCCACTATCGATTAAGGATCGATTCAGAAAATTATCGAGATATCGATCTGTGTTTACATCGATTAGGCTAGTTTTAGGAGACAATGGGTACAAGAACTCTCGATATACATGCTATTTTAGTATTTATTAGCGACCTGCCCCTGCTTTGCATGTTTGTATGACTTCCCAATACACCGCGATTTTCTTACTAAAATGTAAGTTTAATATTACCTACCTTCCGGAATAAATTCTCTAAATTATAGTGAAAACCGCATCAAAATCCGTTGTGCAGTTTAGAAGAACAACGTGCTCATACAGACAGACATGACAATTGACTTTAATTTATAAAATAATTTTTAACCGACTTCAAATAGGTTCTAAGTTCATCTGTATCATATTGTATTTGTATGTTTAGTATGTTTGTGACATGATACCTCCTACAATTTTGGATAGTTTTCGAAAATTCTTTTTTTAATGGATAGGGGTGGTCCCATATAAATTTTATTAACTTTGCTTGGGCAGTTTTTCAGTTAGCTTCAATAATACGTATTATATTTATGATGTTGTAATAACTTCCTGTCACTGTTATTTACTTAGCAAGTAGTGGTATACGAATTTGTGTGGGGTAGGTACCACAACTAAAAAGAGAAAAATAAAAACTTTTACTAAAAAAAAACACAACCGGTTTCCAAATAAAACACTACAAAATTAAAAATAACTTGAATTTTGGAAGTCGGAAAACCAAAGACACCGATCAAAATTGAAGTTATTTTTCACTTTGTAGTGGTTTTTTTTGGAAGTCGGTAGTTTTGATTTTTTGTAAAAAACTATTTTATACAAGTTTTTTTGATGTCGGTTAGTAATATGTGTAGATAAAATATAGATTAGCCTGTCATGTCTGCCGCCAGTTTCACTGCTGACCTTAGGCCTCCCGATGAACAGTTTGATGAACTTTTAAAGATGAAATTGCCATAATTACCACGCTTCGCAGATAGATTGGTGATCTTTAGGTTTTTGTTATTAGCACACAGGAGGATGCTGCTGGCCAATCCCTTGATGTGACCCCTGATTGGGTTGGAAAAATTACTTTTGGCAACTTTTCTATTAATAGACAGTATTTTCTAATTTGTTTTTTTTTTGTTACAGGTAAGTTGAAATCTTTGGTACACAGATTATTATTATAATCAATAATCTTATTGAAATAAGCATGACAATACTACCAGGTAAGTTTCCATTTTATTTTAAAATGCTGGAACCACAGTGGATAATTACCGAAGGAGGTAATAATTTACTTAACATTATTTTAACTAAGTTACATTAATGAAACAGTATTCAATTACGTCTTATCAAAATTAACAATATGTCGATCATCATTCATCTCATCAGTAAAGGCTCCTGCTTACAGGCGCGACGCGCCTGACTACGGGAGCCTTAATACACTCAAAGTCCGTGACGTCATTATTACCTCAATATATAAATAAGATACTGAGTATAATAATATGTTTAATATATTTAATACTTATAGGTTTTACGAAAAGTACTCTCGTCAAAAGTAGGACCTCGTGACAAGAGGGAATTTTACTTCGAATTATGAGTGCCGAAGGAAAGGTGTAAATCAGAAGTTAAAATACTTATTTAAATATTTGGATTTAATAAGATATATAAATAATACTTAGATTACCACAAGTTTGTCAGGGGACTAGGACTAAGTAAACCTGCTTCTTACCCAGATTTGATTTACCTAACTTTTATTGAAAATAAACCTCATGAAAAAATATTCCATAAGTAGCAACTCCTCATATCATTAGTCGTTGTAAGTTTTCCTTCGGATTTTCAATATGATCCATCTATGTTTCACTGGCATCTTCGATACAAGATTGCTTTATTTTAAAAAAATCACAGTGGAATTTTAACGGTAAGTTTATTACTTGTAACTCTAGGCATGTAGGCTCGTGCCTCTCACATGTGTACTTAAAAAACGAAGGCTCCAAAAAGATTTTTTACCGACTTTGGCAGTTAATGGTCGCTTACTTATTATTACATCTGTACGATTTCATTTTATTACATACGGTCTACACTATTTTCTGTCTGTTTGATCAAAATAAAAACTGTTTTTTTTTGGAATTTTCATATTTTTCTCTAACTGACAGTTTCGTTGGTTTAGTGGTTGTAGGCGCTACTGCTGAGCATGAGGTCCTGGGTTTGATTCCCAGGTATAATTGGGTTTTCCATCAGGATTTTTCAGTAGCAGCCCGGAGTTTGGATTTATGATGATGACAATAGGCTCGCCCCCTATTACATAAAACATGGCACTTTAACATAACTGGCAAAATCTGGGTGTACTTTAAAGAAAGAAAGAAAGAAAAAGTATTTATTGGGACTCGCACAGGATTATCACAAAATAAATTAAACACTCGTAAAAACAAAAAAACAAAAACAAAAAAAGTAAAATGAAAATAACAACAGAAAGTCCTGTACGACGCCAAAAGGCCCCTATCAACATTTAAAAAATAAAATAAAAACTAGCTATTTGTGAGTAACATAATTATTATAAAAAAAATATATATATATAGGTATAAGCCGCGTGTCAGAACCCGACGTAAAATCAATTACTTGTCTATGCAATTAGTGTCTGTTGCACTCTTTAGGTAGACCTCTGCCTAACTCTGCGGAGGTTACAGTTAAGATGATAAGTTGTGTTACATACTTTTTGTTTACGTGTCACCATCCTAGCCACCAAGAGACATTAATTCCACTCTTGAACTTGTAACTTTATGACCAGAAGGTAATATGTTCACTAAAGTACCCACTACATCCAAATCAAGTCGTTCTCCCATCCGATGACATCGACTTAACAACATTCACTAGTAGGGCGCTAAGGAAGGCGAGTAGGCGACTCATGCCGTTATGTGCTGTTCTCGGTGTGTTGTAGGAAGGTTTTATACAGCTATGTATGGAGGCAATGGGTTTGTTTGTGACAGGTTTGGCATGTGCACCTACTAGATTTGAATACACTAGAGATTTTGGATAAATTGAAAAGGTTTAGCCAATCAGCAAGGCGTAAAGCTTATTTAAATACGTTCTACGACATGATGGAATTTCTAGGTACTTAGATAACTAAGATTTCATCAATGTAAGATGTCTGAACTTCACCAAGATCCTAATCTACTGAATTTTTTTTCGGTCTATAATTGCATATCCATGAAGATGGCTATGGCAATCGGTGGTCATTAAAACATAAAACCTGATTTTTTATTTGCTAGACGAAATTGATAGTTGCGATCGTGATACGTTTTGAGTTCAAAGATGGAAAAACTGCAAATGTGTAGAATATGTTTAGCGAAGAATAGCAGTCATTTTGGTCTAGTAAAATAAAAATATGAGTTTAGTGTGTTCGGTTTACTTCATGAATCTTCATGCAGAAATATCTTCGTGAATCTAAACTCTGATTTTAATAATGTGACGAATGAACAGATTAATGATTATATCAACAATAATTTCCCACAAAAAGGATAGGTGGGGACTTTTCGCCAAGATACTTTAGTCAATGTCGACCATTTTACAAAGCCATGTTTACTAATTATGTGAATGATAATCATTACAGTGTAATAATAACACTATTTACAATGCTTCTTCACCGTACCCACAAACCGTATCATTACCCGCCAGGCCACGGTTACGCCACTCATCCGCTGTTACGCACAGGGTGTATAAACAATGGTTGACGGTCTTACGGTTGGCGACAACCAAGCGCTTCCTTCTTTTGTCATGCAAGTGGGTCGCCGGTCAAGGAATGTGGGGGGGTCAGGTTGCTGTGTAAGCGAGGACATTGAGAACTAGTAGAATTTGGGTAAGGCTCAGAAATATATCATAAGTTACTCGCCTTTACTGGCTAATCCCCGAAGAGGTGGACGAAGGTGTATACTTATCTACTTTTCTAGCAAACCCACATTTCCCAGTTATCTTATCCATCCTAACTAATATTATAAATGCGAAAGTAAGTTTGTTTGTTACCTTTTCACGCCTAAACCACTGAAGCGATCATAATGAAATTTTGCATATAAATTGTCAGGGGTACAGGAAAGGACATAGGGTACCTTTTATCCAGAAAAAAAATACTGTTCCCGAGGGAAAGAACAATAACTTTCGACGGTTACAATTGCTTCAGGACGCTAGATGGCGCTACTTAAATAAATGATTAATATTAGCAACTTTAGTAAAACGTGCCAAGAACCTGAATTGATTGTCAAAATCTAAATTAAAGCGAGCAAAGCCGCGGGCAAAAGCTAGTACTTACTAAATGCGAAAGTAACTCTGTCTTTCTGTCTACCACCTTCTTACGCCCCTGGGTTAGGATATAAGATACTTTTTTATCCCGGTAATACGTTCCCGTGGGGTAATTTCCGACTTATACGCGAGCGAAGCCGCGTACAAAAGCTAATAACTAATAAGTGTGTAAGAGGCGAGCCTATTCCCCGACATTGGGACGGATCCCAGAACCAAACTCAGCAGTCACGCTAGCGAGCACTGTTTCATTTACTTATGTAATAAAACATATCTATGACGTAAGACTTTTGCCTCTATTAGGTAACTGTCTAAAATAAATTGAAAGTGTTGCCCACTGTATATACCGCTTACACTGAAACCCCAACTCATGTCTAACTTACTTCAATTGACAATTCGCTCCGCTAATATTTCAAAATTACTCAATATCCAATGAAGTATTTGACCATTAGTTTTTCACCCTAATAAATGAGCTAGATAGGAAATATCATACTGAAGCTAGGGTTGGCACAACAAAAATGTTTGTAACTTTCGCTTTCATTCTTCTTTAAGGCGTTATTTCGGTCTTTCCGTTTTTTTCTTTTAAAGAGTATTCTATCTATCTATCCTTTTCTTTCTCTCGTATCTTCACGAGAAATATCTTATGCAAAAGTAGCTCATGCTGGAATGAAAGGATTAGTGAGTCAGCAAGGTTGGTATGATAGTTAAAGTAAAGAAAGCATGACTGTATATATGCCTTGGGTATACTGGATGCACTTCAATATAGACTTTAATATATAGGGTGGCAGCGACATCAACGCGCAAACTGTAATCATGAATTCAGCACATGATGTTAGACCCCCCTAGCGTAGAAATCTGCTGTTTCATAGAAAAGTGAAATACCTATACCAAAGTGTATAACCTGTTACCATGGATTCAGTATTATAGTATTCTGAAACCCTAGCGTTGAAACTGTTAGTAGGTTATAAAAATAAAAATAAACTCTGCAATACATTTTCACCGCGTATGTATTCCAATTTTCTATGAAACAGCTTTTTTTCTTAATACCTGGCGAAAATTTTCAACGCAAGGGGTTCAGAATCATGTACCTACTGAATCCATGTTAATAGGTTGCACGTCGATGTCATAATAGATGACCAAAAAATAAATTTTATTTATAAAAAAACCGATTGCACCATAAAAAGCTTCAATTTTCTATTAATTTCCACTAGACTTTTCATTTTGATCTTCATCAGCCAAAATTGTAGTAACTAAAATAGTTTCGCCACCCCTGATGCAGGCCACAATCTAGAACCCAGACTTGAGCAGGCCAAAATTACGCAAAATTGTTTACTAAACAACGTGTGGGCGTCGGCATTCGGTGCCCGGTTGAGGCATTTTAAGAACGAGTTGATATATTTGTCCTGAACCCGTGATAGTTGCTTAATTTGCCGGAGTAAG
The DNA here is from genome assembly GCA_916610205.1 of Griposia aprilina. Classification (NCBI taxonomy): domain Eukaryota; kingdom Metazoa; phylum Arthropoda; class Insecta; order Lepidoptera; family Noctuidae; genus Griposia; species Griposia aprilina. Next base: position 1,577,427 of record OU744300.1, on the reverse strand, counting down.
GTTTATTAAGGTAGGTTTAAGATAAATTGGGTTACTGAAAGGTTGCTAGACTTTAGGGCACCCACATTGAGTTTAGTAGATTGAATTACTCGACAAAGTGAAGGTTGTACATTTAATTGCGTTGTGTAATGGAAGATATTCCATCTCATGTTAACAGATTCTTCTTCAGAATTTTATTTAATATATTATTTAAGTAATCTGGGTTTGTCTTGCACATTAGGTATTACTAGTTCAGTTAGCTCCTCCAACAATTCCCGTAACACTTGTGATAGCAGTAAGTTCACCTTACTATAGTACCGATAGGGGTTTGAACCTGCTACCACTAAATTGCCAATCCGATAGTGGGTGGCACCATTGGGAAAGCCCATCGTGGTCCACTGCTAGAAATGGCCTCTTCCAATTTATCCCACATCACCCGGTTCCTCGCTTTCTGTATCCAATCCATCCCGGTCACTTCTTAAAGTCCTCAGTGTATTTACTCATTCTTTGTTACCCTTTCCTCCATCGTAATTGCTAGTAGATATAACATGTTACGACCACCTTTAACAATGTCGTGGGAACACGCCTCGTCGTGCTGCGCCGCACCGCGCCCCCGCCGCGCTGCAATTACCGCGGGTCGCGAGTTTATCGCGACAAACGGTGCCACGCGATAAACTGCAGTGACCATGGTAGAAAAGTGCTTGGGACATCTGCTGGGGACGAATGAGCAAGGTATAAAAGAAGCAAGCGATGAAAGAAAGCTATAAAAGAAAGTGGAAGCAACGTTAAATTTGGCAGGAGTCCAACACAACCGTTCGTTTTCCCATGGGTTGGTAGAACTTTTCCACTTAAAAAGTATTCTGATTAAAGCCGAATTATGTAATTAGTTAAACTTATTCAACCAGCCTAGAACTGAATCATCTGTTCCTTCCTCTTCTTGTTTTCGCCCAGCTCGAAGTGCTTGAGCGCCACCTGTGACCTCACTTTGCTGTCGGCGCACTCAAGACGGAGTACCTACAACTTTTCTTGTGCTTTTTTATTGTGAAATTGGCCTGCTCTTGAACCGGAAACAATAAAAAATTCTCATGGATCTTCCTGATGTCATGGATCTATAATCCCTTCGATTGATCCACTACGATACATAATCACTTTGGAGTCTGTATATGTTTAGGAAGTTGATTCTTGCAAGTTACTTGCGAAAATAATCTGTTACTTCGCCTACTTACTAACATCTTATAATACCCTGCATTATTGCTTTAATTTGAATGATTGAAGACCTAAGTAGAGGTCTTTTAGGTTTAACTATTTCAGTCTGATCCTATAGATCCCTAGCTTGTGGTACCCATATAAATCGCAGAGATCACGACCCGGCCGGCGGCGATCTACAAAGTGATTGTGCGACAATAGCGCCGCGCGCGCATCTCATGTTTATGTACTTGCAACATGAAGGTACTTGTGTTAACTTACTCTGTACTAATCTGAAGGAACTGCGGTGTTCAACTGAGAGTGTGGTTGCTGAGTGCGGAGTTGTGGGTTCGGTTCCCATATGTAGGAGTGTTTTATTTTCCGTTACAAATATTCTTCTTTTTTTTCTTGTGTGAGTTTTTCAGGCCGGGTAGTTTTCAGGTTACCCACTAATTCAGACAAGAAAGTTAATTTTTTAATGGGCACGTAACTTAGATACCTACCTGTTAAAATAAAATTATCACAATCAGCTTGTTTTGATAGTGATGAACAAAAATAGATTTAGCTGAGTTCGCGAATGACTCATCCGCTAGTGACAGGTTCACATTCACTTCTGTACTAGTGGCGCCGCTCAGCGGCGTGATTAGAAAGTTTAAACTTCTTCGAATATTTTCCTTGGAAACAAGATAAAAATGTGAATGGTATTAAAATATTCATGTCATAAAAATTCGATTTAGTGCCTTGATAACAATCAGCATAACATTTATTAGAAGCGAATTTCGCATAAATTAACGGAACTTGAAAATTATCAATAAAGTGACGTCACATTGATCAAATGTTACGTCGATACGGATCGGTTATTTCGACGCTTCTCTCAGCTGCGATGGTGGTGTAATGGTCAGCATAGTTGCCTTCCAAGCAGTTGATCCGGGTTCGATTCCCGGCCATCGCAGAATATTTTTTATATTTATTTTTCATAAGAATATTTGAAATTTTAATAGAAAAAGTATTTTTAATGAAATTTTATTGAAAATTATATATAATAATACATATTTCATTGTTTAATGATTACAGAAACTGTTTTTATTCAAATGTAAATTTATTTTCCGCACATTATTACATGTTTTATTATAAGCTTACAACATCACTTACGCACATGATTGGTTTGCTAAAGATCAAATCTGAATAAATTAACTAATGAATATAAATTAGTTGAATTTATGCAAGAATATTAAAATAACAGTATATTGTAACATATACTTGTGCGAATTACCTACTGCTTAAGCATGCATTTATTAGTAAGTAGGTACCTACTGTTATTTATCTCATAAGTAAAGGTGCATATAAGAGTACTTATAATAATAAAATGAGTCATGAATTATTAATCATACAACTTGACAATGCTTATTTTCAGAATCCAATTAATATGATCTGGATTTTATAATAAATTTGTCAGTAGTCTGACAACCAGTCTTACCAAGGGGTATCGTATTAACCAGTAACTGGGTTGTGGAGGTCAAGACTGGAAGCCGATCACAACATATAGGGGAAAAGGCTAGGCAGGTGATGACTTTATAATAATTTGATGAAAAAAAAATAGGCAGTTAGCTACCTACTTCAATCTTCAGTCACTCATTTTTAGTTACCGTATGAAATCTAAGCACAAGTCTTGTCCTTTTCAAAGACTTCGAAGTGCCCCACATACCTAAATTACATTTTCACATTCAAATAAAATTTTAAAACAAAATATCTTTAAACCTCAGGCACACGAGGTCATCACCCTGCTCACACCCGCAAACAATAGCGTAATTATACTCCATACAAAATCGCGATTACACACAAATTACTGACTAATGCCGCTTTTTGTACACTTTTGGGTGCTCCAGATATAGGCACCGCTATGTACAGTCAAACGCTCGTCAGTAGTAACACTTGAAGCAGGAAAATAGCCCTTATTGTATCGAAATAGAGGCACTGTCAATGTCGAACTGTTTCCATGGACGAGAAAATAGTAATGGTGCTGGTCCACTTTAGTTCAATTGATGATCCTTAAGGGTCCTCGATCTATTTGTATTATGGACTGAGGAGTGTCGAAACTTGCATCCACCCTATCGGTATAGGTGGAAGAAGACTAAAGCCAAACTGGCATTACAAAATTAATGACATAAAATTATAGGGTGACTATTTCGTACAAGTGCGCGGGCGGCGCGCCTGGCGTGGCGGGAGCTTCAGTCACTCGCCCGAGTCGCGTCATCCACGGGACTCTCACCAACGAAAAAGTCACCCTATAATTTTATGTTATTTCATGTCACTATTTCGTAATGCAATTTTAGCTTAAAATGTACCCATCCTCCTTCCAAAGCAGAAAGCTATCCATGTCTTTTGATGAAAGAGACCCCTCCGTGTTACCTCGGGGGTGTCTAAAAAGGATTATGTCATGGTAGGATAGCATTAATCTCTTTTCCTCTGGTGAAAACATTCTGCGTTTACTATTCCGTTCTCCAAGAGTGGAGATTATTTCGACTTTTTTTCGAACATGGTGTCGATACGGCTTTAGTGCATGGTTTTGTCTTGTTACGGAAACTAGAGCAAACCAGGCACTAGAACCTTAGCAGAGCCAGTATTGTCTTATGAAAGATATCTTGGGTAAAAGGGAAGTATCAGTGACTGCAGCTGAAATATGATCCCACAAAAACGTGCTGTTAACTCAAAATCGTACAAAATTAGCCCTGATAAGGACTTTTAATAAAATAAATTAACGTTTTTGGGCATGCAGGGCCGTATTTAGACATTTTATTGCATGTTCTTTATCACTGACATAAACAAAAGAACTTTAGATAAAGTCATTGGCGTGCCAAGTGCAGGAAATCATCAGATTTTATTACAGACCCAATTTGGAAGAAATATATGATATGTTCGTAGTAACTAAAGAATTTACTCGAACTCAAGGAGACATAAACCACGTAAACAATTTCCCACTCAGCGTCAAAAATGCGAAAAATTAGATGCAGTGTACCACGTGACGTGGAAGCGCCATGTTGTGCCGAGTGCGCAGGCGCGAGATCTACCATATAAGGGCTGGACCGCGCCGCCCTGCGCCAGTCGAGGCCGATACGACGCGCAAGGTCACACGCCTGCCAACCAGGGGTGACTGACTCATATAAAAATTCACACTATCGAGTGAGATTTACGACTTTGATTACCCTAAAAGGCGTAAATACGGAAGAAAAAAATATTTTAATGTGACGCGATGAGGATCATTATTATGTTGATGGATGGAAAGAATGAAATAATCGTAAATTAAATAGTTTTTATTTTTATCTGTCGTACTCTTGCGTCCGGTCTTTGACTGCTATCAATCTTGTTTATTTACACTTTCATCGTAACTTTTGGTTTAAAGAATTCGGAAATGTTTTTGTCGCTATCAATTGGCCTTCTTCGTCGCGTGAAGTCTCACGCTAAGCATGTTTGTTTATGTTTGAGAGAGCATGTTTGCTTGTTAAAACAGTCACGAAATAATTTCATTAACAATGTGATGTATGCTCAGAATAATTATGTGCAATTTAAAATGGTTTACACTGAATACATAAAATTAAAGTAGCTTGCTTAATGGCTCATAAATCTAATCAATCTTCAGTTTTTGCGAGACACAAATGATGCTAATTTAAGTCCTGCATACATTTCCTGTCTTGATGAAGCAGATTAAAGTAACAGGTCACTTCATTACCGCGCAGATCATCTTTATACATGACCAAAATAAAACCAAGGAAACAATAAGCAACAACAAGTAATCTAAATTACCTCTGCCCAAGTTTAGACACAGATCCTGACCTAGACCTTACAGCAATCACGTACAGTACCGAAGCAAATAATGAAAATAAATTAGAAGACCATGACATTGCCTTATAGCTAGCATCTGAGCCTTGCCATGAGACAGGTAGTCAGTTATCGCCATATATGATCGGATCAAGAGTTCACCTTGGACCAGCAAGATTGTGATTAGTTGATCATAACGTTCCGTATTCGGTGATTCATCAGTGCTCTTTGTGGCATATAATTTTTATTGTATCGTTTGTCTGGTTTATGCGTTTGTTATTAATTAGTTGATTGTTAGAATTGATATTCTTATTTGCATTATTACCTAAGTTGGCTATTTTATGATGTGTCTCATCGTTGATTATCTGTTTGTGTATCTTTGAAATTGATTTAGTGATTCGATAATGGGTTTTGAGTAGCAGTAGCTTCTAATTTATCATTATCTTCAAGAACAAATAGAAGCTAAAACCGTTATTTTAAAAGTAGTGACAAACAGCCTAGTATCCCAGTAGATTAACACGAATCAAGCCAACCTGTGAGGAATCATCTCGTTTCAAAAATACATTCACATGAACCAATTTCAACACAATTTCTCAAAAGCACCGCTCCACCAATATATTTATCTTAAAAAGCGAAGCGCAATGCGAGAATTCTTATACACATCACATCCAGCATCCACAAAGGACTTCCCTCGAGGAAGTTATTACAATTTGACACATCAATTACGATCTTCCGATGTTCGTGCGAAGAGCTTCAGCACCCGAAACTGTTTTAATTAAACTTGAAACATGGTGATTACAGAAACTTTTTGCAATTGAGGAAACTCATTTGTCTTGAACATTATTACAATGTAATGAAGTCAGAATTCGTTGGTACAGTTGTAGTTTTACTTCTTGTGGTTTGGGGCTTTTTGAGGTCATCTAGATCATAAACGTGGTCACCTGAACTTGAATCTCTATGTTCTACAACATTCTTACCTCTAGTTATGAGAATTTGTAGTGTCATCTTCATCATCTCATCATGTACATAGCTTAGAATCTTGCTTATGGTTCTAAATAAAAAAGGAAATGTTGGTTGTTGATATGCTATCACTTGAAAACGCTGAATCGATTTGGCTATTTTTTGTTTTAAAATGTTTGTTATATTCCGAATTAGGTTTTATGGATAGAAAAATTGAAAAAAGTTTTCTAAAACAAATTTTTTTTTCAAAAATGAACATCCTTTTTTCTTTCTAACTTATTTTTCGTATTAGTTATTGTTTGGACAGGAAAACGTGTGTTGAGTTAGCTATAAAATAAGTTATAGTAAGCATAGTTTAATAAAAACATGCGTCGCAAATTACAGCAACTATGCTATAATTTACGTCGCAAACATCTGAATCAAGAAACAAAACAATAGAATTCAAAACATAGACAAGTTTATCAATAATCTTCTATAATGATATATTGTTGTTTTAATTCAATGGATCATTTGGTATTGTTGGTCGAGGCGCTCGCGCATGCTTGGGTGCTTTGATCAAAAACCTGTCACTTTGATTGATGAAAAGTCTTAGACGTGACCTTCTGACATTTCTTATCAATAGGAAGTCTGTATTGACAGTTATTAGAGTGCCTCGGGTTATGGAAGTTGAGAAATACTTTGACAAACATTGTCTGGGCAGAAATAATATTTGGTGTGTTTAGAAATTAGTCCATTGCTCTTTTTAAAGAAACGCGATAGTTGTCAAAATAACATTTCGTCTCACATTTCCGCTCAATAAATAAACCTTTCAATATTAAACTTCTAGGAAAATAAAAAAACTAGTAGGTAGGTACATTCAGGAAACAGAAAATTACTTTCAAAATATCAGCCTTCGATATCTTTCCGTAAACAATAAAAAAAGAAAAAGCAGATTTCCCGTTAACCAAAAAGGAGATATTGACGAAAGACTATTTTACCTAAATGACAAAAACACAAAACAAAAAATAAAGAAATCATGCTCAAAATTATTCTAATTATGAGAAATGACATAATTTTAAGTATACTACGGGTAACATAAATATGGATATCACTGTGTCTGACTTAAATAAATAAATTAAATAAGCAAAAGTAAAAGCCTTACGGAATTTCTCTCATACGAGAGTGAAACTGAAAAGCATCGTCAGCCTTGAACCTCCGATCTCTCCGGTTTGGCGGCCGGTGCGCCGGGGTATCGAACCTTAATTGAGTCAAGTGTATGTTCACTCGATGTAAATGTATCTGATGCGCTTAATGTGACAATTTATGTGTCGCGATAAACTTTGTCAGACGTTAAGTGGAGTTTATGACGGCTAGTCGTGAGTCAGAACGGTTAATTATAAATATGCGAGATGAGGCTTTGATTAAATGCGATGGATGCTTGTTAGTGGAATGTTTTGCATGTTGTAAATGAGAAAATATATTTGAGCAGCATTTCGTTCATTGTATCTCATTTTAATATTAAAGATGATAAGTATAACACTGAGCGTATCTTATGTCAATATTATAGTAGTCTCTAATCATAAATGGTGGATTAACAATAAACAGTAGTTGTGATATTCATTAGCAAACGGCCACTTAATTTCTATTATTGAGGTCTATATTTTTATATGATTATTTAAATCCGGCCCTGGGTTTTTGCTTAGATGTTTCACTTTTAAAAGGTCATTTCTAAATTTCTAAACAAAATATATATTCTAAAATTTCTTCACTTTTTTCCTTTGATCATCATCAGGCGTTTCATTTAGTTAACTGATTGTCTTTTGTTTTCTCTTCGATTGGTTGTGGTAGGTGGAACCTTGAACTAATTGATAGAGTGCGCCTGACAATGGATGATCAGAATCAACGTGTGCCGATAAATGGGCGCCTGACGCAACGTGTTACTAAACGTTATTGGCTGTGGTTACCATTGGTTGTAGGTAGTTTGTTGTTCATTCATTGAGTCGGGTTCCAATTGATTACCATTTTATTATATTTGTTCATATTTTTTTCTAGCTCCCCCTTTTTCTTTTATTGTTATTTCATCGGTAGATTTCCTACTTTGTCTAGATAGCATTCTTAGTGTGGGTTATCTTGGGCCTGCCTCCCTTTCTCTCTCTTCCCAGATTAACTCCCACATGGTGGTGTGTCAACTAGTCTCGATTTCTCTCTATAGTTCTTTTGAGTTTGACTAGTGATACAGACAAAACATTACTCCAGTTTCAAGAAAATTACATCCGTCAATGCTGTTGTCTTTCTATTTTACGGTGGCTCAGTCGTTTTGCAAAGAAAATCTAGCCTTTGAAACTGCTGACAGCCAGAACGAGAACACTGTTTGATATAAAATGTTTACCGCTTGATAATGAATCATCATAATTTTGCGTCACACGCATAAAAGTTGTGGGTAGCGTCACGCGTCCCACATAGATGTACCCGCACTGGACGTAAAGCGTTTTCACATGACTATGCACTGGAGCACCAGCAACGTGAAAAGCTTTGCACTACTTTTGAATAGAGCTTGTTTTGGGAAATGGGACACCACGCTTGCTGTGTAATGAAGAATCCAGTTGTTTTGAGGCTGATCAAAGAGCTACATATACACTTTCATTTTCGTTAGTGAACTAATTTTTACCAACAATGAGTGTTTTTCATAGTATACGATACCTATATGGTGTGCGAATAATTGAACAATGTCTGATTCGGAAACTGAGGACCGATGTTTCAGTATTGTAGCAACATTAGTTGAAAGGAAGAAGAATAATAAGTTTATACCTCATCTTGAAACAGGGATAAACTTAGACTGGAATGAATCACACGATTACTAAAAAAACAACAGTTTAACTCATTTTACTACAATAAGTCAACCATGTTTTTTTGACCATTCATGGACACGCGAAACACGATTATGAAATCATCTTAAACATGACATCAAATTCCTTAAAAAATACAAAAGAACAACTTCTGACACTATGGCGCCAGTCTTATGACCCTTTTAAGTTATTAATCTTCGTTCTGTCATTCAACATGGTTGCAGCAGGCTGCAGGTGATCAACATGCCAATTATCTTAAAGTATCGGATTTACTGCAGTAATTTGATCAATTGTTTTTTGTTTTAAACAATCACTATCAGTTGCTGGTTGCTGTGTGATTCATTTCCGTAGTCTGATGTCAGTATCAGCTGAGTTTATTAGGTCATGGATGTGGCTAAATAATAACAGCCGCACGGGGCGATCGAAGGTTAACCTACGCTTGCCGAGGCTGGTCCGTGGATGGGTGACCATCCATTACATATCGAGAGCCCTCCGTGCTTCGGAAAGCACGTTAAACCGTTAGTCCCAGCTGTTATTTGTCGATGTTTGACGTTAACCAGTCTTACCGAGAGGTAGCGTGTTACCCAGTAACTGGGTTGTGGAGGTCAGATAGGCAGTCACTTACTATACAATACTCAATCATTTATTGTATTCCACAATCGTATGGTATGGCCAATGGTTGGTGGTGGTATGGTATTCAGCTGCATCTGGTTAGACTGGAAGCCGACCCCAACATAGTTGGGAGAACGCGAGGCAGATGTTGTATGTGATCCTTATTCCCATTTATTGGTCCTGTAATTATTTGGTCCTTTTCGTACATAGTTGTGGTCTTTGACTTCCGTATTGAATTGCGTTTTTTGATTGCAAGTGATATGGCTTATAAAATTATTCGCAATGCTTGATTGATAAATTGATGAACTCACTATGACGATATTCTTAGTGATCTACATACATGATGATGCAGTAGTCAAAATAAAATCAAAATATTTTATTTCACATAAACCAACATGGGCACTTATGAAACGTCAGAAGCTAGGTGCACGGTTCCAATTGGTTGTTTCCTATGGAGAAGAGCCGGCAAGAAACTCCACGATTACTCTTTTAAAAATAAGGGGCTTTTACAATGTTTCAAATTACAGGGCTGATAGATATGGGAGGACTGTCTAAGCCTGTCAACACGTAACAGGTACTCAACAAAATATAAAAAGGTCTACAAATCTACAGTCTACAAGTTAGGCCTACAACGTTCTCACATTCACAAAATATAGAAGAATTTATATAAAAATAAAAGCCTATTTAAACCAAATGACAGGATTGCCATTACAACTGTAACAAATCTGAATTAGAATCCTGTCTAGAAAAGCCATAAGTAAAGAGTTGAAATAGGAATTAGAAGTATATAATGTCAAATAATGAGAAGATCATATCAACGAAGAAAGTAAAAAAAAAAGCAATAATACTTCTTTTTTTTTTAAATAAACTTTGTAATTTGGGACCAGTTAATAGACATTCACATGGTGATGCCGCGAATGAAGTACCAGGGAAGCCACATGTGCAGAAGGTCACTTATTAAGCTGATCTGAAGTGTACATATTTACTTACGTAGAGTTTTAGTTTCATCTCAGTCTTACTTATGTTACTATGGGCTATGCAGATGGTGTTCTGTATTGAAGTAATAAAGATATTAATAATTGTCTTCCAAGGTACACAGTAGTAAATACTTTAATAATACGTTGAAATGCTTCCTCAACCAAATGAATAATTACGAAAAAATATTATTAAAAATATACCGCAACATGTCATTACACCTACAGAGAATTAAAAGTAATATGGCAGTTGAGAGTAATACTATTGAAGTTAATAAGTGGACAGTGGGTAGGCAGGCCTTGGTATTAACAGCTTCATTATAAGACAAAAAGGTTTGCGCCTTCTAGGACCAACGAATACGCATTATCTTAAAAAAAAAACGGATAAATAAAACATTAGTGAAAAATAAAAATATTGTGTCTCAGAAAAGGTTTTAAATGTGATTTCTCAAAGGGAGACTAACATATAGATTAGTTATTAAATCAACGGTGTAGAGATAAGGAAAGCTTTTAGCTTCGTTTTTCATTACATATACAATATAAGTAGGCACATATTTTATGTTTATTTTTCCTTATTGTCACGCAAAGCAGAACATTATCGTGTATGCAGAAATGAAAATTTTTAAAGTAAAATTAAGAAAATCCAAAAGTCGCACTTAATGAATGTAATTTAAATTAAATGAACTAAAAATTCAATATTAATACTTATCCCACAGATCCAAGTGAAACAAATCGAAAAAATCACGAACTCGCTCAATAAAACCCATAAAAATCCACAGGCGTTCATTTAAAACAATAAAAGAATACCACGTTACACAAAGTCAACTCGCTAAATAACATGTTATATCATATTATTAACTTTTGACAAGACAAAACTTAATTTCGTGAAATCGCCTTATAAGTTAAGGTTATAATTTCACGAAATGACAGATTGTTTGCGAAATGCTGGAATTTGAGAGAAATGTGTAATGTATGTGTAATGACATTTATATTTGAGTGGGTAGGCAGACATTCTAGGTAGGCCTCGTCCTCATTATCGACTGTTTGGCCGGCCATTCTAATAAAAATTTAAAGGTATTTGGATGTTACTTGCATAGTTTTTGCGTTGAGGGTTGACGATGTTTAATAGGTACCTGATCGCAAGTAGGTAACTAAGAAGCTAGAAGATATTGTGTTTAAAAGTAATTTTCTATGTTTTCTTGGTCCTTAGGTACAGCCAAAATTTATTGTAAAGTGCGAAAATGCCCATTAACGGTAGGTACCTAAATGTACTCAGCAACCTTAACATTTTTTGCAAGAGCTATTAAATACATATTAAACGTAGTTTAATCTCCCTTGGTGGTCAAGCAAAGCTATTAAATTAAGAAATAAGTTATCAAGCTCGTATGTAGACAGGTAGCCATCATTTGCAGATACCATAATTACACATTTTACTTTATGACCTAGACGTTACGCAAAAAAAAACTAGATTCAGATCGATTGCACCAATAATTGTAATCAAAAGTTGATAGATAGTTTAAATTAGCCTCCAAACGGCAATTACGCGTAATACCTGTGTTACAATGTGATAAACGGCTAACTGGCGTTTAAACGTGTAATTATGTGATAATTTACATTTATTGTGCAGAATGCCCATCGGTTATTTTGCATAAAAACTGTTTGACAGGTTAATTTGATTTATTTGTTTTTTGATGCGTGCATGTGATTGGATGGGCACGCGCGTGATTTCACTTGATTTTTTGTATTGAATTGCAATTTTAATGCCATGTGGTTACACTTGGTTGCTTTGAGAAAAGATTTCGTAAGAATTACCTATTTCTATTTGTAAGAAAATAAAAGCATGCAAAGTCGCTGGAAACTAGCTTTTAGCTTTGTGTTATTCTACCTTAGGTCAACAAAAACTTAACTATTCAACAGTTTCCAACAAACTCACATTAACATACGAACATAAATAAACAATTTGTATAACTATTGAGTCCTCAGTTAGCAGTGACAAATGTCCAGTTTAAATATATTGGAAACTGTGGCGACATTCTGTTCGCAGCTCATTGTATATAAATATTATGCAAAGCGCGGACGCACTGTGCTGTTCTGAATGTGATAGAGGTGTGTCCATGGAGGTTTTAAGTAATAAATAAATAAAATCGTAGTTCGAACATTGCTTCGTAAAAGCTCCTTACGTCTTATTGACGTAATGAAAAAAGCTGCCGACGCTAAGCTATTTTTTTATTACTGCTACCCCATCGCCTGTAGGTATCTAGTTTTTGAGTCGGGATGGGATATACGATAGCTTTTCTGCAAGGTATTGTATCGTATTTGTGGATGGGGGGCTAAACGATGGTTGTATTTCATAAATCGATTAGTCTTATCCAATACTCATAGCAAGCAGATTTTTCGTACAGTCAACCGCACATCAGTGGTGACAATTTCGTTTTGACAGTACCTTTACGTCGTAGCAGTAAGGTGGATTTCTGTAGTGATAGTGTTACCATTGATGTGCGTTTGACTGTACTAAAACTATGAAACTACACGAGGTTGTAGATGAATAAAGTCTGGTAGAAGATGCAAAATCTATTATAACAAAAATGCGCTCACATAGCCACACCCTAAGGAGTTGCGAATTATTAGTAAATGTGAACTAATAACACTATACAAACGGCGACAGTGTTATGCGCCCGTTTGTTAGTATTGCGGTAACGTACAGTCAGAGCAGTGCAAATGTTGCGCACTCAGTAGTTTGTTGTTATGATAATCATACGAATTGACCGTAAAGGCTATTGAGAGCTGGATGTCAAATATACTTTTTGACATGCAGCTCTCAATAGCCTTATAGTTGAACATTTTCTTATAAAGGGAAAGAAAAGGATTAAAACAAAAAAGTGTTTTTAATTATTAGGTACTTTATAAATGAAATGCAGAACTAGAAAACTTGAGAGATATATGTATAAAATTCGAGTCGTCTTAAATCTGCTCCAATTTACTTGTATAAAATAGGTCAAAATCGGTACTATACAGGGGTATTTTTTAATTTTATTTTTGCTTTCCAATAGATTAAAAACTCTAAGACTTTCTGTCTAGGAAAATTGAGATACAACGCTACATGTTTTTTTGGCGGGTGGCCAAAATCGGAACTAACGCCACCATCTTGTTTTGAAAAACAAGATGGTGGCGTTAGTTCGGATTTTGGATTTTGATGTATTGAAATACATTTCACAAATGTTTACCAACAGCGCCCTCCTGTCAATGTCATTCAGGCGCCAAAAGATCCCTGTAGCAGGGTAGCAACAAACATAGTTTTCGTGTCATTTTGATTTCTATGTAACCATTCAGGGTATTGGTATCCTGCCGGAAGAACGGGACATACACTTGTCTCTGCTATCTATATTCGACCTTCAATATCGTCGCTCTAGTTTAAACACGGCCATAAAAACTGAACACAACACAGACGGGTAAAGATCGATAAGTCTCCTTAGTATTTGCAGCCACATATTTACAAAGTCAACGTAAATTGTTAATACTTTTTGTTTCACTTGATTCAATAAACTTGGTCTTTTGGTACGAAGGACATCGCATCATAGTAATATGAGGAAAGTTTGAGTGCATTTTTAAATTATACATTTATAACAGAGCATTAACTTACCGGAAATCGCCCATTTCAAGCATTTCTATTTCAAAGTTTTCTTATATAATGTGTGTTTGAAACAACTGAAAACCACTTAAGGGGTCATGGTACTCATCATTATGAATAACTTTTACGATTGGACAGATCCAGAATTCGCGAAATAAATAACAGCTGCTCCATAAATTTACTCGGCAAAATTTAGGGAACAGCGATTTCAGGGATATTTTTTTCCATTCAATCATATTAAACAGAACTGTCTGTTAACATCATATTTTCTCTTGTTACAGCACGCAAATGCAGTCCGTGACTCAGCCCGTTTGATCCTCGAGTCTCCACAACCAGAATCCGACGATGCTCTCACTCTAGCAAGAGCCCTACGCACACGACCTCCTGTCAACATGCTCCCAGCTGCCAAGGCTGGTACATTCTTCGCCAGAGATAACCTTTCCAACTTTATCGACTGGTGCCGAAAAGCCCTCGGAATACTAGAATGTCTGCTCTTCGAAACTGACGATCTCTGCCTTAGAAAGAACGAGAAACATGTAGTCTTATGCCTTCTGGAAGTTGCTAGAAAAGGAGCAGTATTGGGCATGCCAGCTCCTCTTCTGGTTCAAATGGAGAGGCAGATAGAAAGAGAGTTGGCAGGAGAAGAGTTGAGGCCAGATGATTCGGCATTAGGTCTCGTGCCATCGGCTCCTCAGCCGCAGCTGGTGACCAATGATTTGAGGAGTTTGGATGAAAGGGTCAGGGACCTCGTGGAGAGGTGCTCCTGCCCTACCCAGTTCCCCATGGTGAGGGTTTCGGAGGGAAAATACAGGATCGGTGACACTAGGATGCTGATCTTTGTCAGGGTGAGTTGAATGTTCATGTTATATCATTGTCTTTTCATGCACACACATCCTACCTACTTATCTAAATATTAGTTATCTGCGGGTCTCTGATACTATACTAGACAAGCATTTAGATTTTTCAGAGAGCATCACATAATATAATATTAATAAGAACCAACTAGAGAATCTAAAATCCCCGATGGGCGAAATGATGATAAGTTCAGCTCATTGACAAAGACAAATAAAAAAACCATCAAATTCTGTGTGGAAAGGGGGAATCAATTACGCTGTTCTCGTTGTAGGTCTAAATGAGATTTCCTGTCTAGACGTAGTCCCATTAAAGCACATGACTTGGGGAATTGTTCCGCGCTTAATACGTTTTGTTTTGTTAAGTGCTTTTATATCGCTAGTTCTTGAGACGAAAATATTTAACTGTCTTCAGTTTTATTTTAAATGGTTCATATTTTATTAAGTAGGTACTATAGAATAATACTTACTTTTAGGTTTATCTGGATTCATAAATACAAATTCTACTTGGATTCGCGCCCAAAACTACAATCGGTTTCTCTTTCGATTCTTATTTTTAGATCCTTGCTTATAGCCAGTGAAGACTGGTAAAGGCCTACAAACTTACATCTGTATATATTATTTATCACTACACATATTAAGACAGCCTACATATCAGTTGTACGAACATGAAATTTTAGTAAAAATACTGGAAGGACTAAAACTTAAAAATAAAAATCCAAACATAAACTTAATATAATCCAAGACTTCTGTCCACAAATCAAAACGGTTACAAAATAAGCAAAATGTAATTTTAAATAATTATAATGACCGTAACTTAGTGGACAGAGGAGGCCTGCGCGCGCGCCGGTCTGTCGCAAGAAGTCATTACGACACTCTGTAAACAATGCGGCTCAAAGGATTCAACCGTTTAGTTAACCTGAAATGTGGAGATGTGAGGAAAATGGGAGAAAAATAAAGGCATTTGATACATAAAGGAATACAAGGGTATCTATGGATGAGTTTCCCTTATTTTGTGGCACTGAAAAGTTATTAAAAAGATAAAATGTGAGAAATCTCTCTACTGCAACTGAAAATATGCAAACAGAAATAATTTCTAGCAGATGGCAATGTAACGAAACACCAAGAAAATAACATAATTTTAGAAGCGCAAAACAGGACCCTAAAGTTACAAACATAAAATGTCTTTAATAGATAGAGTGGAGTCATACTAATAAAATTATATTTTCTATATATAATTTTAAACTAGCAATTAATATTTTCGATTCCAAATATAACAAGTTACGTTTTGGTTTCGTATCTAAACATAACCATTTAGCCTGTTTTTTGTACGAAACAACGAACGCTATATTCATTAACACTAAAAATAGATATGCAAGCGCCATTTAATGAAAAAAAAGCATTCGTACAGTAGTTAATGCCAAACAAGATTCACATTTATGGTCATACAAATAGTGTTCCAATTCCCTCGACGACGGATCTATGATTCATTCTATTCGATTCCTTGTTTGGTCAAATCGAATGGACGCCTCATTGTAGAAAACGACTTTCGACCTTATAGCTGCCATTTAGAACTAACCTCTCTTTACAAATAATTTATATTGGGAGGCAGGTCAATTTATATTGGCTAGTTGCGTTATTCCAAATTTAGGAAGACCTCGAATTAGGAACAAGTGTTTAGAAGGGAAGGGTCAGTGTATGTTGGATGTTATCTATCGATCCATATTAAGGGATGCAAGGCTAAGAAGTAAACGAAGGCGGATCGAGGTCATCAGACATGTATTGATTGGGACTATCAAGGCAGCATTCTCACGGTATCAGCGAATCTTTATTTGGAATTTCTAATAAACGAGTACTTCAAGGTTCACGATAAACTGGTCCTTTTGTTCGGGATACGTGGTCCTTTATAAGCTCGTCTACAGCAGCCTCATGCTCTTTAAGTTGAACCATGAGATCGGGTTCCAAATTCAATTTTGTTATGGGAGTGCCCTTATTCGTGTTTAAATGAACATTCATGATTCGTTTTCGTTATCCTCGTGTGGTAGGCAAGTTGTTGTGTTTTAAGTATTATTTAAAATATTGTTTATTTTCTTTCAGATCCTCCGTTCCCACGTCATGGTTCGCGTTGGAGGTGGCTGGGACACCCTGGCCCACTACCTGGACAAGCACGACCCCTGCAGATGCCGTGCCGCACACCGCACCTCCCTCTCCGCCCGCCTGGCCCGCCCCAAGCATGACTTGGCCGGCGCCACCGTCACCTACGAACGACCAGACGTTGGCCCAACATCCCTGCCTTACACCAAAACTGAGCCAAAGACTTACGAACCAATGTCTCTTCAATACAACTCGAAAATGTATAATGAAGAACCGAAATCTGGACATTATCAATCCAATCATAGGCTCAGTGAAGCTCCCACCAGTCTGCCTTACTTAGGAGATCTGGATAGAGCTGCTTCACCAAGCAGGAGGCATTTAGCTCCCAGAGCAATCAGCCCCTCAAGGAAATCTTCATCCCCAGATCGAAGGGCCAAGGTCGTGATATCTAACCATTTAGTCCCAACTCCACATGGGATCAGGAATAAGAGTCCTAGACCTGTATCTCCAGCGCCTGCAGCTGAGAGTGCATCTGATAATGGATCTGAGGTGTCTGATGAAGGGTATAGGAGCCTGGGAGTGGTGGCAGGGTCTACACAGGGGTCTCCGTCTACGAAAACTACGAACAGATACTCGTTGCACAGCCAGAATTCGATTGAAGATGCAGAATTTAATGGTAAGTCATTTAATATAATTCTAACTTACAACATGTAAGTTACCTACTGATAGTAAGTTATTTGCTTGTTGTAATCAAAGTATGAAATTCAGATGACGTTTACATTTTTCTTCTATAAATTATTTCATAATAATTAATATTTTGCATCAATGGATCTCGTATTACCAATATCATTCAGTATCTAGCCAATTTAGATTCTGGGTCTGATTCCTATCAATCTAAGGACTTAATTTAAATGGGAACGTTACACTCTCTGGTCTAGAATCTGGGACAAGCACTAATTCTATCTAGTCAGTCCTAATTAATGACCAAGTGGTGTTATGGCTTTATAATAAATATTTATGGTCCTTCTGTGACTGATAGGAATGTGTATGATTGATAGGAATTCTCTTGTAAGTAGGAAAAGCTGCTACTGTATTGTAAGTACCTATTTAAACAAGATGATTTAAAACTTTTGCGACTGCACAATACACAATTTAATAATTATTTGAACAGCTTAAGTGTTGACTCTTTATGAATATTGCACAAATAATTTCCGTTCATTGCAATGTTTCGACATTTGTGCAAACATGCACACTTACGGACAGACAAACAGACTCACGTGACTGTTGCTAAAGTCAATACTGCAGATGAACGGCAAATAGGATGTTGGTGACAGCTGTACTTCGTCTGGTGCAAACTAAAAGAGAGAATTCAGCAATAAACTGTATCATTTAGAACACTTTTATATCCCACCCAACTTCATAATAAGTTTACTTAATTTTAAAAGTAATAGCGTTTCATCGATGATGATTTATTTAAGAGGGAGCACACGGGTCCACTAGCGCCACTCCTTTAAAATAATATTATCTCGTGACTGAGAAGGAATTTTGAATAACGGCTCAATAAGCACCCTCGGTAAGTATGTCTAGAATTTTCTATTACCTTCAATAACTTTCATATTGAGACACCAAGCAACAAAATTCGATATAATAAAGAAAAGCGGCCACATTCCTCTAGATCGTATTTTGTTGTTGCGTGTCTCAAAATGAAACTTTATAAAAAGTATTAGAAAATTCTAGACACACTTACCGAGGGTGCTTATTGAGCCGTTATTCAAAATTCCTTCTCAGTCACGAGATAATATTTTTTCAAAGGAGTGGCGCTAGTGGACCGGTGTGCGCCCTCTTAAGTTTAAGTGAAGCTTTTATTGTGATTTAATTAATTGCCACTTGTTATTAGATCAGGTAAGATCAGATTCTCCATTCTAAATCTACTACAGTTGAATTATATAGATTGTTCAGTCCTCAATTCAGCATCGGTAGCAGTAGTTCATTTACAATTCAGGCGTCATGCCTAAGTTAAATGTCAAAAATCGTAGTAACAGACACATAAGCAATATTCCTGTCACCTGTACAATACATACGTGTCTAGTCTAAATACAATGTGTACTTACAGTACACACGTCGTATTTGTGTAGTATTGTATAAATTTCAGCGAGAGTCATTACTTGTGTCATTGAAACGTTGCTGCAAACCGACATGCAACCTGAACGAATACTTATTTTGTGCACACACTGTACATATGTGGCACAAGTTACGAGACAGCGCGATCCTCATTGAAACATCGTTCCTATACTTCTTTTGATGTATTTCAATCGAAGGTGAATAAGTAATAACTCCATGTGTACTGAAATTTTGATACAATTTATTTAAGCTATCTGTTGAATCTGTTATGATTGGTTGGAGCCATGATTTTGTGTAATTTTACAATACAAATGGGAGTAGTCATATAGTAGTAATATCAGTAGAGTTCGCTACTTGTGTTTAGCGTTTGCACCCTTGGTTGCAGCAATCGCTTCCTTTACTAACTGACGCCACACATCCTGCAATTATTGTCGTAACTGGTCGCGGTGTACCGTTAAATTGCACTGTCCTCACACAATGAATAGTCTGCTGATGTTACATTGTGTATAAAGTAACTAAAACGCATACCTATCATGCACACAAATTAGCCTACATACCACCCTATCCCCATGGGTTGTCAGGTTTTATGAAAGCTAGGCAATGCAAATATTGGTTTCCTTCAAAATAACAACCCCCGATCTGATGATTGCCCTCTAGACTTTGACATAAGTATGGACAGCATAGCCATTGTATTAAACACCATACACAGATAACCTATCCATTTATCAGCCAATCATGTTTATGACATCTATATCGAAGGCAAAACATCTAAGATAAGACGTTTATAAACACACAGGTAAAACAATCTTAGACTCAGCTCCACGAGCGTATCAAACAGATGTGTCCTATGTTTAGACATTCCTCAGATCATAGTCATGTGTCATATATGGCATGCGCGGACATATATCTTGTGCTTACAGTACCTATTGCACAAGCCACTGACATTCGCATAACATGCTTGATAATACTCTTTGTCAGGAGTGACATTCCAATCGGAGTTTGTTGCAATAATACTAAAGGTATCTTGTTAAGATGTAGAAATTCTGTAGGTTAAGAATAATAGAACGTATTACATTATTACTTCTGGTTAAAGACTTGGAATCTACATGAAGGTTGGCTAAAAGGCGAAGTCTGTCTTTAACTGTCTTGTTTACAAACTCGATTCTGTCCTTTTTTGATTTGTTCATCCCAGATCAACCTGTTTCCTTGTCATCTGCGTCAGCTTCGGAAAATAGATGAACGCCGTATAGTTCGATATCTCCATCTTTCTATTGGTCCTTAGTTCCGCGATGCTTTCAGTTGTTACAATATTCAGTTTTATTACTTTTGCAGTGTTCAATAGAAGACCATAACATATTTAATTACCTAATATATCAGTTTGTGTCTTGCTTACTTCCATTGCTTTCGTCTCTTTTTTTACCAATTTTAATTTTACCCACTCTTGGGATAATCTTTGAATGGAACACTTACTAAATGCTCCATGTACATTTCCATGTTATGTTAATTGTGACGCGGTCAACAACATCAGCCGTTTGCGTCAAATTTCGCGAATGTAAAACAATGGCGGTCCTTGAGCAACCAAATTGGGTGTCCTACACGGTCATGAATGATAAGCAACCACATCTGCGTGTCCATTAATTATTATTTATTCATAATAATTGTCATTACGTCAATTGATTTGATTAGGATGATAATTGAATTAATCATAATTATTATTCCTCGTCATATCAGCTTTTTAACGAGCACTTCCTTATAAAGCTATGCTAGATTCATTCTTATTGATCCTACCTTTTTTGGTGCTAGATTGGGCTTAACATTCTTATGCTGTAGTAGTAAGATTCCTAATTCTATCGTCAAGCCTTTGCTTGCATTATTATTATTATTAAATTACAGGCTACTGAAATATCAATAAACTTTGTTTTTAAAGTCGGAAAAGTATCAGCAAACTCTTTAGATTTGCAGGATCTGATGGTGGTCACCACATCTATTTAGATCATAGGCACGTTAGCAACCGACTAATTAAAATTTAAAGCAGAATAACCACAGATTATTTTCTTTTTTTTATATCATTCCCTCTTGCAATATCTCTCTTTCTATGGCTCTAATTAGATCCACTCAAATCTGTGTGGTACTTTCCTCCAAAGACCATTACAGACACTAATCCACATGGTCCTCTCATGACCTAACCAAGCTTAGGCTGAACTTTAAAAGAGACTTTGATTCCTGTGTTTGTATCGCCATTTATTCTCAGAGATAGCCAGATAGGAAACGTCGACTCCATTTAGCTTATTTTTTTAAAATATTACGTATGAAAAGTGATTCCGATATCCTTTTTACAGAATAAACAAATTCATTTCATTTAAATCAATATTTCATTTAGCTTCGCCCACTGACAAAGAAAAATAAAAGAATATTACATTTCCACCTTGTTAGCAGTACATACCACACTCCTCGATTACAAGCTGATAATGCCAGGGCTTATCTCATCCTACAAGCATTCGCAATTAACGTTATCAATAGTTGTAATTATATACAAGTGCCACTAATTATGTACAAGGCGATGCTATCGGTTCTAATAAATAACACGAATGGAAACAATGTGTTGATCGTGATCATGGACTTGTGGAGAATTGGATTTTTACTTAATTTTTTTAATAAACTAAAAGGCAAATTGTGTTTTGCGCTGTGTGGTTTTTTTCTTTCTTTTAGCAAGTCAAAAAAAGTATGAATGTAGGAACTCGAATGATCAGTTTATAATGTTGATTACTGCTGTTTATAATTTTATTTAAAACGGAGATTTAAAAGTTTAAAAAGTTAAGACATCATAACATAACATCACGCCTGTAATCCCCGTAAGGTTGCGCAGGAGTAGATACCTATAGTACACCCACATTTAGCCAGTTATGTTTATGTCCCCTGTAATAGGAGGCGAGCCTATTGCCATCAACCGGTCACAAATCCAGACTCCGGGCTGCTACTGAGAAATTCCAGATGGCAAACGCAATAGCACTTTGCCCGCCCCGGGAATCGAACCTAGGACCTCATGCTCAGCAGTAGCGCTTGCGGCCATTAGACCAACGAGTTAATTTTGTGAAATTTGTTGTTAAAAGTGTAAAATTAATCAGTCTCTATATTTTTTTGAGTAGATCCCTAGTTGCTATTTTATTAATAAACCAGCTTCTGCCCGGGGCTTCGCCCGCATGATTGTCGATAACTATCCCACGGGAACATGCTCCCGGGACAAAAATTAGCCTATGTCCTTCCCTAGGATGCCATCTATCTCCTTGCCAAATTTTATCGAAATCCGTTCAGTGGTTTAGGCGTGAATAGGTAACATACAGACACAGTTACTTTCGAATTTATAATATTAGTATGGATGAACTAGGTACATTCCTATTAATAAACATGCATTCTTTTCCCGTCTATGGTCATAAGACAAATGTCACATAACACATAGTAACAAGCCCGCACATTAGTCACCTGGACTCCTGCGCACCCCGCAAGGCAGTGAGCGACATTCCGCCCAACATGGACTTGACAACATTGTTATAACTAAATGTTCTTGAATGTGGGCGCAAATATAAGGACCAACTTATCCGTTTGTTAATGAGAAACTAGTCCGATGTTCACACGGGATTTAATGGATTTGGGTTAGTCCCGCTATGGTATGGTCCCGGTATGGCACCCTCTTAAAATACCTATCAAAAAGTCCCGCTATGGTACCCATCTTTTAGATCTACGTTA
Organism: Griposia aprilina; assembly: GCA_916610205.1. Classification (NCBI taxonomy): domain Eukaryota; kingdom Metazoa; phylum Arthropoda; class Insecta; order Lepidoptera; family Noctuidae; genus Griposia; species Griposia aprilina. The sequence goes on along the minus strand of OU744300.1, from coordinate 1,554,638 downwards.
GACAATAGAAGGTACAACTGAAAAGAAAAGTGTATCTATAAATAAATACTTTTAGGAGTGTATCAATAAAACGTCTGTTTGCGATATTAAATCAGTCTTTTATTAATTCAAAATATTTATAAAAAAATATCAAACAGTAAAACGAAATATTAATTGCAATGTAATTTTTAAAATAATCAACAATATTAATTACCAATAATCAACAATAAAAAAAATATAAAAAATCCACATCTCAGAAAAGTATTACTGTAAATATTATAAACTACAAATAAAAACAACATCCAGACATAAATATTAGTTACAAATAATCAACATTGAGAAAAGAGCTTGTTCCCAACGAGTCACACCTCAACGGGTAACAGTGTGACCGCTTGGGAATTAATTTTAAAAATAATCCCAACCAGTCATACTGTTACTCGTTCTCAGATAAACAAAAATTGTTCCCAGGTATTTGGTACAACTTGGGGCACCCCGACTCGGACAGGTTAGGTTCTAAGGGGACGGCGGGGTCTGAAAGACCCCGCCGTCCCCTTCGTGGTTATTTTTTTTTAAACCGCCCAGAAGTAGGAGTCCCGCGAAGCGGGACTCCGTCGGCTACGCCTCATTATTGTTGAAATACTTATTAGGACACACCTATTATAATACATTTAATACTATTTTTATACTATTATTAATACTATTTTTTTCTTAACGCATTGTATAACTTTTCTTTACAACAGTACCAAAAACTGAAGGGTACCATAGCGGGACTTTTTGATAGGTATTTTAAGAGGGTGCCATACCGGGACCATACCATAGCGGGACTAACCGATGGATTTTACGCTTGGATTTTTTACCCATTTTTATGTTAGTGTATTTTATAATTATTGTGGTCTCCTAACTTGATCACAAATAGTTTTAATTTTGAGGAGAATTCGTAGTACACAGCATGGCTACTTATCAAGCTATACATTTCCAGTATAAGCTAATCTCGCATTGTATAGGATTTCCGTACAATGAGAGGTCAGCCTATACTGGAAATGTATAGCTTGATATGTAGCCGTGTGTACATATATTTAGCCTTATAACTATTTGGTGAAACAAGTATCAACCATCATAAAGCTACTTGTATATTTTCTACCAATGACATAGTTCGTGATAATAACAACATTGTAACTGTCACTTTAATTATGATCTCAATCTAATAGGGTACCGCGTCACGTACTTGTGCACCTGCTCCTTTTATCACACACGTGACTGTCAAAATAAGCGTGAATTTTAATATTCACTGCTCAAAGTAAGCCAGAAAGGGTCTTCCAGGCAAAGAATATGTCCATTGAGGGATTATAATAATATAATAATAATATTTATTCAAAAATAACAAGGCCTAAAAATTAGAACAGTTTTGCTTAAATGTAAAATATATTCCTAAGTCTTACGTGCCTGAACTAGGTAATCCTGTGTTTCAGGCGAAAAGTGCTAAAATAGTCTTAATAATTTATAAGTTGAGTAGCTTAACTCTTAGTTTCTAAATTTGATATATACTTATGGTAGGTGAGGATACATATTTACTTTAACACAGTTAATAAATTCTCTGTATCTTCGTAAGACATACTTTGAAGAGCCTCCTTGAGAATTCTCTTACAATTCGTGCAGATCAGGGAGTAAATGTTCGCTTTCGCGTTTAGTCTATTATAGAGGAGAGGACCGAGGTACAGGTAAAATTTGGATATAAAAGCATGTTTTGTTGTATTTTGATTGGTTTATTACCACGTTAGCAACGAAATATTATCGGTGATGGCAAATTATAACACTGACAAGGAGAGGACTGCCCGACATGTACCAAAATAATCCCTATCCCCGAATTCTGAAAGCCTTATCTGTTGAAAGAATTTATTCTTTTGTCAACGCTCGAACGAAGTGATTAAGTAGCTGTTGTAATTTCAGTCAACCAAGCACAGCATACTGATGAGATTTGACAACGTAAACCAGTTAATTTATGTATAAATCAGTTTTTTTTTTCTTTTCTGATGCTCACAGCGGGTAAAAGATAGGAAGGCTCTTTCCTTTCCCGCGTCGATTGTCACGTTCTTAAACACCTGTGATCTTGTATATCAAACATGTGACTTGCACGTGACGATGTGAAAATGAGCGAAAAGATAAAGGTTATTGAAGTTTTGAAGTAAAAGATATCAGTAGCATTGCATTCTTTTGTAGATTATTTACAATTGCAATTTCGACTTACTTGTCTCAATCTCCATGAAATGGACGAAGCGATGATTCAAATTCGTATCGTATCTAAAATGTTGACCCACAACATGATTTCTATGTACTATGAGTTATGGTTATCGACATAAATCTTACATGCACGAATACTCCAACTCAAAACAACTATCAATAAGGCATAAAAATAAAGGTTACATGCAGGTGCAGGCATCAATCACAACACGACACAGAGCCATAACCAAAATTTCAGTCTCGACGCCATTGCTTGCTTCAGTAGTAACAAAAAATTATGAACCATCGGTTTGCTTGCCAATCAAAGACTATACGTACCAGAGAAAATCTCACAATCTCATAAAATATTTCTTCTAACATTTTACTTAACCAAGCAAAGTTTTGCGGAAAACGGAAGTCCTTACCAGGACCGCCGCCGTTCCATAAATGGTCACGGACATAGCCTGGCACGGTCAGAATTATTAACTTAATCTAACTGTTATTATCCTCCAAACATGGCTATTGTAAATTAGATACTGTTTTTATGATTCGAGGGTTAGCCGTAGAGTTATGAATAAGAATGTCACTAACTAGCTTGTTGATATTAATTATAGTGCTGAATAATGTAAGCGATATATTATAGGTGTTATAATATTTTTATAAAAGACATGACAGGCAGTATATGGTTGTTACTCTTAAATGGCTGTTGACAATTATGGTTAAATCTTTGCATGTTTTGCAGGAATTATTGGTAAAGAAATCATAACTTGCCTGACTTTAAACTCTGTCTGAATTTCATATATTTGAATTACTGTGTTATATTACTATGGACTTCGAAAGCAAAATGCACATGTATACATTTCCTTGCATAATTCGAAAATAGCCTCATTCACCTCATGACAAAATAGTGTTTCAATTTCTCAATTTCTTTTCTCTGTATTTCCAGAGCGTCTCGACCAAGACGACGGTTGTCACATGGACAAGAACGAACGAGTCGACACCCACGTGAGCCTTAACACTGGCCTGCGCAAGACTGATTTCTCAGACACCTTCTATGGAGGCAGAAAACCCAGCTCCATTGACGAGAAGTCTAACAGGGGCAGCCCCGACCGCGTAGTCATCGTTACAGAGAACAACGACTCTCCCAGCAAGAGCCTTAGATCTGCTCGGGAAGCTTCCCAGTCTCCCACGAAAACGATAAGGAGCCGCCAGGCTAGTCGCATACCACATTCTCCCGTCAGAAACCGGACCCCAAGCCGGGGAAACACGCCAAGCCCGAAACATTCCGCGAATCCGGTTCAAACATCACCAAAATTGACTCCAAAACTGCCGCCTACTGCCAGGAACACATGGAGCGGAAGGACAGCTCCTACCCAGGCTAAAGTAAAGTCCAGGCCCACTTTGGGAGCAGACACGTTTGAAAGCCCGAATAAATCTCCCAAATTAAAGGTTAAGACCCCACAGACTGATGCATTCAAGAGGAATTCTCCTCTCAGAGCAAGCAGTGCCACTCTTAGGTCCCCACCGAGTCAAAAGCCTTTGAGTCCTTTGTTAGAACAGATCTTAAGGTCAACAGAAGCCGCGAAGGATGACGCATCAGTTCTTGAGAAAATGAAAGAGATTATTAGGACATATTCAAAAGGAGACGATTCTCTATCCAGGACTAGCTCGAAGGACTCAGATTACGCTGACTTCACATCAGCCTGGGTAATGTCTGATGGAAAATTAGAAAGATCTACTAGTACGAGGCAGTTGGCCGCTCCTAGGAAAGACCAAAGGAATGGGTCGTCTCGGATACCGGCGCCGGTATCCATTGGCTGCAGGAGGTCTACATCCACGACAACGTTCCAATGACAGGAGTCTGGCGACGGCGTGGACACTCTAACCAGTGATAATTGAACTATTTATGTTCGTGCTTAGTTTGTGAAAACAGGTTAAATTAAATTGGCGATAGTTCAGTGAAGGATTGCAGCCAATTGGCGTTGAGTGTGATATTTATATGGCGGGAAATGTATGGACTTAATATCGCATATCTTTGTGTATGTAGCGATAAGTGTTAAGATTAAAAACGGATTAGACAAGAACTGGTCTCAAGCGATTTGTCCCGGTATTTACTTGATAGTGTGCTCCACAAAATTCAGTGGCTTTAACCAATCTGGGTTCGAAGTACAGAATTTGATAGCCCAGACTTTTGTGGGGTATGTGCTGTGCGTACTTCGCTCATGAGACCGGCTTAAACCCGGTTTCGACTTAAACTACGACTGAAGCAGTCAATTTGTCCAAAACGTGGATTACATCAGACGATAGCTAGAACGTTAGTTAGAATGGTGTAATCCGCCCAAGAATGATGACGATTTTTAGAATTTTAACCATAGTTTAGTACTAATTATCGATTAGAAAATTTGTACTAACAATTTTAACAATACAATGGTAATTTCAACCATTTTGAATTTACCAGATATTTCCATCTTTTTGCTTATAAAAACCGACTTTTATGAAATTGGGTGTTGACTTAATCATGTTACACAAAATATAAATAATTTATTTATACTATATACTCAATGATTGGCGATAAAAAAATAAAATAATTCGGGAGTTTATTTCAGCGGAAATATAGCTTAGAATTATGAATTTGATTGCCTGAGCTTAGTTAAAGCTTGAAAGCCGAAAAAAAAAGAAATGAAGCGGAAAAAACGGCACTCTTTTTTATTAAAAGTCGGTTCAATATGGTGCTAAGCAATAAAAATGTTAGCTTTTGTTGTTTAGTTATTGTTAATTTTATTATTTTGGCTAAATGCGATCACAAGCTGTTTACAATTTTTAGAGTTAAGTTAGATAAGTAATATTGTGAAACTTGGCCCCCACATTTATTTGGTTTTTAGTTCACAAATTGGACCAAAGTTTACCCGAAAATCGGAAAATAGAATGTTATAATATGTAGATAACACAGAAAAAATCAATAAAATATGTTTTATTTTGTAAGAGGTTAAACTTTGGTACTGTATTTTTTTACAGACTCTTCTCTAATAACCCTTTTTTTTAATATTACTATTAGTAAAATAATAGAGTATTACTAATAGTAATAATTTAAGAATAAGTACCTACTCAAGTACGTTTATTTTACAAGATGACAAGTTTTAGTTAAGCTTATTTTAAGTTTTAGAATTACTTTTTTATAACTTCCCGGTAAAACTTTACTAATTAATTAAAAGAAAATGATCTACTTAATTATTTGACATTTGAAATTATGCATTTAGCAAAAATATCATTCCATGTTTGGAGTAGCCGGGATATCCAGCAATTTTGTTTAAAAGTAATCTCATTTTGTATAGGTTGTGAAAGGTTAGAGCTTATGAAATCTGTAGAGTTTTTAATAAAAATAAATAAAAAATCACGTAGTTTTTTGTAATAAAACCAAATGGTTATATGGCGTGGCGTTACAAATTTACCAACATAAAAAAAAAAACTTGAACATCCATTTTCATACCTCATTGTAGTACTTATACCTACTTTTAAAAGAAATATTTTTGCACAGTTGTAATGAAAAAAAAAACCATAAATGTCATTAGATGTGTAATTAGCCATAAAGCCGTCCGTTTCAAAGTGTAGTAAATACACAGCTGCCATGTAGATTGGCATCGGCAAAATGTTATTCTGGCCACGTTTTTTTTTTCATAATAAAGCGTTTAGATTAGTTTGCCGTGTACGCAATTATTTCTCATTTTTTATTTAATAAAAATGTTGCCCCTAAATAATATTTTGCTAAAATATTACTTCTATCATTGTAATAAATAGATAATTTAATGACAATTAAATTAATGATTGAAGTAATTATCTGTAAGTAAAATATCATTAAGATTTTTAATCTTTCGGTCTGTAAGCAGACCCTTATTAAGATGTCACAAATGTTACTTCTATGTTGTAATGCTATGCTTAAGTTAAAATGTCATGGCTCTTCTACGAAATGGGCTTGTCCCATACCGTAATGTACACGATCCATAATGTTTTTACATATACTGTGTTTATTTTTTGTCCCATAAAGGGCTTAGTTTTTTTTTATTTGTGTCAAAACCTACAAAATGTTTCTAACGCTCAAGCCTTCAAAAATATGTCATCTGTTTACTTTATTAAATAATAAAAATAATTTATAATAATTATTTTGGTTTTATTTTTCATTGAAAATTACACCAAAAATATTGAATAAGAATTAAAGAAGGAAAAATGATAAGAAAACGTAAATAATAAAAATGATTGGTAAACAGATGACCCAACATTAACATCCTCAATTATTTTATTATGAAAGTTTATATTATTGTATCTTTAATCTTTATATCGAGTGAGGATGTTCATCACAATATAATATCAATAATGTGCAAACATTGTTACGCTATCATAAAAAAACAAACGAAAAAAACCGGCCAAGTGCGAGTCGGACTCGCGCACGAAGGGTGCCGTACCATTATCTATAAAAACGGCAAAAAAATCACGTTTGTTGTATGGGAGCCCCTTAAATATTTATTTTATTCTGTTTTTTAGTATTTGTTGTTATAGCGGCAACAGAAATACATCATCTGTGAAAATTTCAACTGTTATCACGGTTCATGAGATACAGCCTGGTGATAGACGGACAGACAGACGCACGGACAGCGGATTCTTAGTAATAGGCTCTCTTTTTACCTTTTTGGTACGGAACCCTAAAAAAGAGCAAAACATATGATTATCTAAATCGAAGGCTCACCGAATATTATTTTTTATGATAGTGTTACAATGACAAAGTTTAGAGGCTAAGATTTTAGTTAAATTACATTATTTCTGTTCGACGTAATGTTACCAGTGACTATGCCATAGATATCTGTTATTATTCACGGAATAAACGATAAGTTTATCTTAAATTATTGTTTTTTTTATCCCCATTTGTAACCACAAGATAAGTATGATTAAGATTATTCGAGGTGATAATTGAATTAGTTAGTGATCTTAGATGGTGGATAATCACATCCTATGGATTGTCTGGTTAGTTCAGATTTAAATCAGTTTTAAGAGGGCGTACACCGGTCATCTAGCGTTACTACTTTAATAAATATTATCTCGTGACTGGGAAGAAATTATGAATAACGGGTCAATAACGACCCTCGGTAAGTGTGTCTAGAATTTTCTAATACTATTCTACTTTCTATAGTTTCATATTGAGACACGAAGCAACAAAATACGATCTAGAGGAATGTGGCCGGTTTTCTTTAGATCGATTTCTGTTGCTTCGTGTCTCAATATGAAACTTTAAAAAAGGTATTAGAAAATTCTAGACACATTTACAGAGGGTCGTTATTGACCCGTTATTCATAAATCCTTCCCAGTCACAATATAATATTTTATTAAACGAGTAGCGTGCGTGGACCGGTGTGCGCCCTCTTAACTACTTTTAGGTAAATAAGCGTTCGTTCTTTATTGATATGTCAAAAGGTGAAAGGAAATTTTATAACGATTTATTTTATATGTAACATGCTATCTGATGGATAATCAAATCTGGTCTATAGTCGGTTTAGTTCAAATTGATCAGATCAGTTTGAAGATCTTTCTGGATAGTTACATCAAGTTGAATGTTTATCTTGGGTCTTGAAGACTTAGTAATAGGTACCTACATGCGATGCACCAGCGATGCTAGGCAGCGCACTGTAAAAATAATTTGGTTCTGTCATAGTATTTTTATCTTACGAAACGATGCACGTTTACTTGTGGTTAACAAGTGTACAAATCCGCTGTGAATGTGTGTATAAGCGCAGGGGCTGTCGGTACCGTCCAACACAATGGCGAAGTCAGAAGTGTGTGTGTGCATGTGTGTGTTACGTGCTGACGCTACTCGTCTTCACGCACACATTCACAGCGTGTTTGTACACTTGATTACCACAAGTAAAGCGTGCGACGCGTCGTGAGATTAAAATACTGTAATGCTGCCTACGAAGGACTTAAATACATAAAATACAAACTTATTGAATGGGAACACAACCAAACTTTTTCATAAATGAAAAGAAAAATATAGCGCTACTAGCTTCTTTTGGCGCGTGACCAAACTCAGAACAAATGCTGCCATCTTGATTTTGAATACATTTCACGTAGACATTTCACAAAACATTTACACAACTGTTTTCCAACAGCGCCCCCCTGTCAACATCATTCGTGCGCCAAAAGATTTTTCTAGCAGTTTATATGTCATCTCTCTGTCAAATAGATCTGAAAATGACTCACAGACTGTCAATTCTGTCAACTCTACCAGTCAGCCGAAATCCACCGTGATGGTCCCATGAACCAACCCAGGGCTCATCCCGACGATGAGCGTAGTTGCAGTACTCGCACAGATATTCAATACAACTTTCTTCCTTGTCATAGTTTTTGCTGCGTTCCTGTCGATTAGGGAACTAGTCAGATTGACAAGGCACGCGCAAGGAAGCCTTTTGTGGTGTCTATATGCATAGTGAGTTCTATAAATCTAATAATCTTTAATAACTATAATGTGGTATGTTCCTGGATAGACGTTACAGGAGAGGCTCGAAAGACTAGTCTTATAAAAGGGTAGCGTAGGGGGAGGAGGGGGGGTCAGATCCGCTGTTCCATGTACTAGGAATAGGTACTAGTATTCAGCTAAATCCGGGTAGACTGGAAGTTAATCCTAATATAGTGGGAGAAGACGACGAGGGAGATGGTAATTGACGCTGTGTTCTTTGAAGTAAAATAATCCTCGGTCGCTCGCGCTATGGAAAACTACGCTAACGAGTTTCTTTGAAGATACCGTTTTAACGTTTAACGAAGTTAACTTTTTTAGTAGGTAACGTAATGGTGATTAACAAAGTTAACTACTTAATTAACGGTGCCCGGCTATGGGTCTCCATGGGGTTGTAGTCTTTGAGAAAGAAAGCCGAAAATCGCAGAATTTTTCGTTTAAGAAAACTTTTTCAAGGTTTCTTCTCCCTTCATGTTCTGAAAATGTCATCTCTGTTGCTTCTAAGCTATGAGGAGTTATTTAAATGTGTTAATTATGATCACTCGTTCTAGATGAAGACCGATAATTCTCTCGTGACAAATTTCTGGCAGACAGGGGTATTTTTACTAATAGTGTTTGGTGTGATCTGCTCCATCAGGGAACTGATCAGAGCCACCAGACCTCGAAGAGCTTGCTAGTAAGTATATTTTGGAATTGTAGGCTGAGATTGACCTTGGCATTAAACCGATGGTCAAGTCACATTGGACTTACCAACCCACAACTTCGTGAATGGTAGGTGAGGTTTTAACTAGTCAGCCACCACAAAGCCAGCTACACCAGTAGCCGGTTAAAAGGTATTAACAACAGCATTAGCACTATAAAAAATGTCTACGGTAATGGTCTATGACAACGGAAATTTCACTAACTTCAAGGAGAGATACATTTTGTATTAAGACCAACTTATTACTTTTTCTTTCAGATTTTCCGAAAATGGAGTACGACGCCTTAATATTGGGGCTCGTTATATACTTAGTCTTGGTAGGAATTTGTAAGTATCATAAAAAAATCATTTTTTGTAGCTTGTGCCCAACAACACTTTGTTCTGCATTACAGACTTCAGAAACAGGTAAACTGATTGCTAGAAGGCGGGTCTTTTTGCTCATGTCTACCAAAATCTAGTTACACTTTTCACATATCCAATAACTACATGTTATGGACTGTGCTGATTATTAAAAATCTAGTATCTGCTTTACTAATAGTCAACATGATAAGTTTTTGGAACATAAAAAAAATCTCTCTGCTAACGCAACCCTAAGCTGATGACGATGATAAGTTACCCTCCCATCTTACGGCCAATGTTTTATTCAAAATCAATAATTGCAATTTCAGTAGTAATAATAAACGAAGCATTCTGCAAAGCCGTTTGCTTGAGGACCGCACAGCAAGCTCAGAGGAGACAAGAGGCGTTGGACGTGGAACTGAATGAGAGGAGTCCCGGCAAGAAAGAGAGAGAACCCATTTTGCACCAGCCGACCAAGGCTATGTACCGACAAAGTTATTAGAAACGAATGGAGCTTTTTTCAATGTTTTAGTTGCTCCTGCTCGCAAGACTCCTCAGTGCAAGCGGACTAGAAGAAAGCAGTTCCATCATCTCCCACAAAATTATATCGGTAAAACTTAAAATATACGTAAAACGAAATAAAACGGCATTATATTTTATAAAATTATTTACTTACATCTGGATTATTATAAAATTTATCCTAACTTATTATAACGAAGTCTAATTAAAGCAGCTTCAATAAATACCACATTCTTGAAGGTGTATTTCTTTCCCTCGCTTACCCAAAAGGATTGTTTTAAATTTAATTTTTGCAACTAGCAAACGTGTCTGGCTATTCTTACATAGCTTTGTAATGATAAACTAATCTTCAAGGAATATTTTGTTCATTGGTACTTTGTCAAATATTTCGTTGGTGACGTTCTGGAAAACTGAACTTAGTGCTTTTTCGTAGGAATCTTTCAGCTCGCTGAATACGAGGTCCGAATTGGAGTTCAGGAATCTGGAATAAATGAAGTTGATTTAGATTCTGTTCCGTCCCATATGAGTAGGCTTTGGAACGGTCACCAAGCTTAGACTTCTTGCCTACTTAACTGACCGACTCCGAATTTGGAAGTGCTTTTGGGAAGGTCTAATTGAAATTTGCAATATCATAGATCAGTAATAAAGCTAAAAATGACCTCCATATCCTTCATTCGTACCCCCAGAACATAGCAAAGCTGCTGAACGGTAAAAAAGGGTACGATGGAAGTACTTTCCCGGAGGAGCTCCTTTTGCTGTTAGACTACTGCTGCTGTTACTATCACTCTTTCGACCAGTCTATCGGTGACCACCGCGTTGGTTTAGCTATGAAACGCCTTTGTATCCCGGGCTCGGTCCAAATAAAGTTACGAGTTAAGTTATGAAGTTGGCGGTGGGATCCCCTCGAGTCACTCTCATAATGCCATCATATGAGAGTCTAGGTCATACATAGGTCATAGGTCATACATATGAGAGTGAGGCAAGAGAGTGCGCCTATGTTTGTGCACTAATCATAATAATATACTGCTTAGTGTCTGGTTTCTGTTGAGATAAATGATAACTTACTCGTTCATATTATCACCGAGGGCCTTGTCCCCGTTGAAGAGGTTGGTGAAGTGCAGCACCACTCTCTGCGGTATGAACTTCACTCTATAGTCTTTGATGTGCATGTATGTCTGTCCGTCTCTCACGACCGGTTCGCCGATGAGGTCGTGTTTAACTACGAGGTTCACTGGAAAGGTAAAATGTTGATATTAGGTAAAGAAAGAAAAATGATTGATTCGCAGAGTACCGTATTTCAGGTACACATAGCATAATCAGCATAATGTTCCCACTGCTGGGACACAGGCCTCCTCTCTTCGAGAGGGTGTGGGTAATCTACCACGCGGGCCCAGTGTGGTTTGGTAGATGTCACGAGTCTTCGAATTTCTAGTTCTAGCACATGCCGGTTTCCTCGCGATGTTTTCCTTCACCGTTTTTAGAGCAGCGGTGATGAAATTATTTACCCATAGTAAAGCAGGGCTTGGGTTCGAACCCACGACCTTACAACCCCTAGGTCGGGGCTGTTACCAGTGGGCCACCACGACTCGAACACATTTCACTTGGTTAGGTACACATTTGACCTTAACAACTAACATTAAATAAAAATATAGAGGCGGGTACAGACTGCTGCAACGCAACATGCAATGCAACACGAAACGAGCATTGCATCAGTGTAGACGCGGGGCGCGCACAACGTGCGCACGAACCGCGCATGTACCTACTCACATCTGTTTCCGAGATGCGCGCGAACGGATCGCTCAGTCTGCAAAAGAACACGCAAAGGAATGGATCGTGACGACCAATTGCGGGCTCTGATGATAGTCAGTGCTTCATTATTAATAGTGAATCATGTGATAAAACGCAGAAGACATCGACGTTGGTGGCGTACAGAGTTGTATAGTCAGAGAGCTGGTGCAAAACTAATGGCCGATATGAGATTAACTGGACAATTTCAAAATTTCTTAAGGATGAGTCCAACGACATTTGAAGATCTACTCAGATTAGTCGGACCAAGAATTTTTCGGAATCGCACACAGTTAAGGGCTCCAATTTCAATCCAAGACAGACTGGCAATAACACTTCGTTTTTTAGCTAGTGGTGACTCTTACACAAGTTTACAGTATACCTTCAGAGTATCAAAACAAGCCATAAGTGGCATTATTACAGAAGTATGCTCCGCCATAATTGAGGAATTAAAAGATTATATCAAGGTAAGTTTTATTCTTAATAAGTCAATTAAAGAACAGTATTATCACATCAAATCATTAAAGTCGTCATAGGATTGGTTAGATTCTAGTGACGTTACAGACGATGGCTGTTGGTTCATATATTCTTCGTTCCTTGCCGTGGTATAGCCATAGCGTCCGGCTTGATTTGTATCTGGAGTTTGCGCGGAAGGCGAGGGACGATTAAATCCGGAAGTTCCAGGACGATTAACATATCCGGTCAGATCCACATAATCTTGTCCTTTCTTCTGTGATGCATAATAGGATTCTTGGTATGAACTGGGGTAGTTATCCTGCTGTCGATATGATGATTCATAATAACCTCTGTCAGCCTTCATCAAAATTTCAAAAATTCCATGTTCGACCGAATTCCTGGTTTGAAGGGAATAAGTATTCATTTTAGCTGATATATAGGAAGCGAAAGTTGTAGTTAAATCTGGAGCGCCTGAATTTCCCAACTTATTGGCAGTAGTTTGTAATATGCCCACTACATCGGCCAGTACACTGCTGCTTTCATCTTTTTTTGCTTGTTTAGCTCGCGTAGGTTCATACCGTGTACGTGGAGTAGCAAATTCGTTCTGCAGATTTTCTTCATTAATCGGTTGTTGAACCGCCTCCTGAAAAACATAAAAATAATTTATAACTGTAGGTCCCATCTCTTGATATAAACTACTAGATAGTAGATATAACTCTCCAGGAAGGTAGGTATCGTGGCACCGATGGACAAATGTCGAAACGACTAAATATTTAGTTCGTTTTTTAGTCTAGTTCAATATAGCTAGCAATAAAATCAAGAGATGCTCACTATAATGGCACCTCAAAAATTGTCACCAGCGAGTGTTGGGCTACTAAGTACAATGACTGTCTCGTAGCCATAAATTAAATAAAAGTTTTTTGTTTTAGCTTCCAACGACAGAAGAAACTTGGTTGAACATAAGCAAACAGTTTGAAGAGAAGTGGAATTTTCCACACTGTTTAGGGGCACTGGACGGAAAACATGTTGTGCTTGAGGCACCTATCAAAAGTGGAACTGAATTCTACAACTATAAAAACTTCTTTAGCATCGTTCTTTTTGCTTTGGTTGACGCCGATTATAATTTTCTATTTGTAGATGTGGGATGCCAAGGAAGGATTTCAGATGGTGGCATCTTTAAAGATACAAAACTCTGTGAAATGATAGAAGATCGTACAATAAACCTTCCATCACCTGATTCACTCCCACGGAGACATATTCCAATACCATATTTCTTTGTGGGTGATAGTGCCTTTGCTTTAAGTGAAAATCTGATGAAACCATATGCTGGGGCACATCCAAAAGGCACTTCAAAGAGAGTATTCAACTACAGGCTAAGCAGAGCCAGAAGAACTGTTGAAAATGCATTTGGTATCATATCGTCTGTCTTTAGAGTTCTCAGAAAACCAATGCTTTTACAGCCTGATAAAGCTGAGCTAGTGGTTATGGCAATTGTCCTTTTACATAATTATTTGAGACGTCACTCTAGAAATACATATATGAATGACACTGAAGATGAAGTTACGAATGAAGACACACGTAGGCAAAATAATGAAGATATGAGATCACTACTACCTATGAGAAATATTCCTCGACGATCGCCTGCACATTTGAATGCGTTAAGAGATGAGCTCTCCGATTATTTTATGAAAGAAGGGAAGGTTCATTGGCAAGACAGATGTTCGTAAAAGAATCAATCCAGTTTTACTTACCGTGTTCGTTCTCTTTCTCGGTTTGTTACGGTTGTCCAAGAACTTCAAAGAATCAAAGGCAAACCATCGACTTTTGTATGTCTCCGAGGCACCTGAAAAAATAAAATAATAATCATGAAAAAAATTAAATAAAAAACATAATTTGTGATTTCAATCCATTAAAATGTTGTAGTTGTTGTCAAAGTTGTCATTTTGTAGAGAAAAAAGCCAATTTCAATATTAGTCGGCTATGCCAATTTACATTTCAATACACAAACATTTTTGCGGTTTCCAACCTACGATTGTACTAAGAATAAAGTATATGAATAAATAATAAATAGTAAATTATTATTATTTATTTACCTTTTCCTGTTCCTTTCGATTTCTTTTCCTTCGCTTTTTCACGACGGTAGGATGATAAAATACTAATCATTTTACTGTAACATTTTTCTTGTGTTGTTTCCATCAAATTAGCAATTTCCATCCATGCATCCTCTTTAAAATGTTTTTTATAAAAATTCTCATGTTGTGGATTCCACAAAATTTCCTTTGATCTGTACACTTCAATTAATTGAAGCACTTTTTCTTCACTCCACGTAAATGTAACCGCCTCCTCCGCCGCAGTAGCGTCGTCTTGTTCCATGTTCGCGCGCGTCTAGCCGTACACACCACACAACCTGTCCACACTGACGCTCCGCGCATACTGCGCGCCTCTTTGTGTTCGGGGAAAAAACCGACAAATTTCGGGTCGCTACGCGCAAGAGTTGCAACAATCTGTTCGTGCGCGTAGTAGACGCGGTTCGTGCGCGCAAGGCGTCTACACTATGGGAATTCTGTTACTTTACATGATACATTGCAGCAATGTGGACGTCAAATTCTTGCATTGCATGTTGCATTACATGTTACATTGCACCAATGTGTACCCGGCTTAGGATTATGTGTGCCCCACGGCCGCGCCAAACAGGTTAATTTTATCAATTATGGCCAGACAGATGCTGTCTGACGCTGATTTTCAAATGAACATGAGGTAGTTTTTCATAAATTAATCAGATGACTGTGCACCATAAGATTAAAACCGAATTTGTACTGGTCCGAATAAAATAAAAAAACTGCTATAATTTGTCCGTAAACTTCATAGTTTTTGTTCAGCAAATCCCACAAACATTCTGTTGAGAAATGCGTCATAGCCAAATTAAGACTTAATCAACAGTGCCCGAGCTGGGAACTGAACCCAGCAGCACATGTTCAGCAAATACACACGGTTGCAACACTAGACTAGTAATTATAAACAATAGGTACTCAACTTATTACGTTCATTGAACATCTTTTATACTTATTTTACTTTTATCAGCTTTGTAACGATTTTATAAAATCTGTGGTGTGTATAATGTCATGTAAACATGAACATGAACATGTGATCATTAGAATGAAATAGCTTAAAAAAAAGAAGTCAGTTATGTGCGCATTTATACTTTCTAACGTCGCGATATTGCCCCGCCACGGAAAAAAAAATATGCGTTGACATTGACTGACGTAAGAAAATGTACTAAAACTGGTTAAAATAATTGTACAAGTGTTTGCGTGGCGCGTGATCAAAATCGGAACTAACGCCGCCATCTTGTATTTTTCTATACCTAGCTCTACCAAGCTACATTTTCGCATAACAATTACATAAATGTTTACCAACAACGCCCCCGTGCACCAAAACGCACCGGCAAGGCAAGGTGCCCGTCGCTAAAGCACCAAAAGGTCCTTGTCGTCCAGACTGTAGTTGTATTTCGATAAAATATCATAAAAATAATAATTACATATACTCATTACACGCTAATCACGCAATAGTAACAAACACATGTCTACAGGTACTACTTAGTACTATGAAATTAATTTATTAGTTTTGCTATTCCCTACTAGATGGCGCTAATTTATTTGTTTCGCCACTCCCTACTAGATGGCGCTATACTCACCCATCGTGATATTTGCGATGCCTTTTCCCTGTATTGGTAGCAGCAGAATCCTGCCCCTCATGATGTAATCTGCAATGAACTCCATTTTGGGCGTGATCGAGTCCGTCCTGAGTCTGTAGTTTCTGAGATCAGCCCTGAAAAAGATACCAAAAACGGATTAGGCTTTCTTTTTTGCAGAAAAATCCCACTGGTTATTTTTACTTACTTATACATTTCTAAAAGATTATGCATTTCTCACACAACTTATAAACACTTTTTCCAAACCGACATAATGGTGGTGCAGAAATTAAACCGAGTTCAATTACAGCACTGTATGTCCTACTTTTCTTCTCAATAAGCTCAAAAAGTACTTATTCTAGAATATCTCTGCTTTAATCAAGGTTAGATGGTATAAAAGTAAAGTAACCTTCCTGAATAGGATATCCTAGTAACTTAACTAAGATAAGTTGAGCGACACGATTACTGACACATCCACTGGACAGATCCACTCAAATCTGAGTGGTTCTTTCATCAAAAGATTATCTCAGACACTCATGTACATGGTCCTCATGATCTGTCCAAGATAATGACTGTGACCTCTGAGTTTGTATAGCTGTTTCTTCTTAGAGTAGTCGGATAAGAAACACCGACCTCATCTAGTTTTAACATCTATTATTTGTTTTTGACGTGTAAAAGTCTATGATCAAATTATTTATCATTTCCTAAGGATGATAAAATTATTGATTTCCTTAAAGCTTATTAAATTGACGTTCTAACGATGTCTATAGGCTTTTTAAATAAATGAGGCTCTTTTTTACTTTCTGACCTTCTCTCAAAGTTGGTCGCAGTAACCATGCTACTCCGACCACATTGGTAAGGTTAGAACTGTGACCAACCACGCGCGAGCCGAGATGGTCGCGGTACCTAAGTTAAGGCATCCGAAACAAATAGGTTACGTTATGTAACAACAGCGGCCAACCGCGCGCGAGCCGAGCGAGCAAAGCGATCGGTGCTGCGGAAGCGCCGGCGTGTGCTACTTCCAAGTTGGTCGTAATTAACTGGCTATTTAGTATTTTAGGTCTACAAAATCAGAATTATTGGCTCATAAAAAAGGCGCATTAAGTATATGAGTGTACATTAATATTTAAAAAAAAACAGTTTGGAAATTATTTAGGGTACGATTAAATATATGCCTTTAACTTAACATTAACTTACTTGTACAAAGTGAGCACGGAGTCGGTTAGTCCATGCAGTTTGATTTTCTTGTACATCTGTGTGATGACGACCGGCCCTGAGCCGGAGTCCACGTTGATGCTGTCCACGTGGAGAGGCTCCAT
Source organism: Griposia aprilina (assembly GCA_916610205.1). Lineage (NCBI taxonomy): Eukaryota > Metazoa > Arthropoda > Insecta > Lepidoptera > Noctuidae > Griposia > Griposia aprilina. The sequence continues at coordinate 1,537,137 of OU744300.1, read as the reverse complement.
CTCAGGAACTGATAAAGAGGGGATACCTGGAATTATAAGCATAGATTCAAACTCAAAGCAATTATTTATCAATGGAGTCGGTCATTAAAAAGATGAAGCTAGTGGCCCATTCCAAAGCGTAGTAGGTTCTTATGGAGAGAAAGGGGCATGAAACTCCATGGACTGTATCCAAAGATATGGGGAAAATAGACCCTCAGTTTGCCAGATAAGTCAATGTAAAGTGCAACAAACTTATCTGACCCGGTGGCTTTATTTGGAACTAACGAAATTGCTATGCAAAGTGATAAGGTCTGTCATTGTTAGTTTACTGACAGCGCGACCATCACCGGGTCAGATAAGTTTGTAGCACTATAATGGTAAGTGATGCGAACATCATCATCTTCATCGTGGGCACCGTGTTCCACACGTCGCTGACTATAGACCTCCTTTTGTGCCATGCTTCCCTGTGCGAGTCTCATGCAGGTCTTACCCACGACCCCCCTTCTGTAGGTCGTCCTACCTACGACACTGGCAATCGCCATGCATTTGGTAGACAACAGATTTACATACATACATAAACTGACTCCTTTTTCCCATGGGGGTAGGCAGAAACTACAGAACGCCACCTGCTACGATCCATACATACTCCTTTTGCCTCGTTTACGTTCATACATCTGGTCATACACGCACGCCGGTTGTGAGTACTACGCACCTGACCTTTCTGAAGAACATCACCAATAAGGGCACTATATGTCTTCCCAGGGCATATACTGACCTTCCTTCCTTTCTTACTTCTGTCGTCATTCATTTGGTTGACAACAGATTTAATTTAATGTATTTTAATTAATTAAAGCGCCACCGTCCGTCTTAAGGAATCTTTGGACAAATATTATGATGGCGCTGAAGCAATGCTATCTAGCTTACTACCCAGTTATTGGGAGATATTTTCTTACGTATTACTTTTCTGGCAACTTCGGCTTAATAACTAACTAACATGAGGACGGTATACATAATCAGCCTATAATTTTCCCACTGCTGGGACACAGACCTCCTCTCTTTGAGAGAGAATGGGCTGTAATCTACCATGCGGGCCCAGTGCGGGTTGGTAGATGTCACATGTCTTTGAATTTTTGGTTGTAGGACATGCCGGTTTCCTCACAATGTTTTCCTTCACCGTTTTGAGAGCAGTGGTGATGAAATTATTTACACAAAGTAAAGCACCTGCCTAGGTTCGAACCCACGACCTACAACTCCTACGTCGGGGCCGATACCACTGGGCCACCACTGCTCTACGGACGGAGGACGGTATAAACAGTTTTAAATGCCCTCCAAAAGAATGGCAAATCAACTGCATATTTATCGGTCTCGGGCCCGTCAAAACCCTGTGTCCCACAAACAGAAATGCGGAAGGCTATTTAAAAAAATGCAAAAAGCACGTGCGATGTACACAAATCACTTGTTAAACTGTTAAGTCATCAAACTCGTAACAGTGGGCTTGTCAACTGTTTTGTGCAACTTTGCATGAATGAATAGTTGTGCGAAATACAATGAATACTGCAAGCTTGCATAATATAGAGTCCCTCCCTAGATCAAGTAGTATAGTTGTGGCAATTTTTCTCAGGTTGTCATTGTTTTGCTTCACATATAGCTAAATCTAGACACAATCTATGAAGTTTCTAATTTTCAGCCTAGGTTGCAAAATCTCAAAGTTTATGATAGGGAATGTCGTAATGTTTCTTACCTTTTTTCATCCTTCTGAGTGCGTCTGGGACAGCCATTTTGAGGCATTCGTTCAGCTTCGCGTCCTTTTGTCTGCATCTTGTGAAATCTTCAGCTGTAATCAAAGACATAAATATTTTATTAGATTTTAAATGAAAAAATACTATGCTACTGGCCTATTACAGCTAGAATCGTAATCCTTCATTTGAAATGTGTTCGGAAAAATGACATGCTTCTAATGGAAATACTGGAATTAATCAATGCTGCTTGGGTACCTAGCTGTTCTCAAATAAACTTTACACGAGGACTCGAAGAAGCTTCACCTAACAACCTACAACCAGTACAAACAACCGTAAGCTAACCAACGAATCGTTAACTTTATTTCTGCGCCCCACAAAACTTTCATCACTATCCTTGGCAGAAAGTTAATTTCCTCCATCCATTTATAGTATGGAAATATTTATTTATAGCCGTTACCCAACGATTATGGAATAATTCTGCCAGCTACATATTGTTTGGCAACTACTCCGTTGCCTGTGCCGACCTTGTAACAAATAGACGGCGTGCAGATGTGACAATACACCGCCAATGTGCAGAAATACTAGTTTGTCCACAATTTTGATGAATTGTGAGTAAACTGTTCTGTCTTGTCGGTCAAGGTAAGTGTAGTGTAATTGTGACAAACTTCTGAGCAGACGCATTTCGGAATTTTTCATAAATTTTCTGTCATCTGACATTAGTCAATCAAATCAAACCAATTCATTTGTGTACACAGGTTAGAGGGTGCAGTTACAAGTTATAAGAGTATCCTGTGTCCTGCCACAGTAAGTGGCATATAATATAACATAGTGATATACAAACATATTAAAACAAGAAGAAACATTAATAAATAGGATACATATGCCAAATGTGTATCGATCGTCCTCTATTACAATAAAAAAGGACAATCTGATTACCATTAACTAAGCACACATTCGGCTCTTCAGTAAATTGGGACCACCCGTTTCTTCAGTCATATATATATTCGTAATGATAATCAAGACCGAGGGCTTTCAGTGCTTCTAAGGCTCGAGGATAACTCTAAGACTAATGACCGGTTACCCATAATAATTTAATAATAATAATAATAATAATAATTTATTTATTTGTATAGAATGCAGGTGTTACAATAATGGTGTTAGTTTAAGATATATTCCCATGCAATAATGCAAGGTCAGACCTTTGGAAGCACGTACATATTTCCTGTCCGTTTATAGTGGATCTTACTAGACATGCAAAGGGAGCATTGTGTTCCATTTCCATCATATTAGTGGCCTTTTATGGCCGAAGTCCATAACAACAACAACAACAGCAACAATAACAGTGATGTTCTTTTGAGAAACAGATTGTTCCAAAGACTGTCAAAGAATTGAACATGAACAGCCTTGTTTTGTATCACTGGCTTTTAGAGAAGCGAGCATTGGTACGTGACGTGTGGATCACTTTGGTCTCACTGCTCTGCCACGAATAGGCTCTCTGCACACGTAGCATGATCGCCATAGAAACGGGTTTTGTCGACGGAAGAATTATAGACAAAATGACAAATTGTAGAAAAAAACTTTAGAAATCTGTAAACAATCTGTCATTTTGTCTATTCCTCCGTCGACAAAACCCATTCCTAAGGTGGTTATGCTACGCGTGCTCGTGTCTCTATGTGATATTCTATTCATCTAGGTCAAAGATATTAAAGTATTTGTATCTATCTTAAATCTCTTTGATCTAGGGTCACCAAAAGTTATATATGTTTCTTCTGGACAGGTGTCAAAATAACAAACCAGTCGCAACCATGACAACGAACTCAATGACACCACATTGTTTGTTGTTGTTTGTTATTGTTGTTGTGGTGTTATATATATCACTCTTTTACTGTAGTTCAAACGATTTGACTTTAATTTGTATTTTGTATTAGGTATTATATTTTCCTAATTATTATTTAAAATAATAATAGCTCTAAATTTGTGTAAATTAAATAATAATAATATGATTTGCATGCCCAAGTGACGCTAGAACATGTAGAACTGTTACAATAAAACATATATTGTAGTAGGTAATTACCCGTCACGTCAGGTTCGTGAACGGGCGCTGTCAGTAGGGACTGATCATCTCTTAGCTGCAACGGCTTATAATAGGTCTTTACCTATGAAATTGCCGTTTTGTATGAAAAAATTTAAACGAATTTTTTTCATGAATTTTTTATTTGTATTAATCGAAGTAATCACCCATGCAATCAATGCATCTTTGCCATCGCAGTGGCAGTTTATTGATGCCCTTCTTAAAGAAATCAGCTGGACGGGAGGCAACAAATTCTTCAAAGGCATTTTGTACTGCCTCTCGGGTATTAATTTTTTTTCCCGCCAAGAAGTTATCCAAATTCTGGAAAAAGTAGTAGTCTGTAGGCGCAAGGTCTGGTGAGTAGGGCGGATGACGGAGAGCTTCCAACCCCAGTTCTTGCAACTTGGAGACCGTCTGCTGTGCAGTATGAGGTCGCGCGTTGTCGTGCAGGAGCAGCGGAGACGAGCGATTGACCAATGCTGGTTGGAGATGCGCCAGCTTCTCCATCATTGTGTTCAGTTCTTCACAGTACACATCTGCAGTAATGCTCACCCCGTTTGGTAAGAAGCTGTGATGAATCACACCGGCGCTAGACCACCAAACAGTGACCATCACTTTTCTAGGGGTAAGTTTTCGTTTAGGGCATTGTTTAGGTGCTGAACCAGGATCCAACCAACTTGCTGAGCGCTTACGGTTATCAAACAGAATCCATTTTTCATCGCAGGTAACAATGCGGTTCAAAATTCCTTCATTTGTGTGTCTGTTGAGCAGTGCAAGGCACGTCTCGACGCGTACTTCGCGCTGGCGATCATTGAGTTCGTGGGGCACCCATTTGTCAAGCTTTTTTACCTTGCCAATTTGACGCAAATGGACCAATATTGTTTTGACGCTAACGTCGAAAGCTGCTGCTAATTCAGCCGTAGATTGTGTATCATCAGCTTCCACAATCGCCTTTAATTCGTCATTGTCGACCAAAGTCTTCGGACGACCGCGAGGTTCATTTTTCAGGTCGAAATTTCCAGAACGGAAGCGAGCAAACCAATAACAGGTGGTGCGTTGGTTTGTAGTGTTAGCTCCGTAAACGTCGTTGATGTTGCGTGCCGCTTGTGCCGCGTTGCTGCCACGACGGTACTCATATTCCATAATTACTCGAATTTTTAACGTATCCATGATGACGAAAAAGATTGAAATGCGATGAAAATGTAACACTAATCAATAAAGAAATGACTACTTTTAGAAAAAAAAATCCATGTTTTTAAAATAAAATTAATTTGAAATTAGAATTCTTAGCCAAACAAAAATTATTTTGATTTGAAATGGCCAGTACTGCAGAACGGTAATTTCATAGGTAAAGACCTAATATTAATTTATACAATATTTGAATTGTTTTGTGTTTTTATTACAGACGCTTTTAACGTTCTGCATCGTTCTCATATGCATAATTTCAACATGAATGTTGTAATGAATATTTTGTAACCATATTTTGATTTAAAAGAGTGTCCTTGGAGTTTCATGCCCGTTCTTCTCCATAGGCTGACCACCCCCTTGCCAATTCAAAAGTGCCTGTAATTGGTTTATTTGAAATAAATGCGTTTTGTTTGAGTTTGTCCCATGTTTGCAAACCACTCAATAGTTTGATTTGATTTCATCGTTTGAAGAAAAATGTTAATGCAGGATTGTTATCACGTGATCACGTGTTTCACGATATAAATATTTCAATAAAATTAAATCTGATTCTTGTGAATGTTACTCATTGTTATAGAGTACGATTACGTTACAATTATATGACATCCCCATCAACCATATTGTGTAGCTTTTGTATCACCATGTTAACATTGTTACTCAAGTGCCTATGCGTTTCGGAAGTCACCGAAAGTCACTCCGATGTCTCCATGTGTCGCCCTGAAGTCACGGTGAGTCACTCTAGCATCACCGCAAGTATTCGGACGATTCATAAAATTATTTCTACCAAATTGAACTTCTATAACGTTTCTACATTGTGGACGCAATTCGTGTCATCTGACATACGAAATGCAGCCTCCGATGGTTAGTTGTGCAACCAGTCGTAGTAACTGCAACTGATAGTAACCTGCAACTGATAGTAACCTGCAACTACAACTGCTCGCGATATAATTGAGGTATAAATTATATGGAATACTAGCTGTGCCCCGCGGTTTCACCCGCAGCGGTATAAAATATACTTTACGACCTAACAAATGTACACAAAAAAAAAACATAAAAATCGGTCAAGCTGTTTCGGAGGAGTTCGATAACAAACACTGTGACACGAGATTTTTATATACGAGATACGATATTAGATGTCCAATATGGTCCATACACTTTTCTTGAGTTGAATGTCGCGTGACGCGCCTCTTTGAAGGAACCTTTATCGTGATGCCGTGGACCTCCACGATAATATCTTCACGTTACAAATGATAAAAGCGCACATTGCATTCTCGCTACTGGGCCCTAATTCACTATGACCACTTAACGATTTCTTTACTTCGAAAGTAACCACGATATCTGCTAATAACGTAATCTCTATGATACAATGAACGAAACCGTTTCTACAAGACCCGATATTGACGTAGTTTGCACGTGGTAAGATTAAGCGGGAATAATAATTACCATACAGAATTGGGGCCCTGATGTGGTAACCGTAAGACCCGCGGTAAGACCGCTTATTGTGGAACACAGGCGCTCTTATGCTCACGGCTAAGACGCACGTGTACTTAGCACGACTTTGTATGAAAATATAGGCTGGATCGTCTTCTGCGACCCACGGCCAGAATAGGCACTCAATAACATATCTGTTCTCCGCACGAGGCCTGGTGAAAAAATGAACTTATGTCTGGTCATCCACGGACACATAAAATACGTCCCCTGTTGACAGGACGTCTTTTGTGGATGTCGATGGTAAATTGAATGTAGGAGGGTGGTAAGTTTAGTAACAAAGAGTGTCCATGGAGTTTTTTGCTCATTCTTCTCCATATGAACCTACTACGCTTTGGAATGGGCAACCAGCTTCATCTTTCGGAATGACCGACTCCTTTGACAATTCCAAAGTGCCTGTAAATGGTTTAATTAAAATAAGTTAAATGCTTTAAATTTGACTTTGAAGAAGAACCCAGGAGCCAGCAACTTAGTAACCGTAACTTGATGTAAAAAAAGCTTATGTGAAGTTAACTTATGTATCTGTTACCTATAACACTTTGTACTTTATTTAGTTGTCTATAAGGTGTTGTATCTCTAGCTGCTGTACCATTGAAGTAAACTAGATTTTCCTTATGTAGGTACTGAACCGAGCCGCGTTTGGAATTTAAATACATTTGCTAACTTTACCTTATGTTATATAAGCAAGGGTTAGCAAGTTTAGATATGTATTACTTAGTTGTTTGTAAAATATACTAGGTTTAATTATTTTCATTTAAGTATATAGTCACATGGAGCAGTGCTGGCACAGTGGTATCGGCCCTGACTTACGAGTTGTTGGTCGTGGGTTCGAACCCAGGCAGGCGCTTTACTTTGTGTAAATAATTTCATCACCACTGTTCCTCAAAACGGTGAAGGAAAACATCGTGAGGAAACCGGCATGTCCTAGAAACCAAAAATTCGAAGACATGTGACATCTACCAACCCGCACTGGGCCCGCGTGGTAGATTACAGCCCATTCCCTCTCAAAGACAGGAGGCCTGTGTCCCAGCAGTGGGAACATTATAGGCTAATTATGTATATAGTCACATTAGCACAAAGTCGCATTTAGTGTCTGTCGGATGCGGTGTTCACCGTTTTAAAAAAATAATCGGTATGTAACTTGGATAGCACAGAAATCTCGATGTTTTTTTAGTTTCTACTCCAGTAAATGTGTTTAAGTGTGCGTAAAAAGAGAAACAAATATGTTCGAATTAATCAAAACAGATTATTTTGCGTATCCTATAATTGCCAGGCGATCGCGACGTTGTCGTTACACGAATTTTCCGCTGAGTAACGTATTTGTACGCACAACAACCTGTAGAAAGGCCAAGGCTGGTCGCGTGTGATGCGTTCATTATAATTTGACATTTCATTCAAAATTCACGTGTTTACACAAATACATAATAATTATACCAATACTATATTTTAGTGTTAAAAATGTCATTTTGCGGATAGAAAACACAACCAATCAAGTTTTTATGAGGATAAAGAGTTCAGTAATAAATATTTTTTATTATAAAAAAATTCTTTGCCAGTGGGACCGTAATAGACTAATAAAAAAAAACTGAATACAATGTCAAAAGAAAGTAAAAACAAAACACAGGTCAAACAAAATAACGGGTGTCTCAAAAAAAAGTACTTAAGTATAGGATGTGTTTTTTTAATAAAATGCAAACAGATTGGAATTTATCTTCGTAATTTTATTTTATTTTAAAGAAGAAACTTATACAATTTTATTTTTATTTTTGCAAATGCCGATTCTTTTGCCGAAATTCTTCATTATATTTTCACACATTTCGCGTCTTATTTCACCAATAATAGGCGAATATTCTGTTTCAAGTCGTCAATATTTTGTGGATCGTTGGCGTAGACCCAAATAATGAAATCCAGTGGCGTCAGATCACAAGATCTCGGTGGCCTATTGACATCGCCTCTTCAAATCCTAATATATACGTACTTTTGGGACACCCATTATATTAATAAATTCTTCAAGCCATTGATTTTGAACTTTTCTCCTTCCAAATCTCTTCACAACCCTAACCTTACTCAATTATAAATAATGCAATTTCAAGTTACAAATAAAACCTAACCGGTAACGTAATACTATCATAACTGCATCTAGAACTATCGCTAATGTTGTGGAAACATCGGCAGGTTGAATGAAAGGTCAAGGTTATAAATCCACTCGGTGTGTAGAAAGACTGTCTTGCCTGCTTGCATATCACTATCTCCGAAACTGACGAACTGGTTATATTGAGCTCGATAATTTATGGTTTTGACGGTAATGATGGTAAGCTTTATTTTAAAATATGATGTTTCACAGGGGCTCGTGGCTAAATAATAACATCTGCATGGGTCGATCGAAGGTTAAGCTACGTTTGCCGCGGTCGGTTTGTGGAAGGGTGACCATCCATTACATATCGAGACCCTTCCGTGCCTCAGAAATCACGCTTGGCCATTGGTCACGACTGTCATTCGTCGATCTTTTGCAGTCGTTACAGGTAGTCAGAAGCCCAATAGTCTGACAACCAGTGTTACCCAGTAACTGGGTTGTGGAGGTCAGATAGGTAGTCACTCCATGGAAAATACTGGTACTCAGCTGCATCTGGTTAGACTGGAAGCCGACGTCAAGATAGGAAAAGGCAGGCAGATTGATTAACTTGTGGATTGACTGCTGCGCTGTGTGTCGCGGGTTCGATTCCCGCACGGAACAAATATTCGTATGATCTACAAGTAGTTGTTCCGTGTCTGGCTGTTTGTGTATGTGAGTTTGAATGTTTGTAAACGTACCCACAATACAGGAGAAATTCATAGTGAGGGGTAAAGTATTAAAAAAAGTCAGAAGAAAGCATCTAGACAAAGCTTTTATTTCAGGCCCTTCTTTTGTAGGTAATTTTAGTCTAAACACGGGAATGATCTTCCGTCAACAGAATCAGATACTTGTATGTTACATTCATTATACATCAAAGTTACATTTTACCATGGATAAAATTTTTGACTTTACCATCATCATTATACATGATATAAATGATTTTATTTCTGCAAGTAGGTTTGTACAAACACTTTTCACGTCAATCAAATTTTAAAACTAGATGAGGTCGGCGTTTCCTATCTGACTACTCTGAGAAGAAAGGCCGAAATAAACTCAGAGGTCACAGTCTCTTTAAAGTCCAGACATAATCTTGAACAGATCATGTGAAGATCATAAATTTGTGTCTGAAATTATCTTTTGAGGAAAAACCACACAGAATGAGTGGACCTGTCGAGTCAGTGCACGCATTTGTAAGTAATCGTGCAGGTCCAATAAAAACTTAAGGAGCTCAACGATTCGACGAACAATACCAAAGAAAGGACATTTGGGTAGGGTGCATAAATTACTCAAATTGCCAGACCATGATTAAAACTAATAGAGAAAACAAAAAATGACCCACATATTCTTTACATTCATAATAATTAAAATAATATACCATAACGTCACTTTGTCTATGCCCTCAACTACCGAAAAGCTTATGTCAATTCTGTTGTAAGTAGTTGTAGAAATACGAAATGCTTTGAAAGCGGTTGCCTCTTTCAGCGGCCTAAGCTCTCTAGTTTTATTTTATTGGTGACTATTAGTTATTCGTCATTTAAAGCTGGCTTAGCCGCTTTTTGAAGAAACAACAAACAAAACTGGCAATTTTACAATTTATATTCCGTTGCTGGATAAAAACTGTCATTTATTTTGTTTCAGAAGGTAACCGTCATAGATTTAATTTGTAAAATTATCATCAGAAATTCTTACTAATATTTCCAATTGTTACTAGGTTTTTTTTTTACTTTTTCATGTCAGTTGTGTGCTGATTGCCTACACAATTTTATAGCGTCTGCCTAAACATTTTGGTTTTTTTTATATACGTTGCTTAAAGTTTGAGTCAACGTCGAAAACGTCCAAAAGTCTTATATCAAAGATCCAAGTAAGTACCGGTGTTATTCGTAAAATAAAGATTATGATTGCCAAGAAAGTCCCTACTTAGAATAACCAAAATCATAATTTATTTCAACCTTTAGTATTCTCTATGAGGATGAAGACTGGTTATGAAAATAAATGGTTGTTTTGTAAATAAGTACCTACATAAAGAGCAGTAATTTTAGTCGACCAATCTTAAAAGCAGTCCCATCAACCACACCAATTTCACACTTATCGAAGTGCGTGTTTAGCTTAACAGATCCTCCAAAGAGTCCTTGAAGGACTGGAAAGCGATCACAATTGATCACAACTACGTTGTTTCTTTACAAACTTGTAAGGGATAGCAATTCCAATTTGCATGGTCCTTACATGATTTGACCAAGACAATGTCTGAACTTTAAAAGGGACTGTGGCCTTTGAATTTATTTCGGCGTTTCTTCTTAGAGTCATCATATAGGATACATCGAAAATGTCAGTTAAAAAAAAAAACGACGAGTACTACTGTTTGTACAAACCTTATGTTATTATTTCATGTACAAATTCTAAAATTGATTCGACATAAGTATATAATATTTGAGTACAAAGGTACTGCTTATTTCTTAAGAAATTTCTTCCAGCAGAAATGCGAAAGGAGAAATTAAAAAAAACTTAAAAATAAATTTTGACAAGTATGTGAGAACAATAGAAAAAAGTAGTACCTGTCTTAAACTAATTTAATAAATATACCTATTACACATAAATTATAATGCAAAGTTACCAGTGACTTAAATTGAAAACCTTCTTACAGAATTAAATATCATTTATCATAATTATCATTAATTCATTCATCAATTGGCGAAGAGGACGATCCTAACATTACCACAACTGCAAGATGACCACAGGCATTACCAAACTGCTTCTCGTCTCCAGTTTGGAAACCCATCATCATATGAAACCAATCGTTGGCAAATTGCGAGTGATTTCGCAGCTATATTGGTAAAAGCAGGCGGTTGTGAAAGAGGCGCTCGTTGACCTTCGGAGCCACTCATGAGCTTTGAGCAACCGTTGACAAACAGACAAATATATTATATATTATTGCATGTTGCTTTTGTACTGGTTCAGGTTTGTGGTGGTTGCAGCTGACATATTTCTGCCGGCAATATTTGAACCGGCTTCGAGTAAAGGTCGCACAAGTGCTTAATTTTGTGATGGTATCGCATTCTTTCACCGTACCTTAATATGCATTTTTAGCTATTTAAATAGTAGTTTTTGTTTCACACATTATAATTGTCTTTATTAATCCAATAAGATGCAACATCCATCTGTTAATTACTATGCTTTTAATGGCGAACCACAAATCAAAATAATGTGATTTTTATTGTATCATAGTATTTATGTAAAAGAGGCAAAGTCACACAACGACTTTGTATGCATGTCCAGCATCCTCACACACGGATATATGACAATGACATGACGTTAGGATGTTCTGTCATGTCTCGTCTCAAAATACCTCTTCAGTGCCTTTGTGCTTTAGCTCTTTGTCCATAAACTCAATGAAAATCACTTAATACTCTCATCATCTATCTAGGTACTCCACAAAATTAAGATATATTTTATGTTTAAACCACAAAACGTTAACTTAATTCGGTCGAGGCTAGGATGTGAAGCCTGACTTGTCAAGCAGGACTGACGTGATGACAGATGCTTAAGATAATGACCTGACATCATGACAACAGCATCCTTGACACATACATTCACTTATTATTACTCACATGCAAATGGAGAGGCTCAATTTTGCTGCTTACTAGTCAAGTAAATTGATGGTCACATCTGCAAGCCTATGGTTAGTGGTAGTATTTGTTCTTCTTAGCCTGTACTATCGTTCTGCTTTGCACGGTATTTTTTCTTAGTCCAACTTATCAATTTGATAGGAATTTGAAAGGAGTCTCGCCACTTTTAAATGTCTGCAAGATTAAGGTATTCCTTGACTAGTTGTTGCCTGCAAGTCCTATAACTTTCAGCCTTGCTTCGACCCCCTCAGACGATGTTTAAAAATATATTATTTTGTCGTCAAAGGAACCCCCATATACACCTTAGTGCCTTCAAATTATAGATACCCTTAAAAATAATATGGTATATTTATCCACGTATGACTTATTGTATTTCTTGGTTAAATCTGTTTAGATAAAATCTAAACAGATTTCCATACCATAAACATGTTTCCAATTAAAACCAACATGTATGCCCAAAAATCCTTCCACACCTCGTTAGTGCAGGTCAAGGCATGCACCGCGGTGACCGCTGCATGTAAATAGTTGCATTGTATCGACTCCAGCCTCATTGGTATGCGCGTGGGCATCGGCGCGACCTTGGGCACCTATTGTCTTGACCCCGCGGTTATTGGTTTTATGTGACTGTGGACCACACCGGGGGCTTTAATTAAGGAAGTTGAATAGGTATCAAAGGTTTTGGCCAGTAGTTAGGTGTGTACGAAAGGAAAAAAACAATGTGATCCTTGAAAGCATCGAAAGCAAGTGTTACTAAACGAGCTCTATGATTTGCATTTGCTAAACGCACGACATCATCGTGGCAGGCCACGATTCGTTTGGAGCCGATCTAAGAATGAATGACACCACGGCCAGTATACTATTGTAGTCTTTTCACCACGATTTGACAGTTGTCCCTACCCTCGATGTGTTTTTACCAGTTGGAAAAAGTTAAATCGGGTGTAGGGTTCACTCTAACTACAGTCGGACGGGCCCGTATCTTCATTGACGAACTTAGAGTCTCCCAATAACCGAAATAATAAATAATCGAAGCTGTCATTGCCATAATCACAACGCTTTGCTGATTGTTCGCAGATTAAGGTGATACTAATTCCCGTTAGTGAGTGATTACGTAAGAATTTAATCAGAACAGGGTTTATTTACACTTTCATTTGCTAGTTTTCGAACAGGCCAAAGTTTTTTATTTGGCGCATCCTAAGCGGTCAATCTTGCTTCCATCTTGTTCACCGGCTAATATTCTTACCACAAGCCGGGACATGAGCTGCTATTCCCTCGCGCCAATACTTGAGGAGTCACGAGAAGAAGTGAAAAGGAACAAACGTAACACCTTATTACTTATATACACTTAACCAAAGCGAGGGCTTCATTTATCTAGTGAAAGCAAATCCCGGCGTTTACTAAACAGCGGCACACCGCAGCTGCGCAGGCGCCTCAACACGGAAACATGGCGTTATTACATGACCGCCGACGTAAGTATACACTATTTAATAATGTTAGTTATGTGTGCAGTTGTATATCGTTTACACTGCAATTTGATTATAGTTAGGTTAGACTTGGGAAATAAAGTTTTGTTAGACTCACAGTCTTCATTTTCACTTCACCTAAGTTTTAGATTTTTACAGAAAAGATCAGCATATAAAGGTAGGTATGTTGGTGTGCACTGACTACGCTGCTTTAAAGTTCATGCTATACTTACGTAGTTATTCTCAGATTTTCGGTACGCTAAAGTCCTCAAAAAAGCTGGAAATTAAACTCCGTGTCATTTTTAGAAGACACCTGGGAATAAACACACTGAATTGTGATTAAGATCCTATTATTTACAAGTCCTCAAGGCATTTCAACAATCAAGATCATGGTAGCTAATAGAAACTAACTTAAACTAATTCAAGTTAATAAAAAATCTGCCTTGATTGGACAATTCATTTATTCAATGCACTATTTGGGTAAGCCTTCCACATCTTTGGCTTGTATCCAGTAGTGGAGGTCTTCCTTGTAGCACAAATCATTACTAATTAGTCCTAAATCTATTGACATAATACATGTGGAGGCACCTAACTAAAAACTACGGGATTTTTTTATATCTAAGAAAATGATTTAGACGATAACAACAAAATGACAAATTGCCTGATATTGTCTTACCTCTAAAAATTGAGTTGGTTATTTCATTTGTCGATTAATAATAATATGTCGTGACTATTAAATGGTTACTATATCACTTTAAAGATAGCCGTAACTCATAATCAGCCTATATCGTTTCCACAGCTGGGACACAGGCCTCCTCTACGCGAGAGGGAGTGGGCAGTAATCCACCACGCGGGCCCAGTGTGGGTTGGTAGATATCATACGTCTTTGAATTTTTGGTTCTAGGACATACCGCTTTCCTAACGATATTTTCCTTCACCGTTTTGAGAGCAGTGGTGATGAAATAATTTACACAAAGTAAAGCGCCTGACTGGGTTCGAAGTGTTCGAACCTACGACCTACAACTACCAGCAGCCCTCGCAGCCGTTACCACTGGGCCACCATTGCTCATACAAAGCTTGGGCTTAGATACATTTCAGTATTTTATAAATAAGAAACAACTATACAGAAATCGAGGTCCTAGGTTTATGAAAGATTTCAGAATGATTGTGTCTTAGGCAGATAATGTACAATATATATTTATTTGTGTATTTATTTATTTATTTAGGATCTCCATCAAAAGGTATACACAATACATTACACATAAATTCGGGGCAACATCAGGTATTAAGTACATAAGAAGAAAGAACTTTAACTACTACTACTACTACTAGAACTGTAAGAACTTTTGTAACCGTATTTATCTGCAAATAAATCTTTGACTTTGATAGGTGGACTCCTTCACTTATATGAGAGCACAGCATGCACAATTAGGGTTGCCAACCCTACTATATAATATAGTATCCTACTATATTAGAGGCCTAAATACTATATTTCAAAATAATTTAAATAGTAGGTGAAACTAATATATTGTCATTTCAATACAAAGTTACGAAATAAACGCAATAGGGCCAGTATTAATTTCATAATTGGTATTTTGTAACCTTACTTTAGAGTGTAATTAATGAATAACACCAATAACAGTTACGAGTCATTAAAAAAACCCTGTTATAAGAGGCTCAAAGAAGCAAAAAATATGCATATTTCTTTTAAACATACCTTCTATATTTTTGTTTTTCGTAATCTACTATATTTTTACCGGCAATGGCTTCGTAAATACTATATGTTTTATTAAAAAAAGTTAGCATCCTTACGCACAATAGACTTAACAACTAAGCTAACAAAGTTAAAATATAGTTAGTTGTTGTTGTTATCTGTTTTTTTTATAAATAAATAAGCACATTGGTATCAGTTTCACGACTGTAACTAGATGCGCCTGAGTATCAGCTATGTCTGTAATGTGAGCTCCTCCAATAGGGGTGTGAATCTAGGCAGGTGTAGCCATCGCCTCTTTAGCTCAGTGGTAGAGCACTGGTCTCGTAAACCAGGGGTCGTGAGTTCAATCCTCACAGGAGGCATTTGTATTTCCTTATTTTTATTAATTTTAACAGTTTTCTCTTGCTCTTTTTCGTATATTTCTTCGTTAAGTTGTTGAAATTATGACACAGTAGAACTATCTGCTTTTTCTTTGTTGAGTTAAAAGATTTTAATTTTACTTATAATATGGGTATGCTTATAATTTTAGTGCCCACATCGCTTCACTTTAACGCAGTTTAAAATAAACGAATTCCTTGCGATCATATTTATTGCCTTTGACATTAAATAAACCATTGACTTTTCCTCATAATCCATTTTTCACAGAAATGGTCATACTTGGTCAAAGTCAAAGCACAGAAGCGAAGAAACGAAATGTCAATATTAAAAGTGATCTGTCAATGTCACGGGTCGTTCAATGACACAAAACAATACTTCTGTGTCTACAAGGATTTTCAGGCGCGTGGCTAAAGTCGGAACTACCGTGGCCATCTTGTTTTGTCAATACAATTTGTGCGACAATTTCAATAAATGCTTACCAACAACGACCCCTTCTCAATTTCATACAGGCGCCAAAAGATCCTTGTATAGCACTATAAACGATCTTGTATTGATATTTACTGCGTTTAAAATCAGGATGTGACAGCCCTAATTCTATGTCCCGAGATGTAGTATGGTAGCTTGGGATGTTTGCGTATAGCCTAGCAGAATTACTTAGGTAACTGTGTTGACTAACTGCATGTATGGAAGGTTCAGAAAAATGCTAGACTGTGTTGTGCTTATTGGTATGATGTGGTTGTTCTAGAAAAAGGGTGAATCTAACTTCATGTTACTGTTGTATAATACGGAAAAACCAATTAAGTAATAACTTTTTATACATGTAACGAAATAGTCTCTGTTTTTTTTACGAATCGGACATGAGTGTCATAGCGAAAGTTGTTTAGTATGGATGACTGTAGAATCAGCAACTTGACCAAAGCAGGTGACTAAATCACCACCCTGTATAAATTTGAACATTTATTAGTTTAACATGTAGTTATTTTTATAAAGGGGTACGCATCTAATTTCATGTACCTAACTATCGCCTCCTTAGCTCAGTGGTAGAGCACTGGTCTCGTAAACCAGGGGTCGTGAGTTCAATTCTCACAGGAGGCATTGCAAAACACTATATTTTTGTATGAATCCTGTTTTGTAAAACAGATTGTACCTAAGTAATTAATTAAGAATGTTTTTTTTTAAAATAAAAGTATAGTATTGACACCTATAAGCAGTATAATGCTACGTAAGGTAAGTATTTCTAAGCTAAAAAGTCATGACAGTTTTTCCCCTCATTTCTAGAAGCCTATTTTAATTAAAGGTTTTAATAAATAAGTAGGTAAGAATAAAGTTATATTATTCAAATGAAAATATTGCCAGCATGAAACTTTATTAGGCTTTCTGAAACAAGTGATAATCAACTCAAAATATTTACATAATAAGTCAAAAATTTGATGATCTATATTAACGCAAAGTAGGTAAGTCTACCTAGTCACCGAAAACGATTATATCATAGCTTCTGCCTGCAGCTTCGCCCGGGTGGATGTCAATAATTATCCCACGGGAACGTGCTATCGGGCCAAAAAGTAGCCTATGTCCTTCCCCAGGATGCCATCTATCTCCTTGCCAAATTTTATCGAAATCCGTTCAGTGGTTTAGGCGTGAAAAGGTAACATACAGACTAAGTTACTTTCGATTTTATTATATTAGTATGGATTTTTATATTCTCATCACGGGAAGTTGGATAAACCAAAAAAGTGATTGCACTTGTATTTTATAACGAATCAAAAAGGCAAAAAATGAAAGTGACAGTTAATAATTTTAAACGGTTTGTTCGGTCAATATCAAAATTTGAGCATAGGCACAATATTTATAATTATGTGTTTAGGGTTTTTCTGTTAAAATCGCATCAGGTACGCCAAACAAATTTAACAAATAAATGATAAATGATTTTATTTCTGTAAGTAGGTTTGTACAAACAATTTTACACGTCAAACATATTTTCAATCATAATTATTTAATTAATAACAACTGTTAACTTTTATAACTTCTACGATTGTGAGGAGTTCAGGAAATGCCCACAGCCTCACAGTCAACCTATGCCATAACACCAAACTACATTACCAAATAATAAAAAATAATAAAAAAATACTTACGTAAACTATTCTCAGCATTCACGAAACTCGTTAAAAAAGCCACAAGTAGTAATGAACCAAACATTTTTGTTTCTTTTTTTTTCACTTTCTGAAACACATTCACGGTTTTCGAACGAAAGTGACAGTGTTCGCGCATGCGTTGTGACTGAGGCGCGCGCGAATAAGCCGCCATATTTATTTGTGAAGGCGGGAATCGTTGCGAAATATGATTGGTACTCAATTTCGTCTCTTATATTTTGTTGTAATTTTCCATGGTCGATGGATTTAATTATAAATACAAATATAGGATTTCGTCAAGTCATAATGTCTAGTTTTATTTAGTGGAATATTACGAAGGAATAAGGAACCAGAATTTTAAATAAATTTAGCAATATTTTATCATCTACCACTTACTAGAAATATGAACCGCACCCTAATTACGTAACACAGTATCTATCACAATCTGAATCATTTTGTTGTCTATTGTTAATCCATTGCTTCATATGTTCGAAAATGTTGTCTGTCAACAACGTAAATAACGCAATGAATGTTGTTGAACTGTCAAAATAAAACCCATTCCTACTGTTAGTGTGTTACGTAATAACCCCGCTGTGGTCTTATTAAAAATCTTATTTTCAAAACTTTAATGCAAGCTTCGCCAGGAATTTCTGCATTTTTTTTGTTGTCATGATAAACTTCTAAATTAAGAGAAAGAATTACGTTTACGACAGCCGAAGGATCGAAAAGAACCGAAATGTTTTTTATAACTTTTAATAGTTAAAAGTAAATTACAATTAGTTAACCTACGAATATTCATTCCACGTCGAAGTAGGAATAAGGAATGCCTATTCTTACAAAAGTAGTCATTAAAATTAGGTTGCATTGTTGATTGACGTCAATGCTGCATCGGCGATTAGCTGTTGTCAACTACTATTGGCGTGACTGCAGCGTCGGCGATCTTCCTTTAGTAGCGCTACGTAATTAAGGTAAGATCAGATCATGTATTTGTTTTGGACAAATAAATAATCTTATCGTAACTTGATTTTGCTGCTCCCTACCCTCTTGGATGTGATGGGATGCAAAAATCTGCTCTTTAAAATATAGATCGACAGGCAGGTGTAAATTTCTTTGTTCTTTTCTAACCTGTCTCCTTTTTAACGCAAATAACATAACATTCGGCTGATAGGCGTAATGATAGGTTATGTTATTTGCGTAACCCTTCTGAGAGTACACTCTCAGAAGGTTTACCTAGGCAGAGGTGTACCTATAGTAGGTACACCCACATTTCGCCAGTTATGTTTAAGTCCCATGTAATAGGGGGCCAGCCTATTGCCATCAACCGGGCACAAATCTAGACTCCGGGCTGCTACTGAGAAATTCCTGATGTGAAAAACCAATATCACTTTGCCCGACCCGGGAACCGAACCCAGGACCTCATGCTCAGCAGTTGCGCTTGTGACCAACGTCACTGTCCAATTATATAAATAGTGAAGGCTGTAGGAAGTATTCCGAATGTAGTTTTAACTAATCATAACCACTGGTAACCAGGTGACTATTAAAAAGTCCAATATCAAAGATTGTATTGTTGAAGACTGGATTTAATATTCATAGAAGTTAAAAATACCTAAAAAATATTAGGACTAGCTCTTTATTTTGGAAAACTAAGTCTTGCTTATTTAGTTAACCTGCCTTTGAATCCTCAATGAGGTAGGGATAGACTGCTAAACGTTAGTCCCTTGTAACGTAGGGTGACCGAAAGACCAATGATCATTAATATCATCACCATCACCATCCTAATTTCAGGTGAAAAACGTCGACATAGGCCTCCCGCAAGGCCAGACTCATATAAATAAAAAAAAAACTTCGTAAAAAAACATCGCACAAAAACCTTAACAAAAATGTTAATGTTTTGATTGGCAAGTTATATTATTCAACATCGCAGAATAACAGCGTTTAAAAATAGCGTTATTTTTAATCGGAATTTTTTAAGCTTTTTTAGCCTTCGCGGAAAAACAACTTTATCAAAATAAATAAGTACTTACAAATCTGTGATTTTTTGCTTGACATAAACATAATAAGGTTCTTTAGATAAGTCAGGTGCGAAGTACTCGCAACCGGCGTGCGTGGATGACCAGCGGGGTAATTGTGTATTGTGTATTATACTAACAGTAGACTAGGAATGGCATTCATTTTGACAGTTCAAAACCATTCATTGCGTTATTTACGTTGTTGAGCGAAGAAGAAATGTATTACCATTGCAATATTACTAATGCAATATTCTTCAAAATTATTCACATTGTGATTGATGGTGTGCTACGCAATTACAAGTAGGTGCAGATGTATGAACGTAAACACAAAAGCAAAAGGAGTATGTAAAGATCGTAGCAGGTGGCGTTCTGTAGTTTCTGCCTACCCCCATAGAAAGAACGCGTGTGTTATGTAGTTTAGACACAATAAGCTCACCTGTAGGTTAAGAATGATCAGTTAATGTCATAAAACTACATCTGAAATGTTTAACTTTCATATGGAAAGCAACATTGTTGTTAATAAACAGCCGGAAAACGATAGCTATCATCAATTCAAGTTGAAATACTTTTTGGCAAGGTTGAATTTTATGGAATTTACAGTTTCCAAAAGTCTTCCACACCGTATGTACTTACCAAGCTTCATGAAAATTTATACAGTAACACTTATGTAAATGTAAGCATTAGAGCCAATAATAATCAGCAATACATATTTTGAAAGAACATAAAGTTTATTTTAATTAAAATCAATAATGTTAAGTATCTCTGGAGAATAGCAAAATAAATACCTTTAAACATCCTTGAAATCAGTTCACAAACAACTTCTTATTAGTTGAAATCGGAGCAGTAATTTAATTTTAAATGGTGAATGGCAACATAGTATATACTACCAGAAATTTCCATTGACGTCGTAAGCCTATATTATTATGACATCATCATCCTGTATCTCTTTATAGTTGTATCTGCCATCATCCTGGTATTCCTGATAGCCTTTCTGATATTTCAAAGCCAAGGAATTCTCTGGCAAGGTCCTATTGAACATGGAATTTCCATCTGCAGTTAGCTTTACAACTCCAAAGTAAACATATTCTTCATTATGCTTATTCTCTTTTCTTTTTTCTTCTATTATAAGAGATTCTTTAACTGGGAGTAGGAGAAGCATGTCTTGTGAGTCTCCTGACCTGAGTTTAACTTTGGCTTGGATGGTGCCATTGATTTTGTCTCCTGATTTTTCCTGTTTGATGTCCATTGGCAGCTGGCATTCGACGCAGCGAACCTTATTATTGTAGTCAGTATTCAATGGAACGGGAAATAAACGTTCGTTGAGATAAAATCTGTAAACGCATTTGTGGTCATTCAAGCTGGTAGCACTGACACGACTTTTGATCCTGGACTTCGCTGAGTGGCACTCAAAATAGTTTTTCTGTCGAAATTCTTTAAGATCGTTTATATTCACATCGCTGTTTGGATTTAGATAAGATTCTGAATCAGTTTCGGAGTCAGAATATATTCTGAAAATGGAGTCTTCAGAAACTGTGCGCATTTCAGGCACTTCTGTGATAGTATCTAGTGAAGGTTTCTTATTAGCATTGCCATTGTTAGCGTCATGGAGTGATTCCTCGTAAATGTAGAAGTTCTCATTCTTATAGTATTGATGAATAGGTTTTGATATCTTTTTGGTAACTTTTTTAACATTGTTATCGTTTTTAACACACTTCACGTTCATCGCGCTGAGTAGTGAGTCGATGTTTCCCCGAGGTTCATCGTTACCTTTCCCATCACCACACTTATTGCAGTAGTCCACAGCATTGTTTTTGCACTTTTTAGTGACTGTTGAGTCTGATTTAGTTGTTTTCTTTGGCTTTACAGTGCACTTCTTGACGCTGACGGTGCTTGAACAACTTTTGCTCTCAATGCATACCGCGGTTGGTTTCTTGGATGTGAGTATTTTTTTAGGCGCATTATTATGGTATTTCGCACTTGTATATGTAAATCCCTGAGTCCTTACACGGTGATCGACTGAGCATTTAGGAATTGCAAAACTGGTTATTTTGTTGGACATATTGACGAAAGTGAACCTAACGTCAACAATGATCACAGAGTAGGTACTTTTTCTACGATTCATAAAATTATTGTAAACATGGCGTTACTATGGTTACGCGATGATTTTGTACAGTCGTCAGTCTTACAAGTCTTATTGTTTCCTTTTACCTTTTTAAGGTTTCTAATCAAATCTTACGAACTGGCGTTTGTAAAATGTTATCTATGTAATAATGTTAATGCAGTTAAAATAATTATTTATGTAACAGGGAAAAAACAGTAACAAATATTAATGTTGCTCACTACTACCATCTAGCGGCGAGTAGCAGAACTAAGTGTTGAAAACGTCTCCCAAGTAGTTGTATAGATGGCGCTTTTTCAAATAGCTCAGCGTTGGACCATCAACATATTCACTTGGGCTCCATCCAGTTATGCCAAAACAAACCAACCCACATCATGATTATTAATTTTGGAATACCTAAAATGTATCTAAATCTAAAAAAAAAAATTTCATATTGCCTTTTTGAAGTGCATACTCAGATGAGAGCTGGCGCAGACATATGGAAAATGTTTGGGATCTACATAATATATCTAGATTAGTAGTTTGCCTAAATAATGTAATTAAATACCAAATAAAAAAGTAACTTGGACTTCCTTTTCTTTATTTATTTATATAAATGCTTAACAACTAAACAAAACACAAACATAAAAGACAAAAAAAAAGACTGGGTTTAATGTCTTTACTGGTTATGAAATATCAATTTTCCTATTTCAGATTTTCAGATTTCTGTTATAAGAAATCACTTTCTTTCCTTTTCTCTATAATTTCCTTGATTCAAGAAATTACTTGTCTAAATGAAAAAACTTTCCCCGGACAGTAAAAAGTGGAACTTATAAGCTGTAGTTGAGTGACTGAGTGAAACTTCGAGAGTTTGAGCCAAAGTTACAAATGTCTGTTGTCTGAACTGCACAGTGTTATTCTTTCGATAGCACCGCTTATTTTGCGGGGTGAATATGAATTTTGGAAAACTTAAGATAAAATATATTTTACTTGCGATGTGAGTGTCACGTTGAGACATATATGGCGAATTTCACCAATGAAACTGAACGCGATGAGCCTTCCAACACAGACAGCTCTTGTACTTATATTATTAAGTAATTGTTTTACTTTTTACATTGAGCTCACATAGGTATAGAAGCAATAAGAATAATGTACCCAGGATTTTGTAATACTACTACTACTGTTTTGTATTTAAAGAGTGTGCGTGGAGTTTCTTGCCCGTTCTTCTTCACAGAGATCTATGTTTTGGAATGGGCAACCAACCTTTACTTTCTCTTTAACTGACCGACTCTTTGACCGTTAAAAAGTACCTGTAAATGGTTTAATTGAAATAAATGTTTTGAGTTTGAGTTTGACACGAAAAGTAGTTGGAGAGAGGAAGCTTTTAAATTTCGCTCAATCAGAAATGACTCTAATAGCTTAACCGCGTCACTTGCAATCACAGCTAAAACTAGGTAATTAAAAACTATCTAAGCTGTTTCTTTCTGACAGACTGTGAAGTCAAAACTGTTTGTCAATAGAAAAATTGAAATTAGCACTTTAGGGTGTATTTACAAACGTTGCTTAAAGTTAAGTTACGATTAGCGACTGCTTAACCATATATTTTTGACTTTTAGACGTCTCTTAAATTCAAACAACGTTTGGGTTTAAATTTAATACTAATAAAATTGTTTTTACTTAGTGTTATGGTAACCCTACCATACCTAGCTCAATCGTCTATTTTCTTAGTTAAACTACGTACAAGTTTTAGAATAGAAGTTAGTTCTGTGACCTCTGTCTAATAGATAGTATGAGGAGCTCAATCCGACCAACGTCAATATTATGCTGATCTTCAGAGAGTACCTAGTAATGCTTATTATTATCGCACAAGTTTCATGTGGGTTTGGCCTGATTTGGTAATGCTGAAACTTATCCTTCGTGTTAAGGATTGTGACTGTGGTATTTTTATTTGATGAGCTTATTTTTCTTGCAAAAGTGGCGAGTAAGTTGGTACTGGCGACGTAATCGTATAAGGTATAAATTATATGGTTTCGTGATTCGAGCAGAGATTCAACATCAGAGTGGCCGTTATCAAAGTTTGGGGGTATTCAAATTAATGATCTCCACGAGTGGCTTTAAAATAAGTAGGTACCTAAATGTACAGCCAGGGAAATTATTTCTTTGTCGAATTGACACACTACGTCATTTTGCCGAGTTATAGCCACTTCCTACAACTATCAAAGAATGACAGTTGTGATTTGAATGTACGGACAATATAAGTTGATAGTCAATTTATTATTCATTTGATTTTCCTGAAAGAAGAAAATACGTTAATTTGCGGTATACATGACGCAGAGAAAAACACACAAATACAAAAAATAACAAGTTGGGGTAAAATATGCATCACATCCACGCAAAAAGGCAATCGCTCAGCATAATGCTATGACCCTTTGCGAGACAGATGCCCAGTCTGACTTTATGCAGGAAACACCCTAAGTAAGTTAGTTAGCCCCGCAATCAACTTGCTACGTTGCTACCTGTGTATCTTTACCACAATGTGATCAATAGATATTCATCCTTACGATACGAAAAAGAGAAAGAAAGAGAATGTAATAGTTATGGGTTCCTTATTTGAAATAGAATGACGTGAGATCGAATAACACTTGCTCGAAAACGTTAACTCGATAGTACTTGAAATTGATAAATTATGAGCGCGACAGTTCACTACCTCGATGCGTCAAAATCTCGAATAACTATAAGCTCGAATCATCGGCAGCGCGAAGGCCCATTATCTCGAAACATCATTTCTCGAACGACCATCTAATCGATTTACAGAATAGGTTTAAGAATTTTTATTTGAGTACAATTTAATGAAACAATCTAAATGAGTAGAAATATTAATCAACTATAATCACGAAAAATAATAATGGTAATAAAATAACATTACTACAAATACCTAGTTATCTTACCAAATAAGTAGGAAGTAAACTTATTTAATTACGAAATATGGAACAAATGTCAAAAGTATAAAAAAATACAATTATAATTTAGTATGATTTGCAATACCTCTCAAAAAATCGAGTAAATCCATTTTCCTTTACTTTCACATAATTTCATAATAGAGGCGTTGCGTTGTCTCATTTTCTTTTTACGTGGTGTCTTGTCTACTGCGGCATTGGCCTTTTCTATGACGTGTTTAGTGTTTACTTGTTCTTCATTAAGTTTTCCAATTGTTTCATATAATCCAAGTTTTTTGTTGTCTAACAAGGCATTCCAACGACGATGCCATGCCTCAACGTTATTTTGGGTCTTTGCCTTTTTGCGATTTTGAAGCTTGAACACTTATTTTGGACATTTTTATGAAAATAGTCAATAAACAACATTGATTACAAACACAAACTACCACGTACTGTCAATTAAATGACCTACGTTGTAAACCATCTAACTATTTTGTACTACCTTCGTACATATTTTATTTTAGCCAGAAAAAAATATTAATGGGGTAGTTTTAACTATAATGTAAACAGTTTAAACACTTAGTAGGTATTTGCATCGAGTAGCTAATATGATATTTTCTTATATTCATGATTATAGTTGATTTTTATTTCAACGCCATACTATGTACTCAAATAAAAATCCTTAAAATCGATTAGATGGTCGTGTGAGAAACGATGTTTCGAGATAATGGGCCTTCGCGCTGCCGATGATTCGAGCTTACAGTTATTCGAGATTTTGACGCATCGAGGTAGTGAACTGTCGCGCTCATAATTTATCGATTTCAAGTACTATCGAGTTAACGTTTTCGAGCAAGTGTTTTTCGATCTCACGTCATTCGATTTCAAGTGGGGAACCCGAAATGCACTGCAGTACATACTATATATATTACCTACCTAGCAGAAGTTGCAACATTAAAAGTTAGGAAACTGCATCAATGGTCATAAAAGAATTATGAATAAATGTCTCATTTGATG
Organism: Griposia aprilina; assembly: GCA_916610205.1. Taxonomy (NCBI): domain Eukaryota; kingdom Metazoa; phylum Arthropoda; class Insecta; order Lepidoptera; family Noctuidae; genus Griposia; species Griposia aprilina. The sequence goes on along the minus strand of OU744300.1, from coordinate 1,511,201 downwards.
GAGTAATTATTTTGCGATTAACAAGTGGAGCATAAACCAACTAAGGCAGAAAATTCTAATACAAAAGTAAATAGAAATAGGTACAGTCAGCTTAAGAGATAACTATCCAAGGTCGTCGGATATAGTTAAGTTTAGTAAGTAACCGATTAATGTTTTCGAATGAAATTTAATTTGATAAATGACCAGTTTTTTTCCATTAATTTTATTCAAAACATTCATCGGTTTCTTACTAAATTTCAACAATATCCGGCGACCCTACATACTTATCTCTTTTGCTGACTGTACACGAGAATGGACTCGTGTTCCTATTTCTATTTACTTTACTTCCGCTTTCGAGGACAGAGACATGGCTATCTGTTCCCCAAAGGGAAAATATGACAAAGATGTTACTTATGTATAAGTCCCATGTTATGGGCAGATTAAGATTGGCACGCTATAGAAGACGAACCTAGTGATTTTGTGGCAAAAATGTATTCTACTATAAAATTTCCTAGTCTGATACATAGGCAGTCTGACCATGTCAAACATTCGTATTTAGCTGCATCCGGTAAGACTGGAAACTAACCAAAACATAGTTGGGAAAAACTAGGCAGATGATGAAGAGCGATTTTTAGCGGAAACCATTTGAAAACAAACATTGTACTGTTATGTATTTTATTACATATAAAATCTCAAATCTCAAATTTTTATTGCAATCCATAATGTACACTTACAGGTGGTAAATAGAATTTATAATAGAAACACCTACGGACCCTGTCGGGCACAGCAAATTTTTAAATAAGTTGAGAGAGGAAGAGCGCTTTATTAATTTTCCTTGTTATTAAGTTTGTATTATTTTATATCCTATTAAGTATTATATTTCTATTCATTTACTTATTCTTTTAATATTATGTATGCAAATCTATTTATTAATTTATTATTTATTTTACTATACAATTTAAATAATGCTTATTTGTTTACTCTATTAAAATTTGTTCATTGATAATAGTGTGTAAATAGTATTATTAAGCAATTTTTGTATTCTTCGTTCCAGTCTCCAAAGTTAGTTAGTATTATCCAAAGGTTTTATGTGAGAGATCGTCTTTTGCGATAAGACCGCCCGTTTCATTTTATGTGGTGTAAAATAAAATATTTAATCTGCTTTATATAAATAAAAATGAATCGGCGAAATGTATGTACGCGCATAACTTCCGAACGACTGCACTAAATTGGATAATTAAGAAGAAAGTTAAAAAAAAAAGTGTGTGAATATGTAGGGTAGGTAGGGTACGTCGGGTAGGTAGCGTAGGTAGGGTAGGTAGGGTAGGTAGGTAGGTAGGTAGGGTAGGTAGGGTACGTCGGGTAGGTAGCGTAGGTAGGGTAGGTAGCGTAGGGTAGGTAGGTAGGGTAGGTAGGGTAGGTAGGGTAGGTAGGGTAAGTTGGGTAGGTAGGTAGGGTAGGTAGGGTAGGTAGATAGATAGGTAGGGTAGGTGTTATATACTTAGTGCGCCCTGTGCGAAGCCGGGCCGGGTAAAGCTAGTAAATAATAAATTTAGCACTTTGCCCGTCCGTCCCGGGCCGGATGAAGCCAGGACTACGCTCTGTAAATGATCTTGCCAATCTGCCTGCCTTTTCCCAACTATATTGGGGTCAGCTTCCAGTCTAACCAGATGCAGCTGGATACCAGTATTTTATATGGACCGACTGCCTATCTGACCTCCACAACTCAGTTGCTAGGTAACACGATATCCTTTGGTACGACTGGTAGTCAAACTTTTAGGTTTCTGACGACCCGTACCGCCTGTCAAAGATCTACTAATGACAGGCAGGACCAACGGCTTAGTGTGCTTTCCGGGACACGGAGGGGTTTCGATATGTACAGATCTTCGAACCGACCGCGGCAAGCGTAGCTTAACCTTCGATCGGTCCATGTGGCTGTTATCATTAAGCCACGAGCCCCTCTCACTAGATGTCTTCTGAAGTATTTAATTGTAGTTTTAATCCTTTCTGTAACAACATAATTTCTCATAATCTCGGAATGTATTTTGCTGTGTTTAAACGAGTTCTATTGTAAATTATGACTTAGCTTATGATAATATCTGCGTAATAATTATTTATTTGAATCAATGAACAATGGAGAAAAACAGTCTTTGATATAGGAAACGCTGACATTTTTATCTTCGTTTAGTTTGTGCTTTCTGTACTTCTATATGTGTAGCTTTCCCTCGGAGTTTATAACATGTACCCAGGATTTTGTAATATCAAGATATTAAAAGAATGTCCTTGCACTTTCTTGCCAGTTCTTCTCCATATAGAATACTATCTTTTGCCCGCGACTTCGCCCACGTGGGAAATAAAAAGTATCCTACGTGTTAATCCAGGCTATAAACTATCTGTGTTCCAAATTCTATTCAAATCCGTTCAGTAGTTTTTGCGTGAAAGAGTAACGAACATCCATCCATCCATCCATCCAACCATCCTCACAAACTTTCATATTAAGGGCTTCCGCAGACAGGCGCGACGCGACAGCGCGACACAGAGGCACCGCTCGTCGCACGATGAGCGGTGCCTTTGTGTCGGGCGCGATTCGCATCGCGTGTCGCGTCTGTTTGTAGGAGCCTATAAAATACTGAATGGAATGTGCAACTAGCTTCATCTTTCTGACTAACTGAGTGACTCCTTGACAATTCAAAAGTGCCTGTAGATGGTTTAATAGACATAAATGCTTTGATTCATATTTATTCCTCAGATAAAAGTAATCTGACGATTGAAAAATCAGCCCTTAAACATTATTTATACCCATTTTCGAGTTAGTTGAAGCAGGCAGTAAACACCACCTCTTAACTAATTACCCTATTCTATCCCGTTAGGAGTAGATTTTTGAAACACTTACTCTTTTTCTCGACTGCGCGTCGCAAAGGAAGGTAATGTGTTTATCAGCCTATGTATGTATGTATGTTTTTTCCTATGTAACCTAACGCGTGGGCCGGTTTTGATGATTCTTACGTCAATTGATTTATATTGTCGTGGGGTATCTGGTTGAATAGGTCTTTGAAAATCATTTTTAATTTTCCCCAATAATTTTTCATCTTGAATGACTATATAAGATCTATGAGGATTAAAAGTTGGTTAGCAACCAGTCTCACTTACATTTTCAAAACTTATAATAAAACTTTGATAAAATTCTTATATAATCGTATCGTATTTAATGTTATCGTATCGTATTTAATGTTCTGTGTCTCGTAATGTTAATTACTTTGCATACCTACTATTGTATAGAATCATATTTTTTTCTGAACAGATAGCTGTGCTGATGGGGAGAGTGTTGCATCACTTCTCTCCAGCTCAAGCATTAGGAAGTGGTGAAGAGTTTTGGGGGACTCTCTTAAATGTGACTTTGATGTTCGAAAAGTGCTGATTCTCAGCCTAATTTGAATAAATGATTTTTGATTTTGATTTTATCATAGGTCTTATTAACGTGAAGAATAATAATTTCCTATAATATCTATATAAATAAAAATATCGTGTCACAGTGTCTGTTATCGAACTCCTCCGAAACGGCTTGACCGGTTTTTATGTTTCTTTTTTGTGTATATTTGGTAGGTCTGAGAATAGGTCGTAAAGTGTATTTCATACCGCTGCGGGTGAAACCGCGGGGCGCAGCTAGTAATCCAATATAATTCTTAAAATCGAGTTACAAACCCAGAATGTTACTGCTTTGAAAGATAATTTAAACAACCGTTACATAAAGCGTTACTTAATACACTCAGAGGAAAACAATCCTGACTAAAAAGTATAAAATAAAAAAAAGTTAGTGTAAAAATTCCGACTGCGTAAAAAGTGAACTTTAAAAAAGATAGAAACAAGATGACATATTCTTGTCTCCAATCCCACCACACCCAATCTCATGCAGTCGGAGGCAACAGGCCTTATTGTTAAAAAAAAAATACAAAAAAATAGAACCGACTTCCAAAAATCACTAAAAAGTGAAAAATATCCTTAATTTCGGAAGTTGGTGTCTATGGTATTGTGATTCCGTTTTTTGTCACCGACTTCCGAAATTAAACTTATTTTTCACTTTTTAGTGTAGTTTTTGGAAGCCGGTTGTTTTTATTGTAAAAATGTTTTAATTTTTCACTTTTTTTGTTGTGGTACCTGCCGACCCCACACAATTTCGTATACCACTTCTTGATAATTATGTAAATAACAGTGACAAGAAATTATTAAAACGTCATCAATATATACAAAGTGGAAAAAATACGCTTTATTAAGGATAACTCAAAAAGTATAGCCAGATCCTGATCAACTTTATATGGGACAATAAAAAGCACCAGCTTCCAAATAAAAAATATCATCAAAGTGGATCATCAAGAAAAAGGTTCTGAGGTAAAATACTTACACAAAAAAAAAAAATGAAGTCAAATTGAGAACCTCCCCCTTTTTTTGAAGTCGGTTAAAAAGAAGATGCCTGCCTGCATGAGATTGGGTGTGGGATTGGAGACAAGAACACGTCATCTTGTTTCCATCTTTTTTTTGTTAACTTTGGCTCATAGATTATTTATACCAATTCTTGACTTGAAGGGGTGATAAAATTTAACTACCCCTTCTTCGTCCCTACAGGGGTCGATTATCGAAAAACTCAATCTTATTATTGTTTATTTTCTGTCAAATGTATGAATACTGAGTTTCGAGTTAATCGGATCGCGCTTTAAAATTCTGCCATACAAACTTTAACACTCCTAAACCCAAGAGGGCTTTAGAAAAGGAGTATTTTTGAAAAACGAATAATGACAAACTTTATTTCTTACAAAAGCAACTAGTCGTGCCGAGTATGAAACTAAATAACACCAAATAAATAAGATTTTTCATATAAACAATTTTCACATCGAGAGTGAGTTTTGAAAAATCGTTTGTGATGTTTCTTTTATTTAACGTATAGGTTATTTGCTCCAATTTTTGAGTTAATCAAGCCACGCAATAAAATCCCCCCTCTAACATTTTTTTTTTTATTATTTATTAATTAAAACTTTATGCACAAGTAAAAAAAACACTGTACAAAGGCAGACTTAATGCCTGACGCATTTTGTACCGGTGAGCCTTAGGGTGATGCAGAGACTAAACATGGCAGGTGCAACATAAGGGAACATAACTTGATAAATAACTTTTTCACTCCGTTAGGTGTAGATTTACGAAAAACCCTGCTGTTCCATACATTTTGACCGCGTAGGTATTCGATTTCGACGCATTGGGGTCCAGAATCTTGTACTGTATCCATGGTAACAGGATGCACGTCCATATCCCTGCCACTCTGTTTATTTACTTAAAGAACGTTTTAAGACCTTTCATTAGATACCAAACATGATTATATTCATCTATAACTTTGTTTCGGTAACACTTTACGGTAATAATCTTATTACGTGATAAAATTACGGTCTAATGGTAACAGGTTGTTTGCCGATGTCCCTGCCATCCTCTTTATAAAATTATACAAACATAAACCCCAAAATTACATTAAGAACGGTTAAAAAAATATATAAGTAAGTATTGAATTTCCCAATAACAAAAAAGTGGGTAAAGAAATGAAACCTCAAAATTATTAAAATAAAAAAGAAACTTAAAAAAACTACAACTCTTTTTGAGTTAGCGTTTTTGGCATAGTTGTGTTTTAGGTTTTAATAAAGATATCGATAGTATAATGTTTGTCAATGAACAATGGATCTAATTGGTTGGCTGCGCACGGAGCTGCGCCTGCGATGGCAGGTTCGCGGCCTAGTACGGTGGCCATGGGTTATTTGAGTACGGGACATGTCTTCTGATCAGTGCAAACAAAGTCATAAAACTCCCATTAAAGTTGGATTACCCATACGTTACGTATGTGAAAGAAGAACGTATTTTCAAACTAAACTGAAGATCATATCAAATGGATAAAATAAATATCAATAAGCATTGAGAGTGCCATAAAATACGTGTAATTTTGTCAGTACTTAATAAGAGTAAATCATTCATCATTATAATAATACCAGCCTATTAATGTCCCACTGCAAGGCACAGGCCTTTTCTCATAAACAGAAGGCACGAGCTATTTACATCATTATCTGAATATTAATACCAGTTTTGATTATCCCTTCTAACGGTTCATTAAATAAATAGCGTTTTTTTTAGCCAGTATTCATCTATCTTGAGTTACGTAAAATATATTTTATAACGCCTTAAAACTAGTTCAAAAATCAATAAAATTAACTCATGCCACGTAAGAGTCGACCATTACCGAAAAAAACCTTACCTATTTATCCTGTTTACACAAATGACCTACAGCACGTCCAAACAAAGTCCCAAATCGCCCCATCGCGCATGGCCCCCCTACTCGGACGGCATGTTGATCGTCGTCCGCGCATCCAACCATTTTTAGTTCAATGTGCGCGGGAGTCAGCCGCGTGTATCGATTGTTTCGATTCAGACGAAGTAAGAAGTGGACGTTTTTGAGAAAAGTCTTCCGTTTTACGAAAACATGAGGAGTTTTTTGAATATTTTCGCTGTGCTTTTGGTGAGTTTTTTTTTAAATCTTAGATTTGTTTTATTACTTAGGGTATTGGCCTAGTAGGTGGTTGTTTGAGAGCACGTATGAGGAGTTTCCAGGTTGATTGAAAATAGAGTTAATTTTTTTACAATGTGATTTTTTTATTTTCGTTGGTCTAGTGTCCCGCAAGAGCTACTGACTGCTGAGCATGAGATCCTGGGTTTGATTTCCGGATCGGGCAAAGTGTTATTGGGTTTTTCCATTTGGAGTGTCTCAGTAGCAGCCAGGAGTCTGGATTTATACCCGGTTGATGGCAATAGGCTCGTCTCCTATTACATGGGACTTAAACATAACTGGCGAAGTGTGGGTATACTATAGGTGCACCTCTGCCTAACCCTTGGGCAATACAGGCGTGATTCTAATATGGTGGTTTATAAATTAAATACCTACAATGAGAAGAATGGGTTTAAGTTCAAAACACACAAATGAGTTGGGTTCACGGGCTTTAGCCGTATTTTCTTAGATATCCTTTTTTATTTAGACGTATGTACTTATACTTATGTACCTATCTGTTTACAAATCCACCTCCCTGAAATTGTAGATAACCCTAGCTTATCAAAAATTACAAACGAACGTAAACTAGTCACATAGCACACGATATTTCAGGCAGAGCAGCTTGATAGCGATATCATTGATCGCAATCAACCTCGCCTCGTTGGTTTAGTGGTGTTGCAAGCGCTGCTGCAGAGCATGTGGTCCTGGGTTCGATACTCTGGTCGGGCCAAATTATATTGGGTTTTTCGATCTGAAATTTCTAGGTAACAGCCCGGATTCTGGATTTGTGCCCGGTTGAGGGCAATAGGCCCGCCCCCTATTACATGGGACTTAAACATAACTGGCGAAATGTGGGTGTGCTATAAGTATAACCCTGCCTAACCCTTCGGGAAACAAGGCGTTGTGCTTAATAGTCGCAATTAAACTGAATTTAACACAGTACCTCATAAACGATGTAACTACTTTAGATAATCTGCAAAATAGGGGATCTATTTTATCTTTATGTCTAGTATTAAAATTTATGTCTATCACTTATTTATTAAAAGGATGTAGATTTTTTCTTGCATACATAATATTTTCAAAAATGAATTGGCAATGTACCGTCATACTATTAATCTCTTTAAATAGTTCCCTAAGAGATTCGCGGCGAGGTAGATTGTAAATGGCCCTGACAGCTCTTTTTTGCAAAATAAAAATAAAGAGCCCTATCCCACAGTAAAATGCCATACGACATATTGCTGTGGAAGAAGCTAAATAGACCAAACGCGCGGTTTCTACATCTATTACTGTCTATTTTTCTAACAGCATGAGCGGCCGACCTTAGCCGCCCTGCAAGAGATGTTATAAGGGGCCCCCATTGTAATTTCTCGTCTAGTGTGATTACCAGGAAAACCGTCTAATTAATAAATTCAAGTTTTTATCCATTCAATATGATGTCATTCGAAAGATAATGCCAGTAAGTACAGCTAACAGTTAACTTGTTTCTATAAACATCATTGTTCTTAACGAAAAGAAGTTATTATAAAATTTGGGTAGCACTAAACTTCCTCTTATTAAAAAATATTTTTCAACACATTTGCTCAAAAAATGCATTTACGATGCCTGTAATATGGGTCGTCGAAAGTTAAATTTACGCACCATAACAACGGAACGTGCGCTAAAATAGGTACTCAAACCTAAGTACCTGTTTTACCGCATACTCCGTTGTATAGCGCCGTGCTTGTTCTTTACGGTTTATTTTTAATTTCCATAAATGATATATAAGAATTCCATTACGAGAATAAATAAGCTGAATAATCGAACGTCCTTGGAAGCGCTTTTGCGCAATACGTTTGTTTCACTTTAATACTAAAGAGAAAATGAGACGAAAGTTGTAGTTCTAATTTTCACCAGGCGCACGTAGCGCCATTTGCAATTCGCACGATTTTCATATTAATAAAAACGTCAAAGATTGTTGCGATTTTCCGACTGATATTTTTAAACAAAGTAATAATAAATGAGTTCAAGCGAGGAATCCGATATTAATATTGTACTGTTTTCTCGGAAATGTGTTGAAAAACGTATGGCACACGGGTGGAAATTGATATTTACAAACTCGTGACTATGGTAAACCCTCGACTTCGTGTCGCTTACATTCGTCTACTCGTTCGTAAAAACCAACTTACCGCACTAGTATCATAAATAACTATTGTGCCTTTATATTCCTTTTCTTGGAAAATTGTATTTGAGTATGTATAGACTAGAGCTACATAAACTTACGCCTTTCTACGATATGGGGGTAGGCAGAAACTATAGAATGCCACTTGCTACACTTTACATATATTATACCTACGGGTCTAAGGGCTCGTTGTTTGATACATAGTTAAAAATTACCAATAGTCAATTTAACAATTAGTCACTTGACAATAGTTAAAGTTTAGTTAGTTACAGGTTAGTAGTTATGTAGTAAGTTTACATGCGTAGACTGAGTAGTTACTCCGTCAACGGTGCAGTCGTTGACTGTTTCGGAGATCCTTCGTCTGGAGCTAATCCTGGGTGTAGAGTTACAGGTCATACATCATAAAAATGCATTGTCTTCGAAACAGAATCAACGTGTAAAATTTCAACTCCGTACAATAAGAGGAAGTGGTTTTTTTTCAGCTTGCAAGATTTGCCCAGAACATAGATACATACAAACATTACAAGTTAATTAAAAGCTTGTAAAAATATATAGATTCATTAAAGTTGAGAGCCACTGACAGAGAAACTTCGACTGTCAGACCGAGATTCAAACAGGTGAGACAGGGTCACACATGATGGGCATCCGTAACATTACGCTTGTTTTCGGAAGCTGTAGACAGAGTTAAAGATGTCATAAAGAGGTTTGAGCTTATTGAAATTGACCGGGTACAATTCCAAACTATGTGCTGTTACTGAGAAGTTCGTAATAGAGAACCTCAGGGTCTCCCTAAACCAAATAGTACTTGCTAAAAGCCCTTCTTTTAGCAAGTACTAAGGCTGAGATCGATAGTGCGAACTTGAATTTTATTTGTATGAGTTTAAATGATAAATGATTTTGCTTCTGTAAGTAGGTTTGTACAAACACTTTTACACGTCAATCATATTTTAAAAACTGGATGAGGTCGGCGTTTCCTATCTGACTACTCTGAGAAGAAAGGCCGAAACAAACTCAGAGGTCACAGTCTCTTTTATAGTCCAGACATAATCTTGGTCAGATCATGTGTTTACTGTGCCTATTCCTATATGCAACTGTGATCAGGTGTTTTATAAAAATATGAATATCTACTTAAAATCACATAACACAGGGTGTACCTTCAGTATACTTATCCACATTTCGCCAGATATGTTTAAGTCCCATGTCATAGGGGTTGAGCCTATTGCCATCAACCGGGCATAAAGCCAGATTCCCGGCTTCCACTGAGAAATTTCAGATAGAAAAACCCAATAACACTTTGGCCGAGCTGGGAATCAAACCCTGGACCATAAGTGAAATTAGTGTAGTGCTTGTGACCACTACTCTAATTTGATATTAATAAGGTTTATTTTCGTATGAAACGCTATTGTATGTTCCCTCTATAGATTTCAAGCCTGAGAGTTATTCTTCTGAGTCATCTTCTTGAACGAATTCTATATAATGTTATCTAGCAGCTGTTAACACGATTATTTCCATTTCATTTGATGAAAAACAATTAAGGCAATTTTTCAGTTGTAATTGATTTTGTGCACTCATCTGAAAGTGATAGATTAACCACGTCTGATGGTCGTCACGGCGTTCTTTTCGAATAAAAATAACGCCGTTTTTGTTATCATATCATTTCTTTCAGACTTTATATAAAAACGACGGACTGTTCGTATTTAAAATAAAGTGTTTGAAATACAAATGTACATCGCTTACAATTTTGAACAGCTCTTCCTAACATGTTTACTTGTGAAAACTGTGACAACATGTACCTAGGTGTATTTTCAAGCATTATGAAAAAAGCACATTAAATTGAACTAGGAACGCCATCAAAACAGTTAGGTATCTACTAGATGAATCTAAGTTAGAGGAGTAAATGTTTTGTACCTACTTAGGTACTTACATAACAATATTATTTCATAGTTCAATACTCTCGCCCTCCACGCTATTGACCGACAAAACCGTTAGACGTGACCGGAAAAAAAGTATTGATTAAATTAACTGTTTAAATAGGTAGTAGATAATGCTAGAAATAGACAACTATCTATTATAGCTTGTTACCGATAAACTACTTGACACATCAAGAAAAAATATATAAAAGAAAGTACCTAATCTTCGAAAAATACCGTCACTTCTGTGAAGTTTTGCCAGTTAATTTCATTTGACCCTGTATTTACTGAGTACATCTGTATTATATTATAACCACCCTGTATAATCAATTTAATGACTTAACTTTTCCCTTCCTATCACTTTATTGTGTATTGTTACTGCTCGTCTACACCACGAGCAGGCTTAGCATGACGCTTACTATTTCTACTATACTGTAGAATAGAAAACGCGTGTCTACCGAAAATGGTCTACTGTCTACACAGACACATCATTTTTTCCTACTCTCTCGTCAACAAAACGCTGCTCTACGGTTCTCGTGCTAAGCCTGCAGAAACAGAATCCTAGTTAATCGAACAAGGTAACCTACTTTAAGTTTTGACATCCTCCCGCCAAAAACCCTGAGTATTTTAAATCTCACAGTACTTATTAAATATTAAAACATTATTTTAAGCCAATCATATTATTGCTCAGTCTCTAGGTCGTCTTTGTTTTAAAAGAAACTGATCCAGTGCTCATTAGCAAACAGCTTGCCCCTCTGTCCATAATATTTGCCTGTTTGCCATAAATTATTAAAGCATGGTTGCCGAATAACCTTGGTTAAATAGAACAGGGAAGCTAGATATTGTATGCTAAATGTTCATTGTACTATCGGGTACCAAATATGTGTAACTTACTTATTCCTTCCTTTAGCAGGTTTTGGGTAAAACTAGCTGAGGCATAAAGCTATATTCTTATAAATTTTGACATTCAAAAGTGCCTTTTATGTGCCTCATCTATGTAAATGATTTGACTTTAAAATACCCACTTGTTTTTTTTAGAAGCTTCTTAATATTGCTGCTGGTAGTTTTAAACCCTAGATAACGGAGATGTTCCATAATGTATGGAGCCTGAGCCACGTCCCTGTACACTATACTCAAAAATACGGAAACACATTTAAAACAGTTCTCAACTGTCCAATTACTTTAAAATGGCTTTGTTTGCTGGTAAACCAAAAGAAATTACACTTGAAATTGCAACACACTACAAAAACCCGTCGTGGCGGTAAGCTGTCATTTTGATTGATTAATGATGTTTGACATGGTTATTGATACTGATGTGACAGTTCTCTTTCTGTGATGTTTTGTTTTTAAGCACAGAGTAACTAAATCTAAGAGACGCCATGTTGAAAGTCGATAAAAATAATTGATAATTATCAATTAAATACTACAACAGTATACATTTAAATGAATTATCTGTATTTTTTCCGAGTTCTACGGATTTTTCTCTTTATTTCGAGGTAATATACTTAGACCAGCGGGGTAATTACGTAACACACAAACAGTAGGAATGGGTTTCATTTTGACAGTTCAACAATGTTCATTGCGTTATTTACGTTGATAGGTAGACAATTTTTTCGAACATATGAAGCAATGAATTAGCAATAGGCTTCAAAATGATTCAGATTGTGATAGATAGTGTGATACGTAATTAGGGAGCTGGTCCATTTTGAAACATCTCCTTTAGGACTTTATTGTTAATACAATATCATTTCAGTAGTTATTGCTATCTTCACCAAGCCCTTCAATCAGTCTAACAAATAGGCCAGAAAGCCTTAGATAAATTTGCCAAAGTTTGGTTTTACAAAAAATATTCTAAAGGCATTTTTTTATCATTTAAGGCATGTTTTTGTTAAAGATAATTCCTCTACACTTAGGTATGCATGCACTTAACTTATTTTAATAGTAATAATCATTTAATGCAAGTAACAAGGCTCATAATGTTAGTAACAATATACTTACAAACTATGTTAGTAAAACATTAACACAGAAACAATTTTGTGACATCACTGTTGCAAGGAAATGAAGGTAATGAAGATAAGATGCAGGAACAAGACCACACAATTTATCATCTGTTCTTCATCATGCACAGAAAGGTGGTCAAGTGCGGGAGGTCATCTTTGGTCACCCGTCAGTAACTTACCTTACTTTTTTTTCGGGTTTGCTAGCAAGGCGTATTTAATTTACAGTCTTGCAGTTAAATTATTCGAGTAAGCTTGTGCTGGGTTCACGCCAAAATTGCAACAGGTAAGATGCGAATTTATGATCTCTCGCTTGCCAGGTTGCAGATGCAGCCCATAAAATACCAGCCTACTATTGTCCTACTGCTTTTGCTTTGGCAAAGTCCTCTTCTCATCAAGAAGTATTGATCAACACGCTTGCTTAAGAGGGGTTGGGAATTTCAGACTTATAGTAACAATAAGTCCCGGTTTTCTCAAGATTTTTTTACTTCACCGAATTCAGTAATGTCCAAGATAAACTCAGCCCTAACGATAGTAAATTATTGTTTATGTTAATGATGGTTGATAGATATTTTTCTGCCTAAAAAACTACGTACCTCAGCTTTAACCCATACTAATATTATAAATTCGAAAGTAACTCTGTCTGTATGTTACCTTTTCAATCCTAAACCACTGAATAGATTTCGATAAAAATTGGCAAGAAGATAGATGGCATCCTGGGGCATTTCGGTCTCGGTAGCACGTTTCCGTGGGATAGTTTCCGACATCCATGCGGCCGAACTCGCGGGTAGAAGTTAGTTTTGCTATAATTTACTAATTGGATATTTATTCAAACAATAAACTGTAAGGTACTGCTAAGGATTTGAAAGTATCTACTTAAAATTATGGTCATTAGGTTAATTAGTAATACTGTTATGTCGCGGTTGTTTTGATTCGTCATCAAATTTATTAATCATCATTTATATTAGTTATGTCCACTGCTGGACTTGGGACACTAAACCAGAACTGAGAAACCTTTCAAAAAAAGCTGATGTAAGCAATATTTTTTAACAATATTTGGATTTAAAAGGGTGTCCGTGCAGTTTGTTGAGCTTTCTTCTCCATAGGTACACCTACTACGCTTAGGATTGGGCGACTAGCTACATCTTTCTGACTCACCGACTCCTTCATAATTGAAAAGTAATTGGTTTATATGAAATAAATGCTTTGAGTTTGAGTTGGAAGCAAATCTGATGTGCGACTAAAACGAGTACCAAAGGTGCAGTGTAAAAAAATGTCATTTACCTGCCTTTACTATTCAATGAAAACCTGATTCCGACAAGTTTTCATTGAAAGTTAATAGAAAAAAAACGGGTGACGCAAAACATAACGTTTATGTGACGTTTATCTATTTTATCACTTTTATGCACAATGTAGGTACAGTCACCAAAAGAGATAAGTAACCAGGGTCGTCGATATAGTTGAAGTTTAGTAAGAAACCGATGGATGTTTTTAAATGAAATTAACTGTTTGTTAGAAAACACACAGTTAATTTCATTTGATATATATATAGGAATATATTTCATTTGATATTTTCGAATAAAATTTAACTTAATTATTAGAAAATAATTAAGTTAAATTTTATTCGAAAATATCCATCGGTTTCTTGCTAAACTTCAACTATATCCGACGACCCTGGTTACTTATCACATTTGGTGACAGTACATAACTGTGGCAATTCGATATGTCTTAGGTACACATTGCTGCACATTTGATATTATTATTTTTATTATGGTCAGGAGGGGTCGTGACTAAATAATGACAGCCGCACGGGTCGATCTTGCCGCGGCCGGGTCGAGAATGAGTGACCATTACACATAGAAACCCGTCCGTGCCTCGGAAAGCTTTTAAGCCGTTGGTCCCAGCTGTTATTTCGTAGATCTTAGACAGTCGTTGTGGGTCGTCAAAAGTCCAAAAGTCTTGTAGTCAGAAAGGCAGTTACTCCATGTGAAATACTGGTATTCAGCTGCATCCGATCAGACTGGAGGCCAACCTCAACATAGGAAAAAACTAGATAGATTGATTGATTTTTAAACTATTTAGCTAATCTTTCGACCATCGTCTAATTCATTCTGTTTTTCTCAATGTTGTACCACTTATTTCTTTAAATTCTACTCCTTATTATGTATTTCTTTATTTGTCTGTGACATCACAGCGCCCATATCAGAATAACAGCCCTTTTTTATTTTTTGGTGGGAAATCATCAAATGACCTCTCCCGCTCTGGGCGGAGCGGAAGGGTGTGTCAGACTCTTACTGACTAAAACCCACCCGTGTTCCTTCAGTTGCCTGTGCGCCAGGACCACGGTAACTCTTTCGGACAATCCGCGACCCCGGCAGGCATCGGCCCTATCGGACCCCGTCAATTATGCTGACATCTCTTTTAGGCGCACGTGGAACACAATGCGCCGTCGACCCGGGCCTGGTCCTTACCGGACGGCGAGCTGAGAATACTAGCCCTGTGACGCTTATTATTAAATGTTACAGCATCATCCTGAGATAGGAGCCTTCTGGCCTCGTACAAGATTTACTATTTTTATTTTTTACTAGCTGTTGCCCGCGACATTGTCTGCAATCCAGGATAACAAGTAACCTATGTTTTTACCCAGGTCATGGTCTATCTGTGTGCCAAATTTCATCGAAATCCGTTCAGTAGTTTTTGCGTGAAAGAGTAACAAACATCCATCCGTCCTCACAAATTTTCACGTTTATAATATTAGTAGGAAATAGGATAGAGATATACGCTTGCTTTTTTTTATGTTTCTATGTTTATGCTTAATTTGGTTTGTGATATTCCTGTGCGAGTCCCCGTAAATACTTTAACTTTCTTTCTTTATTTTCTAAGTTATCTTTCTTTGTAATTAGAAACTGTTATAGTTAACAATGTACAAACAGATGGCTCAAGAAGTTTGTTGAACAACAACAGTTGTTCATTTGTTCGTGAAAGCAGCTGCCATCGCGAGTAGCAAAGTTCGCCGCTGATTGGCAAACTTGTTTCATATGTAGTTCGTTGGCCTGCTGAAGATTTATGTTATCGTTTTAATTAGGGAGTAGTACGAATTGAACGAAATAAAATTTGCTGTAATATTTGGATATTTTTGGTAGGTACCGGTTTTAGACATTTTTAACTGAATTCAAAAAAGCAGGAGGTTCTATGTTCGTCTCTGTGTTTTTTTAAATTGTATGTTTATCGATATTTCATCAATTGTGAACCGATTTTGTAAATTCTTTTGGTATAGGAAGCTCGCGCGGTGGTCCCATATGAATTTTATTAAGTTTACTTTTGTAGTTTTTGAGTTAGCTTCAATAATATATACGTAGGTATTTAATCCAGTTTGTTGATGATGATAAAAAACTTTCTGTTACTGTTGGTTACATAGAAAATAGTAGTATACGAATTTGTGTGAGGTAGGTACGATAGCTTTAAAGTGAAAAGAAAAAAGGTTTTTAACAACAAAAAAAAACAACCGATTTCCAAAAGAATATAATTATTACAAAATGAAAAATAACTTTAATTTCGGAAGTCAGTGGCAAAAACCGAAAATACAAAACCGAAGACACCGACTTCCGAAATTAAAGTTATTATTCAAACTGTAATTATTTTTTAGAAATAGGCTTTAATAAAATAAAATAAAGTTTTTTTTTGTGCTATTTTCCCTTTTGCTGCACCTATAGTAAAATTATTATCATATTTTCGTAAAATCTGTCTATTATAATGATAAAATAAAAAATTGTTTGTCCCTAGTAGTAGATACCAGTATTTACTTTTAATTACTTCTACCGCAGGCATCGTAGCTTAATTTATTTACACAAGCTTTCAACCTGCTTTCTTTCATCTTTTAGCAACTAAAGAAATAATAACATTTCTGTTTCTTTCTACTCGTACTTACTAAGCACGTTTATTGTTAATTCGTTCTCCAGGTAATGTTAAAATTATTGTAATGTGTCTCCTATCGCCAAAAAGCCTATACAGCATTTTCCTTTTAAGGTTTTGTGAGGAAAACTCTGCAAGCAATAGGTATCATTACAAGGTCCCTTATATTTGAGGTCAACATAATACTCGTAATATAAACGCATCTTCACTTTTTTCCCTATGGCTCCCGCAGACAGGCGCAGCGGGACTCTTGTAGAACAATATCCATGGAGTTTTCATAGAAATTGTTCTACAAGAGTTGCGTCGCGCTGTCGCGTCGCGCCTGTTTGCCTTTACGATATAAGTTGGCTTAGGTACCCAAATTGCAATTGATATTGTACTCAGCAATTTGTCTTCCAGTCGTTGTATATAGGTAAAATAAATGCCTCGGTTTTTTGGCAGGTATTTTTAATTTATTTTTGTTTTCACAAAGTTTTTTTTTACTGTCTTGTTGTGAAGTGGTCGCAAGCTTTACTGCTGAACATGAGGTTTTGGGTTCGATTTCCAGGTCGGGCAAAATGTTATTGGGTTTCTCCATCTGGAATATCTCAGTAGCAGCCCAGAATCTGTCTGAACTAGACTTAAAAAAAACTGGCTGACCTCTGCCCAACCCTTTAGGGTCTACAGGCGTGATGTTATATTTATAATATGTTGCAGCTTTTGGTGTCACTAGAACACACATTATAAAAGAAGATTATTGTCTCATTTCAAAGTAATTATGACCCTAAAGTATTAGATTGGAATGTCAATTCGGAGAAATAAAATAATTATCATTGCTGATATGTGATATATTATAGGAAGGCTTACTTCTCAAGCTCAATTTATATTTTAAAAGCAAGTGAGAGAACACAATTAGGTACGGATCAGAACTGCCAGTTTTGTTGCAAACTTGTTCGTGGAACGGTACTTTTTTTCCATTTTAAGTAAGTATTTGGGACACCAAACTTTATTAATACTTTCTGCGGTCATTTATTTATAACTTTTAAATCGATGCAAAATAAGGCTTCCTACGGTACAGTCGACCTCACGTCGATGGTAACGTTTGACAATTCAAAAGTGCCTGTAATTTGTTTATTTGAAATAAATGCTTTGAGTTTGAGTTTAAGCTGGCCTAGTGTAGTACGGACTTCCAATAGAATTAGAGACCGACAGACGTGCCGCCTACTGTACTTAGGCAACAAACAAAAACAGTGTGTTAAAAAGGGAGAGGGTGAGCTTGCCCTGTAGTGGTATAATACAGGCTTGATAGGTACATAGAATGTATAAAATAAAGGCTCCCATAAACAGGCGCGACGCAACAATTTCTATAAAAATTACATGGAAATTGTTCTAGAAGAGTCACGTCGCGCTGTCGCGTCGTGCCTGTCTGTAGGAGCCCTAATTCTATTAAAATTCTACGTAGAGAGCCACTCGGTGTCCTTCAACGTACCTACAACGTCTCTAGTCCCTAATTGAGTAACCTCCGACAGGATGTGGGATGTGGCAAGACGTAGTGGCCCTTGAGCAGTGCTGCACTGCAAAGGCCTCTTCGCATACACAGAAGGCACGAGCATTGATCATCACGCTTGTACTAAGTCATCATAACTATAAGTCCTGGGCCATCATGCACCACCACATACATTTTAAACAGTGTGCTTTCTTTCGAGTATTATTCTCGCCAAGCACAGCAACATAACCTTCTAAAAGTTTATCAGTATATGTATATCAGTATAATGTATCAGTCACTGTCTTCTCATGCCCCAAAGTGCTCGTTTACGAGCTCATACGATAATGATGATCATACTTACGTCCATTGTAACGATGTTACTCACCTAAAATATATGAAAGTACGTACATCATTACAATATGAATAACTTCATGCGTCAATCAAATTAATATTATTACTAATTTGATTGATTTTATTGAGCACTTATTTGTGAATTCAATAGACGTTGACTTGTGACGAACAACCATTTTTGTGAGCCTTAAAGGGCTCGAAAGTTAGAGCCCAACAATGAAAAAGAAACACCTTTCATAAAATAAATTTAATTTTGTGTCTTCAAATTCAACTAGCAGTCCTAAAAAACACAAAAATAAAAGAAAATAATCCAACCCTAGCCCAAGTTGTTTTACAAACGTAAACTTTATTTTAAAAACTAATTTTGTGTGAACCTTTCATGAAGGTTTGCGATCTATGAATGAAGTACCAACTCAACTCTGAGCAATAATATTTTTGCAGTATACATTTTGATTTCTGATTGTCCTACCAATGATAACAATCACACAATGCTCAAGCATTCCCACAACAACTGACATGAAGGAAACTCAAAACAAAAGAAAATTAATAACAACCGACTCCCGAAGGACCAAAATCAGTACAAAACGACCGGCTAATCCCAATACAAATTGTGGCATTGTGTTTACGTGACGCGAATGTGGTGGACTGGCATTGGCGACAAGGATGCATCGATTAGATCACGTTAAGTAATGTGACGCGGCCGGAAAACTGATGGGTGGGGTCAAGTGTGGTCGGCGTGGGAGGTTGAGTTTCCGTTTTGAGCTAGGAGTGTGTTAGTTTTGTTTTAGGAAGATCTATACCTATTAGGATTTGGAAATGCGTTGCGATGCAATATTCGCATTGGCTGATAGGATTTTTTATTTGGTTGATAATTAACTTAGCGATTTTCTCGTAAATATGGGCAGCCGCCTCTTTACGTTAAGTCATTATTAGTTGGAGGTTGTCAGTTGTTTTTTAACCTGCATTAATTACTCATACTTTAAAAAATATCAAAATAAATACTTACAAAATATCACAATAAATACTGAAGGTCAGTCTGGGTTGTGTATTTTAGCAGACATAACCTAAAACAAAATTCTAAGCACACAGACTTATACGAAAAACTTTTCCTTACAACACCCACTAAAAGACCAAACTTAATTTATAACTTCGGGAAAATAACACGAAAATTCGACCCACATAACGTATTCAAGAACGTGAACCAAAATGTGAGTTCAAAAGGAAACTAAGGAACTATGAAGTGTTCAGCATTCACCTTTGGCGCCAATTATTTTGTTGTTTTAAAGTCCGTACGTGAGATGGCTCTGGTATCGGTAAATGAAGTAAGTTAAGTGCAGAAGGACCAGTTCTTATTTGCGCTACTCCTGGGTTCAACTCTCAGTTCTGGCAAACTCTTGTGTTTTTTCACCAGGAATTTCAAATGAAATCAAACGTTTATTTGCTATAAATACATTGTTTTGGAAAAGGTGAAATCTTATAACTTATGAGTCAATTCTGCCTGCAAGCAAGCGTGCGAATTTTTATTAAGCTTACATACATTCTTAATATATTACTATTACCTATACACTATTACCATGAAATTATTCACTATTTTTTTTTATTATTTATATTGTTAATAATCTAATAATTAAACTAACTTAAAATTTTTATGTTACATAAATTTCTAAATAATATAAAAAACAACACTTTGAAGAACACTTTGAGAAGCCATTCTGTCAATTTTGTTCTAAGAGATAGTCTGGAGTCTGGATTTGTACCTGTTGATATCTTATAGGCTCACCCAAATGAAACTTAAACATAACTGTCCTAATGTGGCTGTACTAAGGTACACCTCTACCTTACCTTTCAGTGATTATAGGGGACGCGACTCTAGTAGAATAATTTCTATGAAAACTTCATGGAAATTGTTCTTAAAGAGTCGCGTCGCGCTGCCACGTCACACCTGTCTGCGGGAACCTTTTATGTTACGCCTGCTATGAAAAAAGAGGAACGAATGCAATTATAAGTTGGATGTCTTTAATATTGTCTGTTTATTTTGTAGTTTTACAACGTAGTAACAAAAAAACAAAGTTTAACAAGAGGCTCATGCGGCCTTAAGGACCTAAAATCATTTACAAAATAAGTGATAGACAAGTGTTTCAGACTTTTTTGGAGTTCATTTTGAGAATCTAGAGGTCAACAGACAAAAATAGATCAAAATAGTTAATTTGGTGGTAGTTGACGAATGGTTACTTTATTAAAAGGACTAGCATACTTTGTGAAACTTCTGTTTTTTATAATTTATTGAAGTACTGAATATCTATTTTTTGATACGTTTTACCTTTTTTGAATAGAGATGTGTTACGAGTACGTGGGTACGTTATGTAGGTAAACATTTTAGGGTTAAGAGTTTTTATCTGTATACCTACTACGTTTTGGGATGAGAAGAGTTCGAAGTGATGTTAGAACGTTGACTGAAAAAAGGGTAACGCCTTTTTATACAAGGACTAATATATTTTCTTGGGCGATAAAGTGACTAAGAAGTTTCAAGTGAATTACAATGACGTGACAATGTATAACCTCGTAATTTACTTAATAAAAATTAAATAGATTATTTAAATTCATTGACACACCACGCATAGACTCTGGTTATAGAAGCATCACATTTTGCCCAAGAGTTCTTACAAATAACATAAGTGGAAAAGTAAGATTTTAAGGTTAAGAAAATTAAGCAACTACGGGGAAATTTAAAAATAAATTAGGGAATTAAGGGGATTAAGGTTAGATTGGAATGGGCAACTAGCTTCATCTTTCTGACTGACCGACCCCTTGACAATTCAAAAGTGCCAGTAATTGGTTTATTTGAAATAAATGCTTTGAGTTTGAGTTTGATTGGTTCAGGTAGGATTTTTTTTTAAATATCTCCTTAACTTCCATTCAATCTTTTATCCCCCATTGGGAATAAAAGATTGAATGAAAGTTCGTAATTTTTCGTGACAGGACATTCCATCAGACATACGGCTTGTATCGATCTAAACAGGCATCTCATTTGTGCGTATTGCACGACTCATGATGCGAAGCATCAGAGAGTGCTTTACGATCGAAAAAATTTTTTCGCCTCATTTTGGCGGCTATTTTTATTATTATAGCCTTGTTAGTTCACGGAATCAAGATATTTTGCATACTATTGTCGAAATAATTTAATGGAGATTAATTTCATACTTTTAAAAATTGATTTACTGCAATAGAATTGGAAAAAAACACCAAAATAGGTCAAAAAAAAATCCTGTCCGTCATGTGTGAAACCCGGAAACACTGTAACTTGTGAAAAAATCTATTATTTGAGTTAATTTTTTATAAAAAAAATTCTAATCGACGATTGTAGGTCACTGAATGCGAATGGCTAATTAATTCAGTGTCGTTTAATTACAATTAATAAAAAACGAAAAATACAAGACTGTACATCTATTTATATCCATAGAAAATTAACATATGGATGGTGATATATCTATAGATATTATGTACAGTTATTCCACCAGGGGCGCTTGTGCAGTACCTTCTTCCTACTACAGCTGTTTTTTCGGCAATTAATTTTGAACGACTTAAGTTATTTTTTTTTTTTTATGTTTCATAATTAAATGAGCATTATGAGTCGTGCACTTTTGGATTTTCCAAAAAAAATTCTGTTCCTTTCTTCTTGTGTATTTAATAAGTAATTTCGTATTTTATGTACAAATTCAAGACTAAGAGCTCGTGTGGCACCCAAATATCAAGCTTTTATGTATACCCAGACTTTTTCAAATGCAATCCCTAACCCTACAGCTTATCGTAACTACTAATAATCTTACTCCACTTTTTCAAAAAGGCACTGACTTTGTCCGTAACAGGGCGACCAGAGCGAGCTGCATCTTTGACATTAAAATTCCCGGACTGAAAACGCTTGAACCATCTTTGTGCTACTCTTACTGACACTGTGTTAAGTCCATAAACGTCACATATTTTTTCGCGGCTTGTGTCGCATTTCTCCCTTTTTTGTAATAAAACTTCAAAATGTATCGAATTTCTTCGTTACATTCACTCATTCTAGCGGACAGAAAAACAATTGAAAAATGCCGGGAAATTGTTTTCACTTTTTATTTCTCTTTTTAGACGGTCATCTATTTAATGGTATCAAAACCAGCCAGTTACAAACAGAACAGTCAAAGAGATTTTACTACAACTTTATGTCTATAAAATACGAAAAAACTTTTTCGCCGACCTTAAATACATAAAAAATTACAACTAAAATAGAAAACTCACGTATAGCGCGAATTTGAGAATCAACTAGCTTTTTTTGTTTATTATCAGTGTGAAAATATTTTATTTTAACATACATATTAAAGATACTATTACTACTGACGATCTAGAGAGTTTTTAATTTCATTGCCGTATGTATAGAAACAATACAACTTAGAAGGTATACAAACAATTATGAATCACAATAATTGACGCAACACAACACGTGATGTGCAACTGAATGATCTCCTCAGGGGTATCAGTGTATAAGGACAATGATTGCAATGACCTGACGTGTTCTGTCAGTGTGTGGCGTCCAAAACAGCCATGATCGTGCTCATTCTTGATCAAACGTGAACAAATAAACATTTTTGTTGAAATGAAACAAAGAACAAAAGGAATTAGAACTGGCAATAGCCCAGGACTTTGAAGATTAGTCTGATGTAAAGAACAATAAGAATCTTTGATGACTTGTGTACATCCACCCTTAACAAACGTCACGTAAGGCCGCAATACTGTTAAGGGTGTGACAATACATGTAAAATATATGACAAGTTAAGGAGGTTGCTAAGACCTACAAGCCTAACAGTCCCTACGACTCTAAGCCCTATAAGCCCTACAGCCCTGACCTATCATATACATATGACAGATAAATATATAAATAAGTTCAGAATGTCTGCACCATGCGACCTAAGGTTACAGACGGATAGTAGACAGGATTTCCAGGTTCGGGAAGGGTATACTCACTGCCAGTCCCGTAGACTCAAGAGACTGATCAGAGATGGCTAAAAGTGTCTTGGCCACAGTGAGGGGTAATAAAAATAAAAAAAAACATTTAATTCAGACCATTAGTCCATTAGGGTTAGTATACAAACAACTTATAAACTAATGTTAGTACTTAAATTCTACCAGAAGATAATTATAAGTTTAATAATATACACTACATGAACTCAGTGGCGTGTAGGCGTATCCAATGTCCCAACATCGGGCTGTCCCAGCTGTCCGCTATAACCTTCAGAATGCTGTTAGGGCTGGCGCGAATCCGGCGCATGATGGATGCGCAGCGTTTACGCATGAGTGCAGGAAATCCATCTATTCCTGCCTCTGCAAACATGCCCGAAGCACTGCAGTAACGCGGCAACCCCATCAGCACCCTGAATGCATTATTATACTGTACGCGCAGAGCGTTGTATGCCCTCTGCGTGTAGTTAACCCACATACTGCATGTATACAACGACTGGCAGTACGCTGTAAATAGCGTAATGAGACAAGAATATAAAAAACTTTTTTACAAAAAAACAACCGACTTCCAAAAAAAAACACTAAAAGACGTGAAAAATAACTTTAATTTCGGAAGTCGGTGTCTGGTTTTGTATTTTCGTTTTTGGTCACCGACTTCCGAAATTAAAGTTATTTTTCACGTCTTTTAGTGTTTTTTTTTGGAAGTCGGTTGTTTTTTTGTAAAAAAGTTTTTATTTTTCACTTTTTAGTTGCGGTACCTACCCCACACAAACTCGTATACCACTACTTGGTGTGTAAATAACAGTGACAGGAAATTATTAACACATCATCCATATAAACTAAGTGGAAAAAATATGCAATATTAAAGATAACTCAAAAACTACTGGTCAGACCTTGATCAAATTTAAATGGGACCACATGTGAAGCACCACCTATCAAATAAAAAAAGAATCATCCAAATCGGTTCACCCAGAAAAAAGTTATGAGCTAACACACATAAAAAAAAAAAAAAAAAAAAAAAAAAAAAAAAAAAACATACAGACGAATTGAGAACCTCCTCCTTTTTGGGAAGTCGGTTAAAAATTCAAATCTCATTTATTAACAATATGTTACAGCTTATATACTACAATTTCTTGATACACAATATTATACAAATTCTTTGTATTCTATACGTGTGAGATGCAAACAAATCAATATTTTAACTGGCCCGCGCGTGAGCCGGGCCGAGTGCTGAGTCAATGTCCAAAGGTAACATTGAACAACTTGAATGGTTCTAAAATCTGTATTTTTCTAGCATCGTAGGTATCTTTTTAAAATTGTGCAAAAACATTTTAAACCGTTTATTGTAGCATTCAAGCATGGGGTTCAAATGACTTGCTTGCTATCCCTTCAAGTCGTACTCAGCGCTTCTTCTCCACATTTATTATGTGCGCGGCAAAAGTGTGGAACTCTCTACGACCGTCTGTTTTTCCTTCCACATAATTATAGCCCGTCAGCTGTCTCAGCAAGAGTGAACGAGTGAACAGGCAGCTTCTGGCGTTCCATCGTAGACCTCGTCCATCGCTTCTCATCAGACTAGATTGAAGTCAAGAGCAGGCCCATAAATAAATAAAGAAAAGATTCGCGGGAAACAGTTACCTACTTACCTATCCGTTATACTTACTTATAAACCACGTTTATTTCTGTAGTAATAAACCACTGTTCTATCTCCTGTTCCAGTTGAGTCAACAATGTCCCAGCCTGCCTCTCGAGGAGACGGTGGTGTCAGTGTACACCACACACCCCACCACCATGGGCACCAACCCACCCATAGACGTCTACCACCAAATCGCCAATAATATCGCTGAGAGGATCACATCGCCTATATACAAGTAATTCATTTTCTGCTGGTTTCATGACACAAGGACCGAATACTTTTAAATTATATCGTTTTTCGTCGCTAGAATTATATTATCTGTGTTTTTCATATAGCCAACCAAATGAATCTGACCAACATCATCACATTCTTCCTAATGAAACTTTTGAAAATACTTCACAGGATCAGATATAAATGTTTCTCGAGTCATCTCCTGAGGTCTAAGATTTAATGGGTTATAATGATTTATCCTGATTGAATTAGCCACGGTCGAACCGTGGCTGGGTGACCATCTTTTCATTTCGATACCCCTCCGTGTCTCGGAAAGCACGTTAAGCCGATGGCTGTCATTGATGGATCTTTGACAGTCGATACGGGTCGTCAGAAGCCCGAAAGTCTGACAACAGTCTAAGCAACGGGGTTGTAGAGGTCAGATAGGGTTGGATAGGGTTCCGGTTACCCTGGAAGCCAACCCTAATATAGTTGGGATAAGGCAGGTAGATAATACATGATTTATCCTGATCCCTTCTACACCTTTTGTAGATTATCATAATCTAACAGTATAGCCCATTACTGAGTATTGAAACATTATAGCTTGACCTTTTCTAAGCTCATTCTGATTTCTAATACATACAATTTCACCATTTTCAGATTCCTCGGCATAAACGGTACAAAATCAGAAGAGGCTACAAAACCAGTAGAAAAAATAGAACTACAAGACGACCAAGACTTAACGAATAAGCACAACATGAAGCCGGTTGACAACGACATATCCAAAGACAGGGACGTCGAGGAACTATCAGTCGAAAGCTTAAGTAAAAAAACTGACAAGAAACCGGAGAAAATAACTCTATATTCAAAATATTTACCAACGTTAGTAGGAAGTTCATTTTCTGGCAGGCAGGCTGAAGCTAAGAACGATACATGGAATGAAATAGACGACCCATTCACGTGGGATGACGAAGAAGTAGCCAAGCCTAAGGAAGGACCTTTCATCTACTTCTTAGAACTACTCGGAAGTACCATTCAGTTGATATGGGGCGGCTTGATGGCGTTGTTTAGACCGAATTCCAGTTCACGAACAGAAAAAGAAACGTTATAATAGGTTCAAATCAAAATGAAATGCGTTTGTTTGTGGCTTTGTTATAAAATGTGGTAGTCTTGGGATAAGCCACAGAGCGTTGAAAAAAAGATAGAGAGGGTTCATAATGATGATATTATTTTATACAATAGCTACGCATAGTTTGGTTAGGTTTTCAGTAAACCGTACTAATGTAACACAGTCGTCATTTATCATTTATCATTTAACTTAACACAAACTAAGGATTAGGGCATCTTTTCCTTTAAACGCTCTGTTGTACTTGAAACCTGATTTACACGGTGCGATTTAATTGCCTGTGATATACCATAAATTGAAGCAACAATAAAAGTTACACCGTCTGAACAGTATTTAGACGGCGCAAGTCATTAGTTGATTCAATTTTATTGTATGTAAGAAACTCAAACTTGTATCGTCTAAATAGAGCTTTAGACTCTAACTACTTCATTCATTTAAGACAGGGTTTATTGAGGTATCTAACAATTTTTTAACGCAAGCACACTCTAGAACTGCCTTCCAAAGTTCCAAAGCAGTGAATGTCTTAAAGTAGTTGATCAACTGTATGTAGCCGGGGCGCTGTATCTACTCGTACTTCGCGTTTACATCCATAAAAAAGTTGTGATACGTGTCTTCGACAAGTCTCGTAAAAGACTTTTCAAAATCATGTGTATAGAACATGTATCACGACCATCATCAACAACAACAACATTCATGTTGACGTTGTTTCATCATACATGTTCACCTTTTTCTCATTATTGACTAGTTTTGTATACAACTAGTCTTTGTAATAAACGAAACTATTACAACAAGTAGAATACATGTTTTATGCCTTGGTTCGAACGCGGGGTTTGAGTTAAGATACGGTTTCCTAGGAGAGCGGTGGCCGCCATTTTGTGTCCGCAATTTACTGGCGAATTGTCGTAACTAAAACGTTAATTTTGAAAGTAACTTGGTGTTTTCGTAGAGAGCGTTTTTTGACACCGTAAAAACAAATCCCGCTGCTATCATTTTCATGACAGCTGTCACTGCGGCTGTTGTGACTACCGCTGTATGTAACCTATCTCAATGATGTAAACTGAAGCTTTAGTTACACTGGGGTGCTGGACCATAGATATTTTTTTATATTTCTATGTGCGTGGGTATGGTCAATTCTGGACTTTTATGAGCGAGATTAAAGTCTAGTTTATTTGTGAGGCTAATAAAATATTAGGTAGGGTTTTAAAATAAATATAAAATGTATTTATAAAAATCATTTCAAGTCTCTCTTTTAGATTTATTTTATCTTTTTGTACCTGTATTTCTTAATAGTTTTAATATTTTGTAATTACATATACCTATAACGGTGTTAATATTTGAACATATTTATGAAATAAAGATTAATATAACTATGTTTTACAATAACCATAAAAAAGTGGGTGCCATGAAGTGGAAAATAGTCAGAAAAATATTTATTCGTATTGTATTAACGAATTAACGAAATCATTGAGATTGTCGACTTAACTACGAATATACTTACGGAGTATAAAACAAAGTCGGTTTTCATTTTTGTCTATGTGACCGCTTAGTTTTTCAAAATTAGGTACACAATGGATTTAGATGCGGATTTGCACGTTCATTTAGAAAATTTATGCCGGAGTTTATATAAAAATGCTCAGCAAGCAGGCGCGAAGCGACAGCTCGACGCGACTCTAGTAGAACAATATCTATGAAAACTTCAAGGAAATTGTTCTACAAGAGTCGCGTCGAGCTGTCGCGTTGCGTCGGTCTGTGGAAGCCTTAGTGATTTAATAATTATGTAACTTAGTTCTGACATGTGCCCCATCAGTACATCGCACCCAGGAAGCAGGGGCGGGTCACTAGTATTATTATATTCATGTTATATTTTGTAAATTAAATGCTTTACCGAATGTATCAGTTTTTAATTCTGTTCCTATATTTATACCTCTCCTGGATAAACATAACCTCATCTTAGTTAAGCCGCTTTTGTCAAGTCCTCATCCTCACCTTCTTGCCCTCTTCCCAATTAGGTACCTACTTGCTGGTGCTGCAACACGTTTGCTTCTTCCATTTTCCCCTGTTTCAGTAGCTACCGAGGAGAGAAAAACCATGGCATCTGACGGAATACCAAAATAATGGTAGATTCGTGCTCTAGCTTTTTAATAGACTTCAAAAAAGGGGGTGGTTGTATTTAGAACGTCCTACCACACACACAGACAACACAGATATAAAAAAAAAACCGACGAATGTTCGTCTGTATGTTTTTCTTCTGTCTGTTCATCGATATGTTTATGAATTATGGACCGATTTTGAAAAATATATTTTCATTGGTAGAGGAACTTCCTATGCTTTGGTAGTTTTTGAGTTAGCTTCAATAATACGTATTTAATCTACTTTTAGTAGAATAGAATAGAATAGAATACTCTTTATTATGTACACCATATAAATTACAGATATAAAAGTAGAAATTTATGTATGTTGATGATGTTATAAACCTTCCTGTTACTGTTCTTTACATAGCAAGTAGTGGTGTAAGAATTTGTGCAGGGTAGGTACGACAGCTAAAAATAAAAATTAAAAATGCAAAAGGAAATCAATCGGTGGCAAAAAAACGATAATACAAATCCTAAGAGACCAACGTCCGAAACTCAAGTTATTTTTGACTATGTATTGTTTTTTTTTTTTGTTACAAGTTTTAGTACTCTCTTTTTATATATGCTGCAAAAGGTGGTGCCTTAACAGCCGCAAGTAAATCGATACTTTCGAGCAGAAAGTCGAAAGTAGGTAGTTAAATGGATACTATCGAGATGTAGTGTGTGTGAAGGCTACTTCGTTTACCATGGACCGCCCTGACAACAAATTAGTCCATACTGGAGGAACTCAGCATCCAAGCGGCTATCTATAATATACCAGGAGCGTGCCCTCATCTTTTCGGACATATTATGCGTTCAAATAAGCTTGGACCTAAGTCTGGAAAAGCTTATGACACTGAGCTGAGTGGAAAGAAAGCGCACTCAAAGCAGAGCACCGGCAAGATGGTCAGACGCGATTGAGAAGGCTGTTGGAGGCAGCATGTACCGAGCTGTCCACATTGCAGAAGACTGCATAACTTGGAAACGCCTCGTAAGTAATCGCGATCCTCAGCATAGCTAGAATGACGAATAAGAATAAGATACGTGTATCGTCAAGTTTTTGATAGCGGAATGTCAAAAATATCTGATCTATTCGATATAGGGGTTTTGGGACAGAATCTGGTCGAAATCAACACAACTTTAATACGTATGCACCTGGCGATGTTTTCGGTCCACCATTAAACCACTACACGTGTCCGAATCACGCCAGGAATACATTGAGCTCATGAATATTCACAGAGCACCAACAACCTGCAGTATACCAACAAGTGTAGTCAGTTGTGTACAGGCTACAGACCACAAATTGTGTGATGCTATAGTATTGTACACAGGCGCCTCTCTGTGGTAGGTATAGAACGTTACGTGTTGAAAGTACGACTCGTCAGTGGTTGCTATGGTATTAGTCATAGGTACAACGCTGTGTGGTATGGGTAGAATACCTACGAAATTAGTATACAGGGTGACTTATAATTTGACGTATTCCTTCCAGGACTTGATAGTATGACCCATTTGCAACAATTAATCACCCCATAAAGCCTAGGCGAAAATTTATGGGATTCGAGAAACTCCATTACTATGTATTTTTGATAATTTCCCAGGATTTGTCACTAATTAACACTTTTCTCTAAACTCTCTTATTGAATAGCCATCAATGCTACTCCATTGGGGGGTTTATCAGAGTTAAGTTGACTTTCGGAAATTATCAGAATATCCGGCTCGAATTTAAGAACAGACAGTTAGTTGTCTGTGTTACTATAAACGCATCATATATGCCTAGACAGGTCTTTAATATCACAGTGAAAAGCCTGAGCTATATTTGAATTGTCTATTTCGTTAAGAGTGTGAAGCGACCTATCCATTCAAGGAAATCATTGACTTCATGCCCAAACGTTAAAGAAAAAAAAGCTGTTTCCTTATGGGAAATTATATCTTGAACATTTTTTTATACTACAACGAAAGTCTACAATTAACCCCCTGGCTGCTATTTGAGTTTGTAAGTACCAAAAAACATCTTTGCCTAACAATATTTTGGACATTCGTTTAAAGACGTAAACAGTAATTTCCCATGGTCAAAATGGACATGAGCGTTAGGTATACTAAAGTATAAATAATAGGTATTAAAAAATAACAAAAATACGATTGAGAGTTTTTTTTTGTTACACAATAGCAGGTAGCTAGGCCGTTGGGAAACCCGTTCTCAAGGCCCCTCAGAAACTGTTTGATTCCATCATACTCGAGGGTAAAACGCCACAGGCATAGCACAGAGGTGTGGAGATACTTTTCTTTAAAAAGGGCGATAATGCCCTGCTTGATAATTAAAAGCCCATCTCACTTCTGAGCCATGTCTACAAGTTGTTTTCAAGAGTCGTCACGAACAGTCTCTCGCGCAGGGTTGACGACTTCCAGCTTCCTGAACAAGCCGGATTCTGTAAAGACTTTAGCACCGTAGACCACATAGGCATGCGCTGCGGCAGATGATACAGCAGATCGAAGAGTATGACCTGGGTTCTGCACTGGAAAGGGGAAGGAATCAACATCAATGGCGAGAACGTCAGGCACCTTCGGTTTGTCGACGACATAGTAGACATGGCTGAGACTATAGAGGACCTCAGTATGTAACACCTACTCTCATGAAGATCGCCGACTCACTCGAAGTTGTGGACTAATAGTTTTGCCTAGAACAAACTGTCCAGTTAGGTAGGTCCCACTTCGAGAAAGAGGTCATTCGTGAAATTCGACTCGGCTGGGCATCGTTCTAGAAGCTACGCAACATCTTCTTGTCTCACGTACCACAGTCGTGACCAGAGCGTGGTACCAGTGATGACCTGTGGAACCGAAACGTGGTCGCTCACAATGGGCATCATTAGCAGGTTGACCCAAAGGGCAATGGAGAGGGCTATACTTGGAGTTTCCCTGACGACGTAACCAAATCACAAATAATGAGATCCGCAGGAGAACCAGACTAACCGACATAACCCGAAGAATTGCCAAACTTAACTGACAGTGGATGGGGACATTGCTCGCAGAACAAATGGCCGATGGGGCTGAAAGGTTCCGGTGGGGCAACCGCGTACCCGTAGATGAAGCGTTGGAAGGCCTCCCACAAGGTGGACCGATGACTTGGTGAAGACCGCAGGAATCTGCTGGATTCGAGAATCACAGAACAGATCGAAGTGGCGACGCTCGGGTGAGGCCTATGTCCAGCAGTGGACTTTTTTCGACTGAAATGATGATGATGATGAGGTAGCTAGGTTGTTTCTTGTTTTAAACATTAATGTAATGCTCGAAACATTTTCAGTCTTATTACAAAAATCTAAATAAACCTTGGTTTAAACCTGTCCTATCAAGTCCAGGCTTATCTGCTGAACCATGGTCTAAATTTGTCCGTATTACAAAACTAAAAAAAAACCGTGGTCTTCTTAGTACCGTCATTTGAACCATTGTCTACTTAACAACCACAGATTAATACAAATATTATTCGTTCACCGTGATATCATTCTATTGCAACGTTCCGTATGCTCAGAAAAGAAAACTTTTTGTTAATACCCTAATGATTATTATGATGTTTAGGAGTATTAAAAATATTGAGAGTGTTAATTTGCATGGAACATTAGTTATTCCGTCGATTGCAGTTTTGTATAGGTTTCAGCACATTACTTAGTGTGGTATTAATTAGTAATAATACATCTAAGTAGGTACGTGTAACGAAGCGTAACATTCTGGCGCGTTATATGAAACCATAACATTAAACAAAACTATCGCAAGTTGAACAAAGTTAACTTAGCATTGGATTTTTTAAATTATCAGTCTATATTAGAACAAATGTCTCTTTGTGCCTTCTATAGTAATTTTAACATTATATCGTTATGGACCAACAAAAGAAAAAACGAACTGAGAATTGGAGTACCGAGTAAAAAGTAAGTAAACATAAATTAACATTAGTAAGCATCCTCGAGCATCTCTAGTCCAATCTTCTCTTAATAAGTCTACTATTTTCATCGCATAACGTTTATTTAACCTAGACTTTTGCCTGAAATCTTCATCGGATAATTCTACGAAGGGATTTATTCGAACACGATTTATGTTGTGTCGGCGTGGTGTTCCCAACAACTCAGCGGCTTCAATATCCTCAATATCAATTAAATCGACCGTGTTAATATCCATTTTCGGGTTAAAAACAACAAAACACAATGAAAAAGATGCTATAACCTATAAGAAAAACTTTGACAGATACGATTCAGACCATGGTTTGATAGTTTAAACTAGGGGCCGCCGAGGTTTAGCGTTAGACCATGGAATGGTCTACGGTTTTTCGAAAAACCACGATTTGTAATATCAATTTTGTTTAAACCGTAGTTTAGAGAGATTTAAACCTGGGTTTTTAGTTAAACCGCTTTTTGTAATAAGGCTGTTTAAGTCTAAATAAGATTTTTAGTATTTTCAAACATAGATAGCAGCGGACGAGATAATTGTTGCAACCTTCAAACTTGTGTTCCTAATCCTTCAGGTCTCCACAACAGATTATATGTTTTCATTTAAAAGATCAAAACAAAACCGTCAGGAGTATTAACATAAAACTTAGATTTATCTAGCGACGAAACAGATAAAATACACGACACATAAATAGGTGCAGACAAAACCCAGACGTCTGGGTCAGGCATTATTAGTTAGCTTTAAGGCCAGCGCACATTGGCGGACGGCGCGGCAAGGTATTTTAAATTTACCAACGTAGATACGTACGTATCTAATGGTAACAAGATACAGATTCCAAAACTCGAGACCGACCACCGAGCATCCAAGGGGATTTATTTCTGGGGTATTGAAGAGCGCGCTGGAGGATACCGCGGCGGGATGCAACGGCATGCGGCGGGATACGAGCGTGGCATGCCTTGGTATGCGCCGGAATCCGCTAACATACGATTGCAGGATCGAATATATACATTTGATTGCATTTGCCTGTTCTTCGTCTGCGAAAATCGATAGTAACATCAAATCCATAATTTCAATAACTTCAACACAACCAACTCGTTCAGAAGCAACTTTTCGACTGTATTGCGTGGTCGCTAAGTAAGCTAGAGGGGCCACCGGGCATGCCTCGTGGCATACCGCGGGATGCCGCGGGATCCAGTCGCGCGCCGGCGGCCGCTAGCGGCATCGCAAATCATCAGTGTGCGTTGGCCGGTAAATCCTCTTCGATGCCGTCCCCCGCAGCGCCGTCCGTCAGTGTGCACTGGCCTTAACTGTTTAAAACTCTGTGTCTGTTCCGTTTTTTCATTAGGTTGTACGGAACCCTAAAAAGCATACACCATTAGAAGGTCAATAAGTTTTTAGAGGATCACTTAAATATTACCTTTAATAAGATATTGAATTCAACATAAATTCCCTTTTTTAAACCATATTATGGTAAATCGAAATTCCCAATTCCCTGTTCTGGAATGACTCGGTCGATGAAGAAATCTATTTATTTTAATCGTATAACCGCTTTCGATTGACTGCCTATCGGTAATTGGATTTAGGAATCAAAGCCTAAGGCAGACTTGATGGAAAATTTGATTAGTTTAACTCATTTTTTTCTCTAATCGTATCGTATTGTTGATTTACATTTTTGTTCATTGTTTTGTGAGAAGATATTTTATTGTTTTGACGATTTCAGCGTAATTTGTGTGATTCTACAAAGTTTAATTGAAGTGACACAAAAACTGAAAGGGTTCTTAGTACTCATCGTCATAACCATCTTTTAGTATAGGACCATAGCCCTGAATTTGCAAAAATAAGTACCTACTTCTATTCCGTACATTTATTCCAGTTACGTGAACATTTATGGGGAGAACAATTTGTTTTTACGAAGATTATGATATGATATGATTTCTGCAGGCTCACTTGCACGGTTAGGGGGGTTAATGAACGTAGACTTTGTAAACTCGGAGATGAGTAATTAACATTTTAACTCTTATTACGCGTTGCGCCACTTAAATGTAAACCTGTTGTTAGTGTTTTTTGAGTTCAGAACGTTGCGGTTCAATCGACGAAACATAAAATAGAATTACAATGTCGATGCCCCGATATGTAATCCCATCAAAAATGAATGAACGACCAATGAACGGAAATTGTTTATGTACCCACATCTCTATTACACTACATTACGATACGTAATACTTTCTTTGTATTTGAATTTTATAACATGACTTTTTATTGTAATCGTACTGTGTGTGGTTTCCATGCAGATTTTGTTTATTGATTGATGAAAACGTCAGATTATGGAAAAATATGTTTTAAGTTTTTTTATGTATGTATTTTTATATGAGTTCATGAATATATTGCCTGCTATTATAGTACCGAATTTTAACGTACTACAACGTCGAACAATATAAAATACAAAATAAGTTATCAGCACAGCGGTACCGCAGAACGTCACTTTATTTTGACATTAAAATCACTAACACTAACCCAGAGTTTAGCGACTTAACTCTCCCAAATCGTTAGGTTTAATATTTAACAATGTAACTCTAGATTTACCTCTAACTCTTGGTGACGAAAGATGATTTATTTGATTAACCCGGAGTTAGCTGGTAACTCCGAGTTACTTAAGATAACCCATGAACAAGCAAATGGGCCTTACAAACACTTTTACACATCAATCATATTTTAAAAACTAGATGAGGTCGGCGTTTCCTATCTGACTACTCTGAGAAGAAAGGCCGAAACAAACTCAGAGGACACAGTCTCTTTTAAAGTCCAGACATCATCTTGGTCAGATCATGTGAGGACCATGTAGATTGGTATCTGAAATGGTCTTTTGAGGTAAGAACCACACAGATTTAGGTGGAGTATTCCAGTCAGTGCATGCATTTGTCAATAATCGTGCAGCTCAATTCAGAACTTAAGGAGCTCAACGATTCGACGAACATTGCCTTTCAATTAGTAGCTTTTAACGTCATCAAGGGAATGAAAGAGATGGTACCTACCTAAGGTACCTAAGGTTTATATACCTATGAACTAAGTACACATTAAATTCTTTAGGTAACCACGTGTTCTTCAGATAACAGCAATTTTAAAGCTAAGGTTATAAAACAATTAATTCATTTTCATATTTTTTATTTGGTATTAGTACGTCTAATTCGTGTTACATAATGTAATGTGTAATATTGTATTTGTAACCTATAAAATATATTTTTATGATCAAATCATTAAGCCTTCATTAATTAACACAGACATTGAGTATTTTAATGAAAATGTATAATTTTTAATGCAGTAATTAAAAATTATTTATTTTAAGAATAGAATTACTATTCTATTCTTATTACTTTAATTTTAGTATTG
Source organism: Griposia aprilina (assembly GCA_916610205.1). Taxonomy (NCBI): domain Eukaryota; kingdom Metazoa; phylum Arthropoda; class Insecta; order Lepidoptera; family Noctuidae; genus Griposia; species Griposia aprilina. The sequence goes on along the minus strand of OU744300.1, from coordinate 1,475,460 downwards.
AAATAATGTTGTTCATTGACTTTATAAAATATTCACAATCATCGATGCTTGATTAATCTGATATTTAAGGGCAAAACACATATAATAAAATGTATTTGCGAATCATTTAGAACTTTTCACATTAAAGAACTTTATGCGTTGGAATCAGTTGAACCTAATTTAAGTTAATTTCCAGTCGCTCAAACTTCTGCTAAGTAGGTAGGTCTTTAATACCTTTAAACATTTTAAGTCTTAAGCCCTGTGTTGCTTTAAATTAGTTTTAATTCTGAGTAGAAAAATTTAATGAAGTGCATTCATAAAGTGTTAATGATATGACAACTAAAACATTTTTCTTTCAATTAGTTAGTTAATTTCAAGTCATTTAGATACTATGTACGTCGGTGAGAGCGCTCCTTGTATTATATACCTAAGTGCTCTGAATTCAGTACCTAACTCAAGGGAGTGAACTCCAAAAATAAGGTTTAAAATAAATGTACTTTAATTAGCTTATCGCACTTTAGTTCTAAGTATCTACTAATTAAAATAAGTATTACACTATGTATAAAATTGTTTTTTCTTAAATAATTGTATATCACGTACAAAAAATAAAGTTTAAAATAATACATCTGTGATAAATACTTTATTTCGTTTAAATATAAATGCACCTTAATACCTGTGTCGAGGGTTTTCAGATTCAGCTCATTTCTCGCTCCGCTCCGCTTAGCTTATTCATTAAGAGTTTGTTGTTGACATTTTGTTTGTCATGGTGACTATGTGATAAAGTGTTGTTGTCTTTGTTAAATTAATGTGCCTATTTTAATTAATTTAAACCCGTGCATGCGTACATTACAATAGGCAGAGTATATTTAAATTATGTAATGTTCTTAGAATTAATGACCCTTGCGAATTTTTTGAAAAAAAAAAGTGGTTGTTGAAAGGGCTTTAAAGTGAAATGATATTGTTTATTTGAATTTAACGCAGCCTCTCACAGTTTGCCTAAACTTAGCTTAGATATTGATGTTTGTTCTATGTTAGACTAAGCGAGCACTACGTTTTTTAATCGTTGCGGATAATAATCGCAAATCTGTGAACCATTCCAATATACTAGAGCCCGCGCATAGCGGTATAAAATCGCTTGAGAACTCGCTTGCCAACTTGAAAAATTATTTTGGTTTGCGATTTTATTTCGCAGTTTAAAAATCGCAACGATTAAAATCGTAGTGCGCGCTTAGCCTTACACAATAACAGTCCACAATAGTCTGATGACATACTTAGGGTAACCCAGGGCTAGTAATTGTTAAGCAAATTGACTACCATCTTAGATTGTACGTATATTCAAATCACAAGTGTGTTCTTTGACGCTTACTTATAACGAATATAATAACACGGCAAATTGACGCAACGTCAGGGTGTAAATTTGCTTTAGAATTAATTTCCGTGACTTTACATGATTTATAAAAGCAAGTCTCCCTTTTTCTAGATTTGTAGGTTCAGTAAAACTGTGATAGAGAAACCCCCATTAATTTGCTTAAAAAAAAAAACACGCTATTTAACAAAGACGGCCCGTTCCATCTTCCTTACCACTTAAAAGTTATACATAAGAGGCTCTAAATATCTCAGTTCAGCCGACATCTTAGACTCGTCCTTAGAGAGCTCTTCCACCATCTCCCTGGCTCTGTTGTTCGCGTACTCATGTCCGCAGTCGTGACGCTCCACCATCTTGGATAGCGCCAGCTTGAGTTGCGCGCGCGCTCCACCACTTGACGAGTCCACCATGGCTTTCATTACGTCCGGAGAAAAACCCTGGAAATTGTGGAAGGAAAATATATAAGTTTACATATTATATGTTTTTTTTGGGGTTTTGGAAACCAATTGCGTAATGGGCATGTAAGGAGCCATCATCGAAGAAAGATAGAGCTGTTGACGAAGAGCACTATTACTTTTTCGTGACAAAGAAACGCCACATTTTTTGGTCATTTAAAAAAAAACGATGTCATGTTTCTGTTGATACCTTCAATTTTACAAGTCAACTAAAATAATTTTCACCTCACAATCTCGGAAAGATCCTATTTATCATTCGAAATCTGAGTACGAAAGTGCATTCTATCCACTAGAGTGGAATGATTTTTTTAAATTCGAACCTTTATATTCAATAATTTTCTATACCGCTAGTCACTGAAAATGCATTACTACTTATTTCATGTCAGTGCGCCAACCTCATTTTTAGAACGCACTGGCAAGCTCGACGACGCGACAGCATGAAAAAAAAACTTTTAATAATTTCCTTCTCTATTCAATTCACTTTCAATCATTTTGGTTTGTTTTTTGATAAAATCATGAAATCATAAAATTTTACCAGTTGTAGTATTTTTAATTATTTAACTTTTAATTATTTTAAAAAATAAACACTAATTTAATCTGTTTTTCTGGCACCTAGTATTTTCCTCGCCGTAGTAAGATGAAAAGTTGTTTCGCTCGGCAGCAAAATTATTCTGCGACCCGTACCTTTGAAACCCTCGCTACGCTCAGGATTCTATTTCTATAATCCTTCGCTTGCTCAGGTTTCAATACAAGTACCTACTCGCACCAAAAAACAACTTTGCAGCCATAAATAAAATAACTATTTTACATCTCTCTCGCTCTTCTTCGGCGAAAATATGCGTCATGTTATGTTTATGAAAATAAGAAAGAAAAATAGGTCTATCTGATCTTGTAGAGGTTGCAAAAGGCAACTAAGGTTCATAATTATGGAGTTGCAAACAAGGTGTTTATTAAAATCAAGGCTTCAGAAAGTGTTTTGGCAGCAGAGGTCGAAGAGGGGCTAAACAAAAACAAGTTAATGTAATGTTTGTGTTTGTATTCCGCCATAATTTGAGGATTCCTATCTGCTTGGTTGAATTAGATCTTATCTTGTTTGTATATCCCTCTAATTATAGTGACCTTGTTTTGGCACCAGCGCGAATATTGGTTGTTTACAGAAGTCTGCTTACAACACTTACAAAATGAGACATCAATATCAATTACTTAAATTTCAAAATTGTCTTTAGCCAAACAGTTAACCAGAACACTTCCAAAAAGGATTATTTTCAGAAATTGACGGCTTTGCGATTATGGTCGCAGAGCTTAGAACCCTTTCCACCCTCCTTTTACTGCAAAGTAGGGTGACACACCATTGTGACCACATAGGTCATCCTGCCTGCATCCAGTCTCATGCCTATAAGTAAATTACGAGTAAAAAAAAAAGAAGTTTATTGTTATGTTTATGTTTATTTTTTACGACTAAAGGCACGTACACACTGGCGCGACGCGACAGCGAGACTCAAAGGCACCGCTCGTCGCGCGACAGGCGGTGCCACGATGTCACGCTGTCGCGTCGCGCCAGTGTGTACGAGCCTTGATTCCAAACAAAGTTTATATACCTGTTTGCTAAAATAAAAAATAAGCATCTCAAAAACCATTAAATTAGTCAAAGATTACGTTATAAAACCACCATAAAAGGGACCATATTTCAGAACAAGGTCTTTCATCCTTAACGGCTTTATTGGTGACATCACCAGGAAAAATCGTTTGTAAATATGTTTGAGGACTCATTTTTATCATGACAAGACCTCAGGACCCACAGAAGTAGAAACAGAAGGTACGCTTGTAGGAGATTGGTTAATATACCCAAAGATACTGAGTACAAGAAAACCAATTCAAATGATAAAAAGAGTAATAGTAGTGTGATGCCCACATGCCTAAGCATATAAAAATTATGTTATCGGTAAACAAACTGGAGAAGAAAGAATCCTATATCGAAAGGTCCCTGTCTAGCTGTCAGAAGGAACTCAATCGCTTTTTTCACATAGCATCCTATAGCTTGACACAGCAAAATAAAGTTTTGCGTAAGTCTGGACGCACGGAACCTTCTTATTTTCCATCAGAGCTCCTCAGATCTGTCCTAAGACATGTTATTTATAGTGTAATAAAGATATTCACGAGGTCAATGTATGGAGAGCACAATTTAAGACCTCGTAAAGGCATAAAATTGGCCCAACCCTGGCTAAGTAAAAGATTGGCTTGTTTTTGCTCGCATTTTAGGGCAATCAATAATTTTATTATTTTGTTTTTACAAGAATAAGAACTTATATCTTTTGGAGACGAGCTGTCTGCGACTTATAGTATTCACTTTAGAATAATTATCTTTATAGAAATAAGTCGTGTGAGTTCAAATGGAAACGATTTAACAAAACCTGATGGAGATTTTTATAAGACTTAAATCGTGAGTCTATTGAAAAACCTTATTCTTAAGCACATTTTTGGACACAAGCCTTACACAAAAAGGCTACGTAAAGGAGCAATTTAAAAACGCTTCGTATTTCTACAAGGACTTTCAGCAGGATATGAAGGTTTACCAAATAAGATTACCAAGTACACGGCAAAAGAAAAACATTTTTTTTTATAAAAGTCAACGTATAAAACTCGTCGTCATTAAATTAACATGATGATGAAACAGAGTTCCCGAAAATATCCTAAAGTAACTGTGGAAAACCCTGAATCCCTCTAAGAGGAATACCTACAACTTCAAGCAATAACAAGCAACCAATAAAGATAAAATATTTTATGATATTGTTGTAAAAAGTTTATCGCGTCACAGAAGGCTTGTCCATTGACCGGAGGATGATTCAAAGTTATCACCTTCTTGCTCTTCCATAACTTTAGAGTTTGAGTTAAAAGAGCCTTTGTTTTATAAAATGTTTTAATCAGAGCTTTTTAGTAAAGTTTTTGTTGGTTCGTTTTTGTTGTTTCTCGAGTGGGATGAATGTCTCGAAGGAATGAGTCAAAAGATTAAGGGAAATATTTTACTGATTCTTTAAAAGTTGACCTTCCAATTATGTACACTGTTTTTTAAATAATTGAGCCTCTTTTTTACTTTCTTCTGGATTTTTCTCACAGTTGGTCGCGGTAACTAAGCTAGGGTACCCCGAGTCCCCGACCAAACGGTTTAGGTTAGGTTAGAACTGTGACCAAACCCGCTAGCACTACATCCAAGTTGGTCGCAGTTGGCTACTTAGTATTTTTAGTACCGCAAAATAGGTATTATATGAGGTTCACAAAAAGAGGCGCAATCATTATATTAGAGTTCAATAATATTTTTAGGAGAACAAATTGGGTATTATTTGAGGTACGAATAAATATGAATGGAATGGTTTTATGAGAGGTAGGCATCAGACAGAATCAAAGTGGTATGCAGGAAAGATAGTATGACAAAAACAATGACATAGTATTCTATGTCTTTGTTTTGTTAGCTAAGAATTCTATCAAAAATAAAAATGCCAAGGATGGAAAGGCTGGTCGCGGATTGTTCGAAAGAGTTCGCGTGGCCCTGGCGCACAGGCAACTTAAGGAACACGGGTGGATTTTAGTCAGTAAGAGTCTGACACGCCCTCCCGCTCCGCCCACAGCTGGAGAGGACATTTGATGATTCTCCACCCATAAAAAAAAAGGGTTGGAAAGGCTAACAAGATTCTTGCTTCTGAACCAAGTAAAAGTATCACTGAACACAGCAAGTTCTTCAACACAGAAGAACGTAGATCCATTTGGTTTTTTAGGTTTGAACTTCAAAATGGCCGTTCCTTACATCTTAGGTTTCAAAATTTTGTTTAGCTAGAGTTGTTAAATATTAATCCACATTTTACTGGAAAATTATAGCGGTTTGCGACACTATAATAATGTTGTACAAAATACCAAAAATAGATGCTTTTGCAGGCCTTTTGACCGTATCGGTGGGAAGTATTAATCTTTAACAAATAAAAATTGTTAGTTAGAAGGATCCAATAGTGCAGGGGTCCTTCACTCTGAGTCCGTCAGCAAAGATACGGGCCTATCCGAAAGTAGACCTATACATCCAAATGAACCCTAGTCCTAATTTATTACCTTTTTCGAACGAGCAAACCCACATCGGGAGTAAGGACAACTGTCAAATCGTATTGTCATTCATTCTTAGTACGGGCCCCGAAGATTTCTTATCTCCGTAGGTGATACGGCGTAGGAAAGTCCCGTTAGTTCGGCCGAAACTACGGATTTCTTGCTCAAAGACCTTGTAGACCTCGAGATCATTTCTTTCCTTGACACTATGTCATTTAGATCTATAGTTTAGGAGCTAGCGCAATATAAAATTACGGCACGCCCGGCAACTGTTCTATAGACTGCTGTGTAGTTTGGTTCGGAACCTTAATTGTGTGAGCCCGACTTGCTCTTGCCTGGTTTTTTTTTTCAGTAATCTTTTTTCAAGTTTATAAAGAGTAATAGGAGAAGCAATCGAAAAAGATATTATTAATGGAAAAATGTTCCCCATTTCGAAATCAGCCGATCTATTTTGTCAAAAACTCATCGTGAAAACTTAGGTGAAGTGAGCGTGAAATGAGCTGTCAACAGTGTCAATCCTAGCATCAGGTGAAATGACAGTTCACTTCACCAAAATTTTCATGATGAGATTTTTACAAAATGGCACACTTTACTGATCAGCCAATCCAGGGGCCTTAGCACGAATGCTGTCCTCCCTTACGTATTAACACTGTAATTTTAAAAACATTGTAAAAGGCCCTTATTTTTAAAAGAGTCACCGTGAAATTGCTTGCCGGCTCTTCTCCATAGGAAACAACCAATTGGAACCGTGCACCTAGCTTCTGACGTTTCATAAGTGCCCATGTACGAGTAGGTTTATGTGAAATAAAATATTTTGATTTTGATTTTGATTGATTGCGCAGAATAAAAGTAACGTAAGTTAGAACGATTTTAAAATTGATCTACAGAATTATGTATTTATACTCTAATACTTAATATAATAATGCTGATGAGTTTGTTTGTTTGAACGCGCTAATCTCTGGAACTACCAGGCATTTAAAAAAATATTTTGCATTTGATAGCTCAATTCTTAAGGAAGGAAATAGGTTATTTAATATCTGGCTAGGACCCTTACGAGCCGAGAAAAAAGAAAAAAAAGTCAAAAAGAACGCTAATGCTCGGTTTCTATCACGGATATCTATGGTTTCTATAAACAAAAACGAATCGTTTTGCTTACCGATGGTAACATTTTTTATTGCCAAACCTGGCATATAAATAGATTCGTAAGCTAATTTTACCTGTGGTAGCTACTCCCATAAGGGAGGGTCTACTATGCAAATCTATGAGTTGTATACTTCATTTTAGGAAAAGATACATGAGTCTTAATTTTAGCCCCTACAAGACCGTTAATTATAGGAATCGGCCATAAGCGAAAACGAAGTAATACAGCGAGCAGGCGATGCGATGCGACGGGGTGGTTCTGGGGAAAAGGAAATTTCATGCGGACGAAGACGTGGGCAGAAGTTAGTCGTTATATAATCCATAGTTGTATTGTCAATTCATATAAATAAAAGCTTGTTAAATCGTTCCAATTTACGTTACGTTCACGTCGCGCGTTCGTGCTAACCTCTGTTCCATAGAAATATCAAAACAATATCTCTGCTCTGTTCAGTCTCGCAGTGTGAGCTACAAATTAGATCATCTGGAACTCCTCACACAGCTGGATAAAAATCTAATATTTTATATTCTGCAACGTTTTATTTTTCTAAATTGACTGTAGAAATAGAGTAATGAAGGATGTTCTGCGAGGCATAACGATAATATTAATGTCACACCTATTACTGTAAATGGAAATATATTAAATACCTAACATAGTTTTTTTGGAGCATGGATCGGTTTATACAGGGTCAAATTAAATTAGCTAGTGAAACTCTGCAGACGTGACGGGTACCGGTATATAAAAACGAAAAAAAAAATTGACGATTTTTAGGGGTCAACGACTGCTGGTGGGGTTGGTTACTTGAAGTATGAGTTGAGAAAATCTGTTTTTTTTTTGTTTTAACGTGTTTAGATATCCATTACGTCTGTGAAGTTTATAGAAAGAAAACTGTTTTTACACGCTTTATATTAGCTTCACTTGTATGTTTGTATGTTTGTTTGTATGTTTGTATGTTTGTAACCGACTCCTTTGAACGCTATTTTGACCCACTTTAAACGGTCAGATTTAATTAAAATTTTGCACACCTGTCAAAGACCGATGACAGTGCAATAATTCGATTAAAATATCCGATTATCCTGATTAGATTCGCCAGGATTCATCAATTTCTTTCCGGATCCTTTGCATGAGAGTATGAGAGATAGAGCTAGTGTACAAACTACACATGCGTGCATTTCCAGAGATACTCTGATCGGGCACTCAGCTTAGCACAACTTTTTGAAATGGTTTTGAATTTTAAAATTTTAATTTTAAACAATTTTTTTTTATTCGTTTCTTTTTTTTCTTCATTCATTCATATTTATTAGAATTTTTTACACTATTCTTAATTCAAAATTATTAAAATTTATTTTTTATTTTTTAGTTGGGTTTTCTATATAAAGCGTGTTTTTTAGTTTTTTTAAACTATTATTTATTTTTAACTAATATTTCAAGTGACTACAGTAGATGATGACCTCAAAAAAGTCAACAAATTAAATATTTTTTTATTTGATCGATTGCCATCACGTCTGCGGTGTTTCTCTAGCTAATTCAATTTGACCCTGCATAAGGTATCACCTCATAGTGTGCATTAACATTTAAATACTTAAGTCGTTAACACAGATTCATAGATGTTTGAAGTCGATAACATCATCAAAACAAATGATACTTGAATGACTTACATCTTTAACAAATTGTTTTCGATTAATCAAAGTATATCTAAGTTTGTCTGTCCATTGATTATTATAATTATATGTATAGATCTTTATCGAAAATAGGACGCGCGGTTTTAAATTGCGCTCTGACGCAAACGTAATATTATAAATGCGAAAGTAACTCTGTCTGTCTGTCTGTTTGTTATTTTTTCACGCCTAAACCCCAGACCCCGATCGTTATGAAATTTGACTGACAGGTAGCCTAGGATCTGAAAAAGGGCTTAAGCTACTTTTCATATTGGATTTGTTTAGAAAAAATATGACATCTGTAATATAATATAATAAATAGGTAAAATTTTGAGAGTTTTTATGGAGGGAGTAATCTTCAGAACTACTAATCCGATAACGAAGATCTTTCACTAATGGAAACCTACAATATTGCCTTGCCGAGTGTCGTGTAGTAGCTAGTACAATATACACGCAGATGAAGTCTCGGGCAACAGCTAGTATTTAATATATCACAATCGATCACAAATATGGCCTGACGTGACGCTTAGGGAAATTAACGCTAGACAGAAAACCGATCAATCGCTGTGTCTGGAGTTCGGTTAGCCAAAATGTTCGGGGTAAGTCGGGTAGAGTAATTTCAATTCAATTCAATTTATTTATTGAGTAACAATTTACATTGCGTTCGAATATAATCCAGAATTAAACATTGACACTAACAACAGTCGCGGATTGTTCGAAAGAGTTACGGTGGCCCTGGCGCACAGGCAACCGAAGGAACACGGGTGGGTTTTAGTCAGTAAGAGTCTGACACACCCTTCCGCTCCGCCCAGAGCGGCTGAGGTCATTTGATGAATTCCCACCCAAAAAAAAAGAAAAAAAAAATATAGATGTAAAAAAAGAAAATTGGTAGGAGAGGTAGAGGAGTAGGAAGCGTAGTTGCCCGGTTATTGCTTGTCAAATAAAAACAGGAGCGATATAACGTCAATTAATCTGCCTGCCTTTTTCCGATGTTAGGGTCGGCTTCCAGTCCAATCGGATGCAGCTGAATACCAGTATTTTACATGGAGCGACTGCCTATCTGACCTCCACAACCCAGGTACTGGGTAACACGATACGCCTTGTGCGATGTAACGTATGCACAGAAAAAACTCTGCCTGCATAGCTACTTTATTTTTCACTTATCATTTAGATAATTTAATTACTCATAATTTAATTTCAATTCAATAGGAATCATAATAAAATATTCTTTGCACAAGCCAAACCACACGCTTTGCATATTTACACATTTTAATGGTTGTGAATTATCATGCTATTTGCATATTTTTAAATAATACGGCGATTGGACTTATAAATCACAAAAATAAATTGGAACGTTGACTTCGGTTTGTTTACTGAATGTGCTATTTTATGTCTAAAATATTTATTACAATCAATTTCAATTTTCAATTCATTTTATTTCAGATAAATTATATATATTATTTATTGATTTAGGATCTCCAATAAAAGATGTACACAATACATGACACATAAAGAAAGGGCAACATCAGGAATTAAGCAGGTGTACTCCTTCACTTATAGGACACGACAGCATATGGATGGGCAGTACGCAAAACAAGTCTATCCCACTCCCGACGCTGGGCAAAGGCCTTTTGTCTAGTCATCACCAAAATAGCTCACTTTTTAAGACAAAGTACTAAGAACCAAACTTATCGACATAGCTCACGGAATAAGCAAGCTGAAGTGTCAATGAGCCGGTCAGTCATATTAGCCGTAGAACCGATGACCGTTGGAGTAGACGTGTTCTAGAATGGAGACCGCGAATCGGTAAACGTAAGGTAGGACGCCCTGAGGCTAGGTGGAGCGACGATCTACGCAGGGTGGCTGATAGCAGCTGGATGAGAGTTGCCCAGAATCGAGCTGAATGGCGTGCAATTGGAAAGGCCTATGTCCAGCAGTGGACTGCTGTACGCTGGTGATGATTACTCTTACGCTATAAGGGCCAATTTGGGTTGTAATTAAAGTATTTTTGACCGAACAAAGGACATTGGGAAAAAGTGGTCTATGAATGAATAAATATCCCTACCTATGGAATCATACACTACTTCGTATGCAACCATACCTAAAGCCCTCTGAAATTATTTTGATAATTTTTTGTTGTCGACACGCTCTTGAAGATTACAGCATTCCAGATAATCTTTTCAGCTTAGCTTATTCTCCTTGTGTTAGGGCATGAAATGAAATGTCTTTTAAAACTCTTTTACACGTCAATTTTTTTGGCCAATATTTTAAATCTACACGGCGCCGGTCTTTTCTAGGTGACTGAGATCCCTGAGAGGAAATGCCGAAACAAACTCAGAGGCCATGGTCTCTTTTTAAGTCCAAACATTCTATTATTAAGATTTAATATGAGTTTGACAATGCAGGATCATGTCTGCAAGGGCCTACTGAAGAAAGAGTTATGCAAGGGAGATGGAACTCAAAACAGCTTGCCTTAATGCTTAATTTAGCAGAATTGATTTTATATAGTCAGTAGTTTCCTCAATTGCATAATAATACCTTGGAATATCGTCACATCTGTCGCAGACGTCGACAACTTGAGCCGTCTGTGTCAAATGCAATACCACCGGGGATAAGTTTAGAACTAGATACGAGAAGGGTGTCACGTTATAACACGCAATTTAAAAATAAGTACATAACATAACAGGACGGCCGTAATCCCTGAAGGGTTAGACAAAGGTGTCCCTTTGTTAACATCCAAATTTCGCCAGTTATGTTTACTTCCCATGTAATAAGGGGCGAGCCTATTGCCTTCAGCAGGGTAGAAATCCAGACTCCGGGCTACTACTGAGAAGTTCTTGATGGAAAAACCCAATACCACTTAAAAAGAAGCATATATTAATAGTTATTTATCGACACCTGCAAGGAATAACATTTTAGCTAATATTTAAGTCAGATTTCGGTAAAGTCTTAATGCCAACCAACCTTGAAAATATGAGTCAACGAGGCAATAGCTACATTTTCCTATCATACTTCTATCTTATCAGACTTAACCAAAATCTGAGAGATTTTTTTAAATCTTTGACGCGCTCTCCTGTATAGTTACTAAATATTAGTTACATTGCAGGTGTCGTTATGAAACTAGTGTGGTAAGTTAGTTTTTACAATCGAGTAGACGAATGTAAGCCCGAGACGAAGTCGAGGGCATACCATAGTCACGAGTTTGTGAATACCAATTTCCGCACATGTGTCATACAACGTTTTTCAACACATTTGCGAGAAAACAGTAGAATATCAATATCGGATTTCTCGCTTGAACTCATTTATTATTATTTTGTTTATAAAATTAAATAACAGTCGGAAAGTCGCAACAATCTTTGACGTTTCTAATATGAAAATGGCTCGAATTGCAAATGGCGCCACGTGCGCGTGGTGAAAATTAGAACTACATCTTTCGTCTCATTTTCTCTTTAGTATTAAAGTGAGACAAACGTATTGAGCAAAAGCGCTTCCAAGGAGGTTCGATTATTCAGCTTATTTATTCTCGTAATGTGAAACTCCTTGGTGGAATTCTTATATATGTTTTATGGAAATTAAAAATAAATCGTAAAGGATACGCACGGCGCGCAGCGCTATACAACATAGTATGCGGTAAAACATGTACTTTGGCGTGAGTAACTATTTTACCGCACGTTCCGTTGTATGGTGCGTAATTTTTAACTTTCGAACAATGTATACAGGTATCGTAAATGCATTTTTTGAGCAAATGTGTTGAAAAGGTCATTTATGATAAAGAAAACTATCTTTAAGGCTTGAAACGTTCTGTAGTTTACACCTTCTTTTATGGGAAACAGGAATAAGTTTACGTATAGTCCACCTTGATACTGTTTACCACCTTAAACTTCAACGTCGCTTGCACATTATAAAACGGCAAGGTATATTAATTTTCTATATCACAGTTACATATTTTCACTGTTTCAATCTTAGCAAAGTTTCAATTTACGGGGAATTGTTGTCAAAAGTGGTAACGCAATTTCGAAGTCGTTTATTCTTATGTTTCTATCCAAGGTCAAATTATATTAGCAAGCAAAACTTCACAGACTGATGTGTGTCGATAGCTCAATCAATCTACCTAGTCTTTTCCCAACTATTTTGGGGTCAGCTCCCACTCCACCCATATCCTGCTGAATAACAGTATTTTAAATGAAGCGACTGGCTACCTGACCTCCATAATCCAGTTACTGGGCATCACAACACCCCTTGGCAAGACTAGTTGTCGGACTTTAGGGCTTCTGACTTTCCGTAACGACTGTCAAACTAAAGATCTACGAATGACAGCCGCGACTAACGGCTTAACGTGCATTCCCAGGCACAGAGGGGTTTCAATATATAATGGATGGTCGTCCATCTACGGACACACCGCGGCAAGCGTAGCTTAACCTACGACCGACCCGTGCGGCTGTTATTATTTAGCCACAAGCCCTCTCATGTATAGAAAACTATGAAAAAAAAAAACAAAAAAGAACACGTCTGTATATACCGGGTGGTAAGGTCATCGACGCGCAACCTGTTACCATGGATTCAGTACATTAATCATGAACCCCCCTGCGTTTAATTTTTTCTTTGGTTATAAAAAAGTAATATAAATGTTCCATACATTTCGACCGCGTAGGTATTGCACTTTTCGTTGGCTCGCAGATTTGCGAAATGCACGACTCCGGTTAAGGCTAACCTATTTACAGCGTACTACCAATCATTGTATACATGCAGCAGATGGCATACAACGCTTTGCGCGTACAGTATAATAATGCATTCAGGGTGCTGATGGGGTTGCCGCGCTACTGCAGTGCTTCGGGCATGTTTGCAGAGGCGGGAATAGATGGATTTCCTGCACTCATGCGTAAGCGCTACGCATCCACCATGCGCGGGACTCGCGCCAGCCCTAACAGCATTCTGAAGGTTATAGCGGACAGGTGGAACAGCCCGATGCTGGGACATTGGATACGCCTACACGCCCCTGTCTGCATGTAATGAGTAATAATGAACTTATAATTATCGTCTGGAAGAATTTAAGTACTAACATTAGTCTGTAAGTTGTTTGTATACTAACCCAAATGGACTAATGGTTTGAATTAAATGTTTTTTTTTTCTAAACAGCTGTTTTTTTTTTGATAACTTACGAAGAATTTCTACGTTAGGGGGAAACATGTGCTGAATTCATGGTTTCAGTTTGCGCGTCCATGCCCCTGCCAACCTGTATTAAAACATCAGTTACTTACGCTATAATCCGACAGCCTCTGCTTCTTCGCATCTCTGCTCAACAGATCATACAACAGCAACAGCCTCAAATTCGACCCTGACAGCTTTGCCTTCGTCGTCCCCGGCTGACTGCCCTGCCTCACGCCATCCAATACATCCACCACCTTATCCTCATGAGGATCCTTCGCCATCTTTATCATCTCCCTCACATCATCAGATAAGTACTGCAGATTGTCTTCACTGATGTCATCAATGACGTAACCATCGGACCGACTGCTAACTTTGACGTCATAGTATGGAGGTAAGTACGGAGCTGATTCTGGACTCGGTTCTACTAATGGTTTGATCTGCTCGTGTTGGACAGAGAGGAGAGCTTCTTCCGTCTTTGTCTGCTGTGGTTGTAGGATGGTGTATTGGGCGTGGTTCTCAACTGGTAGAAGGACAAAGCGTTGCTGCTGTGGGTGCCAAGTGAACCTGCTGATGGGTTTCGGGGGGGAGTATGGAGCGTAGAGACCTGGCTTGTGGTGGGGAGTTGTCATTTCTGTCCTGGAATTGGTAAAGTTAATTTTAGAAATAACATAACATCACGCCTGTGGTCTCCGAAGAATTAGGCAGAGGTGCGCCGATAGTACACCCACATTTCGCCAGTTATGTTTTTAAGTCCCATGTGATAGGGGGCGAGCCTATTGCCATCAACTGGGCACAAATTCAGACTCCGGGCTGCTACTGAGACATTCCAGATGGAAAACCCAGTAACCGATATAACTTCCGTTTTATAATAACTATGGAAATTGACAACTTTAGGCGCTCTTTAAGATGGTTTCAATAATTTTCTTTTTTACCTAAATTAATAACAAAGCAAAAATGTGTCGACTTGGTAGTTATAATATCGGTTTATAGCTATTTCCGGTTCAATAAATAATTTTGTCGTGAAATCTAGTGATATTTATTTTGAACAAAAACTTTAGGACGAAAGCAGTAGAAAAAAAAACAATTTTTAAACTTAGTCTCAATATTTACAAATAACTATTAAATAGTATCCAACCTTGTTTATATTAGGCATGGTTGGATACAATGAGCTGAGTTAGGCGTGAGTTCGCACTTGTCTCATAGTTATTTAAATTAATTAGAGGCAAGATACATAACGCTAACATATTAGAGTTGGTATGTTTGAGCGTGCCCGACTGATATGTGTGGCGGCGACAGTGGCCTCAGCTGCTGGCTGTACCTCCTGGTCGAACTAATCTGTTACATGAGGCGCCCCTGACGCGGGCGCTTGGCACCCTTAACCTTGTAGCAGAGGAGATACACATTTTTGCTTGTACACGGAGTGAATTCAGAAGGATAACATTATATATAATAAGTTTTAGAAAATAAGTTGGTTGTACCTGTAAAAATAGTTGTAAGTGATAATAAAAATAAATAAAATAAAAACTTATTTACAACTAAAACTAAATTTATAGATAAGCATTTACAGTTTAAATAGCCGAATCAAAGATACACCTATATTACTGTAAACCTGTACCACTAAGGTAAAGAATAGTAATAATAGAATATGACAAAAACTGACGTCACGGTCTACTTTGATAATAGGTACCTGTTCGCTTCCACCGTTACCATTGCCAATACGTGATGCGAATTTAAAAAGTAAAACACCGTATTATCAGGCTATCAGTGTTTTGTCTTTTTAGGGTTCCGTACCTCAAAAGCAAAAACGGAACCCTTATGGGATCGTTTCGTTGTCCATCTGTCTGTCTGTCAGTCAAGACCCATTTTCTCAGGAACGCGTGGAGGTATCAAGTTTAAAAAAAAGTGCGATTACAAACTTTCATTTGCAGTTGGAGAATTGACCGTGATGTATATCCATGTATGGGAGAACACGTTTTTCAACTACTATGTTACGTTTGTTTTTTGGGATAAATTCATCGCAACGACGGAACCCTTCAGTGTGGGTGGTTCGACAGGCCCTTGGTCAGGTTTTTTCTTGTGAGAGTAGTCCGGGACTTATTGATGAACTTTTCACTTATCGGTCTATAGTTCTTATTTTTTAATATTTACATGTATAAAAATGACTTTATTTGATTGTGACACTATTAGCCTAGTAAAATAATAAACACCTTTATCAAATTTGTTATACTTTTCGTTATTTACTGGTTTTTGCAGAACAAGAAATCTTAGTCAGCCTACCCCAGGCATCAAAAATAACTAAGTGACCAACTTTTTTTAAAAAAAAACCTGTTCTTAAGTGAACCTGCCCCGCCAAAAGTTAATCAGCCAGCCCCAACCGCCATTTATCCAATTAATTACGTTAGTCAGGTATTTATCGATTTAGGTTATTTGTAATATAGAGTAGGTACATCAATATTTAGTTAATTTGTTCGTCTTAATTTCTAAGAATAAGAGGGGCAAAGTCAGCAGTTTCGGTGAAATTAGTTATGTGAAAGCTAGTGGTTCTGTATCGGATAGCGATAGGACTATGATTCTTAAACCGTTATGAATCATAGTCGAAGTCTGAATCCAAAAACTCTATTCCAGACATTTCACTAGCCCTTGTCAGTTGTACACTTTCAGAATCGCTATCTGATACAAAACTATAATCTTCATCGCCAAGTTTCATTATAAATTCTTCCACATTATTTTCGAGTCCGTGATCTTATTCTATAAACTTATTTTCAACATTTTTTACATGATTTTATTCTTTTTTCTAGTCATCGCTTGTTTTAGATTCAAATGCTTCTTCTATTAATCTTGGAATTTCGTTTTAATCAAAACTTGGTTATAATACAGATTATTGCCGTTTTATGGTATTTCAAGAGTCACACTTACTCAAATTAAAGCAGACGCTTGATTGAATGAAGTACACCTTCATTCAATCTAGCCTCTGCTTTAATTCCGTATGCCGGGGAAAGGAAAAGGATTGAAGTCTGGAAATCCTCTGAAAGTAAATTTATGTGACTTTGATAAATGTGCCATTCGAAACAAAATTCATTCTTTTTATGCAGTTCGAAAAGAAATGCCAATGCTCCGAAAACTTACAACAGAACATAAAGTGGATATCAATTTTCATGGAAGTTAAGTAACCTTGAGAACTGTGATAAATAAATTTGGGATGCAATTACAAAATACAAAGAAGCAAGCGAACAACCCTCATTAAAAGAACTGATATTGCGGCATGGCGCTTCAGATAGTTAAGTGTTATGCAAAAACTTCGTGAGGAGCCCCCGGAAACCAGAAAACATTTAGTTTTTGTGGATGAGACTTATGTGCATACATCACATCGGTCCTGAAAATGTTGGCAGCGTGAAAATGAACCTGGTCCATCACCTGACATCTTGGGAACGTTATATAATAATTCATGCAGGAACTGAAGAAGGATTTACACTTACCGCACTTCTATTACATACATTTAAAAAAATAACAACGCCATCATGGCATGAACAAAGAAAATTTTAAGAAAGCACAAAACTAATACCTTATCTACCGGGGCTTAACATAACATACTCAGCCTATAATCTACCACGCGGGCCCAGTGCGGGTATAGATGTCACATGTATTCGAATTTTTGGTTCTAGGACAGTGTAGATGTCACATGTCTTCGAATTTTTGGTTCTAGGACATTTTCCGGTCCATTTTTTTTTCTCCATTTTCCGGCCGGTTTCATCACGATGTTTTCCTTCACCGTTTTGAGAGCAGTGGTGATGAAAGAATTTACACAAAGTAAAGCGCCTGTCTGGGTTTCAACCTGCGACTTACAACTCGTAAGTCGCGACCGTTACCACTGGGCCACCACTGCTCTCCGGGCTGTCTTGTCGGGGCTTAGTGTAGTGATTATGAATAACACATCTTACCATTGCACTCAAATAAATAAAGCAATCAAATCAATCCAATTGCTAAAAGGATAGATGCTATCAAGGAATTTTTAATGTCTAATGGTATTGAATTGACAAATGACATAACAAAAGCTGTTTTATTGGAGCTTGAGAAAAAGCACAAACCTATGCCTGTCTATGAGGTTGATAGGATTCTTGTAGATCATGGACATACAATACAAAGTTTGCCTCCCTATCACTGTGACCTGAACCCTATAGAGCTAATTTGGAGATTATCTAATAGGAAATTTGCCGAAAAAATATAAATAGGGATATTAAGGAAATTCCAAGATTAATAGAAGAAGCATTTGAATCTGTAACAAGTGATGATTAGAAAAAAGAATGTCCCCATGTAAACATTTTTGAAAATAACTATAGAGAACAAGATCAAAGACTCGAAAATAATGTGGAAGAACTTGGTGATGGAGATAGTAATTTTGTATCGGATAGCGATTCTGAAAGTGTACAACTGACAAGGGCTAGTGAAATGTCTGGAATAGAGTTTTTGGATTCAGACTTCGACTAAGATTCCTAAGGGTTTAAGAATCATAGTCCTATCGCTATCCGATACAGAACTACCAGCTTTCACATAATAATTTTCACCAAAATTGCTATTTTATGATAATATTGTTTAACTTCTTGTTTTTGTTCACGTGCTAAATACCTTTGTTTAGCAATATAAAAGTTTAATTTGTTCAAAATGCCCACGTAAATTTACAAAAAAAAATTAACAGCTTAGACACAACAGTTTAATAATATAATTCATAGCTTCCTTGCCAATTAAATAATATATGTTCAGGTTACTTGCCCCACATCGCCCTGAAATAATAATTATGAAGTATGTAGATAGGTACCAGTTTTCCAGTTACTTATTTCTTTTTCCATTATTCCATAAAGAATTCAAAGCGAGAAACCAATTTATATAAATCAAATTGAAAAAGGTGTATTGTTACAGAAAATAATAACTTTTTGAAATATGAAACTGTCTATTGTCAATTTTCTTTGTTTTCAGTTAAATTGATTTTCCATCCTAATTGAAAATGAAATTCAATATTGTTTTGATATCGAAAAGACAGTTTCACATTATTACCTGACAATCCCATTTTTTTGTCTTCGATTAATTATAAATTCGGTGTAAAACCAACCAGTGCTCATTATCCATCCGTTGTTCCCATCTAAAAATAATCTTATAAATACTTATTACTCAATTTATGTACAAAACTGACTATGAAAAGGACCATAGTTTAACAAAAAAGATAAATTTAATTGATTTTAATTTAAAATAATTTTCTTCTACCTACTTACATGTTCGACGATTTCACAGCAACAGTTCGCGAGCAGAAGAAAATATTTCATGAACTAGTTTCATAATTAGAAATATAGTCGAAGAACATAGTTATATCCAATATGGTCTAGCTAGGCCTTAATAACCTGGCCTTTTTTCAAAGTCAGTAAAAAATAAAGCCTTTTTACAAAGCATCAGTAACCTCTTAGTGGTAAACCCATTCCACCAGCTATTAGTAGGCTTGAAGGTCACATACGGCCTCGAAGTTGTGAACCAATTTGTAGGCTTGGACGTGAGCCTCGTCGTGGGCCACGTTGTAGGCCTCGTCGTAGGCCTCGTCGTAGGCCTAGGGGTGGGCTTAGTGGTGGGCCTCGGAGTGACGTCATTGCTGACTTCGAACGCCATCTGGTCGGTGAGGTGGGCTATGACTTGCATCGCCACCGGGAGGTAGGAGTCTGATAGTTGGACCTGCTGTTTTGCTGAATCTACCTACAGAGAGAAGAAATTTTATTATTTTCTTTGCCTTTAAATCTAATTCAATAGTCATCCATTCAAATTAGGCTCAGAATCAGCACGTTTTGAACGTCAAAATGACATAAGACAGTCTCCCAAAACGCCCTCCCTTCACCACTTCCTAGTGCTTTACCTGGGAAGAAGAAGTGGCGCAACAAACTCTCCAGCAGCACAAAGAACTTCATATTATACAATAGCATCCAAACAAATTAACATTACAAAACAAAGACACAAAACATTAAAGTAGCGGTATCTACATCGCCACATGCGAGATACACGTCACACTAACGTCACGCTAAATCCTGCATCGCGCAAGCAGAGTTTATCGCGCAACTAGCATATATACAACGTCCCGACATCAACCGTCGGGCAGTTGCCCACCAGACACAACGCCCGTCTGGGCGGAGGATCCTCCCCTTTCTATAGAGTATAAGTGAGCTTTACACCCTGTTCCTCATACCTCTATAAATTAAATTATTTGCCATAATTATGTCAGCTAGCACACGCCAAAATAGAATACCTATACAGGCTGGGAGGGACATCGACGCGCAACCTGTTATCATGGATTCAGTACAAAACTCAGAAACCCTTGCGTTGAGATTTGTAGTAGGTTATAAAAAAAAAAGTTGTTCCATACATTTTGACCGTGCAGGTATTGCATTTTTCTATGACAGAGCAGATTTATTTATTGATAACCGACGAAAAATTTCTACACTAGGGAGTCTAGAATCATGTGCTGAATTCATGGTTACAGTTTGCCCGTCGATGTCCTGCCACCTTGCATAGCCAATAGATATCATTATCGTGATTTTTGACAGATTTTGTACGGAAAATCTGTCAAAAATTCAAAATTATCAGGACAATGATATCTGACGTTTGAAAGATTTACCCACCTACCTGGCCACCATTTTCAGAAACCATTCTTATTGTGATATGTTTCCTTTACAACTAATGAAAAGTGTTACCAGACAATGTTGCAGTTCACAGTGACATCATTTTGCGAAAATGTCTATTTGCAGGTACCCTCATAATTTTATTACTTAAGGTGGGCGCTGCCACCACTCACCTTAAGGCAACAAAGTACATAACAGTAATATTGTGTGGGAGTGTACAGTTACAGCAGCTATAACTGGCCACGGGTCATTTAATAAACACCTCTTTGTCATAGGAGTTACAGACAGTCCGCTGTGCAGGGCCTGCATGGAGGATGAGACAGCAGCTCATGTGCTTCTATATTATATTATATTATTTTCTATATTCTTGTATCCTTCTTCGGACAGTTGCCCGGTGGTTGCCAGATACAGGGCAAAGAACTTCGGTAAACAAGGTACCTTCCGTGAGATTGTCAGTAACACCGAGGCGTTGCTGGCCTTCGTCGAGGAGCTGGGGTGGATCGAATGATCGATTTTACCACCTGTACGAAAAATACGCGCTTTGACGTGGAGCTGAGCGACACCAGCCCGTATTAGGTATCTATTGTGTGGGGCTGTTTTAAAAATGTGGGAGCTCAACCAGATTGAGTGAAAAGATACACAGAGAGAACAAAAGTTATTTCGGGGCAAGTTAAACTAAACCCACACGTAGGTAAATAATATTTTTGACAAATTCTCGAAATACCGCTAACTATTCGACAACAATTCAATCCTATATTTAAACAACACACACTAATTAAATATGATAACTGACGTGTAAAAATAAGTGTGTCACCAGTAAAAGTGAAATCATTGTGGTGTGCAAAACAATGGCACTACACAATACATGAACGAAAGTGACATTTAGTGAATAATTCATTACCTTTAGCACCTATTGGATACAGTTTTTATGGCAACTGTTACAACTTAAAGCTAGAAATCTAGCTTTTGTTAAAAATACAGCTTTAAAATTCATACATGATTAGAATGAAAAAATATGACTTGCCTGACTCAGCGAAGATAAAGAAAGCACCAGTAAAACCGCGTGCTGAATCATTTTGATATCTGAAACAAAACATTATAATCAATATCACACACATTTTAATCGGAATAAGCTTAGGTACGTTTTTCTTCAATTCCGCCAATTTTTGTCCTTTCAAAAGTGTATTTATTCATAGTTTCTTTATTTTATAAGTGGCCAGTGCCATTCAATTTTCAAACAGGTCAGATGGTAACAGCTAGCAAGGAGGTTACAGATGCTTTTTCAACCTTATTGACAAAATTTATGAGCATTTAATTTGACTCTATTAGCAGTAATACCCCAGGAGAAAAAGATCTACTACGTAGTTACAGAGTTACCTTTGTAACTTGCAGTACGTAGTAACTGCCTGTAACTCTTGCACAAGGTAACTCTATTGCTACAAACAAACCATTATTTTAACCTACTTTTCCAGACCAAATCCTTTCCTACAAGTCCTAACCCTAAATTATCACCTTGGCAGAGTTAACCTGTACTTGTGCCGACATTGTACAAGGAGCTCGTAAAGCTTCGCCCGTAAACTTTATAACCCGTAAAGAAAGACGTAAAAATCAGACAATGTCTAAGTGAGAGTTAGGAGGGCTCACATTTGTTGTTTTGGCTATGTTAGGGAAGTCTTCGAGGAATATCCAGTTTTTGTTAGTGTTTTGCTGTATTTTGGTACATGAGTTTTCTTATATAAATTATCATCACGCGTTCCAAATAGGTTTTCCATACTGATATTTTGTTTTAATACTTCAATTAACATGAGTGCGTTTCTTTAAGAAGTTTGGAGTCACCTTTTAAGCAAAAAAATGCTTGTAGTAGGAGATTCCGCAACTTCCACGTGGCATCTTCCAACAAAAAACAAACGGAGCAGACAATAAACATTCTAATTGTCCTTTGAAGAAGGCGACAGAAAAAGAGAGTTAATGGCATAGTAAAATAAATTAAAATTAAACCAAACTCAAAATCAAACAATGATAATGGTTATAAAACATGAAGGCAAAACCAAGCATTGGTGTGTGTGCCTAGTGTGTATACAAACAAAATCTATAAAACATAGTTCAAACTCAAATAAATTTACGTAGGACTCAAGCAATTAGTTTTTATTCCGAACAACCTCATTAATAATAGAATCTATTTAATTTCTAAATACCGTCGTCGTTCCTTTTTAAAATCAAGAAGATAAGGACCGATAATAATCTATCAATACGCCTCATTTATATTCACATTATCTATGAAATCGCTAAAGATAAGGTTATGGCTAAGGATATGGTTTAAGGTAATTGAATCTAATAAGTTCTCGCTAATTATCTCGGGACCAGTTACAGGAATCTCTCGGTTAAAATATACCAAAGTCCTGTACAAACTTAAGTTGCTTCGTATTCCCAAATCGTATAAAGTTCTATTAAATCAGCGTTTATTCGGTAAGTACAGCCAAAATGATTAGTCCTTAAATGTGCTATCAATTCTCATGACACTTGATTTGATTACCTTTATACCTACGTGTGTTTTTTTAGCTAACATCAAGAGACACCTGTAAGTAGTACTATTCTGTAACAATCTCACCGGGAAAACTTAAGTAAAGTGAGTTTGAAGTCGGGTGGGATGACAGTTCACTTCTAGCTCACTTCATTTAAATGTTTACGGTGAGATTTTCTTACACACAGAATTTATTAGATTCTGAACTAGGTTTTATAGATTTTGTTTGGATTATCTAAAATCTATTCGTAAATTTATGTCCCAGAAAACGTCCGGGGACATCGAGGCAGACCCAGGAGAAGATGGCGGGACGAGCTTGACGCCTACAGACAGGATCGGTCCACCCTAGCTCAAGACAGAGAGGAGTGGAAAAGAAGAAAGGGAGGCCTTAACCCTGCAGATTATAGGCTAAAAATAAATAACTAATTAAAAAAACAAGTATTCGTAAAACGCGATGATAATCTGTATGAGAATACCCATGTTTTGACAGAATAGAGCAACTGGTTATATATAGGTACCTTCTTCAGTAAAACAGAAGATTAACGGATCAGAGATTTATTTAAATTTCACAAAACCGAGGGTAACTGCGGGTAAGACTACATTAATTTATTTATTACGCCACGTAAGACTAATAGTATAGAATTGACAGCAGATGTTCTGACAATGAGATTATAGTTAAAAAAAACATTTACATAGCACAGGTACAATGCTGCAAGGTGAACGTGGCGCGTGGCCAAATAGGAACTAACGTCGCTATCTTTTTTTTTCAATACAATTTCTGTGGCACAGTCATGAAATTAGTATGCGCTATATGTCGCGGATTGTTCAAAAGAGTTACCGTGGCCCCTAGCATAGGCAACTGAAGGAACACGGGTGGGTTTTAGTCAGTAAAAGTCTGACACGCCCTCCCGCTCCGCCCAGAGCAGGCAGAAGTTATTCGATGATTTCTAACCCAAAACAAAGAAATGCTATAAGTAGTACAACGTAGAAATCAATTTAAAACTTTTTAAAACTGTTACCAAAAACATTTATTTACCACGCTAATTTAGGTAAACATTTTCATTCTCTGAAAAATGCATTCTTTCAAGTTATTATGAAAAAGTATTATGTCTCCAGCACGTCTGAGTCTACACAATCGTCTGTCGGGCAAGTTCCGAACAACCCTAATGTGATGAAACAGAATACATTTAATGTTGCCCTTTATTTGTACGCAGTTAACTCAGTTTTCATGTTTATATTGTTACGGAGTAAGTGCCTCATAACATAACACGGAAAATATTTAGATCCTGTCTGCCAGAGGCTTTTAATGACTTTTTTGCCAAAGGAAAAACATCATAACTTTGCCTAATTATGTCCATTTAGTTGCCTAATTATACAAACTTCATCACCCCGTTTGATCTGCTCAGGGAAGGTTTAGAAACTTCAAAATAATGTATCTCCTATATTAGAGTACTTACCCGGGCGATATAGTACATACTAATTCCATATCGGGGCAAATCTATCTTTACGAAAAGACGCTCTAATAAAGCCAATATTTTATTTAAACTCTTAAGGTCGTACCTATTTATGCCCAGGTAGGCCTTTTCTTTTTTCCAAATTTATTTGTCTGGGTGTCTATCAGTCAATAACGGAACTATTTCGTATCTTCTACAGCTATACATATTATAAAAGTCACTTTTCGTGTCTGTCTGTGTGACCGCGTTGTTCTTCTAAACTCCGCAACGGATTTTGATATAGATTTCACCATCATTTAAAGAATTTATCCCATAAGGTTTATGCGTCTAATACATTAATAATCAACTTACATATAATAAATATATAAATCTCGATGTTTTGTGAAGTCGTGCGAAGCAGGAGCGGGACGCTAGTAGGTAATAAAAAAGCTCATTGAAGTCAGGAAAAAATATTTTGTAACTGTAGGTTCCATGAGTTATTAAGTAAAACAACAACAAATAAACCCAAGAATGTCGTATTGATTTCATCAGCGGAGAGCAATTCCGCACAAAGTACGGCCATATTCTGGGTCATATTCTAAAACAAGTTTGTGTATAAACAAGGCTGTATCTAGCCGATTCCTGTGGCGACCGTTAGCTAGATCCGGTTCTCCGGTGAAGTGGGCCAGTCCTTATAAACACCATTATACAATGTGGCTTGTTTCCGTTAACGTTTATGGTAATCTGGATTTTCTTGGGAATTAATACTTATTTAAAGGGTGTGTTTATATTATCTATGTCATTGTTAAGAGAACCTGTCAACCACAACCGCCTGATGTAACGTAATTAAAGCAATATAAATTTAACGACGACGAATTAGCCTAGAAAAGAGGCGTAAACCACGGAAAGCTAGTTTTATTGCATCACTAACATCAATCTGAATAATAGGCAAACAAAACTGATTCATAGAAACGGCAAATATTTGTTGTACTTAACTGGCAAATATAAGTACATAAACATACATAAACACACGCCTTCCTTCTCCTATGGGGGTAGGCAGAAACTACAGAACGCCACCTGTTACGATCCTTACATATTCCTTTTGCTTCGTTTACGTTCATATATCTGGTCATACGAGCACAAAAATACGCACGTACTTAAATATTTTCTTAGTTAACTTTTGGACTGTCGAGTTCCTAGGCCATAAATAAGTCAGGCTTTCAAGAAATGATGTCAACAAACCATCATGCATAGTTTACTGATCCATCAATCTCTTAAAACGCCAGTAATTAACAGTTACTAATGAAACCTCCGTTAATTTAAAAAGTAAAAGGAGGTACGATAAACCCCTCCATTTTCTTTGATCCTTTCACAGATTACCAAAACTAATTGTTGGGTCGTTGACAGTCTTATGCCTTTTTATAAACAAAAATGGCGGGCAAATGCAGACCAATTTACCAGGGACCCCTAATTACAGACGCCAGACGGCCATATTAGGAATACCTTTTCCCTGTACCAAAATAAAATGCCGAATAATTTCAATTAAGAATAAATATTTATTTTTATTTCGTTGGCAAAATGGCGGACTGCCGATTATTAATTAATTTTATGCCAAGACTGATAATTACGTTTTGCGGAATACTGATGTCGGTACGAAATGTATTTAATTTTGCTTTTAATGAAGCTTTTAAGGCTTTGTTGCGCAACATTGTTTCAATTTAACAACATGTTGGTTAAATAAATAATATAATACCCGGATATTTTCTTTCTTTCTTTTAAATGTGTTGTCAATTTTTGGTTAAAATCGTGTTGGTATTTTTCTTTCAGGTCTTCTCACTTCTTAGTATTCATAAAAATATTAGATACTAGCTTTTGCCCGCGGCTTTACTCGCTTCAATGTCAGAAATTATCCCACGGGAACGTACTACCGGCCTAAAAAAGTATCACTACATGTTAATCGAGGTTCTATACTATCTGTGTTCCAAATTCCATCCAAATCCGTTCCATAGTTTTTGCATGAAACAGTAACAAACATCCATCCATCCTTACAAACTTTCACATTTATAATATTAGGTAGGATACTTATTGTATGTAGGAAGACCACCGACCACATTAGATGAGATAAGGGCCTGCCTTTTCCCATCTTACGTGGTCATTATGCACGAGGTTGTGGGTTCAAATCCACGCAACTACCAATGTGACTTTTTCAATTCATGCGTACTTTATGAGTTTATCTTTTACATTGCTGATGTTTGTTGCCTCCTCAATGTTTAATTTAGAGGTCAAGTAGGGTTGTTTGGTTAGATGGCAAACTTTCCGACATCCTTCCTTCTTGTCTAAAACAGTAACCTAATTACGTAACACATTATCTATCACAATCTGAAACATTTTCAAGCGTATTGCTAATCCATTGCTTCAAATGTTCGAAAAAATTGTCTGCTCAACAACGGAAAAAACGCAATGAATGTTGTTGAACTGTCAAAAAGAAACCCATTCCTACTGTTTAGTAATTACCCCGCAGGTCTTCAGCTGAACCTAAAGATTAAAATCATTCACCAATTTAGCGGTAAACTTGCCATATACCAAATCCGTCTGTTTTAGTCAATGATTGTAATACGTCATTGGTTTTAGCTGAGTTTTTTTGCATTTAATAATGAAGTAAGAATCCGAAGTCGCCAACTCGTCTTGACCAAGCATGGTGATCAATGCTCGTGCCTTCTGTGTATGAGAAGAGACCTTTGCCGTGCAGTTGGACAGTAATAGACTTGTATTTTAATGACTTCTAGTTAGAAATCTTTATTAGTATGCACTTTAAGAGTGTTAAGCGCTAAATCGTGCTTATGAATATAGTGATAGAATAATTAAGAACTTGTACTTCGAGTATTTATATCTCAGAACTTTACAGCGTGGTATTTTAAAATAAATTTTCCTTGTGGCCACAAAGGCTTTTTGAAAATTATCTCTGATCGCTCTTCCTTTGACAAAGACACAAAGCCAATTAAAAATGATCGAAGGGTTTTTATGGGACTTAAATACAAATAAAAGCTAAAAACTAAAAGGTAAAAGCTAAAAGCTTAAATGTCTTTCTTTTATATTTTCCTAGAGTGAGGTCTTTTTCTTCACCGTGAGTCTCAGCATGTTCATAGGTAAATGAACTAGAAAAAGTAAAAATGCTACTTGGTCGGTAAACCCTAGGTCCTCGTGCTGGAAATAGATCTTGTTGTTATTGATTTTCTGAAAGAAAAACGTCTTTCAAGTGATTTAAGAGTTCATTCAATGACACATTTTTGAACGTGACTGTAGGTACCTATGACCGAATTCCAGCGAAGTACTCTCTCTTCCCTTCTCCAATACTCCGAAAGGACGGCTACCCGACACGACAGAAGAGAGATCAGGCGCAGGACCCTGGACCAATGGCTTACCGTGCTTTCCGAGGCACGGGGGAGATACAGCGCCAACTTCCAAACTCCGGGCTGCTACTGAGAAAATTCCTGGTGGAAAAACCCAATTAAATTTTGCCCGACCTGGGAATCGAACCCAGGACCCCACAGACCAACTGGGCAGTCAAACCGTGGCTGTAGGTACATACAATTGAACTTACCCTCATAACACAAATCCTGACTCCAACAAGCGAAAGTCTCATTAAAATTCGAACAGCATTTTAAAAGAATGTGCAATGAATAGAATTTTACTTCTTTGCCAATATTACTTTTAGTTGAACAATACTTATTTACATACATTCCGCTTTCTTTCCGTACCTAATGACATCAGCAGAGATCTAAGTTGTGTTAGTTTTTTAGTAGACTTCTTAAGACTTAGGTATTTATAGTGCATATTTCACCATAAATTCAAAACTGGAACATAACATGACGCCTTGGTTCCGTCGAAGGGTTAAGCAGAGGTGCACCTATAGTGGGTACACTTACATTTCTCCAGTTATGTTTAAGTCCCATAATGTAGTAGGGGACGAGCTTATTGCCATCAACCGGGCACAAATCCAAACTCCGGGCTGGCACTGAGAAATTCAAATCGAACCTAGGGCCCCTAGTTCAGCAGTATCGTTTGCAACCAAAACGAGGCAATCTGGAGTAGCGACAACTGTCACATCGTGGTGTCATTCATTATTAGGTCGGGCCCCAAACTAATGTTATGTCCGTAGGTGATACGGAGTAGCACACGCCCGTAAGGTCGGCTGAAACTACGGATTAAAAATACATGTTTCGCCGACCACAAATCTATTCGGATAAGGGAGGAGAATGCTGATGATGAATCCTTCTACGAAGCATGGTCTAGTAGCTATGTCCTTAAAAACCGTAAAATCCCATATTTAGATAACTTTAGTGTATACCCTTAGAATCATGTTAAAACGTATACAGTGAACACACATGCGTGCAATGACAGGACTGGTCCACTCAATCTGTGTGGTTCTTTCCACAAAAGACCAAGATTATGTATGGATTTAAAAGAGACTGTGACCTCTGTGAACTATATCTTAGTTCTCCTTACTCACTTAAACAAAAACTTAAACCAGTTTGAAACAGACGATGAAAGAAAATATAGAGTAGATACTCGCAGAAAAGATCTTCCTACTATTCTGCAGGCAAAGCTTAATGTTGTCAAACACTCGTCACGCGTGCAGTCTGTCAATCTGTTTAACAAATTACCAGCGTTAAAGAATATTCAGAATGTGAACATTTTTAAAAATAAACTCAGGGCTTTGTTAATCAATAAAGCGTATTACAGCATTGACGAATTTTGTAATGACAAAAATCTTAAAATTAGTATTAAATTAAAATTAAATTAAATATGTGACCTCATTGCTCATTGACTTTGCTATAAATGTTATTTTTTTTATACTTAATATTTCGACATTAAATGTATTTTGTAGCATTTTGTTGTTAGAGACTTTGTTCTGTATGATCAATAAGAATGTTAATGTTTGTAAAGTTAGTGTTTTGAATGTGGATAGACGTTCTA
Organism: Griposia aprilina; assembly: GCA_916610205.1. Classification (NCBI taxonomy): domain Eukaryota; kingdom Metazoa; phylum Arthropoda; class Insecta; order Lepidoptera; family Noctuidae; genus Griposia; species Griposia aprilina. The sequence continues at coordinate 1,446,049 of OU744300.1, read as the reverse complement.
ACTTCCATGATGGGTGAGGAACGAGCTAAGTTATATTATAATTGTTTATGTTGCTTCTTTTTGTGTACCTACTGTGCAAATAATAGGTCTTTACCTATGAAATTGCCGTTTTGTATGAAAAAATTTAAACGAATTTTTTTTCATGAATTTTTTATTTGTATTAATCGAAGTAATCACCCATGCAATCAATGCATCTTTGCCATCGCAGTGGCAGTTTATTGATGCCCTTCTTAAAGAAATCAGCTGGACGGGAGGCAACAAATTCTTCAAAGGCATTTTGTACTGCCTCTCGGGTATTAAATTTTTTTCCCGCCAAGAAGTTATCCAAATTCTGGAAAAAGTAGTAGTCTGTAGGCGCAAGGTCTGGTGAGTAGGGCGGATGACGGAGAGCTTCCAACCCCAGTTCTTGCAACTTGGAGACCGTCTGCTGTGCAGTATGAGGTCGCGCGTTGTCGTGCAGGAGCAGCGGAGACGAGCGATTGACCAATGCTGGTTGGAGATGCGCCAGCTTCTCCATCATTGTGTTCAGTTCTTCACAGTACACATCTGCAGTAATGCTCACCCCGTTTGGTAAGAAGCTGTGATGAATCACACCGGCGCTAGACCACCAAACAGTGACCATCACTTTTCTAGGGGTAAGTTTTCGTTTAGGGCATTGTTTAGGTGCTGAACCAGGATCCAACCAACTTGCTGAGCGCTTACGGTTATCAAACAGAATCCATTTTTCATCGCAGGTAACAATGCGGTTCAAAATTCCTTCATTTGTGTGTCTGTTGAGCAGTGCAAGGCACGTCTCGACGCGTACTTCGCGCTGGCGATCATTGAGTTCGTGGGGCACCCATTTGTCAAGCTTTTTTACCTTGCCAATTTGACGCAAATGGACCAATATTGTTTTGACGCTAACGTCGAAAGCTGCTGCTAATTCAGCCGTAGATTGTGTATCATCAGCTTCCACAATCGCCTTTAATTCGTCATTGTCGACCAAAGTCTTCGGACGACCGCGAGGTTCATTTTTCAGGTCGAAATTTCCAGAACGGAAGCGAGCAAACCAATAACAGGTGGTGCGTTGGTTTGTAGTGTTAGCTCCGTAAACGTCGTTGATGTTGCGTGCCGCTTGTGCCGCGTTGCTGCCACGACGGTACTCATATTCCATAATTACTCGAATTTTTAACGTATCCATGATGACGAAAAAGATTGAAATGCGATGAAAATGTAACACTAATCAATAAAGAAATGACTACTTTTAGAAAAAAAAATCCATGTTTTTAAAATAAAATTAATTTGAAATTAGAATTCTTAGCCAAACAAAAATTATTTTGATTTGAAATGGCCAGTACTGCAGAACGGCAATTTCATAGGTAAAGACCTAATATTTCGACACAAATGTATTTTTGTTATGAAATAAATAACTTGAACTTGAACCTCTGAGTTTGTTTCGGCCTTTCTTCTCAGAGTAGTCAGATAGAACGCCGACCTCATCTAGTTAAAAAATATGATTAACGTGTAAAAGTGTTTGTACAAACCTACTTCCAGAAATAAAAGCATTTATCAATTTATCACAAACGTTCTTTTAAAACAACTTTTCTAAACCTTACCATACTGTGCCTAAATTGAGATATTTCAATACGTAAAGAAATTAATACTCCGCATGGCCATGCCGAATATACGAACACTTAAAATTAGCACGATCTTTGTCAGTCATTGTAAAACCGTTAGATATTTTAATTCACACAACTGACATAAATGAAAACGTAAACAAAAACGCGATGAATCATGCAAAAAATTTGATTCATGATAATATTCCATTAACATTAGAAAGACTTATGATCATTAGCATAAAATTACCATAAATCAATAAATGCAAAACACTGATCAATTTGTCGTTTTACGATATTCACAACAAAAATAATAATAAAAAAAAAAAATATATCAAAAAAAAAACATACAAACCTTTTAACACACAAAAATTCACTCAAAAATTTCGAAAGTAGAAGGTTCGCGCGCGTGCGTCTTGCGCCGGCGCAGCTCCGCACTGCGCAGCATCCCCGGCTACTGACCCCGCCCCGATCACTGTATGTACACAGAGTTGATGATACCGATCACGCCGATCATTTACAACCTGTTTTTATGAGAGTGTACAAAGATTTTTTGTAGATCACTTGATTTGACTGTAAGTTCTTCCTTGGTAGGTAGGAACTTACCGAGATTCAAATGTGTAAAGTTAAAGCATAAAGAAAATTAATGTTGATCAGAGAATGGCACTATGTAGCAGATAATCCAAAAATTAAATATACCTAATTTGTAGAAAATATTAATTTTTATGGCAGATAAGTTATTAAGTTAAACGAAACTAATCCGGAAGTGGTGGAGCAGGTAATAAATAGGATGAGCAATTGCAATAAATCTGATTCAACATTATTTATTATAAATTTACAATAATAAATTCAACAACATTTTTGTTCAGGAAAAAAAAGAATGGTTGCAGTAGTGGTCTTTTAGCTTTTATATTTCCAGCTTCAGTATTACCCGATTATAAATGTAGACACAAGAACATCAAAACTTAAACCTTAGGTGGTATTAACCACTCTATAATCAATGAGGCACAAACAGTTGGTTAGTTCATCGACCAAGTATTAGCATACAGGTAAAATTTAGTCGTTTTACACTTTAGTAGAGGCACAAAGATTAGCGAGAAATAATTTAAGACCGACCAATCTTTTGTTGTATTTATTGGGTAGGTAAGGTTAAAACCCTAAAGGTAGGGCTCGTGGCTAAATAATAAAACTTGTACGAGTCGAGCGAAGGTTAAGCTACGATTGCCGTGGTCGGTTTTGGATGGGTGACCATCCATTACATATCGAGACCCCTCCGGCGTTACCTATCATAAGTTCGAAAAATATTTGACCGAATTTCATTTCACCTAAAACTTTTCAACTATTATCGTTTCGTTTTTTTTTTACTTCGTCGAAGTCACGTCTGCCACTGTATCACTTGACCTATTATCAATTCGATCTTTTTCGTTACTCCGCGTTTCTTTTGGTCGAAAAACTTTTTAGCGAAGTTACACTTTGCCGAAATAACATTTGTTCGAAGTATTATGTTTCCGTACATTCATTATACCACTGTTTTGTTTAATTGATTATTTAAATGTAATGGGACTGAATGAAACAGTTGATTATGAACAAAAGTGGTTTTAAGTGGTCCCAGTAAGAAGCATGCAAGCAAGGATGCTTGCTTCAAGAATGCAGCATGCAAGTGGGTATGTAGCGTGCAAGCAGGCATGCAACATGCAAGCAGGTATGCAACATGCAGCAAGCATTGCTTCTGTCACGGCTCCGGCGCACAGTGGACGGAAAAACAAGGTTCCCTTTCATAGGATGTTTGAAAAATAAAATATTTTATTTGATAGTTTCAAGTATAAAGTTTTGTCGAGTAGGTACATTAAAAAATTGAATAAATTAGTAGTTACGGGTTGTTTTTCGAGTCTATACCATAAAAAAAATACTTTATATATTTCAAATGTATGAAAAAGATATGAATAATATCGACATGGTAACACAGAGAAGCCATTCTGTCGACATGTTTAAGTTTGGTCTGTCTTCCCTTCATGCACGTATCAGATGCATGGAATGTATCTTGCACATTACTTACCGCCTCGACTTCAAGAAATGGCAAGCTAAAGGAGATGATTTAAAATAACAATTGGCCAACAAAAAAAAAAAGTCAAAGTCAAAGTCAAATCGTTTATTTCAAATAGGCACATAAAATGGCACTTTTGAACGTCAAAATTTACAAAAAATAGAACTGATTCTAGTTGCCCTTCCAAAAGGTAGTTTCGTATGGAGAAGAATGGGCAAGAAACTCCACCGTTACTCTTTTAAAAATGTTTTACAATATTATGTATATATAATAATTATATGTGAAGACGATGCACCTAGAATAAAATTACTATACCACAATAGGTAAAAATAATTAAATATAACGCATGACAGGTAAATTAATTATGAGATAGATACATGGTGCTCACATATTTACAAATATTGAGAAGTAGATGATTTTTCAAAAAAAAAAAAAAAAAACAAGTAATAATTTAGTGTGTGAGTTAAAGTAGTTACATAATGTAAAAAACAATGTCATAAAAATTATAAATTATACAATTAAATTAGCAACCAGTTTGATTTTGTCTAGACTCTAGATTGTCCTATGGAGCAAGACCAGCATGTTTCCAAGCATTCTTATCTAGGATATAATCCTCTAATTTGTAATATGCATGTTTACAAAGTGTACTTTTAATATGAGTTTTAAATTTTCTTTCATTTAATTGCAATATATCACAAGGTATTTTGTTGTAACATTTAACACAGTACCCCATAAAAGATGTATGCACTTTAGATAATCTAAAAAATGGTTGATCTATTTTATCTTTATTTCTAGTATTAAAATTATGTCTAACACTTATTTTATTAAAGAGATGTAGATTTTTTCTTACATACATAATATAATATTATTATTATTACAATATAAAACATTTCAAGAACGATTTCGGGATGAAATGGGACTGCTTGTGGATGTAGTTAAACAAGGTGCAGGAACTACCAATGATGGAAATACTGCCAGAAGTTTTTTTTCTAATCCCGTAGTGACTGCGCAGATCACGGGTGTTGATAAAGAACTCATTAGAAGATTCGGAGTAATTCTTCAGGTAATCTCATGTGGAGAGTTTGTAGACGTGGAAAAGTTCCGGCAATATTGTGCTACAACAACTCATACATATGTTAGGCTCTATGCATGGAATTATATGCCCTCAAGTGTGCATAAATTTCTCATGCATGGTGCCGACATAATTGAGTAAAATAATTTTATTCCAATCAGTAAACTTTCTGAAGAGGCATCGGAAGCTCTAAATAAAGATTTAAAAAAAATCAGAACCTTCCTAAACTCGTGGAAAACTAGCAGAATTGCAACAATTTTTATTTTTATTTTATATGAACATAAGTTCTTAGTAATTTATTACAATCTAGCCTAATTGCTAATAAGCAACTTAACTTTAACTTATTATTTTACGTGATAGTTAACGTTATATCTAAGAATAGTGTCCTATTGCACTTTCACACAATTCCGCAACACTTTCTTACAGTCTGATAAATTAATAATAAAAAAACACATTGTTTACACATTATTCGTCACAATTTATACACTACACTAACTCAAATGGTTTAGTTCTCTTTAGCCTACGCACTATGTCCGTGTTGTCTAGCAGCTGAATTGCCTCGACATTCACATGTCGGTGAAGTCTGTGTTCGTGGGCTTCAGCAAATTTTTGGATGACGGTGGTGACGAGTTCCATTTTAAGGTCACGGTGGAGGTCGTCATATCTAATGTACCATGCTGCATTTACAGCATACCTGAGTACTTTATTTTGGAATTGTTGGATTATTTTGACGTTACTTCGTTTAGTACAGCCCCAAAGTTGGATGCCATACGTCCAAATTGGCATAAGAATATGCTTGTATAATATAATTTTATTACGTATTGATAGGCAGGATTTCCTTCCGAATAACCAATACATACTTTTATAACGTATGTCGAGTTCCTGTCTTTTCTTTTTGACGCAAGATTTCCAACATAGTTTGGCATCAAGAGTTATGCCAAGGTATTTATTTGGCTGTATCAGCATAAGGCACTTGCATGCCGTCTAAATAGATTGTATAGTAATCAGTGTTTGTTAGTGAAGTCAATATGAATTGATTTTGACTTATTGAGTTTGATCTTCCACTTTTGTGTCCAGTCATAAACTTTGTTTACAGCTAGTTTAACTTTTTCTACTGCTTCTTTGTGGCTTGATCCGGTAGCCATAAGAGCAGTGTCATCTACAAAGGTCGCAATGGCGTTGTTTTCCAGCTCTGGGAGATACTCTGGTACTGGGGGTGTTGTTTTACATGTGATACGAGTAACATGTGTATAGCAAGTACAGGAATGGGCCTAACACACTTCCTTGTGGCACCCCAGCTTTTATAGTTGAACTTAACTTTCTAAATTGTTTTGTTTTTTCTTTTAATCTTTTTTTTACGGACACTTTTTACGTGCTTGTCTTTCTACATCGTTCTCATGTGTATAATTTCAACATGAATGATGTAACCAATTTTAAATGAACCAACATGAATGATGTAACAATAATGTTAACAAAATTTTGATTTAAAAGAGTGTCCGCGGAGTTCTTGCCCGTTCTTCTCCATAGGTACCTACTATGCTTTGGAATGGGCAACTAACTTCATCTTTCTGACTGACCGACCGCTCGACGGTTCAAAAGTGCCTATAATTGGTTTATTTGAAATAAATGCTTAGAGTTTGAGTTTTTCCATCTAAAATTTCTCAGTAGCAGCCCGGAGTCAGGATTTGTGGCCGATTGATGGCAATAGACTCGCCCCCTATCACATGGGACTTTAACGTAACTGGCGAAATGTGGGAGTACTATAGATACACTTCTGCCTTAACTTTCGGGGTGTACAGGCGTGATGTTATGAATGTTTTGTTATGTTAGTCCAGACTTAAACAATTTCCTTCAGATTGGTAATCCCTACTACAACACAACCTAGAAGCTTTATCAAAACTGAGAAGCGTTTAATATGCCATTAACCCTAATGACACGAAGTCCTATACCTTGTGTTATTAATTAGGCAATTTAATCTTGGTATACTTTAAATCTATATTTAATCATCTTTGTATACTCGTATCATACTATTTTAATATAATAGTAGCTCGTTAATTTGGTGTAATAAATTATTCTGAAGCGGTATCTACATAGCCACATGCGAGCTACACGTCATACTGACGTCGCGCAAATCCTGCATCGCGCAAGCAGAGTTTACCGCGCGACTAGCATATACTCGTATACAACGTCCCGACATCAACCGTCGGGCAGTTGCCCACCAGACACGACACCCGTCTGGTCGGAGGATCCTCCCTTTTCTATGGAGGTGTGAGTGAACTTTACACCCTGTTCCTCGTACTATATATTATTTTGTATCAGCCCATTTAGATATCATACTTTGGCTGTCATTTGCTATTTTCTACATTTAGCGATGTCTACTGTTTAAGTGCTAACTAGTTTTGGGTTAATTTATTAATTAAATCATTGTGGTACGAGGTGTAAAAGAATAGCTCGTGTCATCTGCAATCTATTCCCATCCAATACCAAGAGCTAATACCATTTGGTATTAGTTTATTTCCGAATTTATTTTCTATTCCCAACGAGTACCACATTTTTTTAAATAAAAAATCTATTACTAACGAATACCAAAGCGTGACTTTTTGTACACTCAGCTACACAAAGTTTTATTTAAATTGCGTTTTACCGAAATCTAGGGTAATCTAAATATAGGGTTAGGGTTAATAAGCTGGTCGACGGAGCCCCGCGATGCGGGGCTCCTATTTCTGTCTAAAGGGTTTAAAGGAACCTAACCAACCGAACCTCGGAATGCCACTGACGTCGACCGTCTAGGGTTAGGATTTTCGGGAACATTTATTAAGTTTTCGGAAACTTATTTCGGTAATTCATTTTAACACAGCTTAGCTGTTAGTATTACAGTCAACCAGAGATCGATCGCTGGAAGTTAATTTGGTAGGTAGGTAGGTAGGTAGGTTAAACATTACTTAAAATCACTCAAAGGATTTTAATTTTACTGAACCTGACTGTATCTGATTTCTTCAAACTTGTTTTGGTATTGGTTTTAAAATGTCGTACTCGTTGGGAATAGAAAATAAATTCGGAAATAAACTAATACCAAATGGTATTAGCTCTTGGTATTGGATGGGAATAGACCTCATCTGCCTGCCTTTATCCAACTATGCTGAGGTCAGCTTCCCGTCTAACCGGATGCAGCTGAATACTAGTATTTTACATAGAGCGACTGCCTATCTGACCTCCACAACCCTAGTTACTGGGTAATACGATACCCCTTGATTAGACTGGTTGTCAGACTTTCGGGCTTCTGACGATCCGTAACGACTGTCAAAGATCCACGAATGACAGCCGGGACCAACGGCTTAACGTGCTTTCCGAGGCACGGAGGGGTCTTGGTATGTAAAGATGGCCACCCACCCACGGACTTATGTCGTGGTCTAAATATTACTTAGTTAGCTAGATAACATAGTTGGTAATGGAGCTGACTGCGCCAAACTCTGGGTGAGGTCTAAAAACACCGGGGTACTTGTGTATCACACTAACATTAGGAATGTCTTTAATTTTGACAGTTCAACAAAATTCATTCGCCGTTTTAAGAGCAGTGCAGCCTTCGGTCGTCTCAGCTTAGATCTGCTGCATCACCAGATAATCTTAGATTTCCTCTTTTAAATAAGTTACTCAGACTTTCCAGTTCAAGATCATTGTCATGAGATCGCGAGCCCGCATAATACACTTGACTAACACTATGTAATTAGAAAGTTTGTAATTACATACACCCGTATGAGGCGTTATGTGTAATATGTAGATACAGATTTGTGTCATCTATTATTTAACCTATAAAGGTATGAGCAACAGGGTGTAAAGTTCACTCATACCTCCATAGAAAAGGCAAGATCCTCCGAGCAGACGGGTGCTATGTCTGGCTGGCAACTGCCCGACGTTTGAAGTCGGGACGTTGTATATATGCTAGTTGTATGGTAAATTCTGCTTGCGCGATGCAGGATTTTGTGTGACGTCAGTGTGGCTCGTAGCTCGCATGTGGCGTTATAGATGCCGCTACAACCTATTGGAAGTCCATTTTTGGATACTGGTGACTTAGTTGTTTTTTTTTTCATAGAATGGGAAGCAGAGGTAAGGCTTGTTAGTGCCTGGGGCCGCCTAATCCCAGACCAAAGGCACGCTCGCGACTAGGCTCATAGCCATGCAGCTCTCGGCACGGCAACCTTAGCTAGGGTGAGTATTGTTCGTACCACACAGAGGAGAACAATAGAATCCTCCAGTTGTTCCTTCAGTCGCCTTTTACGATACCTACAGGATTAGATGGGTTGGTTATATTCTAAGTCCCGTAAACGACAAGATGGTTTCGTCATGTTGAGAGGATGAATGAAAGGCGACTAAGAAAAGGTATGTACAAGGCAAATGTGCGTAGAAGAAGCGCCGGAAGGGGACGCCCTAGAAGGACATAGTGACTTTGATGTTCTTCAGAAAGGCCAGGTGCGTAGTACTCGCAAGCGCAACCAGCGTGCGTGTATGACCAGACATGATCGTAAACGAAGCAAAAGGAATATGTAAGGATCGTAGCAGGTGGCGCTCTGTAGTTTCGGCCTACCCCCATGGGAAAAAGGAAATATGTAAAGGTAAACAGCATTGAGAATTAATTTGTCACGTAATATTGCGCCTCATTATTAAAAAAAACTATAAGTAAACACCAGACAAATGCTGCCCAAATCAAAAAAGCATTTATTACCAAAGCCATAGAACTTCTTTACCAACTCTACAATAATTTATACAATATACCCATACACTACTACGAAAGCACAACTGTCGCACTGGTCGATAACGATAACGTATACTTAGTGATTAAATGAACTTACCTGTAAGTAAAGTTCTATCATAATTATGTGAGGTGTTTCGTTCGAAGAGATTAGATATACACCCTTGTAGTCACAGATACAATGTCGCCACTAATGCACTAAGTCCAAAGAGAAAAAAAATATGATATGGACATATCTTTAAAGATTTACTGCGTTCAATACCTTATATTTTAGTTCAGAAATAAGATATGCAATTCACAATTTAGGGGATTAAATTAGGGAGGGTGGGATACTAATCTCTTCGAACGAAACAACTCACATAATTATTATAGAACTTCACTTACAGGTAAGTTTGTTTAATCATTAATAAATTATGCTTCTGTGTTTCGTTCTCGAGATTAATATATACACTTGTAGATACTGAGAGTTCTTTGTGAAATGTATAGTTAGGTAAATCAATTAAATTTGGAGAAAACCAAACGAATTCGTAGACAATAGGTACCTACTACGCTATGGAATGGGCAACTTGCTTCATTTTTCTGACTGACTGACCCCTTGTTCAATTCAAAAGTGCCTGTAATGGGTTTATTTGAAATAAATGCTATGAGTTTAATAATAACACCTTTATTTTTTATTAGTACCAAAAGCCACAAAATAAAATTTGTGCTCTAATACTTAGTAGGTGGATAAAGAGTACCAAGGTTAATGGAATTGATGTTACCGAATATTACGTAATGATTCGGTTAATCGTAAGTATTCAATTAATAATTTAGCAGGGCATATTTCGGGTCTTTTCCGAAAGTATGGTAGTTTAGATTGCAGATAGCATTGGCTGTTTAGATTATATACATAATATTTTTATTAAATCAGGAATCTTAATAGATATTTCATTAGCTAATATACTAATATTCTCGACTTTAATTCTTGATAGGGTTGAACCTTGTGGGCAACTGCAAGTAAAGTTACCAATTTCCTTGTCATTTTATCTAACTCTAAATTATCGTTATGTACCTACCTAAGTAGACAGAGTTTCTATAACTAATGAAGTATCCCACGTTGAATTGTATTTGGGCAAGGGTGGAAGAAGTCTAAATAACCCCTCAAATAATAATTTTACCCGATCATCTTTGCTGATTTGATGACCTAAAATTAAAGACAGTGCCGACCTGCAACTGTTCAGCGTACCAAATTTTTTACCAAATTCAAATAAACCGGTAAAAAAATAAAATACTTCGGTATGCAGGCCTCATAAATATGAACGCTGTTTTTCTTACAAAAAATATTTTTTCAAACAAGTATCATATTGTTCGATGGAATTTTCCGAGAGGGACGCCAACATGATGTGAATTGATGCAGGAGGAATTTCTCTGTAGAGATTCCCGCACAATACTCCGACAACAAGGGTAATCCGCTTGTGTATTTGACGGTTGCTGGAATGAAAAATTATGAATTCCTGAGAAGAATGAAATATCAAAGATTTACTTTACAAAAGCTTATACCACGGCTGTGAAGGCAATGGTGAGATGACTGGTGTACCTCTAGCTCATCACTAATAATATTTCTTAATTTTTTGAGAGTAATTGCGAATGGAGGTAAACTGTAAAAATAACATTCAGAACAACATATTGAATAAGCTTTAATATTATATGCGTCACGATGTTTGTGCCATGAGATGGATTTAGCGCATTTATTGTATAAACAAAAAATGTAAAGCGTAAAGCCGTACAAACGGCTAACAAACAACAACATCTTTATCAGGCTGACCGAAAAATTTAATTATTTTTGAAAGACAAAGTCTGATTCTCATTCAATGTCAGGGTGAACTCGTCTCGATTCAGCATCGGCGATACTATGGTCGATTAATGGGATATACAGAGCAGAAATGAAAAAGTTGCAAGCCTCACACCATTGCCATATATTTTTGGTAAGTTTGGATTAATGGGGAAACTGCACACCTCCCATACGATTTATGTAAGAAATCGCTGTTGTGTTGCCAATTCGTAAAATAATTTGACAGCCGAATAACCTTTTGCTAAAAAAATTAAGACTAATGAAAGCAGCCATTAATTCTAAATAATTAATATGCTGATTTCTTTCCTCTTGACTCCACCTACCGTTTGCCGTTTTCGCCGCACAAGCTACACCCCATCGGGGTAGTTGCGGCGAATCCGAGGATGATGAAGATCTCGGCGTCCTTTTAACAGTTTTCTTTCCAACTTCTTAATTTTCTTCTTAATATAAATCATTGAATCCTTGTCATCATGTTTCCTGTTCGGCATTTTTCGTTAATAAACACAAAAACAATAAACTGTCGATAAAAAAACTGTAACGCAGTAATAGAAATTTAAAGTGACGGAGCGAATACTGGAATTTGAATGAGGTATTGAGCGCAGTAAATCTATAGCCGCTCAGCCGCTTTGGCGCGCGCCGTGAAGTTACAGTAAATTGCCCAAGGTATGAAAAACACCTCAGTTTTTTTTTCTCTTTGAACTTAGTGCATTAGTAGCGACATTGTATGGGTGACTACAAGTGTATATGTCTTATCTCGAGAACGAAACACAGAAGCATAATTGCATTTCTTGGACAGGGGCAAAGAAATTGCTTTAAAAAAAAAACTAGGGTGTCAGTAGTTGATACTACTGCTGTTTAACCAATAGACACACGTATACAGAAATTCACGCGTTCGTCTCATGGGGGTAGGCAGATACTACAGAACGCCACCTGCTATGACCAATAAATATTATTCACAATAAAGAATATATTATATATTATATAATATATTCTTTAATTCGGACACAGAATCGCAATCCATATAGTATTAGTAACAATTACTCAAAACATTATGTTAGTAAACTTTCAGAAAACTAAAACAACTACAAAACACGTGGCCCAACACACGCTGGCACGTGCCTCCGTACTCAGTGCCTTATAGAGGGACTGTCCACTTTTTCTATTAATGTTTTTAGGATGCTGTTGGAGTTTCCACGCAACCTACCCATTTATTGACGCTGTACTCTTCCTCATAATACAATGGAAATCGTCAACACGGGCTGCCGCGAACATCTGCGAAGCGCTGCAGAAGTGCGGAATCCCCATCAACATCCTAAATCCATTATTATACTGTACGCGAAGAAAGTTGTAGCTTCTTTGCGTATATTTCATCCACAAGCTGCACGTGTAGAAGGTTTGGCAGTATGCTTTAAAAAGCGCAACTTTAACATCCTTAATACAACGTGCAAACCCGCGGGCTACCATATTACATCGAACCGCCAACGCCCTTCGCTCCCTCTCTATATCAGCATCATCCCATAAATCCTCCGTGACTACATGCCCTAAGTATTTAAACTGCATGACTCTCTGTAGTGGCTCTCCGCTTAAATTCACTGGAGGAACATTATCCAACGAGCTAGACTCAGACCTGAAAATCAAAAGCTCACTTTCTTTCACATTATTTTTCAGTCCATGTGACGCAGCATAGGACTCACAGACAGCCTACAACATTCTGAGCGCGCTGATTGGTGGACTCAGCAAGACCATGTCATCTGCGGAGCTGATAATATTTACAGTGCCATCAATCGAGCAACCGACGTTGGTCTCGCTGAGCTCACCAATCAATCGGTTCACGTAAATATTAAACAGGTCTAAGGACGTTAGTCCACCCTGTCTAGCACTGCACTCCAGGACGTACGTATGAGAGTGAGCAGCCGCCCATCTAACACTGTTAAAACTCACCAAGCCGGCGCTCAAGCAGACCATCAAATACCTTTCCAATTATAGCGGCCAAAGAGAAGGGCCTGTAATTGGTTTTGTCCGCTATGTCGCCTGTTTTGTTTTTAATCACAGGTACCACCACGCTTTCCAGAAGCTCCTTTGGCAAATAGGTATGACGGATACAAAATGCATACAACATTGCCAGAACCCGACAAATATGAGGCCGCGCATGTAACAGATGCTCGACACTAAGCCCATCGTGACCCCGGCGACTTCCCTCTAGACAAACTTTGTACCGCTTTCTTATGAAGATTATCTTTTCCATAACTCAATGTCATTGTATCATCATGCCTGTATTGTCTACAGGTAAAAGTAGAGACGTCATGTAATCGGGGGCTAATCTAAGCCATCAAGCGAGCATAAATCCAGATAACGGTCAGGGCTGCTGTCCTAATAAAACTATGCCCAGTCTGGGAATCGAAACCAGGACCTGGCTTCACGAACCGGAGATCGAACTTAAAGCTGCTGCCGAGCACCAGGCTAATGAGGCAGTCGGCACAAAAATCCATCTGCCTGCCTTTTTACAACTATGTCGGGGTAGGCTTCCAGTCTAACCGGATGCAGCTGAATACCAGTATGTTACATGGACCGACTGCCTAAGTATTTGCCAAGATACGGACAACAAACAACACTGAAACTATAAATATTTTAGCTATGGCTTACCGTTACAGAAATAGTCTGTAACAGACAGACATACAGATATGGTAGGGCCTGGTTACATCACCACGGCGCAGAGCCGCCACCGTGAAACGGCACGACGCACGTCGTACCGCACCACGGCGTCGTGTACGGTGCGCCGCGCTGGCTCACGGCGCACCCGCTCGGCAGTAGATGTTTCGCTGTCGCAAACTTCGTATGTGTTAGTGCAAGAATTTTTTATCCTTATAATCCTTGATCCTCTGGGTATTATCAGCCATTTTTTTTTTTTACTAACACGTAAGAACTTTGCGACAGCGAAACATCTACTGCCGAGCGGGTGCGCCGTGAGCCGGCGCGGCGCACCGTATACAACGCCGTGGCGCAGTACGTCGTCGTGCCGTTCGACGGTGGCTGCGCCGCGCCCCGTGCCGTAGTGATGTGTCTAGGCCCGAAGGCTTAACAAATCGACCTACGTAGCATGTTTTGTGTTCAGAGCTCTAAAATTTAAGGTTAGAACTTATTTAACGGGACGACTATATATCTAACCAGTTTATCGTTACACATACCGGCTGTCTCGGAAAAAACTAACTTTTGTAAATGCATTTTTTTTTTTACAAATGTACTTATAAATACATGTTAAATTACAAAATCAGAAACTGAAGACATGGGAAAATTACTTTTTGAAAATAACATTATTCAAATGTCCGTCGCGGGTCTGGCACTCTTCAGAGCGATCTCTAACATGCATGAAAACGCGCTCGCCCAGACCTCACACCTCCGGATTTTTTCCTATGGGGTTATCTGAAGAATCTGGTGTACAACAGTAATCCATCAACTATATCTGAATTGAAGGAAAACATTAGACAAGAAATCAACAACATTCCTACTCAACTTCTGAGAGTTGAGTTGAGTTGTCGCGAAGGACGACATTTGAATACTGTCATTTTCAAAATGTAATTATCCCAATGTCTTCAGTTTGTGATTTTGTAATTTATCGAGTATATATAAATATATTCGTTATTTTTTATGCATTTAAAAAAGATAGTTATTTCTGAGACACCCGCTTCACATGGTTTTACAACTTCACAAACATCAAGATTTGTTTTATACTTATATAATGTAAGTTTAATATTACACATAAACCTTCCGCAATAAATTCTCTAAATGATGGTGAGAACCACATCTAAATGATTTTCGTAGTGTAGTAGAACAGCACTATCACACAGATACACACGAAAAGCGAGTTTAACTTATAATATGTTTCATTTCTCGTCCATTCTATGCCCTCGTTTAATTTAACTCACATTTTCAACAGCAGTTTATAATGACCGTACCTGTGAAAATTGCGATGCTTTCATTTAAATACCGCGTACAATTAAATATAAGTTCCAGTCTTCAACAACTAGTTCATGGAATTTAATTTTAAATTGTTCTTTACTTTGACAAGTACTTCGTAAACTTCTGAAATCAAATTATGTGTTCTGTAACTTGGTTATTTAAATCACTATTACATGCTTGCTGGTTAACGCTAACTTTTGCAAGCTAGTTCGAGTCATTTTTCTTCATCAGTGTTAAGATATTAAGGAAATTCTCAACATTAGCTTTGAATGTGTATAATAAGATTATTACAATCTATTTTAAGACCCTATTTATTTATCTAAAAGATTGTGTAATAACAAGACAGATAAGACGGAAGTAATAGAAAATTACGTACCAAGACGATGCTTATCTCTAAAGAAATCTGAAATAAGATACTTGCCTGCTACTTGGATGCTACTGAGGAGCTATTAAACAAGTTTGAGCGCTTGCAAAACTTGTGCATTCGCTTTGTTTTTGGTCTGCGAAAGTATGATCATGTTTCTCTCCTTCGCAAGGACCTCAAGTGGCTCCCGACACGCTTTCGCAGGAACACTCGGATTTTATGTCTCCTCTTCAATATCTTACACAACCCGTCTTATCCTTCCTACCTGCGTGAGCGATTTTCTTACGCTCGCCCTAGCGACGCACCGTGTAGATCTCATCTTAGATCCCTCCTCAAATCCCATCCCCATAAAACAAGCTACTATTCTTATTCCTTCACTGTTCATGCTGTAAGATTGTGGAACTCACTTCCGCCTAGCATTCGAGATTTAAAATCAATTTCTCATTTAAAAGAGCATTCATTACCTTTCCTTTTAACTGTGAGAATTTATACATATAGGTATATACAGGGTGGAATTTTGTAATGCCACCTGGAGGGAAAGTACTCTTAATACTGCAGATAGAAAGTTTTACTCAAAGGAAACATTCCTTTATTTTTGAATAGAAAGCAAACTGCATTCAAAGATTTTCGAAAATTCTCTTCTCCCACACCCGGGAATCGAACCGGCTAAAATCTGAAAAAATTATACCCTGTACTTTTATTGCATCGATCGTTAGGGTCAATTATAAGGATGAAATCTCTCTAACAAACATGATAAATTAAATGAAAACCAGGAAATCTTAAATTAATTTAATTATTTACAAAAAATGGTAAACTAACTAATTAGTTGCTCGAAATGGGCTCCATTCTCTTGGATACACAAATTTATTCTTTTAACGAATTCATTTCTAGAAACCTTTAATAAAGTGTTGTGGTGAATGTTATAAATCGTATTCTGAACTTCAACTCTCAACTCGTTGTCATTCGCATAAGATTTCATGTAAATTTGATTTTTTACATATCCCTACAAAAAAAAATCTAATGGGGTGAGATCTGGCGATCTCGCAGGCCATCTGATTGTGCCGTTTGTACCAATCCAGGTATTAAAATGGTTATTAATGTAGGCAGTAGTGATTCTGCTGTTATGTGCTGGAGCACCATCTTGCTGAAGAATTATTTGGTTTCGCTCTTCCTCGGGGAAACCATTTAACTCGTTTCTTAAGAGATCCAGTATTTCAATATACTTGACAGTGTTTAAATGACCTTCGTACACGTGGACTAACACTACATTATTTCTCATAATTCCGCACCAAACGTTGAAAGAAAATCTTACTTGATTGTTAGTTTCATGAACACGAACAGGATTCACTTCGAGACCAGTAATGGTTATTGCGGCGATTGTACATGCCATTATTGCTGAAGTTGGTTTCGTCAGACCATACAATGTTACTCAAAAAATTAGGGTTTCGGTCAATTTCTCCAAGCATGTTTTCACAAAATTGTAATCGTCTGTCACGATCCCCAATATGCAATTTTTGCACCAACCGACCTTCACGATAGCATTTATACTTATACTTTTTCAGCACTTTAAGTACGCGAGTGTGGGTTGTTCCTAATTCATTGGCAGCATCTCTACTTGAAGCCTTTGGAAATGATTCAAAGTATGTTAAAACATCTAGTTCAAAATCGAAATAGTTTTGCTGAATAGTTTGCCGTCTCTTCTTGAAACCACCCGTATTCTTTAAATTTTCTACCATTCTTTTCAATACGAACCGAGTTGGTGCCTGTCGGTCTTGATATCTCTCTCCATACCACCGCAGAGCTAGATTCACGTTTTTGTTATTTAAAAAATAAGCTTCCATTAAATCAAACTGTTCTTGATAAGCCATTTTCACCGTGAGACAAAATGTGAAATGAGTTGTAAAAACAATCAAATGTGAATAACAACTATGACAATCTAATTTTCAAATTTTAATCTAACATTCCATATTTAAATTACCTCATACACGCAGCTACGAGTATGTCGCAAAGGAGTCTGCATTACAAAAGATGGATGTTAGTTAAAGAGTTTAACTTGACTCATTGAATTTGTAACTTCAGATTTCCTGGTTTTCCTTTCACTTAATTTATCATGTTTGTTAGAGAGATTTCATCCTTATAATTGACCCTAACGATCGATGCAATAAAAGTACAGGGTATAATTTTTTTAGATTTTAGCCGGTTCGATTCCCGGGTGTGGGAGAAGAGAATTTTCGAAAATATTTGAATGCAGTTTGCTTTCTATTCAAAAATAAAGGAATGTTTCCTTTGAGTAAAATTTTCTATCTGCAGTATTAAGAGTACTTTCCCTCCAGGTGGCATTACAAAATTCCACCCTGTATAAGGTTATTTATTTTAGCATTATGTATTTATTTAAGTATATGTTATTGTTATTTATTTTTGTATTATACGTAAGTATATTTAATATTCTAGTTTAAGTCGTCACAAATCAAATTCTTCTCTTCTTGTTCTCACACACTATTGTCTACTTTTCTTTTTCATTTCTCCTTTCGCAGCTCTGCTGGAAGAAATTTCTTAAGAAATAAGCAGTAGCTTTGTACTTAATACTAATATTCCGTATCTGTATCTATTTTACTGTGTGTACATAATTAATAAAATAAATAAATAAGATGTGTAGACACCGTGTGTAAGAGAAGTAGAGAAAATAAAATACATAAAACCTACTCACTCACTTATTTAAATTAAAGAAATAATATACTTACATATTTCTAAATGAAACAAGTTTCACTAAAATATAAATACAATGTAGAAACCACACTGCGCTCCAAAACAGATTACTGACGTTGCTCAAAAAGCCGCTAAAGCTGAAGTGGGATTGGGCTGGCCACGTCTGCCGTATGCCCAATGAGCAGTGGGCCAAAATAACCACTACTCGGATCCCTGACACAGGCAGAAGGCGTCGCGGCAGACCCCGTAGAAAATAGCGGGAGGAGCTAGAGAAAACAATCGACCAGCGGTCCACTTTAGCCCTGGATCGAAAGAGCTGAAAGTCGTGGGGAGAGGCCTCTGCCCAGCAGTGGGATGATGCAGGCTAATAGTAGTAGTAGTAGTAAAAGAAATATGTACAATTGTACATACGCAACTATGACGAAGGGAAAAGATAGTGTTCTTTCACTCTTCTTTTAAAACCTGCAACAGTTTGCTTATATTATTAAAAAAAAAACACGGGGCAATAATTAAATAAAATAAAATTTTCAACAAACAATCAATATAATAACAAAAATATTACTTCATACTATTGTGTCGTCGATGGACATTATACTTCATTTTATCTACATGTTGAACACGATTTCTTACGTCACGACCCTCATGATGAACAGCTCTTTCAAATCTCTCCCCATGCGCATGCACATCTTGATGTTTATGGAAAAAGCTATGGAAACCATTAGCGATACCTCTTTGAAAACTATGGATATATGCCTTTATCCCTTTCAAAAGTCCAACAACTTTGTTCTCATGTTTTTCATACTTATTATCATCAAATTCTGCGTTGATGTGCAGTATGCTTAGACGATTTTTTTTTGTTTTTATATTAGCTTCTGTGACTTCATCTGTGCTTGTTGCGTTGCTAGGTTTTGCAAGATTAAGAATTGGTGGACTATGAGTGTAGTTAGTAACTACAGGTCCAGCTGGTGTTCTATCATCAGGTATATCAACTACGTTTTCAGTTACTTCATATGGTGCGTACGGTGGGTAAGAATTTACTACTTGAGAACTTTGTGTTTCCATTCCTTCTTTATCTATAACGGGTTTCTTAATTACTGTTCCATTTTTATCTTGTTCCTTAGTTAGTGGTACTATAGTGATGCTATTTGTATAGTTTGTTTTATTTATACTTTGTGGTGCGCCACCTGGAGAATCATTTAAACTTTCTGTAACCAGTTTTCTGGTGTTTCTTTGATTATAAATTCTGTATTTTGAGGACGCTTCATATTGTGAGGTAGTATGGTAGTCGCTTGCTACGATTTTCGTTATGAAAACCTGTGAATGATAAACATTGGATTAATTTTATTATTTTGATAGCTTCTGCCAGCGACTTCGTCTGCTTGAAATTTCTTAATTTAACATAAAGTATATCGTATGGGACTTGGCTTTCACTAATGGGAAGCTACAGCAGCTTCCCATTAGTGAAAGAATTTTCGGAATCGGATCAGTAGTCCCAAAGATTACCCCCCACAATACATACAAACTCAATTTTTTTATCTCTTTATAATATTAGTGTAGATTGGATACCTACACGATACTTAATGACCTGTATTATGGAGCAGGAGGCATTTTTTTTAAATTATTAATGACAAAATTGATTTCCTACACAAGATAGGCCAAAAATCTAAAACAATATTTTGTTTTACCTATTGGTAAGCACATTTTAACTTATATTTGGAAGACTACACGTAAGTGGTCTTACTGTATCATTTATCCTTTAATTACTAAGGTGAATAAAATTAGGAGATCGCTGAAGAAGTATAATAACTTTTGAAGTAAGCCTCAAGACTGTTCTATACTCGTCAATTCACGATTTGTTATTTTTTCTCCGGCGAAGTGTCACGATTTTTAATTTAATCATAATTTATAGTAGCATACTGCAGATACTTAGTACTTTATTAGATAAACATATACGGTTATATTTATTCACATAATTTAACAGTTGAATCGATATCAGTATGGTCTTTTGTTAATAGTTTTGACACATTACAGTAATTATTTTTGTTTTTTAGGCTAAATAAAATCTGACTCTTATTCGCAGTGATAGAGGAGGAAAGGAGAGAATATAGAAGTCTCAACTGCGAATACTTTAGAGAAATAGAACCAAAGTATAAGTCAAATAATTTATTTCTAGTAGGGCCATGGAAAGGCACTTATAAACTTCAGAATTCACAAGAAAATGTAATTGATTCTAGGACCTTTTAGAGAAGAATGGGCAAAAAACTTCATAGTTCCTCGTTTATAATGTTTTACAATATTTTGCATACATTAATTATAATTATTTGAAGACGATGCACCCAGAATAAAATTACTATACTACAAGAGGTACAAAGTATTTAAATTTAATGCAGGTACTCTTCAACGTTCACTTCCAATTCAAAAACTAAATGTCGGATAATAATTTCAAATAAACTCACCAAATAAACAAATAATCGCGCAGACATTTTCCAGACACTATATATAGACCAGACAACTGACAAGACCAACAAACGAATTAAACTGATCCAAACTAAATATACGCTCACAATCAAATGGATTTCAACAAAAAGTGCGGGCGTTATCTCTGAATTAATACAACTTCACTTTTCACTTTAGCTAGGGAACGAGAACTGAAGTCGCTTGTGGTCTGTATAAGCCGTGACATGAGACAGTCATGACTCAAATTGCCTGCGACTGATAAAGGTAGGTTCCAATGCACATGACTTTGAGAAAAATCGCAAAATATTGACGTAATTGCACTAACTTTATGAGAATATGTCAGCCAGCTAAGGTATAAAGAGCTGAAAAGAACTGTAATTATGTACTGATAGCTCCTAATTTTACCAAGGATTGCGTTCGACCAAGATAAAGACAGTTTAAATAATGCTAGGTTAGAAGTCACGACGATCCGTCACAAAGCGACGGAAAAAAGCGTTGAAAAAGTCGAGCTGACCGATTGACTGGATCGGATGTAAAAAGAAACAGTTTTTTTAATTACTTACATTGAAGTTTTTGTTAGAACAAAAACTGAGTTGTTAATTTGGTAATGATGAAGTTTGTTGTTCGTAATATCTTTATTGTAAATTAATATAAATATAATGAAGATGCTTCCGCCTCTTGAATTGAGTATCATGCTACGGGTTTCGAGATTTTGATGGCAATGATGCCATCTCCATAATCTCCACTTATCAGAATCAAGAACATAGCAAGCATTTTAAATACTAATTAATGTTTTAAATACTAGTATGTCGCATACATGCAAACCACACCTTAAGTTTTTTCTACAAAAAACGCATTACTCACAGCGTGGGACTGCAACCGGGAAATCCTTTAATTTGTATTATTTTATTTCATTCCATTGTTGTGTTTAGTGTAGATTTATCAAATATCAGTATCAATAGATCCTCATCTATTGATACTGTCAGAAAGCTAAGGGCCAGCCGGGCCTTAGTCAACCCATCGACATGGGTTATAGTAATCCTTGATACCCCTCCACCAAGTATGTGTTAGGTAATCTAGATTTTTACACCTTGGTCCTCAGCATATGCGATGGGACTTCAGGGAAGATCTCCTGTAGTAGGTACGAAAAAGATATTTGCAAAGGGTAAATTAATCCTCCAATGTAAGTCGGCAGTTTGGTCACTTCTCGGACAAGGACAGGGACATTGCAAGAAGAGGTTTAATAGCTGTGAAAAGAAATGTCGATCTTTATAACATTTTTCCTTAATCATTATTTCCTTAAATTCAACCAGTCAGCTGATTACTCCAATAGCGATAAAAAAACGTACTAGGCAGGTAAACTGCTAAAGTTTAGATGCGAACAGTGATGACAACGGGCTCATATTGTCTTTTTATATATATAACGCCACATTGTCTAATTATTTCATTGAATTAGTACTTACTATAAGTACATAAGGTCCTTGAATTTTGTCATAGTCCTTGAATTTTGTCGTATGGCTTATGTCTTATGCTATCGAAATGTCACGTGATCATACATAGGTCAATGAATAGAAAGTAGCTAGACAATGTTAACATCATTCGATTCTATGACACGACAGCGTCGTCGATTACTTCCATAGAGATGCGTAGCCAAGTGGCACTTTTTGACAAGCGTTATCGCTAGTTTTCCATTCGTATGATGGAAACATTAGCGAAAGCGATAGCAATTGTAGAAATATAATCGCTCCAATGCGAATGTCATTTGTCTAGGCCCTCAGGACTCGTACTCCGGTTCTTTTCCGGATAAATCGCTGTGTTAAACTCGCCCGTTTCGTAGTCCAGTGCGTGTACACTATGGTGTACACTGACTCATTGCCAATATGAAGAACTGTTCAAGCCAGTTATACCCCTTTTAACAGGGTAGTGCGATGTTTGGTCTCATGAATTTGATGACTTATGTTCATATCATTAATTACTTTTACTAAGAACTGTTTCTAAATCCCAAAGTAAAAGATGTTATTAAACATTAAGTTCATGTCACTATATATAAAAAAAATTAAGCAGCCCTATACCACAGGCCGGATGGCGGATACACAATACCAGTAAGGCTGTGACACATAACCGCATGAGTTAGTATCGAAGTTTGAATAAATCGTGACAAAACATGAATGCCAGTTACATAGATCCGTAACTTTTTATAATAGGTCTTTACCTATGAAATTGCCGTTTTGTATGAAAAAATTTAAACGAATTTTTTTCATGAATTTTTTATTTGTATTAATCGAAGTAATCACCCATGCAATCAATGCATCTTTGCCATCGCAGTGGCAGTTTATTGATGCCCTTCTTAAAGAAATCAGCTGGACGGGAGGCAACAAATTCTTCAAAGGCATTTTGTACTGCCTCTCGGGTATTAAATTTTTTTCCCGCCAAGAAGTTATCCAAATTCTGGAAAAAGTAGTAGTCTGTAGGCGCAAGGTCTGGTGAGTAGGGCGGATGACGGAGAGCTTCCAACCCCAGTTCTTGCAACTTGGAGACCGTCTGCTGTGCAGTATGAGGTCGCGCGTTGTCGTGCAGGAGCAGCGGAGACGAGCGATTGACCAATGCTGGTTGGAGATGCGCCAGCTTTTCCATCATTGTGTTCAGTTCTTCACAGTACACATCTGCAGTAATGCTCACCCCGTTTGGTAAGAAGCTGTGATGAATCACACCGGCGCTAGACCACCAAACAGTGACCATCACTTTTCTAGGGGTAAGTTTTCGTTTAGGGCATTGTTTAGGTGCTGAACCAGGATCCAACCAACTTGCTGAGCGCTTACGGTTATCAAACAGAATCCATTTTTCATCGCAGGTAACAATGCGGTTCAAAATTCCTTCATTTGTGTGTCTGTTGAGCAGTGCAAGGCACGTCTCGACGCGTACTTCGCGCTGGCGATCATTGAGTTCGTGGGGCACCCATTTGTCAAGCTTTTTTACCTTGCCAATTTGACGCAAATGGACCAATATTGTTTTGACGCTAACGTCGAAAGCTGCTGCTAATTCAGCCGTAGATTGTGTATCATCAGCTTCCACAATCGCCTTTAATTCGTCATTGTCGACCAAAGTCTTCGGACGACCGCGAGGTTCATTTTTCAGGTCGAAATTTCCAGAACGGAAGCGAGCAAACCAATAACAGGTGGTGCGTTGGTTTGTAGTGTTAGCTCCGTAAACGTCGTTGATGTTGCGTGCCGCTTGTGCCGCGTTGCTGCCACGACGGTACTCATATTCCATAATTACTCGAATTTTTAACGTATCCATGATGACGAAAAAGATTGAAATGCGATGAAAATGTAACACTAATCAATAAAGAAATTACTACTTTTAGAAAAAAAAATCCATGTTTTTAAAATAAAATTAATTTGAAATTAGAATTCTTAGCCAAACAAAAATTATTTTGATTTGAAATGGCCAGTACTGCAGAACGGCAATTTCATAGGTAAAGACCTAATATATAAGTATCGAAGACAAAGTTTTGAATGATGAATCATTCGATCTTTCCCGTGATTGCATAGTGTTGAAGGCGTCATTACATTCGACAGTAATGATTGAATTAAACCACTTAGGTGTCATTGACCGCTGAGACCTCAGTTGTGAACAATATCTTATTACATGGAGTGGTCGAAGAAATTCCTTGGATTTAATTGAATTATTCGTTAATTAATAATAATTATATTTCTTCGCTTCATTCTTCAGATATATTATAAGTAGGTGGTCTTATAAGTATACAAGATAGCATGCAAACTTTAAAAAAACTGTGGAAATTGATATAAGTAAGTTCCGGGGACAACAGTAATACGGGACCATAGTAACATCGTCCATGTTGCGACAATGGACAGCAGCTGTAGCAGCGGTCGGTGAGCGCTACATCCAAGTTTGTCGCAGTTTTAAACACCTTACTAAGAACTAGCGATGCGCGATGGCGAGAGGTTTTATTCGATTGTTTCGATTGTTCGAACATCTCGATGGTTCTCGATTGTTTTGACTTGGATTCGAGTCCGACTCGGTCTGATAATGCGACTGGCGCATGGCGAGTTCATTCGAGAGTTGTTCCTCGATGGTTTAGAGTTTCGCGAGTTCTTGACTTGCATTGTGATTGCGAATCCAAACTAATTCTTTCAACAAGAGCAATCAAAAATAATTAATACCACGACGGAAATAAAATGTAAGTAGTTAACTTACGTACGATTTTTTTTTTTTTTTTAATGACTTTGCCCCACAATAGGAATTTCTCCTGTATCGTGGGTGCGTATAATTAGATAGAAGGAATTATTAAAATAAATAAAACATATCGAGGGTTCTTATCTGTTTTTTTATTAATTAAATATTTATGTAACAATTTTTTTTAATCTTGTTAACTATCTATCTACCTATTTAAATTTAAAGGTAAAATTTTGATTTTGATGAATTTAAAATTAGTTAAAAATAAAACAGTGCATCGTAATCGTAATTATAGGTAAACGTTCACAAATTACGCGCGGCTTGCTCGACTCGAGTCTGGCATGCTCTCGCCTCTAACTAACATGCACCTCGGCTCGTTGCATGCAACAATCGACCGACCTCGGTAACCGAGCGAGCGAGACTCGGTAAGTGAGTGACTGATTCGAACAATCGAAAACTAGCGGTCGATTCCATTGACTCGAAACAATCGAAAAACTTCTCGATTGTTTTGTAGAACGGCGAGTCGATGGTTGACTCGATGGTTTATTTTAACGACTCCGATTGTTTCGATTGTTAAAACATCTCGGAATCGCCCATCGCTACTAAGAACTGGCAGAATTGACACAGGCCTATTATTATATTCTTTATTTTCACCAAAAACAGTCATAACATTACAATTTGATTCAAGACTAAGAGCGTATAAGGCTTATAACTAGGTCACAATAATTTTAATACTCTGACTCTTAAACTAGGTGCATGTGCCTGTGTCTTAGGAGTCAGTGATTCTCCGTAACAAACAAATCCATAATATACTGAATCAGGACGTTTCAACAATAAGCAAATGGTGTAAAAGAAAACAGGATATAATTTATGAAAATAAAACTAAATGAAAAACGTTTAACTGTGTGGTGAGGTGAATAAATGTAGGGTTTCAGTGTGTGTGTAGTGAGTGAGTGTTTTGCGTGTGTAGTGAGAAAGAATGGGATGTAACCAGTACACATTCATTTATGGTTAGATCAAGAATTGTATAGTTCATTATCATTGTAAATTACCCAGCAGAAGATTCTCCTATAAATTGTTGGGTTCTTTACTATCACCGGATTTGAACAATGGAACTACTTAACTGTGTTTCATGAGATCCGGTAAGACTCCTTGGTCTACACTGGTGTTAAATAAGAATGATAAATAGGGCGCAATGGTTTCGATGATAGATCTCCAGACTTTTACAGACATTCCCAAGAGATTTTCTGTTTATTTAATTTTAAGATCTATAAAAGCTTTTATAACAGTTTGGGAGTTCGTATGCTGAAACCTAAAATCCAAAGGGCATGCCTTTGCATTCTTTCTAAGTAAGGCAGCAGAAAGCGCGGATGAGGAATTTAAACTTTCAGTAACAAAAAAGTTTTCAAATTCCTGAGCTATTTGTACATCTGAGCTGATGGGGCCATGTGCAGTCTCTAAATTAAATTCTGTATTACGCTGTTATTTCCTGCTGTTTCATTATTTATTATTTGCCTGGAAGTTTTTATTTTATCATCAGCTGATTTTATTTTTAACCGACTTCAAAAAAAGGAGGAGGTTCTCAATTCACCTGTATGTTTTTTTTTTTTTTTTTTATGTGTGTTAGCTCAGAACTCTTTCCTGGGTGAACCGATTTGGATGATTCTTTTTTGTTAGAAAGGACATACCTCAAGGGTGGTCCCATGATAAGGAAACCAGGATCTGATGATGGAATCCTGGAGAAATCGAGGGCAACCTTCAAAAATCGTAGGAGCGCCTAGTGCGTTTGTTAATTTTTTCATTAAGTATTTTAAAGAACTACAATTTAATGAAGGTCTGGAATCGATCTGATGATGGAGCCGAAAGACAGTCGAGGGAATTCTTCAATGATTTACAGCAGGTACCTTGTGTTTGGGCTTGATTAATTTGTATTTATGAGAACTTTACACCTGAAGGGTTGTGACAGTCATTAGGGGTCTGATGATGAAGACGAAGGACAGTTAAGGGAACTCCTCAACGGTTTACAGTAGCTACCTTGTGATTCGTTTTAATTCATTTATATTGATGAGAACTTTCACTCTTAAGGGTTATAAGTGCCATTACAGGTCTGATGATGGAGACCATAGACAGTCGAGGGAATTCCTCAACGATTTACAGCAGTTACCTTTTGTTGGGCTTACTTCATACGGTTCAATATTCCAAAATATTCAGGTCGTACAAAAATAATACCCAATTAAGATTGAAGTTTTTCATAGGGCAACCACTACCTACTAGTCATGCTGATGCGTCAATTTGAGACTGAATTTAAGTTGCGTAATCGCGTCATCTCTAGCAATGCTCTTTCGTTGGTTGCTAAGCAATTTATGCTTGTCACAATGCATATGGTGAAATGGAGCTGATGGTGGCTTCACCATCAGCTCCAGTTCTTCTGGTTTTTACCAAGAGAAATACTCAACAATAAATTCCTCAATTTCTTGCATCGGGAAACGAAATATTTTGTAAAAGGTGATGAGCAGTTGACATTAGGCTATTGTAACTTCGATAAATTATTATCTAACCCACTAAAAAGTGAAAAATAAAAACTTTTTGACAAAAAAAAACAACCGACTTCCAAAAAATACACTACAAAGTGAAAAATAACTTTAATTTCGGAAGTCGGTGGCAAAAAACTAAAATGAAGATCCAAAGACACCGACTTCCGAAATTAAAGTTATTTTTCACTTTGTAGTGTATTTTTTGGAAGTCGGTTGTTTTTTTTGTCAAAAAGTTTTTATATGCTAATGTAAAGAGCTTTAGCTATTTTGCACACACTTTTAAAATACTTAATACCTACTTATCACCTAATACATCCCCTACATTTCACCCTCAGTGAACACTAAGATTTCGCCCCAAAAATAAGGGGTTTTTATCCCATCCAAGTGCCAGATAAGTCGGTAAATACAGTCGTTACGATAAGTAATGTAACAATTGGTTTATATACCGAGCTTGACCATTGAGAAATGTCTGAGTCACCTTTTATTTATTGTAAAGATTAGGTTTATATGTTTTTGTACGTAGGTCGTAGGTATTTGATAGGGGTCGGTTTTGGTAACGTGCCGGGGTGATATAGCTAAGGGTCAACATGCATGTGGTGGTGGTCATGACATGTGGTTTATTATTGGGTTATTGACTGACCAAGTCTGACTTTTCTTTAAGATTTTAAAACATTTTACACCAAATACTCTACGTATAGCAAGAAAGAAATAATATGGTGTGTTGACAGTGGTCAGACTAAAATTAATGGAATAATTTTGTATTTTACAACACTCTTACAGTAAGAAGGACTTAGTAGATAAATACCAAACAAATTAGAAACTCCAAAAACCGGACACAATAAGAATCTTGGACTTAAAACGTAATGAGAATTCATAATCCGCTTCCATTTTATTAATGAAAAAGATCACTAAATAAAACATTAAAAGAAACAACCCAGGAGAGGTATTATTACTTAGAAAACGAGAGAAATCGTAAACCTAGATAAGTAATATATAGAGAAACTCATAACGTCGACTTTGCTATCATTTTTCTGCAAGGCGTTCGGAACTAAATAGCTGGACTTTTTCTGTTCTTTTTACCGGACAATTTGCTAGGAGCTAAGTGTTTCTATAAAAGGACTGACGCTTCATTTATATTATAGAAATGCAATTACTTACGTAGATGCAGCAATCTGGGCCAAAGAAAATGTCTCTTTCCATTAATGTAATAATTAAAAAAGTTGTTTTCAAAAAATATTTTCAGGACAAGCCACCCATTCTCCTAGGTAACTAGATTCTTAGGTAATTGCATTTCCTATCATAACGTAAGAGGCTTTAAAATATAATTACTGGATGAAAAGGTAATGAAGTTTTTTGGGGAGGATTTTACTACATCATTCGATAATAAACCCTTGTCGATTCTTTCCATTTAAAAAGTCGAAACTTGGCACAAATACTTATATAAGTAATTATTAGAGATTATAATGATCCACTTTCCAATACTACCATTACAAAGGGGTGGAGGGGGTGTTGAAGTTCGAAGATGAAAGTACGAAACGACGAAGTCGCGAGCGAAGTTCTAATTAATTATATACATTTATGTTAATACGATGTACCTATCTGAAATAGAATTAATATACGTCAATGGGTACAGACTTAAATTTTGTAAATTTATTATGTAGATTGAAACATGGTGCTCACATAATATATAAAAAAGTATTGAAACCATAGGAATTTTTCCAAATATTTTAACAAATAATAAATCAGTGTGAGAGTTAAAGTAAATAACAGAATGTGGAACTAATGTCACAAAAAATAATAAATTATTTGTATAATTAAATTAGCAGCCCTTTTGATTTTGTCTAGAGCCTTGAACGTGCGTCCCGGAGCTCACCTCCCCGCAGCCTCCACCTGCAGCACTGTGTCTGTCATACAGTAACCCTGTTAGCACAAAGTTTGTTTGCTACACTTCGCTAACTCACCTGCTAACTCAATTTTACTATAATATAATATAATGGGGGCCCTTTTTACCCGACTGCCGCTTAAAATGGCGTTATTTTGTGTTAACATAATATTTAAAATAGCATCCAGAGTCAGGAGGTTAAACTGCTATTGCGCTCTTACTAAGAAAATGCAAGAGCGAACGAAGCGAGGTAGAATATTGAGACATCCTGACCCGAATACGGCAAGTTTTCATTGAAGAGCGAACGAAGCGTGCTCGGAAATTGGAGAATTATGGACCGGGATTTGTAAAGTTTTCATTCTAACTTTTTTTAAGAGAATACGAGCAAGCGAAGCAAGATAGACTGGGATAAGTTAGATTTTCAGTGCGATATGCCGCGCCTACAGCTTACAAGCTTTTACTATGTTCATTTATTACGGGCCTCTTATTATCAATAAGAATAAAGTCTTGGGTAATATTTTACGAATTATTACTACATATGTGGGGGCCCCTGTAGCTTGGCGGCCCCGTATCATTGATACGGGTGATACGTCGGTAGCTACGCCCCTGCTTGTAGATTCTGCGACGAAGGAACTGTGGATGTTTTTTTTTAATTTTTTTGCTGGATGTTGCTGCGAATTCGTTCGCATACAAACTTTTAGCCAACGTTAAGCCTGACGGGAGTTCGGAAAGTAATTTCTTAGTGCACCTTTGCAGCTTTGAAAATATTTATGTTCCTTTCATGTTTCTGTCTTGATTATCCATGGAGTTTCTTGCCCGTTCTTCGCCATAGGAACTTACCTACTACATTTTGGAATGGGCAACTAGTTTCATCTTTCTGAATGACTGACTCCTTTGACAATTCAAAGGTGCCTGTAAATGGTTCAATTGAAATAAATACGTTGAGCTTGAGTAGTTTAGACTGGGCTGTGTGTTGTTTGTTAGGTCAGTCTGTTAGTGTCTTTAAATAAGCCAAGAAAGCCTTATTTACAAAAAGAGCAACAAAAAAAATCGAGTTCATTTTTGTGAAGTCTTGTTTTAGAGACCACACATTCAGATGAACGGGAAAACCTTTACATGCGTCACAATACTTGCATATAGCACCGGCCTATTATTTTCGCACAGCAGGGCAAAGGCCTCTTCTCACACAGAGAAGGCACGAGCATTGAACACCACGCTTGCTCAAGACCAGTTGGGGGTTACAGACTTATATTAAAACCATGGCCCCTGTTAAATGGGGCTGAAACATAACTGGCGAAATGTGGGTGTACTATAGCAGGTACACCCACATAAGTACACCTCTGCCTAACCCTTCAGGGAATACAAGGATCATGTGTTGTTTGTTAGAAATCCAATCATCTTTCATTATAATATAGGTAAACCAAAAAGTCCCAGAAAAATGCTTCCACATTTTATTCCTATGAAATGTTTTAAAACATTATTTTTTGACCAGGGAAAAGTGGCACTTTCTAGAATCTGGAGTAAAAGAGGCTTACAAAGAAGCGTAGCACCGTTGTATCAAACATGTAAAGAAGGATGTAAATTGTTACTGCGGTCGTCACGCGACCATCGTGTAATTATTGTTCACCACAATTTTTACGTTTTTATTGGTAATTGTGTAGAGGGGCTCGTGGTTAAATGATAACAATTGCACGGGTCGATCGAAAGTTGAGCTACGCTTGCTGCGGTCGATTCGTGGACATCCACAACATATCGAGACCCGGCAACCACGCTAATCCGTTGATCCCGGCTGTCATCCGTAGATCTTTCATAGTCGTTACGGGTAGTTAGAAGCCCAAAAGTCTGACAACCAGTCTTACCAAGGGATATGTTACCAGTAACTTACTTGTCGACGTCAGATAGGCAGTCGCTCTATGTAAAATACTGGTATTCAGCTGCATCTGGTTAGACTGGAAGCCGACCCCAACAAAGTTGAGAAAAAGGTAGACAAATTGATTGGTAATTGTGTAGTCGGTTTAAGGTCTTATTTATTAGAGGTAGTGGAGTATTGTGAATGTACGTTTAGGGTTTATGTTATTTGTAAATTTAGGTTTAGGGTAAGTGTTATATTTTCAATGGACGTTTAGGGTAAGAGTTATATTGTCAATGTAGGTTTAGGGTAAGTGTTATATTGTCAATGAAGGTTTAGGGTTAGTGTTATTTGTGAATGTAGGTTTAGGGTTTGTGTTATTTGTGAATGTAGGTTTAGGGTAAGTGTTAAAGTGTTATTTTAAGCGCGCGGTTAAAACTTAGTTTAGTTTTGCGTGGATGTGACGTATATTTTCCCCCAACTTATTCTTTTTTGTGTTCATGTTTTTTCTTTGCGTCATGTCTTACCGGAAATTAATTTATTTTGTTTCTTCCCTTTTATTTTTTTAATTTCATGATTTAAGAAAAGGAGGTGGAATATATGAAGGAAACTTAAGTTTAAGGAGCTGTCTGACAATTATTGATTCTATATTATTATCATCATCGGTATCCCTTTGCCGTTACCCGAACAATTTGGGATCGCACATTTCCTAAGCACTTTACTGATTCTTCAAGGGAAAAACAGCTAAAACACTACAAAAATATGTATGACCTATTGTACATTTAAAATGGCCTTGATTTTATTATGTCAGACTTATATTAACCTGCTTACCGATGTCTTGATCTTGAACTTCATCGCCATCTGGCGTCCTATTAAGTCCTATTAGATACGAGTAATAGTGTGATCCAAGGAGTGTCTCTGTAGGTATACGAGGTTAGTGTTGGCCCAGTGGTAACGACTGCGACTTACGAGTTGTAGGTCGTGGGTTCGACTTCGAACCCAGACAGGCGCTTTACTTTGTGTACCTTAGTAATTTCATCACCACTGCTCACAACACCATGAAGGAAAACATTGTGAGGATACCGGCATGTCGTAGAACCAAAAATTTGAAGACATGTGCCATCTACCAACCCGCACTGGACCCATGAGGTAGTTTACAGCCCACTCCTCTTGAAAAGAAGAGGCCGGTGTCCCGGCAGTTGGAACATTATAGGCTGATTATGATACGGAGCTTATGTTGTCGGTACTATAAACATAACATAACATCACGTCTGTAATCCCCGAAAGGTTAAGCAGAGGTGTACCTATAGTACACCCACATTTCGCCAGTTATATTTAAGTCTCATGTAATAGTAGGCGAGCCTATTGCCATTACCCGGGCACAAGTCCAGACACCGGGCTGCTATTGACAAATTACAGATGGAAAAACTCAATAACACTTTGCGCGACCTGGGAATTGAACCCAGGACCTCATGCTTAGCCGTAGCGCTTGCAACCACTAAACCAACGAGGCAGTCAGTTCATTGATAATGAAAGTATTATGATGCACTGGCTCGTTGGCTGCAAACTCTACTGCTGTGTATGAGGATCTGAGTTTACTCATATATCGGGCAGAGTATAATTGGTTTTGTCCATAAATCATTTGTCAGTAGCAGCTCGGTGGAAGTTAGTGCTCGGTTGATGACAACATGCTTGCGCCTCTATCCTCTTTTTCTGAGCGTATCGATGATGGCAAAAAGTTGAAACATGTTCGGCCCAAAATTCAGTTGCGCGAACTCCGCTCACTGACGCATTCATAAGATCATCAAGTGCACATGTGACAGGGCATGCGGCCCAGGATGGAAAGTGGGCCATTGTCTTGGACATTTCTGCCCATCCCTTCAGGGAATTCAGGTGTGATTTTATGTGATTGTACAATCACATAAAAATACTCACAAAATAGCGTACCAAAAATACTTTGACAGCAACATTTGCTGAGCACAATCACACAATAAACGCCCTCATCACAAATTCCGGAAACTAAGAAACGTCGCAATTCATCCCTCCCTCGTGGTATAGTCAGCAGAATAAGCACAAACACGACACAGACAGGATCCCTTCATTTTTTGCTGACCTTATTCCTGATAGTTTTATAGATATCCTTTTTTTATACATAAATCGGAATTGTTGCCCCAAATTCCATTTTATTAGAATATTCTTACAGCATTTTTTCTTTGTTTGAGTATTTGCTTTGTTTGTTACATTTGGATGGATGCTTAGCCAGATGAAAGGACCTAGATTTGTTGTATGTCCTAAAATGCTTTTTGGACGCCAAGAAATCTAGACTGAATGTCGTAAAAGCTTCAACAATGTAATTAGGTAAACCTACTAAAACGGAAATAAATAGTTCTTGTTATGGATGTTGGTTACAGGCCGAAGAATCCTCTGGTAGAAAGTAGTAGGTACCTAATTGCATGGTAAGGAAAATCTTCAATACCATAGACCTAATTTCCTGAACAAAGATGTGAAAAGTTTCATAACATCACGCTTGTAATCCTGAAGGAATAGGCATTGGTGTATTTATACCTAATACATTCAATCAACCATTTTTTAGATTATCTAAAGTACATACATCTGTTATAGGGTACTGTGTTAAATGTTACAAGAAAATACCTTGCGATATATTGCAATTAAATGAAAGAAAAATTAAATCTCATATTAAAAGTACACTTTGTAAATAAGCATATTACAAATTAGAGGGTTATATCCTAGATAAGAATGCTTGGAAACATGCTGGTCCTGCTCCATAGGACAATCTAGAGTCTAGGCAAAATCAAACTGGTTGCTAATTTAATTGTATAATGTATAATTTTTATGACATTGATTTTTACATTATGTAACTACTTTAACTCACACACTAAATTATTACTTGTGAAATTTTGGAAAAATCATTTAGTTTTCAATATTTGTAAATATGTGAGCACCATGTATCATAATTAATTCACCTGTCATTGCGTTATATTTAATTATTTTTACCTATTGTGGTATTGTAATTTTATTCTAGGTGCATCGTCTGCACATAAAATTATATAATTAATGTATACATCATATTGTAAAACAAAATTAAAAGAGTAACGGTGGAGTTTCTTGCCCATTCTTCTCCATACGAAACTACCTTTTGGAAGAAGCAACTAGAATCAATTCAATTTTTTTGTAAATTTTGACGTTCAAAAGTGCCTTTTATGTGCCTATTTGAAATAAATGATATGACTTTGACTTTGCTTTTACACCCAAATTTCGCCAGTTGTGTTTAACTTCCTTGTTATAGGGGCGAGCCTATAGTCGTCAACCGGGCTTAAATCCAGACTGCGAGCTGTTACTAAGAAATTCCGGATGGAAAAACCCTGTAACACTTTACCCGACCTAGGAATCCAACCCAAGACCTCATACTCGGCAGTAGTGCTCGAGACCACGAGAGCAACGGAAAGTTTCATGTCCCTTGTACCAGTTCTGGTGTGAAAGTAATCCTGTCAATGACCGCTCATGAACTGGATACTTATCGAACAGAACAGATTTTCATAAAAAGGACAGCAGAATTTAGTCATCTTTTTAGGAAGCTTCTGTCCACATCATCATCTTCAGCCTGCAGCAGTCCACTGCTGGACAAAGGCCTCTCCTGTTGCACGCCATTCAGCTCGATTTTGGGCAACTCTCATCCAGCTGCTACTAGCCTGGGAGCATCGTCGCTCCACCTAGCCTGAAAGCGTCCTACCTTACGATTACCAATTCGCAGTTTCCACTCAAGAACACGTCTACCCAAACGGTCATCGGTTCTGTACACACTACACTGATTTGTTTACTGATCCGACAGCAGATTAAAGCACGACAAAGACGGATTTATCGCGTTTCTTTCTCTTTTCTAATTAGGTTACTTTTTGTTAGCTAGCGTTAATGTGATTACTAATGCCTGCATTCAGTAACCATTTAGATGACTGTTAGCCGAGTCGATTAAGCCCTTAACTTTCTTCGTTTGATGATATCAGCCCAGCGTAGTCGCTTCTCTTGCATTTTACGACCCTCCGTGATCTTTATCAAGTCTTGTTATACGATATTTATTAAGACTCGACAAAGGGCTCGGAGAAAATTAAAACTATTTCCGTCTTATTACAAAACACGATCTAACTTTAGCCTAAGCCTTTGAGCCAGTTTTTGTATTTCGAACTTACTTTATGCCGACTTTAGTAAAGTTCTTAAGTAATACAAAATTGACAAGTTAAGACCGGACTACGTTTTCAGTTTTGTAAAAGGAACTGTATTTCGATTTAAGTTAGATTATTATTTCAAAAATATGCTGTGTACCATGTCAAAAGAAAAATCTTGTTTTGTAATGAGACTGGGTGTATACAGTAAATAGTATTATGCCAAGTTTCTTTATGAAGAACGGGTCTTTAATAAGCTGAGCAGCATCCGCAGACCCTGTAAAAGGACAATGAAAAGCGTTTCATTAGACTGCGGTATGTTGGTTGAGATACGAAAGTGTATACCAATATCGGTTAGTATTACACAAGAATTGAGCATTAGTGTAAATGTAATGTACTAGGCTTCTATTCTAACAAGCCATCAATTTTAATAGCAGTTTTTCGTTATGATAAGCCAATAGTGGTATTATTTCGTAGCGCTATAGAAAACTTTGATACTATATGTAGCTATTAACATTAGTTGATAACTTCAAATTGCATTTCCAATGCAAAACGCCGCTACCACTGCCGCGCTGCTGAAAGCAAAAGAAAATCCAGAACCTTACGTCAACCCCACAGATCAGTATTTAAGTATTTCGTCGAACTTAGTATACAAAATAAACATCCTCCCTTCACCTACAAGATTAGTAAAGTTTCCATCAGACGAGGCTCACTTATTATCTTCTCAATGTAGGTACTGTACGCCAACCTGCGTTTCCATGGAAACGGCAGCAGCGCGCGCACCCAGTCCCCTCGACGCCCCGACGCCGACTGGACGCGTCGGTTCCAGTTTCGAAAATAAACAGTAAATTTCGAAACGCGATTCAAAAAATTCGTTGCACGGCCAGTGTTTTTGGAGTTTTTGGAATAATGACGGTTGGATTTGCGTTCTTTTCTTGAACGTGTGTGTTTGTGTAGTGGTATGGTAGTGACAGGTGATTGGTTATGGCCGAGGACGTTAACTGCGGGGGAGGCACGGTGAGTTAGTGCAAAGTTTTTTATATTACATGTGTAAGCTACACGTTTTTCGTCTGTCTTGTTAGGCATAAAAATGATTCATATTTTGGGACATTTTTTGCCAGGTTTTCAGCTCGGTACAGAAAATTATTCGGAATGTAAACAAAGGCCTTTGTTTTTGTTTATATCTAGTTCTCAAAAGCTTTTGTTATCTAAATTATCTTTATCGTTCTGCCACGCAAAACTTATAGGATATTTTGCAACACGGAAATTCAGGACTAAAAGAAAGAAAAACTCCAAAATTATTTTTTGGAAAGTTAAATATTTGAAAATTAAAAAAGTGTCATTAACCTTTTTGGCATCAATGGCGTGTAAATTAACTACAGATGTTCCTGAAAAAGTAACCTCCAAACAATATAGCTCCGGGATCCACGAAAGAATAATGGGACCAAATAATGGGCTAAACTAAAGTGGACATCGCTTTTCTTCCTTCTAAATCCCGAAAGTGATCCCTTTTTCTTCCTTATGGGATCTTCTAACACTAAAGCTCGCATGCATGCTCGTTAATATGTTTATTTGTGACGTTGCTGCCCTCAAGACTTCGTTTAGTAATGAATCTTAACTAATTATTGACATACTACTGCTGATGTTCAAAGTAGCTCTTATTAAGTGTACAGGGAATAATTACTACCTCATATAATATTCTGGCTTAATTAGAGTTCACAGGAATCCTGTTAATTGGAAGAGCAAATTTTAGGATCTGACATGTTAAGTATGTACCTATAAAGTAGCCTTTTAAAGTGCTGATACTGTAATGTATGAAGTCGTGCACTCCCTCGTTAGTCAGCACTATTACACACATTGCTAATTGGTTTAAATTTCTACTACGTATTCATAGAATTCGAGAGACGAAAAATACTGTAGTTATTGACGATGACCGAGTTGTGACATCGTGTGGAAACCAGCACCCTAGTTGCCTAATACACGCTCTATCACAATCAAAGGCTTTGAAGGAAATGCCTACTCCATTGCTTCATAGGTTTGAAAAATTCGTCTGCTCAAAATCGTAAATAACGCAATGAACGTCTCTGAACTGTCAAAAGGAAAAGAATTGCGATCAATTGGTGTGTCACTCAATTACCCCACTGGATTTTATGGTTAGACATTTCCATCGTTTCAGCCAACGTCACCGTGGTGATCGATGCTCGTTCCGTCAATGTATAAAAAGAGGTCGTTGGCCCCCAATATTACCAATGACAGGCTGTTAATATTAAATTTATTCAATTGGTATGAAATCTTCCCTGGCATAAAGCCAAGTAGAGACCATCAAGTCTGTCTAGACCAAAAATCCTACATGAAACATTTTACATCCTACTGATAATAAAAATGTGAAAGTTTGTGAGGATGGATCGATGTTTGTTACTCTTTCACGAAAAAACTGCTGAACGGATTTGGATGGAATTTGGACCTCAGATAGGTTATAACCTGGATTAACACATAGAATACTTTTTATCCCGGTAGTACGTCCCTGTGGAATATTTTCCAATATCGACGCGGGCGATGCCGCGGGCAAAAGCTAGTACAGACATAAACTCACGCCTTCTTTCCATGCATGGTAGAAACTATAGAACGCGACCTGCTACGATCCTTACATACTCCTTTTGCCTCGTTTACGTTCATACATCTGGTCATACACGCACGCCGGTTGCGAGTACTACGCCCCTGACCTTTCTGAAGAACATCACCAATAAGGGCACTATTTATGTCCTTTTATGGCGTCCTCCCGGCGTTTCCATACAAATTACTTACATTCAATTTTTTGTAAACAAATTATGCGAAAATTCTTGGGAAGCCTATGTTACACAGGAACGTCCAAACAGTTGACGTCTTTCGACTAAAATGTAAATAATGTTGAATATACAAAGCTGCAAACATTTGCCTTTAAGGAGGAAGCGCCAGGTTGCCCGCGAAATTCATATTTACTTACGTTTTTTGCAATTTGCAAGTCTGTTTCAGGTTGTATGTTGAACAAAATATGATTCGCGACCATAATAAGTATGTATTTACAGAATTATAATCATTAAAATCATCAACACAACTCTCTTTGCTCATATAATCCTATTGAATGACAATTTCATAAAACATCAATCAATATAAGTAGGTGAAAATATTACATTCACACCGATTCTTCTTTTTTCTTCCCCCTTAAAGTCAAAGTCAAATATTTTAATTGTTTTTATTAATAATTATTGCTAAGCAAACAGGATTTTAATTTATTGTTTACAAAAATCTACATAAAAACAATAACATTCCTGACACTAAACCTAAAAACAAACTAAATGGCGTCGAAAAGTACCTCTTTTGAAAGTCAATCATCACAAAGAAAAGAGAATTGGACTGAATTGTCCATTAAAAAAACTTTTTTACAAAACAAAACCACCGACTTCTAAAAAAAACACTACAACGTGAAAAAAAACTTTAATTTCGGAAGTCGGTGTCTTTGGATCTGTATTTTAGTTTTTTGCCACCGACTTCCGAAATTAAAGTAATTTTTCACGTTGTAGTGTTTTTTTTAGAAGTCGGTGGTTTTGTTTTGTAATTTTTTTATTATAATTTTTCACTTTTTAGTGAGTCAGTTATTTATATAAGTTATAATAGCCTAATTTCAACTGCCCATCACCGTTTACAAAATATTGCTTTTCCCGTTAATTGCTGAGGTGGAGCCACCATTAGCTCCATTTCACAATATGTATTGTGATGAGCTTAACTTGCTTAGCAACCATATTAAAGTAATCGAATCGCAACCACAATGCATAGTCCCGGTGGCCGCCACTGGTCTTCATCATCAGTTTCACTTCACCAAATGGTGCTTTCCGAGAGCAAATGCAAGAGTTACTATAGAAAATACCCAAATCGCTATACGTGTACCTATAAAATTTGAGGATTTCCCTCGTTTTCCATGGAATCCCCTCATCAGATTCTGACTTGGTGACAATGGGACCACCTCAAGAGCATACCCTTTCAAACAAAAAAATAATTTTCAAAATCAGTTCACAATTGACGGAGAAATCGGTGAACATACATAAAAAATTAAAATAAAAGATACATACAGCCGAACATATAACCTCCTCCTTTTTGGAGGTCTGTTAAAAATAGTTTTCTATAGAGAAGAATTGACAGAATTAACACCAAAGCAACTATTTAAAAACAATAATTTTATTATCCTTTTTGTAAACTAACAGAA
This sequence comes from Griposia aprilina, assembly GCA_916610205.1. Lineage (NCBI taxonomy): Eukaryota > Metazoa > Arthropoda > Insecta > Lepidoptera > Noctuidae > Griposia > Griposia aprilina. Next base: position 1,406,396 of record OU744300.1, on the reverse strand, counting down.
ACATAATCTAACCTCAGAAGGTTTTCCAGTGCCTTTGCTAAAAATGCAGAAAATTCTTGTCGCCTACAGGTCTACACAGGTATTCGCGGAAATTGTGGAACGTAGTGAATATGCATGGACTACTTCTAGCTACGGGATTAAGACACCTGTCCCACCGCCGACGAGGAAGCGACTAGCTATCAAATATTGTAGTTCTCGTATAAGGAAAAAGATATTTATCGATCATTTGCGAGAAGCTTGACGTACTTAATTAAAAAATATCAATTTTTGGGTATGATGATTTATAAGTTTAAAAGCAGAGGTAAGAGTGCGACGAAGCATAAAATTAATAGGTTACCTACTCGCTCAGCGATGCTCGCTTGGCGAGCAGAACACTCGCTGAGAGACTCACGCTTGGGCATATGCATACCAGCGAGTAACCGCTCGTCGCCGTCGCGGACTCGCTCCACGTTCCTCGCCAACTCGCAATTTAGTTGTTAGCCCTATTCGCTTGTCGTTAATAACTGAAGGTGGGACAGGTGCCTAACTCGAGCTGTCATTTACTACACACACTAATTTACTAAACACTAATTTTTGATAAAGGGATATTATGTTATAAAAATAAGAATACGTAGCATTTTTAGGGTTAGTCAACAAGGAACCTTTTTAGTTTCGCCGTGTCCGTATGTCTGTCAGTGGCACGCCTAGAAAGTGCTGAAAAAACATTTTTTTTCATTTTTCTGACTGACTGACCTCTTGACAATTCAAAAGTGCCTGTAATTGGTTTATTTGATATAAATGCTTTGAGTTTGAGTTTGCAAATTTTTGTTACAGTCAAGTGTCGCTCCCCCCGCCAGCTAAATGGTTGTTTTTGGATATGTGAAAAAATCACGGCAGTAGTATATATAGGTACAATAACGAAGTTTAAAGAAAAACTATCACAAATAATCCGATCCCAGCTGTCCCTTACTCCCCCAGCGACGCCCCAAGCCGAGATCCGTAGACCACTGCGGGTGCGCTTAGCGTTCGCTTAGTTTTTAAGTTTTTTAAGGCTTGGCTGGAGGCCTTATTTTAATGAGGCACCCACAGGCAAGTTAAGCAGCAAACAACCTACAAGGTTGACCTACGAGATGCCATGTATAAAAAAAAACTGGCACAGCTATGTGGGCTTTACAAGTTAACGAGTAATAGTCGACCAACTTACATTTGCAGTTGGAACGTATGGGAGAACATGTTTTTCAACTTCAATGTTAATTTTGTTATTGGGATAAGTTCATCCCTACTGCGGAACCATTCATTGTGCGTGGTCCAACACGCAGTTGGCCGGTTTTTTTTTTCATGTCACCTGACCCATCATGGGGAATCATCGGTAATAATAATGAAGAAATCTGTGTTCTGAAAGCTTGCCTTCAGCTGTTTTCATAATGATTCTTTAATTCAATAAATATAAATACTCGAACATTACCTTCAGTTTCAATGCCGACCAGCGGGGTAATTGCGTAACACGCTAACAGTAGGAATAGCTTTCATTTTGACAGCTCTACAACATTCATTGCGTTATTTACGTTGTTGAGCAAACAGTTTTCAAACATAAGAAGAAATGGATTAGCAATAGGCTTCAAAATGATTTATATTGTGATAGATAGTTTGTTACGTAATAAAGGTGCTGTATTGCTACAGCATCCTAATTACGCAAATAAACACAAAAAGTCGAAAACATATCCCACCATGCTAACAAGCACCTGGCACTTGAGTAAAATTATACATTTGATATGAAACAAAAGCTTATCAACACTCGATAGTCGCAATACGTGAACTGATAACGATATCGAATCCTTTGACAAAGATAACACCCGGAATTTATTGTGATAGTAACGCGTGGAAATAATAAGGCTTGATTATAAAGGTTTCCGTAATAGTACATGCACGGTAGCGAAAAATGTGATCTAATTAACATACACAGAAAAAATATACGTCCCACACTAGCAGAACTTCATCCTCCTTTATAAAATATACAGCGTGTATTAGAAATGTGTCGTCATATTTTAGAGTGTTGTACAGACCATCAAACTGAACCACTTTCTTCATGAGACCAACATTGTAATCGCGAAAAAAATATCAGCTGCTATACATACATTTGGGTCGAGTGGGTAGCAAGTTATTGAAGCTTTGTATGGGACAGCTGATAATTTTTTCGCGATTACGATATTGGTCCCATAGAGAAAGTTGTTCAGATTGATGATCAGCAACACATCTTTTAATGTGATTAAAGTCAAAGTCAAATCATTTATTTCAAATAGGCACATAAAAGGCACTTTTAAACGTCAAAATTTACAAAAAAAATGAATTGATTCTAGTTGCCCCTTCCAAAAGGTAGTTTCGTATGGAGAAGAATGGGCAAGAAACTCCACCGTTACTCTTTTAAAAATGTTTTACAATATTATGTATACATTAATTATATAATTATAAGTGAAGACGATGCACCTAGAATTAAATTACTATACCACAATAGGTAAAAATAATTAAATATAACGCAATGAGAGGTAAATTAATTATGAGATAGATACATGGTGCTCACATATTTGCAAATGTTGAAAAGTAAATGATTTTTCAAAAATTTCACAAGTAATAATTTAGTGTATGAGTTAAAGTAGTTACATAATGTAAAAATCAATGTCATAAAAATTATAAATTATACAATGAAATTAGCAACCAGTTTGATGTTGTTTTGATTCTAGATTGTCCTATGGAGCAGGACTAGCATGTTTCCAAGCATTCTTATCTAGGATATAATCCTCTAATTTGTAATATGCTTGTTTACAAAGTGTACTTTTAATATGACTTTTAAAATTTCTTTCATTTAATTGCAATATATCACAAGGTATTTTGTTGTAACATTTAACATAGTTCCTCATAAAAGATGTATGTACTTTAGATAATCTAAAAAATGGTTGATTTATTTTATCTTTATTTCTAGTATTAAAAATATGTCTATCACTTATTTTATTAAAAAGATGTAGATTTTTTCTTACATACATAATATTTTCATAATTGAATTGGCAAGGTACCATCATAACATACATCTTTTAAAATAGGTCCCTAAGAGATTCGCAACGACGTAGATTGTAAATGGCTCTGACAGCTCTCTTTTGCAAAATGAAAATGGATTCAATGTCAGCAGCCCGACCCCACAGTAAAATGCCTTATGACATAATGCTGTGGAAGTAGCTAAAATAGATCAAACGCGCGGATTCTACATCTGTTATCTGTTTTATCTTCATATCAGCATAAGCGCCCGAGCTTAAACGCCCCGCAAGAGATGTTACATGGGGTCCTCATTGTAATTTCTCGTCTAGCGTGATTCCCACGAAAACCTTCTGATTAACAAATTCTAGTTTTTCTCCATTCAATTTGATGTCACATTCGCAACTTCTAACATTTGGTAATTGAAATCTAATGCATTTGTTTTTTTTTTCATTTAGTACCAATTTATTTACCATAAACCAATCTTGGACCTGAAGAATAGATCACATTTCTGATACACTCCGTGTAGCCTTATACCTTGAACTTAATGTGGAAAAAGCGTGTCGTCCACTAATGGCCGATTCCTATAATTTACGGTCCGTTATTGGTTAAAGTTAAGACTTTTGTATCTTTTCCAATAATGAAGCAAATACCTTATAGCTTTGCATAGTAGACCCTCCCTTATGGAAGTAACTACCACGGTTAAAATTAGCTTACGAATCTATTTCTATGCCAGGTTTGGAAATAAAAAATGTTACCATCGGTAAGCAAAACGATTCGTTTTTGTTTTATAGAAACCGAGCATTAATAGTAAGTGATCAGGACTGCCACTCTTTCCTCAGCCAATGGACAATGTGCGATACCAGAGGCATCGGGGGTGCGTTGTTATCCTAGAGACGACGCTGAAATTTTAATTAAACCAGCACCCATACCATACCCTTCATCCTTCATACCTACCATACCTACATCCGGAACACACCAACGCCAGTGGCAGCAGAAATAGGTGAGGTGGTAGTCTTTCCCGGACGTAATTTTTCACAAAGAGCTGTACTAATAAGCTTAGTAAGCTAGGCGGCTAGGGTTTTGCCTAGCGTCCCCCCTAGGGCAAAACTACTGTAGTTTTTATGTAATGCAAACTAATCAAAATCTTTTGCATCCACTGATTTCTTATTTATTAAGCTACCAACCAGCATTCTTAAAACACTACTTTATAATGTGTTTTTTAAATAGGTTGAACAATTTTTAAGAACAGGAGAACGGAATATTGGTTTAGTACAACTTAGGCGCTGGTACGTCTAATGCAACTTTATCCTACGTGTTGTTGGTTATTCTTTCAAGTAAGTAAGTTTATTCTTTCTAAGTTTCTTCTTTAACTTAATTCACTATTTTATTGAGTCCAAATAAACGTTATTATTATTATTGCAAGGGAGTAGCAAAGGGAGGGCGATCATGGGTAGTATTTTGTAAGCCGTACAGTACGTTCAAAAAAGCTGTAATTTTAGATTATCTAAAATATGAAAGAGTTTCCGTCTGTCTATTAAGAATTTTCACAGTTAAACTACAGAATTGATTTTGATGGGGGTAGCATACATAGCTAGAATGCAGAAAAAAGGCCAGAGGCGCGCTTAAAAACAACAGTTCTAACTGAAGGCGAGAAATAGTTTAAGATTCTGTAGCAAAATCCGCCAAACAATCACACGAAGTCGCGGGCAAAGCGCTACTCTTCAGCAAATTTAATTTTGATTTCGCTTGTTTTTTCGTTTTCGCTTGTCGAGCTTTTTAACAATATCTCAACTCCTGCTGCAAATCTCTTCTCGCTAAAAAGTTTAAATTCATAAATGATCATCATCAGTCTCTTGCGCTTATCCCAAATGTATTTGTGGATAATTACGTCTACGTCTTTTTCTTCTATACTTCTCTATTAGTCACCCCTTCTTCATCTCGGTAGTCACTCCCATCCTAGCCAACTTCTAAACGACTAAAAACATGATGTAATCCAAACTAGATTTTTCCAACTATTTCCAGGATTAGCTCACACAATCATGCTGAAACATTCAGCAAACTGTTTACACAATATATATGTAGTTTGAAGTAAATAAACGGATCCGCTTGTACACTGTTTATTTTGAGATCACCGGCAGACGCTACGATTGTGTACCTATGTATATGTGAGTAGAATCCGGTTCGTGATCTCTGCTTTTATTAAATTTTCTGGCTGTTAGATAACATTCCACGAAAAAGGTTCGAGTTTAAATTGTTTGTGGATTGGATGATCTGTGCCCGCCGCGGTCTGTCTGGAAATCGGTGACCGTATGTTGTGGTGGCAGAACCGAAAATCTGACAGAATTTTTACCAGTCGGCGCCTAATTATAATTAAACTGTATAACGTTCCCACTGCTGGGATACAGGCCCCTGTCTAAGATAAAGAGTGGGCCCTAATCCACCAAGCCGGCGCAGTGCGGGCTGATCGATGTCACAGGTCTTCGATTTTTTCTTCCTAGGACATGCCGGTTTTCTTACGATGTTTTTATACGATTTTTTAATTAAATTAGATATATATGAAGATTGTGTGCTTGAAGACATTGTCAGATTCATCACATTTGACAGACAGCTTGGCAACCTTGAATCTCACAGAAGAGCTTAAAAAGATACAGGTTGATAATCTTTCATTTGTATACTACACCAAAAAACAAAAGAGAGAGCTTTTTACCTAACAAAATCGAAGATTAAACATAGACTTCCATAATAACTGGCTCAAGTAACATTACAACTTTGTCTATAAAATGGCTATCGGATCGAGAAACCCCTTGGTTTTACATAAATTATGTATAAAGGTGTGTATAGACGGCGGTGAGCACGTTCCATCAAGAGGTCGACGGCCTGTTTGCTCACACGTTCTACTAATTTAAGTAGTTACCATACACGAGGATACAGTACGACACAATCTTGAGTTTCCATCGATGTTCCTAATCGAAGGACCTAGGCAGTCTCGACATAGATAGCGACACTGTCGGAAACTACCGATCGCTAAATATTAAGGTGAAACCTCAGTTGTAGCCTGCCAAATTCAAATTATCTTTGAATTTGACGATTGGTATGAAATTGATTATTATTATTCGATAAATATATAATTCCCACAGTTGTGAATCCCATTTTGATCAACATACGACGTTAAACAGAGCTGCAATTTGCAAAAAACTGAAGAAAATTTTAATTTGCGTGCTGTTGTACAGAGGATTCACCTTAATATTTAGCGATCGGTAGTTTGCAACAGCGTCGCTATTCTAGTCGAGACTGCCGGCCCAGAACAGTTATCGCTTATTTTCGGTCCACTTACGAATTATTATTAAACGTGCTTATCAATTTGCAATTTGTGCTTTGTTAATTATAGCATAATATCACGCCTTGTTTCCCCAAAGGATAAGCCAGAGGTGTACCCATCACGTCCCACATTTCGTCAGTTATGTTTAAGTCCCATGTAATAGGGGGCGAGCCTATTGCCACCATCGAGCACAAATTTCAGACTCAGAAGTATGTAAATTGTATCGAATTAAGTTATTTTAACTTCACAGAGAACTGTGCTGCTGGAAAGTTTTTAGCGCCACTTCTTCAAAGCTAAAGCACTAGGAAGTGGTGAAGGGCGGGCGATTTGGGGACTGTCTTGGGTAGACAATCTTGACGTAAAAAAGGTGGTGATTCTCAACCTAATTTGAATAACTGACTTTTGATTTCAATGCTTGCCTGATGGGCTCATCATCTTCTGGACTATCTTGAGGTAGGCTTCTAGTCAAATCGGATGCAGCTGAATACCTTTACATGGAACACTACCAATCTGACCTCGACAAACCATCATCAAGTTACTACCTCCCCCTCTATGTGCTGATGGTGATCACCGGGGTGGTTTTAGTGAGGTAAAAACCCAACACTCCCCGACCTCCCTCCCCGGAGTTCAAGTGCTTTTTGAAGGTTTCCCCCCGAAAACAAAAAAAAATGTTACACGGACTTACATCATACCCGGAAAGAGTGGTCTGTTCACATAATTATAAACTCAACGTGATGAATCGTGATTTAATATTGGATAGATTCAGCTGTTTTTTGTAGTATCCGTCATTAACGATTCATGAATTTTAAAAGTCAAAACGAAAGTACAAAATAAAATAATAAATAATAAACCCCCACCGCCGTATCTCTACGTTGACGTCGTGGTGGGACTTGTGTGCTCCTGAACTCTGGATCTGTACCGTTACAGTTTACTTTGTCGAAACAGGTCTAAGGTGAGGAGCCAGACCAAGAGAGATACAGAAACCCACAGGGCAGCATGTGGTGAGCTGTTGGGCAGTAGCGACCCCACAGACCATATCTCCTGGGAGAAGTCTTGTTCCTCACCTCTGGCTTGCCTTTTTTGCCCGGCTGGAGTGAACAATGTCGAGGAACAGAGCTCCCACCTCTTTCTTGCCTATAATGGCCGGCTTGAGTGGAGATTCGCAAGAGCAAACATGCTCGGAGGAAGGAAGTATTCCAGTAAGATGCTGGTAGAGATCTGGACCGTACTTCCGGGATTGTCCTGATAGCCGTGGGATACCTCTCCACTCCTCATAAGCACCTCAGGACATGTTGCCCTCTTGTCGCTACGACACTATGTCCTAGCGACCGTTTTCAGGGGCCGATTATTGAGTGTGCAAGTCACCCCCTGCCATTTTATCCGTGAATTTTATATATAAAACTGGGTCAGGCAGGGGCTATAGCTGTTCCATAGTTCTAGGTAACCAGTCCATTTTAGCCACTGAAACCCATAGTTCAATAATTAGTTTTGTTTCCATATCCTGCAATAGTCCGACACCAACCAGGGGTGGAAGGGTGGGCTGGGTGCACTTGCACAATGCATACAGGGATAATCGTCGGTTGGCGCCTCATTCCATTTAAAACTGTGTAAGGGACTCTGCGAGTTGGCTTCCGCCCCTCGTACGCCTTCTAAAAGACCGGAATCCCATAGTCCCGAGCTATGTTAACATATAAAAATATTAATAATAATACTGTTTCATGCATTAACGTTCGAATGTAATGCCGATTTATCCATGTGTGAATGCGCTGTGACATCGTTCGGGCGCAAAGGGATTTAAGATAAGAGGCTATCAGAAGAAATGTTATAGAAGAACTGTGATCCTATGTCTCAGTTACACCATCTAGCATAATTTTGAAAAATTTCTTATTAACCTAGATTGACAGTATAAACTAACTTTTACCGACGCCAACCATAGATTACCAACCGTCAGGTAGTTTGACGTAATTTAACTAAGAAACTTATTTAATTTATAAGAATATAAATATTCGGTAAATTATAAAGTAGATTGTTATGTAGTTCATGTTGTCCCGTCTATCGTAAGTAGGTATATTTAAATGTCTTTGTTTGAGATCGTGTCTGAGGAATGAAACTGAAATGAAAACTTTAAGTTGTGTCATAAGTACTATCTCTATCATGAATAAAGAGTAGCCGACCCCAACCGTTTAATAAGCTCAACAGAAAGTTCAATAAAGTTCTATTGTGAACTAATTCCATTATTGAATGAGTTCTGTTCTATTCAAAGTTTGGGTAGGCATAATTCCTATTTCAATTTAGAGTTAGTAGTCATTGTTTAACTTGGAAAGCGTTACAGGTCATCTAAAATGATCAAAAATCCTTAGATTTGTGTTAAGTTTTTATCGTGTTACCTACCCGTTATTAGGCACAAGCTAGGGTTGTTAGGGGCAAGCTTTGTTTTACATCAATCACAATACAACACACACACCCATGTCACAGCACTTTTAATTTAATAGAACGGACACACACTTCCCTATTATTATTTTATTCTAGCGTATGGCACTCGTGGGTTGCAGCTGAAAATCAGCGTCAGGTGATACACGTTGTGTTGTCATCTGACATTATGCTGAGCTGAGGCCCCTTTGGCATTGTAATCTTAATTTTTCTGTTTTTTTAGTTATAGGGTGTATTTTGTTGCTGCAATGCCAATAAACGCATTTTTCTTTCTTTTTTTCTTTCTTTCTTTCTTTATGAAATGCCCGGTTTCAAGTGTACAATGTCCAAGTTAAACATGTCATGCTACCACTCCTTTTTCACGATTAATTTCACAGTAGGCAACTCGATAGCTACAAAATCAAAATGTTTGACACTTTCTCTGTGGTTTTTTAAGTCAAGTCCGTATCTCCACATTTTTAGAAATCTGTTGCCAGGCAACCCGCAAGAATTGTCTAAGCCTTACGCATCCAGTGAATCGCTGTCATAAAAACTCATACCTTTAGTGATCGACTAGCATTTAGTCTATCAACGAAAATTAATGACTACGTAGTTTCCTTTTACAAAATATGAATTAGTCAGAGCTGTCTATTGTCCAAAGAAGATGTTTGATTTTGAGCTACCACTATGGGCTACACTACATAGATAAATAGGAAAAAAATAGGGGATTTTTAACTTAAAGAAGGGTACAGGCATACAAAAATGATAATTTGGGAAGTTTTTTTAATAAGATAACCCTATTTTTAGGGCAGCCATGACAGTCGTGTTTGACATGACATTTGACGACTTTGACAGTTTTAAGTTTCGTGAAATAATGTCTTTCTTTGACTTTGTCAGTTATCTTTAAATAGTTGTGTTCGCGCGTGTTGAATTGGATGAGTTCGGAGTTTTTAGTGATTGTTTTTGTTTTGCGACCCAGTTTACTACTACGGACATTGATTGATTGCCTTTTATCGCAGTCTTAATATAGACACGTCAATCAAATATCATTGTCTAAATAACATTTCGCATAATATTGCTGACCCCCACCACATTTATGTTGTGTTGCTCTCCTTGAACAAGTTAATTTGTATTTACATTGAAACGAAGTAAAATTATAGAAAAATAACATTAAGAAAAGGTTAATAAATAGTATAGCGATATTTAAACATAGTGTACATAGTGCTAGCCTAGGCTCCATATATTTCTGGAACATTTCCCTCAACATCTTTAAAAATATTAACCAACACTTTGGATAATACACCATCTGCCTCGATGGTTTGGTGAAGGTCCTGGGTTCGATTCCCAGATCAGGCATTGTTATTACAGTGTAGCAGCCCGGAGTCTGGATTTGTGCCCGGTTGATGGCAATAGGCTTACCCCTATTACATGGGACTTAAACATAACTATCGAAGTGGAAGTACACCTTTGCCTAACACTTCCGTAAAACAGGCAATTGTGTTAAGGAAAAGTCAAATTTCTACAGTTTGTTTGATTCTACAGCGTGTATCAGAAATGTGTGGTTATATTTAACAGTTATCGAGTAGATATTGACTTACTCGATCCAAATGTATATTTTTTTGCGATTACGATGGATTCCATGGATTCATTCTTTGGATTCCATGGAGAAAGTTGATCAGTTTAATGGTCAGTACCAGACCCTTACATATGAACATTTCTGAGACACGTTGTATAACCTACTGCTTAAAAAGTCTCTTGCAAGTCTGAAAGCCTTCGGCTATCAAGAATGATGAAGTACTAAGAATAACCTTTGGCCATATAGTTTGGTTTATTACGTCAATAAACCCATTCTCTTATGAGTAGGTACTAAAATTTATCACATACTCGTAAAAGGTGACTAAGGTGCCCTATTTCCTAATCTTAGGTACTTATAAAACGATGTTAAGATAACACTTTACAGCAAAATTTCAAAAGTCATCATCATCATTACCCCCCACAGCTTCACTTCACCCATTACTGAGCACACGCCTCTCTTCTCCTGTGTCTATCCCCACGCTCCTGTGCCAGCCTCATCCAGGTTCTAGCCGCGATGGTAGCAATATACCTATCAACTATCAAAAATCATCGTCTACTTGTGTTATCATCTGACATGATTCTGAGTTGAGGCCCTTTTGAAATTATGTATGTTTTCTTTCTGTTGTCGTAGGTTTAAAATGTTTTTTTTTGTTCTCGTGCCAATAAACTCATTTATTTTCTTCTTCTCTTTTCCTTTCTATGAAAATAATATTTAAACGTCAGCTGAACATACAATAGGTAACAATAAAAAAAACATTTAATATCAGTTGGTTAAACACCTTGTTCTGCTTTCTAAGTCACTATCTCAGAGGATTCCAAACACTTAAGAAGGCACTTGTTTACTGGGAAGGGTTGAACTTAATCGTCGTCTTTGATCCTTAAAGATACACCTACCAATGTATTACCGAGACTCCTGTTCACCTCCTTTCCGAACGACACAATCCACCGGAGTGTATCCTAAGTAATTGCAACCTATAACATTGTAGCGGCGCACATTCGCTCCAGAAAGAACGCCCCATTCCAAGGATAATAAACGGGATATATCGCCAGTGAAGATAAAGAGAATGGTAGGTCTGGGCCTATCTATGTGCGTTTTATAGGACGATATTGAAGAAATTATGTATATGGAGACATAGATACAAAAATGTGGCAAAAAAAAATCAAAGGATTTTATCGATACTGTTTGGTAAATAAGCGCCCCGTTCACCATTCAAATTTACATAATTTACGATCGAATGACAGATCACAAAACTCATGCCATTAGAAAAATCCCATAGAGTATTTTCATGGAGTATTAACCCATACGTTTCCACTGCAGTCCTCGTGTGGTAATAGGACATCCCATTAATAACGTTAAATTGGCGGCATTCGTTCTCGTTGCCAACAAATGTGTTACTGACAGCATGGTTTAGTGGTTTCAATTACGTGAGACGTTACTTGGAGTTTGTGGTTTGTGTGTAAGGGTAAGCAGAAGGGTTGGTTAAGTGTGTGAGATGAATTCGTTTGATCTTTTGATGTTTATTAATAGGTTCTCAAACTTATTTTGCCCACCGCCCACTTCGAGAATATTTTTTTTTCTAGAGCCCTCTAATTTTGTTTACTTTCCATGTGTCGCGAATATGAAACAGCTATTGCGACGACTATATTTAAACGTGTAATATTAAATAGTCGTAAGATCCCATCTCAACGTCCCCTAATTTCAGGGTCTTCTACTCCTCACCGGACATGGCTGTTTCGGGAGGTTCCTGTTTCGGATAAGGCGGGAGGAAACGCCCGGGTGTTGGCATTGTGTGGATCGACCGGAGGACACGGTGGAGCATACGGTGGAGGTCTGCCCAGCTTGGGTGGAGCACCGCCGTGTCCTCGTGGCGGCGATCGGCGGCGGCGATCTCTCGCGTCCGGCCCTGGTACAGGCCATGGTACAGAGCGAGAGGGAATGGGAAGCTGTCACCTCCTTCTGTGAAGCAGTAATGCTCGCGAAGGAGGAGGCGGAGCGCGTGAGGGTGCGGCAATCGTTGCGCCCTCACGCCCCTAGTCGCCGCAGGAGGAGACACCCTGGGCGTCGGGAGTCAATTGCCAACTCCCGGCCACCGTAGGCGCGGGCTTGCGGACGGCGAGCAATGGGCAGCTCGCCGTCCGGTAAGGACCAGGCCCGGGTCGACGGCGCGTCGTGTTCCACGCGCGCCTCAAAGAGATGTCAGCATCATTGAAGGGGTCCGATAGGGCTGATGCCTGCCGGGGTCGCGGATTGTTCGAAAGAGTTACCGTGGCCCTGGCGCACAGGCAACTGAAGGAACACGGGTGGGTTTTAGTCAGTAAGAGTCTGACACGCCCTTCCGCTCCGCCCAGAGCGGGCGAGGTCATTTGATGATTTCCCACCCAAAAAAAAAAAAAAGGGTCTTCTACTGCTCCCCTGAAACTCTCAAACGCCCACGAGGGTTATCGCCCACGTTGAGACCTTATGAGTATTTTAAGCTAATTCGCGGTTAGTCCACTGTCTACCTGGTGTGAAGTTGTCATCGGTGCCTGTGGTTATCTGAGGTTTTAGAGGTCGCTAGTTGGTTGACATCCCAGAGACAAAGCTTATAATAAACTATGTATTTTTCAGTAATTATCTAGCAGTGTGAGTAATTTATGCTGTCTGCCCAAATGCCCATTCTTTGGTATTGTTCGTTGAATCGTTGAGCTCCTTAAATTCTAAGTTGCACGATTACTTACAAATCATGCACTGACTGGACAAGTCCACTCAATCTGTGTGGTTCTTTCCTGAAAAGAGCATTTCAGACAACAATCACATGGTCTTCACATGATCTGACCAAGATTATGTCTGGACTTCAAAAGAGACTGTGACCGCTGAGTTTTTTTCGGCCTTTCTTCTCAGAGTAGTCAGATAGGGAACGCCGACCTCATCTAGTTTAAAAAATATGATTGGCGTGTAAAAGTGTTTGTACAAACACTACACACTACTCACTACTTAAGGAAATAAATTATTTATCAAATGTATGAACTTCTTCACAAAGAGACATATTACAAAAGCAAAATATTACATTTGCGTTCCACCGGCTATCCCTCTAGCATTGTGCAGAGTCCAATATACAAACCAGTGGAAAAAAGTTGAGGCTTTAAGCCTTTTAAGGGATGAAAACACAAGAATTTCTTACTATAGAAAGTTTACTACATTCATATGTATAAATAAGTCTACTATACGAGTAAATAAACTACATTCTCGTGTTCCGTAAATTAAACAATGACTAGCAACTACACAAATAAAATGTCATTCATGAATTAGCGCACGAACTACGAAAATTACTACAGCCTAATTACTCACCTACCTAGTTTAACACATAAACATAACATCACGCTTACATTCCCCGAAGGGTAAGGCAGATGTGCACCTGTAGTACACCCACATTTCGCCAGTTATGTTTAAGTCTCATGTAATAGGGGGTGAGCCTATTGCCATCAACCGGGCATAAATCCAGACTCCAGGCTGCTAATGAGACATTCCGGATAGAAAAACCCAATACCACTTTGCTCGACCCGGGATCCGAAACCAGGTCCTTATGCTCAGCTGTAGCGTTTGCGACCACTTACCAACGACGCTGCCAACTACTTCTTACTACTTTAAATAGGTACTTAAGTAAATCCTTTGCCCATAATTTTTTGATCACCTTTCAATTTCTAAAGGATAAAGGCGCGACGCGACAGCACGACACAAAGGCGCCGCTCGTCGCGCGGCACGCGGTGCCATTGTGTACGCTGTCGCGTCGCGCCAGTGTGCACGAGCCTATAAGCAATCTCGGCAGTGTCGATGTCACCATTCTATTTCCAGTCCTCAGCGACATACGCTTAACCTTTAATACTGGATTGAGTTTATGCTGTTAAATTGACTGTGGTTGTTGAATATTCATAAGTAAATGTCGAGAAGTCGGTTTTGTTTTAGTACCCATTGGTATTTAGTCATGTGGGAATATTGTCTGTGGGTGTTATGGGGATTTAAGGTGGATAGGAGCTCGGGACTAAATAATAACGGGTCGTTCGAAGGTTAAGCTACGCTTGCTGCGGTTGGTTCGTGGATGGATGACTTTCTATTACGTATTGATATCCCTCCGTGCCGTTGGTCCCGACTGTCATTCGTAGATCTTTGACAGATGTTACGGGTAGTCAGAAGCCCAAAAGTTTTACTACCTGTCTTACCAAGGGGTATCGTGTTACCCAGTAACTGGGTTGTGGACGTCAGCTAGGCAGTCGCTCTATGTAAATTACTGGTATTCGGCTGCATCCGGTTATACTGGAAGCAGGCAGCAGCATAGTTGGGAAAAGACGAGGCCGTTTTTTTTGAGTAGGTAAATAATTAATATGGTATTTAAAAGTGAGAGCAGTGGTGGCCCAGAGATAACGGTCCCGACTTACGAGATGTAGGTCGTAGGTTCAAATCCAGCCAGGCGCTTTACTTTGTGTAAATAATTTCATCACCGCTGCTCTCACAAAGTTGAAAGAAACCATCGTGAGAATTCTGGCATATCCTAGAACCAAAAATTCGAAAACATGTGACATCCACAAACCCGCTCTGGGCCCGCTTGGTAGATTAAAGCCCACTCCCTCTCACAGAGAAGAGGCCTGTGTCCCAGCAGTGGGAACATTATAGGCTGATTATGCTTATGACATGATGTAAAAGTGAAATAGCACAACGCAATTACCCCGCGGTAATTGCGTACCACACTTATAATGCCAATGCATTTCATTTTGACAATTCAACAACATTAATTGCGATTATTTACGTTGTCGAGCAGACAAATTTTTCAAACAAATGAAGCAACGCATTAGTAATTTCTTTTTAAATCCTTCGGATTGTGATAGAAAGTGTGTATGGCAATTGGGGTGCTGAATGGCTGATCTTTCTAACAGATAGTTGGTATCGTTTTGGGGTACTAACACTTGCGCTTTGTCAACGTTATAATTGACAAAGTTGAAATGTCTTAGGCTATCTTGCGTTGTCGTTGACTCATCGTTGGATGTTTTACTTTTTTTTACATACTTCCTATGTATTGTTTGGACGACCAATAAAAAAACAACCAGCCAAGTGCGTGTCGGACCACGCACAAGTAGGGTTCCGTAATTGGAATGAATTAATCCCAAGAACAAACTTAACTTTGTAGTTGAATTTTTTTTCTCCCATACATAGGATATACGTCACGGTTAATCCTCCAACTACAAATCGCAAAGTAGTCGCAATTTTTTTATATGTAATAAATCTACGAAATGACTTCGATTTTCGGTTTTTTTTCTTTACTTGTGCGGCAAGACCTTGTTTCTTGCCAAATTTCATGAGTCTGGGTCAGCGGGAAGTACCTTATAGGTTTTGATATACTTATATCAAACCAAAAAAAAAATTACATTAATAATTGCAAAGATTTGCAAGGATCAAAATATGCGGTTTAAGACATTTACAAATATGTCGCATAAATTACCGTATTTTTTTAATTGCGTTGACTTTGAAGCTTTTATTTTAGAGTTCCATGGGGCCGCAGCCCTACAGACCGCAGATAATATTAATTTCAACTTGATAACTCCACGCGTTCCTGAGAAAAAGGTTCTTGACAGACTGACAGATAGACAGACAGACGGACATACAACGAAGTGATCCTATAAGGGTTTCGTTTTTACCGTTTGAGGTACGGATCCCTAAAAAGCAGTACCTATGTAAACCACGACAATGGTTAAAAGACAGGCTAAGTTTTTACGCCGACCTTGCTCGGAGCAAAAACGTAGACGTGATAGTCTGAAATCGCCAATACGTAGCAAATAGCATGGTGATCGATTCTCGTTTGTCATCTGTTTCAGAAAATGATTTTTCCCTGCGGTGGAAAACTTACTGTGGGCATTATTATTACATTTTAATCTACACTGGGCCGCAAAGAAAGCAGGTCGGTAGTAAAAACCTCAATAACTTCAAAAAAATTGGAGCTAGCTTTATGAAATAAATACTATATTGTAGACAATGTTATAGTGCTTAAATCAATGTCATAAACATTCAAGATTATGAAGTTTATTTTGAATAATAATTAGTTAAGTAAAAATATCAATTTTCACTAGATTTCGAAAAATGTGCTACAAGAAATAAAAAGGTTTTACTTCTTCCTAAAAAGGATTGCTCAAATATGTATTTTAAAAGTTATCGCATTTTTTATAACCGATTCGCTTTCCTTGAGGCCCAGTGTATTATCTGGCCTTATCGGGTTGTATCCCTTTGTACCATTGTACAGATGTTATTGATGTTCTAAGTATAGAGTTTCTGTGTCCTCTAAATATGTAGATTTAGACTGACAATGCTTAGACTATTTTACATCTTATTATATGGATGTAAAGAGAATAAATATTTGTGACATAAATAAGCTAAAATCAAAGTGGTTGATTTACTGCCACTTACACTAAAACATTAAACATTACCTAAGTATTTGTTTTCTGTTGAATTATGAATATACTGGCTGGCTGGGACATCGACGAGCCACCGGGTACCATGGAGCCAGTACATGATCCTGGACCACCCCGCATTGAAAATTTTCGTCGGTTATTTTAAACAAAACAGCTGTTTCCTACAAAGGTGCAATACCTACACGGAGAAAATGTATGGACCAACATTATTTTTAAAAATAACCTACGAAAAATTTTATCGACGAAACGAGGAATGACGACGAATTTTTACGATGTCCCTGTATTAATAATAAATGGACTTTATGAAAAGTCAGAGAAATACCCATTTGGCGCCGCCCGCCATACTCATCTGTCACTAAATTTTAAAAGCTATATAATTATTATTTATTTTAACAGTTTATGGGTCAGGCCGCGGATTTTGCCACTTTTTGAATGAAAAAAATGTCCCAAATTTTAACTGCTCATAAAAAATAAAATTCTTAGTTTATAAAATACAATGAGATAAAACTGTCCAGACCCCCAAATTTCGTCAAAAACACGCTGTCTTTTTGGTTCGGCAATATACTTGGAGCTATAAAACTTTTTTTTTTCTTATGAAAGTCTAAATTATTTGTGGCTAACTGAAATGCCGCAATGTTAAGCTGCTATAAAGTGATTTCCATATCTTCAAATAAGCTATTTTCATTGAATTAACACTATTCAAACAGTTGTCTCCATATTTTTACTTATATGTTACTATTTTCTATGTTACCAAATTTTGGCTTCTAGGTATTCAAAACAGATAATAGTAGTTTTTTGTCATTTCACTGGCAACACTGACAGTGCAGGCAACGAATTAAAAATGAAAAAGATGCCATTTTGTCGTCTCTAGAGTATTGTCAAAGTGTACGGGTGTGTTTCGGCAGCGGATTGTTATTGTGAATTTTCGTGATTTCAAAGGTAAATAACAGTTTTTATTACATACCTCTTATTTAATACTATGCGCGAGTGACTAACGAGTGCGTGATTATGTGTCTTTGTTTCAAATTCGGCTCGGTTTTGAAATTATGGCTATTTATAACCTCGAAAATTGCGCTTACACGTTACTTCTATGTAGCTTCTATGTTACTAGTAACGTTGTTTGTATGTTACGGTAACGTTGAAGTGTTGTAAAGGTTTGTGCATATCGTAGATTATTATTACCGATTTTGATATGGTTTATTGTAATTGTTTAAATTATTATTAATATATGTAGGTTGTTATTTTACCTGTTACTTAGATTACTAGATTTTATTATTTTCCTGTGATTTTACAATATATGTACCTACTTTGTAAGTAAGAAAGACATGACACTGTTAATTTTCTTTTTTATGAAGAGTTTTTAAGAAACAATGTGTATTAATATTATGATACAATATATGGTATGGTATAATTAAAAGATAAAGTATGCGGGATTCCATAACAAAATGCTAATTTCTAATAAATATGTGTAACTAAATATCACATGTCCCTAGGTAGTTTATAAGATTGTTCTCATTTTTGTGATTTTACTAAACACCATTGATCTCATTATGTGTAGCTTATTTTCTAGGTTTAAAATATACTTAATATCTATAATTAATGTTATTTAGTGTTCTTTTTTCCAATAACAGTTTTGATTGTATATCACAATAAATATCTTGTTACTACACTTACATAAATCATAGTTTTTGTTTTCCTGATATTGTTTCCTTTATTTGGTAAGTGGTCAAATTGTCATGGCTGTGATAATTACAAACTGTAACTACTTATACAGTTACACCCCTACCACCTACCTTACCTTTACCACCTTACGTTACCTTTTTCTGTTCACGCGCACTTAGCATGTTTCTATGCTATCATTGAACCTTTCACAGTAATTGACAAAATGTAATAGGTAAAAAAAATTGGTCCTAGCACATTGTAGAACTTACTCCTTTTTTTTTAAGTCTGTTAAGAATACCACATTATGCAATTAGCTTTACAAATATTATGAGTTACTTTCGCGTAGGTTCTACGTTACCATAACATAGAAGTTCTATGTTACAAAGTGGCAAAATCCGCAGCCTTACCCTTATATTAACAGGGGTTAGTAGTTTATCAAAACAGCAACAACAAAATTGGATACATTCAAAATGCATGGCAATAAGAGCAAGCAACTTAGCTGTATCAAAGTTTGTACGGGTAGCATGGTATTTTTTTTTTTTAATTTCTAATCTGTATTCCAAAATTTAATTTTCGTTTGTAGTGTTGTAGAACATATCCCTACGTATAATTCAAATGATATTAGCATATCAATACCTACCTAAATATTAGTTCAGACAGAAATACTACTTTACTTAGTTGAGTACAATGGCCGAATTCATGCAGTAAATGTCCATTGTATTCTTACTGTTTCTACGATAAGTTTGAAACATTTAAACGTATCGCATAGCTAGAAAGACCTCACGGAAGCTGTTTTTCATCTTAGAAGGTACTTATTCACAGTGACACTTATTATGGGTCGCTTGCCACACCAGAACATGATGAATATGGTCCGAATAGGACATGCATGGGTACTGCTTCTTCCCTTAAGATCAACCTGATAATACAAAAATATTCAGATGCAACGAAGATACAACAACATTCCAAGTTAAAACACCGATAGCCGTAATAGAATAGAATAGAATTTTTCTTTATTAGAGTAACCAAGACTCAATAAGATTGTTAGTAAAACTTACGACTATGTTAGTAAACAGAGACACTTAACAAAAACAATACAATAAATAACGATTGGTCACCGTTGAGACATTCCATGAGAGACGGCACAACAGTGACCCACGTAAACACAGTCCAGGCGACTCGCAACCATGCTTAAGACACTGTTGGGGCTACCCCGCACCCTGCGCACCAGGGAAGCGCACCTTTTACGTATTATTGCATATAAGCAATTCACATTCGCATCTGCAAACATCCCTGACGCACTACAGAAACGTGGCAACCCCACCAGTATCCTAAACGCATCGTTATATTGAACGCGGAGAGCGCTGTACGATCTTTGCGTATATCTAGCCCACGGGCTGCACGTGTAAAAAACAGTACAGCCCAGTACAGCTGATGAGCCCTGTCGGCGAAGAGTCCTGTCGACAAAGTGTCCTGTCGCGAAGAGTCCCGTCGAAGTAAAGTCTTGTCGGTGATCAGTCTGTCGGCGTAATGTCTTTCGGCGATTGGTCGTACACTCCTTATCAGAAGCCTTTATACAGCAATGGACTGTGATAGGCTGCATTGAGCGAGATATTATGGCTATTGTAAAAGCCTGGCATTTGCAAGTTATAAGTCCAAGTGATCATATGGATCAGCAATAGCTCTAACGTAGCTTTGGTTGGTAATAAACACGACAAAAAACACAACATTAGGCTCGACCATCGTCTTCATTGGTCCAAGACTTGCCTCAAAACGTGTAGAATATTATCCTAAAAATCTAAAGAAGCTGTTGTTATGCATTAGGTACATATCGCAAAATGGACAAAAACACAATCTGTCGAAAAACAGTTACCAAAAGCTACTGTAATCAGCCGGTGTACTCAAATGAGTACACTATAAAGAGACGCAGAATTATTGCCTCCCTTTTTTCTTACTTTTTTATTTGGTTAGTTTATGGTGGGAAAACAAGCATTTCGTAAATAAAACACATTTACTTTATATTTGCCGGTTAATGGATTTGTTTATGAAATTGATTAGCAACTTAACAGACAATTTAAGTACACAATAACCACAGACACACATCATCACACATGTGTACAGCTGTCATTATTTGTCAGTTGTATGGCGTAATGTGTCAATTTGATAAACAATACATTTCCCGTACTGTATTTGCCCATAAAAGTAAGATTTTGTGTTTCTAAATTGTGTAATTACAACACAATAATAGTCATTTATATATAGTATAACACAAGGCTACCCCGTTTCACAGAACATTTATATATAGTATAACACAAGGCTACCCCGTTTCACAGAACATTTATATATAGTATAACACAAGGCTACCCCGTTTCACAGAACATTTCCATGATTTAACCTCGATGTAACAGTATTTGTAAATGTGACAATGTTGTTAAATTACGTAGGTTTCTAGTACTTAAGTAATTCATTTAAAGTTCTGCATTGCACTTCATGCTTTTGGGGACTGCAATTTCTTTGTAAATAGTTTCTAGAGTTACATACCTTCACGCCTGTATTTACCAAAAGGTTAGTGCAGAGGTATATATACCACACACCAATTTTTCGCCAATTATGTTTGAGTTCTATGCTCAAGGAGGCGGACCTATTGCCATCAACCGGGTAATAATCCAGACATCGAACTGCTACTGAAAAATTCGTTTCGGTAAAACCCAATAACGCTTTGCCCAAGCTTGGAACGGAACCCAAGACCCCGTGCTCAGCAGTCACGGTTAGACCAATGAGGCGGTTCCTAGAAATGTTGGTCAATGATGGAACATGAATAGTTATAACATAACATAACATCACGCCTGTATTCCCCGAAGGGTTAGGCAGAGGTGTACCTATAGTACACCCACATTTCGCCAGTTATGTTTTTAAGTCCCATGTAATAGGGGGGCGAGCCTATTGCCATCAACCGGGCACAAATCCAGACTCCGGGCTGCTACTCAGAAATTCCAGATGGAAAAACCCAATACCACTTTGCCCGACCCGGGAATCGAACCCGAGACCTCATGCTCCGCAGTAGCGCTTGCGACCACTAGACCAACGACCAATGAATAGTTATTTGCTATACTAATTTGTTTATGTCTCACGCCATAATTAATGCTTTCAATTAGTAAACAAAGTGTTGTATTTCGATAATTAGCTTTACAATATAATTAGTCTTAGGTTGTTAGGCATGCGAAATAGTCCCTCGCTAAACATATTCCTACCTATTTCAGCTTATAACTTAAAAAGTTTACACGAATTTGATAATCAGCATTCCTACCTAGTACCTATATGAAATACGGAATAAAGGCTTCACGTTAAGCTACGGCTTCCGAAAAGAGCGGTGGCACGTCATATAGCGTCCGCAATTTACCGGCGAATGACGTCACTGAAACGTTATTTATGAAATTAAGTTGGTGTGTTTTTTGACACCGTGATGTCAAACCTCGGTGAGATCATTGTCATGACAGCTGTCACTGCGGCCGTCGTGTGGCGTCCGCGGCTCTTCTTGGAAACCGTAACTTTATGTTTGAAAGAAAAGCTTTATGGTTGTTTTCCCTCAATCATTTCTACTATGCTCTCTCTCACTAAAATCTTCATTTCCTCACTAAACATACCAATTCACCCCGCTTAATAAACCAATACCCTAATTACGTAACACACTATCTATCACAATCCGAATCATTTTGAAGCCTATTTCTAATCCATTGCTTCATATGTTAGAAAAAAATGTATAATCAACAACATAAATAACGCAATGAATGATGTTGAACTGTCAAAATTAAAGCTATTCCTAATATTAGTGTATTACGCAATTACCCCGCTGGTCAACAGTCAGGTCTTACTACATAGTATGCAGTGCTAGCTCCCATAAATAAAACATGGGGTGAAACTAAAACGGTAGGGGGGTGAAATTGAAAGAGGGGTTGAGTTTTAATTGAAACGCGCCACCGATGATCCGAGGGTTTAAGAATGGCGTAGGTAATGAAAATTTAGTTTGTCACGTATAGTGACATTTTTTAAAGGTGGCTTTAGACTGGTGAAATGGGGTTATTCCCTCAGACTCAGACGCATAGACGATGTTCCTTCTGATACCATGAAACCAAAAAACCACTACAATTAACATTTCTCCGGTTATTCCGTTTCCCCACCCCAAAAAATCTACCCTATGGTGGATACGCGGAAACACATTTCCGAGAAACCACCCTAAGCCTATAAATTTCGTTTATCCAACTAGGCCTAGGATGGATTCTCGGACATGCGTTTCCGCGTATCCACCTTAGGGTGGATTTTTTAGGGTGGATAAAAGGAATAACCGGAGAAATGTTAGTTGTAGTGGTTTTTTGGTTTCATGGTATCAGAAGGAACACCGTCTATGGGTCTGAGTCTGAGATATCCCTAGAAGATTACAGATGGAGTGCTTTCATGTGGTTTTACTCAAGTTTTTTTTTATCGCAGTTGCTAGCGCTTTGTTAAAATTTTCAGTAAATATTGAGCTGATTGTAAATGGATTGTGGAAACTACACACTTCACTTAGCTCTTCAGGCGTTTTGCTACCCCGGTGGCTTGAGTAAGCTAGCTGGAGATGCACGATATAAAAAACTTTTCAGTGGATACCACAAGAATTATATGCAGTTCTAGTGTATTGATTGAATTCGATAATCACGGTCTTTCATTTATTTAACATAGCTAACACAATCAGATTGGACTAACTTTGCTATAGGCACTGGAAAATATTTCTTTTTTGTAACTTAAGTTTGCAGGAATGAGACTTTGTGAAGCCCGACCAATCTTGTAAAAATAATAATAAAACATTATTTACAAACCGTCGCGCGTCGCGGCATTCATGACATAACTTTTCAATATTTTGTCAATAAATGAGAAAGATTATTTCTTAAATGTTATAAAGGTACTCTTATTAATACCATGTTCTTACACAACTTTTGTGCGTGAATCACCACGTTTGGAAGGTCGGTTGGTGATGTTTGTTTTAATTTTAGCTGATGAAAATGCTATCCTCTTGACTTATAGTTTAGATTCCTTTTACAGCACCAGTGAAAAGAAACCGATTAAAGGAAAGTAAAAACTGCCTTGTAAAAGTTCATAATACTTGTAAAGGTGGATACACACTTTGAAGCACATGGCTCGCAATGTGCGTACTTGCATTATAATATACCAAGCAAGTACGCACACTGCGAGGCATGTGCTTCGCATGCGATGCGTCGCACGCCTCGCAAACAGTTTCGGTGGGAGAGAGGAGAGCCTTTGATTTAGCTTATTCAAATTTTTGCTATCGACTTCCTAAACGATTTCACACTCAACGTTACTATGAAACTCATTGAATTTTTCTATTTTTGTGCATTTTGCAGTAATATCTATAACAGGTACACAATTATTATTGTTTTACTGTTGCCCGGCAACCTAACTTATCAACAAATAACCACACGATCGAAATCGCAAACAAAACAAAAACTCCTCGTCATTGATACTTCATTCTCGCGCACACATAATATTGGACGGCAATCAATTTGTTTGATATATTGTTTCCTGTTCGGAGGGTAGCAGAGGTATCCATTTCCTTTGAGTCTGTGACGTCACTCGCATTGTTACAGCTTCAAACGATATTAAAGGTATTTTTATTGATCCTAAATAATAACAGCCGCCCGGGTCGATCGAAGGTTAAGCTGCGCTTGCTTCGGTCTTTTCGTAGATGGGAGACCGTCCATTACATAAAGAGACCTCGACCTGCCTAGGACAGCACATTAAGTCGTTGGTTCTGGCTTTCAGTCTTACCATGGGGTATCGTGTTACCCAGTAACTGGGTTGTGAAGGTCAGATAGGCAGTCGCTCATTGTAAAATACTGGTATTCGACTGCATCTAGTTAGACTGGAAGCTGACTCCAATATAGTTGAGAAAAGGCAAGCAGATTGATTGTTATTGATGGTGATGTTGTGCTGTGGTAGGCAGAGTTGTAAGTAGGTCAATCATGGTTAAGAGGGTAGTGGTGGCCCAGTGGGAATGGCAGTGATTTACAAGTTCTAGGTCATAGGTTCGGACCCAGACAGGCAGTTTACTTTGTGTAAAAATATTTCATCACCACAGCTCCATTGGCAAGTCCTAGAATCAAAAAATCAAAGACATGTGACATCTACCAACCCGCACTGGGCCCGCGTGGTGGATTACAAGCCCACTCCCTCTCGTAGAGAAGAGGCCTGTGTCCCAGCAGTGGGAACGTTACGCTGGTTATGCTTATGCTAGTCTAAGGCTTATGATTATGCTAAGTCATAATTTGAATAAAAAATATTAGCTAAAAAGTGCAATATAATTATAATAGTGTAAGTCTATGTGGAAGAATACACAGAAGGAAGTAGAAAAAAAGAAATTATGAAAAAGAGTTGAAAGCACGGGCAATCTTGCCTAGGTAGGTATTGCTGAACATAAGGTTTCTCTCAAAATGCGTCACAGGACCTGGTTTCTGCCTTGCACCTTCCTGATGTACACAATTCGAATAGCCTGTAGATATATGAAAGAAATGTAACATGCGATAAACTAGAATCCTAAACAGATTTTTTTATTTATTAAAACAACATAACTGCCCCATTGGTCCAGTGGTCGCGAGTGCTACTGCTGAGCATGAGGGCCTGGGGTCGATTCCCGGGTAGGGCCAAGTGTTATTGGATTTTTTCATCTGGATTGTCTCAGTAGCAGCTCAGAGCCTGATTTGTGCCGGTTGGTAGCAATAGGTTTGTCCCTGTTACGATCTCAAGTACATGCGACTTAAACATAACTGGCGAAATATGGGTGTACTATAGGCACACCTCTGCCTAACCATTCGGGAATACGGGCGTGATTTATGTTATATCTATCAATCATAAATCATCAACATAATTATATAAAACATAAAAATTGTTTCTACCTATGTCCGTTATAGACTTTGAAACCATCCAACCGATGTGTCCCAAACCGGTTTCATTAAAAGGCAGTAAAGGCCACAACAAGGGACAAACAGGCACGACACGAGACGCTAATTGCGCGCGACACAAAAGCACTCGTCGTCCCGCGACGAGCGGCGCCTTTGGGTAGCGCTGTCGCGTCACGTCACGGGCTGTCTGCGGGAGCCTTAAAGGTTCCCGCAAACAGGCGCGACGCTACAACCCGACACAAAGGCGCCGCCCGTCGCACAGCACGCGGTGCCTTTGTGTCACGCTGTCGCGCCGTGCCAGTGAGCACGAGGCTTAATGCGGAGATGGTTTGAGACCACTAAAACGATGGAAAAAGAAACTTAATGAAAGGACCGAATGTGCCTAATTCAAATTCAAATTCAAATTCAAAATCATTTATTTCAATCCAATTAAAAGATCATATGTTAATTATGTTGAACATTCAAATAAAATTAAGATTTTTATCATAATAAATAATCTAATGCATTGTTTTATCGCAGTAGCACACGTCAGGTATCCGCTGTATGTTATAAAACAACTTATGTAACGGCATCCTTGTATTCCCGGCAGGGTTGGGTAAAACCCACATTTCGCCATCATTTCTTTTAGTAAACAATCCTAACAGCCCAGTGTGAAAGCTCTTTTAAAAGCAACTCGATAGTTAGAGCACTGTCTGCAAGACAAATGTGCGAGCTATCGATTTCACGTTACTGTCCAACGGATACAGAAATATCCGTGATGCCGTGATTTTTATGGATTCGAACACTAACGTTTAGTGGAATATCATTAGGGTTTCTAGTTTATATGGATTTGTACGGAAGTAACTGTAACATTCGCAATAGTGTCTAGTCATCACTATCATCATAAATTCTCTTCTCCTTATTCCAATTTATTAATGCTAGGCACAACATGTATTTTTCTTCCATACTTCTCTATTAAGGCTCCCGCAAACAGCGTGACACAAAGGTACCGCGTGCCGCGCGACGGGCGGCGCCTTTGTGTCGGGCTATCGCGTCGCGCCAGTGTGCACGAGCCTTTAGGCGTCATCTCGGTAATCGTTTCTAGTTATATACAGTAATGAGAATATCGCTTTATTTTAGATTAAAAAAATATTTAAAAGGGTCTACATACTACGTATGTGCTTTTGTCCGTACCGTTCTTCCGTTCCGTATCTGGGGGTCTACTCTCTAAGCACGAAATCCGTGGTTTCGGCCGACGTTACGGGTGTTTCCTACTCCGTATCACCTACGGACATAACATTAGTTTTGGGTCCAACCTAAGAATGAATGATACCACGATGTGATAATTGTCCCTACTACTACTACTACTACTACCACTGTAAGAACTTTTGTAACCGTATTTATCTGCAAATAAATCTTTGACTTTGACTTTGACTTTTACTCCCGATGTGTTTTTACCTGTCCGAAAAAGTTAATTAATCGAGTGTAGGATGCACTCCAAAGTTTCAAACTACTTTCACACGGGCCGTATCTTCGTTGACGCACTCAGTTAGTAGGCCCCTGCATCGCGCTCCAAGAACGCTAGTTTGGACGTGAGGGATCAGGGCGTACCTCAATGCGTTCCGAAGCGCCGTAACGCCGCGCGCCGTATCGATCTGAACGGCATCCAAACTAGCATTCTTGAATCGCGACGCGGATACGTAATGGAGGAACGATACGGAAAAAGGGTTCCCTCTATCTGGCAGAATCTTGATGCTCCGAAATTTATTTGGTATAACACACTTGGCATAATCTTCTTTAAAGTAACTAACTAATATTTAATATAATTATTGTTTGGCCTAATGTGTACATGTCCGAATTTACAATGGCATAAATATAAGATGGCAGTATTTTATTTGGCGCGGAGGGGCGAGGCGGCCCGCGATTTGAGGAGCAGGTGGTTCAGCTTCGGCCAGTCTCGGCCACGGCGGCGAGCGTTAAAACCATCTGCGACGAAAAGCTCGCGTGGGACCGCCGCAGCCCCGCAGTGCCAGAGTCGTGACAGAAACCATGCCTGCTGCATGCTCGCTTGTATGCCACATGCTGCATGATAAATGCTTTTATTTCTGTAAGTAGGTATGTACAAACACTTTTACACGTCAATCATATTTTTTAAACTAGATGAGGTCGGCGTTTCCTATCTGACTACTCTGAGAAGAAAGGCCGAAACAAACTCAGAGGTCACAGTCTCTTTTAAAGTCCAGACATAATCTTGGTCAGATCATGTGAAGACCATGTAGATTGGTATCTGAAATGGTCTTTTGAGGAAAGAACCACACAGATTGAGTGGACCTGTCCAGTCAGTAATCGTGCAGCTCAACTCAGGAAGTCAGGACTTAAGGAGCTCAACGATTCGATGAACAGTACCAAAGATAGACATTTGGGTAGGCCGCATAAATTACTTAAACTGTCAGATCATGATTAAAATTAACTGAGAAAAAAAAAGCAATGACCCACATAGTCCTCACATTCACAATAATTAAAATATCATAATACTTTACAAGTAAATACTTATGTCATTGTATATATAAAATTCAACAATGTCAATGTGTATATAAAAAATCGGACATAATATTTGAGAACCATGTAGATTGGTGTCTGAAATGGTCTTTTGAGGAAAGAACCACACAGATTAAGTGGACCTGTCCAGTCAGTGCACGCATTTGTCAGTTTCCGTGCAGCTCAACTTAGAACTTAAGGTGCATGGTGTATGCTTGTTTGCATGTATGCATGCTTCTTACAGGGAAATAAAAACCACATTATTCGAACTATGAACTTTATGTAATGTGATAAATGAGTCTTTCAATTATTATGGATATGAAATGTATGCGAAAATATGATTCTAACTGTAAACTTTCTGAGAAATGGTAGTACTGCCTTTTAATGACTATCGATATGAAATGTAAGCCACAAGTCGATTCTGACTGTGAACTTTCTGCGATATGATCGTTCTACTTTTTAAGTATTAGGGATATGAAATTTATGCCTAAAGATGATTCAGACTTTTTTTTTTGAATAAATGAGTGTTTGCCAAAAGATTTTCTGCGAAATGAAGTTTATGCTATTCGCTGTTATGCAAAATATAAGTTCTGCTATAAAGGGTAGAGCCAAGGAAAATAGAACAAATCTGGGCTGCGTAAACCCCAAACAAGTTGGGAAAAGAACTCATGATAACAAATTACGCAAAAAGTGTTCCGGTAAACAATTTCTTTCATCATTAATATCCACCCTAACCTCTAAAAACGTAAGTCGTATCATTCTTATGGATCACATACTATTCTGTTCTTAAATGTGATCAAAAATAACAAACCAATAGTGCCATGCTTTCCTATAATTTCGCTGTGTGAGAAATTTAAAATCATGTCAAAGACTGTGTGTTAATGCTGTGTTCATAGTATTTAGTCGAATAAATAAAAATAAAACCTGAAGAAATCTTAAAACATAAAATGGATTAAGCAATTAAGCGAGCAGAAACCACTGCAAATGTAGAGGAGAAGTTGTATTTCAAATTCAGATTCACCCAGCATCCCTTTCGCCTGTTGATTTCAAAGTGCACTGTATCCTCTTCATAAGAGAGAACGTGGTTTCTATGAATGAATATACACAGTGTTGGAAATTTCCCACGGGTGGAGGAGTAAGAACGTATTTTTAGGAAAATAGCAGCAATTTTCCCTTTGCTTCGTGAGTAGCCATAAAATCGAATACTTTCGTTGAATAAGTTGGTATTTTTACTTGCACGAATTTCTTAGTAGATCATTTTACTTTTAAAGCCAACATATTTTGAAATGATGGATGGACTGTGTGAAAGGCGATATGGCTAGAAAGGAGGTGACTACCGAGATGACGACTGATAGAGAAGTGTGGGAGAAAAAAAACATGTTGTGCTGACCGCAAAATGATGATGGTAATATTTTCCTAACCCTTTTTTTCAACAAATATGTTCTTGTTATTAGTGACAAAATCAATTAACACTTGAGTTTTTAAATTTTAATTATCGAGCTAAATATTTAATTAACATCGAAACAGAAGTTAAATAAATATGTCAAATTAGATTATATGAAAGTAGCAGTGTTATTCGACTTTTTTCGCTGACCGTACATAATAATTATGGTAAATATTGTATAAATACAAATCTTGAAGAAAAATCTTGACTGACAGACAAACCAAAAAATATTTTTTTCTATAGGTAGACCTCTGCTAGATTCTGTATAAGGAAAGGTCTGATTTTAATGTAGAACGCTGTACATAGTTAATAAATTAAGTAGAAGCGCTTATATATCCACGGAGTTTCTCTATTGATATTCGGATGATAGTTTAAGCAAAATTTCAGCAATTCATAACTTTTCGATTTAACATAACATCATAACATTTCGCCTGTAATCACCGAACAGTTAAGCAGAGGTGTAGGTAGCTATAGCACACTCACAATTCGCCAGATGTAATAGGAGGCGAGCCTATATATAGTCATCAACCGGGCACTAATTGAGACTCCGGGTTGCTACTGAGAAACGCCTGGTGACAAAACCCAATAACACTTTGCCCAACATGAGAATCGAACCCAGAACCTCAAGCTCAGTAGTACCGCTTGCGACCACTGCACCATCATTGGTGCAGTGGTCGTGCCTCATGGCAGCTTTCAACTATATTTCTATTCAAAACGGTGCGTGAAAACCTAGTTTTGAAACACCTTTCTTAAAGGCTGATAATGGTACAGCTCATAGTAACCAGTAAAACAACACTTCTATTGGCATAACATACCACTCCCTATGTTGGCAACGTCAAATATTTGACGGCCGCCATTTTTGATTCACATTCAGCCAACGTGCAGCGCGATGGCCGCTAAATTTGAAAATACGTTTGTATTTGGTGTTCAGTACCTGTTCAAGGTACAGAATATTGGAGTGAAGCTATTGATAAATGATAAATGATTTTATTTCTGTAAGTAGGTTTGTACACACACTTTTACAAGTCAATCATATTTTAAAAACTAGATGAGGTCGGCGTTTCCTGTCTGACTACTCTGAGAAGAAAGGCCGAAACAAACTCAGACGTCACAGTCTCTTTTAAAGTCCAGACATAATCTTGGTCAGATCATGTGAAGACCATGTAGATTTGTGTCTGAAATGGTATTTTGAGAAAAACCACACAGAATGAGTGGACCTGTCCAGTCAGTACACGCATTTGTCAGTAATCGTGCAGCTCAACTCAAAAATTAAGGAGCTTAACGTAGATAATGTAGATAGACTTCACTAGGTATGTACGTACTGCTGGGAGATGAAAATTAAACCTTAACTTTGAGGATTTTATACTGTGCAACCCGAAAGCAAATAAATGTCACAGAAGGTCAACAGGTAGATTCAAATGCCGAAAAGTGCATAACGTATCTTATAATCTTACTAGCGACCCGCTCCTGCTTCGCACGGTTTTTACGTCTTGACAGACTCATCGACATTTCTGTATCATATGTAAGTTTAATATTAATGTATTGTACACATAATCCTTCTGGAATATATTCTGTAAATGATGGCGAAAACCGCATCAAAGTATATAGTTTAGAAGAACAACGCGGTCACACAGACAGCACGAAAAGCGACTTTAATTTATAATATGAATAGTTGCGCCTTCTGTGCTTAGGCTAGGGTTTTTTAAAAAACATCATTAGGAGCATTATCATAGAAAAATATTAAAGTAGAAGAAATTTCGAATGTTATTTAGAATGCATTGCTCATTTATAATTGTTTAGCTTAACCAATTCCCAGTGCCTGCAAGCAATTAAATTCAGCTGTCAACTAACCGGCGATAAAGGAGATGTTTCATTTTCGGCCACAAAGTGTACGGTAATGAAAAAGAGGAAAAAATGCCACGAATTGAGGAAAAATGTCCTTTCCTGAATATTCCCCTGATTACTTCGGCACAAAAAATAATAGATTTTCTAATTATTGCCATATTCTATTGAACATGGCTGCGCGTTGTCTTACTTGCATACTCCTTTCGTCCAGAAATCATGTTACATTAAAACATAATAATATCATGTAGACGTTATTTTTATAAATATAAAAGGCATGTATTTCTATGCTATTATTATAAGATAATACTATAGCTATCTTAGACTAATTATAAAAAAGTGTGTCGATTAATTTCATCGTTAAATAAACCTACCTACCTATTCTACTTATGTGTGGATTTGTAGGTATTTCTGGGCGAAAACTTCAAACGTTGTTTGTATTGCTATTGACACTGACATAAGTCAGTCAGTCTGGTAATGACAATAGTCTGATACCTACCTTGGTTGGGCTTGATATCAAAATAATACTGTGGCACCAGCATCTTTTCTTGACGATGTATTAGTAAGAGAAAAAGAATAAATCTTTGAAATCTGAAAATTGTATTTCCATTTATTTACCTATTAGGACATCTATGGACTTATTCCCCAATTATGTTTTCACCTTTCATCCAATCCGGTTTCAATCCGATGAAAGGTGAAATATATTTATTATAAAATAAGACTTTATAATACCCATTCTAAGAAGGTTATTTTATAACCTTTATCAAGATGAGCTGAAACCCAGAAATGGTTCAAAAGATTTGATCTGGTGGGCCCACTTTTGTCTAACACACTTCAGTCTGTCACTTTAGTGCCATAACATAAATAACGAGAACAAAGTCACAGTTTTGTTTGACATATTCTAGGTTATGCATGTAAGCGTCATCTCTCCAACCTGTCATGGCTTTTTTTTTTTTTTGGGTTGGAAATCATCAAATGACATCTCCCGCTCTGGGCGGAGCGGAAGGGCGTGTCAGACTCTTACTGACTAAAACCCACCCGTGTTCCTTCAGTTGCCTGTGCACCAGGGCCACGGTAACTCTTTCGAACAATCCGCGACCCCGGCAGGCATCGGCCCTATCGGACCCCTTCAATGATGCTGACATCTCTTTGAGGCGCGCGTGGAACACGACGCGCCGTCGACCCGGGCCTGGTCGTTACCGGACGGCGAGCTGTCCATTGCTCACCGTCCGCAAGCCCGCGCCTACGGTGGCCGGGAGTCGGCTATCGACTCCCGAAGCCCAGGGTGTCTCCTCCTGCGGCGACTAGGGGCGTGAGGGCGCAACGATTGCCGCACCCTCACGCGCTCCGCCTCCTCCTTCGCGAGCATTACTGCTTCACAGAAGGAGGTGACGGCTTCCCATTCCGTCTCGCTCCGTACCATGGCCTATACCAGGGCCGGACGCGAAAGATCGCCGCCGTCGATCGCCGCCACGAGGACACGGCGGTGCTCCACCCAAGCTGGGCAGACCTCCACCGTATGCTCCACCGTGTCCTCCGGTCGATCCACACAATGCCAACACCCGGGCGTTTCCTCCCGCCTTATCCGAAACAGGAACCTCCCGAAACCGCCATGTCCGGTGAGGACCTGCGTCAGGCGGAAGGTGAGGATGCCGTGGCGCCTCTCAAGCCACTCCTCAAAGAGGGAACTTACCGCCGCAATTGTGGCGTGCCCAGCGTTCGGTTGCGACAGTCGCGCTCTCCATGCCGCCATGAGATCCCGCCGGAGCTCTGTCCGCTGTGCCGCGATTTCTCGCGGCAGCGGAGTAACGCCCCGGCGTTTCGCCTCCTCGCGCCACTCCCAAATGTGCGCGAGGACTTTTGCCTCCAGATCCCATGGCGGCAACCCGGCAAGGAGGCTCGCCGCCTCGCAGGAGACCGTGCGGTATCCTCGGACCAGCCGGATGGCCATGACCCTTTGGGACGCGTTCAACCGGCGTGCTGATCGGAGCCTCAATGAACGCGCCCACACCGGTGCCCCGTAAAGGGCCACCGACCGCACGACCCCCGCGTAGAGCCTCCGGCAGGAGGCATTTGGACCCCCTAGATTGGGCAGGAGCCGCTTCAAGGCAGCCCCAGCCCGGTCCAGTCTGGGAGCCAAACGTCGGAAATGCTCAACGAAGTTCCACCGGCTGTCGAGGACGAGTCCCAGGTACCTCATCGTCGACTCGACGCCGATGTGAACCCGTCCCGCCATTATTTGGGAACCCGACAGTGGCGCGTTCCGAGGACCATGAAAACACATGGCCTCGGACTTGTGCAGGGCCACCTCGAGTCCCAATTGCCGGATCCTCTCAATGACTGTCGCAACCCCGCGTGTTATTAATTCGGCCGCCGCCTGGTGCGACCTCCCCTGCGCCAGGACCAGCGTGTCGTCAGAACCTATCATGGCTGGCTGTCGATGGTCGCAACTTTCATGGCAAACGTCAAACATTTCCACTTATTATTTAGTGCCTAAAAATATTAGTTATTATGAAAAAAAACATTATTTATTGCAATCAGGGGTTCATTACTCAATACTCAATACTCAATATTTTTATTGCTTTACCATAATGTGTACTTAGGTGGTAACTAATGTAATTGAGATCATTATGGACCCTGAAGGGCACAGCAAAAAGGGTAGGAGAGAGGAAGCCCCGTTTTAGGTGATCATTAAATTGTTATGTAATACAGTTAGGAGATCGCGAATAAGATAGTAACATTTCGCTAACATAAGTATTATTTTATCTGCAAATGTACTTAAATATTTTAAATTATTTTTATATACTAGTACCTACATAATGTATTATACTTCTGTTTGTTGTTTTCCTTTGAATAATTATTATTGTTATATTATGTATTTATTATTATTCTTATTTAATTTATGTATTATTATTGTCATATTATTTACTAATTATTATTATATTATTTATTCATTATTACTGTATCATTAATATATTTTAAAACATACTTACAAATTGCGTGATTATCATTAATTATTTTTATCAATTATTATTACCCAGGTTTTCTAAAACGTACATGTTATGGCCGGAGTCCTATACAAAAATGCAACGTCTCCTTTCTACGTTATGGGATCTAGAATAATATGCTGAACTCATGGTTTCAGGTTGCGCGTCGATGTCCCTGCCACCCTGTATATCCACTGATATACTCGTAATAAGCAAACCCTGTGTTGGGGTAGTATTCAAGGATACAGCTTGCGACTGCGACTGTGGGCGTTTGTCCAGCAGTGGACTAGTGTAAGCTAATGCATGTTCATTGCATGTATACCTCACTCCAAAAGTATTTCAGAGCTCGTCATGACCAGATATTTCAAAGACGTTTTCAAATATCACTTCAATACTTCTACATTAGGAAATAATTACACAAAATTATGCCATGACTGTCCTTGCAAAATTTTTATGAAATTGTTTCTCGATTATAATCACGAAACTTTAAGTTTTTAATAGAATTCGCAAATGCTGGTACGAGCAGTAATTTTTCCGGCCTGACCTAGTTTCAACTTAACTATAAAAGTATTTTCACATTTAACTATGTAGGTAGGTAGGTTTAGTCGACTTTTTGTAGAAAAATATTTTGCGACTGTGCTGGCTGATTTGAAATTCAATAACAGCATAACGTCAAGCTTGTAGTCCTCGAAGGTGTAGGTAGAAGCGAATATTACAACAACACAACAACAAAATAACATCACGCCTTTAGTCCTGAAGTGTTAGGCAGAGTTGTACCTAAAGTACATCCACATAATTTGCCAGTTATGTTTAAGTCCCATGTAATAGGGGGCGAGCCTATTGCCACCAACCGGGCACAAATCAAAACTCCCGACTGTTGTTGAGAAATTCCTGACGGAAAACCCAATAACGCTTTGGCCGACCTGAGAATCGAACCCAGGACCTCGTGCTCAGCAGTAGCTCATGCGACCACTAGACCAACGAGGCAGTCGAATATTACCCACTCAGAATTATCCAATCATTTTTATGCCTTATACAATAGGGAGCGAGCCGATTGCCACTAAACCATCCAGTCTCCGGGCAACTACTAAAATTAAATGTATATATCGAAGTTGTTTGGCAAATAACCTACGTATAATACTTTCAGTACCTAAACCATCACGTACCAGCTCACCTGTTGTTGACAGAACAGACCCTCGCGTTATTTATTGCCGTGACCTCATTCGAGAAAATACGGCATTCCCAGAACTAGCTAAAGTTAGGGAAATTAATTGTAAACAACACATCCTACGTCAATTCGTCGTCGTTTAGCCATTGCATACAAGTTCTGTCAAAGAATGACAGTAAGTGATTTGAATAAACGGACAATTTAAGTCGGTTGTTGGTTTGCTTAACAATTAATTTCCCTGACTATAAATACCTAACGGTTGTCGAGGATCGAATGGCGTGCAATTGGTGAGGCCTATAGAGGTATAAGAAAAATAATGTAAAGTTCACTCATCCTCCATAGAAAAGGGAGGAACCTCCGGCCAGACGGGTATCGTGTCTGGTGGGCAACTGCCCGGCGTTTGAAGTCGGGACATTGTATATATGCTAGTTGCGTGGTAAACTCTGCTTGCGCGATGCAGGACTTTGCGTGACGTCAGTGTGACGCGTAGCTCGCCTTTGGCGTTGTAGATGCCGTTGCACGCCTATGTCTAGCTGTGAACTGGCGGGTTGGGTAACACAAACACTCACACACACACACACTCACTAACTAACTAAACAGGTAGTTGTGCTGCTGGGGAGGTTGTTGCATCACTTCTTCTTCCCAGCTAAAGCAATAGGAAGTGGTGAAGGACGGGCGTTTTGGAGGACCGTCTTGTGTACTTGACGTTCAAAAAGTGCTTCGATTCTCAGCCTAGTGTGACTTTTGTTTTGTTTTTTACAACGAACCTTTATCTATCAGTGACCGAGTGGTTATCCTCAGACTACATAGAGATACTACGTATATATAATATCATTAGTTTCAATGGCGAAAACCTCCCCGCTTGTTACGTGGAACTTAAAATAAAAGACTGTCGAAAATATATAGGTGACGGATGTTCTATACTTACCGTGCCTGGCCTTCGGGAAATCCAGGCTAAGTGTAGTGTGATGTTATGCTTCTGCAGGAAGAAACAGGAAAACTGTACCGCCTAAGAATTTTCATATGAAATATTCTGAAAAATTCTTAGTTGGAACAAATTTCCAAAGTTGGACGATTGATATGAAATTGTGGATTTAATAATCCACAATTTCAATATTTTCAATATTACAATAAATATATATTTTTTACAGTCGCGAATCGCATTTTGATCAACATACGACGTAAAACAGAGCTTCGATTTGCAAAAAACCAAAGAAAATTTGAATTTGGGGGGCTACAACTGAAGATCCACCTTATGTATAATCTAACATAATTAAATAAAATTAAAATAAATCTAAAGTGAAGTAAACAGTGCAACTAATGTGTGAAAGTGTTATCTGAACATAATATACACTATAAACTAAACAATAACAACATTTTTAATATCTTCCGTAGATGAGCTAAAATCTGTTCTAAAATAATAGTACTGTGTTTCTACCAATCTATGATAGCTATCATTTGGGAAGAAAAGTGCAAAGCTATAATTGCTTCAAAAATAATAAAAACAATTTTTAAATCAAAGTGACAGTGGCTGGAAAAAATGTGTTTGAATGACAGTTATCATAACGAATTATTTATTTCTATTCTGTACTAGCAATATAACACTCATTTCAACGCTCCAAGTGACCGTTACAGTGGCCCGATTAATACAACGTCTGCCTATGGACGCCACATGACTCGGGTTCGAATCTCACCAACTGCTTGACTTTTTGGAATGTTAAAAATTTGGAACCAATTTATAACCGAGAATTTTAAATAACACCACAATAAAAACATTCAGAATGGATTATCAAAACGTTACCCAAAGAAGACAAAATACTCTTAATAGAAATATGACGTCTAGTGACTGCGATTTCGAGGATGTTTCATACCAAAGTTTACCTAATGTAGTAGGAAATAATGATGATATTACAATATTGAAGGAGGAGATAGAAAAACTAAGACTGGAGTTGCAAACTGCCAACTCAGAAATTGATAACCTAAACTTTGAAAATAACACACTTAAAAATAATTTACTAGACTGTGGAAAAAAGATAAAACTACTAAAATCGATAGGAATGCAAGAAAGTTCAGAGAAACAAAACTTACCTAGACAGTTCTATTCGCCTCAATATCAGCGGAGAGTACGGACGCTAATAATGAAAACTGGTTTACCTAGGACTTCTTCCAGAGAATACACAATACAGGCATTAAACTTGATAAGCCCTAAAGCTGATGTATTAAATAATTTGGTAGTCGACAAAAATAAGTCTCCTGGTGTTGATAAGCGGCTTTCATTCGTGGCTGCCACAAGTATGGCTGAAAACCTACAGGATAGTGTCTTAAACAAAACTATCCTAAATTTCTCCAAAGAGGATAGTTGTGAAAATGAAGAAAGTATTAATTTAGTGCATACACCTATTGATGAACTGACTCACGACAATCCACCCAGTAGAAATACTTCCACATGCAAGTACAAACATAATAAAGCAAAGAAAAGAGTTATGATATTATGTAATGAGCAAGGAAATGGACTACGTCAATCACTTAATCAGCTATTGGGATCAGATTATGCGGTATTTTCGTTTATAAAATCTGGTACTACATTGGAAAACCTCATCAATTCATCAAAAAATGAAATAGCTAAATTCAATATGAATGACTATGTTATTGTTGTTGGGGGCCGCCATGAACGCAACCCATATGACACGGAAATGTACTTACATGCATGGCTATCATCCATCAAGAACACAAATATAATTATAAGCGAGGTTCCATCAAATAGATATCTTAATGAAAAAAAACTCAATTACATGTTAAGGTTTATTTGTGGAAAGTATGACAATGTTATTTTTATGGATATGGACTACTCTAGGTATCGGCCCCGAAGAACTCACTTTATACTTAATTTGTCTAGATCTTTATTAAGGGAAATTTTACAATTGGACTATAATTACAAATCAAAAGAATATCAAAATTTATTAATCATTCAAAGTAAAAAAATATATGTAGATAAATCTGTACAAACTGACTTTACGAAACTTAACAATAAAATAGACACTGAAAATTTCGAAGAAAAAATTTGTAATAATAACTCATCTAGTAGTAATCTGTCTTTAGAAGATAATACTGTTCGCGGTGATTTTTTTCGTGAATAAATTCCTATGTGTTCTACACCAAAATATAGCGGGTCTGCTCAACAAAGCAGACACCTTCTCTATATGCCTTAATGAACTGTCAGAAAAAGACCTGTCGGTAGATGTAGTATGCATAACAGAGCATTTTATGATGTCAGGTCATGAAGACCGCCTTGTAATACCTAATTATAGATTGGCTGCATGCTTCAGCAGACAAAATAGTAAAAGAGGAGGATCTTGTATTCTGGTCCGGTCTGGACATTTATGGAGGGAGTTACCAGAGGTCTCAGAACTTTCATTGACGAATGTAGTAGAATGCTGTGCAATTGAACTAACAAGTTATAAAATTGTAATAATATGTATCTATAGAGTACCAAAGACCGGAAATTTGAATGTATTTTTTAGCAAATTAGAGAAATTATTGACATTACTGGCAAGAAGAAATTTTAGGAATATTATTATAGCAGGCGATATAAATATAGACGTATTGAAAAATAATAATATAACTTTCGAACTAAGATGTCTCCTTAAAAGTTTTAACATGACATTAGCTATAGAAAAACCAACCAGAATGCAAAGCCAAACCTGCATTGATAATTTCGCCCACAATTTCGAGAAAAAATGCAGGTCGGAAGTAATAGAATTTGCCCTATCGGATCACACTGCGCAATTGCTGAAGTGTCTCGTACCTATTGACTGTGTTTTGAAACATTGGTTTAAATCTCAACGGGACTATAGCCCAGAGAATATGAATAAATTTAGAACCTGCCTTGAGAAAATAACATTTGCTGAAATATATGATAATGACGATCCAAATGATGCATTCAAGTCATTTTTCGAACAGTTTAAATTATTTTATGACCTATGTTTCCCCCGTAGACGTATTAAAATACCAACAAGCCAAAAACCGAAATGGATATCGCGAGGACTTAAATTATGCAGCTTCAAGAAAAGGCAATTGTTATGGACGTCTAGACTTAAACCTACTCAAATAAATAAAACAAAATATTCAAATTACTCTAAGTTATTTAAAAAAAATATTAAATTGACTAAACGATCTCAAAATAACTACAGTATTAAAACTTCTGACAATAAAAGCAAAATGACATGGAATATAATAAAAAACGCTAAATTAAATCTACCTAATGAATCAATAAATACAATTCAAATTGACAATGAAACAATTAACAAACCTCAATTAGTTGCTGACAAGTTCAACGATTATTTCGTAGAAAAAATTATGCCAATACCAGGAGCAGGTAAGAGATCGAGTGCTTATATATTAAATAAACAAAAATCAATGTTCATGGCTCCATGTCAACCGATACAAATTTTTAACATTATAAAAGGTCTTAAAAACACTAATAGCGTAGGGTATGATGAAATTTCAACTAAGATTATAAAACATGTTGCCGATTTAATTTCTAAACACTTAAGTCATATTCTCAACCTGTGTATCAGTCAGGGTATTTTTCCTGACGGTCTTAAGATCTCTATAATTAAACCCATATTTAAAAAGGGTAATAAGCTGCTAATGCAGAACTATAGACCTATTGCGCTTTTGCCAATTTTCTCTAAAATTTATGAGAAATATATTTATAATGAGCTATATGCATACCTAGAAAAACAAATGATTCTCTGTAACGAGAAAAAAGGTTTTCGAAAGAATATGACAATTAATATGGCTATTTATGACTTTCTAAATAAAATTATGACTAATGTTGATAATAAGACACCTGTTTGTGCTGTGTATTGTGATATAACGCAAGCTTTTGACTGTGTTGACCACAATATTTTAAGAAACAAACTTGTCTCCTATGGTATAAGAGGTAACATTCTTGACTTAATATGCACTTACCTTTCAGAAAGAAAACAATTTACTGCTATAACTGACTTAAATTTAAAGACTAAAGAAGAAGTTACATACCTATCCAAAGAACGCACAGTTTATTTTGGAGTACCACAGGGCAGTGTATTGGGTCCCTTACTGTTCTTGATTTATATTAATGACCTGCCCTTTGCCATAGACTTCCCCATAACACTCTTTGCTGACGATAGTACGGTAACAATACCATGCAATAAACCTGAATTGTATGAATCTGATGTCAATAACGCGGTAAATTCATTAATCTCTTGGCTTAATAACAATAATTTAAGAATTAATCTTGGAAAAACCCAAATAATGCACTTTGGCCATAAAAAAGTCAGTTCGAAAATGGAGGTCCAATACGAAGGTAACAAAATTTGCGACGTAGATAGTGCAAAATTTCTAGGCTTGGTTATCGATAGGCAGCTCAAGTGGAAGGATCACATTGAAGCGCTATGTAAGAAAATTAGTAGTTCATCCTATGCCCTGTATAAACTTGCTCCAACAGTTAACACAGATGGACTACTCACAGCTTATCATGGTCTTGTGGCATCGGTATTAAGATACGGTATTATATTTTGGGGCAACTCGACAAACAGAGAAGCTGCTTTTAAAGCGCAAAAGCGATCCATCAGAGCCATGTTTGGACTACAAGTAACAGACAGTTGTAAACCATATTTAAAAAAATATAAAATTCTGACGCTACCGGCTTTGCACATTTATGAAACTGCCCTATTTGTTAAGTTAAATGCACATTTGTTTCCTCACCTGTCTGATACTGTTAAACGTAACAGGCGGAATGATATGTTACGCGGACGGAGAGCTAAAACAGCCCTAATGTGGAAAAGCATATTCTGCATAGCTCCGCAAGTTTATAACAAAATCCCAAAATCAATCAAAGAGTTAAATTTAAATGGATTTAAAAATAAACTTAAAGACTTGCTATGTAATAAATGTTATTATAATTTAAATGACTATTTGAATGATACCTTGACATCCTAACTGTAATCTTTTATATTTTGACATCTTACTCTTTGATACTCTTACATTTTGTGATAATTTGACATCCTGAATAAATTTTGTGTATATGATCTTATTTTTAACCGACATGCCTCAAATTGTAATTTCATTCGTAATAGGCAATCAATAATATTAATACTTACCTAATAATCTCTGTCCTATATTGAATGTATGTTCCTAATATTTGCACGCCATACTTGGCAGAATGTGATGATACCACTGACTAATCTTAAGACCATAATAATGTACCATATTCTGATAAATAAATAATAATTATTATTATTATTATTATTATTAACAGATACTGCCTTTTATAAGAGACAAATAGGTACCCCATAGTCACAGGTACGTTTCTCATCCCGGTTTCCAAATACTTGTTTAAAACAAAGGTAGTAAAGAGAAAACTACCGTAATTTATATCTAGCACACAAATTGGTGGTAAATGGGGGTGAACATATTGCTTAGGAGCCCGTTGGGGGTGAATAAAGCATCTGTCCCACTGCCAACGAGGAAGCGACTAACTATGAACGATATTCTCGCTCAAGAAACGTACAAAAGATTGTAGGTCCAGTATAAGTAAAAGAGATCCATATATTAATAGTTGATCGCTGACTGTTCACACCACCAGCGAGTACTGCTTTGTTGCAGCGAGAAGAGTTATCAAAGATAGTTCTCGCTCAGCGACACTCGCTGAGAGACTCACGCTTGCTACATACGCATACCAGCGAGTCGCTGTTCGTTGCTCAGCAACTAATTTTTAGTTGCTAGCTCTACATGCTTCTCGTGAATCGCCGGCGGTGGGACAGATGCTTATATCGCTGAGGAGCTGGGCAGCGAGCCAGCTCACTCCACTTACGATCATTAAGCAGCTGATGTTCTAAAGTTCGGGAGTTTGTTAGCAAAACCTGCCGTTTTGGGAAGTGCTACCAATCGTTCAAAATTGTGTGGGAATTTAGAGGGTAGGTAATGCAGTTGTCAAGTTTTGGGAATATCGGTTCGTGTATGTTATGTATTAATTTGTATTAAATACCGAAGAAAATCAGTAAACTACACATTTATTTGAATTCGAAATAGGATTTGTATCGAGATTTGGATTTAAAAAAAAATGGTAAAGTAGATGAAAATGCGAATACTTAGCTTAGACGGGCCCTTTTTTTTATTCTTGCGTTGGCAAATCATCTAATCTCCCGCTCTGGGCGGAGCGAAAGGGCGTGTCAGACTCTTACTGACTAAACCCACCCGTATTCCTTCAGTTGCCTGTGCGCCAAGGCCCCGGTAACTCTTTCGAACAATCCGCGACCCCGGCAGGCATCGGCCCTATCGGACCCCGTCAATTATGCTGACATCTCTTTGAGGCGCGTGTGGAACTCAACGCGCCGTCGACCCGGGAGCTTAGACGGGCCCTAAATACTGAAATCCAACATAGTTAATGAGAGAAGTGACGATAAAAGTATAGCTATGTATCGACTGCTGTGACGTTTCAATGCTCATAAAGTTTAGTTATTACTGTCATGTTATGTCGCCATTTTTCTTAGTACATAACTCGGTACTTTATGATTAGAAGTTGTATTGTAGTTGGCTAGGTCTTTCGCCAAATTTTCTCATTATCACTTTAAGTATCTATATCTTATTTATTCACTGATGACCCTAATCCTACTATCCTACTAATATTATAAATGTCGAAGTTTGTATGTTTGGATGTTCGTTACTCAATCACACAAAAACGATCGAACGGATTTGGATGAAATTTACACACATACCTATATACATACATACATAAAATCACGCCTTCTTCCCATGGGGGTAGGCAGAAACTACAGAACGCCTACTGCTACGATCCTTACATACTCCTTTTGCATCGTTTACGTTCATACATCTGGTCATACACGCACGCCGGTTGCGAGTACTACGCACTGGACCTTTCTGAAGAACATCACCAGTAAGGTCACTAAATTTTTACAGAGATATTAGGCACACAGATAGTTTATAACCTTGATGAACACATTGTATACTTCTAATCCCGGTAGTACATTCCCATGGGATATTTTCTAATATCCACGCGGGCGAAACCGCGGGCAAAAGGCTATTATATTATTATAAAACTGTTAAATACGGTTTGCTTGTACATAACAAAAACCCAAAACGATAAATAGAGAAACAAAGACATCCTATAACCTCATAAGACAACCCACACAGATCCGTTTACCTAATCCACGGATACAATATTAGTAAAGCAATCAATGACACAAAGGGTAGTATTCCTCCAGTCATGGTCCACTAACCAATTTAGCTGGTTATCGATTGATTTGGTTCAACTGTCACACTTATAGGTTAAGACAGTATTCACAGTAGAAACAACAGTTTTTAATATACTTCAGAAAAAGGAGGAGGCCTATTTACGTGATTCTTTTTTCATTTGGTAGAGGAAGCCCATGCGATGGTGCAATAAAATTGTATTAACTTTGCTTGAGTAGTTAATGAATTATAGGTTGTAAAACATCGTAGACAAGTAGAATTCATTATGTCTATCATTGGAATGAGATTGGATAATTTTTATAACGTTTTTATTGGAAGTGTGCGCCCCATTGTTTTCATAGAGCGATATTTTATGTGATAGACAGTTTTGACTCAGATTGCTTACAGCCTTAGTCTACTATTTATACCTACTACAATCGAAATACGTAGCTATTTTGATCTGATTTTTTTGGGTCACGTCAGTCCATTCGGGTCAAGTAAAATAATTAGTCGGGTTTTGGTTTAATTTATTTGACCGGGCAGCTTTGCACGTCTGTTAAATAATAAAATTGCCATTTGTTTCCAGGAATCGTTTACATGAGTTCAAAAGCCAAAAAATCTCAGGTATTTTGTGTGCTAGTTTCTATATTCAAAAGCTCCGCATATATGCTCGCAATTCCATAATTATGCAGGGTTAATTCGCGACTTACAAGTTGTAAGTCGTAGGTTCGAACCCAGTCAGGCGCTTTACATTGTGTCAATTGTGTCATCACCACTGCTCTCAAAATTGTTGGAATGAACGCATAAAAACCATGGACCTAATATACAAACTGGACTGAGCTCTTCAAAAATCGTATCATACAAAAATGAACTACAACTGCTAC
This sequence comes from Griposia aprilina, assembly GCA_916610205.1. Taxonomy (NCBI): domain Eukaryota; kingdom Metazoa; phylum Arthropoda; class Insecta; order Lepidoptera; family Noctuidae; genus Griposia; species Griposia aprilina. The sequence goes on along the minus strand of OU744300.1, from coordinate 1,361,963 downwards.
ATACATTTTAGGTTTACTTTTGTTATGCTATCTTAGCCGAGGCAAAACGAGCCGAGAGAGATAGTCAGAGCAGAGGCTGTTTGTCCCTTTTTCTCAATTGTCAGAAAATAAAAATGTTATAGATGGTAGAAAATATTTCACCAACTGCAAGTAAAATAAGTAACGTATAAATATTTTTAGCTTTTAGATTAGTTTTAAGTAATTTTATATAAAGGTTTACAATCTGTACATAGTAGTAAATAATTTAATTTAAATAAAATAAACAAAATAATAATTGTTTGGTAGTTATCATAAAATTACTCTTGTAACTATAATCTGACACGCGAATGACTTTTTCTGTTATTTTGTGAAGACGCATCGCATTTAAACTTTTAGCTACGGTTCTTTTGTAATTTTTATGGTGGAAATGGTGGAAAAGTGTTGTATCAAAACATTTCATATATATATTTTTCATTTCATTTCACATATCATAACATTTCATTCATTGGTAAGGAATTACAAAGATTTTGCTCAATAACAATAATTATGTAGTATGACCATGCTCTAGAAGTTTGGTAGACGGAAGAAACCAACGCTTTAGTGTATTTCTGATTAAAACTATTAATATAATGCGTATAATAAATACAATTTTACCTATGTATCGCATGATTGAAATAGCATTATTTTTATGTTCGTTACAGCTTTCCATCATAAGGAGAAATAAAGCAAATATGGTTGGATGTAATTCCCGAATCACAAACAATTACCAAAAGTTCTGTTGTGTGCAACCTTCATTTCAAGTCGGCAGATTTTTATATTGGTTTATTGGTAATTGGTTTACTTATTTGAAATAAATGCTTCGAGTTTGAATTTGAAAAAATGATTGTCACACACACTTAGTTTTATTTCCCTTTACTTGATTTAAATAGCTTGCCTACTTCATCATAAACCACGTATACGTGATCATATTTGATGATTTAACACAACACATGTGTCTCCTCAACAATATTGTAGTCTAGGTATCATAACTTCTTTTTTAAAACATGGGTACATGCATGATTCAACACCGACATAGTATACAACAGGCACACGCTAGGTAATAATAATTTCAAAGGGTCGCCGGTATCGAAATCGATAAGGAAGACTATATATATAGTATACAACAATGTCAGTTTCAAATAATCAGTTTTCGAGAAAAAGTCTTTTCCGATATGTATAGTTTTTAAAGGTTTAATTTTCCTTTTTTCATAAATTATTATTTCACTATTTGAACATCAAATAGTGAATTAATAATATATTACAAAAAAAAAATTGAAATGAAGTTACTTACAATGAAGTTAAGTAAGTTACAAACTATAGAGGTATGAGGAACAGGGTGTAAAGCTCACTCATACCTCCATAGAAAAGGGGAGGATCCTCCGACCAGACGGGTGTTGTGTCTGGTGGGCAACTGCCCGACTGTTGATGTCGGGACGTTGTTTAAATGCTAGTCGCGCGGTAAACTCTGCTTGCGCGATGCAGGATTTGCGTGACGTCAGTGTGACGTGTAGCTCGCATGTGGCGGTGTAGATACCGCTACAAAACAATAATTTGAAATCACTTAGTATCAACCGGACACAAATTATCTCTTTCAAAACGAACTTTCCTGTCTGTTAAAAAAATGTTTGGTCACCCTATTAGAAAGAGATGAAAGCCTCGGTATGCATTATCTCTCTCTGCTCGTTTTTTTGGTACGAGAGCTCAGTCCAGTTTGTATATTAGGTCCATGATAAAAACAGTTTAAGTATCACTTTAGTTCAGACATACACCACTAGTGGCGGTCCAGTAAACGTCAACTATCTGACATGTTTGGGTTATACACTTTACATTACACAGTGTGGCGCTACAATGGCGACATTAATTTAACACATGGGTAGGGCTAGTGTAGTAACAATAAAAAAATATTCGTGAAACACAACACAACTAACAAAAAAAAAGTGTTAACAACAACAGTGTGTGCCTCACGGCTGCGCCAAAAAGGTTCATTTCACAATTAATCAAATCAAATCAAATAATTTTTATTTCAGGAATACTCCCATATTGAAATTAAACCAAATTACAAATAAATTAATAATTAATACAAAACTTTCTTATTATGATTTTTATTGTTACTGGCCACTATCCCTACCCCATGTGTCATACTGGTTATTTAAGATAAAAAATATATATCTGCAATTTATACTTTAATCCTGGTTTAATTTTATTAAAACCCATTAAAAACGGTGAAGGAAAAACATCGCGTGGAAACGGCATGTCCTATAATTAAAAAATCGAAGAAATGTGACATCCGCCAATCCGCACAGGGCCCCCGTGGTGGATAACAGCCCACTCTCTCTCACTGAGAGGAGGCCTGTGTCCCAACTGTGGGAACATTATAAGCTGATTATTTATGTAATATTCTAACCCGCCGCTGTCAGCCGTCGACTATCAACTCTTTTCTATTCTTATAAATATAATATAGTGTCTATCTCCATAATATTATGCCAATAACATACAACATTCGAGCAGGTTGGATAAGAATGCCATTCCGATAAAGCATCTACAGTACGTATATATACGTTTAACTACTAAACATAATTACCAAAAGCTTTAGTTTTGTATTAAACATCACTTTTCTGGTGAACCAGAAGAAGGTATACGGTACTTATGTACCCCCTAGTTGAGGATGTGCGGGAGTCAGGTTATGTAGGCGGAAGTGATGGTGTACCCTTGACGAAGGAGTGAATTAAAACCACGTAATCCAGGGTAAAAACATTTGTAATCTCCAAAAGGCACACGATTATTACACACACAATTTATTTTACAATTGAAGATAGGTTCGCAGACTTACGCACTATATTAAATACTAACGACAAACTTAAAGCAACTTGACTGGCTTCTAACTATGTATTTGGTAAGCGGCGCGAAAGTGAACCAACAGATAGCGGGCGTAGAACTTAGAGATGTTGATTCACTGGATGATAACTGGCTGCTGAGTCATTAGGTCAAGGGATGGTCCATTTATTGTTTTCGAGTGTAGGAAACGAGCATGTCATGTTGTGTGTGTTGCGCAAGATTGCACAATATTAAAGTATTTTATTACTACTCTCTGTACACGTGGTTATTTTCAAATTAAACTTATAGCTATATACTTTCTCCTAATATAACTAACTCTGATATCATAACCCAGGGCTCGCATTACTGTGCTTTGCCTACACCCCTGAAGCCCTAACCTTGTGAACATAATACTGTATGTAAGAAAAAATATTTTTAGGGAGTGATGATTTTCATGAAAACATGACGTATTTCGTCACATAATATATTAATTGCAAATGATGTGCCAACGTTTTTTTTTTCTAACACGTACGTTTAAACAATCGACTTAAAAAACAACTCCACAAAGTGAAAAATAACTTTAGTTTCGGAAGTCGGTGTATCTGTCTTTAGTTTTGTTTCAATATTACCCGACTTCAAAGAGAGGACGAGGTTGTCATGTTGACAGCCTTCCTGAACATTACTCCAAGACATGTATGGTTTCCTAAAATCTAATTACATCAAGAAAGCACTCTCGCAAAGGTTGTAAATCTAAAATAGGCACTTAATCCGAAAATCACGACATCAAAGGTGAAGGTACTAGTAAAAATATAATATACCTAAGACTTGTTGAGTGTTACAAATATTTTAGAAAATGTTTTCTCTTTCATAGCTCTCGAGATTTTTATAGTTACTAAGATTATCTAGGTTGAGAGACTGGAACATGGTTTTAAAAATAAACTGGGAAAAATATGTCAGAACTTGTTAAAATACTTTTTTGTCCTATTTCTTGTAACGACGGAAATAGAACTAATATTGGTTTAATTTTAAGTTAAATGTGTTCTATAAAATAACTTTATTCCTGATCCACTTGCAGGATGTTACAAAAGTGACTTGTACAAATATGGACCAAAAATAGAGCCTTGTAGAACACCGATTTTAATTTATTATAAAAATGTGATGACATATTTTGTTTAACGTATTAATTCTTCAGGCTCATGATTTGGATACCTAGTTAAAACAAGAAGAAAATAGAATAGGTAAATTAGATTCGCGAACCACTAATGGTATAGTTAACCTATAAGTATTATATGTTTAACACAATCATAAGCTTCAGTAGAATCTTCTATCAAATTTCACTAAGAAAAATGATTTCAATTTTTTTTAAACTCTTTGCAATTCTAAACAATTTACGAAATTCTTTTACATTACATATCTTCAAACAAAATTCTAATAAAAAGATAGGTATAAATATTATCCACAGACACAACTTAACCTACTGCTCGCCTCAAGCGACTCATAAATAGTGGCCAACCTACTTTCGCCCACTCTACACATGAGCAAAATATGAGCCCACCTTACTCGGACGTTTTTATATCTGCTAGCATTTTACTACGCTTTACTACCGCGTACTATCTTGTAAATATATTACTCGGTTGCTTTACCTACGGTTAATGTTTTGTGAGGTCAGCTGTAATTGTAAATTTTCTTAGTGAACAGACAGCATTTTATATTTTACGATCGTTTTATGAATATTCCGAAGGCTGTCATGCAGAACAGAACTACTACTGGTCAATCAGAAGCTTTAAATTCTGACATTGCAAAGGCTAGTTTAAGTTACTATTACTTTACCTATCACCAATTTGTCATAAATCTCAAAGCATTTCCTTCCCAATCTTGTCCATAAATATTCATTTTTATTACTACACTTAATTAAGGCTTCACCATTCACAAGAACGTGTAAATACACAACATTAATAAAAACCCATCAGACGTGAATACAATACAATACAAAACGATTCAATAAACGAACAAATGAAAAGCACTAGAAAAGGAAATGGGAAATGTGTGACTAATATACATCATTGTTACGGTCTCGGAAACAATTAATTTAATCCCTCCATTCCCCAACTCATACAATTTAAATGACAATGCCAACCCGAATTATACCGCACATTTGTGAGGCTTCGAATAGATTAGAATGGCTTAGAGCCTTGTTATCATTATAGTACTCAAGTAAATATGTTACTAGAACCGACTGTAATTGTTATTTTGTGTAATTATGACATTATTTTTAAATGACAAATGTATTATTATTCCTATTAATTATTTGAGTTGACATTAACTATTTCATTTAATTATATATAATTTTTTATTTTTTAATCATTTTCTATTCCTAATCTTGAATTCTTAATGAGTTGACTTTGAATTTTTTTTTTTTTTTTTTTTATTGTAATAATTTTTTATATTTATCATATGAATGTATTTTTTTTGTGTCTTTAGAATATTTCAAACACAATGTAAATTGTTTGTGAATAAATAATAAATAAATAAATAAATAAATAAAGTAGGCACCTTTTCAGGTATTTTAGGGTCATTTGATCAAAATCATCAACATAATAATTCATTGTTTGTCATTTCATCTCTCAAATTCTACTTGTGCCGGAATCAAATTTACTAGTTGATTGTTTATTTTTTTATCTCATTTAGTATCGAAGATTAAACATTGATAAATGATAAATGATAAATGATTTTATTTCTGTAAATAGGTTTGTACAAACACTTTTACACGTCAATGATATTTTAAAACTAGATGAGGTCGGCGTTTCCTATCTGACTACTCTGAGAAGAAAGGCCGAAACAAACTCAGAGGTCACAGTCTCTTTTAAAGTCCAGACATAATCTTGGTCAGATCATGTGAAGACCATGTAGATTTGTCTGAAATGGTATTTTGAAGAAAAACCACACAGATTGAGTGGACCTGTCCAGTCAGTGCACGCATTTGTCAGTAATCGTGCAGCTCAACTCAGAACTTAAGGAGCTCAACGATTCAACGAACAATACCAAAGAAAGGACATTTGGGTAGGCCACAAAAATTACTCAAACTGCCAGACTAAGATAAAACTACATGAAAGGAAAAAAAAAAAAAAAAAACAACAATGACCCACATAGTCTTCACATTCACAATATTAAAATGAATATCATGTATTTAATCTAGCCTGCATGCTACTCACATTCACAGACAGGTTTCTCTTTAAATGTCATCAAAAAATCTTAATATGTTATGTCATGTAATTCAATAAAAATGACATTATTAATTCCAAAACACATAATCACAGTATAAAATGGATTGTTGCTTGGGGGTACATTGAAGTAGCTTAATTAATCCCAAGCCTTTTTGTCATCCAAGTAATCTTTAACTTTATAGAAACCTTTTTGACAGAGTTTCTGTTTAATAAATGATTTAAATTTATTGAGGCTCAGTTCTTTAACAAGACTTGGGAGTTTGTTGTAAAAACGTATACTTTGGCACTTAAATGAATTACTAATTTTTTGGAGCCTAGTCGAGGGCACAATAAGTAAATCTTTGTATCTAGTATTTATGTTATGAATGTCGCTGTGTTTAGAATATAGATTAATATTCTTTTTTACATAAATAAGGTTTTCATATACATATTGAGATGCGACAGTCATTATGTTTATTTCCTTAAATTTATCCCTCAGTGAATGCCTACAACTAAGGTTATAAATTGCTCGAATGGCTCGTTTCTGCAGCACAAAAATAGCCTGAATGTCGGCTGCATTTCCCCACAGCAAAATGCCGTACGACATTACACTATGGAAATAACTAAAATATACTAATCGGGCTGTTTCGACATCAGTCAAATGACGGATTTTATAGACCGCGTAGGCTGCAGAGCTCAGCCGCTTCGACAATTTGGTTATATGTGGGCCCCACTGTAGCTTCGAGTCCAAAGTAACACCTAAGAACACAGTGGTGTCCACAAGATCCAATTCCGTCCCATTTACTAGTACATTGGTTTTCACCTGTTTAACGTTCGGTGTTAGAAATCTAATACATTTAGTCTTTTTCTCGTTTAAAAGTAAATTATTAACACTAAACCAATGCACTATTTTAGCGATAGCATTATTTACATCGTCAGTAACTGTCCGTTGTCGTTTAAGCTTAAATAAAAGTGATGTGTCATCTGCAAATAACACTATTTCATGACTGTTCTTTACAAGGTAAGGTAGGTCATTAATATATACGAGAAATAAAAACGGGCCAAGAATTGAGCCCTGCGGAACTCCCATACTGACAATAGATCCCGCGGATCGCTTGCCGTCAACGTCCACTCTTTGGATCCTATTATTCAAATAAGAAATAAGAAGATCCAAGGCAGTGTTTCTAACACCATAGTGATGTAATTTCCTGACCAATGTATCATGAGAAACACAATCGAAAGCCTTAGACAAGTCACAAAAAATACCTAGGGCATCATGCGACTTCTCCCAGGCCTCAAAAATATGTGCAAGAAGCTCAACGCCAGCATCGGTAGTAGAGCGACCCCTTGTGAAACCGAATTGTTTACTGTTTAATAATTTATGTTTATTAAAATGTTTTTGCAATTGATCTAGCATCAATTTTTCAAATATTTTACTGAAGGTGGGAAGCACAGAAATTGGCCTAAAGTTCGTGGGGTCTGATGTGCTTCCCGATTTAAACAAAGGTATTATTTTACTACTCTTCATTAAGTCAGGAATTACTCCATAGTCAATACATTTATTGAAAATAATTGCCAGGTCATTGCTTTTTCAAATGTGTCTATTCCGGATAAGAGGCCCGAAAAATGTAGTAAGTTCTTCGCCGCATCTTTTCATACAGTATCAACCGAAAAACTCAAAGCTAACCGCAATTTCCTTGAATTAACCTCAAACAGAAAACAAACAGAAGAATGACGCTCCTATTAATTTTATAGTCTTTAGTTCAACTATAGTGGTTGTAGTGGAAAATCAAACAGTTGAAATAATTTAAGGTGTCTACAGAGGCCTCAATGACCTTGCGCATGTGGGCGGAGCTTAACGCACTACTATCGCAAACACGTAACGCGCTGCGGTGGCGTGCTACACTAAAACGACTATCAAAGAATATGAATATGCAGGGGCGCAGATGCGCACGTAGGTTGGCATTTTTGCCTATGAGTCCAGAAGGTAATGGTGGATCTAAGGCTGATATTTGTATAACAAGTTACGCTACTATTTTAAGTTTTTATTGGACATAATTTTTAACCGACTTCCAAAAAGGAAGAGGTTATATGTTCGACTGTATGTATGTTTTTTTTTTTTTATGTTTGTTCACCGATTTCTCCGTCAATTGTGGACCGATTTGGAAAATTCTTTTTTTGTTTGAAAGGTTATGCTCTCGAGGTGGTCCCATTGTCACCAAGTCAGAATCTCATGAGGGTATCCCATGGAAATCGAGGGAAATCTTCGAATTTTACAGGCACGCCAATAGCGATTTGGGTATTTTTTATGGTAACTCGTGCATTTGCTCTCGGAAAGCACCATACGGTGAAGTGGAACTGATAATGAAGACCAGAGGTGGCCACCGGAACTACCGAATTATAAGTATTTCATGGGTTACAATTCGATTACTTTAATATGGTTGCTAAGAAATTTATGCTCGCCACAATGAATATGGTGAAATGGTGCTGATAGTGGCTTCACCATCAGCTCCAGTTCTTTTGGTTCTTACCAGGAAAACTCCTCAACAATTAACGTCCCTGCATCGGGAAAAGGAACATTTTGTAAAAGGTGATGAGTAGTTGTCATTAGGCTATTGTAACTTAGATAAATTAATAGCTGACTCACTAAAAAGTGAAAAATAAAAAACCTTTTTTAGAAAAAATAAACAACCAACTTCAAAAAAAAAAACACTACAAACCGAAAAATAACTTTAATTTCGGTAGTCGGTGGCAAAAACCTAAAATACAGATCCAAAGACACCGACTTCCGAAATTAAAGTTATTTTACGGTTTGTAGTGTTTTTTTTTGAAGTCGGTTTGTTTTTTTTTGTAAAAAGTTGTTTTTAACATATTATACATATTATGTGGTTAAAGTAAGTTAAGAAAATAATGATATTTATTTGCTCCAACATGTGTGTACACAAACAAGAATTAAAGTGTGCATGTAGGATATTTTTTTTGTTTTATTAATTATTAATTGTATATACATACATACATACATAAACTCACGCCTTCTTCCCATGGGGTTAGGCACAAACTACAGAACGCCAACTGCCACGATCCTTACACACTCCTTTTGCCTCGTTTACGTTCATACATCTGGTCATACACGCACGCCGGTTGTGAGTACTACGCACCTGACCTTTCTGAAGAACATCACCAATAAGGTCACTATATGTCTTCCTAGGGCGTCCCCTCCCGGCGTTTCCACTCACATGTGCCTTGTAAATACCTTTTGTTAATCGCCCTTCATTCATCCTCTCAACATGACCAAACCATCTATATAGCATACTCTTTTAAATTTTTGTCACAACATCTTCTTTTAAACCGCACCGTTGCCTTATCACAGCATTATTCAGTCTATCATTCATAGTCACACCACACATGCTTCGCAAGGAACGCATTTCCACAGCATTTATTCTACTTTCATGCTTTTTTTGCCACACCCAACACTCACTTCCATACATAAGCGTAGGCACCAGCACACCATTGTGAACAGCCAGTCGTGCTTTTTTGGACATCAACTGTTTGGTCACAATTGCATGTGTAGCACCATTCACTTTATCTCCCGCATTTACCCGTCTTTCCACATCTCCATCAATCTTTTAATTGTATATTGGCGTGAAAATAATTATTATGAATAATTGTTAATAATTAATTTCATGTCAATATAATTAATTTAACGTGAATTTAGCAAACAATAATAAATACAGAAAAAAAAACAAAATGGGTTACATAAAAATATTGTTACTTAACCTACCTACATACAGTTGTTTTCAATATCATGTTTGTTTAAAAAAATGTTTTATTTCGTTTAGTTTATTTGTCTCGACGTAGAATAATTGTGTATGTAAGTGTATATTATGATACTTATGAGCATAGCTGGGCATTAACTCGTTAATCCGTTAATCGTTAATTAACGAAGTTAATATTTTGATTAACTGATTAACTTTTAAGTTAACTTTTAAAAATGTTAACGGACACGTTAACTTCCGTTAACATCAGTCAGAAGTCCGTTAATCGTTAATCCAATGGGTACAGCTACTATTTACCGCACGGCCGGCATCGCAACGCGGCGCGAAAAACAGGTTCAGACAAGTATGGAATGAAATGACAAGTGCCGGGCGGCGCGTGGCAGCGAGTGAAGTGAGACAAAAACAAAACTAGATAATAATATATTTTTAAGAGTAAAGCGCAAAGTCTCGTTAAAATGTGGCTGGACATGAAATCAAAAGACTCGTTCAACGATGCTGCATTCCTCGGAGAACAGATATTCATAAATCTATTCATCAAATACAATACTGCTGTACCCTCAAGCGCTGCAGTTGAACGTCTGTTTTCCACGGGTAAAGACATTTTAACACCAAAGCGAGCCTCCCTTTCAGACGAGAACTTCAATATGTTAATGTTCATGAAGGGGAATATGCACCTTATGCCCGGCGATTAAATTACACATTTGAATTAAACAAGTATTTTGTTTTCTTCCTAACTTCCAGTTCCTTCCTAACATCATAAACCAACAGGTTTAATAAGTGTGAACAAAAAATTGTAAAAATGTGTGTAAAATTGCATTTTTAAATCATTGCGTTAGTGATAACGCAACGATATAAAAATGCAATTTTACACATATTAACGGATTAACGATTAACCTTAACTTGCGTTAATTCTTGCGAAATGTAACGCTTTAACGTTTAACGAAGCTAACTTTTTTTGTAGCGGATTAACGATTAACGAAGTTAACTATTTGATTAACGGTGCCCAGCTATGCTTATGAGTAGGAATATTAGCCAAAACATTGCGTTTTGGTAAAAAAAAATTAAGAAAATTTGGTAAGTTTGAAAGAATTCGTATTATATTCCTACATAATGGCCTTGTTATATAAAGGGAACCCTCAGTATTTATTGCAAGCGGTATAATTTGTAAAGGGAGTGACCCTTTTATTTTATTTTTGTAAGTACACAGGTAAAAAGTGTCTAGGGATAAAGGTATAAAAAAAGTTATTGCTTTATTGGAATTAAATAAAAATATCTATTTAGATTGATTAAATAAAATGTTTTCGTATGTGTAGATCGACGAAGTAATTTGTGCTTTTGCATGAATAAAGACATTCCGCGATTTTTGCTTATGCTGGATTTTTCACCTTAGTTAATCCTGACATTAAAATGTGACAAAAAGATAAAAATAAAAGTTTTTAAGGGTTTTTATTACGTAAAATAAACAATTAGTAGTCTTTAATTCCGTTGTTAAAGCGTATAACACAATCGCAGCGATTCGGCTACTCAATATGAGTTCATCCAAATTATGTTGTGGATTGACCGCCCACGTCCGTTTTTAACAGCTGAAAGAGATTTTCTGGTGTGTGTACGGCATCCATATTTGGCAGAGGTCTTCTTCAATGGGATTTAAGTCTGGCGATTGGGCAGGCCATGGTAGGACGTTGACATTAGCTGCGGCAAGTGTTTTTGCAATGACTCTGGCAGTGTGTGGACGTGCATTATCATGCATAAGCAGAAATGAAGCACAAAATTGGGTCCGCAAAGGAATGACAACATCTGACACAATAGTTTCAGCGTAAATCTGTGCAGTGAGATTGCCTCTGATCCAAATCAGTTCGGTTCTTCCGCCGATCCAAATATCCGCCCATATCATGATTGTTCCACCACTGTATACACGGACTTCCTGGCATGATTTTCAACGTTCTCGGCTTCCAGGGGTCCTCCAATACCGTGTACATCTAGTACCTGGCCTCATACCATAGCAAGATTCGTCAGAAAAGCACACAAAACGCCACTCTTCTTCTGCCCAATTTCTGTGTTCACGAGTCCATTGTAAACGGCTCTGCGATTGCAGGCTCAATAGGTAGTACACGTAGCGGCCTTCGGGAACGGAGATTAATTTCATGCAAGCGATTTCTTTTAGTTTGATTGCTTATTAATGTTAATAATCTAGCTCTTCAGGCATGTTCCTCGTAACCACAATCATCGCGGTCATTGTACGATTTCGTCGAGCAGTCAAACTCAAACTCAAAGCATTTATTTCAAATAAACCAATTACAGGCACTTTTGAATTGTCAAGGGGTCGGTCAGTCAGAAAGATGAAGCTAGTTACCCATTCCAAAGCGTAGTAGGTACGTATGGAGAAGAACGGGCAAGAAACTCCATGGACACTCTTTTAAATCAAAATATGGCAAAAAAATATTGGTTACTTCGTTCAAGTTGAAATTATGCACGTGAGAACGATGCAGAACGTTAAAAGCGTCCGTAATAAAAAGACAAAAGCAATTCAGATATTAAATTAAATTAAAATAAGCCGTGGCAGCTAAGAAATTACCAGTCCCCACTGACGGCGCCCGTTCACGAACATGACGCATGGATCAGCACCATTCAGCTCAACCATTTTGAAGGGAACTTAATGATTCAAGTCAATGAAAGAAAAACCTAGTAAATGGTAGCTTTATAGTAGGTACATAGTACTCACACATGTGCTATGCAATTATACAATACTAAAACATTGAATTTCAGTAATTTTTATGTAAAGATTCTCTGCGTGTGGTGATCTGCGCTCGTCCTCCATGTCGCTCGGCCACGCTGCCAGTGATGCGGAAACGTATCCAAAGTTGACTTATAACCCTCTGCGTAGTGCCCAGAGCGATTGCCACAGCGCGTTGCCGAGAACCAGCTTCCAACATTCACACGGCTCTGATCATTTCATCTCGGCTCAAATGACGTCTTCTCTCCTTAATAAACTTGTTTTATATTGATTCCACTCAGAAATATGGCAGGAATGTTACTGATGTAGCCTCAAACCCGTTGCAGGATTTTATATGACAATACGACTTGACAGAAGATTTTCATCTTTTGACCGAAATTCAAAAACTACCCACAGGAGTTACAAAAAATATTATAAAAAAACCGGATTTTCAGTAACTAGCAAAAACGTGCTTGATCCCTAGACACTTTTGATGAGTGTATTTATATGCTAACTGTTTCGTTTAAGTGGTGTCAATTATATGGGGAGGAGGATGTGGGACAGTGGATTTGAAGGATTAAATTTTATATATTTTCCTTTCTAGCTATGTATTTTCTCTCAGATTTGGCCTTTTTTGGAATGACAATATTCTTGAGCGTGCACAATGTTGAATATTCATCGTCTATTATGAAGCGCAGAAAACATTGTTTCTTTACCAAAAACGGGACTTAGATTTGGTGAAATAATTATTACATTATTGAGCCTGATGAGATTCATTTACGGATAAATCTGAGCAAAAGAGCAACGTTTTACCTAGTTCAAGTAATATCATAAAGAGGAAGTTGAAAATAGCAAACAACTTTCACACATTTTTCCGCCCACATAGAATTAAATTTTATTCATAGAAAGACATAAATCTTACAACAAGGTGATGAACTAAACATCATAACATTCTCACAGCATCGTGGAACCCACCTCTTTGTGTTCCTCCCATCCATTCAACGCAATCGGTATCTGCCCACACTACTGCCGCTTACAAACTTGACTGACGTTTCAATAACAACACATAATGCGCAATGGAAAACGAATGAGACCGTGTCTTGTTCCATTCTTTATCATTCAATATCTACATAGTACATAACCAAGTGACTTTGCGTGTTTGTCTGTGTCGTCTCAACTACACATTGTATTTTTTTGCGGTTTTCCCTATTATTTAGAAAATTTATTCCGGAAGGAGCACTGATGGCCCAGTGGAAATGGCCACGACTTACAAGTAGATCGTAGGTTCGAACCCAGGCAGGCACTTTACTTTGTGTAAATTATTTCATCATCATTGCTCTCAAAACGGTGAAGGAAAACATCGTCAGGAAACTGGCATGTCCTAGAACCAAAAAATCAACCACATGGGATATCCACCAACCCGCATTGGGCCCTCGTGGTGGATTACGGCCCGCTCACTCTCACAGAGAAGAGGTCTGTGTCGTAGCAGTGGGAACATAATAAGCTGGTTCTGCTATTCCGGAAGGTTTATGTGTAATATACTAACATTATAATAAATAAAATCTCGATCTTTTAACAAAACGTAAAAACCTAGCGAAGCAGAAGCGGATCGTTAGTAATTTATATTTCACTATTGACGGCAGTTTCAAAGGAACGCTAATACAACGTTCTTTTAAGAGAAATGAAGAAGAAAATGTTCTGCTCCCCTATTAAGTAGATACTGCGGGCTTTTAATGAATATTTACCGTAAACTTTGTAGAACAGCTTGACTGTGAGCAGCGGTGAGAGACGGAATAAATCTGCTCTTGTTATTTTAAGCGTGCGGCTGACTCGGCTTCTTGTCGGTGCATCGTTTATAGGTAATAACAGCTCGCTTCTTTTCAATTAAAATTACTTTGTTTTATGGTTTAGTTTTCATAAATTTACTTATTTCGAATTTATGATCGTTCAAAATATCATTCTATTTAATCTTTAGAGATTCTAAGGTACCATTTATGATCCAACGGAGCCATACTTTAACCAAAATGGCTGGTAAGTTATCAGGGCATAACATTTTATTTTATCAACATTAACTATCATATCAATTCCATGTTAAAAAGTCAGAACAAAAACTTTCACCATAAATCCCACAGCGACCCTCGTAATCAATCTGGGTGGCGTCGTCATAAATCGTGTGCCTGTCAATCGTCAGTCAACAGAGTGGTGCTGACAACTGGGCGGTCCAGGGATCGATGTCTGATGCCGTCAGTCACACGCGAATCGGGGAACGACAAAAAGTGGACAGATTGTAGGCAACGTTAAACTCTATCATTCCTTAAAAAGAAGCTAGAAGCGAATGAAACATACATTTTCGCCCGTTTTATTTTATAGATTAAAAGTCTATTGCCATCAAATAGGTCCAAATTCAGACTCCTTGGTGCTACTGATAATTTTCTAACACTCTTATTAACTTGGGCATGGATCCTATGATCCCAAGTTCAGCGGCCACACTAGCTATTACCCCAATGAGGCAGAGGAAATTGCAGGCTTCTCTTCGCGTGTCATTTTATTAACTGCTCGACATAAGCCTCGCCAAATCTTCTCCACATGAGTCCACACTACCTTGTTCTCTATCTGCAGTTTCTTTAGGTTACCAGCTCATTCAAAACAAATGATAAACGGAAAATACTTTGAATAAAACTTAACAGCGCATTAAAAACTGTAGAACATTAAAAATAACTGGGTTCAAATTGGAATAAGTTCAGATTGAAAGTAGAAATGTTATGTAAAGAAGACTTCTCCGCAAAACGTTTCGAGTGAAAAATAAAAGATTGAATCTGCAGTGAAGTCGGAATTAAGTCATTTTAGTTGATTGTCTATTTAAATAGTTTTTGCTGTAAAGTCTTCGGTGTTGAGTATTCTTTCAAGAATTGAAGTGCCATACCCTTCGAGGAACACAGGCGTGATGTTTTATGTTATATTCCTCGACTTCTTTTGTCATATTCGACCATGCTGTACGATTATAGCACTTTTCACTAAGAGAACAGCTAGTTATCTATGTATAACAAATTAAGTTGGGAGGCTACTCAGCCCCTCAACTTAGCAGGCGTTAAGTTTCCATACAAACGAAAATATCTTGATGCGTAAAAGCTATTTTAATGCATATTTCTACAGCTGGAGGCAATATACCACTAGGACCACTGCGTTTACTTTTAAGTTCCTTAATTTCAATATTTATTAACCAGTTTTTTTTTTTTTCGAAAAACGTTGCCCCACTCTAGGAATTTCTCCTGTATTGTGGGTGCGTTTACAAACATTCAAACTCACATACACAAACAGCCAGACCCGGAACAACTACTTGTAGATCATACAAATATTTGTTCCGTGCGGGAATCGAACCCGCGACATGAAACGCAGCAGTCAATCGCTTAACCACTGCGCCAACCGTGCCGCCAAAGAAATACGAATACCTAATAAATAGGAATTAAGAAACTGCATGTCTTTCAACTATTTCAAAGGGTATCGTGTTACCTTGTAACTGGGTTCCACAACCCAGTTACTAGCTAACACTCAGGTCACATAGGCAGTCGCTCAGGGCCCGCAGTGGCGGGCCGGCATCAGTCGGGGACTGCGTTGAAGAGTGCTTAAGTGCCCCCGTAGCCCCCGGTGCAAGTGTGCGAGGGAACACGGGGTGGTTTTAGTCAGTAGAAGTCTGACAGACCCCTCCGCCCGCCCCAGGGCGGAGGACATCCATGAGGATTTCCAACCCGTTAAAAAAAAAAAAAGATAGGCAGTCGCTCTATGTAAAATACTGGTATTCAGCTGCATCCGGTTAGACTGGAAGCTGACCCCGAAAAGGCTATAGGCAGATTGATTGATGTCTTTCGACTATTGGTCGATAAAGATCTAGAAAAACTTGATTTATCTTAGTCTAAGACGTCATTTTTGTGAGAAACAGATACAGACTCCTTGACGGACTTGATGAAACAATTATCTAAGCTTACGGCATTACATAAAACTCCAGGAAAATAGCATCTACACAATAACAATATTCTATATATATCTTCCTTAAATTATTGACCACTAATATAACCAGACGGAAACCAATTTACATTGTCTGTGCAATTTCTCTCTATCTATGCACCGGTCTAAGATGTAGTCTGACGCAAACGATAAGCCGTCAGTTACAGAACAATCCATTGATAAATCAATTTCTAATCGAATTAGCAACGCTCCGGCTTCACAACCAATTATTACTAAGCTTCCGACCGTTATAGAATAATTCATTCTGCTTAGTGAGAGAGATGTTGCATTGTACGGGTGGATGAGTTGTGACGGAACCTCGCGTCCGTCTTCGCAAATGCGGAACTTCCACAAGAAATCGTGCTTCAACCAAGGCAAGAAATCATGCATCCGCCTGCGCAAGAAATCGTGCCTCCGCAAGTTTGGAAGTCTTATTTGAAAACGTACTTTTAAACTATGCGAAAACACTTCAATTTGATGATATAACTCGAAATTTCAATTTTTTCCCTTGTCACCGCCACTGCCAGGTTCATTACTAAGTGAGTAACTGTTTAGTGGCACCAGATTAATCGCCTAAAAGAAGAAATCGCCTAAAACGTGACAAATCCGCAAAACTGTTTTCTGTGAAATAAAGTATGTAAGTAATTTTGAAACCAAAAGGACGATTTTGTCCTTTAATTAATCTATTTTTGTTTATTTTTCCACCTCCGCATCCGCCTTCACCCTCGCTAAGATGGCCTCCGTTACATCCCTAATCGTAATAGTGTTATTACTGTCTTGTATAGTTGTTAGAGGATGTTCCAGGAAAGGGTTTGTCTAGCAGTGTGTTTGGTTTCGTCATTTGATTGATTATTGACGCGTCTATGATTCTTAATAGGTTACAGTTACTCATCTAGTGCTTGCACTTACCAATTAGACATGGTTTGCTGACGTCATTAAATTAGATCAAAATATTATTTAAGTGGAAATACTGACAATATTTTAAGGAAATTCATGGAAATGTGATAGATAACCTATCACATTGCACGAGCTTCACTCTGTTAGAGGTCGCCAAATTTAAAATTGCTGCTTGTTGTATACACATTTCAAATGCTTGTACAGATTTTTTTGTGGAGGAGAATGCAATTTTATATTTTACTAGCTTACCCGACAGACGTTGTCCTATCAAAATTTAAATATGGTCTTCACACAAAATTCCCATAGAAAAAAGCAACTTAATGTTATCCCGAAATCTTGCCAATTTCTCGTTCCTTTAAAACCATAATCAGATTATTAGGTACTAACATTTTAAAATAAAACATTGCCAAATCGGTCCAGCCCTTCTAAAGTGAAGTGTTTACCAGCGAACATCATTAAATTTTTTATTTACGTATATTGTTGACGCCAAAAAATGTAAAATAAAAGAATTTCACTATTATAGTCAAAAAAGCCTCGTATTCAAATTCATTAATCTATAAAATGTTTAAAATTGTCATTATGAGAGCATTTCGGTCGCTTCCTATATCCGTCCCTTTCCCTTCCATAATGATTGAGAGACAATAGGACTTACTTCGGCCATCTTCGGCTAATGTCTGAAGCAGTTCGTAACCGCCATAGAGTCGACATATTACTACGATGGTCACATACTTATTATGATATGCACAATTTCTGGAACTTAACAAAGTCAAAATCAAATCATTTATTTCAAATAGGCACTTTTATGGTACTTTTGAACATCAAAATTTACAAGAAAATAGGCAATGAAAGTAGGAATGGGCAATAAACTCCACCGTTACTCTTTTAAAAATATTTTACAATATTATGTATAAATTCATTATATAATTATATATGAAGACGATGCACTTAGAATAAAATTACTATACCACAATAGGAAAAATGAATTAAATTAACGCAATGACAGGTAAGTTAATTATATGATAGATACATGGAGCTCACATATTTATAAATATTGAAAAGTAGATGATTGTTCCAAAATTTTAACAAGTAATAATTTAGTGCGTGAGTTAAACTAGTTACATAATGTAAAAATCAATGTCATAAAAATTATAAATTATACAATTAAATAAACAACCAGTTTGATTTTGTCTATACTCTAGATTGTCCTATGGAGCAGGACCAGCATGTTTCCAAGCATTCTTATCTAGGATATAATCCTCTAATTTGTAATAGGTATGCCTGTTTACAAAGTGTACTTTTAATATGAGTTCTAAATTTTCTTTAAATTAATTGCAATATATCACAAGGTATTTTGTTGTAAAATTTAACACATTACCCCATAAAAGATACTGAGATACTGTATGTACTTTAGATAATCTAAAAAATGGTAACCGCTATAATATAGCTATAATGTAGGGCTGCTAATATTGTAATTTGCAACCTATTTATTAACTATATGTAAACATTATTCGTGAGTGGAGTGCAATGATCTCGTGCCGAAGAAAACACCGACTAATGAAGCCGCGTGGAGCCAGGTAAACAGCTCACACCAGTATTCCAGCGACGAATGCTCTCCTCGAACGCGTCACGTAATTAATAATGAAAAACCTAAATTCTTACCGCAAACGTAATATTAGCACTAGGTAGGTAATTAACCCTCCATAATATATCTATATTAGACGACCTCTACTACTTTGCCGTTTCGTTTTTCATGACACAAGACGAAAGTAGATCATCAAAATTCTCATTAAGGTTAAGTAGTCTTCTAAAGACGGAATGCTTTTCTTTCACTTCTGATTCAACGCAACTCAAGCACTTGTAGGCTTCAGTAATCCATATTGCGGTTTGGCTGCCTTCCAGCCTCTTCATGGAGAACTTGACACTGTCAACTGATCCCCAAGTGGGCTAAACTTTACGCTTAAAAATATGGCTAGTAAAAATGAAAATTGGACAGCCAATCTGCAACATAGGTTTTGATGAAACTTTGTACTAAACAGTGGGGTCTGTTAAGACTTATTTAGCTATTAATAGTACATTACTGCAGCGGCCGATAACAGATTCTAAGGCATTGATGGACGAACGTGAAAATGTGGGTCGAGGCGAAGCCGAGGCACACATACGTGAGGCCATCAATGCCTGGTTGCGGCAAAGGCTAGTATACTTTTCTCAAATAATGCGTGGAAATTCAAACTAGGTAAATTATAAATTTCAGAACCAATGACGAACAACGATAAATTTTCTCGCGCCAATATTATGTTCATTTTTTATTTTTTACTTTAAACAGCTTTATTTGCTTAGTCAGTTCGAGATTCAAATAAAATCTTTGAAAAGTTACCTCCTTGGTTGCCACGGGTAAAAAGTTCGTTCCATTTTTAAATTACACGACAGATAAGAGTTTTCATAGTAATTTATTCGGCCGCTAAACACGACATTATGATGTTTATAGATTTTCATATTAACGTTGCCGGCCGCTAAACACAACAGATATGGATTTTCATACTAACATTGCCGGCCGCTGCTCGCATGTATTTGACCAGTACAGTTTTTTCTTTTATCTCGAAGAAGATTGTCAAAATAATACTCGAATTTCCAAGCATTTTTAAGAAAATGAACATAAGTTGGGCTACTCGTATGTTTGTTAAATGACAGTCGCTCCGTGTGGATTTTTCATATTTTACCACATCTAGGAAAAGGTTAAACTAATGACGATGAATTGTTGTAAAGCATTTCAGTACACCACAGCACTTTAGCTATACTTACTTAAAATAATTGTAATGTAGTATCTATCCTAAAATAGACCATCAAACCAGCGGGGTAATCGCGTAACACACTAACAATAAGAACGTTATTTACGTTGTTGAGCAGATACATTTTTGGATTATCAATAGGCTTCCATATGATTCAGATTATGATAGATAGAGTGTTACGTAATTATGGTGCTGGATAAACAGCAATCAGAAGCGTCATAAAACTTTATTACGTACTTCGTTCCAACTTGGATCTTAATCTTTTGTTCAAACATTGATTGTAATTTCTCGTGAACAATCTAACGATCACGAACAATAGCAGCTGTAGTGTAAAAGTGAACGATGAAAATACTACTTTGTTACAAGCCTTTATTGAGATTCAGTTTTATGCGGTATTCAGTTTTACCGGTTAGATTGGAAGCCAACCACAACATAATTGGGAAGAGGCTCGCGGATGGATGACTTGTTAGAATGTTGAGAATAGAATAGAAAAAATAGAAAATCCAAAAGTGCACGCCTCATAATTTTATTCAATTCTATAAAAATACCTATACAAGGAACGAAATGTTCAGTCGTATTTTTATATTAATAATTACAATTAAACTACATTGAATTAGACCGTGATTTTCGAAAGGAATTAGTTTTCGATAATATTGAATGATTCGTTTAAAAAAATGGACTCGACGAGTTAAGCTTTTTGGGAGTTATCGTGACCATAAATGGATCCATAAATACAGACACACGGACGTCCACAGAATATTTTTTTAAACAGTTTTTTCGTTATTTTAAATAGCAAAATGTTTTTTGAAAATAAAATGAGTGTTGAAACTTGTGTTTATTCTTGGCGTTTGTGTGTGAATATTATTCTACAAGTGCGATATGAAGTAAATAGAGACATTTTTAGCTCAAGGAATTACTTGTTCTTTGTAAGGCGAGAGTAGAGCACTACCTCACGCGCTTTACTTATGAGGCGTGCAATAGCGTATTCACAGCGTGTTTGTACATTTGGTTACCACAAGTAAAGCGTGCGTCACTTTGTGATATAAAAATACTGTAAGACACTTTTACAAGTCAATTTTGGTCAAAGTTTTAAAACTAGATGGCACCGGCATTTCCTAGCTGACTGAGAAGAAATACTGAAAAACACTCAGAGGTCTGATGGTCTCTTCTAATCTCATTTATAAACCAATAATAATTTCCAATGATATCTATCGACACGTGTGTGCAGTTGGGGTCTCAGATGCATGCCGGAGACAGGCATTTGATTTGTTAGAAGACTGGAGAGAAAGGTGTCTCTTGAAGGCACGTTTGTAAGAGAATAGAGTAGGATGTGATAATATACTTGAAAAGTTAGCATGGTTTATAGCGGGGCTGATTTCCCAGGGTGCGACGTAGGTATGATTTATTAACATCTTGTGAAGGATTTTGAATGTTAACAACTTAAACATAAAGAATATTAATTTTGTTATATCTCTTCATAATGAAATTGGTTTTAGGGTTCCGTACCTAAAGGGTGCCCACGGGACCCCATTACTAAGCCTCCGCTGTTCGTCCGTCCGTCCGTTCATCCATCCGTCCGTCTGTCTGTTAGCGGGCTGTAGCTCATGAAACTTAATAAGCAGATAGCTGAAATTCTCACAGAGTGGGTATTTCTACTGCCGCTATAACAACAAATACTAAATCTATATATATGAAAATGAATCCCTATTTCCCTTGGTCACGCCATCACGTGTGAATAGCTGGATCGATTTCACTTCTTTTTTTTTTGTTATGTTCGTTATTGTCAGGAGAAGGATCTTATGAAATAAAAAAATAAGGAAGTTGATCGTTACGTTACAAAATTTAAGAAAACTTAACGCCAATATTAATTTTATATAACTGTCAGTTGTTTGAAATAACTGTCAGCGATTGACAGAATGCGCGCTGCAAATATCGTTTAACACAGATGGATCGGTTGATAAATAAGTCGCAAGTTTTAGTTTTAGTCAATAGTCAAAACTAAAACTAAACGACATATGACAATCATAGTTAAGACAGGACAACGTCTGTCGGGTCAGCTTGTATAAAATAAAGTAAAAAATAATTATTTGCCTTATGGTACGGAACCCTTCGTGTGCTAGTCCGACTCGCACTTGGCCGCATTTTTGCATCTTCTGCTATAAAAAGGAACGGTTTATTCAGTAATTATGATGTCGGAATCTCTTTAACACGCCGTATTAAAGAAGAATATGCTAGATGGAGTTGACTTTTCCTATCTGACTACCCCTGAAAAGAAAATGGCAAAACAAACTCAAAGGTTAGACAAACACTACTAATTGACTTTAATTTTGCTGTTGTATTTTATCGTAAGGTAGGACGCCCTCAGGCTAGGTGGAGCGACGATCTTCGCAGGGTGGCTGCTAGCAGCTGGATGAGAGTTGCCGAGAATCGAGCTGAATGGCGTGCAATTGGAGAGGCCTATGTCCAGCAGTGGACTGCTGTAGGCTGATGATGATTTTTCATCCTGAAATAAACTCATCTTTCGTGTCTGTCTAGTTTTCATTTAAATGAAATAATAAATTGGATACAAAATAACGAAGAGAAAACATTAAAACTTTGAATATGTTCATTGCTATTTTGCATCTGATTATACGAATACAAAAGCACACAAAAGGCTACACTTAAAATCCACACACGAGAAACAAGTTTATAATTTAAGTATCATAATTAAGTACCCGAGCTTAGTACAAAAGCAAAATAATTAAGAGCTTCTTCCACCAACCTACTACAAAACATCAGGTTTTCCTCCATTTAAAACGTAACAAAGGTGTAATAAAAAGCGGCCAAGTGCGAGTCGGACTCGCTAACGAAGGGTTCTGTACCACCATACAATAATTAACATGCTATATTAAAAAAAAAACACTGAAGTTAAAAAAGACGTTTCTTGTATGGGGACCTGCTTTCATTTTTAACTTTATTTTATTTTTATTATAGAGTGACCATAGTAGTACTGTGTAGTACTCTGTGAAAATTTTAAGTATCTATCTATTACGGTTCAAAAGATACAGCCCTGTGACAGATGAATGGACAGCGGTGCCTTAGTAATAGGGTCCCATTGGCACCCTTTGGATACCGAATCCTAAAATGATGAATGATGAACTCTGTTCCACTGAGGAAGGTAAGCGCCTCCGACTGGGGGTCCGTTGGAACCCTGCCAATATAATTAATGCAGTTCACTTGGAATTAAAAAGATAAGTGAATTTTGTAGTAGCAACTGTGCGTCGCGAAATAAAAAGTGAAAAAGTTAGATTTCATTTGTTTGTTTGTTCAAGAATTCTTTTGTTTGATGTTTGTACTGTTTCGACGTGATTAACGGAAGAAAATGTAAAAGATTGTAGAAAATGAAACTTTCTTTTCTTTCGAACTTTTGACGGTTTTTATGTGTTTCGTGCTCGATTGTTGCATTCAGACTGAGAAGGCAAGGCAAGGTTGTTACTAACAAGAATTTAGCTTATTAACTAATGTTAGTAATTAAAAGTAAAAAGAAGAAACTAGACAGGCCGTCTACCCCTGCACAGTCGGCTCATCGGTCTCGCAACACGTGGAGTTCAGTGAACCTACTGAGCAGAACAGTATCGGTTCTCTCGCCAATCATCCTCAGGACGCTATTCGAGCTGCCCCGTACTCATCGTACCACCGACGCGTAGGAGTCATCTACGCTAGCGTCAGTAAACATGCACGTGCATGCATGCCTTTATCATTCTTTGTAGTATGACAGGTGACCCTCCGCTTTCTTATTAGCTAACTAACTTCTGCTCGCGACTACGTCCGCATGAAATTTATTGTTTTTAAATAAAATATATCCTTTAACAGTCGGCAATAAGAAAAAAGGAAAATAAGAATTATGTTTGGTTGTTGTGTTGTTTTTTGTTACTTTTGTTAAAGTTTAGTAGATTAGTTTAGTGGATTAGTAATTTTGTAACTTTTGCATGCCTACTGGTAAAATATGGCTGAACCTATTCCTTTAAACACCATGTTCTGCGCCCATATTTTTAAAATAAATTATCTTTATCTTCATACAAACCTATACAAACTCACAAATTTTTGCTCTTTATAATATTAATATAAGTACCATAAAGTCATAAGTCTACCCACATCGGTCCGTAAATTAAAAATAAAACTCTTTTTAATTGTAAATTTATTGTCATTCTTCATCGTGATAAACACATACATTTTAAAGATATTTTAACCCCATTTAAGCCCCTTATTATATTTAAAGTAGCAATTCAGCTCTTTGCATAACTCTTTCAGAGATCTTAAGTGTCATTTTATGCACGTAAGCACGTTGAGTTTATTTTTCGTCGTGAAAGATTTCTTTTAACATTTAAACCTTGTATTTTTTTTGCAAAAACTAAAAAACTACGTGATGACATTACGAGTATAAGTACGGGTACGGAGGTAGCAAATGATAGCTAGTGTAAAGTTTTTGTGCATTATTAGGTTTGTATATCTATCATTAGGTGGGAAATAGTGTGATCATGAACCAATTTGTCAATTGCAAATTATACCAAAGGCATTACCTGGAATGCCTTTGGTATATTTGGTAAAGGATGCCACCGCTCCTGAGCGGCGGCATCCCTTTTTTACATTTTTTTTGGTGGAAAATCAGCAAAAACTTCTGCCGCTCTGGGCGGAGCGGGAGGGCGTGTCAGACTTTTACTGAATAAAACCCACCCGTATTCCTTCAATTGCCTGTGTTGGGCCACGGTAACTCTTTCGAACAATCCGCGACCCCAGCAGGCATCGGCCCTATTGGACCCCGTCAATTAGTGCTGACATCTGTTTGAGGCGCGCGTGGAACGCAACGCGCCGTCGACCCGGGCCTGGTTCTTACCGGACGGCGAGCTATCCATTGCTCGCCGTCCGCAAGCCCGCCGGCGGTGAAATCCTTGAGACAAGGCTGAAATATGTCATGTGCCTGCAATTTAATAAGGGAACTATATTTTCTATCACCAAAATTTATATTTGTCATCAAGTTGTATCACCTAATAAATACATCTATCGCCACGAAATATTTTCGTTCTCAGATAAACAAAAATTGTTCCCAGGTATTTGGTACAACTTGGGGCACCCCGACTCGGACAGGTTAGGTTAGAAGGGGACGGCTGGGTCTGAAAGACCCCGCCGTCCCCTTCGTGGTTATTTTTTTTTAAACCGCCCAGAAGTAGGAGTCCCGCGAAGCGGGACTCCGTCGGCTACGCCTCATTATTGTTGAAATACTTATTAGGACACACCTATTATAATACATACAAAAACATTTATTTGGTACTAGACCTTATATCTCAGGATTTTAGGTGATTTATTGTGGAACTGATTTTGCATTGTTTGGTGACTACATTTTGGTGACAGATCTACTATTTTGAGGACAAACCCTATTATTTAAGAAACACAAAACTAATTAAATTGGTGATAGCTTAAATGATACCCATTTAATAATATTCTTATTAATAATATATAATTTTATTATTTTAGTTTTTTTCCCTTTTTTCTATGCCCTAAAGGGTCCGTAAATGTACCTTTTAAAACCTTTTAAAATATTATTACCGTTATGGAATGCAAATAAAAATATGAATATGAATACCTACTTATGAATATTTTGTTGCACTACACTCTTCAAACCACGGATTTTTCCCGTACGATCTCTTCACAAAAATACACATGACGCTAGTACTTTCCCGTACGATCTCTTCACAAAAATACTCATGATGCTAGTACTTTCCCGTACGATCTCTTCACAAAAATACTCATGATGCTAGTACTTTCCCGTACGATCTCTTCACAAAAAAAAGGAAGACGCTAGTACTTTCACGTACGATCTCTTCACAAAAAACGTATGACGCAAGTACTTTCCCGTACGATCTCTTCACAAAAAAAAGGAAGACGCTAGTACTTTCACGTACGATCTCTTCACAAAAAAACGTATGACGCAAGTACTTTCCCGTACGATCTCTTCACAAAAAAAACGTATGACTAGTGCTTTCCCGGACAATCTCTACACAAAAAGGTCTATTAGGTACAACTATATTTTATTACAAGTGTTTATATTTACTTATATATTTTTTCCGTTTATAAAAAGCTTTTCCAAAACTAAAGTTAATTAGTTTGAACAACAAAAAACTAATCGGCATACCAACACGCAAACTAAATAATTTAGTAGTTAAACGAAGTAAACTTTAATATTTCGTTTAACTTCGTGCGCTCACCCCTCAACTGACCATGAAAGCCCACAGCTATCAGACATCAATAAGGTCACAGTACGACCTTTACTCAAAGCTCAAGGTCATAAACAAACCCTTAGCTATGGTAATACTTCTCATTTTATAGTAGCATAACTTTTTTTATCGGAATATGTTCAAAAGAAAAGTTTCGATAAAGCCTGCTTGAAGTTTTTCGACGAATGTTTTTGTAATAAATATTTATTGGTGCAGTAGGTAGATTTACATACGAATACTCACCGCATTGGACAAAAAAGCTTTGCAATAGAGCCTTATTGTGTGCAAATAATTTATCAAACTTTAGATACAACTTGATGTGTATTTGTGTAAGTTGTTTCATATTGATAAACATTCATTGACTCCGATTATTTCTACTGTCTAAGTGTTCTAAAATTGCCTCTGTATCTTGAAATATTTTGTGTTGTCTCTTATCAATGAGACAGAAATAAGCCGAGACAAATTGTATCGTTTAAAACAAATCACTTCTACCTTTTTATAACTTAGCAAAAGGCTAATAAAAGTTTGGAAAAACAAAAGAACCCTCAGTGATTTTCTGTTATACACCGTTACAAAGTTTATCTACCCTACAACAGTAGAAAAACTAATAATACGAGTTGTAAAAGTGGACAGCTAACTGGACGTGAAACTACGTCGCCCGAGGAAAGGACGAACGTCAACCTGGGTCCGAACTTACGCATCGCATTTGTTTTCAAGCTGGCGCGGCGGCGAGGGTTCGATTACAATTAGAAATTCCATTCTTATTTCAAATACATTTGGATTTTTTAGTTTTCATTTGTTTATTTTAGTCACTTTTTGGACTAGTCATCAGAAGCGCGAGAGTTTTTTGTTTTTTCCCAGAAACAGCTCGGAATTTGAATTTGTTCTTTATTTGGCTCGCCTTTTATGGCGTAGGACTTTTATCAAACTAGTGGAGAGCGGGAGTACTAAACAGCTAACCCCTTCGGAAAGTGTTTTGGAAAATTTATCGTATGTAGCGATGTACTTACATCATCATGTGCTGCGAATTAAGGCGCAGTTATACGACTATTAATGATTTCAAATTGAACATCACGTCTAAACGAATAGTCTTATTTGTTTGAAAAAAAATATATGATAAACTAGACTATTTTCTTCGTAATTTGATATGTGAATATTTGAAATTATATTTTTATAAAATAGTGTATTTAATTTGTAAAGTAATGTCTAACGCGAACACAAAAACGATAATCACGTAAAAACTATCGGGCGTATTTTCATGAAATCCACAATCCACCATCTAAAAGACAATTTAATTACCCAAATTTTTGTATACGGCTTTTTAAAATAACCCACCTTGATTTATCAAACACAATACAAATGTATTGTGTTTGATAAATCAACGTGGGTTGTTTTTGCGAATAAACTTGATGCGCGTTGAAGCGGGGGCTCTTGCGGGCGACGGGCGGCAGTGCATCGCTGACCAATGTCCGGGTAGACGCTAACGCTCTGTGCAATTTTATTCGCTTAAAAGTTTCGCATGCTCCTCCCACTCGCTCAAGGTCGCTGGCACTTATTGTCGCCTTAACTGCTACCCCTTTCCAGTGTCTAAGCCTTGCAGCGCACAGGCCACACGCTACAGCCACTAAACGCCGCCTCCTGTAGCGGTCTATCGCGGCGTGTAGCGACCACCGGCGTTATCCGTGTGCGGCGAGTTCATAAAAAAATTACGAAAACTGTAGTCTGCAGCTCGGTTGCGGCGTTTTGTGGCTGTAGCGTGTGGCAGGCTTAGAAGGTTTATACAAGGTGGCGCAAAAGTTGTCACTCGATGCTTTTTAGCTGTTTTTTTTTTTAATGAATGCAAAAAACTTTGGTTTTGCTTTTGGATTATGTTTATTTCATGACTTGATATTTTTGATGTGTAACACTAACATCTATAGCCGCGGGTAAAACTGATTGTTGGCGTGGCGACGCATGCCGTGGCTACGCGTCGCCTCGCTATACGATGGTATGTTTCACATCTGCCAGGCGTCCCGTGACGGCTCAATTTTTTTTCCATTAAGTCGTGAAATTGATATCGGCTAAGTGGCCGCCGCCAGAATTATTCTCATAAAGATAAGGATATTCTCCTAGAGGGCTCCAAAGTCTGCAGTTTGTTGACATAGACTCATGACATAAAACCAACTCCACAAAAAGAAGTCTGCAACGATTAAATCAGGCGATCTTGCCGGCCAGTGCAAATAGTCAAAACGAGACATTAGGCGACCCGACCCTAATTATTCCTCGTTCTTTAGGAGTATAGCGATTTATGTCTTGTTGACGTGTATTCTGTATCTGTTTACTTCACAAATGTCACAGCAGAATTGACATTTGCCGCCATTTGCAAAAATTATAGCATCTTCCGACAGGATGAGGACTTTTGCGCCACCTGTTATAAGGGATTGTGTCAACAGGGTGGACGACAAATCCTCTGGATAGACGGGGATTGTGAATATGTCCTCACAACTGTTAATTGTGGCAATGTAGGAGAAAAGGTCGGTATTAGATGGTAGGTACACCTACCCTTTGCTTGTAATTGCAAATCCTGCAAATCTCTTCCACTATTTTTTCAAAATACGGGGAAGATATTGGTTCCTACTTACATAAGCACATCCTTGAAGATTATGAAATCTAGAGAACGAAGTCTCTTCAATAAAATAAAATTCTAATTCGCCAATTTCATTGTTCTGTTTAGAATCCTGTTTCATTTGAAAACTAATTTATAATCTTTTGTTTCCATAATAATCATGAAAACAATTATTAAACATATTAATCGTCGAATTAATTAAGAAGCCTGGATTTAACTCGGAAATCTTGTAAAATGAAGTCGCTGTCAAATCGTGACTTAATTGACCCCTGTCGTTTAATTTTGGCGGTAATTACCTAAAATTGCGGCAGTAATTACCCCGTCTTAGGCCGAAGTTACCCTAGACAGTCAGGATAAGTAAAAGAGGCGATTATTTTTACTGTTAAGCTTGTAATTTATTTTATTGTTAAGTTTGAATGTTGACGCTTAATACTGCTTGCTATTAAACCGATACGCAATCGGTAATCGGTATTTATAACTTTTATTTCGATAATAATGAAATAATGTCTATATACATACTAGCTAATGCGTTAGAATGCCTTTCTTTTAAACCACCCCTGTATTAGAGCGAACAAAACAAAAACAAAAAACAAATCGGTTAAGCCGTTTTTGAGTTTTAGCGAGACTAACGAACAGCAATTGATTTTTATAATAAGAAAAAGAAGAAGAAGATAATAAAATCGTGGCGAAGTCAAGACTGTACATTGAATATTTTTGAAAACAGTTATTGCTACGAGGTCTGGGAACGATCCGCACCAACCCGCACTGGGCCCGCGTGGTGTTTTACGGCTCACTCCCTCTCACAGAGAGAAGGCCTGTGTCCCAACAATGGGAACATTGTAGGCTGATCAAGTTAGGCTGGGAACGATTCTAATTGCAAAAATATAGTTTTCAGATTTTTTGTCTGTTTGTCTGAATATACTCGTATAATATATGTTCCAGCATAACGCAAATACTACCGGATAAATTTTGTTCAAATTTTGCATTGAATATCTAAAATTCTACACAAATAAATAAAGTCGAAGTGTCTGCCTGTATGTAATGTCAAAGTAACACCTTTTTACTAAATGCGTGTAAATGTATATACGGTACTTAGAACAAAAAAACTCTATTTTAAATTTTTTGTCTGTTTGTCCGTCTATCCGTCTGTCTGTTTGTTTCGGCTAATCTCCGAAACGGCTGGACCGATTTTGACGGGACTTTCACTAGCAGATAGCTGATGTTTTACGGAGTATATACATATGCTACTTTTTGTCCCGGTAGCAAGTTCCCGCGGGATAATTTCTGATATCTACTCTGGTAAAGCTGCAGCTAGAAGTTAGTACTACATAATTATACTACAAGGTTTGAATTTATTTCTCGGTAAAGGCTGAGTGCTCGTTATCGAGAAATAAACTCCTTAATTATGATTCCAACATACCTTTACTTAATTTAGGGTTTTGTCTTAACATGCCTATTTCATTAAAATACCTTTGGCACTAAATATCTGGTATAATTTGTTATTTTCGGTTGAACTAGTATTTTCTCTCTTACACTTCTTGTTTTATATTTATTTTCAACAGGTAATATATAATCATCACTAAAATAGTGTTCTAGCCTAGTAGGCAAATACTCAAATTTCCTATCTATTGGTAAAATTTTACAAATGGGGAATATTTTTTCATATTCTTTGTTACATTTTTCATAACCTTTTGGCTAACTAGGAACTTAATTAGTCTTATCTGTAATTAATTTATGTCTTGTAAGTACGTTTTAAACGTTCGCGCATACAAATCCATAACTGATTAGTGAGTCCGTAAGTCCATAATTATAATCAATAGCGTCTGTTTATTCACCACATTGTATAACTGATAGAACTTCCCCAATACAGATCTCAACTTGTTGCAAATGTCAATTACATGCATTTTCCAATTAAAATTGGGATCAATATTAAGCTCTAAATATTTAAACGTGCTAACATACTCCAATTTCACTCATACGCAATTAACCTTATCATTATGCAGGCATTCGTATGTATGTCCTATTAAATGAAGATCCAGTCTGTGTATAGTTTTACCTCGTAGATTATGTGGCGACTGTTTTTGTCTTGGGACAGATTTAATATGATTCCGTTGTCATGTTCTCATTTGGTGATACGTTCGAAATCCTCTTGTACGTATTGTTGTACTTCCGAGATATCCTTCGAAGCATAAGCCACACACATGTCGTCTGCATACATAAACACTTGACATTCGACACACTGTTCACGTGCATTATATAACCTACTGGCCCAAACACTGATCCGGTCGGCACACCGAGATTCACACCCGCCGCCTCACCAGTCACACGTGCGTATCGTGCGTATTTTTCTATTATTCAGATAGTTTTTGAGCCATTTATTAGTGGGACCACGTATTCCGCATTCGTCCATCTCGCCTGTAGTAGTATGTCGTGGTCTAATGTGTCGAAAGCATTCTTGTGATCAATAAAAAGCGCTATCAGCTGTTTACTATAGTCCAGGCACTCATTAACATAGTCAATATACACTGTTAGGGCCGAGACAGTACTGCGCCCCTTCCGGAACCCATAATGTGTGTCTGACAATAATACTCGTATACTACGAATTTATTAATTTGGCTTACATTTTTATTTTACTATTTTATCATTGGTTGGTAGTATGGATAAGGGCTTTAATTCACATTTTCCAGATGGCTTCCAGATTTATAAATAGGGCGTATAATTGCATTCTTTAACTCATCAGGATAAAAACTCTCAGTCAAACACATGTTCATGAATCTAACTAAAATAGGACTTAATTGTGTTCGTAGGTATTTAATGTCTTTTGCTTGTTGTATGTTCGTAGGTATTTAATGTCTTTTGCTTGTTGTATGTTCGTAGGTATTTAATGTCTTTTGCTTGTTGTATGTTCGTAGGTATTTAATGTCTTTTGCTTGCTGTATGGTCGTAGGTATTTCATGTCTTTTGCTTGTTGTATGTTCGTAGGTATTTAATGTCTTTTACTTGTTGTATGTTCGTAGCTATTTAATGTCTTTTACTTGTTGTATGTTCGTAGGTATTTAATGTCTTTTGCTTGTTGTATGTTCGTAGGTATTTAATGTTTTTTACTTGTTGTATGTTCGTAGGTATTTAATGTCTTTTGCTTGTTGTATGTTCGTAGGTATTTAATGTCTTTTACTTGTTGTATGTTCGTAGGTATTTAATGTCTTTTACTTGTTGTATGTTCGTAGGTATTTAATGTCTTTTACTTGTTGTATGTTCGTAGGTATTTAATGTCTTTTACTTGTTGTATGTTTTTTCATCCAACTCTAGTGCTTTATCACACGATAACACATCATAATGACGCCTAATTGGACTATTTTTTACCAGTCTGTTTGTAACTTGAACATAACTGGCGAATTGTGGGTGTACTATACTATTCACAATAAACATCCCTGCACAACCCTTTGTAAGAATATAGGCGTGATGTTATAATAGAATCTCATTTCCACATTTTTTTGCTCAACTGTTCTTTCGCGCACGTGGATTTGCAGAAATGTCTTTCGCGCAACTGTTTTTCGCAGAAATGTCTTTCGCGAAAGACATTTCGCAGAAATATCTTTCGCGCAAGTGTCATTTGCAGATATTTTTTTCGCGCAAGTGTCCTGCTACCGTTACTCAGAACTACAAACTTTTAACATAATATCAAGACTTCATTCCCCGTAATTTGTAAAACAAACTTATTAACCGACTTCATAAAAGGATTCTCAATTCGTCTGTATATTTTTTTTGTATATGTTTTGCGCGATATCTCCAGCAATTGTGGATCAATTTATTTATTTTATGACTAGTGTGTGCCTCAGGGGTGGGTTCTATATACATTTTAATGTCTTTGCTTGTGTAGTTTTTCAGTTAGCTTCGATAACATGTATGTTTCTTCTCTTCGTGTATATTGATGATGTTATAATAACTTCCTGTCACTGTTATTTACATAGCAAGTAGTGGTATACGATTTTTTGTGGGGTAGGTTTTTTTTTTTTTTTTCTGGGTGGGAAATCATCAAATGACCTCTCCCGCTCTGGGCGGAGCGGAAGGGCGTGTCAGACTCTTACTGACAAAAACCCACCCGTGTTCCTTCAGTTGCCAATCCACTTTCGAACAATCCACGACCCCGGCAGGCATCGGCCCTATCGGACCCCGTCAATTATGCTGACATCTCTTTTAGGCGCGCGTGGAACACAATGCGCCGTCGACCCGGGCCTGGTCCTTACCGGACGGCGAGCTGCCCATTGCTCGCCGTCCGCAGGCCCGCGCCTACGGTGGCCGGGAGTCGGCTATCGACTCCCGACGCCCAGGGTGTCTCCTCCTGCGGCGACTAGGGGCGTGAGGGCGCAACGATTGCCGCACCCTCACGCGCTCCGCCTCCTCCTTCGCGAGCATTACTGCTTCGCAGAAGGATGTGACGGCTTCCCATTCCCTCTCGCTCCGTACCATGGCCTGTACCAGGGCCGGACGCGAGAGATCGCCAACGCCGATCGCCGCCACGAGGACACGGCGGTGCTCCACCTAAGCTGGGCAGACCTCCACCGTATGCTCCACCGTGTCCTCCGGTCGATCCACACAATGCCAATACCCGGGCGTTTCCTCCCGCTTTATCCGAAACAGGAACCATGCCATGTCCGGTGAGGACCTGCGTCAGGCGGAAGGTGAGGACGCCGTGGCGCCTCTCAAGCCACTCCTCAAAGAGGGGACTTACCGCCGCAATTGTGGCGTGCCCAGCGCTGGGTTGCGACAGTCGCACTCTCCATGCCGTCATGAGATCCCGCCGGAGCTCTGTCCGCTGTGTCGCGATTTCTCGCGGCAGCGGAGTAACGCCCCGGCGTTTCGCCTCCTCGCGCCACTCCCAGATGTGCGCGAGGACTTTTGCTTCCAGATCCCATGGCGGCAATCCGGCAAGGAGGCTCGGTGGGGTAGGTACCACCACTATAAAAAGAGAAAAATTAAAACTTTTTTACAAAAAAAAAACAACTTCCAAAAAAAACATTACAAAGTGAAAAATAACTTTAATTTCGGAAGTCGGTGGCAAAAAACGAAAACACATTAACAACGACACCGACTTCTTAAATTAACGTTATTTTTCACTTTGTAGTGATTTTTTGGAAAGTCAGTTGTTTATTTATGCAAAAACTTATTATTTAATTACTTTGCTTTTGCTCTATGGCTGAAATCAGTGTCGATAGTTCATATGGGACGATCAAAAACCGGGCACAAATTCAGACATTACCTAACTGCAAAATAATTATGGCATTTAAAAAACTCTCTAGTTATTTATTATGTAGGTAGATAGCAATACTTTAACTTCACTTCAGTTTTGTCAGCGTCCAACGGAAATTGGGCAATTACACTACCTTAATTTATTTTCCTCCGAAACAGCGAAACAGCAACTGGTGTAATAACTTAAGTTCGTTCGATTTCATTCATTCCGTCCGGTCGTTCCCAAGACACTTATTACTCTTGGGGGGAATTTACGATTCGGGACCATGTGTTTACCCATACCGTAGGAGTAGGGTTAAGATTTTCGATAAAAGTTTTTAAAACTTTGTCGTTTTGTTCTGGGAAGGAAAAGTTTTAAGCGTTTTGCAGTAGTAGGTACCTATGTTTATTAGCAGTAAGATTTTTATGTAATCTTGTGATTATAGCTTTGTCTGTTTTCAAGGAGAAACGTCAATAGTTCGAAGCATACAATAAGGCATACGAGGCTTCCGAGATAGCTGGCAATAACTATGTTAAAATTAAGTTCGAAAGCGTGTTTTTTTTGCGTGACTCACCATCCCACACTTTAAGCTGAAACACATTATCCTTGTAATTTATTACAGGGGCATAAGTTTCAGCTTTAAGTATCACCGTACAAACATTACATTGCATCTTTCAGTCAACCCTGCTTGACATAAACAACCAACAAATTACCTAGATAACAACCCTTCAGCTACCCACAACAAACGTTACCCTCCTTACCCCTCGACCTTGACCTTCAAACCCGTCACTGAGTAAGTCTTTACCCCACGTTACTTCTCAGCGTATCGTATGCGTGACTGAGCGCCATTTATAGCGCAAACAAATGCTTGTTTACACGACCATTGCATGTTATGGATGTCCCAGACATGGTGGCATTGCTAATGTAAGCATGTGTGTATGTTGATGGCGGTGACAAATTATGGAAATATATGAGAATGAAAAGTGATGAAGTGTGAATGTTTTTTATTTGCCTTTGAAAGTTGGAAAAACTTTCTTGGTACCTAGTTTAAAGTTTTGAAAAATTACTTATGATGAGTTATAATAGTCCTGACGTGACTTTATAAAATCTTAAAAACAGCAACTATCTAATAGAAATATTAGTACAAAAACGAAATTGTGGTTGTGTGTGGTGACATGTACAATAAAGTGAGTGTGATATACGAGTATACAGAAACTCACGCCTTCTTTCCTAGGAGGTAGCTACGATCCTAACATACTGCTTTTGCTTCGTTTACGTTCATACATGTGGTCATACACGCACGTCGATTGCGAGTACTACGCACCTGATGTTTCTGAAGACAATAACCAATAGGCAATAAGGCCATTATATCTTTCAAGAGCAGTGATTAAAAATATATTAATAAAGAATTTAGGGCAAAATGTGAAACCTATGGAATTTTGTAGTCATCATTTAATCAAGAGTGACGAACATGACAATTAACTTGGATTATTGATAGTAGCTTAGGTATATACTACACTTCTACCTACCCCTTTTTAAAACACGGGCAAAACATTACCTATACTCACTTCATCACTTCACCCTAGGGGGACACAAGCATGACATATGCCTACCTACCTATTATATTACCACACCTTTCGTGCTTAATCAACACCATCGTCACCATCGTATCTGAAACCGACCCTCAGATCGATCGAAGGTCAGTAATTGGGTCAAGGTCACCGCGTCCGCGTATGACCTCGACTCAAGGGCAGTGATGCTATCCAACCAATATTTAAAAAGATTCGCTCATTAACTTTTGTTGGTGTGGGTTTAATAAAACTCGAACGATTGTGTTTTGTTTTTCTTTCATTTTCACGTTTGTTTATTTTTTTCATTCTCTAAAGCTACGTTATTAAAGTCCATGAGCTCTTCGTAATTAGGTCGAGGTTGGTAATATACATAATTCCATGCATATTGGTCAGTTTTAATATTTACTTCCTTAGTAGCCAGTATCGTCCTTTACACAATCCATCTATCTCGATATTATCATAATTAATTGCTAAAAACATACATACATACATAAACTCACGTGTTCTTCACATGGGGGTAGGCAGAAACTACAGAACGCCAGCTGCTATGATCCTTGCATACTCCTTTTGCTTCTTTTACGTTCATACATCTGGTCATACACGCATGCCCGCCGGTTGCGAGTACTACGCACCTGACCTTGCTAAAAAGTTATTCTCTATCATTATCAGCTGTTTCTGTCATTATAAATAGGTATATTTATAGACCAAAATACTGTCTCCTATAAATGATTAACTTACTAACTAAAAACAAGCGGGGTAACTGCGTAACATACTAACAGAAGGAATGACTTTCATTTTGACAGTTCAACAACATACATTGCGATATTTACGTTGTTGTGCAAACAAAATTTTCGAACATATGAAGCAATGGATTAGCAATAGTCTCCACAATGATTCAGAATGTGATTGATAGTGTGTTACGCTATTAGAGTGCTGGTACGAACATCTTATCGTACGGATTTCACAGTGAATTGAGCCTAAAAGCCCGCCTTATGTAAGAAATTAGAGGGTTAGGTATTGGCGAGTGAGGGCCAATGGAGTGGAAGGGTTACTCGAGGGGGACTGAGGTCTATTCACTACTTTATTACACGTACTTGAGATATTGTGTGTGTTTGGGAGTTTCCTTGTCCCTTTGGTAAGTATTTATGTATTGATCTTATTGACTGGATGACGGACTATGCCTAGACGTCGGTAGGTATATGAAGCACTATGAGGCACTGAAGTATGGAATGGAGTAATTTTATCAATATAGTCTTACAAAGAGGAGAGAGAATTCTGTTATGGAAGATTATTCTTACAACAGAGATTTAGAGATTTAGAGGATTTAGAAAAAGCTCTTTTTATTAAAGCTTTTATTTAACTTGCAATGTTTGTATGTATGTATGTTTGTTCTGGGCAAATCCTGCAAGCTGAAAAAAAAACCACTTCCTCTTATCCTCAGGAGTTGAAATTTCACACGTTGATTCTGTTTCGAAGATAATGCATTTTTAGGATGCATGACCTGTGATTCGACACCCTGAATTGACTCCAGACTTAGGATCTCCTTAACGGTCAACAGTGCAGACACGACATCTAATATACGCATTTAATTATGGTAGTTCCTTCTAAATTCCACCATGACCTGACTGCTGCACCCAGGATTGGCTCCAGTCGAGGGAACTCCTCAACGGTCAACAGCAGAGACACTAAATTTTATATACGCATACAATTATGATCGCTCGTTCTAAAGTTTACCATGTTCTGGCTGCTGCACCCAGAACTGGCTCCATACGAGAGAACTCCTCAGTGGTCAACAGCACAGGCATGAAATGTTGTGTAGGTAGGTATTCATTAAATTATGATGATAGCCCGTTCTAAAATGTGTCATGACTTGGATAGTGCAACTCGAATGGCTTCACACCATGACTTGTGTAAAGGCGCGTTTGGGTCTTTTGGATTTGTCTTTACAAGTACCTTTCAAGAGAAAGTGATAGGACGGATATTTAAAGAAATTCTAATGCTAAAAAGTACGAAATAAAATGTAAGTAAAAAACCTTTTTAAAAACAAGCTTTTAAATGAACTAAAAAGTGCAACATAAAACTTTAATATTTTCGTAAAGGCTTGAGGCGTGAACGTTCTTTTTACACTCCGCAAGTTTCTAAGAAAATATTAATGTTCTATGTTAACGTAAGTTTTATTTATTAGGAATTACTTTTTAGTTAATTAAAAGCTTGTTTTCAAAAAGGTTTTTTACTTACATTCATTTTGACGTTTAAAAGTGTCTTTTATGTGCCCATTTAAAATAAATGCTTTGACTTTGATTTTGCTCTTAGGCAAGGCTTAAGCTCTACATTCTTTAAATAATTCAAACTACTAATTAACTTCAAAATTATGGAATAAAAATTTTGTTCACAATTCGTATTTTTAAAAGCACCTCTAACCCTTTTTATTTTTGTTCAACTGGCATTAAAGTCCACGCGGAAAAGTCAAGGAAAAGTGGTAGTGCTCAAAATTGTCTGTCATCTATTAACGCTTATAATATTGAAAATCAAAACAAACTTAATAACATAAGAAAATTGCCGCCCCGTGTTGATAACAGGTCGCTCCCCGGGCGTATTAAAATTATAAACAAGGCAGATGAAGCAGTGACCAAGATTGTTTTAATCACAGACCACAGTATCTTGTTCACTGATAAGATTACACTGCACTATGGAAGGAGGTCAAACTCGGGTCAGATTGGGTCATAATAGTAGTGCTTCAGGAAAATTACTTATTTTGCACAGATGCGACGCACGGCGTAATTGTTCATAATGTTGTTGTTTGTTTGTTACAAAAACTTTTTACAAAAAAACAACCGACTTCCAAAAAAAACACTAAAAGACGTGAAAAATAACTTTCATTTCGGAAGTCGGTGTCTTTGGTTTTGTATTTTCGTTTTTGGCCACCGACTTCCGAAATTAAAGTTATTTTTCGTCTTTTAGTGTTTTTTTTTTGGAAGTCGGTTGTTCTTTTGTAAAATATTATTATTAAATATATAATATATGCGGTACCTACCCCACACAAATTCGTATACCACTACTTGGTATGTAAATAACGGTGACAGGAAATGATCAACACATCATCAGTATAAACTAAGTGGAAAAATATGCAGTATTAAAGATAACTCAAAAACTACTAGTCAGACGTTGACCAAATTTAAATGGGACAACATGTGAAGCACTAGCTATCAAATGAAAACAAGAATCATCCAAATCGATTCACCCAGAAAAAAGTACTGAGCTAAAACACATAAAAAAAACTTAGGTACAGTCGAATTGAGAACCTCCTCCATTTTTATAATTCGGTTAAAAAGTAGTCATTTTTCCACTCTGCTATCGACATTTTGATTTCGTTTTGATCGTTTGTTTGTTGTCATTTGCGAACTTGCGAATGACGCAACACAGAGCAACGTGTATTGTCTTTGGCCCTAACATCAAGCAATGGACAAAATTAACAAACTTTTATTTCTTGGATACGAGGCTTTTGGCTACTTTGTATGTCTGCATTTTTTATGTCATTTATTTGTAATGTGCGTTTTGTTTGTGGAGAATAAACAATATTTTATTTTAAAAAAAATGTATGAGGTTTTTAATGTCTCATATAAGGACTTGCCGAGTACAAACGAATAGGCACGAAAACGAGTATGTAAACCGAGTATGTACCTTATTCGGGTGTATTCGGTACTCGCCACGAATACTCGTCCGTTCTCCGCGTGGTGTCAACTTTTTGTACGCGAATCAAAGGATTATTCGTATGTATTCGTGCGCGGTGTTTACGTATTCTTCATTGTTCTATTGACTCGTAAACTTTGTCACGAGCGGTCGTTTTAAACGGCTTATTTTTTTACGATGGAGTTTACCATGAAGAACCCGTGTTATGGGATGCTAAGCATCAGTTGCACAGAGATAAAAAGTCATTAATGATGCTTGGATCCGTATAGTGGCAATTATGAAGGTACCTATTGCTGAATGTTGTTCCTTGTTTATTTTCAAAGTCGATACACATTAAATAGACCTAAAGCCGTAGCAACAAGTCGCACATCATCGATGTGTGAAAGTTCTATGTTCACTGAATATAGAGGAATATTTAAACGGGTCTTTTCGTGGTCGTATTCTTGCACGAATAAAATTATTCGGCGAGTTACTCAGCGAATCGTTCGCCGATAATCTAAATGAGGCATAACACGTTACTTTTTAGCAGCGTCGTGGACGATAGGCCAAAAGTTTTTAAATTAATTCGTTCTAAAGTTCCAATTTTACTAGCAAGCATAGATTATGTCGACAAATCACGAAGACATGACATAGGTACTCGTAAAATACAGGAATTGCCCGCAGAATGTGTACAATAGTTATTTGTGCAAAGTCGTTTTTTGCTACGAGTGCTGATTTTGAATCCTGAGCAAGCGAAGGATTCAACGATCGAATCACGAGCGTAGCGAGTGATTCTAAAGTAGAATCCTGAGTGTGGCGAGGGATTCAAAGGCACGAGATGCAAAAAACTTTGCTCTCGTGTAACACACATAACTTTTCACTTCAGCAGCGAGAACACTTTAGGGGATAAAATAATAAACAGGAATAGATTGAAATAACTATTTATTGATAATAACTACTTTTTAGCGTTATGCCCCAACTGACATTCTTTTTAGAAAAGATAGGTACGAGTTTTGCGTATGTTTCAATTTGCACGTTGTTTTGTTTTTAAAGTAGCTTTCAACATTGAGGTAATACTCCACATTGTAAATGATCGCCTCGTCTGTGATAAATCTGAAAAATAAGATAGCAACACCGTCTCCGAAAAAGTGCTTGCGCCCTTTGTAAGTCTCTATAGCTTTCAGATATTTGTCGCGAGACTTCTCAGGTAGAAAACTAAATTCTGCTTTAATAACTTGTTGTTTTAACTCTTCCGGTGTTAAAATACTGTTGTCGTCGCTAGTTTCACTCATATTTTACGATTATTTTAATATTTTTTTAACTTATTCAACTCTTTACGCCAGCCACGAAATTTTATTCCCGCTCTTTTATTTAAATTAAGGCGTGTTCGGAAATAGCACCCATGATATTTTATTATTCAAAGTATATTACGTAACATTATTGAAACTAGAAATAAATATTTACAGGTTAAATATCAGTTTTATTTGCAGTAAATACTTATTTTCGT
Source organism: Griposia aprilina (assembly GCA_916610205.1). Classification (NCBI taxonomy): domain Eukaryota; kingdom Metazoa; phylum Arthropoda; class Insecta; order Lepidoptera; family Noctuidae; genus Griposia; species Griposia aprilina. Next base: position 1,320,921 of record OU744300.1, on the reverse strand, counting down.
TTAAATACCACAATAAGTTAAAAATTCAATATATTACATTAAAAGACATAATTATCTTTTTGCAAAATTTCTTTAGTTAGTACGAAATTCCGAACGTATTTGTCTTTGAGGTCGAATTCAAAATCGGAACTTCGAAAGGGCTGGTCTTTGTCTCTCTCTCTTTCTAATGGCGGGAAAGAGATAGAGCGTGAATATTTCAAATTGTATGATTAACCCAAGGCTGCGCGACTTTCTGAAAATTAAATTAAAAAGTTACTTGGTCTCACTCAGTGAGCAAAATCGCATTTTGCTCACTGATTTCAGGCAGCAAAACCTACATGTTTGAGCTACTGAAGTGAAAAGAATATTTTTATACGTCTGTTTTTCAAGTTTTTAATATTAAAGAAGTCATATGTATCGGTTAATGTCAGATGTATGGCAATTGAGTATTATGAATTCTTTAAGAGGGTGGTGCATTCAGGAAGTTGACAACGTCGCAAAAAGCTGTGTTTACATAATATCACGCTTTCTTTCCCCGAAGGGTTGGGCAGAGATGTAGGTACCTATAGCACACCCACATTTCGCCAGTTATGATTAAGTCCCATATAACCTGGGACAAGCCTATTGCCATCAACCGGGCACAAATGTAGAATCTGGGCTGCTACAGAGAAATACCAGACAGAAAAACCCAATAACACTTTGCCTGACCTGGGAATCGAACCCAGGACCTCATGCTCAGCAGTAGCGCTTGCGACCGCTAGACCAACGAGGAGGCTGTGAAATTACATACATACATACATAAACTCACGCCTTCTTCCCATAGGGGTACGCAGAAACTACAGAACGCCACCTACTACGATCCCTACATACTCCTTTTGCCTCGTTTACGTTCATACATCTGGTCATACACGCACGCCGGTTGTGAGTACTACGCACCTGACCTTTCTGAAGAACATCACCAATAAGGTCACTATATGTCTTCCTAGGGCGTCCCCTCCCGGCGTTTCCACTCACATCTGCCTTGTAAATACCTTTTGTTAATCGCCCTTCATTCGTCCTCTCAACATGACCAAACCATCTTAGCATACTCTTTTCAAATTTTGTCACTACATCTTCTTTTAAACCACACCGTTGCCTTATCACATCATTCTTCAGTCTATCATTCGTAGTCACACCACACATGCTTCGCAAAATTCGGTGTGAAATTAATTTGTCAATATGTGTAACCGGATGAACCCAAAAAGTGAAAAGATGCCCATTCTACTGATAATCCCATAGACACTTAAGGCCGTACATAGTGTAGATTATTGGTACTTACATAACTGTATTTATTTATTCATTTAAATCTTTGCATTTATGCACTATCAATATCACTAGCAATACAGATCTACATGATGGCATGATTTAATTTAGTAATATTGACAAATTAATCAAACCAGCCAAATACACTCGAGAGCAATGAATCCGGGTCACTTAAAGAATGTTAAAAATCTCGGAAACTAAAAATGATAGGTTAATGCAATAAATTGTATTTAATAGACAATGTAATACTCCTTAAATGAAAGTAAAAAAAATATGAGTCACCATACATTTTATTAACACAAAATTACATAAAGAAAAAAACTGCTGATCTCTCCTTAAAACAAAAATAGGAAACATGAAATTTTTGAACTTTATTACGATTTTCTTGAATTTTAATACTTCGTATTGCCTCCTCGTGCTTCCATTACTGCGTTTACGCGGTTTGGCATGTTGTACACCAAGTTCCTTATACGATTTTGGGGAATATTCTCCCATTCCTCTGTGAGAGCAATTTTGAGCTCACGAAGCGTGATTGGGGGAGGGTTTCGTTGTTTTACGCATCTGCCTAGCTCGTCCCAAGCATGCTCGATCGGGTTGATATCCGGGCTGCGCGCTGGCCACTCCATACGAGTAATGTTCATCTCTTGAAGGTAGTCATTCACAATCCTACCTGTATGAGGTCGGGCATTGTCATGCATAAATATAGCATCCTCACCTAAATTGACCATAAATGGACCAACGTGATCATTGAGGATTTCTTCCACATATCTTACGCTAGTTAAAGAGCCGTTTTCTATGATCACCAGCTCTGTGCGACTTTCAGAAGAAATTCCGGCCCACACAAGTACAGACCCACCACCGTAGGCTACTTTTTCTTCGATGCATGCTTGCTTGAATCTTTCCCCTGGTCTTCGATACACTCTGTGTCTTCCATCGTGCTTGTAGAGCATAAATTTTGATTCGTCGGAGAACATAACTTTTGACCAATCTTCAATACTCCAATTTACGTGGCTCTGGGCATATCTTAGTCTTGAAATACGATGCCCACGCTCCAGTTTAGGGCCGTTTGCAGGTCTAAGGGGTTTTAAGTTAGATTCAGCAAGCCGACGTCTTACTCTCCATGCACTTGGGTTACTTCCTCCGAGGCGTCGAAACTGATTTGTGAGTTCAGTTCCTGTGAGAAAGCGATTTCGAAGCATGGTGTTCACCAAGTATCGGTCTTCTCGTGCTGTGGTACACCTGGTTCTGCCCGTTCCTGGTCTGCGTAGGTTAGAACCAGTTTCTTCGTAACGTCGGAGAACTCTTTGTACTGTTGACAGCGACACACCGACAGTCCTGGCTGTATCGCGCTGACTCCGGCCGGTTTCCAGCATTGTAAGTATTCTGGTGCATTCTTCAGGCGTAAGCGACATAATTTCAGCTTGAATAATGAATATAGAGCACTATCAACATGGTTTATGTACCCACATAAATGACAGATTACAAACAAAAGCAAAACCAAATGCTGTAATTTCGTAGTTCCATCTTCGAAAGTGGCCCTTTTTCAAATTTGATTTTTTTATGATATAACTTTACAATAACTAAGAAGTTTTAATACCTTCATTTAAGGAGTATTACATTGTCTATTAAATACAATTTATTGCATTAACCTAGCATTTTTAGTTTCCGAGATTTTTAGGATTCTTTAAGTGACCCGGATTCATTGCTCTCGAGTGTATTTGCACGGTATTTGCCACATTGCCAACTTTCAGAATGTTCTTCTACACACTTCTATAAAGGCTATTCAAATTAACTTTTTAATTTCCAAGATAATAGTTTCATAATTTAAAAATTAAGTAGTTCAAGTTCAGTCTTAAAATAATAATAATCATATGCACTAGTATATAAAAAAGGGAGGGGAAAGAATCATAAGGCATTAAAAAAATCGTCCTCGTCACCGTCAACAGGAAAAATGTCCAAAAAGCTGGCAGCATTGCCACGTTGTATGAAAATGCTGTTTCTTTGGCCAAGAAATAGCGGTTAATAGGAAATAACTTTAAATCAACGAATCAGAAGACCTGATTCCAAACCTCTAGACCGTATCATTTCAGTATGGGACGTGACAATCCCCTTAAGAGGCCATTGCTCCTTAAAACTATCTGTTGGGCGCGCGCCCTTATAAAGGCATGTTCACACAATGTTATCTGAGCTCGACACTCGTCACGCTACCCTTGTCGACGTTTCACTCTCAGGTTTACCAATTAGGGTTGTCGGGAAAAAATATTAAAGATTTTTGTTGTTTACCTTGTGTAAGTTTGGATAAGTGTCATCATCGTGATGGATGGACTTTTGTCTGGTTATTTTGTCGGGTTTTTATATCTACATCAATAGTTTAATGTGTGACCCGCCCCTGCTTCGCACGGTTTTTACGACTCCAAAATACATCGAGAATGCTATGCTATATGAAAGTTAAATATGAATGTATTATACACATAACTCTCCCGGAATAAATAAATGATGATGAAAACTGCATCAAAAACGGTGCGTAAGTAGTTTGGAAGAACAACGCGGTCACACAAACATACACAAAAAACCGACTTTAGTTTATAATATGACATGTATATAGATATACATAGATATATATATAGATATACATGTCATTTTAGTAGTTAAGTTTATATCCGACGTTGATTTATAAGAATACTAGCTTTTGCCCGCGGCTTCGCCTACGTGGATGTCGGAAATGATCCCACGGAAACATGCTACTGGGATAAAAAGTAGCCTATGTCATTTTCCAGGATGCCATCTATCTCCTTGCCAATTTCTATTGAAATCCGTTCAGTGGCTTAAGCGTGTTTTCACGCATAAGCCACTGAACGGATTTACCTTTTCGTACAGACAGAGTTACTTTCGAATTTATAATATATTATTTAATATTATATAGTATGGATATGAGAGTGTGTATAACTTTACCCGCTCTCCCATGAATTTCGCGAATTATAATAATAATAATATAATAACATACGAATTTTTTGTACGATTTTTTTAATACATATGCCTATAATTTCTTTATTTAGACTTCAAGACACAAATATGTATAGCCCAGACTCTTGTACTAAGAGTTCTTGTTTTTTTTCTTTATATTGCTCTTTATCTTACATCAACCATCCAGAACAAACTTCAACCACAATACACACACACCCACACACACACACAACATACACACCCTCACACATAACACCTACACACACACAAACCACATAACTACCTTTCTACAAACACAAGACGACTTAATTGCAAACTTAATTCAATCTTCCACACATTTAATTTTCATGCACTTCCATTCGAATTAATCCGGCCACTTTCTTCAATTCTATTTCCTGCCAGCCCTAGTCACAACATACTATAATTCCGTGGAACTCGGCAAGTTTTTAGCTGTCGGTAACAATGGGCGGGGATGCTTTGAGGCAAGTTGCCACTTTCCAACGCCAAGGGGCGCGCGCGGCACTGACTGCCAATTAGATCGTGCGAACGGGGGCTTATAGAGTTTATGAGAATATTGGTTTTAAGGTGTCGTTTGTCATGCCTACCTATTTTTGTGGTGTTACTATCGATTTTGTTAATACACCGTTATACCGGGAAGTGGATAGAGTGAGTTGTACGAACGTTTAGTTTGCCTTGCCAGTATCGATTAATTCCCGTAGCTCCCACAGTTTTATCACCACCGGGAACATACCCCAGTACCTCTGTCCAACCCAAGTAAATTGAGCCAGTTTTGTATTGAGTGTTCATAAATCACAACATTGATTTCGGACTCGTTTACTACAGTACATTGAATCAAATTATTTTTATTTTCTGTATTGATTGTAGACTTGCACCGTCTTCCATAAAGGTTAAATTAGATTTCGTTGCACCTAGAAACACTTTTAGGATATTTAGATCCATTGGCGAAAGCAGCGAAGTAACGAAACATAATTATCTAGAATTTAAATTCTCCCGAAATTCTATACCGTAGCTGCTAAGTTAATTTTTTTAACAGTCAAGTAACGTAGTTTCAAACTCATAACAACAGTCTTACTTGATTTTTTGTCCGAACAGAATTACTTAGACTTAACTTAACCTAACTTAGTCCTAAGTTAGAACTTAGTTCAAGTGTACATTGATAAATTCGGAGTTCATAACACGTAATTTAAGTTGTGGCTGAAGTCTGTGATTCAAATCCCGGCTGATGGAAATGTTGTGTGTGCTAATGACTACGTTTCTCTAGAAGCTAACTTAGATTAAGTGCGGTGTTTGTTATAGTGTGTGTGTGTGTGTGTGTGTTATTGAAGTTGGAATAATAGACGCTGTCATATTAAACTATGGACATAATTTAACAGTAATTCTAATTACGTGCAGATATGTAGTTGCACCTGAGCAGACTGGGTTTGTTATGGGGAAAGGTACTCGAGAGCAGATCTTCATAATGCGTCAAATTATTAAGAAAGCCCGACATTTCAACAAACCGAGATATATATGCATTGTTGACTTTCCAAAGCGTTTGACTCGGTGCAATGGCCGATGCTGTAGAGATCCCTTCTCGCTATGTACACCCAAACACCTTGTGCACATTTTGAGGCGTCTTGATGAGGATGGAACAGCGTCAGTGAAAACAGATGGCGTACTATCGAATGGTGTTCACCCCAGAGGAGGCGTTCGTCAAGGATGTATCATATCACCGCTCTTGTTTAATATTTACACAGAACTGCTAATGCGGAATAAAAATATCGAATTTCCCCTAAGCGGATGATACTACACTATTCGCAACTAGTATTGACCACATGGAGCAGTTCCTTTCCAAGATGGAACATGCCAGCTTAGCATTCGGCTTGAGAATAAACAAAAGTAAGACGAAGTTGATGATAGTCGACCGTGCAAACAATAACTCGCCCGAAGTTACCTAGATTGCGAACTGCGACGACTTACAGTCATATAATATCTACCTTGGAGCTCTGATCTCGAGCCACGGTGGCTACGTAGACGAAATCAAGCGACGCAAGGCCTTAACTAGTTCTGCTATGGACAGGCTCAAAAGAGTCTAGATGAATCACCAAAGCAACCCAAACACGGCTTATTCGGGCATTAGTGTTTCCCATGTTCCTATACGCTGCTGAGACGTGGATACTTAGAAAAATTGAGAAGAAGAAAATAGACGCGCTAGAAATGTCGTACTGGAGGAGAATGCTAGGAGTGTCGTGGATAGAATTTCGCACCAACACATCTATACTCCAAGAACTCGGCATCAAATAGCGTCTATCAACTACAGCACATGCTCAAATACTTCAATTCTTTGGGCATGTGTCACGGCGGTGAAACGATTCCATAGAACGTCTTGTAGTGCAGAGACAGGTTGAAGGAAGGAGAGAACGCGGCAGCTCACCCATACGATAGACCGATCAGATTAAATCCGCAGTGGGCGGCCCATTACACCAATGCACTCATGGTATAGCCGATAGAGAAGGATGGCATCGCATCGTGACGCAAATCACGACTGCCCGAAATCTCACTGCAACGTGATGACGACGCTCTGTCAAGAGTGCACCAACAAAGAAGAAGAGACACCCAGATAAGCGGTTATCGTAAGATATATTTGACATTATGGTAAAACGGAAAGCATTCAGGAAAAAAACGGTGTGCTTGAAAAAGACGAATGGTATTAATAATACCAGCCTATTATTGACCCATTACAGGGCAAAGACTCCTTCTCTTAAAGAGATGGCACGAGCATTGATCACCATGCTTGCTCAAGACCGGGTTGGCGATTTCAGACTTATTTTAACTAAAAATCCAGGTTTCCTCACGACGTTTTCCTTCATCGATATCAGTAATGTCCAAGATAAACTCAGAAAGTACATCATGTGAATGGAAAACTCACATTGGCACAGACGTATCTAGGGCCAAATTTAGCTTAGTTAGTTATGGACTTATAGTCAAGAATGCCATGAACGTCTCTTGAAGCTCCGTGAAGTAACCCTAGGGAGGATGTCAGTACGTCACGTACATATAACTGTACACCACAAGGTATGGAGGATAACTTTATGTCCCTTGGGATGTAACATAGCTGCTAGCACAAGAGTCGCAATAATATACTGCATCTGAAATATACAAAGTACAGTCAACCTACCGAGCCTTTTCCCAAATTTATGTTGGGGTCAGCTTCTAGTCTAACCGGATGCAGGATGCAGATACCAGTATTTTAGATGGAGCGAATACCTATCTGATCTTCACAACCCAGATACTGGTTAACACGATACCCCTTGGTATGAATGATTGTCAGACTTTTTGGGCTTCTGACTACCCGTAACGACAGTCAAAGATCTACGATTGACAGCCGCGGCACCCATGGCTTAAATCAAAAATAAAATTCATTTATTTCAGGTACCACATAACCCATTTTAGAAAGCAGCATATAAATTATTCAATAATAAATACAAAATCACACATAAATAAATACAAACGAATAAATACAATATAAATAAATACAACATCAACACACAAATTAAATAATTCAAATTCATAGCTTAACGTGCTTTCCGAGGCACGGAGGGCGAGGGGTCTCGATAGTACGTAATGGATGGTCACCCATCCAAGAAACGAGCATGGCAAGCGTAACTTCACCTTCGATCGACCCTTGCGGCTGTTATTATTTAGCCACGAGACCCTTAAATATACAAAGTACAGTATCTGATTAATATGACACATAGAGCTTAAAAAAGAGACCATCACAGAGGTGTGAGTGACAGAGACGATAATCTACCAAGCCGAACTTTTTAAATTCTATGTACCATATTTACAGGCCGAAACTGTAGTCATTACCTGTTTAGGAAAGGCTTGTATGTAGGTATTTAATCAAACCTCTAATAATTTCCATTTTGTATTCATAAAAATATTATTAAAAATTCTAATATGATAATAGCGCCTCTTTTTGTGAACCTCAAATAATTTATATATTTTGGTCCTAAAAAAAAACGAAATGGCCACGTAACAGCGCCCAACTTGGATGTAGCGCTCGCTCAACTCGCGCGCATTTAGTGACAGTTCTAACCTAACCTAATCCGTTTGGTCGGGATACCCTTGCAACCCCCGCAGGAACTAATTACTGCGACCAACTATAAGAAAAAGCAATAAAAATTAAATAGAGGCTCGATTATTTAAAAAATGAGCATCAATCGGAGTTCAATAAGTTTTTAGAGGATCAGTTAAATAAGATATTTCCCATTAAGAAATGTTATGTTAGTGTCATAGTTTTATCTACTTTTAATTGATAAACAGTCGATCTGTCTCGAGTGTTAGGTTCAAATGAGAAAATTTTCCTGTTGATGTTATCATAAGATATTACTTTCGATCAGAAAATGCTGTTTTTAATTGAGTTATCTTCTGAAATTAATCAACTATGGTAGAAACCTATGTTATGATTGTATAGTGGTTTTAAACTTTTACAAGTAAAATGTGGCAACAATGAAATTAAGAGGAAAACTGTAAGTGGTTCTCTTTGAAACTAAAACTTGCTATTTTGTATAAACTTTAGCTCTGCGAAATATATTTTGACTGCGAAGTACTGTTTCGTTTTTGTTCTTTGTAATTTTAGTTTTTATATTGTTCACGGTAGATATTGTAACTATTTATTTGGTGAGTGTGGATCAGGTCATCATTATCATTCACCTCCTCCTTCCTAATTTATTTACGGTCGGCGGAACATGTCTTTTTCTTCCACACTTCTCTATCAGTCGTCATCTCGGTAGGCACCCCGTTTTTATCCATATCATCTTCCACCCAGTCCATCCATCGTTTTCTTGGTCTTCCTCTACTCTTATAGCCATCCACATTCATACTCAAAACTTTCCTCCCTCCTCCGCATCACATGCCCATACAATAACAACCGATTTCGATACAACTTTTCAGTCACCGGTGCAACTTTCAGACTTCCTCGATGTCAGTAAGGTGCAGCCTCTATTATCATGGCTATGGTATGTTTTGTATTTGCAGAAAAAGTTAATGATCTGATAATAATGCCTATTCCTATACAGGGTGTAAAAAGACCCATCACATAGCCGTCAATTACGCATTCTGTACATCAAACTAAGTAACATTGCACAAAAATAATTGCTGGGAAATGACTTTTAGTTTTGGTGTGACAATTTGCTGTTTGCGGTAGTGCGCAATGTAAAACACGCAAAACATTGTGCTTATGGGTGCATGCAACGGTACAAGAGTCGTGGGGTCTATTTAAAGTTAAAAAAACGTCAGTAAAAGTTGGAATTTTGACCTTCAAATATCTCCGTAACCAGAAAGTTCCCAGGTATGGTCCAGTACAAAAAAATATATTACAATGACGGGGAGTACAAGTGTCTCTCTGCTTCGCTAAGTGTCTTTTTATACCCGTTATAGGTATGTATATCCTTTTGAGATAATATATTTCAACGGGTAGTCATACAAGACAATTTTCTTTTATAACCAGCTTTTGCTAAGTACCTACCTAAAAGAGATAGTATTAAGGCTCCATCAAACAGGCGCGATACGAATCACACGCGACACGAATCGCACGCGACACAAAGGCAGCGCTCGTCGCGCGACAGGCGGTTCCTTTGTGTCGCGTCCCGTCTAGCGCCTTTACATTCATCAGTGATTGGTACCTAAAATTCAGCTAAAGGCCGAAAGCCTGAGGGCCGAAAATTATAGAATTATTTTTGAAACAAAAAAAATAATTGATTGAGGACGTCGCTTAAGTCCTGGCCGCGATAATTCTGTCAGAGCGACGTCCGCTGGCAAATTAACTTGATCAGTATTATAAATGTGTTACTGAGAGAATTTTGTTCATTGTGAACTTAACATAATATTGACAACTGTGATCTCCGAGGGGTTTGGCAGTGGTCTTCTTCTTCTTCGTGACGCTGGCACGAGTTTTCTCATCTATTATAGTACACCCAGATTTTCTCCTGTTATGAGTGCCATGTAGTGGGGGCGAAGCCTATTACCGCCAACCGGGCACAAATCCAGATTTTGAGCTGCTGCTGAGAAGTTCCAGCAATGTTGGAAAACCCAATAACAAGGTAAAGTTAAGGTGAAGGGGAGGGGTCAAGGTAAGGTCTGTAAAAGATTGCTTTAAGAGTTAAGACCGCCCACTGTATTTATTATTTATTTTATTTATTTATAGTTAATTAAAACGGTAAAACACCAATTACACTAATTAACATAGAAACAATTATTACGTTGACAATATTAGGTTGTATATAATCTAATTTAAAACTAACACTAACTTGTGTCACACTATGTAAAATTTATATTTGTAATAATTATGGTGTACATAATAAAGAGTATTATATCTATCTAACACTTTGCCCAACCTGGGAATCGAACCCAGGACCTTATGCTCAGCAGTAGTACTTACAATCACGAGACCAACGAGGCAGTTGAATTATGTTATTCATATTCTCTCTAAACAATTGGTTGACACCCGCGACCCGAGCGCTGGCGCGTACCTCGGTCAGAGACTAAGCATTGCCATACAACGGGGCAGCGACGCCTGTCGCTTGAGCACATCACCAGTTGACAGCAATGCTGCAATGCGGAGGAATTTTTCGACGCCATATTTTAATTTGTTGTTAGGTTTAGTGTTAGGGTATTTTATTGTTGAAGTGGAAACTTCTTTACCCGCTTTGAGCGATTTTTGGTAGGGGCAAAACTTATGGGTTCGCGTCACCGACATGCTGATGTGTCGTGTTGCGCCACACTGGCGACGCGCAGCGGACTGTGTACATTTTGGGGTTTTCACTTCTGCCGGCAATCCCCATGATTGCCTATTTTGTTTTTCAATGTGTTTAGCTAGTTAATTAAATACGTTATAGGTTGTTATTGGGCATATAAATTGTACATTGTTAAGATTGCCGCTTGATGGCAACAGGCTCGTCCCCTCAGGTCCTCACCGGACATGGCTGTTTCGGGAGGTTCCTGTTTCGGATAAGGCGGGAGGAAACGCCCGGGTGTTATCATTGTGTGGATCGACCGGAGGACACGGTGGAGCATACGGTGGAGGTCTGCCCGGCTTGGGCGGCGCACCGCCGTGTCCTCGTGGCGGCGATCGGCGGCGGCAATCTCTCGCGACCGGCCCTGGTCCAGGCCATGGTACGGAGCGAGAGGGAATGGGAAGCCGTCACCTCCTTCTGCGAAGCAGTAATGCTCGCGAAGGAGTAGGCGGAGCGCGTGAGGGTGAGGCAATCGTTGCGCCCTCACGCCCCTAGTCGCCGCAAGGTGAGAAACCCTGAGCGTCGGGAGTCGATTGCCGACTCCCGGCCACCGTAGGCGCGGGCTTGCGGACGGCGAGCGATGGGCAGTTCGCCGTCCGGTAAGGACCAGGCCCGGGTCGACGGCGCGTCGTGTTCCACGCGCGCCTCAAAGAGATGTCAGCATCATTCACGGGGTCCGATAGGGCCAATGCCTGCCGGGGTTGCGGATTGTTCGAAAGAGTTACCGTGGCCCTGGCGCACAGGCAAATGAAGGAACACGGGTGGGTTTTAGTCAGTAAGAGTCTGACACGCCCTTCCGCTCCGCTCAGAGCGGGAGAGGTCATTTGATGATTACCCACCCAAAAAAAAAAAAACGCTCGTCCCCTATTACATTGGACTGAAACACAGCTGGCTAAATGTGGGTGTACTATAGGTACACCTCTACCTTACCCTTCGGGGTTAGAGGCGTGTAAAGTTGTTGATGTTACTGTTAAAATAAATGGGTATATTAACATTAGTGTCCTCAACAATTAAACAGATTGTGTAATCACACTCGACTTTAAGGCCAAAAGAATACAATAGAATAGAATACTCTTTATTATGTACACACATACATAAAAATTACAGATATAAATGTAGAAATTTTACATAGGGTGACACAATGGGCGGTCTTATAGCTAAAAGCGATATTTTACAGACAACCTTTGGATGGATTAAAGGGAGAAAGAGAGACAATAATGCAGGTAGTCAGTGGTGTACCATTTACATATACAATAAATAAATACATACTTACATAAAAAATATACTTATACGATAATACATAATACTTATACATTACATATAATATATACAATAATAAACATGAAACCAAAGCAAGAAAACTAAATGTCAAAAAAAAAAAAAAAATGAAGAACATTTGAATGATGTGCGTAAATGTAATGATGATGTTTAAGGAGAGAGAACCACGTTTTTTCGAAGTATTTCCGTCTGAGCACCTATTTTGAGGGCACCTATACACTGAGCACCAAAGGTATACTCATTTGAGCACCAATCAATATAATAGCTTGGTGTTCATTGGGCAACAATCAAAAATATTCAAGTTTATTCTCTGTTGAGCACCAACGGTACGGTAGCTTCTAATGATAGGGTGTATTAATATACGCCAAAAGTACTGCTATTTTTTATCGATATGTTATAATTAACTTTCGATAAAAAATGGCAGTACTTTTATTATAATATTAATATTAGGAAACTAATTAATTATTATTAATATGACAATCAGCCTTATGTTATTTTCTAGGTACCTCACTTAGCTAAGATAAATAAAAGAAATCAAATTCCACATAACAACACTATAGAGTCTTTATGGTTATCTATTCTCTTGTCTATTTTCGTATATTATTATTGGCCCACCACTCTTACTAGTAGTTTAGCTAAATTATGGCTGCATTTTTATTACTTGAACCAGGCTTCGGTTCCATTGTTTAGATTAATTTGTCACTCACGTATTACACTCAGTAAAATGTTCGACAAGAAAAAACTTATCACTCTATACGTCACGTCGGCTTACACCACCGTTAGATATTAATAGAAAATATTTGCAAACAATACGAGTTAAGACGTAAACAAGTTCCTGAACAGTTCGATTTCATTCGTCCTATTTCGGGTTACTCAAGATATTCTGACGAGCGGTAAGGGTGGCGCGCGCGCCGTCACCCGTTTACGGCCCACTCAGCGTAACTACTCTTCATGATAATATGAAAACACCGATTTCTTTTGTTAGTGTTACAGCCTACAATTGGTTTGGGGATAGATAAAATTAAAGTTGAGGAAACTTATTTTGATATTAACAATAAATAATTAAGTAAAGTTTTATGTTATTGATGATATGTTTTTATTAAATGATAACATTCTGCAACAAAACTGGAGATTTTTAATCGATATGATTTATTATATACCTAGAATATACACCTATACACTAGAAGCTACCGCACTGTAGGTGCTAAATGGGAAATAGAGTCAATTTTTTTTTTCCCGTTTGAGCACTACGTTAAAATATTGATTGGTGCTCAAATGGGAATACCTTTGGTGCTCAATGCATAGGTGCCTTCAAAATAGCTGCTCAAACTGGAAGACTACGTTTTTTCTACTGAAACAGCGTCCTTTCTTCTAGAAACAATGACTTTGTAAGGCGGATCGCTGCTTGACCTTATTAGATTGAACTCAACATAATTATTTCCGATATAACTGGCACGTTGTTTACACTAACAACAGTGATCTAGACACGTGGCAGCGTGTCAAGCCAAGTTCAAAGAAACAGGAAGTGGCGACGATGCAGCAGCCGCGTGTTAATAACACGAATCATTTGGGGATATCTAATTTACATAATTATTCGGGTATATTTTAAGATTTACTTTGTTTTGCAATAAATTTGGTTAGCTTGTAAACATTATTGTGAAGCAAAATCCTGTCATAAGTAACTAAAGCTTTCATCATAATTTCAATCAACAAGTAGTTACTTTTTGGAGGGGCTCGTGGCTAAATAACAATGGCCGCACGGGTTGATCCAAGGGTGAACACTACACTGGCCGCGGTCGGTTTGCGGATGTGTGACCATCCATTACATCATATCAGGACCCCTCCTTGCCTCGGAAAGCACGATAAGCCGTTGGTCCCAATTGTTCAAGGTCTGCGAATGACAGGTCATTCGCAGATCTTTGACAATCGTTACGAGTAGTCAGAAGCCCAGAAGTCTGACAACCAGCCTTACCAATGGGTATCGTCTTCCCCAGTAACTGGTTGTGGAGGTCAGATAGGCAGTCGCTCCGTGTGAAATACTACTATTCGCCTGCATCCAGTTAGACTGCAAGCCAACCCCAACATGGTTGGGATATGGCAGGCAGATTGATTGAAGTAGTTATTTCCAGGGCGGGGAAACAAAGAGTTCGGGCAGGTTCACGTAATACTTAAAAAAAAAAACTGCTGCCTATAATTTTTAGTGTTGTTCATTGAAGTAATACTAAAACCGAAACCGGATTTTTGCAAAACCGAAAACAGGCCGAATACGTCAATACTTAATTAACGGCACAAAAAACAAAAGCCAAAACCGGATTCTCACTGAAAACAAAAACCGCATATTTCTGTACTCTATTCGAAGGCACAAGTCGAATGTTTTGCAGTAATAACGCTCAGAAGTTGGTGCAATCAATCCGCCATGCCGACGGCGGACGGCGAGCGACCCAATTTGGTTGATCAATCGTAATTATGTTGCGATATTAGGGCCACTGCTTTTTACAAGAATAAACTATGTTACTAAGTCGGGTTGGAAATTTTAGTGTTTTTGAGAAAAAGATTAGGAAAGGAAAATGTAGTAGTAGAAGGAAATGTAATAAATAGTATAAGGAAATTTAATAATAGAAAACATGGAAACTGCCTCGTTGCTCGTTGGTCTAGTTGTCGCAAGTGCTACTTCTGAGCATTAGGTCCTGGGTTCGATTGCCAGGTCTGGTTACGTATTTTTGGGTTTTTTATCAGGAATTTCTCAGCAGCAGCATGGAGTCTGAATTCATACCCGGTTTATGGCAATAGGCTCGCCCCCTACTACATAGGACATAAACATAACTGGCGAAATGTGGGTGTACTATAGGTACACCTCTGCCTAATCTTTCGGGTAACACAGGCGTGATATTATGTGTTGTGTAAAAAGTTAAGTGTATGAACGTAAACGAGGCAAAAGGAGTATGTAAGGATCGTAGGAGGTGGCGTTCTGTTGTTTCTACCTACCCCCATGAGAAGAAGGCGTGAGTTTATGTATGTATATTAAAAGTTGAAATTAGTGGAAAATAGCCGTGGAATGAACCAGGGAAAGTGTAAGAAATTCATTTATTTGATCCAATATTGTAACTAGAAAATTAAGGTTATTTCCTACAAGTTTCAGCGATAATTAAGTTCAACATTCGCATTAGTGTTGCTGTTAATCGTCACTGAAGTTTCACCGAAGCCGAGTCGGCTTTAAGCTTCATTGCAATAAATCTGTCATTGTTAAGTGCTAGCTTGACCCAATTAGATATATATTCATATAATACTAACATTGTTGAACATGGACTACCTAAGAACTGATATGTAGTAATGAATTATAAAAACACAACGCGAAAACTTAGATGAAGTGAGCTGTCAATAGAGAGAGAGCTGTGTATAGAGGTATGAGGAACAGGGTGTAAAGTTCAATCATCCTCCATAGAAAAGGGAGGATCCTCCGACCCGACGTGTGTCGTGTCTGGTGGGCAACTGGTGCCCGACGATTGATGTCGGGTCGTTGTATATGTGCTAGTTGCGCGGTAAACTCTGCTTGCGCGATGCAGGATTTTGCGTGACGTCAGTGAACGACGACGCGCGTTTTGCGTGACGTGGTGTGAGTGTCAAAGATCGCAACGACACAGTATAAAAACCTATGAAGTTCATTTACCTACCTTCATGAATTTATCACTTCCCACTAACATCGTTGCAAATGAGGTTATCAATGGAACAGGGCGCTCAAATCAAAACGCATTCATTTCGTTCTGTGCTTATTTGAGATCTTTAAATAGCAATATATTTCACAAGAGGGTTGAACAGAGGTGTACCTATAGTACATACCTACATTTCGCCACTTATCTTGAAGTCCCATATAAAAAGGGGCGAGCCTATTGCCATCAACCGGGCACAAACCTCGATAGAAAGATTAGTTCGTTCTGAATAACTTTACGGAATAAATACATGTTTTCTTGTAGTAACTTTTCATTGAGAAGGTTCCTGAAGTCACTTTTCTGCCTTCTTGTTTCTTTTCTTAGCTTCGACAACTTCTCTTGACAGAGCGGGCATGGTCAC
The DNA here is from genome assembly GCA_916610205.1 of Griposia aprilina. Lineage (NCBI taxonomy): Eukaryota > Metazoa > Arthropoda > Insecta > Lepidoptera > Noctuidae > Griposia > Griposia aprilina. The sequence continues at coordinate 1,304,533 of OU744300.1, read as the reverse complement.
GATGAATTGTATCCAATCGCAGGTGTAATCGTTGCTCGCCTTACGATCTCTCTCCATCTGGTTCTGTTAGACGAGTGTCTGGCTCATTCCTTGCGCGCATTTTCGTTTCGCGTCCTCTTGTTTATTTACTTCAAAATATATAAATTCAATTTAGTTACACAATTTACTGACATTGGTCTAGTGATCGCCAACGCCACTTTTGAGCGTGGGATCTAGAGTGGGTCTTGGGGTTATTTCCCTGGTCAAGCAAGCAGCTTTTCTTTCAGAAAATTTCAACATCAGTTCAGGCTGTTATTTCATGTTCAGTTAGTGCCGATTGGTTTGCATGTTCGCTGGTATTTCGTCTAGAATCAAAATCAAAAATAAATTATTAAAATTAGGCTGAGAATCAGTACATTTTGAACATCAGAATTACCGACAGTCCCCGAAAACGCCCGCCCTTCACCACTTCATAGTGCTTTAAAAAGAAATGGCGCCACGAATTCTTCAGCAGTTTGAAGTGGGTTGATGTATCCCTTATTTAGACCTAAGAGGAATACTTGCATGCATGATACATTTGAATACATGAATACTTGAATAGCCACTGTTGACCAAAAATACCTCATGTTATAATCAAAATAAATTATGCCCCAAGACCATTCAATTTGTTTAGGTTCAGTCGTCTTCTACTGAAACCACTTTTCACAATAAACACTTGAGATTCGGTATTTATTCTCACAAATTGTGTAAACGGTGTCGGTTTGCTGAATCTATAATAATATATATCTCCCACGGCCTGAAATATGGGTGATAAATTACATCGGTTTTGTAAATTATTAATTGAACTTCAGGAGATACATAATGTTATGTATATGTATAATTTATAATAGGATTGTGGGGATCAGACGGTAGTTGCTCAGTTTATCAGCCGCACCTGGTTAGATCTGAAGCCGACCCTAATGTTGATGTAAGAAAACGCTCACCACATTTAAAACCCACTTCTTGAAGTATTAATTTGAACTCCTATTACAAGCTGGATCAGGCAATAATATAAATAAGCAATCCACATTGCTTGCATAGTCAGGAAATTAAATGTTTATTAAATAGACACACTACGCCGATTAGCCGTGTTGTAGCCAATTTTCATACAATTGTAAAAGTTTGACAGATTTGAATAAACGGATAATTTAAATTGGTTCAACAATTAAATTACTTTATTAACTTTGGCAAAAACAAAAAAACAACCGACTTCCAAAAAAAACACTAAAAGACGTGAAAAATAACTTTAATTTCGGAAGTCGGTGCCATTGGTTTTGTATTTTCGTGTTTGGCCACCGACTTCCGAAATTAAAGTTATTTTTCACGTCTTTTAGTGTTTTTTTTGGAAGTCGGTTGTTTTTTTGTAAAAAAGTTTTTATTTTTCACTTTTTAGTTGCGGTACCTACCCCACACAAATTCGTATACCACTACTTGGTCTGTAAATAACAGTGACAGGAAATTATTAACACATCATCCATATAGACTAAGTGGAAAAAATCTGCAGTATTAAGGATAACTCAAAAACTACTGGTCAGACCTTGATCAAATTTAAATGGGACCACATGTGAAGCACCACCTATCAAATAAAAAAAGAATCATCCAAATCAGTTCACCCAGAAAAAAGTTATGAGCTAACACACATAAAAAAAAAAAAAAAAAAAAAAAAAAAAAAAAAACATACAGACGAATTGAGAACCTCCTCCTTTTTGTGAAGTCGGTTAAAAAAACTAGAAACGACAGACATGCTATCAGTTATTAAAATTCAGTCCTACACCAAAACATTACTATTTACAACTTATGCGATGCCTTGTAAAACACAAAGACTGTCTTGTTTTTTATTAATTTGTGATGTCACATTTTTACTTATTTTTGCCAAGTTTATGTGATGACTGTTTAACTTCAGCCAAAAGTAATAATCCAACAAAATAAACAACTTGAATTGTTTGCCGAGCGTAGTTCATTACAATACAATTTGGCGCAGAATGTATAAAACGTAAGTATTATACATTCTGTGTAAACAACGTGAACATCGAATTGTACATAATATCTGATATTATTCGCGACACATCCGGAGTACAAACATATGTATGTAGCTTACGTGAAACAGAAACTTATTTAGTTCGAAACAACGGGGTAAATGAAAGGAGACCCCCCCCCCCCCCCCCTGACGTACCCTCCGATCTTCTGTTACGTCCGGCGCACCCTGGGAAATTGAATTCTTTTCATTGGCTAATCGTTTAACCATGATAGCAAATGCCTAATCGGCCCTTCTCAGGGCCAAACAGTCCACTGACAAAACCAGCCTTGCGTGTAATCTCGATCAACATCGAACGGTTCTGTCAGGATAAAGCAGAAATTCTTTCTGAATTATCTCGCAAGACAAATTATAATATCTTATGTGTTCAAGACACCTATCGGGATTCCATCCAAAGCAGGCCTCACATTCCTCTGTCACTCGTCGCCGAGATCTGTCACCCAAAGCAAGTATTATGGGAGGAGATCGAAAGTCATCGCTATACCTAAACCTGGATAGCCACATGACGATCCTCAGAATTATCGTCCTATATCCCTACTCTATCACACCTACAAACTCTTCGGAAGATTATTGTTAGCCCGTCTCACTAACCTCGTAGACCCAAAACTAATCCCGATGCAAGTTGGGTTGGGCACGCCACAATTGCGGCGGTAAGTCCCCTCTTTGAGGAGTGGCTTGAGAGGCACCACGGCGTCCTCACCTTCCGCCTGACGCAGGTCCTCACCGGACATGGCTGTTTCGGGAGGTTCCTGTTTCGGATAAGGCGGGAGGAAACGCCCGGGTGTTGGCATTGTGTGGATCGACCGGAGGACACGGTGGAGCATACGGTGGAGGTCTGCCCGGCTTGGGCGGAGCACCGCCGTGTCCTCGTGGCGGCGATTGGCGGCGGCGATCTCTCGCGTCCGGCCCTGGTTCAGGCCATAGTACGAAGCGACAGAGAATGGGAAGCAGTCACCTCCTTCTGCGAAGCAGTAATGCTCGCGAAGGAGGAGGCGGAGCGCGTGAGGGAGAGGCAATCATTGCGCCCTCACGCCCCTAGTCGCTGCAGGAGGAGACACCCTGGGCGTCGCGAGTCGATAGCCGACTCCCGGCCACCGTAGGCGCGGGCCTGCGGACGGCGAGCAATGGGCAGCTCGCCGTCCGGTAAGGACCAGGCCCGGGTCGACGGCGCGTTGTGTTCCACGCGCGCCTCAAAGAGTTGTCAGCATAATTGACGGGGTCCGATAGGGCCGATGCCTGCCGGGGTCGCGGATTGTTCGAAAGAGTTACCGTGGCCCTGGCGCACAGGCAAATGAAGGAACACGGGTGGGTTTTAGTCAGTAAGAGTCTGACACGCCCTTCCGCTCCGCCCAGAGCGGGAGAGGTCATTTGAAGATTTCCCACCCAAAAAAAAAAAAAAAAAGGGGTTCACAGACGGCTCAGATCTCAAGTGCGTATGCGGCACCTCCCTATAGACAATGGCCAACCTTCTATCCTGCGCCGCTTGCCCTGTCAGCTGCGCACTTGATGATCTCATGACTGCGTCAGTGGCCGGAGTTCGCGCAGCTGAATTTTGTGCCAAAGATGTAATTTGAACTTTTTGCCATCGATACGCTATGAAGAAGAAGAATTAAAAAATAAAGTTCTATAAGTACCAATAATGTACACTCTCTATGAGTGGCCTTAGAAGTGTCTATGGGATTATAAGTAGAATGGACATCATTTCACCTATTTATGGGGCTCATCCGAGTTACCAACTAATGATTTTAATATATTTTTTTAGTTGTATAATGTAATTACTAACATTTTGGAAGGTATTTTCTGTAAAATAAATGATTATTGTTATTAATGATACCCGACCATTTTTTACGTTCAATTAGCATTACTTTGTTTAGCTTACAAAGATAGGGCATGGTAAGAACTTGTCTGTAAATGTGCGTACTTTATACTTACTGTCGCCAATGTGTCCTTTGTTCGAGCATTTGTCTCCTAATATATGTGTTAAGTTGAGACGGAAGAAAAGTAATCTTGCTGACTTCTTGATAAGTTATTATTAGTTGTAAAAATGTCACATTAGAACAGTCAAAAGGCTTGTATGCCAACCCACTTTGTCAGGTTTCAAATTACCAATCGAAAAATGTCTAATAAATGACTCTATATCCTTTTTCCGCTGAAAAACGTCCACGTAAATGTTGTCACCTTTAAATATTAGTTTTTCATACATACTTCTTCCCATGGGGGTAGGCAGAAACTACAGAACGCCACCTGCTACGATCCTTACGTACTCCTTTTGCCTCTTTACGTTCATAGGTCATACACGTATTAGTATATAATCTATATTATTACATATTTGTTTTTCAATCATCCAGTATCCTTCATTTTCGTGTTTGGTCCCGGGCAGCTCTGGGTAGATCCGGGAAGATCCGAGATACATCCCAGTTAAGCTCATGCTTCAGAGGAGCTTCTTAAACGAATTCCGCCTAATTTTGTTGAATGTCACGACGATGGAATACTAAGTGCGATGTGCTGATATTAAATTTGACTGACAAAGGACTAGGTTTATTGTCACGCAATTTATTTTCTTTGTACAATATTATCGTTGACCATACTTTACTTTGGGGGGTTTTTAACCCTCGGTGTTTTTAACCTCGTAGAGGTATGAACCAAAATAAACAAGAACCTTTTGACAGTATTCGTATAGACATATTATAACTTACGAAATGTGTGTGTACTGTTCTGTACGTACTCATGCACCTCTGCTTAACCATTCTGGGAATATAGAATATAGACATGATGTTAAGTTTATGCGTGTGTTTGTGAATGTATAAGTTCCCTTCAAAATGATTGAGCTGAATGGTGCTGATCCATGCGTCATGTGCGTGAACGTGCGCCGTCAGTAGGGACTGGTCATTTCTTAGCTGCCACGAATTATTTTAATTTAATTTAATATTTGAATTGTTTTTTTACGACGGTTTTTACCTTCTGCATCGTTCTCACATGTACAATTTCAACATGAACGATGTAACCAATATTTTGTAACCGTATTTTGATTTAAAAGAGTGTCCATGGAGTTTCTTGCCCGTTCTTCTCCATAAGTACCTACTACGTTTTGCAATGGGCAACTAGCTTCATCTTTCCGACTGACCGACCCCTTGACAATTCAAAAGTGCCTGTAATTGGTTTATTTGAAATAAATGCTTTGAGTTTGAGTTTGAATTTATATAATTGACGTCAAGAAAAATTAAATTGATATTAAGAGAAGCAGTTTGTAAGTCATGTGTTCATTCACTTTTTTGCAGTTTGCACATTAGCTTCAACTTCAGGAAGTGGTGGCGAAGTCATTTTTCTCTCGTATCGGCACAAACTAAACAATTTCATGCCATAACTACATCGCCAATCAACAGGAATATAATAGAAAACTCTTTGTTATGTAGGTACACCATTATATATTACAGATATAAATATAGAAAATTTAACATTATGATGACATAATGGGCAGTCTTCGATCTTTTAACGACAAAAACTTAGTACCTAATGGAGCTGATTGCTCAGGGTACGCCGGACATACTTACATTTAAGTACGTACATTGGGGGACCCACGATCAACAATGTACGTTTATTAGCTGAATAAATGACACACAAAGTTCCATTTACTAAGAAGGTCCCGAAATCACCCCTATCACCAACATTATGTAGTACAAACCCATACCTAAGTAGTGTATTACAATAGATGTAAACTCAGCTTAACTCACAGTTCAGATGGCGCGATACTTAACATAGTTTTAGTAAGTTTCCTGGAGTTACGCTAACTCAGTCTACAGGCTGGCAATATTATGTCCCATGTCGTAGCCCCTTCGTTGAAGTTACATAAGTTATTTCAAGGACTAATTTCTAACTTACTGTAGTATGAAATAGATTAGTAACTTGAGAGTATGCTTGTGTTCTGTTCCTGATATTGTCCTTTGCTGTAGAGCTCTTTGTGCTAGCGCTCAACTAGGGTAGGGTAGGGTTATTTCTGCAGCTCAGCAGCGTGGCTATGGTCCGGTTTGAGCGGTATATAGAGGTATGAGAAACAGGGTGTAAAGTTCCTCATCCCCCATAGAAAACCGAGGATCCTCCGACCAGATGGGTGTTATCTGGTGGGCGACTGCCCGATGGTTGATGTCGGGATGTTAAATGTATACAAGTCGCGCGCCGAACTTTGCTTGCGCGATGCAGGATTTTGCGTGACGTCAGGTGTTTGATGCGTAGTTCAGGCACATGGCTCATGAGGCATTTCAGCTGTCGCTCGAACGGCAATGCAATACCAGTACACGAGAAGCTTGATCGGCTGGGTTGGTATCAGTGATAAAACGAACTGACACTCGATTCATACCTACTCTTTTACATGAGAGATCTAATCTCGACCATCCGGCCGTTAAGGCTCCTTCAAACAGGCTCGACACGCGACGCGAATCGCACGCGACACAAAGGCACCGCGATTCACGCGACAGGTGGTGCCTTTGTGTCGCGTCGCGTTTCGAGCCTGTCTTTACCCGTTGGTAGTTTGATTTGACATAAAACATGTCTAGACAAAGTTAAATACAGTTGAGACATAATATACATTACCTGTCTCATCTCAACTGTTCTGACATATCTAATCACTAATTTCGACGCTATTTCTGATGCTATGCTATTGTCTCATCTTCTGTCAGACGTGACAGCTCAAAGTGATTCGCTGAAATTATGTTCCATTAGGTTTCAAACTAACCATAATTGATTGAAAGGTAGCAGGTAGATTCTCCGACAAATTTTGTGTGTCACAAATTATACAGTCTTTACGGAAACTTGTACTATTGTGTGAAGTCTAGTCTCTGTAAGACCATTACTCATGTGACCACAGAAACCCTCTAAATATGTCTACCATCTCAGTACTGAAGATCGTCCCTTTAACAAAAGCAAGAACATAATAGCGTTCACAGTTTGCATTCAGAATAATTAGAACAAAGGAGTTAATCCGTCAGCCGCTGCAGCACTTACTTGATAGATTAATCCTATAGACGCTCCGCAGCGATGCAGCTGCTAAATGTTCAGCTTAGCGGGATTGGAACGTCTTCTCTCGATGAATTTTATTAAGACTTGCGGTGAATATCACGCCGGGGGCTGGAGGAAAGGATTAATTATAATATTTAAATAAGTTGCCACGTTGGTCCAGTGGTCGCAAGTGCTACTGCTGAGGACGATGTCCTGGGTTCGATTTTCAGGTCCGGCAAAGTATTTACGGGTTTTCTAACAAGAATTTTTCAACAGACAGGATTCTGGGCTTGTGCCCGGTTGATAACAATAGGATCGCCTCTTATTATATGGGATTTAAATATAACTGACGAAATGTGGATGTACTATAACAACACCTCTGCCTAGCCTTTTGGGGAATACAGGGTGTGATGTAATGTTATGTTAAATTAGTAAACGACGGATTATTGGTTATAAGAAACACTTTTGTAATGTTGCTAACATCTAAGAAAGGTAAATAGGTTCTCTTTGGCATGTAGCTACTATCATGGCGTGTATTTACAACGCGCCCAATCTGTACAGACCCTTAGTATTTTCAAATACTAATTTTGATTCATATAACTTACCGGTTTTGAAATGTAATCAAGTGAAATGTTTATCAATGTTTGTTTTTTTCTTGTTTTTTTTTTCTGTAAGACACTTTTTTACACATCAATATTTTGTTGGTCAATATTTTAAAACTAGATGCCGCCGGAATTTCCTAACTGACAGATCCCAGAGAAGAAATGCCGGAACAAACTCAGAGATCTGGTCTCTTTTAAAGTCCAAACATAATAATAAGATTTTATATGAGTCTAATAATGCAGGGCCAAGTCCGGAAGGGCCTTTTGAATAAAGAGCCATTGCAGCTTTGAGTTGACCTGTCCCAACAGACGGCATGGATGCATCAGTCATCGTGTAGCTCAACGTATTTTAGGCAGCACAACGACCCGTCACACGACGCTACCAGATCTGCAGGACATGTGCGTAGGCCATATACAAAATACTCAAAACCGGCAGATAGTTTATAAACTCATGTATTCAATCTACCGAACGAACGTGAACGTGTATCGTATGAACTTAAACGAGACAAAAGGAGTATGTAAGGATCTTAGCAGGTGGCGTTCTGTAGTTTCTGCCTACCCCCATGGGAAGAAGGCGTGAGTTTATGAATGTAGGTAGGTATGTGTATTCAATTTAGCCTGCATGCTACTCATATTCACGGTCAGTTTTCTCTTTAAATCTCATCAAAAATATTATAAGGTAAGTCACGTAAATCAATAATAATAAAAATTACAATTTAATATTGTCATTTAGTATAAAATAGCTTGTTGCGTGGGGGTACATTGGAGTAGCTTAATTAACCCCAAGCCTTTTTAGTCATTTAAAATCGATCATTAGTATTTTCTTTAATATAGAAGCAATTAGCTTTTGCACGCAGCTTGGCCCGCGTGTATTTCGGAAAATATCACACATGACCGTACTATCGGGATTAAAAGTTGGTACCTTATGTTAATCCAGGTTATAAATTATCTGTGTGCCAAATTTCATCCAAATCCGTTTAGCCGTTTTTGCGTCAATCCGGAACATACGTTCCGACACACAAACAAACAGACAAAATTTCTAAAAACTATATTTTCGGCATCAGACTCGTTCGTTCCCACACCTGTTAGCAAAAATTACTTTTTTTCAAAAATATTTCATGTAGGGACAGTTTCGTCTTCGTTACTTTTTATTTACGTAAGCTGACAGAGATAAAGATGTTCACAGTGCACTTTTTGATTTCTTGAAACCGCTTTCAGGCAACATTTTCCTATCTCAATTTCAAAGGAATTACCAACAAAAAATTATAAATTAGTATTCAAAACGAGTTTCCAGACATAGAAACCTTCATTAAACGTTCATTTTATCGACATCTTTCTCCAAAGACATCTTATTTTCTTGTCTACGGTTTCAACGCCATCTTCAAATTAGTTGGCTCTTTAGAAACGAGTCACGTTTTTACGTTTAGGTTGAATGTTCTGCTTACCTCATTTATTTTTTTATTCTGGTAACATTAAGGTTTATCCTATTTAATTTTCTTAATTGTTATCTGCTGTTATTGCTACGTCTCGGAAAGGAAAAAGAAATAAACTCTGAAACATAAAAACTTTCCGGATGCTCATTGATGTTTCAAAACAAATATAAAATCTATACCTACATATTAAAAGTTTAAGTCGCTTTTCGTGTTTGTCTGTGAGACAGCGTTGTTCTTCTAAACTACGCAATGAATTTTGATGTTATTTTCAACATCATTTAGAGATTTTTTTCCGGAAGTTTCATTGTGTACGCACCACGACTTATCAAGCTATACATTTCCAGTATAAGCTGACTTGGCATTGTAGATAAAGCCTATACAACGCGAGGTGAGCTAAAACTGGAAATGTACAGCTTGATATGTCGGCGTGTGTGCCATACATTAATATTTAGGTAACTTTGATATAACTAGCTAATGTGTTTCAATGTTTTTTTCATATTTTTTTTTTGTTAGGAACCTTCTCCGTCACGTACACAGCAACAACTTACTAAAGTTTGATCACAATCGGTCGAGCCAGTTTCGAGTTTTTGCGAGACTAACGCATAACAATTGATTTTTATATCCAATGCGCAGTATGCGTTGCATTTAAAACCTTATCCGGCGCGCACACAACTTTCCAAAGTTGAATCGCAATAGGTCGAGCCATTTTCGAGTTTTTGCGAGAATAACGAACGGCAATTGATTTTTATACATAGGTATAAGAACAAGAAGATATAGATAGAAGATACTTAGATAAAAATTTCTTCAAGTTTTCTCAAGTCGTAAAAACCGTGCGAAGCAGGAGCGGGTCCTTTGCTGTAAGATACCTAGGAATCTAGGTACCTACACCATACGAAATTAACTAAGAAATTACTCGATACGTAAAATGTATAACAGGTCTACATAAATCCAGATTCCAATTCCTGTCAATTCCAAAACCCGTCAAGTCGCTTACTCTATTAAGCCTTCAAACGACCAACCTTATTACAAGCTTAATATTAGGTCTTTACCTATGAAATTGCCGTTCTGCAGTACTGGCCATTTCAAATCAAAATAATTTTTGTTTGGCTAAGAATTCTAATTTCAAATTAATTTTATTTTAAAAACATGGTTTTTTTTTTCTAAAAGTAGTCATTTCTTTATTGATTAGTGTTACATTTTCATCGCATTTCAATCTTTTTCGTCATCATGGATACGTTAAAAATTCGAGTAATTATGGAATATGAGTACCGTCGTGGCAGCAACGCGGCACAAGCGGCACGCAACATCAACGACGTTTACGGAGCTAACACTACAAACCAACGCACCACCTGTTATTGGTTTGCTCGCTTCCGTTCTGGAAATTTCGACCTGAAAAATGAACCTCGCGGTCGTCCGAAGACTTTGGTCGACAATGACGAATTAAAGGCGATTGTGGAAGCTGATGATACACAATCTACGGCTGAATTAGCAGCAGCTTTCGACGTTAGCGTCAAAACAATATTGGTCCATTTGCGTCAAATTGGCAAGGTAAAAAAGCTTGACAAATGGGTGCCCCACGAACTCAATGATCGCCAGCGCGAAGTACGCGTCGAGACGTGCCTTGCACTGCTCAACAGACACACAAATGAAGGAATTTTGAACCGCATTGTTACCTGCGATGAAAAATGGATTCTGTTTGATAACCGTAAGCGCTCAGCAAGTTGGTTGGATCCTGGTTCAGCACCTAAACAATGCCCTAAACGAAAACTTACCCCTAGAAAAGTGATGGTCACTGTTTGGTGGTCTAGCGCCGGTGTGATTCATCACAGCTTCTTACCAAACGGGGTGAGCATTACTGCAGATGTGTACTGTGAAGAACTGAACACAATGATGGAGAAGCTGGCGCATCTCCAACCAGCATTGGTCAATCGCTCGTCTCCGCTGCTCCTGCACGACAACGCGCGACCTCATACTGCACAGCAGACGGTCTCCAAGTTGCAAGAACTGGGGTTGGAAGCTCTCCGTCATCCGCCCTACTCACCAGACCTTGCGCCTACAGACTACTACTTTTTCCAGAATTTGGATAACTTCTTGGCGGGAAAAAAATTTAATACCCGAGAGGCAGTACAAAATGCCTTTGAAGAATTTGTTGCCTCCCGTCCAGCTGATTTCTTTAAGAAGGGCATCAATAAACTGCCACTGCGATGGCAAAGATGCATTGATTGCATGGGTGATTACTTCGATTAATACAAATAAAAAATTCATGAAAAAAATTCGTTTAAATTTTTTCATACAAAACGGCAATTTCATAGGTAAAGACCTATTATTAAAACCTTCAGTTAAAAAACCTATTTCTGGCCTCCCTACCTGTCCAAACTTCAGCCATAACTTTACGATCTAGCCAAAGTTCGGCGTTCACGTAGAAATGGCGGGTAAAATTAATGATTACCTTATCAGAATTAGTTTTACAACGATACTGTAGATTTAGAGGGTTATAATTTGATTGTTGGCGAAGAGTTTATCTGGTTGGAGTTCTTTGGGTGTTCATAATTAGTGAGATGGTAATCTGTTTTTAATTAAGAAAGCTTTACACTGCCGTAGAGTCGTATTGACCATCTCCTTCCATTTTTAACCGACTTCAATAAAGGAGGAGGTTCTCAAATCGTTCGCATGTTTTTTTTTAATGTGTGTTAGCTCAGAACTTTTTTCTGGGTGAACCGATTTGGTTGAATCGTTTTTTATTTTATAGTTGGTGCTTCACATGTGGTCCCATTTAAATTTGATCAAGGTCTGATCAGTAGTTTTTGAGTTATCCTTAATACTGCATATTTTTTCCACTTAGTTTATATTGATGATGTGTTTATAATTTCCTGTCACTGTTATTTACATACCAAGTCGTGGCATACGAATTTGCGTGGGGTAGATACCACAACTAAAAAGTGAATAATAAAAACTTTTTTACAAAGAAAAAACCGACTTCCAAAAAAAACACTAAAAGACGTGAAAAATAACTTTGTTTTTTTGGAAGTCTGTTGTTTTTTAATAATTAAATAGTCATTTTAACATTTGTATCTTTTTAGATAAATATTTATTAAAATATGTATCGAACCTAGAGGTATGAATTAATGATGAAGCTACTTGCAAAAAGCGGCCAAGTGCTAGTCGGACTCGAACACGAAGGGTTCCGTACCGCAAAGCAAAAAACGCAGAAAAAATCTCGGTTCTTGTAATTTTTTATTTTTATTTTGTTATAGCGGCAATAGTAATAAACACTGAAAATTTCAAGTTTCTACCTATTACGATTCAAAATATACAGCCCTGTGTCAGACGGACGGACAGCGGAGCCTTAGTAATGGTCCCGCTTGGCACCATTTGGGTATGGAACCCTAAAACTACTTACCTACTAATAGTTTATTTTTTTATATCTACCCAACTGCACGGCAAAAGCTTTTTCTTACAAAGTTAAAGAACGACCATTGGAGATCTTCATCGTTCCTTAATAAGGCGCAGTAAGAAGCAAATTTTACAATAGCGCATTGCGGCAACAAATAATAGGTTCGAAACGGCGATGTGTTTGACCAAATTAAAAGTAATTTTGCAGTTTTAATTAGATTAAAAAATAAATGCACGGTTCAGTGGAATATTTTTAGGTATTTCTTTAGTTGATTGAATTCCCTTTATTCTCATTACATAAATTATGATAGTTCATGCTTAAAATGTTGAGAACTATGCGACGAAAAAAGTTTTTTGGAGCTTTGTTTAACTTTTTTTTTTTAATAAGTCTTTTCTTTGATTCTTTTACAATACACTAAACATTTTTCTGGCTTGTAATATGTACCAATACGCCTAACTGTGCGACAAGAAACTAAGCGTTTTACGGTGTCCTACGTTTGGGCAGCGCCTTAATTTTGTTCACTAACAGTCCGGATTTCCTAACGTATTCCGTAAGGAAATCGGGACTGCTAGTGAACAAAGTTCCTTCTTCAAAACACACAAGTTTCTAATATGCCCTGCTAAAAAAAACAACATAACATATGATAACGCCTATATTCCCCGAAGGGATAGGCAGAGGTGTACCTATGTACAGTAGGTACACCCATTTCCGTCATAGGGGACGCGCCTATTGCTAGCAACCGGGCAGATGCTACTTACGCGAGAAATTCCATATGGAAAATCCCAATAACACTTTGCCGGACCCGGGAATCGAACCCAGGACCACATCCTTAGCAGAAGCGCTTGCGACCAGTAGACGAACGAGCAGTAAGAAAGAAAAAAAGAAAGTACGTGTACCTATTTGCGGTAAGCAACATGATGCAAAGTAAAACCCACAAATACAAAAAAGAACGAGCAGGGGGAAAAATATACGTCGCATCCACGCAAAACGGCAATCGCTCAGCATAATGCTAAGACCCTATGCAAGACAGAGCCCCAGCGCTGGTTCTCAGCGACAGCTGGCGTTGTCGAGCGTTGGCGTTGTTAAACCAGCTATTTCAAAATAATACCAGGCTATAATTCGCAGCTAGTCAGAGTTTGTTTAAAAGCGGCGCTGCAGGCTCTGCCCAGTCGATTGGCACTAATTAAGCTCACTGGCGCTAAGCTTGGGAGCCTACGTATACTATGTGAGCATAGAACTTTGTTTTGGGATGCGTTAAATAGCCTTAAAGAGTGGAGTGGTAACAAAACTGCTTGCCGTGCTATCCGAGGCACGGAGGGGTTTCGATATGTAATGGATAGTCACCCACCCATCCACGAACCGACCGCAGCAAGCGCAGCTTAACCTTCGATCGACCCATGCGGCTGTTATGAGTATGACACAATTTAACCCCAATGGGTAGATTTTTAGCACACAATTATTTTGAAGATTAAAACGTACGGTATCTAAGTATTACCAAAAAACACACGAGTAAATGACTTGATTTTGATTTGAATTGAGTGGTGATGTCATCGTCGAAGTAGATGGTGCTTATAACTGACTGCAACATTGCCTAGACTCTTTTGCACGCCTCATGAGTGAAGCGCGTGAGGTAGTGCTCTACTCTCGCCATGCAAAGAACAAGTAATTTCTTGAGCTAAAAATGTCTCTATTTACTTCATATCGCACTTGTAGAATAATATTCACACACAAACGTCAAGAAAAACACTAGTCTCAACACTCATGTTATTTTCAAAAGACATTTTGCTATTTAAAATAAAGAAAAAACTGTTTAAAAAAATATTCTGTGGACGTCCGTGTGTCTGTATGTATGGATCCTGGCGTGGTCACGATAACTCCCAAAAAACTTAACTGGTCAAGTCCATTTTTTTTAAACGTTTCTGTATTATCGAAATCTAAGTCTTTTCGAAAATCACGGTCTAATTCAATGTAGTTTAATTATAATTAGTAATAGCAAAATACGACTGGACATTTCGTTCTTGTATATTTTTTATAGAATTAAGTGAGATTATGTGACGTGCACTTTTGGACTTTCCAATTTTTTTTATTTTTGTGAAATCTTTAAATAACTTGTCCCGCTCTGGGCGGAGCGGGTGGGCCGGGCGTGTCAGATTTTTACTGACTAAAACCCACCCGTATTTCTTCAGTTGCCTGTGTGCCAGGGCCACGGTAACCCTTTCGGACAAACCTGTGACCCTGGCAGGCATCGGCCCTAGTGGACCCCATCAGTGTGTACCTACTGACATCTCTTTGAGGCGCGCGTGGAACACAACGCACCGTCGACCCGCGCCTGGTCCTTACCGGACGGCGAGCTACCCATTGCTCGCCGTCCGCAAGCCCGCGCCTGCGGGGGCCGGGAATCGGCTATTGAGGCCACAATTGCCTAAACTTAGAAATGCCACAACTTTTACCCACCTCAAACATTACCTTTGTCAGATCATATGAAGCAAACAAAGTCAAGCTTAACAGCTAGTATGTACCCCATATTTTTCACCCTGATCTTATAATCCCCACAGAGCCCTGTGAACATGGAACTACCCCGTTAACGTGGTTATCTGGTGGTTACCGTATCGTTGGCAGTATCCGAACGTACCGGCTCCATGTCCACGCTTGTCTAATCTGCCACATAAACCCTTGCTGATAAGGCACGGGCCATGTTACAGGCGGTAGCGGGGTGAGTTACAAAAAGTCGAGGTAAAGCTAGGGAAATTAATTGTTTCCCGATTTGAGTACCAACTTGAATTGTCCGTACATTCAAATCACCACTGTCATTCTTTGACAGTGGCATGAAATGTCTATAACACGGCAAAGTGACGTAGGGTGTTTATTTATTTGCTTAACAATGAATTTTTACCTGACTGTCCAAACAATGTGCAGTGCTATTTCTAATATTCCTGACAGCTATCCAGCTTAATATTACTTGTAATTGCTGTTCAAGTCGCAATAGATTAGTTTTAAAAACACCATTTCTCGTACGCTTGTTTACAAAAAATTTAGTTAGACAAGTATCGCTGTGTTTTTCAAAATATAAAAATAGGTACATGCAATAAAGTTATTTTTATTATTAAGGCTCCTTCAAACAGGCGCGACACGCGACGCGAATTGCGCGCGACACAAAGGCACCGCTCGTCGCGCTACGAGCGGCGCCTTTGTGTCGCGCTGACGCGTCGCGTCTGTATGCGGGAGACTTTATAAGCTTTAAGCACTGCCAAGTCAAACACAGCTTTAATTAAGTTACGTCACAACGAAATAAGTAGGTACTAAAGTTAGCTAAAAAGACTCGTGTACATGTAATTAACTGGCACACAGTTTCGTGTAAATAACTAACTAGGTTACACATTGTATGTGTAATAGGTATTTAGCTCCCGAACTATAACTAAATCTGTAACGTTATGTAATTAAGTTCAAAGTAGTTAATCTATACTAAACACGTGAGTTTAAGTTAGAATAACACTGTAAGCTAATTCAAGTTAAATTAAGTTTAGTTGTATACGAATGTGTGGGGTAGGTGTAAACTACAACTACTAACTCTTCTAAGCAAAAATATAAACAGGCCATACCTAAAACGACTACTTTACTTAACTATGAACAGGCTCTAACACATTTGCAAGAAAAGAACATAAGCGATTTGCTTTTTTGTAATGATCCAGATTATTTATGTAAACTCTTGTTGCAATCTCTTACCGATACTATTAACTCTAACACTACTACTATCAATATTCCTAGCAGCAAACGCATTATCAAACCATGGATCACTACAGGTATCTTGCGCTGCATACAGAATCGTAATAAACTTCAAAGGAAGCTTCGTCTTGACCCAGATAATGTAATACTAAAAATAACTTACACACGATATAGAAATTATTGTAACAACTTACTAAAAAGGTTAAAAAGAAAATACGAAAAAGAGCTTCTTTCAAATTCAATAAAAAATTCAAAACAACTGTGGAAAAATATTAAATCTATAACTTACACAAATAAAACAGATAATCAAAATTCAGAATTGCTAAACTTAAAGTCATCCCCCTCCGAATCTATAAATTTCATCAATAATTATTTTGCTAATATAGGCTGTAAGCTAGCTCAGCAAATTCAACCTGAAACTACGAATTTCCCTATTCCACACAGTGATGCACTCACACAAGCTAATTCTTTTGTGCTTCTCGAAACTGACTGTGATGAGGTACATAGTACTCTAATGAATCTTAGGTCCAACAGCGCTTCGGGCTGGGATAACATATCCACAAAGTTTTTAAAACACACCAGCATTGTGGTGGTCCCCATCATCACACACCTTGCAAATCTGTGCTTTTCGAAAGGAATTTTCCCGGCCCCGTTAAAAGAAGCTATAATCACACCAGTGCACAAGGGTGGAGATAGAGACGATATCAGTAATTATAGACCAATTTCAGTCTTAACTGCTTTATCAAAAATTATTGAAAAACTAATAAATACTAGACTACTAAATTATTTGAGCACATTTAATATATTATCCGACTCGCAATACGGCTTCAGAAGAAGTATGTCTACGGAAGATGCTGTTAGTGCTCTATCCTCTCTAATAACCAAACATCTAGATAATGGACAAAAGTGCCTCACTGTCTTTTTAGACCTCAAAAAGGCGTTTGATACCGTCTCTACCACTATCCTTGTAAACAAACTGGAAAAGATTGGTATTCGGGGACCGGCTCTTGACCTTTTAAAGGACTACCTTTCAAACAGGACACAAAGTGTGAAGATTGGCCAGCACATCAGTGGCCAAGCGGCTGTATTGTACGGAGTCCCTCAGGGGAGTGTATTGGGTCCAACCCTTTTCTTAATATATATAAATGACCTCTGCAGTATGATTATACCCAATGCTAAAGTTTTCTCCTACGCCGATGACACAGCCGTTGTCTTCTATGGGACCTCTTGGCACGATGTCAAGCATCATGCTGAGACAGGTATTTCTCGTGTCGCTGATTGGCTAAAATTCAACCTCCTAACGCTAAATGCCTCCAAAACTAATTTCATATGTTTTAGCATTTCTAAGCGCAATGAACCAACTGATGATTTTGGTATCGTTATACATACATGTAAGGGTGAATATGGCAATAATTGTAACTGCCCAAATATTCGAAAAGTTAACGAAACTAAGTATTTGGGTGTAGTAGTGGATAATAGGCTATCCTGGTACCCTCATGTAGAACAAGTTACCGCCAGAATTAGAAAGTTAAGTTGGTTGTTCAAAACCCTAAGACATGTTGCGCCAATGGTAAAAGCAAACAAAAACTGCCAGTCTAAAAATTTACTCACTCAAGTTTACCTTGCACTTGTACAATCTGTGCTCGGATACTGTATTCCGGTTTGGGGAGGTACAGCAAAGACCAAATTGATACAACTAGAACGAGCACAACGCGCACTCCTAAAGATTATGCATTTTAAAAGACTTAGGTTCCCTACTGTAGACCTTTATCACATTAGTGATGTACTCTCTGTCAGAAAGCTGTACATAGTCCAAACAATATTAAAAAAGCATAAGTCTTTGCCCCTTAATGTGGGTATTACCCCGAAAAGAAGGAAGTTCAGCATAGCAGATATACCATCAACTAAGACCAAATTTGCATGTAATCAATATCGTAAACGATCTGCTCAATTATATAATAGAATAAATAAAAAGATAAATATACACTCGAAAAATAAATATGACTGTAAAGAAACACTAATTAAGTGGATAAAACCACTTACGTATGAAGACACAGAAGCATTGTTATAACACGGAATTATTCACATACTCACAGACACACACACCCACCTACTCTGACAGACACGCCCATATAAACACACACACCCTAACACACACACACACAAACATACAACACATACACGCACACTCACAACCTTTAAGTATACTCTTTAATTTTTTTCTTCTTTTAATTTCTTATTTTAGGTGGTCTAGACTTAATATTCTTTTACATTTTAAAAATATTGTGTTAATTATCACGCTATACAAAATAGGGAGGGGCGGAGTCTTCTACTACAGGCATTATTTGTCTAAAAGAAGATTCCGAACACAACAATTTGTAAGACCAATTATTTGACACAATAAATTTTATTTTTATTATTATTTTTTATTAACAACTAGAAAGTGAAAATTAAAAACTTTTATACACAAGCAAAAAACTGACTTCGAAAAAAAAACAACAAATTGAAAAATAACTTTAATTTCGGAAGTCGATTGCAAAAAACGTAAATACAAAACCAAAGACACCGACTTCCGAAATTAAAGTTATTTTTCACTATGTAGTGTTTTTTTTTTAGAAGTCGGTTTTATTTTACTACCTCGACTGGAAGTAAAGTTTTTACTGCACATTAAGATAGAATGTGTGTTCCTTTTTGCCAGGAAGTCAGATTTTCTAAACATAATGCAACCTGCACAGCGCGCGGCAGCAGCTGTTTCATAGAAAAGTGCAATAGCTACGCGTTCAAAATGTATGGAAGAGCAATTTTATTTATAATAATCGACGAAAACTTTCCACGCAGTGGCTTTAGAATAAGGTACTGAATCCAGAGTAACAGGTTGTGCGTCCACGTATACTACCCTCTATACTTACTATTTGCTTACTGACTGGACACACTTTTCAATTTACTAGGTGTAAATTGAAATTAATATTAATAATTCTGGGAAACGTGTACTACAGTTAACATCGGGTTTCGAATTACTACTAGGTATAATTAACTATTTAACGACATATCGCGATGATCATGTTTGGCAGGAAAATTGGCGATCACAGTTAGCCGCTGGTCCCTTATCAATCATTCTCAACATCCTTCTTTATGAATGATTATTACAACGTACTTACAATCATCAATCCGTCTTCCAATTTCGTATTTTTAACAGTAAGTACTTTGTACAGAACACAACACTTTTCACTACAACTTTTTTTTTACTTTAATTCGTATTTCATTCTAATATCAACTTAAAAAAACAAACCATTTACAAAAAAACACTTCTGATTTCAACTTGGACCTCGCTCCCTCTGTCCAAGAAGTAGGGCGGCGCCCTGACCTTGCCGTGCTCACTTCCGGTGCGCGGTAATAAAATGTCCGCCCTACGCCACCGCCCGCCTTATGAGTAGGCGGATAACCCTCAGAAAGTGAGTCCACTTTGAAACGTGTTGGTCTATAAAATTAGGAGTTTGTTCTCTGCTTAAATTTATGTCAGAATGATTATTGCGTATTAGTAAGCCATGCCAGCATGAGTCCAAAAAAACGCAGAACAAACATATCTAGCAATACTTTAAAGCTCTTTCAATATTTTATCTAAGAGTCTCCAAGTGTGTTTGGCTTATCCTAAGCAAACGTGCATCGTAAACAAATAAAGGCTCTTTAAAACTGGCGCGAAATGCGACCCGAATCGCGCACGACACAAAGGCACTGCCCGTCGCGCGACACGCGGGGTCTTTGTGTCTCGTCCGATTCGTGTCGCGGGTCGCTCCTGTTTGTAGGAGCCTTAAAGGTCAAACGCAAGCATATCTGGTAAAAAAAATACAAAAATTATTATAAACATAATTTTGAGTATATTCTCAAAATAATGCTTAAATACACAATTATACTATTACAATATTTTGTTTTTTTTGTTTTTATGAAATGTCGAGCTCTAGCCCATAGCTTTGAGAAAATAAAGAGATCCCGATTTAAACCTTAAACCAGAATAAGCGGAACATATAACCCACAGATGCCACGTCACCTACACGTGCTCCTCCCGGAAGCACCGCTTCACCTTGACCGACACACTTAAAAGGATACTCTGACCTCACCCTTGTAGTATATTACCTTAGTACCGGGGAAGACTTGAGTTCACAGTGGACACATTTTGTTCTGTGTCTAGTGTTTTTCGGGAAACATTATTTATTTCTACTTTGATACATAGAATGGAAAATAAAATATATAAAATAGAAAATAAGAAGCACAATAAAAAAATACTTAAAGGATTTTGGCTATTATATTTGGCCTGAATAATAAGTAGGTGTAGTTAAACATATTATTTATTTCTTGACAAATAATCATCATCCTGCCCTTGCTTGAATTTATTTTGGATCCTAGAAACCATTATTTTTCAATTCATTATTTTTATTTTTTCTTACTTTTATTTCTAGAAACGCCAAATAAAATTTTAAATGATAAATAATATTTATTTCTGAAAATTGGTTAATAAAATCACTTTTACACGTAAAAATAACTTATGCTTGACATCTGATGTGATCAGTATTGCTTGACTATACTCTGAGAAGAAAACCCGAAATAAACGAGTAAGAGGACCATGCAGGTTAATATCTGAGATGGTCTTTTGAGGAAAGAACCATTCAGATTTGAGTGGACCTAAATGATAAATGATAAATGATTTTAGTTCTGTAAGTAGGTTTGTACAAACACTTTTACACGTCAATCATATTTTTAAACTAGATGAGGTCGGCCTTTCCTATCTGACTACTCTGAGAAGAAAGGCCGAAACAAACTCAGAGGTCACAGTCTCTTTTAAAGTCCAGACATAATCTTGGTCAGATCATGTGAAGACCATGTAGATTGGTATCTGAAATGGTCTTTTGAGGAAAGAACCACACAGATTGAGTGGACCTGTCCAGTCAGTGCACGCATTTGTCAGTAATCGTGCAGCTCAACTCAGGAAGTCAGGACTTAAGGAGCTCAACGATTCGACGAACAATACCAAAGAAAGGACATTTGGGTAGGCCACATAAATTACTCAATCTGCCAGATCATGATCAAAATTAACTGCGAAAAAAAAAGCAATGACCCACATAATCCTCACATTCACAATAATTAAAATAACATAATACTTTACAAGTAAATACTCATGTCATTGTGTATATAAAATTCAACAATGTCAATCTGTATATAAAAAATCGGACATAATGTTTGAGAACCATGTAGATTGGTGTCTGAAATGGTATTTTGAGGAAAGAACCACACAGATTAAGTGGACCTGTCCAGTCAGTGCACGCATTTGTCAGTAACCGTGCAGCTCAACTCAGAACTTAAGGAGCTCAAGGATTCGACGAACAATACCAAAGAAAGGACATTTGGGTAGGCCGCATAAACTACTTAAACTGCCAGATCAAGAATATAACTGAAACAATGACCCACATAGTCCTCATATTCTCAATAATGAAAATAATATAATACTTTTTACAGTAAATATTCATGTCTAAAATAGCTAGCAAATTAAAATCAACATTCACCGTGTAAATTTATTGGAGCAGCTCAATCCCAAGCCTTTTTGTCCTCAATATAGTCTTTCACAGTATAATAGGCTTTCTGGCATAGTTTCCGTTTTATAAAAGATGTGAATTTATTAAAGCTTAGATCTTGAATGTGGCTAGGAAGTTTATTATAAAAACGTATACATTGGCATCTAAACGAGCCACCTATTTTCTTGAGCCTGGTTGTAGGAACAATAAATTTGTGTTTGTTTCTAGTATTTATATTGTGGATATCACTGTATTTTTTAAACAGATTAATATTTTTATGTGCATACAAAAGATTTTCATAAATATACTGAGAAGGCACAGTAATTATATTAATCTCTTTAAATTTATCTCTGAGGGAGTGTCTGGGACTTAATTTATAGATTGAACGAATTGCCCTTTTTTGTAAAACGAAAACCTGTCCAGTCAGTGAAGCATTTTTCAGTAATAGTGGACTACATACTAATACAATTACTGACAATTGCGTGCGTTGATTCTACTTTATTTAAAGGAAATAAAGTGGACAAAAAGTAAATCCATTTCACTAGTAACTTTTTTGGTTTAAGACTTCAGCTTGATTTTCTTTTTTCGTATTATACAAATCAAGCTTGCATTCCCACGCTGTTGGCAACATTTAAGTCATTAACAATCGTGTAAAATATGTCTGAAAAAAGATTTTTTACATGAATTATTTAATTAACATCGCCCCTACCAACCATATAAAAGCACCTTAAGAACCTACAAATCACACAATTAGCCCGAGACATGCAATTAAACACATGCAATCCTTTGTACATTGCTGCAACAGTTTGAATTATGACCCCGCAATACATTGCCGGTTTAAAACGCGGCAGTAACCGGGAGGCCAGTACGTAGCCGTAAATAAGCTACAAACGGTGATTTATGGGGGTAAATCACGGTATATCGAACACGCGATTGTATTGGAACATCTGTGTTGTAAGTAACAATCTATAGATATAAAAATGTTACGTCTGTTTTTATTTTGTACTTTAGATTGTAGTCAAAAACTTTACTGCAGGACAACGATCCTTCTGTCTTTTTGAGGTATGCAATTTGGTGTCAAATAAGTAGGCCGTCCACGCGGTGCCTACAGCCTAATAACACACCGCCTATGGAAGTCTACAATACCAGAGGAAACGCAGGATTCTCAGGTGCTGTCATTCCAGAGACTAGACTTAAATGACTCATGCGCCGGTAGTGACACCGGCACTTTCCGACACTCAAACCGTAACACAACGATGCTCCTAATAACAACAGGTGGTAGAAATATCTATAGTGATTATCGTAATCTTCTTCGTTGTGCAAGCCAAGCCACGAGCAAAGCGGGTAGTTAAAATACAACGAAATTAGTTCTACAATGTTTCAATGCTTATAAATTAGCCTAATATTGCCTTGTTTGAACATATAGACCTATAAACTACAAGATATGAATCTGTTTCTTTGATAACTTGGCCCGTAGCCAAGACCTGCTGGTTAGGGGCGGTCGGGCCAAGTCTTTCATCCAAGAGTATAGGGGAAAGGTTTATAATTTTATTTAAAAATAGCCTTGGTGTCAGTAAGGGAATTTAATTGTTAAGCTAATTGACTACCAACTGACATTGCCCGTATATTCATATCTCAGCCTTCATTCTTAAACAATTGTATGCTTTGTCTATAAACACGGCGAATTGACGTAGGGTGCACATTTGCTTATCAATTAATTTCCCTGAGACCCTTGCTGAAATTCACTGTTGGTTTATGGAAGACTCATTGTCGGCTGTGGAAAGTTACAATGTACCATTTAGTTACTAATATATAAATGTTACACCACGTATATTTTTCCCAAAAGGGTTGGCAGACGTTTAGTTCACGTAATCGCCAGGAGGTCAAGCTACACGAAACTGTCAAATTTCTCCAAACGATTTTAAGCCTTAAAATGTTGAATGTTAAGTTCAAAATCGAATGAGAAAATCTGACAGTTTGTGGTAACTTGATGTGCTAGCGACTGTATATTAATTCTCCTCTAATTATGTTTAAATTACCACCAACCAACCAAACCAACCAAACAACCAACCAAACCAACCAATCAACCAAATTAACCAACCAACTTAACCAATCAACCAACAACCAACCAACTTAACCAACCAACCAAGCAACCACCACTTAACCAACTTACTTAACTTCTTTACTTGTTGGTTGTTTAAGTAACCAACTTAGATTTTGGGATGCTAAATACTGCAAAGTTATTTTTTACACTTATTATTACAATCGAAGGTTTTTCCTTGTCTTCTCTAATTGATGGAATAATGAGTTGTGTAGTAGTAAATAAAGTAGTAATGAGAATTGTTAAGAGTACGTACGTAAAAATTCCTACTCAATATAAAAGTGTAAAGGCTCCCGCAGACAGGTTCGACGCGACAGCGCGACACAAAGGCGCCGCTTGTCGCGCTACGAGCGGTGCCATTGTGTCGCCCGTGATACGAGTCGCATGTCACGTCTGTTTGGAGGAGCCTTAACTTTAGTTTCTTTTGTTTTCGTCTACATAGAAAATAAGTTGGAACATTGCACTCATGTAAGTTACAATCACGGATATCGTTCAGTGCCTTTTAACCATTTTTTTAAATACTTTCCAAGTACTTTCTTACCCAATTACTAAAAGGAAAGGGTAATGAGTTTAACACATGTATGCACCTAGGTGTAGCAAAAACGACTAATCCAATTTTGACAAGAGTTGTGTCGGTTTTGTGCCGTTTACGCTCATACATCTATCTGGTCATACACGCATATCCGGTAAAAAAAAACTCCATTAACTTGAAACGCTTACAAAACGTACTTTATCGTTACATTTTAAAAATAAAAATACACACACCGTCCCAAATCTACGAATATGACCGCATATAACTGAATTATGGCAATCATTTGATCAACTTGTCTTCTAAAAAAAATAGACACATTTATAATCAATTGCCTCCTCTTTCCCACATTCACACATCTCTTTTTATTTGTTTTTAATTCCCTGTGGCTCGACGTATGGCCGCCCGCCGGCGTGGGACACAGAGTACTAATTAACAGCATTCATTCATTCGTTGTTGCTTTGTGTTGGTGACGTAGGCTGTGTACACATTGACAGTTGACATTCGCACGTTGTGTACAGATCGTGTCTGTCTTTTTAAATTGAGCGCGTTGAGTTATGTTTATGTACTTACTTTATACTCTTAATAAGGGTTTGTAATTATGTATATTCTTTCTCTTTCTGTAAAATATTTTGTTTTATTTTATGTCGGTGATGCGGAAAACAAACAGGCGCTACTTTTTAATAAATTCATTCAATTGATTCATTTTAAATCACAATAATTATGTTTTTTTTTGTTTTGTTGTTCTTTTATAAGGCTCGTAGCCACTGGCGCGACGCGACAGCGTACACAAGGGCACCGCGTGCCGCGCGACAGGCGGCGCCTTTGTGTCGTGCTGTCGCGTCGTGCCTGTGTGTACGAGCCTTTACTGCCTCGTTGGTCCAATGGTCGTAAGGGCTACAGCTGAGCATGAGGTCCTGGGTTCGATTCTCGGACCGAGCAAAGTGATATTGGGTTGTTCCTATATCTCAGTAGCAGCCCGTAGTCTGGATTTGTGCCCGGTTGATGGCAATAGGCTCGCCCCCTATTACATGGGACTTAAACATAACTGGCGAAATGTGGGTGTACTATAGGTAAGTTCACTCTGCCTGACCCTTTGGGAAATACAGGCGTGATGTTATGTATCTAGTTTAATTCGGTTACCTTAATAAAATTAACGATGAGACTAACACATACTTCAAATCACTAAGCAAGAAAGCTCTCAATTAAAATTGTATGTTATTTTTATCACTAACAATAATTTGGCACGACGACAGAAGAAAATATACAAAAATTCTCATTATTTTCTAGATTAGAATATTAGGGACGAGGACAGTAGATACTAGATAAATAAGACATTGTAATTATGTCTGGTAACCTTAATTTCTCAACTCTAGTAGACCAATAAAAGTTTGTCAACGATGTCAGATTGTCTCTGGTTATGAAACAAACAAGGTGATTAACCTCTTGACCCAGGACTTGTAGGAGATACCTAAACAAATGATTTAAAATTTGATAAAAATATATGCTAAAGGTTATTGTTGAATCCTGTATTCCTTAACACTTTGAACGGAGCAACGTTATAATACGTAAATTTTTTGTTAAACGCTAATTGACACAACGTTTCATCACGTCAGCAGAAATGATAAATGATTTTATTTCTGTAAGTATGTTTGTATAAACACTTTTACACGTCAATCATATTTTTAAAACTAGATGAGGTCAGCATTTCCTATCTGACTAATCTGAGAAGAAAGGCCGAAACAAACTCAGAGGTCACAGTCTCTTTTAAAGTCCAGACATAATCTTGGTCAGATTATGTGAAGACCATGTCGATTTGTGTCTGAAATGGTCTTTTGAGGAAAAACTACACAGAATGAGTGGACCTGTCCAGCCAGTGCACGCATTTGTCATTAATCGTGGAGCTCAACTCAGAACTTAAAATATGTCTCTCTTTAAAGTACGCGTATAAACGGCTGTGGCATAAACCGATTCCTTGAAGCTACGTCATCGCGCCGTATCACTTTAAATTTTCGGACTGCTAGCGCCACTCCACGTAATTTTTTTTGTCCACTTTATAAGCCTACTCACACGCATACATTCTTATTACGCATACATTCGGATGGATGGACACAACATGGATAAACGTTGACGTAGTAACGGTTGTGTCACATTTCGTATCATCTTTGTTTGTATGAAAAGCAGAACGTCACTAATCGTCATTTATTTTGTATGAGAAAATAGTGCGCCGCGCAACAAACATTTGAATACCCAGATGCTCAGCTGAAAGTGCTAAGGGCTGTAATTTTAACTAAGTTTGCGACACAAGTTTACAGACAGTACAATATTTCGTTGGAACACCATTCGATTTTTGCCCGTAGACTAAGAAATGGAATAATTAACATGAGTTTGAAGACAGTAAAAAATTCAATAGGTTTCCAGAAACCCCGATAAAGTGTAGGCCGAAATTGTAGAGTGTAGGTAGTACCAGAAGCAAAATACTAAGTTGAACGACCTCCACCAGACAGCATAGCGTTATACATTGGCGATAACATTCTCTATCGGGGGTGTTCAGTCCCAATATTTAACTCGTAAGTGGGTTGAAAAACAGAAATAAATGCGTCAGGCTGGGGTTGTGCTAGTAAGAAGGGTAGCTTGTCCTATGTCCTGAAAAAACAATGTGTTTTTCATGTTTTAGGTACACACGGCTACATATAAAACTTGATATGTAGCCGTGTGTGAATATTTTTTATAATATTTAACTTATCTCTATAAACTAGGTACTAAATTAAATGACTAACTTACTAACTTTACAAATAAATACGACAACAAAAAGACAGTTACGCGTCGAAGTGCTCGCTATATAATTAAATGCCATAAAACATATATTTGGAAAATAGGCCGACCATCGATGGTCTATTACGTATACAGAATCCGATTTAAACATGGAAGGAAATGAGATACAAAACTTCTTCTCGTGAATCAGTACGAGGTATATAATAGAATGGAATACTCTTAATACCAATTAAAGATGTAAATGTAAAAACTTTACATAGAGTATACTACAATAAATAGCTCATAATGGTTGAAATATTCGCCAGTTAGCAATAAAACATAGATGCTGATAAACTTAACATTACGCGAGACTCTCCAAATGTGTAAGGTGCTCTAACTTAATTTTGTTATAAGTAGATACCTACCCTATAAAAGCTCGTACACACTGGCGAAGCGCGACAGCGTTCACAAAGGCACCGCGTGCCGCGCGATGATGGGCGCCTTTGTGTTGTGCTGTCGCGTCGCGCCTGTGTGGACGAGCCTTAAGGTAAAAAAAATATCTCTCATTTATTGTGGCGGTATGAAGTCTCGTGCACACAGGCGCCACGCGACAGCCAGACACAAAGGCGCCGCCTGTCGCGCTGCACGCGGTGCCTTTGTGTACGCTGTCGCGTCGCGCCTGTGTGCACGAGCCTTTACTTGTTAGTTTCTCATTTTTGGCCAGCAAAGGATGCTTCTAAATACCTAAGCATGCTTTCTGGCCTGTCATATTTTACTAAAACCAGTACTTATGTATTTTTTTGCGTTTTTGTGTACATTTCTTTTTTTAAGTATCAAAATGGCCGTTCCACCGCTTCAATTCCGTTCTGATTGCAATGTCCCGGGACAAAATCTACCATTTTCAACTCATATCTACAAAACCTTGATTGGAACTCGGACTATAATTCAATTTCCTACAGAAAGTTTTACGATAACCATTCGATTGAAATTGTGAATAATGGTAGAATCTATTCCGTTTTATAATGAATCCGGTCTAGGAATGCCTATTGAAAGATAATAATGATATCATTGGTTTTACCGTTTATTGTGGCGTAGTTGCGCGGTTTATTCTCGCCGACTGGTTGACACTTCACGTGACCAGAAGGCCGAGTTGTTCTTTGGCCATATATTTAGCGTTGCCATTCAACGTGGCAATGCTGTCAATCCCCTGGGCACGTTTCAGGATCACAGCGATGCGGACGAGTACTTCCACGCCTAAGTGTCCTTTTGTTTTTGTATTTATTTGTATAGTTAGTTAGTTAGTTAGTCATTTAATTTAGTACCTATTGTAAATAGTAAGACCATAATAAATAAAAATCTTCTGCAGTGGACGTGTGCAGAATGCTACAATATTGTGAGTTATTAATCAACCCTGTTCACAAAGGAATGTACAGGAGGAAAAGAATGAATGGACTGGAGGACTAGAAATGAATGGAGGATGACAGCAGACTTTATAAGTTGCTCTACAAGAATATCGTCAATATGAGAAAGAGGAAATTAAGAAAACACGTTCAGTTACACTAAAACAGCATGAATATAAGTAGAAAAGGTACTGATAAAATCGTTAAATTATTGCTTACTTACAAATAAATCTGGTAAAAACAAATACTCAGTTTTAGTGCATGTTGTTGGATCATTTACAGAACAACCTGTATTTTTATGTAGGTTGATAATTAAAAGACGCAATTTCTTACTTTTTATTTTTACCCGACTATGGCAAAGCTAAAGGAGGGTTATGATTTTAACAAACATGTATGTATGTTCATCTGTTCCCTCATAACTCCTAAATTATCTCCCAATGGCTTTCCCGTGGTGAACCATATTTTCACAATCTTGATTGAATTCTCATCACAATACCAGTCGCATTTTAGCCCTCTCAAAGATATCTCAACTTAAAATCCACTCTGAAACATAATAGCTCCCCCTTTGTGAAACCATTTCACGATCAAATTACTGATCTGATACATATTTAAGAAAAGGGTCGCAGCCCTTTTGTAACCTTGTAAGTGTCTGTAAGACTTGATCAATTTTATGTTATACGTTAAAGAATTGCTTTTGTTCACGCTTGTGTTTTCTTTTTTTTTAATCATTGGTTGTTCATTTATTTAGTGATCATGTTAAACGCTAATGATTCAGAACTAGCTTCTATCCGCGACTTCGGCCACGTGGTAGTCGTAAGATACACAATACTAAAATAACAGCCACGTTTTTATAAAACTCCGTGGCCCTGCGGCGCATCGCATCCTATTGCTTCGTTTTCGCTTAGCGTTCTTTCTGCTTTTATTTTTATTTTTGCTCGGCTTCTAAGGGTTGTAGCGTGATGTTAAATAGCCTAAAACCTTCCTCGAGAATTGGGTAACCAAATGCATTTTTTTTTTCATATCCTGCGGGTAGTTCCAGAGATTATCGCGTTCAAATGTAAAAACAAACTCTTCTGCATTATTTTATTGGTATAATAGGTTGGGGAAAAAGTTTCTTCGCATTTTTTAAGAAATTTCATAACATTTTTTAATATAGTTTATTTACATTTAACTAAAGTATGTAGGTACCATTTTGTTCGATAACTTTTTGCCATCTTGTAGGTAGGCACATAATCCCATTGCTATAGAAATGTTCGGACTTCTGATCAAAATACCGCGACAAGTGGTTTTGGCAGTCCTCTCGTGATGTTAACCTGACACTGCCTAAAGAATTCTGAAGAGACCGAAACAGGTGGAAATCTGAAGGTGCAAGGTCAGGACTATACGGCGGATGCATTAACACCTCCCAGCCAAACTCTCTTAATTTTTGCTGAGTGGCTAAAGATGTGTGAGGTCTAGCGTTATCATGATGAAAAACCACACCCCTTCTGTTGATTAATTCCGGCCGCTTTCTCTCAACTTCTTGCTTTAATCTCATCAGTTGTTCGCAGTAGAGTTCAGAATCGATGGTCCTGCCTGGTGGTAACAGCTCATAATGAATAATGCCCTTCCAATCCCACCACTCACACAGCATCACCTTGTTGCGAGTTAACCCACAGGTTTTCGCCACAGTTTGTGAAGCCTGACCGGCCTTTGACCACGACCTTTTTCACACGTTCTTGTCGTACGTGATCCGCTTTTCATCACCAGTTATCGGCTTCTTCAAAAATGGTTTGGTTTCATTACGTCGTAATAAAGAATCACAAATGAGAACACGGTTCATTAGGTTTCTTTCAGTGAGCTCGTGAGGTACCCAAATATCGAGCATTTTTGTGTACCCAGTTTTTTCAAATGTGCCAAAACTGTTTTGTGGTAAATTCCCAGTTCTTCAGCTACGTCGTAACTACTGATATGCCGGACCTTGCTCCACTTTTTATAAAATGGCATCCATTTTATCCGTAATAGGGCGACCAGAGCGACGTGCATCTTTGACATCAAAATTTCCGGATTGAAAACGCTTAAAACAAATTTGTGCTACTCTCACAGACACTGCACTAGGTCCATAAACATCGCAAATATTTTTCGTGGCTTGCGTTGCATTTTTACCTTTTTTGTAGTAAAATTTTAAAATGTATCGAATTTCTTCATTAGATTCACTCATCTTGACAGTACGAAAAACAAATGAAAATCACACATTTTCATAATTTGAATTTGGAATTATGTTCTTTAAAATTTAAACTTTCAATGATACCAAAACCAGCCAGATACAAATAGTATAGCCAAAGAGATTTTATTACAAGTTCATACATACTATAATGCGAAAAGACTTTTTCCCCAACCTAATTTAAACGAATATATTATAAAGGGTGGATTTTTGAGATGGGGCAACAAGGGCAGCTACCTTAACCGTTGTAGCTACAGGAAAACGGTCTTAAGAGACTTTAATTAGCTTTTTTATAAATTTTGACAATACAAGTAAAATTTAAACGCAGCATTATGTTGCGATACATTTTAATTGATTCGTAATATTATTAAAGTTTTAAATACAAAGAGTGTTTTGGTATACACAATAAATTATTGCCCATTTGTGAGTTGGATCCTTTTCGTTTAACTACGTCCAATTATTCAACAAGGTGCGTTTTAATATTTATTTATTCAATAGCTGGTCATCTTAAATACAATATATGAGGTCGGGTCAAACTTCTTTCGCATTTTATATATACAAATACAAAACTAAGACCTCGTGTGGCACCTAAATATCGAGGTTTTTTGTATACCCATACTTTTTCAAATGGATCAAAACTGTTTTGTGGTCTACGCCTAACTCTTCAGCTATGTCGGAACTATTAATATTTTGCTCCACTATTTCAAAACTGCCATCGACTTTATCCGTAACAGTGCGACCAGAGCGAGCTGCATCTTTGACATTAAAATTCCCGCACTGAAAACGCTTGAACCATCTTTGTGCTACTCTTACTGACACTGTTAAGTCCCTAAACGTCACATATTTTTTTCGTGGTTTGTGTCTCATATAATTTACCTTTTTTAACCGACCTCAAAATAAGGAGGAAGTTCTCAATTCGACTATATATTTTTTATATGTGTCACTTCCGTTTTTTTTTATAGATGAACCGATTTTGATGTTTCTTTTTTTTATTTGAAAGCTAGTTCTTCTCATGTAGTCCCTAGGTATTACTGGTAATCTAGATCTGACTAGTAGTTTTTGAGTTATACTTAGTAATTCGTAGTTTTTCCTCTTAGTATAAATTGATGATGTTTTAATAAGTTCCTGTCTCTGTTATTTATGTCGTCACAAGGACGTCTAGGAGGGGTCATGCTTCCGGCCTCTGACATTGTTGTGGGCTGTTTGTGGATCTCAGGCAATTAAAAGATGATATTAGCTTCTTACACTTAATTTATGTACACTTAATTCATACAGTTACACAAATCACAGTTAACAACTATTGTCCTAGTTAATCTTGTCCATTAATAATAATAATAGAAATAAAATAATAAAACTTTGGATGTATATCTGTGCGCTCGCGTCTCATGAACGTGTGACAGTTCCTGTTGTTTCCCGCGCCCTCGTCCTCCTGTCCTTAGACTCCGTCATAGCGCACTGACTACATACAGTACTTCAGTCAGCAACACTGTATTTCATGCGATATTTATATATCAAGTAGTGGTATACGAATTTGTGTGGGGTAGGTAGCACAACTACAAAGTGAAAAATAACACTAATAAAAATAAAAAATACGTCCTTGTCAATGGGACAAGTACCCAAAAGGCTGGCAGCGTTGCTGATTCTTTGGCCTAGAAATAGGCCAATCCTCTGGTCACGTGAAGAGTCGTCCAATCACTTGGCGATGTTCCGAAATTCTCGATGAGCACTCGAACCGGACGGTCCTAGTGTTTCAGCCCCAAACGTCTCAAACATATAGCTCCCAATAACGTTATTATATGTATTTGCGCCGTTTGAGGTTTCCTGCACCTGCAGCCCAGCACACTACGAGTATATATGTGCTTTTCAGCATTCCATGTAACAGCTAAGAAGTTGTATATTTAATCTGAATTTAACATCTGTTCCAAGTTTCTATTAATTTGCTCCATAAATATGATTTAGAAAACTGAAGTGATAATGGACTTATGTTGCTGACTGTACTTACCTAGTGAATCGTATGGGATTCGAACCTAAGACTTCTCGTTTATTAACAAACATTATGTTACTGGTTATAACAGTAGGTACCTTTACGTACAAAATTAAATAAACCAATTTACACACAACATAACATCACGCCTAATCCCCCGAAGGGTTAGGCAGAGGTGTCAATAGTACACCCACATTTCGCCAGTTATGTTTAAGTTCCATGTAACAGGGGGCGAGCCTATTGACATTGACCGGCCACTAATCCGGACTCCGATCTGCTACTGAGAAATTCCTGATAGAAAAACCCAGTAACACTTCCCAACCTGGGAATCGAACCCAGGACCTCATGCTCAGCAGTAGCACTTGCTACTACTAGACCAAGGAGGTAGTAAACCAATTATTCTCCACTTATTGATCATACATGAACAATATCAATAACTTTCTGAAACAATTTCCTTCAAAAGCAATAAACCCTATTTCAGACGAGGGAGCCACCCTACACACACTAGCAAACCAATAAGATGTTATCAATAAGGCCTTTTCTCCAGCGATAATGTTCAATTTGTTATGTACTTCATAATTTTGCTATCTGCATTAAGTCTGGTTCACACGGAGTTAGTGGGACTTTATTACTTGTACTAAGTTAGTGCAAGAGTTAGCGTTACGTAACAAGATGATAATATATTCAGATGTCGATAGAATTTCGGTGCTGGAATTCTCTTTGTATTTAATGAAATTGGAAGGGACGACACGATTTTGTTCGACTCGAAGGCAAGTCAGAATGTGAGGTGAGAACTTTGGTTAGAATATTTTGTCTGACTTCTCGAAATAGTTAACTTACAGACAAGTAAATAGCTTACCAAAAAAACGTTGTTGGTCAGGGGCCGTCCGTCAGGAACGGATTTTCATACGCGATACTCGCACGCACCTAAACTCGTATATAATATAAAGAGACAAAGAGAGAGACAAAGTCGCATGGAGGGAGAATAACGCTTTTTCCTTTGTGACGATTTCTATCAGTCTACTCCTACCGCAAGCCACGTTAATTAAGGAACTTCATTCCAATAAAAATATAAAGTTAAATAAATACCAACAACTTCTGAGAGGAAATCAATCACCCCTATCCGTAATAATTAGCCTATTTAGAAAGCCACTTTAATTTCACAATAAGTCTATTAAATGCAATCCTTATCCAAACTAATATTATAAACGCGAAAGTAAGTTTGTTTGTTACCTTTTCACGCCTAAACCACGGAACCGATCATCCTGAAAATTTTCATATACATTTTCACGTGTACAGAAACAGACATAGGGTACCTTTCATCCCGAAAAAAAGCACAGTTCCCGAGGAAAACAACAATAACGTTCTTATGATAATAGATGGCGCCACGTGTCTTTCAAATCATGATTGAACTGTATTATTATAGAAACTTAAGAGTTTATTTTTATTTATGTATCTATTAAATTTTGTGAGTCTAGAGTAGCAGGGGTGCATTTGGAAAAGACATGCTTTTCCCATGGCCAGCTTCATGTAGCATGTTAGCGTGTGTGTGTGTTGAGATACTTATTTTTATTTGACATTGTATTTATTTTTATTTTTATATTGCGATTTGTATTTATTTCGTGTTTTGTAACTTGTGATTGTAATATGGGAGAACCTGAAATAAATGGATTTGATTTTGATTTGATTTGATTTGAATGCCCAGAATTTATACATATTAGCGCCAAATAGAAGGACATACAACATTGTGTATAGGAGCGTCCTAGAAAAAAGTTCCGGTCTGAGCCCAAAATTGCAATGGCCAAACAACAAGCAGAGTACCTCCCGAATTGATTGTTATATTCTAAATTAACGTCAGCGAAGCCACGGGCAAAAGCTAGTCACAAATAAGTTCATTTAACCAAACAGACAGAAGGTACACTGATTATACACTGCTAAAATAATAAGATTTTCTTTGACAACGTCTTACTCAACTTGCCCACATCACTGTCCTCGTGTGTGCACGGCCTTATTAACATGTTCTAATAAAGAGAGAGAACATGTCCGGAATGCGGGACATGTTGATAAAATGATGTGACGTAGGAATGAAAGAAAATATAAGAGCGTGCTTACGTTGGGAGAGTATTTTGTTATGAGAGGTAGATAATGTAAGGTATAAGGTAGTAAATTTGCATGTCCTTATTAAATATGTTAGGCTACTGTTATACTACTATTGCAAGAACTTTTGTATCCATATTTATCTGCAAACAAATGTTTGACCTTGACTTTTTTGAAGAGTTTTTTTTTGTTGAACGCTATTCTCTGGAGATACCAGTTGGATTTGGTTAGCCAGCAAAAAGTAAAAAAGTCAGAAAGAACGCTAAGTGAAAACGATGTAACAGGGCATAGCTAGGATAATTATTTTATGTTAATACAAAAAAAAACTCGCGGTCGAAGTCACAGACAGAAGCTAAATGATAAAATATGATAAATGATTTTATTTCTGTAAATAGGTTTGTACAAACACTTTTACACGTCAATCATATTTTAAAACTAGATGAGGTCGGCGTTTCCTATCTGACTACTCTGAGAAGAAAGGCCGAAACAAACTCAGAGGTCACAGTCTCTTTTAAAGTCCAGACATAATCTTGGTCAGATCATGTGAAGACCATGTAGATTTGTCTGAAATGGTCTTTTGAGGAAAAAACCACACAGATTGAGTGGACCTGTCCAGTCAGTACACGCATTTGTCAGTAATCGTGCAGCTCAACTCAGAACTTAAGGAGCTCAACGATTCAACGAACAATACCAAAGAAAGGACATCTGGGTAGGCCACAAAAATTACTCAAACTGCCAGACTAAGATTAAAACTACATGAAAGGAAAAAAAAAAGCAACAATGACCCACATAGTCTTCACATTCACAATATTAAAATGAATATCATGTATTTCATCTAGCCTGCATGCTACTCACATTCACAGACAGGTTTCTCTTTAAATGTCATAAAAAAATCATAATATGTTATGTCATGTAATTCAATAAAAATGACATTATTAATTCTAAAACACATACTCACAGTATTAAATGGATTGTTGCTTGGGGGTACATTGAAGTAGCTTAATTAATCCCAAGCCTTTTTGTCATCCAAGTAATCTTTAGCTAGTTGGAAACTATAAATATTTCACACGAACATTCGTTTTTGAACAAAGCGTTTGAAGTGGGCTTGGATTCCAGCTTTTTTGACATTATCAAAATACATAACTTCCTTACTATTTCTATATAAATAAAACCACATGTGAAAAACTTGCTCCTAATACCTAGTCACTTAGATCTAAGATTAAATAAATAATTATTCAACTGCAAATTATTTATAAATAAAAATTGATTACCCACCAAGCTACCAACAGACAGATGTACCTAACAAATTGCATTTAAGCCACCATCCCACCATTTAAGTCACCATCTTACTGTTTAAGCCACCATCCCATAATTTAAGCCACCATCCAATCATTTAAGCCACCATCCCATCATTGAAGCCATCATCCCACCATTTAAGCCACCATCCCATCATTTACGCCATCACCCCACCATTTAAGCCACCATCCTATCATTTAAGCCATCACCCCACCATTCCACCATTTAAGCCACCATCCCACTTTTCATGTACTCTTAAAGCATCTGATTCTATATTCTATCTAAATAAAGTCACTTATTAGTGAAGGCTGAAGCTCCAATACATTTCAGACTTTATTCGTAATGCACCAAACCTTTTAGTGAGAGTAAAACAGGCCAAGTTTATCGACAAAATGTTTTAGGATAAAAAATGTTGAGTACTCCTGCCTTTTTTCTTAAGTTACATTTTAGAACTTAAGATTAAGAGGTATTTCTGTAAGAGGATAAGCT
Source organism: Griposia aprilina (assembly GCA_916610205.1). Taxonomy (NCBI): domain Eukaryota; kingdom Metazoa; phylum Arthropoda; class Insecta; order Lepidoptera; family Noctuidae; genus Griposia; species Griposia aprilina. Next base: position 1,267,919 of record OU744300.1, on the reverse strand, counting down.
TATCTGACAATTATTCTTGTTGGTACTTTATTTTATTTAAAGCTAGACTTATTCTGGACCGTAAAGAAGATATTATTTAAGTACTACCTTTTGTATGCGGCTTCACCCGCGTGGTTGTTGGAAATTATCCCACGGGAACGTACTACCGGGATAAAACAGCATTCTACCTGTTAATTCAGGTTATAAACTATCTGTGTTCCAAATTCCATCCAAATCTGTTCAGTTGTTTTTGCGTGAAATAGTAACAAACATCCATCAATCCTCACAAACTTTCACATTTATAATATTAGTAGGATATACTTTGTGACACCATTAAAACCTGTCTCCTATTTGTCGACTAAGTATTTGAATTGTGACTCATTATTACACTCAGAAATACGATCCCTATCATTTCAACGTTTGAGAAATTCGTCCGCTCTATGCCAAAAATAAAGCAAAATATATAAATAAATTTTCAAATGAAAAGGATTGTCATTCAGAGTAAACATAAAACGTACGCAATAAGGGCACTGAAAAGGGCAAATTAAAGAAAGAAAATATAAAAACTTTTTAACAAAAAAACAACCGACTTCCAAGAAAAACAATAAAAAACGTGAAAAATAACTTTAATTTCGGAAGTCGGTGGCCAAAAACGAAAATACAAAACCAAAGACACCGACTTCTGAAATTAAAGTTATTTTTCACGTCTTTTAGTGTTTTTTTTGGAAGTCGGTTGTTTTTTTGCAAAAAAGTTTTTATTTTTCACTTTTTAGTTGCGGTACCTACCCCACACAAATTCGTATACTACAACTTGGAGTGTAAATAACAGTGACAGGAAATTATTAACATATCATCCATATAAACTAAGTAGAAAAAATATGCATTATTAAGGATAACTCAAAAACTACTGGTCAGACCTTGATCAAATTTAAATGGGACCACATGTGAAGCACTACCTACGAGTATCAAATAAAAAAAGAATCATCCAAATCGTCCTGCGAGGCGGCGAGCCTCCTTGCCGGATTGCCGCCATGGGATCTGGAGGCATAAGTCCTCGCGCACATTTGGGAGTGGCGCGAGGAGGCGAAACGCCGGGGCGTTACTCCGCAGCCGCGAGAAATCGCGGCACAGCGGACAGAGCTCCGGCGGGATCTCATGGCGGCATGGAGAGTGCGACCGTCGCAACCCAGCGCTGGGCACGCCACAATTGCGGCGGTAAGTCCCCTCTTTGAGGAGTGGCTTGAGAGGCGCCACAGCGTCCTCACCTTCCGCCTGACGCAGGTCCTCACCGGACATGGCTGTTTCGGGAGGTTCCTGTTTCGGATAAGGCGGGAGGAAACGCCCGGGTGTTGGCATTGTGTGGATCGACCGGAGGACACGGTGGAGCATACGGTGGAGGTCTGCCCAGCTTGGGTGGAGCACCGCCGTGTCCTCGTGGCGGCGATCGGCGGCGGCGATCTCTCGCGTCCGGCCCTGGTACAGGCCATGGTATGGAGCGAGAGGGAATGGGAAGCCATCACCTCCTTCTGTGAAGCAGTAATGCTCGCGAAGGAGGAGGCGGAGTGCGTGAGGGTGCGGCAAACGTTGCGCCCTCACGCCCCTAGTCGCCGCAGGAGGAGACACCCTGGGCGTCGGGAGTCGATAGCCGACTCCCGGCCACCGTAGGCGCGGGCCTGCGGACGGCGAGCAATGGGCAGCTCGCCGTCCGGTAAGGACCAGGCCCGGGTCGACGGCGCGTTGTGTTCCACGCGCGCCTCAAAGAGATGTCAGCATAATTGACGGGGTCCGATAGGGCCGATGCCTGCCGGGGTCGCGGATTGTTCGAAAGAGTTACCGTGGCCCTGGCGCACAGGCAACTGAAGGAACATGGGTGGGTTTTAGTCAGTAAGAGTCTGACACGCCCTTCCGCTCCGCCCAGAGCGGGAGAGGTCATTTGATGATTTCCCACCCAAAAAAAAAAATGTGAAGCACCAGCTATCAAATAAAAAAAGAATCGTCCAAATCGGTTCACCCAGAAAAATGTTATGAGCTAACGAAAATAATAAAAAAATAAAAAAAAAACATACAGTCGAATTAAGAACCTCCTTTTTGTGAAGTCGGTTGAAAAATAAAACGAGTCATCATCATTCTCCTACCCTTGTCCCGATTTATTTGCGGTAAGCGCAACATGTCTTTCTTCCACACTTCCTTAGTAGTCGTCATCTCGGTAGTGGGTGACTAGCGAGATGACGACTACTAAGGAAGTGTTTCTAACCTTTCTAACCATATCATCTTTTACACACTCCATCCATGGTATCTTTGGTCTTCCCATACATACTCAAGACTTTCCTCACGACACAATAATTCAAGCCACTATGCTCGTCTAAACAACAAATATATCCGTCTTTAGTTAAATCGAACCCGTCGTAACCCCAAACAGAGCCCACAAACATCACCACTCCTCTACAAACACATTTACCACTCACAATACAGTCGCGGAGCGTGGGTACATTCCGCGACACTTAAATGCACAACACATGTAGACACGGAGCTAGCGTCGAAAGCGAGCTCTTTATTCTCTTTGTCACGCTATGTAAATATTTTCGTGTAAACTGAAATATGTTGTTCTGTGAAATGCGTCTTTCAGCAGTTGGAATACGTGAAATGGAAAGTGTAAAAAGGGTTGTATACTAGTGAAAGGTAATGAAAGGTTTTGGGTTTGTAAAATAGTAAGGAGGAAACTTATACCTAGGTTTGTAAAGCCACGGCTGTCAATATTCATTTCTAAAACTGCTCCTGAAGTGGCGAATATATCTAGAGCGTTTATTATTTTCTGAATGACTGTAAATACAGCAGGTCAAGCCATTCGAAGCTGGTTGTATATATCTGCAGGACTTTTCTTACGCCTCTTCGCACACCAGTCTATTTTTCAGGTGAAAACTTGGACTAAACTTACAGCAAACTTTAAACTACGACACTACATTACAGTACCCCGGGTACTGTAATGTAGAGGTACGTTTATACAACGTAGATATTGAGCGGATATGAGAGACGGCTCGTCGTATTAAAAAATAAACTATGTGTGATATTAACCGTCACTTTCTATACTAACTATCATCTCTGATCATGTAACATTGCTATAAAATCTGTCTGTTTGTCCACAGGTGGGCGTCCTGCCGCCCGTGCGTCGCGCGCGTCCACCGCGCCTCGCAGACATACCCAGGTACACACATAATATCTATAGCTCTACAATGTCAGCCATCTGACCTCCATATACTTCAATTCAATTCAATTCAATATCTTTATTGTGGATCATGGGTAGGTACATAATACAGGTCTTAAATTGTTGAATTGTGATCAGCTACGTCCCGCCCTTAGGCATACAATAGTCACATAAAAAAAATATTTACAATTATTCTTATGACACATATAATATAAAAGATAAAAATAAAACGGAACGAATTAAGCCAGGTACACATCAAGTGGGCCACTGAACGCATCATGACTGAGGAGGACTATACTGAAGCAGTGATTTGTCTGATAGGAAGTCTTTTATAGAGTAGTAGCACTTGTTTACTAATAGACCATGGAGATTCTTTTAAAAAAAAAAAAAACCGTAATTATTCCAATAGGCCCCGGAATATTATTAAAGATGCATGAAGCTTTACAAAAGATACTTTCATGCATTAGATGAGTCTTGGTAACTACTGTGCGCAATTTGTCCTTACGCCGTATACATATACTGGGATATGCTTACTGATATTCTAAAGTTCAACCGGCTGACACAATTTCATTCTTCTGTAATTGACACTCATCATCTGCTTGCATTTTCCCATCTATGCTAGGGTCGGCTTCTAGTCTAACCGGATGCAGCTGAATACCAGTATTTTACATGAAACAACTGCCTTTCTGACCTCCAAAAATCAGTTACTGGGTAACACGACGCTTCTTCGGAAGCTGGTTGTCAGACTTTCGGGCGTCTGACGACCCCGTCGAATATCCATGAATGACGGCTTATGGTGCTTTCCGATGCACAGAGGGCTCTCGGTATTCGATAGTCACCCATCCACGGACCGGCCTCGACAAGCGTAGCGTTAACACTGTCAAAGTAAAAATCGTATGACAACAAGGACCAACACATTCATCTCCAGAGTTCGGAAGAGTTTCAATATGTTAAACATTGTGATTGAGCAAGAAGTCAGTCTAACTGACTTCACAAAAAGGAGGAGGTTCTCAATTCGTCTGTATGTTTTCTTTTTTTTTATGTGTGTTAGCTCAGAACTTTTTTCTGGGTTAACCGATTTGGATGATTTTTTTTATTTCATAGGTGGTGCTTCACATGTGGTCCCATTTAAATTTGATCAAGGTCTGACCAGTAGTCTTTGAGTTATCCTTAATACTGCATATTTTTTCCACTTAGTTTATATGGATGATGTGTTAATAATTTCCTGTCACTCTTATTTACACACCAAGTAGTGGTATACGAATTTGTGTGGGGTAGGTACCGCAACTAAAAAGTGAAAAATAAAAACTTTTTTACAAAAAAACAACCGACTTCCAAAAAAAACACTAAAAGACGTGAAAAATAACTTTAATTTTGGAAGTCGGTGGCCAAAAATGAAAATACAAAACTAAAGCCACCGACTTCCGAAATTATAGTTATTTTTCACGTCTTTTAGTGTTTTTTTGTAAAAAAGTTTTTGTTCTTCCTTTCTTTCTGTTAAAAGAAGTCAAAATAAGAAATAAAATCATTTATTTGCAGAACATATAGATGTTACCAACTGTACAAGTTAGTGGTATAATGTACCATATTTGCAGAACATATAGATGTTACCAACTGTACAAGTTAGTGGTATAATGTACCATATTTTAAGCATATTTTGCCTGTTTAGGGCATACAAATTAATATTACATTAAAATATTTACTTTCAGTGGCGAAGGTTCCATACAACTCGATTCCTACCGACTTCCCTTTGAACAATGGCACAGTCAGTATTTTATAGACAACTAATATAATCACATTAAAGATATATACTCTGGCTTACCTCTTACAAAAATTGACCCTTCGCTACTACTTACTTTAGTATCTAAAAATACAGAATATGCAAATACCAACCTATGTTATAATAGACATTTTAAATTAAAACACATTTTAAGTAAGTATCACAATAAAACTAAAGGAACCCTATATACAGTTTTCATACGTCACAACGCAAGAAGAAACACCATCGTTTTTTACTTCCTATCGAATATTGATGGGATTGTAACCTTCAACGTAATACATTACTCTCCTGTCTCTTTAGGCTCGATATTACGGTATCGATTTTATAATCATACTAACGATATAAAAAATTATGTTTTCAGTTGAGTGGAAAAACTCCTAAAATATTGTGTGTTTTACTGTTGCCCGCGGTTGTACCCGTATCTTATAAAAACGGCTTCATTTACCAGTGTTAGGTTCTTTAAGAATTGTAGTATTTAATTTAATTTAAAAAGTTATTTTTATGGCGTCATTTGAACACGTGCTAGTCTGGAAGTAATATTAAATAACGTTTTAGAATTAAGGGTGGGGGGGGACATTATTGCGGCAACTGGAAAAGGCACTTGAGCTCTCCTATAGTAAATATGTTCCTTGCTTGAGCTCTTCTCGAGTTCGGACGTAAGCCTTCGAGTGTTTCTTACGAGTGCTGAAATAAATAATCGGTCTGTAGTTATCGATTAAGTGATTTTTATTAAGAAATTATCAAAAATAAGCCAAGTGTGATTATTTGGAGAAATAAACGTGTGTGATTTAAAAAGTGAGTATTATTCTTCCTTTAGTACTTTTCTCGCAATGGGCTGTCTATGAATTTATTCATCTACATGTCCTTTACTTGGTCTAGCCCTTTAGTATTCTAGTGTAATCTAACACCAGGATCAAAAAATATATTCCATATTAGTATCCTATATTTTATTCCAGGACTTTGCCTACCTGTGTGCTAAATATCATGCATATTTATTTAGCCGTTAAAGCGTTGGTCGCGATGACAAAAAAAAATCCAAACTTTCACCTGTATAATGTGTAATCCACTATAAAGTTGCGAAGAAAGCAAAGTCTGTATAGCTTTATAATAAGTTGATAAGTGTTAACGAAAGTGTAGTAAAGTTATTAACATTACTACACTTTAGTTAACACTTATCAAAATACACAAAATACGTCTTCACTCCACGAGTGTTCAAGCTTCCCTGCCATGTTCCCAAGTGAGACTGTACACGTAGGCTACCGTTTGACAGCTAGTTGCTGTCAACCGGCAAAAGTCAGTTTAACAACTAATAATCAATGTAATTTCACTTGGGCACATGGTTACAACCTTACAAAATAAAATATTATAACTGCCAATACATGATTATAAAAATAAATAATATTTAGCACACTACTTTACATAATTGAATAAAATAATAACAATAGCTGACAAATGTTACTAGCTTCTGCTCGCGAATTCGTTCGCGTGGAAGTCGTATTATAGTAACAGCCACATTGTTATAAAACTTTCATGTATACTACGTTTGTAGTTATGATCTCAGCAGCCAAAATATGAAGAGAGTCAGGACTGGTGACGCGGGAGCAAGCGAAGTACAGTAAATGTCCGTGTGAGAAGGAGCTCGTCCTGAGGTTGACACCCGCAATCTTTGGTAGTAATTGCCCAATGCTTGCAAAGTTTTTCATTTTTTGTAAAGTAATGAACGCCTGCGGTCCTCCATATACTAACTTATAGACCATTCCTGACGAACAGCTCCCATTCAGCATGCGGGGGTTTATGTGACAAATAAACCTATTTTTCTTTCTTTCTTTCTAGCTATCACTAAAATAATATAACAGTACATTGTAATCACACGGGATTCCTCATTAACAGTCACCTAACCATATCTATTTATTTTTATTATAACCAAAAGTGATAGAAGAGCCTAAACTCAATGTTTTTCTGTGTGCGTTTTACGATCTATCATATCGAAGGCCGCATTTTACAAGATAGCACGCAAAACTGTGATAATTAAGGGGCTTACAAGAGCTAAAGCGTGGTTACTGTCGGATTGCATAGAAAAGAAGGAGACGCGCGATGACACAACCCTGGTAATTTATTGCAAAATATGAAGCAATTATGGATTTACAAAAAATCTATTCATTGGACTAAAAAATTAAAACACTATTACCTTAGTATGTTACTTGTAGAATAATCTGACAAAAAATCTGAATGTTTGCATGGTTTTTAATAGGTAAAAAAAAAATTTTGAGGTATCTTCGTGATTTTTTTCTATCATATCAAGTTAATTGTATTATGTTTTCAACACACTATCTAACTAGCATATATCCTGCAGAATATCATATATTTTTCTGATTTTGGTTACTGCCACTGCACCACTGATATATGATCCACTGATCATATATTTTTAGGCATTATAAATTTGCGTTTAGGTCATGTAGTCCCCTTAATAGAAGAACAAAGCTATCTTCTGCCGTTTTACAAATTTTAGTTAATAGGCTAATTACTGTTTTTTTTCCAAAATACGGTAAGTGGATGTCTTTATTAACTTCGTACAAAAAAGTAAACTAAATGAGTCAAGAGCAGGAGCAGTGGTGGCCCGGTGGTATCGGCCGCGACTTACGAGTTGTATGTCGTGGGTTCAAACCCTGGCAGGCGCTTTACTTTGTGTAAATAATTTCATCACCACTGCTCTCAAAACGGTGAAGGAAAACACCGTGAGGAAACCGGCATGTCCTAGAACCAAAAAAAAAAAATCGACGACATGTGACATCTACCAACCCGCACTGGGCCCGCGTGGTAGATTACAGCCCACTCCCTCTCGAAGAGAGGAGGCCTGTGTCCCAGCAGTGGGAACATTATAGGCTGATTATGAAATGAGTCAAGTGGCATATATCTGCTTCCACAGGGGGCGTCCTACTTGCTTAATCTTATATCATTTTATATATTAAAACAGATATTACTATTCTTTTGTATTTTACATTGTTGATTGTTACAATAAATATAGGTATATACTTAAATTTTTTCCATAATTAACAGTTATTTGTAAAGCCAACGTGACTTATTATTGTTGTTGCACAAAAAAACCGACGTTATAACGGCATAGGACTGATATCTTTGTTTAAAACAAGTGAACACGCCAATTGTCCGACGTATACCTACACGGAATATATGGTATTATGTCCGTGTCGACTGCGTCACTTTGTGATAAAAAGATGTAGGTGTCTTTATATACCTGACTTAATATTATTAAAAATTGGAAAATCTAAAAGTGCACGACTCATAATGCTCATTTAATTATGAAATATAAAAAAAAAAAACTTAAGTCGTTCAAAATTAATTGCCGAAAAAACAGCTGTAGTAGGAAGAAGGTACTTCACAAGCGCCCCTGGTGGAATAAATGTACATAATATTTATAGATATATCACCATCCATATGTTAATTTTCTATGGATATAAATAGATGTACAGTCTTGTAGTTTTCGTTTTTTATTAATTGTAATTAAACGACACTGAATTAATTAGCCATTTGCATTCAGTGACCTAGAATTGTCGATTAGAATAAAAAAAAAAAAAAATAACTCAGATAATGGATTTTTTCACAAGTTACAGTGTTTCCGGGTTTCACACATGACGGACAGGATTTTTTTTTGACCTATTTTGTTGTTTTTTTCCAATTCTATTGCAGTAAATCAATTTTTAAAAAGTATGAAATTAATCTCCATTAAATTATCTCGACAATAGTATGCAAAATATCTTGATTCCGTGAACTAACAAGGCTATAATAATAAAAATAGCCGCCAAAATGAGGCGAAAAAATTTTTTCGATCGTAAAGCGCTCTCTGATGCTTCGCATCATGAGTCGTGCAAAACAGAGAATTAAAGAGAAAAAAAATCTACGATAAAATATAGAATTCTGCGTCGAGTTATGAAAAAAATTGAAATTCGTAAAAATTGCAGTTGACTCTTTGAACTTTGCTGCCGTCGATATATAAATATAACAAAATTTAAAAAAAGGAAGCACAAAAAATATCAATTGTTGGGTATCGAACATATTAGGTTGGGGAAAAAGTCTTTTCGCATTATAGTATGTATGAACTTGTAATAAAATCTCTTTGGCTATACTATTTGTATCTGGCTGGTTTTGGTATCATTGGAAGTTTAAATTTTAAAGAACATAATTCCAAATTCAAATTGGGAAAATGTGTGATTTTCATTTCTTTTTCGTACTGTCAAGATGAGTGAATCTAATGAAGAATTTCGATACATTTTAAAATTTTACTACAAAAAAGGTAAAAATGCAACACAAGCCGCGAAAAAAAATTGCGATGTTTATGGACCTAGTGCAGTGTCTGTGAGAGTAGCACAAATTTGTTTTAAGCGTTTTCAATCCGGAAATTTTGATGTCAAAGATGCACGTCGCTCTGGTCGCCCTATACGGATATAAAATGGATGCCATTTTTGAAAAAGTGGAGCAAGATCGGCATATCAGTAGTTACGACGTACCTGAAGAACTGGGAATTTACCACAAAACAGTTTTGGCACATTTGAAAAAAACTGGGTACACAAAAAAGCTCGATATTTGGGTACCTCACGAGCTCACTGAAAGAAACCTAATGAACCGTGTACTCATTTGTGATTCTTTATTACGACGTAATGAAACCGAACCATTTTTGAAGAAGCTGATAACTGGTGATGAAAAGTGGATCACGTACGATAAGAACGTGCGAAAAAGGTCGTGGTCAAAGGCCGGTCAGGCTTCACAGACTGTGGCGAAACCCGGGTTAACTCGCTACAAGGTGATGCTGTGTGTGTGGTGGGATTGGAAGGGCACTATTCATTATGAGCTGTTACCACCAGGCAGGACCATCGATTCTGAACTCTATTGCGAACAACTGATGAGATTAAAGCAAGAAGTTGAGAGAAAGTGGCCGGAATTAATCAACAGAAGGGGTGTGGTTTTTCATCATGATAACGAGACCTCACACATCTTTAGCCACTCAGCAAAAATTAAGAGAGTTTGGCTGGGACGTGTTAATGCATCCGCCGTATAGTCCTAACCTTGCACCTTCAGATTTCCACCTGTTTCGGTCTCTTCAGAATTCTTTAGGCAGTGTCAGGTTAACATCACGAGAGGACTTCCAAAACCACTTGTCGCGGTATTTTGATCAGAAGTCCCAAAATTTCTATAGCAATGGGATCATGTCCCTACCTACAAGATGGCAAAAAGTTATCGAACAAAATGGTACCTACATACTTTAGTTAAATGTAAATAAAGTATATTAAAAAATGTTTTGAATTTTCTTAAAAAATGCAAAGAAACTTTTTCCCCAACCTATTACGAGTATGTACTATAATGTTTGCAAAGCATTCGTCGAACTTTTAAGCTATTTGCTTTGTTGAAAGTTGACTCTAAAATAGCCGTTCTTATTTACATCATGATTGATTGCTCAGCTCCTTAAAGGTGTAGCGGGATGATAATCATTTAATCAATCTGTAACTATGTGCTATAATCGTGTCCTATTCACCCCTATTAAAGTAATAGAAAAATTCGACTGTTTTCATGCACTGGTATATTGTGTTCTCTCTCATCTCAGTCTCATTACCTACGAAATGTATGGGAAGTTTATTGCGATTTCTGACTTGTAGTACTCAAACCTTAATGGTCTAATAGTTTTTTTTATCCTTTTATGAATTAAAATTGAAATTACAAAAAAAAGTTTTCTTCTGACTACATTTTTTTCAAAATCTGTGATTGCAGATCAAAATATTTCAATACGTTAAAGACGGGTTTTCTTGTAGCGATAAAGGTTAAGGTACCTGCCCTTATTGCCCATCTCAAAAATCCACCCCATAGATATGTCGTGATTGACTGCTTAGCTCCATAAGATATAGCGTGATGATAATCGTTTATAAGGTTAAACCTGTAAAAATCTACAATATTCTAAAGTTTTGGCTCGTCTTGTCACAATTTGCGGTAAACTGTAAAACAATACGAACATAAAGCAATATTGCTCACCCCCCATAGCAAATAGCGTAAATAATTTATAACCTACAGACTGACCAAACTTACAGCGAATATCTATGCAAAATTTGAACACAATCTGTCCGGTAGTTTTTGCGTGATGCTGTAACATACATTCAGACAAATGGACAAAAATTCTAAAAAAAATATTTCCGGCATTAAAATCATTCCCGGACCTCGCAAACATTACTATAAAAAATAAATAAGCAATGTACAGTTTCGACTTCGCTACGATTACATATTTAAATGATTTTAGAGATAGTAGGAAGGATAGGAAAACCAAAGAAACGATGGTTGGACTGTGTGAAAGATGATATGGTTAGAAAGGGAGTGACTACCGAGATGACGACTGATAGAGAAGTGTGGGAGAAAAAGACACGTTGCGCCGACCACAGATAATTTGGTATAATGGCAGGGGAAAGATGATGATCATGCGTAGGAGTAGGATGATAGGAAGAAGGATTTTGTTCTCCATCCCGTATAACTGTCTTTTTAACCGATTTCAAAAAAAGGAGGAGGTTCTCGATTCGACTTTTATTTTTTTGTGTGTCTTCATCACTTTTTTCTAGGGGAACCGATTTTTATGATTATTTTTTTAATTGAAAGCTGGTGGTTCTCATGAGGTCCTATATAAAGTTGATAAAGATCTGATCAGTAGTTTTTGAGTTATACTTAATAATGCGTATTTTTCCACTTAGTATATTATATTGACGATGTTTCAATAACTTCCTGTCACTGTTATTTACATATAAAGTAGTGGTATACGAATTTGTGTGGGGTAGATACCACAACTAAAAAGAGAAAAAAAAAACTTAAAAAAACAACCGTCTTCCGAAAAAAAACACCACAAAGTGAAAAATAACTTTAATTTCGGAAGTCTGTGGCAAAAAGCGAAATTACAAAACCAAAGACACCGACTTCCGAAATTAAAGTTATTTTTCACTTTGTAGTGTGTTTTTAGGAAGTCAGTTGTTTTTTTTTGGAAAAAAAATTGTTATCAGCTACTCTACTTATTAATTACTACAGCTACTTATTTTTAAATTGTTGATGTAATTTATACGAAATTCTAATATAAATTATTTTAGTGTATAAATTGTAATGGTGTAATTTTTGTGTGTAACTTGTGTTGTAATTTTGTGTGTACATTCAGTTACAAGTTACTTGTTAATGAATAAATGACTATGACTATGACTCGGTGTATATAAGCCAGTCCACTATACAATGAGGTAGAAAATAATGCTTTTCTGTAAACAGGACACGTAGTATCATCGACAAACTATCTAACTTGAGACTAGTTCAAAATGAGGTCTTATTTCTCAAAGAAACTAGGTTTCTAGATCAAACTTAGGTATTGAAACCATTCATGGTAATGGCGGAATGTTTTCTGCGTACCGTAGAATACCTCTCGAGGACGACGGTATGAAATGTTTACGTAAATAGTATTTGGTCAATAAGGAAAGAGAAAATATTGTTGAACCTCTTCTTGTCTCCTATAACATGCAATGGCTTGATAACTTCACCTTCTGCGAAGCAGTAATGCCTGGGCGTCGGTAGTCGCTAGCCGATTCCCGGCCACCGCAGGCGCGGGCTTGTGCACGGCGAGCAAAGGGTAGCTCGCCGTCCGGTAAGGACCAGGTCTGGGTCGACGCGCGTTGTGTTCCACGCGCGCCTCAAAGACATGTCAGCACCATTGACGGGGTCCGATAGGACCGATGCCTGCCGGGGTCGCGGATTGTTCGAAAGAGTTACCGTGGCCCTGGCGCACAGGCAACCGAAGGAACACGTGTGGGTTTTAGTCAGTAAGAGTCTGACACGCCCTTCCGCTCCGCCCAGAGCAGGAGAAATTATTTGATGGTTTCCCACCAAAAAAAAAAACGGCTAACAGCTTTATAGAAGAACTACTAGCTGTTGCCCGCGACATCCAGCGTCTGCGTGTATTTTTTAGTTCAGCAGTTTTTATACAAAATCTTATAACATAATATCACGCCTATATTTCCCCGAAGGCTGAGATAGAGGTGTACCTATTAGTACACCCACATTTCGCCAATTATGTTTAGGTAAGTCCCATGTAATAGGAGACGAGTCTATTGCCATCAACTGAGCCCAATTCCAGACTCCAAGCTGCTACTGAGAAATTTCTGATTAGAAACCCCAATAACACTTTGCAATCAAACCTAAGACCTCATACTCAGCTGTAGTACTTGAGAACACTAGACCAATGAGGCATTTTGTATACATATAAGAAAGTAAGTAGCGAAAGTCTTCTCCAGGTTTGAGGCGACTTATCTGTCAAATTCCATTAGTGGTTTAGGCGTGCATACGAGTAGGTAACAGACAGACTTACTTTTTTCACATACAGCGTGGCGCTTCAATGTCGACATTAATTTAACACATGGGTATGGCTAGTGGCCAGTAGCAATAAAAAATATAATAAGAAAGTTTTGTATTAATTCCATAATTTATTTTTTAATAATTTATTTCTAATTTGGGTTAATTTCAATATGTTAATATTCCTGAAATAATAATGATTTGATTAATGCTGAAATTAACCTTTTTAGCGCAGCCGTGAGGCACACACTGTTGATAATAACCCTTTTTTTATTTGTATTTTTTGTTTCACGAATATTTTTTATTGTTACCGGCCACTAGCCATAATCATGTGTTAAATTAATGTTGCCATTGTAGCGCCACGCTGTATAGTATTAGTATGAATACCAATAGCAGGTTAAAAGCTTTCTCTGACAGCCATTTCTCGTTGTACGAGTATATCAAAATTTTATTTGCTTCATCAATGATGTTCAGAGTTTGATTTCTGTGTTAAGAAAAATGGATCGTTAGCTCGTTTTAATCTCCAATAAACATAACATTTTAAACCAAATCGCCAAGAATATTTCAAAGAGATTTTACCATCAAAAGCAAGTTAAGGAAACCAACAAAAAATAATTCTACCCACAAAGTGGGAACTCTCTGTACGTCTGCATACTTTACCTACCTATATGCAAACCTTCTAATGTAAGCTCCCAAGCAAAATTTACAAGTAAATTCACATTTTCCAAGTTTTGCGTTTCATTGGGCTCTTTGAGAGGTTTTGTGTATATTTTCATATTCCTTTCTGTTGAAATCTGATGTTGGGGTGCAAAAGTAACATTTATGGAGGTAAATGCTGACGAAATAATATATGATGCCACGTGAGTTGTGGAATCAGCCGTGCAGTTTGATGCTCTGATGTATCCCCTAAGGTAAAAAGCCAGAGTTGCTATGAGGCCTATTGTACAGCCCGATATACAAGGCCCATTAGATGGGGGAAAACCACAACGTTAATGTACAGTTCCGTGCAGGGGCGAACCTACTGCCTCTAACCCGACTCCGAGATGCTATCGAGAATTTTCCTGATGGAAATCACGATAAAATTTTCGCCCCCGCCCCATGAATCCAGAGAGACAAGTGGCAATCGCTTTCAAAGTGTTTAATATTTCCACAACGACAATCAACAGGATTCACATAAGGTTTTCTTGTCTGTCATTTTTGACTTATCTAAAATCGTTATCTCTGATTGAATGTCAGTATGTCTAGGCCCTCAGGAACTCTTTCAGCAGTTGCATTTACGATTAGTAGACCGTTGAAACACCTTATTTTTAACATACATACATAAACTCACGCTTTCTTCTCATAGGGGTAGGCAGAAACTACAGGACGCCATTTGCTACGATCTTTACGTACTCCTTGTGCTTTGTTTACGTAAATATTTCTGGTCATACACTCACGCTGGTTCCGAGTACTAAGCACCTGACCTTTCTGAAGAACATAATTTTTTCTTTCGTTAAAATAAAGAAAAAAATAAGTAAAAAACAAAAGCTCCTACATTATCGAAGGACCGAACAAGTTTTTCATGAGTTTTTTTGTTTTTACTTTGTGGGCATCATTCTTGCGTCCGTATGCCTATTTGAGTGCTGATATAAGTCTCCAAGGGGAGAATTTGTGAACAATTTTTGTTTTTTGCAAGTTCGCGGAGTTTCATTGGATTCTTTGAGAGTTTCTTTGTGTAAAAAGAAATAAAATCTTGGGGTTTGGAAATGTTTTATGATGATATGTAGCCGGTGAAAAATGTTTGTCACGTGTTTTTACGTCATAAATGTAAAACAAACATTTTTCGGTAAGAGCTGCTAACGCTGTGTAGCGGTGTCTACATCGCCATATGCAAGCTACGCGTCACACTGACGTCACGCAAAATCCTGCATCGCGCAAGCAGAGTTTACCGCGCAACTAGCATATATACAACATCCCGACATCTACGTCGTAGCTCGCATGCCCACAACTGTTTATAATTACCGATACTTAGTACTATCCTTTCAAATTACCGTACACAATTTCATAAGCAAACTCACTACGTACTCGAGTAACATAAAACAAATTGTCTCACCTTGACATCGTTCCTTCTTTTTTTCTATGCCTTTTTTGAGCATTTGTTTCTTAAAATCCACAATAAGGAAATTCCCAACTTCTAATTTGTCTTCTTACATAACATCACGCCTGTATTTCCCGAAGGGTTGGGCAGAGGTATACCTATAGTATACCCACATTTCGCCAGGTAAGTTTAAGTCCCATGTAATAGGAGGCGAGTCTATTGCCATCACCGGGCGCAAATCTAGACACCAGGCTTCTTCTGAGAAATTCTAGATGGAAAAACCCAATAACACTTTGCCTGACCCGGGAATCAAACCCAGGAGCTTATACTCAGCTGTAGCGCTCGCGACTACTAGTCCAACGAGGCAGTCTCTTTGACTTATAATTAATTATACTTACGGTAAAAAACAATTGGTACAAAAACTTCATGGCAATTGTTCTACAAGAGTCGCATCGCGCCTGTTTGCGAGAGCCTTTGATGAAACTCTTTGAAATATAAGGTCAGAAAAGTAAATACCTACTTTAATGAAAATGGCTGCCTGTAAGCTTCCGGTATGAGCGGAAGTGACGAAACAAGGTTGTGTTACTACTAAATATTTAGCTATTGGATCTTGAGGCTTACTAAGTTAATAAGGAAACCGTTTCTTGTGCATAGTTATGGTGGAGGTTAAGTTAAACAGTGGAATTTATCAGTTAACAAAATGTTACTATTAAGTACATAATACATTCTCTATTTTTGCTTATCGTAGCAATCATACTGTTATTGTATTTCATAATAGTTTTCTTTTGCGTTTCTTATTTATGTTTACTTTTGTATTTTTTTAAAGGACATGAATTTAACGTCATTTAAAAAACCTATAACATATCTATCATGTAATGTTAACTTATGTTGGAAAGTGAATGTTGGGTGTCGCAAAAGAGGCATAAAATTAGAATAAATGCTGTGTAAATGCTTGTGGAACGATTTATTAATAATTATGAATAATAGGCTGAGAAATGATGTGATAAGGAAGATAAGTTTAAAAGAACATTTGGTGACAATAATTGTAAAGAGTATGCTTAGATACGAACGAACGATGTACGATGTGTGAAGGTACGCGGAGGCCCATGGGCTCAGATACAATGTTAAGAAAAGTGAGGTACTAGTTTTTAAGGCTGGTACTAAAATCTACCCTATTGTGCCACAGTTGAAACTTTGTGGAAGTCCTTTGACACAAGTCACTAAGTTTAAGTATTTGGGCCACTGGGTCTCCAAAGACCTAAAAGACAACCTGGACATTGAGCGTGAGCGCAGAGCATTGGCTGTCCGCTGCAATATGTTGGCTCGCAGATTTGCGAAATGCACAACTGCGGTTAAGGCTACGCTATTTACAGCGTACTGCCAGTCGTTGTATACATGCAGTATGTGGGTTAACTACACGCAGAGGGCATACAACGCTCTGCGCGTACAGTATAATAATGCATTCAGGGTGCTGATGGGGTTGCCGCACTACTGTAGTGCTTCGGGGATGTTTGCAGAGGCAGGAATAGATGGATTTCCTGCACTCATGCGTAAACGCTGCGCATCCATCATGCGCCGGATTCGCGCTAGCCCTAACAGCATTCTGAAGGTTATAGCGGACGGGTGGGACAGCCCGATGCTGGGACATTGGATACGCCTACACGCCACTGAGTACATGTAGTGTGTAGTGTATATTATTAAACTTATACAGGCTGGAATTTTGTAATGCCACCTGGAGGGAAAGTACTCTTAATACTGCAGATAGAAAATTTTACTCAAAGGAAACATTCCTTTATTTTTGAATAGAAAGCAAACTACATTCAAATATTTTCGAAAATTCTCTTCTCCCACACCCGGGAATCGAACCGGCTAAAATCTGAAAAAATTATACCCTGTACTTTTATTGCATCGATCGTTAGGGTCAATTATAAGGATGAAATCTCTCTAACAAACATGATAAATTAAATGAAAGGAAAACCAGGAAATCTGAAGTTACAAATTCAATGAGTCAAGTTAAACTCTTTAACTAACATCCATCTTTTGTAATGCAGACTCCTTTGCGACATACTCGTAGCTGCGTGTATGAGGTAATTTAAATATGGAATGTTAGATTAAAATTTGAAAATTAGATTGTCATAGTTGTTATTCACATTTGATTGTTTTTACAACTCATTTCAGATTTTGTCTCACGGTGAAAATGGCTTATCAAGAACAGTTTGATTTAATGGAAGCTTATTTTTTAAATAACAAAAACGTGAATCTAGCTCTGCGGTGGTATGGAGAGAGATATCAAGACCGACAGGCACCAACTCGGTTCGTATTGAAAAGAATGGTAGAAAATTTAAAGAATACGGGTGGTTTCAAGAAGAGACGGCAAATTATTCAGCAAAACTATTTCGATTTTGAACTAGTTGTTTTAACATACTTTGAATCATTTCCAAAGGCTTCAAGTAGAGATGCTGCCAATGAATTAGGAACAACCCACACTCGCGTACTTAAAGTGCTGAAAAAGTATAAGTATAAATGCTATCGTGAAGGTCGGTTGGTGCAAAAATTGCATATTGGGGATCGTGACAGACGATTACAATTTTGTGAAAACATGCTTGGAGAAATTGACCGAAACCCTAATTTTTTGAGTAACATTGTATGGTCTGACGAAACCAACTTCAGCAATAATGGCATGTACAATCGCTGCAATAACCATTATTGGTCTCGAGTGAATCCTGTTCGTGTTCATGAAACTAACAATCAAGTAAGATTTTCTTTCAACGTTTGGTGCGGAATTATGAGAAATAATGTAGTGTTAGTCCACGTGTACGAAGGTCATTTAAACACTGTCAAGTATATTGAAATACTGGATCTCTTAAGAAACGAGTTAAATGGTTTCCCCGAGGAAGAGCGAAACCAAATAATTCTACAGCAAGATGGTGCTCCAGCACATAACAGCAGAACCACTACTGCCTACATTAATAACCATTTTAATACCTGGATTGGTACAAACGGCACAATCAGATGGCCTGCGAGATCGCCAGATCTCACCCCATTAGATTTTTTTTTGTGGGGATATGTAAAAAATCAAATTTACATGAAATCTTATGCGAATGACAACGAGTTGAGAGTTGAAGTTCAGAATACGATTTATAATATTCACCACAACACTTTATTAAAGGTTACTAGAAATGAATTCGTTAAAAGAATAAATTTGTGTATCCAAGAGAATGGAGCCCATTTCGAGCAACTAATTAGTTAGTTTACCATTTTTTGTAAATAATTAAATTAATTTAAGATTTCCTGGTTTTCATTTAATTTATCATGTTTGTTAGAGAGATTTCATCCTTATAATTGACCCTAACGATCGATGCAATAAAAGTACAGGGTATAATTTTTTCAGATTTTAGCCGGTTCGATTCCCGGGTGTGGGAGAAGAGAATTTTCGAAAATCTTTGAATGCAGTTTGCTTTCTATTCAAAAATAAAGGAATGTTTCCTTTGAGTAAAACTTTCTATCTGCAGTATTAAGAGTACTTTCCCTCCAGGTGGCATTACAAAATTCCACCCTGTATTTATCTTCCGGTAGAATTTAAGTACTAACATTAGTTTATAAGTTGTTTGTATACTAACCCTAATGGACTAATGGTCTGAATTAAATGTTTTTTATTTTTTTTTAGATGGTTGGTCATGTTTAAAGGATGTATGAAAGGCGACTAACAAATAGTAGGTTGATTGTTCTACAAAGGTCGAAAGGAATTTGTGATAAATTGTAGTTTTTCTAAAATATTTATTGATAATAATAACATGAGACTCATTTATAACAGACTTCCAGAAAGGTTAATGTTCTGCTGTATGTATTTATTTTTTTATTTTTTTATGTGTGTTCACCGATGTCTCCGTCAATTGTGAACCGATTTAGAAAATTATTTTTTGGTATGCTATTGTAGACCTTGCTATTGTAGGGATTGTATGGTAGATTGGCACACCTATATTGATTTGGGTATTTTTATAGTAACTTGTGCATTTTCTCTCGGAAAGCACCGTTTGGTGAAATGGAACTGATGATGAAGACCAGAGGTGGCCACCGGAACTACTCATTGTGGTTGCGATTCGATTACTTTAATACGGTTGCTAAGCAAGTTAAGCTCATAACAATACATATGGTGAAATGGAGCTAAAGGTGGCTTCACCATCAGCTCCAGGTCTTCTCGTTTTTACCAGGAGAACTCCTCAACAATTAACGGGAAAAGCAATATTTTGTAAAAGGTGATGAGCAGTTGAAATTAGGCTATTGTAACTTAGATAAATTAATAACTGACCCACTAAAAAGTTTTTTTAATCAAATATGATTATATAAAACCGATATTTTGAATTTCGGTACAGCTTACAGAGCTAGTATCCCGCCAAATTATATATACATTTTAAATATGAAACACACCGCGTCTGCGCCGCGGCCCGTCTCGCTTAATAGGTATGTTTTATGGCTGTTTATACACACACAAGACCGCAGCATGCTTTTTTTTCGATATTTTTCTTAATTATGTAACATTTTTCGTAACCGACTATCTAACCAAATTTATTTATATTTTATATATAATTCCCGCCCTAGAGAGGGAAGCAATTACTATGAGTCTTTCCCTCCAAAAGATGGGGAGCAGCGTCTTCAAACACTACTTTCCGAGTATGAGAAATGAAAAAGATATTTACAAGGTAGATTTGAGTGGAAACGCCGCGAGGGGACGCCCTTATAGTGACCTTATAGGTGTGTTAAATGAAACAAACTCAAACTCAAAGCATTTATTTCAATTAAACCATTTACAGGCACTTTTAAATTGTCAAAGAGTCGGTCAGTTAGTCAGAAAGTTGAAGCTAGTTGCCTATTCCAAAACGTAGATGTCTATGGAGAAGAACGGGCAAGAAACTCCAGGACACTCTTTTTAAATCAAGATATTACAATTATTATTATATACATTTTTAAATATTTTTATAAAAACATAGAAAAAACATTTAAAAATATAAAAAATAGTGGTCCGCCGGTATCGGGAGCAGGGTCCAAGCTACCGGTGGTAAGGGCTCCAGAGACAGGATCCTCCTCACGATGCGAGCCGTATCGAGGAGAACTGCCTTCTGGATCAGGCCCTTGACCCAACCGCCTAACGAAAGCCTCGAGAGATGTTGATCGAGGCTTTCGGCCATCAGGCCATTCGCCGATACGACAATCGGCACAATGACAGCCGAGCTCACATTCCACATGTCAACAACCTCGTGTGCTAAGTCGAGATATTTAATTTGTTTCTCTTTCTCAGCTTTCACGAGGTTCTCGTCATGCGGAATGGTAATATCGATAATCATTGTGCGGCGCGCTAATCGATCTATCACCACTATATCAGGCTTATTGGCGACAATAGTCCTGTCAGTAATGATAGACCGATCCCAGTACAACGTAATATGGTCATTTTCGAGAACTGGGTCGGGCACATACTTGTAATACGGTACCTCAGAATCCACTAGTTTATATTTCAAAGCAAGTTGTTGGTGAATAATCCTGGCTACTTGATTATGCCTGTGCAAGTACTCGCCGTTAGCCAGACGAGAACAACCAGAGACAATATGTCTAATGGACTCACCCGGACGATGGCATGCCCGACACACGTCAACCGTCCCGTCTTTCATAATATGTCTCCGGTAGTTATTCGTCAAGATAACTTCGTCCATAATTGCACAGACGAAACCTTCAGTTTCCCCGAAAAGGTCACCAAAACGTAGCCAGGATACGGATGCTAAGAAATCTACACCGGGCTCGTGAAGAGCCCGATAAAAGCGTCCGTGTAGCTCCTTGCTTTGCCATACCTCCTTGCGGTCATCGGTAGTAAGTACCACAGGTTTGCGCCAGTTCTCTTTAGCCATGGAGAGCGGGGTGAGGCCTTTGTCCACTGCTACCACATCACGGTGCATACCCACTTCGGCTTTTAAAAAATATTCCCTGAGACTGCACACTTCGCGGTTGTGGAGGGTCTTTGCATTTAATAAGCCTCGACCCCCGCACTTCCGCGGTATGTACAGTCTCATCACCGATGATCGTGGGTGATGCATCCGGTTTGCGGTCAGCAGTGTACGGACCCTCCTATCCAGGGCGTCGAGTTCGGTCTGAGTCCATTTGAGTATGCCGAAAGAGTACATCAATACTGGCATGACCCAACCGTTGAAGGCGCGAACCTTGTTTCCGCCTGAAAGAAGACTAATTAATACCTTCCTCAGGCGACCAAAGAATCGCTCCCTCAGCGATTGCTTCATGTCAGCAACATTGATGCCTAACGTTTCCGACATACCCAAATACTTATAGCTTTCGGATGAGGAGAGGGATCTAAGGTGTATGGAATCCGAAAGTTGAATTCCTTCGGATTCCATAATCTCACCTTGCTTTACATGCATGACTGCACATTTGTCTACACCAAATTCCATCCTGATGGCGCTACTGAAAGTTTCAGTTACCTTCAGTAGTTTCATCAGTTGCAATTTGTTGGGGGCAAAGAGTTTCAAGTCATCCATGTAGAGGAGGTGGGATATGAGCTGACCACCTCTCCTCAACCGATAACCTAGACCTGAATCCTCCAGTAGTGTACTTAGAGGATTCAGGGCTAAGCAGAACGAAAGTGGACTCAAACTGTCGCCCTGAAATATTCCCCGTTTAATCCATACAGGTTCATCATTCCCCTGGATCTGTTGACACCCTGGATAGCGAAGAACCGTCCTCCATTGCCTCATACACGACCCAAGGAAGGTGCGTAGAGTTGTATCTATCTTGTACAACTCCAGCACCCTCATGAGCCACGTATGTGGCACTGAGTCGTAGGCCTTCTTATAATCAATCCAGCATGTCGACAAATCCCTGCAGGATCGACGAACCTGTTGGCTAATGGCCATATCGATGAGGAGTAGCTCCTTAGTACCACGGGATCCGTTCCTACATCCATTTTGAGAGGCTGACATAATCGAGTTATTATCAATGTGCGTGTTAATTTTCGCTCTCAAAATGGATGTAAGAAGTTTATAGATCATTGACAAACACGTAATAGGTCTATAATTCTTGGGATCCGTGGAACTACCTGACTTATGGAGCAGATGAGTAACGCCTGTTGTTAGAAACTGCGGAAGCGACCCGGACTCTAAGGATGCTTGGAACTGAGATGCCAGGCAGGTGTGTGAACTAATTAGCCATTTCAACCAAAAGTTGTGCAATCCGTCCGGTCCCGGTGATTTCCAATTCGGTAACGGACGGACTGCTTTGGTGACGTCTAAAGGCGTAATCAGTACCGCTTCCATTTCTGGTACAGTTTCACACACCTGCTCGACATCCCGTATCCAGTCAGCCTCAACGTGACAGACGGGCACTGACCAGATGTTGCGCCAGAATGTAATCGTGGCGGCATCATCCGGGCGGCACTCATCCGTCACATTTTGTTCAGGTCGCTCCCAAGCTCTATATACCCATCTCTCATCGCTCTGGAACATGCGATTCTGTGTGTACCGATCAACCCGCCGCTTATACCGCCGAATACGGCTCGCCCATGCACAAACTTTCTGCTTCAGGACAGGAAGTCGATGCGCTCTGTGACACGGGACATGTATTCCTGAGGGCTGATTTCAGTCCCCGAGAATGCCCGCCTCACAAAGCGCATCACTCGTGGTCGTGTATTGCCGTCCCTGAAGCAGTATAGTTTGCCGATGAGTACCCTGGCCTCATCGATACGACGCTCGATCCTGCACTGCCAGGCTGGTACGGCAGGTTTTTGTCGAGTAGCCCCGTCACAGTTTGGGAACTTGACGTTCGCTAAACGACATGCCGCAACAGCCGCGCAATACAGGATCGAATGTGTATCAACGAGATTCTCGCTGCTCTTAAACACATTCTTAAGATGCGAGTCCAGGGCACACACCAGCGCCCTATTTTTTTTGTGCATAGGCAGGCGTGGTAATCGGGGTCTAATTTCGGTCGGAGTGGATCTGTACTCACGGAATGCATCCTCCAGTGCGCTCCTCAATCGGGCGTTGCACTGGCTACTTACTGAAGCAACCCTATCATCTTCCAGTTCTACACCATGATTAGACCGCGGCTGTATTTCATCAATGGTCGATGCTTGTACCGCGGTTTGTGCCGGTCTCGAGACGATATGGTTGCTCAGTTCTGAGCGCAGCCTATCAAGTGCAGCATCGTCCAACCTATGGCTGCGTTGGATGACCCGCACCTGATCCGACAGTCGTTGGGCCGAGACGTTGACGGTTGGTTCCAGTTCCAATTATTATTATTATTATTAAATCACACACCAAATATTAAATGAAATTAATACATTATATTATACGTTTCACAGCCCCTAATAAGATCACATCTCGAAGTTCACCACACTAAAAGTTAACCTAACAAATTTAGTTTACCACCGACACTAAGCCAACATAAAACCAACTAAATAACATTATCAGTTCATTTTCTAACTCTCCAGCTATACGAATATGTAATCAGTGTGCCTGGGCCGGACCCATGGTAATGTATAAAGTTACTATACTAGATACACCTGTTTACATAATGTAATACAGCTGAGAAAATTACCCTGTGCTTGACGGCTAAATGGACCAGTAGTGTGTAAGAGGAGACTGCTTGTTTCAAACAAGAATTGCTCATTCTGTGGTAGGCAAAAATGCTACTGAGCAAGGTATAAGATACGCCATCCGGTTTTAAGATAAATAATATCCTCCAGACCGAATTTCGGTCACGGCGGCCGCTCTTAACAGAGACTAGTCAAGTACGCAGGAGTTATTATAGAGTATAAGTGTGCGCGCAGACACAGGTGCACTCCCTCTTCCCTCTCTCTCATATTCCGATGGGATGGCCGTCCGACGGGACCGGGGAGAGATCAGGCGCAGGACCAACACCTTTACGTACTTTCCGGGGCACGAGGGTGTCACACCACCAATTTCCATACTCCGAGCTGCTAATTAATTTGTAATGGAAGCCCAATAACACTTTACCCCACCTGGGAATCGAAACCAGGACTCCAGGCTCAGCAGTCGCGCTTGAGGCCACGACAGCAACGGGCGGTGAAGATATTCCTTAGGATAGGCATTGGCGATCTCACTTTGAACTTATGATTTGCTTCAAGGGCCCATGCCACTGCTTTGTCTAAACCACAGCCAACTGTTACTACATCATTATAGTGTTTTACAAGACGTGTGGTGCCTTAAGTTCAGGTAACGGAAAGTATTGTGAGGAGGTCAGTAATATGTTGGTACACTAGGATGTCTTGAAATAGGCAACACGCAGTGAGCACATGTGGTGATCAATGATTATTACTTGTCTGTATCAGAAGTAATTGTAATGTAAGCCATACACGCTAACGCTACGGACCACCGTACGGTGCCCGTGCAGGTAGACCGTCATATTGTATGGTCTGTTCCAAAATGATCTGATGAAAATGGATCAGAAAACGTACCAGTGGATGCCAATCTGTAGTGCCACTAACAGATTGAGAGCTTTGATTATTTGAATACTTACACCTGAAATTCTAATTTCAAGTCACTTTTATAGAAGTTTTTCATTTGACAATTTGGGGTTCATTTTATAACCTGAATTTTCCTCGATGATTTTTCAATTACAATTTAATATAGTTATTCAAACAATAATTGTTGGACAACGTGACGTTAAATCTCGTCACGTTGTCCAACAATTATTGTGTTTACATTTTCATCAGATACTTTTGGAACAGACCATACGATATAAGGGTCTACCTGCGTAGGTACACCTGCACGGGCACTGTACGGTGGACCATAGCGTTAGCGGGTATGACTTACATTACAAGGACTTCTGATACAGACAAGTAATAAGCGTTGATCACCACGTTTGCTCACTGCATGCTTTCAATTCCAGGACATACTAGTGTACCAACATATTACTGACCTCCTCACAATACTTTCCGTTACCTGAACTCAAGACATCAAGTTGTTGCACTCAAGTTGAAACCTTCTAAATACTACTGATGTGCTAATTCCTTATATTGAGTGATTGCGTAAGAATTTAATAGAAGTGGGTTTGTTTACACGTTCATGAGATACTTTTGGAATAGACTATAACTCGAGACCTTTACCACTGAGCCAGCACTGCTCTCGAGCGTGTTAATCAACGCTAATTCCTTGTCTATAACAAAAGTAGTTTTAACACAGGCACAGACTGATATTATCATATATTTCTACCTTTTATGTACCATCTGTTTGCTAAACGAATACCTAATATTATATCCGAACTGGCCCGAAAATAATATAAAAAGTTGGAACTTGTTACCCGCTGAAACTGAGTTAGTTAACAATTTACAAGTAAGGGGTAAATAAGGCAGACATAAGTATTACTTTCACGAGAAAAAAGTTTCATGTAATACAACTAGTTAGACTTAGCTGAGAATGAAATTGAGAGAGGAAGTTGTTATGTGCTACGTATTTAAAATGTGGAAGTTTTGTCGTATTTAATTTTGTTAAAAGCTTCGGAAAACGTCTTATCGTGATATAAAAAGCAGCCATGTGCAAGTCAGACTCATACACGAAGTGTTCCGTACAATATATATTGAACACTTATATATAACACTACATATTTTTAAAAATCGAGCAAAGGTCGCCTAAAAAAGCACGTTTCTTGTATACACCCTTAAATATTTAACTTTATTTTATTTTTATTATTTGTTGTAATAGCGTCCATAGAAAAAGTTATAAGTTCTCTGTGAAAATTTCAAGAGTCTACCTATTACGGTTTAAAAGATACAGCTCTGTGATAGACGGACGCAGACGGGCAGCGGATCCTTAGTACCTAATAGGGTCCCGTTGGCAACCTTTGGGAAAGGAACCTCAAAAAGTCGACCGTTTAGAATAGCAGAATAATTTTCTCAAATAAACTAGTACAATAAGCGTGTTGTTAGTAAACTTAACTGTTAACGCTACTGATTCACGTTTTAGAAATAACTTATTTATGGTGAGTAAACCCGCATGATGATTGCATGATGGTGCATCGTGCAAGCATGATGTAGGTACGTACATATCATGAAGCAAGCATTACAATGCTCGCTTCATTTCTGTATGATATAAAAGTTTGATTCTAGGACTAGAATCTGCCTTCTTTAAGGGTACAAGAACTAGTATTTTTTTTTAATTCATTACCAATATAAAATAATTAGTTTCTTACATTTCGTCAAAAAAACTGACGGGACACAAGATGAGATGGCGAGAGGTCTGTTTGAGGTAACCCTGTTATCTTTATAAAAAATAATAAAAAAAAATGTTTCAGACTAGGTAATGTCCATATTTTTGTTAGTAACAAATTAATTATCTTATGACTAAGTTAGTAGCAATTTATGTGGGTA
The DNA here is from genome assembly GCA_916610205.1 of Griposia aprilina. NCBI lineage: Eukaryota > Metazoa > Arthropoda > Insecta > Lepidoptera > Noctuidae > Griposia > Griposia aprilina. Next base: position 1,241,125 of record OU744300.1, on the reverse strand, counting down.
GTCCAGATGAATACGAATTAATATTATAATTAATATTATATGTTATGCAGTATATTATCATACGTGCTTATGTATTTACATTACGTTGACATACAAGGGAGGCAAGTGGCCGCGGAAGATGAAATGGGAAATTGGGAATTAGTAGTGCAAGGTGTGTTTTTTTTTTTTTTTTTTTTTTAATCGCGGCACAGCGGACAGAGCTCCGGCGGGATCTCATGGCGGCATGGAGAGTGCGACTGTCGCAACCCAGCGCTGGGCACGCCACAATTGCGGCGGTAAGTCCCCTCTTTGAGGAGTGGCTTGAGAGGCGCCACGGCGTCCTCACCTTCCGCCTGACGCAGGTCCTCACCGGACATGGCTGTTTCGGGAGGTTCCTGTTTCAGATAAGGCGGGAGGAAACGCCCGGGTGTTGGCATTGTGTGGATCGACCGGAGGACACGGTGGAGCATACGGTAGAGGTCTGCCCAGCTTGGGTGGAGCACCGCTGTGTCCTCGTGGCGGCGATCGGCGGCGGCGATCTCTCGCGTCCGGCCCTGGTACAGGCCATGGTACGGAGCGAGAGGGAATGGGAAGCCGTCACCTCCTTCTGTGAAGCAGTAATGCTCGCGAAGGAGGATGCGGAGCGCGTGAGGGTGCGGCAATCGTTGCGCCCTCACGCCCCTAGTCGCCGCAGGAGGAGACACCCTGGGCGTCGGGAGTCAATTGCCGACTCCCGGCCACCGTAGGCGCGGGCTTGCGGACGGCGAGCAATGGGCAGCTCGCCGTCCGGTAAGGACCAGGCCCGGGTCGACGGCGCGTTGTGTTCCACGCGCGCCTCAAAGAGTTGTCAGCATAATTGACGGGGTCCGATAGGGCTGATGCCTGCCGGGGTCGCGGATTGTTCGAAAGAGTTACCGTGGCCCTGGCGCACAGGCAAATGAAGGAACTCGGGTGGGTTTTAGTCAGTAAGAGTCTGACACGCCCTTCCGCTCCGCCCAGAGCGGGAGAGGTCATTTGATGATTTCCCACCCAAAAAAAAAAAAAAAAAAGGTGTGTGTTTTAAATGGTTATTACAGTCCTTATTATAATAAAAAAAAAATGTGAAGAAACTTGAAGACTATTGCTCGGGCCAAAGTAATGTACAGTAGATACCCGATCGTTAAGTGGCCCATACCCCCTTATTAAGGTTCCGTACCCATAGGGCCGATGGAACCCTATGTCCGTCTGTCCGTCAGCAAGCTGTATCTCATGAACCGTAATAGGTAGACAGTTGAAATTTTCACAGATAGTGTATAAAATTGCCGTGTATTTACTTCTAGCAACAAATAATAAAAATAAAATACAGTTAAAAATTAAAGGGGGTCTCCACACAAGAAACGTATTTTTTTCGGCGTTTTTTGCCTTGTGGTACGAAACCTTTCGTGCGCGAGTCCGACTCGCACTTTTTAGAAAGTTAGGTCAAACTTCTACCAGGAAAAATGTATAGTATGGTAAATCTGAAGTTTACCTTTTTTTTTTTTTTTTTGGATGGGAAATCATCAAATGACCTCTCCCGCTCTGGGCGGAACGGCAGGGCGTGTCAGACTCTTACTGACTAAAACCCACCCGTGTTACTTCAATTGCCTGTGCGCCAGGGCCACGGTAACTCTTTCGAACAATCCGCGACCCCGGCCGGCATCGGCCCTATCGGACCCCGTCAATTATGCTGACAACTCTTTGAGGCGCGCGTGGAACACAACGCGCCGTCGACCCGGGCCTGGTCCTTACCGGACGGCGAGCTGCCCATTGCTCGCCGTCCGCAGGCCCGCGCCTACGGTGGCCGGGAGTCGGCTATCGACTCCCGACGCCCAGGGTGTCTCCTCCTGCGGCGACTAGGGGCGTGAGGGCGCAATGATTGCCTCTCCCTCACGCGCTCCGCCTCCTCCTTCGCGAGCATTACTGCTTCGCAGAAGGAGGTGACTGCTTCCCATTCTCTCTCGCTCCGTACTATGGCCTGAACCAGGGCCGGACGCGAGAGATCGCCGCCACGAGGACACGGCGGTGCTCCGCCCAAGCCGGGCAGACCTCCACCGTATGCTCCACCGTGTCCTCCGGTCGATCTACACAATGCCAACACCCAGGCGTTTCCTCCCGCCTTATCCGAAACAGGAACCTCCCGAAACAGCCATGTCCGGTGAGGACCTGCGTCAGGCGGAAGGTGAGGACGCCGTGGCGCCTCTCAAGCCACTCCTCAAAGAGGGGACTTACCGCCGCAAATGTGGCGTGCCCAATCTGAAGTTTACCTAGAAGTACTGATTGTAACTTTACCACGTTTATTTGTAAGGGGGAAAGAGTTATATAAGGAGGCATAAAGTGATGCGTGGCGGAGACCCGACGCTCCACAAAGCAGAAGTTTTTATAATCTCGTTATGTCACATAAATCTTTTAAAAATGTCTTTAACAAGTCTCGGGGCCCTGGGGCTACGGATCTTTGGAAGGCGTACGGGGGGTAGAGGCCCCGTCAGATGTTTTTAACCGACTTCTTAAAAAAGAGTTTCTCAATTCGCCTATTTTTTTTTTTGTATTATTTAACGCTATATCTCCGGCTATTGTGGGAGAATTTTGAAAATTCTTTTTTAATGGAAGTGAGTGGTCTCATAATTTTTTTATTAACTTTGCTTGACTAGTTTTTCAATTAGCTTTAATAAAACGTATTTTTTCCACTTAGTGTGTATTGATGATGTTATAATAACTTCCTATCACTATTATTTACATACCAAGTAGTGGTATACGAATTTGTGTGGGGTAGGTACATACCACAACTAAAAAGTGAAAACTAAAAACTTTTCGACAAAAAAAAACAACCGACTTCCAAAAAGAACACTACAAAGTGAAAAAATATTTTAACATCGTAAAACGGTGGCAAAAAACGAAAATACAAAACCAATGACACCGACTTCCGAAAAGTTATTTTCCACTTTGTAGGGTTTTTTTCGGATGTCGGTTGTTTTCTTCTTGTAAAAAAGTTTTTATTGATTAAATGAGGCACCAACCCACGATTAACCGTGTTAGCATTCTGCAAAAGCACCCAAGGACAACCCCCGGTTGGTGTAGGACTATTTCAGGGTATGGAAACAAATATATTGTATTATAGGCTTGGGTGGCTAAAGTGAACTTTACTATGGACTATGGAAAGACTATGGCCCCTGCCTGACCAATTTTTTATACAATATATACAGATAAGATATGCCCCCGGAAACTTTCGTCAGCACATAGTGTCGTAGCAACAAGGGGGCAACATGTTCTGAGGTGCTTATGAGGAGTGGAGAGGTATTCCATGGCTTTTAAGACAGTCCCGAAAGTACGGTCAAGACCCCTACCAGTAACTTACTGGAATACTTCCATCCTCCGAGCACATTTGCTCTTGCGAATCTCCACTCAAGCCGGCCAGTAAAGGCAAGAAAGAGGTATGAGCTCTGTTCCTCGTCATTGTTCACTCCAGCCGGCCAATAAAGGCAAGCCAGAGGTAAGGAACAAGACTTTTCCCGGGAGATAGGGTTCGTGAGGTTGCTACTGCTCAACAGCTCACCACATGCAGCCTCGCAGGACACATAATCCTTATTATTATGTACCTACGTCTATTGTGGAATGAAAATGAAGAATACTTAGCAATAAACAACGAATTGTTTTGAATAGTCTCTAGGGCACAAATAATTATCAATCTGCCAACAATGGTGATTACCACTTTCTATGACCATAAAAGCGAAAGCATCAGAATGGCCTGCAAAATTCATCTTTCGTTATTTACAATTTGCACGTCAGTATCAGGTACTAATTATGTTGATCTAAATACGTTTCATGACCATATATTATTACGACAACGTATTTACAGAATTACATCATTCGACAGCACTTTGACCTGCGGGGTAATTGCGTTACACACTAACAGTAGGAATGGCTTTCATTTTGACAGTTCAACAACATTCATTGCGTTATTTACGTTGTGGAGCAGACAATTATTTCGAACATATGAAGCAATGGATTAGCAATATCCTTCAAAATGATTCAGATTGTGACTGATAGAGTGTTACGCAATTAGGATGCTGTTTAAAAAGGCTCAAGACCGTTGCCCTCGAAAAGTTAGAGATCCAGATAGAATAGTTCTGCTTAGGGCACCAAGGACTTCTCTGTACAAAAAGATCTGCTATCATATGAGTGGACTTATCTATAACAAAATACCAAAGAACTTTAAGAGCGCATACACGGGTCCACTAGCGCCACTCCTTTAAAAAAATATTATCTCGTGACTGAGAAGGAATTTTGTAAAACGGCTCAATAAGCGACCTCGGTAAGTGTGTCAAGATTTTTCTAAAACCTTCGATAAACTTTCATATTGAGACACGAAGCAACAAAATTCGATGTAAACAAAAGCGGCCACATTCATTTAGATCGTATTTTGTTGCTTCATGTCTCAATATGAAAGTTTATAAAAGGTATTAGAAAATTCTAGACACACTTACCGAGGTCGCTTATTGAGCCGTTTTTCAAAATTCTTTCTCAGTCACGAGATAATATTTTTTTAAAGGAGTGGCGCTAGTGGACCCGTGTATGCGCTCTTAAGGACTTACCTAATCGTTTATCCTAACTAATATTATAAATGTGAAAGGAAGTTTGTTTGTTACTTTTTCACGCCCAAACCACTGAACCGATCATCCTGAAATTTTGCATATACGTTGTCAGGTGTACAGAAACGGACATAGGGTACCGTTTATCCCGTAAAAAAGTACTGTTCCCGAGGAAAACAACAATAACGTTCTTATGATAATAGATGGCGCCACGTGTCTTTCGAATCGTGATTGAATTAAATTATTATAGAAACTTTAGTAGTGTGTTAAGAGTTTTTTATTTTTTATTTAAGTACCTAATACATTTTGTGAGTCTAGAGTATCGATAAACCGGTTTTTGATCCTCCTGACTATAATTCCCCGAACAACCCGAATTGACTGTCAAATTCTAAATTAACGCGACTGAAGCCGCGGGCAAAAGCTAGTTGTTTATAAGGTTAAAATTATGGCTGCTGGAAAAACGATTTTATTCTACAAATGAATTTATAAATAATGATTAATATCTGTTTTAAATGAATGTAACGATAATTAATATTTAATGGATTATAAAATTAATGAATTATAGAAACTAGCAATTAAAGCATGCTATTGGACATAAATAGTATAATCTAACATTAAATAATTATATTGTAATGTTTTTCATGTCACATGTGTGACTTTATATCAGGAAACTTAATTACTTACTAATTTTAAGACCAACACTGTGAACAATACCTATTGCAAATAAATGATTATGATTATGGTCACAAATGTGGGTTTGCGAATCATATTTTGGTTAACATACAACCTGACATCCTCCATATTGTAAAAAACGTAAAAATAAAAAATCTCTATCGAGTATCAGGCGTTCGATAAAACAGGGATAGCGATAAAATATTCTTTAATATTATTTGATAGGTCTCGAGCACACCAAAAAAGAAGAATTAAAACTATGGTCCACATTGAACGACAACCGCAAAAGAGTTATATTTTGCGTTTCGCGGAAAAGCCTCGGTAACCCAAATTCAGTCGCTTTACAAACCACTGAACTAACAAGTGATACTTGTATGTGCATGATCCATTTTAGTCGCCAGGTCGCCTGCAATTTTAATAGGTAATCGCTCATGACCCAGTGTACTATGTTAGTCGCTTGATTAAATTTAGGTATATTTAATGACAGAACGCCCGGAGTCCTGCGGGCCTGACTTTGAGTGTTCCTTTCAATAAAAATAAAATAAAGTAATCATATATTTTTTAGTTCTCTGATTTTTTTTTTATGAGTACCGCGTCACTCATGCATATACTCACATCATATACTCATGCTTTTAGCGATAAGACCGCCCATTGTGTCACCCTATGTAAAATTTCTACTTTTATATCTGTAATTTTTATGGTGTACATAATAAAGAGTATTCTATTCTATTTTTATAAAATCAATAGATAGGTACTTTGATACTCGCAAATAAATCAAAACCGGGTTAGGGTACTTCCCGTTGACTTAGATTCATGAAATTTGGCAAAAAGCCGCAAGGTAGACGCAGCATAAGTAAAGGAAAACGTCCGAAAATCGTTCATTTGTATTTTTTTTTGCTATTACAAATGTACATGCATTAATTTGCAGTTGGATAATTGACCGTGACGTACAAAGAACGTGTGAGAGACCATGTTTTTCAAACTACAATTAAATTTAGTTAAATTTGTTTTTGGGTTATTATATAGTCATCCCAACTACCCTTCATTGTGCGTGGTCCGACACGCAATATGCCTGTTTTTTTTTATCCGACTGCAAATGAATATATTTTGATATATGTGGATAACAACACAAATGTACCTTTACTGGATTGTGACATCTTATGTGTTCAAGATAACCCTCGGGATTCCACCTAAGGTTCATTAGAAAACCAGCGTCAGACAGCGTCTGTCTGGCACTTATGCTGAAATGAACCTTTTTGGCGCAGCCGTGAGGCGCACACTGTTGTTGTTCAGCATTACTTTCACTTTTATAATTTGTTATTTGTATTTTGTGTTTCACTAACAGTGTCAAAATAAACTTTATTCTTTCTTTCTAAAGCAGGCCTCACATTCCTGGACTATCACTATTGTCGCCAAGGTGTGTTGCCCTTCCGCTCCGCCCAGAGCGGGAGAGGTCATTTGATGATTTAACACCAAAAAAAAAAAGAAGAAAGGTGTGTTGCCCGAAGCACCCGTATAAAAATACCGGTAAAAAAAAAGTTTTAATGATCTATTACGGGTCAAGGACCGCAGATAAATAATTAGTTTCAACTTCAAATCCAATCACAATAATATTATCAGTATCATTATTTCCAACTTATTGGGGGACAAAATCTTCCACACGAGTACCCAATATAACCCTTTTCCAAATCAAATTAATTAAATTCCCTGAAGCTTTGGTTTCGAGTATGAATTTCACGCATTACACTAATTTATAGTTAGTAAGTTTAACCATAAATGGTTAAACCCATCCTCCTCGGTTGAAATGATGGAGACGAAAGTTTTAGAGATGGGATAGATGGGGGCTGGGGGTAGTAGACATGTTAGGGTGGTTATCATAATCAAAATACCGAACAGTGATAATATCATTGTAATAAGAAAAGTTTTGTTTGTCTGACCATTTTATATAGAAGTTTGACTGTGATGTGAATAAAATTATAATCATTTATATGGACAAAGTCTCATAATGGATTTTGAATAATCCATATATTTTAGTCTTAACTAAATGGATGATTCTAAATCCATTATGAAACTTTGTCCATATAAATGATTATAATTTTATTCGTACGATATGCCTTTGGTGGTTATATGAATCTTTAGTTGACATCGAAATTGCTTCACTACTTTGACGACAACACATTAACATCATGCTTGTTCTCCCTGAAGAGTTAGGCAGAGGTGTACCGTACCTATCGTAGGTACACCCACATTCCGCCAGTTAACTTGAAGTCCCAAAAACACCAATTCCCGACAACAATTCCTAGTACATTGAAACTTTACTTAGTTAACTGGTACTATGTAACTGTCATGTATACAAATAGACGAGTCGTTTTACGACGTGCAAGGGAAATTCTTCCTTATAGAGGTAAAGCAATTACTAGGTCGACTACAGAATGAACAAATGGTAAAAGTTTTTCTCAAAAATCAATCTGCCTAGATGTTCCCCAACTATGGTGGGGTCAGCTTCCAATCTGAACAGATGCAGTATTTACATAGAGCGACTGCCTATCTGACCTCCAACCCAGTTACTGTGTAACACGATACCCCTTGTTACGTAAGTCTCGTTGTCTGACTTTTTGGGCTTCTGACTACCCGTAACGACTGTAAAAGAATTACGAATGACAGCCGGGACCAACGGCTTAACGTGCTTTCTGAGGCACGTCGGGTCGCGATACGTAATGGATGGTGACCCATCTACGAACTGACTGCGGCAAGCGTCGCTTAAGGCGCTGCCCAAACGTAGGACATCGTAAAACGCTCATTTTTTTGTCGAACAGTTAGACAATTCCGTGTTTGGCTTCTACCGAGATCGGACGTGTATCATTCGCGCGCGGGTGCTCTACTTTAGAGTAATTCGCTGGCGCATCACAATAACACCGTCATTGCCGCGTTGCGATATCGGTTTATGAAGGTCGCCACGATGACCCAGTTATTAATTATAGTGTAAACAGTGCAACAAAATAATTGTTAAGGTGAAGTTTTTACTTACCTTACTATGTCTCCTACAAAGGTAAAAATTAAAACTGATCTGGAAAAGCTGTTGTATGACAGTTACATCCAAGAAAAATTGGAGAGAGAACAGCTGGAACTTCTGGTTAATGATCTGAAAATCCAAATAGAAGGCCTCCAGCGACAACTTCAAAGCCGCCAAGAAGAAAATCTCAACTCCAAGGGTCAAGGAAATAATGACCGTAAGGAGTCGGAAGCAACGAGCAACATACAATTTGCTCAATCTGGAAAAGAAAATATCGAGTACTGCACCGACGAGGAAGAACTCGCTAAAGAGACTGAGTGGATTAGGGCTAAAAGTAGGAAGAAAAGGAAGCTAAACATCTCCCTCTCTCCACCACAAAAACCCGGAACAAGCGCCCAACAACAACAAAAATGTGAGACAGAACAGACATTAGTCAAAAAAGTGCTTCCACCACCGCCAATCATAATAGATGGAGTTAAGAACTACCAAATGTTTTACGACTCACTAACTGAAACCCAACCAACTGAATCATTCACCGCAAAAATGATGAATGGAGATTGTGTGAAGATCAACGCTAAAACCGAGGACTCTTATAGAGCGATTGCTAGGCTTTTGTCAGAAAAAGAATATCTTTGGCATTCATACGAGAACAAACAGGCTCGACCAATAAGAGTTGTAGTGAAAAAAATACATTCTTCTTGCCAGCCAGATCGAATCAAAGACGATTTAATATCGCAAGGTCTAAAAATAGAAAAAGTTGACAACAAGTTGAGCTGGAAGACTAAAGAACCACTCAATATGTTCGTCTTATCATTTAATAATGACGAAGATGTCAAAAAAATCTATGGCATAAAGCACATTTTAGGATGTAAAATTGAAATTCACCCTCTCAAAAATCCGAAACTCATTCCTCAATGTAAGAGATGCCAGGCATATGGACATACTCATAAATACTGCAGAAAAGAGCCAAGGTGTGTAAAATGCACTGGCAAGCATCTTACAGCCACCTGTACTAAATCTCCGCAAGAGAAACCAAAATGCGTCCACTGCGGCTTACCCCACCCTGCCAACTATAGAGGGTGTGAAGTAGCCAAGGAAATGCAAATTATGAAAAACAAAAACATAAAAAAGAAACTTGTTGTGCCAACTGCCCAACAGGGTCCATCCATAAACAATCCTAACAAACAGGCACGGAAAGACACTTTTCAGACAACTACAAATCCTATTCAAGCAAGTAGTTCCTATGCACAAGCTGCAAAACAAGGCACTCAACCTTCGAATCTGGAAGATAAGATAAATCAGATCTTGAAGTGTATTACTACATTTGACAAAAGATTAGAAAAGCTAGAATCCAGCACCAAAACAGCTGGTTTTAAGAACCAAAAATGAGTAACACACTAAAAATAATGGCGTGGAACTCTAATGGGCTCCTCAAACATCAGAATGAGTTACAGGCAGTCCTAGAGACAGAAAATATAGACGTGTGTTTAATCTCCGAAACGCACTTTACTAACCAATCTTTCATCAAATTTAGAGGATATAAGGTATATAATTCGCTCCACCCTGACAACTCCGCCAGAGGAGGTAGTGCGGTTATAATCAAAGAAAACATCAAGCATTACGAACAGAGTAAATTTGAAGAACCAGACATTCAAGCCGTGACAGTATCTGTTAAAACCAAATTTTGTCACGTTTCCATAGCAGCCGTATACTGTCCTCCAAGGCACGTGATAAGCAAAGAGCGATACTTACAATTCTTTGAACTTCTAGGCCCGAGATTCATCCTAGGCGGTGATTTCAATGCCAAGCATTCGTACTGGGGATCAAGACTTACTACAACAAAGGGAAGGCAGCTCTTAAATGCAGTTAAAGACACACATTGTGAAGTTATGAGCACAGGCAAACCAACATACTGGCCTACTGACCACCAGAAAATACCGGATCTTATAGACTTTTTCATAATCAAAAATATATCCACCAATTACATTCATTTGGAGGAAGGTTTTCACATGAATTCGGACCACTCCCCGATTATCCTAAGACTAACTCAAAAAATCTTACTAAGAGAAAACCATTTAACCCTGGTTAATAAGTCTACAGATTGGGACAGTTTTGCTCTTGATCTGGATAGTATTATCGACCTAAAAACTCCGTTAAAAAATCAGAATCAGCTGGACTCAGAAGTAAACAAATATGTTGTTAATATCCAACAATGTGCGTGGAACAACACGCCCGAGTTAAAACGTAAATATAAGGGGCATATCTATCCCAAGGAAATTGTGAGTTTACTGTCTGAAAAAAGAAAGCAAAGAAAGCGGTGGCAGCAAACAAGATGCCCGCGGGATAAAACATTATTAAATAGCCTAACTAAACGATTAAAGAGGAAAATCATACAATTTGAGGATGACTGTCTGAATACTAACCTTTTGCAGCTAACCAACGACAAATCAACGGATTTCTCTCTTTGGAAAGCGACAAGAAAACTAAAAAGGCCGATTATGCAAATACCGCCTATCAGAAACAGCGACGGAAAATGGGCCATAAGCAATGAACAAAAAGCGTTTAGGTTTGCCCAATACTTAGAAAACACTTTTCAACCCAATGAGAGCTCCTTAGAAATACTTGAGAGTGAAAAGTTATCACAAAGTCAAAGAATTCAGCTTGTGACTCCTAAAGAAGTTCTGCGAGAAATTCAAAATAACATAAGTTCGAAGAAATCCCCGGGTTACGACCTCGTAACCGGCGAAGTTCTAAAACACCTCCCGCGCAAAGCCATAGTAAAGTTGACTAGACTTATTAATGCCGCATTTATGCTAAAACATGTGCCTGAGCCTTGGAAGGTTGCTGAAGTCATTATGATTGCGAAGCCTGGGAAACCACCCCATGAAGTATCATCATATAGACCCATTTCCCTGTTGCCAATATTATCAAAACTATTTGAAAAACTGTTATTAAAACGTTTAAAACCTATAATAAAAGAAAAAGACCTAATACCAAACCATCAATTTGGCTTCAGGGAAAAACACTCTACAATAGACCAGGTACACAGGATAACTAACATCATTGAAAAAACACTCGAAAACAAGCAAGTCTGCGCCACCGTATTCCTAGATGTCGCGCAAGCTTTTGATAAAGTTTGGCATGAGGGTCTGGTATATAAACTCAGACGCATGCTACCGCCAGAATTTGCAGACATTCTAGAATCATATATAAGTAATAGAATGTTTAGAATAAGGCAAGAGGATGCATATTCCGAGCTAAAAACTATAAAAGCTGGGGTGCCACAAGGAAGTGTGTTAGGCCCATTCCTGTACTTGCTATACACATGTGATATCCCAGAGCTGGAAAACAACACCATTGCGACCTTTGCAGATGACACTGCCATTATGGCTACCGGATCAAGCCACAAAGAAGCAGTAGAAAAAGTTCAACTAGCTGTAAACAAAGTTTATGACTGGACACAAAAGTGGAAGATCAAACTGAATGAGTCAAAATCAATTCATATTGACTTCACTAACAAACACTGTGATTACCACCCAATCTATATAAATGGCATGCAAGTGCCTTATGCTAATACAGCCAAATACCTTGGCATAACTCTTGACGCCAAACTGCGTTGGAAATCTCACGTCAAAAAGAAAAGACAGGAACTCGACATACGTTATAAAAGTATGTATTGGTTACTCGGAAGGAAATCCTGCCTATCAATACGTAATAAAATTATATTATACAAGCATATTCTTATGCCAATTTGGACGTATGGCATCCAACTTTGGGGCTGTACTAAACGAAGTAACGTCAAAATAATCCAACAATTCCAAAATAAAGTACTCAGGGATGCTGTAAATGCACCATGGTACATTAGAAATGACGACCTCCACCGTGACCTTAAAATGGAACTCGTCACCACCGTCATCCAAAAATTTGCTGAAGCCCACGAACACAGACTTCACCGACATGTGAATATCGAGGCAATTCAGCTGCTAGACAACACGGACATAGTGCGTAGGCTAAAGAGAACTAAACCATTTGAGTTAGTGTAGTGTATAAATTGTGACGAATAATGTGTAAACAATGTGTTTTTTTATTATTAATTTATCAGACTCTAAGAAAGTGCTGCGGAAGCGGAATTGTGTGAAAGTGCAATAGGACACTATTCTTAGTTATAACGTAAACTATCACGTAAAATAATAAGTTAAAGTTAAGTTGCTTATTAGTCTATTAGGCTAGATTGTAATAAATTACTAAGAACTTATGTTCTTATAAAACAAAAAACAAAAAAAAAAAAAAGTTAGACAATTGGTACAAATTGCAAGTCAAATAAAATATCGCTGTCTGTAAAGTCGGTTTACGGAAGATAATTTTACGTGACAACATCATAAGGAGTGGAAGAGAGATAGATGTGTCACAAGCCGAACGCATAGGCCGATCGTGCCTCTCTATCGCTTGTTCCGCGCTCTCGCTTGCACGCTCGGCTCAGGCGGAACGTGACAATGAGTCATGCTTTTTCGTGCGTGGAGCCGGCGTTTATCGATTTATAAGACGTTATCACGTCAAAAATTTTGTGTATTGTGAAATAATTTGTATGTTCAAAGAAAAAACTGATTCAAAAATATTTCATAAAAATAAAATAATACATATCATGATATAAAAATCTTAAAATAGAGGTCAACAAATATTTCTCGAAATTGCGCCTAATTCTCAATTCTATCATATTATTTTATGTAATGATAATAAAGGGAATTCAATCGACTAAAGAAATACCTTAAATTTATTCCACTGCTGCACTGGGCCGTGCATTAATTTTTTCATTTAATTAAAACTGAAAATTATTGATGGTCATTCGATTCAACTAACATCAAACGCATCGCTGTTTTCAACCTTATTTGATGCCGCGATGCGCCTGCTTGCGCCTTATTTGTTGTCAATTACCTAAAAAATTGCTTCTTACTGCGCCTTAACCTTCGATGGGCCCGTGCGGCTGTTATTATTTGTCCACGAGGCCTTACCTACACCCTACACCTAAGTACGTACTAAAAGCTATATTTGATTACTGACGTCAATTGCGGTACCATAAAGAGACTCGTAACAGTCAAATGAGTTGCTTTCACGCTTCCTCTGGAGACAATAAAGTGAGTGAGTTAAATGCACAGAATATTGTTGTTGAAGTATTGAATTTCAAAACGGCAGTTCAGATAACACTCTCACCTCTCGTGAAACTCTCTGTTGACGCTTTCGAATGATATCATTTGAGTTGGTTCGATTCCCGGATCAGGCAAGCAACTTTTCAAAAATGTTTGAAGGCAGTTTTACTTACTTTTGAAAAATAAACTATGTTTCCTTTGAGTATACATTAGTGGCATCAACAGTAAAGGTTTAGTATTTGACAAGGCTTGTTTGGCGCGTGACCAAAATATGAACTAACATCATGTTTTTTCAATACAGTTTCGTAAAACAATTTACAAATATTTACCAACAATCTGTAATAAATTTGAAGCAGTGTGTTTCCCCTCCAGCACCCATCCACCCTGAGTAGGTAATAATACCCTAGGATCGATGCGTAGCAGAAAGGATGTAGGCGACGACAGCGTAGCAGCGTAGCTGTGTCATTATCAACACGTTAGCTACGCCTCTATCGTCCTCTACGAACTGTCGTAGCGAATAAAGTCTAGATATCGACGGTGAAGTATCAATATCTAATAAATAACATTTAAGCGATTTTCACTTTATTGCATATTCGTAGGTAAACTATGAAAGAGCTCGTATTTGCCAAGGCATGGTCTAAAATCAGTATCACCATCACAAGCGTTTCCTACATAAAAAAAAGTAACTTTATCATTCAAATATTAATAACTATAGAAATGAAACGTATTTTTTAGTTGTTAGATATTGATACTACACCGTCGATATGCATTTATAAAGCTGGCTGGTGTGAAACTACTATTAATATTGAATATTTATTAAGTGGTAAAACAAGCAGGCGGTCTACCTGGTGTGGTCTCAGCCGCCTCCGGATATCTGCATTAAAAAAGGAGTCGCGAAATGTCATGATGGCCCATTAGTAAAGGCCTCTCATGCACGAGGTGGTGGGTTAAAATCCGGGCAAGTACCATGTGGCTAATTTTCAGTTCATATTATTATGTACTTTCTGAGCATAGATGACTCTTAGTTTATCTTGAACATTACTGACATCGGTGAAGGAAAAATATCGTGAGAAAACCTGGACTTAAAGGCAATAAGTTTAAAAAATCTGAATTCGCCAACACGTCTTGAGCAAGCGCTGTGATCAATGCTCGTGCCTTCTTTTTACGAGAAGAGGCCTTTGCCCTGCAGTGGGACAATAATAATAAGATATTATTAAAGGGGAAATATGTAATCGCTCCTCTAAAAACATTTTTTGCTTCTAATGATGCACACATTTTGAAATAGTCAAGCCTCTTTTTAATTTTCTGGTCTTTTCTCTCTATTGGTCGCAGTAACTTAGCTAGGGCACCCCAGCCAAATTGGTTAGATGAGGTTAGAACTATGACCAACCACGTGCGCGCCGAATTGACTGCAGTAACCAAGCTAGGGCACCCCGGCCAAATTGGTTAGATGAGGTTAGAACTATGACCAACCACGTGCGCGCCGAATTGGCTGCAGTAACCAAGCTAGGGCGCCCCGGCCAAATTGGTTAGGTGAGGTTAGAACTATGACCAACCACGTGCGCGCCGAATTGGCTGCAGTAACCAAGCTAGGGCGCCCCGGCCAAATTGGTTAGGTGAGGTTAGAACTATGACCAACCACGTGCGCGCCGAATTGGCTGCAGTAACCAAGCTAGGGCACCCCAGCCAAATTGGTTAGATGAGGTTAGAACTATGACCAACCGCGTGTGAGACGAGCGAGCAAAAATAAGCGCAATCAGTGTTCAATAATATTTTTAGGAACGCGAAATGGGAATTATTAGAGGTTCGATAAAATACTTGCCTCAATAAAGGCATTGCAGATGCGTATCCATTCGAAATACATCGCTGAAACATCTCATGTCCTTCAGACTAGGACATAGCAACGCTACTGGGTGCCAGGAATGGGTACGGTAGTAGCACAGCCCCGGAAGAGCTCCTGCTAAAAAAAAATATGTCAATATATTCTAGGAGTGTCCTTTTCGTTATTGAATAATATTCTAACTTATTAAAACTTACTCTGAAATGTCCGTATACATGGAAAAGTTTCCTTTTGAATAAATTGAGAAACTTTGACAAGCTGTGACATCATGAAAGCCTAAATAGGTACTTATACCGTATAATGCTTACACCTACTTATAGCTAGGCTTTTTGCGTTGTAAACTTCTCGTACTGCTAAAGGTCATGCTATAGATTGCGTGGTGTTTGCGTTATTTTGCGGCACAATATCGGTGCGCACGTGGTATTGCAGCAACGCACGCCTCATCAAATGTGTAAGTAAACACTAACAATCGGTATCTTAATGTTTTGATCAACAGGATACTAAACACAGTTCATTCATTATCAAAAACTAAAAACGCCCGCTCTTCACCATTGCGTCGCGTCGTCAATGCAAGTACCTAAACTACCTCAATGTGTTTAACACAATTATCACTAACCGACTTCTATAAAAAAACTTTTTTACAAAAAAAAACAACCGACTTCCAAAAAAAACACTAAAAGACGTGAAAAATAACTTTAATTTCGGAAGTCGGTGCCTTTGGTTTTGTATTTTCGTGTTTGGCCACCGACTTCCGAAATTAAAGTTATTTTTCACGTCTTTTAGTGTTTTTTTTGGAAGTCGGTTGTTTTTTTTTTGTAAAAAAGTTTTTATTTTTCACTTTTTAGTTGCGGTACCTACCCCACACAAATTCGTTTACCACTACTTGGTGTGTAAATAACAGTGACAGGAAATTATTAACACATCATCCATATAAACTAAGTGGAAAAAAAATCTGCAGTATTAAGGATAACTCAAAAACTACTGGTCAGACCTTGATCAAATTTAAATGGGACCACATGTGAAGCACCACCTATCAAATAAAAAAAGAATAATCCAAATCGGTTTACCCAGAAAAAAGTTATGAGCTAACACACATAAAAAAAAAAAAAAAAAAAAAAAAAAAAACATACAGACGAATTGAGAACCTCCTCCTTTTTGTGAAGTCGGTTAAAAAGAGGAGGTCGTTAATTTCGGCGAGTTTTTTGTCATGACATGTATGTACACCGATTTCTCCTTGATTACTGGGCCAATTTATATGATTCTTTCATTCGGTAGACAAAACCCGTGCGGCAGTCTTAATTTTTTTTTTTTAATTTTGCTTGAGTAGTTTATGAGTTGTAGCTTTAATGATATGTTTTAAATTCACGTCATCTATGTTGATTACCTATAATATTCACATAACAAGTTTATAGTAGTATCTACACGAATTTTGTGTTTTTTTTTTGTCAAATAGAATAGAATAGAAATCACAAATAGAATAGCTAGATTGAGGATTGTATGTATATGTCGCCGCAAGAGCGTCTACCTGGATTATTACAACGAATTATTCCAATTTATCATAATCTTACTAATTACGCCCTCTGCGAGATATTCTTACAATCGTGTTATAATCGACCGGTGAAGAGATCGGCGCCATCTATTGGTTTTTTTGTGAATAAGAAACACCTACCACCTATTGTTTTAAGATTCATTTTTAAATGAATTCTGATTTTCTCGTTAAAACTATAGTTAAAATTAGAACATTTATTCAATGACTAGGTTTTTTTTGTCCTATTAACATTTCCACAATTGACAGAGTAAGTTTAGTGTTTATGATAAAGCACCCCAATGATTTAGAAAATGGCGCCCATTACGTTTTAATGGTCAATACTTCCAATTTTTTTTTTTTTTATTACGAGAACCAGTCAGTTTCAGTTTCAATAATAATTTAAGAACTATAAAGTAACAAGATTATTTTACACACACATTTATTTATGAAAAGCTGTTGTTCGATGAAACTACTTGTGCTACCGGAAACGTTGTTAAGTAGTATATTTGAGTTTTAGAAAGTAATGACGTTATTAATTAAACTTTAATCTTAAAACGCCTTTGCATTTGTGAATATTAGCATCGTTTAATTATACTGTTAGGCGTTTTAGCATTGTAAGTAAGTTTTATTAAACTATAAAACTAAGTTATAAGATTATGTACTTGGATAGGCAGTAGGTACGTCTGCCCACTTCGCAGAAAGTCACGATTAATAAATTATGGCGGCCGATAATCGTAATGGAAGTGTGTTAAATTAAAAGGACTAAAATTGTAATTGTCGATCAAGAAACCTCTGTAACATAACGTCTCGATTTAAAAGAGTTTCCATAGAGTTTCTTGCCCGTTCTTCTCCATAAAGAACTTACTTCATCTTGGAATAGGAAACTAGCTTCACTTACTGACTCAAACTGAATGACTCCTTGTTTAATGATAGTTCCAAAGTGCCTGTAAATGTTTTAATTGAAATACTTAAATGCTTTGAGTTTGATTGAACTACCTATCTACCATTAAGGAAGAATTACGCCGGCTAGACTGGTCAGAGACGGCACTGAGTTCCCCACCGTATTATATACATTACTATATCAGAGATACATAATCCAATATCAACAAACGTTTTTACAGCAAAGAGAAGGTGCTAATAAAGTGCGCTTCAACGCTCAAATGACTCTTAAGTATTAAGTACTTATGTTTGATAATATAGTTTGTCGATCACATGCTTGTACATAATGTATGTATATAGCTGTGTTCACATTGACTTTGATATTTACGTATTTCTGTTGCTATATATCTATCATTGTTGTGCTTTGATTTGAACGGTGCTGGTATTATGATTATAATAAGCAAGCATCAGCTTGAACTTGGTCTCCAATATTGGCAACGCAGCAGGAAAGTTCCCTAACGTTGCATTTATTCATTTATGAATAAGTACAGAATTAAAAGGCAATGCAGAAGTTACTTAAAGACAGGAATTTTGCCAGGTTTAACTAAGAAAGGTGTAAAGATATTGACATGAATACATTAGTCACTTAATTAAGCTTAAAAAATCTATGGTAACTAGGTTGGAGCGTAGCCTTAGGGGCGCTATGGAGCGATGACTTAATTTTATTTTCGTATATTTTTTTTTTCGGAAATATACCAATTTTATGCAGTATCGGTTTAACCTTGTCTATTGAAATTATTTATCTTTTGAGAAGCATGGTCCTACGACACATCGTTTCCGAGAAATAGGCCTTTTTTATGTACTGAGGAAAAATTTTAAACAAAAAAAAAAGTTTTCGCAAATCTTTAGTTATTCTATTCTGACGTAAATAACACCTAAATATAAGGCTAAAAGCGTCTTGTTGTTTTGTCTACAACCAGCAGCTTGTAAAAATTATGCCGAAGGGATTCTTTTAGAATTTGGGATGCATGAGCGAGCGAAGCGAGCTCGGCACTTGGGGCACCCCGACTCGGACAGGTTAGGTTCGAAGGTGATGGCGGGCAGGGTCTAGTGAGTGAGCGAAGCGAGCGATCAAAGACCCCGCAATCCCCTTCGCGGTTATTTCTTGTTACAGAAATAGTAGCCCCGCGAGACGGGGTTCCGTCGACTACACCTAAATGCGGCGTAGGGCCATGCTCCAAAGAACCTAAATGGTTTCTATGAATAAGGTTAATCCAATACTGCAATAATATTGGTAGACTACCGAAATAATCTATTTCCGAAAAATTTAGTGTCCCAAAAAAAAAATTAACCATTTTTTTTTGGTTTCTTTGCTGCTCATAGTGCCCCTAAGCGTATACTGCAACTCCTACCACTCCGCCCCTAAGACGACCCACTCACCGGTAACTGGCTTAAAAAACAATACATATTTAAGTGTTATACCTATTTATTTAAAACATTATTATCCTCTTGATTGCCTAACAACGCCATCTCGTGGTCAATCACTTAACATAATGTGGCTAAATAAACATCATAATAAAGATCGCCCTGTAAGTTATTTAATATTTGTATAAGTTATCTACTTTGTTTAAAATAGAATTTAACATATTAGGTATAAATGGTATATACAAAACTGGTTTCAATAACACAAAGGGTAATAGTGTTAAAAGACGAATAATGCTAACAACACCTGATGTTTTCGCTATGTGAGAAGTAATTCATGCTCAGGTGAGTATCTGCTAAACAAAATTCGTCTATCATTTTCAGAAATTTTTCGTTTTGCTAACGCAATGTATTTAGTCGAACTTCTAATAATACCCATTGTGCGCTCTTATAAAGATTTTTGAAATAAACTAAATAGCCAACTAACCGCGTCCAACTTGGATATAGCGGTTGGTCACAGTTCTAACCTAACCTAACCCATTTGGTAGCCCAGCTTAGTTAGGTAATGCGACCAACTGTGAGAAAAGGCAAGAAAGTTAAAAAGAAGCTTAATTATTTAAAAAAGTGTCCAACATTAGAAGGTCTATAAATTTTTAGAGGATCAGTTAAATATTTGCCTTTGCTAACCAATCGTAGCAATAAAAGTAATTCTGAAATGGTCCTTTTTAAAGACCGAATGATCTTCGATAATCTTTTTAATTATTTAATAAGAGCAACGAGAGATTTTGGACAAATTCTGTACAAATGTAAGGTTTGTACAAACACTTTTACACGTCAACATACAAAAAATAAAAAAATTGGGTCGGTGTTCCTTAACTGACTACTCTGAGAAGAAAGGCTGAAAGAAACTCACACAAAAGAAGGTCACAGTCTTTTTTAAAGTCCAGACATAATCTTGATCAGATCATGTGAAGATCACGTAGATTTGTGTGTGAAATGGTCTTTTGAGGAAAGAAACACACAGACTTGAGTGGACCTGTCCAGTCTGTGCACGCATTTGTCATTTAATCGTGCAGCTCAACTCAGAAATTAAGGATCTCAACGATCATTCGATTTTTTTCCATTCCCCTCTATTTCCTTGAAAAATAAAATAAAACAAATGAATACGATTCCCTCATGCAACACCCAACTAATTTGTTTAGATTAGAAACCTGTTGCTAATTGAATAATCAAGGAAAACGAAGCAGTCTCGAGCTCACGACTGACATTAATCTTGCACAATCATTCAAGGGATCAACTTAACTAAGATTCATGAGTATTTACTGAATCCTTATTTGTTTGTAGATCCGGGATTTATTAACACACATAAGCATGGAACTTTCAATGTGCCATTAACACCTAATTCTTCGCTTTTCGACTCCAATATACGTACCCAAGACCGTTGCTTAGATTTTCTCAGATCGGTTTAGAACCAACTTTACGTTTACCTATTTGTATTGCTGTATCTACATAGTATGCAGCAATATCGACTAGCGGAAAACTTTTAAAATAATGGATAACAACATCAGTAGTTTCAAAGGAGCATGAGGTCAACAGATTTGGGTCGGTAACGCAATGGCTATCGGCCTTGGTTTTGTCTACTCTATACGACGATGACCACATCCCATCTTGTGTATCGTCTGTTCAATAGTCAACCTTAAATAACTTATAAACAATCCATAAATAACAATATTGCATCTAATATGAACATTAATTTGAATCTGTGGCAAATAAGCGGGATCTCAGCTGTCACCGGCGCGGCGCAGTTAATATTATTACTGTTTACTGCGCGCTGAGATCACCGGCGGCGTAAACAACGACTAGGGTGGGGCGTGCTTACCCACATGGGTAACTTTGGGTGTTCTTTTTAAGGGTAAGCTGAGCATGAAGTTCTGGATTTGAGGTCCGGCAAAGGTTTTTCTATCAGGGTTTTTTCAGTAGCAGCCTGGAGCCGGGATTTGTGCCCGGTTGATGGCAATAGGCTCGGCTCTTAGTACATGGGGCTTAAACATAACTGGCGAAATGTGGGTGTACACCTCTGCCTAACCCTTCGGTGAAAACAAGCGTGATGTTATGTTTATATTATGTTCTTTCTTTCTTTTTCCCTAAAAACACAGGAATGCCGAGTCAGTACATACCTAGTAGGTAGACATAAACTATTCTTTTATTTCGTGTCAATTTAACAACTATAGCCTTTGAAACTAGTTCACGAGTACTATCATAGACCACCTGGTATGTAATGAAGCCATTTCTACTCAGTTGAAAATGTCTTTGTAAACACATTACAACCTACTAGAGGTACTTTAATATCAACTTCAGCCGAAAAGAGCCGCTCACAGCCAGTTAGTGGTTCAAAGGGATAAGTAGACCTACTGAACACGCTTAGTAAGTAGGCCGGAGGTACTCAAACATGGCGGAAATTCTTTGCTGGCCATACATTTTATGTGCGACGTGCTATGACGATTAAGTTGAGTAGAATAGCTCTTTAATATGTACACAATACAAAAATATGAATAGAATGAAAAAACAAATACTTAAAAAAAAATAGTGAATTTAGTTAACAAAATGCACGGGGTCATCTGGTGCATTTTGGTACCTGAATAACTCTCAGGCAAGGAAGACAAGAAAACTAAAAATATTTTGTGCATTCTGCCATTTTAAATGGTTCAGAAATTGTACTTGTGTTTTTATAATAAGATATACATAAAACAACTGCCTTGCTAATTCAACAAAATAATGCACTCGTTTGCAACGTTTGAAAACAAGCATCATAAATTAATAGCTGATTACGACGCTAAAAGGTTCTTTTCACGCGTGGCCAAAATCGGAACTAATGCCACTATCTTGTTTTATCAATACAATTTCTGTGACAATTTCGCAAATGTTTACCCCCTGTCAATGTCATTTAGATCTTTGTAGCACTCTACCTCATAATTATTAAAGTTTTTTTTTATTGTAACCACATTTCATTTTATACTTCTCGAAAAAGTTTGAGGGGGTCTGTCTAGGGCACTTGAAGTTCTCAGGTATCATGAAATGATTGGATATTGGAGTTTTTCGACAGGATCGTGTGCTGAAGCCGGGGCTCACTTTATAGCGTTGCGAAAGTCCTAGACATTTTCGAGGGTTTTGTGAAGTTTTCAAGACCTATCCTCCGTAGGGCAAAATGTTTGTGCATTAGGAAAGTAGTTACACTAGTTGACACACCACAAAGTCTCTAGTAATTTATAGTCTGCGTACTTGAGACGTCAGATGTTTCTTTTGGATTCTTGGATTTTGAAATTTTATACGAGTTTAACTTACAAGGGTAGAGTTTGTGTACGGACCAATCATTGGGAAGCCTAGTTTTTATTAAATAAAATCTATAAAATTATAATGATGTTTGACAGGATTGGTTTGTGAAATTAATAAGAAATATTGATTAGTGTCCGTGTTAGTAAGATTGGAGATGTCAATTTTCAGAAGTGGACTGCTATTGATGATGATGAAGAAGATAATTTAAACGGTGGTTCTTATTACTTACTTGCAGTATTTCGACTTGCTTTATTTTTTATACTAAATTCAATTCCATCTCTTCGTGAAAAAGTCTGAACAATCATCTCACTTCTTTGCGGTTTTCAAATTATTTTGTCGTTGAAACACACACAACTCGCGCGAGTATCGTGTCCCATCACTATAACCTAGCGTTGTTCCGCTGTTCAGACATAAGATGGATCGTTATTTAATTATTTGTTGTTATATTATTATCATACGATATAATAACTGCTGTGAAATGTTGGTAGACTATTGATTTGTTAGCCGTACGGTTCATTTTATCACCGCTTCGTTATTTACACTTAAAACTTATCATTACATCACCATCATCATCATTATATAATATGTTTATGTATAGTGATTTTTTTAATTAGTTTTAGATGACATGTGTATGTATTTTAATTTAATTTTATATTTCTGTTGAATGAAATTTCAATGTTTGAGTATTCTTTTATTGTGTATTTATGTGATTTTTATATCAATTTTATGTTTTTAATGTAATGTAATGGAGTTTGTCTGAAAATAAAATGAATCGGCCTACAGCAGTCCACTGCTGGACATAGGCCTTTCAAATTGCACGCCATTTGGTTCGATTCTCGGCAACTCTCATCCAGCTGCTACCAGCCATCCTGCGAAGATCGCCGCTCCACCTATCCTGAGTGAGGGCTTCATACCTTGCGTTTGCCGTTTCGCGGTCTCCACTCAAGAACACGTTTGCCTTAACAGTCATCGGTTCTACAACTAATATGGCCGGCCCATCATTACATTACACTTGTATTCTCCGAAGGGCTCGGCTTTGTACATGCACCCTTATTTCGCGAGCTATATTTGTATGGGACTGACTAAACTTACAGGTCGTCAGAACAGAAGCCCGAAAGTCTGATTACCAGTCTTAGCAAGAGATATCGTATTACCTAGCAACTGGGTTGTGGTGGTCATAGAGGCAGTCGCTCCATGTAAAATACTGGGATTCAGCTGCATCCGGTTAGACTCGAATCCGACCCTAACATAGTTGGGAAGGCAGGCAGATGGATGATGGGACTGACTAAACTTAACGAAGATGAAGTGCTGGGGAATTAATGGTGAAGGGTGGACGTTTTGGGGGACTGTCTAGTATAATTTAGGCTTAAAAAAAAGTGTGGCTCCCAGCCCAATATAAATAAATTACTTTTGATTTTAAAACGAAAAAAATGAATGTTCAGCGTGCCCTGGACAGCCAGCCCCGCTACACCCGCTCCCATATTGTTGAATTGCTAATATCGTCACCACGGCATGAGCTATCCAGCCTAACTGGAAAAAGTCACTGACTCTAATACAGGTACTCTAACCTAGCATTGTAGTCAGGGTTGCGCATTTTTTCTTTAGCCTGTGTTTATGTCAATAAATCATTCATTATTATTTTATTTTTTAAATGTCATCGACATATCTCGGATCTCTTTGATCCCGGACCTTTGGCGTACGAGGGGCCGAAGCCAACTCGCAGAGGCCCGTTAGATGGTTTTAATTAAATCAAGCACCATTATTGTAGTATTATGATTTTTACGTCTGTTGACATTTCTCGGGACCCAGGGTCCCGGACCTTTGGAAGACTTCCGAGCGGCTGAAGCCAACTCGCAGTCGATAATTCTAAGTGTTGAGGCACCAACCGACGATTATCCTTGTATGCACTATGAAAGTGCACCCAAAGATAACCCCCGGTTGGTGGAGGACTATTGCTTAAATGGCAGGGGGTGACTTAGACACTCAATAATGGGACCCGGAAACCGTCGCTAGTACATAGTGACGTAGCGCCAAGAGGGCAACACTTCCTGAGGTGCTGTAAGAGTCGAGAGGTATATCACGGCTATCAGAATTATTATTATTTCATCGTCTCTAACATTTCTCTGGACCCTGGGGTCCCGGACCTTTAGAAGGCTTACGACTCTTACGAGACTGGAGCCAACTCGCAGAGGCCCGTTAGACGTTTTTAGTGAAATGAAGCACCATTATTTTATTATTATTCTTAACTAGTTCGTCCCGTTATGGTTTGTTTGATAGAAGAAGAATCATGAAATCCATGGAGCTGACGTCTTTTCTCCCTGATGCCGTAAGAATAATAGATGCAAAAATAAAAACTAAACATTTTGCCACGATACCCTCACAACTCTTGCAAGATTTCCCATCACTATAGTTATAGAGTTCTTTAATTAACAGTTACAGTTCCGAGACACTGATTGTGTAATGAATGGTTATTTAATTATTATTGTGGCGGTACACACAATATGTACTGTAGTCTTTATGGCGTATTTATTACCAAGTGAGGCACGTCATTGACATGAATAATTTTGGTGGTGTAATTTGAGATGTAGGGTAGAAGACATACTTACTGCATCAACCACAAATAAATTGGAATCAGGGCTAAGGAAGCTGATGGTTTGCAAATTACTATGCCCTCTTTTTGTTAGTTTTGGTTATCACTCGGTACCTAACGGATTATGTCTGGGAGATGGATATTTTTATGATAAAATACTGCAATCAAGTTTTTAGTAGTTTAAGTATTGAAGCACTGATGCATAGCTTAGAACTTATTATTGAAATAAAACACCCGATAATAATGATACTTGTGACTGTTTAGGTCATACGTCGTTTCTTTTTGTTTCATTTTCACCTTAATATCAAAATATTGATTACAAATAATCTTGCCAAAAATCATACTTCCTATTTCATTGAGGCTCCCGCAGACAGGCGCGACGCGGTAGCGCGACGTGACTCTAGTAGGACAATTTCCATGAAATTATTCCACCAGAATCGCGTCGCGTCTGTCTGCGGGAGTCTGTAAGCGTTAGACCTTCGACTAAGCATACCGTTTTTTAACCTAATCAACATACGTTTATTTCCCGAGTATTTTTTTATGATTTTGCACAAATACCTATCAATAAATTCGACTGGCATGGTCTCAAAGAACACAACCATCGCAATACCAATACAGTTAACTATCGACGTGACTTCATACTACTTCATACACAAATATTTGCCTCTCCAAGCGTCCTTGACTATCGAGTCGCGATGCAGACAGACCCGTTTGACAATCGCGCTCTTTTATTATTGTTAAATCTGTCTGTTCCATCGAAACGTGTACAGCGATTTTATGTGAATTTAAAGCTAAATAGCAAAGCATATGTATTTTGTAGTCGTGTTCTTTCTTTGTGATTCCCAGAAAAATTATATGTCCACAGTTTCCCACTCTGCCGGGTCTCGTTCAAAATGCGGTCTTCTTCATATACCAATTACTTATTCCTTTGATTATTCACGGAGCTTACCTTCTTAGAATTCCTCATAAACTTGTAAAAGTTATAAGGAATCCTAAGTACGGTAGTGGATTGGTGCTCTGAGTGGAATACCTCGACATTTACCTAATTTTCTCAACCTTCTCTTGTCTGTAGCGGTATCAACATCGCCACATGCGAGCGATACGTCATACTGACGTCAAGTAAATCCTGCATCGCGCAGGCAGAGTGTACCGCGCGACTAGCATATATACAACGTCCCGACATCAACCGTCGGGCCCCTGGCTGGAGGCTTTAAGTTAGTAGCTTAAGGCACCCACAGGTTTGCCCGGTTAAGTAGCCAGGACCTTAGTGGTCACAACTACGAGCTGCCAATTAGGATAAAAAAAAAAAAAAAAAAAAACAACCGTCGGGCAGTTGCCCACCAGACACAACACCCGTCTGGTCGGAGGATCCTCCCTTTTCCTTAGAGTATGAGTGAGCTTTACACCCTGTTCCTCATACCTCTATACGTCTATAAACCAAACGACGACCGTCTTCAACAAGTATTAACGCAATCATAGTATCTCCGATGAAAAACAGTGGTGTGCTGTGCATTTATTTAAGATATCCCAGTTACCGCGTGTATTTGGCTGAAGCGTCAGGGTAGCCCGCGGAATTCAAATTTTCTTATTGCAAAAAAACTTTTGCAATTTCCAGGTCCGTATCAGGTTGTGTGTTGATCTAAATATGATTCGCGGCCGTGACAACTATTTAATTATAGAATTATAATCATAAAAATCATCAATACATTTCTCTAAGTTCCCTATTGAATGACTATTTCATGAAATAATGACATTTGCGGCCAATTCTAACTTAAGGAGTTGTATTGCTGATTCTAATGATTATAATTCTGTAAAACCATAATAGATTTGTTACGGTTGCGAATCATATTGTAATCAACATACTGACCTGAAAATTGCAAAAAAAGTAAGTAATATTGAATTTCGTGGGCTACCTTAACGCATCCCCTTAACCGAATCTCTAATAATTCCCATTTTGCACACCTACAAATATGATTGAACACTCTAAAACAAACATTGCGCCTTTTTTGTGAATGATTCCTATTCTGGGGACCCAAAAATACTACATAGCCAAGTTATTGTGACATTCTTGGATGTAGCGCTCGTTCGGCTTACGAGTGGTTGGTCACAGTTCTTACCTTACCTAAGCGAAGCTCAACAAGTTTTAGGGGCTCATTAATTTTAAAAAGTGTTCATCATTAGAAGCTGCATAAGTTTTTAGAGAATCAGTTAAATATTTCCCGTTACCAATTAACCCATGCCTCTGAAATAAATAGCACGTGACCACCATTATAGGCACTAGTAGATATTGAAAGATGATATTAAAGGTGGTTATAACGGGCCTTACCACTACCACTTAAGGACCCCAGAGACGTCACATTACGTCGAAAGCTTACATCATTGCATAAACAGGTATAATTTACCTTCCCGCCCACGCAAGCATTATCATATTTACTTCAGTTTACGTTTATAGCATAGAAGTACATTGTTACTAAATATAGCCCGTTTATTCCTGGTGTTGTGAATAGGTCATTTTTAATGCTAAGAATAAGCCTTGGGAATCGTAAAAGGAAAACCAAAGCAGCCCGTTTGTTTGAAAACAGTGGCAAACCGTAGAAGAATGATGTCGTCTTTTCTGGTATTAAATATAAAATATTTGCCCGTCCGTCGGCACGATGGTGGCCTTTATAATCTACAGAAGGAACACGGGTGGGTTTTAGTCAGTAAGAGTCTGACACGCCCTTCCGCTCCCCCCAGAGCGGGATAGGTCATTTGAGGATAACCCACACAAAACAAAAAAAAACAAGTGGTGCGGTGTATTTTAATTTGAATAGGTAATACAAATTATACAAAATGATTAGAATAACACTAACACCCAACTTTAGTCGATTTGGCAAATTAATTAATTACACGAAAATTATCAAATACATTGATAATGTGTGATCAACTGATCACTCTTTTCTGCCAAAAAGTATTCCCGCTCAACGTCTCCAATGACCTTCTAATATTCAAATTCAAATAGGCAAAGGTCTCGGAACCAATCTGCCTAGCGTAGGTATAACCTTTTTTGAAGAGCTGATCTTATAGCCTTTTGTAAAACTTGCACTAATATCAGTTTCACGTGTAATCAAATTTAACAGTTTCCTAATTAAACAACACACTACACACACACACACACACACACACACACACACTTACTTTAGAAACCATAACCTAACCTTATCCTGACATGCATAATTATGACGTTGACAGCTATGTCTTGCATTATTTAAACATTTTTTATTTACAAATTTAAACACTGCAGTTACTTTATTTTATTATGACGTTATACAAACGGTCTTATAACTGGCAACAGAAAAGGCGATTCTTAAAGATGACGCAAATAGACGATGCCCTGGCTAAACCTGTTTCCGAATGGCCTTGATTTGACAGATACATAAATACAGAAAATAAAATCGTAGCAAAGTCAAAACTGTGCATTTTTTTTTAAACGTAATTGTTACGAGATCTGGGAACGATTCTAATGCCGAACATATTTTTCTTTGAATTTTTGTCTGTTTATATAAGAGTTTGTCTGAATGTATGTTCCTGCATCACGCAAGAACTACCAGGTAGATTTTGTTTATATTTTGCATAGATATTCCCGATAAGTCTGGTTAGTCTGTAGGCTATAAATTATCACGCTATTTACTATGGGGCAATATTACAATTTGTTGGTATTCTTCTATAGTTTACCGCAAATTGTAAAAAGACGATTCAAAAAATTGTAAGGCAGGACATCGACGGGCAAACTGTCGCCATGAATACAGCACATGATGCTAGACTCCCTAGTGTAGAAATATTTAGTCGGTTATCTAAAAATCTGCAGTTTCTTAGAGGAGTGCAATGGTACGCAGTGAAAATGAATGGAACAGTTTTTTTTATTTTATAACCTACGAAAAATTTCAACGCAGAGTCTGACACGCCCTTTCGCTCCGCCCAGAGCGGGAGAGGTCATTTGATGATTTCCCACCCAAAAAAAAAAGAAAAAAAAGGGCTTTCAAAATCTTGTACTGAATCCATGGTAACAGGTGGCACGTCGATGCCCTGCCAGCCTGTATTGTTTTAGTGATAGATGGTCGTCAGAAGTAATCTGTAAGAATGCACCAGTCAGTGTATCAGTGTTGTGCCATTAGATAGTATATTCAGGAACGCAGGCGTTAATTAATTCACAAAAAACGAAAAACTTCGCAAGCATTGGGAAATTGAAATTACTACTGAAGACTGCAGCAGAGGACAAGCTGCTTCAAACACGGACAACTGTACGTCGTTAGCTCCCGCGTCACCAGTCCTGACACTCTTCATATGTTGCTTGAGGTCAAAACTACAACCGTAGTATGCAGGAAAGTTTTATCAAAATGTGGCTGTTATTCTAGTAAATTGTGGTGTTTTGCGACTTCCACGCGAACTAAGTCGCGGGCAGAAGCTAATTGTAAATATTTCATAAAATCAAAATCAAAAGCTATTTATTCAAACTAGGCTGAGAATCAGCATTTTTTAAACGTCAAAATTACATAAGACAGTCCCCCAAAAACTTTAGCTGGGAAGAAGTGGCGCAACAAACTCTCCAGCAGCCACAGCCGTCTGTTCAGTCAGATTAACTTGATTCAATACAACAGTATGTAAAGTAATGAACACATCGAAACACAAAACATTAAAATTAATTATTTTGCATATTATGTCAGCTAGCACATACCAATATTTAAACGAATTTATTTCAACTGAAAAGCAGTTTTCAGCAGTCTTTGTTCCCACTTTTTATTCGTTTTTTTTAATCGATATCTATTGCCATGTTTCTGAGGTTGCTATCATCTGCAAACTACTAGTTAGGTGACAGTAACACCACGGGGAAAATATGCCAAGAGTACGTGGGGAATAACCTGGACAGTCAGGGAAAACATGCCAAGATCGCGTGGTATGTGTAGGTACGTAGGCAGTTTGTGGCGACACGATAATAAAAGATCACAGCCCTATAATCTAAGTCAAAGTCAAATCATTTATTTCAAATAGGCATATAGAAGGCACTTTTGAACGTCAAAATTTACAAGAAAATAGAATTGATTCTAGTTACCTTTCCAAAAGGTGGTTTCGTATGGAGAAGAATGGGCATGAAACGCCACCGTTATTCTTTTTTTTTTACAATGTTTTGTATACATTGCCAATTGCCAAATGAGTGTCCACTACCATCACCGTTATCAATCTATTGACATAACGACATAGACCAACCAATTTCTGTCGCAACTTCACTTAGACTTAAATATTTTGACGTTCATTAGTTTTAATATACTCGTTTTATGGCATAGGTATTTAAACAGGTTCACAATTTATAAATAATCACCAATAGGCAATTTAGGTTCGCCAAAGAAGGCTCCAAAGAATCTTAATGAAGCCCCTAATTAGTTTCGGTACTTAATTGACTTTAGTTAGCTTCGACACGATAAATATGAACATCCATATTAATGCTGTTACCAAGCCTTATTGGGATAGTAAAGTTGCCGCCACATTATGAGCCAGATACTAGAAACTTGAAGTAAATTTTATATCCAAAGATGTATGTAGATAATAGCTATTGGTTTTCATTTGATGAACTCAATTTTACAAGTTTTTTTTTTAACTGGAGCGAGTTAACTGGTACATTAGAATGTCAGCTGGCTAACAATCGGTCAGTAATAAGGTAAATGACTTAAAACATAAGCTTGATTTTACCTCACCAAGTTTGTTACAAGTTTATCACAAGTTTGTCATAAGTTTATCACAAGTTTGTCACAAGTTTGTCATAAGTTTGGCCTGGCTCTTTGGTATAGTGGTCGCAAGCGCTACAGCTGAGCATGAGGCCCTGGGAAGAATTGCTGGGTGGGACAAAGGTTTATTGGGTTTTTCTTCTGGAATTTCTCAGAAACAGCTCGGAATCTAGATCTGTGCCTGGTTGAAGGCAATAGGCTCACCCTCTATTACATGGGACTTAACCAGTACTGGCGAAATGTGGGTGTACTATTTATAGGTAGGTACATATCTGTCTAACCCTTCGGGGGATACAGCCTAGGCGTGATGGTATGATCGGTAAGTTTGTCACTTTCCAACTTTTTTTTAATTCAAGGAATCACGATTATTTTGAATTAGCTGACTTTGGCCTCGTTTACCGCTAAGCATATTTAAAACATAATTCTGTCTATGTCATCTTCAAACGATAACAGAAACAGAATGATACTCTAGATTACATACATACATAAACTCACGCCTTCTTCCCATGGGGGTAGGCTCTACTAATACTCTAGATTAATTTAGCGCTAAACATATTTAGTGATTTGCGGCGCAACCGGGCCTAAATGCTATGAATCATTATGTATAATTATTATTTATTATTATTATGATGTCTTATCCTTTTATTTTTACCTACATAACACGTCAATGAGCAATGTTTTCACAGACGTTCGCTAAACAATGTATTTAAATTCATTGATTTACGTGACACGAGTGTAAAATACCGATATAAACATTAGGTACAGCCACGTTAAAGAGTGTACAAACATCAAACGTCAAACACCCAATATTTCAAATACTGCAGTGGCGAAACATCGAGTTTACAAATGTAATGGTGTAATATGGCGTCGGTAGGTGTACTGTAGATGTGAACCCTATATTAAAAACTTGTGGAATATAATATAATATTATCGAAATTATGACAGAAGCGCTTCCCTTGGTGTATTGGTCTTTGAGTAATATCGCTATTATAAAAAAGTTACCTACACTTCATTTGAATAGTAATATGGTAGATGTTTATTGTCCACACAACATACACATAAGATAACGCCTGCAATCCCCGAAGGGTTAGGTAGAGGTGTACCTATACACCCACATTTTGCCAGTTATGTTTAAGTCCCATATAATAGGGGCGAGCCTATTGCCATCAACCGGACACAAATCCAGACTCCGGGCTGCTACTGAGAACTTCCAGATTGAAAAACCCAATAGCACTATGCCCGACCCAGGAAACAAACCCAGGACCTCATGCTCAGCAGTACTGCTAACGACCATTAGACACATACCATAACACTTTATTTGAAAAGTTATAATTATGGTAGATTTATAGTGTACAAATAAGGCAACAAAAATCTATAGCAAGTTTAATGTCGTTTCTCTATGTCTTTTACATGTATGTGTGTACACAATAAACAACAAAATAAATAAACAAATGAAGTGCAAGCATAAAATAAGACATGTTTGGTCGATGTTATTTCACTATAATATTCTATCGACACTGATGTACGTGACTGTACACACGAATAGTACCTTCATACACGACGTAACATTTTTATTACATTAG
This sequence comes from Griposia aprilina, assembly GCA_916610205.1. Classification (NCBI taxonomy): domain Eukaryota; kingdom Metazoa; phylum Arthropoda; class Insecta; order Lepidoptera; family Noctuidae; genus Griposia; species Griposia aprilina. The sequence goes on along the minus strand of OU744300.1, from coordinate 1,208,779 downwards.
TAATTGACATTCCAAAGAATCAAACGATGGTGTTCATCTTTTGATTCATTGCTGAAATAAAAACATGGATTTTCCCGAAAGAAGTTATTATATTGACTCTAATTTTGTTGATCACCTAAAAGTCGCTCGGCGAAAGAATTGACGAGATTAGCTCGATTGGCAGGCACAGTGGCTAAGTGATTGGTTTCTACAATACGGTCAGTAGGTTCCATTCCGGCATGAAACAATTATTTTATGGCAGTGGTCCTGGGTCTGATTGAACCATAAAAGAATAGCTTTTCTATATAAGTTAATAGAAAAGCTACACACTACATAAAAATATATCGGAACCGAGTCCAAGGTTTTCTATGAAACATGATTCAGACATTATTCATTTTAAGTCATTTATTGGTAAGAAGAATCCGCTCAGCTATAGTTTATTGCACCCAAGGATTTTTGTACATTGCGTTCCTTTTATTAAAGGATCCAAATATATAAAAAACAAACGTTAAAATTCTGACATTACTTATCTATTAGCGTATCTTGGTAAATACACAATGAATACCTACCTACAAAGCTATGTAATACATACATTTACTTACCTAATTATAAATTCAAACAATAAAATGCTCCCATTCCAATAACGTATTGCAATATAATGTTATTTTTCCCAAGTTATCCTGTACCTACGTGATCGTATCAAGCATGAATGAAACACTTACCACAACAAACTATTTTGGCCCGTGACTAACCAGTCTGGTTATACTCGTACTATGATTTTAATAACGGTAGTAATCATAGCCTTGTTATTTTTAACCGACATCCACTAAGGAGGAGGTTATTATGTTCAGCTGTATGAATGTTTTTTTTTTAATTATGTTTACCGACTTCTCCGTCAATTGTGGACCGATTTTGTAAATTATCTTTTTGTTTAAAAGGGTATGCTCTCGAGGTGGTCCCATTGTCTGATGAGGGGATCCCATGGAAATCGAGGGAAATCCTCAAATTTTATAGTTACACCTAAAGTGATTTGGGTATTTTTTATAGTAAGTCGTGCATTTGCTCTCGGAAAACAAAACACCATTCGGTGAAGTGGACCTGGTGATGAAGCCCAAAGGTGGCCACCAGAACTACTCAATAATAAGCATTTCACGGGTTGCGATTTGATTACTTAAATATGGTTGCTAAGCAATTTATGCTCGTCACAATGCATATGGTGAAATCTTCTGGTTTTTACCAGGAGAACTCCTCAACAATTAACGCCCCTGCGTCGGGAAAAGCAATATTTAGTAAAAGGTGATGAGTAGTTGACATTAGGCTATTGTAACTTGGATAAATTAATAGATGACTCACTAAAAAGTGAAAAATAAAAAATAAAATTACAAAAAAAGAAAAATGACTTCCAAAAAAACACTACGCAGTGAAAAATAACTTTAATTTCGGAAGTCGGTGGCAAAAAACTAAAATATAGACCCAAAGACACCGACTTCCGAAATCAAAGTTATTTTTCACTATGTAGTGTATTTTTTTGGAAGTCGGTTGTTTTTTTGAAAAAAAGGTTTTTGCCATTACTTAATTGAGCACACTTTATGTATAGCCATAATGCACCACACCATGACATCATATTCATAGCCCATTTATGGTAAACTAGGTATTGCCCGCGACTTCGCCCGTGTAGAGATCGGAAATTACTACCCGGGATAAAAAATATCCTATATTCAAATCCAGGTCAGAGTCTACTTGTGTGCCAAATTTCATCGAAATTCGTTCAGCCGTTAAGACTTGAAAATGTAACAGACAGACAGCTTTACTTTCGCATTTATACAGGTGGATTTTTGAGATGGGGCAGCAAGGGCAGCGTCATTAACCGTTGCAGCTACAGGAAAACAGTCTTAGGAGACTTTCCTTAACTTTTTTAGAAATATTGATTTGCATTCACAGATTTTGAAAAAAAAAACAGTCAGCAGGCAAATGGGCAATTTTCACAAATAGTTTTTTTATGTCAATCGATCATGTTTCATATAAGGATCAAAACCGTCTATTAGACCAACTGAGCTTTGAGTAATAGATAAGTCATAAATCGCAGTAGGAAATGAGACTACAAGTTACAGTTTTACCATCGATAAACTGACAGCTTTAAAAACACTAATGGAAAAACAAAAAAAAAATACTTCTACTTTAGGTATTATTTCACCTCAAAATTAAAAACTTGAAACTTTACATTTGGACTCACCTAAAATTTTTACTTTTGTGCTCTAAGTTATGAGGTGCTCCAAATAGTAGCCGTTTTGACGTAGGCATAGGTTTAATATCTCTACTTCAGAGCGGGTAGCAGCTGATAATGTGAAAGGATGAATGCCATAGAGAATCGTGGTGCACACAGTCGTATTTCTTTTGTTATAGTTATTTTTTTAATAACCCCACGTAAAAAAATCAAGAGGCGTGAGATCAGGACTGCGACGCGGCCACGGTATAGGATCTGCTGCCTCCCGAATTGCCGGTTCAAATTAGAATTGGTTTGGCGGCTGTTGTGTGGCGGAGCGCCATCTTCATCTTCAGAGGTTATTTTTGTCACAGAATTTCTGAAATCCTATGCAACCAGGCAACAAACTACCTATCTCGATTCTGTTTTCAAAGCAAATTAAATTATGACGCGTATTCGTTCGAAGTTTAATATTTTTTGTTTATATTAAGCCAGACTTCATTGTAGCGGTTAGTCTATCCATAATAAAAAAGTAAGTTGTAGTCACATTTCCTACGAAATATATGGGAAAAGTATTTTTGATTTCTGACCATTCTAGTACTCAAACCTCAGTTGTCGCAATAGAGGTTTTTGGTCGAAACATGATCGATTGGCATAAAAAAAGTTTTTTGTGTGTATACTTCAAGTTGAGTTTAGATAAACAGTTTTTATTTTTTTGTTTCATCGTGTTTAGCTATTAATACCAAACACGTATGTGACGTCTAGGTATACAACAAAAAATCTGATTTTCAATACTCAAACTGCCATATCTGCAATTGTTGACCCCAAAAAAATCAACATAAATCATTTTCTTTTTTGTGTTATCATGTTTAGATATCGGTACCCATCACGTCTATGGAGTTTCTCTAGCTAATTTAATTTGATCCTGTATATGATGGCCATAGTAAATGAAGGATGCGGCTGAATACCGCAGTATTTTACATGTAGCGAGACGGTTCAGGGACTTCCAAGTGGACCACGAAAGGTTACACCCTGCAGGAAGATGCTCCTTTGGTGGTAGATAGTAAGTGGGACGGGGAAAAGTGTGTTGGTTTCCTGGTAGAGACGCTCCCACTTACTATCTACCAACATAGGAACATCTTCCTGCAGGGTGTAACTTTTCGTGGTCCACTTGGAAGTCCCTGAACCATCTCCGGATACAAGTGGGAAGATGTAACTCCAACCTGGTAAAGTAGGGCTACCTCGATGGACCGGCGGCTGGGTGTGGATGTTGAGTTATGTCGCAAACTATGCTCCACCTTCTATCTTGCCCTCTGTATCCTAAAACTTGCAGGCAAAGTGACCTCTGCGCTGCCACCGATGACGCCGTGGAAGTGGCGAAGTTTTGGGCCAACAAAATTTGGGAAAAGTTGTGCCAGCGACACGAAGAAGAAGAAGACCTTCATAACCCATAATAACTGGGTAGCACGATACCCCTTGGTGAGTCTGGCTGTCAGACCTTCGGGCTTCTGATAATTCTTACAGTAATATAAGTATGGAAGTATGAATGAATTTATGACAAACTTCAAGCCATGTAAAATAAACCAGAGATCACTAACGACACCTTCGGGGATAAATGGATGATGCTCAATTCGTAACTACATAAATCGTCGCTAGAGTAGGCAGAGTATCAAGTTCGTATCGCATCATTTCGCGTGTCACCTCCCTATCAGTAAAGGTTATCTGCTAAATGTCAAATAGGTACCTACATCAGTTTACTTTTAACAAGATTAGTAAGTTAGTAAACTGTTTGTGCAATTTATTGGTGTTGTTTTGAAGTTGTGAATGGTTTACATTGTAGTGATTCTATCTACTGCGGGTTGTTTGATTAAAATAATCTAGGGTCAGTTCTGTAGAAGTGTTATTATGAACTATACTTCAGTTTTTTTTTATTTTTTATTAACAACCCATTAACCAAAACACAGCGATTATTATACGTGGCCCTGGGTTCGATCCCAGACTGGGCAAAGATGTATAACTAGCTTTTCATATTCATATCTTTATTTGCATTCCATAATGTGTGAAGATCTTACAATGGGCACAGTAAAAAGTATAAAATTAATGTTTGAAATAGAATTAATTAATTATCAATTTTAAAACATGTCCTTAATATTAATTAATTACATCCGCGCGCGCGCGTATTTTCCCCGCGTCTTCGCTCGCGTGGAGGTTGGGAATTATCCGACAGGAACGTGCTACCGAGATAAGCCCTAACTTAGGTCATGGTCTATCCATGTGCCAAACATCTCAATCCGTTCAGTCGTGGCGGCGTGAAAAAGTAACAGACAGACAGCGTTAATTTTGCATTCATAATGTTGGTATGGTTCTTGTCTCAGTAACAGCTCCATGGCTGAATGTGTGCCCGGCTGTTGACAATAGGCTTCCTCCTTTATTATTTGGAACTTTGACTGTAATGTAGACATAGACACTATGATTACAGCACATCTGACTACCCCTTCGGGAATTACAGGCATTATGTTATGTGAACACAGTTCCACGAACGCTGCCAGCGAACGCCTACTTATTAAACTTCGTTTATTTTTCATTTAGTTTACCTTCTATTTATACCTTGGTTTAATCCTGCTAAAGACCTGTCCCACTGCCAGCGAGAATGTGACTAGCTGTAAACGATTTTCTCGATCAAGAAACGTAAAACGATTTAGGTCCCCTGTAAGTAAAAGAGATGAGTATGGGTGGGTATCGCTGACCGTTCACTCCTTTGTAGCAGCGATAAAAGCTATCAAAACCTCTCAGCGACGCTCGCTTGGTGGGCAGATCATTCGCTGAGTGACTCACTGTTAGTACATACGTATAACAACGAAGAAAACGAACAGAAATAAAAAGAGAAGAAAAGAAGAGACACTGTACCTGTGTTTGCGCACACACTTGTGCACTATGTATCTCCCGCGACGAAGACTAGTCGCTGTTGAGATGGGCCGCCATGGCCAAAATACGGTCTGGAGGACTATTAAAATATCAGCGTGTATTCACTCTTCGCCGTCGCGCACTCGCTGCTCGTTGCTCGCCAACTCATTTCTAGTTACTAGCTCTAGTCTCTTCCCGCTAATCGCCGGCGGTGGTGCCTCAGGTAGTAAGCCAAAATATAAGGTCAAACGTCAAACTTAATCGCTAGTTACCGTTAACCACAGTAATGTGGGTGATCGTGGGTGGACAGCGGATTAAGCTAATTCCTTCTATATTAGCTGAGAGTTAACACAGATCTGCTATAAATATTGCTTTAGATTACGTTGGAACTATTGCATTTGTTACCTACCTTGTAAGATATTGCACTGCAGGGTACATGGCTTTTTTTATACAGATTAACGAGCATTGCTCACCACACTCCTTTATGTTTTATCGGTTTCAGAGCAATATAGGCTAGATTATTTTCGATGTGTTCGTTGTATTCAGTAGAGTCCGAAGTAAACCAAATAAAACAAAACTTATGTTATTTTGGCAACAGAGGTCATGCAGTACCTATACGTATAGCACATATCCACATTTCGCCAGCTATTTTAAAGTCCCTAGGAAATTCTTTTGCCATAACCAAGCACAAATCTACAATTCAGGACGCTACTGTGGAGGAGGTGAAACGCCGGGCCTAACACCGCTGCTGCGAGGAATTGCGGCACATCAGACAGAGCTCCGGCGAAATCTCATGGCGGCTTGGAGAGTGCAACTGTCGCAACCCAGTGCTAGGCACGCCACATTTGCGGCGATAAGTCCCCTCTTTGAGGAGTGGATTGCGAGGCACCACGGCGTCCTCAACTTCCGCCTGAACCAGGTCTTCACCAAACATGGTTGTTTCGGGAGGTTCCTATTCCGGATAAGGTGGGAGGAAACGCTCGGGTGTTACTATTGTGTGGATCGCCCGGAGGACACGGTGGATCATACGGTGGAGGTTTTCCCGGATTGGGCGGAGCACCACCGTGTCCTTGGGGAGGCGATCGGCGGGGCCGAATCTCTCGCGTCCGGCCCTGATCCAGGCCATGGTACGGAGCGAGAGAGTATGGGAAGCCGTCACCTCCTTCTCCGGAGCAGTAATGCTCACGAAGGAGGAGGCAGAGCGCGTGAGGGCGAGGCAATCGTGGCGCTCTCACGCTCCTGGTCGTCGCAGGAGGAGACAAACTGGGAGTCGGGAATCGATAGCCAATTCCCGGCCACCGTAGCCGCGGGCTTGCGGACGGCGAGCAATAGGTAGCTCGCCGTCCGGTAAGGACCAGGCCCGGATCGACGGCGCGTTATGTTCCACGCGCACCTCAAAGACATGTCAGCACTAATTGACGGGGTCCGATAGGGCCGATGCCTGTCAGGGTCGCGAATTGTTCGAAGGAGTTACCGTGGCCCTGGCGCACAGGCAACTGAAGGAACACGGGTGGGTTTTAGTCAGTAAAAGTCTGACACGCCCTCCCGCGCCGCCTAGAGCGGGAGAAGTTATTAAATGATTTCCCATCAAAAAATAAAAAAACGCTACTTTGATTCCCAATGGAAATACATTTCATGCCGCCTCTGAGCCACAGTATTGAGTTGCTAAATAATTAGGTATGTATACATAAACCACATTTTTGGGTATCGTAACTTTACATAATAAATTACAAGGATAATGTCGCTGACATGTAACAGGAAGTCAATATTTCTGTGGTTCCAGATATTGGTTATTAGATTACACAAATATTGTTTGCGAAATAAATTAAAGGTCATCAAAACCCACTCGTTTGAAAAAAAAAACTAGTTTTAGGTGACTGTAGATGGAGGCAGTTCCCACTTGCCATTCTGTGAAACGGTTTAGGTATTTTCAAACTTGTCTATACTAACATTTGAGTTTGTGTGTAACGGATAATCTTCGGGACTAAGTACTGATCCGATTCCGAAAATTCTTTTACTACTGGGAACATTATGACTGAGTGTCAAAGGATATATTTTACACACTTCAAAAGTGTCTAGGGATCAAGCACGTTTTTGCTAGTTACTAAAAATCAGTTTTTTTTGTAATTCCTCCTCCTCCTCCTCCACCTCCTAACTCTTCCTCCTATTTAGTAAATTTGGTCATTTGAAATTTGAAGAATAGCTTTTTTTAATTTCGGGCAAGAGACGAAAATCTTCTGTCAAGTCGTATTTCTATATAATCCTGCAACAGGCTTGAGAGCAAATTAGTAAAATTTCTGCCATACTGCTCAGTGGAATCAATATAAAAGAACGTTATTAACGAGAAAAGAGGTCATTTGAGTCGAGAAGAAATAATCAGAACCGTGTGAATGATGGACGATAGTTCTCGGCAACGTGCTGTGGCAATCGCTCTGGGCACTACGCAGAGTGTTATAAGTCGACTTTGGACACGTTACCGCATCACTTACAGATGGCAGAGCGACATGAACGACGACCCATGGACGAACTCGCATCACCATACGCAGACAAGATTGTTACATACAAACAAAATCGTACAAACCATAAGAAATCGCTTGCATGAAGTCAATCTCCGTTCCCGAAGGCCGCTACGTGTACCACCTATTGAGCCCCGCAATCGCAGAGCCCGTTTACAATGGGCTCGTGAACACAGAAATTGGGCAAAAGAAGAGTGGCGTTTTGTGTGGTTTTCTGACGTATCTCGTTTTGGAATGATTCCAGATACTAGACGTACACGATATTGGAGGACCCCTCTACGCCAAAAACGTTTAAAATCATGCCAGGAAGTCCATGCATACAGTGCTGGAACAATCATGATAAGGGCGGGTATTTGGATCGGCGGGAGAACCGAACTGATTTAGATCAGAGGCATTATCACTGCACAGATTTACGAAACTATTGTATCAGATGTTGTCTTTCCTTTGCGGACCCAATTTGATGCTTCATTTCTGCTTGTGCATGATAACGCACGTCCACACACTGCCAGAGTCGTTGCAAACACACTTGCTGCAGATAATATCAACGTCCTATCATGGCGTGCCTAATCGCTAAACTTGAATCCCATTGAGTACACATGGCATATGCTCTCTGCCAAATATGGATGCCGTACACACACCAGAAAATCTTTTTACCTGTTACAACGGATGTGGGCGGCAATTCCGCAACGTGATTTGGATGAACTCATATTGAATATGCCGAATCGCTGCGATTGTGTAGTACGCGTTAACAGCGGAAATACAGACTACTAATTGTTTATTTTACGCAATAAAATCCTTTAAATACTCTTATTTTTTATTTTTATCGCATTTCAATGTCAGGATTAACTAAGGTGAAAATTCCAGCATAAGAAAAAATATCGCGAATAGTCTTTATTAATGCAAAAGCACAGAGTACTTCGGCGATCTACACATACGAAAACTTTACAAATCAATCTTTACAAAATTTCAATAGGACAATAAAATATTTTTTGTAAATACCTTGGATCCCTAGACACTTTTAAAGTGTGACGAAGTCCCGGGTAGAAGCTAATAATAACAAACCTACACATAAATTTAAATAATCCCAATATTATGACGATTATAATTGGCAGTTGCGAACCGGAAATTTGTTAATAATGGATAAATAAGCAACTCACAATGATTGGTCATGCAGCGGCTAATTAACTCATAACAACTGGTTTTTAAACGATCAGGTTAGATAATGTTAACAGGATTATAAATCATTTACAAATCTATTTTGAACTTTAATTTCTGAGTTCCTTCGTAACATATTATGAACATCTAACAGCCAGAGACTTGTGGCTGCCTATAGCTTTATCGCCACTATGTTGGGGTTGGCTTCCAGTCCAACTGTATTTTACTTGGAACGACCGCCTATCTGCCCTCCACAACCCAGTTACTGGATAACACAATATCCCTCGGTAAGACTGGTTGTCAGACTTTCTAGCTTCCGACTACCCGTAACGACTGTCAAAGAGCTGCAATTAATGACAGCCGGGACCAACGACTTAACGTGCTTTCCGAGGCACGGAGGGGTCTCGGTATACATTGATGATTACCCATCTACGGACCGACCTTGGCAAGCGTGGCTTAACCAGATCGGTCGGCCTTTGCTGCTGTTATTACTTAAATAGCCACGACTTAAAAAAAAAGCTGATTCACAGCCTAATAAAATATGGTTATACATTTTTGATGAAACTGTAAAAATGTATAACCAATTTAAAAAAAAAATGTAAATAGGTACCTATACCTACGTATACCTATTAAGATATGTAATGAAACGTTTTGCTTGATAATTTAGGAAGTTAGGATCAAAACCACTTCATACTCACGTTTTTCAATAAGTCAGAAATTAAAAAAAAACATAGTATTTCTTTCTAAAGAATGGCATTTACTTATGTGATAAATAGGTCCTTAAAACAGTTTTATTTTTGGCCTGTGTTTGTTGAGATTTTGAACTAAACGTTAATATTAGACAACGTTTCACTAAGGAGAATAAGCTGTTTAGAAGTAAACAGTTACTGCTAAAGGTTGGTTTTATCATTTTGTGCAGAAATCTTAAAAAAAAAAACAAAATTGTCAAAAGTGGATACCCACTTTTGACTTTTTTTTTACACTCTTCATTTGTCATATGTGGTGGTGTGTTCATAACCTTCTCAATTATCTATTATTGCAGTTTAGATAAAGTCAAAAAATCAAAATCAAAATATTTTATTTCACATAAACCAACATGGGCACTTATTGAAACGTCAGAAGCTAGGTGCACGGTTCCAATGATACGCGGATAAAATGATACGCATCTAAAGATTTCTATAATTAACCTTTGATTTTGCGATTTCTTTACGTTTACTTTAGAATAGATCATACCTACAGATAAATGAAGAATCGTGTACCCACTTGTTATAATTATTGTTGTTGTCAACAAATTAAACTTTTTTTTTTGTCTGTAGTTAACGTTGAACTTTCAGACTGTTTCATCATCTCCGAATAAGTTTCGTTTAAATTATGTGGCAGATAATTTTACACAAATTGTATCTATTCCAATTTTGGATTTTACTGACGGATAGTCCCTAAATCACCAAGGGCAGATTTTTCAATAGCCACTTAACTTTTATCTTAAGAATAAATATGACATTATTTTCTCCACAAAAGCTGTCAAACCGCAGTATTTAATCCTCAGATAAAAGTTATCTGACTATTGCGAAATCAGCCTTAAGAATTTCCCTTACAACACTATTTTCACTAACAGACCATTTACACACTCAATCCTACTCAGCCTCTTCTTGGCACCTGATCGGAAGGTTTGTAAGCTCCCCAACAATCCCATGAATGGCCGTATTGTGACAACGTGTAGAGATTGCGCGCGCAACTCGCTCCACAAGCAACTGGTTTCATCATAGAGCAGCTTGTAGGTATGTAGACGCGACTGTAGGCACAAATGAAGACTGGTCGGGGTGAAAAACTAACTAGAACATTATACAATAGTTGCGGGTAGCATTAGTGTTTATCTTTAACTAATGCAATTGGCCTAGGGCTGTTGTTAAATAAATAAAATAATCTATGGAAACAAACAGAGTAACAAGAAAGGTGAATCTAGAAATATATAATTAGGTAGCTATATGATAGTTATTTAGATGTGCAGATAACTACTAAATTATAATAATAAACAGTAAATCTCATATCAGCTTAAATAATAAATAGTCATCGGAAATATACATGTCAAGGAAATCACTTATTTGGTAACCAAATCACTGCGTTAATTTACCTGTAAACCATTTAATACAATTCTTAAATAATGTCAGTTTTAGTTTAAATATACGGACAATTTATGTTAATAGTCAATTTGCTTTACAATGAATTTCCCTGACTTTATATGAAAATCTACTCTGAATCATAACCACTGTCTTACGAATAATTAAAATACAAAGAAAGTATGAACGTATTAGATCACAGTATAATAACTTACTATTTCATGTAGGTTAAGAGCTGATTATATTTATTGTGTATTCTAAATAAGGTATTTGTTATTCTGTATATATAATATTTCCTTATTGTAATACCCATTACCTAAATGCGTTAGTTCAATGGGTATATTAAGCAGGTTAATAATTTCGATTTATTGCACACAAAATTATGAATATTTTTTAAGTAGGTAACTAGCAACCCACACCTACTTCGCGTGGTTTTTACGACTCCATCATTGCGATTTATTTTTTATTAATGTATTATACACACAAACCTTCCAGAAAACATGAAACATGAAAACATTCTCTAAATGATGGTGAAAACCGAATCAAAATCCGTTGTATAGTTTAGAAGGTGAACGCGGTCACACGGAGAGACACGAAAAGCGACTTTAATTTATAATGTATATAGATATAGAAACAGATAAGTTTCAACTTACAAGCCGTGTAAGAGCAATGCCGGCTGTCCCATCTGTACTGTATACAATATTCTATGTCTTGACACCACGCGTTACCCGCTGTAAGAGCCAGTAGTGGCCAGTAGGCACAAATCATCCAGCCGGCACAGACGTGTCACTCTCTCGCTTTCTACTCCCGCGAAGTTTACAAACTTTACAACAATACTCTTTTTACAAAACAAAAAAATAAAAATAAAACGAAGATTATATAGTGAAGAAGTGCCTTTATAGTGATAGTTTTGAAAGTGATGTGATACAGAATGAATGGTGTTATCGTGAGTACTGATGTTTCCAAAGATGCTGGACTTATTGAAAGGTGAGTTTGTTGATTACTAATTAAAATAAGCGGTGCTCCTGACTAAACCATGCCCCATATGTTGGCGTGTCCAAAGTGTCCATACAGCTGCACTTCTGAGGACCCAAAAATCACCACTGATGCCGATTGGCGTGCCCACCTACTGGTCCCAACTCATTTAATAATTTACCATCGACTCGAAAAAAAGAAGAAGAATATGGTGATCAGTGGTGCATTATTAAAATGCGTTATCAATACCTACTGAATTAATCGTAACGGTTGTTAACATAAAACAATACACGTTTTCGAAATCGAAGTTTCTTTCAAGTTACGCAAAGACAGGTTTCGCGGGTTAACGTTAATTTACTTTAATAGGAATGAGATTTCTTTCGCAAGACCTTTTGCGAGTATGAATCACAAGTTAAACTTGATGTTAGTTTAGATTAGCTCCAAATATTAGTTTCAATCGAGAGTTCAAAAGTTTTAGAAAACAGGCTTAAATATCAATCAGAAGAAAATACCTCAATTCCTAACCTATGCATATTACCTCGAAACTAAACTACTTAATTCGAATTTAACCAATAATTATTAATGTCCAAAATGATGCGTTACCTGGTTTAGATGTCCGAATATTCCTAAATTTGAGATTATCAAACTCAAACTCAAAGCATTTATTTCAATGAAACCATTTACAGGCACTTTTGAATTTGTCAAATAGTCGGTCAGTTAGTCAGAAAGTTGAAACTAGTTGCCCATTCCAAACCGTAGATCTCTATGAAGAAGAACGAGCAAGAACCTCCAAGGACACTCTTTTAAATCAAGATATTACAAAATCCTGGGTACATTATTCTTGTTGCTTCTATATGTGAGAACAATGTAAAAAATTATATTTTATGAATCTTTAAACTCAGCAATACTTCAAAGTTTACGAAGGCACAACAGGATGTCTTTACCAGTTCTTTACGAACTGGTGGTACAGTGGTGGAACAGATTGGTAATGCTAATTGACAACTACCACTTCAAATGGGTGAAATAAAAAAAACTGAGCTGAGTCATCATAGTCCAATCTGTGAATCGCATAAAGTTTCCTGTTCAAATAGCCAAGCTTTGAATTAATGTCACCTGCCTCATCATCATCGTATCCACCGCCCCACCACAATGGTCTCTGCATTGTTAGTTTTTGACAGATTTTGTATGGCAAAGTTGTCAAAAACTCACAATGCAGAGACCATTGTGATGTTTGTAAATTACTAGACTTGGCCCCCAGGTCTCTCTTTTCTCATGCCGATCCTCACCCTCCTATGCCAGCCTCATCCAGGTTTTGCCCGCGATGGCACCATAAACCTGCCTATGTAACCTTCACTTTTTAAAATTTAAACTACTTACTATATGTTTTTATGTGCGCCTCTATTACCTACGTCGCCTAATTATAAATGCTAAATATGCAAACTTATTTAAAAAAAAGTTTACGAACTAACTTCACCAGAGCTCTAAATAACTTTCAAGCTTAAAAAAACTTTAAAACTCGCGAAAATTATCCTCAATTTCAAATTGACAAGGTCGTCATATTTTTTATACTTTTAACGCGAACTATTAAATAACTAGTTTGGTTAAAAAATGCTTCCAATTATAGCGCTAGCTTTTTGATTATGCTTCTTTAAAACTGGTTCGAAAATCGCTATTAGGTGAGTTTCGGTGACATATCGCACACCTAGACAAACACACTCACAACTCAAAATACTTACCTCTTTTTTCAGGAACAGCAAAAAAGGTTTTACTCGTTTTCTACTTGACCGATTTAAAATGATTGTTGTATGTTGTATATTATTTTACTAAGATATTAATTTGCTCAATTAATATCTTAGTAAAATAATATACAACATCATATAGATTCCGATAATCGCAATAACTCGATGTTAAATTATTTTGAGTTGTGCTACCCTTTATCCTAGGTGTGCGATATGTAACATAAGTTTCTCCTATTGGAATCATATATAGTACCGACAAACACTACCTAGCTCATAGGAATTCGCTTGTAAAACTATCATGAAAAATGTGAAAAACGTACATCAAAGTTTGTTTAAATATGTGTTTTTTATTTTATCTTTCCGGCCATGTACTCGGTATTCTACTAAGTGTAAAAATGAACACTAAGCGATTTACATGTAGAACTAACGATTAGAAGTAGCAGAAACAGAAAGTATTAACAAATTATTTTCGTTCATGAAAATCCTTTTACATTACCTGCCTGAATATTATTGGCTTTTACATCTGTTTAAACGTGACTGTACAAATATTTGCAATCAACTATAGGATTACACTGGCCTAGATAATCTGTTAAAACAAAGACACGTTATTTATTCCGTAACTATTTAAAACTTAGATACTACCGAGGTACCTACCCTTGAAAACCTTGAACGAGTAGGTTCTTACAGAGTATCTACAGAATGCATCCTATAAAGGTGCGACGCGACTCTAGTAGAACAATTTCTATGAAAACTTCATGGAAATTGTTCTACCAGAATCGAGTCACATCGTCGCGTCGCGCGTGTCAGCTGGAGCCTTAAAGCTCCACCCACTACACAAGCCGGAGTTTCCTCATTACTCCAACTTAAACTTACTTTGTTTTTATATTAAAAATGGCGCTCCGTGACGACTTTGCTCCAGTTAGCTAAGAAATTATTTACTTATGTCATTGTCAATCTGCATTTTTGTTTTGCTTAAAAAAATACTTTAACAAACATTTTGCGGTTTTACCTATTTATGAAACTATCCTAGATATACTTGGTGCAAGCAGGATTGAAGAGGTCTAAAGTTTAATATTGAGCAAAAACTATCTGGTCAGTCTGTAGGAGAATCAGCAAATAGCAGCCAAGGTACTACGGCCGAGAAAAAAAATTCGTCTAATTCAGACTATTTAAATGTCCATAATTTGTTAGTATTACATTATCTTAAAACTATGTTAGTCATGAGGAGATAAAATTTAATTAACTAATGAAATCGAAATAAATTAAACATAAATTTAAATAAATTAAAATTATGTTCAAATAAATAATTGAATTATAACTAAAATTGAAATGAATTAAAATTAATTTCAAATAAATAATTGTAATTGCACTAAAATTTAAATAAATTAATAAATAAATTAAAATACAAACAATCAGGTAACATTCAACCTGATGAGACTTCCCACAGCTGCCAATACTGGTCTGTCTGCAACCATTCTTAGGATACCGTTACCACTCCCTCGAATTCGGTGAATTAGTGAGGCTGAATTTGCGCGCATTATAGAGTATATCCACCCTCGCGTCGGCAAACATGCCCGAGGCACTCCAAAATCGAGATAGTTGCACCAGAATCCTAAAGGCGTTGTTATACTGTACTCTGAGAGCATTGTAGGCACGCTGCGTGTAGTGGGCCCACAGGGAACGAAAACGAAATCACGAAAAAAAAACTATAAACATCACTTTGCAGTTACTTTTGTTTAGCGTAGGTAATTCCTGTCACTATCGCACAACTGTTTAACTACAAGTGCATGATAGAGACAAGAATATAATATATAAGTCACAGCACATGCTATGTAACGTTCATAGATCTCAACCTTACATGTGTGGTGCAAGCAACATTGGAGATGATATCTAAGAGTAGAAAAGGATATACTCTGGCAATTATGTTAGAGAATGAGCAATATCAGCCATATGGCTATCAATGCGCATTATCAGACTCCAGAACTGTTTTAAACAGAACAGTTTCATTTCCCCAATTGCAAACAGTCCACAAGCACAGACCGATGCCACTATAGCAGCATCTGTTTACAAATAGAAGATATAATCATTATTATTTTTACTAAAAAACAAGAACAAGGTGTTCACGCATCAATTTATTTAGTTTAAAACGTTTTATTTTCCGAGTAGCGGGCTTAATTCCTTGTATTTTGATTTAAAAGAGTGTCGGTGGAGTTTCTTGCCAGTTCTTCTCTATAGGAACCTACTACGGCATTGAATGGGCAACTAGCTTCATCGAGTCCTTGACAATTCAAAAGAGCCTGTAATTTGTTTTAATTGAAAAAAATACTTTGAGTTAGCAGACACCCCAAAATGCAAAAAAAAAACAAATTAATATAAATATCAATTAACAAAAACAAACATAAACATAATGTTTTTTCTGCCACAGTTCAATTTCCTGTCAAACTCGTATTGAATTTAATACTTGATCAATTTGAATAAATACCTGAATATATAAAATTATGTACAAGAAATACATAAGCTATGTTAATGAGACATCGGGTGACATCGGGTTTTTCCGTGAGCAATCGGCTAATTGCCGCGCATTACATCAACAATATTGTTTATTTCAATATACTTACATAACATTACATAAAGATATTTAATTTCTCATAATTTACTTGAATGCTAATTGCGTTCTGGTTACTACAATATTTTAAATGGTCTTAGGAGAGAACCAGATTTTTTTTATTTTTTTATTTACTTTATTTGGACAACATATTGCTGTCCCCTTTAACTTATAAACGAAATAAAGTGCACGTATGTATAAGAGGGATTCCTTCACGAGAAAATGCAACATGTGAGGTTCAAACTCACGGCTTCTCGCTTCCGTCTCCGACTCCTTAGGCATTTAACTATTGCCATATGATAAATGGGTGGACCAACCCACACTGTACCAGCGTGGTGGATTACGGCCCACTCTTTCTTACTCTCTCTCAGAGAGTACCCAGCAGTGCTGTATCCCAGCAGTGGGAACATTATAGACTGATTATGCTATGTAAAGTGGCTATACGTTTCCATGAACTGAATATGGAGGCCAAATATGCCGCCCGCCTCCTCAGGGAATAGAGGCCTTATGTAAAAACAAAATCAAATCTAAAAGTTAAATTACAATCAGCCGACAATTTCCTACGGGGTGTTATAAAGGTGAGGCCTGTCACTGTACGTTATTATACAGTGTGACCTTGAATTCACTGGCAACTTTTCAGCGGGTGAAAGTACTCATGATTTCGAACAACTTTTGCTATGGCACCAATGCTGAAAAAGTAAAAAAAGCATTGATCTGATTCTGTTTTACTAAATTTTATGGGACTATTCTTTTTTTGTATGAAACAGCAGATTTTATTGTAGATACTTCAGAGTTGGTTCAGTAGTAAAAGTTGTTTACATATTTTTATGAGTACTTTTACCCCTTGAAAGATTGCCAATAAATTCGAAGTCAGTCTGTTTTTGAAATAGAATACTTTCCTGCAGTTTCGTCTACGTGGATTTTTCTAGAATAAAATCCTTACTATATATATATTATACTATATAATATTATAAATTCGAAAGTAACTCTGTCTGTATGTTACCGTTTCACGTCTAAACCACTGTACGGAATTCGATAAAATTTGGCAAGGAGATAGATGGAATCCTGGGGAAGTACATAGGCTCATATTTGTCCCGGTAGCATGTTCCCGTGGGATAATGTCCGACACCCATGCGGGCGAAGCCGCAAGCAGAAGCTAGTTTTTAAACAAGATCGTAGAAATAAAGAATTTTAATCAAATTAAGCTTTTACTATATTTTTTTTAAACCCAGTCAATTAACACATACAATAAACTTATTACGCATAATCCTAAGTTATTTTTGACACATTAATATCATATTCGTAAAAAAACGAAAAAGTGAATTCGAATAAGTTAACCTTTAAATCAAATGCAACGTGGAACCCAGTCATTAAATTAATAATCTCCTACGTATATTTTTATTTTCCAGTTTTGTTTATAAGGAAAACGTTGATTATGCAAATGAAAGTAAATAAGCTAGTACATTATTCATAATGATTAATTACTCCATTGATTAATCTGTATAGTACAATTCTGTTTTTCAAGTTTTTATGTAACCCTCCAAAAAAAATTAATTCATACACTGATATACATGCACAGCCTAATTGCTGGGTCTAGAACAAAGACTATATAACCACTTGACTGCGCATGCAGTGCCCCGACGCACGAAAACTATTAGTATTTTGTCGCCTATGTTCAGGCTACGGTACTAGTAACCACTTTAGTAGTGACCAAATGTTAGACCTGTGTGCACGCAAAATTATTAGAATTTTTTATAACTTTTTATGCAATTATAACGCATCAAAATGCCTTCATGCGCGGTGAAGTGGTGTGGGAAACATTCCAAGACATCTAGTTACAAAAAGGATGGCATAACTTTTCATCGGTAAGTAAAAAGTACTAAAAAATATTTTTGATTTAATCAGATTATGAGCCACCGCAGGGGTCTATTTAAAATGGTGGCTGGGTAAACGATCACCGTGTTGAATCGCGCGTTGATGTCTTTTGGAAAAGTCTCGTTCTTGTATTAGACAATTCTAATGCTTCTATCCCTTTCTTTCCCTTTGTATGATTATCGTAAAAAATATAAAAAATAGTGTTGTTACCTATAATAGCTGAAAGTTGATATCGAAAATAATAAACTTATAGTTAATAAAAAAAAAAACAATTCATATACTGTAATAAAATACCTATCTACTTTTAACCCACTTCAAAAAAAGGAGGAGGTTCTAAGTTCTTCGGTATTTTTTTTTTATGTATGTTCCGGGATTTTTTTGTTCTCTGTGTCCCCGAACGGTACCGATCGGTCCAGGATATTTTTTATGTCGTCAGGCACCGCTGGGACCGATTGGTCCTAGTGCGGTCGGGCGATTTTACACCTAATTATTACGAAGCCACAGATAACAACAATTTAGTACGACTTTCACTTGGATTCGCTACAATTACGTACAAGAGGTCATAAAATCATACGTCATAGTGAATTTGATAATTTTGTATTTGTTGTTTTGTATAATAATTATTTTTCACTTTGTAGTTTTTGAGGGCGGTGGTCTTTGATGTAAAAAAGTTTTTTCATCTGTGTGTTTGACATACATGTTTTCATTTTAGTTTTCCGAAGATTCCGGAACTAAAAGAAAAGTGGATAGTTAAGGTTAATAGGGACAATTGGTTTCCAACAAAATACAGCGCTGTTTGTTCAAGGCACTTCACCCCCGATTGTTTTGAATATTTAAAACAACGGCGCCGTCTATTTAGTTCAGCAATACCAACGATGTTTTTGCCTATTTTGGTAAGTTTTGTTTTTATTGATATAATGTTGGGAAAAGTGAAATCGTGAATAAAAGAAACATTCATACTTTACAGGCTTCACCAAATAGTATGACTGACTCTAATACTAATGTACCTGGGCCTTCACATCAGAATATCGCACTCGTAAGTTAATTTGTTTCGATGATAAGTCCATAGGTTAAATTTTATGTAACTGCGTTTATTGATAGCCGACATGTTTAATTACAGAGTTCATTATCAAATAAACAAGTGCATGCTGAAGCTAATACATCAACGGAAGACCGGACTCCTTTGCAGTGTTTTCCATTTGATGATAGTAACATTTTTAGGCCTTCCCATAATTATGAAGTTTCCGTAAGCTTCATTTTAACATTCTTCTCAACTATATATTTCTGCAAAATTCAATATTAATATTTCTTATTATCTCATTATTTTCTTATATAATTATTATTGTATTTCAGATTTCAACTATAAGTAACAAAGAAATAGTAGATCCAGCAGTTGTAGACCTAACTCCACGTAAACGCAAGATGAAACGACACATAGACCACCTTATATATTCTCTTAGTAATAAAAAGAAAGTGGTTAAGAGGCTTCAAGATAAAAACAGATCGTTAGTTAGAAAAAATGCGAATCTAAAAGAAATTTTGAATACTTTGACTAAAAAATCTTATATTACTCAAGAGAATGAAGACATTTTAAGTCACATAGGTGTACAAAATCAAGAAATTGTTAAACGCCAAATATTGAAATCAAAACAAGGTCATATACCCAAAATTAAATACTCACCGGAGTTACGAGCATTCTCCTTAACATTGCATTTTTATTCCCCGAAAGCGTATAATTTCGTTAGACAAACTTTCAGCACATGTTTACCTGCTACAAGTACTCTGAGAAGTTGGTATCAAACCATTGACGGTAAACCAGGATTTACAAAGGAGGCAATAGATACTATCAAAATGAAAGCCAGAGAATCCAAGAACAAAATTTACGCCACTATAATTTTCGACGAAATGGCAATCAGAAGCGGTGTCGAATATCATCCCCAAGGCAGAAGATACTATGGCCACGTGAGTTTTGGCGCCAGTTTACAAACAGATTGTCAAGACGAAGCTAAAGAATCCCTTGTTTTCTTGCTGGTGCCAATAAATGCATCCTGGAAAATTCCAATTGGATATTTTTTAATAAATGGAATTAATGCAGAACAAAAAGCCGCTCTTCTAACAGAGGCGATCCATTTAGTAGAAGAGGCTGGTGTAAACGTCAAAGCCATTACATTCGACGGCTGCCCAGCAAACATTACTATGGCTAAAAAGTTAGGTTGTTCGTTTGAAGTTGATCAAATAAAGTCCACCTTTAAAAATCCCTGCAATACTTCAAAAATAGCGGTATTTTTAGATCCGGCACACATGATCAAGTTAGTGCGAAATGCATTTGAGTTTTATAGGAATTTGAAAGACAAACGGGGCAATATTATATCGTGGGAACATCTTGTTAATTTACATAATCTACAAACAGCGGAAAATTTTCATCTAGCTAATAGACTAAGGGCTGCTCATATATTTTTTAAATCTAAAATTATGAAAGTAAGCTTAGCAACCCAAATTTTTAGTAAGAGTGTATCAGATGCACTCACGTATTGCAAAGAAAAGCTTAATTTACGTGCGTTTCAAGAAGTCACACCTACAACACAGTTTCTGGATATGATGAATGACCTGTTTGATATTCTGGACTCGCACACCCATGGATATGATTTAAAACGAGCAGTCAATGCAGAAAATGCTGCGAATGTTATATTTAAATTAAAGACAGCAAAAGATGCTATACTAAATATGTCCGCAGAAGTAATTGTAAGAAAAGTAAAACAGGAAGTTCAACTCGTTAAATCACCTCGATATACCGGATTCATAGGATTTTGTGTGTGTATAGAAAGTGCCATTGCTCTCATCCAAGACTTGGTCCTGAACTCAGAGTGCGCCTTAAAATATCTTCCTCTACATAAAATAAGCCAGGACCATTTGGAACACCTGTTTGGAAGTATAAGATGCCACGGTGGATCAAACAACAATCCTAGTGCTAGGGTATTTGAAAGCATATACAAGAAGCTCCTGACCTATGCGCAAATAAAAAATAGTGGTAGTGGCAATTGCAGCGCTCTTGGTCAAATTTCAATTTTGCAATGCACGTCAGCAGTTAACCGCATCAATATTACGACAAGATACAAAGACCAAAACATAGATCTTGAGAATGAGAGCTTGGATTTTTCAGTCCTTGAAAGTCTGTTACCTAATTCTGAATTCGGTCAAAAAGTACTAGAATATATGGCCGGCTACATTGTCCATGCTTTGATAAAGCAAATAAAATGCCAAACTTGCATTGGAGCGCTGATTGGTGTACCAAATCAAAACGCCTTACAATTTCAAAAAGATACTAAAAACAAGTTATTGTACGGATCCATCACAGTAATAGAAATTTGTCGTCGTTGTGAAATTTATATCAAGAGGGCGATCAACGAGAGTGATTCGAAAGTGCTGTCTTCAAAATATAATACCGATTATTTTATAAGATCGGTTTTAAAATCTCTGATTGGGTATAATTTATTCCCAGATATTAATTTTCATCAATATGAAATTGAATCAACAAATCATTTAATTGACTTAGCAAGATGCGTAATTCAAAAATATGTAGACGCTCGTTTATCATTTTTTACAAAGCATAATCAGGACCCTAAAACATTAATTCGGAAAACATATACCAAATTAATTCATTTTAAAAATCAATAACAACCATTAAACTGCCCGTTCTCCGCATGACCGCACCTCGGTTTTTTTTTTGTAATTGATTGATTTTGATTAAATATTATTTCTATGATTATAATTGAGTATTTTTCATAATGTTAAAACCCATTTTATCGATATCGACTATTTTCCCGTAATGAAGTAGAGCAGCTCTAACGATAGGCATACCTATGCAACTTGACCTTGAACTGACCAATTGCAGCCGCGCGTTCGTCCTCGTCCCCCGGCCCGCGGTAGTGAGTCGTGTTCTTCGAAGAAATCGGCCTATACGCTCTCTAGTGGTTATATACTCTATGGTCTAGAAGCATGAAATTCTGCGCAAGAGTTCCGTATATAACGAAAGTGAACAAGCAGTAAGAAATTAATTTTGAAAATTGGTATTCTTAGTTTTGTATGGAAGGTCGTAATTTTTGCCGATGGGGCATTGGGAACATGGGTGGTCTATAAAATTTGGGAGACGCTGGATGTCTTCTAGCGTATGCCGAAATATAAAGTGACACTGGCATCTCGGCCTTGAAACACCACAAGACCGAACCTTGCCTGGCCCAAAATAAGTGTTTTTGTTCGAGTAGGAGCAATTTTTTTTTTGGAGTCCTAACGTCAAACGAGAGAAAGTGAGCTGAAAAAGAGAGAGAAGAGTTTTATTTGGTTTTGACAGTGATCTGTCAAAACCAAATAAAACTCTTCTCTCTCTTAAATGTCAAAGTCAGGTTGTTACCTGACTTTGACATTAACTGTCACTGCCACACGTTTTTAAACTTAGTTTACTATGTACAACTTTTTGTGTAACATTGTTAGTCACATCAAGTGATATAATATACATTAAAGTACCACAAAAACTACATCAGTAATCAAACCTGACGCAACGCTTTTTATGCAGTTATAATCAAGAGTTCAAAGATCTTCAATTAGTTTCAAGAACTCTACGTTACAAATTACTATTATTACATTATTGTGTTTAGCCTATAAAAAGTTGCCTTAAAAACTAGTACCGTAATTCAGTTATTTTTTGCGCTAAGTTATTTGTCAGTCACTGAGGCCTCGGTTTCGGAGTCAGCTATTGCGGGGCGACGTTGGTGGCGGCGCGGGGAGCATCGCGGCAACGCAGACCCGCGTACGCAACAACGCCGCTCCCCGCGCCTTAAGGCTCCCGCAAACTGGCGCGACGCGACAGCAAGACACAAAGGCACCGCCGCCGCCGCCGCGCCAGTGTGTACGTGCCTTTACACGTGTCCGTAGCATAACTGACCATATAGTTTGTTGCGCCAGTTCCTCTGCCCAGTTAAAGCACAAGGAAGACGTGAAGAGCGGACATTTTGCAGGACAGTCTATGTAATTTTAACGTTTATAACGTGCTGATTCTCAGGCTAATTTGAATAAATCCTTTTAATAATGAGGCACGCCCAATAACATTCTAAACATGTCTTCTAGCACATGTGTGTGCACTTTGTACCTACCATAAGGCTACCATTTACTGGGTACGTCCTTCATTGACGTGTCTTGGCAGCTACGAGGCTACGTCATGCTCAATCAAATGCCTCGCTGGTGGTGGCGTATGTGTTCGATCATTAAGTTCCCTTCAAAATGGTTGAGCTGAAAGGTGCTGATCCATGCGTCATGTTCGTGAACGGGCGCCGTCAGTAGGAACTGGTCATCTCTTAGCTGGCACGGTTTTTTTTTTTTTTTTTTATTGTTTTTATCTTTTTCTTAGGGATGCTTTTAACGTGCACGTCTTTCTACATCAGTATCACATGTATAATTTATCAACATGAATGATGTAAACTATTTTTTATAACAGTATTTTGATTTAAAAGAGTGTCCGTGGAGTTTCTTGCCCGTTCTTCTCCATAGGTACTACTACCTACCTACCTACTACACTTTGGAATAGTCAAGTAGCTTCATCTCTCTAACTATTCGACCCCTTCACAATTCAAAAGTGCCTGTAAATGGTTTATTTGAAATAAGTGCTTTGAGTTTGAGTTTAAAGGGAATGGAAGTTCAGATCAAAATCCACTGGGTTCCGTACCTACCACAAAAACTGTTATGGTTACCTTCATTTTTATTACTTAAGATCATAGAGCCCATAGTAAAAGGTATTCTGTAAACATTTCAGCTGTCTCCCTAAAACGGTTAAAACATTAGATCTGTGACAGACAGTCGGCGCGAGGAAAAAGGCCGAGATCTAAAGTTACTTAGCACGAACTTTGATTTAGACATGTTCCCGTCTCTATCGTGCACTTGTAGTTTAACAGTTGTGCGACAGTGACAGAAATAACGCTTAGCCACAGTAAATGCTAGCATAATCAGCCTATAATGTTCCCACTACTGGGACACAGGCCTCCTCTCTTCGAGAGGAAATGGGCTGTAATCTACCACGCGGGCCCAGTGCGGGTTGGTTGATGTCACATGTCTTCGAATTTTTGGTTCTAGGACATGCCGGTTTCCTCACGATGTTTTCCTTCACCGTTTTGAGAGCAGTGGTAATGAAATTATTTACACAAAGTAAAGCGCCTGCCGGGGTTCGAACCCACGACCTACAACTCGTAAGTCGGGGCCCATACCACTGGGCCACCAATGCTCACACGCGGCCGAAATCGGAAATAATCTTTTGCCGCCATCTCGACGTTTATATCAGAGGTCAAGACAGTGTGCTGTGTTCCGTGTTTTCCGAAGTAAATTATCGCCATTATTATGCCGAAAGTGGTTAAAAGTGCTGACAGGGATATAATCTTGAAGGTCAAACACGCGCGCAGACTTACCTTGCGCGCACTCTCAGTAAACTTTTGATCTCGGTCTTTATATTGAGACACACACATTGTCATCACTTGTGTACCAACGGAACTCAACAAGTTGCGATGAACTCAGAGTAGAAAAGCAAAACAGCTTTAAAATAAAATCTGATGTAGGTTGGAACTTGTAGTTTTATTAAATTGTCAAAGTATAAAGACAACAACAAATAACAAAACACGTGCAGAAGACACAACAACTTCCAACAACAAGTTTTCAATCCAGACTTTCAAAACGATCTCGTCGAGTTCAACAAAGTGTTCAACTGTCTCAAGCCTGTTACGACACTAACGTTTGAAAGTTTCAGCATTTTCTGAACTTATTAAATGAATAATATAGTCATGATGGTCTTGAAAGTAACAAGAAAAAGAAATTATTATACTTCCGATTCTTTTTTGGGACCTCGTTTGTGCAGTGGTCGAAAGAGTGAATGCAGCGCGCCCACGCTCAGGGTCTAGGTTCGATAACCAACTCGGTCAGTGTTATTGGGTTTTTCCATCAGAAACTTTGGTAGACCACGGTGTCTTAATCCTATACCAATGGAAATTCATTTGTTTTGCTTACAACACCGTCATAAATTATTCAAAAATAAATAAAATGCGATTAAAATAAAACATTCCAAGTTTTGTCCTTTAAATAACTTTAAGATCGGTAAACAATGTCATATTAAACACGGACGGATTATAATTTATTTATAAACAAATTACCGTGTAGGTAGGTTATAAATAAGTTAATCTAGTAACTCAATGCATATCAAATTAGGCAATTAAGAAAATGACTAACGCGTGACTCTCTTATTACGCACAACCTGACATTTACAATCAACTTGCACAGCAAGTGCAGCAAGTAGCAGCAAGTGTGAACGTGCACAACAAATATACTCGCTGCAATTTCTGAAAACTAAAACAAAGCAATTAATCTCAAAATAATAACAATACCAGCTTGTTACTGTATTACTGAGCAGGCACGAGCATTGATCACCACGCTTGCTCAAGACGGGTTGGCGATTTTTGACTCACATTAATTATAAGTCCAGGTCTTCTCACGATGTTCTCCTTCACCGATTACAGTGATGTCCAAGATAAACTTAGAATGTACATATCAATTAAAAAAGACAAATTGGTACCTAATTTTTATTTAATCATTGAGAGTCTCGCCTTTGACAACTCTATCACCTGCTGGTAAGCGTTGATGCGGGAGACGATGATGCCCGATTGCCTAAAAGTATCCAATTCACTCAAGACTTAAAGGTTCCCAGGTTATAGCAAAATAAAACATGTATAAGAAATCCATTGGTTCTAGCTTACCAACAAAACATTGATTCTGTAAAAGGCTGCGGTCATTGGCCCCTACGGCCCTGAATTCAGAAAGGTATGATTCAACTACCACATCTATGTTTAATATAGATCAGGAAATACACAAACATAAACATTAAGTAAATTGATATTCAAATAAAAATGCAATTTAGTCGTCATTAACAACACAGTAATCACGTTTATTTCAATTAACTTAATGATTTTGAAGTTTACGGAAATTTTTATTGTGTTCACGGAATCACAACTATGTCGGGGTTGGCTTCGAATCTAACCAGATACAGCTGAATACCAGAATTTTACACGGAGCGACTGCCTATCTGACCTCCACAACCCAGTTACGGGATAACACGATACCCCTTGGTAAGACTGGTTTTCAGACTTTTTGGGCTTCTGATTACCAGTAACGACCGTCAAAGATCTACTAATATACAGCCGCGACCAACGGCTTCACGCTTTCCGAGGCACGGGGGGGTCTCGATATGTAATGGAACCTTCCACGATCCGACCGCGGCAACTGTAGCTTAACCTTTGATCGACCCGTGTGGCTGTTATAATTTAGCCACGAGCCCATCCGGAAGTACTCACCATGCCAGTACTGCCTCCATATTTCTATCACCAAATAGCGTTGCTGTATTCCAGTTTTAAGGGTTTTGGTTCTAAACCGACGGTGTAACTTACAAGCACTTTTCTTGCTGGCCCAGGAGCGTGGGGATCGGCACAAGCATAGACATGCCTATAGCAGTGGGTGAAGTGGGGCTGTGCATTATAATGATGATCGGCACAAGCATAGACATGCCTATAGCAGTGGGTGAAGTGGGGCTGTGCATTATAATGATGATCGGCACAAGCATAGACATGCCTATAGCAGTGGGTGAAGTGGGGCTGTGCATTATAATGATGATCGGCACAAGCATAGACATGCCTATAGCAGTGGGTGAAGTGGGGCTGTGCATTATAATGATGATCGGCACAAGCATAGACATGCCTATAGCAGTGGGTGAAGTGGGGCTGTGCATTATAATGATGATCGGCACAAGCATAGACATGCCTATAGCAGTGGGTGAAGTGGGGCTGTGCATTATAATGATGATCGGCACAAGCATAGACATGCCTATAGCAGTGGGTGAAGTGGGGCTGTGCATTATAATGATGATCGGCACAAGCATAGACATGCCTATAGCAGTGGGTGAAGTGGGGCTGTGCATTATAATGATGATCGGCACAAGCATAGACATGCCTATAGCAGTGGGTGAAGTGGGGCTGTGCATTATAATGATGATCGGCACAAGCATAGACATGCCTATAGCAGTGGGTGAAGTGGGGCTGTGCATTATAATGATGATCAGCACAAGCATAGACATGCCTATAGCAGTGGGTGAAGTGGGGCTGTGCATTATAATGATGATCGGCACAAGCATAGACATGCCTATAGCAGTGGGTGAAGTGGGGCTGTGCATTATAATGATGATCCCACAACATAGACATGCCTATAGCAGTGGGTGAAGTGGGGCTGTGCATTATAATGATGATCCCACAACATAGACATGCCTATAGCAGTGGGTGAAGTGGGGCTGTGCATTATAATGATGATCCCACAACATAGACATGCCTATAGCAGTGGGTGAAGTGGGGCTGTGCATTATAATGATGATCCCACAACATAGACATGCCTATAGCAGTGGGTGAAGTGGGGCTGTGCGTTATAATGATGATCCCACAACTTAGCTTTGTCTCCGGAAAGGCCACACATCTGCAATTTCTCCGGTTTTGCAAACGAAACATGATTTTGCCGTATACCCACATTCTATGCAAATAAACATGTTCTATTGTATTCAAGTCTAAGGCCCGTATTACAGAACCTCACTAACGACTCAAACATTACTTAAAACTGAATTCAACCAATCAAATGGCTCTAAACTATTTTTAAGTAATGAGTGAGTGTGTCTTGAGTGAGGTTCTGTAACACGGGCCTAAGTAAGCATGGCGGCGGGGACCGCTCAGCATCAGGATGTTTGTGTGTGTATGATGCTCAGTTTTAAATGATGGACACTTTTTTATAAATAAATGAGCCTTACTGGCCTTTGCTCACATTTGTTCGCAGTAACTAAGCTAGGGTACAGCCGGCACGTAACTTGGCAAGAGTCGTTAGATGCGTTTTTCCTTTCTATTAAACAAAGATGTTTAAAAAAAATTTGCCAATAATAACAAGTAATAAAAGTGTTAATTTTTGATGTGAAACATCTATAGCCGCGGGTAAAACCGATTGTTGGCGTGGCGACGCATGCCGTGGCGACGCGTCACCTTGCTATTCGATAGTATCTTTCACATCTACTAGGCGTCCCGTGACGGCTTAATTATTTTCTTGCACTAAGTGTACATGCGGAAACTTACTCTCACCACGCCAAAATCTTGCCAAGTTACATGCCGGCGACTGTATCCTAACCAAACGGGTTAGGTTAGTTATTGCAACACTGGTGGGTCTAGAGAATCATGTCCTACTGAATTCATAGTAACAGTGTGCGGGTCGATGTCCCTTACAGCGTCTATAGGGAAGAATTCTTAACCTAACCTAAGATGTCCCGAATATCTGACGTCAAAGGCATCAGGTCCAAACGGCTGCCAAACTGTAACAGATTCCTTATAAGTGTCGAAGTATCTTAGAAACAATCCGTGTTTGACATTTATGTGTTAATTATTATCTTAATTAAATTTACTATCTACTCTTACTTCTAGTTTTTATTTGAGAGCGTTCTTGCGCTTCCTTATAATGTAAGTAGAATAACTTATATTTTCTTGTAAGTAATGTTTATACTACTGCTTTTTTTACTATAGAGTCTGCTGAGTACGGTTTCCCTTTTTGAATAATCCTATGATTATTAAAGTTATCCATTCTTGTTACTAAGTACTAAGTCACCAATCTGCTTGTCAAACATGGCGTTCATGGCAAGACATTACGCTGATGGCCAATAGCAGCAAGTTTTATAAGGTTTGCAATAACAAAGTCGCTGGCCGCCCCCTATTCAGTAGTAGATTCATATTTTTTTTGATTTTTTCTGGCTTCATCACACAAAATAACCTTTCACACACATGAGGAAGACGCAGGTATTAAAAAAAAATAGATTATTGTTTAATATTTTTGTAGGTGGTTAACAAATAAACTTGGTAAAATTAAAAAAAGTATCTACAACATACCTCTAGTGTTTTTCCAGCACATGTTTTCTGAAGTATGAATTTCAGCCAAGCAAGATAATCTACTCAGCACATTAAAATACATTCAGTACAACAATATCCTGTTTCTTACGACCTATTTTAAAGCCAAACTGTTACAATCCGACCAAATTGGGACACACATTCCTTTAGCACGCTCAACAATTTAGATGTGTTATTCAAATCGATCGTCTAATACCATCCGATAACCTATCGATAAACTTATGACTTATGGTATGATGACGTCGGGATGTTATTTTTGTAATGACATTGTGTCTCTAATTCTATAAGAAGTGAGATTGCAAATATTTATATCGGTAGTGATTATTCTTGTGTGGGAATATTGTATGGTAGAGATTTTATAAATACTTGGCTGGGCCCTATAACGCAGAACTTTACAATTACAATCACAATAATTGTGATTGTAATTATAAAGTTTGACAGGCAATTATTGTCATTAGGTACCACAAAACTCTAAGCCACATAATTGTAACGCAAAAACCTTACACATATGTAAATTGTAATTAGGTATACACACATATTAGTCATTTCTGTGTAATTCAAATCTTCTTGTTTACTCCTACGTATTGATCAGAGTTAAAATAGGTCATAGCTTGATGTGAACAATAGGTACTGACTTCACTTGGTGAAATCATTTTATTAAAGTTATTTCTAGCTATCATCATACACAACAAAATAAAAGAGACAAAATGCAAAACACGCATACTTTGAAGAAACCCAGATTTTGATATAATTGTAAAGTTTGTACACGTAACGTCACGCCTGTTTTTCTCAGAAGGGTTAGGCAGGGGTGTGGCTATAGTAAACCCACATTTCGCCAGTTATAAAACAACGCAAAAAAATAACCGAGCACCTTTCTCCAAGATTCATCTGTCACCTTGCCTTAGATAATTGTAGCGGCATCTACAAACGCCACATGCGAGCTACGCATCACACTGACGTGACGCAAAATCCTGCATCGCGCAAGCAGAGTTTACTGCGCAACTAGCATATATACAACGTTCAACATCAATCGTCGGGCAGTTCCACAGTTGCCCACCAGACATAACACCCGTCTGGTCGGAGGATCCTCCCTTTTCTAAGGAAGTATGAGTGGACTTTACACTCTGTTCCTCATACCTCTATACATACATGGATTTATTACATAGTTGAATTTATCCGAATTTAATGTGTAGGTAGCTATACTGTACCTTTCAATATAAACTTCATCATTAGCTGTTTACAGCCTCAAGCTTCAGGCACATAAGGCATGTTAATTGGCATCGCTTCAGTGGCTCGGACAACGTTTATAACTCAAAGGGGTAGGCAACGGACTAGGTACGGTGTTCTTCAACATCGAGATATAATTAAATTATGAAAAAATATACCAACGTTTATGGTATATTTTCGTATAATTTAATCACACCCCATGGATAAGTTTCCTTTTCCCGTGCATTCAAGGGTCTTGAACTATAATACTTTTGTAACGTTAAAAAAGTACGTGCACCACGTCTTGTGGCTGTTCCTAAATTATCCGGCTGATAAATTAAAATTTTCGGTTTCCTAATTACCGATGTTACAATTTGTGATAAGATAACGTCGGCTTCCCTTCGGAAATTATTGACTGACGTATCTATTGAGTACCTAGTACTTGTTGAGACGCCTACATTGTCTTTCCATACCTATTAACATTGTAACTTGAAAACATTGTAAACGCCAATTATTTTTAAAAGAGTAACCGTGGAGTTTCTTGCCGGCTCTTCTCCATAGGAAACGACAAAATGGAACCGTGCATACAGTAACTTCTGACATTTCATAAGTGCCCATGTAGGTTTATGTGAAATAAAATATTTTGAATTTGAAAATATTGGGTGCTGAGTGGAGTTCAACTTTCGGTTTAGACTATAAAAAATATCAATTCAATATAAATACGCATTATAATGATAGTGATAGAGTCCTCGAAATTAAAGTCGTTTTCAACGTAATAGAAATGGTAATGAAAGATGATAATTGTATATTTTAACAGCTAATCAAAATCTAACCTAGGAACTTCAGTTCCACAATTCGAAGTAATATTTTCAGCCACTTCCGAAGGCCATTCTTTTCCAAAACACTCATTACAAAGAACGGAACAGACGCTTATTACTGTCGCCGCCATTCGTTTGTGAGGTCTCTCCGGTATATACTGTTGTTTGACAATATTAAGTTATTTTTCAGAGGATATTTTAGCTTGGCTTGGCTAGGCTTTTATTTTGGCTTGGTTTTTGGCTTGGTTTGATTACATAACTAAAATAACTTTGGTATGTTCTCCAAAGGGGTTGGCAGAAGTGTCATAGAGCACACTCACATTTTCCCTATTACTTATGTCAAGTTATATTATTCAAATCAAACTAAATCAATAGTGTGTAAGTGTTTTTTGGCTTAATAGAGATAAGCAAAAGTGCAAAACGGTACATTTATTCAGTAAATTCTTGAATTAAATAGAACAGTTTTATAGTTCTCACTTTATAAATACTTTTTATAAACATCCAATCAGTTTGTTTCAAACAAAAAACTTCTGTGAACTGATTAATTTGTTAAAGTTTACACAATTTCAAGAGCTCAATTCTCTTTATTGCTTTTTTTGCTGTATGTAGTAGTTTTGCACCCGTAATATGTCAGAGGGTGAGCAGCAGCGTCCTCCTTTGCGCTTTAACAATACACTACAATCCGTTTTCCAAGCTTGCTGGTTATGTTAGCACCCTATTGGCTACATTTTTGCAGCCACGGTAAAAAAAAAAATCTAGTCCGTGGTTGTAGCGTCATAAATAATAAATTATAAATGATTTTATTTCTGTAAGTAGGTTTGTACAAACACTTTTACACGTCAATCATATTTTTAAACTAGATGAGGTCGGCCTTTCCTATCTGACTACTCTGAGAAGAAAGGCCGAAACAAACTCAGAGGTCACAGTCTCTTTTAAAGTCCAGACATAATCTTGGTCAGATCATGTGAAGACCATGTAGATTGGTATCTGAAATGGTCTTTTGAGGAAAGAACCACACAGATTGAGTGGACCTGTCCAGTCAGTGCACGCATTTGTCACTAATCATAGATCAGGTATGTTTGATATGAATATATATATATATATATATATTCAGTATGAACTGTATTTCAATGAGTTGATAATTAAGTATTAATTTTTTTGATGTATTTTAAACCCCAAAAACAAAAACAAACGTTATTTTGGCTGCTGAACTCGATTCTGAAAAATAAATTGGGTCTTTTCAGAAGATAGGGATCTTAACACCGGTTACCCAAACACCTATAAAGCTATAAGCCCCAAATTATTATCAACAAAAACTAGGTTTATAACAAAATTTAATTTACTAATTCAAAGCCAGGGGCGGGCGGTGGCTCGCGTGGGGCTAAAACACAAATATTTAGCCTCCATGGTTCTCGTGTGACCAGACCAAATAAAATATTTGTGGACCCAATTCGCCCGTGCGAACACGCGAATTATGTATTATATTATTTTCATAAAATTTATTTACCTATTTGGCCACCTATATTTTTTTGTTTTTTGTTGTTATGCTTACGTGTTAGGTATTTATTTATTTTGGTAATTGATCGATTAACCTATCCAATGTTGACTAATGAGACATAATTAATTATCTGTTGTTGCTACACCGTCGGGAAACCAACAATATTTTGAATGAAAAAAAAAGTTGTCAGATGTCACATTAGGTACTTGATGTCTGCTTCTCCATTATGGGGATCGTGCGTGAAGCTAAACAAAGGAATGTCAAACCGGTTTGTGAGTCCAAGGTTACTGTCAAAACGAAATAGACAAGTTAACTTAGGCTTAGTAAATACTTACTTCATTAGAATAATACTCATTAATGATACCTATACTTACTAGCATTGTAAAATTATGAAATTAATCAGTTACATTACCTAATTATTCTCCTACAGATATTATTAATTACTACCTATACATATTATTTGTTTTCAAAAATATGTAAGTATTGATATTTTTTCCCATTTCAATTTTGTGGTTTTAATTTGCATAAAATTACCTATGATTTGATTACTGGAAATACCGTAGAATTGATATTTGTTATGAAGATCACTTAAAGGCACGTACACACTGGCGCGACGCGACAGCGTGATACACAGGCACCGACTGTCGCGCGACGAGCGGTGCCTTTGTGTCTGCCGTCGCGTCGCGCCAGTGTGGTGATAAAACTCACTTCCCGCTGCTTTGGCGAATCAAAATAAGGGGAAATGTGGACTAAATTATCCAAGATGAGCCATTGTCTGCGTCGAGGTATTATTTCGAGATTTGAAAAGTTCTGACATAAAGCCGAAAATTAGAAAATATAACTCCAACTTTTTAACATTTTTCAATACTAATTTAAATTTATTAGTTTTCTGAAAAAAATAACAGTTTAGAAGGCCGGCCGGCATGGCAAGGCCGGAAAAAGACTGGACAGAGAGCCAAAAAACCGGACATATATGGACAAGTCCAGACAGAAGGTAACTCTATGTTCGAGCCATTTTGCTAACACCTCAGACCAGCACCTTAATTACGTAACGCACTATCTAGCACAATCTGAATCACTTTGAAGCTAATCCATTGCTGCATATGTTCGAAAAATGTATCTGCTCAGCAACGTGCATAACGCAATGAATGTTGTTGAACAGTCCAAATGAAACGCATTCCTACTGTAGGAGTGTTACGTAATTACCCCGCAGCTTAGTATATCTTTAATTACAGCCACACGTGGCACCTCCGAATGTTTAATTTCCGCGTAATAAGCGTTGACCCTGGCCTTGTACTGATCTGCTCGGTAATCCTGACCGCCGCACCCTCAGGGGCTTCCCAAAGCCGAATTCATTTGTTTTGTACTCGCATCAGATAGAGGTTTAGGCTACATAACATCATAACATAACATCACGCCTGTATCCCCGAACGGGTAAGCAGAGGCACCCACATCTCGCCAGTTATGTTTAAGTATCATGTAATAGGGGCGAGCCTATTCCCATCAACCGGGCAAAATTCTAGACTCCAGGCTGTACTGAGAAACTTCAAATGGAAAAACCCAATAACACTTTGCCTGGTCTCATGCTCAGCAGTTGCGCTGGCGACCGTTACACCAGTGAGGCAATCAACACCTTATCAAACACCTGAGTTATTTTATGTAGGACGTATGTTTTATGGGTGCGTAAAGGGCAGAAGTTTTTTTAGTTTGTCTCTTGAATAGGCTTTTAAAACATAGAGTCTTGCTAAAGTTAAAGTTAAAAAAAAAACATCTTATACATCAGCAAACGTACCATGGACCCCTAGTAAGATAGAACGATGACCTTCAAAAGTTGGGACTGACTGGATGTGGAAACCAGGAGTTGTGGTGCAAATTGTGAGAGGACTATGTTCAACTGACAGTACTGACTGGGAGAATCCATTATAGTACATCCCGGGAGAAATCTTTAACAGAGATCCTGCTATACATAACATCACGCCCGTTTTCCCTTAAGGGTTAAGCACAGGTGAGCCTATTACAGTACATCCACATTTCGCTAGTTCCTGCTATAATACGTCCAAAATTATTCTCCTTTCAACACCCACAGGTTGAATAAAACCATCTATTCTTA
Organism: Griposia aprilina; assembly: GCA_916610205.1. Lineage (NCBI taxonomy): Eukaryota > Metazoa > Arthropoda > Insecta > Lepidoptera > Noctuidae > Griposia > Griposia aprilina. The sequence continues at coordinate 1,174,076 of OU744300.1, read as the reverse complement.
GCCAGAATCCCAGTTTAGCCCACACTATAACTAAACGTTATAATGTGCGTTACGTTTATGAAGGCGACTTATCAATAGTTCACGCGGGCGCCGATCCGTCATGCCCAGTGGTGAGGCGATCGTAAAATGTACGTACAATTTTAAGCTGGAACCGAAGAAACAAGTACGAAAGAACGGTGAACTATAGTATGGGAACTAGTTCACAGTATCTGGTATTTAACGTTCCGTTTATTAGAGGACAAGTAAACAACAACAGGGTGATAGTTTTCCAAAGCAAAGCCGAGATTCAACTTCGACTGGCTCTGTACTACTAATTGCCGTATTCTAAAAGAGAATTGTGTTATTTATACCATTCTTCTGGTAAATAAACCTTTACAAATTTCTGGGAAAAATCAGGTCTGATAAATGTCTGCAGAAACTTGCAACGTATTCGTATCAAAATGCCTCATGTGATTATATTACATTGAGCAAATACATATTATTATTATTATCCTTATTTCATACTGCAATGTTTTACTTTTTCATGCTTTGACTTGTGTGCTCGTGTTTGAAGTAGTTAATCTGCCGATCTGCATAAATATCCTTTTTAAGAAGAACAAACTGAGGGAAATCCACAATTTTAAACAACTCCTAAAACTAATACTAGATAGTACGATATCGTAACAACCGAACTACGGCAAACTAGTTCGTCCAGAAATAACTAACTTTGTGAACTAGTACAACACTAACGTAATGTATTCATACAAAGGAATGCGGTGTTTCAGAACGAAAATATTATGAGTAAGTACTCGTTTTGTTTGATGTTTTTGAATTATGTTTTTGGTCTAGAGGCTATTTTTGTGTTTCCGAATTTGGATAGACTTAGATGTGGGTCGAAGATTTCTTTTTGTTAGGCATTCGATATTATAATCTTATTCCTAAAATGGACATAACATGTCTAGAAAATTCATGTTATTACTGGCAAAATGTGGGTGTACTACTGGTATACCTCTGACTAACCTTTCGGGGATTATGGGCGTGATGTTATCTGTAAAATTGATGTTTTCTTTTCTTTTAGAACACTTTACTGTTCATGTTAATATTTAGGGTACAGTAAACCACACGTCAGTCGTAACAAAACCAATATAAGCAGGCCTCTCATTCTATTGAAACTCCGCACTACGCTAGGCCAGCTGAAGATCAAAATGTTACCTATTTACCACCGTCATTAGGTCGACTGTAAAACAGAGGTCTTATCCTTATTAGTGATATCTGCTAGACAACTTTGAAGTTGTTTTGTTTGGGTTTTTGTACTAAGCTTAATAAATCACAGATGACTTATTATTAAGCTTATTTCAAAAACCCGGTCGAACGGTTAGGTCAACAACTTACATTCTGATGTCTTATGTAAATAGACTATAAGTTCATAGGCAATAAGTTAGACAGCCCACTGGTGTGGAGCCTCACCCAGAGGACTAAGTCTCTCTTAGTTATTAGGTACTAACATAGTTTTTAAGTTCATACTAACATTATAAAAAATAAATTCAAATTTTAATGGATCATTGGTTGTCTGAATAAATGATATTATTATTATTATGTCCTTCCTCGTAACATTTAAAGCGTTTATATTTAAATTCTTCTCCGCTGGTTATTAAGCTTTCCTCTTCTTCTTCTTTTTCTTCACAAATTAATGCATTATGCCTTTATTCTGAGAGATCTATTAATCTCTCTGGGTTCATGCTCTTCAAATATTTTATCTCCAATGCCTCTGGCTTCGCCAAGTCGTTTCTTCGACTCAATGGCACATCTAAAGTTTTCAAGTGCTCCAGATAAACCATACATAGACAGCAAATCATCGTTGATATATAAATACATTTCTGCTAGTCTGTATGTAGCTACAGCGTCGATAATACCATTCAAATGATCTCGTACAACACCTATTTCCGACATTTTGTGCAACATCAATCGCTTTAGAAGTGTAGCCTTCTTAGCACAACCAACCCTGTTTCGAAGTATTACAGCCCCTAATAAATATATCGAAGTTCAGTATCACACATCGAAAAAATTAGATCCGCTTTGGTTTTTTGATCGTCTGCTTCCCAATTCGTAGCTATTCCTATTTCAGATAGTTTTGGTACCTTTCCACTTGTCTACTTACATCCATAACTTTTTATTAGGACCGCCTGCACATGTTTTCGCCAGCTATCATAATTATATTTATTTAGGGGCTCGACCCTAAAGATATTGCTCATCCTACTTTGCACAAATAATTATCTCGCTGCTTGAATAATAAATATTACTCCTTAATTAACTCTCCAGGCTTCTTACTGGATCCACGCTACACCTATCAACCCTGGGTCTCGTACTTTGGGTGTCTGGGTGTCTGGCCCTATAACCAATCTATACTAGTAATAAAGCTGAAGAGTTTGTTTATTTGTTTTAACGCGCTAATCTCTGGAACTACCAGCCGGATTTAGTAAAATATTTTGCATTTAATAGCCCAATTCTTGAGGAAGGCTATCGGCTACTTTAACATTACGCTAGGTTACCTTTAGGAGCCGAGCAAAAAGAAAAAACTTTTTTACAAAAAAACAACCGACTTCCAAAAAAAACACTAAAAGACGTGAAAAATAACTTTAATTTAACTTTCGTGTTTGGCCACCGACTTCCGAAATTAAAGTTATTTTTCACGTCTTTTAGTGTTTTTTTTGGAAGTCGGTTGTTTTTTTGTAAAAAAGTTTTTATTATTCACTTTTTAGTTGCGGTACCTACCCCACACAAATTCGTATACCACTACTTGGTGTGTAAATACAAGTGACAGGAAATTATTAACACATCATCCATATAAACTAAGTGGAAAAAATCTGCAGTATTAAGGATAACTCAAAAACTACTGGTCAGACCTTGATCAAATTTAAATGGGACCACATGTGAAGCACCACCTATCAAATAAAAAAAGAATCATCCAAATCGGTTCACCCAGAAAAAAGTTATGAGCTAACACACATAAAAAAAAAAAAAAAAAAACATACAGACGAATTGAGAACCTCCTCCTTTTTGTGAAGTCGGTTAAAAAGTAAGAAAGAACGCTTAGCGAAAACGAAGTAATAGCGCGGGCAGGCAATGTGATACGACGCGGTGGGTCGGGGGAGCAGAAATTTCATGAAGGTAGGTTACCTACCTACCTTCATCCGCGTGAAATTTCTGCCCCGACTCGTTTTTTTTTTTGTATTTGTGTGTGTTTCCTTTGCGTCATGTTTACCGCAAATAAACGTATTTTATTTCTTTTCTTTTCTTTCTAGGTAGTGTAATATAAAAGAAACGACTGGGAGAAATAGATCGTAGCTAAATATATTCGTAAAATTGATTACACTTGATAAAAGTAATTCAGAACATAATCATTTTAAATTCAAAATTTACTTTATATAGGTACACATAGAGTTTGCATATTCAATACTCATCACTTCTGTGGGCTAGTGTATTTTATTGCACTAAAATCAAAATGTGCCAATTGCCTAATATGTATTTCTGGAGTTGTCGATTCGCACAATAATTAATTAAATTCGTGCGAATCGCCTACGGAAAAAAAATATACTTAGAAGTATCGATTCGCTCGTTTCGGCGAGTAAATTCGTGCAAATCAACCAATAAGCCAAAAATTAAGATTCCGCCAGAGGGTTCGTTTAAACACTTAGTTGAAAAATAAAGATCAGGCTGTAGCCTCCATCTGGGATACTACCTACCTATGAGTACGAGGGACGCAGTACTGCTATAAACTTTGCTAGATGGCTAAACTTTTCACTAAGGCATGAGATAAGACCACAAAGCTAACCAGAGTGTACTGAACTTTTAATAATCTTCCGTCCCACCGAATGCCATTATAAACTTGTAGGATGCTTCTAAATTTTTAGGATGATGTCTCTTCCTAATTCTTCTAACAATATATTGTAACCTTTTAAAAGAGCAACTAGGTCTGTAGTTACTCGTAGTTGCCCATTCTTCTCCATACAAAACTACCTTTTGAAAGAGGCAACGACAATCAATTCAATTTTCTTATAATTGACATACAAAAGTGCATTTTATGGCCAGGTAATTGAAATAAAATTGATTTGTCATTGACTTGTACTTTAAGACCTTTTCCTTTAACACTCTTTCTCTTTTGACAGTCAAAGACAAAATGTAACTTGATTCAACTCCATCTCACAATCCAAGTGCTACTATAATTGGAAATACTTTTAAAATGCATTTCCTTCTGCTCGGGATATTTACGATCCTTTGACAGTGTTCCCTCTCTCTCAAAGGAGCTGGTCAAAGGATCATTAGGTGCACAGCTATTTCCTTCGTCTTTCCTATAAATGTCGAAGAACTCGATCCAGTGGAGGATGTATTATTATTATTATTATTCTCAACCTGATGTATCCTTTGAACCAACAGACTCGGCACTTGTATACAATTTCTGAAGGCTTTGCATTTTGAGCGGTTTCTATATCTTACCTATAGCCAGTACTTACTGATACGTCTTTGGCTGGTTTTAGAACCATTAGTCAAATTATTAAGAGAGGGGCTCATGGCTAAATAATAACAGCCGCATGGGTCGATCGAAGGTTAAGCTACGTTTGCCGCGGTAAGTTCGTAGATGGGTGATCATCCATTACGTATCGAGACCCCTCAGTGCTTCGGAAAGTACGTAAAGCCGTTGGTCACGGCTCTCATTCGTAGATCTTTGACAGTCGTTGCGGGTACCCAGAAGCCCAAAAGTCTGATACCCTGTCTTATCAAGGGGTATCGTGTTAACCTACCTCCATGCCATTAGCTCCATGTAAAATACTGGTAGCTACATCAAAATAAATGCTGAATATAAGATTTTAATAATTATTTCTATATAGTTATAAGTATTACAAACTCGTATGGATAAGTTAATACATCGCGGAAACCATAAATATCATAATCAATCGAATGCAATGCAGTAAAGATTAGGAAACCTATTTAAGTTTATTTTAAGCATGTAATAATTTGAACCGTTTCCTAACGATTTGAGCTAAAATATTCAAAGCGTGGGTGCAGGTTATTGAATCACAATACACACATCTTTTTATAGTAAAACTAGCTTCTGCCCACGACTTTGTTCACGTGTAATTCGTAAGACACCACAGTTTACTAAAATAACAGCCACTTTTTTATAAACCTTTCCTTTTTACTACGTTTGTAGATTTGGTCTGAGAGGAACGTCTCAAATATGAAGAGAGTCAGGACTGGTGACGAGGGAACAAGCGACGTACACTTGTCCGTGTGAGAAGCAGCTCGTCCTGAGGTCGACACCCGCAGTCTTCAGTAATAATTTCCCATTGCTTGCGAAGTTTTTAGTTTTTAGTGAATTTTTGAACGCTTGCGTTCCTGTATAAATATACTACCTAATGGCCCAACACTGATACACTGACTGATGCTTTCTTACAAATTATTCCTGACGAACAGCTATCACTAAAATAACATAATACACGGGATTTCTCACCTAACCATAGATATTTATTTTTATTAAAACCAAAGATGACAGAAAAGGCCTAAACTTTATGTTTCTGTGTACGTTTTACGAACTATCATAACATAGTAGTACATCAAAATGTAAAAAAGAATCACAAAAAGTATCAGTGGTTGGGAATCGAAGATAGGTTTGCAAAGCAGTCGTTGAACCGCTAAGCTATCTGCTTATATAGAGGTATGAGGAACAGGGTGTAAAGTTCACTCATACTCTATAGAAAAGGGAGGATCCTCCGACCAGACGGGTGTTGTGTCTGGTGGGCAACTGCGCGACGCGTGACGGTTGATGTCGGAATGTTGTATATATGCTAGTACACTTTGTTGAAAGTTGACTTAAATAGTCGTTATAAGGGTTCCATAGTGAGGAACCCTTATAGTTTCGCCATGTCCGTCTGTCTGTCCGCAGCTTAGCTCAGAGACTCTTAGTACTAGAGAGCTATAATTTGGCATGGATATGCATATTAATCACGCCGACAAAGTAACATTTCTTTTTTAGGTATCTTCTGTATACGTAAAATACCTCGGCATAATAATGGACGACACTGTCTTTAAGAAAATATATTGAAAAGAGTACGCAAATTAATATATACCATTGTTTTAAAAAAATTACGAACATTAGCCGATTGAAAATTAATCACAGAAGGTTATTTGGCCCTGTGTCAATCAATAATTCAATACTGCATCACTTCATGGGGTGGCGCACCAAAAACTAATCTGCTTCTTCTTGAAAGAGCTCGGAGAGCAATTTTAAAGTAGCAAACTTCCATCCCTTCAACTTTACCACGGACCTGCTATATAAATCCCGCAACGTACTGACAGTTCGCCAGCTTTTCATTATGCACTTAGTATTAAAACAGCACACCCTGCTTACCTACAATGCTGACAATGCTAACAAGAGGTTAAATCTGTAACCACCTGCAATATTTTGGCTCCTAATTTTTCAATTTGCGGTAAACTATAGAAGAATAGAATAGAATAGAATAGAATACTCTTTATTATATATATGTACACCATAAAAATTACACATAAATGTAGAAATTTTACATAGGGTGACACAATGGGCGGTCTTATCTCTAAAAGCGATCTTTTACAGACAACCTTTACGAACGAATACGAACAAATTGCAATATTGCTCATCCCCCATAGCAAATAGCGTGATAATTTATAGCCTACAGACTGATCAAATTTATTGGAAATGTCTATGCTAAATTTGAACAAAATCTATCCGGTAGTTTTTGCGTGATACTTTTCTTTTTTTTTTTTGGGTGGGAAATCATCAAATGACCTCTCCCGCTCTGGGTGGAGCGGAAGGGCGTGTCAGACTCTTACTGACTAAAACCCACCCGTGTTCCTTCAGTTGCCTGTGCGCCAGGGCCACGGTAACTCTTTCGAACAATCCGCAACCCCGGCAGGCATCGGCCCTATCGGACCCCTTCAATGATGCTGACATGTCTTTGAGGCGCGCGTGGAACACGACGCGCCGTCGACCCGGGCCTGGTCCTTACCGGACGGCGAGCTGCCCATTGCTCGCCGTCCGCAAGCCCGAGCCTACGGTGGCCGGGAGTCGGCAATTGACTCCCGACGCCCAGGGTGTCTCCTCCTGCGGCGACTAGGGGCCTGAGGGCACAACGATTGCCGCACCCTCACTCCGCCTCCTCCTTCGCGAGCATTGATACTGGAACTTACATTCAGACATACGGAGAAAAAGACAAAAATTCAAAAAAAAAAAAATTGGCGTTGGGATCGTTCCCAATATAATTTACCTAAAGTACACCCACATTTCACCAGTTATGTTTTAGTCCCATGTAATAGGGGGTGAGACTATTGCCATCAACTGAGCAGAAATCTAGACTCCGGCCTGCTGTTGAGATATTCCTGATGAAAAAGCAACACAAATTGAACTAACCAGCATATGACACGCTGTAACTAAACTCAAAAGATTCCCAAAATCTAGGTTCTAGATAACATTTCGCATATCTTCGTCGATGTCTGAATTCGTGACTAGATTTCTACGAACTAAGGTTCCAATTAATACAGGGATTGGCACCTGACGCCACCACGAGTACCTGCTTTGATAACCTGATCCAGCCGTGTTTGTAACGTTAGTGCCCACTGCCCCTAGCACTAACTTTATCTATGTGACGTTAAAGTAACGTCTCTTAATAGCCATACATTTTACATTGTTGTTAGTTAATTCGGTACCTGGTCGTAAATATGGATAGATCGAGATTAAGATCGATCGATTTAGAAAGAGACACTGATACTGATACAAAATACAAGGGTTACAAAATACTGCGGTATAAGACGATACCGTGTACCTACCTCTTATATCGTATACTTTTCATACAACTGAGTCACGCGATACTGAAGTACAAGACGGTACCGTGTAGCTCTTATACCACTGAGGCACACGATACTGAGGTACAAGACGGTACCGTGCACTTTTCTTATCACTGAGGTACAGGAGGGTATAAGACGGTACCGTGTAGCTCTTATACCGCTGAGGTACAAGATACTGAGGGTACAAGACGGTACCATGTACTTTTCCTATGTCTGAGGTACACGATACTGAGGGTACAAGACGGTACCGTGTAGCTCTTAATACCACTGAGATACAAAATACTGAGGTACAAGACGGTACCGTGTACTTTTCATACGACTGAGGTACAAGATACTGTCACACAGGTACGAGTGACAGAGACGACGCTCTACAAGGCTGAACTTTTCCGAAACTCGATATGTCACTAATGGCCATCTATGTACTGTATTTTTACAAGCTTTATATTAACTTACATCGTTCTTAATTTTCCGGTTACTCGCTTTGTAATATCATTACTTTGTTTATTTTAAGTACAAATACAAATCAGAATATGTCGAATAGCAAATATATAAATGTTTTTGTATCAAAGGCAAATAACAGGAAAAAATACTTAATATTAAAAAACGTGACAACACTTTGTTCTACCTGGGAATTGGTTCTACCTTTCTTAGAACAGTCGAGATCAAATCTCATATAAACTCTGTACCTACCATAAAGGTTTCAATCAAAGAGAAGAGATAGGATAGTCAAGGATGTTATTCAAAGCGTAGGAGCCAAGTGAAATGGGATTCTGAGTCTTAGAAACACGAACACCGAACTGGAGAAACACCTTTGTCTCTCAGATTACAATAACTATCAAAAAGAAACTCGCCGGCGTCGTTGGTCTAGTGGTGTCAAGCGCTTCTGCGGAGCATGAGGCCCTGGGTTCGATTCCCTGGTCGGGCAAAGAGTTATTGGGTTTTCCATCAGGAATTTCTCACTGGCAACCCGGAGTTCGGACTTGTGCCCGGTAGATGGCGATAGGCTCGCCTCCTATTACATGGGACTTAAACGTAACTAGCAGAATGTGGGTGTACTATAGGTACCTACTCCTCTGCCAAACCCTTCGGGAATTACAGGCGTGGTGTTATGTTATGTTTTCAAAAGAAAATATAATGAACAACACGAAGGTTTTGTTTAACAAAAGTTTTTCCTATATACAATCGACAAGAAAAGAATTAGGCGTAATGGCGTAAGTGCAAAGTCTAAAGGACATAATAACGCTTGTAAAGTTTGGTACACATCGGACAACTTGTTGTGAGACATACATACATTCAATATTTGATAGGCCCGCTAAAAGCCTTTTTATATAACTGCCACTGTTCACAAGTCTTGACTTATTGTTCTGGACTTTAAAAGAGACTGACGGCTGAGTTTGTTTCGGCCTTTCTTCTCAGAGTAGTTAGATAGGAAACGCCGACCTCATCTAGTTAAAAAAATATGATTAATGTACAAAAAGTTTGTACAAACCTACTTACAGAAATAAAATAATTTATCATTTAACCTGCTGTATAAAAAATAAAAATAAAATTGTCCACTTTTCTGCGAGACTAATTCCGTCACCTTCTATGACAGACACAAAAAAACCCCAATTAAAAATCCAGTTTATCTAGTCAGTTCGGAAAACCCAGATACCCGACCGAGAAATATTAGTCTATCTATAACACAACATCACGACTGTCCCTATTCAAGGGTTAGACAGACGTGTATCTACCTATGGTACCTACTAAGTACACCCTTATTTCGCCAGTTATATATTTAAGTCCCGGGTAATAGGGGGCGAGCCTATTGCCATTAACGGGGCACAAATCCAGACTCCGGGCTGCGCCTGAGTAATTCCTGATGGCAAAACAAATTCAATCAAATTCGAATTTGATTTATTTTAAATTCTTTTTCCCGACTGCAAGGAAAGGGTTATGTTTTTTTTTTAATATTGTTAAATGTGTCAAGGTTACAATTTTCACTTTACCCGATCTTAGTCTATGTTAGTCTTTTTCGCAGACTACCCGCGGAGATGGCACCGAGAACGCATTAAAACAAATAAAAACAGACTCATGAACTCCGAACAGAAACTGCATATTCATACAAAAAGCAGCTGAACGTTTTGACCACTTAATGTGAAACAGATCCCGATACGAACGATTAAGGAGTGTTCACATTGAATGAACGGTCCGGTTTTAAATTTAAAGCAGTTTTTTATTATTCGATATTTGCTGCAGAAACGAGCCATTCGAGCAATTTATAACCTTAGTTGTAGGCATTCACTGAGGGATAAATTTAAGGAAATAAACATAATGACTGTCGCATCTCAATATGTATATGAAAACCTTATTTATGTAAAAAAGAATATTAATCTATATTCTAAACACAGCGACATTCATAACATAAATACTAGATACAAAGATTTACTTATTGTGCCCTCGACTAGGCTCCAAAAAATTAGTAATTCATTTAAGTGCCAAAGTATACGTTTTTACAACAAACTCCCAAGTCTTGTTAAAGAACTGAGCCTCAATAAATTTAAATCATTTATTAAACAGAAACTCTGTCAAAAAGGTTTCTATAAAGTTAAAGATTACTTGGATGACAAAAAGGCTTGGGATTAATTAAGCTACTTCAATGTACCCCCAAGCAACAATCCATTTTATACTGTGATTATGTGTTTTGGAATAAATAATGTCATTTTTATTGAATTACATGACATAACATATTAAGATTTTTTTGATGACATTTAAAGAGAAACCTGTCTGTGAATGTGAGTAGCATGCAGGCTAGATTAAATACATGATATTCATTTTAATATTGTGAATGTGAAGACTATGTGGGTCATTTTTCCTTTTTTTTTTTTCCTTTCAGGTAGTTTTATCTTAGTCTGGCAGTTTGAGTAATTTTTGTGGCCTACCCAAATGTCCTTTCTTTGGTATTGTTCGTTGAATCGTTGAGCTCCTTAAGTTCTGAGTTGAGCTGCACGATTACTGACAAATGCGTGCACTGACTGGACAGGTCCACTCAATCTGTGTGGTTTTTCTTCAAAATACCATTTCAGACAAATCTACATGGTCTTCACATGATCTGACCAAGATTATGTCTGGACTTTAAAAGAGACTGTGACCTCTGAGTTTGTTTCGGCCTTTCTTCTCAGAGTAGTCAGATAGGAAACGCCGACCTCATCTAGTTTTAAAATATCATTGACGTGTAAAAGTGTTTGTACAAACCTATTTACAGAAATAAAATCATTTATCATTTATCATTTATCATTTGATTTTTTGTTTGAACGTGCTAATCTTTGGAACTTCCAGTCGGATTTGTAAAATTCTTTTTGCATTTGATATCCCAATTCATGAGGAAGGTTTTAGACTACTTAACATCACTCTACGATCTTTAGGAGCCGCGGAAAAAGGAAAAAAAAGTTAGAAAAGACGCTAAGCGAAAATGAAGTTATAGACCCGACGCGACGCGGTGGGATTTTATAAAAATGTACCTGTTGTTTTAGTATACTGTGTATCTTACGACTTCCACGCGAACGAAGTTGCGGACCGCAGCTAGTACCTACATAATAATATTATATAGGCCCCTAATTAATTACTCAATACATTTCGATATTATGATTTGAGGTAAGCCACATGTCATTCGAACGACCTAATGCAAACCAAACCAAAATAATGATTTAGTAACTAATAATAGGACTCCTGCTATTCTAATTTTCGTAGTTTTAGGACTCCTCTTCTGCCTTCCCTTGTTACTTGGTTTTGAAGCAAAATGGTTTCTCTTACACTTTCCTGTCAACCATCACTTTATCTTTTACTCCCTTTTCCATCCAACTATTGCATACAGATTTTGTATGCATGTAATGTGGAGGATTGAGGAACACGTGAGGAAAGATTTGAGTATGTATGTGCTATAAGTACTATAAGTGGGTATAAGTTGGCTATAGAATAGAAGAGAAAACTTTTATTTCAGACTGGGAGTCCATAGTGTTAGTAACAATTTTACTTAACTGCTAGTGTTAGTAGGTTACAGACACAAATCAACAAATCAACATCCTACAATTAAAAATCAGCGTGGAGCTGCATCCACCTCCGCAACATCGGGGAATCCCACCGATCTGCGAATACACTGAGAATACTGTTGGTGCTGCCGCGAACACGCGTCATCAGGGATGCACACCTATTCCTAATAATGGCGGCAAAACCATTAATATTATTATCTGCAAACATCCCTGACGCACTACAACGCCACGGCAGCCGCAGCAGCACTCTCAGTGCATTATTATTAAGTGTAGGGGAAGACGAAGAAAACGATGGATGGACTGGGTGGACGATGATATGGGTGGAAAGGGGGTGACTACCGAGATGACGACTGATAGAGAAGTGTGGAAGAAGAAAAATTGAGCCTTCACGGGACGCCTGGCAGATGTGAAACATACCATCGTATAGCGTGGCGACGCGTCGCCACGGCATGCATCGCCACGCCAACAATCAATTTTACCCGCGGCTATAGATGTTTCACATCAAAAAAACATGTTGCGCCGAACTCAAATAAATCATACAATATTTTTTTACTCAAATATAGCATTAAAATTACTTACGACATACAATAAATATGAATAATATCTCAGTCATGTCTTAAACAATAATAACAACATCGGATATTAGAAATATATATTATTACTATGTAAATAATGTGTGATTACATTAGAGGTTAACTGAGTTGCTGCATGTCAAATGTCAGTGTGATGTCAGTGCTTAGGATGTGCAAATAGTGACGTAATGTGGACGCACCTAGCCAATTGTGTGCATAACTAATATAAGCTATGTGACTTGAAAATCGTCTGAGGCCATTTGTTTTATATTCTTTTTTAATATTTTTAAATGTGTCAAGTTTATAGTTTGTCAGCTTTTATGAGTACAATTTGTACAATTTAAGACTCCGGCTTGCCCGTGTCTCGTACGTCGCTCAACCACCATAAATTGTGCTGAAATCTTCACTATATTGTAGAATCTACCGGTAACATTCATAATATAACATAACATAACGCTTGTATTTGACGGAGGGTTTGGCAGAGGTGTACCTATAGGACACCCACATTTCGCCAGTTATGTTTAAGTCCCATGTAAATAGGTGGCGAGCCTATTGCCATTATGAGTAGTAAATAAATATAGTTTTAACCCCTTTCAAAAAAGAGGTTATTTATATGTATTGAATGGATTAACCGAATGAATAAAAAAATGAACTTGTCGATAATAATAAATATTTATTCAGTGTAAAAGTTGGCAAAATATTAACATACAATGTTAGAAATGATTTACAAAGGTACTATAATGTCTGATGCGTTTACTACGATACACCTGTGTTACAGACGCCATGAGCTCATGCTTTAGGTGGTTTGAGCATTGGTGACACGGGTTATCTGATATACAAGGAGAGGGGAGTTCCTGACATAAGGTGAACCAATACCTACTTTAATATAACCAGAATAATAAACTTATTAAAAAAAAAACAAGTAGAGCAGCATTCTTGTAAGTATATCAATGATGTCATTTGTATAAAAACTAGTTTCTGACACTGCTAGAGAGGTCAGACAGCGGTTATCATAAAAAAAAACAAAAAGATTTTGTTATTAACTATGAAAACAACTAACCAATCAGTGAGAGACGGGTTATTATTATAAGGCCACGTCCCATGCACGCGCCGATTTTCTTCGTCCCGTCGACGCACGTGTACACGCTGCAAACGCAACTAATGCTGCTTTATAAGGCAGAAACGTGATTAACATGGCACGCGCGTATAAAAAAGATGTTTTGTACTTATAACCACACGATAGAAGTGAAAACTTACGACTGCAGCCGAGTATACACGATTCAGCGCCGATTATACGCGACACAGCGTCACCGAATGATGGAGCCGAGTATACCGGATTCAGCGTCAGCGACCCGAGAGAGACGGTTTTGTTTCGTTTAGAAAGAGTGTAAAGTGCGCCTTAAGAAGTTTTCAGTTCAAAAACGCCATGTGTATAAACCAAAGTGTATACTTATAAATATTTACGCAAAGATGATACGATCCTATGAGAAACGTGCACGTAACTGCGTTGGATATGTTTCTTAATCATTGACATTGATACACCTAATTTAAAGTAATTTTTATGTTAGCACTATAAGCACTAAGATTTGTGGACACAAATCATCTAGGATGAAAGAAAGAAAACACTTTATTCATTTTCAAATTAGTGAATAGAATCCAAAACCAAAATTGACAGCCGAGTCGTTCCAATATGGCGGGTTGTCAATCGTGGTTAACACGATAGAAGAATTGAATAAGTATCTCGAAGGCTTCAATAATAATTACACTAGTTTGATCAAATCTGCCATTGAATTCCATTTTACATAGTCCAACAATTTTTTATGTACACAGTTTGTAGACAAATAACATACAAGACGATGTTAAATTTAACACGCATTTGTTTACAAGAAACATATTAACATAAACAGCTGTTTTGTTTTATTTAATTTTATACGTGTTAGCCTCGGAAACAGCTGAACTGTTTAATGTAAAAACGACTTTTACGTTGAAAACGAAGGAATTCGATAAATCTGATTGTTTAATGTAAATAAACACATATTGATGAAAAACAAATGTAGATTATTCAGCGGCAAGTCATTATAGTGAGGGAAGAAAAGAAATACATACACACACATACAGGTGTGATGTTATATGTGTGTTATGAAGAAAAGAAAAACATTTATTTTTATTTCGTGTTTACATGTTGAGTCATTGAAAGCGAATGTATTTATTAATTATACAGAAGTAAAGGCGGCGCTCCACAGCAGCCCACAGCTAAGCTAGGCCCGCTTTGCTTTGTAGAAAATGTAGGCGAGCCATGGCCACGCTGCGCTGGATTACGTAGCTGGCTAACAAAAGAGCCGCGCAGCTAGCCAGCGCGCAGCGGGTTGTGGGACACATTAACAAATGCAATGCCTTTCATTTTGACAATTCAACAACATTCATTAGATGATTTACGTTGTTGAACGCATATAAAGCAATGCTTTAGCAATTTCCTTCAATACACGACGGATTGACAAGCCGGATCACGGGAACGTCCACCGATATCAGGCTGAATACGACGCGCCTTGCCGCCGTGCGCCAGTGTGACCGGTCCTTGCTACGGGTCGATGAACCCGCGATCGAGACGTAGCCGGGTTGGTAACACACAAACATACTAACAAGTACTTAGCGAAGTATATTCACACAGTTTTGTAACGGTATAGGTAGTAGGTAGGAAGTTATTTGTATTAATACTTATCTTGTTTCTATGAGCTGCCAAATATGGACTTTGTCCGCTCGCTACAATGATCTGTCGTTTTTGCTACAATCCCCTTGACTGACTTACTTCATCTCCTGCCTTTTCCAAAATATGTTGTGGTCAGCTTCGACTCTAACCGGATGCAGCTGAATACCGGTCCTTTACATGGAGCGACTATCTGACCTCCACAACTTAGTTAGTGCTCCACATACTACTTGTGGCTTCAATTTCTTGTGATCTAAAGTTTTTTTTTTTCGTATCCAGATTAACCACCCAAAAAATCTGTGTTAATCCAGGACATGTCTATCTGTGAGAAGATTTAGCTGAATCACCTCAGCATTTTATGTCGAATCTTTCTAACAGACGGATTCTCAGAGCACAGCAGTATTGTTACCCTATTTTAGCTGAGCGTTCGACGTAGCTTTTTCTAACAAATTTGGAGTCGGTTTTACTGCCATTTACATAACAACATTTCCACACCGTAGAACTAACTATAACCAGCGGGGTAATTGGGTAACACACTATCAGTAGCAATGTCTTTCATTTTGACAGTTACACAACATTAATAGAATAGAATACTCTTTATTATGTACACCATAAAAATTACAGATATAAATGTAGAAATTTTACATAGGGTGACACAATGGGCGGTCTTATCGCTAAAAGCGATCTTTTACAGACAACCTTTGGATGGATTCAAGGGAGAAGGAGAGACAATAATGCAGATAGTCAGTGGTGTACCATTTACATTTACAACAAATACATACATACATACAAAAACATATACTTATCTACATATAAGGCAGCAGGAAGACCTGGATAGACTGACGAACTGGTGCCAAACAAACATAATGGTTCTTAACGTCTCAAAGTGTTACTACATGCGATTTAGCCGTAACAAAATTGTCAAATCTAGCAATTACACGATTGGCCAACAAAAACTACAACAAGTAGAGGAAATACGCGACTTGGGAGTCACACTAGACAAGAAACTTAAATTTGACAAACATATCCTAAATATGCCATCGAAGGGGTTGAAAATCCTTGGATTTATCTTACGTAACAGCAAAGATTTTAAAAAGGCGTCCACCAGAATAAAATTATTTAACACACTGGTTCGGCCAATACTTGAATATAGCAGCCAGGTTTGGAATCCTCACTACGACATATACATAAAACACCTTGAAAGTGTCCAAAGACGTTTCCTATATCATCTATGTTACAGAGATCGTTTGGCGAAAACAATTATTAGCTATAAAGACAGATTAAGGCACTACAAAATGGTGTCACTTGCAGACAGGCGAAAAGCAGCAGACCTGATACTACTGCACAAAGTATTCAATGGAGTCATAGACTGCAGCGAACTACTAGGCAAACTGCATAAGAACGCGCCATCTCGTCTGCCGCGGAAAAGCAGCTACAATTTATTTTACGTCTCAGGATCTAAAACTAATCTGGGACATTTCTCCGCTCTTCCGAGACTCTGTAGGCAATACAATGAATTGTCCAAGCGTTGTTATCTGGACATAACTCTCCCCATTTCAAGATACAAAAATAATGTAACCACCGCAAAATAACCAAGTATGTAACTATGTTGCCTGCCTTTAATAATCAGCAAATGTGAAATATTTATTATTATACTAAACAATTGTACCTAATTTTAATGCTCACTCTTGACATGTTATATTTTGTTTTTATTTTTATATTCTTCCCTCAAATTTAATCATTTGTTTTCTCTGTTTATTTTTTAATTTTTATACGAGTACCATTGTAATTTGAATGCTCACTCTTGACATGTTATTTTTATATTTTTTCATCATTCATCATTTATTTTCTCAATTTTATTTTTTATCGTGTTTACACCTAGTTTTATTATGTGCATGCTGTGGTCTCCTGTAATTGAAGGAGCACACGTAAAAGAACCTATTTTTTAATTATTGTGATCTATATTGTATTTGTGTATCCTTTGTTGGTGATCCCAAATAAATAAATAAATAAATATAATATATACAATAATAAATATGAAACAAGAGCAAGGAAACTAAATGTAATGATAATGTTTAAGGAGAGAGGAAGTGTTTTTTAACCAGAATTTCGTTATTTACGTTGTTGAGCAGACAAATTTTAGCAATATCCTTTAAAATGATTCAGATTGTGATTGATAGTGAGTTACGCAATTAGGTTGCTGTGTATTGTACAGTCAGCGACTTGCATAACCCGACCCGACGATGTGTGTACTGACCACACTAATGTATAATTGTACAATTAGGTTGCTGTGTATTGTACAGTCAGCGACTTGCATAACCCGACCCGACGATGTGTGTACTGACCACACTAATGTATAATTGTACAATTAGGTTGCTGTGTATTGTACAGTCAGCGACTTGCATAACCCGACCCGACGATGTGTGTACTGACCACACTAATGTATAATTGTACAATTAGGTTGCTGTGTATTGTACAGTCAGCGACTTGCATAACCCGACCCGACGATGTGTGTACTGACCACACTAATGTATAATTGTACAATTAGGTTGCTGTGTATTGTACAGTCAGCGACTTGCATAACCCGACCCGACGATGTGTGTACTGACCACACTAATGTATAATTGTACAATTAGGTTGCTGTGTATTGTACAGTCAGCGACTTGCATAACCCGACCCGACGATGTGTGTACTGACCACACTAATGTATAATTGTACAATTAGGTTGCTGTGTATTGTACAGTCAGCGACTTGCATAACCCGACCCGACGATGTGTGTACTGACCACACTAATGTATAATTGTACAATTAGGTTGCTGTGTATTGTACAGTCAG
Source organism: Griposia aprilina (assembly GCA_916610205.1). Taxonomy (NCBI): domain Eukaryota; kingdom Metazoa; phylum Arthropoda; class Insecta; order Lepidoptera; family Noctuidae; genus Griposia; species Griposia aprilina. The sequence goes on along the minus strand of OU744300.1, from coordinate 1,156,083 downwards.
CGACTTGCATAACCCGACCCGACGATGTGTGTACTGACCACACTAATGTATAATTGTACAATTAGGTTGCTGTGTATTGTACAGTCAGCGACTTGCATAACCCGACCCGACGATGTGTGTACTGACCACACTAATGTATAATTGTACAATTAGGTTGCTGTGTATTGTACAGTCAGCGACTTGCATAACCCGACCCGACGATGTGTGTACTGACCACACTAATGTATAATTGTACAATTAGGTTGCTGTGTATTGTACAGTCAGCGACTTGCATAACCCGACCCGACGATGTGTGTACTGACCACACTAATGTATAATTGTACAATTAGGTTGCTGTGTATTGTACAGTCAGCGACTTGCATAACCCGACCCGACGATGTGTGTACTGACCACACTAATGTATAATTGTACAATTAGGTTGCTGTGTATTGTACAGTCAGCGACTTGCATAACCCGACCCGACGATGTGTGTACTGACCACACTAATGTATAATTGTACAATTAGGTTGCTGTGTATTGTACAGTCAGCGACTTGCATAACCCGACCCGACGATGTGTGTACTGACCACACTAATGTATAATTGTACAATTAGGTTGCTGTGTATTGTACAGTCAGCGACTTGCATAACCCGACCCGACGATGTGTGTACTGACCACACTAATGTATAATTGTACAATTAGGTTGCTGTGTATTGTACAGTCAGCGACTTGCATAACCCGACCCGACGATGTGTGTACTGACCACACTAATGTATAATTGTACAATTAGGTTGCTGTGTATTGTACAGTCAGCGACTTGCATAACCCGACCCGACGATGTGTGTACTGACCACACTAATGTATAATTGTACAATTAGGTTGCTGTGTATTGTACAGTCAGCGACTTGCATAACCCGACCCGACGATGTGTGTACTGACCACACTAATGTATAATTGTACAATTAGGTTGCTGTGTATTGTACAGTCAGCGACTTGCATAACCCGACCAGACGATGTGTGTACTGACCACACTAATGTATAATTGTACAATTAGGTTGCTGTGTATTGTACAGTCAGCGACTTGCATAACCCGACCCGACGATGTGTGTACTGACCACACTAATGTATAATTGTACAATTAGGTTGCTGTGTATTGTACAGTCAGCGACTTGCATAACCCGACCCGACGATGTGTGTACTGACCACACTAATGTATAATTGTACAATTAGGTTGCTGTGTATTGTACAGTCAGCGACTTGCATAACCCGACCCGACGATGTGTGTACTGACCACACTAATGTATAATTGTACAATTAGGTTGCTGTGTATTGTACAGTCAGCGACTTGCATAACCCGACCCGACGATGTGTGTACTGACCACACTAATGTATAATTGTACAATTAGGTTGCTGTGTATTGTACAGTCAGCGACTTGCATAACCCGACCCGACGATGTGTGTACTGACCACACTAATGTATAATTGTACAATTAGGTTGCTGTGTATTGTACAGTCAGCGACTTGCATAACCCGACCCGACGATGTGTGTACTGACCACACTAATGTATAATTGTACAATTAGGTTGCTGTGTATTGTACAGTCAGCGACTTGCATAACCCGACCCGACGATGTGTGTACTGACCACACTAATGTATAATTGTACAATTAGGTTGCTGTGTATTGTACAGTCAGCGACTTGCATAACCCGACCCGACGATGTGTGTACTGACCACACTAATGTATAATTGTACAATTCAAATTATAATAATCTACAATTGTACAATTCAAACAATGTACTAAATGTATTGAAAACATGAACGTGTTAAAATATAGGTAACTCTTGACCGATCACGTGCGGTTCAAATAACTACTTCAAACAGAGTTGAATAACACTGTAACTACTTGAAATGTATTATAATGTTTGATCTAAATATACTACGCTAACAAAACGTGAAAATAAAGTTGTTTGTATGTTCGCTACTAAGGCCCACTTGCACCGCCAAACACTAAACATGCTTAGCGCTAAACGAGCTTTAAAAATCATTGTGGTTCTGTCATCTTCAAACATTTGACAGAAACAGAATTATGATTTAAACTCGTTTATTGCTAAATCTGTTTAGTGATTGGCGCTGCAAGTGGGCCTTAATCACGCAACACGCAGCGGAACGGATTGGGATGTAATTTAGCACACAGATAGACCATGTCCTCGATTAACACATGATGCAAGTTAAACAGGGAGCATCAGCCAGTAGGTAGGTACACTGATAAAAAAAAATTGATGTTTTTTTTTTAATTGAGCAATCACAACTTTAATTTAAATAAATTAAGTCAACCCTACCTACAAATAACTTCAACATTATTTCATAAAAACAATTTTACCTCAACTTAATGAATATGGTTAACTTTTAAATAGTTCAGTACGAGTACTGTAACTTAGTACTTCAAAAGTATCGAAAATAAGTTTCAAGCACAGTTTGGGTCACATATCGGAAAAAAACACAAATACAATTTAATTTTTCTGTATATTTTAAAAATTGATTCAAGAGGAGAAAAGCTATCTCCGGTAAAAGATTAGGATTGAAGAAAAACTTTTGGTGGGATGTCCACCGAGCACAGAAACTCCCCTAAATATCTTGGTGTTGCTCTGGACAGGTCTTTAACATTCGGCAAAAACTGCAAGAACATTAAGCAGAAGGTGCACACTCGCAACAGTCTTCTTCAGCGACTAGTTATAGCATCCAAGTCGAGAGTTTCGCCTGACGTTATACGGTCTACTGGGCTGGCGTTATTTTTTTCTGCGGGAGAATTTGCGTTAGTCGTTTGGAATCGTTCTGTCCATGCAAAGTTAGTGGATACAGCGTTGAATGAAACGTGCCAAATCATCACTGGTTGCCTAAAAGCGACCCCGGTATAAATGCTGCATCCACTAGCAGGAATAGCGGCACCAATAGTTCCAGCATTATTTCGCAGAGCGGTGGCATGCTCCAGCGAAAGAGCCAACATGGTCTCCGACACACGACACCCATTGCACGACCACATCCTTGTGCCACAAAGGCGCAAAAGCCGAAACAGTTTTTTAACATGTGTGGTCCCACTCACTATAGTGAACGTTCAAAAGAAAGACTGAAGCTGTGGCGAGACAGTGCTTCCTTACCAAAAACATTCGTTCCACCCGCTGAAGATCTCCCACCTGGACATGAGTTGCCTTGGGTAACCTGGAAGTGTTCAAATAGACTCCGGACTCAGATTGGCCGAAGCCAGGGAAACCTGTTCAGGTGGAGATTCATAGACGACTCCGCCTTGGAGTGTAAATGTGGTGCTGTTCCACAAACCATGGGACACTTACTATCGTGTCCTGCGTATCCTGTCAGCTGTACGTTACAGGAACTGATGGACGCTAGGGATGGCGCCACACACGTAGCCGAATTCAGGGCCGAGTTCATTTAGATTGCCATCGACACACTAAGAAGATGAAGGTGGTGAACACTTGAACTACGAGATCCACTTTCTGCTAAAATAAAGGAGCTGTCAATGTCAAGTTGTTACCTAAGATGTGCGGTTTGTACTAATTTACGATTATGTAGCTTGTACTTGCCTAGCGTTTTACTAAATATGTTAGGGTCGGCCTTCTTTCTAAACCCAGTATTTTAAATGGAGCGAAGGCGTATGTGACCTCCACAACCCAGTAACTGATTAACACAATACCTCTGGGTAAAACTGGTTGTTAGGCTTTCGGGCTGCTGAACAGTAATGACTGTCAAAGATCTGTGAATGGCGAGTGGTTGACTGTACTGATACCAAAAGTAGTTGCTGTGTAAATCTAGTGCTTGCTCCTTTCCTCGATCAACATGATGTTGTTCAATCAAATATTCATAGGTTTCATCCTTTTTATCAGCAATATCTAAGCCGAGATTTGGTTTCGCAGAAGATGGGAAGCTCAAGATTTTGTAGCTTTCGGTGCTCACATAAATTTATGATTTTGTATTTCGTTCGGTTCTGTATTTATGGTTCTGTATTCTATGTTTATTAAATATACGATACGGCTCAGCGCGCACTACAATATAATGATTGCGATTTTGAAATTTCGAAATAAAATCGCAAACGAAAATAATTTTTCTAACGAATAACTCTAGCGAATTTTTACCGCAGTGCGCGGGTTCCAGTATTTTGGTGTTGTTCACAAATTTGTGATTTTTATCCGCAACGAGTAAATTGCGTAGTGCGCGCTGACGTTTTCTTACTTGAGCCAACATCACGCCTGCATGCATCAATAGCAGAAGTGTCATACATGTAAACGCCTACATTTTCTTACTTGAGCCAACATCACGCCTGCATGCATCAATAGCAGAAGTGTCATACATGTAAACGCCTACATTTTCTTACTTGAGCCAACATCACGCCTGCATGCATCAATAGCAGAAGTGTCATACATGTAAACGCCTACATTTTCTTACTTGAGCCAACATCACGCCTGCATGCATCAATAGCAGAAGTGTCATACATGTAAACGCCTACATTTCTTACTTGAGCCAACATCACGCCTGCATGCATCAATAGCAGAAGTGTCATACATGTAAACGCCTACATTTCGTCACTTACATAATTATGTATTATGAGATTATCCGACGTCTAGTTTTAAAATATTGTTTTTTGGCGTTTTTTATAAACTTATAACCAATTTACAGAAGTAAATATAATTTGTCATCATCATATTTTATCCGATGACCTCAGACACCATGCATAAATAATGTTAACTCTCCAACAGTGCTCTATTAAAGACCCCAGTTTAACCCTAAAAGTACCGAAGGGGCAATTACAATGAATCATCTATGTGTTATATTGATACCGACACCCTTTACTAAAGATATCGGGTTCACGTTCGACCTGTCAATGAAATTATATTATGAAATTATTGGTTAACTGATACTTCAATTGGTATTATTATCGTCTCGTCTGGCATATAAGCTAAGTACCTACCACTTTTCTGACTAACTGACAGATTGATTTATTTATTTTATTATTACGTACACACAGTAATATTAAAAGAATTTGAGTACAAAGGTACTGCTTATTTTTTAAGAAATTTCTTCCAGGAGACCTGCGAAAGGAGAAGTGAAAAAGAAATGAAGACAATTATAATAGTGTGTGAGAATAATAAGAGAAAAATATTATTAAGTAATGTCTTAAAATAAAATATTAAATATACCAATTACCAACACGTATAACGCAAAAGTAATACATATTCCTACTCACTTAAATACATAATGCTGAAATATGTAAAAATATATAAATATTCCTAGTTAAGAGAAAAGGTATTGCTCGTTGACTCGATATTTGAATTGAGAAATAGTTTTGTTAAAATACAAGACCAAAGATTATAACGATTCCTCTACCTTAGGTTTTACTAATTGACTCAAGCTCATCTTCTAACCGAGTCTCGTGAATTCAATAATAAGTAATTCAACAATCTGTGTGGTTCTTTCCTCAAAATTTAATGTCAGACACTAATCTGCATGATCCTCATATCCTGACCAAGATCATGTCTCGACTTTAAAAGAGACTGTGACCTCTGAGTTTGTTTGAGTGCTTGGTCTTTCTCCTCTGAGTAATCGGGTAGGAAACACAGACCTCATCTAGTTTTAATATAACGTGTAAAAGTGTATTTTTAACCAATTTACAGAAATAAATACATTTCATTTATCATTTCATTTATAAGCATGGACATGGAGCATGGAGCATGGATGATGGTTTTGCGGTAGTTTATAGAGCTAAGAGGTACGTACACACAGCTACATATCAAGCAATACATTTCCTGTATAAGATGACCTCTCTGTACGGAAATTCTATACAATGAGAGATGAGCTTATACTGGAAATGTATAGCTTGATATGTAGCCGTGTATACATTTTACCACAACGTGGTAGCATTAACTGCACTATAGGATTCGAAAATATTGGTACAATTTAAAACACTGGCTTGTCCGTGTCTCGTACGTCGCTCGACCATGTAGAGTCCACCGGTAACATTCATAACATAACATCACGCCTTCATTCCCGAAAGATCAGCCAGAGGTGTACCTATAGTACACCCACATTTCACCAGCTATGTTTAAGTCTCATGTAATAGGGGGCGAGCTTATTGCCATCAACCGGACACAAATGCCCGACCCGGGAATGAAACTCTGGACCTCTTGCTCAGCACTAGCGCTTTAGACCACCAGACCAACGACTCAGCATGTCAGCCGATAAAATTGATATTGTACGAGTGTAAATAAAAGCCTACTTAAACAATAAAACCTATACACACCTAAACACAAACCTATACACATAAATAATGTAACGTATTTAATAAAAATACCTTACCTAACACAATTTATTTTTTATTAAGTTTGCACTTCCCACATCCGAATCAGCAGAACGGAAATATTCCGCAACGTAGTAATAAAGAACGTTTTATTCAATAAATGTCCGTTTGCACCGCATTTCAGTCCCGACAGGTGTTACAATTTTATTTATTTTACAATTCTACGGATTCCGACAACATGTGAATTGTTGACTTGGAATGAAAATGTGAAATAGAATCTTAGGGATGAACTGGTAAGTAAATAGTTATTTTACAACTGCAATATTTTCGAAATTCTAATGAAATTCAAGTTTTAAACAAACAAAATAAAAAAATCTTTGTGTCTACTAATTAGTACTTTCATAATAATATGTTAAAGCTGTAAAAGAAGAAAATTATTTACCTAATATGCACATTTTAACATTTTGTAACCGCAGTTTCTTTATGTTACAAATGTCCTACAAAACTCAACGTTTGTTGAAGATTTGCTTGTGTCTTTTCCATTATCCGAGAAAGCTTCACCCGCCATAACTAATTTCATCCCTAAAAGGGGCCTAAAAATACAAAAAAACTTGAGACTTAATTTCCAGATCGCACTCACCGAAACAGAAAAAAGATAATCATATCATAATATTTTGAGCACGCCAAAAAAAAAAGAACTTTTGCCAACCCTAACCAAAGATATGTACCTGTCAGCATTGCCCAATATATTTTGATCCGTGGCGAAATATAGAACTTAATTCAAATGTACTGGAATTGACTTGATTTTTCGAGTTTACCGTGACAACCAGCGCCATCTCCCGTCTACATGAAGTACCAATTTACATTGGTGTTTGTAACTTGATTCGGGTCGGATCCTTTGTGGCTGGGGATAGACATGGACATGCTTACCGAAGTCGTACGTTATACTAACTTGTAGCCACATTTCAGAGCGTTAGCTAGATATGCAGAGTGAAAATACAGACGTTAGTTTCGAAGAAGGATTTTCTGTTGAGATTTTTGGGCACGTTCTCCAACGAGATTTGTTTACTACATTTTTATTCCGAAAAGAATCACATAGATACTAATGGGTATGGGTATTTCTACTAAAGTTCTACTCTACGTGGAAATGATCCTTAATGCTCTACAATAATCGAAAAAAAGGAAAAATTACATTTCATCTCGATAGGTGATCGTAATTATTATTTTTTCTCCTCCCCAGGCGAAAAGTACTTCCCTATGAGGAAAGAAAAAGGCATAAATCTCAATGTACTATTGAGCTAAAACAATAAACTATTGAGCTCGTTCATGTAAACCGAAAAAAATACTATGTAGATTTTGTTAGAATATAATATTTCTGAAAACTCGAATCTACATCAAATTCAGCCTCCATAAAATTAAGAATATCCATATAAAATCAATACACATAATTGTGGGCTTGCAGATAAATTTATTTGCGTTATCTTATCGCAGGGCTGTGCCGACCCAACCATTGTAATGTATCGTGACGCCAATAAAATTATACTGCTGTGATCCAGATTGATATTCATATCGTGTCTGAAATTGTACGCTGAAAATGGTGTAAAATATTTCCTCACATGACGTGTTCCGACATGGTTGGCTTTTACACGTTCTTTTACAGCATATTTAGCGTAGCAGAACTATAAACTTTACAAAAACAGATGGCGAACATTTTTTTTCTGTTAATATAGACAACAAACGCGCGAAAGATCTGTCACAAATAGTTTTTTTGTCCACCGCAGACTAACGGCCAATTTCTCGAATGAAAATGATCGCATAATGTGACAAGTTGTCAACAGCCCCCTAATTGCTGCGATTGTTTGAATGATTTCTCAACAGCCAATTTAATGATGATTTGATGATTGTGTGATTTTTTTTGTTTGTCTTTGTTTTTATGTTATATGACAGAAACTTACTTGATGTTTGGATTTGAAATCCATTATTAATATTGACATTTAATATTTTTGGACATTTTTAATTATTTTGACTTAATTTTTTATTGTATTTTAACAGCTGCAATTTTTTAGCGAATTCATTCAAATCATGAATGAATTCGCTAAAAAATTGCAGCTGTTTACAATTTTGCGATCATCATCAACTGGGCCTAAATCACACAATACGTCTTCCGTCTCCGTTGGTTTGTTTGTATCGTTAATGGTGCCGATTCTCTTGTCACAAAATTCTCTAAACTAGACTAAATACCACTAAAATTTTGTTTATTCCTGTCAAACGACGATTTCTCATTCTGAAATAGACTAAAGTGACACAACTTAACTATATTTTAGTTTGACAGCACTAAGATGGCACTGAATTATTAGTTTAGTGAACATGGCAATTTTGCTATTCTGAATTTGACGTTGTTCACCTAAAATTTTGGTTGTCTAACTAAATCTAGCTATTTTTAATCGCGATTAAAAAGGTGTGGAATAAAATTTGTTGTCATGAACTAAAATTCACCACAACACCCCGACTTCAGGTGCAAAAACAGTACTGTGTCTTTTTTAATTTTATTTTGCTTATATCTCGAAAATGGCGTATCCTATCGCAAAAATAATGAAAATTCCAACCCCCACTATGAGTCCCTTAAACCTCTAAAACTCTACACGTAGGTAATTTTTATTTTCATATTTTCCATACAAAAAGTGAAAAAAAACCATATGAAACACGTCGAGGCCACAACCCGCATGCGTGCCTCCGGCTCTAAAAAAAAATCACGGGCAAAAAAAGTACCTACCACGTGGAGTCACGATTGTCAAATTAAATTTTAGTTACGTCAAAATTATTTGTAAATTTAGAGATATTTTTTTGCAGAATAGCTGTAAGATTCTCATAGCCAAAAGTAAGGAATTTTTGTGATAGTTTAGTTAGTTTAGTTCGATGTACAAGAGAATCGGCACCAATGTTTAACAACACCGAGCATGTTTGAAACCCATTAAAAATACTCAATTTTTAAATCTCAGTGCACAGTTTAGAATATGTGCATTTCTATATAATTTCTGCCAAAAATAGGTTTCACACATTCACACAACACCTTCATTGTTAAACGTATAAGTGATACATTGAGCATAGTTATGCTCGATAAAACTTGCTCGTTGGATTCTGTAGGAGAATCCATAAATATGAGATACACAAGATCTGCGTTGGTAACATTACCAACAAACTTAGAAATGAATATAAAAGAGAATTAACCATTATTCTTAAAGGTAACCTATAGGGTGACTGGTAATTAGTGCCCGACACTTAACCTCATATTGTACTCATTATAACAAACAACTTTCCTAAAGAAACTATTTTTTTTTATTTACCAAGCGCTTTACCACAATCACCCCAATAGAATATTAAGTACCTAACTAGAATAATACAACATCAGCTGTATTGTAATTTAGTTACTAATCCCTTTTTACAAACAAAATTATTCCACTTTTATCATGAATTATTCTTGTTTCATTCATTTAGTAACTAAATTACATTACAGTTGTTAGGTACTCAATATTCTATTGGGGTGCTAGGAGTCATGCGCTTGGTAAATTTAAAAAAATCGACAATCATGTTTTTAAGTATCGGTCAATAATTACCAGTCACCCTATACATATATGTAGCACATTAATTTGAAAGCTTGGAAGCACTTATAAAGCGCTGCTTATAAAATCAAATACCTACTGAGAATAAGGTCTAAATTCAAGAAACTAAGATCATACCATCAAGAACCTAATATAGTTGAGGTCGTAATTGCTTTATTAGCCTATGGTTGAATGTCACGTGCAATGTTTCAATTTATGTACTGGGAATTGTTGTCACAATTGCTAAAGTAATTACGTTATCGACAATACAAAGCGTCTACTCTCCTAAATCATTAAAATGGCTTCTCAATTGTGAGGTTGGTCATAATTTATAAAAAAACGCAACTACATAAGTATCTATTTACTAATTAAAGCTGAAGAGTTTGTTTGTTGTTATGTTTGAACGTAATCGCTGGACTAATTTTTGCATTTGATAGCCCAATTCTTGAGGAAGGCATAATAACACATCCCACCCCATCCCCCATCCCCCCATCCCATCCCATTATTTAACATCTCGCTACGACCTTAGGAACCGAACAAAAAGAAAAAAAGTCAGAAAGATTGATAGGCGAAAACGAGGTAATAGCGCGGGCGGACGACGTGATGCGACGGGATGGCTCGGGGACCACGGCAGCTTTTTAAAAATGTCGCTGTTATTTTAGTATAATTATTGTGTATCTTACGACTACCACGCGAACGAATTCGCGGGCAGACGCTAGTCTATACTAGAAAGGTTTAGGTATTTAAATAAAGGTAAACAAATCGTAAAAAGAGTTTTTTATAGTTGACACTTTCTTGTTTAAAAATACGTTACAACAAAACTAAATTTATTTTCGATTTAAACGATAGTTTCCTCTTTTATTAATGTATGTTAAACTTTATCATTTATTAGTAAACTACTCTTCGTAGATGTAATTGCATGAGCACATTTTTATTGTTGTGATTTATAAAATAGAATAAAAATTTGTAATCTGTCTATTGTAAAGAGCCCAAAAAGACAGGTTCCGTAAACGTTTTAGAAAATACAACGAATATAACGTTGCTAAATTGAAGAGTACACCTGGGACGTAGTATGGCAACTGAAGTAGCAGGTATTACGTTTAGTCTGTTAACCAGACGCCTTTGATAGCACTCTCGACATTTGCGATGTTGCGTGTGCGTTTCGATTTTGTTAATATAGCTTGTTTCTTTATTTTGTTTTTGTTATTTAGTTATTGTAACTTTTTGTTATTTATCGTTATTGGTTTTTAAATTTGTATAGTTGAAAAATGAGTGAACCCGTGCCTGGTACTAGCCAGACCAACTCCGTACTCTCATTTCCATCACCGAAGAAAAAACGCTTCAAAACAGGACCTCTTTCATCCTCTGAGAAACACACATTGATAAATGTGTTTAAATAAGTATGTAGAAGAAACATGGCCCAAAGATTGTTATCCGTTGAAAACAGACATAGTTACAAGAAATGATATTTCAAGACATGGGCTCAAGTTAAGGGGGTATTTAGCCGAGAAAAATAACACTTTTAAAATAGCTGACCTAAAAATTCTTTTGCCAGAGGCTTTAGCTAATGTGACTGCAGATAATTGGAAAAATTGCGAGGGTCATGTAATAAAAGAAGAACAGAAAATGTTTAAATTAGACAAAATAATTGATAGATACCACTTAACGCTTTATTATTAATGTGACAGATAGTTCCTCAGATTCAGATTCAGAATAGAACATATTATTATATGACTAAAAATAATATGATTTTAACATTTGAAATAAAAGGTTTAGCATCGATGAGTCACTTGGTTTTTGTAATGTTTATCTTTATTAAACTACCTAAACCTTTCGAGTATAGCTGTAAAGGTGCAATAGAGGCCTATAATAACGCTACACGAACGGTAGTATAAAGACGATATAAATAGAATTAACAATATGTTTATATGGTATATTATGGCCTGTATGTGCTCATCTTCCATGCAGTGTGCAGTGGCCTCCTCGCTCTTGACATTGTCGCACTTGGCCGACCAAGTGCGGACGTGTGGGGTGTGGTCATACTGACAGCGGGAGTACTGCATTTGTTTTACGAAAATGTTGACAACTATTGCTATATACCTGCAGCATATTTGTAGAGCGCTTTACCGAAAATTTCTCTCAAAGTAATTGAAATTCTACTACATATAAAAATACAATAGCAAAAGCATGTTTAATATCAGCGTATACGTAGCTATTAAATGTTAGATAATTAACAGGATTTGTGGAATTACAAACTAGGTTTGTGTTTAACAATTTAATTGGTCCATGCGCGGCTGCAATGCGTGGTTTTGGTGTTATGATATATCAAACTGAATAGTATCAAAATGTCAAGTAGGTACATCATTGAACTAGACATTCTGATACTATTTGACCACAACTAACGCAGTTAATTATGTTTGCTTTGTCCTCGTAAACAGCGCGATTGCTAAAATAATAAAATTTAAAAAAACCCGATACAAAACAAAATGTTTCATACTCGGATTCGATGCGTGAAAATGCATCGTAATGTTTTCAATGGTAGACTTGCCAAACTATACCTTTAATAGACAATCTACCTTTTAAAACGCTTCCTCGCCCGCTCCCCGCTCACAGTCCCACCCTACCTCTACAGACACATCTTTACCAGCTAGTATAACATCTCATTACTTCACATTGTAATTTATTATTGTCTGTTTCAGGTACGTTCAGCTGTTAACAATACACCTACAACAATACGATAGTGGTATGTATGTATTCATTACATAACAGCCTTCACTTGTTTTCGGTACGACCTGACAATTACTTCAAAGACACAACGCATAAAAAGATTATAAACATTCTAAAAATAACATCTTTGATAAATTATAAACATTATTTGTACTTCAATATTATGCCTGAATACTTTCATTACTGTTAATGTTGCTGAAAGAAAGGTTCGAGATATGTAATTGTATTCATTTATTTATAAACGTACTTGTTTTAAAGAGATTATGCCGTCTTTATCGATATACTTTTATTCAAACTCATAATAATTAACAATTATTTTCCCAATTGATGAGTGCAGTGGTGGCCCAGCGGTAACGGCGCCGACTTACATACGAGTTGTAGGTCGTAGGTTCAAACCCAGGTAGGCGATTTACTTTGTGTAAATCATTTAATTACTACAGCTCTCAAAAACGGTGAAGGAAAACATCGTGAGGAAACCGGCATATCCTAGAACCAAAAAATCGAAGACATGTGACATCTACCAACCCGCACTGCGCCCGCGTGGTGGATTACAACCCAGTCCCTCTCACAGAGAAGAGGCCTGTGTCCCAGCAGTGGGAACATTATAGGCTGATTATGATTGTCCCAATTGCAATGCAAAGCTACGGCCTCTTTTTCCATGCACTTAAAGAAACGGGACTACGATCATTGACCGGCACACGCTCACTCACTACGTATTACCGATTTTATCCTAAGTCAAGCTTTCGTCAGAATGTTTTCCTTTACCAAGTCAATGGTTGGACAACCAAATGGACTTAGTTGTCGTTCAAAAGTAGGTACAGTATATAAAGTGACACTGAAACTGTTCAATTTACTACACACGGTAGGGTTTTATTACTTGACTTGGAACATTAAGCGAAGGCATATGAACCAAACTCTTAGCCCAGGGACCCATAAACTTAACTAAACTACCTACACTGCACTTCTGGTCATGATTTATCTTCCGCCCAGCGCTGCAGTGTTTCGAACGCGGCGTGGTTTCAGCGAGAATACTGACTATATTGCACGCTGAAATTCATGAAATATTCGGTAACTGCCTCCAGTCAGACCTCGGTTGAGAATAACTTTGTAAAGTTCAGAATACTGCTCAGTTAATTATTAAGAAGGCTGCTGAGAGGAAGAAGAGCTATTGAAATTTTATGGATGATAATATCCGCTTCCATTTATTACATTACATGTAGAAGCCTAATTGTATAGATTATCCCATCTTCTTCTTTCGTGTCCAGCTATGTAAGAATAATAATGCTATTTGGTAACGTTTTGCCAGTCAACGAGGTTGGCAGCAGTGCTGACTGCTAATAAATCGCCAGAAATTACCCTTTATTCTGCCATAAAATAATTACCTACCTACCTATTTCAACATCAACAATAAGATGTATCTAAGAGTCGCCTTTGACAGTCAAAACCAAAGTCTAGATAGTTTATTTTGGCCAACTCTGTAGGTAACCAACAAAAATTATATGAAAACATAAAACAAATCTCGATGTAGTAAATGATTCATGTAAATTGCGTAGATTCTTGTCACACCTCACAAATCGGTCATTCATGACAGCCACTCAATGGCTTTTCTTCCTCATCGTGTTTATTAATAGCATAAGTACGTTGTTTTCATTGTTCTCGTTGTTCTCAACAGAACACGGCAATTAGCGAGGAGAGGAAGTAAACAGTTGTACGTAAACATACGGCACATGCGAATTTAGTGGCGACACAGACTGGCAACTTTATTTGTATTTCTGGGACACATTATGTTGGTCAATGTTCATGATATCGACTCCAGTTTATATTATATGTTAGCGAACACTTAATATTGATGTATATTAATCGATAGGTAAGCAATCGATTATAGCATAGTTTATTATTGTGATAGCATAATTTCGGGAAAGTCTAGTTCTAGGATCCAGATTTTCTCTACTAAATTCTAGCAGTCACTTATATCAAATAACAATTACCTGTTAATTCCGTTGTGTATGATGTTATGAATAACCTCGGAGATATTATTTATCCTGAAAAGATACCTATTCCTTCCAAAGATGGCGTGGTCGCCTAAAAGCAAGTGACTACAAATAATTGCCAAACTGTTGCCCGTTTGTACAACCACTGAATCCATATAGGAGCTTAGTCTGAACTCTGAGAACATTTTGTAACTAGAAGGGCAAAGGAAACGTTCCTACGCGTATATGAGACGAGAATAGCACCATGAAGGTCGATCATTGTCTTATTTATCACACCATATTCTTACCAGAATATAAGCAGGACTTGTAATGATGGAATTCATAAACATTATGAAGCAAAATCTCGACGATTTTTGACAGACACTTTCTAAACGACGCGCGACGTCTGATTGAGAGGATGTATTCAATTTTTTTTTTTTTTGCTGTGCTCCTCGCTACGCTACGCTATATTAAGCTATGCTTTATGATATAAACTAAACTATTGTACCTGGTGGGCAGACGAACTATGAACTAAGCGAAAGATATAGAGTATTGCTAAAATCCTATCTGCGGGAACGCTTCTCTTACCGCCCATCCTTTGATCTTGCAGATCGCATCTTAGAAATCTCCCCAAATCACCTCCCCACTCAATCGACTTCTACTCCTTCTCTTTCACTGTGCACGCGGTACGGTTGTGGGATTCACTTCCGCCTGACATTAGGAACTGCCAAACTGTTGCAGTATTTAAAAGTAGACTGAAAGAACACCATGCTTCCACTTTGTAATAATTGCATATGTATTTATTATTTAAATTACATTATATTTTTATATATTTTAGTGATATTTATTTTAGAAGTATGTATTTCTGTGAGTGTATTCTCATATTGTATACATTTAAATTGGTAAATTATTTTCGATTTTATGTATTTTGTTTCCCTTCTTCTCTTACACAGGTTGTCTACATCTCGCAGGTATGCTGGAAGAGATATCTTTAGAAATAAGCATCACCTTTGTACCTATTTTTTTGTTCCTTTCTTCCTGTCTGTTTATATGTGTATACATAAATGGTTAAATCAAATATATAAAAAAATAAAAGGCTTTATTCACCGTTAAGTCAAAGATGCTTTGAAAAACTAGGTACCGCGTTTGTTCAACGGTAAATATTTACGGGCTAAAAAACAACAACACGTAGTGACTCAACATGAACAAACTGTTGTAATCTATACATCGCACAAAACACATAACGTGCCAAAATCTACAAATCGTCGCTACAAATCATAGTTAACCAAAACTGTTTATTTTAAACTTGTAAACGTTAGCAATGCAACGCGTGGTGTTAACATGCGGTCGACGTAGTCGTAGATAGCGGCGCTTGCGCACGATGCATTTTATACGAGCCGAACTGACATGGGTCAGTTTATTGTATTAGGTAGATAGTGGTGCCGATTCTCTTGTCACAAAATTCTCCAAACTAGACTAAAAATCACTAAAATTTAGTTTATTCCTGTCAAACGACAATTTCTCATTCTGAAATTGACTAAAGTGACACAACTTTACTATATTTTAGTTTGACAGCACCAAGATGACACTGAATTATTAGTTTAGTGAAAATGCCAATTTTGCTATTCTTAATTTGACGTTTTTCACCTAACATTTTGGTTGTCTGACTAAATCTGGCTATTTTTAATCGCGGTTAAAAAGGTGTGGAATAAAATTAGTGGTCATGAACTAAATTTCACGACAAGACCTCGACTTCAGGTGCAAAAACAGTACTGTATCTTTTTAAAATTTTATTTTGCTTATATCTCGAAAATTTTGTGTCCTATCGCAAAAATAATGAAAATTTCGACCCCCTCTATGAAGCCCTTAAACACCTAAAACTCTACACGTAAGTAATTTGTTTTTTTTCATATTTTCCATACATAAAGTAAAAAAAAAAAACATAAAAACACGTCGAGGCTGCCCCCCAAACCGTGCCTCTGGCTCTAAAAAAAAAACACGGGTTAGGGCAAACAAGTACCACGTGGAGTCGCGATTGTCAAATATTTTTAAATTTAGAGATATTTTTTTGCAGAATAGCTATAAAATTCTCATAGTCAAAAGTAAGGAATTTTAGTGATAGTTTATTTAGTTTAGTACGGTGTACAAGAGAATCGGCACCAGTGGCAGCAATAGAAGTCGCTAAAAACAACACACCAATTGTTTCCTCGAAGGATAGCAATTCAGTTAAAAATAGGATTAGTAGAAATACATAAAAATCCCTAGAATCTACCTAATTTCAGTGCATTTCTATTTAAGCGGCGTAGGTACGCTATGTCTTAGTTATAAAGATAGATGAAGAGGACATCTTTTAAAATAATTACAATACCAGCCAAGGCCTTCAAATAGACTGTAAAAATGTCGGTGCACAGCATTATTTAATACAATTTTTACCAACAGTTTTGTTTAGTCTACTCAGCTATAAGCTAAGAATAGACGGAAAATGTTTAAAAACTCTGAAAACGATATCCATTAGCATCAGCGTGCACTCAGGCCGGGACAATTAGGCTTGCATTACTAATGATGAGAGCAGTAGTGGCCCAGTGGTAACAGCCCCGATTTGAGTGTCGTACGTCGTGAGTTCGTACCCAGGCAAGCACTTTACGTTGTGTAATTTATTACATTACCACTGCTCTCAAAACGGTGAAAGAAAACATCGTGAGGAAACCGGAATGTCCATCCGAAGACAAGTGACATCCGGCAACCCGCACTGGGCCTGCGTGGTTTATTACGACTCACTGCCTGTTACAGCGAAGAGGCCTGTGTCGCAACAGTGGGAACGTTGTATTATTATTTTTTTTAAAGACGCATTGCCCCACACTAGGAATTTCTCCTGTATTGTGGGTGCGTTTACAAACATTTAAACTCACATACACAAAGAGCCAGACCCGGAACAACTATTTGTAGGCTATACAAATATTTGTTCCGTGCGGGAATCGAACCCACGACACGCAGCGCAGCAGTCAATCGCTTAACCACTGCGCCAACCGTGCCGACAATATAGGCTGATTATGCTTACAAATAAAACAACATCACCCACAGCAGACATAATTTTGTCTTTTTAGCATCTTAAATCAAATAATTCATCAAATCGATTTTAAATCTATCCCTTTTTGTCGCTAGTATCTTCTGTCGTGTTTTTATGAGACCAGAATTTCTTTTGTTTAAAGGGATTTAATGATAAATAAGGGAGTTAATGATAATTTTTAGTTGATTTGATATCTACCCTATCGAGTCTTCTTTTCACTCTGTTGTGCGTGGCTTTATACATTCCCTTCGCGGGCATTGGCAGACTAACAGTCAGCAATCAAAGTACACTTATGGTCAGTAAAGTACACTTACTGTCACCAAAGTACACTTACGGTAGGGAAAGTACGCTTACAGTCAGCAAAGTACACTTACGGTCAGCAAAGTACACTTACGGTCAGTAAAGTACACTTACGGTCAGCAAAGTACTCTTACGGTCAGCAAAGTACACTTACGGTCAGCAAAGTACACTTACGGTCAGGAAAGTACACTTACGGTTACCAAAGTACACTTACGGTCACCAAAGTACACTTACGCAAGATTCAAACTCAGTTTTCTCCTAAAGTATTGATATATAAATATTGTACATTGTATAGTGATTGAAATGAATAAGTAACAAAACACAATCGCCTTACTATGGTAGGGCGATTGTTGTTCAAAAACGCCCTCTTCTGAAGCGGGCCCTGTAAAAACATATAATATGTATTACATCTACTCATAATATTACGTCTGCTAATATTTTTTGTGTTAACTAACCTCAATTTAACCCTTTTCTGGTTATTTTCTTAGCAACCCTGAGTCCCTGAAGGGTTACAAACTGTCTACTAATTAAATGCTTAGTAGTTATGTTAGTAAAACGATGTTTGGATATGCAAATGAACGTAATTTCAGCTCAAATTGGCTAAATATTGGTTTAGATACGGATCACAATTGTGCTTTGGAAGGTGAAATAGGTTAAACCTATTAACTTTAGTAGCTCGGGGCATATGATAAAATGCTACTTCGATAAGTAGAATAATCGTCTGGGCATTTGTAGGTCATTTTGGTTATGATAAAGATCATGAAATTAAAAAAAGGTGCTCTCATGAAAATTAACAACTTTTTATATTGGAATCGTTTCCATTTCGTAAAAAGAAAAAGGAAGAAATCTGCTGTCGGCTAGGCCTATTTTTAGGGATATGCATCGATGACTCTAAAAACTGTTAGAAGATGATATTTCTCAATTTTTTGGTGATTTCTGGTCATCCTCCTATTTTTTATGTTGTTCTATAAATAATCAACTATGTATCCCCTAAAGTGGATCAATGTTAGATAAAGTCAAAGTCAAATCATTTATTTCAAATAGGCACATAAAAGGCACTTATGAACATCAAAATTTACAAGAAAATAGAATTGCTTCTAGTTGCCCCTTCCAAAAGGTAGTTTCGTATGGAGAAGAATGGGCAAGAAACTCCACCGTTACTCTTTTAAAATGTTTTATAATATTTTGTATACTAATATTAATTATATACCTAGATACTGATATGTGATCATTAATATATTTAATGTAGGTACCTACCTACTCAAATTTATACAATGTGGAGACGATAGTACAAAAACAATTGAAAACACTGGCAAAACTCATGCGTATGAGTATTTTGGAACTATCAAATAAATCTTTACATCGAAATGAAAAAAGTTTTTTTTTTCAAACAATCTAAATAGTAGTGATGTGCCGACCATAGGTTTTGTCAATCTTTGACTAGCTTTAGTGACTAAACTATTGGATAGGTATATTTGATTGAATTATTGTATGCAGACTGGGAACGTTTATTACGGGTGGGTGTTACGAAGTTTATTTTACTGTCGTATTGACGTCTCCACCTTGTATGTTTACACTAGAACATGACTTGAAAATAGCAAGTGAAAAACATTACCCCCTTTTTGGGATTCGCCACAGTCGAGTAAAAAGGCTAGGCAATGAACTTCTCATTATTATATTTATCTACCTAAATCAGAATTTAAATTAAATTAATACCGATCAAATGCAAAAGATATTCATTTAAAACATACCGACCATATTTATTTTTAGACAAGGGTACATGAGAATTATATTCTTGTTAGTTTATTGCGGTATCTTTGCCCGAGGCGCAACCGACGAAATAAGAGCGCCTTAATTTTGCCCGTGTGCAATATTGCTGTCACATTTCTGGTAGGCGCTTTTTGAAATTAAATGAATGATGTTCTTTCATTACTAGAGTAGACAATGTTATTTAATTAATAAAGTAGACAACATAATAAGACAGTTCTTTAAGTAAATTAAAAATAATAATATGAAGAAAAAGCTATTCATACAATCACTGAAACCTTTTTATCTTTTACTTACACGCTACCACCTACTTCACCTACTTCATCAATTAAATATGTAAGTTCTTAATCCGATCCTAAAAAATATAACCAACTATCCCTCATAAAATATTCAACTTGCAATTCAATCCGGAAAAACAACATGAAAAATAAAATCTCTACCACTGTGTGTAAAACAACAAAGTTATGCTCCCAGAAATCTACATACAAAGTAAATAGAAATAAAACTGTTTAGGACATAACACTCAAGAGTAACTGCCAGGACTTATTTTTAATGTTATATTTTGAATTGTTATTTTTTTAGGGTTCCATACCTTAAAAGGAAAAAAGGGAACCCTTATAGGATCACCTCGCTGTCCGTCTGTGTCTGTCTGTCAAGACCCGACCAACAAATGCGAGCGCTACCGACTTAAGCGTGACGGTTCAGAATCATTCACTGTTCAGAAAGAGCACAAAGTGCGCATAAAGAAGTTTTCACTTCAAAACTTGCCCCAGGTTTGTTCTACACCACAGAAGATTAAAATTTCCGTGTTTAATCTCAATCTACAACATTCCATAGACTTTCGGGTCTTGCTCAGTATGTAGCCAGCGTTCTGTAGCGCTGTATTAATATTTAATTTGCCAGCTCCTTTCATCTCTGGGCGGCGCGTGGCGGAGCAGAGGCAACCCAAGGCAACGTGTGTTGGAATGACTTGGTTGATGTATTTTTTTTTTCTTATGGACATCATTTAATTCCGTGTTGTCATTTGTTCATTAAGGGACTGATCAAAATGAGCAGCATACGTTCTGTAATTTATATTTGCACAAGACATAGAGCTTTAAGTCCATAATTAGACAAAATAACATCATTATTAATATTACGTAGTAATCATTTGCCAATTTAATTATTAAAAAATATCGGACTTTTAGTTGAGGCTAAAAAGCATTTGTTCGAAAAAGGTGAAGAAAAATAAATCCTAAAACTGAATCAGTATTTATACCGTAGGAACAAAACTCAAAGAAATTTCTCCTTTAAAACTACGTTCTAAGAATTTAAACAACATTTCAAACTTGTAAATATAAGTACAAACAAAAATACAATTATCTACAGTCTTTGTCTAAACAAAGTCCGGAGGTGGAGGACCTCCCTCCGTCAGCAGACAAAGGATTAAAAACCTACCGAAACTTTAGTTTTGTTTTGATTTTCGCATCACACGATAGTATCTATTGGAAAATATAGCTGCAGCATCCAAAGGCATTGGTACGAACAGTTTATTATGCGACAGGTTAGCTAATACCCAAGAATTTGTGGCTCTTTTAATGTACTTACTACAAACTGTGAATCAAATAAAACTTAAGCCTGCCTATGAGCACTCAAGATCTTCAAAAACCAAAGTAACCTTTTACAACTTAAGGGGGATGCGTTCAGGTAGCCCGCGAAATTCAAAATTACTTACGTTTTTTGCAATTTGCAGGTCACTGTCAGGTTGTATGTTGATTAAAATATGATTCGCGGCCGTAACAAATATGGCTTTACAGAATAATAATCATTAGAATCAGCAATACAACTCCTTAGGTTAGAATTCGCCTCAAATCTCATGATTTCATGAAATAATCATTCAATAGGGTAATATGAACTAGAGATGTATTGATGATTTTTATGATTATAATTCTATAAATAAATATTAGATACCTACGGCCGCAAATTATATTTAGATCAACATACAACCTGATACTGACTTGCAAATTGCAAAAAACGTAAGATAATTTGAATTTCGCGGGCTACCTTGGCGCATCCCTCTTAATATGAAACGCCCTCATCATCGCCCTTCCCTTATTTCAATCTATTTGTCTTCTTCTTTGCGTCTGTATCAGCTATCAACTCGGTATTCACACCCCTTTTAGACATAGCAAAATCAGAAGTCATTTATTCAAATTGTGCTGAGAATCAGCACTTTTCGAACGTCAAAAATATATAAGACAGTCCCCCAAAACACCCGCTCTTCACCATTTCCTATTGCTTTAGCTGGGGAGAAGAAGTGGCGCAACAAACTCCCCAATATCTTTCATACAATACATCGGTCCATCTTTTTAGAAACACTCTAAAAGCAAAATCTACCTGGGTATACATAAGATACATACTGAGTGCTTAATATTATCTGACGTGTGCCTTTAATAACTCTTTGTTTTGTTAACTTTGGTTTTTGCCCAACCCTAAGCTTGTTTGTCTTCGTATAAGTACAATTATGTACGTATTACACAATAATGTGGACTTACCATAATGCGCGTTTACATGTAAAGGATCATCCATATAATATTTATAAGTTCGAAAGTAACTCTGTCTGTATGTTACCTTTTCACGCCTAAATCAAAGAACGGATTCCGATCAAATTTGGCAAGGGGATAGATGGTATCCTGGGGGAGGACATAGGCTACTTTTTGTCCCGGTAGCACGTTCCCGCGGGATAATTTCCTACATCCACGCGGGCGAAGCTAGTAATTTATAAACCATTTCCTCTCTATTTTCTTGCCACAGACACTGAGGCAAAACAAGATTATGATAACAAAAAGTGGTGATAGAAATTGAAGAAAATCTCATGTAAAGCTTGTGAGCCCCTTAACCAACATCGGCCATCGTGTACAGACCTCATTAACAATTCCCTATTCTCATCACGCCTCTGGGATCAACAAAAAAGTGAAATATCGAAGGCAGGAGATTTGCATATACAATACTAAAACTATCAGCCGACATGATTGATAGTGCAAAACATTTTTTGATTGATACACGATACACGCTCTTTTGTTTATGATAGATTACATAATGTTTTCTAAACATATTCAATTTGTAACTGTCTAACTGCAGGCCAAAGGTTCTTCTCATACGGAGAAGGAACGAACATTGATTTCCACGCTTGCTCACTACACCCCAATCTGCCTGCCTTTTCCTGACTATGCTGGGGTCGGCTTCCAATCTTAACCGGATGCAGCAATACCAGTATTTTACATGGAGCGACTGCCTATCTGACCGCCACAACCCAGTTACTGGGTAATGTGATACCTCTGGCCCGCTATTTATTGGCGATTTCAGACAACACTCCATAATAACCACCTGTAATCGGTTTAGTTTTTACAGTTATTTTTACAACATAAAATTACGCTTGTTTTCCTCGAAAGGCAAAGGCTGGAGGAGATTTCTTATTTTTCCTTTGACGAAAAAAAATCCAGTAATGATATTTTGGAGTTACATCATTACCAAATTATGAAATGTTGGTACTGAAGCCATGAAATGAGCTCATATTATAATTTGGAGTCGTATGATTAGGGATCAAACGGGCTGCGTTGTATTACTGTCGATATAAGAATATCTGTGGCAGGGACGGAGCTCCTAACTCAATGCAATGCAATCAAAATATGCTCGTGTAGCGGTCTACACGAGTGCAAAAATTAAGTTTTTTTTTTTTAAATTATGTGTTAGGTATTTTACGGTGCGGTAGTACGTCGTGTGCTAGTCCGACTCGCACTTAGCCGGCTTTTCAACGAAAAAAACTATTGATCACAATTTTTTTTTAAACACGTTTCTTGTTTGGGGATCTCCTTAAATTTTTTACTTTATTTATTTGTATTTGTTATAGCGGCAATAAAAATACACACTGATAGGTACCTATTACGGTTCATGAGATAGAGCTCACTGACAGACGTCCCGTTGAAAGTCCCGTTGACACCATTTGGGTACAGAACCCAAAAATTGTTTTTTCTTTTGACCAGCATTATAAAAATATATATATATACGTTTATTTCGACCAACAAGCATCGTATGCACAAAATGTTTTACCAAATTAATAATAAAATAAACACACACATACCTAAGAACCTACATAAGAAGGATGGTTTAAAAGTTATAACCGATTTTAACGAAGATAAGTCTTGACACTTCTTAGCGTTTTGATGGTTATCTAAATGGAGTCGGACCAGAACTCGGGTTACTTTTATTTTGCCAATAACTTGAAATTGGAAGTACCTAGCAGATTTGTGCTACTAAAAGCCCATTTCGTACTTGACCAGTTTTATTCTCATAAATAGTAAAATGTAATATAATATAAAATCTCTTGTCACAGTGTTTGTTGTCGAACTCCTCCGAAACGGCTTGACCGAGTTTTACGATTTTTTTTTGTGTATATATTTGGTAGGTCTGAGAATAGGTCGTAAAATATATTTCATACCGCTGCGGGTGAAACCGCGGGGTGCAGCTAGTAAAATACATTTGAAAAGCGATTACTGTTCACGTTTAACCTGTCAGTAAGAATTCAATTAATTATTATTTATATTCCACACCCACAACGCCTATCATACGATTATCCAAACAATAAGTACTTCAAAATATTATCCGAATACACCCAACAATTTATTGCCGCAGGGTGATCGCACCAATTATTGACAAAGGCTTTAAACTCCATTGAAATATTATTTATTGTGTATGTCAATCAAGCTTTTGTTGGACATTTCGAGATCGTTAATCCAGAGCTGAATGAGTGCTGATATCCTGTGGTTTTGGTGAAACGATGTGTATCGAAGTAATTTTAAAATTGATGAAAAATTATGAAATCTTAATTGGTATGTCTTTTTATCCAGTTTGAAATACGAAAACATACGCATAGACACTGTACAAAGTTATTGAAAATAGTCGAATCGAATACCTATACTTGCAGGTTTTCCAGCAAATCGACATCCTGCAAGTTATACCCGCTAAAACTGACAAATATTAAATGTCAAAACGCGAAAATAAAATTCCAACGAATTGACAACCTCCTTTTTCAGAAGTGGTAGAAGGTTAAAAATAATTCCACCCTACGCCCAAAAAAATACTAAACTAAAATATATCTACAAAATAAAAGAAAACGACTAGACTAACACATGTTTTGAATTCAAACAAGTTCAGAATCTAATGTATTAGTAGTCCTTACCCGTGTGCCTGCCACTAAGGGCGAATTTCACCAAACTTTTATACCTAGAATAAGTGTTATCCAGATAATAATTTTAAAATTTTTGACAGTTTTTCCCTGTCAGACGTCAATTTTATTCCACGGATAAAAGATACGGCTTTGGTAAAATCAACCCTTATTCGACAATATTGAGCAAGAACAGGCAATATATAGTTCATTAATATATCATGTCTCACCGCAGGAGTTAGTAAATCATTCTGTAGAATAATATCACGGGCAATTTGTCACTATGTTTGTACAAATTAAATTCAAAGCGGCCATAACTCAACGGCTAAGGCTTTGGATTCTCGGGCGAGAAATCGTAAGCTTATGACTTTACTTATCGCATGAAAGCGGAATAAAAGAGTATAAGGAAATGGAAAAGTCACTAAATAATAATAATAATATATGAGACGAGGACAAACTTATTAGTTCCAGAAGTACAGTATTTTTATCTCACGAAGCGACGCGCGCTTTACTCTTAGTAACCAATTGTACAAACACGCTGTGAATACGTGCGTGAAAACCAGTAGAGTGTCAGCACATAACACACACACACACACACTTCCGACTTCGACATTGTCTCGGACGGTACCGAGAGCTCCTGCGCTTACACACACATTCACAGCGTGTTTGTACACTTGGTAAACACAAGTAAAGCGCGCGTCGGTTCGTGAGATAAAAAAAAATACTATTAGAATAAACAAGACCAACATTTTCTCTATCTCCTTCGAGAATACAAACATTTTGTCTGACCCTAGTTGCAGCCAAAACATTGTCACGATACGACACTTTGGAAAGTATTACCCGACTATATTAGATAGTACCAGTTCACAAGTGGCTGTCAAAGACTACGGCTATATCATAAGGTATACGCTGATAGCTGAGCTATACAATTCTCTATCTACGCATAAAAGCCTCTTCTCATTTACAGAAGATTGTGCTGGCAGTTCAAGATTTTCATTTATTTTCCTAGTGACATTAAAGATTGCTTGCTCATAATCTGGGGTCGTACACCTTTGGATGCATCAAAATATTCATCAATGACAGGTATGTACTTCTTAAGGCGACAATAAGTGCCAGCGACCTTGAGCGAGTAGGAGGAGCATGCGAAACTTTTAAGCGAATAAAATTGCACAGAGCGTTAGCGTCTACCCGGACATTGGTCAGCGATGCACTGCCGCCCGTCCCCCGCAAGAGCCCCCGCTTCAACGCGCATCAAGTTTATTCGCAAAAACAACCCACCTTGATTTATCAAACACAATACAAATAAAATCCGTATATAAAAATTTGGGTACTGACATTGTCTTTTAGATGGTGGAGATTTCATGAAAATGCGC
The DNA here is from genome assembly GCA_916610205.1 of Griposia aprilina. Lineage (NCBI taxonomy): Eukaryota > Metazoa > Arthropoda > Insecta > Lepidoptera > Noctuidae > Griposia > Griposia aprilina. The sequence continues at coordinate 1,129,794 of OU744300.1, read as the reverse complement.
CCGATAGTTTTTGCGCGATTATCGGTTTTGTGTTCGCGTTAGACATTACTTTACAAATTAATTACACTATGTTATAAAAATATAATTTCAAATATTCACATATCAAATTACGAAGCAAATAGTCTAGTTTATCATATATTTTTTTCAAACAAATAAGACTATTCGTTTAGACGTGATGTTCAATAGAACATCACGTCCTACACACACACACGACACTACATACGACTTTTAATGATTTCAAATATGAAATCATTAAAAGTCGTATATCTGCGCCTTAAATGTATAAGCGATCTCAAGAAAATGAAAAAGTATATATGGGATTCTTTTACCAAACATACTGTATTTGTATGTAAGAGGTGTAATCATTCACAAGACATGACACGACTCTAATAACGTTTAATGTAACCTCTTATGTAGTTAATAACCTCTCAGATAACATTAGTATATTATAACCATTATAATCTACAGACAATGTGCAGTAATTTGTCAAACGTTAACACAATACACCACTTACACACGCTACCACCGCTTGATATTAACATAAATACTAACATAGTACAAACATGTGTTTACAAGTAGTGAAATACAAATCATGCAAAAATAGTAGTTATTTTCGATGAATATAAATTATTACGTCTGCATTTGTGCCCGGTTGATGGCAATAGGCTCGCCCCCTATTACATGAGACTTAAATATCACTGGAGAAATGTGGGTGTACATAGGTACACCTCTGCCTAACCCTGCGGGTAATACAGGCGTGATGTTATGTGTTGTGTTATACTACCCTAACGTCTGTGCCCATGATATCTGTAGGTATGGTCTCATGAGATTTTGACGTGCAGAAGGTGCTGATTGTCAGCCTAGTTTGAATAAATGACTGATGAATAATGATGATAAATGAATGATTGTATCCTTAGTCAAAACAATACGCTTATGATTTTATGATAGCGCAGAATAAGGAAAAGGAATGGTGATTGCAGTTAGACTACATAAGAATACTGCTCTTTTTAAAAACTCGTTAAGTAATGCATGAGTTTTTTTAATATTTCTAAATTACTTTGCAACGTTTACTGCTATTTTTAAGCAGAAAACCAACTCCGTTAATTTTTTTTAAAGTAGTCAAATACCTCCTTAAAAATTTAAACTCTTCTTTTGTCTGCAGACGGTAGCCACGGAATTTAACGCTTAATACGTAACACGGTCATAAAATGTTCCTATTTACTCTAAAAACATGAGAGACTGGAAATTCAGTATTCGAGATTGTACACAACTGTAAATAATAAAACGGGGGTCCAACGGGGTGAAAAGTGGGGAAGGGGAGGGATTTTATAGACACTGACGGCCCGCGTTAGATAAAATGTTAAATCTTTAGTTTTACGACAGTTCAAATCCCATTCTGAAAGTTTTTGACTGGAAAATTATTGTCGGTTTTAACTTAATATTTGAGTGGAACATACATATGTATTTAGCTATGTGGCAATGGAAGTCTACTTCAATATCCATAATTAATCTTCTAATATATAAATATCTCGTGTCTCAGTGTCTGTTATCGAACTCCTCCGAAACGGCTTGACCGATTTTTATGATTTTTTTCGTATATATTTGGTAGGTCTGAGAATAGGTCGTAAAGTATATTTCATACCGCTGCGGGTGAAACCGCGGGGTGCAGCTAGTAATAATATATTTACTTACCAAACAAATAAACAAAGTAATAATTACTAACAAATTTTATTTTTTAATTGCATACTACTTAAATACACACACAAAACATATACATACATAACACATACATACATAACACATAAAATAAAAATAAAAAACATTAACATATCCTTATTAATTATGCATAATTATGTTTAAAGTATACTTTTGTTTGTTTTGTACTTTATAAGAAAAAACTTTTTTTTTTCTTCGGCACAGCTTCAATATTGACTCTCAACAGACTGACAAAGAAGGAGCAAAATTAAAAACTGTCAAAAAGTTTTGTGAATATGTCGAACAGGTATTTACAAAATCTTGATGCTTCTTTAAGAAGTATCGAAAAACGTGGTACACCACTGACTACCTGCATTATTGTCTCTCCTTCTCCCTTGAATCCATCCAAAGGTTGTCTGTAAAAGATCGCTTTTAGCGATAGACCGCCCATTGTGTCACCCTATGTAAAATGTCTACATTTATATCTGTAATTTTATTGGTGTACATAATAAAGAGTATTCTATTCTATTGTATTGCTAATTAGTTCCTAATTATTGTAATTAGTTTCCTGCAATGCTACTATTGTAATTTTTCAATTCATATATGTATTGAAATTGAACATTTTAAAGTACCTAATGTACTTTCTGAGTTTATCTTGGACATTACTGACTTCGGTGAAAGAAAAACATCGCGAGGAAACCAGAAAGTAAGAATACACTGTGACATTTTAGTGGTCTTACAAAGCTTGTCCACACAATGTATTCGACATAATATACCTCTAGGCGTGATTAATAAATTGTTACCATTAATTAAGATAATAGATACTAAGCAAAATAAATAGGTACCTAATGCATGAGAATTATGAAATACGTACGAGTATCAGACGGTCGAGGACATACCTACCCAGCGCTCGAGTCGACTAGATTATCATCACCGTAACAGGGTGTTTCAAACTACGTCATGCGTCATCATAATGAATATATTTTTATTTTTTTAGTTATTCAAATATTCATTTTTTTTTTCTTATCGATTTGCAGTAGTCATTGGATACATAAAGTAGGCTTCCATTGTACATCACCAACACGTCTTGAGCACGCGTGGTGATCAATGCTCGTGCCTTCTTTGTATGAGAAGAGGCCTTTGCCCTGGCGTGGGAAAATAATAGGCTGATATATTATAATGATATTATATTTACCTTTTCTATAGACATAAATCCGTCCCACTCAAAAGATATTTGTAAAAGAAAGAACGACTCGGTTTTATTATAAGACTCAAATACTGTCCCTCGGGCCAACAAGACGATTCCAATCTATATTTAGAATATTATTAAAGAGAAACGCAATTATTTCGGTCAGATCGTATTCTGTTCTGATAGTGGAATGAAAGAGTATTAATAATAATATTTATAAGTACGTGGAAAATAACTTACTGCCTCGTTGGTCTAGTGGTCGCAAGCGCTACTGCAGGTCGGGCAAAGTGTTACCGGATTTATCTATCTGGAATTTCCCTAGCAGCAGCCCGAGGTCTGGTTCTGTGCCCAGTTGGTGGTAATAGGCTCACCCCCCATTACATGGGAGTTAAACATAGCTGGTGAAATATGGGTGTACTATAGGTACACCTCTGACTAACTCTTCGGGGAAACAAGGCGTGATGTTATGTTATGTAGAAAATAATGTTAATTGAGGCGAAATCGAAAAAGATATAAAGAAAAGATGATGGTAGCACAGCAATGCAGTTTAATGTTAGAATTTTCTAAGCCCTAAAGCTCCTTCAAACAGGCGCGACACGCGACGCGAATCGCACGCAACACAAATGTAGCGCGTGTCGCGTGACGAGCGGTGCCTAAGTGTCGCGTACGAATCACACAAACTAAACAACAAAACAAACAAGCATCATTACACAAATACACAAAAAAATATACAAACAAACACATTATTTTATTTATATAAATTATATTTTCCTGATTGTTCAAAGAAAAACAAAATTTATTTATTTTCACCCCAAGTCTCACCTTTTCAAAAACCCAGTAGCTATAACATTTTCATAAAAAGCCCACAGATCTGTAAAATGTTCCCCGGGACGCATATCTAGGACGTTGTATAAACTATCCCGGTTGGATATTACAGCTTTTAGCTGCTTTTTATACACATAATATTAAGTTTTAAATTGTGGAGGAAGGAAACCATTTACTTTCAATTTCGTGGATAAGAGGTGAACCAAATTGAATGAAAGGCGATTAACAAAACGAATTTGTAAAGCGGATGTTGATGGAAGCGCCGGAAGGGGACGCCCTAGATTGTAGAAGGATGAATACCGGAATTAAATTGCTGATGTCCTTCAGAAAAGCCGAAGAATGTGGCGGGTATTACATGTCTGCCGCGAAAGCATAGCAGCGAAACCGCAGTAGTTCCGCCATTACTTGTCCGTTGTACGGCAAGCGAAACTGCCAGTTCTCTTCTAACGCACAGCTTTGGATATGATTCTCTTTCTCGCGTGAATTCGCCGATCTGCTCGAATGCCACTTACACCTGCACGCTCAGCTCGCTGTTTTGTTGCTGTGCCGCGTTTGTTTCGCACGTCAGTTGAGAAGTTTATAAAGGGAAACTTATTTTTTTTTGTAAAAATGGGTGGTGGTTTTACGGAAAAACTAATCTGAGAGGTCCGAAATAGACCTACAGTGTACTTACTAAGTCGAAAGCGACGACCTTTTGCTCCGATTGCTACAATTCAACTGACAATCACGACGTTCCACTACTCGAATCGCGACAAAATGTAGTAGGTAATGTTTCATAACGGAATTGAAAAAGCGAAAAGTGTATGATGTGACGTGGCCGAAGTATGTGTGTAAGTAAGGGGTATGTTAAGATCAAAGCACGGAGCGTTTCTTTATGCTATGGGAAAAGGCAATTTTGTTTAAAATATAAACGCCTTTTCTGACTTTTCAGTAAGCAAATTGACTACCTACTTAAATTTTCCGTATATTCAATCACAACCGTAATTTTTAGGGCTCCGTACGTCCGAATGAAAAAACGGAGCCCTTATAGGATTACTCGTGTGTCTGTCTGTCTGTCCGTCTATCTCAGCGAATATGCTCCGAATCAAATGGACCGATGAAGTTGAAATTTGAATAAAATATAATTAAATAAGCACATATAATTACTGTGATCCAAACACGGACATGTGAAGTAAATTAATTAGTTTTAAACATAGGGTCACTTTTGAGAGGCAAATAAGTAATTAAAAAATAAAGTTTTGCAAACTGTACCGTGTGACATATTCAAAATGAAAGGGCTAAATGTGAGGGTCTCAAATATCATAATCCTAACTTAATATTATAAATGCAAAAATAAGTTTATTTGTTACGCTTTCACGCCAAAACGGCTGACAGAACGGCTGGATGAAATGAAGCATATGGCTAGACCATGACTTGGGTTAGGACATAGGTTACTTTTTATCCCGATATTCCCACGGGATCGAGACCTGTGCGGGTGAAACCGCGGGGCGCAGCTAGTTTTTAATATATGTATATATAGTTTTTTTTAATATACGTATTTAAAGTTATTTAGGTAAAAATTATGAAAATTTATCGTCCCCCCCCCCCCCCTTATCGCCGAAGCTAATGGGCCTAAAACTTTTTTAAACATAAAAATCGTTCCATACCTAAGTCTATGGTCTTAAAATAACATGGTAAATCTCTCAATATTGTACGTACATTTGCAGTTAAATTGGGGTAAATTGATCCCAACTACGGAGCCCTTCATTGTGCGTGGTCCGACACACACTTGGCCGGTTTTAGACTGTACGTATTTCAAAACACAAAAGCATGGCAATAGGTAATTTGGTAGGTACTCAAGATTTTCCATAATCTTTAGTTCAATAACGCTACTTCCGGTCTAAAGGTAGGCTCGGAGCGAAGTTTGTTTACTTTCGATTATTGACTGTTTGCATTGCAACAAGGCTGGGATGAAGTTCCAAAGTGATTAGTTCTCGCACGAAAGCTTCACATAATCTCCCGACAGTTTTGATGCAATTTCACTTAGAATTTTGCAGCAAGTACGTAGAATATTTTTTGACTGAAGAAATTTAAGCTCTTTAATAACCTTCTTATATAAAAGCTGGGTGTTTGTTTAACTCGTATTTATGAACCAGCAATTGTTGATAAAAAAAATACACTCAAAAATGCAAAAAATATAATCGTGAAAACCGTTGAGCGCTTACATACAAACGGCTTACTAGGCGATCGTTAACGGACTTGGATGAGCATGGATACCTTTTATTCGGGTGGCGTGTGCTTGGAGAGGCCTATGTCCAGCACTGAGCTACTGTAGGCTGATGATGAGAATGATCCAGGTAGCAGGTTGCCTAGGATACGGGTGAAACCGTGGGCTACAGCTAGCAATAGGCTCGCCCCCTGTTACAATAGCAACAGTTATAGGTACAATAGGCTCCCTGTTACAATAGCAACAATTATTGGTGTGGAAGGCGGGGGACAGGGTTTTGTAGCGCAGCATGGGAAAGGCCTATGTCCAGCAGTGAACTGCGATAGGCTGAGTTGATTGATAGGTGCAATAGGCTCGCCCCCTGTTACAACGGACTATAACATAACTAACGAAATGTGGGTGTACCTGAAATACCTACTACCCAACATTCAATTTTAACATCCACCTACCCATGTCCTAACCGCAGCACGTTATCTTTCCTCTAATACCTGCACATCAATAAACATCACAGTATGGGGGTGGTTTCATTAAATATTTAGCAGAGGTATCGGTTTGCGGTCTTGATTCGGAGCCTATGTTAAACGGTGGGAGATGAATATTTTATGAAGGCGTTTGGGGAGCATCTTATCATTAAAGTGTTTGTAATTTTGTGAGAGATCAGTAAAAGGCCTTTCTCTACGGGTTTTAAGGTATAATAAGGGATTTACTTTTGCCACATTTTCTTTAGCTACATTTTTGGGGATGAAGTGGCGATAGTTCCGTTTAAAGAATTAATTCTCATAAAGAACATGAAACAGTTCACTTACATATAATATGAGATTTACAAATAAATCTTGCAGTTATAACGTAACATAATGACTCCGTGTGTCGATAAAAGGAAAGCAGAATATTTCAAACCAGGCTTCTAAAGATTCTAAGTTTAATCAAAAGGTTATTTATTATAATTATGCGAACAATGAAAAAAATATCTTTACATTCTTTGCATTGTCTAATCTTACTTTAATGCTAAGACAGGGAAACTAATTGTTAAGCAAACTAAAATTGTCCGTATATTTAAATAATAGCTGCCATTCCTTCTTTGACCGTTGTATGAAATGGCTTTATTGCGGTATATTGACGTGGGGTGTAAATTTGCTTAAAAAATAATTTGCCTGTTACACCCTAGAAAGAAAATAATACGAGAAAAGATATGAGCAATAACTACAGCTCTAGGAACGATGTACCATTTCAATAGTAATTCTGCCATATTTTGTCTCTGCATCACCCATCGGTTGACTGGTGCCTAAATACCTTTAGGTATTAAGTCCGCCTTTGTACAATAAATGATAAAACTTAGAATCATCAATAAGCAGTGAGCAATCGTGGTGATCATTGCTCATTCGTTTTGTCTTCCAAGAGCCCCTGCAGCGGCACAGTTACTGGCTGACTCAACAGAATGGACTGTTTCCACCTTCATGATCATATAACATGCCTCAAACCACTTTGTATGCAAATTTTTATGAGCAGCTGTCAAGCTGGGATATATGATTACAGAACATATTCATGTAGGACATATTCATGCAAATTATTGTGTACTAGTAAGGTGGCAGCCACTGTTGAGTGCCGTGACATTAATCATTATTAATATTTTACTCACTAGAATATTAATAATTGTAAGTTAGGTACTTGTCAAACAGTTGTTCCGGTAAATTACTTGGTTTTTTTTTTTAATTTGGTTAGTAATTATGTTTGGGATACGAAACAAACAATATTTACATTTTCAAAATCAAAACAGCAAAAAAAAAAAGAAGAATGTTCCAAGTAAAAACATATCGGTGGAAACTGTTAGTATAAATAACTACCTATGATTTATTCATGATATCAGACATCTAATAATAAATAAATAAATATTATCAGCCTATTATTGTCCCGCTGCAGGGCAAAGGCCTCTTCTCATACACAGAAGGCATGAGCATGTATCATTACGCTTGCTCAAGACGAGTTAGTGATCTTTTGAAAACTTTCATTTACTTACCACCATTTGTTTTGTCTACCACAAATAACATACACGAGTAATCAATTTACCATCACCAGGTATCACAATCAGTCGCGGGAAGCAATCTATCTAAAATACGTTTGTAATGCTACCGCAATTAGCAGGCGGAATAGTGTGCATTAGTAATGTTACAGCTGTCTACTAGACTGGGTGTTTGTAAATAATTCAATACACCATTAACACCGCTATTTACTTCATTAATGTTTGTTTTATTAATAAGTAAAAAACACGTTACTTTTTAGGGCTCCGTACCTCAAAAGGAAAAAACTGAACCTTTATAGGATAACTTCGTTGTCCGTCCGTTTGTCTGTCTGTCATGAACCTTTTTCTCAGGAACGCGTGGAGGTGTCAAGTTGAAATTAATATCAAATATGTAGGTCTACTGTCCCTTGGAGTTGTAAAATATCAAGCTTCTAAGTTAAATAAATACTGGCAATTTAAAAATACGGCAATGTATGCGACATATTTTGATACTTGCAAATAAATCAAATCCTATAGGGTACTTTTCGTTATCCTAGAATCATGAAATTTGGCAAGAAGCAGTGTCACACAGCACAAGTAAAGGAAAAAGTCCGAAAATCGTTAATTTGTAGTTTTATCACATAAAAAACTGCGATTCATTTGCAGTTGGAGAATTGACCGTGACGTATATCGATCGATGGGAGAACCCATAAAGGCTCCTTCAAACAGGTGCAACACGTGACGCGAATCGCATGTGACCCTATGGCACCGCCTGACGCGCGAAGAGCGGAGCCTTTGTGCCGCGAGCGATTTGCGTCGAGTCGTGCCTGTTTGAAGGAGCATTAAGAGACCCACTGACCGAACATTTTTCAACTACAAAATTAAGTTTGTTCTTGGGATAAATGCAACAACTGCGGAACCCTTCATTGTGTTTTTTGAGGTTGAACTGCTCTTACCCAGGTCAATTTGTAAATGGGTCATCATTTTTCATACGTTGAAAGTGACCATAAAGATGGGGCCCAGTTTTAAATTGACCAATAAAGCAGGCCGTTTTTTTTTGTACTAAGAACACACTTAATATCTGCTGAGTGTAAGAACCGAACGCAGAACATCAACGCCTTTTTACAGCTACACTAATAAATACAACACATGAGCCGAAATAATTTAACAATATAACCTCAGCAAACTTATCGACTCTCGCACATAAGTTGACTCCATTTATACAGACTTTAGCAGTGCCTTCGACAAGGTCGACCACCTTATCCTACTGCAGAAACTCTTAAACATCGGCAAATTCGTCCAGCTTCTCCAATGGTTCAAATCTTATCTGATCGACAAAAAACAACGGGTAGTAGTAAACGGACATTAGCCTTCCTTTTATTATTCCTCTTCCGGAGTTCTACAAGGCTACCATTTGGGTCCAGTACGGTTTCTAGTATTAGTCAAAAATATAGTAAACTGCATCAAGCACAGTGAATGTTTACTCTTTGCCGACGATGTCACCTTCTACAATCAAATAAATTCACCCGGAGAGAGACCAAGAGGATCTAAATTCAGTGCACAACTAGTGTATAAAGGATAGAATGACTCTTAACGTTGAAACGTGTCGACAAATGAACTTCACAAAAAAAAAACTCCTTCTTCTTCGTATTCGTTAAATAGTCTTACGCTGCAGAAAGTCAACACAATTTGCGATCTAGGAGTTTGCCTCAACAGTCAGCTCACTTGCATGCCATATATAGACAATATTGTCAAAAAGGCAACTAAAATGTTAGGATTTCTGAAGCGTATTTCTCACGACTTTAAGTCTACTTGCACCCTCAAACTTGTCTACTTCACCCTGCACTCGATTATATATCGCAGGTATGGAATCCTACCTATCAGGTCTATTATCGATCAAATTGAATGCGACCGATAAGGGTTTTCTAAGTACCTGCAATATAAATCGAACAGCTGCCCCAACAGAACTAATTACCCTGAAAGAATAAGTCACTTCAACCTCACATACCTCAAAAATCGCAGATAAATGATGGATCAAATTATACTCCTCATAATTGTTAATGGACTGATCCATGTTCCAAAACTTCTGAAAGACATAAATGTATCTGTTCCCCGTAGTAGTCAACCCAGGCCCGACCGCAAATTAGATTTGTTTGTACCATCTACAGCTCGAACCAACCTCGGGCTAACAGCGCCATTGAACCGTATGATGAGAACGTACAATGAAAGCCACTCTCGCACCAATAGCATTGACATCTTCTCCAACACCCTGGCTCAATTTCACAACCATCGTTTTACGAAAGCTCATAGATTACTACAAATTGCTGACAATTGATTCTTGTTTGAATTCCCTCATCAATTTCTTGTTTTGTATTTTTTTGTTGCAACTTAAATTTATGAATGATTGTTATATTTAATTTAACTTGATTCATTTGATTGTATCATTATTGATTTAATTGATTTTATTATAACTAATTCAAAGATTTTATAATTCTAAAGTTATTTGATTTTATTCAAAGTTAAAGTCAAATCATTTATTTCAAATAGGCTCATAAAAGGCACTTTTGAACGTCAAAATTTACAAAAAAATAGAGTTGATTCTAGTTGCCCCTTCCTAAAGGTAGTTTCGTATGAAGAAGAATGGGCAAGAAACTCCACCGTTACTCTTTTAAAAATGTTTTACAATATTATGTATACATTAATTATAATTATGTGAAGACGATGCACCTAGAATAAAATCACTATACCACAATAGGTAAAAATAATTAAATACAACGCATGACAGGTAAATTAATTATGAGATAGATACATGGTGCTCACATATTTAAAAATATTGAAAATTAAATGATTTTCCAAAATTTCACAAATAAGAATATAATAATTATTATTATCAAATAATAATAATTACTATTCTTATAACTATAATTAAGTATAAATAGGCAAACTATATAAGTGCTAAGTGATATGTTCGCTGTACTACTTATACACTTAGACTAAGTTAATGTTTTTGTGAATTAGTCGTTAGGGTGCCATAATAAATAAATAAATAAAACAAACAAACATTTTCCGGATCCTAAATCTGCCAATAACAGGTGCGGTTACCCTACAGATTATGTGGTTATGTGAAATGTTAGTTATAATCTGGGGCACGGTAATGAGATGTGGGTACTTGTGACTACACCGTCACCCAGGGGTGGTTGATATAGATAACAGAGTGTTTACGAATGAGGTGTCTATGCAATGAGGTCGGTGTTTATAGGTACTTCACTTGAAGTATTAATGGCCGCTGCAAATAATTCTTCCTATTATTTACTGCCATTATGAGGCCTATGCTTTATTATTTATCGCCCTTAATTGCACATACAACTGAATATTAATAATTATTACTTGGTAGTTACGGCGTCGCCTCTCATGCACGAGGTTGTAGGTTCAAATCCGGGTTAGTACCAATGTGACGTTTTTGATTAATATGTACTTTCTGAGTTTATTTTCGACATTACTGACGTCGGTGAAGGAAAACATCGAGGAGACCTGGACTTATAGTTAATATTAGTCTGAAATCGCCAACCCGTCTTGAGCAAGCGTGGTGACCTTATATGTAAGAAAGAGGCCTTTTAAACTCAAACTCAAAGCATTTCTTTCAAATAAACCAATTACAGGCACTTTTGAATTGTCAAGGGGTCGGTCAGTCAGAAAAATGAAGCTAGTTGCCCATTTCAAAGCGTAGTAGGTACCTATGGCGAAGAACGGGCAAGAAACTCCATGGACGCTCTTTTTAACCGACTTCAAAAAGGAGGAGGTTTTCAATTCGGATGTTTTTTTTATTTTTATTATGTATGTTCGGGCATAACTCCGTCATATATAGACGGATTTGCGAAATTCCTTTTTTGTTTGAAAGGGTACTCTCGAGGTGGTCCCATTGTCACCAAGTCAGAATCTGATGAAGGGATCTCATGGAAATCGAGAGAAATCCTCAAATTTTATAGGCACATCTATAGCGATTTGGGTATCTTTTATAGTAACTCGTGCATTTGCTCTCGGAAGCACCATTCGGTGAAGTGGAACTGATGATTAAGACCAGAGGTGGCCACCGAAACTACTCAATAATGAGTATTTCACGAGTTGCGATTGGATTACTATAATATGGTTGCTAAGCCATTTATGCTCGTCATAATGCATATGGTGCAGTTCTTTTGGTTCTTACCAGGAGAGCTCCTCAATAATTAACGTCCCTACGTCGGGAAAAGGAATATTGTGTAAAAGGTTATTAGGCTATTGTAACTATTGTAACACATACATTTATAAGTGACTCACTAAAATGTGAAAAATAAAAAACATTTTAACAAAAAAAAACAACGTACTTCTCAGAAGCATGTGGCAAAAACTAAAATACAGATCCAAAGACACCAACTTCCGAAATTAATAGTATATTTCATTACAAGTGCGGAAAGGCTGTCATTGCAAAGAGTTCCGACAAATGTCTACCCGAGCCGAAGGCGAGGGTTGACAGTCGGAACAAGTTGCAATGACGGTTCCGCACGTGTACTGAACGACTATTTTTAATACAGTTGCGAAAAAATGAAGCAATTTAATAAAATAATAAAAACACAATAAACTCAACTAACTAATCATTTATTTCTTATAAAAGTTATAACTCACATAAACATTGAAATTGGTACAGTTTTTTATACTAACTGGGGAAGTTTTAGGTTGCATATTTACTGTTTGAGATAAACTATTATTAATTTCGTATGATTGTTCATGTACATTTGTCATACAATGGCGTTTGCTAGTTGATGGAGTTGGATCTGATGAATTATCATTATCAACGAAGGTAGATGGACGAACGTTCTCTTCAACATGTGAAGGAGACGGACTGGACCTTACATTAATGGATTGTGTGATTTTTTTCCCAGTTTCTAGTTTGTTGTTTAATGAATCACCAATATAGCTTTCTGCAACTTTGTCTGATTTCCAACCTCCTAGTCGCTTTAAGGACATCAAATTGGCTCCTGAATCTGCCAATAATGTAGCAGAGGTCCTCCTGAAGCTGTGCCCAGTATAATACTTAGCATCCGGCAGACCAAGAAACGTAGCTATTTCTTTTGGCATATTACCAAATTTATTTATCCCGATTGCTTGAGCTGTACACTTCCCTTTTTGGTAATTTTGAAAAAAACGGTCGGTTTTTCCTTTTTGGGACCGCTGATTCATATATTTTTGCACTATTTTAAGAAAGTCTCCTTCAACAACAAAGCTTCTCGGTATATTATTTTTTGTGTTCGGAATCTTGATTAGTAGCATTTCTCCATGGGCTTCAATATCTTTTAAAGTAATATTGGCTAACTCCTCTCTGCGGCAAGCTCCAACAACGCCAAAAATCAGAGCAACCTACAAAAAAAGGGATTTGATTAATATTTTTTTAAATAATGTATTGACTATATTTTGCGATTTCGTAAACTGAATACTAAAGAAAAATATAAGTACTTATTAATAAATTACCTTTGTGGATAAATAACGATCATCGGGAGCTTCGTTCAAAAACCTTTCCACTTCATTCGATGTTAATATTTTCGACTTTTTACTTGTAAAACCGTCTGATTGTCGTTTTAAGAAAGCATTTAATTTTGGGTATTCACTTATATCCACGTTGTTCCTTATTTTCAGCATACTTTTTATCATCGAAAACCTCGACCATAATGTAGAAGGTTTTAAATTTGCTGAGAGTTCGGAGAGGTATGCCAACATAACATTTTCTGAAAACACATATTAACCAAATTGACATGAAAAGTAAGCATGACATTGTATTTGAGTCTTCAGAACGTACAGTTTCGTTTGGTGTGCCACAGGGGAGTGTTTTGGGGCCTCCTTTATTTATAATATATATTAATGATCTTCCAAAAGGCATCCCTCAACCTCTGACACTATTTGCCGATGACAGCACCATAACGATACCTTGTAAAAGTGTAGATACTTATGAAAGTGACATAAATGATTCAATAAATTTAATGATAAAGTGGCTAGATGATAATAACTTAAAAATTAACCTAACTAAAACTAAAGTTATACATTTTAGTCAACGTATTGACAGTAACAGTAATTTAAATATACAATACGATGAGCAGCCTATAGAAGAGGTAGAAACAACAAAGTTTTTAGGACTCCATATTGATAAAAAACTGAATTGGAAAACCCATATCGAAATCTTATGCAAGAAAATCAGCAAATCTGCTTATGCACTGCACACATTATCTTCCATAATAGGTGTGGAGGCATTACTTACAGCCTACTATGGCATAACGGAATCCCATCTACGCTATGGTGTCGTCTTTTGGGGCAATTCAACAGAAAGAGAAACGGTGTTCAAGGCTCAAAAGAGATGCGTCCGTTCAATGTTTAAAATTAAACCTACCGATAGTTGCGTGCCGTACTTTAAAAAATATAAAATACTTACGTTGCCATGTCTTTACATTTTAGAGGTAGCTGTATTTGTAAAAACGAATCCACACCGATTTAAACAATTAAATGAAGTTGTACCACGTAACAGGCGTGACAACAGTAGGATATGCTCTCATGCTGCGAGAACATCACTCATGCGCAAAAGTATTTTCTGTATGGCTCCGATGATATTTAATAAATTGCCTAAAAGTTGGAGAGAACTGCCCTTGTCACCTTTCAAAAATAAGCTGAGAATTTTTTTAATTAATAAAGCATATTACACTATTTTACATTTTTTGGAGGAAAAGGACTTTTCTATTCCGACCTCTAATGTAGATGGTTAAAAATACAATTTTATAATGTGAACACAGTTAATTATAGTGGACATAGTTAATTTAATTTATTTTGGACTTTAAAATCGAGACATCTATTTTTATTGTTTATTTCTTACGTATTTTCTAATGAATTTAAAATACTATTTGATAATTATGTATATATACTGGACATAATTTAATTTATTTTTGACCATAATATACTTTAAATCTTGACATAAATTATTAATGAAATGATTATGAATGTTAATCCAATTAAATGAAATTGTTAACTAATTACTTACAACTTTTACAATTTGTACGCCGCTATTGGCAAAACATGGACGCTCACAACAAAATATTAACTCAATACCTTGCATGTCTGCCTTGTCAGTTTATGTATACGCATGTTTGACAAATAAATTATCTTTCTTTCTTTCTTTCTTTCTGAAAAACTATTTGCTTTTTTCTCTTCTCTCCACGCAATAAATTCGTCGTATGTAGATATGTAGCGACTTTTTCACTTTTCCGGTAAAATGTTCTCCGAAGCATTTTGTGCAATTATACTGAGTTCCGGTGGTGTTAATTCAAAAAAACTAGGGCCGAAATTACTCATTTTGTGCAACAAACAACTAAACTCGCAAAGAAAATTTCTGAAAAATGGCGCCAACCGTAGAATATAAGCAGAGTTTTTTTTTTCTTCACCCATTCTGGAAGGCAAAGGGAACTATACCCATACAGCCAAGTCTTCAGTAGATTTTTTTTATTGATATGAATTGAAAATGAAATTTAATGAGATGAAATGAAATGAAACCTAACATAACTCATTCAATCAAATCATTACATCTGTTAATGAAACAAATTAGTAGCTTCTTTTTAGAATATACGTATTTGCATGAATCATAAAAACTTCAATGAATTTTTTTAGTAAAAACTTCATGGTTGGTTTTTCTTTATAATAGACATTATTTTGACAGTTGGGAAAGAAAAAGCACAAGTGCGGGAAAGGTAAAAAAAAAGCACGAGTATGTAATAGCCCACATCCCCAACGCTATACGTCCCTGCAATACGCCACTTTTTGAGCAACTGTATTAAAAAGTTATTTTTCCCGTTGTAGTGTTTTTTTTTTTTGAAGTCGTTTGTTTTTTTTTGGAAAAAGGTTTTTTACATCAATATATAGTTATAAAAAAAATTGGTAACATCATTCATGTTGAAATTGACAACAATGAGAGAACAATGTAGAAAGACGTGCACGTTCACTAACTCAACCATTTTGAAGGGAACTTAACCCCGGCTAATATAAGTATTATTATACTATATAATAATATACTATTAATAATTATTTTATTAGTTGGTTAAGGTTTTCTTCCGTAAAAACTAGCTCAATGTTATCGCACATAGAGTATCATATTATGATATACAGATTATACACTTAGCAACCAACATATACCAATAACAGAACTGTCATAGCCAATTTCTTTGGTTTTAAACTGCCTGTAAGCCACGATAACCATAATTATTTAACTAAGTAGTCTATAGGCTAGTATTCCAACCAAAAAAACCTACCTACATAGTTTTATTATTCCTGAAAGCGAACTTTCCAGAATCAAAACAAATTCAGCTCTGCAAATCCGTAACATTCTCAAACCTTTATTTGACTACACACTACACATCTGTTCACATATTCACCACTAATTTCCGTTCCGAATGAATACGTTTCATAATTCAGCACAATTTTACTTTGTACTACAATCCTGTAATAATAAAATATGTAAATACAAAGATTGTACAGAAACGTAGTCTGTTGAAATTTGGTAGAAAATTAAACTTTAATACGGTTGCCTCGTAGTTTATTCTCACTGTATTGTGCCTTGTGCAGCCGTTCCTAGTATTCTTAATGTTACATGTTTTGTAAAAGATGGGTAAGCTGTACATTTCAAGGATTTGCTACAAACTCTGTGTGTAAAATAGTTAATAAAGTGTCGCAAAAAATCAAACCTGGAACATTACCGTTATACATTAACAAAACGTTAAAATACGGAAGTCTATAGATGTAATATAATGTGGATGGCTATATTAAAAAGGAGAGACCAAAGGAACGATGGATTAACTATGTGAAAGGTAATATGACTACAACGGGGGTGATTACCGAGATGACCGCTATTAAAGTAGTATGGAAGAAAAAGACATATTTTGACTGCATTGTTCAAACTGGTAAAATTTTTGGGGTGCGGGGTTGGCCGTCCCGGCAAACTAGTATCTCTAATTTTGATTATATATATCATAATGAGCTATTTCAATGACAGCTAGAATACAGTTGTAAAGGGTATGAACTGGAGAACTTTTTAAAATAAATCTAAGTTCAAAAGAGCTTTTAGGCGTCGACACCAAATAAATTGGGATGAGGACAAGATAATGATGATGATGAAAGATGTAACCTATAGGATGTAGCAGAGTACGCAGTACCCTACAACGTAGTCTGCTACGACGTAGCCTGCACCCAGCAGCGTAGTCTGCTACGACGTAGCCAGCACCCTGCAGCGTAGTCTGCTACGATGTAGCTAGCACCCTGCAGAGTAGTCTGCTACGATGTAGCTAGCACCCTGCATCGTAGTCTGCTACGACGTAGCCAGCACTCTGCAGCGTAGTCTGCTACGACATAGCCAGCACCCTGCAGCGTAGTCTGCTACGACGTAGCCAGCACCCTGCAGCTTAGTCTGCTACGATGTAGCCAGCACCATGCCGCGTAGTCTGCTACGACGTAGCCAGCACTCTGCAGCGTAGTCTGCTACGACGTAGCCAGCACCCCGCAGCGTAGTCTGCTACGATGTAGCTAGCACACTGCAGCGTAGTTTGCTACGACGTAGCCAGCACCCTGCAGCGTAGTCTGCTACGATGTAGCCAGCACCATGCAGCGTAGTCTGCTACGACGTAGCCAGCACACAGCAGCGTAGTCTGCTACGACGTAGCCAGCACCCTGTAGCGTAGTCTGCTACGACGTAGCCAGCACCCTGCGGCGTAGTCTGCTACGACGTAGCCAGCACCCAGCAGCGTAGTCTGCTATGACGTAGCCAGCACCCAGCAGCGTAGTTTGCTACGTGTCGTAGCCGGAACCATAGGGCGTAGTAAAATCCAAACGTAACCGGCATTCCATGACGTAGTCAGCTACAACTTAGCTGGCATCCGAGACAAGCGGATTTCTGCAATTCCAGTCTTGCGTGTTTTGAAGCAAAATATTTTTATTTCTGGTTATCAGTTACCCATTAATCATTCATTGTGGTACAACAAAAATCGTGTAGTAGATAGAACGTTGCTTAATATTGATAACTGCCACATATTAACTAAATAATTATTGTTTGTGTTAAAGTGTCCGCACTGTACTTTAACATACGATAAACATAAATATCTTATTTACTGGCACACTAATGTGATAAGATCAAGATTGGTCTGAATGCGTGTTTGTGAACACGTGTTCGATCACAAGCGATATCTGTACTCCTTGTACTCGAACGATTGCTGACTAAGAGGCGTGTGCGCATCTGTTGCTTTACTGCACAAAGTAACATTATTATATGCTGCGTTTGTTAAGTGGTTTGGTATAGTATAAGTAAACAACTTTGTGACTTTAGACGAAATTGTCTTAGAAATCAAAGAATAAGAATAAATGTCAAAACTCAAACTCAAAGCATTTATTTCAAATAAACCAATTACAGGCACTTTTGAATTATCAAGGGATCGGTCAGTCAGAAAAATGAAGCTGGTTGCCCATACCATAGCGTAGTAGGTACGGTACCTATGGAGAAGAACGGGCAAGAATTGGCAATGTATTTGTTCATTGTTACAAAAATGAGCTTACATCGGCTATTACATGATTATTTTATGTTATAAATCAGTTTGTTTGGACGGTGGTGCCCAAACTATGTAGTTACCTGTGTCGTGGGGTCAGCATCTCAATCTCAATAAAGGCAGCAGCACCGTCATGTCTGCTGCCACTTGCAATCGGTAGAAGGATGTCGGCGAAATTAACTATTTATCAAATTGACACACTACATCAATTTGCCATATTATTGCCATTATATCCAACTGTTAAACAATGACAGTTTGTGAGTTGAATATACGGACAATTTAAGTTGATACTTCGTCAATTTGATAAACAATTAATTTCTCCGACTTTATATGGCATAATTATTTATAGAAGATTTTTTAAGAATCCTGTTTTCAAGGAAAAGCAACAGCATCCTCCTGACAATACTATGATCAGCAATTCTTATACTCTTTTGACCATTTGTTGGGTGTCGTAGCAACTGCTAAAGTTATTATTTATACTGATATGAAAATAACTAACCAGTTTTAGCCTGCGGCTTCGCTCGCGTGGAGGGCGGAAATTATCCCAAAGGAACTTACTACCGGGATAAAAAGTATCGTACGTGTTAATCCAGGTTATAAACTATTTGTGTTTTAAATTTCATACAAATCCGTTCAGAAGTTTTTGCGTGAAAGAGTAACAAACATCCATCTATCCATCTATCCACCCATCCATTCTCACAAACTTTCACATTTATAATATTAGTAGGATTATGGTATCTCGGCGTTTTATGTATTTTTAGACAATTCTGTCTTCATATTCCTATTGCAAAAATCAGATCCGAATAAACATTTCTGACATTTAAAACTGTATGTCCATAAAACGGGGTTGATTCTCAAATAGCTTTACGACGTCGTCTTCGGGGTGTGAGCACACAGGGCGATCGTAAAACAGCAGTAAACTCACGGTAAACCGCGTCGCGCTTAGATTTAACTGACTGGTTAAATGGATTGAACGTATAGTCTTAACTGTATTAGCTTTTTCTTGTAAAGATACAAAAATAATTTAATGCCTTTTACAACTTTGTATCTGGATTAAAAAATATGTAAAACGCAGCTCGCAGCTCGTAGCTGCCTCGTTGGTGCAGTGGTTGCAGCGCTACCGCTGAGCATGAGGTCCTGGGTTCGATTCCCGGGTCGAGCAAAGTGTTATTGAGTATTTCCATCTGGAATTTCTCAGTGACAGCCTGGAGTCTGGATTTGGGCCCGGTCGGTGGCAAAAGGCTCTCTCCCTATTACGTGGGACTTAAACATAACTGGTAAAATATGGGTGTACTATAATTGCACCTCTAAGGAATGATGAAGGATGTCGTGAGGAAAATTTGGAGTATGAATGTGGATGGCTATACGAGTAGGGGAAGACCATAGAAACGATGGATGGACTGCGTGGAAGGTGATGTGGCTGGAAAGGGGGGGACTACCGAGATGACGACTGATAGAGAAGTGTGGAAGGAAAAGACATGTTGCTACGAACTCAAATAAATTGGAATGAGGACAGGGGAATGATGATGCGTTCGCGCTCCTGAATAATTTCCAGACCATTAGTGCAAGTCTACTTATTTATTATTAAAGCGCGCTTCTTTGTAATGTGTTGTCCACTTATCTACGGGGAAAGACGTAATTGTTTAAATCGTGCCTTGGAAAACTGTTTCAGTCATGACTGAAGGAAACCGATTGGTGATTATCAATATTACTGTTGTGGCATGCATTCATTAAAAGACTTTTTTTATGTGAAGAAATAAAAGAAAAAGAAAGAAGAATTATCGTAATTTTTTACATATTATATACCTTTTTCTACCCCTATGGCAAAAACACGTGAGCAATTAGCTCGACAGTGACTTTTATTTGTAATATATTAACCGACATCAAAAAAGGAGGAGGTAATTCAATCATCGAAGTATTTTTTTTCTACCGTATTCTCCATGATCACTGGGCTCATTTATGTGATCATTTTTTCTTTTGGTAGAGGAGGCTTGCGAAATGCTCCCACGTTGATTTTATTAACTCTGCCTGCGTAGTTTTTGAGTTAGCTTCAATAATACTTCGTCAATCCACTTTATGTAAGTTGAAGATATTATTATAAGTTCCTGTCACTGTTTACTCAACGAGTAGTATGTATATAAAATGTGTGTGGGGCACTTCCGGCTAGCTTACATAAATTGGTAATTTTTTGGGTGGGAAATCATCAAATGACCTCTCCCGCATTGGGCGGAGCGGAAGGGCGTGTCAGACTCTTACTGACTACTAAAACCCACCCGTGTTCCTTCAGTTGCCTGTGCGCCAGGGCCACGGTAACTCTTTCGAACAATCCGCGACCCCGGCAGGCATCGGCCCTATCGGACCCCGTCAATCATGCTGACATCTCTTTGAGGCGCGCGTGGAACACAACGCGCCATCGACCCGGGCCTGGTCCTTACCGGACGGTGAGCTGCCCATTGCTCGCCGTCCGCAGGCCCGCGCCTACGGTGGCCGGGAGTCGGCTATCGTCTCCCGACGCCCAGGGTGTCTCCTCCTGCGGCGACTAGGGGCGTGAGGGCACAATGATTGCCTCTCCCTCACGCGCTCCGCCTCCTCCTTCGCGAGCATTACTGCTTCGCAGAAGGAGGTGACTGCTTCCCATTCCCTCTCGCTCCATACCATGGCATAAACCAGGGCCGGACGCGAGAGATCGCCGCCGCCGATCGCCGCCACGAGGACACGGCGGTGCTCCGCCCAAGCCGTGCAGACCTCCACCGTATGCTCCACCGTGTCCTCCGGTCGATCCACACAATGCCAACACCCGGGCGTTTCCTCCCGCCTTATCCGAAACAGGAACCTCCCGAAACAGCCATGTCCGGTGAGGACCTGCGTCAGGTGGAAGGTGAGGACGCCGTGGCGCCTCTCAAGCCACTCCTCAAAGAGGGGACTTACCGCCGCAATTGCGGCGTGCCCAGCGCTGGGTTGCGACAGTCGCACTCTCCATGCCGCCATGAGAACCCGCCGGAGCTCTGTCCGCTGTGCCGCGATTTCTCGCGGCAGCGGAGTAACGCCCCGGCGTATCTTACAGCTAACCTTAAACGAGATTTATGATTTTCATGATTGTGTAGATTAATTCAGAGGAGTTAATTTGTAGGCAAAAACTCAAAAAAAAACAAAATCAAAATATTTTATTTCACATAACCCTACATGGGCACTTATGAATAGCTAGGTGCACGGTTCCAATTGGTTGTTTTCTAACGAGAAGAGCCGGCAAGAAACTCCACGGTTACTCTTCTAAAAATAAGGGGGTTTTACAATGTTTTCAAATTACAGTGTTGATAGATATGGGAGGACAGTGTAGGCCTGTCAACAAGTAACAGGTACTCAACAAAATAGAAATAGGTCTACCAATCTACAGTCTACAAGATAGGCCTACAATGTTCTCACAATCACAAAATATAGAAGAATCTAAAATATAAAAAATAAATAAAATTATAAAAATAGCCTATTTAAACCAAATTACATGATTGCCATTACTACTGTAACAAATCTGAATTAAAATCCTGTCTAAGTAAAGAGTTGAAATATGAATTGGAGGTAGATAATGTCAACCTACCTACCTCAAAAGGAAAAGAATGGAACCCTTATAGGATCACTTTGTTGTCCGTCTGTCTGTCCGTCTGTCTGTCAAGACCCTTTGTCCAAATTGACTTCCAAATGAAATGGTCCGTATATTCAAATGACAACTGTCATTCTTTGACAGTTGTATGAAATGGCTTGCAAGTTGACGTAGGGTGTCAAATTATTTAACTATTAAGTTCCCCGACTGTACAAATTTTAACTATAAGTCTAGTCTACAAAACTGTTTTCATGTAACAAAATACGATTCAATTTATCCCACAAAAAGATTTGTTCGCTTGTCAGTCATCTAGGTACATCCCTGCCTACTCCCTTAATGCAAGGGTGACATGTTACTAAATCCTCGCCTACGTGCTATATCAATTTCAGACAGAAAGTGGGCGGGAAAGAATAAGTGCTTTTGTAATATTTGTGGGAGTATTAGAACGTCATGATTCTGCTATAAAAGCTTGTTTGCACTTTTGAGAAGTGATTAGTTTCAGAAGCACATTGTAGTCGACCCAGTTAACAACATATTGGGTACTTTGTCTTATCGGTAATTTAAGAATGAGACGGTAGGTTGGCAATTCACTTACTGTCAGACATCTTACTGCCTAAACCATAAAAGGTCTAGAAGGATGTACCGTCAAACGGGGTGAATAGGGATGCAGGGGTAAATCGGGACGAAACTTTAAAAGGGATTTTAACATTGAAATAATATAGTTAGTTGCCAAAAAGGACTCTAATGTGTTTACTGTATTACAATATTAACGATTATGTGCCCGTGTTGGCCACAAACTATATTATTTCAATGTTAAATTCCCTTTTAAAGTTTCGTCCCGATTCACCCCTGCATCCCTATTCACTCCGTTTGGCGGTACCTGATTTTATACAAGTATTTTTAAATAACGAAGGTGAGCAGTAAGAAC
Organism: Griposia aprilina; assembly: GCA_916610205.1. Lineage (NCBI taxonomy): Eukaryota > Metazoa > Arthropoda > Insecta > Lepidoptera > Noctuidae > Griposia > Griposia aprilina. Next base: position 1,106,765 of record OU744300.1, on the reverse strand, counting down.
TGATTTAAAAAAAATCATCCCTTGAATGGGTTAAATTGGTGATGAAAATGGATATGGAAGTTCGTAATTCTTATCGATGGGATATATCTCATCGGGCACACGGCTTGTTAAATCATAAAAGTCCAGTTACGACACTTTGAATCTGCATGTGAAGATACCCTCTTGTTTATCTGGAAGGTTTTCGTCGGTTTCCTCCCATTTTTTTAATAAATTACATTAAATTAAAAGAGTATTAACAACTCTATATACTTCCAAGTGGATTGCGAGCGTCCGGTCTGCACCAAGTACAAAGGGCTACCGATAGAAATCCAACGACTGACGAAACACGAAGTTTGCCGAGGGACTTTAAGAAAATAGTTGTGCTGTACATAATTTAGTCTCATACAGACATAGTTTACTTAACAATTAGGCCTGTAAGCCTCTGCCCTTCCCCACTGGTGAACAAGTCTACAAAAACAACCTCCGTAAATTATGAAACATGATATATTATTCAGTGCTGTCCAGAATTCGGCCATCGTTATCACGTAGGTTAGTCACGTACCTCCAGTTCTGCCTACCCCCTTTGTATAAGTAACGTGTAAGCGAATCTAATTTACTGGCACATGCTGCTCGGGTTAATATCTGTGTGTTGTGACACCAAAATGTGGAGAGAAATTGTTTTTTGTGAGAAATATTAGGTTTGGAATAGTGTGTCGCAACTGATGTTGCACGTTTAGTTCGTTCTTTCCAATTATATAAGAAATGAAGCTTATATCAAGTTCCTAGTATCTGGGACTGCTAATGATTGTTAGTGACTGTACACACACTTAAAGGTGAAAATGGCACCAAGTTCGGCAGATGGATCAGTGATAGCATTCAAATGTTACGTCTGATACTCGTAACAAACTTCCTATCTTTCTTAGCTAAGATAGAAGTTAACTGCATTCTATTTATTTAGTTATTGGTATATCTACAATCGTTACACTGTTGTTGTAATTATCACAAGCCAACAAGTGTGTGCGTGCGTGTGTGTATGTGTGACTTTGCTTCAACTTAACTCTAAAAATAACAGGAACGACGCTGTTTGAATACAACAGAACAGCATCCAAACTGCAATTTACGAGTTGGGATGCCATTTATCTGTCTCGGCCCTTACTTAGCTGACCATAAGTGAATAGTGGTGGTCTGTTATCGTTTCTCGTGGAATCTAATTTGTGTAATGTTTTGTTGTAGACACTCAGCAGTGGACGTGTCGAACGGTGGCAACAGAGAACATGAGAGGAGTCGGTGGCAGGCACCGGACGGTGACAGGTAACCATTACTCTCGATACTTTTCATCACAATTGAAATTTCACTGCAGCAGGCGCAGCACGACGCTGTCTATTTCTTCGAAGAAAAGACACGACTATTTCCATAAAAAGTGACATTTCGTTTCTCCATTTTTGACATCGCACCGTAAAAATCCTTCTAAAATCTGTCATTTTGTCTTTCGTTTTTACCGATCGTTGTCTAGGTCCTTTTTAACGTATACTATTTCAGAAGACAGTTATCTAAGGTAGTGAAGACAATTTGATTTTTTATCGCCATGCTAAAGACAGTAGAAAACTTTTTACTCGACGGTCACAAAGTATACAAATGGAATGGATGAATTCACTTTTTGTATGGAAATTGTTGACTCTTTCTACTTTGCTGCCGTCGTACTGTCTTTGTAGCGGTATCAACATCGCCACATGCGAGCTACACGTCATACTGACGTCACGCAAATCCTGCATCGCGCAAGCAGAGTTTACCGCGTGACTAGCATATATACAACGTCCCGACATCAACCGTCGGGCAGTTGCCCACCAGACACAACACCCGTCTGGTCGGAGGATCCTCCCTTTTCCATAGAGTATGAGTGAGCTTTACACCCTGTTCCTCATACCTCTATATCTTCACGAAAAGTCGTTTTTGTCTATTCTTCCGTCGAAAAAACGGTGTTTGTGCTAAGCCTGCAGGAAGTTTGGAAACTATAAGCTAAAGCAATATAGCAAGGCACTGCACTGCACAAGACACTCGGAATGAAATTATGCCAAACTTAAACCTCTAAAAAACCGAAGTTTTTACCGGTACTGGTATAAATTTGTAAAACCGAAGTTAATACTGATGTAACTTTCATAATCAGCCTATAATGTTCCCACTGCTGGGACACAGGCCTCCTCTCAGTGAGAGGAAGGGGGCCGTAATCAACCACGCGGGCCCAGTGCGGGTTGGTGGTTGTCTCATGTCTTCGAATTTTTTGGTTCTAGAACACGATGTTTTCCTTCACCGTTTTGAGAGCAGAGGTGATGAAACTATAAGTAAACGCAAAAAATGCCTGTCTGGGTTCGAACTTACGACCTACAACTCGTAAGTCGCGGCCGATAGCACTGCGCCACCACTGCTCTCTGATATAACTATACTGGGTATTTATAAGAGGTTGAAAGTAAATTGAATTACATTCGTAGAAAATTCTCAACTCTACTTAGATATCAATCATGTTGATGTTTTCGTCGACCAATAACAACAGCTGACGTGTTTGACATCCAGGTTTCTCTTTAGACTTTCGGTATAAGACTTGACCAACATTTCTTTAACGACAGAGTAAATAAGGAAAAATTAAAACCCAACTACGACAAAAACAACAACTAAAAAGGTATAAACAAGACATCACAGGCAGACAAATAAAAAATCCGGAGTCACGCGTCATGTAATTAAGCCATAAATCGAACAGTTTACATGATTTTTTGTGATATTATATATCCAAAAACCAACAGACGATCAAAACGCTTTCAACGATACCTTATTTGTCAAATAATGATAAATAGTTTAGAAGTTATAAAGGAACAGATGAACAAACATACATACATACCTGTCAAAATCATAACCCTCCATTTTGCTTCGCCATAGTCGGAAAAAAAGGAAAGACATGTTGAGCCCGCTAAGCTTGTAACATATATTATGAAGTAAGGTTATTATATACAGTAATCCAGCGGAAACTTATCAACGCCCGTGTTCGCTGGGATCCTTATTTTGGCACAAAATCTCTCTTCGCAGGAACTACTGTCATCCTGACCTATAGTATTTATGAAGATTATAGACTTCTAGATTATTTTAGAGGGTTGCGTATGTGTCATCAGTTTGGTCCTACTTCTAGAGGTGGCAAGCACAGAGAAAATTACCTATTGTACGTGGTTTCTTATTTCATTTATTAATAAACATATTATATATTATTGTAAGCCCCCATGTAATTGTTTTTTTGGGAATGGCATCTCGCAGGTCAACCTAGGAGGTGGTCTGTTGCTTAATCAGGTCCATGTAACTGACGTTAAACTGGCCTTATTTTTGCTATCAGTAAAATGTTAGTATACCCAAACACACGGTACCTGATATGATAAATGATAAATTATATTTATTTTTGTAAATAATTAGTTAAAAACAAACACTTTTACACCTCAAAATTAAAGCATGTTTTTAAAACTAGATGAGTTTTGTGTTTTCTAACTGACTACTCTGAGAGGAAAGACCGAAACAAACTCAGAGGTCACTTTTAAATTCCAGTCATAATCTTGGTCAGGTCATATGTGGACCATGCCAATTAATGCCTGAGATGGTCTTTTGAGGAATGAACCATACAGATTTGAGTGGACCTGTCCAGTCAGTAATTACGTTTGGACTATGCCCTTTGTACTGTAACGCGAGGCTAAAGATCGTTTATTCAAGCTGTCACCAATTTTTTTGCTCCATACAGGCTCAGAAGATATAATTTATGACCATTTACAGAAGTATCAAGTTCATTCAAGTTTAACAAAAGGTTTTTATATCTAAGAACGTTTTTACATGTCTGTCGAGGATGAGAGATTAATGGCTTCACAGATTTTTGACCGCAAAAAATGCCAGACAATTAATTATATAGTCATGATCGGGTCATGTTCTAGTGTCAACAGATTTTTTTTGGACTATGAAAAATAATTACTTGAATTGTTGTGGGCTGATATAATGACTTGGCATTAATTATATGAATGGTGGTTTAAGTATTGGTTACAAGAAGTATTTTTTGTCGTATTATTTTGAGTCTCGTTTTTATGTTGCAAAAAAGTCCTAAGAACTATAACTTTATTTGGAAATACGTTTTTTTAGTTAACATTAACTAGGTACCGTCAAATGGAGTGAATAGGGATGCAGGGGTGAATCGGAACGAAACTTTAAAATGGATTTTAACGTTTAAATAATATAGTTTGTTGTCAACAAGGGCACTTAATCGTTAATTATAATACAGTAAACACATTAGAGTCCTTTTTGGAAACAATCTATATTATTTCAATGTTAAAATCCCTTTTAAAGTTTCGTCTCGATTCACCCCTGCATCCCTATTCACCCCGTTTGACTGTACTTACAATTTAGTAAATGATATTTATTTCTGTAAATGGTTCACACGATACACAACAAAAATAAATTATGTTTTAAAACTAGATGAGTTCGTGTTTTCTATCCGACTACTCGGAGAAGAAAGATCAGCACGCTAATTACGAACCACACTATCTATCACAATCTGAATAATTTTGAAGCCTATTGCTAATCCATTGCCTCATATGTTCGAAAAATATGTCTGCACAACAAAATAAATAACGCAATGAATGTTGTTGAACTGTCAAAATGAAACCCATTCCTACTGTTAGCATTTTACGCAATTACCCCGCAGAATATACTTCACAATGTTACCCCACGTTCGCACGGATGTAAAATATCGCGGCGGGATTTTATCGCGCCCTCCATTTTCAACACTCGGTGTTGAGCCGTGCATTGAGAATCCAACAAAGTGCATCCCAGCGCGTCTAAAAAGGACACTGGTGCCGATTCTCTTGTACACCGAACTAAACTAACTAAAGTATCACTAAAATGCCTTACTTTTTTTTGACTATGATAATCTTAAAGCTATTCTGCAAAAAAATATCTCTAAATTTAAAAAATATTTTGACGCAACTTAAATTTAATTTGACATTTGCGACTCCACGTGGTAAGTACTTGTTTGCCCTACCCCGTGATTTTTTTTTAGAGCCGGAGGCGCGCGTTGCGGGCAGCTTCGACGTGTTTTATATAGAATTTTTCATTTTTTGTATGGAAATTATGTAAATAAAATTATTACCTACATGTAAAGTTTTAGGCGTTTAGGGGGTCGAAATTTTCATTATTTTTGCGATAAGACACATCAGTTTCGAGATATAAGCAAAATAAAATTTTAAAATATACAGTACTGTTTTTGCACCTGAAGTCGAGGTCTTGTCGTGAATTTTAGTTCATGACAACAAATTTTATTCCACACCTTTTTAATCGCTATTAAAAATAGCCAGATTTAGTTAGACAGCCAAAATTTTAGGTTAACGACGTCAAATTCAGAATACTAAAATAGGCATTTTCACTAAACTAATAATTCAGTGCCATCTTAGTGCTGTAAAACTAAAATATAGATAAGTTATGTCACTTTAGTCAATTTCAGAATGAGAAATCGTCGTTTGACAGGAATGACCAAATTTTTAGTGATTTTTAGTCTAGTTTAGAGAATTTTGTGACAAGAGAATCGGCACCATTGTCTAGCTAATTTCTATTCGTTGACATATGATTACCTTGATTGACCTTACCATCAGTACTTTTGCGTCTTCTAGCTATGCATGTAGGTAGATATATACGGATCGGGTGAGTTGGGACTAGGGATCAGTCGGGACGAAGCCGAAATTTCGATAGGTAGCTTATGTCAACCCCATACATAGTTTAGCTTTTCTACTAGCGCGCGTCATCGCTAATCGAATGGTACTTTGTCTAAGCCAGTGGGCTTACAGTAAAGGCTCCCTCAAACAGGCGCGACGCGACAGCACGACACAAAGGCACCGGTCGTCGCACGGCACGCGGTTCCTTTGTGTACGGTGTCGCGTCGTGCCAGTGCGCCCGAGCCTTAACAATCCTAACCTTCTAATACCTATGACAAATTAATAACTATTTACGAACGTGATTAAAAATAATGTCCTCTAAGTGTTAGGTAGGCAATACAAATTACCATCGTAAACTTATAGTTTAATTAAAGTGTGTTCAATTAATTTTAATAACAAAATTCCTATGCGCGAAGTCAGTAGGTACTGCAAGTGTCAAAACGATTAGGTCGCCGTACGCGTTGTTGCGTGCACAGCGCGACCACAAACTGTGGAACGATCAATTCGTGGTATACTCACACTCTGTGGTAAACTAGAAGGTTATAGTTTATGATTTATTATTAAGAATAAAAATATTGCGTTTTTGTGGAATACTTTTTCTTAAATTGTAAAATATTCTAATACCCGATTTTTGAAACGAGAATTGGAAAAATAAAATAAAATCTTGATCAGAAACAACTGGTTGATCTAATGGTTGCAATCGCTACTGCTTACCATGAAGTCCAGAGCTAGATCCAGAGGTCCAGCAAAATGTTATTAGACTTGTTCACTTCTCAGACTGGATTTATGCCCGCTTCATTTCAGGTCAATAGGCTTTGCCCCTATTACAAGGGACCTAGACATAACTGGCGAAATGTGGTGTACTGACAACCACCTCTGCAAAACCTTTCTAAGTGATTTATTCAGACGCGCTGATATGTTAAGTATATTAATTTTACTCTTCCTCTTAGGCTGTCCACATACCCAGCGACAGGCGACCGCTCGACACTGCTGCGGTCGCACGCGGCGAAATCCGCGGAGTGCAGCGGTCAGGGGTCGCCGCGACCACGACGAGCGCCCCGGGAGTCACGGCGCGTGTCGCTGGCGCAGGCCTCGGGGTACGTGCAGCTTAACCAGTACCGGCTGCTGGAGCCTATTGGACAGGTTTGTGCAAGACCTTATGTTTAGAAATCACATTCATGAACATGTTACAAGTTCTTTGTGAGAGAGCTAGTCCTGGGAGCTTACTCAGGACGAGCTCTTCCCTGTCTTTTACCATCATTTTTATTTCTCCGCCAAGCAATGTCGCTGCATTCCAGTTTAAAGGGTGTGGGTGACGGTGCAATTATCTATAGGCACATGAAATATTTTTGCTTTGTCTGTGTGGGAAACCAACGAATCTGTGATATCTCTGGTGTTGCTGATGTGAAAAGGCGCGGGCTGCGGTTGATGACCACTCATTTTTAGATATTTTTAAAATGTTCCCTTCAAATGTCAATGTGATTCCGAGTTACTACTAATTATTTATTCCTGAGACTTGAAAATATGAATGCAAAAAGACATAAAATACCATCCATTTAAATGGATATCAACATAAATAAATGGGTCAACGACCCCAGTATACCTCGTATGTAACGCGAGCCCCAGTTCAGCAACTAATTATGCTAAAAGTGTAATTCTGCTAACTCTGTTAATAAGTTGGAAGTTATGTAAACTCATTGTTAAGTAAACTCATTGTTTCAGGGCTCGTACGGGATCGTCAAGTTAGCCTACAATGAAGAGGATGATACGCATTATGTAAGTAAACTTAGCATAAAATTATTCTTTAGAAAAATACCATGGAGTTCCGGGCGAAAAAATCTAGGAAAAAGTATTGCACCTACATTCTGACTTTTCTTAAGTGCCTTAAGGGGGATGCGCTAAGCTAGCCCGTGAAATTCGAATTTACTTACGTTTTTTTGCAATTTGTAAATTGCAAAAAACGACCGTAACAAATATGGCTTTACAGAATTGTAATCATTAGAATCAGCAAAATAGATCGTTATGTTAGAATTGGCCTCAAATGTCATGATTTCATGAAATAGTCATTTATTAGGGTAATATGAACTTAGAAAGATGTATTAATGATTTTTACTATAATAATTCTATAAATATTTATTGGATAAGGCGGCAAATCATATTTACATCAACATACAACCTGATAGCTGACCTGCAAATTGCAAAAAAACGTACGAAAAATTTAATTTCGCGGGCTACCCTGACGCATTCGCCTTATATGTATTTTTATAAGTTAAGTCAAGGAGGTTTGTAACATCTTTCAATCCATCCATACTAACACTGTATGTATGCTACCTTCTGACGCCATAACGGCAGAACGGATTTCGATGGAATTTGGCACACAGTTAGACGATGACCTAGGTTAGGACATAGGATACTTTTTGTCCCGGAAGCACGTTCCCGTGGGCGAAGCCGCGGACTAAAGCTAGTAAAAACCAAAACTTGTTGTCGATCGATCTGGATGTTGTGCATATTGACGGACAAAATTGTGTGGAAAATGTGTAAATGTAACACGTACGACTGGCAAAACCTTAACGACTTACTTTTTGTGTGACCTAGTCTGCATCGCACAAAACCTTAACGACTTACTTTTTGTGTGACCTAGTCTGCATCGCACAAAACCTTAACGACTTACTTTTTGTGTGACCTAGTCTGCATCGCACAAAACCTTAACGACTTACTTTTTGTGTGACCTAGTCTGCATCGCACAAAACCTTAACGACTTACTTTTTGTGTGACCTAGTCTGCATCGCACAAAACCTTAACGACTTACTTTTTGTGTGACCTAGTCTGCATCGCACAAAACCTTAACGACTTACTTTTTGTGTGACCTAGTCTGCATCGCACAAAACCTTAACGACTTACTTTTTGTGTGACCTAGTCTGCATCGCACAAAACCTTAACGACTTACTTTTTGTGTGACCTAGTCTGCATCGCACAAAACCTTAACGACTTACTTTTTGTGTGACCTAGTCTGCATCGCACAAAACCTTAACGACTTACTTTTTGTGTGACCTAGTCTGCATCGCACAAAACCTTAACGACTTACTTTGTGTGTGACCTAGTCTGCATCGCACAAAACCTTAACGACTTACTTTGTGTGTGACCTAGTCTGCATCGCACAAAACCTTAACGACTTACTTTGTGTGTGACCTAGTCTGCATCGCACAAAACCTTAACGACTTACTTTGTGTGTGAGCTAGTCTGCATCGCACAAAACCTTAACGACTTACTTTGTGTGTGAGCTAGTCTGCATCGCACAAAACCTTAACGACTTACTTTTTGTGTGACCTAGTCTGCATCGCACAAAACCTTAACGACTTACTTTGTGTGTGACCTAGTCTGCATCGCACAAAACCTTAACGACTTACTTTGTGTGTGACCTAGTCTGCATCGCACAAAACCTTAACGACTTACTTTGTGTGTGAGCTAGTCTGCATCGCACAAAACCTTAACGACTTACTTTTTGTGTGACCTAGTCTGCATCGCACAAAACCTTAACGACTTACTTTTTGTGTGACCTAGTCTGCATCGCACAAAACCTTAACGACTTACTTTGTGTGTGACCTAGTCTGCATCGCACAAAACCTTAACGACTTACTTTGTGTGTGACCTAGTCTGCATCGCACAAAACCTTAACGACTTACTTTGTGTGTGACCTAGTCTGCATCGCACAAAACCTTAACGACTTACTTTTTGTGTGAGCTAGTCTGCATCGCACAAAACCTTAACGACTTACTTTGTGTGTGAGCTAGTCTGCATCGCACAAAACCTTAACGACTTACTTTGTGTGTGACCTAGTCTGCATCGCACAAAACCTTAACGACTTACTTTGTGTGTGACCTAGTCTGCATCGCACAAAACCTTAACGACTTACTTTGTGTGTGAGCTAGTCTGCATCGCACAAAACCTTAACGACTTACTTTGTGTGTGAGCTAGTCTGCATCGCACAAAACCTTAACGACTTACTTTGTGTGTGAGCTAGTCTGCATCGCACAAAACCTTAACGACTTACTTTGTGTGTGAGCTAGTCTGCATCGCACAAAACCTTAACGACTTACTTTGTGTGTGAGCTAGTCTGCATCGCACAAAACCTTAACGACTTACTTTGTGTGTGACCTAGTCTGCATCGCACAAAACCTTAACGACTTACTTTGTGTGTGAGCTAGTCTGCATCGCACAAAACCTTAACGACTTACTTTGTGTGTGAGCTAGTCTGCATCGCACAAAACCTTAACGACTTACTTTGTGTGTGAGCTAGTCTGCATCGCACAAAACCTTAACGACTTACTTTGTGTGTGAGCTAGTCTGCATCGCACAAAACCTTAACGACTTACTTTGTGTGTGAGCTAGTCTGCATCGCACAAAACCTTAACGACTTACTTTGTGTGTGAGCTAGTCTGCATCGCACAAAACCTTAACGACTTACTTTGTGTGTGAGCTAGTCTGCATCGCACAAAACCTTAACGACTTACTTTGTGTGTGAGCTAGTCTGCATCGCACAAAACCTTAACGACTTACTTTGTGTGTGAGCTAGTCTGCATCGCACAAAACCTTAACGACTTACTTTGTGTGTGAGCTAGTCTGCATCGCACAAAACCTTAACGACTTACTTTGTGTGTGAGCTAGTCTGCATCGCACAAAACCTTAACGACTTACTTTGTGTGTGAGCTAGTCTGCATCGCACAAAACCTTAACGACTTACTTTGTGTGTGAGCTAGTCTGCATCGCACAAAACCTTAACGACTTACTTTGTGTGTGAGCTAGTCTGCATCGCACAAAACCTTAACGACTTACTTTGTGTGTGAGCTAGTCTGCATCGCACAAAACCTTAACGACTTACTTTGTGTGTGAGCTAGTCTGCATCGCACAAAACCTTAACGACTTACTTTGTGTGTGAGCTAGTCTGCATCGCACAAAACCTTAACGACTTACTTTGTGTGTGAGCTAGTCTGCATCGCACAAAACCTTAACGACTTACTTTGTGTGTGAGCTAGTCTGCATCGCACAAAACCTTAACGACTTACTTTGTGTGTGAGCTAGTCTGCATCGCACAAAACCTTAACGACTTACTTTGTGTGTGAGCTAGTCTGCATCGCACAAAACCTTAACGACTTACTTTGTGTGTGAGCTAGTCTGCATCGCACAAAAAGTCTGTCACCTGTGTTGCCAATCACAATCCCCACACAACATCGGCAAGTTGCCGCCACGGAGGTAACGATTGCACAAGTTGCCGCCACGGAGGTAACGATTGCACAAGTTGCCGCCACGGAGGTAACGATTGCACAATGTTCGTGCCGTGGACACAGGAATTGGACCTTAGCTTGTACCTAATTGCTCTACAACACCCGAACTGACATTCCACACTGGAGTATTAATCACTGTTGTGTTCCTCAGTTAGAGTCCGACCGAATGTCGTTATCGGCTTTCGGCCGAAATATCCATTTACGGCAATTTTCGTTTTCGGCCGAAAAAAGATCTGTTTTCTATCGGACTCTATACTCAGTTTAGCTTTCTTTCTACAAGACGATTTTATTGCTGTGTGTCATGAAGTGTCACTCTAAGGATGATTAAAGTAAAGTTCCTAAATAAAGGTCGCCTGCTGTCCGCAATGTTCAACAGCGACATTATCACAGAAGTAAAGTTCTAACGATGAAATAACCAAAGAAATGTGCATATAACGATCAATGTTTTTTTCACCACATCAAGTACAAACAACTGAGAAAAACGGATCTTTACGAGAGATTAGAACTCAATATAATTTGGTATTTATTTCATTATTTTCGGGTCGGGTCAATATTTCTGTTAACATAAGAAAACAAATCGTACGAAATAACATCCGCTAATATTGTGTAATGGAAAGTTACATACTCGTACTAGGCATACATATCAGGCCAAAATTACGTCGCGTAATTTTCATAGCAAATATAATGCGCGTTCTATAATTTGTAACGTGACAATATTATCGTGGGCATCCACGTCACGGCATCACGATAACGTAGGTAAGTAAAATGTATTGAAATCTTATATTTTAAAATAAATAAATAAAAATAAAATCCATTTGTTTCAGGTTCTCCCAAATTACAATCACAAGTTACAAAACACGAAATAAATACAAATCACAATATAAAAATAAAAATAAATACAATGTCATCAAATCATAAATACAACGTCAAATAAAAATAAGCAACTCAATGTCAAATGAAAATGAAAATTTAAACAAAAAAAAAAAAAGGATTTTGCATTCTCCTTACATTTTATGGACGTGTACGTCCACGATAATGTCGTCACGTTAGAAATTATAAAAATGCACATTCGTCGTAATTTTCAACAAGTGAGTTGCTACGTTTCATATAAAACCAACACTTCATCTGATATAAGGTAAAGGCATTACATCGGTGGGTAACAACATCTGATCGGAGCGCAAGCAATGAAAAAGATGAAATATTCTGTAGAATGCCAAAGGGCAGGCATCCACCTTGAACAACGTCAATGTGCGAGGAAATCTAATGACGCGTACAGATTTGTTGTGTTAGAAAGGTTTGGGGTTTTTATTTGTTTTTTTCTTTTTTATTCTATAATCGAACCAGACGGACCGATTTATAGACTGCTCGAATAATTAGTTAAATGATGTGCGGTGTAGGAAGTAAGGAAAAAAACGTTATAGGTGGTAATTTCACACCAAGGTTTCGTCTACCGAGTTATAATATGTTTTGTAAAAGCTGTTTAGCCATGTGTTTTCAGGTATATAATAAAATTTAAAGTGAATTATACAGTTTAGATCTTAAATTGTTTAAAAAAAACTACATATTAGATGGTTAAATATTAATCATTTTTACAGCATAGAGGACTTTACTAACATTTTGTAATGTAACCAATATATTTACATGGTAAATATATTGTACAAACACTTTTACACGTCAATCGAATTTTAAAACTAGATGAGGTCGGCGTTTCCGATCTGACTACTCTGAGAAGAAAGGCCGAAATAAACTTAGAGGTCACAGTCTCTTTTAAAGTCCAGAAATAATCTTGGTCAGATCATGTGAAGACCATGTAGATTTGTGTCTAAAATTGTCTTTACATGCTATGTTATAAGCAAAACATGTATGCTCTATAATGTATTTTTAAAACAACTTTATGAAATGTTTTATGCAATAAATATTATTTCTATTTCTAATAATATTAATTAAATCTACCAAGCGGAAATAATTACAGTCAAATTTAGTCTCTATGATATGTACATCAAGTGCCCGATTCCTTTAGCTATCGTAATCTAAAGGAAAGACTTACCAGTTATTTGAAAACTATATAAAGACTGAAATGTATAAAAGAAAGTTGTGAGTAGGTACAGTTATGAAAACTAAACTTAAACATTTAACAAAAAACTTGGGTATTAAGACTCTACAAGACTAACTACCTGAACAAAATATGATTATGGATACATTTTTCTTTGTTGACCCTCACAGTGCTTCTTCTGACACGATTATACATTGGTAACAGAACAATCTCCTCTATTCCTCATCCACATTCCTTCCACAGGCGATGAAGATCCTCTCGAAACGCAAGCTGATGCGGCGAGCGGGGCTGTTCGGCAGGGCACCCCCGCGGAGACCAGGTCCGGGCCCGCCCCCCGACCCACTGCAGAGGGTGTACCGCGAGATCGCCGTGCTCAAGAAACTGGACCACCCCAATGTTGTCAAGTTGGTTGAGGTCAGGCTTTAAACTTTATTGGCAGGCAATTAATGGAACTTGCAGCCTCATTGCGTAACGCACTTACAATGCCAATGAATTGTATTTTCACAGTTCAACAACATTAATTCCGCTATTTACGTTTTCGAGCAATATAATTTTTTTAAACATAATTATGAAGCGATTTTGAATCCTTCGAAACTCTTCGGATTGATATGAACTTATCAAAATGTGTTACGCAATTGAGTTAAAGGTCCCTATTTGAAACTTTGACCCACATTGTTCCTTGTTAAGAGATCTTTTTATATCGGCGATTCTTGTCAGAGATGGCCGGTTGTGTTACACTTGTACCATTTAAATATTAAAAACCAGCCATTACTTTGGCTATAAAATTATTCAATATTCTCTTGTGCAATAACTTCCCTCCGTTGCAGTACTCACGATACCACGCTACGCCTTTTTGTCTGAACCTTTTCATGAAAAACCGTGTATCATCTTAAAATATAGTCCGAGCTTCGTGTGAATTCCTGGTTTACGAAGTCTCTAATAATGTATTCTTATAACACAAAGAAATTAGGCAATAATAGCCGTATAAGAAACACTAATAATGAGTTAATTTCTGAAATAAACGACCGACACGTTTGCTAATAATAACAAATGAACGACAAACACAATAAGGATGTCAGGTCTGTTAATTGTTCGTCAACAGAACTGACCTTTAGTCATATTGCCTCCCTCTAATAGAAGGTAAATAACACGTCTATTTTCTTACTTTCTTTTCTTATATTAAGGTTATGTTTACTATTTTCTTTTCGTTGCCTTTCTGGCTTTACGTTAACAGATTACTCAGAAGATTAGTTCCACAGGAAAACAGCGGTTCTCCTTCGCAAAAATAAATCGGACCATTTCTTGTTTCTGGCCCCGTTTTAGCAAGCACTACGACGTGGCGGCGCTGCGGATGAAGTCTATTCCTTATGAATGTAAAATCCCCTAGTGGTTTTTTTTTTGGGATCCGTTTTCAAAGGGTGCCAGCAGCACCCTATTACCCTATTAGCAGCCTCCGTTGTCCGTTCGTCCATGCGTCTGTCTGTCAGCGGGCTGTATCTCATGAACCGTAATAGATAGACAGTTGAAAAACTTATTCTTTCTTTTCTTTAAAACTTCAGCGTTTATTCATAACAACAAATAATAAAAATAAAATAAAGGTAAAAAAAATTATGGGTTCTCGTGCATGAAACTTTTTTTTTTATATGTAGTGTTAAATATTGTACGGTAGTACGTAACCCTTCGTGTGCGAGTCCGACTTGCACTTGGCCGATTTTTTCAACATATTCCCAAATGCAGTGAAAAAATAGCGCTGTATAATGTAAATTCGCAGAGACAATGAAACTCAACATATTATGCATATTATATTCAACTGTCATGAATCCCGCAACACCATAACAATTAGAGTTAACGTCTGACCACTAAGTATCCCTCTTACCGTTGAGAATGAGGGATTTTCTTCATGTTCCACTAAAACAATACCCAATTATTAATTTATATTTTTTTTTTGTATGCACGTGTTTCTGTGACAAATAAACCTATTTTTCTTTCTTTCTTTTCTTTCAATTATACCTTGGGTCACCAGGTGCTGGACGACCCAGCGGAAGACCACCTCTACCTGGTGTTCCAGCTCCTGGAAGGAGGCCCCGTCATCGACATCCCCACGGAGACGCCGCTGAGCGAGTACCTAGCCAGAAAGTACATCAGGGATGCTTTGCTGGGGGTGGAGTACCGTGAGTAACTGCTTTTATAGATACTATATCAAAGATACCAATTGGTTTTTTCGCGACTTCAGGTGAACAGTTCACTACAGCTCTAGGCACTTTGAGTTTCAATAATCAACATTTATAGTATTTTGAGGATTTGAAAACTATATGTATAGGTACCTACCTAGATTGGTAAAGATATCTACTAAATTCATTTTAAATGCAAACGTGACTGTGGTTTTTATGTTTAATTTAATTTAATAATTGAATTGTTTTTGTCTTTTCATTACGGACGCTTTTAACGTTCTGCATTGTTCTCAGCATAATTTCAACATGAACCATGTAACGAATATTTTATAAACATTATTTTGATTTAAAAGAGTGTCCATGGAGTTTCTTGCCCGTTCTTCTCCATAGGTACCTACTGCGCTTTGGAATGGGCAACTAGCTTCATCTTTCTGACTGACCGACCCCTTGACAATTCAAAAGTGCCTGTAATTGGTTTATTTGAAATGATGCTTTGAGTTTGAGTTTTTTACGCCGGCAAAACTAATAGTTTAACGGATTTTATAAAATATTGTGGAAAGGTATCTTGTTAATAAAAAGTTGTGTGTAGTATTTTTACTTCAGTTTTTTTTTACACTAGAACGCGGGTCGGCACATAGTTCGGAAAATAAAATGTTTTCACTACGTTTTTATTAATTTGTATCCTGGGTAAACGGTATCGTCAAATAGGGTGAATAGAGATTCAGGGGTGAATCGAGACGAAACTTTAAAAGGGATTTTAACATTGAAATAATATAGTTTGTTGCCAAAAAGGACACTAATGTGTTTATTTTATCATAATCAACGATTATGTGCCCTTGTTGACAACAAACTATATTATTTCAATGTTAAAATCCCTTTTAAAGTTTCGTTCCGATTTACCGCTGCATCCCTATTCACCCCGTTTGACGGTAGTCTCAATTACAATACTCAAACCAGGAAACTAAGTTCGTTACTTGCATGGCTGCTCTGAAAGGTCACCTGTTCCCCGAAGAGTCGTTAAACTAAGTACAATGTTACAACCTCAGAAGTGACGCTCCCCTCCTGTAGAAGTCTCTCCTGTGATTCTGTGTCCTTTACGACACTCAAGAGAAGTTTAAACTCTATTTTTAGTTAGTGACCTTTCTCTACTGCCTCAAGTTATTAAGGTAAATGTAATTATTTTTTAGTGTTTATTATTGTTAGAATAATAAAATAAGTTAATTATTTACTGGCACGCTCGCTAGATGTGATGTTAGTTTCGGTTGTTTTTTTTTTAATAGGTTCCTGCTGACTTAAAATACGTTACGAAAATGAGTCTCATTTTTAGTAGGATGGTGTTAATGGGTGACATGCATCGCACAATTTGCACATTCATAGCAATCTAGGACGAAAATAATGTATACCTACACTTATCAAAATTAAAAGTCATTTATCTGAGAATCAGTACTTATTGAACTTCAAAATTACATGAGACATTCCTCCAAAACGCCTTACCCCTCACCACTTCCTAGTGCTTTAGCTGGGAAGAAGTGGGGCAACAAACTCAGCCAAGTCATCATTCAAAAGCAAAATTCTCGCTATTCTCGCATTCAAGTCTAAGCAAGCTCAATCAACTCGAACAGAACAAAATGATAAAAATCTGTAACTTCGTTTCAGTCACATTCACCTTACTCCGTATATATCAGTCAATATTATCTATTCGAGTCTCGTGTCGGCTAATGAAGGGGGAAGGTAATTTCTTCACCCTCCCCCGCTATCTAGTCGTAAAAAAGTCGTAATATTTTAATAACACGCCGTCGGACGAGGTGGGCAGGAACGAAGCGTTTTGAATGCAGAAAGGTGATTCAGAAATGCGACCGAAATGTTTTAAAAATGGTAAAAAGTTACACAAAACTTTAAGTTGACTGTTGACAACAGTTAATCAACTTGTAACTGAGGTAGTTCAAGCAGTAAATGCACATGTATTATGAGCACAGCCCAAGTGTGGAACTCTCTGCCAGCGTCTGTGTGCCCTTCAGCATATAACCCATCAGTCCTCTAAACAAGAGCGAACAGGCATCTTCTGGCTACGCTCGTTCCAACGTAGACCTCATCCATCACTTTCTATCAGTCGAGATCAAGATCAAGAGCAGACCAATTACAATAAAAAAAAACAAATGCATTTTGTTTAACAATTTCAGTTTGTATTTACATAAAATAACTGCTCAATCAAATTTATAATGGGTCGGTAATTCTCTGCGTAAAATGTGCCAATACTGCGAGAATTGGCAGTTGAAACCAATTTATCATGCGTCCGTCAATTTCCAATATTTTACGTGGATGTCAATCATTGAAAACTGAATACACAATTACTTTTAAATTTGTAAATTGCACGGAATATGAACTGTATGTAATTGTATCCCACAAGAACATAGCCAGGTCTTGTCAGAGCCAAATTATTTGATAAACGAAAATCTGATAGAGTTATCTTAAAATCTGTCTCTCAAATCTGAGTGGTTCTTTCCTCAAAATACCATCTCAGACACCGATCTACATGGTCCTCACATGATCTGACCAAGATTACCTATGTCTGGACTTTAAAAGAGACTTTGAGACCTGAGTTTGTTTCGCCATTTCTTGTCAGGGTTAGTCAGATAGGAAATGTCGACTCCATGTAGCTTATTCATATTTTTTAATATGACTTGTAAAAGTGATTCCGGTATCCTATTTACAGAATAAACAATTTCATTCAAAAAGCAATGACTTATATTCTTTAAGACTTAGGTATTTTATCGTCAGCCAAAAGGACGTTGCTGTCCATCTATAAACTTCCTGTAATATCCGATTCATGATTATGATCGTTTTACCTCAAGCTTATAACGTACAGTCAACAAAAGGCCTAAGTATGTACTAAATAGTAAATACTAGCGACCCGCCCCGGCTTCGCACGGGTGCAATGTAGATACTCGTACTAATGTGGTGTCAGTGTGGAGTCATTAATAATATTATTATTATAATTAGACTTTACTACAGGATATCTTGATATACAATGTTTACAGTTGTTTTTACCTGCTACTGCTGTGCTGTCTGGACCTTAAATATGAATACCCAATAAGACCCCAACCGGTCAATATAGAGCCCCATTGTTAGATGTTACACTTTTAAATCTGTGATAAGATATTCATTATATACCTACCTCTTCTGTTGACTGTATATATATTCTTGATCGTTGATTCTCACAACATACATATTCAGTAAATACATACGATTGGTTCGACCAAAACAAACATTTGTATGGAAAACATGTTAGCATCTCCTTCCCAGGATCATGGAATGTATTACATGCATAGATATCACTACTTACACAACACAATATTTATTTTCCTGTACAAGCGCCGTATATGGCCCACTTCATTTTAAATCACTGTAACTTAAATACATAAAGGAGTTAAGTTAAACAACTGGATTAAACCAGGTTTAGGAACCTAGTAGCCCAAGAAAGACCGTTATGAATAAAAAAAAAGTAAAAAAAGCAATATCTATGCAATATTACGACTAGCATTTTTTTTAATAAAAATTATATTAAGTTTTATTTAAAATTCACTTTTTAGGTTAATTAATCAGTAAAAATTTGGCCTTGGGCCTTTATGTCTAGAAACTTGGTATGGCTCTAAATAAAAAAAACACATTAACTAAGAATGGCATACCTATATTTTGAGATCCATTTCCTTTGTTGGTAACTTAATAATACTAATAATATCCCCTAATAGATCATAGATTTTATAATGTGGGCCATATTAGGAATATTAAAAACAATTTTTAATTAAAAGGAAGTAAAATTTCCGTGCCCCCAGTACACTACCAGCGCATTGCCCACCGGGACATCAAACCAGCCAACCTTCTGCTGGGCGAGGGCCGCGTGCAGGTGGCAGACCTGGGCGCCTGCGGGGAGCTGGCGGCCTTAGGACGGGTCTCGGGCACCGTGGGCACCCCCGCCTTCCGGGCCCCTGAGGCCGCTGCGCCCGCTGCGCCCGCTGATAAGTATAGTGGAGAGGTGAGAACAAAAAGAACTTGTAAAATATGTTAGTCGTAGATGCCATTACTAGTGAGCAGAGGTAGGTTCGCACGTGGTACAGGTCTTTGTAATACTATCTGAATTACAATGTAACCTATACTACGTTTTCCTTAAAAATAAGTCATAAATAATACAATACAAGCCTCTTATTGTCCCACTGCACGGCAAACGCCACTTCTCATACACAGAAGACAAGAGCATTGATCACCACGCTTGCTCAAGACGGATTGACGATTTCAGACTTACTATAAGTCCAGGTTACCTTCACAGATGTCAGAATTATTATGTTATTCTTGCCGTAAAATAATGTATCCTGTTAATATCCGGGACGTAATCTTCAAGCAATGTTTATAAGATGATGAATTTTTCCCTTTAACTGAGCGTAATAATTCTTTAATACCTAATTATCATAATTACGTAAGATATATAAATGACTAGCGACCCGCCCCTGCTTCGCACGGTTTTTACAACTTGGTAAAACATCGAGATTTCTTTATGAATTATGTTAGTTTAATATTAATTTATTATACACATAAACCTGCTGGAATCAATTCTGTAAATGATGGTAAAAACCGTATCAAAATCCATTGTGCAGTTTAGAAGAACAACGCGGTCACACAGACAGACACGTAAAGTGACTTTAAATTATAATTAGTATGTGTAGAAGAAACCTTCGAAATTCTGTTTGCTGGAATTATTAAACTTAAAATATAAAATTAAACTGACCTCAAAAACTCAATCCAAGCACTATAACTTTTTATTTCCTCCCAGGCAGCAGACATCTGGTCTCTCGGCGTGACCTTGTACGCGATGGTGACCGGCAAGGTGCCGTGGGTCGGCAGCTCGGCGGTGGAGCTGCAGCGGAAGGTCCTGGCAGAACCTCTGATTTACCCTGGCAGAATCCAGCCCTCCAAACAGCTGCGACACCTGCTCAGTAGGATGCTGGACAAGGAACCGGTGACGAGGATTACCCTGCAAGAGGTTAAGGTACGGTTGACATTGTGATATTATGTATTTTTTTGTGAATTATGGTCATGTTAAAAATAATTTGACTTCGACCACATTGATCATTGCATAATAATTTGCCAGCTAAAGTTTTAAGCAACAGGTAAACATTAATAGGTACAATTCTTCATCTTGTTGATCAAATTGATACATAACCTGCTACACTCCATTACCAGTTATTTTACCTCTGACAGCAGCAACCCAATAGCAACCTTATTGTAACTGTTATAAAGATCGTTGTGAATTTGACAGACTTGTCAGTGGCAGCAACCCAACAGCAACCTTATTGCAACGGCAATAAAGATCACTGTGATTTTGACGGTGATGCATACTCAGAGGTAACATGTGTGGGAAAAAAAGGAACGGACTGTAGCAACAAATTGACCGAAATAAATTGAATCTTCGTTGACGTAGAACCGCAGAACCTTTCGGTTCTGAGGTTCTACGTCAACGAAGATATGGGCCCGTCCCAAAGTAGTTGATCTATCAAAACAAGTGTCAAATTCAATTTTTCTGACAGAAAAAAACACATCGAGCTTAGCGGCAACTGTCAAATCGTGTAGTCATTTATTCTTAGTTCGGAAAACGATCTAATCTTATATCCGTAAGTGATACGGAGTAGGAAAAGCCCGTAATTTCAGTCGAAACTACGTACCTACTTCGTACTTAGGGAGTAGACCCCCTGTTACGTACGTCAACCACACGTCAGAGGTACATATGTACTACAAAACCTGGGTACGAAAAAACGACGCTTTCAAGGTCTAACTACTACTTTTGACTTGAGGATGACAGTATCAAAGTGCAGGAAAATACTGCATCCATATATTTCTCCCCTGTTTTGCAGCGACAGTAACAAAACACATATCAGTCTTACGCAACCAATTACCTACTAGAAAATAATATCATCCGCCGCTCAAGTGCTATAATGTCATTAGTTCATTACGCTAATTAAGACGAGAATTTCTCTCAAAAGATCAGGGTTCAAATGATTCAAATCCACCCCCATTTGAATAAAGCGAAATCGTCCAAGGATAATCAAATTGTCTTAGTCATCGCAATTAGTTCAGTAATTTGACCAATCTGTATTGTTACGGGTGACCTTTCTAAACGCATTGATTGGATTACGAACGATACCATGTCGCTTTGGACGAGGAATTATTATTTGCTTTGTTTTGGTTCTCGTTTTATGTTTAATCCTAGGAACGGCTGTTGGACATTTACAAATTATCTACTGCTTCAATCAGCAATCCTTTGGAGGTTTTCCTATGTCCCGATGTCACGCTTGGAATCATTGCCACATTGATAGTGGACAGTGCTAAACATTCCGACTATAACCGAATATAACAGCAAAGAATAAGAAAGAAAATAAATGTATTTGACCCAGGTTAAAGCACTCAATATTCACACAACAACAAAAAAATGTAAAAATCTTAAAAACAGGGCTGTGTACCTCACGGCTGCGTCAAATAGGCCCAGTTCAGCATAAATGCCAGACAACTGGTGCCTGACGCTGGTTTTCAACTGGACCCTAAGTTACGAGGACGTCTTACGGATGTAAATCAGTTTTATAGTGTGTGTAAATACGCCTATATAAGCCCAAAATGTTTAGACAGAGGTTTAGCTAGAGTACACTCATTTGCATTGACAAGCCTATTGCCATCAGCCGGGCACCGATCCAGGCTCCGGGCTGCTACGAAGAAATTCTTCATGTAAAACCCAATAACACTTTGCCCGACCTACAGACAAATCAAATAACGTAGCAATTCCATGTTCAACTTAATTTTTATTCAACTTAGCTTATCAATGTTGCCTTATGCGCATTGGTCTCGCCCACGTTAATCCGGAGCTTACCAATTAGTAATGCTCTCAGTCTCCCTAACTCTACATATTTGCGTTAAATCTTTGATCTACGAGTACATAGATGTTGTTCAACCCACACGTGCGGTCTGTATGTGTGTTTCTCGTGTGTTTAACTAAAATAATCAATTTATGTTTTCATTTCGGCCTTAACAGCTGCGAGTATGTTAATCTAGACTCCAAAACAGTATTTTGGTTTTTGTTTTTCGAACGAAGTCTCATAACGCACCATATGATCTGCACACTTGGCGAATAAGAGTTACACCGAAAAACTGTTTTACAAAAAGAAAATAAACTACCGGCCTCCAAAAAAACACTATCCCTATACAATGTAAAAAAT
The DNA here is from genome assembly GCA_916610205.1 of Griposia aprilina. NCBI lineage: Eukaryota > Metazoa > Arthropoda > Insecta > Lepidoptera > Noctuidae > Griposia > Griposia aprilina. The sequence goes on along the minus strand of OU744300.1, from coordinate 1,084,301 downwards.
AACTTTAATTTCGGAATTCGGTGGCAAAAAACGAAAATACCAAACAAAACCAAAGACACCACCTTCCGAAATTAAAGTTATTATTCACTTTCTAGTATTTTTTTTGAAAACCGGTTGTTTATTTTTCTTTAGTTTTTTTTTCTCACTTTTCAGTTGTGGTACCTACTTCACACAAATTCGTATAATAATACTTGCTTTGTAAATATCAGTGACAGAAAGTTATTATAACATCATCAAAATAGATTAAGTGGAAAAAATACTTGTATTATTGAATCTAAGTTAAAAAACTACCCGAGCAAAGTTAATAAAATGTTTATGGGACCACCGCACAAGCTTCTTCTACCAAATGAAAAAGAATTTTCGATTGACGAACTCATAACATTATAAAAAAACGAAAAAGGAGGATGTATTTAAATACATCTTCCTTTTTAAAAAAAAAAACGGTAACTTTTTTTTACAACATATTTGCTTTGTTGGCATTTTAATATTAAAATAACGAGGGAAAAGGGACTGAAAACCGAAATACAGGCATTGCCTAGTTCGGTTGCAGTGACTACATACATTTTATTAAAAACTAATATTGCCAAACTATTTTCTGTAAAATATTACTAAGTTTTTTGAGAAATAAAAAAATATTTATTTATTTACATTTTGACCGTCTCGATACTTTTATTTTCTTCGTTTAGTTCCTCTGAAACGTTGTTAATTTTTTTCATTGTTCCCGTTATAAATATACTGCAAAAGGAACTTAGTTCCAACCGGGTGACCCACGACACCTCTCGGCTTTTTTCTCATTTATTTTTATGTCGGTAGTTCTCATCGAGAATCCCATTGTAACTAAACAGATTTAGGACGCATTTCTCGGGGAGACGGTTTGACTAAGTCTGGAAAATTTGCTGAGCTTTGTATTCTAATTCTTCAAAAATCTACTTCTGTTCTTTCTTTCCCTCAGGATCACGAGTGGATAACAGATGGAGGTAAGGATCCTCTGCCATCTGAACAGGAGAACTGCCGTCTGGTGGAAGTGACGGAGGAAGACATGGCGCAGGTTGTGACCTCAATCCCCAACCTATCCACGCTGATACTCATCAAGACTATGCTGAAGAAGCACAGCTTCCAGGTGAGAATTCCTTGGTTCTTCTGAATCTTATTTTTGGAACGAAATTCCTTATCACACAGTACGGTTATACGTGGCGGATGGGGGCTAGGCGAAAAAAAGTTTAAGAATTTTCCGTCACGAGCCTTTCTTTATTTGTTTGTTTGGTTGAACGCGCTAATCACAGGAGTTCCTGAGATTAGCGCGTTCAACCAAACACAAAAAGAAAAAAAAAAGAGTTAAGTTAAAAGTTTTTTTTAATTTGGATAGTCCATTTATTAAGGAAGGCTTTAAGCTATATAACATAACGCTACGACCAATAGGAGCGGAGTATAAATGAAAAATGTTGCAAGAACGGGAAAAAAATATTCCTTTAGAGCTTCCGTTGCGTGCGCTGCGTAAACGGACGGAGTTACGAAAAACTCATATATGACGGAATTGTTTCCCTTTGAAAGTTCAAAAAAAGTACAGAACAGCATATGTCTATCTTTAAATTTGACTCAATATAACCCTTTTTATGGTAATCAAATTTGTTCTATGGATGTTCTAAATATACTACTTACGAAAGGAACTTCGTTCCAACCGAGTGTTCCACGACACTTGCGCATATTTTTTTCTAGGACTAGCCTTTAAGTTCTGGTCGGGTTTTAAGTGCCTTATAAACGAGTACTTTTAGTTTTTTTTTGCAATACTAAACCAAGGATTTTCAAACTGATTTCTTAACACCTATTATGATTCCTAACAATTTGAAAAGTGTCTGTCGTGTGCCACGTGCGAAGTGTTTCATTTCAACGATTTAGTAGTCCTTTCTACAAAATCTATATATTTACACAAAGATGGAAGAATTAAAGTAACAACATTCCATTTGTCCCTAGAACCCGTTCCTCCGCAGTCGAGAAGGCAGCAGCTCCCGTAGAGAGTCCACCAGCGCTCGCGGTGAGCCGGACAAGCCCACACCTGCCACCAAGCGAGGCGGGCTGGCTAGAGCTGGCCGCTCGCTGTCAGCTCCGGGGAACTACTTGACTGAAAGGTTGGTAACACATTGACTACCATAAAGAACCCCAAGTTCTTTGTAGGACACTTGAGTACCATGACAATAAATGTACCTACGTATATTACTAGTCTTCACTTAATAAAATAATTATTTCAGCAGGCAGTCCTCATTTGACATTGGGCTAGAATCAGTCCAAGAATCCCGAGACCAGAGTCTGGACGCGACCTCTAAGGACTTGAAGAGTCCTCAGAGTCCACAAGAGAAAGACTCGTCGAGCGCGCGGTGATATCCTCCCCGCGCGGCCCCCGCCGCCGCCGACCAATGGGTGCTCCGCATTCAAATCGTCTTAGAATTCGAGTAGCCCATTGGACATCGGCAAAGCAATATTGCAGCTTTGATGGAAATGCTCCCAGCATAAAAAAAAACATTCGTACTTCGTACTTGAAAAATGCATTGAATGGATATTTTTTTAATAATTTTAAATTAAATCTTGTTGACGTCAAAATTTGAGATTTTAGGCTGCTATGTGATTAATGTTCTAAATCGGAACTTGAGTAAAGTAAAGTTAAGAAAGTATATTTGACCCTGATTTTGACGACAGCATATCGAAGAAAACTTATACCTTTCACTTAAAATTACTAATTCATTCATCCGCTAGTCCTATTCACTTAATATTGTAAATATTTTTAAATAACACTTGTCCTCTTTGACTTAAAAAGCACTTAAATATTTTAAATAAGATAATGAGGTCTATATGACGAGGCTGCCTTGCTGAGACACAAAAGGCTCAACTGGCTCGAAGCAGTCTTACCTACTACATATTATCGTGGTAAGAATAGCAATTTTTAATCTACTATTCGAGTTATCCTCTTCTATACAAATAGCTACAAGAATCAATCAAAAAGTTATCCTTCGTATACGTGACTTACAGATACGAATATTCTGCAAACACATGAAATAATAGCTGTTCCAACAAGATAAAATGTTGCCATGTGAAACATTACGTGTCTCGCGAGGCGGCCTCGTACAGAGCAAACTTTTACAAAGGCCGTTTATATTGTAAATATTTTAGCATATTTCTAATATTAATTCATAAAAATTGCTCAATGCTTGTTTGATATCGTTGTACATATTATAAGCTCTTAGGTTAAACAACAGTTTTATAAAAATACAAAATACAATGCAGCTCGTTCGTGTTTATATTTTGCTTGGTCTGACAAACGATATCAAAATTCTGTTTTTGGAAAGTTAAAAGGTGGAAAACATTTTTGAACATTACCTCTACGTTTAAAAAAAATGGTTTAGATTAAAAAACTATTAACAAAACCCTAAGACTACTTGCATAGTGTTCAATTATTTTACTCTCAGAAGTCATAACTGACCAACCAATATTTCCTTTACTAGTATTTGTATTTTTATTAAACTTTAATTTTTAATTATTAATATTATTACTAATTATAAGCAATTTTAGGGGTCAGCGGGCATTTATAATAACGAATGAATTTCATGGAACAGCCATGAGCGTAATATCATTTAAATTGCAAAATATTGTGCCTCGTTAGGGTTTTACGCTTTAATTTTTGACTTGATTAATGCCACGACGAAAGCAATTTATATTGCATCTATTATCGTATGCCATCTGTATCGTTAATAGGCGTTTAATCCGTAAATATTCGATATTCCGGAGAAAGAATTCCGGCAATATGGCTTTGGTAAAGCCAGTGGTTTGCGGTGAGCACCTTATGAATCACTGATAGTGCGCTTCCGAAACCTGGGTGCGGAAATGATCCGGAATTACAAATCAAACTGAAAGCACCTAGTTCATTAAATAGCAACAGCTTACCTCCTTATCATTTCGGCAAACGACAGGAACAAAATTAGGTTAAGCAAAGAATCTAAACTGACTAGACCCCTAGATAATTTGCGCCCTACTTAGAGGTTAAAGCGCATATATAAAGCGAGCAGCTACGTTAAGAGATTGACCAATTTTCACTGTCAAATTAATTTCAATTATAATGACCATCTATTGAGTCGTGAACGCGTTTATAGTCTGTGCATTGTGTTGGCAGCTGTGACATATAAATGTCAGTTGTTGCTTGACAAAAGTCAAGCGGAAATTATGGCAAGAAAATCGAGCAAAATGGCGGAAGTTATTGGCAAATTCAGGTGTTCGATTGTAGCAATCATTCTGAGGGAAATTTGATGTTTTGGTAAGGGTTTGGTACTTATTGAGGTTATGTTTTAATGTACAGGTTGCCCGAATGTATTTTAATATCTAGATAATTTGCAATATTTATTTTTTGTAAGGTAACGTACAAATGTCTACTAACCTTGTAAACAATTTTTCTTTTCCTGCCGTTTTAATACAAATAACATTGTTTTCTTTTAAGTTTTACACTTGACAATGCACAGGTTATAACTAAATCATAGATAAGGTGCGTGGGTGGGTTCATGTTAGCGTACAGGGTCCCGATCACCGAAGTACTTACGATTTTTGTGTAAAATAAGAAAAATAAGTTTTTTATTGTATATTTTAATTAACAAGTCCAAGCTTAGATATTAGGTGATAGAAATTTTACTGTCCACATTCTGCTGCGATGTTCTCTGACGTACACTTTACTATTCTTCTCTAAAGAAGGAAAAATACTTATAACACATACAATATTAACATTAATCAAATCATAGACTATATAGGTACATTGATCAAATATTTTTTATATCTCTGGCAAATAACAGTGCGCTTGAAGTTAAACGTATATAATTCACTCTTGGCATAATCATTGTAATCAATAATTTTTAATTTTTCAAATTCTCGATATACATACAATATATTGACACCTCAAGCAGGTGTCATCTTTTTCCAGAGTAGCTTGAATAAAAGTTAATAAATAAATTACAAAAATTAAGTTTTTGCTGCGCTTTTTCAAAATATCATAATTAAGAAGTGTTAACAACAAATCTATTGATTTTCTTAATATAATTAAAATGTTTCCATTTTCGTTTTAAGATAAATAGTATGTTAAAGTGTCTTAAAACCACAAAATAGCTCGCTATTAAGACGGTGTTCATTAATATTATTGCTCTTCCAATAGATTTATTATGTTTTCTTTGTCTCATTAAAATATATTAAATAAGCAATTATTGACCGTGGCAAGTCACCCGTAATCGTTTCTTTGAGATAAATTGATTAATCGGCAACCATTTAACTACACTCGAGAGCAATGAATCCGGGTCACTTAAAGAATGTTAAAAATCTCGGAAACTAAAAATGATAGGTTAATGCAATAAATTGTATTTAATAGACATTGTAATACTCCTTAAATGAAAGTAAAAAAAATATGAGTCACCATACATTTTATTAACACAAAATTACATAAAGAAAAAAACTGCTGATCTCTCCTTAAAACAAAAATAGGAAACATGAAATTTTTGAACTTTATTACGATTTTCTTGAATTTTAATACTTCGTATTGCTTCCTCGTGCTTCCATTACTGCGTTTACGCGGTTTGGCATGCTGTACACCAAGTTCCTTATACGATTTTGGGGAATATTCTCCTATTCCTCTGTGAGAGCAATTTTGAGCTCACGAAGCGTGATTGGGGGAGGGTTTCGTTGTTTTACGCATCTGCCTAGCTCGTCCCAAGCATGCTTGATCGGGTTGATATCCGGGCTGCGCGCTGGCCACTCCATACGAGTAATGTTGATCTCTTGAAGGTAGTCATTCACAATCCTACCTGTATGAGGTCGGGCATTGTCATGCATAAATATAGCATCCTCACCTAAATTGACCATAAATGGACGAACGTGATCATTGAGGATTTCTTCCACATATCTTACGCTAGTTAAAGAGCCGTTTTCTATGATCACCAGCTCTGTGCGACTTTCAGAAGAAATTCCGGCCCACACAAGTACAGACCCACCACCGTAGGCTACTTTTTCTTCGATGCATGCTTGCTTGAATCTTTCCCCTGGTCTTCGATACACTCTGTGTCTTCCATCGTGCTTGTAGAGCATAAATTTTGATTCGTCGGAGAACATAACTTTTGACCAATCTTCAATACTCCAATTTACGTGGCTCTGGGCATATCTTAGTCTTGAAATACGATGCCCACGCTCCAGTTTAGGGCCGTTTGCAGGTCTAAGGGGTTTTAAGTTAGATTCAGCAAGCCGACGGCTTACTGTCCATGCACTTGGGTTACTTCCTCCGAGGCGTCGAAACTGATTTGTGAGTTCCGTTCCTGTGAGAAAGCGATTTCGAAGCATGGTGTTCACCAAGTATCGGTCTTCTCGTGCTGTGGTACACCTGGTTCTGCCCGTTCCTGGTCTGCGTAGGTTAGAACCAGTTTCTTCGTAACGTCGGAGAACTCTTTGTACTGTTGACAGCGACACACCGACAGTCCTGGCTGTATCGCGCTGACTCCGGCCGGTTTCCAGCATTGTAAGTATTCTGGTGCATTCTTCAGGCGTAAGCGACATAATTTCAGCTTGAATAATGAATATAGAGCACTATCAACATGGTTTATGTACCCACATAAATGACAGATTACAAACAAAAGCAAAACCAAATGCTGTAATTTCGTAGTTCCATCTTCGAAAGTGGCCCTTTTTCAAATTTGATTTTTTTATGATATAACTTTACAATAACTAAGAAGTTTTAATACCTTCATTTAAGGAGTATTACATTGTCTATTAAATACAATTTATTGCATTAACCTAGCATTTTTAGTTTCCGAGATTTTTAGGATTCTTTAAGTGACCCGGATTCATTGCTCTCGAGTGTATATTAAAACATTCTTAAGATATTAATCAATTTTGTTCAAAGAAATTAATAATGAAATATAATTTATAAACATGAAGATTCACGGTACGACACGATAAGAATTTGTTTGAAAAATATTTTACCTCGGTGAAAATTCTTGTAATAATAAGGCATCTTGCACACTTGGCTACTTGAGGTTGCTAATACCGGACCTTTACGAATGGGATCGTGCTTTCGCGATTTTGCAACGTCTCAATTTCTTGGACTTGTTCTTGCTTAGTCTTCTGCAAGTAAATGTTGCTTTGAGACAAATTCAACACAGTTTGACCTTTACTTTTTCTTGTCATCTAACAAACCATTCACTACTGCAGAGTAGTTTCTTCCCTTCCAAATTGTGTAACTATTATTTATCTTTGTTGATGGATTCCGTCATTTTGTAATGAAAATGATGGTACCGACTCGCCTCTAACTTATACTTTTGAGATCAAAAAGCTTTAAACCACATATTCCTTTCGTAATTAAACCGACGGTCCGATTTCGACTAGTTTCCATCCGAAAGTGGTTAAGTATGCAAAGTGCCTGTCCAAGGTCAGCTAGGGTCAGAGAACACCCTTTATCCTTTGCAAGCCAAGGTCCAAACTTATGCCTTTGAATGTTGTGATAGTCTAGAACGAAGGTATGCTTATATTAATTCTAAATAGTACTAAATAAAAGATTTAAAAAAATATTAACACTCAGATTAAAAAATATATATTATTAGGATATACCTAAACAAAGAAATTTTTAAATAATCTCGCTATGAAGATTTTAATTGTAAGGTTTATTAATGGTCCGTTATGTTTTTCCGTTTTGTAATAGTTTTTGTTTTATTTCATAATTTACGTAAAATATTGTGGAAAACCGTTTTGGGATGTTATCAGTCGATATGAATATAAATGTTTGAACTGATATAACATTCTGGATTGATGTTGAATGTTGTCAGTATTAGCATAGTGGTTTAGCACAGAAAAAACATAGCGTGTCGGCTGTCTTATGTAAATGTACCTTAGGTAGGTATATCAGTGGCATGAACTTATATATTCTCATAACGCTCGTGCCGACATGAGAGGAGAAGAATGTGGATGTAGCAATCAAGACATTGTGTGAACCTTTATTAGGAGCACTGGAACTGTATGTAAAGTCTTTTTATATACGCCGCATGCAAATTGTGCTTTAATTTCATTCTGTATCTACCTAGGAAATGTCTAAATGTAACCAAGCAAATTCATCTAACATAAGAAAATAAATATTGCTCATACAAGTACTTTTACTGACACCGTTCAACATCTCTACAATGTCCCTTTATAATAATAGTCGTATACATTAGTCGCACAATACACCACACAAACACAACTGTTCAGAAAGTTTTAAACCACAATAATTATTATAACAATGAGTTGTTGATTTTATTGAGATTTCATATTTAACAATTTAATAAAAACACTTTCAAAATATGCAGTCTTTTATTTTATATCAGACGTAATCTGATGGTAAATGGTCGCCATCGGCTATGGACATGCCAATACAAAAATACATCCCAGGGACAAAGCTATTTGACTGTAGTTACTCCGTCACCCTTCAAACCGATACACAGCTGCACTGCTTGGTGGCAGAGATACGTAGGTATTTCTAAAATGTAATATTTCATCTTGTGCTCGTTACAGTTGCAATATCTCCTATCGTGGTCACGTACAGCTATGGCGTGCAATACGTGTATTGCACAGTATCACACGGAGATATTGAATAGTGTCATTCTACCTTATTCTTTATATGTTAATATTAGACAGTGCTACTAGAACCAAAAGGATAACAGCGTAAGGAAACTTGGATTTGTAATCCCAATTTCCAACGCGCAGTGAACTGGTGATCCATGCTCGTTTCTTTGTGTGAGAGACTTCGCTATCCCTGCGGTGGGAAAATCAGAAGTTGGTATACCTTTGAATTGAACTGGCTACATACATAGTTGACCTACAGCAATAGTACCCAATAAAACAAGGCGTTCAGGGTGCTGTTGCAACTGCCACGCTTCAGCAGTGCGTCGGCGATGTTTGCCGACGTGCGCACTGACAGCTTTGACGCATTATGGCGCTAGAAATCTGCCTCGTTACTTCGCAAGTTGCGTGACAGTCCTAACATCATTCTGCACTCGATAGCCGCCCGGGCAGATAGTCCGCTTGAGTGGCGTCAGCCGATCGAACAAGATCTGTTTTAGTTATTAAGTACAAACATAGACTAAGTAAGATTGTTACTAACACAATGGACCTCATTTGTAGTCTGAACAAATAATTAATTAATAGGGAAGCAATCAATGCTAACTAACTTTAGTTAAAACAGTTACTCTTAAATTAAACAGTACAGTAGCATCCAAAGTTATACAGAATATTATCTCTAAACAATGATTGTATAACAGGACAAACCCAAAGCAATCACTTGCAATTGCAGCAGAGATTACTTAGCAACCATTATCCCGAGTAATGTTAAAGGAAAAACAACTCGAAGCTCGTGTACACAAACATACGTTAGGCAGATAAGTACACAACACATATATATATAAGTAGGTACACAGACAAACAGTTCGTCAGCATCTATGTTGTGCCCGTTTACACAAAATTGAACCCGAAGCACCACGATCGATCCTCTGTTGTTTTTGATCGTTCGACTGAAAACGGTCAATGGGGGCGGAACACAGAACAAGTTTCAGAGCAATTTGTTCTTACTGAGAGTTTCTAAGAACAGATTGTCTTAAGTTTGTGGTCAAAGGGTAGTTGAGATGGAGGACTAATCAAATTTAATGAGGAAAGTGCGATAGGTTCGTGTTTATTGATGCTGATTAAGTTTTAGAGATTAAATAATAATAATAATAATAAATGTTTATTATCCAAAAGTTATATACAGATTAGACATAAGGTGGTAGGTCATGCATAGAGATTATTTGACAAAATCTATATAACCAAAATTTATAAACCCTGTCTCTTAAACTAGGAGACCTGTATCTTAAGAGACAGTGTTTGGCCAAACAGTTCATTAAGTTGTCTATAAAGAATGAACGCGTATTGATCTACCAATACAAGTGTAGATTAACATTAACAATATTGATTTAATCTGAAGCTGAGATTGCAGTTTAATGGGTTCGGAGTACTCGTAGTTAGTAAGGTGTAGGCGTGTGTGTGTGTATGTGTTGTGTGTGTTTTGGTGCATGCGTGTGTGTAGGTAGGGTGAAGTGATTATGTGGCTATGATAATAATAATAATGCGTGAATGTTTGTTAGGGACATTTTAAGTGATGTATGCTAGTAAGGATTCCGTTTTAATATAGTCCTGCTGCATGAGCCAATCCGTAGTCTTAGATTTTACTTTATATTTATTTAAGTCAATTATGTCTAGTTCCTTTTGTAGTTTTTTATATATATGAATGCTCAGGATATAATGTTGATGTTTTGCGAACGACGTTTTGTGTCGTATACCTGGGGGAACATATGTTCGCTTCCTAGGGTCAGAAGGTGGTAAGCAGCCATGAATTCTGAGAACAGAATGAAGAACAAAGAGCTGTCGAACTGTTAATACTTTGCAGTCAGTGTAAAGTTGCGTTGTTGGGTATCTATGTGGTTTCCTTGTCATAACCTTAAGTACCGCCCTCTGTGCCCTCTCTGCTCTCAGAAAACAAGTCTTCGCTGCTCCACCCCATACAGTTATGCAATATCCAATGATTGATTGGCACAATGCGAAGTACACCATTTTGAGAGTGTCAAACCCAGCTGATTCACGGAGAGATTTGAAGATGTGAATAAGACGAAGTGTTCGATTTGATAGTGTATCAAGGTGTTTCTCCCATCTTAACCCATCGTCAATATGCACACCCAGGTATTTCACACTATCAGCTCTAACAATGGTAGGGCATGAGCACAATACCAACTGATCCTGACATGAGTGAGCTGTTATCGCGAAGGTATTTGTGGGTTTGGTATTGCGGCGGATTGCAAAGGGTATATAATAAGTTTTATTTAGATTAAGTGTCAGCAAGTTTAGATCAAGCCAATTCATTATTGTAGACAGTGCAAATTCCGCCTTTGCTTTCACATCTTCCCAAGTACGCCCTTGAACTAGAATCGCTGTGTCATCGGCATATGCTTAAATCTTAGAAGATGGGATAGACATACCACAGAGGTCGTTTATGTAGATTAAGAATAATGTGGGACCCAGAATGCTTCCTTGGGGAATACCGTAAGACACAACCTCTTCATCGCTATAGCTAGAGTCTATTTTAACTCGCTGGCTTCGATTACTCAGGTAATCTTTGAAGATTTCCAGTGCTATGCCTCGTACACCCAAATACTCTAGCTTAGATACAAGGATGGGAATAGAAACTGTGTCGAAGGCTTTCGACAGGTCCAGAAATACTCCAAGGCACTTTGACCTGCTGTCCAGTGTTTTGGCAATAGATTGCGTTAAGTCCAGAACAGCGTCTTCAGTGGAGACTCCTGAGCGGAATCCGTACTGATTATCTGCTATAGTTTTATACTTATTCAGAAAACCTCTTAGATTTTTGCTAAGAATCCGCTCAAGAATCTTTGAAAGCGATGACAGCACTGATATAGGTCTGTAATTATCTACACAGTTTCTCTTCCCTACCTTATAGATTGGGTGGACTATGGCTTTCTTTAGAGAGTCTGGAAATACTCCTGTATCTACGCAAAGATTGCAGATATATGTTATCGGTTGTACCAAGATGTGCCGACATGTCTTAAGGAGCGACGCTGATATTCCATCCCAGCCCACAGCACAGTCATTACGTAACTGCATTATAATCGATTCTACGTCACATTCGTCGACTTTTTGTATAACGAGTGAATTGGCCGGTGACTTCAATGTGTTATTTTCGCCAGCGTGTGGTATGTCACGATTTAGTCGCCTTTTATTTGGGTCATTTAGGATTTTTGCTGCCATATTTTTACCTATATTACTGAAGAAGGAACAGACATTGTTTAGGGAAGACTTAGGATTGTCACATATTTTCAGCAGTTCAACGGGGCTAGAGCATATTTTACCAGTATTAGTTATTTCCTTAATTGTTCTCCATAGTGCTTTAGGATTATTCTTTGACTTTTCTATTTCACTCTTCTCATATGTTCTCTTCAATTTCCGCAGTAGTGTATTACAGAAGTTTCGATATCGCGTGTAAGTTACCTGTAGTATTAGATTTAATGGTGATTTTTTTGATTTTGTATGTAGTTTATCTCGATTCATAATACATTTTAGGAGGCCTGGGGTTATCCACGGTTTTATGGTTCTTTGTTTTCTAGGTACGTTGATTTGTTTAGTATGTTTAGATTAATGATCTGTTTAGTATTTAATCTTCCTTTTATAATAATGTTGGATGCAAGTACTTTTGAGATGATTTCAAGCTACATTTTTCTTCTCTCGTATCAGTATTTAAGCTTATGTAGGTAATAAGAGAATAACTCACCTCTCGCTCTAAAGTTTAGCTAATCATTAAGAATGGTAGCAGTCAAGCAAGGCGTTCCACGTGGTTAAAAGTCTGGTATGATAAAGGTTGTTTTTGCAACATAGGAAGAGAGATAACTTTCAATAAAAAAAGTAAATTGATGGTTTTAGAATTTGTTTTTATAAATGTTAAATGATTTTATTTCCGTAAGTATTGTACAAAAACTTTTACACGTCAATCATATTTAAAAAAAACTACGGAACCCTAACTAGATGAGTTCGGTGTTTCCTGTCTGACTACTCTGAGAAGAAAGGCTGCAAACAAACTAAGATGTCACAGTCTTTTTTTTAATTCAGACATAATCTTGGTCAGATCATATGAAGATCATGTGGATTTGTGTCTGAAATGGTATTTTGAGGAAAAACCACACAGATTGAGTGGACCTGTCCAGTCAGTGCTCGCATTTGTCAGTAATCGTGTAACTCAACTCAGAACTTAGGAGCTCAACCACTCGACGAACCATACCAAAGAAAGGACATTTGGGTAGGCCGCATAAAGTACTCAAACTGCCAGATTATCTTTAGAACTAACTGAGAAAGGGTAAAATAAAAAGTGACGCTCATAGTCCTCACATTCACAATAATTAAATAATAATATTATACTTCACGAATTTAATTTTCATGTCATTGTGTAGGTATACAATAATCATCAAATGTCAAAGTGTATGTAAAAAAAATAATTAATAATTAATTAATTATGTTAAGTCTTATTTGACAATCCCAAATTTTTAATCTTATCCAATAATTTGTATGTATTTTTATTTTCTTTTTTAAGTACGTAATTAATTAATTGTATTGTATTTTAATAATCATGTTTTTTCTATATTTTTTTTCTATATCTGAGTATTGCTAATCTAGTGGCACTTTTTACCTAATCTTAATTTTGTTACCATGCGGATAATGTAGTGGGCTGCAATATTGTTAATTCTAATTATTATTGCTATTTGTAAACATTTTATATTGTAGCTGTGTATTGTCCCATAATAAATAAAATAAAAATAAAATAAAATAAAATAAAAAATACCAAAAATATAAAAAGCATTCAGTATGCAAAAATTGGAGCAACTCAATCCCAAGTCTTTTTGTCCTCAATATAATTTTATATCAATATTTTAATTCAACGACTATGTACTCATTTGTTTCCTGACAATCAGCTGACAGACCATTATTTTGCTTGCAAACAATGGACTAAAAATTCATCTAAATGACCGACTTCTTGTGTGTATTGTTTGATATGTTGACTCGACAAATATTCAGTGACCAGGTTAATATTAGATAATAAAATGAAAATAAACATCAATAACATAATATATATTTATATAGACTTATTCATTCCGGGAAATATTATTATTCATTAATCATTATTGTATAATCCGAAAGATTGAAATTAATTTTAAGTTTGGGTGGAATTTAACCAACATCTTAAAGTTTTACATCTTCCATCTTATTTGTAAATGGTTCCGAAACCTTTGGTTTGTCATCATCTTTAGGTTTCTTATCTTTCTTCTTTCCTTTGTCTTTCTTTTCCTTGTTATCTTTATTCTTCTCTTTATCTTTTTTGGCATCCGATTTGTCTTTGAAGTCGGAAATCATTATTGCTGGTTGAGCGCCTAAGAATAACAAACTGTTACTGTCTAAAAGTAGTGAAGATGTTGCTATTGGTTCAGCTTTATCGGATTCTTGGTTGAGTACTTCAACATTATTTGGGGTATTGCCAATGGCGTTGGTCCCTTGATCTCCTTGATTAGGTACTTGTGGTAGCTGGTATCCGTTTAAGCTACTATTTACTGTAACCGATGGCTGTGGTTGCACATTCTGGTTGGACATGTCACCCCGGCTTTCTATAGCCATTACTGGACTTGAATTTGTGACCGGAGGATCGACGTTGTATGTGTTTGGGATTGGTATTTCTTCTGCAGGCTGTAATGGTGTATTTTGGTTGCTTACTGTTACTCCCTGATTTGGTGGATTTGGTCCTTGTGCTTGATTTGATCCCAAAGGTTGATTATACTCGTTCATGCCATTATTGACTGGTATTTGTATTGCAGGCTGTGGCGTATATTGGTTGTACATATCTCCCTGGCTAGGTGCATTAACCTGTTGTCTTTGAATGGTATCAGAAAGCTGATCGTAACCATTGTTGCTAGTGATACTCGGCATTGGATTCGCTCCCTGGTTTGGTATATTTTGTCCTTGTCCTTTATTTGTCACCATCGGTTGGTTGTATCCATTGTAGCTATTGCCAACTGGAAGTTGAACTGCTATGTGTATTGGCAGATTTGGGTTGCCCATCATACCTCCTTGATTTGGTGCATTTTGGCCTTGTCCCAAATTCGATAAAATTTTCTGATTGTATTCGTTCGTGCCACTGTTTACTGGCCGTTGAACTGCTGGCTGGTATGGACCATTTTGATTGTTAAATAAAGCACTCTGATTCGGAATAGCAACAGTTATCGATCCCTGATCTTGAGTTGCTACCATATTTGCCTGAACGTAGCCGTTTGAGACGCCATTTGGTAATTCTACTGGCTGAGCAATTGTATTCGGATTTCCCTGATAAACAATTACATTGCTTGGTAAGCCGTTATTTGACATACCATTATTAACTCCTTGAACGGTATCCGAACCACAACCATTAGCTATGGCGTTAACACAATTTGGTACTTGGACATATATTGGACCATTGGATTCTCTATTCGGGATAGCAGCATAAATTACGTTTGTGCCTGGATTTTGGACGGCAGGTACAGTTAGTACATTATTAGGGACTGTATCAGTAATTTTGTAATTTGTTCCCTGTCCCTGGTTTCCATTCTGTGAAGGTACATTGTTTGGTTCTGAGTTTACTACTACACCAGGTATTTGTATCAACTGTCCATTAGAATAGATTGTAACATATCCAGGGTTTTGGTTACCTGTATACAAATTCGTAGTAGATTGTCCAAGGGTTGGTACAGCATTATTATATCCATTTGACATTTCCATTTTATCTTGTGTCATTTGCACATTTGTTGGTAAAGCACCAGTCTGTCCACTAATAACTTGATAAACTGGATTGTTAGTTTGTCCCGGATTGTAAGGAACATAAATTATGTTGTGGCCAGGTTGATTAGCATTGGGCGTAATAACTGTATTCGGGTTAGGATTATTTTCATGTAAGAGGTATACGTTATTCCCGTTATTACCAACCAGTAAGAAATCCTTTTTTTCTTCCAAACCTACTTTTTTATTCTCTTTATCACCTTTTTCATCTTCTTTATTGATCTCATTAGTTTTTGGGGGCATTACGTCGGAATTATTTTTTACGTCTGAAATGTTAGCTTCATTTAATTTATTTGTGACGTACAGAATATTATCTTCGATAATTTTAGGACCTTTGTTCTGTTCAATTGTCTTTTTGTCAATTGTTGATATTTCCGTAGCTTTCTCTTCGGGCTTTTGGACATTTGAAATATCGTTATGATCTTGTTTTAGCCTTTCTTGTGGGTTATTTCCCTTTTGTGGTGGTTGATATCTATGATTGTTATAGCCTGGATTTGGAATGTTAAATATATTATTTATTCCTGGCATTTGATCCCAATTGTGGCCTTGAAAATATGGATCTCCATGATAGAACGGATCATAATCTTCATAAGACTTATCTCTTTCGTGGCTGTCAGAATTGAATGAGCGTTCATCGGGATTACCAAAATGTTGAAACCATGTGTCATAGCCGCCGGCGCCGTTGCGGCCAATTTTTTTGTGGTTAGGCTGGTCGCTAGGACTATCTAATATAGGTTGCATGGGGTGAGTAAACCCTGGGATGTGGTCAAAGAATCGCGGGTGTAGCTGAGCCTCTGCTAAAACCACGCATACCAAAGGTAGCAGAACCTGAAATAAAAATTATAGATACAATTTATGGAGTTGTACAGTTACACGTGCCGGCCCATCAACTCCCTCTGGGTGGGAAAAGTAATTTATTTGTAAAAATAAATCTGTGTCTATTCAACTTGCGGAAAACAAACTGCATGCGTATAATAACTACCTAATTAATGTATGATATTGACATTAACTTTGAATGATGACTGTTAATATAATTATTGAATTATCATTATTCCATATTAATACACCCTTGCAACGACTTTAATGTTATGTTAACACTGTTATACGTTTTTAGAAGCGAGAAACAGGCTTGCTATGTTTTTTTTGACAATAATTCTTTCACCTTGTCTGATAATAAAAGTCATTCATTATCATGAATAGTTTAATCTCCTTCAACTGCTAATGCTAATG
This sequence comes from Griposia aprilina, assembly GCA_916610205.1. Classification (NCBI taxonomy): domain Eukaryota; kingdom Metazoa; phylum Arthropoda; class Insecta; order Lepidoptera; family Noctuidae; genus Griposia; species Griposia aprilina. The sequence continues at coordinate 1,067,639 of OU744300.1, read as the reverse complement.
CATTCAAACTCCATCTGTATATTTGTATTGGCGAACCTATCTTTGCACATACATAAATAATTGAATTATTCGTGCTTTACTTACTCTATTATGTATATTATGATACGTAAGCTCTGTGCTCCTGAGCTTTTGGTAGCATTGTTTGCGTACGGAAGTGCATTTCTGGTAGGTATTACCTAGTAGTTTCAAAATGGATTCTCAAATATTTAGGTATGGTCGATCACAAAGACCCACAATATATGTTCGGTAATATAATGATAGTGCTAAAACTCACCAGTATAAATTAGACAAGGTTCAGAATCAGGCACTAAGAATAGTGGGCGGATTTATAAGAAGTACGCCAATTCACGTCATGGAAAGTGAGCTCTGTGTTCCTCCACTGTATTTGCGAAGGAGGTGGTTGGCATATAGGTTTTGCTTAAAGTCTTGTTCCATTGTCGGTATTACAAACAAATTGTTAGCGGAACTTTGTAGTTTGGGACATATCAGATACTGGTCAAATAAAGAAATGCCACTTTTAACTACAGTATACAGAGAAGTAAAAGAAGAAAATCTGGATGCCAAACCTTTTCTGGAAATGTTTAATTTAAGAACATGGGTTACTAGAATTAACATTAATAGTCTAATTATTCGAAACCTAGAAGAAATTAGAATGCCTAAGAGGACATATGATCCGAATTATTTGTATTTTTCTACAGTTTCTGAACTTCGAGACAAATATTGTGAATATTATGTTATTTACACTGATGGGTCCAAAACTGCTGAGGGAACAGGTGCTGCCTTTTATGATCCCCTTCGACCAGATAATAGTAAATGTTTTAAAATTAGTTCACCTTTGAGCATTATGTCGTTGGAACTCATTGCGATTTCGGAGGCTTTGTCATATGCTGGAACCATTGGTAACAGAAAAGTACTCATATGCGTGGATAGCAAAAGTGCTCTTCAGCATATAGCTCGATGCGCCTCTGGTCACAGAGGTACTAAGAGGCAGGGGCAGAGGCTTATAATATTATTTCAAAGATCGATTTGTTATCCAGTAATGGCGTGGATCTGAGGATGCAATGGATTCCCTCGCATATAGGTTTGAAAGTAAATGAGGAGGTTGATAAGCTAGCAAAGAAAGGAATATTTGAAGGCAGTGGTCTAGATATTAAAACGAATTTTTCAGAAGTGTTGCCAAAATATAAGGATAAATGTAATCAACTTTGGGTGGAATCTTTTAATTTGAGGTCTAAAAGTAAAGGTATTTGGTATAAGACGATAGCAGCGGAACCTCCTCGTATACCTTGGTTTAGTAATGGTAAGTTAAGCAGGCGATTATTGGTAACTGCTCTCAGATTGAGATCTGGACACATGCCTCTCAACAATTTTGGATTTCTCATGAAAAAATACATCTCCCCAAACTGTGAGACATGTGGTAAGGTAGAAGACGTTGTGCATTTGTTGACGGAATGTGTCCGCTTTCGGACTGAGAGAGAAAACTTAATAAAAGATCTACAATTGAATAAAAATAACATAGGTTTGTTTCACGTGATTTTGTCTATGCCACTGTCTGATGCTGCTAAAAGTCTGTTTAGATTTTGTAAGTCTTCGTTTTAAGTCTACCTAATGAGTTGATGTTTGTCGTTAGACAAACATCAACTCATTCCTTCATTTCATTCATTTTTACTTCTTAAAGTTAATAAGATTGTTTTGTATTGTAGCTGTAATAAGGTACGATGGGACTGTCATGTATTTTATATAAAAGTCCCTAAATTAAACAAAGAGAAAAAAAAAAAAATATGTTCGGTAAAATCATAATTAGAACGTTAATTTCAAGAAAATGATATGTTAAGTTAACTGATAAACAAGTGTCCATATTACACTTCATAGAAAGACAACACTAGAAAAGAGAAGAATGGAATTAATTGCGCAAAAAAATGATAACACTGCCTTAGTTTTCACTACCTTGAGAGTCCCTAAGCACGATAAAAAGAAAGCATTTGGTGAGTTGCCAAATGTTTCTAAAACTGTTACTTGCACGCAATTCAGTGTTATTATTATTTAATACTTTAGTGCATTACAATTACTTACAGAGCGATGTTTCATAATTTTTACTAAGTAATATTAATAAATGAATCAAAACTTATTTATTTGCGACATTGCCATCTTTTAGAATGGATCCTCTTAACATAATACATTAATAATAACCAATTTTTCTAATTAACACTCAAACATAAATGAAATCAATTACAATACCTGTATGATACGCGCCATGTCAAGCCACCAAATGATAGTTTAATCACTGAGTGGATAATTTAAATGAAACACAATGGAAAACCCGACCTACCTAATCGACAAACCGATATAATGTCCCAATAATTAGAAATTAATGAACCGCATGATAGTGCGCCTAATAGTATAGATAGGTAAGAGGACCACGTAAAAGTGATGTGTCAGAGTGGTTGAGATATAAAGAAGTAACATTGAATATAGCGAGTCTAAGGAGAACGGAGAGCATCTAATTGAAACAGAAGAACAAAGTTTCGAAGAAGTTCCTACAAGACAAGACCAGATCCTGACTCCTGAAATACAGGTATTATATACCTAGCTCTGGAGTCAGGGCTTCAAAATAATTGTAAATTTGCTATGCAAATAAATTATAATCTCCTTTATTTCATTATATACATATAAATTATATTTTTAAATATTAGAATATAAAAAATATAAAAACATTTGAAAATACAAAAAAATTTAGCCCACCGGTATCGAGAACAGGGTCCAAGCTACCGGCGGTCAGGGCCCTAGAGAGAGGAACCTACTTAAAATGCGAGCCATGTCCAGAAGTACCGCCTTCTGAATCAAGCTCTTGATCCAGCTGCTCAACGAGAGCCTCCTTAGGTGTTGGTCGAAGCTCTTCGCTATTAAGCCATTGGCTGTCACGACTATCGGCACAATGATCGCTGAGTCCACGTCCTACATGTCGAAAACCTCGCGAGCCAAGTCAAGATACTTGATTTGTTTATCTTTCTCGGGTTTCACGAGGTTCCCGTCATGTGGGATCGTTATGTCAACGATCAGTGCGCGCCGCTCTCTTCGATCCACCACCACTATGTCAGGCTTATTGGCAACAACAGTCCTGTCAGTGATGATGGATCGATCTCAGTACAATGTGAAAGTTCCATTTTCGAGAACTGGGTGGGGTACATATCTGTAGTACGGCACTTCCGATTCCACAAAGCTGTATTAAAAAAAAAGTTTACAAGGTTGTGTCTATGCAAGTATTCTTCGTTAGCTAGAAGAGAACACCCAGAGATAATATATCTAATTGATTCCCCCGGACGGTGGCATGCCCGACAGATGTCAACCGTACCGTCTTTCACAATAAATCTCCGGTAATTGTTCGTCATCATAACTTCATCCATAATTACACATAAAAAACCTTCGGTTTCTCCAAAGAGGTCACCGAAACGTAGCCAGGCTACGGACGCTTGTAGATTTACATCGGGTCCATGTAGGGCCCGGAAAAAGCGTCAGTGAAGCTCGTTACTCTGCCATACCGCCATGCGATCATTAGTGTCAAGCACTACTGGTTTGCGCCAGTTCTCGTTAGCCAAGGAGAGCAGGGTAAGGCCCTTGTCCACGGGACCACATCTCGATGCATCCCCACGGTGGCTTCAAGTAAATATTCCCTGAGACTGCATATCTCGCGATTGTGGAGGGTCTTAGCATTTAAAAAGCCGCGACCTCCACATTTTCGTAGGATATACAGCCTCATTACCGATGACCGTGGGTAATGCATTCAATTTGCAGTCAGCAGCTTCCGGATCCTCCTATCCAGGGTGTCGAGTTCGGTCTGAGTCCATTTGAGTATGCCAAAAGAGTACATCAGAACCGGCATGACCCAACCGTTGAAGGCGCGCACCTTGTTTCCGCCTGATAGAAGACTATTAAATACTTTCTTCAGGCGGCCAAGGAAGCGCTCTTTCAACGATTACTTCATGTCAGTATTATTGACGCCCAGCGCTTCCGACATACCCAAATACTTATAGGTTTCGGATGTGGAGAGGGCTCTAAGGTTCATGGAATCCGAGAGTTGGGTTCCCACGGATTCCACAATCTCCCCTCGCTTTACATGCATGACCGCACATTTGTCCACACCAAATTCCATCCTGATGGCACTACTGAAAGTTTCAGTTACTTTCAGTAGCTCCATCAGTTGCAAATTGTTTGGGGCAAAGTGTTTGAGGTCATCCATGTAGAGGAGGTGAGATATAACCCGACCACCTCTCTTCAACCGATAGCCTAGACCTGAATCCTCCAGCAGTGTGCTTAGAGGATTCAAGGCTAAGCAAAACCAAAGTGGACTTAAACTATCACCCTGAAATATTCCTCGCTCGATCCTTATCGGCTCGCTATTCCTCTGGGTATTTCGACATGCTGGATAGCGAAGGACCGTTCTCCATTGCCCCATTAGGAAGGTGCGCAGAATTGCATCTACTTTATACAACTCCAGCACCCTCATGAGCCATGTATGTGGCACCGAGTCATAGGCCTTCTTGTAATCTATCCAACATGTCGAAAGATCTTTTCGGGAACAACGAACCTGTTGGATAATGGCCATATCAATAAGGAGTAGCTCCTTAGTACCGCGGGATCTATTCTTACATCCATTTAGAGGGGCAGACATGATGGAGTTGGTGTCTATATGTTTGTTAATTTTAGCTCTCAGAATGGATGTAAGAACTATATAGACCGTCGGTAAACACGTGATCGGTCTATCATTTTTGGGTTCCGCGGTGCTACATGATTTATGGAGCAGGTGGGTAACTCCTGTCGTTAGGAACTGGGGTAGCGAACCAGACTCCAAAGCAACCTAGAACTGAGCCGCCAAGCGGGCGTGCGACCCAAAAGTAAAGTCCCCCATTCTATCCAAAAGTTGTACAGGCTGTTCGGCCCTGGAGACTTCCAGTTAGGCAACGGACGGACTGCACGAGCCACGTCTTGGGGGCAGATGGTAATAGCCCCCATTTCTGGTATTGGTTCGCAGGCTCGCTCGACTTCCCGAATCCAATCACCTTCGGTGTGACTGACAGGCACCGACCAGATATTGCGCCAGAAAGAACACATGGCATCATCATCTGGCAGGTGCGTGTCAGCCAGACCTTGATCCAGTCGCTCCCAATTCCTATATACCCACCTTTCATCGCGCTGGAAGGTGCGATTCTGAGTGTATCGCTCCACTCGCCGCTTATACCTACGGATACGGTTCGCCCATACATACACTTTCTGCTTCAGGAAGTCGATGCGCTCTGTGACACAGGACATATAGTCCTGAGGACTGATATCAATCCCTGCGAATGCGTGTCTCACAAAGCGCATCACTCTAGGGCGAGTATTGCCCTCCCTGAAGCAGATTAGTTTGCCGATGAGCGCTCTGGCCTGACCAATAGGACGCTCAATTCTGCACTGCCAAGCTGGTACGGCTGGTTTCGGTCGTGTAGCTCAAGAATCATTAGCAAATTTGACGTGAGCTACACGAGATGCCGCTACAGCCCCGCAGTACAGAATCGGAAGAGTATCGGTGAGGTCTACGCAGTCATAAAAATAATTTGACAACTGCGCATCCAGGGCTGCCACCAGAGCCCTATTTTTATTATGCATGTGTAAACCAGGTGAGCGTGGTCTAAGTTCGGGCGATATGAAGCGATATTCTCGAATCGCATCTTCCAAAGCAGTCCTCAATTCCTCATTGCACTGGGTACTTATGTTTGTAGCCCAATCATCACTCTCCTCGTCTGCTTGACTTGTGTTAGACTGTGGTAGTACTTCAACAGTCTGCGACGGGGGGGCGATGACATGACTACTCTGCATTTCATTTCGCAGGCGATCAAGTACAATGTCATCCAATATATGATTACGTTGGATGACCCACACCTGATCCGACAGTCGTTGTGCCGAAACGTTAACAGCACGCACCTGAAAAAGAGAGAGCATCCGAACACGGTACGCAGTCAAATTGTTTCCCCCCTCTGTAGCCTCATAGTATGAGCTCGTGACGTTTTCATTGATGGATCGTGTCCATCTCATGCGCTGCACACTTCCGCCGAGAGCTGGGACCCTATCAGAGGCCGGAAAATTATTATTATTAGATCGCTGAATGTACAGTCAAGGAAATGAATTGCTTATCAAATTGACACACTACGTCCATTTGCCTTGTCTTAACCAAGTCATGCAACTGTCAAAGAATGACAGTTATAATTTGAATATACGGGCGATTCAAGTTCGTCGTGAATTAGTCAAACAATTAATCAACACAGAAAGTGAATTTATTTTCACGTAAGCAACTTTACAATATTAAAACTTTTTTACAAAAAAACAACTGACTTCCAAAAAAAACACTAAAAGACGTGAAGGTTTTGTATTTTCGTTTTTGGCCACCGACTTCCGAAATTAAAGTTATTTTTCACGTCTTTTAGTGTTTTTTTTGGAAGTCGGTTGTTTTTTTGTAAAAAAGTTTTTATTTTTCACTTTTTAGTTGCGGTACCTACCCCACACAAATTCGTATACCACTACTTGGTAAGACAAAAAAAAAAAAAAAAATCGTATACCACTACTTGGTAAAATAAAAAAATAAAAAACAGTAAAAACAGTGGTAAATACACAGCGGTAAATAACAGTGACAGGAAATTATTAACACATCATCCATATAAACTAAGTGGAAAAAATATGCAGTATTAAGGATAACTCAAAAACTACTGGTCAGACCTTGATCAAATTTAAATGGGACTACATGTGAAGCACGGAAGCAACCACCTATCAAATAAAAAAAGAATCATCCAAATCGGTTCACCCAAAAAAAAGTTCTGAGCTAACACATATAAAAAAAAAAAAAAAAAACATACAGGCGAATTGAGAACCTCCTCCTTTTTGTGAAGTCGCTTAAAAAGTAGGTAACAATCCCCACCTTAAATAAAGCACACATAAACCGGTATATACCGGTTTAAACCAAATTAAACTGGTCCTGCAGACCTTTACAAACGGGGCTCGATTCCAAATTCACTTTCTGCAATGTTTATACACATTAATTATTCATGTTCACCTAGTTACAGGCACATGTTGCCCACACATCAGGGTTGTCCGTGCCCAGAAGTCTGCCCGGCCGTTTGCACGGTGATTTCCCGAGGGTAACACTCGCATGACGTATAGGCAACGCGATGCAAATTTACGCCGATTCAAAGGCTTTCGTAGGTACAGTAAGCAAACATGATAGGTATGCTTGCTGGGTATCTTTTAACGGAATAGGCAGCAGCATCCAGCTTTCTGCTTACTACAACTCATTCGTCTAGGCAGACACTATGCTTGCCAACAGCAATATCCTCAATTATTATTATCCTAGTGGTATTTGAAAAGTCGTAGTAAGTCATACCTTGAAAAGAAAGGATAAAATAAATTATTGTTTTCTCAAAAATGCTTAGAAATTTGAGCATTGTTTTGACAACCTTTTTTCGTGATAAATCGTAAATGCTGTACTGGTCAAATACATGCGAGCAGCGGCCGGCAATAATCAAGCCTATAATATTCCTGTTGCTGGGACACAGGCCTCCTCTATGTAAGAGGGAATATACTGTAATCCACCACGCGGGCCCAGTGCGGGTTGGTAGATGTCACATGTCTTCGAATTTTTGGTTCTAGGACAAGTCGTAAGTAACGGCCCCGCCGTTACCACTGGGCCACCACTGCTCGGCCGGCAATGTTTGTGTGAAAATTCATATTTGACGTGTCACATCTACCTTTTTTTTTTTAAATAGAAGTACTATACAAGCCAGCCGCTGCAGTAATGTACAATCCCATCAAAAACATAAATGGAAAAATGGAAGTCAAGCTCAATATTAAGAATATGCGTGGTTATCGACTTCGCCGAAATTAGAATGGGTGCAAAGTTCTGCAAATAATCCTGAAAATTTATAAGAACATACATTCTTACTACTTTGACTGCCTCGTTGGTCTAGTGGTCGCAAGCGCTACTGCTGAGCATGAGGTCCTGGGTTCGATTCCCGGGTCGGGCAAAGTGTTTTTGGGTTTTTCCATCTGGAATTTCTCGGTAGCAGCCCGGAGTCTGGATTTGTGCCCAGTTGATGGCAATAGGCGCGCCCCCTATTGCTTCGGACTTAAACATAACTGGCGAAATGTAGGTGTGATATAGGTACACCTCTGTCTAACCCTTCGGGGAATACAGGCGTGATGTTATGTTATGTACATTCTTACATAAATGTAAAACACATATTTTTGTTTTTTTCTGCTACAGCAAACTTTGCTATTTAAAAATATAAATTCGAACAGTCGAGTTATTTACACAAATCAGATAACTAGGATATTTTTTTGTGTAGATAATTCGACTGTTCGAATTTTATTGCTATTCTGCAGTTGTGCACACCTTACTCTTTTGCTGTTTGTACCTATGGGTCATGTTTTATGTATCGGAATCGGTTTCAGAAGGATTTACTTCGTAACATTAAGTTTTTTACTAAAGTAGTTCGGGATTTACTGGATTTGTGTATTTGCGAGTCAAATTGGCAAGAAACTGCGCCTTGTTTTTTCGCCTAGGATTGAGAAAATGACCTAAATATTATTTTTCCATCGGAATTCGGATAATTTTAAGGCTGGAGTTAGACTATGGGTTTTTTAACTTAGTGTACAAAATATGACACAGTGAACTATATTTGTTCGCTAAATAGGGTAGTGGAACCAATAGATGAACGACCCCCAATAGATGAACGATCGAGCGAAAAATTCTAAAATATAATACACCCTGCTATTTACATGTGTGCAATATTTTTTCCCGCTTAAGGCAACATTTTTTCTTCCTGATTCCATAACAACTTTGACAGTGACAACTCAGAAGCGCTCGCAACCAGCCATTGTGTGAGCGATTCCCGCCAAAAAATAGTTTTTTATGGAAACCTACTTAAGGTAAGTAACCTCCGAATTTAAGAATTTTGTCAGCTTAGAGAAAGAATGTATGATAGATTTCAGTGGATTTGGTTATAATAAAATCTTCTTATATTCAGCTTTGATTTTATTGATATATTATTTACCGTATTTTTAGAGAAATTTACTGTTCAAGTAATGGATTCAATTTTGTTCGATTGACCCAATAGATGAACGGCGTTCAACTAATGGAGAAAGGGCATATTTTTACAGCTATCATTACTTATAAACTCGCGCTTAGAGACCAAAACAAAATCACTCAAATGAATTTTAATAAATGTATGAACATAGTTACCAAAAGTTGAACACATGTTTGTATTGCTTTTGATTATTTTTAAGGCTTTATTTTAGTATGGAATCTTGACACTGTTCAGCTTCAGGATTCATGCCCAAAATTTGAACTAGGAATATGTTCACATTTTATTTATTCAAGTTTTAGGTATCGTGCCTTAAGTTGAACATTGAAGTGAATTAATTGTATTCGTTCATTTTGTGGTTCTTTAATCCAAATAATGAACGACTTGAATTACTTAGTTCAGATTTTAGGTCTTATTTTAACACGTGAACGGATAAGCATAACTAATATTTCTTCTCTTTATTGATTTTATCTACACTACGAAAATAAGAAAAAATATATGAACAAAGCACTCTCGAAGACGCTGTACGGATGGTACAAGCGCAGCAGATATCCCTGTCCAAAGCCAGGGTTCAATTGAACATTCCAAACACAAAAATACACGGGAAAACGTGATGATGATTAATCATCTTGCGAATGTTATTTAATTATTACCATGGTTAATCGGATTTATGATTGCAGAGTATTCGGTTGCTTCTATTTTCTTGTAGCCATTAAATTAAAACATTTGCATCTTCTTATGGGGTCTAAATAGTGACGTCATAAAAAAATTTTCCTCATGCCCAGGGGTATCTGAAAATATCCTTATGTATGTTCCGCGATTCTTGAAAGTTTTCGAATCATATATATATTTTTTTAATTTCTAGAGAAAGTTATGGGAACCCCTTTCAAATAATTCTATCTTTATTTTTACACGGCTTTTTTACATTATTATTAGAAATTTTCATTGTTATGGAAAATTCTTTCAGAAATAAAATAATCTTCTTCTTCCTATCATTTATTTCAGATAAAAAAGAGGTATATTCCCTATAAGTCAGGTCAGTCTGTAGGCTTTATATTATCACGCTATTTGCTTTGGGGGATGAGCAATATTGCAATTTATACGTATTCTCCTATATAGTTAACGCAAAATGTAAAAAGATGAGCCACATGGTTAGAATATTGCAGATTTACAGAGTTAACCTTTCAAATGATTGTCATCGCGCTATAACTGTACGGAGCTAAGCAGTCAATCTTGACCAGGGTTGGCATGTTTAAAACAAGTTGTTTAAAACATGTGTTTAAAACAGTGTTTAAAACAGTTTAAAATAAAACATCGTTTTTTATTAGGTGTTTGAAAATTAAAACGTTATAAAAAAACAGGGTTTAAAACAAAATTATAAATGCAAAAATAAATGAATACTAGTTATTTTTTCCTTATTTCTTTTATTTAATCAACTTTAAACAATTTTTATAAAATAAATAAAGTGGCTTTTTAACTTGACAAGTTGACATTTAAACATGTACAATTTTTAATGCTCAAAATCCTTAATCAAGCATTAGTTAACAATTTTTATTATAAAACGACCACGTACAATCATATTGTTCGTTAATAAGCAGATTAGAATAGACAACATTTTTTATTTTTTATTTAGGTATTTAAAAACTGGTTTTGGGTATTCCCCTTATTTTAAGAGAAGTTTAGGTGATTACCCTACTAAAAATGAACGTCGGAATATACAGGATGTATTGAATTAAGATAAATTTTTGTCATGCAGTTTTTAAAATAGTATAAAAGTGAATTTTATCAGCACGTAAGATCGGAGCAAAACCCGGCCGACTGCGCGTCACGTGGACTACTACCTTCTCAGTTACACAACTTTTTTTTCAACTTTGATGGACCCGAATGGCTTAGCAGTGAAGACATCCCTGAAACATGTGACACGTTTAAGACACCAGAAGTAGAAGTTAAAAAGGTGCATGCAGTTACGTCAAAAACTACCGAAAACAAAAACATAAACATTGTAACAGAACTCCTCAACGAGAACAGCTGTATTATGACTATAATACGCATCGTAGCTTGGGTGTCGCGTTTCATTACAATCACGTCACAAAATAATCGTCATAAGGACGTCCTGACTATGAATCATACAAACTTGAATGACCCACCCGCGTCAAAACAATGTAATTTAACACTCGCTGATATTCGACCTGCTACTAACATAATTATAAAACATGAACAAAATGAGCATTATGGACAAGAAATCCAAGATTTAAAAACAAAAGGGAGGGTTAGCAGCAATAGAGCACTACTGAAACTTTACCCTTATCTAGATGAGAATAACATATTACGCGTCGGAGGGAGACTTCAGAATTCAAACTTGCCTGAAGAAACAAAACACCCTGTTATCATACCAAAAAACAGCAAGCTGGCATATCTTCTCATTGCCCGTGCCCATGTTACAACACTACACGGTGGGGCGAGACTAACTATGGCTACATTGAGACAAAAATATTGGATAACAGGAGGAAACCACACTGTTAAAAAATACCTACAAGACTGCGTAAAATGCTGTCGCTTCAAACCATCGAAACAATACCAATTGATGGCTGACTTACCCAGTGAGAGAATAACGCAATCACCACCCTTCTATTGCACAGGGGTGGACTTCACAGGATCCGTTAGCGTTAAACTAAACAAGGGCCGAGGCGTCAGAACGAGTAAGGGTTATGTCGTGGTATTTGTATGCATGGCAACAAAGGCGGTGCATTTGGAACTAGCATCAGATTTATCAACAGAAACATTTATACTGGCTCTCAATCGCATGATTGGGCGACGAGGCTGCCCGAAACATATTTACTCCGATAACGGAACAAACTTTGTTGGGGCCGAAAGGGAGTTAGCTAAACAACTGCATATAACACAAACATTCAACAACGACACTTTGTCGAAAAGGAGCACCGAAATGGGAATAGAGTGGCATTTCAACGCCCCGAGCTGGCCGACTGCGGGAGGACTTTGGGAGGCTGCAGTTAAGTCTATGAAATATCACCTAAAGCGTGTTCTAGGAGAGCAAAAGTTGACATACGAAGAGTTTTTAACACTGCTTACTCAAATCGAAGCCTGCATGAATTCTAGACCACTTCACCCTTTAACTGAGGACGTGGACGATATTGATTACCTTACTCCAGCACATTTTTTAATTGGCCGACCAGTAACATTCCTACCAACTGAAAATCTCGAAGAGAAAAACATCAACATTCGACATAGATGGCAGTTACTAAACTAAATGAAACAAGAGTTTTGGACCAAGTGGTCGTCGGAATACCTGCAACAACTTCAAGTTCGTAGTAAATGGCTAAACAAAACAGATAATTTATCAATTGGGGATATTGTCTTGATCAAAGAAGATAACCTTCCTCCTGCGAAATGGGCACTTGGCAGAATACAAGAAGTTCATCCGGGGAGGGTCAATCTGGTCAGAGTAGTGACGATGAAAACAAAGACAGGGCTACGAACAAGACCAATAACAAAATTAGTTAAACTCCCAATACCACAATCTTCTATAGAAAAACCTGACACCACCACCTCAAATGTAACAACCTGTAAGGAGAAACAAAAATCAACCATAAATAACACTAACCGAAATCAACGATCCAAATCAAAGAAAATAAGTTCCAGCCTGCTGTGTACACTCATAACATTATTATCATTATTTCAGCCCACAAAGCAAAGCAGTGACACCATAACTGTCACACCGTTCGATCCAAATAGAGCAGTGTACTTTGACAAAATTGGCAATTTGCAAAGCGTACATGATGACTGGAAGATTGTTACCTACTACAATATGACTTCTTACTGGCAAGGCATGGAAAACATACATCGAGTTGTGAAACACCTGGAAGAAAGGTGTGAGCAATTTGCATATCAAACTATGTGCAAAACTATTATGACTGAATTCGTACAGGAACTCAACGAACTTAATCATAACAATTACATGCTGAAAACACATCATGGTCAGACAAGGGGGCGCGTTACTCGAGGTCTTGTCAATGGAATAGGTTACCTTGCAAACAGCCTGTTTGGCGTGCTAGACGAAAGATTCGCAGTACAATATAAAAAAGACATAGAAACATTGCAAAGCAATAGAGACCATTTACTGAAACTGATAAAAGGGCAAACATCAATCATTGAGGCGCATAATAACATTTTAAACAGAAATGAAGAGGCAATGAACACTCAGTTCAACCTCTTAGATCAACTTCTTAACGCTACAGAGAACTATTTACAGAAATTGGGTAAGACTGTTGGGCAAGAGGAAGCTTTAAATTACTTTAAATCATGGCACTGACCACTTCAACAATTCTATCCAAACTGCGCCACATCCAACAAATGCTTCTAGATACAGCCATTAACATCCATCATGGTCATGTGGACACCAGACTTCTACCGCAGAGCCAGCTCTTTCAAGAGCTCAACGTTATTTCTGGACAATTGCCACAACAATTATCGATACCTGTCGATAATATTCAAACCCAATTAGCGGACATATACAAACTACTAGAGGTAAAGTCTAGATTGTATGATAAATATTTTATCATCGAAATTACATTACCATTGACAGGGGACACTCCATTCACTGTCTATAAAACAGTTCCTATACCGATGATAACAAATAACAAACATTCACTTACAATGAAAACAAATTCAGAATACGTCGCAGTCAATATCAGAAAAGAGACATATATGCAGCTCACAGACAGAGACCTGGAACATTGTATTAAAATTGAACCAACTACATATGTCTGTTCATTAAACAAACCAACACGTAACATGAGAAATCATCAAATTCCATGCGAAATTGGTGCAATAACAAACATTACATTATCAAAATGTATCTACACAACCGAAACCTGCAACAACAAATGGACACCATTACAAAAACCAAACACCTGGCTCTATGTCTGCTGCACGGATTGCCAACTGTAAATCATCTGTCATGGTCGTATGATTACCAAGGTCATTCACTCGACGGGAATTTTAGAAGCCAAAGAAGGGTGTATAATTAGAAACATTGAAGAAACATATTACACACAAGTTTACTACACAAACAACATTTATGTCAACCCGGAAATACCTCTGAGAGATATGGAAGACATCAACAACTTAACATCTGTCCAGCCCATAGATTTATCAATTAAACAACAAAATACCCAATTTGTAAGAAACGATTATGGAAAACTTCATAATTCGTTGAGAGAATTGGAAGACCAAACGAGGCAGACAGAAATGACGCAACACGATGTGCACCAATACGTCGATGCATACACTACAATGGTACTTCTGATCTTGTCAGTAGTCGCCGCGGGAGGAGCCTACGTGTACCGCAAACGCTGCGGCAGAGTCGCCGTCAGCGCCGCCGGCGCGTCCACCAGTTTACCGCCACATAAGCCACCAAGAGCTGCAGCATCCACTGATAACATCGCTACCTACGCGACACCTCATTCTTAACCGAGCCGCATAAGTAAAATCAGTGTCGTGGTACGGTTTCACTCGCGGGAACATTTGTATAGAACATTAAAAACAGTGTTAACAGTGATATTGAGTGAGAGGACAGGTTGGAGTGGAGTATTAGCACCAGGCGTAAGCAGCGAATCCGGCTCGAAGGACCAAAATGTAAGGGCAAGCCCTTACATGTAATGTTGAATGTTAATAAAATAAATGTTAATGTTTCAAGAAGGTATTTAATGATAAACTGCACTAACTTAATGTAATAGAAAATGTTATAAAATGTTAATGTTGTACGAGCTCGATGTAAAACCGAAGACTGACGTACTTGCGTCCGTGATGATACTACATTTCTTATTTAACAATATTTGCAGTATTTTGTAACTAGGCCAATGTACAATGTGCGGTTGCTGACCGTACATAAGTAATCAATTAAAATGTATGATAACTAACTTAGGAAAAAAAAAACAAAAAAAAACACCTGTTTAAAACATTTGGAACTGTTTGTTTTATAAAATGTAAAAAAAAACAGTTTTTCCAAAACACACAGTTGCACACACACAACAGTGTTTTATTGTTTTGTTGCATCAATAAGGATGCCACCCTGTACTACTACAGGGTGGCATCCTCACTGACGCACATACTGTTACCATGGAATCAGTACATGATTCTGAACCTTAAAATTTCAACGCAGGGGAATTTTTTCGTCGGTTATTTAAAAACCAAATAGATTTTCCATTCATTTTGACCGCGTAGGTATTGCAACACGTCAATTACAACCTCACAAAACTAACTACACTAACTACTATAGACCTATCTCTCTAGCGAGCACAGTCGCTAAGCGAATACACAGCTAAACGACCGTCTCGTGCTGCACGAAAATCAGTTCTGGTTTCGGCCGGGATTTTCTACAGAAAGTGCAGTTTTGTGTCTCAAACTGGCCGTCAGGTACTACACAAAAAGAAGAACACCCGTTTTTGCCAGCTTTTTCGATCTGTCTAGGGCTTTTGATCTGGTTTCATACGATATATTATGGAAGAAACTTGAAGCTATAAGCTTGCCTATCGAGCTTATAAGCATCTTCAAGCATTGGTATGTAAACCAGCGGGGTAATTACGTAAAACACTAACAGCAGGAATGGGTTTCATTTTGACAGTTTAACCACATTCATTGCGTTATTTACGTTGTTGAGCAGACACATTTTTCGAACATATGAAGCAATGGATTAGCAATAGGCTTCAAAATGATTCAGATTGTGATAGATAGTGCGTTACGTAATTAGGGTGCTGGTCAACAATGTTGGCTAGTCAGGTGTGCTGTCGCAGCCGGGTACACTACATAAATACGGAAAACTTTATTCCGTCAGTCACAAATACGAATTTCAAAATACCGACTTTCATAATTCCGAATGGTTCAAAATTCCTAATATAACAACTCCGATTTATCATTCATCCTATTTTTATAATTCCGAAATTTTAATATTCCTAACGTTTATAATTACTATTCTCAAAATACCGAGTTTCAATAGATCGAATAACAAAAAGTCCGACGTAATGATAATTCGAAATGTCAAAAATACGAATTCCGATTATTAAAGTACCGATTAATTAGAATTCCGAAATAAAAACTGCAACCTAACTTAAGCCAAATGATTCACCAACAATAGAGGGGATCTGGCGCTCGCTCGCCTTCGCGTGTTAATGGTCACTGTTCTAACCTAACCTTTTTTTTTTTTTGTCGCTGAGAAATGCTTTATGCATTCCCGCTCGTGGGGGGACGAGACGGGATATGTGGGACTCCTGTCGGAATGACAGTATACCCACTAAAACTCAGCGGTGTTCCCACATCGCCGTGATGGGAAGGCCATGGGAATCCGGCTCAGCCTTTGCATCCACAACCCTCCCGGCGCGTGCCCGCCTAGCTGGCGGGCCCCGCATTCCCCCCACCTTGGGGGGCTACGGGAATGGCCGAGAACACCTGGCCATTCCCGTCCGACACTGGTGGAGGCCTGTGCAATACAGGCAAGGGCGCCCCCGCACCCGTTGCCTGCTGGTCTCCACCTGGGAGGAGCCGAAGATGACTGTCAAACTGACGTCTTCTTCGACCCCTCCTCCGCCTTCGGAGCAACGCCGCGTGAGGATCATCCTCTCGCGCACGCTCAGCCGCCTCCTTCTGGGATATGACGTGTTCGCAGAAGGAGGCGACTGCCGCCCAGGACCTCTCATCCTGCAGCATGGCGTTAACCAAGCCGGGAAGTGAGAGGTCCGCTCCGATTACCGCGATGAGACTGCGGCGCGTCTCGGACCACGACGGGCACACCTCGAGGGTGTGCTGCGCCGTATCCTCCACCGCGCCACAGTCGTGGCACGACGGCGTCTCCTCCCGTCCTATTCGGTGCAGGTACGATCCGAAGCAACCGTGTCCGGACAGCACCTGCACCAGACGGAACGAGAGGAACCCATGCGACCGCTCGAGCCAGTCTCGCAGCACTGGCCCAATCGCGTCAAGGGTTCGGCGGCCAAAGGCTGCGGTGGCGAGTTCCCCCGTCCAATGGAGGACGATGGCATCCCTCGCCTCCCGCCGGACGGCCTCCCGCTCTTCCGGGGCTGGGCTTTCTCCTCCCGCCCTCCGCCCCGCCGTCCATTCATATACTCTGGCGAGCACCCACGCCTCGAGTTCCCAAGGAGGGGTGCCGGCCAGAGCACATGCTGCCGCGAAGCCCACTGTGCGGTAGGCCCGCGCCACCCGCTGGGCTATGGCCCTTTGGGGCGCCCGCAAGGCGGCGGCGTTCTCCCTCCTTTGGAGGGAGTCCTCCCAGATAGGAGCCCCGTAAAGGGCCATACTCCTCAAGATACCGGCGTAAAGTTGCCGGCATCGCGCGCTGGGCCTCCCCAAGTTGGGAAGCAGCCAGGAGAGGGCGTCTGCGGTCCTTCAGCAGGCGCGACGACAGCCCGCTAAAATGCGGGCCGAAGCGCCACCTGCTGTCGAGTACAAGACCCAGATATTTCATCTGGGCCTTCACCTCAATTCTGAAGCCCTCCACGAAGATGTGGGCATCAGGTGGGGGGCGCCGCCGAGGCCCGTGGAAGAACACGGCCTCGGTCTTGTGCAGCGCCACCGTTAAACCTAGGCGGCGGATCCTCCCCGCGACCAAGGATCCACCCGCCGAGGCCAAATTGGCCGCCTCCCTAAAACTCCCCCCCCGGGCGGTGAGGAGAATGTCATCCGCATAGCAGATGACACTCGTGCCCCGTAGGTACTGTATTGTTTATGTTGTGTTACGTGTACTAAGAATAATTAATATTTTTGTAGGAAATAGCATTGTTGTAGAAATGTAAAGTCTCAAGTTCGTACAAGATGAAAAACTCGGCAAGTCAGTGTGGACAAGTTTGTGCAAGATAATGAGTTCGAGCGTACATCTTTCGGGCGCGTTTTGAGTTGCTCTCTATTTGATGCTTACGCGATTTAACACGAACGAATTCATGATCAAGTTGCAAGTCCAAACATGTTCCTGATATTTTACTATTTAACGAGCTTACACTTAGGTTGAAAGTTCATTTGCGTTTTGAAATTCGTTGGAGCTTGAACGATAATAACTCATTTATGTACTCATTTATTTCAAGAGATTACAAAGTTATTACATAGCTAAATTAAGTGAAGTTAAGTGACTGAAAAAGAATTTACAAAATGCTGAGCTTCCTACGCGAGTTAATAGCGTAACCATACAATATCTGCAGTTTATGAAAAATTAACAGGGTAAGTACCAAACAGTTTTTATCCGGCACAGCGCATCAGCATTGCCATACAGTGGGGCAATGCAGCCAGCGTGTTGGGGACGCTGTCTGCATTGCCCCACTGTGTGATAGTGATCAGTTGAGCTATCTGTAGATTGTTTGGAACAGTTTGCAGTTGCCTCAGTTGTTTCAATTGTAAAAATTTACCAGTAAATTTAACAGTTTATTATTGTTTTTTATTTAGGTAGTTTCTTATTTTTGTATTTGCAGGATTACTAAGAGTTTTATGATGGCGGACACGAAAAAAAAAATGCAGACAATACAGTTTGGACTATTTGAAGTTCGGATTTATTGCATCTCCATCAAATCAACACTTGCCGATGTGTCTCATATGTGAAAAAGTATTCAGTAACGATGCCATGAAGCCTTCAAAAATGGATGACCACTTATCAAGAGTAGTACATGCTGACAAAAAAAGTAAGCCCTTGTCATTTTTTCAAGCACTTAAAGATAAACTAGACAAAAGGCCATCCATAAGATCGAAGTTTGCGTCATCATCTATTAAAGACGATGATGGTTTACGAGCGTCCTATAATATATCTATAATAACAGCGAAGTCGGGGAGACCCCACACAATTGGAGAGCAGCTTATCTTACCAGCAATTGCCGAGGTCCTTAACAATGTATTGCACAAACCCGCACATGATATTTTAAAGAGAATACTTTTGAGCAATAACACCGTTCAGAGACGCATAGACGAGATGGGACGCGATGTGGAAAACATTTTATGCAAGTTCTTACAGACCAACAGATTCTCTCTCCAGTTGGACGTGTCTACATTACTCGGCAATGAAGCTCTGTTGTTAGGATATCAAAGATGAAAATATGTGCCAAGAGCTGCTTTTTGCTAAATATTTAGAGACTGATACCAGAGGAGAATCGATTTTTCAGGCCGTGGAACATTTTTTTACTGACAAAGCTATTCCGTGGAAGAACATTGTTTCTGTTGCGTTGCGACTGATGGTGCACCGTCTATGGTTGGTCGTCATCGTGGTTTTATAGCTCACTTAGAGCGACAACTGCCTGATGTACTGGTCATTCACTGCGTGATACACAGGCAGCATTTAGTAGCAAAAAAGCTGAGTCCTAGATTGCATAAGTCTTTACAATATGTAATAAATGCTATCAACAAGATTCGAAGCAATTCTTTGAACTCCCGGTTATTTGCTCAGCTATGTGAGGAAAACGACGAAGTCTTTACTTGATTACTTCTGCACACTGAAGTTCGCTGGCTATCAAGAGGCTCAAAATGGCAGAAAGATTTTTAGCCATTTTTGAATCTGTGTTGGAGTTTTTACAAGAAAAAGATCCGAATTTGAAAGAAAATCTGAACAATTGTTAAACAGATTTTTATTACTTGACTGATATCTTTGGAATGTTCAACAAAGTTAATTTGCAGCTGCAGGGTGACGATCTTAACTTGATTAAAACAAAATCAATAATATCGGCCTTCGTGGGTAAACTAATCCTTTATAAACAAAATTTAGACAGAAAAGAATATTCGCAGTTTCCGCATTTGTCAAAATTACCAGAAATGCTTCAAGAAGATGACATTTTATTATATGTCACTCACTTGGACGCATTACACAAGGATTTTACGGAGAGTTTTGAGGATCTTTTAAATTTACAAATTCCTTAATGGATAATAAATCCGTCCGCCATAGAAGAAGCCAATGTGATAATGCAAGAAGCGTTGATTACCATCTGCACAGACGAAGAGCTTAAGCAGAAGTTCAACCAAGGCTATCAGAAGTTCTGGTTGCAACGCAACATTGAAACACAGTATCCTACATTGTGGAACATTGCTGAAAAATACCTTATCGCTTTTCCATCATCATAATCTAGTTGAAAAAAGCTTCAGTGTGGTAACAAACATTTTGACGAAACAAAGAAACCGTTTCAAAATCAACGACCGTGGAGATTTAAGGCTGCAACTCACCAATATTGAACCGGATGTAGCTAGATTGGTAGATAGTCACCAGGTTCATCCATCACACTGAATGTTTTATTTTCTCTTTGCGAATTAATACTTTTTAATTATAATTTCCTACCTACTTAAGATTCTTTAAGTACTTAATTTGTAATAATCATTATAAATTGATATTAAAACTTGATATTTACTGAATTGTATGTCTTTTTATTTTGTTAAATTTTGATGAGAAAATGAAGTCAACTTTACTCACTTAACCACGTGAAAAGTTTTCCAATTGGTACCTTAGTACCTAGGTATTTTGTATCAATAGGAAAAAACTAAAGATAGGCCCCCTTATTCATAATAGTCTGCTAACTTAAAGCATTGCTAATTCTCACTCTGTCTTCTTCTATTGACCTAAGTCAGAATGAAAAATAACACTCTGTAGCAGCTGTTTTAAGTTAGCGGACCATTATGAATGAGGGGGTTGATCTTAAAAGTAGGTAATTTGGCCATGGGGGTCTGAGGTAACAGTTCATTTTGGAAAAGAGGTCACTTGTCCAAAATAGTTTGGGGATCCCTGATTTAGAGTATCATTCGAGGTCAACCTGTAGTCCCGATTAAAAACACGCCGTATTAAGTTTATACATTATTGATAAATATATAAATCTAAATAATTTGATTTTTTTATTAACTATTAGGTTATAATTAATATTTTTTTCAATAATTCAGTTTCTATTAATTTAACAACACTTACCTACTCGTGTTATTATAAAGTTATTAAGGGAAATAATTTAATTATTTTTTAATTCTAATCTTATTTATACTCATTACTTCCTAACTAAATAAAAAGAAAAGAGTTAATTTTATTTTTTATTGGATCATACCATTTCATACATTTAAGAACGTTGAAATTTGAAAAAATTAAAATAATAAGAACTACAACTTCTAATTTCAATTTTCTTCTTCTTCATCATCATAGTCTTCCAGTCGCTGTAAAATTTCAAATTCCTCTGTGTTCTCGTCTTCAACGACATTGGTCTCCAGTTCTTCCAGGATTTCGGGGACAAAAGTACCATCTTCATTGATATCACTCTGATATGGTGAAGCTTTAAGACAAGCTTGCCCATTACACTGGCCGCAAGCTAAAGAGCCCTGCAGCCCTGCTTTCCTGAATCCACATCGTGAACCACAACCATTGTTGCAGTTGCAGAATATTGTGTTAAGCAATTCCTCCGGAGCTGGTGGATTCATTGTCATAACAGGTTCCAGGAATTCATCACGCATTATCCAACCCAATTCTGGGGTTCCAAATCATGCCCTAACCAAGTCTGAACTTGATAACTTGATCGCTCTGCCCTCTATCTCGAAAATGGTTCAAGAAATAAAAAAAATGTTGACAAAAGTTGTAGAGAATATCATCCTCTACAATATTTATTAAAATACAAATAGCATAAAACCCATAGGAAACCAGATATTTGCAATAAATGTGTAATAAAAACGATTTTTTGACCTTTGACCTTGGAATATCTGTAGTCGCGGTCACCCTACGATAAGAAGGTTTTGAGACATGTTTTAGGATGCTAAAATAAAGGTTTATACAAGTTTATAGCTGACTATCTCTCATTCCGAGATACCTGCCCTAATTTGACTAATATTCCTGGACTACTACTACTTTTTACTTTATTTATATATTAATAAATTTTTAAAAGCTATAAAATATTTAAGAAGCTAAAACCGTTTTGCTTGTTTTAACACTATACCTAAAGTATTATTCAATGTACCTAATAACAATTCGATTTACTAGTTTTAAATAAATAATACATTAATAAAATACCTACTTTTTACTTATATCTATGATTATAAAAATTAAATTATAACTTCTTGTGACTTGACCACGACTATGTGACCCCCCTGGCACCAAAGCTGGATCCACCCTTGATACTACCTGCAGGCTTAGCACAAGCACCGTCTTGTCGAAGGAAGAATAGGCTAAAATGACGTTCCGTGAAGACAGTACGACGGCAGCAAAGTAGAAAGAGTCAACTGCACTTTTTACGAAATTCAGTAATTTATTCACGTTTGTCTTTTATTTTGCTTATATCTCTATAATGGTGTGTCCTATCGCAAAAATAATGAAAATGTTGACCTCCTTTATGAAACCGTTAAACCCCTAAAACTCAACATTTAGGTAATCATTTTTCACATTTTCCATACAAAAGGTGAAAAATTCCTTTTTTCCATTCCTATTTTATACTTAAGGCCGTCGAGTAAAAAGTTTTCTACTGTCTTTAGCATGTCGATAAAAAAATCAAATTGTCTTCACTACCTTAGACAACTGTCTTCTGAAATAGTCTACATTAAAAAGGACCTAGACAACGATCGGCAGAAACGAAAGACAAAATGACAAATTTTAGAAGGATTTTTACGGTGCTATGTCAAAAATGGAGAAACGAAATGTCACTTTGTATGGGAATAGCCGTGTCTATTCTTCGAAGAGATAGAGAGCGTCATGCTAAGCCCGCTGCTTGAAAACTTTTAACGCCTCTATTAATTGAAATGGGAGGGAGAGATATAGAACACTGTACCCAAACGCTATAGTTTTGACAGTTCATAGAAATGTTACTTTTATTTGTAAATAATTTAATGAATTTAGTACCTTACCTATTTATATGTATTCTAAATTAAGCAGAAAATTAATTATATATAACCTTTTATGAGCGTTTTTTGTTCGCTTGACAATTTATAATTACGAAGTATAGAAATATAAAAAAATATAATGTAATTAACACTACCTATACTCGAAAGGTTTAGGTAGTTAAATAAAGGTAAACAAAAAAAACCACGTGACTCATAGATGTTAAACCTTTTATTTCAAATGTTAAAATCATATTATTTTGAGTCCCATAATAGTAAGCTCTATTCTGAATCTGAATTTGAGGAACTATCTGTCACATTAATAATAAAGCGTTCAGTGGTATCATCAATTATTTTGTCTAATTTAAACATTTTCTGTTCTTCTTTTATTACATGACCCTCGCAACTTTTCCAATTCTCAGCAGTCACATTAGCTAAAGGCTCTGGCAAAAGAATGTTTAGGTCAGACATTTTAAAAGTTTTATTTTGCTTGGCTACAAACCATTAAACTTGAGCCCATATTAACTCAATTGAATTGCGCTCACAGTGGTATGGTGGCAGCCGCAATACAGTGACACCATATAACATTTTTTCTAATTCATCCACAACTTATAAGGCATCTGGTTAACCGACTAAACGTAATACCTGCTACTTCAGTTGCCATACTACGTCACAGGTATACTCTTCAATTTAGCAACGTTATCTAAATCGTTGTATTTTCTAAAAAGGTTTAGGGACCCTGTCTTTTTGGGCTCTTTATGATTACAAAATATTATACTGTTTTATAAATCTATCAAAAGAATTGTGCGCAAGCAATTGCATTTACGACGAGTATAGTTTACGAATAAATGATAAAGTTTAACATACATTAATAAAAGAGGAAACTATTGTATAAATCGCAAATAACTTTAATTTTTTTGTAACGTATTTTTAAACAAGAAAGTGTCAAATATAAAAAAAAACCCTTTTTACGATTTGTTTACCTTTATTTAACTACCTAAACCTTTCGAGTATAGTTAAATAGAGTCTACCACAATATTAGTTTTGTTTCAACATTCAAAGACACGTACGACGTACGTTTAATGATAACATTTTAAAACAGTCTTAAACTTAATTTGTGGTTTTTCATTTGAGATGTCAATGAAGAACTTCGAATGATTAATTTATCTAACAAAAGTATTACTTCATTAGGGATAACGATTAGGTTTAAAAAAAATGGTTATCTTTATTGTTATTATTTAATTATTGCATTATTATGAAACTCTTCTTCAATTAATGATGGGCTTATTTAATTTACTCACTTACTTACTTTTATTTGGGGATTAAAAATACACTTTTTTTACAAAAATGTTTAATTTAGCCTTCGACTATACAGCACTTGAAACATGAATTGTACTTGAACATTCGACAAAAACGACTTAAAATTACTAAAAATAATTCTTCTAATTCGTCTCAGTCTTCTCTGCTGCCTCAGCTGGCTGGTCATCTGTCTCCTCCGCAGATCTGTCGAGCCTCAACTCTCGGCCGTAGTTATGGCCATACATGCTGGCCAACAGCTGCCAAAGGTTGGAGTTGGACTGCATTCCAGATAGCGCTTGGATATTCGGATGATCGCAAGGGAAGTGACCCAGGAAGTATAGCAATGGGTTTTCGGGCTGATAATATCCCATGCTTGGGTAGGAGCTATTACTTCCCCGATTGTTGGCCAAAAGTTGCAGGAGCAGAATCAGGTTTGCTTGTGTTCCTTCATCCATTCCTGGTTCGACCAGCACGTTGAGGTTTGGTTCCTTGCGTCCATCCAAAAGGTGCAGCAGAAGATGGCCCAGATTGCCCAGGTCTGGCTGCCCCTCAATGTCCTCATTCAGGTTCGGAATCAAAGGCGGGTTTTTGTCACCAGGTTTCAAGATAGCGAGCAGTAACTTGATGAGGTGTCCAATGTCCTTGGGTGGATGAGAGTTCCTGTCTGAGAACTTCAGGAGGACGTTGACGATGTCAATGAAGTCACTGTCAAGTCCATGATGACCAGGATTCGGCTTGCCAATGTGGGTTGGCTTGGGGAGTGTGATGTGAATGTTGGGCAGGTCTATAACTGGCCTTTCATGATGATTATGACCTGGGTGCTCTGGACGAAGTCCAGGCCGAGAATTCGGGCCGGGTTCTAAAGGACCACCGGGGCGGGGTTCAAGGGGAACGTCTTTGTGAGGATCCATCAGTCCAGGCTGGAGTTCAGGGCCGGGTGTTATTGGAACATTTGGGCGCGGTCCAGGTTGAGGGACAGGGCCAGGTATCATTGGGATATCTGGGCGCGGCCCAGGTTGAGGTTCAGGGCCAGGTATTATTGAAACATCTGGATGCTGTCCAGGTTGAGGTTCAGGGCCAGGTATTATTGGAAAATCAGGCCGCGGTCGTGGTTGAGGTTCAGGGCCGGGTATTATCGGAATATCTGGGCCCAGTCCAGGTTGAGGGACAGGGCCAGGTATTATTGGAAAATCAGGGCGCGGTCGTGGTTGAGGTTCAGGGCCGGGTATTATCGGAACATCTGGGCCCAGTCCAGGTTGAGGGACAGGGCCAGGTATCATTGGGACATCTGGGCGCGGTCCAGGTTGAGGTTCACGGCTAGGTATTATTGGAAAATCAGGGCGCGGTCGTGGTTGAGGTTCAGGGCCGGGTATTATTGGAATATCTGGGCGCGGTCCAGGTTGCCGTTCAGGGCCAGGTATTAATGGAACATCTGGGCGCGGGCGAGGTTGAAGCTCAGGGCCGGGTATTATTGAAACATTTGGGCGCGGTGGAGGTTGAAGTTCTGGGCGAGAATTTGCAGTATCTTTATCATGGTCAATATTTGGAACATTTTTTCCGAAGCCGGTATTAGGATAGTTAGGTAGGTAAGGGTAAGGCGGGTAAGGGTATGGCGCTGGGTAGGGGTACGGGTACGGGTAAGAAGGGTAGTTTGTTTGTGGCGTAGGTAATGGTTCTCTGGGTTGTGGCGGGGTTGTAGGCTGCGGCGGTTGTGGCCTAGGAAGACGTGAATCAATGTTAGCCAGGAGATCAAGCAGACTTTGCCAGTCGATATTAGATTCTTGATTTGGCGTCAATGGCATGTGTGTGAAATTCACATTCACATTGCGATTATTTGGGTTCCAAATAGATGGCCAAGGAAATCGGGGATAAGTATTAATGTCAAAACCTGGTCCAGGCAACGGGATTGGTTGAGGGGTCGGATAAAATGGTCCTGGAGGAGGCATTGGCCTTGGTATCGGAATCGGGACGGGAACCTGTTCAACGGGTTCGTTATTCGGAATAATGAAGGGGCCACCGGTAGCACCACCGCCTCCGAAATTAGGCATTTGAGAACCAATCCAAATAGGTTGCATATTGGGCAAAATACCAAAGCCGCCGCCGCCAATGCCGGCACCGCCATTACCACCAAGTCCTCCTAAACCACCAAGTCCTAATAAATTAAGCCAACTGGGCCGCACTACTCCACCGTTATTACCGCCAATTGGCAGTCCATTGTTTTCAAGTATGAGTTTGCTAAGATCCAAAGATCCTGCATTTTCACCTCCGATACCAAGACCGCCAGGATTCTGTATGAGCGTTGGTTGACCGTTGATCATCACGATGATGTAGGAAGGCATGTTACCCAAAGCATTAGCGTGCGTCATAATATGGCCGCCTCCTGGCAAAAGAACCGGTATCATCATGGAGTTGTTCTTCGTGCCAACATCGTTGTTGTCTATGTTATTAGGTATTTTAATTGATGAGATAACCCCAGGTCTTCCATGGACATCGGGCATCGGTCTGGGTATCATCTGGCCAGAGTTAGGTAAAATATCGTCTCCAGGAAAAGTGGGATAGGTTTGCGGATGATCTATGTCAATATGTCCTGATATATCTGGTTTTATATCTGGCTCTAGACCACCATGATCAATATGTTCTGAAGGGTCAGGGGTTGGCTCGGGAAGCAGTCCACCATGGTTGTTGACGTGCGCGCCAATAGATCCTTCACCTGAGGGTAATTTACCATTATTTAAATCGTTGGTATCGGGTTTATGAACATGATGATGGTTATGATCGGGTTCAAGCCCATTTGTATCTATTATATTATGATTTGGCTTACCTAAGTCATCACTTGGCAGCCTTCCATGACCATTGTTGCCGTGGCCGTCGGTGTCATGTCCACCTGGTGACAAGCCATTAATATTAATATGGTTATCGTCGGGTTTGCTATCATCACCACCCGGAGACAACCCGTTAACGTTTATAGAACCCTGACCCGAGTTATTATCATCACCATCTGGTAATAATCCGTTTCCATTTATATTATCACCGCCATCGTCAGGCTCATTATTATCATTTCCCGGTGAAAGACCATTGACATTTATATTAGCATTATCTCCATTTGGTGGTAATTCACCATTATCAGTATTCTTGTCATCGTGCCCTGATTTATCCTTATCATCAGGTAACATTCCGTCATTTTTTAAATAACCATCATCATGATCGCGATTTGGTGAGTCAATTGATGAGGATCCATCATCTTCACCAGGTTCTAACCCATTTACATTGATACTATCTGTTGGTTTTTCTAAATGAATGTTCGGCAGGTTACCTCCTATGATACCATCTACGTTACCATCTAAATTGCTATCTATGCTACCATCTAAGTTGCTATTTACGTTGTCATCTAAGTCACCAGGATTAGTTTTACCTCCATCTCCACCTGGTGACCACCCATTTATGGATCCATCTGGCTGCTCGTTTGAACCCGTTGGCAACATGCCATTCACGTGAATAGTACCATCACGATTGTCTCTCGACGACGGTTCATCCCTATTGATGTTATCATCGATATGATCAGGCTCTTCAGGATCCAGGGATTTTCCATTTTGTATTACATTAGAAACATCATCTGGCTTATCATTGTTCACAGGGCCTTTCAAATCCACTCCTGGATTGGACACTGATTCGTTGCTATCAGGGTTCCCATCATCACCGGGTGATGCGTTGTTATCCGGTACTGAATCAATTGAGGGTGGTAGCTTGGTAGTTGATGTGAATTCAAAATCTTCGTTGTGGTGCGGATTGAAACCAGCGAGCGCTGGGTTTCTGAACCTGGATGTATGAACTGCTGGCGGATCATCGGGATTGTGTGCGCTTTTTTGGTAATGTCTGTCTGGGTAGTGTTTCATTTCATGGGCCCGGCGTTCATCTTCGACATGCCTCCGGTGGTGATCGTAGTCGTTAGGGTTACGGAAACGTCCGTGAGACCTACCACGAAAGTAGCGCCGTCCGCCGTACGACTGCACCGCCACTGCAATCAGCAGCAGAAGCAGGATCTGTGAATAACAATGGCCATGGTAAGTCAAAGTACATGCATTGTATGAGATGATTATTGAAATGTGATTTGGGTGTTAATCGGAAAACGGATTATAAAAATCAAAGGATCATACTACAGTGTTTCTTTCAGCCCTATTTGTTTTTTAAGTCAAGTGACAAAACATTACCCATACACTGATAAGAAACTAGTTAAATGATAAATGATTTTATTTCTGTAAGTAGGATTGTACAAACACTTTTAAACGTCTGTCATATTTTGTTTAACTAGATGTGTTCACACCTGTCACTAATTTAAGAGATTGATTCCTTATTAGGAACCCCCCCCCCTTCCTACTATTGTAGGATCTATTCGAAAAAGGAATCATCTCCCACCACAATCACCAATTATTAATTAATTTAATGTTAGTTACAATTCCGAACTCAAAAGTTAACATCAGCTAAGTGAATTTTAGGAATTTAAAACACAAGATTCTATAAGAGGATGTAAAATTAAGAGGACTACGTTAAATATAAAACTGAAGAATAGAATTGGAGAAAGCAAGAAAGACGATTGGCTCAGGAGGAACGTAATTTAAAATGATTACAGTAGAGGACGAGAAAGTCCGACTAGGTATACATAAGAAGATCCTTAAAGTTATTTGCACTGAAATAGTTTGAAATATATAGCACAAAATATCGTGAATTTCACCGCACAATCCACGGGCGAATCTCCTCATACATTTTAGATGAACCGTCATGTTATAGAGGTCTCCCGATGAAATATATATGCTTTGATCTAACGCTACGTGCTGCGAGCTTTGTAAAGTATTTCCAATGAATTCTTTAGTTATAAAGGCATGAAATTCCGATAGAGTTAAAAGAAACGGACTAATTAGGGCATGATTAAAGAATACCATGTAGCGTCGGTTATTAATAGGCCCCTCTATATGATCTCGTGGATGAATAAAGAATTATTTAATCGTACGTTCAGTACCAGTCATCTGTGCCATTGTACAGATGACTGGTACTGAACGTACGATTAACCCCCGCCTAACCCCTAACCCTCCTACCCCCCCCCCCCCCCCCAACCCTGATTAGCCCTATAATCATTATTATAGGGCTGACAAAACGTTATTTTATCATTCAAATATCACCTTATTTACAGTTTAACCCGCTCTTTTAAGAACGGTGACGAGAATAATGCTGAATATCACAAGAAATTAAGCCATCATCATCTCAATTAACACAAAAGAGATCATAATTTGTTTGCAGAGCATTTTACAATGAAAGTAGACTAAACAAAGCTACAGCATAATAAAAAACTGGACAAAGCTACGCTAGTATTTAGTTGTTTGTCAAATGTGACATCAGAAATACCCAGGCTGGTGATTTAGCTGACCACTTTTCAAAGTCGTCACACGTTCGAATACCACCCGTTACACCATAGTATGATCCTTTTTTTCCATTCCTTTTTATACCGACTTTAAAAAAGGGGACTTTCTGAACTGTTATGTTCACCAATAATATACAAGTATTCCGTAAGAGAGCTTATAACACAACACACTTCCACTTCTTGAATTTAAAACGCAAATATTCTAACGGAGTTATCACTTTACAATTACTAAGTACTTTTAAAAATATATTAGTAATTGGCTTACCTGTGCAGCCTTCGCCATGTTTGCCTAAACTGTGCTCCAACTGTGGACAGCCCAACAATTTAAAGAAAGTCTCTAATTAGCAGACAATACCGCTATCAGCATCAGCTGATAGCGGTATTATTTGTCCAACCTAACTCGATGGGTATTTAATATGAAATTAATTGATTACAGCATTGCTGAGATATTTTACTTAGGTAAGTCAGGTTATTGAGTGAATGTCCATGATAATGAGATTTAAAAAAAAAGTGTATCTTTTTATAATGACATGCATAGTGTAATAGAAGGCAGTCTTCTTTTGGTTTAAAGCCTTTTTCATACACGGTTTAACTTCGAATTGTTCGCGGATGTGCCTTGACAGGGGAGGTTCTTAACCCGCCATTTGTGACCTATACCTCTGTCAGACCGGGTGATTCGAAAAAGTCAAATACCTTTTTTACCCGCCATCGAATTGAATTGTGATTTCGTGTACTTTCCTCATTACGCGTCCCCCACCGTTAGTCCATCCCACGCTGGCGACGCGTACGCACATATTGGAGTTTTGACGCCAACCCGGTGCGTGAGACCGGGGTCACAAATTACGTAACTCAAATAGTCATAGTTACGAGTAAATATTCGCATTTTCACTTTTTGATAAGCCTATGTAATTTTTTTTGGTTTTGATGACGAAAACCTACAACTTAATATTATTTAAAGTAACGAATGAGACTATGCATTTATATACAGGAAAGCTATTTGTACAAAGTAAAGAAAGTATTGAGGTAGGAAAAGGAGTACCGAGAGACAAGAGGTTACTGAGAAAGGATGAACGGTCATATAAAGAACAGGAGAAAAAAATGTGATCTAAGTCGCCTACGTCTGCGCCACACAAGCAAATGGGGTCGTCGATAATATGAAGTTTGGCAAGATGGGCTGGAGAGCAGACATGACCCAGTCCCATCCGTATTTGAATGGAGGTCTCCATCTTTCGCATTAATGGGACTAGACTTCATGGCACCCGAAATAATGCTTAATGCTTTAGACTGGATGCGATCCAATTTTTTAAAAGCCATAACTCTAGCAGGTTCTAAATCGAACAATCCATAATCCAGAGTACTTCTGATGATAGCGTTGTAAACGAATTTCAAATAAAAGGGATGGGCACCCCGTCACACACCAGAGAGGCATCTAAGCATGTTAAGGTGATTTTCACATTTGTTAACAATATAATCACAATGAGGAACACCACTTAATTTACAATCGATTATTAAACCTAGGTATATGAATTTATCTTTAACTGGAATAGGTATTTCCTTATAAAAGAGATTTACATCGGGAATATTTCTCTTCCGGGTGAATAAAACAGCTGCGCTTTTAGACGTGTATAAATCCAAACCTTTTAGATGTAACCATGACTCTAAAGTAGATAAAGCAGAATTGATAACAAAGGTAGCTTGTTCAACAGATTGGCTTGAAGAATACAATAATAAATCGTCGGCTTATTGAAGAACCTTAACATGGTGAGTTAAGGAGGAGTCCAAATCAAAAGTATAAATATTGTCTAGAACCCCGGACTCAGCACAGAACCCTGTGGGAGACACAACACACACACAAGAGACAAGACACACAAGACGAGATACCTCATGATCTCCTCTATTAACATGTTAACAGAGCGTTCACTCAGGATATTAATAATGAAATTGGACCAATTCAATGGGACTTGTAAGGCTATTAATACACACACATACATACATCAACTCACGCCTTCTTCCCATGGGGGTAGGCAAAAACTACAGAACGCCACCTGCTACGATCCTTATATACTCCTTTTGCCTCGTTTACGTTCATGCATCTGGTAATACACGCACGCCGGCTATAAATTTATTTATTTATTTTGGCTATTCATTTATTTTGTGAAACTGATAATACAACATTATCATAAGCTGCATTAATATCAAGGAAAACTGCAACGGAATGGTTGTTAGAGAAGGATAACCGAATATCGGACGTGAAAATACTGAGACAGTTAGTTGTACTTTTACCTTTTCTAAAACCATATTGTGATTCTGCCAAAAGACCCTTACTTTCAACATACCAATCCAAGCGATTTTTAATTAAGTGTTCCGCTAGTTTCATCAGAATTGAAGTCAAAACTATGGGACGGTATGAAGAAACATCAGATGAAATTTTATTTGGTTTAAGGATTGCCAACACCATTTGACGTTTCCATTCAACAGGGATGTTTCCTGTATTCTTAATAGAAATAATAAGCTTTAAATAATATCTGAAGATGTCATCATTTAGTTAAATTAGCAAAAAAGGAATACGGGATGCCATCAATGCCTGGTGCAGAATCCTTAGTTTTATGAATAACACCCTTTAGTTCAGTGAGAGTGAATGGAAGATCTAGCGTCGTATGGGTGTCTTGGATAGTGGATACGAGAGACAGGTTAAGGTGGCCCTCAGGAACAAAAGGAGGAGCTAATTTATCAAAAAAATTACTGGCTAAAGAATCGGGTATAGGAGAAGGGTTGTTATAAATGGACCTAAAGCTACGAATATTGCGCCAGACAATCGTAGGGTGAGTATACGGTGAAATTGATGAGCAAAATGTACGCCAAGATTTGATATTTTTCTTCTTAAAAACTTTATAAGTTTCATTTATTAAGTTAGTAACGATTTCAAAATTAATATCAGACATATTAAGTTTATAATTGTATTCAGCCTCTTTACGTTTGTTAATCAATTCTGTGCACTCTGAGTCCCACCACGGAGGCGAAAGGATTGCAGTAATGTTGTTATTTTTTACAGGAAATACTTCATCTGCCGCTGCAAATAAAATGAGTGCTAAAGCTTCAGCACAACTATTTTCGTTGCCATCAGAAATAACAGACAAGGAGCAAAGTTTTCCGTCGACAATGTTACTAAATTAAAATAATAATAAATATATAAATAAATAATTAATTATAATTTATTATTATTATATTATTAATTTGTCCCAGTCATTACAATTTCTATTAGGAAGTTTATGTTTTAAGCTTGATCTCCTTATTGGTGTATTTGATTTGGAAAGAGGATAAGAAATAACTATTGGAAAATGATCAGTACCATCCGTAGAGGTTAGAGTATGCCAAGTTAAAGAAGAGGCTAAGTTTGGAGAACAAATAGAAAGGTCGATTGCGCTTCGGTTCTGATTGGGTTCTGAACGGCGTGTGGCAGCTCCTGAGTTCAAGATGCATAAGTTATGCAAGTCTATTATATCTAGTAATTCATCGCCTTAACAATTAGAAGTTGAACAACCCCATGATTGGTGATGGCAATTAAAGCCTCCCAATATTAAGAATGGTTTTGGAAGAAAGGAAAAGAGATTATTAATTTCTTGAACGACAGAAGAAGGGTGAGGAATGTAAATAGAAACAAGACAAGTATGATGCACTTTAATAGCTACAATTGAAATTTCCTCACTATGAGGAGGCAAGGTAATAATAGAGAAAGGGATAGAATTCTTAATAAGTATAGCTACTCCACCATACCCATCAGATCTATCCTCTCTAATGGTTATATAACCGTTAATTTTAAAAACATGATTAGATTTGAGCCAAGTCTCTGCTAAAGCAAAGGCGAATGGCTCATGTTTATTTAAAAGATATATAACATCACTATTTTTGTTTATGAGACTGCGGCAGTTCCACTGGATTATTTTGGATGTGTTGTCCATTATGGGTAGAGTGAGAAACATTAAAAGCAACATTGGACGGTGAAATGTTGAACTGAGAGAGAAGATTGTGTAATGCGGAAAGAAAATCATTTATTGAAAAAATTGTGTCTTTTGATTCATTAATATGATTATTAGAAAAAGCACAACCATTTTATGGTTGAGGAATGTCAAAATCTTTGATAATGGCATTGTGAGCCACTTTCTTATAACCTTGTAGTTACAGATTTGGGAGGAGAGCGTGGTTTGAGAAAGACAGTCTTTTTATAGCTACTTGAAGCGGGCATTCTATTAGCTGAAGAGATTGACGGAGAAACTGCAATTTTTTTGGAAGGTATCAGCATATTATTTCTTTAACTTTGTGCCATGTATGATTTAATACATTTTTGCCTAGAAAATTCTGGGCAAGACTTATTTGTAGCATAGTGATAACCAGAGCAATGGCAGCAAGATGCACTTTCTTGTTCTCTTTCACAACTGTCCCCAGTGTGGCGTTGACCACATTTATAACAGCGAGGTGTCGACCTGCACTGAATTTTAGTGTGACCAAAACGACAGCAACTGAAGCACTGTACAGTAGGGAAAATATATAAATCTACAGGTAATACATTATAGCACATAAAAATCCTTTTTGGTGGAACCTGCCCATCAAAGGTAACAACTATGGATTGGGATGGTTTCCAAAGAGTTGTACCATCAACAATGGTATGGTTTTAAAATTGAGGCGTCTGACTTTTAAAATTGGACCGCAACCAATTAGTACTGTTATATTATATCGATAACTTCCTCCGGAGACCATTCCGTAGGAACACCACGCACTAAACCCATTCTAGTAACATTAAAAGTAGGAATAAAAGCTTTATAATTATATGTTTCAAGACTATTGTTGGTAATAAAGGAATTTGCGTCCAGGAAATTGGAAAAAGATAGGGATATTTTATTGCGCCCTATTTTTTTGGCGCTACCATTTATTATGTTTTGGAAGGTTTGGTTTTGTTTTTTTGGTTTTGTTTTTGTTTTGGTGTTTTGCTTTAAGAACTTGCCAAATGTGATTGGGTGCAATGTCGTTCCGTCATCTGGTGAAATAGTTTCTTTTTGGACATGAATAACAAGAGGCGAGCTGTCAGTTTTGTCATATGATTTTCTACCTATCTGTGTGGGAACTATTAGGGACGGAGCAGGAAAATCAGGTATTTTATTATTAGGCACATCGGTGGAAACAATAATTTCGGAGCAGGTAGGCTTTAATGCAGTAATTGGTGTTGAGTCTGTGCAACCACAACCCGAAGACTCGGAACCGTGGTTTTTACGGGTACGGCGGCGTTTATTGCAGTGTTTGCAAACATGCACACCACTTCTTTTTAATTGTCGAGTTGAAGACGACCCATCGGTATCCATGCCCGATTCATTACATATAGTAACAAAATTGCCTGAGCACGGGCACAAAGACCCCCGAGTCAGGCGGCTCATTCATTTTCCCGCTAAATAACAAAAAAAAACTTACCACTACCGAAGAAACTAAACAAAACTAGAATTAAATTACAATTAAAAGAAAATAGAAAACTAAAACTACGACTACTGATTATATTACAGTTTTTTTTTAAATAAAATTTGTCTCAAAAAGGACGCGTCCACCAAGTTGCAGTTTCCCGCGCTTTTTTCCTATGATGTGATTGGTTAACCGATTCAGAACAACACCCTACTTTTTTTAATGTAAAGGAGATCACAGCAAAAGAAACTTATCTCAGCCTTTTGTATATTTTATGTGCAAAATTTCTTGGTAGGTGTGATTGCCGCTAGAAGTGGCTAACATGAAAAAAAATGCCATGTTATTATTTTCAGGCACAGATTTGAAGATGCAATAAGTATTTTTGTGTTCGCCTTTTGTCTCTATTTATTCATCTTTAACAAATATGTATATAGAGAATTATAATCATTAAAATCATCATTAACTACAGTACTATCAAATTAACAAATAAAACAGGCTCATTGATCTATAGCGATTTTTTGCAATCGACGTCTTACCGATCATAATGTGGTGTGAGATTCAATAACATTAATCAGCTTCAGAAACTGATATAACAGGTAGAAGATTATACTTATTTTGTGTAAGGATTTTGAAGTTAACATACTATAAATACTTGAGAAGGGTCAATAAATCCCCGATTGCACATAAGCTGCTATGTAGTAACTAGAACGCAACTATTTTTGCTGAATCTTGAATATGAATTCTGCAGTCAAAGTTACTGCTATTCGACCAATAGATATTAATAAAATATTAGAGTTTTCATTAAATGACAAAGTGTTTGATCGTCCTGAAATGCCGCAGGTTCAGTCTCCACACAACAATCATTGTTTCAACAGGTATTTTGTTCTAGTGCGAATGTTTGTGTGTAATACCTATGTAAAATTCGTGTATAAATAATTAATTTACCTACATGCAATGAAAAAATAAAGAACATAATAAAACAACAAATTGGTAAAAGGCATATTTATTCAGTCTCAAGAATCACAAGTATTTACATTATGTACATAAAATTAAGAACTATTCAATTTATTTACAGACCCGTTTACTTATAACTAGACTTATACTTAATATTAAAAACTAAATGAAATCAGATTCCGTTTAGAAATAGCCAAGGTCGGTCCAGTAACAACAAAACTGTATTTTATGGGAAATATCTGCTTTTTACTAATATCAGCTTTGGGCAAAAGCCCCTTCTCATGCGGAGCAAACGAGCATTGATCTCCACATGCGTGTTTTACATTTCAGACTATGAAAGTATTACATCCAGTTTTCATCGTGATGTTTTATTCCTTGTAAGTCTGTTTTATTTCAGACGATACCTTTGCACAAGTCACTTTGAGACATGCCAGGTTCAACCCGTTATTTGGTGTTTTTGAAAGGGGGTCGGTTACCTTCGGTGCATCACGAGATTTCTCATGATTACTTATAGAAGCGTATGAGGAGGAATGGTTATGTCCTAAGGTGGACACACATAGACAATCAGGTTTATAACTAACAAACAGTTGTTAAAAAAAGTGAATGTTCAGTCTCTAGTAAAACAATGTGATATAATATTAAAGACATAGGTAAATATTTCTAGTTTTAGTTATCGCTACTCAAATCGTTAATTAATTTGTATTTAATTATCTATAGGTATCGGGTAGCCTTGTGTGCGTGTTTATTAAAACAGCGTTATTTTATAGTCTTCTGAAAACTGTTTATGCTCGATGTTATGAGAGCTAAAATGTTTGAACCCATTTGCGTCCTAGGCCGAAGTTACGCTCTACGAGAAAAAATGACTTGCAAAAAGCTTTTCAGGACAATTTAAAAAGTAAGGGGAAGGTTTGAATTTGTCCCTGCTAGGTCACAGCGGGCCACAGCGGGCCACAGCGGGCCACAGCGGGCGCAAGAAGACACAACATTGTGTAGAAAGTTGCTTCTGATTGTTAAATATGTTTATATGTTTTTATAAGTTTGCTCAACAGTAAATTATTAAAAGATATGATGTTTGTTATGGTGATCGCACTTGGTGTAATAGTAAGGTTTCTTAATACTAGCGGCTAGTTCGCCGGGACAGCCGCAGGGCCTGCGCCGGGGCTCCGCTGTGGGACCGGGAGCGACAGAAGTGTCAGGAGACACGGGCAGGGCAGACCTACACACGCGATAGTGAGGTTAACGACACATAGATGGCACCACTAGGTTAAAACTAGACTTAAAATAAAAAGAGTAAATGGAACTTATATTTAAGAGAATAAATGTGAGGTAAATAGGATTATCTAAAAAATTATAAATACTTTAATAATTTAAGGTTGTATAAGTGGCGCCATCTATATTAGTTACTAAAAATACAGCTTCTACACTTTTGTAATTTTTAGTATTTTGTAATTATTAAGCTTAGAATACCAAGTTGTTACTGGGTTTTAAATACAGTATGAAGGGGGGAGTCTTTTCGTATTTGTTATACTTTCAAGATATTATCATTCCATAATTGACGTTCAGGTAGTAAGTTACATGAAAATTGCAAGCTGATGGCATCAGGTCGACAGAAATCATGCATAGGTAGGTACAAAAACTAGGTCCGTATCATTATCGGCTTTTGAAGTCGATACATACAATTTTCAAGACCAGAGCAGTACAAAATTCTTGTTCATTAAATTACTGTCAACTGTTATTTAAAACCTTCAATGAAAGAGTAATAGTCATTCATATGACGCTAATCCATCCCCCCCCACGCACCTACCGTGCCTGGCGCGGGCGCGTGGTGTCGGAGAAGCGGATGCTGCAGGGTCGCACGGCCATGTTGGGGCGCAGGAAGTCGCTGAGCGTGGCGGCGCGCGGCGCGGGGCGGTCGAAGGGGAAGCCCATGGCGCGCCGGTCGGGGTACTTGCGGTCGCGGATGCCGCAGTACGACGCCGCGTCGTTGCACGAGCCGACGAGGTCTTGTTCGATCTGGGAGAGTTGGGCGACCATTATTATACAAACATTAACTTTATGGGCTCACAATATAGTAGGTACGACTGTACGAAGATCTTTTGGCGCGTGTTCTTGTGTTTTCAATGTAATTTCAAAAATGTTTATCAACGACGCCCCCCTTATCGACGTCATTCGAATGCCAAAAGATCCTTAAAGCACTGTATTTGGAGTGATAACGATCCAGAAAGTAAAAAGTAGTTTTTTTTCTATTTTGAATTGTAAACAATC
This sequence comes from Griposia aprilina, assembly GCA_916610205.1. NCBI lineage: Eukaryota > Metazoa > Arthropoda > Insecta > Lepidoptera > Noctuidae > Griposia > Griposia aprilina. The sequence goes on along the minus strand of OU744300.1, from coordinate 1,029,326 downwards.
ATTTTGAAGCATGCTACTGTAGGTAAGCTGTCAGTTCTTAAGAAACAAAAGGCCAATTCTCGTACAGTCCGTTCACAGTTATTTTACCTCCGAGTTTGCATCACTGTCAAAATCACAATTATCTTTATTGCCATTGTAATAAGGTTGCTTTTAGGTTTCTGTTATTCACAAGTTTGCCAAATACACAATGATTATTGAGAAGCTGCTGTCAGAGCTAAACTAACTGTGAATGCTCTATAAATAAAAACATTCCGTAGTCACAATCTCATCTCACCAACATTCAATGTCAAATATTTAGGGAAATTAAAGGTATTTTTGACAGATTGAGACTAAAACTAGAATGTGATGCCTATCATACTGCAAATGTAGTGTACTTTTTTTTAAAACACAGTTTAATTTTTTTAAAGCTTGGCAAATTGTTAAAGAAACGTGTCTGCAAAGCTCCAAGCTTAATCCTGATAGACGTGGAACCCTACTTCAAATAGTGTCGATGTAGTACATACCCTGTCTTCGCTCCAGTTGGACACCATAGCGAACAGCACGACGGGGTAACCCTGCTCCGTACCGCGCGCGACCAGCATGTGGTGCGGCCAGCCGCAGCCGCAGAAGTCGAACTGCGCCGCCTCCGCGCTGCCCGGCTCGCCCGGCCGCCCCGACTGCGCCCACGGAACATTGTGTGAATTACGAGCCTCCACTAATCAAGACTGGGATAATTATTTGATCATTGCAAATTACAAATTATCACGAAAGTTCACGAATCAAAATAGTGGAGAATTATTTTGATTTTCTGCTCTTTTCTTTGAAAGATTCGGTCTTTATTGACAACATATTGACTCAGTGCAATAATAGGTACAAAATTCCTGAGATAGATAAATTGAAGAATTGGTGCTTAGAGGGTTAATTATCTAGTGCTAATATTACGTACGAGTATGCGGTGAGATTTGTGCGCGGGTTCCTAATTAATTACGTGACGTGTTCGAGGAGAGTTTAATTAAGTATAGTAAAGTTATTCCACTTTTCAAATCTGGGGTCAGCAAAGACACTAATAATCATAGACCCATATCGGATTTGCCGGTTTTCAGCAAGGTGTTTGAAAAAGTAATGTTAAATCGAATGCTCAATCATTTTAATCGTAACAACATCCTACACGACCAACAGTATAGTTTCACCAAAGGACGTTGTACAACCGACGCCGGTGTCACATTATTCAAACACACCTTTAACGCATGGGAGAGGGCACAAGATGCAATAGGCATCTTTTGCGACCTATCCAAGGCATTTGATTGCGTGAATCACGAAACACTGCGCTTGAAACTTGACCATTAAGGATTAGGTAAACTTAAGCTTAGTTTAGTAAAATCATATTTGATCAATTTCCAACATTAGCCGAAGGTGGCCGAAGTAAGTCCTCATGTCTCTCAATCATTATGGGACGGAAAGGGATGGATATAGGAAACGCCCGAAATGCTCTCATAACGACAATCATTTATAGATTTTATAGACATTTTATAGATTAATGAATTTGAGTACGAGGCTTCTTTGACTATAAGAGTGAAATTATTTATTAAAAAATTTTGGCGTCAACAATGCTTTTAGACGAAAATAAAGTTGCAATAATTGCAGTTGTCTTATAACAGTTTTGTATTATTTCAGTACTCTAAAGTCAAGTCATTTCAGAAACTCACCTGCTTACTTCTCTCTTTCTTCATAACATAGAACAAGTTAATATAATTCTGGCACTCCACACAGTGTTAGTATTACATACCTGGTCGCGGAAGGTCCTCTCGTACGGAATGGTGACGGACGAGTCCAAACTGCGGTGACGAATGGTGTTGTTGCCCGGACGTACTAAAAACATAATATAATTATATTAATGTTTGCCTAAAAAAAACTTAAAATCGGAAAAAAGTATAGCAACCTCAGGTTCGGGAATATAATTGTGAATTTTATGTGAATTTTATGATCAGATTTGAAAGAACCAACCGAAGATAGGCTACAGTCCTTGCGCACTTATTTTAAATCTGATTTTGCTTTACTGTCAAATTCACAGTGACTTTAATCTTCGCTACAATAAGGTTGCTGTAGTCAGAGGCAAGATAACTGTGAAAGGACTGTAGGGATTTGTTTCCCATAAGTTCACAAGAATCAGAAAGCTCATTCACAAAAAGCGTTTCATGATTTAATTAATAAAAACGTTTGCCCAATGCTGCGTTTGAAGCCATATCGTTTTGCAGAGATCCAGACCCGGAACAAATAATCTATGGATGGTATAGTAGTCTATGGACGGTATAATAATCTATAGGTGGTATAGTAATCTTTGGGCAGTATAGAAGTCAATCTATGGGCAGTATAGAAGTCAATCTATGGGCGGTATAGTAATCTATGGGCGGTATAGTAATCTATGGGCGGTATAGTAATCTATGGGCGGTATAGTAATCTATGGGCGGTATAGTAATCTATGGGCGGTATAGTAATCTTTGGGCAGTATAGAAGTCTATGGGCGGTATAGTAATCTTTGGGCAGTATAGAAGTCTATGGGCGGTATAGTAATCTATGGGCGATATAGTACTCCCGCGGGTATCGTACAGCTGTTTGCTTGCCTTACTGCACCAATTGACAGTTTGTCTTCGAATTCTGTTCTCAGTCGACCCAGACCTTAGCACGATAATATAGTGTGTTTCAAAAGTAGGTAACTGATACAATTATCAGAAAACGTACCTGTGGAGCCCAATTTGTAGTGCAACTTACAAATTTATTGTGTTTTTGATCATTTGGATATATAAACCAAAGCTTTTAATTTTAAACAACCATAAAGTTTTGTTTCATTTGACAATTTTCTTGAGGTTAATTTTATAATCTTAATTTTCGTCGGTGATTTTTCAATAACAATTTAATCATTTTATTCAAACAATAATAATTGTTGGAACAGTGGTGAAATATAAAATTGAAACCTTCTAAATACAGATGAATCTGATACTAACTCCTTTCAGTGAGTGATAGCGTAAGAATTTAACCTGAACAGAGTTTTTTACACTTTCATCAGAAGTGCCTTGTATGTGCCTATCCATACTAATATTATAAATTCAAAAGTAACTATGTCTGTATGTTACCTTTTCACGCCTAAACCACTGAACGGATTTCGATAAAATTTGGCACGGAGATAGATGGCATCCTAGGGAAGGACATAGGCTACGTTTTGTCCTTGTAGCACGTTCCCGTGGAATAATTTCCGACATCCACGCGGGTAACGCCTCGAGTAGAAGCTAGTTTGAAATTAATGATTTTACTTTGACTTTGATAGTTTTGGGACAGACTATAGATATACTCACATCCAGTGGTGAACTTGTCGAGCTCTATCATGGCCCTCCTCTGCTCGTCGAAGGCGAGAGGCTCTCCTTTCTCATTGGAAGTGGGCGCCATGAAGATGCGCACCGTGCCCATGGCGGCCTTCCCCGATGTGTTGTTCACCTCGATACTGTGAGGAGCAGTCCAAAATACTCATTATTGTTGACGATTTATTTACATAATCGGGTGTCTTCTATTCGCCTGCACAAAAAGTACTAAATTTTGGATTACATATTGCCTGCAGAAACATCGATATCACCGAGAGACTAAGGGACTAACTACACTTATTCAGCTTTTTTCCATAGAAAACACCGATAGCTTTAAAGCTGAACGGATGCGTGCGCATCTCCATACGAAACACTAGTTTTGTTTGGACAAAAGCTGAAGTGTAGTAAGTCCCTAAAGCCCCATTACACGATGGAAGTGTTTTGCCTGAGTCTCGTCTTAACACTGTTTAATACACACGTCACGTAAAATAATACGGAAAAGACTAAGAGGACGTAGCCAACAGAGATCAGAAGGGTAACTCCTGTAATTTCAGAAAGTTCACAGTGTGATCTCAGTCCTGATCTGTCAAAATACCTCCAATAACCTACATTTTTGACATTGATTGGCGCTGAGATGAGATGGTGACTAGATTTTGAACGTTTTTAATTACATGAATTGGTGTGCAGGAGTCAGGGCAATTAGTAGTGTCGGGATTTGTCTCTCCTTCGAGTCAAAGACCGTACTAATTAGAAATTTATTCTTTATAAATGAATGAGAAGGAGAAATGGCAGGAAAGTAGGTAGAGTATATCCCAGCTAGCTGTGTTAACAAGTGGGCACTCACACGTAGGTGAAGTCCTGGTGCTGCAGGTGCGTGAAGCGCGCCAGCACGGAGCCGCGCGGCGTGAAGTAGGTAGAGTATATCCCAGCTAGCTGTGTTAACAAGTGGGCACTCACACGTAGGTGAAGTCCTGGTGCTGCAGGTGCGTGAAGCGCGCCAGCACGGAGCCGCGCGGCGTGAAGTAGGTAGAGTATATCCCAGCTAGCTGTGTTAACAAGTGGGCACTCACACGTAGGTGAAGTCCTGGTGCTGCAGGTGCGTGAAGCGCGCCAGCACGGAGCCGCGCGGCGTGAAGTAGGTAGAGTATATCCCAGCTAGCTGTGTTAACAAGTGGGCACTCACACGTAGGTGAAGTCCTGGTGCTGCAGGTGCGTGAAGCGCGCCAGCACGGAGCCGCGCGGCGTGAAGTAGGTAGAGTATATCCCAGCTAGCTGTGTTAACAAGTGGGCACTCACACGTAGGTGAAGTCCTGGTGCTGCAGGTGCGTGAAGCGCGCCAGCACGGAGCCGCGCGGCGTGAAGTAGGTAGAGTATATCCCAGCTAGCTGTGTTAACAAGTGGGCACTCACACGTAGGTGAAGTCCTGGTGCTGCAGGTGCGTGAAGCGCGCCAGCACGGAGCCGCGCGGCGTGAAGTAGGTAGAGTATATCCCAGCTAGCTGTGTTAACAAGTGGGCACTCACACGTAGGTGAAGTCCTGGTGCTGCAGGTGCGTGAAGCGCGCCAGCACGGAGCCGCGCGGCGTGAAGTAGGTAGAGTATATCCCAGCTAGCTGTGTTAACAAGTGGGCACTCACACGTAGGTGAAGTCCTGGTGCTGCAGGTGCGTGAAGCGCGCCAGCACGGAGCCGCGCGGCGTGAAGTAGGTAGAGTATATCCCAGCTAGCTGTGTTAACAAGTGGGCACTCACACGTAGGTGAAGTCCTGGTGCTGCAGGTGCGTGAAGCGCGCCAGCACGGAGCCGCGCGGCGTGAAGTAGGTAGAGTATATCCCAGCTAGCTGTGTTAACAAGTGGGCACTCACACGTAGGTGAAGTCCTGGTGCTGCAGGTGCGTGAAGCGCGCCAGCACGGAGCCGCGCGGCGTGAAGTAGGTAGAGTATATCCCAGCTAGCTGTGTTAACAAGTGGGCACTCACACGTAGGTGAAGTCCTGGTGCTGCAGGTGCGTGAAGCGCGCCAGCACGGAGCCGCGCGGCGTGAAGTAGGTAGAGTATATCCCAGCTAGCTGTGTTAACAAGTGGGCACTCACACGTAGGTGAAGTCCTGGTGCTGCAGGTGCGTGAAGCGCGCCAGCACGGAGCCGCGCGGCGTGAAGTAGGTAGAGTATATCCCAGCTAGCTGTGTTAACAAGTGGGCACTCACACGTAGGTGAAGTCCTGGTGCTGCAGGTGCGTGAAGCGCGCCAGCACGGAGCCGCGCGGCGTGAAGTAGGTAGAGTATATCCCAGCTAGCTGTGTTAACAAGTGGGCACTCACACGTAGGTGAAGTCCTGGTGCTGCAGGTGCGTGAAGCGCGCCAGCACGGAGCCGCGCGGCGTGAAGTAGGTAGAGTATATCCCAGCTAGCTGTGTTAACAAGTGGGCACTCACACGTAGGTGAAGTCCTGGTGCTGCAGGTGCGTGAAGCGCGCCAGCACGGAGCCGCGCGGCGTGAAGTAGGTAGAGTATATCCCAGCTAGCTGTGTTAACAAGTGGGCACTCACACGTAGGTGAAGTCCTGGTGCTGCAGGTGCGTGAAGCGCGCCAGCACGGAGCCGCGCGGCGTGAAGTAGGTAGAGTATATCCCAGCTAGCTGTGTTAACAAGTGGGCACTCACACGTAGGTGAAGTCCTGGTGCTGCAGGTGCGTGAAGCGCGCCAGCACGGAGCCGCGCGGCGTGAAGTAGGTAGAGTATATCCCAGCTAGCTGTGTTAACAAGTGGGCACTCACACGTAGGTGAAGTCCTGGTGCTGCAGGTGCGTGAAGCGCGCCAGCACGGAGCCGCGCGGCGTGAAGTAGGTAGAGTATATCCCAGCTAGCTGTGTTAACAAGTGGGCACTCACACGTAGGTGAAGTCCTGGTGCTGCAGGTGCGTGAAGCGCGCCAGCACGGAGCCGCGCGGCGTGAAGTAGGTAGAGTATATCCCAGCTAGCTGTGTTAACAAGTGGGCACTCACACGTAGGTGAAGTCCTGGTGCTGCAGGTGCGTGAAGCGCGCCAGCACGGAGCCGCGCGGCGTGAAGTAGGTAGAGTATATCCCAGCTAGCTGTGTTAACAAGTGGGCACTCACACGTAGGTGAAGTCCTGGTGCTGCAGGTGCGTGAAGCGCGCCAGCACGGAGCCGCGCGGCGTGAAGTAGGTAGAGTATATCCCAGCTAGCTGTGTTAACAAGTGGGCACTCACACGTAGGTGAAGTCCTGGTGCTGCAGGTGCGTGAAGCGCGCCAGCACGGAGCCGCGCGGCGTGAAGTAGGTAGAGTATATCCCAGCTAGCTGTGTTAACAAGTGGGCACTCACACGTAGGTGAAGTCCTGGTGCTGCAGGTGCGTGAAGCGCGCCAGCACGGAGCCGCGCGGCGTGAAGTAGGTAGAGTATATCCCAGCTAGCTGTGTTAACAAGTGGGCACTCACACGTAGGTGAAGTCCTGGTGCTGCAGGTGCGTGAAGCGCGCCAGCACGGAGCCGCGCGGCGTGAAGTAGGTAGAGTATATCCCAGCTAGCTGTGTTAACAAGTGGGCACTCACACGTAGGTGAAGTCCTGGTGCTGCAGGTGCGTGAAGCGCGCCAGCACGGAGCCGCGCGGCGTGAAGTAGGTAGAGTATATCCCAGCTAGCTGTGTTAACAAGTGGGCACTCACACGTAGGTGAAGTCCTGGTGCTGCAGGTGCGTGAAGCGCGCCAGCACGGAGCCGCGCGGCGTGAAGTAGGTAGAGTATATCCCAGCTAGCTGTGTTAACAAGTGGGCACTCACACGTAGGTGAAGTCCTGGTGCTGCAGGTGCGTGAAGCGCGCCAGCACGGAGCCGCGCGGCGTGAAGTAGGTAGAGTATATCCCAGCTAGCTGTGTTAACAAGTGGGCACTCACACGTAGGTGAAGTCCTGGTGCTGCAGGTGCGTGAAGCGCGCCAGCACGGAGCCGCGCGGCGTGAAGTAGGTAGAGTATATCCCAGCTAGCTGTGTTAACAAGTGGGCACTCACACGTAGGTGAAGTCCTGGTGCTGCAGGTGCGTGAAGCGCGCCAGCACGGAGCCGCGCGGCGTGAAGTAGGTAGAGTATATCCCAGCTAGCTGTGTTAACAAGTGGGCACTCACACGTAGGTGAAGTCCTGGTGCTGCAGGTGCGTGAAGCGCGCCAGCACGGAGCCGCGCGGCGTGAAGTAGGTAGAGTATATCCCAGCTAGCTGTGTTAACAAGTGGGCACTCACACGTAGGTGAAGTCCTGGTGCTGCAGGTGCGTGAAGCGCGCCAGCACGGAGCCGCGCGGCGTGAAGTCCAGGCCGCGCGCCAGCTCCACGGTGCTGAGCTCCCAGAACGTGGCGATGGTGTCGGCGCCGGCCGGGCCCTCCAGGCTCACGCTGGACACGCGGATGCCGGCGAAGTCCAGCTGGGAATCGGAGAAGCTGCTTTTTAACACGTTGCTCAAAAATTGGAAAGAAACAAAGTAAGGGAATACAAAATCTCACATGCAAGGATACTCAGGTCTGAAACCACTATCTGCAGCACCATCATATTGGACTATAAAAGTGTCTGTTTTTGTGGTGACGGAAACTGCTATACTTGTGTATTTATACGTGTAATGATCTACATTACTCTGTACCTTGCTTGAAAGTCATGGTGAATAAAGCCTCTAATCTACGCCTTTATTTTGAAGTAACAACACTTTATATAAAGGCCATTTCCTACTTGTTTCTTCATGAGTGCACAAACTATCCGATAGTACCTTGTTAATAAGTAACAAGCTGGTATTTCTCAATAACAGCCTGGAATTTGGAAGTAGGCGGCTGCCGCCGCACACGTGCGCACGCGCACACTATAACACCTCCCGCGCCGAAAGCTAGTTTCCGTTAAGATTGGCCACCATGGCCGGAATACAGTCTGGAGGACTATGTAGTATATAACATCTTGCAATTTACTTTCGCTCGGAAATTCTGACGTTTTGCAGAGAACTGAATAGAAAATTTAGTATTTAATGATTACAAAGATGTACCTGTAGTATACCAACATTTCGCCAGTTATGTATAAGTCCCATGTAATAGGGTGCTAGCCTATTGACTGCATTAACCGAGCACAAAGCCAGACTCCGAGCTGCTACTGAGAAATTCCTCATGAACAAGCCCAATATTACTAATTCTCTTTACTAAATGCAACACCTCACCTTATCATCGGTGTAAGGGTTGAGCTTGTACTTGTAGAGCTGGAACAAGTCGTCGATGTACGAGTGCCAGCGGTAGAACACAGGGTCGCGCATCGCCGTCGCGGAATCTCCCATCACGCCGAATGGCTCCTGAGGGGAAAAGAGAAGAAAAAGGTTAGATTGAGCCATAATCCATTACCACATAAAACTTATAGTCCAACACTGATGAAATATAAATTTCGACCAATCTCATTGGTCGATTTCTGTACGTCTCCTTTCCACTTTACTGTTGTGCAGGTCCAGTAGTCCGCGCTGTACTCACCAGGTGGCGGTGGTCGGGGTCATGCGAGTAGGAGATGAACACGTGTCCCATGTTGTGCATGTCGCCGTAGTAGGGCCGGTTGGGGCTGACGATAGACGACTCCATCATGTTGCCCAGTATGTCGATGCCTCGCTCTTCGTCTAAAGGCATCTGGCGACCGTTAGGCTGCGGAGAAGAAGTAAGTATTATTACAGAATTGCACAACCAAAAACCTTATAAATTCACATTTATAAGGTCTTTGGTTGTGCAATTAGATACATATACTCAAAGAGCATCACAGTTTGCAGACTCTAATAGCGAGGTTCCTTGCTGAGTACTGCGTATTTCGGTTATCAAAAGGATCTTGACAAAATCATCTCAAAGGAAAAGCGATTAATCAGCATGTCAAAAAACAGCGCCCTCTCACGGCGTAGTCTTCAACTGTAATAATGTAAGAAATGCTTAGCGCCATCTATAGGTATGTATGCGGAACTAGTCTGACAGTAAGCATCCCCATTGGACTCCACGTCTGTGAACTCGTTCGTCTAGTATTGAACGTCAAAATTACGTGAGAAATCCCCAAACACGCCCTCTAATTAATAAACGTCTCATCTAAGTCTGACGTTAAAAAAAAACAATTCCAAATTAAAAAAAAAAACAGTACAAAGTGAAAAATTACTTTAATTTCGGAAGTCGGTGTCTTTGGTATTGTGTTTTCGTTTTTTGCTACCGACTAAATAAAAATAAACCGATTAAAAATAAAAATAAAGTTATTTTTCACTTTGTAGTGTTTTTTTGGAAGTCTGTTTCTTTTTGTAATAAAGTTATTATTTTTTACTTTTTAGTTGTGGTACCTACCCCACACAAATTCGTATACCTTCACTTGCTAAGTAAATAACAGTGACAGGAAGATCATCAACATACACTAAGTGGAAATAAATACGTATTATTGAAGCTAATACAAAAACCACTCATCAGAACTTGACCAAATTCATAAGAGACCACCCTATAGGTTTTAAACAAAACAAGAATTTTTCACATCGGTTTATAAATGACGGAGTTCTGAGGAAATAACCAAAAATAATTTAAAAAAATACAACCGAATTGAATCCTTCTTTTTTGAACTCGGTTAAAAAGTGGTGATTCTCAGTCTACTTTGAGTATACGAATTTTGATTTTGATTATAAGAATGTATAGCTTCAAGACATCTCACCAAGGTGACAGACTGGCTCTCGACAGCCTGCACGAACCGGTCTCTCCAGGTCTCCAGCTGTGACACGTCTGCTCTGATCTGGTCCACCGGGCGGTCCAGGTCACGGATTGTGGTTCCAGCGAATCTGGAATCCAGCATTTCATTTATTTATTAAAGAACACCAACAGCATATTATTTTACATTCAACATTGGTTTAAGTACAAAAGTAGATATTTAGAAAAGATATTACTGGTAATGTAGGTATACGCAAAATAAAGGTATACATAACATTTAATGAAAAAAAGACATTGGACAAAAGCCGCAATTTCCTTGATATCATTCAATCATACTTCTGGAAGCACGTACACTATGCACTTTGAAGTGTACTTCTTCCGATAGAACTGATCGGAAAGCAAACTTGAGAGTAAAATGGTTACTCGACATTTTATCCTATACGAGCTGCACCCCGCGGTTTCACCCGCATAAGTCTCGATCCCGTTGGAATACCGGGATAAAAAGTATCCTATGTGTTAACCAGGTCATGGTCTCCCCGTGTGCCAAATTTCATCCAAATCCGATAAATCGTTTCAGCGTAAAAGCGTAAAAAACAAAGCAACTCAATTTCGCATTTATAATATTAGCTTCTGCCGCCGGCTTCGGTATAGTCCCAGTCGCCCCCACATGGATTGCCACCAGGTGGCAATTGGGAGAAAAAAATCCCAGTTGCCACCGGGTGGCGACTGGGACCTTATTGCCCCCACTTCAAATCGCTGTACATTGCGGCGTGGATTAGCACTAAAAATAATGATAAATCCTAACCCTAGACGGTCGACGTCAGGGCACCCCGAGGTTCGGTTGGTTAGGTTCCTTTAAACCCTTTAGACAGAAATAGGAGACCCGAGAAGCGGGGCTCCGTCGACCTTGAAATAATCAAATCGACCTGACCAACAAAACCTCGGGGTGCCTGACGTCAACCGGCTCGGGTTAGGGTTAATAAGTGATTAAAAGCAACTACAATAAAGAAAATCTTGTTTGTATGTCCCTAAAAATTATCACATATCTACTAATAAAACCACATTGGAAATGTGACCGCCAACCCCGTCATCGCGGCCGTAAGAAATATAGTGATGAGGGGGTTTGGCGATCCACGCCGCAATGTACAGCGATTTGAAGTGGGGGCAATAAGGTCCCAGTCGCCACCCGGTGGCAACTGGAATTTTTTTCTCCCAGTTGCCACCTGGTGGCAATCCATGTGGGGGCGACTGGGACTATACCCCGGCTTCGCCCGCGCTGATGTCGAAAATTATTCCACGGAGACGTGCTACCGGGATAAATAGTATCCTATCGTCCAAAGCCATTCAGCCGTTAAAGCGTGAAAGGTAGCAGACACACAGATAATAAATGCAAATAATCTTTTTTTATTATTATTAAGTAAACAGCACCCATTTTTTTATTATGACGTCATAATTTTAATTCCAATTTGCTTTAATGATTTTAATTAATGCTGCTATTCATATTGTATTAAATTATTGTGCCCGATACTATCATCTGAACTTGTAATTATTATTAGAATCTTGTAAAACACATGTGATAAGGTATAAAGAATTGATTTGAGTGCAATTGAATTGAAACGCGGATCCCCACCCACCGGTTTGCAGCCTGAGTATAGGCAGTGAACATTACCTCGGCGGCCACGCCCGCGACGCGACCTGCGAGTCCAGCTTGGGGAAGTAGCCCTCTTCGATGGGCTCGCGGAAGTTCTGGAAGCGAGCCACGCGCGCCAGGCCCGCGCACAAGCGCTCCATGTTGTATCTGTGAGGAACTTGCTGGTTACATTCATTTTCATAAATATTTTATGAATATTTTACAATTTTAGAGAAATGCAGCATATCGTAGTCACCCATACACAGCACTTTGGACGCCCCTTGCAAAATGTTTTCTTTTTGTATTGGGAACACAGTCTTATCTTGTCGATGAAACAGTTTAAGCCAATGGGTATCGAGCAAGTTGCTTTTCATATATTGTACCTATAATATTTGAAGAGTAACAGTGGAGATTCTTATCTTTACGAAACTACCTTTTGGAAGGAGCAAATAAAATCTATTTTGTTTTCTTGTAAATTTTGACATTCAAAAGTGCCCTTTATGTGCGTAATAGAAATAAATTATTTAACTTTACTTTGTTAGCGGGCCAGTTGGGAATAAAGAACACCATATACAATTTTGACTGAATTAGATTGAATTGATTGTGGGCACTGACCTTAATTTTGCCTAACCCAACTAACCCATACTGAGATTTTGCGTCAAAAACCCCTGGGGGTGTTAAGTGATTTAGGTATTCTCCAAGTCTAAATATTCTTTGAAATGGACCTTGTGAGAACCCACCTGGCAATAATCTGCTGGTGCATGTAGTAGAACAGCTCTCCCCTGCGGTCCTTGTTGACGATGGCGCGGTCTGCGGCGTCGAAGGGGTACACGAGGTGCCAGTGCCAGTGGTGCAGGTTGATGCCGATGTCTTCGCGGAAGTACGCCACGCGCTGTTCCGGTTCCGAGGCGTTTGCAGTGTAGTTTACTGGGATTGTTACTGGCATCTAAGGGAAAAAAGTTTCCGAAGAGTCAGTAATTTTGCTGGAAAGTATAAGCTACAAGTTGTACCTATTGGAAGTTTTCGGGTTCTATTTTTGGCGAAGCATGTACCTAAAAATCTTAAACGTAGTTTTCTCCAAAATAGAGGTCATAACTCCAATAGAAGCTTGAAGTATCACCTACAAAAATTACCCTGTAGTTTAGACGTAAGCTTAGATTACTTAGATTTCAGATTGAGAGGCCTATAACTAGGCGATTACTTCACTCGAACGGAAAGTCTTCAACGAATCCAAATGAGTCGTGCAAGTATAAATTAAAAGATAGTGGATGTGTAAACTTTTGAAAGCCTGTCCCTCGGTTCCACGAGAGTCATGACGGGTTCCCTAATATCTAGAACTTCAGTTTTACAAGAAGTTTCCTTTAGTTTCCTCACCCTGTTCCCGGAAGTGACGACGTTGCTGACTTCCCTGGCCTTGCGGAACACTTTGGGGTCCATGAACTTGTCGGGGAACGTCTCCGCGAATGTCGGGATGTTGATGCCCTTCGTGTCGGGCCTGCAAAGTAACAAAACAGTATGATTTTTATATAAATAATGTGCGATTTTTTTAAATAAAAGCTTCTTTTGTTCCTCCACAGGCAAATCCAGTATAACATTGGTCGCACGAAGTACTGCTCGTTTTGCTTCTTCTTCTTTTCGTGGCGACGACGGCAACACATTGTGTGTTGTGTTATTCTACCTGATTAGTAATTATTAACACAGCGTTGCCTAAGAACTTGTTTTATTTTTTTCTTAATTATCGTCGTTCGAGTCTAAAATATTCGAGACGAAAGTGTTTAAAAGTAACGCAAAATAATTTGCTCCCAGGATTTAAAATTATTTATAACCGTGGTTGGTTCTTGTGCAGCATTGCTTGATTGATTTTTTAAAGTGTGTCATAGTCATAGTGTCACTTTACTTCTTTAAAATATTATGTATCTAATTCTTTTTTCTAATAATAATAATAATAAAGGTAGGTCTTTTGTAGATATTTTGGTACCTACCCTGTAATTTTTTATCATTTAATTGTGCTCATTTATTTTGTGTGCACTAAAGAAATGGTTTATTAATCTATTTATCTATAGAAATATGTCCTTACCTGTGCAGTATAGCGACGGAGAGGCAGTAGTTGAACATGTAGGGGTTGATGCGCAGCTGACAGAACGAACACACGGACTGCAGGTCTTCTAAGTCACGCATACCTGGAGCATACGGCAGCTTGTTAGCAACCACAGGAACTTAGGCAGGCTAAGACATTGTCTCTATTGGTGGCTATAGTATGGGGGATGTCTCTACCAAGTACTGAAAGAAACCGCTAAAGATAGTCTTCATATTTCAGACTAGAGAGATGTGTTGATGTTACTGAAAAAGTTTAGCAAGTAGTTTGAACAATGTTCAATAGGTGGCGTTGCGAAGCGAGTTATAGATATGCAATCTAGAACATACGCGATGGAAAGGAAATGGTAACGAAAACTTTTATAATGGGTTCAGTACATTTTTACCCCAAAGTTAAAATTCTTCGGTTATTTTTTTGGTTTTTTTTTACAATTTGTTTGTGTAGCTTTTTTATAAATAAAACAGCTGTTGTTTTTAGAAACGACGAAATATTTCTTATCTAGGAAGTCTAGAATCATCTGCTAAATTAATGGAAGCAGTTCGCGCGTCGACATCCCTTACACCGTGTATTGTGTTTTCCACTTACCCATAAAGATATCAATAAGCTTGCCGGCCATGGTCCTGTGCTTGGGCACGAACAGCGAGAAGTTGTCGTTGTAGGGCAGCTCCATGGGCAGGTTGATGTTGGGCAGCGCGATGTTCCGCACCGGGATGCTGCGGCCCGCGTCATCGCCAAAGCGGTTGGCGATGGTGGTGGTGAGCTCCTTGTACTTGTCGGGCTGGAAAAAGAAAGTAATAACATAAAACCGCGCCTACATTCCCCAAAGGGTAAGCAACTAGCCAGGGATGAATTAGTACACCCCCATTTTGCCAGTTATTATTAAGCTCGATAACAATAGGAGGCGAGTCTAGTGCTATTAACTAGGCATAAATCGAGAGTCCGGGCTATCACTAAAGAATTCCAAACGAATAACATTTTGCCCGTGCTGGCTTCGTTCTAGTCATGCGTGCAACCACTAATCAAAAATACCTAAGCAAGCAGTAAATAAATTATATGTAGATTGTTTAATTATAAGTGGGTATAGTCCAAAGAGACGATACAACAATATCAATTACGAAGATTTTATATTTTATCTAGTCTTAAAACTTACATAGTAATGCTGAGGGATTTCGAAGACAGCCTTCTCATCTCCTTTTTGCATGAAGCACGGCTCCGAGGGCCGGTCGAAGAATAACAACAGATTCTTCTTAGCGTCCGACATCTTGTCAACTGGAAGAAGAATCAACAAAATTATGAAACTGAAAACTGAACTTAATTGAAACAAAACACTCATGGCTGTAATTTTTAGGGTTCCGTAGTTCTGACAAGGAACCCTTATAGTTTCGTCATGTCCGTCTGTCTGTCCGAGGTTTTGCTAAGAGACCGTTAGTACTAGAAAGGACACTTTGTAGGAGTGTGTATATCAATTACGCCAACAAAGTGGTAAAATAAAATCTAGAAAAAAATTTTTTTTTAGGGTGTCTCGCCTACCTGTGAAGTGGGGATGAATATTTTTTTCGTCGTCTACCCCATCGTGTGAGGTATCGTTGAATAGGCCTTCTAAAATTATTTGGGGTTTGCTAAAATTATTTTTCGATTTAATGCTCCATTTACGAAATATTAAACTTTAAAGTACACATTTTTTTTTCAGTGAGGCGCCATCTGAAAGCTAAACTGCTGGCTTGAAAAATTTGGAAAAATTCACGATGATAGTGCATTTTATGAACTTTAAAGTAAATTATAGCGGTTAAAAGAACTTTATTACTTTAGCAGTAATAGTCGTTGAACTTGGGTGTTGGATAGTTTTGTACCAAATACTAAATCCTTAGCATTAATCCTTTAAAGTGACTAAGATGATGTAGTTGCTTGTTTATAACGGGTAAAGACTTGCATTGAAAACCAAAATATGAAATACAAAAACTAAAAAATCTATAATAAATTATCATAATTTTCACAATACTGCCGCTAGATGGCGTATGTACCAACGGGTTACGTTTTAATTATATTCAGAATAAAGAACAACAGAATCGTACTATATTGTGATAACGGGCTACTACGGAACCCTACACTGTGCGTGGCCCGACACGCACTTGGCCGGTTTTATTTTCAGTACCTTTAGCATGACGAGTTTTGTATTGTGAAAGTAACATCAACGTCGACATATTTACATATTCTTAAACATATTAATCATCTCCTATGTTGACGTTGAAAAACTGGGATAGTGATGTTACTATCTATTGGTACGCGGTACATAAACTTCCAAGCTCAATAAGCTAGGTACCTACCTACTAAGATTAAAAAAATATTTTGCTACTGCAGAGGACCTGTATGGAAGATCTAAACAGTGGGTACTACAGTAGTATACTGTCACGGTCCTTAACTGGAGTACCAATTTAGGCTATTTGACGTAGCCTGAACAGTTTCAAAATAAAAATCCCTAAATTCAAAATCTATCAGATAATAATTAGCGATAGACAACTTCAAAGTATAAGGTAACTACATACATCTATAATGGATATTAGTTAGAGGAGGTACCTATACAATCATTATTATAGAATTACAATACATCAAATGATACAATATTAAGTGTCACCATGTCTCCGGGGTATAGTTTCAATGGAGACACGCATGATCGGAATACTAATAAGATATGATCTACAAGTATGGTATAACTGTTGAATATGATTGTAATAAGTTTATAACAAGTATTTCTGTACAAATAACTAAGGTATCTACCATTACAATGATGAGAATTTATTTAATTAAAGGGCCTTTTATTGCGTCCCGAATTCATTATCTACCAGACAAAATTATGAAACAGAATTTGCAAGATCTGCCAGATAGAAAACCGGAATTAAGTAACTGCTTACCCTCGAAAAGCGTGATGCTAAATTCGAAGAACAAAGAGACAAACAACAAATCTAGTTCACAACATAGATAAATAATCACAATAAAATTGCACTTACCACAAGAGTTTTCACTAAACAAAAAAAATAAAACTATAACTTTTTTCGTTTCAAGCCGTGTACTCCACGGCTCGACTATGGGCCTCCAACCCTGGAGCACACTATTTATACCCGTAAGCTATTGCACACGGCAGGGAGTTCGTGTGCAAACACATAACACCATTCTGATAAGTCGGGAAGGAACGGGAGGATATTTGCGGTCAGTTTATCAGAACCACAAAATTGACAGGACTGAAATATTATGTAATGTTAGAATGATTTAGATAAGGTGTTTTACTGTCGTTATGACGACTTGAGCTTGACTTGACTATGAGCAATGCAAACCCAGTGGCAACGGCCGTGACTTACAAGTTGTAGGTCATAGGTTCGAACCCAGACAAGTTGTAGGTCATAGGTTCGAACCCAGACAAGTTGTAGGTCATAGGTTCGAACCCAGACAAGTGCTTTACTTTGTGTAAATTACTTTCATCACCAGTGCACTCAAAAACGGTAAAGTAGAACATCGAGAGGAAACCGGCATGTCACAACAAACAACATCACGCCTGTATTCCCCAAAGGGTTAGGCAGAGGTGTACCCATAAGACACCCACATTTCGCCAGTTATGTTTAAGTCCCATGTAATAGGGGGCGAGCCTATTGCCATCAACCGGCCACAAATCCAGACTCCGGGCTGCTACTGAGAAATTCCAGATGGAAAAACTAGACCAACGAGGCAGTACCAACCGGCATGTCCTAGAACCAAAAATTCGATGACATGTGACATCCACAACCCGCACTGCGCCCGTGTGGTAGAATACGGCCCACTCCCTCTCACCGAGAGGAGCAGGCGTGTGGGCTGTGTCCCAGCAGTGGGAACATTATAGACTGATACGAGTATGATTATGATTTATGACGACTTGAGGAAGGCTTATATCCAGCAGTGGACTCGGTTAATTTGATTTGACCATCTGTAAAAAGGGTAGTGCGAGCAGGTACTAGCAAAGCAAAGGCTGACTATACCTATTAGCCGTAAAACCGATGACCATTGGTGTAGATGTGGTCTTCAGTGGAGACCACGACTTGGCAAACATAAGGTGACACGCTCAGTTACCAGGGCGCCAAGTTTACTAATATACAGACGTTGTAAAATGGTCTCTCCATTGTGAGTTTTTGACAGATTTGCCATACCTACAAAATTGTCAATAAATCACAATGGTGAGACCATTACTACGTTTGTACATTAGTAGACTTATAGGCCCCCGGTAAAGTGAAGATCGCAGGGTGGCTGGTAGCAGCAGGATGAGAATAGCCGAGGATCGAGCGATTGGAGAGGCGAACGTCCAGCAGTGGAACACTGTTGGAGAGGCCAACGTCCAGCAGTGGACTGCTGTTGGAGAGGCCTACGTCCAGCAGTGGACTGCTGTTGGAGAGGCCTACGTCCAGCAGTGGACTGCTGTTGGAGAGGCCTACGTCCAGCAGTGGACTGCTGTTGGAGAGGCCTACGTCCAGCAGTGGACTGCTGTTGGAGAGGCCTACGTCCAGCAGTGGACTGCTGTTGGAGGCCTACGTCCAACAGTGGACTGCTGTTGGAGAGGCCTACGTCCAGCAGTGGACTGCTGTTGGAGAGGCCTACGTCCAGCAGTGGACTGCTGTTTGAGAGGCCTACGCCCAGCAGTGGACTGCTATTAGGCTGGTGATGATGATTGTGAGTTGTCGTATTGTTGAATTAAGGGATGCGTAGGTTTTAATTAAGCAGAATAATTAAATCATAACATCACATCACGCTTGTACATTGGTAGAGGTATGTACTTATGTCTAAATTCCACGCAAAAGGGGGTTTCATTATTAAAATTGCCATACATATGTAGCACTTTATTTTGAATCAACACTCACCAAAGATCCAATAACTACCTACTTCTGTATTCTGAAACGCTACAAGCATAGCATTGCGGTACTACTTACCATAAAAATATGTAAAAATCGATACCCCTCTAGCTACATGGCTAGGTACGAGTAGTTATGTAGCTACCTATAAAGTCCTAACAACGCATTCTATGACGGAATTTTTATACTAATTAAATTTCTTCAACCTAGCCCTAGAGCTTATTCCCATAAAGTCTAGGCTGCTTGTAAGAGTCCACTCAAGGCCAACGCCCTCTTTAGGGACTAAATATATGTTTAAGAAGGTACCTACACTTTTCCATTGATATTTTGAACTACTTTTAGACGGCTGAAATTCATGAAGGAGTTGCTGAAAACTCAAAATCGGAGTCGCAACGCTAAACATGATGTCTCTTAGAGCCAATAGGGAGTCGAAATGTCTCAGTCAGATTACTCAGTGATCTAGCTGGGAGAGCTGCGCTTTAACCAACAATTTCAATTTCTGACTCCTAAGACACAGGCACATACACCTAGTTTAGGAGTCAGAGTATTAAAATTATTGTGACCTAGTTATAAGCCATAAATGTCTTTCAATCAAATTGTAATATGATGACTGTTTTTGGTGAAATAAAGAATATTATTGTATTATTATTATATTCGTGTGTACTGTACTGTATTTAGGCACATAAAGGTTTTTTGTAATAGGTACCTATTACAAAAAAACCTTTATGTGCCTAAATACCTAAATTATTATTATGTTGGATGACTGCCAAAATTGCGGTTGCCAAAAACATTAAATTAGGAACTCCTTACGGTTGCTAACTACTAAGTAATTAGACTCAATAGCCAGCTTATAGCATGTCTAGAGTTGTTAACGCTATTACTATTCTTAAGATAAATAATCTCCAAATTATGAAATGTAGAAGCATTGTAGTACATACAGTATGCTGAGTTAATAAGGATCGTCTCAGAGACCCATACTAAAAGGAACTCAGTTTGTAGTCTGTTGTAGTAAGGTACTTACTACAACAGACTACAAACTGAGTACCTTTTAGTGTAATAGAGTGCCTGAAAAAGGCCTGTCCCGAGGTGTCCTACCAGTCACGTCTACCACCATAGCACGTACCTACAGTATTACACCTCATACAGTAATGAAACCGACTGCTCGCGAGATACATTCATTTCGCTGCTATATGGATTGTAAAATACGGTGACCATGGGTAGATACTTATTTTTACTCCCAAGCAGTAGCCCTTCTTCAAAGAGTCTCTCTCTAAACTTAATTCATTATCATAGCATTAGTTCGGTATTGATTTGCAAGGTGTAGCAAGTTAAAATGATACTTGTCTGTAGGGTAGGTTGTGACCTTTACCCGAGGGTCACCGCATATCGCTACACTATCATTACTATCATACAACGCCAGCGCGTGCAGTATCTGTAACATCGCGTTCAGGATGCTGACGGGGCTACTGCGTTTTTGTAGCGCTTCGAGGATGTATGCCGAGGCCAGGATTTATGGCTTTTATGCACTCATTCGAAAGCGGTGTGCCCCGATGCTCCGCAGAATGCGTGGATAGTGTGATGTTCGGCTTCAGACTTTACCTAGCGTAACATTATCATTTGGATACCCTACCAACATTCAGTTTTCTAAAATTGATCTGGGGGCACGGTAGTGCCCCCGCCAAGACGAGCCAAGCGAAGCGCAAGGGCACTACCTACCTTTTCTCGAAGTGTTTCGTCGTTTTTTTGAACCCTCATAGAGTTGGTTTCCGATGTACCAGATAGTTCATATTCTCAGGATATGATATCAATAATAGACTAATTAAACATACAAAGTCTCAATTGAATAGCTCTAATACTTTAGATTTTATTGATATCTAAAATACACCGATTTCGTCACTGGCACACTCACTGATACACTGACACACTGATGATCATCAAAATGTTTGGCTACTTCCTGAAGTGCTACAAAGCTGAAATTTGGTATGTAATCTAAGTTTAGTATACAACCAACAAAAAAAATCATAAACTTATAACTTTTGCCCCCCATCCACTAAAATGGGGGGGTGGAAGTTTGTATGAGACTTCAAAATGTTATGGTACTTCCTGAAGTGCTAGAAAGCCGAAATTTGGTATGTAAACAAAGTTCAGTATACAAAAAAACACTACCGTGCCCCCAGATAAACTTAAAAAAGAAGAAAAAAATAAACACTAAAAAGACTGCCTAGCAACTTACAAAAAGAACTGAAATCCCACCACAAACAACGAAACAGCCAAGCCATACATTTTTACTGTAATTTGGATTTTCTGAAGTTAGGGTCGGTAGAGTTAGGCCGTGTAGAGTCAGAAGCTTGGCTCTACATGAGATCTGATATCTTTTTCACAGGGCAAACCTTATGTGGTCGTCTTGGCAACATTTTACATGAAATGTTTTTGGTGAGATTATAGTTTCCACATCCACTGCTGGTACTCTCCGAAGATAATTTCGTATCAACAAACTTATTTGTTCTGCAGTGTGTCTATTTGATAATTGGCAATAAACATTTTCCAATTGAACGGACATTAACATGAACATTGGTGCCGATTCTCTTGTCACAAAATTCTCTAAACTAGACTAAAAATCTCAAAATTTTTGTTTATTCCTGTCAAAAGACGATTTCTCATTCTTAAATAGAATAAAGTGACACAACTTAACTATATTTTAGTTTGACAGCACTAAGATGGTACTGATTAATTAGTTTAGTGAAAATGGCAATTTTGCTATTCTGAATTTGACGTTTTTAACCTAAAATTTTGGTTGTCTTAACTAAATCTGGCTATTTTTAATCGCGATTAAAAAAGTGTGGAATAAAATTTGTTTGTCATGAACTAAGATTCACCACACCACCTCGACTTCAGAGGCGAAAACAGTAATGTATTTTTTTATTTTGCTTATATCTCGAAAACGGTGTGTCCTATCGCAAAACTAATGAAAATTTCGACCCCCATTATGATACTCTTAAACCCATATAACTCTACATGTAGGTATTTTTTTTTAAATATTTTCCATACAAACAGTGAAAAATTCCATATAAATAGGCCGAGGCTGCCACCCATGCGCGCCTCCGGCTCTAAAAAAAATTCACGTGGTAGGGCAAACAAGTACCATGTGGATTCGCGATTGTCAATTAAATTTTAGTTGCGTCAAAATGATTTTTAAATTTAGAGATATTTTATTGCAGAATAGCACTAAGATTCTCATAGCCAAAAGTAAGGAATTTTAGTGATAGTTTAGTTCGGTGTACAAGAGAATCGGCACCATTGTCTTGTATAGGTATTTACAGATAAAATGGTATTATCATAACAATCGAGGTGATTAACTGATTAAGTAGTTGCGGGATTATCCATCTGATAACATTAGAATCAAGTTGTGTTCATATTATTTACACTTTTACAGTGTTTTGCCTTTCCAGGCAATCAAATCCAATCAAATCAAAATATTTTATTTCACATAAACCAACATGGGCACTTATGAAACGTCAGAAGCTAGGTGCACGGTTCCAATTGGTTGTTTCCTATGGAGAAGAGCCGACAAGAAACTCCACGGTTACCTACTCTTTTAAAAATAAGGGGCTTTTACAATTTTTCAAATTACAGTGTTGATAGATATGGGAGGACAGGGTAGGCCTGTCAACAAGTAACAGTTCAAGTAACAATCAAATTCGTTTGTAAAATAATATCTTTATTCAAGGTTGACTAAAGAAAATGCAAGCATAAACACTTTTCCGCCGAGCGAATGCAGTAGCCTTTCAATAATGAGATTTGCCTGGATTTACCAGCTTCTCCCTCTCTCACCGCTAAAGGCGGCTCAGACCGTTTAACCCACGTTTATCCAAACCTTTATTAAAAAATCAATATAAAAAGCTTCATTGCATGTAGGTAGGTACCTACTAAGGTACCTGCACTGCCACGCCACCCATAACAAATCTAGAATAGAAAGTCATGCATTTATAGAACAATAAAATAGAGCGCTAAGGCAGGTTAGGTACTCGGATTTATCGATTTCAGGAGAGCGCTAAATTGGAACTACACAGTTTCAGCTTGGCTATAGTCGATCGTCTGAAGCGCCATAGTAGCGCTCTTCCTAATTGACCTATTTAGCCAGCGATGAGCAAACGAAAAAGGAAGATTTATACAGTGCTTATACGTTTATTTTTTAATCATAGCATGGAAATGTCATTAATTTTCTTTTAAATTGTAGTTACGCGATGAATTCATTTTATAAGGAAGTCCAGTTATGAATAGTTAGTTCCGAATTTAGCCATAAGATAGACAAAATAATATTGTAACGAAAGGAAGGTTTGGTAATTTATAGTAGACAAGCCGGTTGGTGCCCCGATGAGATTTCCTGTCGGCAAAATGTTGAACGTCCATACAAACTTTCATACCCTATTTAACCCCGATAGAGGATGAAATTTAAAAAATCGGTTTTGGAGCTCACTTTCGTAATAAAAGGAACTCCTGAGCAAAATTTCATGCTCCTAGAGTCCAGGATCCTAAACAGTTGAGTCTAGTAACCTCAACGGTTTAGGATGTGCGTTGACTTGTCTATCAGTGAACGGAATTTATGAAGTAAAGTACAAAATACAGTGTGAAGAATAGGTACAATGCATGGCTACGCCTGGAACGTTGGGCAATTATTTTAATAGCATACCAACTATGGAGGTTTGTAAGAATTTGAAACCACCTATACGTCTAAACACAACGCTATGGAACTTATTAACACCTGCCACCTCTTTTGAGCATGACCTTGTAAACAGCATGTAAAGTACAAATATTAGCATGTCGTACATGCTATTGCTATTTTTATTATTCTAGGTACGAAAGTGTAATGTTAATTTAGTTTTAATTAATTACCTGCGTACCTAAGTTTTTTTTACCGACCGTTGAAGTTTTTGCCTTCTGAGGCAGACGAGGTCGCGGCACATACTCACATAGGAGTGTACGGTCTGCACCAAAAGTCGATTAATACTTCTGTTTTTTTTTTATAAATACCTATCGGGCGAAATATTCATAAAAAACTGTATTGACATAAAATTTTAAGTATCGGTACCTAGGTATTCAATTAACTCTTAGCTATTACCTACATGAAAGGGAGAAGACAATTGGTCCAATATTTTTTATCATTGTAATGCAAGTTAGTTTTTTTGATCGACTTTTGGTGCTGACTGTACCTGTATCTCATATCCAACATATATTCGTTCGTACGGTCATAAATGGACACGTAAAATCTAAACATAATAAAGTTAACATTTTAAGCATTTTTAGATAACAAACATACCTACTTATGAGTTAACAAAGTTACAAGCTCTGTGGAGTTAACTATACATCTCTGCCTACCCTCTCACGGCTCTTCACGAATCGCACGTGACACAAAGGAATTAACTGTCACGCGACGAGTGGTGCCTTTGTGTCGCGTGTCGCGCCTGTTTGAAGGAGCCTTCATCGGGGAATACGATACATTTAGGCGTGATGTTTATTATCATGTCTTTGGATACCTACCGAGTATCTGCTAAGTTGCATTTCCTCCCGTCTGCCTAACTAGCGCTAGAAAATTGGCAGGGCCTTGGGGGTGCTGTCGCTTGGAGGAGGATCTCCCGACTTTCACTCAGACTCCGTATTGTGTATTCGCAGGACAGTACGAATACCTGTGACTTCAGGACATCCTGGAGCCGCCTCTCCGCGGCGTGACTGACACTAGCATGGCCACCAAATTAGTCGCTAATTAGTCGAAATTAGTTGCCAAATATCAGGATTGGCCGGTCACTGGTTCAAAATTTATAACTTATAAGGGTTTGTAGGTGGCCGATCTGGGGAGCGATAGCCCAGCTTGGCCACATTTATATCTCAAAAAGTAGGGCACCTTGTAAAGATCTGTTTTCTCCCAAATTTAGTCGCTAATTAGTTGCAATTTTTCGCCAAATCACAGATTTAGTCGATGTGTAATTAAAAAGATATTAAAGAATTCAATGTCGCCATACATTGGTATGTACAAGCAAGTACAAAATACTTTACGTAGGTAGTTTCAAGACAGTATCTATGATGTCATATGGTGGAATGTTTGTTTCGAAATATATAACTATAAAGTTATTCTATGTTTGAACCCACACTTGTAGGTCACTTTTTTTTTCACTTTCTCAGGTAGTTTTATTTATTATTTATTTATTTATAGTTAATTAACACGGTACAATACCAATTACATTAACTAACATAGAAAGAAAACGAAACTATACAATGCAGACAAACAACAATCAATATAATGATAATCTGTCAGTTTGAGTGACAGTTTGTTTGAGTATGCGGCGTACCCAAATGTCCTTTCTTTCAAGGTCCAAAGAAAAACAGAATCATTATTCTGTGTGATTTTTCCTAAAAAGACCATTTCAAACACAAATCTACATGGTCTTCACATGATCATGTCAATCTTGGTCAGATCTGACCAAGATTATGTCTGGACTTTAAAAGAGACTGTGACCTCTGAGTTTGTTTCGTTTTACTTCTCAGAGTAGTCAGATAGGAAACGCCGACCTCATCTAGTTTTAAAATATGATTGACGTTTAAAAGTGTTTGTACAAGCCTACTTACAGAAATAAAATCATTTCTCATTTACCAAAAGAAAGCTGTAATCATTACCCTTACTACAATAAATATATGTAATTATTTATCGAACAAAATGTGCACTTAGTCGCTGGCAGATAGATCGCTGCGCTCGGTTTTATTTACGGTAAGTAAGAAAGAGATAGATGCGCGTGTACCTATATAGGCGAGCTACATAGATCGAGTTGCCCGTGACGCTAGTTAAAGTCAAGCAATTTACAGTGGAACTTATTATGAATAGTTAGGAACTCGAGTAATAACGGTTACAAGAACTTACAATACGTTTTCAACGATTTAAGTATTTTAAACATTTTACTAAAGGTACGACAATTTTAACGTATTAAGTAGGTAAATCATATATTCTTATTTCGGAAACAGAAGTTTTATTATTCTCACGCAAATTAGAGCCTAATGTTATAATTTGGTAAAACAGTTGCATGCGACTGTACATCTTGACACCAAATAGACCAAGAGCAAGGTTTAATGTTTTCAAAGAAGTTTAAGCCACTCTAACCCAGTAATTTAAAACATAAAAACATGTATTTAATTGACAATTCATCTCTCTCTGACATTTGTAAGGACTTTAGACCGATAAAACTAAAAGTACATTCCACATATTAATAGAAATATTTTATTCTTGGCACTTTTTCGATCTAGCTCTTGGACAATACCTTAAACATTGAACTCGTATCTTCTAAGCTAAGACCCGACTAAATATGTGACGGCGAAAAATTGCGACTAATTAGTGACAAAATTTGGGAGTAAACAGATCTTCGCTAGGTGCCCTCTGGGGTAGGCGCTCCCCAGATCGGCGCAAACCCTTATAAGTTATAACTTTTGAACCAGTGACAGACTAATTCTGATATTTACGACTAATTTCGACAATTTTGTTTGTTATCTAAATTAAAATCCCTGATGGTGGCCATGCCAGCCATGCCAGTGTCAGTCACACCGATCTGCGTGTCCTGAGTAGGGCCACCACACCGTGGTCGTCACAATACCTACCTACTTTGAACTCGGAATGCCGGTTATTCCGTTTATCCACCCTAAGGTGGATACGCGGAAGCGCAAGTCCGAGAATCCACCCTAAGCCTATAAATTCCGTTAATCCAACTAGGCCTAGGGTAGATTCTCACATTCGCTTCCGCATATCCACCTTAGGGTGGAGTTTTGGAGGTGGATAAACGGAATAACCCCGGAATCCCAGCTTTGACATCAGAGCTTGCGCCTGCGCATCTCTAGCAATGAAGCTACGTGAGTGTACTCTTTGGCCTTGCTTTACTGTTAATTCTGAAGCCCCATAGGTGCCTAGATCATTTACCACAACCTTATTATCGAAAGCCGCGAGGCCACGAAGTCGTTATCATTTATATCTATTCACACAGGTAATGAGGCATCGAAATCCCCATGCAAACTGGAACGAATTAACAATATTATTGCTACCTACTGCTAGGTAATCAATTAACAATTTGCCGAGTAGAGCGCAAGGTTGCCGTTTCACTTAGTTCTAATTTGATACTTTACACGCAGTTCCGAATATCTATGGGTGGATGTAATAAAAAGATTTCATGAAATACAGTCAAAGTAAATGCTTTATTATTTTGATTAGGTACATAATACAAAACATTAGTTCATATATAAGTATCCTGTTTTATATAATCACAAGAGCATAAAATTTGAAATGACTGAAGTATGGATTGAGTGTGCAGATTCAATTTGTAAAGAAGTTTGTATCCAAGTTAATTTACATTAGTCCAGCCAATTTACGGCAGATAAAACGTGCGGCCAAGCTGGACTTGAGACCTGATGCGTATGAGTGCGACCCTGCAGGGTAAGTAAGTCTCTCGATCTTGAGAGATAAGTTCTCAGGGACCGGATCAATGTAAATGAGAGGCTGCATAATTAATATTTAGGCTTGTATTAGTTAACTACTTTCATTTGAGAGCACACAAGTGCTGGTTTTATATTTCTTGAAATGTTGAATTTGAATGTTAATCAAAAGAGGAATGAATTTTAGGTGTTTAAATTAAGATGTTTAAAGGTGAGCTCTCAAATGGTAGCAGTTTTATGATAAAGTTCTAAGTATCAATTATGTATGGTGTGGTATGGTATGTAATAACTGCCAGTACCTATTTGTTAACAATATAGAATTTCCCCTAAAAGTTAAGGGCCACTTGTTAAATTTAGTTGAGTTGCTTTTTAGTATTTAGTGTTTTTGAAAATTTGGTGTAAAGTGTGTAAAGTGTAGAAGTTTCAACAAAAAAATATAAAAATAGGACTATAAGGTACATAAAATATAAACAATCATAGATGTTGTTTGGTTTGTAAGAAAGTTTTAATAAAGAAGTATTGAAAAATATTTTCACAGGGTGTATTAACAAAGAAATTAAACAATAAATTTAGTTATATACTAACATATGACTTTTACGCTATGCTAGGTAATAAGTCTAGGAATAATTAACTAAAATTTTTTATATAAATACACTAGAAGTGAATGTTTTACCCAAGTCAATATCGATTCTTAAGTATAGCTAACACAGTACAAACATACATCGAGTGCGCCGGGGACTAAGAAGTGAAGAGATTCGACGCAGCTAATGTCCAGCATCGTTAAATAATAACCAGTGGGCTTGAGGCTAGTCCTAGTCGCGTGGCGTGCCGCTCACACACACAGTCACCAGTCCTGTCACACTCACACTTGCTCTTGCTCTCAGACACACACGTCACACTCACATGCCGCCGGCCGGGGCACTCGTCGCCCGGTAGGTAATACTGCGTCTGTGCTAACAACATAAAATTTTGAAGGGGCGCTGCCCCGCCTAGCCGCTCTTGAACAGCAGGATGGCCACCTGGCCTAGGTAGAAGTAGATGAAGTGGCGAGTCTCGTGCGTTACGTACGAGCCGAAGTTGCGCCCCACGATGCAATGCCACGTCGGGTTGTACTTCTTGTCGAACTCTTTCTTGATGAACGCCGCAATATCCTGCAAACATGCAATACACACCCCTCAAAATTTGTCCTATATGGCAAGCAAACAAGACTGTCCAATGGATATACAGCTCTTATGAAATTATTTAATTCCATTCATATTGTTGCAATTTAATTGATTAATTATGTGAATTATATTTTAGAAATAAAACTAACCACAACAGGAAAACCTCAAGAGTTATCATTTGTGGGAACTTTGCACACCGTAGCTTGCCAATTTATAATTTGTGTGTATAATTCACTAATTATTATGATAATAATAATAATTATGTTCATTATTAGTTATGTTTATTAGTCACAGTATTTATTAAGTTATAATTTATTAGGTTTGGCTTTTCCGAAAATTAAGCAATTATAATTATATATTTACTTGGAAATAATGTTACATTCAGCATTTACTTGAATTTATCTAAAAAAAATGTTATGAACTAAAATTGTCTTCCTGATCAGACAATGCAATATTACAACCAACTCTACCAAACTATGGTGATTATGGCCATAACCCATAATGGCATGGTATGCTGAAAATAGAGTTCAAAATGGTTATACAAGGAGACCTACCTTTTCGATGTTGAACTTCTCTAGTGCCTGCGTTGCGCAGTCGACAGCATCTTGCTGCATCTCTTCGCTCATGTCAGCATTCTTGATCACCGCCTTGCGGTCGCACATCTTGTCAGCTATGTGTCTAGATAAAAATATTTTGGTGAGTGTTTAAGTTTAACCCATATTCTACCTGTGTGCCCCCCCTCTTTCCCACAAAGGTAACGTAACAATAGAAACCCATGAAATCTTCAATTGAATTGAGTTAAAATGCATACCAAATATATTTTATAAATGCATAATTACTATAAAGGAAATATTGAAAGATTTGATCCATATGGTTGACCTTTTCAATTGGCGGCAAAAATACAAAAAAGTATATAGGTATTTTTTTTCAGTTTTATCTCATCCAAGTGACTTTTGTCTTTGATTCTAATCCCAGCGTTATTACCAACTACTATTAAGAGAAGATAAAGCTGATAGATAGAATTATCTGAAGTATTTTTCAAGTAGCTACTTCACAAAGAAATTGAGACCTGAGGTAATTTGCCCTGCCTTCTAAAGGCATACTAAATGATGAGTTTCCTTATTTAGAGTTTTAACCACATTGTTTATCTTATTGTTGAACCTAAACTTATGCAACATTTTTGTGGAGCTCACTAGAGAGCTGATTTTATAGCTCAAAACAAGGATGTGAAAACTATGGGAAATACTGTTTATTGAAGTAGAAAGTTACCAATGCTCCTTCCTAACAAGGCGCAATATTAGATAAGTAGTGGGTTGTTTCCACTATCTTATCTGTTTTATATTCAAAGTCAGGTAGCAGTGTACCTCTGCCAAATATGTTAGGGAATAAAAATGCTTGTGTAACTTTTGTGATATCCTACATAGAACATTTTTTCATCAATGAATTTCAAAATAGAGTTATGGATTGAAATAAAACAAAATGAGTTGGGGGGCTGTCAAATAAAGGTATTCTGACAACACTTGTCAGGATAGAATAGAACCAAAAAGATGTGTATTGATAAAGATGTGTATTTGATCATCACAAGCCTGTACTTGTTGCAATCGATGACTGATAGCGTCAATGCGAAAGGTTATAGTTCCCGAACCTCGTCGATAACGTTCTGTTATGATTGATTTTCTACGTCTCTCTGAAGATCGGACGTTGATTGTTCATATTGAACAACAAAACGCTATAAATAACCTCCAGAAAAGGTCAAGCGCGAAATCCGGGAATCAATGCGCGCCCTTTACAAAAATGTGTTCCTCACCCGCAAAGAAATATCGCAATGAGTAAAAAGCAAAGCGCTGGATATTCCACATTCTTAGTGGCGCAGTCTACTTTACCTGACCTCTTCAACAATCTGCGACGGCCTTTTCGTTGTAATTCTAACGGAAGCACTAGCACTAATGCCCGTCATCAAAACCGATAGGAGAAATTAGGAACGAGGCACCGACATGTACTTAATTCAGCTTAGCGCTTCAGAAGATAAAGATTTCATCATTACGCAGATTATCACTATAGAAACATCATGGTTAAATCAATAAAACCATTTCGTTGCACATATTTGCGAATATTGGCAGAATATAAATTGTTCCGCCTTCGGACTTTCGCACACCATTTTATGGATATCAGAATAATCGAAAACTGGCACCAAAACGTATTTAAAACGCTTTAGAATAAATAAATAAACTCCAAATTAAGGAAATACTCACTTTTGCTTCGGGATAAGAACAAATTCTCACGTAAAGATTTTGATAACCGGAGATTCAATGCCTACTTTCCAGAGGATTCTTTCACAGGCTTCTTTCAGCGAAGATTTCTTCTAATTGCGATAGAGGGCGTTCCAAATTCGAACATATTCGAAAAATAAACTTTATGGCGTATATTCAAACATTTTATTTTTGGCCATTAGATGAATGGATAAGTAAAAACTACACAAGATTTCATATTTTTCACCAAAACGTTTGTATTTATATCGATTTTGACAAATTTCAAGGCATGGCCGTATAGTTTCAGAACGTTGTACAGTAAATATGTATTGAACTGAATACCCTATTGCTAAAACTCAAAATTACTGAAAAATTAGTTGAAAAAGAAATAATCCATGTTCTAGAAAAGGCCCAGTGAAAACAAAATATAAAATAAATAAGCGGCAATCTTTCATAACTTTTGGACGAACGAAATTTAAAAAAAAGTCTAGCCATAAACTATCTGAGCCACAGTATAGTAATGTCATTATTGTTCCGTTTCCGTTTCCTTCTGCTCTCTCTACTCCCAATCCTCTCCAGTCCTGTCAGTCCGGTCGCCATATTTGATTAGTTCCTAATGAGAAACGCCGAAGCGTTACCCAAGAATTAAAGAAAATTAGCGTAAAATATCTCTTAGTTTATTCATCAAATAATTTAAAATGTCTGGCGGAAGCAGCAGCAACAGAAATGAGTGCAGGATATACGTCGGCAACCTTCCCCCTGACATAAGGACAAAGGACATTCAAGATCTATTTTACAAATTCGGCAAAGTTACGTTCGTTGATCTGAAAAACAGGAAAGGACCCCCGTTTGCGTTCGTCGAATTTGAGGATCCAAGGTAAAATATTGATAATTTTGTGGTATTGCGTTTACGCTGTATGAAACTAAATAATCTGCTTAATCTTTGTTGTGTGTACACATATTAGGTTATAGCTGGTATTGGCCTATTTTACAAATATTTTTCTTATAACTCCTGTTTGTAACTTAATTTCTTTGACGCTAGAAAGCCAAACCATGACATGCACATTGCAGCCATCGTGAATTTTTAATTAGTATATTGAGGGGGAAAACTAATTACTTACAATATGTAGGTAATCTGTTGTAACTTGTACATTACCTTTAGACCTTTATTTTCAATAAAAAATTTGTAAAAGGATGTTGTTTAAACTTATTCACATTTAGATAATCATCTGAAGAAAAGCAAGCCTACAAAAGATCTAACTACACTCAATTTTGTTGGGCATTCAGTGTACCTACTACTGATAACTTTGTAATGACTTGTTGCAGTGTACAGGGTCAAATTAAAATAGCTAGCGAAACTCTGCAAGTGTTGGGTATCGAAATCAGAACATAATAAAACATTTTTTTTATTATTAATTTGATGATTTTTTTGTGTGGTCATTGAACACAGTAAGTCAGTGTAGTCACTTGAAATACGAGTTTAAAAATTAGTTCTTTTTGTATACTTCACATAAGTATCGATATCTAAACACGTTAAACAGATTTCTCAACTCATACTTCTAGTAACATCACTGCACTACCAGTGTTGGTTGACAGCCAAGAAAAAACATCAAATGTTTAATTATCAATACCCATCCAAGTCTGGAGAGTTTCGCTAGCTAATTTAATTTGACCCTGTGTGAAGTTGTTACTAGGCACCTGCAAGCAAGCCCCACAACACTGCTGATTTTAATTTTAAAGGGTGGTAGTAGTTTCTTATTCTATGCATGTACTTATATTTTAATGTAGAAAGTAGGTTTCATCCAGGCTCTTTGTAGTTTTGTTTTGAAATAATGTACTTTCCTAAAGTAGTTGCAGAATTGAAGGTTCCTGACTACATCACACTCATTTGAGTGCTCTACAAAAACATTGTTGTTTAAGCAACTATAAGAAAAAATGTTTTTTTTTACCATCATTGCCTGCAAAAATTAACTTAGTTAAAATGCTATGGAATTATTATTATGGGCATTGTAAAACATTAAACCCAGGATTCTATTGTAATAAATGGAATCCTAACTAATATTATAAATGCGAAAGTAAGTTTGTTTGTTACCATTTCACACCTAAACCACTGATTCGATCATCCTGAAATTTTGCATATATGTTGTCAGGTGTACAGAAATGGACATAAGGTACCTTTCATCCCGAAAAAAAGTACTGTTCCCAACGAAAACAACAGTAACGTTCTTATCCATGTTTCTTTCGAATCATAATTATTGAATTCGAACCCGAATTGATTGTCAAAGTCTAAATTAACGTGAGTGGAGCCGCGGGCAAAAGCTAGTAATTTATAATTCAACAATAATATGCTATTTTCTGATAAGCAAGGCATGTAATGATAACAAGTTGTGGGTTTATTATCATTGTGGTGTACAATAGCTATCACTAGCATTGTCAATATTAATAAAATAAGAATGATTTTAATGTTAGGTATGTTATTTTGCAGTATTTTATAAAAACAATTCAAGGAGGCATGTTTTTTAAATTAAAAGAATGAAAAACAATACAAAGGCATTTGCGGCATATTCAAAACTAGAGCACAACTCAGAAAAAAAAGTAATGTAATTTTGTCACCAAACATTCCTTTGATAACCTGTTCTGAAATATCTATTGAAAAGTAAAAATATGCTCAAGTTCATCACAAAAGCAATACAGTTTGTCTCTAATTTTAAATGTTTTGTCTGAAAAGAGATATCTAATTATTGCCAAAGATTCATCCCATCCAAATTAAATTTAAAAAAAAATTTGCTTGACTAAATATATCACAGGTCCCCATAAAAGCTACTTTTTTACTTTAAGTACTTGACATGCGGTTTCATTACTATAGTCTCCTTGCATGTAATTACTGTTTGTTCATTAGTCCATTAACATACTAAAACAATAACGTAAATTGCCACACCTGCTGGTGCCTGGTATGTTGCAAAATATTTGAAAACAAGTCTGAACCTTCAAATCAAACCAAATAATTAATCATTCATAATTTTTTTTCATTGTAATTATAATTACATTGAAATGAAATGTTTATTTCTGTAAGTAATCTATTAATGGGGTTAAAAACTGAAAGCTCGTCATAGGTAGCAGCACTGTTCACAGTCTACAAGCCGCCATTGTGTTGTTTGTTTACTTTTCTGTTGATCACAAATTAAACTAAAATTAGATAAATATGTAGTGGAGTGTAGCACTATTATGACATTTTACACATCAATATTTTAAAATGGCTGATGCCTGAGAAGAAATACCGATACAGAGGTCATGGTCTCTTTTAAAGTCCATTGTTAGTTTCACATTGTTACCAGGGAACATTCCCAATTTTAATGACTACAAGCCTGCAGATAGGTTGAAAACAAACTTAATAATAATAAAATGCATGACTTGCAATGTTTGTATGAACAACCTAATTAAGGCTATGACAATTAAATATCATTTTAGTCAGCATAATATTTGGTGTAAGTTTTGTCTTGTAGGCTGTCTTTTGTACTTTTTGTATCTTCAAGAATAATTATTGTTCTCATTTGTGATGCTAATTACCAAAGATTATTAGTTACAATACATTTTATTTTGGCATAAAAAAGGTCCAGAACGTCCCACCATATTGACACCATTGCACCAAACATTGACGTAAATACTTCAATCCTCCACAGAGATGCTGACGATGCGGTCCGCGCCCGGGACGGTTACGATTACGACGGCTACCGTCTCCGCGTGGAGTTCCCTCGTGGCGGCGGCGGCGGTGGAGGCCGAGGCGGTCGCGGAGGTCCCGAGCGCTTCGGAGCCCGCACCGCCACCCGTGGCCCGCCTGCCCGCCGCTCCGAGTACCGCGTCCTGGTCACTGGGCTGCCACCTTCAGGATCCTGGCAGGACCTGAAGGATCACATGCGGGAAGCCGGGGATGTCTGCTTCGCCGACACCTTCAAGGATGGCACGGGCGTGGTGGAGTTCTTGCGTCATGAGGACATGAAGTATGCTGTCAAGAAGCTTGATGATTCGAGATTTAGAAGTCATGAGGTTAGTTACGTGAGAATTTAGCATTGGGATATGATGTTAGGAACAATTTGCAGTAGCTAGCTATATCATAGACAGTACTATCAAAATCCTCAATGTGAAATCTGGGCAGTAAATTACATAGCTTATTAAAAGCAGTCTGACTCTGGACCTTTTGATGTCTTCAGTTAGTGAATTGAAGACCTCAAAAAGTCCCTTAATACTATGCTTCTAGACATTTCTCTGGTTGTTAATTTGAACTAATAATTACGATTTAAAATTGCTGTTTTATAGTTTTCTATATCCCCCTTGTTCACCCCTGAATACAACCATATATACCCCATTTGTGACCAAAACCGCGCTAGTTTCTATGATTTAGTCAAAACTCCCCAAAACCCATTACTATAAATTCTGAAGTTTGTAGGTAGTTAAAAGCATGCCACTTTATGAACATAGCTATACTGTAGACAGACATGCAATTATATTGATCTACATTCCACCTCCATGCTAGGGAGGCGTCAAGGTGATATACCTGTGCTCTGTATTGATTTTATTATCTATGGCGTCAAGTTACAATGTAGTATTGTGTTGTGTAGGGGAGGAAGCTATGTCGAGTCATTGGAGGGTCAATGAACTTGTATGAGTGATATATGATACAAATGATGATTAAAGTATTTGAATAGACAGTAATGGTTTTGAGGAATTGGGACTAAAATACGCTTCATTAATGGCTAGAGTTTTTAGTCATAAATTATAGTAGTTCCGTAGTTTTCTGTTTGAAATCATTTTACCCTTAAAATACCTACATCAAGTCTAAGCTTTCAATGTATTACTTCTACTCATTAAAATGGTTGTATTATAAAACAACAACCTAGCGTATTACATAGACACTGATAAGATAATAGATATTTATTTCAGTGAGAGTACACTTTTTAAAAACATCTACAAAGTAAATAAATGTTTTAAATTGTACGCAAGATGGATACCAGTAGCTCTGTTCCATTGTTTCCTGATATGAAGCCGGTAGCTTGCATTATTTCCTTGTATTATTCCCAGATAAGGTTGTTTTGCATTATTTGCTTGATTTGTTTTACAGTCAAGTCGCAGTATGTTCCCGTTTCCATACAGACAGATGTGCTGCTGGGGAGTATGTTTCGCCATTTCTTCCCAGCTAAAGCACTAGGAATTGTGGTGAAGGGCGAGCGTTATAGGAGACTCTTATGTATTTTTGACGTTCAAAAAGTGGTGATTCTCGGCCTTATCTGAATGAATGAGTGTGGATTTTGATAGCAATATGTATTGCTATAGTTGATCTCATTGTGACGTTGTGTTTGTGCAGGGCGAGGTGTCGTACATCCGCGTGAAGGAGGACTACGGCGGCGGCGGAGGCGGCGGCGGCGGCGCCGACCGCTACAGCGGGGACCGCGACAGGTCGGTCACACTACTGCTTGCTGCTTTTCATTTATTATGTTCATGACATTCAAATGTGTCAGCAGCGGAATGCGCTAAAGAGAAGATTCAAGAATAGTTGGAAGAAGACATGAAGATGTTTTTATTAGGTTGGGGAAAAAGTTCTTTTGTATTTTATATACAAATTCAAGGCTCAAGAGCTTGTTTGGCAACCAATTATCATGATTTTTATATACCCAGACTTTTTCAAACGGGTCAAAACTGTTTTGTGGTTAACCCCTAACTCTTCAGCTATGTCGTAACTACTATTATGCCAATCTTGCTCCACTTTTTCAAAAATGGCTTCGACTTTTTTCGTAACAGGGCGACCAGAGCGAGCTGCATCTTTGACATCAAAATTCCCGGACTGAAAACGCTTGAACCATCTTTGTGCTACTCTTACTGACACTGTGTTAAGTCCATAAAAGTCACATATTTTTTTAGCGGCTTGTGTCGCATTTTCCCTTTTTTGTAATAAAACTTCAAATGTTTCGAATTTCTTTCGGTAGATGCACTCATTTTCGAGGACAGCAAAACAATTGTAAAATAGCGGGGAATTCTTTTTTACTTTTTCTTTTTTTAAATGTCATCTATGTAATGATATCGAAACCAGCCAGGTAAAAACAGTACAGCCAAAGAGATTTTACTACAACTTTATACCTATAAAATACGAAAACATCAGCATCTCTAAACAAGCAGGTTTTGCTGTTTAAAGACTGAATAAAATTCGATTATGCTGCGAGCGTGAGACAATGCGATTTTTTTTTTAATACCGTGAATAATGCTGGATCTATTCACAAAATTCGAAACATTTGAACTTCACTTTGTTTTGTCACTTTCACTTCGATACGAAAATAGCGAGAGATAGAAACAAGTCGATTCGAAGTTTGATTTTCATATTCCATATCTAGTAGGCCCAAAAAAGAAACAATAAAACGTTCACATTATTTGTTTTACAAATATACATGTGGTTAAATTTTTACCATGTTGTATTTTTTTACCTTTAGGAGATTTATGTTCTTGCTGCTGAGTTGAAAAGTTGTATGTGTTACACGAGACCTAAGTTATTTGCATCTCGTGTCTTTGAATCCCTCGCTGCGCTCAGGATGGTAACCTAGAATCACTCGCTACGCTCGTAATTCAATTATAGAATCCTTCGCTTATTCCGAATTCAAAATCAACACTCGCAGCAAAAACTAATATTTCTCTCTTGTTGCACAAATAACTATTTCCCCGACCTATTACTTATATTATTTTTGTAGTTTGCTTCAATATCTTAGCAAAACCAGCGGGCTTAGTATGACGCTATCTATCTCTTCGAAGAATAGAGACGGCTATTCCTATACAAAGTGACATTTTGTTTCTCTATTTTTGACATCGCACCGTAAAATCCTTCTAAAATCTGTCATTTTGTCTTCCGTTTCTGCCAATCGTTGTCTAGGTCCTTTTTAATGTAGACTATTTCAGAAGACAGTTGTCTAAGGTAATGAAGACAATTTGATTTTTAATCGCCTGCTAAAGACGGTACAAAACTTTTTACTCGACGGCCACAAAGTATAAAAATGGAAAGGAAAAAAGGAATTTTTCACTTTTTGTATGGAAAATGTGAAAAATGATTACCTACATGTTGAGTTTTAGGGGCTTTCATAAAGGGGGTCGAAATTTTCATTATTTTTGCGATAGGACACATCATTTTCGAGATATAAGCAAAATAAAAGATAAACGTGAATAAATTACTGAATTTCGTAAAAAGGTGCAGTTGACTCTTTCTACTTTGCTGCCGTCGTACTGTCTTCACGGAACGTCATTTTTGTCTATTCTTCCGTCGACAAGACGGTGCTTGTGCTAAGCCTGCTGCAATGAAACAAAAATATATCCCTTCATTTGTTTATTTTCATCTTATTTTTAAATAGTGTCAAAACTTCACAGATGTGATGTGAATCTAACTACCTACAAAAAAAAACTCCCCAACCAGTTCATGCAACTGACGAGTTTTGAACTCTTGATCAGCAACTGGCGCAAAATCAGCAAGGGCGAAAATTAGCAAGGGCGAAAATTTGCTTCGCCAGAAAATAAATTATTAAAAC
This sequence comes from Griposia aprilina, assembly GCA_916610205.1. Lineage (NCBI taxonomy): Eukaryota > Metazoa > Arthropoda > Insecta > Lepidoptera > Noctuidae > Griposia > Griposia aprilina. Next base: position 991,300 of record OU744300.1, on the reverse strand, counting down.
CGTAATATTATTGAACAAATGACTATGAGGAAACATTAAAATTGATTAGTTTTGGCCGAACTTCATACAATACACTTGTAAAGTAAATTATTTTTTAAATTATTTAGTTATTTTGGAGCATTTCAAAAACTTAAAAAAAGTCGTTCCCGAAATGACCGAAAGATCTGTTCAAAACAAAAAAAAATGGTACCTAATTTATAAAGTAACTGCTATAATTATAGCTTGTAACATTTTTCGTTACAACATCAGTCTTGAAATTTCCCGCCTTGGTGATTTTGAGCCAGCTGTAGTTACCATTGATTTGTTTGAAGTCGATACCGATATCAAGCACGTCCGTGACGTTTCGCAAAGTTATCACAAAAGAGTTGCCCGCAGGTCCCGCTCGTACTCCCCGCGGCGGCGCGGCTCGCCGACGTACTCGCCGGTGCGGCGCAGCTACTCGCGCTCGCGCAGCCGCTCGCGCTCGCACAACTACTGAGCGCACAGGTCGGTACCGCTATGTCTAGCTACACAACACCATGCAACAGGGAGCACGAGCAAAGCGCTGACTGTACCCATTCTTATAGCATTTCTTCGACTGTTACTTAAGTTTTCATGTCGGATTTCTTGTAGTCTGATAAGCTAGACGTATCATGGAACTCCCATGTGATGCAGAGCATAATACAAAGCTAATATTACAGCTTTTTAAACGTACCTTCGATGGGAAACAAATAAAAGACATTAGCTTGAAAGAAATCCATGCTCATCAAAATAGAAGACAATATTCTTTATTGGAACTTTCAATGGTTAATTTTTCTCGAATTATTATAATAAAATGTTGCACAAACCCAGTATATTGTGAAAAAGAAAAAATAATGTAACTGGTTGTTTTGTAAATAATTGAAATCTTAAATAGAAAATTTGCTTAATATTTAAAAAAATACTAGACAATTAACTTATATTAATGGTATGTTTGAGTTGTTTGATATCACATTGTTTAAACACTGCTCAATTGACTACAATGTCCAATAAAGTACATCATTACATTGGTAGGGCCCTAGCTTAGGTAAATATTTTAAAGATTAAGTATCTAAATTTAATATATTTGTAATGAACTGAATGACTAAAATCCGTATTATCTATATTTTTACTGTCTTGGAAATATTTTTACATAAGCGACAGCTATATTTACAGTAAACGAAGGATACACTGGATATAGCAGTTGACAGCTTATTGAAAATTACACTGGACTACTCGGGACTTTTTCGAAATAATTGAAAATATCTCTGGACTTATAAGGATATGGATTTCATATGGATTAATCAGGTTTGCGGGAATACAGACATACTTTGGCAATGATATCCTTGAGAGAGCTTTTACGAATAGTTATAATTTTTCGTTTGTTTGTTTTGCCTTGCATAATACGTTTGATTTTGTGCTTAAAAACGAATTTAAAAATGCGTGCTCAATCTTAGTTTTGTAAACTGAAAGACAATCTAAATGATGATTGATAAGGCAGATTAATATATTATTTTAGTTGAATGTAATGAATTTATAACCGTATGAGTACACTAAATACAAAGACATGTACTAAATTCATACTTAATTTAAAACTTGTAATACTCAAATCTTCCTCAAAGTCAGTCCGGATTCGGTAAGATCACTATCTCTGGATTCGGTAAGGAAACATGCGTTAACTCGCTGCCCCTACTAGCGAACACAGAGTAGTAAGCACATGGAGTAGTCACTCGAAACCGCTTGCCGAATTTTGGTAAATCTAATACCTTAGTTTCTGGAGTATGATGTTGTCTCCATGTGGTTAGTGCCTTGTGTCAGCAGCTGACAGAATGACAACTGAAGATCTATATTTCGACAGCTGACGGAGCGGCGGACGGCGACGCAGCGGGGGAGCCACACTCTGCTAGACTTAAGAGAGCATATTAATGTATTAGTTCGTCAAGCTGGACGACACTCTGTTACCGACCATGTCCATGTACTACAAATTCTGTCGCACTCGCAACACCACAACTCAAGTTATATATAAACATATCTTAATTGGGGCAGTGTCTACTGTAGTACATAGATGTGGTCGCATTTTAGTGTTTAGAGTCGGTTATTTAGTAACATTCGGGTTAACGGTAGATGTTTGTTGCGATGTGGACGCGCTCTCGTCGTCCCGCGCGCGACGCAGCTCCACTCGACTCGTATCATAAGTATCAACATCGCACTTACTGTCGGCAGTCGACACCGAGCTGCGCCGCGCGCCTCTACGTTATAACTTGACACGATGACTGTTTATAATTAAAAGCATTTTCTTTTGTTTCATCCACTGTGGATTGGGCTCGTTGGATGTGCTTGGCTGGAGGTGTGAGTCAGGATGCCGTAGAGGCCTCGCGTGTAGGATCGGATCGGATCGGACCGCACCGGCGGATCTCTGGCGGACATTTGAATATTTGTCGCGTGGATGTAATGTTCCCTTTCGGATGTTGGATTTCGTATCGGATCGTTGACGATGAGCGGCCCGGCGGGTCACTACGCACCTTCCGCGCTGGATCAGGATCAGGACCTTTGGGTATGAATATTCAAATTAATTGCAAAATAACTTATGTTGAGTGCACGCTCGGTACAGAGTATTAATGTTTGTTTGGATATCCTTAACTCACACTTTATTTGCTTCTCGATGTCTGCCGTTTATTTCCTAGACGTAGGATGTCGGTTCAATGACGATGTGAGAGAAACTTTCTATTAGCTTTGCTCATTAGTGTGTTAGACCTAACAATTCAGTGTCATATATAAATAATTAGCATGCTTTATGAGCTTTTCATACAACTTACCTGCGACCTGCGTGACAGCGAGACGAGGCTTGTTTGGAAGGGTGACCGAGAATGGATGTTGTTTTAAAATTGACATATTATGTAAGTGATACAGATTGTAATATTGAACGTGATGTTAGGAACACAAAGTTAAATCACAAATGTATTGTAACGTGTGCGTCGCCAACGCTCGATATCATAGATGTATTGTGTGGACATTGTAATTTAGGTACTGGATCTGCATTCCAAAGACCAACACAGTTTGATGGACTTAATAAATTCCTTACAAAAGAATTTGTCTTTTCTTTTTCTTTTCATCTAAAACTTATCCTAACCAGCACCAACAGGCGTTTGAGCAACGCACTCAAAGATTTGTTGTAATCTCGTAAATAGCATCTTAAAAACGCTATTCCCTTATGTTCAATAATTTCCTGATAAAAAATATATACTTTTTTGATGCAATCTGTTTAAAGCATGGTGGGCTGGGGGCTGGAGGGATCAAACATTTCATGAGATTACTGCGTTGGCACTTGATAGCTCTGCATAATATCATAAGCACTCACTGCACTTTACATATTAGCACTCCATTTTGCTACCCACTCTGTTATTCATCTATACAATCATCTTTTGCTTCATATGCAGAATGTTGATAAGTATCTAAAGGAGAACTGAACCTAAACGCAAAGTTCATACCTAGCTACAAAAGATAAAGATTAAAAAAAAACCAAGCAATTTATATTAGAATCCCTATATTTATGTACACAAAGCCTAGTAATAAATAACATGAATAATTTTATTTCGAGTCTTTCACACAACAACGCACTATTAAATCTTGAATCCTGAATGTATGGCGCACGTGCCGAACGAGAGGTTTTCGTACGTGACCTGTCTGAAGCCTGCGTCTTCGATCATCGTCTTGAACTTCTCCTGGGGAGAGAAATGGTAGGTTTATACAACTGAAACATCAGTTTCTCCAGATGTTGGGACTAGGGGTCACTGCCGTGCTGTCTTTTCTCAGTATTGTGGACACCATTTTTCTTACACAGGAAAAGGTGAGTTTCCAAGGTTAACCTAACTCGGCTCAACTAAAGTCTCAAGTAAGTAAGCTGAAGTAAGTCGGCTGGACTAAAGTCTACCCAAACCTCGCATGCCTGGCAGACAAAAACGAACTTACTTTGCCATTACAAGTGAAACCTACAATTCATGGACAGTTTAGTAGCAGAATGAGATAAACAAATATTACGTAAAAGTATTTAGTTTTGATTACGCAATAACGAGATCCAGGCTTGGATGCAGTATGCAGCACTGCCCCCTGCCCTCAACAATATGCACATGCTGAAGATGGATTTCTTATAGGTTTGGGTTGTATAGCCTAGATCTAGTTATTGCGGAATTAAAACTAAATATTTTCTTCAACAAATTTGCTCAAAAAATGCATTTACGATGCCTGTATACATTGTTCGAAAGTTAAAAATTACACACTATACATCGAACCGTGCGGTAAAATGGGTACTCACACCTAAGTACCTGTTTCACCGCATACTCCGTTGTATAGCGCCGTGCGTATCCTTTACGGTTTATTTTTAATTTCCATAAAAAAATATAAGAATTCCACCAAGGAGTTTCTCATTACGGAGAATAAATAAGCTGAATAATCGAACCTCCTTGGAAGCGCTTTTGCTCAATACGTTTGTCTCACTTTAATACTAAAGAGAAAATGAGACGAAATATGTAGTTCTAATTTTCACCACGCGCACGTGGCGCCATTTGCAATTCGCGCCATTTTCATATTAGAATCATCATAATACATGATACTCATTTGTAAAAACCATCTTACCGCACTAGTATCATAAATACCTATTATGATACTATACTCGAAAGGTTTAGGTAGTTTAATAAAGGTAAACAAAAAAAACCACGTGACTCATAGATGTTAAACCTTTTATTTCAAATGCTAAAATCGTATTATTTTGAGTCCCTTAGTAATAGGCTCTATTTTGAATCTGAATTTGAGGAACTATCTGTCACATTAATAATAAAGCATTCATTGGTATCATCAATTATTCTGTCTAATTTAAACATTTTCTGTTCTTCTTTTATTACATGACCCTCGCAACTTCTCCAATTCTCAGCAGTCACATTAGCTAAAGCCTCTGGCAAAAGAATGTTTAGGTCAGAATTTTTTAAAGTTTTATTTTTTTCGGCTACAAACCGTTTAACTTGAGCCCATATTAACTCAATTAAAATGCGCTCACAGTGGTATGGTTGCAGCCGCAATACAGTGACACCATTTAACATTTTTTCTAATTCATCCACACTATAAAAGGCATCTGGTTAACCGACTAAACGTAATACCTGCTACTTCAGTTGCCATACTACGTCACAGGTGTACTCTTCAATTTAGCAAAGTTATCTAAATCGTTGTATTTTCTAACAGGTTTAGGGAACCTGTCTTTTTGGGCTCTTTACAATAGACAGATTACAAAATATTATACTATTTTATTAATCTAACAAAAAAGTTGTGCTCAAACAATTACATGTACGAAGAGTATAGTTTACGAATAAATGATAAAGTACATACATTAATAAAAGAGGAAACTATCGTATAAATCACAAATAACTTGTAGCGTATTTTTAAACAAGAAAGTGTCAACTATAAAAAACCCTTTTTACGATTTGTTTACCTTTATTTAACTACCTAAACCTTTCGAGTATAGTGCGGTAAGTTGGTTTTTACAAACGAGTCGAGGGCTTACCATAGTCACGAGTTTGTAAATACCAATTTTCGCACGTGTGCCATACAACGATTTTCAACACGTTTGAGAGAAAACAGTATAATATTAATATCGGATTCCTCGCTTGAACTCCTTTATTTTACTTACTCGTGTAAATATAAGTCGGAAAGTTGCAACAATCTTTGACGTTTCTAATATGAAAATGACGCCACGTGCGCGTGGTGAATATTAGAACTACATCTTTCGTCTCATTTATTTCTTCAGTATTAAAGTGAGACAAACATTGAGCAAAAGCGCTTCCAAGGAGGTTCGATTATTCAGCTTATTTATTCTCGTAATGTGAAACTCCTTGGTGGATTTCTGATATATTTTTTTATGGAAATAAAAAATAAACCGTAAAAATACGCACGGCGCTATACGACGGAGTATGCGGTGAAACAGGTACTTAGGTGTGAGTACCTATTTTACCGCACGTTCCGTTGCATGGTGCGTAATTTTTTACTTTCCAACAATGTATGCAGGCACCGTAAATGCATTTTTTGAGCAAATGTGTTGAAAATAACTATTACACATCTTACTGTCATGGATTTTCGCAAAGTACAGCCTGACTTCATAACTTAGCATGAGAAAATATTAGGCAGGTACACACCTGGTTGGGGAACTGCCGGATGCTCTCAACGAGGTACTGGTACGGCTTCCACTGGCCCGCGAACAGCTGGCCCAGTACCGGGATCACTTGGAACGAATACTGGTCGTATACCCTGCGATATATAAAGATACATTATCTACCTATAGCAATCTACATTGCGACTCGGTGGTGAAATGTAAGTGTCCAAAGAAATAAGGAAGATCGCATAATCTTCTGTCACCACATTTAGGACGAACACTTATTTATAAAATGCTATTCCGTAACGTTGCTTGTCGATACTATATATAATGTTTTTGGGGTTATTCCGTTTGTCCACCCTAGGGTGGATATACTCGGAAACGCGTGTTCATCTGACCACCCCAGACGGGCTGGATAATAATTGGAATTCGTAAATTATTTTGCTTTCGATTTTCTCCCTCGGCTATGTATAGTCATTTAGAGAGAAATGATAGAAACTGGCCCAAGATAACTAAGATAGGTACCTATAACCTATAAAAATACATACATAGTTCTTCTTTGAAATGTCAAAGCTGAAATCGTTTTTAATTACCTATCATTCAATGTGACATAATATCAATTATAGTTTTATTATGGTAGGTATTGAATAATTAAAAATAAATTATAATGAAATTAGTGTTGGTCGCTTCCTGGACATTGCAGAATTTATAAATAGCTTTTTAATATTATTTAAAACAAGGAAGTTTAATTTGATTTCAATGCAATACGTAAAATGATTTTTATTTGTTTGTAGTTATTAATAATATTTTATTAAAGTGTATGAGTATATTACTGTTTTATTGTTGATGATGACTGTACTTGGGGCAAAAAGTTGGAAGCACAACCAAAAGTGAATTCCGATTATCCACCCTGTCTGGGGTGGACAGATGAACACGCGTTTCCGAGAATCCACCCTAGGGTGTCTGTTTTAGGGTGGCCAAACGGAATAAGCCTGTTTTTGTAGACAAAAACCTACTTAGCTGCAGATATGTCGGATTTGAACGTGCGTGTCTTTTGCTGGGGAGTGGGGTAACTTGTGCTTCTGGGATCTTTTGGTGCCTGGATGACATTTACAGGGGGCCTGAGGGGGCGTTGTTAGTAAAACAAGAACCCTTGTTCTAAAGTTGATGACGCTGACTGTACCTACCACTGTAACGTATTGTTGGGCAGATGGCTAAACTCCAGGCACATAAAGCGCCCGCCAGGTGTCAGGACTCTGTAAGCTTCCTCAAGGACCTGTACAACAAAATCTTCGTTTAATATAATCATGTGATCAGCCTAGCCAGGCTAGCATGCGTAGCGCGACAAGATCGACATTGACCTGCCTTGTGGACAGAGGTCTACTAGCAAAACGTCAATATCACAGAGTTTGGAGGCGTCTCGGCGGCCTCTGCTAGGCTAGAGGCGGCATTGTGGTATATTCTCAGTCGCCCCCACATGGATTGCCACCATATATAACGCTTGTCGGGTTATATCTACCTAAAATAGAAAAGTTTATAGACTAAATTAGGGCATTGTTAGCGACTTTCTGGCAACACTGAGTAGAGAAAAGCCAATGACATTGCCAAGTTTGACAGTAAACGTAGCATTGCCAGATTTAACAGGAGTCTTAGCATGACTCTTTCTATTTCTACGAAGAATAGCGATATTAAGCGCTCAACGCAATTTTGGCGCCACGAATTCTTAATAGAATTCGTGGCACTGGCAATGATTAGAGACGGCCGCGGCAGTACTAATGTACTGCCGTCTCTAATCATTGCCGGTGCGGCGAGTCCGTACTCTGTGCTCAATATCGATCGATAGTCGGTATTTCATCGATCAATTATGTTTTGAGGCGATCAATATCGACTAGTCTCGTTGACAACCAGTTGCACCACCGACGATAAACTGTCTGGACAAACCCGTACCTGATCGACGTGAGTACAGTTTCGGATGCCGAAGGCGATGGTGTAGGCATCGTAGCTATCGTCAGGCAGCTGCAGCTGCTCCGCGTCGCCGCACACCCAGTCTATCGCCACGCCGCAACCCTCTGGAGTGAAGCCTAGCCTGGAATAGGGTTAGGATTAATGAGAGGGTTTTGAAAGACTTGGTTGAAAATGGTAATACTGTGCTACAAAGATCTTTTGGCGCTCGAATGAAGTTGACATGGGGGCACTATTGGTAAACATTAGTGAAATTGTTTTGTAAAATGTATTGAAACAAAAAAAAACATTACGAAGTGAAAAATAACTAATTTCGGAAGTCGGTGTCTTTGGTTCTGTATTTTCGTTTTTTGTCATCGAGTTCCGAAATTAAAGTTATTTTCACTTTGTAATGGTTTTTTTCAGTCAGTTGTTTTTGTTTGTAATTGTTTTATTTTTCACTATTTAGTTGTGTTACCAACTCCAAACCAATTCGTATAACACTACTTGCTATGTAAATAACATTGAGTGACAGGATGTTTTATAGCAGCAACAAAATACACCAAGTGGATTAAATAAGTATTATTGAAGCTAACTCAAAAACTACCCATGGAAAGTTAATAAAACCGCGCGAGCTTCCTCTACGAAATGAAAAAAGAAATTCAAAATCGGTCCACAATAATTGATAAAAATATTGATGGACATAATATTTAAAAAAAATATGTAAGTATAGAGAACCTCCTCCTTTTTTTGAAGTCGGTTAATAAACAAGATGGCAACATTCATTCTGATTTTAGCTACACGCCGAAAGATCATTGTACAGTTATATTAGTAGCTGACGTTCCCACTACACTTATCTATTCTGTGCTAATTGTTTCCTATTTCTCTTAGTTTGCAGTTTTACTGCTTATTGTTTACCTTGTTTGACTTTGAACAAGTACCTGTGCCGACAAATCTTCTGTAAAGTGCCACTACCAAATATTTTTATGGTAGTTTATGGATTATTAAACTTTTATAGATGGTAACACCATTGTAAGAAGTACGATTGGTTAGCGCCAAACATACTAAAGCGAGGTGCAATCCGAGGCGGGGGGTCATGGGGGTCATGATGACCCCCCCCCCCCCCCCCCAAAACCATTCAAGCTGTCGAGAGCCTGAATGAATTACTTGTCTTACTAACATAAAACTCTACTTTAGCCTTGGTGTATACCAAGGCTAAAGGTATAAAAAATTAAGAACAGGCAGTCATGGGGACTGACTATGTATGACTGTTTTTTTTTAATTTTCAAATTAATTGTTGTAAATATCTTAATTTTCATAATTTGTAAATTTTTTTTTTTAAACATTGCCCCACACTAGGAATTTCTCCTGTATTGTGGGTGCGTTTACAAACATTTAAACTCACATACACAAACAGCCAGACCCGGAACAACTACTTGTAGGTCATACAAATATTTGTTCCGTGCGGGAATCGAACCCGCGACACGCAGCTCAGCAGTCAATCGCTTAACCACAGCGCCAACCGTGCCGACAAAATTATTATTAGTCTGGTTTTTACATCAATCGGCACTCCGAGCAACAACAACCGCAACACATCATATTAATACTGTTAATGTTGGTATTTAGTCGATTTGAATGTGCAAAAACTAATTATTTCTTACTTTTTAATAATGGCAACATTGTCACTAAATGATTATTATAAAACCAACAACTGCCCTCGCCTTCCTCCCTTTTTTCTTTCAATATTTGCTGTGCTAGGAGACAGACATAAAACCTTCCCTGTGAACGTTAAAGTAAATATAATTTAAATTCAACGTTACTGTTTTTTTTTATTCACGCCCGTAACCTGATTTCTTATAGTATAGCATTAGTATTAGCATTTCGGTCACGCGAACCCATAAGATTTTCCCCTACCGAATATCGTTCAACGCCCCAAAAGAAGTTTTTACTTCAAAAAGCCCTTTATACAATATAGAATCTAGAATGCAAGAGCGAGCGAAGCAATCTCGGGAATTTGGGCACCCGCTCGTACGTAAGGTTCGAAATGCTAAAGTTTAGGCCAGATTCCAAAACCTAAACAGCTGTAAAACGAGTTTAAACTTTTCGTCTTTTTTAGCTTAACAAAGTAAGTTCTCTTTCTGTATAATGGTCAAAAGAAAACAGAACCTATTCAAGGTAAGTTGCTAAAATATCCAGGCTCGCTTCGCTGACTCTTGCATTCGACATTCTCTTGATTCTTGAGCTTTTCTTCATAAGTCGACAAACCAACTAATTCCTAATTCTTTTGGAATGATCAACAGAAAATCTAACCTATCCGAGAGTGAGAAAAAAGTTATCGAGCTCGCTTTTCTCATTGTTGCTTGGGCTTTCCTGCATGAGTCGACAATGTAACTGATTTTTTTTGTTTGAAAACATAAAACAAAATCTAACCTAAACGAAGTGGGTTGTTAAATTTTTCGAGCACACTTCGCTCACTCTTGCATTCTACATTCTCATAGTTGCTTGGGCTTTCCTTCATGAGTCGACACTGGTGCCGATTCCCTTGTACACCGAAATAAACTAACTAAAATATCACTAAAATTCCTTACTTTTGGCTATGAGAATCTTAAAGATATTCTGCAAAAAAATATCTCTAAATTTAAACACAATTTTGAAGCTACTAAAATTTAATTTGACAATCGCGATTCCACGTGGTACTTGTTTGCCCTATCCCGTGTTTTTAGAGCCGGAGGCACGCATGGGGAGCAGCGTCGACGTGTTTTATATGGAATTTTTCACTTTTTGTATGGAAAATGTGAAAAAATATTACCTACGTGTAGAGTTACGGGTTTAAGGGTCTCTTAAAGGGGGGTCGAAATTTTCATTATTTTTGCGATAGAACACACCATTTTCAAGATGTATGCAAAAATAAAATAGAAAAAAAAAGATACGGTACTGTTTTTGCAACTGAAGTCGAGGTGTTGTGGTGAATTTTAGTTCATGACAACTAATTTTATTCCACACCTTTTTAGTCGCGATTTAAAATAGCCAGAATTAGTTAGATAACCAAAATTTTAGGTGAAAAACGTCAAATTCAGAATAGCAAAATTGCCATTTTCTCTAAACTAATAATTCAGTGGCATCTTAGTGCTGTCAAACTAAAATATAGTTAAGATGTGTCACTTTAGTCTTCTTCAGAATGAGAAATCGTCGTTTGACAGGAATAAACTAAATTTTAGTGATTTTTAGTCTAGTTTAGAGAATTTTGTGACAAGAGAATCGGCACCAATGTAACTGCTTCTTTTGTTTGAAAACATAAAAGAAAACGTAACCTAAACGAGGAGGGTTGTTAAAATTTTCGAGCTCGCTTCGCTCGCTCTGGTTACCCTACATAATCTTCTGTTCTAATAACTACTATTTATCAAAAAGTGCTACGACCAATTTACCCAGCATTATTCAATATCCCCCCTACCCCATGTAAAATCTGTGTCCCTGAATAGCATAGGTAATGTGGAGCTGGATATGTACACTAATACTAACATAACATCACGCCTTTAATCCCCGAAAGGTTAGGCAGAGGTGTACCTACATATAGTACACCAACATTTCGCCAGTTATGTTTAAGTCCCATGTTTTAGGGTGCGAATCTACTGCCATCAACCGGGTACAAATCCAGACTACAGGCTGCTTCAGAGAAATTACTGATGGGAAAAACCCAATAACAGTTTAACCGACCTAGGAATCGAACCCAGGATCTCAGGATCATACTTAGCAGTAGCGATTGCGAGCACTAGACCAACGAGATGTACCTCCCTAAAAATATTCCTCGGCACCCATGGTGCCCCCCCAAAATCTTGGGCTGCGACCGCGCCTGACTTAAGCCGTAAACTTCAGGGTACGGCAGCAATTTGAAAGAATTAAAAACTAACTTCTGTGCTCTCTGCTTGCCGACATCCAACATGGCTTGGTTGATATCACAGACGGTGACGCTGCTGTTAGCTGCGTGCGACGGGCCCAGGTTCTGTAGGTACTTTATGTATCTGAATGCTATGTCACCTGAAATGTTAATAAACTGTTGAATTAACAAAAAAAAAAAAAAAAGTGACATAATAATATATTCTAAACTGTCCCACACCAGGCTTAGCACAAGCACCGTCTTGTCGACGGAAGAATAGACAAAAATGACGTTTCGCGAAGACAGTACGAGGGCAGCAAAGTAGAAGGAGTCAACTGCACTTTTTACGAAATTAAGTAACTTATTCACGTTTATTTTTTATTTTGCTTATACACGGTGACATTTGAATCACAGTTTTGCTAGAACAAACGTAATTCAGACCATGGTCTACTACCATTCTACATCATCCTTTAAAAAAAAAAAGTCATTGGTTTTCGAAAAAAGACAAAAAAGACAAAGTTAAAAAAGTCGGGTTTATCGTTACTCCCTACGACACAGACACTGCGGCGCTCCCGTCTCAAAGTACAATGGCAGCGTGGCGCGCGGCTTATGCGCGAGACAAAGCATTGTTTACTGGGAAATCCCAATCCCAGGCTGGGGAATCGCCATAAACGAAATTTAGTTATTTTTTTTTTGTACGTCTTACTAGAAAATACCAAATTTAAAAGTTATTTAAAGTGTCTATTGTTCTCAAACATGTTGCGTAATTAGGCCTGGTCTGTCCATAAAAGGAAACAGTCATGTGTTTACTATCGGTTCATAGAAATCTTTTGTTTACAAGCCATGTGTAAGTGCCGGAGTGCCCCGTGGCGTGCCGACAAAAAATGTTCCGGGACAAATTAAAAAACAAATAAAAAGTCAGAGATCAAACTTACTTACTTACTTACTTTATAAAGAGAAAATAAAATCGAATAAAACGATAACAACTTACAACTTATTTACCTAACAAACATAGCTTTCACAGAACATGAGATAATTTGACATGATCACCCTGAGTGTTTCATTAAAGATTTCGGGACTGTCTCCATTAAGGAGTTTATAGCACCATGCATGCGACACAACAGGGATGGCGCGCGCAACACAGTGCGGCAATGGGATGTGGCGAACAGTCGGTATCGGTTATGGCTTGGTATGGCTTTAGCTATGGTAAACTTTGGTACTTAGGTATTTTCTGGCTATGCACGACGCAGGCGACGCACCGTACCGACGCGGATGGCGCGGCACGGCGAGGTGGCTGACCTCTAATTTTATAATTTCGTTCTAAGTGCGAACTTACGGTAGGTATTATCAGACATGGTTTTAATTCTGTCCTGTAACTAGGAACGAGTACCTATTGTATCTACCGTGACATTATTATGTAGGTATTATTCATTTATTGGGATATTACAGAAACATGACAAAAACAAAACATACCATGAAACAGGGTTAGCTCCGTGTGCACCAAGACAACATTGACTCCAATTTTGGTTGAGAGTACATGCGCCTAGCTTCCGCCAGATTGTCATCAGCAATTGAGTAAAAACGCACAATAACCAACCACTCCACACTAGAATAATTAGAACTCATTTTCACAAAAAACGCGCGATGCATGCCTGTAACGTAAATACATCGGATGCATACGCGTCGCTCACTCGAGACATTTCGGTAGACTGTTATGTTTATTGCCCGGGTGGTTCGAGCGGCCCGCGGCATTCGACAAAAGAAATGGGCGGAGGGATACTTCGCACGATTGCTTGTCGTTGGCTAATGTTTTATTTGCATTTCGGTCCGCATTGGCCGGAAATCCTTGTAGTCCACGTGGACTACCGCGATGAGTACTGTGATGTTACGGTTAATGTTTGAACACTTTTGAGCAACATATGACTAATTTGAGAACGCCTAGTTTAGTTTGTTTTAATAACATATTTGATGCTGTAGAATGGTAGTAGACCATGGTCTGAACAACGTTTGTTCTAGAAAAACGGTGATTCAAATGTCAGTGTATATCTCGAAAATGGTGTGTCCTATCGCAAAAATAAAGAAAATTTCCACCCGCTTTATGAACCCTTAAACCCCTAAAACTCAATATGTAGGTAATAATTTTGCACATTTTCCATACAAAAAGTGAAAAATTCCTTATTTCCATTCCATTTTTATACTTTGTGGCCGTCGAGTAAAAAGTTTTCTACTGTCTTTAGCATGGCGATTAAAAAACCAAATTGTCTTCACTGCCTTCGACAACTGTCTTCTAATAAAGTCTACATTAAAAAGGACCTATACTAGAAAAGTTTAGGTAGTTGGATAAAGGTAAAAAAATCGTAAAAAGGGTTTTTTTTTGTTGACACTTTCTTGTTTAAAAATACGTTATAACGAAACTAAATATATTTTCGATCTAAACGATAGTTTACTCTTTTATTAATGTATATTAAACTTTATCATTTATTCGTATACTACTCTTCGTAGACGTAATTGCTTGAGCACATTTTTTTGGTTGTGATTTATAAAATAGAATAATATTTTGTAATCTGTCTATTGTAAAGAGCCCAAAAAGACAGGTTCCGTAAACCTTTAGAAAATACAACGAATATAACGTTGCATAATTGAAGAGTACACCTGGGACGTAGTATGGCAACTGACGTAGCAGGTATTACGTTTAGTCGGTTAACTAGACGCCTTTGATAGCACTCTCGACATTTGCGATGTTGCGTGTGCGTTTCGATTTTGTTAATATAGGTTGTTTCCTTATTTTGTTTTTGTTATTTAGTTATTGTAAGTTTTTGTTATTTATCGTTATTGGTTTTTAAATTCGTATGGTTGAAAAATGAGTGAACCCGAGCCTGGTACTAGCCAGACCAACTCCGTACCTACTCTCATTTCCATCACCGAAGAAAAACGCTTCAAAACAGGACCTCTTTCATTCTCTGAGAAACACACATTGATAAATGTGTTTAAATAAGTATGTAGAAGAAACATGGCCCAAAGAGTGTTATCCCTTGAAAACACATACCTACTTAGTTTCAAGACATGGGCTCAAGTTAAGGGGTATTTAGCCGAGAAAAATAAAACTTTTAAAATGGCTGACCTAAAACTTCTTTTGCCAGAGGCTGTAGCTAATGTGACTGCAGATAATTTGAAAAATTGCGAGAGTCATGTAATAAAAGAAGAACAGAAAATAATTAAATTAGAAAAAAATATTGATCATACAACTGAACGCTTTATTAATGTGACAGATAGTTCCTCAGATTCAGATTCAGAATAGAACATATTATTATATGACTAAAAATATTATGATTTTAACATTTGAAATAAAAGGTTTAGCATCGATGAGTCACGTCGTTTTTGTCGTTTACCTTTATTTAACTACCTAAACCATATATGGGCAACAACCGGCCCGCGGGCCGGATCCGGCCCGCTGTAAGATATGATCCGGCCCGCGAGACATTTTGAAAAAACCCAATTAAAAAAATATTACATTAGGTACTTATACTTCGCCGCCACTCGTCTTGCTCGATCAAATTCTTTGAGGTTTGCCGCGTCACGGGCGACACATCAAAAGATTTATTGCTTCTTAATTATTCTAAACTAGTTTATTCCAGATTATTCCTTCATTTTGCCTATACAACATGTCCCAAAATTCAACGATAAGCCGGCACCAGAGGATGGACCTACTAATGACTACTCGAGAAAAAAAAAGAAAAAAAAATACCTCTTCTTTTTTTTAAATTACTTAAAAAAATGGAAATTCTTCGAAAATGTATACCCCTTATGACACTTTTAACTACCATGACCACAATTTTTCAAATATTTCAGTTTTTTTGTTTGTATCGGCACCCTAAGTAGTACTACTATTCACCATAATCTTTGAAAATTACAGAATTTTCGTAGTTTTATACAAAAAAACAACCAAAAAAAATTATTTCCCTAAAATTTTGAGAGACTTTAACGTTCAGTACACTTTAACTCATCGTAGTGTAAAAAAAAAATATGGACACTACTATGGCAAGTTTTACTTTAAAAAATTAGCGCAACTAACCTAGATTTTAAAATGGTATAATACTTTAGGAAAACTAGCCACAAAAAAAAAATGACACTTTTTCTAATCAAGAACCAAAGAACAATGCCAGGTTTCGGCCTACACAACTTTTAAAACTAAATTCACACGGACACAAAGTTTTTACCTACAACAATTTAAATATAAAATACTAACTTCTTAAAAAACATTTAGTTATTTTCTAGAACTTTTCGAAAAGAAAATCATTCTAATAAGTAAACATTTGTTTATCATGTTCCAGGTTATTCTTTTTATAAATAAAAAGGTTCAGGTAGTTACCTGTTCTGCCACTGTAATCGATTATTTTAAATAATTAAAGCGATTTACTCTTTACTTTTCATTTACCACTTCTCAATTGTCTTTTATTATTATTTTTTCCTAAATAATACGTTCATCGTGTTTATTATAAATACATTTAGTATTTTTTAAAGAATTTAAACGAAATTCAAGAAATCGATTTTTTGCTCGATAACTTAATCGTAATGTAATGGCAACCCTGTTAGGTTCTGTCAAGATCGCGCGCTCTAACTGACAGATAATCGATGTCAAACATCTTGTGTTGTTGCTGGTGTTTTTCTATGTGTACGGTTGTTTATTTTTCGAATTCCTCTGCGTTTGCGTTTAACCTTTTAACCGCCTACGTCGGATTAATCCGACAAATATTTTCTGGCCCATTTCGCCAGAGTCGTATATTTCCGACCAAAATATCACTGCTCGTTTAATCAGCTTTTTTTATTTAATTACGCTGTATTCTATCAAAATTATGTTTATATTAGGTAAATAGTTAACTAAGTAATCATTTACAGTTTAATACACTTTAGTCTTTTAATTAGAAGTCCTAAAAATAAAGTCCAAAGTTAGATGAATTACTAACATTATTTTTAGAAAATTGTATTGATGTGCAACGCCCATGACGACAAAATCCGACATGAGGGACGGGACATATGCCAAGATTTACTGATACAAAAATAAACATAAATTAAAATATTTCTCTTTATACTGACTAATTAACTTTAAAACAAATACAGCAATTGTTAATAAAACATGTTTTTACAAATATTTGTGAGTATTTCATTTAATTCCTTTGAAATTAAGTAAACTTACTTGTGAAATGTCAGCAACTGAGTTGATGGTTCCCATCCCTAGCCTACATCTTCCGAAACTTACTTTGTTAGTACGCCCAGCGCCACGGTCTGATAAAGACGACCGCTTCGTACGTCATAAACGAGTGCCGACTTCTGGAATTTTCCATCAGTGTTGTGTGTTTCTATCAGTTTTACGTTCGTGTGTCGATAAATGTGTATTGAAATTTATCATGACCACTCATTAAATATTTATTTTTAAAGACTTGTTTGTATTTCATAAAACCAGTGAATAAAACTAAATTGTGATTTCAGACTGTTGTATTATTTATTATACTCAAGTTTCTATAATAAATAAGTACCTGCATATTTAATTTCCATTTCGAAAAAAGACGGCATTAAACACATTAAATACAGTGAAAAATTCTGCCGTTTAGATACCTACGGTAAAAAACGTTGACTGAAGTAGTTGAGAAACACGGGAGTAGACAAAAATAGAAGGAAGAAAACCAGGAGTTGTTTTTGTTTCTTTGGTACTTATTTACACTGGTATTTCTTACTAGTGGATAATGTTAAATAAAACAAATATCAAAATATTTACTCAGTTGTTATTTATATAAAACGAAATATCGACATCGAAAAATTGTAGGTATTGCACATCCCTCTTTGTTGTAGGTATTTGTTTTTCGATTCAATGTGTCGGGCGCTGGGGGCACGACAACTGACATAAAGTCGGGCGGTTAAAAGGTTAAAGACTTATTGTGTTATTATATCCGTCCATACCACACATTTTGTGACAATGTCCCATCAATTACGTTGTATTAATTGTGGTTTAAATGTGTTCCGGATGAAACGGCATTTAGTTGAATCTGACGATGTCCGTTCATTGTTACGGCAATGGACTTCACTTTCTGAGGTAAAGTACGATTGTTATTAATAGAATGTAAACTGTTTTAATTGAGCTAAATGTTAATTTGTAACACAACTGTATCTTGTTTGTTTTAGATTCCTAATGACAGTGTTGTTTGTCATAACTGTTGGATAATAATTGAACAAACAAGTAATCCATCAAGTAGCAATGCGCCAACTGAATCAATAATTGTGCATCGAAATGTTTGTATTGGTTGCGGTCATTCATTGCATCGTGTAAGGTCTCACACCTTAAATAACAGTTCAGAAAGAGAAGATGCTATCAGACGTGTGATAGAGCAACAGATTGCACCACTACAGGTAAGCAAGATCCTTCAACGATTTTATGTATTGCTGGTTGTTGAATGAATTATTGTTTTTTCCTGATTGCAATAAGATTTTTTTTTGTTTTTGTTGCAGCTGAGATCAACAGACAAGATCTGTCACCCATGTTGGCAAAGAAGTTACCGTTCTGTTCAACGGAATTTAACCACACCATCATCATCAAGTATTGATGAACCGTCAACTTCAACAGCCTCTGATGTATCAACACCATTGCATGTAGAGAGTGAATCAAGTGAGTCAATTGTAGAAGACTTTCAGCCATCTCTGCAGATAGCAACACCAGGGCCACCATCGCCATTGGGAGTTCCACAGGTGCCTATGAATGTCATTCCGTTGCCAGTCCCACAGGTGCCTATGAATGTCATTGAATTATTGGAATTCGGCCGGGCATCAGACACTCAGGCTCGTTGCTTTTTCCCTAGTTGCCGTCAACTTGAGAGAATGATTGTTCCAATATCAATTAGAAGAAGGTTATTTTCGGAGTATAATTATTATGTGCCAGAAAACTGTCGAATTTGTTCTCACCATTTGAGGAGCAATGACTGGCCTGAATTGATGGAACCTGAAAATGTTATCCACACATTTACGGCCCAACATATTTATGATTTCACAGAATTATTAAAACATCAGACCTCTATTGACTTTGAAGATGTCCAAAATATGGATGACTACCTGGTGCATTATTGGTTTGGTATGAGTAAGGAAGACTTCAGAAATATATTACTAGAAACTCCACGGCTAGCTAATATGCACAGAAGTTCAACTGCCCTTGCTGCATTTTTAATGAAATTAAGAAATGGTGACTCAGGAGATCGAATAAGTTCCTTATTTCAAGTTCCTAGAACTACATTAGAGGCCTTAATGGCAAGAGCAAGAGAACTTTTACACCAAGATTTCGTTCCAAGGCATCTAGGTATACGTCACATAACAAGAGAAGAGATAGCAACAAGAAATCTTTTAATACCAAATGGCCTTTTTGGTAGCACTGAAAATGAGGTTGAGAGGAGACCAATAATAATAGTTGATGGAACCTACATATATTGTAATAAAAGTGCCAACTATGCCTATCAAAAGAAAACTTACTCTTTGCATAAATATAGGAATTTGGTAAAGCCCTTCCTGTTTGTATGTTGTGATGGGTATATAATCGAGATTTTGGGCCCCTACCCAGCCATAACAACTGACGCTGATATTATAAATAATGAGTTTGGAAACCCAGAGAGTTCATTGCGTGAATATTTTCAAGAGGGCGACGTGTTTATCCTAGATAGAGGTTTCAGAGATGCAGTCCCATTGTTGCAAAACTGTAACTACTCTGTGCATATGCCATCATCGTTAGAGGATGATGAAAATCAGTTGTCAACATTAGAGGCAAACAAAACTCGGGCTGTTACTATTTGCAGATGGGTGGTTGAAGTTATGAATGGGATTTTTAAGCAACGGTTTAAAATATTCCGACATGAGTTCAATAATAGAGCTTCGCCACATCTCATGATTGACTTTTCCATAGCTGCTGCCCTAATCAATCGATTTCGACCACCCCTCACAGACAGGTTTGATGCTGCCCAGATATTAGAAATTATACAACAGAAAATGTTCCAAACTAATACATTAAGTGAGTTTATTATACAAAATAATTATAATAGAAGAAGGGCACAGTTCTCAAACATAAATGTTGATAACAGAAATGTCAATGAGTTTCCTCAGCTTGAGTATCATGATTTGATTTTAATAGCTTGTGGTACTTACCAACTTCGTCAGGCCCGATCATATTACGGTGAGCATATCCGCTTTAATGGCCGATATATGATTGAAGTATGCAGGGAGGCATCAATTAACAATTTAAGAGAACAATTGTCTCTCTCCCAAAGCTCTTGGTTATTAAGAGCCAAAATTCAAAGTCGACATATCAGTAGGAAAACTTATTTTGTGTATGTTCTTATTGATAACAGCTTAAATGGGAGAGAGGCAATTAGTCAATATTATTGTAATTGTAAGGTAGGTAAACGAACTGTGGGATGCTGTTCCCACACTATGACCATTTTATGGTATTTGGGCTGGGCTCGGCACCAAAACAATATTGAGCCCCCTGCAGCATTTCTTGATGATTTGTTAATTGAATATAACGAAATTGATGATGATATTAATGAATGATAATGGTGAAAACGAATAAAACTATTCAATTAATGTATATTTTTTGTTTAATTTACTCTGTAAAAATAAATAACCTCCAATCTACAATGGCTGAATAATTTCTTTTTGAGAAGTTCAATGTAAAAGTGGAAAACACAGAAAAGCTTCTGACATTAAACTACACAAAAAAACGTTAGAATTTTCTCTGTCCATGAATTTTATTTATTGAGCCTAAGTTACTATGGACATCTGACATTGTTCTTTCATAAGTTGTTGTTAATAGTAATCACTTCTACTATGTGCCCAAAATAGATTTCTTTCGCAAATTCTTAGAATTTGGAAGGGACATGTGCGTAGTCAGTGAAGTTCAGAAGTCAGAGAGAGATAGATAGAGAGCGATTATACGTTAGAGAGAGATAGATAGATGTTTGTTGTTAAATAACAATAGGGCAGGTAGGAATGTTGCTGTTCTCTACAAAGTACAAAGTCAGTACGCTCTGCTTCTTTGTTTACTGTGCACCGTTTCGTATTCAATTGATGTGACTCTCGTACTAACGACTTTTGGCTTGGCTTTTTGGACTGGATTAAGTGATCTGCAAACTGTACTAACCTGGCATTATTTTGAACTGGACTGTGTTTTGTGAATTGGACTTTTGGCGTATTTTTGACTGTTTAGCGTTTATCATGCCGCTACCATACACACCGTTGGAATACGCTAATATGCACCTCATTTATGGAGAGTGCCGATGCAATGGTAGCGCTGCTAGCAGATTATATCGAGAAAGGTACCCAAATGCTCAAAGATACCCGAATTATCGAGTATTTATTAATGTGCATCAAGCGTTTTCGGAGGGCCGTTTACCATCTGACAGGAGAAATGCTGGAAGACCTAGATCGGAACGCGACGAAGAAGTTCTCAATGAAATTGAAAATGATTCAATTACCTCGGTACGTGCCATAGAAATAGCTACGGGAATCCCAAAAAGTACTGCACATCGAATCCTAAAACGTCACAGACTTCACCCATATCACTACAGGCGTGTGCAGACGTTATTACCGCGGGACTATCCACTACGAGTCGCATTTTGCCGTGTGATGCTGCAAAAGCACAGAGAAGATCCCCAATTCTTGGATAATATTCTATGGTCGGATGAATCAACCTGCAAGAGAGATGGCTATTTAAATCTTCACAACCTACATAGCTGGAGCAATGAAAATCCGCACCTGATGAGACAAGACAAATCCCAATATCAATTCAAGGTTAACCTATGGACGGGCATATTAAACGGAAAAGTGATTGGGCCTTTTGAATTACAAGGAAACTTGGATGGCAATAGTTATTTGAACTTTTTACAAAATGACTTGCCAGTATTATTAGAAGACATGCCCATTAGTGATCCACAAAACATATGGTTTCAAAATGATGGTTGCCCAGCTCACTATGCCCGTCCTGTGCGAGAATACTTAAACCAAGAGTATCCAGGGCGTTGGATAGGGCGACTTGGTCCTATTTTATGGCCACCCCGTTCACCCGATCTAAACCCCCTGGACTTCTTCTATTGGGGTTGTCTCAAAGACAGAGTCTACTCGAAACCCATTGCAACACTGAACGACCTTCGCCAAAAAATCACTCAGGCTGCGGATCATATCAATAGTAGAAGATATGCACGACGAATAAAACGATCTTTTTTAAGGCGATGTCGTGCCTGTATTAATGCCGGTGGTAAACAGGTCGAACATTTATTATAATATTATTAATAATGCAATAAATTTACATTTATTGACACCATTTGTTTCATTCATTCAACATTTTCCAACAACAAAAATCTATTTTGGGCACATAGTAGAAGTGATTACTATTAACAACAACTTATGAAATTTGGTTCTTGATTAGAAAAAGTGTCATTTTTTTTTTTGTGGCTAGTTTTCCTAAAGTATTATACCATTTTAAAATCTAGGTTAGTTGCGCTAATTTTTTTAAAAACTTGCCATAGTAGTGTCCATATTTTTTTTTTACACTACGATGAGTTAAAGTGTACTGAACGTTAAAATCTTTCAAAATTTGAGGGAAATAATTTTTTTTGGTTGTTTTTTTTGTATAAAACTACGAAAATTCTGTAATTTTCAAAGATTATGGTGAATAGAAGTACTACTTAGGTTGCCGATACAAACAAAAAAACTGAAATATTTGAAAAATTGTGGTCATGGCAGTTAAAAGTGTCATAAGGGGTATACATTTTCGAAGAATTTCCATTTTTTTAAGTAGGTAATTTAAAAAAAAGTAGAGGTATTTCTTGTTTCTTTTTTTTTCTCGAGTAGTCATTAGTAGGTCCATCCTCTGGTGCCGGCTTATCGTTGAATTTTGGGACATGTTGTATAAGCCTAAGCCTATATAAGCTAAGGTGGATGGCCCGAACGTTAGTTCAGTTCTATTTGAGCCACCGAGGTGATAACTTGGACAAGCGATATCCTCGCGAACTGCTCGAGCCGTCAACTTGCTTTGTGAGTTAGTGTGCATCTTGAGTGGTTACTAACTATAGTTTGTTATTAAGTTTATTGAACGAAAAGTAAAAAAAAATGATGTCTGGTGGAAAGAAACGAAAAGTAGATACAGAGGGTCGCCAGTTTCAAGAAAAATGGACAGAAGTTTTTTTTTTTATCTTGCACAATGGTAAGCCTATTTGTTTGCTGTGTAATGAATCCATTTCAGTAATGAACGAATTCAATATAAAGAGGCATTACTCAACTAAGCATGCTACGCTGCACTCACTGACGGGATAATTAAGAACAGACAAAATCCAGAAGCTTACCGCAAATTTGGAAAAACAGCAACAAATGTTTCATAAACAAAGAACACAACTTAAAACTTAAAGGCATTAAAACCATTTGCCGAAGGAGAATTTATCAAGGAGTGTATGTTAGAAGTTTGCAGTATTTTGTGTCCTGAAAAGAAAAAGACAAACTGTTGTTCGACGTATAGAAATGATGGCTAATGATATAAAAACAACATTGACTGACCGTATGGCTGGGTTTGAATTATTTTCCATAGCATTAGACGAGAGCACCGATTTGTCTGACACAGCTCAACTGGCTATATTTATTCGAGGTGTTGATAAGGAGTTCACTGTTACTGAGGAATTGCTTGCTTTACAGCCGCTTAAAGGAACCACTACAGGAGAGGATATTTTTATTGAAGTTCAAAAGGTATTCACAAGTTTTGGCTTGCCATGGTCAAAATTAATTGGAGTATGCACTGATGGTGCACCTTCTATGGTCGGCTTACGTAAAGGTTTCATCGGAATTTTGAATGAAAAAGCAACAGAATTAAATGTGCAAAAAGATGATTTGATAGTCCTTCATTGCATTATCGACCAACAGAACTTGTGTTCTAAGTTCATTCGACTCCAGAATGTTATGAATGTGGTAGTAAAAACCATCAACTTTATTCGATCCCGAGAACTTAACCATCGTCAGTTCAAGGCGTTTTTGGATGAAATATCAGCTGAATATAACGACGTAACATATTATTGTGAAGTAAGATGGCTGAGCAAAGGAAAAATGTTGAAACGGTTTTACGAGCTTAAAAATGAGATAGCAGACTTTATGAAAATAAAAGATAAACCACTGTCTGAATTAAGTGACCCAAAATGGATATGTGACTTAGCATTTCTGGTCGATCTTACAGGCTATTTGAATGATTTGAAACTTCAAAAATAATGACAGTTAGTAAATGATTTGTACAGCCATTTGAAAGCGTTTCAGATCAAACTATGCTTGTGGGAGTCACAGATGCTGTCTGGTAACAGTTACTATTTCAACACGCTCTCTGCGTATGAAAATATTGCTTATGCTCAATATGCTGAAGAACTCAAGTTACTGTCGGAACAATTTTCGAACAGATTTAGCGACTTCAAAAACATGGAAGACTGTTTCAGTTTATTTGCTACTCCTACAAAATGTAATGTACAAAATGCTCCAATACACTTACAAATGGAGTTGATCGAGATTCAAGAAAACTCACTCCTAAAATTCAAATTTGAAGACGTAGAGTTGTGTGATTTCTACAAAAAATACCTAGAAGAAGACAATTTTCCGCAGCTTAGAAAATTCGCAAGAAGATTGATTTGTGCATTTGGCAGTACTTATAAATGCGAACAGTTCTTTTCATTGATGAAAGTTAATAAATCAACACATCGTACAAGACTGACTGACGATAATTTGGAAAATTCTTTACGTCGTTGTATCAGTGGTATTAATCCAAATATCGATGGATTAGTTTCCCAAATTCAAGCTCAAGTGTCTCATTGATTTCGGTGTTTCGTAGTTTGTTTGTTTGAACTTTCGTAGTTTGTAACAATTGCAAATTTTACGATTTAATTATAATGTACCATTTTTTAATACGCTTTTATTAGCTTCATACGTATGTTAGTATGTTATTAAGTAACGGAATCTTCGAACATGATTTTGACCCCCTTCAAAACGTCGGATTAACTCGAAATTTGGCATACTTATTAAGAACCGATGACAATTCAATATTTTAAACAGTTTGGCCCGTTATCCTTACTAGGATCAGGATTAGCGATTTTTTGTTTTTCTGATGAAAATTCAACTAAAAAATGAAAAATAAATAATAGTTTAAAAAAACTAAAAAAATACGCTTTTATAGAAAATCCAACTAAAAAATAGAAAATTAATTTTAATAAATTTGATTTAAAAAAAAATGTAAGAAAAAACATTTTTATTGTAAAAAAAAGCGTGGGGTGCTTTTCAAGATATTATCAAAATAACCCTTCTACTCATATCTGTTCATAAAATATTTATAACTATTGATACCATGCACCCCACGGTTTTTTTACAATAAAATCATTTGTTCTTACACAATTTTTTTGAAATCAAATTTATAAAAAATAATTTTCTATTTTTTAGTTGGATTTTATATAAAAGCGTATTTTTTTAGTTTTTTTAAACTTTTTTAATTTCATTTTGTTATTTTAATAAATTGTACTATAATAACATTGTAGTATTATGTCTAATATCTATCGCAAAAAAAAATATCACTACTTTAAAATGTACTAAGTACTTTTAAACGCGGCCCGCGAACGTATTTGCACGCTAAAGTTTGGCCCTCAACATCTCAAAGGTTGCCCATACCTGACCTAAACCTTTCGAGTATAGACAACGATTGGCAGAAACGGAAGACAAAATGACAGATTTTAGAAGGATTTTTACGGTGCGATGTCAAAAATTGAGAAACGAAATGTCACTTTGTATGGGAATAACCGTGTCTATTCTTCGAAGAGATAGACAGCGTCATGCTAAGCCCGCTGCTGGGCAAAGGCCTCCTCAAGTCCCTTCTGGAACTCTTTCTCCCCAGACCCCCCCCCCTCCCTCGAGCCAGACCTCGCGGTACGCGTCAGTTTATAATACATATAGACTCTGCCTTATTGCAAAACACAATCTAACTTAAGCCCGAGTCTAAACCTTCGAGCCAGTTTATGTATTTCGAACTTTATGCCGACTCTAGTAAAGTTCGTAACACAAAAACAACCTAAGACCAGACTAAGTTGACAGTTTTGTAAAAGGAACTGTATTTATTATTTAGGATTTTTTGTTAGGTTCTTATTTCAAAAACAGGCTCAATAGATTAATTAAACCATATCTAAAGAAAAACCTTATTTTGTAATGAGACCATAAGAGTAGCTATTAGTAACAGAACTCTATCCTAGACAAGTGTACTTCTATAGGTACAGCAGTCTTGGCTGAATGCTTTGATACTGGTAGTACATAGCTCCTCACTTACAAAAGTCCAAATGAAAATGTGTCCAGTGCATCCTATGTAATGGAGGGCAAGCCTATAGCCATCAATGGCACAAATCCCAAGAAATTAATAAATCATATTATGGAAACCACACTCACCAGTACCGCCAGCCATATCCAGCAGTTTGGTCTCCTGCCTGGGTGCCAGTCTTTGCATGAAGATATCCTTCCACACTCTATGGATGCCCATAGACATCACATCATTCATCAGGTCATACTTCTCTGCTACAGTCTCGAATACTTCGTGAACTGGGAAATGTAGAAAACATTTTTTTATAAAAACACATTGGCTAAATAAAAATATCACCAGTCATGAAGAAAAGATGAAGTGACTTCATCTTTTCTTCATGACTGGTGATATTTTTATTTACACTACAAAAAAACTGTAATAATGACAGCTTTTTATTATAATGACTTTGTTGTCTATACAAATCTACATATAATGGGACTGTCTGTTTGTAATATTAAAATAACCGCTTTTTACTAAACGCATATGGAAGTATACACGGTACATATACCAAAATAACATTTTTTATAATTTAGTCAGTCTGTTAGTTCCAGCTAATCTCTGAAACGGCTGGACCGATTTTGACGGGACTTTCACTGGCAGATAGCTGATGTTATACTTTTTATCCCGGTAGCACGGTCCTGTAGGATATTTCCGACGTCCACGAGAGCGAAGCCGCAGGCAGCAGCTAGTATTTTATACAGGGTGGGCCATATGAGTGTTGGCGATTTAATTCTTCAATTTCTCGGAAACGCGTGGCGCGGGGCGCCGGGGGGATATGTTGTTAGCTGCGCCGCTTCCTGGAAATTTAGTCGCCATGGAGCCGTACACGGGAGCGCAGCGTGCATTTTGTGTCCGAGCGTATTACGAAAACAATAAATCAGTGATTACTGCACGACGTTTGTATCGACATGAACACGGTTTACGCGATTTAAGTGAAGTTCCAAGCGCCAATGTGATACGGAAATGGATCAGAATGTTCGAAACAACCGGCTCAACAGTACCAATTACGGCTCGTGGTCGCCCAGTTTCTGCAAGATCAGCCTACATTGTGGAGCGTGTTCGTGTTTCAGTTCAGCGAAATTCGCAACAGTCAACACGTAAGAGACGTCAGTCTTCGGACATCAAAAGACGGCTTTGCGACGAATTTTGAAGCGTGATTTGCATTTGAAGGCCTATAAGATTCAGATAGCCCAAGAATTAAAACCAGATGATGCCAATAACCGACTTAACTTTGTCAATTTGATGCTCAAGCGGTTCAACATATACAATATAATGTTATAAACAAAATACAATAATCAAGTCACGGCTATTTTTAAGAGAAATTTTACGTATTCAGTATCGAAACAACTATACGAAATACTGTAACAACATAGTGCGCAAAAACATAATTTCTTGGAAGACTGAAAAATGTAACCTTACTAGTAGTAGTAGTAAAAATAACCCCCGAAAAGGCAATATTCAATATTACTTCAAACCAATTCCTAAATCAATACCAAATATAATTTCAGAACCTTCATGTATTCATACTTGTGCTCGTACAACACGGCAAGCTGATGATTTTTTTCGTGGGTAATAAAATAGGGGACTCTAGTTTACACAAAGCTAGTAGTAGAAACTGTAATCGGAATGAAAAAATCACACCTAGATTACAAAATATAAACATATTTCACCAAAACGTGTGTGGTATTAGTAATAAGAAGAATGAATTGGATGTTTATATACAATCTCTTGAAATCAGGGTAGACTACATTTGCATTAGTGAACATTTTTTAAACGATAAGTCCATGATTTCTTTTTCTTTAGATAACTACAACCTGATTTCTTGCAACACCAGAAGTAAAAAGACTAGAGGTGGTAGTTTGATCCTGGGACATGTGGACAGAAAAGTAGAGAATATAGATGTAATTAACAAACTTTATAAGATGGACAGCTTTGAAATATGTTGTATTAAAGATATCGATACTGGTCTATACATATGTTGTTGTTATCGTAGTCCTTATGACAAGAATTTTGAACAATTCATGACACGCATGGAAAAATTGCTGGAACATTTATTTAATAGGAAATGTATCATATGCGGAGACTTTAATATAGATTTACTTTTGGATAATAAAAAACGCACTGAATTTGTCAGCTTGTTAACGTGTTACAATTTTAGGCATCTTGTTAACACTGCAACTTTTATTCGAAATGACTCATTTTCGTGCATCGACAATATCCTAACAAATTTGACTGAATATTATGTAAAGGAATGTGAAGTAGACCATAATGGTCTGGCTGATGGACATGGAGGTCTTTTAGGTCAATTTTGGGTGGAAACTCTGACAAGCAAGTCAAGTCACTACAACCAGCATATTGCTATAAATAAAAGAATTTTCAGTTCTAATAACGATACATATTTTGAGCAGGGAATATTGAGACATAACTGGAGTAATATGGGAATTAATACATTTATAAAAAAGTTCTCAGAAGTTTTTAAAAATAGTTACAAAAAAAAGAAACGTAAAATTAACATTATAAAGAGTACTAAACTAAAATGGATCACCAAAGGTGTGAAAATCTCCAGCAAAATGAAACGCTTTTTATGCGCTAGTAATGGTAATAATCTTGGACCTAGTGTTCTTAATTACAAAAATAAATACATCAAAATTTATAGAAGGGTTATCACGAAAGCTAAAAAAATTACAGTTAGCGAAAAAATAAATAATTCCACAAACTCTAGCAAAGAAATTTGGCAAATTGTTAACAATTCCACAAATCGCTCAAAAGTTATGCATACGGAACATCTACTACTTAAAATTGACGACAAAATAGTTGATGATCCCGAAGAAGTAGTTATCACACTAGCTAAACTTTTTGATAACAAATGTCTTACAAATAAAAATGAAAATGAGGAAGCGACTTTATTACTTGAGCAGAGTACACAACGGGTCGAAAACGAACTTTGTTTTACTCTTACCACTCCAGATGAAATTTATAATATTGTTAACAAGATGAATAATAAACGTTCTTGTGGATATGATGAAATTCCTGTATCCGTTATTAAAGATCATATAAATATACTTGCAGAACCGCTTTCTTACTTCTTTAATAAGTGTATTAATGAAGGAATATTTCCAGAGCAGCTAAAAATAGCCAAGATCATACCAATTCACAAAAAAGGCACAAAAACTGATCCTAAAAATTACAGGCCAATCTCTCTGCTGCCAACGCTTTCAAAGATATTCGAAAAAATTATCAAATCTCGGCTTGTACTTCATATTAACTTAAATAAAGTCTTACATAGAAGACAATTTGGATATCAAAAAAATGTGGGCACAGGAGACGCAATATATACTCTTATTAATGATATAATCAATCAAATAAACAATAAAATGAGAGTAGCTGGTGTATTTTTAGATTTGAGTTCAGCATTTGACACTGTTGATCATGATCTACTTATAGCTAAACTAAATCATTACGGAGTGAGAGGCAAAGCCGCCCAACTCTTGATATCCTACCTAGAAAACAGAAAAATGTTTGTAGAAATCAGTGAAATGCAAGATGGACATAGACTAAGTTATAAATCACCTTTCTTTAATATTTATGCCGGTGTTCCACAAGGATCGATACTAGGGCCCATATTGTTCATTTTATTTACCAATGACCTAATAAATTATATAAATAGAATTCTACCAGACATACAACTTGTTGTTTTTGCGGATGACACAAATGCCATTATTGGGGCAAATGACATAAAAGAACTTACAGAAAAAGTTAATGCAGCTATAAATTATATGTATTCATGGTTTACTGTAAATAAGTTAAAAATTAATAGTACTAAGACAAAGATAATGTTATTCAAAACAACTGCTCGTAATAAAGACACCATGGAAATAATATTAAATGAGGACAAATTGAACTCGTGAGAGATGCTAAATTCTTGGGAGTACACATAGATGATTCATTGAATTGGAAAAAGGAACTAGGCGCTATTGATGCATCTATATCATCTGCGTGTTTTGCGTTAAGAACCCTCCGAGACGAAATTGACATAAAACATTTAAAAATCGTATACTATGCACTAATTGAGTCTAAATTAAGATATAGCATACAATTTTGGGGGAACAGCTATAATTATAACTGCCAAAGAGCTTTTGTCCTTCAGAAAAGAGCTATACGTACCATTGTCCGTATTTCACAAAGAGAGAGTTGTCGTCCACATTTCTTAGATTTAAACATCCTTACAGTACCCAGTCTCTATGTTCTAGTCCTTCTGACTAATCTTAAAAAGTACATGCATGAATATGAGACGGATGAGGAAAGACTGGTTAGAGAGAGCACACGTAGGAAAGAATTGAGAAATAAGATAAGTCCACACTTCAACATTGTAAAGCACAGTTCATATTATCAAGCAGTGCAATTATTCAATAGGTTACCACTGCACTTAAAAAGTATGATTTATACATCTGCATTTAAAACAAAGCTTCAAGCATTCCTACTAGATAAGTGTCTCTACTCCGTTGACGAAATGTAATATTATGTTGTGTTACCTTGTGTTTTCTCCTGTCAACTCAAGTAAATATGTTACTAGAACCGACTGTAATTGTTATTTTGTGTAATTATGACATTATTTTTAAATGACAAATGTATTATTATTCCTATTAATTATTTGAGTTGACATTAACTATTTCATTTAATTATATATAATTTTTTATTTTTTAATCATTTTTCTATTCCTAATCTTGAATTCTTATTGAGTTGACTTTGAATTTTTTTATTTTTTTTATTGTAATAATTTTTTATATTTATCATATGAATGTATTTTTTTTTGTGTCTTTAGAATATTTCAAACACAATGTAAATTGTTTGTGAATAAAATAATAATAATAATAATAATAATAATAATAAACCCGCAGGGCAGCATGTGGCGAGCTGTTGGGCAGTAGCGACCCCACGGACCCTATCTCCCGGGAGAAGTCTTGTTCCTCACCTCTGGCTTGCCTTTATTGGCCGTCTGGAGTGAACAATGAAGAGGGACAGTGCTCCCGCCTCTTTCTTGCCTTTATTGGCCGGCTAGAGTGGAGATTCGCAAGAGCAAACGTGCTCGGAGGAAGGAAGTATTCCAGTAAGATGCTGGTAGGGATCTTGACCGTACTTCCGGGATTGTCCTGATAGCCGTGGGATACCTCTCCACTCCTCATAAGCACCTCAGGACATGTTGTCCCTTTGTCACTTCGACACTATGTGCTAGCGACCATTTTCGGGGGCCCATTATTGAGTGTGCAAGTCACCCCCTGCCATTTTATCTGTGTATTTTATATAAAACATTGGTCAGGCAGGGGCCATAGTCTTTCCATAGTCCTAGTTAACCAGTCCACTAAAGCTACCCAAATCCATAGACCTATATATTTGTTTCCATATCTTGCAATAGTCCTACACCAACCGGGGGTTGTCCTTGGGTGCACTTATATAGTCCGAACAGGGATAATCATCGGTTAGTGCTTCATTTCATTAAAAACGTCTAACGGGCCTCTGCGAGTTGGCTTCGGCCCCTCGTATGCCTTCCAAAGGTCCGGGATCCCAGGGTCCCGAGAAATGTGAAGAGATGAAATAATAATAATAATAATAATAAACCCGCAGGGCAGCATGTGGCGAGCTGTTGGGCAGTAGCGACCCCACGGACCCTATCTCCCGGGAGAAGTCTTGTTCCTCACCTCTGGCTTGCCTTTATTGGCCGTCTGGAGTGAACAATGAAGAGGGACAGTGCTCCCGCCTCTTTCTTGCCTTTATTGGCCGGCTAGAGTGGAGATTCGCAAGAGCAAACGTGCTCGGAGGAAGGAAGTATTCCAGTAAGATGCTGGTAGGGATCTTGACCGTACTTCCGGGATTGTCCTGATAGCCGTGGGATACCTCTCCACTCCTCATAAGCACCTCAGGACATGTTGCCCCTTTGTCACTTCGACACTATGTGCTAGCGACCATTTTCGGGGGCCCATTATTGAGTGTGCAAGTCACCCCCTGCCATTTTATCTGTGTATTTTATATAAAACATTGGTCAGGCAGGGGCCATAGTCTTTCCATAGTCCTAGTTAACCAGTCCACTAAAGCTACCCAAATCCATAGACCTATATATTTGTTTCCATATCTTGCAATAGTCCTACACCAACCGGGGGTTGTCCTTGGGTGCACTTATATAGTCCGAACAGGGATAATCATCGGTTAGTGCTTCATTTCATTAAAAACGTCTAACGGGCCTCTGCGAGTTGGCTTCGGCCCCTCGTATGCCTTCCAAAGGTCCGGGATCACAGGGTCCCGAGAAATGTGAAGAGATGAAAAAATAATAATAATAATAACAATTTCAACAATTTCAATTTTCACCTTAATGGCCATGTGAACAAGCAAAATTGTCGGTTCAGAGACTAATCCTCGACGCTTGCATGAACGTCCACTTCACAGCCCTAAGCTTATCGTGTGGGCTGGAATAACCTCAACCGGTATTATTGGGCCATACTTTTTTGAGGACGAAAGAGGGCAAGCAATGACGGTTAGAGCTAACAATTATTACAACATGATAACAGACTTTTTGGTGCCATCTTTGCAAGAACTTCAAGGCAATACCTCGAGGATGTGGTTTCAACAGGATGAGGCCACATGTCATACGGCTAGGGTATCCATAGAGCTGCTGAAAAATGTTTTTCTCAGAAAACTCATTTCGAAAAGGGGGGATATTGAATGGCCACCACGTAGCCCCAATCTTTCTCCATGCGATTATTTTCTATGGGGCTACCTCAAATCGGTAGTCTACGAGAATAATCCGACCAATTTAGAGCAGCTGAAGAGGAATATTATTCAGGAAAGTAACAAAATACCGAGAACAACTTTTCAACGAGTTTTCCAAAATTTACGACTTCGGTTCCAAGAGTGCCAAGCAGCCGAGGGAAGTCATTTGGACAACATTATTTTTAGGTCTTAAAAATTCCTGTTTCTACTTTTTTTAAATACAAATGTATTTTTGTTATGTTTCGTAGTTCTTTTTTAATTGAATATTGAAACCGCCAACACCCTTATGGCCCACCCTGTAGATAACAAGTTATACTTCTAATTATGAAGCATCCTTAATAACAGTGTAGTCAAATAGTCATTATGGCAGTATGTTTGATAGACTTTTTATTTCCATTTTTATCTTGATTTTGATTGATTATCGATTATTGTACATTAGGTGATTACAATTTCTTAACGGTCCTAAGTAGTCCTAATCTAAGCCCGTAAAAGTATAAAAGAAAAATTGCACCTTATGAGATGACAAATACTTACGTAAGATAATTGCATGGCTTACAGTACAGCACAAGTTAATGATCGGCAACTAGACAGTCAGCCAGTGAAGCGACAAGCAGTGACACAAAGTTCGCTATTTTGTTGGAAAACTGAGATGGATATTTTTTTCGCAAAAATAAATAATAATATAAACATGATATTTGCAAATTACATGTTTATTTTAGATGAGGTTCTGTTAAAATAGCTAAGGTATTTATGATAGGTAACGCTGTAGGTATCTACTATTACAAAATGTAATTCTTTAACATTTTTACTAAGTATGTCTATAAGTCTACATTATCTTAAAACACTAAAGTTGAAAACAAATTTCTGGCCTCTGTGAGGCACAAAAGTAAGGAAGGAATACTGAATAATTTTGGGTTATGTTTTCATTCTAACAGAAAAATGAATGAAATAAATCATAAATCTACCCCAAAAAGTTAAAAAACCACAGTTTAATTGTATTTTCCTAATAAACATTACCTTTTTTAGTTTTTTCGACTTCATCAACAACTTGAAATCCAAAGTGTGTCTGGCCGGGTTTCGATGTTTCAGTTTCGGATTCCTTGGAACCTGTTTGCGTACTCATGGCGCGGAGTCGTAATCCTTGTTGGACTGCACATCTTATGTTGGAAAATATTACTAACCCTGACCTAAGCGCCATCGCTTATTTCTGAAAAATCCAGACTACTCAACAAGAATTTGGAGAAATTGGAGATCGCTGCTCAGCTGACTGTCACTGTCAGTGTCAGAAGTTTTGAAGGGTAGGTCCTGTACTAAATAGTGTATTATCTATAGGTTGGGTCAGTCATTTTTGTTGGTTTTAGTTTTAGGGTTCCATAGCCAATTGGCAAAAACGGAACCCTTATAATTTCGTTATGTCCGTCTGTCCATCTGTCCGGATGAAAAAACCATTTTACTCGCAGACAATTAGCGCTATAACGATGGTAATTGGAAAGGTGTATTTTTTAATTTATTTATTTGGTACGCCAACAGCAGTACATACAAAAAATTAAAACAGAACATTATCATAATAAAAGTACTGGTATTTATGTCTATTATAGGTATACACAGCATTCATCACACAACAACATCGTAATTAACAAAAAATATACATATAAAAAATAAAGTACAATTAGAAATTTAAATTAAAAATAAGTGAATACAAAGTTACCACGAGAGGTGAAAGGTGAAAGGTTATGAGTGTGAGTGATATCTAAAAATATTCTGTGTATGCAATGCCGTACCTCACGAGACTGATCTTCTAAACTTATTAAGTGATACAGCCTGTAAGTCAGTTTCTGACGATTTACAAAAACTGTTGTAACTGCACATTCGGAGCAAGGAAGCGTTAAGACCAAGATTGGATTTGCGGAAAGGGATATTATGAAACAGCCTGGTCATGGGATGTCTGGGAGGTTTTGAAGGGACTGAATTTTGGATACGCTCAACAAGATCGCAACATTTTGCAAATCCGTTTGCAATTTTGTAGAGGAAAATTAAATCACGCGAATGGCGACGGTCTCGCCTTGTCTTTATATTGAAAAAGTGTTAGCGCTGCTCATAAATCAAATCAAATCAAAATATTTTATTTCACATAAACCAACATGGGCACTTATGAAACGTCAGAAGCTAGGTGCACGGTTCCAATTGGTCGTTTCCTATGGAGAAGAGCCGGCAAGAAACTCCAACGTTATATGGGAGGACAGTGTAGGCCTGTCAACAAGTAACAGGTACTCAACAAAATATAAAAAAGGTCTACAAATCTACAGTCTAGAAGTTAGGCCTTCAACGTTCTCACATTCACAAAATATAGAAGAATCTATACATATAAAGATAAAAGCCTATTTAAACCAAATGACATGATTGCCATTACAACAAACAATGTCGTCGATAGTTTACTAATAGAGATGTATTGCTGATTCTAAGGATTATAATTCTTTATAGCCATATTTGATACGGTCGCGAATCTTATTAGTTAGATCAATATACAACCTGATACCGACCTGCAATTTGCCAAAAAAACTTAAGAAAATTTGAATTTCGAGGGCTACCTTGGCGCATCCACCTTAACATATTATCATTCTAAGAGTCGCGAATTGTATTTTGATCAACATACGACGTAAAACAGCTGCAATTTACAAACACCCAAAGAAAAATGAATTTGGCGGGCTACAGCTGAGGATCCCGCTTATCTTTAAATTCTTAATTTGTTGAAGATTGGAGGCCTACGACAGGAATAACCTGATCGGAGTTGAAAATCAACACGAGGTCTGATAAATGATAAATGATTTTATTTCTGTAAGTAGGTTTCTACAAACACTTTTACACGTCCAGCATATTTTTTAAACTAGCGCCTACATGTAATCAAAACAGACTGTTCTCTTGGGAGCATCTCCGTATACGAATTTCTCTCATAAAAGTTTTCAGGTTTAACAAACATACACACACACACACCACACACACACACACACCACACACAAAGGCACATAATCTAGACGAAATATCGGGTTCACAATTATTTTTTCAGAGGGCTTTCTCCCACAGTTTCGTCTTTTATCATCTTTGGGAAATACATGGTTTCCCGCATTTTTCAGTCAAAAACAGTGCAAAGGGGCATATTAATTAATAATGCGTAAAAGAAGTCGCTTGTTTACAAAAAAAATATGGATAGTGACAGCTAGCTGTCAAATTCTTGGACTATTGCCAGTAGCGACGTCGAACTGAACAAGTGGCAGTTTTTATCCCGGTGACAAACCACTCAAAAAAATGTTATGCACAAAGCGTCTGAGGTATCGCTGGAATTCACGTTAAAAAGGTGATGATGTTTTTAAGGTGTTTACTGTTCTTTGTGACTTTTTATCTATGTCAATAGATTGAACTGCTGAAGTAACTTTGTTTTTCACAATTACTTCGAGAATCACTATGAAATACAAACTTAGTTTTAGTGACGATAACATCAATATTGTGCATGTAGAAATTTTCATCCCAACTACGGAACCATTCACTGTTTTTAATTTCAATTTGTTTATCTGATTATTAGGCTTTTTAGTAGTTGCAAAACCGAAGAATTTAGCCTCGAGCTCAACCGTGTACTCACGAAGTCACAAAATGATAAAAAGACTTAGTTTTTGGCTAATCTATGAAATTAGAATTGTTTGATACATAGAATTTTAAGAACGGAACGTGATTATTGTCAAACGATATCATTGTCACTTTCCCACTAAATAGAAAGTTATCTTATCTGTGATTGTCACTGTCAATCACAGCTTCAAAAGTCACAACAAACTTTTAAAAATGAGTCAATTTCCCATAAAAGAGGAAAATACTGATATACAAACATGAGAATATATTATTACCGGTTAGAAATCAATTTAATCAGTGGTTCACACTAGATCTAACTTTAGCCACCATGTTAGCTCAAAACGAAAGTAAGTAATATAAACTGTCTGGTTGATTGTATGATTTTTCAAGTTGATTTTCTTATCAGAATTTGTTATGTACCCGTGCATTATGCAAATAATTGCGATTTTGAAGTACTTTAGTCAAACTCTGCTCATTAATAGCTACGGTACATATAATAAGTAAATTACAGAAATGGTAAACATAACGGACACGGAAATACGATTTAGACATCGTTTTCGCTGCTCTCGTCTGGTTTGTTACATCGGAGAGTTTTCAAAGTACAACAGCAGAGTGGTGACCTGCCTCTGTTTACTTTTCATTCAAGTTTTAATGCCAAAGAACATTACGGGTTTTATAAATATTAATTCCTACAGCATACATAGAACACAATCTAGAGCACTATCGGCAGCGCTACAACTGGGACTGTGGCGTCTCCTGCGTGTTGATGCTACTGCCACCAGCCCAGCGAGATGAGATGCTCAACAACTTCGAGCAAATCTGCCAGGACGAAGGGTTCCGGCAATCTACGTGGACTATTGATTTGTGCTATTTGTTGAAGAGGTAAGTTAAAATGCACTAATATTATCTTAGGCCATTATTTTTTACTTCTATAGTTAAAATATGATGTTGCAGTAAAACTTAATAAACTAGGCAAATGTGATAAAAATAGTAGTTCAACATTTTTGGTCTAATTACTTTCAGTTTTGGAAATAAAAATGCATGATGTACCAAAAGTGATACTTGTTGCCTGTGATAGTAATCTCTGAGAATCGGAATATAATAAGAGTGGTTTGTTGCAGGTTTGGTATCAGACACTGCATGTACACCACATTACTCGGCGTGAATGAAGACTACAGGCGACATGGATACTATGACAGGATTATCAATATGGTATATAATGAACAATTACATGCAGTTTTATTTTTTTGTTGTTATTATCCTGTGCTTCATTGTTGATTTGTGTTTTACTTGTCTGTAGCACTACGGCTAGTAAGACTTCATTTGTGTATTTCTCTATTCTTATGTTTATATTCATATGAGAATTTCCCCCTAAGTAACATATCATAAATTGGATGCAGTCATGCTCCCATTCACATCTCCCTCTTAATTTATTGTACTGTCAAAGTAAACATAAATATTAATTTTCTTTGCACTCTTAGTTTAGGTAACAATGTGGTATGTTGCCTCAATGAGGGAATAGACTGTGTTTGAAAATTGCTTGACCTATTGATACCATCAGTGTACTGTTTACTTCCTAGGACCGAGAACGCGTCAAGCGTCGCTTCAACGAAGCCAAGGCCTTCAGCATAGATGTTCAGAAGCACTCACTGACCCATGCAGAGTTGTTGAGGCACCTGACTACTGCAGGACCAGTCATAGTGTTGGTCGATGCCTCTATGCTGGTCTGTGATCTCTGCAAGCACAATAAATTGAAGGCTGAGTTTAGGTACCTTCCCATTCATTACATTTAGGTTGAGTTTCCACTGAGTGGAATCAAGTGGAGTGGAGTAATCAACCAATCACATTGTTTGAAATTCACATTGTATCTTTCGTCTTGTCTGAGGTAGGTCGATGCCTGCTCGTCTATGCCCCGCTCCGCTCATCTTAATATGGATTTTATATCATTACCCTTCTATACTGTGAAGTTTCACAAGATGATTTTATTTGACAGTTGGTTTTATAAAAAAAAAACTTTATTGGCGTTAGTAGCGATACACAAAAGTACGCCTAGTCCACACTGGAGGGCTGGCCCCTCTGCCACCTTTCTGTCATTTTTACTCTCTTATCTTACTATCCTCACACCGTTTGAACAATCGAAAAATAAGCTTTGGACGAAAGCCTAACAACAAGATCTGTCGCGCAGGCGTTGTTTCGGCGGCGCCTACACCGGCCACTACATAGTGCTGGTGGGCTACCGGCGCGCGCGCGTGCTGTACCGCGACCCCGCGCGGCGCGCGCGCCTGTGTGCCGCCTCGCCCGCGCGCCTGCGCCGCGCGCGCGCCGCCAGCGGGACGGACGAGGACGCCATACTTGTGTATAGGGACTACAGGTGACGGGAGATCAGGTACGAATACATTTAAGGAAATAATGATGTGAGTGTTTTGTACCTATAACATTTGTTCCAAAAGTATTTGATGAAGATGTTAACAAATGGATCAATGGATGAATGGAAAACGTAGGTAACCTGTGAATACCAATTTGCAGTGCTACACTTTTATATTGAGTGCTTTGATTTAATTATTTAAATATTTAAACACGAAATTATAATTTTAAAACTCCATAAACTTGATTTTTTTATTTTTCGTCGATAAGTTTTCAATTAAGTACAATTTGATAATGTTATCCAAACAATAATTTTTTGAAAAATGGTGAATA
Organism: Griposia aprilina; assembly: GCA_916610205.1. Classification (NCBI taxonomy): domain Eukaryota; kingdom Metazoa; phylum Arthropoda; class Insecta; order Lepidoptera; family Noctuidae; genus Griposia; species Griposia aprilina. The sequence goes on along the minus strand of OU744300.1, from coordinate 951,889 downwards.
ATAAAGTTGTAACTTGCTTTAACAGATGAATGTGTTGCTAATTCCTTTTGGTTTACTCTTTTATCAGATACTTTTGGAACGGACCATAAATGTTCTGTTGATTCAATGACAAAACTCGCAACATTGTTACAGTAACACGTTTTTGTTTCCTGGAAGCATACTACCCACAAATACTGCATTCATTATTGCCAGCAACAATGTTGTGCTACTTTTGTTGAGCATACGAGGCTGAATTCATAGTTGTTGTAACTTGTAAGTTTGTGCAACTTTTAGTTCTGTAGGTTTTTTTTTGTGCTCGCTGTAGCACAAAAAACACTATCCACAGTAACAGAAGAGATTTTAGAAACTTTGTACTTAATTGTATTTATTTGTAAAAAATTATCGAGCTGTAGAAAATACATTTTTTTTATTTTTATCAATTAATAAAATTTAAAAATTAGGTTCTACAATTCAGTGACAACAATGTAAAGTAAGGGACATAATATAGATTTTAAGATTTAACATGAAACATAACAGTATTATTACATAATTATTTTCATTTCTTTTGTAATTAATGTTATTGTCAATTATGTAAGTACATGACGTGCCTTATTAATGCATATTTGTTTAAAAGTAACTACTAAGAATGTTGTTTAGCATTGCTAGCTATGAGATGATTATGATACATTTTAAGGTTTTTTTTTTTTTTTTTAAGTATAGAATGTCATGGCACTATCCTCTAAAAAGTTCGATAGAACATTTTAATACCATGGCGATTAGAGTGGTCGCTCTTTGGAATTGTTATTTCCTGAAAAACCCAGTAAGTAGGTAACTCTTTCGTCAACGTAGTATATGACGTTATAAACAGACCTTAAGTATACTTAGGTATATTATTGTTATATTAATATATTTATTGTTTTGAGCATATGGACCTTGCTCCTGGACAAACTGCTCGTATGAAATCATTGGTTTATGTGTCACTAAGGGAACTCTAACAGGGAAGTGAAAAACTTGGGATTTAACTTAAGCAACGACATGACTCATGTCGTGCCTGATTCAATAGTAAACAAACGTTACTTTACTATATGGCGCGCGCACGCATGAACGACGACATCCAATTCTTCCTTACTAATAATATGTTCGTAAATGATTACCCACTACACTTACACTAGGGAAAGTACAATGATGAAAACAGCGTTAGGAAATCCTGACATGACGGTCGGGATTATTCACCATTACCCATCATGCCTGCTGGACATCGATTGATCTTGTGCTTCCCGCAACCTGAGGATTGTTAAAAAATTACCTTGTTTGTACCTACCTATTTCTTGTCTCAGGTGTGATAAGAGGCATCGTTTAGTCCACTCTCGGCCCGTCGACCTCCAATAGATAATGCGTCCACTGGACCCCTAACTACTTATAGTTTATACTCGACCCTTGGGGCTCGAGAGTGGATTTTATTTTCCAGCCAAGTTTTAGTTTCGTTTCGACCCCCAAAGTACAGCCATCAGTCTACCCTATAGTTGCATACTATTTAACTGAAATAGCCTCATTAGAATTGTTTTAATACTTACTTAAATCCATAGACATCCTTAAATCATTTGCGTTTTAGTAGTTATCAAGTGATTGGTGCATGCACAAGTTCTATTTGCAAACATGTCTGATATACCGACTACAAGTGATAGTAGGGCGCATTTAAAATTCATAACTTCCCATAGAGGAGGACGTGTACTGCTTCCGGAAGGTCATCAATACCGTGTCAAGAAAAAGTTTAAAAACGGAACATCATATTGGCGGTCTATTAGTAGGCCTACATGCCACGGAACTGTGACAATGTTAGAAGTGGAAAGTAAAGTTATCAAATCTACTGTGCATTTATGTCAAACTAATATTACCATAAATAAAGTGCAACAGATCATGTCACTTTGTAAAGAAGGAATGTCTTCCTGAATTTTGCCTTTAGTCTGTGCCTTACTGTACCAAAATATTAATTTTAGGTACTTACCGAACTAGGGGTTGAAAGTGGACGAGGTATGCCTGTCCTTTGTATGAAAATTCAGTCTCACCCCCTGGGGGTCGAGTGTGAACTATGTTTAAGGGTTGAGTGAGAGGAAAAAAATACTTAAACAAATCTTTTTTTAGGGGTTGAGGGGCGGAGAGTAGACCAAACGAGAGGCATTTGGCTTGCAGTGGGATTCTTACAGGCTAAATGATAAATGATTTAATTTCTGTAAGTAGGTTTATACAAACACTTTTACACGTCAATCATATTTTTAAAACTAGATGAGGTCGGCGTTTCCTATCTGACTACTCTGAGAAGAAAGGCCGAAACAAACTCAGGGGTCACAGTCTCTTTTAAAGTCCAGACATAGAGGCTGTTATCATATACCTAACACTAAGACATATACATATAGGTACTCGAATTACCTACTGCTGTACAAACAAAACAAACGGCAGTATATTATCCATTTGCCTTGCGAGTTTATTGCATTTAACGTGATCTAATATTCTCTTTTTCAAAATTTATAATATTTTATTTCACATAAGCTTACCTACTTGGGCATTGAAGTGTCAGAGCCTAGGTGCACGGTCCCAATTAGTCGTTTCTTTCGTGGAAAATAGCTGACAAGGAAATCCTTTGCAGGCCGTTGTCAAAACACAAGTTATTTATTCATTTAACTAGTATCTAATCTCGTCTACTTGACACCCTTTACGAGAACATCTGAAGAATCTGCCAAGTTAACAATGTCAGCCCGCAACAGCCCCACAGACTGTAAAACATAGGCGTTTTCTCGAACATAAATGAAACGAGCATTAATCACCACGTTTGACTACGTTTTGGGGATATCAGACTGTATCCAGACCATGTTTCATGATGTTTTCGTGTATTGTACCATAAGTCAGTAAGTAATGTCCAATGTCCATATCCCTCTGCTGCAGATTCAAGTCGGAAAGGGGCTCCGAAGACACGCATACGTACTAAATATTTATGCTAATACTTCAACTCACCCTTGAATTGAACGTCATCCACTGTTTCAGACTTACAAACTTACAATTTTCATCAATAATTCTTTCACTCAATTCACGAAAACACTTTCACTCACAATGAATTGTTTATAATACTTAGCATCACACATTACATTAAATAAGCAATACATACATAGGTAGGTACTTTAGGACGGCATAGGCATCTCCACTGGCTCACAGCTCAAATATGTAGTATCAAACAGATTGCTCCACGTTTATGAAAAATACGAAGACTTTTAACTACCAAGCAATACAGCAAACCCTTGGTTCATATTGGTCAGCCATGTGGCAACACTGGTTCCACTTCCAATCGCAAGCATTCGTTGATGATCAAAAGGGTTATCAAAATGTACGTCTATGGATGTTGGCACTGGCCTACCAATGTGTTAGCTATAAATCTATGCCAAGGGCACAAGCCCTACTAGGCTGTGTTCACAACCACAAAATATTCAGTTCTACCTAATTATTATAATTAAATACATAGGTACATTTATTTAGGTACTTACATAAATATTTTTATCTACTCTCATATAGTAAAATTCGAATTATAAACTTCAAAACGATTTTATATTAACATACTTTATAAACACAATACCGAAATTTAAAAATAGAATCATATTATAACACTTTTTCTCTAACATAATAATGTTATAAAACAATTATTTTACAAACACGATATAGGGCAAATCCAAGAAGTTAATTATCACCAAGGAGTTTCCATCAATTATTTTTTTCTCATGGAACGCAGTGGCACATGCTGGTGCGTCATTTTTATAGCATTACAAAAAAGTTTTAATTAACTTTTTTATTTGTCTGTGGCAGTGCCCGCTTTAGCGCATGCGCGTTGATATGCTGGGTTTTGGCGCCATTCATACGTTTTGTTGTACTTAATTTCGTTGGAAACTTTAACCTTTTACTTAATAGGTATAATCTCAATGTACGAGTATGAGAGTAGGTAATTAAAGTAGTAGTAAAGCAACAGTTTCATATAAAACGACTATTAAGTATTATAAATACAGGAACGAAATATTACATTACACGTGTTTGCAAGTATACACACATCCTTACCAGGGTAGTACCAAACCATAGAGCTCACAAATCTATGAAATCTCTATAACTTTTGTCTATAGTAGGGGAATCACCAACAAATTAATGGTGCTGCTACACTACTGGCTTTTAAGTCTGAAGCAGTAAGATTCATTATTATGTAAATAATTGAACATGTTAATGTTGTTTTTCTGATACTTATCATTATGTTAATACGTAGTTCGATGCTCCACCGCTCCACGTGGAATCGGCAGAGGGCGAGCTAAGCCGCTATTGAAAAGCCGTGACCCTATTGAATGGAAGAATAATTCTAATCGCTTACTAATGAAGCCAGAGCAATAGAAATGTGATCAATATTGTTTCACACTTGTCTAATATTAGTGAGTTGTGTTTCTGTCTACTATCTCTGTTGCAATCTGTTTACTTAGCATCTCGTGATAGAAATACACACATGTTGCAATAGTTATGGCAGCATACCTCAGCATCTTGTTCAATGTAGAAAATAAATCCCCTCGAGGAAAATTCACATTTGTAAAAGGGTTCAGTAGGTACTTACTTTCTTTCATAAATTTTTCATATTTTGAAAGTTGTAGCCAATGGGTCATAGAGAATAGTGGTTATATAGTATTTGCAATGGGTAGTGTGAAGGACTTTAGCTAGGTCCCAACGTCGCATTTTAGTTGTAGGTACCTATACCAAGACAGCAGATACTTATGTGTTCTACCTACATATGTATGTTTGTCAAAATTAAATCTTCATGTCTTTTGCTCAGCCAGACATCAAAATGTAATTAAGTAAATGAAAAAGTAGAAACTAACTACAAAAACCGGCCAAGTGCGTGTCGGACATGCACTATGAAGGGTTCCGTAGTTGGGAAGAATTTATCCCAAGTACAAACTTAACATTGTAGTTGAAAAACATGTTCTCCCATACGTTCCAACTGCAAATGTAAGTTGGTCGACTATTAATCGTAAACTTGTAAAGCCTACTTAGCTGTGATAGTTTTCCTTTTAATTTCGTTCTATAGGTACTACTGCCGTGATTTTGCACGACTCATGATGCGAAGCATCGGAGAGTGCTTTACGATCGAAAAATTTTTTTCGCCTCATTTTGGCGGCTATTTTTATTATTATAGCCTTGTTAGTTCACGGAATCAAGATATTTTGCGTACTATTGTCGAGATAATTTAATGGAGATTAATTTCATACTTTTAAAAATTGATTCACTGCAATAGAATTGGAAAAAATCACCAAAATAGGTCAAAAAAAAATCCTGTGTGAAACCCGGAAACACTGTAACTTGTGAAAAAATCCATTATTTGAGTTAATTTATAAAAATAAAAAAAACTAATCGACGATTGTAGGTCACTGAATGCGAATGGCTAATTAATTCAGTGTCGTTTAATTACAATTAATAAAAAACGAAAACTACAAGACTGTACATCTATTTATATCCATAGAAAATTAACATATAGATGGTGATATATCTATAGATATTATGTACATTTATTCCACCAGGGGCGCTTGTGCAGTACCTTCTTCCTACTACAGCTGTTTTTTCGGCAATTAATTTTGAACGACTTAAGTTTTTTTTTTTTGTTATATTTCATAATTAAATGAGCATTATGAGTCGTGCACTTTTGGATTTTTCAATTTTTTTTTCACATATCCAGGAGCAACCATTTAGCTGGCACGGAGGGGGAACACTTGACTATATCAAAAATTTGCAATTCAAAGCTTACATTTACGCAAACGGATCTGTGAACCAAAAAATGGTTTGCACAGACCCATAATATTTTTGAATAGCCTATCCAACGATACCCACATCATGGGATAGAGGAGAAAAAATCATCCCCACTTTACGTGTATAGAGGTATGAGGAACAGGGTGTAAAGCTCACTCATACTCTATAGAAAAGGGAGGATCCTCCGACCAGACGGGTGTTGTGTCTGGTGGGCAACTGCCCGAACAACTAGCTCGCATGTGGCGATGTTGATACCGCTACAAGTGTATAGGAGGAAAACCAAAAAAAAAAAAAAAATGTTTTTCTTGTACCATTTTATCGGCGTGACTAATATGTATATATCCATCCTAACCATGTCAAATTATAGCTTTCTGGTATCTACTTACTAAGAGTCTCTGAGCTTAGCTGCGGACGGACAGACGGACACATGGCGTAACTATAAGGGTTGCTTTGTTGACTACGGAACCCTAAAGGGTTAGGAATTTCTCTGTTAGTTCCGTAACATAACTTTTTGATTTAAAAGGGTTCCCATGGAGTTCCCTGGCCGTTCTTCTCCATAGGATCCTACTACGCTTCGGAGTGGGTATAACTTCATGTTTCTGTCTGACCGACTCCTTGACAATTCAAAAGTAAATGGTAGTAAGTAAGTGGAAATAAATGATTTGAGTTTTGAGTTTTTAACACATAAATCTTACATGCTCGGACAACTTCATGTAACTCATACAAATCTTTGATACGAACGGGTATTGAACCCAGGATCGTGCGAAGCTAATCGATCAGTAACCGTGAAGGTAATCTACCTACACCAAAATATAGAAGTTATTAGAAGAAAAAAAAAGAATACTACCGGTAAGTACCTACAATGTTTAAACTTTGAATATGCCATAATAATGACTGATTTAATTGTAAAAGAGAGAAATCAATCTTCCATTTCATAATAACAAGACATAAGTACTTAAAATAGGTTTACGTTATTATCTAGTCTAACTTAGAAGTAAGTTTAACGTAAGTTAAGTATGGGTACAAATTATGTATGTATAAAATATCATTGCATCAGTTATGTATGTACCAAATATGTGTCAAATATGACTCAGGAATACAGGGAATTTTATTAGTAACAGGTAGTAGGTAAGCTAGTGAAATTTATTATTTCACAATTATTCCCCTAGTTATACTATGTAAAGGAAAACTACCTGACCCTAATATTCATGATAATATATATTCATAGACATTTTATATAGGTAGGTAGGGAAATTTACAATATGCCCAGGTGTGGACATCACAGATTAAGTAAAACATTTTATTTTAAACTTGTGATATTTTTTTTGTACATACTTAAACTTATTGTAAATATTAGTACTTAAGTAAATTGGTCAATTTAAGACTACAACAACTATTTACAGCTCCTATAACTATGATATATTAAATATTACTGTTTAATATTTAATATAATATTTTACAAATTTATTTATAAAATACAGGTACACACCTATTCATTAAAAGCCTAGTCAAATAACCCACCCCTAACTGTTCCCGGTGCAAAGGTGCCCAAAACGCTTGCTGCATTGCCACGTTGGATGGCAATGGCTAACCTTTGCACCAAGAACGAGCCGGAGCGGGAGTCACCCGTTTTGTCACGGAGCTTGTGCCCTATCTCACTAATGAGCTTCCTGGCCTCAGTGCCCCAAGCACCCATGGTCTCCACGGCAATGGGCACAAAATGGTAACGGTCCATTTAAGTCACTTAAGTAAATAATTGACTAAAAGACGATGAAAAGAATATTGATGTGGTTGGATGTTACGACTTCGTAAACTACTTAATAAAATAAAATTATGAAATAAGAGTCAATTTTATTTGAAAACTATCGGTCCTTCATATTATGGTATTGTAGAAATATGTATTATGTTGACTAGGTAGGTACGAATGTTATGAACAAGTTATTATGTGCCATAGCCCATAGGAACCTCCTAACTTGAAGATTTTCAATAATGAGATTGCCTAACATTTGCTAAAGTTACAGGGAAAAGCTACTGAAATTATTGAAACTTTGGGAGTAAACCGACCAAAGACTATGTGTACCTACCTATTTCAAAAACTCGCCCGGGTTTACCCTGACCATAAACAAAAAAGTTTTTGAAGTAATACTGAAAATAGCACGACGTTTTTCTCATACACATGACAAATGACAGGGTTGGAAAGAGAGGAATATATGATTTTTATTCTGCTTTGAGCAAACATTCAAAAATAATTTGTTTGCGGAATTAACAGTTCACCTACAGAGTTCTGCAAGTCGTGTTATCTCTATCGCATACATGAAAATATAGCTACTGTTAGAAGGAGAAAAACATAGGTACAGAAATCGTTGAATCCACCCACTCATAGTATGACAGACATCTACCTACTTGCCATACAGTCAGCATGAAAAATGAGTTGCGATTCCATATTTGACGGATTTTCATTTTTAACATTCAATATTAAAATTTACTTCACTATTTAGTTACAATGGGAATTCCACTGAATGACCAGATCACAGATGAGGCCATATAACTATGCGCTATTGTAAACATTTTATAACTTAGGTGCCATATTTCTATAAATGGCTTCAAAACGATTGACGCAAGCATCTCTTATTTGGTACCTCCTAAAGTAAATATAAAAAGCAATCGAATACTATAGCAGAAGTATCGTGACGATCGAAATGCTCGGTAGTTTTGCGGTCTACTTCTCATTCGCCAAGTGTACAGAGTATTACGTGCGATATGGAACTTCGTTCTAAAAACAGAAGTGATGATAACATCACACTTTAACTTCTTTAGAAGTGGAATTCTGTATGAATGTTGCGTTGCCAACGCTCCACGACAATGTTGAAATTTTATTAGGTGGATGGGACGTCCCACCTGCACCGTCCCACGAAGACTTATCCATTCCAATCTCAGAAATCTCTTCAAAACGTGCGAGCTCGGTCGCCCGGGTGACGTTGGGTGAGCGTTGACATTTTAATCAGAAATATTATATTATTTGGTTTGTTTTTAGAGCGTTTCTATGGAATGGAGGTACAATTTTTCTCGGAACTATAATAAGTGTTTATATTAGGTTCTACAAGTACAAAACGAATCGTTGACAGTTTTGACACCTTACGGCGTGACTGACTGTACCAAGTATTTTATGAGATCAACGAGCGCCGAGTCACTGTAGTCCTTATTCCGACGAGATAAGACCTAAACTGCTCTCGTGAAATTATTACAATTTTGACTCTAGTATAAAAGTAAGAGGACTGTGAAATCTGTGCTTGTTTTGTGTTGATACCCTTGCTGAGAGGGTGAATATTGTGAAACAGTGAATTGTTAGTGACAATGAGCAACGGCTGTGCCTGCGAGATTGTAACCGTAAGTACCTACCTTCTTCCCTGAATAACGTGTGCTTTGTTTTGATTGATGGTAATTTGCCTAGATACATATATTAAAGGAGCTACTATAGGTAAGCACCATCGGCTATCAGCCCTGCTCCTGCTAGCGAATTTTGATTGACTGGTTAATAGCTCACGGTTCAAGGATCTCTACAACGGTATAACAAAATAGGTTACATGTCCATGTGTCTACAGCTAAACAGATCTCCCAATGACCGCTAGGTAGGTACTATTGGGCTCTTGGGAGCCCTGAGGGCCTATATAAATGGCATTCGTTTCGGAGCGATTCTGTTTCTACAGTTTCTATCGCTTTTGCTAATGTTTCCATCATACGAATCAAAAACTAGCGATAGCGCTTGTCAAAAAGTGCCACTTGGCTACGCATCTTTAAGGAAGTAATCGTTCGACGCTGTCGATTCGTTTCATGGAATCGAATGATGTTAACATTGTCTACCTAATTTATATTCGTTGCCCTATGATCATGTGGCATTTCGATAGCTATGTCAATCCCATACCTACATTTTTTGCTTTTCTACTAGCGAATGTTACTATGTCTAGGCCCTCTGGTACCGTAATGGACGTGGCGATATCGCCGATGAGAAGTTAAGGTGCTGTTAATTATCTATTTTTAACCGACTTCACAAAAAGGAGGAGGTTCTCAATTCGCCAGTATTTTTTTATTTTTATGTTTGTTAGCTCTGAACTTTTTTCTGGGTGAACCGATTTTGATGATTCTTTTTTTATTTGATAGGTGGTGCTTCACATGTGGTCCCATTTAAATTTGATCAAGGTCTGACCAGCAGTTTCTGAGTTATCCTTAATACTGCATATTTTTCCACTTAGTTTATATGGATGATGTGTTAATAATTTCCTGTCACTGTTATTTACACACCAAGTAGTGATATACGAATTTGTGTGGGGTAGGTACCGCAACTAAAAAGTGAAAAATAAAAACTTTTTTACAAAAAAAAACAACCGACTTCCAAAAAAAACACTAAAAGACGTGAAAAATAACTTTAATTTCTGAAGTCGGTGGCCAAAAACGTAAATACAAAACCAAAGACACGTTAACATAAAACTTAAATATTTTCTTAGAAGCTTGCGGCTTATCTTGAAAGTCTAAGAAGGACGTTCACGCCTCAAGCTTTTAAGAAAATATTTAAGTTTTATGGTAACGTAAGTATTATTTAGTACTTTTTAGTTCATTAAAATGTTGTTTTTAAATAGGTTTTTTACTTACATTTTATTATGTACTTTTTAGCATTAGAATTTCTTTAAATATCTGTTCTATCGCCTCTTGAAAGGTAGGTACTTGTAAAGACAAATCTAACAAACCCAAACACGCCTTTACACAAGTCATGGTGTGAAGCCATTCGAGATGCACTATCCAAGTCATGCCACACTTTAGAACGGGCTATCATTACAATTTAATGAATACTTATACAAAATTTCGTGCCTGCACCGTTGACCGTTAAGGAGATCCTTCGTCTGAAGCCAATCCGGGGTGTAGAATCAGGTCATGCATCATAAAAATCACTGCTTTCAAAACAGAATCAACGTGTGAAATTTCAACTCCGTAGGATAAGCGGAAGTGGTTTTAATTCAGCAAGATTTGGCCCGAACTAGCGTTGCCGGAGCGAAATATTCCGAAGTATTCCCATCGAATTATTCGCGAAACATTCGGAAGTATTGAGTAGTATTCGGAATTATTCCCCGAGAAGAATTACAAGGCAAATGTCTAGCTAAGTAGGTACATCTTAGACTAGTTAGAATGAACCGCTGAGTCACGAGGCGGTGTGCCACAGTTGCCATAATATATAATCACGCTGACCGACATCGGGTAAGTAGGCTACTTAGTGGAGCACCTGGTAGAGTTCGACTATTGACCGCTAGATGGCGACGCAATTACTCGTACCATTGCAAATTATATATGTTCCGCGCTAGTGATTGTGTATTCATACTTACGAATCTTCCATCCTTCCTTCCTTCCTAACTTTGGTCACTGCAGCAGCAGAAAGCGCACGCAGGCGAGCACTACCGACGGAAGTTGTACAGTTACAGCTTTTACTTTTACCCGCTAGACGGCGTTACTGCCAGTGACTATACATTACTACACGTTCATTCATAAAAATGAGTATAATACGATTTGAAAACTTCCGAATATTTCTTTCATCCACTTAGATATGTACTTAAGTAATAAGTTTATGTATGCGGTCTATTAGGTGTGAAAGTGATAGAGAGGTAAATACATAGTTAGATACTAACATAAGTTTATAAGATAGTAATTTATGTTTTATTAGGGAGGTACCTAACAGAAAGGATAATCTAATTATTAAGTACTTATGTTATTTCAAATGTCTCTTTATTGATCAATTGCGGTTGAACACTACATAATGATTAAGTACTTAACTAATTATTGGTTAATATTGGTTGAACACTATTCTACAAAGAAATATATTTTTTACGACTATTTGTTTTACCAAAACATTTAAATTAAGTACTTACGTATCTAGGCCCTGGATACGTACTTTAAACTAGGGATACGTACCTACTTTTATCTTACTTAACTAATTATTTATGTTTTTTCCATTAAATCGTAAAGCAAAAACATTTTTACGAAGTAAACTAAACTTGTAAATAACATCCGCACAAAATCAGCCCATTCTAAACTCAATCATAGTAAAAATAAAATAATAAGTAGTCACAAGTAGATAACTACTTACAGGGAAATATCCCCGCGTTGTAGGTACGTAGGAATCGAATAATACTTCGTTGAATTTATGAATGAACAACCCCTACGTGGCTCGGTGGGTATGCTATTGTCACGTGCAGACGAGCGCTGCCGCTGGCGTCGCCGAAGGATTAACGCGGGAAGTTCTCCATTTATAGTCTACTCTTGCCCGCTAGATGGCGTTAATTCAAGTAACGGCACGGCGAAATATCTGCTAAATGTAACGGCGAGTCTCCTCAAGCTACCTACGCACACGAGTACATTCGTAACTACTGGGAATAATTTAATTCTTACGTAATAAAACGTAGGTTACCTACTTCATCCTTACAATATTTATTTTACGCTGCATTTTTTGCTGCGGTAGTATTCCTTCCAATCGAAGTATTCTTTTGAATGTTTCCGAATTATTCCGAATACTTCCGAAGTTTTGCAACGCTAGCCCGAACATACATACAAACATTGCAAGTTAAATAAAAGCTACATTAATTCGCATGTTAGAACGGTGATTCGTAGGAAAAAAAGTGCACGGACCACTTTGGTACGTAATTGCATGCTCTACAGTTTTTGTCTGATGTACGTATTTTTATGATAAAACTTACCGTTTGCCTGAATAATGCAAAAAACTATTTTCTCGAACTTTGACCTAGAATAACTTTTTGCACGTGCGGGATTGATAGGGACTTTTGATATTTCTTATAAATTGATGATGATATAAACAAACAAACCAAGATTCAGCTTTATGCGAATTAATGTAACCTTGAATGACTATTTTGACCAGACTATTACGCGATCGACTATTAACATTATGTCGTCTTTTTTATTATTATTTCCTTTATTCCATTATATACATATAAATTACATTTTTAAATATTAGAATATAAAAAATATAAAAACATTTAAAAATATAAAAAATAGTAACCCACCGGTTTCGGGAACATGGTCCAAGCTACCGGCGGTCAGGGCTCCAGAGAGAGGAACCTCCTAACAATGCGAGCCGTGTCTAGAAGTACCGCTTTCTGAATCAAGCCCTTGATCCAGCTGCCCAACGAGAGCCTCCTCAGGTGGTGGTCGAGGCTCTTGGCTATTAAGCCATTGGCTGTCACGACTATCGGCACAATGATCGCTGAGTCCACATCCCACATGTCGACAACCTCGCGAGCCAAGTCAAGATACTTGATTTGTTTATCTTTCTCGGCTTTCACGAGGTTCCCGTCATGAGGGACCGTTATGTCAACAATCATTGCGCGCCGCTCTAATCGATCCACCACCACTATATCAAGCTTATTGGCAACAATAGTCCTGTCAGTGATGATGGATCGATCCCAGTATAATGTGATATGTCCATTTTCGAGAACTGGGTCCGGCACATACCTGTAGTACGGCACTTCCGATTCTACAAGGCTGTATTTCAGAGCAAGTTGCTGATGGATAATCCTGGCTACAAGGTTGTGTCTATGCAAGTACTCTTCGTTAGCTAGACGAGAACAACCAGAGATAATATGTCTGATGGACTCACCCGGACGACGGCATGCCCGACACACGTCAATTGTCCCGTCCTTCATAATATGTCTCCGGTAGTTATTCGTTAAGATAACTTCGTCCATAATTGCACAGACAAAACCTTCGGTTTCTCCAAAGAGGTCACCGAAACGCAGCCAGGCTACGGATGCTAGTTGGTCTACATCGGGCCCATGTAGGGCCCGAAAAAAGCGTCCGTGAAGCTCCTTACTCTGCCATACTTCCATGCGATCATTAGTGTCAAGTACTACTGGTTTGCGCCAGTTCTCTTTAGCTAAGGAGAGCGGGGTGAGGCCCTTGTCCACTGTGACCACATCGCGATGCATCCCCACGTCGGCTTCTAAGAAATATTCCCTGAGACTGCATATCTCGCGATTGTGGAGGGTCTTAGCATTTAAAAAGCCTCGACCTCCACACTTTCGCGGGATATACAGTCTCATTACCGATGATCGTGGGTGATGCATTCGATTTGCAGTTAGCAGTGTACGGACCTTCCTATCCAGGGCGTCGAGTTCGGTCTGAGTCCATTTGAGTATGCCGAAAGAGTACATCAAAACCGGCATGACCCAACCGTTAAAGGCGCGCACCTTGTTTCCGCCTGATAAAAGACTATTAAAAACTTTTTTCAGGCGGCCAAAGAAGCGCTCCTTTAACGACTGCTTCATGTCAGTACCATTGATGCCCAACGCTTCCGACATACCCAAATACTTATAGGTTTCGAATGCGGAGAGGGCTCTAAGATTTATGGAATCCGAGAGTTGTGTTCCGACGGATTCCACAATCTCCCCTCGCTTTACATGTATGACCGTACATTTGTCCACACCAAATTGCATCCTGATGGCGCTACTGAAAGTTTCAGTTACTTTCAGTAGCTCCATCAGTTGCAAATTATTGGGGGCAAAGAGTTTTAGGTCATCCATGTAGAGGAGGTGAGATATAACCTGACCACCTCTCCTCAGCCGATAGCCTAGACCTGAATCCTCCAACAGTGTGCTTAGAGGATTCAAGGCTAAGCAGAACCAAAGCGGACTCAAACTATCACCCTGAAATATGCCTCGCTCGATCCTTATCGGTTCGTTATTCCTCTGGATATTTCGACATCCTGGATAGTGAAGGACCGTTCTCCATTGCCCCATACATGACTTCAGGAAGGTGCGCAGAGTTGCATCTACTTTATACAACTCCAGCACCCTCACAAGCCATGTATGTGGCACCGAGTCATAGGCCTTCTTGTAATCTATCCAACATGTCGACAGATCCTTTCGGGAACGACGAACCTGTTGGCTAATGGCCATATCAATGAGGAGTAGCTCCTTAGTACCACGGGACCCGTTCCTACATCCATTTTGAGAAGGAGACATGATGGAGTTAAATAATAATAAAATAATAAATAATAAAATTTATTCAAGTATAAAATAAAATTATGATTTACATTAATTACAATCGAGGAAAATGTTTAATTCTAAGTGTAATGTAGACCTGCCTGATCTAGGTTTATAAAACCTGTGTTTCAGGCCATCAATTCACATCAAATATTTGAAAAGAAGACAACTATACATTTATTAGAAGCTTAATTAAAAGAAGACATAATATTTTCAATGACTTAAAGAGTTAATAAAGAACTAAAAGAAACTAATTAATTATATTATTATAAAACTAGATTATGTAAATATATTATGTTTAAATAAATTGACGAATAATATTAAAGTAGATAAAGTGAAGACTATTATTAATAAGGTAAAAGAAGAGACTTATATTAGGTAGATAGAAAATTTATTTTAAAATCTCTAGTAGTTTTTCCGTGTCTGCATAATTGAGTTTTGCCAAGTATTCCTGTACTAGTAAATTACACCTATTATAAGTTAAACTATAAATCTTTATCACTCTGTTAAACTGGTTATACAAGTAGGGTCCTAAAAATAAATAAAATCGACTAGCAAAAGCACGTTTAGTCTGAGAGTTAGCACAAACCAAATCTTTTCTTCTCCTGTCTGAAGGTACTGGGTTAAAATAAAGTTCAGTGTGTTGGAATAAAACTACATTTAAAACAAAGAACTGACGTACTGTTAGCACCTTACATGCCATATGAAGCTGGTGTGTAGGAAATCTAAATGGACGAAAAGTAGCAACCTTTAAAACTGCTCTTTGGGCGCGTTCAAGGTGCAGTAAATTGGATTTAGCGGCACCACCCCAGGACGTTATGCAGTAGGTAATAATAGATTGACACAAAGCCAAATAAACCTGTCTAATTAATTTAAAGTCGGCAATGTTACGTAAATTTAAAAAAAAATATATTAGTTTACGCACTCTGGTGCATAATAAATCGATGTGTTTGCGGAAGTTCAGGTTTGTGTCAATCGTGACGCCTAGATATTTAATATGGTCGGCTTTAGCTAATGTGGGACAAGTGCATGCAATGTCAGCATAAGGTAAATTACAATTGTTATGCGCTTGAATGTTTAGGTTAGTAAGCGTTGGGTTGGTGTCTATATGTTTGTTAATTTTAGCTCTCAAAATGGATGTAAGAACTTTATAGACCGTCGGTAAACACGTGATCGGCCTATAATTTTTGGGTTCCGCAGTGCTACCTGATTTATGGAGCAGGTGGGTAACTCCTGTTGTTAGGAACTGGGGTAGCGAACCAGATTCTAAAGCAACCTGGTACTGAGCCGCCAAGCGAGCGTGCGACCTACCAATCCATTTGATCCAGAAGTTGTGCAGTCTGTCCGGCCCTGGAGACTTCCAGTTAGGCAGCGGACGGACTGCACGAGTTACATCTTGGAGACAAATGGAAATAGCCCCCATTTCTGGTATTGGATCGCAGGCTCGCTCGACTTCCCGAGCCCAATCACCTTCGGTGTGACTGACAGGCACCGACCAGATATTGCGCCAGAAAGAACACATGGCATCATCATCCGGCAGGCACGTGTCAGCCACACCTTGATCCGGTCGCTCCCAACCCCTATAAACCCACCTTTCATCGCGCTGGAAGGTGCGATTCTGAGTGTATCGCTCCACTCGCCGCTTATACCGACGAATACGGTTCGCCCATGCATACACTTTCTGCTTCAGGAAGTCGATGCGCTCTGTGACACAGGACATGTAGTCCTGAGGGCTGATATTAGTCCCTGCGAACGCGCGTCTCACAAAGCGCATCACTCTAGGGCGAGTATTGCCCTCCCTGAAGCAGATTAGTTTGCCGATGAGTGCTCTGGCCCCACCAATACGACGCTCAATTCTGCACTGCCAAGCTGGTACGGCTGATTTCGGTCGTGTAGCTCTAGAATCATTAGCAAATTTGACGTGAGCTACACGATATGCCGCTACAGCCGCGCAGTACAGAATCGAATGTGTATCGGTGAGGTCTACGCAGTCATCAAAATAATTTGACAACTGCGCATCCAGTGCCGCCACCAGCACCCTATTTTTGTTATGCATGGGTAAACGAGGTAAGCGTGGTCTAAGTTCGGGCGATATGAACCGATATTCTCGAATCGCATCTTCCAAAGCACTCCTCAATTCATCATTGCACTGGGTACTTACGTTTGTAGCCCTATCATCACTCTCCTCGTCTGCTTGACTTGTGTTAGACTGTGGTAGTACTACCACAGTCTGCTACGGGGGGGCGATGACATGACTACTCTGCATTTCAATTGAAATTAACGTAGATTTTATTAGAAAACAAATAAAATCGTACTTATCGATGGTACGAAACGACTGCATTTTTTAAATGTTTTCTCCTACTGTCATTTTTGCACTCCAAAATGGAACAATACGACATAGCTACGGAAAAATAAATTTATCGCGAGACTAGCGACTCGACGTGATGTTAGAACACGAATGGGATCAAGTAAGCGTAACTACGCTTATTTGTGGCACGCGTGCCGCGCCAACTTTGCACTTCCACTGTTTTTTTCTGTTCCGTGAATGAGATGCAATAAAAAAAAATGCTTTCGCCCTGTAGCATTGTATGATTTGCAGCGATAGCGCGCGTTTATCGGAGCTCTCCAGCAAGGAAAATAAGAATAATAAAAACGTGCTTTTGGCGCGACACTATAAACCGCACTTATCAATGCGACTTTCAGTACGTTATACAAATTATAGTTAAGATATTACCTTTACCTTCTTTTTTCGAATTGTATTTTAGTACTAAGGTGAATTTATCTATAGGACCTAGGTATTAAGGCAAGGTTGATTTAAAATAAATATATTATTTCCTATAACGTTATATAGGGGTTGTGAGTTTCTTTTGTTGATTACCTTTTTTTCGAATAGTTTATTATGTATTTTAATACCAACTACATCGATCACTGATGACCATTTAAGATAATTTTTCAATATGACACTAAGGCAAGATTGATTTAAGAAAGTTTTATTTTTCTTTTAGTGTCATAATTTTAAGGTTATTTGAGTTCAAAAAATAACTGATATGAGTATCTTTTGATAATGATGATCGTTTATTTTTTTGTGTACAGAAATTAAAAGGTATTTCAGGCATGTCTGGAAGACGTCGTAGTTCGAACTTAGGTCGTAGCACAAGGAATGCATAAAGAGTACGTTTAGTAAGAGATAGAGAATCGTCAGTAGAGCGTGAGGCTCGCCTTAGCCAGGATCGGGATAGACATAGAGTTCAGAGAGCCAGAGAACCATCCTCACAGACACATAGTCACAATGAAGAAAACGGACAAACCAGCAACAGGTCCGAGAGAGTAACTAATACATGGCAAAATAAAGTAAATTCTGCCATGAATTACGATTCTTCGCTTCCATACCAAGATGATCTTATATTATAGTATCAATCACTATCACTACATAATTATTATAAAACAAACTCCCCCGCCGCGTCTGTCTGTCTGTCTGTACGCGATAAACTCAAAAACTGCCGAACGGATTTTCATACGGTTTTCATCAACGGACTAAGTGATTCATGTGGAAGTGAGCGAGTGGTGTTTTATAATTAATCAAAGTTTTGTGTAAATTGGCTGAAATATGACAATGATAGTTAAAGAACTTGAAGAAGTCGGAAGAAATCCTGCCGTTTGAGAGCTATCTCGGCATGCGCAGCAGAAACCGTTAGATTTACACTTAAATAATTGATCGAGCGAGCACGAAGCGTCTCCGTTTCAGCCTGGGCAAAAATGTTTTCGTATGTCCGGGTGTGCGGCTGTTCTCCTCTACAGGTCGCATTTCTCAACCGATTTTCGTGAAATTTTGTGAGCAGGTTCGATAATTATATGTTTTTTTTTTTGGCAATTAAATTTAACGAAATTTTTCAAAATGGCGGTGATATGGGGGCTGAAAACGTAAAAAAAAACATATTTCAGCCATTTTACGCCCTTTTTGTTTAAACGATTTTGTTTTAAGGTGCGCGGTCTATAGCTCACAGAGCCACTTGTGTAAAGGAGATGTTCCAGAAATGTATGGAGCCTGTGCTAGCACTATGTAAATATATAAATGATATAAGATGATGTAAATATACATATAATTTTACTATATCGCTATACAATATAGTAACTGTTTTTACACGCTTTATATTAGCTTCACTTGTATGTTTGTTTGTATGTTTGTAACCGACTCCTTTGAACGCTATTTTGACCCACTTTAAACGGTCAGATTTAATTCAAATTTTGCACACATGTCAAAGACCGATGACAATGCAATAATTTGATTAAAATATCCGATTATCCTAATTAGATTCGCCAGGATTCATCAATTTCTTTCCGGATCCTTTGCATGAGAGTAAGAGAGATAGAGGTAGTGCGCGAACTACGCATGCGTGTGTTAGAAAGTGGATGAAATACTACATTTATAGGTATTGGCATCCACTTAATTAGTAAGCTTTGAGTGTCAGAATGGCTAGTTATATAATATGTAAGAAAGTATCTATGATTATGGTGTGTTGGGAAGGGATTTTATGAAGAAAAGCACAGAAAGACAAGACCAGGCATTTATTTCAATTAGGCTTGTCAATAAATATATGTAGGTAACGTTAGTGAGAAAGCTATTATCCGTTCCAAAACTAGGTCTTCATGGAGAAGAAGGATAAGAAACTCCATGGCAGCTTGTTTTAGTCTTTTGTCAACACATTATCATATTATCATTGTGAACACAAGGTCCGTTTCTCAAAGTTAGCAACTTTGTCAATGTAAAGAAAGAACATGAATATTCCCTATTTCGATTTAACACACATAAACAATATTAGCTATATGTATAACACATTACATAACAACATAGATCAGCAATACTAATCAATATTATAATATCAATTTTATACATAACTTTCATGAACATTGTAGTCAGTCGATCTTTCACTAGAAGTGATAATATGATATGATGATCATAATTCAATCCATTTTACAATATAGGAAGAACTTCGCTATGCAGCGTGATTTCCTTAGGTACATTGGCTTTTAACAAGTTAATATTATGGACAATGGACACCACTCAGGATCTATGAGTCTGTCCTCTCTCGTCAAACCATCCGAACCAAGATCCCCTTCAAAATTGGCGGTAACTCATTAAAATCCCTCCATATTACCAGTCAGTACCACAAACATTGCCGCCCATTCTGCCGCATTTTTAGACCAATCAGAGAAGGTTGTACATAATTGCTAAATATCTTTTAATAAAGGTTTTAATTAACAAATCTAGTCTAGTGGAACTATTTTAAAACTTCATAAGATTATTTAGCAATTTAGTATGTATTTATTTGTAATCTTTAAGTAAAATCTTATAATATATTACCATCATCTTTAAGATCTGAGAATCGTCTAAAACAACTTGTTACTTTTAAATTGCAATATTAAATCATTAGAAATATTACTAGTATCATATTAATTATTATTTAATCATTTATTTTAATACTAAGATAATATACATTTGTTTTGATTAAGTAAAACCACCAAACATGACTTGTTTGAAAACTCTAGAATCGTTGTTTGTGAAGCGACCTTTTAAGTCAGAATAAATACCATTTACATTAAATACTTCTGTCTATGAAATGTCAATTAAAGAAATGCTAATAACATATATTTTAAATTAAGACCTTTCTATTTATAAAATAATAATTTACGTTTAATAAAATATAGTTGAAAAGGAACGTTTCCATACGTCAATGTCTTTGTCATCTGACAGCTGACGTTCATATTGTGATTCTAGATTAGAGATCAGTAAACAACATCAATATTTGTGATCAATAATCAATCAGTTATTCGCCTATAAATATGAATACTCTCATACGTGCATTTCCAGAGACAGTCTGATCGGGCACTCAGCTTAGCACAACCCGCGTAGGGACTCATAAGGTAGTTGCGTCTTGTTTGTATGTTTGTTTTGTATGCGTGTGTGTTTGTTTGACGATCTTTGGACGGAATTTGAATTGAAGAACTTGATTGCTCAAAGCTAACAGGTAAAACCCCATGTAACAGAGAAGCATTAGATGAAATGATTCGATTACGAAATAACACGTAGTAAGACTTGTCGATATCACTTTTTCGTCAATAACCTGATACCATTAAGTCTCAGTGTATATATTGATAACGTTAAAATCTTTTAATGGCTTCTAAAATCGAGATTTGACTATCAATCCAGCTGTAAGGTAAAAGCCCCAGTACCCGCTCACTCCTGAGCGGGTACTGGGGCTCTTACCTTACACATTAATATTTTGGAAAATATTTTAATCCATGATTTTTTTTATATATTTTTTTTTCTTATTTACACTATTATTCATTTATATTTATTAGAATTTTTTACACTATTCTTAATTCAAAATTATTAAAATTTATTTTCTATTTTTTAGTTGGGTTTTCTATATAAAGCGTGTTTTTTAGTTTCTTTTTTTAAACAATTACTTTTTATGTTATATTACCATAATTTTACTACTTTTCAATGTAAATTTAAATTAACTTGGTCAAGGAGAGCACACAACATAAACATGGTGGATCAGCAATATGTGAAATGTGATTTTGACAATGACATTTGATTGACTTGTCTATGTAATATCTGCGATAATAAAAGCAGCCACTAAAAAGTCCGAAACATCCAATTCAACACGCGCGAACACAACGATCTGTCTTTAGATCGTTGTGTTCGATCGGGACTTGAAACGTTACTCAAAATAACGTTACGCGTAGTTCCGGTAACGTTAATTTGTATCGTTCCACAAGGATCGTAACAAAATTAATTCCCTGGCTATAACGATACTGACAAACGGAACGAAATCTAAAAATACTTAATAACAATATTAACAATATATCGTTATTGATATAACGATATAATAACGTTATTCATTTCGTTACGCAACGTTGCCAGCTTCATCACCTTGCGGGCTGCGTGCGGCCACGCAAACGCAACGCGTCCGTACTAGTAGGTACTAAGCTTATTTCCGGAGCGCAGTATGGCAACGTAGCATTTCGCCGTGTTTATTTATTTACATTATCTGATTTCAATCGTATAGTTTGAGTTTGAGTTTTGACAGTATATCACTCAACAGATTACGACACTGTCGCGGTTCCATACCTATGTCGTATTATCTCTTTAACCATTCGTCCAAATTATATGCAGTAAAAGGGAAAAGTCTTTGTTTTATACACTTGAGACGATAAATTTACTTATTTCGATAAGAATTCATAATTGTTGATAATGTGACCAATAAACATGACCTAACGATTTAAATTATTTTTTAATGTGAAACATCTATAGCCGCGGGTAAAATCGATTGTTGGCGTGACGATGCATCTCAATAGATTAGCTATTGAGTGATATTTCTATTAGACGGTTTTTTTTCATATACAACACGTCAAACTATTTATCTAGAAATAAACTGCTTTATCACCAAGGGAATTTTATTTAACACTGCCTGTAATAACAAAAGGAACACTCGCGCATGCCCTTATGGAGTTCCGTTGAAACTCCCAGTTTACGAACAAACATGAGAGTCCATTGGAACGACAACTACGATACCGACTTTCCGCATCAACTATTGAATCTTGGAGAAGGAAAAAATCGCTGTCCTATTACCAAACAGTACTAGCGATGACATTAAACTTGACGATAGATTAGGTCAAATTCAAATTCATTTATTGGTGTGATTTTTGGTACATTTTACATGAGATATTAATAATAAATTAATTATTTCGTCAAAAATCTACCTTAAATGTGTACACTCTTTCGCATATAAATTAGGAATAATTATAAAAAAGAATAATCAACGTATTAAAATAAGAATAAAAACAAGCAAAACAATAACAATTGAACATATACATAATGAATGGAAATAAAGATAACAATACAATGTCAAAATTAATTAAATATCAATTTCGAACAACTTGTAATTTATCATTAAGGAATTCGTCAATAGTATAACATCTGATAGACGCAATATATCCCGGTCTTGAAAATTTATTGGATAGAAATTATCATTGGCTTTGTTCTAGGGCAATAGTGTCACCCAGAAACGATACAGTGAATGAGATAAATAAACTGATTTAGAGAAAATTCCCGGTCAAGTCAAACACTGTAAGTCCATTGACATGGTGTGTAATACGGAGGATACAGTGCACTATCATGAAGAAAAAAATCTTAGAGCCCTTCTGGCTTACCTCCTCACAAACTTATGTTAAAAGTTGGCATTCCTATCATAATATTAAGAAACTTGAGCCCCCCAACATGTGTAACTGCACAAGGCTGCTTATAACACTGTTGCGAGAGAATATAATTGTGGCGACCATTCTCACAGGGCCAGCAGTGGGACAACTGGATTATATTCCGCGGATACCCATGATTCCGACGGATTTACCTATACCTTTTAAAAGGCTACAGTATCCCGTCAAGATCTCTTTTGCTCTCACTATTAATAAGTCCCAGGGTCAAACATTCTCTCTAGTGTGCATTGACCTAAGAAAGCAGTGTTTTTCCCATGGGCTTATACATATATTTTATTTTATTTTACAATTTTAGGAAAACTTACAGCTAAAACATTTTCACACGAATGATACTAACAAAAATAAGGCCAATTAAAAGTTTTCACAGATACAAGAGAGCATGTAAACCAAAACAAGAACATTTGAGAAGGTAGACAGTGTTTTCAGTAAAGGCAGTAGGAATGTGTATAAATAAATGTCTTTCAAACGCCGTAAATTGTAATATCAATTAGTTTACGTTACCAAAGAAGAAAGTACAAAGAGTCCTTTTAAATTTTGGAATGCTAGTACTGAAAACATCGATGTCGACGTCCCGGCAGACCGCATTATTAAGCTCGCTCAGCTATTATCTACGTGTTGATCAAATAATAATTTTGAATCAAATACAACTCCCAAGTCTTTGACTGTGTTAACCCTAGCTAGAGATCTGTCTAAAAGTTTATAGTCAAATGTGATAGGAACGGGCTTCCTAGTGAAGGAGCACACATAACACTTGGAGATGTTTAAATGGAGCTTGTTAGTGATGCAGTAGTACTGGAACCTATCTAGATCCTCCTGCAATGATAGGACATGTGATAAGGAGGATATCTTTTACATAATTTTCATGTCATCTGCATATAGAAGTATTTTGGAGTGAAGGAAGCAGGAATCAATATCATTGACGAATAAATTGAATAAGAGCGGCCCCAATAAAGAACCTTGAGGAACTCCAGATGGGATAGGCATTGATCTTGATGAATACCCATTCAGCACAACAGTATGACACCTGCCCTCCACATACGACTTAAACCAACGGAAGAGATTACCCCTAATGCCCATCGATAGAAGTTTACGCATGAGAACGACGTGATCAATTCTGTCGAAACATTTTGCGTAATCTGTATAAATGACGTCGATTTGGAACCGATTAGTCATAGCCTCCGACAAGAAGTCACTACAGAGAACGAGGTTTGTAGTTGTTGATCGACCACCCAAGAATCCATGCTGGTGTTCACTGAAACTGAGCCTGAGAGCTGAGTAAACTTGCCTGTACACAATTTTTTCTAATATTTTATCAAACGCATAGTTTAGATGTCGGTCTGTAGTTTTCAACGCAGTTTTTCGGTCCCTTTTTGTAAATAGGAGTTCTGTAAGCTGACTTCCATATGGCAGGCATAGCCCCGGTATACAGAGATCGTCTGAATAAGATTGTAAGAGGAACCGAGAGGCTTGTAGCACAGTTTACTATGAAAACCAGTGGAAGCTTGTCTGGACCAGCAGATTTATTTATGTCCAAATGCTTTAGCAGTTTCATAACCTTGTCTTCACAAACCTCGATAGCAGCAATATCGTATGGACTGTAATCAGTCCGCTCACTGGTACAATGGTATTGCGGATTATTGTCAGAGCTGGAGGATTCACGAAAGTTTGACAGAAAATACTCGATGAAGAAATTGCAAATTTCTTCACCATTGCTAGAGGACAGGTTTCCAAACCGTAGCAAAAAAGGGTAGGAGTTGTTTTGCTTTTTTGATTTTATGTAGCTTCAGAAGGCTCGAGGGTTGTTGCGAATAGCGGATTCTACGTTTGCCATGTAACCATCGAACATGCACTTCTCTAAATCCTTTGCACGTTGCCGTAATATAACAAAAGATTGGCGGTCGAAATCGTTCCCATACTTTTTTTTGCGTTGAATTTGGATTTTTCTTTAATCATTTTTATTAATGGATTTTTATACCACAAGGGGTGTTTAGATTGGGAAACAACTGTTTTCGATGGGATATGTGTTTTGTGTACTTTATATATAAAACATCATAAAGGAATGCCACGGCATCGTCTAATGACCTGTGGTCCAACTCGTATTGCCAGTCAACGACGTTAAGTTCATCTTTAAATGCTGCATAGTCAGCAGACCTATACAAGAATTTAACATAGGGACGAGCTGGCAAATTATGCAGCTTAAGAAAGTCCGCCATGATACGTGATTTAGATAAGTATGAAACGATGAGAAGTGCAAGACACAAAACTGAACTGAAAGGCATTAAATGTAGAACAGTAAAATTTAAATCGAGTGTATTTGGTATTGGAGTTAAAATCTATAACAAGCTCCCAAACTGTATTAAGAATATCTCATCATCAAATACTTTTAAATTAAAGCTAAAAGAATTTCTCATATGTAAAACGTATTATTCTATTAACGAATTTCTTAATGACCGAATTATTGACTAAAATTGTATTCGACTTATTTAATGTAAAATATGACTGTAAAACTTGTGTCTAATAATCAATGTGGTATGACGTTGACTAAAACTTGACATGTTAAACTTTGACTTATTTAATGTAAATTGCATGACCGTAAATATTATGTTTCTATGTAAAATGAGGTTGACTGAAACCACCAAAGATTGCTTTGGTTGGATTATAACCACCAACAAATATGAGGGTAATTTTTTATTATTAATTAATTTTTTTTGAACATAGACAATAATATTGGCATGCATAAATATTGTACACCCCATGGGTATGTTACAGTGATACAATAATTTTACCTGTAAGAACACTATTATTACCTGTGACAAACAATAAATGAATTTGAATTTGAATTTGATACATAGTGCGTTGTGGTGCGGATCTTCAGTAACTCGGGGATCAATGCTGCAGGAGACAGAAACTTCAGTATTGGAAAATACCAAGTCCAGAATCTTATTGTTTTTATTAAGGTGACAGTTGTACTGCAACAGGTTACATGCGTTAATGTTGTCGAAAAAAATGGATTAGCCATGACCGTTCAGGTTTGAAGGGTGCAGAGAATAATCATCATTTGCAGGGGTCCACGTTATTTTGGGTTGGTTAAAGTCACCCAGCACAATAAACTTGTCGACCGGATGCTCTTTCAACTATAATGTTAGTCAAGTTATCAGAATAGTTACCTAGCTGAGTTGTTAACGAGTTACCTAGCCTACCTTATCAAGCTGCAACTTTTCTCTAGAACTCGATCATATATTTCTCATCGTTAAGGTAGCGTTCGTAAGAAACGTTTTCGTTCGACCGTTTTTTCTCCGACTTTGCAAATTCGACTACCATGAAAGTCTTTGCATTTTATTTTTATCGGGTTAATATATAGCCTATGACACTCACAAATAACGTGGCTTTCTATTGGTAAAAGAATTTTCAAAATCGGTTCAGCAGTTCCAGAGATTATCCCCTACAACCGCACAAACTTTACCTCTTTATAATATTTTAGTATAAGTATAGACAAGTAATATGTATAGCGTGGCGACGCGTCGTCACGCCAACAATTGGTTTTACCCGCGGCTATAGATGTTTCACATCAAAAAGAGATAAAGTTGACACAATCATATAAATATACCTATATAAAAGTAGGCAGATAATCACTATTCATTCACAACGCACAACACTGTTTGGAAAAGATGCGCACTCTCGAACGAATACAGCGGTGGCGTGGGCAACCGG
Organism: Griposia aprilina; assembly: GCA_916610205.1. Classification (NCBI taxonomy): domain Eukaryota; kingdom Metazoa; phylum Arthropoda; class Insecta; order Lepidoptera; family Noctuidae; genus Griposia; species Griposia aprilina. Next base: position 925,064 of record OU744300.1, on the reverse strand, counting down.
GCAACGACGCGACGGAGCGGTGGTCAGCGGGAAAAGTTTTTAAGAATAACGTTACAAATGAATCTGTAACGGTTCACCTATAACGTTATTACAAGCGGATAAGCATAATGTTATTGATACCTATAACGTTACGTAAAATATCGTTTTTTGAGAACGAAATGATATAACTTTTTATTTTTGTAACGTTATTAATCTTTTTAGGTTTTAGTTTCGTTACAAATTTGGAACGATATAAGATAACATTTAGTGTAACGGAACGAAATTCATTCCGTTTTCAAGTCCCTGTAAAGACAACTGAAAAAGTCAAAGAAAGACGTCATTACACGAAACTTAAAACTGTCAAAGTCATCAAACGTTATGTCAAACACAACTGTCATGGCTGCTCTAAAAATAGGGTTATATTATTAGGAAACTTCCCAATTGATCATTTTTGTACGCCTGTACCTTTCTTCAAATTAATTTGTTTGTATTTTTATGAAATTCCTCTATTTTTCCTATTTTACACTCGAGAGCAATGAATCCGGGTCACTTAAAGAATGTTAAAAATCTCGGAAACTAAAAATGATAGGTTAATGCAATAAATTGTATTTAATAGACAGTGTAATACTCCTTAAATGAAAGTAAAAAAAATATGAGTCACCATACATTTTATTAGCACAAAATTACATAAAGAAAAAAACTGCTGATCTCTCCTTAAAACAAAAATAGGAAACATGAAATTTTTGAACTTTATTACGATTTTCTTGAATTTTAATACTTCGTATTGCCTCCTCGTGCTTCCATTACTGCGTTTACGCGGTTTGGCATGCTGTACACCAAGTTCCTTATACGATTTTGGGGAATATTCTCCCATTCCTCTGTGAGAGCAATTTTGAGCTCACGAAGCGTGATTGGGGGAGGGTTTCGTTGTTTTACGCATCTGCCTAGCTCGTCCCAAGCATGCTCGATCGGGTTGATATCCGGGCTGCGCGCTGGCCACTCCATACGAGTAATGTTCATCTCTTGAAGGTAGTCATTCACAATCCTACCTGTATGAGGTCGGGCATTGTCATGCATAAATATAGCATCCTCACCTAAATTGACCATAAATGGACCAACGTGATCATTGAGGATTTCTTCCACATATCTTACGCTAGTTAAATTTATTTATTTATTTATCTTTATTTCAGGTAGAACCCATAAATGTGTTAGTATTCCTTAACCTATGTTAGTATATTAGACTAAAACACACACTAACTAATAATAATTAATTACGCCATCTCACGGAGACACCTGGCAACAGTACATGCACTGCGCACAGGTGCCCCATAAGGTGGCCCTCAGTCTTACTAGCAATAACACTCAGAAGACTGTTGTCGCTGCCCCGCATTCGACGCAGTAGTGAAGCGGATCTTTTACGAATGATCGCAAAGAAGTCGTCTGTACGCGCTACTGCGAACATTCCTGACGCGCTACAGAAACGAGGCAGCGACAGCGACAGTTAAAGAGCCGTTTTCTATGATCACCAGCTCTGTGCGACTTTCAGAAGAAATTCCGGCCCACACAAGTACAGACCCACCACCGTAGGCTACTTTTTCTTCGATGCATGCTTGCTTGAATCTTTCCCCTGGTCTTCGATACACTCTGTGTCTTCCATCGTGCTTGTAGAGCATAAATTTTGATTCGTCGGAGAACATAACTTTTGACCAATCTTCAATACTCCAATTTACGTGGCTCTGGGCATATCTTAGTCTTGAAATACGATGCCCACGCTCCAGTTTAGGGCCGTTTGCAGGTCTAAGGGGTTTTAAGTTAGATTCAGCAAGCCGACGTCTTACTGTCCATGCACTTGGGTTACTTCCTCCGAGGCGTCGAAACTGATTTGTGAGTTCAGTTCCTGTGAGAAAGCGATTTCGAAGCATGGTGTTCACCAAGTATCGGTCTTCTCGTGCTGTGGTACACCTGGTTCTGCCCGTTCCTGGTCTGCGTAGGTTAGAACCAGTTTCTTCGTAACGTCGGAGAACTCTTTGTACTGTTGACAGCGACACACCGACAGTCCTGGCTGTATCGCGCTGACTCCGGCCGGTTTCCAGCATTGTAAGTATTCTGGTGCATTCTTCAGGCGTAAGCGACATAATTTCAGCTTGAAGAATGAATATAGAGCACTATCAACATGGTTTATGTACCCACATAAATGACAGATTACAAACAAAAGCAAAACCAAATGCTGTAATTTCGTAGTTCCATCTTCGAAAGTGGCCCTTTTTCAAATTTGATTTTTTTATGATATAACTTTACAATAACTAAGAAGTTTTAATACCTTCATTTAAGGAGTATTACATTGTCTATTAAATACAATTTATTGCATTAACCTAGCATTTTTAGTTTCCGAGATTTTTAGGATTCTTTAAGTGACCCGGATTCATTGCTCTCGAGTGTATTATGTAGTGTACATAGTGGTAGCCCAAAAACAAACATCTCCTTTGGTCAAATAAGTACTTTAAAAAATACTCCAAGTAGGTTGAACATCTGTTACATTTTAATCTAACCCACATGCTCGACGCAACAGGCTGATATGACATTAGGTCTGAAAATAAGTAGGCATCTATAATAATTATGCTCTAGGTACTACCCGTGCGAAGCCGGGGCGGGTCGCTAGTACTACTTATAAAACAAACACTTTTTTAACAAATTTTGAAGCTGATTCTTAATTTGCTTGAGTGATCAAATGCAACCAAATCATTTTATTTGCCAGCCTGTATGAGGTAATGTTCCTTTCTGTAGACAACCGTTACAGTGCAATAAACAACGGTTTCCAACAAACAAAAACGACAAATGGTTTAGTTTAGTGTGAGTTCTATCTTTCTGTAAAGCGCCTACAACTTTTCAATAAGCAAAGATTAGTTAATACTATAATTATCTAATTTCTTTAATTAATTAATCAAATAATAATTGTTCATTAAAACTCCTATTTTTAATCTACACAGAGGGGCCATACTGGGGACATACGGGGCCCCCAAGCTACATGGCCCCCCTCGTGTATAGTAATAATTCGTAGAATATTACCCAAGACCTTATTGATAAGAGGCCCGTAATAAATGAATACCATGTAAAAGCTTGTAAGCTATAGGCGCGGCATATCGCACTGAAAATCTAACCTATCCGAGTCAGGATGCTCCAATTTTCTATATTGCTTCGCTTGCTCGCATTCTCTTAAAAAAAAATACCAATCCCAGTCCAGAATACTCTAATTTCCTAACTCGCTTCGCTCGCGCTTCAATGAAAACTTGCCGTATTCGCGTCAGGATGTCTCCATTTTCTACCTCGCTTCGCTCGCTCTTGCAGTTTCTTAGTAAGGGGGCAATAACAGTTTAACCTGCTGACTCTGGATGCCATTTTAATTATGTTGTAGACACAAAATATCGCCATTTTCAGCGGCAGTCGGGTAAAAAGAGCTCCTACCATATTTTAGTACAGGGCTCCTTTTGACTAGCTACGTCACTGAATCTACATAATTAGTGTCGTAAAAATATTCCTAAGATAACCGTCTGACCGACAGTAAATAAGTAGCTGCAATGTTATCAATTATACCGACTCATCAAGGCAACATTTTGTTGCACAGGAAACCTATTATAATTGCCAGTAAAAATCTATCTATCTATACATATAAAATTCAAAGTCCTGACTGATATATCAACGCACAGCGTAAACTACTGGGTCTAGGAACGTAAAATTTTGCACACAGCTTCCATAAACAATGTAGGGGAGCACTAAGAAGGGGTTTTTGAAAATTCGACCTTTAAGGGGAAACAAAATCCCCCCTGGATTTTGTTTGTATGAAAAATCTTTTCCCTTGACTTAATAAACTGGAAACTTGGCACGAATACTTACCCAAATAAATTATGAACTTGGTCAATCTTCGTTTTTCTAAATTACACCCAAAAGGGGGATTGGGGTGTCAATGTTTGTATGGGAAAATCTTATTCGTTGCGTTAATAAACTTAAAACTTGGTACGAATACTTATATAAGTAAATTATAATCTTTGTCATTTTTCGTTTTTCTAAATTAGGTACCCCCAAAAGGGGGATTGGGGGGGTGTCAAAGTTTGTATGGAAGAATTATAACGCGCAGTCCGATTAACTCAAAACTCAGTATTTATAATTTTAAGACCAAAAATAAAGAATATCCTGTATCAGGATTTTTCGAAAATCCACTCCTAACGGTGTGAAAAGGGGTAGTCAATTTTACAGGGGACGGTTTTACTGGGAGCCTTGATTAACTCAAAATGGTATAAATAATCTTTGAGTCATGGATACACCCCAAACGAATTTTCAAAATTCCACCCCTATGGGTGGATACAGTTTACAATATGAAAGATCTTATTCATTAGTTTAGAAAACGTGGCATCCCTAAACTTATCTATACTCGAGAGGTTTAGGTAGTTAAATAAACGTAAACAAATCGTAAAAAGGGTTTTTTATAGTTGACACTTTCTTGTTTAAAAATACGTTACAACAAAATTAAAGTTATGTGCGATTTATACGATAGTTTCCTCTTTTATTAATGTATGTTAAACTTTATCATTTATTCTTGAACGATACTCTTCGTACATGTAATTGCTCGAGCACATTTTTTTTTAGATTTATTAAATAGTATAATATTTTGTAACCTGTCTATTGTAAAGAGCCCAAAAAGACTGGTTCTCTAAACCTTTTAGAATATACAACGAATTAGATAACGTTGCTAAATTGAAGAGTACACTTGTGACGTAGTATGGCAACTGAAGTTGCAGGTATTACGTTTAGTCGGTTAACCAGATGCCTTATAAGTTGTGGATGAAAAATAATACTTTTAAAATGTCTGACCTAGACATTCTTTTGCCAGAGGCTTTAGCTAATGTGACTGCCGAGAATTGGAAAAGTTGCGAGGGTCATGTAATAAAAGAAGAACAGAAAATGTTTAAATTAGACAAAATAGTTGATGATACCACTGAACGCTTTATTATTAATGTGACAGATAGTTCCTCAAATTCAGATTCAGAATAGAGCCTATTATTATGGGACTCAAAATAATATGATTTTAACATTTGAAATAAAAGGTTTAACATCTACGTGTCACGTGGTTTTTCTTGTTTACCTTTATTTAACTACCTAAACCTTTCGAGTGTAGGTAAATATATCTATCTCTAAACAGGTTGACAGGTAAATTCGACCTATTCCTTGAAAGGGGTTATACTAGAGGTCATTAGCAACAAATTACGTCCCGTTAACTAGGGGTCAATACTGGATGGTAACCGAGCCATGAAGGGTTTTCGATTTTTGCGAAATTTTCTGTCTTGTTACCAAAAACAATTAATTATGGAAAAACTCCTTGCCTCTAAACATTAAATTGATACTTTTGTGAAAGCTGAAAAATTTGTGATCATTAAAAAAAAAAAACTTGCCCAAAACTTACATAATCTTAGAAATAAAAGGTCTTCACATAACATCACATAACATCGCGCCTGTACTCCCCGAAGGGTTAGGCAGAGGTGTACCTATAGCACACCGACATTTCGCCAGTTATGTTTAAGTCCCATGTAATAGGAGGCGAGCCTATTGCCATCAACCGGACACAAATGCAGACTCCGGGAAAAGGTCAAAGTCAAAGTCAAAGTATTTACTAGTGTGATTTTTGGTGATACAGTAGGTCTTATATGTAGTTGATTATGGTAACTCAAAAAACTACCCATTAGGGCATACACTATTTTACAATATAAGAATTTAAAATCGAAATTACATATAAATTTAAAAAAAAAACAATATTTAGAATACAAGAATTTTTTATAATAAACATTTAGAATATATTTAATTATTAGAACAAATATTCAGAACACAATTAATAAGTCAAGTTTTTGAATTTCCAAGCATAAATACATAATTATTATTTAGTTTATTAAATTTTGTCAAAAAGGAATTCGTCAATAGTATAGTAGCATTTCTCAATCAAAAAATTACTTAGACACCGTTTAAATTGTGTCAAGTTTAAATCTTTAATGTCATTTGGTATTTTATTGAATATTTTCGGAGCCATACAGAGGGTGCTTTTGTGAATAAGGGCGGTCTTTGAGGCTCTTAGACATAATTCGTCACGATATTCTTGTCTTGTCGATCTATAGCGTTGCTCTGATGCTTTTTTAAACAGTTCACTATTTTTCTTGACAAACAATGAGGTCTCGTATATGTAAAGACAAGGTAATGTCAGTATTTTAAGAGATTTAAAATGCGGTTTGCAAGTTTCCGTTGGTTTAAGATTACATATCGATCGAATGCACCTCTTCTGTGCTTTAAAAATATTATTTTTCTCGCAGGAATTTGCCCAAAAAATGACTCCGTAACGTAATATGGAATCTACGTAGCCATAATACGCAGCTACAACAGCTGCCTGATTAACTATTTTATTAAGTTGATATAGAGCAAAGGCAAATCTACTTAATTTTGTTATAAGAATTGATGCATGTTGTTTCCACGTCAGTTTAGAGTCAATTGTCAAGCCTAGAAACTTTATATGCTCTACTTCTTCAATTCTGTTATCGTCAAAAGTTATATTTATGTCAGGAGTGGTCAATCTTTGGCGAAACTGCATAATTTTAGTTTTATTTAAATTTAATTTTAAATTATTATGTTCAAGCCAGTTAATTGATTGTTGCAATGCGTCTTTGATGTCACATTCATAGTTTCTATTTTTATTATTTCTTACTACTATCGTGCTGTCATCAGCAAAAAAAACCATAGGAAAAGCGACGTGTTTTGGAAAGTATTTATGTAAGCTAAAAACAACGGCGGACCCAATACGCTACCCTGTGGTACGCCAAAAGTGATTTTACGTTTCTCTGAAATATATTTAAATTCTTTTTTGTCCTTCTTAGAAATCCGTCTAATTTCCGTACACTGCGTTCTATTGTCTAAATAAGACTGTATAAGAGAACGTGCATTGCCCCTTATTCCATATGCATTAAGTTTCTGTAGTAGTATATTATGATCAACTAGATCGAATGCTTTCGACATGTCCATAAATATAGCGCTAATAGGAATTCTTTCATCAATATCTGTCATTATAATATTAAGAAAATCATAGATAGCCATATTTATGGATTTGTTTTTTCTGAAACCCTTCTGTTCCTTTACCAAAATATCGTGTTTCGTGAAAAAGGAATACATACGGTGATAAATAGCCTTCTCAAATATTTTTGATATTACTGGTATACTGGGTCTGTAATGATTAATATCAGTTTTGTCATGTTTTTTAAATAAAGGCTTAATGATAGTTGGTTTTAGTTTATCAGGATAAATTCCAGAGCAGATACTAACATTAATGATGTGGCAAATGGGGCCAGATATCACATCGGAAACAAATTTTAATACTCTTGTTGAAATATTATCATACCCTACGCTAACTTTATTTTTTAAATCCTGTATTAGTCGATAAACTTCATTAGGTGTAGTCGGGGCCAAGAACATTGATTCACAACATGTATTTGGGGTCTCATAGCTCGCAGATCTAGAGGCCTTCGAAAGTAATTCTGCTTGGTTCACAAAGTGATCGTTAAATGCGTTTGCTATGTCACTGGGGTTTGTTATTGTAACCCCATTATTCTGTATTTCTGTTATATGTTCAAAGGGAGGGCAATGTTCATTTTTATTTATGATCTTCCATGTATCTTTTGATTTATTTGACGATGTCATTATCTTATGGTTATTTTTTGCCTTTTGTGTTAGTTTTATTATTTTCTTTAGTCTTCGTGAGTAATTATAAGTTTAGCCAAGTTATTGGTTTAGCCAGGTTTTGCTCGTAGTTGCCAAAGAATTTCTCTTTTATTTTTGCTACAGCGTCTTATACCGGGTGTTAACCAATTCGTATTCCTTTTTAACTTAATTTTTTTGTTGATCAAGGGGAAACATAAATCATAAAACAGCTGGAACGCTTCCATAAAATTATCGTACGCTACATTAGGATGATTAGCTTGATAAACATCACAAAACGATAAAGGACATAAACATGATCTAAATTTCTGAAGGTTATCGTAACTGTAATCACGCTCTGTAATATTCCAACTGTTTAATGTACAGGTCTTTTTAACGGGGATCTTTAAGATTTGGGCTGTGTGATCTGACATGTTAAGGTCAATTACATGGTGGTCACACTTTTGGTCTTTAGTAGCAATAATCTTTAATTTATGTATTCTTCCCGTAAATCGAAGTAAATTATTGGGAAAAAACTATATGACAGTTAGCGTACAAATTAGTAAAATGACTAACTGGTTTCGTAAGTTTTCCAAAAAACCTACAATTTTTATATCATAATTATTCCGTTACAGTTAGAATAAAAAGTCGTTGATGCATTCCATATATCAGATTACTTAGAATCGAACATTGCACAAAAATAGGTCATAGCCATGTTAGGCTGTAAAACGTGTTATACTTTGCCTATTGTTAGTCAATGTCTATGCCAATTTTGACTTCTACGCAATAACGGTCGCCGCTAAACATCCGTGCCGCGAGCTGTACCTACCCACATTTTTATCAATTGGTGTTTTTGATAACAACTAAACTACGCTAAAACGCTACGCCTGTCTCCTTGTGGAATGGCTGCTTTTCAAAATCAAGAATACGCCGACATTTTGTATTTGTTTTGGTTTTGTGACGGTGATGCTGCTGCAGTACGAAGAGCCGTTGTTATTGCCGACGACGATAATGAAATTCTTCAGTGCTTTCAAGCAGACCCTTCTGTATAAACAAGACAAGTGGTACTCTAGTGGTACTTTGATACTCTCTTCTTGCTGCAGCGATGTCACCGTCACAAAACCCATACAAATACAAAATGTCGGCATTTTCTTCATTATGAAAAGCAGTCATTCCACAAAGAAACAGGCGTAGCGTTTTAGCGTGGGTTTAGTTATTGTCAACGACACAAACTGATAAAAATGTGGGTAGATACTGCTCGCAACACAGATGTTTAACGGTGACCATTATTACGTAAAGTCAATATTGACATTGACATTGACAAACAATAGGCAGAAAATAACACGCTTTACACCCTGAAATGGTAGTAACTTAATTTTGTGCAATGTTCGATTCTAAGAAATCTGCTATCCGGAATACATCAACTGCTTTTTATTCTAACTCTAACGGAATATAATATAACAATTGTAGTTTTTTGGAAAGGTTATGAAACCAGTTAGTCATTTTACTAATTTGTACGCTAACTGTCATACAGTTTTTTTGCAATAATTTACGTTTCTTTACGGGAAGTATACAAAAATTGAAGACTATTGCTACTAAAGGCCTTTTATTTCTAAGATTATGTAAGTTTTGGGTAGGTATTTTTTTTTTAAATGATCATTCATTTTTCAGCTTTCACAAAAGTATCAATTTAATGTTTAGAGTGGAGCAGTTTTTTCATAATTAATTGTTTTTGGTAACAATTCAGAAAAGTTCAAAAAAATCGCAGATCCGTCATAGCTCGGTTAACATCCAGTTTTGACCCCTAGTTAACGGGACTTAATTTGTTGCTAATGACCTCTAGTATAACCCCCTTCAAGGAATAGGTCGTATTTCCCTGTCACCCTGTATATAAAATTCAAAGTCCGGACTGATATATCAACGCACAGCCTAAACCGCTGCTGGTCCTAGAGACATGAAATTTGGAGGGTGTGTTCTTTACGAAGAGTAAGTATCCACTAAGAAAAGGTTTATTGAAATTCTATCCCTAAGAGGGTGAAATGAGGGGTTGAATTTTCTGTGAAACTTTTTATTCTCTGTGTCGATTCACTCGAAAATTTGTACACATACTCTTCAATTAAAATTATGAGACACGTGTATCACAGTTTTTCCAAAATCATCCCTCAACAGAGTCAAATAGGATCTTTCTGAGGTAGAGGTGTATTAGAAATATAGGACATCGCGATTTTCGCGTAGGCTCGTGATATGCGACATTGATAATGCCAGTATACTTATGTGTATAAATAGATTTAATTAATCATTGTTGTCACCGGTGTCCAATCTCAACCAAGGTATCAAGATGTATCAAATATGTAACTGATATTACTATGAACTAATATTTCCATTTATAAGTAAGTAGCGGTCGCAAGCGCTACTGCTGAGCATGAGGTCCTGGGTTTATTATTGGGTTTTTCCAAAAGCAATTTCTCAGTAGCAGCCCGGAGTCTGGAATTGTGCCCGGTGTATGGCAATAGGCTCGCCCCCTATTACCTGGACTTAAAACATATCTGGCAAAATGTGGGTGTACTACTGGTACTCCTCTGCCCAAAGCCTTCGGGGATATAAGGCGTGATGTTATGTTATGTTATAAGTAAGTACATGTGAGGAGCTCGTGGCTAAGTAATATACATAATTACCCGTGCGGCTGTTATAAAACAGCCGCACGGGTCGATCCATCAGGTTAAGTTATGCTTGCCGGGGTTGGTCTGTGGATGGGTGACGATCTTTACATACCGAGACTCCTCCGTGCCTTGTAAAGTACGCTAAGCCGTTGGTCCCGGCTGTCATTCGTTGATCTTTGAGAGTCTTTATGGGCCAACAGAAGCCCGAAAGTCTGACAACCAGTCTTACTAAGGGTATCGTATTACCCAGTTACTGGATTGTGTCGGTCCGATAGGTAGTCGTTTCATGTAAAATACTGGTATTCAGCTGCATCCGGTTAGTTTTGCAGCCAACCCCAACATATAGTTGGGAGAAAGTCTAGGCAGATTGATTTTTGAAGTACTTAGCTACATGTAAAAAAACGCGTTTGTTTCAGTATAAAGTTAAATGCTTATACTACGAGTAACAACATAATTATTCATTATTACCTTTTCAACTTTATAAGTAAAAAAATAAAAGATATAAAAACTAAAACCCAACTACGACAAAAAGTCAACTAAAAAGGTATAAGTAAACAAGACATCACAGAGAGAAGATCTTTTCGTCACACACGCTTTGAGTTCTGTTAAAAACATATTACTCACATCCCAGAGATTAGTTTTACGGAGAACTTCGTCCTTATTGCTTTGTTTGATATTGTCAGTTTGTATATTCAATTGAGATAGTAAGAGCGCCTATAATGTATGTTTCTGAAAAAGAAATGTCATTTGATTCCTGTAGGTAACGCGGCCGAAGCCGCGGGCAGAAACTATTTAATCCTATCCTACTAATATTATAAATGTGAAAGTTTGTGAGGATAGGTGGATGGATGGATGTTTGTTACTCTTTCACGCAAAAACTACTGAACGGATTTGGATGAAATTTGGAACACAGATAGTTTATAACCTGGATTAACACGTAGGATACTTTTTATCCCGGTAAGTAGTACGTTCCCGTGGGATAATTTCCGACCTCCAGGTGGGCGAAACCGCGGGCAAAAGCTAGTTATTATATAAATTGGCAAGTCTGCTTGTCTGTATGTTACCTTTTTACGCCTAAACCACTGAACGGATTTCGATATTATAGGGAAACCATCGCTCCGATTTGATCCCTGGTACAAAGGTCACGGATGAAACCGATATTAACAAGGCTATCGATTGCCTTATCTCTATAATTTAAACTGTTATAAACAACATTTCGGAGACAGAAAAAAACTGAAATGTATGCTATTTTAAATCTATGGATCATAAAACGGGGCTTTACTACGGTGCATCCGAGATCCCGATAACATGCATCGGACGGAGATAACTTTTAGAATGAGCTGGTGTCCCCATAGAAGAGGTTGGACATGGACACCAACATTGTTTTTTTTTAATGCTGTCGTATTCCTTTATCAAAAACCTACACATTATTGTTCTTAGACTTTTTCTAATTGGACTCATATTTCAGCAGAAAATCGATAAAAAGTGTTTTCTCTTTATGGAAATGGACACTAACAACCCAACAGCCTGAATTTCGCCGCTTTGGGTATCGGAAAAACCCAAAAATATACAGGGTGATTGGAAGATGGGTGCAAAGCTTTAAGGCGAAGATAGTACAGACAATTTAGAACCATTTAAGCCATGGTTGTCTTAGACGAAGTCTTACCAAATATTTTTAACCAAATTTTTAAGTTTTTTTTCGGAAATTCTCAAAATTTAATGTAAACTGCATAATTATGGCCAAATTGAATGATAAATGGATTCATTTTTATTTTATTTAATTAAAGTAATGTGTAAGCAATCAAGCAAAACATGTTTTAGGCTTCTGTGTCATTAGACATTTTTTTTACAGACATTTAAAGCTCAGAAAAAATAAAAAAATTGTACAATACGTCTTTTAAACCTTATTAAAAAAAAAACGGAGGGTGCTTTTTTTGTTCAAACCTTTTTGAAGACATGCTTGATAATCGCTCTTTCTTTTGAGGTATCATTTATGCGGATATCTTACAAATTATTGAAATTAGGGCCTACAAACCAATTTGAGGGAGATTTTTTTTATTTTAGGCAGACTAATTAAAACAACATTTGAAATAAAATTATTTATTTTTCATGTTCAAAATGACGGCCGTGATTCCTAATACAAGCACGGCCCCGTCTTCTAACTTCTGTAGTCGTTATTTTCAACATCATCTCCTGCTTCATTGTCTCAAACGCTGAATTTATTCTTTGTATCAATTCTTCTCTAGTGTTTATTTCTATGTTGTTATACACCAGTTCCTTGGCCCGGCCCCACACGAAAAAGTCCAACGGGGACAGATCTGGGGAGCGAGCGGGCCAAGGGATGGGTCCATCCCTGCCGATCCAGCTATCAGGAAAGCAATTGTTGAGGTGTTCCCTTACATTTAAAGTCCAATGCGCTGGACAGCCGTCTTGCTGAAAGATGACTGTTCGGTCTCTTTCGAAGATCGGGACACCTGATTCCTCTACCAGCAGTGGTAAATCAATTTGCAGAAATTGCAAATAATTTTCGCCATTCAATGGATCAGGCAAAAAGTGGGGCCCAATCAATGTTCTGCCAATTATTCCAGCCCATACATTCACAGAGAATTTCATCTGAAATGACACCTGCTTCTTAAAATGTGGATTGTTGTCTGCGTCGGCCCATTCATGGATGTTGTGAAAGTTTGTAATACCTTCCCTTGAAAATTTACTTTCATCCGTCCACAAGATTGATTTCAGAAACCACGCATCTTCGATGTCTCTGTTGAGGAGGAAACGGCAGAACTGAATTCTTCTTTGAGGATCTTGCTCTACTAGACCTTGCACACTCCTGCCATGGAACGGATACTTATCATTTTGGTGCATTGTATGCCACACCTTCCATTGAGAAATGTTTAAATTTCGAGCTACTGCTCTAGTACTGACAGTAGGATCCGCTTGAAATGCTGCTAAAATGTCTTCGTCAACGGCAGTTTCGTGTCTGCCCGGGTTGACTCCAGGTTCCACGCGGTGAAACCCATCTTGGGCAAGACGACGAAACGTGTTGTAAAACACTCGGACATTCGGTATCCTGCGATTCGTATAGCGCTCTTGATACATCCGTCGCGCCAAAGATCCATTGCCGTCTGCTCTACCGTACATAAATACGATATCCGCATATTCTTGATTGGAAAAAGTAGCCATAGTCACTTAACAATTAAGAAAAACGGCGTAGGAGCGCACTAAATGTCAACTCAACACAATTAAGTCAAAAATCAACACGTGCAGGAGCACGAGGCTACGACTGGACACGGTGAAACAAAAAAGTTCAAAACGAACGCAAACAACACGTGCAGGAACGCAAAGGGCTACAACTGAACACGGTAAATTGTGAATCAACACGACAACGTCCACTCACAAGGGCAGTAGTTTGACTAATAAGTAAAAGATGTAACGGCTTCATCACAGACCGACTGACCCTGACTAAAGAAAAACGACTTTGTTGCCTCAGTAACTAAGACCATTTTGCTGTAAAAACCAACTCTTATCGCTTTTTGCTATTCATTGGGCGTTCTACCTGGAAATGCCGTCGCACCGCGCTCGGTGGCCATTGTTTAGAGAATCCCCTCAATGGGTTCCCCTCAATTGGTTCCTGCATGTGCCAAAAATTCTTAGAATTGAACAATATTATCATTTCGAGCACATAAAGTATTCTTTTAAGCAAAAATTTTGTGTTTTGTTAGACTGCCTAAAATTTAAAATTTCTCCCTCGAATTGGTTTGTAGGTCCTAATTTCAATAATTTGTAAGATATCCGCATAAATGATACCTCAAAAGAAAGAGCGATTATCAAGCATGTCTTCAAAAAGGTTTGAACAAGAAAAGCACCCTCCGTTTTTTTTTTAAATAAGGTTTAAAAGACGTATTGTACAATTTTTTTATTTTTTCTGAGCTTTAAATATCTGTAAAAAAAATGTCTAATGACACAGAAGCCTAAAACATGTTTTGCTTGGTTGCTTACACATTACTTTAATTAAATAAATAAAAAAAAAAACATTTATCATTCAATTTGGCCATAATTATGCAGTTTACATTAAATTTTGAGAATTTCCGAAAAAAAACTAAAAAATTTGGTAAGACTTCGTCTAAGACAACCATGGCTTAAATGGTTCTAAATTGTCTATACTATCTTCACCTTACAGCTTTGCACCCATCTTCCAATCACCCTGTATTTTAATCTCGACAGCAGATCAGAAAGAGGGAAAAACGTCAAAGCTTAATAGTGGGGGATGGCCCTAATAATGTCTATTCAAGATGATAAGTGATTTATTTTTACTGAAGTAGGTATTTAATAGATTCGAGTATATAATACGTAAGTAAAGACCGGGTGCCTTCAGTTATATTATAAATTTGTCACAAATCACAATGGCTGTTGTGTTTGGTTTGATTGTATTCTTGGCTGTGTTTGATTCGACTTTATTCTCTGCAGGGGTGAGTACCTACTACCTACTAATATTATGTATACATTAATTATATAAATGATAAATGATTTTATTTCTGTAAGTAGGTTTGTACAAACACTTTTACACGTCCATCATATTTTTAAACTAGATGAGGTCGGCGTTTCCTATCTGACTACTCTGAGAAGAAAGGCCGAAACAAACTCAGAGGTCACTAATTATACACATTCGATTATTTATTTATTAAGTAAAAATTAGTAATCATAATACGTCATCAGCAATCATAACTAATCATTAATGTCTACAACAACACATATAAAATATTTTAACAAAAAAAAAAAAAAATAGAATTCCAAAAAAACACTATAAATTGAAAAATAAGTTTAATTTCGGAAGTCGGTGTCTTTGGGTCTTTATTTTAGTTTTTTGCCACCGACTTGCGGAATTAAAGTTATTTTTCAGTTCGTACCTAGGTATAGTGTTTTTTTTGTTGTTGTAAATGCGTTTTTTATTTTTCTCTTTTTAGTGGTCAGTTACGTTACAATAGCCTAATGTCAACTGCTCATCACATTTTACAAAGTACATATTGCTTTCTCGATGCAGGGACGTTAATTGTTGAGGAGTTCTCCTGGTAAGAACCAGAAGAACTGGCTCCACCACAACCGTTATTTAGTTGCTTTCATTTACATGTGACAGTTTCATTTAAAGTTTTTGAACGAAGTTTGAATGATGATTTTTTATATTTTGTTTATTTTTTATTTTTGCTTCATTTGGTTTCGATATCGATACCCAACATGTGGGTAAAGTTTCGCTAGCTAATTTAATTTGACTCTGTATGTTAGGGTTGGCTTCCAATCTTACCGGATAGGTACAGCTAAATACCAGTATTTGACTGGTTGTCAGATTTTTGGGTTTATGACTGTCTGTAACGACTGTCAAAGACCCCCACGTTATCAAGCTTGTTTTTGGGGCATTGGGCCGTAGCAAACTTGAGTCTAGTGCGTGCGTATGGAATCCTTTTGAGAAGAAGTAACGACTGTCAAAGACCCCCACGTTATCAAGCTTGTTTTTGGGGCATTGGGCCGTAGCAAACTTGAGTCTAGTGCGTGCGTAAGGAATCCTTTTGAGAAGAAGTAACGACTGTCAAAGACCCCCACGTTATCAAGCTTGTTTTTGGGGCATTAGGCCGTAGCAAACTTGAGTCTAGTGCGTGCGTATGGAATCCTTTTGAGAAGAAGTAACGACTGTCAAAGACCCCCACGTTATCAAGCTTGTTTTTGGGGCATTGGGCCGTAGCAAACTTGAGTCTAGTGCGTGCGTATGGAATCCTTTTGAGAAGAAGTAACGACTGTCAAAGACCCCCACGTTATCAAGCTTGTTTTTGGGGCATTGGGCCGTAGCAAACTTGAGTCTAGTGCGTGCGTAAGGAATCCTTTTGAGAAGAAGTAACGACTGTCAAAGACCCCCACGTTATCAAGCTTGTTTTTGGGGCATTAGGCCGTAGCAAACTTGAGTCTAGTGCGTGCGTATGGAATCCTTTTGAGAAGAAGTAACGACTGTCAAAGACCCCCACGTTATTAAGCTTGTTTTTGGGGCATTGGGCCGTAGCAAACTTGAGTCTAGTGCGTGCGTATGGAATCCTTTTGAGAAGAAGTATGCGTTAGCTTTAGATTGTTCAAAAAGCATTCCTTAAGGTACCTTTACAAGCACTTGTCCGGGTTTTATCCTCTCTTGTATTTCACTAAATTCCTGTTGGGTTAGTTAAGTTTCAATTCTCTAGAAGTAAGCTGGGCGCGCGATCGGATGACTGTAATATTTAAAATTCTTAGCGGGATTATAGATGTTCCTGATCTGCATAGTGAAATCTGCAATCTATTTGTCCCAGACAATTACTGTCGTGGCAGAAAACACCGCTTACTGGCTGTTCCAACTTGCCGTACTGTTTGCGGTGTAAACGTAATGCTGGCACGTCGGGGAGTCGAACCCCGACGTGAGGTAGCTAAAAATCAAACACTAAACCGCAAAAACACGTACAATTTATTGGTAAAATACATAATCAAGAGAAAAAATAAAAGGGCAAAAATTATTTAGGAATTCGGTCTTTGGAACTAAGAATAAAATACGATAAAGGTTAAATAATTGGAACTTGTTTTTTAGAGAGACAACTTAACATATGCTACCAAATAATAATCTGTGTCATATGCACTCTGACGAATTAAAAGTTCGATTGCAATCGTAACGGATTCGTGTCGCTGCTTACAGAACATTATGGAAATAAGCGGAAAGTTTTAAGTTTTTCGTTACATCATACATTTAGATAATTTGAATTGACACTTAGAGACTAAAGATTAGGTAAGTAGTTAAAATGATAGATAAATAGATTTAGAATGAAAATGTCTACTGCCGATGTAGTACTCAACGCCTCGTCTATTGGGATTCAGCGCGTTATAGTGCCTCGTTGACTAGTTAAATAGCACCTGATGTCCCAGCTGGCGAAAGGAAAGACGAACCGCACCCGTCGACCTCACACGGCAACAGATCCGTGGTGACTGATCGGTCGGGACTTCGGCAGCTGGCAGGTGATGATGAAGTCAGGCGAACAGTTAGGTGGGAGGGTAAAGCCAAAATATAGCCTATAAAAGGCCATATTTTGGCGGCCAGTTACACGACGTTAAATCTAAAACAAAAGGAATTCTTCTTACACCAAGAAAAAGGCGCAAATTAAAAAGGAATACCGAACCAATGCAGGGAATACATACCCAAAAAAATTGCAGAACAATCCTGGGAACAGGCAGACGATCGATGTTTACAAATTATTGCTTCATGACGGAAACTTCACTATAGACAATCTAGCATTTACTATGACATATTAAATAGATCCTTTGCTATAGACACAGAAATAAAAATTGGTGATTCGTTCAAGAATTGCAACGACAGAATGACCACAGAACATATATTATACACTTAGGAGAATGACGCTTTGATAATTTTATGTCAAGCTTATTTGGAAAATCGTCAATTTTGAATCTTTTAAAAAATTAAGAATAAAAACAAACTGACCGATTGACGCGTAAAAAGTATTTAATCGCTTTGTGAGCAAAAAGTATGTAACAGCAGGAATAATACTGTGTGTTGCACATTCCAAGTCACCTATTCCTCGAACATTAACCGCTATGAACGCTCTCCTGAACTCAAACACAGATCTTGATATGTTTGCAAATGAATGGTAGATGATATCAGAATATTTGCATTTTCGTGGGAAGAATGCATGACTGTGTTAGATAAAAAAATAATAAGTAAAAATCTTTCTAAAAACAACCTATTAATGAACTAAAAAGTACTAATTAAAACTTACGTTAACATAAAACTTTAATATTTTCTTAGAAGCTTGCGGCTTATCTTAAAGTGTAAGAAGGACGTTCACGGCTCAAGTTTTAAAAAGGTTTTTACATAGATTTAAGGCTATGATCCGGCTCGAAGGATCACTTTTATGTATGGCTCAGAGATAACCAGGTGCTTACAGTTGAGTTGTTATAAGTGAGTTGATGAAAACCACAGACTTCACGATAATTTACTTTATTCGTAAAAAAGATACACGAAAGTTCCGTTGGATGCTAATCCGCGGTTATCGCGCTACAACAGCTATTGGTCAACTAATTTATTATAAATAAAAAGTAAATAAAACGAGTAGCGAAAAGTAGGTCGCGGCGTTAGCAATTTGTCTTTACGTGAACCGTACAGCCATAGGGCCCTAATAGACTAAAGTCCCTGGTCTTCAACATCGGGGTCTTGGTTTACCTCTGCCCACCCCTTCGAGATATACAGGAGCGATATGGTCTAGGAGTATTGTCCCAAGGCGGGTGACTGACACAGGGCCGTGAAGATTAGCACAAGCAAAGAGAGGCCTGCGCCCAGCGGTGGGTGAAGTCGGACTGTGGAACTTCCAAAGCCCGACTTCTCCCAACATTAGCCTCTTCCACAGTGGAAGATGATGCTAATGTTACGACGAAAAGGCTTAACAGATTTGATGAGAGATTGTACTTAAAGAAAGAAAAATAGCACCACATCTAGCCATCCTAAAATCCTATAAATCACAATCAGTGTATCCTTAAAGGCACTCT
The DNA here is from genome assembly GCA_916610205.1 of Griposia aprilina. Taxonomy (NCBI): domain Eukaryota; kingdom Metazoa; phylum Arthropoda; class Insecta; order Lepidoptera; family Noctuidae; genus Griposia; species Griposia aprilina. The sequence continues at coordinate 906,144 of OU744300.1, read as the reverse complement.
GTTCTAAACTTCGGGATGATGCTTACGCCAAACCCTACCTATTTGCTTTGTTTTGCGTTTGCAAGCCATGAAGGTATAGGGTCAGGTCAGGCGAGTAAATGCTTCGAATTAGTCATAAATTACCATGAATTTATGACTAATTCGAAGCATTTACTCGCAAAGTATGGTACACGACAATCTGACTAATTTAAGTGCGTAGATCGTCATCGTGATGTTTACTACATTAGTACTACGTTTTACATGTGCAGTATTGTGATCGGGTTGGTGCATCTGACACGTGTGTGACTATGTCCTAAGAAATGTGTGAATATTTAAAATGTGGGTAAGGTAGTGTCGGTATACTACATTCTCCCCCCAAAAAAAATAGTTACGACCTCGATCGTAAGAAAGCCTACTATTTTAAAATGGGTAGATAACTAGGTAGTACGACCACACCATGTCGTCGGTTATCTTCGGACTTCAGAAAAACCGCTTACAAGAACATGACTGATTATATGGAAGTGACGAAATCAGTACGTCAACCTATAATATTATGATTGAGGCGGGAATATACCTACCTAGCTAATTAATTTCTATTGGTCGACACTCGACCAGTCACAATAAATTCTTTGTCTTTCGGCTTTTCCGAAGATAACCGATGGGACCTTTGACCGTTGTCGAACTCTACCATTAAGTACCATAAAGTAAATTAAAGGATTGCCTTTAAAAAGCGTCCGGTCTTACCCTCAGTATTTTATTTTTTTTCATTTTTTTATTGAAAGGAACAGCAAACAGTTACATTATAAGAACTTACAGCTAATTTAACAAAAATAATTTTAGTAATAATATAACCCACAACGCTGTCCACAAGTAGGCATAAAAGTTTACAGAAAAAAAAAGTGCAATCGCTAGGAATTTTAGTAGCAGTACGTGCAGTAATTACTGCACGTACTGCTACTAAAATTAAAATATCTAAACAAAAAAAATATATCAAATTATACATTTAGGTAATTACATAGATGTATAATTTGCATTAATAAAGTAAACATTCAGATAAATATAATAAAATATAAAATATGACTTAGTTTGAAGATTTTCAGAAAGGGTACACACATGGGTTTTATTTAATAAAGAGGAACGGGTGAGACTTTTAAATTTACTCATTGGACAATTAAAGATATCAATATTTTCAAAAGTACTATTATATGAGTCAACCATACGGCGGATAGGTGAGCGTTGGCCAGAATTAGTTCGGCAAGAGTTCACTGCAAAAAGAGTATACATACGAAAAGTCCCCTTTTCCAATGTTCTCGATACGATCCGTGTATGCATGTAGGTCATACGATTGTCATCCTATTAAGTAATTTATTGTAACCAATAATGTAGCAACAAGTTGTTAATATTTCTCATCCTTTGAGTAATGTTTCCGTAATAATTATGCCGACATAATTATCTATTCTCGATGTCCCGACTACGTACTACTGACAGCTAGAGATATGATGCATAACTGATACATAGGTACTATGCAGGGCCGGATTTAGGGGAGGGCATCCGGGGCCTCCACAAAAGAGGGAAATAGTCCACGATAGTCTTCGGAAAAAATAATCTTTCAAATTCCGAAGAGTAAACACTAGTAAACAACTTTTCCTTTGATATTTTTTTCGGTGTTTTACCTTTACCTATAGTATCTACTTTGTGCAAACATGATTATATTGTTCTTAAATATGAAAAAAAAAAACGATTCGAAATGTTTTATGATTTCTGATAATTCTCGTTTTCGATTATATTTATATTTTGTTAAATGCTAAAAGAATCTACTTGGTTTCACAATAAATTATTTATTGAAAAGCTCGAGTGGAAAATAAAATGAAAATAATTATGGGGGGCGCCACTCCTTTGTTGCCCCAAGGCCTCCAGACTTCTAAATCCGGCCCTGGTACTACGTACGTACAGTACGATTCACGAAAGATGACCACAAATGGCGACCGTCTGCGCACGTACACTCATGAAGAAAAGACTTAAGACAAAATAATATTTTAATGTTGGTTAAATAATTGGTTAATTAATATTTAATAATAATTTCCGCCCGCGCCTCACCTCGCACCTCCAAAGGGACCTAAAATATGCCTTCTGCGCCGTGGTCATCTTTCGTGAATCTTACTGTACAATAGTTTCGGAAACACCTCATTGTTTTGCCCTACCCGGGTATCGAATCTAGTCTAGTTGGAATGTGCATCAAGCAGTGGGTTTCTCCAAACTCTCCGAGATAGGAAGCGTACCTAGGATTTCATGTTCGACAGCCGGATTTCCCCGGCTATCTGTCCCGGTTATGTCTTACTAAACAGATAGGTACCTAGGTATAAACATCCTCCTAGTGTGAAAAAATTATGATGAAAAAAGACCTGGTCACCTTTTGAACTCTCAACATGCGTATAGTATCTTTGTATATGGGATTCTTTATACCCTCGAATCATCCTAAGGACTGGCTGGATTTTGATACGTGAGGGTCTGTCGACTTGTTCTGGTCGCGCGATGGTTAGGTATAGGCTAGGTAATGTTCCGTCAATAAGCAGTCTTGACAAAAATAAATTAGTTCCATGAGCATGTCGGGTTTCAAACTAAAGTGCTTGAGGAGACGATCCCAAAAATTAATAAACGAAAAGTCATGAAACCCGACTGCTACTATAAACATCAAAGCACACTTCTAGACAAAATCAAACTGGTTGGTAATTTATATTTTTTATCTGTGATTACTTTAACTCACACAACAAATGATTAAATGTAAATAAATTAGAAAAATCATCTAGTTTTACAATATTTTGTAAATATGTGAGCACTACGTAACTATTGTGGAATGGTAATTTTATTCTAGGTGCATCGTCTTCACATATAATTATAATTAATGTAAGTACCTACTTATAAAAAATATTGTAAAACATTTGAAAAGAGTAACGCTGGAGTTTCTTGCCTATCCTTCTCCATACGAAACTACCTTCTCGAAGGGGCGACTAGAATCTTTCTATTTGTTTGTAAATTTTGACGTTCAAAAGTGCCTTTAAAATAAATGATGAACTTTGACTTTGTTGGTAGCATCAAATCTGACATCATGAACAGACTAAAATAACTGCCACGAATTGCATCAGACTGCTTGAAAAGTGAGCTTGTTTTTTTTTTGTTCCTGCGTTCTGAATTTTTAATTTATCGATTGCTTTATGGTATCCATTCTAGGAACTACGTAAATAAAGCCCCGATCGCACGGACGTAAAAATATCGTGGCGAGACTTTATCGGGCACTGGATTTTCAACTCTCATTGTTGAGCCGAGCGTTGAAAATCTAGTGCGCGAAAAAAACTTTAAACGGTATTTGACCAGCTTGATTCATATAATGTACTTACACAATAATTATTCTGGCAAAACATATGTGCATGACGACTTCGACGAATAATATTTCGCAATAGGAACCTACGCAAACTAAGTATACCTAGTATACTCGTACCGTCACGTAGTCGATCTGCCGCATAAAATCCGGAGTTTGTAAGCAACAACCACAGTCGTGAAGTGACTTTAGTAACATGCGGATTTCAGTGAAAGTGTACCTACTTAAATACCTACTTAGCCTAAATATTACCTAGTGTGTAGGAGTGTTTTTTTTTTTCACTTTGATTTGGTAGGATAGAGATTGCCTCTAGTTTCAATCTGAACTGGAGTCGGGTTAATCGAATTTGAAATATTCTGATAAAAAGCCGGACATTTTGCATTTTCAGAAAGTAACTAATACTCGTATTGTACCGGTCTACTTGAGCATTAAAATAATTTTCTTGTCAAAAAAAATCTTCCTGTGCAAAGTCCGGGTAAATGGCAAGGCCGGATAAAGTCCGGACGGGAGCCAAAAAGCCGGACATGTTCGTACAAATCCTGGCGGATGGTAACAATTAACGGAATCAGTCCATTCCTAAGGCAGTCACACACCATGCCGGCGTTAGGGAAGGGCGCGGCTAGGCGACCGCCCAGGGTGCCAGAGGTGAAGGGGCGTCGACGGGGCTGTGACTAGGCTCCTCTTCACCTCTGGCGCCTGCAGAGTACTTTTGTGATAGTTCGTTTGGTGCTATTGATTTGAAAAAAATAATTGAGATCTCTTTGCTTGCTCTTGCATCCGACATTCCCTGAATTCTCAAACTTTTCTACATAACCCGACAAAGTAACTCCCTGTTTCATTATGAATGGACATAAGTAAACCTAGGCCAGGTCATTTTTTCGCCCCTCTCTACTCTCCAAGAGGGGAGAGAAGTGCCGCTGAAATTTCGCTCAGGGCGCCTGTAATGTTAAAACCAGCACTGGTCACACACGATGCGATACTGTAGCGAAATTATACCTTGATTGGCTCGATTATTTTCTTTTCGTTTGTCACTCAGGGTACCACTGCACGTGTGATTATTATCTGTGACATTTTATTGATTCAATAAATTGATATAATATTCACCGTCAGTCACGTAGGTATACCTGAGCGGTTGCAATCATATTCATAGTAGGTACTTACTTACCTACTATACTTTCTTTTATATACAATAAAGAAAAAAAAGCTGTCCAAGGGCGTGTCGGACCACACGCAGTGAAGGGTTTCGTAGTTGAAATGAATATTACCACATGTTCAGTATTGATTTTATCGACCGCAAAAATTAAGTACGTATTTCAAAGTATTTCTCGGAAAAACTATGACACATGGTGGACACATGGTAGGTAGGTACCTAAACCATACACAAAAAGGGATAAAGAAGGTACCTCCATAAATCCAAGCCATGAAGATATTGTTGTGTTCGGGAATCAAAGCTAGGCGAACGATACATTTCTTGCTAGCGACAGCGCAGCGTGGTTTTCACTGCCAAATAAATACAAAATTGCCTTCCTTGAAACAAATTTGAAAATTAATGAACTTCTATTTTCCGAGAGAGCGCGGACATCTGGTACGCCGTCTCTAGTTATATATTTTCGACTTTATTTTAAGACAGGCAATGTTAAAATTTGTAATGGCTGTAAAAACCGCTGGCCCTCGTCAGATGTGCGCCGGTCCTTACTGGAACGTTCATCCCACCCAGCTCTCACTGGCTGGGTCCACACCATACGATCCAGTGCGCCAGCGTTCTTATTGATACGGCAATTGCCGTATTATACGGTATTACGGCATACGGCACGACTTTTTTCGGGGATTTTCGGTCGGTCGGTTTTTTAACGGTATTCGGCAGGCCTCTCATTGCCGTATCACAAAATACGGCAATTGACTATGGGTAAAACGAAACGTTTTTTCATTAATAATATTCTATTTATGGCAACACTAAAATAAACCTGTAACACAAAATCAATGCACGCCCCGGGGCTTCCCAAAATTCGTCGCACCATGTCCAATACGGCCATTCAACTTCGCGGTATGCTTAATACAAATTGAACTTAAACACCTTAAAATAGAGATTATTATTGTCTGGCGAGTATACGGGTTGTTTCCGGAATTGGGTAGCTTACTTGCCTTTTAGTATTTTTTTCCCTTAAATACGGCAAACCAGACTGTGACATACAGCAGCTCAGATTTTTATGATAACAAGACTGCAGTGCGCTCCGACCGGCCGCCGCAGCAACAATGCGCGCTCGGTCAGCTCGGTGCGCATGCGGAGGTGCCGCGCGCGATCGGATCGCCCGCTGTGGACAATCTAATGTCTAATTAATAAGTGGAATTCCACCGGTTGATATGAATGAATTCATTAATTTAAGTTTTAGGAACCAAAGATGGTTGCGAGTGATGCGACCACAGAGCTGATATTCGCTTCACGTTTTTTTTCGTATTGAGTGACTGTTCTTCTACAATCCTAGGTCGTAGGTTTACCTATAACAGACATACCTACCTACCTGGGACAAATCCGTAAGGAATACCTACATATTACTTAAGTTAGCCGTGAGAATCGAATCAGTGACCCTAGCCGTCATCAGTGGCCGATGACAGACGACTTATTGTTGTCCGTTACAATAGAGTGACGTTCACACCTGTTATCAGTGTGATACTGTGATAGTGATAGTGTTATCAACGCCGGCCGGCTCCATACGGGCATATTGCTACAGTTGTTTGACAACCGGAGAGCACACGGTATGTTGGTTTTCTTGTTAATAGGTGTTATTTAATTTAGTGCTGATTTCGTCCGTGCTATAGTAATATAGTGCCAGATAACTATAAAAGTCTTAGTAGGTATGAACTATGGCTGAATGCTAGCTTACACTCGAATGTTTGTGATGTCCTAGTTTAGTGACCTCATTCATAGCATCGTTGGCGCAAGTGGAAGGTTCAAGAGAAACTTTGGGAAATTAGTTTTTCTTAAACGAGCCTTGAAATAAACAATCTCAACAAAACTAATGTAAAGCCGCGTGAATTACTTAATTTATGAAACCTCTACCCTTTCCTTTCACATTTAAATAATACTTGTATTTGAGGTTTGTTATGTAAGCAAGTAGCCATTATCTTTGCTTCTTATATTTTTCGAGAACAAAATGTTTTTCCTATTTTGCTACTTTGGGACATAAGACCCAAGGTACGTAGGTAGGTAGGTACCTACTTACCTACATTGTCCACATGTCTGGTTCATAATTAATGTACTTAATGGTAATTTTGATGAGATGAGATCATTTCATTTGTTTAGATGTTTTGATTTACTGACCTTTTCCTATTTTCTTAAATACCTGGTACTTGTTGGCCTACACTGTCCACCCATACCTGTTATCACTGTAACTTGAAAACAATGTTAAAGCCAATTATTTTTAAAAGACTAACCGTGCAGTTTCTTTCTTCGGCTCTCCTCCATAGAAAACGATCAATCGCAACCTTGCACCTAGCTTCTGACGTTTTATAAGTGCCCATGTTGGTTTAAGTGAAATAAAATATTTTGATTTTTAATTTCATGCTAGGTCCTTATGTTATTTTTAAAGACCACAACTCGCAAGCCACGGCTATCATCGCCAGATATAACAGTATGTCAATGCGAATGAGTAACATCGTCATTTAATGGTTTATTCTACCGACTTGCCCCCTTCTTTGTAACCGTCACCTAAAATTATATCTAATGGTAGGAAATAGAGGCACTGACGGACGGACTTAGGGGGGGGATGGGGCCGCAGTTTTTAGTTGGAGGCCCCTTACGCATGCTAAATATCAACGTGGGGTGCTAAACATTTTATGCTCGCTTCGCTTGCTTTTGCATCATTTGCCTGATGCTCTAGCTTTTCTGTTCTGTTTATGACAAAGTATATCTCATTACTATACGAATAGTTAACAGAAAACCTAACCTTTTCGAGACAGCGTGATAAAAATTACGAGCTCACTCTTATATCCTAAATTCTCCTACTTTACAAACTTTTATGCATAGTTGGGCGGGCGGACCCATTTAGCTTTGCCGCCCGCCCCGGGCCCGCGACAGGCTTAGTCCTCCACTGAATAGAGGTATTTTTCTTGGTTTGAACTTTTGCTGTGATTACTTCGGCCTTAAAGGCATACTGGATTTCAACGTTGCCTGTCTATATTCTTTACATACCAATAGAAATAGTCCCGTGACTGATAGCTCTGCCTGACATGGCAAGACCTATGTCAACCACAGAGTCTGAAGCATAATACAAATATCTAAAATCTTTAACATTGTAGAGGTTATGTCCTAAGAAAAGAATTTTCTAAATGGTTTAACGAGCGTTTGACAGGTAGGGTAGGTAGGTACCTAAAGAAGATAAATATGCCCAAGAAGTTGCGAGCCATTGATCGATGTACAAAGGCGTACTAAATTGCATAGGTACTAGAATATTCGAGAACTAACAAATCAAATTAATTAGGTAAAACCCGAAATCAATGAACATAGATTTAATTAGTGAAACGTTATCGCTGGGAGTGGCACCTGATTGTGATGAACACACACTGCACACACTGATAACAGGCTGTAATCAAGGCTCCCTTCGTTTTACATAACACAATAAAATAATTTTATTTATTTATTTATTTGTGCACAATATTTATACCTTAAGTATACTGTTGACATTACAATTTGTTGATAATGTTTAGGTAAATAAACGACAGGAAATTCTCAATAATACCGCGAAAGCGCCAATAGAATGTCGGTCGTAGATGCCCCTTGAACTACATTAGCAGGCCTGCCACGATAGCTTTCTATTTCCTTGAACCAAGGAATCCTGAATATCGTATCCACTGTGCTATTATCAAATAATCAATTACCTCTTTCTGGGGCAGTCGGGTAAAAAGCACGATACCTTTTTATTCCCAACGTTAGCCAAACGACTACTTATGGCCGAACCCAATAACGTATCTATCACCAATTTTGGCGTACTGGAGATAGAAAAACCTATCAATCTCTGGTTTTAACGTCCCAATAATCTTTCAGAGATTAAGGAATCCTACTGGCCCACACGTTATCTATCGAATGAAGGGTACATAAATCGCTTACTACGGACAGCTATTTTGTACTATAAAGCCAAAGTATGTCCGTCCTTATAACATGTTGACAGCTGTTTATTTGTCAGGACAGTTACTAAAGATTACAAATAGGTCTATCTGCCGGATTGCAGAGATAAACGTATCTACCTAAGCAATATTTATTTAAAAAAAATACACTTTATAAATAATCATTTAAAACATGTCCGATTCAACGTAGGTACCTACTTTACGTTAAGCGAAAGTGATTTTGAAATCGTAAAAGAGTTATCCGATTGGAAAATGAGATGAAAATGATCTTTCTTGAAGATCATTTTAATCTCATTTTCAATGCGGCATTTATAATTTACGTTCTTTTGATTTGAAGATTTTGTTTTCAAATCAAAAGACCTTATAAATGCCGCATTGACCATAACCTTATGAGCAAATTAAGTTGTTATGAACTTACAAATAGAATTTGTTCAATTAAAACAGCAGTGAGTATTTGAGGTATTTACTCACCGAAATATAACCTCATTTAAAAGTACCCTCAACAAGGTTTGGTGTTTCTTATGTCAAAGTGTCAAACTGTCAATTACGTTTCATTCCTCCTCTCCAGCGTTAACAATTTGTACAGCAAAATACACTAAAATTTTGTAAACTTACTTACAGACTTAATTTAAAATATAAATTATAACTTAGTCCAGTCATTTAAGAATTTAAAAAAGATTTTTTTTTTATAAAAGGGCTAAATGTCCACATTGTTTTTTAAATTTATGTTGGTTGTAAGCATAGATATATATATTTGTATGTTTGTAACGGCACGCACGGGAGTGATAAGTATACAACCATATCTATTGTTTTCGTTAGATAGATAGCCTTTACCGATGATTGTGAGACGACATTCAATGACAGATAGAGTTATACTGTTTATAACCAATAGCGATCTGTCTGACACCGAAAATAGCTTAATGGGTTCGGTCGATGGATGGGTTGCACCAAGTGCTACGTTATTATTTCCGTCAAAGTTAATTTTAACAGTAACATTAACAATGACCATAGAAATTAACTACCTACTGTTGCGTCGTTCGACAGCTAGGGATTTCTCCCCTACCTTACCATAGTTAGCGTTAGCACGTAGAAAAAATACCAGAAAACTAAAAACAAAGCGAGGGTAGGCAATTTTATTTTACGCAGAATAAAAGATTTTTGAATGCTACCTATTGATATTATGTTTGTCTTAGTGTCCAACTCCGACCCCCGAGCACAGCATGTCGCAGCGCACCGGCCACCCCACCACCACGTCCGGCCTCACGTACCGCGGGCTAGTGGAGCAGATGTCCATCCCAGCCGAGCTGCATGAGCGGGCAGATGGCAAGCAATACGCCAGCTTCGGGTCTACCGTGCCTATCCACTGCTGTACTCCTGAACAGGTGAGAGACAAATATTATTACCTTAGTTACTAAAATTCCCTGTTGGTATACTTGTCGCAAGCGCAATGCTGACCATGAGGTCCTGGGTCCAATTCCCGGGTCGGTCGGGGTTTTACCATCTCGAATTTCTCAGTAGCAGCCCGGAGTCTGGATTTGTGACCAGTTGATGGCAATAGGTTCGTCGCCTATTACATGGGATTTAAAACATAACTGGCGAAATGTGGGTGTACTATAGGTACACCTCTGCGTGACCCATCGGCGAATACAGGCGTGATTATGTGTATAGTTACTTAATTTCTTGTAGAGCTCTCTAATGAAATTATAACAGCTGTAAGGCCCGTTTGCATCATAGATCACTAAACACGTTTAGCGCTACTAACATATTTAAAACATCATTCTGTCTCTGTCATCTCCAAACGATGGACGGAAACAGAAATAAATTTTAAATTCGTATATCGATGTTTTTATTTAATGATATGTGGGGCAAGTGGACCTTAGTGTCCTAATGATAACGACCACTGTTATACCTACGTTTGCTCACTGCATAGTTGGTGACAGGTGACATCAAATTCCGTCCAGGATTTTTTCAAGGAGTTGTCCTTCAAAAAAACGCATTGTTTTCCTTACCGAAACTTAGTGACGTTTAGAAATCAATCAAAACTGTATGTGCAATCACTCCGTATTCCTGAAAAAATATAGTCAATGATGTTTTGTTTGCAGGTCGAGAATTTGGCAAAGACGACGCACCACTACTGCGGCATTTTCACGGAGCAGCTGTTGGCGCCGCTGGGGGAACTCGTGTTCGTCAGGATTGATGAGAACACGGCTGAGAAGGTCGGTACCTCTACATTGTTACATAACCAGTTTATAAATAAAAATTAATAAACATCGTTTATTTTCAGGCATCGAAGGCCCATAGCGTGTTAGTATTACCAAAAAAACAAAAACAAAACACAGCATCCAATTAGAGGAAGATCTATCAAGCCCCATCTCAGATATGTAGCTTGATAAACCAATCCATTGTAGGCCCTTCTAACCTATCTGAAAAAACCTTCAAAATGCTGTTGCTTATATACCGTAAAGCAATTTAAGTCATACATGAGGATAGTGATGGGTTCCAAATTAATGATAATGAATTAAACCAGGGCCTTATACCACAAAACTATACAATTTACAAGTCACAATTTACAAATATGTAAATCCTACAAGTGTCTGTACCGCAAAACTAAGCCAAATAATTATAAAGGAAAAACCTTACAAATATATAAATAGTATTGACAAGTCTACAATTTACAAATTTGTAAATCCTTCAAGTGTCTACCACAAAACTCTAAGCTAAATAATTATAAAGGAAAAACCTTACAAATATATAAATTGTAGTGACATGTCTACAATTTACAAATTTGTAAATCCTACAAGTGTCTACCACAAAACTCTAAGCCAAATAATTATAAAGGAAAAACCTTACAAATATATAAATTGTAGTGACAAGTCTACAATTTACAAATTTGTAATTTCTGTGATATGCAATATTTTCTACAATTTAACAATTTTGTAGAATTATAGACTTGTAAAGTTTTGTGGTATAGAGGCAGTGAGTATCAACACCTAAAATAACTCTCGTACGCAATATACTACGGCGTCACGAATTAGTGGGAGGTAAATTCTTAATCTTATATATTGGTTTGATCGCAAAGGTTTAGGCCTACCTGTACCTTCTAATAATAAGGACCTATCTTGTTGAATTAGGTTATTATTCTACACTCATGAATATGCTAAATATGTTTGTCCAGAAATCTAGTCGCGACACGAATTCCAGGAAAGTCTAGATGTTATAGAGGTATAAGGAACAGGGTGTGAAGTACAATCATACCTCCATAGAAATGGGAGGACCCTCCGACCAGACGAGTGTCCTATCTGGTGGGCAACTGCCCGACCTTTGATGTCGGGGTATTGTATTTATGCTAGTTCGCGGTAGACTCTGCTTGCGCGATGCAGGATTTTGCGTGACGTCAGTGTGATGCGTAGCTCGTATGTGGCGATGTATACGCCGCTGCAATCTTTATAGAAGCTTCAAACCATTGACGCTCGTTAGCCGACATTGAATTTGTGCACCGTCAGCGTTCAAGTTAAAATTCATTGTACTATTTCTTGTCTCCTTTGTACAAGCTTAGTATAAAGGCCACTTCCTGCCCCAGGTGTTCATCAACCGCAGCAAGCGCGTCCTGCTGCGCTCCAGCGACGGCGTGCTGGCGCAGTGGCGGTTCGCGCCCACCTTCGAGTCCGCCAACGTGTACGTCGCGGGCACGCCCGTCGTCAACCAGGCCGGCGAGCTGGTCTCTGTGGTCACCGCCAAGAGGGGGAACCACTACGCTGTATCTACTTTTGAGGTAACTTTTTTTGGCACCACCAGCCAATGATGTCGGATATTAACTTAGAAATTGCCTTCATAATATTATGAAATTGAAAGAATAGTGGTTATAGACTGACAATATAAAATATTGGAATTACAATTTCGTAATAGTGTTGTACGGCTGTATAATGCAAATTAAAATATTCTGATCTTTGGTAGGTACTTCAGGTATCATTATTGTACCTGTCAAGTTCAAATCTGCAGTAACTTACTCTGGAAGTGAAACTCTTAAAAATTTCGAGATGGCCTCGCAGCAATTTGAATCTTTTTTTAATAATTTTTCACATACAATTAGAATGAAATAAAAGTGAGGAATCTATGTAGAATGCAAAAGATTTCTGTGTAAATATTAACAAACTACTTACATAATTCCAGGGCGAAGGCGGCTACTTCGACACGACAGAATCCTGGCAAGTACTCAACATTCCAGAGGGCGCTGGCATCTACGGAGACAAGACATTCTCCTCGCGCGACGAACTAAGGGCCTATGTGCACTCCCTGCCCGCCATCGGGGAAGGCCCCCAAGGCCCCCCTAGTCCGATCCTGTACCTGGGCCACACGCCAAGGATGGTCCTCGTGGCTAAGAATGGTCGGCAGGTCTCGCACCAGTACGTACATGGAGTTATCACGGCGCAAGTGGATTATGTGTGAGGTAGAGATATAAAAGTGAGTCCACAACGAGCATTCGTCCGGGACGTTTCAACGAACACCATCCTACCGAATGACTATCATTTGATCCGGAACCGAGTGATTGGATCGCAATTAAATGATTAGCACCACGTGAGACGCTTGCAAACTAATGGTCGCGTTGTGGACGCACTTTTACCAAAATGGTAGTAACTTTGCCACGAACGTCTATTGTGACAATGTTGCCACTCTTGTTAAACTTTGGTGGTATTTGTTGGTAGCTCGTTGATTTTAGTTTGTAGTTTTGTATTGATATTTTAACTTAATTAGCCGCAAAAGATTAGTAACGAAAATTGTCAGCTACATAGATAGTAAGTTTTATCTTTTTGTACAAATTATTATTTAATTTCGTAGGTAAATTGTACCTTCAAACCATAGCCATAACAGGTATTTTAAATATATCGACACCATGTGTGATGTGATAAATAAAGTATATGTAACGCCAGAACATAGTTAGGTCTACTTAATATTTTGAACAGTTTGCAATTACGTAAATTTGTCAAATGTGTAAATATAATTTAGACGAAGGAAAAGTTCAATATTATATAACTTTCATACTCAAACAAAAAGTGTTAATTTCTACCTTTTATTTTTTCAACCTATTTCCACCGATTGATGACTTTTTATCTGCCTAAATCTTACTAAATCCGTTTCTCTGTATCTCAAAATGGCGGGATCGCGTCTTGTATGTTGAGTATCAATAGATGATTAGAAAATTAGTGGCTCCATGTACATTTTTCCGATAAATAAAAAATCATTTAAGGCGGATGTTCCCATGGTCTGTCCATATATATTTTTCTCTAGGCTATCTAAACACAGGCACATTTCTTTTAAAGTGAATAATTTTATCACTTTTCTACGATGTAATGTTGTGGCAAATGAGATTTTAGGGAATAACTTACAATATTTACTAAGAAAAACACTCGTGAAATTTAAGACAAGTTTGACACTTGGCAAGATATTGAACGTACAAGGCGGGATCACACCATCTTGCTCCCTCCCAACTCCTGCGCAATGGGAACCATCTGCTGCCCTGTACGTTTTTCTTTCGTTCCCAGAGGTGCGCGGGGCGTGTTGTGCCAACACTTCCTTACGCTCCTGTGGGGGAGAAAGAACAACATACATAGTAATAGGTGATTCCCGATGCGCATGGGTTGTGTTCCGTGTTAGTAGTAGTTTACTTTCACAGCTGGCTTCTTTTTTTTTTCAAAACATTGCCACTCCATACATTTTCAACCCAAAAATTAAACATATATGTATAAAAAATTGGTATAGTCGACCTCGTTGCTTACCATCCTAAGCTTAAATGTCACTAACAAGTCTTAACACAATAAGGTCTATCTGTCATGTGGCAGTCACCCCGCGTCCTATTTAATTAAAAGCGACCGTCGCGCGAATACACAATCGTGACGTGCATATGTCACATTTTCTTTGGTGAACCTGAACGCGTGGTCGCGCCGACAGAGGGCGCTTTCCGGTTGTCGAACAAAACATGACATATTCGCGCGATTGCTTTTAGATAGGACGCGGCAAGGATAGTGTCAACCTTAGTGAAGTTTCAATTTAGGTGCAGTACGCTTCAAACTGTATGGCGGCTCTGAAGTGCGCTACTGGCTGCGCAGGACGTGAATGTGTCACTGCGCAGCCACTCGCCTCGTGTTCCGAACCGTCGTAAGGTTGCATCGGGCTGTACTGGGACTTGTTGTCAAAACTGATAAATCAATAAAATTATAAGGTTGACTATACTTCAAATCGTTTACTATGTGATTGATATAACAATAGTTTTGTGTGAGATATAAGAGATAAGTTATCAATAATGCATTGAAAATAGAAATTTGCACAATAGTGTATTTAGGGCAATATAGCTTATATTGCCTAATGTACAAAGACTTGATTATAAATGTTATGTTTTGATACAGCACCATACAAAAGTTGTGAAGTACATAATTCTCAGGAAAAATAAATGAAAAACGTAAATATATTTTGTGTTTTATTAAAAACAATAACAAATTGAATATGTACAAGTTATAATAATCCCTTACACAGTAAGACACTACAATATTATTAATTTGTGGAATGAACTATTATTAATATGGTCAATTTACATGATTTATCTAAGTGTATTCAGCATGCTCCATGGAATAATGAGCCTTATTTCTAAAAGAATAAAGTTAAAAAAGATAATGCTCACCGTTTACCGATTACCCCCCCCCCCCCTCCCCCCGTATACTCAAACAATTCTTAACATTGAAATTAAATTGAGTAGCGTTTCAGTATTTGGCCATAAGTACCTCATATACAATTCTCCCACAGCCATAATACGAGTATCGTACCGTAACAAAATAAATAATACAATAGTAAATAATACTCCTTCCCCTAATTTTAACAAACTTACACTATTACGAGGGCTGCACTAAAAGTATCGGGAATGGAATATTTCCACTGTTCCTGTCATATTAAAATCTTTTTAATTGAAAACTCCTTGGTTTTAAAAATCGAATACCATTTATTTATTTCAAGGTTTTGTCAAACTTGTTTAGTCGTTGAGAAAATGGAATTGACTCGAGAAAATTCAAGAGCGATGATTTATTATAACTTTCGAAGTGGTTTAACACAAAAACAGTGTGTTGACCGGATGATTTCTGCATTTAGTGATGAAGCCCCATCCAAAACCACAATTTATCGCTGGTTTGCTGAATTTCAACGTGGACGTGTCAAGCTCAGTGATGATCCACGTCAAGATCGTCCAAAAACTGCAGTCACCCAAGAAAACGTTGATGCTGTGCGTAAGCTGATTGAGGAAGATCGACATGTGACATACCGCGAAATTCAGACAACTTTAGACATTGGCATGAGTCAAATACAAATAATCTTGCATGAACAATTAGGTGTAAAAAAGTTGTTTTCCCGATGGATACCGCATTCGCTCTGTGAAGAGCAAAAAGCGGCTCGCGTTACTTGGTGCGTCAGAACTCTCGAAAGATTCCACGCAGGATCCTCAAATGCTGTATACAACATCGTATCAGGTGACGAATCCTGGATATACGCGTACGAACCCGAAACATAAAACCAGTCACGAGTTTGGGTGTTCGAAAATGAGTTAAAGCCAACAAAAATTGTTCGTTCACGGAGTGTTGCAAAAAAAAATGGTGGCCACGTTTGTCTCCAAAACCAGCCATGTTACGACTATTCCTCTTGAGGGACAAAGAACGGTTAATGCAGAATGGTATGCTAGCATTTGTTTGCCACAGGTCGTTTCTGAACTCCGTAAAGAGAACTGCAACCGCCGCATCATCCTCCATCACGACAATGCGAGTTCTCACACCGCGCACAGAACAAAAGTGTTTTTAGAGCAAGAAAACATAGAATTATTAGACCATCCGCCGTACAGCCCCGACCTAAGCCCTAATGATTTCTATACTTTCCCTAAAATAAAGAATAAATGGCGTGGACAGAGATTTTCATCACCTGAAGAAGCTGTGGACGCCTACAAAACGGCCATTTTGGAGACCCCAAACTTCCGAATGGAATGGTTGCTTCAATGATTGGTTCCATCGTATGGAAAAATGTGTGCAAATTTCGCGGAGAATACTTCGAAAAGCAATAAATACATTTTTAAATAGTAATGTTGTGTCACTTCCTTGATTCCCGAATTTTTCAGTGCCGCCCTCGTATGTGATACTTTTAATGTAATAAGGCACAATTACTGATATGTGTTTATCTAAACATTATGGCAGTAGTCGGTAGAATAATAAGTCTTAAGAACTTTGCAAGTAAAAACTGACCTAAAGGTGTTTAACCTTTTCATTCTACGACTGCACGCACTGCGTGTCCACTAGCAAGTGTTGTTGGCCCATTTGTCATTTTGATAGGTTCACTTAGTTCACCCTAGAGTATACGACAATCAGTCGACTTGCGGGCAGCACACGCGGCATTGACTCGGAGGCACAGTGGGTAGCTGGCACGGACCTGTCGCCTCGCCAGCACGGACCTGTCGCCTCGCCAGCACGGACCTGTCGCCTCGCCAGCACGGACCTGTCGCCTCGCCAGCACGGACCTGTCGCCTCGCCAGCACGGACCTGTCGCCTCACCAGGAAGGACCTGTCGCCTCGCCAGCACGGACGTGACGCCTCGCCAGCACGGACCTGTCGCCTCACCAGCACGGACCTGTCGCCTCGCCAGCACGGACCTGTCGCCTCACCAGCACGGACCTGTCGCCTCACCAGCACGGACCTGTCGCCTCACCAGCACGGACCTGTCTCCTCACCAGCACGGACCTGTCGCCTCGCCAGCACGGACGTGACGCCTCGCCAGCACGGACCTGTCGCCTCACCAGCACGGACCTGTCGCCTCACCAGCACGGACCTGTCGCCTCACCAGCACGGACCTGTCGCCTCGCCAGCACGGACGTGACGCCTCGCCAGCACGGACCTGTCGCCTCACCAGCACGGACCTGTCGCCTCACCAGCACGGACCTGTCGCCTCACCAGCACGGACCTGTCGCCTCACCAGCACGGACCTGTCGCCTCGCCAGCACGGACCTGTCGCCTCGCCAGCACGGACCTGTCGCCTCGCCAGCACCAGCAGTGCGCTAGTCGAGGTACAGGCGCACCAGCGACTGCTCCGCGGCCGGGCAGCGCGTCACCGGACACGCGGAGTGAGCGCGCACGTGGCGCGAGATGCACATGTAGCAGAATATGTAGCTGTAACCAACGGAGACAGTATTGAGCCTCGGGAGTACTCAACAACGGTAGTTCATTGTGTTCAATACTATTTTACAAAATCATCTATAATAAATTGACAAAAAAGAACTGCAGGCGCTTGCGCTATTTATTTATTGTTTGAATTTTAACCGACAGATATCATCATCATCATTTTGTTTCTACAATACATGTCATACAGTCCACTCAAGTTTCATTTTGCTCCCCCACGACCAAGGTTGAGCAGTACTTAAATTACTTATAATTGAAATACAAATACGTATTTGGTACTTATTTGTATTTCAAATACCTGACGCTGAGGTATTTTGTATTTAGTATTTCAAATACCTGACGCTGAGGTATTTTGTAGTTAGTATTTCAAATACTTCTGCCTTCAAAATACATTTTAATATAAATACATTTAGTGTTGTTTTCAATGATGCCCAGTCCTGCAAGGTGTGACGGTGCGGTCTTACGGCCACACAGTATTCTCCTGCGCTTACACACACAATCAGAGCGTGTTTGTACACGTGACTACCATAAGTAACGCACGCGTCGCTTCGTGAGATAAAAATACTGTACTATTGTCCCCAACAACCTACCTTACACCAATGCGCATTGTTTTATGTATTTTAATTAATTAGTGAATAAACCACATTCAATTCAATAAGTTGATTCATCCTGAGACCTTTAGGACCCCCACATTACACACCGCTGTTCATTATTTCATTCATAAAATTGTTTAAAGTTTGTGTAATTATAAGCTCCCTCAGTAGGTTTTTTTTTTTAAACTTGCTTAACTTTTTCATTCCGCAAATACGTGTTTAATAATAACAAAATCATTCTCACCCAGAGACTGGCAACACTGTGGGTATCTTCCACGTCTGTAGACATAGCGGACACTTGTTCTTCCACCGAAGGGCGCGGTCGTCTCTCTGGAAACATTGAACATTAGTCATTAGTATAGCCATAGAGCGAAGGCGAGGTAGGCGAGGTGTATGAGAGAAGTTTTTTTGCAATTTGTGGCTTTCTAGCACCGTTATCTCGGTTGGTCCAGAAGTCTTTTAATTTTTATACAAAATTGTATTGATTGGTATCATAAAAGTACAACGTTACATAAACATTTATAGGTGCACTAGCACTTTGCCCGTGACTTCGTCCGCGTGGATTTCGTACTTTCCTCTAAAAAAATTAATACCCCCTCCACTCTCCTTGAAATGTAATTTACGAAAATGTATGTTTACGATCTTTGTCAGTTACTTAGATAAAATAACTATTCGGGCCAATGTTTCAGTTTATAAATCAAAGGAATAAGAATTTTCAAATAAACTGTCCTCCGTTTTCACCACGACAGGCCTTATTTTTAAGCGTTTGGTACGTTTCTATTGTATTGTACTGAAAGATTATTATTTATCTCCATTTTCAAGTTACTGGAATTAAGCATTAAAATCCACTATATAACCTAGCCAACATGTATAACCTTCCTCAAGAATGTGGCTATCAAATGCAAAAATAATTCTTCAAATCCGACTTGTAGTTCCAGAGATTAGCGCGTTCAAACAAAACAAACAAACTCTTTAGCTTTAATATATTAGTAAGTAATAGATCAGTAGAACTTATAAGATTTTTCAAATAAACGGTGTCCTCCCTTTTCGCCACGACAAGGCTTGTTTTAAAAAAAGCGTTTCGTATGTTTCCGTATCCATTTTCGAGTTACTTGAAGCATGCAGTAAAATTCTAACTTTATTACCCTTTTCCACCCCGTCAGGAGTTGATTTAAAAAAAACCCTAACACATATGCTTTTTTATTTTAAGTATAGTGCCGAGTTTCGAGTTAATCCAAAAGCACGTTAAATTTTTTCCTTACTTAGGTAAGTATTAACTTTGTCACTCGCCCAAATCTTCGGTGAGGGGTTTATTTTAACTTAAAGTGACAATCTTTATTATTTACTGACGCAAGTATTGCCAAATTTAAAATTTTATAACCAAAGGAATAAGATTTTTCATATTAGCTGTATCCCGTATTTTCACCCCCACAGGGGTGGAATTTTGATAAATCGTTTGGGATGTTTCCAAAACTTGACTTATAGATTTTATTTGTACCATTTTTTTAGTTAATCAAGCCACGTAGTAAAATCCTCCCCTTAAAAAAAATATTGGGTACGGTACCCCTTTTTGACCAGTGAGAAAGACCCAAAAGTTATCATCGTTTCTTTTCTGTCAAAAGTATTAATACTCAGTTTCAAGTTACATAATCGGACCACGCGTTATAATTCTTAAGCAAGTATTCGTGCCAAGTTTCAAGTTCATTAACCAAATGAATAAGATTGTCATATAAACTGTATCCCCTCTTTTTCTCGTACCTGTGTGTGTGGGATTATGATAAATCGTTTGGGAAGTTTCCATCACTTCACTCAAAGATTTATTTATAACAATTTTCGAGTTCATCAAGCGCCGCAGTAAAATTCTCCCCTGTAAATTTGCCTACCCCGTTAGAGATATATTTTCGCAAAACCCTAATAGACTTTATTCTTTATTTTGGTCTTACGTATAAATACCGAGTTTCGAGTTAAACGGACTGCGCGATAAAATTTTCGCTATAAACTCCCTGCCCCCAATCTCCCTTGAAGGAGTAGTTTAGAAAAACAAAAATGACAAGTTTCAAGTTTATAAACTCAAGAAATAAGATTTTTCACACAATCAACACCCCCCTTTTTAACTCCCTATAGGTCAAAAAATTCCAAAAACCCCTTCTTAGTGCTCCCCTACATTATAAAAGGAACACGTATGCAAAGATTCACGTTCCTAGTCTCAGTAGTTTTGGCTGTGCGATGATATGACAGTCAGTCAGTCAGTTTCTCCTTTTATATGATAGATTTACCTAGATAAGTTTAGGTATGCTACGTTTTCTAAACTAATGAATAAGATCTTTCATAATATTATAAACTGTATCCCTTTCTTTCACCCTCAGAGGGGTGGAACTTTGAAAAGTCGTTTGGGTATTTCCATAACTTGACTCAAAGTTTTTTTTTTACCATTTTTTGAGTCAATCAAGGCTCCCAGTAAAATCCTCCCCTGTAAAATTGACTACCCCTTTTCACCCTGTCAGGGACAGATTTTCCAAAAATCCTGATACAGGTTATTCTTTATTTTTGGTCTTAGTATAAATATTGAGTTTTGAGTTAATCGGACTGCGCCGTAAAATTCTTCCATAAAAACTTTGAAACCCCTCAATCCCCCATTTAGGGGTAATTTAGAAAAACAAAAAACGACAAAGTTTATAGTTTACTTAGATAAGTATTTGTTCCAAGTTTCAAGTTTATTAACTCAAGGAATAAGATTTTTCCATACAAACTTTGACACCGTCTCATCCCCCTTTCGGGGATAATTTAGAAAAACGATTGATGACAAAGTTCATAATTTATTTGGGTAAGCATTCGTACCAAGTTTCAAGTTTATTAACTCAAGGAATCAGATTTTACATACAAACAAAATCCCCCCTTTTCACCCCCTTAAAGATCGAATTTCTAAAAACCCCTTCTTAGTGCTCCCCTACATTATATGAAAAGCCGTGTGCAAAATTTCACGTTCCTAGACCCAGTAGTTTCGGCTGTGCGTTGATATGTCAGTCAGTCAGTCAGTTTCTCCTTTTATATATATAGATGGTCCATCTTTCCAAAATATGTTAATGCAGTTAGCATAAATATTACTCCAAAGGTACCTGCTCTTACTGCCCCGATTCAAAAATACACCCATTATTTAGTCTGCGTTTATTCAGTTATACAACAAAACTAGGTTAATATAAAAATGGAATAACCACTGATCTGTCTTTTGTAGACTAGGCACACTGCTACAAGGATCCTTATTGTAACAATAATAAAGATCACCGTCATTTGACAGATTTGTCAATTGTTAATGATAGCAACCCAATAGCAACCTTATTACAACAACGATAAAGATCATTGTGATTTTGACAGTGATTTATTGGTAAAAAACATACACAACATTACAGACCTATACTAGAAAGGTTTAGGTAGTTAAATAAAGGTAAACAAATCGTAAAAAGGGTCTTTTATAGTTGACACTTTCTTGTTTAAAAATACGTTACAACAAAACTACATTTATTTTCGATTTATACGATAGTTTCCTCTTTTATTAATGTATGTTAAACTTTATCATTTATTCGTAAACTACTCTTCGTAGATGGAATTGCTTGAGCACAATTTTGTTGTTGTGATTTATAAAATAGAATAATATTTTGTAATCTGTCTATTGTAAAGAGCCCAAAAAGACAGATTCCGTAAACCTTTTAGAAAATACAACGAATATAACGTTGCTAAATTGAAGAGTACACCTGGGACGTAGTATGGCAACTGAAGTAGCAGGTATTACGTTTAGTCGGTTAAACAGACGCCTTTGATAGCACTCTCAACATTTGCGATGTTGCGAGTGGGTTTCGATTTTGTTAATATAGCTTGTTTCTTTATTTTGTTTTTGTTATTTAATTCCTGTAAGTTTTTGTTATTTATCGTTATTGGTTTTTAAATGTATATGGTTGAAAAATTAGTGAACCCGAGCCTGGTACTAGCCAGACCAACTCTGTACTCTCATTTCCATCACCGAAGAAAAAACGCTTCAAAACAGGACCTCTTTCATCCTCTGAGAAACACACATTGTTTAAATAAGTATGTAGAAGAAACATGGCCCAAAGAGTGTTATCCGTTGAAAACAGACATAGTTTCAAGACATGAGCTCAAGTTAAGGGGTATTTAAGTTACCATCCCTACCTAGTTGCTATTCCACCAATTCGCACTAAGCGCTTCCAAACATCTTTTATAATGCGCACAGCAAAAGAGTGGAATTCTCTACCTGCGCCTGTGTTTCCGACCGCATACAACCATTTCAGACACCAATCTACATGGTTCTCAAACATTATGTCCGATTTTTTATATACACATTGACATTGTTGAATTTTATATACACAATGACATGAGTATTTACTTGTAAAGTATTATGTTATTTTAATTATTGTGAATGTGAGGATTATGTGGGTCATTGCTTTTTTTTCGCAGTTAATTTTGATCATGATCTGGCAGATTGAGTAATTTATGTGGCCTACCCAAATGTCCTTTCTTTGGTATTGTTCGTCGAATCGTTGAGCTCCTTAAGTCCTGACTTCCTGAGTTGAGCTGCACGATTACTGACAAATGCGTGCACTGACTGGACAGGTCCACTCAATCTGTGTGGTTTTTTCCTCAAAAGACCACTTCAGATACCAATCTACATGGTCTTCACATGATCTGACCAAGATTATGTCTGGACTTTAAAAGAGACTGTGACCTCTGAGTTTGTTTCGGCCTTTCTTCTCAGAGTAGTCAGATAGGAAACGCCGACCTCATCTAGTTTTTAAAAATATGATTGACGTGTAAAAGTGTTTGTACAAACCTACTTACAGAAATAAAATCATTTATCATTTAACCCAAATCTCTTCAAAGTGAGAGTGAACAGGCGTCTTCTGGGTAAGCTCACTCCATCGTCGACTTCGTCTCTGTCATCTCTGACCTAGACTAGAGTCAAGAACAAACCCATCTAAAATAAAAAATAAAAAAAATTGCCGTGAAAAATAAACTTTTAAAATGCTGACCTAAAAATTCGTTTGCCAGAGGATTTAGCTAATGTGACTGCTGATAATTGGAAAAATTGCGAGTCATGTAATAAAAAAAAAAACAGAAAATGTTTAAATTAGACAAAATAATTGATGATACCACTGAACGCTTTATTATTAATGTGACAGATAGTTCCTCAGATTCAGATTCAGATTCAGAATAGAACATATTATTATATGACTAAAAATAATATGATTTTAACATTTTAAATAAAAGGTTTAGCATCGATGAGTCACGTGGTTTTAGTTGTTTACCTTTATTTAACTTCCTAAACCTTTCGAGTATAGGTCCAACTTATTGCACTAAATTTCAATAAAAATAGACATATTTACAATAAGGAAGGAATAACAATTAGGCATAATAAATAAACAAAATAATTAAAACTAACAAACAACAATCAAATAAAATTGGGTCAAAAATAAAAAATAAAGCTTATCTATCGTCCATCACCTCACTGAATCTCAAACATGCACGACATACGTCTATCCATCTCGCGGCGTGGATCGACCGGAGGACACGGTGGAGCATACGGTGGAGGTCTGCCCAGCTTGGGCGGAGCACCGCCGCGACCTCGTGGCGGCGATCGGCTGCGGCGATCTCTCGCGTCCGGCCCTAGTTCAGGCCATGGTACGGAGCGATAGGGAATGGGAAGCAGTCACCTCCTTCTGCGAAGCAGTAATGCTCGCGAAGGAGGAGGCAGAGCGCGTGAGGGAGAGGCAATCATTGCGCCCTCACGCCCCTAGTCGACGTAGGAGGAGACACCCTGGGCGTCGGGAGTCGATAGCCGACTCCCGGCCAACGTAGGCGCGGGCCTGCGGACGGCGAGCAATGGGCAGCTCGCCGTCCGGTCAGGACCAGGCCCGGGTCGACGGTGCGTTGTGTTCCACGCGCGCCTCAAAGAGATGTCAGCATAATTGACGGGGTCCGATAGGGCCGATGCCTGCCGCGGTCGCGGATTGTTCGAAAGAGTTACCGTGGCCGTGGCGCACAGGCAAGTGAAGGAACACGGGTGGGTTTAGTCAGTAAGAGTCTGACACGCCCTTCCGCTCCGCCCAGAGCGGGAGAGGTCATTTGATGAATTCCCACCCAAAAAAAAAAAACCATCTCGCGGCAAACAAATCACACTCCTGTGTCGAAGCCAGTAGAACATTCAGCATTGCGAGCGCGCGAACCACGGGTGAGTTAGAATGCGAAACTGTGCGTGCTGACGGAACGGCCAACAATCCGTGTAATCGCGGTCTAAGTTGGTATTTGGGTACAGGAGCAACTAGCAACTAGTTCCGGACAATCAGACTCCCTACGAAGGACACGACAAGCGAACATGAGTAAGAAGTAATTACGCCTAACTTCAAGAGAGTTAAATTTCAGCATTCCAAACAAAAAATTGTGGGATACAAGAATGGATAGTACCCGAACAGTTTCTTAAATAAAAATCTCAGGAATGTTTTTTGGACATTCTAAAGAAGCATGGCGTAATTACTTTCATAAGGGTTCCAAATAATCGAAGCCAACTCTAGTTTACTTCTCACTAAAGCCATATAAACTAATTTAATGGCCAGAGGGTTGTTAAACTCTCGCATATTTGGAATAGTGAAACCTAGTCTTCTATATGAATCAGAGGCGAGAGACCGCATATGTTCATGGAAGGATAGTCACGGGTCAAATAAAACTCCTAAATCCTTTACCGAATTGACACGGGCAATCGGTTCTGTTCCAGGGAAGTATTCCACATGCCGGGGGTTTTGAGCGCGACTAAAGGACATAACACTGCACTTAATTGTGTTGAAAAGGAGCTTGTTTTCAATGCTCTAAAGCATTTTTTATTTTTTTTACCTCAATTAATATGCTCCTGAAGAGTTATTGTATCGGCAATCTCCTCAACACCATATATTAACTTGAGGTCATCAGCGTAGAGCAAGCACTTGGTGTGTTTGAGATTGAGAAAAATCTCAAGATCATTCACCATAATTCCGAATAATAAAGGTCCCAAAATGGTCCCTTGACTAACGCCAGACCGAGTGTGATATGGGTCTGAAACGAAGCAACGATGTCTGACATATTGTTGACGGTCCCGCATATAACTTGCGAAAAATTTGAGTAGTTTTGGTGAAAAACCGATGTTACTAAGTTTGGTCAGTAACACGTCATTATCTACGCGATCAAAGGCTTTTTTGAAGTCGAAATAAACAACATCAACCTGTATGGCTTTGTCCATGTGCTGCGATATGAGTTCCACAACCGTTAAAAGTGATTCAAAGTCAAAGGTTAAATAACTGTGAATGGACTGCACAGCTCTAGGAGGGGGGGGCACAGATAAAGCAGATTCCTAGATTTTAGAGCCTAAACCGCGTTTTTATTGACATGTAGTCACCTCCGGCGGCGGCGGCGCGGGTAAGGTCTGCGCAGGCGCAGCGCGCGCGTCCCACCAGCGCAGGAACTGCACGCCGAACGCGCCGTACTCTACCGAGCGCAGCGCCGCGCTGCCCAGCATCGGGAACGTCACCACTGCGCTCCTGCAACATTCATATCCAATATACTAAAAAGACGTATTAAAAGTACACTTTGTAGACAAGCATATTACAAATTAAAGGATTATATCCGAGACAAGAACGCTTGGAAACATGCTGGTCCTGCTCCATAGGACAATCTAGGGTCAAAACAAAATCAAACTGGTTGCTAATTTAATCATATAAAAGTTAATTTAATTAAATAAATCCGTTCAGTCATTAAGGCGTCAGGAGACTTACGGGAGAGTTGAATCCTCATTTATAATATTAATATGGATAAAGAATTCCTTTCAAATCTACCATAATCATTTCACACTACTTATTTGACTCACCCAATTTGTCCAGTAGCCACACTCCTGACGAGGTCCCCCCACGTGTGTTCCCCCTGCTCGCGGGGTGGCGCGTCCTTAAATATTAATAAATAAAATTGTTGTATCAAACAAATAGTGTTAAGCTACGAACAAATTATAAAAATATACCGCACGCCCGACTTTGAGCTGCGTTTAAAAAAAAACTAAAAGAGTTGGTTCATGCCCATTCTAACGGTATGCAAAACAACTAGAATAATTATATCAATTTTAACTACCGGGCCATTTTTCAAGGAATACATGAATACACACAAAAAAAAATGACATGTTTTTTTGATTTAAGGGTTTTGATAGGTATGGAAAATGTTGTTTCTTCAAAAAAAACATTTAATGGGTTTGGTAGTTATGGAAAAGGTTGTTTAATTAATTTCACTTTTCGCAAATGAAGAGTTCCGTGAAAAAAGGCCCGGGCAGGTATAATAGGCGAATTAACTATAGTTTAAAAAAAATTGTGCATGTTGCATACTGTTAGAATGGGCATGAACCAAAGATGTTTTCCTAGAATTAGAAAACATATTTTTTTAAACGCAGTTCAAAGTCGGGCTTGAGGTATATTTTTTAAATTTGTTCGTAGTTTAAGGGCTAGTATTTAACTTTTTCGTAACCATCTCCGTCAAAATACGAATTTTATAAGATTCTACAATTACTTTAGATAAAAACTAAAAAAAATATATACCCGTTTAGTTATTTTTATAAGAAATTTGAAGTTTGAGCAACAACGAATTACGAATAAAATTAAAATAAAAAAAATGCATGTGTCCGCTTACATGGCGAATTTAGCGTCTCTAATTTTCTAATGTTCCGCTAAACTTCCTTAATTTTTTCTTTCATAAGAACCTTCTCCTGACAATAATTAATACAACAAAAAAAGAATTAGCGAAATTGTTCCATCCGTTCACGCGTGATGCGATGACCAAGGGAAATAGAGATTAATTTTTATATATATATAATTATATATATTTATTAAGTCATTGGTTAACAAAATTAACAATATGGGCCCCAATATCAATCCTTGCGGAACACCGGCAATAATATTAAAAAAGGTGATTTATTATTTTGTCTATGTCCATCTTGCATCTCACTGATTTTTACAAACATTTTTCTGGTTTTTAGGTAGGAGGCTTTGCCTCTCACTCCGCACACTGGTCCCGAATGATAAAAAAGTGGACATTAAGAAATTTTTGACAGAAGGTCAACGGATTCGGCTGATTTTTTTTTTGTAGACAGCTGATGCAATTACAAATCACTTTTATACATTGAGTTTTTGCCAAATAAGCCGTATTTTCAGAGAAAAAAAATATTGAAATATTTTTTGTATGAAAGAAATCCTAATTTTGTCTTTATCTTCCAAGATTCAAACGTATTCAAAATAAAACTTAGCGCAGCTTGTAGAGGGGCTAATTGCTCACTACTTTGTCATAGACACTCTTCTGCGATTTTGTGCTCCTTTTGAGTTACAGGCACTTTAAATATTTTTTGTATGAAAAAATCCTAATTTTGTCTTTATCTTCCAAGATTCAAACGTATTCAAAATAAAACTTAGCGCAGCTTGTAGAGGGGTTAATTGTTCATCACTTTGCCATAGACACTCAATTGCGATTTTGTGCTCCTTTTCAGTTACAGGCACTTTAAATTTTTCGTTGTCGGATGAGCTTTACTAGTTTTTTGTAGACAGCTGATACAATTACAAGTAACTTTTAAAGATGTATTTTTTGTTAAATAAGCCGTATTTTCAGAGTTAAAAAATTAATTCAGGCGGATTAGAAATAATCTTGTTAAAGATAGACTAAGATGTAATAACATTTTCTTCATTAATAAGTAACTCTTATAAATGTCTTTCTATTAAAAAAAGTCTTATTTTAAATATATCAAATAAACAACTTGGATATCTCAAAACGTGTACAGACATGTTCAGGTACAGGTAATTTATTGTGTGACTCATATTCAGATTATAAGCATTTTTTGGTAATGAGTCATTGCTTAATTAGCCGATTACTTACAATTTGGGCTATATTTGGTCATCTAACGCTAGTGAATGCGTCGGAAACGCTGAATGATAAAAAGGTATAAATTGCAATTAAAACTTTTCCTTCGTACTTTAACGGGCTTAGGACCGTCAAAATACAAACCTATATAATAATATAGGTATTGTATTAAGGCGTACTTAAAAAATTTGAACTACCTGTAACCCTAACGCTTAATTTATCTTTACATGCATGTTTTGTTTATTTATTTATTTTATACTTTATCACTTAATATGTATTTGATTTAGGGCAGGGATCTTGGCGTGCTTATCTGTTTTGGTCACTTTCTTCAATAATAAACGGCACTTGCACTATTAACAGTCTTTTAATTATAGTTCCACAACAAAACACACGCTTTTACAATTATTTTCACAGGTTAATTCACAGAGCAATGTTCGTGCGATCAAGATTCAATGTCAAGTCATTGTCACAATAAAATATCAGGGTATAATAAAAATAAACAATATTGTTCTACCCTACTTTGTCCTAATAAGTCATATGAAATGTAAAATACAACTTTTTATTTGACTACCCCAACAGTGGGTAGTCTTTGTTTACAAATGTTTTTACAATTTGTTTACAAAGACTACCCACTGTTGGGGTAGTCAAATAAAAAGTTGTATTTTACATTTCATATGACTTATTAGGACAAAGTAGGGTAGAACAATATTATTTATTTTTATTATACCCTGATATTTTATTGTGACAATGACTTGACATTGAATCTTGATCGCACGAACATTGCTCTGTGAATTAACCTGTGAAAATAATTGTAAAAGCGTGTGTTTTGTTGTGGAACTATAATTAAAAGACTGTTAATAGTGCAAGTGCCGTTTATTATTGAAGAAAGTGACCAAAACAGATAAGCACGCCAAGATCCCTGCCCTAAATCAAATACATATTAAGTGATAAAGTATAAAATAAATAAATAAACAAAACATGCATGTAAAGATAAATTAAGCGTTAGGGTTACAGGTAGTTCAATTTTTTTAAGTACGCCTTAATACAATACCTATATTATTATATAGGTTTGTATTTTGACGGTCCTAAGCCCGTTAAAGTACGAAGGAAAAGTTTTAATTGCAATTTATACCTTTTTATCATTCAGCGTTTCCGACGCATTCACTAGCGTTAGATGACCAAATATAGCCCAAATTGTAAGTAATCGGCTAATTAAGCAATGACTCATTACCAAAAAATGCTTATAATCTGAATATGAGTCACACAATAAATTACCTGTACCTGAACATGTCTGTACACGTTTTGAGATATCCAAGTTGTTTATTTGATATATTTAAAATAAGACTTTTTTTAATAGAAAGACATTTATAAGAGTTACTTATTAATGAAGAAAATGTTATTACATCTTAGTCTATCTTTAACAAGATTATTTCTAATCCGCCTGAATTAATTTTTTAACTCTGAAAATACGGCTTATTTAACAAAAAATACATCTTTAAAAGTTACTTGTAATTGTATCAGCTGTCTACAAAAAACTAGTAAAGCTCATCCGACAACGAAAAATTTAAAGTGCCTGTAACTGAAAAGGAGCACAAAATCGCAATTGAGTGTCTATGGCAAAGTGATGAACAATTAACCCCTCTACAAGCTGCGCTAAGTTTCATTTTGAATACGTTTGAATCTTGGAAGATAAAGACAAAATTAGGATTTCTTTCATACAAAAAATATTTCAATATTTTTTTTCTCTGAAAATACGGCTTATTTGGCAAAAACTCAATCTATAAAAGTGATTTGTAATTGCATCAGCTGTCTACAAAAAAAAAAACAGCCGAATCCGTTGACCTTCTGTCAAAAATTTCTTAATGTCCACTTTTTTATCATTCGGGACCAGTGTGCTCCGTAGTAATTTAGTTTAGCTATATGTAGATCGTGACCAACAGTGTTAAATGCTGAGTTCAAATCTAAAAATACACCAGCTACTCCCATTTTATTAATTATTTTATTGATCTTAACAAGAGTGTATATAGCGTCTCTTGTGCCAGCATTTTTTTGATATCCAAATTGGCTTCTATGTAAGACTTTGTTTGAGTTTATATGAAGTACCAGCTTCTGCACGCGACTTCGTCGGCGTGCAATTTTTTGTTCACCCGACCCACCCCGTCGTATCGCATCACCTGCCCGCGCTGTCAGTTCGTTTTCGCTTAGCGTTGTTTCTGACTTTTTTCTTTTTGCTCGGTCCCTAAGTGTCATAGCGTGATATTAAATAGCCTTCCTCAAGAATTGGGCTACGCTTGGGGACGCTGTGCGACCCGCCAGGTAGCGCGCGAGCTGCAGCAGGCGCGCGCACGACCACACTGTGTGCAGGAACCAGTTACCTTGAGCGTGAGTCCCAGCGCGGCGAGTGCAGGCGCGTGCGACGCTGTGCGACCCGCCAGGTAGCGCGCGAGCTGCAGCAGGCGCGCGCACGACCACACTGTGTGCAGGAACCAGTTACCTTGAGCGTGAGTCCCAGCGCGGCGAGTGCAGGCGCGTGCGACGCTGTGCGACCCGCCAGGTAGCGCGCGAGCTGCAGCAGGCGCGCGCACGACCACACTGTGTGCAGGAACCAGTTACCTTGAGCGTGAGTCCCAGCGCGGCGAGTGCAGGCGCGTGCGACGCTGTGCGACCCGCCAGGTAGCGCGCGAGCTGCAGCAGGCGCGCGCACGACCACACTGTGTGCAGGAACCAGTTACCTTGAGCGTGAGTCCCAGCGCGGCGAGTGCAGGCGCGTGCGACGCTGTGCGACCCGCCAGGTAGCGCGCGAGCTGCAGCAGGCGCGCGCACGACCACACTGTGTGCAGGAACCAGTTACCTTGAGCGTGAGTCCCAGCGCGGCGAGTGCAGGCGCGTGCGACGCTGTGCGACCCGCCAGGTAGCGCGCGAGCTGCAGCAGGCGCGCGCACGACCACACTGTGTGCAGGAACCAGTTACCTTGAGCGTGAGTCCCAGCGCGGCGAGTGCAGGCGCGTGCGACGCTGTGCGACCCGCCAGGTAGCGCGCGAGCTGCAGCAGGCGCGCGCACGACCACACTGTGTGCAGGAACCAGTTACCTTGAGCGTGAGTCCCAGCGCGGCGAGTGCAGGCGCGTGCGACGCTGTGCGACCCGCCAGGTAGCGCGCGAGCTGCAGCAGGCGCGCGCACGACCACACTGTGTGCAGGAACCAGTTACCTTGAGCGTGAGTCCCAGCGCGGCGAGTGCAGGCGCGTGCGACGCTGTGCGACCCGCCAGGTAGCGCGCGAGCTGCAGCAGGCGCGCGCACGACCACACTGTGTGCAGGAACCAGTTACCTTGAGCGTGAGTCCCAGCGCGGCGAGTGCAGGCGCGTGCGACGCTGTGCGACCCGCCAGGTAGCGCGCGAGCTGCAGCAGGCGCGCGCACGACCACACTGTGTGCAGGAACCAGTTACCTTGAGCGTGAGTCCCAGCGCGGCGAGTGCAGGCGCGTGCGACGCTGTGCGACCCGCCAGGTAGCGCGCGAGCTGCAGCAGGCGCGCGCACGACCACACTGTGTGCAGGAACCAGTTACCTTGAGCGTGAGTCCCAGCGCGGCGAGTGCAGGCGCGTGCGACGCTGTGCGACCCGCCAGGTAGCGCGCGAGCTGCAGCAGGCGCGCGCACGACCACACTGTGTGCAGGAACCAGTTACCTTGAGCGTGAGTCCCAGCGCGGCGAGTGCAGGCGCGTGCGACGCTGTGCGACCCGCCAGGTAGCGCGCGAGCTGCAGCAGGCGCGCGCACGACCACACTGTGTGCAGGAACCAGTTACCTTGAGCGTGAGTCCCAGCGCGGCGAGTGCAGGCGCGTGCGACGCTGTGCGACCCGCCAGGTAGCGCGCGAGCTGCAGCAGGCGCGCGCACGACCACACTGTGTGCAGGATCGCATACAAGTGAGTCGCGGCGCGCCGGGTCTTGTCCCACCGGGACTAGTTTGGTAACAATAAACATTTATTAAGTCCTTATTTATTTATAGCGACCTGCCCCTATTTCGCACGGTTTTCACGACTTAACAAACATCGTGAGTTCTTTCAATTTATATTTGTACGCCAAATAGCAAAGCATACAGAAACTATAATATAACAATTGTAACATCATGCACACTGTAGTAGCTATGTTTACAAATAAAGATTATTGATTGATATAATGAATTGATGAATAATAAATTTAACTTACATAATTATGATTAATGATAATTATGTAAGTTAAATTTATTATTCACATAAGCCTTCCGGAATAAATTCTCTAAATGATAGTGAAAACCGCATCAAAATTCTTTGCATAGTTTAAGCAACGCAGTCACACGAACGAAAAGCGACTTTAAATTTATTATACCGGATGATTTTTTTTACCGTCTGGACAAAAATATGGTGTGTTGCGTAAATAGAATAGAACCCATATACGCTTATATTTACCTGGTACCATTGATTTAAAAAAGTTCGGAATATCCTTAAAATACATGTAAAATACTACTTCCTACGGCACTCGCTTGAAACTAATAATAGCCAAAATAGGTAATTAATAGTAAACAGCGTTCGCCGGGATTGCGCATGAATGGAACTGGATGGAAGTGTGAGCGAGACGCTAGCATTAAATTTTGCTCTACATCTTTGCGGCTGCGCACAGGACGATACAGCCTGATCCTTACACACTCACGCACACATTTGCGTGTACCTACATACGTCACCGTGCTGTATTTAGTTGTAGTAGGCAAATAATTTGTTTACACTCAGTGTCCGTGTCACGAAACCGTAAACTAAATAAACTACCTACGTCTCGTAAGATCGGTAAAGCTTTGATAGAAATTTAAACAAACCTGTTGATGTTAAATTCTTATAACAATGACTCAGTAAACATTCATCTGTATTTCGAAGGTTTTAACTTGATGTGTAATGAAAAATGAATACTAATAATAATTATTTTAATCTAAAACGATTGAAACAGAATAGATGCGTAGTAGACTCCTCCTCGGGTGTCGCTGGACATATTATTCCAGGATGGGGTCTTCGACGTGTATGGACAAGGGTGGCCAGAATCTGCCTCTGGCATGACCGGGAAGCTGAAACTGGCCATGGTTAAGTAACCGCTGATAAATCCGGAGTATCAAGTCTGTGCTGGGGAATCTGGGAGCAGGGATACCGTTCCGTCTAAGAGATTGTAGGTGTTGCTCGTCGGCGTAAATTCGTCTCGCACTACTTAAATTTTCACCAGACAAGAAATAATACCTCATCATGGCAAGGTACTCTACGTTGGAGTATTCGTACGTCACTATCAAAACAATCACTGGGCGGCCGAAGCACACGCGGAAACTTAAAAACAGCGATCGACGTCACGCTATGGCTAATCACAGATGACTGGAGGGCAGTGGAGGGAACGCGGGACGCGGTACTCGGGAAGAAGGGCGCGCGCGCGGGTGTGGGTGCGCATGCGGTGACATGTGAGCGGTGCGCCTGCGAAAAGATATGAAGTATTTACCTATCGGCCGGCTTCAATCAAAGGATTGAATGTCGCTACGAATTCATTGATAATTTCTGCGCGTAGAGTAGGGTGACTATAAGTTGATTTTTTACATATTTTTCCGTTTTTTTTTGTTTTTTTTTTGTCTTTATTATTTTTTTGTTTTGATATGAAAAGCTTACTACAAATAAGTAATAGTATTTATTGATAGGCCAATTTCATGTTAGGTTTTTTTTTTAAAAACAGTTTAGATTTCTGTGCCATAAGCTTCTACTCCGTTCACCTATTATACCCTATTTTTTTCCAGAAGGTATAAAATGTCATCCGGTATGTATAGATTAACACTCTGTGGGACAGTAACCGCCTTTAGACGTTATAGATAAAAATAAAACTTCTAATGTGTCTCGTAGGTACACATTCTCAGTGAAAATCATTATGTACAGTCAGGGAAGTCAATTATTGAGCAGATTAACACATTACATGAAGTTGCCATGTAATCACCGTACAACTGATAAAAATTGTAGTAGTGATTGACCATTTAAGTTGGTAGGTAATTAACCTGAATTGCATAATTATCAATTCCCTGATTGTAAAGTGTATAGTCCACTTAGTTACATACGCAGCATTGAATTTAACTCACAAAATAACCACAAAAAAATCAACATCATCTGTCTATTTATGATAACCTTACCTTCCCCAGCCTTCCATCCTCGTCATCCTCCCTCCATCGTTCCACGATCCTCTCAAGCCTGTCCCTCAGGTAGGGTACCAACACCAGCAAAGCTAGTGAGGCTCGCTCCAGGTACACCGGTAGCTGTTGTCCACTGTTGAACTCACTGGACGAGGATGTGGGCACGCGGAGCAGCTCATAAAAGCTCTCAGAGAATGATGCCGCTGGAATGGTGAGATAGAAAATATTAATTACCAAGAGGTCATGTAACATGGTTGGTACTTATGTTCTTGATAAATAAATAAGCACTATTTAATCATGTTGCACAATGGGAGTGAATTTTACTCACAGTCATTTATTTTACACTGGCTGATATTCAAAATGATAATCATGATGATTTCAGGAAACCTTCAACTAAGGCAAATGTCATAATGTAACAGCTCAAAGCAATTGGCTAGGGTCACTGCTAGGATTTGCATTTGTGTAAAATTAACAAACTCGTTTTACTAAAAAAGATTTACTAATATTTTATATGCAATTATTTAAAATCTTTAGCTTTAAGCTGCTTCAGCTGAAGAACACACTGTTTCTGTGACATTGAACTCACCATAGTGTTTGAGGTAGTAGTACTGCAGACAGCAATCAAACAGCAAGTACACCTCATCGTACCAGTGTAGACACCAGCCACACTTGTTGGGGTATGTCGCTGCCAGGTACTGGAAACAGAATTTTCAAGTATGACTCATTTGTATTTATGAGCATTTTAGACACCATATTAACTTGACAAATGTTGTATGAATCAGCAATTCTTCATAAGAAAAATACATTGAAACAACAATAAATATAATTGTGAAAGCCTTTGCATGCAAATGGTATATAGTAGGCAATCGCTTGACAGGTTAAAGTATAATATAGATTTAGTTTAGTAATAACACAGATTTTTCTTAATACTTAAAGTGTTTTATTACATGTTAGATTGATTTCAATATAGTTTCGGTAACGGGCCAACTAGCTACTGCATTAGATTGAATTATATTAGAGTGGTTTTCTGGGTATCTAATTTAAACATTCACTAATTTTTACCTTACCGGAGAGTTACAGTAAATTAAATTCATAATCTATGGGTTTATTTATAATATCAGAGAAAACTAGAATAGATTTTGCTAAGTAACGATATAAAAGTTATCCAAAATGAATAATAAAGATAAAGTGGACAATAAAAATGAGATAAATATACTCAATGCCAAAGAAACTAATAGCCATCATAAAATAACTGCCACTATTAATATTATGATCCTTCAAATTCTGTCTGAACTGCTTGTTAAACATACGTAACAGGTCTGAAGAGCAGTAAAGCAAATAATTCTTTAATGACACAACCTTACTTTGGTAAAGTATGTTTACTTACTTTAAAATAGTATTGAAGGGGCTGAATAGTCTTATGGCAGCACTTATAAAATGCCTAGGTCAGTGGATTCACAAAGTTTACCTCTACGACTTTCCGTAGCGCGGGCTTCACAGTGGCTCCGAGAGCTTCCTGCGCCGTCACTTGGAACACAGTCGGCGTGCCCTGCAGCGTCCTCGTCAAGTGAGCAGCGTACACCGCCATGTTTTTAATATTTACTACTATTTGTTGTTGATAACCAAATTAAATATTGATCACAGTCCAAAAGTTTGTTTAACATTATCCCGATTATGATGGATTTCGTCAAGATCTCAATCTCAAGTGTCAAATTCATACAATGTAAGATTGTGATGCATTGACATATAAATGTTATGTGACAAGTGACATTGACATGCCATGAGGCGTTTAGAAACAAACCAAAATTATACGTTGAATTGGTGAATTTTAGAAAGCTAGAAAATTTCTGTGGACTGGTAACTGCTGCTGAGAGTGACGCGGCTCATAAACATTAAGTTCGCAATGTCAGAAACAATAAAAGGGAAGCATCTCTTCCAAACATTTAAAGGAGAATGCTACTAAATGTATGGACCGAAAACACAGAGTCTATTGAAATAATTTAAGCACGATGAGGTAGAGTAAACATAGTACCTATGTCACAAATAATCTATTTGTTTTTGCTAAAACGATCCCCAGGAGGGAGAAGATCTCGGGGTTCTAGATTTACATAGTGTGTTTTTTGTTACAAAATCAAACTATTTTGCGTAGTTTCAACGGTAATTTTTATTTTTTTTATTAATGGCAATTGAGCCGATGTCGACTATTCTGCCAGCGTCGTGTTGAGACGGCGAGTGGCGAGCCGTCGAAATTTTCACTTTGTGGTAGATGTTAGTAGCTGCAAGGACGAAAACAAGGGTTAGTAAGAAACATGTATTCTAAATTACAAATTTACAGGGAACTAATTATACAACACAACATATAAACAAACAGGAATATATAGTTATTATAAGCACCAGTTAAAATTTTAAGTTATTTTCATTTATAAATGTGGCTAGTAATTGTATTATTTTGGGAGAGAAATGGGATAGAAGGGAATGGAAGATAATTGGGAGAGGAATGTTATATTTGGAAATTTTTCGATAGACGTCAAAGGAATTGGAGTTCAAAGAGCACGAGAAAAATAGAAAGTATCCTCCGCAAGACCACACTCACATAATGAATTGTCCCGAACATGGATCTTGTTCAGGAACACTGGGCTACAATAATGTCCGAGTCTTAGTCTACAAAGTGACGAAACAGTTTTTTTTGACAATATTGGGCATTTGAAAAACCAAGGTTTCCGTTGGACGTCGGGCTGGATTGCTGCGTAGTAGGCGCCTTTGGGTTTTGAGGTCTTCCTCAATGTTTTAGTCCACGAGTCGAATAACTTGGACTTGGCACCATTTCGCAAATCGTAGTTATGAGCTACGTAGTGCTTTCGATCAGCCGGATTTGATGTGGCATACTTTGCCAACGAATCAGCGCACTCATTGCCAACAATACCCGAGTGACCAGGGAACCAAGCTATCTCGATGTCCAAGCCGTTTTGGGAACAATCAAATAATACGTTCTTAGTTTCTATAATGATTTGGCTATGAATTTGGGTTTTATGTTGATTTTGTTTTAAGGCCTGAATACTGCTAAGGGAATCCGAAAAAATTACTGCTCTTTTAATTTGGTGCGATTTAATAAATTGTATGGATTCTAAAATACCAATACACTCTCCTGTAAAAACCGATGCTTCTGGCGGACATTGATAAAAATTTAGAATTTTGAAAATAAACTGACACTCCTGTAGATTCTGTCTGAGATAATTTAGACGCATCAGTGAAAAAGAAGTTCCATCCTTCCCAGAAATGCTTGCGAGCTAACTCAAAGTCGTCTCTTGCGTTATGGGAATTCTTTGATATACCTAATCCCAAAACGGCTTTTGGTTCAAAATGAATCGTCTCATATGCAGCAGAAAAAACGGGAAGAATTGGATATTGACAAACAGGCGAAGAGAGATGTTTAAGCTCTGTGTACCTATTTATCAATAGAGGAACTGTTTTATTGTTCCAATAAGTAGAATCATTCATAGAAAGGTCAATTTGCTCTAAAATTGGTAGTAAAGGATGGGATGAAAGGGATACGAAGCGATCTGCCAAATACTGTCTTCTTAGGTAAAGGGGCGGTTCTGCACATTCGACTTGAAGTGCGTTTATGGGAGAGGATTTCATGGCTCCAATAACAATTCTCAAGCATTTGGCCAGAATGCTGTCTAGTTTCTTAAGAGCTTGTTTGTTGCAGGGCTCAATAAGAAAGCAACAGTAGTCCAAAGCGCTCAAGGTCAACGCATTATATACCAGTTTAAGGGTGTAGGGATGAGCTCCCCACCACACTCCGGCCAGAGCCTTAAGGATCGATACAGAGCGTTCGCACTTTTTGACCGTGTTGTTTATGTGGTCAACTCCAGACAATCTTGAATCCAAAGTTACTCCCAGGAACCTAGTCTTATCCTTGACTGGAATGTTTTCCCATCTATATTTCAATCTATTTGGGGAATAGAGCGCTTGCGGGTAAAAATGGCCGCTGTACTCTTTGGCGCGCTTAGAGATAACCCGTGGTCATTGCCATTGCTATTGGTTAAGTGAGGACAAAGACACATTCATCGATAGAGCGGCATCCTGAATGGAACTGCCAGTGACTAATAATGCAATATCGTCAGCACACTGAAGGATTTTGCAGTCAAAGTTTAGCGAAGAAGATAAGTTAGCTGTATATATATTATACAATGGACGACCAAGAACAGATACTTGAGGTAATCCTCTCCAGACTGTTCTTTGTTCAGAGTCAGCCCCAGGGATTCTTAATTGAATGGTACGATTGGTAAAGATGCTACCAATGATACGACATATCCTAGCCGGGATTCTCAGCTCAAGCAGCTTTTGCCTGAGAATAGGGAGGAGGACCGAATCATAAGCAGCCGATATGTCCATAAAAACAGCAACCACAGACTCATTCCTGCTGAGGGCCAGTCGGACCGCTGAGGTGAGGGTACCCACACTATCAGCAGTGCCCAGACCTTTCCTAAAGCCGAATTGAGTCACCGGAAGCAGTCTTCTGTTCTCCACCAACAACTCATAAACGATTCTTAATTAAATGTTCTAAAAGTTTTATTAGTATGGACGATAGAGCGATAGGTCTATATGAGCAGTGATCACTAGGATCTTTGCCAGGTTTTAATATCGGAATGACAACTTGAACCTTCCAGTCTGTGGGAATATATCCGGAGGTGAAGCAAAAATTAGCCAAGTCCAGGTAGTATTGGTGGGATTTTGGACCAGCTTTGACTATAAAAGAGTAAGGGAATCCATCCACCCCTGGTGCGGAGTCCTTGACACGGGATAGCACAGTTTTTAATTCTCCCAAGCTGAATGACATGTTCATTGGATCGTTAGTGTTGTCTACATCATCGATGCCAACACAACTGTCATCCACACCTGGAACATAAGCTGGAGTGATTTTGGAGAAAAACCGGTATCCCAGATCCTCAAACTCAAACTCAAAGCATTTATTTCAACCAATTACAGGCACTTTTGAATTGTCAAGGGGTCGGTCAGTCAGAAAGATGAAGCTAGTTACCCATTCCAAAGCGTAGCGTAAACTTATGGAGAAGAACGGGCAAGAAACTCCATGGACACTCTTTTAAATCAAAATATAGTTACAAAATATTGATTACATCGTTCATGTTGAAATTATGCATGTGAGAACGATGCAGAACGTTAAAAGCGTCCGTAATAAAAAGACAAAAGCAATTCAAATATTAAATTAAATTAAAATAAGCCGTGGCAGCTAAGAAATGACCAGTCCCCACTGACGGCGCCCGTTCACGAACATGACACATGGATCAGCACCATTCAGCTCAACCATTTTGAAGGGAACCTAATGATCCAACACACACGCCACCACCAGCGCGACATTAGAGTGAGAGTGAGTGACATACTCTCAGCCACCAGGGCACATTCAAGTCAATGAAAGAAAAACCTATTAAATGGTAGCTTTATAGTAGGTACGTAGTACTCACACATGTGCTATGCAATTATACAATACAAAAACATTGAATTTATACAATGCAAAGATAGTTTTTAAAATCTTCAGCAGCTCCAACAGTAGTTGTAAATGCTAATCAATTAGTTTATGCGCCCTTGTGGAGCAGGACCAGCGTTGAGCCAAGCATTTTTACGAGTATCAGCGATGTAATCCCCCAACTTATAATATGCTTGGCTGCATAGTGTGCGTTTTATACAAGATTTGAATTTAGTTTCATTCAGTTGA
Organism: Griposia aprilina; assembly: GCA_916610205.1. Classification (NCBI taxonomy): domain Eukaryota; kingdom Metazoa; phylum Arthropoda; class Insecta; order Lepidoptera; family Noctuidae; genus Griposia; species Griposia aprilina. The sequence goes on along the minus strand of OU744300.1, from coordinate 866,045 downwards.
AGAATATGGGGGTGGGGGGGGGCTGGGGGGGTATTTTATTGTAACATTTTAAACAGTACCCCATGAGAGATGAGTCTTCTTTAGCCAGCCTGAAACCTGGTTGAACTAATTGATCCCTATTTCTAGTGAACCTTCTGAGAGGTTGTTCGAAGGTGAAGGTGTAAAACTACTCCTAAAACATTTAACTTTTCGCCATACCACCGAAATAGGGGTGGATGGACTCAGCGAGCTACAATACTTTGACCAACCTTCTCGTTTCTTCTTTTTAAGTACTTTCCTGGACTTAGCTAATATTCGCTTGAAAGCGATGAGGTTATTCAGGTTCATATCACAGTTAATAGTCTCTTCAGCCTCATTCCTGGCCTTGACCATGTCAGTGCATTCTCTAACCCACAATGGCGGAGAAGGAATTTTACCAGATTGGGGTTTTTTGGAAGGGATACAGTCATCAGCTGTAGAAGAGACGGTGGAGGAAAAGGACAAAAAACATTCCTGGGCATTTTCGTTAACTTTTGGAAGAGTAGATACTCATAAATCTAAATTTTTTGAATATTAATCCCAATCTGCTGAGGGGAGACTTTAGTGGGAACATTTTTAGAAGGAAATTCGATCATGATGGGGTAGCGGTCACTTCCATAATTCATATCCAAGCGACGCCAAATGAAGAGGCTAGATATATTAGATGAACAGAACGTCAAATCAACACAACTATTACTCTGCCCTGGAGCAGTTCTGCGTGTGCCATTGCCGTCGTTGATGACACAAAGATCAAGATCATCCAATATATTCAGCAAGCCAATACCAAAGTTATCGCAAGTATCTGATCCACAACGATAATGGTGACAATTAAAATCACCCATAACAAGTATTGGACCGTTGACACTGCATAACATCTGGACATCTGCCATGTTCGCAGAAGCGCGCACACAGGATTTCTTCGCTGTGATGCGCACGCGCTGCGCTTCATTGTTGAGTCGGATACGGATCACCTCTAACGTTCTCCTGAAGCCCTTGTCTGAACGGTGGGACTCACCAATGCTGCAGGCGTGGACGGGGTGGCACTCTCTTTGCAACAGGAGATGAGTGGTTCTCCTTTCATGCCCGATTAGTTTAATATTTTACGTACTAACATTTTCTTTAAGACTGTAATACTAACAAAATGGAACCTGATTTCCGAAATAAACGATTATTATTATTACACTCGAGAGCAATGAATCCGGGTCACTTAAAGAATGTTAAAAATCTCGGAAACTAAAAATGATAGGTTAATGCAATAAATTGTATTTAATAGACAATGTAATACTCCTTAAATGAAAGTAAAAAAAATATGAGTCACCATACATTTTATTAACACAAAATTACATAAAGAAAAAAACTGCTGATCTCTCCTTAAAACAAAAATAGGAAACATGAAATTTTTGAACTTTATTACGATTTTCTTGAATTTTAATACTTCGTATTGCCTCCTCGTGCTTCCATTACTGCGTTTACGCGGTTTGGCATGCTGTACACCAAGTTCCTTATACGATTTTGGGGAATATTCTCCCATTCCTCTGTGAGAGCAATTTTGAGCTCACGAAGCGTGATTGGGGGAGGGTTTCGTTGTTTTACGCATCTGCCTAGCTCGTCCCAAGCATGCTCGATCGGGTTGATATCCGGGCTGCGCGCTGGCCACTCCATACGAGTAATGTTCATCTCTTGAAGGTAGTCATTCACAATCCTACCTGTATGAGGTCGGGCATTGTCATGCATAAATATAGCATCCTCACCTAAATTGACCATAAATGGACCAACGTGATCATTGAGGATTTCTTCCACATATCTTACGCTAGTTAAAGAGCCGTTTTCTATGATCACCAGCTCTGTGCGACTTTCAGAAGAAATTCCGGCCCACACAAGTACAGACCCACCACCGTAGGCTACTTTTTCTTCGATGCATGCTTGCTTGAATCTTTCCCCTGGTCTTCGATACACTCTGTGTCTTCCATCGTGCTTGTAGAGCATAAATTTTGATTCGTCGGAGAACATAACTTTTGACCAATCTTCAATACTCCAATTTACGTGGCTCTGGGCATATCTTAGTCTTGAAATACGATGCCCACGCTCCAGTTTAGGGCCGTTTGCAGGTCTAAGGGGTTTTAAGTTAGATTCAGCAAGCCGACGTCTTACTGTCCATGCACTTGGGTTACTTCCTCCGAGGCGTCGAAACTGATTTGTGAGTTCAGTTCCTGTGAGAAAGCGATTTCGAAGCATGGTGTTCACCAAGTATCGGTCTTCTCGTGCTGTGGTACACCTGGTTCTGCCCGTTCCTGGTCTGCGTAGGTTAGAACCAGTTTCTTCGTAACGTCGGAGAACTCTTTGTACTGTTGACAGCGACACACCGACAGTCCTGGCTGTATCGCGCTGACTCCGGCCGGTTTCCAGCATTGTAAGTATTCTGGTGCATTCTTCAGGCGTAAGCGACATAATTTCAGCTTGAATAATGAATATAGAGCACTATCAACATGGTTTATGTACCCACATAAATGACAGATTACAAACAAAAGCAAAACCAAATGCTGTAATTTCGTAGTTCCATCTTCGAAAGTGGCCCTTTTTCAAATTTGATTTTTGTATTTATTTATTTATTTAACCATTTATAATAATAATAATCTCTTTATTTCGGAATAAAATTCCATAATTACTTATACAAATTTGTTAGCACATGACCACTTAAAAACTATGTTAGCGTACAAATACAATACAAAGATGTTAGTAACATGAAAACTTAAAAAACTATGTTAGTAGACATAACCAATATTTACAGGAGCATGTAGTTGACTTAAGTACCGGATGAAAGGACAATCCAGTTTGTTGGCAATGACACTCAGGTGACTGTTGGTACTGGCACGCACCCTGTGCAACAAGGAAGCTGCTCGCTTGCGCTTGATTGCAGCGAAGCTGTCAGTCTGGGCATCCACGAATATCCCTGAGGCACTACAGAAGCGTGGCAGCCCCAACAGCATCCTGAATGCATTATTGTACTGGACTCGAAGAGCATTAACGGCCTTTTGAGTGAAGCTTGTCCAAAGGCTACACGTGTAAAATACTTGACAGTATGCTTTGAAAAGCGTTATTTTAACTGAATCCGTGCAGCGTGAGAACCTTCGGATCAACATATTACACCTCACCGCAAATGCTCTTCGCTCCCGTTCCACATCTAGATTGTCCCTTAAATCCTCCGTAACAATATGCCCTAGATATTTAAACTGCCGCACCCGGTTCAAGACACAACCACTCAAAAAGACAGCTGGGTAGCTTTCAGTGACCTTGTTAGCCGCCTTAAAGATCAACAACTCACTCTTGACCGAATTGTACCTCAAACCGTGCCCCTCAGCGTAACACTCACAGACTCTAATTAATCTCGTAAGCCCAACCATCGACGGGCTCAGCAGCGCCATGTCATCAGCGTAGCTAATATTATTTAAAAGCAACCCCATCTATGTAACAACCAGCATGTAAACTGCTGAGCCCGACAATGAGGACATTTATGTATAAATTAAACAGGGTAGGGGAGGTTAACCCACCCTGCCTAACTCCACATTCCATAACATACTCATTCGACAGAACATTAGCCCATCGAACACAATTTTGTTGATGGGAGTACCAATATTTAAAAATATTTATCACCTCCCTAGGTACATTTGCGTCACAGAGCTTAGACCACAACTTGTCATAAGACACCATGTCAAATGCTTTTGAAATGTCTAAGAAACGGGCAAAAACAGGAGTTTGGTTGCTTGTATAATAGTTAACAGTCTTTTTCAAACATAGAACTGCAGTTTCAGTAGATAGACCTTCTCTAAAACCATGTTGAGCATCATGTAACTTTATGTTGTTTTTCAAAACTTTATCCAACAGAGAGTCAAATACTTTAGCTACAATCGTGGCTAAAGAGATTGGCCTATAGTTCCCTTTATCTGAAATGTCCTGTTTTTTACAATTGGAACGACAACAGTTCTCATCATATCCCGAAGCAGATAAGCGTGCGACAAACAACAGTTTATAAACAATGCCAGAACTCGGGGCAGATGAAAACCCGCGTGCTTCAGGTGTTCCACACGGAGCCCGTCATGCCCCGGGGACTTTCCTCGCTTCATGCGTACTATTACGTTCTCGACTTCCTTAGCTGTGAACCTGATTGTAAAGTCTTGTGTCAGAGTCCGGCCAAGCTCACCCTCGCCACACGACGGGCCCAGTGGTGATTTCACGGTAAACAGATCTTTGAACAGGTTCGAGATCTCCGCCGTATCGGTAAGACCGGCAACGCTTACAGGAAACCTAGACCTATGGTTTAAGTGGTTTGTACTCTTCCAGAAGTTCTTGAAATTACTATCGCTATGTAGACAAGCTATCTTGTCCATCACAATTTGTTCCTGATTGTTTTGGCACCATTTCAATTTAGACTTAAAATACTTCCTTGATTGAACCATATTTTTGAATAGCTAGCCACCCAACGGTTTACCAGCTTCCAGCCACAACTGAAAACTAAGTCTAGCTCCCCTGTGCGACCCACTAACATGCCTATTCCAAACCCTAACATAGCCTCCCCTAACATGTACACACATATATAAACAGACATGAAGAAAGGAACAGAAAAATAGGGACAAAGGTGATGCTTATTTCTAAAAAAATCTCTTCCGGCATACCTGCGATAGGAGAGTATAGAGCTGTAGACAACGTAATGTCAATCATTTCTGTTTCTGAGCTATACTCTACTCTCTATCAACCATAGTTAAGGCGAAAGCGTCAGGATAGCCCGCGAAATTCAAATTATCTTAATTTTTGCAATTTGCAGGTCAATAACTGGTTGTACGTTGAGAGCAGTGGTGGCCCAGTGGTATCGGCCCCGAATTACGAGTTGTAGGTCGTGGGTTCGAACCCAGGCAGGCGCTTTACTTTGTGTAAATAATTTCAAGACCACTGCTCTCAAAACGGTGAAGGAAAACATCGTGAGGAAACCGGCAAGTCCTAGAACCAAAAATTCGAAGACATGTGACATCTACCAACCCGCACTGGGCTCGCGTGGTAGATTACAGCCCATTCCCTCTCAAAGAGAGGAGGCCTGTGTCCCAGCAGTGGGAACATTATAGGCTGATTATGATGACGTTGATCTAAATATGATTCGCGGCCGTAACAAATATTTATTTATATAATTATAAGCATACAAATCATCAATACATCTATGAAATAATATCATTTGAGGACAATTCTAACTGAAGGAGTTGTGTTGCTAATTCTAATGATTATACTTCTGTAAAACAATCTTAGTTACGGTCGCGAATCATATTTTAATCAATATACAACCTGACACTGACATGAAAATTGCAAAAAACGTAAGTAATTTTGAATTTCGCGGGCTACCTTAGTGCATCCCCCTTATAGTCCAAGATCCCAGGGCTACCAGACGTCACGTAATTTCTGACGAACGAAATGTGGACGATTGAGTAGTGTTAGTATGTACTAAGAACGCGTGCCTACTTGCTAGCTTGCTGAGACGGCCAATTCTCAGGTATCAGGTAATCAAGGTACATAAAAACATTACTCACCTCACGTAAATTCTCCAAGCTGATTTTCACGTATATTTTAGGCAATATCCTTAAAAATAAGTCGCCATTATACTCCCAGACACTTTCCGTCGGCCGTATTTCTTTGCAGACGCTTTAAAGCTCCCAAAATAATTAGGTACTTAACTTCACGTAAATTCTGATGCTCCATTTTTATATATGTCCACCAGACAACTATTTTAAAACCTTTTACAAGAAGACACATCGATCCAAGGGGCTACTCATCCCCTAAACTCAATTTTAATGCCTCTGTGGGTAGGAGCGCGAGGGCATTATCCACGCGCATGAGACTAAGCGAGACATGTACTAAGATATATTGACTTCTCTCTCTCTCTCTCTCTCTTACAGTTTACTCATATCAATTAATTATTAATATTAAAAAAAAAAAAAAACAGGTAAATAATTAAAGATTAACTTATAAAAATATGCTCATTTGACCACAATGATTCTAGCTTTCATCCTGCAAGCTGTTTTAGCCGTTTTGATAAATTCGAATAACTACATTTTTTTTTTTAAGAAATGTCTGCATCTCGATCGGCTTAACAGCATTTTTTTTAAATTAATTATTTATTCGGAATTAATCTTAAAAAAAAACAAAGTATAAATATAAATCTCTCAAACAAATTACTGACATGTCAATTCAATTTGTTTAAAATTATAATCGTTTCATATTTTTTTAGATTCGCATAAATAATTTTGCAGGTCGGGGACTAATGACAGCTAACTAGTAGTGGCAACATTTCACTAGCCCATTTTACGCCTTATTATGATAAATATAGTTGACTCTCTCGCATGCGTACTGATTTTAGTTGTTTGCTCTCGCTCACCCGTGTTCACTATTGTTTCCAAAAACTTTTCCCAAATGATGACGTCACAACCCAACTGACGTCACCGGATTTCACCCGGAATGCCAAAGCTGGCGTAGTATTTTATTGTATCATGGGGAAGGAAATGAGGATAATGCTGATGATGACAATGACGATTTAGATGTTCAATATCAAGATTGGCTGGATGATGAATTGTCTAATTTCAATGACGATGATAATGAAGATTAGAGGCACTACTCAGAACACACACACATTAGACTTCAATAGAATAATGCATAATTTGTGGACCATTTTACGAAACTTCATACAAAACTGTCAAACAGATGAATTGCGGGATATTAATTGTACGCAAATCATAATATGATTCTGCCAAAGCGTCCATTTTAGGCCCACTGATATCTTTTTCACAGGGCAAACCTTATGTGGTCGTCTTGGCAACATTTTACATGAAATATTTTTGGTGGATTTTTTGTGTCCCTTCGTCCAGCATACTGCCACACTATATTGAACTTTATCACATGAGGAATACAGGTCAATTCCGTAAACGTTGTGATACCGTCCTTGATCCGGAAAATGATTATTTTGAATAATTTTGTCAGTTGTAATGTAAGCATTAATAACAGCAACTTTATTTTTCATGCATGATTTACTTCATTTGATATCTTAATCCTTCAAGCGCCGTGATCTAGACAAAATATATAAAATCATTGTTCCTAGCTACCGGGGTCCCATGCGACGCGCGAAGGCTTAATCATATTATTATAAAGTAATAATAAAATAATGTGTAATTAATAATATTGCGATTCTAAAGTAAATACTCCCTTACATAGACAATTAATAATTTACACAAGACAAAAATTGTTAGAAAGAAAGTTAATAATATTGTATTCGACTGTACTCAATGTAATGTATGTAGAAGTTTACAATCAAATTTAATGGTTTTCTAGGTCAAAAGTCAAGCAAAAATTGGACTGATATTGGGCACTATTTCAAGCACAATTTTTTGAGACGTAAATTGTACCTATAGCTCGTTCGATATTCGCGCACTGAGGTGAGTATGCTGGGCGTAGAACCTACGCCCAGCATACTCACTGAACGAAGCCTATAACTCCGAAGTTATTCGAGCACTGTTTTTTCTTTTTGGGCACCGTTTGGCACTATTTGGGAACTATTTTTTGAAGTATGAATTATGTTTGAAGCGTATACAGATTCTCCGGACGGAGGTGAGTATGCTGGGCGAAACCTTCGTCCAGCATACTCATCGAACTATGGCTATAACTTCGCAAGTACAAGAGCACTATTTTTTTCCTTTGGGCACTATTTAGCACTATTTCAGAACAGTTTTTTGACATTCATGAAATATCAGGATTCCATGGTGAGTATGCTGGACGAAGGGACACGATTTTTTTTAGTCCAATGAATAGATTTTTTGTAAATCCATAATTGCTTCATATTTTGCAATAAATTACCAGCGTTGTGTCATCGCGCGTCTCTTTCTTTTCTATGCAATCCGACAGTGAAAACGCTTTAGCTCTTGTAAGCCTCTTAATAGGTACACTATAATGTACTTACTAATTACATACCAGTATCCATAATGAGTTCGGAACTTGTGACGTCATTTTTGGGTTCGGTGCGACCAGGGTATATAATTACGTTCTGTGAGTGCAACTGTTTGAGGTGAATCCAGGCTTGGAATCTGCTATAAGTAGTAGTTCTTATTATCGGTCGTACGGATTCTATGACAAGTATGACCGAGACATTGTTGTTTTGTATAGAGTAAGAATTTTCAAGGAACTACATGGGGACATTAATATATAAATTCTACTAAAATATTTCATTTATTGTTAAAATTTACATTTATAAATACACAAAATACTAATCTACAAAATCATTCATATAGCACCTATAATACAATTACGAAGCGCATATTATTGACTGTGTATGTGTTATAAACGCCAAGCTGATGCCTGTGATGTCTTAGAGAAAATAATTAAGCTAGTCATTGCAATACGGGTCTCTTTTTGAACACAACAAAATGTTACTCACGATCTCAAATAATATCAATAACTCCAGGCAAACGAATGCTCGTAAATGAATGTGGCACAATCTTTAAAAATAAAACGTAAAGTGAGCTGTATTGCTCTTGTTCGGCGCTTAAATTTGAGCCTATTATAAAACGTTGTTCAGGCATTCTCTAGGATTCTAATTAATGTCCTGACTTATTTATTACCTAGACTCGGCTATTATTTTTGGTCGACAAAAACATTCGCTTTTATTGCAGCCATCTTGAAATAATATCCCTCCACTTGAGATCGCAAACATATTAATTTCACATTAACTTCAACTCCCTGCTTATTCTAGTACTACTATTTAAACATTTTGGTCCATTTATAAAATAACAAAACACCGTTTATGAGCGTTACATACCTACTTTCCTAAGTGACTCGCGATTATGGCTTGTACAATAGGAACGTTATAGATAAATAGGAAGCTCTTCCAAAATGCATCTTATGCAGTTATTTACTTTGGCGACTCTTAAGTCAAACACTCGCTTCAAGACAGTTAAATTACTTGGTACAGTCAACTGCACGTCCATGGTTACAATTACTTTTAACTGACTTACAGCGCTTCTATTTCGAAACGGTAAGGGTGATTTTCGAAGTTCGTGTTCTTAGTGACGTGCGGTTGACTATAATTATACTGTACGACTATTATTTACTTGTTTAGTGAGCTTTATTACGACGATATTAGTAGGCCTTAGATGCTATACATACATATTTTTATAATTACCATGAATATTATAAGTAAAATATAATATCTTGTTAAACATTCCATCAGTTTTAGTCAAATACATTTTTCTATTTTCCAGGCTTACAATTTAAGGCTTACTACAAAATATTTGGATTGCTACCTTATTAGGCTTCAGTACATTTATAAATACAGCCTTATCGATAACTCCCTGACAGACTTTCGTCAAAACATCAAAATAAGTACATAAAAATGAATCATATTAAATAATAAAAGGAGAGGCGATTCTGCCCTGAAGCCCTTAATAGCGTTAGCGTTATATACCAATGGAAAGATCTCATCAAAGAGAATATTGACGACTTCTCTTGATTATTCTGGTATTTCCTCAATTAATTAATTTTAATTAATTCTGTGTTTTGCAAACATCATCTTTTAAGCCTAACGGACATTTTAAAACATTGGCCTCTAGATTCCGTTTTAGGAACAATGTTTCTAAGAGTCAGTCGGACATAGTGTTAAACCTGCCGAAACTCCCAATACAGTTAAGGACGCTATCACATTTTTGAATCACTCAAGTTTAGGCATCTGAGTCGCCACACAACAACATTCCGGGCACGCACACATTGGAACTGCCGTCCCCTCGATTTTATACATTACCAACTAAACTTGGTACATGCAGGTTTTTTTTTTTAATTTTACTTGCATTGTTGAGTAAAGTTAGTACATTGCAACTTTACTATATTGCACTTGGTAACAGTAACTAAGTATTATAAGCATGATGATCATTACTATTGGAATTATGTAAAATTCGTAGGTACAAAAGATGTTCAAGCCATAAAGAAAATACTATAAATATTATTATTACCTACCATTGTTGGAGCATGACATTACACAAATGTATCCGACCGATAACCGATAAGACTATCGTTGTGATCGTTTAAAATAAACAGGATATTAATTTCCTTAAGCAAATTAAGTAAAAAATGTGTAACGCGCGAATCCGCCTTACAAAAACTAAAATTGACGTTAAATATTGATGATCATTCTACCAAAACCCCCAAAATTGATACCCACGTCGACTTTTCATCAAAACATTGCATCCGCCATCTTAAATAAAAAAAGGCGGATACATTCGTAATCACCACCCCAAAATCGATTAACTTTGTAGTGTAGGGTTCCCTAGTAGCCCGTTATCACAATATAGTACGATTCTGTTGTTCTTTATTTTGAATATAATGAAAACGTAACCCGTTGGTACAGCGCCATCTAGCGGCAGTCTTGTGAAACGTATTATAATTTATTGTTTTTTTTTTTCATATTTTGTTTTTCAATGCAAGTCTTTACCCGTTATAAACAAGCAACTACGTCATCTTAGTCACTTTAAAGGATTAATGCTAAGGATTTAGTATTTGGTACAAAATTATCCAACACCTAAGTTCAACGACTGTTACTGCTTAACCGCTATAACTTTCCTTTAAAGTTCATGAAATGCACTATCATCGTGAATTTTTGCAGATTTTTCAAGCCAGCAGTTTAGCTTTTAGAGGGGCGACGGGACGCCCTACTGGAACAAAACGTTGCACTTTAAAGTTTAATATTTCGTAATGGAGCATTAAATCGAAAAATATTTTTAGCATAGAGGACTAATAGAAGCCACAATTTCTGATTATTTTAAAATTAAAATATGCAGTTGATCTAGCTATACTGGTTCCTATTCTGACCCCATTTTTTTTAATTTTCTGCTTTTATTGTGGTGCTGAAAAACGTATTTGTGTGAAAATTTTGTATGAGGCTATACAATTTTTTTGGTACCATTCTGGAGATGAATATATTATCTTTAAGTTGAGACCATAATAATTGCCTCGCAGTTGTGATTCCTATTCATTTAATTAGTACCTGGAAAAAGCGGTATTTGTAGAAAAATGTGATAGCGTCCTTAGGATATAATTCATTGAAAAAATAACGTTTGTTACTACTACGACTTGTCTGAGTTATTAGTTTGTTCGGCGTTAAATCATCCTAATTGTGACGTTAACAACAACAAGTTAACTAATGAATAAAGTCAGTAACTTGTAATCATTATTATATTTACACAAAAAACATTTCGCCTGAATTCCCTAACTAAAGGGTAGGTAGGTAATGTACAAGTACATTTCGGCTACAAAGGTAATAACATCTCTATAAGCAGAATGTTCTCACGCATCAAAATACAACAATGACTACAGCGTTTGAAAAAACTTAAATTGATTTATTTGTAATGTACTACCTTCATCCTAGGCCACATCTGCTCCAACACATTAGATACCAGCGACATAATTTTCAATCGTTAAGCCACTTTAAACTTGCAAGTTTTTCCATTTATGAAGAAGATAATTAAATGCTCGATTTTTTTTGCAACGCGTTTATATTTTGGATTGTATTATATTTTATTTCTCCTGATCCCCAAGTCTTGTCGGATTGCCGTCCCATCCAAATTCGTTTTTAGTAACTAATGTTCCTCTTAAAAAGCACTATCCATTGATGTATATAGTATTGCTATTGGGCGCCAAGACTTCCTTAAGTACGATGCCCAAGTTGTGACTTATATAGGTCAACTGACTAATAGTTGGCCAAAGTCGTGTTAGTAGCAATGGTTCTACTTGAAAAGCTATTTCCATTGGTATATATCTTATGGCTATTGAGCTTCACGGCAGAACCCCATACTTCGGTGCCCATTCTCCTTTCTTCTTCTTTTCTAGTTATTTTCAAAGTAACTTTACAAAAAACAATAGTATTACAATAGAATTCTAATATTTCTTATGCTCAAGCGGAATTTTTATTTTGAGCAATGACAATTAAATTAATTTGAACGGAAACATTAAGATAAAATAAATAAATCTATATTAAATTGGACTGAAGTAGACAAAATACATAAGGAACAAGAAATTTCACGCGGACGAAGTCGCGGGCAGAAGCTAGTAGTGCATATTTTTGACGCCGCACATATAATAGCGTATACAATTAGGTAAGGAACAATGAAGAGTAAGTCAGTAAGCTGCTAATTAATAAATTATTAATAGAATAATTATTAAAAAAAAAACTTGAAAAAAGTCACTAGAACGACATGAATTTGACGAAAGGTTTGAGTTGAATTAGAAATTGAAACAACATAAAGCAACAAGTCGTAGTTGTAATATAAACTTGGGCACAGTGTTCTATCTCATTTATTTTTAAAGCTTGGATCTCTCTGTATCTTTCTACATTTACTAGTTGTTGTGCGATGGGTCGCACAGTGTGCGCTGGATTGGTGGAAAGGTTCGGTGAACGTCATTCCTCTGGTGGAATGCGTCATCTTGCTTGTACCCCTCGGATCCGGCTCGAAGGACCAATCTATGCGACTGCCACTAGTTATAGATGCACGCCCATTTATAAAAAAGTGTACGTGCCAGCCACGACCAGTGAGTTTGACACTGACTTTTTTACATATTAATAAGTTATTGACTAAGTTGATTTTCTGAAAATTTCCATTTCAATTTCAGATCTGATAAAAATCACTAAATAATTTTATTTAAACAATTGATCATATTATCTCATAAAGTGTTAATTTTCAAATGTTGTAGACTTAATTAAAGGTTCGAAATACACACGGCTGTTTTAGTCTTGTTTAAAAATACCGGTTTTCTAACTTTATTTGTAGGACCACAAAACAAAAAACTCGCCGAATGCATACCCTCCTACTTTTTTTTTTGAAGTCTCTTTAATGGATATTTATCAAATAATCAGCTGTTTAAGTCAATTAAGGTTGATTATGTAAGCTTCAATGAAACTGGTTATTTTTCGAAGATAGATTTTTTTTTTGAGGAGATAGATTTTTTTTTTGAGGAGATAGTTTTTTTTTTTTGGTTTTTATTTTTCCTATAGTAAATGCTGAGATTTTAGGCTCTAACATGAGAATTTACCATGCGGTACAACATTGTAAACTTATTGTACATAGATAACCTTTCAACCGCCCTATTAATGTCTCGAGATGCTTTCTTAGAGAACTTCAAAGTTCTATTCACCATATTGTATGATAAAGAGTACCATAATATTTAATAATAAATATCTGACCAAGATTATGTTTGGACTTTAAAGAGAATGTGTCCTCTGAGTTTATTTCGGCCTTTCTTCTCAAGTAGTCAGATAGGAAACGCCGACCTCATCTAGTTTTTAAAATATTATTGACGTGTAAAATTGTTTGTACAAACCTACTTACAGAAATAAAATAATTTATAATTTACGTTACTAAGCGACAAAAACGTCTTTGCGTTTCATTACACGTACCATACGTCATGTTTGGTATACATTAGTGTATTTTGGCTCTTATTATTTTAGTTATTGGCATAATGCCAATGTGCAATTTTTATGTGCTAAAGCACATAAAAATATAGTTGACTGATATTTAATTACAGAAAAACAGGTTTCGTTTTCTCTCACGTTCCACAATTTATTGCGTCAAACACTATAATTTCTCCTTCGAAATCTTCTCTTTTGTCATAAAAGGTTTTTAAAATTATCGCAGTATAATAGCTTCCAAACAAACGCCATAGTATTGTTATCTCACGAAGCGACGCGCCCTCTACTTGTGGTTGCCAAGTGTACCAACGTGTGTAAGCGCAGGAGCTCTCGGTAGCGCCCGCCACAGTGGATGTGTGTGCGCGTGTTCTGTGCTGACGCACTCGCCTTCACGCACACATTCACAGCGTGTTTGTACACTTGGTTACTACATGTAAAGCGCGCGTCGCTTCTTGAGATAAATATACTGGACAAACTCGGACCAAAAACTAGCTGCAAGGGATGTGAGACTGAGACAGCGCACTTCTACATGACGAGCGTTAGGAATAAACGTAGAACTTCAAAGTAAGGGTGAATGATCTTATGCTTCTTCAAACATAGACCTTACCCAAGGTTTTCGCTCGAGATAAAAGAAAACGAAGGAATGCGATTTTACACGCTATCCGATGAGAATGCATTCCTGACATCTGTCAGTTATACACACAGTCCTTTCATAGCTATTTAACATCTGGCAGCAACCTTATAGCAACGCCAATAAAGACTACTGTGATGCAAAATCAGAGGGAAAATAACTGTGAAAGGACCGCAAACGCCGAGTACATAAGAATGCGCGTTGTACGAATTTTAAATATATCATTCCTAATCGTGTCCAAGAGGCAGGTGTCAGGAACGCATTCTCTCGCTGGCCGGAATATAACAAAATTTTATATTCCGTCCAACGGACCCTTGGTTTGACGACACCACATACAACGACATTTTCAGCCGGAGTACCATACAACAAGTCCGTCTCTCCATCACTAGACAGTCCATTGCGCGCCGCACGTCACTTCCTTCACGTATCTCGTAGTAAACCCGCGATGTATCCGCTGTAGTGTTCACTAGCTGGCCGTGTTGTTGTACTGCGGCCGGCCCGCTAACTCTAGCAGGTATCTGTCCGGATGCTCGATCCAGTCCGATGCTGACAGTTTTACCTAGAAAACAAAAGTATTTCATACAAATATCGGACAACAAAGTGATCCTACAAGTGTACTGAATTTTGTTATTTTAGGTTTGAGCTTAAAATATCGCTTGACGTTGTATCCCGATGCGTCAATCGATTGAGTGACTCTTGCTCAAAAAGCCGTCAATTTGTTTTCACTTTTTTTAAATATATTTTTTTGACATACTGACAGACTGTTGCCCTATTGATCCTGGGTGGCGGATAATGGTCTGAGCCATTTAATAGTTTTTAGAATCAGAATACCAGCGCTATGCTAAGACAAGAGCCTGTTTGGGCCTGTAAGTCGTAGGGTTTCGCTTTAATTTGTTCTTTTTTCCCTTGTAAATCGTTGCTTCTTTCTCTGCCTTATTTTTTTTGGGAGCACATTTAAATAGTAGGTAAAAATAGGTCGATGTCAGGTCAAAGGTAAAAGAAGTAATGATTACTCACATGTCGCTGCCTCTCCGCCTCCTTGACTTGCCACTTCTTGACCTCCAGTTGAACCTCACGCGACGCCTGGTCGCCGCAGCCCCACACCTGACACATAACAACTCACAAGTTACATCAAGGGAACAAATACATTTTATTATCCACGCACAAAAAAAACATAAAAACAGTTACAAAAAAAAAAACACTTCTATTTCAAAACATACTCTAAGAAAAGCGACTGTAAAGTATAGAATAATATTCGTTTTGGAAGTTGCTGTCTCGTTGTTTCATTGTGAGCTTAAAAAGAATAAAAAATAATTTGGTTTGAAAAGGATAACATAAATCGGCCGAAACATCACACAGTAATTGTATTTTTTTATTGCCTGTTCTAAACAACAAACCGAAATATTTTATTTCACATAACAAGACAACATAGGTCTTTATGGACGCTACAAGTTAGGTGCACAAATTGGTCAAACCTTTGGAGAAGAGTCGGCATGAAACTATACTAGAGGTGGTGCCCAGGAATTTAAATTTTAACACTGGATATAAAAAAAATAGATCAACCATTTTTATGTAGTGTGTGTGTTTCTGGGTCTGGGTGTGTGTGTGTCTGTGTGTGGTGGTGTGTGTGGGGTGTGATGTGCTGTGTGGGTGTGATGTGTGTGTGTGTGTCTAAAGTGATGATGTGTGTGTGTGTGTGGGTGTGATGTGTGTGTGTGTGTGGGTGTGATGTGTGTGTGTCTAAACCATTTTTATGTAGTGTGTGTGTTTCTGGGTCTGGGTGTGTGTGTGTCTGTGTGTGGTGGTGTGTGTGGGGTGTGATGTGCTGTGTGTGTGTGTGTCTAAAGGTAGGTAGTACTGAAATAGGTCTATAATTATATACCTATTTCAGTACTACCTACCTTTAGTAAAATTTTTGAAAAACTTATTTTGAATCAAATGCAAGGATTTTTTTATTAAACACAAATTACTGCATAACAAACAGTTCGGTTTTACGAGGGGTCGTTCGACTACTGATGCCGTTGAAGTTTTAGGACATGTTTATGATGCATGGGAGGACATGTTTATGATGCATGGAACGACAAATGCGATGCTTTGGGAATCTTTTGCGATTTGTCCAAGGCATTCTATTGTGTTCTTCATGAAACATAGATCAGGAAACTGCACCACTACGGAATCCGAAACGCCTCTCTGGATCTTCTTACTTCTTACTTAAGTGATAGGATTCAGAGAGTTGATGTTAATGGAAAGAGATCACCCGGATCGGTAGTAAGAATGGGGGTCCCCCAGGGCTCAATTCTTGGGCCATTTTTATTTCTTATTTATATAAATGACTTGCCTTACCTCATAAAGGATAAACATGATATAGTGTTATGTGCAGACGACACTTCACTTTTATTTAAACTCAAACGTCAGCAGCTGATTAATGACAATATAAATAGCGCCCTTGCAATAGTAGTTAACTGGTTTAATGTTAATAACCTACTTCTTAACGAGAAAAAAACTAACAGCCTTATTTATAAAAAAACTCGCTAATGACTGATTAGCCACTGACTAGCTAACTAATTAGTAAGCTCTTAATCAATGATTAACTTTTCTTTATTTATAAACACTAGTTAGCAGGTGATTAGTTGCGAAACGAAATAGAGGTGAAATTATGCGTTCGGCACAGATTACAGTCAAAATAGTCGACTCAAAAGCAGAATTTTAAGAATAAATTTGTCAATCCCAAGATTTTTGTATCTGTTGTGACTTTGACAGACAAAAGTCAAAAAAAAATATCGGAATATTTGAACTTGAATAAAATTATTTAATAAGTTTATTTCAATGTGTTCGGGATGGTAGCAATAAAAATAATACGCTCCAATGATTGGAGTAAACAGGTAAAAAATAAACCAAATAAACCAATGCCAACTGCCAATGTAAACTGACCAAATGAATGTTAAAGCAATAGCCGATAATAGCTATGTATTTTCATGTCCTATAAGCCTTTTAACACGAATATACTCTTAGAAATGTATGTAGGTACTTGTGTCTATTTTATATTACTTCCTATTGTTTTTGCATCGAGGTTTCAGTGTCTTTTAATAACAATTATTATGGTTATTTACAGGTACAAGTTGGACTGCTGCTATGAAAGCCACTCGCACCTAGCACCAATACTATTCAACTATTCGCAAAGACGGCGAGGGACGAGATTATGCTACGTGAAAAAGATGAGGAATGAGTGGCATGAGAAAGAATGGAACGGTCCATGTCTTTGGAGGAAGAATATTGGAAATCAAAAAAATGTCGTTGGAGGAAGAATATTGGAAATCAAAAATAATAAATTTATACTAAAAATGAAGCTTTATAATGTATTAAAATAAATTGCTTAAAAAATGTCTCTTGTTTTTTTTATGACTGCCACGACATGGCTTTTCTTTAGTTCTGGGCCTTAAAACGGGCGTCCTATTATGAGGGGCACATGGGATAACACATTGGATAATCACAATCTCTCATGAGCTTCCTCACGAACTCATTCTCTTCAAACCTCCTGAGCTAGGTGCTCAGGAGGTTTGAAGAGAATGAATTCGATTTGAGCCTCCTCCTGATTGAGCTTCTCCTATAGATCCTTTCATCATGTGTACTTCGAATAAAGAATATGTAAAAGGTAATCATTCTGGTTGGATTTAAACGAAGTTTGTGGGTCTTCCTCCGTCTACTTCCCGCCGGGCGTCTCAAAATTATTTAATTCTTTTGCGCCCTTCTGAAATCCCGTAAAATATTGTCGAATTCCATATTTACTAAGGTACAACTCGATATTAGGAACAAAATAACCTAGAAGCTCACAATAATCGCATTAAATCCATCAGCTGATTCATATAAAATCCGCCATCTTGCCTTTTAGCATCCTTTTAACAGTGCACCGGTGGTGTTTAATTTTGACAGCTACTAATCAATTGCTTAGCGACCCCTTAGCGCTAAATAGCGTAATAAAAGCAACTGATTAGCCAAATTCTTATTCATAAGAATAAGAATTTTGCTAATCAGTTGCTTAGCAATTGATTAAAATTTAAGAGACGTTTATAAATAAGACTGTAAATGTATTAAGTTTACGATACCTCATGTTAGACAAGTAGAAACTAGTGTTCTCATAAAGGGTGAAGTGCTGAAACCCGAAAATACCACAGTTTTCTTAGGCATAACTTTGGATACCAAGCTTCAATGGGGGCCCCCACATAGATAAATTGTCAAAAAAGCTTAGCTCTGCAGAATACGCCGTTAGAAAAATTCGTGGTTTAACTGATTTGGAGACAGCCCGTTTAGTATACTTTAGATATTTTCATAGTTTGATGTCGTACGGTATTCTGTTGTGGGGAAATGCCGCCGATATCCAGACAATTTTTGTTTTACAAAAAAGGGCAATTCGTTCAATCTATAAATTAAGTCCCAGACACTCCCACAGAGATAAATTTAAAGAGATTAATATAATGATTGTGCCTTCTCAGTATATTTATGAAAATCTTTTGTATGCACATAAAAATATTAATCTGTTTAAAAAATACAGTGATATCCACAATATAAATACTAGAAACAAACACAAATTTATTGTTCCTACAACCAGGCTCAAGAAAATAGGTGGCTCGTTTAGATGCCAATGTATACGTTTTTATAATAAACTTCCTAGATCAATTCAAGATCTAAGCTTTAATAAATTCAAATCTTTAATAAAACGGAAACTATGCCAGAAAGCCTATTATACTGTAAAAGACTATATTGAGGACAAAAAGGCTTGGGATTGAGCTACTCCAATAAATTTACACGGTGAATGTTGATTTTAATTTGCTAGCTATTTTAGACATGAATATTTACTGTAAAAAGTATTATATTATTTTCATTATTGAGAATATGAGGACTATGTGGGTTATTGTTTTAGTTATATTCTTGATCTGGCAGTTTAAGTAGTTTATGCGGCCTACCCAAATGTCCTTTCTTTGGTATTGTTCGTCGAATCGTTGAGCTCCTTAAGTTCTGAGTTGAGCTGCACGGTTACTGACAAATGCGTGCACTGACTGGACAGGTCCACTTAATCTATGTGGTTCTTTCCTCAAAAGACCATTTCAGACACCAATCTACATGGTTCTCAAACATTATGTCCGATTTTTTATATACACATTGACATTGTTGAATTTTATATACACAATGACATGAGTATATACTTGTAAAGTATTATGTTATTTTAATTATTGTGAATATGAGGACTATGTGGGTTATTGCTTTTTTTTCTCAGTTAATTTTAATCGTGATCTGGCAGTTTCAGTAATTTATAAGGCCTACCCAAATGTCCTTTCTTTCGTATTGTTCGTCGAATCGTTCAGCTCCTTAAGTCTTAACTTCCTGAGTTGCACTGCACGATTACTGACAAATGCGTGCACTGACTGGACAGGTCCACTCAATCTGTGTGGTTCTTTCCTCAAAAGAACATTTCAGATACCAATCTACATGGTCTTCACATGATCTGATCAAGATTATGCCTGGACTTTAAAAGAGACAGTGACCTCTGAGTTTGTTTCGGCCTTTA
This sequence comes from Griposia aprilina, assembly GCA_916610205.1. Taxonomy (NCBI): domain Eukaryota; kingdom Metazoa; phylum Arthropoda; class Insecta; order Lepidoptera; family Noctuidae; genus Griposia; species Griposia aprilina. The sequence continues at coordinate 846,356 of OU744300.1, read as the reverse complement.
TTCTCAGAGTAGTCAGATTAGAAACGCCGACCTCATCTAGTTTAAAAAATATGACTGACGTGTAAAAGTGTTTGTACAAACCTACTTACAGAAATAAAATCATTTATCATTTATTCCAGAAGCGCATATTATTCTTGGGAAATCTGTAGGTACCTCTATAGAGTCGAGCGGGTAGGGCACGCCCTGGAACTGCAGCGAGTCGAAGTCCTCCGCGATGTTCAGCAGCGGCTTGCGCGGATCCGCGCCCGCGCGCAGGCCCTTGGGGTAGCCGCGGATCGACGTGTTCAGGTACAGCATCTTGGGGCCCTTCTCTACGATTGCGAACCTGGAAGAGCGAGGACTTCATTTTGTTGAACTACGTATCACAAATGACGTCAATCAAATCAAGCATCGCGCAAAAAAAAAAACTGCGCGATACGATCTTAATTTTTTATTTATACATTAAATCCGCAATACTGAACATTATACGTATCCAGAGGGCATGTCCATGTCATTTTGACCTCTGCCTACTGCCTAACCCTTCGGGGATTACAGACGTGATGTTGTTGCGAGTATTTGTGTGGGCGTGACTCACGTGGGATGTATCTGCAGCAGTGCGCAGTCAGGCCCGCCCCAGTACTGGTGCGTCTCGCGCCACTCCTGCGAGGAGCACACCACCACCAGCAGATCCTCTGCCTGGATCAGCACCAGCGACGGACCCCTGCACATAAGCGTACAACATAGCAAGGTATTTCTGGCCCCATGTCTGCCAATCGAAGTGTTTAAAATTAAAAAAAACAATATAAAATACAAATAATGTAACAGGTGATAGCCTATCAATAAAATTTATAAAATCAGTAGCGGGAGAAATATCAACGCATCTAAGAGTATATAATATGAAGTACTCAAAAGTATCCATGATAGTACCATTGTTTAGATTAATTTTTATAAATTGAGAATTAAGTTGTTTTTTTTTTGTGATTGAATTGATTGTTTTTTTTTTTTTGATTGACTGATTTGATTGTTTTGTTTTGATTGATTTTTATTGTGAGTGTCTCACAGAGACTTTAAGGAAATTAATTTAATGACTGTGCCTTCTCAGTATATTTTAGTTTTTTTTTATGTATCCTAAAAATTGTTAAATAAATAGTCATATTCACAATATAAACACTAGGAACAAACACAAAGTTGTACCTACAAAGAGGCTCAACAAAATAGGTGTCTCGTTCAGATGTCAATGTATAAGCTTTTATAATAAACTTCCAAGTCACGTTCAAGATCTAAGCCTTAATAAATTCAAATCATTCATTAAACGTAAGTTGTGCCAGAAACCCTTTTATACCGTTAAAGATTATATTGAGGATGAAAAGGCTTGGGATTGAGCTGCTTCAATTTTTACATACTGAATGTTGGTTTTTTTTTTTGCTGACTTTATTTTATTTTATATACACTTTGACATTTGATGACTATCATATACATTCATGCCATTGTATGAATATTTACTTTGAGAAGTATATCATAATTATTGTGAATGGAAGTACGGACATGTGGGGTCTTTTTTTCTCTTTCACTGATAATTTTAATGATAATATATGTCATTTTGACTACTATATGCGGCGTCCCATAATGTTCTTTCATTAGTATTGTTCGTCGAGTCGTTGAGCTCCGTAAGTTCTGAGTTGAGCTACAGCTACAGGATTACTGACAAATACGTGCATTGACTGGACAAGTCCACTCAATCTGTGTGGTTCTTTCCTCAAAAGACCATTTCAGATACCAATCTACATCACATGATTTGACCAAGATTATGTCTGGACTTTAAAAGAGACTGTGACCTCTGAGTTTGTTTCGGCCTTTCTTCTCAGAGTAGTCAGATAGGAAACGCCGACCTCTTCTAGTTTTTAAAATATGATTGAAGTGTAAAAGTGTTTGTACAAATCTACTTACATCAATAAAATCATTTATCATTACAATCGCTTGTAAAAATAGAGACACATACGAAGCCGCTATTAACAATTTTATAGAATCAATGATAAAATGTTTGGAAAACAACAATTTTCAAGATAAATCTTGAAATAACTAACATCCTGAATGTTAATGTACACTATTGTAATAATAAAATAGACAAAGTTGACACAACCAAATTTCATGAAATTCGGTTGTGTCAACTTTGTTAGTTAATCCATGGAATAACTATAGACAGTAAATTAGATTGGAAAGCACATACGGAAGCCTGAAGCAAAAAATAGAAACTACACATTTTTCAGCCGCGATGTTAAATGTTGATGCGCTCCTAACTGCGTATTCACTTGAACGTCTTTGGAGACCCAAACTACCCAAAATAAAATCGGCGTCTTCCGTTTGTGGATCCAATGCGAAAATTTTAAACATTTTCGGTCTTGACAATGAATTCAGCATGCGTTAGCATCCAAAAGAGGATAGAAAATCATAAAGCAGTTCATCTGCACGCGTATTAAGTTTTATATTTTGCGGCAATCTTGCCATATCAAAGATCTTTTAAAAAATAGAAATGTATTTTTTATTTATTTCACCAACTTTCTGTGTTAAGAACATTGTTGTTGTGTTGTTTTGTTATTTTGTAAATGGTGCTAAATAAAATATTATATTTTTTATTTCATCTTGAAAACATTTCAAAAGTGTCAGTGACATTCAGCGGGTGTTATAAGACAGAACATACTTGTAGTTGAGCGTGTGGTGCAGGAAGCGGTTGGCGCCCATGCCGTGGTCGTTGGACGCGTACAGCGGCACCCAGTGCGACGGCACCGCGCACACCAGCCGCGCCAGCCACGCCGTGGACGCCAGGCCGCCGCCGCCTGGGGGCCACACCGTTATGTTCCGCACGGTACTAAACAGCCATTACAGCCATGCGTAATTTCATGAGGAAACTATTGACTATGAATCTGGATGGCTATGAGTAGAGGAACGCCAAAGAAACAATCGATGGACTGCGTGAGAGATCAGTCGGACCGCACAGGTCGATCGATCAAGGACAAGCTACGCTCGCGATCGAACCGGGACTGGGTGATCATCCATTTTGTATCGAGAGTTCCAGAACCTTCGTGCTTCGGAAAGCACGCTAAGCCGTTGATGCCAGCTGTCATTCGTAGATATGGTTTGGGTCCCGGGACGTCTCGTGTCACGAAATCCAAAGACTTTTTGTAAATTTAGTTTTCTCGGGTCCCGACAATTTTGGTTCGAGACTCGAGACATTGGCCAACACAGCTTAAAGTCCCAAAATACGATTTTGTACTTCGAATTTGAGTGAAACTGCACATATAGCTTTTGCGGGAGAACTGTATTGTAAAGTTTTTTTAAATATCCTGTATCCAAACTATCCAAAAGCCAGATTTGGAAATATTGGCCGCCGAACCTAGTACCAGTAGCTCTACAGTACGCAACGCAATAAAAAAAAACCGAAGAAAATGTACGCGAAGTTCTTGCAAAAAAATCAAGAGCAACATTAAAATGAAGGGTTAGGTAGTTGGGATGAATTTATCACAAGAACAAACTTAACATTGTAGTTGAAAAACATGTTGCCACATACATTCCAACTGCAAATGTAAGTTGGTCGACTATTACTCGTTAACTTGTAAAGCCCACTTAGCTGTAATTTTTTTTAATTGCTTAAATGGCCTCTCGCAGGTCTCACATTCACTCGAGGCTCTTGAAAATGCAAATTTCCGGTCTCCCTCAGACGTCGATAGGTTGTTGAGAAGGTCTCGTGGTGTGGTAAAAATCGATCAGGATAGCACTCCTGATAAATTCTTTGTGCTTCACGCGCATTGCAATTAGCAGTAGCAATAGCAGAGATAGTCAAATCTGGACTGAACCTGGTCACGTCACAAACTTCCAAAGTTCCAACCCACTGATGATAGACAAGGACAAGAGTCATTTTACATGCGCATGAAAGAGAGACTTTTTACCTGCTTACGTTGACTGCATTGTTCAAACTGGTTCAATGTTTGGGGTGCGGGATCGGCCGCCCCGGCAAACTAGTATCTCTAAGTTTGACCACATAGTGAGTTATTTCGATGATATGTAGCATACCGTTGTAAAGGGTATAAACTAGTTTTTTTTTATAAAACTAATTTCCAAATAGATTTTAGTTTTATTTAAGTAAATGAATTTAGAAGTTGTAATTTTTTTATACATTTACAGTTTTAAGACTGGGATCACATAAGTCATTTTCTACAGATCAATTGCATCAAATAATAATTTATTTCCAATAACAATACATTGTATACTATAAGTTATTTTGTTCTATTACAACTATAAACAAAAAAGTTATGATTATTTAAAGGCGACATTTCGGGTAATTAAAAAAATCATATCTCAATTACCGTGACACTTAGGACATGGGGTCTTGGGGTGGAACCTAGCAAATGACCGCCCAATCCCACAAAAAAATTGTTTCGGTCCATGCACCAAACATCCTGAATATAACAAAGTTAAAAGGAAAATTATCACAACCTGGCTGGAGGCCTTACTTTATTGAGGCACCCACAGGCAAGCCCGGTTAAGCCGCTGACAATCTTCTAGGTTGACCTGCGAGAGGCAATTTAAACAATAAAAGAAAATTACAGCTAAGGGGGCTCTACAAGTTAACGAGTAATAGTTGACCAACTTACATTTTCAGTTGGAATGTATGTGGCAACATGATTTTCAACTACAATGTTAAGTTTGTTCTTGTGATACATTCATCCCAACTACCTAACCCTTCATTTTAATGTTGCTCTTGATTTTTTTGCAAGAACTTCGCGTACATTTTCTTCGGTTTTTTTTTTATTGCGTTGCGTACTGTAGAGCTACTGGTACTAGGTTCGGCGGCCAATATTTCCAAATCTGGCTTTTGGATAGTTTGGATACAGGATATTTAAAAAAACTTTACAATACTGTTCTCCCGCAAAAGCTATAAGTGCAGTTTCACTCAAATTCGAAGTAAAAAAAAATATTTTGGGACTTTAAGCTGTGTTGGCCAATGTCTCGAGTCTCGAACCAAAAGTGTCGGGACCCGAGAAAACTAAATTTACAAAAAGTCTTTGGATTTCGTGACACGAGACGTCCCGGGACCCAAACCATATCTACGAATGACAGCTGGTATCAACGGCTTAGCGTGCTTTCCGAAGCACGAAGGGTCTGGAACTCTCGACACCATTGGGAAAAACTTTTTTACAAAAAAACAACCGACTTCCAAAAAAAACACTAAAAGACGTGAAAAATAATTTTAATTTCGGAAGTCGGTGCCTTTGGTTTTGTATTTTCGTGTTTGGCCACCGACTTCCGAAATTAAAATTATTTTTCACGTCTTTTAGTGTTTTTTTTGGAAGTCGGTTGTTTTTTTGTAAAAAAGTTTTTAATTTTCACTTTTTAGTTGCGGTACCTACCCCACACAAATTCGTATACCACTACTTGGTGTGTAAATAACAGTGACAGGAAATTATTAACACATCATCCATATAAACTAAGTGGAAAAAATCTGCAGTATTAAGGATAACTCAAAAACTACTGGTCAGACCTTGATCAAATTTAAATGGGACCACATGTGAAGCACCACCTATCAAATAAAAAAAAAATCATCCAAATCGGTTCACCCAGAAAAAAGTTATGAGCTAACACACATAAAAAAAAAAAAAAAAAAAAAAAACATACAGACGAATTGAGAACCTCCTCCTTTTTGTAAAGTCGGTTAAAAAAGGCCCAGAATCCTCGCAACAAAAGGCGGAATTCTTTTCAAAGGACGACCAGCGTAAACGTTTGGGCTGGTGTAATGGCTCGATATCTTGTCAATTTGTGAAATCTCGCTAATGACCCGCGCTCCCAAGCCCCCAAAAAATTGTGTCGGTCCATGCGACAAACACCCCGTATACTGCTGCCGTAATTTTTTTCACATATCCATAAACAACCATTTAACTGGCAGGGGGAACACTTGACTGCACTTAACAAAAATTAGGACGAAAACGGATCCCTGAATCTAAAAATAGTTTTCACACACCCGCAATATTTTTGACTGGTCTATCCGACGTCACCCGAGACTATGGGATAGACGAGAATAAAAATCATCCCCACTTTACGTGTAGAGGGGTTACACTTATATTTTTTTTTCCGCTTTGTCGACTTGATTAATGGTAAATGGTACACGTTCATATCGGTAAACAGGACCTTATCAATTACACAATATAATGGCTTGAATACCACGATTAAGGGACTAACCGCACTTATTCAGCTCTGTTCAGCTTTTGTCCATAGAAAACAACGATTTTGTATGGAATACGTACGCATCCGTTCCGCTTTTCGGATGCCTACGCATTCCATACAAAATCGTTGAACAGAGCTAAATAAGTGTGGTTTGTCCCTAATACCCCCGTTGGGTCTTTTGCTTCTAATACCTAGTTCTAATACACCTAGTACCTACACACGATAGGTTTAATACACATTAATGTAGGGGCGGTATAGTACAGCCCTGCCCCTGACCACTGTCTTACTGTGTAGACACGGACTCCCCAAAGCAAGTCGAATTTTCTACATCAGTGAGAGGTGGAAGAACAGATTCCTAAAAAAAGAGATAAAGAGTATTCTATTATATTCCTCCAGGTATATGAGTTTCGAATTACTGAGACAACTGGTTTTCAACTGGCAATTACAGGTTTAATGGTAAATGGATTAATATGTATACCCATGCCAAATTACAAGTTTTCTTGTACTAAGAGTCTCTGAGCTAAGCCGCGGACAAATATATGAACGGACATGGCGAAACTATCTATAAGGGTTCCAAGTTGACTACGGAACCCTAAAAAGGAGTTCAGTTGTTTGAAGCAACCGGAAAATGTACTAAAAGTTTGGAACTACTTAACAAAGCTTTAAACAAAATAAAACCGACATCTGTTGTAACGACAGTATTATCCTTGTCCGGCGGCATTATTACAAAAATAACAACAAAAATGCTTTTTTGATTGAAACATCTGGCCCAAAATTCACTCAATTCTAATTTTATTCTAGAGAAGTCTCGAAGTCGAAGAAAGTTTATGGTGGGTTATCTCGTGAGTCGTGTCCTGAGACTTTGAGACTGTCGAAACTTCCCAAACCCTATTCGTAGATCTTTGACAGTCGTTTCGGGTCGTCAGAAGCCCGAAAGTCCGTATCGTGCTACCCAATAACTGGGTTGTGGAGGCTAGAGTAGATAAGCAGTCGTTCCAGGTAAAATATGTTTCTGCTGCACCCAGTTAGCCTGAATGCCTCTAATATAAAAGGGTATATGACTACTATCAAAGATATACATGAATTAATGCTTAATTTAAACACGTTACAAAAAATTACGATTAGGCACATCCTATCCTTGTCACGCTAAACGATCATTGTACTGAATGGCTTACTATGGCATTCCCGTGTTGTGACGTCAGGTCACAGCAGTTCTGTCTCTGTCTAGCATAGATTTTAAAACATATACAACTTCGCCATTTTTTGATAACTTTCTTTCACTTCATTACTCGTGCCTGCCAGCAGCCAGGCGAGCGACACGGCAGCAGTGCTCTGCATGAGTTAGTTACCTTGCGGCTGCGGCGGCGGCTGGCCGGGCCGCGAGTACAGCGGCGGGGCCGTGCCCGCCAGCAGCCAGGCGAGCGACACGGCAGCAGTGCTCTGCATGAGTTAGTTACCTTGCGGCTGCGGCGGCGGCTGGCCGGGCCGCGAGTACAGCGGCGGGGCCGTGCCCGCCAGCAGCCAGGCGAGCGACACGGCAGCAGTGCTCTGCATGAGTTAGTTACCTTGCGGCTGCGGCGGAGGCTGGCCGGGCCGCGAGTACAGCGGCGGGGCCGTGCCCGCCAGCAGCCAGGCGAGCGACACGGCAGCAGTGCTCTGCATGAGTTAGTTACCTTGCGGCTGCGGCGGCGGCTGGCCGGGCCGCGAGTACAGCGGCGGGGCCGTGCCCGCCAGCAGCCAGGCGAGCGACACGGCAGCAGTGCTCTGCATGAGTTAGTTACCTTGCGGCTGCGGCGGCGGCTGGCCGGGCCGCGAGTACAGCGGCGGGGCCGTGCCCGCCAGCAGCCAGGCGAGCGACACGGCAGCAGTGCTCTGCATGAGTTAGTTACCTTGCGGCTGCGGCGGCGGCTGGCCGGGCCGCGAGTACAGCGGCGGGGCCGTGCCCGCCAGCAGCCAGGCGAGCGACACGGGCAGCAGGTGCGAGGCCGCCTGCCAGGGGCTGCGCTCCAACACCGGCGTCGCCAGCTCCAGGCCCGCGCCCGAGCCGTTCGACTCCACCGAGGCCTCCATGTCGCGGTGCCGCGTGGCGAGCATGTGCACGCAGTACCTGACCACAAATATATCGGTACTGAAGTAGGCCCCGTCGAATGACCCAAGGTTTTGTAAAATTTAGAATTAAAATATATTTGTTTAGCTCTCACTAAAAGGCACACAACCTATTCTGTAAATATAGAAGACATATTAGACAGATCTTGGTCGACAAGGAACACTGGGAATATTATATCTTTAGGTCAAAGATATATAAGGACCACAATTCATTTACTCGCGGGTGGAAGGAGCAAATTTTGGAGACGACCTCAGATTTAAAACAATGTATAAAAGAAAAACGTAAATAAATTATCTATCATCTTACCTATGTACAGGAAATATAAGTCTGTGACAGTGTTCCTCTAACCAGCGCACCACGAAGCCGACGCTGTGCATGTCTTTCTTGTTGAAGCACCCGTTCACTACCACCGACAAGCTCTTGTTGATCTGAAGACATACAACAACATTTCTTCAATAGATTTAGAAATATAGGTCTTTCTAACGATGAAAAGATCAGCGATTATTGGATAGTAAGCTACGAAGAACGACCTCCCGCTGTTCGCCGGTTAAAATGTCGACAGTTTACCCAAACAACACATTTGAGGGCAGTCGTTCTTACCAAATCCTTAATGCTATCCATCCTTAGCAGAAACAAAGCAACTCTAGGATGTTTAGTGGAACCCGCCAGTACTGAATACCTCCACTTTGAGCAAGCTAAACCCATGACTCCTGATTCCGATATCAATTTAACGCTGAACCTCTCAACAAAACTCGTTCAAAAGTTGGTTCACATTTTTCAACGCAACGCCTTAACTTGGCAGAAACTTACCATGAGACAGGTCTGCGGACCCTCAGGGTAGTGGTCCATGGACAGCTTGTAGCTGGTGTACAGCAAGCTGCGCAGACCCTCGGGCATCACCATGTTCTCGTCCGTCTCCGCACCGAACATCCTGGGTGGAGAGGAGAAGTATTAAGCTGGCTATCCACGGCGCGTTGTATCTCAAGCAGAGCTGATTTGTACGAGCGAGCCCACGGCACCTTCGCGTGCCCGGATTCCTTCTTGAGCTCACACGCTTCCTACCGATATGTAGGCTCGAAATGGCGCGGCGTCTAGACATTACGCGCCGTGGAGAACACCAGCTTTAGAGCTAGTATCGTGACGATTTTTGTCGTTGGTCGACTCGTTTCATGCCAAGTGTGCAACAAAGTATGAAGTGTGTACTAGCAACGAAGGTCACGAATTTTCTTATACAACTCTAACATCAAAAAAAAAAGTTGGTCCACAATGTAACCAGAATTAAGACATTGACGTCTCACCATTTAGGTCATCCAAGTTTCAGTCATAATACTACCTACTTGCATTGTACGGTGTAGCATTCATTTAGTGTGAAAAACCGCACATAAATAACAGTAAAACGTAAGTCGAATCTAAACTAGCGACCTTCTAGTTATTCATATGTTATTGTCTTCGTAATAATGACTCGAGCGAGACAAAAAACGGATCTACTTAGTTCAAGTTAAACTGAAGGCAATTGTTGTAAAATGTTGAATTTAACATTGATTGTTTTTTTTTTTTCTCATTTATGAACGCGAGAACTTTTAACTTAAGTCGTTGGATTGTCTATTAGATATCTAGATTGTTTTTTTGTGGTATCTGCTTCGATCAATAATAGCACTAGATACAGGATCAGGAACAAAAACAAGTCGCTGAAGTGGCCACGTTTACACTAACATAAACATTTACATGTCATACTACGAATTATAGAAAGGTTTTATAATATTAACAACATCAGTTCATTATAAACCATAACACTCAAGCATAAAGTTTAATTACAATTGCAAAATATTTATATCTAAGTTCTTCTGTCATCGGAGAAATGTAAAAGCAATTATGCGTGGTCATACATAAAAAAAAAAAAAAAATATACGGGTCGACTTGAGAACCTCCTCCTTTTTTTTTCGTCGGTTAAAAAATAAAAAGTCATTTTTATAATAAGTACAAAAATATTTATTCTATAATGAAACTTAAAGCGATATCAATAAGGTTAAAAACATTTTATTGACAATTTCATGCTTACTATATTTTGGAACTAGACGTAGTTCTTGGTATGACATTTCAATGCTCAGAACACAGTAAGTATTGAAAGACGTAGACTTATAGAAAATATTTATTTACGCGAAGGTTAGTTTTGTATGGTAGCAAATATTTTTTAACCGATTTAAAAAAAGTAGTAGGACTAAATTAGTACTATAGTTATTTTTTATAAGACATTGCTATTAATTTTCTGCGGGTTGGCTCATAAAAACCGTATAAAAAATGGGTGTGTCTACTAATGTACGCGATTTAGAAGTTATATTATATATTTGTTTTATATCAAATATATTTTTCATTTAAATTAAACTGCAAATAAGAGTATATTAGGTAAACAACCATGACTGAAGGTGCGTACGTGGAGGATGCTTTAATTAATAATGTATCTTGACAATCGTAATCGGTCTCTCTAACTTAGATGAAAAATAACATATGAAAAACAATACTACTCCGTGCATTCCCTGTTCCAGAACAGTCGATGTTTGTTACAATAGTTGGCGCGTTGTCACAAACATTGATCAAACAATCATAATATTTGCTACATGATTTATATTTACTATTTAATTATTTTTATTTTATTATAAACACATACTTATTGATATAAACTTACCGAAAAAAAAATATTCCTTCCGAAATCTTGGTGTTACAGTGGTTATCTAAACAACTTTAGAATGCGCACTGTGGCTTTTTGACGTCTTAACGTTGGCTATGTTTGGACAATACTAATTTGAAATAAGAGCACAATAGTATTTGTGCTCTTATTTTTCGGGCCGTTTTTGAAGCGTTTATCGGGAATCTAGTACTATTATTGATCGAAGGGTATCTGGTAGCAATCCAGCTCACGGTACACCTGAAGGCAAACGACCAGGGGGCCTAGTCTAGTAATTTACAAACGTCACAATGGTCTCTGCATTGTGAGTTTTTGACAGATTTGCCATACAAAATCTGTCAAAAACTAACAATGCAGAGACCATTGTGACGTTTGTAAATTACTAGACTTGGCCCCCAGTTCACCATCGTCTATGACATCTGCGAAACTAGAGACAACGCATACGTTGCAAAAGTCAAAGTCAAATCATTTATTTCAAATAGGCACTTAAAAGGCACTTTTGAACGTCAAAATTTACAAAAAAATTGAATTGATTCTAGTTGCCCCTTCCAAAAGGTAGTTTCGTATGCAGAACAATGGGCATGAAACTCCACCGTTACTCGTCGTTGTCATCCTGAAATACAAAGGTTATGTGCTACACCAGCACCCACTTCAAATTGGTTTTGTAAAAACATAACCCTGTCTTTGCTGTTGGGGGGAAAAGTGTTTAAATTTACAAAAGTTATCATCAGTACCAGGACACAATCATCTTCTCATCTTCCTGCCTTTATCCCTATTAATTTGGCATCATCGCAGCATAGCCACTTTCACTTTGTCCCTATGCTTACCTGACATAAGTCTCGATGATAATGGCGTCGTCCAGCATGGCGAGGATCTTCTCGCACTGTTGCCGGAAGGTGGACAGCGGGATGTGCTTGTTCTTACACTTGCCCACGCGGTGGATGTACTTGTAGAACTGACGCGCCAGCTCCGGGTACATAGGGAACAGGTATTTCTGGAGACAAACATGGTGACTTTTAAGGGTCTGATCCAATAGCGAGTTCCCGCGGTATTCTTGGCTCGCCGGTGAAGCTCGCTTAGCGCCATCTGAACGTAGACTAATTGTTTATAGAACTTACTGTAAATGATTTCTCCGTGACACCGTTGACTCCATCTTCTTTTTGTGATCTCTGGACCAGCAGCTGTAACAAATCAAAATCCTTTTTAGTACTATGTCTATAAATATGAATTGTTAGGGGGCGGCTCGAAGGTAAACGGACCTACTTCTTGATAAAGTTAATTTTGTTGTACAATAAGCCTATTCTTTGAACACCATTGATTGATAATGATGGGAGAAATAGGTACATCTCGAGGAAACTGGGACGGATGACAGACTGATCGGCATCACGCAGCAAGCCAGCATGGTTATCAATAGGTACTAGTTCCTTCTCTGTAGGAGAAGAGGTGGTTTTAAAGCAAACTATTGTAGAGGGACGCTGATGCACACATTTTGTAGATGATTAAAGTTACATGCGTAGCGAGCCTCAGTTGTTCCGTACACCGTAATACAGACGCGCGCCTTTCGATCTTTATAAATTACATACATTGTATTAGGTATCGTGAGTACCTAAACAAATACTAAAAGAACTTTACACGTTTTATATAAGTAATTCTCCCCGTACACATTCCAGAACATTACATGCACCCACAAAATTGGTGACACCGACCATAATTATTGGTGGTCCTGAGGGTCTACGCAAATGGCATTTGCTTCGGAGCGACTTTATTTCTACAATCGCTAATGTTTCCATCATACGAATCGAAAATTAGCGATAACGCTTGTCAAAGTGCCACTTGGCTACGCATAGGTATATATGGAATAATCGTTCGACGCTGTCGATTTGTTTCATAGAATCGAACGATGTTAACATTGAGCTGATTTCTATTCGTTGACTTATGGTCACGTGACATTTCGATAGCTTAAGTCAACCCCATACATTTTTTGGCTTTTCTACTAGCGTCATCGCTAATCGAATGTTACTTTGTCTAGGCCCTCTGTTTCGGCTGATATCAAACCTATTACGTTGTTGTTATATAAATAATGCAATGCATTGGTTGGCTCCGGTATCGATCGAATCCAATGTCGTGAGTCGAATTCGGAGACTCTATTATGTTAAACAAACACATTATATTATGTACCTACAGAAATTGTTAAGACTATTAGCGCATATAATTTAACATCACGTGAATAAACAATCTGTATGGAAAATGCAAATAATTTGCGGAGCAAGATTACCAAATCTGCAAAAATGTGTAACACTTGTTAGAGACAGTTCTTCGTTTTGGACAGTCAAAAGCTAGAAATGGCCATAGTTTTAACTTAAGTAGTCTAGTTAGGATATTGGTTATCCCCAGGTGAGAAGGTCAGTAGAGGTGCTGATGATGATAACGCGAAAGTGATTGTCTGGTTGTTTTCGTTTCGAATTTTGATTTTGGGCAGAGAATTAACTTAAGTACAGTCACAGATATTTCATTCCCGAAAACTAAACTCAAACATTTATTTCAATTAAGTAAACCATTTACAGGCACTTTTGATTTGTCAAAGAGTCGGTGCCCATTCTAAAACGTAGATCTCTATGGAGAAGAAGCTAAAAGCTAAGAGAGTAGCCGCGGATACAGCTAGTATAACTAAAGCACAATATAAACTTTTTATACCAGTCAATGTTACAGATAACCATAATTCCTAAATCTGTTTAAGTATAATTTTGGAGTATTAATAGCATTATGTTGATCAACGTGAAGTGTACGCTGGCGTAAAATTGGTTTACTCGCGTTTTCCACTAGATTAGCGGTAACGTCACGGCAAACAATGGAAGCTCATTAATCAGCTGATTGCACCGTCACACATTATGGAAACATTTACTGCTTCAGTGGGGAAAAGTATAGGTACTTAATTGAATAAACACCAATTTCTTGTTCCGCCTACCCTTTTTTACCCCCGACGCGACGTTACAAATGGGGTTGGCTATGTAGACGCACATCTCTAACATAAAAAATAGATATCCTTGTCTTGCTGTGTTTGTCTATGCATTCCTCTATGGCATCCCAGCTTCATTTCATGCAGTTTTTTTTTGTTTGGCACGTGTTTCTTTGTCAAGTTGTTTTATCGAGTTGTCTGACTCCAAGTGGGATGGAAGGAGGATTCTGTTGAAGTCTTTTCTAAAACGAAATACATTACGGTGCTTGTTCTCGACATAGGTCCATAGCATGAAAGCTATTTATTAGAGTGGTTAGGACTCCTAGATTAACTTACTTTTACACAACTGCATCGAGAAATCATTCGTTATCAGTAATTACCGACGATTACAAGCCGTCAATCATAGAGGTTTGTTGATAAATACAATTATTACAGTATCTTTGTGCAAGAAGACACACAAATAACTAATTGTTAGCTAAGCTTTTTTGCTATTTTGGTAGGTCGAAGGCGAAAATGCAAGATCAATGCGACTAATAGCAACGGGCCTAAACCATGGACCTCACAGGAGTCGCTATTCGACTATAGGAGTTGGGCTTGGAGACCATGTTGATGGACTTCATTAGGACATAGAAAAGGCTGCGATGTCAATTGCTGAAAATGGACCTCTGCCCGCCTCAACGACACCTCATAGAAGATGTTTCCGTAAATATGGCGCTTGGCAGAATTGGTAATTTTAGTCAACAATTCAAATCTTAGAAACAGTTTCCTCTTCTACATGAATCGCTAGCATCATAACGAAACAGGAATCTATTGGATACGGGAAGAATAGAGACGGTCATTGTGGCGACGCTTAATGGAGGCCAGTGTCCGGCTGAATGACGATGATGTTGGTGATATACTAAACCTTACGCACTTTGCAAGTAGGTGAAGCAGTCTTCTTCTTTTTAAGCCTGCTCACTTGTATGCCCACGACAGAGAACCTCATAATCTTCACCTTTTCCATCCATTCCCCCATACTTACGCACTTTTTTAATAATTACGCGCTAACTTATTCACTGGCCGATAATAAAGATTTTCTTTTAAAAAGGTTCAATACTTATTTATTTTTATCACGCGTTGTTTCTATTATATTGATTATTCGGTTATTTTAAATTGAAATTATCGTGGCATTCCAATATTAAAATAACTACAATAATAAGTTTTACTATTGCTTATTTCCTCTATATCTCACTATTATTTCTAGTTACAGTTTGCGTAATTGATTTATATTAGGTCTTTACCTATGAAATTGCCGTTCTGCAGTACTGGCCATTTCAAATCAAAATAATTTTTGTTTGGCTAAGAATTCTAATTTCAAATTAATTTTATTTTAAAAACATGGTTTTTTTTTTCTAAAAGTAGTCATTTCTTTATTGATTAGTGTTACATTTTCATCGCATTTCAATCTTTTTCGTCATCATGGATACGTTAAAAATTCGAGTAATTATGGAATATGAGTACCGTCGTGGCAGCAACGCGGCACAAGCGGCACGCAACATCAATGACGTTTACGACGCTAACACTACAAACCAACGCACCACCTGTTATTGGTTTGCTCGCTTCCGTTCTGGAAATTTCGACCTGAAAAATGAACCTCGCGGTCGTCCGAAGACTTTGGTCGACAATGACGAATTAAAGGCGATTGTGGAAGCTGATGATACACAATCTACGGCTGAATTAGCAGCAGCTTTCGACGTTAGCGTCAAAACAATATTGGTCCATTTGCGTCAAATTGGCAAGGTAAAAAAGCTTGACAAATGGGTGCCCCACGAACTCAATGATCGCCAGCGCGAAGTACGCGTCGAGACGTGCCTTGCACTGCTCAACAGACACACAAATGAAGGAATTTTGAACCGCATTGTTACCTGCGATGAAAAATGGATTCTGTTTGATAACCGTAAGCGCTCAGCAAGTTGGTTGGATCCTGGTTCAGCACCTAAACAATGCCCTAAACGAAAACTTACCCCTAGAAAAGTGATGGTCACTGTTTGGTGGTCTAGCGCCGGTGTGATTCATCACAGCTTCTTACCAAACGGGGTGAGCATTATTGCAGATGTGTACTGTGAAGAACTGAACACAATGATGGAGAAGCTGGCGCATCTCCAACCAGCATTGGTCAATCGCTCGTCTCCGCTGCTCCTGCACGACAACGCGCGACCTCATACTGCACAGCAGACGGTCTCCAAGTTGCAAGAACTGGGGTTGGAAGCTCTCCGTCATCCGCCCTACTCACCAGACCTTGCGCCTACAGACTACTACTTTTTCCAGAATTTGGATAACTTCTTGGCGGGAAAAAAATTGAATACCCGAGAGGCAGTACAAAATGCCTTTGAAGAATTTGTTGCCTCCCGTCCAGCTGATTTCTTTAAGAAGGGCATCAATAAACTGCCACTGCGATGGCAAAGATGCATTGATTGCATGGGTGATTACTTCGATTAATACAAATAAAAAATTCATGAAAAAAATTCGTTTAAATTTTTTCATACAAAACGGCAATTTCATAGGTAAAGACCTATTATAAACATGTAAACATTGTTCGCTTGTCACTGACTGTCAGGAGGGCATGGAATCACGGCAATCAATCACAGACCGTGATAACATTGTCGACGCATGAATTACTCGATATTAGCAAACATTAAGATATTGTTTCATAGTGATGATAAGTTGATAACAGACGCTAACCCGATTATATTGATAAACTTTCGAGTTTCTTTATAGGTAGAATTATACTTGTCTTTTAGAGAGGGCAGACTCATACATTGGAAGCACAATACCAAATTCAGGCAGGTTCAGGACCCTGCATTCATTAGGTACCTCTGACGAAAAAAACGGGTTAGCCATTAAAATTTAAACCTTGTTACTGTAAAAATATTTTTATTGCTGGTCTATATAGCCTCAGTAAAGATAGCCTCCACGAGAGGAGGATTGTCAGCCACTCTCTGGACAGTCAGGCCCGCTAGTCGCAGCCACCTTGCTGTCGGAGGATTGTCAGCCACTCTCTGGACAGTCGGGCCCGCTAGTCGCAGCCACCTTGCTGTCGGAGGATTGTCAGCCACTCTCTGGACAGTCGGGCCCGCTAGTCGCTGCCACCTTGCTGTCGGAGGATTGTCAGCCACTCTCTGGACAGTCGGGCCCGCTAGTCGCAGCCACCTTGCTGTCGGAGGATTGTCAGCCACTCTCTGGACAGTCGGGCCCGCTAGTCGCTGCCACCTTGCTGTCGGAGGATTGTCAGCCACTCTCTGGACAGTCGGGCCCGCTAGTCGCTGCCACCTTGCTGTCGGAGGATTGTCAGCCACTCTCTGGACAGTCGGGCCCGCTAGTCGCTGCCACCTTGCTGTCGGAGGATTGTCAGCCACTCTCTGGACAGTCGGGCCCGCTAGTCGCTGCCACCTTGCTGTCGGAGGATTGTCAGCCACTCTCTGGACAGTCGGGCCCGCTAGTCGCTGCCACCTTGCTGTCGGAGGATTGTCAGCCACTCTCTGGACAGTCGGGCCCGCTAGTCGCTGCCACCTTGCTGTCGGAGGATTGTCAGCCACTCTCTGGACAGTCGGGCCCGCTAGTCGCTGCCACCTTGCTGTCGGAGGATTGTCAGCCACTCTCTGGACAGTCGGGCCCGCTAGTCGCTGCCACCTTGCTGTCGGAGGATTGTCAGCCACTCTCTGGACAGTCGGGCCCGCTAGTCGCTGCCACCTTGCTGTCGGAGGATTGTCAGCCACTCTCTGGACAGTCGGGCCCGCTAGTCGCTGCCACCTTGCTGTCGGAGGATTGTCAGCCACTCTCTGGACAGTCGGGCCCGCTAGTCGCTGCCACCTTGCTGTCGGAGGATTGTCAGCCACTCTCTGGACAGTCGGGCCCGCTAGTCGCTGCCACCTTGCTGTCGGAGGATTGTCAGCCACTCTCTGGACAGTCGGGCCCGCTAGTCGCTGCCACCTTGCTGTCGGAGGATTGTCAGCCACTCTCAGGACAGTCGGGCCCGCTAGTCGCTGCCACCTTGCTGTCGGAGGATTGTCAGCCACTCTCTGGACAGTCGGGCCCGCTAGTCGCAGCCACCTTGCTGTCGGAGGATTGTCAGCCACTCTCTGGACAGTCGGGCCCGCTAGTCGCTGCCACCTTGCTGTCGGAGGATTGTCAGCCACTCTCTGGACAGTCGGGCCCGCTAGTCGCTGCCACCTTGCTGTCGGAGGATTGTCAGCCACTCTCTGGACAGTCGGGCCCGCTAGTCGCTGCCACCTTGCTGTCGGAGGATTGTCAGCCACTCTCTGGACAGTCGGGCCCGCTAGTCGCAGCCACCTTGCTGTCGGAGGATTGTCAGCCACTCTCTGGACAGTCGGGCCCGCTAGTCGCTGCCACCTTGCTGTCGGAGGATTGTCAGCCACTCTCTGGACAGTCGGGCCCGCTAGTCGCTGCCACCTTGCTGTCGGAGGATTGTCAGCCACTCTCTGGACAGTCGGGCCCGCTAGTCGCTGCCACCTTGCTGTCGGAGGATTGTCAGCCACTCTCTGGACAGTCGGGCCCGCTAGTCGCTGCCACCTTGCTGTCGGAGGATTGTCAGCCACTCTCTGGACAGTCGGGCCCGCTAGTCGCTGCCACCTTGCTGTCGGAGGATTGTCAGCCACTCTCTGGACAGTCGGGCCCGCTAGTCGCTGCCACCTTGCTGTCGGAGGATTGTCAGCCACTCTCTGGACAGTCGGGCCCGCTAGTCGCTGCCACCTTGCTGTCGGAGGATTGTCAGCCACTCTCTGGACAGTCGGGCCCGCTAGTCGCTGCCACCTTGCTGTCGGAGGATTGTCAGCCACTCTCTGGACAGTCGGGCCCGCTAGTCGCTGCCACCTTGCTGTCGGAGGATTGTCAGCCACTCTCTGGACAGTCGGGCCCGCTAGTCGCTGCCACCTTGCTGTCGGAGGATTGTCAGCCACTCTCTGGACAGTCGGGCCCGCTAGTCGCTGCCACCTTGCTGTCGGAGGATTGTCAGCCACTCTCTGGACAGTCGGGCCCGCTAGTCGCTGCCACCTTGCTGTCGGAGGATTGTCAGCCACTCTCTGGACAGTCGGGCCCGCTAGTCGCTGCCACCTTGCTGTCGGAGGATTGTCAGCCACTCTCTGGACAGTCGGGCCCGCTAGTCGCTGCCACCTTGCTGTCGGAGGATTGTCAGCCACTCTCTGGACAGTCGGGCCCGCTAGTCGCTGCCACCTTGCTGTCGGAGGATTGTCAGCCACTCTCTGGACAGTCGGGCCCGCTAGTCGCTGCCACCTTGCTGTCGGAGGATTGTCAGCCACTCTCTGGACAGTCGGGCCCGCTAGTCGCTGCCACCTTGCTGTCGGAGGATTGTCAGCCACTCTCTGGACAGTCGGGCCCGCTAGTCGCTGCCACCTTGCTGTCGGAGGATTGTCAGCCACTCTCTGGACAGTCGGGCCCGCTAGTCGCTGCCACCTTGCTGTCGGAGGATTGTCAGCCACTCTCTGGACAGTCGGGCCCGCTAGTCGCTGCCACCTTGCTGTCGGAGGATTGTCAGCCACTCTCTGGACAGTCGGGCCCGCTAGTCGCTGCCACCTTGCTGTCGGAGGATTGTCAGCCACTCTCTGGACAGTCGGGCCCGCTAGTCGCTGCCACCTTGCTGTCTGAGGATTGTCAGCCACTCTCTGGACAGTCGGGCCCGCTAGTCGCTGCCACCTTGCTGTCTGAGGATTGTCAGCCACTCTCTGGACAGTCGGGCCCGCTAGTCGCTGCCACCTTGCTGTCTGAGGATTGTCAGCCACTCTCTGGACAGTCGGGCCCGCTAGTCGCTGCCACCTTGCTGTCGGAGGATTGTCAGCCGTCTCAAAAGTCGTAGAGCAAATGACCTGCATTTTGAAACACATGACGATTTTCGTGCTGTGAAATGCAGTCGTTTCGAAACGATTGATATTCGATTAAAACAAAATCGCATCTTATCTTTACGAATACGGGACAGCAGCATATACATATATCAAATTAGTGCATCTCTACTCTTTACCCATTCATCGCGTCAATCAGCCGTGCAGTGCCGCTTCATTAGGCGCGTCACAGCGGCATCATGTGATGGACGGATAGTATCACATGATGGACACATGTGATAATGCGTGCTAATACACGCCTCATGGACAGGTGAGATTTTGATAATATTTTGACCTTCGAAGTTATAAATAGACTGTTTCCGTCCAGGTGTTCTGATGACCTAGCGAAGGTCGCGAGAATTCCTTGGATGACATGGGGAGAGGAGGCTTATGCCACACTCCACCTGTAGAATTGTCCTATTTCGGTTAATAATAATAATACCATTTATTTCAGGCGCCACAGGCCCATAGAAAAATACCTTAACCTAAACAAACCATCATTATCTGTGTTTCTACAGAAGTTCACTGCTGGATTAAGAGCCTCGTTCAAATAAGGGGTTAGTCCTTAACGTAATCACGGATAGCAGATTGTCAGAGTCTGTGGTTCTCACCAGTCTGGGGTATACGAAGGATTTTCCGTCATCTTGTTTTCATTTTGTCGTGAGATCCTTCATATACAACGCACACAGAGAAAGGGGCAGGAAAAGTATAAGTAGGTTTTGTTTACTTGTTTATTTATTACTACTAAATCACACAATTTTTTTTAACCACAAAATTTTTCAATCTCTAATATAGGCAGTGTGACACAGCCGTGTCAGACCTGCGTGCCAAATTTTAAGGATGGCGTTCGACCTATATCTTGGTCCAGGACCAGGAAGTCTTTACCTATACCACATTTTCCACTAGCAAATATATAGGATGTACGATATCTAATAAAACCAGGAAAAACAAAGTATGATAACGAAAACACTTGTTTCGTCCGTGTTGGCGCCACAACAGGCAGGTCAGCAGGACAAAACGAGGCAACAGACCGTACTCGCGCCTTTACATGGCACTCTTATATTATTTAAAAAGAAATACCGAAACGTAAATGCTAATCGCAGCATGTCGAGATAATCTCCTGCTGAAAATAGTTTTCTTACTAATGTACTAGCAATTAAGCGCAATCACTTTTTTTTGAGGATGGAGAGTAGCTGAGCAGTATCAGTGTACAGAGAACAATGGACACTAGATAATCTTAGGTGATTCAACATTTAATTTTAAATCTCGCACATCCTCCATAGAACAGTGTTTCTAGACTAGGCCTTCATAAACTGCTTTTTTAGGACCTGCCCTTTTAGTGTTTCATTGATGTTTGAAATGCGTATTTTATAATTATCCTAATCTTATCTGAAGAAATTCATGTGATTTGATTTACAGTTTTGAAAGATGCTAGGAATAGTTTTATATTATGCATACTTCAAAATGAAGGGCAGAAATTCATACAAAATGCAGTTTAACAGACCTGTTATTTTTATATGGTAACACCAATCTAAATATAATGCTCCATGAACAGTAATAATTATGATTTGAGCGCCAATTACTTCACTGTTTACATCAGAGGTACTGCGGTGACATTCCATTTCAGAGCTCTTGTGTTGAACTCAATTAATTTAGTTAATGTTCTATAATGAACAAAAAAGTTTTGCTATTTTTGTAATATGTGGCTTTGTTTAGCAGAGAATAAAACACTGAATACTTTAATCATTTGTTCCTTAATCATTACTTACAGTATCAAATCAAATCAAAATATTTTATTTCACATAAACCAACATGGGCACTTATGAAACGTCAGAAGCTAGCATCAGAAGCTATCATTGTGTTAATTAATTTATATATATTATTTTTGATAAAAGTAATTAAACAATAAGTACTTGTGGCGGCATCTACATTGACACATGCGAGCTGCGCATCACACTGACGTCACACAAAATCCTGCATCGCGCAAGCAGAGTTTACCGCCGGACTAGCACATATTATGTCGCAGGCAGATTGTATGATTCGTCATTATACATACGGCGGTCTGTTTGCATACTGCCGTCCTTATGTATAATGCCTAAGGCAAATTGATGACGCTTCTAGTCGCATCCATTTCATCAAGAGTCTTATGTTAGGGTAACCATGATTATTAACAAGTTTGGCAGTTAAAACTGAGCAATAAGCTAAATAAAAATGACTACTACTACTATTAGCCTGCATCACTCCACTGCTGGGCAAAGGCCTAATAAAAATGACTCATAACAAATATTTAAATGGGTAATTAAATAAATATTAAGCAGTAAAATGGCTTAACAGGCAGTAATGTGTGGGCAGTAAACAAATTGGAATTAGTCACTAAGAAATCTATCTTGGAAGTAGCGCCCTCCCGCCGCTGCCGCAGCACCGCTGGCTTCGTTCGCCCGGTTCGCGCGGTTGATCACAGTTCTAACCTAACCCATTTGGTCAGGGTTCCCTGGCTTAGTTATTGCGACCAATTCGGCTCACGTGTTAGTTGGTCACAGTTCCAACCGAACCTTTGAACTGTCGAACTAGTTACCTAACTGCCCATTCCAACATTTTTACTGTGCATTAATTTATAACATACTTAAGTATTTTTTGTACTGGCATTGTTGTAGGATGAAATAAACAAATAGACAACCAATTTTATTTTATTACTGTTAATGTTTTACTGTCAGACTAATTTACCAATAGCTGAAAAATAAAATGAATGCCCGTTATTTTTTTCAACTGATCATAATAAGCCCCTTAATGTTTAAATAACAGACATTGGTCAGGAAATTACATCACTATGGTGTTAGAAACACTGCCTTGGATCTTCTTATTTCTTACTTGAATAATAGGATCCAAAGAGTGGACGTTAACGGCAAGCGATCCGCGGGATCTATTGTCAGTATGGGAGTTCCACAGGGCTCAATTCTTGGCCCGTTTTTATTTCTCGTATATATTAATGACCTATGTTACCTTGTAAAGAACAGTCATGAAATAGTGTTATTTGCAGATGACACATCACTTTTATTTAAGCTAAAACGACAACAGACCGTTACTGACGATGTAAATAATGCTATCGCTAAAATAGTGCATTGGTTTAGTGTTAATAATTTACTTTTAAACGAGAAAACGACTAAATGTATTCGATTTCTGACACCTAATGTTAAACAGGTGAAAACCAATGTACTAGTAAATGGGACGGAATTGGATCTTGTGGACACCACTGTGTTCTTAGGTGTTACTTTGGACTCGAAGCTACAGTGTGGCCCACATATAACCAAATTGTCGAAGCGGCTAAGCTCTGCAGCCTACGCGGTCTATAAAATCCGTCATTTGACTGATGCCGAAACAGCCCGATTAGTATATTTTAGTTATTTCCATAGTGTAATGTCGTACAGCATTTTGCTGTGGGGAAATGCAGCCGACATTCAGGCTATTTTTGTGCTGCAGAAACGAGCCATTCGAGCAATTTATAACCTTAGTTGTATGCAATCACTGAGGGATAAATTTAAGGAAATAAACATGATTACTGTCGCATCTCAATATGTATATGAAAACCTTATTTATGTAAAAAAGAATATTAATCTATATTCTAAACACAGCAACATTCATAACATAAATACTAGATACAAAGATTTACTTATTGTGCCCTCGACTAGGCCTAGTACTAGTGCCAAAGTATACGTTTTTACAACAAACTCCCAAGTCTTGTTAAAGAACTGAGCCTCAATAAATTTAAATCATTTATTAAACAGAAACTCTGTCAAAAAGGTTTCTATAAAGTTAAAGGTTACTTGGATGACAAAAAGGCTTGGGATTAATTAAGCTACTTCAATGTACCCCCAAGCAACAATCCATTTTATACTGTGATTATGTGTTTTAGAATTAATAATGTCATTTTTATTAAATTACATGACATAACATATTATTATTTTTTGATGACATTTAAAGAGAAACCTGTCTGTGAATGTGAGTAGCATGCAGGCTAGATGAAATACATGATATTCATTTTATTGTGAATGTGAAGACTATGTGGGTCATTGTTGCTTTTTTTTTCTTTCAGGTAGTTTTAATCTTAGTCTGGCAGTTTGAGTAAATTTTGTGGCCTACCCAAATGTCTTTTCTTTGGTATTGTTCGTTGAATTGTTGAGCTCCTTAAGTTCTGAGTTGAGCTGCACAATTACTGACAAATGCGTGCACTGACTGGACAGGTCCACTCAATCTGTGTGGTTTTTCCTCAAAATACCATTTCAGACAAATCTACATGGTCTTTAAAAGAGACTGTGACCTCTGAGTTTGTTTCGGCCTTTCTTCTCAGAGTAGTCAGATAGGAAACGCCGACCTCATCTAGTTTTAAAATATCATTGACATGTAAAAGTGTTTGTACAAACCTATTTACAGAAATAAAATCATTTATCATTTATACGCAGCCCGCACTGAGCCGGCGTGGCCGATTACAGCCCACTGCCACTTGAAGCGAGGCCGGTGTCCCAGCAGGGGGGACATTAGTAATACAAGTAGGTAGTAATTAATTTCTCTCAAAAAGTTACAATTTCGGTACATAGTATCGAAGTTACAAGCAGATACAGACAGACAGAAATGGTAAAAAAACAAAAGTAAGGTAAATAGCAAATATAATTGTGACTGTGTTTTTCATATTGTTTTAAAAGTAAATTACTATTTTAATTAGCTTTCAAAATCAACTATTTTCTTCTTACAATACAAACATGGAGCTGCTTCATAACCAGAAATAGTACCCACATAAAATTAAATAAATTCATGATTTTACACCCTTTAAATTAATC
This sequence comes from Griposia aprilina, assembly GCA_916610205.1. Lineage (NCBI taxonomy): Eukaryota > Metazoa > Arthropoda > Insecta > Lepidoptera > Noctuidae > Griposia > Griposia aprilina. The sequence goes on along the minus strand of OU744300.1, from coordinate 821,692 downwards.
ATAGTTGTACAAGAGTAACCTTGAGTGCAGAGGTCATTACGGAAACCTCTGGGGGGCCGATGACCAAGGTCAAGTTCAGGTCTTTGAAATGCTGAGACTATTTTACATTGTTTTTTTCTCACTATTGTACCTAATAATTCCTTAACAAGAGTTTGATTTTTTTGGAATACTTTATTCATACTATTTTACAGCCTTGTGCTGTCAAGCATAGCGGTTTTTATATCCTCATTAAGAACACAACTCTTAATTGTTTGGTCTCAACAGCAATAGCTTTAGATATGAAAGATAAAGTATATAGGTACAGCAGATTCATTGTGAATCATCTTTATCTAGCACTCATAAATTTCAGTAGACTTCTAAGATACAAAACGTTTTTTAAACACGCGCACATTACAATCATGTATCTATTTACAAATCTTCTGCAACTCTGATATTAGTCACACAGAATTTCTAAAAACATTCCATGATTCAATCATTCGCGACCCAATCCGAATCTGTCAAAAGTCGGAGATTTACCGATACGACAGTTATCAACGCGAATCAAAACAAACATCGAACAGGAAACGTCAATCTAACCCTGACGTTGACCCTCGCTAATTAAATGGACATACACGTCCATCCTCACCTTGCCGAGCTTCTCCACGGGCACCATCGACAGCGGGGCCTTTTCCTTCGCCTCTGCTAAGCCTTGCAAATCACCACCGGACCCCGAACGAGAGCCAGCGCCTCGTTGGGACCCTCGCGGCGTGCTGGTTCCACTACCAGATTGCTCTCCCCCAACCTTCGTCTCGTGGCTATGGTTGTTCCCCATCACTTCACCACACTACTAACACCTTAATTACGTAATTTAAGCAGGACTGGATCCTGCGATCACAACAATTAGCGCGGTATTGGCGTAAGCTAGCTGTTTCAGTATATTAGAATGTACTCTGTGGCTAGCTGGTCTGGTGATCACACGAACAAACATCACACGCATGACATGACAGACAACTGACGTCAGTTGTCAAAGTCAAGTGGCTGCGTTCGGATACATTCACAGTGAATTATTACCGTGTGACAATAAAAATACGTACCTACACAAAAATAGAATAATAGTAAAAAGCTTCACGTGCTCGATAGAAACATCTGCGGAGTAGGCAGTGTTTATAATAAAACATTAATTTCATACATAATTATCTTCTAGTTCTAAGATTAAAGTGTTTGCGAGGTAGATAATAGGGTTAAAAACTGAAAGCTCGTCCTATGTGGCAGCACAGTTAAAATTCTACAAATCGCCATTGTTTTGTAGTTTACTTTTGTGTCGATCACAAATTAAACGAAAACAGCGCCAATCACAGCTTGAATGGTGCCAGTCAACCTGTCACACCGCTCGATGTCCAGCTGGTGAGATGCCCGCATTGCTCACACGCACGCTTTTATAATGGCAAACGGGGGCTGAGAATACATTATGGAAATTTTCACAAATCACATAAGGTACCATTGTGCCCCTTACCCACATTCCCAACATCAACACCTCCAGACCAAACCTTTTGGCAAACGCTAACAAATATAAAAAAATCAACCCCGGTTTTAAAGAGAGTTTCCCGGGTCGCAAGAGGGTCTCTTGCACTAAGTTTGACGCGATGTCTCCGTCTTGTAACCCAAGAGAACTCACAAAGTGCCTGGGATCAATTACTTATCTTCCCTAGGATTCTACATGTCCAAACAAATTTGCCAACTAAAAAACATCAACGAACCAAATTAAAGACAAATAAAACAATTCGACCCTAATATTCAATCTAAAATTACCTGCATGTAACAACCAACCACAAAAGGCTTATGTTCACATGTGGAATCCAAATTAAGTGAAGGTGATATCAGGTGCGCGGCAAGGATAGAAAGATAGAGATAAGAAACGCTAATAGCTCTAGAGAGTAAACACCCAGCGCCTGCGGATAGTCTCATCTTTCCCGACCCCTCGGCCCTCCCGACCTAAATTCAACCTTTCTAACGTTTCGGCCCCCAGTTGATTGCAGCCGTGAGCTTTTTTCGAAGTGGTTCCGCCGGCAGCCTCGACGGATTGACTGCACAGAATCTAAAGGATCTACTGAGTTCAGACGCCGGGGAAGCTGGTGAGTCGCTTTTGAAGGAGCTTTAGGCCCTGATTAACCTCATGCTCACTGGCGGTGTGAACGAGGCCGTCGTCGACATTTTATACGGGGCCAACCTATGTGCCCTGCGCAAGAAGGACGGTGGCATTCGTCCCATCGCCGGTGGGTGCACCTACAGGCGTACGGCAGCCAAAAATGCTGTAAGCGGTATAGCAAATTTCTTACAGGTAAGTTTCAGCCCCTGCAGCTTGGTTTTGGCTCGAAATGGGACTGTGAGGCCGTAAATGCCCTTTCCATCTTTTTAAACTCCAACAAAGGTGAGGTCATCCTCAAGGTTCACGTGAAGAACGCCTTTAACTCTATAAACAGGGACACTTTGTTGGCTAAAGTCAAAAAGGAACTACCCGAAATTTATGGTTTTATGTGACAATGATACAGGTACTTATAATAATTTGGAAGGTCAAATTATTATTCGAGGACAATGTTTTGGAATATGCAATAGGATACCAACTAGGTGACCCTCTCGGGCCAGTAATTTTCAGCTTGGCTATTCATCCAATTATCGAGAAACTGAATACAAAATTTAACGTGTGGTATTTAAATGATGGAACGCTAGGTGATGTAGACACCGTTTTGAAAGACCTACAACTTCTCAAACAGCAATAAAATTTACCCTCTAACTCAACTTTTTTGAGGGGTTGTAACCCCTCAAAATGTGAAATTTACCTTTCTGACATTACCGACACACAATTTGACCCTAGAGAAATTTAATGCAATAGCCCGACAAATCATTTTTTTTTTTTAAAAGTTCATTGCACCTCCTAGGTTCCCCAGTATTAGAAGACAGCGTTTTTCGGACATTTTTGGAAAGTCTGTCCGAATTTAAATTCGGCATTCACTCTGATTAGATACTGTTGTTTTATTCCAAATTTTATATATTTTCTACGTTCTTACCCTATAAGGAAGCAGCCACATCTGATGGACAAAATTGACCAAATCATTCGCAGCACACTAACATCCATTTTAAATGTGGCCTTGGACGACCGAGCGTGGCTTCAAGCCACACTACCCATCCGTTTTGGTGGCGTCGGCGTCCGCAAAATTACCAGTATTAGCTTAGTTCCTATCCTCTGTCCACAGTACCGAAAATATGACCGGGAAAATTTTAGCCCCCTCCCTGGTTGACTCTGAACTGCCGTGCTTGACTGATGCGGTGAACGCCTGGACAGCAGCTTGCCCGGATACAGATCGGCCCGTGAACTTATCTTCCCAGAGACAGTGGGATCAGCTGGTCTGCGGGTTGGTACGGAATAATCTTATCAATACGTCCTCCAATACTGTTGAGCGTGCCCGCCTGCTGGCTGTGGGAGAGTAGGAGTCGGGCCTCTGGCTTCAGGCACTGCCGTCACCCAACATGCTGGGTGACAACACTTTCCAGCTCGCTACTTGTCTGCGTCTGCCCGCTCCTTGCGGGGCTCCGCATTGCTGCCAGTTCGGTGAAGCTGTTGACTGCCTCAGAAATCATGGCCTATCTAGTAGTAAGAGCGCAGGCTGGATAGCACGGCACGCCAGAATTAATGACATCTTACGCCGTGCTCTTGTCACCGCCGGGATGCCAGCTGTTTTAGAACCCAACGGCTTGGCATGCGACGATGGGAAGAGACCAGATGGAATGACCATAATGGCCTGGAAGATAGGCAGGCCTTTGGTGTGGGATGCACCATGTGTCGGCACTCTTGCGCCATCCCATCTTCCTAGCACGGCGGGCTGTGCTGGGGTGGCTGCTCCAGTTGCGGAAAACCTCAAACGGCGAAAATATTTCAATCTTATTGGGAGATAATTATGTTCGACCCGTTTGGGGTTGAAACACTTTGGCCGCGGGTTCCGAGTGTCCACTTGGTTTTTCGAGACATCGCCAAGCCGTTGGTCGACTCTTCACGTGACTAGAGGGCTGGCCTATTTTTGGCCAAAGAATCAGCGTCGCCATACAACGTGGCAAGCTTTTTGGGCACTTTTCCTGTTCACAGCGATGCGGACGAATTTTTTGATGACTATGATTCTTTTCCTTCTTTTTATATTTTACTAGCTGCTGCCCGTGGCTTCGCCCGCGTGGATGTCGGATATTATCCAACGGGAACGTACTACCGGGACAAAAAGTAGCCTATGCCACTCCGTATAACATCAGCTATCTGCCAGTGGAAGTCCTGTCAAAATCAGTCCAGCCGTTTCGTAGATTACCCGGAACAAACTGACAGACAGACAAAAATTTTAAAAATTGGTATTTTGTTTTATGTACCGTTTATACTTTCATATGCATTTAGTAAAAAGGCTGTTATTTTGACATTACAAACAAACACTTCAATTTTATTTATTGTTGTATGTAGTATGTGTATGTATGTATGTATGTATGTTAGAACTTCTTTAACGTTTCTTTATTGGTACTTTATTAAAAAAATATTAAAAAATCTCTACATAGTCGGGCGGGCTGCTAGTATTGTAAAAAAAAACATATTCATGATATTTTTTTAAATACTATATTTCATCGCTCTCAGAGATGCTCATCGTTTCTTCGATGTCATAAATGTCACTATAGGTGATACCAAATTCTCCAAAAATATCCGGTGACTTTGGACTTTCAGCATTCTGAGGTTCAGCAAGTTTGCGCCGTTTTGCACATAAAGAACGTTTTTTGGCGCGTTGTATGCGTTTAAAACGCCTAGTCTGTGATCCACAAAGCTCACAATAATTCTATTGTGGCCCTATTAAACGTTCACACTCGAGGCATCTTTCCATATTAGTCCATGATTTATTGCAAAAAATGCATTTAACTGAAAAAGAATAAAGCGCCTTATTATTTAACAAATAACAAATACTTTGTACGGATGGTTCCAGAGTGACGCTGCTGGACCGCGGCGTTGAATTTCAAACGCGCGCTGTTCAACAGCGCCGACGACCACCGTCACTTTGGAACCAGCCAATACTGTAATCAATACTTACACGATTAAACTTAATTATTGCTATAACTAATTATAGTTTACTGCATCACTTACCACTTTGGTGACATCTTTGATCAATTTTATACCTAAGTGTATGGTAAGTAGGCACTTACAATTTTTTGTATTTTTTCCCCCACGGAACAATCTTGAGCCACGAAATTTTGTCACAAAAATAGGTATTAACTGACGACTTGAAGTTCCTGCCTCTTCGCCCAGCAAAACAGATCGAGTGCATTGTCCATAAACGTATTTGCACAATACCCACTTTAAAATACTTAAAACGCTTGAGGTTTTTTTTTTTTTTTTTACTAAAAAATGCATTTTATTAATATATAAAATAAAATATTTTAAGTAAGCCTTTTAACGGAATATAAATTTCCATATAAACTTAAGTACATCCCTATGAATTTTGAAAAATCCTTCCTTAGTGGATACCTACGTCATAAGAGGAATACGTGTGCATATTTTAAGTTTCTAGCCATAGGGTTTGGCCTGTGTTTATTTAGAACTTTCTTCCCCTATTTTATCTTCTTAGGGGTTGAATTTTGGAAAACACTGAAATATGTAACTCATTATTTTTACCGTACTCAATTCATACGAAATTTCATGCAAATACGTCGCAGGAATGTAAAGTTTCATACAAAATTTAATCCCCTATTTCACCCCTTGGGGGTTGGATTTTGAAAAATCCTTCCCTAGTGGATGCCTACGTCATAAGAGGAATACGTATGCGAAATTTTAAGTTTCTAGCCTTAAAGGTTTGGCCTGTGCGTTGATACATCAGTCAATCACTTTTGCCTTCTATATATTTAGATTTGAGTACATGTACATATTATTTTAAGTTTGTTAGCTTATGTTTAAACTATCCAATTAAATATCTCTTCAACGAAAAGTAGATAAATATGAATGAGACGTCGAGTGTAGTAATATTAAAAGACGAGCCAAGGAAAAGGGAAGCGTCTACTACTGGTATAAAATCAGCTTTAGTGGAACACAATAAATTATGAACGTTTTATAATTTATAGGTTATCTTGTGTTTGTTAAACTGAAGTTCATTTTTTGGTGAAGACTGGAGGCGTACGACAGGAATAACCTGATTGGAAGTGAAAACCAACTCGAATCTGATCTTCCTGACTGAAAAACTTCAGAGATAATTTAAACACACACACACACACACACACACACCTTTACTATAATTTACGTAAAATCACACCACAAGTGCCTGTAGGTAATAAAAACGAACTTAGTTCTCTTCAGGGGGCCTAGACAAATCTTTTCTGATAGCGTTAACGCCAGACGCTAGGTAACGTCAAAATGCACGCAATGACAGTACGTGTGGAAAGGACACGTAATGTTACGTGGTAAGCAAATGTCAACTCCATACAATTTGATTTTCCGTTGGCGTTAACGCTTACAGAAAAGGGATATTGTCTAGGCCCCCTGCTTTAAAAAGAATAGGACGTAGTTTCGACGAAATATCGGGTTTCCAATTCTTTTTCGGAGAGGTTTCTCCTACAATTATCGTCATGTAACATCTTTGGCAAATACATAGGTCCCCGTTTATTTGCAGTCAACAGCAGTGCTACGGGGAATATTAATCTATATAATTAAATTTCAATGGCCTGACTGAGATATCAACGGAGTGAGGGTCTCAAAGTTTGTATGGAAGAATTATAACGCGCAGTGCGATTAACTCAAAACTCAGTATTTTTAATTAAAACCAAAAATAAAGAACAACCTGTATCAGGATTTATCAAAAATCTTCCCCCTCACTGGGTGAAAAGGGGTAGTCAATTTTACAGGAGAGGGTTTTACTGGGAGCCTTGATTAACTCAAAATGGTTTATACAATCTTTGAGTCATGGAAACATCCCAAACGAATTTTCAAAATTCCGCTCCTCCAGGGTTGAAAGAAAGGGATACAGTTTATAATATGAAAGATCTTATTCATTGGTTTAGAAAACGTGGCATACCTAAACTTATTTAGGTAAATCTATCAGTATATATAAAATTCAAAGTCCTGTCTGATATATCAACGCACAGCCTAAACCGCTGATCCTAGAGGCATGAAATTAGGGTGTGTGCTTTATGAAGAGTAAGTATCCACTAAGAAAAGGTTTTTCGAAATTCCACCCCTAATAAAATGAAATGGGGGGTTGAATTTTCTGTGAAACTTTGTATTCTCTGTGTCGATTGACTCGAAAATTTGTACACATACTCTTCAATTAACTTTAACACTTTTTCCAAAATCACCCCCCAACCGAGTCAAATAGGAGCTTTCTGAGGTGTATCAGTAATATGTGACATCCCGATTGTCGCGTTGGCTCGTGATATGCGACATTGATAATGCCGTATACTTATGTGTATAAATAGATTTAATGAATCATTGTCGTCACCGGTGTCCAATCTCAACCAAGGTATCAAGATGTATCAAATATGTAGGTAACTGATATTACTATGAACTAATATTTCCATTTATAAGTAAGTAGCGGTCGCAAGCGGTACTGCTGAGCATGAGGTCCTGGGTTCGATTCCCAGGTCGGAAAGTATTATTGGGTTTTTCCAAAAGGAATTTCTCAGTAGCAGCCCGGAGTCTGGAATTGTGCCCGGTTGATGGCAATAGCCTCGCTCAAGGGACATAAAACATAAATGGCGAAATGTGGGTGTACTATAGGTACACCTCTGCCCAACCCTTCGGGGAAACAAGGCGTGCTGTTATGTTGTGTTATAAGTAAGTACATGTAAGGAGCTCGTGGCTATGTAATATATAACAGACGCACGGGTCAATATATCAGGTTAAGTTACGGATTGGGCCGTGGATGGGTGACCATTTTTACATATTGAGACTCCTGCGTGCCTCGGAATCGTTAAGCCGTTGGTCTTGGCAGTCATTCCTGGGTCTTTCGCAGTCGTTACGGGTCCTCAGAAGCCCGAAAGTCTGACAACCAGTCTTACCAAATGGTATCGTATTACCCAGTTACTGGGTTGTGGAGGTCAGATTGGCAGTCGCTCCTTGTATAAGACTTCCTGACATCCATCGTCGGGCAGTTGCCCACCAGACACAACGACCGTCTGGTCGGAGTGTCCTCCATTTTCTATGGAGGATGAGTGAACTTTACGCCCTGTTCCTCATGCCTCTAAAGATATAAGGGATTGGAATTTAATAAGAGTCCGTATCTTGAGGTAATATTTAGGTAGCGTTTATTATCTGCCTGTCTGTCTGTTACTTTTTCACGCTTTAACGGCTGAAATTGGATGATAGGTAGGTTACGGATAGGCCATGACCTGGGTTAGGGCATAGGATACTTTTTATTCTAGTAGGTACCACGTCCGCGTGGGGTAATATCCGACCTCCACGCGGGTGAACCAGCGCGCAGAAGCTAGTTAATTATACGTAAAAGAAGTCGCTTGTTTACAAAAAAATGTATGCATAGTGACAGCTAGCTGTCAAATTTTCGGACGTTGGCGCGCAGCAACATCTGAAGTGAGCACGTGGCAGTTTTTATCCCCATTAACCAGCAGGATAATTACGTAACATACTAACAGTCGGAATGGCTATCATTTTAACAGATCAACAACTTTCATTGCGTTATCTATGTTGTCGACTAGACAAATTTCCCGAACTTATGAAGCAATGGCTTAGCTATATATAGGCTTCAAAATGATTCAGATTGTGATTGATACTGTGTTATGTAATTAAGGTGTAGGTACCGTGATTTTGTAATTAAGGTGTAGGTACCGTGATTTTGTTGTACAGTATGGCCGGAACATTGATACTGTGTTATGTAATTAAGGTGTAGGTACCGTGATTTTGTTGTACAGTATGGCCGGAACATTGATACTGTGTTATGTAATTAAGGTGTAGGTACCGTGATTTTGTTGTACAGTATGGCCGGAACATTGATACTGTGTTATGTAATTAAGGTGTAGGTACCGTGATTTTGTTGTACAGTATGGCCGGAACATTGACATCCAAAAAATAAAAATTTGGTCCCTCGTATCGTGGGGTATTTGAATCACCCCCATGTATGTTCCGCGACTTTTCATAGTTTTCTGGTTATGAATATTTTTTTGAATTTTTGACCTGACCAATTTAAAACATTTAAAAAAAGTAGAAGACTGTCGAGATTCTTTTTTTGCAACTTTATCTTCTCGAGTAGGTAGTCCTTTTATGCATAAAATAATCAGCTTCGTAACAGTGATGAAAGTTATGAAAATGTTGGTCTAAAGTACGTTCGGTACATTATGACTTAAATTTTCAACTTTAAATTAAAATCTAAACAGGTGACTTCATGTATCGTAATTATGAAGGCCTATACTTACGATCCATGAAGTCACCTGTTACTGTGTCCTGTTCCTTGTTGAGTCTGGCGCATTCTTAAGGAAGAATGTGCCAGACTCTCAGCTTTCATAATCGTTAAAAAAAACTAGTACTTAGAGTTGTATACACTGTGACATTTGAATCACCGTTTTTCTAGAACAAACGTTGTTCAGACCATGGTCTACTACCATTCTACAGCATCAAATATGTTATTAAAACAAACCAAACTAGGCGTTCTCAAATTAGTCATATGTTGCTCAAAAGTGTTCAAACATTAACCGTAACATCACAGTACTCATCGCGGTAGTCCACGTGGACTACAAGGATTTCCGGCCAATGCGGACCGAAATGCAAATAAAACATTAGCCAACGACAAGCAATCGTGCGAAGTATCCCTCCGCCCATTTCTTTTGTCGAATGCCGCGGGCCGCTCGAACCACCCGGGCAATAAACATAACAGTCTACCGAAATGTCTCGAGTGAGCGACGCGTATGCATCCGATGTATTTACGTTACAGGCATGCATCGCGCGTTTTTTGTGAAAATGAGTTCTAATTATTCTAGTGTGGAGTGGTTGGTTATTGTGCGTTTTTACTCAATTGCTGATGACAATCTGGCGGAAGCTAGGCGCATGTACTCTCAACCAAAATTGGAGTCAATGTTGTCTTGGTGCACACGGAGCTAACCCTGTTTCATGGTATGTTTTGTTTTTGTCATGTTTCTGTAATATCCCAATAAATAAATAATACCTACATAATAATGTCACGGTAGATACAATAGGTACTCGTTCCTAGTTACAGGACAGAATTAAAACCATGTCTGATAATACCTACCGTAAGTTCGCACTTAGAACGAAATTATAAAATTAGAGGTCAGCCACATCGCCGTGCCGCGCCATCCGCGTCGGTACGGTGCGTCGCCTGCGTCGTGCATAGCCAGAAAATACTTATGTACCAAAGTTTACCATAGCTAAAGCCATACCAAGCCATAACCGATACCGACTGTTCGCCACATCCCATTGCCGCACTGTGTCGCGCGCGCAATCATCCCTGTTGTGTCGCATGCATGGTGCTATAAACTCCTTAATGGAGACAGTCCCGAAATCTTTAATGAAACACTCAGGGTGATCATGTCAAATTATCTCATGTTCTGTGAAAGCTATGTTTGTTAGGTAAATAAGTTGTAAGTTGTTATCGTTTTATTCGATTTTATTTTCTCTTTATAAAGTAAGTAAGTAAGTAAGTTTGATCTCTGACTTTTTATTTGTTTTTTAATTTGTCCCGGAACATTTTTTGTCGGCACGCCACGGGGCGCTCCGGCACTTACACATGGCTTGTAAACAAAAGATTTCTATGAACCGATAGTAAACACATGACTGTTTCCTTTTATGGACAGACCAGGCCTAATTACGCAACATGTTTGAGAACAATAGACACTTTAAATAACTTTTAAATTTGGTATTTTCTAGTAAGACGTACAAAAAAAAAAAAAAACTAAATTTCGTTTATGGAGATTCCCCAGCCTGGGATTGGGATTTCCCAGTAAACAATGCTTTGTCTAGCGCATAAGCCGCGCGCCACGCTGCCATTGTACTTTGAGACGGGAGCGCCGCAGTGTATGTGTTGTAGGGAGTAACGATAAACCCGACTTTTTAACTTTGTTTTTTTGTCTTTTTTCGAAAACCAATGACTTTTTTTTTTTAAAGGATGCTGTAGAATGGTTGTAGACCATGGTCTGAATAACGTTTGTTCTAGCAAAACTGTGATTCAAATGTCACCGTGTATATGAAATATAATAGCGGGAAGCGATGAATGAAACTGCGATTCTGAGTGACAACTGGTTTTATCTTCACATACCCACATAGACTAATTATTAACATACCCTACACCTCCCCTGTAAAACATTGCTTACATTAGCTTTAAATTATTTACTTAAAATATGGGTGCACTTAGTCTTGTTCAAAAATACACTGCCTATTTTATCATTCGGTTAGAAATAAAAGCAAAATACAATAGAACACAAAATAATGATGATCTTTAACGAAAAGAATTGTGATCATTGGTCGCGCAATCAATAAATACATTTTAAGATAAAAGCCCATGATGCGCCATCGACAATGTCGTTCACAATAATTTTGTTTAGCACCGTTTCTACTGTACCTGGTGGTGATTTGTTAATTATTGTTATCAAACATACTTTGTTTTTTTTCTATGTTAATACTAATAGTTGAGAAAAATATATAAACAAAATAACCACCAAGTTCACTACCTACCTTTGTGCTATACATATAGTTACATTTGTGTTCCTTACGTGTTAATTCATCTTATAACTACTATACGTATTTAAGTCTAATAATACAATGTTTTTTTTAATTTTTTTAAACATATAATATATTTATTACTTCGAGTAGGTATTTACCTTGATATATGCATTTACGCCTAAGTCTAACATTTTCTATATCAGAATTCGGAACTGGGTCTGCTGTCAAATTTTTGGGACTGACAGTCGTATTAACGTCTAGTTCTTGTTGATTCAGAAAAGTTTCTGTTGATGGAGTGTTCTTAATTTAATTGTCCGGATTGGATTCAGAAACATCAATCTCAGTTACGGACTTATCCGTGTTACTCGTTATGGAATGTCTAGTATATCGTTTATGTGGTAATAATTGATCGATGTGACGCTTCCACTCGTGTCCATCAGACACGCGTACTTTATAAGTGAGTGGATCAGTCCGTGCAAGCACAGTAGCTGCTGCCCATTTGTCAGCGCGAGCACGGTAGCCCCGCGCTAGCACCTGCTCGCCGGGCTCCATGTGCCGCTCAGCACCGGGCCGCGCGCTCCCTGCTCGCTCTGCAGACGACTCCACTGCATGCTCTATGGACGATTTGATACTGTCCAACCGACCTCGTAATCTCCTACCAAACATAGATACCGCTGGTGCCACTCCGGTAGTGGCGTGCTCACAATTGCGTTATTGAAACAGAAATTTCGAGAGGGCAACATCTACATCTTTGCCTTCATGTATTGCCTTTTTCATTGCTTGTTTCACTAATTTTACTGCATTTTCAGCTGCCCCGTTACCGGCTGGGCGAAATGGACTTGTGATTGTATGGTGTAGCAGGTTTTTATTTAAATAGTTAGTAAATTCAAACGAGCTAAATGGAGGTCCCCCATCACTAATTATGTGTGAAGGCATTCCAAAACGTGAAAAAAGTTCTCTTAACTTATTTATAGTAGAGTTTGCATTAGTTTAACATTTTTTGTACTTCTATCCATTTACTGTGTGCATCTAGGTACCGTTACTAAATAATATTTACCGTGAAATATAGCAAAGTCAATATTTAATCGTTGCCACGGTCGTGTGGGAGAAGCCCACGGATGAAACTGTGCACGCGCCGGCGCCGGCGCATCGCGCTGTTGTAGGCATGCACTGCATTCTTGACACAATGTTTCAATTTCATTGTCCAATTGTGGCCAGTAAACATAGTTTCGAGATAGGGTTTTAATTTTGACAACCCCTAGGTGTCCCTCATGCAATTCCTGTAGAATTTGCTGCCAAAATACCTTAGGAATGACCACTCTGTGATTGTATAATACACACCCTCTGTCGATAGTAAGGTTGTCCTTTCGATAGAAATAAGGCTTCTCTTCACTTCGGGTAACTACTGCTGGCCAGCCATTAATAATATAATCATAAATATTTTTAAGAACCTCGTCTTCCTGTGTTTTGTTTGAAATGTCTTTTGCTTTAATAGGAATCGATTGTTCTACGTAATTAATATATGATACCGTATCCTGCCCCGTTTCTATTTTACGTTCATATGGCAGTGGCAAGCGTGCTAATGCGTCCACGTTGTGATTATCTTTGGATATTACGAATTCTATAGTGAAGTCATAGGCTGCTAAGTTTGTAGCATACCTCTGTAATCTGCTTGCAGCAGTCTGCGGCAAACCGAACTTGGGACCAAAAATGAATGTCAAGGGCTTATGGTCTGTTTTAATTATAAAAGCACGACCATAAAGATATTGATAGTGTTTTAAGACTCCACTAATTATTGCCAGAGCCTCTTTGTCCAATTGACTATAAGCACGCTCTGCCGAATTTAATGTTCGCGAAGCAACACATATGGTAGGGCTACTTTGGCTAAAATCGGCCTTCAATGACAGCGAGGTGGAAAATTCTTAAAATTAGCCATCTGATTAATAAAAAACAATTTGCCCATTCTCTCGTTCCTAAGGTTAATTAATGATGAGAATACTGGAAACTAACCAAAAAATAGCTTCAGAGGTTGGGTATGAAAAGTTTTAACTAATAAGTGGTTTTGTTAATAAAACACAGATGATAATGTGAAAAAAAGGGTTCACTAATGTTTTACCAAAACACCATTGACAATTTTTTTTATTAATCGTAGTCTGGCCAGGAATTTTTTAGACAACCCACTCAAGGTATATTTTCTAATTTTGGTTTTTAATTTTTTATAAACGTGTTTATTTTAGTGTTATAAAATTATCATAATCATAGATTACAATATACAAGCTAAAACTAAAATATATATACCTACTATTTACAAGTGTATAATGTAAGGCAAGAGCTCATAGGGCATCAAAAAATTCGTCCGCATCGCTGTCAATGGGAAGTGGCCAAGAGGCTGGCCGCATTGCCACGTTGGATGGCAATGCTGATTCTTTGGGCTAAAAATAGGCCAGCCCTCTGGTCGTGTGAGGAGTCGACCAACCGCTTGGCGATGTCCCGAAATATTTGATGAGCACTGTGACCCCAAGGCCCTAGAGTTGCAACCCCAAACGGCTCAAACATATAGCTCCCAATAAGGTTGTTATACTTGCGCCGTTTGAGGTTTTCTGCTCCTGCAGCAGCCGCCCCAACACAGCCCGCCGTGCTAGGAAGCTGGGATGGCGCGAGGGTGTCGACACAAGTTGCATCCCACACCAAAGGCCTACCCAACTTCCAAGGCATTATGGTCATTCCATCTGGCCTCTTCCCATCGTCACGTGCCAAGCCATTGGATGATGTCATTAATGCTGGCGTGACGTGCCATCCGACCAGCGCTCTTGCTGCAGGATAGGCCATGGTGTCCGAGATGGTCGACTGCTTCACCGCATTGACAGCGATGTGGAGCCCCGCAAGGAGCGCCTAGACGCAAACATGTAGCGAGCCGGAATGTGGCAGCAAAGTGCCTATGTTGGGTGACGGTAGCGCCTGAAGCCAAACGCCCGACTCCCATTCCCCTACAGCCAGCAGGCGGGCACGCTCGGCAGTGTTGGTGGACGTATTAATAAGTTTATTCCGTACCAACCTGCAGAGCGGCTCATCCCACTGTCTCTGGGAAGACGGGTTCTCGGGCTGAACCAAGTCCGGGCAAGCGAATTTCTAGGCGTTCACCACATCGGTCAAACACGGCACTTCAGAGTCAACCTGAGAAGGGGCTAAGATTCTTGTGGTTAACTTTTCGGTGCTGTGGACCGAGGACAGGAAAGCCGGTATGCTTACACTAGAAATTTTGCGGATGCCAAGCCCACCAAAACGAATGGGTAGTGTGGCTTGCAGCCACGCGCGGTCGTCCAAAGCCACATTTAAAATGGATGTTAGAGTACTTCGAATAATATGATCAATTTTGTCTAAAAGGTGTGGCTGCTTCCATAAAGAGGAAGAGCGGAGAAAATACATAAAATTTGGACCGAAACAGCAATATCTGTTAAGGGTGAATGCCGTATGTAAATTAATTTTAGAAAGTCTATCCGAAATATCGTTAAAAAGGTTAATTTTTTCGTCGACAAATGCTGGAAAACTGTCTTCTAAAATTGGAGAACCTATTATTTATTTCACTAACAATTTATTCCACAAATGTTTTATTTTATCACGTTACAAACATTTATTTGGCAAATGCTTCTCTTTACAAAAGTTTCGGATGATATTTAATCATTTATACATTTTTTATTTAATATTTAGTTTCTTTTGGGAAATCACAGTTAAACTAAATATCATTTTATAATAATTATCTTCTTATCATCTTCTGAACCAGTGACACAATATTTGAAATAATTATGGAATATGGAGCAGAAAATAACGTAGATAATAAGCCAAGAGTTTGCATATTAGATTTTGAAAAAGCGGCAATCTTAAGTTTGCGATCAAATTTTGAAAATGTAATCCTACATGGTTGCAATTTTTATTTGGGTCAAATAATTTACAGGCAAGTACTGCAGTTCATTAAATCTACTAAAGTATTTTTTTCTATATGATCTAGTCGTTTCTGGCACTCGCCAGTCGCTGCCGCGGCACCGCTCATTGCGCTTACTCGGGTCGTGCGTAGGGGTCACAGTTTTAACCTAACCATTTAAAAAAATATTTATATATAATCTAACTAGTTCGGTTCCGGGTAGCCTACTAAAAATAATCTCTTATTTCTATTAGTGTAAGTCGTTTCTGTCATATAAATTTGTGCTTATAGGAAACATACCCGGGACTATATTTTTATTTATAGAATGAATTAAAGAAACTATAAGCAACGCCAACGAGATTGAACCAAAAATGACGGGTGCTTCTTCTAAATAAAAAAGAAACAAAAAACTCGAAAGATACATCGCGAGAATATTGATGCAAAAAGAAAATTATTCGGAAATTAAGTTATTGAAATCTTTAGCAAGCCACTTGCAATTAAGACAATTATTAATACTTATACAATTAATATTAATACAATTTTATTACAATTAATTATTAATACAAAAACAATTCAATATTTAAAAAAATAAAAACTTGTACAATATTTAACACAATTAACTATTTACACTAGGTACTAAATTAAATGACTAACTTAATGCCTATTTTTTGCCTATTTATTGAGTTTCATTTTTAGAAAATTGCGTAATAATAAGTCAATATGTATAAAAGGCTTTTATGTATTCTAAACGTTGTTTTATGAGATAAAATGAAAAAAAAATTGTTTGTCAAATAATACGTTATTAAAAAAAACTTTTTCGGGTAATTATTTTTGGCAAACTTGTTTTTGGATAGTGATGAAATGACAACTCATGTTTTTGCCAATCGTTGCTTGTCAAGTAAAAATTTGTAAATTAATTTTTGGTGAACAGAAAAAAAAGTAATTTATTTTTAACATTTACAAAAGGTTTTCAAAGTGCCTACCTCCAGGAACCTGGAGTAGGGCTGGGTCTCAACAGATCGCAGCATGACGCTGCTCTACCGACAACAACACACCGCCAGGAAAGGGAGTCGTCTACATACGATTCCGAGCCCCGACATTGAACTGAGGTAAATTCGGACCATCGAAGCCGTGATGCACGCGTTAAACGGACAGCATCGATTTCCGCGATCCAAATGCGCTTCGACGTTGTACCTCACGTGGTGAGGCGCGACTAGTAAAGTCACATTGTTTAGAGCCCCTCTACTCTTGGGGCTCCACAGTGAGCATATCCTTGCCGGATTCGGCTAGGCTGGCTTTGGCCTTAAAGGTGTTCAGGCAAATTCCCGCGGATGGTAGCCTCGCACCACCAGCCGCTCGGCTGAGTGCATGAACCAAATGTCCGAAACTGTAGTTCCTCTTGTAGTTACTGAGCAGTAGTATATATAGTAGTCTATGAGTAATACTATCCCAACGACAAGCCATCAGTAGAGTAACCATAGGAACGAGAAAATGGGCAATATTTTTTTTATTAATCAGCTGGCTAATTTTAAGAATTTTTCACCTCGCTGTCTTTGAAGGCCGAATTTAGCCAAAGTAGGCACATTAAATACTACTTTTTTTGTAACGATTATGGAAGCTGAGAATTTGGTGCATTCTTGAGGCCTATTTAGGATCCGTGAAGAAACCTGTTTGGATTTGTAATTTAAAGTTGAAAATTTAAGATAAAATTTACGGAACGTAAATTTACAGAACGTAATTTTTTTACTTTAGACCAACGTTTTCATAACTTTCATCACAGTTACGAAGCTGATTATTTTATGCATAAAAGAAATACTCATGAAGATTTAGTTGCAAAACAAAAATCGGTAGTCTTTTTTAAATTGGTCAGGTCGAAAATTCTCAAAAATTCTGAAAAAAAATCATGAATCGTACAATATGAAAAGTCGCGGAACATTCATGGGGGTGATTCGATTACCACACGATAAGAGGGAACAAAATTTTATTTTTGGAAGTCAATGTTTCGACCAGCCTGTACCTACACAAAAACAAAATAAAAATACAGTTATATTTTATTGTAAAACTTTTTTTGTTTTATATTATTTACAGTACAAAATATCACAGACGAGAAGACCTTATACCTAATCTTAACAAACTTACGTTACCCACGTTCTTGTGCAAATTCCACATCCATTATCTTATCATTATTTGTGTTTAAGGAAGCACAAAGTTAATTATTTTTAGTCTGTGTTAAAAGAAACGTCAAGATCTCAGGTCAAGGGCTTGGGTAGGCTTGGGACTCGGACTCGCTACATGTATAGTGTGCGTTGTGTGTGTATTTGTATCAGTGAATAATAAAAAGAGTTATTAATTAGCAAATCGTTTCGATCAAGCTACCAACGATAATACAGTCTACCGAAAGAAATACAAGAACCCTAATTAGGGTAAAGTTATTTAACGGAGATCTCAATGTACGATTAAGCGTGCTACGCAGTTAAAGATTGTAGAAACCTCATCGCCGGCAGTTCTATGAATAAATGCAGAGGCAGCGCTGCCCAGTAAGAAAAGAATATTGTTGACAGCCAGTGACCGCCCTGGAAGAGAAAAAAAAAAAACATGTTCAAACATACTCATTATATAAGTAGCAACTCACGGCCATAGAGAATAATTGTCGATGGCAGGAGGCAGAACTTAAGATATTATTAGTTGCAGTCTTGCCTCCTGCTTGCCTGGCTCCGCTAGGAGTAATAGTGTTCTGTGGTCGTGCCCGATGATTTTTGGTTATTTTTGACAGGGCCAACGGTAGTATCTCCAGATTATATATGTTCTGTGAGTATCTCGTATACAATCTGTATACGAGATACTCACAGAACATATATACTGGCAGGACATCGCCGCGCAAACTACAACCATGAGTTCAGTGCATGATTCTAGACCCTCTACCGTAGAAATTTATCATCGTTTATTTTAAAAAAAAATTGCTGTTTCATAGAAAACTGCAATACCTACCCGGTCAAAATGTACTGAACAGCAAAAATTGATTTTAATAACCGACGAAAAATTTCTACGCTAGAGGGTCTAGTCTAGAATCATGTGCTGAATTCATGGTACCAGGTTGGGCGTCGATGTCTCTGCCACCCTGGATAGTAATAATATGTTCTGTGAGTTTCCCTATGTAGTCTGTGACAGCGCCCAAGACATCAGTTCAACATTTTCTCACATGCTTTTTTTTATTTTATTGGCTTCTTGCAGGTCAACCTTGGAGGTGGCCGGCTACTTAACCAGTGGTTGCTTTAATAAATTAATGCCCCCGGCGACGGCATGAAAAACTTACAAACTAGGCCACTACACGCTAAGGGCACCCCCTGTGGGGTATGGACCTCCGCTTAGGGCGTCGCTGGGAGAGGGCAGCAAGGCACAGACTGGATCGGAATGAACTTCCAGTCAGTATAAAGTCGACTTCTTAAGTTTCTAGTTGATGTCGAACTTTGAAAAAAAAAAAACTTACAATATCAAAGACGGAAGCCCTGTTGGTGTTGGTCCGCTGAGCTAGCAGTGTGAGGGAGATCAGCCAGTGAATCAGATAGATGGATAGCGACATGCGGCCCAGGATCTCCCAGCCGCGCCATGACAGGAATTTCCACCAAACACCTGGGAATTACCATGGTTAAGTACGTGAATTTTATTGCTTGGCACTTTGGTTAAGCATTGTATTGCCTTTCTTTACAAATTAAGTATAAATAAGTACCTAGGTGTTTTAAAGAACATTCGTATCAAAAATTAAATGAATGGCTGACTGGGTCATTCATTTAATTTAATAATACATTCGTTCTAGTCATTTAGAAACCCTTTTCTAAAAATTAAATTAAGTAAGTTCTGGGCCAAGGGTACTGCCTTGTGGCACTCTTTTTCAATAAACTTAGGACTGGCTTCGTAAAATACAAAAGGATTTAAACGAAAAAAGTAGTATTTGTTCAAGTACTTATTTGAACAAATATTACTTTTTTCGGTGCTTGTTTCAGATAAACCACTGTTCCAATGTTCATGACTAATACATATGAAAAAGAAATGGATATAAATACTTACTATTAATCTTATTGAAGAACCCGTACATAGCGAAGGCCGTGAGCGTCATGAAGACAGGCCTGTCCAGGGTCGCGTAGAGGGTAATCAGGAGTGGGTGGGTGACGCCCTTCATCCAGTAGCCGGCGACCACCCACAAGAACATACACGGAACGGACAACCTGTACAGCACTCGCATGCACTGGAAAAGGAGAAAAACACATCATTCTAAAGATAGAGCCTTAATTAATTACTAAAATAGCATCGTCAATAATTAAAAGGTATGATTAAAAGCCAAAAGAAGACATTGAAATATTTTTAAAATCAACCTGCCCAGAAGAACCCTTATTATTTTGCTGCTCCATATTATCTACTTCATAATTATCAGTTAGATCACTCAAGCCAAAGGTTTCAGCTGGTTCTGATGCAATAGGCAACAGAGTTCATTTGCAAGATCTATCAACATTCTCTTCAAGACCTTAACCTACCGTGCTCTGAGCAGGTCGGTAGTCATCCACTTGATGCAAGTGGTACACGAAGGCCACCAGTAGACCAATGAGTGCGGAAGGTAGACTGTCCCAGGGTGCAGTGTACAGCCAGGTGAAGGAACGCTCGCCGGGAAACTGGGTCCTCATCAACCTGGAGAAATAGAAGGTCGTTATTACGGATGGATAAAGGGAGCTGTAAATATGTAGTAAGCCCATATTCCGCCAGTTTAAGTGGAGTGTAAAGGCTCCTACAAACAGGCGCGTCGCAGCTGTCTGTGGGAGCCTTTACAAAAATACGCGTAGATCATGCATGATTCCCTAGTTGAAATTGAATACTATTCGTTGGAATAAATAACAATTAATTCGTAAAAATAGTTAATTACTTATTTATTTATATGCGAATATAAATGTGAATAAGTCGAAGGTCATGCTGTTTGAAAGAGAAGAAGATATGTCTGTGTGTGATGTGAAAACAAAGGATAAGAGTGTGGAGCAAGTAAGTGAGTTTGTATATTTGGGGAGTCTGTTTACAAGGGATGGAAAGATTGATGGATATGTAAGGAAGTGAATGTTGGGTGTAAAGAAGCATGAAAGTAGAATAAATGCTGTGGGAGTGCGTTCCTTGCGAAGCATGTGTGGTGTGACTATGAATAATTATAATAGTTATTATTATTTATTTCATAAGCCTAATACATATGGAGAGAAAATGGGTTAACAATGCATTACTTCAGTAACTTAGATCCTTATATTATGATAGTTAGACTAAGTACATCCTCGATTTCGTGGTACTCCTGACACCCAAACTAGGACATGACCTGTATCTCACGTGTCAGAATAAACTGAGGAATAATGGAGAATAGGCTGACGAGTGATGTGATAAGGCAACGGTGCGGTTTAAAAGAAGATGTAGTGACAACAATTGAAAAGTGCTTAGATGGTTTGTCATGTTGAGAGGATGAATGAAATGCGACTAAGGCATATGTGAGTGAAAATGCCGGTAGGGGACACCCTAGGAGGACATATAGTGACCTTATTGGTGATGTTCTTCAGTAAGGTCAGGTGCGAGTAGGTACTCGCAACCGGCGTGCGTGTATGACCAGGTGTATCAAATATGAACGTAAACGAGGCAAAAGGAGTATGAAAGGATCGTAGCAGGTGGCGTTCTGTAGTTTCTGCCTACTCCCATGGGAAGAAGGCATGAGTTTATGTACTCGTATGTATGTATGTTATTTATTTATTTAACAATAATCTTTCTGCATGTTAATGCATGTTTAGGCAAAAACTCATGGAGTGCTGATTTGAGAGCTTTAATTTGCTGTTTCTGTTGAATATAATCCATCATAACAATTTTTTTCACATTAAAAATATCCTTTAATTGTATAATAATAGAATAGATTTTGGTTATATGCCTTTTATGTAAAGAAAAAACGGCTGGACCTTACACTACACTTATTATCTTTCTCTCTCTCTGCGGGTGGCGCACTGAAGAAATCACTGCATGATTAGCGTGCGCATAGGGCGTCAAACGGTGTGAGCGGGTTGCGGGCGGAGTAGTCGAATTCTGCCAGGAACTCTCCGTTTTTAAAGCACATGCTCCACTTTTATTTGGAGATATAAAAAGGTTAGCTTTCTATCTCTTGCAACAGATCTATGCTAAACCAGAGGCGGATGAGCGCCTCTGTCACCTCTGTGGTCAAACATTTAAGAAACAAATCCCTTATTTTAGACATATTACTTCGCGTAGCAGGGGCACCGGGCGACCCGCCCTTTCCGACGTCTGTAAGTGCAAAAGCGACACGATTTCCTTTAATTTTTTACCACAGCGCTGGCGATGGCGCAGCTGTTGGATTGGAGCATTATCGATAAAATTTTACTGATATGTTTCTGGCAAAATATTCGAGCTCGCTTTGCTCGCTCTCACAGCCTAGCGACTCTTAATTCTTAAAACCTTTCTATATAAGTCGACTAAGGACTTAAAAAATCCATCTTATCTGAGGCAAACAGGCAAATGTTTTTGCGCTCGCTGCGCTCGCTTGTGCATTCTAGATTGTCTTGATTGGTGTTAAGCTTTTCTGCGTAAGTCGAGGGTCGCGATTTTAGCAATCCAAAATCATGACAAGACAATCAGATTAATTATGACAAGGCCATTGATTTTTCTGCAGAACAAAAGGCTCAAAGAGTAAAGAGTTTGTTTTTTATTTTTTGTTTGATCGCGCTAATCTCTGGAACTAGCAGTCGTATTTGATAAAATCTTTTATGCATTTGATAGCCCAATTCTTGAGGAAGGTTATATGCTATTTAAAATCACACTACGCACCCTTCCAAACCGAGCAGTAAATAACGCTAAGCGAAAAGGAAGTAATATCGTGGACGGGTGATGCCCAGCGACACGGTGGGTCGGGGGCTGAAATTACACGCAGAGGAAGTTGCGGACAGAAGCTAGTGTGCTATAATCTCACGATTTTTTTCCAATATCCTGTCCTATTCTAATTAAAATAAATGTTCGACATGTCCATGTATATTTAAATAAATAAGGCTTCATGTAAAAGGTTAAAGGATTGGCGGGGCGGGCGGCGGCAAACTGCAGTTTTTGCCCCGCCTCGAAAAAATTCTAGATCCGGGCTGGGGGGGGGGGGGGGTCGTGGGGATCGTGACCCCCCCCCCCCCCCAAATCATTCAAGCTGTTAAGAGCCTGAATGATTTACTTGTCTTGCTAATTTAAAACTGTTCTTGAGCCACAGAGACCCCCAGTCATGGGGACTGCCTACTGCATGCGTAGCATGACCACTTCTATCTCTACTCTACGAAGAGAACACAATTCACTTTCTTAACAAAAAGTCATTATTTTCTTGAATTTTAACATCGCGCCATAGAAATCACTCTGCAATCTGTAATTTTGTCTTCCGTTTCTATTGTTGCCATGCTACGCATGCAGAAAAGAAAACTTAAATGAATTTCTCCTACTTAAAATCCGGCCAACGCGCCTAAAGATGTTTATTGTTCAAAAAGCCTGTTATAAAATGTAGAATCTAGGATGCAAGAGTGGGCGAAGCAAACTCGGGAATTTGAGAACCCCGTGCATAGGTAAGGTCCGACAGGTTAGCTAAGGTTAGGGCCAAATTCCAAAACCTAAACTACTGTCAAACGAGTTTAAGTTTATCGTCATATCTCGACAAAGTAAGTTCTCTATCTGTATAATGATAAATGAAATGAAAACAGAACCTATTCAAGGTAAAAAAATTAGGCTCGCTTCGCTCACTCTTGCATTCTACGTTCTCTTGATTCTTGAGTTTTTCTTCATAATTCGACAAAGCAACTTATTCCTAGTTCTTTTGAAGTGATCGAAAGAAAATGCTCCCCCCCATGTAAAAACTGCGTCCCTGAAGAGCATAAGTAAAGTGGAGCTGAAGATGTATTTAACATAACATCATGCCTTTAATCCTCAAAGGGCTAGGCAGAGGTGTACCTACATTTACCACCCACATTTCGCCAGTTATGTTTAAGTCCCCTGTCATAAGGGGCGTACCTCCCTTAAAACATTCCTAGGCACCTATGGTGGCCCCCCCAAAACCTTGGGCTGCGACCGCGTGTCCTAGTAAGTAAAATTTTATTTGTTTAAACATGGTGTACATGATAATATTGCATGCAAGATAATAAAAGATACAGAAAAGTTCTAACATGTTCAGCCGCATAAAGTGGCGTACAAATTGTTAGGAAGAGATGGTGCATAAACCGTGATAATATTCATCAAAATTACATTATTGAAGTTATATAGGTACTTATTAAATCATCAGTATTCATTAAATATTACGTATCGTACAATACAAGTCCTGTGGATAGGTAGTTGATTTTGACAATCTGCAGTCTCTGCCTACTCCTATGGGATTATGGGCGTGAGTATAATAATATGTGGGTATGTATTTATATCGTCGGGGACACCAAATCGAAGAAATATTAGGTCTTTACCTATGAAATTGCCGTTCTGCAGTACTGGCCATTTCAAATCAAAATAATTTTTGTTTGGCTAAGAATTCTAATTTCAAATTAATTTTATTTTAAAAACATGGATTTTTTTTTCTAAAAGTAGTCATTTCTTTATTGATTAGTGTTACATTTTCATCGCATTTCAATCTTTTTCGTCATCATGGATACGTTAAAAATTCGAGTAATTATGGAATATGAGTACCGTCGTGGCAGCAACGCGGCACAAGCGGCACGCAACATCAACGACGTTTACGGAGCTAACACTACAAACCAACGCACCACCTGTTATTGGTTTGCTCGCTTCCGTTCTGGAAATTTCGACCTGAAAAATGAACCTCGCGGTCGTCCGAAGACTTTGGTCGACAATGACGAATTAAAGGCGATTGTGGAAGCTGATGATACACAATCTACGGCTGAATTAGCAGCAGCTTTCGACGTTAGCGTCAAAACAATATTGGTCCATTTGCGTCAAATTGGCAAGGTAAAAAAGCTTAACAAATGGGTGCCCCACGAACTCAATGATCGCCAGCGCGAAGTACGCGTCGAGACGTGCCTTGCACTGCTCAACAGACACACAAATGAAGGAATTTTGAACCGCATTGTTACCTGCGATGAAAAATGGATTCTGTTTGATAACCGTAAGCGCTCAGCAAGTTGGTTGGATCCTGGTTCAGCACCTAAACAATGCCCTAAACGAAAACTTACCCCTAGAAAAGTGATGGTCACTGTTTGGTGGTCTAGCGCCGGTGTGATTCATCACAGCTTCTTACCAAACGGGGTGAGCATTACTGCAGATGTGTACTGTGAAGAACTGAACACAATGATGGAGAAGCTGGCGCATCTCCAACCAGCATTGGTCAATCGCTCGTCTCCGCTGCTCCTGCACGACAACGCGCGACCTCATACTGCACAGCAGACGGTCTCCAAGTTGCAAGAACTGGGGTTGGAAGCTCTCCGTCATCCGCCCTACTCACCAGACCTTGCGCCTACAGACTACTACTTTTTCCAGAATTTGGATAACTTCTTGGCGGGAAAAAAATTTAATACCCGAGAGGCAGTACAAAATGCCTTTGAAGAATTTGTTGCCTCCCGTCCAGCTGATTTCTTTAAGAAGGGCATCAATAAACTGCCACTGCGATGGCAAAGATGCATTGATTGCATGGGTGATTACTTCGATTAATACAAATAAAAAAATCATGAAAAAAATTCGTTTAAATTTTTTCATACAAAACGGCAATTTCATAGGTAAAGACCTATTATTAAAAAAAAACAACACGTCTGATGAAAAACAAATAACAATGTGACATTTAGCCATCAAATCTTATAGTGAAATATTTACGAAATGATAACACTAAATATTACTAAAATTATTCTGAGCTACATCCTGTATCTGTTCGCTCTGGGTTTTTTTTTGAGCATTTTCCTTATTAGATAATGTTAAAATTAAACTTTGGCCCAACGTAGTAGAGATAGGTAGGTGTATAAGTGATAGGTCTAGGTGACTCGTGATATCAATGACGGCTTATTCATAATGTGGCCTAATAATATGGCCACAGGATCCTTATACGTACAATAGTAACTGTGGCAGGCACACGATGACATGACCTTTTATAAACAGCTTTTCAAGTATTATTAAAAAGGTAACTAAAGGATATTTATGAAGTTTATTGAAGTGACCTTCGAATTAAAAAATAAATTTGGAAAATCCAAAAGTGCACGACTCATAATGCTCATTTAATTATGAAATATAAAAAAAAAAAAAACTTAAGTCGTTCAAAATTAATTGCCGAAAAAACAGCTGTAGTAGGAAGAAGGTACTGCACAAGCGCCCCTGGTGGAATAAATGTACATAATATCTATAGATATATCACCATCCATGTTAATTTTACATGGATATATATAGATGTACAGTCTTGTAGTTTTCGTTTTTTATTAATTGCAATTAAACGACACTGAATTAATTAATCATTCGCATTCAGTGACCTACAATCGTCGATTAGAATTTAAAAAAAAAATAACTTAAACAATGGATTTTTTCACAAGTTACAGTGTTTCCGGGGTTCACACATGACGGACAGGATTTTTTTTTGACCTATTTTGGTGTTTTTTTCCAATTCTATTGCAGTAAATCAATTTTTAAAAAGTATGAAATTAATCTCCATTAAATTATCTCGACAATAGTATGCAAAATATCTTGATTCCGTGAACTAACAAGGCTATAATAATAAAAATAGCCGCCAAAATGAGGCGAAAAATTTTTTTCGATCGTAAAGCACTCTCTGATGCTTCGCATCATGAGTCGTGCAATATGTGTTTAGCTTTAAAAAATATATAAAACTACTAAATAGCTATATTTAGTAGTTTTATTGCTTTTTCTTTGGACTCATCATGGTCTATTTTTGATTGGTAGACCGTACCCCAGCAAATGCGTTGTTCATGAGCTTTTAATTTTTTTTTTATTTGTGCACCTGTTATCGTACTACTTACCTACCTTTAAGTAGTTTTTTATTATAAAGTTAATGCGTTAAAAATACTAACTAGTTGTGAGAACCTAATGCGCTACAATCAGGTACTAATTAATGACTGTTGCAATGGGTATATGCAGTAACAACAACACTCGACAACAACAATCGACAAACAACAAGCACAATTTACTTATTTATCATTTTATAACTTTTGCCCGCGGCTTCGCCCGCGTGGAGGTCGGAAATTATCCCACGGGAATTTAGAACGGGGATAAAAAGTATTCTTTGTGTTAATACAGGTTATAAACTATCTGTGTTCCAAATTCCATCCAATTCCATTCAGTAGTTTTTGCGTGAAAGAGTAACAAACATCCATCAATCCATCCTCACAAACATTCATATTTATAATAATTATATTAGTAGGATATAATAGATAATTATCATTAAAAAAAAAGCTCGCTCGTGAAAGCTGGTTGCTGATTTGTTAGTTTCGTTTTCTCCTCTTCCGATCGTTATTTCTCCTGACAAAGTTATTCTGTTTATCTGTATGTATGTATGTATATATCTATGTATTTTTTGTCCTTTTCGTGTTAGCTATCCCTTATGTTGCACGTGCCACATTTCCTCTCTGCATCACACTAAGGTGGACTGGTAGCAAATGCATCAGTATTTTTTGCATAAAGTTTTAATAAATAAATAAAGATTGTTAAAGCACGCCCGCTTTAGAGAATAATAGCGTGATGTCATATTACACTAAGGGCGAATGTCACCAACCAAACTGCACACGATCAACACAGCTAAACAATGACAGCTCTTGAACGCGGTTTTGATGTGCTAATTGCGTTCAGTTTTATCAGCGAAACCCGCCCTAAGACGGCTGGCAACCGTAAACAATGATGCGATACTTACTCAGGAATCATAAGCAGCACCATGGGCTTGAGCTGCCAGTAGTATATGATCGCGAAGTTGACCAGCATAGCCCCGAGGATCATGGCTCCTAGGACCTTGACTGCGGTGCGAGGCCTTCTGCCCAGCAGCAGGGTCAGGATCGTGCAGACGATGTACAACTGCATGTCCACGGCAAGGAACCTGGGAATGAAGAGCATAATGCTTATAAGGGGCGTACCGCAGCGGTCTGTCTTAGGTCCTTACATGAGATACTTAAGAGGCTTACAAGAGCTAAAGCGCGGTCACTGTCGGATTGCATAGAAAAGAAAGAGACGACCGATGACACAACGCTGGTAATTTATTGCAAAATATGAAGCAATTATGGATTTACAAAAAATCTATTCATTGGACTAAAAAATTAAAACACTATCACGTTAGTATTTTATTTGTAGAATAATCTGACAAAAAAACTGAATGTCTGCATGTATATTAGTATGGTTTTTACTCGTTGAAAGAACTTTTTAGAGGTATCTTCGTGATTTTTTTCTATCATATCAAGTTAATTGTATTATGTTTTCAACACACTATCTAACTAGCATATATCCAGAAGAATGTCATATAATTTTCTGATTTTGGTTACTGCAGTGGATCATATATTTTTAGGCATTATAAATTTGCGTTTAGGTCATGTAGTCCCCTTAAAAAATAAAATACATAGATTAGAGCTCGATCAGCATTCTCGTACAAAACAAAACCTTGCATCTTGCCGTCTTAAAAAGACATAAAAGACTGCGTCAATAGGGTTTTCATGTTACCTTATGTAGCTAAATAGTTATCAATATTGCGATTATAAAATGCTTAATTCAACATGTAAACAGAATAAGTTATTGTAACCAGGGAAGTGCAGAATGACACGAAATACGATATGAAGCAACAGTAAAATAAAACAACTTGAAGGGAAAGGACAATGATAAACAGAAACTAAAGAAAATCTTCCGTAAATCTCTGAATTGATGAACACTAATTATGAACTAAATGGGAAGGTCCACGAGGTACCGGACACAGAGGCCGGCCGTGGGCCCGATGCCGATAGCAGGACGAGGTTATCGCGAGCGTTGGTCGAGACTGGCTAGTGGCTAGTCACCGCGGCAGATAGAGACGAGTGGAATTCTTTGGAGGAAGCTTTTACCCGAATGGGGTCCACACACGAATGTTATTTTAATTTTAATCGAAATTCATCAATTTATTTATTTGAATGCATGATTTAAATTTAATTCAATAATTTTAAGTATTAGGTATGAAATCAAATAATATTTTGAATGGAAAATTTGATTTGTCGCATTTATTTTTATTGAATGATATTTATAATTTTAATTATTTCTTCAGTTGTGTGGAATGACTATAGCTTTATTATTATTTATTATTATAATTATGACCTAGGTACCTCATAAATTAGTAACAAAAGGATGGAGTACCTCTAATGACCTCCATACAAGGAAAATTATTGAAATTAATCCATCCGTTGATGGATTGAATAATTCCAATTATTTTGCATTATATATGAACTCATGTTTTTTTTTTCAAAATCATCAATAAAAATCGAAACCTTGACATTCGCAAAAACGCCTCTATTCGATTAGCACATTCGACTAAAATGATTGCAACATAAATTGTAACTTTTTTATTGTGACTTACGAGTACATCACTTTTGGCGGGGAAGGTCAATCACAAACAACAGTTTCCTGGTCGTAGGTACCTAATATAATATCATTTTTTTTATTATAAATGCCCCGTAACTATTCCCACCCAGTGTGCCTGTATGGGACAGTCAGGCCGGGGAATGCCGGGGATGCAATCATTTTCAAAGTGCTGTTGGTGCTACCGCGCAGTCTTTGAAATAGTGACGCCACTTTCTTAAGCACTATAGCGTGAAAACCGTCAACACGCGCATTTGCGAACATTTGCGACGCACTGCAATGCCGCGGCAACACCAACAGCATTTTGAAAGCATTGTTATACTGAATACGCAGGACGTTGTAGGCTCGTAACCATAAACTGAGAATTATTTTATAACACCAATCCTAATGCTCAAGTTTGCTCCTCGCATTGACTCAAACTGAAACCAATTAATTAGTTTATAGCCGAATGCGAAGTTGTTCTGCGAAACTATTAGTTGCTTGATATTTTCCGGTATCAAAATGTTGTTTGGGAATTTGATTAAACTGACAAGGTGCAACTGGTCTATGTTTCCATGAGTTTGATTTTTTGCAGAAATAAGCTAAGATTTAGTGCCTGCACTAATTTAAACAACTGATTCGTTCCTAATTATTTATTTGAATGAGTGCAGGCTTTAATAACATTTCAGACAGAGATAGTTAGACCAGACAGGTGGAGTGTTTAGCCTGTATCCCACAACACCTAGACACCAAGTAGAATTTTGTATTGGCTAATAAAACACTTAATGAAATGAAAAATAAGAAAAACTATCTCAAACTCACCATGTATGAATAAGACACTTATTGTCAGGCTGCACAAAGTTGTTAAAATACAGCGCCTGCGCCCACCACTTTCTCCTGCAGCGATCGGCCTCCTTCTCAATCATTGGGCCCCACAGTGGACCATCACCAGCATGGGCCCACCAGGACGTGGCCAAACCCAGGACGAACAGGTAGAGAGGAGATATTCTGGGTAAATAAATAAATTCATAAGACGTTGAGACTTGGGACGGCGTATCGAAGGACCACTTTTCAATAGTTTGTCAGAATAATATTTATCAACGGGTTCTGAAAGTCTAATTAAGGCTCTGATTTGATGTCTAGATTGGTTGAACAAATATTAACAGACAATCATGAGAATTGAGATTATCAAGTCATTAGCATGCTTTACGTTACTAAAAATCGGGATAAAAAAATTGAAAGCTTATAAACTGGGGCAGTGGGCCATATGAATAAATAAGATAGTTACTAAAAATACACAGCTACGGATCTCAGAAAGTTATACCTAGCAATCCTATGCATCAAGCACTGGGGCAACATCTTGATGCTGAGCTGCTTCTCGGGATTGTCAGCCACGTAGAGGAGCAGGTTGTAGGCCAGCAAAAAGCTGGAGGCCATGATGAAGGTCTGGACTATAGAGGTGCCATTCTGCATATAGGCTGACAGGATATGGTGACTGCTCTGGAGGAAGAAAGTCGATGTTTTAACAAAATTAAATTAAGACCATGCATATCAGATAGCAATATCATGCATGAGAGGAAGCAATTACTGCCACTAGAATATTTGGAAACAATATCATCATGTAGGTAGATCCATTGTAATGTGGCGCTGTGCAGTGGCAATAGGACACTCGAATTCATTGAAAGATATCCCATTCGAAACGACAAAAAATCGTCAACAGTATTTATATTGCAAAAATAAATGATTTGATTTGATTTGATTTATGCGTATCCGTGTTCTAATAATTGACAATATCAAGTGCTTAGAATAAGTATACACTTACTTTCTCAAAGAACTGAGGGTTGTAGATGTATGTGATGTGGTACGCCAGTACTGAGTGAGCCATCATCACCAACAGCAACGTAATGGCTCTGAAACATACAGTTAAAAATATAATAGATACTACATAGCATAGAAATATTGGTGAGATGTTCAGTGAATATTTATGGGCCTCACTTCATTCCCTGTACAGGCTTGAGGGTGGATAACCTCGGGTCTCCATCGCTGTGGTCCGCCGTCAACCGGTGCCAATTCGCCACCAAAGACCAGGCTACCAGCTGTTTGATTGCTGCAAAGACCAGAAAAATTATAATAAAAAACAATGTGTATTTCTACATAAAATGGTTCTGAAA
Source organism: Griposia aprilina (assembly GCA_916610205.1). NCBI lineage: Eukaryota > Metazoa > Arthropoda > Insecta > Lepidoptera > Noctuidae > Griposia > Griposia aprilina. Next base: position 790,395 of record OU744300.1, on the reverse strand, counting down.
CTACGTAATCAATATTTTTATGTAATTGGTATTTTATTTTATAGCAAGACTACTTTAATAATTCACATTAAGTACTTATAAACATATTTTATCATTAAAAAAAAAAAGTGGAAAAAAACATGACAAAAAACTGACCGCTAGCTCGATAGATGGCGTTGGGATCGAGTTAGATCTCGCTATGGTTTCGTTACCGCGGAGACATGACTACCGCGCGCGCGCAGTAATCAAGTTGCCATCAGAAGGGTCTTAACTGACTCGACTGAACAGCGAGTGATGAATAAGGAGATGATCCTAGTGATTAAAATCCGCTCGCTCGATTCTCAACTATCGCAGAGAATCGAGTCGAATAACTGACGCTGTTTTTGACCTAATTTAAACCATTTTAAATAATTATTTAATCCGCCAGGTGGCGCCACCGCCACTACTGAAAGCAGAGTTTCGATAATGCGATGCGTTTGTTTATAGTTTATACGATGACGAAGAACTTGTAAGCTTTAAGGATGATGGGTCATTGACGGTTTTTTGGTTCTGTTAACCATCAATTGTCAACAAGTTAAAAAATCTGTTAAATTATTAAAAGGTTTTGAATGTTGAATTGGTATCGTTCGACTTCGAAAGTATTTGTTTCGCATACTAGTTGATTCTCAGAAATTAATAAAATTATAGTGAAATAATCCGTTGAGCCGTTGACGTAACAGTTTATATTTTCAGCTGTTTTTTTTTTGGAACTTAGTATAATAATGACTATTAAACGCATGCGTCTTGTGCGTTGACGTAAATTAACAGCTAATATTTTTAACTTGTTTTTCCATTGATGATTAACAGTTACCCCTCGTTGACGAATGAAAAGTCGATAAATAGAACAGTTTATTGATTCAACGACCACCTGTAGTAGGCTTAGCTAAGGTGACAATAGGTCTGTAAGGTCCGTGCTGCCTTTTTAAAAGGATCAAAATGGATCTCTTGAAAAAAAAAATAACTACGGAACTTGAACTTCGGTAACACCAAGTTTGTGATCAGTATCACTGATAAAAATACGATTGTCCCGTATTTCATTCAACATTATTTGGAACTTTGACGAAGCGTCTCATAGTATTCGGTTTCGTCAGTCTTTCTTCATTTTAATCTGAATCTTAACCGGCTCATTAATCTTATGTAATACAACAGTTGTTTACTAAAGTATTTTTAGAACATCCCAAGGTTAACTCTACGTTATCTAATTATAGAGCTCTACCATTGCGCGCAGATTGAATGTAGAGTTTAGTTATCTAATCGCGGCTTCCTAATTATAGTATGGTAATATTGATAACTCATGTACATAAAACATGGTCTGTATCTCTTTTATTAGATAGATACAGCTACATTATAAACTGAACAGCATCTGACGTGTAAAATCATTATTAAGCAGTCTTTATTACAGTGGCTATATGCCGCACGTCTGTGGTGGCTATATGCAGAACCAGTATAAGCTGACCTCTTATTCTATTGAAGCTCCGTATTACGCTAGGCCAGCTCAAAGTTTCTTCAAAGAAGTTTACAGTCTGAGACCAAAACGATTCCTAGATAATGGTGCCGATTCTCTCTTGTACACCGAACTAAACTAACTAAACTATCACGAAAATTCCTTACTTTTGGCTATGCTAAAGCTATTCTGCAAAAAAATATCTCTAAATTTAAAAATAATTTTGGCGTAACTAAAATTTTATTTGGCAATCGCGACTCTACGTGGTACTTGTTGGCCTTACACCGTGATTTTTTTTAGAGCCGGAGGCACACGTTTGCTCGACGTGTTTTATATGGATTTTTACACTTTTTGTATGGAAAATATGAAAAAATATTACTCAATACTCAATCATTTATTGCATTCCACAATGTGCTTAGGAGGTAAGTAAACATTAGTTGTACCAATCGTGGACCCTGTCGGGCGGGCACAGCAAAATATTTTTTTTTAGGAAGAGGACTTATTTATACATGCAAAAAAAACGTATTCTAAGTAAAATTAAAGGTAACATTTTATTAATTATTAATTAAATCAAAAAAAATATTATTCATTTATATTATGATGTCAGTTCTATGGATTTATCAATTAAATATTCATTTATACTGTAATAACATTTATTTAGTAATATTTTTTTAATTTATGAGTAAAAATAGCAATTTTTCCCTCATTTCTGAGCACCTCGGTTAGTTTATTATAGATTTTTATAGACATAACCGGTGGAGATGAGTGCATTTTTAAATGGGATGTCAGTAGGTTTAATCGTGTTACCCACATGTAGAGTTTTAGGGGTTTAAGGGTTCCATAAAGGGGGTCGAAATTTTCATTATTTTTGTAATAGGACACACCATTTTCGAGATATAAGCAAAATAGATACAGTACTGTTTTTGCACCTGAAGTCAACATGTTGTGGTAAATTTTAATTCATGACAACTAATTTTATTCCACACCTTTTTAATCGCGATAAAAAATAGGTAGATTTAGTTAAACAACCACAATTTTAGGTGAAAAACGTGAAATTCAGAATAGCAAAATTGCAATTTTCACTAAACTAAAATTCAGGGCCGTCTTAGAGCTGTCAAACTAAAATGTAGTTAAGTTGTGTCACTTAGTCTATTTCAGAATGAGAAATTGTCGTTTGACAGGAATAAACTAAATTTTAGCGATGTTTAGTCTAGTTTAGAGAATTTTGTGACAAGAGAATCGGCACCATTGAGCATTAAAATTATTATCAAGATTTTGCAATCTAGTAATAGGAACGTTCAGATTAGGCCCGATGCCTCTTTAGTTCTTTATTCATACTGTATTTAAATAAAACGAGCATCAACTCACGTTTCCCCTTGTTGCCCCTCAGCACATCATACGCCGTCCCCACCACGTTCATCACCACTATAAGCCCTGCCACACTCAGGAAAGCCAGGTCCCAAATATCCACCATCCTCCTGTTGCCCCCCGTCTTGCAATACTTTAGCTGAGTCAGGTTGGCTTCGAGTCCGAAGTGGGCGCGAGTGAGGTTGTTCACGCAGTGGCTGAAGCGCGCTCGGGGGGACGAGGCGCGGATGTGGCCGCACGAGGAGGACAGGCAGAGCCCGCGGTGAATGAGCGTGTGGTTGAAGCGGTAGCGGTCCATGGAGAAGTGCTGGAAGGAAATGGTGATGTTTAGACTTAACTATGAGCCGAAAATAAGGAAGACTAGCGAAGGAATGTGAACTTTGGCATCCCAATGAAGAATGAACTACGCTCGACTGCTGGACTGCTTGCTTACTGTTCTCATTTACAATCTCTCTATCGCACTGAGATTTCCTGTTACGGAACCCAATTCTGGGTTAAACTCGCCATTGTACATAAGCTGTCCTTATAATGTTATAACATTGTTTTTGTAATGTGTGTGTACTGTAAGGGTAAGGGAACCTTATATCATGCACCGTTAACAGTACAATAACAAATAAGAAACTACCAAGGATTGGATTTTTCCAGGGTTTTACTTAGATAGAGATCCTGTAATTGCTGGATCAAAGGCGGTAGTATTACCTCTATAACACTGAGGAGGTGATCGTTCCTGTGCGGCATCAGGTCGAAGGTCCCCAGGCAGAACACTCCTCGACGCATCAAGCACTCCTCCCAGTCGTCCAGGTGAAACAGCTTCGGCATCTCATGGTAATCCTCATCTGTGTGACAAATTAAAAGGAGGCCCTTCTTGTATTAGATTTGCTACCTTTATAAAGGCAGGATTTGGTCTACCTTCAAATCTGACATTCAAGTCCTGACCTGACCAAATTTCGTTTCATGATCTCTCTATGTATGCCTTGAGGGTTACTTTCGACTTACAACCTCGCCGCAGGATGAGCTCAGAAATAGGGGCTCCGTTCGAGTCCGAACATAGTGTTGCGATCTCAAAGCAAACACGTGAGTGAAACGTTACACTAAAGGTAACATAAACAGCACGAGCGAGCGAGTGCCTTGGAGTAAAATCTGGGGTCAAATAACTGTAAGATTCCATAAGATATAAATAGCAAATCTCTCTCACTGATAAACAACTTGATAATTTGTATTTATAGACACTGACGCAAACTATAGTTTTGTATAATTTAGAAGCATTTGTTCAATTTTGTAAATTTATGTACCATGGATTCGTTTAGTAGGTATGTCATTATTATGTATGTTGACTTGAAAGCATGGCAGTTGAAACTATGTCATGCTCATTTAAATGTGTGTGTCTGTTAATGGTGGCGCGTGTGTTGGATTATTCGGTTCCCTAAAAAATGGTTGAGCTGGATGGTGCTGATCGATGACGCGTCATGTTCGTGAACGGGCGCGCGCCGTCGGTTGGTACTGGTCATCTCTTAACTGCCACAGCTTATATTTATTTTTATTCTTATAATTTGAATTGTTTCGTAATTTTTTTTTTACATTGTTCTCACATATAGAAGCAACAAAAATAATGTACCCAGCATTTTGTAATATCTTGATTTAAAAAGAGTGTCCTTGGAGTTTCTTGCCTGTTCTTCTCCATAGAGATCTACATTTTGGAATGGACAACTAGCTTCAACTTTCTGACTAACTGACCGACTCTTTGACATTTCAAAAGTGCCTGTAAATGGTTTAATTGAAATAAATGCTTTGAGTTTTAGTTTGAGCTGTGATTGAGCGGAAAGGTATATTTTTAACTTGAAACTGATTAAAAAGTGTTCACAGCAAATGAAAGCTTTCATTTGTGTAATGACTTCAAGTAAATTTTCGCAAGTTGCAGATGAAACTTGCAGCAAGTTGACTTCCTCTATGTATATTACAGGGTGCAACTATGCAAGTCACACAGCACTAAAGCATTGAGTTTCATTTGAGAATTTGCATTTCACCCTTGCCGGTTTTTGAAGTGTAAAACCATCCAAGTATTAGGTAAGTCGGTACTTAGGATCTTTTTAGCCAACTTCAAAGAAAGGAGGAGGTTCTCAATTCGACTGTATGTGTTTTTTTTAATGTGTTTTAGCTCCGAACTTTTTTCTGGGTAAACCGATTTGGATGTTTTTTTTTATTTGATAGTTAGTGCTTCATAAGTAGTCTCATTTAAATTTGATCAAGTTCGGACCAGTACTTTTTGAGTTATCATTAATATTGCATATTTTTTCCGTTTAGTTTATATTGATGAACTGTTATTTACATAAATCAAGTACTGGTACATAAACGAATTTGTGTGGGGTACGTACCACAAGTAAAAAGTGAAAAATAAAAACTTTTTTACAAAAAAACAACCGACTTCCTAAAGCAAAAACAAAATACGGGAAAAATACCTAACTTTAATTTCGGAAGTCGGCGGCCAAAAACGAAAATACAAAGCCAAAGACACAGACTTCCGAAATAAAAGTAATTTTTCACGTTTTTTTGTGTTTTTTTAGGAAGTCGGTTGTTTTTTTTTGTAAAAAAGTCTTTATTTTTTTTAAAGTTGTATTACAAAATGCAATATAGGATACTATCTGCAAACTTGTTGAATGAAGGACAATCCCGCAAACAAGTTTTGAATGCCCTGCAGACGTAAGTGTTCTTTTTGATTTTATTACTTTGGGTTATTCCATCTAGAATGCCATAGTAGCAGCCCGGAGTCTAGACATGTGCCCGGCTGGTGGCAATAGGCTCGCCCCCTCTTACAATTACTGGCGAAATGAGAAACAGACGTATATTATACTTACATAATATAACATCGATACTAAGGAAATGTTGTACATTAAAACCTCAATTAAGCTGTTAACTATCACCGCCACCTTTAAATTAAAATGTCCTGTCCATAAAACTCGGGGTCACAGTAACAATAGTTCGTATAATAAATGCATCGCTTACAATGAGCAGTAAAGAGATAGTTTCACGGCTAATATAAGGCGTTGGCCGGCAGTTAGTGCGAGTGGCTCCTTACTGACCGAGCACTGTGGTGACTTAATGAGAGCGATAATTGGCCCGTGATCAAGAGTGATGTAGGATGTAGGTATATTTGCATAATCCAGTGTTGATTATTGATGTCTTTTATTAGATTTATTTGGGACTGGAGGTTGGTCAAGTGGTGGCAAATGTGACTACTGAGCATGAGGTCTTGGGTTCGATCTCCAGATCGGAAACAGCGTTGTTGAGTATAAACATTTAGGGTTTCTCAGTAGCAGCTCAGAGTCTGGATTTATCTTTGTATAATAACATAGGCTCAACAATTGTACGCACGACGACATATCAAGCTATTCATTTCCAGTATACGCTGACTTCTCATTGTACGATAAGCCTGTACAATGCGCGGTCAGCTAAAACGGGAAATGTACAGCTGGCTAAGTCGCCGTGTATATATAGGACGTTAAACAATATGGCAATATATGGGTATGTATGGGTAGGTACCTACATCTCTGACTATCCGTTTGGAGAATACAGTCATGACATTTTTCGATTCGATTCCCACACTACCGTACTTACGTACGCATGAGAGAGGTCTGTATTTGTGAGTGTGCGTGTATCACGTATCTACTAAGTACATTTTCTTTGACTGTTTCACTCCTACAAAATATTTCCTAAAAACCTCTCACCATTTATTTCAAAGCCAGCGACGGCTACCACCATCACTGTCAAGAACACCCACATCATGACCATCACTGTCACTGTTCAAACACCACTGTTAAAGTCACTGCACTTATTAATAAAATGTTCTTTTAAGGAAAGCTATCATAGATAACGATCAACACTTGTTTAATACTAATAAGATTAATGTAACCACCACTGGTGGCTAAAATTTACCACCAGCCGCTGTACCGCTGGTAAGTTCTGAGTAAATGACCACCGGTGACTTGTGGTCAGTTTTATATAGTGAACTGCCGCACGACGCACTGAGAGCGCGTCTTGACGATCTGTGCAAGGACTTTGATGCTAACTTTTTACAGTCTCATATCCGGGGTCTATCCCCACTTACTGTTGTTTTAGTTATTTCAGTGTAGTTGAGTTTATCTAGCCATAAAGTGGACCTATTTGAGTACCATTTCCAAGTTGGTAATACTCAACTAGATTGAATAGGGCTTTTGAAAGATTAATGCCAGCTCAGATATATCTAGGCATAAATACTAGACTGTATTTATCTTTCGAAAAGATAGCTAAGTTGAATAAAGTTATAGTCCAATCATTTTGTTTAATTAGGTACATTTAAGGCACTTTTGAACGTCAAAATGTACACACGACGACATATCCAGCTGTACATTTTCAGTTTTAGCTGACCTCGCATTGTATAGACTTTTCGTACAGTGAGAAGTCAGCTTATACTGGAAATATCAAACAAGCTTTGTTCGCACCGTAGCGTATGCGCGCACTCGCTATACACAATCTCCACTAACATTTTTAACATCTACCCTACTAAAAACGCTAATCGGCTATTTTGTTTACTTATTATTGTATTTACTCTGTAAGTGATTAATATAATACTTAACATCACGCCTGTATTCCCCGAAGGGTTAGGCAGAGGTGTACCTATAGCACACCCACATATCGCCAGTTATATTTAAGTCCCATGTAATAGGGGGCGAGCCTATTGCCATCAACCGGGCACAAATCCAGACTCCGGGCTGCTACCGAGAAATTCCAAATGGAAAAACCCGATAACACTTTGCCCGACCCGGGAATCAAACCCAGGACCTCGTGCTCAGCAGTAGCGCTTGCGACCACTTGACCAACGAGGCAGTCAAAATGAATGTAATCATTTTGAGAAATAAATGTCTTAAACCGTATATACAGCTTGATATGTCGTTGTGCGTACAAAATAAATAAATTGATTCTACTTGCCGCTTCCAAAAGGTATAGTTTAGGTACATAGTTAAGGTCAAAAATAAGATGGACGTAATAAGGTTACAAATAAGCTGTATGTAATTAGGTCACAAGAAGGTAATACATAGACGAACGAACTCAAAAAGGCGGTTGGGATTAACGCAGACAACAATTTCGCGTAAAACTTCAAACTCACTGATCATGGAGTAAGTTGCGGTCACCAGTGCACGAACTGTCACTATGAAGTTATTAACAATGCGGATATAAGCACTGCAAGCAGCAAGTCGGAAAAACACCAGGATGTATAAAAAATGTACGTATGAAACCGAAGATCAGTAGACTTACTTTCTAGTTATTGTTATCTGCAAGAAGTACCTGTTAAGTTTAAGCAACGGCTTATTTCCTTTTATTCGAAAGTAGAAAATGTCCCGCCTCATTGACACCAGTGGGGTCACTGCGTACCTAACACGCTGCAACCAAGACAATAATGTTACAATTCCATAAATCGTGGTAGGTTGACGGAATTAAAGTAAATTTGGATGTAAATGGGTATGTGGTTGTTTAGGGACCCACACGGAGGTTTACTTAAGTACTCCTAAAGCTTACATTTGGGTACGTAATACTTTTTGGCAATAATAGTAGATTATGCACCGAGGGGATAAAGCAGTGTCTTATGTCGCGGGAACCGTATTGAATCCCGAGTGTAACGTAGAATTCTAGTGTGAACTCCCGAGCCGAGCGAGGGAGTTAACACAAGGAGGGAGGTAAGACAAGAATCCTAAGTGCAGCGAGGGATTTAAGCTCGCCCAAGACGAAGGCACGTTTATCGCCGAGGAGGATACTCTACTTTTCACACCTACTGCGAGACAATAAAAAGCAATAGTAGGTACTAGAATCGAAGTATTTATAAAATTACAATTACAGTTATTAGACCTATTTAAAACAATTAAAAGTTAAAGGTAATGTTTGATACATTAGACCAGTTGTGGAAAGTCAAAGTTATGTTTTTATTCGGTACATTTATTGAAGTGGAGCTAGAGGTTATACGTATTGCTGTTGAGAAAAGTTTTAAAAACTTGGGTCTGTTGAGGATTATTTTGGATCGCGAAAGTTGGTGAAGGTGGTGTTTGAGGCAGCGGGCTACATGAATAGTGTTGTAATATGGACGGTTGCGGTGTCAAAGGTGTCCTGTATATATGAACAATGTATCGACAGTGTTTTTAGTTTGAGGTTGTCATTAATGCGGCAGCTTATTTTATCCTTATTCTGTATAGAATTTTCAATGTAGCCCTCCGCTACTACATCAAATTTCCATCCACCGTGTCATGTTTTAAGCTGGGTCATGTCTGCTACTGAATGTGCCAATAGAGTAGCCGATGTTATCTTGAAACAATGGCCCGTGTAGAGCTCGGCATTTGTCAATTTCAGGTATTTCGGAATTTCATTCGTCATGGTGCGGGTCTTATTTCTGCCAATGACTTGCCTGGTGCACTTGCCATTATTATAAGCTACGAAAAATCTGTTAGTGTTTATATTAGAGGGGCGCCGCGCGCCGCGCGTAGAGCTTGGCAGCTTTCGACAATTGTTACGTATTCTCCGCGGAATATGAACGACCGTTCTTTCTTTGATTTTGTATCTGGCAAATTTACCAGCAACAAATGTGAATGTTTTTCAATATCTTCGATTTTAATGTTTAAGAATTAATTTCCACGACAAGCGCCATTCACTCCAAAAATCAAGGCTACCTGTAACAAAAATAGACAGGTAGGTTAGTAAGTAGGAAGGGAAGTTACGTACTTTAATATATATTAATTCTTAGGTATTACAAGTTATACACTTTCTTAGATTTGACTAACACATAATTATAATTGTAATAATAGACACACAAACCTCACGAATGTGTACAATAATATTTAACTTGGAGACATTTTGGCTTGTCGAAACATTACGCAACGCTTCAGTAGATGGCACACACGCGATCGATGCATGAGCGGGCCGCTAGTAAGTGTATTAAGTAAGATTAACTAAGTATGTAGCTATTTTAGTTACTAAAAAATAAAACAATTGACGTCCAAAGAAACACTACTTTCATAGTGAAAAATTACTTTAATTTCGGAAGTCGGTGTCTTTGGTTTTGTATTTTCGTTTTTTGCCACCGACTTCCGAAATTAAAGTTATTTTTGACTTTGTAGTGTTTTTTTTTTGTAAAAGGTTTTTATTTTTACTTTTTAGTTGTGGTACCTACCCCGCACACATTCCTATACCACTACGTGCTATGTAATAAAGTTTAATATATATTTTTTCTCTCTTTTGTTGTGGGTCGGTTTGTAATTTATCCAAGTCACAATAGCCTAATGTCAACTGCTCATCACTTTTTTTTACAAAATATTGCTTTTCCTGGTACTTCAGCACCAGCTTCACTTCACCAAATGCATTGTGACGAGTATAAATTGCTTAGAAAACATATACAATTAATTGAATCGCAACCCGTGAAATACTTATTATTGAGTAGTTCCGGTGGCTTCATCATCTGTGGTCTTCATCATCACTTCCACTTCACCAAACAGTGCTTTCCAAGAGCAAATGCACGAGTTACTATAAAAATACCCAAATCACTATATGTGTGCCTATACTAAATTAAGAGTTCCCTCGATTTCTCCAGGATCCCATCATCAGAATCCGACCTGATGACAATGGCACCACCTGGGAAACAAAAAAGGAATGTTCCGAATCGGTTCAGGCGACTTCAAGTAATCGGTGAACATACATAAAAAAAAGATTCCGACGTATTAAGAAGCTCCACCTTTTTTGTTTTGAAGTTGAGTCTGTAAACATGAATCGTTTGTACTTACTTTTGTGGCAAGAAAGCAGCAGGCAGCAGGCAGCAGGGGCTTAACTTAGAAAGATTTCCACATTTTGAGCTGTGAACCCTTTTGATTTCTTAGCACGATGTCCTTCCGCTCAATTCCTTTTTTTAAATGCCAGTAATTTGGTGTAGGTATGTATTAATTTGAATATTATGTTTAATGCTTAAGCTCTTTTCAGACTACGCTATACTATTGTGCTATATACGAGTAGTATAGCAAATAAGTACCTAATGCTATACTATATAGCACGGCGTTCCCATTACGCGATATAATCGCAAGCATTTATAGTATAAATATGGCAAGTTCTAAGTTTGCGTGCCGTGGTTGTGACTCGTTTCGCTTGCGGGACGACCGGGGGGGCGGGGGGGAGGGGGAGGGAGGAAGAAGAGAGCGGCGCACGATATAGCACAGCATGAACTCGGCGAACGCTCAATTTTATAGCTTATAGTAAGCCAATAATATATCGTACAGTGCAGTGTGAACGTGTCCATAATGAATGTTTGTTGCGCGATATTCTTGTGCTATGAACTATATTATTATGCAATAATATGCTATTATATTATAGCGTAGTCTGAAAGCACCTTTATTGTTGACCTGAGCTTCGAATACTGATGCACTATAGGCTACTTAACTTTGTGCGTAATAAATGCTGGAAGTAGACTTCAAGCACTGATTCAGATACAGACTTGACGCCTTTTTAACCGACTTCAAAAAAAGGGCGAGGCAGGGAGGCAGGGGGAGGAAAAAGAGGGAAATAAAAAATACAGTCTTTTAATTTTGTTTTAAGACTGTATTTTTTTATTTTTTTTATTTGTGTTTGCTTAGAACTTTTTTCTAGGTGAACCGATTTGTTTTTTTTTATTATTTAAAGCTTTGTGCTTCTCATTTGGTCCCATATAAATTTGATCAAGTTCTGACCGGTAGTGTTTGAGTTATACTTAATACTGCTTATTTTTTCCATATTGATGATGTTTTAATAATTTCTAGTCACTGTTATTTATATATCAAATAATGGTATACGAATTTGTGTGGGGAAGGCACCACAGCTAATAAGTGAAAAATAAAAACTCTTTTACAAAAAACAACCGACTTCCGAAAAAATCACTAATATAAAGTGAACAATAACTTTAATGTCGGAAGTCGGTGGCAAAAACGAAAATACAAAACCAAAGGCACTTCTGTTGCAAAATAAGCCTTGAGTTACAATAGAATTTAGAAACAAAAATGTTTATAATACATAAGAAATGACTCAAGACTGATTGATTTTAAAATAGAAGTGCCTATTAATTTACTGTGTGTCATATTATAAAACATTATTTATTTATTTTATTTATTTATTTATAGTTAATTAAAACGGTAAAACACCAATTACATTAATTAACATAGAAATAATTATTACGGTGACAATAATAAGTTGTATATAATCTAATTTAAAACTAACATGGAACAGTGGACTCCCTTGCATACTTTCTTTTACAGAACACCAGACAAATACGTATAAGTTTATTCATTCATCCGCAAACACATCACATTCAGGGTTGGCAGTCAGAAGGGCATTTAGCACCTTCAGAGTACGACAGACTGGGGATTCGGCTCTGGCTTTGGATGGCAGTTGCGCAAACAGATTGTGCTCTGTGCTCTGACGGTGTCCGATGTATTTGTCGGGCACAAATAATCGGCAGAAAAGGCCATGGAGCTCCGTGCAGTCGATACGTCCCCGTAAGGTCTTACAGGCTACCGTGAGCTGATCAAGGCCTCTTCTCACCTCCAATGAATTAAAGCCCAAAGTCTCTAAAAGATAGTTGGTAGGGTACTTATAAGGAAAGAAATGGTATAACCTTTGGAAGAGGCATCTTAGAAAAGTTTTCTGCACCTTTTCTAACATCAGTGTTTGAGTCGCGGTATAAGGGTTCCAGACACAGGCACTGGACTCGAGTTTGGTTCGAACCAGAGCGGTGTACAGCAGCCTAATAACATTTGGACTGCGAAAGTCACGAGCATTTCGCAAAACGAATCCCAAGAGCCTGAAAGATTCCTTTGCAAGGGTAGAAACGTGATCTCTAAAAGTCAAACAGCGGTCGAAAGTTACTCCCAAATCCTTTATATTGTTGACACGAGTAATTACTTCACCACCCAGACTATAGTCGTAATGAATTGGTCGCAACCCTCTACCATATGTCATGACGTAGCACTTGCTTGTACTCGTATAAAAAAATAGTTTGTTCACAATGCTCCACTCATAAATGACATCAATATCCCTTTGTAGGAGTTTGCAATCCTCGTCCGTTCGGATTTGTGCGACTAGCTTAAGGTCGTCTGCATATAACAGGCATTTAGCAAACTTAACATTACTTATGAGGTCATTTATCATGATCAGGAACAGAGGCGGCCCTAACACGGATCCCTGACTTACACCCGAGCGTGTATTATAAGGCTTGGACTCGAAGCAGCCATGTCTTACAAACTGCTTGCGATCGCGCAGATAGTCCGAAAAGAAGTTAAGAAGACCGGACGAGAAACCGATGGCCCCCAGCTTTTTTAAAAGTACATCGTTGTTAACTCTGTCGAATGCTTTCCGGAAATCGAAATACAGAGCGTCGACCTGCCCACCGATGTCCAAGCCACGGGCTATGTAGTCTACGTGAATCAGTAAATTCGAGTTTACGGAACGACCCGGGCGAAAACCGTGTTGGGCATCAGATAAGGACATATTTACGCATTTGTAAATGAAAGCGTGGAGTATATGCTCGAAAACCTTGGCAATGGTTGGCAGGATAGCGATAGGTCTGTGTTCCTCTACTGATGTTTTATCACTGGTTTTAGGGATGGGTGTGACTCGCGAAGTTTTCAATTGCTCAGGGTATACGTCGGACTGAAGGGCTAAGTTAAAGACATGACATAGAGGGGGTGCCAAGATATCATGACATCCCTTAAGGGTAAAAAGGCTGGAATGCTATCAGGGCCAACCGTGCTACATGGTTTGAGTTTAGCAATCGCCTTAACTACATCCGGTGGGGTTAAAAAGGGAAGAGGAATGGTATCTCCCTCACTACTCACATTTAAATGTCTAGGGTTCAATTCAGGTGTATCGGGCAGAAACACACTAGCAAAATACCGAGCAAATGCCTCGGCCGCATTGACACCCGAATAAGTCTCACCATTGTACACCACGTTTGGCTCGAAACCTCCCTTTGATCGCAGGCTAGAAATATGCTGCCAGAACTGTCGCGGATTTTTGCCTATGGTATTTTCCAAACCATTACAATACAATCTGTAGGCGTTCTGTGTTCTTGCTTTAAGATCCAATCGCAGAGCACTAAACTCCGCATAAATAAGATCACAGCGTGAGACTTTCCATTTATTATGTAGTTTGGTTTTACGCTGCGTATCGTTTACAATGTCTTTAGTAAACCAGATTGGATACCGCCTATTTGCAGTGACCATTCTCTTCTTCTTTGGAATGGAAGAATCAAATAAGTCATACATTATTCTGTAAAACTCACCAGCAGCTGAGGGTGCGTCATTGCACCGAAGAACATCTTGCCATGGGGCAGAACGAATTAGATCGCTTAAAAGTGCGTAGTCCCCTTTTACAAAGTTCCAATCCCTACTACGGTCAATGTTGCTGGGGTCTAATTTTTCACTATCCCTATGTGATGTGACGGTAATCGCAATATCTAACGGAGGGTGATACAAATCAATTGGGACCAGCTCTGTACCTTTGACATGCTCGCAGTTTACTTCGGTACTCTCCCGAGCCAACACTATGTCTAACTTACTCCCACGCATATTCACCACTTCATTCATCTCAGCCAGACTACAAAAGCTTAGGAAATAACAGTAATAATTATTAACATTCACAGATGCACTTTTTAAGTTAAGGTCGCCTAAAATCATTATCATTCCGTTCAAATTGGAAATGATGCTCTCAACCTTACAGAACCACGTCATGTATTCATCGTCAGTTGCAGTGGGCTTTATGTAGACAACACAAACAGATAAGTTAAGGCCGTAAATTGTGATCATAGCCCATAAATCTTCACCGCGGTTAGTCTCGAGATCATGCCTCCTCTTCATCGTAACGCCGGGGCGCGCAGCAAGCAGCACGCCGCCACCCAGAGTCATTCTATCTCTGCGTAGAATGCTCCAATCTCCGCTGGACATTTCTGAATCCTCTATTGAATCGTCCAGATTTGTCTCTGTTACGGCTATTAAGTCATGCTCGGAGAGTAACAGGCTTGATCTCCATGTAGGTAGCTTGGTTTTTAGCCCACGTACATTCTGGTATAGTAAACTCAAATAGACATTGCGATCAGTAGAGACGGGTAAGGCAGGAACGTTGCTGAGCTTACTGAGTTTCATTACTTCGGCCACGAAAGTTACGGCGCCATGGTTTGACGCAAATATCCTCGGTCCAGTTTTGAGCTGCCATAGCGTGTTTAGCCAGTTTCGAGGGCACACCTATCTTGAAGGAGGCGTATTTGCCACGGGGTTTGAGCGCTTCTACCGTGCAAACATCAGTTCCACAGATAGTAGTTAAGTGGTCACGTACCTGGTTATCAGAAGTACCCTGCTTCACATAGAAGAGGTGCCAGTATCACCTTCTTTCTGAGGCCTCTAAATCGGTGGTACCAGGTGCCGCTGTCCCACGCAAAACATTGCCGAGCGAACGCCGGGAGTGCCTGCGTCGAACTTCTGTCCAACCATCCTTAGATTGTACATCCTGGTCTGTATGGCCTATCGTAACGTCCGCTGCAGCAGCAGGCACCTGCAGGAAGACACGGGGTTTGGGAGTTTGGCGGGTAGCTGGTGACACAGGTTTACCTTGGTGTTGTATGTCCCGTAGTTCCGTCTCGCAAATTTCCCCATCCATAGCTTCTACCCCATCTGGTGCTATCGATATTAAATCCTTCACCTTCTCAATGTCGTTTAGTGGAGCGGTTAGTACCTGGGAAGGTGCCGAGCGTGACTGGAGATTTGGCTCTTGAGTCTCCTGATGGCATTTCACCGGATCCTTCCCCATTGCTCTTTTTTTAATAGAAGCTGACTTCATTCTGACTTCCAGCTCGATGGTGGCTTTTTGAATGGCTGCACACTGTATTTTGATGTCGGAAACATCCTTCACCAGGTTGGACAGCATTGCGTCATGCTCAGCCTTCCAAGTAGACAGCCTAAGGTCATGTTCGGTCCTCCATTTAGTCAACAGCTGCATGAGTTCACTTTTCCATTCCCGACATTCACAAGATGAGTCCGTCACCGGGTTGTTGGGTGAGTCATCGACACACGGCCGCTTGCCCCTAATGGTCACATTTGCATTAGACTCAGTCGCATCGCATCTGGAAGCCGAAGCAATGTCAGGATCAGATTGCGATTGTCCTGGTCTGGGAGTCTTCGGCGATTTAGGAGGAGTGCGATGCATTTTAGGCATTTATTTATATTTAATGTAAATCCAATATCAATAGGGGCCGGCGAGTACTCCAGTCGCGTAGTTTTTAACCTTTACTAAGACAAAGTTTATCAAGAAGAGAAAAAAAACCTAAAACCTAAAAAGTATTTGTTTCTAAATTCTATTGTTACTCAAGGCTGATTTTGCACTACATGTGATTAAACTGATTGTGATAACGGAAACTGATTGTGATATTAAAATGACTAAAAACAAAGAAGTTATATTTTTATCATGTTATTAAACTCTCTACTAATTTTAATCGAATTTCTGATTTTAACGTCCTAAAAACGAAAAAACGTCCGAACACTAGTACGTACTGATCCGTAGGTGCCATTTGTGAAAAAAAATATTAAACAACAAATTATTCCACTAGTAGCACCTGCGAAAAAATCGGCATGTGCCGTATGTGGCATACTTCAGGTGCCATTCATCCAGGTGCCGTTTAAGCGGGTGCCCAATGTGGAATACGTATTTTACTTAAGGTTCCAATGTTCCAAATTCAAATCACATTAATGACCAGCGAGTCATAATGAAATTCAGTAGAATATTAATGCCCGGCTAGAACCCAGGGCTTTAATGGTTCTACATTATCTGTGGCGGTAACGGCAGCATGTCATCGCAACAGCTGCTCGGTTGCTGTGGCGCGTCCCCCTCGTTGGAACGTTGTATTTGGACGTCATCTTTGCGATATTATATATTATTGTGTTTTTCATGAAATCGCATGAGTTAAGATAAAATAGTGTTTGAAACTGCACATAACTAGGTATTCCCCGGTTGTTTAACAGTTCCATAAACTGCTAATGAAAATCCAATTGGGTTTTATTACCTCGCAGTAGGTGGTGCGAAAATTAAGAGTGTTCTCCTCGGGGATAAAGGAGTCTTCCTCTTGGGCGAGCTTAATCTCTCGCTGCACTTAGGATTCCAGTCTTAATTCCTTCGCTTCACTCAGGAGTTAATGCAGAGCTCCCTCGTTCTGCTCGGGAGCCCTAGAATCCTTCGTTGCGTTCGGGATTCAAAATTGCACCCGTGAAGACTGCTTTATCCCGCTAGTGAATAAGCTACTATCTTTACCGGAGATTTAAGCAAGAACATGAAAAGCTTTGGAATTAAAAATAAAAAAAAACGGCTAAGGGCGTGTCGGACCACGCACATTGAATGGTTCCGTAGTTGGGATTAATTTATATCAAAAACAAACTTAACATTGTAGTTGAAAACCATGTTCTCCCATACATGATATACGTCACGATCAATTCTCCAACTGCAAATGTAAGTAAATAAAAAAAAAAAAACAGTTGTGATAAACTAATAATGAAAGATTTTCAGACTTTTCCTTTAATTGTGCTGTGAGACCTTGCTTCTTGCCTTTCATGATTCTAGGTGAACGGGAAGTACCCTATAGGTTTTGATTTATTCGCGACTATCGAAATATGTCGTTTAATATGGCCGTATTTTTTTATTGCGTTGATTTAGCAGCTTGATTTTTTGAGATTTTTTGAGCTCTAAGGTACTGTAGAGCTACGTATTTGATATTAATTTCAACTTGATACATCCACGCGTTCCTGAGAAAGAGGATCTTTACAGACAGACAGCCGGACGGACTGTAAGTGTGCTGTAGGTATATTTACTTATACAATTTTAATGATGATAAGGTTTTGTTGTTGTATCAGAATTGGTTTAGCGAATGATAAATGTATCCTTGTGTTTTTCCGTTATTATAATGAGCGATACCTTACTAACGTAACAACAAAAAAACAATATTTTCCAGTTCTTTCTGTATAAAAACAAGTTTGGTTCAAAGACACAGTAGTAGATATGGTATGACGCACTTGGAATAAAAAACGAACGAAACCTTGGACACACCGCAACCAGTAGCAGGCACTGGTAAGTAGGATAGCACAATACTTGCTGTCATTATGGTGGGCATTACTTATGAATAGAATCTGCGTTTACCTACCCAGAATGTTCTCCACCATGTCTTTGCACAGATCATAACTACATCTTAGTTTTTTTTGCTCTTGTTTCATGATTATTATTGTAGTACATTTAGATAGATAAGTAGGAATATGTTTCATGTAAGTATGTATTGTAAAGATTGTAAATGACCACAGACTACCTGCAGTATTGTCTCCTTCTCCCTAAATCCATCGAAAGGTTGTCTTTAAAATATCACTTTCAGCGATAAGACCGCCTGCTGTGTCACCCAATGTAAAACTTATATTTATATAATTATGTAATTTTGATGGTGCATTAAAGAGTACCTATTATATTTATCTCCACCATCAATTGTATTTAATCATAGCATAGAAATAAATGGACCCGTCATCATACAGCAACATCACTTGTTATGTCAAGACAAGACAGTGTGACGCGACGCGACAGCGCGACACAAAGGCGCCACTCGTCGCGCGACACGCGATTCTTTTGTGTCGCGTTGTCGCGTCGCGCCTATGTGCACGAGCCATAACGTGTATCCATAAGACATGACAAGTGATGTTTTTGTATGATGACGGGACCATTTATTTTTATGCTATGATTAAAACGTTGTGAGCTTTCTCGGCCATCGGAAAACTTCCTTAAATGTGTACCTACTGTTCAAGCTGTGAGAAATAGCTGAAAAAAGTACCTTAAGTAATTTTTTCCTTAACGATTTCCTGTTTTGCCGTGGACGAAACGAAGTTCTCTAGGCCGATCCCGGCCGAGCGATACGACTTGCGACGCAACTTGCAGGAATAGCTTTCATTTTGACAGTTCAATAATATTCATTGCGTTATTTACGTTGTTAAGCAGACAAATTTTTCGAACATATCAAGCAATGGATTGGCAATAGTTTTCAAAATTATTCAGATTGCGATAGATAGTGTGTTCCGGAGTAATTCATCAACTCGTCCTACATGCCTACGACCCATTTAGGACGACTTGCAGAAAATAAAAATAAATAATATTTTCATTCTGGAACTCGCCCCACGTTTCTTTAAACTTTATCAACGTTTGGTACAGTTAGTAAGACAAGATATTTCAGTCATAATATTATAATTGTTAAATCTTTTAAAATTGTTGATTATTTTATTTATAATTATTGATTATTATCTTTATGACGATTGCTTCAATCAATCAACTCAGCCTATTGCAGTCCACTGCTGGGCATAGCTCCCAGGCTGCGCCACAACACCCTGTCCTCCGCCTTCCGCATCCAGTCTGTCCCAGCCACCTTTTTGAGGTCGTCGGTCCATCTAGCTGGGGGGCGTGCCACACTACGCTTGCCGATACGCGGTCGCCACTCCAGGACTCGTATGCTCCACCGGCCATCGGTCCTCAGACAAACATGGCCAGCCCACTGCCACTTCAGAATGCTTACTCTGCAAGCTATGTCGGTAACTCCGGTTCTTTTCCGGATAACTTCGTTTCTGATTTTATCTTTCAAAGAAACCCCGAGCATAGCTCGCTCCATACCGCGCTGAGTGACCTTAAATTTGTGGACCAGCCCGACTGTCAGTGGCCATGTTTCGACACCGTATGTTATAACGGGCAGCACGCACTGGTTGAAGACATTAGTCTTCAAACATTGCGGGATTGATGACGAGAAGACTTGACGAAGTTTTCCAAACACTGCCCAACCCAACCGGATCCTTCTGTCGGCTTCTTTCTCAAAGTTGTGTCTACCGAGCTGGATGACTTGCCCTAGGTAGAAATACTTCTTCACAACTTCGAGAAGCGACCCTTCTATGTGGATTGGACTCGGCGAGAAGTGCGAATTGTACATGATTTTCGTCTTGTCCAAATTCATGCCGAGGTCAACCCGCCGAGAGGCTCCATTTAGGCTATGCAGCATCTGGTCTAATTGGACGATTGCTTATTATTTTATAACTTTAGGTTTATTATTAAATCTTCATGTATGAATGTCCATTATTACCTACTTCGTGTGTTACTTGGTGTCAAATTTGTGATCTGATGAATCTTTTCTGTTTAAAGCGCAAAAGCGATCCATCAGAGCCAGGTTTGGACTACAAGTAACGGACAGTTGTAAACCATATTTAAAAATATATAAAATTCTGACACTACCGGCTTTGTACATTTATGAAACTGCCCTATTTGTTAAGTTAAATGCACATTTGTTTCCTCACCTGTCTGATACTGTTAAACGTAACAGGCGGAATGATATGTTACGCGGACGGAGAGCCAAAACAGCCCTAATGTGGAAAAGCATATTCTGCATAGCTCCGCAAGTTTATAACAAAAACCCAAAATCAATCAAAGAGTTAAATTTAAATGGATTTAAAAATAAACTTAAAGACTTGCTATGTAATAAATGTTATTATAATTTAAATGCCTATTTGAATGATACCTTGACATCCTAACTGTAATCTGTTATATTTTGACATCTTACGCTTTGATACTCTTACATTTTGTGATAATTTGACATCCTAATTAAATTTTGTGTAAGTATATGATATTATTTTTAACCGACATGCCTCAAATTGTAATTTAATTCGTAATAGGCAATCAATAATATTAATACTTACCTAATAATCTCTGTCCTATATTGAATGTATGTTCCTAATATTTGCACGCCATACTTGGCAGAATGTGATGATACCACTGACTAATCTTAAGACCATAATAATGTACCATATTCTGATAAATAAATGATTATTATTATCGGGAGCGTTCTTTTTTCTCAGCTTTTAGGCTGGTTTTAGCTACATTTACGGGCCAAAGCCAAGTAAATGCAGCGTGTGGTGAATTTTATGGTGAGAATGTACTCTCGTCTAACTGCATGAACTTCCTAACGATTCTGCATGTGTTTAGGATTATTATTATTATTCTTTTTTATACTTTTTCGTATCGCGGCGTTGCGTTGGATCTAAGGGGTAGTACGGGCCGAAGCCAAGTGCTACCCCAGGAAATTGGTTAAATTGTGATGAGATGTTGGTATGTTCGGGTTTTGCGATGGTGAGTGTGTCGGTCCATGAGACTGTGTTCGTGCGGTGGCTGCTGCACTCGTGTGTGAGGTGACAATTGATGTTTCGTTGTCATTTTGCAGGAATTTTCTGACAATCCTGCAGGTGTTCAAGATTGCAGCTTTCTGAAGAGTCTGATATGTGTAGGGTGGTAAATCGAGTGTTTTTAAAGACTGGTGTAGCTGTTTAGGTATTACATCTGTTGTTGACAATACTATGGGAACTATAACAACATTGCTTAACCGCCACATTCGGCTGATTGCTATTTTCAGGTCTGTATATTTTGAGAGTTTTTCTGCTATAGTATTCTGTAGATTGTGTGTATTAGGAACAGCTATGTCTATGATTTGTGCAGTTTTGTTAATTTTATCTAATAACGTGATGTCCGGTCTATTGTAGTGTGTTGTTTTGTCGGTGAGGATAGCTCTGTCAAAGTACAGTTTGTGAGTGGAGTTTTCGAGAACAGTTTCAGGGTGATATTTATAATAAGCTACAGGTGGTATGGGAACTAATTTATATTTTATTGCTAATTTTTGGTGGATTATATTCGCTATCTGGTCATGTCTATGTTTGTAATCAGTCTGGACTATTGCTTTGCACGCACCCGTGATGTGTTGAATGGTTTCGTTGCAACTATTGCATCGCCTACATCTGTCTATGGTTTGAGGAACTCGCATTATGTGTTTCTGGTTATTGCGAGTTTCTATTACTTGGTCTTGAATAGCTATCATAAACCCTTCTGTCTCAGGGAACAGTTCGCCACGCCTTAACCATTCGTTCGACGCTAACTTGTCGACGTTAGGTTGACTATGATCGTGTCGATGTCTCCCATGCAGTGACTTTTGGGTCCATTCTGCGATTTTAGTCTGTCGGTCAATCCGTTGTTCATTACTCTGGGGTGTCTTCTCAAACATGTTTAAAGGGGTAAGTTTTTTATCATTAAACGCTATTGCTTTATGTAGAGTTGAAGTACTACTTTTAGCATTAAAGTATGTTCTTAAAATAGTTAATTGCTTGTTGTGTAGGTTAGCGATATCTATTATCCCCCTACCACCTTCGTTCCTTGGCAGTGTGAGCCTCTGAACACATGACCTAGGGTGGTGCCTTCTGTGTTTAGTCAGAGTGGTATTTATAATCCGTTGCAAATGTTTGAGTTCGGTCTTGTTCCAATTTATGATACCGAAAGAATAAGTGAGAACAGGGACGGCATAAGTGTTTATGGCTTTTATGGTGTTTCGAGCGTTTATTTGTGTGTGACATATTGTTTTTAACCTGTATTTAAATTGTTTAGTGAGTGTAGCTTTAATTTCCTTATGTAGCAACTGTTTAGCCTGTATATAACCTAAATATTTGTAAGCCCCGTTTTCGTCTAATGAATCTATGGTATCACCAGTCTGCATGTGATATGAATGTGAATAATTTTTGCCCGCTCTGATTGAATTAATTTTACATTTGTCAATCCCAAATTCCATAGAAATATCGTTTGAAAATTGTTCAGTTGCATTAGCTAGTTCATATAAATCGTCTGGTGATGATGCGTACAATTTTATATCGTCCATATAGAGGAGGTGGTTTATTTTACTAGTTTGCTGATCAGTCAGTACGTCAGTTGTTGCATCACTATATTGAAGTTGATACCCGGGCTTTAAGGCATTGAGTTTATTTGAAAGTGGATTTAATGCGAGACAGAACCACAGTGGGCTGAGTGAGTCTCCTTGGAATATCCCTCGCTGGATCTTAATGTGTTCTGTCTCAACTATTCCTGTGGATGTGTACAGGGGTAATCGCGTCTGCCATTTTTCTATTATATTTCCTAGGAAGTTGATGAGTTGTGGATGTATCTTGTATAAATTCAAAACTTTAAGTAACCACGAGTGAGGTACTGAATCGTATGCTTTCCTATAATCAATATACATAGAGCATAAATCTTTCTTAGTACGTTGGACATGTTTAAGTATTACTGCATCTATTGTTAACTGTTCTTTACACCCTTGACTGAACATCCTGCACCCTTTCTGGTCTTCTGTAAATATATGTTGTGTTTCAAGGTGTTTGTATATAATGTGAGTAATGCACGATGTCAATATCTTATATATGGTTTGCAGACAGGTAATTGGCCTATATTTTTCTGGATTAAATGTGTCGTTAGGGTCTTTCGGAAGCATGTAAGTCTTGCCTTCTGTAATATAAGAGGGAATAATTGTTGGGTTTTTTATAAAATCGTTAATATAGTTATAGAGGTGTGGGTGTATGTGTGTAATTTTTTTGTACCAATAGTTGTGTATGTGATCAGAGCCTGGTGCTTTCCAATTGTATATATTTTAAGGACATCGTTGAATGTTTCTACCTCAACCTGATGAAAATTCATCGCTTCAACGTTTGTCTGATAGGCCTTCTCTTCCTTGATCCAGTCTGCTTCAGTATTATGACAGACTGGATTTTCTCAAATTCCAGCCCAGAATTGCTGCAACTCGTCTGTGGCCGGCCACGTTGTATCCGTGTTATTGTTCGGTGTAGTGTGGTTCGTTGTTAATGCTTTTAGTTTTCGGTAGAATAGCTTTTCGTTATTTCTAAATTGATTATTTTGTGTTTTACGGAGCTTGCATTTAGTATATCTACCTAGTCTGCTTTTAAGAACTGTTAGTTTTTGTTTAAGAGTGTCTAGAAAGTGTGTAAGGTGTGTATTAGGCTCTTCATGAGATGTATGCGTTTTGTAGTCTCTTAAAATTTTGTTTACTTCTTTATTTAGTTTTCTGCTCCTATGGCCTTGCATGTAGTGTGTTAATCTTCCAATTTTGGCTCTGATAACTTTTATTTTGTGGTCTAACCTTTTTTGCCATTTAGGCTTGCGAATTTGTTGGAATGTACTTCTATGTTCAGGGGGTGACAGTGAAATTTTACTACCGTTGGCCTTAGCGGCTGTCCTTGCAGCGCAGTATATTATAGTCTGAAGATGATTGAAATCTGTATCCCTGGTAACCTGTTCTGGCAGAATAACTTTGTTAATATAACTTACTATATTCGCTAACCTTTTTGATGATTTTTGCATGGGTATGTAATTCCTCTCTGTAGGATTGGTGTCTCTGTAGTACTGCAGTGTTTCTAAGAATATTTTATCTATGTCAAGGTTTATTTCTTGGCTTGTTTGAGTATTAAGGTGTACGGGGTGTTCTGACTCTACGTTATTCAGGTTTTCAACTTCCGTTTCGACTCCTATTTGTTGCGTTTCTGAAGTCTCTATATTTTCTATATTAATATTTAGTGTATTTGTGGGTGGTTGTGAGTGTACATTTTCTTTTGATCTTATACTATCAGGTTGACAATGAAAAGAGTCCGTCTCGAGTAATTCTTTTTCGACTATTGTTTTTAATACCTGGAGCCGTGTCTTTGAAATCATACTATTGTTAACTATTACTCTTTTTTGGTCCGATATGCGCTGTTCTGATAAATGTGACAAATGAGGGTAACATTCTATGAAATTTTCTTTTAAATTTTTCCGCCAAACTGTCATATCTGTCTCCATTTTGGTAGCCCTAAAATAACATTTCATAAGTGTTTCATTAAGTTCGTTGGACCATTTCATCCTGCGTTTAGGTTCAGATTGTGAGAGCGGTTGTGTGTTCGTTTGAAATGAAATAAGCTCCTGTGGTGTCTGGAGTTGTAGTTGTAAGTCACTATTGGGTGTTTGTAAACTATTTCTTACTTCTAGTCTAATTGAATCGAGTATAGTGGAAGGTAACAACTTTTTGGACACTATTGCTCTCCTTTGATCTCCAATTCTTTGCTTAGAGACTTTCATGTTTGGGAATTTTTCTATGAATTGTTGGTGTAATGATGTTAGGTATGTATTTATGTCAGATTCTAAGTTTGTGATGATAAGATAGGTACGCCATATGAATTCATTCATTTCTTTACTCCATTTTTTCCGCGTATTTTTTAAGACAGTAGTGGGTGAAGGGTTATTGGCTAAGTTAGCCTCCGACACAACATCTACTGACGTTGGTGATGTTGTTGATGATGATCTTGATGAACGTGATATATATGAAGGTGGTGATGATGCGATTGATGAGAATATGGACCTCGGAGAGGCTGATGATGAAACCGGTGATGTTCCATCAACTACAGAAGGCATATTTGCCTGAATACTTTTTTTTGTTTTCGATCTTGTTATCATAATTAGTCCCACGAGTAGCTAGGGACCAATAAAGTCGACTACAGCAGAGCCCTGCGTTCACTGTGGTAAGGGTGAGTAAAACTGGAGGTCCCCTATTATCCAGAGTTGGCACACTAGCGACTAACGCATTCCCGTAGCCATGCAGCCCTCGGCGTGTGCGACCTTGGCTTGGATTGCATCTCTCTTGGTCTGGCCCCTCATCCTAGATCTGTGTCGGCAAAGTAAACTCTACTGGCACAGACCTAGGATTTATTGGGTTTTCAAAATGCTGTTGTTGCTAGCCCTCATTCTGCTTATTAAGGATGCGGTCTTTTTCCTCATGATGGCATAAAAGTCGTCAGTTCGTGCCACAGCAAACATGCCAGACGCGCTGCAGAACCGGGGCAACCTCAACAGCACTCTGAAGCCATTATTATATTGCACACGCAGAGCATCTAGAGCCCTCCGCATACAGTTGCCCCACAAACTGCCCGTGTAGAACGCTTGACAATAAGCTTTAAACAGAGTTATTTTGACCTCGTTACTACAACGAGTGAATCTGTGAGCCAACATGTTGCATCTGGCTGCTAGTGCCCTGCGCTCACGATCAATATCTACCTGATCTTTGAGGTCCTCAGTGACATAGTGTCCCAAGTATTTAAATTGGGGACCCTTTTAAGTGTACGTCCCTTGATGGATATTGAGGGCTCGTAATTTAGATGTTTCCCGGGAGCGGCAAAGATCAGGTATTCACTTTTAATGTCATTATATAACAAGCCGTGAGTTGCCGCATACCTTTCACAGGCGCTTAGCATCTCCCTGATTGAGCCGGCCGTTGGACCCAGCAGCACCATGTCGTCGGCGTAGCTTAAATTATTGACGCTAGCGCCATCTATTTTGCATCCAACTGGTCTGCTGCTGAGTTCAACGATCAACTCATTAACATATATGTTGAAGAGCTTAGGTGAGGTTAAACCCCCCTGTCTCACCCCACACTCCAACCTGTACGCTTCAGACAGTACGTCTCCCCACCGAACCTAGTTTAACTGGTTAGAATACCAGTACTGGAACAAACCCGTCAACTCAGGTGGTACACCCGCCCGTCCGAGCTTCCCCCAAAGGACATCATATGACACAAGGTCAAATGCCTTTGAGAGATCAAGGAAGCAGGCATACACCGGAGTACCTCTATCCTTACAGTATAGGACCGTCTGCTTTAGACAGAGGATAGCACTCTCAGTGGAAAGTCCAGGCCGAAACCCAAACTGTGCGTCATGTAACGTTATCCATTTGTCAAGTTCCTTGTCAAGCGGACCGTCCAACACCTTGGCAATTACAGTGGCCAGGGATATTGGTCTGTAATTCGCCTTGTCCGACACATCTCCAGTTTTGTATTTCACGATTGGTACCACTATTGTTTTCAGCATATCAGATGGAAGGTATGTATGGCTAATGCAAAGCGTGAAAAACAGTGCCAGTACTCTAGGCAGATTCGAGGCAGGCTTTTATTGTAGTAGGTTTTTTTTTCGTAAAAAAGTTTGACAGTTTCACCTTTGTATTTTATGTTTAGGTTCTTTGGTTTTTTATTTACATAGGCAAAGGAAATATAGCATGTTTTATCTAAGTTAATTTTAAGATTGTTAACATTTAACCAATTTTTGATGCAGTCTAGGGAATGATTTACATTAATTTCGTATTTATCTTGATCCTCGTCAGTGAAAATAGCTGTACTGTCATCTGCAAGTAATATCATGTCGTGGTTTATGGCTTTTGGGAGGTCATTAATATGTATTATGAACAAAAGTGGACCAAGAATACTTCGTTGAGGCACCCCGTACTTAACCGTTTTAGGCTTAGACTGAAACGTTTGTTCATATTTTGTTTCATTTGATATTCTTGTCATTTGAGTTATTTGAACTCTTTTTTTGAAGTATGATTTTGTAAGATTTAATGCATTCGCTCTAACTCCGTATTATTCTAGTTTATTTAAGAGGATATTATAGTCTAATGAAATGCTTTTAACATGTCCATAAATATTCTAGTTATATTTTGTTTGTTGTCCAGTCCTGTCATTACTTTCTTTAAAAAAAATAAAAGTGCGTCGCCTGTTGATTTGCCTTTACGAAGCCCAAATTGCTCATGTGTGAATATATTATTGGATTCAAAATAGTTATATAAATTGTTTTTTTTTTCAATAATTGGTATTAAAGCTGTTGGTCTATAAAATTTCATCTCTTCTCTATCTTTCTTTTTAAATAATGGCTTTATGATTTTTATTTTTAGTTTATTGAGGGCTTGTAATCTCTTAAACTGTATAAATGTGTCATCTGCAGGATTGTTTTTAAAATGAATATAAGCCAACTTAGATTTTTCAACTGCTTCTGAGCATTTTTTATTCCACCAAGGAAGAGGAGGGAATTTAACCAAATTCCTATGCGATGAGTTGTTCATAGAATAATCACTATGGAAAGAAACTGTCGTATTATAATAAGGAAGACACCTAACAATTGCAGAATGTAAAATTTTACAGTATAAGTTTCCAATGGAGTAAAGTCTTGGTCCAGAAAATTAGATAATTCTAAATCTACATTTTGTTTCTATGATTTATAAAAGCTTTAATAATTACAGGAAGGTGGTAGCTGGCGAGTGAATCATTATATACAGACCAATCACAAGAAAGAGCCAATGATGGGGACACCAAGGAAAAATCTAAAGCATTTGGACGCCACGTCAAAGAACCGACTGTTGTCACTTCACCACTATTTAATAAAATTAAACTATTATCATCAATAATCTCCAAAATAGCCCTACCTCTTGGATTTGTAGAATTACATCCCCATGATGTGTGATGGGCATTGAAATCGCCAGCAAATATCATGGGCACTGATTTTATTAACAAGTTTTGTTTTATACTTTATATATGTTAGTTTGTAAGGTCTATGTGCCATTTTGCCTGAAATAAATGTTTTATTATTATTATTAAAGATTCAAATTTATGTTTGTCAATAGAAGGAGTGCAGTTTTTTGGACAATAAAAGCTTACAATACTTATTTCTGTATTATTTACACAAATATTTTGTAAGGAATTGTCAGAATATGTATTTATGTTCCTGTAATCTATACTATTATGAATTAAAATAGCTACGCCATTGTGTTTGTTACAATATCATTTCTTTCTATTATTTATCCTCTAATGTTAAAATGTTTAATAGGTGTCAACCAAGTATCTGATATAGTTGCTTCATGTATATTATGGTCATAGAAAAATCGAGTTAAAAGAAGCTTATTACTTAAAATACTTTGTGTGTTCCAATGCATGATACTATGAGAGGAAGTACTATTTCTGAATGTTTTCTGAAGATTTTTTTTTATAGATGTAGAATTTATGGGGTTATGTTTTTCGCTTACTATTATTTTTGTTATTGCATTTGTCAGAGTATTCATGAAAAAAAATGACTTAGATAAGATAATAATCTGAGTTTCTATACTTTTTTGTGTTAATTGTGGAAATGAGTTTGCATTAAACAAATCTGAATACTTGACGGCTCTGGATTTAATTTAACTTTCCTCAATTTTTTGTTTTTTTTGGGGACAAGTGTTTGAAATAGCGACATGATTGCCACCACAGTTGATTCATTTAGTGTTTTAAGGGTCTTCTTTGCATATCTTAAAACTATGGTTGTATGTACATATATAAAGCATATTAAATATTTTTTACAATATTTAGAAATATGCCCAAACTTCATGCATTGAAGGCACTCTTTTACAGGAGGAACGTACACGCTTACCTCATGCCTCCAAGAGTCAAGATTAACATACTGAGGCAACTCTGTTGACGCAAAAGACACCGCGACAGTTTGAGTGGGCTGATACGTGACCGCACGACCCTCACACTGACTCTGCAGCTGCACTCGGCGCTTGAAGCGCCTCACCTGAATTACATTTCTGGAACCCCCAATTAGCGGAATCTATCAAAGTCTATTATAATCAGTCATTATGTAAATATTTAGAGATGTTATAATAATTAGTTAGACTCCGCCCTTATACGAAACTATGCGAAACTTGTGACACGGATACGGTTACGATTACGGATATATTTTTATTTCGGATATCCGATAGTTTCGGTTACGGTTACGGAGCTCCATAACATCCCTGGTATCTACATTAGTAAATGGACGGCTTCTTTTTTCGGTTTTTTCTTCGAGCATAATTTTGACGAAGCAGATGGAAGCCAATTTTCTTCTCTACGGTCTACTTGAACAAACCGTATCCACTTTTCACGGTCTACTTTATTTACATTCGAAAACCTAAAATATCAGAAAACTACTTGAACGAATAATAGTTGTTCCTTTATTGTATCTAAATTAAATTACATAATTATGTTCAAACAGTATTATATTTTAAGAGTTATTTATTATTTACCTCATTAAATATTATCGATAGTAAAATCGATAAACAACATCACATCTCTACAAGGGAGTAGTAAAGCTACTACGCAATAGAGGGCGTTTATTACAAAATTAGCAAATGTTCTAGAACTATAAAAAAAGCAAAAGTACTTGGAATGTTGACTGACAACAATTTGAAAAAAAATGTTAGACTAACCACAAATCTAGCATTACTGCCCTGTCAGTATATTCCTGAAGGATGGTTAGCAATACTTGAGATGATGCCAGAAAATGGTAGTAGGGCGGAACGTTTTCAAAAATATTTTACTGAGCAATGGCAAAAAAGTATTTCACAGGACATGTGGTGTTGTGCAAATGAACGCCATCGTACCACCAACGCAGTCGAGGATCGGAAATGAGGGATTAAAGTATAAGAAAAACATAATATTTTCATGTACTTACATAAGTATTTAAAAAAAAGAAGTGAAATGTTATTTAAATAAAGTTAAAAGAGAAGATGAGAAGCAGAGGAAAACATCCAACATTATAAAATATGCCAAAATAGAAATACTAATAGAAAAATTATTGAGTGGAAAATTACATGCGTTAAAGTGTTTAAAACAGTTGTGTTGGGTATGAATTCTATGTAAATAAATATGAATTGAATAAGTTAATCAATAAAAAATATCATGAGGTACTTTCATTTTTACAGTTGATTGTACTTTAATTACTTGAGCAATAGTGTATTTGGCAAATTTTATAAGTGGACAAACAGACGATTTGACGAGTTACAGCTTTGACCAATATCAAATTTGACGAATTGCCGATTTGACGAATATCCGACTTGACCAATGTCGTTAAACCCAGTCTTTGGTCGATTTATTTTGCCCGTGAATTACCGTCACCTATGTGTGCCTTATCACAAACAGTTAGCAGAAAGTTGACGCGGACACTATAGTCACTCAAAGATCAGGCGCGAACACATTATAATAAGGGAAATGATAAAGCTTCCGAAAAATAAATTAACTTCCAGCGCTCTGTGGTTGACTATAATACTAACTAAGCTGTGTTAAAATGAATTACCGAAAAATTAATACAAAATAACCGACAAAAAATTTGTATTTAACGAACAAACATGAACTTATTCAAATTAAAATTCTACGAAAAATAATCTATACTTTCAAATAAAATAAACTAAATTTCCAAAAAAAAAACACTAACCTTCCGAAAAAATTACTAAGTTGCCGAAAACATATAATATGTTCCCGAAAATCCTAACCCTAAACGGTCGACGTCAGGGGCACCCCGAGGTTCGGTTGGTTAGGTTCCTTTAACCGGTTGAATGCCGTAATTACAGAAACAATTAAAAAGCCATTGTGTCTGGCGTGGATCTACGTTCCGGCATACGAAAGGTTAAACCCTTTAGACAGAAATAGGAGCCCCGCAGAGCGGGGCTCCGTCGACCTGCTTATTAACCCTAACCCTAGCCGGCCGACGTCAGGGGCACCCCGAGGTTTGGTATGTTAGTGGATCAAAACTGTACCTGGAAATGACATATTAATTACGTATGCGATAAGCTAGACAAATTCGTATACCCAAGAAAACGTCTACGATCAACAGCGTCCGTAGCCGCAGCAATCACAGCAAATCACGAATACATTTCGTCTGTGCTGTCTTATGGTCTGATACTTTGGGGGCAATTCAGTTGAAGTTGTAATGGCATTTCGGGTACAAAAAAGTGTGTTAGGACAATATCTGACGTCTGGTTTTTGGATAGCTGTAAACCTTTATTTTAAAAACTTCACATTTTCCTTTACCCTGTATGTTCCTACACCAAAGAACTATACATGCTAGTAAAACAATATTCACACTATTTTCGCAAGCAATCAGAAATAAGCCACAAAAAGGCTTCTGCTAGAAATAAGTATAAATATGAATTAAATGTACCTCAATGTAGATTGCAAATACTTAGGAGGAATATATAATTATGTTAATGCCATTCAGGTGTATAATAAGTTACCTAACTCATTTAAGGAACTTCCCATCCCCATGTTCAGGAAAAATCTGACAAGTTGGTTATTGGATAATTCCTTTTATGACATTGGCGAATACATGGAATACCTAAGTATTGTAAAGAATTCAAGATGACATGTACCAACTTAATTTTGATATTGATATTAAATTAACGATTACATACCTAATTATAATAATATTAATTCATATTGGTCTTATTGTAAATCACAAATCTTCAAATTACAGTTATTTAAAAATTACATTTTTTATTTTAGATGGGTTTGCTCTTGACTCTAGTCTAGGTCAGAGATGACAGAGACAAAGTCGACGATGGAGTGAGCTTACCCAGAAGAAGCATTACATTTGAATATTTGTACACCATAAATGTTGTGGTAGAATGATAGAACTTAAAAAATATAAAACTACATTCTTACAAATAAATAAGTTCTAATTCTAAAGTCATAATTTTATTCTTTGTTTTTTTTTTTTAAACTAACATTTATTGGTTATCATAAATTAAGTAATTAAATAAAAACATAATGACTGCCAAAGTAAACTGATGACTGCCTGTGGTATTTTGTTTCAACGAAACCACGTCTTTAATTTATTTATTATATATTGAAAGTGACTGTTTGTGTACGAACAATTCTTAAGCTATTACAGATCACTCATACACTATCTGAAAAACAAACCTTTAGTTACCTTTGATTGTTTTATACATCTACATTTCATCCTTTTGTAATCTTAAAATATTTTTAAACATTGACATTTTTTATAAAATGTCACTTGTCAGTTTTGTCTTTCTATGTAGCTAACTTGTTAAAGCCAGTGTTAATAAGGTCAGGTTGTCTCCCAAAAACCGCCTTATTAGTGCTGGCTATTTAGTAAACGTGCCATTTATAAGGTAATCAATTTATTTTTCAAAATGTGAATGTCGATCTGGATATAAATACAGGTCTCCGTGCCAAATAATTCAGAGTCTCAACCAGTCTAACTTTGAAATACAATCTATCACAAGTACTGCAGTTTTATTTATATCCCGGTGAGCACCGGCGACTAGCTCATAACGTCTACCAAGTTGCTGTCGGATGTCCCTAACTCGCCGTGCAGCTGGAGGTACCTGGACCACTGTGCTACTGGAGCTGGTTCGCCGTGCTACTGGAGCTGGTCCGCCGTGCTACTGGAACTGGTCCGCCATGCTACTGGAGCTGGTCCGCCGTGCAACTGGAGCTGGTCCGCCATGCTACCGGAGATTTCTGACCCACCGTACTTCTGGAGCTGGTCCACCGTGCTACCGAAGATTTCTGACTCGCCATGCTGCTGGCGTTCCCCGATTTGCCGTGCTGTCGACGAGTCCTGTCACGGCGAGCTGTTGGTGATTCCTGATTCGGCGTGCTGATGGCGATTCACTGTGCTATTTGTTACTATGTTTTACATTGTATAACTTCCCTATTATTAAAAACATTGGTGACTTACATTTAGCCCTCTCAAGATATTCATGAGGGTTAACCGTAACGTTACATACCACAATAACATCAAGGCTCATCAAGATGTAGAAGAAGAAGAGGAAGTGGGGTTGTCGTAAAGAGTACGGTACTGCATCAACCGGACCATTCTGCTGTTCCAACGACGCTGCTGTACCTACGTGACACGGCTTCATTGCTTTACAAAAGCCCAAAAGATTGTTGGGAAATCCATGCGAAAACAAATTTCGCCCTGAGGGTCGCGTTAGGTGTCTCGTGACAGCACGAAATCAAATTTCTTTGTAGTCAAAGTGCCGCACAAACATCTGTCGTAATTCATGAAGAATTTGGGCGAGAGGTGAAATGGTCCGGCGATTCCTAAGCTCGCGGACAGCGCGGATACATAACGCTGACCTGACTATTCGTGTCAACTAGTTATTATTATAATGTGTTCGCACCTGATATTTTAGTGACTATAGTGTCCGCGTCAACTTTCTGCTAACTGTTTGTGATAAGGCACACATAGGTGACGGTAATTCACGCGCAAAATAAATCGACATGCCGCCCGACTATCATTTTCTGGCATCATCTCAAGTATTGCTAACCATCCTTCAGGAATATACTGACAGGGCAGTAATGCTAGATTTGTGGTTAGTCTAACTGTAAAAAAATGTTAAACTAAGAATATGTGTTGAATTTCCGTAAAATATTTGTTCTTACTGAATTTTTGTACATTAATTTGTAGTTTGTGTCAATAAAACCTATTTATTATTAAACTAGACTATCTAAGCTTATTTTTGATACCCATATGTCCTTACTTGGTTTGCTCAGAGTAGCACAATACACCAAAACAAACACCCCATTCCCTCAACAATTTGATGCCTCCTGCGAGGTCCAGAGGGCCGACATAAGGGTCCTCCCACCTGTGATTTACGAATAGGATTTAATTTATTTTAGATGATTATTGTGTGATTATATTTGAAATTATAGGTATTCATTTGTATGTAATAATTATATATATTTTACAACAATTCAGTACCTGCATCCCAAAAGAATTGGAAATAAAACGAAGCGTGTGCGCGTTTAACATTCGTCCGAACCCTTATTTCGG
Organism: Griposia aprilina; assembly: GCA_916610205.1. Lineage (NCBI taxonomy): Eukaryota > Metazoa > Arthropoda > Insecta > Lepidoptera > Noctuidae > Griposia > Griposia aprilina. Next base: position 756,222 of record OU744300.1, on the reverse strand, counting down.
GACTTCGGGCCATATCGTAATCGTCCCGGCTACTATGGTAGCCAAAACAAAATGTCCCGGCGTTATGAATTTAGATTGCTCGTGATCTTGAACTATCTTCATAGTATTAAAACGTTCTGAGCGTTTTTAAATACCAATAATGAACTTATGTCCATATTACAAGCATTACTCTAATAAATTATTAACAGAATCACTGCTTAAAGTTATGGATCCATTGTTTTCGCTTCTATTTACGCAACGCCAGATTGTAGTACAGTTTATGTTAGTTGAGTTTAAATGTAATTGATATCCTGCACGTAATAGTCTCTTTTTGCCTTTTTCAGTGTCTGTAAATGTAAATACAGAATCCAAGGAGATTTAAGATACTATAGAGAGGCTATGCGAAGAAATGTCTTAAAAAAACTGTGATCCCATGTCTCAGTGACGCCATCTAGCATAATATAGCAAAATTAGAACGGCATGTAGGCGTACCACGCTAGACTGAGCGACTTTTGCCCACTAGGACAAACATATCGGATTACGATTTTGTTCACTATTTCCCGTCTATTGTTGAGTAAATAATTTAATGTCTTTCACAGAATCACTGCCTTTACTAGTAGAAGCCATTATATCAAAGACATTAAATTATTATAACAATAGACGGGACATAACGAACAAAATCGTAATCCGATACTTTTGTCCTAGTGGACAAAAGTCGCTCAGTCTAGTGTGGTACGCTTGCATGTCAAGACTACTCAAGACTGTCAAGTCCCATTCGTGTCCACCAAAATAAAAATATTTTCTAAGGAAATATGCTGATTTACGCATTGCGATATTGGAAATCTCGGTATGGTAAAACGACTGGACCTAACTTCGATTTATTTCCGTACTTATTTTTTAAAATTACTCAGTAATTAGAATTAAATCATTTTCATCTAAAGTTCTAGAACATTTGCTAATTTTGTAATAAACGCCCTCTATTGCGGAGTAGCTTTACTACTGCCTTGTAGAGATGTGATGTTGTTTATCGATTTTATTATCGATAATATTTAATGAGGTAAATAATAAATAACTCTTAAAATATAATACTGTTTGAACATAATTATGAGTATGTAATTTAATTTAGATGCAATAAAGGAACAACCATTATTCATTCAAGTAGTTTTCTGATATTTTAGGTTTTCGAATGTAAATAAAGTAGACCGTGAAAAGTGGATACGGTTTGTTCAAGTAGACCGTAGAGAAGAAAATTGGCTTCCATCTGCTTCGTCAAAATTATGCTCGAAGAAAAACTCGAAAAAGAAGCCGTCCATTTACTAATGTAGATACCAGGGATGTTATGGAGCTCCGTAACCGTAACCGAAACTATCGGATATCCGAAATAAAAATATATCCGTAACCGTAACCATATCGGTTTCACAAGTTTCGGATAGTTTCGCATAAGGGCGGAGTCTAACTAATTATTATAACATCTCTAAATATTTACATATGACTGATTATAATACCAAATGATTAGACTAGATAAAACCTATAATTAAAACCAAATTATTACAAACTATTTGTGTTTATATTTTACTTCAATCTAATATCCGTAACCGAAACTATCCGAAACTAACGGATAATCCGATATAATTACATATCCGTAACCGTATCCGAAACCGATATAATTTTATTCCTATATCCATATCCGTATCCAGATCCGAAATATCATATCCTTAACATCTCTGGTAGATACCGCGCGACTAGTCTATTTCAGTTACTTTCATAGTATCATGTCTTACGGTATTTTACTATGGGGACGGGCTGCAGAAAGCGAGTCTATTTTTATTTTGCAGAAAAGAGCCATCAGAGCAATATATTGCCTCCGCGGGCTGGATTCTCTAAGGAAACTGTTGAAAGATACTAAAATCATGACGGTACCTTGTCCATATATCTATGAAAACATCATGTACGTAAGGAAAAAAAAAATATTTTCAGTAAAAGAGGTGAAAGACACAACTATACGACAAAAATAGGGACTAATTAGTTCAACCAGGTTTTAGACTGGCTAAAGTAGACTCATCCTTCATGGGGTACTGTTTAAAATGTTACAATAAAATTCCTCCCCACATACTCCAACTGAATGAAACGAAATTTAAATCTTGTTTATAACGCACACTATGCAGCCAAGCATATTATAAGTTGGAGGATTACATCGCTGACAAAGATGCTTGACGCTGGTCCTGCTTCAGAGGGACGCGTAAATTAATTGATTAGCATTCGAAAATACTGTTGAAGCTGCTGAAGATTGTATAAACTATCTTTGCATTATATCCATCCAATCTTAATAATGCATAATTGAATAGCACATGTAGCACATAAAGCTACCATTTACTAATTTACTAGGTTCGTCTTTCATTGAATTGAATGTGCCCTGGCGGCTGAGAGTATGTCATGCTCACTCAAAAGTCTCGCTGGTGGTGGCGTGTGTGTCAGATTATTAAGTTCCCTTCAAATTGGTAGAGCTGAATGGTGCTGACCCATACGTCATATTCGTGAAGGGGTCCCGTCAGTAGGGAGTGGTCATCGATTTGCTTATTGCAGCTTGGCTTATTTTTATTTTTATTTCTGAATTGTTTTTTTTTTGTTTTAAACTCGCTAAGCAGAGTTGTGCTATGGGTACTAGACAATGGATATAATACTTATATGCGGTTTTTGTTGTAAATACTTATAATACATAAGAAACACCCAGACTAACAAAAACGTATATTCATCACATACATATTTGTGTCCTGTGGGAATCAAACCCCATGACCGCGTGATCAGCAGTCTGACACTGGGTCACTAGACGATAATAATTATAATTTAGTCATTTGCATGTAAATAAATTTTATAAATGTACTGAACTTGTAAACATTGAAACTACTGATCATTTTATTACTTTCCAATTTTTTTTGCATTTGTTTGAATATAATCAAATGTGAAAAAAAAAATGTCTTTGTAACTTTTATCATTACTATCGATACCTTGATATCTAAATGGTAACATCAATACCACAGGATATTTTAATAAAGAAGAACGGGCACAATGGGCCCAGTGTTGTAGCACATTCTTACCCCTCTTAAAATGAAGATCTGAATAAGCTCAACATTTTAATCTATGGCAGCATTACTCTAATGAATCAAATAATAAAGTTACAGCGGTTCCAAAAGTCCAATAATTACCGTTACAAATAAATGCTAATATTATGGCCTGAAGATGCATATAATTATGCATTTCGACTGGCAACATGTAGATACAATATTTTTAGTGTGTAGCACTTTCTTACTTATTTAAAGTAAGTAAGAAAGTGTTACAACACTGGGCCCACGATCCATATAAAGTTGCCCATTGTTCTTTAATTCGTATGTTTGCTATTCAAAGCTAGATGGTGTTACTGACGCTCGAGATCAAAGTTTGTATGAAAATGTTCCCAATAGCCGCTCTAATTTTGCTATATTATGCTAGATGGCATCACTGAGAGATCACAGTTTTTCTATGACATTTCTTTGCATAGCCTCTCTATTGTATCTATCTTAGATCTCTTTGCATTAATATATTTCACCGAACCAATGACACGAAAATAATCAATATAGGTAATTGTTGTCATTTACAAATAATAAAATGTCACATAATTGACGGGAATACAAATGATGGCATAATATGCTATTCTTTTTAGCCAGCATTTTCCGCCTAGATCCTACCTACTCTTACAGAATCAAAGGAGGTAACAATCGGAGCAACTTAAACCTCAGAATACTCAATTACTATTTACTACATTTTAATGATGTAAATAGGAACCCACAGCAGGCGGCTTTTCGCATGTTTTCATCGACTGTACATGGACTTGACCATAGCGTATTTGGCAAATTTTATAATTTGACAAACAGATGATTTGACGAATTACAGCTTTGACCAATATCAAATTTGACGAATTGCCGATTTGACGAATATCCGACTTAACCAATGTCATTCAACCCTGTAACGTTTTCTACAGTTATTAAATTAAATTCATTGTTTAAAGTAAAACTACTACGTTTTATTGAGCACCAAGCTCCAGTGTCTCGCAGTAGACATAATGTATTAATGACAAATGCGTGCACTGACTGGACAGAGGGCCTAGACAAAGTAACATTCGATTAACGATAACGCTAGTTGAAAAGCTAAAATGTATGGGGTTGATATAAGCTATCGAAATGTCACGTGATCATAGGTCAACGAATAAAAATTAGCTAGACAATGGTGCCGATTCTCTTGTCACAAAATTCTCTAAACTAGACTAAAAATCACTAAAATTTTGTTTAGTCCCGTCAAAAGACGATTTCTCATTCTGAAATAGACTAAAGTGACACAACTTAACTATATTTTAGTTTGACAGCACCAAGATGGTACTGAATAATTAGTTTAGTGAAAATGGCAATTTTGCTATTCTGAATTTGACGTTTTTAACCTAAAATTTTGGTTGTCTTAACTAAATCTGGCTATTTTTAATCGCGATTAAAAAGGTGTGGAATAAAATTAGTTGTCATGAACTAAGATTCACCACAACACCTCGACTTCAGGGGCAAAAACAGTACTGTTTTTTTTTAAAATTTTGCTTATATCTCGAAAACGGTGTGTCCTATCGCAAAAATAATGAAAATTTCGACCCCCTTTATAAAACCCATAAACCCATATAACTCTACACGAAGGTATTTTCTTTTTTAAATATTTTCCGTACAAAAAGTGAAAAAATCCATATAAAACACGCCGAGGCTGCCACCCATGCGCGCCTCCGGCTCTAAAAAAAATCACGTGGTAGGGTAAACAAGTAGGTACCATGTGGAGTCGCGATTGTCAAATTAAATTATAGTTGCGTCAAAATGATTTTTAAATTTAGAGATATTTTATTGCAGAATAGCTCTAAGATTCTCATAGCCAAAAGTGAGGAATTTTAGTGATAGTTTAGTTAGTTTAGTTCGGTGTACAAGAGAATCGGCACCAATGTAAACAACATTCGATTATGAAATGAATCGACAGCGTCGAAAGATTAGGTACTTCCACAGAGATGCATAGCCAAGGGACACTTTTTGACGAGCGTTATTGCTAGTTTTTGGAATCATTAGCGAAAGCGATAGCGATTGTAGAAATAGAATCGCTCCGAAGCGAATGCCATTTGTCTAGGCCCTCTGGTCCACTCAAATCTGTATGGTTCTTTCCTCAAAAGACCATTTAGACACTAATCTAACTACATATTCCTCAAATTATTTCACTTAGATTATTTCTGGACTTTTATATACCTGCACATTGATATTGATGAATTTACTAAGCACATTGACATGAATATTTAGGTGCTTTGTATTTTTTTTTAATATTGTGTATGTGAAGACTATGTGGGTCATTGTTGTTTCTTTTTCCTTCTAAGCTAGAAAATACACTTAATCTGCACAGGCACACATCAAATATAAACAAAAAGGACGGTCAAGTGCGAGTTGGTAGGTATGGCACGGCGACGGATCCGTATGTTTCTGGTACTTATGGACATTGAGGGCCTAGACAAATGGCATTCGCTTCGGAGCGATTCTATTTCTACAATCGCTATCGCTTTCGCTAATGATCCTAAAAACTAGCAATAACGCTCGTCAAAAACTGTCCCTTGGCTATGCATCTCTGTGGAAGTACCTAATCTTTCGACGCTGTCGATTCATTTCATAATCGAATGTTGTTTACATTGTCTAGCTAATTTTTATTCGTTGACCTATGATCACGTGACATTTCGATAGCTTATGTCAACCCCATACATTTTAGCTTTTCTACTAGCGTTATCGTTAATCGAATGTTACTTTGTCTAGGCCCTCTGGACTTCTTTCGGCTCATGACGATGATGAAGGTGAGACATCATTCCTTGCCACAAGTGTACCTAATGTGGATTGCAAATCGTCATTCTGTATGTTTATCTAGTTCGTTTCGAAGAAAACCTACATTAGAATGTATAGGTAATGCAATCAAGCGCATTCAATATTACATTAAAAATATGTGAAGTGTTGATGCCGCCAATATGTTTATGTGAAATCTTTTTAATTATATGTTTTTGTATGTTTTTTGGTACCTACTATGATCCATTATTGGTTGAAATTGACGTTATTTTTTATTATTAACACCGCAATTATTAGTAATAATTCTAAGATACAGGTGGTCATCTATAACCGTAGCACTAATGCTATAACTAGTGTGAGTCTATGTAGGTACATACTATAAAGCTACCATTTACGGGTACCATTTTAGGGTATGTCTTCCATTAACTTGAATGTGCCCTGGTGGCTGAGAGTATGTTATGCTCACTTGCTCTCAAATGTCTTGCTAATAGTAGCGCATGAGTTGGATCATTTAGCTTCTTTCAAAATGGTTGAGTTAAAAGGGGTTAATCCATGCATCATGTTCGTGAACGGGCGCCGTCAGTAGGGACAGGTCATCTCTTAACTGCCACGGCTTATTTTAAATTAATTTAATATTTTTATTGTTTTTTTATATTTTTATTACGGACGCTTTTAACGTTCTGCATCGTTCTCACTTGCATAATTTCAACATGAATGATGAAACCATTATTTTGTAACCATATTTTGATTTGAAAGAGTGTCCGTGGGGTTTCTTGCCCGTTCTTCTCCATAGATACCTACTACGCTTTGGAATGGGCAACTAGCTTCATCTTTCTGACCGACCGCGACCCCTTGACAATTCAAAAGTACCTTGTAATTGCTTGAGTTTGAGTTATTATTAATTTGTGAAGCTAGGATGCAGTGTGCCATTTTGTAGGTAAACTACTTAACCCGTTATGATACAATTTTACAAAGACATAGCCTGGTCTCTGGAGAATTCCACACAATTTAAGATTCCAAAGTTCTCGAAAAAATAATTTATAATTTTATACCGATTCCTAGAAAAAAAAATGTCAACGAACAGATGGGATTAAAATATATATAAATAAAGCAATTTACAAGTTTCTTGAAGAAGCAACTAAAAGTGTTGATATAAGGGTATCAGTTGGTGCATTATACATGGATTTAACCAAAGCTTTCGACTATGTGGTCCATAGAACACTAAGAAGCAAGCTTTATGCATGCAAGCCACTTCAATAACGAAATTCTGCTCAATTAAAAAGCAAGAAACTGATCATGTTCCAGACTATTTCGAAGTGACATATGGCGTACCACAGGACAGTGTACTAGGGCCTATATTGTTCTTAGTTTAAATTAATGATTTTCCGAAAACCATGGACTTTCCAACAATTCTTTTTGCAGATGACAGTACAGTCATATTTTGTAACAAAGATTATGCATCATTGGAAAATGATATTAACACCACATTAGTACGCATTGTCGATTGGTTAAGAACAAACAATCTTCTAATTAATTTACAGAAAACTAATTTCTACTACTAACTAAATCTTCAGAAACAGGACTAATCCACCATAAATTATGCTAGAACTAAAATGTATGAAGTAAATGTAGCGAAATTCTTGGGTTTGAATGTAGATTATTATTTAAATTGGAAATCACATGTGGAATCTGCCTGCTTAAAATTAAATAGCTATTCCTATATGTTATACATGCCCACAAAAATTAAATAGCTATTCCTATATGTTATACATGCCCACAAAAATTAAATAGCTATTCCTACGTGTTATACATGCCCACAACGAAATGACTATTTAGCCACTGCCATGCCAGCCTACCATGCATATGTGGTATCCACGCTGAGATATGGTCTACTTACACCACAACACAGCCTCCCTAAAACAAAAACTGGGAGTCACTGGGACCAATGGGAGTCTGTTTTTAAAACCCAAAAAAAATTCATACGGGCAATGACCACTTAAGACTACTGATAGCTGTGAACCATATTTCAAAACACTTAAGATTCTTACCTTACCTAGCCTCTTCATTTATGAGATGGCAGTCTTTGTCAAAAGTAATATGCATAATTATGTATGAAAAAATCCGAAGTGCTAGATGTAGAAATAGTAGTAAATAGAAGAAGTATTTTCTTTCTTTTCTTATTTACAAAAACTTAATAATAATATACACAAATAACAATTAAAATAATTAAAACACTACGCATGCCACTACACTACAAATTACACGTATGACGTACGCAAACAATTAAAGAAGAAAGAAAAGACGTCATTTTACGGTGTTTAATAGCTGCAGGCTGCAGCTCTGCTATTCAGGAAAAATACAAAATAAAAACCTGAATGACGTTATGAATAACAAAACAATTTTTTTTCAAGTAGGTACGTACTAAATGCACACAGATAATATGAAGCTAAGTTACGCGTTGTTGGATATCTCTTTACTATGAAAAAAACTAATATAAATAACTAGCTGACCCGTGCCCACTTCGTTGGGCGGTAAACATTTTTACTTGTGATGAAATTATGACTGTGGTTCGGTTAGTACTGCGTGCTATGGTTTATTTCCTGACTGCCAAAAGGAGACTTATATTTTTACTGCATATGTATGTATGTATTTGCATGCCATTTTGGCTATATTATCGGGATCCAAATGAGTGAATGAAATGATTATGATTGAATAAATTATGTTTATATGAATTTTTTGAAACTTCTCTGTATACTAAATGTAATGTTATTATTTGGTGCCCAAATATATTGTCTTTCAGGAGTTCCAACCCGAGATAAGCCAACATATAACTGCCCATGGGAAAAACACTGCATTCTCAGGTCCGTGCCCACCAGAGAGAATGTTTGATCAGAGGACTTATCAATAGTGAGGGCAAAAGAGACCTCGACGGGATACTGTAGCCTTTTAAACGGTATAGGTAAATCCGTCGGAATCGTCGGTATCCGCGGAATATAAGCCAGTTGTCCCACTGCTGGCCCTGTGAGAATGGTCGCCACGATTATATTCTCCCGCAACTCTTTTATAGCCTTGTGCCATTACATATGTTGGGGGGTCCAAGTTTCTTAGTAGCGTGATAGGAATGCCAACTTTTTAACACCGACTTCCAGAAAGGATGAGGTTATTATGTTCGGCTGTATATGTATGTTTTATTTTTATTTTTTTATGTATGTTCATCGATGTCTCCTTCAATTGTTTGTTTGAATTGGTATGCTTTCGAGGTGGTCCCATTGTCACCAAGTCAGAGTCTAATAAGGAGATCCCATGGACATCGAGGGAAATCCTCAAATTTTATGGGCACACCTATAGCGATTTGGGTATTTTTTTACAGTAACTCGTGCATTTTCTCTCGGAAAGCACCATTCGGTGAAGTGGAACTGACGATGAAGACCAGAGGTGGTTACCGGAACTACTCAATAGTATAAGCATTTTACGGGTTACGATCCGATTACTTTACTATAGTTGCTACGCAATTTATGCTTGTCACAATGCATTTGGTGAAATCGAGCTGATGGTGGCTGACCATGAGCTCCAGTTCTTCTGGTTTTTACCAAAAGAACTCCTCAATAATTAATGTCCATGCATCGGGAAAAGAAATATTTTGTAAAAGGTGATGACCGGTTGTCATTGGGCTATTTGTAACTTAGATAAAATATTATCTGACCCACAAAAAAGTGAAAAATAAAAACTTTTTTACAAATAAAAACGACTACAAAGTGAAAAATAACTTTAAGTTCGGAAGACAGTGGCAAAAATACTAAAATACAGATCCAAAGACACCGACTTCTGAAATTAAAGTTATTTTTCACTTTGTAGTGTTTTTTTTTTGAAGACAGTTGTTTTTTTTGTAAAATAAAATGTTAACATAAGGTCATGAGAAGGTAAGCCAGAAGGGCTCAAAAAATTTAAAAAATCTTGAGGATAGTGCACTGTATCCTCAATATTACACACCGTGTCAATGGGCTTAGAGTGTTTGACTTGATCGGGAATTTTCTCTAAAATCAGTTTATTTATCTCATTCACTGTATCGTTTCTGGGTGACACTATTGCCCTAGAACGAAGCCAATGATAATCTCTTTCCAATAAATTTTCAAGACTGAGATATATTGCGTCTATCAGATGTTCTAACCTATGTAATATGTGACCTAATCTATCGTCTAGTTTAATGTCATAGCTAGTACTGTTGGTGTTAGGACAAATTTGCATAGTGCAAATTTTTCCTTCTCCAACTTTCAATAGTTGATGCGGAACGTCGTTATCGTAGTTGTCGCTCAAAAGGGTTCTCATGTTTGTTCGTAAATTGAGAGTTTCAACGAAACTCCTTAAGTAAATTGATTTTAAGCATGCTCTGATGACGTCGGCGCGTGTTCCTTTTGTTATTACAGGCAGTGTTTGCCGAAAATCGCCCGCAAAAACAAAATTAACACCACCCTAACAGCATCTGAGTTTCTGAGGTCTTTGAGCGTTCCGTTTACTGCTTCAACATGGGCCCTATGACTCATGGTACATTCGTCCCATATAATTAAAGAAGTCTAAAAAAAATATGATGATGATGTAATAAATAGATGATGATGTCTAATAAATACATGGCCGTGTTGTGTATGAAAAAAACCGTGTATCTAATAAAAATATCACTCAATACATTACGACATGATCGCGGTTCCATACCTATGTCGTATTATCTCTCGTCCAAATTATATGCAGTAAAAGGGAAAAGTCATTTGTTTTAAACACTTGACGATAAATTTAATTATTTTGATAAGAATTCATAATTATTGATAATATGACCAATAATAAAAATAAAAAATAAAAGTAAAAGGCTTCTTTTCATGGCTACTGAAAAGCTAATTACGTTAGTTGGCTGCGACATGCACACCTAATGGAAATCATGATAAATAAAATATTTTATTTTATTATATATACTGCACTTCAAATAAATAATCACGGAACTAATTAATTATGGACTTAACATTATAATGCAATCAGAGAATCACTTACCTTGAAGCAGAATGGACAAGAACCGGACACCCTTGGTGAGTAGCTGTAGGTACATATGTTACATTACATATTATCAGATTTGACTATAAGCAGGAGTGCACTTTATTTTGCTCTTTGGAATAAACGCTGATTTGTGTTAATCACTTCAAGGTAGCACACTCGGCCCCACGTTGTTTTTGGTGCACATACATTAAAGCCAAGAGCACATTACAACCGCAACGAGCCGCAGCGCAACGCACTGGTGCGGCCGGCTTGTAGTGTACGTTGGTTCAGAGAAAATGTTCGAAAGTGATGAAGATGGATTTTTACAATGCGTTGCGGAGCGGCGGCGGCGCGGCCTCCGCAATCTGCTTTAGCCCTATATCAACAACCTCTGCCAACTTCAGGTCAACATGACCTGTGTTCAAGGCGCCGCTCCACAACAGCCCATCGCTAAGCTATGCACGTGAACTTAGCTTCGCTTTGTATCAAAATGTATGTGGGATTGTCCGCTGCGACCCACCACGGCTCGAACGCGTGGCTGGTGAACATATGAACCACGCAGTTAACGAGTCAAACCTCTCCATGCGCACCCTACGTAGCAGTGGACAGTCGACTCAACTATTGTACTGTCAGTCTTCGTCATCATCTCCGTCACTCCTACGGCTGACAGAGACGGTGCTGACACAGCCGGACTTGTATAAAACTCGATGTGCCATATTAACGACTGTCTTAGTACTTTGCTCATGCTGTTGATGCCGCCCGCTTCGTTAATGGAGAGCGCTGGGAAAAGGTTTGTGATATTGATCAGAAGGGTTTGGATGGAGTCACCAAAGGCTACGATCTAATGTATTGACACTTTCTCCTGAAGGAAGACACTGTAGAACGCCAAGTGATCCAATACTAACACACTTATTTGCTCAGTTTGCAGTTTGCAGTAGTTATGGGCGAGTAAGAATCACATTAATCTGTGTTTATATTTTTATTTTCGCTTTCGTACAAAACTAACTTAAAACTAAGTGTTCTTATACAACCTAAATATCACTTAATGCTTCCATTCTATTTTCTAATGCACCATATTTCTAGTAAAAGGATAGCTTTCATCAGCAAGGAGAGCACAAAGAAGCCTTAATCTTGTAATTAATTTAAGCTTGTATCGAAGAGAGCGATTTGTGTTATAAGGCACTAGTCCTAACACAATAAAAGAAGGGTTATGCGCTTCAAATAATTTACAATCTTAAAACATAAGTGGCTTCAACCAACATTCTTATCTATAGGTACCTTAATATTGCTAAAGTATCGGAAAGTTATTTTTCGATTCTTCGTACTATCACAAAAAAAATACTCACATTATATATCAGTAAATACTTAGCGATGTTAATAATCTCATACAAAGTGGATACAAAATACGATTTTTTATAAATAATTGTATTTTTGGATGTTAATCATAAACTTCGGATATAGCCGATACTGACAATGGTCAATCTGTTACGGTCAGATGTACTCACAAATCTGAGAAACACCATCAAAAATTTTGAGGCATTGAGGCAAGAATTGCAACTTTTTGAGGGCTTTATTCTTTAAGATGGTTAAAAACTAAGAGAACCTATGAATTGAAAGATTTATTCCCTTATAGCAAAAGTTAATGACACGATCACCTGTAACACCTTTTTAACGTGTATTATGCAAATAAATTATTTAATTTGATTTGAGTCAACATCTTGCCTGTGATCCGGCGCAAGTACGTCTTAGCTATACATCCAGCAACCATAGCAGTCAGTCCAGAATGATGTCACAGTCTAAGAGAACCATACAGTTCCTCAGTCCGTCAACAAGCTTGAAACCATGGTTCTTTATTTAGACTGGGGTTATGTCGTTGGTAGAGACAGCGCCCTGCGACTCTTCGTCTTTCATCTATTGCCCGGTTGCTAGAAGATAGCTGATCTTTATGAAAGGTCGGCGGAACTCAGCTACGACTGCTTGGTCTCCTTGTGCACGACCAGTGACGTCACGAATCTCTGTATCGGCATCTCCACCATCACGGTGAGTGGCACTGCCACCAAGTACGAGAAGAAGCTCGTCGCCACCCAGTCTATCACCTGGCAACAAGAGACAATGTTTTAATACGCAGGGGAACGATTCCTTCAGGTACACTGCAGTCGATCGATGACATCGTGACATATTTGCAGACATAACTAGAGGTGACACATTTGAAGCAATCAATATCGACTGGTCAGCGTCGATTGACAGCAATCTAGCTGCAACTTTATGTCTATTCCAAGATAAAAGCCATATGCCCGATGGGCTTCCCCATTAGCAGAAATTACGAACTTCCTTACAAACTTTCACCCCGTATTGTTGTGATTTTTGAAAAATAATTCCTTAATGCTCACTTTGGTTATAAAAGAAACTCTTGCCCAAAATTAAATGCTTCTAGACGCAGCGATTTAGACTGTGCGTTGTCCGCTAGTGAATGAAAGGTAGATTTGTAAGGATGAGAGGGTTCCAATGAATAACGAACTCTTACGTTTGTGTGTTTACACTTCATATGGAATCAAATAAATACTCCACACCACTTCCTAGAGTTCTAGATATGGAATAAAGGCGCAAGCAAGGCCCCAACTGAAAGGATTGTTGACTGACCACGCTGAGCAGTGAGGTGGCGATGGGCTGTGGCCTGGCGGCGGCGAGGCTGAGGTTGACGCACCAGTGCACCATCAGCACCGACAGCGACATGCGCCCTAGCGCGTGCCAGCCGCGCCACGCCAGCACGTGCTTCAGCGATCCTGATACATGATTTTATTTATGATAGTAGGTTTGTACAAACACTTTACACGTCTATAATATTTTTAAAAACGAGATGCGTTTGAGGTCGACTTTTCTTATCTGAGTGCTCTGAGAAGAAACAACAAAACATACTCAAAGGTCAAAGTTTCTTTCAAGTCCAGACATAATCTTGGTCAGATCATGTGAGGACCATAATATTATTATGCGGATTAGTGTCTGATATGGTCTTTTGAGCCAAGAACCACACAGAGTTGAGTGGAGCCAAGAACCACACAGAGTTGAGTGGAGCCAAGAACCACACAGAGTTGAGTGGAGCTGTCCAGAGTCAGCGCACGCATTTGGATCTGAACACAGGACACACGTTATCATTATTAAACATTCAAGCATGAAAATTGGTATAGGTACTACAAACAAGGATGGACGAAACATGAATATAAACAAACAAAAAGCTAACTTAATGCGGTAACGAGCTTAACCAACAAGTAAGGTTCATGCCATGTTGAGTTATGCATGCCAAATGGTAGAATGTACCTGGAACGAAACATTATAACAACTCACCTGATACCTAAATTGTATGCAAATTAACATTTTATATTCTATTCCAATTCAGCATTTTCTGGTTGTTGAACATCTAGTTTTGAGTTCAGTTTAAAGGCAAGCTATTAATTTCTCACTATACGACACAATATGCCTCCTCTAATACAGGGAATGTGGAGTTAGTTGAAATTGAGTGCGAGTATCAACGAATATTCAAGATGCTCGGCATCGATGGTTTTCTATTTACTAATTCAGAAGGTACTGGAGAAATAAAGTCAACATTTGTTTAAAACGCAACAGTCCATACTTTAGCTTTTAAGTCTTAGTCGTTCTTTACAGCAACCGTAGATTGAACTGTATAGCCCACTAGTAGCCGCACGATACTGTCTACACAATTCGGTATACGTCCCCATAATTCCAGAGTTCCACAACTACTTATCCTTCAGTAGGGCCTGGTCATCTCTTCTCTGCCACGGCTTATTTCAATGTTTGAATTGTTTACTAGGGACGCTTCTAACGTGCAAGACTTTCTACATCGTTCCCACATGTAGGTATAAGTTCAACATGAATGATATAACCAATATTTTGAACAATGTTTTGATTTAAAAGTATCCATGAAGTTTCTTGCCCGTTCATCTCCAAAGGAATCCACTACATTTTATATGGCAACTAGCTTCATCTTCTTGATTGACCGACTCCTTGACAATTCAAAAGTACCTGTAGGTAATTGGTTTATTTGGAATAAATGCTATAAGTTTGAGTTTGACTCACCCTCCAGCCCATTGACCATCCCGAGCAGTATCCCGCCGGCCAGCAGGCTGAGCGCGGGCCGCTCGAGCGCCACGTAGGCGGCGGTGAACCACGCCGCGTCCAGGTCACGCAGCACGTTGCCGGCCAGCATCCATGACACCATCAGCAGCGGCGCCAGCGTGTACGGGCCGCGAAGCCACTGGGGCAAGTATAGATTAGTAAAATTTTGGAAGAGGATAGCCTTAATTTTTTTATTATTGAACTGTGTCTGTCCAAGAGTCTTCGGCATAGCTATTAATAATAATAATAAAGTATTTAATAATCTTTTATCAGGCGGAAGCAAGGTGCGCGCCTTTAATGGTTGGGTCATGCCGGTTTTGATGTACTCTTTCGGCATACTCAAATGGACTCAGACCGAACTCGACGCCCTGGATAGGAAGGTCCGTACACTGCTGACTGCAAATCGAATGCATCACCCACGATCATCGGTAATGAGGCTGTATATCCCGCGAAAGTGTGGAGGTCGAGGCTTTTTAAATGCTAAGACCCTCCACAATCGTGAGATATGCAGTCTCAGGGAATATTTCTTAGAAGCCGACGTGGGGATGCATCGAGATGTAGTCACAGTGGACAAGGGCCTCACCCCGCTCTCTTTAGCTAAAGAGAACGGGCACAAACCAGTTGTGCTTGACACTAATGATCGCATGGAAGTATGGCAGAGTGAGGAGCTTCACGGACGCTTTTTTCGGGCCCTACATGGACCTGATGTAGACCAACTAGCGTCCGTAGCCTGGCTGCGTTTCGGTGACCTCTTTGGAGAAACCGAAGGTTTTGTCTGTGCAATTATGGACGAAGTTATGATGACAAACAATTACCGGAGATTTGTTGTGAAAGACGCCACGGTTGACATCTGTCGGGCATGCCACCGTCCGGGTGAATCAATCAGACATATTATCTCCGGATATTCTCGTCTAGCTAACGAAGCGTACTTGCATAGACACAACCTTATAGGCAGGATTATCCATCAGCAACTTGCCCTGAAATACAGCCTTGTAGAATCGGAAGTGCCTTACTACAGGTATGTGCACGACCCAGTTCTCGAAAATGGACATATCACATTGTACTGGGATCGATCCATCATCACTGACAGGACTATTATTGCCAATAAGTCTGATATAGTGGTGGTGGATCTTTTAGAGCGGCGCGCAATGATTGTTGACATAACAGTCCCGCATGACGGGAACCTCGTGAAAGCCGAGAAAGATAAACAAATCAAGTATTTTGACTTGGCTCGCGAGGTTGTCGACATGTGGGATGTGGACTCAGCGATCATTGTGCCGATAGTCGTGACAGCCAATGGCTTAATAGCCAAGAGCCTCGACCAACACCTGAGGAGGCTCTCGTTGGACAGCTGGATCAAGGGCTTGATTCAGAAAGCGGTACTTCTAGACACGGCTCGCATTGTTAGGAGGTTCCTCTCTCTGGAGCCCTGACCGCCGGTAGCTTGGACCCTGTTCCCGATACCGGTGGGTTACTATTTTTTATATTATTAAATGTTTTTATATTCTAATATTTAAAAATGTAATTTATATGTATATAATAGAATAAAGGAGATAATAATAATATCATTTATTGTCAGATCAGTACAATCCATATTGTTAGTAAGGACATAAACAACTTACAAACTAGTGTTAGTACATATAGTTATGTCAATTAATAAATTAAATTCAAAAAACATGTCAGAGATGATAATAATAATAATAATAATTGCCTAATTCCATTAAAAAAATTCTAAGGGGCCTCTGCGAGTTGGCTTCGGCCCCTCGTACGCCTTCCAAAGGCCCGGGACTCCAAGGTCCCGAGATATGTTAAGATAAAAATATAATAATAATAATAAAATTCATCATTAACACTACTTCTGGGCACGGTTTGAAGGCAACACTAGCGTCCTCATCCAGTGCTTCAATATAAGCCCATCATTCCTGCCCGAAACGGTCATCAAGAGACTGTTGGCGCTGCCACGCACCCGCCACATCAGGGATGCGATAAGCTTTCGCATAATAGCATAGAAGTCATCTATGCATGCCTCAGCGAACATCCCTGATGCGCTGCAGTGTCGCGGCAGCCTCAACAGTGCCCTGTACGCGTTATTGTATTGGACTCGCAAGGCCAAGGCAAGGTTTGTGATCAACCCGTCATATAGCCTAACCACGATTATTTCTGGACTTAAAAAAAGACTGTCATTACTGATACTGATTAGAGATGTAAATTGAAAAAAAAAAGCTAAATGATTCTTTTCACAATCTTGAATAAAAACATGTAAGAAAATGCGGGGCAGTCTTTGGGGACTGCCGATAGAAGTGAAAACTAAGTAACTTGTGAATTGTATATGTCGAAGTGTGCGATGACGATGACGCCAGTTTCACGCTTTTTGTTCATCCAAAAAGTACACATATATACACAGTATACATATAGCTCATGGAAAGCGTTCGGTGACGATGACGCAAGTTCAAGGATCTTTGCTCACCCAAAAAGTGCTCAACGCGCCTAAAGAAGTGTTCACTTCAAAAACTAAACACTAAGGGCCCGTTGTTTGATACATAGTTAAAAATTACCAATAGTCAATTTAACAATTATTCACTTGACAATAGTCAATAGCTGTCAAAGTTTAACTACTCTGTCTGCGCATGGTTAACTTTTATAGCTAATTGTATTTTTTTTTAACTTAGTTACCTTAGCCAACCATTTGTCAAACGACATACTTCTGTCATTTTTAACAAATTGTTAGTTTAACTAACGCATTTTAACTACATATTAGTATGTTTGACTACTGATCAAACAACGGGCCCTAAATGTGATTGTTTTATTTTTAATTAAAGTCAAATTATGTACCAATATATTATACAGTAAGAACTTAAAAAAAAACTAAAATTTTCATCAGTGTTACATTGATCTGTATCAGTATCAGTAGCTACGCTTGTTTTATCGACATCGGAATAATTGACATGTTCTATGAATCAACGACTATATATCAGGAACTCTAATAACTTCTGCCTGTGTTAATATTGTTGCTATTGTACTGATTGCAATCTTAAATTGTGCAGAATGTATGCACACTTTTTCCTAGCCCTGTCATTTGTCAGTCTATTACGGTTTTTTGGTATGAATGTCGCTGTACGTACTAAATGTTCTCTCGCACGCGGCTGATGAAGTAGGAAGCGAGATTTTTTTTACGGCTGCTTTAGATAAAGTAGTTGATTTGCAAAATATTTAACGATAGCAACCTTACCATATGTTTATTTTCGTACTCTTGAAAAAACATAATTACAGTAAAAAAAAAAGAAGTTTTTAAATGTTTTTTTTAAAGATATTTTTTTTAATGTAAAAATACCGTTTTTTACAACTCTAACTGTGACCTCTGAGTTGGTTTTCGTCTTTCTATTCAGAGTTGTCGGATAGAAAACACTAGCCTCATCTAGTTTTAATATATAATATACTTTTTCAACACATTTGCTCAAAAAATGCATTTACGATGCCTGTATACATTGTTCGAAAGTTAAAAAATACGCACCATACAACGGAACATGCGGTAAAATAGGTACTCACACTTAGGTACATGTTTTACCACATACTCGGTTATATAGCGCCGTGCGTATCCTTTACGGTTTATTTTTAATTACCATAAAAAAAAAATATGTATAAGAATTCCAACAAGGAGTTTCACATTACGAGAATAAATAAGCTGAATAATCGAACCTTCTTGGAGGCGCTTGTGCTCAATACATTCGTTCGTTCGTTCGTTTCGTATGAGACGAAAGATGTAGTTCTAATTTTCACCACGCACACGGGGCGCCATTTGCAAATTCGCGCCATTTTCATATTGGAAATGTCAAAGATTGTTGCGACTTTCCGACCGATATTTAAAAACAAAATAATATCGTGAGTTCAAGCGAGGAATCCGATATTATTGTAATGTTTTCTCGCAAATGTGTTGAATAACGTTGTATGACACACGTGCGGAAATTGGTATTTACAAACTCGTGACTATGGTAAGCCCTCGACTACTCGTTTGTAAAAACCAACTTACCGCACGAGTATCATAACTAACTATTTACGTGTAAAATATTTTTTTAAACATTTTACAGAAATAATGTCAATGTTATTTATGAACTCTTCTCACACACTCTCTTCTCCTCTCTCTTCTCTTTACAGTTCTCATATACACAGGTGCTTCACGGGTCTGCATTTAAGTAGGTGAGATCATTCTGTATTTAGGTACCCACTGTCATGTGTCTGGATAAAACTAACATAATTGATCTCATTCTCATCTTGAAGGGTCTGACGTTAACTTCGTGGTCTAACGGAAAAGTGTAGGATACAAAATTTGAGTCGGACAAAGTTAGAATATAAAAATCATCCGGTAAAAGACTCACTTTAAACGAGGAGACCTTGACTCCTGACTCCTGCAGCTCGAAGTGCAGGAAGGCGGCGAACAGACCGATGAGGCAGGCGGGCAGGCTGCCCCACGGCGCCTGGTACAGCCGGGAGAACGACGGGATGCCCGAGTACATCGTCTTCAAGTTGCTGGAGAGTCGCGGAAAGTAAAACAAATGTGACTGGTATGAGTTGTAGGTACAGTCACGATCATAAATATCGTACACTTACGCAAAATTCGAAAGCGATATTTTCGTAAAAAAAAAAACTATTGCAACTTAGAAAAAGGACCTTTTCACTTCAGTAGCTCAAACATGTAGGTTTTGCTGCCTGAAATCAGTGAGCAAAATGCGATTTTGCTCACTGAGTGAGACCAAGTAACTTTTTTTTTTTTTCAGGTTACCCCGTATATCTTCTTCAGCTCTGGGTTAATCATACAGTTCGAAACATTCACACTCTATCTCTTTCCCGCCATTAGGAAGAGAGAGAGACAAAGACCAGCCCTTTCGAAGTTCCGATTTTGAATTCGACCTCAAAGACAAACACGTTCGGAATTTCGTACTAACTAAAGAAATTTAGCAAAAAGATAATTATGTCTTATAATGTAATTTATTGAATTTTTAACTTATTGTCAACTGACCTGTAAATATTTATTTCTAGTTTCAATAATGTTACGTAATATATTTTGAATAATAAAATATCATGGGTGCTATTTCCGAACACGCCTTAATTTAAATAAAAGAGCGGGAATAAAATTTCGTGGCTGGCGTAAATAGTTGAATAAGTTAAAAAATATTAGAATAATCGTAAAATATGAGTGAAACTAGCGACGAGAACAGTATTTTAATACCGGAAGAGTTAAAACAACAAGTTATTAATGCAGAATTAAGTTTCCTACCTGAGAAGTCTCGCGAGAAATATCTGGAAGCATACCATGTTTTCAATGAATGGAGACTTACAAAGGGCGCAAGCAGTTTTTCGGAGACGGTGTTGCTATCTTATTTTTTAGATTTATCACAGACGAGGCGATCATCTACAATGTGGAGTATTTACTCAATGTTGAAAGCTACTTTAAAAACAAAACATAACGTGCATATTGAAACATACGCAAAACTCGTATCTTTTCTAAAAATAATGTCAGTTGAGCATAAGGCTAAAAAATCCAAAATTTTCACGGCCCTTAACATAGAATTTTTTTTTAATGAAGCTCCGGACTGCAATTTTCTTGCCGCTAAAGTAAGTGGTACCTATGAATCTATGTTGTTAGTTATTAAAATTTGTGTGTAGACTGTTATGTATAAAGGTACTTACTGCCTACTACTAAATTTTGGAGGCGCAATGAATCCTAGTCTGGCTTAGCAATACTGTTAAAATATTTATTACGATATGTAAAAGATGCTGTAAATGTAAAATTATGCATATTAATTATGTAATATTTTCATTACAGGTTGTACTGATCATAGGAATTAGTGGAGCGTGTCGCAATAACGAGCTATTACAGCTAACAGTTAATAATATCGAAAAGCATTCAGATAAATGACTGTTAGTAAAATTGAAAAATACGAAGACGAACCTTGACAGGTCTTTTGTCGTATGCGAAGAATATGTAACTATTGTAGAAAAATACCAAAATTTACGTCCAGCCAATATAAAAACCGACCGATTTTTCATACAATACCATAATAATAAATGCTCAAGACAGCCTATGGGAGTAAATAAAATAGGTGCTATACCGCGAGAAATTGCCACTTTCTTAAAACTGGAAGAGCCTCAGCTATACACGGGTCACTGCTTTCGGAGAACTTCGGCAACGCTCTTGGCTGATTCCGGAGCCGAACTCACCACTTTAAAAAGTCACGGCGGGTGGAAGCCCAATACGGTTGCAGAAGGCTATATTGAAGACTCAATAGAAAATAAGTCGAAATCTGTAAGCGTATAGTGGAAACAATAAGTCTGAATTCGACCTCGGATCCTTGGTCTCACCCACGCCCATCCACTTCCAACGACGCACAGTGTACTTATACAGAAAGCCGATCAGAGTCACCAACGTTCACCGTTGTTCCTTCTCAATCCGCCACCGAAACAGAAACCACCACCCCACCCCAGATAATCAAACTCAACTCAATGCAACTATATCGTTGCCAAATAAATCTGTTACTTTTAATTTGCAGAATTGCAGTAATTTTACTTTTAACTTTAAAATGTTCCATTTTATTGAATTGGTACCTCTACCTACAATGTTAATTATTTTGATTCACAATGAATAGTTATTTCAATCTATTCCTGTTTATTATTTTATCTCCTAAAGTGTTCTCGCTGCTGGAGGGAAAAGTTATGTGTGTTACACGAGAGCAAAGTTTTTTGCATCTCGTGCCTTTGAATCCCTCGCCACACTCAGGATTCAAAATCAGCACTCGCAGCAAAAAACGACTTTCTCTCTTGTTGCACAAATAACTATTTCATAACAGTTTAGTTTAGAAAAGACTGTTCGTAACATCATAAAATTCATATCAATACTATGAGAAAATCGCTTTTGCATGTAGCGTAATTGATAGGTTTTTATGCTCGTTAGAGTAGGTACCTACATGCGGATTTCCGTCATTAGAAAAAATAAATAAAGGTAAGTTCACCAACAGGTTCTGTATAAGTATGTACAACAATAATACAATATTCATCAATACAAATTGTTTACGAAAGCGTTTGCGGATATATTAGAATCCTACGTTCTAAACAGAGTCTTTAGAATAAGACAAGAAGATACGTATTCAGAACTTAAACCCATAAAAGCTGGTGTACCGCAAGGAAGTGTGCTAGGTCCGGTCCTGTACCTACTATACACTTGCGATATTCCCGAATCTGAAAACAATACCATTGGGACCTTTGCTGATGATACAGCCATAATGGCCGTTGGAAATACCCACGAAGAAGCAGTAGAGAAGGTTCAAATGGCTGTTAATCAAGTTTATGACTGGACTAAAAAATGGAGGATTAAATTAAATGAATCCAAATCCGTACATATAGACTTTACCAACAAAAAACAACAGTATCATCCAGTTTTTATTAATAACAACCAAGTCCCTTATGAGAATACAGCTAAGTATCTCGGTATGACCCTTGATGCAAAGCTACGCTGGAAAGCTCACGTCAAGAAGAAAAAAGATGAACTCGACCTACGGTTCAAAAGAATGTATTGGCTGCTTGGAAGAAACTCCGAGCTGTCCGTGCAGAACAAACTGTTACTATACAGACAAGTCCTGATGCCAGTTTGGACTTATGGTATTCAGCTGTGGGGCTGCACCAAACAGACAAATGCATTAATCATTCAACGATTCCAGAACAAAGTACTACGGGAAATTGTTAATGCACCCTGGTACGTACGAAATTATGACCTCCATCGGGACCTAAACGTTGAGTTCATCGATAAAGTGATTCAAAAATCTGCAGAAGCTCACGACAAGAGACTTCATCAGCATGTGAACATCGAGGCGATCCAGCTTCTCGACCACACGGACATAGTGAGAAGACTTAAAAGAACAAAACCGTTCGAGTTAGTGTTTAGTGCTAGTGTTAGTGAATAGTGAATAGTGTAATGTAGCACAAATGTTACTAAATAAACACAAGAAAAAGTGTATTCGCCTTAATAGAGACAATAAGAAAAGTGCCAATGGACACATTCTTAGTATGTAAAGACAATTTAGCATTTTAAGTTATATTTAAATTACTTATTAGTCTATATACAAGGCTAGATTGTAATAAAATTAGGGTCCATCATTTTGATGAACACTAGGACAAGGGAAAAAAAAAAAAAAAAAACAAATTGTTTACGAGAGTCTTAGCAGATATGCTACTTTTAGCATCAGCAATAGGATAGTTCACAGAAAAATACCTTATGAATTTTGCATCGTAGAATGGTTGTGAACTAAATAATATTAGACTAATTTATATTTTTGAAAAATAATTGAGAAATATAACGATACCTCTGGGCTCAAAGATCGTAAAGGACAAAATGCGACTTTTCAGGAGAAGCAAAAAACGAAAAAAAAATAATAAAATACTCTAACTTTTCTTTTTCTTGAGCTATTTAAATGAAACCCAGGAAAAAAGTGTTTAGAATTTCTAGTATTATCTAGTGCAGTGTTAAAAAAATAAACTAGAGCTGTATTTACCAAGATAGATTTCCTTTACGACCATAAATTTAAAAATAAAAGTCCTTTACACCCTTCAAATTTTCACCCTATGATATAATCTAAGGGCGTAAATCCACTTTACTGCAAAAAACTAAACAAAATAAGGAAATAATCGACAAGTGTAATATTTTTTAGGTTCTTAAGGATATCCCGCTAAGGTATTCTGAAAGGATAAATTCTTCTCAATTATTCTCACACGCTAAGAAGAAAGATCAATTAATAATTAAACTTAAGTATTAAATGGATTATGTAATTTTGTATGTATTTATGTATACTATTGTATTTTCTTTACGAATATTCATGAAATAAAATAATTTTCATTTCTCCTTTCGCAGGTCTGCTGGAAGAAATTTCTTAAGAAATAAGCAGTACCTTTGTACTTAATACTAATATGCCGTATCTGTATCTATTTTACTGTGTGTACATAAATAATAAAATAAATAAATAAAATTATACAAATAAAACGTACATTTGGTGTAATCAAATTGAGATCGTTTATTTGTACTTACTTAATTGAACACAAAGCTCTAAATCTTTAAAAATAAAAAATAATATTTTGGTAATTAACATAGTTTTTCTTGCTTGCCTTTTCTCTACTCTCTTCTTTACTCTTTTAATTAGTTTCACTTCTTTAACCAACTTTATTCTCATAAACTAACTTTCTTCTTGTATATCTACTAACTTTATTCTTTTTAATGAGATGATGAGTAAATGAATCATCATCAGCTGATAATTTATTGAGTCATCTTCTTTCTTTTTTAAATTAATTATTAAATTGTCAATGCTACCAAATTTTATAGAAAACTTGTATGCATTACAAGACTAACCACTTTACAATTTAACGAAAAGTTGGTAATTCTTTTCACGCTTATTATTGCTCAAAGATTCAAACCTTAATTTAATCTTAATAACATTAGACATAATACTAGTAATAATTATTGATTTAGGGGCTAACATACAAATCTATGCCAGGAAAATAGCAAATGTGTATTTTATTACCCTATTTTCATATGAAACCTTAAGTCCTGTGGTTACATTATAAAAAATATACACAAAAATTTAGAAATCTGGAACTAGTTATTACAGAAAATGATTAGTCATTGGGTTAAACAAACAATGATGGGCAGTGGCATGGATGTTAAGAAATTTTCTCATTCAACACTCCATGCATCCACCTCAATGGCGAGTAGAGTAGCTGTGACAGTAGATAATTATTATTTATTAAATGGCTGGTTGGTCCGTAGGATCAAAAGATTTAGCAAACCATTATAATACCTAGACCTTTGATTAGAGAACATTATAAATATCTCTGCCAAGACCGTTTGCAATGTTGAAACTGATGTGATTTTGTCATAAACTAATAAAAGTCAAAGAAGTATACCTACTGAATGCTTGGCTCATAATTAGAAGAGAATTAAGTTTAAAATGTTGAAATGATTTTCAGTTTCAATAAAAGATAATTATGTTATTTGGATGTTTGATTGTTTTATAATGCCAAACATGTTTGTAATGTCCAACTTGGACAATTCCTCACTTACGTTTATATACGCCCTTAGTAGAAGCAAAAAATGAAACCAGGTCGTAAAGGATACTTGTATTTTTTTAACTTTATATTGTAAGGGTGTACAGGACAATTTGCAAAGACGATGTCCTTTACATCCAAATTTTTGAAGTGAATTATATTAACCACCTAAGGTGGTATAAGACAATTGATAATTTTTATGTATTTTACACCCAAAAGTTGTTTTATACTTTGCTTTACTACCAAAATGAGTTTATTCTGGTAACTAAGTGTTATTCACATCCATATTGTCACGGTAAACTATGTTTAACGTCTCAAATTATATGGGTCGTAAAGGCATGTTTTTGCGAATTTCGTAAAACGGAATATACAGCAAATGATACAATAGCAATGGCAATAGGCTCGCCCCCTATTACATGGGACTTAAACATAACTGGCGAAATGTGGGTGTGCTATAGGTAGGCACACCTCTGCCTAACCCTTCGGGGAATACAGGCGTGATGTTATGTGTGTGGAATATACAGATCGATAGAGAATTAAAAACTGAGTAAAACAGTATCAAAAAGTCATTTTTGCCCAAATGTCCTTTACGACCTTTGAGCCTAAAGGTATCGATAAAGTCATTGGTCACGTGACATTGAACGCAAATCATAGAGCACACGTCACGACTTTCAGACGACGCGACGGTTTCAAATTGTAAATATCAGACGTAAAATTTTTGTTGCAATATCTTAAAGTGGTCTTGAAAAGAACAACACTGATTGGTAGTGTGTCCCTTTCGCACAATGTGGGAGTGTTCATTATTCATAAACCAAATTGGTAGTATTTAGTCATATTATGTGTAAGCACATTAAAAATTGGGAAATCGTCTACCTACGACTGTCAAGGTAGACAGTAACTCAAGTACTTACTTGACTGCTCTGAATATTATTTTCTAAATGTTTAAAAACATTAATTACAAAGTCTACCGCGTATTATAGTATTCCGACTGAAACAATAAATTGTTTAAAAAAATCGCAGTCTTGAAGTCACTGGGGCTGCCATGACAGAATGCCCCGTTTTGACAATCAAAATTAAATTGCAGTAAAGAAATGAAAAATTTGTTCTGTTAATGTTAATATTTCGCCGAAACATTCATATTTTGGGGTAGATAAATAAACCACAAGGAACATTACTAATTTGTTTTTGAAACTCCGTCAGCTAGCCTATTAGCACAGTATTGTTCTATTAATGACCTGAGTACCTATGTAGTAGATTTGCGGCAGCAAGATACGACGACAGACAGAAAAGCGATTGACATAAAACTATGTAGGTAGCAATTTTGATGTGTGTAAAGGAGTCTGTTAAATCCCTAATAGTAAGAAAGTAAAAGAAAAAAACAATACCGGTCTACAAAGCTACAGAACCAATATATGCGAAGCGGTACACATGGTAGCTTTACTTTCGAAGGAGCAGAAGGTGGACAAATTATGAAAGATTCTTCAAATTCATCAAATACCTCGGATACGCGAAGTACATGATGGACTTCCAGTCGAAGACGTACGCCAGCGCTCCGTTGAGCACGCACGAAAGGAGGAGCAGCGCCGCCAGCGTGGCCAGCGCCCCGCGCCGGCGCCGCGCCAGGGTCACCGTCAGCACGGACGCTAGCACGTACAGCTGCATGTCCACTGCCAGGAACCTGCGGGGGAATTAAATAGAAAAAATATTCTATTAAAATAAAAGGTGCCAGTAACAGTGATATTAATCCCACCATCAACAAAGTAGCTTCTAGCACTCAATTAGATAATTTAAATAAGGGGTTAAGCAGAATTCCTTGATTTTTTTCATTAAAATATTCAAGGTTTTTATTCCAAACAATTACAAAATGATTTGTGTTTAGGAAAAACAATGCTTGATATTATTTTTATAACTGAAAACGGGTGGAAAGACTATGAAATGATAATTAGTTATGAGAAATATAGTGTCGGCAGTTGCTTTAACAGAAAATCCATGCTGCGTGGAGGTTCACTAATCATAATAATAATAAAAATAAGACTCGTAAAGACAGTTAAACTATCGGGGGAACATAGTACTAGTATTGAACTGTCCTGTGTTGAGCTAGATAAGTATTGATAAATTTGCGTATACGTACCTCCAAATAATCACAACTAGTCTATACATATTTAAGTCGGTATTGGAAGATGTTTTGGCAAAACTTGCAACTGGTAATATATCAGTAATTATTTGTAGTGACTTTAATATTAATATTTTGGAAAATAATTCAAATAGTAGTATATTATTAAGCCTCTTCAAATCATTCAATCTGTCGAAATATGTTTTGGAACCGACGCGAATAACCACTGCCATCCCATCTTCCTAGCACGGCGGGCTGAGCTGGGGCGGCTGCTGCAGGAGCAGAAAACCTCAAACGACGCAAGTATAACAACCTTATTGGAAGCTATATGTTTGAGCCGTTTGGGGTTGCAACTCTAGGGCCTTGGGGTCACAGTGCTCATCAAATATTTCGGGACATCGCCAAGCGGTTGGTCGACTCCTCACACGACCAGAGGGCTGGCCTATTTTTAAGCCCAAAGAATCAGCATTGCCATCCAACGTGGCAATGCCGCCAGCCTTTTGGGCACTTGTCCCATTGACAGCGATGCGGACAAATTATTTGATGCCCTATGGGCACCCTTACCACCACCACCCGCCCGCCCTTGCACCCTTACATTCCTACACTTGTAAATAGTAGGAATATATATTTTAGTTTTAGCTTGTAGGATTATAATAATTTTATTTTTTATAATTAACTACGGCTGCTGCTACACATATAGATAATGCTTTTTGTTGCTGCGACTGTTTAGATAAAGTCATTGTAAATTAACCCCCTTCTGATCACAGCGATCAAACCGTTACCTTTGATTCCAACACACCAACACAAAAAGTGCACAAACAAATTAGAACAATAACGTCGGCTAATTGTAATAACACTTTAATTAGCAAGTTTATTGCTCAGGGCCTAAATATGAATAATGGTAATATTTTGTATAAAGCATTATTTTGTATAGAGCATTATTTTGTATAAAGCATTATTTTGTATAAAGCATTATTTTGTATAAAGCATCATTTTCATATTACATACCATATCTCAACAAACCGCAAATAGGTACCTACTGTATTTTTTTTAATATTGACGCGAAAAGGACTGGCATATGAAAAAAAATATAAAGACAACGAATTCTGGAATTCAATAGTCTTAAAATTAGAAGTTTTATTTTTTAAATGCTTATTTTCTGAAGTACCTAATAGATCCCCGTTTGCCTAGAAATCTAGAGAGACAGAATACAACCTTGTTTATTTATTTCACTTTGTCACGCCGACAAAGTGGTAAAACAAATAGGAAAACGAAAAATAAAAATGTAGCTTACCACTTACACGTAAAATGGTGATGTTTTTTTTCTCGTCTATCCCATGGTGTGGGATATAATTGGATAGGCCATTCAAAAATATTACGTGTCTGTAAAAACTATTTTTCAGGGATCCGTTTGCGTAAAATTAAGCTTTAAATTTCAAATTTTTGTTAGAGTCAAGTGTCCCCGCCTCCCCTCTTACCAGCAAAATGGTTGCTTTTGGATATGTGAAAAAGTTTACGGCAGTAGTATATATAACGAAATTAGAAGTAAAACTATCACAGCTAAGTAGGCTTTTCAAGTTTACGAGTAATAGTCGATCAACTTACATTTGCAGTTGGAACGTATGGGAGAACATGTTTTTCAACTACAATGTTAAGTTTGTACTTGGTATAAATTCACCCCAACTACGGAACCCTTCATAGTGCGTGGTCCAGCACGCACTTGGCCGGTTTTTTTTATTTTATTTATCCTTTTTGTTACAAAGACTCCTCACCAGATTTAATTACAAAATATTATTGGCAAACTAACAGGGTTTCTCAATGTATATTCTTATTTCCCGTAACTCACCAGGTCTGCACGAGGCAGATATCCTCAGGGTCGACCAGGTTGTTGACGTAGAAGACGTGGCTCCAGAACTTGCGCCTGCAGGCTTCGCTCTCAGCTCCGACAGTGGGCATCCACAGTGGGCCAGCACTGCCACTCGCCCACCACGTCGCCGCGTATCCCACCACTAGCAGGTATACGGGAGATATTCTGGAAATGGAAACATTTATTAATTATCATACATTCATAATCATCTCTCTTTTTTTCGTTGTTGCTGACCTGCTGATTGCTTCTTAATCATTTTACCATTATGAGTTATTTTCTGAGTTATTTCCAGAATGAGTTAATTTCTTCCTATAGCTTGTGCTAACACGAGAATAGAAGTAGAAGTATCGTTAACTTTTAGCTGTACCCTTGAGATTTTGTTTTCAAACGTTTTATTACTAGTTTAAAGAATATGAAAAGAATAGCATATTACGTAGTCATAGTTCATAGCAGAACGAAGTCAATATTGTGTGCCAAATATTATCCAAATACGTTCAGTCGTTTAGTATTATTAATCTTTATTTATTCAGACTACAAGGCGGTCTACTGTGTTAGTAACAAAATAGCTCAGCCTATGTTAGTACCTACTTATTAACTAAAACAGGT
Source organism: Griposia aprilina (assembly GCA_916610205.1). Lineage (NCBI taxonomy): Eukaryota > Metazoa > Arthropoda > Insecta > Lepidoptera > Noctuidae > Griposia > Griposia aprilina. The sequence continues at coordinate 726,551 of OU744300.1, read as the reverse complement.
CCTATTTGTGAGCGCCCACACTAGTGGGCTGCCTGCCCGGGCGGCTATCGAGCATCGTGTTATCGTTTCTGCGTGTATGGAAAACAAACATCTTTTTATTATCCTATCGTCCGTTCACGACTAGCGTTGCAAAACTTCGGAAGTATTCGCAATAATTCGGAAACATTCAAAAGAATACTTCGATTGGAAGGAATACTACCGCAGCAAAAAAGCAGCGTAAAATAAATATTGTAAGTATGAAGTAGGTAACCTACGTTTTATTACTTAAGAATTAAATTATTCCCAGTAGTTACGAATGTACTCGTGTGCTTATGTAGCTTGAGGAGACTCGCCGTTACGTTTAGCAGATATTTCGCCATGCCGCTACTTGAATTAACGCCATCTAGCGGGCAAGAGTAGACTATAAATGGAGAACACCCCTCGTTAATCGTTCGGCGACGCCAGCGCTCGCCTGCACCTAACAATAGCACACCCACCGAGCCCCGCAGCCGTTGTTCATTCATAAATTCAACGAAGTATTATTCGATTCCTACGTACCTACAATGCGGAAATATTTCCCTGTAAGTAGTTATCTACTTGTGACTACTCATTATTTTATGTTTACTATGATTGAGTTAAGAATGGGCCGATTTTGTCCGGATGCTATTTACAAGTTTAGTTTACTTCGTAAAAATGTTTTTGCTTTACGATTTAATGGAAAAAACGTAAATAATTAGTTAAGTAAGATAAAAGTAAGTACGTATACGTTGTAAGTAGTTTTAAGTACGTATCTAGGGCCTAGATACGTAAGTACTTTAAATGTTTTGGTAAAACAAATAGTCGTAAAAAAAATCTTTCTTTGTAGAATAGTATTCAACCGAAATTAATCAATAACTATACTCAAAAGGTTTAGGTAGTTAAATTAAGGTAAACAACAAAAACCACGTGACTCATCGATGCTAAACCTTTTATTTCAAATGTTAAATTCCCATTATTTTTTGTCATATAATAATATGTTCTATTCTGAATCTGAATTTGAGGAACTATCTGTCACATTAATAATAAAGCGTTCAGTGGTATCATCAATTATTTTGTCTAATTTAAACATTTTCTGTTTTTCTATTAGGTATTACATGACTCTCGCTTTTTCCAATTATCAGCAGTCACATTAAAATAATCACATAAAATAGTCACATAAAAGCATTGTTAGGGCAGCCATTTTAAAAGTTTTATTTTTCTCGGCTAAATACCCTTTTAACTTGAGCCCATGTCTTGAAACTATGTCTATTTTCAACGGATAACACTCTTTGGGCCATGTTTCTTCTACATACTTATTTAAACACATTTATCAATGTGTGTTTCTCAGAGGATAAAGGAGGTCCTGTTTTGAAGCGTTTTTTCTTCGGTGATGGAAATGAGAGTACGGAGTTGGTCTGGCTAGTACCAGGCTCGGGTTCACTCATTTTTCAACCATACGAATTTAAAAACTAATAATAATAAATAACAAAAACTTACAATAACTAAATAACAAAAACAAAATAAAGAAACAAGCTATATTAACAAAATCGAAACGCACACGCAACATCGGAAATGTCGAGAGTGCTATCAAAGGCGTCTGGTTAACCGACTAAACGTAATTCCTGCTAGTTCAGTTGCCATACTACGTCCCAGGTGTACTCTTCAATTTAGCAACGTTATACTCGTTGTATTTTCTAAAAGGTTTACGAAACCTGTCTTTTTGGGCTCTTTACAATAGACAGATTACAAAGTATTATACTATTTTATAAATCACAACAAAAAAAATGTGCTGAAGCAATTACATCTACGAATAGTAGTTAACGAATAGATGATAAAGTTTAACATGCATTAATAAAAGAGGAAACTATCGTATAAATCTAAAATAAATTTAGTTTTGTTGTAACGTATTTTTAAACAAGAAAGTGTCAACTATAAAAAAACCTTTTTTCGATTTGTTTACCTTTATCTAACTACCTAAACCTTTCTAGTATAGTTAAATAGTTATGTAATAAATAAGTACTCGTAGTGTTCAACCGAAATTAATCAATAAAGAGACATTTGAAATAATATACAATACTTAATAATTAGATTATCCTAGATATTTATTTCTGTTAGGTACCTCCCTATTATAACATAAATTACTATCTTATAAACTTATTTTAGTATCTAACTATGTATTTACCTCTCTATCGCTTTCACACCATACCGCATACAAAAACTTATTACGTAAGTACATATCTAAGTAGATGAAAGAAATATTCGGAAGTTTTCAAATCGTATTATACTCATTTTTATGAATGAACGCGTAGTAATATATAGTCACTGGCATTAACGCCGTCTAGCGGGTAAAAGTAAAAGCTGTAACTGTACAACTTCCGTCGGTAGTGCTCGCCTGCGTGCGCTTTCTGCTGCTGCGGTGACCAAGGTTAGGAAGGAAGGAAAATTCGTGAGTATGAATACACAATCACTAACGCGGAACATATGTAATTTGCAATGGTAATTGCGCCGCCATCTCGCGGTCAATAGTCGAACTCTACCAGGTGATCCAATAAGTAGCCTAATTAGCCGATGTCGACCGACATCGGGTAACGTGATTATATTATGGTTATGATTATAATGAACCGCCTCGTGACTCAGCGGTTCATTCTAACTATTCTAATATGTACTTAGCTAAATATTTTCCTTGTAATTCTTCTCGGGGAATAATTCCGAATACTACTCAATACTTCCGAATGTTTCGCGAATAATACGACGGGAATACTTCGGAATAATTCTCTCCGGCAACGCTATTCACGACCACGAGCGATGCGACTTGCGACGCGACTTGCGTCAAGTTGCGACTGTTTTCGTCCGTTGCGTATCGTTCGAGCGTGTAGCTCGTAACCACGGGTTTATACATATTATTAGTATAGACAGTAAGTATACCTGGCTATCCTCTTAATAGTGATGTAGGGCAGCAGCTTGTAGGAGATCTTGCTGGTCTTGGTGTAGAGCAGCAGGTTGTAGCCGAGCAGGAAGTTCGAGAGCAGTACGAACACCTGCACCACCGATGTGCCATTCAGGAAGATCATCAGCACCGGGTGACGCGAAATCTGCCAATAACAAGTACTTTATGTGTAAATATGTATTTATTTGTTTATAAAGGCTCAGGTACCAACTAAATACATACACAGCATTAACCCACAATCCTTGAAATAATTATAGATCTCGTAAGTATCTAAATTATAGGCAAGCACAGCACTATTCATTAGCGTAGGTACTTTTACATTATATACAAGAAAATATTAGAATGCATTATTTGTAATAAGTTACAAAATTGAATTATAATAATAAGTTAATAATTATTTAGGATGAGACTTCAGATAAGTACACTATCGCATCAGGTTACCCCTGTAATGATACATGTAAGTTGGAGAATAAATTAATAAATATATTAGATTACCCCACAGACTACATGCATATCGTTTGTCCTTCTCTGACAAGTCTAAGGTTGTTTGTAAAAGATCGCTTTTACCAATAAGATCGCCTTTTGTAGGTAAGTCTTAAAAGTTCTTAGTTGTAATTGTTATGGTTCCCAATAAACAGTATTATGTATATCAATCTGTCTTGAAACTAAGGTGTATGGATCTGTTTATTCTATAGGAGTTAAAACTCACTCAAGATTTCCAATGATTGAAATCTTGAGTGAGTTTTAACTCCAAGTTTTTCTCTTATCTGAGACATCATGGCGAACACATGGATTGCTGATCCATTTACCTGCGGCGATGTTGAAAGTCTTGTGTTTGTAATTTCACAAGCCTCAATACCTTTTAAATGCCAAAAGGTATCAGAAATATAGACTTTCTGCGTACGGCTACCTTACGCATAAAACAGTATGTTTGCAGTTGATAACATAACTGAGTTATAAAAGCCAGTTGCTGACCTGCTCGAGCCACCTGGGATTGTACAGATATAGCATGTCGTGGATGCAGCCGCTGTGCGTCGCCATGGTTAGCACCATCAGCAGTACCCTGCAATGGAATACAGGTTGATATTAGGTTGCTGCACCAACTGACACGGGTTTTTTGGAACGACTGTAAAAAATCAGAAATAAGAATAGAACATACCTCAAAGTCAAAGTTAAATCATTTATTTCAAATAGGCACATAGAAGGCACTTTTGAACGTCAAAATTTACAAAAAAAATAGAATTGATTCTAGTTGCTCCTTCCAAAAGGTAGTTTCGTATGGAGAAGAATGGGCCACCGTTACTCTTTTAAAAATGTTTTACAATATTATGTATACATTAGAATGCCTCGTTGGTCTAGTGGTCGCAAGCGCTACTGCTGAGCACGAGATCCTGGGTTCGATTCCCGGGTCGGGCAAAGTGTTATCGGGTTTTTCCATCTGGAATTTTTTAGTAGCAGCCCGGAGTCTGGATTTGTGCCCGGTTAATAGCAATAGGCTCGCCCCCTATTACATGAGACTTAAACATAACTGGCCAAATGTGGATATGCTATAGGTACACCTCTGCCTAACCCTTCGGGGAATACAGGCGTGATGTTATGTATTTATGTATGTATGTATAAATTAATTATATGTGAAGACGATGCATCTAGAATAAAATTACTATACCACAATAGGTAAAAATAATTAAATATAACGCATGACAGGTAAATTAATTATGAGATAGATACATGGTGCTTACATATTTACAAATATTGAAAAGTAAATGATTTTTCCAAAATTTCACAAGAAATAATGTAGTGTGTGAGTTAAAGTAGTTACATAATGTAAAAAACAATCTCATAAAAATGATAAATTATACAATTAAATTAGCAACCAGTTTGATTTTTTCTAGACTCTAGATTGTCCTATGGAGCAGGACCAGCATGTTTCCAAGCATTCTTATCTAGGATATAATCCTCTAATTTGTAATATGCTTGTTTACAAAGTGTACTTTTAATATGAGTTTAAAATTTTCTTTCATTTAATTGCAATATATCACATGGTATTTTATTGTAACATTTAACACAGTACCCCATAAAAGATGTATGTACTTTAGATAAACTAAAAAATGGTTGATCTATTTTATCTTTATTTATAATATTAAAATTATGTCTATCACTTAGTTTTTTTCTTACATGTATAATATTTTCATAAATGAATTGACAAGGCACCGTCATAATATTAATCTTTTTAAATAGTTCCCTAAGAGATTGGCACCGACGTAGATTGTAAATGGCCCTGACAGCTCTCTTTTGCAAAATGAAAATGGATTCAATGTCAGCAGCCCGACCCCACAGTAAAATGCCATATGATATAATGCTGTGGAAGTAGCTAAAATAGACCAAACGCGCGGTTTCTACATCTGTTAACTGTCTTATCTTCCTAAGTGCATAAGCGGCCGAGCTTAACCGCCCCGCAAGAGATATTATATGGGGTCCCCATTGTAATTTCTCGTCTAGCGTGATTCCCAGGAAAACCGTCTGAATAACAAATTCTAATTTTTTTCATTAAATATGATGTCACATTCGCAACTTCTAACATTTGGTAATTGAAATCTAATGCATTTGTTTTTTTTTTCATTTAGTACCAAATTATTTACCATAAACCAATCTTGGACCTGAAGAATAGAGTTATTCACGTCGTCAAGATTTTGTGGCCGTCGGCCTACTTTAAAAATCAATGATGTGGTACCTGCAAATAACACCATCTTCGGTTGATTCTGCAGTAATTGGGGTAAATCATTAATGTAAACTAAAAAAAGGAATGGACCCAATATCGAACCTTGAAGAACGCCCATTGTCATTTCAGACCCTAATCAGTTCATGCCGTTTACTTGAACTTTAACCTTTCTATCTTTCTGGTATGATCTTAGTAGATCAAGAGCTGTATTCCTAATCCCATAGTGCTCTAGTTTCAGCAGAAGTGTCTCATGGTTTAGGCAATCGAACGCCTTAGAGAGGTCGCAAAAGATTCCAATGGCATCTTGTGCTTCTTCCCAGGCGTTAAAAATGTTCTTTATTAGGGTGACATCAGCGTCAGTGGTACAACGCCCTTTGGTGAAACCGTACTGTTGTTCGTGAAAGATGGATTTTTTATTAAAGTGACGTAACATTTGATTAAGTATTAACTTTTCAAACACCTTACTGAGAACTGGCAGAATTGACACAGGCCTATAATTGTTAGGTTCTTTGCTATCACCGGATTTGAACAATGGAACTACTTTACTGTGTTTCATAAGATCCGGAAAGACTCCTTGGTCTACACTGGTGTTAAATATGAAAGCTAAATAGGGCGAAAGGGTTTCGATGAGAGATCTACAAACTTTTACAGACAATCCCCAGAGACCTATTTATGACAAAAGCTTATATTCGAGCCGTTTGGGGTTGAAACCTTCGGGCCGTGGAATCCGAATGCTCATGGTCTGTTTAATGAAATAAATGGCTGACACTTGCTGTGACCCAAGGTCTAGTTTTTACCTTGGTTAGAGGCTAAAAATTGCCATATAACGTGGCAACGCCGCCAGTCTCTTGGGTACATTACCAGTTGACAGCGACGCGAAAGATATTTCGATGCCATATTTCAGTTTGTTAAAAGTTTTAGTTAGTTAAGATATTACATTGTTATTTATTGAAATAGTTTGTTAGTTATTTTTTTATAATAAGTTAATCCAATTTTTATATTTTTATCGTATTAAGTGATTACACATTTAGAACATTTTATACTTCAACGCTGATGTCTTACAAAAATCGATTGTACAAAAATGGTGAACGATGATAATGATAAAATGAAAAGTTGGACCATACCGGACCCCCTGCACGGGCGTCAGCGCCGCCAGCCGCGGGTCTCCATCCTCGTAGGACGAAGTCAGGCGCCGCCAGTTGCCGCGCACCGACCACGAGCTCAGCAGCGGGCTCTCTGCAAGCAACAGCATATTTTGAGAGAATAGAATAAAACATGTTTTTCTCAATCATATTCCCCTGTACATTACCTTTTTTTTATAGTCAAGATAAAGTAAAATCATTTATTTGAAATAGGCACATAAAAGGCACTTTTGAACGTTAAAAATTACAAATACAAATTGATTCTGGTTGCCCTTTCTAAAAGGTAGTTTTGTATGGAGATGAACGGGCAAGAAACTCCACTGCAACTGTTTTAAAATGTTTTATAATATTTTGTATACATCAATAAAACTATTTTAAATGTGAAGACGATGCACCTAGAATAAAATTAGAGAACCACAATAGGTAAAAATAATTAAAATTAACGCAATGACAGGTAAATGGTATATTCATTATGTGATAGATACATGATGCCCACATATTTACGAATATAGAGTAGAATATTTTCCTGAACAAGTAATATTTTAGTATGCGAGTTAAAGTAATCACAGAATGTAGAATCAATGTCACAAAAAATATAAATTACATAATTAAATTAGCAACCAGTTTGATTTTGTCTAGACTCTAGACCTATGGAGCAGGACCAGCATGTTTCCAAGCATTTTATCTTGCATGTAATCTTCTAATTTGTAAATATGCTTGATTATGATAACAAAGTGTACTTTTAAAATGAGTTTTAAATTTTCTTTCATTTAATAGCAATAAGTATATCACATAGTATTTTGTTGTACTCGTAACATTTAACACAGTACTATACAGTACTAGTATGTAGTTTAGATAATCTGAAAAATGGTTGATCAATTTTATCTTTATTTCTAGAATTAAAAGTATATAAATCACTTATGTTATTAAAACGATGTAGATCTTTTCTTAAATAGGTACATAATATTTTCATAAATGAATTGGCAAGGTACCGTCATAACATGAATATTTTTAAACAGTTCCCTATAAGATTTGTGGTGACTTAGATTGTAAATAGCTCTGACAGCTCCCTTTTGCAAAATAAAAATGGATTCAATGTCAGCAGCCCGACCCCACAGTACAATGCCATCGTAACTAATATTATAACTGTGAAAGTTTGTGAGGATGGATGGATGGATGGATGTTTGTTGTTCTTTCACGCAAAAACTCCTGAACGGATTTGGATGGAATTTGGAACACAGATAATTTATAAACTGGGTTAATATGTTAGATACTTTTTATTCCGGTAGTACGTTCTCGTGGGATAATTTCCGACCTCCACGCGGGCGAAGCCGCGGGCAAAAGCTAGTAGGACACAATGCTGTGGAAGTAGCTAAAATAGACCAAACGCGCGGTTTCTACATCTGTTAACCGTCTTATCTTCCTAACAGCATAAGCGGCCGAGCTTAACCGCCCCGCAAGAGATGTTATATGGGGTCCCCATTGTAATTTATCGTCATAGCATAGGTCATTTATTAGTTTGTTCAACATAAGAACAATAATAATGGCATATAGAAAGATGCACTAATTTATGCCAGAGGGCGTACAAATGTGTGTAATTAACTTGTTAAGGCTAGCCAACTCTCAAATAATTTATAAAAAAGCCTGGGCAATGAAAAATAAATAATGATAATAAAAATAATCTTCACACTTTCACATATATTTTCTTTATTTTCTCTCCAAACCAAAAAAATAAGAAGAACCAACTCACTCTTAGCATTATCCCCAGTAACAACATCATAGGTCGTCCCCACTGCATTGAGCGCCACGAGCACCGCCACCACATAAAGAAATACTTTCTGCGCCACATCTACGGGCGCGGGGCTGTGCGCCTGCGCGAACTCCTGCGCGTGCGTGCGGCAGTATCCGAGCTGCGCCAGACTGGTGCGCAGTGCCAGGCGGCGCGCCCAGTGCGACGCGCAGCGCTCGAAGCGCAGCGACGCGTTGCGCTCGAGCAGGCCGGGGCAGCGCGAGCTCACGCAGTAGCCGCGGTGCAGCTGCGTGCGGTTGAAGTTGTGGCGGTCTTGAGAGTACTCCTGGAGAACGGTAGGTTTAAGCGTTTTGTAAGCTTAGGTAATATAACCCCACCCCTGTTTTTCCCCGATGGATTAGGCAGAGATGTACCTTTGTAGAAACAACTAGTAGGTACACCCACATTTCGCCAGTTATGTTAAATTCCCACGTAATAGAGGTCGAGCCTATTGCCATCAACCGGGTACAAATTCAAACTCCGAACTGCTATTGAGAAATTCCTGATAAACCAGAAAATCCAATAACACTTTGCCCGATCTGGGAATCGAACTTCATACCTACTCAGCTGTAGCACTTGCAACCACTAGACCAGTGAGGCAGGAAAACTTAGGTATATGAAGTAAATCTACGAATGAGTCCTTTACCTAGCACTCAGTAGGTAGGAGTCCTTTACCTAGCACTCAGTAAGTAGGAGTCCTTTACCTAGCACTCAGTAGGTAGTCCTTTACCTAGCACTCAGTAGGTAGGAGTCCTTTACCTAGCACTCAGTAGGTAGGAGTCCTTTACCTAGCACTCAGTAGGTAGGAGTCCTTTACCTAGCACTCAGTAGGTAGTCCTTTACCTAGCACTCAGTAGGTAGGAGTCCTTTACCTAGCACTCAGTAGGTAGGAGTCCTTTACCTAGCACTCAGTAGGTAGGAGTCCTTTACCTAGCACTCAGTAGGTAGGAGTCCTTTACCTAGCACTCAGTAGGTAGGAGTCCTTTACCTAGCACTCACGACCTTGAATCCCTCGCTGCACTCGGAAGCCCTATAGAATCCTTCGTTGAGTTCAGGATTCAAAATAGCGCCCGCAACATTAAGACACTGCTTTATTCCCTAAGTGCATAACCTACTATTAAATGCGACTAGCAAGTATTCTACAAACATAATCACCTTGGTATTGTGCACTTTTCTTGTCCTTCGAGCCGGAACTTCTTGCCACATGATACGTGGCTAATAAGTGGTCCTAATGCTTTTCAGCTATTAACTTGCTCCTTAGTCAAATACTTAAGTTAGTAATCTGTCCTAGTACATTACTATCAAGTGCTGAACAGATGATAGTTAGTTTTTCGGCGACGATAGAACATGTGGAAATCTATGCTATAACGCACACGTAGAACAAAATAACTGCCGGGATTGTTCCCGTTCTATCGCCATCGTGGACAAATTATCTATCGTCTGCTCAGCGCTATAACAGAACAATTATGCCACATTATTATTGTAGTCGATAGATGGATAAGCTTCACAATTCACAGGTAACTCAACGTAGGTTCAAACTGACCTTGAGCATGCTGTAGACCGGGTGCGGCTCCTTGAGCGGCGCGACATGGAAGGAGCCGAGGCAGTACAGCCCGCCGGGCTGCGCAAGGCACGCACTGTAGTCGTCCAAGTGGTACAGCCGCGGGAACCTGGCGTACTCCTCGTCTGTAAGGTCAGAGTATGAGCTGGTGAATAATGGGAAACAAGACGACGACCCACTGAGGCCGAGGCATCGCTGGTGTTTTGTCAGCCCAGAGACAAAGGTGAATTTTGTCCAGTGTCTGTAATTTCATCCTGACCCAAGCCTACCCTACAAACCCGAACATGCACCGCTGCTCGGCAGCAGACACAGGTAGGTATGGTTTAAGGGTTTCAAAAATCTAATAATCAATCTGTTAATCATGACGCGTTACTTGTGTCTAAAATAAGACAGCTCTCGATGTGAAAAACCTATATTTGTATTATGTTAATAATATTCTAAACACTACAACCCGTTAAGAACATCCTGTATAACCTGTCCTTAACTTGCACTGAGAAACGTCACAATTTCTTTGTTTTTAAATGTAAATAATGCAACATCAATTAAATTAAAAAACACACATATAAGTCATAAGTCATTTTTTTTTTTTTAACATAGGTACAATAATAATGGTATATAAAGATAATAAAGAGTGCGCTATGTTATGCCAAAGGGCGTACAAATCTATGTAATAAGTAATCAAGACATGAAGCCAGCTAAAGTGGTCTCAATGCTAAAAATTAAAATAAAATTAAGCCTGGACACATATAAAGTACACACAATATTTTTTATGCAGTACAGTAGGTATGCAGGAAGGCAGGCCAAGTTCCGCAAATAATAACAAGTGACTCATTAAAATAATACGATGTTTTGTTCGTACGATGACATTGTGAAATGTTTGCTTATTAACAAAACACACGTAGGTATGTGTCGTTTTGCTGGTTATAGACAGATATTATCTACCTACTGTATTATTGTACTGTCTGAATAAAGGAAATTGATAACTTTGACATTTCGCCAACATGTCATGTACACAACGAATAGGCGGAGCACCTTTAAGTTAATGTTTAGTGACAGAACAAGAATAAAAATTGATTTCATATTTAAATATTATGCACTACACCTTTCTTCGCCCCGACCCTTGCTCGAGCCATTCGTCTCCTAATAATAATAATTCCGATCCAGCTTGTCCCTTGCTGCCCTCTCCCAGCGACGCCCTAAGCCGAGGGTCGTACCCCGTAGGGGGTGCCCTTAGAGTGTTGTCGCTTAGTTTGTAAGTTTTTTTAAGCCCTGGCTGGAGGCTCTTAATTTATTAGGGCAACCACAGGCAGGTTAAGCAGCCGACAAACTCCTAGGTTGACCTGCGAGAAGCCAGTCACAAAAAAAAAACTACACCTTTCATCTCCTCTTAAGTATAGCTAGTAATCTGTTGTTTTCTTAAAAGTGTGTTAAGTGAACGTTATTAAATGAATGTCAAGAATATTTTCTCGTTGGAAAGATATTGTAAAACTAGCTCTTGCTCGCGGCTTCGCCCGCGTGGAGGTCGGAAATTATCCCACGGAAACGTTAATAGATCTTTAATATGTTTTTTAAGAGGAATAATTCCGTAATACATTGTTTTCATATATAACTCTATTGTTTTACGCGGCGCACGCCAGTAAACCTCCCAGTCGGCATGAATTTTGTCGACATCTTCAACAATCATCCATAGTTCAGCCAATTTGCACAAAACCTTTAATGAATTATACAACTAAACCTTCCTCATGAATCACTTCGTCCATTGGTGAAAACTACATGAAAATCTGTTCGGCAGTTTTTGAGTTTATCGCGTTCAGACAGACAGATAGACAGACGCGGCGGAGGACTTTGTTTTGTAACATGTGACTTTATTGTTTTGTGTGAGTGTGTTTTGTGTGTGAGTGATACTCTGGCTAGAGAGGCTCTAAATAGAGCAAGAAACTTATATGTACAATCACAGCAACTTACATGTGGTCCACAGCGTGTAAGCTGACTTACGTGTTGATAAGCCTGTCAGAAACAGGACGTTAGTCTTATAGAATGCTACCTGAAAATTTGGTATTACGAGTAGGCGTCACTTATCTTAAACATAGGACTTCTAAGTAATATAAATAATTATGATTTTATATAATCCACATTTATTGTAAATGTATTGCTTACTTATATTGCGTAAATGACTTAATATATAATGAAGTCATAAATATTACATCTTTTGTTGTTAGGTTATTCTAGAAATCCCCCTTACCTTACTAACCCCTTAGGTGGGCAGATTATAACTAAATTAGTAATAAATAGTTATTAAAAAAAAAATGCTTTTATTAGGGATGGGCAGAAATTCGTTTAAATCGTTCGTTTAATAAATAAAAGCTTATGATTTTGTTTTACTGGTTTAGGTTTATTACTTTAGTCAAAACAGTTGAGTTATTTTAGTATATTCTTGTTTCCAAGGTTCGGCATTTCAAAGGAATATCGGCCGAAGTACGTATTCGGTTCAAACCACGTTCGGCCGATCCCTAGTTTATATATGTATAAGTTATATAAAGTATTTATTTATCAATTAAAGGTCTTTTAAATAATAAAATGGACCCTAAGAATAGTTATCATCACAAATGTTTCTGACTGCGGGAGGAATTTGAAAATTTCTTCAATAAGTTCCACCGGCCACCATCGCCAATAAGATAAAAGGGTTTTAGTGGCTTGACCTTTGCGGCACCAGTATCTAGGGCCTAGGTACTCACAGCTCACAAAATACGCACTTCAGAGAAGCTTTAACAATAGCTAGATAAATATAAAGTATCCTATAAAGCTTAGTAGATCTAGACTCTTAAACCTTATAGAACCGATCTAGTTCACACATGAAGCAGTATTTAAAATAATCAAGCCCATGATAGTATAATTACCTACTTTAAGAAAACAATTTTATTTAATTTGTGAATACAAAGTTTATTGTATTTATATCAGGTACTGAACCACTACATAAACTAACCATATTTGCAACATAAAGCAAAAAAAAAAGAATGGCGGCAAAAATGCGAGTGAGGTAGCTTTCGAGCTGCGCTATGGCTGTGACGCACGGTGTACTGACCCTTTATGACCCTTACAATAAACCCTGGAGACCGGCGCCGGCGCGGGCGGGGCGGGGTACCTAATTGCGTAACACACTCAGTAGGGCCCGTATTAGTAAACGTTCCTCTGCCCAAGAGGTCGCACTTGATGACAACCTTGAGATCATGACCGTATTAATAAACATAATAATTTGTGTAGTTAAGTTATGGCTTGGGTTTAGGTTATCAGCCGAGTGATGGACTGATTAATAAACGGAACTCTACACCGAAGTATACAATAGGTGTGTATACTCGAGATGCGTAAACCTGAGTGTAGGCAGTACGTGACTTAGGCCCGTATTAATAAACGTTCCTCAATGACGTGCCCAAGTGCGCAATCATTTGATACGCCATTATTACGATATCAGCATCTCAAGATCATTGCTAATTAATAAACACATTATTACAGTATCTCGGTTACCAAGATCAGCTCCTCAATGCGCTGTACTTGATGGCTTGATTTCGTGAACGATTACGTCCCATTGACCGAAGTTTAGAATGACATGCATCACATTTCATTATTTTATGTTGTAAGATTTATTGAAATACTTGTATTTTGTTAAAACTTTAATGGATAGCGCTGTATCACGTTATAAAGTTGTTTTCTACCCAAGAAAGCATTAAATTGTAAAAAAAAAGTGTTTTTATTTAACAACAAATAAAATAAAAAATAAATATAATAATAAAAGAGCAGACAAATTTTTCGAACATATGAAGTAATGGATTAACGATAGGCTTCAAAATGATTCAGATTGTGATTGGATAGTGTTACGCAGTTAGGCTGCAGATCCGATATCATTTGTGATTGGATAGTGTTACGCAGTTAGGCTGCAGATCCGATATCATTTGTGATTGGATAGTGTTACGCAGTTAGGCTGCAGATCCGATATCATTTGTGATTGGATAGTGTTACGCAGTTAGGCTGCAGATCCGATATCATTTGTGATTGGATAGTGTTACGCAGTTAGGCTGCAGATCCGATATCATTTGTGATTGGATAGTGTTACGCAGTTAGGCTGCAGATCCGATATCATTTGTGATTGGATAGTGTTACGCAGTTAGGCTGCAGATCCGATATCATTTGTGATTGGATAGTGTTACGCAGTTAGGCTGCAGATCCGATATCATTTGTGATTGGATAGTGTTACGCAGTTAGGCTGCAGATCCGATATCATTTGTGATTGGATAGTGTTACGCAGTTAGGCTGCAGATCCGATATCATTGGATAGTGTTACGCAGTTAGGCTGCAGATCCGATATCATTGGATAGTGTTACGCAGTTAGGCTGCAGATCCGATATCATTGGATAGTGTTACGCAGTTAGGCTGCAGATCCGATATCATTTTACCATTTCGTAAAAACAACAAAGACAAAAGCAAGGCAATTTCCGTTCGCACTGCGACTGTAAGAAAACCTGGGGTTTTTTTATCCGACTGCGCGGCAGCAAAGACAGGTTTGTTACTTTGCAGGTATGTGGGATTGTGTTACCTTAGTTCAATCTGAGTATGATACAACTCCACGCAGATTGCTTCAAAAGTCAGCTTGTTTTGAACTTTTTAGTTGCAGTCGTGTTTTTCTTTTATTTTTTGTACGATCTGGACAGCAAGATATCGTAAACAGCATACAGATAATAATATCTTACTGTAATTAAATGCTAAGTTATGTTAAAAGCAGCTACTCAACTAACTCTTTAGAGTTGTAGAACGTCAACTACCTAATTATTAATTAATAACAAAATTATGTGTACCTATTCACCAATTACTAACGCAATTTTTATAAGGCAATCGTACAGGTTGACTTAGTAAATGGTATACCTAATCAGATTACATATCTGGATAATTAAATCAAACTTAAGAAATTGCCCTGAAATTCCGCATTGCATTTCGTAAATCTTCAGACAGTGTTGTTTTTGTGGTGAATTCATTGCCAAGAACAAGAACATTCTAGAGTAAGGACTCTTACTCGCGTAGTGTTAAGCAACGGACACACCGCGTGTTGGCGATCTATGACCGATGTCGGGCGCACTCTCGCGCATTCAATAAATTCCTGACGATTTGTCCAAGTGCCCACACGCAGTTAGTCTTTGAAGGTGTTTTAGAGCAATTTGTACTTCACCGTAGGTCTCCTCTTGTTCTAATAATGGCATTTTAATAGCCCTCAATAATTAAAGACAAGAACGACTTCGACATATCAAAAAGTATCCCACGCCTTTTAATAATTTCATCAAAACATAATCTATAGCTCGATAGTTTACAAATTGCCCAAACATGTTGATCCGGGTCAATGCCGACCCGCAGATCACATTACTTATGCTCTAGAGCAGAGGACAGATACTATAATTATATTATAAACAAATTAGATCTCATAGGTAAGTGGTGAACACAGGTGCCGCATTCAGCAGAAATTCAGAATTATGTTCACCTTATCTAAACAAGAACATGCAGATAAGTAGGTACAGTCAGGGAAATCTTTGTCAGATGGTTAAACGAACGATGGCGATCGATGAATGATCGTCCAACGTCAACTTTACGTAAAGCTCTGATAAAGCCATTTCATACGGCTTTTAAAGAATGACAGTTGTGATCTTATAGAGGTATGAGGAACAGGGTGTAAAGTTCACTCATACTCTATAGAAAAGGGAGGATCCTCCGACCAGACGGTTGTTGTGTCTGGCGGGCAACTGCCCGACGGTTGATGTCGGGACGTTATTTATATGCTAGTCGCGCGGTAAACTCTGCTTGCGCGATGCAGGATTTTCGTGACGTCAGTATGACGTGTAGCTCGCATGTGGCGATGTTGATACCGCTACAATCTAATTATACGGACAACTTAAGCTGAAAAGACATTTGTTTCCCTGTCTGTACACGAGGAGAAAAATGACTTTTGAAATTTACTAACACGTGTGCCCCCATCTTTACCGGCGCGCACGCATGCGAGTGTCATCGTCATCGCAACATGTTAGGTACTCAATTTACCAATTACACACTATTTTGGGCGGACTAATAGATTGCAGCCGAAAAAAACCTTAAATATAAAAAAATATTATGTATCGAGTAAGAAAATAAACGAGCCCCGAGCACCTACACATTGTGGAATGCAATAAATGATTGAGTATTGAGCAGACCCGAATTTTTGTCTGAATTGGCCAAATCACGTGACTAAACTCATAAATATATTATGTATGTTTGTATGTATAATCAACATTATCTAAGTAACTAATTCCCTGGCATTTAGAGTTCAGAGACATAATATTGATCGCTACAAAGTTTGAGATAAACACATTTTTGTAACAGACGGAAACACCATGCAGGAATTATTATAATGTATATTTCGATTACATTTAAAAGCAGCCTTTAAACTAGCAATGTTCTTATTCATGCTGCGAAAATAAGAACATTAAACAATTTATTTACTGAAATACACGACTCCAAGTTAATTATTTTACCTATCACTACATCAATCTAATGGAGCTAGAAAGGTACACACATCACGTGAAACACCTAAATATATACACATTAATCAAACATCTTAGTTTTTTTCCGTTTTGACCACGTATAGGAATCCTTGTTAAAGCTTTCCTACAATTTGATGACAGTACGGTCTTGCTGCATTGTCAAGATGACCGTGGTTAAAGAGATTAGGTACAGAATTACCAGTCAAATCAAATCAATCAAATCAAAAATCATTTATCGAAACTAGGCTGAGAATCAACACTTTTTGAACGTCAAAATTACACAAGGCAGTCCTCAGCCCGCTCTTCACCACTTCCTAGTGCTTTAGCTGGGGAGAAGTGGCGCAACAAACTGCCAGCAGCACAGCTGTCTGTTCAGTTAGAAGAACTGGATTCTATACAATAGTAAGTATTTAAATTATGAAAGTAGATGACCGCTTGAGCTATAGCCATGACGTATACGGTGTACAGATACAAAGAGGGCCTACGTCCTGGACTAGATTGTGAAAAACCTACGTAAATCATTAATTGATCTGAAAGGTCGTAATAGTCTATTCCAAAAAAATCCATCGTAAGCCAGTAAAGTTCACGACCTTGTTTCTCAAAAAGGTGATAACATTTATGTAATACAAAATTGTATTGAAAATGGACATTGTGACCGAGAATGTTAAGGCCAAGGACTTGCCAAAACCAAAGCGAATTTGAGTGGAACTTAATCTGTAAGAATTCCGTATACTTAATTTGGGAATCCTCTGGATGCGGGAAGCACGTCTACCTCAACATTTCCACGTGTTAAGTTCACAAGATGTTCTCATAATCAATTGGATTCTCCTTTTTTAGACAAACGTGATGCTTATGTCTTCTGAGGCGTTTGGTGTGATCTAGCCCAAAACGGTAATTAAAAGAGACACAGTACATCAGATTAAAAAAGCCTTAAGGTAGCAAATACATTTGAACAACACAAAAAGAAACCAAGCAAATGAGCAGATAACCATGAAACCAGGGTAAGTGAAACCGCATGGAATAGAACAGGGCTAAATGTCATAAAAAATTAGGGAAACCTTAAATCAGCAGAGCTTGAATCAATTATTGAGACTATTAAGTTCTGTAAAAGTTTGTTTAATTTCGTTACGGAATACTAAATCGAATTATTTATAAGGACATTACGCTGTTACGCGTAATTTAATTTAAGATAATAAATAAGTTCCGTATAGTTATCTCAATAACTTCAGCGTTTATTTTATAAATAAACGTTGATCGTAAAGATTTATTACTTATTCAATTGTGTGTGAATGTCACTTCGAGCAGGTTTTTTTTTAACATTTCAGGCGGAACTTCGAGGAAGTAGTCAGGTCAACAGAGGCTTCTGAAACAGTTGCACAGAGTGAAGGCTTGGGGAGCTATCTCCAGGAAGTAGTCAGGTCAACAGAGGCTTCTGAAACAGTTGCACAGAGTGAAGGCTTGGGGAGCTATCTCCAGGAAGTAGTCAGGTCAACAGAGGCTTCTGAAACAGTTGCACAGAGTGAAGGCTTGGGGAGCTATCTCCAGGAAGTAGTCAGGTCAACAGAGGCTTCTGAAACAGTTGCACAGAGTGAAGGCTTGGGGAGCTATCTCCAGGAAGTAGTCAGGTCAACAGAGGCTTCTGAAACAGTTGCACAGAGTGAAGGCTTGGGGAGCTATCTCCAGGAGGGAACCTCAGTGGAATGATGATGAACTGAACGAACCGGATCTGGAGTTTCTTTAAACGATAGCTATTAGACAAGTCAAAGACACATCTTGCAAAGTTAACTAGCTCATTTAGTTGAAACATAATTTATTTTAACGTGTAAATGTGTTATTAACCGAAGAAAAAGGAGGAGGTTCTTTAAAACCTTTAGGTTACTAGAAATAAATTATTTACCAGTTGAAGATACAGCAATTGGACACACATATCAATGTCTCTGAAATCCATACCGAAGCAATAATAAATGTGGAGGGGTGTCCCTCTGCTTGTCCTTCACACTTCACAGCTAAACTGTCGAACCGATTTTGAGGAAATTTGGTAACGAGGGTGGAATTGAGTGTTGAAGTTTGCATGGGTAATTGTCAAATAATAAAGTTTAACATTATTCGTTTTCTAAAATACCCCTCAAAAATGGAAAGTAAAAGTGATTAGTAGTGGGTGTTAACGTTTGTATGTAAGAGTCTTTACGGACAGTAGGTACTATGAACTCGAAAGTCCATATTAAAACTTTTTAAATTAAATATTTATTTATTTTTGCCAACTATGCCCCAATTGTTAGTAACGTTGTTCTTAAAAATTATTGTTAGTAAACAAAACACAAACAAAAAGAAAATTATAAGGTTAACTGAATAGAAAATAAAATTTAGGGAAGTTTTTTACTGCGTGGCTTGATTAACTTGAAATTTGTTATAAATAATCTCTAAGTAAATATTGTTATCGGCGAGAAAGCTGGTTTTATTTCTTTATTTATCATCATACAAGTACAGCAATGAGCCATTATGTACATTACTTGTATTTTACAAGATGAATAATAAATGAAAATGCCAAAGCGATGGACACCCGCATCTACATGTGCATCTGTCATCACATCACTGACTAACTCTCACTTGTAAGCGTAAATAAATTGAGAGAGTTATTAGTTTGCGGTTTTGACAATATTCCCTCCTTATTTGTCAGGAACAGAAGTCGTGCTATTGACCTGCAGTATCCATTGGTAATTATTATAAAACTTCAAGTTGAACAGAACCTCCCTTGTTAAAGAAATGTTGGTTTAGGTAAACCGACAGTGAGCTATAAATAGGTTTAGGTACTGCAATGGAAAACACACAACAATAAACTAAAGGTCTACTAAATAACAAGATAATTATTATAATTTTAAAATAGTTACTGTTTCAAACTGAATTAAGTTACGACCGAAAAAAAAAAACTGAAACTGTGTCCTCGTTGGATGAAACCATCTTTCTGAAACATACCGGTAACATCTCTAGCCAGCGTCGCCGGCGCCGCCAGCAGCAACAAACACCACAGAGTTTCCATCTCACACACTGTGTCAAGTCTGTCCCAGGCTTGTTATTTGTACACACCGCTTGAAAGCTCAACCCTTACTAAAGGGACAGCCGCAACTCGTTCTAAGTTTATCTAAAATATCTTATCTAAATTCATAATGACATTGAGTGACAACGTTAGAGGTGTGAAAATAGTCGCGTTTATGGTAAAGCCTTGTGGTCGGTAAGTAATCGAATATTTTATAGATATCTTGAAGAAACGTTTTTTATAAACATAACACTTCTATGTTTTCAGTAATTTGCACTAATTTTTATGTCTGATATTTTACTGCAACTTTATTTTATTTTATAATATGCTTATTTTATTTATTTACTTTTGAATACTCAAGCACGGACACGACACTCTACAACCACTTCGCAACATGTTGTAGCAAGGCGTAAGAAGCCGCGGTCGTGAAATGCAACATCCGATCGTTTCAATGTCATTGTCAATGGGTTTCTGTTTGTTTTGAGTTACACACAGAACGCTTCTGCGGTACCCACAGCTTACCATCACCGCGAGTCGACCCTCTTCCCTTATTATCAATATATAAAACGATTTTATTAAATTGTGTAGGTATTTTACTGACACTTACAAGTCACCAAACAGACTCAGTAGACGCATTAATTATTTTTAACCGTCTTCAAAAAAAGGAGGAGGTTCTCAATTCGTCTGTACGTTTTCTTTTTTTTTATGTGTGAGAACTCAGAACTTTTTTCTGTGTGAACCGATTTGGATGAATATTTTTATTTGATACCTGTGCTTCACATATGATCCCATATAAATTTTATCAAGGTCAGACCAGTAGTTTTTAAGTTATCCTTAATACTGCATATTTTTTTCCACTTAGCTTATATCGATGATGTGTTAATAACTTCCTGTCACTGTTATTTACACACCAAGTAGTGGTATACGAATTTGTGTGGGGTAGGTACCGCAAATAAAAAGTGAAAAATAAAAAAGCATTTTTACAAAAATACAACTGACTTCAAAAAAAAAACACTAAAAGACGTGAAAAATAACTTTAAATTCGGAAGTCGGTGTCTTTGGTTTTGTATTTTCGTTTTTGGCCACCGACTTCCGAAATTAAAGTTATTTTTCACGTCTTTTAGTGATTTTTTTGACGTCGGTTGTTTTTTTGTAAAAAACGTTTTATTAGATCCGTACATATCGTGACATATTATATACATACCATGATTCTATAAAAATCTGTTAAACTTTGAAGGAAACTTTAAAAAATTTTGAAGTCCCGAAAAACGCACAACGCAAACGTTAGTATATTTTGGAAACTTTTAATTGAAAACTTTTTTATTATTTCTCAATTTTATTAGATACAATTTATAATGTTTAGGTAATATTGTTTATTTATTTATTTGGAAAAAAATGTTTCGTTATTTTTATGTATTATAGTGATCACTCATTTCTAAGAATGCAGATTAACCTATGTTTGGTGCTGTGTAAGTGCGAGGCTACTGCTGCCTCATCATCGTCACTCTCCTGCCCTTATCCCAATTTATTTAGGGTCGGCACAACTTGTGTATTTTTCTACCTACTATTGGCAATTAAATAATATTCACAATCACTTAGGTGAACAATATTATGGACTTGGGCGTTATTCAGGACAGTAAACTCGTAAATTTGAAATTTCATAATAAGGTCATCTACTTGGTTTAGCTCTCTAAAACCACTCAAAGTGCTATATACTGTTCATACGTACGCAGCCACCTAGAATACGCATCTCAAGTATGGAACCCACAATATGAGGCATATAAGTCCAGGATAGAAATTATACAGAAAAGTTTTTAAGATCTAGATTATAGACAAAGCAATGCTCGACGGATTACAGTCATCGTTGCAAAAGATACCAGTTCCTACCGCTGCGCACTGGAAAACAGACGTCATGTTAATTTATGTTACTTTCCTGTTAAATATCGATATGATAGCTCCATCGATTGTTCACAACTCCTCTCAAAATTATCACTCCGACAAACTCATCACGTAGGTTTCAGGCAGCGGCCACTTCTCCACGTTCCATTCGCGTCAACAAACTACTGACGGAATGCATACTTCTCACGTAGCGCAGTTATTCCCTCTCACTTAGATGTTGATTTATTTAGAATCAGTCCAAGTAAGATAAACTATAAAATAACGAATATTTTGGTAAAGACCGCAATACCATTACTCGTAATTAAAGCACACGTAATTGCATTTTTTTATTTATTCAAGTTTTAAGTATGTTTTGTCTTAGAGAAGAATTTATTTTGTTTTATGTGCTAAAGAAGATTCTTTTATAATTTATTTGTGTGTGTATTTTTATTGATTTTAACATTAGGTACAGTTTTTAATTTGTGGACGCTTGCAAATGGCAACTGTAAGCGCTAATTGTACATTATTTACTTATAATATATTAGACTGCAATATATAAAATTAGTCATATATAATTTTTACATCTAATACTGTTGTTAACGTTAATGTTTCATGCTGGATTATATTCGAACGCAATGTGAATTGTTACTGAATAAATAAATTGAATTGAACTGTAAGCTATCTGCAGAATATATAAATAAATATAGAAAGCAGCTGTTGTAGTACCTTTGTAAATATATAAAGCAGCTGTTGTAGTACCTTTGTAAATATAGAAAGCAGCTGTTGGAGTACCTTTGTAAATATAGAAAGCAGCTGTTGTAGTACCTTTGTAAATATAGAAAGCAGCTGTTGTAGTACCTTTGTAAATATAGAAAGCAGCTGTTGGAGTACCTTTGTAAATATAGAAAGCAGCTGTTGGAGTACCTTTGTAAATATAGAAAGCAGCTGTTGGAGTACCTTTGTAAATATAGAAAGCAGCTGTTGGAGTACCTTTGTAAATATAGAAAGCAGCTGTTGGAGTACCTTTGTAAATATAGAAAGCAGCTGTTGGAGTACCTTTGTAAATATAGAAAGCAGCTGTTGTAGTACCTTTGTAAATATAGAAAGCAGCTGTTGTAGTACCTTTGTAAATATAGAAAGCAGCTGTTGGAGTACCTTTGTAAATATAGAAAGCAGCTGTTGTAGTACCTTTGTAAATATAGAAAGCAGCTGTTGGAGTACCTTTGTAAATATAGAAAGCAGCTGTTGGAGTACCTTTGTAAATATAGAAAGCAGCTGTTGGAGTACCTTTGTAAATATAGAAAGCAGCTGTTGTAGTACCTTTGTAAATATAGAAAGCAGCTGTTGTAGTACCTTTGTAAATATAGAAAGCAGCTGTTGGAGTACCTTTGTAAATATAGAAAGCAGCTGTTGTAGTACCTTTGTAAATATAGAAAGCAGCTGTTGGAGTACCTTTGTAAATATAGAAAGCAGCTGTTGGAGTACCTTTGTAAATATAGAAAGCAGCTGTTGGAGTACCTTTGTAAATATATAAAGCAGCTGTTGGAGTACCTTTGTAAATATAGAAAGCAGCTGTTGTAGTACCTTTGTAAATATAGAAAGCAGCTGTTGGAGTACCTTTGTAAATATAGAAAGCAGCTGTTGTAGTACCTTTGTAAATATAGAAAGCAGCTGTTGGAGTACCTTTGTAAATATAGAAAGCAGCTGTTGTAGTACCTTTGTAAATATAGAAAGCAGCTGTTGGAGTACCTTTGTAAATATAGAAAGCAGCTGTTGGAGTACCTTTGTAAATATAGAAAGCAGCTGTTGTAGTACCTTTGTAAATATAGAAAGCAGCTGTTGGAGTACCTTTGTAAATAAATGAATACCTAAGACAACGTTCAGGATATACGTAGTTCTAAGTACAATCAGGGAAACGGTTCTTACTAAATTGGTGTCATCCACTGTCTGGTAGGTAGGTACTATACCTATATTGAAATCACAATTGTCATGCTTGATTAGACAAAGACAAATTAATGAGGTGTTAATGACCTCATTAATTTAATAAATAATTATATCTTGAAAACATGTTTTCGGTTATCTAAGCCATCATATATTTCTAATTAAATCTATTTTTATTGAAGTCAGTATTTTCAGCAAAAGGCATATTAATCTCATTATTTACATTAATTCCACATATAAATAGTCAAAATATTTCTTGTTGTGTTACGTAGGTATGTAGTTCACACTTGGCTGAGTGACGAACAGTGAAACAAAAATAAACGTTATTACCCAAATAAATTACTTTTTGTACAGAGTGCGTTGATTACAGCGGTCCATTAACTGAAACTCAACTCAACTAAAACTAAACTCAACTCAAACTAAACTCCAAGCATTTATTTTAATTAAACCATTTACAGGCACTTTTGAATTGGCAAAAAGTCGGTCCCGTAGTCAGAAAATTGTAGATAGGTACCCATTCCAAAAAGTAGATCTCTATGGAGAAGAAAGGGTAAGAAACTCCACGGACCACGGACACTCTTTTAAATCAAGATATTAATTTATAAAATCCTGGGTACTTTATTCTTGCCTTTCTATACCTATGTGAATACAATTTAAAAAACAAATGAAGAAACAATAAAACATTTAGGATTGAAAATAAGAGATGACCAGTCTCAACCGACGCAGCGCGCGCGGCGCCCGTTCACACCCCAGCACACTGTAGGGTTCAGTTGTCTGTACCAAAGGGTGGCAACGGTCTACGCTGAGTGTCTGCCTGCCACAGCCTCACGTGGCTGGTTCACTTGTCAAGCCAGTTCACAGAAGCACGTTCAGTGAAAGGGACATTGCTCTGATGCCACACATTGTTATTCTTATAACCAACAGCCCTTCGTTCAAATTATTGATCACAGCAACAGCCTCATAAAATTACTTTCTGTGTTATACGAGTAAGTGAAGACTACATTCAACTGAAATTAAATTAAAATAACGGACTCGAATGAAGTACGATAGAAGTAGCAAAAAAATCACACAATTGGGCCGGGAACAAACGGGTCCATTTTACGATTTTTCATTTTTATTAAAAGCTTAAATGTGAGACAGGGAGACAGTGACGAGCACAAACTGGTGCTTGTTGTTTTAACGAATACATTGTTGTGAAAAATTACAAGACGAACACCTACTATAAATACCAATTATTTTATGCTTAAAATGTTAACTTCCTGCCCATTTTTTAAATATTTGGTATAGGGTAAACTGTGCTGTGCTAAGAGACAGTCCAAAATTAAATTCTTAACTACCCTGCGCCCTCAAAAGATTAAATTTAATCTATCTGTAATTTACCTTAGAAACTAAATTACGAAAACAAACTTATCATCATCAACTTACCTATCTAATACCACAAAAACGTTTGTCACAACGGAACACGTAACAAGTCACATGTCAACATGTCACGTGGTAACAGGTCAATCAATTAAATACAATAAAATGAATATTTGAGAAAGATATAAATAAACAAAAAACGTTATCTTTCTACTAATTCAGGATATTGAAAATATGATCTGCCTTTACAGTTACCATTTGCCTACACGGTTGATACATCAATCGAAGAGGCTCTTGCTTTGCACAGCATACGTCCGTCGTTGTGAGCACAGGCACTAGCCAGTCAGTAAGACGGGCGCGGGCCTGATTGCTCGGGGAGTCGGGGAGCTCCGCACTTACATTGAGTACAGACCTTTCGTTCTCCTCTACAGGTCGCATTTCTCAACCGAATCTCGTGAAATGTTGTGAGCAGGTTCGATAATTATATGTTTTTTTTTGTCAATTCAGTTTTTCAAAATGGTGGAGATATGGGGGTTGAAAACGTAAAAAAAAACATATTTCAGCCATTTTGCGCTCTTTACGCGCGCTTTTTGTTTAGGTGAAAATTTATTCAGTTTAAAGCTATGCAAAGACAGCCTCGCGAAGTCTACAATTCTACAAGTCTACAAGTCTACAAGTCTACAAGTCTACAAGTCTACAGGTCTACAAGTCTACAAGTCTACAGCTCACAGAGCAACTAGTTTAATTATTTACAATGCTATTAAAATCATTTTATTAGCTTCATACGTATGTTAGTATGTAACGGAATCTTGGAACATGATTTTGACCCCTTTCAAAACGTCGGATTAACTCGAAATTTGACATACTTATTAAGGACCGATGACAATTCAATATTTTAAACAGTTTGACCCGTTATCCTTACTAGGATAATCAGGATTAGCGAATTTTTGTTTTCCTGATACCCGGAGTGTCTGCATCAAGACCAATAAAGGAAACTACTTGGCGCGCCGATCACCTATTTCTCGGATAAGTTACCGACTGTGATTAAGATAAAATTTTCGGAGAGGCATCTCATCCAAGAAAGGCAGTAGGCACTCAATTTACCCATTTATCGGATAAGTTACAGACTTAGGATAAACATCAATGACGGCTCAATTTTATTGAAAATCGTTGATTTTCATAGTAGAATATCGAAAATATTGTGTACTATAGTTCGTCAACTCGCTATATCGAGTATATATTCTAAAAGCAACCAATATATTCTTAAACTCTTTTAGTAGTAAATTGATGTAATGAAAATCAAACTCACTTTAGTAGTAAATTATTGTAATGCAAAAAAAATTGAGCCACATTTATAGACATACATGACCTATTTATTGAGACAAACATATGACTACTCGTCAGAAAAGTCAGGTAATTTCGTACGTTTCAAGAGTTCTGATATAAAGCAATATTTATCGATTTTATTTCGACTGCAGCCAATAATTATTCAAAATCTACTTTAATAGTAAATTGATGTAATTACTATCAAGATTTTTTTTACATTTGATATAAAATTTATTTCATACGTCGACAAAGTAGGTAACGTAAATTTTTCTTGATGATAAATTAACGATAGATGGTACACAATTATATTTTATCTACGCCACACTTCGTTCACCGAGCTTGCTCCCGGACCCCTAGGAACCCCAAACTTACTCACTACTCATATTCGACCCAATACTTTCTATGAAAATACTCAGACTCAGTAACATACGCTCGATCCTCAAACTTAGCCAACATTCTTACACGTCCCAATACTTGCCATGAAAATACTCTAACATACACACTGATAGAAGGATTTTTTTGTATCTATTATGATTTGTTAATAGTTAATAAATGATTTGTTAGAGGAAAGATTTTTAACAAATATTTATTAACAGTTAATAAATCATTTATTAGTGGGAAATATTTATTACTATTTAACAAATGATCTATAAGTATTTACAAAATAGGATATTAATATTTAAGAGAACACATAAGAAACGTGTTTCACTGTATTATTTTAATTGTTAAAATTACTACGAATTAGAAATTTCGTGAAACGGAATATAAAATAATACTTTTAAAAAACTAAAAAAATACGCTTTTATAGAAAATTCAACTAAAAAATTTAAAATAAATAATAGTTTAAAAAACTAAAAAAATACGCTTTTATAGAAAATCCAACAAAAAATTAGAAAATAAATTTTAATAAATTTGATTTCAAAAGAATTGTGTAAGAAATAATGATTTTATTGTAAAAAAGCGTGGGGTGCATGGTATCAATAGTTATAAATATTTTATGAACAGATATGAGTAGAAGGGTTATTTTGTTAACATCCTGAAAAGCACCCCACGCTTTTTTTACAATAAAATCATTTTTTCTTACACAATCTTTTTGAAATCAAATTTATTAAAATTTATTTTCTAATTTTTTGTTGGATTTTCTATAAAAGCGTATTTTTTTAGTTTTTTTTAACTATTATTTTCCCACTGCAGGGCAAAGGTCTCTTCTCATACACAGAAGGCACGAGCATTGATCATCACGCGTGCTCAAGACGTTGGCGATTTGAAAAAGCTATTTAGGCTATTAGGTAGTTGTTAAACAAACACAATTTGCAAGTATATTAATCTAATGCAAGAGATCAATCAAGAGAACGAGATTATAGGTATAGTGATCCTTATTGAAACTATAGCGCGGCCTCTACACGCGACAATAGATCGTGGTACTGGGAAATTATAGGTACGAATAAATCAACTTTTGGCGAGCGATAAAAAATAAGGTAAACACAAAATATATTTTACCAAAGTTTAGCGAGGTTCTAGAGCTGAACTGAAACCGGTGCACCGACCGAAGAATTATAGATTATTGGAAAATTTCTTATTTTATACAAAAATTCATAGCGAGTACCGAACTTTAGTTATTGCCAGAATTTCTCATCAATTTTCGTCCTAAGTGCTACAAGCAACTCTGATAGTAACTTATCCGAACAGTTTGCCAATAACGGAATATTTCCTTGCACAAAACGAGCATAGAGCTCGCATGGAATAACATCATACCTTAGTCTGAAATAAAGTTTTATTAAAAAAATAAAACTGAAGCACTACAGAGAAGTTCTAGTTTAACTTCAGTAAACAATTAAAAATCGCTCAACAGCTTCCCATTGGCGGGCACAATTTCTCCAACTTGCGACTGCAACCCACTTCCTATTCCCTGACTGAAGCGAGACCTTGCGCGCGTTCCATTGCGGGCTGGCCGCTACAGCTGATGACCTTCACTGAGGTGAAGCAGTAATGTATGCAGGGTTTTACGTAAACTTCGATACTTGCTACTGTCCTGAATTTCTCTACGTTACTAACTTACTATCTATTGCCCGTGTGGACGTGAAAAATTATCCCACAGACCACTAAGGGATAAAAAGTATCCTATGTCCTCCTAACCCAGTTCACGGTCTATCCGTGTGCCAAATTACATCCAGACAGAGTTACTTTCACTCTTAACAGATAACATAACATCACTCCTTGTTTCCCCGAAGAGTCAGGCAGAGGTGTACCGATAATAACATCCACATTTCGCCAGTTATGGTAGTCCCATGTAATAGGGAACGAGCCTATTGCCATCAACCTGGCACTAATCCGGGTTCCGGGCTGCTACTGACAAATTCCTGATGGGGAAACCCAATAACTTTTGCATTTATTTATTTATTTGCTCTCATTTACATCACACATTTTACAATAAATTAGTGTCTGAACTACTTCCTGCATTTATATTATTAGTATAGTATGAATAGGTGATTAGTGATTAGATTTACCTTATTGTTTGCAAAGGACATATTGTGTCAAAAGTTGGGTTTGTATCAAAAAGTTTTGACGTAGGTTGGTTTCTAAGTGCAAGGTGATAGTCGACTCATAGAATCAAAAATTTAGCCAGTGTCTTTTCATGTAGACCAAGGTCGAATGCTTGGCTCCCGTATTTGGGCAAATCTATATACGTTAGTGATTGAGACCTCGAACATAAATAAGAACTTAGATTTGTTAAATGTAAATACCCTAAAATTTATCGGTATGATTTGCGTATTCAGTTGACATTTTTCGAAAGTTCCAAATGTCTATTACTACAGTACAGTGGTGGTACTACAGAACTAAGCCGAATAAACGAACAGTTAACGGATTTACCACTAAGTACACTGACGAACAATATAAAAAAGCCATTAACTTATCATTAAATATTTCCGAAACCACACAAGATAGCTTCTTGAAGTGTTATGCAACATTCAAATGTATTTCATAACGCACTAAAAAAACACCACATTGAAACAAAAAAATAATAATTTAATGTGCTAAAGAAGGAAAAACAAAATTGGGCCATTTGGACAATAAACAATTAACTCTTAAAGTGGGTTTACAAAATTGAAACTAATTTTTTTAACATTCAATTTTTCGTATTGATTGCCTGCGCGTGCTCTCAATACGGCTTCTACACGATTTGGAATGCTCAGTACCAGATTCCTCAGCATAAGCTGAGGAATCTTCGTACAGATAACATATCTTGTTACTTTTTTCTGTCCATGACTTCGAACAGACTAGTATGTAATAAGGTTTTATTGTGGAATTGAATACAGTTTTCAAGATATTTTTTTTTACTACATTAAAATAAATTGTTTTGTTTAGGAGATATTTAGATTTCTTTAGGCACTTTGCAAGTAGATTTTTTATATTGTTCGTCTGTGTATTTATAATTATAAGCATCACATAACATCACGCCTGTATTCCCCGAAGGGTCAGGCAGAGGTGTGCCTGCTCGGTACTGTCACATGTATGAATGTGCATGAGTTTGTAATGATGGTTATTGCAGTTTCATATGACACGGATTTCCGCAAGGTGACGTCTCATTCCACTATTTATAAAGTTATTGTTAATAGGCCTCGTTCGTGGCATTCGAGATAATTCTGCGTCTATCGCGATCGACTACAGTTCCGGCTGCATATGGTTGAAGTGACAACAGAATCATTCTCTAGTAATTAAAGTGTTATTTATTTATTTTTATTTTATTTACACAACACTTGTATCATAACGGGATATCTCATAGCGATAGGGTGGTACTTAGCTTATGCTTATTTTACAAATTGTAACACAAATGGTTATTGGGTTTTTCAATCACGAATTTCTCACAAGCATCCTGGAGATTTGTGGCCAGTTGATGGCAATAGGCTCGCCCCCTATTGTGTGGGAATTAAACAAGACTGGTGATATGTGGGTGTGCTATGGGTAAGTACACATTTTCCGAACGCTTTGGGGATACCGGCGTCATATGTCTTGTTGGTGTACCTACCTACTTCATTCTTTCTCTGTTTTGTTTTATTCCTGCAGACTCGAGTGCATCTTGCGCAGTACCTACTTGAACTGTTACTTTAATTTTAATAAAATAATATAAGAATGAAGTACATAATTATGACACGTATGTTGAAGTAGGTAAGTTACCTGTTCTAGTGCCGCAGCTTCCTTATAAGATAAGTTCTACAGTTATCTTTATGTCGATTCTGATTAACATAATATTATATAAGTAGGTAGGTACGCAAGTGCTTAAGGTGGAATTGAAAGACATTTAATTTTCTATCTTTCAGTAAGACTGAACGTTGCTGCACTGTTATTCAAGAAAATACAAATAGTTAGTGTTCGCCATTTTCTTTTGTTCTAACGACATAAAAACACTATAGTATTTGTTTTCAAACTCGACATTGAAAATTAACTAAAAGGTGCCAATGCGTCACTTTAGTATTAAGTGAATCTAGTTCAAGGGTGGTGTTCATCAAAAGTGGTCCATAAGAAGGCATGTTGTAGTGATTCCCCGGCTAATAAGGTGCCGTGTCCTTGTCGATATTGGCAGTATTTGGTGTTCACATGTATTTGGAAAAGAGGATGTTTTAATTGGTATTACATAAGCCATTACGTTATGCGCCAAATATGGATCAACCAAAGTCATTATTAAAAACTTTTTGGTGACGTACCTACCCACAATACGAGTAAATTGTCAAAAAAATTACCTACGTACATTTTGGAGCAGTAAGAAGTTTTGTCACTAGTCACCCTTTTACATTTTACATGGTGGCGCAACAGTAGGTACTTAAATTCTATGGTCATTGTTAATATTACTGTTAAAATTAACTTTGACGGAAACTATATAACGTAGCTTTTGGTAAAACCCATCCTTAAAAATGTAATTTATAAGTAGGTATTTAAATAAAATAAAGTAGATAATAATACCTATATTAAATTCTCCATCGACACGACTATACATGCAGATGCACACCGCTAAAATTGAACTAGCGACACTGTGTAATGGCTCGTGCACACTGGCGCGACACGACAGCGTACACAAAGTCACCGCGTGCAGCGCGACGGGCGGGCGCGCGGGCGGGCGGCGCCTTTGTGTCGGGCTGTCGCGTCGCGCCAGTGTGCACGAGCTTTAAATAAAATATTCCGGTCTCCGCGACGAGTAGGTACCCGCGGCGGGGACTGTCGTGACGATCCCCCCGCGTCGACGCGTCTTCGCGTTCCCTTGGACTCGGAGCCTCCCGCGCGCAGCGCCGCGTGGCCACGCGTAAGGGCGATTTTCTCAGGGGGGATTTTGGGAATAGGTCAAAATGAAAAGAGGGATTTTGGGACTTCTTTTTACATTGGAATCCATTTTCACCCCTAAAGGGAATTCTCTCAGGGGGGATTTTGGAAATAAGCCCGCGTATGCGTACACACGTCACGGGAGCCCGACAATAGCTTTATAGTATATTTATCTCATGCACAGAGGTCATTGAACTTTCGTAAAACGTTAATAACAAACCACAACGTATTTGTAGAAGTTATGTGTTCAATTCAAAGTAGTTTTATGAACTACGTGCCAATGTTATCATTTTGTCTGTAGAAGTACACATAGTTTGTGGCTGCGGTTGCCCATACGTGCTTTGAAGTAATTTTTTTAACGCCATTAGAGAATTATTTTATATAATTTAGAAGTTAGAAGTTAGCTAAGTTCTGCAACGACCGTGTACAGGCTGACCTGAACACCATTTCACGGCAATCTCGAGAGCAGCCTTTCCCAAAGTGGGCGATAACGCCCCTTTGTGGGCGCTGCAGGCCTAAAGGGGAGTGGTAAGAGACCCAGAAAAAAAATGGGGGCGTTGTGTAGAGGCTTGGAGAGCGATTTGTAATTTACTCTTAGACACCGACTGAGCTCTCGACTCTCGACTACAACGTCTACAACTTGTGAACATCAACTAGAGAACATCAAGAGAATGCTCAAACTAACTCGGTTCGATATTTCTCTCCGCGTAGTTCATATATCTGTCCTGTTTTATTGAATAAATAAAATAAAAATCATGTCAATCGGTCGTTCCGTTTCGAAATGGAAGTCGACACAAACAAACAAATAAAAAGGCAACAGACACACTTTCGCATTTTAATAGTTATTAGTATTCCTATAAAGGTATTTTTTGTAGATAATAGACCACGGGCAATCATGTTTTAACAAGTTTTTGTTAAATAACCCGATTTGTGCATTTCTGTATCAATCGGCTGGTTCATAGAATACTTGTTCTTACTTGTCGATGATGATTGAGCGTCGAATGACATTAACGAGTTTATGCATTTTTGTCTTATTCCTGTCACTGCGTGCTGATTATGCAATCCTATTTAAACAACGTAATATTTATATTATTTTCATTTGCGGTTTCACGCGTAATAGATAAGCAGCTTCTGCCTAACCCTTCGGGGAATACAGGCGTGATGTTATGTTATGTGTTGTTATGTTGTAGATGAGCAGTACTTAAGTTCAATACTTACTTACGTATTTCTCAAAACAAAACAATGTCGGAAGTAAAAAATAAGAGACGGCAATACTGTGCGGAATATATTAAATTCGGATTCATTAAAAATCCCACAAACTCATCGTCGCCTTTGTGCCTTCCATGTCTAAAAACATTTTCGAATGAAGCAATGAAGCCTTCAAGACTGCAAGATCATTTGAATAAAATGCAGCCAGATAAGAAAGACAAGAATGTAGCAAATTTTCAAGACCTAGAGAAGAAGCATAATACTCAGCCAAGTGTAGCAAAACTCTTTTCGGCGGCTGCTTAGCAAGATAACGACGGGCTTCGAGCTTCGTATATTATCTCTATGTTAATTGCTCAAAAAGGCAAACCACACAACATCGGAGAAGAGTTAATTTTTCCAGCAATAAAAGAAGTAATAACTACTGTGCTTCATAAACCGGCCGCAGATATTATCCGAAGAAATCCTTTGAGTAATAATTCTATGCAAAGACGAATTGATGAAATGGCTGAAAACATTGAAGAAACATTGTACAATCGTCTAAGGACTAGTCAATTCTCAATTCAGCTCGATGAGTCCACTTTACCAACTAATCAAACATTGTTGCTGTCCTACGTGAGGTTTATTACAGATGAGAAAATATGTGAAGAACTATTGTTTGCCAGAAATTTAGAGACCGATACAAAAGGCGAAACCATATTCAAAACTGAGGAAAAGTTTTGTGATGAAAAATATTATATCAGTTGCTACGGATGGCGCTCAAGCTATGACAGGGTGCCATAAAGGTTTCACAGCGTACTTAAAAAATAAAATACCAGATGTCCTTGCTGTACATTGCGTTATTCATAGACAACATTTGGTTGCTCAGAAATTTAAGTGAACGACTATTTCAATCACTGCAATATGTCATCAAACAGTCAATAAAATCCATAGCGGCTGTTTGACTGATAGATTATTTCATCAGCTTTGTGTTACTAATGACGAAGATTTCAACCATTTGTTGTTTCATACTGAAGTTCGTTGGGTATCAAGAAGCAATTGTCTTACTCGATTTTACAACCTTTTTGACTCTGTGAGTTCTTGGAAACTAAAGATACAGAATTGCGCAACAAGCTCATTACATCAAAGAATGATATAGCTTACATGACAGACCTGTATAAATTGTTCAACGACATGAATCTCCAACTGCAAGGCGATGAACTAAATTTAATTAAAACAAAAAATGTCGTTGCTGCTTTCGCAGCCAAACTCCTACACAAAAAGAATATGGGCAGACGTGAGTTTCACAATTTTCCGAATTTATCAGTATCCTGCAGTAACGACGACTTGTTTGCTTATTGCCAACATTTGGAAAACGTCCACATTGACTTCACCGAACGATACCAGGACATTTTGAACTTGGAAATACCAGACTGGGTGTTGGATCCGTTTTCAAATGTCAACACAGCAATATCACCTCAGCTGGAAGAAGAACTTATAGAAATGACAACGAACGAGGAAATAAAAATCAAGTCCTAAAATGGCTACCAAGAGTTTTGGCTACAAAAACCGATCCCCCAATTGTACCCTGGATTGTGGTCAATCGTTCAACGATTCTTGATAGCATTTCCATCGTCATATTTGTGTGAATGTGGATTTAGTGCTGTGGCAACGCTGCTTACTAAAAAGAGAAATCGTTTGCATTTTACGGAACGTGGCAACTTGCGGCTGTTCTTGAGTAAATTGGATCCTGATATCAACAAAATTATTAAACCGCATCAGATTCATCCTTCACATTAGTTTTTATATTAAAATCGATTATGTTTGTTTTATTTTGAATAAAGATACCTACTCTGTCGGAATACTATAAGCTTGCGTTTCAATAATCATTCTTATTGGCAGGTGTAGCCCGTAAGAGTTAACTTGAGACTTGAGCGCCGTTGTGTACTACCTACTGCGCTCAGGTCTCAAGTTAACTCTTGCGGGTTATAGTAAAAGTCTCGTTTAGAATGAACGTTTAATCTCCGCTAATTTAGCTCACAATAATTAATTTCATTTGAAGTTATAGTGGTTTTTAAGTAGGTGAAAAAATGGGGGCGCTAAAAAATAATTTATTCTCAAAGTGCAAAATAAGTTTGGGAACCCCTGCTCTAGAGCAACCTCACCGCACAGCGTGACGTCATCGCTACTCCTTCAACTTGGCATTATGCGCGTGCGCAAGGTGACTGAAATGTAAACCACCTTGTTTGTGGTGCAAATGTTACCGTGTTTCATGGCATTATTGTTTAATTTCAAGTCCTGCAGTATTAACACCACCTCCCTGCCTCCTGCACCCCCTCGGCGCTCGCACAGCTGAGATTGCAACTTTTATCAATAAAATTAACAGTAATGGGTTTCGGCTATGTCATGAATTGACGGTTCGGTTAGTGTGGTGGCTGAATTATGCTTTCTGTGCTGTGACTCGCAGGTTCAGATAAAGAAATAACATAGTAACATAGTAAGCTACAAATAACAGTGTGAGTGCACTAATTAGAAACCTTAATACAAATAAAGCTCCAGGAGTAGATAACATTAGGTGTATTGACATAAAATCTATATGCGACAATATTACAGGCGTTATTGTCAAATTGATCAATACTAGTGTCCAACAAGGAAAATACCCGGAAGTACTAAAAACTGGTGTTGTGCGCCCAATACATAAGAAAGGCAGTTTTGCCGACTATGGAAATTATAGACCGATCACTATTCTACCCCTTATCGACAAAATAGTAGAAAAGTATGTTTGTAACCAGATACAAGATTTCTATGTAAAAAATGACGTGTTATCCGGCACACAATACGGTTTTCAACCCAAAAAGTCCACCACACAGCTTTTAACTAAATTCACGGATGAGGTCAACGAATCTCTTAATGATAAAAATAATGTAGTTTTACTATTTATCGACTTCAGCAAGGCGTTCGATACGCTAAGACATGACATATTGCTGACAAAATTAGATAATTCTGGAGTTCGAGGACCAATACTTAAATGGTGTGAGGACTACCTTAGTAACCGTAAATACAATGTGAAGATCTGTAATGAAACCAGTGAAGCCATTGAAGTCACTGAAGGAACAGCCCAAGGTTCAGTACTTGGACCCTTACACTATCTGACATATGTTAACGACATGGAACATGTGGTCAAACACTGTTCCGTTTATCAATATGCAGATGACACATGCCTTGTAGCTACACACAGAGACATAAAAGTCGCAGCTCAATGGTTACAGGACGATTTTACTCGAGTTTCCAAGTGGGCTCATGATGCTGGACTGGTCCTTAACGCTAGTAAGACCAAAATCATTCATGTCCACTCTAGTCACCTAAAGCCCATTACTTCTTTTAAGATAATCGCACATAGTTGTGTTCACTCCGCTCTGTCAGGAACGTCATCGTCATGTCGATGTGAGGCAACTGATCAAGTAACGCGCCACACTTACCTTGGATTAGTCGTGGACAATCGTTTTAGCTGGACTTTTTACGTGGACTCAGTCTGTGACAAGTTGCGGGCTATACTGGCAAAATTCTACATTTTGAAACCTAAAGTTCCATTCAAAATACTGCTCAACATGTACATTGTTTTAGCGGAATCAATTATAGCATACGGAATTACGAGCTATGGGCGAACATTTAAATCATACAATGAAAGAATTTCCAAACTGCAAGTTAGACTTTTAAAACTCATCGTACCCAGAAAAATAAAATATCAATATAAAGATAACGTCATCGAATTATTTAAGTATTGTAAAATTTTGCCAGTACAGACTAGACTCAACATGGCCCTCTTGATTGAACAATTTAATAACAAAAGCATTCAAATACCCATTTCACATAAAATAATCACAAGAAGTATCACCAAAAATAAACTAAGAATACCGCAGACTAAAAATTATTATGGCAGGCGAACACTAAAATTTTTAATTCCAACAATAATCAATGAAATATCAAAATCAATAAACAATGAAATAAACGTGAAGAACTATAAGCAAAAATACAGAAAATACTATTACAACTACATAAATAACTTAGATTAATACTCGTAAAATAATTCCATTGCAAAAAAAAATATATATAAACGAAGCAACCTGTATAGGATTGCCTTCTAAATGAACGGCCCAGTAGCAAGCAGCTTGGTTTCAAAACATTACATGTGACTCACGTACTTACTGATAGATGTTTACCTACGGCTTAAATAGTTACGTGCAAATTATTATTAATGTACCTACATTATTTGCTTTTATTTGCTTAATAGTGATTAGGCAGTGTTGTTATAGCGAATGTGAGTACCAATACAAACCATCTCTGGTTTAATGGTACAAAACAAACACGAACCTGTAATAAGACTGTATAAATAAAAAAATCAAAAAAGTGTCTCTGATCTGATAATGTCGCCAACATCAGGTAGCTAAGATTTGAAATAATATTAAAACATTCAAGGAAGTTAAAATTGTTTATGTAAACAGTTTCAATACCTAAACAATTTTAAATAATAAAGAATATATGTAATTAAAATTACAAACTACTATTCAATTGTGTTGAAATTACAAAAAAAAAAAAAACCCTTGTTTACTGCGTTTGTAGTTTTGGTCTCAGCAGCCAAAATATACAGAGTCAGGATTGGTGGCGCGGGAGCAAGCGACGTACAGTTGTCCACCTGCGGCCTTTAGCAATTCCTCATTGCTTGCGAAGTTTTTCGTTTATGAATGAACGCCTGCGTTCCTTTCTGCATGTACTACCTACTGGCACAACCCTTACTTAATGCATTCTTACAGATTATTTCTGACAAACGGCTTTTACTAAAATAATATACCTAACAGTAGATTGTAAACACACGGGATTTCTTATTAACAGTCACCTAACCATAGATATTTGTTTTTGTTATATCCAAAGATGACAGAAGAAGCCTAAACTTTGTTTTTCTGTGATTACACAGAAGAGCTACACATCTATCCCCTGAAACTCCGTGACTGTAAACTAGCTGTGACTGAATGGCTTCAGAATAAAACCTACGACGAGATGAGTCTTTAGTATCATCGTTTCCATAACTATCCTATAATTAATAGGACCGCGGTAACGAAGTTGTTAGTGGAGGAAGCTGTGCCTGGCTTCTTCCGATCCCAAGACTTTGTCGTAGGACTAACCTAAACGTAAACCGAAACCTAAAAATTAATAATATAAAACCAAATTAAATTATCTCATATACACAATGCACACGCACAGTAATACACACACACACACTCTCACACACAAACACACTCACACACAAACACACTCACACACACAAACACACACACACACACATACATGCTCTAAAACTAGCTCGCATACATCACACTGGCGCTTACTCTATACTTAGATTTTCTTTTTTCTTTATCTATGTTTTACAATTGCATAACCGTTTTAATGTTAAGTGGAGAGGCGGAGTCACCTAACACAAGCATGTTCTTACTTAAAAAGTGATCTCCAAATCATGTGGATAAAAGTATTTTATGTAATTGCAATTAACATTTTTTTATTATTATTATTATTTTACGTTTTACGAACTATGATAATAATAATTATATTAGTATAACAAAATGTAAAAACGGAACCACAGAAAAGATCAATTGTTGGGAATAGAACATATTATAGGTTTGCAAACCAGTCGCCAAACCGCAAAATTTTGCTTTGTTGAGAGTTGACTAAAATAGCCGTTCATATATTATGTCATGATTGTCTGCATAGCTCCTTAAAGGTATAGCGGGATGATAAGCATTTAAAAGATTAAATCTGTAACTATCTGCTATATTTTGGCTCGTCTTTTTACAATTTGCGGTAAACTATTAGAAAATACGAACCAATTGCAATATTGCTCATCTCCCATAGTAAATAGCGTGATAATAGGTTATAGCCTACACACTGACTAGACTTATACAAAATTTTAACAAATTTTTAACAAAATGTATTCAATTATTTCATTCAGCATTTTGTTAAAAATACTTAGAAATCTGGAAAAAGTTGGCAACCCGACCAAAAAATGCACTTCAAATTAATGTTTATGGAGCTGGGAAACCACGAGAGTAAGGCCAATCAGTACTGTCCTTGCTACTAGGAGCACATTAGTGAAACGGAGGCGTCCAGCCAGCTACAGCCTGTTACAGCCAGCAGACAAGGAAAGTAGACGTGGCCTGGAAGTGTGGTGTGGAAATTCCGAACAAGGCAAAAAATAATGTGTATTGTAAAGGCGCCTTCGTGTTATGAAAAGCAACAGATCATCATGAGATTGGTTTTTTCTTATTTCTTTTAGGCGTTAAGTATTCTAGTTGGAATCGGTCTTTAAAATATTTTTTAACCGCATACCTGTATGACGAAGCTTAATAAAGTCTTATTTTATTTGTGAATACTAAATGAAGATGAAAAACAAACTAGAAGGTCTTCTAAGCATATTGAGAGATAGCGTAGGCACCTGCGGTCATGCACAAAACTAACAAAATGGTTTGAAAGTTATAGGAATCAGCTGTAGGGTGAACTTCTAGGCCACTAGGCACTCTTAATTCTAGGTCACTACAATGTAGCGGTACCTACACAATACTGAGTTTTAAAGCCATTCCAAAGTACGGGTCGCGTTACATAAGTTTTTGAATAAATATTATCTAATATATGTTAAATTCAGCTCATTATGGTTTTAGTCCGATTATTAATCAGCCTAGATTTTACTTACGACCTCGTTTTCTTGAAAATCCTAGTTTTATCTTATTTCGACTTAGTTCTTGGTTCGTCATAAAAGGTGTAAAAAGACCGATCACATAGCCGTCAACTACGCATTCTGTACATCACAAACTAAGTAACATTGCACAAAAATAATTGCTGGGAAACGACTTTTAGTTTTAGTGTGAAAATTTGCTGTTTGCACAGTAGTGCACAATGTAACGCACGCACTTGTGGGTGCATGCAACGGTACAGAGGTCGTGGGGGTATTTAAAGTTGTGTTATAACACGTTGCACGTTGTGAAGTAATTATAATTATAACATTAAAAACTTGTTTATGTAACAAAAAAACACTATAAGTTGGAATTTTGACCTTCAATATCTCCGTAACCAGAAGGATCGCAGGTACGGGCCGGTACAAAAGAAAAATACAATGACGGGGAGTACAAGTGACTCTTTACACCCGTTAGAAGAAATCTGGCAGTTGTCCTGGCATTCTTTGCCTGGAAGTTATTCCTTTCGTACTCCATTTTACGATCACCCACTCTAATCCAGAGAATGAGCAGAAGCTTCCTTTTTTCCATAAACGCGCTTTATTTGTGGCAATCTCTCTTCCTTGGCAAAAATGGCAAATGGAAACTTTGCTTTGC
Organism: Griposia aprilina; assembly: GCA_916610205.1. Taxonomy (NCBI): domain Eukaryota; kingdom Metazoa; phylum Arthropoda; class Insecta; order Lepidoptera; family Noctuidae; genus Griposia; species Griposia aprilina. The sequence goes on along the minus strand of OU744300.1, from coordinate 686,430 downwards.
GAATAAAATACTGCACATAATAAATCAATTAAAAAAACTTGTTTATCTTTATATAACGGTGAGATTAGTGCCATAATCGACTTACATTATACAAGAGGGTGTATAGTCACAGAACATCTATCGCTAGCCGGGGCAGTGTGTCAGATAGCCGCTGACGCAGTGACGTAACGCTAGCTCAACGCACTGGCGCGTACAGGCGAGGTGCTACTGTTAGCGGGGAATAGTTTCCATAGATATCGCGGCGGATAGTAGTGACGCGATCGCAGCGGCCCGCCTGCACGGCTGCATCACCACTAATTATATCGGCAACTACGGTTGAACCGATCCGCTATTGTCGCTTAGGTACCGCCTAACTCTTGTCGAACATTACTCTAGTTTTCCTGTAACACCAAAACAATTGCAAACTTCAGTTGAGTCCATTGTATAGCACAATGTTATGTTATGTAGGAATAGTTCAAAATATTCAACAGAAATCTATATAATATAATAGAATCGTAGCGGAGTCAAAAGTGTACATTGAATATTAAAAAAAAAGTAATTGCTACGAGGTCTAGGAACGATTCTGGCAAAAATATGTTTTTAGAATTGTTGTTTGTTTATCTGTTTATCCGTTCCAGCATCATGCAAATACTACCGGATATATTCAGTTGAAACTTTGCAAACATATTCCCTATAAGTCTGGTCAGTCTATAGGCTATAAATGATTACGCTATTTGCTATTGGGGGTGAGCTATATTACATTATTGTCGTATTCTTATATAGTTTGCCGCAGTATTCTTCTATAGTTTACCACAAATAATAAAAAGACGAGCCAAATAATTGCAGGTAGTTACAGATTTAACCTTTTAAATAATTATCATTACGCTATACCGTTATGGCGCTAAGCAGTCAATCGTGACATACAGGGTGGATTTTTGAGACGGGGCAGTCAGGGTAGGTACCTCAACCGTTGTACCTACAGGAACACGGTCTAAGAAGACTGTCCTTAATTTTTTGAGAATAAGCATCTGCATTCATAGATTTTGAAAAAAAAAATACAGCCAACAAGTAAACGGGCAATTTTTACAAAAACTTTTTTGCCCATTGAACAAAAACTAAACTACCACTATAAACTGAGATTTGAGTACTAAAAAGTCAGAAATCGCAAAAAAAAAAACAAAACTGTGGTATAAGATTTTGCGATTATTTTTTTTCATATTGATAAACTACTTTAGGTATATGTAAGTTCGTAAAATGTGCACCGAAAATCAAAAGTTTTGGGCCTCTTCTGTCAATTATAGTTATAATAAAAATGAATCCCCAATCTGTCGTACTTTAAAAATGCTAAACGCCCTTCTGAGTGACTGAACTCTGGTTGTGATGAGGTGATGTGTTTGCGGATGAATGGAGTAACATTTTGCGTGTGTCTGCAGGTGTTCTGTGAGAGGAAGGATGCAACAGACTCCACTGCTCCATGTTAGTTTTAAAATTAAATGAATACAACATAATTATTCTCAACATTATGTAGGTTTATTTTTATGTTTATACTATATGTAAATTAATGTAATCGGTATGGCACCGGTTGAATTAACTTTATATAAATAAATATCTACGGATAGGTGACTGTTAATGAGAAATCCCATGTTTTCACAATCTATTGTTATATTGTTATGTTATGTTAGAGGGTTTGGTTTCCGCACTTAGTACTTCAGGTGGACCATTCCCTAATGTTATATTATTTGAGTGACAGCCGTTCGTCAGAAGTAATCTGTCAGAAATTCAGAATGCATCAGACAGTGTTGTGCCAATAGGTAGTATATGCAGGAACTAATAGAGAAGTATAGAAGAGCAACACACAACGCGCCGACAGCCAATACATTGGGTTAACTAATGGAGAAGTATAGAAGAGCAACACAATGCGCCGACAGCCAATACATTGGGTTAACTAATAGAGAAGTATAGAAGAGCAACACAACGCGCCGACAGCCAATACATTGGGTTAACTAATAGAGAAGTATAGAAGAGCAACACACAACGCGCCGACAGCCAATACATTGGGTTAACTAATGGAGAAGTATAGAAGAGCAACACAATGCGCCGACAGCCAATACATTGGGTTAACTAATAGAGAAGTATAGAAGAGCAACACAACGCGCCGACAGCCAATACATTGGGTTAACTAATAGAGAAGTATAGAAGAGCAACACACAACGCGCCGACAGCCAATACATTGGGTTAACTAATGGAGAAGTATAGAAGAGCAACACAACGCGCCGACAGCCAATACATTGGGTTAACTAATAGAGAAGTATAGAAGAGCAACACACAACGCGCCGACAGCCAATACATTGGGTTAACTAATAGAGAAGTATAGAAGAGCAACACACAACGCGCCGACAGCCAATACATTGGGTTAACTAATAGAGAAGTATAGAAGAGCAACACACAACGCGCCGACAGCCAATACATTGGGTTAACACAATGATGATGACGATGATGCAGAGACATCATTAATTTACTAAAAAATGAAATCGTTCGCAAGCAATGCCGGCTGGCCGAAGGCGCATGAGGCGTTGCCCGGAATGTTACCACTTTATAAATATTATGTTTATATATAATTTCATTTGGAACTATATACATAACATAACATCACGCCTGTATTCCCCGAAGGGTTAGGCAGAGGTGTACCTATAGTAGACCCACATTTCGCCAGCTATGTTTAAGTCCCATGTCATAGGGGGCGAGCGTATTGCCATCAACCGGGCACAAATCCAGACTCCGGGCTGCTACTGTGAAATTCCAAATGGAAAAACCCAATAACACCTTGCCCGACCCGGGAATCGAACCCGAGACCTCATGCTCAGCAGTAGCGCTTGCGCCCACTAGACCAACGAGGCAGTGGAACTATATAGTTATAGTGTATTTATTTTATTACTTATTTTTTGTTTATTTTTAATTTTCGTATGCTGCACTGGTTGACGTCATCACGTCAACGCCGGCTATCGCTGAAAACCAGCGCTGGGGCTCTGTCTCGCATAGGGTCGTAGCATTATGCTGAGCGATTGCCGTTTTGCGTGGATGGGGCGCATATTTTCCCCCAACACGTTTTTTTTTTGTATTTGTGTCTTTTTACTCTGCGTAATGTTTACCGCAAATACACGTATTTACTTTCTTTGCTTTTTTTCTTTCAATAGGGAATTGCTACTGAAGATGGGTGTTGACCTCAGGACGAGCTGCTTCTCACACGGACAACTGTACGTCGCTTGCTCCCGCGTCACCCGACCTGACTCTGTATATTTTGGCTGTTGAGACCGTCCCTACAAACATACTATACAGGCAAGTTTTATATAAATGTGGCTGTTATTTTAGTATAAAAATATTGTAGTGCCTCACGATTTCCACGCAAACGAAGTCGCGGACAGAAGCCAGTTGAAAAATAAAATAATAAGCTCTGTCCGAGCAAGCGTGTTGTTCACTGTATGAAGCTCTTCGTAACTTTGAGGCTTACGTTCATCACCGGACTAAGTAGTTTAGTTTAGCTACTATTTAGTCACAGAGACAAGTCGGTATTTCCGATCATCAAACATATAGATTGCATTAAATTAAACAGCCATTCGTATACAACTTCAGATAACAATTACTAAATACTACAATAATCGCCGTTGGTAATAAAAGGCAACAACGTGACGCACTTCGCCTCGGTCGCGGTGTGCGCCCAATCTGTACCACTTTAATGCACAAAAGTGTGTTTCGCATGGCTCCCGTAATTTTCAATAAATTACCAAAAGAAATAAGGGCAATGAATACTACTCTATTTAAGAAAATCTAAAGAGCATTTTAGTTAATAAATATTACTATAACTTGAACGAATACTTAAACGGTAATTTTTCCAAACTCAAGACCTCACAGACACTCACAGTGACATTAAGTAATAGAACAATTATGCATGTATCATTAAATAATTAATTTGTTAATACACATACGTGCATAAACTCACGCTTTCTTCCCATGGGGGTAGGTAGAAACTACAGACCGCCACCTGCTACGATCCTTACATACTCCTTTTGCCTCGTTTACGTTCATACATCTGTCATACACGCACGCCGGTTGCGAGTACTACGCACATGACCTTCCTGAAGACATGACCAATAAGGTCACTAAATGTCTTCCTAGGGCGTCGTTAATCTGTTAATGTATTGTAATCATTCTAGGAATGACATTGAAATAATTTAATCATTATTATTACCAAATAAATAATTCATCTGTATTAATACAACTTTAAGAAGGACATTCCATTAATTTAATATCTATCTTAAAATATTTTTATCTAATTTTATATATTTCAATGCCAATCTTGATTTTGATACACCATGATTGTATACATTTCGCATGCCTTCCGGTAGAATCACTTGAAACATGTACAATTAATAACACAATTATTGTAACAGAGTTTGCTGCAAAAATAAATAATTTGATTTGATTTGATTTAACAGTGCTCAGTCGCCCGCCATGCGCCGCCCGCTGGTTGTGAGACCATGCTTATAGAAGCGTCTAGCGCAGCGCGGCGCGGCGCGGCGCAGCGTGTGCGAATGTGCGCTAATATGATGCGCTGCGTCAAAATTATTACTAGAACCGGTCAGCGCTACACGCTGTACTCTGCCATGTACATACTTTTACCGATTATTACAGGTTATCCTATTACTTAGTTCCGAGTATACTTTCATGCTCTAAAAGCAGACCAACATTAAGAAAAATATATGTATATATATTACAGATATATTATTGAGGTGAGGCCTTCACGAGTGATGGTGCGTTAGTAGCATCCAGCTCACCCTAGACAGGGGAAAGCGACATTTATGAGATTTTCAGATAAAGCTCTGAATGCCACCATCATACAAGAGAAAAAAAATAACCGGAAATAATACTATTTAGGAAATACCAACAGGTTATGATGAAATGATGTTTATTTCGGAAAGTCGATCTTTTAAACTACTTACACGTCAATGTTACAACTGCTAGTGGCTTGGTTGATCGCGTTTGAGATATATTAGGTACCTACCTGTTAAAAGCATCGCCAATTACAACAGCTGGTTCAGGTCTTCACGTTAGAACCTGTCCATAAATAGATGGGTGGCTTTATTTCTTGGATTAAACGAGAAATAGTACTAATTTAACGAAACAAGTAAGTATTACTGCTTAGTCGGTAATTCTCGTCGACAAAACCGCTAATTAATTATTAGGGTAATTAGAAGAATGACATCACTTCAACATGTGTCGTGGATTGGTAATAGTAACTTGCAGGACCTTATAGGGAAGTGGTGGTATGTACGGAATACTTTCCCTCAGCCAACACTTTGCTCTCATTTGATAAGATCACCCCCCAACTTTGCTCGGATTTTCGAATAACAAAATGCTCAAGAACGAAGACAAAAAATATCGGGCATGGCAGAGAGAAGACCTGTTTTATGGTGACAAAAGAGTGCTGGAGGGCTGGAGAGCTGGAGGGCTGCAGGGCTGCAGGGCTGCAGGGCTGCAGGGCTGCAGGGCTGCAGGGCTGCAGGGCTGGTCACCAGATAGTCAGCGGTCGCCGTCGCTCATAGACATCTGCAATACTAGACATGGCAGTAGCATCGTTGTCCCAGATGCCTGCACCCAGATCACCACCACCACCGCACCACCCTCCTACCATTCGAACTGAAATACCTACAGCAACACTGCTAAGTCGCAGAAATGCCCGTGAAACTACTTCCCCGGACAAGCTCCTTCAGAATTCGTAGAAATATACTGGCTGATGATGCTAGAGTTATAGCAAGTCTTTTTAAAATCAACCGAGCAGTTCTAGAGCTCAAACAGACAGTCAGACAAACACAGACAGTAGACATACACAGCCCGTGCTTTCTAATTAGCCAGTGATATGGAAGTGGCTGTATCTGACGTAATGCCTGTTACATGAGCGTAACTAAGTGGACCCTAGTGTTTAGCGGAATGTCATACTATAGCGTGCCTTGCTTTTTATAATATGGTTACCGGTAGTTAATTGTTTTACAGGATTTCGTTGATCCGCCGAGAGCATAGCATCCTACACAAGTGGCAATCGTTTTCAAAGCGTTTCATATTTCTACAGAACTTTTCAATGGGTTTGATATAAGCTTTTCGGTTTTGACTTTTCCATTATCGTGGTCGCTGATAAAAAGACATTTTGTCTAGCCCTAAGTAGTAGGTACCCATGGTCTAAGGTGTTTCGAAAAATCCGTCCTTACATGTCTTAGATTGTCTTCCAAAGAATATCTGCACAAAGTGTGGCAATTTGGGCTAAAGTAAAAACCCTTGCGAATACAACATAGTACCTACGTAAATGATAAATGTTATGTTAATGCTATTTAACATCTTAGTAACTTTATATTGTTATTTTTATGGTTTTTTAATATAATATTACAAAGATATTTAGTTACATTTTTATTGAAATTAAGTTAATTTATAGTCAATAAATGTGCCAATAACACGATGTACTTACATTAACTTTAATGATGTTAAGGTTAAAACTTTAACCTGCGGAGTACCAAGGAAAGTTGCGAGCACTAGGATCAAGGGGCAAATTTTAGTATCGACATTAAAAAAGTGGTGCAATATAATTGTTATAATTGAAATAATTAGTAAAAAAATGTGTACCGGAATCACCTATCAGACGATATTGCTATCAGTGCATTGCTCTGTCACGACACAGGTCATGAACCTACAATCATTTGTATTATTTGTAAAACTATCGTCTAAACGGATGAGATAACAAATAAAAAATACTACAAATAAATAAAAGTCACCTCGACCTACACCGCCGACCCGAACAGCGTGGGACAGCAGGGATTGAATCATCTTACACCAGTGTTTTAGACAAAAGGGGTATTTTCTTTATAAATATGGTGAACTAAACAATGCTAGTTATTATGTCATTTAAAAATATAACTCTAAACAAAAACATGGTGTCCCAAAGGTGTACCTACTATAGGTAATCACTTGAAGCACGAGATAGCGAGTTCCAAACCAGCATTTATTTTTGTACTTTTCTGGTACTAAATGAAAATGTGTATTATCACGAGGACGAGGCCGACGTGGTGATGAGCGTGGTGATCAATACGAGCGTTGATCATCACCTTTGCTCACACACGTAAAATAATGCCTACGGAACAGGTACTTTTACCAACCGAAAGCAAAGACCGAGGAGTTGTTGATTTCAGGAAATTTACAGTCCAGTTACTTCTGGCTAAGTGTATAATCATCATCTTCAGCTGAGCTTGCCGATAGCTATCTACCTAATTATGTCAGCCCACAACTGAGCTCGAGTGTACCATCATCAGTAGCAGGTCATTAAAACGCCCACTGGGTTCTTTGTAACTTGCCGGTTTGAGGACCTGATGTAAATGCTTCAATCGTTTGAAGAAAGGTCGCACATTATAATATCCTGACATTGGACTATACGAATGGTTTTCGTATGTACCACGTCAGATGTTATCATCCGCGACCGACAGCCATGCGCATGCGGTCGCAAGTGTTGCATTCAACTATCATTCATCGATATGCTACTTTATGTCCCGCGCGGCGTAGGGCTGGAAAGGGCTCGATTACATTTGTAATAATAAAACAATAGAAAATGCGATCATTGTTTTTTTTTTTTAATTGCATTTGTGATATTAAAACAATAGAAAATGTGATCACCGTTATCTTTTTTAAATACCTAGAATTGTTTTCATTAAACATATAATTAGAATGAACGTAAAGATTGCATCAGAGTGGCTGGTGTGAGTGTGAGTGAGTGAGTGAGTGTAGATTATTTCTTGACGTCTAGTGAAGAAATAATCTTTTAACTTGCGAAATCTTCATCGAGCATCAATCACGAGTATTTCACAATTACTACAACATACATATAGGTTATATTCAGCCAGTCTGACCGACCACTACTCAGTCATTCGTTTTGTTCAACTGTCCCAACGACTCGTGTCAACATCAAAAACAACTGTGGACGATGACAAACAGCCCATTGATGCTTAAACAACCATTTATAATCCTTACAAATCAAGCAGCCTTGTAGATGTAGACAAGCCATGAAAGAAAAAACAAATGGACAGCAGCGTCAGAAAATGCTCCACAAATTAATGATTCGGCTTCATATATTTCGCAGCTTGGTCCACGTACTCGTACTTACACAAATTGTATTTAGTTTTACTTCTAAACCCTGTTGCACCATTTCTTATGGTTGTTCGTCTCTCGTATTGGCACGAACATACATAATCATGCCGTGGTCAACAATACTAGCTAGTAAGATGGCAGTGAGGCTAACTGCCCAGGTTGCAACCTTGTTTCCAGAGGTTGTCTTTTATTCAGTTACCTAGTCAACGTTTTTATAATCGTTTTATTTTATGGATGTATGCAAAGGCAGGGAAATGTATAAAATCGTTGTGTCCGCGTAAATTCAAATCACAACTTTTCTTCTGTGCCAGTCGTATGACATGGCAGAGTGACTAGCGTACCTAGTAGTACCTATCAATTTAATAAACAATTAATTTCCCTGACCATGTAGGTATGTTTCTTTATTTATAAAAGCTTACAACAGTCTTGTACTTAAATTATGCCTTACAAAACCGTTAGACATGGTACTCTCGATTTCGTGCCGAGTCTTCGATCAAATGCTATCGATGCACCAACAAGGCGAACAGATGCAAATACCTGAGTGTGTGACCCACTGCCGGTTGCGGGCCAATGATCGACCTTCCGACAAGACCGGTTCTCGAGCGGCTATCAACACGATTGCCGAACAAGCAGGTTACATAGAAATTGTATTTTTTGGAACCACTTGCAGTATTGATAAATAGCGATGCTACCATCGCAATGCGTTACCTACGCATAAACATAACGTGGATAGAATCAAACATCGTAGACAGAGAGGGGCGAGGCAAAATACCTCTTTTTGGATCTTTTACTATTTTGCATAGATTACATGTTACACCTTCACATCTACTCTTCAAAAATCCAATAAACATAGATTGTACAAAGGATGTTGTTATTGATGGGTGCATACTCCGAACCTGTTAAAAATGGGATCCCTATTCTAGTTGCCATATTTCGGGACCTACCTTTAAATAATTATGGCTAAACGAGTTTTGGCAAAAGTTAGGCTTTGTGGAACGTGGTCTCTGTCACTCGATACCTGTCAGACAGTCCCTTTGTAGAACGTGGTCTCTTTCACTCGTTACTTGTCCGACAGTCCCTTTGTGGAACGTGATCTCCGTCACTCGATACCTGTCTGACTGTCCCATTGTAGAACGTGGTCTCTCTCACTCGTTACCTGTCCGACAGTCACTTTGTGGAACGTGGTCTCTCTCACTCGTTACCTGTCCGACAGTCACTTTGTGGAACGTGGTCTCTGTCATTCGAAACCTGTCTGACAGTCACTTTGTGGAACGTGGTCTCTGTCACTCGATACCTGTCCGCCAGTCACTTTGTGGAACGTGGTGTCTGTCACTCGATACCTGTCCGACAGTCACTTTGTGGAACGTGGTCTCTGTCATTCGATACCTGTCTGACAGTCACTTTGTGGAACGTGGTCTCTGTCATTCGATACCTATCTGACAGTCACTTTGTGGAACGTGGTCTCTGTTACTCGATACCTGTCCGACAGTCTCTTTGTGGAACGTGGTCTCTGTCACTCGATATCTGTCTGACAGTCTCTTTCTCTGACTCGATGTGTCAGATTAACATCCGCGTACTGTACAGTGTAAGTCTCTTTTGCCAATTAACAATAGTCATCCATCACTATCACAAAAGAAATGGGAAAATCCAAAGTGTAAACTTTTAACCAGTATTAGCTAACTGATGCTCAAACATCCAAACACAACTCAACCACATACCAGCGAGCGGGGTAATTGCGTAAATGATAACGATAAATGATAAATGATTTTATTTCTGTAAGTAGGTTTGTATAAGCACTTTTACACGTCAATCATATTTTTAAAACTAGAAGAGGTCGGCGTTGCCTATCTGACTACTCTGAGAAGAAAGGCCGAAACAAACTCATAGGTCACAGTCTCTTTTAAAGTCCAGACATAATCTTGGTCAGATCATGTGAAGACCATGTAGATTTGTGTCTGAAATGGTCTTTTGAGGAAAACCACACAGAATGAGTGGACCTGTCCAGTGAGTGCACGCATTTGTCACTAATCGTGGAGCTCAACTCAGAACTTAAGGAGCTCAACCACTCGACGAGCAATACCAAAGAAAGGACATTTGGGTAGGCCGCATTAAGCACTTAAACTGCCAGATTATCATTGAAACTACCTGAGAAAGTGAAAAAAACAAAAAGTGACCTACATAGTCCTCACATTCACAATAATTAAATAATAATACTATATTTCACAAAGTAAATTGTCATGACATTGTTTATCAAAATGTCAAAGTTTATGTAAAATAAAATAAAATAAATTAAATAGTTATAACAAAAATAAAAAATAGTCAAAAAAAAAAAGAATTCATTACGCAAAAATTGGAGCAACTCAATCCCAAGCCTTTTTGTCCTCAATATAATCCTTAACGGTATAAAAGGCTTTCTGGTACAACTTACGTTTAATTAATGATTTGAATTTATTAAGGCTTAGATCTTGAACGTGGCTTGGAAGTTTATCATAAAAGCGTATACATTAACACCTGCACGAGCCACCTATTTTTTTTAGCCTTGTTGTAGGTACAACAAATTTGTGTTTATTCCTTGTTTTTATATTATGGATATCACTGTATTTTTTAAACAATTTTATATTTTTATGAGCATATAAAAGATTTTCATAAATATATTGAGAAGGCACAGTCATTACATTAATCTCCTTAAATTTCTCTCTGAGAGATTGTCTCGGACTTAATTTACAAATTGATCGAACAACTCTTTTTTGCAAAATAAAAAAAAACAACCGACTTCCAAAAAAAACACTAAAAGACGTGAAAAATAACTTTTATTTCGGAAGTCGGTGCCTTTGGATTTGTATTTTCGTTTTTGGCCACCGACTTCCGAAATAAAAGTTATTTTTCACGTCTTTTAGTGTTTTTTTTGGAAGTCGGTTGTTTTTTTGTAAAAAAGTTTTTATTTTTCACTTTTTAGTTGCGGTACCTATCCCACACAAATTCGTATTCCACTAATTGGTATGTAAATAACAGTGACAGCAAATTATCAACACATCATCAATATAAACTAAGTGGAAAAAATATGTAGTATTAAGGATAACTCAAAAACTACTGGTCAGACCTTGATCAAATTTAAATGGGACCACATGTGAAGCACCAGCTATCAGATAAAAAAAGAATCACCCAAATCGGTTCACCCAGAAAAAAGTTATGAGCTAACACACATAAAAAAAAAAAAAAAAAAAAACCTACAGACGAATTGAGAACCTCCTCCTTTTTGTGAAGTCGGTTAAAAATAGTCTGAATGTCGGCGGCTTTTCCCCATAACAGAATACCGTACGACATAACACTATGAAAATAGCTAAAGTACACTAAACGGGCTGTCTCTGTGTCGGTTAAATTACGATTTTTTCTAACAGCGTATGCTGCGGAGCTTATCTTTTTTGACAATTTATCTATATGTGGGCCCCACTGAAGCTTACTCGTAGCATCCAAAGTTAAGCCCAAGAATACTGTGCTATCTTCAGGATTCAATTCTTCGCCCTTCGTAACACACTAACAGTAGCAATGGCTGTTAATTTGACAGTTCAACAACATTCATTGCGTTAAATACGTGGTTGATCAGAAAATATTTTCGAACATATGAAGCAATGGATTAGCAATTTCCTTCAAAATTATTCAGATTGGGATTGAAAGTGTGTTAGGCTATTAGAGTGCTGTATAGCTATTCACAACCATTCGATACGCTTCCGTGCCGAATCGAACATCAATCAATGTTATCGAATGAGTCCTCTAAATGCTGTTCACAAAACCGAAATTCTAAACTTTGTCAGTTTAAATCAAATAGACGCTATTCTTCCGACAGAAATAAAATAATGTTTATTTCTGTAAGCAGATCTTATAACACACATTTACATTAAAATTTTTGGTCAATACTTTAAGACTAGATAGTGTCGGCGTTTCCTAGCTGACTGATCCCTGACATGTAATGCCGAAACAAACTCAGAGGTCATGGTCTCTTTATAGTCCAAACATAATATTTTAAAACAGCATTTTTTACGCTCGTAGGCATTCATAGCATACAGACGTGCTCATCAATGCATTTTAAAAATAAAATAAATTAACGTTTGCATAAATAGTGATCTAGTTTTAGTGTATTAGCGTGTTATACAGGGAAACGTTTTAAGTGACAAGTTAAAATAATGAACAGACTGGATTATTTGTTAAAATATTCTGATATATGGAAGGCAGCCCCTTTAATCAGACCGCGATGATACGACGCAGCCCTCTACCGACACCGATCCCGATACCGACCCCGGCATCGACACCACTCCAACAAACAATACAGGTCAAAGATAGTCGAAGTAGTGTCTACTCTGGAGATCCAGAACTGGATGTGATCTATTGAGCAGCGCCTGAATGAGGTATGTGCTATTGCTTCTGATGGAAAGCTAAACGCTGAGCAGAAGCTAAAAATAAGCAATATTTGCCGAAAAGTAGGACATGGAGTTTCGCAAATGGCAATACCAGTCGCTTAAGCAAAAAGCCATCCAAACCCATACCTCCTTTAAAACCATGACCGAAGCTCGAGACCTATCGGACTGTGTTAAGGAGATGAACCGGACAATTCAAGAGTCTTTTATGAAGCAGGGTGCAGCTACTACATCTTTTGCAGATATGGTGAAGAAAGAGCAACAGCTTTGTTTGTCCTAATACTTTTATTTCCGTGACGATTTATCCCTGTGATAACTCACAGACCAGTGACGAAACAAAGAACATGGTCCAAAAATCATATGCGCTGGAGAAATGAAGCTGAAAGTACGAGGCGTACGCAAAATAGGAAAAGGAGGACTCATAATCAGTAGTGAGACCAAAGATGACCTTGATAAACTCAAACAAACAGTCCAACTCGCTTCGTCAGGGCTCAGGGCTTAACATCGACGAACCTGAAAAGCGCAAACCTCTCATTGTAATTATAGGAGTCCCCACATCAATGGCTGAAAATGAGGTTTATAAATGCATTTATGAACTAAATTTGACCAACAAACTGCCGACTATGTCCCAAGATACATTTTTGACCTCAATAAAACTGAGCCACAAATCTGGTAGGAAAGATGCTGAGTATTGCAGTTATATTATAGAAGTTCCAGCCGTCATTCGTAAGGCCTACATCATCCAGGACAGATTATTTATAAATTGGACGCCCTGCCCGGTACGAGTCTTTCACACTGGTAACTAGATGTTACAAGTGCCAACAGTACGGTCATGTAGCCAAGACATGCAAAATAACTGCCCCCACATGTGGACATTGCGGTGAATAAGGGTACACAATCCAAGAATGCGCAAAGAAAACCAATCCACCAAAATGTGCTACATGTTTGCGCTTTAAAAAACTAATCCAACCACAAGACGGGACACACAGATAGCGCGGCTAAAAAAGCTGCCGCATACAGGTACATTAATTCGATAGATTATGAAGTCGCCTAAGAGCGCCACATACTTGTTTATATTTTAGAATTAACTTATTATTGTTGTTAGTTTAGTATGGATGATAACTTAATTACCGATATAGGTAACACATTTTTTTTTATGGTGTCAAAGAAAAACATGTGACGTTGAGGACTTTAAAAAATATCTTTCCTACTATAAAAAATTCACTAACCATACTGATCGAAAACATTCATAGCATTTTATAAGAACATAGATAACTTTTACATTTTTCTTCACATACTTCTTTGATTGTTATATAATGGTACTTACAGAGTGCTGGCTATCTAATCGCTACGATAACCTCTCAATAATACATATACAAACATTGAGAGCTTATCAAATGATCAAAAAAATCAAAATCAAAATGATGGTGTGGTAGTCTTTGTTAAGGAAATATTAAAGGTCACAATCGAGGAACATACTCTACATGACTGTATGAGTAATTGATTAGTCATCAAAATTAGTACAACCACAGTGATAACCGCGATGTCTTTACATCGCGGTTATCACTGTGGTTGTACTAATTTAGATCCCCTTACGCTAGAAACTTAGATCATTTTAACAAATCCTTAAACCAGTTTTTTCAAGCACTAAGCCCATTTAAGAATGTTTACTAACAGGTGATTTAAATATAAATATTGGCTCCGACAACTGCGATGCAGGGACTCAAGATTACCTTAATGTCTGCTTATACCATGGTTTTCTCCCCGCTCACACATTGCCATCTCATCAGAGCGGTTCCTGCCTCGGTCATATGATGATCAAAACCAACCTATCATAATTATATTACGCTTCTTACTAACTCAACAACAATTACTGACCATCACGCAGTCCTACTAACCGTAAATTTAACGCTGCCTAAGCTAAATCGCCCTCAGACTATTAGCAAATTAAACACAAACAAACTCGAATATGATTTATGCAACCTTGATTTTAGCCTAGTTTACGATGCTGCTGACGCTAATTTAGCTTTATCGTACTTAATAAAACATGTACAACAAGCAATATTACCTAACACGACAGTTTCTACAGTAAACAAGAAACTTTACAATATTAAACCATGGATTACTCCTGGATTAATTCGGTATATAAGGCACAAAGATAAACTTCATCACCGAACTAAGAAATACCCTGATAATGTAATTATTCTTAGCACCTATAAAAAATATAGGAATTTCTGCAACAATCTCCTAAACAATTACGATAAAAACGAATTAAATAGAGCAAGTAAAATAGCAAACAAATTTGGAAACATATTAAAAATGTTACCAATTATGTCTAAACAGAGTGAATCCAATTCGAGTTTACTGCTTGCTAATCCTTCACCACTCTTGTCAATGTAAATAACATTTTTGTAAATGTTGGAAAAACTCTTGCTGAACAGATTCCGAAATATTGCGACGGACTTTTTTTTTAAATCAAATAATAGCTGTTACCCGAAATATTTTGTTAGGATGGACACTGATGAAGATGAAATAACCCGAATCATATCTGGGCTAAAAGACGACTGTGCAGTCAGATGGGATAATATAAGGAAGAAGATTTTTAAACTCTATAAGCATATTTTGGTACCTCCCTTAACGCATATATTTCGAATCTGTCTTTCCGAAGGAATTTTCCCTAGTTGTCTAAAAAAGGCAGTTGTAATCCCTATCTTTAAATCTGGACGTAAAGACACAGTTAATAATTATAGGCCAATATCCTTACTCCCCTCAATTTAAAAAATACTAGAGAAAATCATAAACAGTAGACTAGTTAATTACCTAGAAAAAAACAACATCTATCCCCTGCGCAATATGGTTTTAGAGCCAAACTATCCACGGCCGATGCGGTGCATAGCCTGACTGATTATATTTCATATAAACTCAGCAAAGGAAACCAGACCCTGGGAGTCTTTCTCGATTTAGCCAAGGCCTTCGACACGGTAATTAGAGACCATAGAAATGAGGGGAACGCCGCTGAAACTTTTTACTGACTATTTAGACGGCCGGTACCAATGTGTTAGAATAGATAATACTACGAGTGATGAGCAAAAAGTACTGGTTTTGGTGTTCCTCAGGGAAGCTCTCTAGGCCCCACCCTATTCCTGATTTATTTTAATAATTTGTATAATCTGATTATTAAATACGGCAAAATTATATCATATGCCGACGACACGGCGTTAATATTTACCGCTAAATCCAGTAGCGAACTGTTTGAAATCGCTCAACTAGGTTTTAATACTGTGAATTCAAAGCAATTTACTAACATTAAATGCCGACAAGACAAAACTTATTCAATTCTCAATGCACAAGCCTCAACTTAACATTACTAACCCTCATCTATATGCCTGTCAATTTATAAACCGTACAGTCAACATATGTAAATGTCCTTTTATCCTCAAAACGAGTAACATAAAATACCTGGGGGTAATAAATGACGACACACTCTCCTTTAGAAATATATTGAAAGCCTAGTTAAAAGCTAGTACGCAAACTAATATAATATATGTTTTTAAGAAATTACGAACATTAGCAGATTAAAAATTAATCACACAAGTTTATTTGGCCCTACATCAATCTATAATTCAATACTGTATCACTTCTTAGGATGGCGCACCAAAAACTAATTTGCTTCGTCTTGAAAGAGCTCAGAGAGCTATTACAAAGGTAGCAAACTTCCATCCCTTCTTATTTCCCACAGATCTGCTATATACATCCTGCAACATACTGTCGATTCGCCAGCTTTTCATAATGTACTTAGTATTAAAAGAGCACATTATGCTTACCTGCAATGCTAACAATACTAACAAGAGATGGAATGATATAGTCTATCTATTGCAACCTCAAAAGAGGTGTTTGTAGAAAGATTTTTTACATTCTTAGGCCCATTTCTGTACAACAGATTAAATAAAAAACTAAGTGTCTTTATATTAGATTACTATAGCTGTAAAAACATTAAGTGTACTTAAGTATTTACTAACCATCAATCATGCACAGGCAGAAGATCTACGTGTTGTCTGCAAATAGAACCGCTAACATGCTATTTTACTTGTATTTACCTAAGTTTTATTTTAGTTCTAACTATATACTCATGGTTAATTTATTTAATTAAGTATTTTTACACTTTCTAGCCTGAAGCACAGATTCAACCTAATTCAGGCAAATTAGCAACTGTTCTCTATGTTAACTGCTGAAGTATTTATTGTAAATGTGTCCCTCTAATAAACGGTTTATTATTATTATGTCGGGGACAAAGCAAATCAGGTTATCGAAAATGTTTAATTTTTGACTCGGCAGCTTGTCGAATGGTTGTGAATAGCTAAGCAATAGCATCCCTGCTAAGAAACGAAAGGCCGGTGTTATGTAAGCCGCCGCGCGCCGCTGGCCTGTCAGTGTGAACCATGGCTCCGGCGCGAGCGCTGACCGTCTTGCTGCTGATCAGCGGCGCGTGCGCAGTCCCAGATATTATCTTCGACTTAAGCGGTACGATACTAGTGTTGTGATTTGTGATGCGGATATTTTTCCTAGTTGTGTTTGTTGTAAAAGATGGTTGTCAAAAGTCGTGGTTTGTGGCTTTTAAGGGTTCAAAGGGACTCTGGTTCGTCGGTTCAGGAATTTGGAAATAGTTTAAAGACGATTTGGGCGATGTGAATGCTCGAAAGAGGAAAATTATTTCCGGCCAAGCATCCCAAGTCAATGCTTGGATTCTTCCATTTCTTTAAGAAACCGAGAACACCGCTCAACAAGATTTATTGGTTCAAAGTCATGTTTAGTTAATAGGCTCTTCACCCCCCAAAGTTGCTGTACTATACACCTATGATGCTATGTTTTTATATTGTGTGCCTTAATCTGGATCAAACTTTATTTTATTTCCTTCTTCTGAGCATTCGTTCGGGGAATGCTGGCGTGATGTTAAGTTACATTTAGTAGTGAGTTGCAAGTAAAAGGGACGGTCGTTTGTTGGCCATAAGTTACGGACAGTTGGTCAGTGGTCAGTTTTGAAATTGTGGCTTGTTGCATGAATTGTGGTCAAAACGTAGCCATCAAAAGCAAAAGGAGTGTGTAGCTGTGTGTCAGGGTGGCATTCTGTAGTTCCTGACTACCCCATAGGGAACAAATTATGTATATATATTTGCTCCTCAATTTGTGACTCTTTCGTCGTGGATTCAAGATTTTGAACCTTTTCTTTAACCGACAGTTTCAGAACTTTTTTTTTGAGTTTTCTGAAACTTACGAACTTCATACATAAGGGGGTTATTTAAAAACGTTGCTTGAAGTTAAGAGACGTTTAAACGTCAAAGTATGTAGGGTTAAGCTGACATAAATCATTACTTACATTTAGGCAACGTTTCTAACTATGAAACGTTTTATAAACGTATATAAAATAATAAATGAGCACTAACAACAAAAAGAAAGAATGTATTTACTGCAGCACGAAGTATATTATCATACCTTTCATAAAATATTATAAAATCACAAGCCACGTGAGGGACGATGGGATTCTCATCGGCAAAAATGGCGATACTGTCTGCAAGACTTCACTACAAACTTTCATCTCCTATTTAAATCCTTGGGATAATTCTCAAAAATCGTTCCTTAGCTTTCGCTATATAAAGAACTCTTGCGCAACATTTCTTGCTTCTAGACCCAGAGGCTTAGGTTGCGCGTTGTCTGTCAGTGAATTAACTTAAGAAATTTATTTGAGTTTTATAGATACTTAAATTATTAAAGAATTTACTTTTAAAACTCAAGTAAGTTATTTAATAATTAACTTGAGTTTTATGCATAGTTTGGAGTATAATTTTGTCTCATTTATTGCATCAGTTAGTCCGTTAAACCTACCGCAGGCAACCCTTATTTCTACATAATATGTAATCATATTAGCTTGAAATAAGGAAATAAATCATTGCAGTTAAGTTTAGTAAGTGCTACAGTTTGCGGTGCTTTCGTGAATGAAGGTTGAGACCTGAATACCACAGGATTTGTGCAAACCAGTCGCGACTAGAAAGAGCACCTACTTGTGGTAAATGGTACGTTAGTCAATACTTAGATTTTTAAAATCCCTTGATAAATGTTTTATTGGTCACTAATAGAATTCTAAGGAAGATGTGCTCGTATATATTCGTGAAGCATCGATTGTTAGATTAGTTTCGAATAATAATACAGCTGTAAAGCTAAAACAACTGTTTTCCTTTTTATAGAAGAGAATAGAAAACACTATTATGTACGGCCCGAGAAACAAAGAGAGTGGCCCGTGAAAGATCTTGTTTTTTTTTTCAATAGCCTCTCTCCGAGGGCTTCCCGAAACACCCCCATGTATATTCAACGAACGTAAACGAGGCAAAAGGAGTACGTAAGGATCGTAGCAGGTGGCGTTCTGTAGTTTCTGCCTACCCCCATGATGGGAAGAAGGCGTGAGTTTATGTATGTATATTCAACGATCATTTTTAGTTTGGGAGCTAGATAGTTTTTAATTTTGTTTTGGAAAATTCTCACTTGATTTCAGACGTTTTAATTGTTCACATTGTGCGTCGCATTTTTTAAAAACATTATTTTTATTATAAATTCTTAAATTATCGTCTACGGTCGACATAAAATACTTTCCGTTTAAACGTCACCCAAAATGACTAAACCACAAAGGGAAAATTTTTACAAGACAAGATTCGCTAGGATAGATTTTCAGACTTGTAAGGCAAAGTTAAATAATTTATTTCAAATAGGCACATAAAAGGCACTTATGAACGTCAAAAAAAAAATAGTATTGATTCTAATTGCCCTTTCCAAAAGATACTTTGGTATGGAGAAGAACGGGCAAGAAATTCCATAATTACCGTATTATTCGGTTACCTAGTTTTTAACTTATTCTGTCACACTCAAATTTTAATGTGTAACTGTTTTATGTCCCAATATAGTAAAATAAAATAAAATTACTCTTTTAAAACATTTTACAATATTTTGTGTACATCGTATACTTTAATATTATAAAGAGGTAAACTTTGTTAATTTGTAAGTTTGTACGTCCCCTACGTAGTAATCTCTGGAACTATATCGGTCGGATTTGGAAAATACTTTTTTATTTGATAGCCTAATTCTTGAGGAAAGTTAAAGGCTTTTTAACATCATGCTAGAGGACCTTTAGAAGCCGAGCAAAAAGAAAAAAATATCAGAAAGCGAAAACAAAGTAATAGCGCAGGCAGGCGATGCGATGCGATGGGGCGGGTCGGGGAAACAAGAAATTTCACGCGGTCGAAGTCGCGGGCAGAAGCTAGTTAATTATATAATTATATATGAAGACGATGTAGGCACCTAGAATAAATTACTTACTATACCCCAATAGTTAAATAGAATTAAAAATGAAACAATGGCCTGAGATAAATTAATAATGTTATAGAATATGGTGCTCACACATGTACAAATATTATATAAGCAAACGAATTTCCTAAAATTTTAACAAATAATCAGTGTCAATAGTCAGTGTGTGAGTTAAAGTAATCACAGAATCTAAAATGAATGTCATAAAAATAGTAAATTATACAATAAGATTAGCAACCAGCACCCTAATTACATAACACACTATCTATCACAATCTGAATCATTTTGAAGCCTATTGCTAATCCATTGCAACATATGGTCGAAAAATTTGTCTGCACAACAACGTAAATAACGCAATGAATGTTGTTGAACTGTCAAAACTAAGCCCATTCCTACTGTTAGTATGTTACGTAATTACCCCGCTGTTTGATTTTATCTAGAAGTTCAAAACAAGAAAAAAAAATGCAATGTCCCATAAGTAGTTTTTAAAATTTCCTCGTAGATATGCCAAATTTCAGCTTAATTGTATGCTAGGAAGAGCATACAATATGGATTACTGCAAGCGGAAACACATACCATACTTGAGTACTACCAAGTGTGAAAAAAATATGATTTTCGTCTTACCGACGATGTCCGAACTCCAATTTCACCAAATAATGTCCTCAAAAGTACTATTTGTATTGGTTTGGAAAGCTGTCGTTGAACTTTTAAAAACTAGTTGGGGTCATTACCACCCTCCTTTTTCTCTTTTTTTAAAGACTAAAAATTTGGAACGATTTTCATCAAGAGAGCTAAAATATTTTCAAGAAATGCGACACAGAAAGAGAAAAATAAAAAAAGCTTAAATCAAGTCTGAATTTCCCAAAAAATATTACAAACCTCTTCAACTATAAAATAATCGCTGAGCATTCGTGTGGGTACATCGCTGAACTAAGCGATGGAAAGTTAAAAACCCACATCAAACGTATCCTTATCAAAAATGCAAGGAAGATGAATGAGACATGGAAGTTTGGCAATATTTTTTTCTGCTCATGTGGCTTACCTGGTACCTCATTAATGGCTTCACTATGTAAATGTCTATTAACCGCTCCCAAATTACGAAGTTTTTTTTTTTATTTCTTTGACATTATCTTCTTATTATTTGACATTACATACCTCCAATTCTTACTTCAACTTTTTACTTTGGGTTTTTGTAAACAGGATTTTAATTCAGATTTGTTACAGTTGTAATAGCGATCATGATATTTGGTTTAAATAGGCTTTTATTTTTATCTTTTATACAGATTCTTCTATATTTTGTGAATGTGAGAACGTTGTAGGCCTAACTTGTAGACTGTAGATTTGTAGACCTTTTTCTAATTTCTAAGTTGACAGGCCTACACTGTCCTCCCATACTTATCAACACCGTAATTTGAAAACATTGTAAAACCCCTTATTATTAAAAGAGTAACCGTGGAGTTTCTTGCGGGCTCTTCCCCATAGGAAACGACCAATTGGAACCGTGCACCTAGCTTCTGACGTATCATAAGTGCCCATGTAGGTGTGAAATAAAATATTTTGATTTTGATTTTTGTGGGTGTTTCGGGAAGCTCTTGGAGAGACGCTTCAATTATTTTTCCTTGGTCGTCGTTTTACGAACCAGCCTCTGCATTTGTAGATTATCTGTCTAGGATGCAGATCAATTAGTATTCCGTGTTATATTTAAGTATAATAATAATAATAGCATAAATAAAAATAGCGCCATAGCACCATCATTATCACAATCATTATCTTGCCCTTATCCCGAATACATTGGGATAAGGGCAAGATAATGATTGTGTTAGCAGTTCCCGCCTATCGTAAGCACAACGAGTGGGATTCGAACACGCGTTAACACATTGCCGATGAAAAATCTCGCTGATCGCTACATTTTCTACTTTAGAAACATTTCAACCTGATACCTGAACAAAACAGAATTACGCTACTTTTGTCCGCCTAAGCCGTTGGACTATGGTGAGGTCAAGATTAAAATCCAATATGGCGGCTGAGATAATTTTCAAAATTTTTCTTCATGTACGTTATTTTCATGGTTTTTGAAGGTGCTATAGCTGATAGTGAAGTCAAAATGAAAATACATTATGGCGGCAATTTTCAATTGTTTCATCATGGGTGTCGTTTTCAAGGGTGCTGAAGCCAAAAAAAATCTCTTAATAAAATTAATTTTCTTAATTTCGGAAGTCGGTGTCTTTGTATCTGTATTTTGTTTTTTGCCACCGAATTCCGAAATTAAAGTTATTTTTCACCTAGTAGTGCTTTTTTTGAAGTCGGTTGTATTTTTTTTTATTTTTCACTTTTTAGTGAGTCAGTTATTAATAAATCTAAGTTACAATAGCCTCATGTCAACTGCTCATCACCTTTTACAAAATATTCCTTTTCCCGACGCAGGGACGTTAATTGTTGAGGAGTTCTCCTGTTAAGAACCAAAACGACTGGAGCTGATGGTGAAGCCACCATCAGATCCATTTCACCATATGCATTGTGAGGAGCATAAACTGCTTAGCAAACATATTAAAATGGAATCGCAACCCGTGAAATACTTATTATTGAGAAGTTCCGGTGGCCACCTCTGGTCTTCATCATCAGTTCCACTTCACCGAATGGTGCTTTCCAAGAGCAAATGCACGAGTTACTATAAAAAATACCGAAATCGCTATACGTGTGCCTATAAAATTTGAGGATTTCCCTCGATTTCCATGGGATCACCTCATCAGATTCTGACTTGGTGACTATGGAACCACGTCGAGAGTATACGCTTTCAAAAAAAAAAAGAATTTTCAGAATCGGTCCACAATTGACGGAGAAATGGGTGAACATACATAAAAAAAAAAACATACAGTCGAACATATAACCTCTTCTCCTTTTTGGAAGTCGGTTAACAAGAATAGTGAACTTTTCCACCAATTTGTGTAACGTGTGCGCGGGATTAGTGCGTTTAAGCTCCGCCCACATGCGTAATGTCATTGAGGCCTCTATGCACTTTAACAAAATAACAAACTGCATTCCTTAATCTTAGAAGATCTAGACAAACAGACTCTGAAGAAATAATAATATAGGTCAAGCTGTTACTAGACGTACTAGAGACTCTTGTGACTCTTGTGGCTCAGCAGAAAGTTGCCGGCTACCACTTATTACTTAGCTTGAAACATATTTTCTAACGGTTTGCGGGAAAGAGTCGTTTCTGCCTTTTACCCACAGACAACTTAGCCCGGGGGCTAAGTTGTCTGTGCTTTTACCTAAGTGTAATAATGTGACTTTCTGAATGGCATTCGCGATATTTGAATCGATTGAAATATAACGACCTTTTCTATATTTCCCTTTTATTAATTTCACTATCTTTATCGGTGGTTTACATGTTTTTAGGGTTTCGTACCTCAAAAGAAAAAACGGGACCCTTTAATGATCTCTTCGTTGTCCGTCCGTCCGTCCGTCTGTCTGTCTGTCCCTTGTTCTCAGGAATGCGTATTCAAGTTGTAATTAAAACGACAATTTAGATCGCATATTTTGCTCATTCGAAAGTAAATCAAAACCTACCAGGGTACTTCCTGTTCATGTAGAATCATGAAAGACAAGAAGAAAGGTCTTCCAGCACGTAAAGGAAGACATTCGAAAATCGATATTTTGTTGATTTATCACATAAACAAAAACAACAAAAACATTCAAGGTTATATAAGATTAAATTGTTTATGTGCTCAAATGACACAGATTACTATAGTTCAAAAGTATTCTTGAACGAAAAATGTTAATGCCCTGTAACGTTTTACTTACCCTTAACTTTGCATGCTATGTTTTATCCTAGCTAAAAATGTTTGTGCCATTCTAATCATAATTTAACACCATTGTATTATACCATGTTTTAGGCAAAAAAAAACGTTTGCGGTCGGAGACCCCCGTCAGGAACGAAGTTCCTTACGCGATACTCGCACACTCTTTGATAATAGAAAGAGAGAGAGAGAGAGAGAGAGAGAGAAAATAAAGCGTGTGTTTAATACGCGTTTTTAATACAGAGCCATCTAGTATAAGTATTTAGAAGCTCTCATAAAGTACGGCAAATAATGGCACGGGCAAACGGGCGGGCGGCAAATAATAATAACGGCAAATAATTGCTATTAAGTGAAGTTACATAAGTATTATAAAATAGTAACTTGCCTGTGGTCTGGATGTAGTTATGTTCTAAAGATAATTTATAATCTGGATTAACACATAGGGCACTTTTAAACCCGGTGGTACGTTCCCATGGGATATTTTCCGACATCCACGCGGGCGAAGCCGCGCGCAAAAGCTAGTTAAAAACACCAGTTTTTGCGATTATAAACTTAAATTTGCAGTTAGAGCATCGATCGAAATGTATAGGTATAACGATTATGGAAGAATATTTTTGTCAACTGCTAAGTAAAGTTTTTTCTTCAATCTGGGATCGGAACTTCGGGCAGCCGAGCTCAGCGGTGAACGATGAGACCGTGAGACGGAACCCTCAGAGCACTTGGTTCTGGTTTCCCGTTTCAGTTCTCGCAGTTTGTGTATGACACAACTTATTGGATAGCATTACATTTTAATTATTGCAGGTACTAAGACTTTGGTAAATAGGCATAATTATTTTTATTTATTTAAAAAATTACGTAGGTACTTGTAAATAGGCAGAGATACTTCTTTTTTTTTTAACGGACAATGCAATCTGTATTCCGTCGTTTTCTAAAAACTACCCAAAACCATAACATAATAGAAGGTCAATTCTTCTAATTAATTAACAAGCAAAGTAGGTAAAAGACGACTGACAAAAAAACAATTCAGATATGCCGCTAATGTTAATAATGTTAACATTCAGATATGCCGCTAATGTTAATAATGTTAACATTCAGATATGCCGCTAATGTTAATAATGTTAACATTCAGATATGCCGCTAATGTTAATAATGTTAACATTCAGATATGCCGCTAATGTTAACAATGTTAACATTCAGATATGCCGCTAATGTTAATAATGTTAACATTCAGATATGCCACTAATGTTAACATTTAGATATGCCGCTAATGTTAATAATGTTAATATTCAGATATGCCGCTAATGTTAATAATGTTAACATTCGGGATGTTCACATTCTGGTTGACTTTGTTTTTGTTTACGAAAATAAACATAACATTTTCTATGTTGGTTAAAAGAAAGCAGACGATAATTACAATTAAATTATGTAAATTACATATCCCTTTAACTGAATGTGATATAAAGGTTGTTGTTCACATTGACCTCTAATATCCGGCGCACACGTGCAGCACAAAGGAAGCGTGTGCAAACTCACGCAGCCAACTTCGTAGTCAAAGTCAAAGTCGAGTTCAGTTCATCAGCATTTCATTACATTCACGTAGGAATGTTTACATACATAATTCATGAAGTATTCTATGCTAACCTATAGGTAAGTACATATTATTATTTAATAATAATTAACCTTTAAAAGCTGTAATGTTCCACTATTAGTGCAAGCCTTCTTTCTGTGAGACGTGTTCCTGAAATCTGCATCAAGGTTGCTAGCCGTCATCCTAAGAAAAAAAAAACCCGGGTATAATAAATTACTTTTTAACAACCCTGAAAGTATCATCCATTAAATACATTTTATCTACACCCATGCTATAAATCCTCTACAAAAGTTTCTGAAACAGTTAGCTTATTGCCAATATTAAAACAACCAGCGTCATAGTAACCATATCATCCAGACGAGTGTAAAGTATAATGTTGTACTAAATTTCATTATGCAACTCCTTTTCAAAAAAAGAACAGCGCCGTAATTTAAAAGAAAACTTATAGGTTATTCGACCTCTCGTCGTATCCCGCCATATAAGTTCCATATTAGTATTGTAAAAATGTATTACTTTGTTGATGTGGGTGCAGGGGTGCACGGTGGGTGCAGAATAGTAAATAACACATTAACAATATTTTTTTCCTGTGTTCAAAATGACACTCGTCGTTTAACACTTTTTAATTGTCATCCTCATTATCCACAGCCTGACCCCCCCTCACTGCTGGGGGGCATCGGCCTCTCTTTTTAATTGTATGCACCATTAATTTTCTTTTGCTTTTTTACACATACATACATAAACTCATGCCTTCGTCCCATGGGGGTAGGCAGAAACTACAGAACGCTACATGTTACGATCCTTAAATAGTCCTTTTGCCTCGGTTACATTTTTCTATTGGAAAGTAAAAAAATCATATCACATAACACATTAGCACATCATCACGCATGTCATCCCCGACGGGTTAGGCAGAGGTGTACCTATAGTACCTACACTCCATCTCAACAGTTATGATTTAAAAGAAAATATGAAATTACATTCATTTTTAAGAAAAATGTGTTAACTTAAATTAATTAAATAAATAAAAATCCACGATTGGTTTTGACTTTTAAGTTTTTCAATACTGAAGATTGCACCAATATGTGTAAGTGCTAAGGGTCAGCAGTCGGCAGTACTAGTTAAATATAATTCAAGTGTGTAACATCACCCACTACAAGCATGTGGGCTACGTTTCCTAACGTTGCCGAAGTAGGGCTGCGGCTGCGTGTAACGTCGGCGCTGGCTACCGTCACATTGTGTAAGGCGTCCCCGTTTGCCGGCCATCGCACCTTACTACACGTTGTTATTAAAAACAACAGTGAAATGTTGAATATATGCGTTATTGCCGCATTCAACAATTTACAGCTCCTCGTGACAGGGCTGACTCCCTAGCGTCACGCCCGCGCCGCGCCGGTGTGACCGAAGGGTTAGGCGGAAGCGTTAAGTACACCCACATGTAAAAGGGGGGAGCCGAGCGAAAAACCCAATAAGTTACCCAACCCGGGAATCGAACCCGACCCCATGCTCAACAGTCACGCTTGCGACCACTAGACCAACAAGACAGCCTTAGTATTAATAACGCCTCACCAAGTTATAAATAGCACACTGCGGAGTTCAGGATTAGAAAGTATTGTTTTCCATAATTGTATGGTAAATCCTTTACCGCATATTTAGTAGCGGCTGCATACAAAGGGTGATAACCATGACAATGTGTTGATCGGAGCATCGCAGGACACATTGCATGTCAGTCACTGCACCCAACTGGCCGCTGTTGCATTCTAATTGTCTAGCGTTCTATGCTGTCCTAGTGTTTTGTTGTCAGTTTAGTTATGCCACAAAAACTGATGCAGTCTTCAGTTTTTGAGATGGACCCTCATTTACAAATGAGCTGTACTACTATTGACGATGGACCCTCACTTACAGATGAGCAGTACTACTCCATGCCGCAGCTGTTCTCGCTGGACGAGTGGCCGGGCTGCCGGGCGGCACGCGCGCCCTACTGCGTCGGCAGCTTCGAGCTGGCGCCCGCGCAGCGCCCGCACCCGCTCTATGACGTCATGCAGGTGAGATGAGCAGTACTACCATAAACGTCTAAAGATCGTTACGGCCTAGGAACTAAGCCTCGTTTACACGATGAGTGTAAACACATAACTACTCATGGATATTCCGTCTTTTGCTCGTGTCAACTAGGCTTTACACTCTTGCAACCGTTGCGTTGGGTTGATCCGAAATGCAAACGTTGTCTTGCAAGTTGTGATCTGTAACCCAAGGACGGTGAGGATGATTTTTAAAAGGTTTATTTTTATGTTTATTATTTATTTTATCATTGTTAAAATCCTGAATTGAGTACGGGGTCTATGTCAACCCTATGTACACCTATAATTTTTGTATACATTAGCAGTAATACCTTTCCTAAATACTTTCGTAAACCAATGTTGAATATATGTATATGCTGTTGGTGTTCTTTAACAAATAAATAAACCCTAACTAACGTATTAGTATAAATGTATTCACCTATGTATGCCGGCTAAACTTTAAAGTAAGTAAAAATGCGTCATGTCATTAGCTAGAGCGTTGAGCAATCGTAGCTACAAATATTATGTAGTAAGTATTTATATCCTCATATTTTCGAGCATGCGCGATGCTCGCCGCGCCGCGCGCCGGCTTGGCCTACTAACGATCACTTTCAATTTTGTGTGACTACTTTATTATTCAAATTCTAATTTATGTACGCATAGGTATTATATCCTCTTACTGTTCTAGACTCTCAACAGTTGTGTAACAACTGAGGACTTCAAATACTATTAATTAAGATGCCGATGCCGATGCTGTTTTAGTGTAAAATCGGTTAAAGAGGAGGTTCTCAATTCGACTGTATTTTTTATATTCTGTACGTGTGTTACATCAGAACTTTTTTCTAGGTGAACCGATTTTGATGATTCTTTTTTTATTTGAAAGCTGGTACTTCTTATGTGGTCCCATATTTCCCGTTCCCATCCCGTTTTCGTGTAAATCTTCTCAATGACATTTAGCCAGTATTATAAAAAAAAAAGTTATAAAAGTAGTTCTTAATAGGTACCTACTATGCTAAAATAGTGAGTGAGTGGAGAGTAGTGGTGGCCCAGTGGTAACGAGTGAGTGGAGAGTAGTGGTGGCCCAGTGGTAACGAGTGAGTGGAGAGTAGTGGTGGCCCAGTGGTAACGAGTGAGTGGAGAATAGTGGTGGCCCAGTGGTAACAGAGAGTAGTGGTGGCCCAGTGGTAACGGAGAGTAGTGGTGGCCCAGTGGTAACGGAGAGTAGTGGTGGCCCAGTGGTAACGGAGAGTAGTGGTGGCCCAGTGGTAACGGCCGTGACTTAACAGTTGTAAGTCGTGGGTTCAAACCCAAGTAGGCACTTTATTTTGTGTAAATTATTTCATCAGCACTGGTCTCAAAACGGTGAAGGAAAACATCGTGAGGAAACCGGCATGTCCTTGAACCAAAAATTCGAAGACGTGTGACATCTGTCAATCCACAGTGGGCCCGCGTGGTGGATTATAGCCCACTCCCTCTCATAGAGAGGAGGCCTGTGTCCCAGCCAGCAGTGGAAACATTATAGGCTGATAAGCATGCTAAAATTACATCATAAATAATTATTGGTACGATTACGTAAAATTGAGTTTAGAGTTTCCTTACAACAACATCACGGTGATTAAATTGTAATCAACACGATCAAAAAGCGGTCAAAACAAGCTTCTCACTCACACGTTTTAATAATTAACCATTTTCAAAAGCTTCTAAAATAGCATTTTATTTTGTTTATTATTGTATGTTGACGCTCCTGACAGATAGAAACATTTCTACTATATTCAATTTGTCTCTGTGACAATGTATGTTGACGCTGCTGACAGATAGAAACATTTCTATTATATTCAATTTGTCTCTGTGACAATGTATGTTGACGCTGCTGACAGATAGAAACATTTCTATTATATTCAATTTGTCTCTGTGACAATGTATGTTGACGCTGCTGACAGATAGAAACATTTCTATTATATTCAATTTGTCTCTGTGACAATGTATGTTGACGCTGCTGACAGATAGAAACATTTCTATTATATTCAATTTGTCTCTGTGACAATGTATGTTGACGCTGCTGACAGATAGAAACATTTCTACTATATTCAATTTGTCTCTGTGACAATGTATGTTGACGCTGCTGACTGATAGAAACATTTCTATTATATTCAATTTGTCTCTGTGACAATGTATGTTGACGCTGCTGACAGATAGAAACATTTCTACTATATTCAATTTGTCTCTGTGACAATGTATGTTGACGCTGCTGACAGATAGAAACATTTCTATTATATTCAATTTGTCTCTGTGACAATGTATGTTGACGCTGCTGACAGATAGAAACATTTCTATTATATTCAATTTGTCTCTGTGACAATGTATGTTGACGCTGCTGACAGATAGAAACATTTCTATTATATTCAATTTGTCTCTGTGACAATGTATGTTGACGCTGCTGACAGATAGAAACATTTCTACTATATTAAATTTGTTTCTGCGACAATGTATGTTGACGCTGCTGACAGATAGAAACA
The DNA here is from genome assembly GCA_916610205.1 of Griposia aprilina. Lineage (NCBI taxonomy): Eukaryota > Metazoa > Arthropoda > Insecta > Lepidoptera > Noctuidae > Griposia > Griposia aprilina. Next base: position 656,553 of record OU744300.1, on the reverse strand, counting down.
TTTCTACTATATTCAATTTGTCTCTGTGACAATGTATGTTGACGCTGCTGACAGATAGAAACATTTCTATTATATTCAATTTGTCTCTGTGACAATGGTGCCGAAGTCAACAATTCTGCCAATGACAGACGTGTTAAGGGAAAACGTGCGCAGGAGGAAGAAACATTTTCATTCAGTGACTATTTTGTGCATCCAATGTTGTCTCGTCGACAACGACTATGGCTGATTACCACAAGCATAAATGCTGACATTTTGACAATGGTGGTTCAATGGTGTTTTATTGTAAACTTGTAAACACAGAGTTAGCCACATAGAAGCGCCACACGCGTCGTAATTCATGTCAACATTTGTCAGGCAATTCGGACACTAATTCATTACCTTTCCGGTGACGCTAGGATAGTGACTTGGCCTAGTACCCACAATAGTGACTTCTGCGGCATTTTGCAAGCTCTTGTAAAAGTGAAACCGACAGACATCCATCATGTCAGCTATTATAAGCGTGTAAGTGTCCTGCCAACACTACATAACCTATACAGCACTTTAAACATTGGCTGAGCTCACTCGAGCCCCAGTTTGTGTAATTGCAAATGTCGGTCAGTTTCGACAAACAAACTCGATTTAAAATCTTCATTACAAGAGTACAGATTTTTACTATTTTTACATCATGCAGGGTGTTGGCAAACTGTCAAGCAGTACCTAGTTCAGGGTGTGATAGCAACTATGTATGTGATCTACTTACTTTTATATGTATAGCTGAATACTACCGAAAATAAATTTGTTGTTATCTCAGGTCTCGAATCATAGAAATATTTTCTTCTATGGAACATAAAACCTCTATCATAAACAGTATTAAGTATTGATGTAACCTGAGAAGTTGTTTTAATTAAAAACATACATCTTTCAATGAAAATCAGACGTTGTTTGTTTTTCTTGGGTCGAAACCTGAAGATTTTAAACGCCATGATCCAATTGTTTGTCATAGATTTGTTGTGTAGGTAATATTAGAATAATATCACCTATTTACTGAAAATATGAAGGAAGCGGAACGCAGTGAAAGGAGCCTGGCGAGGGGGTACCTACTCGCGGTAGGGGGGAGGTCAATGAACCTCACTCACGTGCACAGCTGACCGGCTGCACGGGATTTCACCTTGAGCTGTCCGCTGTAGTACCACGTACTGCGATAGGTACCAGACCGGTGTAAGTAGGTGCTTCAGGAATGTTTGGGCTGTTTCCACATGCTTTGGGATGACAACTTTGATTAGTGAAACAAAATATCTTTAGTACAACTAGATAACGGTCGTAGATGCGCTGACATCGATCGATCGGATCGATTCAGTGTGAGTGTAATGCATGGGGGACGAATTACGTCATCAATCGACCACCGCGTGGGTTGGAGTGTAGCCTTAGGGGTGCAAGGATTTAGTAAGAGCCTTAGGTGCGTCGTAGGGCCATGCTTCTAAGAACCTAAATGGTTTTTTATGGTCAAGGTTAACATGATAATGCAATTAAATTGGAAGATTATCGAAAAATAAAAAAGGAAATAGACTGTCCCAATTTTTTGTGTGTTTTCTCTGCTGCTCATAGTGACCGTAAGCGACTCCAACTCCTACAACTCCGCTCCTACGACGACCCGCTGACCCAAACAACAGTTCTCGAAATAAAATGACAAAGCAGTAGTGTAAAAAAAATCTAAATCAATTCAGGTAATACTTTGCGCTAACATAGCTATTTGACAATAAAAACACATTCAACCTTATCGCCAATGCTATTGACCTTACCCGATGGTTGCTCAATCAATCTGTTGCTCAACAATCTGAGCGCGAGGAACCGGGTTCGAGTCGCGGTTGAGCAACGTACCTCAACTAGTGATTAGGTTAATTGTGTGTCGGCTACAGATTAGTTCCCGTCGCCTGACTGATGCTGATGGCAGATATTTATAGTATTACAAACTGTTTAACCTGGGTTTTAGATTTTTAAAAGGGTTTGTAATTAACATAAATTGGTCAAATTACTTCTATAGCAGGATACCGCAGTTTATGAACCAGAGCAACAATTCTTACAAGCATAACTTTCGATGGAAGTCCTTTAGAAGACTCTAGTAAAAGTAAGGTTAATCTAATATATGAAAATCTCGTGTTACAGTGTTTTTATCGAACTCCTCCGAAACGGCTTGACTGATTTTTATGTTTTTTTTTTGTATATATTTGGTAGGTCTGAGAATAAGTCGTAAAGTATATTTCATACTGCTGCGGGTGACACCGCGGGGCGTAGCTAGTATAATATATTAAAATAGCTACTGCCCGCGGCTTTGCCCGCGCGGATGTTGGAAATTATCCCGAGGGAACGTGCTACCGGGACAAAAAATAGCCTATGTTACTCCTTATAACATCAACTATCTGTCAGTGAAAGTCCCGTCAAAACTAGTCCAACCGTTCCGGAGATTAGCCTGAACAAACAGGCAGACAGACAGACAAAAATTGTACAAAATGTTATTTTGGTAGTATATGTACCGTATATACATTTAGTAAAAAGCTAATTTTTTTTTGACATTACAAACAGACAATTTAATTTTATTTATAAACACACATAACATAACATCACACCTATATTCCCCGAAGGGTTAGGCAGAGGTGTACCCATAGTACACCCACATTTCGCCAGTTATCTTTAAGTCCCATGTAATAGGGGGCGAGCCTATTGCCATCAACTGGGCACAAATCCAGACTCCGGGCTGCTACTGAGAAATTCCAGATGGAAAAACTCAATAACACTGCCCGACCCGGGAATCGAACCCGAGACCTCCTCCTCCTTTTATATATTTGTATAGATAAGTACATTTGCGTTCCCTCCGCCTTGAGCAAGCGTGGTGATCAAAGCCTTCTGTGTATGCGAAGAAGCCTTTGCCCTGCAGTGGAAAAGTAAAAAACTGCTATTATTATTATTATCTCCTTAATTTCATTATACACAAATTATATTTTTAAATATTAGAATGTTAAAAATATAAAAACATTTAAAAATATAAAAATAGTAGCCCACCGGTATCGGGAAGAAGGTCCAAGCTACCGGTGGTCAGGGCTCCAGAGAGAGGAATCCCCTAACAAGACGAGCCGTGCACAGAAGTACCGCCTTCTGAATCAAGCCCTTGATCCAGCTGCTCAACGAGAGCCTCCTCTGGTGTTGGTCAAGGCTCTTGGCTATTAAGCCATTGGCTGTCATGACTATCGGCACAATGATCGCTGAGTCCACGTCCCACATGTCGACAACCTCGCGACCCAAGTCAAGATTCTTGATTTGTTTATCTTTCTCGGCTTTCATGAGGTTCCCGTTACGCGAGACCGTTGTGTCAATAATCATAGCGCGCCCGCGCCAGTCGAATCGATCCACCACCACGTCCACTACTATATCAGGCTTATTGGCAACAATAGTCCTGTCAGTGATGATGGATCGATCCCAGTACATTGTGATAATTCCATTTTCGAGAACTGGGTCGGGCACATAACTGTAGTACGGCACTTCCGATTCCACAAAGCTGTATTTCTTTCAGAGCAAGTTGCTGATGGATAATCCTGGCTACAAGGTTGTGTCTATGCAAGTACGCTTAGTTAACTAGACGAGAACACCCGGAGATAATGTGTCTGATTGATTCCCCCGGACGGCGGCATGCCCGACAGACGTCAGCCATGCCGTCTTTAAGTTTAAATAATCTTTATTTCTCATAAGAACATGATACAGTTCACATAAATAAGATTTAACTTCTAACACCTAAATAACCGTCGTCTAATGGCGAAGCATGCAGATATAGACCAAGTAAAACTATAACAACACGGTACGAGAGTAACACCAAACAAAGCAAAAGTGTACGTAGTTACATATAAAACAAGTTAATGCAGCTGGCCAATGTGACACCAAGGTACCCTCATAAGTACTGATAATTTCACTTTTTGAGGAACACAAACAACGATTAAGAAACGAACTACTGTGTGAATGTGTGGGTGTGTGCTAGTGTAGTGCATGCACGTGTTTGTTTGCTTGTGTGCGACAAGTTTAGTCCCGGAGACCGCTGATTATTTAAAATTTTGATTTTATAATTTTGATTATCACTTGTATGTTGTTCTTATTTTTAACCGACTTCACAAAAAGGAGGAGGTTCTCAAATCGTCTGTTTTTATTTTTTATTTTTTATGTGTGTTTGCTCAGAACTTTTTTCTGGGTGAACCGATTTGGATGATTCTTTTTTTAATTGATAGGTGGTGCTTCACATGTGGTCCCATTTAAATTTGATCAAGGTCTGACCAGTAGTTTTTGAGTTATCCTTAATACAGCGTATTTTTCCACTTAGTTTATATGGATGATGTGTTAATAATTTCCTGTCACTGTTATTTACACACCAAGTAGTGGTATACGAATTTGTGTGGGTAAGGTACCGCAACTAAAAAGTGAAAAATAAAAACTTTTTTACAAAAAAACAACCGACTTCCAAAAAAAACACTAAAAGACGTGAAAAATAACTTTAATTTCGGAAGTCGGTGTCTTTGGTTTTGTATTTTCGTTTTTGACCACCGACTTCCGAAATTAAAGTTATTTTTCACGTCTTTTAGTGTTTTTTTTGGAATTCGGTTGTTTTTTTGTAAAAAAGTTTTTATTTTTCTCTTTTTAGTTGCGGTACCTACCCCACACAAATTCGTATACCACTACTTGGTGTGTAAATAACAGTGACAGCAAATTATTAACACATCATCCATATAAACTAAGTGGATAAAATATGCAGTATTAAAGATAACTCAAAAACTTCTGGTCAGACCTTGATCAAATTTAAATGGGACCACATGTGAAGCACCACCTATCAAATAAAAAAAGAATCATCCAAATCGGTTCACCCAGAAAAAAGTTATGAGCTAACACACATAAAAAAAAAAAAAAAACATACAGGCGAATTGAGAACCTCCTCCTTTTTGTGAAGTTGGTTAAAAAACAACCGACTTCCAAAAAAAACACTTCTACGTCCGTTCCGTACGTACGTTCTACGTCTTTGGTTTTGTATTTTCGTTTTTGGCCACCGACTTCCGAAATTAAAGTTATTTTTCACGTCTTTTAGTGTTTTTTTTGGAAGTCGGTTGTTTTTTTGTAAAAAAGTTTTATTGTATTATTTAAGTGTAGTTAGTAGTAGTAAGTATAACATATTGTATTGTGAGGGTATCTATGTACAAATTACTTTTAGAATAATATAATCCTTTAGTTTTCATTTGTAAATATTAATACTTTTGCACTCTTTGATTTCATTTGGCAATTTATTATATAATTGAACCCCTTCGTATAAAAAGTTATTTTTTCCATACTTTACTGTTCTAGGATATCGCAGAACTAGGTACCTACTTCGTTTCGATTTCTTAGATTATGTGTGTGTCTTTTTTGTAAGTTTAATGTTGGTTTGTGTAGTGTTATCTAAAAAATTTTTTACTAATATGTAAGTAATGTAATTGTATAGTTGACGGAAATCGAAAACTTTCGTTTTTTCATATAGTTGTTTAGTAAGTGTTAGAAAGTCATAACTAGTCATAAGCATAACAATACAACCGTTTTATAATTTTGTTTTGGGTCCTCTGTATGTATTTGAGATTAGTCTTGGATGCTGATCCCCAAATTTCAATCAGGTATTCTAGATTAGGTTTTACTAATGATTTGTAGGTAGTGCGTTTTATCTTAAGTGGTAACGTTATTATTCTAAGGGTGGTAAGCATTTTCCCATTTTCCCATTCTGCGAAGCGCTCCAGAAAGTGACACAAGCTTGGTTCTTACGTGCTCGATATGGAGTTTCCAGGACAGTTTGTCATCTAATAGTAGACCAAGAAACTTTTCTGTACTGGACTGCTTGATAGTTAGGTTATTAATAATCAAAGGGGCGTGGGGTGGAATCATTTTGTTTTTGGCTGCAAATATCAAGTAAGATCTTTTTGAAATATAAATGGTAATTGTAAGTTATGTAGAAACCACTCATTTACCTATTACGTTTAAATTGTTTTGCGCCTGAGTACTGATATCGTGTATGGATTGACCGAAGTAGGATTGACTAGTATATCGTCTTTCACAATAAATCTTCGGTAGTTATTCGTCATCATAACTTCGTCCATAATTGCACAGATAAAACCTTCGGTTTCCCCAAAGAGGCCACTGAAACGCAGCCAGGCTACGGACGTTAGTAGATCTACATCATATCAACGGTCCATGTAGGGCCCGGAAAAAGCGTCCGTGAAGCTCCTCACCCTGGCACACCTCTATGTGATCATTCAGTTCCACCTATAGTTTACTTTCCTTCTTTTTACAAATCATAATAGTTTCATTTTCTTGTGTCAGCGCTATTCAGCGAACACCGTGGAGAACTACAACCACACGCGGCTGCACCGCGGCCTGTGCCTACCGCGCAGCTGCGCGCAGCACGCGCCCGCGCAGCCGCACGACCTGCGCGACGATCAACTGCGGGACTGGTATGTACTGATCAACTAATTGCTTACTATTAACTGCCAAAATATTCAGGCTTTAATCCGTAGTACTTTGGAGCACAGAATAAATGGCTCAAAATACGTACATCACTTTTTTATTCTATTACTCGTAAGTATGAACTATTTTGAATGCGAGAGTAGAACTCCCGGATCTTAAATTTACCTACTTTAAAACAGAGTTATAATTATAATTAGATTGTTTTGGATTTTACGAAAAACGGAAAAATAAACGATGTGATGAAAATATTAAAAAAAAAAATTGAAGTTTATTGACATTTAGCATTACGTACATTGAATGCAGATCAACATTTCTCCAAAAGTTAAGCTACAGAAAAACGGTTATACGAGACTACTCCTAAAATCGTTTTCCTGTAGCTACAGCGGATAGGTTCTCTTACTGCCCCATCTGAAAAATCCACCCTGTATATACAAGGTATTATATAGGCGAAACAGAAAAGATGTCGCGAAAATAGATAAATAAATACGTCTGATTTTATCTTCTTTCCTTTTAATTTTTTCCCTCGGACATCTTTTGAAAGTAGCACCTAATATTTATCTTAAAATATTCTACAGAACTGTACTGAACTGTGAATTTTAAAGAAGTCAGATCCAAATCTATCAGGAAATCGATGGTAATATGCTGATTCTATAGTTTTCAAAATTTTCTTTGATAATACCACTCTCAGAACACAAAAAATCCATTTCATAATTTCTGCTGAAACAATTAATTTTCTATTGACGCGGGTCCGCGCCCGGGTGCAGTACTTATCTCTACTATTTATAAAGAGGTGAAAGCGAGTTTGTCAATTTGTATATAAGGGGTAATCACGGAAACTACTCATCCGATTTCAAAAATTATTTCACTAATAGAAAGCTACATTATTGTCGAGTGCCACACGAGGATGTGTTATGGTATAAGTGCGTGACATACAAGCGGACGAAGTCGCGGGCAGAAGATAGTAATTGACGAAATAAGAAAGTCTTCGTTTTCTGCCACAAGAGTTTGTGTGTCAATATATTCGAACTCTACGAGGCTTGTGTTTTGTCTGAGACTAGATCCCGTTGCTTGGGGCTGTTCTATATTATTACGGACATCAATGGATATTAACAAATTAAAAACTGTGATTGACAGAGGTTGGCGCTTTAACTTCTTTAATCTCTGTTGAAGCTTGATACCGTAGATATATAAGAGTCTAGTGCTCTGTGAAATAAAACATGGTCTTTTCGCGGTCAGATTTCATACAATGATGTTCGCGATCGTGTCTCCACAATGTATTGCGTGATTCAGCGGGTGGGTCCGATGGGACACCCACAGGTAACGCTGAATGCATGATTATTTCCTTATATATATACCAATATGGAGTTGTCACATCTAACCTATCCCAATATAACGGTGAGAGAAACAGCAATGGTAGATTATTGGACTTAGTTTTTTCTAATGACTCAGTCAATGTTACTGAATGTCATGATCCTTTAGCATTGCCTGTAGACCTACATCATAAACCATTGACGATTACTGCCGACTTTGTTGAGATTCATAAATTGACTGATAAATCAACTAAGAAGTATGTATTTTCTAGGGGTGACTACACAGCTTATTAGGTCTGAACTGGACGAAATTAATTGGAATGAGTTATTACTTGAAGATTCGTTGGATAGTGCTGTTGAACTGTTTTATAATAAATTGTATGAGCTTAGAGACAAGTATATCCCAATCAAATCAGTTAGACAATCATCTTATCCGCCTTGGTATAATTCTGCTTTGGTAAAAATACTGAGAGAGAAATATAAATATCACCGAAAATTCAAAACGTATGGTAATATGTCCGACTATCACTCCTTCTCTCTTTTACGGAATAGAGCAGTAAGCTTGGAGAAAACTTGTTTTGAAACATACATGGTTAAGGTCGAATCCTCGATCATTGAGAACCCAAAATATTTTTGGACATATGTGAAGAGCAAAAGAAACACAGGTACTTTTCCTAAAGTAATGCATTATGGTGACAGGACCGCGGGTACAGGTGAAGAGATCAGCAATTTATTCGCAACATATTTCCATTCTACTTTCCAGGAACCTGATCCTGTGCCCGCTACTTCCGGTGGCATTAGCGTTGAAGACGGTGTGTCGTGCATCGGTTCGATTAGTGTATCTCTTTCACAAGTTTTAAAGTTATTAAAGGCATTGGACCTTTCCAAATCTGGCGGCCCTGATCTTATACCTCCATTATTTATAGTAAATTGTGCCGACAGCCTTGTTGTACCACTATGCATTTTATTCAAGCGGTCACTTTCAGAAGGCATAGTTCCGAAAATTTGGAAATCGGCATTTGTTACCCCAGTTTTCAAAAAAGGTAATAAGTCGGATATCTCTAACTATCGACCAATATCCAAGATATGTCTGTTCTCAAAAATTCTCGAACGCATTGTGTTTACTGATGTATACGCTGCTATGAAATGCAACTTTGGTGATGAACAGCATGGTTTTATTAGGAAGCGTTCCACTACATCTAATTTAATCTTGTCCCATGAATTTATATCAGAAGGTATGGAACAGCGTGCACAAGTTGACGTTATTTATACTGATTATAGTAAATGCTTTGACCGTATCGACCATAGACTGCTCTTAGAGAAGCTATTAAAAGCCGGAATACACGGAGATTTGTATCGTTGGTTCTCTTCTTATATTGAAAACAGAACGCAGGCTGTGGTACTTCAGGGGTACACGTCTGGATGGAGTTCTGTCCCCTCTGGAGTTCCCCAGGGTTCGATTTTGGGATCCCTTTTATTTACTTTATTTATTGCTGACGTGAAACACTGTTTTGAAACATCTTATATTTTACTTTATGCTGACGATATGAAGGTTCATAAAATTATCCGAAACATATCTGATACACACCTGTTACAAAATGATTTAAATAGATTTGAAGAATACTGTATACGTAACAGGCTGGAACTGAATGTTTCAAAATGCTTCCACTTGACTTTTACTCGTCAGAAGTCTATAATCGATTCCACGTATAAGCTTTACAATATCAATATAGGCAAAGTCAATAGTATTAGGGATCTTGGTATTATACAAGACAGGAAGTTACTCTTCGATCAGCATATTGATAGTATAGTAAATAGGGCGTCAAAAGCACTTGGGTTTATAATGAGAACCTCAACATGTTTCCGATCGCTAAAACCGATCAAAGTATTGTATTGTTCGTTCGTACGCAGCCACCTTGAGTATGCATCACAAGTCTGGAACCCTCAATACGGGATCTACAAGTCTCGTATTGAGGGCATCCAGAGAAAATTTCTTAAGTACCTTGATTACAGGGCAAAGCAAGTGTCTCTTGATTACACTCACCGATGCAGGAGGTACCATTTTCTACCACTTGACCGTAGACGTCATATTAGTGATGTATGCTACTTGTTTAATATCGCAAATGGTTCAATCGACTGTCCTGAACTTGTTTCAAAATTAACGTTACGCACTAATCAGATGGGACTGCGACAACGACCACTCTTACATGTACCTTTTGCGAACACTAATTATAGGCGTAATGCATACTTTCCGAGAGCCAGTCGCAGTTTTAACGAAGTTTCTTGTGAACCCGGTATTGATCTATTCTGCACCAATGCAAGCACAGTTAGAAAATTATTGGCAAAGCCATTTTTTGTACAGAAGACACCTTCTTGAACCATTTATTTTACAAGTTAGCTTCAATTATAAACAATTAAATAAAATTAACCAACTTTTGAAATTAATATTCAAGATTTTTAATCGTAGTTTGTTTGCTTAATTTGTTAGATTATTTTGTACTAGGGAACTAATATATATATATTTTGTATCTATCTGTGGAAGCTTGTAATTAGCAATTTAGTTATATATTTTTGTTACTATAATGTTATTAGTCTGTAAGCTTTCCTAAAATAAAAAAATAAAAAAAAAATAAAAATATTTTGTGTAATGTTACTGTCGTTGGGTACCATACATATTCCTTAACATAATTACTCGCCACAGATTTGGAGGAATTACCCTACTGGCAATCCACTGGAAAAGATTACTAATATAATATGAAAATCATTTAACAACCACTGTGGAAGACCTAATACGAGTATTTCGGCAAATACATTACACTTTTTGTCACACAGAGCTTTGGACAGCAGTGCTTCCGTCAGTTTTGTTGCCAGAATTAGGCCGAACCATATCCACCAAAAGTCCTAATGGCTCCATAAAGCGACACCCCCGTCCCTCCAGAGAATATGTTTCGATTTTGGGTTTTAGGTTATTAAACCTGATGAGAGCGGACCCCCCATCAGATAAATATAATTGAACTGTATAAAAAATATTTTCTTAATAAACGATTTTATATAAAGTACAATTCAATAAACAAAAAACCTACGCGTGAAACTAAATAAAAACAAAGTACACAAACAGCCGCTACGAGTTTTTTTTTTAATTTCGCAATTTTATTTTATGCTGAGATTTTTTATCCTATCAAATTACCGATGGATACCGCCCTCTACACCTACTGTGTATACTTAATGAGTAATACCTACTACAATTTAAGAATTAAAAATAACGTTTTTGGTTTCGTATTTATGATTAGTGAAAACCCTAAAAAAAAGGAAACTTGAAAAATCCGAATTCCATAGAATTGAATGTGTATTGGATGTGATATTTTACAGGCAAGTTGACATAACACTAAACAATTATGTGTGTGAAAATAAAATTACAGAAAAAATATCGTAACTTGCTTTAAATTACATCTAAAAAATATTATTCTTGTTTCTAAAATTAGCAGATATTTAGCGTTATTGCATACTATAATTAAAACATAAAAACGGTGCATAGATGATAAGTTATAACAATTCTTTTGATTTTTTTTGGATAAACAGAATAAAGTATTTAAAAAAAATATAGTTCTGGTTCTAAACTGAATTGGTTTCTGGGAGTTCTACTCTAGCATTCAAAACAATGTATACTATCGATTAGAAGATTAAAAAAACGATATCCGTTGTTTGAGGCATTGAATCAAACTGTGGAGCAGTACAAGAGTACGAATATGTTAGACCTACCTACGATATTCGTTAAGGGAAGTTATGTAATCCGAAAAGACTATTTTTTTAAATTATTAACTAAACTAATCTACTTACAAAACAAACTATATTATCGACGTCAAGAGCAGGCCCTTTAGGAAGTAATTTAACAAAAATGTGGTATACATTAAATACAAAGAATAAAATAACCTAACAACAAACTAAATGGTCAATTTCTACTCGTAAGGATTGCGCAGTAATTTGATTGAGGATGGCATTTATCTCACAGAAAATAATAAGACAGTATGTTAATTCGTAAACAGAACTGCTAAAAAGTTAAGAATGCGAGCTAATAAACTAGAGCACTTGCTGTGTTCGCGCGTTGATGTCTTTTCAATGATAATGTCATTGATCAGCGATCTAGTAAAGTATTTTTGTCTCATGGAGCGACGCGCTCTTTACTTGTGGTTACAGCCCGATTATAACTTTATGGAGGCCGTACTCGCTGCGCAGAACCTCACCCGTCACCCACGCTGACAGGTGAATTTGTTCCTGCGCAGCGATTCGCCTCATGTTCCGAGCCGCCATAAAGTTTGAATCGGACTGTACTAAGTGTACGAACACGCTGCGAATGTGTGTGTAAACGCTGGAATTCTCGGTACCGTCCGAGACTGTGGAAGTGTGTGTTTGTGTGCGTATGTGTGTTATGTGCTGACGGTAATCGTCTTCACGAAAACATTCGCAGCGTGTTTGTACACTTGGTTACCACAAGTAAAGCGCGGGTCGTCGCTTCGTGAGATTAAAATACTGCACAGACAATCTTTTTTGATCTTTAGCGCCAGTTTCATCTGAATAATTGTTTTTAAACTATTTTATTTTGATTAATTCATGCAAAAATAACAGGCAACGAGGAAACGTTATTGGATTTGTAGGTATAATCTAAGTTAATTAAGTAAGTATATTCAAAGTATTTTTTTACCAAATGTAAGTTTACATAATGCTTATTTGAGCCAAAATAAATAAATAAGCACCTATCGAACAATTCATAGGTATCTAGACATATTTTTTATAATAGAGAAGAGACGGATTTGTGTAGAACATACCCACTTGTGTAAAAAATAAATATTCTCAATTAATGAGGCTTTTTCAAATTTATATTATTATTATTTTTATTTCACATAAACCTACTTATGAAACGTCATAAGCTTAGTGCGCGGTTCCAATTGGTTGTTTCCTATGGAGAAGCGCCGACAAGAAAGTCCACGGTTACTCTAATGTTTTCAAATTACAGTGTTAATAGGTATGGGAGGCTTTGCAATAGGTATGGGAGGCTTTGCAATAGGTATGGGAGGCTTTGCAATAGGTATGGGAGGCTTTGCAATAGGTATGGGAGGCTTTGCAATAGGTATGGGAGGCTTTGCAATAGGTATGGGAGGCTTTGCAATAGGTATGGGAAGCTTTGCAATAGGTATGGGAGGCTTTGCAATAGGTATGGGAGGCTTTGCAATAGGTATGGGAGGCTTTGCAATAGGTATGGGAGGCTTTGCAATAGGTATGGGAGGCTTTGCAATAGGTATGGGAGGCTTTGCAATAGGTATGGGAGGCTTTGCAATAGGTATGGGAGGCTTTGCAATAGGTATGGGAGGCTTTGCAATAGGTATGGGAGGCTTTGCAATAGGTATGGGAGGCTTTGCAATAGGTATGGGAGGCTTTGCAATAGGTATGGGAGGCTTTGCAATAGGTATGGGAGGCTTTGCAATAGGTATGGGAGGCTTTGCAATAGGTATGGGAGGCTTTGCAATAGGTATGGGAGGCTTTGCAATAGGTATGGGAGGCTTTGCAATAGGTATGGGAGGCTTTGCAATAGGTATGGGAGGCTTTGCAATAGGTATGGGAGGCTTTGCAATAGGTATGGGAGGCTTTGCAATAGGTATGGGAGGCTTTGCAATCGCAATCTATTGAAATGTCTATTGTTGTTCTTGTGTAGAATTAGAATTAGAATTTATTTATTTGTAAGAATGTAGTTTTACATAGTATGGTGTTAATATTTTTTTAGGTTTTTTTGTATCTATTGAATTTATTCAAATATTGAATTCAAAATTTATAATTTTATTTATATAATTTGAATTATCTCTCAATGCACGTTCTATTCATTATCATGTATTTGGGCCAAGCCTATATATTCCAGCTACTTGTAATATCATTAGTTACCTCATTAGTTGTTCGTTACGTATTCTACTGACGACAGTTATTGTTATTTTTATAAACACGCACAATCATAGTCTTCTCAATATACAGAATTCTAGAACGGCTATAAATCGAAAAGCGGCATTACCTGAAACAATCGAAACTCAGCGGTAAAGTGCTGTGGAATCATTGGCGATGTTTACTTTATTATAGTTGAGCTTTGAATAGTTCTACTAGAGACCGAACGATCTTTAGCAAATATACCATCTATATCAAACAATCATTTCACTAATATTCAATAATTAAATTAAACGGAGAATCGGCACTCTTTGCAACGGAAAATGTTATAAATACAGCCCCCAAAACGCCACCCACTACCGCTTCCTATTGTTTTACCTGGGAAGAGGAAGTGGTGCAAGAAGTTCCCCAGAACACAAACATGTGACTCCTACCCACCCCCAGGTTCACGACCTGCGTGAACGCGTACACCTCGTCTGCCTACAACCTGACCGCCACGCTGCACCGCCTAGACTACTGCGCCAGCGCCGACCCGTCGCCAACACTCACCGGCAGCGAGCGCGCCTTCGCCGGGGTGTTAGCCGCACTGCTGGCGCTGGCAGTCGTCAGCACTGTGCTGGATCTCACCCTGCCTGATCATGCCAGAAAAGGTATGTTGGATCCATAGATAATTTGAGCCCTACCATACATGGGGAGATCAATCTGAACAGATTAAGCTGCGCTAGATCAGCTTGACCTAATGCATGCACAGGGCACATATGTATGTACATACACACGCGAAGCGATGAGCCTGTTTATTTTTTTTAAATGATTTTCTTATAGTTTGGTAATACACAGTAATTGTTCTGACCATAGTCAATCCGCCGGCCAAACAGCCACACATTTTGTTCAGATCTGGATGGACATGAAGTGTGTATGATAAATTAAATACAGCTTGCGTACAATTGGTCAACCAGGTACATACGTACTATGAAATAGAATCATTTCAATAGGTCTCAAGGAACATAACACGCACTAAACACAATTCAACTAGAGAGTAGTTGAATTGTGTTTAGTGCGTGTTATGAGACTCGTCACAGTTAACCGTCGTGAAACAAGCGTTTACAGTTTTACACCATTATATTATGTGTGGTTTACACCTAATTGTGCATATTTGCATGACATAGGAAAACATTGTTAGAACACCTAGACTTATAATTATTTATGGACTGCAATAAACAACAGGCAGCAATCCTGCTGGTCAAAGCTCATTGCGTCTTCTGTGTATGTAATACCACTGCCTTGGAATGAGATAGAGCTTGTTTTTATAGCGCTAAAAGCGAAACATCAATTTCGACTAAAATAACCTACTCCACTGCCTCGTTGGTCTAGTGGTCGCAAGCGCTACTGTTCAGCATGAGGTCCTGGGTTCGATTCCCGGGTCGGGCAAAGTGTTATTGGGTTTTTCCATCTGGAATTTCTCGGTAGCAGCCCGGAGTCTGGATTTGTGCCCGGTTGATGGCAATAGGCTCGCCCCCTATTACATGGGACTTAAACATAACTGGCGAAATCTGGGTGTGCTACAGGTACACCTCTGCCTAACCCTTCGGGGAATACAGGCGTGATGTTATGTGTGTGTGTAACCTACTCGAGTGGCGATACTTACTGTTCATTCGGCACATCCGGGCACTAACGACAGCTCTCTGCAGTCATAGCTGTGAAGTCGACACTCGTAGTCATAAATAGTGTTAAAACTTGATTCGATTATTTCCATTTCTATAAATCATAGTGTTTTTTCCAAATACATAAAATTTGCGTAGGGGAGGCCGGGGTTCAAACTACCGATCAAACAACAAGTAAAAAACCGTTAAAACAAGGTCTGATCTCCAAGACTTTCGGATATTTAGAAGCAGAATGTATTCTACTTTTAAATTAAATGGTCATAACATATTTCTTTAGTAAGTAATATTTTTTGGGCAGATTTTTTTTTGCGAAAAGTCCGCTTTTAACCACCCGTCCCCTCATGGAGTTGGTTGTTTCATCGTTGAGGTAAGATGTTCCTTCCGGTAGCAATTGTGATAATTAGTGATGCAGTAACTGAAAATGGATTTATATAACTTAAAGCAAAACTATCTAGTGTCAAATATCCTTGAGTCATTTATTAAAAAAAGAAGATTATTACTGTTTCAAACAAGTGACATATATCCTGATCCTGAGGCACCATTTTAAGCTTTCTACCATCTTTGATGACAGCATCCGGCTACCCGCTGCCGCAGTTCAACTAAGTTCTTGCCCCGTTCGAATTTCCTTTTGTTTCTGTTCTTATTGTAAAAAAAAAACATTTTATTATAAGTTGCTTCATTTGTACGTGTTGTACGAGTATTTCATGTGTACATGTTTCTCGGCACAACTAACCCCAAACCAGCGGAACTTTTAGAATCTAATTATATTTTTAGTTATATCAAATGCGATAAATACCTACAAGTAACAAATTACCAATAATGCTATTAAAAAACATACTCTATAGTTTTTCAACTGATAAGTGCAACTCGCACATAAATAGCTGTGAAATTGATTGGAATAAACGAAAATGTGTAAGAACGGAAAAATTTAAATACCTACGTACAACACGTAACAAATACCACCAAGCGAAAACCAAACTAACACGTCTTTACAGCGTCTCTCAAATGGCTGCCGAAGCAGCGCGATACAACGTTCAGTGATGAATTTCACATTTACTGCTACCTTTTTTCTTTACAAAGTTATTCGTGCCGGAACAACGTGCCCCCGGCACGGCCCCAGCCTCCCCTAAACATAATAGCATTACGTAACACAGTTCGCACGCGCCACTGGTGGCGACGACGCTCCAGTTCCAAAGTATTAACATTCAGAAGACCCACTACAATGAAATGCATGGCTGTAGTGCTTATTTCACGTTATTTTAACTGTCGACTGCCTCGTTGGTCCAAAGGTCGATAGTGCGGCTGATCCCAGATTCGATTTCCAGGTTGTGCAAAGTGGCGTATTGTGTGTCTACTACACATTTATCTCTGTCTACACTTTCGGAGAATACATTCCAGATGTTATTTGATATAAAAAACGTTAAAACTCAGAGAAGATCCTTAGTAATTTTCTTAAAGTTCGTAGGTATTCCTTCTGTGCCTATCTGCATGGAGTAGGCGACTCGAGCGCACTTCGTGGACGTGATTGCCGCATTCGTTAATTTATTCGGCCACTAATCGCGTTACTAGCCACAACACGAAATTAAAAGGCTAATTATTTTGCAGACGACTAACAACTTAAAGGGCTACTAACTATTTGCTACTAGAAATCATAGGCGAGGTACTATAAATAATGAAATGGTGACTAATATTAACAGTAGGATAGGATGCAAGAGCGAGCGAAGCGAGCTCGGGACTTGGGGCACTCTGACTCGGACTGGTTAGGTTAGAAGGGGATGGCGTGGTCTGGAAGACCCCGCCGTCCCCTTCGTGGTTATTTTTTTTAAACCGCCCAGAAGTAGGAGCCCCGTATAGCGGGGCTCCGTCGGCTACGCCTTATTATGCAAATCAGATAAAACCCAGGATAAGCCAGGATTTATTTTTTGCCCAAAAATAAAAATTCAGAATTAGGAGGCCTCGCCAAAACAGAAACTCGATGCCAGTTGAAATTAAAACAAAGCTAACAACTGATTATTAAGCTGCTACTTTCTACTTAAAATTATTCTTCACTGTAGCTGCCAACCTACTATTTTTGCTACCGGCTTTAATTATTTTTTAATCCCAATTTCAGATTAATTTGTCGCCGCGTTAAATACATGCCAAATTAAAATGATGGAGCCACGACAATGCTGTGGGATTCATTAGGTTTCTGAGATACTTTCTCGTCTCGCCATGAGCCACATCATCATATTTCTACCATGTTCAAAGAATTAACCAGTCGACTAGTAGGAAGGTGACGAAATCAAGTGTATAAAAATCATCTGAGTACCATAGAATTAGATAGCGTAGTGCCGGCCGGGCGGAATGCTATGTGACGCTATGGTTTCGTGATTTCGTCACACAACGAAGTATTTAAGCCAAGGAACTCGAAACAATATTTATATTAGGTATCGAATGTAAATACGTTGAGTTGAACGAGCTGATCTACTTCTCGTCAGCCAGTACATTGTTGCTAATCTTCGCTCAAACTGTTAACCACGAAGTCATAATTCGCATCTCCGAGGTATTCGGAACTGCGGATCTCCATATTGTTTGCTTATCTAACTGGAGCGCGGTTCACTTTCGTTCAGCACAGGGGTGGGGGGGGGGGGGGGGGGTGAGTGTGCCGGACCAATCGGTGTGTCAATGAGCCAATCTGTTTGTAAATCACTGTCACAAGCGTTACAGATCGTTACAGCATCGCCTGATGAATGGATGGGCTGACCGGCGATCAGTTATGATGCCTAATTTGCTGTGAATACGTGTTGAAATGTTGCCTGTTTGGTTTGGCACAGATTGTTTTGTTGCTTTGAATGCTACTTATTTGGCTTTGATATTTCAGTAAAGGACCACAATCATGGCAGTGGTTTGCCCTCTGGAACAGAAAGAGCCCTGTAGCTCTTTCTACAGATCTGGCAACTTCATAAAAACAACTTTATGGCCATACTTACAAGTTCTTTATCTACTCAGGAGCAGAATGGGCGCTGGCGTGGTCCATCCCATCGTGCTGGCGCGCACTGCACGCGCCACCCCCTCGTTCCGCGCGCACTGATTTGGCGTCGTTCGACGGGCTGCGCGTACTCACCATGTTGGTGGTCATCATCGAGCACGTCGGCTGGATCACCACGCAGACCTACCTCACTGACACCAAGATCTACGAACAGGTTGGTTTCTACTACGACACATTTGACCTATGAAACTATTCGCTCCGATGATCGTTAGGGTAGAGTTGTACTTGACTGAAGACCGCGAATCGGCAAACATAAGTACGCCCTCAGACCAGGTGGAGCGACGATCATCGCAGAATGGCTATTACTAGCTAGATTAGAGTAGCTGATTTTCGAGATAAATGGAGTGCGATTAGAGATGTCAATTTCCAGCAGAGGACTGCTATAGACTGATGATGTTAACGACTCTTCGCCAAACATACACACAGCCGAGCCGATTTGCATGGAATTCAATGGAATCATTAGTTTTGTCATGTAGGCTATATTTCCGATAGTCTGAAAGGCTTATAAATACCAATAATTTCAGCAACTAAGTGTTTATTAGTCTTTAGAACTATGAGTTGCGAATATCAATAGAGTCAGTACCTGTAATGACTATAAATCATAACCCTCAGATTAGAATGGTGCTTGGTTTTAATGAATTGTATTCATGACACTTTAATCTTTAATAATAGCATGTACATTGTTTGCTTTTATCTATGTTTAATTTAATTATGTATTCAGAGCATGTATACTCGATACTGTGTAAGCTGTGGTTAACTGTATTGAGTGTTCATATAGTAAAAGTTTTTATGTAGTAGAAGGTAATTGTAATGTATCTCTTGTTGTAAATGTAAACATACCAAAGCTCACTATGTTACTATCGTTAGATCCGTGGCTCAGTTGACGTGGTGCTGATGACGAACAGCACGTTGGTAGTGCAGATCTTCTTCATCATGTCATCGTTCCTGCTGGCGCACAAGCTGCTGCAGCAGCGCCGGCGCGGGGAGAACGTGCCGCCCTTCTCCACCTTCGTGGAGACCATGGTCAATAGGATCATTAGGTCAGTCATCGAATAATTATAGTATTATCAAAAGAATCAAAACCTATTGAGTATAGCAACAAGTTGACATCACCAGGTTGGACCCATGTGTCTTTCTAGCACTACAGTTAAGACGAGATTTTTGTGACACAAAGATGCAGTAAAAAAAAAATATGAAGTAGGTTTTGATTATAAAAGTGCTGGCTGTTAGAGTAGGAGCAGAGCAAAGAAACATGGATGAATTGTATGATAAGGTTGATATGGCTAGAAAGGAGATGATTACTGAGATGGCAGCTACGAGTAATAGAGATGTATAGAAGAAGACAAGCTTCGCCAACCTAAATAAATGTGGACGGGAGGATGATGATGATACAGAATACGTGATAATGATTTGTTTACTACAGGGTGAGCCCCTCATACTGGGTAGTGGTGTGGTTCGCGGCGTCGTGGTGGGAGCGCGTGGGGCGCGGGCCCATGTGGGCGCCGCTGGTGGGCAGCGAGGCGGCCGTGTGCCGGCGCAAGTGGTGGACGCATCTACTGTACCTCAACAACATCCTGCACGCCGACGACAAGTGCCTCATACAGACCTGGTGAGTTAAACATACAACTACCTTTACTTACTGGGTCTATGTCCATTGTTCTTGCCTTCTTGAGATACACGACTCTTTATACTTCTCTTTAGGATTCCATGACGTCGTTAGTACCTAATTTGGGATTATTTAGTGGGAGAGATGAACCACTCAACATGTTACATGAACATCAGTGTGCATAGGAAGCCAGAATTAGAGTAGCCGAGGATCTAAATGGTATGCAATTTGAGAGGCCTATGTCCAGCAGTGGACTGCTAGGTACTGGCTGATGATGAACTTGCGGTCTGGTTTCATTTCTCTCGAATGTTATATTTATCGATTACAACTGTAATAACCTCCCATGTTTCCGCAGGTACCTGGCAGCAGACATGCAGCTGTACGCAGTCTGCCTGGCGCTGACGCTGGCACTGTGGCACTGGCGGCGCGCGGCGCTGGCGGTGCTCGCCGGACTGCTGGTCGGCTCCATCGCCTTGCTGTTCGGCCTCGCTTACTCTTGGAACCTAGTGCCCACCTACGTCATGCATCGGCCTGAGTGAGTTCATGACGGTTCTTGACTTACATTGCATGGAAAAAGTATGGTTTAGGGCACTGATTTGATAAAGTATGGTCCACGAATGGAGATGTGTTACAATTGCATATAAGGGTAATCAGTCTATGCAATCACATCACCATGTATTATCTTCCCAAGAGTCCAGTTGCAATTTTCAAATTGAAAGACACGAATGCTGTAGTGCCATAAAATGTGTTGACAATGTACTCCTCGTTGCAGGTCAGTGCGGCTGGCGTACCACGAGGAGACCTCATTCAACGTGCTGTACCAGTCGCCGCTGGGCAACGTGCCGGGCGCGCTGGCGGGCCTGCTGCTGGCGCACCTGCACCACGCGCTGCTGGACGCGGAGGTGCAGCTGCCGCGCTACAGGGTGTGTACTCCACTACCGGACATAGGCCTGTCACAATGTGCATACAGCACCAGATTCTCCGCCTTGTACATTTAGAATGACCCGGCCGCTTTTTAAGTCTTCGGTCGATCTTGCTGAGTGGTATTCCACGTTACGCAAACCGATCTCTACTCGAGGACTCTTCGGCTCCTCATATCAGTCCTCCGAAAAATATGGCCGGACCTGTGGCACTCCAGCTAGCTAACGCCAGTTCCAGTAACATTAGTAAACTAAACCTTACCAGCCTACTTGAGCAAGACTGATTTATTTAACTAAATAAGTTTTCGCAAACACCCACCACCACCACGATACGCTACACATAGCTGCGCCATTCCTGAAGTTATTACTACTTATACTTACCTACCCAGAGGCGGATTATCCCTAAGGCAAACTAGGCACGTGCCTATGGGCGAGGGGTTACAAGGGGGCGCGCGCACGTCAGTTTGTAGACCTAGAAAATAATTAACATAAAATTAACATAAGATTAGAAAGTTCTATACAGATGTACTCTTAAAATGAATCAGTGTAATTTCACTCATTTTCCAGTGGACCTCACTGGTTGTCCAGTGAAACTTCACTGATTCAACCAGTGAGTTTCACTGGTTGAATCAGTGGATATTCATGGTGGCCACAACTACTGTTTAAAGCAGTGAGTTTCAACCACTAATGTATGAAACCTCTTTCAATTTCGCTCAAATTTTTGATTTCACTGCAAAGTTAGTTTTCTAAGCCTTTTTAAAAAAAATTGTCAACCGAATAAAGTTACGAATATCCCAAAAATAACCATTATTAGATTTTGAACTTAACCTTCAATATTTTAAGGTTTAAAATCGTTCGGAGAAATTTTACAGTTTCGTGTAGCTTGACCTGCTGGCGACTGTACTGTTTAATAAAATATAGATTTGTATATTATATAACTATATAAAGTTATTTAAAATACTATTTTTTTTAAAGAAATTGTTTTTTTTTCCAAGTTGACCATTTTGAACATTTTATATTTTTCATTACATTTTTTTTTTAATATGTCTAAGGTTAATACCGCATAATACTATAAAGTGAACTGATATAACTTATTTTCTGTTTATTATATTATAATAAAAATATAAAAAACATTATTTCTCAGAAAAAAGGCTCGTTACTTTAGAAATACATTTTTTTTCAATTGACTAAATTTTAACTTAAAAGTTTAAAATTGTTCAAATTTAGAATATTTATCTCAAAAAATAAAAATACGAATGCTTTTGAATACTAATTGCCGACAAATTCAAATAAGCAGTTTTCGATAAATAATCATTAATTCTTTAAGTTCTTTAATTGGCTGTGTCTACCACAGAACACATATAAAAGAAAAAAAGAAAAATAAATATGAATGAAAAATATGAAATGAGTAATGGTGGACGTGAAAGCATTCACGTTTTTTTGTAACTGCCAAAATATGTGTGTTTCTTCTTCGTGAAAAAACTACCGAACCGATTGTGATGAAACTTGGTATGTAGATAGCTGGATACCCAGTGTTACACATTTTATCCCGGAATTTCCACGGGATGGGGCATCACGCGGGTGAAACCGTGTGGTGCAGCTAATTATTATATAAGTACTAGTTAATAATAGATGGCCGTTAAGGGGCGCCAATGAGGTGCTTGCCGAGGGCGCTCTCGACATTTAATCCGCCTCTGTACCTACCTACCTAGGCAATCTGATTCGAACATAAATTATATATTAAGCATTTAGTTGTCGAGCCAGGAAAAACAATCTCTATTCACGATTGATCATTCTGCATATAATAAAATAATAAGTAACGCAAGATTTTTTACTAAATTCAGAGCATAAAGTTATGGTAGGACCGATCATACCACCACCACGGTGTGGGTACCCACTACTTAGGACTAAACCATGGGTGACTTTCACCGCTGCGACTGGTTAGTCTCGGTTGTGCAAGACAACCGTGGAATCAGAGCTATGATAACCTGCTAGACTCGTACATAATACCTACCTATTATGATACCGAGACATCACTACTAGGGTATCCACGAACACCTTGTGCAAAATGGGAAACATCGGATATCTTAAAAGCATCGACAAATTGCGTGCGGTTTGAGATACCTTGTCTTATAATTTATTCTATCAACAAGATCACGCACAATAGTATGAAAAATGGCTTAATAACTGTTAACAGAAACACACACATCCCTTTACATAGAAGGTATTATTTCACCGTTTAATATCAGGTTGTAGTTCGTCATGATTGCAGCATGTTAGCTAATTACCTACATATCAACAAGTTAGTGTCATTTTAGTTGTAAACAATATACAATTGCCACCCATTTTCAAGTAGCTACTTAAACTCAGTAATCGACGAATGTGTTTAGTAAGAAAGGTAATCGTAAAGGTGGATCGAAATAAGAGGGGTAGGTACATTCAGCGCGCGTGTTTAGGGTACCATGAGAATGACATGTTGAAGAGTATGATAAAACATAACATCACGCCTGATGCCTCCCTAACGGAAAGTGCAGGTTCCTAATAACTTACATCTTACAAACATATTTCGCCAATTAAGGTCAAATCCCATAACTGGGTTGATAGCCAGTCGCTCCATGTAAAATAAGAGTAGATATTTATTTAGTAGCTGAATAACCAGTATTTTCAGACACAAGCTGACAATGACATAGTTAGAAAAAGAATAGGCTAGGCAGTTGAAATCCCATGTAATAGAAGAAACATATTTTCAATACTTACTCAATCATCTACCTAATGCATTCCACAATTTGTAGGTACTTACTTATATGTTTATTTTTATTTTTATAGGTGGCAACTTAAAATTTAATGAGATCATTAAGGACCCTGACGGGCTCAGCAGCCAGCGCTCAGTGATTTGATTTGCTGTTGCCATTACAGTCAGCCAATCATGGCGGCCAACATAAGTGTAATCTGTCAGTTGTCTTGATCGGCCTTAACCCGGGGTTGCAGGTATTCGGCTGGATGTCAGTGGCGGCGGTGCCGCTGGGGGCGTGGTGGGTGGGCGCGGCGCCGCGCGCGCTGGGGCGCGGCCCGCCCGCCCGCCTGCCGGCCGCCGCGCTGGCTGCCATTGAGCGCCCGGTTTTCTCCTTCTTCGTTGCTATGGCACTTCTTGGAGCCATGAATGGAGTGCCGTGTAAGTTACATTTCATGTCCATAATAGCCAATTACTAATCCAAACGAACTAATCTAATAAACGCGAAAGTAACGCTCGGTCTGTCTGTTACCTTATCACGGTTTAACGAATGATCAGGTTTCCATGAAATGTGGCAAACAGGTAAACCATGACCTGGGTTAGGACATACGATTTTTTATCCCGGTACCTACTTCGTACAATCCCATGGGATAATTTCCGACCTCTATGCGGGCGAAACCGCGGGCAAATGCAAGTTAGTTATAAATCACACAATTGACACAACAGCATTACAACACCGAGCTGTCGTCGTGAAATTAAATTAGATGGCTGATGTCCATTCTGAAAGAATAGTATTCATAATCATCTAGTTGTAACCTCTGTAACCACGTACCGTGGCGTGCTCGACTGGTCGTCGGCTTCCTATGTGCTTGAGTTTGCGCAAGAGTCGACGGACGGGCCGTCTTTCAGGTATGAGGCGCAGACGATTGCGTAACCCACTCATTTATCTAGTCCCTATACTGTTTATGATAATAAAATAGACGTTACTATTCAATAATAATACACACATCAACACGGTCTAGGGATATTTCATACTCAATTAAATAACTCGAAAAGTACTGGCCGCATTGGAATCTTTTATACACCGATTTGTTTGTAATTTATCTCAGACTAATTCCAAATTCAAATTTTTGAAAATTCTTTTGTTTCGGTGGCATAAAAATGTCTTGATGTGTAGGAGAGGGAATTTTCATTTGTGCGAAATTTAGAAAACAATACGAATTGCGTTTAGTTACAGATTTTTTCATTTTTAAACGAAAGATAAAGTTAAAATTGAGGTATTGTAGCCATGCAACGCCAACATTTGACGAGGGCGGAGATGTTACGAGCTGTGGGAATGCTGGAAGCTGGGTCTGTTCAGCGTAATGTTGCTGAGGCCATAGGGACCCACCAAAATGTAACTTAAAGATTGTGGACACGCTATCGTGCCACAGGTGAAGTAGCGGAGAGGCACCGGGGGCCAAGTCGCATCACTACCCCCAGACAAGACCGATTTTTGCAAATTACTGCGCGAGCTCAACCAAATGCAACGGCGACTCAATTTGTCCAAAGGCTGCGAGTGGAACACCAAGTGCTTGTAAGTGACCAAGCTGTAAGAAGGCGACTGCATGAAAGCAATCTACGCTCTCGTAGACCACTCCGGGTCCCACCTTTACGGAGAGGCAATCGTGGACGACGATTAGAATGGGTTCGGAACCACGTGGACTGGGGCCGTGAGCAATGGTCCAATGTGCTGTTCACGGATGAATCCAGGTTCGGCTTCCATCCAGATTCACGACGGACGCGTGTTTGGCGAGTTCCTGGACGATGGAGCCGTCTTCAGAACCCTCAGGAAGTTCACCCATACCAAGGAGGAACAATTATGGTTTGGGCAAGAATTCGTCTTGGAGGACGGAGAGATCTCGTTTGGGTGCGGGGCAATATGACGGCAGACCGATACGTCCAACAGGTGCTGGGGCCCGTAATCTTGCCCCACAGAACACAAATGGGGCAAGATTTCCTGCTCATGCACGACAATGCCCGGGCACACACAGCGAGAACGGTAGCAGCTTGGTTACATACACACAATGTTAGGGCCTTAGACTGGCCTGCTGAATCGCCAGATCTAAATCCCATTGAGCATGCGTGGGATATGCTGCAAAGAAGAGCTCTGAAGGAAGTTCCTGAAAATCTGGCTACAGAAGATCAACTTTTTGCGCACCTCAGAAGGACATTGGACAATATTCCGCAGCAAGACATTGACAACCTTGTTCTGAGCATGCCGAATCGTTACCGATGTGTTATGAACATCATGGGCGCTTTCTCAGACTACTAACTTCAAGTTTATAAACACAAATTAAATGATTTTTCTATTTTTTTCAGTTTTTACTCACAAATTAAAAGTTAATTCATATACGGTTTCCGTCTATGCTTCATTTTTTTTCCATAAACTCCTGAAATTTTAATCTAAGTACCTTAACCATTATTAAAAAATGGTAGAATATTAAATAACGTATCGTTTAAATATATACATGTCATATAAATAATTAACACATTGATAGTAATTCGCTTTTTTAAAAATATCCCTAGACCGTGTTGATGTGTGTAATACTGACGTAGAAACATCTTGTTCTTGACTTTATTGCTCAGACACTTGTAAGCTTTCTATTATCTAATGTTTGCCTAGAGTGGAGTCGTTTAGCCGCGGTTACGAATTATTTGCGCATTGCGATAGTCTTGTTTCATAACAGACCATTGCGGGCTGAGGGAGTAGGTAATCAGAATCACACGATAATTACCTAGAGGTAGGGTACCACTTATTATAAACCAACTTTTTTGTTACTTTTGTAGTTTAGTACACCTTGTGAGGCCTCTTCCTATCCTGAAAACCCGTGAGTTTATGTTAGTAGGTACCTAAGACTATAAAATGCTAGTACCTACCTCCTATGAATGAAAATTCACAATTAACTGTTTGTTTCCAGCGGCGGTGCGTCGGTTTCTATCGTGGCGCGGCTGGGCCTCCTGGGCGCGGCTGTCGTTCGGCGCGCTGCTGCTGCACATGCCCATCAACAAATCGCTGGTCGCTGCCAGGCTCATGCCTTCCATGCTCGACCGGCAGTCTGCGGTAATATACCTGGTTAACAGCCTATTAGTCTGTTCCAAAACTATCTCATGAAAATGTAAACCATTCGATCAGAAAGCTACCTGTGGATGCTATTTACACTTTCATCTGATACTTTTGGAAGAGGCCATAGTTCTTTTTGAAGTTCATCATCAGCATTATAGCAGTTCATTGCTGCTGCTTGCTAGGTCTATGTAATTGCACGCCATTGAACTTGATCCTCGGCTACTCTTGATACTGCTGCTGCCAGCCAGCTACCAGTTTTTGATGTTAGCATCATGCATCGGCTGAATGGAAACATTGTGTAGATCCCGATCGCGAGAAGCATAGCTGTACCCGGTCGATACTCGCGATCGCGACTAACATACCTGTACCCGGTCGATACTCGCGATCGCCCATCATCATCATCATTTCAGCCGAAAGACGTTTACCTACTGCTGGAAATAAGCCTCCCCTAAGCACCGCCACTTCGACCGCTTCTGTGCTTCTTGCTTCTAGTGGTTTCCTGTGGCCTAAACTAGGTCATCGGTCTGCTTTGTGGGGCGACCCGCGATCGCTATTTTCTGAATAATCCATCTTGATAATAACAATTTTGAATCCGTCCAGATCCTGGAGTGGTTCGGCGTGGCCGCGGTGTCGTACATGACAGCGCTGCCGCTGGCGCTGCTGGTGGAGCTGCCGGCGCAGCGCCTGCAGCGCGCGCTGGCGCCGCCGCGCGCGCCGGCGCCGCCGCCCGGCGACCGCAAGCCCACCGACAAGGCCGACTTGTGAACATCCCGCACACGGAGCAGTACGACACGAGTGCTTACGAAAACTCCACTAAAATGAGAGGTCATCCCGTCTGTCACAGTCTGCTATTGTTCGGCAGACTTCAGACGCACGTTTGTGTACATAACTTAGCACTCCATTTGTTATTACTCTGTGATTGTGAATGTCGATCTTCAGGGATCTTGGGCGACTTATTAAATTATTCTAGGCTGGACCTAGTCGGGTATTGGTTCCAAAATTGTGAATTCCTCCCAGAACAGTAGCAGCGACTTGTAACTAACAATCTTCAAACTGCCCAAATCCAAGTGAATATTATTTGCTCTGTACCGAACATAGTTCGACACAAAACGAATAACTATTTTGCTCACACCGGAAATAATTGTAATTAATACTTATGTAGAATAATTTATAAGAACATACATAAGTTTAAGTTAATTATATTGATATAAACTCGAGCGTTGTCATTGTGGACCAACTTTTATTAATTATTAGAGGTATATTATCTTTCTACTACACAATGAGACAGACCGCCGAGCATAAACAAATAAAAGAGCGAAAAAGTCTGTAATATTTAGTGTGAACTAAGTACTGACAGAGTTTTCGTGATATTGTAACATCACACGACTTGGGAACGCCAAGCTATTATTGAACACGAGATAAAAACCTATTGTAATTTATAGTTAGCTATACGGTCCATGGCGTAACTTGTAATGCAGTGCTAAATAAACTAAGTAATTAACATAGATTAAGTTAGAATTGTTCACTATCCTGGAAAAAGCCTTCTTAACAGCTGTTTTAATTACTTTTGACTTATAGCCAGTGCCTACCTTAAGGACGTTAGGTATTAGCTGAATCTGGCTTTCGTTCGTGTGTTTGGCTAATATTCGTATTTGCAGCCAGCTGTTCCTCAAGGCAAAATAATGTGATAGTAGATCGTAGTGTAAGGGCACCGCCCGTGGTAAAAGACTTAATTAGCTGTGCGTGACAAATACATGTAGGATTTCGTCTGTACTAAGCCTTAAGTGCACAAAAAATCATTTTGAACCTTTTACTATTGGAATACGAGTCAGAGATATCGTGAAAAACAAAATGGTACTGGAGTTTCTTCTATGCCTGGCATTACAAAGGTTGTTCTCAATTTGCTATAACACTGTGATGACTGTTATAAGATGAAGCTGATTCACCTTTTGTGCTCTTGAGGTGTCAAGTTCAGTTCAATAAATTTGTAGGTACCTACATAATAGGTATTAGTGTTATTTCATTACTTCCCTTCAAACGTTTAGACAAACAGACAATTTTTTACTAATATATCACTACAAGTCTAATGGAAAATATTTGATGCTATTTTTAAGAGATCGTAAACACAGTACCTGCAAATGCACAAGTTTTAAACCTGAACGACATGCGACTGTACCTACAAACCTACTACAACAAAAGTACGAAACAAATAAGGGAGATATACTGAATTCACCCCATCAGTCTGCGGAGGGCTGTCCCTTACAATAAATTATGCACTGCGTTGCAAAAACATACATGTTCAAAGTGGCTTTATCGATAAAAAAAAATGTTGCTCGCATCTAATGGGTTGGAGTAGGTAGGTAGGAAGGTAGTACCTACTACATTACAAATCAATCAATTTAACTTTTTTTCAGACACTGTAGTCAATGTTGTATTATGATGCGTGCTATACAAGGGAAGACTCGTATCTACCTACTCTTTGCAACGTAGTGTATATCGTTTTTGAATAAATAATATACGTTATGGATTAACATTTGTAACACATTGTATGTCATCGAAAAATTATAACAGCTTCTGTTCAAGTGTTCAAGTTGCCCCCGCTTTTGATCCCAGTTTCCCTTGGACGCTCAGCTCGATCGCTGACTTAGCTTTCCTTTGTACTTTGTTATTGCTTCTATCGTTATCAAAACATCGAGATTTTTGCGCTATATTTAAGTTAAATGTAGGTTATGTAATGTGTGTGTGTGTGTGTTATACACATAAACCTTCGGGAATAAGTTCTCTAAATGATGGTGACGAACTGGAGTAGGTACACTAAGAGTAGTTTAGAAGAATTGAGCGAACACACAAATTGACACGAAAATCAACTTTGTTTTATACATGTAGAGGAGAGAACATTTTGGCTAAAGATGTATTTTTACCTCTGTAGCAGAAATGTAATTGTGCATTTATAGAGGTATGAGGAACAGGGTGTAAAGTTCACTCATACTCTATGGAAAAGGGAGGATCCTCCGACCAGACGGGTGTTGTGTCTGGTGGGCAACTGCCCGACGGTTGATGGCGGGACGTTGTATA
This sequence comes from Griposia aprilina, assembly GCA_916610205.1. Classification (NCBI taxonomy): domain Eukaryota; kingdom Metazoa; phylum Arthropoda; class Insecta; order Lepidoptera; family Noctuidae; genus Griposia; species Griposia aprilina. The sequence goes on along the minus strand of OU744300.1, from coordinate 626,696 downwards.
TATGCTAGTCGCGCGGTAAACTCTGCTTGCGCGATGCAGGATTTGCGTGACGTCAGTATGACGTGTAGCTCGCAAGTGGCGATGTTGATACCGCTACACATCAAAAGTCTGCCTATTCTTTAGGGAATTCAAGCGTGATGTTTTTACGTTAATAAAATTGCACAAAAATAATTACTGGGAAACGAATTTAATTTTTTGTGTGAAAAGTCACTGTTTACGGTAGTATGCTTATGGGTGAATGAATGCAACAGTACAGGGGTCTTGGGGGTATTTAAAGTTGTGTTATAAGTTACAACTACTTATAACAGGTAAAACTTGTTTTCGTAAAAAAAGGTCAGTAAAAGTTGGAATTTTGACCTTCAAATTATGGGGAATACAAGTGACTCGGCTTTGTTTTGTAAAAAAATATATAAGTTGAGATTTCTCTAAACATTTTTATAGAGCCATTTAGACTATAAATGGACCCCCAAAAAGAAAAACGGCAATATTTTTCACCTGTGAACTAAAGGGTTAAAATAAGGAAATCATTTAAATGACTTTATTCTGTGTTATACACACCAGTCTGATCACAAAGACTTCACACATTTACAGCATAACTTGATACATTTTATCAAGACGAGTTCCCCGAACCACTGCACTTTTCGTAACTCGAATTATTTATACTACCACGACAATACACAGTACTGCCACTATAGTTGGCTGGCATTGACTATGTTTACACCGGCACTTTGATAAGGTGGCACTTTCAGGCAGGACCAAAACTAAATAATAAAAAACCGTCCAAGTGCGTGTCGGGCCACGCACAGTGTAGGGTTCCGTAGTAGCCCGTTATCACAATATAGCACGATTATGGTGTTCTTTATTCTGAATATAATGAAAACGTAACCCGTAGGTACAGCGCCATCTAGCGACAGTATTGTGAAACTTATGATAATTTTTAGTTTTTTTTTGTTTTCTTATTTTTATTTTTTTTCAATGCAAGGCTTTACCCGTTATAAATAAGCAACTACTTCATCTTAGTCACTTTAAAGGATTAATGCTAAGGATTTTGTATTTGGTACAAAATTATCCAACACCCTAGTTCAATAACTATTACTACTAAACTAATAAAGTTATCTTAACTGCTATAATTTTCCTTTAAAGTTCATGAAATGCACTATCATCGTGAATTTTTCCAGATATTTCAAGCCAGCAGTTTAGCTTTTAGAGAGGGGGGGGGGGGGGGGACGGAACAAAATTTTGCACTTTAAAGTTTAATATTTCGTAAATGGAGCATTAAATTGAAAAATAATTGTAGCAACCCCCCCCCCCCCCCCCCCCCCCAAGTCATTTTAGAAGACCTATTCAAAGATACCCCACACGATAGGGTAGACGACGAAAAAAGTATTCATCCCCACGTCACATGTAAGGGACCTAACCTAAAAAAAAATGTTCTACCACTCTGTCGGCGTAATTTATATATCCTACAAGATTACAGCATTCTAGTACTAACGGTCTCTTAGCAAACCCTCGGACAGACAGACAGACAGACGGACATGACGAAACTATAAGGGTTCCTTCTCAGAACTACAGAACCCTAAAAAGTTCATTGGAGGCAAAATAATAGTGTTCGTTGAGTCAAGAGTTTAGTTATTGAAGATACAGTGGCCCTGCCCAAAAGGGCAACAAGATAGAGCATAGACACATATGCTTACAACTAAAATAAAAGATAAAAGTAGCCTACTTAGGATATATTATACTTAGACACAAAGAGATGATAAAGATGAAGGGAGAGATGATGTTGATAAAGTGACAAAGGTTTAACGTCGTGATGGTCCGGAGCCGCCCTGCCAGCCTCCGCGATGCCCTCCCCCTCGACCTCCTGCCCGGCCCCGACCAGCAGCTGAAAATTTTAAAATTATTCATAATTACTGGTTGTCACTTACACAACAAATGCTTATAAGCTATAAACTTAGGCACTAAAGTTAGGTGAAATCTAAATTGCAAAGTATTTGGCTTAAACCCTCTTTAGGAACTGCTTATTTCCCTTTGCTTTGACCCCAATTTCCATACAAATTAACTTATTTTACATTAAGAAGTTCTGCTAGCCGTATTACTTAAGCAACATAAAGGGGACAAAGAAGTAGATAGATAAAGGATCCAATTAACTATTCTGTAAAACTTCCATTTACCAGAACAAACTTTACTCATTGTTATATACTCAATTCTTTAATGCATTCCATATGTATTACATAGATGATCTAAAACAGTAAAAGATCAATATGGACCCTGTCGGGCATGCACAATTAGGAGAGGATTATTATGTTATTATTAGCTTGTGCATATGGTTGTTAATGCCTTAACCAATACATTAATATTAACTTTACAGTACTAGTCATTGGCTGAGAGGCATTCTGAAGTTTTTTTTTGGTTAATTTGAATTTGCAGGGACGTATCGAATTGTATGTTCTCGACAGCTCAGGGTAACCCGCAATGCATTCGAGGGTAATCCTGCACCAGGCTAGCTCACATCTTACTGAGATATTGAAGCGAATGTCTGGGAGGCGATCATTACTATTATAGGGTAAATTTATGACTGAATATTTGTAGTACATTTATTTTATTGTTGTAGAGCTAGAATATATATTAGCTATGTATTTGATAGTTCCTCCATTATATTATAACCTCTATTAAAATCAGCACTCTCAGACATAGTTATTTTTATAAAAAAGATTTCTGTAAGACTGTGTCAGAAGATGTAATAATATAATTAGGGTCAATTTTAGGACTAATCAGATTAAGATAAAAACATTCTCTGAAAAGAAAAACGTTTTGAATTTATGAAGGGCCTGTCTGTTATTTCGTTTAAAGATAAAAGTAAACGTTTTAAAACAAAATTTCGATTTATTTATAAAATCGCCTCTCAGGCGAACATTACCTAGATGTGGTGATGAAATATGATTAGTATTTTAAGTTAAGAATATTTTGGATAGCTGCAATTTTAGCACATTGGTTAAAACCCGAGGCCAATGACTTGTCACTTAGCAACAGAAAAATGTTTGCAAAACAATGTTTTTATTGATACAACACACAACGTTAGGGCAAAAACGAACTCCTGGAGTCCATAATACTGACCTTGTGCTCGCAATATCGCACTTTTTCCGCGTCCGGCAGTCGGCTTATTCCCTTGTCGTTTGAACATTGGAGCATTTTTCAACATGTCTGGTAATATCAGGAACCTGATTTTGGAGCCCCTGATGTACACATTCTCTAACTGGGCGACTCGTCCGTCCCTATATGTCACGGTAACGAGCGTCATCTGGCAATTCATGTTATCCTCAGCCTCAATCAGTTTTCCGCGATAAACTTCACCGGTATTCGTTTCACAAGTTACTACATGACCCTCCGCTTCGTGAAGTACTTTAATAGGAACGCCAATCGACATCTTTAAAGTTTCAGTAGCACTAACACTTGCAACTAATAACGATTTGTAAAGTTTTGTTTCGATGAAAATGGATTAAATTCCACAATTTATTTTTCGCGAAAGATAGCCCAAGCAAAACAACAATAGACAAAGTTTTATTTTTTTTATCGGTGGATCCAGTCTTGTTATTGCTTAGTGTTGGCAATTTATATTTAGCAACCTATGGGATAGGTCGGTCAAAGCTTCCTAAAGATGGCGTGACCATAGCTAGGTCCTCCCCATGGCCTACAATAAATTTGACATTTCGTCCATTCATTCCATTTCGTGCATTTAAAGGAGTTTTGTTTATTTATTTTACCAACTTACATCTATCATTAGATCATTACAGGGGTACGGAGCGAGAGGGAATGGGAAGCAGTCACCTCCTTCTGCTAAAGAGGAGGAGGAGGCGGAGCGCGTGAGGGAGAGGCAATCATTGCGCCCTCACGCCCTTAGTCGTCGCAGGAGGAGACACCCAGGGCATCGGGAGTCGATAGCCGGCTCCCGGCCACCGCAGGCGCGGGCCTGCGGACGGCGCGTAATGGGCAGCTCGCCGTCCGGTAAGGACCAGGCCCGGGTCGATGGCGTGTTGTGTTCCACGCACGCCTCAAAGAGATGTCAGCATAATTGACGGGATCCGATAGAGCCGATGCCTGCCGGGGTCGCGGATTGTTCGAAAGAGTTACCGTGGCCCTGGCGCACAGGCAACTGAAGGAACACGGGTGGGTTTTAGTCATTATGAGTCTGACACGCTCTTCCGTTCCGCCCAGAGCGGGAGAGGTCATTTGATGATTTCCCACACAAAAAATAAAATAAAATAGGTAACCTAATGCGATGGTGTACTTAACTAAAGTCTCGTATTAACTTATAATTATAATTTATTTATTTTATTTCAATATTATATAATTTAGCCTGAGGGAGGACATCTCCATCGAGTTAGACGATGGCGGAGGTGGTATGACGATCTGATATCGTTTCTAGAAGCAACATGGCCAAAGATCGCACAAGACAGGAAGGTTTGGAAAGGATAAAGAGAGGGCTTCGTCCAGCAGTGGGACACAATAATACAGAATAACAATAATAGTATAAAAACGGTTGTTTCTGGCAAGTGTCAGAATTGCCAGGGTAGCCCGCGAAATTCAAATCTTGTTACGTTTTTTGCAATTTGCAAGTCACTCTCAGGTTGCATTTTGATTAAAATATGATTCGCGACCGTAACAAATATAGTTTTACAGAATTATAATCATTAGAATCAGCAAAATATCAAGAGAATTATGTCTGTAACAGAGTTTTTTTTATTAATTGCTAAACCAAAATGGCTTCGGCATGGGGGGGAGGGGCTGAAACTCCCTTCAGACTAAGAAGTCCAGGCCCGATAAGTTATAAAAAATATATGGGTGATCACTTGATCAGCGATACGTGTTAAAATTATTTTTAGAAAGTTATCGCATATGATCTTTCATTAGAATACGAAACAGTTCATTTCAGACGACAACCACTTTAGGCTAAAAGACAACCATAAAGGTTCATTATACTAAATTTTAAAAGAAACACCGATTTTGTCTTGTCTATGTTTAACAGTTGTGTAACAAACTCAAAAACATGGAACAGAACATACGAGGGCGGGTCAATAAGTCCGTGACTTTTGGAATAAAACACAGATTTTTTGATAAAAAAATAATTTTATTTTTCAACGTAGTCTCCCTTGAGCTCTATACACTTTGTCCAACGCTTCTCCAATTTTTTTATCCCTTCCAAAAAAAATGATTTGTCGAGGTCCTCAAAATAGGCCTTTGTTTGCGAGATGACTTCATCATTGGAGTCAAATCTTTTTCCACCAAGCCATTTCTTCAGGTTTGGGAACTAGAAGTAGTCGCTCGGAGCCAAATCTGGAGAATAGGGCGGATGAGGGAGCAATTCATAGCCCAATTCATGGATTTTTGCCATGGCAACTGCACATGTGTGCACCCTTGCATTGTCTTGGTGGAAAAGAACTTTTTTCTTGGCCAAATGAGGTCGGTTTTTTTTCAAATCGTCATTGAATCGGTCCAATAAGTTGGCATAATATTCCCCATTGATTGTTCTTCCCTTTTGAAGGTAGTCAATGTGGATTATCCCGCGTGCGTCCCAAAAAACAGTCGCCATAACTTTATTGGCTGACAAACCCACCTTGGCCTTCTTCGGCGCCGATTCACCCTTAGAAACCCACTGTTTTGACTGTTGTTTGGTCTCTGGTGTGTTGTGATGGATCCATGTTTCGTCCACGGTTACAAAACGGCGCAAAAACTCCTCGATATTGCGATTAAACAACGCCAAACCTTCCTGTGAAGTTGTTACACGATTGCGTTTGTGGTCGACTGTGAGCAAACGCGGCACCCATCTTGCGGAAAGCTTTCTCATGCCCAAGTGATCATTCAAAATTGAAACCACTGAGCCATGCGAGATCCCTACGGCTTCCACAATCTCTCGCACTTTCAATCTTCGGTCGGCCAACACCATATCGTGAATTTTTTCGATTGTTTCGGGTGTAGAGACCTCAACTGGGCGTCCAGGACGTTCGGCATCTTCAGTGCTTGTACGGCCACAACGAAATTCAGTAAACCACTTTTTTACCATTGAAATCGATGGTGCAGAGTCCCCATAGTATTTATCAAGCTTAGCCTTGGTCTCGGTAATGGTTTTTTTTCGCAAGAAATAATGCTTAATAAGCACACGAAATTCACTTTTTTCCATTTTCTCCTCAAATTAGTGAGTATTCTGATAAAAATAGCTGTCAAACACAAACTAACTGACGCAGCAAGTTTAAATTTTGACAGGAGTCAACTGACAGATGCCTGTTGACAGGAGCAGTGTTGCTGTTTCAGTAAAGAGGTCAGAAATTCAAAAAGTCACGGACTTATTGACCCGCCCTCGTATATACAAACTTACACCTAATATTAATCTGTGCAAAGAAGCAAAGAACAGCAAACGCCAAACCATAGAGTATAGTAATAGATAGATAGATCGCCCAAAACACAGCAAAGTCAAGCAAGACCCGAAGTTGTGTTGTCTTGTTGGTGGCATTTTTCTTCATAATTAATTAGAAAACAACAAACATAGAGTAAAAGTGTTAATTTTGCGAGCCATGGCAGCAGAAGTGATGAAGGTTGAGTTCGAGATGGAGACGTGTTGCGTCTGCGGCGGCGGCGGCGAGCTGCTGTCGCCAGAGGAGCATGACGCGGGCGCTCCGCCCGTGCAGGTGCCGCTGCGCACCATGCTAGTGCACCTCAACTCCAGCAAGGTACTATACGGCGGCATACTTACCTTATTTGTCGGTTCATCAAAACAATTTCATAACCTATATTTATTAGCAGAAAAAACAAATAAATATAGATTTTACCGTTAATCAACAAAAATTAGAAACAGTTAACAATTCCACTCTCCTAGGTTTAACAATAGACACACACATAAACTGGAAACCACATATACAGACAGTAAAATCAAAAATTTCAAAGTTTTCCTACACTCTCCGGGAAATTAAAAAGACTACAAACCGCACTAGTCACATACTACGCTTATGCCCACGCTTGGTTTAACTATGGCATCATCTTATGGGGAAATAGCACAGACGCTTCTTCTCTATTTACCCTCCAAAAAAAGCTAATACGAATAATTGTTAATGTAGAACCAACAGATAGTTGCAAGCCTTACTTCCAGAAACACAAGATTCTCACCTTAGTCAGTATTTATATTTTGGAATTATGTAAACTAGTCCGCAAATATCCAGATTCTTACAAAACACGGGGAGACATACAAACTAATTATCTGTTGCGCCATAAAAACAGACTAAATTTGCCCCCCCTCCCGCCTGAAGTTACACTCATCTAGTCTATTCAATGTCAATAAAAATATATAATAAATTACCAGAAGACATTAAACAACAAAACAAAACCAGTAATTTTTTTAATAAATTAAAGCAATACTTAATTAAAAAAAGCTATTACATGGTACAAGAATATTTAACAGATAAATACAATAATAATACATAATTATTAATAACAGATATATAATAAGTAAAATAATAAAAATAAACCATATTAAATACATAATAAATACTACACTAAAATCAATGAACAAATTTAAAGGGAGTAAACAAATAAGCATTATTTAAATTGTATAATAAAATAAATAATAAATGAATAGATAGATTTGCATATATAAAATTAATAATAGAATAGATAAAATACTTAATAGGATATTAAATAATTCAAACATAATATCAAGGAAAATTAATAAGGCGCTCTTCCTCTCTCAACTTATTTAAAAATTTGCTGTGCCCGACAGGGTCCATAATTGTTTCTATTATATTCTATTTACCACCTGTAAGTGTACATTATGGATTGCAATAAACTATTTGAGATTTGAGATTTATGTTAGGCGGGAAACATGAAAAGGCACTGGCTAGGTTTTCAAGTGTTTTAACAACCCAAGTCTACCAGACTACTACTTCTTGAACAAGACAGAACCATTATGATCTTTTCTTAGCAACAACTACCCTTAGGGAAAGAAGGCATGAGTTTATGTATGTAGTTATGTACCTATATACCTACAATATAACTCAGCACTTTGCTTTGACAGGGTCCACTTTCACATTCAACATTTTGCAAAAGTTTAAGGCCGCTGAGTAAGCAGTTTAGTATTAAGTATTTAAAGGACTGCCACTTTATATTAGTATATTGTTCAACAAGCAGTATTTCATTGTTAGGTGGTTCCTGAAGGACGTCTTTGTGGCAGTTGCATCCGGCGCACGCTGGAGTCCTATGAGTTCAGCACGGCGCTGTCATCTCGGGGGGCCCCGCCGCTCAGCGAGAAGATCCGAGCGCTGCGGAGGAGGTGAGCAGAGTGTTGTGTTTTCACTATTATGTTGGTAAATAAGCCAGTTATTATTATAACTGTTTCTGATTCAGTCAACCATTATGAGAGTTCACCCTACAAACAAAAATACAATCAGCTCTAAACTTTTCATAAATTGACTTATTATATAGATTACAAGGATAACTACTTATGTGTAAGCATGCAACACATATGCGCAGCACAAAGTTCCATAAAACAGAAATAAATTCAAGCATTGATCTTTTTGTAAAACTATTTATGAGTCGAGCTTCAATTTTAGCACATTCTTCAAGCATTAGTTTTGATTTGATAGTGATGAAAAGGTAAGTTTTTAGATTAACAGAACTATAGTTTATGTTGTTTGTCGTAAGACTGCATGAGCTGACGCAGAAGATCGACGTGTTTATCGTGGTGGGGGGCGCGGGAGCGGGCGGCGCCTACTCCGAGGAGGACATCATCATGGTGGAGCGTGACACGCTGGCGGCTGCGGCTGCGGCAGACGACGACGACCTGGAGCGAGCTCGCAACGCGCGCGGCGACTCCGTGTACCAGTGCTCCGTGTGCCCGCTGTCCTTCCAGGTGCGGAGATAGTTGCGGTCCAACATGGATCTCTATTAATGTGGTTAGAGATGCTGCTTGTTAAGGAGACATCAAAAACTTATCAAAATGTTCATTTAGTTCTCAAAAAATTTACATCCCTGTGGCTAACCCACATGGATGTAAATTTTGAGAACGAAATAGGTGGTCCAAGCTAATATGGCGAATAAAAATGTTCAGGTGGAAGTCCTGTTACCCCATTGATTGGTACCTACCATTTGTATTATCTTTTTTTTTAAATTAGCCCCCTATCTTATGGAGAATGGGGTGCTCATCCACTTTGAAATATCTGAATTAAATCAAGAAAACAACAGACCTCAAAACAGCACTAGTGACATATTACGCGTACGAATTTGCATGGCTCAAATATGGAATTATCCTATGGGGAAATAGTACAGACGCGCCTACATTGTTCACTCTACAGAAAAAAAATATTAGAATTATATTAAATATTGAATATACAGACTCCTGTAAGCCCCACTTACAGATCTAAAAATATTAACCCTGCCCTGCCTCTAAATACTTGAAATTTGTAAATTTGTACGAAAATATCCGCAATTCTATACCAAAAGAGGAGATATCCAAACAAAAATTGCACTTAGACATGAAAGCAGATTAAACATACCCACTTCACGATAAAAAATGCACTCTTCTACTACATTTGTTATGTCCATTAAAATATACAATAAATTACCGGAATATATCAAAAGTATAAATAATAATAATATCTTTATCAATAAATTAAAACAATTTCTGATAGTCAAAAGCTACTACACTATTGACGAATATTTTTGCGATAAATTTCAACAAAAATAAAAACTATTTAATTTAATACCTATATTTCATTTTAAATTTCACTTTGAATATAAATTTATTTTAAAACACTAAAATACTGTTAATTTATAAATGTAAGTGCTAAACAGTGGCCAATTAATAATATTAACAATTCTACAAGACAAAAAAAATTAGTAAATATTAATTTTATTGTAATTTATAATATTAATAACATATATACAAAAACTTAAATAAAATATAAATACCAGAAAAGCAAATGGTACTATTTTAATTTAATATATAGTACATTTTTTCTTACCAAAAAGCGCCTTCATCCTCTCTCCTAATAAAAATTAACTTTGCTGTGCCTGACAGGGTCCATAATTGATTCGATGTTTTAACATACCAACTGTTATTATGTACACATTATGGAATGCAATAAAGTATTGAGTATTGAATTTTATGAAAAATGCTTTAGTAAAGATACTAAACATTTTTTTATACTTTTCTCAAAAGTTTTTTTATTATTATTTGTAGTAGTATTTAAAATAATTATTATAAATAAAATAAGGTAGGACATTAAATATTATTAATACTGTAGTGTACAAAAATAGAGTACAGACGGATACAGCTCTTTTTATGAACCTGAAACTAAGTTTGTTAATGCATTTTTTAATGTATCAGTCAAAATAACTTTTCGATTTTGTTCAAATACATGAAGTATGATTTGGTTTTCTTCCTCATTTTTGGTGAGTTATTTATAATCTTCAAATAATTTGACACCTCTTTCTACAGTATTGTTAACCACATGTAAATTTTTAATGCAACATTTTGTCTTGAAGGTTTCTAATCAACATTATTGCCCCAAGTCTCAGAAAGTAACTGCAAGAATGAGCCATTGATGTTTAGAACTGAGAGTGTTCGCTATGTTCTCTCCAATGCAAAGGCTTCTAAAGGCGGCGTCAGTGGATAATTGTGCAGAGCTATCTTGTATTGCTTGGGAACCACCTTCAACATCTATTCTTTGAACAATGTCCATTTTCTTGTTACATGACAGCTTGTCAGAACATGAGATAAAGGCTACCAGCACGTCAGTTACGTACCACAAACGACGCTCTCCCCTTGCTGCTGCACCAATTTCCGAATCAATGGCTTCGTATGATTTTAATTTCTTCCAAAGTTGCAAGAATTTAATCGGTGTATCTGCTGCCAAAGGTTTGAATCGAAGCACCAAACCTTGGTGTAAATGAGCGTGAAACGAGCCAATCGGATTATTTATTTTTCATCCCTTTTGGTTAACTTGAATATGTTTAAATTACTTCTGAAGAGAAAATCTTCATAGCATACAACAGTTACGCCATCCAACGAGCATGATATATTGGTCCCGGAGAACGCCAATGAATCCTCGCAGCTGGCTTGTTGCCAACTATCATTGCGAGCTCAATTAACTTGTTGTAATCATCCTGGACTTATTTTTCCTGCCGCTAAAGCAGTCGTAACACTCTCAAGAGCAGTTTCAGCAAACTGTTCCGTGCTAGAACTAGAATCAAGGCAATCTTAGTGACCTCGGGAAAATATATCCCAAACAAGCCTGAATCTTTTGAACAATGGGATGTCAGGAGAGCTTGATGGTCCAAAGCAAACATGTGGTGACAACAGGCAAGCCATAACAGATCGCGGCCTGTATTTGCACCCAGGAGAGCACACACGCCTTTCTCGGCACCGGTGTTACCCCTTTTACTTTTTGAACGATTATAAATGTGAATCTATATATATTTTTTAATGTAATTGTTGGTACTTATTAGAACCTACCGAAATGTTGGAAGTAGTATTTTTCGCAAAAAAAACAAAAATAGCATTGGGTGGAGCGCCCTCTTTCGTTAGATTTAGTCACCTGAAATTTTACAACGTTAATACTATAGATACGTGTTACAAAACCCAAAGAATACTATTGGCATGATTCACGTTTTTCCTTTCGCCAGAAATTCAACAGGAAAAATTGGCAAGTATTGCTAGTATCTTTTTGTCAGGCGTTACCTATTTTTCTTATATTATAAATTAAATGAAAATACAATCATACGTGATATTTTGAGGTTTCCATTGATAAAATAGATTAAGTTGGTTGTTACTGTTATATTTTTTACCCACGTGCAGTTTTTTATTACTAAAACTAGGAAAAAAGACTGATAAACGGATCGCATGGATACGCGTCAGTGGGGTACGCGTTAGTGTTGCGGTAGCGGTCATTGACCCGACTGCTACTTTTTTGTTTGGTGGGAAATCATCAAATAACTTCTCCCGCTCTGGGTGGAGCGGGAGGGCTTGTCAGACTTTTTCTGACTAAAACCCATTGGAGTTCCTTCAGTTGCCTGTGCGCCAGGGCCACGGTAACTCTTTCGAACAATCCGCGACCCCGGCAGTCGGGTCTGCCACTGCGAACCGAATCATACATGGTAACCATGGTAACGGTCGGTAACAACGGTAACGGCCGGCGACCGCTACCATGATACGCTATACGACAGCAATTTTGAACGTTGCGCTCAATAAGTATCGCTAACCCAATCACGAGCGTACAGTGGTTACCTGGAGTCGATGACCGCTATTGCAACACTATTTAACGCGTACCCTCTATAGGATAGGTCTTCTGGGTTGCTTTTCTAAATTGTACTATGGAATATTCTTCCAAAAAAGAAATGGTACAACCATAAAAGCCGAAACCCGGAGTCAATGCAGTGGATAGAAAAGGGAGAAAAGCCGCCTCGGAAATTCAAAGTGGAAAGATTCGCATCCAAGTTCATGGCCACTTATTTTTTGGGATTGTGAAGGTATTTTGTTCATCGACTACCTTCCCAAAAATACTACAATGAACGGAGACTATTACGCCGCATTGTTGATAAAAGTGCGTCAAGTGGTTGTCGAGAAAAGGAGAGGCAGACTGGTGAAAGGAGTCCTGTTTTTGCAGGACAATGCGCCCGACCACCCTGCGCGAGTTGCTGGGCATGCCCTCGCGGAGATAGGATTTGAAGAAATTAACCACCCACCTTAGAGTCCAGACCTGGTTCCTAGCGAATATTTCCTCTTTTCGAATTTGAAAAAGGACCTTAGAGGACGGAGATGTTCCAGTGACGATGAATTGAAGGCGGTGGTGAACGAACATTTCGAAGGCAAAGCCGAACATTCCGAAGGCGAATATTTTTTGACCGGGTTAAAAGAAAAGCCTTTTTAAATAAATGTAAAAAGTGTATTGAAGTAGAGGGAAAAAAAAAACAATGTAGTATACATTGTTTTTTTTTTTATACATTTCTATCAGCATTTTTAATACCTTAGGCTCAAAACTTTTCAGCCGCCCCTCGTATGTATGGCAAAAGTTGCATTGGCCTTTACGGGCTGGCCAAATTGAAAACTGGAAGAAAAAAAATTTACCACCCTAATGTGGGTCTGTTGTACACATGACGACATTATCAAGTTATACAGGTCCATGTTTAACTCACCTCGCATTGTATAGGCTTTTCCTACAATGAGAAGTCAGCTTATACTGGACAGGGAGCTTGATATGTAGTCGTGCGTCCTACCGTCCGTGTACCTTCAGTATTGTGAGACAGAGGGGGTGATATTTTGTGTCGTCGGTTGCAGCGCGTGGCGGAGTACCGCGCGCACTCCGCGACGCACGCGGCGGACGCACTGCACTCGTGCTGGACGTGCGGCGCGCAGTTCGTGACGCGCGGCGCCCTGCGCGCGCACGCGGGCGCGGCGTGCGGCGCGCCGCCCGGCTGCGCGCTGTGCGGCCGCGCGCACGCCGACCTGCGCCGCCACGAGCCCGCCTGCCCGCCGCGCTGCCCCGCCTGCGGTCTGTACCCGAGCCCGTGCGCCCTTGCGCGGCGCCGCACCGCATGCTCACACTGCTCCCCACGCAGGCTTGCTGTTGGCGGACCGCGCGGCGCTGTCGGCGCACTGCGTGGCGTCGCACACATACCTCATGCTCACACTGCTCCCCACGCAGGCTTGCTGTTGGCGGACCGCGCGGCGCTGTCGGCGCACTGCGTGGCGTCGCACACATACCTCATGCTCACACTGCTCCCCCCGCAGGCTTGCTGTTGGCGGACCGCGCGGCGCTGTCGGCGCACTGCGTGGCGTCGCACACATACCTCATGCTCACACTGCTCCCCCCGCAGGCTGGCTGTTGGCGGACCGCGCGGCGCTGTCGGCGCACTGCGCGGCGTCGCACGGGCGCGCGTCGCGTGCGCCGCACGTGTGTCCGCAATGCTTCCGCACGTGCGACACGCCCGAGCTGCTGTCGGCTCACCTGCTGCGACACCGGCAGGCCAAGCAGTTCGTCTGCGGGTATGACGGCTGTATACTGCGGTTTGGGACCAGGTATGTTGTGTTACCCGTGCTTTTATTCCCAGGAACCATTAAAGTAACAGCCATAACCAAGGCAGCTATCTTTTGGTTACATTTCATTTGAAATCTATTCTGATTTCTTAATATTGTGTAATATTGGTTATGTAAAAACTGATGTGTTTTCTTTCGATGCAATTATAACTGTGTGTGGCTCAAAATCACCAATTTGCTTCCCCAGCAAATAACTGACTTAAATCGTAATTTTATTGTTGTCTTTGGTGCCGATTCTCTTGAACACCGAACTACAATATCACTAAAATTCTATGAGAATCTTTAAGCTATTCTGTAAAAAAATATCTCTAAATATAAATAATTTTGACGGCACTAAAATTTAATTTGACAATCGTGACTCCACGTGGTACTTGTTTGCCCTACCCAGTGAACTTTTTTAGAGCCGGAGGCTCACATGGGGGGCAGCCTCCAAGTGTTTTTTAGAATTGTTCACTTTTTGTATGGAAAATATGAAAAATTATTACCTACTTGTAGAGTTTTATGGGTTTAAGAGTCCCTATCAATTTCGCGGTCTAAAAACAGAAAATTCAAGTTTTTTCAGTGCAAATTTCTCAATAACCTTAAGATATCTGTTTTTTTTTGTTAATGCATTGTTATATATCACCTATTTATCTAGTATGTGGACGAATTTAAATTTTGATAGCTACTCAATATAAATTACTAAAAATAAAAATCTAACACACGTTTTTACGTAAGCACGAAACACCATATTTTTCAATTCCTTTTTTAGCTTACTGGTAGCAAATCAAAATCTGAGAAAAATCCTTAATACTGGACATATACTATATTAGTAAGTGTACGATTTATTTTTTTAAAGTTTAATGAATTAGTACACTAAAAAAAATGTGAACCGCGCTGCAAAAACGCAATAAAATCATGTGCAAAATCGTCGTCTACGCGTAAGAATTTATTGAAAATAAAAAAAAGTCTTAAATATTTTAAAATTTAAGGTGTTTATCTACCAAACTCAATTTTTATATTTTATTTTTGACTACTTATATATTTGTAATTAAATATCTAAATAATGCCTAAAAAGATTTTAATATGACAGGAACAGTGGACATATTCCATTCCCGATACTTTTAGTGCAGCCCTCGTAGATCAAAAACCTAACCCACTTCCAGATGGCCTAGAAAGTGGAAATTTGGCGTCCAGCTGGTAATTGAGTGTATGCAAAAGACAAAAAAACAAAACTGATATTTTACGCTTTGAAATATATTCCAAGCAATCGATTTTTAGTAAAACCTAGCGCGTTTCAAAATTATAATAGCAAAAAAAAAAAACTTTCGCAGGAGAATAGGTTTCATGAGGAAAGGTTGCTTTTATTGTTTTGTATACCAGATAATTTATAAATGTTAGACAACTTATAATACCACAAAGTGCCACTGATAGCGCCGCCGCCGGCTCAGCGATCTGACATTGCAAACAATTGTAACAATAATTGTTACAAGAAATACATTCTTACAGTCTGTGATTTACAAGAGCTCGTATTCGATTCCTGTTGTCTACAAGCGTTCATTAGACATTTTTGGAAAACATATAGTCTTCCGGCACATAGGTAGGTACAACATACTTACCCTATTTGCTTAACTTATTGTACTTGTGAGGGGCGTTCAATATATTCTCGGTATGAGGGTGATTTACCAATGATGTGGATAATATGACTAATTAGTTAATTAATGACATCATCTAAGGGTATAAAGGTACAATTTCATATAGTTGTGATCATTAGTTTACTAGCTAGCCTTAGTTAACGACAACTGGAATGGTTAACGTGACAATGTTGATGAAAATCGAGTACCGCGCTGTTATTAAATTCCTTAACAAACAAGGAAAAAGTCAAAAAACTATTCACGAAGAGATGGTGGCTGTTTACCAATATTCTGCACATCAAAAGTTATCTGCAGTTCAAAAGTGGTCAAGTGACTTTAAAACGGGGCAGAGACAGTATTGAAAACGACACTAGCTCGGGTGGCTCGGTTACTGCCTCTACGGAAGAAAAAGTGAAAAAAGTTATGAAGCTTACTGGAGGATGCCCGAATGAATATGAAAATGATAGCACAGATGACTCACCTCTACGTTGGTACCGTGCACACTATACTTCATGACCTTTACCTTTCAAATGTCAGTGCAACATGGGTGCCACGAATGCTCGCGGCGGCGACAGACCAGACTGACACCGTAAGAAAAAGGGCGCGTTTATTTGAAATCGTCTTTTCGTGGACGGACATTTTGGGAATGTCTCCGGACATGTTCTCGAAATGACGATGACGTTCTCCTTTTTGATGCATTTTACATTAAAAGGGATTTGTATGTATTATTTAGATGTATTTAAAATAAAAATGTCGCTGCTATTTTATAAAGCAACTAAAACACAGTTGAGTATTTTTTGGGCATTTCATAAAAACATTGTTCAAAAGTAATAAAATAAAAAATAAAAATTCTATGCTCGCCCTATTAAAGTTTTGTTTAAACACATATTTATTGATGAAGTAACTTTTATAATATTATAGCTTGTAACATTTTTCGTCATAAAACTAGCCTTGAAATTTTCCACCTTGGTGATTTTGAGCCATGCAATCAAGAAATGCCAGTATTCATCTTCACTTGTCTACAAAGCACCTCGTCGAGTGAAACAGTAGAGTATGTAACACCGTGCTGTGTGCAGGAGCAACCTGATGGCGCACATCCGCAAGTGCCACACGGGCGACGCGCCCCCCGCGCCCCCCGCGCCCCCCGCGCCCGCCGCGCCCGCGCCCGCCGCCGAGTGCGACGACTGCGGCCGCACGTCAGTATATACCACTATTTGTTGTAGCCAGCCAGTCTCTTTATTCGCATACGAACTTGGGCGTATCGTACGCCAGCACCTGTTTGAAAGCGGTGCAATAAGATACGTTCAGTCTGTACCGATACTGTAACCGTAGCGCGAACACTTTGCAATTTCAGAGCACATGATAGTTTCACTACTTTTGGAGAAAACTTATCATAGTATTTGTATTTGGCTTACAATGTTTGGTGTATCAAACTTAAAAGCAAGTTTTTGTACGCAGGTTCGGCTCGGCAGCCGCCATGAAGCGCCACGCGCGCGTGCACCGGCCGCCGCGACACTACCCGCGCGCCGCACAGGTATATTATCTGGCAAATTTCATTCAAATCCAGTTGAATTTATGTGTCTATCCATTACATGGCACCTATCCGAATAATAATTACTTAGGAAAGTGTAGAAAGCAAAAAAAAAAACAAAAAAACACCTGGTTTTCCTTGCCTACCCCTCTCATCAAACACGACGAAAACAAAAGAATCCCTTTCCGCCAGCAGAAACTTTTCGCCCAGCATATTAAAATTTAAATCTTCTAGTAAGTATACGCAAAATAGTCAGACGAAACCGCTCTATTCAATGTACCTAAGTACGATCGTTGTGTACAAGTAGATATAATATTCAATATTATTGTGTGTCCATGAATCTGTTACCGATACTGGTGGGGTACTATATTAAACGTTTTTATTTACCTGAACCTATTTGAAAAAAACTGCGCAAGCGCGAGTAAAACACGCGCCCTGAGGGTTCCACCCTAAAAAGTTTTGCCCGGCTGCATGAGGATTCACTCCAGTGATACAGTCAAAGTCAAATCATTTATTTCAAATAGGCACATAAAACGCACCTTTGGACGTCAAAACTTGCAAGAAAATAGTATTGATTCTAGTTGCCCCTTCCAAAAGGTAGTTTCGTAATTCTATGTACTTGGTCTATTGTTGAGTGTTTCTCTATGAAACCAAATAATGGTCAGGGATCAGGTTTCTCTCGTTTATGATAGATTTTAGCCTTGTTAAAATCAATTTTTCAAAAAGCTTCGATAGTATACGCAACATGGAAATGGGCCTGTATGATGACGCTTCGTGAGGTGGTTTACCTTTCGTGTGGTGGTGGCTTTGCCATCATAATTACTTCAGGCACTTACCATGGCTCAGGAAGGTCATGTGCTTTAGCACGAATGCAGCATTGATGAGCCTAGCTTAACGATGGCTTTACGCGGCAAATGTTTTAGGATTTCTCCCGTAATAAGGTCATATCCTGGGATTTTTTTAAGGCTAATGATTTGAATTTCCTCTGCAACTTCATTCGGGGTCACAAGCTTAATTCTTTGATCTTACAGAATACCTGTGACCTAATTGTAATAATATCGGAGAGTGATCAGAGTTCATGTGGTACCCCTCTTCCACACTCAGATAATTGGTTGATATGTTTTTGACAATGAAAAAGTCGATAAGATCTGGTAGTAAGTCGGTCAGTATGTTGGTTTTCTAGTACTTATGACCTCACAGCGCATGTCTTTCACTGCACTTAGAAGTTGTCTTCTCTTAGTTGAAGTTAATCTCGATCCCCAACGAGTGTTCTTAGCGTTAAAGTCACCGCCTAATATAAATCTCTGTCCAAGGAGTCGGAAGAAGTGTACATAATTATTGTTCTTTGTTTATCGTGTGTCTTGGGCAACGGTATACGGCCGGTACTGTAACAATAAATTTATTTGTATTAACCGATATCGCCACAGCTTGTCTGGCTCCTCGTATTTACACTGTTCGTAATGACAGATATTTTCACTAATAATCAATCAATCAATCATTTTATTTTCAGGCAACTGAGGGCCCATACATAAAATACACAAATTTACATTTAATAAAACAAAAATAATAAACTAATACATAATTTTAAACCCTATAACTATAACTACACACGCAATGTTGTCGGCGTCGTGTTTCGATGCGTGGTGTCGCGTAACCGTCCTCGGAAACGTCGATACACGACACCCTTCGGCCAAAAGTCCTCCTTCATGCAGGCCTGTAGATGGTGGGTTGGAACTCGCACCACGAATGACTTAAAGTTGATATTGTGGCGCGACTCCAACCTTTCAACCCTCAGAGTCCAGTTGGTCTTCACTTTGACGTACTGCACAACTTCCTCAGTTGTAGTGGAGTGATGCAGACGCGAAAGGTACAGCTGCGTCGTAGGCACAGCAGGACGCAGCAGCATGTTGGGTCCACTCGGTGCGGTACCGCACAGGTTACGGGAACAGGGCTTCTTCTTCTTCCTTTCTACTTTAGTGAAGCCCTCCTCATCAACTTGTGTCTTTCTTGGCACGGAGCTACGGACCACAGCCAGGGCAGGTTGAGCACCCACTTTCCGTTCATCCCCTTTTCTGGTTTGTCGCTTAGGCTGCGACGCATCAGATTTGCCGCTGGTGACGATAGCAGCATAGGCACGTTTAGGGGTCGACGTACCTACGTGTGACGTTTCCGCAGCCGGTGTTGTGGCGCGGGCGACGACGGCGGCGGGCGGCGCTTGCTCAGCGTTATCGGCAGCTGGTGACGCACTTATGTTCGCCGATTCAAAACTGCCGATGGTCGCATTTTGCGCCCCTCGACGTGTATTCACCTTAGAGGCCTCAGGTCACCCAAATACCGAACCAACGTTGCGCAATAATGCTATTTCTGCACGTAGTTCAGTATTGGTTTTTTCCGATACCTCCATTCTGGACTGCATTTTGGTCATCTCCGCCTTCAAGGAAGTGATGTCCTTAAGCAGCCGTGTAACGTCGACGTGATCGAAAGTGACGGGAGGCAATTTACTTAGCTCCTTCGCCACGAAATCCGGCACGTCGTCCGGGTCAGTCTTCTTCAACATATCGATGATGTCCTGAAGACTCTTCTCGGTTCCATCTCTGCGCCGAGAGGGCATCTGGTCTAGTTTTCCAAGAGACTGGAACAGCAACAGCTTTCCGCTGCTGACGTCGTCCTCCTTGAAATTGGACCGGCAAATCTGCAGGATGCTCACCTCGTCCATGTAGTCGATGGCATGGACCAGGAAAGCCAGCAATTCATTCACTATAAGTTTTTTTGAACTCATTGTGATTACGGGCAGCGGCTACAGCCGCGCAACTCGCGAATAAAATTCGTGCCGTGCACAGTGGAAACACGTCCGTGTTCGAGCGCGCATCGCAACTAACAAAACAAAACAAAAATAACTTTAATTTCTAAAGTCGGTGGCCAAAAACGAAAATACAAAACCAAAGACACCGACTTCCGATATTAAAGTTATTTTTCACGTCTTTTAGTGTTTTTGTTGGAAGTTGGTTGGTTTTTTGTAAAAAACGTTTTTTTTATCCTATTAGTCATTATATTATTAGGTGCAAATTGAAAATACGTGAAAATGTAAGGTAACTTCGTGATGTTTATTTATCAAGGAAATTGTAATATTTTGTGTTTAAGTTCCACAAGAAGAAAAAAAAACAATTAAAAAAAAACAATTTAATGAAAAATCTAATTTAAGTTATACAATTTTGCTTAATTCCCCCTTTAGGGTGTTAACCCTTAGGCCTACTTGCGCGTTCATGGGTTATCCTAAATAACTCGGAGTTAACAGTTAACTCCGGAGTAATCAATTAATTTATCTTGCGCCACCAAGAGTTATATGTAAACGTAGAGTTAAATTTTTAAATATTAAACCCACCGATATGGGAGAGAGAGTTAAGTCGCTATTTTCTGGGTTAGTGTCAGTAATGTCAAACTAAATTGATCGTATGAGGTACCACTAATAAGTTATTTTGTATTTTATTTGTTCGATGTTGTAGTAAGTGAAAATCCGGTACTATATCAGCAGGCAATATATTCATGAACTCATTTAAAAATAAATACAAATTATTAAAAACTTGAAACATATTTTTCCATAATGACGTTTTCATCAATCAATAAACTCCATTGATTCCATAGAAACCACATACCTACAATACGATTGATATGAAATGTCATGTTATAAATTTTGAAGACCATAAAGTATTTTGTATCGTCATGTAGTGGGTACACCATTTCCGTTAATTGTTCGTTCATTATTTTTTTGGCACAGACATTGCAATTCTATTTTATGTTTCGTCGATTGACCTGCAATGTTCCCAACAAAAAAAACACAAATGTCTTACTTTTTTATGTTTTGTATATATTGCCACAATCATGGAAAAAAAAAAATTCTTACAATTTTACTCGCCTAACTTTATAGTTTGATGGCGAGACTAACCCGGTGTTTCTTTTTGGTGGAGCAACGCGTAGTAAGAGCTAAAATGATAATTACTTAACTCCGAGTTTACAAACTCTATATTTAATTTCGTTGGTTACCATTGCGCGATAAGTAAGCCGCGAAATTCAAATTTTCTTTCGCAAAATTCAAAATTTGTTTCTTTTGTAATTTGGAAGTCAGTGTCAGATTGTATGTTGATCAAATATGATTGGAGCTGCCTTAGCGCATCCCCCTAGATTAAGAACATGAGTGATTGTCTTATTGTGTTTTATAGGAGGAAGGCAACGAGTCGCAGGAGGGAGAGGACATGGAGGGCGAGGTGGAGTATCTGGAGGTGGAGGAGCTGGACGAGTATCGCGACCACGACCACGAACACTACGACCACAAGCCCGACATCCACCACATGGAATGAGGACAACTCAGTCATATTCACTAATGACACATGTCATATAATGTGTGTTCGAAAAGTATCTGATGAAAGTGTAAAGAAACTGTTCAGCACCCTAATTACGTAACACACTATCACAATCTGAATCATTTTGAAGCCTATTGCTAATCCATTGCTCCATAAGTTCGAAAAATATGTCTGCTCAACAACGTAAATAACGCAATGAATGATCTTGAACTGTCAAAATTAAACCCATTCCTACTGCTAGGGTGTTACGTAATTACCCCGCAGGTAAAATTCTTAAGTAGAAGGTTTCAACTTGGTATCTCACCTCGTGAATTCAATCATTCTTGTTTGAATAACATTATTAAATTGTAATTGAAAAATCTTCCGACGAAAATTTAATTTACACATAATTGAAACTCAATTGTCAAATGAAAAACATCTTTAGGGTGATTTAAAATTAGAATGTCAGGTTTAAGTATTCAAATAATGATATCCAAGCACTCAATTTGTATGTGGCGCTACAGATTGGCATCTACAGTTACGTTTTCTTACATTCATCAGATAGTTTTGGAACAGACTACAGAAACACCCTGAAACTCTGTACTGCTGGTAACCAAAAGATGTGCTATATTGTTGCAGCAACATGTTCGTATGTTGCTGGCAACATTTCAAATTTTTCTTTTGGTTTACCATAAATTAGGAGACACACAACACTCACTTTCACACACAAACACACCATTATTGTTCATTTATTATCATACATGTTACTATTTTTGATTGACTAGCTAAAGTATAGGTTGCCATATGGTATTGAAGGAAACTGACTCCCTTTCTAACTGGGATTAATCTGCTGGCCGTCAAATACTATATTTGTATAGTTAGTAGTTCGCAAATTGCTATATACGAGCCCTAATTGTATGGTTATCTATTCGCTACATAATACGAGCCTCTGTGTAAGCCAATGTTAAAAACTTCAAATAGGTTACGTAAGTATTCAAAAAAAGTGCCTGCTTAGTGTTTTAAATATCAATTTATGAATTTTTATCCAACTTGGGTATGACAATTTGGAACAGGCGTATTGAATAAGATTAGATGATAACACATTCACTTTATAAAATGTAAGTACATTATACTTTTATTGCTTACTTACTTTTTCATTTAATTATTGTACAATTAAAATATATCTACGTTTATTTGCATTTTTTTAATAATTATTTCCTTTATTCTATTATATACATATAAATTACATTTTTAAATATTAGAATATAAAAAATATAAAAACATTACAAATATAAAAACATTACAAATATAAAAAATAGTAACCCACCGGTATCGGGAACAGGGTCCAAGCTACCGGCGGTCAGGACTCCAGAGAGAGGAACCTCCTTACAATGCGAGCCGTGTCTAGAAGTACCGCTTTCTGAATCAAGCCCTTAATCCAGCTGTCCAACGAGAGCCTCCTCAGGTGTTGGTCGAGGCTCTTGGCTATTAAGCTATTGGCTGTCACGACTATCGGCACAATGATCGCTGAGTCCACATCCCACATGTCGACAACCTCGCGAGCCAAGTCAAGATACTTGATTTGTTTATCTTTCTCGGGTTTCACGAGGTTCCCATCATGCGGGACCGTTATGTCAACAATCATTGAGCGCCGCTCTAATCGATCCACCACCACTATATCAGGCTTATTGGCAACAATAGTCCTATCAGTGATGATGGATCGATCCCAGTACATTGTAATATTTCCATTTTCGAGAACTGGGTCAGGCACATACCTGTAGTACGGCACTTCCGATTCTACAAGGCTGTATTTCAGACCGAGTTGCTGATGGAAACTCCTGGCTAAAAGGTTGTGTCTATGCAAGTACTCATCGTTAGCTAGGATTGAACATCCGGAGATAATGTGTTTGATGGATTCAGCCGGACGGTGGCATGCCCGACAGATGTCAACCGTGCCGTTATTATTATTATTCGTTTATTTATTTATATACATTTTTAAATATTTTTATAAAAACAGAAAAAACATTTAAAAATATAAAAAAACAAGCTGACCCGACAGACGTTGTCCTGTCTTAACAATGAATGTCATATGTCGTTTAGTTTAGTTTTGACTATTGACTAAAACTAAAACTATCGACTCATTTATGAACCGATCCATCTGTGTTGAACGATGTTTGCAGCGCGCATTCTGTCAATCGCTGACAGTTATGTAAAATTTATATTGGCGTTAAGTCTTCTTAAATTTTGTAACGTTCCGATCAACTTCCTTACTTTTTTATCTCATAAGATCCTTCTCCTGACAACACCGAACACAACAAACAATTTTTTTTGTGAAATTGGTCTAGCCGTTCACCCGTGATGGCGTGACCATGGGAAATAGGGATTCATTTTTATATATATAGATAGTGGTCCGCCGGTATCGGGAGCAGGGTCCAAGCTACCGGTGGTTAGGGCTCCAGAGGCAGGAACCTCCTCACGATGCGAGCCGTATCGAGGAGAACTGCCTTCTGGATCAGGCCCTTGACCCAACCGCCTAACGAGAGCCTCGAGAGATGTTGATCGAGGTTTTCGGCCATTAGGCCATTCGCCGATACGACAATCGGCACAATGACAGCCGAGCTCACATTGCACACGTCAACAACCTCGTGTGCTAAGTCGAGATATTTAATTTGTTTCTCTTTCTCAGCTTTCACGAGGTTCTCGTCATGCGGAATGGTAATATCGATAATCATTGTGCGGCGCGCTAATCGATCTATCTCCACTATATCAGGCTTATTGGCGACAATAGTCCTGTCAGTAATGATAGACCGATCCCAGTACAACGTAATATGGTAATTTTTGAGAACTGGGTCGGACACATACTTGTAATACGGTACCTCAGAATCCACTAGTTTATATTTCAAAGCAAGTTGTTGGTGAATAATCCTGGCTACTTGATTATGCCTGTGCAAGTACTCGCCGTTAGCCAGACGAGAACAACCAGAGACAATATGTCTGATGGTCTCACCCGGACGATGGCATGCCCGACACACGTCAACCGTCCCGTCTTTCATAATATGTCTCGGGTAGTTATTCGTCAAGATAACTTCGTCCATAATTGCACAGACGAAACCTTCGGTTTCCCCGAAAAGGTCACCAAAACGTAGCCAGGATACGGACGCTAAGAAATCTACACCGGGTTCGTGAAGAGCCCGATAAAAGCGTCCGTGTAGCTCCTTGCTTTGCCATACCTCCTTGCGGTCATCGGTATTAAGTACCACAGGTTTGCGCCAGTTCTCTTTAGCCATGGAGAGCGGGGTGAGGCCCTTGTCCACTGCTACCACATCACGGTGCATACCCACTTCGGCTTTTAAAAAAATATTCCCTGAGACTGCACACTTCGCGGTTGTGGAGGGTCTTTGCATTTAAAAAGCCTCGACCCCCGCACTTCCGCGGTATGTACAGTCTCATCACCGATGATCGTGGGTGATGCATCCGGTTTGCGGTCAGCAGTGTACGGACCCTGCTATCCAGGGCGTCGAGTTCGGTCTGAGTCCATTTGAGTATGCCGAAAGAGTACATCAATACTGGCATGACCCAACCGTTGAAGGCGCGCACCTTGTTTCCGCCTGAAAGAAGACTAATTAATACCTTCCTCAGGCGACCAAAGAATCGCTCCTTCAGCGATTGCTTCATGTCAGCAACATTTATGCCTAACGTTTCCGACATACCCAAATACTTATAGCTTTCGGATGAGGAGAGGGATCTAAGGTGTATGGAATTCGAAAGTTGAATTCCTTCGGATTCCATAATCTCACCTTGCTTTACATGCATGACTGCACATTTGTCCACACCAAATTCCATCCTGATGGCGCTACTGAAAGTTTCAGTTACCTTCAGTAGTTTCATCAGTTGCAATTTGTTGGGGGCAAAGAGTTTCAAGTCATCCATGTAGAGGAGGTGAGATATGACCTGACCACCTCTCCTCAACCGATAACCTAGACCTGAATCCTCCAGTAGTGTACTTAGAGGATTCAGGGATAAGCAGAACCAAAGTGGACTCAAACTGTCGCCCTGAAATATTCCCCGTTTAATCCATATAGGCAGGCGGAGCGCGTGAGGCAGAGGCAATCATAGCGCCCTCACGCCCTTAGTCGCCGCAGGAGGAGACACCCTGGGCATCCGGAGTCGATAGCCGACTCCCGGCCGCCGTAGGCGCGGGCCTGCGGACGGCGAGCAATGGGCAGCTCGCCGTCCGGTAAGGACCAGGCCCGGGTCTGAGAGAGAGAAAGAGATATCAGCATAATTGACGGGGTCCGATAGGGCCGATGCCTGCCGGTGTCGCGGATTGTTCGAAAGAGTTACCGTGGCCCTGGCGCACAGGCAAGGAAGGAACACGGGTGGGTTTTAGTCAGTAAGAGTCTGACACGCCCTTCTGCTCCGCCCAGAGCGGGAGAGCTCAATTGAAAAAAAACAAAAGGCAGGTGTGTGAACTAATTAGCCATTTCAACCAAAAGTTGTGCAATCCGTCCGGTCCCGGTGATTTCCAATCCGGTAACGGACGGACTGCTTTGGTGAAGTCTAATGGCGTAATTAATACCGCTTCCATTGCTGGTACAGTTTCACACACCCGCCCGACATCCCGTATCCAGTCAGCCTTATCGTGACAGACGGGCACTGACCAGATGCTGCGCCAGAATGTAATCGTGGCGGCATCATCCGGGCGGCACTCATCTGTCACATTTTGTTCAGGTCGCTCCCAAGCTCTATATACCCATCTATCATCGCTCAGGAACATGCGATTCTGTGTGTACCGATCAACCCGCCGCTTATAACGCCGAATACGGCTCGCCCATGCACAAACTTTCTGCTTCAGGAAGTCGATGCGCTCTGTGACACGGGATATGTATTCCTGAGGGCTGATTTCAGTCCCCGAGAATGCCCGTCTCGCAAAGCGCATCACTCGTGGTCGCGTATTGCCCTCCCTGAAGCAGTATAGTTTGCCGATGCGTACCCTGGCCTCATCAATACGACGCTCGATCCTGCACTGCCAGGCTGGTACGGCAAGTTTTGGTCGAGTAGCCCCGTCACAGTTTGGGAACTTGACGTTAGCTAAACGACATGCCGCAACAGCCGCGCAATACAGGATCGAATGTGTATCAACGAGATTCTCCCTGCTCTCAAACACATTCTTAAGATGCGAGTCCAGGGCACACACTAGCGCCCTATTTTTTTTGTGCATAGGCAGGCGTGGTAATCGGGGTCATATTTCGGTCGGAGTGGATCTGTACTCACGGAATGCATCCTCCAGTGCGCTCATCAATCGGGAGTTGCACTGGCTACTTACTGAAGCAACCCTATCATCTTCCAGTTCTACACCATGATTAGACCGCGGCTGTATTTCATCAATGGTCGATGCTTGTACCGGACTCGAGACGATATGGTTGCTCAGTTCTGAGCGCAGCCTATCAAGTGCAGCATCGTCCAACCTATGGCTGCGTTGGATGACCCGCACCTGATCCGACAGTCGTTGGGTCGAGACGTTGACGGTTGGTTCCAGTTCCTGAAACAGAGACAGCAACCTATCTCGGTACGCAGTGAGGTTAGTTCCCCCCTCTGTAGACCTGTGATATGCGCGCATAACGTTCTCGTTCATAGACTGAGTCCATTTCATGCGCTGCACACAACCACCGGCAGCGGGGACCCGGCTCGGGGCCGGATAGCTCCTAAGTCCCAAGCTCTTCGGTGGCCGGCCTCTCCCCTGCCGACGTACAGGTGTTGGCGACGTCGGCGGACAGAAATACTCGTCGCTCGAGCTCGACGCAACTACCGCGGCCGGTGTCGTCACAGCGCTCACGGTGGGGCTGGGTACCGGCGGCGGCGACGCGGAGCTGAGCGACGAGTCCGGAGGTGGTGGGCGTGCTCGTAGCAGATCTCGTCAACATAATTTAATATTCATTGGTATTTTTTGTTGTTTGTTTTATCGGAGGTGGCATGACAGATGTCACCTCCGAATCGGCAGTTTTTGATGGAAATGTTTAAAATCCTCGTTCATTTTACTTTCTTAAAAATTGGAAATTGGGTTGAGGAAAAAGTTTCTTCGCATTTTACGAAAATTCAAAACGTTTTTTAATATACACTGTGACATTTGAATCACCGTTTTTCTAGAACAAACGTTGTTCAGACTATGGTCTACTACCATTCTACAGCATCAAATATGTTATTAAAACAAACTAAAGTAGGCGTTCTCAAATTAGTCATATGTTGCTCAAACGTGTTCAAACATTAACCGTAACATCACAGTACTCATCGCGGTAGTCCACGTGGACTACAAGGATTTCCGGCCAATGCGCACCGAAATGCAAATAAATCATTAGCCAATGACAAGCAATCGTGCGAAGTATCGCTCTGCCCATTTCTTTTGTCGAATGCCGCGAGCCGCTCGAACCACCCGGGCAATAAACAGTCTACCGAAATGTTTCGAGCGAGCGACGCGTATGCATCCGATGTATTTACGTCACAGGCATGCATCGCGCGTTTTTTGTGAAAATAAGTTCTGACTATTCGAGTGTGGAGTGGTTGGTTATTGTGCGTTTTTACTCAATTGCTGATAACAATCTGGCGGAAGCTAGGCGCATGTACTCTCAACCAAAATTGGAGTCAATGTTGTTTTGGTGCACACGGAGCTAACCCTGTTTTGTGGTATGTTTTGTTTTTATCATGTTTCTGTAATATCCCAATAAATAAATAATACCTACCTAATAATGTCACGGTAGATACAATAGGTACTCGTTCCTAGTTACAGGACAGAATTATAACCATGTCTGATAGTACCTACCGTAAGTTCGCACCTAGAACGAAATTATAAAATTAGAGGTCAGCCATCTCGCCGTGCCGCGCCGTCCGCGTCGGTACGGTGCGTCGCCTGCGTCGTGCATAGCCAGAAAATACCTAAGTACCAAAGTTTACCATAGCTAAAGCCAAACCAAGCCATAACCGATATCGACTATTCGCCACATCCCATTGCCGCACTGTGTCGCGCGCACAATCCCCGTTGTGTCGCATGCATGGTGCTATAAACTCCGTAATGGAGACAGTCCCGAAATCTTTAATGACACACTCAGGGTGATCATGTCAAATTATCTCATGTTCTGTGAAAGCTATGTTTGTTAGGTAAATAAGTTGTAAGTTGTTATCATTTTATTCGATTTTATTTTATTTTCTCTTTATAAAGTAAGTAAGTAAGTTTGATCTCTGACTTGTTATTTGTTTTTTAATTTGTCCCGGAACATTTTTTGTCGGCACGCCACGGGGCGCTCCGGCACTTACACATGGCTTGTAAACAAAAGATTTCTATGAACCGATAGTAAACACATGACTGTTTCCTTTTATGGACAGACCAGGCCTAATTAGTTAATTACGCAACATGTTTCAGAACAATAGAAACTTTATAACTGTTAAATTTGGTATTTTCTAGTAAGACGTACAAAAATAAGTTCTAACTAAATTTCGTTTATGGAGATTCCCCTGCCTGGGATTGGGATTTCCCTGTAAACAATGCTTTGTCTAGCGCGTAAGCCGCGCGCCGCGCTGCTATTGTACTTTGAGACGCGAGCGCCGCAGTGTCTGTGTCGTAGGGAGTAACGATAAACCCGACTTTTTTTAATTTTGTCTTTTTCGAAAACCAATGACGTTTTTTTTTTAATGGATGCTGTAGAATGGTATTACACCATGGTCTGAACAACGTTTGTTCTAGCAAAACTGTGATTCAAATGTCACCGTGTAGTTTATTTACATTTAACTAAAGTATGTAGGTACCATTTTGTTCGATAACTTTTTGCCATCTTGTAGGTAGGGACATAATCCCATTGCTATAGAAATTTTGGGACTTCTGATCAAAATACCGCAACAAGTGGTTTTGGCAGTCCTCTCGTGATGTTAACCTGATACTGCCTAAAGAATTCTGAAGAGACCGAAACAGGTGGAAATCTGAAGGTGCAAGGTCAGGACTATACGGCGGATGCATTAACACCTCCCAGCCAAACTCTCTTAATTTTTGCTGAGTGGCTAAATATGTGTGAGGTCTAGCGTTATCATGATGAAAAACCACACCCCTTCTGTTGATTAATTCCGGCCGCTTTCTCTCAACTTCTTGCTTTAATCTCATCAGTTGTTCGTAGAAGAGTTCAGAATCGATTGTCCTGCCTGGTGGTAACAGCTCATAATGAATAATGCCCTTCCAATCCCACCACACACACAGCATCACCTTGTTGCGAGTTAACCCGGGTTTCGCCACAGTCTGTGAAGCCTAACCGGCCTTTGACCACGACCTTTTTCGCACGTTCTTGTCGTACGTGATCCACTTTTCATCACCAGTTATGCTACTCTCACAGACACTGCACTAGGTCCATAAACATCGCAATTTTTTTTCGCGGCTTGCGTTGCATTTTTACCTTTTTTGTAGTAAAATTTTAAAATGTATCGAATTTCTTCATTAGATTCACTCATCTTGACAGTACGAAAAACAAATGAAAATCACACATTTTCCTAATTTGAATTTGGAATTATGTTCTTTAAAATTTAAACTTTCAATGATACCAAAACCAGCCAGATACAAATAGTATAGCCAAAGAGATTTTATTACAAGTTCATACATACTACACGGTGACATTTGAATCACAGTTTTGCTAGAACAAACGTTATTCAGACCATGGTCTACTACCATTCTAGAGCATCCTTTAAAAAAAAAAAGTCATTGGTTTTCGAAAAAAGACAAAGTTAAAAAAGTCGGGTTTATCGTTACTCCCTACAACACAGACACTGCGGCGCTCCCGTCTCAAAGTACAATTGCAGCGTGGCGCGCGGCTTATGCGCTAGACAAAGCATTGTTTACTGGGAAATCCCAATCCCAGGCTGGGGAATCTCCATAAACGAAATTTAGTTAGTTTTTTTTTTTGTACGTCTTACTAGAAAATACCAAATTTAAAAGTTATTTAAAGTGTCTATTGTTCTCAAACATGTTGCGTAATTAGGCCTGGTCTGTCCATAAAAGGAAACAGTCATGTGTTTACTATCGGTTCATAGAAATCTTTTGTTTACAAGCCATGTGTAAGTGCCGGAGCGCCCCGTGGCGTGCCGACAAAAAATGTTCCGGGACAAATTAAAAAACAAATAAAAAGTCAGAGATCAAACTTACTTACTTACTTACTTTATAATGAGAAAATAAAATCGAATAAAACGATAACAACTTACAACTTATTTACCTAACAAACATAGCTTTCACAGAACATGAGATAATTTGACATGATCACCCTGAGTGTTTCATTAAAGATTTCGGGACTGTCTCCATTAAGGAGTTTATAGCACCATGCATGCGACACAACAGGGATGGCGCGCGCGACACAGTGCGGCAATGGGATGTGGCGAACAGTCGGTATCGGTTATGGCTTGGTATGGCTTTAGCTATGGTAAACTTTGGTACTTAGGTATTTTCTGGCTATGCACGACGCAGGCGACGCACCGTACCGACGCGGATGGCGCGGCACGGCGCGCGGCGAGGTGGCTGACCTCTAATTTTATAATTTCGTTCTAAGTGCGAACTTACGGTAGGTATTATCAGACATGGTTTTAATTATGTCCTATAACTAGGAACGAGTACCTATTGTATCTACCGTGACATTATTATGTAGGTAGGTATTATTTATTTATTGGGATATTAAAGAAACATGACAAAAACAAAACATACCATGAAACAGGGTTAGCTCCGTGTGCACCAAGACAACATTGACTCCAATTTTGGTTGAGAGTACATGCGCCTAGCTTCCGCCGGCTTGTGTGCAATTGAGTAAAAACGCACAATAACCAACCACTCCACACTCGAATAATTAGAACTCATTTTCACAAAAAACGCGCGATGCATGCCTGTGACGTAAATACATCGGATGCATACGCGGCGCTCACTCGAGACATTTCGGTAGACTGTTATGTTTATTGCCCGGGTGGTTCGAGCGGCCCGCGGCATTCGACAAAAGAAATGGACGGAGGGATACTTCGCACGGTTGCTTGTCATTGGCTAATGTTTTATTTGCATTTCGGTCCGCATTGGCCGGAAATCCTTGTAGTCCACGTGGACTACCGCGATGAGTACTGTGATGTTACGGTTAATGTTTGAACACTTTTGAGCAACATATGACTAATTTGAGAACGCCTAGTTTAGTTTGTTTTAATAACATATTTGATGCTGTAGAATGGTAGTAGACCATGGTCTGAACAACGTTTGTTCTAGAAAAACGGTGATTCAAATGTCACAGTGTATAATGCGAAAAGACTTTTTCCCCAACCTAATATTTTGGTATTTGAGTCAATTGCATAAAAAATGTACTTTATACAAAAGAAATACAAAGGAATTTAAGTCAAACAAAGGAATTCATAAAGATGTGTTCGTAATGAATTTCCATCTTGTAACATATAATTTTTTTTATACTTTGTGTTTTAAAATTTATTAAAAATTAATCCAAATTGCAGTTGATATAAAATGTATTAAAAATTAAACAAAGTTAAACATTGCCTTCAAAAACAGTTTTTTTTTATAACACAAATCCAAGAAATGGAATTTGGTCTCCAAACTACGTTATAAAAAAATGGCCAGTATAGTTTGCGCGCGATCAGAATGGGATGGAACCATGTCAAACTACATACAACATACTTATTTCTGTAAGCATACATACATTCAAACATAAGTTACACAACAAACTTGAACAAACATAAGTACATGCCTACATAGACATAACAATCTGCTAAAATGAGTTCTGCATTAAATTCACTTCTTAGCTAAAGCTACTTCGCTTGAGAACTGTGATTATCTCGCTTTACAAGGTTCCATCCCATTCTATTCACGTGCGGATTATAGAAATCAAATCAAAGGGAGTTTTGTAACCAAAATAATATTTTTTTATCTCTAAACACAAGACTAAGAAAATAGAGGTTTGTCTTCAAAAATCAATAACTTTCTAATAATCAAATGAAAGAGCTTCGTCTCCAACTTGGAAGAAAATAATTTAACAGAAATATTTTATAACGAAACACAAGCTTTGAATTTCTAAAAGGCCATTCTTGGTAATTTAATCCCTACAAACTTTGAACTAAACCATCTTTAAAACGATTTAAATAACTAGCTATTATTTTTGGGGTATCATTTAAGCTATCACCAATTTAATTAGTTTTGTGTTTCTTAAATAATAGGGTTTGTCCTCAAAATAGTAGATCTGTCACCAAAATGTAGTCACCAAACAATGCAAAATCAGTTCCACAATAAATCACCTAAAATCCTGAGATATAAGGTCTAGTACCAAATAAATGTTTTTGTATGTATTATAATAGGTGTGTCCTAATAAGTATTTCAACAATACTTAATAATGAGGCGTAGCCGACGGAGTCTACTACTGGGCGGTTTAAAAAAAAATAACCACGAAGGGGACGGCGGGGTCTTTCAGACCCCGCCGTCCCCTTCTAACCTAACCTGTCCGAGTCGGGGTGCCCCAAGTTGTACCAAATACCTGGGAACAATTTTTGTTTATCTGAGAACGAAAATATTTCGTGGCGATAGATGTATTTATTAGGTGATACAACTTGATGACAAATATAAATTTTGGTGATAGAAAATATAGTTCCCTTATTTTTGTGAAAATACAATTTTTCGGAAAAAAAAACATTTAGTATCTGCGAACGTGTATTAAGGTTCAACACAATCGGTCCTAACGTTATAAAGGTATTTTAATTCAAAGTTTGTACGGGAACGAGTTATCGGTATCCAACTTAACTATTTAAAAATAAATCTGGTCATGATCATCTGCTAGTTTATACTCATTTGATACAAATTTTAAATGTAAAATTTTTACAATACATGCAGCGGGAACTACATCTTTATCGACTTTCTTTGAAGTAATGAATTTCAATTGAGGCCGTTTTACCGTTTTTAAAAAGCGAACTTGATAATGAATTTCAGCTATTTTGAATACGACACCTTCAACAAAACCAACAAAATATACCCACTTATTTTTTTCATAATATCTTACTAAAACGCTATCGTTAATGTTATAAGTCATATCTCTCGGTTCTGATTCTGTCAGTTTTTCACTTCTAGTTTCTATTTTAAAATTATTTACGCAGCCTCCATCATTTTCTATTTCAGTTCTATTACTCTGTTTAAAATAACATCTATTATTATAATTCTCCTTGTCTTCCATCACTGCCTCTACAGTATCAACGTCATTTACATCACATTCTCTTAATTTCAGGTCTGGTTTTGGGATTATTACCTTTTTTTCTTTTTTGATATTTTTATTATTAACGCCTGATGTAGAAGGGGTAGGATTTTTGTAGATATCACTTCATGAATAGGTATGGTTTTGGGAACGGGGATGAGGTCTTTTGTCGTTGAATCTAAATCCTTTACGAGGGTATCTATAATTTCATCAGATATTAAGAAATATTTGATCTTTGAATTGCTATTGACAAGTGCTTTGTATGCTGCCTCCGCATCGGGAATATCTTGACCGTGAGCAACATAACTGTCCAAATTTCTTTTTGTGGCTCCTCCTATCCCATCTGCGGCGCCTTTTCCATGACTTGCCTCGAAAAAGGACCAAGTGGCCTTTTCGAATCTAAACAGTGATATCATTGTATTTAACAAGTAAAAAAATTTTTTCTGCCTTTATTGTGTTGTTGGACCATCTGAATAGAAGTGCAGTATTGTTACTTTGGGATATTTCTCTTTAATAAGTTTTAATATAGGAGTCAGATGGGCCCATATTCCTCCAGGACTATGATTTGTGTTTGAAGATATTGTACAGAAAGATGTTGTCTGTGGCTTATCATCATATTTAGCATAAAAAACGCCAGTATGTAAGGAAATTTGACATTATGATGCACCAAAATGTAAAGCTTGAACTTCCTCTGCTAGTTTGCAGCCATAGTTTTCGGAAAAGTCGCAATGCAACAGAACTTCCTGTTCAGTTAAGTTCTCCTTACAATTTTTATACATTGTGTATTGGTGAGTGATGTTGAAATAATGTTTCTTGAACAAAAGCATTTGATCATGAAAGGTTTGTAGCAGTATTTCTAGTGTCTGTGTCACTTCCTCTTTCACTGTTCTCTTAGTTATCTTATTATCATATTCGTGTTTCTTTGTAACCCATCTTTTCCATGTCACTACGTCCTTCAGGTTTCGTTGCAATAAATTACAAATAACGCTTTTGTTGGAGCAGTTATTACACTCACCGTACATACATTTGGCATCCTTCACATTGCACGCGATAGTAGAAACTAACTCGGCTAAATTGTCACTCTCTATTACATTTAGCTTTTTCTGGTTTTCTGCCATAAAATTTAGATTGGCGTGCTTAACACATGCACAAGTGTTTCTGTCGCTCAATTTTGGACTAAGGATATAAAATGGTTTGTATCGAGTAAACATTTCGTAAGATAATTTCCCACCTTCACCTTTATATTTTGTATGTAATTTTTTCATGGTATCTAATAAATATCGTACCTGTTCTCTCTTATTATGTAACGTTCTATGTTCTCTTATACCGGCCGGCATCGACTCTGCTTAAAAAATCACCAACTTCTTTCAAGCCACATATTTTTCTCTTGTGCAATTGCTTTCGGATCCTTATTCTTCCTTTTAAGCCTATAACGCTACTCAATTTTGTTTTCATTTTATATTTTGTTATAGTGTCGTTAGTTATAATTTTTTTTAATGTGTTTCTTTCTTGATTGTTGGTTGTTTGGGAGTACTGCTCACTCAATGAATCTTTAATCAATATGTTTTCAAATAGTACTTTTTTCACAATATTTTTCTCTGAAGTGCTAATTTGTGGCAAACGTTCCTGAATGAAAGTGTCGGTTTTAGAAATAGGAGTTTGTTTATTGTCTTGGATTATATTAATATTAACATTTACAGTGTCTTTTTCTGAAGGTGGGTTTCTTAAATTCGTTACTATTTCTTTTAAGTGATTTACTTGTTTTTTGTACCTGTAGATGCACTTTTTCTGACATTTTATTTTTCTTAGTAACAGATTTAACTTTGAATTTTCTTTAGCTAATAGGTAACGAAATCTACGTTTTTCTTTTTCTTCTGTATTTTTTTGTGAGTCTTTAGAAACTTCTTTAACATTTCTTTCTCTTTTCTGCTTCTTCCATTTTTGTCGCTGCAGGTCCTGTTCACTTTCATTAAGATCTTTTGCTTTTCTGTATTTTCTTTTAGTCTGTCCTAAATTCTTTTTTTTTATTTCCTCTAACTTTTCAGGATTGGTACATCTTAACTTTTGAAGATATCTTCTTTGTCGTTCTGCCCCGGATAAAGGCATAGTCTAAAAAAAATGAAACCTATTAACACATGTTATTTTCAACCATATTTCTAAATTCACGGTGTGTAAAATATCATACAGGTGTGATTTTTTTCAAAAAAGAAATTGGTTTAATGCATAAATTTCCGATATAACTCCGAAAACAGATATTTTAGACATCCACAAAATTATCGCCATAATCGTTATCATCACCACTATCCACAAAAAGTTAGCTTTTTACATCAAACAGTACGGCCAAAATATCGTAGCGTGTCTGAACTCCGCGCAGAAGGCTGCAACATTTTTTAGGAACCAAATGGTGACATGAACCGAGTTTGAGTGAGCAAACATGCGCGAAAGAACGTAGTGCCTATTTTCAGACTCGCCAAGATATTTCGGCCGTACTGTAATAATATTTGCGTGTAAAAAGACTGACAGACATTTCAGTTTTATTTTCATGGATTAAGCTGGGCTAAGCTTCGGATTATCATCCTACGAGTAGAGAGTTCATATTTTTTTTTACAGAAAGATAATACTAGTAAGAGCCTCCATGTGAAATTTTAAGGTTCGGAGCCAAATGGTTTACGAGAAAAAAAAATAAACAAAATCGTATAAATTTCGCAATATTGTGTCACTTTTGTCGTTTTGTCTTGCCATTGAACGTTCCGTTGCTCCGTCGACTACGCCTCAGGGGCGGGGAGGGGGTGCTGTTACCGCCTCGCTAGCCTCAATTTTCATAAATATATTAATTTTACCCATAAATAAAAGTGCTTCGTTTTTAGTCTTTAAAATCTTATAACTGATACAAAGTGAGGGGAGGGCTGCTACTTCTCCCTTTATTTTATTCTTCACCCCCCGTCCTCTTCCGTCCTTTTAATCGATGTCAACACAAGAAAATTTGAAAGTTAACATTACCCTAAAAAACATTACCCTCCTACCTTGGGCAGTCGGGTAAAAAACTAAGTGGTGTATAGACCTTTATGTCGTTTCTTCTGTATAACGTTATACAATGTCATCCAATGGAACCAAATTTTGTTGTGACAAAACCATTACAAACAATTAGGTTATAATTTTGAAAGATTTTCACAGGCCCGATGTACTTAATGGGTTACACATACATTAATGTATTATGTAAAAAAGAATATTATCTAAAAACCATAAAACTTACCTGATACTAGCGTCACACAATTAGACCTTTTTCATTTGCCAAATTCACTTGAAACTAGAAATGAAACCACTACTAGAAAATTAAGATGGTTGACATTTGGTTTTGTAATGTTGGTTGCAGTAATAGTGTTGCCGCACGTGAAAAAAATAATGGATGCGTTCGTTAGTGTTTACAAACTTCTAAATCTCAGTCATACAAAGGATGTTATACAAAGGAAGAAAAATTGAGACAAGTTTTTTTCAGGGAATTTTGTAAAGAAATTACTATTCAAATCTAAAAAAAAGCCTATTAGCGAGAAGAACATTTATTAGCACAGATAATTATTGCAAAACAGTTGTGATTTTGAGGCTGGTTCAAAAGATACTGGATTTGGATTATACTAGTCCAGGGGTAGGACAGGTGATTTTGTATGACAAACGAAAGCTATTATTTAGAAAAAAATAAATTGTCTACTATTTATTAATTCCAAATGAAATAATGAATATTATACTTAAAAATATAGCAAGTAGAGTAAATAAATCCAAAATAATTATGATGTTCAATCATTCATACTTCTTTTTAGACCTAATTTATTATGGTGCACAAACATTTTTTTCCAAATGGACAATAAATATGCAATTGACTCATTTATTTGGATTTTGGGATTGTCCGTATTCACATACGAGGGTTGCACTAAAAGTATCGGGAATGGAATATTTCCACTGTTCCTGTCATATTAAAATCTTTTTAATTGAAAACTCCTTGGTTTTTAAAATCGAATACCATTTATTTATTTAAAAAAAGATTCTCGGTCTTGTCAAACTTGCTTAGTCGTTGAGAAAATGGAATTGACTCGAGAAAATTCAAGAGCGATGATTTATTATGACTTTCGAAGTGGTCTAACTAGAGATGGGCAAATGCCCGGGCATTTTTGGCAAATTGGAAAAATTCCTAATAAGTGCCCATAAATTTCTGTCCTTGGGCATTTATCTGGGCATATAAATTTGTTTCAAAATTAATTTACGAAATTGATATTAGCTTTGAAAGCTGGCTTAATTTGTTGAGCTTAGTTACGGTTAATTCTTTAAAGCTGTATTTTTATGAATTTACCCATTCTATTTAAATTATGTTATACAAAACTAGGTTTACGAACATAAATGTTACTAATTACCGGCGGCGTAAAAATACTTGCATCGTGAGAAGGGTGCGGGGCAAGGGATGCGTGCACTGTAATGGCTAGTTGTTTTAAGTAGGTATCTACATTTATGATTTTATGAATTAAATTTCATTGTAATTAAAATGAAGATGAAGGCAACGAATTCAACATACATGAAGTATTTATGGTGCTTAGAAACCTTAAATCAAAATTAGAATTTGTGTTACCATCAATAACAATGCTGGACGATGAAAACAAGGAGAACATAAAAACTTCAATTGAAAAATGGAATAATGCAGTGCATAAAACCTTTACATTATGCGGCCTACATGCTGGATCCTAAATCTGCAGGCATTGAACTAAATCAGGTGGAAGAAACCGAAGCCATGGAATTCATCTGTAATCTTGCAGAGCACTGTCACATTGACTGTCTTGCTAATCTGGCCCAGTATAAAGCTAATGAAAGATTTTGGAGTAAACTATTCACTTGGAAGGCCGCTGAGAAAGTATGTCCTATTTTGTGGTGGAAGGGGATTTGTGGCTCAAGTCAGTTAAGTATAGTTGCACTAAGAATATTGACAGCACCCTGCACATCTGCAGCCACCGAACGATCTTTTAGCACACAGGGATTTATGCACAGTGCAAAAAGAAACCATCTCACATCAGAAAGAGCGGCAAAAATAACATTTTATACATATAATTGGAATGTATTAAATAAAGGTGAAAGCGTACATTGTCTTTCCAATGAATATACTGTTCCGGAAAGTTCTGACATGGAAGACACAGATGACGATATTATATGCAATGATGATGCCACGGAAGGTCACATGCGGGAGGATATGCAATCTTTCTTCACTTATTGAGGATAGATGGGAAGATATGGAACCAGTAGCTTCAACTTCACGACAAACAAACGATATTCAATTCATAAACATAAGCGAACAGTTATACGATAGCGATAGTGATTAGGGTAATTGGCCCTACAATACAATAAAAATATTAGTTTGATTATTAGACCCTTCTGGTTTCATCAATGGTTCTCTAGTGTAATTATTATTAGAATTATGATGATGTTGATTATTAAAATTTTCACAATGCTGTTTCTATTAATGACAAAAGTTATGTTTTATTGTTTGTTTGGTCCTTACAGTTTTATTTCATAAAAAAAACATACACACATGCACACACACACACACAAATACACACACACGCACATAGCACACTCCAAATATTTTACTATTTTTGATATAAAAATTATATTGTTAATTTTCACATGAAAAAGTAAATTAATGTTATTATTTTAAAATAAAAATATGTTCAATCCTTGACATTTCTTCTATTATTTCTTTAATAAGTACTATTTTACATGAAGAACTATATTAAATCACGTTTAATGACCCCATATTTTTATGCCCTGCGATTAGGCATTTATTGGGCAGTTATAAATTTATGCCTAAAATGCCGGGTTTTTTCCATATTTTCCTGCCGGGCAGAAACACATTGCCCATCTCTAGGTCTAACACAAAAACAGTGTGTTGACCGGATGATTACTGCATTTGGTGATGAAGCACCATCCAAAACCACAATTCATCGCTGGTTTGCTGAATTTCAACGTGGACGTGTCAAGCTCAGTGATGATCCCCGTCAAGGTCGTCCAAAAACTGCAGTCACCCAAGAAAACGTTGATGCTGTGCGTAAGCTGATTGAGGAAGATCGACATGTGACATACCGCGAAATTCAGGCAACTTTAGACATTGGCATGCAATGAGGTTATATAATACTAGAGGAGCAACGTCGTACTAAAAAAATCTGAAAAACGTAACCACTTACTAGTTTATAGTCGTAGCTTTGAAACGGATACTAGTTAGTTATGTCAATCTGTCAAAAGAATCTATGTTTGTCTCATTTCTTCTATCGTCAAACTAATTACATTGGAATGAGACAAGACATTATTATCGGAAAAACGGCCAGAGTTGCCAATGATCAACATAATTTCCCCAGTATGAATTAACGTATTTATTGAAACAATTATTATATAGACAGGTTGTATTATGGAACTTTTAATAGATTAAAGATTTAAAGAAACTGACAAGGATTAGGTAAATATGGGAAGAAGAAAAACAAATACGTAAACGTAAATATTTCAAAACTAGATATTAAGATCGTGTCAAATTACTTTTGTGTAAAATGGAGTGATATTATTTCTATGTACAATCATTTATACAATATATATGTACTGTACAATATATCTGTTTAAACCAAACAGACTTTAATAATAATAATTTAGACTTCCAGGAACATACATTCGTCGTTCACTAAACTCCCAGCAGTCT
This sequence comes from Griposia aprilina, assembly GCA_916610205.1. Taxonomy (NCBI): domain Eukaryota; kingdom Metazoa; phylum Arthropoda; class Insecta; order Lepidoptera; family Noctuidae; genus Griposia; species Griposia aprilina. The sequence goes on along the minus strand of OU744300.1, from coordinate 586,175 downwards.
GGCAAAATCAAAATCATTTTTACAGGTAAAACTGATGGTAAAAACAATGTTTGATAAATTTATTTCGTGTCGTAATGTTTTTTTGGATAATTTAAATAAATTTGACCAAACTTATTTATAAAATGAAACACCAATTGCTTTATTGATCTTTTCAGACCGTGTCATACAAATATTAATAGCATATTTCACCATTTTGTAATTTTTTTGCGCTAAGCAATCGCTCACTTGACGTCAAGCTGACGACTGAAGTCAGATATGCTTGCGGACATATACGACGTGGCAACGCATCGGCGCCGTACACTGCTGATCTAGTCCTATATAACATCATTGTTGGCATGAGTCAAATACAAATAATCTTGCATGAACAATTAGGTGTAAAAAAGTTGTTTTCCCGATGGATACCGCATTCGCTCTGTGAAGAGCAAAAAGCGGCTCGCGATACTTGGTGCGTCAGAACTCTCGAAAGATTTCACGCAGGATCCTCAAATGCTGTATACAACATCGTATCAGATGACGAATCCTGGATATACGCGTACGAACCCGAAACAAAAAACCAGTCACGAGTTTGGGTGTTCGAAAATGAGTTAAAGCCAACAAAAATTGTTCGTTCACGGAGTGTTGCAAAAAAAAATGGTGGCCACGTTTGTCTCCAAAATGGCCATGTTGCGACTATTCCTCTTAAGGGACAAAGAACGGTTAATGCAGAATGGTATGCTAGCATTTGTTTACCACAGCTCGTTTCTGAACTCCGTAAAGAGAACTGCAACCGCCGCATCATCCTCCATCACGACATTGCGAGTTCTCACACTGCGCACAGAACAAAAGAGTTATTAGAGCAAGAAAACATAGAATTATTAGACCATCCGCCGTACAGCCCCGACCTAAGCCCTAATGATTTCTATACTTTCCCTAAAATAAAGAATAAATTGCGTGGACAGAGATTTTCATCACCTGAAGAAGCTGTGGACGCCTACAAAACGGCCATTTTGGAGACCCCAACTTCCGAATGAAATGGTTGCTTCAATGATTGGTTCCATCGTATAGAAAAATGTGTCAAATTTCGCGGAGAATACTTCGAAAAGCAATAAATACATTTTTAAATAGTAATGGTGTGTCACTTCCTTGATTCCCGAAATTTTCAGTGCCGCCCTCGTAAAATATATAAACTGTGTCTAAAACTAATAAAACTGTGAGAAGGTGTAGGAGGGACCGAAGCTAACTCGCAGAGGACCCTTAGAAAATTTTAAATGGAATGAGGCACCAACCGACGATCATCCCTGTATCTATGCACTGTGCAAGTGCGCCCAAGGACAACCCCCAGTTGGTGTCGGACTATTGCAGAATATGGAAACAAAGTTATTGGACTATTCATTGGGGTAGCTTAAGTGGGTTGGTTATCTAGGATTATGGGAAGACTATGGCCCCTGCCTAACCAATGTTTTATATATAAAATACACGGATGAAATGGCATGGGGTGACTTGCACGCTCAATAATGGGCCCCCGAAAACGGTAGCTAGCACATAGTGTCATAGCGACAAGGGGGCAACATGTTCGGGGGTGCTTATGAGGAGTGGAGAGGTATCCCACGGCTATCAGGACAATCCCGGAAGTACGGTCAAGATCCCTACCAGCATCTTACTGGAATACTTCCTTCCTCCGAGCACGTTTGCTCTTGCGAATCTCCACTCAAGCCGGCTAATAAAGGCAAGAAAGAGGTGGGAGCTCTGTTCCTCGTTATTGTTTACTCCAGCCGGCCAGTAAAGGCAAGCTAGAGGTGAGGAACAAGACTTCTCCCAGGAGATAGGGTCCGTGGGGTCGCTACTGCCCAACAGCTCGCCACATGCTGCCCTGCGGGTTTTCAGAGCCACGTTAGCCACGCCAGTAATTTCTTATTGGTGTGTCCGCCCCCCACGTGATTAGATGGTCAATCAGGACGTGTGGTTGTTTAGGGGGCTTATAATTATTATCTCCTTTATTTCATTATATAAGGTGTATCTATTCATACACGAAATATTTTAAGAGGTACACCTATAGCTGGTACAGAACCTATAGACACGTTTTTTTTTTTTATCGAAATGTTTTGTGTTCTATGCAATTATTATAATTATAAAATTGCTTGAGACATTTTGCATAAAACCTTTACTCCCCATTCTATGAATGACCCGCCCGACGCGGCGAGGGAGGCGGCGCGCCGGGCGCCGCCGCATCGAGCGAGGCGTCTCATCTATTCTGTGTCGAGCAGCGTGTGGGTGAGGTTGTGTTCGCATGCACGTCTCCGCGAGGCCGCGCAAGCTGCCGGACGCAAACACCTGCCCTGACCTTTTACATGGGCTCTAACAATATCATTGGTGAACTGTAGTAGACGTATGAAAATACACCTCTGCCTATCTCTACGGGGAATGCAGGCGTGATGATGTTAAAAATAAAACCAACGTAGGTAGACTTCGTAACTCTATCTCTTCTTATTTTAATAGCCTAACGATTACAAAAATAATAAATGTGAATTTAAAATACAAAACCACCTAAACCTAAGTAGGTAGTTACCTACATTATTAAATTCCCTCCTTAAAGTTTAACGAAAAGGAACGTAGGTGTCATTAAAACAAATTTTAATCCTATCTAGTACCTACACATCGGTAAATACTAATAAACAGCTGATAGGTGCAACTCGAATTCGCATAAGTTAATGAACTCTGTGACGTTACGAGTGTATCCGTCAGCTGATTGTTAGTTGCCTACCTCCCTACTCGTACAGATGTGAACATTAAGAAGTATAAGTGTGTGGCGTGGATTTATTTGATCAAAAATCGTACCATAGATTGGCAGACGTGGACATAGGTGTACTGTTGTAGGTACACGCTGTTTCTCGCCTCGCAGAGGCCGAGTGATAAACGGGATAAATGGCTTGCCATAAGTTTTTGATGAATCATACCGCATGTTATTCCATGATAACATATCATGGAATAACATGCGGTATGATTCATCAAAAACTTATTTAACAAATAAATACCTATTGATTCTAATTCCCCATCACACTTCATCAGGCTTTGGACTGGCGAATTATTGATACAATAATTTGTTTAGGTAGGTAACTACTTACCATTAGGTAACGCTATCAATACCTACTGAATAATACATAATCTACTTTATTATTATTGTTGTTTGTATGTCGACGTAACTATTTAGTTACTTGGAAACATGTCGATTTTATACGAAATTCAGTTATCCCACTGAATAAGGTATGCAGGTGCCTTTTACGAATTACTGTAAGTACCAATAATTTGGCGTGTTTAAAAATTAGAATCAACTTATTTACAATAAATTAAAATGTACGTACCTAATACCTACGTAGTTATTATTTACACAGTTTACACCAATTGTTGTTTGCACTTTTAATAATGTGTCTCTTTCACTAGCCATCACTGCAAAAGCGTTTACAATTCGCATTTTTAATTGTTCCGCACTAGATATCGTATGGCCGTCATTACCATAAACCAGGTCTTTACCCCTACGTCACAAATGGAAGTCCAACGGCGTAAGATCAGGCGAGCAAGCTGGCCAGGCGACCGTTCCACCTCGACCTATCCAACGATTGCCGTACTCGTTAGAGAGGTATTGGTGCCGATTCTCTTGTCACAAAATTCTCTAAACTAGACTAAAAATCACTAAAATTTTGTTTAGTCCTGTCAAAAGTCGATTTCTCATTCTGAAATAGACTAAAGTGACACAATTTAACTATATTTTAGTTTGACAGCACTAAGATGGTACTGAATAATTAGTTTAGTGAAAATGGCAATTTTGCTATTCTGAATTTGACGTTTTTAACCTAAAATTTTGGTTGCCTTAACTAAATCTGGCTATTTTTAATCGCGATTAAAAAGGTGTGGAATAAAATTAGTTGTCATGAACTAAGATTCACCACAACACCTCGACTTCAGGGGCAAAAACAGTACTGTTTTTTTTATTTTATTTTGCTTATATCTTGAAAACGGTGTGTCCTATCGCAAAAATAATGAAAATTTCGACCCCCTTTATGAAACCCTTAAACCCATATAACTCTACACGAAGGTATTTTTTTTTTAAATATTTTCCGTTCAAAATGTGAAAAATTCCATATAAAACACGCCGAGGCTGCCACCAAAGAGCGCCTCCGGCTCTAAAAAAAAATCACGTGGTAGGGTAAACAAGTAGGTACCATGTGGAGTCGCGATTGTCAAATAAAATTTTAGTTGCGTCAAACTGATTTTTAAATTTAGAGATATTTTATTGCAGAATAGCTCTAAGATTCTCATAGCCAAAGGTAAGGAATTTTAGTGATAGTTTAGTTAGTTTAGTTCGGTGTACAAGAGAATCGGCACCAATCTCGAACACGCCTATCATAGTCCGCGGGTGCGCCATCATGCTGGAAGTACATCGACATTGTCCTTAAATAAATAAGTGGTATGTCTTATAACATGGTTGCTAGTTCGCCTGTCAAAAAGTCTAGGTATGTTTGACCATTAAGCCGATCCAGAAACACAGGTCCCAACAGTCTATCGCCTATTAACCCAGCCCACACATTAACACTGAACGGGGTCTAGAAATGATCCGGCCTAACAACACGTGGACTTTCTGATGCCCACCAGTGGGCGTTGTGGATGTTAAATAACGAGACGCGCGTAAAGGTGGACTCGTCCGTCCACAGGATCCGCCGCCGATCCGATACCTGTAGTAAGGCATTGTTGTGTTTCTTGCCCGAAGCCCGACGCGTGTTAACTGCGGCGCGTGCGGTGCACAGAACACCATTACATGCGGTACGACACGCGGATTATGTGGGACTGAGAGGTGCGGGCAGGGAAGGGAGGCGCGCGGGCGCTTGGTACGCTCGGCGGTTCGTGTTTCTTCCCTTTGATCAAGCCGCGCGCCGTCTTAGCGCGCCGAAATGCCGCCGCCTGCTTCAATGACAGTAAAATACTACGTAGGTAGAAACTAGCGTAATGGATGTTAAAAAATAAGGAGGAACCAGTATTTATTTTGTGTGTCAAGTAATATTAAATTATTTAATTTTTAAAATAATATAGTTAGATAAAAAAAAAAATCGTATCTATAGGTTCTGTACCAGCAATAGGTGTATCCCTTAAAATATTTCGTGTATGAATAGATACACCTTATATACATATAAATTATATTTTTAAATATAAAAATATAAAAACATTTAAAAATACAAAAAATAGCCCACCGGTATCGGGAACAGGGTCCAAGCTACCGGCGGTCAGAGCTCCAGAGAGGAACCTCCTTACAATGCGAGCTGTGTCCAGAAGTACCGTCTTCTGAATCAAGTCCTTGATCCAGCTGCTTCACGAAAGCCTCCTCAGGTGTTGGTCGAGGCTCTTCGCTATTAAGCCATTGGCTGTCACGACTATCTGCACAATAATAGCTGAGTCCACGTCCCACATGTCGATAACCTCGCGAGCCAATTCAAGATACTTGATTTGTTTATCTTTCTCGGCTTTCACGAGGTTCCCATCATGCGGGATCGTTATGTTAACGATCATTGCGCGCCGCTCTCTTCGATCCACCACCACTATATCAGGCTTATTGGCAACAATAGTCCTGTCAGTGATGATGGATCGATCCCAGTACAATGTGATAGTTCCATTTTCGAGAACTGGGTCGGGCACATACCTGTAGTACGGCACTTCCGATTCCACAAAGCTGTATTTCAAAGCAAGTTGCTGATGGATAATCCTGGCTACCAGGTTGTGTCTATGCAAGTATTCTTCGTTAGCTAGACGAGAACACCCAGAGATAATATGTCTAATTGATTCCCCCGGACGGTGGCATGCCCGACAGATGTCAACCGTACCGTCTTTCACAATAAATCTCCGGTAATTGTTCGTCATCATAACTTCGTCCATAATTGCACAGACAAAACTTTCGGTTTCCCCAAAGAAGTCACCGAAACGTAGCCAGGCTACGGACGCTTGTAGATCTACATCGGGTCCATGTAGGGCCCGGAAAAGCGTCCGTGAAGCTCTTTACTCTGCCATACTTCCATGCGATCATTAGTGTCAAGCACTACTGGTTTGCGCCAGTTCTCTTTAGCCACGGAGAGCGGGGTGAAGCCCTTGTCCACCGCGACCACATCTCGATGGATCCCCACGTCGGCTTCTAGGAAATATTCCCTGAGACTGCATATCTCGCGATTGTGGAGGGTCTTAGCATTTAAAAAGCCTCGACCTCCAAACTTTCGTGGGATATACAGCCTCATTACCGATGACCGTGGGTGATGCATTCGATTTGCGGTCAGCAGCGTCCGGACCCTCCTATCCAGGGTGTCGACTTCGGTTCGAGTCCATTTGAGTATGCCAAAAGAGTACATTAGAACCGGCATGACTAGCGTTGCAAAACTTCGGAAGTATTCGGAATAATTCGGAAACATTCAAAAGAATACTTCGATTGGAAGGAATACTACCGCAGCAAGAATGCAGAGTAAAATAAATATTGTAAGGATGAAGTAGATGGCCTACGTTTTATTACTTATTAAGAGTTAAATTATTCCCAGTAGTTACGAATGTATGCGTAGGTAGCTTGAGGAGACTCGCCGTGTATTAGATATTTCGTCGGTGCGTTACGTGAATTAACGCCATCTAGCGAGCAAGAGTAAAACTGTAAATGGAGAACTTCCCTCGTTAGTCGCACGGCGACGCCAGCGCTTCATTCAATAATCAACGAAGTATTATTCGATGCCTACGTACCTACTATGCGGGAATAATTCCCTGTAAGTAGTTATGTACTTATGACTAGGTACTTATTATTTTATTTTAGTATGGATGAGTTTAAACTGTGTCGATTTTGTGCGGATGTTATGTACAAGCGTAAAAATGTTTTTAAGTACTTTACCTACCTAATGGTTTAAAAAAAAAATAAGAAGTTAGGGTTACCTACGTACTTTTTTACGACGATGTTTTACCAAAAAGATTATCTCCTTCTTTTTAGAATAGGTAGTGTTCAACCGAAATCTTACTAAAGTACATACATAAAGAAACAATTGAAATAATATAGGTAATAGGTACCGTTTTACTATTTATCTCGGTAAATAATAATAATTATATAATATAAACTCATCTTAGTACCTACCTACTTATTTACCTTTATGTACATAGTATTCTCGCAAAGCATCACTTGCACACCTAAACCGCATAAAAAAACTTATTACGTAAGTACATATCTAAGTAGATGAAAGGAAATATTCGGAAGTTTTCAAATCGTATTATACTCATTTTTATTAATGAACGCGTAGTAATATATTTATAGCCACGGGCATTAACGCCCTCTAACGGGTAAACGTAAAAGCTGTAACTGTACAACTTCCATCAGTAGTGCTCGCCTGCGTGCGCTTTCTGCTGCTGCAGTGACCAAGGTTAGGAAGGTAGGAAGGAAGGAAGATTCGTGGTTAGGAATACACAATCACTAACGCGGAACATATGTAATTTGCAATGGTAATTGCGTCGCCATCTAGCGATCAATAGTCGAACACTTGCACGTGGCAGTGCCACCCCGCCCCGCGACTCGCAGCAGGTTCATTACCACTAACTACCTACACAACTACCTACTCTATGTGTGGCCAAACATGTACTTATCTAGATATTTCTTCTCGGGGAATAATTCCGAATACTACTCAATACTTCCGAATGTTTCGCGAATAATTCGACGGGAATACTTCGGAATATTTCGCTCCGGCAACGCTAGGCATGACCCAACCGTTGAAAGCGCGCACCTTGTTTCCGCCTGATAGAAGACTATCAAATACTTTCTTCAGGCGGCCATAGAAGCGCTCCTTCAACGCGAGTATTGCCCTCCCTGAAACAGATTAGTTTGCCGATGAGCGCTCTGGCCCCACCAGTACGACGCTCAGTTCTGTACTGTCAAGCTGGTACGGCTGGTTTCGGTCGTGTAGATTTAGAATCATTAGCAAATTTAACGTGAGCTGCACGACATGCCGCTACAGCCGCGCAGTACAGAATCGAATGCGTATCTGTGAGGTCTACGCAGTCATCAAAATAATTTGACAACTGCGTATCCAGGGCTGCCACCAGCGCCCTATTTTTATTATGCATGGGTAAACGAGGTAAGCGTGGTCTAAGTTCGGGCGATATGAAGCGATATTCTCGAATCGCATCTTCCAAAGCACTCCTCAATTCCTCATTGCACTGGGTACTTACGTTTCTAACCCTATCATCACTCTCCTCGTCTGCTTGAGTTGTGTTAGACTGTGGTAGTACTACAACAGTCTGCGACGGGGGGCGATGACATGACTACTCTGCATTTCATTTCGCAGGCGATCAAGTACAGTGTCATCCAACATATGATTACGTTGGATGACCCGCACCTGATCCGACAGTCGTGCCGAAACGTTGACAGCTGGCTCAAGCACCTGAAAAAGAGAGAGCATCCGAACACGGTACGCGGTCAGATTGTTTCCCCCCTCTGTAGCCCCATAGTATGAGCGCATGACGTTTTCATTGACGGATGGTGTCCATCACATGCGCTGCACACTTCCGCCGGGAGCTGGGACCCTATCAGAGGCCGGTGGGCCTCGAGGTCCTAAACCGTCCGGTAGCCGGTGTCCTCCACGTCGACGAGCAGGTGGTGGCGTCGTGGGCGGGGAGAAATACTCGTCGCTCGAGCTCGACGCAACTACCGCGGCCGGTGTCGTCACAGCGCTCACGGTGGGGCTGGGTACCGGCGGCGGCGACGCGGAGCTGAGCGACGAGTCCGGAGGTGATGGGCGTGCTCGACGTGCGGCTGATCTTGTCAACATATCTTCATCTTCAAGTTTTCTATTTGTTGCAAAAAAAGCGATAAAAAAACGTTCAAGGACGCTCAAGAGGATTGGCGGTGGGTGGTCCAAGCGTTTGATTGGTTATCGGAGGTGACATCAGTCATGTCACCTCCGATTCGGCAGTGTTTGTCAAAAAAAAATATATATTGGTGTTATGGTCTCTTTAATTGTATAAAAGTGGTTTTCAGGTTTTTGACTTGCTTTAAAATATAAACTATTGCAAAAATGAGTTAAAATTGTTTTCTTTGCTGATATTATAAAAAAAATTGAAAACGAGACGTTTTGTTGACACAGCGGTGTTGCCATTTATGAATATTGCTATTATAATACTTAATAATTATTATTTTTATATTAACATATCTGGGGACCTTTGGAAAGCGTACGAGGGGCCGAAGCCAACTCGCAGAGGCCCCTTATAAAATTTTAAATGGAATGAGGCACCAACCGACGATTTTCCCTGTATGCACTGGGCGCTTATTAATATTATATAGTTATCTCCCACAAGATAATGCTCATCGAGATCCACAAGAAAGGGTGAACGTAAGTATACTGATGTATTGAAAGTTAATAAACAGCTTGTAAAGGGTTGATTTAAATCAGAAAGGGTTCAACAATAATAGTTTAATAAGTATAACAACATTACAATACTAAATAATCGTGGAAAAATACTTTAATGTCGACTAACAATATCACAATACATTTGGTAACAAATATCTATTATTTACTTCTACATTCTTAATACATATTAATTTACCGTCTTAGAAGGGCTACTAACACATCCCGCAGACCTTGAGTAGTCTATGAGTCCGGCCAGTCGAGGATCGAATCGAATGCAAAACTTCCATAATGCTGGAGAAATCCCCAAAATTAAATAAAAAACCTGTATTCAATTTGAACCCTGACAATCCATTTGTTGTCCGCACCGTGTTTGTTGAATGTCGCAGCATACGTCTGTCGCACTAGTTGGTGATGTCGTGCGGCGCGGTCGCTTGCGACAGATGAGCGCGACGCGCCTCTGTCGCACTAGTTGGTGATGTCGTGCGGCGCGTCCTGCGGGCGCGGTCGCGTGCGACAGATGAGCGCGACGCGCCTCTGTCGCACTAGTTGGTGATGTCGTGCGGCGCGTCCTGCGGGCGCGGTCGCGTGCGACAGATGAGCGCGACGCGCCTCTGTCGCACTAGTTGGTGATGTCGTGCGGCGCGTCCTGCGGGCGCGGTCGCTTGCGACAGATGAGCGCGACGCGCCTCTGTCGCACACTAGTTGGTGATGTCGTGCGGCGCGTCCTGCGGGCGCGGTCGCGTGCGACAGATGAGCGCGACGCGCCTCTGTCGCACACTAGTTGGTGATGTCGTGCGGCGCGTCCTGCGGGCGCGGTCGCGTGCGACAGATGAGCGCGACGCGCCTCTGTCGCACTAGTTGGTGATGTCGTGCGGCGCGTCCTGCGGGCGCGGTCGCGTGCGACAGATGAGCGCGACGCGCCTCTGTCGCACTAGTTGGTGATGTCGTGCGGCGCGTCCTGCGGGCGCGGTCGCGTGCGACAGATGAGCGCGACGCGCCTCTGTCGCACTAGTTGGTGATGTCGTGCGGCGCGTCCTGCGGGCGCGGTCGCGTGCGACAGATGAGCGCGACGCGCCTCTGTCGCACTAGTTGGTGATGTCGTGCGGCGCGTCCTGCGGGCGCGGTCGCGTGCGACAGATGAGCGCGACGCGCCTCTGTCGCACTAGTTGGTGATGTCGTGCGGCGCGTCCTGCGGGCGCGGTCGCTTGCGACAGATGAGCGCGACGCGCCTCTGTCGCACACTAGTTGGTGATGTCGTGCGGCGCGTCCTGCGGGCGCGGTCGCGTGCGACAGATGAGCGCGACGCGCCTCTGTCGCACACTAGTTGGTGATGTCGTGCGGCGCGTCCTGCGGGCGCGGTCGCGTGCGACAGATGAGCGCGACGCGCCTCTGTCGCACTAGTTGGTGATGTCGTGCGGCGCGTCCTGCGGGCGCGGTCGCGTGCGACAGATGAGCGCGACGCGCCTCTGTCGCACTAGTTGGTGATGTCGTGCGGCGCGTCCTGCGGGCGCGGTCGCGTGCGACAGATGAGCGCGACGCGCCTCTGTCGCACTAGTTGGTGATGTCGTGCGGCGCGTCCTGCGGGCGCGGTCGCGTGCGACAGATGAGCGCGACGCGCCTCTGTCGCACTAGTTGGTGATGTCGTGCGGCGCGTCCTGCGGGCGCGGTCGCGTGCGACAGATGAGCGCGACGCGCCTCTGTCGCACTAGTTGGTGATGTCGTGCGGCGCGTCCTGCGGGCGCGGTCGCGTGCGACAGATGAGCGCGACGCGCCTCTGTCGCACTAGTTGGTGATGTCGTGCGGCGCGTCCTGCGGGCGCGGTCGCGTGCGACAGATGAGCGCGACGCGCCTCTGTCGCACTAGTTGGTGATGTCGTGCGGCGCGTCCTGCGGGCGCGGTCGCGTGCGACAGATGAGCGCGACGCGCCTCTGTCGCACTAGTTGGTGATGTCGTGCGGCGCGTCCTGCGGGCGCGGTCGCGTGCGACAGATGAGCGCGACGCGCCTCTGTCGCACTAGTTGGTGATGTCGTGCGGCGCGTCCTGCGGGCGCGGTCGCGTGCGACAGATGAGCGCGACGCGCCTCTGTCGCACTAGTTGGTGATGTCGTGCGGCGCGTCCTGCGGGCGCGGTCGCGTGCGACAGATGAGCGCGACGCGCCTCTGTCGCACTAGTTGGTGATGTCGTGCGGCGCGTCCTGCGGGCGCGGTCGCGTGCGACAGATGAGCGCGACGCGCCTCTGTCGCACTAGTTGGTGATGTCGTGCGGCGCGTCCTGCGGGCGCGGTCGCTTGCGACAGATGAGCGCGACGCGCCTCTGTCGCACACTAGTTGGTGATGTCGTGCGGCGCGTCCTGCGGGCGCGGTCGCGTGCGACAGATGAGCGCGACGCGCCTCTGTCGCACTAGTTGGTGATGTCGTGCGGCGCGTCCTGCGGGCGCGGTCGCGTGCGACAGATGAGCGCGACGCGCCTCTGTCGCACTAGTTGGTGATGTCGTGCGGCGCGTCCTGCGGGCGCGGTCGCGTGCGACAGATGAGCGCGACGCGCCTCTGTCGCACTAGTTGGTGATGTCGTGCGGCGCGTCCTGCGGGCGCGGTCGCGTGCGACAGATGAGCGCGACGCGCCTCTGTCGCACTAGTTGGTGATGTCGTGCGGCGCGTCCTGCGGGCGCGGTCGCGTGCGACAGATGAGCGCGACGCGCCTCTGTCGCACTAGTTGGTGATGTCGTGCGGCGCGTCCTGCGGGCGCGGTCGCGTGCGACAGATGAGCGCGACGCGCCTCTGTCGCACTAGTTGGTGATGTCGTGCGGCGCGTCCTGCGGGCGCGGTCGCGTGCGACAGATGAGCGCGACGCGCCTCTGTCGCACTAGTTGGTGATGTCGTGCGGCGCGTCCTGCGGGCGCGGTCGCGTGCGACAGATGAGCGCGACGCGCCTCTGTCGCACTAGTTGGTGATGTCGTGCGGCGCGTCCTGCGGGCGCGGTCGCTTGCGACAGATGAGCGCGACGCGCCTCTGTCGCACACTAGTTGGTGATGTCGTGCGGCGCGTCCTGCGGGCGCGGTCGCGTGCGACAGATGAGCGCGACGCGCCTCTGTCGCACTAGTTGGTGATGTCGTGCGGCGCGTCCTGCGGGCGCGGTCGCGTGCGACAGATGAGCGCGACGCGCCTCTGTCGCACTAGTTGGTGATGTCGTGCGGCGCGTCCTGCGGGCGCGGTCGCGTGCGACAGATGAGCGCGACGCGCCTCTGTCGCACTAGTTGGTGATGTCGTGCGGCGCGTCCTGCGGGCGCGGTCGCGTGCGACAGATGAGCGCGACGCGCCTCTGTCGCACTAGTTGGTGATGTCGTGCGGCGCGTCCTGCGGGCGCGGTCGCGTGCGACAGATGAGCGCGACGCGCCTCTGTCGCACTAGTTGGTGATGTCGTGCGGCGCGTCCTGCGGGCGCGGTCGCGTGCGACAGATGAGCGCGACGCGCCTCTGTCGCACTAGTTGGTGATGTCGTGCGGCGCGTCCTGCGGGCGCGGTCGCGTGCGACAGATGAGCGCGACGCGCCTCTGTCGCACTAGTTGGTGATGTCGTGCGGCGCGTCCTGCGGGCGCGGTCGCGTGCGACAGATGAGCGCGACGCGCCTCTGTCGCACTAGTTGGTGATGTCGTGCGGCGCGTCCTGCGGGCGCGGTCGCGTGCGACAGATGAGCGCGACGCGCCTCTGTCGCGGCAGCCTGTCGCCGCGCCACTCGCTCTCTTCGCCGCCCAGCACCGCGTGCGTGAAGTCGTAGCGAGCCACACCTCTGGAACGTGAAATATTTCAAAACTCAACTCGAACCATTTATTTCAAATAAACCAATTACAGGCACTTTTGGATTGTCAAGGAGTCGGTCAGTCAGAAAGATGAAGCTAGTTGGCCATTCCAAAGCGTAGTAGGTACTTATGGAGAAGAACGGGCAAGAAACTCCATGGACACTCTTTTAAATCAAAATATGGTTATAAAATATTGGTTACATCGTTCATGTTGAAATTATGCATGTGAGAACGATGCAGAACGTTAAAAGCGTCCGTAATAAAAAGACAAAAACAATTCAAATATTAAATTAAATTAAAATAAGCCGTGGCAGCTAAGAATGACCAGTCTCCACTGTCGGCGCCCGTTCACGAACGTGACGCATGGATCACCACCATTCAGCTCAACCATTTTGAAGGGAACTTAAAGATCCAACACAAACGCCACGACCAGCGAGACATTAGAGTGAGCATTTACATACTCTCAGCCGCCAGGGCCCATTCAAGTCAATGAAAGAAAAACCTAGTAAATGGTAGCTTTATAGTAGGTACATAGTACTCACACATGTGCTATGCAATTATACAATACTTTAATATTCTGATCACACTGAGCGGAATGCGGGACGCGACTGCGCGCGTTGATTGTTCTTAACCCCCGACGCGTAAAAAGGGTGGTGTTATAAGTTTGACCGCTATGTGTGTGTGTGTGTGTGTGTGACGGTGTGTGTTTATGTGTGTGTTGCACCGTAGCTCTTAAATGAGTGAACAGATTTGGATACGGTTATTTTTTATTTGAAAGCAGGTTTTCTAGCGGTGGTTTTCATCAGCTCTTTTGTTAGCTGCGGAAGGATCTTAGACGCATACATAAAATATGTGTGACCTTAAATTTGAAACACCCATGTAGGTATATACTACATCACTATGCAAGATTATGAAATTCTTGGTCTGATGCTGCAGCCAGGATATCCAGCACACTAAAACACTCTTGAAAAAAAAAATAGCTGATATGTCATTTTTGGATCCGTTTTGACGGCATACGGTGACGAAGTGCTCCGACCCGAATGGGATAGATTGATGTACGAAGCTAAGTTCATACGTAGGTATGCCTTAAAAAAAACGTTTTTAGAACAGAACACTGAACACAACAAAACTATTGTAGCGATGTGTAGTCGTGTGTACATGATGCTCAGTTTGGTTTTCGCGCTGAAATTTCTACAGAGAGTGCTATACTGAGCCTAAAGCACACTGTTGAGTTTGAGTATTACATGAATAGGAAAACGCCCATTTGTGCCTATTATTTAGACCTCTCTAAAGCTTTTGACCTAGAATTTATCCGGTGAGACATCCTAAAGTGTTGGTATCAGAGTCACGTCAATTATGTCAAGTGGGCTGGCTTCTTATCGGACCCACATGGACTACAATGTGGAGTAACACAGGGTGGATTGTCATCCCCAGTTTTGTTTAACCTTTATATAAATGCGGTAATGGTTGAGCTCAGCGGGGCGAGCACGGGCGTACCCAAAACGTTTGTGACAAGACATGCCTTGTTGCTGTCTCTCTTTATAGTAAGACACAGTAAATAAAAAAAATTAAAATGTCTATGATCATCTGAATATACGACCAAATAAAATACATACACGTAAACTTACGACTTGCCATTGGGTAGGCAGAAACTACAGAACGCGACCTGCTACGATCCTTACATACTCTTTTTGCCTCGTTGCACGGTGCCACGGTGCTACGCACGCCGCGCGCCGGTTGCAAATACTACGCACCTGACCTTTCTGAAGAACATCACCAATAGGGTCACTATTATGTCCTCCTAGGGCGTCTCCTCCCGGCGTTTTCACTCACATCTGCCTTGTAAATACATTTTGTTAGTACCCTTTCATTCATCCTCTTAACATGGCCAAACCATCTAAGCATACTCTTTTCAATTTTTGTGACTACATCTTCTAAACCGCACTGTTGCCTTATGACATCATTCCTCAGCCTATCATTAATAGTCACACCACACAAGCTTTGCAAGGAACGCATTTCCACAGCATTTATTCTACTTTCATGCTTCTTTTGCCACACCCAACAGCCACTTCCATACATAAGCGTACGCACCAGCACACCATTGTGAACAGCCAGTCGAGCTTTTTGGACTTCAATTGCATGTGTTTTCCATTCACTTTATTTCCCGCATTAACTCTCCTTTCCACATCTTCATCAATCTTTCCATCCCTTGCAAACAGACTTCCCAAATATACGAACTACTTACTCTCTCCACACTCTTATCATTTATTTTCACATCACACACCGATACATCTTCTTCTCTTTCAAACACCATGACCTTCGTTTTATTCACATTGATGTTCATCCCTTTCACCTTATATGCTTCATCCATCACAGTAACCATGTCTTGCAACTGTTCTGCTGACAATCAAATCAAATCAAATCATAATATTTTATTTCACATAAACCAACATGGGCACTTATGAAACGTCAGAAGCAATGTGCACGGTTCCAATTGGTTGTTTCCTATGGAGAAGAGCCGGCAAGAAACTCCACGGTTACTCTTTTAAAAATAAGGGGTTTTACAATGTTTCCAATTACAGTGTTGATAGATATGGGAGGACAGTGTAGGCCTGTCAACAAGTAACAGGTAGTCAACAAAATATAAAAATGTCCACAAATCTACAGTCTACAAGTTATGTAGTTAGTTAATAATTCCACAATGTTTGAGAATTCTAAGATAAATGGGTGTGCGCAGGGAGCGGGACAGAGCGAGACTCAGCGACGGAACAGAGAAGGACCGAACGCTCAAGGTCGTTTGGTCAGGGAAGCGCCTTAAGCAGGTAAAAAGCCTGCTTCTTTCATGCGCATGTAAAATGACTCTTGTCCTTGTCTATATCAGTGGGTTGGAACTTTGGAAGTTCGTGACGTGACCAGGTTCAGTCGAGATTTGACTATCTCTGCTATTGGAAGTGCCTGTGCGTTTCACGTTGTTCTCTTCGTTTCTTGTTGAATCTTGTGATTGTTAAATCGTGTTATTGTTAAATCTTGTTACTGTTAAATCTTGTTTTCGTTAAATCTGGGAACTTTTTTCCCTTGTTCCGCTTGGCTATTGTTATAACGCCTAACTTCAGTAACGAAGAGTATGCTGATATGTTGCCGGCGTATGGCAGGGCTGATTGTAATGAACGTGAAGCGCGAACAATTTATCACGAGCGCTATCCTGATCGACATTTACCACACCACGAGATGTTCTCAACAACCTATCTACGTCTGAGGGAGTCCAGAAATTTGCATTTTCAAGAGCCTCGAGTGAATGTGAGACAACATAGTATTGTAGTAGATGAAAGAATTCTACAAGCTTTCAATGAGGATCCTACAACAAGCCACACAGGTAAATCTCACGACAAGCTTTTATAAATCATAAAATGTTAATGATGTAATAAATTGTTGGGTTTGAATTAATTTAAGGTTTTTGAGGTGAATAGTGGAAGGGAAAAAGCAGTAAGTATCACAACACAACTTTGTATACCTTTCGAGAAGTCTTTGCGGTACGTATATATGGACACTATTGACGATTTTGTAGCCTTGTCAATTTACTTACAAAATCATTTACACACATTTTATTGCCATATGGTGCAGTAATTAGAAGGAAAATATTATTTTTATAAATTTTCAAATCTTATCACCACCTCCGAATGAACGTGATAAAATGTGTGACTCAAGCCATGTTACAGTAAGCCGTGCTCGCCCCGCAGGAGCATGTCGGATGTCACATGACAATATTTGTGTCAATAGTCTGAGTTGTGCACGCGACATGGTGCTGCGGAGCCCAACGATCGGTGGACTGAGGAAATTAGTTAAGGCGGTACCCCGACCAAAACCTTGCCATAGTCCGTTATTCAGAGGCTATTAACTCATTCACTATGGGTAATAAACTACATCTAAAACCACATTATTAATGTTCGATATCCTATCATCACATTGCACGTTCTTATTTGCTTTTATGTGTTACTAGCTGACCCGGCGAACTTTGTATCGCCTGAAAGGCAATATCACATGATCATATTTTTTACTTTTTAAATAAGGTTAATTGTAAATAAAAAAAATATAATTATTCAATGATTCTTTATTTGCCATTTATTGTAGCATCTTGTGATAAAACTAAATTTTTTGTTTTTTTATCAGGCGCGAAAACAAATAACGCGGAAGGTCTTCCGACCCGTGAACATGCCACATATAATTGGCCATGGGAAAAACATGGATGTTCCAGATTAAGACCACAAACTTTCAACGATTGGCCTTGTGACTTATTTACAGTCATGGCGAATGCAAGACGGATCGGAAATTGAGGTCGTTTAAACTCAAATGGCATGTCGGTTGGGATCATCGGGATCCTCGCAATGAGAACTTCCTCACCTTTGAATTTTCCTTTGAGTATTGTGGTGATTAATTTTTTTTTTTTATTATTTGCTCAGGTGGCGGAGTCAATAATGGCAATTTCACTTTGCCATTAAGGCAGCACAATCCTGGCGGTTCTCCGGAAAGCTTTAATGCGCCACAATACTCGCAAACTACGTCCATTGGCCCAATGAGAACGCTAGTATGCAAGCAGTAATCAGTGCTGCAATTGTATTGAAACGCTGCCCGATTCAAATCAGTATTTGATGAATTTCTTCTTCTGCTTCGTAAATTATCTAGCTGTTGATCTCTGAGGTTTGCTCGACGATTTCGCGTTGCCAACCGAGCCGTTTCACGGGCTGCCTCCCTTTGCTCTTGTGAGTGAGAAGCACGAAGTCGAGCCATACTATGGCGGCGCTCTTCACGTGCAATTTTTTGCTCTTCTTCAGTGCTTTCATTCGCAATGTTTCGATTTACTCTTGCATTACGGCTTTGTCGAGAAAGATTTGATCGTCTTGATCGCGACATGGTATTTTTATTGATGATGATAAACGGCACAGCAATACAATATTAGAAATTTTGAAGTTGAAGTTTGCTTTGTGGCTTTTTATTAGAAACTTTAAACCGGCAGAGAGTATTTATATTCCTTGCTTTAAACGAATGCATCAACCGGTAAGACTTTTTTTTTAAATATGCTCAGCTGTCAATTGCGTTTTATTATACCATTTTTAACAAATCAACCGCTGACTTATATTTTGACTGAGTTGCTAGGTTATTCCATGTCAGTTGCGTTTTGTTATACCACGTTTTATGTCACGTCACACGGGAACGACGGGAACGGCATAAAAAGTATCCTATGTCCTTCTCCCAGTTCTTAGCTACCTCCCTACCAATTTTCAGCCAAATCGGTTCAGCCGTTCTTGAGTTATAAATAGTGTAACTAACACGACTTTCTTTTATATATTAGGTCTTTACCTATGAAATTGCCGTTCTGCAGTACTGGCCATTTCAAATCAAAATAATTTTTGTTTGGCTAAGAATTCTAATTTCAAATTAATTTTATTTTAAAAACATGGATTTTTTTTTCTAAAAGTAGTCATTTCTTTATTGATTAGTGTTACATTTTCATCGCATTTCAATCTTTTTCGTCATCATGGATACGTTAAAAATTCGAGTAATTATGGAATATGAGTACCGTCGTGGCAGCAACGCGGCACAAGCGGCACGCAACATCAACGACGTTTACGGAGCTAACACTACAAACCAACGCACCACCTGTTATTGGTTTGCTCGCTTCCGTTCTGGAAATTTCAACCTGAAAAATGAACCTCGCGGTCGTCCGAAGACTTTGGTCGACAATGACGAATTAAAGGCGATTGTGGAAGCTGATGATACACAATCTACGGCTGAATTAGCAGCAGCTTTCGACGTTAGCGTCAAAACAATATTGGTCCATTTGCGTCAAATTGGCAAGGTAAAAAAGCTTGACAAATGGGTGCCCCACGAACTCAATGATCGCCAGCGCGAAGTACGCGTCGAGACGTGCCTTGCACTGCTCAACAGACACACAAATGAAGGAATTTTGAACCGCATTGTTACCTGCGATGAAAAATGGATTCTGTTTGATAACCGTAAGCGCTCAGCAAGTTGGTTGGATCCTGGTTCAGCACCTAAACAATGCCCTAAACGAAAACTTACCCCTAGAAAAGTGATGGTCACTGTTTGGTGGTCTAGCGCCGGTGTGATTCATCACAGCTTCTTACCAAACGGGGTGAGCATTACTGCAGATGTGTACTGTGAAGAACTGAACACAATGATGGAGAAGCTGGCGCATCTCCAACCAGCATTGGTCAATCGCTCGTCTCCGCTGCTCCTGCACGACAACGCGCGACCTCATACTGCACAGCAGACGGTCTCCAAGTTGCAAGAACTGGGGTTGGAAGCTCTCCGTCATCCGCCCTACTCACCAGACCTTGCGCCTACAGACTACTACTTTTTCCAGAATTTGGATAACTTCTTGGCGGGAAAAAAATTTAATACCCGAGAGGCAGTACAAAATGCCTTTGAAGAATTTGTTGCCTCCCGTCCAGCTGATTTCTTTAAGAAGGGCATCAATAAACTGCCACTGCGATGGCAAAGATGCATTGATTGCATGGGTGATTACTTCGATTAATACAAATAAAAAATTCATGAAAAAAATTCGTTTAAATTTTTTCATACAAAACGGCAATTTCATAGGTAAAGACCTATTATATAGATAAATACATTTAAAATCTCCTTGTAAAAAGTGATTAAAATTATTGATTGCATGCATCTTTTGCTAAAGGTGACGTTCTATTAATTTGAGGATTACACTAATGGGTAGATAATTTAAAAATCTAAATAATTCAAGTTTTCTTTTATTTCAAAACATCGCTTGTCTTTTTTTATTAAAATAATTTCATTTTTTTTGTGAATTTTATGATAAATGAGCGTGCGCAGGGAGCGAGACAGAGCGGGACTCAGCGACGGGACAGAGAAGGACAGAACGCTCACGGTCGTTTAGTCGGGGAAGCGCCTTAATGTGAGTGAGACGTACGCGGCTAGTCATGGCCTAGAATAGAATGTCACAAAAAGTGAGCTCATGGTATATAAAGTAGGTACCAAGACACCGGATCAGGTTCCTCCCGTACAACGGAACACCCATGAAACTGGTCACCTGTTTTAAATATCTTGGGCACTTAGTCACTGATCTCCTACGCGACGATAAGGACATTGATAGGGAGCACAGGGTGCTGTCGTTCAGAAATAACATGACAGCGCCCAGGTTTAAACGTTGTAATGCTTAAATGAAATAACAGTGTTCAAGAGCGCATTGTTTTTCACTATACACGTGCTGCTTGTGTGGCGTGTTGGCGGCGCTGTTGGGGTTGGGGCGTGCTGACGGCGCTGTTGGGGGGGGGCGTGTTGGCGGCACTGTTGGGGGGGGCGTGTTGGCGGCGCTGTTGGGGACGGGCGGGGGCGTGTTGGCGACGCTGTTGGGGGGGGGGGGGGGGGCGTATTGGCGGCGATGTTTTTGCATTCTGGCTGTTATTGCGGATTAATACCCACATTAGAAAATAAGTACCTAATTATGTTTATTTTTTAACTAAATACTAACAATAGATTCGTTAGTTTTACTGTACCTTCTGTGGATTACGTACTTACTGTACATTCTATAGATTTTTATGTCTGAATTAAAGTTTTATTTTAGAAATGCGGTGAATAGTGAATGCTTACTTCATGATGTAGAGCGCGCGGCGCGCCAGCAGCGCGTGCACCGCGCGGTGCGCGTGCGCCACGTGCGCCAGCTGCATCACCGCGCTCGACACCAGGCACAGCCCCGCGATCACGTCGCCGCAGAACTGCGCCGAGCGAGTCTTTGTTAACTTTCTTTCCCACCTCTATTCTCATGAATTCCTTAAGGTGTTCAGGTTAGTGGCACTGCATGGTGACATTATATTATTATAGAAAACATGAAAAAATAACCGGGCCACCTCAGACATTTACTATTTATCGCGTAATTATTCCACAATGTGGTTTTGAATAGGACATACAGCATATTATCCAAAATATTGCTAAAAGTTACAAAACACAGCGTGTCAGCGGCAGTTGAGAAAGAATTTACAAACAGGCACTTTCTTACAACGAAATACATATTTTATTTAGTAGAATATGTTGTGTGCCTTTTAGCCTGTCTCTATAATAATATTATAAAAAGGTAACATTTGTTTGTAAGTTTGTATGTAGGGATAATCTCTGGAACTACTATTCTATTTGCATTTGGTAAACCAATTCTAAAGGAGGATTCTATGTAACATCACGCTAGCACCCATATGAGTCGAGCAAAAAGAAAAAAGGCAAAAAGGACAACAAATTAAAACGAAATAATAGCGCGGGCAGGCGATGCGACGCGACGCGATTCGTCGGGGCAACAAGAAATTTCACGCGGACGAAGTCGCGGGCAGACGCTAGTATTAAATTAAATGTAAGTATTTTCTTTCTTTCTTTCAAAAACGCAGGGCGTGTCAGCGGAACTAAAACTGAAAGAGTTAATACCATGTATCTGCTGAGCGGAAAAATGACACGCGAATCGTATCGCCTGCAACAGTGATGGCGTCACGTGACTTACGCGCACGGCGTCGACGTGCGGCTTGATGTGGCCGGCGGCGGCGAGGTCCAGCACGTGCACGTGCGGCAGCGCGTCGCCCGCGCCGCCGCTGAAGGCGAGCGCGCGCACGCGGCTCAGCACCGCCGAGTTCTGCGTCGACCACTGGCTACGCTCCGTCTCGCGGAACCCTTGGATTGCCTGCAAAGTGTTAGGAATGCTCTTCCAGTGTTATTTTATGAAGTCTTCCCTTCTAGATTGATCTGTGTTGTGGTTGCTAGTTTACAGTTGTTAAATGATAAATGATTTTATTTCTGTAAATAGGTTTGTACAAACACTTTTACACGTCAATGATATTTTAAAGCTAGATGAGATCGGCGTTTCCTATCTGACTACTCTGAGAAGAAAGGCCGAAACAAACTCAGAGGTCACAGTCTCTTTTAAAGTCCAGACATAATCTTGGTCAGATCATGTGAAGACCATGTAGATTTGTCTGAAATGGTATTTTGAGGAAAAACCACACAGATTGAGTGGACCTGTCCAGTCAGTGCACGCATTTGTCAGTAATCGTGCAGTTCAACTCAGAACTTAAGGAGCTCAACGATTCAACGAACAATACCAAAGAAAGGACATTTGGGTAGGCCATAAAAATTACTCAAACTGCCAGACTAAGATTAAAACTACCTGAAAGGAAAAAAAAAAGCAACAATGACCCACATAGTCTTTACATTCACAATATTAAAATGAATATCATGTATTTCATCTAGCCTGCATGCTACTCACATTCACAGACAGGTTTCTCTTTAAATGTCATAAAAAAATCATAATATGTTATGTCATGTAATTCAATAAAAATGACATTATTAATTCTAAAACACATATACACAGTATAAAATGGATTGTTGCTTGGGGGTACATTGAAGTAGCTTAATTAATCCCAAGCCTTTTTGTCATCCAAGTAATCTTTAACTTTATAGAAACCTTTTTGACAGAGTTTCTGTTTAATAAATGATTTAAATTTATTGAGGCTCAGTTCTTTAACAAGACTTGGGAGTTTGTTGTAAAAACGTATACTTTGGCACTTAAATGAATTACTAATTTTTTGGAGCCTAGTCGAGGGCACAATAAGTAAATCTTTGTATCTAGTATTTATGTTATGAATGTCGCTGTGTTTAGAATATAGATTAATATTCTTTTTTACATAAATAAGGTTTTCATATACATATTGAGATGCGACAGTCATTATGTTTATTTCCTTAAATTTATCCCTCAGTGAATGCCTACAACTAAGGTTATAAATTGCTCGAATGGCTCGTTTCTGCAGCACAAAAATAGCCTGAATGTCGGCTGCATTTCCCCACAGCAAAATGCCGTACGACATTACACTATGGATATAACTAAAATATACTAATCGGGCTGTTTCGACATCAGTCAAATGACGGATTTTATAGACCGCATAGGCTGCAGTGCTTAGCCGCTTCGACAATTTGGTTATATGTGGTGTTACTCTTGTATCTATGATATTCTCCATCTCACGCAATCAATATACCTACATCGTACAAAAACCAAATTCCACTGCTTTTACTTTAATATGGTTGCAGAGCGGGCAAAAACGAGAACTTAAAAGTTTTATTTTTGTTTCCAAAAGGATAAAAGTTCGAAAGAGTGAATCATGTTGTTTTAATAATCTGAATTAAGCTTTGTCAATTAGTTTGCAATCAAATACACGAAATTACTTTGATATGTAAGATATTGGATTCCCTGCCAGAAGAGTATTTCAGTTTTAAGTCGAGTTAGCTATTGATTACATTGAAAGATCAAGCAATCGAGAACTTGACCACCCAGTTGTGCGCTCACGAGAGAGTTTTGAAAGATGAAAATAAATCTGAAGCTGAAGGTGAATCCATTACGGAGGTACTGATAGTACATAACAGAAAGCAAGATTACAAGAAGTTCAAGTGCAACTATTGCGGAGCACACGGACATCGAGTAAAGCAATGCAAGAAATTGATTACGGATGGTCTACCGCTAATAACCTCCAAAGGAATCCCACGTCAAATGCTGCTACATTGATAAGTTTAGCTATATCTCTTGGTGACAGTAATCATAGACTCATGGTACATACGTAGATATTGGAGCAACAAGTCACGTAACCAATAGCGGCGATCAGTATGTGTTTTTCGAGTACTTTAGTGATTCTGACAGAGTAATGACAGCAAATGGCGAAAATATTGAAGCTATCGGAAAGGGCCTAATACAAGTAAAAGCTGATAGTAATGGCCAAAACGAAACAATTACGCTGACGAATGTTTGGTATGTTCCCTGCATACAAAGAAAGTTGTTCTCAGTGCTAGCCGCACAAGATCTTTGTGAGAATAGCGCCTTTGAATCAAATACACGGTCATGTTTATTTAAGGTGGACGGTAAGACAAAGTTAGTCGGTACTCGGGACAAGTATGGAGGTTTGTACAAACTTAAAATACAAGTAATTACACCGAAAGTACAGATTAACCAATTAACTGTTACTAACCAACTTCAATTATACCATGAATGTTTGGGACACGAAAGCAAAAGACGTCAAACAAGCTATGCAAATAGAATTTGCTAAAAGTTTACAGAAGGACGTTTGGGACTAGAGAAAGAACTATAAGACAAGACTTGGACAGCTAATACACACTGATGTGTGGACCATTTTGTATAACACATAACACACACACATAACATCACGCCTGTATTCCCCGAAGGGTTAGGCAGAGGTGTACCTATAGCGCACCCAGATTTCGCCAGTTATGTTTAAGTCCCAAGCAATAGGGGGCGAGCCTATTGCCTATTTTGTATATTAGATCTCAAAGTATAGAGATATATTATTCCATTAAAAGATTCACCCGTTTTCGTTATGTATACTTCGTACGGCAAAAGTCAGAACTTCAAGCACGCTTGAAGGATTTTCTAGCAGAAGCTAAGACATCAGGACACGTCATTCAAGAGTTGCCAAGCGACAATGGAGGCGAATTCTACTGTGCACAAGTACCTATGAAGTACGCTAATACAGCACGGGATTAAACAGAGGCTGAGAAAGCCCTACACTCCTAACAAAACGATTGCGCCGAAAGAGATAATCACACAATTGTTGAAATGGCAAGAGCACTTATACACGAGGACACGGTGGAGCATCGGTGGAGGTCTGCCCGGCTTGGGCGGAACACCGCTGTGTCCTCGTGGCGGCGATCGGCGGCGGCGATCTCTCGCGTCCGGCCCTGGTTCAGGCCATGGTACGGAGCGAGAGGGAATGGGAAGCAGTCACCTCCTTCTGCGAAGCAGTAATGCTCGCGAAGGAGGCGGCGGAGCGCGTGAGGGAGAGGCAATCATTGCGCCCTCACGCCCCTAGTCGCCGCAGGAGGAGACACCCTGGGCGTCGGGAGTCGATTGCCGACTCCCGGCCACCGTAGGCGCGGGCCTGCGGACGGCGAGCAATGGGCAGCTCGCCGTCCGTTAAGGACCAGGCCCGGGACGCTGGCGCGTTGTGTTCCACGCGCGCCTCAAAGAGATGTCAGCATACTTGACGGGGTCCGATAGGGCCGATGCCTGCCGGGGTCGCGGATTGTTCGAAAGAGTTACCGTGGCCCTGGCGCACAGGCAACTGAAGGAACACGGGTGGGTTTTAGTCAGTAAGAGTCTGACACGCCCTTCCGCTCCGCCCAGAGCGGGAGAGGTCATTTGATGATTTCCCACCCAAAAAAAAAAGAAGCGAGCTCCTAGAAAAAGAGCACTTATGATGAGATACCTAAAGGTTTATGAACTGAAGTAGTGCAAGCTTCAGTGTACATATTAAATCGTACGGGACCCATTCCAAAAGATGAAAAGTCACCGTATGAGTTATGGTGCATTAAGAAACCCAAAATAAATCATCTGAGAATCATTGGTTGTGTATGCTACGTGCATGTCCCAAAACAAACGAGATAAGCTAGATAAGAAAGCACAGAAAGGAATTATTATAGGATATGACGGTGATGATGGGTAGGTATCGAGTTTATGATATAAGGGACTTTAAATTGGTGCGTTCCAGAGATGTAACTTTTAAAGAAGTCTTTGGCTCATAAAAAAATCAGTAATTCCACATACTTACTAATCTACAGGGATTATGCAGCTATTCTGATACCAGAATGGACGGTCAACCTTAAATGTTTTAAACTTATGAAATAAGCAATTCTCTCATCATGGTAAGAGAGCGATGGGCGATGGGCGAGATCAAAAAAACCACAGACCTAAAAACAGCATTAGTAACGTACTACGCGTATGCCCACGCATGGCTCTCATATGGTATCATCTTATGGGGAAACAGTACTGACGCGCCCACGTTACTTACATTACAAAAAAAACTAATTAGGATCTTAGTAAATATTGAAGTCACTGATGGCTGTAAACCCCACTTTCAGGAACTAAAGATCTTGTCCCTACCATGCTTGTATATATTTGAAGTTTGTAAGTTCGTACGTAAATACCCAGATTTCTTTACAAAAAGAGAGGACATACAAAAGAAAATTGTTCTAAGACACAAAAACAGACTAAACTTACCACTATCGCGATTAAAAATGCACTCCGATAGTACGTTTGTCATGTCCATAAAAATTTATAATAAGTTACCCGCAATAATTAAGAATTTAGATAATTATAATATATTTATTAATAAATTAAAAATCTTCCTTGAAAGTAAATGCTATTATAGTATAGGCGAATACTTAGATGATAAATTATAAACATGAAATAAATGACTTACCCCTGTAGGATAATAATATTAATTAAAGTTACTTTAAATAAAATAAAATATAATAATTAATTATTTACGTAGTAAATAAAAATAATAATAACTAAATACCTTAAATAATTGATAAAACTAATAATAAATAAATTACTGACATAATAAATAAAATTAATAATAAGTACATATACAGGGTTAGTTTTCAAAGACCAGCCAAATTTAAGGATGTGGTACAGACCATCAAACTGAACAACTCTCTCCATGGGACCAATATCATCATCGCGAAAAATTTATAAACTGTCCCATACAAAACTTCAATACCTACTCGACCCAAATGTATAGGACCGCTGATTTTTTTTTCGCGATTACGATATTGGTCCCAAGGAGAAAATTGTTCAGTCTGATGGTCTATACCACACCCTTAAATTTGGCTGGTCTTTGAAAAATAACCCTGTATAAAACAATAATTAATATTTTTAAAAGTAATTAGTTTACAACATTACTAATATTTTTAATAAATACATATATAAACTCATAGTTTGACTTATTAAATGCCAAGCGTTCTTCCTCCTCTCTCCTACTTTTATCTATGCTGTGCCCGACAGGGTCCATAATTGAGACTGATGTAACTGTTTTTCCCACCAACTGTATACATTATGGTACGCAATAAAGAATTGAGAATTGAGAATTTAAGCAAATAATGATTTATTTCTTACCACAATATATAAGTACATTTTCAAATTATTAAGAGCAATACACAATTGTTTTACTTATACTGTGGGAGACTGGTGCCTAAGCTAGGCGTAAGGCCTGTATTTCAGGACACCAGGTCTCCACCTCTTTGGAAGCAGTTACATTTAAATCAGATTATGCGCTCGTACACAAATGCGGTAAGTTATTTAAAACCAGGATAAAATATTACATTATTGGTTTTGTACTTATTCTAGGGTTAGTATCTGTATGTGTGTGAATGGTGATGTGTGTGTGTTAATGTGGGTGTGTGTGTGTGTATGAGGGTGTGTGTGTGTGTGGGTGGGCGTGTGTGTAAGGAAATACGAGTATGACGGGAAAGGTGAATGGCTGAATGCAGAGAATGGTGAGATATGTAAATATGGTACTAATTAATTTTTCATTATTAGACTTCTATCCATATGCGATTAATAAAAAGTAAATATATACTTAAATATATGCACAAATACATGTTTGTATTTAAATAAGCAGGTTATACCGGGGCAGCTAGAAGTTTTTCCGTAGCTTCATAACTTAGTTCCTGGAGCCAGCTCCTAACCTTCATTTTGTCACTTAGTTTTGGTGAGATCTTAAAGCAAGAGCAACCTATTTATTTTATTGTAGAGAAAGCGACCAAGGTAACAAAAGAAACATTTGTAGAACATTGTAGTAAGTCACTTACCGTGGCGATCTACTGGGTCAAAACGTATTTTACTACGTTACAGCGAGGAGTTGAAGGTAAGGAGTCCATGCTGTTTTAAGGCCGTTTGTAGAAAAAACAGCTGACGTACAGTAAGAACTTTAGTCTTTTAGCAATTGATAAGTAATTTTTAGGCACAATTTCAAAGCTAAATACGACTGTTGACCGGCGAGTCTGACGTTCACCCCCTATTAGACCGAGACATACCTGTTAGTGAGGAACTTGAAATCAAAAGTATACCTATGAGCTACCTACTTCTTCCATAGATGATCAACTAACCTTAGAAGTACTTATCAAAGAGATGATCACTTGAATTCAGTTAATTTGGACAATGAATCAGGTGACAGTAATGCAGAAGAACGACAAGAAAATGACACTTGGTTTGAAACAGGTGATAGTAATGAAGAAGAATGACAAGAAAATGACACTTGGTTTGAAACAGGTGATAGTAATGAAGAAGAATGACAAGAAGACACTCAAACTGTTGAAGGTAACAGTCGTGTACTTCGTGATCCCATGATTCTTTGTGAAATTAGACCTTCAGAAAGATTTAATTTTGAACAATTCATCAATCAAGTCATTGCTGTTCCTGAACCATCTTCACATCGAGAAGCCATACAAAGTACTGAAAAAGACAAGTCGGTTGAGGCTATGAACAATGCAATGAGATAAATTGTCTGAAAGAGAATGAGGTCTGGAAACTGACACAGTTACTAAATAACAGAAAATAGCTTAACTGCAAATGGGTATTCAAGGTAAAGAATAACCCTGACGGCTCGATTGACAAGTTTAAAGCAAGACTAGTTGCAGTAGGCTAGTCACAGAAAAAGGGAATAGACTATCACAAGACATTTAGCCCTGTTGCGAAACTAAGCACGATCCGAGTATTATTAAGTAGGTGCTAGTGGCTCTGAGAGGGGTAAGTAATAGATGATATAACAACAAAATCTCTAATATTAACAACATATAACAACGGAACCTATAACTTTATTTAATAGAATAGCGATTAGTTAATATAATGAACGATTGATATAATTTTGAAATAACTAATTTTTATAAGCATAACATACATTAAATATAACATCGTTTGACATAAAATACATTAAATATAAAATCGTTTGACATACCACTCAAAAGATATAAAACTTATTTGGTCTAATATGATGTTATAGGTAATAGTAACCTAAGTAGATATTAAGCATAACTAGTAACTGATTACCACCTGCGCTAAGATAGGTCGAAGGAGCTCCGCTTGGCGGGGCTTAGCTTTCCAATCTAACCTATCCGAGTCGGGGTGTTAACCATAATGACGTTTTTTATATATATTAAACGATAGACCTAATGATTTTCGATTAAATAAACAATATACACATTAAACGTTAGACCATATGATTTTCGATTAAATAAACGTTATATCAAACAACGTTATACTAATTAAGTTTTAGAATAAATAAATGTTATATGTAAAGAAATTATATCAACAGTTGGTATATCTCACGTTGATTATATCTTATGAACGATAATAAAATGAAATGAGACCAAATGAGTTTATACATTATGAGACGCACCCCTCTGAGAGCGCTGTAGACCTCGCGAGTCTGTCTTTGCACCGCTTAAAATTGAATAAATGTTTACAAATGATTTTGCTAGCGTTATACGTTGATGGTGGATTATTGGTTTCGTCTGATGACGTAGAAGCTGATAATTTTATTGAAATGGAACTCAAAGTACGTTTCAAACTTGACTCAAAGCATTTATTTTAAATAAACCAATTACAGGCACTTTTGAATAATTGTCAAGGGGTCGGCCAGTCAGAAAAATGAAGCTAGTTGCCCGATCCAAAGCGTGGTAGGTACCTATGGAGAAGTACGGGCAAGAAACTTCATGGACAATCTTTTAAATCAACATAAAGTTACAAAAAAAATTGGTTAAGTACATCATTCGTGTTGAAATTATACATGTGAGAACGATGTAAAAAGACGTGCACATCAAAAGAGTCCGAAATAAATAAAAAAACAATTCAGATATTAAATAAGCTAAGAGATGACCAGTCCCTACTGACGGCGCCCGTTCACGAACATGACGTATGGATCAGCACCATTCAGCTCAACAATTTTCAAGATAACGACCAAGCCGCCATCGTACTTTCTTTTACACTACATCGGCTAGAGTTGGAGCGACACAATGATGGGACTATAAGACTTCATCAAGCTGCGTGTACTGTTTGGTTTTGGAAAAGTATGGACTATATAGCATATTGTATGTATAAACTGTAAAGCCATTGGAACACCAATAGTTCAAGATATACTTATTTTAAGAAAATAAATTAAAAGATATTCCTGTAACAAAGTTGCAGAAGAGATCTGTGATACTAAATTACCCTATTAATTTAGTTGGCTTATCTTATGGTGGGTACAAAGCCTGATATTGCCTATGTAGTCGTATCCAGAACCTTATTTAACTCTACTAATACCAATGTGTTACAAGTGAAGAGAATCTTTTGTTACCTAAAAGCAACAATCGAAACTGATCTAGAGTTTAAAAAGAATGAGAAACGACTAATGAGTTGTAGTGATGTGGACCATGAAGGCGACAATGTGAGTGGTTGTTTTACTAGCGGGTTAATATGCATGATCGCTGGATCAGCAATCTCTTGGAGAAGTGTGAAGCAAACCTCAGTTGCGCTGTCGTTCACAGAAACAGAAATAGTAGCTGCCAGTGAGCCCTTGCTGTGAAATGATTTGGCTAAAAAGATTGTTTAATAATTTATGTGATAAATTAGAAACACCAGTACTGCTCATTGATAATGAGTGCAATAAAACTAGCTCATAATAGAATAGAATATAATAGAATACTCTTTATTATGTACACCATAAAAATTACAGATATAAATTTAGAAATTTTACATAGGGTGACACTTATCCAATGTCATAGGGTGGCAATCGGTCTTATGAATATCATCGGAAGACAAAGCGCATCAAGCTAGGACATGTCTATGTAAGGCAATATGTGTCTGAAGGAGATATCCAAATAGAGCAAGTGCCTAGGGTTGGATTTTAAAACGAGTCGCCTGAATTTGAGGGTATTGGTGGTGTAGGGGGCTTAAGGGAGTTAGTCTTAATCCCCCCAAAGTAATTTTGGCTGCCGGAGTTGCGTCTAAATATTTTTAAACAATTTCCAAAAATTCTTAAATACTATTGCAATTATGCAAAACGGAACGTAATTTTTACGCTTTAGTACAGTTACAGGATATAATTCTTAGGTAATTAATAGCAATGTATTACTCCGAGTTGGCACAATCCGACTTCATTGGGTTAGCCATCGTGGTTATTTTTTTTTAAACCACCCAGAATTAGGAGCCCCGCGCAGCGGGGCTCCGTCGACTCATAATAATTGCAGCCAGTTTTTATATATATACATATATATATATATTTTGTTATGCGTCGTCATATTGAGGGCCATTGGGTTCTCGGTATGATTGATTATTTTTGAATATTTGTGGCGGCGAAATAACGTAAAATACAGGAAAGATCCATTCATGGAATTAATAAAAGCGATAAAACATGTTTATAAAGTGGAATAAACAATTTTTGTACATAAGTATTCCGTTTTTTATTTTTTCTAAGGAAACCAAGTATTTCCGGCGGGTGGCAATGGTGAGGGGGTGATCCGACCCCTCCCCCCCTCCCCCCAACCACTCACAACTCCTTAAAATGGCGATGTATTTCGAAATTTTTACCAGTGCCTATGCAAGAATAATTATTGGCTGATATCTTTACAAAGCCATTATTCAAACCAAGACTGGTAAAGATTTGCGAAGACTGGCTTGAAAAAGAAGCGGGAATGTTAGGAAAGGACCTCCAGCATTATTTTATGAAGTCTTCCCCTCCAGATTAAAGTAAGATGTGTGTTGTGGCTGCTAGGTTACACTTGGTACTCTACTGCTCTTTGATATTCTAAATTGGACGCAATATATATTGTATAAAAACCAAATTCCACTGCGTTTACTTTAATACAAAGGTGATAACAGGCTATTATTACTAACCCACTATGGATGTAACTCGTCCGAAATAAAGATTATTTTATTTTTATTTTATTCAATAACATGCAGATGCAAAGGCAATTAAGTATCACCACTTGTGGAAGCTATTTCCAACCCTTTTTCTATTGTAATAAAATTGCACAGTACTAACATTATCCCAGTGATCAAACTCGTATCTCATGCGCCGCAGCACTGGCTCTAGCTCCAACAGCAGGGCATTCTCCTCACGCTCCGTGATGAAGTCTGGGTACAGCTGCATGTCCCGAACCACAGCGCTGCGCAGCTTGGGGTCGTCATTCTCCTTCCACGACGGACTGATCTCAACTAGACTTGGGTCGCCTGTGTGAGACCATTTATTTGATTGCAGTAGATTAATTGGAATGACAGAAGTACCTGCTGACTGCTGGATTATATTAGGTTTATGTTCGGTTCCCAATATGGATAATGTGTTTCAAAGTTCAATATTTTAGGTAAATTTTCATGAGAATATTTTATCTTCTATTTCAATGCAATGTCGCCTAGGCTAGAAATTTGGTCAGTAGGTCGTCTTAGGAGAAATTTAGATTTTATACTAATGAAGATGAAAATTTCAAATTTGCGTCAATCTAGGTTGATTGACGCAAATTTTAAATTTTCATCTTATTACACTAATGAATTTGTGCGAGGAAATGTGTTTTTATCAAAAAGACCCACGGAACGCTATCCTATCGTCTGACTCCAAGCAGCTGCTGATCCTGCGAGGAAGGCCGTTGCATAACTTCTTATATTTACAGGTTTTCAGAAAACTAAATGTTAACAAACGCATATTTTTGCGTAATTAGAAAACAAGCTCTTAATAATTCTTGAAAAAAAAAGTGTTTTTGGCAAAGCAGCACTTTGACTTTAGCATTGACATTGACAGTGACCACAGAGTACTCTAGACTGGACCACAGACTACATAGGTACTGTGGACTGGACAGAACAGATGACTGCTTGCAATAATGTACTCTGTGTTGGGATGCGTTCAATGAGGATAAAAACTGCCACTTGCTCACTACAGATGTCGCTACCATTGTGCGTCTTATAACTTGACAGCTAGCTGTCAATATCCATACATTTTTTGTAAACAAGCCACTTCTTTTACTACTATTTATTTAACATGCCCTCTTGCGCAGCTGTTGACTGCAAAAATCAGGGAACGCATGTATTTACCAAAGATTCTAAAAGAAGAAAACTGTGGGAGAGAGCTCTACAAAGAAAAAAATGGAAACTCAATAATACGAAGAGGTTATGTGCTATCCATTTTAAACCAGAGCCTTTTATCAGAGAAATGCATATACAGGTGATGCTCTTTTTCATAAAAACAGGGTACTAAGTGTATTTTAATTGCAGGCACTTGTGGGTATTTATAGTATGGGTGTTTGTGTAATAAGATTATCTTTTAATCAACCAAAATATATCGAAACGGCATCTAACCAGCATTCTCTATGCTGCATTGTTTTTAATTCCCTCATACCAAACTACCTACTGCCTAATATTAATACAAATCCTGCACTGAATCCTAACGAAAGAACTGGCCCGCAATGGTAGTGGACAGACGTGTGTGGGACAGGGAGGCCTTTACCTAGCAGTGGGACATTATGCCTGCTGTACCATCTACTATTAGACTGCTGTACCATCTATTTTTTCATTTACGAAAGTCAAACCAGTCAACCCATCAGCTGAAAACAGATCAAATAGACTGTTACAGAAAAATGAGAAAAATCTTTGTTTTGATACATATAGCGATCAAATTGCTGGACCTAGCCATGTTCAAACCCTAGATGTTTGTGAAGAGCAATATAAATATGAGGAATTTACAATGCTTAATGAAATATAAATATTTCCCAGCACATCATTAGAGCCAGATGACGGGTCAGATCAGAATCCACATACTGTATTATCAAAGAATACTTATAATAAGTAAATTTTGTATAGGTACATTTATGGATCTATACAGAAGTTCCGAAGACCGATCAAGTTATTCCTTTCGTATGCCTCCAGTCTTCCACAAAAAAGGACTTTTATGTAAAACTAACAAAACAACCCATCCATTATAAAACGGTCATAATTTATTTACCTTTCTTCTAAAGCTGCTTTCTTACCAGTGGCAGACGTTTCCCTATTCCTTAGATCCACTTTTAGTTGAACTAAACTCCAAGTCGCATACATTGTCCAGTTTTCGTTTAATTTGTGATCGACACAACAGTAAAAACATACACAACAATGGCGATTTGAAGACATTGCACAGTGCTGCCACCTATAACGAGCTTTCGGTTTTTAACCCCATTATTTCGCTCGACACAGTTCGACAACGCATGTGTGTATGGAGTGTAAGCTTTGGTTCTAGTAAATCACGTGACTACGCTACGCGCCAGTTTGTTGAACAGTCCATACAAGTTATTTGACACAATCGGCGCGAGCCAGTTTGATGTGAAACATTTGTAGGCCGCGGGTAAACCGATAGTTAGCGTGACGACGTGTCGCCACGCTATATTTTCTTTACAAAATAGTTTTTGATGTGGACTTTGAACATAGGTTATATAAGAATGAATTTGCAATGTTAAGCTTTGCTTGCCAAGGTCAGCCTTTGGATGGGTGACTATTTTGATTATATTGAGTTTTAACTTGATTCGTTCGCATTATTCTTTTCATAAAAAAATTATAACAGTTCATAAAAATATAAAATTGTTTAAAAAATACAGTGATATCCATAATTTATGTACAAGGAATAAACAGAAATTTGTTGTAACTACAACAAAGCTCAAAAAAATAGATGGCTCGTTCAGGTGTCAATGTATACGCTTTTGTAATAAACTTCCAAGCCACGTTCAAGACTTATGCCTTAATAAATTCAAATAATTAATTAAACGTAAGTTGTGCCAGAAAGCCTTATAAACCGATAAGGATTATATTGAGGACAAAAAGGCTTGGCATTGAGTTGCTCCATTTTTTGCATACAGAATGTTTTTTTTTTGATTATTTTTTATTTTTGCTATAATTAATTTTTTATTTTTATTTTACATAAACTTTGACATTTTGTTATTTACTATATCTAAAATGTTATGACAATTTACTGTGTGCATTACCCAATGAGGTTATATATTACCCCAGCACTTAGAGCATAGGTTAAATGCTCTAAGCCCCAGCAAAATAATGTTGAAAATAGTCATTTAAATCATATAGATAATTAGTTGCCCAGCTTCTGCAATTGCCTGTACCTAGCCCAGCTTAGGTACCATATAATGCACATTTTATGAGCGCAGCAGCCTACAGTTCGTCGTTGTACAGTTCATCGTGTAAGGGTCGTCGGCCCAGTGTATTGCAGTGACCAGTTGTTATCCCACAATTCACACAGCGATCAATAGTAGTAGTAATATCCAATTCACAAGCCGGCGGTAAAATCCAAAATAACAATTTCAAGTGAAACGCGTGACTCTTAGAATAATAACGCATAGAAGCCGCGTCTAGAACAAAACACGACCGATATCTAGGGACACGAAAAAAGTATCGATACTTTGTGGTATCGAGTACATTTCCATTTGATACCGATACTTTTGTACTCGATACTTTGCATTCGATACTTTTACTCAATGAGTACTCTTTGGCAGGTTATCGAATAATTTATCTATAAATAATAATAATGTTTATTCATCAAAAATTGCAGATAGTTACAGCAACAAACAGCGGGTAGAGATTATACAGTTTATAATTAGGTTTGTTGTAAAATCAGCACTAAAATTATGAAACCCTGCCTCTCAAACTAGGGTAACACCTGTATTTTGAGAAACATTGTACGGCCACATCTATCTAATAATCTTTCATTTATATGCCTAAAGTACTAAATAATTTATTTTTGTTTCTATTTTTTTTTAATTTTTGAAGTTACAGTTGTCTTTTTCTATTATGTGTACCAATACCATGTGTTTTTTTATGTCCTGCCCTACTGAAGTTAAACTGACGTTATTTACTGACTGATATTGACGTATGCTCTATGCGCATTAGGCCCTAAGAAAAGTACTAGATACCTTGAAGTATCGATACTTTTGTTTCGATACTTTTATGAGTACGATTTTTTTTTCGATACTACTCATGAGTACAGTATCGATACTTTGTATTCGATACCGTGTCCCTACCGATGTCGTGTGTCCACTTCATTTTCTTTGTGTGCGTGAGCCGAATGTGTCTACGTTCCTCAAACGCACACAAATACAGGTTTCAGTGATACCATTACCAGGCCGTTACCCACAAAAAAATGGGAAAACGCACTAGTATGTTGCTGGATCAAATCAAGACAAGTATTTTATATTATCAGGAACTGGATAAGACGAAGATGAATTTGCATGTAATAAGACCTATTTTTATGTAAGGTAAAATTCAATTAATTTAAAAATAAAAGGAAATTAATGAACCATTAATCACATGCAGAATGGGATATCGTTCAATGCGTTTAGAATGTTTGATGTGTGATGTGTTATAATAATATTATCGGCATGTATTAATCGCTTACATGTAAAAAAAATATGTATGAGAAAATTACAAAAATCAAAAACATGTTAATCAATAATATTGTAATCTTTATTTTACCACTCTTCGAACCAGCAGTTTATGCTTATCATTTAAAAACCTTGCAGTTGCAACTGCTTCTTATAGAGTTTCCGCTTTGACTCAACGTCTCTTATAGTATTTACTCTTTTTGAGATATAACAAAAATTACCTAAAGCCAAGTTAGTTTCTCGAAACTGGCAAAATGTGATATCGTATTCAATAGTATAGGTAGTAGGTACATCAAAAACAAGTATTTTTGCTAAACAAACGCTACAACAAAATTGAAGGCAATGTGGGTATTTTTTTCCTCACAAATAGCAACACTGTATTGTGATAAGTTAGGTCATAAGAATTTTTGTTAGATGATCGATTCACGTAAAAATTGAGTATAAAATGTAAGTACTTACTTGTGAAATGTAATTTGATCACATTTTTTTTTTCCAGAAGTGCTATGACATCCTTTCACGCTACAAACTCATTTTAAATTATTTACTCGCGAGCTGTGTTCGACGGAACGTGACCTTGAGTACTGACAGCTCGCCGAGAGCGGTAAGCCACTTATGGCTCGGTTTTAGTTGCCTCACTTTTTGCACTCGTACTATATAGGTTTCTATGCGTTATTATTCTAAGGTGTGAGTGATCTTCGGTGTCCAGTGGTGTGAAAGCAAGGGTTGTACAAGGTAGGCAGGGTCGGAATTCGTAAAATATAAAGCAGTGGTCGTGAAAAATGAAGAATAATCGGGTAGCACTCAAAACGCATCGGAAAACACAAAACGAATGAGCAAACCCTCAGAATAATAACTAAAGCATAGAAGGAAGGCTAAAATAGCAACTGAACTCAATATATTTGGTTCACTTTGACTTATGGAGGCTGCTGATATGTTGGAGAAGGACACGCATACAAAAGACATTTCGAAATTTTGTAGGTTGTCACTACTTTTATTCTGAATAATGATGTGACTCACGCACTTTCAATGTCGATAAATTTATCGATGACATGCATTAATTGCCAAAATGAATGTCTGTGATGGGATATATTAATGTTTCTTGAAATATATAAATTTTAGCAAAAATCATGAATAAATGAGCACAGGGAAGTTGTTAATCTTCAAATAAATCAACAGATTATACGGAAAAAGTAAATTTATTTTAAAATTCGATTATTTGTTACAACGCTCTAAGGTTAAAATGTAATGGA
Source organism: Griposia aprilina (assembly GCA_916610205.1). NCBI lineage: Eukaryota > Metazoa > Arthropoda > Insecta > Lepidoptera > Noctuidae > Griposia > Griposia aprilina. The sequence goes on along the minus strand of OU744300.1, from coordinate 548,497 downwards.
CGACATTTTAAGTAGAACAGGTAGTTACAGTCGAAGTTCATAAGTGCAGACCTACATTAACTTTAACTTGTAAGAATGAAAATTAAAAAAAAAAAATAAGTAAATATATGTAGTGGGTATAAAATTATGTTTGTATTTACAATAATAATGTCAAATCAGATATAACTTTGATATTGTTTACAATAGCTACTCATTATTTAAAAAAAAGTATAATAAGACGTTCATGGACCACGATGATAGACCACATGTGAAGTCAAGTCAAATAATTTATTACGTTATACAGGGTGGCAGGGACATCGACGTTACATATGTTACATATTTAGTACATGATTCTGAACCTCCCCGCGTTGAAATTAATGAACACCATTTATTGTTGGGTTGTAACAAATGGGGTAGATCATTAATATATACTAAAAAGAAGAAAGGACCCAATATCGAGCTTTGTGGTACACCCATTATTACTTCTAAACCGAGTGAATTGATACCATCTATTTGAACTTGCTGTTGTCTATCATTTAAATAAGATTTTACAAATCTGAGCGCAAGTTTTCCAAGTCCGTAATGCTCAAGTTTCAAGATTAAGGTTTCGTGGTCGACGCTATCAAATGCCTTCGAGAGGTCACAAGATTCTTACGGCGTCTTGGGCCAAATTTGACGCCGTAAATATGTGTTATAATAAGGTGACACTGGCGTCAGTCGTACAACGTCCCTTGGTGAAACCATACTGGTGATCGTGTAAGATTTTATTGGTGTTAAAATGATTGAGCATTTGATTCAGCATTACCTTTTCAAACACCTTGCTGAAAACCGGCAACACGGATTCGGGCCTATAATTATTGTTGTCTTTACTGTCCCCTGATTTGAAAAGTGGTATTACCTTACTGTATTACATTAGATCCGGAAAGACGCCTTGATTCACACACAAATTAAATATTAAGATATCTATTCCCCAGATATCTTCGATTAGTCTGATCTTGATTTTCTTGAAAGCTTTTATTACTATTATGGGGTTTATATGCTTGAATTTAAATTCAATCGGGCAGGATGAAACGTTTGCTCTTAATAAGTCAATAGAACGCGAGGGTGTCGAGTTTAAGGTTTCAGTGGTAGTGGGATTCTGGTAAAAAAAAAATACAAATTCTTGAGCAACTTCATTGTTAGTGCTTATGGGACCACGTGAAGTCTCTAGTTTGAAATCATTATTAAGTCTTTTATTCCTGTTAGTATCATTATTGATAATTTTCCAAACCGTATTTATTTTATTATCGGCTGATTTGATCTTGTTGCTAATGTACAAGTCTTTAGCTACCCTGCAGGTATTTCTAAAAGTTTAAGAGTAAGTAGCAACGTATTTATTAAAAGTTTCAGAGTTAATATAAGGTTTAAGGCCATACAGCTCAATATTTTTTCACTACTTTTCCTAATACCCTTAGTTGCCCAGTCAAAGTAAAAAAAAAAATAACACTGTATTACTGCCCTTTAAATAAAATAGTTTTTGTCAGGAAACTTCTAACTTTTTCATCGCACTGATTTACCTGTTTTGTTGTATGATGAATTCTTATTGTCAGATATATCTGACAAATAGATTTATTAACAAGATTTCTATGATTTTCTTCAAAATCTTGTTCCAAACAATGTTGTATAAGATTGTGAAAAACGCTCGATACTGCATAATTTGAAAACACCTTATTCACCATCCGCAATATTATTTCTTGACGACCTAAAAACTGTCCACCGGCCTTCGAAATTTGCTCCCGTACAACCTTCTCGGTAGTTTTACAGATATTTATTACACATTTCGATGGTCTGACCAAACCCCCTCTGTCTTTAACTTTTATAAGTGAAGGCCTGGAATCTACCGGGTGCGGCAATTGAACTGTCCGTATGTGAAAATGAAATATTTCTGTTAATTTTCAATATTTATTTATACACTTTTGCCATGTGAAAATAGAAAGTTCAAAGTTTTAATATGACTTATTCCGAAGGAATAAAACCGCCTTTAGCCTTTACTACAAGCTGAAGTCTCTTCCTAAAAGAAGCGCAGGCTGCTCGAACGACGTCGTCACTCAAACAATTCCATTCTCGCGTAAGAGTAACTTTGAGCGCTTCCACCGAAGTGTCTTTTTTAGCACAGGCCCTGGCCTGTAAAACACCCCAAATACAAAAGTCCAGCGGATTCAAGTCGGGCGATGACGACGGCCACATATCTCGGTCGATCAGCACTGGAACGTTTGCTTTCAACCAATTTTGCGTTCCAATTGCTCTGTGCGATGGTGCCGAGTCTTGCTGAAAAGTCCAACGCTCAGAACCGAATGTGTTGCGCGCCCACGGTATCAGCCCTGGTCGCAAGACTTTGTCTCGATAGATTTGTTGGTTTATTTTGACTTGGTTGCGACCCATTGGAAGAAAAACGAGCAGAGAACGGCCTTTTTCAGACACCGCCGCCCAGACCATGATTTGGTCGGCTCCTTGGCGCTGAGTGACTTGCAATTCGTCTGAATGGTCGCTGACACGTCCCTTCAACCAAACACGGTCATTTTGTTAGTTTAAAAACGGTTCAACGCAAAAGTTTTCTCATCTGAAAACACCAAATTGGGAAGCTCGCCAGAGTCGAGCAAGCGAATCAGCTCTTTCGATCGATCCAACCGTTTGCTACGTTGTAAAGCAGTGAGTTCCTGAGAAAGGTTTTTTTTTAATGGTTTGACTTTAAGCTTTTCCTTCAATATGCGACGAACACTGCGATCGGTCACCTTGAGATCCTGCGCGAGCTGGTTTTCTGAGTGCGCTGGATTTCTGTCTAATCGATGACGCACCTTTTCGACAACTGCTGGCGCTGTTGCAGTGCAGCATCGTCCGCCACCGTAGCGTTTCTTAACGCTACCAGTCTCATTATAACGTTGAATAGTGCGATGCACAAGTTTCTCGTTCAATTGAAGATTTGGCAGCGCTCGACGTATTTCGATATTCGATTTTCCCTCCAAATAAATAGCAATCACTAAATTTCGTTTTAAATCCATTTTTCTAAATTCGAATGTGTTTCTCTCTCAACAGAATCACTTCAAATGATGATAGAGAACATGTCAAAGACCAACATTTGAAGTTTTGGCGGCATTCGATTCAGTGGTTCGGATTTTAAAACAGTTGGATAGAGACGGACAGTTCAATCGCCGCACCCGGTATATCACCACATAAACTTTCTATGCATATTTCACGTTTTAGAGCTTTTCGTAGCTTTCTGACTATAAAACCTGCAATGTAGTGAACCACATCTACCATGTATTCAGTAAGGTGAGATGATAATAAATAGTCATGGTCTAAATCAACGATACTTAAAATAGTACTTGTTGGCTCTTTGATTTCATCGCTCATAATGCATACATTTCCACTGCTTTTATTTATTGTATCTACACATTTTGCTGCAGTACAATTCAAGACCGCGACTTTTTCAAGTGGAACGCAATTGCCATTGGATCCATCTTTGAATTGAGCGTGCACCAAAAGTCTTTTGTATGCAGCTTGGAACATGCGTGCAGATGGATTATTATTATATCCACATTTGGATCTAATGGCACCAAAAATAGTTCCAAATGGTCTTGTGACATCTTGTATGTACACAAGTATTGCAAACAATTATTTTCTACGACGTCGTCGTAAATTTTTAATAACGATTGCATGCACACTAGAAATCCATTAAATCCCGTTTTTCAATTGGAGTTAACAACATAAGTACCGTTAATTAGTTTCAAATTTTGTATATAAGATGTAGCAGTCTGAAAGAAGATCTGGGTTTCCTCGACATTAAAAGAAGTCAGTGCCTTTTTCCATCCTTTGCTACGCATGTTTCTACTATTTAAAATATCAAACAAGTTATTAAAAACTCTTAAAAATGTAATTGTTCCGCTGCAGTCTTCAAAACTGGGGATACAATGTTCTTGACAATACTGCAAGGCATCTGCGACTGAGTTGCTGAACAATTCGGATGCAAGACGGACCTTCATTTTCTGTCCAATGTAATGGACATGATCTCTTTTATGTTTATTACTTAGATGTAAACCCTCATTTTCTTGGAGGTCTAAAAGCTGCTCAATATGGTCCCAAGATATTATTTGGTTATTTGAATCTAAAATGTTTTTTTTTTCACCTATTGTATTCCGTACTAATTTAATGTTATGGCAAGGATCTGGCCATAAATAAATATCTGAATCAGCACACTGAAATGAGACAGAGCCGGAGTTCATGTCAGAGCCTAAATAAGTGCACATTGCAATATTAGTTGCCGCTCCATCAAATGTCAAGCACATAACTTTCAGACCACATTCCTGTAAAAGCTGAATGCATTGCTGTACAAGCATTGATTTTTGCTGAGCCATGATTGACTTAATCAAAAAATAGCCAGCAGGAATTTTCCACGTATCATTCAGGCAAGTCACCATAAATGTTAAAGCTTGTGTAGCAAGGGGCACTGAATCTGAATCCAAGTCGCAACCAATGTTTACATACCCATGATATTTATAATTATAGCTATCCCATTCAACCATTTTTCTGATAGCCATTTCATCAATCGCTAAAGCACAAAATAGAGTTTTATTTGGGTGCTGTTCGACTCTGGAACGGATTGCATCTAATGCTTCCATTGTAAAACCAGGAGTGCAATCGAGGGGTCTGTACCAGGAGCTAATGGTTTTAGGGTGCGGTAAGGTATCTTGAAATTGTTCTCGGATAAATGCTTTTGGCGAAAGATAATTTAAAGTCACAGCAAATTTCTTAATTTCCAGATTATACTCTCTAGACAAAGTTTCACCTACTTGATTTTGCAAAAACCTTTTGATAATACCATTTTTATTAATCTTATCTAGCAGAGTTACATATTCCGGTTCAATATTTTCTGTTTTTTTTTTAATCAAAATGCTGTAAAGATCTTCATTTTTCCCCCCTAATCGTGATATTCGTTTAGTTAGTGTGAAGGCGACGTTTGGATATATTTTTGCTCCTTTCAAGTTCTTTCTCTAAGCATTCAATTCTTCTTTTATAATTAATTTCTGAACTTGCTGCTGTTGTCATCTGTTTTAAGGATTCCTAAAACAAGTAATTCTCAAATAAAATAATTTTTAATAACTTTTTTTGTATAAATTTTTATAGTATGAGTGAACTTTACACCGTTCCTCATACCTCTATAAGTGGATATGGACCGGTGGCCGTGTTGTCGACGCCGGCCAAGGTTTTCGAGTGCGCCATCAAGCGCAGCATGCAAAAGCAGGTCAGCGCTCAGCTATCGGATGCGCAGCACGGGTTCCGACCGGGGCGCAGCACTGCCACCAATCTCCTTAACTGCATGTCACAGGTGGTGCCAGCGGTGGATGCTGGTGTGCAGGTTGATGCTGCTTATTTTGACTTCCAAAAAGCGTTCGACACCGTCGATAATGACATATTATTACGTAAGTTAGCAGAAATCGGTAGCACACCACATCTATTGCAGTTCTTAGCCAGCTATATGTAAGACAGACAGCAATATGTTGACTGCAACGGCTGTGAGTCCGATCCATATTACACCTGGTCTGGGATGAATCAAGGCAGCAACATGGGGCCTCTGGAATTTATAATAATGATAAACAATTTACCAGAAGTCGTCAAGAATGGATTTTGTTTGTTATTCGCAGATGACATCAAGTTGCTGTTGGAGGTCAGGACAGAGCCTGATTGCAGACGATTGCAGGATGACATTGATAGGATAGTGGAATGGAGTCATGAGAACAAGCTCTACTTCAACGTATCCAAGTGCTCGGTGATAACTTTCAGCCGCGCACGTGTACCTCTACTCTACGATTACGTAGTGGATGCAGTACCGATGCAACGAGTCACGCAGGTAAGGGATTTAGGGGTTGTTCTTACTCCTGAGCTGTCGTTTCGCGATCATATTACTAAGATCTGCAAAAAGGCATGTAGAAACTTGGGGTTTGTTCTGAGGCAGACGCGAGACTTTACCAGCATCACAGCCATCAGAGTCCTGTATGACGCATTAGTCAGGAGTCATCTGGAACATAGTGCTATCATATGGGCTCCACATGAGGCTAAGTACTCAGAGATGTTGGAGCGAGTCCAGAACAAGTTCACGCGCCACATGTACAAGAAACTTTATGGGGTATTTAAGAAAGGTGCTAAAACAGATCCAGGGAATTACAGGCCTATTTCACTGTTACCTGTTCTATCCAAACTTTTTGAAAAAGTAATCAAATCTAGGTTTGTAAGACATTTGAATGATCATACCAAAAAAGTAAAGGGACACTAGATGCAATAGACTCGTTAGTTAATAACGTGGTAAATAAGCTGAACAATGAACTTAAAGTTGCTGGCTTATTCCTAGACTTAAGTTCTGCATTTGATACTCTAGAACATTGCATTCTAATGGATAAGTTAGAGCAGTACGGTATAAGAGAAAATGTTTTAAAACTTTTTAGTTCTTATTTGACCAATATGAAACAGTACGTCGAGATTAAATCACTTCACGAAGGTGTGGAAGAAATTCATAAATCGAAATTATTTACTGTAACTAGAGGTGTTCCGCAGGGTTCGGTGTTGGGCCCCATTTTCTTTATTTATTCTATATATTAAAAACATTTTACTTTTTAATGACTTGATAATTGATAATTGACTTGATAATATTTGCTGACGATACGAGTGCTGTTATAGCTGCTGACAATATGGATACCTTAAAATGTTAATTAAATGTATTAATAGCTGCTTGTGAAAGCTGGTTTTCTATGAATAATCTCAAATTAAATGTAAGTAAGACAAAATGTATGATATTTAAGTCTACAGTTAGGAACAAGGTTTTAGTAAAAGTAGAATCCTTAGGCAGGAAAATTGATACAGTACAAAATTCTTGGGGGTACAAATTGATTCTTTACTTAATTGGAAGCCAGAACTAGATTTGATTACGAACACAATAAGTAGTGCATGTTATGCTATTAGATCTCTGAGAGATATTTTGTCTATTGCCCAACTTCGTACCGTCTATTTTGCTCTAGTTGAGTCTAAACTTAGATATTTATTTATTTATTTATATATTTATTTATTAATAGAAGAACCAACAGCTATAATAGATGGATAACAATTGAATGTATAACACAGAGCCAATTACAGGTTCTCACGGATAAAAACAGAAAAAGTAGTAGAAATCTTAGGATCACTAACAAGCACGATAGACGTATATATATAATTATTTATAATACAATAAGTATTAAGCACTTTCAAAAAAGTCGGCACTTAGCCGAGTGCGTGCAGAATAGGTTTTGGTGGTAAATGGGTCAAATGAGAACTCTTTACAAAGAACATTAAAGTCCTTACTCGCTCGCACTATGTATGAGTTTTGCCTGTAGTTAGAAGAGGATAAAGGAATGGAGATAGGCGGATTAAATCTAACTGATTTCTGGGGAACATTGAAACGCAGTTTATGTAGGAGATCAGAACAATCAATCTCGTTTGACATAATTTTTAAAAGAAAAGTGCAATCTGCTAGTCGACGACGATTTATAAGTGGCTGGAAATGAAATTTCTTACAAAGATTTATGTAATTAACAGAATGGTATGGTATACGCAGCCGAAAACATAGAAAACGAATAAATCTTTTTTGTATACTTTCAATACGATCAATGTATTTGCCATAACACGGGTTCCAGATTTGTGACGCATATTCAAGATGACTTCTCACAAAAGAGCAATAAAGAATCTTAAGGGTTTTGGCTTTCTTGAAACACCCTGCGAGTCTCATAAGAAAACCCAGTGACTTCGAAGCTTTGGCCACTATTTGCTCGATGTGCACGTTAAATAGAAGCTTGGAATCATGAAAAACGCCTAGGTCGCGCACACCGTCTTACCTCTGTAGTAGCTGCCCTTTAAGTTTATAAGTTGTAGGGAGAGGGACGCGTTTTCTGCTAAAGGAGATTACTGAACATTTAACAGGGTTCAAATTAAGTTAGTTAATCAAGCAGTAATCATCCAACCGCGCCAGGTCAGATTGGAGAGCATCTCTGTCATGATCTGATGATATTGCAATAAATATCTTCATATCATCAGCAAAACAAAGTAAATTTGAGTTGCGGAAACACAAGTCGATGTCGCTCACATAAATGATAAAAAGCAACGGACCCATCAAGGAACCTTGAGGAACACCACTTGAAGCTGAGACCCAGCTTCACATGTAGTTGCTGATAACGACAGCTTGAGATCTGTTTTCAAGGTATGAAGTAAACCAACGAAGTAGATCTCGTCTGATACTATTGTTAAAAAGCTTTGTTATAAGAATATTATGGTCAATTCTATCAAAAGCCTTAATATAATCCGTGTAAACGACGTCGACCTGTGTCCCATTGTCCCTTCTGACCGTAAGGAAGTCATTGAGCAAGGCCAGGTTAGATACAGTTGACCGACCCTTAAGAAATCCATGCTGAGCAGGGCTAAAAGACTGCTAAAGCGCTGCGTAAACTTGGTCATAGACAACCCTTTCAAAAAGTTTAGCTATTATACACACATATAGCATATAGCATTAAATTCTGGGGAAACAGCTATAAATATAATATTAAGGTAGCCTTTACTATACAAAAGCGAGCATTAAGAACCATGCTTCGTTGAAACCAGACAGAATCATGTAAGGAATATTTTATGAAATTTAGAATTTTAACGGTACCATGTCTTTATATTTTAGTTCTCCTTACTCAATTAAACAAAAACTTAAACCAGTTTGAAACAGACGATGAAAGAAAACATAGAGTAGATACTCGCAGAAAAGATCTTCCTACTATTCTGCAGGCAAAGATTAATGTTGTCAAAGACTCGTCACGCGTGCAGTCTGTCAATCTGTTTAACAAATTACCAGCAGAATTAAAGAATATTCAGAATGTGAATATTTTTAAAAATAAACTAAGGGGTTTGTTAATCAATAAAGCGTGTTACAGCATTGACGAATTTTGTAATGACAAAAATCTTAAAACTAGTATTTAATTAATATTAAATTAAATATGTCCTCATTGCTCTTTGACTTTCAAATCAAATCAAATCAAATCACTTTTATTTGTTAACACAGGTAAAGCAATACAGATGTTATATTTGATGAAAGAGCGCTATGTTATGCCAGAAGGCGTAAAAATATGGTGTGCTTCTATCTCAAGATCACATATTAAAGTTTCAGATTAGAGATTAGAGTTTCAGATAATAATGCATAATTATGGTATTTAATTAACAATACAAATTGAAAAAATTACATAACATTGTTTAACACATTAAAATACAATAAAAAATTAAGTCAAAATAATTAAAAATGTCCAAAAATATTAAATGTCAATATTAATAATGGATTTCAAATCCAAACATCAAGTAAGTTTCTGTCATATAACATAAAAACAAAGACAAACAAAAAAAATCACACAATTTATATTGACGCATTTTAATAATAACTTTTTAATTTTTGTAATTTTGTTTATATTGAGCCATCATTCAAAAATTCATCTAATGTGTAGTAACACTTGTCACTAAGCAACTTATTAAGTGCCTTTTTGAATTTTAATAATGGCATATTTTTAATGGCATTCGGTATTTTATTATAAATTTTTGGAGCGTTGCCGAAGAAACTTTTACTCATTAAGGATGTTTTACATTTAACATTACAAAGTTTATTAATATATTGAGTACGCAATGGATTTCTTCTGACTTCAGATAAGGTGACAAATAAATGCGGGTTTTTTTCCACAAATAATGCAGTTTCCATTATGTACATTGCTGGCAGTGTTAATATTTTTAGTTTTTTGAAGTGTGGAATACAGCTATCTGTCGTTTTTAAACCACACATAGACCTCACACAGCGTTTCTGCATCCTAAATATAACCTCCCTGTTAGCCGACTGCTCCCAGAAAATAATACCGTACCTTAAAACAGAAGCTACAAGTCCATGGTAAGCTGTTAGCAATGTCTCAATATTAACCTTTTTTGACAGTTGGAATAGTGCATACGCAGATTTACTTAATCGTTTACATATTATTTCAGTATGAGCGTTCCAAGTCAATTTATTATCAATAGTGATTCCTAAAAACTTAGCATTATCAACTTCCTGTATTTTATAGTCTTTATAAGTGATATTAATGTTCTCATTTTCACGACGTTGATGGTATTGCATGATGTTGGTTTTACTTAAATTAATTTTCAAATTATTCTCATTAAGCCAGTTTATTATTTTAGTTAGAGATTCATTAATATCATTTTCATAAGTATGTATGTTATTGCATTCTATTATGGCTGTGCTGTCGTCAACAAATAGGACCATCTTATGCTGAATTATTTTTGGGAGATCGTTGATGTAAATCAGAAAAAGGGGTGGTGCCAACACGCCGCCTTGGGGAACGCCATATTTTACGCATCTTTGATTTGAGAAATATACGGTTTCTAATTTGGTTTTGGGACATAATCGAGAGACTTCGGTGCATTGAACTCTATCAGTTAAATATGATTCTATCAATTTTAGGATATTTCCCCTTACACCGTAGCCATATAACTTTTGTAGCAATATCTCATGGTCAACATAGTCAAATGCCTTTGTCATGTCAGTAAATATGGTACAAATTGGATTCTTTTTATCAACTGATGTCATAATGTTATTAATTAAATCAAACAGTGCCAAGTTCATATTTATGTTTCTGCGAAAACCTTTCTGTTCATTGCAAAACAAGTTATATTTTTCAAAATACGTGTAAATGGAATTGTATATAACTTTCTCAAAAAATTTGGAAAATACGGAATTTTTTGCAATGGGACTGTAGTTTTTCATATCCGTTTCGTCGCCTTTTTAACCGACTTCACAAAAAGGAGGAGGTTCTCAATTCGTCTGTATGTTTTTTTTTTTTTTTTTTTTTTTTTTTTTTTTTTATGTGTGTTAGCTCATAACTTTTTTCTGGTTGAACCGATTTGGATGATTCTTTTTGCATTTGGTAGCTGGTGGTTCACATGTGGTCCCATTTAAATTTGATCAAGGTCTGACCAGTAGTTTTTGAGTTATCCTTAATACTGCATATTTTTGCCACTTAGTTTATATGGATGATGTGCTAATAATTTCCTGTCACTGTTATTTACACACCAAGTAGTGGTATACGAATTTGTGTGGGGTAGGTATCGCAACTAAAAAGTGAAAAATAAAAACTTTTTTACAAAAAAACAACCGACTTCCAACAAAAACACTAAAAGACGTGAAAAATAACTTTAATTTCGGAAGTCGGTGGCCAAAAACGAAAATACAAAACCAAAGACACCGAATTCCGAAATTAAAGTTATTTTTCACGTCTTTTAGTGTTTTTGTTGGAAGTCGGTTGTTTTTTTGTAAAAAAGTTTTTATATTTTCGTTTTTGGCCACCGACTTCCGAAATTAAAGTTATTTTTCACGTCTTTTAGTGTTTTTGTTGGAAGTCGGTTGTTTCAATAAAGGTTTAATAATAACTTTTTTGAGTCTGTTGGGGAATATGCCATCAGCAATGCAAAGATTTATAATGTGTGTTAGTGGCTGTGCTATAACTTCCTTTACATTCTTTAGAACTTTAGTACAAACGCCATCACAACCAACAGTATTCGTATTTTTAAGATGAGAGATAATTTTTATAATGTCATTGTTCGAAACCGGTGACATAAATAAAGATTGTGACGAAAGATTATCAAAAACATTACCATTACTCTTATTAGAATTTATATTATTTTCAATTGTGTCAATATAGTAATTATTAAATTCATTAGCGATGTCAATGGGGCGTGTAAAAGTCAAATCGTCTCTGTTTATAGTCATAATTTGTTCCTGTGGTAAGCACGTTTTAGATTTATTAATAACTTGCCAAGCGGCTTTAGATTTATTCTGAGAAGAGCTTATGAAATAATTGTTTTGGGCTTTCTGAGTCAATTTTATATTTTTTTTATAGAGTGTAGAGTATTTCATTAGATTATTCTTATTTGTTGAGCTAGGGTCAAATCGATATTTCCAAAGTAAGTGTCTTTGTTTCTGACTGCATATCTTTATACCTCGAGATATCCACTTAGTTTTCCTATTTAATTTGACAGTTATTATCTTTTCTGGAAAGCATAATTTATATAATAATAAAAAATCTTCCATGAAGGCTTCAAAGGACACGTTTGCATCTTTAGCATTAAAAACTTCTACGAAAGATAAACAGCCAAGGAGATTTTTAAATTTAATCAAATTATTTTTAGAATAATCTTTATTTTTACATTTCCAAAATTTTAATTTGCAAGTTTTTTTTATGGGCACTTTCAGTATTTGTGATGTATGATCCGAGAGAGCTAGATCTATAATTTCAGCCTTGCAGCCCCTTTGGTAACTATGTGCAAAATTATCGATGCAGGTATTACTACTGAGTCTTGTCGGTTTGTAAAGCGCTAGTTTTAAATTATATTGTAAGAGAAAATATTCAAATTCTAGTGTAATTTTATTTCTCTTTATTACATCAATGTTAAAATCTCCTGCAAGAATAATGTTTTTATTTGTCCCAGAGCACAGCTTTTTGAGTATGCTGTCTAATTTTTCATAAAATAATATATAATTATGTTTAGGTACCCTGTATATAGAAATAATAATAATGTTATAAGATATAAGTTCGACAGCGCAACATTCAAAGAGTCCTGAAATCGATTGTTTAGCTAAGTCAATTAGTTTTCGATATTGCAGTCCTGCTCTGACAAAGATGCATGTACCTCCTCGTTTCGTATTTCTTGAATAGTAAGCAGCCAAATAAAAGTTAGGTATATACATTAGATCCTCATTGCCTGATTCCATAAAATGCTCTGTAATGCAGATAACGTCTACAATAGTTCCATTATTTAAAAATTCTTCTAACTTAACTAAAAGTGTGTCAGATTTGTTCACTAGACCTGCTATATTTTGATGGAGAATATTGAGACAGTTATAGAAAAAACTGAGAATCATCTGCTGTTTGTGGGACTGGTAAAGCATTCATTCGATTTTTCTGAAAACAGTCAACCTCCAAGGGTGCAGCATTCAGGGTACTTATGTCTAAGACGAGATCCTGGAGATGTGATATAACAGTATTTAAGCCTTTATTGTTGAAAGTGCCATAACGATGGCTGTATGTGTCGGGAGTATAGGGCAGATTTAAATTTGAGTCCAAGATATAAGCGTAATTAAATGTTTCCGCATCCATGCAAAGTAAATTATTGAAAGTATCAATTCGGCTGTTAAACATCATATTACTGTTAACCATATATTTAAACGATGGTAGGCATATTATAAAGTTTGTATGTTTCAAAGCAACTAGTTTTTCGCGTATAAACGAGACAAGTTCAATATAATTATGCGTTTTCTTAAAATGTACTTCGCCAATATAAATAATACAATAATCACAGCGTGTAAAGTTTCGTACTTTTCCGTCAATATTATCTAATAAAAGGTTCATACTGCAGTTAGGCTTCCGATAACGGCATATTTCAAAATTACATAATTGAGTTCTCTGAGTGATTTTGTATATTCTGTTGGAAGATTCACTACTTAGTAGACATATTTTGTGTTTCAAAGATGAAAAACTTTGATTTATATGCGGTATTCTTTCTTGAGAAGTATTTGAGAGACATAGGTAGCTATCTTCGCTTTTGTTCTTCAACGTCACGTGTGTAGAAGGTGTACAATCTGTTCTCATGTTTCCTACAGTTTGTGTCTGCTTTGTTTTTGTGGAATTATTTGTTGTTTTCTTTGGAGTTTGTTTTTTCTGTTTTGCTGGACTGGAAGTAATCTTCTTAAAAATATCATTTTTCTTTATTAAATCTTCGTTAGCCTGCCTCAAATTTTTATTTTCTAACGATAATATTTCAATTTCAGTGTGTGCACTATTTAATTGAGCCGTTAGTTTTTTTAACTCATCTTTTAGTATTGATAATAGATCGTCTTCATCCTCAGACATGTCTGGCATACTATTCGAGGTGGTACGATCCAGTGTTTGTGAAACTATATCACTGTCATCATTGTTTGGCTCTGATCTAGTGCGGGTACGACGGAAAGTTATGTTCTCCAGGAAATTCATGATACTATTATGCAATATTCCTGTATCACAAAAACAATTTTTAAATTACGTCGGAATTGAACTCAGGTCACGATGGTTACTACTTTGCAGGTGAGCGTAGTACCGTTGCGCCACACGTACAATACTTAAAACGGTGAAATTTTCGAGCGTGTTGGTGTTGACGCCGTAAGTGTATTCCACAGTAAACAGATGTCGTTATTTCGCAGCAATTAACACCACTAATTATTTATTTGTGCTGCTAACACTGTTTTATGTGAGGCTATACTAAGTGCGATTAAATTCCTATGAGTTGCGGTAGATGGTGTTGTAATCACATCAATAACTTCATGATTCAAATAAAAAACGGATCTCGAGATGAATAACACTAGGAAAGTCTCTTTAAAACGTAAAATGTTGAATGGTTATCCAGGTCTTTTAGCACTTTTGCACTTAAATATAGACTATGCGAACAGATCAGTTGTTATTATTTGTTATTTCCTATAAAATCATATTAGGTAGACTTGGTCTGATGAAGTTTTTAATTTTACGTTTTTTGTTTATAATAGGCACCAAAAACTGTTAATAACACTGTCGCAGCGAGGTTGTGTGTCCGGCTTCACTTTTATCCACTTTATATGGTCCAATGACTAATAACACTATTTTTCGTATAAGTTTAAAACGGGAGCACAGCACAATATACACCGTACACTTTGCTATAAATGTTAATTTTTTATACTTAATATTTTGACATTAAATGTATTTTGTAGCATTTTGCTAGGGACTTTGTTCTGTATGATCAATAAGAATGTTAATGTTTGTAAAGTTAGTGTTTTGAATTTGGATAGACGTTCTAATTTCGATGATGGGTGAGGAACGAGGTTACATATATTATAATTGTATAGGTTGCTTCTTTTTGTGTACCTACTGTGCAAATATTTCGACACAAATGTATTTTTGTTATGAAATAAATAAATAAATATTATACCTATTTTACCCTTTGATGTACCCCACTCTATTCGTACTGGGTATGGTGGGGTACAATCAACTTGGAGTGCGACGGGAATTTGCGCTGGTGTCGTACATGGTGAAACTGCTCCGAGGCATAGAGCACAACCCGAGAGTGCTGCAGCGGTTGCACTTGTGCGTACCCGACCGTTACGTGTGGAGGCGACGGCCCCCGCCACTGCTGGTCGTACCATCAGCCAGGACCAACTTGCTGGCCAAAACCCCTCTGACTCGAGCAATTCGCACCATCAATTATATTCAGGTCGAAATTGATATATTTACATGTCACTGGGGTGAATTCGCACTCGTATATTGTTTACATTGTGTTACAAACAATGATCTTTATGATTTTGTGCTTGAATTTTAATTTTGTGTGTGTGTGACTTGGCTATCGCATTAGGTTAAGACCTGTAATGATAGTTTTAAGGCATTTAAATAAATAAATAATAATTGCACAGACTAAACCTTCAGTTTCCCTGAAAAGGTCACCAAAACGAAGCCAGGATACGGACGCTAAGAAATCTACACCGGGCTCATGCAGAGCCCGATAGAAGCGCCCGTGAAGCTCCTTGTTTTGCCATAACTCGTTGCGGTCATCGATAGTAAGTACTACAGGTTTGCGCCAGTTCTCTTGAGCCATGGAGAGCGGGGTGAGTCCCTTGTCCACTGCGACCACATCACGGTGCATACCCACTTCAGGTTTAAAAAAATATTATCTGAGGCTGCACACTTCGCGGTTGTGGAGGGTCTTCACATTTAAAAGCCTCGACGCCCGCACTTCCGCGGTATGTAGAGTCACTGATGATCGTGGGTGATGCATCCGGTTTGCAGTCAGCAGTGTACGGACTCTCCTATCCAGGGCGTCGAGTTCGGTGTGAGTCCATTTGAGTATGCCGAAAGAGTACATCAAAATCGGCACGAACCAACCGTTGAAGGCACGCGCATTGTTCCCGCCTGAAAGAAGACTAATTATTACCTTCTTCAGGCGACCAAAGAAGCGCTCCTTCAACGATTGCTTCAAATATTTATAGCTTTCGGATGAGGAGAGGGATCTAAGGTGTATGGAATCCGAAAGTTGAATTCCTTCGGATTCCATAATCTCACCTCGCTTTTAATGCATGACTGCACATTTGTCCACACCAAATTCTATCCTGATGGCGCTACTGAAAGTTTTTGTTACCTTCAGTAGCTTCATCGGTTGCAATTTGTTGGGAGCAAAGAGTTTCAAGGCATCCATGTATAGGAGGTGAGATATGACCTGACCACCTCTCCTCAACCGATTACCTAGACCTGAATCCTCCAGTAGTGTACTTAGAGGATTCAGGGCTAAGCAGAACGAAAGTGGACTCAAACTGTCACCCTGAAATATTCCCCGTTTAATCCATACAGGCTCATCATTCCCCTGGATCTGTTGACACCCTGGATAGCGAAGAACCGACCTCCATTGCCCCATACACGATTCAAGGTAGGCGCGTAGAGTTGTATCTACCTTGTACAACTCCAGCACCCTCATGAGCCATGTATGTGGCACTGAGTCGTAGGCCTTCTTATAATCTATCCAGCATGTCGACAAATCCTTGCGGGATCGACGAACCTGTTGGCTAATGGCCATATCGATGAGGAGTAGCTCCTTAGTACCACGGGATTCGTTCCTACATCCATTTTGAGAGGCTGACATAATCGAGTTACTTTCAATGTGCGTGTTAATTTTCGCTCTCAAAATGGATGTAAGAAGTTTATAGATCGTCGACAAACACGTGATCGGTCTATAATTCTTGGGATCCGTGGAACTACCTGACTTATGGAGCAGATGAGTAACGCCTGTTGAAACCATGTTACCATGTTAGTGTGCATGTTAGAAACTGTGGAAGCGACCCGGACTCTAAGGATGCTTGGAACTGAGATGCCAGGCAGGTGTGTGAACTAATTAGCCATTTCAACCAAAAGTTGTGCAATCCGTCCGGTCCCGGTGATTTCCAATTCGGTAACGGACGGACTGCTTTAGCGACGTCTAATGGCGTAATTAGTACCGCTTTCATTTCTGGTACAGTTTCACACACCCGCCCGACATCCCGTATCCAGTCAGCCTCAACGTGACAGACGGGCACTGACCAGATGCTGCGGCAGAATGTAATCGTGGCGGCATCATCCGGGTGGCACTTATATGTCACATTTTGTTCAGGTCGCTCCCAAGCTCTATATACCCATCTCTGATCACTCAGGAACATGCGATTCTGTGTGTACTGATCAAACCGCCGCTTATGCCGCCGAATACGGCTCGCCCATGCACAAATTTTCTGCTTCAGGAAGTCGATGCGCTCTGTGACACGGGACATGTATTCCTGAGGGCTGATTTTAGTGCCCGAGAATGCCCGCCTTACAAAGCGCATCACTCGTGGTCGTGTATTGCCCTCCCTGAAGCAGTATAGTTTGCCGATGAGTACCCTGGCCTCATCAATACGACGCTCGATCCTGCACTGCCAGACTGGTACGGCAGGTTTTGTTCGAGTAGCCCCGTCACAGTTTGGAAACTTGACGTTAGCTAAACGACATGCCGCAACAGCCGCGCAATACAGGATCGAACGTGTATCAACGAGATTCTCGCTGCTCTCGAATACATTTTTAAGCTGCGAGTCCAGGGCACACACCAGCGCCCTATTGGTTTTTTTGTGCATAGGCAGGCGTGGTAATCGGGGTCTATGTTCTATTCGGGAGTGGATTTATACTCACGAAATGCATCTTACAGTGCGCTCCTCAATCGGGCGTTGCACTAGCTACTTACTGAAGAGACCCTATCACCTTCCACTTCTACACCATGATTAGACCGCGGCGGTATTTGTAACGCGGTTTGTGCTGGACTCGAGACGTTATGGTTGCTCAGCTCTGAGCGCAGCCTACCAAGTGCGGCATTGTTCAACCTATGACTGCGTTGGATGACCCGCACCTAATCCGACATTCGTTGGGCCGAGACGTTGACGGTTGGTTCTAGTTCCTGAAACACAGACAGCATCCTACCACGGTACGCAGTGAGATTAGTTCCAATCTCTGTAGACCTGTAATATGCGCGCATGACGTTCTCGTTCATAGACTGAGTCCATCTCATGCGCTGCACACAACCACCGGCAGCGGGGACCCGGCTTGGCGCCGGATGGCCCCTAAGTCCCAAGCTCCTCGGTGGCCGGCCTCTCCCCTGTCGACGTACAAGTGTTGGCGACGTCGGCGAGGAAAAATACTCGTCGCTCGAGCTCGACGCAACTGCCGCGGCCGGTGTTATCACAGCGCTCACAGTGGGGCTGGATATCGGCGGCGGCGAGGTGGAGTTGAGCGAAGAGTCCGGAGGTGGTGGGTGTGCTCGTGTTCTTGCTGATCTCGTCAACATGTTTTAATTTTTAAAACAATTTTCATAGTATTCTATTTCGCGGAGGTGACATGACAGATGTCACGATTCGGCAGTTTTTGATGAAGTCTATAATAATATGGTTTATTTTAACATAACATAACATAAAATCACGCCTGTATTCCCCGAAGGTTTAGGCAGAGGTGTACCTATAGCACACCCACATTTCGCCAGTTATGTTTAAGTCCCATGTAATATGGTTTATTTTATTTTTCTTAAATTGTGTGGTGATTACTTGGTTTTCGGGTTGTTGCAGGGTTTCTGATAAATATAAAAACTGCGTCCAAAATTAATAAAACTGAAAATTATTTGGTGACATGTTGACTTTGGTGTTGCCAGCTCATTATGACTATTATTATTAATGCTCACCGCGCCTCAAAAACAACTGCGAATCGAGTGCTGTAGAGTTTTTAGAGCTCTGTGGTGAAGTTCCATCAAGTGTTTTCGATTGAATTGTTACTGGAGATGAAACGTGAGTTATGACCCTGAAAGTAAGCAGGAGTCCATGCAGTGGCACAAGAAGGGTACTGCGCCCCCTAAGAAATTCAAAGTCGTTCTGTCTGCCGGAAAAATCATGGCCACAGTTTTGGGACTCAACGGGGATTTTGCTGATTGATTACACAAAATAAGGTGAAACCATAAACGCAGCATCCTACGCACCACCTTACGAAATGTTCGGGAAACGATTTAAATAAAAGACGACATGACCACCGCTGTGCTGCTTCTTCACGACAACGCCCCGTCCACACGCCGCCGCGTGTTTCCAATACTGCTGTGCGAGATTGTGGTTTCGAGGAAATTAACCGTCCGCCCGGACCTAGCCCCATGTGATTATTATTTGTTCCATAATTTGAAAAAATATCTTCGTGGGAAACGACGTGGCAATAAATGCGCATTATTCTCAGAAAGAGGAAAGTAATTTTTACAGGGTATCGAAAAGTTAATTTCGAGACTTAATAAATGCATTGAGGTAATGGAGGATTACATTGAAAAATAAAAATATTATTAATTGTATTTACGTTTTTTTTCATGCCGATACCGAGAATACATTGAACGGCCCTTGTATGCGGAACTACTTTAGATAGGCAATCTCGGCAATCTCTAAAACAAGTGACACATTGGGTTGCCAACACACAGAAGGTTGGATAAAATAGTGTACCTAGTTATTTAAAAAATCTAAAAGATCGCGATGTTATAAGATGCGTAAGTAGGAAATACTACTCTGTTTACTTAATTATATTTCAGATCGCCGTTCATAAAATTAGAATCAAGACATCGCTTAACAGGTAAGCTCGTTTGATTGCCATTTATAACTACCGATGACTCGCCGTACTATGTACAGTTTTCCGTACTATGTACAGTTTACCGAACTATCATAGAAACAGTTTGGCTTTGACTGCAACTTTGTTTCGTAGCCGGAAGGGCGGTTTTCGAAGATCAAGTGTTACTGCTCACTGACTATTCAGGAGACTGACGATAAGAATTGCTGGTACCGAATGGTTAATTGTTTTAAACACGCATACGTACCTACGGCGGTTTCTTTACGAGTAAATACTTTAGTTGTGTAGACAAAAGTTGATTTCTTGAAATAACATCGGTTTTTTTTTCTGGAAATTAGTCAGCTAGACGAAAACGGATTCTTGTTATTCTGTTCTTCAGAATCGGCTTCCAGTTCAAGCTCTGAGGCTGACTAACATTATTCATATTACCTGTTATTTAAGTAAAATGCACTTATCAGTTTTCAATATAACAGCTAGGTAAATATACTTAGTACAAGAGCCCTTGACCTTGTATTGGTGCTTCAGTGATTGATAATATTATTGATTGCATCGATGATGTACCTACAGATGAAATTCAAAGTGTTACGCCGTTCGTCGTGCAATGCAGTCTTATTTTTAACTAACCGACTTTTGAAAAAGGAGTAGGTTATGTATTCGGTGGATTTTGTCATAAGAGGTAGACGAAAGTGCAGACAAATAGATACGATTGGCTTTCAGGGAGACGATGTTGGAGACAGGCCCATTTCATGACGTCGAGCAAGTGAACGTTTCTAGAGGGACGTACCTACTTACTATATCGTGCCCAGTGCCTAATCAGTATTCCAAAACAACTTCCTGTTTTTTTAAGCATGATCTAAGCCTTCAGTGACTGCTACTCGTTCCGCTTCCTCGCACAGACATTATAACATTGAGTTTTTACAGAACATTCTCGAGGACACTCGTTGTTAAATTGATTTCAGTTGTTGACAGAGTGACCAAATTGTTTCCTATATAAATTGCCTTTTCATTGATATCATAATATAATTTAGTGACGTCCAAACCTACAGATACTTTTTAAACGTACCTACCTACCTCGGAACATTGTATTGAATAGTCATGTTGATACTTGCCAGATTGGAACTTACACCGTCCTTTAACCTCCAAGCCTCCAAGCCATCAAGAATCTACCGACTAACTCTAATACCTACATTCGTGTGGCAGTTGTATTGGCATTTGGCACTTTTGGACCGCAAGCAACTCTTGATAATGAAATGATAATTGTTTAATGGTGCACTTCAAATCAAAGCTTATCTAATCGCTGGCTATTAATTCTTCTTTTGTTTCCCGACAATGCTAATCTAAAACGTGAGTTCTAAAAACTAGCCGCACTCTTATTAACACGTAGGTGGTCCGGTGCTAGCTGCCGTCTCCGCCAAAACTGAACTCCATAATATGTATAGCTAATCAGAAGAAGAAGGTTCGGTTATTTGTTGTATGCCAAGTATAGTTGGATGCCAAGATGCAAAGCTCGCCTCTTTTTTGCTAGATATGCGTGCGCGTAATAACACAGAGATGAGGAGTTCGCGGGCGTGGGAGGCGTGACATGAGAACGTGCAAAACTTCACGCAGTCGAACGATGCAAACTTGAAGATATAACAATTAATGTATTCAAGACCATATACGGCTTCTCATGTGAGTCTCTCACCTAAAAACTGCAGCTTCACATAAAACTTGTTTTAATCGCTGATGAACGACAAGTAAGTATAAGTCTACTCAGTCTACCTTGTGACGACTGGCGAGTCAGTCTCGCTCATTAGAAGACCGACGACGTTACAATACAACGGGCGGCTGGGACAAGACTGGATGCGGAAGGCGGTGAACCGGATGTTGTGTTGTGGTGCAGCTTTGGCAGTGGCTTTTGTCCAGCATTGGACTGCAATAGGCTGAATGGATCGATTCAACAATTAAGATCAACTATGAACAGTGGCGTAACCCAATGTATACGTCTCTGCCTTTTTGTTTGTTATTTAAATCTGTGTTCTCATCTTAATACATATTTTTCAACTGCTTATTTTTTATTTTTTTTTGGTTAATCCTAAGAGGAAGAGTGGAGTCTCCGATCACAAGCATTTCCTTGCTTAAAAGGTGACTCCAAATTATACATATAATGTCACGAAAATATAGGTACTTATTAAAATATTTTAAGGTTCCGTACGTCCTAATGAAAAAACGGAACCCTTATAGGATCACTCGTGTGTCTGTCTGTCCGTCTGTCACAGCCAATTTGCTCCGAATCTACTGGACTGATTGATTTGAAATTAGGTACACATATGAATTTCTGCGTCCCAAACACGGACGTGTAACGTAAACCACTTAATTAGTTTGACTCCCAAAGTTAGCTCTAGGTATTTGAATATACCTAGAGCTAACTTTGGGGGGCAAACTAGAGAGTTAAAAATTTAAAGTTTTGCAAACTGTACCGAGTGACATATCAAATGAAAGGATTAAACTAAACTAAAATATGTTTTTGTATAAGTAATTTTAAAATAAACATTTTCGAAGTTATTTAAGAAAATATATGAAAATTGACCATTATCCCCCCCTTATCTCCGAAACTAATAAGCCTAATTTTTTTTTTAAATATACTGAAATCAGTTTTTTTCCTTGAAGTATATGGTTTTAAAATAACATGTTAAATCTTTCAATATTGTGCCGACAAACTTACAGTTACGGTTTTAGACATATGTAATATTTTCTGAAAAGATTTACACAATCACTTTCAGAGAAAATACCACACTACAAATAAAAACACACACACACACACAACACCACTACACTACACTACACACACACACACACACACACACACACACACCCATACACACACACACACACACACACACACACACACACGCTATAACTTAAATATACATAAAGCCGATTGGCGTAGCGGATAAACTTACTTTTGCAGTTGGAACTTGGAATGTATGGGAGCTTATTTTTTCCACTACAATATCAAGTCTGTTTTTGGGTTCTTGTTCACCAAAACGAGCCAAAAATAAAACGCAGAGCCACTACCTACCTATTCTTGAAACGTTTCGTCGTATTTTCATTACCTTAAAGCTTCGGCCTGGAAAATGCTAGAGAGATCAAATTCTCAGGATAAAATGTGTTAGCAGCTGACTTATAAAACACAGTTTCTTGGCTAGCTTTTATACTTTAACCTAAAATACATCGATTTGATCACTAACTGACTGATTCACTTACTCATCAAAACCTCTAGGGCACTTCCCGAAGTCTTGGATAGCTGTTGGTAAGCACGTTAAGGATTAACACACAAACAACAAAAAAAAAAAGAACCCCCAACCCTCCAACTTAATGAGGTGTGCAGGTCTGTATCTAAAATAAAAACTCTAGGGCAGAAATTAAGAAAGTGGGTGCCGCGGAACCTAAGGGTTCCGTGGAAAAGTCATCAGGCTTCCACGAAATTATTTATTTATTTTTATTTAAGCCTCTTTAATTCCTTAGTAATATATATATATAGTTTAACATATTCTTAACTAAGGACCTCTCGATGAGTATAGGCCTCCTCCATCTCATTCCACTTTTTCCTGTCTTGGGCTGTTCTCATCCAGTCGTTGTTTGCGAATTTTATAAGTTCGTCTTCCCATCTTTCCAGAGGGCGACCTCATTTACTTTTACCGGGGGGGGCCAGCCCAAGTAGTAATTTTTCTAGTCCATCTCTCTTTATCCTGACGTGCAATGTGACCAGCCCATTTCCATTTAAGTTTTTTGCAGTAGGTTAACGCATCAATTACTTTTGTTCTTTCTCTTATTTCGCTGTGTCGTTTTTTGTCACTGAGTTTCAAATTAAGAATGCTTCTCTCCATGGCTCTTTGGCATTTTTCAATTCTTTCTTTCGTGTGCGTATTATAGATCAAGGTTTGACTTGCATATGAGAGGCAAGGTAGAAGACATGAGTCTAGGACTGTCTTTTTTAATCTTATAGGTATATCAGATTTTAGAACTTCTTTGTGTCTCCAGAACTTGTTCCATGTCATTTTGATACTTCTCTTTAATTCGTCACGGTGTCTTGATTTTGAGAAAGATATTTGCGTGCCCAAATATATGTATTTATGAACATATTCCAACTGTCGACTGTCAACAAATATGGGTCTTTGAAATTTGTTACACATAATTTTAGTTTTTTCGATATTTAATTCTAGACCAATATTGCGACTGACGTAGTTAAGTTCGTTGATCATTTCTTCAAGTTGTGATGCGGTTTCTGAGAGCAATACGATGTCATCTGCGAAACGTAGGTTGCTAATGTAGCTTCCTTTAATAATTATACCTTTTTTTGACCACTTAAGTTGTTTCATGATGTCTTGTAAAACAGTTATAAATAGTGTCGAGGACAACGGGTCGCCTTGTCTTACACCTCTGCAGATGTCTATTTCGGGGCCAGTTCTATCTAGTTTCACTCGGCTAGTGCTTTTTTTGTAGATGTTTTGTATCAGTTCAATTGTTTCTAATGGCACATTACATTCGTGTAAAGTTTTTCATATGCTAGCGTGGGAGATTGAATCAAAAGCTTTGGCATAGTCGATGAATGCACAATATAAGGGACGTCATTGTTCTTCGTATTTTTCTATTATTTGCTCTAGAACGTGAATATGGTCCATTGTTGAGAAAGATTTCCTGAACCCGGCCTGTTCTACTGGTTGGAATTCTTCAGTGATTACTTCAGTATTAGCGGCATGGTTGTAGGCTTATTGGTCGGTAATTTGAATAATTTATTTAATTTTTTATTTATTTATAGCGAGGGACAGATTATGAGCCTTTAAAAGAAAATTACATTTCTGGATTACCTGCGTCGAAAAAGATAACATTGAATGTTTTCCACATTCATACAACTGTCTACAAGAAAACGCTTTGGTATTGCCAAATGAAATGAGAAATATCATTACTGGACACTTGTTGTCGGATTACTTTCCGGTAAGTGACATTGATGATAATATTGAATGCGCTCAAACTGCATTTATCACTAGAAGTCAACTTCCGATGCTAATCGTCCTGCATTACGAAGCATTAATGAATTTTCAGAGTTCATCCACATTAAAACGCACATTTGAGTCTGTCTTTGAACGAGTTTTGGGTTGGTGTTACGAGTTTGTACCTATCCGGAAGTAGCCAAAAAGGCTATCATATCGTTGCTCTCTGTTGCCGCGTGTCGATATGAAACAGGTTTTTCAGCTTACACTTATACAAAAAACAAATTCAGGTCGAGATTGGGTGCTAGACCAGACATGAGCATACAACTGCCGGACATAATACAAAAATATAAAGCAGTTGTTAATAAAGCAGTGGAAGAATTTCATTCATCGCATAAAAAAAAACAATTAGATTTCGATAAAAGTTTCACGTGGGAAGTTTTTGTTCTTATTTGAATTGCACTGTCATTGATTTGTTATAATTTGATGTGGGGTTCCATAAAATAAAAGGGTTTTGGTGAGTGTACCATTACCTTAAAAGTTTGGAAACCCCTGCTCTAGGGTACTTCCCGAAGTCCTAGAAAGCTGTTATTGATTTGAAACATCTATAGCAGCGGGTAAAACCGATTATTGGCGTGGTGACGCATGCCGTGGCGACGCGTCGTCACGCTATATTTTCTATACAAATAGTTTCAATGTTTTTCATTATCTCGGTTTTCTTTAGTGAGGAGTGAGAACATGAAAGGCCCTCGTAACAAAAACAATTAGCGTCATATAGCAAAATTTTATGCCATTTAAAAGTGGGCCTTGAACATGGGGGTAAATAAGAATGAATTTGCAATGTTAAGCTGCGCTTGCCAAGTTCAGTCTTTGGATGGGTGACTATTTTGATTATATCGTGTTTTACCTTGATTAACTCGCAAAAGTGAAGCCGCCAGGTTGAACAGCGCTTGCCAAGGTCAGACTTTGGATGTGTGACCATTTTTGTTGTGAAACATCTATAGCTGCGGTTAAAACCGATTGTTGGCGTGGCGACGCGCCGCCACGTTATACGATGGTATGTTTCACATCTGCCAGGCGTCCCGTGACGGCTCTTTTTTTTTGGTATGCAATGCAGGCTAGGATTTGCACATAAACAATAACAAAAACAAGTATTTTTTTTGACGTTCATCCTGCAACTCCCTTAAAGGGAGGTGCAAATCTGTATGTATCTCTTATGGATAATAGGTATACTTACTTCCATTTTGAAGAAGAAGCTCATTTTCGTTGGCTATGAAGAAAGTAACTACCTACTGGTGTACAAGAATAGTAGATTATGCACCTAGGGGATAAAGCAGTGTCGCGGGCGCCGTATTGAACCACGAGCGTAACGAAGGATTCTAGTGCTAACTCCCGAGCAAAGCGAGGGAGTTTTGAGTCGGGAATCCTGAGTGCAGTGAGGGATTCAAACTCGCCCAAAACGAAGACATGTTTATTACCGAGAGGAAACTCTACTTTTCACACCATCTACAACGCAATAAAAAGGGGTGCTAATTAAGGCAGCTTCTTTAAAATGTCATTCTCGTCTTCAAATATATTTAGTTGTCTAAATAATTAATAGGTAAGCGACAAACTTTTAGCGTCTAATAAATGGTTTTCAAGCGAATATATATTGTAAAACGAGCTACTGTTAATATGACGCAGCATGGTGACAATTCTTAGGCAACGTTATGGACCAAGTAATAAATAGGGGCATTATTCATAATGCCCGCGCATTATGAATAATGACAAGCGTAGTCGACGGAGCCCCGCTTCGCGGGGCTCCTACTTCTGGGTGGTTTTAAAAAAATAACCACGAAGGGGATGGCGGGGTCTTTTAAACCCCGCCATCCCCTTCTAACCTAACCTGTCCGAGTCGGGGTGCCCTAAGTCCCGAGCTCGCTTAGTAGCTCACTTACAACATTAGTCACTTGAGTTATCAATTCAGAAGTAAATATATTTATCGGTAGCTCTGAGTCATATTAATTTACGTTCGTAAATTGACGCAGGGTTTTTGATATTCTGTTGGAATAGTAAAGATGATGAATTAATATAATTAAAGCTGTTCTATTAACTCGTTGCCTACATATAAAAACAGACGTTAGGTTGTAGGTGCTAAAGAAAACTTTTGTTGCTGCACTCATAATTTCCCAATAAAAAGCAATAGTAGGTACTAGCACCGAGGTATTTATTAAAATTACAATTACAGATAGTAGACCTATTTAAAACAATTAAAAGCTAAAGGTAATGTTTGATACATTACAGTTATAGAAAGACAAAGTATTATTTTATTCTGTACTACTCGTACTCGTATGATTGAAGTGGAGGTAGAGTTTATTTGCGTATTGCTTTTTTATACTTCTTTTTATTCCTAATAATTAATTACAATCTAATCAATAAGACTAATAAGCAATTTTAATCTAACTTAATTTTGTACGTAATAATTATTTTAAAACTTAGATTGTACGTTACAAGTCCGTTCCACTTTCTTAGAGTCTGATATAATGATATAAATACTTTGCTCATGTTTAATTATGTGAGTCACTGTCACTATTATTTCTACACGTTTTACACTTACACTAACTCAAGGTTTTGTTCGTTTTAGTCTCCGCACTATATGTCTCGATGTTCACTTATCGGTGGTGTCGGTGTTCATGGGCCTCAGCAAGTTTTTGGATCATGTTGGTGACTGGTTCCATTTTTAGGTCACGATGGAGGTTATCATTTCTTATATATACCAGGGCGCATTAACAATACTCCTGAGTACCTTCTTCTGGAATGTTTGTATAATTTTGATGTTATTGCGTATTGCGTATATTGCTGTTGAGTAAAGTTTCAGAAACTTGGGTCTGCTGAGGATCATTTTGGATCGTGAAAGTAGGTGAAGATGGTGCTTGAGGCAGCGGGCTAGATGAATAGTGTTTTGATATGGATGGTTGCGGTGATAAAGGTGTCCAAGGATCAATTATCGACGGCGTTTTTAGTTTACTGTTGTCACGAATGCAGCAGGTTATTTTATCCTAATTCTGTATAGAACGTTCAATGTAGCCCTGCGCTACTACATCAGAATTCCATCCACCGTGTCTTTTAATCTGGGTCATGTCTGCTCCTGAATCCGCCAAGTAGCCGATGTTCTCCTGAAACAATGGCCCTTGTAGAGTTTGGCATTTGTCAATTTCTGGTATTTTGCAATTTCTTTCGTCATGGTGCTGGTCTTATTTCTGCCAATGACTTGCCTGGTGCACTTGCCATTATTATAAGATACGAAAAATCTGTTAGTGTTTATATTGGAGGGGCGTAGAACTTAGTACGATTCGACAATTCTTACGTATTGCCCACGGACTACAAATTACCGTTCTTTCTTTGATTTCGTGTCTAGCAACAAATCTGAATGTTTTTTGATTTCTTCGATTTTAATGTTTAGGAGTTCATTTCCACCATAAGCGCCATGCACTCCATTAATCAAGGCCACCTGTAACAAAAATAAGTCAAAGGTCAAAACGTTTATTCCGAACTAAGTGTACAATGTTGATGTTATGTTATGTATTATCATTCGCCTGTCCTTATCATCCTAAATTAGCATGCATTAAATATTATTATTTTCTATTAGTACAATTAAATTGAGAAATTATAGTTATGTCAATAATAATGAATTTAATACAATTATTCAGCAATATTAATGTCATCCTTTTCAGGTAGCACACTTTATAATTAGGTATATTTTTATATGATGTTAAATAGAATAGACTAAATCTTATTGTCGTATAGGACAGATAGGTACCTAGGTTAGAGTTACTTACGTGCTTTAATATATATTAATTCATAAGTCATACAAATTATACACTGTCTTAGGTTTGATTGACACATACATATAATTATGATAATAGACACAGTAAACCTAACGAAGGTTTACAATAATATTTAACTTAGATAGAGTGCAGAAATCTCAACCTTTTGTCAAGTGATCGATGCATGAGCGGGTCGCTAGTAAGTATAAGTAAGTACGTAGCTATTTTAGTTACTAAAACTTTAATCATTAGGTAGGCCTCTACGCACGGCTACATATCAAGCTATACCATTCCAGTATAAGCTGACCTCTCATTGTACGGAAAACCTATACAATGCGCGGTCAGCGTATACTAGAAATGTATAGCTTGATGTATAGCCGTGTGTACCTACTTACTTTTGTGGCAAGAAAGCTGTGGTCAGGGGCTTCATTTAGGGCCCGTTGTTTGATCAGTAGTCAAACATACTAATAGTTAAAATGCGTTAGTTAAACTAACAATTTGTTAAAAAATTACAGAAGCATGTTGTTTGACAAATGGTTAAGCTAACTACAGTTAAAAAAATACAATTTGCAATAAAAGTTAACCATGCGCAGACAGAGTAGTTCAACTTTGACAGCTATTGACTATTGTCAAGTGAATAATTGTTATTTTGACTATTGGTCATGTTTAACTATGTATCAAACAACGGGTCCTTAGAAACGTTTCCACATTTTGAGCTGTGCAAAACTTTTGATTTCTTAGCACAATGTCCTTCCGATTTCCTTTTTAAAAATAATTTGGTTTATGCGTATTAATTTGAATATTATGTTTAATGATTATTGTTGATTTGAGCATAAAATAGATGCACCATAGGCTACTTGAATTCTCTGTACATGATAAATGCTGGAAGTAGACTAAAAGCACTGATTCAGATATAGACTTGAAGCCTTTTATAGCTTTGCATTTCGTCGGCCTCATTCATTAACCTAAGTCCATTTTCACATAGTTTACAGGACAAAGCAAAATCTGAATAATATCTCTATTAATTTAGCAATCAAAATTCTGAAAATCCCGTTGGTTTCTATAATTTTTCTTGATATTTTAACAATATAATATAGCAGCATAACTTATACACATTTTATAAAATTTTGAAAAACAATATTTTTGCAGTTTGTCGATGTGACGTTTCAATTTGCTTGAGGATTTCGCAGTTTTTAATTTAAATTAAGTATAGTGTATAGATTTTGACGCGTCGCAAACGGCACTTGGGTCTGGGAATGTTGTCAGTACAAAACCGAGGTCCAAACAGGATTTAGCAGGTTTGCGTTGTGGAGATTGACTGGTGGCCAGAAAGCAGTTTTTCGGGCATAGCATTTGTCACCTTCTTTAGCTAATATCGCAGTTATTCCTTAAACGATACGGTAGATATTAGAATGAACTTTTTAACTGGTATAAAAAGTAAATTTTGCCAAAAAATGGACTTAGCAGATTAACGAATTAGGCCGACGATTTGTAACAATTGTCGTAGTTAGGTATAGATTATATGTCCGATTCCTTTGACTTTTCTGGGAGTACTTTTTTGGTAATGCCAATGGCTTCGGATTTAATGTATTCCGGAGTCAAATCACTATCGTCACTCGACATTTTTGTGAGAACTTGTTGTTTAACAGTAATGCGATTTGCAGTATTCGCGCCTTTTTTTATTAGTGTTCTATTTTTTTAACCGACTTCACAAAAAGGAGGAGGTTCTCAATTCGTCAGTATGTTTTTTTTTTTTTTTTTATGTGTGTTAGCTCATAACTTTTCTGGGTGAACCGATTTGGATGATTCTTTTTTTATTTGATAGGTGGTGCTTCACATGTGGTCCCATTTAAATTTGATCAAGGTCTGACCAGTAGTTTTTGAGTTATCTTTAATATTGCATATTTTTTCTACTTAGTTTATATGGATGATGTGTTAATAATTTCCTGCACTGTTATTTACACACCAAGTAGTGGTATAAGAATTTGTGTGGGGTAGGTACCGCACCTAAAAAGTGAAAAATAAAAACTTTTTTACAAAAAAACAACCGACTTCCAAAAAAAACACTAAAAGACGTGAAAAATAACTTTAATTTCGGAAGTCGGTGACCAAAAACGAAAATACAAAACCAGACACCGACTTCTGAAATTAAAGTTATTTTTCACGTCTTTTAGTGTTTTTTTTGGAAGTCGGTTGTTTTTTTGTAAAAAACTTTTTTAAGTGAAAAGTCTTCAGAATGGTTGTGATTAGAAACTCGATGAAACGAAAATACGTCACGACAAAGTGACAAACACATAAATACATTTTTATTTGTATTCTACTCTTGGTGGCCCGTTCGATTACCGAACAATTTATTTTTTTAGTGCAGGTCTCAATGGTAAATGCATTGGATTAATATAAAGTATGGAAAATGTTTGTATGCAATTTTTACTTGAGGTTCCAATGTTCCAAATTCAAATCACTTTAATGACCAGCGGGTCATAATGATATTCAGTACAATATTAATGCCCAGCTAGACCCCAGGGCTATAAAATGACCTACTTTAGGTTAGGTTTGCATGACATATAATTTGAAATTGTCGAGCAGGTGGTGTGAAAATACCTTTTTTACCCGACTATGCTAGAAGTAAGTGTTATGATTTTACATGTATGTGTAATATCAGTACAATATCACCGCTAAAATAAACAGAAATCCCACCAAAAACTTTTTATGTAAAGTAAGTTGCCAAGAGGCCGTAGGTATATTTTGATCGAGATGTAAGGTTTGTAAAGTTAAGCCTTGTAAAGTTAGGGGGCTTAGCTCTACATTAGATCTGATAACATTTTAACAGTGAAAGCGTTATGTGATTCTTCGCAACCTACTGTACATGAAATGTTTTTGGTGGGTAGCCTATTCATCGTGTTTTTGGTAGGTAGCCAGTTCAACTCGTACTTGCCCGGTTTTTTTTTTACTTATAATTTTCTGATAATGTGTGTTTGTAAGAACATAAACTTCTGCATGTCGGAATACTGTGGTCGGAGTAGGTACGAGTCTGTACTCTGTATGACGACTTTTAAACACTGCCATCAGCACGACTGGGTACTGCTACTCACCCACCGGTTAACTATCATGCTACCGGTGAGAAGCGTAGCATAACCCCTCGTTACTCGTAGCTAATACTTGACACACATACCAAACAACAATAGCCTTCACGCTTGTTACCCAGGCTCGCGGTAAGCAGTCCAGTCGCAGATAGCACACACATTTTGCGGATGACGGTTCTTAAGTCTTTTATTATGGGAAAGCTTAAAGACAATAATATTATTATCAATTTATCGGTGGTTTATAGACCGTGAAACAGATGGCGCTGCATGTTGCTTAAACTTTCTAGACTTTCAATAAATGTTATGTGAATGTTGATGATAGATATTAATGCACGTTGTTGCTACCGACTTCGCTTTATGGTTTAAAAGTAGTTGGCAACTAGTTCTGGAATAAGTGCATCACATGAACCGTCTGAGCTGTACCTAACTACAAACTGCTAATACGAAGTTTCTCAGTTGCACGTCTTATGTTATCAGAGTGAAAGAAATTTATTTTAGAAGATTTTATTGCAGAGGACGACCGGTTTCGAAACTCTCGTTAAATACGCGAAATTATTACCTTCAACGATTTGTATATCTTTTGTAAAGACCATCGTCTGTGCTGACCTTTCTATATGACATTCAGTCGTACGTTCATATTGTATGCGTGTTTGAGTCCATCGTAACTCAGAGAACAATTTATTGTGTACAGTCATAAAATCAGTAGACAATTATCCTCCGTTTAAGGACGACTCATGAATAAATATGTCAATTGTTAGCAGTAGTGCGTATGCGCATACTGTTGTGCTTGCAATGTACTATACTCATATTAATAACTAGCTAATGCGATGCAAAACCTTTTTTTTCATACCACCCTTTTATAAAGCGAAAAAAAAAAACGGTCCGTCTTTTTAGAGTTTTATCGAGACTAACGAATAGCAATTGATTTTTATATAGAAGATTAAGAACAAGTGGTTCATCAGGAAAGCACCTTGATTCAAACCTACTATGATAAAACAATAAACGCTATCACCCAAAGCCTGAAATACACCAGTAAAAAGACTGAACATACCGAAAACTTACAAAATATTATCAGAAAGTACAACAACATTGCTACAAAGAAGGAAAGAACTGCAGAAAACTAAAAACAAAACCCGATCCATGAGAAATGAACTATCTGCACTTTACAAACTAGCTAATTGATATAAGAAAAGATTATGCAAAGCCTAGCCAAGATACTATAGAAACACATTTACATCACACGGGAAGTACCACGAAGGCCTACAAGGAACTCAGTACTAACAAAACTTGGATAGAAGGATTGAAAGGATGAAAACATACCTGTATCAACGAAGTAATATCAGCGCTGCTGCAACCGAATTTTATAGAAATCCATAGCATCAAACCCAACACAACCACGGTTTTAAATATTAACAACAGGCTTAGCAGTAAAAGCTACCTACGTTAACCTAGTAAATGAATTAGAAATCGTTCAAGCGATAAAGAGATTGAAACTAGAAAAGAGCCCTGGGTCCGATGACATGAAACGAAGCACTAAAAATAGCACACACAACTTCTGCTGTACTGTTAGCTGAACTATATAGTTTGATACTACAAAATACTGAAACACCCTCACAATGGTCTCAATCAAATATCGTACTTGCCTTTATAAACAGCGACCCAAAATATCATTGCAGGAAGTCAAAACCAAATTGGAGAATGTATTTCACTTACGAGATGTGGGTTGTATTCATCACTGCTTGGGTATACGGTTCACCCATGTAGGGGAGGAGATGACGCTATACCAAGAAACTTTTATTGATAATTTGTCAGAAAGATTTAACATGGGAGAATGTAAACCCATGTCTACGCCAATGGAGCCAGCTCTGAAGTAAGTGAAAAATGAGAATGAAGATGAGAAGGACAACTTTTCATATCAAAAACTGATTGGTTCATTAATGTACCTAGTTGTCGCAACAAGACCAGATATAATGTTTGCAGCAAGTTACTTAAGCCAGTATAACAACTGTTTCGACCAAAGTCACTGGCAAGCAGCAAAAAGAGTTACACATTACCTTAAAGGAACCAAGAACATATGTTTGAGATACAAAAAAACAGGAATGTTACGGCACTGACGGGTATGGCCGTCACAGACTGGGCGGCATGCACTATCGGTCGCCAATCATATACAGGTGTATCTTTAAATACGATGGTAGTCTAATTATTTACACGAGACAAAGAAAAGAGAGAGGTCGCATTGTCAACAGCTGAAGCCGAATACATGGCAATGTTTGAAGCGACGAAGGAAGCTTTGCATTTGAAATACATACTTGCTAGAAAAAATTGGAGTGCCAGGACAAATAGTCCTAATTTACAATGATAATATGGCTGCACAAAAATTTGTAAACAATATGATTACAGTGAAAAGGTCAAAACATATTAGCATAAAGGAACATTTTATAAGAGATTGTGTCCAAAACAAGTTAGTGACAATTCGCTACAAGGACACAGAAAATATGGAGGCAGATATTATAACAAAGGCGTTCCCACAACCAAGGTTGTTAAAATTGGTAAAAATGATGGGAATAGGAGTCACTCGGACCTAAAGGTCATCATCGTGAGGGGGAGTGTTATAGATAATGTGTCTATGACATTAAAAATAAGTGTTATTTGTTTATCTACTAATATTGTCATTCTTTAGAGACGTCAACGAAAACACAGAGAACATTTTTTTTTTTTAGAACGAAAATATAATAGAATAGAATACTCTTTATTATGTACACCATAAAAATTACAGATATAAAAGTAGAAATTTTACATAGGGTGACACAATGGGCGGTCTTATCGCTAAAAGCGATCTTTTACAGACAACCTTTGGATGGATTCAAGGTAGAAGGAGAGACAATAATGCAGGTAGTCAGTGGTGTACCATTTACATATACAACAAATACATACATACATAAAACATATACCTATCTACATAATATAATATATACAATAATAAACATGAAACAAGAGTAAGGAAACTAAATGTAATGACAATGTTTAAGGAGAGAGGAAGTGTTTTTTAACCAGAATTTTAAAAGTGGACAAAGATTGAGCACGCCTTATCGACATGGGCAAGGCATTCCATAACCGTACTGCTTGAACTGTAAAAGACTTGTCATAAAAACTGGTGGAATGCCTCGGCATCTCTAGTCTTAAGTTTTCCGATGACCTCAGGTATCTATTATGTGTGTCATGAAGGAACTTGAAACGTTCTTTAAGATAAGAGGGGGTTTTAGGGTTGAACAGAATACTGTAGAGCTGAAACAAGATATGAACTTCATATTCTTTCAATAAATGTCTAATTATTTAATTATACATTACACTCAATCTAAAAGTTTACCACAACCACTGAGGGCTACTCTTGCATGGGCCCTTAAGAACTGATATGCAAGCAGGCACAATAAAAGGGGAATCTGTTTTTATTTAATAAAATAAAAATATAAAAATATCCCACATCATTACTTTTCACGACCGTGGCTTCTTATCATAGAAAAGTCCTTAAGCTCACTCTGTTTCAAATTAATATGTGTCTAATAACGAATGCTGAAAAATTAAGTACCTAGCCTCATAGGGGTGCTAATTTATAATAATACATAATTCATAAATACGGTACTCTACTTAAATAAATGAGTGTGATATTATTACCTTCACGGCTGCGGGCCGCTACACTCATTAGAATCAAACGCAACTTTGGAAGTGTGCCGTGACCAACAGATAATCATCAAGCATTCAAAGTCAAATAGTGTTGATTGTTTGTTGAGCCGATGAGCCTCGTATCAAGGCCGAGGCAACCCTGCAGCTGGGGGGGGGAAGGTCAGCCATCGTGAGGAAGTCACGAGCGGCCACCGCGCACTGTGCGACCCCTCGCCGTGGAGCCGCCGCCATGAACTGTGGGTCACACACACGTAACGTCCTGGTAGTAATCGGTAGTTCACATAAACTTTACATTTACTAAAAGTTTTGCGGAAGTGGAACTTAAAGGCTCCCGCAGACAGGCGCGACGCGACAGCGCGACACCAAGGCGCCGCTCGTCGCGTGACGAGCGTTGCCTTTGTGTCTTGCGTAGCACTTAAAGATAAACAAGAGCTAAAGATGGACTAAACTACCATGCTTTATATCTGTATTCCTATTAGGCATTTGACTGTAGGTACCCACTATGTATAGTTGACCTGTTTCTGGATCTCAACGAGGAATAAATAAAAGAAAGGAAAGAATATTTGACAAATATTCTTATAATATTCAATATTTGACAAATAATATTCTTCGCAATCTAAAAAGGCAAAGGGAGACCTTTGACTTCTTGACTGATTGCGTTGGACTTAGAAATGGGAACAAGGATATTACGTGAGCGATGATCCCAGTTCAACTTTTGGACTTCCCCTAGGAAGTGTGCTGGGGTTACTTTATTCCCCATCTACTTTCGTTATGTGTGCGAAAAACCGATGTCAAATTGCAAAAAAAAAACTTTAAAACACAACAACTTCAAAATACAGAGAGAGTGCATTTCCCGCATTTTTATGAACGTGCGCATTTTAATCTCAGTCCCAATCTGTCACAAGTAAGTACCTATAATTTACCAACATTTTTGACAAGTTTTTGACAGTGATTGTCGCTGAGATAGGATTGCGTCTAGATTATGAACGTCTTTAACAGGAATTGACCTTCAATTATTAAATTCAAATACAAATAATTTTAACTAAAGTAACATAGACTCATAATAGGACTAACAAAAACACACACAGTCACATTAATTAAAATCCACAACTTTTTACTCAAGAATCTCACGGCAAGCTTCATAAATATGTAAACAACGACGATTACCTAAGACTAATCGTATCTAATTGTTTTGTAGTCGACGGTATATATTTCCATCGAGCAATGTATTTGAATTTTTATTTAGGTATTCAGACACTTTAAACTCCACTTTAGGAAGATATTAACAGAGTGGTGACGCAGTCACAGGGGTCACCAATATTACCACACTCAAGGTGCTGTATGATGCTCTAGTCAGGAGTCATCTAGAACATGGTGCAAGAATTTGGAATTTGCAAATACAGTGTCATGTTGGAACGGGTCCAAAATAAATTCACAAGACACTTGGTATTTTTAACTGTACGAGGTACCTGAATCCGATTTACCCATTGATGTACCCTACACTATTTGTCCTGGGTATGGTGGGGTACCTATAATGAGCTCAGGGTGCGTCGGAAATGTACTATCGCTGCGTATGTCAGAAGTTAAGCTACTGCGTGGTGTAGCACATAACCCGGGAGTGCTGCGTCACCTGAAGCTATATTGCTGTTTAAGGCGGTACCCCGACCAAAACCTTGTCAAAGTGCGTTATTCAGAGGCTATTAACTCATTCACTATGGGTAATAAACTACATCTAAAAGCACATTATTAATGTTCGATATCCTATCATCACATTGCACGTTCTTATTTGTTTTTATGTGTTATAAATTCATCTGAAATCTCCTTCTAAAAAAGTGACTAAAATTATTGATTACATGCATCTCTTGATAAAGGTGACATTCTATTCATTTGAGGGTTACACTAATGGATAGATAATTTAATAATCTAAATAATACACGTTTTATTTTATTTTAAAACTTCACTTGTCTTTTTTTATTCAAGTAATTTCATTATTTTTGTGAATTTTATGATAAATGAGCGTGCGGAGGGAGCGAGACAGAGCGAGACTAAGCGACGGGACAGAGAAGGACCGAACGCTCAAGATCGTTTGGTCAGGGAAGCGCCTTAAGTAGTAATTTCATTATGTACATTCACATATTTCATTTTAAATACATGTGATTTAAATTTAAAAAAATGTTCAAGGAAATCTCCAAACGCCTGTTTGACACTTCCCGTGACCCAAGGGCTGGATTTTACCTTGGCCAGAGGCTAAGCATTGCCATACAGCGTGGCAATGCCGCCAGTCTTTTGGGTACATTACCAGTCGACAGCGCACAGTGTTTGATTTCACTCAAAAAAAATCCCTATGCTGTTTATCGCATAAATCGATCAATAAATGCATTCTTAACGCAAGAGTAGAACATCAACGAGCGTATTTCAAATACATTTTTTTATAAAAAGTAATTTATATTTCATGACCTTCACCTAGAAAAAAGATTAAATAAATTCTGTAAGCGTATCTGATGAAGATATTTTTTATTGATACATTGATAAAGGATCGTTAGGCGCATATTTACCAGTTTTTATTTTTGTTGTATTACCTCTGGTTACCGTGTTATTAATTTTTCTAGAGTTTTATGTTTTTTTCTCCCAAAAACCTCAAAAGTGCAACTTGTGACCCGCACTGAAAGATTGCTCTTAATTAGGTCTATCATTGGTAAAAAAGTCACGTTGTACTATTGCGGCGTTTAAGAGTTATTGAATTTCAAAATATAGTGTTAGGGTTGTCACTCAATTTGACCTTTCATGTTAGTCAGACTTATCTAAATTTTTCTCTTAATTACAAAACGATATTATTTACACATAAAATATATCTTATACATAGATTTTTTCCCATATATACATATATACCTCTAGGTAAATACTTAAAAAAAATAGGTAGTGACTTTTTTTTGGAGATCTGTGGTAACCGCAAATATGCAAGGAGGTTGTACGTGATTTCATATTTTTGAGTGCAAAAGCACTGCGTAAAAACGCAGAAAGTAAAAAATATAAAAAGAACGGGTCACCTGATGACTTAACACCATCTGTCTTGACGACCGTACTTTTCAGAGAAATGGGTCAACAGCTCAAAGATCTCTCGCCTAGCGAACAGTAGGCCTAAACCTACTGTACGAGCACCGTTTTTTCGACGGAAGATTATACAAAAATGACGTTCCGTGTAGACAGTGAGACGACAGCAAAGTAGAATGAGTCAACTGTACTTTTTACTAAATTCACTCTTTTACATAATTCGACTCAGAATTCTTTGTTTTGACATAGGATTTTTTTTTCTGTTTGATTCTCAATACTAATATTAACTCACGTATATAACGGCAACTACTACAATTTTTCTCAAACTGTCGAAGTACCTTATTTTGGAACAACGAAATATTACAGTAATAGTGGTCTTAACCAACTCCTTGGTAATGGTGCGGCTTCTCTTCTCACAAATGCCTCTAAACTAGACTAAAAATCACCACAATTTAGTTTATTTCTGTTTTTCTTTTATTTTGCTTATATCTCGAAAATGGTGTGTCCTATCGCAAAAATAATGAAAATTTCGAACCCCCTTAGGAAATCCTTAAACCCCTAAAACTCAACACGTAGGTAATAATTTTTCACATTTTCCATACAAAAAGTGCAAAATTCCATATAAACAAGGTCGAGACTGCCACCCTGCGTGCCTCCGGTACTAAAAATAAATTCATGGGGTAGGGCAAACAAGTAGGTACCACGTGGACTCGCGATTTTCAAATTCGATGTTAGTAAAATCATGATTTTGTAGATAACCGTATAAACTCTGTGGCCGTCGAGTAGAAAGTTTTCTACTGTCTTTTAGCATGGCGATTACAAAATCACACTTCAATCTTCACTACTTTAGACAAATGTCAGGTGTCACAGTGATTTTGACAGTTTGGGATAGAAAACTTTCTTCTGAAATAGTTTACATAAAAAAGGACCTAGACAAAGATCGGTAGAACGGAAGACAAAATGATAGATTGTAGTAGGATTTCTACGGTGCAATGTCAAAAATGGAGAAACGAAATGTCATTTTATATAAAAATAGCGGTGTCTATTCTTCGTAGAAATAGAAAGGAAGCGTCATGCTAAGCCTGCAGGATAGACTTATAATAATAATAATAAAAAAATTGGAAAATCCAAAAGTGCACGACTCATAATGCTCATTTAATTATGAAATATAAAAAAAAAAAAAA
Source organism: Griposia aprilina (assembly GCA_916610205.1). NCBI lineage: Eukaryota > Metazoa > Arthropoda > Insecta > Lepidoptera > Noctuidae > Griposia > Griposia aprilina. The sequence goes on along the minus strand of OU744300.1, from coordinate 508,983 downwards.
CTTAAGTCGTTCAAAATTAATTGCCGAAAAAACAGCTGTAGTAGGAAGAAGGTACTGCACAAGCGCCCCTGGTGGAATAAATGTACATAATATCTATAGATATATCACCATCCATATGTTAATTTTCTATGGATATATATAGATATACAGTCTTGTAGTTTTCGTTTTTTATTAATTGCAATTAAACGACACTGAATTAATTAATCATTCGCATTCAGTGACCTACAATCGCCGATTAGAATTTAAAAAAAAAATTAAGTCAAATAATGGATTTTTAAGTTACAGTGTTTCCGGGTTTCACACATGACGGACAGGATTTTTTTTGACCTATTTTGGTGTTTTTTCCAATTCTATTGCAGCAAATCAATTTTTAAAAAGTATGAGATTAATCTCCATTAAATTATCTCGACAATAGTATGCAAAATATCTTGATTCCGTGAACTAACAAGGCTATAATAATAAAAATAGCCGCCAAAATGAGGCGAAAAAATTTTTTCGATCGTAAAGCACTCTCTGATGCTTCGCATCATGAGTCGTGCAATAAAAAACCACAACACACACAGTTGTTTAGCCATTTCTTGGAAAACCTATGACTTTTTATAAAAAATGCAACTGGAAAAAAAAGAGGTTAAGGGACAAGCATACCGTTTTCTTGAACAAACTGTTCATTGACTATATATACCAGTCGAATTTAAGAGCGTTGCTGCGGATTTTGCGACATCCAATGAGATGAGCAATATTTCACAACCTCTGGAAAGGGTTGCTGCGGACTTTGCGACATCCACTGAATTATGCAACACTTCACAACCTCTGGCAAGGATTGCTGTGGACTTTGAGACATCCAGTGAGGTGTGCAGTAACGCACTACCTCAGAAATCCACCATACTGGATGTCAAGCAATCCGCAGAAACGCTCTTGGATTCGACTGGCATGTCGTCATTGTTGGAATCTTCTAAACTCAATGATCCCAATATTAGTTATAAACAAGACCCCAAAATTAGAAAACGGATCATGGAGTCCCTACAAGGTCAAACTCAAGAAAAAATAATAAAATCTTTTGCGTCGACGACGACGACGTCTTCAGAAGATGGAAGCAAAATAACCCCAAAAGATTTAGAAGTAGTAATAAAACTTTGTCTGACATCACCAAAGGAACCATCCGTAGTTTAAAAAAAAGTTTCCACGGTTGCAGAACTTTAGACACCGGAGGATTTTCATTGTCGACAGGAAACTGAGTGTGGAGACTTATAAAAATTTGAGACATGATTTGAAGAGTCCAGGTTATCCCGCTTTCCCACCCTATCATGAAGTATTAAATGCATGAAAAGCCATTAAGAAGCCCGTAAAATAGGATTATACTTGTCCACATACATAATATGTTATATGCATGGCATTTAATATATGTTATAGCATATATTATATGCTTGAAATGAAACATAACCGTCCTGAGGGTTATGGAAATCTGTTTTTACCAAACATGATTGTTTTTTTATTAATCAAGAATATTATATTTGTTTGACCTTTAGTGACAACCCTACAATGTATCATTTAACCTTTATACGTAACTCCCAAACGCCGCGATAGTGCAACGTAACTTTTTATCAATGATAGACCTAATTAGGAGCATTCTTTCAGTGCCGATCACAAGTCGCACTTTTGAGGTTTTTGGGAGAAAAAAAATAAAAAAATAAAAAGAAAAAACTGAATAAAAATTAATAACACGGTAACCAGAGGTGATACTCCAAAAATAAAAACTGGTAAATATGCGCCTAAAGGTCCTTTATCAATGTATATTAATCAATAAATAATATCTTGATCAGATACGCTTGCAGAATTTATTTAATGTTTTTTCTAGGCGAAGATGAGGAAATATAAATGACTTTTTATAAAAAAAAGTATTTGAAATACACACGTGGGTGTTCTACTCTTGCGTTTAAAATGCATTTCTTGATCGATTTATGCGATAAACAGCATAGGGTTTTTTTTTTGTGAAATCAAACACTGTGCAGCGATGCGGAGGAATTTTTCGACGCCATCTTTTAATTTGTTAATAGTTTTAGTTAGGTTAGGTTAGGTTATTAGGTTAGGTTATTAGGTTATTATATTTTAATTGTAAATACTATTGTAATTTAATAAAAATAATAGTTGATAGCCGCACTATCGAATTAGGTCTAAGATCTGTAAAGATAGTTGTAAGAGGTAATAAGTAAATTAAATCATATTATGAATCTGGTGTTTGTTTAATATATTAATACTAGTACCTGACCGATAGTTCCGAGAAATCTGAGTGATGTGTTCGTGCACAATCCTTTATATAAGTAGTCGCGCGTGTATCAGTTTACAAGTGGTTATTACGCCTAACAAGAGAGTCGGTAGAAACCCAGTCGATAATGATAGGAGCGATGATACACGGTTCTAGGAATAGCAGGTATTTAGAATGTTGTCGAATCACTGCGATTACTACTCGCTTAGCAATTCGCTGATTGGAATACAATGCATATTATTATGTAGTTTGTTGCTTGTCATCTTTACAATGTTATGTAGCACGTAAATATCTTCTAGCAGCAATTGGAAGCGAAATAGATATAATCAACGCTTCATAGACAGGATGTTGTTATTAGTAAACTGGCAGATTAGCCTTCTTTTTCATGATTCGTAATTCTACTCTTGTTTATTATACATTTTCCCGTCCCTCTTCTACTCTCTTCTCTCTACCCTTCTCCCTTTCTATCTCTCTTTTCTTGTATCTCCGCAGATTTCCCCCTTTATACAGCTTGTGAGGATGTGCTTACTCACGAAGTCCGGACAATGGGTTTGTGACAAAAGTTGAGGTCACGATATGACGACAAACCTTTGAATGTAAATCTTCCGTTACTTCTATGGTATGGTATGATATGAGCTATGTCGTATCTCGTAGCACATAATGGTTGGCAACCGGAGTCGTTGACTGCTTTGAGGTGAGACGTCGACGATGTGGCGATGTGATATGGTACGGTGATACCATTCTATGCAATCAGTGCACCAGCCAAAGGAAAAGATTACAGAAGACATGAACACTTTACTTCTTATACATGAAGCGAGGCCCTCGCACACGTATGCAACGTTATCCATGACGAGCTTAAAAGTGACGGAGCGGGGGCGGGGCTGACCCACGAATACCGGAATTTGTGTCAGTGTATGTGAGCTGCGTTCGCATAATTATAGAGGGTGATGTATGTGTTTTGTCTGTAGCGATGTCGCGATAGCTAGCCGGACATGCGTTTGAGCCGCTTCCGCGACACATTCACTATTACGTGTCAGGGTAATGTATCGTACATCAGCACATCCGACGGCCGATAGCCTCATGAATACCGATGCGGCTTCAGGCCTCAAGAGTTAAGTGTGACCGACGCTCATTAACATTCTTGAGTTTTTATTTTAACGTTCCACCGTTTCTCGCGGAATTTGTGAATAGGCTGACTAAATAACCAGTTCGGGCTAGATTCTATCAACTATCTAGCGAAACCTGCCGTATTCATAGAAGAAACACGTTATGTTATGAATAATCGGTAAATGATCAGTAGGTAATTACGAACGCTAAATGTGTGTCAAGTGCATTCGATAAGCTATCGACTTAAATACATAACTACAATCATCATAAAAATGGATTTAGAGCTGTTTACCATAATGTCGGTGCTTGAGACGTCGAGAACTCTGCGGTGGGTGAACAAAGTGCCAGGTTTAAGATTTATCAATCAGAAAATCGCCTCTGACGTCAATTACAAGAACAAAACTCTTGTACTGTTCTTTGTCATTTTTCTTAGATCTATTACAACCGCGCATTCTACAGGACATAGGGCATAGGCTTAGCCAGCAGACAGGCCGATCTGCCCAGAGTATCCTAACGTATGTGTTCCGTGCACCGACGTAAATTGAAGTCCCTGCATCTACAGTAGTTTTCTTTTTATATTCATAGTCATTTAATGGTGAGGGATTGTCACATTTATTGGTGAGGGATTGTTACAAGGCATCACAGTAAACCCCTTCATCTTACTGCGCGGAGGTCTGATTTCCCGCACTACTGCTATCTTTAATTTAAAAAAACCTGACCACAGTTGAAATAAGATATTAATGATCAAACAAGAAAACATAACATCACATACCTGTATTCCACTCTTGTCAACACTGCTTCAATGCTTAGGACTAGGTAACTGGCACCAAGTGACCTACATTTCTTCACAAATATGCTTATAAAGCCGTTTCACACCGATGATGGTAAACACAAAACGTCATCAGAAATATAAACATGTCATTATGACGAAGAAAGCTTGGCTTGCGAGCGAGACCTCAGCGCAGTGGTGGCCTCAGCTAATGTTAGCATACACAACACATTTAGCAAGCGTGTGTTAAGTGTTGGGTTGGGTTGGCGAACAAGCCGACCGCCCACCTGATGAAAGTGGTAACATTCGCCAGGGAGTCACCGCGCTGCCAACGTAACAAACAGAACGTACGTCTGTACTCGGCCGTAAAATGGCTCATAGAGATTCAGCCTGTAGGTAAAGCTTTCGCTAAGCATCAGTAGGTAAGTTAACTCTGAAATAATAAAATAAAATAAGTGGTTACTAATAACTGTGCCAGATACCCACGCATCTAGTTCAGGGCGGCATCAAGTTGGTGACATTTGTAATTAAATTCTTGCGATTGCTGACCTCTATCTATCATAGCATCTCTCGCTCTTATCACTGTATCATAGTTCCACTTATTCCCGCGTGACTTCTTATCTGAAAAGGATGCTATGTTATGGCGTCAGAAATATGTACGTTAGACGTTAGATGTTCCACAAATGAATCGTTTGAAACTCGTTGACTTTCTAAGCTTCATTGTATGTAGCACGGCGTGGCTTAGATAGGCGCATTGCGTAACATCTATAGATCTACTTCCTCACAGGGAAGGTTTCTAAGTTCTTTTCACAAAGATTGTGAAGCAAATCGGTGATCTTACGTATACTTATCGTTATCTATGAATGTTTCTCTACTTAGCACAAGTGGAAAACTCTGTATTTGCATAGAGTCGCTTTCTATTTAGAAAACTAGCTGCCAGCAAAGTTTAAGAAGATACACGTTAATGATGAAACGCCCTAATATTAGTTACTTTAGTAACCTGCGTGGAAATATGGAATGTTATACCTTAAAGTAGTAACCTTCAGATTGCAGACTGCCTCATTGTTTATGTTTCTTGTAAGTTAATCACTGACTTATCTTTGCTTTTCAACATCGACCATAACGAAGAATTTAGTTGAAAAGACCTTCACTAACAATTATCGACGCGGTCTACAATCAGCCACCTCATCAAATGTGTCTGCTTCAGTAGTGGGGTCAAGAATGACGTCATTCGCTGGCTCGTGCTGCTCGTCAGCCGGGTGTTGTGTATGCGCGTCGTGCGCGTCGTGCGAGCGACCTTGTGCCTCGTCCCTCACCCTCCGCATGGCATACGTCACGCCCCCGCACCGACCCGCCGCGACCTCGCCGTTACGCGTCCATGAACATGGCTGGATGATACAAGAGGCAGTACAGAAGGCTTTATTTTTAACTCAAGGTACATACAATGATACGGCTGTCCATCATCATGCTACTGCCCTCGTCCTAATTTATTCGGGGTCGGCGATGCATGTCTTCGCCGCCACACGTCTCTATTATATAATATTATATTATATTATTTTATGTATAAAAAGGAGGTGTCCCTTACTAGCCATAATCATCCATCTTTTACATAATCCATGCGCCGTTTATTAATTTGGTCTTCCCCTACTCTTATAGCCATTCTCACTAAAATCGGACTACTATGTGACTCTTGGCTAGTATTTCATTATCTTAGTTTTAGGTTAAGGAGCGAGGATATGCCAGGGCCAGCAAACGTCTCCTGTCAATCAATTCATTAATTCCTGTCATTCCTCAGTGGTTGTCTACTTTCGTCCTTCAGCATGGATTCTGTTTGAAGCTTAATATTATGATGAGGTCCCTTTGTGTGTAATGCACCTTCTGCACCTGTCTACTGTGTGCCTATGATGTGCGGAGATGATCCACAGTGACATAATATCACGATTCGACTGATGCCATCGTGCTCCGGCTCTTTGTACAACATGTTCCAGTGAGCTGTCAGATACGTCATCAGCTAACATGTTCCCAGGCTCGGCGGGTCAGCTTCCGGGCTCAGTCGACGCGGCTGAACTACGACGAAGATTTGTATTATAGATAGGTGCAGTTAAAAGGGAAGCCTGTTTGAATATGGCGAGAGCATTTTGATTTTTGGAGTCGCCACGCGTGTATCAGAGTCTATGTGTAAGGGGATACTCGTATTAATGACCATACTCTTGACTTAATCCCCTCGTCGTATTTGACATCACCCAAAGGAACACGTGGCTATTTCTTTAATGAAAAAACCTTTGACATTAATATCCTTATCCAGTCTACCTTTATCAGAGCATGATGATGAAGAGTTCCTTATCATTTTATCTTTACATCGAGGTAATTGAGGCAGCGACGATGTATCGTAATGTCACTCAATTGTACTTGAGGCCACCGGAGGCAGGATAGACCCTGACCGGATCACTCAGATTACTACACGAAGATTAATGGATAGGCACGAGGAAAGTTTAGGGCCCAGAGTCGGACAGATGATGACATCATTATTATTGTATTGACTACAAACAAAGATTATGGATCGCCAGGGTTGCAGGGAGGATGACACAGTGTCCAATTGCTTTTCAATTGAGTTCATAAACATTGCTTAACCTCCAACATGCACGGGAGCCATTCAAATCAATCACTCAATGCCTTTCCATTTCTAATATAAGAACGATAAACATCAGTAGAAACTGCCTTAAACTATTCTCAAACTATAAATAAATCAGACTGCGTCGATTTAGTTAACGATTTCCTCATTTTTAGAACGAGTAATAAATGGTAATAAGTGTTGAACAACGTGATCACTTTGTGCGTTCATGAAGACGTGCTTGTAGGAAACAAATACGAACTTGTGACGTCACATAATTACAGGGGCTGCGGAACAGCTTAGCAAACGAGAGGCGTCTCTATTACTCGCGAGCTAGTGATGTTGTGGTTGACCAAGGGGTGGATGAATATTATAATAACGAGACCGATATACCTAAACTGTGTTTGGATGGTGATTGATTTTAAAAGCAAAATAATACCTCAACTTAAGATTGTTCAACATAGTCCTCAATATGAAGCAGTTCGGATTTTTAACAGTTTCCCATTGGACTTAAAAACTATAATTTACAAGAGGTCATTTAAGTCAAGACTCAAAGCGTTCCTTTTGGAGAAATATCTGTATTCGATAGACGATGACATAACCACATGTTATTTTTTTTTATCTTAGTTAATGTGAGACTGGGTAATATTAGTATGTAGTAGCTTGTAATGGTATTGATGTTTTAATAGTATTGAATGTTTAATTTGTAATGTTATTGATTTTTTATTTTTTGTTATTTTCTATAATTTAATGTATTGTGAATGTGTCTTATTTATTTATTTATGATTTCAAACACAATGTGAATTGTTCCTAAATAAAACTGAATTGAATTGAAAAATTTAATTGAATTGATTGACTCGCTCGGCACAGATAAGATGGTATCGGTTAGGTAGGTAGGTACATCGTGAAGATGTTTGGCAAACAGTCGGAGACCAGTATCGCAACACAAAATGAGAGCGTCAGTAATAATGTAAGTAATAATGCGTAACATTACATTTCAACAGGTTCTTTGTAACCAACCGTTGTACAATAACAAGCATGATGTTGCTACATTTGAAGGTATTGTCGTAGACTGTGCAGATCTTCACTTACGAACTACGAAAATATCGAAACATTGTGCTAATCGCACGAAGTAAACAATTAAAATAATATTAACTTAATTGTTAAATGACTTGGGTTAAAATACATAAAAACGTTAGTAGAGAGTTGCGTGCATATTGACTGCGTGTTGCTGGCGTAGAGATTTCCTCACAATGCGATGTTTTTCTTCACAGTCATTTTTAGTAAGACCATGAGGTTTTAAGAAGCTGCTTTGGTGTGTGTTAACTAGGTCTAGAAGTTGTGCAGAAGTGGAGCCTTCCACCTAGACCTAGGGCCAGGGCCAGGGTTTCCACGACAACTAACTGCTTATATATTTTAATACCCGCTTATACAGTCCCACTGCAGGGCAAAGGCCTCTTCTCATACAGAGAAGCCACGAATATTGATCACCACGCTTGGTCAAGGAGTCGCCTCGACGTCTTGAACAAGCGTGGTGATCCATGCTTGATTGGTGCTTGATTGGTGCTTGGTTGGTGGTGTTGTTGGTGATTTCAGACACTTAATAATTATAAGTTGGTTGCTAATGCAGTGTATAGAGTTCTTTTTATAGTACTAGTAATTTGAATGTAGTACCTCTTCCAGCGTCCAATTGGGCCCAGCGGGTACAAACAATATGAATTAACGCCGCTGTCCTGTTTTTCAACATATTTCATAAAACAATTACTCAAATTTCTACCAACAGCGCGTCCCTGTCAACGTAATTGGAGCACCAAACGATCCTTGTAGAGTGTAGCACCCACCGTGCTGCTGCGAACTGGCACTTGCTCATAACTCTGTGAGACATATTGGACTCGAGCAATACAAACTTTTTATAAAATTTAAGTTTTAGTTACATGTATTAACAAACATGGAAGATATTATTAATATAATTTAAAATATATGCAAGTATATAAAAAGCGGGGGACGGGGGGGATAATCATAGGGCAACAAAAAATTCGTCCGCATCACTGTCGACAGGAAAAGTGCCGAAACAGCTGGCAGCATTGCCACGTTGTATGGCGATGCTGAATCTTTGGAAAAAATAGGCCAGCCCTCTGGTCACGTGAAGACTCGACTAACCGCTTGACGATGTCTTGTAAATCCAAGTGGGCACTTGGACATATTGTTTCAACCACAAACGGCTGCAACATATAAGTCTCAATAAGTTTGAAGTATTTGCGCCGCTTTACGTTTACCGCACCTACAGCTAAAACCGCCCCAGTACAGCCCGCCGTGCTATGAAGATGGCATGTTGATGGGTGGACACATGTTGCATCCCACACCAAAGGCTTTTTTTTTTTTTTTTTTGATCCGGGTTGGAAAATCCTCATGGATGTCCCCCGCCCTGGGGGGGCGGAGGGGTCTGTCAGACTCTTACTGACTAAAAACCACCCCGGTGTTCCATCTCACACCTGCGTCGGGGGTCGCGGGAACATACGAATCTTCCGCAACCCCCGACTGGTGCCGGCCCGCCTCTGCGGGCCCCGTCCGGTCGAGCGGGGGGAGTGAGGTGTTTAACTCCCCCCGCGACGTCTAAGAGGGGCGCGCGTGGAACACTACGCGCCACCGCCTCGGGTCCTGATGTATGGGGAGCGACGGACGTCCCCAAGTCCGTCGTCCCTGGACCCATTTAGGGGGGCTGGAAGAGGGCGTTGTCCGCCCTCCGCCGACGCCCGGTGCGCCTGCTGCGGGCCGGGTGAGAGGATGAGATCTCTCGCTCCCTTTCCGCAGCCTCCTTCTGCGAGATAACTGTTTCGCAGAAGGATACCACCGCGTCCCAGGACTCGTCGCCGCCGACCATAGCATTCACTACGGCCGGCAGCGACAGGTCACTGCCTACTCCTGAGATGAGGGCACGGCGCGGCTCCTCCCAAGCGGCACACTCTGCCAGCGTATGCCGCGCCGTGTCCTCCCGACAGTCGACGCAGTGGTGACACCGGGCGTCCGGCTCCCTGTTTATGCGACACAGGTACTTCCCGAAACAACCATGCCCCGAGAGCACCTGCGTCACCCGAAACGACAGGGAGCCGCGCCTCCTCCCGAGCCAGAGGTCGAGCACCGGCCGGACCGCCTCGATAGTGACGAGGCCGGCGGTAGGGCGTGAGAGCCTGTCCCGCCATTCCGCCACCAGGACCTCGCGGAGCTGCGACCGACGCTGCTCCATATGTCGCTGCATCGGTCGCTCGCCCCGCGCCCGCCATTCCTCGCGCCACCGGTACAGTGACGCGAGCACCACACCAAACGCTGCCCTAACTTCCAAGTCATTATATAGTCATTTCGTCTGGTCTCTTCCCATCGTCGCGTGGCAAGCCATTCGGTTCTAAAACAGCTGGCACCCCGGCGGTGACAAGATCACGAAGGACAATGTCATTGATGCTGGTGTGCCGTGCCATCCGGCCTGCGCTCTTACTGCAGGACAGGCCATGGTGTCCGAGGCAGTCGACACCTTCACCGCACTGGCACCGATGCGGAGCTTCGCATGGAGCGGCCAGACGCAGAAAAGTGGTGAGCTGGATGGATGGTGGCGTCACCCAGCATAGTGCATATTGCAGCGTAAAACGTGCCGCTAGCATGTCGGGGAGTCGAACCCCGACGTGAGGTAGCTAAAAATCAAACAATATTAAAAAAAACGTTATGTTAAAAAAAAACGAAATACATGACACAAAAAAGGTCAAAATAATATAGGAATTCGGTCGTTGGAATTGTAGAATATTAAAGGTATTAAGGGATTATTAAAGGTTAAATATTTAGATCTTGATTTTTGATTGAAAAAGTTAAAAGATGCTACCAAATAATTATAATATAGTGATAGATGCGCCTAGACGAATTAAAAATTAGATTGCAATCGGACTGATTCGTGTCGCTCTATAGATCTCTAAGAAAATGATCGGAAGGTTTAAGATTATCATTAAAAAAAAAAAAAAAAAAAAAACTAAAATTAGCTAAGTAGTTAAGATGAAAGATAAGTTGATTTAGAATTAAAAAAATGTCTCTTGACCGTGATCCGTGGTATCTGGATAGGTGGGAACTTCGGCAGCCTGTAGACGATCGATGACGTCAGGCGGACAGTTAGGTGGCTGGGTAAAGCCAACAAATAAAATAAATAAATAATAAAATTTATTCAAGTATAAAATAAAAGGCCTTTCAATCAATCTATGACAAAAGGAATTCTTCTTAGATCAATTTACAAGCCGCAACGTAAGAAGAATACCGAAAACCAGAGAAGGGTAAAATACCAAAAAAAAAAATTGAAGAAAAATCATGAACGGGCAAACGATCGATGGTTATGAATGATAGTTTCATGACGGAAACGTTAACGTATACAATCTAGCATTTGCTATCACATATTTAATAAATCGTTTTGCTATTATAGATCCATGGAGTTACCAAGAATTCCAACGACAGAATGAAGCTTTGAAAATTTTCGCGTAAAAAGAAGTATTTAATCAATTTGTGAACAAAAAGTATGTAACAACAGGAATAATACTGCAATATGTTGGGTGACGGTACCGCCTGAAGCCATTGCAGATGCCCGACTCCCACTCACTCACAGCCAGCAGGCGGGCAGCAGTATTGGTGGATGTATTAATGAGATTATTCCGTACCAACTGCAGAGCGGCTCATCCAACTGTCTCTGGGAAGATGGGTTCACGGGCCGATCTGTATCCGGGCAAGCCATTTTACAAACGTTTACCGCATCGGTTAAGTACGGCACTTGAGAGTTAACCTGGGAAGGGGCTAAAATTTTAGAGTCAACTTATCAGTGCTGTGGACAGAGAACAGGAACGTCGCCGGTAAGCTACTACTGGTAATTAAAATTGTCTAAAAGTTTATCTTGATAATATTTGTATGCATACATTTAAATAGGTGGTTTCCCTGCTGAGGTGAAACTAAAATCTGATGGTACTGTGTGCGCATCTCTCTGACGTCATTCAGTCAATATTGTTTACCAATATACGACGAGCGCCTTAAAAACGACACTCTGGCGCAGAACTCCTTTACGCGCAGTTTCGGTAAACAAACATTACGAGTGCACTTACTGATGTTTCGGCTCACTTTCCTCTTAAGAAAAAAGATACAGCTTCAAATTGATCTCGGACAGCGATCGAGTAGTTTCTGATCAAGCTTTCTTTCGTGTCCGTGTCTTCAGAGACGACTATTACCTGTTTACTGCTCAAGAAAAGGGGCATTGCATATGATTATAGTTTCGGCATAGATATCTATGTAAGCTCTTCCCTAATCCAGTGTTAACTAACGCCATGGTACCAAAGTGAATATTAGAATTCTAATTTTAATATTGGATATTGGATTCTAATTTAATTTTGTGGTTTCTAAACCACTTATTAGTGGTGCTTGCCAGATGCAACTTGATGGCTCGCAGCGGTCTGTAGTTCATCTTTATCTTAGTTTACCCTCTCCCCACCGTGACTTAGACCGGAATGTTCATAAATAATGTAATACGCCAGTAGGAAGGTATAAGTAATAAAGTGTTTTCCTCGTCCGCCCAATGCCAAACTTTTGTTTAATTTATGGCATGAACAAAACTTTTCTTGTTTGCTGGTTTTCCTTCGCGTTTGAGGCCAAAAGTTTCCCAAAGCAGAACAGGTAATAAAAGAAGGAGAAATACGTAATAATGTACGCAGTCGTTAAAATGGAAGATCGAATTTGGAAAAGCATTGGCTTTATATGTGTGACGGAGTTTATTTCCAAACTTAGCACTTTGTCGTAGCACTCGTAGCGTTACGTAGCGCCGCATAGTAAGGCGTAGCTTGTCGTAGCGTTGCGTAGTATGGCGTAGCTTGTCATAGCGTTGCGTAATCCAGCGTACCGTGTCGTAGCGTGGCGTTGGCGTAGCTTGACCGTGACAGGGCAGTAGGTTTGCAGTTTTTTTTTACCGACATGCTAAGCTAGAAGCAGTTCAAATATGTTCAGAATAACGACAGAGCGCGACACAACACAGTAGTTTGTTTCTATCGTCATAGTTGAGGGCCTAGTGCGAGTTTTTATATTTACCTACGCGATCGATCGCGTTAACATAAACTTAAACTTTTACTAAAACTGTATACATACAACGTGTAACAGAATAAACGCAAAACCTCAAACACCTCAATTAGAATACTAAATTATAAGACTAAAATAACATCTGTAATTTAATTTAGTTAAACCTAACCATGTCATAATAAGCACTCGGTAGATAAACATGCACTAAGGTTGCCTACTGACTGTGTCTCTTGGACTGTAACTGTACTTTATAAGTCCGACAAATTTAACGATGGGAGAGCATTCCTTTTTAAAACCTTGCGATTTCTTGAAGGTAGTATGCCCTCTACATTAAAATTTCTTGAAGGTAGTATGCCCTCTACATTAAAATTTCTTGAAGGTAGTATGCCCTCTACATTAAAATGTTTTTCACAAACATCTCAGCACATCAGCCAAAGCCATTCGGATAGTCTGTTCTTTTTTTTTGTTGATATTATTAGTTTATTACCTATCCATTTATTCGGGATCAAAAATAAAATACTTTGTATTGAAAAGGTACATAAAAAGGCCTATAAATAAAAAAGGCCGCGATTAAATAATTATACCTAAATTTACAAATTGATAAAGTATGACAGAGTTGTATAAACAAATATTTTAATTTGTCCAGGGTAATTTAAATAAGTAATGTTAAATCCCTATCGAAATTTTGCTTATCGTCAGGGAAATTTTATGTAGATAAAAATTGCATTTTACACAAAACATTTGGATGAATAGTTTAGATTTTACGAACGTATTTTAGATCGCGGGACGAAAGTAATAACTTTCTGTGGCAGATTGAAATCCACGCGAGCAAAGTGGCGAGCAGAAGCATAGTTATATTTTGTTCCTTCAATCGGGCATCGATCGCGTGGAAATATAGAGATACTCACCAACTAAGTACCTGTCAAGGTAGTTCTGTTCGATACGCTTCAATAAATATAGAGATACTCACCAACTAAGTAGCTGTCAAGGTAGTTCTGTTCGATACGCTTCAATAAATATAGAGATACTCACCAACTAAGTAGCTGTCAAGGTAGTTCTGTTCGATACGCTTCAATAAATATAGAAATAGCTACATAACGTAAATAAATAAAAAACATAAAATTATGTTTTTTATAGGCTTACCTTGCTGACTGAGTTGGTAATTTAAAAAAGTTATTTCTCGTTTCGATATTGATAAATTCAAATATCCATACACTGAACAATACAGTCGAAACTTCGTGCCATATTTCACATAAATAAATGTGCGTCTCGTACCGTCCGCGACCTTATATATCTGCGGCACACGCGCGTCTGGTGAGTACTGGTGTACACCGAGATTTCGAAGCGCGTAGTTTCGGCCGATTTGTATGAAGACTTAATACTGCTTACTTTATTATACTGTGCATACACTTACTTCTGCATATGTTGTAATTACAATTAGCTAAGCAAATGGGCGCATTCGCGACGCCCCGCGCCCCTCTCGCCCCCCGCACGCGTTCTTTGGCCTTGTGCGTGATCCGTCGCTCATTGCTGTCCAAATGAACGTAGGCTCACCTTCGACTCACAAACGATTATTGAATTACTTATTTACACATGAAAGTTCTGGAAGTTAGCAAATTAAACAGCACCTTTGATCCTCACTTGACCCTCCTTAATTATTGGTAATTCATGTAAGTGTAGATTCTATGTAACTTTGTAACCATGCGGCCAGCAGCTCTTTGTATCTTCACACTTACATCTGAGAAAATCTTATCTTATTATTCAGACTTCACATGGATTTCTAATACAAGACGTGGCTCAGTTACACACCACCCGTTGGAATGTTTTTTGGGCGAATTTTAATTGCACGCCTATAATGCTTCGGGCTATATCGGTTACCTTGCCTATCGTGTGAAGCTCCTCATTACGGATGCTCAGATTTTCCCTGTATGATCAAGTGCGCTATAAATATTGCCATCTGTATTAATAGATGACACACAAATACAAAAAAGAACGAGTTGGGGGAACATATGCGTCACATCTACGCAAAGCGGCAAAATAATAATGAGTAAATGTAATGTAATGTATGTAATCTGCTAATATTGAGTTATGTTGGATGGAACCTATGAGAGTGTCGTATGTCAACGTAAGTGTTACTCTCGCTCCAGTCACCCAATGACAGTGATATTTCCCCTGCGCATCCCAACGTTTTTGTGCGATAACTACGAGCATTGTGTGCGTGTGTGAACGAATCTATGACTTTCTCACATTGTGTTGGGTCGCGTCACCGTCGCCTCTTGGCGATGTAACGTCCTCCGCCTCGTTATGTCAGACGTATCGCCGTAATGAGCTGTTATCTCGAGTCGCCGGCGCCGCTGTCATTACGGGCTGCGAGTTACGACTAGATGATAGTAACTACTGCTTCGTCACGGTTATAGTTCAGAGTTTGGCACAGTTGCTGCTGATTATAGTCAGTGGGACTGCCGCAATCATAGTGGATGATTGGAAATACTTACACCAAGTTTCGATAGATGATTTTATTGATTGTACTTGTACTGCTAATGCATCACATTGTTCAGCCAGTATCTGAGTGTTACTTACTATATGATGGCAACTGTGGGGAGACAAACGGCTACTCCGGAGCAATTATGTTAACCACTCAAGCCATCAGTGTCGACTGTTTCATTTATAAACTTAACGTGTTGCCATAGCAACGTAAAATTTCTGTAATGGCCAACTGTCTTGGGAACTTGTTCGTCTGGCGCAATTAACTGCAGATGGCAAGGACCTCAAAAGGCTGCGTTTCAAGGAAAATTGCCAAGAAATGTGTAACGAGCACAGAAAATGTACAGTGTGATGCCGGAGGAAGGGGCTCTAAAACCGTTTACCGTTGGTCTGTGGGCGAATGCGTGCGAATGGAGTACCCAGTCAGTCAGATTACCATCCATGTATTAGGTAGGTAGTTGGTAGCTAATTGCAGTCATTAGATTGTGATCTTCCGACGCGACCCGCGATGTGCATCGCGTGAATAGCATACATAACTCGAATACAAGATAGGATAGGGTCACTTAGCGATTCCCAGGACACTGCTAAACGTAAAATCAAGTTAAGCTAAATTATTTTTCTTTTAATTTAATGCAGTACCACAGAAATCGTCTCAATTGTCATAAGAACCCATATCCACAAGTCCGAACTGCCGGTCTACAATTTCGAATCGAGCTGTTTTTATGATTATAATGGTCGTCCAATAAGGGCACCTCAGACTAGTGATCGTTTCAGTTATTCGCCGGCGGCATCTAACTAGGGAAATGGGTCACTAACCGTACCGCAGTTTTCACGGCGAGCCACAAGCACTCCATATTCAGCTGATCTTTTAGTTTGGCCCTATGATCGGTATCACCGACCCTTCAGTTTGTAGCTAGGGATGCTTTGTAAACACGCAAGCGATGATAGACCGTGGTGCCCTTAAAGCACTGGCCGTGTCTTTGTTATCGGAAGAGGTAACATATAAAGCTGACTGAAAAAGAGTGTGTGTTGAACAAGACACTCACTCCCAATAAGGTGATTAAATCTGTGATGGGAACAAAAAGAGGTTTTGGAGTTACTTCTGTGTTTTCTTTTACATGTGGTTCAGCTGATCCAAGGCTTCACAGGCAATGTGCAGTCAACATGATATGAGGGACACTATACATATTGTATATGCGCGTTATTGACTCAGCCGATAATGTTCCCACTGTTGGGACACAGGCCTCCTGTCTGTGAGAGGGATGGGTTGTAATCAATGACTATATGTGGTTTAATTCTCTTTGGTTGTAATCTACCACGCGGGCCCAGACGCCCAGTGCGGGTTGCTAGATGTTACATGTTTTCGAATTTTTGGTTCTAGCACATGCCGGTTTCCTCACGATGTTTTCCATCACAGTTTTGAGAGCAGTGGTGATGAAATTAAATACACAAAGTAAAGTGCCTGCCAGGGTTGAACTCATGACCTGTACAACTCGTAAGTCGGGGCCGATACCACTGGGCCACCACTGCTCCTTAATACGTAATATTGCATTAAAAGTAAAAAAAAATATAAATCATAATGATTACGCTAGATTCGTGTATTAACTATGAAGTAATCATTGAAAGCATTGATCTCAATTCGCAATCGCTCGGACGAATGTTACTTTCATATTTTTGATCGTAACTAGACAATAATGTACGACTGAAAACGATTGTGAGCACTAAGTGTTCAGTTGAGTCACTGCATCATAATATGCGATATTTACTGCGAATTTTATTGGAAAAGACAAAGCTTGGTGTGCGCCTTGTATTGGTAGAGGTGGGACTCTCCCTCAGTCCGATGAACCGAGGCTGGCTTCAAAAGTCTTGAGGACAATGGAAACGACTGCTATGGCCAAGTGTCCAACGAAAATTACCGACTAGGTTCGGCTGGCTCGGTTAACGTTTGCAATGGGAATACAAGAGTCGATAATCTTATACATACACGTGCTAGGAGAGGTTTAGCAGTTGAAGCCGCGTCCCGAGCACTGCTGATGCTACGGACGACGATGAAGTAAAGCGACATGAGTGACTGTCATTAACATGGACTGATTCAATGTTAATATATCGTTTCAATTAACTTTTACATTTCCTGTCGTTCCGACCTTTCGCAGCCTTGGTGGCCGAGACTCGCGGCACCTTGAGATAATTGAAATATTAAATTTGATTCAAGCTAAGTCTACTTGAACATGATCTATACTAGAAAGGTTTAGGTAGCTAAATAAAGGGAAACAAATTGTAAAAAGGGTTTATTATAGTTGACACTTTCTTGTTTAAAAATACGTTATAACAAAATTAAACTTATTTGCTATTTATACGATAGTTTCCTCTTTTATAAATGTATGTTAAACTTTATCATTTATTCGTAAACTATACTCTTTTACATGTAATTGTTTGAGCACAATTTTTTTGTTAGATTTATAAAATAGTATAATATTTTGTAATCTGTCTATTGTAAAGAGCACAAAATGACAGGTTCCCTAAACCTTTTAAAAAATACAACAAATTAGATAACGTTGCTAAATTGATGGGTACACCTGTGACGTAGTATGGCAACTAAAGTAGCAGGTATTACGTTTAGTCGGTTAACCTGATGACTTTTATGTTATGCATGGATTATGGTGTCACTGTATTGCGCCTGCCACCATATTACTGTGAGCTCAATTCAATTGAGTTAATATGGGCTCAAGAAGGGTTGGTAGCCGGGAAAAATAAAACTTTTAAAATGTCTGGCCTAAACATTCTTTTGCTAGAGGCTTTAGCTAATGTGACTGCTGAGAATTGTAAAAATTGCGAGGGTCATGTAATAAAAGAAGAACAGAAAATGTTTAAATTAGACAAAATAATTGATGAACACTTTATTTTTAATGTGACAGATATTTCCTCAAATTCAGATTCAGAATAGAGCCTATAACTACTACACCACCACCACTGTGACTAATATGAATTAACATTTGAAATAAAAAGTTTAGCACGTATAAGTCACGTTTTAACTTTTTACTTTGTTTTTAGTTCTCGTTACTTTGTCACATCATCATCATTAGGTATATCATATGGTTGAGATCATCAGTCTTCCAAATTATTGGTGGTCGGCGCAACATATCTTCTTCTTCCACACTTCTCTATCAATCGTCATCTCGGTAGTCACCCCCTTTCTAGCCATAACATCTGTTACACAATCCATCCATCGTTTTATGGTCTTCATAACATTATTTGGTTAAGCTGATCCCATATATTTCCTTGCGTCCATCGCCACCCTTTATCCTCACTAGTAAGATGGCGCCCGCATCCGTCGCAGCCTGTGCGACCGGTAGGACTCGCGGGACCGGTCCCACCGGTGTAATTACTGCCGGACCATTATGGCATGTTCTGCAATTTTGTACCCGCCCCACCGCGTTGCAGATAGGGGTAGAAGGTCCATTTTGTACCCGCCCCACCGCGTTGCAGATAGGGGTAGAAGGTCCATTTTGTACCCGCCCCACCGCGTTGCAGATAGGGGTAGAAGGTCCATTTTGTACCCGCCCCACCGCGTTGCAGATAGGGGTAGAAGGTCCATTTTGTACCCGCCCCACCGCGTTGCAGATAGGGGTAGAAGGTTCATTTTGTACCCGCCCCACCGCGTTGCAGATAGGGGTAGAAGGTCCATTTTGTACCCGCCCCACCGCGTTGCAGATAGGGGTAGAAGGTCCATTTTGTACCCGCCCCACCGCGTTGCAGATAGGGGTAGAAGGTCCATTTATGATGAATGTTTACGACATATCGCGTCAAAGGTAAGTAATGTAAAATGTAAGTAAAGTAAAGATTTATGGTTCAAACTAGGACCAGATTACATGGCAAGCACAGACGAGTTTCATAATCTTGTTAGTGGGTGCCATACTGTTCTCCTAGATAGGTTACGAAATAACCTGTGTTTAGAAGAAACAGTTTGAAGCAGAAGGTAGGAAACGCTAATTAGCTTTAGTAAACACGCTGGTGACGCCTTGAAACCTCTTGAGTCGTACGGCAGGCCACACGTCAGTGGTATGGTAACAAAAGCACCTAACCTGGCCTCTTATTCTATTGAAACTCCGTACTACGCTAGGCCAGCTTGAGCTCAAAGTGTCACCACTGTCGTGCGGCGACTGTTCAGTTATACCTGTGTGTGTCACCCCAGACGTGCGGTGACTGTTCACTTATACCTGTGTTTGTCACCCCTGACGTGCGGCGACTGTTCACTTATACCTGTGTTTGTCACCCCTGACGTGCGGCGACTGTTCACTTATACCTGTGTTTGTCACCCCTGACGTCCGGCGACTGTTCACTTATACCTATGTTTGTCACATCTGACGTGCGGCGACTGTTCACTTATACCTATGTTTGTTCAGCTGAAGAGGTTTCAAGGCTTCACGCTCGCGCTGGATACAACTACAGCTGTAACTGTATACAACGTCACTCCAGCGTGCATGTGAGTGGCACGCAGCGTGTTGTCGCGATCCTACTGTAGTGCCGTGTGTGATGGCTATGTAATTATGTACTCTGTACCTACGACGCCATCGCCCACTCATTATTCAATCTCAATATTCATGCACTTCTGTATAAAGAAGCAATCACTCCGTTGCTGACAACTATCGCTCACTTAATAACATTCAAGTTATTTGCATCTGATTCCTTGGGATTTTAATGGAATTTTGTGGTAACAATTGCGTAGTTATTGTTTCAGCTGTTTTAGGGAGCCTACGTGTAGGTTTTTCAAGGTATCAATGTATGTACAAACTATGTGTATTCGTATTTTTAACAAGATTCCTAACCAAATTAAAGAACTTCCAACGGTCCGCTTGAGAAGGGCTTTACGCAGTTGGTTAGTTGATAATTCCTTCTTTACAGTAAAATAATTCCTTCAGTTTAAATTAAAATGATCTAATAGTATAGGTACCAAAAATTTGCATGCCATTATGTTATGATTAAATATGTTAAGCAACTATTATACTACCATTGTAAGAACTTTTGTAACCGTATTTATCTGCAAATAAATCTTTGACTTTGACTTAAAATAAAAAAAAAATACAAAAACATCTACCGACTTCCTAAATTAGAGTTATTTTTCACTTTTTTGTGTTTCTTTAGGAAGTTTTTTTTTTGTAAAAAAGTTTTAATTTTCACTTTTTAGTTGTGTTACGTAACCAATCCCACACAAATTCATATACTACTACTTGCTATTTAGGTAACTAACAGTGATAGGAAGTTATTATAACTTCATCAATATACACTAAGTGGAAAAAATACGTATTATTGAAACTAACTGTAAAATTACCCGAGCAAAGTTATTAAAATAATTAAATAATTTTGGAAATCGATCCATAATTGTCGGAGATGACGCGTAACGTATAAAGGTACAAAAACAAAATACAGACGAATTGAGAAACTTCTTCTTTTTGAAGTCGGTTAATGACTCAAGTTGTTCCACAGTACTTAGGTAACTAACTAAACATGAAAATCTCTTCGAAATGAATTCGAACTATTAGTAATTATTGCATTTTGTTATCTCTAACAATGTGTAACTGATTAGGTACTAACGCAGCCACACCTGACCTTGTTGTCACGTAATACCTCATCCTTAATTGTGTGTTCTAGATGATCAGTAGAATAACAGAGACAGTAGATTTGTAGACTTTTTTATATTTTGTTGAGTACCTATTACTTGTTGACAGGCCTACACTGTCCTCCCATATCTATCAACACTGTAATTTGAAACATTGTAAAAGCCCCTTATTTTTAAAAGAGTAACCGTGGAGTTTTTTGCCGGCTCTTTTCCATAGGAAACAACCAATTGGAACCGTGTATATAGCTTCTGACGTTTCATAAGTGCCCATGTTGGTTTATGTGAAATAAAATATTTTGATTTGATTTGACTTGAACAACTTTATTTCCTTTTTTTTAAAGTGTCTTTTTCATGGATTATGTGGTCTGCAATAAATATTATTATATATTTTATTAATAAAATTTAAGCTGAATAGTACATACTTATTGGCTATAATTCTCAGAGAAGGTAAATTATCATAAACAATCTATCTATATAATAACATGTATCTATTATAAAGAGATGTGAGGTCGTATGTAGGGATAGGGGATAATCTTTGAAACTGCTGATCCGCTTCCGAAAATCCTTTCACTAATAGGAAGCTATAGTATTGCCGAGGGCCACAGAATACATAAGTATATGTGACGGAGAAGGTACGTCTCTCTCGTTATTATCGCCATATTTTAACTACTGTGGTCGTAATATAGGAAGTGTTATTTATTGCGCAATAGAAAAACCGTTTCAAATTATAATTTACGAACAAATTAATCACACTAGTGAATTCACACACTGTAGGTACACGACACAACTATACGGAACTCGCGACAGTTTCTAATCGGGTTCACTGCTTCACCGCCAACAAGAAACTCTGCTTTTACTCTGGTCAAGCGTTATGTTATGGACTCTGTCGAGCGCCACCTGGTGGCGCTGGCGTCCGGATTAGTCAATGTCAAACGATTGATTTAACGTATTTCCGACATATATATTATATTATAAAAGATGTGAATCGACGGCCTGGACAGAATGCAGGATGGTCAAAGCAAACATCTAAGGTACCCGTAGCTCAGAAAATAAATGATGATTTTCAAAATATTGTCCTCGTTCTCGTGCTCGACGGTCGACGTTATCTTCGAGTTATTCCTGTCGAGAATAATGCATGTGTTTGTGTTCGCGCCAAGTGAAGCATGAGAACAGTCTGCCTCGCTTCGTGGAACTATCAACTTGAACGCACGTGCGACTGGCGAACGACCGCGCGGCGCGCTGCGGGCTGGGGCCACACTTCCACGCTGCCGTGGTATATCTAAAATGCTGCTATCCGATATCTGGCCGATTTTCAACTTTAGATGCTATATTAATCAGAATAACATCGAAAGTTTCTTTAAGTAAATTGTTTTTGCCCAAAAACAAGTATTTATGATGTTTTTTCGTGCAAATAATTATCTACAACGATGTAAAATGTACCTAACTATTTATAAATGAATATTCATCCATTCACCATCGATTAGACACTAAAATACTTAATTTCACTAAAAAATCTTGGGGCACTCACTCGTACCACCCACGACCACAGCGCCACAGCCAAGGAATAGATATCTACTCACCTACGGCGAGCCACAGCACAGAGCACGTCTATTTCAACTGTTTTTTGCAATGACTGACGGTAGGCGATGTTTTTGATTTTAAATGGTATATTTGACGCGAAAGTCCATCGGCCCATAGAGTGAACTGCCCACAGACGATCCTCGGGGATTGACGGTATGTGCGACAACAGGATCTTTCAGAGGGTCCTCCAGGCTTTAGCAGTGTGTCATGTGTGCCGTCATCTGCAGCATGCCTCATGTTACTAACTTACAACTGGCACCTTACAGTGTGGCGTAGCCCTAATAAATTAGAGGTTATTGTGAAAGCCAGCAATATTACTATCTATTGAGGGCAAACATCTTTTCTCTTAGATGGAACAAAAATCATGCACTTAACTACCATATAGCGTTTGCGCAGTTGGGTACTGCAACATAAATGATAAACGATAAATGATATTTCTGTAAGTAGGTTTGTACAAACACTTTTACACGTCAACAATAAATTATGTTTTAAAACTAGAAGAGTTCGGTAATTCCTATCCTCAATCCTCATCAATGATCCACAGGGATCACACCCGGACGGACCCAAAGGGATCCATAGGACTCCACAGTTCCTGGAATCTCAGTTTGTGATTATCCTCGCCCCGCTTCATTACCACGACAAGGGTAGCAATATCATCTTCTACTTACATCCGATCATCTAACAAAAGTTAAGTTACTTGATTTAATTAATCGTATGGCAATCGAGAAGGCAAGCAAAATTGCTACATCAACTTTTGACCCGTTTTGGAAAACCCTTTCAAAATTCAAAAACGCTGTTCCTGTTTTAAAGCGAGTTCGCCGTAGCGCTTGACCTCTAGTGGCACACCGCACAACACCTAGCAGGTAGCGTTCGTCGTGCGTGCCGCCCGGGAGAACTCGCTAAGTGCTTGGAAATAATTGCTCACCTTCCCTTACAGAATTCTACATTATACAAAAGAATTTGGCAACCAAAAATATATTAACTGCACAAATTAAAGAAAACTGCAATATTTTGGCTCATAAATTTAGCTTCAAAATTATAGACTCAGAGATATACCTCTTCAAGAGGTATCCCATCTGGCAGAGTCTGAGTTAGAGGAAGGTGACATTAGTGGAGCAGTCAGGATTCTTTTTTGTAGTGATATGGTGGTACCGTGTTCTCCAGAAACACATGCAGCTTTTAAGAGAAAACACTCTGGCCCAGCGGATGGCCATTCTTTCACCGACCACCCTAACCCGGATAATCACTCCCTCACCATTACAGGTCGAGAGTTGGTCACCACAGCTGTTTGCTCCTTCCGGATCGGCTCCACTGGCGGCCTCAACGGCCTGAGTCCTCAGCACCTTAAGGACCTTATCAGGCACAGGGTCAGCTGATGAGTTACTCTTGAAAGAGCTTACGGCTTTGATTAACCTTATGCTCTCCAGCAAGGTGAACGAGGCCGTCATCGAAGTTCTGTACGGGGCCATCTATGCGCCCTTCGTAACAGGGATGGCGGCATTCGTCGCATTACCGTGGGAACTACTTACCGTTGTATGGCAACCAAGATTAGCTGTAAATTTTATGGTGAGATTGTAATGGAAAAAATTCAGCCCCTGCAGCCAGGTTACGGCAGGTGGGGCTGCCGTACGCGCCTTTTCGTCCTACCTAAATTCTGGCAAAGGAGAGGTCATCCTTAAGGTTAACATAAATAATACCTACAATTCTGTAAATAGGGACACCTTGCTGGCAGAAACGAAAAAAGAAACCTCAAATCTAGTTTCGTTTGGCAATGTTATAGACACCCTTCTAAATTATTATATCGGGACCACCTTCTGGAATCTGCTGTTGGCTGCCAACAAGGTGACCCCCTCGGGCTAGTGATTTTTAGTTTAGCCATTCACGCAAAATTATTCGACAGCTAAATTCCAAATTTATCGTTTGGTATCTTGATGATGGAATCTTGAGAGGCAATGTAGAAATAAAATAATTTAAATGACGTACGAGTACAATTCTTATAAAATAACTTTATTCCATTGGCCTTGATGTCAACCTTTCGAAATGTGAACTATACTTAGCGGACAGTTTCCCAAATTTAACGCAATAGCTCCAGAAATCAAAATTATTGAAAAAGCTCTCTTCGTCTCCTTGGGTCGCCAATCTTTGAGAATTCCTTCCCCGTTTTTATCGATCCACCCGACAATCCATTTTCCGCGAGATGGTGAGGTGAGCCGCTCTGCAGACTAGTACAGAACAATTTACTTGATACGTCTGCTACAGTAGTAGCAGACGCACCACGACGTAGTGCTCCGCAGTAGCGGATCATGCGCGCCTGCTGGCTGTGGGTAAGTGGGAGTCGGGTCCTTGGCTTCATGCACTACCGTCGTCCAACATAGGCACTTTGTTCAACGATACTACTTTACGCCTTGCTGCTTCCCTGCGACTAGGAGCTCCTTGTTGTTCTCCTCATCACTGTCACTGTGGCCAAGTTGTCAACAGCCTCGGAAACAAAGGTCTGCTTTGCAGCCGAAATGCGGGCCGCTTAGCGCGGCACGCGAAAATTACTGACATTATCTGACGAGCTCTTGTCAACGCCAGCGTTTCAGCTTTATTAGGACCTAGTGGCTTGGCACACAATGATGGCAACAGACCGGACGACATGACTTTATTTTCATAGAAGGTCGGTAGGCCTTTAGTGTGGGACGCCACGTGTATCGATACTCTTGCGCCATCTCATCTTCCTGGCTCGGCGTGCTGTGCTGGCGCTGTTGCTGCGGCTGCGGAAAACTTCAAGCGGCGAAAGTATAATAACCTTATATTTTCGATCCGTTTGGTGTTGAAACCCTCGGGCCGTGGGATTCGAGTGCTCATGGTTTGTTCAACGAAATCTCCAAACGGCTGTTTGACACTTCCCGTGACCCAAGGGCTGGCTTTTACCTTGGCCAGAGGCTAAACATTGCCATACAACGTAGCAATGCCACCAATCTCTTGGGTACATTACCAGTCGACAGCGATGACGAGGAATTATTCGACGCCATATTTTAATTTTTAATAGTTGTTGCTAGGTTAGGTTATTCTTATTATATTTTTATTTTAATAGTTTGTTAGTTAATTAAGTTATTATTAAACCTAATAAAAAAGTCTTATAATAATAATAAAAATAAAATACTATAACATTGTTTATATTATGATTTAAGCGGATGTCATAATTATGTTCAGTGATGGTAGATAGATATTATCTAAGTGCACAGCGTGTCTCATTGAGATCTAGGTGAGTATGCATACGACTGAAACTGAGGTAAACAAATTTCTAAGGAACGACATCATCGATTTTAGAGCTTAGAAACCTGCACCCCTATGCGCTATGGCACCCAGCGTTTGTTGTACGTAACTATGATACTTCTCTCTCAAATGTTTGTTGTACGTAACTATGATACTTCTCTCTCAAATGTTTGTTGTACGTAACTATGATACTTCTCTCTCAAATGTTTGTTGTACGTAACTATGATACTTCTCTCTCAAATGTTTGTTGTAAAATTATTGTAATATGAATGCTCAATCTTGACATGGATTTTTTTCTTCTCAAATCTCATAATTTATTTCATCTTTCACCATTTATTTCTCAATTTTATTTTAATCGTTTTTACACCGAGTTATAATTATGTGCATGCTGTGGTATCAAGTAATTGAAGGAGCACACGTAAAATAACCTATTTTATTTATTGTTGTGATTAATACGAGTATGAGTATCCTTGGCTTTGATCCCAAATAAATAAAAGATGCACTGAGTATTACTGACCTATCTCAACGAATGAACCAGTTTTTTTTTACTTATCTTACTTAGTGAAGAGCTTATCAGTTAATTGATCCATGTTGTGACCATCAGAATAATGAAATCAACTCGATAGTGATAAACCGATGCTAATATCACTATCTACTTCAGATGAGATGCTTGATATCGCAGATACAGTGATTCAATTACAATATTGCGATGGGGGCTATTATTTTCTGCATGCAAGAGCGTCATACGCTCCTTTATTTTGCACATGAAATTTTTCTGTATAAAAACGCGTATACCTGCATTCATTACGATGGTATAAAAAGGATCTTAGAGAGCTTAAATTTTTGACATTGGGTACACAAAACTACCAATGTATACGAGTCAAACGATATCTACACTCGAGAGCAATGAATCCGGGTCACTTAAACAATCCTAAAAATCTCGGAAACTAAAAATGCTAGGTTAATGCAATAAATTGTATTTAATAGACAATGTAATACTCCTTAAATGAAGGTATTAAAACTTCTTAGTTATTGTAAAGTTATATCATAAAAAAATCAAATTTGAAAAAGGGCCACTTTCGAAGATGGAACTACGAAATTACAGCATTTGGTTTTGCTTTTGTTTGTAATCTGTCATTTATGTGGGTACATAAACCATGTTGATAGTGCTCTATATTCATTATTCAAGCTGAAATTATGTCGCTTACGCCTGAAGAATGCACCAGAATACTTACAATGCTGGAAACCGGCCGGATGTCAATTAATTATGAAAATTATTGTGTAGTTAGCCATTTCAGCCGAAAACGTATGATACATGGCGGTTCATTAATATTAGTTAAAAATTCAATTAAATCGAAAGAACGAAAAGACATCATCGGACTGTCTGTCGAGCACACCATTGAATTGTCCTGTGTTGAGCTTGATAAGCATGTCATAGTATGTGTATACAGACCTCCAAGTTACCAGAATCTATCTGTGTTTGATTCTGTAATTGAAGATGTGTTAAAGAAACTTAGTACTAGTAGTAAGTCAGTAATCATATGTGGAGATTTTAATATTAATTTATTGGAAAATAACTCGAATACTGTTAGATTATTGAGTCTTTTTGGGTCATTTGATTTGTCAAATGTTTTTATTGAACCAACCCGAGTGACAGCTTCTTCTGCCACTTGTATAGATAATATTTTTTGTAATTGTGATTATTTACACAAACAAATTGTAAATAAGTTGCCATCTGATCACAGTGGCCAAACAATAACATTTTGCTCCTACGTGCCTTTACAAAAAAATCTAATAAGGTTTAGGCCAATTACATGTAAAAATTTAGAGAAATTGAATCATTCTTTGGCCAGGACATTATGTGACCAAAGGTTTAATAATATAGATGACCCAAATGAGTTCTATGCCGAGTTCTTTTCACTATTAAACACTCAATTTAATAACACTTTTCCACTAAAGACTAAAACTATTTACACAAAGTTTTTATTTAGTGATTGGGCGACTCCAGGTATTCGTAAGAGCAGGGAAAAACTTTTTGAACTTTATGGTCTAAAGCAACATATGAATAATACAAGCTTTCATCAGTATGTTGCAAAATATTCAAAAACTTTTAAAAGTGTGTGCAAAATAGCAAAAGCTCTTTATATTAGCAATAAAATAAAATCAGCTGATGATAAAATAAAAACTACCTGGCAAATAATAAATAATGAAACAGGCAGGAAAAAACAGCGTAATACAAAATTTAATTTAGAGACTGCACATGGCCCCATCAGCTCAGATGTAGAAATAGCTCAGGAATTTGAAAACTTTTTTACTAATATTCCCTTTAAAACTACTGAAGCTTTAAATTCATCACCCGCGCTTTCTGCTGCAATACTTAAAAATAATGTAAAGGCATGCCCTTTGGAGTTTAGGTTTCAGCATACAAACCCCCAAGCTGTTATAAAAGCTTTTAAAGATCTTAAAATTAAATCAACAGAGGATCTCTGGGGAATGTCTGTAAAAGTTTGTAGATCTCTCATCGAAACTATTGCGCCCTATTTAGCTTTCATATTTAACACCAGTGTAGACCAAGGAGTCTTTCCGGATCTTATGAAACACAGTAAAGTAGTTCCTTTGTTCAAATCCGGTGATAGCAAAGAACCAAACAATTATAGGCCTGTGTCAATTCTGCCAGTTCTCAGTAAGGTGTTTGAAAAGTTAATGCTTAATCAAATGTTACGTCACTTTAATAAAAATTCCATCTTTCATGAACAACAGTACGGTTTCACCAAAGGGCGTTGTACCACTGACGCTGGTGTCACCCTAATAAAGAACATTTTTAACGCCTGGGAAGAAGCACAAGATGCCATTGGAATCTTTTGCGACCTCTCTAAGGCGTTCGATTGCGTAAACCATGAGACACTTCTGCTGAAACTAGAGCACTATGGGATTAGGAAGACAGCTCTTGATCTACTAAGATCATACCTGAAAGATAGAAAGGTTAAAGTTCAAGTAAACGGCATGAACTCATTAGGGTCTGAATTGACAATGGGCGTTCCTCAAGGTTCGATATTGGGTCCATTCCTCTTTTTAGTTTACATTAATGATTTAACCCAATTACTGCAGAATCAACCGAAGATGGTGTTATTTGCAGATGACACATCATTGATTTTTAAAGTTGGCCGACGGTCACAAAATCTTGACGACATGAATAATTCCATTCTTCAGGTCCAAGAGTGGTTTATGGTAAATAATTTGGTACTGAATGAAAAAAAAACCAAATGCATTAGATTTCAATTACCAAATGTTAGAAGTTGCGAATGTGACATCATATTGAATGGAGAAAAACTAGAATTTGTTAATCAGACGGTTTTCCTGGGAATCACGCTAGACGAGAAATTACAATGGGGACCCCATATAAAATCTCTTGCGGGGCGGTTAAGCTCGGCCGCTTATGCTGTTAGGAAGATAAGACAGTTAACAGATGTAGAAACCGCGCGTCTGGTCTATTTTAGCTACTTCCACAGCATTATGTCATATGGCATTTTACTGTGGGGTCGGGCTGCTGACATTGAATCCATTTTCATTTTGCAAAAGAGAGCTGTCAGGGCCATTTACAATCTACGTCGTTGCGAATCTCTTAGGGAACTATTTAAAAAGATTAATATTATGACGGTGCCTTGTCAATTCATTTATGAAAATATTATGTATGTAAGAAAAAATCTACATCTCTTTAATAAAATAAGTGATAGACATAATTTTAATACTAGAAATAAAGATAAAATAGATCAACCATTTTTAAGATTATCTAAAGTGCATACATCTTTTATGGGGTACTGTGTTAAATGTTACAACAAAATACCTTGCGATATATTGCAATTAAATGAAAGAAAATTTAAAACTCATATTAAAAGTACACTTTGTAAACATGCATATTACAAATTAGAGGATTATATCCTAGATAAGAATGCTTGGAAACATGCTGGTCTTGCTCCATAGGACAATCTAGAGTCTAGACAAAATCAAACTGGTTGCTAATTTAATTGTATAATTTATAATTTTTATGACATTGTTTTTTACATTATGTAACTACTTTAACTCACACACAAAATTATTACTTGTTTTTTTTTTTTTTTTGAAAAATCATCTACTTCTCAATATTTGTAAATATGTGAGCACCATGTATCTATCTCATAATTAATTTACCTGTCATGCGTTATATTTCATTATTTTTACCTATTGTGGTATAGTAATTTTATTCTAGGTGCATCGTCTTCACATATAATTATTATATACATAATATTGTAAAACATTTTTAAAAGAGTAACGGTGGAGTTTCTTGCCCATTCTTCTCCATACGAAACTACCTTTTGGAAGGGGCAACTAGAATCAGTTCTATTTTTTGTAAATTTTGACGTTCAAAAGTGCCATTTTATGTGCCTATTTGAAATAAACGATTTGACTTTGACTTTGGAGTCAGCGCGATACAGCCAGGACTGTCGGTGTGTCGCTGTCAACAGTACAAAGAGTTCTCCGACGTTACGAAGGAACTGGTTCTAACCTACGCAGACCAGGAACGGGCAGAACCAGGTGTACCACAGCACGAGAAGACAGATACTTGGTGAACACCATGCTTCGAAATCGCTTTCTCACAGGAACTGAACTCACAAATCAGTTTCGACGCCTCGGAGGAAGTAACCCAAGTGCATGGACAGTAAGACGTCGGCTTGCTGAATCTAACTTAAAACCCCTTAGACCTGCAAACGGCCCTAAACTGGAGCGTGGACATCGTATTTCAAGACTAAGATATGCCCAGGGCCACGTAAATTGGAGTATTGAAGATTGGTCAAAAGTTATGTTCTCCGACGAATCAAAATTTATGCTCTACAAGCACGATGGAAGACACAGAGTGTATCGAAGACCAGGGGAAAGATTCAAGCAAGCATGCATCGAAGAAAAAGTAGCCTACGGTGGTGGGTCTGTACTTGTGTGGGCCGGAATTTCTTCTGAAAGTCGCACAGAGCTGGTGATCATAGAAAACGGCTCTTTAACTAGCGTAAGATATGTGGAAGAAATCCTCAATGATCACGTTGGTCCATTTATGGTCAATTTAGGTGCGGATGCTATATTTATGCATGACAATGCCTGACCTCATACAGGTAGGATTGTGAATGACTACCTTCAAGAGATGAACATTACTCGTATGGAGTGGCCAGCGCGCAGCCCGGATATCAACCCGATCGAGCATGCTTGGGACGAGCTAGGCAGATGCGTAAAACAACGAAACCCTCCCCCAATCACGCTTCGTGAGCTCAAAATTGCTCTCACAGAGGAATGGGAGAATATTCCCCAAAATCGTATAAGGAACTTGGTGTACAGCATGCCAAACCGCGTAAACGCAGTAATGGAAGCACGAGGAGGCAATACGAAGTATTAAAATTCAAGAAAATCGTAATAAAGTTCAAAAATTTCATGTTTCCTATTTTTGTTTTAAGGAGAGATCAGCAGTTTTTTTCTTTATGTAATTTTGTGTTAATAAAATGTATGGTGACTCATATTTTTTTTACTTTCATTTAAGGAGTATTACATTGTCTATTAAATACAATTTATTGCATTAACCTATCATTTTTAGTTTCCGAGATTTTTAACATTCTTTAAGTGACCCGGATTCATTGCTCTCGAGTGTAGCATTTTCAACAATCAGTCCCGTGAGTTCAATATGTTTGTTTTAGTTTGCACCGTCGGCGTCGCGTCAGCACCGGCTCACGTCGACTGCGCGTGCGCTCTTTATGTCACAACATGATGGACGACAGCGGAGTATCAGGTAACTGTGCGCCGGTAATTAGACGCGATGCTAAGTACGCGCACCGCGCACCCGCGTCACGCGCCCGCTCTCAAACGTTAGAGTTTAGGACACAGTAGCGTTGTAACAACTTGTTAATAATTGTTCTATCATCCTCTCATTTGTCCCGCTTGCAATCAACAATGTTGGTATGAGCCCAATTATGGCATGTACTTCGTCAATAAATGCAGGAACAAGGTGCATTTAAAATCAAAAGCTAATTATAGCATCATCGATTCTGATCGATGCCGGAGTCTGCTCCGGCCAGCCAAGGGCGAGTGTGTCGACTACGTGAGTTATCTCTATCCTACCTACGACGTAAACCTGACCATTATTATAATAGAGGGCAGCGCGGTCTCGCTTTACTTGTACTAAGTAATTGAGCACGTTCCGCACACAACTCATTTGTTATGCTTCGTTATTTTGTGTTAAATTTATTATTTGATATTCTAACTCGGTTGAACAGAATATTTTGAATAAGTAATTTTACATGTAACAGTGTTTATTTATTTAAACTCTAGCGCATAATAAGGTACAAAGGCAGACTTAATGCATTAAGCATTCTCTACCAGTCAACCGAGGGTGGTGCAAGATGGCTGGTGCTCTGTTTAGCAGGAGTCAATAATAATAATAATAAAAACATTAAAGGGACTAGCACTTCGTCCGCGGGGATTTCTTTCTAATAGATAGAAAACAAACGACCCGTGGTCCACTTTAGCCCTATACTGAAAGAGCTGGAAGACCTGGGGAGAGACCTTTGCCCAGCAGTGGGATGATGCAGGCTAATGGTAGTAGTAGTAGTAGTAGATCAGTAGAATAATATTGTTCAAACCAAAATAGCCGGTGTCAATAATATAATATTTTTTTAATTTAATTACAACTTACCAATAATTTTATTGTAGTAGCATAAGTTCTGAATACTCCGAATAAATGGCTGTTATTATTATTATTTATTACTTTGTCGTTAACATCATCTACCTACTGTTAGAATGTTATCTAATAAACATTAACCATCACGAAGCGGACCATATCATTAGTATGCGAGTCCAATTTATTTAAATTGCTAATCCTTCTTGTACACCTTTATATTTGGCAGCTCGTCGGGTGCTAATAGCTAGTGATTTCCAGCAGGCAGACAGCCGCGAGCTGCGCACCCGCAGCCTTCAACTAATCACTGGTAATCTCCGCACGCTTTGCGTGTGTAAACGAAACTCACGTTAAACACGTCACGACTTGACGCGGACTTTTTACACAAAATACAACATCTTCCTATACATAATGATAATTATGAAGGTTGAGTTCCGTCAAATAATAATAAAAAAAAAAAACTATGTGTGAACATACCACAATTATTATTAAAATATTCGTTAAAAGGAGCCGTCACGATCGCAATTAGTTAGATTCACGTCTGTGTCGCTGTAATCTTCCAATGATTAGATTACTAACGCGTTCGTTATTGTGAGCCGTATATTTCCTTTCTTCTGACAAGGGGATGTATCCACCATGCTTGTGCACAAATTGGTGCTCCTGTGTAGCGTATTACTATGTGGCGGCACAGTGTCAGTTTGCCCCCTCGCGTACATCGTCATGTGTCACGTACTCGCGTATGCCGTCGATTGTCAGTTGTTCAATAGGCTGTTAAACTGTCATAAGGTTACACGCGCGCATGATTACCTTCGATGATTGCCGCGTTGCTTGTAAGTTAGTTATGTCACGAAGTGTATAGTTACAGACGTTGTACTTTAGGTAATGCGGTTAAACAAAGAACTACCAGATGTCGGGGCGCATGTAAGCAACTTGTTTTTAGAATTTATGACATTTTGCTTAGCTTTTGTTACGACAAAAAGCATATCCGCCAAGGCAACGTCGTTGGTTTAATCATTTTCGTGAAGCTCACTTAAGTTATGTTCAAGCTATGACCTATTGGTACAACGACCTCCGAAGAAGCCTGTTCATGCACACTTAGAGCTGCAGCACAAGTAATGCACAAAGCTCACATCGACAATGGACCTCCCCCTTCGCGCTGCCTCGTCCGTGTCGCAACAAATTCCTGTGCCCCCGCGCCGCCTCGCCGCGCACATCGTACTTGCACAACCACTGAACTGAACGGGATTAGGTCTTACTTGCAGTTAAAGCTGTTAGCAAAACTTTGAACACTTACTGATGCGGCACGCAGCGCGACCCACTTGACTTAATGATCCGCCACGTGTTGCCAAACTAGTTCAAGCAGTGCAGCCTCCGCCTTGTACTGTTACGTATTCTGTGCCTCCGCTGAGCCTCGCCTGCATGCTACATAGCTCACGGTGCCTGTGTTCACAGCCGCCGCCGTACGGACACAACTCGAGGACGCGACACGCATTAGGTGCTCACAGTGCGTGAATTATTTGGAATGAATTAATTAAATCGTATTATTCTTTCCATTCTGATTAGTGCACAAACATTTGCCATTGAATTTAAAGTCAGCATGAATATGTGAATATTTTTAACTAAAACAACGTACTTAATTGTTTTCTTTTCCGCAGTAATAAGTCCGGTTGATTATAATAAAAAGTTCATTGAATTTAAATTGCTTTGTGAATTAAGCATAATGGCCGAAAATTTGGAGCAAGTCGTTCATATGTTAATAACAGTGGGTGAGATGCAGCTATTAAACCCGCCTCTGAGTAATTACAGTGATGATGCTCCGCTCGAAGCGATAATAAAACACATGTTACACACGGCCGTCATTGCCTCTGTTCAGGTGGTGTCTGGTGAACTGATTGCCGAGCACTTCCGTATTTTTCTCATTACATAGCTGTTCGTTCTGAAGAGACGCTTGCGTGGACTGGTGCCACTCGAGCGGTGACATTGCAACGTTTGGGGGACAAGCATTTACGCACTCAGATTGACAAGCACCATTCGGCGTGTGACTGGTTGACTAGTATGCTTTCAGCAACCCGTCATCCTCCTGTCCTTATCCTAATTTGTTTGTGATCGGCGTCGTATTAGCTCGTCTTATTCTTCCATCCATTTCTATTAGACATCATCTCAGAATGCACTTCTGTTCGAGCCATATCATCTTTCACACAATCCATCTATAGCCTATGCTTTCTCTTATAGCCAGCCAGCCACATTCATACTTGTCTATGACTGGTATGGTCCCGTACTGCTCTTCGTTTTACTCGCCATCACATCTCTATATCACGACATTCGGTTACTCATTGTTGATATTTTAGGTGAATATAATTTGATAATTAAGCAGAACTTGGAAAGATATACATAAACGTATTTATTAAATGCTTACACATTGAATTGACAGAAAGAATATGAGAAAAATATGTTGCCAACATAAGGCACTAAATTAAATAGCAGTAAAGCCAACAATAAATAATAATGGTTGCGTTCTCAAATTCCAACCCTCCTTCCTTAACTCAAACCCATTTTAGTAATATAATACAAATGTTTTTAAGTGTTACTCCTTTAGTTAAATTGTCAGCTACCATGTTACACCCATTTACAAAAAAAAAAAATACTTTAGACAGCAATATTATCTCTGTGAAAATGTAATCGTATATCTATATGTTTAATCTTAGGTTTATAACAGTCTGTTGATGCCAATTTTATTGCACTTTGGTTATCACTATAGATGACTAATGCACTTTCCAGACCTTGACTAAGTTCTTCTTGCACTCGCCGAAGCCACAAGGTCTCCTGGGTCACTGATCCGATTGCCACGTGTTCAGCCTCTGCTGTAGAGAGTGCCAGTCTGTTATTTACAGGAAATCCAAGATATACAAGCATTTTGAAGAATGAAAAATGTGTAACCGGTGCAAGATCTCCGATTCAATGGGTCACTGGCCCAATCTGCATCACAATACCCAATTATTTCTCTCGAGTCTACTTTGACATAACATAACTTTAGGTTCTTGGTTCCTTGAAGGTATCTCATAACGCTTTTTACTCCTAGCCAGTGTTGAATTTTCGGATCATCACAGTACTGACTCACAGTACTGTGATGATCCGAAAATTCAAAACTTCAATAATACAACATTCATTTATAGATCGTATAGGTGATATCAGGTCGCGTGACTTGTGACAGATATACAAGATAATCCACCGCTTCCCTGTATGGAAAATTTCATTTTGCATTCTCAGATTTCTTGTCAATTTTTTTATATACCTCAATTAGAGTGCGTACTGGTTTGCAGTCAGACATGCCAAAGTGTTCCAACACTAGGTTAATATATTTCTCTTGGTCTATCATAATCACACCCGCCTCACGATTCCTTTTTCTATTCATGCCAATACATTGCTGTAACTCACTTAGATTTTTCATGTGAATGTCAGCCTTTCATTTTTCCTTTATATCTGTTGCTATTTTCTTATCATTGGCAAACATCATAAAATCGTTGACCCATACTTATCATTTTTGATTAATTCATTAAATAATAAATACAGGGGTCTATTTTTGATTTTTCTAATCGATTTTTAAGTAGAATATTGTTAAATTTCAGGTTTCACTGACGGCTAGCTTACTTGAGCCCATATAATGATTTATGTAGGTGACATACCTGAGCATTCTGCTCATAACATTCTGGTTGTGACATTTAAATTTCGGTGTGTATGTTGCCCTGCAGAAATGCACTTATGGCATCCATCTGAATCATTTCCAGGTCCCATTTAGCAGTTTGAGCAAGCAAGAATCGAACTGAGGTATATTTTACCCATAGATAATACATATCTTACCACAGGAGCATAGACCTCGTCGTTTTTTTTTTTTGAGCACAGCCTTTTATTTTGGTTTTTAATAACCAATCTTGTTTTAAAACGAACAATGTTTCCTTTCTCATTAGTCTTAGTTTTAAATAACCATTTACATGGCAAGCCTCTTTTACCTAATGGCACATCTATCAGTGACCAAGTTTTATTCTTTACTAAGGAGTCATATTCCTCCTGCATGGGATTCTTCCAATGATCAGCAGCAAAAATAACTCACGTCCTGATCATCCCTTTCTGCATACCGGACAGCTCAACGTGGACGTAAAGTCGAAAAATCATCTGTTTTTTCTTGTATGAAGGATGAATCATCATTGTCATCTGTCTGATAGTCATCACTTGAAAACTGATCTGAGTTATTTTTATGTTCTTCCTTGCAGGGTTTTTCAGGTAACTGCATTTCAGGACCACAATTAGATCAACATGGTAAGTACACAGCATCATCAATTTTTTGTACATTTTCTAAAAGTACTACATCTCTACTTTTGATGATTTTGTTAGTGTTTGGATCAAGTAGTCTATATCCTTTGCTAGATTCACAATAACCAACAATTTTTTTTTTCTAGATTTAGAATCCCATTTTTGACGTTTTTATTTAGGTACTTGAACCATACTTTCAGAACCAAACATTTTTATATTTAACAAATTTGGTTTCTTGCCAGACCACTTTTCCATAAAAGTTGCCATCAAGTGGTCTTGTGGGTGATCTATTAATTATGTAGGCCGCTGTGGCTAGCGCCTCTCCCCAAAATTCTTTGGACAAATGAACAAACAACATACACTTAGCTCTCTCCACCAGTGTCCTATTCGTCCTTTCTGCGTTCTGTTGGGATGAGTACGGGGTACTTGTTTGATGTTTAATTCCGTGCCTACTTAAGAAACTATCAAATTCTTTGTCACAATACTCTTTTCCATTGTCTGACAGAACAATTTTTATCTTTCCACTGTAGTGTAATAAGTTGATTTATTAGAAGTGACTAATTATCTTTGAATTAACTATCAAATTGTCTATGGCATAAACGTTGTCACTTCTCTACACAGCGTTCTAAAGACTACTTATATAAGGGCGTCCTGGGATAATTAATATATTTCCTCTATCCCTAGTCATACATTGAACCCGTGCTGTTAGGGTGAGTACTTTATTGTGTTTTATGCTTGATCTGTACCCCGGTAGCCGCATCCTATCTTGTGTAATTATAACCTTTTGACGTGACTGCCAGCAATGTAAGTTCTCGGTAATCTAACTTATTAGTGAGAACCTTGTGTATTCAATTCTACTTGCTCAAACTCTCTAAGCTGCTTGCTCAATCGCCTTGCCACATGTGCGATGAGAACCCCTATGGTTCAAGGCAACGGCCATAGCGTAACCATGTGCTCACTTCATGCTGAATCACTGTAAACCGCTACGATGTGTGAGCTTTCCTTACTTTCGACCTTTCCACGTTTGCTTTCGGCTATAGCACCTTCTGCCTGGCTGGGAAACACTGCATCGTATGGGGTTACAGGAATCCTTCCTGAAACTCACGGGCCGCCCTCTTTGCGTTATTTTCAGGGTTCTATAAGGCTACTTATCTTGTACGATGACTTCTGGTTCGCCTCTCTTCTCGGACGAATGCGCTAACACACACCACACTGCTCGCTGTGATGGAGCCACAGTAGGTGTGGTGTGAACGCCTGCCTGTCCACCCGCTACTGCCCGCTGCTGCCCGCTACCACTACCGCGCGCTTCAGGCACCTATCCGCCCACTCTGCGTGGCGAGGTGTACTGCGCACTAGACTATCTGCAGTCTTGGGGTTCGTGACGCTGCTGTTCACTGCCAGCCGCACCACTACCGGGCGCCGAGAAGCCTGTCCACCCATTCTACTCACCTTGACGGACCCTTGGCTAGCGTGGTGAGGTGAACTGCACCTTCTACGTTGTCCCCTAATGGACAAAGCCAGGGCAGTACCTTTCGTTCCAACAAATACCAGTGAAAGACCTAAAAGACTTTAGAACCTACCCCCTAAGATTCTGGGCTCGTGTAATTCATTCTAATTATAATATATGTGTTCGGAAGTGGTATATTGTTTAATTTAGCCTACCCTAATTTCCCTACGATATACCCACGAAATCCACTAAGCCACAACTAAGTTCATTCTCAACTTTGTTTTTAAAATCTTTGAATACTTCCAGTATACTTAATTTGTTTTTCAATAAATAAACATGAACTTTTCTAGTAAGGTCATCAATAAAGGTGACAATAGTACATTATTGCAAAGGCCGTGAAATAGGCAATTGCAGGTCGAGTATGAGTTTGAAGGTCGAGCCGTAGGCCGTGGGTCTTCTTTCTTTTGATTTCGCTGGAAGCAGGTTTTCCATTGCCAATTTGGCTTCTGATCTTAAATCTGGTGGAGAACAATCAATCTCCATTTCACTCTCTGAACCGTTGGAACTCATTTTAATTATTAAATTTATATTTATTAAGTAGGTAAATAACAAATCAAGATGAATTTTCAGCTTTGCCGCCAATTTTTTTATTTATCACCTGTGTCAAAAGGTAAACGCATAAATTTAGTAACGCATATAATATAATTATTATTGTTTACATTAAATTGTCACTCACGTACTACACTCAGTAAAATTTTCGACACGAAAAAACTTATCATTCTATACGCCACGTCGGAATACACCCCTGTTAGATAATAATAGAAAATATTTGCATACAATAAGAGTTAAGACGTAAAAAAGTTCCGGAACAGTTCGGTTTCATTTTTCATATATCGGGTTACTCAATATATCCCGAAGAACGGTAAGGCTGGCGCACGCGCCGCCACCCATTTTCGGCCCTCTCAACTTTAGTTAAGTTGAGAGGGCCGTAAACTCTTCATAATAATATGACACCACCGAGTTCTTTTGTTAGTGTTACAGCCTACAATTGGTTTGGGGATAGATAAAATTAAAGTTGAGGAAACTTATTGTGATATTAACAATTAATGATACTTTTATGTTAATGATGATATGTTTTTATTAAATGTTAACATTCTGCAATAAAACTGCTGATTTTTATCGATATGATTTATTATACACCCCATCACTAGAAGCTACCGCATCGTGGGTGCTCAATGGGGAATAAAGCCAATTTTTTATTTGTTCCCCTGTGAGCACCACGTTAAAATATTGATGGGTACTCAAATGGGATTACCTTTGGTGCTCAATGCATAGGTGCCCTCAAAATAGGTGCTCAAACGGGAATACTTCGGTTTTTAAGGCTGTTGGCAGGAAATGTCCAGTTAATATGCCTCCAATACAGTGTATGTACAGTACTGTATGTACAGAAGCGGTCAAACACGCGCTATTTTAAGCATTCTGCACATCTCTGTACTCGTGCGCCCTATGGATCAGCTGTACCAAACGTGCCGTCGTCGGGGCGTACTGCAGTGCGTCAGAGATGTTCACAAAAGCCCGTGTCGACAGCTTCTCAGCTATCGTCTAAAATGCGTCTCTGCTAGCCGGATTACGTGGCAGTGGCAACAGCCTCCTGAAGGTCATAGCTGACAGGCTTGATGAGAGCCTCTTAATGAGACATCTCATCAAACAACACTGTCTGTCATAGTGTATAAGTACTAACATAGTTCGTTAGCTGCATTGTTACTAACGTCCTAGGATATAAGCACTAACGTTGGTTTGTTTAGATTTATTGTTATTAACGTCTTTTAAGTATTTTTGATTGTGTTTTTGTCAGTGTGGGCCTTTTTGTTGTCTGATAAATAAATAAATATTTAGTATTATAGTTGTATCGTGTACGTACAGTGTATGATTCGCTGGTGCGATTAATTTATCCGTAAATTATAATTTGATTTGAACTGCAAACGGTTTTTCTATTCCGCAATAACCAACACTTCCTTAAAATAATACCGTTGTATGATCGGGTAGTACATCAGACCCTACTAATTATAGAGCTATTTCAGTGCTGTCTATGTTTAGTAAATTTTTGAAAAACTTATTTTGAATCAAATGCAAATCTTTTTTATTTAACACAAATTACTGCATAACAAACAGTTCGGTTTTACAAGGGGTCGTTCGACTAATGATGCCGGAGTTAAACCTATAGGACATGTTTATAATGCATGGGAGGACAAATGCGATGCTTTGGGAATCTTTTGCGATTTTTCCAAGGCATTCGATTGTGTTCTTTATGAAACATTAATCAGGAAACTGCACCACTACGGAATCCGAAACGCCTCTCTGGATTTTCTTACTTCTTACTTAAGTGATAGGATTCAGAGAGTTGACGTTAACGCAAAAAGATCATCCGGATCTGTAGTACGAATGGGGGTACCCCAGGACGCAATTATTGGGCCAGTTTTATTTCCTATTTATATAAATGACTTGCCTTACCTCACAAAGGATAAACATGATATAGTGTTGTTTGCAGACGACACTTCACTTTTATTAACTCAAACGTCAGCAGCTGGTTACTGACAATGTAAATAGCGCCCTCGCAATAGTAGTTAACTGGTTTAATGTTAGTAACCTACTTCTTAACGAGAAAAAAACTAAATGTATTAAGTTTACGATACCTTACGTTAGACAAGTAGAAACTAACTAGTGTTCTCATAAAGGGTGAAGTGTTGAAACCCGTAAATACCACAGTATTCTTAGGCATAACTTTGGATACCAAGCTTTAATGGGGCCCCCACATAGATAAATTGTCAAAAAAGCTCTGCAGTATACGCTGTTAGAGAAATTCGTGGTTTAACTGATTTAGAGACAGCCCGTTTAGGATACTTTAGTTATTTTCATAGTGTGTTGTCGTACGGTATTCTGTTGTGGGGAAATGCCGCCGATATCCAGGCAATATTTGTTTTACAAAAAAGGGCAATACGTTCAATTGATAAATTAAGTTCCAGACACTCCCTCAGAGATAAATTTAAAGAGATTCATATAATTACTGTGCCTTCTCAGTATATTTATGAAAATCTTTTGTATGCACATAAAAGTATTAATCTGTTTAAAAAATACAGTGATATCCACAATATAAATACTAGGAACGAACATAAATTTGTTGTTCTTACAACCAGGCTCAAGAAAATAGGTGGCTCGTTTAGATACCAATGTCTACGTTTTTATAATAAACTTCCTAGCCACATCCAAGATCTAAGCTTTAATAAATTCAAATCTTTTATAAAACAGAAACTATGCCAGAAAGCCTATTATACTATGAAAGACTATATTAAGGACAAAAAGGCTTGGGATTGAGCAGTGGCGTAGCGTGGGTGTCGGCTGCCCGGGGCGGAAGAAAGTTTTGCCACCCCCTTATTTAGGTATTTCAATTTAATGTATACTATACATTACATACATTAATTATAGAGAACTATTCGGCAAGACCAGACATCATTATTTTGCATTGTACAGGTTAGATTTTAAATAAAAAAGTGTATCTAAGTTTTACAATCACGTTTATTAATACAAAAATTCTTGTGAAATGTTGATAAATCCCAATACATATTAAATATTTCACTCGTCTGCTCCTCTGAAAATTTGTTTAAGCACAAATATCAACAACTCATTGTTGGGAAAAATTACATTTACGTCGATGTTTCTCCAAATGAGCGATATATTATGTACTTAAAGTCATTCTCGCTGATTATTAGTCATAAGCGGGGAATTCCCACAAGTATAGACGTTGTTGCCAGTCGTTAAAAAACATCATTCAAAAAAAAGGGATTCCTCGACTTCGCCACAAAATAAGTAATGAAAAATTCCGTGTTCCTTTCAATCTGTCCGAATTTGTAGTTTTGATAAAAATATAAAATGGTTCAATTATTTACAAAATATTTTTATTATTTATTGTTAATATTTGCCGCCCCCTAAAAAGAGCCGCCCGGGGCGGCCCGCCCCTGCCGCCCCCACTATGCTACGCCACTGGATTGAGCTGCTCCAATAAATTTACACGGTGAATGTTGATTTTAATTTGTTAAATATTTTAGACATCAATATTTACTGTAAATAGTATTAGTATATATAAAATGTAAATAGTATAGTATTTTCATTATTGTGAATATGAGGACTATGTGGGTCATTGTTTCAGTTTTATTTTTGATCTGGCAGTTTAAGTAGTGTATGTGGCCTACCCAAATGTCCTTTCTTTGGTATTGTTCGTCGAATCGTTGAGCTCCTTAAGTTCCGAGTTGAGCTGCATGGTTACACGACAAATGCGTGTACTGACTGGACAGGTCCACTTAATCTGTGTGGTTCTTTCCTCAAAAGACCGTTTCAGACACCAATCTACATGGTTCTCAAACATTATGTCCGATTTTTTATATAAACATTGACATTGTTGAATTTTATATAAACAATGACATGAGTATTTACTTGTAAAGTATTATGTTATTTAAATTATTGTGAATGTGAGGACTATGTGGGTCATTGTTTTTTTTTCTCTGTTAATTTTAATCATGATCTGGCAGTTTGAGTAATTTATGCGGCCTACCCAAATTTCCTTTCTTTCGTATTGTTCGTTGAATCGTTGAGCTCCTTAAGTCCTGACTTCCTGAGTTAAGCTGCACGATTACTGACAAATGCGTGCACTGACTGGACAGGTCCACTCAATCTGTGTGGTTCTTTCCTCAACAGACCATTTCAGATACCAAACTACATGGTCTTCACAACATGATCTGACCAAGATTATGTCTGGACTTTAAAAGAGACTGTGACCTCTGAGTTTGTTTCGGCCTTTCTTCTCAGAGTAGTCAGATAGGAAACGCCGACCTCATCTAGTTTAAAAAATATGAATGACGTGTAAAAGTGTTAGTACATACCTACTTACAGAAATAAAATCATTTATCATTTATCATTCCCATAGTACGCCCACACTAGTTAAAATATGACTAATGATAACGAGAGAGACGTACCTTTTCCGTCATATATATTATTTAATATTAATTTATGTAGGTATACAATATTATAGTAAATTTGTATGTATCTGTATTATTATATCTGTTATATCTGTATTATAAGTTTATAACCTATTTAAGTACGAGTAGACCTATTTTATTTATAATTAATTATGTTATCTATATCAGTCAGTCAGTTTCTCCTTTTATATCATATATATGTATATGTCGGAAATACGTTAAATCACTCGTTTGACTTGACTAATCGGGACGCCAGTGCCATCAGGTGGCGCTGGACAGAGTCTATAACGCTCACGCTTGAGCAGAGCAAAGCAGAGTTTGTTGTTGGCGGTTAAGCAGTGAAGTCGTTAGAAACTGTCGCACGTTCCGTATTGTTTTGTCGTATACCTACAGTGTGTGATTCGCAAGTGTGATTAATTTGATCGTAGATTATAATTTGTTTTGAACTGCAAGCGGTTTTTCTATTGCGCAATAACCAACACTACCCATAGTACGTCCACAGTAGTTAAAATATG
Organism: Griposia aprilina; assembly: GCA_916610205.1. Lineage (NCBI taxonomy): Eukaryota > Metazoa > Arthropoda > Insecta > Lepidoptera > Noctuidae > Griposia > Griposia aprilina. Next base: position 465,218 of record OU744300.1, on the reverse strand, counting down.
GCGGATAATAACAAGAGAAAAGTACCTTCTCCGTCATATATATAAAAGGAGAAGCTGGCTGACTGACTGACTGACATGTCAACGCACAGCCGAAAATACTGGGTCTAGGAACGTGACATTTTGCACACGGCTTCCTTATACAAGGAGGATTTTTGAGATGGGGTAGCAAGGGCAGCTACCTTAACCGTTGTAGCTACAGGAAAACGGTCTTAGGAGACTTTCCTTAACTTTTTGAGAAATTTTGATTTGAATTCACAGATTTAAAAAAAAAAATACAGTGCGCAGGAAAATGGGCAATTTTCACAAAAAAAAAAATATGCTTATCGATCATGTTTCATATAAGAATCAAAAACCTCTATCGGACCAACTGAGGTTTCAGTACTAGAAAAGTCAGAAATCTCAAAAAAACTTTTCCCATACATTTCGTAGGAAATGAGACTACAACTTACTGTTTTACCATCCGATAAACTGACAGCTACAAAACAGACTAATCGAAAAACAAATAAAAAATAATAACTTCTACTTTGGGTATTATTTCACCTTTAAATTAAAAACTTGAAACTTTAAATTTGGACTCACTTAGATTTTTTACTTTTGTGCTCTAAGATATGAGGTGCTCAAAATGGTAGCCGTTTTGTCGAAGGCATAGGTTTACTCTCTTTAATACAGAGTGGGTAGCAGCACTAGCAGCTGATAATGTGAAAGTATGAATGCTATGTGAGAATCGTGGTAAGTGAATCTTAGAGTTCCTGTCGTATTTCTTTTTATAAAGTTCATTTTTTAATAGAACCACATTAAAAATATCAAGAGGCGTGAAGCGTGATCAGTACTGCGAGGTGGCCACGGTATAGGACCATATGTTCCTATCCACTGCCTCCGGAATTGCTGGTTAAAATTAGAACGGGTTTGGCGGCTGTTGTGTGGCGGAGCGCCACCTTCATCTTTAGAGGTCATTTTTGTCACAGAATTTCGGAAATCATAAGCAACCAGGCAACAAACCAGTGGCGTAACTATAGGGTGGCAGGGCCGGCAAAATGCCACGGGCCCACGGCCCGACGGGGCCCCCGGCCCGAGAGGTCCCCGGCCCGAGAGGCCCTCGGCCCCAGAGGCCGCGAGCTCAAAACGAACTTTTTTTTTATAATTATAAAATTTATATAGGTATGTAAGTACTTAAAATCAATTAAGGAACTCTATGGGACAAGACAGGCTACGTAACTTAGCTATTCTGTCTATTGAAAATTCTATGGCCCGATCTTTAAACTTTAATGATGTTTTTGATACTGTTGCGAAACAGAAATCTCGGAGAAAATAAATTTTATTGATAAATATATTGTTATTTTATTATAAATAAGTACTTAATACCTATGCTTTTGAAAAATAAATTTATTATATATTTAACTAAAACGCACACAGTAATACTGTTAGGTAACTACTTCAGTGATTTATTAAAATTAAATAACAACGAGACGATTTTTACAGGTCCCCATCCAAAGAATTAGCCACGGGCCACTTCTGTGGCCCGTGGCTAATTCTTTGGTGGTGGTGGTGGTGGTTCTTTGGTTGGTGTTTTTGGTGGTTGGTTGGTAGTGGTAGTTTTCTTTGGTAGTTTACCAGAAGGATACCAGAAGGTATAATTACGCCACTGCAACAAACTATGTCGATTCTGTTTTCAAAGCAAAGTAAATTATGACGCGTATTTGTTCGTAATTCGAAGTAATTTTTTTATTTTTTTTATTTTCGGCCTGTCTTCATTGTAGCGGTTAGTATATCCATAATAAAAAAGTAAGTTGAAGTCTCAATTCCTACGAAATGTATGGGAAAAGTTTTTTGCGATTTCTGACTTTTCTAGTACTCAAACCTCAGTTGGTCTAATAGAGGTTTTTGCTCCTTATATGAAACATGATCGATTGGAATAAAAAAAGTTTTTGTGATAATTGCCCATTTTCCTGCAGACTGTAATTTTTTTTAAAAATCTGTGAATGCAAATAAAATTTTCTCAAAAAGTTAAGTAAAGTCTCCTAAGACCGTTTTCCTGTAGCTACAACGGTTAAGGCAGCTGCCCTTGCTGCCCCATCTCAAAAATCCACCCTGTATAATGTAGGCGAGCACTAAGAAGGGGTTTTTGAAAATTCGACCTTTACCTAGACTCAACCAGCGCATAATATACAGCCTTTAACTGTTCTATTTTCAATTCATCCCTCAGACTCCTGAGTGCGTAACATGCTGATGATATGGATGATTCAATAACAGCAATCTCCAGTTTCTAATTTAAAAGCGAATCTATATTAATCCCTAAGAATTTAACCTTGTCCACTAATTCATTTCTGTCTCCATTTATTTGTATATCTAAGTTGTCGTTATGACGAGTCGTAGTCTTAAATAATATGAGGTTAGTTTTACCTGTATTTAGCAATAAGTTTTGTCGATTACAATAAGGCATTTGACTCCTTGGAACATGACACAATCTGACAGGCTCTGAATGAACAAGGTGTTACGAACAAATACATCAGAATAATAATAAATGTTTACACAAAAAGTTCAGCAAGAATATAGCTAGAGAGAAAGGGTACAACCAATACAATCAAAAGAGGAGTGCGTCAGGGTGATCTCCCCAAAACTGTTTTCAGCAGTTCTGGAAAAAGTCTTTCGCAGATTGAACTGGGACAACTTGGGGATAGCGATCGATGGAGCCAGACTCACCCATCTTAGATTCGCCGATCGAAATGCCCTCAAGGAAATGATAGTAGACCTAACTAACGAAAGCGGGTTAGTTGGACTTACTACGTGCTACACTACGCTACTTTCAAAAACAAGAAATCATGGCAAATAACAAACATGATTATCAAAATGAGTACATAACTTAGGACAGATAATTTCCAGCATGAACCCGAGAGAAAAAGAAGTAGACCGACGAGTTGCAAACGCATGGAACAGGTATTGGTCCCTGAAGTAGATTATGAAGAGCCCGTATTTTAGTTTAACCACTTTGATTTACCACTTATGAAGCATATAGATGGCATAAGAATACCGACTTAGTTTTGTACATACTTGTTCAATATGTGTTCTCCATATCATGTCTGAGTCTATGTATAGTTCAAGAAATTTTTTAGTGTTTATTTTTCCTATGTTTATTTGTTCATAATTTATATTGAATGTACTTAATTTAGAATTTTTATTTTTATAAGTCATTATAAATTTATTGGTGTTGACAAGTGCTTCTTTTCTACTTTTGTGATATGTGAAATGATAGATATTTCAGTTTGTTGTTCTCTGTTACTTAAATATGATTTAATGAGATCTCTAGCGTTTCCCCGTATTCAATACGCTTCTAATTTATTTAATAGTACTTCATGATTAACGCAGTCGAAGGCCTTCGTCATATCCATATAAAGAGCCGAGACTTGTGACGAGAAACTTGTTGTTTTCACAGATGACATAAACATAGTAATTGGGGCAAAAGACATTGAAAATTTGACATTAAATACAAATATAATTATAGAAAAAATTGCAAATGGTTTACAGCCAATAACTTATTGCTAAATACAGGCGTAAAATTAACCTCATATTATTTAAGACTACGACTCGTCATAACGACAACTTAGATATACAAATAAATGGAGACAGAAATGAATTAGTGGACAAGGTTAAATTCTTAGGGATTATAATAATAATAATAATTTATTTCACTCTCAAAGTACAACAAAAAACTTAATCTATGAATTACAAATTTTGAAAATATTTTTAATGGTTGTACTGCAGTTCGTAATAGGTGATCCACCAACTCCCAAACTAAGTCAAGCTTGTATTTTGGAAGTTGGTGGTTCTTATGATGCAGGACTTACATAGACACAACCTTGTAGCCTAGAAATTGACTTCCAACACTTAATATTAATAACAATTGAGAACAAATTACAACAAAATATAACTTCTATACTATCTTAAAATTACAATTTATAAATGAAATACAAAATTAAAAATTCTATTTATAATAAAGAGAAAAAAAAATATATATATAAGAACATAAGAATTAAAAATTCTATTTATAATAAAGAGAAAAAAATATATATATATAAGAACATAAGAATTAAAAAAAAAAAAAAAAAAATATACCTTCACATCAAATTGATTTATATGTTTTATTTTTTTATAGTTAGCAGCATCTCAGTTTGAGCATAATCTAAAGATTGCAACCAACTACTTAATTTATGTTTAACCTCTCGTTTAGCTATGCTGTAAATGTTGATGGTTTTGTTAACTGCATTATACAGTCTCGAGCTCACTGCATCAAATTGCCTACTAGCAAAAGCTGTTCTGCAAGGTACACCAGGGCAAACAACTGCACCAGAGCGTTTTTTATTGATTTTGTCATCTAGCGGTAGTAGCGAATGCCTCCGGAGCACTGTTTTTAAAATATATAATTGCCTAACAGTCATGACATTACATTCCGCATATAGTTTGGAAGTTGAGTAAAACCTCGGTTTAAAATGTATCACCTTTAAAATTGCCCTTTGCGCTCTCTCCAGCACAAGAAAGAGAGTTTTATAAGTTCCACCCCATATGGGTATGCAATAAATTAACACTGACTGACATAGGGCAGTGTAGACCATATAAATTGTTGAAGCATCAGCACTGTGTCTCAGATTCTTAAAGATGTACATTAGTTTTCTGATGCGATAGATGAGAGCTTCAATTTGTGGACGCCAGTCGAGTCGTTCGTCCAGTATGACCCCAAGATATTTGATATCTCTCACTCGTGACAATGACAGGCAGACACAGTCTGCTGGCATCGCACAGATGTGAGCTTTGAGTGCATTGGTGGCTTCGGGTGGCTCAGGGGAGTTTGGAAGATAAAAACGCATAAATTTAGTTTATTCTATGTTAAGGGTTAACAAGTTGCCGGAGAGCCATTGCATTACGAGCCGTAGAGCATTTTCGGCATGTTTTTTGGCAGAAATCCAGTCTTCTCCGTGTGATAGTAGTGCCGTGTCATCTGCATAAGTTAATATGTCACAATTCGGAATATGTAGGTTGCATAGATCGTTAATATAGATTAGGAACATAGTTGGTCCCAAGATACTCCCCTGAGGAACCCCGTATTTTATAGGTTCATCATCGCTTACCACCCCGCCGATACAAACAGACTGCGTCCGACCTGACAAGTAATCTTTAAAAATGCTCAAAGTTAAGCCACGTACGCCGATGCTTTCCATCTTGGCAATAAGAATGGGAATTGAGACCGTGTCGAACGCTTTCGATAAATCTAGGAAGATTCCAAAACATTTCTACTTCTTATCTAGTAATTTTATTGCCTTGTTACTAAAATCTGCAACCGCATCTTCAGTTGATATACCACTTCTAAATCCGTATTGGTTGCTTGAGATGATATTATTTTTTGCCAAGTAATTAGTCAAGCAACTATTTAGGATACGTTCTAGAATCTTTGACAGTGCGCTCAGGACAGAGATCGGCCTGTAGTTTGCCACACAGTCTCTCTTCCCACTCTTAAAAACTGGTGTAATCTTTGCTCTTTTAAAAGCTCTTGGGAATATACCGGTGGAAATTGCAAGATTACATATATAAGTGATAGGTGGAACTAAAGCGGTTCGCGAGAGCTTAATAACTTTTGATGGTATATCATCCCAGCCAGTGGCACAATCGTCCCTTAGTGACTTAATTACGGTTTCGATTTGTTCTTCGCTGACTGGCATAATACCCATCGAATTACATAGCGATTGTTTTGTCTGGAAATGCTTATTAAGGGGTTGATTCGTTGCGTTATCATAATAATAATAATATAGATTCGCTTTTAAATTGGAAACCGGAGATTGCTGTTATTTGTTTATTATTTTCGGCCTGTCTTCATTGTAGCGGTTAGTATATCCATAATAAAAAAGTAAGTTGTCGTCTCATTTCCTACGAAATGTATGGGAAAAGTTTTTTGAGATTTCTGACTTTTCTAGTACTGAAACCTCAGTTGGTCTGATAGAGGTTTTTGATCCTTATATGAAACATGATCGTATGGAATTAAAAAAAGTTTTTGTGATAATTGCCCATTTTCTTGCTGACTGTACATTTTTTTCAAAATCTGTGAATGCAAATCAAAATTTCTCAAAAAGTTGTGACCGTTTTCCTGTAGCTACAACGGTTAAGGTAGCTGCCCTTGCTGCCCCATCTCAAAAATCTACCTTGTATAAGGAAGCCGTGTGCAAAATTTTACGTTCCTAGACCCAGTAGTTTCGGCTGTGCGTTGACATAATAATAATAATAATAATTATATCATTTATTTGCTAAAAACATGGTATAAAAGATGGTAATGTTAATAATGTGAACAGACATGTTTTGCTTTATAGATATAAGCGTGCAAATTTTACATGCATAACGATAAAATCAGTCATCATGGGATGTCAGTCAGTCAGTCAGTCAGCTTCTCCTTCCTTGATATAGATAACATAATTAATTATAAATAAATAGGTCTACACGTACTTAAATAGGTTATAAACTTTTAATACAGATACATACAAATTTACTATAATATTGTATACCTACATACATTAATATTAAATAATATATATGACGGAGAAGGTACGTCTTCTCGTTATCATTAGTCATATTTTAACTGGTGTGGGCGTACTATGGGAATGGTAAATGATAAATGATTTTATTTCTGTAAGTAGGTATGTACAAACACTTTTACACGTCAATCATATTTTTTAAACTAGATGAGGTCGGCGTTTCGTATCTGACTACTCTGAGAAGAAAGGCCGAAACAAACTCAGAGGTCACAGTCTCTTTTAAAGTTCAGACATAATCTTGGTCAAATCATGTGAAGACCATGTATTTGGTATCTGAAATGGTCTGTTGAGGAAAGAACCACACAGATTGAGTGGACCTGTCAAGTCAGTGCAGGCATTTGTCAGTAATCGTGCAGCTCAACTCAGGAAGTCAGGACTTAAGGAGCTCAACAGTTCGACGAACAATACGAAAGAAAGGACATTTGGGTAGGCCGCATAAATTACTCAAACTGCCAGATCTTGATTAAAATTAACAGAGAAACAAAAACAATGACCCACATAGTCCTCACATTCACAATAATATAAATAACATAATACTTTACAAGTAAATACTCATGTCATTGTATATATAAAATTCAACAATGTCAATGTGTATATAAAAAATCGGACATAATGTTTGAGAACCATGTAGATTGGTGTCTGAAATGGTCTTTTGAGGAAAGAACCACACAGATTAAGTGGACCTGTCCAGTCAGTACACGCATTTGTCGTGTAACCGAGCAGCTCAACTCGGAGCTTAAGGAGCTCAACGATTCGACGAACACTACCAAAGAAAGGACATTTGGGTAGGCCACATAAACTACTTAAACTGCCAGATCAAGAATAAAACTGAAACAATGACCCACATAGTCCTCATATTCACAATAATGAAAATAATATAATACTTTTTACAGTAAATATTGATGTCTAAAATAGTTAACAAATTAAAATCAACATTCACCGTGTAAATTTATCGGAGCAGCTCAATCCCAAGCCTTTTTGTCCTCAATATAGTCTTTCACGGTATAATAGGCTTTCTGGCATAGTTTCTGTTTTATAAAAGATTTGAATTTATTAAAGCTTAGATCTTGAATGTGGCTAGGAAGTTTATTATAAAAACGTAGACATTGGTATCTAAACAAGCCACCTATTTTCTTGAGCCTGGTTGTAAGAACAACAAATTTGTGTTTGTTCCTAGATTTTATATTGTGGATATCACTGTATTTTTTAAACAGATTAATATTTTTAAGTGCATACAAAAGATTTTCATAAATATACTTAGTTTGTTTTGTAGATGTTTGTTTATTTGGAGATGTTCTTCTTGATTTAATCCTGCTCGTTTTGTGTGGTGGTGGTTTTGTAGGTAATGGTCCTACATTTTTAGATGGGTCTTTGAGGTTCTCTCTGTTATTTAAAGCATTAAAATCATCAAACCTTTTCGCGCTATTTGTGAGAATAAAATCAATCTCATTTCTAGTTTCACCGTTAGGGGATTTCCAAGTCCATCAACGATTTAGTTTTTTTCTGAAATTTGCTGTTTACAATCGTGTGGTTGCGTTCGAACACAAAGCTAATGACCATTTCTCCGTTTTAAGTTCGTCTTCTTGTGGTATGAGGGCCCATTATGGTATCCTCGATGTTTTGTCTACTTCCAACCTTTAGAAGTAACGACAAAGATCTGATGGTAAATGCAGATTTTGGAAATGATTTAAAATGCCCGCTGCCAACATGTCAATGTATGAAATGGATCCTCTTGGTTCACCTACTCGTATGATGTGGTCAAGGTGAACGCGACAACGCCTCAATAGGTCCACAGTCGGTAGTAGCGCGACAAGCTCCTCCAAACATTTTGATTATATTTACCTGTTAGATTAGCCAGCTGTGAGCCGCAAGTACAGTGTAACTAGTTGGCTTCAAGATTAACTAGTTCTTATCTCAAATAGTAACCTCGTTTATATTACCGCTAACAACGCCACTTTAAAATGCACGTATTCGTATAATCTTATTTCCAAACTAACCTACAGCAGGTACGTGAAGTATATTTTCCTTGTAATAAATAAGTAAGCCGAGTGTGAATGAGAGTGTTAGCAACGGTCCGCGCGCGTGTTCAGTTGGGTGATTGGTTGGTGTGGCGGTAATCAGACCATGTTATACGCGAGCCGGATCCTCCACATATACAATCATGTTAAACGTGGCAGCTGTGGCCGGCGCGTGCGACCGTCGGCTCCTCTCGCACTCCGAGCAGCTCTTCATCCTCCTTGCCTTTATGTCCATTTTTTCGTTGCAGTATGTCTTGTTCGTCCATACAATCTCTATTAATAGTCATCATCTCAGTAGCCACCCCCTTTCAGCCATACTTTGAAATCCTTCTCGCAGTCCGTCCATCGTTTCTTTAGCATTTCCTACTCTAATAACATCTCACAGCTTTTTCATCACATGTGCTGCATATTTGTTTATTTTCATTCATCCCTTGTGTGCACATTGCCTCCCGACAATGGTGTGTGCAAGTACAGAGGCGCGGCGCGGGCGGCGGCGGCGCGGCGGCAGCGTGGCTTGTGTGCACATTGCCTCCCGACAATGGTGTGTGCAAGTACAGATGCGCGGCGCGGGCGGCGGCGGCGCGGCGGCAGCGTGGCTTGTGTGCACATTGCCTCCCGACAATGGTGTGTGCAAGTACAGATGCGCGGCGCGGGCGGCGGCGGCGCGGCGGCAGCGTGGCTTTTGCGTTAATAGTGCGCGCTAATGTGCGCTCATTATTTTAGCCGCGTCTTACTTCTCGGCGATAGCAAGGAATTAATACAGAAAGTCAACGCTACGTGCGCGCGGAACAAGCTGTGAATGTCTCTTAGGACGAAATAGAGTATGTATGTTTTTTCTTCTCACACGTACTCCGTAACACTGCTTAGTTGTCAGCGTAAGTATCATTTTCTCTTAAAAAGAGGCGAATTTTAATCAGCACTCTGACAGTCCTGTGATCGTTTACACAACAGGGAAGTATATATTTATTTATGCACAATTTAGTACCTTAAAGGCTTCCACAGACAGGCGCGACGCGACAGCGCGACACAAGGGCGCCGCTCGTCGCATGACGAGCGGTATCTTTGTAACGGGCGCGATTCGCGTAGCGTGTCGCGCCTGTTTGTTGGAGCCTTAAGTAGACTGTTGACATAACAACATAATAAGGCCACCAGTAACAGTCACAATTCAGTATGATTCACAAAATTATAAAATGTTAATTAGTTAGTATGGCTTTTGAGTGTTTTTGTAAGGTGACATATGGGGAACGAATGGAGTGTGCACCGTGTGCCTGTGCAGAACCCCTCATATAAAGGCCCTCACAGACAGGCGCGATGCGACGACAGTGCGATGTGATTCTGGTAGAACAACTTCCATGAAGTTGTCATAGAAATTACTCTACTACAGTCGCGTCGAGTTGTCACGTCACGCTGTCGCATCACGCTGTCGCGTCGAGCTGTCGCGTCGCCCCGCGGCGACACGCTATCGCGTCGAGCTGTCGCGTCACCCTGTTGCGTCGCGCTTGTCTGCAAGAGCCTTAAACTGGGTTCTTAGAAACCCACCGTCTCGGCGGAAGTATGCACAATAACATTATATTTAGCTGGCTCTGGGCTCGCTGTAACAACTTAAATAATAATAAATAACAACGAACGCGCAGCTGACAGACCGCACATTCGGCTTTATTTTGAGAAATGAATAGATGAATAGCTGCAGAAGTTGCTCTTATTAATAAATAAATAAAACATTAGTAATGTTGTGTCTGTAACTCTACACGTCTGAGGGATCTCGTGCAAACTGGCGACTATATTGTATCGTTGTGACACTTTCGCAATGCTCAACAGACGAAACGTGAACTAGGATGTGGGTCAAGTGGACCTGCTTGCTGTGATATTGCAACTATTGGCGAAACGGTTGTTCTCATCAAAATTCCTGCTTGCCGTACTGCGTGATGGTCGAGGTCACGACATCGCTGATGCCTGGCACCCATCACTGCGCCTCCATAAAGTGTGCATGTATTAGCAATCTCCATGAGTGATGCGCAGCGTGCTAAGCTGTCGCTAGGTCCACTCTACAGACAACCGCACGTCCAAGGTAACAATTTCACTTTAACAGCTCCTTTGTTCAATAGGAGTAAGGGCGGTTTTGGTAGTTCAAGTGGTACTGCTAGTGCAGTTGACAGTATAGCTGTACAGTTATCCGGCGTCGGTACAGGGCGCCCCCTTACCCCGCTCGCGCCCCGCACTCCTAGCGTACTGGAGGAACCTGTTTGTTCCACGTCTCGGTTAGGTTGACTGCCCGTCTAGCTAGTACGATATCTCTATAGCTGTACATTACCTTTGTTTCTTGCAACTTGAAAGAAAAGTGTTTTGATTGTTCGTATATTACCGAGCATTATGAAAAACTGAAAATAAAATTTATCATGTTGACACAGTCTAAGAAGTTAGAGGAATCCATGAAATTAACACTTCTGAAAAGTAATTTAAAAATAAATAAAACAAACAACATGTGAAAGATATTCTTCTGCCACACAGTGACGTAGACGGTGACACCGAAAATTAAAACTAAAAACAAACTAGTCTTTGAAGAAGCAGTTTCTGATAGTTTAAAGTTACAAAGGCAGCCCCAAAAAAGGCCAGCACCAGTTCCTAGTGTGCGCAGGCACAAGCTCTGTGCTCATCGTGCAGCGAGCGGCCCTCGTGCTAATGACTTCAATAGCCAAATTATAATAGCTGAGTGCTCTGCATTGCATCCTCCACACAATCACTGCGACGACGTAGGCGCGCGAGTCCGCGACGCAACCCGCATGCCTCGAGTTTTGTTACGGTACCTACCTTTCTCTTAACATCCAGAGCACTCTGAAGCTCTTACTTGCTGATATTTTACTATTGCCCTCTTGCCTCAGCTGACAGAATTAGTAGTTTTTCTCCACTTTCTATCTAAGTTGAAAAACGTGTCCAAAATGCTTGGAAGACCTACTGGGCCTGTTACCAAACTTAATAAATAAATAAATTTATTTTCAGTTAAATAACACCCATATCCAGACATAAATCAACAAATTTATAGTAATAACAATAATTATAAATTAAAGTAAAGAACACAATACATGTAAGATAGTCTTCCTATAACACTTAAAAGAAAACTCATCGACAAGTGCATTCTGCCCGTACTAACCTACGGTGCACAGAGTTGGTCACTTAGTGAGCAACAGAAGTCCAAACTCAAGATTTGCCAACGGGCAATGGAGCGCAGCATAATAGGTGTCAAGCGTACAGACCGAGTTAGAAACACCACCCTGCGCTCCATAACATAAGTAGCGGATGTTGGACAAAATACAGCCAGGCTGACGTGGGACTGGGCCCGGGCACGTCGCGCGAATGCACCCGGAGAGATGGGCAAAGATCGTCACTCACTGGACGCCTGAGGGGGGACATCGCCGTCGAGGTAGACCACGGCGAAGGTGGTGTGACGATCTGAGGTTAGCAGGGCCAACATGGCCAGAGATCGCACAAGACAGGGAAGTTTAGAAAGAAAAAGGGGAGGCCTTTGCCCAGCAGTGGAACGCAATATTGGCTTACAAAAATAACTTAAACTTAAATATATATGTATAAGTAGGTAGGTAAGTAATCCCCAAAAGCACCGCCAGTACTGACACACCTTGATCTAAGAGATAGATGGACGTGCGTTACGAATTGGTCTTTGATTAAGTAATTGTTTATCACGATACTTATTTGCATTTGCAATTCAAATATCTCAACGATAATCATGCTGAGTTGTTGACGCTGTTCAAATATTGTCGAAATACCCGTACCGCCATGCGCCAGCTGCGTTGAGTATAACGAGGTGACATGAAGGAGGCGGGCTAACTAGTGCTAAGTAGGCAGAAATTACGAGTGCAACTACTTGACAAGACACACACGCCTGCAGTCGAGTTGGTGATGCAACAACTCAAGCAAATACTTCTTTTTGTTTGTGTATTAATATTCACTTATTTAGCACTCGAAGCGTTTACGATCTCACAAATGCGTAGAATATCGCACATTACCGCACCTACTAAGCACAAAAATAATACAACTCATGAAACAGGCACAGACTCCACCAAGTTATCAGAAACTTGTTCACAAGTATCAGCGAGTTGATTTTTGTCATCGTGTGTTCTTGTGCGGTGAGTACAACGTAATATTATAACGTTCAGGCTACCATACATGGGTACTACCAGGCTACCTTCAGGAACATCCGATTTTGACATAATCTTTACGGTACCGTGCGTGTGTGGTACATATTGTTACAGCATCAACGATCCATCAGCCGACCGTCAAGTAGTCACTATTTGAAGCTAATCGTTGAAATTATTTAATTAATTTTATTTGTTTAATTGTTTTTTGTCACCAAGTTACAGATAAATAAATTATTATTATTATTCTTTTTTATACTTTTTCGTATCTCGGCGTTGCGCCGGATCTAAGAGGTAGTACGGGCCGAAGCCAAGTGCTACCCCAGGAAATTGGTTAAATTGTGATGAGATGTTGGTATGTTCGGGTTTTGCGATGGTGAGTGTGTCGGTCCATGAGACTGTGTTCGTGCGGTGGCTGCTGCACTCGTGTGTGAGGTGACAATTGATGTTTCGTTGTCATTTTGCAGGAATTTTCTGACAATCCTGCAGGTGTTCAAGATTGCAGCTTTCTGAAGAGTCTGATATGTGTAGGGTGGTAAATCGAGTGTTTTTAAAGACTGGTGAAGCTGTTTAGGTATTACACCTGTTGTTGACAATACTATGGGAACTATAGCAGCATTGCTTAACCGCCACATTCGGCTGATTTCTATTTTCAGGTCTGTATATTTTGAGAGTTTTTCTGCTATAGTATTCTGTAGATTGTGTGTATTAGGAACAGCTATGTCTATGATTTGTACAGTTTTGTTAATTTTATCTAATAACGTGATGTCCGGTCTATTGTAGTGTGTTGTTTTGTCGGTGAGGATAGCTCTGTCAAAGTACAGTTTGTGAGTGGAGTTTTCGAGAACAGTTTCAGGGTGATATTTATAATAAGCTACAGGTGGTATGGGAACTAATTTATATTTTATTGCTAATTTTTGGTGGATTATATTCGCTATCTGGTCATGTCTATGTTTGTAATCAGTCTGGACTATTGCTTTGCACGCACCCGTGATGTGTTGAATGGTTTCGTTGCAACTATTGCATCGCCTACATCTGTCTATGGTTTGAGGAACTCGCATTATGTGTTTCTGGTTATTGCGAGTTTCTATTACTTGGTCTTGAATAGCTATCATAAACCCTTCTGTCTCAGGGAACAGTTCGCCACGCCTTAACCATTCGTTCGACGCTAACTTGTCGACGTTAGGTTGATTAAGATCGTGTCGATGTCTCCCATGCAGTGACTTTTGGGTCCATTCTGCGATTTTAGTCTGTCGGTCAATCCGTTGTTCATTACTCTGGGCTGTCTTCTCAAACATGTTTAAAGGGGTAAGTTTTTTATCATTAAACGCTATTGCTTTATGTAGAGTTGAAGTACTACTTTTAGTATTAAAGTATGTTCTTAAAATAGTTATTTGCTTGTTGTGTAGGTTAGCGATATCTATTATCCCCCTACCACCTTCGTTCCTTGGCAGTGTGAGCCTCTGAACACATGACCTAGGGTGGTGCCTTCTGTGTTTAGGCAGAGTGGTATTTATAATCCGTTGCAAATGTTTGAGTTCGGTCTTGTTCCAATTTATGATACCGAAAGAATAAGTGAGAACAGGGACGGCATAAGTGTTTATGGCTTTTATGGTGTTTCGAGCGTTTATTTGTGTGTGACATATTGTTTTTAACCTGTGTTTAAATTGTTTAGTGAGTGTAGCTTTAATTTCCTTATGTAGCAACTGTTTAGCCTGTATATAACCTAAATATTTGTAAGCCCCGTTTTCGTCTAATGAATCTATGGTATCACCAGTCTGCATGTGATATGAATGTGAATAATTTTTGCCCGCTCTGATTGAATTAATTTTACATTTGTCAATCCCAAATTACATAGAAATATCGTTTGAAAATTGTTCAGTTGCATTAGCTAGTTCATATAAATCGTCTGGTGATGATGCGTACAATTTTATATCGTCCATATAGAGGAGGTGGTTTATTTTACTAGTTTGCTGGTCAGTCAGTACGTCAGTCGTTGCATCACTATATTGAAGTTGATACCCGGGCTTTATGGCATTGAGTTTATTTGAAAGTGGATTTAATGCGAGACAGAACCACAGTGGGCTGAGTGAGTCTCCTTGGAATATCCCTCGCTGGATTTTAATGTGTTCTGTCTCAACTATTCCTGTGGATGTGTTCAGGTGTAATCGCGGCTGCCATTTTTCTATTATATTTCCTAGGAAGTTGATGAGTTGTGGATGTATCTTGTATAAATTCAAAACTTTAAGTAACCACGAGTGAGGTACTGAATCGTATGCTTTCCTATAATCAATATACATAGAGCATAAATCTTTCTTAGTACGTTGGACATGTTTAAGTATTACTGCATCTATTGTTAACTGTTCTTTATACCCTTGACTGAACTTCCTGCACTTCCCCTTTCTGTTCTTCTGTTAATATTTGTTGTGTTTCAAGGTGTTTGTATATAATGTGAGTAATGCACGATGTCAATATCTTATATATGGTTTGCAGACAGGTAATTGGCCTATATTTTGCTGGATTAAATGTGTCGTTAGGGTCTTTCAGAAGCATGTAAGTCTTGCCTTCTGTAATATAAGAGGGAATAATTGTTGGGTTTTTTATAAAATCGTTAATATAGTTATAGAGGTGTGGGTGTATGTGTGTAAATTTTTTGTACCAATAGTTGTGTATGTGATCAGAGCCTGGTGCTTTCCAATTGTATATATTTTTAAGGACATCTTGGAATGTTTCTACTTCAACCTGATGAAAATTCATCGCTTCAACGTTTGTCTGATAGGCCTCCTCTTCCTTGATCCAGTCTGCTTCAGTATTATGACAGACTGGATTTTCCCAAATTCCAGCCCAGAATTGCTGCAACTCGTCTGGGGCGGCCACGTTGTATGTGTGTTATTGTTCGGTGTAGTGTGGTTCATTGTTGATGCTTTTAGTTTTCGGTAGAATAGCTTTTCGTTATTTCTAAATTGATTATTTTGTGTTTTACGGAGCGTGCATTTAGTATATCTATCTAGTCTGCTTTTAAGAACTGTTAGTTTTTGTTTAAGAGTGTCTAGAAAGTGTGTAAGGTGTGTATTAGGCTCTTCATGAGATGTATGCGTTTTGTAGTCTCTTAAAATTTTGTTTACTTCTTAGTTTTCTGCTCCTATGGCCTTTGGCATGTAGTGTGTTAATCTTCCAATTTTGGCTCTGATAACTTTTATTTTGTGGGCTAACCTTTTTTGCCATTTAGGCTTGCGAATTTGTTGGAGTGTACTTCTATGTTCAGGGGGTGACAGTGAAATTTTACTACCGTTGGCCTTAGCGGCTGTCCATGCAGCGCAGTATATTATGGTCTGAAGATGATTGAAATCTGTATCCCTGGTAACCTGTTCTGGCAGAATAACTTTGTTAATATAACTTACTATATTCGCTAACCTTTTTGATGATTTTTGCATGGGTATGTAATTCCTCTCTGTAGGATTGGTGTCTCTGTAGTACTGCAGTGTTTCTAAGAATATTTTATCTATGTCAACGTTTCTTTCGTGGCTTGTTTGAGTATTAAGGTGTACGGGGTGTTCTGACTCTACGTTATTCAGGTTTTCAACTTCCGTTTCGACTCCTATTTGTTGCGTTTGTGAAGTCTCTATATTTTCTATATTAATATTTTGTGTATTTGTGGGTGGTTGTGAGTGTACATTTTCTTTTGATCTTATACTATCAGGTTGCCAATGAAAAGAGTCCGTCTCGAGTAATTCTTTTTCGACTATTGTTTGTAGTACCTGGAGCCGTGTCTCTGAAATCATACTATTGTTAACTATTACTCTTTTTTGGTCCGATATGCGCTGTTCTGATAAATGTGACAAATGAGGGTAACATTCAATTAAATTTTCTTTCAAATGTTTCCGCCAAACTGTCATATCTGTCTCCATTTTAGTAGCCCTAAAATAACATTTCATAAGTGTTTCATTAAGTTCGTTGGACCATTTCATCCTGCGTTTAGGTTCAGATTATGAGTGCGGTTGTGTGTTCGTTTGAAATGAAATAAGCTCCTGTGGTGTCTGGAGCTGTAGTTGTAAGTCATTATTGGGTGTTTGTAAACTATTTCTTACTTCTAGTCTAATTGAATCGAGTGTAGTGGAAGGTAACAACTTGTTGGACACTATTGCTCTCCTTTGATCTCCAATTCTTTGCTTAAGAGACTTTCATGTTTAGGAATTTTTCTATGAATTGTTGGTGTAATGATGTTAGGTATGCATTTATGTCAGATTCTAAGTTTGTGATGATAAGATAGGTACGCCATATGAAATCATTCATTTCTTTACTCCATTTTTTCCGCGTATTTTTTAAGACAGTAGTGGGTGAAGGGTTATTGGCTACACGGCGCGGCATACGCTGGCAGAGTGTGCCGCTTGGGAGGAGCCGCGCCGTGCCCTCATCTCAGGAGTAGGCAGTGACCTGTCGCTGCCGGCCGTAGTGAATGCTATGGTCGGCGGCGACGAGTCCTGGGACGCGTTGGTATCCTTCTGCGAAACAGTTATCTCGCAGAAGGAGGCTGCGGAAAGGGAGCGAGAGATCTCATCCTATCACCCGGCCCGCAGCAGGCGCACCGGGCGTCGGCGGAGGGCGGACAACGCCGTCTTCCAGCCCCCCTATATGGGTCCAGGGACGACGGACTTGGGGACGTCCGTCGCCCCCCATACATCAGGACCCGAGGCGGCGGCGCGTAGTGTTCCACGCGCGCCCCTCTTAGACGTCGCGGGGGGAGTCAAACACCTCACTCCCCCCGCTCGACCGGACGGGGCCCGCAGAGGCGGGCCGGCACCAGTCGGGGGTTGCGGAAGATTCGTATGTTCCCGCGACCCCCGACGCAGGTGTGAGATGGAACACCGGGGTGGTTTTTAGTCAGTAAGAGTCTGACAGACCCCTCCGCCCCCCCAGGGCGGGGGACATCCATGAGGATTTTCCACCCCGGATCAAAAAAAAAAAAAAAAAGGGTTATTGGCTAAGTTGGCCTCCGACACAACATCTACAGACGTTGGTGATGTTGTTGATGATGATCTTGATGAACGTGATATATATGAAGGTGGTGATGATGCGATTGATGAGAATATGGACCTCGGAGAGGCTGATGATGAAACCGGTGATGTTCCATCAACTACAGAAGGCATATTTGCCTGAATACTTTTTTTTGTTTTCGATCTTGTTATCATAATTAGTCCAACGAGTAGCTAGGGACCAATAAAGTCGACCACAGCAGAGCCCTGCGTTCACTGTGGTAAGGGTGAGTAAAACTGGAGGTCCCCTATTATCCAGAGTTGGCACACTAGCGACTAACGCATTCCCGTAGCCATGCAGCCCTCGGCGTGTGCGACCTTGGCTTGGATTGCATCTCTCTTGGTCTGGCCCCTCATCCTAGATCTGTGTCAGCAAAGTAAACTCTACTGGCACAGACCTAGGATTCATTGGAGCGCGCAAGCCCCACCACGACGTCAACGTAGAGATACGACGGTGGAGTTATTATTATTATTATTAAAGTCCCACTGGTCTGTTTTGAATTTTTTATTTGTTCATGTAAGTGCGGTGGGCTGTCTGTAGTCGTACGGCGTGTTCGGATGCAGGCTGTTTATCATTCATTCTGCAGTGTTCTTACTGCTGGAGGCGTAAGCTGTGCATGTGCATTCAAGACGTGCAGGTTTATGCAACACATCGTTCTGTTCCCGACTACGGATGGCGGAACTTGTACGATTTTACGGTCTACCTACCGCACGCCAGTAACACTTAAACTACGAAAAACGACCTTACTGCTACTAAATAAAGGTGCTGCAAAAGTCAAACAGCCAAAATGGTCGTGCGGCTAACCGAACGCATGTGCATGTGTTGCCAACCATCATTGTGCGCGTTTCCTGATACATGCGAGCCTTGATTACTATCTGTTTATCTAATAATCCTCCGCATCTTTCTACTACTTACATGGTAGTAATATAAAATACTTATTTACTTACTTATACATATCTGCATATTAATATAGTGTAGGAAGTCGACCTCCAAGTACAACGGAGAGTTTGATATACCTATTGACAAGACAAAGTATTTTTATTCTGATAGAAGACTATAAACGTTTTGTACACATAAAATATACCGTTCTTACATTCCCCAAGATCGAGGAAAGTACCCTGTGGCACCTAGTGGATACTGTTAACTTCACTAATTAAGTATACACATGTACTGTGTGATTAGATTTGTGTGATTACCATCTAATCTCGTAGAACAAAAGTATTTGGACGCTGTTACGAACATGGGTTTGTGAGTAAATGGGTGTTAGCTATGGCCATGGAATGCAGGATGCAGGTAGCCCATGGCGAGTAATAGCGATACACTAACAGACGGATGCAAAATGTTTAAAAACCATACGCCAAATAAATATTAAATATAAAAAATAAAAAATATATAATATTTAATTATAATATTTACATATTTAAATTAATATATATATTTATTATATTAACATTTTATATATTATTATATTAAATGTACTTTTCGCAATGACTAATTATAGGCGCAATGCTTTCTCAATAAGAAGTGTACATAGTTTCAATAGGCTTCCTATGGACCTTAGTGTTGACCCCAGTGTGGCAAACTTGAGACGGCTTTTGCCACAGTCTTTTTTTTCATGGATATTTTTTTTTTTATAAATTACTTAACTTTTCTAATATTAACTTATTGTATTAACTTGTATGTACTTTTTTATAGACTTTTGTTTTAACTATATGTGGAGGCTTGTTATTAGCATTTGCTTTTAATACTTTCTTCATATCATTGTTTTGTTAGTCTGTAAGCCATCTTTAAAAAAAAAAAAATGCAGGTTTTTGATGCTGGTGAAACAGAAAAAAATAATTAAAATATGTTAAAGCTAGTATACAAATATATCGACAGTGGAAAGGTAAAATGGCTAAAGCGCCAAAACCAGAAATCTCAGGAATGAAGTTTAAAGTTATATTTTTACGTAAAAATAACTTTTAAGTAAGTTTTTCTAATGGATTTCTTCTGTGTAACTTATATTCTCATAAATTGTTTTTTTTTCCTATGATTTCTATAAAACCTTTATTTTACGAGATAAGTGTCGCTTTAGCAAAAAACAATCGAAATTAAAAAAGTTACAGTAAGCAAAAATTGCTTATGTCCAGAAAACTCGCGTAGGTACTTATTACATAAAATTATACACTCACTGCCAGTTATTTTTTTTTTTTTGGAAAAAAAACATCTAACGAGCTGTTCATTTGAAATAAAGCGGAAGAAAAACTAGCTGAAGAGCGAATAAATTCATGGATGTAACATGAGAATGAGGCATAACTTCTAAAAGGTGTACATTTAAAATATTGGTTATGGCTAACGTACAGTTTCTGTCAATAAATTATGTAGTTTATGATGCGTTAGCATCAATCTGTAACGTTAATCTGTACTACTATTAGGTCCCGAATATTCCGGACCGGTTCCGGACGGCTAATTAATTAATAATAATGGAAAATTGTTTTTACTAGGCAACTTGTAATCAACCGTGTTTTCAACAACACATAACAACATTGTGCTACTCGTAAAATTTAACAAAATAGTTCTTACAAATATATTTTAGGCACACATTTAAATTTAAATTACAGCATTTTTATTGATTTATACTGTTAGTGCTCATATATAAGAGCGACACGTTGCCAACGGTAGAGGCTGCAGTCGACGCAACTACGGCTTCCGCCGACAACTGTCGACGGCTGCAGTTGCTTCTGCCGTTGGCAACGTATCGCTCGTGTATATTTTATTTATATTAAATCAACAAGTGACAATGGACTCAAATATGTTAGTAACAATATTTCTTAACAACTATGTCAGTAAATTTAACCTAAACACTTAACCTAACGCTGCCATAAGCGCCTCTCTGGTGCGCCGGGTGCGGGACTGGACTGCTTGTATACACATACATAACATAACAAACATTTTTGTAACATATATTATATCTTAATGAGAATTCTTGCTACAAGTTAAACACCGAAGTAGAAACCTTGCAGCAGTGATTCACACACAAGCGGTCCAGTCTGCTCGCGACACACCGCAGTATAATGTTGGGGCTGCGTAACCGGCGCACTAGAGAGGCGCATCTTTTTCGCATCGTAGCGTATGAGCAACTGACATGCGCTTCAGCAAACATCCCTGATGCACTACAGAAGCGGAACAGCCCCATCAACACCCGGAACGCATTATTATATTGAATTCGAAGGGCGCTGTACGATTTTTGAGTGTAATCTACCCACAGGCTGCACGAAATAAGGTTTTATTCACCACTCTAGAACAACGTGCAAACCTACGAGTGATCATATTAGCTCTCACCGATAGCGCCCTTCTTTCTCTTTCAATATCCTCATCATCTTTGAGGTCGGCGGTCAAAAGATGTCCCAAGTATTTCACCTTATATACCCTTACAAGCGATATTCCGTTCAACTTGACCGGAGGCATAGTAACAGAACATCAACCGCTGACACCAAAGACCATGACTTCACTTTTAGAGATGTTGTAGACCAATCCACGAACTAACATATACGCTTCACAAATGGTCACCAACCTCCTAAGGCCACAAACCGAGGCGCTCAGCAGCGCTATATCATCGTCAAAGCTAATGTTGTTAGCATGTGCTCAAGAGAGAGCGTACCGGCTGTTACATTGACGGAATATGCATTCCGTCAATGTAACAGCCGGTACGCTCTCTCCTGAGTACGACGATCAGCTCATTGACATACAGATTGAAGAGCGTGGGTGAAATCAACCCCCCCTGCCTCACCCCGCACTCCAACCTATACGGCTCTGAAAAAGCCCCGCCCCAGCGTACCTGATTGATCTGGCCTCCATACCAGCATTTAAGAGTATTTATCAACTCTGGAGGAATTCCAGCTTCCTCTAACTTCCTCCAGACGATACTGTATGCGACCAGATCAAAAGCTTTGAAGAGGTCTCTGAATCTGAATCTCTCTATCTGAATAGTACCTCACAGGCCACTTTAGACAAGATGGCACTCTCAGTAGATAGTCTGGATTGAAATCCGAACTGATTGTCGTGCAGCTGAACAAAGGAATTAAGTTGAGCGATAAGCAGACTGTCAGGCACTTTTGCTATCACCGTAGCCAGAGAAATGGGCCTGTAGTTGTTTAGGACCGCGATATCACCGGTTTTATTTTTAATAAAGGGCACTACAATTGTTTAAGTCTTATGACAAGGCAAATACGTATGACTTACACAAAGGTTGTAAAACATAGCTAAAACTCTTGGTAAATGAGGGCCCGCGAACTTGAGCTGCTCTTGAGGCTTGCCTCTTGACATACTGTTGATAACACGTTTAAAGTTCTTGGCTGTGAATCTGGTTTCAAAGTTACCATGGTCAACAACATCAGGCTTGGATACGCATGTACCCAGTGGTCACATAATCCTAAAAGCACCTGCACTTTTGCCAAAGCGCCAAAGAGGTAATTATGACTTTTGCTAAACCGCCACACTATTAATAATTAGTTCAGGTAAAACTACTAATAAGGTCTTTATACATCAAATACAGAAACGCAAAAATGCTAAAGCATTGTCTAACATGAAGCAGTGAGTATCAATCACTTAAGCGACATAAACTTCAGAAACATCAAAATAACGTCGCTTTAAACCATGATTAAATGAAAAAGTAAGAAAATTTGTGATATTGAAGCGCCAGAAAAAGTACTCAGATCGACGCGAAACGTAGACCAATCGACGCAAAAAAAAAAGCCAAATCATGATATACATATAAAACTCAAAATCCACCAAATGGCGCTTTAGCCATTTTACCTTTCCACTGTCACAACCCCAATTTACAATCCCAATAACTTACATCACCAGATAAAACCATAACCACATTGTCCGTTAAAGTTATACGAAAATAAAAATAAATCCAAAAGTGCACGACTCTTAGTGCTCATTTAATTATGAAATATTAAAAAAAAAAAAAAACTTAAGTCGTTCAAAATTTATTGCCGAAAAAACAGCTGTAGTAGGAAGAAGGTACTGCACAAGCGCCCCTGGTGGAATAAATGTACATAATATCTATAGATATATCATCATCCATATGTTAATTTTCTATGGATATAAATAGATGTACAGTCTTGTAGTTTTCGTTTTTTATTAATTGTAATTAAACGACACTGAATTAATTAGCCATTTGCATTCAGTGACCTACAATTGTCGACTAGAATTTAAAAAAAAAATTAACTCAAATAATGGATTTTTTTACAAGTTACAGTGTTTCCGGGTTTCACACATGACGGACAGGATTTTTTGTTGACCTATTTTGGTGTTTTTTTCAATTCTATTGCAGTAAATCAATTTTTTAAAAGTATGAAATTAATCTCCATTGAATTATCTCGACAATAGTATGCAAAATATCTTGATTCCGTGAACTAACAAGGCTATAATAATAAAAATAGCCGCCAAAATGAGGCGAAAATTTTTTTTCGATCGTAAAGCATTCTCTGATGCTTCGCATCATGAGCCGTGCAATTCAATTTGTAGTAGTTGTTAGTATAAAATTGGATTTTTATTTTCCCTAAAAACTCCCATTTAATTGCGCGTCATCTGGAATCATTGTGTCTTCTGTGCTTGGCCACTGAGTGGCTCAGTAGCTGGCATTTTCGGTAATCAATCACGGCGCATCGGCCGTCACGCGTGTCACTGACTGATAAGCACATGACGCCCGCCTCCGCAACACTGCAGCTCTGGCGAGTAACAATTCGGTCTTCATATTGCGAAGGATTGAGGAACATGTCGTAAAGAAAGTCATGAGTTTGAATTTGGATGGCTATAAGCGTAGGAGTAGACCAAAGGAACAATGGATGGATTGTGTGAAAGATAGAAAAGAGGATAGAAATGGGGTGACTACTGATATGACGTCTGTTAGAAATGTATGAAAGAAGACATACTGTGCCAACGCCAACTAATTGCGATAAAGGCAGGCGGATGATGTTCTAGGCAAAGAGACTGGTGCTGTTGTTGTATCCACCGCACTGGCAAAGCGGCCGTGCTGCGCTATTACCGGATCGGAGTCATGTTGCATTATTGTAGTACATTCAACACGACTCCGATCAGGAAAAGCTAAACCCGCTCGACTGCTCGCGAAGCGATATAATTTCTAGTTAATTACGTCGTCGTGTTACTATCAATAGTGCGCTGATTGGCGCAGCCGGTCCTCTTGACATAAGTGTACGACACTCACACACGGGAACTTTCCGCGATCATTTGAGTGGAAACTAGAGAACCAAGTAGCTAGCTCGTACATACCACAAGCAAGCAAGGAAGTTTACGAGTTTCATCAAATTGTACAGATGTCGATCTGTAATAATGATTATGATCAACAGATATTATTACTACAGACGTAAAACTGTGGACACACGTATGATCTATTCTGTGGGTTCGAACACATATCAAAATAGATGACAATACAGATGTAAATAGGTACCTTACAAAAGTGTGCTTCTCTCTGGTGCAATCACTCAGTAGCATAATCAGCCTATAATGTTCCCACTGCTGGGACACAGGCCTCCTCTCTGTGATAAGTAGTGGGCTGTAAATGGCCATAATCCACCACGCGGGTCCAGTGTGGGTTGGTAATCACTCAGTTAGTATTCATTCAATTATTTTAATTGAGTGGGTCAACAAACTGATGCTCCGAAGGTTCGTATCGTCAAACATTGTGCCATTGGCATGTAATGAGTTAATTAGCGACCTCCACGCAACACAGGCCTATCGATAGATTGGCTCACGAGGGATTGTGTCGTAAGTGATAATTGTCAGCGTCATTAGCTGCCGCTCGCAATCAGCGGCGCGTTATGATACGGAAGGTCGCACCTCGGTGACTGTGAGTCAACCGGTGACGCAACGCTTTGTATGCCTACTGCCTGGAGCCTTCCATCTGGTTAGATAGGGAATAGTTACACCTCAGTGCACGAAACATATTGGGTACACGTGTACTTGGATCAGGAGCTTGTGCTACACAAGTAAGTACATCCTAACTTCCTAATCCTAACTAATATTATAAATGCGAAAGTAAGTTTGTTTGTTTGTTTGTTACCTTTTCACGCCTAAACCAGTGAACAGATCATCCTGAAATTTTGCATATACCTTGTCAGTTGTACAGAAACGGATATAGGGTACGTTTCATCCCGGAAAAAAGTACTGTTTCCGAGGAAAAGAACAATAACGTTCTTATGCCACGGCTTATTTTCATTTAATTTAATATTTGTGTTGTTTTTGTCTTTTTATTATGGACGCTTTTAAAGTTCTGCATCGTTCTCACATGCACAATTTCACCATGAACGATGTAACCAATATTTTGATTTAAAAGAGTGTCCATGGAGTTTCTTGCCCGTTCTTCTCCATAGGTACCTACTGCGCTTTGGAATGGGCAACTAGCTTCATCTTTCTGACTGACCGACCCCTTGACAATTCAAAAGTGTCTGTAATTGGTTTATTTGAAATAAATGCTTTGAGTTTGAGTTTTATGATAATAGATGGCGCCACGTGTCTTTCGAATCATGATTGAATTATATTATTGTAGAAACTTTAGCAGTGTGTTAAGTGTTTTTTTTTTATTTATGTACCTAATACATTTTGCGAGTCTAGAGTGTCGATAGACTGATTTTTCATCCTTCTAACTATAATTCCCCGAATAACCCGAATTGATTGTCAAATTCTATATTAACGCAAGCGAAGCCGCGGGCAAAAGCTAGTCAAAGATAATTATACCGATTATCTCATTGTATTCATAGCTATTTTTGTAACAAACTTCGCATTTTGCGTCCTTTAATGGCAATTGCCCATGTGTAAACACAAATGTGATTTTGGATCTCAACTATAATTAGGTATATTTGTTATAGTTTACGACTAGCATCATTAAGATATAAGTACTAGCACATCTTTTATGTAAAAAAATGTTATTCATTGTTAAACGAGAACAAATGCCGATAAACTGCTATGCAGTTTGGCAGACTTTATGTGGGTTATAGTTTATACAGATTTTGAATAAATAAATAAATAAGAAAATTTGGGTGGAACTGCGGACGTGATGCAACAACCAACCATGAGCTAGTGCTCATACCATGAAAAGAAGTGGAGACTAACTATATGTATATACTATAACTATTTACGACACGCACCTGTAAAAATAACGGAGATTACCGGCAGGCGATCGATTAGTAGATCCACGTCATATTAGTAGATGACGTTGCGAGTGAGTCAGCCCGAGGTCAGCCCCCGCGCTCCTAATGAACACATTCCTACCGCTAATTACCTTAATCTTTTTTAATTATTTAATTTACCTCTAATTCTTATTTCAACTCTTTACTTATGGCTGTTGTAAACTGACGTTTCATAAGTGCCCATGTTGGTTTATGTGAAATAAAATGATTTGATTTGATTTGATTTGCGGATTATCGCTAATGAAGCGACGAACATTCCCCAACATCGTCTTTGTTAGCTGCTCGTTACGAGTACCAGTACATTCTCCACGCTGTACATATGAGTTATCGAGAACTAACACTCATTTTCGTACGTATCGCACATACCGAGCATTCCTTTTACTTTCATTTCATGTCATGTCAATTTAACAGTAGCGTCACGTCGAAAAAAATTTATGATAGCGCGAAAATACAGTACTCGTATTCGCCGTAAATTGCAGAAAAAAACTAAAAAAATCTGCTGCAGTATCGGCACAGTGTGTAAGGCACACACAGTGCCGATACTGCAGCAGATTTTTTTTTACACTGTTTTTCAGTATTTCATACATGTTATAAATAAAAAAGCCCTGTAACAAAGGATAGGCCCCCACGCTCACCCCCGCAGCGCACCTTTCTCGCAGCACAGATGGCCGATAGGGCAGAAGGTTCTAGAGTGACTTGATTCGTGGTTCTGGAGAAGACGCAGCGATGGAAGGCCTCCCACAAGGTGGACAGATGACCTTGTGAAGGCCGCAGGACTCCGCTGGATGCGGGAAGCACTGAACCGGTCGAAGTGGCGCTGCTTGGGGGGGCCTACGTCCAGCAGTGCACGTGTTTCAGCTGAGATGATGATCAGGATTCATGATATACCGACCGGATGTCTGCGCTCGTTAGTCTAATGTTCGTACGATCAGAATACGTTTTGTTTCGCTATTTTCATCACAGAGTACATATTTAATGACTTTTCCAACAAATGCCCACACAAAATTGTACATACCGAATGATTTGTCGATTAAATAGTAGGTATTTCGGTGTCCTCCACGGCAGTTATCGTGGTACAAACTGCGGAAGAACGTCACTATCTACTTACCTATAACCTATTGGTTGACAGTTGTTTCAGCCAAACAAGGGTATAATAGTTTATGTTATCCGTGTTTACGCAAGAGGCTCGAAATACTCTGGATAAATATTATTTTACGAGTTTGACGACACTAAACACTTATACTAAACTGTGTAATGTTTGAGTGTTTCCTGAACTGATGCACTGATGATATTCATGTATTTATTCTGCGCTTGAGTCGAATTACGCATGTGATGCGACAAAGCCGTGACAGGAAGGGGATGCTGACAGAGCACGGAGTTTCTTGCCCGTTCTTCTCCATAGAGATCTACGTATTGGAATGGGCAACTAACTAGCTTCAACTTTCTGACTAACTGACCAACTCTTTGACAATTCAAAAGTGCCTGTAAATGGTTTAATTGAAATAAATGCTTTGAGTTTGAGTTTGCACCACACAGCTATCTCAAGTAAATTGTGATGTGTAAACAATTGTAGAGCTTATGATTTTCTCGCGCGGAGCATACATCCGACACCTGTGTTTTCGTAATGTAGTAATAATAGTAATTGTCTATTATTGTGACAGCACGAAGGGCAACGACATCGTTTATTTAAGTTTATAAAAAAGCGGCGCCTGGCGCGGAGCTACGACCCGCTTAGTGGGCAGGGAACAGAGAAGTACGACGCGGTGATGTAGGCTATTTTTTTTTCTTGCAATAGCTTAGACGCATTTTTTGCGCTTTTCCACTGCCACCTTGTCTGTTACTCTATAAATACAAAAGATTGGCTACTTACCAATTTACAACGGATTAATTTATTTATCTACATAATAAGCAAAAAAGAAGAAAACGCAATAAGAACCTGCAAAATGCAATGAATGTACCTATTCTGTGAACTTTCCAAAGCCTCTGATTGCGTACACCATGACTGACTCACGCAAACTACGTCATTACGGAGCCCAGTAAAAGCTCGCACCGTTATAGATCTAATGTTACGAGTATGTATAAGGATCCGAATGCGTAGATGTGAATAAGGTGAACCAAGGTGACCAGTTCTGTTAAGTGTACCTCAAGGCTTAATACTGGGTCCATTTAATATTAGGTGTTTTCTTTAACTTTTTTTTTTTTGGGATGGGTTTGCTCTTGATTCTAGTCTAGGTCAGAGATGACAGAGACAAAGTCGAAGATGGAGTGACCTTACTCAGAAGAAGCCTGTTCACTCTCACTTTGAAGAGTTTTGGGTTATATGCGGTCGGAAACACAGACACAGGTAGAGAGTTCCACTCTTTTGCTGTGCGCATTATAAAGGACATTTGGAAGCGCTTAGTGTGAATTGGTGGAATAGCAACTAGGTAGGGATGGTAACTTGCAGTGCGTCTAGATGTCCGATGGTAAAAGGGGGCCGGCGGAACGAGGTCGTGGAGTTCTTGGCCACACTCACCGAAGTACAATTTGTAGAAGACCGACAAGCAGGCAACCTTGCGGCGATGAGCCAAGCTGTGTAGCTTGGCATCCAACAGTTTTGTGTCACCAATGAGCCTCTTAGCTCTGCGTTCCACCGAGTCAAGCGCGGCAAGTTGGTATTTAGCTGACCCATCCCAAAGGTGGCTGCAATACTCCATGCAGGATCGGACTTGTGCTTTGTAAAGGGTTAAAAGCTGTCCAGGCGTAAAGTATCGCTTGAGCCTATATTTTTTTTTGTAACCGCCCTGCAAATAAAGGGAAATGAACCAGTAGGTAGTAGAAATAAATGACAATAAACTTATGGGAACTGAAACAAAAATAAATAGAAGTTTCATACAAAAGCGGTCTAGGAATTACGATTTTTTGTAAATTTATTTATTAATTATTGTTATAAAATTAATTAGAAAAAACGTATTAACACTGCCATGTGTCTATATACTTGAGGCCGCAGTATTTGCCAAAAATAAAATTGACATGTATAATTACTACTCGCGTATACAGCGTAAGGAGAAATTGCGCACAGTAGCTAGTGAGACTCATCTAATGCATGAAATTATCTTTTGTACAGCTTCATGCACCTTGAATAATATTCCGGGGTCTATTAGAATAATTACGTAAATGAAAAAAAATAAAAGAATCTTCAAGATCTATTAGTAAACAAGTGCTACTACCCAATACAAGACTTCCTATCAGACAAGTTACTCCAATACAGTCCTCCTCAGTCATGATGCGTTCAGTGGCCCACTGATATGTACCTACCTTAATTCGTCCTATTTTATTTTTATCTTTTATATTAATTTATGTGAAATCTTAATATTTTGTATTTGTATTTAATTTTTATGTAACTAATTTATGCCTTATGGGCGGGACGTAGCTGATCACAATGTAAGACCTGCGATCCAAAATAAAGATATTGAATTGAATTACGGAATATTTTGTACAGAAAACTGTTTTTTTTTACCGACTTCAAAAAGGAGGAGGTTATCATTTCGGATGTTTATATAATATATATTTTTTAATTATGTTCGGGCATAACTCCGTCCTATATAGACGGATTTGCAAAATTATTTTTTTATTTGAAAGGTGGTCCCATTGTCACCAAGTCAGAATCTGATGATGGGATCCCATGTAAATCGAGGGAAATCCTCAAATTTTATAGAGCGATTTGGGTATTTTTTATAGTAACTCGTGCATTTGCTCTTGGGAAGCACCATTCGGTGAAGTGGAACTGATGATGACCAGAGGTGGCCACCGGGACTACTCAATAATAATTATTTCACGGGTTGCGATTCTATTACTTTATTATAGTTGCTAAGCAGTTTATGCTCGTCACAATGTACATTTTGGTTCTTACAACCATTAACGTCCCTGCATCAGGAAAAGGAATATTTTGTAAAAGGTGATGAGCAGTTGACATTACGGTGTTGTAACGTAGATAAATTAATAACTGACTCAATAAAAAGTGTTTGTGTCTTTTTTACAAAATTGAGCACCCGACTTCAAAAAAGAAACACTACAAAGTGAAAAATTACTTTAATTTCGGAAGTCGGCGGCAAAAAACTAAAATACAGATCAAAAAACACCGACTTTAGGAATATTTTGTACAGCAAACTGTTTTTTTTAGTTTCGAATGTTGTCGGCTACTATCCAAGTGTCCATGTCCCAAGGTACAATGGTAAAGTCACACCAAAATGACCTATTTCCAGGTTTATCAAGTAACTCAACTGTTTATCGCGGTGGAGAGTGTCTCTGTTTAGTATGCACCAGTGCTGAGTGCAACAATCTGCGGTTGACTCACTGCAAACGTCATTTACTTTACGAGTACATAGGAGCTGTAGTCCGGCTAACTGTTCAAATCAAAATCAAATCAAATCAATTTATTTGTTAGAATATTGTTGTTTAGCTGCAGAGAAGTGGCCACATCATCATAATTGTGCATACAAACAGTTATCTCTAACACTTATCCGTTTACTCAGCCTCAATACTTTAGAAAAGCGTACCGCAGCCAGCCTGCACTCATCTGTCCTTGGGGGACGTACAGAATACGGAAACTAATATACGCGTCCGGTACAGTCGCAGCTGGTTACCACGTGTATTATAGACTATGTAGTGTAGTGTGGGTAGAGTGGCCGTCGTGCACACGAGCAGTCGCAGGTAACCGGAGACGTCGGCTCGGATGACACCTGGCTCATGGCCGGTGCTGCTGTCACTTAGCATGTGAGGGAGCCACGCCTAACATCAGCGCCAACCATCGCTAATCCATTGTTACAATGTTTGTTGTTGTAATATTAGATGCTTTCATAATGTACAGTAAAACAAAAAAAACAAAAACTGAAGTCAAGTTAAAATTCCCAGAAATTATTAACTATAGAACTAGCTTTTGCCCGGGGCTTCGCCCCATAGATTTCGGAAATTATCCCATAGGAACGTACTACCGGGATAAAAAGTATCCTACGTGTTAATCCAGCGGGGTAATTACGTAACACACTAACAGTAGGAATAGGTTTCATTTTGACAATTCAACAACATTCATTGCGTTATTTACGTTGTTGAGCAGCTAATTTTTTCGAACATATGAAGCAATGGATTAGCAGTAGGTTTCAAAATGATTGAGATTGTGATAGATAGTGTGTTACGTAATTAGGGTGCTGGTTATAAACTATCTGTGTTCCAAATTCTATCCAAATCCGTTCAGTAGTTTTTGCGTGAAAGAGTAAGAAACATCCATCCATCCATCCTCACGAACTTTCTCATTTATAATATTTATTATATGTATTATAAGCTGAACTCATTGTGGGTAGTACACGTACGCACCGATTCTTATAAAAGCGAGCGCTCGATCGAGTGCGGGCTCTCCCCCCGACCCTTGCTCGACGACGCGCCAGCCCGCGCCGTAGCTGAGCCTGTAGTTTTAAATTCCCCAGTTAATAATAATATAATTTAGATCCAGCCTGTCCCATCTTGCTGCCCTCCCCTCAGTGACGCCCTAAGCCGAGGTTCGTACCCCACAGGGGGTGCCCTTAGCGTGCGGTCACCTAATTTTTAAGTATTTTTCGCCCCTGGCTGGAGGCTTTAAGTTAGTAGCTTAAGGCACCCACAGGTTTGCCCGGTTAAGTAGCCAGGACCTTAGTGGTCATAACTACGAGCTGCCCATTAGGAAAAAAAAAAAAAAAAAGAGTGCGGGCTCATTTGTTGCTCAGCCGTCGAACGGTAAGGGTGTCTGTACCTACACTACTTTGCAGTGAGTTCGTTCCATATTTTATTTTTAGTGGATGTTCGATCTGTTTGGATAATTTTTGTTTTTAATATTAACGGTTGTTTGTGATGGCTCGAATTTTGATGATTAATTGAATTGTTGTTGAAAATGAGTGTTGACCGAAGTAAATGAGTTTTGGGTTGTTTGAAATTGTGTTTTTCTATTTGTTTTTCCCTTTTAATCGCTAAGAAAGCTTATAAGCTTAGATAGCTTATTTATGAAAAATTGCATAATATGGCAGTAATTCGCATAAGTTTTTGAGAGAGGCTTCTAAATAATTTATTTAGACATGGTATTCACAGCCACTCTGAATTGAATCTCTCTAGTGACACTCCCAAGGCTCGTGCAGACTGGCGCGTTATAATGAAAACCTTTGAGAAGGGCCAAATATCGCGTTTCACTTTCAATCGCTAACTAGACAGTGGTGCCGATTCTCTTGTACACCTCACTAAACTCACTAAACTATCACTAAAATTCCTTACTTTTAGCTATGATAATCTTAAAGCTATTCTGCAAAAAAATATCTCTTTTAAAAATAATTTGGACGCAACGAAAATTTAATTTGACAATCGCGACTCCACGTGGTAGGTACAGCCCCGTGAACTTTTTTAGAGCTGGCGGCGCGCGTGGGGGGCGGCCTCAGCGTATTTGTTTTTTTTTTCATTATTTGTATGGAAAGTATGAAAAAATATTACTTAAATGTAGAGTATTAGCGGTTTTGGTGTTGTGGTAAATTTTAGTTCATGACAACTAATTTTATTCCACACCTTTTAAATCGCCATTAAAAATAGCCAGATTTAGTTAGACAATCAAAATTTTAGGCGGAAAACGTCAAATTCAGAATAGCAAAATTGTCATTTTCACTAATCTAATAACTCTGTGCCATCTAAGTGCTGTCAAACTAAAATATAGTTAAGTTGTGTCACTTTAGTCTATTTCAGAATGAGAAATCGTCGTTTGACAGGACTAAACTAATTTTTTGTGATTTTTAGTCTAGTTCAGAGAATTTTGTGACAAGAGAATCAGCACCAGTAGATACATTTACATATTAGGTCTTTACCTATGAAATTGCCGTTCTGCAGTACTGGCCATTTCAAATCAAAATAATTTTTGTTTGGCTAAGAATTCTAATTTCAAATTTATTTTATTTTAAAAACATGGATTTTTTTTTCTAAAAGTAGTCATTTCTTTATTGATTAGTGTTACATTTTCATCGCATTTCAATCTTTTTCGTCATCATGGATACGTTAAAAATTCGAGTAATTATGGAATATGAGTACCGTCGTGGCAACGCGGCACAAGCGGCACGCAACATCAACGACGTTTACGGAGCTAACACTACAAACCAACGCACCACCTGTTATTGGTTTGCTCGCTTCCGTTCTGGAAATTTCGACCTGAAAAATGAACCTCGCGGTCGTCCGAAGACTTTGGTCGACAATGACGAATTAAAGGCGATTGTGGAAGCTGATTATACACAATCTACGGCTGAATTAGCAGCAGCTTTCGACGTTAGCGTCAAAACAATATTGGTCCATTTGCGTCAAATTGGCAAGGTAAAAAAGCTTGACAAATGGGTGCCCCACGAACTCAATGATCGCCAGCGCGAAGTACGCGTCGAGACGTGCCTTGCACTGCTCAACAGACACACAAATGAAGGAATTTTGAACCGCATTGTTACCTGCGATGAAAAATGGATTCTGTTTGATAACCGTAAGCGCTCAGCAAGTTGGTTGGATCCTGGTTCAGCACCTAAACAATGCCCTAAACGAAAACTTACCCCTAGAAAAGTGATGGTCACTGTTTGGTGGTCTAGCGCCGGTGTGATTCATCACAGCTTCTTACCAAACGGGGTGAGCATTACTGCAGATGTGTACTGTGAAGAACTGAACACAATGATGGAGAAGCTGGCGCATCTCCAACCAGCATTGGTCAATCGCTCGTCTCCGCTGCTCCTGCACGACAACGCGCGACCTCATACTGCACAGCAGACGGTCTCCAAGTTGCAAGAACTGGGGTTGGAAGCTCTCCGTCATCCGCCCTACTCACCAGACCTTGCGCCTACAGACTACTACTTTTTCCAGAATTTGGATAACTTCTTGGCGGGAAAAAAATTTAATACCCGAGAGGCAGTACAAAATGCCTTTGAAGAATTTGTTGCCTCCCGTCCAGCTGATTTCTTTAAGAAGGGCATCAATAAACTGCCACTGCGATGGCAAAGATGCATTGATTGCATGGGTGATTACTTCGATTAATACAAATAAAAAATTCATGAAAAAAATTCGTTTAAATTTTTTCATACAAAACGGCAATTTCATAGGTAAAGACCTATTATTTACACATGAAAAACTTAAAAAAAAAAAAAAAAACAACCGACTTCAAAAAAAAAAACTACAAAGTGAAAAATAACTAATTTCGGAAGTCGGTGTCTTTGGATCTGTAATTTAGTTTTTGCCACCGACTTCCGAAATTAAAGTTATTTTTCACTTTTTTGTGAGTCAGCTATTAATTTATCTAAGTTACAATAGCCTAATATATGTCAACTACTCATCACGTTTTACAAAATATTCCTTTTCCCGAAGCAGGGACGTTAATTGTTGAGGAGTTCTCCTGGTAAGAACCAAAAGAACTAGAGCTGATGATGAAGCCACCATCAGCACCATTTCACCATATTCATTGTGACGAGCATAAATTGCTTAGCAACTATATTAAAGTAATCTAATCGTAACCCGTGGAATACTTATAATTGAGTAGTTCCGGTGGCCACCTTTGGTCTTCATCATCAGTTCCCCTTCACCGAATGGTGCTTTTCAAGAGCAAATGCACGAGTTACTATAAGAAATACCCAAATCGCTATAGGCGTGCCTGTAAAATTTGAGGATTTCCCTCGATATCCATGGGATCCCTTCATCGGATTCTGACTTGGTGACAATGGAACCACCTCGAGAGTATACCCTTTCAAACAAAAAAAGAATTTTGCAAATCCGTGTATATATGACGGAGTCATGCCCGAACATACATACAAAAAAAAAAAAAAACATCCGAATTGATAACCTCCTCCTTTTTGAAGTCGGTTAAAAAGGTTAAATACTGGCTCTTTGATTTTATAGTCTATCTGATGTTATTTAAAGCAAATTATTCGTTTCCACAGAAACTTTCTAAAAATGGAAATGTGTATTGAACCGATGTACAAAATCGTTACAAAACAAATACATAGGTAAGTACTGTGTTTCATTCATTTGCATTAGGCAGAGTGTCGAGGCGGCGCGGGCGCCGGCGAGCGTTGCGTGCCGCGCGAGGTCAGACCCAAGGGTTACAGGTCAGCTATTGTGTGCTTCGATGTCATGACATTTCGTTTCAATATTGTCATCTTGCATTATTCCTACGATTATGTGACTTGTTTTATGAATAAATAAATGAAAAATGAAAATGTTACCGAGATAATTAACAACAACGTTACGTAGCGGTAACACGACACGACATAACATGTGTTATTTTCGGATGATGTCGGCAAAACGATGGCAAAAGAGAAGCGTGTTAAAGTTGGCGACAGACGAACAGCGGCAGGTATGGTACGGAAGCGTTCGTCTGCCAGAACATATAAACGTGTCGTTGACGCTGACGACACGGCGATGATTATCACCATCACGACAACGAAGGGCTGCTCCACGAACAACATGAATTGAAGACGGACGAAGAGAAATTCACAGTTGATAGAGAAGTTTAGAAAAAGTAGCAAGGGTACCGACGAATGTTACTTCTGCCTCATGCGATGTCCATTGTGTGGTCTGTCATAGTGATTAAAAATATTTGGGAATACTTACGTCCATTTCCAAGAGTCTGACGTACACCAGTTTAGATTGAGTCTGTTTCAAAAGGATCCAAAGACGTTGAGCTTGGTGTCGCGGCCATTTCAATTGGTACTTCTGCATTTATATGTATTGTATGCAGCTGGTGTTAGACGAGACGGGACGATATAACACATTCCTCTTACAACACAATTGTTAGGCAGTGGGTACATACAAGTAGCCCAGTTTTGGTTAACAAGGTGTTTTACGAGGAATCGACCTAAGTACTAAAACTTTGGATCGATAGTTACGTTTCCAAGAGTCAAGCGTGTACTTTTGATTCTAAGATGCTAAAAGGGGGACAAGCTGGAATCAGCATCATCGTTCCGTTTAAAAAGAGGACTCTTTGAGACTTCGACACTAACTGAGTTGTAACACAATTTTCTTTATCTACAACATTACCTAAAAAAAACTTTTTTACAAAAAAAAAACAACCGACTTCATAAAAAAAACACTACAAAGTGAAAAATAACTTAAATTTCGGAAGTCGGTGTCTTTGGATCTGTATTTTAGTTTTTTGCCACTGACTTCCGAAATTAAAGTTATTTTTCACTTTATAGTGTTTTTTTTATGAAGTCGGTTTTTTTTTTGTAAAAAAGTTTTTTATTTTTCACTTTTTAGTGAGTCAGCTATTAATTTATCTAAGTTACAATAGCCTAATGTCAACTACTCATCACCTTTTACAAAATATTCCTTTTCCCGATGCAGGGACGTTAACTGTTGAGGAGTTCTCCTGGTAAGAACCAAAGGAACTGGAGCTGATGGTGAAGCCACCATCAGCACCATTTCACTATATTTATTATGACAAGCATAAATTGCTTAGCAACCATATTAAAGTAATCGAATCGTAATCCGTGAAATACTTATAATTGAGTAGTTCCGGTGGTCACCTCTGGTCTTCATCATCAGTTCCACTTCACCGAATGGTGCTTTCCGAGAGCAAATGCACGAGTTACTATAAAAAATACCCAAATTGCCTGCCTGTAAAATTTGAGGATTTCCCTCGATTTCCATGCGATCCCTTCATCAGATTTTGACTTGGTGACAATGGGACCACCTCGAGAGTATACCCGTTCAAACAAAAGAAGAATTTTGCAAATCCGTTTATATATGACGGAGTTATGCCTGAACATACATAAAAAAAATAAAAATATAAACATCCGAATTGATAACCTCCTCCTTTTAGAAGTCGGTTAAAAATGGTTTTTGGTCATCAGTGAGAGCCCTTAGTTCTAAGAATGTGTTAGAAACTGTAGTTTATGTAGATGACACAGTTATCGCTGCCTGGTCGCGTCGTGTTTACGTCATTAGCGGACAGCGGGCCTCCATCTCTGCTAAATAGCAGCTCATTTAGTGGCGTTTGTCCTGAACAATAGTAATTACGTTAATATTAAAGGGTGTCACCGTCGTATACAGTATAGCTACATTAGATCGCGAGCTCTCGTCAGCCGCTGGAGTAGTTGTTTGTGCCCGCATTACTTCACAATGGACAATCACGCGCATGTCACATTACGCTAATTTGTGATAAAGTACATATTCGTTTATCTCTAATTGTATGATTATTCTGTCATGCATGTTTGTTTGTTGGTTTGAAACGATATAATTTCACAAAACGTAACGATTTCAGAGACTTTTTCTGCAAAAAAAATATGTTTGTCCTTTGAGTTTGTCAAACCGTGACTAGTACACGGCTATGATTATTTAGTATGAGGAAACCATAGCAAAAAATCTTAGCTCGTACCTGAAATGTGATTAGAATAAAAAATAACATAATCCGAATTTATGGACATTTCTGTTCCTAGAAGAGGACAGATGTGATGTTAGGAACACTGACACTCCCGCGAGCAAAGTCGCTAACGTTCGTCTATGATAGGTCTGTTTATTGTATACACACGGGTGACAAATCACAGGTCACGTCCTTCTCGAAATGTTTCCGGCTCATCAGCATTCTGCTGACTGCAACCAAATGTCACGCGTATCGCGCAGCTTTTTCGCGATCAATCGCATGCCATTTACAAGTCAATACGGCTCCATCATCATTATGTTAACTGCTACTTGTAATGGCGTCCGGCCCGCTGATTGTTGTGTCATCGCTGGTAAGGTAATGGTCGTGGTTGGCTGACGACAGCGCTGCAGCGAGCGGTGGCCGGTATTAAGTATTCGTCAGTGGTCGCTGCGGATAGTTGGGATGCATCGCGCGCCAGCTGAATGTCGCCAAGACCATCGCCGTTGGTAGCTATACATAGTACGTGCACGTAGTGTCTTTGTTTTGTATTGAACTATATCTAGTTTGTTTAGACAGAATTAAAATAGCCCTTCAAGTTGTGTGGTTAGTGGCTTTCCACGTCACCTACAGAAAAACTTCGGTAAGGGTGTTGTCGCGTATGGGTAACATGGGTACATGTAAAACATTTAGGATAAGTACTCGTATGCCGTAGTGTAGTTCCGTCGCAAATGATCTTCATTCGTGAATAGCATCTAAGAATAACTCCACCGCTGATATAAATTGGCCGTGATTGCATGCAGCGCACAGCTCCCTAGTCCCTGCACTGGCTGAATCGCGACGGTTTCATGGCAAGCTAGTTCACGGGATAAATTTAGCGTGGCTGGAGTGAGCGACTCGGACGTGACCTTCACGGGCTCCTGCGCGCCTGATAGTTGTAACGAGGAGCGGGACGTGTAGATGCAAGTCGTGCTTAGTATAGCCCAAAAAGTAAACAAATATACCTACATGGACTCTTAAGACACGTCAGAAGTTTGGTGCACGGTTTAAATTGGTCGTTTCCTATGTAGAAGAGCCAGCAAGAAACTCCACGGTTACTTTTTTTTTAATAATTGGTCATTGCAATGTTTTCAAATTAGTGTTAATAGGTATGGGAGGACAGTGTAGGCCTTTCAACAAGTACCAGGTACTTAACAAAATAAAACATGGGTTGTCAATCTACAGTCTAGCAGGCTGACAACCGGCCGGCCGGCCTGCCGTTGGCCGGCATTCCGACAACGTTCTATTATTATGCTAATACACAACATATTATGTTATTATATTATTGAAATCGCTTCTTATTTTGAAAAGTCATAAGTTTTTGCGAACATACAAAATACTTTCCAATATATGAAGAGAAGGCAGAGTTAGTAAGTCAATTTTATTTAATTTGTTTCTAAGAGACTCACGAAGATCCATTTCATAGATCGCGCAGATTGCCCTCTTTTGTAAACTGAAAATCGAATCTACATCAGCTGCCGATCCCCACAGCAGAACGCCACAAGACATAAAATTGTAGAATAATAAGCAAAGCATACTAACCTACCTATGGCTATATCTGTCAACTGCCTTATTTATCTTACTGCATATGCAGCTGAACTTAATCTACCTGCTTTAATGTGGGTGCCCCATTGCAATTTTGATTCTAAAGTAATTCCTAGAAATACAGTTTCCGTAATAACATCTAGTTTCTTGCCATCAAGTTTTAAATTTAGACACACTTTATTTTTATTTTTGGGTTGGAAATCATCAAACGACCTCTCCCGCTCTGGGCGGAGCGGGAGGGCGTGTCAGACTTTTACTGACTAAAACCCACCCGTGTTCCTTCAGTTGCCTGTGCGTCAGGACCACCGCGGTGCTCCGCCCAAGCCGGGCAGACCTCCACCATACGCTCCACCGTGTCCTCCGGTCGATCCACACAAAGATAACACCCGGGCGTTTCCTCCCGCCTTATCCGAAACAGGAACCTCCTGAAACTGCCATGTCCGGTGTGGACCTGCGTCAGGCGGAAGGTGAGGATGCCGTGGCGCCTCTCAAGTCACTCCTCAAAGTGCTGGGCACGCCACAATTGTGGCGGTAAGTCCCCTACCGCCACAATTGTTGCGTGCCCAGCACAGGTTCGCCGCCTCGCAGGAGACCGTGTGGTATCCCCGGATCAGCCGGATGGCCATAACCTTCTGGGACGCGTTCAAACGGCAGGCTGGTCGGCGCCTTAATGAACGCGCCCACCCCGGTGCCTCGTAAAGAGCCATGGATCGCACAACCCAAGCGTAAAACCCCCCGCAGGAGGCGTTTGGACCCCCTAAATTGGACAGGAGCCGCTTTAAGGCAGCCCCGGCCCGCTCCAGTCTGGGAGCCAAACGTCGGAAATGCTCAACGAAGTTCCACAGCCGAGGACGAGCCCCAGGTACTTCATCGTCGACTCGACGCGATGTGAACCCCTCTTACCGTTATTTGGGAACCCGACAGTGGCGCGTTCCAAGGACCATGAAAACACATGGCTTCGGACTTATGCAGGGCCGCCTCGTGTCCCAATTGCCGGATCCTCTCAACGACCGTCGCAACCCCGCGTGTCATTAATTCGGCCGCAGCCGCCGCCTTGTGCGACCTCCACTGCGCCAGGACCACCATGTCGTCAGCGTAATAAATGACGCTGATGCCGCTAGGGAAGTCGGCGCGCAGCACCCAGTCGTTCCCGATGTCCCACAGATGTGGCCCCAGGACCAATCCCTGTGGGAAACCGCACAACATCTCTCGCCGGTTCCATTCTCCCTGGTGACCGCGGTAGCAGACGGCCCTGTCCGTCAGATAGGCCTCGACCATACGGCAGCGGTAGGTCGGTATCCGGTGATACCGGAGTGACTCCCTGATGCAACACCAGGGCAGGGTATTGAAGGCATTGGCGATGTCTAGAGACACCGCCTATACGACCCTACCCCGGGTCACAGCATCCCCCATCACGAAGGCTCACACGCGCATGATGGCGTCCACCGTAGTGTGCCCCCTGCGGATATCAAACTGGCTCTCTGCCAAATCCAGCCCCACCCACACCAGCCGCCTGACGAGGCGGTCTGCAATGACTCTTTCATAGAGCTTGCCCACCTTGTCGAGCAGCACGATGGGCTGGTAAGCGGACGGAGAGTCCGCAGGGCGCCCCGGCTTTTTAATGAGGACCAGTTTCCCCGTATTTCAACGAAGTGAGAACTGGCCCCCCTCCAAGCATGCGCTTAAAAGCCCTCTTAGTCGAAGCCCGAGAGCCTCCAAGGCCAGGGCCCAGGCTTTTCCAGGTAAGCCGCCGGGTCCTGGGGCAATATTTTTGGCACTCAACCTACGTACCACCACTCTCAGCTCTACCTCGGTCACCTCAGAAGCATCGTCGTCGCCGTTCATTGTGTGGTCCACAGTGGGTATCGCAGGAGGCGGAGCCATGGGCGGGGGAGTATGTTCCCCTCGCGAAGGGAACAGAGAGCTCACCATCCCCTCCACGAGCTGGGCCGGAGATTCTGTGTCAGCGGGGGAACCTATGGGCAGAGTTTCTCCCACACCATTTTATATGGGCCTCCCCACGGGTCCCTGTTCAGAGTCCCAAGCGACTCCTCGCGGGCCAGTGCCCTGGCCCGTAGGATCTCCGCTCGGAGGGCGGTCTTCGCCGCTCTGTAACCCTCGTACAGCTCCGCCTGAATGGCTGCCGCATCCGAAGGGCGGATACGGAGGCTGCGGTGCCTGGTGTGCAGGCGTTGCGCAGCAACGCATGCCTCGAGCAGAGACGTTAGCTTCGGCGACCACCTGTACACCTTGCGCGCCAGGTCACATACTTCGGACATGGCCTCCCGGAAGCACTCCGCCTCGTCGTTCATATCAACAGGCCTGTCCGGTAATAACACCCAGGCCTGCACGTTTGAGGCTTCCAGGAGGAACTCCCGGTTCAGATGCTTCAGCGCCTACCGCGGACCACTCGCGGACTGTCAGACCAGCACGCTCGAGTTCTGGGCGGAGACGTCAAACTGGATCCCTTAGTACGAGCACGGGGAGGGCATGGTACCCGATGACGCCGACTCTCAACTTCGCAAGGCAGTTGTGGAACTTGGCGAGAGTTCGGTTTGGCGAGAAGTATACCCCTACCATAAC
Organism: Griposia aprilina; assembly: GCA_916610205.1. Taxonomy (NCBI): domain Eukaryota; kingdom Metazoa; phylum Arthropoda; class Insecta; order Lepidoptera; family Noctuidae; genus Griposia; species Griposia aprilina. The sequence continues at coordinate 423,719 of OU744300.1, read as the reverse complement.
AATCTCCCCGAACCGTGCTGTCACGCAACCCCGTCCCCTCTTGACAGCCTCAAGCGACGGGGTACCGGTGGCGGCCGATGAGATTAGGATCACTGAGATGCTCAGGTCCTCCACCCAGTCATCCCTGGGCGGGACAAAGTACGGCTCAGCGACCACGGCGATGTTAATCGACCACTGCGCCATGCTCTAGAGCAACAGATCCTGAGTGGCGACGCAGTGGTTGAGGTTCGCCTGGAGGAGGCGTAATGGGGCCATTATTGGCACTCCATATCAGCCCCCTCCCGAGCCCCCTTTGAGAGCCCTGCCGTGGTATTTGCGGCGGTGATGACGGTGGAGGAGGCGGTGATGATGGTGGAGGCGGCAGTGGCGGCGGGTGCAGCGGTGACGGTGGTGGCGGAACGCTTGTTTCTGCGCTTGTTGCGCTTGCTTCGGCGGGTAGAGTGCAGGCCTTACTTCCAGCCCGGTGATCGGCCGGCTTGCTAGCTGCCGCAACTAAAAAGCAGTGTGGCGTGGCATTGCACGAGCTGGCCTTGTGACTGGGCTGACCGCAGTGGAAGCAGTAATCGCTGCGGTCCACCTCCGACGTGTATTGCGCTCCCACTTGGTTGCCCATTTGGCAGCGGAAACACCTCAGAAGTCGGGGTCCAAATTTAGACCCACTTAGGGTACATTTGGTAATGAGAACATAAGACATTTAGTTTTGTTCGCATTAAATAAAAGATGTTTAGCTACGAACCATTTCGAAAGAACAGCCAGTGTTAGAACCAACAAGCAGGTATAAAACCTCTTTTTTAGTTTTGTTTTTATTCTTCTTCATTTTAGATATTTCACTTCTTCTTTTGTTTTTACTTCATGTCTTCTTTCGTTCTTCTTTATGTCATCTCATGTATGCACGAAGCTAAATAAATAATTAATATTAAATATCCCTAGCACAACGTCTTTGGTTGCCCGTACTTATGTAATTTAGTAAACGATCTACTGCGCTATATAAAATACATCTACATTTATAGACTCCAGCTCTCACAAAGGTTTCATTCTGCTTGTAGCTTCGATACTATGTACCAAAATTGTACCTTTTTGAGAGAAATAAATTACTGTTATTATTATTTTTTGGGAGTGTTTTTTTTTTCTCAGCTCTATGGCTGGTTTCAGCTACATTTAAAGCCAAGTAAATGCAGCGTGTGGTGTGTATTTAAGATGAGGGCGTGTTTTCTTCCTGTAACTGCATGCACTTTCTCACTGTTCTGCAGGTATTTAAGATGGCAGCTTTCTGTAGGTTAATATAAACGGATTCTTCTAAATCTATTAATTTCAGGCTATGGAGAAGACGGTTGGAGATAACGCCTGTCGTGGAGAGAACTATAGGGATAACGTTCACTTTTTCTTGTATTATTGTTACACATTATTACACTATTATTATTTCTTTTATTTCATTATATACATATAAATTATATTTTTAAATATTAGAATATAAAAACATTAAAAAATATAAAAAATAGTAGCCCATCGGTATTGGGAACAGGTTCCAAGCTACCGGTGGTCAGGGCTCCAGAGAGAGGAACCTCCTAACAATGCGAGCCATGTCCAGAAGTAACGCTTTCTGAATCAAGCCCTTGATCCAGCTGCCCACACGAGTGCCTCCTCAGATCTTGATCGAGGCTCTTAGCTATTAAACCGCGACTGTCACGACTATCGGCACAATGACCGCTGAGTCCACATCCGACATGTCGACAACCTCGCAAACCAAGTCAAGATACTTGATTTGTTTATCTTTCTCAGCTTTCACGAGGTTCCCGTCATGCCGGGACCGTTGTGTCAATAATCATTGTGGAATGGGACCGTTATGTCAATAACCATTGCGCGCCGCTCTAATCGATCCCCCACCACTATATCATGTTTATTGGCAACAATAGTCCTATCAGTGATGATGGATCGATCCCAGTACATTGTGATATTTCCATTTTCGAGAACTGGGTCAGGCACATACCTGTAGTACGGCACTTCCGATTATACAAGGCTATATTTCAGAGCGAGTTGCTGATGGAAACTCCTGGCTAATGTTGTGTCTATGCAAGTACTCATCGTTAGCTAGGATTGAACATCCGGAGATAATGTGTCTAATTGATTCAGCCGGACGGTGGCATGCCCGACTGATGTCTGCCGTGCCGTCTTTCACAATAAATTCTAAGTCGGCTTCTAAGAAATATTCCCTGAGACTGCATATCTCGCGATTGTGGAGGGTCTTAGCATTTAAAAAGCCTCGACCTCCAGCCTTTCGCGGGATATACAGCCTCATTACCGATGACCGTGGGTGATGCATTCGATTTGCAGTTAGTAGCATATGGACCATTGAGAGGGTCCAAGATGAGTCCAGGGCATCGAGTTCGGTCTGAGTCCATTTGAGTATGCCGCAAGTGTACATCAAAACTCTCAATCATCAATGACTCAACCGTTAAGACCTTGTTTCCACCTGATAGAAGATTATTAAATACTTTTTTCAGGCGGCCAAAGAAGCGTTCCTTCAACATCAAATCAGTTACCTACTCAATACTCAATATATTTATTGCTTCCACATGTGAACTTAGGTGGTAGCTAGGTTACAAAAATATGACCATTGTGGACCCTGTGGGGCAAAGCAAAAGTAGGAGAGGAAGAGGGCTTTCATTTGACTACTTAGTTGTTAGTTACTATAATTATAATTATTTTTCAACACATTTGCTAAAAAAATGCATTTACGATGCCTGTATACATTGTTCGAAAGTAAAAAATTACGCACCATGCAACGGAACGTGCGGTAAAATAGGTACTCACACCTAAGTACTTGTTTTACCCCATACTGCGTTGTATAGCGCCGTGCGTATCCTTTAAGGTTTTTTTTTTAATTTCCATAAAATAGTTATTTATGATACTAATGCGGTAAGTTGGATTAAACAAACGAGTAGACGAAGTCGAGGGCTTACCATAGTCACGAGTTTGTAAATACCTATTTCCGCACGTGTGTCATACAACGTTTTTCAACACATTAGCGAGAAAACAGTACAATATTAATATCGGATTCTTTGCTTGAACTCATTTATTATTATTTTGTTTATAAATATCAGTCGGAAAGTCGCAACAATCTTTGACGTTTCTATTATGAAAATGGCGCCACGTGTGCCTGGTGAAACTTAGAACTACATCTTTCGTCTCATTCTCTCTTTAGTATTAAAGTGAGACAAACATATTGAGCAAAAGCGCTTCCAAGGAGGTTCGATTATTCAGCTTATTTATTCTCGTAATGTGAAACTCCTTGGTGTAGTTTTTTTATATGAGCCATGCATATGCGTACACATAATAGGTAACAAGTGCAGTTTTAAGGTTAGTGGTATGTTTGACTTCACGAAGGGCGTATGCAAATTTGGATAATTTTGATTTTATCTTATGGATGTGTGATTTCCTATTAATGTTTGTATCTATAGACAGGCCAAGTAGAGTAAATTCAGTAACGACTTCTATTTTTGTACCGTTGTAGGTGAAGTTTATGTCTAGTGGGGCTTTTTGTCGGAGGTGGAAGGGCATGATTTTAGATTTAGAGAAATTAATTTCGAGGTTATTGTCATTCATACAATTTATTGATTTATTTAGTGTAGAGGTTAGGTCGTCGCTCAAGCCAAAATTGTTCCGGCATGAAATTAGTAGCGAAATATCATCAGCAAACAATACGCATGGTCCTTTTATGGTTTTAGGAAGGTCTTTGATGTAAATAAGAAATAGGAGGCATCTAATTTAGGAACAGAGGTGTATCCCTTGGGGAATAGAGGCGTTAATTATTTTACTGCTAGAGCGAATATTTTGTATCTCTTTGGTATTTTCATCAAACTCAAACTCAAAGCATTTATTTCAAATAAACCAATTACAGGCACTTTTGAATTGTCAGAGGGTCAGTCAGTCAGAAAAATGAAGCTAGTTGCCCATTCCAAAGCGTAGTAGGTACCTATGGAGAAGAACGGGCAGGAAACTCCATGGACACTCTTTTAAATCAAGATAATTATAGTTACAAAAAACAAATTGTTTACATCATTCATGTTCAAATTAAAAATGTGAGAACGATGTAGAAGGACGTGCACGTTTAAAGTATCCGTAATAAAAAAGATAAAAAAAACAATTCAAAAATTTAAATTAATATAAGCCGTGGCAGCCAAGAGTTGACCAGTCCCTACTGACAGCGCCCGTTCACGAACATGACGTAATGATCAGCACCATTCAGCTCAACCATTTTGATGGGAACTTAATGATCCAACACACACGCCACCACCAGCGAGACATTTGACTGAGCATAACATACTCTCAGCCGCCAGGGCACATTCAAGTCAATGAAAGACGAGCCTAGTAAATGGTGGCTTTATAGTAGGTAAATAGTGCTCACACATGTGCTATGCAATTATACATTGTTAAGAGATTGAATTTATACAATGCAAAGATAGTTTTTACAATCTTCAGCAGCTCCAACAATATTTTCGAATGCTAATCAATTAATTTATGCGCCCCTGTGGAGCAGGACCAGCGTTGAGCCAAGCATCTTTGTCAGCGATGTAATCCCCCAACTTATAATATGCTTGGCTGCATAGTGTGCGTTTTATACAAGATTTAAATTTTGTTTCATTCAGTTGGAGTATGTGGGGAGGTATTTTATTGTAACATTTTAAACAGTACCCCATGAAGGATGAGTCTACTTTAGCCAGTGTGAAACCTGGTTGAAAATTGGTCCCTATTTCTAGTCATCACCTCTTTTACTGAAAAGATTTTTTTTTTCTTACGTACATGATGTTTTCATAGATATATTGACAAGGTACCATCATGATGTTAATATCTTTAAACAGTTCCCTTAGAGAATCGCGCCTGCGGAGGCAATATATTGCTCTGATGGCTCTTTTCTGCAGAATAAAAATAGACTCGATATCTGCAGCCCGTCCCCATAGTAAAATACCGTAAGACATGATACTATGAAAGTAACTGAAATAGACTAGCCTCGCGGTATTTACATTAGTAAATTGACGGATTTTTCTCACAGCATATGCTGCTGAACTTAGCCGTCCTGCAAGAGATGTTAAATGAGGACTCCGTTGCAGCCTCGACTCGAGCTTGATCCCCAGGAAAACAGTTTTATCGACGTATTCTAGTTTCTCTTTATTCAATACTATGTCACAATCATTACTTTTAACATTCGGTAAAGCAAATCTTATGCATTTAGTTTTATTCCCATTTAATACTAAATTATTAGTAGTGAACCAATCATGTACCTAGAGTAGGGCGTTATTTACGTCGTCGAGATTTGATGCACGTCTATTTATCTTAAAAATTAAGGAAGTATCGTCAGCAAATAACACCATTTGTGGTTGGTTTTTTAATAAATGGGTAAGATCGTTAATATATACTAAAAAGAGGAAAGAACCTAATATTGAGCCTTGTGGAACACCTATTTTTACTTTTAAACCACGTGAATTGACACCATTTTTTTGGACTTTTTGCTGTCTATCATTTAAATAAGATTCTACTAAGCTGAGCGCAAGTTTATCTAGTCCGTAATGCTCAAGTTTTAAGAGCAAGGTTTCGTGTTCAACGTAGTCGAATGCCTTGGAGAGGTAACAAAAGATTCTTATGGCATCTTGGGCCTTCTCTCACGCTGTAAATATGTGTTTTAATAAAGTGACACTGGCGTCAGTCGTACAACGTCCTCTGGTGAAACCATATTGCTGATCGTGTAAGATTTTGTTGGTATTAAAATGATTAAGCATCTGATTGAGCATTACCTTTTCGAAAACCTTGCTGAATACCGGCAACACGGATACTGGTCTATAATTGTTGGTGTCTTTGCTGTCCCCAGATTTAAAAAGTGGTATAACCTTACTGTATTTCATCATAAAATTCTATTTCGACCTGGTGTTCTCTATTTGTTAAATACGATTTAAACCATTCGTGAGTCTTCCCGCGGATCCTTATGCCTTGTAATTTATTTAGTAGAAGGTCATATTGCACTTTATCGTATGCTTTGGTCATATCTAGCAGTAAACCTACGGCGTATTTTAGTCATTTATTTTATTAAAGCTTCCTGTATGTATTTAAAAATTGCCAGAACAGTCGATCGGTTCCTGCGAAAGCCGTTTTGGCATTTGTTAAATATTTTGTATTTTTCGCAGAAGGAGTAAACACGATTGATTGCACATTGCTTTCTCAAAATTTTTGGAGGCAGTTGGTAAAAGAGCTATTGGGCGGTAATAGCTTGGATCCGTTTTCGAGATTTTTTTGTGAATCGTTTTTATTAGTGCTTTCTTTAGGTAGTCCGGGAAAGCGGCGTCTTCAAAAGATTGATTTATTAGTAAGTAGAATGGTAACGTAAGTTCGTTTGCACATTGTCGTATTAACATTGGTGGTAACTCATCTATTCCATGACTTTTTTTTGCTTTTTAAGTTTTTTAATTGTGTGTTTATTTCTCCGGGGTCTACTGGGCTGAGACACAAGGTGTTTTCAGTGGGGCAAAGCATTGGGGTGCCTCGCGGCTCATTGTCAGGTGCTTTGTTGCTACTTTCACCGATGGAAGCAAAGAAGTTGTAAAAAAAGTTAGCTTATTTAGGTTATTTAGGTTATTATGTTATTTTTATCCCTTTATATTTTTTTATTTGTTCTTTCATTTATAATGCTTCACATAGTTTTAAATTTGTTATTTGTTTTTTTTTTTTATTTAAATATTGTAATTTATTTGCCGTTATAACTGATTTCTTTAGTGTTTTTTTCATATTTCTTATAGTTCTGTTTAATTAATGGATTATTAGTTTTAAGTGTAGGTATCTTTTCAAGCCTTTTATTTTGACATGAACGTTTGATGCCTGGGGTTAGCCAATACTTTTTATAATTTGTTTTTAATTTTATTTTAATTTTAGGTATACACTGGTTTAATATGTTGGTTAATGTGTTATTAAATGCTTCATAGTTATCATTTATGTTTTTATTTGTTTTTATTATTTAGTTCCAAATTAATTCATTTAATTTAGATTTAAATAGTAGAGTGTTTTTGTTATTATATAACCTTTTTTTGACATACCAGATAGTTAGTTTAGTTTGTTGAGGCAGAGCCATGTGTATGATAGTATAATCGTTTTGAGGTTACATTACCTCTAAAAATAGATGTAAAACAAATTAATACTTCAGAGTCATTTAGTATTGCATTGCAGCGATTTTATAATTTAGAGAAACGTTTTGCTAAGGAAAATCTGTATCGCTCCGTTTACATTAAGTTTATTAATGAATATCTTGATTTGGGACTTGCAGGTTGCAGGTAATGCAGGCAGATGTCAACACATATTCTCGCATCACTTCACGCATCGCATCGCATCTCGCATCACGCAGTTTTACGAACTGATAGAAAAACAAACAAATTATGTGTTGTTTTTGATGGCAGTGCAAAGATTAAAGGTAGCATTAGTTTAAATGATATGTTATGCAACGGGCTTGTAAATCAAAAACAATTGTTTGAAATATTAATTTTGTTTCGCACATATAACTATATTATTATGTATGTTACGAGTAGGTGGACGCTTAACAAATGCTGATCTGCCCTTTGCAAAGAAGTTTCCAGGCATTCTTCTAAATAAATGCTATCTTACTCAATTAATAATAAGAAATGAACATTTGAATTTGTTACATGGAGGCTTAAGACTTGTTATGAGTAGTTTGTATCTAACATATTATGTTATTAACTCGTTTCGAGAAATAAAATGTTATACATAAATGTTTAGTATGTCACAGATATAAAGCTAAAACAGCTTCACAGCTAATAGGATCACATGGAACCTGATCACATGTGTGTGGTTCTCCCAGGATTCCAAAATGTGACTGATGAGTTTTACTCCCACGTTAGTCGTCAACCTACCTTTCCAGAAACTAAACTGGTGACTATGTACACTGTGTGGTGTATTTGAGTTAAAATGTGACAACATATGGTCGAGCATGATTTGTTCATACATTTTATTCAATGCTGGCAGCACAGATAAAAATGTCTATAATTAGAGGGATCACTCTTACTAATCGATTAAAAATTAGTACTACTTTACTATGTTTCATTAAATCAGGAAACGTACCGCTGTCTAAACATTGATTAAATATGCTTGTTAGGACAGGGGCAATTGTGTCAATTGATATCTCCATAAACTTTAACAGAAATCCCCCATAATTCTTGTTTTTTTATGTTTTGTTATGACTTAATGCTTTCTTTTATTGTAACAATCAAAATGGGCTTGAATTCAAAACTTGGAATGTCCTTACTGAAGTGTTCTTTGAGAAGAGATTCAGCTAATATAGGTGACGAAGGGAAAGATTTCGTAACCTCTATTGGGATATTGGTAAATTTGCTAGTGCCTCGGCAACTTTTAACTTATCTGAAATGATTTCGTTATAAAGTTTTGGAGAAAAGTCATTCTGATCTCGCTGTTTAAATATGTAAAAACACGTTTAAACAGTTTTGTTACTTATTAATTTAGATTTAGCTTGAGCGCCGACTCTTTTGAATATTTTAGAACAGTTTCTTACATAATTATGAAGGGCTTGATCAAAAGTCAAATGATTTCTCGTGATAGGTACATATTACGAGTATATAAAATATCTCTGCTTTTTCCAATGCCTGCAGTGGCCCATTCACAAAATTTTGTTTTAGTATTTATTTTAACTTTTTTACAGGACACGCTTTATTGAATTCTTGGCATACTATTTAAAGAAAATAATGTACCGTAGTTTAATTATACAGGGTGATTGGAAGATGGGTGCAAAGCTTTAAGGTGAAGATAGTATAGACAATTTAGAACCATTTAAGCCATGGTTGTCTTAGACGAAGTCTTACCAAATTTTTTTAACCAAATTTTAAAGTTAATTTTCGGAAATTCTCAAAATTTAATGTAAACTGCATAATTATGGCCAAATTGAATGATAAATGAATTCATTTTTTATTTATTTAATTAAAGTAATGTGTAAGCAACCAAGCAAAACATGTTTTGGGCTTCTGTGTCATTAGACATTTTTTTTACAGATATTTAAAGCTCAGACAAAATAAAAAAATTGTACAATACGTCTTTTAAACATTATTTAAAAAAAAAACGGAGGGTGCTTTTTTTGTTCAAACCTTTTTGAAAACATGCTTGATAATCGCTCTTTCTTTTGAGGTATCATTTATGCGGATATCTTACAAATTATTGAAATTAGGACCTACAAACCAATTCGAGGGAGAAATTTTAAATTTTAGGCAGTCTAACAAAACACAAAATTTTTGCTTAAAAGAATACTTTATGTGCTCGAAATGATAACATTGTTCAATTTTAAGAATTTTTGGCACATGCAGGAACCAATTGAGGGTAACCCATTGAGGGGATTCTCTAAACAATGGCCACCGAGCGCGGTGCGACGGCATTTCCAGGTAGAACGCCCAATGAATAGCAAAAAGCGATAAGAGTTGGTTTTTACAGCAAAATGGTCTTAGTTACTGAGGCAACGAAGTCGTTTTTCTTTAGTCAGGGTCAGTCGGTCTGTGATGAAGCCGTTACATCTTTTACTTATTAATCAAACTACTGCCCTTGTGAGTGGACGTTGTCGTGTTGATTCACAATTTACTGTGTTCAGTTGTAGCCCGTTGCGTTCCTGCACGTGTTGTTTGCGTTAGTTTTGAACTTTTTTGTTTCACCGTGTCCAGTCGTAGCCTCGCGCTCCTGCACGTGCTGATTTTTGACTTAATTGTGTTGAGTTGACATTTAGTGCGCTCCTACGCCGTTTTTCTTAATTGTTAAGTGACTATGGCTACTTTTTCCAATCAAGAATATGCGGATATCGTATTTATGTACGGTAGAGCAGACGGCAATGGATCTTTGGCGCGGCGGATGTATCAAGAGCGCTATCCGAATCGCAGGATACCGAATGTCCGAGTGTTTTACAACACGTTTCGTTGTCTTGCCCAAGATGGGTTTCACCGCGTGGAACCTGGAGTCAACCCGGGCAGACACGAAACTGCCGTCGACGAAGACATTTTAGCAGCATTTCAAGCGGATCCTACTACCAGTACTAGAGCAGTAGCTCGAAATTTAAACATTTCTCAATGGAAGGTGTGGCATACAATGCACCAAAATGATAAGTATCCGTTCCATGGCAGGAGTGTGCAAGGTCTAGTAGAGCAAGATCCTCAAAGAAGAATTCAGTTCTGCCGTTTCCTCAACAGAGACATCGAAGATGCGTGGTTTCTGAAATCAATCTTGTGGACGGATGAAAGTAAATTTTCAAGGGAAGATATTACAAACTTTCACAACATCCATGAATGGGCCGACGCAGACAACAATCCACATTTTAAGAAGCAGGTGTCATTTCAGATGAAATTCTCTGTGAATGTATGGGCTGGAATAATTGGCAGAACATTGATTGGGCCCCACTTTTTGCCTGATCCATTGAATGGCGAAAATTATTTGCAATTTCTGCAAATTGATTTACCACTGCTGGTAGAGGAATCAGGTGTCCCGATCTTCGAAAGAGACCGAACAGTCATCTTTCAGCAAGACGGCTGTCCAGCGCATTGGACTTTAAATGTAAGGGAACACCTCAACAATTGCTTTCCTGATAGCTGGATCGGCAGGGATGGACCCATCCCTTGGCCCGCTCGCTCCCCAGATCTGACCCCGTTGGACTTTTTCGTGTGGGGCCGGGCCAAGGAACTGGTGTATAACAACATAGAAATAAACACTAGAGAAGAATTGATACAAAGAATAAATTCAGCGTTTGAGACAATGAAGCAGGAGATGATGTTGAAAATAACGACTACAGAAGTTATAAGACGAGGCCGTGCTTGTATTAGGAATCACGGCCGTCATTTTGAACATGAAAAATAAATAATTTTAATTCAAATGTTGTTTTAATTAGCCTGCCTAAAATAAAAAAAATCTCCCTCAAATTGGTTTGTAGGCCCTAATTTCAATAATTTGTAAGATATCCGCATAAATGATACCTCAAAAGAAAGAGCGATTATCAAGCATGTCTTCAAAAAGAATTGAACAAAAAAAGCACCCTCCGTTTTTTTTTTTTAATAAGGTTTAAAAGACGTATTGTACAATTTTTTATTTTTTCTGAGCTTTAAATGTCTGTAAAAAAAATGTCTAATGACACAGAAGCCTAAAACATGTTTTGCTTGATTGCTTACACATTACTTTAATTAAATAAATAAAAAATGAATTCATTTATCATTCAATTTGGCCATAATTATGCAGTTTACATTAAATTTTGAGAATTTCCGAAAAAAAACTTAACAATTTGGTTAAAAATATTTGGTAAGACTTCGTCTAAGACAACCATGGCTTAAATGGTTCTAAATTGTCTGTACTATCTTCGCCTTAAAGCTTTGCACCCATCTTCCAATCAACCTGTATATTGTATATATTTAAGTATATTATTCTGTCAAAAAACTACCAGGAATAGATCAATAATACACAAAATGTTAGTTATTCATCCAAATTTATTTTATCGCCTTCAAAGTCCTTCAGAAACGATACACTTACGTCAACGAATAATCCAATCATCAAAACATTTTTAAACGCTTTTTCCGGTGTTCTCGCCGCGAATTCTCATTGTTGAATTCTCATGTCTTCTACCGAATGATAACAGGTGCCTCGAAGTGGTAATTTGAGTTTAGGAAAAAGAAAGAAGTCGGCTGGAGCCATATCTGGTGAATAAGGTGTCTGCTCGATGGTATTCGTTGAGTTTTTGGTCAAAAACTCGTTCACAATGATGGCCTTTTGTAAAGGCGCATTATCGTAGTGCAAAATCCAAGAATTTTATTTCCACAATACTGGCCTTTTTCGTCAAATTTGCTCTCTTAAACGCCGCATAATGCTCAAATAATAAACGTTATTTACCGTTTGACCTTCCGGTAACAATTCCGAGTGCACAACACCGCGATAGTCAAAGAAAACAGTCAACATGACTTTGACTTTTGATCGACTTTGGCGTGGTTTTGTCGGTTTCGGTTCAGTTGGAAGGCGCCACTCCGAAGCTTGTTTACTTGGTTGCATGTCAAACTCGTAAACCCACGTCTCGTCACCAGTAACAATACGTTTCATGAATGTTGGGTCGGAATTGACTCGTTCTAGCATGTCTTCAGCGACTCTTATGCGATTGAGTTTTTGGAGAAAATTCAGGTCTTTTGGGACTAGCCGAGCGGCAATATGTTTCATACCCAAGTGAATATATAAAATGACACGGATCGACTCGGGAGCATGTGAGACCTAGAAAGTTCAGGGGCTATCTCTCTCAAACTTGAATGAGCATTTTCAGTCACTATTTCCTTCACTTTTGCGATGTTAACTTCAGTTGAAGATGTTGATGCCCTACAAGGGCGAGGACAATCTTCCAGCATATCTCACACGCTTTTGAACGCTTTGTACCACTCATAAGTACATGTTTTTGGTAAAGTCGATTTGCCGTAAGCCTTCTGTAACATTTTCAGTGACTTCGAACACGTAATTCTATTGGCGATGCAAAATTTAAGACAAACTCTTTGATGTTTGTGTCCATTATGAAATTCGCAATACACATTAGCTAGATCTAACTAAAAACAGCACTGTATTTAATCTAAATGACAGATGCTACTCAAACTCCGCGCCAAAATGGAAAACAATTGTGCCATTCTAACAATAAAAAAAACAATATTTTGATTTTGGAACCTTAGACAAATCATCCATTACCCGATACTTTTTTGACTGAATGTCTGTTGGTCAAACCTGACGCCACTGAAAGGTCGAATCTTTTATTTTACAAATAATAATAAGTACATTGTCTGTGCATGAAGCTGAGGTTGCTATTCAGCAATTCCACTTGTTGGTGATAAGTGCGCACTGCACATAATAATGTGTACCAATAAACATAACCTGTCCTGAAATACCTACGACAAAAACAACTCCACAAATACATAATTATCTTTTCAACCATTTTGTGCAACGGTTCAAACGGACGCAATTAACGGATGTAAATTACTTTTGCAAAGAGCAGAATGTTCAATAACTATGATGTCTCAGCTCTTTTGATTAAGTTTAAAAATGTGTTAAAGCAATAAAATAATAACTATCAGGTATTATTACTGAATGCGTTATTCATGTAAATATTCTAATTACATGAACTCCGATGATGTAATAAAATATTACATTAAAAAACGTGCATAAAACTTAATTGTCAGAATAATTAGTTGTTCTGCAGCAGACGGGCAGTGTAGTGCGACGCGACGCGAGGAAGAGATGCGCACACGCGGCGCGCAGCCGCACTCGTGTGCGGAACTTGTAGCTTGTGGTTGTAATGTCACGACATTTGCGGAACTTGAATATGTGGAAAGTGGAGACAACGAAACACTCTTAGGGTGAGTCTTCACTACAGTGGTCCACATAATTGTTGTTACAATTTCCTCGCATATGAACGTCATAACATCGAGCAAGCTTGTACGTGGAGTAGCAACGAGTAATAAAATAATGAGAGGTCGTGAATAATACAAATGTTGCACAATCCGCTAAATGTCCTAATTCAGGCGAGCGCCTCGTTGGTGACGTGGCATCGGCGGCGTCGGTAAAATTTGTGCAGGCAGCTATTTGTGTACTGTGGTGTAGACATTTTGTGATGAATTGTTGCTTGCTTCAATCATCAATCATCATCATCTCCAAAGAATTGGAGTATACCGGGTTATTCGCTAAGGTAGCTCATTAATTCATTATAGACATTTATGGTAACTATGGAGACATCTGAATCTATTTAAGGAAAAGGTCTAAGAACTCACGTCGTTCATTTTAGAGTTAGGAAAAACTGCATTGCTTGCTAGTTTATTTATAAAAAACTGTGTGCGGCCCGATCGACTGCAAGGCGCTGACGATGACGGTGAGACGCGTGCCGAGACGCGGCTTCTCTTGACAACGCGTGAAAATATAAATATTTGGGTCATCGCTCCGCGCCCCCGCCGTCTCTAATAATAGTAATAATACAACAATTATTAGAGATTGCGAATGCGTGGCAATCATACCTCCCATTCGCTACATGTTGTCAAAATACAGATCATTTCTTTGTCAAAAGTTACAATTAATTGAACATGAACGCCACGAGTTTACGATGTTCTCAGACGTAGGTGGGGGAACACGCGAGAAAGTGTATGACCAGCGTATATCCAGCAATCTATACATAATATGTATAGATATTTGGATACAGACATGAAAAGCAACTATTTATACACTCCTTTGCAAAAAAAAAAACGGGCGGTTTTGATTTTTCTACATTATTGGTACCTAATCATTTAGTTCTAAAGAGATTTTAATAGCCAAACTATGTTACTTGCACTTAATAAAGAGTCTAGATAAGAAAAAAAGTTAATTCCAAATTCGAAACGATAGTTAAAAAAAAAAAACTATTTCAGTATGTGACTTTTTACTTACTTATCACGGGTTTGCGGTTCAAGGTTATAAGGCAACTAAAACTAACTTCTCGTTATTTTTAGTACAATAATTTATGTTTGTCGCATAATTCTGCCTTATTGTGACTTAAAACAGATATCTTTGTGTCGATCGTAATGGCAGAAAAAGCAATAAGAGCTAGTAAAATGATAGCGCTGCTGGAAGAGTGGTGTAGCCAATGTTACGTCTTACAGCAGTTAAACGTGATTCGTTCAACCGTCCAAAGAACCTGGACTCGATACCAAGAGACAAGTTCCGTTCAGAGAAGGCAACCTTCTGGGAGAAAACGTTGCACACAACCACGAGAAGATCGCTTTTTAGTGACTCAGGCGCTGATGAACCGCAAATGCAATTATATAGATCTCAAAAGAAACCTTGAAGAGGTACGAGGAGCACAAGTTAGCCTATGGACAATGAGGTGGAGGCTTTTAGCGGCTGATATACGCAGTCGACGACCAGCGCGGGCCCCCAAGCTACTCCGTGAGCACCGGATTTACCGATTGAGGTTCGCTAGAAATTGCCTATCTTGTAACTGGAGTAGCGTACTCTTCTCCGATGTGGCTCGAATTTGTATGAATGGTGAGGCCGACGTCGGCAAGTGTTACGAAGACCAGGGGAACGCTATGCCGACGTGTGTTTTGAAGAAATCACCCCTCATGGTGGAGGATCCGTTATTTTTTGGGCGAGCGTAACTTCCAGCTATCGTACCGAGATAGTATTATTCATTGAAAATGGCTCACTAAATGCGCAAAGGTACGTAACAGAAATCCTTTGTCAACATGCACAACCCGCACTGACTGTAATTGGTGAAAATGCCATTTACATGGACGAAAATGCTCGGGCCTACCGTTCTGGCGACGTAGATGGCTATATGCAACAGGTCGGTATTCGTCGTTTGGATCGGCCAGCGCGGAGCCCCGACCTTAATCCCATTGAGCACGTCTGGGACCTCCTAAAAAGGCGAGTACGATCTGTCCAACCACTTCCACAAAACATCAGGGAGCTTAAACGTGTGATCTCGGCTGAGTGGGATAACATTCCACAGGACACCATCAAAAGCCTGGTGGAAAGCATGCCAAGACGATTACATGCTGTAATCGCTGCAAGGAGAGGTAATATGCGTTATATTTTTTTCTTTTTTAATGTCTTTTTTTATTAAAATACCATGAAAATACTCGTAGTCTTAATTTTCTTATACCCATAAAAATGTCCATTTTAACACGGCTCTCTGTTTACATTGGCTAAAACACCGATTTCAGGATGGTAAGTGTTAAAAACTATGTTCTCATTGTTAATAAAAAAAAACTAGTCATTTATGCTGATGACATACTAAAAATATTAATATTATCCATAGCAAAGCCCATGACTGTTCGGTGTCCGTTTTTTTTGCAAACGAGTGTATATAATTATATATATATTATATCGAAAATAAATTAAATCGATCATTTGACTTTGACTGATTGACAAGCCAGCGCCACCAGGAGGTGCTCAAAAGAGTCTACAATATAACGCTCGACCACATAACGCTGAGTTTGTCGGTGGCGGTCAAGCAGTGAACACGTTTGGAAGCTGTCGCGCGTTCCGTATAGTTGTGTCGTGTTCCTACCTAGTTCCTAGCTAGTGTGCGAATTGCTAATGTGATTAGTTTGATCGTAAATTATATTTGGTTTGAACTGCAAATGGTTTTTCTATTGCGCAATAACCAACACTTTGCATAGTACGCCCACAGTAGTTACAATATGGCTGATGACGAGACAGACGTACCTTCTCCGTCATATATGTATTAATAAGTTAAAGTTGCTCTTCGTGTTTGTCTGTGCGACCGCGTTGTTCATCCAAACTGCGCAATGGATTTTGATGCGGTTTTCAACATCGTGTGTCCGTATACTAAATTAATAATAAACTTACGAAAATTATAGAAATCTCGAAGTTTTGGCAAGTCGTAAAACCTGTGCGATGTAGCAGCGGGTCGCTAGTAATCAAATAAAACCTGTGCGATGTAGCAGCGGGTCGCTAGTAATCAAATAAAACCTGTCCGATGTAGCAGCGGGTCGCTAGTAATCAAATAAAACCTGTGCGATGTAGCAGCGGGTCGCTAGTAATCAAATAAAACCTGTGCGATGTAGCAGCGGGTCGCTAGTAATCATATAAAACCTGTGCGATGTAGCAGCGGGTCGCTAGTAATCAAATAAATCAGGATTGCAAGGAAACTAATACAACTAAGTATTCACTTTATGACTGTAACGGGATACACGTGTCGAAGACAGTTGATCGCCTTTAAAACTAAAAGCAATAAGCGTGAATTATTCAATTTGAATATAATGACAATTTGACACTTCACGCGATATATATTTATTTAAAACAGTTAATAGCACGTTACTCTGTTGTTACATTCATTAAAATGTAACAGGCGACGCGACGGTAACGTAACGTGACAGGTTCTGAAGTGTTATCATCTTAGCACATGGGAAGCGGCACGACGCGCACGCCGACAATATGTTGAGCGAAAAGAACAAAGTGCAGGCGCGGCTGACGACCAGCCGCCTGGAGCTGTTGTAATTCACTAGTTCATAGTGCAATCAACGCATTTGCTATTGGTACAATGGCCCGATGTCCACAGCATAGTGAACTCGGCTGAGTGATGCATATTTAGCGTACGAGGTGAGTGGGAATTATTCAGTCTTTCCCAGTTAGGATCGAGGAGTGCCCCGAGATAGGCCAGCAATAATAAACGCTACTGGCGAACTCTCACAGAGATTTTGGGTTACCGAGTACTATGCCCTGTATGAGTTGCCGTCTCACCCTCCTCCAAGCAATCTCTGCATAATCTATTCAATTAAATTCAATAGATTTATTCAGTAAGATACAATTCACATTGCATTATTATATAATCTAGCATGAAATACATGGATCAATGAAACTCATTTATAATCTGAAACCGATGGATTTAACTAAAGGTTGTCGAACTAATCGGTCGATTATAAAGGCTCTGCCTTCATTGGCGCCGCACTCATATCTGTGTCCCGACCGGCCATGTACTGCTTTGGGTTCTGATCCCTAAGTTAATGTCTTTCACATAAATACTGTCAGAAACTGGGTAACCTGGAAACTACAAACCAAACATATTCTACTATTACTGCTGTATTGGTGGTTCTAGGAACCACAAGCTATTATATTTTTTGTTTGCCTTGAGTGCATCTATTTCGAATGATCACATCTGTCTGCAGTCGAGTGTATTATCGAGTTAGCTTCGGCTCGCACAAGAAGTGCTGTCCGCCACCGCCACCGCGGCGCCGGCTCGTCGCCTCGGGCCCAAGGCGCTTGAGCCGAGAGCGACCGAAGTAACCCTGTACAATCATAACATTTAGATTTCTTCAAACCTTAAGGATAGATGTGACAGTGATGCTTCATTGCGATGGGCGGATGCGCGGGCGATGGCTCGCTCCATCCACCAGCTCGTCCGACACACACTGACACACTCACAGCAGCACGTGGCGCCAACAGCTGCAACAGTTTCTTTCTCTACTTTTTATATATTTATTATATTTTTATATATTTGCACTACTATTACTATTTATGTTTGCGATAAGATCACAGCACCTAGGTCAGGGCACGGTTTACGTAATCAGCCTATTATAGGTAATTTCCACTGCTGGGTCACAGGTCTCCTCTCTTCGAGAGGGAATAGGCTATAATCCATCACGTGGGCCCAGTGTATTGGTAGATGTCACATGTCTTCGAATTTTTGGTTCTAGGACATGTCGGTTTCCTCATGATTTGTCTTTCTACAGGGCATGGTTTGGTAACGCAAAAAATATAAAAACAGAATTTTAGTTGGAATTGATAAATTTATATAATTAATTTCCGTTCTCGTTCCATTCTTAAAAAATTGAGCCGTGGGCAGTAGCTACTGACGTCTGCATCACCTCGTTATGTCCCCCATCAGTGACTGCATTGTTGTGGTCGGCTCATCGCGGCGATGACGCCGCGCGGTGGCGGCAGCGCGGTGGGGCGGCACGAGAACGAGCGTCTCGTGTGGGGGGATCGGTTACTTGAACCTCATCCGATGTAGTTGTCCGTATCGGTGTCAGCGTTACACCATACCAATAACAACAGCTTGCACAGCTCGACGGTATGTACTACTACGAGGCTACGGCCAGTAGATATAGACCAGGAGTCTGGACCTGGCTCCCGGCAGATGTCTGGTTAAATTAGCCAAACAACACAATTCTTTGTAAAGGCGTTGTTTTGTTATTGCTTTAATAGGATATTTGTTTTTTGCGTTATTAAGTAATTGGTCTGTGGATTAGAAACATTCGTAAGTATGAGTTCAGAGAATTGGTAAAGAGAAGATAAAGTGTCCCCAGTCGCATACTCGTAGAGCGAGCTGCACGTCTTTCTACATCAGCCGCTGTTCTGACTGAGGCCCATTGGTAATCAGCACTACATCACCAAACCACTCAACAAACAATTTCTCTAGAACAGGTTGAGCGATGCTAAGCTTTAATAGGGATTGTGCTGAAGTCACCGAGTAGTGGTTCCCATTGACCGCCAAGCGACACCGCGTCAGATTAGGCGATGAAGGCGGTTGAGTTTGAAGTCTATCGAAAGCACTGACCCGAATCACCAGAGAACAGAAGTATGTGACAATACAAACTACTAAGATAGAGACTGGACGCTGGCGCACACGCGTAGTTTCGTACGCCTAGGAATTAGGTCGAGCAGAGCAATGCTCTACTTACACAATTGGCGCACGACCTCACTTATACGCGCTGACAGACACACTACAGAACGTCTCGAACTAACGCTAATAATAATTGTATGGCAGATACCACTAGATATTTTACTATTATATTACTATAGATATTTTAACACTCGAGTTAGGTATAAAAAACTACGAATTACAGCACACAGTAAGAAAGAAAGGAAAATTTACCTTCATAAAAGTCCAATACAAGACCGTCATAGATCCGAAGCATTGGCTTAAAAGCATCGTATAACGGGCTCGTTGGTCTAGTGGTCGCAAGCGCTACTGCAGAGCATGAGGTCCTGGGTTCGATTCCCGGGTCGGGCAGAGTGTTATTGGGTTTTTCCATCTGGAATTTCTCGGTAACAGCCCGGAGTCTGGATTTGTGCCCGGTTGTTGGCAATAGGCTCGCCCCCTATTACATGAGACTTAAACATAACTGGCGAAATGTGGGTGTGCTATAGGTACACCTCTGCCTAACCCTTCGGGGAATACAGGCGTGATGTTATGTTATGTTATGCATCATATATAATAAGATTCAAAATCATCATTACCCCCACTCAGTGCTGTATTGTCAACTGAGCACGAAGTTGGGCTCGTTCTAGAATAACCTCCTGTTCGCCTTGTCGCTTGTCCCTTGTCGCGCTGCTCGTGTGGCACATATAAGTGCTTCCAGGCAGAGGCGGATTAAATGTCGAGAGCGCCCTAGGCAAGGTCCTCATTGGCGCCCCTCTGACGGCCATATATTATAAATTTTAACTAGTTCTTATATAGTAATTAGCTGCGCCACATGATTTCACTATCGTGATGCCCCATCCCGTGGAAAATCCGGGATAAAATGTGTAAATCTCGGTCTCCAGCTATCTACATACCAAGTTTCATCACAATCGGTTCAGTAGTTTTTGCACGAAGAAGTAACACATATTTTAGCAGTTACAATATTAGTAGGGTAAGTACACGTGTCTTGACCTATATCTATAATTAGGTATTATAGGCCAGGATACGTGTATCTACCTTTAGGCGTGAATGAAACGCAATCTAGCAACGTCAGATGTTCGCGATCGACGCAACGAACGTGCAACATTGCAGTTGTTACTTTTAAAATAAATCAGTGGAATTTCACTGATTCAACTAGTGACTAGAAAGTTCGCTGGTAAAGAAATGAAATTTTCAGTTGTTTTCAGTTGTGTGTCAACAGATGACTGGATATACCAGTGAATTTTGCATCCACTGATCCAATCAGTGAATTCTAAATACAATGTTTACAAGTAAAGATTGTCCGACTTAAGTAAATTCATCCTGACAAAAATACTAAATTGCAATACAAAATGTTTTTTTTTTTAATAATTATAACTTTTCCAAAAATCGATTTATCAGGATATTATTATTTTGTATATTTTTGATTTTAAATGGAAATTTCAGAAAAAAAATATATCAGATATCAAGTCTATGGAGTTTACTGCTTTTTGAAAGAAAAAAAAAACGTCAATTCTTTCATGTCCATTACTCATTTATTTATTTATGTTTTCTTTTAAGTATCATACATGTGTTTTGTGGTAGACAGCCAATTAAAGAACTTAAAGAATTAATGATTATTCATCGGAAACTGTAAGTTGAATTTGTCGGAAATTAGTAAGTATTCAAAAGCATTTTGTATTTTTTCGGGAAAACATGTTCTAAAACCATAAATTTGAATAGTTTTTAACTTTTAAGTAAACTAGACACATTTAGACAAGCGATAAAAAAATTAAGTATTTCTAAAGTAACGAGCCTTCTTTCTTAGTTTTTTTTTAAATACTTAATATTATAAAAGTAATAAACAGAGAAAAAGTCAGTTCACTTTATACTATTGCGCGGCATTAACCGTTGAATAAATCAAAATTTATCTTTAATGAAAAATAAAAAAAAAATGAAATGCTAAACTTGGAAAAATTTAAGATCGATATTTCTTTAAAAAAATATTTTTTTTAAAGAACTAGGTATATATTTTTTTCCCTAATTTTATTAAACAGTAAGTATATTCAAAAACAAAAAAATATCACAAATAAAAAAACATTGTTTTTTTGTTTAAAGGTATGATTATTAAAAAAAGGTTATTTTTGGGATATTCGTAACATTCATAGGTTTACAAAAAAAATGAAAAAAAATGCATAGCAGTGAATTGAAAATTTTGAGCAAAATTGAAAGCGGTTACATACATTAGTGGTTGAAACTCACTGCTTTATTCAGTAGTTGTGGTTACCATGAATATCTCCTGAATCAACCAGTGACTGGACAACCAGTGTGATCCACTGGAAACTGAGTGAAATTCCACTGATTAATTTTAAGAGAGTACATTAATTATTTTCTAGGTTTAAAAAAAGACGTGCGCGCGCCCCCTTGTAACCTCGCGCCCATAGGCACGTGCCTAGTTTGCCTTAGGGATAATCCGCCTCTGCTTCCAGGGTGGTACAATGTTCAGTCGATAACTGAAACAGACCCGGATAGCCACTGCCATCAACCGAGCAAAAATCCAGATACCGGGCTGCTACTAAGTATTTTTTGATGGAATAATAATAATAAATATACAAGACACAAGTAACCCTGATCCACCAAAAAAATTTAAACTGGAAGAAGATAGTGCTTCACGGTAGACACCCTCATGATTTAGAACAATCCCATATTAATACAGAGGCTTCCAATAAGTGGCTTTAAATAGGAAACCTGTTCCCTGAAATAGAAGGCTTCATCATAGTTGTACAAGACCAAATGATCAACACCAGAAACTATAGGAAAATTATCATTAAAGACCCTACCACTACAAACGATAAATGCCGCAGATGCCACATTCAATCAGAAACCATACAACATATAACTGGAGCAAGCACAACCCTTACACAGACAGACTACACTCACAGACACAACCAGGTTGCAAACATTAACATATTCATAAAAAACTAGCACTCAAACACAGTCTCATACAAAACTCCAACACTCCTTACTACAAGTACACACCACAAACTATCCTAGAAAATTATACACACAAAATGTACTACGATCGCGCCATAGGACTATCCAGGACTATCCATAGGACTATCCAGATAGGACTATCCACTATAATAGACCAGACATAACCCTACAGGATAAAATAAGAAAAATCATTTACCGTATAGATATTGCAGTTCCTAATACCCATAACCTACAAAAAACCATATCTGAAAAAATAAGTAAATATGCTGACCTTAAAGAAGAAGTCACAAGAATCTGGGGACAAGAAAAGTAAACGTTATCCCTATAGTTCTCTCCACGACAGGCGTTATCCCCAACCATCTTCTCCGTAGCCTGAAATTAATAGATTTAGAACAATCCGTTTATAAATATTAACCTACAGAAAGTTGCCATCTTAAATATCTGCAGAATAGTTAGAAAGTTCATGCAGTTAGCGAAAGAAAACACACCCTCATCTTAAATACACACCACACGCTGCATTTACTTGGCTTTGGCCCGTAAATGTAGCTAAAACCAGCCTAAGAGCTGAGAAAAAAACACTCCCAAAAATAATAATAATAATAATAATTCTTTTATTGTCAGGCAACACTGAGGCCTATACACAAATTACCTATAAAATAACAAACTATTACATAATAAAACTAAAACTCGTGTTAATAAATATTGCTTAAAACTATGTTAGTAGCACTTCACTTCACTAGCTAATTGTCCTTGTGCTGTCCTGGGGTATTTGCCCGCAGAAGCGACGGAACGCCACGGAAGAAAACCATAGTACCATTTTGCCTGATTTGGAGATCGATCCTTAGATCATGGGGTCTGCTGTGTATTGGTGCTGAGCGTGCGCTTAGCACAACTACACCAACAACAACAAGCCAGTTACAATTTAAATTACTAAACTTTGGGCAGGACGCACCCGACGCACAACAAGATTAAAGTAACGGATTAGCTCGTCAGCAGGTTCTTGTACGTAATTGTACAATCTAAAATAATACTTACGGAAATACACATATCTAGCTTCTGCCTGCGACTTCGTTGGCGTGGAAGTCGTCAGACAACAATATACTAAACCAACCGGCCGGCCGCGCTATGTATTACTTCGTTGGCGTGGAAGTCGTAAGACAACAATGTACTAAACCAACCGGCCGGCCGCGCTATGTATTACTTGGTTGGCGTGGAAGTCGTAAGACAACAATATACTAAACCAACCGGCCGGCCGCGCTATGTATTACTTCGTTGGCGTGGAAGTCGTAAGACAACAATATACTAAACCAACCGGCCGGCCGCGCTATGTATTACTTCGTTGGCGTGGAAGTCGTAAGACAACAATGTACTAAACCAACCGGCCGGCCGCGCTATGTATTACTTGGTTGGCGTGGAAGTCGTAAGACAACAATATACTAAACCAACCGGCCGGCCGCGCTATGTATTACTTCGTTGGCGTGGAAGTCGTAAGACAACAATATACTAAACCAACCGGCCGGCCGCGCTATGTATTACTTCGTTGGCGTGGAAGTCGTAAGACAACAATGTACTAAACCAACCGGCCGGCCGCGCTATGTATTACTTGGTTGGCGTGGAAGTCGTAAGACAACAATATACTAAACCAACCGGCCGGCCGCGCTATGTATTACTTGGTTGGCGTGGAAGTCGTAAGACAACAATATACTAAACCAACCGGCCGGCCGCGCTATGTATTACTTCGTTGGCGTGGAAGTCGTAAGACAACAATATACTAAACCAACCGGCCGGCCGCGCTATGTATTACTTCGTTGGCGTGGAAGTCGTAAGACAACAATATACTAAACCAACCGGCCGGCCGCGCTATGTATTACTTCGTTGGCGTGGAAGTCGTAAGACAACAATATACTAAACCAACCGGCCGGCCGCGCTATGTATTACTTCGTTGGCGTGGAAGTCGTAAGACAACAATATACTAAACCAACCGGCCGGCCGCGCTATGTATTACTTCGTTGGCGTGGAAGTCGTAAGACAACAATATACTAAACCAACCGGCCGGCCGCGCTATGTATTACTTCGTTGGCGTGGAAGTCGTAAGACAACAATATACTAAACCAACCGGCCGGCCGCGCTATGTATTACTTCGTTGGCGTGGAAGTCGTAAGACAACAATATACTAAACCAACCGGCCGGCCGCGCTATGTATTACTTCGTTGGCGTGGAAGTCGTAAGACAACAATATACTAAACCAACCGGCCGGCCGCGCTATGTATTACTTCGTTGGCGTGGAAGTCGTAAGACAACAATATACTAAACCAACCGGCCGGCCGCGCTATGTATTACTTCGTTGGCGTGGAAGTCGTAAGACAACAATATACTAAACCAACCGGCCGGCCGCGCTATGTATTACTTCGTTGGCGTGGAAGTCGTAAGACAACAATATACTAAACCAACCGGCCGGCCGCGCTATGTATTACTTCGTTGGCGTGGAAGTCGTAAGACAACAATATACTAAACCAACCGGCCGGCCGCGCTATGTATTACTTCGTTGGCGTGGAAGTCGTAAGACAACAATATACTAAACCAACCGGCCGGCCGCGCTATGTATTACTTCGTTGGCGTGGAAGTCGTAAGACAACAATATACTAAACCAACCGGCCGGCCGCGCTATGTATTACTTCGTTGGCGTGGAAGTCGTAAGACAACAATATACTAAACCAACCGGCCGGCCGCGCTATGTATTACTTCGTTGGCGTGGAAGTCGTAAGACAACAATATACTAAACCAACCGGCCGGCCGCGCTATGTATTACTTCGTTGGCGTGGAAGTCGTAAGACAACAATATACTAAACCAACCGGCCGGCCGCGCTATGTATTACTTCGTTGGCGTGGAAGTCGTAAGATAACAATATACTAAACCAACCGGCCGGCCGCGCTATGTATTACTTCGTTTTCTTTCTGATATTTTCTTTTTGCTCGGCTTAGGATCGAAGCGTGATATTAAATAACCTGTGGCTTTTGCCAAGAATTGGGCGCAAATGTAAAAAGATTTTTTAAATACGACTGTTAGTTTCAGAGATTAGCGCGTTCAAACAAACAAACTCTTCAGCTTTATTATTAGTAACTTATGATTAATTATAGTATAGCTCCAGTTGACATGACAGGACCAGATTGACGTCAAATCTACAAAAACCAGATGTGAGCAAGCGAGGGGCGCGCGGACGGCGCGCGGCGCGGTTGCGTTGCCCTCTGCTGCACTCGCCGTGTCCTTCACTCACACGACGTGACGTGCCAAACACTGATAGATTGTAGTAACTACAGGTCAAATCGTGACGTCATCTAGTTTGACCAAAAATAGTCTGCAACTTCGTACTTTCAAACTAATGGTTGCTTTTGGATAAAAAGAAAACAGCGGGGTAATTACGTAACACACTAACAGTGAGGACTGGGTTTCATTTTAACAGTTCAACAACATTCATTGCGTTATTTACGTTGTTAAGCAGCCACATTTTTCGAACACATGAAGCAATGGATTAACAATAGACTTAAAAAATATTCAGATTGTGATAGATAGTGTGTTATGTAATTAGGGTGCCGGATTAATGTTTTTAACAGCGTCTAGGAAATAGTGGATAAAGTAAAAGCCACACGGGTCGATCGATCAAGGTTAAGTAAAGCTTTCCGATGTCGGTCCGACTGCCGACCCCAACATAGTGGGAGAAGACCGGACAGATGAGATGTGTGCTCTGGGGAATTAATTAATAACAACGAGGCAAAAGCAGTATGCAAGGATCGTAGCACGTGGCGGTCTGATGTGTCTGCCTACCCCCATGGGAAGACGGCGTGAGTTTATGTATCTATATGTAATAACCCTTTCACAAAATACTATTTCACCATCAGGGCTGATTTTGAATGTTTCAAATTTTAGCACACTACTCAATCATAACTTTACGAAACTATCGAAATGTGGCTCCTTCGCCGAATCTTGCGTACACATTATTAAAAATGTTTGGTCTAATTTAATCAAGACAGCCAAAATAAGATCTGATATTCAGGCAGTAGATACTTTCAAATACATCGACCATGACATTTATTTGCGTTTAGACGGTCAGTCTTGTCGCACTTTCGGTACCAAATACGAATCGACCCGACACACTAAAGGATCTTCCACCGAAAATGTGTCTTTAAACTTTAAACTATTCAATATTATTGTTCATATGCATAACTGCTGTGAACTACCTGACATTACATTACAGGAACCTTTTACGTAATAAAAGTGTCGTGACGCTCAAAATGTTACACTTTTTTCGGTCTAGCTTTGATTTGCAAAGTCTGCGACGATAAGGAATTATGCACTTTCACTTTTGGGAAGCATTTGGAGTTTTGCACCCCATTCCACACAAACCATTCCACACAAACCATTCCACACAAACCATGCCAGTGCCCAATTTGTATTAAACAACATTCTTATGTCAGTGGAATATTTGCAAACTTGCAATCGACTGCTGAGTGTTTGACGACCTGGGATACCATACAATAACTCAGGGAATTCATAAATTCTGGAGTTGTCAAGATTGATAAATCAATTTTCATCTATAAAACGGTAATAAGTGACTTTGCTTTCAATATAAAAGCAAATATTTGGCCCAAATCTATAAGCTGTGCGACTTCCTTCTGGAAACTGTTAGCAGATGTATCTAGTGTTGGAAGTGCCCTGGAGAGCATGTTCCATGCAACTGCATCTAACATGCAATAGAGCCAATGACTCCATTGTATGGGGAAGGATTACGACATTCAGCATCATTCACAATTTTGTTCGTGCACCTACCATACCATACCGTCCGCATCAATTGACTTGTCATGTTTTCGTCATTAGTATCGATAATTGCTTCATGTTCGCATTCTTCTGCCAGACAATCTGATGCTCAATTACTTTACTTTGTTTGTATTTGTTAAACTCGAAGGCAGCTCTGTTCGTCACTTCGTCAAAAGCTAAATCGTCATTTTGAAACGCACTCAGCGTATCTGTTAGCAAGCTCGGGCCAACATTACCGCTATCAGATAGCAACAAAAACAAATTGCAATCATGATCTAACGGTAATAACTTTCGCCTGCTTGAGTGTCGGTAGCCTGCGGACACCATCACCCGCAAGGGAGCAAATAGAAATGTTGCGGATGCGCCGGCACAGAAGGACCGCGGGGGGCGCGGGCAGGCGCGGGGGGCAGGGGGCGGTCAAGGCCGCCGGCGCACGCGGCGGCCAGGCGCAGGCCCCAGCGCGGAGCGCCGGTTCAGTTTGCCCCGCAGTCCCTCAGCCAACAGTCGCGACTCGCGCGCAGTCACTAGTCGCGGAGTGAAGTGTGTGTGTGTGTTGTACAGTTACGTGCCGAGGCGCAGCAGCAGGTCGTCGACCGCGCGAGTATGAGCTCGCGTCCGCTCCGGCCGCCGCTCCGCCTCACCTCTGATCAGTGATCGGGATCCGCACAGCTCACTACCACAAGGTGAGCCCCTAATGCCCTTCCTACCCCCGTACGACAACAACGACGGCCCGAGCCGAGCGATGCTAACCGGTTGTGCGCTCTCCGCAGCCAACAGAACTCTCGGACACAGATAACTATATACTAAGCTCTCGGAGCAAACGTACACTCCGCTGTATCTTTATTATAACAAATTGTCCTAATTTGGGTCTTGGCATGCCACTGAAGGCTCCGACTCGATGGACTGTGAAATTGATTGAAGCGAACAAGTTGTGATGGTATTGATAAAAAATTGTAATTAACCTCGCTTGGCGGTGCAAGTTTAGACGAGTCGCGACGCTGTCAACTTAGCTAATTGTTATGTGCTCATCTGGGTAACGGTTGTATTTACAATGTAAACTTCACAGTGCCAGTCCAAAGCTTGTAAGTTTCGGTCAATAGTGGGATCATTAGAGTAGTTACTTGTTAGTTGTGCTCCATTGTATCCGCAAGACGTTTAGAAACTGTGCGCCTGGTTTAGAACCAGTTGCGGTAATGGTGTCAAGGTACGGTCTTTCAAACACGGCTGACATATTTTCTCACTTATTAACATTATGACAAACGCTGCTAGGTACAATCTCCATCACTGTAACAGATTTGCCGGAACGATTAGAAATGAGCCTGTTCAATGTTCACACAATGGGTGCAACGTCCCGACTCCCGAGTCCTTCTATAATTATTTCTAAGTTAACTCAGGACGGGCAGGCGTGACTGCGTGAGGCGACTGCAACTGTTTCTGGAACAAAAGTGCATTCTCACCGCGATACTTGTGAATACTGGTGAATTGTGCCGCGGGCTCTTTCTTGGGAAAGCATACCATAAGTATTTTGTGGGCCAGATTATCCACATTGAATAAAGTCTAAGCTCAGCGTAGGCTGAGCTCAGATTTTATTATTAGATAAATAAATTGTAAAGTTATTCATTTTTTTTTAGAAAAGTTTGAATAACTTAACTATTTATTTATGTATTTAAGGTATACGTATACAACTTAACAGATTTAAATAAATCTAAGGTTTTGTACAGTAAAATTTTAACAAAACATAATTTCAAAAAAATAACACGAGTAGTTGACCAAATAAGAAACAATGTAAAGATCCAATCAATAGAAGAGTACCCATCATCGTACAAAATCGTAACGGTGACATTATTAGTGCTGATAACGTCATGAACATTTGCAATTCTAATATTCTCATAACGCACACATTACGTTCTAACTGATTCAGTCGTGCGCCTGTCTGCTACCTCCGCTCAAACTCAAACCTTTTATTTCAAATAAAACATTTTCAGGCACTTTTGAATTGTCAAGGGGTGTCGGTCAGTCAAAAATATGAAGCTAGTTGCCCATTCTAAAGCGTAGTAGGTAGTACCTATGGAGAAGAACGGGCAAGAAACTCCACGGACACTCTTTTTTTTAATTTCTTTTAATTTTAATTTTAATATTACAATTATATGTGAGATCAATGTAAAAAGACGTGCAACGTGCACGTCTTTTTTTTTATAATAATAAAAAAGTACACAACTAAAAAGCGCTCCATATTTTTTTATTTAATCATTGGATATAAAAGAAGAACTAATACAAGTCAATTTAATTATTTTATAATTTTTAGTCCGTGATAAAAGCGTGTTTTTAGTTTTTTAAACTACATATATTTTATTTTAGTCTAGTATATTATTCTTCATTTAGTTAATAAGTTTAATGTCAATGAAGTTATAACTTGAGCGTTTTTCTAGGAGCCACTAAAGAGTTCCACTTTCATCTCCTGGCTCCATCATCAGACCGTCAACACCAAGTGCAATCTATTGGATTCATCAAAACAAATCGTATGAACCAAAAGTCAAAGTAATTATTAGTACCCACAGAAGAGTTCCACTATCCACCTCCTGGCTCCATCTTCAGATTAGCTCCAAGATACCAAATTATAGTGTTGTCATCCAAACTATGTAGGTACATACACGTACAAAGTTTCATTTCGATACGACATTGGAAGTAGCTTCACATTGACTTCTAAGATTCTATTACATTGTTTGTTAGTTAGTTACCAGTTAAGATAATAAAAACGTGTTAGAATGAGTCGTGGCAGCTAAGAGATGACCAGTGTCAACTGACGAAACCTGTCCACAAACATGACGCAGGGATCAGCACGATTCAATGCAACCATTTTGAAGGGAACTAAATGATCCAACACACGCGCCACAATCAGCGCGACATTTGAGTCAGCAAATGTCAATACTCTCATCGTACTCACCCATAACAAAGATTGATCGCATTGGTTGGTAGAAACTGCACACTAATTATATTGTCACCACAGTCAAACATTAAAATGCACGGGTGTCTACAAAAAGGCAGGAAATGTTAACATGAACATTCTGGAAAAGCACTTATTTATGTCAATCAATTTAAACATAAAGCCCAGCAACGGCGAAGTTTTGCGACTAAAGTGTACGCGTGATACCGGTACTTAATGAAGCTGAAACCTTACCAAGTATTTTTATCTTTTACCTTTACTGTTGCCTGACGTATTTCTAGGAATGCACCTCGTGACTTCTGCAGAAGGTATTGCGCGCTGTATGTGCTACAGAGAACTGCATATAATCCAGACTTCCTGGTGATACTTCACTTCTGATAATTGCCATCTATTTAGTAATCACAAAACGCTCCAAAGACATCAGCTCAGCATAATATCAGCGTAGCGTTCCCAATGTTCGGCCAAGTTTCGTTTAACTTGCGTTCCCAATGTTCGGCCAAGTTTCGTTTAACTTGCGTTCCCAATGTTCGGCCAAGTTTCGTTTAACTTGATTCCTATTTTTATGGGCTTTCGTCATTTTTATTCGGTAAATAGTTTTCTCTGGTTACTCGTCACCGCTTACTATAGCAGTGTTTACACGATAATTTTTTTCAATTAAAGATTTGGTATAAAATACCCAATAATTGTTTTCCAAATCTGAATTTTTTCACATGTTCAATGACATATATGTTTAGTTGCGGTCCGTGCACACTCGCTTCAGGTAATCCTACTTTCAAAATTAAACAAACAGTAGTTAAGTTATCAACTACCTATTTAGTTATTAAGTATACATATATAATTAATACGCGGATAAAATAGGTAATATATTGTTTTATTTCTGTTTTTGGGTAATTGTAGCCATATCAAAACGTGGTTTAGATTTCGAAAATTTTGTCAAAAGCTTCTGTTAAATCTGGGCATTGAGATTATGAGATTATTTGAACGATAAAATAACCTATTTATTACAAAACTAATGAGTAGCTGTAAGACCTGTGACATACGGTGAAATAATCCAAGAACGTTTTGGACAAAAACACTAATTTAATTGTTCTTTCTTATCTATTGTTAGTTTAGAATTTCGAGAGTAACTTTTACAGATTAATTGAATATCAAGGATAGTGAAGTGTGTACGTTAGGGTGTCTAACTGTCTCTACACACCATAGCTCAATCCTTAGCCGCCGACGCCGACGTGTGCCACTGGGCTCATTCTATACAAAAATTGTCCGATTTGCAATGTTCCTACCCGGCTTTGGCGTGTAGACAGACTCCTTACGTGATGTTTGCTCCAACTGAGCATAGCACTTCAATGACTAGTAGCGAAACACCCACGATTATTGTAACAATCCCTAATTTATGTAGGTAAGTGTTGTTTATGCCACTCTTAATAGAGAAATAGTTAACAAACATTAAAGAATGTAAAACCGACAGAATAAACCTTTTCAACACATTTGCTCAAAAAATGCATTTACGATGCCTTTAAACATGGTTCGAAAGTTAAAAATTACGCACCATACAAAGGAACGTGCGGTAAAATAGGTACTCACACCTAAGTACCTGTTTTACCGCATACTCCGTTGTATAACGCCGTGCGTATCCTTTACGGTTTATATTTAATTTCCATAAAATTATATAAGAACTACACCAAGGAGTTTCACATTACGAGAATAAATAAGCTGAATAATCGAACCTGCTTGGAAGCGCTTTTGCTCAATACGTTTGTCTCACTTTAATACTAAAGAGAAAATGAGACGAAAGATGTATTTCTAATTTTCACCAGGCGCACGTGGTGCCATTTGCAATTCGTGTCATTTTCATATTAGAAACGTCAAAGATTGTTGCGACTTTCCGACTGATATTTAAAAAGAAAGTAATAATAAATGAGTTTAAGCAAGGAATCCAATATTAATATTGTACTGTTTTCTCGCAAATGTGTTGAAAAACGTTGTATGACACACGTGCGGAAATTGGTATTTACAAACTCGTGATTAGGGCCCGTATTAATAAACGTTCCTCAACGACGTACTCAAGTGCGAAATCATTTGATACGCAATTATTACGATATCAGCATCTCAAGATCATTGCTAATTAATAAACACATGAAAACA
Source organism: Griposia aprilina (assembly GCA_916610205.1). Taxonomy (NCBI): domain Eukaryota; kingdom Metazoa; phylum Arthropoda; class Insecta; order Lepidoptera; family Noctuidae; genus Griposia; species Griposia aprilina. Next base: position 391,640 of record OU744300.1, on the reverse strand, counting down.
GTATCTCAGTTACCAAGATCAGCTCCTCAACGCGCTGTACTTGATGGCTTGATCTCGTGAACGATTACGTCACATTGACCGAAGTTTAGAATAACATTCATTACATTTCGTTATTGCTATGTCGTAAGATTTATTGAAATACTTTTATTTTGTTAAAACTTTATTGAATAACGCTGTATCACGTTAAAAAGTTGTTTTCTACCCAAGAAATCCTTAAATTGATATTTTTTTTGTGTATTTATGGCCCAATACGATACAAATGCTTACTCAGCAGGTACAAATAACAAAACGCATTATAGCGTCCGACTGCAGTACAAAAAGGACGCCATACAACAATCAACATCATTCTGTTTGTTTACTGTCGCGTACAGCTTGCGTTTTTAATTTGTAAAGTAAATATAGTAAGTAGTTATGCATCTCGCCCTTGTGTTAGCAATAATTCATGTTTGGTTGTGTTAAAAGGGCCCAATCGTACTACGTCGCCGCGATAGTGATTGCACTATTTCGTTCTCATGGCACTCCACTAGTTAAGGATCTGCCAATTAGTGTTGACAGACATAGGATAAGAATTATTAGCGATAAGTTTACTAGTGTAAGAAATATGTTTTAGAAAGTTAGTCTATAATAAACCACCATCTGAGTAAGACTCCTCGCTTTACTTCCAAATTCCTCCGCCAACGCTCCCAAAAGTTAACTGAGTAAAGTTATTAGTATAGTAAGTAATTATTAAACGAAAATGGAAACCATGAAACATTTATCTACTCCAATTGAGAAGAAATACTTTCTCGAAATTATAAAAAAATATGGGGCTGTAGTACAAAATAAGGAGACCGATGGCTCCGACCGATGTCTCTACACAAAAATGAGGCTTGAACAAAATAACTGCAGAAGTTGTAGTTTAAAAAAAAATCACTTGGAAAAATTCAAAAGGATTCGAGGCGTCCCTTAAATAGATTTTTGGTAAACGATATCGCAAAGGCCATAAAATATCGTCATATTACTCTATTTCATCGTAATAATTAATTTCACCCAAAATATCTTCAAATTCCATGTTTCGCGCTACTAATCACGACCTTAAGTCACGGACTGCCTACACTCAGGTTTACGCATTTCGAGTACACACACCTATTGTATACTTAAGTGTAGAGTTCCGTTTATTAATAAGTCCATCACTCGGCTGATAGCGTAAACCCAAGCCGTAACTTGAGTACACAAATTATTATGTTTATTAATAAGGTCATGATCTCAAGGTTATTATCAAGTGCGAGCTCTTGGACTGAGGAACGTTTATTAATACGGGCTTATGATAAGCCCTCGACTTCGTCTCGGGCTTACATTCGTCTACTCGTTTGTAAAAACCGACTTACCGCACTAGTATCATAAATAACTATGAAGTAAACTCGTAACTACACTAGACAATATACACTACAGCACACACTATTTACAGCTTTATGATTTATTGTTATTTTACTATTAATATTCCTCTTTTTTATTGTTTACAACGCTAGTCTTAAAATTTACCAAATTGTCTCATTGTGTATCTGTGGAGAACGTGGTTGATTTCACATTTGTATAATTTCTGTACCCTAACCTTTTATAATTCTTAATGTGTAATTGTTTGTTTTCCCCAATAAATAAAATAAAAATAACTACTCACTGTGAAATCTAAAAATGTAAGGGTAGACCAATGCAAAGTAAAGGAAAAGGTATCTTATTTCTTTATAAACTGATGAATTTAAATTGTCTTTGTAATTATAATAAATAACACATCTCCCAGTTAGTACCGAAATTGGAGCGTATTCAGAGTAGTACTTTAAATAGGCTACAAAACAGAGAAACAAAATGAATGTATGAAATTTATGAAAATAGTTGTGGCAAATATTATCAAAATAGCGCACGTCCGGGATGCGGCGATACGTTGTATCGGAGTGTGGAGAGCAGCATCGAACGGGCACCTGCTCATGTTGCACAGTTACATACAGACGTGTAGAAAATCTACTCGTCTACTCTAAACAATCGCAGAGCCACTAATTCTCACAATTACAATGTTAGGCACTACGCCAAACGAACCTGTCCTATTGCTTGCAGTAGATAATGCCTGCTGTGGTAAGAAGTTGCTAGGAGCAGGCCTTCTGCGCCTCATCATGTGGTAGCTGCACTGTACACTGTGCAGTCTGTAGTAATGCAACATTGTCGCGAGCGTTTGCCACATATTCCGTAAATCTTCCTCCGTTGAGGCGGACATTTATAACGAATATGTTTGCATTTTGTATTTTCGTTGACCTCGTTTTGTACGCCACTGGCATCGCATTTTATGTCTCTTTAATACTACAAGCTTTGTCAATAAACATTAGAATTAATTATTTAATATCAAGAGGACCATAAGCATTTCGCAACGCTGTATGTTGCTGCAATGTTCTTATTTATAGTATTGATGCGCCATCTTTAGTATTGGCTCAGTGAGCAGCACCCTAATTACGTAATACACTTTCTATCACAATCTGAATCATTTTGAAGCCTATTTCTAACCCATTGCTTCATATGTTCGAAAAAATTGTCTGCTCAACAACGTAAATAACGCAATGAATGTTGTTGAACTGTTAAAATAAAACCCATTCTTAATTTTATTGTGTTACGTAATTACCCCGCAGATTCATGCAACTAAGTACCTACTCACTTAGTTACAGTATCATCATTCTCATAACGTTGTCATTGTAAGATGAGCTTCATTAGAATATAGGGGATAGAATAAGCGAGCTATCTTCATTATACTAATGACCTCAACGACTAGATGAACTGGCTGGGTGCCCTGTGACTTCGTGGTGATCGGTCGGGAAGCAATCGGCAGTGCTAAGTGGAAGCAATTCTTTATCGGTACTTTGTTCGAATGCGCACTTGAAGCCTCGAGTGTGTACTAGTTAATGAACAGGTAGATAATGTGCGTGGTTTTGGATATAATACCCTACAAATGACACTAGCAAACAACGCAATGATTTCCGTGTCTTGCATTGTATTTTTCCCAAAGAGTGCCAACGGAACCCTGTCTATCTCTCTGTCTATGTCCGTCAGTCTGTATCTTTCAACCGGAAAAGATACCTAGTTGCTCTCTTACTCAACTCAGTGACTGGACTCAACTTATACGTGCTGACATCATGCAGCGATACTACAAATGATTGAGGCTTCCTTTCCTCTCTCCGAGCTTCCCATCTACCTACGTCGTGTCTGTGTATGTGTGGTCCAATTAGCACACTCACGAGCATCCATACATAAGATGAGGTGACACATTAAGTTATTTACACGGACATGTTAAATTCTGATAAGTTTGCAGGGCCAACATGGCCAGAGATCGCACAAGACAGGGAGGTTCGGAAGGAAAAAGGGGAGGCTTTTGCCCAGCAGTGGGACACAATATTGGCTTACAAAAAAAACGTACACATGTCCTGGGGTGTTCAGAATAGTCAGCTCGATCCCACTGACCGTGCGTGTCGTGGTATTGTGCGGCGAGTCGGCGACGACGCGCGACGTCAGGAATAGGCAGTGTCACACAGTGAAACGCGCCAGTTTCTCCACGCGGTGAAACTAGCGCCCGGCTTCGCCACCGCCGCGCGCCGCGCCGCCACAATAATCGCGCTGGGAGCATTCGCACGCTGATCATAACACGACGATTAAATAATCAACACCACGATGCTATTATGTGCTTCTGCCCGCACTGCATATAAACACATTGGCAAGGTACGGGCGGGGGCGCGCCGGACAGACGAGGGGGGGCGAGCTGGCACCATTGTCTGTGTTATCTGCCATCAACTGAGTGGCACCACGAGGTGCAGGCGGACACTCTCAGGGCTCCACACTCTCATCGAGGCAACGCAAGGTGACACGGGAATAGTTCGCCGCCAGTCAAACGTAGTCTATACTTGGAGCATGGCTCGTCGTCATTTAATGCATGGTATTTCAGTTCTGGTAGTGTGATATGTCAGTCCGAGATAGCTTCCCAGGATTTGAGATTAGTTAGCAGAAAGAGAGTGGCTCCCCTGCCGCGTTGCCCCACGCCGGCCGCCGCTGCGCGCGCTCTGTCCAATTCTGAAGCAAGTTGTGCAACATGTGCACTAAGTCATGACCTAACAATCACTACTGCGAGGTCTAACTGTACCCGAACGAAAGCTGCGCGAGATCAAATGCGATATTATCTACGGACATGCCTCGTAAGGGATATAGCGCTAGACGCCCACTCAAGTGCAGCTGAGCGCTGTGATCTGTGATCACGATCAGATACAATGCACGTCATCTATAATCACGCGGACGAGACATCAGCCTGTGACACACGGATAGACAGCCAGATCAAACCAACACTTGTGTCGAAACTGCCATTTGACTGAATGAATGTCAGAAAGTCCGTACTGTTAGAAAGTAAAAATTATAGTAATTTACAGCTATTAAGGTTCTCAGTTAGTTCGTTATGATCGTTGGTAAGTATTCATGAGGTTTAGTTATCTACCAGTGACGTCATAGCCGCGCAGTGCTGCACGCCTGAAGAGATGTGTACATAACCTACTGCTTCACCTTTACGAGAGTCTATCTCTAAACATTATCACACTACATTGGCATTACGTGTAAATCACTTCTATTTTGTATGTACTTACATTTTTAGAGAAACTCCAATGAACCAGGTTTTTATATTAAATTGTGAGGTTCACCAAAATCAGCAGACTTGTTATACCCATTGCTGAGTCTGTACTCAGCAGTGGGTACTCAGCCCTTCTGTGGCATGCTTCCTAGTTAGTCTTCAACTACGTATTATTGTTACAGTTATTCAATTTATTGGTAGGAAAATGAAGGTCAGAGAATCGTTTGATGCTACGATGTAGTTTGTTCCCGCGATGCACATTATGTGCAGTAGGGTATCAACTTGTAACATTCACTAGAATGCGAGGGTTTGTGCATCAGCTGGTAACGTAACTGGTCACTAGTATGCGATACTACTGCGAGCTCAGTAGCGTTGGTTCTAGTAGGTGTCACGACATGTGACAGCAGCTCTCCTGGTGCCTGGATCACAAATGAGTTTAGTTGTGCCTTTCAGATTGGAGATCGGATCCAGATTGATTTGCTTGCACATCACAGCATAGTGAGCGATATCTGAGAGGCTGTGCGAGCGTTATCTCCGTGGCCATCTCCCCCGAGCTGCTCGCGACACACTTTCTAACGAGCATCTATTCCGTGCCCGCTCTACAGCACTAGCACACTCACTGAAATATAGACAGCGTATGTGAGACGCTGCAACGTATAATTATGCACAACGAATGTCTTATGTAAGTGTTCATAAAACTTTTGGAATGGTGTTAGGAGCTCGGTGTGCGACCTGTACGACCATCGAGCACAGAGCGCGGCCGCGCGGTCTGTTGCGTCACCGGTCACCACATGTGGCCGCAGCGCCCGCGGAGACACACCACAGAAAGAGGACGACAGACTCATCTGAAGAAGGCACTCCAGTCACCATTGTTTCACCAATATGAGCCCATCCATCTGCCTTCGGCGTATGACGTGGTGACTGAAGTGTGCTTGTCCGATTTGTGTCGCGAGAGCTTGAGCATTTCGCAAAATTCACATGGTTCGCTGGGACACCAGGCGCACTGGACACCCGGGTAGTATTCGACCTTCACGCCGGTTCTTTACCGGTCGGTGGCGGCGGCTCATGTGAGCTACTGGTGCGCTACCCACTGGGTACTATCACAATATTATAATAAGTCAACGTGCTGTACGAAACTACCGACAAAGAACTACTGCTGGCTGTGGCGTACCATTTCATTGATTTACAATGAAATGGTATGAATTTATTAGTATTCAAATTTAAGGTTCGTCGACTCGTTCCTACTTATTAGACACATAAATCAATAAAATCAAGGTAATTTAGAAACCGCGTGCGAGATGATCGCGCTACATACCGCGCATTAGATATTCATCATATGGTCCGACAGCGGTGGCGGCGCATCTCCGCGCTTTCTCTCCGCGAGCAGCGCCCACCGCCGCGCCGCCTTCCTCTCACGACGTACCCTTTGACATTATCATGTGACGTCACAACGACAACCTTACGTGTGCAGCAACTCACTTCCGATGTGACTCATTATTAGTAATAGTGGCGTGACTTGACGCTACAATATTGCAGTCCAGGGAGATTGACCCTTCCCCGGCCGCTTGTTGGTCGGTCTCTAATATTTGTAATTACGCCAAATACATTCTGATATTGGGATTCAAGTACCGGAAGTTGTACTCTTCCTCAGGATCGTGGCAGAGTTGTTTATTATGCAAGTTCAATTTGTTCAGTGAATATTTATGAACTAGAAGTTAGTCGTGCCTTGGACATGAGCGACGTTCTGCACATTACTGCCCACCCCGCGGGTCACACAACTGATGAACTGACCTACTTGTACTCTGTGTTATAATTCCTCAACTAGTAACACTCCCCGTACCGCTGGTGTATGCTCTACTGTTTATTATGCAGACCAACCTTAATGATTAATTTTCCTATCCATTTTGTCTATGCCTCAATATCGTATCACCTGTTTAAATAAATCCCTTAAGTAGGTCTTCGTCTTACCAAGATCTTATGTGTGGACCCTAGCTAATAACAACATGTTGAATGTTGAACCTTGCTGATAATAAACGATTACATTTGATAAGCGATGGTGGAGATAAGACGCGGTAGATATCGCGGCGCGGTAACTGCTCAGCAGTACGCGCGCGTCGCTCTCGCGCACCTGACGACCTGACACCAGCGACACAAGTGACACGACTGGCGCCGGTGACACCAGTAGCACGACAGACACGAGTGACAGCATTGGCACCAGTGGCAGTGCTATAGTGATCCGATGATTTGCGGGTGCCGTGAGGTAAGCGACGACGCCGACGCGGTGATATTTATACGCTCGTGCAGAAGTGTGCGCATCTGGAGCTAGCCAGTCATCCCAAATGCTTTCTGCTGTCTAGGCCTAGCTAATGTGTATGGTATATCGTGAGGTTGAGCCGGGCTAATGCTGAAGCGGGAATGCGGAAGGCGGGAGTAATACTGAAGTTATTGTACATGCGACTGCTGAAGGATCAGTCTGGTCGCTACAACAAAGAACCGTGGCTGATCCGTTATACTCTTCAACTAACATATCTGTTTATTTGGTCCTCACCGGTGACCCGAGGCGTTGAAGCGGTTTGCGCGCTTACTTCTTAGCAAGAATGCAGTTTTACTCAAATAATTCCAGTGATACTTATCATTTATTTAGGACACAGGTTTACTGGGCGAGTTAGTTGGCAATATTAATTCAGAAAAAATTGCCAGCGACTGTCGCCAAGAAACATATTAATGATTTGGTGATCCGAGGGGACTGCGGAGTGGCAACACTCCACAATTAAGGTCAACTTATGCAGACTAACGTGCCCATGGGTCATGCTACCGCACCGGTCCGGGCAACCAACATATTAAGCAAAGCCCAAGAGCATAATTTCAGATTCAGATACAAAAAACTGTGCCGTACCACTAGCATGTCTGCAGGAGCCTATACAATGCCGGCAGAGGATACAAGCGTACTGATGTATGCTCGTCAACATGGGTATAAATAGATGCGAGTGTAAGTGCACTCGCACATCTCGCAGCTCTTAGTACATACGCTATTTATTCTGCGGTGTCCATGTCGCACCTCGCAGCTCAGGTACAGACGCTATTTGTTCTGCGGTGTCGCACCCGACACCCGACGATCACTAATGTCGGTATCTCGAGTACATACAGCGATACATTATGTGGGAGCTATGTCTCGTGGAATCAGCCGCCGACTTCTGTGAACGCGACGTGAACGAAGGACTCCGTCTCGTCGCGTCATGGTGTCACGTCACACGCCGCAGAGAGGCGTCAGGGGTGTCGCTGATGCCAAAACGAAGAGCCGAAGATGCGACATTCTTACGCGTCGCATCGTTTGAAGTCGGCGAGCAGCGCGCGCCGCCGCACTCGAGTGAGACTGGAAGCACTATTAGTGTTCGTCGGGACTGCAACGTGTGACGCAGCGATCGCTTTTGTAGTAGCAACAGTTTAACACGAGGAGGTCTTACTGTATTAGTCATACAGGGTGGAAAATATATAGTCAACGGGGGGAAAACAAGCTAAAATATTGTGTCCCTCTCCCTCCCTCTTCTTCAACCCGTGTCCACCCAATCCTGAGTGAATGCTGCTCCTCCATTGCATGCCACTTTTCACGGTCTTGGGTCTCCCACATCCAACTCTTGCCTGCTACTTTGACCAAGTACTTTTTTGGTCAAATAATGTGTCATCATCAGCCTACAGCAGTCCACTGCTGGACATAGGCTTCTCCAATTGCACGCCATTTAGCTCGATTCTCGGCAACTCTCATCCAGCTGCCACCAGCCTAAATAAAAAAATGTGTATGAGTTATAAATTATAAAAGTCTTCCATGTGATTAATCATACAGATACATAGTGAGGAACAGCGGGGTAATTACGTAACACACTAACAGTAGGAATGGGTTTCATTTTGACAGTTCAACAAAATTCATTGCGTTATTTACGTTGTTGAGTAGACAAATTTTTCGAACATATGAAGCAATGGATTAGCAATAGGCTCCGAAATGATTCAGTGTCTTACCTAAGTATTGTAACACACGTTTATGAATCAATAAAACCTTTATTATTATTATTATTATTGTGATAGATAGTGTGTTACGTAATAAGGGTGCAGGTATTCCGAAACTGCGTGTTGACGCTAAAAAAGGTAAAATAAAATAATTTGTCTCTTATAGTCTAAAAAGCCTCATTAATCAATAAAATGTTTAAGATTGTCGTTTATGAGAGCATTTTGGTTGCTTCCCCTCCCGTCATTATTGAGAGACGACATATTTTCTATGAATGACACTTTGCATCGGGAAACCGCTGAAGTCACATATTCGTGGTTATCTGCGCGCGCGCGCAATTTCTGGAACTTTTATAACCGCTATAATGTAGGGCTGCTAATACTGCAACCTTTACCAAACCTGCACTTTGAGTAAACATTAATCGTGAGTGAAGTGTATACATCGCAAGGTATTTTGTTGTAAGGCAGGAATTCAGTTCTAATCTAAACGCAATAAACGTTCTCAACCTTCCACTAGATCCTAAGTATAAAATAGATTACAATAGTTTAACATCTTTCGACAGTGTTTATACCCGTAGTTTACAAAGTTCAAGGTCTTTTGCAGCGGCAAATACGTTAGCCACGCAAGCTAAACCAAATAGGTTAGCCACGCAGGCTAAGCCAAATACGTTAGTCACGCAGGCTAAGCTAAATACGTTAGCCACGCAGGCTAAGCCAAATACGTTAGCCACGCAGGCTAAGCCAAATATGTTAGCCACTCAGGCCAAGCCAAATCCATTAGCCACGCAGGCTAAGCCAAATACCTAAGATCAAGACAGTACGTCACAATATAAAAGTTGTGTTAATTTACCCCCTATATAAATACCTTCATTTGACGGTAAAATTGATAATGGCCCGTATTTTACGAATCTTTTAAATCTAATATTCATAGTAAAATTAACCTCACTGATTCCCACAGGGTTCAGTATTTAATAGATAAATTAACGGGATCCGCTTTACAGTTAACCGCAGATCTATTATCATACCGTCAGGCGATAGTTATAACAATATTTGGGCCAGCTTAGTTAAAAAAAATACCAAGAAGTAAGGGCCCTAGGTTCTCACTATATCATGTCTAACTTATTTAATATGAAATCTGCCGCAAATGATTCCGCATCCTTAAATACATTTATTGAAAGTTTTCACGCTTGTATTTATTCGAAATGCATCGGCGAGATTCCTTATTTTTAGGGATTTGGTTGATTTTATTAGATCTCAATCTAAAATATTAATATTAAATCGGCTTGCTTGCTTGTTGTGTATCAATGGTTGGTCTTAAGTGTTACGACTTACGCTGAGGGACACAGTTTGAGGTACAATTCGGTCAAGAGTGCGTTGATGATCTTTAAGGCGGTTAAACAAGGTCACTGAGAACTGTATTTTTCAGTGGTTGTGTCTTGAGCCGGGTGCGTCAGTTTAAATATCTAGGGGGGAGGATTTAAGGGACAATCTAGATGTGACCCGGGAGCGAAGTGCATTGGTGGTGAGGTGTAATATGTTGATCCGAAGGTTCTCACGCTGCACGGGTTCAGTTAAATTAATCTTTTCAAAGCATACTGTCAAGTATTTTAACCGTGTAGCCTTTGGACAAGCTTCACTCAAAAGTCCAGACTTCAAGTCCAGTACAATACTGCATTCAGAATGCTGTCAGGAGCTGCCACGCTTCTGTAATGTTCGTGGACGTCTAGACCGACAGCTTCGCTGCAATCAGACGCAAGCGAGCAGCGTCCTTGTTGCTCAGGGTGCGTGCCAGCTCCACCAGTCACCTGAGTGTCATTGCCAACAAACTGAATTTTCCTTTTATTCGCTACTTAAGTCAGCTACATGCTCCTGTAAATGTTGGTAATATCTACTTACATTGTTTTTTTTAAAGTTTTTATGTTACTAACGACTTTGTATTGTATTTGTACGCTAAAATAGATTTTAAGTGGTCATGGTCTAACAAATTTGTACAATTATAGAATTTTATTCTGAAATAAATACTTAACTTTAATAATAAATAAAGTAAACTAATTTTTAGCCTCCAAAGCTATGCTACGATTCATAATACGAACTTGTTCTGACTTCCATTCGCTAAAACCAGCAAAGGTTTTACTGTTCTTACGTGCGCCGTACCCTTGAGTATGCTTCCCAAGTATGGAACCCCCAGTATGAGACGAACAAATCTCGTATTGAACTTTATGTTCGTAGGAAATTTATGAGATACCTAGATTTCAAGGCGCAGCAGTTTTCAGACCGCTGTGCGCACCGGTGTAAGCGTTATCACTTTTTACCATTAGAACTAAGGCGTAATATTAATGATATTTATTTTCTTGTCAACATTGCTAATGGATCAATCGATTTACTTAATAAAAATTATCTTCGCACCAATCAAAAAAACCTAAGATTACGACAATTACTACAAGTACCGTTTACAATGACAAATTATAGGCGTAACGCTTTTTGTATACGCAGTGCAGTATTATTCAACAATCTGCCATCGCATTTAGAAATTGATTTATTTTGTGCGAGTGCGTTAAGAATCAGGAAAATCCGGAGTAAGGAATATTTCAACTGCCTACCATGACGATTCACAGGGTATGCGGGAATCGCCGAATTTTACTCTTGGAAATACGATTACGATGACAATACGCACTAATATCAGTAGCTTTTAGGCAAATTATGTTCGTAGATTAATACGCTAGCTACTTAAGTATGTGTATTTCCAATAATAAATAAGAATATTTATCATAAAACATTACCTACTAAATACGGCGGCAATCGGGGTCAAAATTAATGCATTGTAAAAGTTTCGTTACTTTTTCACTGCAATATTTATCACTTTTCGATAAACTATCACTCAATACGAAATCTACACTAATTTCTCAGTTGTTCTGTATACAATTCTTATAAGATTACGCACTTTTTACTTCTTGAATCCATTTTTTATTCACAAACAAAACAGTCACACATGAGTTTTGACAAGTATAGCGACGTGTTGCGTGTAGTTGTGTGCTTTTGTGTTGTGTTGTGTACATTGACTATATTTCGAATTACGCCATAATCGCTCACAGTGCTCACATCAATAATTTGCATTCCGATTTAGATATCACGATTATGACAGCTGAGTTGAGCTGAGAACTGTCAACAATTCGGAACGCTCGTGAACGCGCTCACAGTGCTCGCTCAACGTCAACAACGTAGTTCCTAATGTAGTCTGTGACGTCAACCCCAAACCTTGCACAAGAAAGAAAGACCGACTGGATATTTTAGATGTGAAACATCTATAACCGCGGGTAAAGCCGATTGTGAGCGTGGCGACGCGTCGCCAAAATAATTTCAATGTTTCACATCTGCCAGGCGTCCCGTGACGGCTTACAATTTTTTATAAATAAAATAAAAGCGTGTTACATTGTGATTGCAAAAGAAAAATATTGAAGGTGTAATATGCTAAATGTTCTTTATTGTTCCATCAAAATGTAACACGGTTTTTTTATAACGTCAGGTATAGGCCCAGCTTGCATACTGTTCAAGATCCCTCAGGAGGTACGGACGTGTTACTTTTACTTACCTGATTGTTACATCGGTAACACAGTATTTCCCTATTTACGCGTAATTCTCGTGGAAGATAAGTTGAAGATGTGGCACTAATTTTATATTTGTTTAGTTAATGGGGATAACATCTCTTCGTACAAATATTACACACTTTATCGCAAAAGGTATTTATCGCGCTATTAAAGTACTCAACGCTACCTTTTGCATATTCCTCTGATTAGGCTTTTTCTGGCGTTCGTTCTCTGCTGTTACAATGCGTTCCTCTGCCGATTGTGTTGATTGACTTGCTTGCCTGAGCATTCTGTTCCTTTCGATTCTGGCCAAGTGTTCTTCTTGTAATTATTTTTTTCTTCTCTCTTGTGTACGTACTCTAACGTTATCTATCCTGAGAGCACGTTGATCAGGTGATTTATTTTCCCTTCTCTCTTGTGTATGTACCTATTCTATTGATATCTTGCCTATTAGTGCGTTGTTCTAACGATTCGTTTTCTCTATGTTTAGCTACTGCTAAACTATTTTTTTCCAAGCGTTGTCGCTTGAGGACATCGCTTTCATTGGCAATCTTCTCCTGTCGCTTCAATTTCACCTTCTCTAAACGTCTCTTTCTTTGTGTAGTAGTTTCTTTTTTAACCGACTTCCAAAAAGGAGGAGGTTATATGTTCGACTGTACGTATGATATTTTTTTTCATGTATGTTCACCGATTTCTCCGTCAATTGTGGACCGATTTTGAAAGTTCTTTTTTTGTTTGAAAGGGTATGCTCTCGAGGTGGTCCCATTGTCACTAAGTCAGAATCTGATGAGGGAATCCCATGGAAATCGAGGGAAATCCTCAAATTATATAGGCACACGTATAGCGATTGGGGTATTTTTTATAGTAACTCGTGCATTTGCTCTTGGAAAGCACCATTCAGTGAAGTGGAACTGATGACGAAGACCAGAGATGGCCACCGGAACTTCTTAATAATAAGTATTTCACGGGTTGCGATTCGATTTTAATATGGTTGCTTAGCAATTTGTTCTCATCACAATGTATATGGTAAAATGGAGCTGATGATGGCTTCACCATCAGCTCCAGTGGTTTTGGTTCTTAACAGGAGAACTCCTCAACAGTTAACGTCCCTGCGTCGGGAAAAGGAATATTTTGTAAAAGGTGATGAGCAGTTGACATTAGGCTATTGTAACTTAGATTAATTAATAACTGACACACTAAAAAGTGAAAAATAAAAACTTTTTTACAAAAAAAACAACCGACTTCAAAAAAAAACACTACAAAGTGGAAAATAACTTTAATTTCGGCAGACGCTGGCAATAAACAAAATACAGATACAAAGACACCGACTTCCGAAATTAAAGTTATTTTTCACTTTGTGTTGTTTTTTTTTGAATTCGGTTGTTTTTTTTTGGAAATTTTTTTTTTGTTCATGTTGTTCCCACGAGTATAGGACAAAAACAGTCCATCCCCCAGAGGTCCATTGTAGGGGATAAGGGCTTCAGTACAACAGGGTTCGCCCTAGTACCTTGAGGCGCAACGTTAGCGATATGACATGTTTATACACCCTCATACCATAAAGCCCTCGCCACGTGCTCACCTTGGCATTGGGTCATCCATCTAGTTAAAGACAGAATCCACATTCATAACAAACGGAACGAACGAGCGAACGAACTTATTTTCCCAAAGCTGGGGTCGCATATTCACGTCCACCAAACCAGCACCACTCACACCCATCAAAAACTGTCCACCCATCAAAACGAATCAAACTCGACGCGGTTGTGTCGCTTAATTACTGAGTTCCTATGGTTATCTCCCAGCTCCATCATCAGACCCTGGTTATCATCTAGCACCAAAGTACTCGTCAAGACGAATCATACGAGCCGAAACTCGATGGGGTTATGTTGTTTAATTACTGAGTTCCTATGGCCATCTTCCAGCTCCATCATCAGACCTTGGTTACCATCTAGCACCAAAGTACCTACTCGTCCAGACGAATCATACGAGCCGAAACTCGATGGGGTTGTGTCGGTTAATTACAGAGTTCCTATGGCCATCTTCCAGCTCCATCATCAGACCCTGGTTACTATCTAGCACCAAAGTACTCGTCAAGACGAATCATACGAGCCCAAACTCGATGGGGTTGTGTCGTTTAATAACCGAGTTCCTATGGCCATCTTCCAGTTCCATTATCAGACCTTGGTAACTATCTAGCACCAAAGTACCTACTCGTCAAGACGAATCATACGAGCCGAAACTAGATGGGGTTGTGTCGGTTAATTACCGAGTTCCTATGGCCATCTTCCAGTTCCATTATCAGATCAGTTCCATGTCATAATAATTTTGCATTGTCATCCGATTTACACATGCGTGCAAAATTTTAGCTCAATCGGTAACCGGGAAGTGGATCAAATTTAACTTGCAAGATACACAAATACAAACAGACAAACATCGGGACAGGTGAAACTAAATAAAAGCTTGTAAAAATAGGCCTTAATTGGATTCCCTTACATGAGTATGTTAAGGATAACACAGACGTTCATTTGGTGTGTGCTAAATCCAAGGTCGCACCTTTAAAGGCCGTTTCTTAAGCTCGGCTAGAGTTATGCGCTCTTCTCATGTCTAAACTCATATAATATTTTTGCTTGCTCCGATTCTAAAATTGCCCTGTTGTGGATTAATTCTTCCCCATTGCAGCAAAATAAAAAAGGAATCACCACATTAATACGTATCATTTTGTAATAAATAAACCGGAAACACTGAAAGTAGGAAAATATTTAAAAGCAAAAAAAGTGAACCATAAAAAAGGGAAATTACATAAGAAAATTGCAGCTTTGAATTATGGTATTTCAAGTAGTTTTAATCAAGTTAAACTTAGCGATAAATAACTGATTTTTAAGCAAATTATTTTAGTACAGGACCAATTTAAAACCGATTGCAATCGTTTAAATATCGGCCTATGCACGCAAAATACTGGCCCTTTACGGTTTACTACACTAAGTTGAACCGTGGGTCAGTACTAGGTCGGATGTAAAGCGTAATTAACCTTAAATAAAGGAAGAACAATAAGTTAACTATTGTATAAATTAAAATTAAGATAAACTGCAAGAATACGAAAGTCCGATAAGAGTAGTCGGCGCCGTGCGCGCGACAAGTAGCTCTCAAGGATGTACGGATACGCAGCAGGCCGACAAACCGACGCAGCACAACAGCTTCGGAGTGGGTCTCGAGCTGCCATCGACGTCGCAAGCCCGTCTGGAGAGCCGATATTCGGCTTGTAGTGGGTCACGAGCTGCCATTGACGTCCCAAGATCGTCGGGAGAGCCGATATTCGGCTTGTAGTGGGTCACGAGCTGCCATTGGCGTCTCAAGCCCATCTGGAGAGCCGATATTCGCCTTGTGGTGGGTCACAAGCTGCCATCGACGTCCGAAGACCGTCTGGAGAGCCGATATTCGGCTTGTAGTGGGTCACGAGCTGCCATCGACGACCCGAGACCGTCTGGAGAGCCGATATTCGGCTTTTAGTGGGTCACGAGCTGCCATCGACGTCTTAAGCCCGTCGGGAGAGCTCATATTCGGCTTTTATTAAACGGTCGTTATCAATTTTCAAAAGCACCAATCCACAAAATAATACTGGAACACAGCTGAGATATACTTTTTTTTAGCCACATAGGCTTAGGTAATCAGAGGTGATCAGAGGTGAAACAAATTCATGAGCAATTCAGTTATCTTGGATCAAATTTAAAATGCATCCATCGCATTGATCTTTGGTGGGATAAAATATTGCAAAAGCGCATCAGTCAGAAGAAAAAAACAAAAAAAATTCAAGTAAATCGAAGTTTAAAAGAAAACATTGACCAATTTGCCAAAACAGGTTGCAATAGAAATCAAAAAGGTTGAACTGTAGCGGAATAGCGCTACACCACATACGTGGAATATTTTAGTTAGGGTTGCTAAATTTGCGTTGTTAAATGTCAAGAAAATCTTGATTCTAAACAGTTCTACGATGTTAGTGGTAAAGAAACCCGAGGAATTGTCTGTGTAGAAGTCTTCTGCCAGAACAGGTACTGTCACATGATGTATGGTGGCATGGCCTTAAATGGCTTCAATATCCCATATCCGAATGGCCTATCACTCCGTTTACCTCTACATCTTGTGAAAAATGACATACATACATAAAATTACGCCTTCTTCCCACAGGGGTAGGCAGAAACTACAGGACGCCACCTGCTGCGATCCTTATATACTCCTTTTGCATCGTTTACGTTCATACATCTGGTATTACACGTGTAGCGGTATCAACATCGCCACATGCGAGCTATACGTCATACTGACGTCACGCAAATCCTGCATCGCGCAAGCAGAGTTTACCGCGCGACTAGCATAATTATATACAACGTCCCGACATCAACCGTCGGGCAGTTGCCCAGCAGACACAACACCCGTCTGGTTCCGACCAGGATCCTCCGGGATCCTCCCTTTTCTAGAGTATGAGTGAACTTTACACCCTGTTCCTCATACCTCTATACACGCACGCCGGTTGCGAGTACTGCGCACCTGACCTTCCTGAAGAACATCACCAATAGGGTCACTATATGTCTTGCCATGTTATTCTGCCATGATTTATGATGACAGCAACGCCAGGCGGGCAGGAGCGCAGGCCTGTCCCGTGTATCCGTCTCATCAGACACGCTGCACGCTCCGCATACCATGTAACGAGTCTTCACCTATGAAAGCCGCGCAGCGCGGGGGCGCCGGGCGGTGCAAGCTGCCCGCTCGGAGTCGTTCCGCGTGCCGACGAGCTAATTCCGTCACAGACTCGCCGCACCTGAGCCGTGTGCCTGTGTTAACGCATTATGTTTCATTAGTAACGCACGTAAATACCGCTCAAATGCATACGCTTGCTGCGACGTTATCAAACAAATTAATGAGTAACCATGTTTAATGTGTTCATAAAGGTAATATCAGACAGATCACATAAGAGAACAATCACTCTGGTACAGGTTTTTTCTTTTTCCTTTTGTTATTCAATCCGAGTGGAAGAGGAAAAATAAACTTCCAAAATCTATCGGTCGGGTGACAACCTGACAACACGGCGAGGTCTGTTGGTTTTCTATTGTTATCGAAGGTGCCTCTTGTTCGGCACTGTTGCACTTATTAAGCTCATGCATTTCTTACGTTATGCTAGTTTTCGATTGACGTGTTTTACAATTCCGAGTAAATAAGGTCCATGGGACTGATATCTGGTGGTAATGTATTCCACACCAAATATTTTGACGTGATTAAACGTTTCTTCACTCGAGTTACTTAAATCACGTCATATAGCGAACCATCTGATATGGTCTCGGCACGCGTCGATATCAATCAGACCTGACTTTTTAAAGATTACTCCTTATCGATCGGAATCTACTCGTTCGCAATTAAATATTTGTACTGTTGATTATTATCGTGTACTGCCTGTACCGTGAAGGTACCTACACGAAATGGATGTTATCATCGTACTGGAGTGTGTGAGGCTTGAGGACTCGGTTGCAGTCGCAGCGATCAACGGCTGCAACTAAACCACATAACAATACGTTTATACTATAACCACCACACAAAGCACCAACGACCTTTGACCAACTCCCTTGTGTAATAGATACAGTATAACAGCACATACTTAAGACTCCTTCAAACAGGCGTGACACACGTCGCGAATCGCACGCGACGCAAAGGCACAACGCGCCACAGTTCGCGCCTCCCCGGGGGCGATGTGTGCCGGATGCCGACCTCACTCATCCTGTTCGTTGTACTGCGGTGTTGACTTTTCCGCTGCAGCTATACTGACTTGTCTGTTCCCTAGAGAAAACTTAGTGCAGGAAACGAGCGAAGGAAAGAGGCTTACATGAGCTAAACCGCGGTCACTGTCGGATTGCATAGAAAAGAAAGAGACGCGCGATGACACAACGCTGGTAATTTATTGCAAAATATGAAGCAATTATGGATTTCCAAAAAATCTATTCAATGGGTTATACGTTAGTATGTTACTTGTAGAAAAATCTGACAAAAAATCTGAATGTTTGCATGTATTTTAGTATGGTTTTTAATCGTTAAAATATTTTTTTAGAGGTATCTTCGTGTTTTTTTTCTATCATATCAAGTTAATTGTATTATGTTTTCAACACACTATCCAGAAGAATAACATATATCTTTCTGATTTTGGTTACTGCAGTGGATCATATATTTTTAAGCATTATAAATTTGCGTTTAGGTCATGTAGTCCCCTTAAAAATCATTGCAATAAAAAGTTTGACTCGAAAGGAAGAAATATACTGCGGACAACTATGGTTACCTCTCATGTGTGTGCCTGCTTGTCAGTCTGTTAGTGGAACTACCATCATCATCAATATTCGAGGAGCCCATTCAATCAGGCAGAACTTATGTTGTCAAAGAAAGTGTATGCTGTGTTTTGTTTGGTACATACATTGGCACCCATCCCGTCGCGCTCGCTTGGCGTAGATATGGCATGAGGCAGTCGGCAACAAACTATTGAACCGCAACACTCCACAAGCTTATTTCCGGTTAGAAGTCTGTGTGAGTCAGTGGTGTGCGGGCACGCAGGGGTGGGGGGCGTTGTCCATTGAGACCAGCTGATCTGTTCTGTTATATATCATCGTGTAAACTTAGGTGAACGGAGCTTGAAGTGAGCTGTCAATAGTGTTAATCCCTAGCATCAGGTGGTATGACAGTTCACTTCACGGTCACTTAACCTAAGTTTACTGAATCGACCGGCTGTTCCGCTGAGCTAGGCGCGCCGGCAATGAGACTCAAGAAAATCGTCGCGCTGTTATATGATACTAGTTTGTGTGCTAAATATTTTAACCGTTTGTCTTAGTTATGGACACATTCACCACGTGACGTAATGAGTGCACACTCTCCAAGTCTCCATATCTCCTTCAGCTGGTACGGTTAGCGGCGGAGAGCGGCGCGAGCGCGAGCGTCCGTAACCGTGAGCTATCTGTGCCGCTAACAGCTAACTGTAACGTTCGCCATTCCGAGTCGCTCCGAGCTGCCACGAGCGCCGCCGAGCGCCTCCGAGCGCTGCCGACCCCACTTGTATAGCCTCCACGTGATAGGTGCACCCTCCGCCTCCGTGACATTCCAAGCTAATCGGTCTGCGGTGCGCCTTTTGTTGTTACTTAAACTTGTGTGCAGTCACCAAGACTGCATAATCAGCCTATAATGTTCCCACTGCTTTGGACTCAGGCCTCCTCTCTGTGAGAGGGAATGGGCCGTATTCTACCACGCGGGCCCCGAGCGGGTCGATAGATGTCACAATATATCTTCCAATTTTTTGGTTCTAGGATATGCCAGTTTCTTCACGATGTTTTCCTTCGCCGTTTTGAGACTGACGTGTGTCTGTTCAACACTACAGCTCCCACTTTTTCGGGTCACATCGTCTAACTATAGATAAGTACGTTGAATCCAGATACATAGGATCGTGATCGTGATATGAAATTTGCACGCTTATATCTATAAAGCAAAACATGTCTGTTCACATTATTAACATTACCATCTTTTATACCATGTTTTTAGCAAATAAATGATATTATTATTATTATTATTATCAGACATAATAGTGTCAGATGTCAGTCGTGAGTTCAGAATTGGGATACCGGTAAACGAAAGAAATATTTCCTGTAATTTCTACATAGTTTATTGTTACGATTAAAGGCGCGGGCTACGGAAATACTTATTTAATTTAGTGTATACATTACACCGATTACTCGGCTCGGCGGTCGCGGCACCACGTTCTTGGCAACGTTACTAGGTATTCTATTCGTTCTTTTTCGATCCTAATTACAAAATATATCCTAATTACAAAATTGACCAGGTTTGCCTTTGCTCTTTATAAACTCAGCAAAACAGTAAATCAGGCGGCTGTCGTAACCGCGTATTATGGCTACGTAGATTCCATATTACGTTACGGAGACATTTTCTGGGCAAATTCCTGTGAAAAACTTGATTTTTTTAAAGCGCAAAAGATGTGCATTAGTTCCGTATGCAATCTTAAATCAATAGAAAGTTGCTAACCGCCTTTTATCTCCTTAAAACTACTACCGTTACCTTGTCTCTACATATAGGACTACTAATACTAATATGCCGTATCTGTATCTATTTTACTGTGTGTACATAAATAATAAAATAAATAAATAAATAAATAATAGGAGACCGCTTTGTTTGTAAAGAAAAACGGTGATTTGTTTAAAAAAGGTTCAGAACAAAGCTATCGATCCGACCAACATATCGACATGAATTATGCCTAAGACGTTCCAAAAACCGCCCTTATGCACAAGAGCATGGTTTGCATGGCTCCATTTTGTTTTAATAAGCTACCAAATGACATAAAAGATTTACACTTGACTCAATTTAAACGTAAACTAAATATTAATAGACAAATTCTACGTACTACACGGTGTAGTACGTAGAATTTTGTCAACTAGGAACTCGTCAATGGTGTAGTCTACACCATTGATGAATTCCTAGTTGACAAAATTTAATGTGTCTGACCATTTTATTTATTTATGTTTTAATGTGATATTCATATACATATGTCTATTAATTTATTACAATATATTATATCTTGTATTTTAATTTCTATAGATATGAATTACTTCATTATGTTTCATGTAATGTTTAACTTGATTTCTAATATTGTAATTTAACCATGCAAGCCTTAATAGGGTAGATTTTTGAGCTACTATAAAATATTTTTAAGATCTTGTTGTATCACCAAAAATAAAAATGGCATTAATAAAAAACTTTGACTTTGATTACCTTGTGACTTATAATTATGACTTCAGCGTCCACCACGTAGTACAGTACCTGCTGAGGTAACGCAGCATCAACTGCATCGCGGACCCCGCTCTATGGGCTAGCAACTCTTCATTATGATCATGCTCGGTGCAGAGCTCCCATTTTGACAAGTGCATAAGGAAACCAAATATCAATACTGTATTCTCATATAGTGATAAGATCAGTTTTGTACAGACTGTACGAAATTCGCACCATATTGTGCAGCACTCCTTTATCTCCATAGTTCTGTGTCGTAAGTTCGTGACCCACTCTCTTTGAACGGAGCAGGAAGCGCTCATCTAGCACATTATGTGGTGCTTCACTAGTTCATTACTGATTAAGTGATTACACTACCCACTTTCTGCCGGACAACATACCTAGATAGTGTGGCCTGGTAGACTCGCACGCCATCTTGTGAGCTATGTTGAATAGTTGCACCAGCAGCCATTGGCTGCAGTAATTTTTTATTTATGTCTTCCTGTCCTTCTAAACATTGTCTGGTATGGTAGACATCGCAATCAGCGATAACACAGCCATTACACTCTGATGGTATAATAATATGAGATGTGTACGGCACAATAAAGTACATTCTACAACGATTTTAGCGCGTGGCCAATATCGGTACTAATGAGACGATCTCGTTTTTCAATGAACTTAATGAACATAAAAAGTCTATTGTCAGGCCAATATTTAAACAGGGATCTCATCAAAATTACAGCATTTATAGACCGATAGCAATTCTCAATACGGTAAACAAAATAGTCGAAAAAAATTTAGTTAAACAACTCACTACTTTTATTTTAAAACAATAATATTTTAAACGATATTCAACACGATTTTAGACTCAATAGAAGTACAGCAACTGCGCTAGAAAAATTCACAGACGAAGTTAATAATCTTCTTGATGAAAAAAAGATAGTTATGGTTATATTTATAGACTTCAAAAAAGCATTTGATACATTAGACCACGACGGCTTGTTGCAAGCTATGTATGAATGTGGCATAAGGGGCCCCATGAACGCATGGTTTGGCCAGTACCTAGAGAATAGATCGCTCAGAGTCTGTGTCAGCGGAACAGAAAGTGTACGGGGCGACATTAAATTCGGAGTGCCGAGGTGCCGACCGGTTCAGTATAGAGTGCCGAGTTGCCGACCGGTTCAGTATATGACCCATTAGGATACATAATGCACGTCAATAGTATGTCAAATGTATTGAAAAAATGTAAGGCATTTATGTACGCTGATGATACTTGTTTGGTTTATAGCCATAATAATACCGATCATAAACAGCAAGCTATGCAAAACAATTTTGACAATGTGCTTCAGTGGGCACATGATAATGGCATTATAATAAACAAGTATAACTAAGTGCATGCTTATTCACTCGCCGTATCATAAAAATAAAAATAGTTTGCTAGTGCAAGTAAAAGGTCATTCGTACGAATGTCTGCATAGCAACAAGCAATTTTGCCAGTGTTTATGTTTAGAAACAGTTACCTCTTATAAGTACCTAGGACTAGTAATAGATAACACATTCACATGGAATCTGCATGCTAATAACGTATGTAATAAGCTGCGCTCTATTTTGGGTAAATTGAACAATCTTAAATATGTTGTCAGCAGGAAGGTACTGTATACCTTATATTACGCACTAGCTGACTCAGTTATTAGCAGTGATCGGAGTAGGTAGATTGATTTTTAGTACTTGTATCATAAATGCACACAGAAAGAATAACATGGATAAGCCATTTTTCCGGAAAGTAATTCCGGTATTTCCGGATTCAATTAAATATTGTTAATGTTGGTAGTGATATTATTACTACTAAATTCAAAATTTAAAGGAAGGTATCAAAACTAAATTAATTCATTATTTATCTGTTGTCAAATCGTGACAAAAAAAAAATAGGAAGAATAATAAAGAATAAAATTGCTCATTTTATTACAATTCCTACCTTTTTTTTGAGGATGGCAAATCATCAAATGACTCCTTCCACTCTGGCAGAATACAATTCCTACATAAGTTCCGGTTTTTTTTTTAATAATCCACCAATTCCGGAGGAATGTCCATAGTAATATATACGTTTCGGATCAATGACCCCAGTTCAATCTACCTACTCCGATCACTGGTTATTAGTTATGGCTTGGGTGCATATGGTCTTACATTCCCTACACACTTAAATAAAATTAACATCTTACAAATAAGGTTACTAAAACTACTTATAGATTAAAAAAAAAAAACTAAGAAAACATTAAGTAAAAATTATGAAAAATTGTTCAAAATTTGTAAAGAACTCCCTATCCATCTTAAAAGTAAGTTAATTATTTTGACTGAACAATTTAATAATGCCACAAAGTGGAACGTAAGCATATGTACCCAACTGGTTTATCTAAGAAGAAGACACGTGCTGTTCTAAAAGTAACAAACTACTTTGGTAAGCGCACAAGAAGGTACGTAGTACCAACGTTAGTGAATGAGCTACCTCCATAACTGATATCGCATGTCAAGTCAAAGGACCAACTTAAAATAATACTACAAAAACATTATCTCTAACTGTGTCCGTAGCTGTGTAACTGTGTTTGTAACAAACCTCAAGTTTGCATAAATTGCCTGTCTGTAAAAGGTAACATTTTTGATCTCGACTGTAGATAATTAATTATAAGTATTATTTTATAGCTTACATAACTTAATTAAACTTTAGCACATTATTACAAATTTTCAAAATGTTACGACGTGTAGATGAGAACTACTGCCGACAAACTGTTATGCAGTTTGGCAGACTAGAAATAATGTTATGGTTGATAAAGATTTTCGAATAAAAATAAGATAAAAAAAATACAATTTCTGTCACAATGTCATTCTGGAGCCAAAAGATCTTTGTTGCACTCTCTATCTAGATTTCGCAGCTAATGATTCACGGGTGTCGTGTATCCTGAATGCTAGAAGGGCATAACGACCAGCAAATTAACTCTCGCAAAAACTGGGAGAGCATAGCCCGCGGCGTGTGCGGGGTGATGTGCACGGGACAGGTCCCTGCGCTCCAGGCGACGCATGCGCAGGCGGCCGACGACCCCGTGCGCCGTCTGCGCACCTCTGCGCCTTACAGCAATCATGTCTATATGTGGCGACTAACTCCATTCGCCTCAATAACATTAAAATAGAATAGAAGGCTTGTTGGCTTAACTTAGTTTACATTTTTGTTTGTGCGAATTATCTGCGAATGTTACACTCAACCGCAAATGTTACAACTTTATCTGGTACCGAACAATTACTGTTTACAAAAAAAAATAGGAATTCCTAGTTCAGCTGGTTTTTTCGAGTTTTATTAATTAACTTGTTTTTATACAAAGTAAACAGGAAGTACGGTCCGCCATGTGTAGATAAATTAAATGTTACTCACAACAATTAGCTTCATATTTCAGTGATTATTTTTGTATCGCTATATTCGTTTGGTGCATGCAAGTTCAATGAGAGAGGGAGGAGGTTACGCATACGGGACAGAGTGCGCGTGGGAGATCCCACATGACCACACTCACACTAATATTATTTCCGATTAGTTGAATCATTTGGGTTCGCAAGAATTATTTTTTGAATAAGTTAAACTCTAATAGTTATCCGGAAATGGTAGATTTGTTGAGATAAATAAATATATAGCAGTTTGATCGAGTTCAGACCTTCAGACACACTCACATCCGAGCGACGCATTCCAGGGTGTTTGGTCAGTGTCAGTGCACTGACGTTGTGGTCAGACTGGGCAGGTTTCAGGCCGAGGGCTGAGTGTATCACTCACGAAGTGGATCGATATGATGCTCGCACAGTCGCTAGACGACCGCCAGTGTCAGGAGACAGTTCCCGCATGGTGTGTGGTACCACAGTGCTGTCCTAACACTGCACACCCAGCCACCGCCGCGCGTTTACCTAAAGAGGTCAGCTTTCGGATGTTAGACCATATTAGAGCGAATTCAAAATCACGTCCGCATAATAATTATTTGTATTATAGGTCCATTAATAACTCATAATAAGATCATTTAAATTCCTGTTTGATCTCGGATGTCCTCCGCCCGATGGCGGGGCCGGGTCTGTATCAAACTCGCTCACTAAAGCCACACGGTGTGCCTTGAACTAATTTTGGCTGGGCGGCTTCGATGGCGCATTCAGCTGCCCAACCCCGGGAGGAATTAGCTGCCTTTCTTAACATATATATTATCCTATAGTCGCAGTTTCTTCAGAGAGCCACATCGTCGTCTACATATTTGTCCACACGATGGACTCAACTGGTCCGCCGCCAGCTGCAGGCTATCCTTTACTTACTTCTTTTGACTTAATCTACACAGATAGGTAATGCACTATTCGATCTATGGTTTTGTGTTCTTTCATGTCATCATGTGTGACACATTTTGTGACAAATGTCACGGACACGGTTAGTCATAAGTTCGTTATAGTCACAATTTGTTTAATATAAGCAGCAATCAAATAATGTGAGGATTTTTTAGGGGGAGTATCCGTTTAGTGGGGGTTCTGTTTTCATTATGAGAAGTTCAACAAATAAATTATAGCGTAGTCCGCCTGAGTTACCACGCCATGTGAGGGCGGCGCGGCGCGGCCTTCAGGCGAGTGTCATCCGGAGAGTCACGTCACAGCACTGTGCAGTAACCGTAGCTAACGAGTGTGTCTGTTCGTAGGTGATGCGCGGGTGGTGCGTACGGTGGGGCGGCGGGTCGCGCGCGCGCCTGCGCTGGCTGGCGGCGCTGCTGTGCTGGGGCGCGCTGGCGGCGCTGGCGCTGCCTCGCCTGGCGCCGCCGCCGCGCCGCGCGCCCCCCGCGCCCCCTGCGCCCCCGGCGCGCCTTCTGCTGCAGTCGGAGCCAGCGGCGTCCACGCCCGTGCCGCTGGCTGGCACGGCGCTGCCGCACACGGACACGCGCGTGCTGTCTGAGGCCGAACTGCGCGCCGATGCCGAGCGGCGCCTGCCCTCGCTGCCGCTCTCCTACTGGCACAAGCACCACAACGATCTGAATAAATTTTTCAAGAAGAAGGACTGCGCACCCTTCCCGTCTATCTACGACCTCGAGTTCCACAACACGTACTGGCAGACGTTGCACTCGTCCGAGGGCGTGTTCCACATGTTCGGCGCGTACCTGGACGCGCGCAACACGTCGCTCATCGGGCCCGCCGTGCGCATCCTAGCCGTGCACGACCGCATTCAGCCACGGCTGGCTACGCACTGCCAGCTATGGTTCGAGGAGCTGGAAGCGCCCGTGGTGGTGCGCGTGCTGGAATACAAGTACGTGTGGAACAACAAGTGGGGCAACTATCGCAACCACGTGTTGCAGCCGTACCTGCTGGCGTGCGTGCTGCCGCCCGACGTGCGCACGCTCGTACCGGCCTCCGTGTCGCTGGTGGAGGGCGCGTGTGACCGCGCCACCAACAACCTGCGCGTGCACTACGCCCGCCCCGCGCCGCCCGCCGTGCGCAAGGACTTCGCCGTGTGCGTCAAGGGCCTGGACTTCCTGTACGAGGACCTGTCCGTGCGCCTGGTGGAATGGATCGAGCTCGTGCGCCTGCTGGGCGCCGACAAGATCTTCTTCTACGAGCTACAGGTGCATCCCAACATCACAAAGGTGCTGGACTACTACACTGCGCAGGGCACCGTGACTGTAACGCCCGTGACGCTGCCGGGCGGCCAGCCCAACCTGCCTGGCCTGCAGCACATGTACCTCAAGAAGAAGCTCAACCACAAGCGGCAGATGGAGCTGATCCCGTACAATGACTGCCTGTACCGGCACATGTACGAGTACCGCTGGCTGGCGCTGCTGGATATCGACGAGGTAATCGTGCCGCTGGAGGATGAGGACTGGCCGGCACTGCTGCGGCGGGTGCTGCCGCTGGCGGTGCCGGCACCCGGCAAGCCACCGCGCTCCTCTTACCACGCCTCCAACCTGTACTTCCTGGACTCGTTGGGCCACCAGCACGGCTGGGAGGACGGAGTGCCGCACTACATGCACATGCTGCAGCACGTCACGCGCACCAAGAACTTTACCAAGCCCGGGCAGTACGTAAAGGTGAGCACCACATCTTCCTTCTTAATAGTAGCCTCTTAGCATACTGCAGGTATAGCCAGGTCTAACCGATTGTACTTAGTAGTCAGTCCCTGTAATAATAATAATAATAATAATCGGCGAATGGCCTGCTGGCCGAAAGCCTCGATCAACATCTCTCGAGGCTTTCGTTAGGCGGTTGGGTCAAGGGCCTGATCCAGAAGGCAGTTCTCCTCGATACGGCTCGCATCGTGAGGAGGTTCTTTCCTGTCTCTGGAGCCATAACCACCGGTAGCTTGGACCCTGCTCCCGATACCGGCGGACCACTATTTTTTATATTTTTAAATGCTTTTTCTATGTTTTTATAAAAATATTTAAAAATTTATATAAATTAGTATATAAATAAATAAACGAATAATAATAAAATTTATTCAAGTATACTGTAACTACTGTACTGTTGTGTTTCAAGTATAATGATTTACATTAATTAAAATCGAGGAAAATGTTTAATTGTAACTGTAATGTACACCTGCCTGATCTAGGTTTATAAAACCTGTGTTTCAGGCCATCAATTCACATCAAATATTTAAAAAGCAGACAACTATACATTTATTAGAAGCTTAATTAAAAGAAGATATAATATTTTCAATGACTTAAAGAGTAACTAATTAATTATATTTTTATAAAACTAGATTATGGAAATCTAAATGGACGAAAAGTAGCAAACCCCTAGTCCTGTGTTGGATCATTAAGGCCCGTATTAATAAACGTTCCTCAATGACGTGCTCAAGTGCGAAATCGTTTGATACGCCATTATTACGATATCAGCATCTCAAGATCATTGCTATACATTGCATCACGTTTCATTATTTTATGTTGCATGATTTATTGAAATACTTTTATTTTGTTAAAACTTTAATCGATAGCGCTGTATCACGTTATAAAGTTGTTTTCTACCCAAGAAAGCCTTAAATTGTAAAAATAATGTGTATTTATTTCCCAATAAATAAAATAAAAAATAATCAAAAAAATATTAATTTAAAAAAAAAAAAAAAAAAGTTGTGCTAAATGTATTAGGTCACCATAAACAAGCTGAAATTTGAATTTATAAGATTACTTTTTCATATAAATACATTGGGTTTTAAAATTAGATTAATTGGATTTATATGGTACCTACTACTTTTAAAGTTTATTTATTTATTAAACTTTATACATTTAAAGAAGTATATTTGTGGACTTAATGGCTTTGTGTTATACCTATAAATAGTAATTAAATAAATTATACTTATGATAAATGTATTTACAATATTTACATAGGTAGATAGGTTCCTACCTGAAATGATGTTGTAGCATAAAACCGGTCATAAAATATCGTCATAGTAGGTACTCTATTTCATCGTAATAATTAATTTCACCCAAAATATTTTTAAACTCCATGTTTCGCGCTACTAATCACGACGTTAAGTCACGGACTGCCTACACTCAGGTTTACGCATCTGGAGTACACTCACCTATTGTATACATAAAGTGTAGAGTTCCGTTTATTAATCAGTCCATCACTCGGCTGATAACGTAAACCCAAGCCGTACCTTAAGTACACAAATTATTATGTTTCCTTTATTTCATTATTTACATATAAATTACATTTTTAAATATTAGAATATAATAAATATAAAAATATATTATTATGTTTATTATTACGGTCATGATCTCAAGGTTGTTATCAAGTGCGACCTCTTGGGCTGAGGAACGTTTATTAATACGGGCCTAAGTTCCATTTAAAATGGTAGAGCTGAAGGGTGCCGATGCATACGTCATTTTCGTGAACGGGCGCCGTCAGTAGGGACTGGTTATCTCTTAGCCGGCACGGCTTATTTTAATTTCTGAATTGTTTTTTTTCGTTTTTATCTTTACGGACGCTTTTAACGTGCACGTCTTTCTACATCGTTCTCACATGTATGTATAATTTCAACATGAATGATATTAACCAATTTTTTATACCAATATACATACATCATACATAAATTCACGCCTTCCCATGGGGGTAGGCAGAAAATACAGAACGCCACCTGCTACGATCCTTACATACTCCTTTTGCCTAGTTTACGTTCATACATCTGGCCATACACGCACGCCAGTTGCGAGTACTACGCACCTGACCTTTCTGAAGAACATCACCAATAAGGTCACTATATGACTTCCTAGGGTGTTTCTTCCTGGCGTTTCCACTTACATCTGCCTTGTAAATACCTTTTGTTAGTCGCCCTTTATTCATCCTCTCACCGTGACCAAACCATCTCAGCATAGTCTTTTAATTTTTTGTCACTACATCTTTTAAACCGCACCGTTGCCTTATCACATCATTCTTCAGCCAATCATTCATAGTCACACCACACGAGCTTCGCAAGGAACGCATTTCCGAAGCATTTATTTTACTTTCATGCTTCTTTTGCCACAGCCAACACTCACTTCCATACATAAGCGTAGGCACCAGCACACCATTGTGAACAGCCATTTATGTATGCCATACTTGTTGCCATTTTTTGTTGTATATTTCTTGTTCTTCATCTTCTCGTTCTTGTTTTCTTGTTCCTGTTGCCATATTTGTTGCGATTTTTGTAACAATATTTTGATTTAAAACAGTGTCCGTGGAGTTTCTTGCCCGTTTTTTTTTGTAAGTACCTACAGGACAACACAAACCGAATACAAACGAATGCTAATTTCCGTGTCCATCAATTATTAACTTGCAGCTAAGCATACTGATACTGGTACGTTGCATGAGCCATGTATCAGGGACGACGCTCAGGTGAACTCAATTGTTCTTCTCCCCCCGGATCACGCTGAAGTTGAAAATATTGTAATGGGTCTTCGTGCCGATTCTGCCCCAGGGTGAGATGGAATCAGTTCACGGCGTCTTAAAATGACTAGACAGACTCTTGTGCCCCTCGTCACTCACACATGCGGTCTTTGTACCTCAGAAGGTGTATTTCCCAAAGTTTTAAAGAGAGCGGTTGTTCACTCTGTCCGCAAGGGAGGTGACAGAGGCAATGTCAATAATTACAGACCAATTTCGGTCCTTCAGGCATTGTCGAAGGTTCTTGAAAGGGTCCTGAACAATCGTCTTGTGTCTTTCCTGGATAACCATAATATTCTCTCCAGCAATCGATTTGGTTTTCGTAGGGGGAAGTCATGTGAAGACGCTTTATTGGCCTTGATTGGCGAAGTTGTTGAAACACTGGATAAAAAGTCTAAGTGCCTGGATTTATTCTTGGACCTATCTATGGCATTTGACACTGTCTCTGTACCCATCCTACTTAAAAAATTGGAGAGAATTGGAGTAAGAGGTCCTGCACTCGCTATATTTGCGAGCAATCTATGTGAGCGAACCCAGTGTGTTAAAGGCACCGCATATGTCCGTGATGAGTGCGGATTGTCCTTCGGCGTGACTCAAGATTCCATCTTGGCTCCTACACTTTTTTAGTCTATGTAAACAATCTATGTGATTTGGTACTCCCAAATTGTTCCATTTACACATACGCGGATGATACAGCCCTTTTAGTACATGCTGCAAATTGGGATGAAGCCCGAGAGAGAGCAAAATCTGTTATTGGCATAGGTATGTCTTGGCTATCGGCGAATAGCCGAACCCTAAATGTGGATAAAACGAACTACATCACTTATTCCCTCAAATCTAATTCACAACCTGACAACACAGTTTCAGTTAAAGCTCATACTAATTATAATGCTTACCCTAACATATGCGCCTGCCTTCTACTGATAAGGAAAACCACTGTGAAGTATCTTGGCGTAATAATAGACAACCTTGTATCATGGAATGCTCAGATTAGGGCATTGTAGGGTTAGAAAACTAATTGCCGTGTTTAAAAGCCTGCGGAGTAGTGCTGACGCAGATACCTGCATGGTTTACTTCTCCCTTTGCCAGTCAATATTAACTTTTGGCATATTGATCTGGGGCGGTGCTTCGAAGACAAGTACGATACAACTGGAAAGGGCACAGAGTTGTCCTCCAGCTCTTTGTGCTAAACTGTACGTTGCGCAAACATACTTCTTTACAGTTGGATCTCAATCGCCTGACAAAACGGAGGACCAGAAACGTGTGTCCCATAGAGAGATACAGAACGAAATTTGCAGAACGTCATTTTAGAATCCTTGGTAGTCCTATACAATTTTGTGAACAAACAATGTAACATATTAATATACGTTCAATAAATTTGATTATAAAGGTAAGGTCCATAAATGGATAATGAGCCGTAACTATGACGAGGTTGAAAAATTCTCAATACGTAGATTTAACCCACACCCCCTTTTGCACAAACGGTACCCTGTCCGACACATCCTGGAATACAACGACATTCCAACACAACACAAAAAAAAACAAAGAAACACGTACACACACACACACACACACGCACATATACACACACACACACACACACACACACACACACACACACACACACATATATACATACAGACATACAAAATACAAATACAAACAAATAAAAAAAAGTTTTATTGGCTAAAAGAAGAGGTGATGACCAGTGATCGGAGTAGGTAGATTGATTTTTAGTACTTGTATCATAAATGCACACAGAAAGAATAACATGGATAAGCCATTTTTCCGGAAAGTAATTCCGGTATTTCCGGATTTAGTATTTCCGGCGGGCGTACGCATTGTTCTGATAACCGGTTATTGTACCACCCATGATCCTTTGTTCTGATTGGTCGTTGGGTTTTGTCAAATCGTGACAAAAAAAAAATAGGAAGAATAATAAAGAATAAAATTGCTCATTTTATTACAATTCCTACCTTTTTTTTGAGGATGGCAAATCATCAAATGACTCCTTCCACTCTGGCAGAATACAATTCCTACATAAGTTCCGGTTTTTTTTTAATAATCCACCAATTCCGGAGGAATGTCCATAGTAATATATACGTTTCGGATCAATGACCCCAGTTCAATCTACCTACTCCGATCACTGGTGATGACAGACAGTAATTTTACATTAACACAGTTAAGATTGTACGAGTACATCACAATTTTTTTGTTTGACCGTTGATCCCGAAACTAAGCAGGGCTTGTATCTTGGGGTCAGAGTGCGACTGAGCAGAAAGAAATATTTCGGTTTTGAAGGCTAGTTGAGTAAAGCATGTATTATGTTGTGAGTGTGTGTTTGTGTGAGTGCCTGTAAGGATGAAAGTGTGAGAGACGGATGTTGTTCGCTGGCACTTTGGCTTGTCGACAAATGTTAGAGAAATGATTCTGTTTCGGTGTATATCCAGAAGTCATTTCTTTAGTACACTTTTTAGTCGAGCGGTTAACAATTACACGCACACAAACAAATACACACGCACACTAACAAATACACACGCACACAAACAAATACACGCACACGTACAT
The DNA here is from genome assembly GCA_916610205.1 of Griposia aprilina. Taxonomy (NCBI): domain Eukaryota; kingdom Metazoa; phylum Arthropoda; class Insecta; order Lepidoptera; family Noctuidae; genus Griposia; species Griposia aprilina. The sequence continues at coordinate 359,165 of OU744300.1, read as the reverse complement.
ATTCAAACTATACAAATAGTTTTTTCTTCAATTAGTTTATTTTAGTTTCTGTACAAAATCTTTATTTGCATTATTTTATGTCTATAGTACCTACACTGAAATTCCGAACTTTATTTATCTAACTGGTGTTAACTTGAGAGCCCTGACACCCATACTACAAGTTTAATCTTAGCTTAGTTGTTAGAGGTTTATAGCTCTGTATTACCCTACAATATAAAGGAAGTTTATTATTATTATTATTAATAGTCAATAGCTTTCAAAGTTTAATTTATATACAAAACTTTTCATGTTATAGCAAGTGGTAAAAATTAAAATTGTAAAACTGGAAATAAAGATTATTATTATTAGATTTATCATGAATAATAATTTGAATTCAAAACTAAGTAATTTATTGTTGTTTTGTTTTGATTTCCGTGTGAACTCTATAGAGATGTAAAACTAATTTCCTTTTTAACCGATTTCAAAAAAGGAGGTTCTGGATTTATAATAACATTTACTCGTTTTTAATACTATGTATAGTATACCACGGAAATTAATAAAAATATAAACAAAATAAAATACTTCTTCAACCGACATCCAAAAAAGTGGAGGTTGTTATGATGTTCAACATGTAGGTATGCAACTAAAATAAATATTTATCCGGTGGTTAATCTTTTCAATTCAGTCAGAAAATTTCTTCATCTGATGTAGCTGTGTCAGTATTTTCACTAGCGATGGAATGATCACTTTCTTCACTGCTCGAATAGGTATTTATTATAAAATTTTCCATGTGTGAATCAAACATTGGTTCAAATTATATTCCGGGACAATCATATTGATTTTTTCCAATATAATGTCTTTGATTGTTGTCACATTCATTGCAAAATTTTTAAAAGCTACATACCCTTTCATTTGAGATCAAATGTTTTCAATTGGATGAAAATCCGAAAATCCGGTGGCAATCGTGAAATGGTATGGCTATGTTATTCCATAGTGCGATCAATAGCTAACTCTGAGCATCTTTCTTTGTGTTTTTTTACATTGTCATATAATTATCTTCAATGAGTTTGGGTTATTTATGAGCAATGAGAAGTTGCTGCAACCAAGCTATAATTTTTGGTTTAGTAGTGCTTGAGTTCGGTGGTTTAACTAATAATTTATTATGGTATGGTGCATTATCTATTACTAAAACTATTAGCTGGTAGATTTGATATTCACTGATTACGCAGCCAATTTTAATATCGATCGGCATTAATTTCTTTATGGTAGTCGCCGTCACTATCAATACATTTGTGCAGCCTCAGTGCACCTGGAACAAAACCTTCTTCATTGCCAGCGTGAACGATGATTATACGTTCTCCTTTCGAAATTGGCTTCTTTAGACCTATTTTATTTTTATCTGTTCAAGATTTTCCTTTTGAGTGCGACGTATGCACATTATCATTCATCCACGAAGACAATAATGTTTGCCATCGGCCCTCATCGGCTATACTTAAGGCCCTACCTTGAAAATAAATAATTGTTTGATGGGCGTGGCTTACTTCCCCTGCACGCGGGGAGGGGCGGTTCTATCTTCCGTGGTCGGTCGCCACGACACCGCTACAAACTTATCTGAACCTGAACCAGTGGCCAAAAGTGGAATTAACAAAATACTGACCGGAATTTAAAAAGGTGCCTTACTTAGCATGGGCTTTGGCTGAGCATTATTCTTGTCACTGTCGCACAACTGTCATTCTAAAAGTGCAAGATAAAGACGGAAACATATCTAAGAAAAAAGTGCGTGCTAAGTAACGTTAATTTATCCCGGTCTATGAAATTTTCGCACTATGCATCTATGGAGTAGACAAATAATACAAAATATTTAATCAATATCCAAAATATTTATATAATATTATTACTTATATTAAACAACATGAAATCAAAAATAGTTAATTAATCTTCTTTATTTAGATTAAATGGATGTAGGTATATATGAGATTGATAAACTCCAACACCGTTTCACCGATCATCATACACTGCCTTGGTAAATGACATTTTTTTTTTCACTTACCTAATATCACATATATTCCGTCAATAACGTAATACTCTTAACTTTTCCATCGTGTCCTACTTTTCAAGTAAATGTATGTTCACCATAATAAAAAAAATACAATAGGTACTTGTTCAGTTTTCTCTTTCAAGACTGACTTTTCGGTGTTTGTAAGCATTCCATTTGAACTCTATAGTGCATAGTAATTCCATGCAGTGTATTATGTATAAAATAAATAGATAAAAAAGATTTTCCGGCATAAGGTAGGTACTCCAAAAATTTTGTACACCAGAAAAAAAGCAAAAACGAAATTGCTACTTATGCCAGGCTCTATGTTAGCTTAATAGCTCATTGTACATGAACTAAAACTAAAATGGAAGTTATTCACATTTTCTTCAAGATCGATTTTGTATGGCAGTGGTAATCTGTATGAATTATGCCCTAATTACATGAGATATATTTTAGAAATTACGTTACGTTCCTCCGGTTATATACGAAAACTGAAACCAATGTTATTTTGTTACTTACTAAGTCTTGTTTATAACTTTTTAGCTCAGATTTTTGTCGTAGTTGGGTTTTAGTTTTTAACTTTGTTTTTTATTTCAATTATTGTGGGGTTAGAAATCATTGAGGGTAGGTAGCAAATGGAATTTGATAACAATAATTTGCTAGGTAGCCTTCATAACATTTCAGAAGGATGTTTAGTGTTATTGAAAACAGTTGGAGTGAATCATAATTGTTTAGATCTTATTTCGGGTTTAGTTATAGATATCCAATATATTTTCAGAAAGTACTCTTTAAGATCTTTTATTAGATGGGAAACATGATATAAGTATGTATACGGTAACACTTGACATCCGCTATTAGCTGCCATGTTGAATTTTATGTGACGTCATGTAGCTTATAACCCGCGGGATAACATGACGCTTCCGACGATATCTCGTTTGTCCAAATACGACGAGGAGTTATGAGGAAGCAGATAAACATATATACATACATAGCTTGTTAAAATCAATACCGTCGTTTGGCTTTGCCGTAGTCGGGTAAGGACTCTCCTTTTTTCACAATTCAAATGCGACTCCATTAATTTTTTGTGCTCTATCATTCGTAGTGACAGTATTTGACATAATGAAGTATTTTTGACGTATTTCAAACCTAAAAACGATTAATAATTTATTATAGCCTATAGCTTTATGTAAACTATTATTATAAGTTGTTGGTATAAAAACAGACGTTCTTCTCTAGAAAATAGAATGCTTAGGTACCCAATATTACTTTGCAAGGCGAGAATAGATTGTTGCTGGTAATGCTTTAGTGAAGGTGAATTCGACTCACTATTATCATCATCTTATTGCTATTGAATGAGTTCGTTGATTGCCCTGTGCAGACAGCAGATACTCCTAACGTTGAAGGTACTGTTCAGTTTTGCTTTTTTATTTCTTTCCATTTTCATAAATAATTTGAATGTCGTCATGAAATAACAATAGAAAAGAATGTTATATTGTTCACAGTCACAAGAATACACACACACACACAGAGTGTAAATACCTATTCAACACTAATTGTATCAAATAATTACCATGACTTGCTAAGCTACTAACTTTTTATGTAAACACAATTATTTAAATAACGTAAATTAGATCGCACCGATTTGCAAAAAAATTACATAGATTCATCCTCAATCGGCCCCACCGGGCGACTGATTTATGAACGAACGAGAGCGATGACATTACTTTTGATAGGCAAAAGAAGGGATGGCGATAATGTGTGTGTGCTCGGAATAAAACAACGTATGTGCCGAAAAGAAATATTTTAAATAAAAAGTATTATTAAAACAAAAACTGTTTTACTGAAACTGTAATATGATTATTCTCTATATTTTATAGTAAACTCCAATGAGTAACTCATAAGCGTTACGCCTTAATGCTCAAAAAAACATAAACATAGATAGAACTTTGCATTTTTTTTGTATCCAGTAAATTTAATTGTATCGTGTTTTCCTTTTACAGGATACTAGAAAATATAGTCATGAAACATACACCAAATTATTAAATACCTATACCATATACTTAAAAAGGTACGCTAAAAAGAAAAAGCACACTTTTGTCAATATATCACCTTAAGCCTTTTACGGTGAATATCATGCTTTTCAATTAGTATTTCCCGATTGTTTACTGTTTTTTTATATCGAAAACCAATATCTTTCAATGTTTTTATGGGATCTTTCAAAAAAAATCTTAATGTCTCCAGACAGCCTCAACCAACTTCGATTTTAAAGTCCTCAAACAAGGTAATTCCCTAAATCGTAAATGTAAATCGTAAATCATGTTACGTAAGTCAAAGTCAAATAATTTATTTCAAATAGGCACTTAAAAGGCACTTTTGAACGTCAAAATTAACAAAATAATAGAATTGATTCTAATTGCCCCTTCCAAAAGGTAGTTTCCTATGGAGAAGAATGGGCAAGAAACTCCACCGTTACTCTTTTTAAAATGTTTTACAATATTACGAGTATGTATACATTAATGACATGATTATACGTGAAGACGATGCACCTAGAATAAAATTACTATACTTTATTAGGTAAAAAGAATTAAACATAAAGCAATGACAGGAAAATAATTATCTGATAGATACATGGTGCTCACATAATATGTGAGCACTCTGCTACGCTATAGAATGGGTAACTAGCGTCATCTTTCTGACTGACTGACCGACCCCTTGACAGTTCAAAAGTGCTTGTAACTGTTTTAATTGAAATAAATGATTTGAAATTTGAATGTTTTGGGTTTTGTGTTCGATTCCCAGGTTGACGTTAATAATACATTTTAATATCAGTTCAGGACACTAACCGCCTTTTGTTATTCTTTCTACTACTACTCCTATTCTTATTCTTTATCGTACACATGAATTACAAAAACAATGTTATTACATTATACGGACAGCTGAGTGTATAAATCTGTGTTCGAAATAGAATCTGTTAGATCAGTCCACGATACTTATGTATTGCGTGTGTGTTCCAGGCGTTCCACGAGACGGACCGCGTGCTGGCGCTGCACAACCACTTCCCGCTGGCGTGCCTGGGCGGCGCGTGCAGCACGTTCCCGCTGGACACGCAGCTGGCGCGCCTGCAGCACTACCGCGCCGACTGCGTGAGCGCGCTCAAGTCCTGCAAGGAGCTCAAGGCCGAGGCGGTGCGCGACGAGGAGCTGTGGCGCTGGCGCGATCCACTGGTGCAGCGCGTGGACGAGGTGCTGCGCGCGCTCTCCTTCCTGCCGCCGCTGCCGCAGCGGTGACAACTGACACCGACCGCTCGCTCTACGCTTAGTCTTATGTATTAAATGCTAGTATTAAACGTATTTTTATAGTTACTCCATACGATGTTTCATTGTTTACTTACTTCAGGCTTTGTCGTATCTGCCACCGCAAATAATGTTTGGCTGGTCATGGAGGACGAGGCTGCAGTACCGCCGCAGTCAGTGCGGCTTGTTGTTGTTCCGATAAATCTAACCATGTATGCTATTCACAACTATTCCATTCGTTTTCGAATTCGATTGTAAGGTTCGTCGAGGGAGAGCGCTATAAAGTGCTAACTTTCATGGTAAAAACTGTTTAAGTGATCAATACATTATTGTAATGAAGTATTTCGTAACACAAGTTAAGTGCTTAAAATATACATTGTGTAAGTAATAAAAATAAAAAAATGTACGGGTCGACTTGAGAACCTCCTCCTTTTTTTTTTCGTCGGTTCAAAAAAGAAATCAGTGGTAAATTAGATAAAAACAGTAAATTTATAAAATAATAGAATATATATTTTTCTTATTTCGTATAAACTTGCTTTGTAAATATTACGAGTATATTGAAGGAGTCCTCTAAACGCTATTCACAAATTGAAAACCTTAAAATTTGAACAGTTTAAATTCGATATGAAGACGTAGGTATAGCTCTACAAGAATATTTTGGCGTGTGGTCAAAATCGAAAGTAACCCTGCCAGCTTGTTTTTTTCAATACGCATAATAATGTTTACCACAAATGTTACCAACAGCGCCTCCATGTCAACGTCGTAGATCCATATATCCTGTAAATTGTCCCGACAATTATTTGGTCAGAAATCTATTTTCACTGCTAAAACCTATCTTAAAACAATATTCTTATTATGCTAACTAATATTATAAATGCGAAAGTAAGTGTGTTTGTTTTTTTGTTTGTTACCTTTTCACGCCTAAACCACTGAACCGATCATCATCAAATGCATATACGTTGTTAGGGGTACAGACAAGGACATCGGGTACCTTTCATCCTTTCATCGGGAAATAACACTATCTTTCGACGGTCACAATTGCTTTAGGACGCTAGATGGCGCTATGTGTCTTTCGAATCATGATTGAGAATTATATTATTAAAATTTGAAACTTTAGTAGTGTTAACAATCTAAATTAACTGTCAAAATCTAAAATAACGCGGGCGGAGTCGCGGGCAAATGCTAGTTGCCTGTAAAACAATATCCATCCATCCATACTTATAATATATACCTATATTATATTATTTAATATTATAAATTCGAAAGTAACTGTCAGCATGTTTCGGATTCCGAAGTTTGGCAAGGAGATAGATGGCAAAGCAAAATAAAGTAAAGTAAAAAAATATTTAAATAGATTGCAGGTACAGTAGACAAGATGTGACAATGGCATCCTGGGGATGGGTTAGTTGCTGTCCCGGTAGCATGTTCCCGTGCGACAATTTCCGAGCCACGCGGGCGAAGTGGCGCGGCGGTGGTTAGAAGCGTCGTTTGAAGCAAATACAAATGTAAAGTTTTAATAATATTTTAACCGTTGCCTATATCCAAGATTTTAGATGGTTAAAGTCACCTACTTTATGGAAACTCATCAACAGCTCCTGCCGTGATCCCAATTTATTTGCGGTCGGCGCAACATATATGTTTCTCCCACACTTCTCTATCAGTCGTCATCTCGGTAGTCACCCGCTCCCTAGCCATGATCATCTCCACAAATTCCATCCATCGTTTCTTTGGTCTTCCTCTACTGTGATATCTACATTCATACTACTTTCCTCACAACATTTTTCCGCTTGTTCCCAACGAGTCACACCTCAACGGGTAACAGTGTGACTCGTTGGGAATGTTTTGGATAATAATTCCCAACGAGTCACAGTTACTGTTACACTGTTACTCGTTGGGATGATCCCACCTTGATTTAGGGTATCATTTAAGCTATCACCAATTTAATTAGTTTTGTGTTTCTTAAATAATAGGGTTTGTCCTCAAAATAGTAGATCTGTCACCAAAATGTAGTCACCAAACAATGCAAAATCAGTTCCACAATAAATCACCTAAAATCCTGAGATATAAGGTCTAGTACCAAATAAATGTTTTTGTATGTATTATAATAGGTGTGTCCTAATAAGTATTTCAACAATAATGAGGCGTAGCCGACGGAGTCCCGCTTCGCGGGACTCCTACTTCTGGGCGGTTTAAAAAAAAATAACCACGAAGGGGACGGCGGGGTCTTTCAGACCCCGCCGTCCCCTTCTAACCTAACCTGTCCGAGTCGGGGTGCCCCAAGTTGTACCAAATACCTGGGAACAATTTTTGTTTATCTGAGAACGAAAATATTTCGTGGCGATAGATGATATAGTAACAGTGTAACAGTAACTGTGACTCGTTGGGAATTATTATCCAAAACATTCCCAACGAGTCACACTGTTACCCGTTGAGGTGTGACTCGTTGGGAACAAGCTCATTTTTCTCATTCCTGCGCATCACATGCGTATACTGCGGCGCGCGGCGGATCTTACACTAGCACGCACCATGCTCCGGGGCGCGGCGCGACGCACCCACGCGCGCTGCGGCGCAGGCGCAGATCTGCACCATCATGCGGTTTTATCTGCGTCTCCGTGCGGACCTGCAGATTTCGATATCCGAAGCTAGTAGTGAAATAAAACCAAACTCATGAATGAACACGAATGTTGTGTATTGGTGGTGGTTTTGGGATCTCTTCAAAATAAACACAGGTCTAACAATTAAACTAAGTTTATTAGTATTAATAGTTCACACGGTTTACATGGAGGCACTTACAACATGAGTTAGTTAGTTATAAATAAACTATTACTCTGAGACTATGCTGGACATTGAACTCATGCAACTTGAAGAGGTGAGCGGTGCCAGGGCTTTGCCCTCTGGCTGTGGCTTCAACTCTGGGACCCGTAAATTTGTTCGACCCGCTCATTTTGTTCGCATCAGTGGCTACTGGCTTATTGAGCGCGCGTAGCATCGCGCGTCCATGTGAGTCATTGCAATTTGTTATCTGTAGGCGTGCCATGACGCTGATACACAGCGCCGCTTTCTTCACGATACCTCGGCGGTCTGTCCCAGCCAGGTGAGACCCCCAGTTACCTGTGGGAGGCCCGGCGAAAGACGACCGGCGACGAGGATGCAGAGTCGAAGCTCCTACAGAATAAGGTGTGTGGCTCCCGCCCGCCCCGCTTCCAGAGCTAGTCGAAGCTCCTACAGAATAAGGTGTGTGGCTCCCGCCCGCCCCGCTTCCAGAGCTAGTCGAAGCTCCTACAGAATAAGGTGTGTGGCTCCCGCCCGCCCCGCTTCCAGAGCTAGTCGGTCACGGTCCGGGCAAAGAAGTCGTCGTGTGTACGTGATCAAAGTAACATGAATCTTTTCTTTAATAATTTAACCTACATAGTACGAAACTTTTGCTATAAAAATAATAGACTCAGTTCAACCGAATGCATAATGAATGAATAATTTTCAGACGAATAATAATATTAATACATTAGGATCGCATATGTAAGGGCAAGCCCTTAATGTTGAATATTAATAAAATAAATGTTAATGTTCCAAGAAGGTATTTAATAATAAACTGAACTAAATTAATGTAATAGAAAATGTTATAAAATGTTAATGTTGTGCCAGCTCGATGTAAAACCGAAGCCTGACGTACTTGCGTCCGTGATGCTGATGATACTACATTTCTTATTTAACAATATTTGCAGTATTTTGTAACTAGGCCAAAGTACAATGTGCGGTTGCTGACCGTACATCTTGGCGGGGCAAAAATATAATTAAGATAACTTATTATAAATTATTTTACTAATGTAAATAACAATCATAAACTCAATGTGAATAAAATTAATTATAGATTAAAAAATGACGCACAGGAAAGATTTTAACAGCAAAATAATACCCTAACTTAAGATTGTTCAACATAGTCCTCAATATCAAGCAGTACGGATTTTTAACAGGTTGCCATTGGACTTAAAAACTATAATTTACAAGAGGTCATTTAAGTCATGACTCAAAGCGTTCTTTTGGAGAAATTTCTGTATTCGATAGACGATGATATATCCACATGTTATTTTTTTTATCTTAGTTAATGTGAGACTGGGTAATATTAGTATGTAGTAATGGTATTGACATTTTAATAGTATTGAATGTTTAATTTGTAATGTTATTGTTTTTTTTTATATATATTTTCTATAATTTTTGTGGTGTGAATGTGTCTTATTTATTTATTTATGATTTCAAACATAATGTGAATTGTTCTTGAATAAATTGAATTTGAATGAGGTGTCGCGTAGGTACCGATGTTATCAGTGGATGCTGCAGCTCTTGGTGGCTTATGTGACGGTAATCTGGTACGCGCCGGCGGCGCTGACGGCGACTCTGCCGCAGCGTTTGCGGTACACGTAGGTTCCTCCCGCGGCGACTACTGACAAGATCAGAAGCCCCATTGTAGTGTAAGCAAAGACGTATTGGTGCTCATAGTGTTGAGTCATTTCTGTCTGCCTCGTTTGGTCTTCCAATTCTTTCAACGAATTATTAAGTTTTCGATAATCGTTTCTTACAAATTGCGTATTTTGTTGTTTAATTGATGAATCTATGAGCTGGACAGATGTTAAGTTGTTGATGTCTTCCATATCTATCAGAGGTATTTCCGGGTTGACATTTATATGTTGTTTATGTAGTAAACTTGTGTGTAATATGTTTCTTCATTGTTTCTAATTATACATCCTTCTTTGACTTCTAAAATTCCCGTCGAATATATTGCTTTGATAATCATACGACCTTCACAGATGATTTGCAGTTGGCTATCCGTGCGGCAGACATACAGCAAAGTGTTTGGTTTTTGTAATGGTGTCCATTTGTTGTTGCAGGTTTCGGTTGTGTAGATACATTTTGATAATGTAATGTTTATTATTGCACCAATTTCGCATGGAATTTGTTTAATGAATAGACATATGTAGTTGGTTCAATTTTAATACAATGTTCCAGGTCTCTGTCTGTGAGCTGCATATATGTCTCTTTTCTGATATTGACTGCGACCCAATCTGAATTTGTTTTCATTGTAAGTGAATCTTTGTTGTTTGTTATCATCGGTATAGGAACGGTTTTATAGACAGTGAATGGAATGTCCCCTATCAATGGTATTGTAATTTCGATGGTAAAATATTTCTCATACAATCTAGACTTTCCTCTATCTCGCTTATAGGAAGGACGAAAGGTCGGCTCACATGAGGTACCGTGGTCTGATAGTACTAGTGAGGCGAAGAGTCGTCCATCTGGAGCTCCCCTTGCCGTCGCTGAATAGCTTTTACGCGCTGGGTGTCCAGCTGCACGTAACCGGCTAGGACATAGACATATACGCGTGCTACAAGCCGCCCGCGAATCATCTGGACGTGACCGAGTTGCGGGCCCTTGTAGACAGCACACCACACGCTACCATCCTCGCCAGGGACTTACATTGTAAAAACCCAGCGTGGAACTCACTACATACGAACACCGAGGGGAGACGGCTCTTCGCGGACGCGGAAGCCTTCGGGTATACGGTGTCCGGCCCAGAAACGCCGACCCACTACCCTGATGCCTTACGGTACATGGCGGATGTGCTACACTGCCAGATCACGCAACAAGTGATAGACGACGAGCTACAATCGGATCATCAACCCGTGCTCGTCGTCTTATCGAAATGCCCGACTGAAGCCCGTAGCGCCACATCGACGAACGGACTGGACGAAGTTCGCCGAGGAAGTAGAGACCACCACGCCGATTCGGCCTATCGCTACCTCCGCGGACGTGGACCAGATAGCGGATGATGTCACTGCTTGCATTCAAAGCGCCTTGCAAACGGCGATTAGCACGCAGCCGCAGGGGAGAGTGCTATTGCCGCCCCTGCCGGCGCATATTAGCGCGATGATCGCCGTCAAGAGGCGCGATCGCAAGCAGTGGCAACAGCTGAGATGCCCAACTATCAAGAGACAGCTTAACCGTCTCGCGGAGAAGGTAAAGGCCGAGCTTCAGGCGCATACCGCCGCGGGCTGGGAAGAAAGACTTGAGGCGACGACGGACAGTTGGCCGTCCATTCATAAACTCTGCGGCCAATTAACGAATACCCCAGCCCCGGTGCGACCGCTGTTCAACAGCGACGGGGTGCTCAAGTATGTAGCGGAGGACCGGGCGGAGGTCTTCGCCGAGCACCTGGAGCGTCAGTTCCACCCCAACCCGACCCACGACATCGAACATGTCGCAGCAGTCGTGAAACACCTCGGAGACTACTTCGCAACGCCGATAGCTCCCGATGAAGATGCTTTCTATTTCTCGCCAGGCGCAGTTAGACGCGCCATCCTTAAGACGAAGCCTAAGAAGGCTCCCGGTGCTGACAGTATCACCAATACAGCGCTGCGCCACCTGCCGTACCGTATGGTTGCGGCGCTGGCGCGCCTGTTTACGGGGATACTGCGCACGGGGACCTTTCCACCAAAAGTAGAACGTAGTGCACTACAATCGGTCACAATTTTGAATGGCTTTCCTAAAAGATATACTCTGAGTTTTTAAGAGCACAGATAACGGCTAATGTCTCCAAATCATAGGAGTGAAAATGCTTCTCCTCAGGCGTCGTCTGACGACTATAATACGCCACTGGATGAAAAGAGCCCCACTCCCCCGAGCACGCTGCAAGAGAATACCGCCAACACCTATTCTACTTGCGTCCGTGTGAAGTTCGGTCTCGGCTAAGGGGTCGTAAATGGCAAGTACGGGTCTGTCTACAAGCTTGGCCTTTAGAACTTTGAAAGCTTCTTGTTGATCGTTTGACCATTCCCACACTGCATTCTTTTTAAGCAATTTAGTGATAGGGTGAGCTAGTTGTGCAAACCCTTGTATGAACTTTCTAAAATAGCTAACAAGTCCTAGAAATTGTCGGACTCCGTGCACATTGTCTGGACGGGGAAATTCGACTACACTCTGTATTTTTGCATTTCCTGGTCGCATACCTGCTGAACTGATTTCAAAACCTAAGTAATTTATTGTGTTTTGTAGAAAACTACACTTAGATAAATTTAACTTAAGATTTGCCTTACGTAATAAAACAAGCACTTCCTCTAACCGATCTAAACATTGAGTGGGATTTTTTTTATTTCAAACCGAGCTGAACCAAGGACATGGTTCATCATACGCTGAAATACAGCAGGCGCATTTGCCAGGCCGAACAGCATACGATTGTATTCGTATTGGCCGTCCGGTGTGACAAACGCCGTCAAATATTTCCTGTCTTCAGATATGGGCACCTGATAATACCCAGACATCAGATCAAGCGTAACGAACCATGCCTGTCCAGATAACCTTGATATCTCATCCTCTATGACAGGTATGGGATATCTCTCTTTTACAGTGATCGAATTAAATAATCGGTAATCTACGCATAAACGAACACCACCCTCTTTTTTGCGCACGAGAATGATTGGACTGGCATAGTTGGACACTGATTCCCGAATGATCCCTGCTCGTAACATATCATCTACCATTCCTCGAACCCTTTCGCGTTCATAGTAAGACAGACGGTAGGGTTTATAAAGTACCGGACGTTGACTACTCAACTCAATTTTCATTTCGGAAACATTAGTGCAGCCTAAATCAACTAAATCGTCAGCAAAACAGTCCTCGTGACGTCGAAGAAGTTCTATGGGCTTGGCCCTATTACTATCTGACACAGCAACGCCCACGCGTATTTGACTCTCATCAAACCGTTTGGCTGAAGACACTCCAGTTTGCTGGTCCGAAACAGGAGATTCAGTGTTCTCAAGACTGTTTACTACTTGCACCGTTTCGGCTCGAGCAAACACAAAATTATCCTGAAACCAACACGGTACCGAACACGGCGTCACCGTAACAAAGAGTGAACCATGCTTCACCTCGTAAACACCCCCACAAACTAAGAATTGTTTGTTTGGCTTTCCTACAATTCTAGTATCTAACACTATGCTACCAGTAAACAACGTCTCTATTTTAGCTCTTATACTCGCAGTACCATAAATACGACTATAACCTATTACCCTTACCCTTTCTAAGTGTTCTCCATGCTCATATATATCTGGTAATTCTATTCCGATGTGCAGAAACTGTAGTTTGTTCGCGTCTTTATAAACAACAATGTGTGGCTGCTCTGAGTAACTCTGACCAACAAGCATCGGCTTCTCCAGCAAGTGATCATCCACAATCCTACACGAAACAGTAGCAGCCACGCCATCGATGATAACTCTCAGCTTTGCAGAACCCATGGATTGTACGAGGCTGTTGCCAAAACCCTTCATTGTCGACGGAGTGTGGTCATGGCCAAGTCCAAGATTTGAAACATCAGATTGTCCAATAAGCATGACCACTGCCAAGGTCAACGAAAGCTTCCAGAAGAAAACCATTAACATTCACTGTTTTCATAAATTTTCCACTTGGGCAAGAACTAGAGATGCGCAAGGCCTTTGGCACTGGGTCAGCCTTCGTTGACCCTGTATAGTGTTTGTATCTACAGGTCTCAGGTTTATGGCCCACCTTATTGCAATGACTGCACTTAATCAAGGGTTTCGGGCACCTAGAATACGGATGCCCTTTCTCCTTACAATAACAATACAAGTTCGGATTTATTTTCGAACTAGTCTTATTATTTTGTTTGTCATCTACTGCACTAATATTCCTATCTCTAAACGGTGGCTGGTGTATGAAAAATTCTTTAGTATTGCTTAACAAGAATTTCAAAAGCTGGTCCTGTTGCTCACAACGTAGTGCCAAGGCACTAGACCTAATAGTCCTATCACCGATACCGTGAATGATGCAATCAACGGCCCGCTTATCTGTAATTTCACATTGATTTAGTAGCGCCAGCTTTTCATAGTAATAAATTTCGATTGATTCGCTACTCTTCGCCTACTCTTTCGCTTCAACATATCTTCTAAAATTTGGCCGTAATTATGTTCAGAGGGGAAAGCATCCATGAATTTTACCTGCCACTCTGCCCAAGTAAACAATATCGTATTGAGACTTTCATACCAAGTCTTACCTAAACCAGTGAGCTTTTGCATAGCAAAATGAATCACAGTCTTTTCATCCCAGCCATAAAACCTTTGCACATTCATTGACTTTTTTGAGCCATATATCTATGCGTTGATTTTTTTCAGAAGGATTAAACTCTGGAATCATATTTTTATGATCCAAACTTCTATTATTAGATACTGTGCTCTGGTTTTTAGGCTGCGACGGCAAAACATCTTTAATGGATTGTATTATTTGTATTACATCTCTAGAAGAAAAGGTGGGACTACATGACCTTTTGGTGTGATGATCCGCGCTCGTAGTACCACGATCTTTTCTGTTGCGCCTACCCGGCAGTCCTCTGCGACTGCGCTCGCAGCTCGTGCCAGCTTCAGGTGAGCCCCGACGTTCACTCCGTCGCCGTTGCTCGATGTCGCGTTCCTTTTGTAGATCAATCTCCATCCGGCGAATCCGCTCCTGCTCCCGCAACAAAGCTTGTTCTCGTTCCAGCAGGCGCCGACTACGGCTGCGGCTACGGGTGCGCTTTGGCTGCGGCTTCTCTGGTCTGCGCTCAACTGTCTGTGACTGGAGCGCGAGCAGTAGTGTATAATTGGGGGTTCTGGATCACTTGCCCTCGCTTCGCTCGAGCGCATGATCCAGAACTCCCCAATCATACACTAATATCGTGATCTGCGATATAGTTCATAATATTGATTGAGTTGCTCACGCTTCGCTCGAGCGCGTTATGCAGAACACCCCAATCAGCGGTGCGATGTGTACTTAAAGTAATAAGTAATGAAATCTTCTTTCTTGAATCGCTGACCTGAGGTTTTTATGAATCTGAGTTCCGTTTATAATTTGTGTAAAAGTAACTCATGTGCTGTATCACTCTCCTGATGGAATAGATCTGCAGTTGCTGTCGATATACTACTCACTCCCACTGGTCTTTGACGAACTAACAATCGATTTTTCATGATCAGTATGTTTGTTGCTAACTTTAACGAATTTGCGAAGATCCTCACCAGGTGCGCTTTTTAGTATAAGGTAGTGAGTATTTTTCAAGTTAGATTTCTCTGAATCTTCCAACTTCTGGTAAAATAAATCTTCTTTTCGGGTTATATCACTATCCTGATGTTTTAATTCACCTGAGTTCGATTTCTTTTTTCTAGGGTGCATATCTTGAATATATATTATCTCACCCCTAGTATTCTTGAAAATAAGTTTAGAAATGCCTTCCAAATCAAATTTCTCTGAGTGTAACATGATGTAGATAGGTAATATCAATAATTGTATCTCTCGTGGTGCAGTAAATATTTGTGTTATTTATTACTTAGTTATATACTTAAGATCTATCTATTACACTGCAATGCTAGGAGTCTAATGCTGTGATGCAGATACGCGTATTAAATATATACTCTCTTCCTTTCACAGCGTTCAAATAAAAACATTGAGGAAAATTTATAGCATGTTGCATCCAAGGATCGTCATAAATCTCCCAATCTTCTATAACACCTCCACATGAAAAACATGCTGCTTTATCATTTATACTATTGCCACAGTAAAAGAATCCAGCGTCAGCCATTTCCATCACTAATCTTTTCTTTGAATCAGCCGTTGCCCAGTAATAGTTAAATGAAAATTGACGAATTTTATAAGTATTATACATGTCATATCGAGGTTTGTATTTATTATGAGACATGCTTCCCCGTTTTACAGATAACTGCATAATGACATCGTCTAGTTACAGTCAGCAGCTTATAACGATTTGACGACGTTGAAGAGATTGGGAGGGATAGGAAACGGTTTACCAAAAATAAAGAAATTAAACAAAAAAAAAAAGTTTATTTTATAATTTTATTATCATAGCACCATTTATTTAAACACAATACATTTTTTAAAGCACATACAGAGTCATGATAAATACAACTATACAAATCTTGAGAATATTTATATTGATGGTGCAGACTTAACAAACTAGAACAACCTTTATCTTCTAAATTAAATATGTTACTATTACTGTTTTCTAATATATTTTTTAACCACAAGACTTTTTCTGAACCTTTAACATAGACACATTTATCTCTTAAAATATCAGCAATAAAATTCTGGTAATTGGAATATGGAATAAATCCTTCACACCAATATATCTTTCTGTTACGTTCAATCCAACTAACTTGTTTTTTTTCTTGTTTCGTTAATTTTTCAAATGGAAATGGTGGCTTAAATAAAAACACTTGTAATGTTTTATTATATAATATAGCGATTTCTTTTATTATAAATTCATTTGTTTCTGTTTTAAAGCCTTGAATATCCACAATAGCAATCATGATAACCTGCGCACAATGTTGCTGAGAGGTTTGTATTCCACAAGTCGATCGTTTATAATCAAACAATATGCAGTAGTCTTATCTGGTATTGGCGTTGAACATTCAATTTCTATGCGTACGTCTACTGGACCTGATTTTAGACTATCGTTTTGCCTTGAGCAGTCTAAGATAAACAGGGGAGCTTTTTCTTTGAAGTCCTTTAGATCGAGCAACGGGTCTACTGGACAGTTGTAATACGACTGACGAAATTTCACATACATTTCATATAATATACTGTATTTGTTGTCAGAAAACTTTAAACCCAAAGGCTCATAAGGATAATATTGAGAATTTAAGAAGAGCGTAACGTTTGTCACCTCGCAATGATCGAATAGAGATATGTCTTTAGTTTTATTATTTTTTCTGTTAGTTTGTAAGCAAAAAATTACATATCTAGGCTTTTCCAATTGTGAAGCAGTCTTAACTGACCAAGAATGTTTTGTGGTTTTAGGTAATAAAGGATATTCATATAAATCCCAATTTCTAAAAGCCATCTGAATGGGTTTATCTCTTTCTAAATGCTTTAAAAGTGTTAATCGTTCTCGATCTGACACTTTTATGTGTGGCACCCTCCATTGAACTCTTTGCATATCTATTTGAAAATGAGCAACATCATCAGTAAGAATAACGCTGTTTAAGTTAGAGTTACTTCTATTCAATATAAGTTCATGTTTACAATTTATAACGATTTTATTGTAATCCTCTGCAAACCCTAAAATCTTATTTAGCGGTATCACTAAACTAAAATGCCCATCACTTTGGAATCCGTTTAAATTCCAACCCCATAACGCAGCAACTTTATTTTCAGCTTCATTTAATGAGATGTATGATTTTATTGTTGACGTTATTCCAGAATTTTTTATACGATCTATTTCAATACCATTCATTTCGTACCTGATGTCTTGAAACAAAGACATAACAGGGTTATTAGTGAACGTAACAGTTTTTTTGATCGGATTCCCATCTTTACCGAACAGCTTTGCTTGGCCTTCGATGTAAATTGAACTGGCTGATGGTAGCACGTATATGTCTTGCTGATGTATGGGGATTCTGATTTCATCGTTTTCTCTAAAGCTGTTATTGTAGGGATTATATGAATGGATTTCATAACTTTCGATCGAACTATCGAAGTGCGGTAATTCAGTAATCTGGAGTATATTCATACTTTAAAACCTAGGGCTCTAAGAAAACCTTTATTTGCTTCAGTCAATTTCTTAACTTTTTTCTTACGTCTATTCACCTTAGTGGTCGTTGAAGGAATAATACGTTTTATTTTCACAGGAGTGTTTTTATAATATAGTATCATTTTGTTTTTCTTAAATGAAGACGTAGTTGAATATTGAATTCGTCACCAAAGTTAATACAATAACCAAATTGATCAACAATTCTAACAGATATAGATGAAATTATATTTTTGTTCACTGGAAAGTAAATAACGTTTCGTGGTATTTCTATGCACTGATGACCCGGAGCAGTATCAAATACAAATTCATGAATAAAATGAGTTGGTAGTCCGTTGCAGTACGAACTGTGTACAAGATCACATTCAATTCTGATTACAGATAGACTGCTGCTATTGATGGACACATTTGATCTTGAATTTAACACTGAAAAGTATAACAAACCGCACTCGTATTGATCGGATAAATGCAGTGGAGGTTGAAAGTATGACACCAAATCAGATTTATTTCCAGAGATGGTAACTGTGGTAGACATGCTTGCATACTGGACTGTTTCAGAAGATCCTGTTTATTTTATCCCTAGACTACTCCAAAAATTCCTTAGAAAAATTAAACAGAGATGTCCGCAATTGAAAGGATGATCGCGTTGTATATTTTCATAATTATAGTGGACTTTAGTACCTCCGTATTTTATAAATTCTTTTGGAGGCTTAAGATTTCCGTAACTGTCAAAGTACTCAATATAATCATTGTATTTTGCATAGGCTACCCAATGAGAGCCAGGATCTTTTGAACTATCTAAATTAATAACTCCACATTCTTTTTTAAACGGGTATTTAGGAAGTTCATCTCTCATAAAGACTCCTCTAAAATATGGAATATTAGTTCCATACTTCAAAATGTCAAAGTTAGTTAGGGCTCGTTTGGGTAGCCGATATCTTAGTTTTTTTCATTCGATACATAAATTCCAAGCCCGTTTTTATGTGGTTTAAGGTGTAGTCCTTTCCCAATGCAGAGAGCTTCCATTTTTTCATTGTGTCTCTTCGATTCAGCCAACAGCTTTTTAGCCATCTTGAATTCATTTATGGTTTTGGTAATACCTGCTGCACCGCCTGCTATTGCTCCCACTGCTGATAATCCAGCAAAAATAGGAATCAAAGGTAATACACCACCAGTTTTTGGTATAGGAATAACACGAGGAAGTTTTATGGATGAATCATCAGCTAATTCTCTGGCTGCGGCCATAGCTAATTCTATTGCCACTTTTTTGCATTTTGGTTTTAGTTTTTTCATGTGTCTTTTCGTTTTAGTGATAACATTTTTAAATTTGTTTTTTAACCCTTTTCCAGGTGTAAGTTTTTGAAAGCACTTTTTTCTATTTTTTTTTAGGCCGGAACCAGTTTTTATTTTTGTAGACATTGTCTTGCTTACTAAGCGTGCTGCGATTTTCTCGCTTACACTTGCATCCGAGGCAACTGCTCGCTCTTTTGCCATTTTCAACAAAATTAAATCAGCTCTGTGACGATTCTTTAAGTTTGATGATTTGAGATAGGCAATGTCGTGTTCTTTGCAATGTTCGTCTAATTTATTAATACCTTCGTCTCCGCGTGTAAGCCTTTTAATTAATTTTGTACCAGGACCACAATAATTGTATCCTGGTAAGTGTAATTCAAATGGTAAATTGTTTATAAGCCAATTGAGAAGACTACTCTCTCCAATACACATCATAAGACTAATGAATCTGGATTGAACACTTTAATAAATACTTATACGGTTAGTAAAGTTATTTTTATTTATATTACTACATTCGATTTATCAATCCAACTGTTTTCAGCAGAAGATAAACCTAACCATTTTACTAAAACCCTGTTTCCTTTTCTTCTAAGAACTTTCTCGACTAGATATACATTAGGATATTTTGTCTTTTGAAGCTCTTGTAAGTAAAACGCTCCTAAAATAGGTTGACCTCTGATTGTATCTTCAATTAAGTAGGTAATAGGAGTTGTATTTTGTATTTTTCGAATTTTAAATATTTCTGTCGACCAGTTGGGGGTATATCCTTTTTCAAATGTTCCTTTGTATTTACTGATACGTACATAATCACCCACTTTATACTTGCTTTTTATTCTTTCATTTTTTACCGACCTTAAATACCTTTCTAATATACGTTTTTTATTCATGTTATCCACATTAGCAGGAATTTCATGAATTGTCCGATGGTAAGTGTGATTGTATTTATATATAACATCATTAAGTGTACTATCTACCCAATTATAGCTGCCTTTTAAACTGAATTCCTTATACAGTTTAGATTTCAAAGTTCTGATAAATCTTTCAACTATTGAAGCCTTTTTTGTTGAAAAGGTTGAATAGTGGTTAATATGATTAGATTTCATAAGCTTTCGAAATTTATTATTATAAAATTCTGTTCCATTATCTGTTTGGAGGTTTTTTGAAACACGCCCTGTAGCCAACAAAACTTTGAATGAGTTACATACATCATCTTTGGTTTTACTTCTCAGAGGAAAGGCCCAAGCATATTTCGAAAATGTATCGATAACGGTAAGAATAAATCTGTAATTTTTATTTTCTTTTGAAATTGATTGCATATCAATTAAATCTGCTTGCCACAGGTCGTCTATATCTTTCATAATAACATGTCTTCGGGGAAAGTTTACCCTTGCATTTTTATGAATTTCGTTTACCACATCGGCTTTGCTCATGGTCAGAATTCAGTACATTTGTCTTGAATCCATGTATAATACTGAATGTAAAGCATATTATTACGACTATTTATTCTTTAATTATGTCAGCTTCTTATAATTCTTCAATTATCGATAACATTTCATTATCATGGTTTGTATTGCCAGCATCTCTTGAAGCTACTAATAGTTTCAATCTCTCGACTAATTCGTTAGGATCATCCCAATATACCAAGTCGGTGTTGTTTTTGTATTTTTTTAACGTTGGTAATTTTCCTCCAAGTTTAGTGTGAGCATGTATAACATCGTTTGACAATTCGAAAAATAGAGGTTTTATTATTTTACAATATTTTGTACCTTTGTCACCTCTTATTTGACCTTTAGGATTAAAATCTCTTTTATGTGCATTTGTATAGTGTAACATATCCTTATAGACAAGTTTATCTTCGCTCGATATTAACTTTAAATCGGGTTTTCTTCGGAGTAAAAGTTCTTTTAGACCAACTGTTAAATTGTAAGCTTTGTCACCGATTTTAATTAAAATGATTGTATCGTTATTCAAACTATCAATTTTAGAAAATGATACTGCTGAATTACCCATCAATAGAGTTTTATTTTCACTTCTAATTCCAAACGGTATACTAACACCGTCATAAATACCAAAGATATCATCATCCTCTAATGACATTTCTAAATTATCTATCGATTCCTTTTTAGCATTTTGTTTGACGAATTGGGTAGAATTTAGTTTTGGATCGTAACAGTCATTGAGCTTTGTAGATGAGCTAGTATTCTTTTCATCGAATTCGATTCCTTCAGAATTATTTAAAGTTGGATTTTCATTTATTTTTATTTTTTCTGCACATCTATTAGATTCAACAAGAGTTTTTAGAGGATTTGTGACAGGTTTTAGCATTTTATCAAGCGACAAGTTCATTGTATGTTCCTGATTTTTCATTTGTTTTATTTTATTCTTTATGGAGTCGACAGACTTCACTAATTCCATTTTAATATTTTTGTCCATCTTACAATAAATAACAACTGTATTCAGCTAAACAAGGAATAATACTAACAGCATTTATGTATGTAATTCATTTATAAGTATGTACCTTCATTCAAAGTTTAAAAAAATATCAAAATTCTGTCTGTACCTCCCATTATTTAATGCCGACTCTTTATTAATAAGTAGAAAATTATAAGGGTTACTCCAAACAGTTTTACAAACTTCTTTAAACTGATTCCACCGCAGATCAGAATTTACATGTTCTTCATAGATATGCTTTAAGTTCACATCATCTTGTTTAAATATTATAAGAAAATTAGCATTATCACGTAGCAACTGTTTCGGAATTTTTGAGTAGGTTTGTGATAAATAAAAGCAGTCAATTTGCTTATGTCTTCCCATAGAGAAGTAATTACGAATGTTTATTTGCTTTTCACACATAACATCATCAAAAATAAATACAGAATTTGTTAAAGCTTCATTCGGAGCTATAACATCTTTGTCGTCATTGAACTCATTGAACTGTATCTGAGGTACTCTTCTTAATACTTCACTTAAAAACCGATATTTTGGCTGGAAAGTAGTTTTCGAGTAAAGATAAAGATTTTTAAATTTGAGCCCATTTTCATGCAGCAGTAAACTGATCATAACGTTTGTTTTACCACAGTTCGAGGGTCCACATATTATGCAGCGAATTGTATTAGGCAATAAAGCACTATGTCTAATCTGACGAGCTGAGTCATTGAAATTGATATTATTCACGTTCAAGGATATGGGTTGTTTGATCAACTTCATCTTGCCTATTATTTATTTTCATTACTTACTATCCTTTATATATGAATATGTGACTTGCGAGCACAGTATTCTAGCAACGGGTTTGGACCTGGGTCGTTATTAAGAGTCGTGTCCTCGACTGAGTTACACAGCGACAGTGTCCGTCACAGTGTTCGTAGTGGACGAGTTTTTTTTTAATTATTATTAAATTATCTTTAATCGTCAATTCATCTATTTAAGATTGTAAGTAACTAATAAATTTGTCAAGTCTAATAATAAAAATAATGTTAATTTAATATAAAAGAAAATGGAAATTAATTTTATCATTTTTTTTTTTTTTTCAGAAAATGGAAGGCCTTGATATTGTTGATGATGTTATTAAGTCATTCTATTTTACTCAAGAATTTACTGGGGACAATGTTGAACAAACTGAGTTCCAGGAAAATCAGCAGGATAAAGTCAAGGATACTCAAGAAAGTCCAATAAAAAGAAAAAACAAGAAGTTGAAATTAACTTCTAAAATTACCCTGCCCAAACTATTGGATACACCGTCTACATCTTACGTAATTCGCAAGGATCCAGGAAAAGCACACCATTTAATAAAAATATCTATTTGTGATTTAAATGACAATAATTTAATAAATCGTGTTGATCGCAGTGATAGTGATTGTGCTTGTGTGAATGTTCAGTATTTAGTCAAGGACAATTACGATGAAATTATGGATGAAGCAGAATATCTCGTCGGTAAAATAGTTAAAAAATTAAGTTCACCCACATGCAGACCTTAAATGCAGTTTATAAGTTATTGTTTATTAGTTATTATTATTGGTCGAATTTATTTAATTGAAGGCGAAACAATAAAATTAAAATTGATTCTACATAATGTTTTTTTTTATTATTCACCTAATAAGTTAGTATACAGGGGTCAAATTAAATTAGCTAACGAACGAGAAACTCCACAGACGTGATGGGTATCGATATCTAAACACATCGATATAAAAACAAAAAAAGAAGATATTTTTTTATTTTTTATTTGGGGTCCTCGACCGCTGGTTGTGCTGGTACTTGAAGTATGAGTTGAGAAAATCTGTTTTCTTTTGTTTTATCATGTTTAGGTATCGATACCCATCACATCTGAGGAGTTTCTCTAGCTAATTTAATTTGATCCTGTATGATACCTCTTAATAATAAACACTGCATAATAGTTATGACAAGCTAATAGACATAAAAAAAAAATATTAACATTAACCATGACATAATCTATACACAGTGTTTATAAGAGGGAAAATCTTTCGGAAAAGGAAAAGAAAAGAAAATAAATATCGATTATTCATTTATTGATTATAGTAACATTCATTTATTACATTTTTTTATTCGATTACATACTTTTTACACATTTAAATCATTTGTAATTAGCTTTTTTAACTTAAACTATAGTTTTAGCACAGTAGAACGAATACAGTAATCCAACAAGTATTAAAGTATTGAACTATAATGCCCCCCAAGGCAAAGTGTTGAAACAACCTTCAGTTCTCTGCCTTTTATCGTCATCACTATTAAGTATGAGTTTATTCAATTTTTGTGTAAAAACTTGATGATTTTTAGATCTTATAACATTAAACAAAAATGGACTTTATCATCTTTAGTTATGTACAACAAATTGACATGTATAAGCTTTCGTTCACGTGTCAAAAATAGAGGACCAGTTACATGATTATTAGCTTCAAGACCATAAACATTCACACTTATACAAGGATTATTTTTCTAAAATATTTTAATATCATCGAAACATGGCGGAAAAGACATATCATTTATTTTTAAAAGCAACGTATAGTGTGGGTACGATTGCGTTCTATTAGCATTCAATCTTTTTGGAAACATCTGGGCAATAATACACCACAAAAAACAATGATTGGCATTGTTGTGTATATTCAAACATGACTTTGTGTTTTTTATAACCGTAGGCAATTCTAAGTATGTTCCAGCTCTTAAAGGATTGCACTTGTTTATGTTTATTTCCAAATGGTTTATAGAATTAATAGCCCAACCAGATTCGGCAAGTTCAAACTCTAAATAATAATTTTTCAGAGCATTTAAAATACATGTTATAAACATTTGTATTCGGAACTGCTATCTCATATTTGGTGTTGAAAGATTTCATAGAGCTTTGATTATTTTTTGGCAAAATGTATGACACAAATAATTCAAAATTGACTTTAATTGCTTTATGTTTTTGAATCATAAGATTGATAATATCACATACTGACTTTGAAATTTGAAATAAAAACGTTTCTGGAGTTATTGTTACTTCACTAGATTTAAGTGGATTCACTTTATACTTATGATTCTATTTCTAAAAGCAATAGCAATAATTTGAATATTTTCGAATTCGGAGCAGAGCAATCGATTAGATATATGAATATTTGTTCTACTGTGTGCTGATAATTTTGAAACATAATAATTACAGTATTTACAAAAAAAAACATGTTCATTATACTTATTTTAAATTTTATAAAAAGCAATTTTTACTAAATGTTTTTTTTTATCTCAGTAATCCATTTTTTATTTAAAAGTTGGTAAATTCTCATATTTAAAATTTCTAAGTTTTTAATTTCTCAGTTCATAATTTCTCATTTCTTAATTTCTCAGTTTTTAATTTCTCAGTTCTTAATTTCTCAGTTTTTTATTTCTCAGTTCTTAATTTCAGAATTTCTTATTTCGGTTTTTTTAATTTCTCAAGTTTCAATTTCGATTTTACATCATTCTGAGCAGAGCAATCGATTAGATATATGAATATTTGTTCTACTGTGTGCTGATAACTTTGAAACATAAATATTAGTCTTTACAAAAAAAAAAACATGTTCATTACACTTATTTTAAATTTTATAAAAAGCTATTTTTACTAAATGTTTTTTTTTTATCTCAGTCATCCAATTTTTATTTAAAAGTTGGTAAATTCTCATATTTAAAATTTCTAAGTTTTTAATTTCTCAGTTCTTAACTTCTCAGTTTTTAATTTCTCAGTTCTTAATTTCTCAGTTTTTTATTTCTCTGTTCTTAATTTCAGAATTTCTTAATTCGGGTTTTTTAATATCTCAAGTTTCAATTTCGATTTTACATCGAAACTCTGAAAAAGTACATGTAAAATAATTATTATAAATCAAATAAATATTCTCTATTCTATTGATAATTTTAATGCTACAAGAGACTGTTTCCAACGTTCATTTGGAGTAAGTTTTTCCACTTCACCCGTGTTATAAACTCTTAATTCAAAATAATACTTTCCAACCCTGTCCGGGTTTGATTGGAAGGTATAACCATCAGCCACCTGCTGAGTGAAGCAGTTCTTCAGAGTGGTAGCACGGATCAGCGGTCGAGACGATTCATCCTGAAATACATAAGATGACTAGTTTTAATTAAAAATAATAATGCGTCAGGGCGAGTAATTAAAAAATAGATAAGTAAAAAAAAATATAGATATGTAAAAAAAAATATAATAGATAAACTCCAGACTTCCACGTTCTTGAATCTACCGTTACCATAACTATAATCTATTATCTATTAGAAAAGGTCTATTTAAACACTTGTGTCCACAAATAAGTATAATTTTGATGGAGAAAATCACACGCTGTAAAACACTGGAATGGTTTTAAATGAAATGGGAATTTAACATGTTTGAAAAAAATGTCTTACCTCACAGTCTGAAGCGTTGGTATTCCGTTTTCTTTTTGGAGCTGGTGTTGTAACAACTGCCGGCCCGTCGCTATCAGACTCTGGTTCTGAAGCGAAAGGATTTTAGAAAGCAAAGCCTTCTTCTTCTGAGACATTTTCTTATCTCTCTTCACAGCTGTTTTTTTTTTGATCTGCCGCTTGTTTTTTTCTTTTGTTGGTCCAGACGTTGAAGGTGTGGAGTCCTCTTCTTCAACCCAAAAAGGATTATTCATCGACTGAGCCCTGAAAACATTATTAAAATGCAATAAATATTTTTATTACCAACATTAGTAACATGAAACAACAGCACCCGTATTCATCAAAGGGTTAGGCAGAGGTGTGCTGTTAGTCCCTCCCCCTTACTTTTTACAGGAGCGTTTTGAAATCTCATCGAATAGGGAATAATATATTTACAGTACTTATCAGGAAAAAAAAAAAACTTTAAATGACCTAAGAATCAAACCTAGGCCTTATTTTTATTGCATGCTAGAACAACGAAGCAAGAATTATTATTAAATAAACGTTTGTAAAAATAAAACGTTAATAATTATTAAACGTTTGTAAAAATAAAACGTTAATAATTATTAAACGTTTGTAAAAATATTAATATTAATATGAAACTACAAATGCAGTACAAGTACAATAGTTTTGAAATAACTATTATATGATCTAAACTTAATTGAGTAATTTCAGTGGTAAAACAATTAACTATTACAGTCCTAGGATCGAAGAAAAAATATTTATTAAATAAAATATAATACTCACATGCTTTGTTTCTGCAACACTTGTGAACAACCACAAACAAATTTAAACTCACTGTTCAGTGAAATGCACTTCAGCACAACAATGACAAAATGTAAAGGAATTCTCTCACATGCTTTTTATAGACCTAAATCCTAAAGCCTTAGTCATATGTTAGTTTCTAACAATAATTACTCCGAAAAATTAATTAAAATAATATTTGTTATTAGAATTTCATCTCTATCACTTGAGAACCTAGAGTAGATTTTATTTTATTCATTTCTCGTACTGAAGTCGCAATGTGAATGCTTCCGAATACTCTAGTTATGGAAAGTGTTTTCACAGCACTTTATCCTTATTAGAGTTTTTGGAGGCGACTGGAGACGACAATCGTGAAAGGAATGAGGTGTCAATTAACTCTGTCGGAATACATACAAACTTATAAGAAACCAATAAAATGAGATCTCTGGTAGTTATTTGTCATGTACACAGAATTGTCGCCTTATTCTTTAAACTCTCAAGTCGTAAAGGCTGTGTTAGCTATAGCTATCCTGCTCATTTTAATGTAAATGGAAAGAGGTGGCAATGGATTTCTAAGTGGTTTTTTGTTATAGAACTCGTAATAAGATATTACAGAATTAGGCTGGGTGATTGAATGTTGGGAAATGAAACAAACAGAATTTTAATTTTTAAATATATTCATAAAAGGAGTAATTAATCTTCTAATAAATAACAGATTCTTTACCTAATCTAACATCAATGTGTATAATTATAATAAGCACCTTTTTTCCTTACTATTTGGTAAGGAACCTGATATTTCTTAGAAGATTAATTACTCTTATTTTTTATTGAAATGAAAATTGATATTGGAAAATGAAAACAAACAGAATTTTTATTTTTAAATATATTCATTAAAAGAGTACCTAATTAATCTTCTAAGAAATAACAGATTCCTTACCTAATCTAACATCAATGTGTATGAAATAATAAGTTTTTTTTTTGTTTTTTGTTTTTATGCGATACAATCAACAATATTAGTTGTACTATTTAAGTATATTATTAAATGCTATTTTATTATGCTAATTATAAAAAACAAACACAAACGTTGGTACTAACATAATGATTACATTGAATATCTCTCTCTCTATACTTAATAAATATATAAAATAATTTCAATTATATATTCTCACGAATTTTACTAATAATGTTTTCTAAATCTAAGTATATATCACTTGTGACAACATTTTCAGTTATAAATTGCACACACTTATTTGCACTGCACTTGCAAGATTTTTCTGGTAAATTATCACACTCGTATATCTCAATTTTGATCATGCATGTCCTTGAAGATGTATTTGGCGCCCTGGTTTTGATGTACGAGTAGTTTTGCTGTCGTTCAAGTTTCTGTGGAGGACCTGTCGCGTCATTTTTTCTCTTCAAATTGAGTCGTGATGTAACAGATTCTTTGAGCTGCTTGTTTGGGATAAAATTAAAAAGATCCTCATTGTCCTGAAAACAGAAATAAATTGTGTTTTGAGTATGATTACATACAATGCCTACATTATAATAATTAATAAAAAACAATAATAATAATTTACCTAATATGTTATAACTATTACTTACCGACATTGTGATTGAATCTCAGGGTAGCGAAAACAGCCAAAAACAAAAAACTTGTATTTACTGTGTCGCAGTCAAAGGCTCTCTACGATCTAGATACAAAACAGATTCTCTTATATAAGGTATATAGATTCATGTCTTTAAGGTTTAATTTCCTTCATAATATTACAACTATGTGCTTGGCGGCAGAATCAAGTCGAAACATGTCGATATCACGAATGTACCTGTGTACTTTAATACTGAATACATATTTTATCTCATCACTGACGACACGTTTGGTGCATTGGTTAAGAGCTCGACTCGCTACATCACAATGTAAATAGTAGGTTTAAAATAGATGTTTCAATTAATGTGCCAAAGTGTTGCGGGTTCGATTCCCGCACGGAACAAATGAGTATTTGTTCCGGTTTGGTTTTGGCTTTTATGACTTTTTTTTTTTTACGTTCTTTTATATTATAATCAATTACTCTATCTCCATAATACAGTTACTTTTACACACGGCTACACATTAAGTTACAATTTCCAGTAACAGCTGACCTCTCAATATGGTTTTTGTATCCATCAATACAAAAAAATATGCACTACATCGTTTCAATGCAGCGCTGCGCGGCGATCGAACATGATATTGTTGTTTATTATTTTTAAGTTCACGCGATAATTTTGCTTCGTTATAACAGTTCGATACCATGCCTGTTTATGAATACACACGACAACCGCTCGGACCATTAAAAAAATTGGAGATCCTGTATCAAGCGCTCCACTGTGAATGAAACACAATACTCAATCAATATTATGAACTATATCGCACATCACGATAGTAATGTATGATTGGGGAGTTCTGGATCATGCGCTCGAGCGAAAGCGAGAGCAAGTGATCCAGAACCCCCAATTATACACTACTGCGAGCGATCATGCCGAGGAGTATACAAGCTCCTATGAGTTTCATTTCCTCCATCCATTTCCTGAAACTTGCCACCAAATAGGGAAACATCAAAATCTAAATTATAAAAGGAAGAAAAGGAAATAACTAATTATCTCGAAAACGGTGCGTCCTAGAGCAAAATTAATGAAAATTTTCAACCCCTTTTGGAAACCCTACACTCATATGTAGCATACCAGATAAACCAATAAACCATGAAATTCCATTGGGTTGTATATTCCTGGTACCCATTCATCATTGTATCGTCCATATAGAACTAAAAGTTAAATAATATGAGTTTAATTACCTGTGGTTTTGCAACCTCGTTGTACAAACCGTTACAATTTAAATCTGGTAGAAAATTTCAACGGTCGTTGAAATTTAAAATCGTATGATGCATAATACTATTCCCAGTGGTAAAAAAAAAAGTATACTATTAACATAAAAAATTAAACCAGGCAATGAAATTTCAAATAATAAATGTAATATGATTTAACAATTTTAAGGAATTTAAAATTATAATTTTGAAGGAAGACTAGAAGTTTAAACGTAGAGAATAAAGTTCTGCTTCTAAAACTAGTACAAGTATAATAATATATATTAAATATTTCATAATAATTTCAAGCAAAATATTTAAATGAAACTACCTATTTGTTAAAATGTAAAAAGCACGAATTACGAATTATTATGTATTAAGAAAAGTAGAACGTAGGCGTGTACTTACGGATCTTGATCCCACTTCTGAGATATAGGATATCTCAGAAATAACCACAGTTAACCTTCAAACTTATTTATTAGGTATGTTCACAACTTATTTTTATCAAAACTTATTTCTTAAAATCAATCACCACGATACAACCATACCATGACCGATCGCTGCCAAGTCCCATCGAAAAGTCCCCGATCTGTGATCAAGTCACCGCGACTGTCGACACCAGTGTCGCTAGTGCAATGAATTTAATCTCCAGATTTTATTTAGTACGCATTTCCGCTGTCAGTATGACCAGTACATAAAATTTAAACCATAGATCAAAATGATTATTAGATTTTAAACCGTTTAGTTACAGTTATATTAATAAAACCCTACAGCACTATGAATCTCAGAGACTTGTATTGATTATGACTAAATACCCATCCTTTTTTTTTAATATTATCTACATTATCTTTATGCTACATTAATATTATTATCTTGAATGACTAAGCTTCACAAGCCATACTAAGGCTAAATAGAATATAAGACCAAATAATGTAACATGTGAAACCACCGATTGTACTAACTCTATTTAAATGTGAATAAATAAATGAAATGAAATTAAATGGTATGCTGTAAAGGGCAATTTTGATCTACATTAAATGTACAACGTATCTAACGAATTTAATTGGATAAGGAATAAAACTGTATTGTTTAAAATAGCTTCGTAAATAACCCATTTTTTTTTGTAATACGAGTAATGTGATAGATAAAAATGGTTACTGTCGATTATCCTTAGGAGATAGACATATACTATTGCGGACTTTTTTGTAAATCTTTTTAAGATATACAATTTCGTCGTATATTATTTTGATCTATCTGGTAAGGTTTAGCCAGCGTTTGCAATGTAAGCGCACAAAAATATGTTTTTACGACATCAAATTACAAATCATTGAAATTCTCGGCTTTTCTCTACTATAATATGCATGTATTATATCTACATATAAACCTTTCTCTTGAATCACTCTGTCTATTGATGAAAACCGCATTAAAATCCGCGTAGTTTAAAAGATCTAAGCTTACAGAGAGCGAAGCGCGGCGCGCGGCGGCGGCGGCGGCGGCGGGAAGCGAGTTTGTTTTATACTATAATATGTAGGTACTCCATTTGAAATAAGATTAGGAATTTAAATAAACCTTTTTTACAGTCCGTTCAACCGATTATGACTTCTATTCCGTAGGCATAAGGATGGCACTAAAAAAAATATGTGGATACAATACCACCAACTGTTTACTGCAGCTGCCATTTGTCATGCCACCAACGCAATATAAGTCAAAATTGGTTGAACGGACTGTAAAAAAGGTTTTTTTTTTTTTTTTTCCTAATTTCCATTGGAGTTATAGAGATTTGAGTGTTTCCCCACGGTTAGCACGCGTGTAATTCGGAAATCTACGTAATTTCGGATTTTCATACAAACTTTAACCCCTATTTTACCACTTTATGGGTTGATTTTACAAAAACACTGAAACATATAGGTACTATTTTTTTCGTTTTCAACCAAAAAGCTAAATATAAAATTTCATACATCTAATTTCAAAACGACGGATTTTCATACACAATTTCAATCCCTTTTTTACCGCCATTTATTTTATTTAATCACATTCTGTGTGGTTTTTCCTCAAAAGACCATTTCAGACATAAATCTACATGGTCTTCACATGATCTGACCAAGATTATGTCTGGACTTTAAAAGAGACTGTGACCGCTGAATTTGTTTCGGCCTTTCTTCTCAGAGTAGTCAGATAGGAAACGCCGACCTCATCTAGTTTTAAAAATATGATTGACGTGTAAAAGTGTTTGTATAAACCTACTTACAGAAATAAAATCATTTATCATTTAACTATTAATAGTATGTACATCTAAATAAGAATAAATAAAGAAATAAAATAAAAACAAAAGAAGAAAAATAAATCAAAAAATTGGGCCGCATCGCAGTCGACAGGAAAAGTGCCCAAAAGGCTGGCAGCATTGCCACGTTACATGGCGATGCTGATTCTTTGGCCAAAAAATAAGCCAGCCCTCTGGTCACGTGAAGAGTCAACCAACCGCTTGGCGATGTCTCCAAAAACCGTGTAGGTCGGACTAACTCGGACCCTACGGCCCTAGTGTTTCAACCACAAACGTCTCGAACATTATAACTCCCAATAAGATTCGAAGTATGATTGTGTTGCCGAGTGTAAAGATTTTACCTGGGGGTTCTAACGATTCAAATCCTTTAAATTTACAGTAAACTTTGTATCACACTCTGGGTCAAGTCAGGCACACTAATGTCTTAGTTGGGAAACTCTATAAAAATATAATATTAATATGCTATAATGTTAATATATGCTCAATAACTCTTTGAGACTGGTATGTAGTAATTATGAAAATTCAATATTTTTGCCACTAGCCCTGGATTATTTTCGCACGAAATTAATTCCAATCAATATATATAAATACAATACAAGCAAGTAGACTAATCCATATGAAATTCTTCGTATAAAGTACAGACATGACTTTGTAAACTATATTAAAATTAAAAGTAA
Source organism: Griposia aprilina (assembly GCA_916610205.1). NCBI lineage: Eukaryota > Metazoa > Arthropoda > Insecta > Lepidoptera > Noctuidae > Griposia > Griposia aprilina. The sequence continues at coordinate 326,537 of OU744300.1, read as the reverse complement.
TGACCAGTACGGGTTAAGTGGCAAGATACAAAAGTGTTACGTTAATAATTGTACACAGACAGACATTGAAACTTCATCAAGGCGTTCCTTAGCTGTTACAAATATCATCGGCACCCAGACTGATGACCTGGGTAATAGTGATGACTTTTATCGTGCCTAAATCGCTCAACCACTCTCATGGTAAAAGCTACTCATGTGTGGAACCCCTAATAACTACATCCCCCTTAATATTTATCTTCAGAATGTATGTGGTGTAGGGAACAAAAAGAGGAATTAGAAGTTTATTTGCAGGACATTCATCTCGACAATCTGTATGTTTGCATAACGGAACATTTCCTGACCATGGAGTCAGCTCCTCTATTCAACTTAAACAATTATAAAATGGTGTCGTTTAATGTAAGAAAAACCAGAAAAATGGGTGGTAGCCTCATTATGACGAGAAACGATATTGCTTGTGAAGAGGTACCTTTTTGTCAAAGATTATACAAAATCGAAAGCTTCGAACTATGTGGTGTTAAAGATGTTAGCACTAACATTTACATCCGGTATGGGCAACCTTTGACATGTTGAGGGCCAAACTTTAGCGTGCAAATACATTCGCGGGCCGCGTTTAAAAGTACTTAGTGCATTTTAAAGTAGTGATAATATTTTATGCGATAGATATTAGACATGAAATAATACGACAATGTTATTATAGTACAATTTATTAAAATAACCAAATGAAATTTAAAAAAATGGTACATTATAATTAAATCGTTAAATTTGCAATTGTTACAAACGAAAGTTACATACACCGAAATCAATGAGACACTTGAGCTTGAATTTGGGAAACTAATCCATCGATATTTGGATTAATTCCACTGATACAAAGACGTAAAGAATTTTACAAATTATCGTCAGTCAGTCTTGTACGATGTGTTGATTTATTAACTTCCATGAATGAAAAGAACTGTTCGCATTTATAAGTACTGCCAAACACACAAATCAATCTTCTTGCGAATTTTCTAAGCTGCGGAAAATTGTCTTCTTCTAGGTATTTTTTGTAGAAATCGCACAAATCTACGTCTTCAAATTTGGATTTTAGGAGTGAGTTTTCTTGAATCTCGATCAACTCCACTTGTAAGTGTATTGGAGCATTTTGTACATTACATTTTGTACGAGTAGCAAATCAACTGAAACAGTCTTCCATGTTTTTAAAGTCGCTAAATCTGTTCGAAAATTGTTCCGACAGTAACTTGAGTTCTTCAGCATATTGAGCATAAGCAATATTTTCATACGCAGAGAGCGTGTTGAAATGGTAACTGTTACCAGACAGCATCTGTGACTCCCACAAGCGTAGTTTGATCTGAAACGCTTTCAAATGGCTGTACAAATCATTTACTAAATGTCCTTGTTTTTGAAGTTTCAAATTTAAATCATTCAAATAGCCTGTAAAGTCATTTCTGAGCTCGTAAAACCGTTTCAAAATTTTTCCTTTGCTCAGCCATCTGACTTCACAATAATATGTTACGTCGTTATATTCAGCTGATATTTCATCCAAAAACGCCTTGAACTGACGATGGTTAAGCCCTCGAGATTGAATAAAGTTGATGGTTTTTACTACCACATTCATAACATTCTGGAGTCGAACGGATTTAGAACACAAGTTCTGTTGGTGGATAATGCAATGAAGGACTATCAAATCATCTTTTAGCACATTTAATTCTGTTGCTTTTTCATTCAAAATTCCGTTGAAACCTTTACGTAAGCCGACCATAGAAGGTGCACCATCAGTGCATACTCCAATTAATTTTGACCATGGCAAGCCAAAACTTGTGAATACCTTTTGAACTTCAATAAAAATATCCTCTCCTTTAAGCGGCTGTAAAGCAAGCAATTCCTCAGTAACAGTGAACTCCTTATCAACACCTCGAATAAATATAGCCAGTTGAGCTGTGTCAGACAAATCGGTGCTCTCGTCTAATGCTATGGAAAATTATTCAAAACCAGCCATACGGTCAGTCAATGTTGTTTTTATATCATTAGCCATAATTTCTATACGTCGAACAACAGTTCGTCTTGACAAACTAATTTTTTCAATTTCATTTTTCTTTTCAGGACACAAAATACTGCAAACTTCTAACATACACTCCTTGATAAATTCTCCTTCGGCAAATGGTTTTAATGCCTTTTCCAATTTTGAGCTAACTATAAAACTAGCGTTCACAACATTATCAAGTTGTGTTCTTTGTTTATGAAACATTTGTTGCTGTTTTTCCAAATTTGCGGTAAGCTTCTGGATTTTGTCTGTTCTTAATTGTCCTGTCAGTGAGTGCAGCGTAGCATGCTTAGTTGAGTAATGCCTCTTCATATTGAATTATTTCATTACTGAAATGGATTCATTACACAGCAAACAAATAGGCTTACCATTGTGCAAGATAAAAAATAATTCTTCAGCCCATTTTTCTTGAAACTGGCGACCCTCTGTATCTACTTTTCGTTTCTTTCCACCAGACATCATTTTTGTTTACTTTTCGTTCAATAAACTTAATAACAAACTATAGTTAGTAATCACTCAAGATGCACACAAACTCACAAAGCAAGTTGACGGCTCGAGCAGTTCGCTAGAATATCGCTTGTCCAAGTTATCACCTCGGTAGCTCAAATAGAACTGAACTAACGTTCCTTTTTTTGTTTCTCTTTTTCCTAATTGGCAGCTCGTAGTTTTGACCACTAAGGTCTTGGCTACTTAACCGGGCAAGCCTGTGGGTGCCTTAAGCTACTAACTTAAAGTCTCCAGCCAGGGGCGAAATTCTTAAGTACTAGGTGACCGCACGCTAAGGGCACCCCCTGTGGGGTACGAACCTCGGCTTAGGGCGTCACTGAGGGGAGGGCAGCAAGGTGGGACAGGCTGAATCGAAATTATATTATTATTATAAGGGGAATTTAAAGCTACAGGCTCGGCTACGGCGCGGGCTGGCGCGTCGTCGAGCAAGGGTCGGGGGGGGGGGGACGACGACAATTACGTCGGGGGCGTCGCGTAGGACCTCGGCGGCGAAGTCGGAACGATGGCGGTCTGTTTTTGTATACTGTACTGGTGGCCCTACTGCTCTCCTGGAGGAGGGTTATGGGGTCATCGGGGTCGGACAGGGCATGCCTTGGACGGCGGGTATGACTAATACGGGAGGGGGTATATCTGGCAACCTCGACAACCAGAGGGTTGCGATGTGAGGCCGCGGAGTCGAAGAAACGCTTGGAAATGCGCTTCATGAACTGACGGATAGTGGGGATTTTAAGATCGAGATGGAGGATCTCGTTCCGAACGAACCAAGGGGAGCCGGTTGCCCTACGGAGGAACCGGTTTTGGAGGGTACTAACGTTCGGGCCTTCCAACCGCTTATATAGGCAAAATGAAGGAATAATCTGAAATGAACTAGTTTAGAAAAATTAAGAAGCAATAAATCTTTTGATGTGTCGCCCGTGAGGCGGCAAACCTCAAAGAATTTGATCGAGCAAGACGAGTAGCGGTGAAGTATAAGTACCTAATGTAATATTTTTTTAATTGGGTTTTTTTTCAAAATGTCTCGCGGGCCGGATCATATCTTACAGCGGGCCGGTTGTTGCCCATATATGATTTACATCTGCTGTTACAGAAATCCTATCGATCAGAATTATGAAATATTTCTATCTAAGTTGGAATAATTGCTAGAACACTTATCCAGTCAAAAATATATAATTTGTGGAGATTTCATTGACTTGCTTAAAAGCGACAAAAAAACTTCAAACTTTTTGATATTATTGACATCTTACAATTTTAGACCAATTTATTAATGAAATGACATATAAACGGAATAATGCGCAATCATGTTTGGATAATTTTTTGACGAATTTACCAGATGATTTTATCAATGAGCAGTTTGTTGATCATAATTGCTTGGCTGATGGACACGTACCGTTATTATGTTGCTTAAGGCGGTACCCCGACCAAAATCTTGCCATAGTGCGTTATTCAGAGGCTATTAATTTTTTCACTATGGGTAATAAACTACATCTAAAAGCACATTATTAATGTTCGATATCCTATCATCACATTGCACGTTTTTATTTGTTTTTATGAGTTATAAATACATATAAAATCTCCTCGGAAAAAGGTGACTGAAATTATTGATTGCATGCATCTTTTGCTAAAGGTGGCGTTCTATTAATTTGAGGATTACACTAATGGATAGATCATTTAAAAATCTAAATAATTCACGTTTTATTTTATTTCAAAACATCGCTAGTCTTTTTTTATTTATTAAAATAATTTCATTATTTTTGAGAATTTTATGATAAATAAGCGTGCGTAGAGAGCGAGACAGAGCGAGACTCAACGACGGGATAGAGAAGAACCGAACGCTCAAGGTCGTTTGGTCGGGGAAGCGCCTTAAAAACTGAAAAAGTACAGCCCGATAGCAACTTTTTAAACATAGAGTTTAGCCAGCTTAGTGACAAAAATTCAAATAGCTTTAGATAACGTATTATGAATATAAATTGGTTGGAAGAAGGTATAAATGGCTTTTTAAAGAAAATTGGACCAATATTCCGCAATAGTTTAAAAAAAAATAAACGGGTAAATTTAAATTTAAATTGTCCTGGTAACGAAAGGAATTAGAGTATCTAGTAAAATGCAGCGACTTTTGCTTCAAAATATAAACAATGTGACATACACGGAGAAAATAAGGGCATATACAAAATCCCGCCTCGCCTGCCTCGTTGGTCGAGTGGTCGCAAGCGCTACTGCTGAGCATGAGGTCCTGGGTTCGATTCCCGGGTCAGGCAAAGTGTTATAGGGTTTTTCCATCTGGAATTTCTCGGTAGCAGCCCGGAGTCTGGATTTGTGCCCGGTTGATGGCAATAGGCTCGCCCCGTATTACATGGGACTTAAACATAATTGGCGAAATGTGGGTGTGCTATAGGTACACCTCTGCCTAACCCTTCGGGGAGTACAGGCGTGATGTTATGTATGTATGTGTATACAAAATCATACATTAGTATATAAAGACTAGTCTTAAAAAAAGCTAGACGCATTGCAGTCAATAAAGAACTAACCAAAGCAAATGAATCTTCAAAAGCTATATGGCAGGTTGTAAGTAGACACTGGAACACAAAACCAAAACGCGAAAATAATAAAAACATACTCCTTAACGTTAATAATCAAATAATATCAAATCCCCAGCCAGCCAGCCAGTAGACATCTTCTCGAACACGTTCGACAGTGCAGAGACAGTTGGCGACTCTAATTCTTATGATTAAGCTATAAAAACTTTACAATATAGCGTAAAAAGAGTAGATCGAGAAATGACTTGCGATCTAGCCATTGCCTCCGAAATACAAAAACTAGTAAATGCTATGGCTATCAAGTAATCATCTGGTCATGATGAAATACCGATACAGACTGTTAAAGATCACATTGACATACTAGCAGGACCTCTGGTACATCTTATAAATACATGTATAAATAATAATCATGTACTTAAAACTTTAGCCATAAGAGCTCCTGGGTTTACTAGCGATGTCACTTTGAAAGAATTACCCATTAGATCTTGAAGCAGACTTTTCATATCAAGCCCACTTGATCAGAAAAAAAAAATTATTGATGTTTTCTCGTCATGAAATCATAATGTTTTGAGTTCCATGAAATATTATTGTTTAAACTTAAGTGCTTGTTAATATGCTCTAAACCCACTTTTGTATTTATGATTAGAGTCTCCGTTGTTTCAGAGTCTACTATTTTACCCATATCGATGCTACCTTTCTCCGAGATTGGTTGATAAGATGCCTGATGGTTTAACATTGTATCCTGTGAGCCCTTGTCAGCTGTTATGGTTGTAAAAATAATTTAAACTTAATATATATATAGATAACGTCAAGCTTTGGGCTATTTCTTACTGCATACCTGTCTGTCACCCTACGATTTCATAAAACTGCTTCGAGCACTTGTGTCCTCGCTTGTGTCATTTGTGTTATTTCAAGTCGAAGGGTAAATTGGTATAAAATCAGATGCCGTAAAATAAGCGGCAGAAGGTCTTACGGTTTTATGGGAACGCACATACACATGATACTGAATGGTCTACACAAAATACTATAACTAACCCAAAAAAAATGCAAAGTGACGGTAACAAATTGGCTTCTACTTTCCAGATTTAATATATCACGCAGGAGGACGTCATTACGTCATTCGAGAGGTGGTTGCTGAAAATCAGCGCTGTTGACGATAGGTTCGTCCGAAGTCACAGCATTTTGCTGAGCAACGACCTGTTCTTGCACAGATGCGACGCACGGCTAAATTGTTCATAATATTGTTGTTTTTTTGTTACAAAAGTAGTCATTTTTTCACTCTGCTATCGGCATTTTGTTTTTGTTTTCATCATCGTTTGTTTGCTGTCATTTGCGAGTGTCGTAACACAGAGCAAATTATGTAACCTTGCAGAGCAAAATGTATTGTCTTTGGTCCCTGGCCATGGACAAAATTTTAAACCTTTTAATTTTTGGCTACGAGGCTTTTGGCTACATTCTATGTTTGAATTTTTATTAATGTAATTTTTTTGTAATGTGCGTTTTGTTTCTGCAGAATAAACTATTTTTCTGTCTTTTTTCTTTTTTTTCTAACACTGGACTTCGACATGACAGAAAGTTTCCTAGGTTAAGTAAAAACTCACACACATTGACCACTCACAAATACATATGCACTGACTTACATACGTACGTACCTATAGCTTGCAGCACTCTTACAAAAAACAACAGAACTGACACAAATCACACCACCATGCACCTATACACTCCATGTACACTCCTTTATGTCTATTTTAAGTTTTAAAAATGTAACTTAGACTGTATAAAATTGTTAACGGAACGAAGGAGCCTGGATCTCACAACACAGGGAATCCTAGTGTGAGGTCTAGGAATTCAATCCACTTGAATGATTCTTATCCTACTCTTAATCTTAATGTGCATTATGTATCCCTACAAAAAAGTTAGCAATAAGTAGTGACTTAAAGTTGACACGAGTTACAAGTTCTTCAGGCGTTTTATATAATTATTTGTAACAACGTGCTAGTCAAATGTTGGTTTTACAATTTTGAATTCTAGCATTTTTTATTATTATTGTAGACTAGCACTTTGCCAGCGACTTCGTCCGCGTGGATTTCGTTCTAATAGATAGAAAACAAACGACCAGTGGTCCACTTTAGCCCTATACTGAAAGAGCTGGAAGTCCTGGGGAGAGGCCTTTGCCCAGCAGTGGGATGATGCAGGCTAATGGTAGTAGTAGTAGTAGATCAGTAGAATAAGATTTTTCAAACAAAGCGTGTCTTCTATTAAACAGTGCTCCTTTTTCACCACGACAGGCTTGTTTTTAACCGACTTCAAAAAGGAGGAGGTTATCAATTCGGTTGTTTATATATATATATATATTTTTTTTTATTTATGTTCGGGCATAACTACGTCATATATAGACGGATTTGCAAAATTATTTTTTTGTTCGAAAGGGTATGCTCTCGAGGTGGTCCCATTGTCACCAAGTCAGAATCTGATGAGGGGATCCCATGGAAATCGAGGGAAATCCTCAAATTTTATAGGCACACCTATAGCGATTTAGGTATTTTTTATAGTAACTCGGGCATTTGCTCTCGGAAAGCACTGTAGTGGCCTACATACATACAGCATCAACATCCGACCACGACGGTGCCCGGCCACACACCCACTTTAGGGAAACTTCGTACGGTCTGGGATATGGAATGAAACTTGTTTATAGTGATACCATATTTATTCCTTTATTCTCCTAAGGTATATAGCACTTTAGATTTTGTACATAGTGGTACGCGCCATAAAAACCTAATTATAATGGACCAATCAGAACAGTCCTGCGCCTTTGTATTTCGGTCCGCGGATCTTATGCGATTTCATATATAAAGACGCAGCGCCTCGAGCGTCGTCATCCCCCCCCCGACCCTTGCTCGACGACGCGCCAGCCCGCGCCGTAGCTGAGCCTGTAGTTTTAAATTCCCCAGTTAATAATAATATAATTTAGATCCAGCCAGTCCCATCTTGCTGCCCTCCCCTCAGTGACGCCCTAAGCCGAGGTTCGTACCCCACAGGGGGTGCCCTTAGCGTGCGGTCACCTAATTTTTAAGTATTTTTCGCCCCTGGCTGGAGGCTTTAAGTTAGTAGCTTAAGGCACCCACAGGTTTGCCCGGTTAAGTAGCCAGGACCTTAGTGGTCATAACTACGAGCTGCCCAATAGGAAAAAAAAGAGCGTCGTCATCAGTCACTAACTCGACGCGCAGTTGGAGCAACGTGCTATCGGTCACGGTCCTCGGTGTGTGGCCGGGCGCCGTCGTGGTCGGATGTTGATGCTGTATGTATGTAGGCCACTACAGCACCATTCGGTGAAGTGGACCTGATGATGGAGGCCATTGGTGGCAACTGGAACTACTCAATAATAAGTATTTCACGGGTTGCGATTCGATTACTTTAATATGTTTGCGAAGCAATTTATGCTCGTCACAATGTATATGTTGAAATGGAGCTGATGGTAACTTCACCATCACCTCAGTGCTTTTGGTTCTTACCAGGAGAACTCCTCAACAATTAAAGCCCCTGCATAGGGAAAAGGAATATTTTGTAAAAGGTTATGAGCAGTTGACATAAGGCTATTGTAACTTAGATAAATTAATAACTGACTCACTAAAAAGTGAAAAATAAAAAACTTTTTTACAAAAAAAAAACAACCAACTTCAAAAAAAAACACACTACAAAGTGAAAAATAACTTTAAGTCGGTGGCAAAAAACAAAATACGGATACAAAGACACCGACTTAAGAAATTAAAATTATTTTTCACTTTGTAGTGTGTTTTTTTTGAAGTTGGTTGTTTTTTTTTTGTAAAAAAGTTTTTATAAAAAAAGCGTTTGGTACATTTCCATTGTATGATTTAACATTATTTATACCCATTTTTGAGATATTTGAAGCATGCAATAACATTCAAACTTTATAACCCTTTTCTACTCCGTTAGGAGTTGATTTTTAAAAACCCTAATACACATACTTTTTTATTTTTTGTTTTAATTATAAATACTGAGTTTTGAGTAAAATTTCATGACAATTTACTTTGTGATTATTAACGTACTAGTATTATTATTTATTTATTGTGAATGTGAGGACTATGTAGGTAACTTTTATTTTTTATTTTATTTTTTCACTTTCTCAGGTAGTTTCAACGATAATCTGGCAGTTTGAGTGCTTTATGCGGCCTACCCAAATGTCCTTTCTTTGGTATTGTTCGTCGAGTGGTTGAGCTCCTTAAGTTCTGAGTTGAGCTCCACGATTAGTGACAAATGCGTGCACTGACTGGACAGGTCCCCTCATTCTGTGTGGTTTTTCCTCAAAAGATCACATGATCTGACCAAGATTATGTCCGGACTTTAAAAGAGACTGTGACCTCTGAGTTTGTTTCGGCCTTTCTTCTCAGAGTAGTCAGATAGGAAACGCCGACCTCATCTAGTTTTAAAAATATGATTGACGTGTAAAAGTGTTTGTGTAAACCTACTTACAGAAATAAAATCATTTATCGTTTATCATTTATCATTTAATCGGATTGCGCGTTAAAATTCTTCCATACAAACTTTGACACCCCCCCATCCAGCTTTTTTAATAAAAAAAAACGAAAAATGACAAAGGTTATAATTTATTTTGGTAACTATTCGTGGCTAGTTTCAAGTTTATTAACTCAAGGAATAAGATTTTTCATAGAAACAAAATCCCCCCTTTTCACCCCCTTAAAGGTCGAATTTTCAAAAACCCCTTCTTTATGCTCCCCAACATTATATAAGGAAGCCGTGTTCAAAATTTCACGTTCCTAGACCCAGTAGTTTCGGTTGTGCTTTGACATGTCAGTCAATCAGTCAGTTTCTCCTTTTATATATATATATATATGTATATATAATATAGAAGATACGGAGTTACTTTGTAACTTTGAATCTGTACAATTTATATAGTCAACAAACCTTTCGATTTTTATGGGAAGTACATATAACCAGTGCGGTAATTGTGTAACACACTATCAGTAGCAATAGCTTTCATTTTGGCAGTTCAACAACATTCATTCCGTTATTTACGTTGTTGGGAGTTTTTTTTTTTCTAATATTTATGAAGCAAAGGATTAGCAATATCCTTCAAAATGATTCAGATTGTGATTGAAAGTGTGTTATGTAATTATGGTGCAGGTTCGATTCCCGAATCCGGCTTAAATTATTATTATAGTCGTTTGGAAACGAACGCAGTTTTTTACTCTAAAATGTCCCACGTGGCTTTTCAGAACCAACTCTACTTCTGATAGTTTCAGATTATGTATGTCTATAATAATTATGTATGTTTAGTTCTAAAATACCGTGTTCTTAATTACAGCTGCTTAAAATACAGATATATTCAGAGGCAGTTGTCGGGACGCGGACATGCGGCGCGTATGTTCACTATGTTCCGTGTGTTCACAGCACAAATACCACGTGCCGCCACACTGTCGCTGGCGGCCAGGAGCCTGGAGTCTCGCCAGTGCCACCACTCACACCGTCAAGGCACACCACTGTCAAGTTCGAGTACCCCGCGGAGCACCAGCCGTTACCTGTCATGAACAATACTTACACCAAACCATGGTATAGTAATATACTTCGCCAGGTATAGCATTCCGAGACACAGTGGTCACGTGGGCGATAAACCCACGTCATTCCCGCTGTGTTACTTGCAGGCTTAGCAAGACGCTTTCTATTTCTACGATGAATAGACGCCTATTTCTATACAAAGTGACATTTCGTTTCTCCATTTTTGACATCGCACCATAGAAACGCTTCTAAAATCCGTCATTTTGTCTTTCGTTTCTACCGACCGCTGTCTAGGTCATTTTTTATGTAGACTATTTCAGAAGAAAGTTTTCTATCCCATACTGTCAAAATCTATCTATATCTAAATCTGTCTAAGGTAGTGAAGACAATGTGATTTTGTAACCGCTATGCTAAAGACAGTAGAAAACTTTTTACTCAACGGCCACAAAATGGAATATTTCACTTTTTGTATGGAAAATGTGAAAAATTATTACCTACATTTTGAGTTTAAGAGGTTTACGGAGGTTTATATGGGGGTCGAAATTTTCATTATTTTTGCGATAGGACACACCATTTTCGAATTATAAGCAAAATAAAAGAAAAACGTGAATAAACTACTGAATTTCGTAAAAAGTGCAGTTGACTCTTTCTACTTTGCTGCCGTCATAGTGTCTACACGGAACGTCATTTTTGTCTACCCTTCCATCAACAAAACGGTACTCGAGCTAAGCCTGCAATAGTGTGTAATAATAACGCCCGAACCGATTTTATTACCTGTACGAATCCGATAAAACAATGAAGTTTTAACTAACAATTATTTGTATATATTATTTTGTATATATATTTGTATATTGGTATATATTTAAATTGAATTGTTTCGTTTGATTAGAAAACGAAACGACAATTTAAATGCTTTTTATTTATCGAGGGGTGAAAGGCTATTTGTTTGAAGCGACAATTTCCGAACTTTAAAGGAGAGCCATTTAAAGATTCAAAATTAGGAATAAAAAAAATTATAAAAAAAACTACTACCCTTACTTTAATGGAGAACGGGGATTTTTACTGCAAAAAATCCCTTAATGTTTTGATATAATTTAAAAAAAAAAAACAGCTACTAGTTCCATGATAAACGTCGCTTAATACAATATGATCTGTATCGCCTAATTTCTAGAGTAAAGAAAAATTATTCAACTGCCAACAGTGTCGCCAAACAGCAGCAGCCAAAATGATTTAAGTGATATTACAGTGCTTATGCAGTAGAAAGAGAAATGATTTAATGCACGTAACTCAATGATTTTAGGAATAGGCTATTTTGTTTAACTACCAATTGGGTTTTGATAACGATACTGGCAAGTTGACTTAAGCAACGATGAACATTCTTAATGAGTTGTTTGATGTCTCATGTTTCGAAAGGATTTTATAAAAAAATGTTGTTGATACAAGATAATACTGACAGATTTATGAGTAAGTTAAGAAGTTGTTGTATTGAAAAAGGTGAATAATTATTATGTCAGGAATTGTAAAAAAAGTTCTGTTAAGGGGACTACATGATCTAAACGCAAATTTATAATGCCTGAAAATATTTGATCCACTGCAGTAACCAAAATCAGAAAAATATATGGTATTCTTCTGGGTATATGCTAGTTAGATAGTGTATTGAAAACATAATACAATTAACTTGATATGATAGAAAAAAATCACGATGATACCTCTAAAAAAATATTTAAACGATTAAAAACCATACTAAAATACATGCAAACATTCAGATTTTTTGTCAGATTATTCTACAAGTATCATACTAACGTATAACCCATTGAATAGATTTTTTGGAAATCCATAATTGCTTCATATTTTGCAATAAATTACCAGCGTTGTGTCATCGCGCATCTCTTTCTTTTCTATACAAGCCGACAGTGACCGCGCTTTAGCTCTTGTAAGCCTCTTAATCAGAAAATCTTTTATAACGTACCTAATACTTTAACAACTCAGTTTTAATGAGATCGTAAGTATCCTTATTAAATATTATAAACTTGAAAGTAGTTACTGAAGTGGATATAAATGTACTTAATAAGTAAGCAACATTGTTTAAGTAAGAAACCTATATTGAGAGAAACGTCTTTCTATTGAGCTCCATACTTCATGGGTACTGAGGATCAAATGGATTTAAAATACGTAGATTTTTATCTTGAGTACGATAATTAAAGCTCTCTAAGAAGATCTGTTTGTTACTGAAGATCTTCTTTTTGTACTGGGCTGTAACGGTTTTGTTTCGTTTTCAGAAGTCTTTTTGGCTCCCTTGTGGGCTAAAAATTTAAGTAAACATTAATAAACGTAGTACTTATAGGCGTTAATAGGGAATTGATGAATAAAGCAACATACATAGGTACCTACGATTGCCCGAACGTTACTGGTAACTAGGTTTGCCAAGTTTTTTTTAAACATATATACAATGTGGCGTTTTGCATCCTCGTCAAATTTCAGGAGGCTGTTATGAAAGACATAAATAATAAAATAAAATTACGATACCTGCTCAATGATTAATACATACTTGTTTTTTTTGTCATTTAAGTTTGACAGTATTTCAGAATACACCACTTTCAAAGAACAGAATCGCCCCGTTGCGAATGCAGTAGGCATTGTCGCACGACTATGTCGCTGTGTGCGTGCGTGCCGCGTGTCGACCACCGGCAGGCCCCGCCCACCTAACAGCAGCGCGTGCGGCTAGCAATAGCCTAGTTCGAGTTTGAAAATCACCTACCTACATAAACTCTTGATAATTACATAGATCATATTTTCAAAGCTTAATTAGAATGGTACCTTTATTGGGCATCACAGCTGTAAGGCCACGCAGCTGTGAAAAGATAATAACTCTATGGTCGGGCGTTTTAGGCACAGTTTAGCACGCAGCGGTTGCTGACATGAAGAATGCTATTATCGCGGTAGGTCTACGAGATTTTGTAAGGAGTAATGTATAGCTGTTACAACTTAAATAATCTGTGACGTAGCTATCAGCTGATTTAATAAAAATGTTACTTTTGCTTTCTTTCTTTTAATTTCATTCCTGTTAATCGGACAGTAAATAATCCTAAAATTGTAAATTTATCTTAGTAATAAAAACGTGTAGGTACGAAATACGAGCGCATGGCGCGGGCGCCGCGCGTATTTTAGATACCTATGTAGGTAATAATAGAAACATGTAAGAGTAGGTAGGTACTACGTAGTTATCAGCTGATTAATAACATGTTAGTTTTGCATTACGTACACAATTTATTTTATTTTTGATAAACAGACTACAGTAAATAATGAAATAGTAATAAAAACGTGTAGGTACGAAAGACGAACGCACGCGCGGGCGCCGCGCGTATTTTAGATACCTAAGTAGGGAATAATAAAAACTTGTAGAGTAGGTAGGTACGTAGTTATCAGCTGATTAATAATATGTTAGTTTTGCATTACGTGCACAATTTATTTTATGTTTGATAAACAGACTACAGTAAATAATGAAATTGTAAATCTTAGATCTTAAAAAATGAGTAGGTATCCACAGAAACGAACGCATAGCGCCTTCGGCGCGCGTTGTTTTGATACATAATAAAAGTAAGTAGGTACTTAATAAAAACCAGAGGTGGCTACCAGGTAAATCTAGGTATTTTTGTCTCAGTCAAACATTTGAAATCTACCTAATTAGGTACACCAATTGATTTAAATAACTAAGTACGCATTTACAAATTATTGTTTAAGTAAAAATAAATTGATTACCTACGCTAGCCGGAGGTATTGTTCGAAGTGTCCACCTTCAAATTCTAGACACAGTCTAGCACGACGTCGCTGGTTTTCTTTCAGCTTTCGCAACACAAACACATTCGTTTTTACAGTGTCGAAAGCACTAACCACGTTTTCCCTTAATTCTGTAACACTTGTTATTTCATCTATGTACACTAGTCTTTTAATGTCTCCCCACAAATAAAAGTTCAGGGGCGTTAAGTCCGGAGAACGCGGAGGTCAGGCAGGTCCACCACGGCCAATCCACTGGTTGCCGAAACTTTCGGTCAAGGACTCGCGTACTTGACGGCCGTAGTGAGGAGGGGCACCGTCCTGCTGGTAGTACAGGTAGCGATAGATTGCCAGGGGAACGTCATCGAGCATCTCCTGGACGACTTGTCGTAGTAGCTCCAGGTAAGTAGCGCTGGTAAGGTAACCCTCGATGAAATAGGGTCCAAGCACGCGGTCCCCTATTATGCCAGCCCACACATTTAAGGAAAACCGTACTTGGAACGAATCCCGTTTGGTCGCGTGCGGGTTATGGTCCCGCTGATTCCAGCAGTGTTTATTATGAACCTTGTAGATGCCAACTCGAGTAATTATGCACTCGTCCGTCCACAGGATGTTGGCGTCTTGATGTTCCACTAACCACCGACAAAACGTAATGCGTCACTTGTCAAACTCCACCCCTAAGAAGACCCACTGACCGGACCATCTCCACCAACTCAACATTGGAATAGTTTTCCGTCATCGTGCCGCATTTAAAACGAATTAAAGGAGCGCGGGACGCGAATCGCGACAGGCGCACTCACGGCGGCGACATCAATCACACCATAAGTAGTCGATGTGTGAGTGTGAGCGAGCGTGGCCGAGTGGGGTGTAGGGATAGAAGAGGGGTGCGTGCGCGCGGGAGTAGGCAAAATTATGATCGTATAAACTGCCGCGTTTTTATGTGTGTGTAAAAGGGCAGTTACAGTGCGGTATCACACAGGCCGCGTTTTAACATGCGTGTCCAACACTTACCGATTTCCGAAAATTAGAAAAAAAAAAAAAAAAATACCTACTTATTTTATTATTGATTCGTGTCGAGAATCATTAGCATAGTTACCTCCTTGAATTTGACGAGGATGCAAAACGCCACATTGTATATATAGTATTTTCGAAGCCATTGTCTGTAAAGATAAAGTTGACGGCAAAAAAAAATAGAATGCAGGCATGTTTAAAAAAAATGCTTATTTTTTGCTACTTTGCTATTTTTTGCAACAGCACGCATCCTGGCTCCCACAGTCCCACTACACTCACGAGTGACTGATGCGCTCACGCGGGGCGGGACAGTAATAATACTGCCACGGTTTACGAAAAATATGCCACAATTTATTTGTTTTAAATTACATAGATTGTTGGTGTCATATTAAAATTGGATGGTTTAAAAGACAAACTATTTAAAAATGATACGGGAAAAATATATTTTAATCTAACCTCTTGATATTAGATTTATCTTAAGTGACGTATTTTAAAAATTTGGATACTAACAAACTGTTCAAACGACTAAGGAACACAGTTTTAAGATCAGAAATATTGCTTAAAGCTCCAAACAGCGTGCAAAACATTTGCAGCGAAAAGGATTGAATCGACATGTGTTATTTAATTTGGCTGACGACGAATTGGTTGAAGCGACATTGGATAGTTTTAGTAGTGGAAAGCAAAATGTATGAAGGTACTTTTCATCTAAAGTAAAGTACGAGTATATTGAAAAACGCTTTATCTGCCATCCAACTGAAATTTAAGGACGAGAATAACGGCTTATGCTCCGAATCTCTATTTTTGTGTACAGCTTAAATGAAGTACTAAAAAAATATGGCAAATTTGATGTCGGATCATACAGCATGGTTGAGAATTATCATTGTCTTAAGCACCAAATAAGTGCTCAGAATTGTACGAAACCCGGCTCATCCGACGCAGAAAAAATTGCTGATTCCAAATATATATTAATAGGTTAAGAATGAGTTTCTGTACAGCTGTCATCTGAGACGTCACTCCAACGCCTATAAAAGCGGTTGTCAATCGAGCTGCGCCCCTCACACATTAGACTCTCGGCATCGGTCGCGAACGGTTGTGTGCTTGCGCTCTCCCGTTTTCGATTTTTGTCGAAGTTTAATTCTTCTCGCTGCGAACCTCGTAGCGCCCTCGTAGCCGCCCCGGCTGCATCCGATCGTCGAACAATTAATTAAATTTATTTAATTAATTGGTCGTATCAAGTGATCAATTAAAAACTGCCTTTTTCAAGGCAAAGTGATATTTCTTTAACTGCGCGATAGTGTGAGTAGCTTCACTAGGCCCCTTCTGGGCAAAACCACAGTTTCGTGGTCCTCGGTGGATACCTAGCGGTGTTAACGATCCGAGTGGGGTGTTGTCCCAACACACCCGCCGAACCCTTTCAGGGCGAGGCAGTCAGTTGGACGGGTCCCAGAGCTAACCGGCCTTGGGGGATCTCCTAGTCGGCTCTGGTGACAGTTTTCCTTTCCCAGCTACTCACCTAGTGTCTCTAGGGTGTGTCTACACCCTTCGCGCTAGACTGTCAGGGCCCCGTTCGCACAATAAGACTGGCGACGGGTTTACAAGCTTAAGGCTCACCATAGGTACTCACCTCCCTGTCTATACCCGACAGGGAGGGTAACTCATCCCCGGGAACACCCACCCGGGGAGTTAGGCATAGGGAATTTAGGCCGGAATCTTATATTCCACCATCCCCCCCAAGTAAATAGCCCCGCACCCCCCAACCATGGGGGATGCCTTAATCGCGACCTTCTTTAGGGAGGTCCTCCTTAAGGACCCCGAGTTCCTCGCCAAATATGGCGCTAAGTTCGCTGCTTTGCAGCCCCCCACCCCCTGTCCTCCCGACAACTCTGCCGCCATCGCTAACTTTAGCGATGCTCTAGAGGCCCCCCCCCCGGTGCAAACCGCCCCCCTCCCCCCCGTACCGATGGAAACCGACCAACGGTCCACAACTAAACGCCCCGTCTCCCCGTACTCCTCCGGCTCGGAAACCCTGACGAACTCCTCCTCCGAGGATGACGGTTTCCAGACCGTCACCTCTTCCTCCAAAAGGAAGAAGAACTTCGCCTCTTCACAGGCAAATAAACTTAGGGACCAATCGGTCACTCCCCCGCCCACCCTTGCGACTCCGACCCCCGTCGTCGCCATCACGACCGCCCCCCCCCCCGCGTTAAGCCCCCCCCCGGCTCCCAATGCTTTCCTAGAAAGCAACCCCAAAAAGACCCCCACCCCCCCCCCCCTGTCTTCATCCAAGACAAATCAAAATGGACCGAAGTGTCCAAATGGTGCGTCGATCTCAGGATCGGCTTCACCAGTGCCCGTTCAACCGAGCAGGGCATTAAGGTCCAAGTCCCTAAATCTAACGATTATAGGGAACTTACTAAGCTCCTCAGAGCACGAGGTGTGTCCTTTCACACGTACTCCCTCCCCGAGGACCGCCAGACCCGCGTAGTTATCAATAGGATCCCAAAGGAGATCGCTACCTCCGACCTTAAGGAAGACCTTGTCTCACAAGGCATCCCAGTAGCCGAGGTGCACCGCATGCACCGTGCCCGAGGCGGCGAGCCATACAACATGGTCCTTGTTGTATGTCCCCCCGTCGAAGGACACCACCCGATCTTCAAGATCAAGTCCCTCTGCCATCTCACTGGATTCGATATCCAGAAGCCCCGCAAGACTGGAATCGTTGGCCAGTGTCACCGCTGCCAACTATACGGTCACTCCCAAAAGAATTGCCATGCCACACCCAGGTGCGTCAAGTGCCTGGGTGGGCATGGCACTTCCGAGTGCTCCCGTCCTAAGGACCGTACCCTCTGCACGGAACCACCCAGCTGTGTGCTGTGTGGCCTCTCCGGGCATCCAGCCAACTACCGTGGCTGCCCCAAAGCCCCTAAGGCAACGAATCCCAAACTGGCGAAGCGTACGGACGCTCGTCAGGGAAGGGAAGCCCCCTCCACCCAACTTCCCGAGCGCCTGAGTCCCCAGAGACCCAACGCTTGGAATTTATCCCAGCACCAACAGGCCTTCCCGCCCCTGGTACGCAACCAACCCCCCCCTCCGCCCCTCATCGCTCATCAGATGGACCCCCGCATTCGCGCACACGCGCTCGCGGCCGCGCCCGCACCCGCGCCCCTCGCTACTAACCCCCCGGCTCCTAAAGCCACCACCCCCGCCCCAGTCGCGCCCGTTCCTTCCTCAACCACACCCGTGGCTGTAGGCCCCAACCCCATGGATCCGTTCAACGTGATCTCAGGCACATTCACCGCCTTCCTCACCCCTCGCGCCCGTCAAATGGCCAATGAAATCGTTGCCGCCAGAAATGCCGGTAACCTTTATGCCATTCAGTGCATATATAACGCGTACCCGGATATTACGCACGCGCTACAGTCATTTGTGAACTCCCCCAATCCCACTAATGGATAACGGAATCCTCTCGCGTTTAAAACCCTGATCCCTAAAGTTAGGTTATTTCAATGCCAATGGCATCCAAGGTCAGCGCGACGAAATCGGTACCTTCCTCCGCGACCACCAGATCGATGTCCTCCTCGTACAGGAGACTTTTCTAAAACCCCACATGCGAACGCCGTCGATAGCGAACTATCGGGTTGTTCGAAACGACAGGACTCGGTGTCACAAGGGTGGCACCCTTATTTACTACAGAAAATCCCTCTACTGCATCCCCTTGGACCCGCCCCCCCTCTCACGACTAGAAGTCTCCATTTGCCGGCTAGGCATGACAGGCCACCAACCGATCACCTTGGTATCGGTCTACCTCCCCCCTACGAACCAATCAGAGAACTTCCAACTCTTGACTGACGACCTGACCCTACTCCTCGGCCTGAGTGACTCCGTTATCATAGCGGGGGATCTCAACGCCAAACATCACGCCTGGAATAGTACCAGAATCTCTACCCGAGGGAGACACTTGTTCGACCTCTGTACCCCTCTAAATTTCGATGTCATCGCCCCGATGACTCCCACTCACTTCCCCCACTCGGTTGACCATACCCCTGACGTGCTCGATGTATCACTTTTAAAGAATATCAACCTACGGTTGGATTCTATAGAGGTGATACACGAACTATCATCTGACCACCGACCAGTTGTGCTGAAGCTAGCCCCTCACGTAGGCCTCCCCGACCCCGATCAACCCCCCTCCACAAAAGTGGTAACGGACTGGAGGAAAGTAAGCGAACGCCTGAAATCCAACACGTCCCCCCACCTAGACTCCATCCCCGACCTCTTCGACTCTATCGCTGACACGACGGCTGCGATCGACTCATTCACTGGACACGTACAATCAGTCCTGAACGATTGTTCAAGGGAAGTTCCAGCGACGGACGACCGTCGCTGGAAGTTGCCGGACGATGTACGTGAACTGATGACTGAGAAGAACGCGGCTGTCCGTGCGTACAGCAACTTTCCCTGCGACGCGAACCGAGCCCATATGCGCTACTTACAGCGAGCTGTAAGGACACGTGTAGCGGAGCATCGGGAAACGGGCTGGGATGAGTTGCTGAGCGAACTAGAGCCTACCCACCTAGCATTCTGGGAGCTTCAGAGGAAACTCAAATCCCGAGAAGTAGTCCCTATGCCCCCCTTGATCCGCCCAGACAATACCATCGCTTTCGATGATGTCGACAAGGCCGAGTGCCTAGCCGACAGTCTTGAGGCCCAATGTTCGCCCAGCTCTCAACCTGTAGACCAAGCTCACCTCTCTGAGGTCGACGCCGAAGTCGAAAGGAGAGCCTCCCTCCCCCCCGTAGAAGACCCCGAGTGCCCTCTGCCTCCCGTCACCCCCGACGAAGTGCAAGAGCTCATAAAGGGCCTTAAGCCCCGTAAAGCCCCCGGTTCTGATGGAATGACCAATAAGGTGTTCCAACTTTTCCCAGCCCACCTGATCATGCTAATGACCACCATCTTCAATGGTGCCATGAGCAATAACATCTTCCCCCAAGCGTGGAAACAGGCCACTGTCATCGGCATTCCCAAGCCGGGCAAGCCTAAATCCGCTCCCTCCAGCTACCGCCCCATCAGTCTCCTCAATGTCATCGGCAAAATCTATGAGAGGCTTATTTATAAGCGTCTCAGAGACTATGCCGAGACGAAAGGTCTCATTCCCAACGAGCAGTTCGGTTTCCGAACCCAACACTCGTGCGTCCAACAGGTCCACCGTATCGTCGAACACATAAGCGTTGGCTTCCAACGTGGTTCGTTGACGGGTGCTGTTTTCTTCGACATAGCGAAAGCGTTCGACAAAGTCTGGCACAATGGCTTATTATATAAGCTATACCAACTTAAAGTGCCAGATCGTCTCGTGCTCATCCTGCGAGACTTTTTGTCGAACCGCACCTTCCGATTCCGCATCGAAGGAGCGCTATCCTCCCCCCGTCCCATTCGCGCCGGAGTCCCTCAGGGCTCCGTGCTCGCCCCTCTCATTTTTACGCTTTTCACCAGCGATATCCCCAAAAGTAAAAGGGCTCAGTTGGCTCTGTTCGCAGACGATACGGCCATTTACTACACCGGCGTAAGCCCCGACGCGATATCTCGCACTCTCCAAACCACAGTCAACCAACTCGGTGACTGGTTTAAGAAGTGGAGAATCGAAGTAAATCCCGATAAGAGTCAAGCGGTTCTATTTTCGAAACCGAGACTCAACCCCACCCCTCCCCGTCCGATCACCATGTTCGGCAAGCCTATCCCTTGGGAGAAGCGAGCCAAATACTTGGGTGTCACTCTGGACCATAGACTCTCTTTCGGTGAGCACATAAAGCAGGCGCGTTCGCGCGCCGCTTTCGCTCTCGGTAGACTCCACTCCCTATTGAATGCACGCAGCAAATTGTCACTCAAGTGCAAATTGCGCATTTACACAGCGTGCATTCGACCTATCATGACTTACGCGAGCGTGGTTTTCGCACACTCGAAACCCCACCACATCCATAGGATGCAGACCCTCCAAAACCGGTTCCTCCGTAGGGCAACCGGCTCCCCTTGGTTCGTTCGGAACGAGATCCTCCATCTCGACCTTAAAATCCCCACTATCCGTCAGTTCATGAAGCGCATTTCCAAGCGCTTCTTCGACTCCGCGGCCTCACATCGCAACCCTCTGGTTGTCGAGGCTGCCAGATATACCCCCTCCCGCATTAGTCGTACCCGCCGTCCAAGGCATGCCCTGTCCGACCCCGATGACCCCATAACCCTCCTCCAGGAGAGCAGTAGGGCCACCAGTACAGTACACAAACACAGACCGCCATCGTTCCGACCTCGCCGCCGAGGTCCTACGCGACGCCCCCGACGTAATTGTCCCCCCCCCCCCGACCCTTGCTCGACGACGCGCCAGCCCGCGCCGTAGCTGTGTGTATGTCTTCCTCTAATACAATAAAAAGGCGCCATATTTCTACTATCGATAAATGCTTTTCTTGTGGTCAGACTGGACATAAAAGCTACAAGTGTCCGAAAAATCAGAAACCTCCGGAAAGTGCGACAAAACCTTCGGAAAGTCTTTCAAAATCTACGTGCTCGTTTTGTAAGAAAATTGGACATAAGGAAGTAGACTGCTTTGCTAAACAGCGTTCAGAGGCACGGAACGATAATAAAAGAAAAGTTAACCTGTGTAGGGAACTCGCGGGTAGTTCTAGTGAGAGTGATATATCTACTGCTGTCGTTCAAGGTATTCCAGTAGATGTTCTGATTGACAGCGGTGCGATTAATATTTCTTTGATCTCTTCAGACGTCGCCAAACTATTTTCCTGTCCGCGTAGGTCTACTTTTTGCGTTATTAAAGGAGTGAGTGATAGCGAAATAGTTTCTCGAGAATACGTGACTCTCACTATCGAGTTCGAACACATTTCCCTCGAAGTAGACTTAGTAGTCATACCCTCTTCATGCATGAACGCTCCAATTGTTATCGGCACGGATGTTCTCAACAGGAACGACATTGTTTACGTTCGCACAAAACATAAACAATACTTGAGCCGTGCCCCAAATGAAGTTTTTCAAGTAAACTCCACTCAAACTGATATGCGAATTAAAGTAGATACGCCCGTTGAGGGAGACGATTTCGCCGCGTTAATGGTCGTCATTAATGAGTTCTCCAAGTTTCTAATATCTGGTACTGCTACCACTATAGTGAAAACGGGACGGATGCATATCAGTTTGACAAGCGAGACACCTATAGTTTATCATCCCTACCGCCTTTCCTACCAAGAAAAAATTAAAGTAAGAGAGATCATACAAGATTTGTTGGATAAAAACATAATAAGAGAATCGGAATCTGAGTACGCCAGTCCTATTTTACTGGTCAAAAAGAAAGACGGCTCTGATAGGTTATGCGTGGATTTTCGTGCTCTCAATCGAATTACCGTTAAGGACAGATATCCACTCCCTCTCATAGACGACCATATCGATCGCCTAGAATCCTCTAAATACTTTTCCTGTCTTGATATGGCCTCAGGTTTTTATCAGATACCGATTCATGAGGATTCTATCCACAAAACTGGTTTTGTTACTCCCGAAGGCCATTATGAATTTTTGAAAATGCCGTTTGGCTTATGTAATTCCCCCACCGTTTACCAGAGAATAATAAACAGTACTCTTCGGAAGTTGATTGAGGCCGGAAATGTCCTGGTGTACGTCGACGATGTCCTTCTTGTGAGTGAAACCATTGCTGAAGGCATTAAATTATTACACGAAGTGCTTCAAACACTCACCGAAGCCGGCTTCTCAGTCAATGTCCGAAAATGCTCGTTTCTAACCACCGAAGTAGAGTACCTAGGCCGCATTATATCACATGGTCAGGTCAGGCTGAGTCAGCGTAAAATCTTAGCGTTGGTAAACACCCCGGCCCCGACCAACGTTAAACAAGTCCGGCAATTCTTGGGTTTAGCTGGGTACTTTCGACGTTATGTCGAAGGTTACGCAACGAAAACAGCAAGTATCTCGCGTTTAACTAAAAAGGACGTAAAGTTCGAATGGGGACCCGAGCAGGAGACTGTTCGACAAGACCTATTAAAGAGACTAACAAGTGAGCCCATACTTGCTATTTTCGATCCTAGCCTACCCACGGAGCTCCACACTGATGCTAGCAGTGCTGGATATGGGGCCGTACTAATGCAAGTCCATATCGATGGCACTAAACGAGTGGTAGCTTATTTTAGTAAAGTTACACAAGGCGCTGAAAGTAGGTACCACTCCTATGAATTGGAGACGCTGGCTGTCATCAGAGCGTTGCAGCATTTCAGACATTATTTGATTGGATTAGAGTTCAAAATCATAACTGATTGCAACGCACTGAAATCAACCGAGCAAAAAAAAGACTTGCTTCCTCGAGTGGCACGCTGGTGGATTTACCTGCAAGATTTTAACTTCACGATCGAGTATCGAAAAGGCGCACTAATGTCACATGCCGACTATTTAAGCAGGAATCCACTGGTGGCGCATGTAAGTCAGGTTGACAGACCTCGCAACTGGGCTCAGATTGCACAAAGTGCAGATAATGAGACCCAGGAACTCATTCAAAAGTTAAATGAGGGTAATTTGGATTCGCGGCGTTACGTCTGTCAACATGATGTTTTATATTACCGTTTCTCGCCTTCTGGTGAAGAATCTCGCCTATTGTGCTATATCCCCAAAGGCAACAGGCTAAGCCTGCTACGGATATATCACGATGAGCATGAACACATCGGGGTGGAGAAAACATTGGATCTTATCCTTAAGCATTTTTGGTTTCCCGGACTTAAAGCTTTCGTGTGCAAATATGTTTCCCACTGTCTTACTTGTATTTCCAAAAAACGTGTACCTCGAGCCCCATTACAACCCATAACATCATGGGAAAAATCAGACATTCCATTTAGCACTATACATGTCGACGCTTTGGGTCCTTTGCCAGAATCGAATGGTTACAAGTTTGTGCTAGTCTTGATCGATTCATTCACAAAATTTTGTCTGCTTTACCCTATGATTCGACAAGACGCAGAGGAATTAAAGCGCGTATTTAATAACGCGATCTCACTGTTTGGCGTTCCAAGATTAGTAGTCTGTGACCGTGGTCGTATGTTTGAGGCATGTAGTTTTGTAAGTTTAGTTACCGAAATGGGCTGCAACATTCACTATATCACACCCGAGATGCATCATGCAAACGGCCAGGCGGAGCGTTATATACGCACTGTTTTGAATATGATTCGCATTGAGACGAGTAATAAAAATACTTGTTGGTCTGATTTGTTATGGAAACTTCAATTAGTTTTAAATATTACAAAACATAAAACCACGAAATCATCCGCTTTAAACCTGTTAATTGGAACTGAAGCGACTACACCTATAATTCGTGCATTGGTGCGAGATTTGGCGGTGGAGGACGCTAACCCAAATCGCGAGGCTTGGCGTGAGATATGCAGGAGCCGCGCGAGTGAGCTCCTTAGAAGGAATCAGGACGAACAAGACTCTCGACACCGTAGATCTCCTAAGGGATTTAAATTAAATGATTTAGTGTTTGTGATAAAGTATTCACAGAGCACCGGAAAGTTGGATTCCGGGATGAGAGGCCCGTACAAGGTTACAAAGATCTTACCAAGTGACCGATATGAGCTCAAATTACTGACCGGTGCTCGAGGCAAGACAACCCAGGCTGCGGCGCAATATATGGTGCCCTGGAAAGGAGAATGGTGTCCTGAGACCTGTTCGGCCTTTTTTGAATGTAAGTAATTGTTTGTTTGGTCACAGATTGGTTCGTGTATGTGATGCTTTTCGTTGGCTGCCCTAGCGGAGCTGCGATGAATCAGCGCGAATGCGAAGCTGGCAAATTACTGGCTTGATGCGCGCTGCGGTGCGACTAATCAGCGTCGCCACCCTGTGTGGTGACTGGTACTGCGGTGCTGAATGTGAAGACAGATATGCGCTGCGGTGCTTCTGCCTTATGTGTTGATGATGGATTAGTGCTGCGGTGCTCTTCCACTAGTTTTTGGACATGCGCTGCGGTGCCTCTGTCTTGCAGACACGGCTTGTACGTGTATTATCGGACATGTGCTGCGGTATCATGATCTCGATATTGTGTAGAAATGCGCTGCGGTGTTTTTGTTGCGTAAACACTTTCTAATAATGAGAATATGTGACGCGGATGTTATAGAGTGATGGATGTGAGAACAATATAATTGTGATTGACTGAAAGCGATTTGATATCTTAGCTGGAATGTTTCATTGAAAGGGGGCCCCAAATGTGTGATGAATGATTGAATAGGCTAAAAATTAGCTTTTTGGATCCTCACTAATCATGTCATGATTTCAGGCGAAGATGCTCACGCGCAGGCAGGACCCTCGACTGATCCACCTGCGAGCCAAGACGAGGACCAAGCTCAAGATACCGCCACATCAGACGTGCCCGAGGACGGTGCACAGTCAGGAGAAGCCGTAATAGGTTAATAATGAGTTTCTGTACAGCTGTCATCTGAGACGTCACTCCAACGCCTATAAAAGCGGTTGTCAATCGAGCTGCGCCCTTCCTGGCTGGAGGCTTTAAGTCCTGGCTGGAGGCTTTAAGCCCTGGCTGGAGGCTTTAAGTTAGTAGCTTAAGGCACCCACAGGTTTGCCCGGTTAAGTAGCCAGGACCTTAGTGGTCACAACTACGAGCTGCCAAATAGGAAAAAAAAAAAAAGAAAAAAAAAGCTGCGCCCCTTTTTTGCCGCTCAGCGTTTGCGCAGTGAGGTCGTTGGATTTCGTCTCGGATCACAGCTAAGTCTTTGTTTCATGGTCATTTCGTTTATATGTGCAAATATTGCCTTTGTTTATTGTGTTTGGTTTAAGTTGATTGTTTCCTATTAAATAGTGCGTGATTATTCGTGTTGATTATTTGGTTCGATATTTAAATATAAGTTAGGCTGATCTGACAGTTGTTTTTTTTATTTTAATACCACTCCTGGTCCCTAAGAATATATATAACTCAATGTCGTCCAAAATGTCGCTTCAAACAAATAGCCTTTCACCCCTCGTTATATATTTTTTAAACAGAATGGTAACTGAAAATGTTTCCATAATTCGTGTTTTGTTGCAATAAAGTGGCAACTGGATAGTGACGTAAACATGTGTCACTCCCGGAATTCCAGACCTTTTTTTTTAGACCAGGCACCAAACATAACTTCCTGTTCTGACTCTTCCAGGTCACAGGCTTACCGGCTTAAACTAAGGTCTCTTTTTGTGAACCGATCTTTTGCAATCACTCGATGATTTATTGTTCAATTTTGCTTTAAAATGTTATTACTTTTATACCCGCTCAGACGCGGACGTAGAGACTACTGTTATCTATTCTGTGATTCGGGGAATACATGATTGTGTTAACTGCGTGTAAAGCATTTTGAGTGAATCAGCAGGTATATGTGACTGTATTCCAATGAGCATGCTTGACACTCAGCTGCAGACTGCAACACATCCTGGAAACCAGGCAACTTGAGGCAAGAGCATGCTCGGGAGACACTCCACTCTCCGCACTCCGCAGTACACAGCATCGCAGTGTACAGTACTGTATTGTGCTTATTTTTCCTACCTACTGAAAGTAAAGAAAATATAAACATGTTTCTTTAGTAATTTTGGCTTCGACTGTGTCCTGTGCCGACTTGTGATAAGTGGCACTTTTTATTATTTTGTGTTTATACGTACTGTACATAATTTAGAGTACAAAACATCTCAATTTGAAATTCCTCAGATTGAAAATATAATGATTACTGGTCCTTTAAAAAACATATTTACTGCCGTACTAAGATATAAATAAATAAATAGGCAAATGTAACGATGTATTATTATCTATCATCAAGTTACGTTTTAGAAGATTTTTCTAGTTAAAGCATGTTAGGAGAGTGGCCATTATTTTTTACAAGAAAAAAAAGAAGAAATCTACCTAGTGGCCTCTTCCAAAAGCTAGCGGATTATAGCGTGACTGGGATCCTCTCATCCGAGTCGCGAGTGAGTCTGTCAGTCGAGGTAGGTAGGTATGTAGTACTAATACAATCCAGAGCTACCGCGCAATACTAACATTCTACACATCCGTGAACCTAATTATAATAATGAATAAGTAAGTTGACTTTCCTCGTACCTATTCGAGCCGGAACAGCGCATTCAATATGAGTTGTTATTTGTGTACAGAGAACAGATAAGCGTTGAGTCACGTCATCACGTCGGCCGCCACATCATCTTCTTAGAACCTACTAGGCGGGCTCATTACGGACACTAATAATACCGCTAATTCAAAACAAACGATTAGTGTAAGGGGCAGGTCGGTATTTCTACCGAACTATGGAAACAATTAGGTTTAAAGAAACTTTATTCGCAATAAAAACATTACATGTCACTTACTTGAGAACAATAACTATTAGTTATTTAAATACTAATATTAGGTTCGACAACATCCGTCACAGACCAATTAAAACTACTCAAAACTCAACCCACCCAACGCATTAATTTTTCAAGTAATGTCCGGTTAGCGACTACATACAGGCCAAGCTGAGTTTTGAATGCGTTGAATGAGTGTACTGTGTAGATTTGTTATGCGTGATGGACTGAGGGTATCTTATTGTATAGGTGAGCTCCTTCAAATGTAAGCATGTTTTTGCCATAGTTGGTCCTGGTTTTTGGTAGAACTAATAAACTTACTCGTCGTGTGCTTCGTTGACTAACTTGTAAGTATGATATTTGTGTGAATGTTTTTGTAAAGAACTTTTCTGATAAATAGACATGTGTTATAAATGTAAAGTTGCTTTATGTTCATTATTTTTAACCGACTTCAAAAAAGGAGGAGGTTTCTCAATTCGACCGTATATGTTTTTTTTTTATGTGTGTTCGTGGAAAACTTCGTCGTTTATGAACCGATTTTGATTATTCTTTTTTTATTGGAAAGGAGATATCCGAAGGGTGGTCCCATGATAAGGAAACCAGTATCTGATGATGACATCTCAGAGAAATCGACAGGAACCTTCGAAAATCGTAGGGGCGACTAGTGCGTTTGTTAACTTTTTCATTAAATATTTTAAAGTACTACAATTTAATGAAGGTCAGGAGTCGATCTGATGATGGACCCGAAAGACAGTCGAGGGAACTCCTCAACGATTTACAGCAGTTACCTTGTGTTTGGACTTAATTCATTTATATTAATGAGAACTTTGCACCCATATGGGTTATAAGAGCCATTACAGGTCTGATGATGGAGACCATAGACAGTCGAGGGAATTCTTCAACGATTTACAGCAGTTACCTTTTGTTGGGCTTACTTCATACGGTTCAATATGCCAAAATGTTCAGTTCGTACAAAAATAATACCTAATTAAGATTGAAGTTTTACATAAGTCAATCACTACCTACTAGTCATGCTGATGCGTCAATTTGAGACCGAATTTAAGTTGCGTAATCGCGTCATCTCTAGCAATCCTCTTTCGATGGTTGCTAAGCAATTTATGCTTGTCACAATGCATATGGTGAAATGGATCTGATGGTGGCTTCACCATCAACTCCAGTTCTTTTGGTTTTTACCAAGAGAACTCCTTAACAATAAACTCTTTTCCCTGCATCGGGAAAAGAAATATTTTGTAAAAGGTGATGAGCAGTTGAAATTAGGCTATTGTAACTTAGATAAATTCTATCTGACCCACTAAAAAGTGAAAAATAAAAACTTTTTTACAAAAAAACAACCGAATTAAAAAAAAAACACTACTGTTTATGTCTTTAAGGTTCACTTTCTTTGCGGTAATGGAGCAGTGTTTAAAAAAATAACAAACGTCTTTACATAATGATGATTTATTTGCGACTGTTTAGACATCTCACTGCATGCATTAATATAGGAACTGGACATACCGCCCACCAAAACATTAGTTTTCAATCAATACTTACGAGTATTTATACTAATACATGACATGCAAATCGAACAATGGACTGTAAATATTTTTTAACAAAATTTTTGCTATATATTTTGATTTTCATCGCTTGACTTCAAAACATATCTAATCCTTCATTTAACCGCCCACCATAGCTCACTAACTTATTGGTTCTTTGGGAAGCGGTATCAATTTATATAGGGGCCTTTTTAACTCCTTGTTCCCCATAGTCTGGACTGTTACCACTCTTACGAGATTGTCCTTTCCAGGATGTAGTTGTTTCACCCGTCCCAATAACCATTTTGTAGGGGGCAGGTTATCTTCCTTAATAAGGACCACATCTCCAATAGTAGGCTCTGGAACCTTCACTTGCCATTTGTATCTTTGTTGGAGCGTGTCAAGATACTCTGTACGCCATCTATGCCAGAAGTCTTGAGTCATTTTCTGAATGATCGGCCACCTAGTTAAAAGAGTGACAGGCTGATACTCGTAGCATGTATCAGGAACAGAAATCAAGGGCTCGCCAACTAAAAAATGCCCTGGAGTAAGCGGCATCATAGTATCTTCGATTTGATAAAGGGGGCGAGAGTTGAGACACGCCTCGATTTGTGCTAAGAGCGTAGACATCTCCTCATATGTCAGTTTTGTGTCTTTATTTATCCTGTAGAGGTGTCTTTTAGCAGACTGAACTCCAGCCATAAGCCTCCACATGTGGGCATCCTTAGTGGTATGAAGTACCATATTGTGCTATCGTTAGCTAGAAGTTCAGCCGCTTCCTTCGCGATATTATTCTTTCCCTTCTGGAACATGTCTTTCAATTATTTGGCAGCGCCAACAAAATTGGTGCCATTGTCGCTCCATAAGTTCAAACAGTGGCCTCGGCGCGCCACAAACCTACGAAATGCGGCTATAAAAGCTTGTGTTGTTAGGTCTGTGACCGCTTCTAGATGGATTGCGCGAGTGGCCATGCATATAAATAAACAAATATAGCTCTTTGTTGCATGGTGTCCGCGGCCTCTCGATGTCCTTATTAATACCGGTCCAGCGTAATCAACCCCACTATTCATAAATGGCCGATGTTGATTGACACGAACGGCAGGCAACTGACCCATGAACTGGGTTTTTACCTTCGCCTTATCCAAAATGCAGGTCGCTTGTATCCCTTGCTTGTGTGTAGTGTTCTAAGATGAGCTTCTTGAACTAACAACTTAGTTATATGCTGATTACATGGTATTACAATTGGGTGTTTTGTAATTTCAGCTATGGAGGCATTTGCTAATCTTCCTCCCACTCTTATTATCCTGTTTTTATCTAAAAAGGGGGCGAGAATGATAAGAGAACTTCCTTTCTTCACGCTTCCATCCTTCTGTAAGTCTTCAATATCCTTCTGATAAACTAAGTCTTGATAATACCTTATGCATAATTCTAAAACTTTGTCTAACTCATTAACTGTTAAATATATTTTGTTTGTTTCCTTTTTTCTTTTTGTAAATCTTCTGCAGTAAGCTAATATTCTTTTCATTCTTGAAATTGAAGAAAAATGTTCCCAGATTGGTTTGTCTTCTAAATTTGTGTGAAATGATGAACCCTTTTATTCTGATTCCGTTTGAGGAATTTCATATGTTTGTAAATCGAGATTTTTATGTTTTAACCGGGATACTAACGATTGGTCGACAAACGTTTGGTCGACGTAACGATTGGTCGACAACCGATTGACCGGCAGTAACGATTGACCGACACAACCATTAATCGACATATACGAATGGTCGACTCAACTATTGATCGACCATAACAATTGGTCGACATTACGATTAGCCGACAACGCTACACAATCGGGGATAGGATGCAAGAGCGAGCGAAGCGAGCTCGGAACTCGGGGCACCCCGACTCGGACAGGTTAGGTTAGAAGGGGATGGCGGGGTCTGGAAGACCCCGCCGTCCCCTTCGTGGTTATTTTTTTTTAAACCGCCCAGAAGTAGGAGCCCATCTCGGTTTACTCGAAGCCTCTGCTTCTGAATTTCTTTGCTTATAGAAAATTTATTACTAAATGGTAATCGTAATGTAGACCAATTGTTATTGTCGATCAATAGTTGAGTCGACCAATCGTATATGTCGATTAATGGTTGTGTCGGTCAATCGTTACTGTCGGTCAATCGTTTGTCGACCAATCGTTACGTCGATCAAACGTTTGTCGACCAATCATGACAAACCCGTTTTAACCATATAGGTCCCGTCCACCATAAGTCTAAATAAGCCAGGTCGCTTGCTTTTACGCCTCTTGTAGCGATGTCGGCTGGGTTATCGGCAGACTGAACGTGTCTCCATCGTTCATTGTCTAGTATCCGTGTTATGTCAGCCACTCTGTTCGCAACAAATGTACGCCAACGATTAGGTTGAGATTGCAACCATGACATCACGACCATTGAATCAGTCCACGCAAAGATTTTGTTTTTAGATATTTTCAACAGGTCTACCAGATCGTTGATTAAGTCTGTTAGTAATGCTGCGGCGCATAATTCCAATTTGGGAATTGAAATTTGCTTCAACAGTCCAACCTTGGTTCGAGATGCGATGATAAATGATAAATGATAAATGATTTTATTTCTGTAAGTAGGTTTGTACAAACACTTTTACACGTCAATCATATTTTTAAACTAGATGAGGTCGGCGTTTCCTATCTGACTACTCTGAGAAGAAAGGCCGAAACAAACTCAGAGGTCACAGTCTCTTTTAAAGTCCAGACATAATCTTGGTCAGCTCATGTGAAGACCATGTAGATTGGTATCTGAAATGGTCTTTTGAGGAAAGAACCACACAGATTGAGTGGACCTGTCCAGTCAGTGCACGCATTTGTCAGTAATCGTGCAGCTCAACTCAGGAAGTCAGAACTTAAGGAGCTCAACGATTTGACGAACAATACCAAAGAAAGGACATTTGGGTAGGCCACATAAATTACTCAATCTGCCAGATCATGATCAAAATTAACTGCGAAAAAAAAAGCAATGACCCACATAATCCTCACATTCACAATAATTAAAATAACATACTACTTTACAAGTAAATACTCATGTCATTGTGTATATAAAATTCAACAATGTCAATGTGTATATAAAAAAAATCGGACATAATGTTTGAGAACCATGTAGATTGGTGTCTGAAATGGTCTTTTGAGGAAAGAACCACACAGATTAAGTGGACCTGTCCAGTCAGTGCACGCATTTGTCAGTAACCGTGCAGCTCAACTCAGAACTTAAGGAGCTCAACGATTCGACGAACAATACCAAAGAAAGGACATTTGGGTAGGCCGCATAAACTACTTAAACTGCCAGATCAAGAATATAACTGAAACAATGACCCACATAGTCCTCATATTCTCAATAATGAAAAAAATATAATACTTTTTACAGTAAATATTCATGTCTAAAATAGCTAGCAAATTAAAATCAACATTAACCGTGTAAATTTATTGGAGCAGCTCAATCCCAAGCCTTTTTGTCCTCAATATAGTCTTTCACAGTATAATAGGCTTTCTGGCATAGTTTCCGTTTTATAAAAGATTTGAATTTATTAAAGCTTAGATCTTGAATGTCGCTAGGAAGTTTATTATAAAAACGTATACATTGGCATCTAAACGAGCCACCTATTTTCTTGAGCCTGGTTGTAGGAACAATAAATTTGTGTTTGTTTCTAGTATTTATATTGTGGATATCACTGTATTTTTTAAACAGATTAATATTTTTATGTGCATACAAAAGATTTTCATAAATATACTGAGAAGGCACAGTAATTATATTAATCTCTTTAAATTTATCTCTGAGGGAGTGTCTGGGACTTAATTTATAGATAGAACGAATTGCCCTTTTTTGTAAAACGAAAATTGTCTGGATATCGGCGGCATTTCCCCACAACAGAATACCGTACGACATCACACTATGAAAATAACTAAAGTATACTAAACGGGCTGTCTCTAAATCAGTTAAACCACGAATTTTTCTAACGGCGTATGCTGCAGAGCTAAGCTTTTTTGACAATTTATCTATGTGGGGGCCCCATTGAAGCTTGGTATCCAAAGTTATGCCTAAGAAAACTGTGGTATTTTCGGGTTTCAGCACTTCACCCTTTATGAGAACACTAGTTTCTACTTGTCTAACATGAGGTATCGTAAACTTAATACATTTAGTTTTTTTCTCGTTAAGAAGTAGGTTATTAACATTAAACCAGTTAACTACTATTGCAAGGGCGCTATTTACATTGTCAGTAATCAGCTGCTGACGTTTCAGTTTAAATAAAAGTGAAGTGTCGTCTGCAAATAACACTATATCATGTTTATCCTTTATGAGGTAAGGCAAGTCATTTATATAAATAAGAAATAAAAATGGCCCAAGAATTGAGCCCTGGGGGACCCCCATTCTTACTACCGATCCGGGTGATCTTTTTCCATTAACATCAACTCTCTGAATCCTATCACTTAAGTAAGAAGTAAGAAGATCCAGAGAGGCGTTTCGGATTCCGTAGTGGTGCAGTTTCCTGATCAATGTTTCATGAAGAACACAACCGAATGCCTTGGACAAATCGCAAAAGATTCCCAAAGCATCGCATTTGTCCTCCCATGCATCATAAACATGTCCTAAAAGTTCAACTCCGGCATCAGTAGTCGAACGACCCCTCGTAAAACCGAACTGTTTGTTATGCAGTAATTTGTGATTATTAAAAAATCCTTGCATTTGATTCAAAATAAGTTTTTCAAAAATTTTACTATGATGATTGTGATTTGTACTGTGTCCTCTTCAATAATTTTAAGGTAAGTAACAGCGGCATATGCGTGCACAGATGCATCTGCAAAACCATGCAATTCAATGTTTGTATAATTGATCGGTGTTGTTTTCAACCAGCGTGGTATTGTAATGTTTTGCAGGTGTATCAATTCTTCTCTATATCTCATCCATTCATCTATCAACTCTGATGGCAACTCGTCATCCCATCCCATGTTGCATAGCCACAGTTTCTGTATAAAAACTTTAGCGTTGATGATCACTGGTGATAGCCATCCAAATGGGCCAAACAGCCTTGCTACATCAGATAGAATAGATCTCTTCGTTACGGGACATCGAACTTCAGGTAAGTTAATTGTGAATTTAAATGTATCATCCTTCCTATATATATTTAAATGTATCATCCTTCCTGTAGGATTGACATGGGATACCATGTCAATCCCAGAATTTTTATAACTTTATCTAGCTTTATCTCTATTCCATCCTTCGTACTGTTTGTACCATCTCCCTCTTGCAAATACTTTAATACTTCTTCCGAATTACTAGACCACTTTTGCATTTTAAAATTTCCTTTACTTAGTATCAGCTTTATTTCCTCACACATTTGCTTCGTTTTTTCTTCAGTTTCATTTCCCGACATCAAATCATCCATATAAAATGAGTCTTTAATTACAGGTGCTGTATTAGGATACTCAGGTGCTTCATCATCGGCGAGTTGTTGTAACGTTCGTACAGCTAAATAGGGTGCTGAAACTGTACCAAAGGTTACAGTCATCAAGTTAAAGCTTTCTAGTTTTTCTTCAGGGTTATCTCGCCAGACTATGCGATGTAAATTTGTATGCTCTGATGTCATATTAATCATTCTATACATCTTAATGATGTCTCCTACTACACATATTCTATGTGTTCGCCATGTTATAATTAAGCTTCGTAAATCAGGTTGCAATACAGGTCCAATCATCATGTTGTCGTTCAAAGAATGACCGTTAGAACCCTTCGCAGACGCATCGTAAACTACTCGAACCTTCGTTGTATCTTTGTCTTCGCGTATTACAGCGTGATGAGGAAGATATACTGATTTGTTGTCATCTTTTGGGTCAGATTTTTTCAAATTACCCATTTCTATGTACTCATGAACTACTTTAGAATAATCTGCCTTTAACTTTTGAGAATTTTGTAACTTTTTCTCCAATTGTTTGAATCTATAAACTGCTTGTTGTTTCATATCTCCGCATAATTTCAGTGTCTCTTCTATTCCTTGTCGCAAAGGTAAGTGCACTGTGTATTTTCCGTTCACCCTTTTAGTTGTATTTTTGTAAATTTCTTCACACATCTCTTCTTCTTTTGTAAGCAGTTTTATTTTCTTGTATAATCCTGTATCAATTTCCCAGAATTTTCTTAGTAAATCATTGTCTTCTGATACCATATTGGTCACATGTAGTGTTGTTATTTTGTGTTCGTCGTTAATTGATTTGTCTTCCCTTTGACCTGAAAATATCCACCCCAAACGGGTTTTCTGAGCCACTATGCCATCAGAACATCTTACTAATCCAGCTTCTATAATTTTACAAAAGATCAAGAGTAAAATATCAATTTTGCTCGGTGTGTTATACGTAGGGTCAGCCAATAGTAGTTTCTGGAGTTCTGGCAAGTTTATCGTGATGTATTTCGAAGGTAATCTAGCAGACAGTGATTTCAAAACATAAGCCTTCACTTGAATAACTTCCTTTCTATTATAGTGCGATTTAACTGACAAGTCAACTACATGTTTTATAGGAACCAGGTTTCCTTCTCCAACCCCTGAGACTACACCGTTGATGCTTGTCCTCTTCAATCTCAAGAGTTCGACTACTCTTGAAGATACAAATGAAGCCTCTGAGCCTTGGTCAATCAATGCCCGAAGTACATGGTGTTACGCCGTCGCTTGATTTAACATGTACTTGTGCTGTTGCCAATAACACTTGACGACCAGGTTGTTCTTTAGAGAAATGTGGTTTTCTGGTTGTTCTTCTTGTTTGTTACTCTCTTGTGTTGTTTCTTTTGATTCATGTAAGAGAGAATGATGTTTTCTTCCGCAGACTCGGCATTTCCTCTTCCAAACTGTGACAGAGCTACTCGACCAAAACCAGCCGTACCAGCGTGGCAGTGAAGGATCGAGCATCGTATCGATGGGGCCAGGGTACTCATCGGCAAACTATACTGCTTCAGGAAGGGCAATACATGACCACGAGAATACATGTCCCGTTTCACAGAGCACATCGACTTCCTGAAGCAGAAAGTTTGTGCATGGGCGAGCCGTATTCGGTGGTATAAGCGGCGGGTTGATCGGTACACGCAAAATCACATATTCCAGAGCGATGAGAGATGGGTGTATAGAGCTTGGGGGCGACCTGAACAAAATGTGTCAGACGTGTGCCGCCCGGATGATGCCGCCACGAGTGCATTCTGTGAGTACGCCGGATCTGGTCAGTGCCCGTCTGTCAAGCTGAGGCTGACTGGATGCGGGATGTCGGGCGAGTGTGTAGAACTGTACCAGAAATGGAACCAGAACTAATTACGCCATTAGACGTTGCCAGAGCAGTCCGTCCGTTACCGAATTGGAAATCACCGGGACCAAACGGCTTGCACAACTTTTGGTTGAAATAGCTAACTAGTTCACACACCTGCCTGGCATCTCAGTTTCAGTCATCCTTAGAATCTGGATCGCTTCCACAGTTTCTAACAACATGCCTTACCCACCTGCTCCATAACTCAGGTAGTCCCACGGATCCCAAGAATTATAGACCGATCACGTGTTTGTCGACGGTCTATAAACTTTTTACATCCATTTTGAGAACGAAAATTAATACGCACATTGACAGTAACTCGATTATGTCAGCCTCTCAAAATGGGTGTAGGAACGGGTCCTGCAGTACTAAGGAGCTACTCCTCGACATGGCCATTAGCAACAGGTTCGTCGATCTCGCAAAGATTGACATGTTGGATAGATTATAGGAAGGCATACTACTCGGTGTCACATACCTAGCTCATGAAGGTGCTGGAGTTATGCAAGATAGATGCAACTCTACGCACCTTCTTTGAGTCGTGTATGGGGCAATGGAAGACGGTTCTTCGCTATGCAGGGTGTCGACAGATCCAGGGGAATGATGAACCTGTATGGATAGAACAGGTGATATTTCAGGGCAACAGTTTGAGTCCACTTTGGTTCTGCTTAGCCTTGAATCCTCTAAGCACACTACTGGAGGATTCAGGTCTAGGCTATCGGTTCAGGAGTGGTGGTCAGGTCATATCTCACCTTCTCTACATGGATGGCTTGAAACTCTTTACCCCCAACAAATTGCTATTGATGGAGCTACTGAAAGTAACTGAAACTTTCAGTAACGCCATCAGGATGGAATTTGGTGTGGACAAATGTGCAGTCTTGCATGTAAAGCGAGGTGAGATTATGGAATCCGACGGAATTCAACTTTAGGATTCCATACACCTTAGATTCCTCTCCTCATCCTACAACCATAAGTATTTGGGTACGTCGGCAGCGTTAGGCATCAACGTTGCTGACATGAAGCAATCGTTGAAGGAACGTTTCTTTGCTCGCCTGAAGAAGGTACTCGTATTAATTAGTCTTCTTTCAGGCGGAAAAAAAGTGCACGCCTTCAACGGTTGGGTCATGCCGGTTTTGATGTACTCTATCGGCATACTCAAATGGACTCAGACCAAACTCGATGCCCTGGATAGGAGGGTCCGTATGCTGCTGACTGCAAACAGAATGCATCACCCACGATCATCGGTGATCAGACTGTACATACCGCGGAAGTGCGGGGGTCGAGACTTTTTAAATGCGAATACCATCCAGAACCGTGAAGTGTGGAGTCTCAGGGAATATTTTTTAAAAGCCGAAGTGGGTATGCACCATGATGATGTCACAGTGGACAAGGGACTCACCCCGCTTTCCATGGCTAAAGACAACTGGCGCAAACCTATAGTACTTACTACCGATGACCGCAAGGAGGTATGGCAAAGCAAGGAGCTTCACGGGCGCTTCTATCACGCTCTTCATAAGCCCGGTGTAGATTTCTCGTTCGTATCCTGGCTACGTTTTGGTGACCTTTTCGGGGAAACTGGAGGTTTCGTCTGTGCAATTATCTCTGGTTGTTCTCATCTAGCTAACGGCGAGTACTTGCATAGGTATAACCAGGTAGTCAGGATTATTCTCTAGCAACTTGCTTTGAAATATAAACTAGTGGATTCTGAGGTACCGTATTACAAGTATGTGCCCGACCCAGTTCTCGAAAATGACCATATCACGTTGTACTGGGATTGGTCTATCATTACTGACAGGACTATTGTCACCAATAAGCCTGATCTAGTAGTGATTGATCGATTAGCGCGCCATATAATGATTATCGATATTGCCATTCCGCATGACGAGAACCTCGTGAAACCTGACAAAGTGAAAGAAATTAAATAATAATAATAATAATAGCAACACCGCCGTGTCAACAAAACGTGTCGTTTTCATTTTTTTTAAATAATATCAACAAAGAAAGCAATTTTAACTCATTTTTAACCGACTTCACAAAAAGGAGGAGGTTCTCAATTCGTCTGTATGTTTTTTTTTTTTTTTTTTTTTTTTTTTTTTTTTTTATGTGTGTTAGCTCATAACTTTTTTCTGGGTGAACCGATTTGGATGATTCTTTTTTTATTTGATAGGTGGTGCTTCACATGTGGTCCCATTTAAATTTGATCAAGGTCTGACCAGTAGTTTTTGAGTTATCTTTAATATTGCATATTTTTTCCACTTAGTTTATATGGATGATGTGTTAATAATTTCCTGTCACTGTTATTTACACACCAAGTAGTGGTATACGAGTTTGTGTGGGGTAGGTACCGCAACTAAAAAGTGATAAATAAAAACTTTTTTACAAAAAAACAACCGACTTCCAAAAAAAACACTAAAAGACGTGAAAAATAACTTTAATTTCGGAAGTCGGTGACCAAAAACGAAAATACAAAACCAGACACCGACTTCCGAAATTAAAGTTATTTTTCACGTCTTTTAGTGTTTTTTTTGGAAGTCGGTTGTTTTTTTGTAAAAAAGTTTTTGCAATAGTATATCATTTTAAACCAAATGATTGAAAAATGATTGGAAATGATAAACCAATTGAAAACCAATTTTAAACCATTAAAGAGACCATAATAACAGAATGTAATTTGAACAAAAACTGCCGAATTGGAGGTGACATGACACATGTCACCTCCGTTAACACAAACATAAAATAAGAGAATTAGGAAAATAATAATAATATTAGGAGGAGGTATAGCAAAGCAAGGAGCTTCACGGGTACTTCCATCGGGCTCTGCATGAGCCAGGTGTAGATTTCTTAGCGTCCGTATCCTGGCTACGTTTCGGTGACCTTTTCGGGGAAACTGAAGGTTTCGTCTGTGCAATTATAGACGAAGTTATCTTAACAAATAACTACCGGAGACATATTATGAAGAACGGGACGGTTGACGTGTGTCGGGTATGCCACCGTCCGGGTGAGTCCATCAGACATATTATCTCTGGTTGTTCTAGTCTAGCTAACAGCGAGTACTTGCACAGGCATAATCAAGTAGCCAGGATTATTCACCAGCAACTTGCTTTGCAATATAAACTAGTGGATTCTGAGGTACCGTATTATAAGTATGTGCCCGTCGCAGTTCTCGAAAATGACCATATTACGTTGTACTGGGATCGGTCTATCATTACTGACAGGACTATTGTCGCCAATAAGCCTGATATAGTGGTGATAGATCGAGTAGCGTGCCGCACAATGATTATCGATATTACTATTCCGCATGACGAGAACTTCGTGAAAGCTGAGAAAGAGAAACAAATTAAATATCTCGACTTAGCACACGAGGTTGTTGACATGTCGAATGTGAGCTCGGCTGTCATTGTGCCGATTGTCGTATCGGCCAATGGCCTTATGACCAAAAGCCTCGATCAACATCTCTCGAGGCTCTCGTTAGGCGGTTGGGTCAAGGGCCTAATTCAGAAGGCAGTACTCCTCGATACGGCTCGCATCGTGAGGAGGTTCCTGTCTCTGGAGCCTTAACAACCGGTAACTTAGACCCTGCTCCCGATACCGGCGGACAACAATTTTTAATATTTTTAAATGTCTTTTTATGGTTTTTTTTTTTAAAAAGTATGAAAAATAAATAAACGAAATAATAATAATAATATTTATTCATAAAATTACAAGGTATAAAAATTTGTACAGTTTTGCTTAAATGTAAATTATATTCCTAAGATTTACGTGCCTGAACTAGGTAATCCTGTGTTTCAGGCGAATAGTGCTAAAATAGTCATAAAATTTATAAATAATCTAAAAGTTTAATACATTGACATTTATTATTTAAGATCTATTGTTACAGACAAAAATACTTAAGTATATCAATTAAACATAGATTATAATATACAAGCTAAAACTAAAAAATATATACATACTATTTACAAGTGTATAATGTAAGGGAAGAGCTCATAGGGCATCAAAAAATTCGTCCGCATCGCTGTCAATGGGACAAGTGCCCAAAAGGCTGGCGGCATTGCCACGTTGGATGGCAATGCTGATTCTTTGGGCTTAAAAATAGGCCAGCCCTCTGGTCGTGTGAAGAGTCGACCAACCGCTTGGCGATGTCGAAAGTTGACAATAGACAAATAAATTATACTTAAGTTGAAATAGCCTAACTCTTAGTTTTATAAAGGCGAATGGCAGGCTTGTATGGGAATTTGGTACAACTAATAAAAATTCGTGTTTTTGGATATTTTTTATTTTAATTGGTAGTTAATATGATAGACAAGCCCTTTTTAAATTCTTAGATTTTTAGAAGTTGGTACGTAGAAGTTATAACCAGTTTTATTTTTTAAGGTTATGTTCTAGTGTACCGATGTAGATTGTTACATAGGTTCACCCTTGTTTGGTATAACAACGTTTTGTCGAAAATCACTCCGGCTAATTTTAGTTACAATAAAGTCATTTCGAATAATTATTCATTTGACCGAATAATTAATTGGTAGAAAACAAATATTCGATGAAATGAAAATTATGTTAATCGATATTATAGAAATTGATTATTGCACGACTCATGATGCGAAGCATCAGAGAGTGCTTTACGATCGAAAAAAAAATTTCGCCTCATTTTCGCGGCTATTTTTATTATTATAGCCTTGTTAGTTCACGGAATCAAGATATTTTGCATACTATTGTCGAGATAATCTAATGGAGATTAATTTCATACTTTTTAAAAATTGATTTACTGCAATAGAATTGGAAAAGACACCAAAATAGGTCAAAAAAAAATCCTGTCCGTCATGTGTGAAACCCGGAAACACTGTAACTTGTGAAAAAATCCATTATTTGAGTTAATATTTTTTTTTTTTTATTCTAATCGACGATTGTAGGTCACTGAATGCGAATGATTTATTAATTCAGTGTCGTTTAATTGCAATTAATAAAAAACGAAAACTACAAGACTGTATATCTATATATATCCATAGAAAATTAACATATGGATGGTGATATATCTATAGATATTATGTACATTTATTCCACCGGGGCGCTTGTGCAGTACCTTCTTCCTACTACAGCTGTTTTTTCGGCAATTAATTTTGAACGACTTAAGTTTTTTTTTTTTTTATATTTCATAATTAAATGAGCATTATGAGTCGTGCACTTTTGGATTTTCCAAATTTTTTCTTAAACGTTGTTCGAATTAGTAACATTACATCAAAAGTTGTTATATACCAAACAAGGGTGAACCTGTTACATATAGGTACATAAACATTGTTTTGGTGATAAAGTAAATGTTCTAGATTGCTTATCGCTATCTTTGTTGTGTTTTACTTACCATCAAGTAGGTAGTTTGAGATGAGGATAGTACGATTACCTACTCAGTGGGGTGCATTAGGAGATACCTATGTCCAGCAGCGGACAGCAACGGTTTGATAATGATGACGTTCTGATGGGGTTTTGAGAGTACCTAGGTCAATAAAACAATACTTTTTTTTTGTAAGTATATTTTTTTTTGTACTTTTTATTAATTTATTCTTCATATTTCATCATCGAAGAAGGGGGCAGGTCAAATATTATCCTCATGGCGAGCATAGCTTAGGTATCCATATAATTCGCTTAGTTGCTTAGATGCAGTCACAAACCACAATCCAAAACAACAGCATCTATCTGATCTCAGAATTGAAAGACAACTATTATGATTTTATGCAACAATTATGCATTCTTAGGTATACTATTAAGTTTTTAATTATAATTAACGTTATTTCTATTTCTAAATAATTATTTATCATATTGATATTTGTGTTATTTTACATATGGCAAGTTCTAAAAACATAACTGCGTTTAGTTTACGATTTTATTATGTTTATTTATTAAACTATTGTTATTGATATTGGTGCCAATTCTCTTGTCACAAAATTCTCTAAACTAGACTAAAAATCACTAAAATTTTGTTTAGTCCTGTCAAAAGACGATTTCTCATTCTGAAATAGACTAAAGTGACACAACTTAACTATATTTTAGTTTGACAGCACTAAGATGGTACTGAATAATTAGTTTAGTGAAAATGGCAATTTCGCTATTCTGAATTTGACGTTTTTAACCTAAAATTTTGGTTGTCTTAACTAAATCTGGCTATTTTTAATCGCGATTAAAAAGGTGTGGAATAAAATTAGTTGTCATGAATTAAGATTCACCACAACACCTCGACTTCAGGGGCAAAAACAGTACTGTATTTTTTTTTTAATTTTGCTTATATCTCGAAAACGGTGTGTCCTATCGTAAAAATAATGAAAATTTCGACCCCCTTTATGAAACCCTTAAACCCATATAACTACACAAAGGTATTTTTTTTTTAAAATATTTTCCGTACAAAAAGTGAAAAAATTTCCGGCTCTAAAAAAAAATCACGTGGTAGGGCAAACAAGTAGGTACCATGTGGAGTCGCGATTGTCAAATTAAATTTTAGTTGCGTCAAAATGATTTTTAAATTTAGAGATATTTTATTGCAGAATAGCTCTAAGATTCTCGTAGCCAAAAGTAAGGAATTTTAGTGATAGTTTAGTTAGTTTAGTTCGGTGTACAAGAGAATCAGCACCATTATCAATTAATCCGAAGTTCTAAAAATAGCATACTTACATGAAAATAAATGGCTTAGTGGCCTTAATAAGTAGTACAAATTCTATAACAAAACAACAAAAATATACGCTGTACTAAATCTGCCGTTCACCTTTGATACATACTTATCGTAGGTGAGTATACATATTTACTTTAACACAGATAATAAATTCTCTGTAACTTCGTAAGACAATCTTTGGAGAGTCTCCTTGAGAATTCTCTTACAATTTTTATAGTTCAGGGAGTAAATGTTTGCTTTCGCGTTTAGTCTATTATATAGAAGAGGACCGAGGTACAGGTAAAATTTGGATATAAAAGCATGTTTTGTTATATTTTGTGGGCAGACTATATCTTTACGTCTTTTATTAGAATGTTCAGTGCTGTAGGGTAGAGCTGTGTGTTGTTTTAATACAATGCCTATTATAAATAGTTGCCGAACTGTTAATACTTCACAAGATTTGTATAGGAGGTTGGTAAGAAAAGGAAAGTGCGGAAAGTAGACACTTTGAGGGTCGCCCTCTGAGCTCTCTCGATGGTTAGTAACCTTGTTTTACCCGCTCCCCCCATGTGGTAATACAGTAAGATAATATCGATTGACATAGAGCAAAGTAAACTTGTCTAAATATTTTTGGGTCAGCAATATAGCGTAACTTTTAAAAAAAAAATATCAACTTGCGAAT
This sequence comes from Griposia aprilina, assembly GCA_916610205.1. Taxonomy (NCBI): domain Eukaryota; kingdom Metazoa; phylum Arthropoda; class Insecta; order Lepidoptera; family Noctuidae; genus Griposia; species Griposia aprilina. The sequence continues at coordinate 282,633 of OU744300.1, read as the reverse complement.
TCTATTATTTAAAGCTTCTAATAGGTCTTTACCTATGAAATTGCCGTTTTGTATGAAAAAATTTAAACGAATTTTTTTCATGAATTTTTTATTTGTATTAATCGAAGTAATCACCCATGCAATCAATGCATCTTTGCCATCGCAGTGGCAGTTTATTGATGCCCTTCTTAAAGAAATCAGCTGGACGGGAGGCAACAAATTCTTCAAAGGCATTTTGTACTGCCTCTCGGGTATTAAATTTTTTTCCCGCCAAGAAGTTATCCAAATTCTGGAAAAAGTAGTAGTCTGTAGGCGCAAGGTCTGGTGAGTAGGGCGGATGACGGAGAGCTTCCAACCCCAGTTCTTGCAACTTGGAGACCGTCTGCTGTGCAGTATGAGGTCGCGCGTTGTCGTGCAGGAGCAGCGGAGACGAGCGATTGACCAATGCTGGTTGGAGATGCGCCAGCTTCTCCATCATTGTGTTCAGTTCTTCACAGTACACATCTGCAGTAATGCTCACCCCGTTTGGTAAGAAGCTGTGATGAATCACACCGGCGCTAGACCACCAAACAGTGACCATCACTTTTCTAGGGGTAAGTTTTCGTTTAGGGCATTGTTTAGGTGCTGAACCAGGATCCAACCAACTTGCTGAGCGCTTACGGTTGTCAAACAGAATCCATTTTTCATCGCAGGTAACAATGCGGTTCAAAATTCCTTCATTTGTGTGTCTGTTGAGCAGTGCAAGGCACGTCTCGACGCGTACTTCGCGCTGGCGATCATTGAGTTCGTGGGGCACCCATTTGTCAAGCTTTTTTACCTTGCCAATTTGACGCAAATGGACCAATATTGTTTTGACGCTAACGTCGAAAGCTGCTGCTAATTCAGCCGTAGATTGTGTATCATCAGCTTCCACAATCGCCTTTAATTCGTCATTGTCGACCAAAGTCTTCGGACGACCGCGAGGTTCATTTTTCAGGTCGAAATTTCCAGAACGGAAGCGAGCAAACCAATAACAGGTGGTGCGTTGGTTTGTAGTGTTAGCTCCGTAAACGTCGTTGATGTTGCGTGCCGCTTGTGCCGCGTTGCTGCCACGACGGTACTCATATTCCATAATTACTCGAATTTTTAACGTATCCATGATGACGAAAAAGATTGAAATGCGATGAAAATGTAACACTAATCAATAAAGAAATGACTACTTTTAGAAAAAAAAAACCTTGTTTTTAAAATAAAATTAATTTGAAATTAGAATTCTTAGCCAAACAAAAATTATTTTGATTTGAAATGGCCAGTACTGCAGAACGGCAATTTCATAGGTAAAGACCTAATATATGATGTTTAAAAGAAAGTGTTTCATCTAGTACGACACCAAGATATTTTGTTATATTTACCATTTTAATTTTGGGACAAATACATTGGTTATCTGTGGGAATTGGGCAATAATGAGCATATAATGTTGTGGTACTAGTTGATGTTTGCTTGCGCATCAAAAACTTAATGTAATTTGTCTTGTCTGCATGTAATGTTAGTGAATTACATTGAAGCCATTTGTTAACATCATTGAATCCGTGTTGCGCAAGCTTGTAGACATTTTTTTCTGAGTCAGCCGAAAAAAGAAGGGCAGTGTCGTCAGCATCAGAAACAATTTGGCCATGATTTAGATTTAGATTACAAAGATCGTTTATGTAGTTATATCAAAAAAAGTGTAGGCCCTAAAATACTTCCTTGGGGAACTCCGAAGGACGTGTTTTTTTCATCATCGCTGAGAACATTACCAATCCTTACACATTGGGTACGGTCATCTAGATAGCTCTTAAATAGTTTCAGCTGGGTGCCTCTGATACCTATGGCTTCAAGCTTGTGCAGCAGAATAGGAATTGAAACCGTGTCAAAAGCTTTAGCAAGGTCCAGAAAGATTTCTATTGTGTGGTTACCTTTATCAAGTTCTTGTGCTAGATAGTCAGTCAGATGGTGGACGGCAGCGTCAGTTGACATTTTAGGCCTAAATCCAAACTGCCGTTTATATAAGATCAATATATCCTCCAAGTATTTGTAAAGCCTTTTATTTATAATTTTTTCTAATATTTTAGACACAGAAGGCAGTAAGGAAATAGGTCTATAATTTGTCACTTGATCTTTACTACCTGATTTATAAACAGGGACAATAACAGCTTTTTTTAGGCACTCGGAAAAAATACTTTTAGATAAACATTTTTGGTAAATATAAGTCAAAGGCGGCACCAAAATGTGCCCGAACTGTTTTATAATTTTACATGAAATGTTATCCCAGCCAACCGCACAGCCGTCCTTTAAACTCATAATTATCGTTTCTACTTCAGTCTCATCAGTGTCCAGCAACGCAAAGGAAGATAAAATAGTGCTACATATAAATGGTGTGCTTGTTAGATATTGTGATTGGCCCTGAACTTTTTCAGCCAAACACTTTCAAATATTAACAAAAAAAAAGTATTTGCAATATTGGCTGATGTTAACTCTGTGATGAGTGTGCTTGTAATAGACCTGAAGACGACTGATTTTGTTTCGAGTTATACGTTATACTTTTAATAAAATTCCATATTTTTTTACTATTAGTACCAGCCTTTTCTAGCGCAATTTTATCGTAGTTTCTTTTTACTTTTTTTAGAAGATCGTTACAAAAGTTACGAGATCGTTTATACGACTGTTGCAAAATTAAATTATCTGGATTAGATTTGGCTTTCATATGCAATTTATCTATATTTTTCATACAGCGAATGAGTCCTGTCGTGACCCATAGTTTTATGTTATAGTTTTTGTGCATTCTACACTTTCCTCAAAACGGTACTAAGGGGCATGGATAGTAAAAAACATGTCTCGGCACTTTATATGGATATGACGAAGGCCTTCGACTGCGTCAATCATGAAGTACTATTAAATAAATTAGAAGCGTATGGAATACGAGGAAATGCTAGAGATCTCATTAAATCATATTTAAATAACAGAGAACAACAAACTGAAATATCTAGCATTTCACATATCACAAAAGTCGAAAAGAAGCACTTGTCAACACCAATAAAAGTCTGCAAGGGTGTACCACAAGGGAGTATTTTAGGCCCTCTGCTCTTTATTATTTATATTAACGACCTCCCCAAATCCATCAAATCCTCCATGGTTCTGTATGCTGACGATAGTACTGCGATTATTGTATCTGAAAACCGTACGACACATGAAAATGAAATGAACTGTACGCTGTCATCTATAGTTGACTGGCTAAATTTAAATGAACTTAAAATAAACCTAACTAAAACATTTATAATGACTTTCAAAAATAAAAATTCTAAATTAAGTACATTCAATATAAATTATGAACAAATAAACATAGAAAAAATAAACACTACAAAATTTCTTGGACTACACATAGACTCAGACATGACATGGAGAACACATATTGAACAAGTATGTACAAAACTAAGTCGGTATTCTTATGCCATCTATATGCTTCGTAAAGTGGTAAATCAAAGTGCACTTCTATCTGCTTACCACGCTTACGTTGGTTCGACACTGAGATATGGTATAATGTTTTGGGGGAATGCCACTGAGAGAGAAACTGTCTTCAAAGCTCAAAAGAAGTGTATCCGGGCAATATGTGCATTAAAACCCACAGATACTTGTAAACCACATTTCATAAATTTGAAAATATTGACATTCCCATCACTGTATATCTATGAACTAGCATTAGACATTAGAAATAATTTAAATAAATATGAAACGCTAAAAAGTACCAGGCTGGCCAGTACACTTCGAGCAATACGCCATAGAACGGCTATGTTTGACAAGAGTGCATTTTGTATGGGTCCTAGAATATATAATAAATTACCTAATAATATAAAAGAAGCAACGAATTTTATATCATTTAAAAGTAGGTTAAAGATTTATTTGATCAATAAAGCCTATTATAAAGTTAATGATTATTTAAATGACAAATGTAATTAATTTATAAATTAAGTAATGATAATAAAATTATATAAATAAATAAATAAATAATAAATAATTAATAAATGTAAATAAATACTCTAATATTAATATTTTTTTTTGTAGTTTAATGTTTGTTGTTGTTTTTAATTAATGTAGTAAATATTTTTTGCAACCAGCGCGGTGTGCTTGTACGTCCCTAATATATGAGCGTAAACAGGGCAAAGGTAGTATGTAAGGATCGGAGCAAGTGGCGATCTGTAGTTTTTGCCCACCCCCATGGGAGGTAGGCGTGAGTTTATGTATGTGTATATTTTTATTAATTAGGTATAATAGATATTTGCACACCTATTAAGGTAGGATATGGTTTAAAGGACTTTTGTCAATGTTATGTATCACCTCATGTACCTACCCATATTCAAGCAAATAAATGATTTGATTTGATTTGATTTGATTTGTTATTTAGCCGAGATATCACCGTGTTCTTCTGAATAGCATGTTGTACATTTTTTATTAGGTACAACGTACAAAACTGCATATCAGCGGAAAAATAGACTGAGTCAAAGTCGATATTACGTAAGTCTTCTTCAAGTTTATTTATATCTAGACTAGAAATGGTGCTAGTGACTACTTTTGGTAATTTACAATTTAAAATAAGTAGCGTAACACTGTGATCGGTTATTGTTGAATTGGTTACAAAGGCTAGTGCAGGGAAATTCGACTTGAGTATTATTATGCTGCAATCGTAATTAACGACGACGCATTTTTTTTCATATAATTAAGTGAAAAAAATGCGTTGTGCTCTGATATTATCCAAAGGTTATATTTTTTTTTTATGTTGATAGTAACTTACCAATAAAAAAAAACTGAAAGTCTATAGAGAGATACTTTATTTTATTAAAAAGTCGAAAAATCCTGAGATTCCCGAGATTTCCCTCAATCCGGCCGCAATCCTGTCAGGAACCTAAATATCCTGAGATCTCAGGCAAAATCCTGAGATATGGTAACCCTACCTGCACCTGTATTCGCCAGCTATCATATTTTTTTTTGTTTAGGGGCTCGATCCTAAATATATTGCTTATCGTCGCTCCTTTACACAAATAGTTATTTCGCTGGTTGAAAAGTAAAAGTTACTCCTTACTTAATTCTCCAGACTTCTTAATGAATTCACGCTACTCTTATCCACCCTGGGTCTCGAGCTTTGGATTCCTGGGTGTCTGGGTTACTGGGCCCATAACCAATGTGAGATGAAAGAAACGACTCAAAAGTTAATAGCTCGTAGCAAAATATATTAGGAGAACATTATCTTTTAGAGTGACACAAGAATAACACTTGACAAAAGTACATCAGAACATGTACCTTTTAAATAAAAATTTACTTCACAAGCACGCCATACACACAGAGTTTGTATATCCAACAATTTCTACGTCTTTTAACTGTCTAATCTTTCTAATAGTATACAAGCGGCCGAGCTTAGCCGCTCCGCAAGAGATGTTATATGGGGTCCCCCATGGTCTAAAAAAATAAGGTCTGGCATTCCGGGAGTGACACATGCTTACGTTACTATCCAGTTGCCACTTTATTGCAACAAAACACGAAATATGGAAACATTTTCAGTCACCATTCTGTAAAAAAATATATATAAACCAGTTAAATTGTCGTTTCATTTTTCTAACCAAACGAAACAATTCAATTTAAACATATACCAACATAATTGTTAGTTAAAACCTCTTTGTTTTATCGGAATCGCACAGGTAATAAAGGCAAGTCCAGTTATTATTACACACTACTGTTAACACAGCGGTGATGACATAGGCTTGTGTCACCCCCGTGACCGGAATGCTATACCTGGCGAAGTATATTATTATACTATGGGGTCCCCATTCTAATTTCTCGTCGTCGTCTTCGTCGTCGTTTTTATTCTTAGGAAAACCGTTTGATTAATAAATTCTAGTTTTTCTCCATAACTTCTCCTTAAGCTACAAAACTTACTGCATCTAAATTAATAAATGAAATATTAGGATTTACATATCTAAAAACTAAGTTTTTTACAGAAGACTGTCTTACAAGCTAAATTGTACATAAGTTACAAAACTAATTATACATTTCCATTCATAGCCCTCAGGCTGGTCTGTCGACCTACAAAATTCTAATATTTAAAAACACTATATTCTAGTTTTTCAAGATGTGAAGGACCTTTGAACATGCGTTGGTTAGACCAATTTTACATCAATATCAATACAATTCGTTATCTCAGTTAAGTAGGCTTTTCTTACGGACTGAGTATATGAAAGTTACTCCCAGAGCTAGGTTTCGGTCTAGGGTACCTGATATCTATATGTTTCTACCTATATGGCCTACCTAACTAAGATTTACAATGCTTATTTTACCATTTTGATGCTAATTACATTAAATAATAATTTATGATTCTAAGTTATTACATAAATTGTAAAAACTATTTAACTATTTTGTGATATCGTCGTGAACACTATCATATAAATATGATAGAACTTCACTAACAGGTAAGTTCGTTTAATCACTAATTATACTCCAGCCTCGTCCTCGAGATTAGCATTGTACACTTGTAGATCTTGAGAGATTATAGTAAAATATCAAATTAAAGAATTCAGTCGTTTAAGACCTACGGTGCCACAGACAGACACACAGACATACATAGACACACATAGCGGTCAAACTTATAACACCCCTCTTTTTTGCGTCAGGGGTTAAAAATGATATTGTGATACCCAGATTTAGATTAACTGAAACAAGCAAGTCATTTCTTATAAACAGTATCCGCTTTTATAACAAGTAGCCAGAGTCAGTTACAGAACTTAGCGATGGAAAGTTCTAAATCCACATCAAACGTATCCTTATCAAAAAATCATAATTATTATAAGATTAAAGATTACGTTGAAGAAAAGGAAGTTTGGCAATAATTCCTTCTGCACATGTGGCTTCCCTGGTACCTCATTAACGGCATCACTATGTAAATGTCTATTAACTGCTCCCAAATTACGAAGTTTATAAAAAATAAATAAATACAAATATTTTCTTCTTTAACATAATCTTCTCATTATATTTGACTTTAGATGCCGCCAATTCCTATTTCAATTCTTTACTACTAGGCCTACAACGTTCTCACACGTTGTAGGCCTAACTTGTAGACTGTAGATTTGTAGACCTTTTTATTATTATATTTTGTTGAGTACCTGTTACTTGTTGACAGGCCTGCACTGTCGGGGGATGCGGTGGCCCAGGGTGGGGTCGTCTTGGCGGTGTCTCTAGACATCGCCAGTGCCTTTAATACCCTGCCCTGGAGTTGCATCAGGGAGGCACTCCGGTATCACCGGATGCCGACCTACCTCTGTCGTATAGTCGAGGCCTATCTGACGGACAGGGCCGTCATCTACCCTGGTCACCAAGGAGAATGGAACCGGCGAGAGATGTCGTGCGGTGTTCCACAGGGATCGGTCTTGGGGCCGCATCTGTGGGACATCGGGTACGACTGGGTGCTGCGCGCCGACCTCCCTAGCGGCGTCAACGTCGTTTGTTACGCTGACGATACGCTAGTCCTGGCGCAGGAGAGGTCGCACCAGGCGGCGGCCGACTTAATGACACGCGGGGTTGCGACAGTCGTTGAGAGGATCCGGCAATTGGGACTCGAGGTGGCCCTGCACAAGTCCGAGGCCATGTGTTTTCATGGTCCTCGGAACGCGCCACTGTCGGGTTCCCAAATAACAGCAGGGGGGGTTCACATCGGTGTCGAGTCGACGATGAAGTACCTGGGACTCGTCCTCGACAGCCGGTGGAACTTCGTTGAACACTTCCGACGTTTGGCTCCCAGACTGGACCGGGCCGGGGCTGCATTGAAGCGGCTCCTGCCCAATCTAGGTGGTCCAAACGCCTCCTGCCGGAGGCTCTACGCGGGGGTCGTGCGGTCCGTGGCCCTTTACGGGGCACCGGTGTGGGCGCGTTCATTAAGGTGCCGAACGGCCCGCCGGTTGAACGCGTCCCAGAGGGTCATGGCCATCCGGCTGGTCCGGGGATACCGCACGGTCTCCTGCGAGGCGGCAAGCCTCCTTGCCGGATTGCCACCATGGGATCTGGAGGCAAAAGTCCTCGCGCATATTTGGGAGTGGCGCGAGGAGACGAAACGCCGGGGAGCAACTCCGCTGCCGCGAGATATCGCGGTACAGCGGACAGAGCTCCGGCGGGATCTCATGGCGGCATGGAGAGTGCGACTGTCGCAACCCAGCCCTGGGCACGTCACAATTGCGGCGGTAAGTCCCCTCTTTGAGGAATGGCTTGAGAGGCGCCACGGCGTCCTCACCTTCCGCCTGACGCAGGTCCTCACCGGACATGGCTGTTTCGGGAGATTCCTGTTTCAGAAAAAGCGGGAGGAAACGCCCGGGTGTTATCATTGTGTGGATCGACCGGAGGACACGGTGGAGCATACGGTGGAGGTCTGCCCGGCTTGGGCGGCGCACCGCCGTGTCCTCGTGGCGGCGATCGGCGGCGGCAATCTCTCGCGACCGGCCCTGGTCCAGGCCATGGTACGGAGCGAGAGGGAATGGGAAGCCATCACCTCCTTCTGCGAAGCAGTAATGCTCGCGAAGGAGGAGGCGGAGCGCTTGAGGGTGAGGCAATCGTTGCGCCCTCACGCCCCTAGTCGCCGCAGAGTGAGAAACCCTGGGCGTCGGGAGTCGATTGCCGACTCCCGGCCACCGTAGGCGCGGGCTTGCGGACGGCGAGCGATGGGCAGTTCGCCGTCCAGTAAGGACCAGGCCCGGGTCGACGGCGCGTCGTGTTCCACGCGCGCCTCAAAGAGATGTCAGCATCATTGACGTGGTCCGCTAGGGCCAATGCCTGCCGGGGTTGCGGATTGTTCGAAAGAGTTACCGTGGCCCTGGCGCACAGGCAAATGAAGGAACACGGGTGGGTTTTAGTCAGTAAGAGTCTGACACACCCTTCCGCTCCGCCCAGAGCGGGAGAGGTCATTTGATGATTTCCCACCAAAAAAAAAAAAAAAGCCCTGCACTGTCCTCCCATAGCTATCAACATTGTAAATTGAAACGTTGTTAAAGCTCCTTATATTTAAAAGAGTAACCGTGGAGTCTCTTGCCGGATCTTCTTCGTCGTACTTGTACCTATTCTTAATCAAATGAAAGAATAATACTATGTGCTTAAAATTATTATCTATTGTATTATTCTGTTTTCACCTTAATTAAACACATCTTTTAAAAGATTTAAATTAAATATCTATGATTCCCCCTCCCTAACGCTAATGAAAGTTTTTTACGCTTACATAATATTTATATCTGTTTGCAGAAGTTATTTGTTAAATCAAGTTATTAATAAATTAGGTACCTATTAGCGGGGAAAATTTCTGGTTTATCCTTAAAATGAGGAAGAAAAAAACCTACGCTGTAGGAATCCTACATATTTTAATAAGATCAGAGATTTTGGATTTAACTTTCGGTTCGAAAAGTAACAATATTCTGACTTGTAACGTTTATACTTCATGAGGTACACTCACTCACGAAGGGCAGTAATGCATATTATTAATTACCACACAAACTTTTATGCACGCCTCATAAGCGAAGCGCGTGAGGTAGTGCTTAAAAAGAACAAGTAATTCCTTGAGCTAAAAATGTCTCTATTTACTTCATATCGCACTTGTATAATAATATTCACCCACAAACGTCAAGAAAAAGCACTAGTTTCAACACTCATATTATTTTCAAAAGACATTTTGCTATTTAAAATAATGAAAAAACTGTTTAAAAACATATTCTGTGGACGTCCGTGTGTCTGTATGTATGGATCCTGGCATGGTCACGTTAGCTCCCGAAAAACTTAACTAATCGAATCCACTGTTTTTAATCCCTCAGTTTTATCGAAAACTAAATCCTTTCGAAAATCACGGTCTAATTCAATGTAGCTTTTTTTATCGTTACTTTTCAACTTTTTCATAAGTAAACCCGTAGAGTTATATATGCTGAATAGATGCATCTCATCCTCGCTTTTAATCAATTAATTCTCTATTCTATATTATTTTTGTTATTTTTAGAGTTGAATGAGATTATGAGGCACTTTTGGATCTTCCAATTTTTTTAAAACTTTTCTTGATTCTTCTTTGATACTAAGTAATCTAACCCGAATAGAGCTACATAAGTGATTGTGGTAGCAAAAGTCGTTACAAACGAAATATTTCACCAGGAAATCGTTTGAAGTCAACTTCGCCAAACAAACGTCCAATAATTGAATGTCCAGAGACGAACGATAAGTGCTTAAAGTAACATACTGGAAACCTTGCATTATGCAATGAATTAAATCATCTGTTGATCAGGCATGGGGGCCTTACCAGTTTGTTCAAAAAAGGGTTTAGAATTTTCAGGCAAGGATTTAAATTTAGATGTCAATTTTAGTTCTGTACCAGATTTGTTAATGCTTTTGCGTTGCTTAAGCGTATTAGGTGATTCAATTCAATTCAATTTTTTTCAGGAACAATTCACACTGTGTTTGAAATCATAAATAAATAAATAAGATCACGTTCATTAAAATTTTAAAACTAACACATTCATAATACAATTACAATTTCAATACCGTTACAAGCTACTACTCGTACATACTAATATTACCCAGTCTCACATTAACTAAGATAAAAGTTTTAAAATGTGGATATGTCATCGTCTATCGAATACAGACATTTCTCCAATAGGAACTCTTTGAGTCTTGACTTAAATGAGCTCTTATAAATTATAGTTATTAAGTCCAATGGCAACCTGTTAAAAATCCGCACTGCTTGATATTGAGGACTATGATGATTCATCTTTATACAAGAGTTTATTAATAGGTGTTTTTAACTGAGTTTTTAGCTATTTTTTGGAACTGCCCGAAGAAAGTTAAGTAATTATCGAATAGTTACATTGTGTATTAAACAATCTTTTATTTGCATATAAAACTTCGTTGATTTTAGACATATTATGTGTTGATAGCAACGAAGAGATTGCCTCACTGATTGGGCACATTACAGAAGCAGTATGTTTCTGTTTATCAGAAAACTCTCTAATCACAATATTGGTCAGTGCAGCCAAAGGATAAAAACAAATTACCTTAAATTTCAGGATTCAAAGCAGGGGCATCGATCAAAAAGGTAGTGCGTACTATCAGAAGAGTTTTTCGTAATTCGTACCCATCTAGACCTGAAGACAGAAGTAACTAAATAAACGTACCAATTTGGTAAATCCATTTTTTTTGCAGTATCTGTTTAGCTATTGAAGGTTCCATTCTCAAAATCTCCAAAGCCACTTCATCACACTCGGTGACTGTCTTCTGTTACAGCTGTGGAACAGTCTCGGTCACAGACATCAAAGCCAACTCTTTACTTAACGGGCGGCAGCGCCTGCGGCACCTCTGGCCACGTCACTACCTCGCCGTCAGCGCCACACCTGAGGGCGTACACAAAGTAACATTCGATTAACGATGACGCTAGCAGTAAAGCCAAAATATTAATGGGGTTGACATAAGTAATTGAAGTTTCACGTGATCATAGGTCAACGAATAGAAATTAGCTAGACAATGTAAACATCAATCGATTCTATGAAACGAATCGACAGCGTCGAACGATAACTTCCATAGAGATGCGTAGCGAAGTGGCACTTTTTGACAAGCGTTATCGCTAGTTTTCGATTCGTATAATGGAAACATTAGCGAAAGCGATAGCGATTGTAGAAATAGAATCGCTCCGAAGCGAATGCCATTTCTTTAGGCCCTCTGGGCTGCCAAGCGACGCCTCTGTGTCTGGTCTGATTTCACTATTCTTGGCAAATCTATGACAATATCGGACGCCAAAAGCTCATCTGGAATTAACTGTCAAACTGTTCCAATACCTAGTTACGTTCCTACGTTAGTATGCTGAAAATGCCTGCTTGAAATCGAAGGTGTATTAATAGATAAACATGAAATACCTAATAGATTCTTTGACCAAATTACAATGAATTAATAATGATAGTTACTGTTAGGTTAGGTTAGTAGTCACGAAATCTCGAACGAGATTTCAAGAAAGATAGTCAATCTTTGACTTGACTCGAGATAGAATCTCAAAATCATTCTCTAAATCGAGATTGCATTCCTTATTCACAAAACAACCACAGTATTCATAGGTTTGAAAAATTCGTCTGCTCAAAAACGTAAATAAAGCGGTGGACGTGGGTGAACTGTCAAAATAAAACACATTGCGATCAACTGTCGTTTTATGTGTGTTACGCAATTTACCCCGCTGGAAATTTAATTTTTGCCGATAAGTAAATACCTAAGTGTGAGAGTAACGCGATCGACACGCATACGTCAAGAATATCATGAAATGTTGATAACACACAGATAAAGCAGTGCAGATGTCAAGGACACGCTGCGAGAGCCTGGAGAGCCGGCTCGCGGCACGGCACTCGCCAATGGGCTAGATTTTTTGTATACTGTAGAATAGTCGTGAGCTAAAAATATCAAATAGCAACTGACTTTTGTAAAATATTATAGATTAATTAATATTTTTGAGAAATAATTGCGTAAAAATAAATGATATTTCTGACGATAGGCAGTCGTTTCATGTAAAACGATGAAATTTTGGTAATAACAAAATGTTTACTGGTGTTTAGCTACATCCAGTTAGGCTGAAAGCTAACCCGCACATAGTTGGCAGAAGGCAGATTGATTGAATTGCTTAAAAAATAAACTCATTGGTCACATGACATTGAATGCGAATCAAAGTGCGCCTGGTCACAACTTCAAGACGGCAGTTTCAATTTGTAAATGGAAACAAACTATATACCTACACCAGACGTAAAGTTTCTTTTGCTTTACCAATAGACATATCAAAAGCAATTTATTTATTAATTTGGGATCACCAACAGAGGATACACATATATAATATAGATCACAATAATAAAATAGGTTCTTTTACGTGCGCTCCTTCAGTTACAGGAGACCACAGCATGCACACAATAAAACTATGTGTAAACACGATAAAAATAAAAATTGAGAAAATAAATGATGAATGAGGAAAGAAAAAAATATGTTACATGTCAGTGAGCATTCATATTACAATGGTATAAACAGGATACAAATAAAAATTGAGAAAACAAATGATTAAATTTGAGGGAAAAAATATATAAAAAAATTACATGTAAGGATTGAGCATTAATATTACAATTGTTTAGTATAATAATAATTATAATTATTTCACAATTGCTGATTATTAGACACAGGTAACAATACTTGGTTATTTTGCGGTGGTTATAGGAACAAGGAATGGTGTTGCAAGGAACAACACTTTATTACTCTACTACACTTTATTACTACTTTATTACACTAGGTTATTTTAATTATTGTGAATGTGAGGATTATGTGGGTCATTGCTTTTTTTTTTTTTTTTTTTTCGCAGTTAATTTTGATCATGATCTGGCAGATTGAGTAATTTATGTGGCCTACCCAAATGTCCTTTCTTTGGTATTGTTCGTCGAATCGTTGAGCTCCTTAAGTTCTGACTTCCTGAGTTGAGCTGCACGATTACTGACAAATGCGTGCACTGACTGGACAGGTCCACTCAATCTGTGTGGTTCTTTCCTCAAAAGACCATTTCAGATACCAATCTACATGGTCTTCACATGATCTGACCAAGATTATGTCTGGACTTTAAAAGAGACTGTGACCTCTGAGTTTGTTTCGGCCTTTCTTCTCAGAGTAGTCAGATAGGAAACGCCGACCTCATCTAGTTTAAAAATGTGATTGACGTGTAAAAGTGTTTGTACAAACCTACTTACAGAAATAAAATCATTTATCATTTATCATTTAATGCTGCAGAGATCCTTACCTATATTTTTTGATATTATAAATGCAAGAGTAACTCTGTCTGTCTGTCTGTCGCGCTTTCACGCCAACACTACTGAACCGATTTGAATGAAATTTGGTACACAGACAGTCTAGAGTCTGAGAAAGGACATAGGCTTTTTAGTGCGAAAAAAGGGTTGTAAGGGGTTGAAAGGGGGGATGAAAAGTTGTATGAAAGTATCGTCATTTTTAGAGCTAGAGGCTTTAACTTTATTTTTTAGGCTGTTGATTCGATATAAATAGATATGATATTCAAAGTTTGTAAAAGTTTTACCCTTAAGGGTGTAAAATAACAATAGGGAATAGGGGATGAAAGTTTGAAGTTTTGAGTTTAAGTGTTTGTTTGAAGTATTTATACGTATGCGTCTTATTTGTAAAATAATTAGCCTAAATAATTAAAAATGCTACCCAAAGACACTAACCCACGCGGACGAAGTCACGGGAACAGCTAGTAGTACATATATGGCGAAATTATTACGTTGCCAGGAGTTTTTTTGCACGTGCAAAACAAACAGGCTAGCGAACCGAGCATAAATGTAGGACAGCTTCGTCAAGCAATAAATAAGTTGCGACATTTCGTCAAGGGCGATTAGCGATTCACGTAATGTTTTTTTAAGTAAAGATTTAAAGAAGTATACACATTTTTTTGTAAGAAATTAACTGATTTATTATGGTCTGCGGGACCTACAGTCACAGCGGCACAGCAGTCTACCATACCGCAAGCTTCATAATTATGCGTCATAACAATGTGTAACATTGTATTCATGCACAAAACGGCACAGTGATTACTGTGAAATAGAGATACTGTATATCGACAGTGACTGGGTGAAATTAGTTTTTCAATTATTGTAACTTTGGCATTTTGACTAACTTTAACCTTGTACCGAACAATGAAATAAACTGTGGTGTGCATAAACGATAAATTGTATTTCATGTAATGCTTTCGATAACAATTCTCGGTAACGTAATATAATATTGACAAGAGAGCAATTTAATACTGACAGCAATAAGGCATTTATTGTGCAAAAAAAGGGTTTCACGAGCTGTATTTGGTGCAGACCCATTAGAATCGTGCAGACCTATTTAAAAAAAACATAAATTATTAACATTAGCAAGCGTATACATACTGGAAATGGGAGTATTTGTAACCCCCCCCCCCCTCTTTTACCCCCTTACCCACCTTATAAACTTTGCCGCTATCGGCGCGCGGCGGTACTCAGCCGATAGCGGCAATGTTGATAAGGTGGGCCAAATCTCAAGGGATCCAACAAATATTTAGCAATGCCAAGATGTAGAACAGCGTACTGTCATAAAAACACTAATCGAATGGCATTAAAGATATTTAAGAATATACCTAAGGTTATTAGAGAACTGCGAACCAGCTTATTTAAAAGGCATCTCAGAGCATGGCTTAGTGAAAATTGTTTTTATACTATTAAGGAATTTATGAATTCTAGGACAAATGAGAAAGTTGCATGACATGTAAATAAAATTTGACATTTTTATTTTAAGCTTTTGTAATTTAATTTCTTTGGTTGTCATCTGAAAGTTGATATTTAGACAATTTGTAATGTAATTATATTTCTTTGACATTTTGTAATTGGATATGTGGACAATTCTTATTTATTTATTTATTTAAAAAAGGTACACCAACAGCTTCTGTATATACAAAATATCACATAACAGTATAATAGGTAACGGACAAGACAACGGGACAAGGCAACGGTGCGGTTTAAAGGAAGATGTAGTGACAAAAATTGAAAAGGGTATGCTAAGATGGTTTGGTCATGTTGAGAGGATGAATGAAGGGCGATTACCAAAAGGTATTTACAAGGCAGATGTGAGTGGAAACGCCGGGAGGGGACGCCCTAGGAAGACATATAGTGACCTTATTGGTGATGTTCTTCAGAAAGGTCAGGTGCGTAGTACTCACAACCGGCGTGCGTGTATGACCAGATGTATGAACGTAAACGAGGCAAAAGGAGTATGTATGGATCGTAGCAGGTGGCGTTCTGTAGTTTCTGCCTACCCCCATGGGAAGAAGGCGTGAGTTTATGTACCTATGTATGTATGTGTAGGTAACAGCCATGGGCTTATACAGTTGCCAATAACAGTTGAACCAACATTCTCAAATACAGTGATAACCTAAGGTAAAAACAAAAAGTAAAAAAAAAAAAACAATTTATGTGATAATAAACCATAAAAACAGAAATATCAAATTACATAAGAAAAGCTACAGAGATTGCAAGAAACACTTACATACTAACACAATTAATCATAGATTATGTGGGTTGCGTGCTAGATTTAGTACTTTTCTTTTTTGACATTGGAATTTATTTATTTTGTTTGAATAGCATAAATTAGAATCATTATTATTGTTACAAAATTTGCTTGCCGAATTTAGTAGGCGGAATATGAAGAACTGTTGTGAATGTTTGAAATAATCTGTATAATAAGTTTAGGAACCGAAAGAGAATTTTATTAAAAAAAAGAAATAACGGCTTCAAACGGTTTTAATGCAAGCAGAAAATATTTATAATTAGAACCCAAATATATTTATGAGAAAAATAATGCAAATCTGACGAAAAAACGACACAGCTGACTCGTGTGAATACTCCGACGTTTGGCGCGCAAAAAAAGGCTGTCATCTGTTTGACACTCCTTTTATAGGCGTGATGATGACGTGACGTTACTGTTTATTCCCGTTCACTCCCAACACGGCCTCTCCTGATTGGAGCGTCGGCCTCGAACGCATCTGATCTGTTGCTAGATCCTGGTATAGGCAGTGCATCATGTTCACCGTTTAGTTATTCATCAGATTCTCTGAAAGTCATAACACAAATATAACACCTGAATGTCAACTTTATGGGCAACGCAAGCATTCATCTCTCAATCAGCTAATTCATACGTCACATTTCATTTCCAACTCACAAAAACGGTAATTCGAAAATGCATCAATCATCAACTATAAATCACCATTTACAGTGATGTCTCGCTTGCAAACAAAAACCGTACACGGTCGAAGCCACCGTTGCGCGCGTTTCAGGAACGTTTTAATGCGAGGATAAGTTCCTCTACACCCTGCCACAGGCCTTACAGAATAAACTCGGTTCAGTGTGTCAGTTAAGTGATCCAGTAGCATCTACATCGGCCCATTACACGACACTAACCCAGTAACATCTACATCGGGTATCCAATGATATTGATCCAGTAACAACTACATCGGATCGTTTATCGACACGGACCCAGTAACAACTACATCGGGTCCATACAAGTAACACAGTCAAGTAGATAAACATCAGACTTAACCAGCTACACAACATAAATATGTGCAAACACTCACTTTCAAAGAACGCTGTACAGATTTCAGGGCACCACACCCCTCGCCAGGGTACCATATACTCAGCCGCAGCCTGGCTATTTTTTCCGTAGGGTCCACTGAGTAACTTCAGTTCGTAGCGCCCGTTTGTCAGGGCCTTAATACCTCGGTAAGGTCCGCGCATTCCTGGGTCTAGCTTTCCTGTGGACTGAGAATATTTAATGACGAAGACAAGGTCATCGATCTTAAATACACGAGGAGGATGCGTGTTCCGGTTGACACGCTGATCTTGCTGAACTTGGTTTTGTTTCAGCAACTCGGTAGCTCTACTTCTACAAATCTCTCGCCAAGCTTCACGGTTTGGTGGTTATCCGTCGACAGCTATATCACGAATTAGAGAGGATAACGGGCGTCGTTGCATCAGTACCAATTAAAAGATTTAAAGCGGAGAACTGTGTATTCTTCTGTTTTTTTAGCACAAGTTGCAGCTTCCATACAGTTTTAGACCATTCAGCACTCTTACGATCGACTTCAATCCTTACCATATTAAGGACAGTTTTCATGTAGCGCTCTACTTGCTCATTAGACTGATGCATCTCAACTGTGAGGCGGTGCAGCTCTCATCCCAATCCTTTAATCCAATTGACAAACTCACCAGATTCAAATATACGCCCACGGTCCGTCACCAATAGCCTGGGCACACCAAACAAGGAGATCGCGTTTGTCATGGCCCGTTTGAGCTCGCAAGTATCCAGGCGATAGATCGGGTAAAGAATACAGTACTTGGTAAAGCTGTCTACCATGATGAGGATGGACTTGTAGCCTCTGGATTCCGGTAGTGGCCCCAGAGCATCCACGTGCACTGTGTCGAACCGTATTTCAAGTTTTTCCACGATGTGATGTTTCGATGTGTTGCACGGGGTACTCTTGTCTTCGAGATGCATATGAGACAGTAAGAGATGTACTTACTCACAAATTTCCGTAAGCTGGGGAACCAAAAATGCTTCAAAATGAGATCTAGCGTCTTCTCTGCACTTGGTTCGTGCTCATCATGAAACACACTTAATAGGCTTAGCATGTGCCCCTTCGGTATGTTACACAGATGGCGAAATGTCTCACCACCAAGACTATAGCGATAATATAAAAGATCGTTTTGACGTACATACCGATAAGAATCCAAGCTTCCACTTTCCAGTTGTTGAACCAGCTCACGAGTTTCACCATCGGCAGCTTGAGCCCTGTACATTAGCAACAAGATCAAATCCGCAGAAAATAAAATAAAAACAGTTTGGAAAGTTATAAATAACGAAACTAGTAGGAAAAAAATACGAAGCACTGATTATACATTGGAGACTTCACGTGGTGCCATAAGCTCTAACTTAGAAGTAGCTCAAGAATTTGTAAACTTCTTTACCGATATACCATATAAAACGACGGAAGGTTTAAATTCCTCACCGGATGTCTCAATTAATTTATTAAGAGCGAACGTTCCAGGCTGCCTGGTTAAATTTAAATTTAAACATATTAACCCTATGATACTCGTAGTTATAAAAGCTTTTCGGCAAATAAAAATCAAATTGACCGAAGATCTATGGGGAATGTCAATCAAAGTTTGTTCATCCATAGTCGAGACTATAGCACCTTACCTAGCTTTGATATTTAATTTGTGTGTAGATCAAGGAGTCTTCCCAGATTTAATGAAATACAGTAAGGTTATACCACTTTTTAAATCTGGGGACAGCAAAGACACCAACAATTATACAGTATTCTGACAGTATTCTTAGCCAAGATATATCTGATTTAGTACAAGATCTATCTCAAGTGGTACAGCATGAGATTGGTAGTTGTCCATCTTTCAGTAGTCTCGATTGTTATCATTCAATTATGTTCTCAGATAGTATAGGAAGAGGTTTAGGTAAATTAATTGGTAACAACCTGAGTTATTCTACTCAAAATTATTGTATGCCAGGGTCATCCTACAAACGAATAATGGCATCAGTAACAGGAAATGTATTTAATTCTAAAACCAACATTACTGTATTTGTAGGTAATAGTGCTAAGGTCAGAAAAGAAGAAATCACTGACTGTGTAACTGAGTTGTTAAAGTTAAATTGTAGTAAAATAATATTGTGTGCTTTCCCGTATTTTGAAAATTGACAAAACGACAAAATAATTATATTCATATGCTTAATAAGCATATGCACTTCTTAATTAGTCATTACAGTGACAAGCTAATGTTTTTTGACACCAACATTTTTGTGGAAACTTTGAAATCGACTAGGGGTACTGTGTATCTGCCTGTTAGTTTTAGACACATAATAGCAAGGCTATTAGCTTTTTATATAAACTCAGACATAAGTAGTATGTCGAAGTCTTGTGTTATTAGCACCACAGTGGTTAGTAATAATACTAATAATAATGTGGTGAGCCTGAATAAATATAGCTCAAATGCTATAAGTAATTATACAAATTGTACGAAGGAGGTTCCATGTCCCTCACTCACTATTAGCTCACTGCGTGGTGATAACACTAAAGTATTGGGGTTAACTCCGGATAATCATTTAAACTAGTTTGTAAGACAACAGAAGGTACCAGTAAGAATATTTCTGTACTTAATAACAACAGCAAGGTATCTTCTTGCTCTAAAGTAAGTAATAATCGAAAAGGAGATCAGCAGAATGCCTTGAAATTATTTCATCAAAATATTCAAGGTATTTCTTCCAAATTATTAGAAATTGAAATGTTTTTAGAAAAGACAAAGTTTGACATTGTTTGTTTTACTGAACATTGGTTAAAGGATTACCAAATGCTAATTAATTATGAGAACTATAGTATGGGCAGTTGTTTTAACCGTAAATCTATGCTGCGTGGAGGTTCTCTAATCTTGATAAAAAATTGTTTAAAATCTAAGCAACGCAAAGACATAGTTGGTTTATCAGTTGAACATTGCATCGAACTCTCCTGTGTTGAGCTAGATAAGCATGTTGTAGTGTGCGTTTACAGACCCCCTAATTATCTGAACTTTTCTTTGTTTGAGTCAATAATGGAAGATGTCCTATCGAAACTTGCATCCAGTAACAAAGCCGCAATTATTTGTGGTGATTTTAATATTAATATTTTGGAAAGTAATTCAAATAGCAGTAGATTATTAAGCCTTTTTAAATCGTTCAATTTATGTAATGTTTTTACAGAACCAACTAGAGTAACTCCAATTTCTGCTACTTGTATTGATAATGTTTTCTGCGATTGTGATTATTTAGAGAAATCTATAGTAAATTATTTGCCGTCTGACCATAGTGGACAAACAGTATCCTTTAATTTTAAAGCACCATTGCAAAAAGTGCAAATACAATTTAGACCAATAACAACTGGCAAATTAAATAGATTCAATAGTACCCTTAATAATAAGTTAAATGTTCTGGGCCATAATATGAACGATGCAAATAAATTGTATCAGGATTTATTTTCAGTAGTGCACAAGGAATTCAATAAAACTTTTGAAAAGAAAACAAAAAATATTTGCCCTAACTTTATATTTAGTGACTGGGCAACTAGAGGTATTAGGATAAGCAGGGAAAGACTTTTCGAGCTGTATGGCCTTAAGCCTTACATTAACACTGAAACTTTCAACAAGTATGTTGTTAAATATTCCAAAACTTTTAGGAATACCTGCAAGATAGCTAAAGCCCTGTACATTAGCAACAAGATCAAATCCGCAGAAAATAAAATAAAAACAGTTTGGAAAGTTATAAATAACGAAACTAGTAGGAAAAAAATACGAAGCACTGATTATACATTGGAGACTTCACGTGGTGCCATAAGCTCTAACTTAGAAGTAGCTCAAGAATTTGTAAACTTCTTTACCGATATACCATTTAAAACTACGGAAGCTTTAAATTCCTCACCCGATGTCTCAATTAATTTATTAAGAGCGAACGTTCCAGGTTGCCTGGTTAAATTTAAATTTAAACATATCAACCCTATGATAGTTATAAAAGCTTTTCGGCAAATAAAAATCAAATTGACCGAAGATCTATGGGGAATGTCAATCAAAGTTTGTACATCCATAATCGAGACTATAGCACCTTACCTAGCTTTGATATTTAATTTGTGTGTAGATCAAGGAGTCTTCCCAGATTTAATGAAATACAGTAAGGTTATACCACTTTTTAAATCTGGGGACAGCAAAGACACCAATAATTATAGACCAGTATCCGTGTTGCCGGTATTCAGCAAGGTTTTCGGAAAGGTAATGCTCAATCAGATGCTTAATCATTTTAATACCAACAAAATCTTACACGATCAGCAATATGGTTTCACTAGGGGACGTTGTACGACTGACGCCGGTGTCACTTTATTAAAACACATATTTACAGCGTGGGAGGAGGCCCAGGATGCCATAGGAATCTTTTGTGACCTCTCCAAGGCATTTGACTGCGTTGAACACAAAACCTTGCTCTTAAAACTTGAGCATTACGGACTAGATAAACTTGCGCTTAGCTTAGTAGAATCTTATTTAAATGATAGACAGCAAAAAGTCCAAATAAATGGTGTGAGTTCACGTGGTTTAAAAGTAAAAATAGGTGTTCCACAAGGCTCAATATTAGGTCCTTTCCTCTTTTTAGTATATATTAACGATCTACCCCATTTATTAAAAAACCAACCACAAATGGTGTTATTTGCTGACGATACTTCCTTAATTTTTAAGATAAATAGACGTGCATCAAATCTTGACGACGTAAATAACGCCCTACTGCAGGTACATGATTGGTTCACTGCTAATAATTTAGTATTAAATGGGAATAAAACTAAATGTATAAGATTTGCTTTACCGAATGTTAAAAGTAATGATTGTGACATAGTATTGAATAAGGAGAAACTAGAATTCGTCGATAAAACTGTTTTCCTGGGGATCACGCTCGACTCAAGGCTGCAATGGGGTCCTCATTTAACATCTCTTGCAGGACGGCTAAGTTCAGCAGCATATGCTGTGAGAAAAATCCGTCAATTTACTAATGTAGATACCGCGAGGCTAGTCTATTTCAGTTACTTTCATAGTATCATGTCTTACGGTATTTTACTATGGGGACGGGCTGCAGATATCGAGTCTATTTTTATTCTGCAGAAAAGAGCCATCAGAGCAATATATTGCCTCCGCAGGCGCGATTCTCTAAGGGAACTGTTTAAAGATATTAACATCATGACGGTACCTTGTCAATATATCTATGAAAACATCATGTACGTAAGAAAAAATTTAAATCATTTCAGTAAAAGAAGTGAAAGACATAACTATATGACTAGAAATAGGGACCAATTAGTTCAACCAGGTTTCAGACTGGCTAAAGTAGACTCATCCTTCATGGGGTACTGTTTAAAATGTTACAACAAAATACCTCCCCACATACTCCAACTGAATGAAACAAAATTTAAATCTTGTATAAAACGCACACTATGCAGCCAAGCATATTATAAGTTGGGGACTTACATCGCTGACAAAGATGCTTGGCTCAACGCTGGTCCTGCTCCACAGGGGGGCATAAATTAATTGATTAGCATTCGAAAATATTGTAGGAGCTGCTGAAGATTGTAAAAACAACAACATCTTTGCATTGTATAAATTCAATCTCTTAACAATGTATAATTGCATAGCACATGTGTGAGCACTATGTACCTACTATAAAACCACCATTTACTAGGCTCGTCTTTCATTGACTTGAATGTGCCCTGGCGGCTGAGAGTATGTCATGCTCACTCAAATGTTTCGCTGGTGGTGGCGTGTGTGTTGGATCATTAAGTTCCCTTCAAAATGGTTGAGCTGAATGGTGCTGATCCATGCGTCATGTTCGTGAATGGGCGCCGTCAGTAGGGACTGGTCAACTCTTGGCTGCCACGGCTTATTTTAATTTTTGAATTGTTTTTTTATCTTTTTTATTACGGATACTTTAAACGTGCACGTCTTTCTACATCGTTCTCACATTTTTAATTTGAACATGAATGATGTAAACAATTTGTTTTTTGTAACTATATATTGATTTAAAAGAGTGTCCATGGAGTTTCTTGCCCGTTCTTCTCCATAGGTACCTACTACGCTTTGGAATGGGCAACTAGCTTCATTTTTCTGACTGACTGACCCTTTGACAATTCAAAAGTGCCTGTAATTGGTTTATTTGAAACAAATGCTTTGAGTTTGAGTTTGAGTTTGAGTTACGGGGCTTTGTGATATTGCATACATGAACTGGAGCCGGGTTGCGACTTAAATAGTCAGCATGAGACATATTTATGCCTTTGCTGTACTCGATGGAGAAGGTGAAGTCCTGTAAGTAAACCCACCTACAAGCCACGCGGGGTAGGTCCTTTTTGCGCTCCGTAGCCTTGAGAGCGTTGCAATCAGTGAATATTTTGAATTGCAATCCAACCAAGTAGTGTCGGAAGTGTTAAAGCGCCTTAACTACGGCCAGCGTCTCCAGCTCGTAAGAGTGATACTTACGCTCCGCAGCCTGTGTCATCCTGCTGAAGTATTCAACGACTCTTTTCTTGATATGATATATGATATGATATAATGAGGTAAAATATATAAAGCTGCCCAACCTATCAATATGGTCGTCGATCGACGACATGGATAACGATCTTTAATTGTTATTTGATTCAATGCCCGAAAGTCAACACACATTCTATCCGTGCCGTTTTTTTTCTTTACTACAATAATTATAGGACTGCAATATTCTGACTGTGACTCCCTCACTATCCTCTTATCGAGAAGATTTTTAATTATGTCTCGTACCTTGAATTTTTCTTGGTAAGACAATTTATACCGGCGGTAAACAATTGGCGTCTGGCTTGTTAGATTAATGTCCATTTCGCCAGTGGTCACAGACTAAAAGTAGAAATCGCAGTTCCAGAAATTAGGTAGTCAGAAAAGTCATTAATGATAGACATCAGTAATTCTTTATGTTTACATACAAGAGGCGTAAAAACATTGGCGTCTGTAATAATGGTGTTCACTTGACGTCATGAAATGTTAGAAGTACTAGGTAATGTTAGGTACTGCCTATCTTTCGTACGTACATAGGTTACGCCATCACGGTTGAGAATGTCGGTTTCACTTATTATAGGTGTAAACATACATGAGGAAGGTACAACTACGAAATCAGCTTCAATGGATATTCCAGGGAACTCAACGGTTTACTTGGGCAAAGAGGTTTGAATTCCCGCTTAAAATTTGTCCAAGACCAATCGTTGGTTACCCACTAGTTTAACCAAACTTTAGCGTCACCTTTCAAACACTCTGCTACGCGTGACAAACATTCTCGGTCGCTCCAGCCATTCGAATCCCGGGCTAGATCGACTTCCTCGCACCACGAATTTATGTTTTGAATACTGTGATCGAAGTTCGAAACGTAATACTGAGATCGCGATTGGATTACAGATTTTAATGTTTCAGCTAACACTAAGGTACAATTCGAGAGAGTATCGTGCGCGGAATGACAATAATTATTTTTAACCGACTTCCTTATGTACACTACTAGTACTAGGTATAGACTTTTGCAATAATTCACGGTTCTCACTAGTTACGCATAAAAGGTGGCATAAGGGCGGTAGGCTCCTCAGGACGAGATGGAGAACTGTTATTCAACTGATCACAATTTAATTCACTTTCGAATACCTAGGGTTGAGCACTCATCGGATCCGTATTGACGACATCTGCATGCCCCTTATTTTATTCTAACACATTTAATCGCGCCAGGTTTACATCTAATGAGCGTTGTAACTATTAATCCTTAGAACGTTTATGACTATGCCTATCACGCGACCTATGCATAACGCGGGAATGCGACTGTGATCTAGTCCGCGAACGACGTCTATCACTATCACTGGAATGTCTTTCCAGTCCACGAAAATCACGCGATCGACTACGAGAACGAAGACGCCGCGCCGCGACCTACATATTATTAAAAAAAAAAATACGCGCGGCTAAGAGTTACAGAATGAACGAGTCGCGCGCTAAATAAATTTGAAAAATGGATAGTCCAAACGGTCAGGCTGTGTCCACTTCTAATTTTAGGAACCACATGTGAATTTTATTTAACAAAAGAGAGATAACGTCTTCAAATGATTTTAATGCATTCAGAAAATATTTATTTTATTTATTTATTATTTATTAAAACTTTATGCACAAGTAAAAAAAAAAAATACTGTACAAAGGCGGACTTTATGCCTGAGGCATTTTCTACCAGTCAACCTTATTTATTGTATATATTTATTATTAGAACCCAAATATATTTATGAGGAAACTAATGCAAACCTGACGAAAATACGACACAGCTGATACGTGTGAACACTCCGACGTTTGGCGCGCAAAAAAAGGCTGTCATTTTTTTTTTTTTTTTTTCCTATTTGGCAGCTCGTAGTTGTGACCACTAAGGTCCTGGCTACTTAACCGGGCAAACCTGTGGGTGCCTTAAGCTACTAACTTAAAGCCTCCAGCCAGGGGCGAACAATACTTAAAATTTAGGTGACCGCACGCTAAGGGCACCCCCTGTGGGGTACGAACCTCGGCTTAGGGCGTCACTGAGGGGAGGGCAGCAAGATGGGACAGGCTGGATCTAAATTATATTATTATTATACTGGGGAATTTAAAACTACAGGCTCAGCTACGGCGCGGGCTGGCGCGTCGTCGAGCAAGGGTCGGGGGGGGGGACAATTACGTCGGGGGCGTCGCGTAGGACCTAGGCGGCGAGGTCGGAACGATGGCGGTCTGTGTTTGTATACTGTACTGGTGGCCCTACTGCTCTCCCTCCTGGAGGAGGGTTATGGGGTCATCGGGGTCGGACAGGGCAGGCCTTGGACGGCGGGTACGACTAATGCGGGAGGGGGCATATCTGGCAGCCTCGACAACCAGAGGGTTGCGATGTGAGGCCGCGGAGTCGAAGAAGCGCTTGGAAATGCGCTTCATGAACTGACGGATAGTGGGGATTTTAAGGTCGAGATGGAGGATCTCGTTCCGAACGAACCAAGGGGAGCCGGTTGCCCTACGGAGGAACCGGTTTTGGAGGGTCTGCATCCTATGGATGTGGTGGGGTTTCGAGTGTGCGAAAACCACACTCGCGTAGGTCATGATGGGACGAATGCACGCTGTGTAAATGCGCAATTTGCACTTGAGTAACAATTTGCTGCGTGCATTCAATAGGGAGTGGAGTCTACCGAGAGCGAAAGCGGCGCGCGAACGCGCCTGCTTTATGTGCTCGCCGAAAGAGAGTCTATGGTCCAGAGTGACACCCAAGTATTTGGCTCGCTTCTCCCAAGGGATAGGCTTGCCGAACATGGTGATCGGACGGGGAGGGGTGGGGTTGAGTCTCGGTTTCGAAAATAGAACCGCTTGACTCTTATCGGGATTGACTTCGATTCTCCACTTCCTAAACCAGTCACCGAGTTGGTTGACTGTGGTTTGGAGAGTGCGAGATATCGCGTCGGGGCTTACGCCGGTGTAGTAAATGGCCGTATCGTCTGCGAACAGAGCCAACTGAGCCCTTTTACTCTTGGGGATATCGCTGGTGAAAAGCGTAAAAATGAGAGGGGCGAGCACGGAGCCCTGAGGGACTCCGGTGCGAATGGGACGGGGGGAGGATAGCGCTCCTTCGATGCGGAATCGGAAGGTGCGGTTCGACAAAAAGTCTCGCAGGATGAGCACGAGACGATCTGGCACTTTAAGTTGGTATAGCTTATATAATAAGCCATTGTGCCAGACTTTGTCGAACGCTTTCGCTATATCGAAGAAAACAGCACCCGTCAACGAACCACGTTGGAAGCCAACGCTTATGTGTTCGACGATACGGTGGACCTGTTGGACGCACGAGTGTTGGGTTCGGAAACCGAACTGCTCGTTGGGAATGAGACCTTTCGTCTCGGCATAGTCTCTGAGACGCTTATAAATAAGCCTCTCATAGATCTTGCCGATGACATTGAGGAGACTGATGGGGCGGTAGCTGGAGGGAGCGGATTTAGGCTTGCCCAGCTTGGGAATGCCGATGACAGTGGCCTGTTTCCACGCTTGGGGGAAGATGTTATTGCTCATGGCACCATTGAAGATGGTGGTCATTAGCATGATCAGGTGGGAAGGGAACAGTTGGAACACCTTATTGGTCATTCCATCAGAACCGGGGGCTTTACGGGGCTTAAGGCCCTTTATGAGCTCTTGCACTTCGTCAGGGGTGACGGGAGGCAGAGGGCACTCGGGGTCTTCTACGGGGGGGAGGGAGGCTCTCCTTTCGACTTCGGCGTCGACCTCAGAGAGGTGAGCTTGGTCTGCAGGTTGAGAGCTGGGCGAACATTGGGCCTCAAGACTGTCGGCTAGGCACTCGGCCTTGTCGACATCATCGAAAGCGATGGTATTGTCTGGGCGGATCAAGGGGGGCATAGGGACTACTTCTTGGGATTTGAGTTTCCTCTGAAGCTCCCAGAATGCTAGGTGGGTAGGCTCAAGTTCGCTCAGCAACTCATCCCAGCCCGTTTCCCGATGCTCCGCTACACGTGTCCTTACAGCTCGCTGTAAGTAGCGCATATGGGCTCGGTTCGCGTCGCAGGGAAAGTTGCTGTACGCACGGACAGCCGCGTTCTTCTCAGTCATCAGTTCACGTACATCGTCCGGCAACTTCCAGCGACGGTCGTCCGTCGCTGGAACTTCCCTTGAACAATCGTTCAGGACTGATTGTACGTGTCCAGTGAATGAGTCGATCGCAGCCGTCGTGTCAGCGATAGAGTCGAAGAGGTCGGGGATGGAGTCTAGGTGGGGGGACGTGTTGGATTTCAGGCGTTCGCTTACTTTCCTCCAGTCCGTTACCACTTTTGTGGAGGGGGGTTGGTCGGGGTCGGGGAGGCCTACGCGAGGGGCTAGCTTAAGCACAACTGGTCGGTGGTCAGATGATAGTTCGTGTATCACCTCTATAGAATCCAACCGTAGGCTGATATTCTTTAAAAGTGATACATCGAGCACGTCAGGGGTATGGTC
The DNA here is from genome assembly GCA_916610205.1 of Griposia aprilina. Taxonomy (NCBI): domain Eukaryota; kingdom Metazoa; phylum Arthropoda; class Insecta; order Lepidoptera; family Noctuidae; genus Griposia; species Griposia aprilina. Next base: position 254,491 of record OU744300.1, on the reverse strand, counting down.
AACCGAGTGGGGGAAGTGAGTGGGAGTCATCGGGGCGATGACATCGAAGTTTAGAGGGGTACAGAGGTCGAACAAGTAGACACTTGTCTAATTAATTTAATATCTACCCGAGGGAGACCCCTCGGGTAGATATTCTGGTACTGTTCCAGGCGTGATGTTTGGCGTTGAGATCCCCCGCTATGATAACGGAGTCACTCAGGCCGAGGAGTAAGGTCAGGTCGTCAGTCAAGAGTTGGAAGTTCTCTGATTGGTTCGTAGGGGGGAGGTAGACCGATACCAAGGTGATCGGTTGGTGGCCTGTCATGCCTAGTCGGCAAATGGAGACTTCTAGTCGCGAGAGGGGGGGCGGGTCCAAGGGGATGCAGTAGAGGGATTTTCTGTAGTAAATGAGGGTGCCACCCTTGTGACACCGAGTCCTGTCGTTTCGAACAACCCGATAGTTCGCTATCGACGGCGTTCGCATGTGGGGTTTTAGAAAAGTCTCCTGTACGAGGAGGACATCGATCTGGTGGTCGCGGAGGAAGGTACCGATTTCGTCGCGCTGACCTTGGATGCCATTGGCATTGAAATAACCTAACTTTAGGGATCGGGGTTTTAAACGCGAGAGGATTCCGTTATCCATTAGTGGGATTGGGGGAGTTCACAAATGACTGTAGCGCGTGCGTAATGTCCGGGTACGCGTTATATATGCACTGAATGGCATAAAGGTTACCGGCATTTCTGGCGGCAACGATTTCATTGGCCATTTGACGGGCGCGAGGGGTGAGGAAGGCAGTGAATGTGCCTGAGATCACGTTGAACGGATCCATGGGATTGGGGCCTACAGCCACGGGTGTGGTTGAGGAAGGAACGGGCGCGACTAAAAGGCTGTCATCTGTTTCACACTCCTTTTATAGGCGTGATGCTACTCACTCCCAACAATACCATATTTCAGGCAAATAAATGAATCTATCTATTGCAACAACAATGTATGTATTCACACGTAGGAGAGACGACTGCCAACGAAATGATAATGGTATGATTGATGTTATGATACGTGTGTAATAAGATAAAAGAGACTGAAGTGTATTGTGATGGTTGTGATTTATAGGTTGCTGCTCGATCGTAGGTCAATCTGCAGAGTTTGTGTTGTGGGTGCCAGGCCACAATGATGCCAGGAGAAGACAGTAGAATATAAACCAAACACTACTTATTTGTTATTTTAAAAAAAGGGGAGGTATGTAGGAAGTACAGGTAACAATAATGCATTGTTTCCCGCGCATACAGTTTAGCGGCCAGTCGTCTTCTCCGCGCCGCACAGTGGGTCGAAACGATGATTTTAGTGACTTAGGGATCAACTTTGTTTTTTTACTTTTTTCTTTATGCGGATCGATAGAACTCATTAACCTCAATAATAATTGTTCTGATGCTTTTTTTCCTAAACTTGCTCCTTTAGGTGGAAAAATGCATTTTGTGATATTTTTGTGTGGAGCGGATCAAATTAAATTAAATTCTTGCTAAGTGGCGAGTGATCCCGCTTTGAAACTATATTTTTCTTAAAGCTTGCCTAGTCTACTATCATTTGATGCTATGAACATTTGCGTAAAGTTGCAACACTGCCAAATAAATGAATCGAAAAAATGAAAAAATACATTGAATAATTTTTATTTTCTCAAGTTCTTTTAAGTTAAAATTTATGTGGAATAGTAAGTAAAAGCACTTAATAATTCACATAATTAATTAACAACTAACGACAATATATTAAGGTTCGTTATTAGCTTAAATTTACTAATTACGTATTACTTAAAAATGTGGATATCATTTATCTATAAATTTCTATTGACTGTAATTAGCTTGACTTTTTACTTTATAAAAAACAATGTTTTTCACGTTTAGTCATTACTTTAATGTTAATGAGGGTAGTAGAAATATTAGTAAACATTTGATTGTCACTGGAAGTACAAAATTACCATATTTATTATATATTTACTAGTGTTCGTTTATTCGTACTACTATTAACATCTATTGTGATTGTGCCTTTTCGTTATAATGGAAAATTTTGTTAACAATTAAGATTTATTTATGATTTTAAGAGAGCAGCTTAAGTCGCTGTCAGATAGTAAAAAACTCTTCCAATACCTACAAAATAAAATAAACGTGAAGCAAGAGAACAGTGCTAAGCTCCAAAAATTCTGTACGCGCTTTTGTTCAAATTTAAGTGCAAAATGGGAACGAAGTAGTCGCACGTTAGCACCGTTTTTAAGAAGAAATGGTGATGGTTAGAAAGTGCGATAAACTGGCCCGAAGGAGTAATACCTGAAACTGTGAACACTGAACAGGAAAAGCTCGAGATTTGTGATATTGAAGATGTTGAAAATCTACCACCATCTGCTACAGAAGCTTCAACATCTACATTTACACCTCGAAAACCTTTCGAAGAATTGGGCTCCAGGCAAAAACGAAGACGCGTTTATCAAATAAATCAATCGCTTTCGTTATCTTCGGATGAACTGAAAGCTACTACAATTGCTAGTTTAAGAAACATTGGAAATGAGGATGTAGGAAAAATAATGAACCATTTGCTAAATCACCCCGAAGATCTAGAAAAAGTTAAGCAGTGTTTAAGTGCAAATAAAGCAAACAGTAGTACATATTCACCCGATAAGGCACTGGCTTTATTAGTTTTACTTAAATTAAGTAAGTGGCAATATATAGGCCTAAGAGAAGCAGCCAGTGAAAATGGCTCTGATTTATACCCTTCTTATTATAAAATTAAGCAAGCAAAGTCAAAATGTTATCCAGGGAAAGAAGACATAACCATAACTGAAGAAGGAGCTGCTATTAAACTGCAAGCATTACTCAACTTGACGGTTGCTAGGCTTTTAGATGTAATTGCTTTGGATTTGGACTCGGCAACAGAGTTACTACTTATAAGCAAATGGGGCTTTGATGGAGCCTCAGGTCAAAGCAATTACAAACAAAAGACTGAGAAAGATTTTGATGACTCTACTATATTGATGGCCAGTCTAGTTCCTATAAGGCTTCAACAATCTGATGGAACAATTGTTTGGGAAAACGACAGACCATCATCGACTTTCTATTGTCGTCCGATAATGTTTAAATTTACCAAAGAAACCCAGACAACAGTGGCAACTATAAAGGGTAACATAACAGAAGAAATAGAAAGACGTCTGCCAACAAGAATCCACCAAGTAGAAGTTAAGGATCAATTGTACCTGATGATCATAGACGGCAAAATAACATCATATTTGTCGGATACATCTGCAGCTGTCTGTGATATTTGCAAGGCAAAACCGTCAGAGATGAACAATTTAGAGGCATTTTCTCAAAGAGAAAAAAACGAGGAAATGTACCAGTATGGTATGTCATCCTTACATGCCTGGATAAGATGCATGGAGTGCTTACTTCATATCGGTCAATATAATTTTATTACTTCATATTTTTTCATGTTTGTAGTTTCCTGTGAGATTATTTTTAAGTGACATTGTTTTTTTTTGCAGCTTATCGTTTGGACTTCAAAAAATGGAGTTGCAGAGGCGACGACAAAGAAAAACTGTCCCTTAGAAAGAGTGGTATACAGCAAGCATTTAAGAGGGAATGCGGTTTACTCATCGACATAGTCAAACAAGGAGTAGGCACAACCAATGATGGCAATACTGTCAGAAGATTTTTCAGGGATGCAGCAACAATAGCCCGCATAACTGGGATTCGTGAAGATTTGATAGAAAGGTTTCACGTGATTCTTCAAACCGTTGCATCTGGAGAGCGCGTGGACCTTTCTAAATTTTCCGAATTTTGTAAAGATACGGCAGAATTGTATGTTACCTTGTATTCCTGGTATTATATGCCTTCCAGTGTACATAAATTGTTGGTACATGGGAGTGACATAATAAAGAACTTTGGTGTCATACCTATAGGGAAACTGTCGGAAGAGGCAGCGGAAGCTCCTAATAAAGATTTTAGGAAATATAGAGAGAGCCATTCTAGAAAGGTAAGTAGAACGGCGACAAATGAGGATATTTTACACAATCTTCTTTTGTCGTCTGATCCAAAGATCACAAGTCTACGGCCTCGATTGGCGAAACAAAATAGAATGGTTGTGTCTCCAAAAGTCAAAGAGCTTCTGCTGAGTTTTCCTTCAGAATCCGATTTAGATTTTATTGATGTAGATAATTTACAAGATAGTGACTACCATTATTGATAGATTGTAAGTTTCTTGATTTTTTTTATTAGTTTGTATGTCATGACTGAAAGGAAATAGTAAATTTGTTGTTGTAGTTTTAAGTTTTTACCTTTAGTAAAATTGTATTTGCATGTATCTTTACTTACTATTCAGTATTAAAACTAATTTAAAAGATTTTCTAAGTTCAATCAATAAACAAATAGAAATGAATAGATCCACATTTTTAAATAACACGTACTTAGTAAATTCAAGCAAATCAGGGACCTTTATATGTATTGTCGTTATTCTTTAAGTAATTATTTGAATTATTAAGTGCTTTTAATTACTATTCCATATCAATTATAACTTAAAAGAACATCCGAAAATAAAAATGAAGCTTTTTATTCAAAGTATTTTTTTCATTTTTTCGATCCATTTATTTAGCAGTGTTGCAACTTTATGCAAATGTTCAAATCATCAAATGATAGTAGACTGGACAACCCCTAAGAAAAATATAGTTTCAAAGCGGGATCACACGCCACTTGGCAGAAATTTAATTTAATTTGGTCCGCTCCATAAAAAAAAATATCAAAATGCATTTTTCCATCCAAAGGAGCAAGTTTAGGAAAAAAAATATCAGAACAATTATTATTGAGGTTAATGAACTCTATCGATCCGCATAAAGAAAAAATTAAAAAACAAAGTTGATCTCTAAGTCACTAAAATCATCGTTTCGACCCACTGTACGCCGCGCCGTAGCAATAACTTGTGTTCTGTATAGAATAAGTAAGAAGCGTCACTGTGCTTATTGTTCAAGGTTATCATTCAATAGACTTTATACTGTACACTGGAATTTAATTTACCACCTTTTCCAACCACGATATCATTAGGTCCCAACAGGCAGTACAAGGGATTCAGTGAATGGATGAGAAAATATGGGATGTGCAGGCAGGATTCAGAGAGGGAATGGGCTGTATGGATCAGATCTTCTCCCTAAGGTGCATAGCTGAAAAACATCTGGCAAAGCACAAGAAAGTCTACTGTGCTTTCGTTGACTTGGAGAAGGCCTATGACAGTGTGTTAAGGGAAAACCTTTGGTTGAGACTATCCTTGTACAGTGTATACTGGCGCTTAGTACTGTTAAAGGAGGTTTTTCATTTCTGCTTCGATATTACGAATATATCTTTCAATAAATGTAATACGTGTTATCTTTCCGATCCATAAAATACCTCTCAACATACAGAGCATTCTATTAAATTAGAAACGATTGAATAGCAAAGCAAGTAAATTTTTTAACCTTCCTATACTCGCGCCAATTTTTGTAACACATATACTCGCGCACGGTGTCACAGACCGATAGTTCGCACCCCTACAACATATTATTTTACTATGAAGCCCAAAAAATATTATTAATATTTTAAAGTTTAGGATATAATGAAATAAAATACTATGAATAATACTTAATTTATTAATTATTTTACTGACTTTCAGTCTATCACAAATCAGTCTTCGAATTTGTTTTTTTTTTCTAAGTACTAGGAAAACAAAAATAAAATCTGTACTTCTTTTTAAAAATAAAATAAGGTTCTAAATAGTAATAAACAACATATCAAAGGACATATATTTATCTATGTTTGGCTTAGTTTTGACCCTCACGATAACAATCAGGGCATACGGTTACAGCATGTTCCAAACAAAACTTTCACTACCTTCTACCTCATATATCTCGTCATTTTCGTCTTCTTGCACGGTGTCGTATATCTCTTCTTGTACCTCCACATAGTCTTCCACCTCACTGTATTTTTCGTCTTCATAGCTAGAACCAGAACTTAATTCATCCAGCAGCAATCTGATGCGATCATTGCCCATTTTGATATGAGGTATAATCTGAAAACATTAATAAAATTAGTCAAAATATAATATAGAGCAACAAACATACATACATTTTACTATACATACGTCATAAAGTATTCAATGTTTGTAAAAAATATATAAATGCACTAAATATATTACATTTGTACTTACACAAAAAGTTGCACCTATGCTCACGTCGGTCTCACGGACCGATTTGCGCCAAATGCTACAACACATGCGATTCGCACGAACGCGCGGCGAGCATTAAAATGAAGTTAGCAACAAATCCGGCAGCTAGCAAGGAATTCGACTTCTTAGGATTTTCGTGCACATTTTTATAAAAATAATTACGAAAATGGGTTACATCGGTCTCACAGACCAACGCGCGAGTATAGGAAGCTTAAAAATAATTCGCAAGAAAATACAAAACTATTTTTTCAAATAAATTCTAACGAAGGCCTGTCAAAATATCTACTTCGACTACGAGTTGCAAAATTGATATCGGTCGTTTAGAAGGAAAAGAAAATTTAACAACATGGCGCTGCAAAGTTCTGTAGCTTTTAACTCCTGGCGGGTTGGACGCTATAAATGGAAAACTTGTAGAACCTAAACAACCAGCTACTACAGCACGTTAGAGCAACTTATGAAAACACTTAGAAGCATATAATAAAATAGTTAGTACGGCGATGCTTATTTAGATGGCTAACACGTCGGATGCCACTTTACAAAAGGTCGTGAGATTCTCAACAGCCAAACAGGTTTGGGATGAATTGCACACTTTGTTCAATGGAACATCTGAAGGCAAAAGCTATTTACACTACAGTTTCTTAGGCTATAAAAAAGATCCCTCACACACACATCCCTCACATGCATATATCCAAACTGAAAAATATATGGCGTTAATTGGTGAAACGAAATGAACTTCCAAAGATATTATTAATCTGCAAGATCTTGGAAACTTTACCCGACAAGAACTACTTCTCTTTCAAGTCCAGTTGGATGTTGATTCAAGAAAAGATCGAAATATAGACAATCCGACAGCACAAGTATGTGCTTACGAGCGTTCACTTTTGACCAAAGAAGATAATACTGGTAATACTAATGCACAAGCTCTAGTTGTACAAAATCAGTATAAGAACAAAAACAAGTGTGGATATTGCGGACTATATGGACACAAAGTAAAAAAATGTCGCAAGTAGATATGGGACGGGAAACCTCCTAAAACAGATGTACCATCGATAAGTCAAGCTAACAATACCAGTCTGACCCTGTCATTGATAGAAATTGATACAAATGAGGTTGCTAGTATTATTGAAGAAGATCTTGACTGTGGGTTTGCTGATAATGGTGCTCACAGAGTACATTTTATATATGGAGATAGAGACGTCACTAAAACATTTCAAGGCGCTGGCGCCCTCTAACAAAAACTAAAAACAACACTCCATGAAGCAATATATAGGTACGTATAGCTACTAGCTATACGTATACATATAATAATTCCTACAGCTATAATAGTTTTAAATCTGCAGTATACCCTGTCCTATTTCCTTCCATTTTAGTTAGGTAGTAGTTTTTAACCAAAAATAAAACAGAAAATCCAATGTCAAATACCTACTTTATTTCTTCTTCAATATTTTTTACAATATTTGAAGGCCAACTCTTGAATTTTTGCAGTTCAGCACAACACTTGCTCGCGTTCACATTTTTATACAACACAATATCGGTGCGTTTCACAAACAAGTACACAATCCAGATTGTCGTGCAGGGGTCTTTCCGATAAAACGAGGTTGTCGGTTGCCGGTATCCAATACCTTTCCAGGTCAATGGATAGAAGCAGAATACTAAATGTCCATACAAGCAAAGTCGTCAAGAATAATCTAGAAATTAATCGAACCGCATCCATAAATACTATTCGGAACAAAAAAAAATACAACATATTTTGACAATTACGCGAGTTGCGTTCCTTTTTTCCATTAAAACCTAAAACAGATTCAAAAATTTGTGATGCGTTATTAGATGATTTTATCCATTTAAACAAACGTTGTATGTTAGCACAATAAATTTAAAAAGTGTTTCAACTCCTTAAATATATTTATTTGTCAAAAAAAATGTTGTTATTTTAAGAAAATCTTATTATAATGGAACATATTGTGTTTAAACTTGTTTATACCTAGTATCTCTATGTAGTCTGTGGTTTAGACGAAACCCATGAACATTTTGAGAACAGCGCCATCTACCAATAAGAGAATTCATTTTTGATATTACTCTACTAGTAAATTAAAAATCTATAGAATTGAGTAGTGTATCTCCAAAAGCAGAAGCCTACTTAAACTGGTCGGATATGATTCCCATACTTTTGTTCTAAACATGGACCTAATATACAAACTGGACTGAGCTTTCCAAAAATCGTATCATACAAAAATGAACCACTACTGTTACATACATTTAGGTTTACTTTTGTTAGGCTATCTTAGCCGAGGATAAACGAGCTGAGAGAGATAGTGAAAGCCGAGGCTGTTTGTCCCTTTGTCTCAATTGTTAGAAAATAAAAATGTTATAGATGGTAGAAAATATTTCACCAACTGCAAGTAAAATAAGTTACGTATAAATATTTTTAGTTGTTAGATTAGTTTTAAATAATTTTATATAAAGGTTTATAATCTGTACATAATAGTAAATAATATAACTTAAATAAAATAATCAAAATAATATTGTTTGGTAGTTATCATAAAATTACTCTTGTAACTGAAATCTGACATGCGAATGATTTTTTCTGTTATTTTGTGGAGAAAAATCGTATTTAAACTTTTAGCTACGCCTCTTTTATTTATTTATTTTAAGGAAAAACAAACAGTAGCACAATAAAAACAGTCAAAATATCTTAAATATACTATTTTAAACAATTATGCTACCCACTACGTTCTCCACAGATTACAATAAAAAGTATTTAAAAACTAGCCAGTAACACACGATACAATATCTAAAATGACATTATCCTAGAACTCATAACTGGATTTTTTTAATTATAAAAAAAAAAATGTTTTGTGTGCATACATTATTTAACATTACGTCATTGTATAGAATAGAATACTCTTTATTATGTACACCATAAACTTACAGATATAAATGTAGAAAATTTACATAGGGTGATACAATGGGCAGTCTTAACGTTAAAAGCGATCTTTACATAATTATACTACTACGTCACATCCTTCAGATTTATATGATTCACTTGGTAGTCCACTTTCTAATGTACTAGGCATCGCACAATTTTTTGAGCTAAAATAATAAAATATATTAAAAGTAAGTAAATTGACTACGACGTAGTACCTTCCCCAACAGTGTTACCTGCGCCCGCGCCGCCATTACTCTTGTCATTCGCTTTTTTTGTGCGGGCATCGTAACATCTATAATATTTCCTGTACAATTCGCGTGTGATTTAGGGAAAACTGTGATACCTGGTTTACTATAATGGGTAAACAAAAACACGAAGATAAGGAATCGCGTATTCGAAAAAAATACGACGTTTACAAAAGCAACTTAACCACTTCTCGGAAACGAGCGGAGGTGAGTCATACTTGTTTACGTTATTTAAGAACTATTCCTATTTACTTTTACAGATAATCATATTTGTTATCAGATGTTTAAAAAAATCATTCTATCGCAATTTAATTGTCTATCTACCGTCATTAAGTTATTTAATGTGATTATGTTTCTCTTTTTGTGTGTGTATTATATTCTAAGGTACCTAGTTATCGGTATGAACTTATGGGATACGTTAACGATTGTAATATAGTTTAAACTAAGTATAATTACTGCTTATTTTCTCATGCTATTCTCCGCGACGACGCGAGCGCGGCTGATAGATTTCTACTTACCTGCCGGTTATTCTTTGCGATGTGATCGCAACAGATAACTATGGCGGCATATATGTAATGTACATGTGGTGACACTGTTATTCTCCATGACGTGATCATGGCTGATAACCATAGTCTCGTGTTGTAACGTGATTAAAACCAATGACTATAAAATACACAAATGCAAATGCAGTATAGGTACTATTGTTTCGGGTGATTTAAATACAACGTTCGCGTTGTTCCTTGCCGACTCCGACCATTGGCCATTATCACCGGATGACTCACGACCATTACCACCAGACGCCTCATCGCCGTATGAACAAGCCCAGGTGGATCTCTCGGAATCGGACGATCCGGATGTGCCGACGCAACTAATCAGGTCCGCGGTAGCTCCTGGTTTTTCGTTAGAAAATGCGAACAGGACCTCCCCCTTGGATGGGTATATTGAGCATGAAACACAAATCGGTGTCCCAACGTCGCTCTCAGAAGCTGGTCCCAGGACTAGTAACGATATCGTTATTGCTGCCACTACCCAAGAATCCCTACCACAGGAGATTTTAGAAGTGCTCGGCGAATTGAAGGGAAAGGATGAAGTCTTTGGACCACCGATTCCTGACGAGATTGCTAAACGTTGGGGGTGTATCCTAGTCGACGGCCCGACAAGAGAGCAGAAACAGGAAGGTTTGGAAAAATCACTAGTACCAGAAAAGTTCAAGCTTGCCAAAGCACCTCTGTTAAATCCGGAAATCATCCCGGTTCTAAGTGACTCTGTAAAAAACTGACAAGTTACTGGAAAAGGCACTAAACCATCTTAGTTATGGAATTGCAAGTTTGACTAACCTAGCATGCTCCATTGTTGATGGGGATACAGATAAAATAGAAATTTTCAAGAAAATATCGGATACCAATAAAATACTGCTAGATCTGCATACGAAAATACAAAAACTAGAAGAAAACTGGTGATTACATCCCTAGATAAAAAAATCACACAGCTAATTACCGACGTAAAAAGAGATATTTACCTTTTTGGAGCCAATCTAGGCGAGAAAATAAAGGCATCAAAAACTGCCGAAAGGTCTGGACTCCAGATAAAACGTAGTGACTCTGCACCAACATCCCGAAGATATACACAGCAGGAAAACTAGCGGGGCCCATCCAGATCTCAAGGTCAACAAGCACGCAGCCAGGGTGGGCAAAGACCTCGCTTCCAGGTTCAAACGAACAAACGGCCAACGCTAGGTGCACATCGCCAGACACCGTCATGGAAGACCAACTTCAGGACACACAACGCGGGTAGACTAAGCTATTTTTTTGATAACTGGTGTAATATAACCGATGATCCTGCCGTTTTAAGTTACGTAAGGGGCTTAAAAATTCCCTTCACAAACCCAGTCGTTCAAACAGCTTTACCCGACCATCTAAATTTTAGTAATTCCGAAATAAACAATATAAAGGCCGAGATATTTAAATTACAGTATTGCGGCGCTGTCGTTAAGCGTGCTGCCGTGACTGACCAATTTTTGTCAAAAGTCTTTTTGGCTAACAAAAGTGATGGCTCATTCCGATTTATCCTTAATTTAAGAACTTAAATAATTTTATTACTACACAACATTTTAAAATGGAGGATATTAGAACTGTTACAAAATTAATTACAACAAAATGCTATATGGCTACTACAGACCTTAAAGAAGCGTATTTTTTAATAAAAATCGAAAATACTAGTAAAAAGTACTTACGATTCATGTTTGAAGGGGAAATTTTCGAATTTCAATGTTTACCGTTCGGTTTATCTCTAGCACCGTATATTTTCACTAAACTTATGAAACCAGTGCTTGCAACACTAAGAAATAGAGGCTTGATACTGGCTATTTATTTAAATGATATTATTTATCGGTAATAATTATGAAGAATGCCTTAAATGCGTTACCGACACAAAGGTATTATTGGAACGTTTGGGTTTCGTCATAAATTTTGGCAAAAGTAAATTAGAACCGAAACAATCCCAGACGTTTCTAGGTTTCGAACTGCATTCGCATGATTATCGTTTAAAATTACCGAGGGAAAAACGAGTCAAAGTTCAGAAGTGTGTCGAAAATATTTCTAAACAAAAAGTAATATCTATTAGAGAATTTGCTAAATTCCTAGGTATACTTTGTTCTGTATGTCCGGCAGTCTCTTACGGCTGGGTGTATACCAAACTCTTTGAACGAGAAAAGTTCCTAGCTTTGAGAAGCTCTTACAATGATTATGATAAAACTATGATGATACCTACTAGCCTAAAACCAGACTTGGTATGGTGGATAGACAATATAATGAGTACAAAAAATCTAATACGCAACGGACGTTATGAATTAGAAATATTTTCGGACGCTTCTCTGACAGGCTGGGGGGTAATAATGGTGAAAGGGTAAGTGGTTTTTGGAATAATACAGAAACTAATTATCATATAAATTTGTTAGAATTAAAAGCCGCCTTTAACGGACGTAAGTGCTTCGCCAAACAACAACACAATAAAGAGATATTGCTGCGCATCGACAATACAACAGCAATATATTATATAAATAGAAATGGTGGAGTGCAATATTCGGATCTAAATGAATAAGCTCGCGAAATCTGGCAATGGTGCGAAAAAAGACAATTGCATATATTCGCGTCATACACTCGAGAGCAATGAATCCGGGTCACTTAAAGAATCCTAAAAATCTCGGAAACTAAAAATGCTAGGTTAATGCAATAAATTGTATTTAATAGACAATGTAATACTCCTTAAATGAAGGTATTAAAACTTCTTAGTTATTGTAAAGTTATATCATAAAAAAAACAAATTTGAAAAAGGGCCACTTTCGAAGATGGAACTACGAAATTACAGCATTTGGTTTTGCTTTTGTTTGTAATCTGTCATTTATGTGGGTACATAAACCATGTTGATAGTGCTCTATATTCATTATTCAAGCTGAAATTATGTCGCTTACGCCTGAAGAATGCACCAGAATACTTACAATGCTGGAAACCGGCCGGAGTCAGCGCGATACAGCCAGGACTGTCGGTGTGTCGCTGTCAACAGTACAAAGAGTTCTCCGACGTTACGAAGAAACTGGTTCTAACCTACGCAGACCAGGAACGGGCAGAACCAGGTGTACCACAGCACGAGAAGACCGATACTTGGTGAACACCATGCTTCGAAATCGCTTTCTCACAGGAACTGAACTCACAAATCAGTTTCGACGCCTCGGAGGAAGTAACCCAAGTGCATGGACAGTAAGACGTCGGCTTGCTGAATCTAACTTAAAACCCCTTAGACCTGCAAACGGCCCTAAACTGGAGCGTGGGCATCGTATTTCAAGACTAAGATATGCCCAGAGCCACGTAAATTGGAGTATTGAAGATTGGTCAAAAGTTATGTTCTCCGACGAATCAAAATTTATGCTCTACAAGCACGATGGAAGACACAGAGTGTATCGAAGACCAGGGGAAAGATTCAAGCAAGCATGCATCGAAGAAAAAGTAGCCTACGGTGGTGGGTCTGTACTTGTGTGGGCCGGAATTTCTTCTGAAAGTCGCACAGAGCTGGTGATCATAGAAAACGGCTCTTTAACTAGCGTAAGATATGTGGAAGAAATCCTCAATGATCACGTTGGTCCATTTATGGTCAATTTAGGTGAGGATGCTATATTTATGCATGACAATGCCCGACCTCATACAGGTAGGATTGTGAATGACTACCTTCAAGAGATGAACATTACTCGTATGGAGTGGCCAGCGCGCAGCCCGGATATCAACCCGATCGAGCATGCTTGGGACGAGCTAGGCAGATGCGTAAAACAACGAAACCCTCCCCCAATCACGCTTCGTGAGCTCAAAATTGCTCTCACAGAGGAATGGGAGAATATTCCCCAAAATCGTATAAGGAACTTGGTGTACAGCATGCCAAACCGCGTAAACGCAGTAATGGAAGCACGAGGAGGCAATACGAAGTATTAAAATTCAAGAAAATCGTAATAAATTTCAAAAATTTCATGTTTCCTATTTTTGTTTTAAGGAGAGATCAGCAGTTTTTTTCTTTATGTAATTTTGTGTTAATAAAATGTATGGTGACTCATATTTTTTTTACTTTCATTTAAGGAGTATTACATTGTCTATTAAATACAATTTATTGCATTAACCTATCATTTTTAGTTTCCGAGATTTTTAACATTCTTTAAGTGACCCGGATTCATTGCTCTCGAGTGTACATAAAGTCTAAAGAAAATGTTGAGGCAGACGAATAATCGAGGCGAAAAAACATCGATACCGAATGGAGTCCGTCCTTGTTAGTTTTTAAGAAAGTCGTTCGCAACTATGGTTGTCCCGAAATCGACTTATTTGCTGCTAGAGTAAATGCCAAGTGTGGCAGGTATGTCTCATGGATACGAGACCCGGAAGCGTTCAACATTGACGCGTTCACTGTAGATTGGGGTTCATTCTTCTTCTACTCGTTCGCTCCATTTTCATTGATTTTAAGATGTCTACAAAAGATAGTCAATGATAAAGCTACGGGAATAATTGTAGTACCATATTGGCCTAGTCAACCTTGGTACCCGCTTTTTTTGAAGTTGTCATAAAGCGACCTTGTTTACTATAAACCTGATCCTAATCTACTACTGTCTCCTTTCAGAACCAGACATCCTCTCTGGATACGACTTACTCTGGTGTCATCCCTATTATCAGGGAAGCTTATGCAGAACAAGACTTTACACCCGAAATTATCGAAATTATGATTGCATCCTTGGCAAAAAAATCTTTAAAACAATACAGCTGCGCTTATAAAAAGTGGTGGCATTTTTGTACCAATAATAATATAAGCTGTTATAGTGCAAATATTCCTCTAGTATTAAAGTTCCTAACGCTGGAACTCGGAAACGGAGCCAGCTATTCGACCCTTAATTCCATTCGCTCAGCGTTGGCTCTAATATTGGGCAGGCAGTAAAGTGACGATGACCGGTTTTCCCGGTTCTTTAAGGGAGTATTTAAAAAGAGCCCTATTTTCTCAAAATATCAGGCAACGTGGAACCCAAATCTGGTCCTTGATTATAACTCAAACTGGTATCCAAACGATGACTTGCCACTAGATAAACTTACTAAAAAGCTGGTAGCTCTTCTTGCGTTGTCGACTGCACAACGCGTGCAGACGCTATCATTAATTCGTTTGTGTAATGTTAGAGCCAATAGCTCAAACTTTGAAATAATTATTACTAAATTTAGACATTCTTCACTGACTGATAAACTCATACTGACTATTAAAAAACCTATACACAATGCGAGTGCCTCTTCTATTAGCCGCTGGATTAAACTAGTACATACTGAAAGCGGGGTAGATACGACTATATTTTCCGCGAATAGTACGCGCCACGCGTCTACCTCGGCGGCTAAAAGAAAAGGCATAGGTATCTGTAGACCTTATTAAAAAGTCAGCGGGTTGGTCTGGGAACTCACTAACGTTTGCAAAGTTCTACGATAGACCTCTTGTAAATAATGATGATGAGGATTTTGCAATGGCTATTTGTAATTGTTCTGCCAAATAATCTTAATAGAAATATATACAACTATTTACATAGATTACAGTGAAGCTAATTGTTAATGAATAATATTGTTGATTTGCAAACATAACTGAGAGTTTCTATTTCAAATCCTCCGCGCTCTTCCTAAATGTTTCACCTATTTCAGTCCAGGTACTAAACATCTACCAAGTGAATCATATAAATCTGAAGGATGTGACGTCGTAGTATAATTGATGGTTAAACGAACTTACCTTAAGTGATGTTCGACCATAATTATACGAGACGTCACATCTGAAAGATTTGTAACCCACCCAAACCCTATGATTGCAGGATCAATCATAAATCTCCCCAAATTAGGTCGTGAAATAGGCTCTTCCTCTCTGAAAACAATGACAAGAGTAATGGCGGCGCGGGCGCAGGTAACACAGTGGCGGAAGGTACTACGTCGTAGTCAATTTACTTACTTTTAATATATTTTATTATTTTAGCTCTAAAAATTGTGCGATGCGTAGTACATTAGAAGGTGGACTACCAAGTGAATCATATAAATCTTTCGGATGTGACGTCTCGTATAATTATGGTCGAACATCACTTAAGGTAAGTTCGTTTAACCATCAATTATACAATACTTTGCTGATCCTTTAGGGTTGCGTGGATTTGCTTCTTAAATGAATTTTTACTAAGAAAAAGAATGTCGAATGAATTGAACTCATTATTGTATGTCTCAACCAAAATGAAGATGAAGTGGTGAACGCGAGCCAGCGTTGGATTTACAGACGAGTGGCAAATAGACATCAAGTGCGTACCTCACGTACATGAACTGCTTGTCGATTCTGTAAAAAAATCTCACCGTGATCACTTGCGTGGAGTGAGCTGTCAGTGTCATCCCACTGATGCTAGGGACTGACCAAGCATAACATTTACAATCATAATCGAGATTATAATAATATTTTTTAAGCTAAATCTATTGATCATTTTATATTAAGTAGGTACTTATTTCATAGCTAATATTTAAGGGTCTAAACATTAGGTACTATTTTGGGGGGTATTAAAATAAAAAAGTACCTACTTAAAACAGAAATTCGGTGAGAAACTCAATGTGGTTTATTTTGCCTAGATTAGGCGCCTGAGGCGCGGCCGCGGCACGCACGTACAATAAACAAACAAAATATAACACACGTTTAAGACAGCTACTGAAGAAAATGCGCATCGACATTGTTTGTTATTTTACTATGAACCCAATGTTGAATGATTAGGTAAGTAAACGCAATGCCATGACCCAATCGCGATGTCGGTGTGTGGTTTGAAGAAGCGATTGTGGATCGAGTCGAGTAAAGCCTGTGCGACGTTTTTCAGCGTTGTTATTAACCCAAATCTATTCAATTCAAGAGTTCAAATGACACTCGCGGATCGCGCTCGCTTCATCTAGTCGAGGTACGGCTACGGCAATCGGGTGAAGTGATAGGATCACGCTGCGCTTGCGCGTTAGGCACTGTCGTTATCAAATTGAGTTTATTTTTTTACTTTTTTATATTAAGTAAGTATGAACCTTAATGTCAGCCGACGACTTAAATGCAATCCGATACCTAGCGTGATGAGATGCGCTACTACCTATAAGTACGATTTGTGTAATTAATTATGTGTACATAACTAGTCGTTGCCAATAATAGGTACAAGTAAATTCATCAATACCTACCTACCTACTATGACAATATTCAACGGTTAAACTTTACTGCAACTTGCGCAGCGCACCTTGCGCCGAAGTGGTGTCGCTATGGCAACCGCCGCGTGATTTCTATAGCTAACGAGAATCGGGTTATGTGAGCCGAGCACGCGACTGCGCAGAAGACACTGTCATTCTCATCTTTTTTTTTTTTACCGTCCGCTACCGAAGACCGCGTCCGATTTGTGTACATAACTAGTCGTTGCCAATAATAGGTACAAGAATATTCATCAAATGAACGTCATCAATGCCTACCTACCTACTATGACAATATAAACCGGTTAAACTTTACTGCAACTTGCGCAGCGCACCATGCGCCGAAGTGGTGTCGCTATGGCAACCGCCGCGTGATTTCTATAGGTAACGAGAATCGGGTGATGTGAGCTGAGCACGCGACTGCGCAGAAGACAGAAGACGCTGTCATTCTCATCACATTGTTTTTTTTTTTACTCTCCGCTACCGACGTCCATGTCCCTAAGCCTGTTCATATTCGAGTTCCGAGACAGTAATTTTATTAGTACCTACTTGCCTACCTATTCATTTTAATGCTTTTAGATATTTTGTACCTACATTTAAAACGTAGGTTCAGTGCCAACCTATAATATATTTGCAATAATTATACTGATTTCCTTTATTAACTAAGTACTTACCAACCACTTATTTAACATGCAACGCGTCACGCATGCGCAGTAAGAACCTTTTGCAAATGCAATACTTAGCAATGTCTGTTAAGTACAGCTGCCTAGGTAGGTACCTACTACAAAGTATCTTCTCGTAGTCTGAGCATAGGTAGGTACCTACTTACCTACATAGTTTGCTACCATTAAGTATGATCATAATGTCAGCCGATAGCGTGATGAGATGCGCTACTACCTATATGTACGATTGGTGTTATTAGGTACTAAATCATTAAAATAAAAAAGATGTGCGTGATGTTTACCTACATATCTAGTCGTTGCCAATAATAAAAGAATATTCATCAAAATCATCATTATCAATACATAGCTACTTTGACAATATTCAACATTAATGCTACTTGCGCAGCGCAGCAGCGCGCCGAAGTGGTGTCGCTATGGCAACCGCCGCGTGATTTCTATAGGTACCTAACGAGAATCGGGTGACGTGAGCTGAGTTTGTTGAAGTTTGTTTGTGATTTTTTCATGAAAAGTTTTGTTTTCTTGTTTTGTGGCTGGTCGAATAAAGTTTCCGTTGATTAATTTCCATTCATAGCTGCTCAGTGATTTTAAAATGTATTATTTTGCATTGGCAGTGCAAGATGCAAGTGTTTTATCGAACATTGTTGTCTTACGAAACGATGAAAATGCAAACGTTTCCTGTTAGTGAGATCGGACGCAAAAAGTGGCTTCTGAGCATTAACAGTGATTAAGCGGGTCATTGGGTCGTCTTATGGGAGATCTTCACAAGCTATGTGTGTGCAAGATACACTTTGAAAAGATACATCTATGAGATTTGAGAAGTATTGGCGCCAAGTTGGTCTTATCCTTCATTGTTTTCGGCCGAGGAAATTACCATAAGAATAGTCGCAAAAGTTTACAAAGGTCCGTACGTTATCAATAACTAAGTACCTGCTAATATTGTTTAATAAATATTTCAGTCCAATCCACTCAAGTTTCTTTGCCAGCATTGCTTTTTACATAGTTGAGCTTCTAAGAGTCTGTCCGACCATACCAGGTGTGAGCTATTGGCAAATTTAATTTGGCTGTCTGACTTATGGGTATTTGTGTGATATTAGTAGTAATAATATATATTTTTTCTATATAATTCCCGGTTCACTTAAAATAGGAATGATAAAGTTGTCATTTACTAGCATTTGGACCAGTCAAAATAATTATAATAAATCAAGTAATTCTTGTTATTATTCATTTATACTAGATAAGTTCATCTCATTATTATAATTTTAAGTAATATTCCCCATATATTTTTCTGAAACTCAAACTTTTAACTCTAACAAAGTCCTTTTTTTTCAATTAACTTTCCATAGTACTTAGACCAAGTTTAATTCGAGTGTCATTTGTTTCAGCTCAACATGCTGATGAGAGAGGAGTTAACTCCGACCTCAACGAAAATACACTGACTGAAATAGTATATTTTTTTTACTATCGCGCATCCTGTACAACAGGTTCACCATACCAACGTTTTTGGCAAGAAGCCGTACAAAGAATTAATGATATACCATTTGTTACCGCCATGACGATTTGGACTCGTTCCTGACCGATTGGCCAGAGTAAGGTACAGCAAAAGGAAAATTATTTTGGAGACCTTTGCCCAGCTGTGGGACAACATAGGTTCAGTAAAAAAAAGATGCAAGTAAATTTTATTAATCTGATATATTATTCTACCTCTCAGCTGATGAACCTATTCAACCCTGCGGTTGCCAAGGTACTAAAGAAACTGAAGACAATAAAGGAACACCACCTCTACTTGATTTGATCTCATCAATCCTGGCTGTCTGTCAATCGTGGCCGTCTGAGGTATTGTATTAATATTTCACAGACTATTTTTGATAAACATAATAGGGAGCAAATAAGTTGGGACATGACAGGCATGGAGCATGGAATTAAGAAATATAGCAACTCATTGTACTCAAAATAAAGGAATAATAATGGCCCATGTGATTGATTTTGTTGAGTCAGATGCTGATCTTTTATTGTATTAAGAATAAATCATACCGCTATACTTATTAAAAGTACAAAATTATCTGCAGGTGATTCTGCGTGTGGTTCTGATGATAATGTCAATTTTATACTAGGTGGTTCAATTGATTTAAAAAAATATACTAGAATGAGTGTAGGAATGAAGTACTTACCTCAAATACTTAGTAATAAATAATTACCATGGTTTACAGCTAATGCAGCCGACACATCACACGACCCTCCGATCCTCGCGGCATCAAGAAGTTGAACCCCGAGAAGCAGCAGAAGAAGCTCAGTAGAAAAAACCATTATTAGCCAACTTTTTTTGATGTGATACAAATGAATAAATTTCATTTATTTATGTACACACTAAACACTTAATAAAGTAAAATACATAAAGATTGAATAGAAAAAAGTAACATCTGCTTACCTATATCATTAGAAATTTCTTCCAGCAGACCTGCGACAGGAGCGAAGCGTAGACGTATTATCGTATTAGCGACCTACACATACTTACATTATTCTATCAGATTAAAGTAAACATGCCTATAATAATAATAATACAGACCTAATATAGAAACAAATACATGAATAAATAGAATAATTTAAGTTTCTTGATAGCAAGAGAAAAGCAATTTGTGTGTGTCTTAACAGCACCCATACCTAGATTATTGATATGCCTAAATATTTATGTTGTAATAGGGATTGTATCTTGTACTGCGTTTTATCTAGATGACGGGGTATTAAAAAAGTACTTATGTGCTTTTTACGTAGTATGTAAACGAACAATACACCAATCACTGAATACTTGCCTATCACTATTTTATGAAGTTGCTCAATCTCACCTGTCAAGTAATATCCATTTGTTGTAAAATAGATGTAGGTACTAATTACTAAACTGACATTTAAAATTAATAAAAATGGTTTGAATTGATAACCTAAAAGCATTGAAATAAATAGGTAAGTACATACTTATTTGCCTATAAGCCCGAATACGTCAATGCTTGTAGAGATGACATTCAAAGGCTGAAAATTGAAAAATAAACTCGAATGTGATGAGACTGACAGAGTCTTCTGCGCAGTCGCGTGCTCAGCTCACGTCACCCGATTCTCGTTAGGTACTTAAAGAAATCGCGCGGTGGTTGCCATAGCGACACCACTTCGGCGCGCTGCTGCGCTGCGCAAGTAGCATTAATGTTGAATATTGTCAAAGTAGGTAGGTATTGATAATGATGATTTTGATGAATATTCTTTTATTATCGGCAACGACTAGATATGTAGGTAAACATCACGCACATCTTTTTTATTTTAATGTTAGGACTTATTTACACCAATCGTACATATAGGTAGTAGCGCATCTCATCACGCTATCGGCTGACATTATGATCATATTTAATGTTATCAAACTATGTAGGTAAGTAGGTACCTACCTATGCTTAGACTACGAGAAGATACTTTGTAGTAGGTACCTACCTAGGCAGCTGTACTTAACAGACATTGGTAGGTATTGCATTTGCAAAAGGTTCTTACTGCGCATGCGTGAGGCGTTGCATGTTAAATAAGTGGTTGGTAAGTACCTAATTAATAAAGGAAATCAGTATAATTATTGCAAATAAAATATAGGTTGGCACTGAACCTACGTTTTAAATGTAGGTACAAAATATCTAAAAGCATTAAAATGAATAGGTAGGCAAGTAGGTACTAATAAAATTACTGTTGATGAATGACAGTGTCTTCTGCGCAGTCGCGTGCTCGGCTCACATCACGCGATTCTCGTTAGCTATAGAAATCACGCGGCGGTTGCCATAGCGACACCACTTCGGCGCAAGGTGCGCTGCGCAAGTTGCAGTAAAGTTTAACCGTTGAATATTGTCATAGTAGGTAGGTAGGTATTGATGATGATCATTTGATGAATATTCTTTTATTAT
The DNA here is from genome assembly GCA_916610205.1 of Griposia aprilina. Taxonomy (NCBI): domain Eukaryota; kingdom Metazoa; phylum Arthropoda; class Insecta; order Lepidoptera; family Noctuidae; genus Griposia; species Griposia aprilina. The sequence continues at coordinate 232,776 of OU744300.1, read as the reverse complement.
TGGCAACGACTAGATAATTATGTAGGTAAACATCACGCACGTCTTTTTTTATTTTATTGATTTGGTACCTAATTACACCCATCGTACATGTATTAATAAAATTACTGTTGATGAATGACAGTGTCTTCTGCGCAGTCGCGTGCTCGGCTCACATCACCCGATTCTCGTTAGTTATAGAAATCACGCGGCGGTTGCCATAGCGACACCACTTCGGCGCAAGGTGCGCTGTGCAAGTTGCAGTAAAGTTTAACCGTTGAATATTGTCATAGTAGGTAGGTAGGTATTGATGATGATCATTTGATGAATATTCTTTTATTATTGGCAACGACTTGATAAATAAGTAGGTAAACATCACGCACGTCTTTTTTTATTTTAATGATTTGGTACCTAATTACACCCATCGTAGGTACATGTATTAATAAAATTACTGTTGATGAATGATAGTGTCTTCTGCGCAGTCGCGTGCTCGGCTCACATCACCCGATTCTCGTTAGCTATAGAAATCACGCGGCGGTTGCCATAGCGACACCACTTCGGCGCAAGGTGCGCTGCGCAAGTTGCAGTAAAGTTTAACCGTTGAATATTGTCATAGTAGGTAGGTAGGTATTGATGATGATCATTTGATGAATATTCTTTTATTATTGGCAACGACTAGATAATTATGTAGGTAAACATCACACACGTCTTTTTTATTTTAATGATTTGGTAGGTACCTAATTACACCAATCGTACATGTATTAAACTATGTAGGTAAGTACATACCTATGCTCAGACTACAAGAAGATGCTTTGTAGTACCTACCTACCTAGGCAGCTGTACTTAACAGACATTGGTAGGTATTGCATTTGCAAAAGGTTCTTACTGCGCATGCGTGAGGCGTTGCATGTTAAATAAGTGGTTGGTAAGTACTTAGTTAATAAAGGAAATCTTTATAATTATTGCAAACAAAATATAGGTTGGCACTGAACCTACGTTTTAAATGTAGGTACAAAATATCTAAAAGCATTAAAATGAATAAGTAGGCAAGTAGGTACTAATAAAATTACTGTCTCGGAACTCGAATACGAACAGGCTTAGGGACATGGACTTCGGTAGCGGAGAGTAAAAAAAAAAAAACAATGTGATGAGAATGACAGCGTCTTCTGTCTTCTGCGCAGTCGCGTGCTCAGCTCACATCACCCGATTCTCGTTAGCTATAAAAATCACGCGGCGGTTGCCATAGCGACACCACTTCGGCGCAAGGTGCGCTGCGCAAGTTGCAGTAAAGTTTAACCGTTGAATATTGTCATAGTAGGTAGGTAGGTATTGATGACGTTCATTTGATGAATATTCTTGTACCTATTATTGGCAACGACTAGTTATGTACACATAATTAATTACACAAATCGTACTTATAGGTAGTAGCGCATCTCATCACGCTAGATATCGGATTGCATTTAAGGCATCGGCTGACATTAAGGTTCATACTTACATAATATAAAAAAGTAAAAAAATAAACTCAATTTGATAACGACAGTGCCTAACGCGCAAGCGCGGCGTGATCTTATCACTTCACCCGATTGCCGTAGCATTACCTCGACTAGCTGAAGCGAGCGCGATCCGCGAGTGTCATTTGAACTCTTGAATTGAATAGATTTGGGATAATAACAACGCTGAACAACGTCGCACAGGCTTTACTCGACTCGATCCACAATCGCTTCTTCAAACCACATGACATCGCGATTGGGTCATGGCATTGCGTTTACCTAATCATTCCACATTGGGTTTATAGTAAAATAACAAACAATGTCGATGCGCATTTTCTTCAGTAGCTGTCTTAAACGTGTGTTATATTTTGTTTGTTTATTGTACGTGCGTGCCGCGCTCGCGCCTCAGGCGCCTAATCTAGGCAAAAAAACCACATTGAGTTTCTCACCGAATTTCTGTTCTAAGTAGGTACTTTTTTATTTTAATACCCCCCAAAATAGTACCTAATGTTTAGACACTTAAATATTAGCTATGAAATAAGTACCTACTTAATATAAAATGATCAATAAATTTAGCTTATAAAATATTATTAAAATCTCGATTATGATTGTAAATGTTATGCTTGGTCAGTCCCTAGCATGAGTGGGATGACACTGACAGCTCAGTCCGCGCTCACTTCACATACGTGTTCACGGTGAGATTGTTACAGAATAGCACAGCAGGTAACACAGACTCCTGACTAAGTCCGGACAATCAAAATTATTGCGGCATATATTGAACAGAGTCATAACTTCCAGAAGTTTCCGTCTTGATTTTAACATCAGAAATCATATTTTTTAAGAAGTGGTATGACATTTTATTGCGATAACATCGAAAATTCATTGCACGAAGGTATTTACATTGTACTAGTTCTAGTTGTTCAATATATTTTAGGTAAAAAGGGTTCCAAATAGTAAAGTAAGTAAGTAAGTAAATCATTTATTTGCGTAAAACATGGTATACATTGATGTTAATATTATTACAGTAGCTCAACATGTTTCGCTAAGATATAACATAGCATGCAAAAATTTATATTTTAACAAAAGGAATCAACATCTCACATCCATAAAATCTTTTAAACTGTAAAAATTACATTCAATAAGCCACTTGTGTAATTCTATCTTAAACTTTCTCGAGTTCAATATTTTAAAGCGACTTGGTATTTTGTTATAAATACGTACGCACATTGCAAGGCAGTTTTTGTTGTATTTCGCAAGTCTTGGCAAATCACTTAATACCAGTTTATGAGGATCTCGTCTGTTTCTGGGATTTACATCATTTGCTGATTTAAATAAATGTTTGTTGTTAACTACAAATATACATACCTCATTTATATACAGACATGGTAGAGGTAGCACACCAAACCTCTTGAACATTGGTCTACATGAGTCATCAGGTTTAATACCACTTATTGCTCTGATGCACTTTTTTTGTGCGATAAATGCTCTATTCATATTGGTACCATTACCCCACATTACGAGACCATATCGCAGTATCGACTCAACATAAGCGTAGTATGACATAATTGCTGTTTTTATGTTAGTTACGTTTTTAACTTGCTTCAGTGCGTATACAAATTTATTGATTCGAGTGCTTACATTATCTACATGTTCTTTCCAGTTAAAATCTTTGTCTATTATTACGCCTAAAAACCTTGTATGGGTTGCCTCTTCGATTTTATTAATATTAAGTTTTATATTGATTTTATTATTATTTGATTGATTAAATTGAATGTAAACGGATTTATCTAAATTTATTTTTAAATTATTCATGTCAAGCCAAAGCAGTAATTTGTCTATTGTATTATTTATGTCAAACTCATGGTCAGTCTTGTTTTTCTTTTTATCTGATGTCACTATGATTGATATATCGTCGGCAAATAATATGCATTTATGTTTGGTTATTTTTATGATGTCATTAATATATAAAAGAAACAATATTGGACCAAGCACACTTCCTTGCGGAACGCCACATTTATTTTGCTTATATTCTGATGAGTATGGTATCATATCTCTATTACTGTTAATTTTACTAATAATGACACGTTGCTGTCTATTGCCTAAATAGGATGATATCCATTCAAGTGCAGGTCCTCTAATCCCAATAGTCTCTAGTTTATCCAACAATATGCTGTGCGACACAAAATCGAAGGCTTTTGATAAATCAAAAAAAAGTCCCGTAGTCAGATGATTATTATTAATATTTGAAAGTACTGCCTTCATAAGAGAGTAAATAGCTAATGATGTGGATTTCTTTTTTTGAAATCCATACTGTTCAGTACTTATTATTTGGAATTTATTGCAAAATTCTATTAGCCTTTTAAACATACATTTCTCATAAATTTTTGAAAAAATAGGTATCAATGTAATTGGACGGTAATTACTAATATCACATTTATCTCCTTTTTTAAATAACGGCTTAATAATTGATAATTTTAACCTATCGGGAAATGTTCCTGCTGCAAAAGACATGTTTATTAAATGGGTTAAAATACTAGTCAATTCATTACAGCAAGGTTTTATGATTTTAGTACTAATTTCGTCATAGCCCTCTGATCTAGTGTTGGACAGGGACATTATTTCAAGGCGCACTTCGTTTTCTGACATTGGTTTAAGAAACATTGAGTTGACATATCTATTTAGCCTATAATTTTGAACAGCTGGATCTTGCGGTGACGTTTGCGTCAAATTCACGTAATAATTATTGAATGTAGAAGCTATTTCTACAGGGTCTGTAACTACAATACCATTTAATTTTATTGCATCTATATTATCTTTAGGGGTGGTATTTTTATTTATTTCATTTTTGATGACAGTCCAAGTGGCTTTACATTTGTTATCTTGTGTTTCAATATATTTTATGTTCGCATTCTTTTTTGAGCTGTAAATACATTTTTTAAGCATATAGGAATATTTTTTATATATTAAGTTATTAGAATTATTTTTGTTTTTATAAAATTCATAGCGTAATTTTCGCTTAGTTTTGCAACTTTGTCTAAGACCTTTACTTATCCACTTTTGCGTGTTTTTAGCGGTACTGTTGACCCTGACTCTTACCTTAGGAAAACAGAGATTGTAAAAGAGGCACCACAGATCATGAAAATCATTAAAGGCAGAATTTGAATCTGTGTTTATATATATATCAGACCAGCAAAGACTTTGTAAGCATTCCCGGAATTTTCGGATATTATCTAGGTTGTAATCTCTTTTATAAACGTAGTGTATTGTTGCTTTTTGTGGTACATTTTGAGAAGGAAAGCTAAGCATTTGTGCTGTATCATGATCTGATAGATGTAAAGGTAGTACGGTTGCAGTAGCATTGGAAATATTGCTCAAAATATGATCAATACAAGCCAATTTACGTGTGGGAACATTTATCAGCATTTTCAAATTATAATTATTGCATAAGTCTTGTAACTGATTTGTAATGTTACCTTTTTTTAGTGTATTTATATTCAAATCACCAGCTATAACTATATTAACTTTAGACTTGTATTTATTTATTAAATCGTGCAAAAGTTTGTGTAATTTTAATAAAAACTGTGTTGGATCAGATTTAGGAGTGCGATAAACACATATAATAACTAATTTACCACACATTAATTCTATTCCACAGGCTTCAAACGTATTTTGAGTGGCGTAGTTTTTAACTATTGACAATTCTTTAAAATTTAGCTCTTTTTTTACTAATATACTAGTGCCACCCCTTTGTTGTTCTCTACAGAAGTTAGTAGCCATTACATAATTATTTATTTTTACATAATTGTCCAAACCTTTTTTTATAAAAGTTTCAGATAGGCATATTACATCTGGGTCATTATTATCATCCTTTAGTTCTTGAATGGTTAGTTCTAGTAGTTCTTGTTTGGATAGAACACTGGCGATATTTTGATGTAATATTTTAAAATAGTGCGATTTGTTGGTGGCTTTAGGTACGAAAAAATGAGTCGCTCTTATTTATAACAGGAAAATAGTACGGTATAGTTCCTTTCCTAACCTTCGTATTGGATTCCGTAAAGTTATTGCTTTTAGGATGCTTACCAGTTTCACTGCGACTTTGTTTCTTAAAGTAGTAGGGAATTGTCCCTTTTTTTGTTTCATGTATACCAATGCTCAATGTGAAACTTGATTTGCCACTTGCTATTCTCTTTCGAATTTCACTAGGGTTCAAATATTTATCATTATAGTCATTACAATCTATAACAAAATTAATTGACTTACACATATCAGACAATTCGGTGCTTATTTGGTTTACAAAGTGACATTTTTTATACTTACTACATACATTTTTTATAGAATTGTTTAATTTATTGACATTGATGAATACATTTTTTACGACATTTAATACAATTACAGTGTTACAACTAAATATATCCAATATATTTTTCAATTGAGACAAGATAATATTTATGCTACGGTCATTTTCACCTAAACAAATTACAACTTTATCGTCTGTTGTTAATTTTACATTTCTGCAGTTGGATGTTACTTCGCTACATGGTGCGTTTGGTTTAGTTTGAGCAACGAGTTGATAATTTTCATATTGTGAATTTACTCTTGAGTGTGATAAGGCGGCTGCTAAGCCAACGCAACGTTGAGTACCGAAAATATATATTTTCTTCCCAGAAATCAGATTTTGTACTTGCTTGGCAGTGCAAGTTTTAAAACTAGCCGTATTCCGTTTCGGTTCTTCAATGGAAAGTTCGCAGGTATTCTGACTCTGTATCAATAATGTAATACGTTCTGTAAGAGTTAGAATTTCTTTTTCTGCAGTCCTTAATTGCTGTTGCAGGGTTAGGATTTCCTGTTGCAGGCGTAATATATTTACGTGATCAGTAACTTCAACGTTCAATGTGGATGGCGATGGAGAGGATGGCGTAGAATGCACGTAGTGTTGTTGTGACAGGGCTTGCTTCTTTTTCTATAGGTACTGCAAACTCTAACTGTGGCCTAATTATTGACTTGTATAAGTGCAAAAAGGTGGAAGGTCGACGAAAATCTCTGGAAGATCTCATGACAAAACCAAACATTTGATGGGCTTTGTTAACATTTTTTTCTATATGAGTATCCAGATGGAGTTTTGTAATTTTGTAATTTTTATAGAGAAAATGGTGAAAAAGTGATGTATCAAGACATTTAAAAGTGAATCATATGCTGGTTGTCGCATTTCATTTCACAGGTAAGGAATTACAAAAATTTTGCTTAATAACAATAAGTAGTATGACCATGCTCTAGAAGTTTTTTAGACTGAAGAAACTAACGCTTTAGTGTATTTCTGAATAAAACTTTTAATATTATGCGTATAATACATACAATTTGCACCTATGTATCGCATGATTGAAATAGCATTATTTTTATGTTGGTTACAGCTTTCCATCAAAAGATGAAATGAAGCATAAATGGTTGGATGTAATTCCCGAATCACAAACAATTACCAAAAATTATTTTGTGTGCAGCCTTCATTTCAAGCCGGCAGATTTTTATATTGGTTTATTGGTAATGGTTTACCTATTTGAAATAAATGCGTCGAGTTTGAGTTTGAAAAAATGTTTGTCACACATACTTAGTTTTATTTCCGTTGCTTCATTTAAATACCTTGCCTACTTCATCATAAACCACGTATACGTGATCATATTAGATGATGCGATACAAGACATGTGTCTCAACAATATTGTAGTGTAGCTACCATAACTTCTTTTTTCAAAAACATGGGTACACGCACGATTCAACACCGACATAGAATACAACAATGTCAGTTTCAAATAATGAGCTTTCGAGAAAAAGTCTATCCCGATATGTATAGTTTTTAAAGGTTTAATTTTCTTCTTTTTTTTCATAAATTACTATTTCACTATTTGAACGTCAAATAGTGAATTAATCATTTAAATATTACAAAAATATTGAAATGAAGTTACTTACAATAAAGCTAAGTAAGTTACAAAGAATAATTTGAAATCAGTTACTATCAACCGGGCACAAATTATCTCTTTCAAAACGAACTTTCCTGTCTGTTATAAAAATTTTTGGTCACCCTATTAGAATGACATAAACAGCCTCGGTATGCATCATCTCTCTCTCTGCTCGTGTTTTTGGTACGAGAGCTCAGTCCAGTTTGTATAATAGGTCCATGGTTCTAAACTACAGCACCGTGATGGTGCTACAAGTCATGTCACCTGTCGAAGCTTTCCACATTTCTGCAATAATCAAACCGTAAGAACAGTAAATGGCTCAAAAATTCAAGCTATTGGTAAAGGTACAGTTGATTTGATATCTGACGCTCGAGGTCAGACACAAAACATTAGACTGTGTGATGTATGGTATGTTCCAGCAATAAAGAAAAACTTGTTGTCCGTACTTGCTGCTCAAGATAAACCTGAGAAAAGTGTCTTCACATCTGAAAGAGAATTTTGTCAATTCAAACTCAAACTCAAATTCAAAGCATTTATTTCAATTAAACCATTTACAGGCACTTTTGAATTGTCAAAGAGTCGGTCAGTTACAGATTCAGATTCAGATAGATTTATTTATTGTAAAACATAGGTACATTATAAGTTAGTCGGAAAGCTGAAGCTAGTTGCCCATTCCAAAACGTAGATCTCTATGGAGAAGAACGGGCAAGAAACTCCAAGGACACTCTTTTTAAATCAAGATATTACAAAATCATTGGTAAATAATTCTTGTTGCTTCTATATGTGAGAACAATGTAAATAATATAAAATCTATATTAAAAAATAAATCAAAATATAAGAATAATAAAAATAAGCCGTGGCATTTAAGAGATGACCAGTCTCAACTGACGGCGCCCGTTCACGAACATGACGCGAGGATCAGCACCATCAAGCTCAACCATTTTGTAGGGAACCGAATGATCCAACACACGTGCCACCAACAGTGAGACATTTAAGTGAGCATGACATAGTCTCAACTGCCATGCTTTCCAGTCAACATACATAATAATGATACAATAAACGAATCCATGGTACTCACATTTACAAAATTGAAAAAATGCTTCTAAACTATACAAAACTATACTTTGCTATGTATTTGAGCGATGAATAAAATTTTACTACCAAAAGAAAAGACAATCATTAAAATATCTAGTGGAGTATTCAATATTAAAACATATTTTATAAAAATACAAAAATAAATAAACAAACATTAAGTTCGCCATGTCAGAAAAAAATAAAATAAAAGGGAAAGTAAAAAAGAAGTATCTCTTCCAAACAATAAAATTTTAACTAGTGCGCCCAAGTGGCTGTGGAGCAGGACCAGCATTAAGCCAAGCATTTTTATCTACGATATAATCATTGAACTTATATGCTTGTCTACACAGTGTGCGTTTAATGCATGTTTTAAATTTCTTCTCATTTAGTTGAAGAATATAGAGTGGTATTTTATTATAACATTTTACACAGTACCCCATAAAAGAAGTATGTACTTTAGACAACCTGAAACGTGGTTGATCTAATTTGTTCCTATTTCTAGTGTTGAAATTATGCCTGTCACTTATCTTACTAAAAAGATGTAGATTTTTTCGAACATACATAATGTTTTCATATATATATTAACAAGGTACCGTCATGATGTTAATTTTTTTAAGCAGTTCCCTTAGCCGCTGGGACGCTTTTGATCAGTTTGTGAGGTCACCGCAATGCGCCCATGGTGTGAATTTCCTACCAAAACGTTTTCAGAGTTTTGCGCCCATGGTGTGAAAGCCATACCAATTTTTTTTGGTTTTATTTTCATCCTTGTTTATCCTTGTATCACCACTATTAAGCGGTACTTTCCAATTCCATAGATTTAGTTTCATACGTTATCTGTTTCCGAACCGTTTGAGATTTGACAACCCTAGAAGGAATTAGTCTAAGACATTAAAAAATATCATTTTCGCTGTCATTGAACGAGCGACCCGTCGTGAGTCTCAACTTTGGATGCTTTTAAATAATTAATATTGTACTGTGGTAAGTGGTTTTATTCATGTTTCGTATGAAGAACTAACACACCATGTTTTTTAAACCATAAAACATATAGGACAACCCCTGTTTTTCTTATTAGAAAAAATCTTGTTGGAATCTGTGAAAAAAGTGTCCTTGTTCATCTTAAACAGTCGTCTACAAACGGAAACATCGTATATTCAAATACAACGCACACTTTAATATAGCCCTACTCACTAGCATTCATAAAAAAATACAACGGCAGCAGAATACCAAGAAATGACGCCGCTTATCGGGTTTGTTTACAAACACTCGACGCGCGAGGCGACGCGTCATATGACGTGTACAATGTAGTGGGAATACCTAAGCGCGTGAGTACAATTTAGTGTTAGAAAAGTCTGGTATGCTTTATATACCAAAAGCGTCCCAGCGGTTAGTGATTCGCGTTTGCGGAGGTTGTAGATGGCTCTGACAGCCCTCTTTTGCAGAATAAAGATAGAATCAATATCTGCAGCCCGTCCCCACAGCAGAATACCGTAAGACATGATGCTATGAAAGTAACTAAAATATACTAGTCTCGCGGTATCCACATCTGTTAATTGACGGATTTTCCAAACAGCGTAAGCGGCTGAGCTTAGCCACCCTGCAAGTGATGTTAAGTGAGGACCCCACTGTAGCTTTGAATCAAGCATGATCCCCAGGAAAACCGTTTTTTCGACGAATTCTAGTATCTCCTTATTCAATACAACGTGACATTTACTACTTCTAACATTCGGTAACGCGAATCTTATGCATTTAGTTTTCTTCTTATTTAATACCAAATTATTTACAGTAAACCAATTATGAACCTTAAGCATAGCGTTATTTACGTCTTCAAGCTCTTGTGCATGTCTGTTTATTTTAAAAATCAGTAATGGATCATCAGCAAATAACACCATTTGTGGTTGGTTTTTCAGAAAATGAGGTAAATCGTTTATATATACTAAAAAGAGGAATGGACCCAATATTGAGCCCTGCGGTACACCCATTTTGACTTTTAAGCCCAATGAATTCACACCATTTATTTGAACTTGCTGCAGTCTATCATTCAAATTTGATTTTACTAAGCTAAGCGCGAGTTTACCCAGTCCGTAATGCTCACGTTTCAAGAGCAGTGTACCATGATTCACGCAATGAAATGCCTTGGATAGGTCGCGAAAGATGCCTATTGCATCGTGTGCGTCCTCCCATGCGTTAAAGATGTGTTGTTATAATGTGACACCGGCGTCGGTTGTACAACGTCCCTTAGTGAAACCATACCGTTGATCGTGTAGGATGCTATTACGATTAAAATGATTGAGCATTGGATATAACATTACTTTTTCAAATACATTGCTGAAAACTGATAAAACCGATACGGGTCTATAGTTATTAGTGTCTTTGCTGTCCCCAGATTTGAAAAGTGGAATAACTTTACTATACTTCATTAAATCTGGGAATACCCCTTGATCTACACATACATTACATATTAAAGATAAATAGAGTGCAATTGTCTCATTAATAAATTGACAAACTTTAGTAGACATGCCCATAGATCTTCTGTAAATTTGATCTTAAGTTGCTTAAATGCCTTTACAACGACCACAGAGTTTATATGTTTAAATTTAAATTCCATAGGACAGACTGAAACATTCGCTTTTAATAAATCAATTGCAAGTGAGGGCGAGGAATTTAAAGTTTCTGTAGTTTTAATTGGAATATTAGTAAAGAAAGATGCAAATTCCTGAGCAACATCAATGTTATCGCTAATGAGACCGCGGGAAGTGTCCAGTGTATAATCAGTATTATGTCTTTTGTTCCTGTTCGTTTCATTGTTAATAATTTTCCAAACTGTCTTTATTTTATTATCTGCTGATTTAACCTTGTTGCTAATTTATTTATTTATTTATTCAATGAATGAAGCTTTAGCTGCTTTGCAAACTTTTTTAAAAGTTTTCGAGTAAGTAGCAACATACTTATTAAAAGTTTCCGTGTTAATATACGGCTTAAGGCCATACAATTCAAATAACCTTTCCCTACTTTTCCTGATGCCTTTAGTTGCCCAGTCACTGAATAAAAACTTAGGACAAATAGTTTTAGATTTCTTCTTACAAGAATTATTGAACTCTGTTTGCACTAATGAAAATAATTATTTATACAAAATATTACCATTATTCATATTTAGGCCCTGAGCACTTAACTTGCTAATTAAAGTGCTATTAAACTTATTTAAGTTAGCCGATGTTATTGGTCTAGTTTGTATCTGCACTTTTTGTATTGGTGTGTTGGACTCAAAAGTAACGGTTTGACCGCTGTGGTCAGAAGAGAGATAATTTACAATGGCTTTATCAAAATAATCGCAGCAACAAAAAACATTATCAATACAAATGTAGCAGTAGCCGTAGTTATTCGCGTTGAATCCAAAAACACATTTGACAGATTGAAAGATTTGAAGAAGCTTAAGAATCTACTGCTATTTGAATTGTTTTCCAAAATATTAATATTAAAGTCACCACAAATAATTACTGATTTATTACCAGTTGCAAGTTTTGATAATTTGGAGGTCTGTAAACGCACACTATAAAATGCTTATCTAGCTCAACACCGGACAGTTCAATGCTATGTTCCACCGATAGTTCAACTATGTCTTTACGAGACTTAGATTTTATACAATTTTTAATTAAGATTAGCCCACACTATAGTTCTTATTATTAATTAACATTTCTTAATCTTTCAACCAGTACTCAGTTATACAAATAATATCAAACATTGTTTTTTCTAATTACAATTCAATTTCTAATTGTTTGGAAGAAAAACCTTGAATATTTTGATGAAACAATTTTAAGGAATTCTGCTTAGCCCCTTTTTTACCTAATTGAGTGCTAGAAGATTGTAGCACATGCACCAAACCGAAATAAGGGTGGCTTTAATACTACACTGGGAAATAACGATTTACGTATAATTACGATGTTCAATAACTCGACATAGGCCGCAGCGAATATAATGCACTCACGTACCTAAGTCTGCTCCGGCACTCGTTGAGCTTCCACCTTCGATTGTCCATAAGCTAGCTTCAGGGTTTCACGTTTAAGGGATTGATCACACGCGAAATAGGGGATGATTCGATTTCCCTTAGGATTTTGACTGATTTAGACGATGAGCGCGCGTCTTGCTATTCACTCATACGACTCTACCTCCGCTCCAACAAAAACCAGTACACGAGCACAATGACAGCTCAAAAATGGCTGCCTTCGGTGCTGCCATCTTGCGAATAATTGAAAACATCGATACGTTTAGAAATTGTTCTTTAGCATTAGAAAAACGTTATGGTGACGGACCATCCCGCCCACCAAAATGCCTATGGTATTTTCTGGTCAAAAGTTGAAAAGGATTTGGAGGACAAGGATCGATACATGTGTAGAGTACATTAAATATTATGCTTAACCAACGATAAAAATATGATATGATATAAGTTATATACGCTAGAGATTTGATGCAATAAAGATTTGATACTAACGATAGGTTTGATACGATTTAAGCTAGTCCTCCAGAGGGAGAGGGCATAACTTAACCAACGGTCTTTGAATGATATGATTTTTCGCGGTTTTGATTACTGCAATTCGAGCTATTCCATCAGCACCAGGTGTAAGTTCCACGACTCTAGCAAGAGACCATTGAAGTGGAGCGCGATTGTCGTCTTTGATAATCACCATTGAACCTATCTGAAGCGGTTTCGAATATTTGGTCCATTTGGCGCGTTGCGTTAAAGAGTTGAGATATTCGTGTTTCCATCTGGGCCAGAAATTCTGTTGAAATGCTTGAATCAGCTGCCACCGATTAAGCCGGTTTACGTTAACATTGGATAGATCTTGATCGGGGACGGCTGTCAGAGGTTCTAAAGTGAGGAAGTGACCAGGAGTTAAAGCTGATAGATCGTTAGGATCGGAACTGTTTGGACGGAGAGGTCACGAATTTAAAATGGCTTCGATTTGTACGAAAAGGTTCGTGAGTTCTTCGAACGTCAGTACTTGGTTGACTACGGCATGAAGCAAGAACGATTTTGAAGCACGTGTTTGAATTTCCCACACGCCACCAAAATGGGGAGCCGATGGAGGGTTGAATTTGAAATCAATCCTCTCCACGTTGGAAGCTAGTTGCATGAGGGATGATAGTTGATTCCGTGCACCCGTAAAATTTGTACCACATGTGTTGCAGTAGGAGAAAGTGAGTGGTATTGATACCGGGATGCAAATAGCTACGATGAATAAAATCGATGATTAAAAACGTGAGTGTGTGTTAAGAAGGCAAGAATGCTGGGTGCTTTTGTTCGTATTCTAAAGCTGATCGAGAGATCCTGCCGCCCACCCTGAGGATACCTAGACCATCGATAAACGGATTGAGTTTGCGAAACGGTTTCGTTAGCGGTTTGTTTGATTTTAGGTTACTAAGTTCCTCCTAGAAAGCGCCACGTTATTGAGATACTTGTTACGATTAGCTTGATTCGGATTACGACAATTGTTTATGAAACGATAAATGTAGCCCAATACGTTTGTCATCTTTGATAACGAAGAGAAACGATTAATTCGATTTTCGAAAATGGTAGGTTCGGTTTTGGTAATGTCGATGGAGTTCAAGACACTTGATTTTCGTACTTCTGCGTTTAAGATTACCTCCTCCTCATGTGATAGGTTAGCTGCACTTATGGGCCAAGATTCACGATCCTCAGATAGCCAACGTGGCCTCGCCCACCATAGCGTATTGTGAACGATTTCATTGGGAAACAGACCACGACTGCAAATATCAGCAGGGCTATCGCCTGAAGAAACGTGATGCCAACATTCGGTAGGTGCAATATCTTGTATGTGGCTGACACGGTTTGCTACAAACGTAGCCCAACGAAAGGAATGTGACTTAAACCATGAAAGGACCACGGTGGAGTCAGACGATTTTGATACGAGAGAGGTAAGTATCGCGCACAAATTTGTATAAGTCCGATAGAAGCACAGCAGCGCAAAGTTCGAGTCGAGGCAGAGCGGTACGTTTAAGAGGTACCCGTGCTTTAGAGCAGACTAGAGGGGTATGAATATTACCCTCCGCATCGATAGCACGCAGATAAATTACTGCTCCGAACGCGATTTCAGAACTATCACAAAATCCGTGTATTTCGTACGATTTAGCATCTTTGCATGTAAGCTGCCGAGGTATTCTAAGTTCAGTCAGTGACAGTAATTGTTTTTGATAATTATTCCACGTGCGGATGACCTCATCAGGGGGATCTGATCTCATCCAACTCCGAGTATCCAGAGTTTTTGGATTAAGCACTTCGCTTGAATTGTGACGGCGGAGAGTAGCCCTAAAGGATCAAATATTCTAGCAATCTCACTTAGATGAAGATATCTACATGAATCAACTAGAAGGATACAGTGATGATGATACGACTAAAGTATGTAAGTAGAAGAGAAGTATATATGGTCTCAAACATGCTCCAAGATATTGGAACAAATGTATTGTTGATTATTCGAAAGTTTTAGGATTCAAACAATGGGACACAAATCCATGTTTATTCATAAGAAACCGACTAAACAGCAAAATATTTCTTGGACTCTATGTTGATGACGGTATAGCTTCAAAGAGCCCAAAAGAATCTGAAAAAAAAATTGGGAGAATTGAAAAGGAAGTTCCAGATAACCACAAACCCAGCCTCTTACTTTTTGGGTTTTAAAATCTTGAACAACAACGATGGTTCCATCAAAGTCTCTCAGAAACACTACGCTAAAAGGATACTGGAACGCTTTGGAATGAGTGAGTGTAAATCCGTTAGTACTCCAATCATCAAAGAAGCACAACCATGCTCAATAAAGGAGGATGAGATTAAACTTCCTTATCGTGAAGCCGTTGGTGCGCTTGCTTATTTACTGACAGGTCCTAGACCAGACATATCATACGCTATTAGTGTCGTATCCAGAAAAATTACAAATCCCTCTTTAGAAGATGTCAACAAGGTTAAACGCATACTTCGTTACATTCAGGGAACCCAATTGAACCCAATAATTCGTACAGCAATTGTATACAAAAAAGGATACAAAACTGGAATCGTATGCATGTATGCAGGAGGAGTAATCTCTTGGGCAAGTCGTAAATAGACTTCTGTAGCTATTTCAAGTACCGAAGCAGAACTTGTGGTACCTAGTGAACCGGCTCGTGAGATTGTTTGGCTGAAGAGACTTTTCCATGAAATAACTACTTTGATAGAAGTCCCTCCGTTACAAGTCGATAACGATGCTGCTATAAAGCTTTCACAACATCCAGAGCTACATTGTCGAACAAAGCACATTTCCATTAGACATTTTTATGTTAGGGAATTAGTTACTGAAAAAGAACTTCAAATGAAATATGTTCCTACAGAATACCAATTTTCTGATATTTTGACTAAGCCTGTGCATATACCTAGACTGGAACTAATTTCAGGAATGGTGGGACTTATACAATAAAGATTGTCGAAAAAGGGCGGAAGGGGGATGTGAGGGGTACACACCCCTCACATCCACCCTTCCTCCCACATCCTCCCTTTTTGAAAGTAAAGAATCAGAGAAAACCTCACTCACACGTGTGTGTGAGGGAGGTTTTCTCTGATTCTTTACTTTTAATAACATTCTTTTTTGTTTTTAATTCCTGCCTTGACATTAGGAATATATCTTTCAATATGTAATACGTATTTTCTTTTCGATCCTTAAAATACCTCTCAATAAGTACGGGCACTGAAATCTTTAAACAAGGATTCCAGTGCTTGTGTTGGGATAAATGGGGCATACACGAACTGGTTCTGCATCTCGAAGGGTGTTAGACAGGGTTGTGTAGCGTCCCGTGGCTGTTCAACTTGTACCTACATGGATAGTTGTCTGACAGATTCGAAAGAGGGTGGGGTGGGGGTGTGGGGGGGCTTGTGGATTGACGATGCCAGTCAAATGCCTTCTCTACGCAGATGATCAAGTTCTACTTGCATTGTCAGCAGAACAGTTGCAAGACATGGTGACTCTGATGGATGAAGCATATAAGATAGAAGGGATGAATATCAATGTGAATAAGAAGAAAGGTCATGGTGTTTGAAAGCGAAGAGGATGTATCGGTGTGTGATGTGAAAATAAATGATAAGAGTGTAGAGCAAGTGAGTTCGCATATTTAGGGAATCTGTTTACCAGGGATGGAAAGATTGATGGAGATGTGGAAAGGAGAGTAAATGAGTGAAATAAAGTGAATGGTGCTACACATGCAATTGTGACCAACCAGTTGATGTCCAAAAATGCTCAATTGGCTGTTCACAATGGTGTGCTGGTGCCTACGCTTATATATGGATGTGACTGTTGGGTGTGGCAAAAGAAGCATAAAAGTAGAATAAATGCCGTGGAAATGCATTCCTTGCGAAGCAAGTGTGGTGTGACTATGAATGATAGGCTGAGGAATGATGTGTTAAGGCAACGGTGCGGTTTAAAAGCATATGTAGTGAAAAAATTTAAAAGAGTATGCTTAGATGGTTTGGTCATGTTGAGAAGATAAATGAAAGGCGACTAACAAAAGGTCTTTACAAGGCGGATGTGAGTCGAAACGCCGGGAGGGATCGCCCTAGAAGGACATATAGTGACCTTATTGGTGATGTTCTTATGAAAGGTCAGATGCGTAGTACTCGCAACCGGCGTGCATGTATGATGAACGTAAACGATGCAAAAGGAGTATGTAAGGAACGTAGCAGGTGGCGTTCTGTATTTTCTGCCTACCCTCATAGGAAAAAGGCGTGAGTTTATGTATGTATGTTATCTTTAAAATATTTTAAAACGTTGTTAAGTAAGACTAGATACCGAATGTAATAATATTCTGATAGTGCGAGCAACACTGTTAATAAAACTTGCAAATATGACAGCAACCCGCCCTGACAGATTGCCTCGTTTTGACTATTAAAGTTATGATAATATTAATATTTCGCAGGAATATTCATATTTTGTTCAAGTGTTCGCAATTTGTCGTTTCATGTAGAGAAGAACCTTCGGGAAAGTCCATGGATAGTCTTTGTACCCGACCATGTCAAAGCCAATGGATTTTAACAGGCTGTGTATGTATGTTCATCTGTTCCCTGTTCACCAAAGAGATTTAAGATAGATACAATAGAGAGGCTATGCGCAGAAATGTCATAGAAAAACTGTGATCCCACGTCTCAGTGATGCCATCTAGCATAATACAGCGAAATTAGAGCGGCTACTGGAAACATTTTCATACAAACTTTGATCTCGAGCGTCAGTAACACCATCTAGCTTTGAATAGAAAAATTATTTAAGGCGGTACCTCGACCAAAACCTTGTCAAAGTGCGTTATTCAGAGGCTATTAACTCATTTACTATGGGTAATAAACTACATCTAAAAGCACATTATTAATGTTCGATATCCTATCATCACATTGCACGTTCTTATTTGTTTTTATGTGTTATAAATTCATCTGAAATCTCCTTCTAAAAAAGTGACTAAAATTATTGATTGCATGCATCTCTTGCTAAAGGTGACGTTCTATTCATTTGAGGATTACACTAATGGATAGATAATTAAAAAATCTAAATAATACACGTTTTGTTTTATTTTAAAACTTCACTTGTCTTTTTTATTCAAGTAATTTCATTATTTTTGTGAATTTTATGATAAATGAGCGTACGGAGGGAGCGAGACAGAGCGAGACTCAGCGACGGGACAGAGAAGGACCGAACGCTCAAGGTCGTTTGGTCAGGGAAGCGCCTTAATTCTAATTACAGAGTAATTTTAAAAAATAAGTACGAAAATAAACCGAAGTTAGGTCCAGTCGTTTTACCATAACGAGATTTGCAATATCGCAATGCGTAAATCAGCATATGTTCTTAGAAAATATTTTATTTTGGTGGACACGAATGCGACTTGACAGTCTTGAGTAGTCTTGACATGCAGGCGTACCACACTAGACTGAGCGACTTTTGTCCACTAGGACAAATGTATCGGATTACGATTTTGTTCGTTATGTCCCGTCTATTGTTATAATAATTTAATGTCTTTGCTGTTCACCAAAGACATAAAATATTATACCAACTTAAATCTCTTTGCTGTTCACTGTTCAAAGTTTAATCCAACGTTGGATTGGGAGTCTACACTATTCCAGTGGCGCTGGAATGGGCAAGCTGGAATGAAAAAGTAAACTGTCAATCCAGTCACTGAACCGCGTTGTTCACTGGAATGGGTACATTTCAGTGCATTCCAGTGCTAGTTTACATGATTCCAGTGGTATTCCAGCGCTGGACTGGAATGCTATTAGTACTTATAATGTGAACCGGGTAAACTCCTAAACTGCTCGTCGTATTTTGACAAACGAAGTATCGTTGGAAGCGTCATGTTGCTCCGCGGGCTGCAGGATATATGACGTTACATAAAATCCTCGCAAAGGGTTATAAATTAAAGTGTAACGCAAAACAAAAACATGTTTGGTACACACGGCAACAC
Organism: Griposia aprilina; assembly: GCA_916610205.1. Taxonomy (NCBI): domain Eukaryota; kingdom Metazoa; phylum Arthropoda; class Insecta; order Lepidoptera; family Noctuidae; genus Griposia; species Griposia aprilina. The sequence continues at coordinate 213,812 of OU744300.1, read as the reverse complement.
AACAAGTTAGACACCCTATATACCCATAACTACGCTACTAGCAATACAGAGAATTGTAGGAAAGGGACTGAGTATCGTGGCATCGGCCAATCGCAGCATTTGTTGCGATACGCCTACGCACACACGAACTTTTTTGGCAAAAATATTTCGCTACAATAGTTTCGCTCGTGTTCAGTGTTCTGTTCTATACCAGTCAGTTCCCAAAATCAATCGTCTATGCAAAATCACGTTGATGTATTGATTGCTTCGTTCTGTCGTAAAGAAGGAAAAAACAATTTAAAATTGATTTTAAATACACTCGAGAGCAATGAATCCGGGTCACTTTAAGAATGTTAAAAATCTCGGAAACTAAAAATGATAGGTTAATGCAATAAATTGTATTTAATAGACAATGTAATACTCCTTAAATGAAAGTAAAAAAAATATGAGTCACCATACATTTTATTAACACAAAATTACATAAAGAAAAAAACTGCTGATCTCTCCTTAAAACAAAAATAGGAAACATGAAATTTTTGAACTTTATTACGATTTTCTTGAATTTTAATACTTCGTATTGCCTCCTCGTGCTTCCATTACTGCGTTTACGCGGTTTGGCATGCTGTACACCAAGTTCCTTATACGATTTTGGGGAATATTCTCCCATTCCTCTGTGAGAGCAATTTTGAGCTCACGAAGCGTGATTGGGGGAGGGTTTCGTTGTTTTACGCATCTGCCTAGCTCGTCCCAAGCATGCTCGATCGGGTTGATATCCGGGCTGCGCGCTGGCCACTCCATACGAGTAATGTTCATCTCTTGAAGGTAGTCATTCACAATCCTACCTGTATGAGGTCGGGCATTGTCATGCATAAATATAGCATCCTCACCTAAATTGACCATAAATGGACCAACGTGATCATTGAGGATTTCTTCCACATATCTTACGCTAGTTAAAGAGCCGTTTTCTATGATCACCAGCTCTGTGCGACTTTCAGAAGAAATTCCGGCCCACACAAGTACAGACCCACCACCGTAGGCTACTTTTTCTTCGATGCATGCTTGCTTGAATCTTTCCCCTGGTCTTCGATACACTCTGTGTCTTCCATCGTGCTTGTAGAGCATAAATTTTGATTCGTCGGAGAACATAACTTTTGACCAATCTTCAATACTCCAATTTACGTGGCTCTGGGCATATCTTAGTCTTGAAATACGATGCCCACGCTCCAGTTTAGGGCCGTTTGCAGGTCTAAGGGGTTTTAAGTTAGATTCAGCAAGCCGACGTCTTACTGTCCATGCACTTGGGTTACTTCCTCCGAGGCGTTGAAACTGATTTGTGAGTTCAGTTCCTGTGAGAAAGCGATTTCGAAGCATGGTGTTCACCAAGTATCGGTCTTCTCGTGCTGTGGTACACCTGGTTCTGCCCGTTCCTGGTCTGCGTAGGTTAGAACCAGTTTCTTCGTAACGTCGGAGAACTCTTTGTACTGTTGACAGCGACACACCGACAGTCCTGGCTGTATCGCGCTGACTCCGGCCGGTTTCCAGCATTGTAAGTATTCTGGTGCATTCTTCAGGCGTAAGCGACATAATTTCAGCTTGTATAATGAATATAGAGCACTATCAACATGGTTTATGTACCCACATAAATGACAGATTACAAACAAAAGCAAAACCAAATGCTGTAATTTCGTAGTTCCATCTTCGAAAGTGGCCCTTTTTCAAATTTGATTTTTTTATGATATAACTTTACAATAACTAAGAAGTTTTAATACCTTCATTTAAGGAGTATTACATTGTCTATTAAATACAATTTATTGCATTAACCTAGCATTTTTAGTTTCCGAGATTTTTAGGATTCTTTAAGTGATCCGGATTCATTGCTCTCGAGTGTATTATGATTATTTTGGCTAAAAATGAAGAAATACGTATTACAGTGATTTTATAAAATCAATGGCGATAAAAAAGGGATTGAAAGTTTGCATGGTTGAAACTAAAAAAATTGGTTTAAATTTCAGTGTTTTTGTTAAATCAACCCATAAGGTGGTAAAATAGGTGTTTAAAGTTTGTATGAAAATCCAAAATGAACTAGATTTCCGAATTACACGCTCGCTAACCGTGGGGAAAACCTAGAAATGTCTACATAGTATAAAACAAACTCGCATCCCGCCATCTGTACGCTTAGGTTACATACGCGGAATTTAATGCCGTTTTCATCAATAGACAGAGTGATTCAAGAGACATATTATATGTTTAATACATGCATATTATAGTAGAAAAAGCCGAGAATTTCAAAAAATTGTAATGTGATGTTGTAAAAAACATTTATTTTTGTGCGCTTACATTGCAAACGCTGGCTAAATCTTACAAGATAGATCAAAATAATATACAACGGAATTCTATATCTTAAAAAGATCTACAAAAACGTCCGCAATGGTATAAGTCTTATCTCCTAAGGATAACCCACAGTAACCATTTTTATCTTTTACATATTCCAAAAAAAGAATGTGTTATTTACGAAGCTATTTTAAACAATACAGTATTATTCCTTATCCAATTAAATACGTTAGATACGTTGTGCATTTAATGTAGATCAAAATTGCCCTTTCTAGAATTTCATTAAAATGAATATCTTAGAAAGTATCAGATATTTTAAATGCGGGGGCGGATCGTTCGCCGGGCAGTCCGTCCCGGGAGGCAGCGGCCGGCAGGCGCGGCGCGTGCTTGTAAATCAATCCATTATGTTACTAAAGTGGCTTGATCGCTACCTTTATTAATGTATTTAGTAACAGAATATTATTAATCACTCCATACTGACATCATATTAGTGCCACATTGCCCCCGTGCAAAGCCGGGGCAGGTCGCTAGTATGTAATAATTGATAATGGATGTATTGGTGCACACTTATAGGCGTAGCGCAAAACGAAAAACAACAACCCGTATTATTATAATGGGTTTATTTATTTATTATGTTAAGAATTAACACACCATGCATTTTAAACCTTCAAACATATAGGACACCACTTGTTTTTTTTTATTTTTATTATAGCCAATTACTTGTAATCTAAGATACAAATTCTCTTTACAACCAATTTACAACCAAAAGACATGGCCAAAAATTGTATGGGCTTATACCCCAGATTGTACAGATATAAAATCTATGTCATTTAATAGTACTGATCTTCTATAAACAAAATTAAAAAGGTGTATATTGATCAGCAGTAGTGGACAAAAGTTATGAGGGTTTGAAAAAGTTGATTTTTGCACTACGGCTAATTTATTCTATGTAGATTAATGTGTATATATTTGTAAGGCATTTAATATAAATAGTATTTTAGTTAAAGTTGTCTTTCCCTTGAATTGGTTGCAAGGCATCTTGTTATATTGCCATAGCAGTCACCACCGACACAGCTATTAGGTGATAACTGTGAAGATAAGAACCTATTAGTCTCAAGATTTGACCATGACGTGAGTATATGGAGTACATAATACCTCTCGTAGATATTTTAGTAAGACGTATTTATTGAAACTAGAAGTTACCTCAAAAGTTAATCACTCCGATAAAAGAATATTCACATCAGGGGGTAATGATGCTATTACATGCCGCCTGATGCGTTCTCTAATTGTGATACCACAGTTACCACACGCTTGTAAAAGATTCATTTTCCTTAAGTATGTATTATACAGTTTACAATAATTATTAGTGGAGCACTCGCGTGGCGCTACGGCACTATAAAATATAAAATGTATAATGAGCTATTTCGTATTACACAGTTTACAATAAGTGGAGCACTCGCATGGGCCACGACACTTTAAAATATAAACGTATAAGCGAAAACATAAACAATTCGAATCGAACGAACCCCGAAAGAAATCCCGGCGCAAACGTCAAAAAGGAGGGAATATGGTATTGACAATTGACATTAGTCGGCGGTGTTGACAGTAATAACATGAAATAGTCCTACCCGTAACTGCACTAATATCTATAAATTCAATCATAGATGGTTCAATTTTTAGATAAGAAAACAAACAATAATGATATTTTATTAGATTTAGGTTACGAATAATTTACAAGTATATTTTAGGCCCACTATGCATTTTTTTTATTTTTTTTATTGCGTTTACTTATTATTTTTCCCTGTTCTGATCTTTATTAATATTATATGGCAACATTAAAAGGTGGTTTAGTAAAAATCAAACAGAAAAACTTTTAATTATGATTATTTCTCCACTTCTGCTATAAGGCACACAAAGTTATTCAAAATTATTTATTTTTTAAATTCAAATTAACTGCAATCAATTTATGTTTGTACCCCGTGGGGTACATTTTGTCCATCTCCTTTGTAAATGAATACAATCATATATTGAAACGAAATGCACGCTATTTTAAAGGCCTGTTCCATAACATTGTAAAAAAATTCAAGTGTATGCACCATTCTAAGAAAGTAAGTCGTAAATCAGCTTTGTTATCCAACATTTCTGGCGCCCGGCTGCCACCCAGCAGGATGACGCGATCTGGCGACACAGGCAACGGTTTTTTTTCTTGCGCTTTCTCAGTATTTTGGTAGTAAGCGGGGTTATAGGTATAGGAAGAATAGAGCACCGCATGCGGCACGGTGGCGGCAGTGGCGCGTGCTACGCACTCCCGCAGGTGATGTGCGTGAGTGGGACGAAATACCAAAAACATATCGCGCCCTCTCGCACGATTCGCAGCGTTCAACTTCTAACAGTGCAAAGTCCAAACAGTCTAGGTTGATGTGTAGCCGTGTGTACCTGTATCTGAGTACTTTTGAAAATATGGTGGTTATCTAAAATTACACATAAAACCCCAATTAACTCCATTTATGTATTAGACCCCAATTATGAATAAAACAAATCTTTCATTCTGAATGTTAATGAAAAATCCTAAAAACCCTTCTAAAATATTATGCAGGCGGCATGGCAGGCTGCTTAACAAACCGTAGATAGCAAAGTCCATTTGCTACCTACCCTCAACCCTCATTGATCCCGATCTCCAAACAAAATAATTAAAATAAAGACAAAGTATGAAACTAAAACTCAACTACGATAAAAACGTCAACTAAAAATCAAGACATCGTAACTAAATGGCTTCGGTTTTCGTACAGCCGGAGTCCCGGCGGCGGCGGCGGCGGCTTGATTGCGATTCCAAAACTCCACACGCAGAATTTGACAGCCGATGACTAACGATGTCACAACCTGTGTGTGGGACCTGGACATGCGATTTTACAATCGTCAGCGAGACGCCGGCGGTAACTGAGGTCACTGCGTGGGGTTCCCTCTATCTGGCAGAATCTTGATGCTCCGAAATTTATTTGGCATAAGACACTTGGCATAATCTTATTTAAACGAATATTTTTGAGGCATAATAGTTATTTAATATAATTATTGTTTGGCCGACTATTCATCTATCCGAATTTAAAATGGCATACTTTTAAGATGGTAGAATTTTAATTGGCATTATTACCGTTGGCAAAGTTAACATTCCGCATAATTTCGTTTAGCATAAAGTTTATTTAGAGCGCCGATTATTTGGTACAATTTCACTTGGCATACTATGAAGATTGCAGAATTTAATTTGGAATATTTTTTTAGGAATATTGCCATTTCTATAAAATAGTATTTTTAACCTTAAATTAAAATTAAAATACTGTCTTAAAAATTCAATATGTTGTACTACAAAAGTTAGTGACAGAAAGGAATCGCTGCAAAACCGACTCCACGTAGTCTTGTCTGCCCTACCCCGAGAGTGTCATTTAAGCCCGCGTAGGCGCGGAGGGGCGAGGCGGCCCGCGAGTTGAGGAGCAGGTGGTGGGCCATCTGCGACGATAAGCTCGGGTAGGACCGCCGCGCACCGCAGCCCCGCAGCGCCGGAGCCGTGACAGAAACCATGCCTGCTGCATGCTGCATTCTTGTTGTGAAAATAACTTGATTATTCCGACCCTGACCCGAAAATCCTAACCCTAGACGGTCGACGTCAGGGGCACCCCAAGGTTCGGTTGGTTAGGTTCCTTTAAACCCTTTAGACAGAAATAGGAGCTCCGCGACACGGGGCTACGACGACCTGCTTATTAACCCTAACCCTAGCCGGTCGACGTCAGGGTCACCCCGAGGTTTGGTTGGTTAGGTTCCTTTAAACCCTGTAGACAGAAATAGGAGCCCCGCGAAGTGGGGCTCCGTCGAGCTATCGTGGCAGGTGGTAAGAAATACAAAATTATTCTAACTAAGATTTTTTTGTAATGTGATAGATGAGTTTCAATTATTATGGATAAGAAATGTATGCGAAAAGATGATTCTAACTGTAAACTTTCTGAGATATGATTGTAGGGGATCCCTACACTTAGTGATATGATAACGGGGCAATTCTATTGGGATGATGAAATAAAACCGACCACCGTGAATGTTCGTTAAACACTGATTTATTGATATTCGACGTCACGGACGGTTTACGGTACACATCAGCTGTTCGTGTCTGCACTATTATAAAATAAAACACTAATAAAACCCGCGTAAAATTCGTGTTTATGTTATCACTGGATTGATAACTACGTGTGTGATCGTTTGCAAGGCAAATATACAGCAGTTCGGTAGTGTAAATCCGTAAAAACAAATCTAAGTTTATTGTTACTTTTTGGACTTTGAAGTTGCTTGGAAGTCTTTTTGTACCTCCAAAAGTGTCACTTTTTGACTTTTAACAAGTGTTGGCATCATTAGCACAGATTGTATAGTTTGGTCGATTATTTTTGCATAGCAAGCGCCATCTAGCTGGTCCTACGCTTACTACTATGGTGAAGTGTGCAGCCTGCGGAAGGTTTCTGTCGGCAAAAGGGGGCGCCACGTGTAGTAACTTTGCCTGCCACAACCGTTACCACCTAGCGTGTTTATTGTTGCCCGACCCAACCCAGATAAGTAGCGATTGGCTGTGCCCCGAGTGCAGGAAAAAGTTGCCCAGGGGAGACAATAGCGCTACACCCGTCAAAGACCTGGGGAGTGGTCCCCCTGCAATTCCAGCAGCACCCTCCGTTGCGGCAGCGTCGGCATCTCCGGTTGCAGTACCAGTCCAGGGCGCTATGTTGAGGTCACCTGTCGCGGTGACTCAGGCTCAGGGCACTTTGACCAAGCCCCCCGTAGCAGTGGCTAAGGTACTGTCTCGCGGTGGGAGCGAGCAGGGTGCTGATGGGGACCACTCGCCGGAAGCACAACTGACCCTCCGTGAGGAAATTAGGCTCTTCCGATCTGAGCTGCGGGAGGTTCGGGATGAAATGAGGGAATTTCGTCGTGAGATGGCCGGCCTGCACTCGTCGATGGGAGTCTGTACCGAGCGGGTTGACAGCCTGGCGGCCAGGATCGAGGCTCTAGAAACTAGGCAAAGTGCTGCAGTGCCAGTTGGGAATGGGGGCCAGCTCGAGCAGATGGTGCTACAGTTGCAGCTTGAGCTAAACGACCGTGAGCAGGATTTGCTTGGCTCTGATCTGGAGATTGCAAACATCCCAGAGATTCCCGGTGAGAATGTGTTACACACCGTCGGGCTGGTGGCGGCGAAGCTTGGGGTGAATCTCGATGAACGGGACATAGTGTTCGCGCAGCGGGTGGGCATGCGAGCTGAACGAGAGCTGCGGACGAGCTTTGCGGGCAGTGTGAGTCCAGTTGGCGGAGCGAGCCCAGTGGGAGCAGCGGTGGCGGCAACGCGCGGGCGGCGCATCGTGGTGTGACTCACGCGGCGGGTACTGCGCGACGACCTGCTGCAGAGCGCGCGGGTGCGGCGCGGAGCCACCACCGCGGACCTAGGACTCGCCGTATCCCCGCGTCGCTTCTTTCTGAACGAGAGGCTCACAAGGAGAAACAAACATTTGTTTTACCTTGTGCGTGAAGCTGGCAACCGTCTCGGATGGAGGTATACGTGGACGAAGTTCGGTCGTATTCTGGCTAAGCAGGGTGACGGTAAGCCCACCCACTGCATCCGTTCAGAGGCGGACCTTGCGCGTGTTTTTTGTTGCGAAGTGTCTACTGCAAAGGATGTCTAATTGCATGATTACGGGCAAACGTTATGATATGGCAAAAGATGTAACTCTTATACTTCACCTTCTTTTATCCGTTTTGTTTTCTCTTAGGTATTTAAGTTTTTTTGGTGCGAGGCCGGCTATTCTCGTGTGTCAGTATATCTTGGTTTCTCCTAGTGGCCCAGCGGCACAATTAATGACTATCTGTGTTCATGTATTTATTACACTTTCACTCACTATTTTTACGTCTTCAGTATTTATTGTTATTATATTTTTGTTTCTGAGGACCCTATATATTAGTACATTTTGTCTGACTGTGTATATTTTCGCAAAAGTTACAATACTTCACTTTATATTACTACAAATTTCATCTGATACCATACATTTCAGTTTATTTACACCTCACTTTTTTACCCAAAACTTTACACCACTAATTACTATTGATACTATCTACAACAAAAATACTACTATTATAATATGTATACACCACTATGTACAAAAATGAATAAGATGAGAAATCTAAAGGTTGGACTATTTAATGCGGGGTCGCTGGGTTCGCGCCATGAGGAGTTCCTTGTCGCCATGGATAGCCTAACGGTAGACATTATGGCGATAAATGAGACCTGGCTTAGGCAGGGAGAGGAGGGTCGCGCACCGACAGTACCGGGCTACCGGCTGCGGCACGTGCCGCGCGCGCGCAACGAGCGCGGCGGCCGCGGGGGCGGCGTGGGCTTCTACGTGCGCCGCGGGCTGCGCGTGCGCGCCGTGCCGCACCCGCCGGCGCCGCAGGTCGAGCAGATGTGGCTCAGGCTTAACATCAACTCGCATTCAGTGATCATCGGCACAGCATACAGACCACCGTGGTTAGATGTGAATGTCTTCCTGGATGCGATCACCGACTCTCTTTCTTCTTTTGCTAGCGCGGATAAAGTTGTCTTGCTTGGTGACTTCAACATTAACATGTTAAACCAGCTGGAAAATAAGACAAAATTACTAAACAATTTTTTACTTTGCTCCAAGCTAAAGCAAATTGTTACTGATCCTACTCATTTCACAGATCATAGTGAAACACTAATTGATGTTGTGTGTACTGACGCCCGTGTGTGTGGGGTCTCTGTATCACACATACCAGAGCTTGGTCAACATGCAGTTATATCTGTTGAATTTAATTTTAAATTAGAGAAACCTTCCCCACACTGGATCACCTATAGGCCACTTAGAGATATACTGCTTGACAACTTTAATGATGATTTGAATAGGATGGACTGGGAATATATTGAAAATCTGGAGGATGTGAACTCTATGGTAGCAACATTTAATGAGTATATTGTGAATCTCTTTGACTTACATGCACCCCTTAAAAAAGTTTTAATAAAAGAAAAGTCATACTCATGGATAACTGACACTGTCAAGGAAATGATGAAGTTGCGAGACAGGTACCATGTTAAGTCTAAGGCTACTAAATCTGTACATCACGTAAACTCATACAAGGAGCTTAAACACTTAGTCAAGGCCGCTTTTGTTAGTGAGAAGGGTGCTTATTTTAAAACTTACATAAATAAAAACATTAAACAGCCAAAAAAGTTATGGAGCCATATTAAAGCATCAATAGCTATTTCAAATAAACCAGGGCACAGTTTGCCGCATTTTTGTGACAATCCTGACAAAATAAATGATAATTTTTTGGACGTGCCGGTGTGGTCAGTACTTCTGACTTATCTTATTTTGAGCACCACAGATTCGGTAACGGTCATTTCCAGCTTGAGCCAGTCCAGGAGGACATGGTGCTGAAGCTTTTACGTGGTCTTAAGTCCAATGCCCAAGGATCTGACTATATCTCTCTGGAGATGCTGATGATGACTCTTCCTCGTACACTGGCAGCTATAACGGCCATTGTCAACAGATCGATAGCCTACTCCTGTTTTCCGGATCTGTGGAAATTAGCTATAGTAAAGCCCATACCCAAGGTAGCTAATCCCACCAGCGTGAAAGATCTTCGCCCAATTAGCCTTTTACAATGTCTCTCCAAGATTCTGGAGAAAGTTGTCTCTAACCAGCTTCGGGCATATCTTGAGCAGCACGGTATTCTGCCACTGGCTCAATCAGGATTTCGTAAGGGGCACAGCACAGCCACAGCTCTTCTTGACGTGGTTGGAAATATCCTCGAAGCCAGAGACCAAGGCATGGGTACCATGCTTGTACTGCTGGATTTTTCACGTGCCTTCGACTCAATCAATACCTCCCTTCTCCTATCCAAACTATCTTACTACGGATGTCAGCCCGAAACAGTCCAATGGTTTCAGAGTTACCTGAGTAACCGTTCTCAGCTTGTGCAAGTGACAAGTGACAGTGATGGCGATATTTTGTCCTCTAGTTCCAAGCAGGTGAACCGGGGCGTACCGCAAGGATCCATCCTGGGCCCTCTTCTCTTTATTCTGTACAGTGCTGACATCACCAACTGTCTGGTCAACACCAAGTTTCACCTATATGCTGACGATCTGCAGATGTATCTCTCATTTCGCCCACAGCACTCCGCTGAAGCTGTAAAAAGAATGAATGAGGATTCAGATAGGATTTCAGCATGGTCAAGAAGAAACTCTCTGGTTCTGAACCCAGTAAAGTCCAAGTATATTCTCATGGGATCAAGAGATTTTCTGAAGAAAATATTAGGACACACTCTGGACTTGAAGATTGATGGGTGTTCTATTGATAGAGTGCAAGAAGCCCGTAATCTTGGGGTGGTGTTTGACGAGCATCTGCATTTTGAAACTCACGTCATGGAGGCTGTGCGCAACTGCTTTTACCGTCTTAAGCTTTTGTACCGAGTACGGCCCTACATAAGTGTGGATATGCGTGTCATGCTGTGCGAGTCACTTGTTTTATCAAAGCTGAACTACGCCGATACTGTGTATGGTGCGTGCATTCTCGGTAGAAGCGAGAAGTTGATCCAGTGAGTGCAGAATGCTTGTGCAAGATTTTGTTTCAATGTCCCTCCCCGATCTCACATAACTCCATTTTTAAATAAGGGTAATTTGATGAGAATGTCAGATCGCAGAAAGCTGCATCTAGCTACCCTACTCTTTGGCACCATTCTCACAAAAAAACCAGAATACCTTTATGGGAAATTGACTTGGTCTAGAGATATATAAATAAAATTAAAACAAGAGCATCATCTTACCTCCTGTTGGCCTCAACGCATAAAACTGCTGCATTCCGTGGAAGCTTTAAATTTGCTGCTTCCCGCTGCTGGAACGACTTGCCACCTCCTTTTCGTGCTATAACAACAGTTGGTACTTTTAGCACTAAATATAAACAACACTTGTTGAGAGTACAAAAGGAAGCCAGTTTCTGAACTCACCCTGGGACTGCACGCAGTTGCTACTGGTGACCTTGCGGAGTCTTGCGTTCCTAGCAGCATGATTTGATTCGATTGTTTTGCTCGATGATTGAATATTTTTCTTCCGCCTTACACATCACAACATAGTCAAACACACCACAATACTTCACACTATTTATCTGCACTACTTTTTTGCCATAACTATTATTCACTCACTGTTTTATTAGTGTATCATTACTTTATTTTCATAAACATTCCAAAAAGTATCTTTTTTATTGACAACCGGTCGGCTGCGCCCGCGTCTCATCGCTTGTCACAGAGTTCACAGACTATAACAATAGTCTAAAACATAGACAAGTGATGTTGGAGCGTCGGGCGTGGGTCGATCTTTAGACACATACATGATCATGGTTTTTATTTATTTATTTATTTATATTTGTTTTCTAAACAATTTTGTATTGATTTATCTTCTTATTAGTATTTTATTTTAAAATTTTATTTATTAATAAACCCCTAGTGGGATATAAGGATATCCGTATGTGTGTCCGTGGCATCACAACGGGCCCTATCAGAATACCAGCGCTGCGGTACTTATTTTTTTTTAAATATCGCAGCTTTATGCTGAGATAGGAGCCTTTTTGGCCTCGCACAGGTTTATTTTTTTTATTTTATTAGTTTATTGTTGTTTTTATTGTTAATTTTGTTAGTTTTAAATGCTCCTTTTTTATTTAATTTTTTACACCTTGTATTTCCTGTGCGTGTTCCAAATAAAATATTTTTCTTTTCTTTTCTTTTCTATATATTAGGTTGAGGAAAAAGTCTTTTCGCATTATAGTATGTATGAACTTTTAATAAAATCTCTTTGGCTATACTATTTGTATCTGGCTGGTTTTGGTATCATTGAAAGTTTAAATTTTAAAGAACATAATTCCCAATTCAAATTAGGAAAATGTGTGATTTTCATTTGTTTTTCGTACTATCAAGATGAGTGAATCTAATGAAGAAATTCGATACATTTTGAAATTTTACTACAAAAAAGGTAAAAATGCAACGCAAGCCGCGAAAAAAATTTGCGATGTTTATGGACCTAGTGCCGTGTCTGTTTCAATCCGGAAATTTTAATGTCAAAGATGCACGTCGCTCTGGTCGCCCTATTACGGATAAAATGGATGCCATTTTTGAAAAAGTGGAGCAAGATCGGCATATCAGTAGTTACGACGTAGCTGAAGAACTGGGAATTGACCACAAAACAGTTTTGGCACATTTGAAAAAAACTGGGTACACAAAAAAGCTCGATATTTGGGTACCTCACGAGCTCACTGAAAGAAACTTAATGAGCCGTGTACTCATTTGTGATTCTTTATTACGACGTAATGAAACCGAACCATTTTTGAAGAAGCTGATAACTGGTGATGAAAAGTGGATCACGTACGACAAGAACGTGCGAAAAAGGTCGTGGTCAAAGGCCGGTCAGGCTTCACAGACTGTGGCGAAACCCGGGTTAACTCGCAACAAGGTGATGCTGTGTGTGTGGTGGGATTGGAAGGGCATTATTCATTATGGGCTGTTACCACCAGGCAGAACCATCGATTCTGAACTCTACTGCGAACAACTGATGAGATTAAAGCAAGAAGTTGAGAGAAAGCGGCCGGAATTAATCAACAGAAGGGGTGTGGTTTTTCATCATGATAACGCTAGACCTCACACATCTTTAGCCACTCAGCAAAAATTAAGACAGTTTGGCTGGGAGGTGTTAATGCATCCGCCGTATAGTCCTGACATTGCACCTTCAGATTTCCACCTATTTCGGTCTCTTCAGAATTCTTTAGGCAGTGTCAGGTTAACATCACGAGAGGACTGCCAAAACCACTTGTCGCGGTATTTTGATCAGAAGTCCCAAAATTTCTATAGCAAAGCGATCATGTCTCTACCTACAAGATGGCAAAAAGTTATCGAACAAAATGGTACCTACATACTTTACTTAAATGTAAATAAACTATATTAAAAAATGTTTTGAATTTTCTTAAAAAATGCGAAGAAACTTTTTCCCCAACCTATTATATTTTTACATACTATTTGCAATAATAGGTACAAAATGCTGTGTGTGCATAATGCACGACACGTAAGTCTGTAAAGTAATGTACGATTCCGTACATCCTCCCCGCCCAAACGGAACGACTGAAATGATTGATAGATAGGCAGATAGTGGAAGTTACAAACAAGTTTATATATGATGAAATAGTAAAATGATAATAGACTGATAGCTAATGATACAAATTCCTTCAAACATTAATTTGAATGATCATTTTAAGATACACATGTACTTAATCATCACGGTCTTGTAAGTGCACTGAACGCAGAAACTTTGGCGAGGTAGCCCTATCTACACCACTAATCGTAAACACTTCACTACACTTTTGCACTGATTTCACTTTATTCGATGCCACCGGTACTGTGTCGGCCGGCGCGACCGTCAATGGCCCCGCCCAGACAGCCTCTTGGCCCTGGGGGACCAGCGACGCTGGTACTCTGCCCGTACTTCGATGTCTTCTGATGAGGTACACGACGAGGCCTCCCAAGATGATAACCGAAGCTACACTGATGTACAACACAGTATAGTGATGAATGTCGTGAATGCTCAGATCTGTAGGCGACTGTTCCTTAACCTCATCAATCTGAGCCCTTATTTGATTCCAAATGAGATGATGATCTTCTGTCACACTGAAGTTCTCTGGTGCAGACGTTTTCATGATTTTGTTTAACACAGACACCTCTGGGACTTCGATGTGATTATGAATATTTATATGATTGATGAAATTATTATGAGCATAAATACTAAAGGTATCCCCTTTGAATGTGCAACCTTGACCTAGGGTAATAATCGCGTTGCCGACAAGGTTGACCATTGTGACTCCGTTGGCGCAAATTATGCGCACTTGGCATTCCGAGCAACATGTATACAACCAGGTGTACGGCCTGTGCAATTTGATCCATTGCTCTTCATATGACGATTTAACGGAGTTACATAATTGTTTTTGATTGAAGATTTTGATTTCACAGGTAGACTGCTTTATGTTTAGATCGTAAATGGGCATGTCTAATGAGCATAACAAGATATCGTTGGGAACATGAGTACATGATTGTAGGTCTGCTTCTGATAGAAGAAATGCTACAGCATTTCTAGCAATCTAGCCAAGGTCCTTGGCTAGATTATAAGCTATGAATGGTACTGATGGCCGAGATGATAAAACTGTAGTCCTCTCTTTTGCGAAATAGATATGATTTTGTTTAACTCAAACAATTCGTTGCTTAGGAGTGGAACTTTGATTTCGATGATTAAGTAGTTTGAGAAGCCTGACACTTTCAGTAAACGATACAAGTCCTTGATATGTTTTAAATCCACTGGTACCGTAAGTTTACCATTCAGTTGACTAGAGATGATGCTCAGCTGATACGATAACTGCTCCGGTGACAACAAATGACTGTCAATGCGCCCGTGTGAATTATCTGTGACCGTAGCAATCAACGTTTGCTGAATCCAACGAATATTTGATTGAATTATTGGTGCTGCTAAAGCTGATGATGTGACATAAAGGCCATTTTGATTGTCCAAACGTATTTTATTCACCTCAGTCGATAGATTTTGGAGACGTTGCTTGATGAATGTAAATTGTTGATTCATGATGTTTTCATTACGGCGTATGCTATTATATTCTGATTCTAAAATACTAGTCTGATTTTTATAAGTTTTTGAAGATGTTCTTCATTATGACTGATTTGCTCGATGTCACTCTTGTATTTTCCGGCAAACTTCTCGTCCAGTACACCGAATAATGAATTAGCAACCCGCTTACTAGGCCTCTTTTCAGCCTCTTCGGACTTTGATATTTGAGAACTATATCATAGTGTTCAATTTCGCTAATTTCGTGCTCTAACTGAAGAAAGGTACTCTGATATTGTATACTTGCATGGGTGTTGCATAATGACTTGACGTGGTTGACGTAACCTTTGATATCGGATAAGCCTTTCCAGTAAATATACTATAAAGCTAAAATTTAATAGGTTTTTCTTTCATTGACTTGAATGTGCCCTGGCGGCTGAGAGTATGTCATGCTCACTCTAATGTCTCGCTGGTGGTGGCGTGTGTGTTGGATCATTAAGTTCCCTTCAAAATGGTTGAGCTGAATGGTGCTGATCCATGCATCATGTTCGTGAACGGGCGCCGTCAGTGGGGACTGGTCATTTCTTAGCTGCCACGGCTTATTTTAATTTAATTTATTAATTGCTTTTGTCCTTTTATTACGGACGCTTTTAACGTTCTGCATCGTTCTCATATGCATAATTTCAACATGAACGATGTAATGAAAGTTTGTTCCACCAAAACCTAGCCGAGACCCTTCAGGATTGCAGCCTCGAGACCTTTTTGAGCTCCATTAAGTTAAGCCATAAGTCAGGTAAGAAGGACGCTGAAACTTGCAATTATATAATTGAAGTATCTGCCAACATACGTAAAGCCCTGATATCTAAAGACAGAGTGTTTGTAAATTGGTCGTCATGCCCTGTTAGAGACTTTACTCTAGTCACACGCTGTTATAAGTGCCAGCAGTACGGACATGCGGCCAAATCTTGTCGGGAGACCACCTATACCTGTGGCCACTGTGGTGATCAGGGTCATTCCATTAAGGAATGCACAAAGAAGTCTGAGGAACCAAAATGCGCTACTTGCTTGCACTTTAAAAAGCCGAGCAATCACAAGACAAGCGCTGCTGACTGTCCAGCGAAAATAATGGCTGAAAAGAGGTACATAAATTCTGTTGATTATGGAGGCGCCTAAGAGCGCCGCTAATTACGTATTTTTCTAGTCCTTGTTTTTGTTTTTATAGTTTTAATTATGATTAATAATTTAATTAATGATATAGATAATTTCTCTGTATCTGAATCCCATGTTTGTGACGTTGAACACTGTAAGCAATATCTCTCCTCCCACACTAGTCCACTAACCATACTAACCCAAAATATTCGCAGTATTTTTAAGAATTTCGACAATTTTAGCATTTTTCTACAACGTCTAGACATAAACTGTGACGTTATTGTCTTAACCGAATGTTGGCTTTCCAAAAAATATAACATACCACTAATTCCGGGATATAATATGTATAAAAGTAATATAAACTACAATCAGAACGATGGGGTTATAGTATACGTAAGAAATCATCTCAATGTGTGTGTCGAAGAACCTAATATGCTCGACTGCAATAGATTGCTACTTAAAATTGGCTCAGATTGGGCTATTCTAGCCTTATATCGACCCCCCTCTTTTAGAAATATAAACAATTTCACAGACTCTCTAAATGACACCTTGCAGAACCTGTCATCTTTCAAAAATACCATTTTAATTGGAGACATTAATATCAATATTATTCCAGAAAGTCCTGATGCATTCAAGGAGGAATACCTTAACTTATGTGCCTTCCATGGTTTGCTTCCCGCTCACACGCTTCCTACACATCAAAGTGGCTCCTGTTTGGACCATATAATACTCAAGTCGAATTTCCCTGCACTAGCCCTTGTAACCAATTCAACGATAACCGATCACAGTGCTACCCTGCTTATTTTAAATTGTAAATTATCAAAAGTAGTCACTCGCACCATTTCTAGTATAGATATAAATAAACTTGAAGAAGACTTACGTAATATCGACTTTGACCCAGTCTATTTTTCCGATGATATGCAGTTTTGTACGTTGTACCTAATAAAAAATGTACAACATGCAATTCAGAAGAACACGGTGATATCACGGCTAAATAACAAAAACTACAACATAAAACCATGGGTCACGACAGGACTCATTCGCTGTATGAAAAATAGAGATAAATTGCATATGAAAGCCAAATCTAATCCAGATAATTTAATTTTGCAACAGTCGTATAAACGATATCGTAACTTTTGTAATGATCTTCTAAAAAAAGTAAAAAGAAACTACGATAAAATTGCGCTAGAAAAGGCTGGTACTAATAGTAAAAAAATATGGAATTTTATTAAAAGTGTAACGTATAACTCGAAACAAAATCAGTCATCTTCAGGTTTATTACAAGCACACTCATCACAGTTAACATCAGCCAATATTGCAAATACTTTTTTTGTTAATATTGGAAAGTGTTTGGCTGAAAAAGTTCAGGGCCAATCACAATATCTAACAAGCACACCATTTATGTGTAGCACTATTTTATCTTCCTTTGCGTTGCTGGACACTGATGAGACTGAAGTAGAAACGATAATTATGAGCTTAAAGGACGACTGTGCGGTTGGCTGGGATAACATTTCATGTAAAATTATTAAACAGTTCAGGCACATTTTGGTACCGCCATTGACTTATATTCTCCAAAAATGTTTATCTAAAGGTATTTTTCCCGAGTGCCTAAAAAAAGCTGTTATTGTCCCTGTTTATAAATCAGGCAGTAAAGATCAAGTTACAAATTATAGACCTATTTCCTTACTGCCTTCTATTTCTAAAATATTAGAAAAAATTATAAATAAAAGGCTTTACAAATACTTGGAGGATAAATTGATCTTATCTAAACGGCAGTTTGGATTTAGGCCTAAAATGTCAACTGACGCTGCCGTCCACCATCTGACTGACTTTCTAGCACAAGAACTTGATAAAGGTAACCACACAATAGGAATCTTCCTGGACCTTGCCAAAGCTTTTGACACGGTTTCAATTCCTATTCTGTTGCATAAGCTTGAAGCCATAGGTATCAGAGGCACCCAGCTGAAACTATTTAAGAGCTATCTAGAGGACCGTACCCAATGTGTAAGGATTGGTAATGTTCTCAGCGATGATGAAAAAAGCACGTCCTTCGGAGTTCCCCAAGGAAGTATCTTAGGGCCTACACTTTTTTTGATATACATAAACGATCTTTGTAATCTAAATCTAAATCATGGCCAAATTGTTTCTTATGCTGACGACACTGCCCTTCTTTTTTCGGCTGACTCAGAAAAAAATGTCTACAAGCTTGCGCAACACGGATTCAATGTTGTTAATAAATGGCTTCAATGTAATTCACTAACATTAAATGCAGACAAGACAAATTACATTAAGTTTTCGATGCGCAAGCAAACATCAACTAGTACCACAACATTATATGCTCATTATTGCCCAATTCCCACAGATAACCAATGTATTTGTCCCAAAATTAAAATGGCAAATATAACAAAATATCTTGGTGTCATAATAGATGAAACGCTTTCTTTTAAATATCATATAGAAGCTTTAAATAATAGAATTCGCAAGTTGATATTTGTTTTTAAAAAGTTACGCTATATTACTGACCCAAAAATAGTTAGACAAGTTTACTTTGCTTTATGTCAATCGATATTATCTTACTGTATTACAACATGGGGTGGAGCGGGTAAAACAAGGTTACTAACCATCGAGAGAGCTCAGAGGGCGATCCTTAAAGTGTCTACTTTCCGCCCTTTCCTTTTTCCTACCAACCTCCTATACAAATCTTGTGAAGTATTAACTGTTCGGCAACTATTTATAATGGGCATTGTATTAAAACAACACACAGCTCTACCCTACAGCACTGAACATTCTAATAAAAGACGTAAAGATATAGTCTGCCCACAAAATACAACAAAACATGCTTTTATATCCAAATTTTACCTGTACCTCGGTCCTCTTCTATATAATAGACTAAACGCGAAAGCAAACATTTACTACCTGAACTACACAAATTGTAAGAGAATTCTCAAGGAGGCTCTCCAAAGAATGTCTTACGAAGATACAGAGAATTTACTAACTGTGTTAAAGTAAATATGTATACTCACCTACGATAAGTATGTATCAAATTTAGAAACTAAGAGTAAGGCTATTCAACATAAGTATAATTTATTTGTCTATTAACAACTTTTAGATTATTTATTAATTTTATGCTACTATTTTAGCACTATTCGCCTGAAACACAGGATTACCTAGTTCAGGCACGTGAATCTTAGGAATATAATTTACATTTAAGCAAAACTGTACAAATTTTTATACCTTGTAATTTTATGAATAAATATTATTATTAATTATTATATATATTATAATCAATATTTTGTAACCATATTTTGATTTAAAAGAGTGTCCATGGAGTTTCTTGCCCGTTCTTCTCCATAGGTACCAACTACGCTTTGGAATGGGTAACTAGCTTCATCTTTCTGACTGACCGACCCCTTGACAATTCAAAAGTGCCTGTAATTAGTTTATTTGAAATAAATGTTTGAGTTTGAGTTTGAGTAGGTCGTCATGTTGTAGTAGACGACTAGACGCCATTCGTCTTTGATATACTGAAGATTGGATATTCTATCGAAGTAAATAGCTTGATTCTCTTCTAATGACGTCACATTATAAGATTCATGATTAGGTATATTTTGTGCTGAAGTAGGTGATAATAACATGAAAAATAGTAATAATAAACTAGTGAATAGGCTCTTCAATGATACGTTGTTTCGAGGAAGTCGCTTTGTCTTGCTTCGCTCGTCTAAATTGTCTTGATTTTGTTCCCGCGTTGTGTCCTTGTTAACTGGTAACAACACAAGTCTGATGAAAGGGCGTTGTATGATGTTAATCTTAGTTTTTAAACTGACTACCCTTACATAGCCATCCTTTCCAGGATAAACTGCTTCAATACGTCCTAACGCCCACTTGCCGGGTGGCAAGTTTTCGTCCTTGATAAGAACGACGTCATTGATTTCGAAGTTCCTACTTGGCTTAGGCCATTTTGATCTAGCCTGTAGATGCTGAAGATATTCGCTTGACCACCTTTTCCAAAGCTGTTTGTTCATTGATTGAATGAGTTACCACCTTGTTAATTGATTCATGTGATCTGGATCACTCTGTGGCCTAGATATAAGTGGACCACCGATTAAGAAATGTCCTGGCGTAAGAATGTCGTCGTCAATGCTCTCTGTCAACTGACAGAGAGGCCTTGAGTTCAAACATGCCTCGATTTGATGTAGTAGCGTAGTAAACTCCTCGTAAGTGAGTTTCTGATCGCCGATGATACGCTTTAGATGATATTTGAGGCTTTTCACCGCAGCTTCCTAAAGACCGCCTGCACTTGGTCACGCAGGAGCGTTGAACTGCCACTTTATGTTCATGTCATTGATGTTATTGAAGAAATCGGTGTTGATGGTGGCTATGATCTCTTGGTACTCCTTCTTAATGATACGATTGGCACCTACGAAATTCGTGCCATTGTCACTGTATACGTGACTTGGCGTTCCACGTCGGGCCGAAAACCTACGGAAAGCTGCTGAAAATGCTGGAGTACTCAGATCGGAAACTAGTTCCAGATGGACAGCCTTAGTAGACAAACAAACAAACACTTCAATATATAGCCCTTGACTGTTTTGATTCCACGTCCCTTATTGGCCTTCAACTCGACGTGTCCGGTAAAATCGACACCGGTGTGAGAGAAAGGTCGTGACGGGGTGACTTGTGGCTGTGGAAGATCGGCCATGATTTGTTGATATTGCGTTTGACTAAAGCGCTGACACTTAACGCATGATCTCAACTTCCTCTTGACGGTACGGATCCCGCTGATTATCCAATATCTGTCTCTGATGTATGAAAGTGTCAGTCGCGGGCTTCCATGTAATGTGATAATGTGAGCTTGATCAATGATTAAATCGGTGAGACGACTATGACTTGATAATATGATAGGGTGCTTTGATGAGTCGCTGATGCATGCGTTTTTCAGTCGTCCACCCACTCTAAGGATACCGTGCTCATCCATGAAACGATTAAGACGTGATATTTTGCTTCTTGGATGCACGTGTCCCTTTTGATTGATACATAAAATATCTTCATGAAATTGGTGTGATTGCTCAACCGCTCGCTCGCTGTTCCAGCTCGAAGGATCAAAATAAATGTAAGGGATCCCTACACTTAGTGATATGATAACGGGGCAATTCTATTGGGAAGTTGGTCATCTTTGATAATGATATTCAATGCATTGTCCATCTCTGATGATGTCAATACATTCGTACTTGATGTGTGTTTACCTCGTGATTGCGATATGAAACGCGATAACCAAGCGAGAATTTTTACAATGCGAGTTAATGAACTGTAATTCTGTAATAACTCGTGTACTAATGAAATATGAGTTTGATATAAAGCCGTGTTTACACTAAGCTTCTTGATCTCCAAATCTAGTGATTGATATGAGGTGATAGGAAGAGTACTTTGTTCGAAATTGGTTATCCATTTCGGCCCCTGCCACCACAATGGATGACTTGATAACTTCCGTGACGTCAGACCCCGAGTAGCACAATCTGCAGCGTTCTCTTCTGACCTCACATGATGCCAACATGATGATGAAACGATGCTAATGATTTTGATGATTCCGTTAGCCACGAACTGCTTCCACTTTTTCACGTCACCTTTGATCCATCCTAAGACTATCATGGAGTCTGTCCAGCCATAAATAACCACATCCTGATGTAATAAGGATTCCATGACCTTCTTGATAAGTTGAGATAGCAGTAGCGCACCACATAGCTCTAGTCGTGGCAATAATACCTTTTTTTGCCAGAGGTGCTAACTTTGTTTTTGCTACTGCGAGCGTTGATGTGGACTCGCTCTTATTATCTTTTGCTACTACATACACAACACATGCGTATGCTTTGTCGGAAGCGTCACAAAATCCATGGATTTGATATGATTGATTTGTGTTACCCAGATAGCGTGGTATGTTAAATTGATCTATGATGTCGAAATCATTCTTTAGCAGAATCCAATCATCTTGAACCGATTGTGAAACTTCTTCGTCCCACGATAGATGTGATGACCATGCATTTTGAAAAAGCAGTTTTGCTCTGATTGATAATGGTGACAGCCAGCCTAAGGGGTCAAATAGCTTTGGGATTTCCGAAAGCAGCTGTCTTTTTGTTATGCGTTATGATCTGCTAATTGAAGATGCTGGATATGAGACCATGATTGTTTTTTGAATGGTGTACCAGGCAAGCAATTAGCGACCTTTGACAGAACCAGTGCTTCTGTAGTAAAATGATAGTCACCGTAGATAGATTGACAGTCGATTGATACCCGTCTTTTGCTTTGCCTAGCCCCAGCACCTATTCCTGATACTGATGCGTTGTATCGTCACCGCTGCAACCCTAACCGCTGTACAGCGTTATCCGATATTAATGATATTTGGGATCCCTGGTCTAGAAGATCCCTAAGGGTCATGTAGCTGCCATCAGAATACCTGACATTGATTGATAGCGTGGTCAATAATAACTCTTCGTCATCTCCTGCGACATGATTAACATTAGGTTGTTTGTTTGATGATTTCGATGACGAAGTGGTTATTGCAGATGATGATGATGTTGCTTGAGGAGCTGATTTTGATGATGGGACACACGCTTCATGTAGTATTGTATGATGATCACCTTGACAGGTTTTGCAACGCTTCGTCGAAGTGCAGTAATTTCCATCGTGACTGAATAGGCAATTTCGACAAATGTTTGAGTTCGTCGCCGTCTTCAATTGCACGTCCGGTGTCATATTCATGAATTTTTTACACAAAAACAAATTGCGAGCATGATTTGAATTGCATACAGAGCATTTCGAAGTTTGAGTAATGATGGCTTGATAATTTTTGGTAATGTAACCTTTAAAATTGTTTTGCTTAATAAAGTTATTTGTGTTCTTTGATTGATAAATGATAAATGATTTTATTTCTGTAAGTAGGTTTATACAAACACTTTTACACGTCAATCATATTTTTAAAACTAGATGAGGTCGGCGTTTCCTATCTGACTACTCTGAGAAGAAAGGCCGAAACAAACTCAGAGGTCACAGTCTCTTTTAAAGTCCAGACATAATCTTGGTCAGATCATGTGAAGATCATGTAGATTTATGGCTGAAATGGTCTTTTGAGGAAAAACCACACAGAATGAGTGGACCTGTCCAGTCAGTGCATGCATTTGTCACTAATCGTGGAGCTCAACTCAGAACTTAAGGAGCTCAACCACTCGACGAACAATACCAAAGAAAGGACATTTGGGTAGGCCGCATAAAGCACTCAAACTGCCAGATTATCATTGAAACTACCTGAGAAATGAAAAATTTAAATAAAAAATAAAAGTTACCTACATAATCCCCACATTTACAATAAATAAATAATAATACTATACTTCACAAAGTAAATTGTCATGAAATTGTATATATAATAATTATCAAAATGTCAAAATTTATGTAAAATAAAAAACTAAAAAATTTAGCAAAAATATAAAATAATCAAAAAAAAATAACATTCAGTATGCAAAAATTGGAGCAACTCAATCCCAAGCCTTTTTATCCTCAATATAATCCTTAACGGTATAAAAAGCTTTCTGGCACAACTTACGTTTAATTAATGATTTGAATTTATTAAGGGTTAGATCTTGAACGTGGCTTGGAAGTTTATTATAAAAGCGAATACATTGACACCTGAACGAGCCGCCTATCTTTTTGAGCCTTGTTGTAGGTACAACAAATTTGTGTTTATTCCTAGTATTTATATTATGGATATCACTTTATTTTTTAAACAATTTTATATTTTTATGTGCATATAAAAAAAATTCATAAATATATTGAGAAGGCACAGTCATTACATTAATCTCCTTAAATTTCTCTCTGAGAGATTGTCTCGGACTTAATTTATAAATTGATCGAACAGCTCTTTTCTGCAAAATAAAAATAGTCTGAATGTCGGCGGCATTTCCCCATAACATAATACCGTACGACATAACACTATGAAAATAGCTAAAGTACACTAAACGGGCTGTCTCTGTGTCGGTTAAATTACGAATTTTTCTAACAGCGTATGCTGCGGAGCTTAGCTTTTTGACAATTTATCTATATGTGGGCCCCACTGAAGCTTAGCATCCAAAGTTAAGCCCAAGAATACTGTGCTATCTTCAGGATTCAATTCTTCGCCCTTCATTAATACATTCGTTTTCACCTGTCTAACGTGAGGTAGCGTAAACTTAATGCATTTGGTTTTTTTTTCGTTAAGGAGTAAATTATTGACATTGAACCGGTAAACTACTTTTGAAATCGCGCTATGTAAATCGTCAGTAACCAGCTGCTGACGTTTAAGTCTAAACAAAAGTGAAGTATCATCCGCAAACAACACTATATCATGATTATCCTTTATGAGGTACGGCAAGTCATTAATATAAATAAGAAACAAGAAAGGACCAAGAATTGAGCCCTGCGGGACTCCCATTGTCACTATAGATCCGGGAGATCTTTTTCCATTAACGTCAACGCTCTGAATCCTATTACTCAAGTATGAAGTAAGAAGATCCAGAGCGGTGTTCCGGATCCCGTAGTGGCGGAGTTTCCTGATTAACGTTTCATGAAAAACTCAATCGAATGCCTTGGACAAGTCACAAAAGATGCCGAAGGCATCGCAT
Source organism: Griposia aprilina (assembly GCA_916610205.1). Taxonomy (NCBI): domain Eukaryota; kingdom Metazoa; phylum Arthropoda; class Insecta; order Lepidoptera; family Noctuidae; genus Griposia; species Griposia aprilina. Next base: position 189,029 of record OU744300.1, on the reverse strand, counting down.
TTATCAGTAGTTGAACGACCCCTAGTAAAACCAAATTGTTTGCTATGTAATAATTTATGTTTATTAAAAAATCTTTGCAATTGGTCCAAAATTATTTTTTCAAAAATTTTACTAAAAGTAGGTAGTACTGAAATAGGTCTATAGTTTGTGGGGTCTGAAGTACTACCTGATTTAAACAAAGGTATAATTTTACTTTTTTTCATAAGGTCAGGAAACTCCCCACAGTCGATACAATTATTAAAGATAAGAGCTAAAGTAGGTGCTACAATGTCAATAATAGACTTAGCAACTTCCACAGAATTACCCCACAGATCTGCAGTCTTTTTTACATTTAAAGTGTGAAAGTTCTTAATTATATCTCTACAGGTAATATGTTCGAAATGAAATTCCGAATCGCAAATATGAACATTTTCTTTAAGCAAAGACTCAGCAGCAGAAGGTGATGAGTTTAGGGATTTAGTAGTTGAAACAGGAATGTCCGAAAAGAAATTTTCAAAAGCAGCGGCGACTTGTAAGTCTGATTTTATTATATTGTCATTAATAGACAGGTTGTAGTCAGAATTTCGGTTCGTAGACCTTCCCGTTTCACTATTAATAATATTCCAAATAACGCGACTTGGCCATGCAACAAACTTTTTTAAATAATTTTGAATAATTTCTAACATATAAATTAAATTCAGTAGTGTTTACAGAAGTCCTTTCATTGTACAGCTCATAAAGCCGTGTTCTACTTTTATGAATACCAATGGTAGCCCAATCGCTGAAAGATGCATTACTATTAACCGAGATAGTCTTGGGTATAACTTTAGAATCAAATTGTTTACAGTATAAATTAAAGAAATCATCATATAGATGATTAGGATCAGCATGAAAAGACAAAACTGATAATTGATTAATGATTTTTACTTTAAAAACTTCCAAGCGACTTGCAGTTTTGGGGTTAACAGTAATATCCTTTTTAGCCACTTTGATGTTTTGGTTTTGGATAGTAATCCTATGCCCGCAATGATCAGAATCTAGTAAATTTATAATTTCTTTGTGGCTTGGTATAACATCTGTATAAATATTATCTAGGCATGTTGCACTAGTAAGGGTTATTCTTGTAGGCTCCAAAAATAGGTTTACAAGATTGTAGGACTGAAAGAGACATAATATTTTACTACAAGAACCCGAGTTTTCTAATAAATTAACATTAAAATCACCGCAAGTGATAATGGACTTGTTCGAGTTACAAATCTTGTTTAACACTTCATCCATTACCTTTTCAAAGCAGTCATACACTCCTGAGGGGGGTCTGTACACACTTAATACAATAAACTGCTCCAATTCTATACAGGCTATCTCAACTGTTCGCTCAACAGATAGGCTCACAATATCCTTACGTTCTTTATATTTAAGCTGGTTACTTACTAAAATTAAAGAGCCACCATGTATAGCATTTACTCTGCTGAACGAACTACCGACTTGGTGATTATTAAAATTGAACAAGAACTGGTGGCTTTTAAGCCAATGTTCTGTTATACAAAGAATATCAATACTGTTAAAATTCATAAATAATTCTACTTCTAAATCTTTGTTCATAAATCCTTGAATGTTTTGATGCACCAGGTTGATACTATTTACTGATTTTAAACTTTTATTTGATTTTGATTTATTTCTACAATTCTGTACATTATTGCTAGAGGTTGCCTCTATTGTCTTAACTTCTAATTTAAATTATTATCAATGTCAATTTTTGATACCAAATTATTGGGTGAATTATTTAATAATTCATAGCTTTGCTCAATAGGAGCAATTTGTTTAGCCAACTTCTTGGCTGTAATTGAAAAGTAATATGATAGCGACACAGCTATCTGTCTTTTAAGATAGTTAGAAAGATAGTACATAAAAATATTATATCCATCTTTTGTCAAATACAAATTATTACCAACATAATTGTTAGTATCAACTAATTGGAATAAATTATTATTAAATGTTAAATTATGCAAGGTCATATTAATTTCTATGTTATTTTCTTCCTGTGGCAAACTGTTACTGTATGGGAATGTAAACAAAACAATTTTTCTCAAACTAAGATTACACAATGTCCTATAATATTTGAGTAATTCTCTTTTGTTCACATTTCCCCTATTACCCATAAAAATCAATAATGTAGTATCCTGGTTGAAGTTACATTTAATAATTTCTCTCATAATGTCAAATAAGGAACAACCAGGCATACAGTAATTTATTATGGAGTGTCCGGGTATTCATCCGTCAACAAGTGGCCTAAGTCCTTTCCAATCTCATCACAAAATAACACTATATCATTATTTACAATTTCTTTACATTGTCTAATGGAAGTAATAATAGAAGAACTTGTCAAATCAACACAAGGATGCAGTAAGGTGGTATTGCATGTTGACAATGAAAGGTCTAGTGTAGGTACATTGGATGGTGTTTGACAATGCTCACAGCTGTTCTTTTGTGAGTTGACCAGCTCATTCATTGCCAACACATATTCCCTCATTAGATTTTCAGAGGTATTATATTTGTTAGTCATTGCGCTAAGTTTCTCTTGCAGATGATCAAGTTGAGATTGCAAGTCCTGTGTGTCATTGTTGTACCTCCTAGTACTTTGCTCCAAATTAAAAGAACACATATCCAGTTGTTTCAGTAAATTTAACCTTTCTCTATTAAGTTTAACATTTTTGATAAAGAACCTTTTTGATTGATTTGGGTTCCGCTTGCTTGATGGCGAGGGTTCCTTATCGTTTTTATGGATGGGCTCAAGAGCGGTAAACTTACTCTCGAGGAATGCCATTAACTCGTCCAACCTTGGTAAATCACGAGGTGTCCTACGTGCTTCCTTGTAGTCAGCGTAAGTTTCTGGGTCCAGTTTTTTGCACAATAAATGAACCAACAACGGATCCCACGTATTCGTATCAACGCCGAGATTGTGAATCGCGTGAATACATTCGGTTGAGGTATCATACAGCCTTTTGTTTTCAAACAATGATTGCTTTTAAATGTTGGGTTGATTGAGGAACATTTCGATTTGATTCGTAAAAAGAACTTGAGAATTGTTGTACCGGTGTAATAAGATCTCCCACGCAGTATCATAATTCTCTGATGAAATATGGAGATGATAGATGAGACGTTCTGCTTCTCCCTTAAATTTTCCCTTAAGGTGCTGCATCTTCTGAGCTCTAGTGATAGAGTTATTGTTATGAATTGTCTCCGTGAACAAGTCATAAAAGGTTGGCCACTGCTTGTAGTTCCCGCTGAACGATGGTATTTCAATCGGAGTTGATTTTTGTAAGTGAGTCGTTGATGAGATTTTCTTATTCAACTCACGTTTGATAGTTTTGTAGGCCAACTCATGATAATTAAACTCCTCGTTATATGATATATCGCCACCAGCAAGTATATGATCGATTTGCAAATGTTGAGCATCAATAATTGTCCACTTGGATTGAACGTTTTTAAGCTCAACTTTGATGCCCTTGATTAGCCGATTAAATGCCCTAAAATTAGTGCGTTGCAATGATAACAATTCGTCTAGCTTTCCATCTGGTTGAGTAGATTTTGATGATTTGCCATAAGATGCTATAGAATTACGAGTTAATTGATAATAGTCCTTACCCTTTTGATATGTGTTGTCAAGGAAATACTCAACCGCCACATTTTTGTGCTCAGATATTTTTTGGTGATTTTATTCGAACTCTCCCCAGAGGTTGTCTAACGTCTCTAACCGTTTCTTCAAGTATTCGGCATTTTTGCGAGAATCCGAGTCCTTGTTGAAGTTCACTTTTATTGTAGTGAAATTGGTGATGATTTCAGATAGACGAGCGAAAAGAGCTTCCATGATGTAGGTAAAGGAACAGTCTCACTTGGTTAAATGATGATCCACGTAGCTATCTGCACTGGTACTGCTCCCATAGGGGTCGATAGTGAAAGCTGAACCCTCTCGCCGCCCGAAAATGAGCTCCACAGAGCCTAATGATGTTGATGTCACGCCGTGATTTGCTTACCACGACCGTGCTGTTGACCTAAGCTATATTTGCTCAAGTCAACAATGAAGTGTGTTTTTCACTGAATGAGTCCACACTGGTTTGATCACAGAACCTTGAGTCCGAACCGTGTCTCTAACCTGTACGCGCGCTAGGTCAAAGTATCGCGACGAAGTCCTGCAATGCTCGAAGGACTAAAATAAATGTAGGGGATCCCTATACTTAGTGATATGATAACGGGGCAATTCTATTGGGATGATGAAATAAAACCGACCACCGTGAATGTTCGTTAAACACTGATTTATTGATATATATTTTTAAATACTATTTGCAATAATAGGTACAAAATGCTGTGTGTGCAGATTGCACGACGCGTAAGTCGGTAAAGTAATGTACGGTTCCGTACAATGATAGTCCTGCCTTTTAATGACAATCGAAATGAATGATTTTTTATGAAATGTATGCCAAAAGACGATTCTGAGTGTGAACTTTCTGCGATACGATCGATGGTTCTACTTTTTAATTATTAAGGATATCAAATTTATGCCTTAAGATAATTCTGACTTACAAAATTATGAGTTTTGAATGTATGTCAAATGAGTGTATGCCAAACGATTTTCTGCAAAATGAAGTTTATGCTATCCGCTGTTATGCAAAATAATATTATGACAAAAAGTTTTGCTATTAAGGGTAGAGCCCACTGCGAGTAGTGCACGTGTATCTAGTATCAGACTACCCGACCGTCAATGTGATACATGGCGTTTTAGAAAAAGTATTACTTTGTAGACCTTCGTCTACATTCTTCGACCCTGTGCGACAGATTGTTTCCCAAAGCGCGATGTGTAACCTTATACCAATGGTTCAATAATGTTTGACAAAAAACGAATGACAAATGATAATTTTAAAAATAAAATTATAGAAACTAATCATTTGACAAAATACAGATTTCGCAAATGTTTTACTTTGCAAATACCTACATATTTCAAATGTTAAAATATAATTTCAAAAATATTTATTTGACCAAGTACTTCGTTTGTCAAATTTGCGATTTTACAAAATGACGGTAGATAAATTGTTACATACAAATACTGATACCATATGATTGATACTCAATTTAGAAAAATACACGCTTAGTCTAGTCGACAAGTTAAAAATGGTGTTAATTCGACATACTACTGCTAAAATTATGTGGTTTAGCTCATTCGATTCGGAATAATGTCTAGACCATTGTGCTAAAAAATTGAATTAGCACATAAAAAATTCCAAAAGTTATTAACAATTAAACACCTTCAAAAAATAGCGTTTCGTTTATTGCTTCTTGTCCGTAAACTATAAATATTATCGAAATTTGAAAAAAAGATCCTTAAAGAGGAGGAAATTTAGTAAAAAAAAGTTCCAACTCCCGGAACTGTAGCTCCATTATTTATAATTTTAATTTAACGCTGAAAATAGCCCGCCGCGCGCCATTGTTAGGTTGCGCGCACGGCCTCGAAAGCGAGTACGTCACTTAAAAAATTTTTTTTCAAGTACTTAAAGTTAATTCAAAAATCTAAAAAAATTATTGCATAATCTAAACACTTTAATAAATTTATTCCCGTTGGAATTTTTTATAAAAACATATTTTTCAATATTCTAGACGATTGTTAATTAAGAAAATTTTGTCCAATTTCCATCATCCTTATAGACTATTTTTTTTTTTTAATAATTACCTTAAAATTATTTCGCTTCGTGGACCTCTTCTTATAAATATATTAAACAAGATTGCGTCGTCTAAGTTATGAAATTGTTAATATTTTGTTAATAATAATTTTTTTAAGTTAACAAAAAAAGAAAAAGCACAATTATGTTGTAAAGAATTTTTTTTTCTTTATTTATTATTATATTTTCGTTTTTATGTCAATAAAAGACATCTTTTAATTGAAAAAAATTTTTTTTTTATCCATTTGTTTATAAACATTTTGTTAACAAATGGACTATTTATATATTTTAGAAAAAAAAAATTTTACAATTTTATAGAGAACTGTCAATTATGATTTTTAGAAAAAAAAATTTTTCTTAATAAGTATTTTTAATTGTTTATAATCGTTTTTTTTTTATTTGTTGTTTAAATTATGAGTTAAGAATTTTTTTTTTTTCTAAAAATCATAATTGACCTTTCTCTACAAAATTACAGAAAAAAAATATTTTTTCGTTAACAATAGCATTGTTTATTAATTTTACAATTTGTTATAAACAAATTCTCAACTTTGTTTTATTTTTTTCCTGTAAGTAATAATAATTACAAAAACGACCTCGTGCATTAAAATACCGAAAAAAAAATTATATTATTTTTTATGTAATTTTGAAAATACACGTGCTACAAAACTTGCAGCAGCTGATCCATTTGTTGACTTTAAAGTTAATATAACTTTTGAACTATGAAAAATACGACCATTAACATTCAGGTCATTTTTGTAGGCAATAAAATTATCTTTCAGATAATGTTAGTCATATATTTTTATTTATTATTTACTTGTTGTTTTGCGCATTTGTTAATAAAAATTGAAGATTTTTTCAGGTTTTTCGAACTTCTGCGGCTTCTAACTCTGTAAATAATGCGAATTCGGTTATTGAACTTCAAGGCAATTTTGTTCAGCTATAAATTATGCTACTGACCTAAATGTTAATGGTCGTATTTTTCATAGTTCAAAAGTTATATTAACTTTAAAGTCAACAAATGGATCAGCTGCTGCAAGTTTTGTAGCACGTGTATTTTCAAAATTACATAAAAAATAATATAATTTTTTTTTCGGTATTTTAATGCACGAGGTCGTTTTTGTAATTATTATTACTTACAGGAAAAAAATAAAACAAAGTTGAGAATTTGTTTATAACAAATTGTAAAGTTAATAAACAATGCTATTGTTAACGAAAAAATTTTTTTTTCTGTAATTTTGTAGAGAAAGGTCAATTATGATTTTTAGAAAAAAAAAAAATTCTTAACTCATAATTTAAACAACAAATAAAAAAAAACGATTATAAACAATTAAAAATAATTATTAAGTTTTTTTTTTTTTTTCTAAAAATCATAATTGACTCTATAAAATTGTAAAAAAATTTTTTTCAAAAATATATAAATAGTCCATTTGTTAACAAAATGTTTATAAACAAATGGATAAAAAAAATTTTTTTTTCAATTAAAAGATGTCTTTTATTGACATAAAAACGAAAATATAATAATAAATAAAGAAAAAAAATTTCTTTACAACATAATTGTGCTTTTTCTTTTTTTGTTAACTTAAAAAAATTATTATTAACAAAATATTAACAATTTCATAACTTAGACGACGCAATCTTGTTTAATATATTTATAAGAAGAGGTCCACGAAGCGAAATAATTTTAAGGTAATTATTTAAACATTTTTTTTAGTTTAGAAGGATGATGGAAATTGGACAAAATTTTCTTAATTAACAACCGTCTAGAATATTGAAAAATATGTTTTTATAAAAAATTCCAACGGGAATAAATTTTTTAAAGTGTTTAGATTATGCAATAATTTTTTTAGATTTTTCAATTAACTTTAAGTACTTGAATTTTTTTTTTTTAAATGACGTACTCGCTTTCGAGGCCGTGCGCGCAACCTAACAATGGCGCGCGGCGGGCTATTTTCAGCGTTAAATTAAAATTATAAATAATGGAGCTACAGTTCCGGGAGTTGGAACTTTTTTTTACTAAATTTCCTCCTCTTTAAGGATCTTTTTTTCAAATTTTGATAATATTTATAGTTTACGGACAATAAGCAATAAACGAAACGCTATTTTTTGAAGGTGTTTAATTGTTAATAACTTTTGGAATTTTTTATGTGCTAATTCAATTTTTTAGCACAATGGTCTAGACATTATTCCGAATCGAATGAGCTAAACCACATAATTTTAGCAGTAGTATGTCGAATTAACACCATTTTTAACTTGTCGACTAGACTAGCTGCCCTAACTAAGTAAGATAGGCAGAATTCGGTTCTGGTATCGCCGGCCGCTGCCGCGGCACGCTTGCTTCCCTCGCTTGGCTCGTGCGTTGATAATGATAACATTAGCCTGCTAATTAATTCGATTATATAACACATGTTTTAAATATTTCAACCATTTGCATTTTTGCATTTGCATTTGCATTTTGTTACAAATATTGAATTAATTCTGAAATAAATGTTTATTATTATTATTATTTGCAAACTCGACCTTTGCCAGCAATATCGACTATTTCATGGGCAACCCTAAATATTATTTTAACGTTTGTACCACGTTACATAGCTGATAAAAATGAAGATGTCTTTCTCGTAATTTGTACGCTTTAATGCTTTAGTAAAATTTTGAGATACATACATACATAGATATTTTTTTAAAATGATTAACAAACTTCTTCGTTTAACTTATAACTGTTTGAAGTTCTAAAGGTTACATCAAAATATGGATTAAAGTATTAGGCACCCAATGGAGTAGCAATAAAGGCCATTCAATAAGAGAGTTGAGAGAAAGGTGATATATCGCACACCTAGATAAAGGGTGGCAGAACTCAAAATAATCCAAAATCGAGTTATCGGGATTATCGGAATCTGTATGATGTTGTATATTATTTTAATAAGATATTAATTGAGCAAATTAGTATCACCGTTAATATCACCTACTCCGACGCGTACCCCCACTTTAGAATGTTGGATTTGGTTGTCAGATCTGCGATATTATTTATATAATTATGTTTGTCATAAAATTGCACGAGTTTTGATAAAATATGAAACTGCACATTACTGCACTTATGTCTAGTGACTAATTGTTAAATTGACTATTGCTAATTTTTAACTATGTATCAAACAACAGGATCTAAGGACACTGTTTTATCTCTTTATTGAATCATTTACTATTTTCTTAGGTTTACTCGTAGATTATTTTCGTCAAGCCATGTTATTATGGATTCGCCTTTCGCTAGCAGATAGCTGATGTTATAAGGAGTAACATAGGCTTTATTCTTTGGTAGCACGTTTCCGTGGGATAATTTCGGACACCCACGCAGGCGACGTCGCGGACAGCAGCTAGAATCAAGTAAAAATAATAGGGAGCTTAGCACACCCCCTTGGGGAACTCCAGAACTATTATGTTTATACTTTGATTTATATGACTCTATTTCTAGTTTTCAATTTTTTCGATTTCTACACACTGCAGCACTGAATTCTGTTATTTAAATAACTTTCTATCCATTGAAGTGCTGGGCCCCAAATCCCATAATTTTCTAGTTTGTCTAGTAATTTATGTTATGTCATTCAGTGTTGGATCATTAAGTTACCTTAAAAACAGTTGAGTTGAATGGTGCTGATCCTTACGTCATTCATGTTCGTGAACGGGCGCTGTCAGTAGGGACTGGTCATCTCTTAGCTGCCACGGCTTCTTTAATTTCAGAATTGTTTCTTTTTGTTATTGTCTTTTTTATTAGGGACGATTTTAATGTGCACGTCTTTTTACATGGTTCTCACATGTATAATTTCAACATGAATGATGTACTTAACCAAATGTTTTATGTAACTACACTCGAGAGCAATGAATCCGGGTCACTTAAAGAATGTTAAAAATCTCGGAAACTAAAAATGATAGGTTAATGCAATAAATTGTATTTAATAGACAATGTAATACTCCTTAAATGAAAGTAAAAAAAATATGAGTCACCATACATTTTATTAACACAAAATTACATAAAGAAAAAAACTGCTGATCTCTCCTTAAAACAAAAATAGGAAACATGAAATTTTTGAACTTTATTACGATTTTCTTGAATTTTAATACTTCGTATTGCCTCCTCGTGCTTCCATTACTGCGTTTACGCGGTTTGGCATGCTGTACACCAAGTTCCTTATACGATTTTGGGGAATATTCTCCCATTCCTCTGTGAGAGCAATTTTGAGCTCACGAAGCGTGATTGGGGGAGGGTTTCGTTGTTTTACGCATCTGCCTAGCTCGTCCCAAGCATGCTCGATCGGGTTGATATCCGGGCTGCGCGCTGGCCACTCAGAAGAAATTCCGGCCCACACAAGTACAGACCCACCACCGTAGGCTACTTTTTCTTCGATGCATGCTTGCTTGAATCTTTCCCCTGGTCTTCGATACACTCTGTGTCTTCCATCGTGCTTGTAGAGCATAAATTTTGATTCGTCGGAGAACATAACTTTTGACCAATCTTCAATACTCCAATTTACGTGGCTCTGGGCATATCTTAGTCTTGAAATACGATGCCCACGCTCCAGTTTAGGGCCGTTTGCAGGTCTAAGGGGTTTTAAGTTAGATTCAGCAAGCCGACGTCTTACTGTCCATGCACTTGGGTTACTTCCTCCGAGGCGTCGAAACTGATTTGTGAGTTCAGTTCCTGTGAGAAAGCGATTTCGAAGCATGGTGTTCACCAAGTATCGGTCTTCTCGTGCTGTGGTACACCTGGTTCTGCCCGTTCCTGGTCTGCGTAGGTTAGAACCAGTTTCTTCGTAACGTCGGAGAACTCTTTGTACTGTTGACAGCGACACACCGACAGTCCTGGCTGTATCGCGCTGACTCCGGCCGGTTTCCAGCATTGTAAGTATTCTGGTGCATTCTTCAGGCGTAAGCGACATAATTTCAGCTTGAATAATGAATATAGAGCACTATCAACATGGTTTATGTACCCACATAAATGACAGATTACAAACAAAAGCAAAACCAAATGCTGTAATTTCGTAGTTCCATCTTCGAAAGTGGCCCTTTTTCAAATTTGATTTTTTTATGATATAACTTTACAATAACTAAGAAGTTTTAATACCTTCATTTAAGGAGTATTACATTGTCTATTAAATACAATTTATTGCATTAACCTAGCATTTTTAGTTTCCGAGATTTTTAGGATTCTTTAAGTGACCCGGATTCATTGCTCTCGAGTGTATTAATGTTGATTTAAAAGAGTGTCTATGGAGTTTCTTGTCCGTTATTCTCCATAGGTACATACTACGCTTTAGAATGGACAACTAGCTTCATCTTTCTGACTGACCGACCCCTTGACAATTCAAAAGTGCCTGTAATTGGTTTATTTGAAATAAATGCTTTGAGTTTGAGTGTGATTCATGTGATACGAAGTGACCTTTGGCATGTCAAATAATATGCCTGTTGTCAGAATTCGCTTATCTAAATTAGTAACGATTGTGTAAATAAGGTCAAAACATGGTAATGTTGTGGACTTGCTCGTTTGAAAATCGTATTATTCTTTCCTTAGGATAACATGCTTACCGATACATTGAGTCAGGCGTTTATGCATGGCAGTTTCAAAGATTTTTGGTATGATGGGTATCTTCCTTGTTACCTTTTTTGTGGCTAAGTTTTACAGCCGATTGTATAAGGGAGAGAATAAAACATCCAGATTCAAAACATAGATTTATTAAAAAAATTATGACTGGTGTTAGTTCAACTGAACAACTTTTTAGAATTTTTGTTGCTAATTCATCATAATCTACTGAGTTTATGTTGTTCGAAGATACGAGTAATATAATTCTTTGTATCTCTTCATAACTTCTATTAGATAATTGTTAAACTGCTACATGTAAAGTATGCGCCACCGAGCAAGTTCGTGGTTGATTCGCGTTGCTCCCTTCACGCATTCCTTACTGAGTACAGTCGACCGCACGTCTGTGGCAACGCTTTGACCTTGAGCTGGCGTATCGTATGTACCTGAATCACTTTAGCGTGGCAACAGCGGTCATTGCCCTTTTCCAAATATCTCTCCGTAGGAACCCAAACAATAAACTATGTATGGTTTTTCGTTATTGGAACATGTTGAAGATCACGATAGATATTGATTAGGACGTTAACGGACTTTATTTTCAGTTTTTGAAACAAACAATCCTAAAAAAATTCGGTGGGTTAACGACCGCTATTGCCACGCTAAAGCGATTCGGGTATACTCGTAGTCGTACTCGTAGTTTCAATAGAATAATAGGTGAGCTGGTTTTGTTACCACTGACGCGCGGTCATGCTACCTGGACGAGTGCCACGCCCGAGCGCCGCCCGGCAGAGGAGCCCAGAGCTGCCCACGCCCCTCGGCACCGACCACGACGTGTTTGTCTGTATAGTGAGACACTGTGAACGCTATACAGAGTGACCACGTGCGACCTTCACTCCGCACTTTTGTTGCTGCTGACGCGCGGTCATGCTACCTGGACGAGTGCCACGCCCGAACGCCGCCCGGCAGAGGAGCCCAGAGCTGCCCGCGCCCCTCGGCACCTACCACGACGTGTGTGTCTGTATAGTGACACACTGTGACCGCCATACGGAATGACCACGCGCGACCTTCACTCCGCACTTTTGGTATCCGTTATTACGACCTGTCCACTGTCCTAGGGTTGCCAATAGCTCACCCCCACTAGTGTATACTTAGAAATGCGTGTTACTACATGGTAATGATCGGAAGCGCGGGATAATTAAAGAATGAAAGCATTCGCATTCATGGTCAACCATAAGTGCAAGGGAAAAGAAAAAAAACCGAGAATCCAGCAGCATGTTGCAAAAGGTGTTGTAGAGTTCGTATAATAAACGCTGTGGTAAACTAAAAAAAAATACCTACACCTTTTCAGGATACGGCAAATATTAGACGAAGAACTCACTGAGACGAAATTAACATGATCCTTTGTCACGTCAGCCCTATGCGTATACTTGGCATCGTTTGAATGTATTATTAAGCGTCATATAAAGAGGACAATGGCTATTTGGTGGCTTAATATTGAGTTAACGTTCGGCAAGAGCGGCAGACAGGTGAGTGATGGTCGATGGAATACTGAGCGCGCCCGAGAGCGCGGCGCATGCGCCCAGCTGAGGGCGCACTGGCTGCCGCAGCGCAGCCCGCGCCCGAGCCCTGCATGTGCACGCCGCGCCCGCGTGTCGCCTCGGGGATGAGGATGGGTTTACACGTTACTGATCATTAATTAGTGTTTGCATCGTTAGACGCTTAGGTCATTAGATAGGGTGCAACGTGCACACGACGGCCGATCACGCGCGCCGCGCGAGATCACCTATCGGTTGCCATGCAGACAACAGCCGTTCTACCGTACCCATGCTCCTCTAGTGCTTATCTGCTATTGTATTGTCGTCACATGTGGCATCTGTGGATCTCAGGTTAGGGTGGTGGCGGCCGGATTGAGAGCATTCAGCTTCTCATCGTGAAGTCACGTTCTGTGCTCTAAAGACGGTAAGCAGTTGCTGGATTTTATGTCCCGTTAATCTCGTATATGATTCCAATTGACATTCGACCAATGCGCAAATCACTGTAACAATATATTCTTCTTGAAAACCCTTTGAATCAACTCAGTGAACGTTTGGCTTTGACCGTGTCCACTTTCAACTTGGTTCCTACTGCATCTTTCTCAATCTGTGTAAATTTTCAGAGTTTTCAAAATCACAAAGAGCTCCTTGAGACTGTTTTATTTCTGTATGAATGACCGAAAGAAAACCAACACTTGATGGAGGAATTTCCTTCAATCCTGGTACTTAACGCAGTCGCGTCGGGTGTAGCTCACGAGAATGCTCGCTGCGCCTCTACGTAGCAACAGTTCAGTTATTGCTCCTTCGATTTAATGTTCACCGGGCTCCATGCAGTACCTCGTATATTCTAACCAAAAATGACATGAGGCTCATGTTTCAATTGGGTTCATAAATATTTTTATGAAGCCAATTGAAACATGAGCCTCAGCCCTGGAGGTCAGCGGCTTGCTTATCATTCCAAAGTCCTTGCTCTTGACGGAGGGTCAACGTTCGACCGCCAACCTAATATCTGCACAGACGCAGATTGCTCATACATTTGTCATATTATTCAAACTTACGTCAGTCGTTATCAGTACCACAGAATACTTAATTATACCGGTACTTACTCAGAAACCCGAAACTGCCGAAACTCTGAAAGACATAATAAGAAGTAGCGTAATTCTTTCTCCAACGTTTTATTTTCAAATATTCAGCTAGGTAGGTATTTATTACGTGCGTATGCGTGCTACTGGCTACTGGTGCTCCACGCTAGCGGGACGCAGATCCCGTGGTTTTCACGCGTACGAACCAGTACTACTATGTACTACATTATGTAGGTAACGTAAAGAGCGGCGTCGTGTGTGGTCCGGTCCGGATAGATGTCTGTCGTCTGGGCCGCTTCCGGCATGGCGCGACCGTCCGCGTCGTCAATTAAACGACGCTTTGTTTAGTTGACGACGCGGCAGTCGCGACGGCCACATTGTTGCCACCGAACAGGCAACAAGCTGGCATCACGTGCGCGCTGCACCTAGCCAGCATGCGATAAGCTCATTTTGAGATTCATTTCATGTCGAGAGGAAGCTAGACGTGTGGAATTGTATCTGACCACTTCTGGTTGAAAGGTTTTGTGGATAATTGATAATCATTACATGTTTCTCTTTAATATAAATCCCGGCTCGTATTCTGTAGTTGGCGCAAACTTATCCCGAATTTCCCCTAGACGTCAAATAAAAACGTAACAAAATCAAAATATTTAATTTCACATAAACCTACATGGGTACATATGAAACGTCTGAAGCTAGGTGCGCGGTTTCAATTGGTCGTTCTCTGTGGAGAAGAGCCGGCAAGAAACTCCACGGTTAAGTTGCACTTTTACAAATAATAGGCTTTACAATATTTCTAAATTACAGTGTCAATAGGTACGGGAGCACAGTGTAGGCCTGTCAACAGGTACCAGGTACCAATAGAAAATGGACAACAAATCGGATCCTAAACCACGTGATGCCTTGAGCTGCCTGTTGACTCGTTCATCGTGATAAATTTCTCTAGTATTACTATTAAAACATGGCTTAGTATCTTACGAACAGACAAAAATGTACAATAATGAATATTAAAACAAGTCAAATAATAATTAATATTCGAAAGACATAATATTTTTGCATACAATGAACTAAATAATGAGAAGCATTAAGGCGCTGATACGCGCTGAACTTTGTCACCGAACACGTAGAGCGATAATCACCTATTGATAGCATGGCACGACATTGTGTCCAAGGTTCCGCGCCCAACTGAGCGACGCAGCGAGCGCAGTGAAGACGCGCGCGACGCGGCGACGGCAAGCTCGCCACGTAAGGACGGGAATTAAATACAATGAAACATCCCGAATGCTGGTTAGATGCTGCTTGTATTTGGTTCATTTTTTAATTCTATAATACAAACACACTCACACACTTGTTATATAATGTACTTACATACTAAACCACGGACTACAACAGCGCCGAGGCAAAGATTAAGGCTCCTTCAAAAAGGCGCGACCCGTGACGCAAATCGCGCGACAGGCGCTAGGCGGTGCCGTTGTGTCGCGTGCTATTCGCGTCGCATGTCGCGCCTGTTTGAAGGAGCCTTTACGATAGTGCTGCGGTTGTGGCGCGGCAGGACAATATTTATATGCTGTGTGTGCACATCCCTGGCACCACGCCAAGCCTCGCCTGGCCTTGTGCGGTTTTTACCTGCTGGGGTCCTTTGTCCAGCTACTACAGGTACTTGTAAGTGAGATGGCTGCCGCGGCTTGTCCACCTCACACAGGTACACCGACGGTTTGATATAACAGGTACAATAACATACGCAATTGAAGCAATCGTGATTGGTTTGTTATCTTCCATTGAAGTATTCCATTCTGTCTCGCCGAAAGTATTCATCAGATCATCACGTATATATCTGACAAACTACTAAGGGCCTTGTATTGATTACCTAAGCAACAACATAATTATGAGTATCTAATACACATCATAAAACCACATGGTGACTGGCAGTCCCTGGGGGGCATCAAGCCCAAAATATCTGTGTAGGCTTGTAGCAGGCAGTTTGCAGTTAGAGACCCCCTGCGTATGCTATTGTTAATATTGGGTGCTAGGTTAGCCCTAGTAGGCAGGGCTAGCGTCGTTCGCTCTGACATTTTACGTTCTGTTATTTGTTAAACGTTTTGCATCTAGATAAGTCGACAAAGTAACTCCTATTTCTGTATGAATGGTCAACACACAATGTAACCTACCCAAGGCGCGGTGAGCTATGTTCGAGCTCGCTTCGTTCACTCTTATGAGAGGTCACGCTGCACGTAGTGTTTACATTTTGCTAAACACGCGGTGCTAAATACATGCCTGGCGCCGCGCGCCGTCCAAGGTGTACATCTATAAAGTGAATACGCAACTTATAAATAGGTACTTATTTTTTATTCCAAATTTTTTCCAAAATGTTTCCTGATAAGAAAATCTACAAGTACATGAACTGAGAAGCCTCCGACAAGCTTCCGTCGGATTAAAAACCTCCTCTTTTTTAATTAGGTTAAGAATGTAGAGTGACGGATATTAGGTAGGTACTGGTACATGGCCATGCGTGTCACGTGACCAGTGAGTCGTGGAAGATTGTGTGCAAAGAGCTGATAGTGCACAGGTTAGCTAGTGCAGCGCTATCGCTGACACGGTCACCGGCGCGCACCCGGATGGCTGCGTGTTTGTAAACATGCAGGGTGCAGAGGGCAGGGCCGCAGGCGGCGCGAGGGGCTGGGGGGCGGGAGCCGCCAGGAAAGTTACCCTGCGGTGTAGGCTCGCCGCTCGGTGCCGCCCGCCCCTCACTATCGCCGGCCGCTATCTGCGCCGCACTATATAACGGCCGGCCTGCCATCCCTCGGCACATTCACTGTTGTGTTACAGGCAGGTACACTTGTATCCCGACTTCATCTCCGACAATTGAATCTCTCATCACAATGGCCGCCAAATTGTTCGTGTTGGTTGCTTGCATCGCCCTGGTGAGTAGCCGCGCCGCTGACGTCTGAGTGCTCTGACGCCTTGTCCCTGTGTCCGAGTTACTCACTGTCCGATCTATCTACAGAGCCAGGCCGCCATGGTGCGCCGCGACGCGCCCGCTGCCACGCCGCTGCAAGACATCGAGAAGCACGCCGCCGAGTTCCAGAAGACGGTCAGCGAGCAGTGGAACTCGCTCGTGAACTCCAAGAACACGCAGGAGGTCAACAAGGCGCTCAAGGAGGGCTCCGACTCCGTGCTGCAACAGCTGTCTGCTTTCTCCAACAGCCTGCAGAGCGCGGTCAGTACCAACCTTTACCTTTGTATTCCCCTGTGCTTTAAACATCACATTGTGAATCATTTGGTTTTCCTCAAAATGGTTGAGCTGAATGGTATTTGGTTGTTCACGGGGCATGTTCGTGAATGGTCACCTGCAGTTGAGACTGGTCATCTTCATTGTTCTCACATATTCATAGATTCAACACTATTACGTAACCAGGATTTTGTTTCACTGGATTTAACTTAGTGTCCAGTGACTTTTTTGTGCGTTATTTTCCATAGGAAGCTCAAAAACGGGCTACCAACTTGCTTTAACTTTCTAGCTGACCGACTCACTGACTATTTTTTTTTTAATTCAAATGTGGCTGTAATTGAATGATTTATGTGAAATAATTGCTTAAAATTTGAGCTAGTCGTAAATGCTGTGTTTGTTACAGATGGGCGATGCCAACAGCAAGGCCAAGACTGCATTGGAGCAGGCGCGCGCCAACCTGGAGAAGACCGCGGAGGACCTGCGCAAGGCGCACCCCGAGGTGGAGCAGCAGGCCGGCGCGCTGCGCGACAAGCTGCAGGCTGCCGTGCAGAGCACCGTGCAGGTACCCAGCCACTTCTGAAACCCCACATTTTATTTTAACAATTTCGATATTTACGCTGAATCATTTTAAATCTATTTCAAACATACGTTTTCGAGATTATGTTGGACAGATCAAAACCTGTCCAATAAATAATCCCGAAAACGTATGTTAGGTTATGTAATGATAAATGATATATTACTTATAGAACATTTAGCAATATTCGAATTAGTTTGAAGTAGCTAACTAACTGAATTGTTAAGAGATTGTGGGTTGGCTCGTTTTAGCAGAACCGGAACCGCTGGAGACTGTTGCGCTGATACTAATATGTTATTTGTCTGATTTTGCAGGAGACCCAGAAACTCGCCAAGGAAGTCGCCAGCAACATGGACGCCACCAACCAGAAGCTGGCTCCTAAGATCAAGTCCGCGTACGATGACTTCGTGAAGCAAGCCGAGGAGGTGCAGAAGAAGCTGCACGAGGCCGCCACCAAGCAGTAGACACTGCGCAGCACCCCCCCCGTACCGCCTAGCAACAATAAACACATACTATGTACCTACCACATGACTTTCACTACTAGTCGCCAACTCGTCACCCCATTTGTCCATCCGGCAGTTGCTACTGAGCTCGTGATAATACTGACTGCTACGTTTATCTGCGACTCATTATCGCAATAGCTAGTGAACTCTGAGATAAGCTCATCATGTAATAGTACGTAAGTGTGACCGCACGTTGTCGTTACAGCCACTATCATCATGTTTGGTACAATGCTGACTTATTGACCCGCTAGCTACGGCCGCGGCTGCGCTCACGTGGCTGTGTGTTATATTCCTTAGGCCCATTAACTTTTAATGGAAACCTGAAGTCATAGTACTTACCTCTAAGTATTGATAAGAAAATAATTCACTGACAATTTGTTCTCATTAATTTAAACTAAAAACTTAGTAGCACATCTTTAGTTTAAATACCTGCCTTAGAACAAACAAATGAACAGGGTGGATTTTTGAGATTGGACAGTAAGGGCATAGCTACAGGAAAACTTTAACCCTAGAGTGCTCGCGCTATGAGCATTTTGCTGCCCTCAGCCAAATTATATTATTATTGTAACATACATACATAAACTCACGCCTTCTTCCCATGGGGGTAGGCAGAAACTACAGAACGCCACGTGCTACGATCCATCTGGTCATACACGCACGCCGGTTGTGAGTACTACGCACCTGACCTTTCTGAAGAACATCACCAATAAGGTCACTATATGTTTTCCTAGGGCGTCCCCTCCCGGCGTTTCCACTCACATCTGCCTTGTAAATACCTTTTGTTAATCGCCCTTCATTCATCCTCTCAACATGACCAAACCATCTTAGCATACTCTTTTCAATTTTTGTCACTACATCTTCCTTTAAACCGCACCGTTGCCTTATCACATCATTCTTCAGTCTATCATTCATAGTCACACCACACATGCTTCGCAAAGAACACATTTCCACAGCATTTATTCTACTTTCATGCTTCTTTTCCAACACTCACTTCCATACATAAGCGTAGGCACCAGCACACCATTGTGAACAGCCAGTCGTGCTTTTTTGGACATCAACTGGTTGGTCACAATTGCATGTGTAGCACCATTCACTTTATTTCCCGCATTTACCCTTCTTTCCACATCTCCATCAATCTTTCCATCCCTTGTAAATAGACTCCCCAAATATACGAACTCACTTACTTGCTCCACACACTTATCATTTAATTACACATCACATACCGATACATCCTCTTCTCTTTCAAACACCATGACCTTCGTCTTATTCACATTTATATTCATCCCTTTCATTTTGAATGATTCATCCATCACAGTCACCATGTCTTGCAACCCTTCCGTTGACGATGCAAGTAGAACTTGATCGTCTGCGTAGAGAAGGCATTTGACAGGCAACTCATTCATCGTCAATCCATACTCACCCTCTTTCAAATCTGTCAGACAACTATCCATGTAAGTACTATCGAGGAAAGGCATAACTAAGCAGTTCGAAAACAAAATCCAGTGAACACGATGACCACATCTGTTCAACGCCCCCTTTTGCATCGACCAATGAAACGAAAATACAAAATAATATATTTGTTGTTTTTGTTTTTTTGATGTTCGTGTTTTTTTAGGCTCTTATACAATGATCAGTTGATCACAGATGTCCGAACCTTTTTCGACCACTAGGAATAGAACAAAAGGAACAAGATGAGAAAGTTTTTAATTTTAATGTTTTTACACTTTACACTTCGTTTCAACTAATTTCTCGGGTTCACTTCTTAGCTTCACTAATTAAGAAATGACCCTATGTTTATTTCTAAGGAACAAGGCGACATTATTTTGTAGATTTCAATATTTGTTTATATCCCGCTTCGTCTTGTCGGTGAAATAGTACCCTAGTATTATTTACATTTATTCGACACTGTCATTTTTAGGGTTCATGAAAAAACGGAACCCTTGCAGGATTATAATCTAAACTAATAATATATAATATTAGTATATCTATACTTATACTTATTACTTATAATATTATGAAGAGGAAAGATTTGTATTTTTGTATGTAACGGATAAACTTAAAAACTACTGGACCGATTTGAAAAATTCATTCAGCAATGGATAGCTACACATTATCAGCGAGTAACGTGGGCGTATCTTATTCATTAAAAAAATAGAGATCTCTGCGAAACTTGCAATAATATAACCCAAGGTATCAAAAATTTGCGCAAAAAGGTCATTATTTGGCGTGTGTTGCGAAAACTATCGATGATACATAAAATAACGTATTACGTGTTTATAGTACTCATTATTACCCACAAAAAAGTCCACGAGACTATATGCCTAATTATTATAGTTACGTCACAATAATCGTTTTTTGTTCAAATTAGTAAATCAAAACACTGGTAGAATCAAAAGATGATGATATTCGTATCATAATTATTTTAATTCTTATCCAACTAAATAGTTTCATAATCAAGGTTGATTTTATCATTACCCTTAAGAGCCGAGCAAAAAGTAAAAAAGTTGGAAAAAACGCTAAGTGAAAGCGAAGTAACAGCGCAGGCGCGCGATGCGAAGGAACAAGAAATTTCACGCGGACGAAATCGCGGGCAGAAGCTAGTTATTAATAATTTTCCATACCACTTTCCCCTTGTTTATAGCTGAATTAATATAAAAATTGTTTTGTGATTATTGTTTTTTTTTTGGAATACCTAGTTTTCTAGCCTCTCTACTTAACCATTTAGAGCCGGGGAACATCTGGCAAAATCGAACGCAGCGCGGTCGTCACTGCCAAACAAATATCGACCTTGCTAAAGTTGCAATAAATTTGAGAATAAAAAACTTCCATTAGTTCGAGAGCGTATCTATAGGGGAAAAAGGTGCGCATCTCAGGTTATTTATTTTCGACTTTATTTTAAGGTAGGCAATGTTGATATTTGTTTGACTTAGAAATTGGTATTTTAACTTAATTTAATTAATAAATATAGAATAAATAATAAAATTTAATTTAAAACAAACCAATATGACCGGTGGTTATCGACTTTTGCGCTTTTAAATTTTTATGGAAATTTTCCGCCTCTCATCCAAAAACTGCTAACTGTGAGGAATCTACTCAACTGAGATGACCACCACCACCACCACCACCACCACCACCACCACCACCACCACCTATGTATATACTACAATTCTAGCAAATAAAATTTCATTTCATTTCATTTCATCAAAAAAAAAAACCTTGTCCCAACCGTGCTCGAACTAAGACCGAATGAAGGTTCCCATTGATATTTATTACCATTGAAAAAAAAAAACGCATCACCCCAACTGGTTTTTACTGTGTTTTTTTCATTTACAAAAACAAGGGCCTTATCAAAAATCTGATACTGCGATGCTATTGGTTGATGAGATTTCTGTAGCGGCCGAGCGCTGCAAGCAAAAATAGTCCTTACGGTGCTCAGTTATGCCTTTCCTCGATAGTACAAGTTGAACAGCCATGGTGACGCTACACAACCCTGTCTAACACCCCTCGAGATGCAGAACCAGTTTGTGTATGCCCCATTTATCCTAACACAAGCACTGGAATCCTTGTATAAAGATTTCAGTGCCCGTACTAAGCGCCAGTCCACACCGTAAAAGGATAGTGTCGACCACAGTTATTCCCTCCACACACTGTCATAGGCCTTCTCCAAGTCCACGAAAGCACAGTAGACTTTCTTGTGCTTTGCCAGATGTTTTTCGGCTATGCACCTTAGGGAGAAGATCTGATCCATACATCCCATTTCCTCTCTAAATCCTGCCTGCACATCCCATATTTTCTCACCTGTCACTCTTATCACTCTATTTATTAAAATCTTCGCATATAGTTTGCCGACAACACTCAAAAGACTAATGCCGCGGTAGTTTTTACATTCCTACTGAGAGCCTTTTCCCTTATATAGTGGTACGATAACAGCCTTACACCAATCATCCGGAACACGGCCATATCTCCAACACATATTAAAGATCCGGCACAACAGGCTTGCTACCACCCCGTCAGCTCCCTTCAGCATTTCAGCAGACACTCTGTCGTACCCTGCAGCTTTCCCAACTTTCATCCCTTTCAGCGCTCTTACGATCTCATCTATTTCTATTTCATTCTCTCCATCTACATCTAAGTTTGGGTCTTCAGAACTGGCGTCTGCCCAGTTGCCCACTCCTTGCACACTATCCTGACAACTAAATAAACTTTCAAAATATCCCTTCCAGCGTTCCAAGACCTTACATTCTTTGCTTAATAAACATCCATCTTCTGCTCTTATAACATTCATACTCGATGTTCCTGTCACTCCGCGAGCCAATCTTACCTGTTTCCAGAACAGCTTAACATTGGCCCTGAAGTTGTCAGAGAACTTCCTGTTATACTTTTCATCCTTTTCATCCTTTTTCATTTTCACCATCTTATTATTTCAAATATTAATATATATATATATTTCTTTTCTTTTTTATCGCTTCAAGGTGAAGCGTCCCAGTAGCTGGCGTAGCTGCGCCCACGTCTCGCTTGACACGCGTCCCTCACCCATCGTTTAAAGCAAGTTTGAGTACAATCAGTCCAAAGACGACCGCGGAAGAAAACATAAAAAGATAACAATAATAGGATTTGCCTTGGCAAGAGCACACGTTTCCCCGACCACGGCAATGCAATACATAGGAGGGTTATTATTTTAACAGGCTTTGTATGTACTTATATTCATCTGCTCACTCGTTAGCTACTCCTAAATTACTCGACAAACAAAGGTGTCATTGGAAGCGTCATGTTATTCCGCCGGTTAAAGGCTATAGCACAGTACTCGTGGGCTTAAGAGGGCTCAGCAAGACAGAAAAAAAACAAGTTTCACCCCTTTGGATGTAATGCTTCAGTGGGGCCCACATATAGATAAATTGTCAAAAAAGCTATGCTCCGCAGCATACGCTGTTAGAAAAAAACCTAATTTAACTAACATACATTTAACAACAACATTTAACAGCCCGTTTAGTGTGTAGCCACACAGTACATTACCACGTTTTGACATATTGACATCTGTTAAAGAAACACGGAAGCAAACAGCCCTGAGAAGAACCGACACCACGTTTTGACGTATTGACATCTGTTAAAGAAACACGAAAGCAAACAGCCCTGAGAAGAACTGACACCACGTTTTGACTATCGTTAAAGAAACAGGAGTATCAGGACTGCAGATGACACACGCCGTCGTGTTCTCCAGGAACACCAGGATTGTCCAGCTTCGTTTCGCGCCATCTTCTATCACCGCGCCGGACAAATTCACTACACAGATCTTCATACAACGGTGGCCGCCTTGAAATGGAAGCGCAAATTGCTAGGCACTCATATTTATGCCTTCGGCGCGCACACCACGCCGCGCTCATGAACGTACAGGCGACACCGTGCGGAAACCCTTAGACAACAGCGCACAGCGCTGTGATTGGTTATAAATGCTCTATTTTTATTCGCTATATTTTTTGTAAGTGTTAGATTTAATTAATGTACATGTTTTTATTGGCTAGGACAAATATTGTAAATACTATTTAAGACGCGGGATTTTTACAAAATATACGAATCAATATTCATACACCAACGAGTATTTTCTTCAGCCTTCTGATATCTCAGCAAGTACCAACAGTCTCTAAAGTGGTGACCCCGTGCCTAGAACACAATGAAGAAACCTCAAGCTCAGCCAGCAACGCCGAAAAATAATTCAAGATGTCGAATCCCTGCCAAACGGAAGAACAATCCAGCTCAACATCGCACCCAGTACCGAAGGCGGAAGCCGCCGGCATATCTCTCACCTTGCGCATTCCACCTTTCTGGCGCGATCGACCACGGCTCTGGTTCATCAGCTTCGAAGCAGCAACTAACGACCTCAAGAAAAGCCAAGGCCAGCTCGCCCAGATGGTCATTGCACAGCTCGAGCGACAAGATATCGACCAGATCACGGACCTACTGTACAACCCACCAGAGACTGACCAATACAAGGTCATCAAAGAAAGGCTCATATCCGCCTACGAGGAATCTGACAGTCACCAGTTCCAAAAACTGCTGTCCGAGTGGGAACTCGGAGACCAGAAGCCGACGCAGCTTCTACGACGCATGCGCAACCTCGCCACAGACAAAATTCCTGAATCCACTCTGCGACTTATGTGGACCAATCACCTCCCACCACACGTCCGCTCAGTCCTCGCAGTCAGCGAAACGTTCAGCACCAAGACAGCACTCGACGAACTCGCGCTACTCGCCGACAAGATAATGGAGCAGACAGCAGCAACAGAAGTCGCAGCCGTGCATACACCTGCACCACCAGCACCGTCCGCACCGCAAGCAGATACTCAGTACCTTATTAGCGAAATAAGGAAACTATCGCTAGAGATAGCCGAGTTAAAATCAAGACCATACAACAACAACAACTATCGCCACCGACGTCACTCATCTCGTAACCGCAGCACATCACGACCACGCAGTCGAGATGCTACGCCATCACCATTCAGCCATTATTACCGCCGTTTCAAAGAACAAGCTAGACGCTGTACATCGCCTTGCTCATTCAAGAAACAAAACTCGGAAAACTAGACGGAACGTTGGCAATGGCGGACACTGGCGTTCAAGAAAAGTCCCACCGCCTATACATCACTGACAAAAACTCGAAGCTATCCTTCTTAGTCGACACTGGAGCAAACATATCCGTGCTACCAAGAAGAAAGGGACAAATACCAAAGCCAACACCATTCCAGCTATACGCAGCGAACAACACAACTATAGCTACGTATGGCGAGAAAACATTAACACTCGATCTAAATCTACGCCGGCCGTACTTGTGGAAATTCATCGTAGCTGACGTCACAAAACCTATACTTGGAGCCGACTTCCTCAAGCATCACCAACTCATCGTCGACTTTCAGAATCGAAGATTAATCGACGGTGTGACGAACTTAAAAGTCAACGCCCCAGTACGAGTATCGAACGTGCCTACCGTACGCAGCATCGACATGTCGCAGTCATACCACGACATATTAGCCCAGTATCCCGGCATAACAAGATTGACATCAATGCAACTAAACTCCGATATACACGTGCAACATTTTATCGAAACGACAGGACCACCGATACACAGCCGAACCCGACCTATTCCACCACAGCGCTTCGAAACAGTGAAGAGATAATTTGAAAATATGATCGAACAAGGATTATGCAGACCTAGCAAAAGCCCATGGTCATCACCTCTACACATCGTTCCCAAGAAGAATGGCGATATAAGAGTTTGTGGTGACTATCGCCGACTCAATTCAATCACCATACCAGATCGCTATCCCGTCCCACGCATCAAAGACTTCACTCATCACCTATCCGGAAAAACTATCTTCTCAACAATAGATCTCAACCGCGCATACCAACAACTGTGCGTAAGAGAAGAATACATCGAGAAGACAGTCATAATAACTCCAATGGGATTATTCGAATTCCCACGTATGTGCCCTGGTTTGAATAACGCGGGACAAACGTTTCAACGTTATATCCATGAAGTACTACGAGGATTAGATTTTGTCATCCCATTCATCGACGATTTGTTATTGGCATCAGAAAATGAAGACCAACACCGAGAACACCTCCAAATCGTACTGAAGCGATTAGAAGACAATGGCATCACCATCAACCCCGCCAAATGCAACCTAGGCAAATCAGAGGTCCAGTTCCTTGGTTACACCGTAGCAAAAGAAGGTATCAAACCACCGCAACACAAAATCCAAGCAATCACCGATTACCCTCAACCGACTACAATCGAAGAATTAAGAAGATTTCTGGGTATGATCAACTTCTATCGCGATCATATACCCAACGCCGCAGTACTACAAGCACCACTTAATTCATACCTACATAACGTAAAGAAGCGAGACAAAACTCAGATAACATGGACCGACGAAGCAACTCAAGCGTTCCAGCAATGTAAAGCCAGCATCATAAAAGCAGCTTTAATCGCTCACCCATCACATCATGCAACACTTGCTTTATTCTGCGACGCATCCGACAACTCAGCTGGCGCCGTCCTACAACAATACATTAACGAAACATGGCATCCGCTCGGATATTATTCCAAGAAATTCAATGACGCGCAAAAGAAGTATTCTACCTACGAACGAGAGCTACTCGCAATCTACATGGCTGTCAAACACTTCCGCAAGACATTCGAAGGACGCTTATTATATTTACGGATCACAAGCCATTAACATTCGTAATGACAAAAGCGCAATCGAACACAGAAACACCGAGACGAACAAGGCAACTATTATTTATCAGCGAATTTACCACAGACATACGTCACGTGAGCGGTAAACAAAACATCGTCGCCGACACACTCAGCCGCATAGAAACCATATCATGCCCAACTGCGATAAACTTCAAGGACATAGCCAGCACACAAGAAAAGGACAGCAATATCGAACAATTATTGCAAGAAAACAACGTCAATCTCAAGAAAATAATAATACCTAACACAGACGTCGAGTTATACTGCGAAACATCTACGCCGTATATACGCCCGTATATACCAGAGGAACACAGACAAGAAGTTTTTAACAGCGTCCACAACATCAGTCATCCTGGTGTGCGTACGACTCGCAAACTTGCAACACAAAAATACTTCTGGCCATCAATGAACGCAGACATCAGCCGTTGGACTCGAACCTGTATACAGTGTCAGAAAAGCAAGATACAACGCCACACATCCTCGAACATCTCATCTTTCCCACAATGCGATCGCTTTCAACACGTACACGTCGACATTGTTGGACCACTACCTACAACAGTTCAAGGACATCGTTACCTAGTAACAATGATTGATCGACTAACGAAGTGGCCTAAAGCAATCCCAACCGACGAAATATCAGCTGTTCGAATAGCCGATATCGTCTATCAATATTGGATATCAAGATTTGGATGCCCGACAACACTAACAAGCGACAAAGGTCGCCAGTTCGAGAGTCACCTATTTCAAAACCTAATGAAACAATTTATTTATTTATTTATTTATTTATAGTTAATTAAAACGGCACAGGTCCAATTACATTAATTAACATAGAATTATAAAAATTAAAATAAAATAAGCATTCAAATAACATACAATACAAAAAATTAAATTCAAAAATATACAATTCGTGGATAAAATTATTAATAATTATTTGAGTAAATGGTTCAATAAATTAGATACATCAATAAACTAACATGCAATAGTGGACACCCTCGCATATTGTCCCTCACAAAACAACAGACAAGCCCGCATTATTTTCTTCCATTCATCGGCAAACACATCACATTCAGGGTCGGCAGTCAGGAGGGCGTTTAGCATCCTTAGGGTTCGACAAACTGGGGATTCGGCTCTAGCAACAGATCTAGACAGCGGTAGTGCGAACAGGTTATGACGGCGGCTTTGACGGTGCCCAAGGTATTTGTCGGGCACAAATAGGCGGCAGAAAAGTCCGTGGAGTTCAGGGCAGTCAATACGACCGCTTAGGGTTTTACAGGCAATCGTGAGCTGATCAAATCCCCTTCTTACCTCCAACGAATTTAAACCCAACACCCCTAGAAGATAATTCGTTGGGTACATGAATGGGAAGTAATGGTACAGCCTTTGATACAAAAATCTCAGGAAGGTCTTCTGGACTTTCTCAAGCATCAGTGTCTGAGACGCAGTATGCGGATGCCAGACACAGGCGCTGGACTCGAGTTTACTCCGAACCAGAGTGGTGTAAAGAAGTTTAATAATACTGGGATTGCGAAAGTCACGAGCGTTCCTCAAGACAAATCCCAGACGCCTGAAGGATTCCTTTGCAAGGGCAGACACGTGGTCTCTAAATGTCAGACTGCGGTCGAAAGTCACTCCTAAGTCCTTAACGCTGGTGACACGGGTGATCACTAAACCCCCCAAACTATAATCATATTTTATTGGTCTCAACCCACGACCATAAGTCATAACGCTGCATTTGCTAATATTAAACAACAACTTGTTCGCCATGCTCCACTCATAGACGGTATCGATATCTTTTTGTAGGAGTTCGCAATCCACCTCTGTTCTGATTTGCGCAGCTAGTTTTAGATCGTCGGCATATAGTAGACATTTTGCGAATCGAATCTTACAAATTAGGTCGTTGATCATGATCAGAAACAGAGGCGGCCCCAACACGGATCCCTGGCTCACGCCCGAGCGAGTGTAATAAGACTTCGACTCAAAGCAGCCATGGCGGACGAACTGTTTGCGATCCCGTAGGTAGTCGGCGAAGAAGTTAAGAAGGCCGGATGAGAAGCCCGTAGCCCCTAACTTTGCCAAAAGCACATCGTTGTCCACTTTGTCAAACGCCTTCCGGAAATCAAAATACAGAGTGTCGACCTGCCTACCGGATTCCAGGCTACTGGATATGAAGTCAACATGAATCAGCAGATTTGAGTTCACGGAGCGACCAGGTCGAAAACCATGTTGAGCATCAGAAAGATACATATTGGTTTGTTTACAGATAACAGTGTGAAGTATATGTTCAAAGACCTTTGCAATGGTTGATAAAATAGCGATGGGTCTGTGTTCCTCGACATATGTCTTGTCACTGGTTTTAGGGATGGGAGTAACACGTGAAGTCTTCCACGGCTCCGGATACACGCCCGACTTAAGAGCTAGATTAAAAACATGACATAAAGGGGCTGCTAATATACTGCTACATCCTTTAACGATATATGCAGGGATGTTATCTGGGCCAATCGAACAGCAGGGTTTGAGTTTGGAAATACCCCTAACCACGTCCGGAGGGACTAAAACGGGTAGGGGAAAATTACCTCCCTCACTATTCACCGTGATTGATTTCGGGTCCAATTCTGGTGTGTCCGGCAGAAATACGCTGGAAAAATACTCAGCAAATGCCTCAGCAGCTTTGACACCTGAATAGACCTTGCCATCAAGCACAACGTCTGGCTCAAACCCACCCTTAGATCGCAGGCTTGAAATGTGCTGCCAGAACATTTTTGGATTTTTGCCTAGGCTGTTTTCCACATTAGAACAATGCAGTCTATATGCCTCCTCGGTTCTCACTTTTAATTCCGACCGCAGTGCGCTAAACTGAGCATATGTAGCATCACATCTGGATTGTTTCCATTTAATATGGAGTTTTGATTTACGTCCAGTGTCGCTTACGATATCTCTAGTAAACCAGACTGGGTACCGCTTATTACCAGCGGTCCTTCTCGTCTTTTTTGGAATAGAGGAATCAAAAATATCGTACATTAAATTATAAAACTTACAAGCAGCGGTGGACGCGTCATTGCAGCGAAACACGTCTTGCCATGGAGCAGAGCGAACAAGATCGAACAATGATGTGTAGTCACCTTTACAAAAGTTCCAATCCTTACTACGGTCAATATTGCTAGGGTCAAGTTTTTCATGTACCTTATGCCTTAGGATGGTAACAGCAATATCTAACGGAGGGTGATACAGATCAATCGGAACCAGTTCCGTACCCTGGATATACTCACAGTTTACAGCAGCGCCATCCCGAGCCAACACTACATCTAACTTACTGCCACGCATATTCATCACCTCATTCATCTCTACCAGACTACAAAAGCTTAGAAAATAACAGTAGTAGTTATTAACATTTACTGACGCACTTTTTAGATTAAGGTCGCCTAAAATAATAATAGTTCCCTTCAAACTGTGAAAAACGTCCTCGACCTTGCAGAACCACGCCAGGTAATCCTCATCAGTTGCACTAGGTTTGACGTAAACAACACACACATATATATTTAGGCCATAAATTGTGATCTTGGCCCACAAATCTTCGCCGCAGGCCGTCTCAAGTTCATGTAGCCTATTCATGGTGACCCCAGGCCGCGCAGCAAGCAGCACATCACCACCCGTGGTCACTCTGTCTCGTCGAAGAGTACGCCAATCTCCAGCCGATATTTCTGAGTCCTCCACTGAATTATCCAGGTTTGTCTCGGTAACGGCTATCAAATCATGCTCAGACAGTAATAAGCTTGACCTCCAAATGGGTAGCTTGGTTTTGAGCCCACGCACATTCTGGTACAGTAAGCGCAGATAGACGTTGCGATCAGTACAACCACGAGAGGCGGGAGCGGCAACAACGCAGTAGGGCTTATTGGGTCTCATCGCTTCGGCCACGAAAATTACGGCGCCATGGTTTGACGCAAAT
This sequence comes from Griposia aprilina, assembly GCA_916610205.1. NCBI lineage: Eukaryota > Metazoa > Arthropoda > Insecta > Lepidoptera > Noctuidae > Griposia > Griposia aprilina. Next base: position 158,659 of record OU744300.1, on the reverse strand, counting down.
ATCCTCTGCCCAATTTTCAGGAGCCACAACTTGATCAGCCAATTTTGAGGGCACACCCAGCTTGAAGGATGCGTATTTACCACGGGATTTGAGGACTTCTACCGTGCAAACATCTGTTCCACAAATGGTAGTTAGGTGATCACGTACCTGAGTATCAGATGTGCCCTGCTTAACGTAGAAGAGGTGCAGGTATCTCCATCTTTCAGAGGCTTCTAGATTGGTGGTGCCGGGCGCCGCTGTTCCACGCACCACACCGTATCATCCTCAAAGCAACGGGATGGTCGAACGATGGCATCGCTCGCTCAAAACATCGTTACGAGCGAAACTATCCGACGCAAGTACATGGATCAACGAGCTACCTACAGTGTTACTTGGTCTACGAGCCGCACTGCGCACTGACACCGGTGTGAGCGCCGCCGAACTGACCTACGGTTACAATTTACGCTTACCCGGCGATTTTTTTACAAGTACCTACACACCTACAATGGACTATACTTACGTCGAAAAACTGCGTGACATCATTAATGTAAACAAACCGCAAGCCGACACTGAGCATCATAGCAACAATAAACGCGTATTCGTGCATCAAGCCTTACTCAAATGCAGTCACGTGTTTATCAGAACTGATGCCGTCAAGAAACCACTCCAAGCTCCGTATGAAGGCCCGTATCGTATTATAAACCGGAAAGAAAAGGTGTACACTATTCAGCTACCGAATCGACAAGCCAACATCTCGATCGATCGATTGAAGCCTGCATACGTCATAGCTTTTGTACTTCCGGTCTACAGTCTGGTTCTGGTAAAGGCGAGCGCGACAAATAGCCCGCCGCGACATTATTTTCACTTCTAATATACTGGACGTTATAGTTATATGCAGATAATATTATCGCATAACGTTGTAACCTCGATGCGGCCAGGACTGAAATACCTGTTTTCTTCCCGAATATCGATAGTAATGGACGATGATCAGTCTTAAGGACAAACGGTTCTTGACGTCCATACAGATATTGGTGAAAATATTTGACAGCAAAAATAATGGCTGTCGCCTCCTTCTGAATCTGACTGTAATTTTTTTCACTTGTTGACAATGATCTTGATGCGAACGCCAGCGGTCGCCCGAGTTGCGCACGGTCATTGTCGCCATTATTTTTGCTGTCAAATATTTTCACCAATATCTGTATGGACGTCAAGAACCGTTTGTCATTAAGACTGATCATCGTCCATTACTATCGATATTCGGGAAGAAAACAGGTATTTCAGTCCTGGCCGCATCGAGATTACAACGTTATGCGATAATATTATCTGCATATAACTATAACGTCCAGTATATTAGAAGTGAAAATAATGTCGCGGCGGACTATTTGTCGCGCTCGCCTTTACCAGAACCAGACTGTAGACCGGAAGTACAAAATGATCTGTCTTTTCTCAAGTTCTTAGATGCAAACGTCGCTCCGCTAACTTTTAGTGATATTAAAACAGAAACTTGTAAGGACGACACTTTAAAAACAGTGATTAAGTATGTGCTGAACGGCTGGCCGCGTAAGATTAATTGTAAACTGGTTTTGCCCTATTTTAACTGCAAAACGGATTTAGAGGTTGAAAATGGTTGTATTTTTCGAGGCCACAGAGTTGTGATACCAGCTGTGTACCGAAATAGGTTATTAAAAGAACTACATTCGGGTCATTTCGGCGTGGTAAAAACAAAAAGTGCAGCTCGTAGTAGATTTTGGTGGCCATCGATCGATAAGGACATAGAGGAATGGGTTGGCGCATGCCACACGTGCGCCGGCACTCGCGCCGCGCCGCCGCGCGCGCCCGGCGCCCTGGCCGCGCGACTCGTCTCCGTGGCGACGCGCGACGCTTGCACATTGACTATATGACTATAAACCAACATGTATACTTGATCGTCATAGATTCATATAGCAAGTGGTTGGAGTGTTTACATATGAGTTGCGGTACTACAAGTCGGGCGCTTATAACAAAATTAAAGGAATTGTTTTCTAGGTTCGGTATACCGAGTGTTATAGTTTCCGATAATGATGTAAAAATTAAGTCAAATGAATTTAAACATTTTTGCGAAATGAACGGTATCAGATATATAACGTCCCCAATTTATCACCGTTCCAGTAACGGGCAGGCGGAAAATTCTGTAAAAACATGCAAGAAGATGATAAAATGTATTATTAGCGAAAACAGTCACCAAAATGTGATCAACGAAAAACTACTAGGATTTTTATTTGATTACCGCAACACACCACATTGTGAAACGAGCGAACGCCCAGCAAAGCTTATGTTTGGCCGAAAAATAACATCAAGGCTGGATCTGTTACTGGAAGATGGTCATAACAAGGAAACTAATAATGATAATTTAAAAACTAAAAGAACATTAATCATAGGCGATAGGGTATGGTTAAAATGGTACATAGCTAGGAAAGGGATATGGGTTTTTGGTAAAATAATTAAAATAATAGGTAACCGTATGTACGAAATATTAGTTAAGGATTATAATGTAAACTGTAGAAGGCATATTGACCGGATAAGAAAATATACAGGTGCAACCGTTATGGCGGAGAACGGCGCACGTGCTGATGTCGTGAGCCGGGTGAGCCCCACGCACTCAGTACCGCCGCGCCCGCGCTCCCCGCTTGCGGCGGAGGCACAGCTGCCACAAACATTACCTTCTGTCATTGAATCGCAGGCTAACGAAAGCGAGAGAAATGATATTGGGGAGGAGGATGAGTGGGCTGAGGCTCAAAGTGAAGTCGATGCTAACGACCATAATAATGCAGAGACTAATCAAGAAGTAGCCGAAGATCGAGGCGATCGTTCTTTTGAGCCACAGCCTACAAGACCAACTCGTAGTTGTAGACGTAAGATTAATTTTAAGGTTTAAATTGTAAATGTATCACACACCAAGCATTTAAATAACTAGACTCGAGTATGTAAACAAACTCACATAGAACTGTACGCTTAAAATGTGTTTATAGATTGAGGATAAAGAATGATGTGGTGTGCGACCAGCCGAGTTTGTCGGCCTCTTGTGTAGTTATATAAGCAGTGTTGCCAACAATAATTTTTCAATTCCGCCAACTTAACTAAAAAAAAAAAAAACCGTCGAACATTTTCAGTTTCCCGTCAATATAATCCGTCTAAACATTTCTAATAATTATATAGGTTCGTAAATAAAAACGTAAGAATGTATCTTAAGAAAAGTTTATTGTTTCACATAATAAACGAGCTTATACACTAAATTGGGGTAATTTATATTAAATCAAACTCATCATCACTTTCTAGTTTCGACATGACCTTCGGTACTTACTCGTGTCTTCGAAATCCAGCGAAATCATCACAATACTATTCGTTTTTATAAACAACCTTATCACAGTGACTGTTTACATTTCGTTGTGTTTATATTAACTAGAAACTGTAAGCCTGGCTATGTTACGGGGAAGTACGATTGGATCAAATTAATGTTATTGTTATTGTAATATGTGTATATTTAGTTTCGCAACATGACTAACTATTTAAATGCATGTATAAATAATAAATCGTAAAAATCGGTCAAAAAATAAAAAAAAACCGCCACCCGTCAGACCATACTGTTTCCCGTTTTCCATTCGTCCATTCCGCCATAACTGACGGGAAATCCGTCAAGTTGGCAACACTGTATGTAAGTCAAATTGTTATTATTAAGTACTTAATGTTTAGTTCTTTATTTTTGAAAATAGTGTCGGAGGAGTGAGGTGTATGTGTGTGTATGTGTGCGTGCCTGCACGATCGCCATTACGTTGTGTCGCCATCAGTAATAAACTAGCATCTTATAGCAACGGTGGTTTTATTTGGTAGCCGACAGATCAGAATACCAATACCTTACCTCCAAGCAAGATTACGATTACCCATATCTTACCTCCAAGCAAAATTACCATTACCAATACCGAGCAAACCAAGGCCAGTACCTCACCAACCAAGCAACAAGAACGAGTACCTACGGTCAACGTTACGTCACCGCCCGCTAGCAACAAGAAAACACGCTCGGGCCGCGTCATCAAGCTGCCGGTACGCTTCGCTTGAAGGGGAGTACTGTAGCCACACAGCACATTACCACGTTTTGACATATTGACATCTGTTAAAGAAACACGGAAGCAAACAGCCCTGAGAAGAACCGACACCACGTTTTGACGTATTGACATCTGTTAAAGAAACACGGAAGCAAACAGCCCTGAGAAGAACTGACACCACGTTTTGACTATCGTTAAAGAAACAGGAGTATCAGGACTGCAGATGACACACGCCGTCGTGTTCTCCGGGAACACCAGGATTGTCCAGCTTCGTTTCGAGCCATCTTCTATCACCGCGCCGGACAAGTTCACTACACAGATCTTCATACAACGGTGGCCGCCTTGAAATGGAAGCGCGAATTGCTAGGCACTCATATTTATGCCTTCGGCGCGCACGCCACGCCGCGCTCATGAACGCACAGGCGACACCGTGCGGAAACCCTTAGACAACAGCGCGCAGCGCTGTGATTTGTTATAAATGCTCTATTTTTATTCGCTATATTTTTTGTAAGTGTTAGATTTAATTAATGTACATGTTTTTATTGGCTAGGACAAATATTGTAAATACTATTTAAGACGCGGGATTTTTACAAAATATACGAATCAATATTCATACACCAACGAGTATTTTCTTCAGCCTTCTGATATCTCAGCAAGTACCAACAGTCTCTAAAAGTGTATTTTAGCTATTCATTCATAGTGAAATGTCGTACGGTATTCTGTTGTGGGGAAATGCCGCCGACGTGCATACTATCTATGTTTTGCAGAAAAGAGCTGTTCGATCAATTTATAAAATAAGTCCGAGACAATCTTTCAAAGCAGTCTCTGTGAGCGGTGCTGGCACAGTGAAAAGAGACACCGATTTACAAGTTATAGGTCGTGAGTTCGAACCCAGACACTCAACCCACTTTACTTTGTGTATTTAATTTCATCACCACTGCTCTCAAAACGGTAAAGGAAAACATCGTGAGGAAACCGGCATGGACTAGAACCAAAAATTCGATGACATGTGACATCTACCAACCCGCACTGGGCCCGTGCGGTGGATTCCAGCCCACTACCTCTCGCAGAGAGGAGGCTTGTGTTCCGGCAGTGGGAACATAAGAGGCTAAATATGAATCTCTCAGAGAGAAATTTAAGGAGGAGGGAATGACTGTAATAATATAATAATAATAATAAAAAATGAAATGAAGTATATAAATTGTCACCAAATAATTTTCAGTTTTAATCATTCTAGACGCAGTTTTATATTTTATCAGAAACGCTACAACAACCCGAAATCCAAATAATCACCACACAATTCAAGAAAAATAAAATAAACCATAGTATAAAAGACTTTATCAAAAACTAGCGAATCGTGACATCTGTCATGCCATCTCCGATAAAAATTAAATAGAAGACTACGAAAATTAAAACATGTTGACGAGATCAGCAAGAACACGAGCACGCCCACCACCTCCGGACTCTTCGCTCAGCTCCGCCTCGCCGCCGCCGGTATCCAGCCCCATTGTGAGTGCTGTGACGACACCGATCGCGGTAGTTGCGTCGAGCTCGAGCGACGAGTATTTTTCTCCGCCGACGTCGCCAACACCTGTACGTCGGCAGGGGAGAGGCCGGCCACCGAGGAGCTTGGGACTTAGGGGCCATCCGGCCCCGAGCCGGGTCCCCGCTGCCGGTGGTTGTGTGCAGCGCATGAAATGGACTCAGTCTATGAACGAGAACGTCATGCGCGCATATTACAGGTCTACAGAGGGGGAACTAACCTCACTGCGTACCGTGATAGGATGCTGTCTCTGTTTCAGGAACTGGAACCAACCATCAACGTCTCGGCCCAACGACTTTCGGATCAGGTGCGAGTCATCCAACGCAGCCATAGGTTGGACGATGCTGCACTTGATAGGCTGCGCTCAGAACTGAACAACCATATTATCTCGACTCCGGCACAAACCGCGGTACAAGCATCAACCATTGATGAAATACAGCCGCGGTCTAATCATGGTGTAGAAGTGGAAGATGATAGGGTTGCTTCAGTAAGTAGCCAGTGCAATGCCCGATTGAGGAGCGCACTGGAGGATGCATTCCGTGAGTACAGATCCACTCCGACCGAACTTAGACCCCGATTACCACGCCTACCTATGCACAAAAAGAATAGGGCGCTAGTGTGTGCCCTGGACTCGCAGCTTAAGAATGTGTTCGAGAGCAGCGAGAATCTCATTGATACACACTCGATCCTGTATTGCGCGGCTGTTGCGGCATGTCGTTTAGCTAACGTCAGGTTTCCAAACTGTGACGGAGCTACTCGACCAAAACCAGCCATACCAGCCTGGCAGTGCAGGATCAAGCGTCGTATCGGTGGGGCTAGGGTACTCATCGGCAAACTACACTGCTTCAGGGAGGGGAATAACCGACCACGAGTGATGCGCTTTGTAAGGCGGGCATTCTCGGGGACTGGAATCAGCCCTCGAGAATACATGTCCCATGCCACAAAGCGCATCGACTTCCTGAAGCAGAAAGTTTGTGCATGGGCGAGCCGTATTCGGCGGTATAAGCGGCGGGTTGATCGGTACACGCAGAATCGCATGTTCCAGACCGATGAGAGATGGGTGTATAGAGCTTGGGAGTGACCTGAACAAAATGTGACGGACGAGTGTCGCCCGGATGACGCCACCTCAAGTACATTCTGGCGCAGCATCTGGTCAGTGCCCGTCTGTCACGTTGAAGCTGACTGGATGCGGGATGTCGGGCGGGCGTGTGAAACTGTACCAGAAATGGATGCAGTCCTAATTACGCCATTAGACGTCGCCAGAGCAGTCCGTCCATTACCGAATTGGAAATCACCGGGGCCGGACGGATTGCACAACTTTTGGTTGAAATGGCTAATTAGTTCACACGCCTGCTTGGCGTCTCAGTACCAGTCATCTTTAGAGTCTGGGTCGCTTCCGCAGTTTCTAACAACAGGCGTTACCCACCTGCTCCATAAGTCAGGTAGTCCCACGGATCCCAAGAATTATAGACCGATCACTTGTTTGTCGACGGTCTATAAACTTCTTACATCCATTTTGAGAGCGAAAATTAATACGCACATTGAAAGTAATTCGATTATGTCGGCCTCTCAAAATGGATGTAGGAACGGGTCCCGTGGTACTAAGGAGCTACTCCTCATCGATATGGCCATAAGCCAACAAGTTCGTCGATCCCGCAGGGATCTGTCGACATGCTGGATAGATTATAAGAAGGCCTACGACTCGGTGCCACATACATGGCTCATGAGGGTGCTGGAGTTGTACAAGATAGATACAACTCTACGCACCTTCCTTAGATCGTGTATGGGGCAATGGAGAACGGTTCTTCGCTATCCAGGGTGTCGACAGATCCAGGCGAATGATGAGCCTGTATGGATTAAACGGAGAATATTTCAGGGCGACAGTTTGAGTCCACTTTGGTTCTGCTTAGCCCTGAATCCTCTAAGCACACTACTGGAGGATTCAGGTCTAGGCTATCGGTTGAGGAAAGATGGTCAGGTCATATCTCATCTCCTCTACATGGATGACTTGAAACTCTTTGCCCCCAACAAATTGCAACTGATGGAGCTACTGAAGGTAACTGAAACTTTTAGTAGCACCATCAGGATGGAATTTGGAGTGGACAAATGTGCAGTCATGCATGTAAAGCGAGGTGAGGTTATGGAACCCGAGGGAATTCAACTTTCGGATTCCATACACCTTAGATCCCTCTCTTCATCCGAAAGCTATAAGTATTTGGGTATGTCGGAAGCGTTAGGCATCAATGTTGCTGACATGAAGCAATCGCTGAGGGAGCGGTTCTTTGGTCGCCTGAAGAAGGTTTTAATTAGTCTTCTCTCAGGTGGAAACAAGGTGCGCGCCTTCAACGGTTGGGTCATGCCAGTATTGATGTACTCTTTCGGCATACTCAAATGGACTCAGACCGAACTCGACGCCCTGGATAGGAGGGTCCGTACACTGCTAACCGCAAACCGGATGCATCACCCACGATCATCGGTGATGAGACTGTACATACCGCGGAAGTGCGGGGGTCGAGGCTTTTTAAATGCAAAGACCCTCCACAACCGCGAAGTGTGCAGTCTCAGGGAATATTTTTTAAAAGCCGAGGTGGGTATGCACCGTGATGTGGTAGCAGTGGACAAGGGCCTCACCCCGCTCTCCATGGCTAAAGAGAACTGGCGCAAACCCGTGGTACTTACTACCGATGACCGCAAGGAGGTATGGCAAAGCAAGGAGCTACACGGACGCTTTTATCGGGCTCTTCACGAGCCCGGTGTAGATTTCTTAGCGTCCGTATCCTGGCTACGTTTTGGTGACCTTTTCGGGGAAACTGAAGGTTTCGTCTGTGCAATTATGGACGAAGTTATCTTGACGAATAACTACCGGAGACATATTATGAAAGACGGGACGGTTGACATGTGTCGGGCATGCCATCGTCCGGGTGAGTCCATCAGACATATTGTCTCTGGTTGTTCTCGTCTGGCTAACGGCGAGTACTTGCACAGGCATAATCAAGTAGCCAGGATTATTCACCAGCAACTTGCTTTGAAATATAAACTAGTGGATTCTGAGGTACCGTATTACAAGTATGTGCCCGACCCAGTTCTCGAAAATGACCATATTACGTTGTACTGGGATCGGTCTATCATTACTGACAGGACTATTGTCGCCAATAAACCTGATATAGTGGTGATAGATCGATTAGCGCGCCGCACAATGATTATCGATATTACCATTCCACATGACGAGAACCTCGTGAAAGCTGAGAAAGAGAAACAAATTAAATATCTCGACTTAGCACACGAGGTTGTTGAGATGTGGAATGTGAGCTCGGCTGTCATTGTGCCGATTGTCGTATCGGCCAATGGCCTGATGGCCAAAAGCCTCGATCAACATCTCTCGAGGCTCTCGTTAGACGGTTGGGTAAAGGGCCTGATCCAGAAGGCAGTTCTCCTCGATACGGCTCGCATCGTGAGGAGGTTCCTATCTCTGGAGCCCTAACCACCGGTAGCTTGGACCCTGCTCCCGATACCGGCGGACCACTATTTTTTATATTTTTAAATGTTTTTTCTATGTTTTTATAAAAATATTTAAAAATGTATCTAAATAAGTATATAAATAAATAAACGAAATAATAATAATAAAATAAAAATATGGCAACATCGTATCAACGAAACGTCTCGTTTTCCAATTTTTTGTAATTTTAACAGAGAAAGTAATTTGGACCCAGTCTTACAACAGTATTTCATTTTATATCAAACCTGAAACTTGCAAACCACCTTAAAATAAATAAAAACATCAAAATGTAATAAATTTTATCAAAAACTGCCGAATCGGAGGTAATATTACAGATGTCACCTCCGATAAAACAATCAGGAAAACAAGATAGGAAAATGAAGATGAGAATAAAATGTTGACAAGATCAGCCGCACGCCAATCACGCTCACCACCTCCGGACTCGTCGCTCAGCTCCACCTCGCTGCCACCGGTATCCAGCCCAATTGTGAGCGCTGTGACGATACCGGCCGCGGTAGTTGCGTCGAGCTCGAGCGACGAGTATTTCTCGCCGCCCACGACGCCACCACCTGTTCGTCGACGTGGAGGACACCGGCCGCCGGACGGTTTAGGACCTCGAGGCCCACCGGCCTCTGATAGGGTCCCAGCTCCCGGTGGAAGTGTGCAGCGCATGAGATGGACGCGATCCATCAACGAAAACGTCATGCGCTCATACTATGGGGCTACAGAGGGGGGAAACAATCTGACCGCGTACCGTGTTCGGATGCTCTCTCTTTTTCAGGTGCTTGAGCCAACTGTCAACGTGTCGGCACAACGACTGTCGGATCAGGTGCGGGTCATCCAACGTAATCATATGTTGGATGACACTGTACTTGATCGCCTGCGAAATGAAATGCAGAGTAGTCATGTCATCGCCCCCCCGTCGCAAACTGTGGTAGTACTACCACAGTCTAACACAAGTCAAGCAGACACGGAGAGTGATGATAGGGCTACAAACGTAAGTACCCAGTGCAATGATGAATTGAGGAGTGCTTTGGAAGATGCGATTCGAGAATATCGGTTCATATCGCCCGAACTTAGACCACGCCTACCTCGTTTACCCATGCATAACAAAAATAGGGCGCTGATAGCGGCACTGGATGCGCAGTTGTCAAATGATTTTGATGACTGCGTAGACCTCACCGATACACATTCGATTCTGTACTGCGCGGCTGTAGCGGCATGTCGTGTAGCTCACGTCAAATTTGCTAATGATTCTAGAGCTACACAACCGAAACCAGCCGTAGCAGCTTAGCAGTGCAGAATTGAGCGCCGTATTGGTGGGGCCAGAGCTCTCATCGGCAAACTAATCTGCTTCAGGGAGGGCAATACTCGCCCTAGAGTGATGTGCTTTGTGAGACGCGCGTTTGCAGGGACTAATATCAGCCCTCAGGACTACATGTCCTGTGTCACAGAGCGCATCGACTTCCTGAAGCAGAAAGTGTATGCATGGGCGAACCGTATTCGTAGGTATAAGCGGCGAGTGGAGCGATACACTCAGAATCGCACCTTCCAGCGCGATGAAAGGTGGGTTTATAGGGGTTGGGAGCGACCGGATCAAGGTGTGGCTGACACGTGCCTGCCGGATGATGATGCCATGTGTTTTTTCTGGCGCAATATCTGGTCGGTGCCTGTCAGTCACACCGAAGGTGATTGGGCTCGGGAAGTCGAGCGAGCCTGCGATCCTATACCAGAAATGGGGGCTATTTCCATCTGCCCCCAAGATGTAACTCGTGCAGTCCGTCCGCTGCCTAACTGGAAGTCTCCAGGGCCGGATGGACTGCACAACTTCTGGATCAAGTGGTTCGGTAGGTCGCACGCTCGCTTGGCGACTCAGTACCAGGTTGCTTTAGAATCTGGTTTGCTACCCCAGTTTCTAACAACAGGAGTTACCCACCTGCTCCCATAAATCAGGTAGCACTGCGGAACCCAAAAATTATAGGCCGATCACGTGTTTACCGACGGTCTATAAAGTTCTTACATCCATTTTGAGAGCTAAAATTAACACACATATAGACACCAACTCCATCATGTCTCCTTCTCAAAATGGATGTAGGAACGGGTCCCGTGGTACTAAGGAGCTACTCCTCATTGATATGACCATTAGCCAACAGGTTCGTCGTTCCCGAAAGGATCTGTCGACATGTTGGATAGATTACAAGAAGGCCTATGACTCGGTGCCACATACATGGCTTGTGAGGGTGCTGGAGTTGTATAAAGTAGATGCAACTCTGCGCACCTTCCTGAAGTCATGTATGGGGCAATGGAGAACGGTCCTTCACTATCCAGGATGTTGAAATGTCCAGAGGAATAACGAACCGATAAGGATCGAGCGAGGCATATTTTAGGGTGATAGTTTCAGTCCGCTTTGGTTCTGCTTAGCCTTGAATCCTCTAAGAACACTGTTGGAGGATTCAGGTCTAGGCTTTCGGCTGAGGAGAGGTGGTCAGGTTATATCTCACCTCCTCTACATGGATGACCTAAAACTCTTTGCCCCCAACAATTTGCAACTGATGGAGCTACTGAAAGTAACTGAAACTTTCAGTAGCGCCATCAGGATGGAATTTGGTGTGGACAAATGTGCGGTCATGCATGTAAAGCGAGGGGAGATTGCGGAATCCGTCGGAACACAACTCTCGGAATCCATAAATCTTAGAGCCCTCTCCGCATCCGAAACCAATAAATATTTGGGTATGTCGGAAGCGTTGGGCATCAATGGTACTGACATGAAGCAGTCGTTAAAGGAGAGCTTCTTTGGCCGCCTGAAAAAAGTATATAATAATCTTTTATCAGGCGGAAACAGGGTGCGCGCCTTTAATGGTTGGGTCATGCCGGTTTTGATGTACTCTTCCGGCATACTCAAATGGACTCAGACCGAACTCGACGCCCTGGATAGGAAGGTCCGTACACTGCTGACTGCAAATCGAATGCATCACCCACGATCATCGGTAATGAGGGTGTATACCCCGCGAAAGTGTGGAGGTCGAGGCTTTTTAAATGCTAAGACCCTCCACAATCGTGAGATATGCAGTCTCAGGGAATATTTCTTAGAAGCCGACGTGGGGATGCATCGAGATGTAGTCACAGTGGACAAGGGCCACACCCCGCTCTCCTTAGCTAAAGAGAACTGGCGCAAACCAGTTGTGCTTGACACTAATGATCGCATGGAAGTATGGCAGAGTAAGGAGCTTCACGGACGCTTTTTTCGGGCCCTACATGGACCTGATGTAGACCAACTAGCGTCCGTAGCCTGGCTGCGTTTCGGTGACCTCTTTGGAGAAACCGAAGGTTTTGTCTGTGCAATTATGGATGAAGTTATGATGACAAACAATTACCGGAGATTTGTTGTGAAAGACGGCACGGTTGACATCTGTCGGGCATGCCACCGTCTGGGTGAATCAATCAGACATATTATCTCCGGATGTTCTCGTCTAGCTAACGAAGAGTACTTGCATAGACACAACCTTGTAGCCAGGATTATCCATCAGCAACTTGCCCTGAAATACAGCCTTGTAGAATCGGAAGTGCCGTACTACAGGTATGTGCCCGACCCAGTTCTCGAAAATGGACATATCACATTGTACTGGGATCGATCCATCATCACTGACAGGACTATTGTTGCCAATAAGCCTGATATAGTGGTGGTGGATCGATTAGAGCGGCGCGCAATGATTGTTGACATAGCGATCCCGCATGATGGGAACCTCGTGATAGGCCGAGAAAGAAAAACAAATCAAGTATCTTGACTTGGCTCGCGAGGTTGTCGACATGTGGGATGTGGACTCAGCGATCATTGTGCCGATAGTCGTGACAGCCAATGGCTTGATAACCAAGAGCCTCGACCAACACCTGAGGAGGCTCTCGTTGGGCAGCTGGATCAAGGGCTTGATTCAGAAAGCGGTACTTCTAGACACGGCTCGCATTGTTAGGAGGTTCCTCTCTCTGGAGCCCTGACCGCCGGTAGCTTGGACCCTGTTCCCGATACCGGTGGGTTACTATTTTTTATATTCTAATATTTAAAAATGTAATTTATATGTATATAATAGAATAAAGGAAATAATAATAATAATTTATTTCAGAGAATCTCCATATTATAACATCACAAATAACACAACATACAAACATAAAATTTAGTGTGTTATTAACAAAAATTGTACCTAAAAGTATGTTAGTATTGTTAGTACCTTTAACTAACTGATACCTATCCTGCGCTGTCCTTATCCACCGATTCTAGAAAGGACAGTCAAAACGGGCAGCAATCACATTCAGAATGCTGTTGCTGCTGCTTCGTAGATGGTGCAGCAAGGAGCTTGCTTTCTTGCGCATGATGGCTTGAAAGCCATCCGTACGCGCTTCAGCAAACATACCAAACGCGCTGCAGCGCCACGGCAGCCCCAACAGCATCCTAAAAGCATTATTATACTACTACTACTGTGCCTTCTCAGTATATTTTTGAAAATATAGGTTGGGGAAAAAGTTTCTTCGCATTTTATAAGAAAATTCAAAACATTTTGTAATATAGTAAATTTACATTTAACTAAAGTATGTAGGTACCATTTTGTTCGATATTTTTGCCATCTTGTAGGTAGGGACATGATCCAATTACTATAGAAATTTTGGGACTTCTGATCAAAATACCGCGACAAGTGGTTTTGGCAGTCCTCTCGTAATGATAACCTGACACTGCCGAAAGAATTCTGAAGAGACCGAAACAGGTAGAAATCTGAAGGTGCAAGGTCAGGACTATACGGCGGATGCATTAACACCTCCCAGCCAAACTCTCTTAATTTTTGCTGAGTGGCTAAAGATGTGTGAGGTCTAGCGTTATCATGATGAAAAACCACACCCCTTCTGTTGATTAATTCCGGCCGCTTTCTCTCAACTTCTTGCTTTAATCTCATCAGTTGTTCGCAGTAGAGTTCAGAATCGATGATCCTGCCTGGTGGTAACTATTGGAGGTCGTATATGTATATACACTGGCCTCTAAGAATAATCATATTTACACCTGTCTGTCACCGATTTTAAATTAGCATAGTTACGGTTCTGTTTATGTCTGTACATTGTGACTTGTGTGAAAAATATAAGACCACGAATATATATAATAACTATAAGACCACTGCTGCTGTTATTATTGCTGCTATTTTCCAATAGGTTATGGGCCCAGATTATGGCTCAATAAATTGAGTGGTATAAATATTAATTATGTGCTTGTAAATCTAAACTTACGAAATCTCAATTATGTCAGCTGAAATTGGCATAACTGGAATTAAGAAGCTGAAAGGATCGTCCGACTACCCAAATTGGAAATTCTTAGTGCGAAATTACTTGGAGAATAAAATCTGGTGGGGAGTAATTTCTACAGCTGTAGTAAATGCTGACGTAGACCGGCAGGCACGAACGACAATTTGATTGTTGTTAGAACCAGAGTGCTTTACCCACGTCTACAATGCGAAGACTGCGAAAGAAGCCTGGAACAGCTTACAGAAAGCGTATGAAGATAAAGGTTGGGGAAGACGTATACATATTCAGCGAGAACTTTTCAACTGTAAATTAGAGAATTTTGAGTCTATGGAAAGCTACATATCCAAAATTACATTCCTGACACAACAATTGTCCGATATTGATGCTCAAATCCCTGATGATTGGATCATATCAATTTTGCTGGGTGGATTGACCGCTGAGTACAGCCCTCTGATCATGGCTGTAGATAATAGTGGACAAGAGATCACGTTAGAGCAAATCAAAATGAAATTGTTACAAGAAGGAAGTAGACAGAGTAAGTTGAACAGAGAGTACGAACAAGCCTTAATTACACGTAAAGTACAGAACGATGCAAGATCTAACATTAAAACTAACGATCGTAAGCTGAAGTTCGTCTACAAGTGTTTTAAGTGCCACAAGCAAGGACAAAAGGCGTCTGAATGCAAGGAGCGGATCAAAACCGCGAATATCTGCCTGAATACGAAAGAGGCGATAAACAAAGATAAGTGGTATTTAGACAGTGGGTGCTCAAATCATATAACCCACGATAAAAGCAAGTTGTTGTCTTATAGACCTGAAAAGAGCAACATGAAGATCGCAGTAGCAAACGGCGAGAAATTATTGGTGAAAGGACGAGGAAATGCTGAGCCACGAGTCAGCGAAAACGAAAAATTAATTTTAGAAAACGTTTTACATGTTCCTGATTTAGAAAGAAAGAAAGAAAGAAAGAATAAAGTTTATTTGGACACAGTACGTGAAACACAAAACACAAATAATAAAAAATAAAAAGTGATAACAGTGTGTGCCTCACGGCTGCGCCAAAAAGGTTCATTTCAGCATTAATGTCAGACAGGTGCTGTCTGACGCTGGTTTTCTAATGAACCCTTAGGGACTAGTGACGGGGAGTACAAACAGTTTCAACATACCTAATATATATTTTTATACTTATAAATAAATGAATAAACTAGTACAAACTTACTTTGTATCAAATATAGTAACAAAAAACAAAAACAAAAAAAAAATAGAATAAAAAAACTACAAGAAATTATCTCAGCAAAACCTGTTCTTAGAGACTAACTACAATGATCAGTGCACGGTGCACTCGCAAAGCGCCACAGGCCGCCGAGTGCGACGGACTATACACCGACGCGACAGTTAGTAAAATAAATACTGTGGATTCATTGAATAAAAACTAAATAAAAAACATCCATGAATGGTCCATGGTTGGTATGCATGGTTGGCATTTATCCATGAACCTAATTTCGGTGAGCGATTTGACCAAGAAGAATTATTGCATGAATTTTGACAAAGAAGGTTGCATGATTCAAAATAAGAATCAAATTGTTGCAAGATGTCAAGGAGTCGACGGAATTTATGAATTGACAGAAATTAAAAATAACGTCGTGAATTTGACACTGTCAAAACAAAATGAAAATATTTCGAACATTTGGCATAAAAGATTAGCTCATTTATCGCGTAATTATATGAATAAAATGAAAGTTTTAGTAAGCGGTATGGAATTTAAGAGTACCGATTTATGCGAGCCGTGTATTCCATGTATCGAAGGAAAGACATGCAAAAGTCCCTTCAAAAACCAAGGTACGAGAGCGAACGAGGTCTTACAGTTGGTTTTTAGTGATGTTTGTGGACCAATCGAGGAGCCGTCCTTTGGTGGTTTGAGGTATGTTCTTCTATTTATTGACGATTATACTCGGAAGACTCATGTTTATTTTTTGAAGAACAAAAGTGAAATTTTCGACAAGTTCCGTGAATACAAAGCGGCAGTTGAAAATGAGACGAGTAGATCTATTAATAATAATAATAATAATAATAATAATTTTATTATCAAGCTACTAAGGCCCATAGATAAAATACACAAATTAACATCCAATAACTTACAATAAACTAATACATATTTAAAATAAAAACCAGGAGAATCTAAAACTATACACGTAATGTTGTCGGCGTCGTGTTTCGCTGCGTGGTGTCGCGTAACCGTCCTCGGAAACGTCGATATACGACACCCTTCGGCCAAAAGTCCTCCTTCATGCAGGTCTGCAGATGGTGGGTTGGAACTCGTACCACGAAAGATTTGAAGTTGATGTTATGGCGCGATTCCAACCTTTCGACCCTCAGAGTCCAGTTGGTCTTCACTTTCAAATACTGCGCCACTTCTTCAGTTGTAGTGGAGTGATGCAAACGTGAAATGTACAGCTGCGTCGTAGGCACAGCAGGACGCAGCAGCATGTTGGGTCCACTCGGTGCGGTACCGCACAAGTTACGAGAACAGGGCTTCTTCTTCTTCCTTTCTACTTTAGTGAAGCCGTCCTCACCAACTTGGCTCGTTCTTGGCACAGAGCTACGGACCGCAGTCAGGGCAGGTCGATCACCCTCTTTCCATATTTCCCCTCTTCTAGTTTGTCGCTTAGGCTGCGACGCATCAGATTTTCCGCTGGTGACGATAGCAGCATAGGCACGTTTTGGGGTCGACGTACCTACGCGTGACGTATCCGCAGCCGGAGTTGTGGCGCGGGCGACGACGGCGGCTAGCGGCGCTTGCTCAGCGTTATCGGCAGCTGGTGACGCACTTGTGTTCGCCGATTCAAAACTGCCGATGGTTGCATTTTGCGCCCCTCGACGCGTGTTCACCTTTGAGGCCTCAGGTGACCCAAATACCGAACCAACGTTGCGCAATAACGCTATTTCTGCACGTAGTTCGGTATTGGTTTTTTCTGATACCTCCATTCTGGACTGCATCTTGGTCATCTCCGCTTTCAAGGTAGTGATGTCCTTTAGCAGCCGTGTAACGTCGACGTGATCGAAAGTGACGGGAGGCAGTTTACTTAGCTCCTTCGCCACGAAATCTGGCACGTCGTCCGGGTCAGTCTTCTTCAACATATCGAGGATATCCTGAAGACTCTTCTCGGTTCCGTCTCTGCGCCGAGAGGGCATCAGGTCCAGTTTTCCAAGAGACTGGAACAGTAACAGCTTTCCGCTGCTTATGTCGTCCTCCTTGAAGTTGGACCGGCATATCTGCAGGATGCTCACCTCATCCATGTAGTCGATGGCATGGACTAGGAATGCCAGCAATTCATTTACTATAAGTTTTTTGGAACTCATTGTGATTTCGGGCAGCGGCTACGGCCGCGCAACACGCGAATAAAATTCGTGCCGTGCACAGTGGAAACACGTCCGTGTTCGAGCGCGCATCGCACTGCACTACTACTATTAAGTGTCTGAGGTCTGATAACGGTGCAGAGTACTGTAATGGTAAATTTAAATCTTTTCTGAAGTCTGCAGGTATAAAACACCAGACGACTGTACCGTACACGCCGGAACAAAATTCTGTCGCAGAAAGAGCGAATCGGACTATAATAGAAAAGGCAAGAACATTACTGTCAGAATCGAACCTAAGCAAGAAGTATTGGGCCGAGGCTGTAAATACTGTTGTTTATCTAAAAAACAGACGCCCCACGAAAGCATTGAACAATACGGTACCAGAGAGGCTTTGGACTGGAAAAGATGTTGATGTCAGTTATCTAAAAATCTTTGGTTGTTTGGCGTATAGATTGATACCAAAACAAAAGAGACGCAAACTGGACATGAAGACGGAACCGGTGATCTTTATTGGATATCCAGATAATCAGAAGGGTTATCGTCTGATGATTCCTAAGACAGGTGAAGTGACAACTGCAAGAGATGTCAAATTCCTGGAAAACGTCTTTCTCCAAATAGAGAATGTGGAAAAGTCGGAAGTAATTATAAACCTGAATACAGATTCTGTTCCTTCCAGTTTACCCAACGGATCGACAAGCAGATCTGAACCCTTGGAGGCTCACGATGATGTGGACCGTGATGCTGTAGATGAGAACGTGAAAGTATCGGAGGAGATAGAACCTGAACCTGTACTACTAGAGCAAGTACCTGATGACGTATTGACTGAAGAGGAAGTGGCGGTGCCTGAATCAGAAAGAAGGTATCCTGTAAGAGAACGAAGACAAGTCGATCGATACGGATGCAATGTTATGTATGCCAAGGAGAGCAATCTTGATGGTGATCCATTGACTATTAATGAAGCGTTGGCGAGATCCGATGGTGACTTATGGCAAAAAGCGATAGATGATGAACTCATGTCATTAAAGGAGAACCAGACTTGGACGTTGGTGGATCTTCCAGCTGATGAGAAGCCTATCCAGTGCAAATGGGTGTTCAAAATCAAAAGAGATAGCGACGGCAAGGTAACGAAGTACAAGGCTAGACTAGTAGCAAAAGGCTTCACACAGGTATGTGGTCTATACTATACTGAGACTTATTCTCCTGTAGTTCGAAGCTCTACTCTACGATTGTTGTTCTCGCTAGCTGTTGAATACGGTTGGTTCATTGACCAGTGGGATGTTACAACTGCCTTTTTATATGGCAAGATTAAAGAGGACATCTACATGCTCCAGCCGAAAGGAGCAGTAGTCAAAGGTCAAGAGACCAAAGTATGTAAGCTGCAGCGTTCTTTGTATGGATTGAAACAAGCTTCGAATGCTTGGTTCAAGGAATTGGACTAAGAGATGTTGAACTTAGGCTCTTTACAATCAAAAATAGAACCTTGTTTGTATCCGAAGCAGGTTCAAACTAATAAGAAATTAATTGTCGTTATTTACGTAGATGACCTTTTCATTTTTGGAAATTGTGAACAAGAAAAGCAAAAATTAAAAACCGGTTTGCTTGACAAATTTAAAGTGAAAAATTTAGGCGCGTCTAGGCATGTTTTAGGTATGAGACTGAGGAGAGATAAAGATATTATTTGTCTAGATCAGCAACAATTCATTACGGACATTTTGAATGAATTTAATATGACACACGCTAAGCCAGTTTTGACCCCAATGGAAGTCGGTATGAAATTAGAAAGATCGACAAATTCTCCTAGCGATCTGCCATATCAAAGTTTAATAGGGTGTCTAAACTATTTGGCCTGTAATACGCGACCAGACATAGCATAGCACATGCGGTGAGTGTGCTTTCACAATTTAATTCATGTTATGATGAAATACACTTTAAATGTGCGAAACGGGTCTTAAGGTATTTAAAGGGTACGTCTAACCTTTGTCTTACTTTTAGGAAGTCAGGAGATTTAGACTTACGAGGCTACGTTGATGCAGATTGGGGAGGGGCACTTGATAGAAAGTCTTTCACAGGATTAATTTTCAAGCTAGGTAAAAATATAGTGTCATGGGAGAGTAGGAAGCAAGCGACAGTATCCTTGTCCTCCACAGAGGCAGAGTACGTAGGATTGAGTCAAGCTTCGAAGGAAGCGCTCTATTTACGTAGTTTACTAAACAGTTTGACAGCCGTGGATAGTAAAGCGGTAGTCATTTATAATGACAATCAGTCGGCACATAAAATTGCAGCTAACAAAATGATGCATAATAGGACAAAGCACATAGATATCAAGTATCATTTTATTCGTGAGTGTATACTGGCTAACAAAGTTGAATTAAGGTACATGTCAACTAATAAGATGATAGCGGACATCTTAACTAAAAGTGTTCACAGCCCGAAACTTAGAGAATTTTTAAAGGATTTATCCCTGTCAAATTATTCTATTAAGGGGGCGGATGTAGTTAGATGTTTTAAGTTTTTACGTTTATTTTTTTTAAGTGTTTTGTGTAATAGATAATTTTCTCTTTGCATGCGTGCTTTATTTTGTTAGATTTGTTCTGTTTTTGTACTCTATGTTTGGGTACAGCCTAGTACAGTCGGACACAGAAGTGTTAGTAATTTATTTAGTTTTGTGTACCGAGTACTGACAAGTACAGAAGTGATCATACGCATGTGTAATAGATTAAGGGGGCGTATTGGAGGTCGTATATGTATATACACTGGCCTGTATGAATAATCATATTTACACCTGTCTGTCACCGATTTTAAATTAGCATAGTTACGGTTCTGTTTATGTCTGCACATTGTGACTTGTGTGAAAAATATAAGACCACGAATATATATAATAACTATAAGACCACTGCTGCTGTTATTATTGCTGCTATTTTCCAATAGTAACTGCTCATAATGAATAATGCCCTTCCAATCCCACCACACACACAGTATCACCTTGTTGCGAGTTCACCCGGGTTTCGCCACAGTCTGTGAAGCCTGACCGGCCTTTGACCACGACCTTTTTCGCACGTTCTTCTCGTACGTGATCCACTTTTCATCACCAGTTATCAGCTTCTTCAAAAATGGTTCGGTTTCATTACGTCGTAATAAAGAATCACAAATGAGTACACGGTTCATTAGGTTTCTTTCAGTGAGCTCGTGAGGTACCCAAATATCGAGCTTTTTTGTGTACCCAGTTTTTTTCAAATGTGCCAAAACTGTTTTGTAGTCAATTCCCAGTTCTTCAGCTACGTCGTAACTACTGATATGCCGATCTTGCTCCACTTTCAAAAATGGCATCCGTTTTATCCGTAATAGGGCGACCAGAGCGACGTGCATCTTTGACATCAAAATTTCCGGATTGAAAACGCTTAAACCAAATTTGTGCTACTCTCACAGACACTGCTCTAGGTTCATAAACATCGCAAATTTTTTTCGCGGCTTGCTTTGCATTTTTACCTTTTTTGTAGTAAAATTTTAAAATGTATCGAATTTCTTCATTAGATTCACTCATCTTGACAGTACGAAAAACAAATGAAAATCACACATTTTCCTAATTTGAATTTGGAATTATGTTCTTTAAAATTTAAACTTTCAATGATACCAAAACCAGCCAGATACAAATAGTATAGCCAAAGAGATTTTATTACAAGTTTCTAAATACTATAATGCAAAAAACTTTTTCCCCAACCTAATATTTTATAAGCCCATAAAAATAATCATAAAATTGTTTAAAAAATACAGTGATATCCATAATGTAAATAAATACTAGGAACAAACACAAAGGAGAATGACTAAAAATGTATGGAGCTCGGTCCAAATGTCCACCACTAACGAGACCTATGTAATAAAATAGTCTACTAAATACTGGGTCATTATAACCAGACCGCAACCAAAAATATGCAGTCTGTAAAAAGTTATGACCGAATGAAAAGTCATGTTTTTTTATCCATTTTGAACTAATCTACGCATGTTATGTCATTCCGCTACGTGTCCCGTGTTAGGTTCTCGTTGAAATAGATTTTGATCAAACACCCGGAAGAAAGAAAACAAAGAATACTTCACAATAGTTTTATTCGTGTCTTACAGTGTAACATAAAAATGATATAATTAAAAATGAACATTATATGTATCTACATCAACTATAATATTGTCTAGATTTGCAGCTGGACGCCTGATTGTGGGTTGGTGTCTCGCCCATCCAAAATACCACACAATTACCAGCACATGTGCACAGCAAGCAACCCACAGTTCGCATGCCAGATAAAAATGAACAGTAATAGTTAGAAAATGTTTCTCGACCATGTTTGACATAATGACGTATAATAAAATCTTGCACGTGCGTGCTTGGACTAGATCCTTGCGCGTAGCAACATAGCATGTTTAGGTTCTATACCAAAATCTACAATATAAAAAAAAAAACACCGTCTCGAGGGTGCCAAAAGCCCTTGAATATGCTCAGCGGTTCCCGAGTGGCTATCCAGAAACTGTTGAACTAACCGATATTTCACGTCTAAAAAGTTAGTGGTGCCAAATGAGCGGAATCGCAATTTTTTTTTGCTGAGAATTTAGTGCTATTTTAGTGCTATAACACGACGCCTTACGCCATCTACCGGATTGTGTGCACAACACTACGCCACCTGAGTAGATCGCAACACAAACAAGATCAATCATCGATATGACGATAACAGCAACCATACCTACAGACTACTGGCGACATCTTAACATTACACAGTCCAATCAAGTGTCCATGACGTCAGCGAAGGTTACAACCTCATACAAGCATGAGATGGTGAAGACACACACTAGTATGTCAAACCGCTTAAATAAGCCCGCAAATCCACTCCCTCCAGCTACTGCCCCATCAGTCTACTCAATGACCTCGGAAAAATCTATGAGAAGCAAACTCAAACTCATACACACATACATAACATCACGCCTGTATTCCCCGAAGGGTTAGGCAGAGGTGTACCTATAGCACACCCACATTTCGCCAGTTATGTTTAAGTCCCATGTAATAGGGGGCGAGCCTATTGCCAAACTCAAACTCAAAGCATTTATTTCAAATAAACTAATTACAGGCACTTTTGAATTGTCAATGGGTAGGTCAGTCAGAAAGATGAAGCTAGTTGCCCATTCCAAAGCGTAGTAGGTACTTATGGAGAAGAACGGGCAAGAAACTCCATGGACACTCTTTTAAATCAAAATATGGTTACAAAATATTGGTTACATCGTTCATGTTGAAATTATACATGTGAGAACGATGCAGAACGTTAAAAGCGTCCGTAATAAAAAGACAAAAACAATTCAAATACTAAATTAAAATAAGCCGCGGCAGCTAAGAAATGACCAGTCCCTACTGACGGCGCCCGTTCACGAACATGACGCATGGATCAGCACCATTCAGCTCAACCATTTTGAAGGGAACTTAATGATCCAACACACACGCTACCACCAGCGAGACAATTGAGTGAGCATGACATACTCTCAGCCGCCAGGGCACATTCAAGTCAATGAAAGACCCACCTGTGGCAAAAAAAAAACAATGGTGGCTTTATAGTAGGTACATAGTGCTCACACATGTGCTATGCAATTATACATTGTATAAAGATTGAATTTATACAATGCAAATATAGTTTTTACAATCTTCAGCAGCTCCAACAATATTTTGGAATGCTAATCAATTAATTTATGCGCCCCTGTGGAGCAGAACCAGCGTTTAGCCAAGCATCTCTGTCAGCAATGTAATCGCCCAACTTATAATATGCTTGCTTATCTTTAATTTTAAAACGCACACTATGCATAGTGTGCGTTTTAAAATTAAAGATTATAAGATTTAAATTTTATTTCATTCAGTTGGAGTATGTAGGGAGGTATTTTATTGTAACATCTTAAACAGTACCCCATGAAGGATGAGTCTACTTTAGCCAGTCTGAAACCTGGTTGAACTAATTGGTCCCTATTTATAGTCTTACAGTTATGTGTTTCACCCCTTTTACAGAAAAGATTTAATTTTGTTCTTACGTACCTACATGATGTTTTCATAGATATATTGACAAGGTACCGTCATGATGTTAATATCTTTAAACAGTTCCCTTAGAGAATCGCGCCTGCGGAGGCAATATATTGCTCTGATGGCTCTTTTCTGTAGAATAAAAATGGACTCGATATCTGCAGCCCGACCCCATAGTAAAACTGCCGTCCTTTAACTAGAAAGCCGTTAACCCTCAAATGGTCATTTTTCACTTTTAAATAGAAAGTAACAGAGTTCAAAATTGTCTATCTTTCTGTCTAAGAAACATTTTTACAATATAAATAGTTCCAAAGATATGAAAATTTCGTAGGCCGTTAAGTAACATAATTTATGACGATTCCATCACTTGAAAGCGTCTAACCCACACTTCTTCGCTTAATGTACTTTAAAATACCTTAACTGCCCGATGTGATGATAATTTTCTAGCCTTCTACTTAACTACAAGTACGTTATCTGATTATTCTTGACTATAGAGAAGCAAAAGGACTATAACTACTTTATTGTTAAGCATTTAAAGAACAGTTTCAGTGAAAAACTTAACTTATTTGCAGTTACCCGCCCTTAACGCTATTTTAGTTAAGCATTTAATTCTGTTAATTTCTCACAAAACTTTACTTGAAAATAATTCTTGCCTATTTGATGAAAATGGTGCAAACAAAAAATCTTTTGCTTAGCTACAAAGCAGCTAAGCCTCATTACTTAGCTACAAGGCAGTTTGCCGACTCTCGCGCTGCGTTCACTCCGGGGGTGATCGGGGTGACCAAAAAGAAACCCGAAAAGGTGGTTTTGAAAACAGATAGCACTTTAGCCTCCGTATGTAAAATTTTCTCTTTGACCACCTTGGGTTTTGCAAATATCAATGATAAAATTCTATCTAGCTGCCTCGACGACAACTAATATATAGACAAACGTGGACAATACAATAAAACTC
The DNA here is from genome assembly GCA_916610205.1 of Griposia aprilina. NCBI lineage: Eukaryota > Metazoa > Arthropoda > Insecta > Lepidoptera > Noctuidae > Griposia > Griposia aprilina. Next base: position 133,933 of record OU744300.1, on the reverse strand, counting down.
CAAAATTTTATCGTGGAAGTTATCACTAAACATATCGAATCCTTCAACCCATCTGCGCCGCATTATCGTCGTGAGCATGCTCCAAATCATTGCTACAAGTAAAATAAGCGTTAAATTCATGTACAAAGGACCCCAACGTAAAAATTGAATACGAAATGTATAGATCTCTTTTGAAAAGCATGAATATATCGTTTGCTCGCCTTGGTAATGAGGAATGTGATCTATGTGACTGAAATACATTGCACAAACCTGATACTAATCATGACGATTGAAATTAAATAATAGCCAATTGCACAGCTTGCGAGGAGTGGGCTGTTTACCACAAAAAATACACAAATGCCAGACAGTTATAATAATGAAAACCAGATATATTATAATAGTGACTTGGAAAAGGTAATAATGCTGCCAAGGCGCGAAACATTTGGGCACGCCACAATTGCGGCGGTAAGTCCCCTCTTTGAGGAGTGGATTAAGAGGCGCCACGGCGGCCTCACCTTCCGCCTGACGCAAGTCCTCACCGGACTGTTTCGGGAGGTTCCTGTTCCGGACAAGACGGGAGGAAACGCCCGGGTGTTACCATTGTAAGGATCGCACGGAGGACACGGTGGAGCGTACGCTGGAGGTCTGCCCGGCTTAGGCGGAGCACCGCCTTGTCCTCGCGAAGGCGATCGGCGGCAGCAATCTCTCGCGGCCGGCCCTGGTACAGGCCATGTTATGGAGTGAGAGGGCATGGGAAGCCGTCACCTCCTGTGAAGCAGTTATGCTCGCAAAGGAGGATGTGGAGCGCGTGGGAGTGAGGCAATCGTTGCGCCCTCACGCCCCTAGTCGCCGCAGGAGGAGACACCCTGGGCGTCGGGAGTCGATAGCCGATTCATGGCCACCGAAGGCGCGGGCTTGTGGACGGCGAGCAATAGGTAGCTCGCCATCCGGTAAGGACCAGGACCACGTCGACGGCGCGTTGTGTTCCACGCGCGTCTCAAAGAGATGTCAGCGCCAATTGACAAGGTCCGCTAGGGCCGATGCCTGCTGGGGTCGCGGATTGTTCGAAAGAGTTACCGTGGCCCTGGCACACAGGCAACTGAAGGAACACGGGTGGGTTTTAGTCAGTAAAAGTCTGACCCGCCCGCCCTCCCGTCCGTTTCGCGAAACATTCAAAGCGGTTATATTTTGTCCAAGACTAACAGCATTTAATCAAACCTTCGCTCCAGTTGAAAAAATCACCAAGGACTCTAAGCCACTTGCGGCTATTTGGTACGATGTTATCGCTGGGAGAAAACAAGAAGACATAATAAGTACATATTGAAACATTTTCTTACGTTTCCGTGATGTCAAAACAATACTTATTTGGATGGACAAACATAATAACCAAGAATAAAATGTTTTTCTGTTAAAATTTACTCATTATTCATTATGATAATGAACATTAGCAAAAGACCAGTCACAGTATAATATGTTTTTTTGTATATTACTTATTGATCTGAATATGTGCCTTTTTATCATGTCTGTCCATGACTATGTTTAGTGTAGATACTGTTAAGTTCCTAAATACTTAAAACTACAAGCTTTTGCTCGTGGATCCGACCGCGTGGAGGTCGGAAAAGTATTAAATATCTTATTCCAGATCTGGTCTACCAGTGTGCCAAACTTCAATTAAATCCGATAAGCTGTTGAGGCGTGACTAATGAACAAACAAAATACATACAAACTTAACAACTTTATGAACTCATAAACTTACGTACCTACTTTCAAATGCATACTTAGTACTTTCCCGTAGGATCATTCGCAACCTCAACGCAGGCGTAGCCACGGGCAAAAGCTAGTTTATAATATTTGTAGGATTAAGATTTGATACATTTAATTTGTATACTTGAAAAGTGATTTTAGAATTGTATTTTTCTATGTTTTTTTTTATTTTTTCAGAGTACATTTTTAGTTTTTTTATTACTTTTATTTGTGATAATATAAAAAAGGACTGAAATTGCCTCATGACTGATATAACGTAACCTTAGTTTATTAAATTAATTTAGTAAGAAGTTTTCAATTAATTGAGCTCCTTAAGTTCTGAGTTGAGCTGTACGATTACTGACAAATGCGTGCACTGACTGGTCAGATCCAATCACTCTGTGTGGTTTTTCCTCAAAAGACCATTTCAGGCACAAATCTTCAAGGTCTTCACATGATCTGACCAAGATTATGTCTGGACTTTAAAAGAGACTGTGACCTCTAGTTTGATTCGGCCTTTCTCCTCAGAGTAGTCAGATAGGAAACGCCTACCTCATCTAGTTTTTAAAATATGATTAACGTGTAAAAGTGTTTGTTCAAACCTACTTACAGAAATAAAATCATTTATCAACTAAACAATGAAGAACATACATTAAGTTTAATTGTTCATGCCTAATTGTGATCTCATGATCTGTAAAAGCTAAATTAGTTATTAGTTGAATATTGCTTAGTAAAATTATATTTCATATACCTTTTAAATGTTGAAATATACTTTAGATTTTTAAAAGAACATGTCTTTAGTTTCTCACATATTCCCATATGAATGCTGAACTATAAAGAAGTTAACCACAAGCGAAATATTTTTAGCCACCTTTAAGTTTAGTAAAGTAGTTAAGATTTTACAAATGTTCAAACTCAAACTCAAACTCAAAGCATTTATTTCAAATAAACCAATTACAGGCACTTTTGAATTGTCAAGGGGTCGGTCAGTCAGAAAGATGAAGCTAGTTACCCATTCCAAAGCGTAGTAGGTACCTATGGAGAAGAACGGGCAAGAAACTCCATGGACACTCTTTTAAATCAAAAAATGGTTACAAAATATTGATTACATCGTTCATGTTGAAATTATGCATGTGAGAACGATGCAGAACGTTAAAAGCGTCCGTAATAAAAAGACAAAAGCAATTCAAATATTAAATTAAATTAAAATAAGCCGTGGCAGCCAAGAAATGACCAGTCCCCACTGACGGCGCCCGTTCACGAACATGACGCATAGATCAGCACCATTCAGCTCAACCATTTTGAAGGGAACTTAATGATCCAACACACACGCCACCACCAGCGAGACATTAGAGTGAGCATGACAAACTCTCAGCCGCCAGGGCACATTCAAGTCAATGAAAGAAAAACCTATTAAATGGTAGCTTTATAGTAGGTGCATAGTACTCACACCTGTGCTATGCAATTATACAATACTAAAACATTGAATTTATACAATGCAAAGATAAGTTTTTAAAATCTTCAGCAGCTCCAACAGTAGTTTCAAATGCTAATCAATTATTTTATGCGCCCTTGTGGAGCAGGACCAGCGTTGAGCCAAGCATTTTTATCAGCGATGTAATCCCCCAACTTATAATATGCCTGGCTGCATAGTGTGCGTTTTATACAACATTTGAATTTAGTTTCATTCAGTTGAAGAATATGGGGAGGTATTTTATTGAAACATTTTAAACAGTACCCCATGAAAGATGAGTCTACTTTCGCCAGCCTGAAACCTGGTTGAACTAATTGATCCCTATTTCTAGTGATATAATTGTGTCTTTCACCTCTTTTACTAAAAAGATATAGATTTTTCCTTACGTACATGATGTTTTCATAGATATATTGACAAGGTACCGTCATGATGTTATATATCATTGGCAATAATTAGCTTAAAAGCATCTAAAGCCCCGTAACTGCTCATTAGGAAAGTTATTGAAATTTAAATCGAAGCAAATGTCATAGCTATAAAGCAGTTATGTCACTTAACAACTTTTTAGTTAAGTATTTCTAAATAAATTTAACAAACAGTAGGAAGGTTAGACATTTAGATAAATTACTTCACTAAAAAGCCGCTAAGGTATGGTTAACGGCCTTTTAGCACAGTAATGTGATGCAATAACTAGATAACATGCTTAAAAAAATAAGAAAAAATAATTTTAAAAGTAATTAATAAGAGTTTCTGGACAGAAAGGATTCTTTACGATAAACAGAAATAAATATCAATTAACGTGTCCAACAATCATTAACCTAAGTATCATAGTTTTCAAGAAACAACGATTTCCGCGTTTTTTGCCATTTTCTCGAAAACAACTTTTTGGGCTTAACGGCCTTCTAGTAAAAGGACGGCAGAAAATACCGTAAGACATGATATTATGAAAGTAACTGAAATAGGCTAGCCTCGCGGTATATACATTAGTAAATTGACGGATTTTTCTCACAGCATATGCTACTTAACTTAGCCGTCCTGCAAGAGATGTTAAATGAGGACCCCATTGCAGCCTTGAGTCGAGCGTGATCTCCAGGAAAACAGTCTTATCGACGAATTCTAGTTTCTCTTTATTCAATACTATGTCACAATCACTACTTTTAACATTCGGTAAAGCAAATCTTATGCATTTACTTTTTTTCCCATTTAATACTAAATTATTAGCAGTGAACCAATCACATGATTGGTTCACTGCTAATAATGGGTACATACCTGCAGTAGGGTAAGCTTATTTATAAGGGTCTCAAAAACTGTGCCGAGACAAAGGGTCTCATTCCCAACGAGCAGTTCGGTTTTCGAACCCAACACTCCTGCGTACAACAGGTCCACCGTATCATCGAACACATAAGCTTTGGTTTCCAAAGTGTTTCGATTACGGGTGCTGTTTTCTTCGATATCCCATAAAACGGGGTGAATAGGGATGCAGGGGTGAATCGGAACGAAACTTTAAAAAGGATTTTAACATTAAAATAATATAGTTTGTTGCAAACAACCTTACCTACCTACCCTACCTACCTACCCTACCTATCCTACCTATCCTACCTATCCTACCCTACCTACTTACCTACCCTACCTACTTACCCTACCTACCCTACCTACAAACTTTGTCCTGACAATAACGAATACAAAAAAATAAGAATGATCCAATTTAGTGCAGTCGTTCGGAAGTTATGCGCGTACATACATTTCCGCGATTCATTTTTATATACATATATAGAAGATACCAACTTACAGGCCAGATCGTCTCGTACTCATCTTACGAGACTATTTTTTGCCGAATCGCACCTTCCGCTATCGCATCGAAGGAGCGCTATCCTCCCCCCACCCCATCCGCGCTGGAGTCCCTCAGGGCTCCGTGCTCGCCCCTCTCATTTTCACGCTATTCACCAGTGATATCCCTAAAAGTAAAAAGGCTCAGTTGGTTCGGTTCGCAGACGATACGGCCATTTACTATACCGGCCTCAGCCACGACACGATATCTCGCACTCTCCAAACCTCAGTCAACCAACTGGGCGACTGGTTCAGGAAGTGGAGAATCGAAGTCAATCCCGACAAAAGTAAAAAATCAAAAAATAATAAAATTGTTCTGGTGAATAAAGTGCACTATTGAATGCAGGTAATTAGCGAAAAAAAAAAACGTCCTTTCACATTGATCGCTTTGTTTTGTACTAAACATACCACCCTCCAAAAACAACAGTTTTTTACTAATTAATTAAATGAAAGTATTATAAGCATTTCATATCTAGTACTTAACAAAAAATTAAAAAAAAAACAATTGTGGGTAATACATCGCAAACAACTTACCTACACTATTTACTCAATGAGCATAGGAAGCTACTATCATTATATAATCGATACCGTTACATTGCATTGTCTAAAGAAGCATCTGCGCATACTCATTATAACTTCCTACTAATACATTACACACATATTATAAGGAAGATTGCTCAAAGTATACAAATACATAACAATAATAGTATAATAGTAAATGCATACCTTACATTCATAAAGTAAATTACGCGTCATTTTAGATTGCTTATAATGAACAAACAAAGGGTACCTATCAATAATAATCTTTATCAGATAATGCCTACGACAAAGTAAAGTAATAACACCATAATCTAGTATTCATTTAGGTACCTAATAGCTAAGTGGACTGCATGTTATATAATATTAAACGTTTTATCGTCTTATAGGTAAAAAACACAAGTAAAACAAGTAAAAATGAACATAAATACTAAGGGATTAGAGTTCAATTTCATTAATTTAATACAATAGTTGACGACAACAATGATCATTATCTTGTACCTAAATAAGTACGTTAACACAGGTAAATTAAAATGAACTTAGAGTATACATAATCAAATACTTTTTTAGCATAACTCATTTACTGTGACTGGCATAGTGCCTTTTTGTGCTATAAAGTATTAAAGTAAATATCGCAGGTCTACGAGTATATACACATAACTAAAAACAAAAAAAAACAACAAAAAAAATACATTAACTGATCATTACGTTAACTATTTATTTACCATCTGGTGCCCCGGGCAGTAATATTAACTTACATAATGGTCTCTTAAGAATGTTATCTCCTTTGCATTGTACTGATACCACTTGAACTAACTGATCAGTACCGTGATGTAAATTAATAAATTCTCTAACAGCTGATTTGAGACCAATTACCCAATACTTCCTACGGATGTATGTCAACATCTGAAGAAAACCTCAAAGTTATTGAGTGGGCTTCATTTATTATAAGTCGAGTAACATTTGTTGTTTACGAGGTATAATAATCGGATGTTTCGCATCTTCTGGTATATTCGCTTTACCCAGTCGCCCTCCAACTCTCAGCAGTTCTTTCTTATCCAAGAAAGGTGTAAGACCAATTATAGAACTTCTATTCATAACCTTTCCGTTCAACTTCAGATCCTTTATTTCGTTTTCATATATTAAGTATTGGTAATATTTTATACATCTTTCTTCAACTTCATTCATTTCTATAACTGTTAAATATTTCTCTTTTTCTTCCTTAGGTTTTAAAAATCTTAAACATTGTGCTAAAACTCTCTTCATTCTGGACATGGATGAAAACCTTTTCCCAACAGGTTTTTCTTCTAATGTAACATAAAATTATTTATTTACGTCTAAATCTGTTTGAGGAATAGACTTTTTAGTAAAAATCTATTTGTTTATTTTTCAGCCACTTGGGTCCAGCCCACCACATTTCATTATTTGCCAACTCACTCGGCGCTACATCTCTTGGCGCAAGTTCAGCGGGGTTGTCGGCTGATTGAACATGGTTCCACCTGTTATTGTCTATTAATTGAATTATATTAGACACTCGGTTGCCAACAAACACTTGCCATCGACTTGCAGAAACACCATGGAATCTGTCCAATCATACACTTGATGCATACTTATATCCCATAAGCCAGATACCACGTGCAATAGCTTTGCCAACAACACCGCAGCGCAAAGCTCTAATCTTTGAATTGTCAGTTGTTTCAGTAGCGCAACCTTGGTCTTAGATGCTACTATTGTGATATGAACAATATCATTTTCATCTAACACCTTTATATAAACTACTGCTGCATATGTAACAGAAGAGGCATCTGGAAACCCGTGTAACTGAACTTCTTTACAGTGCGATGTCATCCTTACCCAGCGTGGGATTTCAATGGTGTGTAACTCTTTAAGTTCCTCTCTGTAGTTAAGCCATTCGGCTACTAGATCTGAGGGCAATTCATCATCCCAGCCGAGATTGTTAAGCCACAATCTCTGTATCATAATCTTGGCTGTGATAACTACTGGAGAGAGCCAACCGAATGGGTCAAAGAGACACGCCACATCAGATAATATTATCCTTTTTGTTACAGGAATCCTGGTTTCCTGTAGATTGACAGTAACTTGGAAAGTGTAATTTTTCCTGTCCCAGGTAAGTCCAAGTATCTTTATGAACTTATCCAATTTAATTTCTATTTTATTCACAGATTCCGGAGTTTCCTTGCCTCCCTGTAAAAACGCCGAGCATTCATCAGAGTTACTGGGCCACTTCTGCAATTGAAAACCACCCACCTTCAACAGATTGTTTTCTTCTTCTCAAACTTGTTTTATTTCAGATGGGGCTTTATGTCTGGTCATCAAATAATCCATGTAGATCGAACTCTTAACGATAGCAGCCCCACGAGGGTATCTTTCTACTTCATCATCAGCTAGTTGGTTCAAAGATCGTACCGCAAGATAACGTGCCGACGCTGTCCCAAACGTCCCGGTAAGTAGTTGATAACTTTCTATGTTTTCACACGTATACACGTATTATCTCGCCAAACTATGCGTTGTAAATCTGTGTGTTTGTTTGTCATTCTTACTTGACGATACATTTTTATGATATCACTGACAACACAGCTTTTGTGAGATCTCCAGCGAATGATGAGAACACGAAGATCAGGTTGTAGCGTAGGGCCGACCATCATGGTGTCATTTAAGGAGTGCCCATTAGATCCTTTGACTGAAGCATCGAAAACAACTCTTACCCTTGTTGTATCCTTATCCTTCTTTATGACAACATGATGGGCTAAATAAATTGTTTCAGTTCTATCCTCTATTTCAACCTTCTTCATATGACCCATCTTCAAGTACTCATGTATGACCTTCTTGTATTCTAATCTCAAATCTTCATGTTTTGCAAATTTCCTTTCTAGTTTCTTAAATCTTATTGTAGCTTGTTGTTTAGTCTCACCGAACGCCTTCACAGTCTCTTCAATACTTTATTTCAAAGGTAAGTGTACTACATATCTTCCTGATGCATCTCTTGTTGTTGTCTTTATGTAGTGTTCTTCACATTTTTCTTCTTCCTTTGTCCATACTATCTTGGTTGTGTAGTCTTCTGTTTCTATTTCCCAGAATTTTCTCAAGAGGTTGTTGTTTTCTTCATAGAGCCTGGTAACCCCAAGCCCAACACCCAACGCTTTACCAGTTGTCAGGAGATGTAATGAAACAATATTCGGATTGATTAACTTATATTTTAAGGGCTAGTTTATATTTACAATTTCGTTATTTAATCATATGTGGGACCGCTACCTACTAAAATTTACGTTGACCAATCGCAGATAAGCGGGTCGATTTTGCTCGCCATATAAATACTACGAAACGCTTCGCGTCCATATAAAAGTACTCCGTGGTCGCGTCGCAGCGTTGGATCGGCTAGTGGTCATCGGGTGCAGTCGCCTAAGTGTGTGCAGTGTAAAGTGAGTGCCCCATACCGTGCGGACCGCAAATTTTAATTCACTGTCCTTGTGTTTACGCTAGTTCCAGCCGGCACTAGTGTAAACACAGGGGGAGCCACCACCGCGCTGCCCGGTGAGCTTCTCACCGCAGCGGTCGCGGCGGCCACTCGCAAACGAACATGCCTAAACCCGGCACGCGCGGCTCGTTGGGCCGCGATGCCGGGGCTCCGGAGTCCCGTCCGGTGTTGGACCGGGCGATGTCGCTGCCGAACATCGGCGACACGTCGTCCGGTGCGCCGCCGGCCGGCTCCACCAGCAAGGTGAAGAAAAAGAAGGAGAAGAAGAGGGAAGAAGAAGGGGGCGGGGGGGGGACTGAGTGCCGCGGGAAGTACCGGCCCACCGACGTCATCGGCGCGTGCGCGTGTTGCGCCGACGCCGTCGTCGAGCCGACAACACGCCGTACCCATCCGCCCTGCTGCGTTCCGCCCGGTGCCGATTCAGGCCCCGGGGCCCGCCGCGAGTGCTACCCGCGCACCGCTTGCGCGCGCCGCGGCGCCGCCTGCGGCCGTGCGCTCCGCTGCGCCCGCTGCGGCGCCGCCCGCGTCCGTGCGCACCGCCGCGCCAGCCGCGCGCGCCGCCGCGCCGCAGCAACGCCCCACGTCATCGACGCGCACCCCACTGGCAACATCCGCGCCTCACCGCGCACCCCCCGCGCGCTACGTCGCGCCGCCACCGCGCTTCGTGTCCCCCCCCGCGCCCTCCGGGGCGGCGGCCATGTCGACACCAAAGCGCACACAAGCTATGCCAGCTTCGCGCACCGCTGCACCCGGACCCCGCCTCTCGCTGGCGGGACCGGCGATGGCGGAGCGTGAGTGGCCAGCGAGTGCCGGGGCACACACATACCCGGCACGAAGACCAACACAGGCGCCCGAGTCACCGGCGCCCCCCCGGGCCTCCGCCTACGACTCGCCCGCCATGCTGTCGGCATGCTCTTCACGCGTAGGGTCGAGCATGTCGCTGGCATCTGCGGGCCCGGCCGCGTCCGGTCGCGGAGACGTGTCGGTAGACACGACACCGCGACCCGGGCGACGGCCCACCGAGGGAGGAGCTGACGCCGACGCCGACGCGGCAATGATGTCGCCGACGTCGCCGACGCCGTCGCTGGGCTTCGAGTACGAGTTTCGGCTCGAGCCCAGACCCCAGCGGCAGTGCCGCAGGAGGAGCTAAGACGAGACGGCCGAGGAGGAGGCGAAGCGGCCCTGCCCTGACCCGGCGCGGCCACAGCGCGACAGCGCGCCGCGGGGTCGGGGTACGCCAGCGTCGCCTACGTTCGCGGCCGCGGTGCGCCGCTCGCCCCCCGCCTCACCCTCACCGACACCGACAACCGCAGGGGTAAGTACCAGTGCTATACCCCCTGCCCCCCCTGCTACTACTGCGCCCCCTGCTGCCCCCCCCGGCGCCTCGACGACATCGAAGCAACCGCCGGGGAAGAAGAAGCTGCGATACCCTCCGCTGGTGGTTGAGAAGCTACCAAACTGGGCCGCACATTTCCGGGCCATCAGCGCCAAGCTGGGCCGGCCTCCCAACGCTCGTCCATACGGGGGTGGAGTTCGCTTCACCCCAGACAGCGAGGAGGAGTATAGGTTGGTCCAGCGATACCTGACCGGCCTGGAGAAGGACAGCGGCGTGTCTTGGTTCGCTTACTCGCTGCCAGCGGACAAGAATCTCAAGATCGCCATCAGGGGGCTGCCTGCGGACACGGACACCAAGGAGATCGAGGAGGAACTCCGGGCGTTGGGGTACCAGCCGGAGTATGTGCGCCACATCAAGGGCGCACAAGGACGACCCGGCTGTGTGTTTCACGCCATTCTGAAGAAGACCCCCGACGTCCGAGCGATCTATGACACCACCGTGTTTATGTACATGCGGGGTGTCAAGATCGAGGCTTGGAGAGGAAAACGGGGGCCCGCACAGTGCCACCGGTGCCAGCGGTTCAGGCACAGCTCGCACCAGTGCCACCGCCCGCTCGCTTGCGTGCTATGCGGAGGCGAGCACGCGGCACACGACTGCCCACGCCCGCGGGAGGAGCCGGCCACCTGTGCAAACCGCGGTGGCCCGCACCCTGCGTGTAACAACAAGTGCCCCGTGCTTCTGGCAGAGACCAGAAGCAAGCGAGCGGGGACCGCCGCCATTACAGTTGCTTCACGCCGGCCCGAAGTGGCCACCGAGAGGCTGCAAGCAGGGCCGGGAGAGGCCCCGAGTTCGACGCTTATGCCGGCGGCAAACGGGCCCTCTGAGCGCACACAAGCCTCCTCCTCGAAGCGGAGGAAGAAGGGAAGAAGGGGGAAAGGAAAGGGAAAGAAGCCCAAACCCCCCCCCCCCCCGCGACCCAGGAAGAGGTCCCAACGGCCGCCCCTGCCTTAAACAGGGCGCAGATTGCTGACAAGGAGGAGAATGCGGGTTTTGTTACCGCTAGCAACGGCATAGCGCCGCAAAGGAATGCGGAACAAAGTTCAGAAAAGTTCCGCATTCCGACAAGAGGTGTCGCTAGCGGTACCAAAACTAAAACCCGAATGAACAAACAAGAGTTCACAACCTGCGCCATTAAGCTACTAATGGACCTAATAAAGGCAATAAGGCAGGGACAAGACATAGAGACGGTCATCCTGGATGGCCTGGCCACGTTACTTACCCTGTACCATGGCAAGGCCATTGAGGGTGATCCACTGGAACGCCCGCGGCCTTAGGGACAAGGTCGCCCCCCTCCGCCATCTCCTTCGGGAACAAAACATCGACGTGGCGCTCATAAGCGAGACGTTCCTGGGACCCGAGGATAGGATTAGGTTCCCGGGATATCTCGCTTACAGGAAGGATGAAAGGTCGGCTCGCATGCGGTACCGTGGTCTGGTGGTACTAGTGAGGCGAAGAGTCGTCCATCAAGAGCTCCCCTTGCCGTCACTCAACTCGTTTTACGCGCTGGGTGTTCAGCTACACATAGCCGGCGAGGACATCAACATCTATGCCTGCTACAAGCCGCCCGTAGCTCACTTAGACACCACTGAGCTGCGGGCCCTATTTGACGCTTCACCACACGCAACCATCCTCGCCGGTGACTTGAACTCCAAACACCCAGCGTGGAACTCCTCTACTACGAATACCGAGGGGAGACGGCTCTTCGCGGACGCGGAAGCCTTCGGGTATGCGGTGTTCGGCCCGGAGACGCCTACTCATTACCCGGACCCCACAAGGTACATACCAGATGTGCTGGACATCGTAGTCCACCGAGGGCTACACTGCCAGATCACACAGCAAGTGATAGACGACGAGCTATAGTCGGACCACCTGCCTGTGCTCGTCGTCATATCGGGAATGCCGGCCCGACTGAAGCCAATAGCGCCACGTCGCATCACGGACTGGAACAAGTTCAGAGAAGAAGTAGAGACCACCGCGCCGACTCGGCCCATCGTCACCGCCGCGGACGTAGAGCAAGCGGCGAATGATGTCACTGCTTGCATACAAAGCGCCTTGCAAACGGCGACTAGCACGCAGCCGCAGGGGAGAGTGCTATTGCCGCCCCTGCCGGCGCACATTAATGCGATGATCGCCGTCAAGAGGCGTGTTCGCAAGCAGTGGCAGCAGTTGAGATGCCCTACGCTCAAGAGGCAGCTTAACCGTCTCGCGGAGAAGGTGAAGGCCGAGTTACAGGCGCACACCGCCGCGGGCTGGGAGGAACGAATCGACGCCACGAAGGACAGCTGGCCGTCGGTACACAAACTTTGCGGCCAGCTTACGAATACCCCAGCCCCGGTGCGTCCGCTGCTCAACAGCAATGGGGCGCTTAAATACGTAGCGGAGGACCGGGCGGAGGTCTTCGCCGAGCACCTGGAGCGTCAGTTCCGCCCCAACCCGACTCACGACGTTGAACATGTCGCAGCAGTCGAGAAACACCTGGGAGACTATTTCGCAACGCCGATAGCTCCCGATGAAGACGCTGTATATTTCTCGCCGGGCGCAGTCAGACGCGCGATCCTTAAGACGAAGCCCAGGAAGGCCACCGGTGCTGACGGTATCACCAATACAGCGCTGCGCCACTTGCCGTACCGTATGGTCGCGGCACTGGCGCGCCTGTTTACGGGGATATTGCGCACGGGGACCTTCCCTGCTTCGTGGAAGGAAGGGCACGTCATTATGCTGCCCAAGGCGGGAAAGAACATCCTGAAGCCGGAGAGCTATCGGCCGATCACGCTGTTGCCGACGGTCTCCAAGGTGTTCGAAGCACTTCTGCTGCGACATCTCCTACCGCACATCACGCCGCGCCCAGAGCAATTCGGGTTCCGGGCGGAGCATAGCACGACGCTCCACCGAGGGTACTGCACCACCTCGCAGCCGCGCTAAATAAGAAGGAATACTCGGTGGCAGTATTCCTCGACATGGAGAAGGCCTTCAACCGTGTGTGGCACGACGGCCTTGTGTAAAAGATGGCCACATCTGACGCGCCCCGTCGCTTTGTTAAAGTGGTCTCTACTTTTCTCTGTAACAGGACCTTCAGGGTGGAGGTCGACGGAGCGCTATCAAGCGCCCGCCCGGTGCTAGCGGGCGTGCCGCAAGGTAGCTGCGTGTCGCCGGCGTGTTACTCACGTTACACCGACTACATCCCCACTACCCCCGAGTCGACGTTCGCGCTGTACGCTGACGACGCCGCGTACATTACTACCTCGCTTAACGCGAAGTACGCGGCCGTCAAAATGCAGCGCGCCCTCGATCTCCTTCCCGACTGGCTGGTGAAGTGGCGGCTGTCGGTGAACGTGGGTAAGACGCAGGCGATGGTTACCGGGTTTGCGCCCCTCCCGCCACCCTTGAAGCTACAAGGAGTCGACGTCGATTGGTCGCCCCGGGTCAAGTACTTGGGTGTGACCATCGACCGTCGGCTCACGATGGGGCCACATGTCCGCAAGGTCGCCGCGCAGGGTAGGGTCGCCCGCAACCTGCTCCGCCCTGTGCTCTCGTCCCGCATCCCGGCGCGCGTCAAGTTGGGCTTGTACAAAGCGTACGTGCGCCCAATCTTGACGTACGCCGCCCCGGCTAGGTTCGCCCTCACGAGCGAGTCGAGCCGAAAGCTGCTCCGCGCGCAACAAAACCTTGCGCTGCGGTTGATCGTACACGCTCCTCGCTTCGTGAGGAGCGATGTCATTGCCCGGGACCTCGGGATTGAGAGCCTGGAGGAATTCGTGCGGCGCCTCGCGACGGGAATGTTCGCGCGTGCCGACGCATCTGCTTGGCCTCATGTCAAGCAGATAGCGCCCTGGCATGCGCGCCCCCTCGACGCGAGACCCCTGCCCCGCGACCTGTTAGCGGACAACTGACCCCATCCACCGGACTGGACTCCCGAGTAAGCTGCATACAGGTTACACGCGGCTTACTCGACTCAACTGAACTCTACATTACCTACATGCATCCGTTGCGTAGCGTGTTCTAAGTTAATATAGGCACGTTACGTCAGCGTACTACAGATACTCACGTCTATACATGCGACTATACTCACACGAATTAAGTGATCGATACTTGATTAGTTTAAAAAAGACTTTATTTAGGTGAACAGCGTTACAGTAATTAAGATAGTAATCATTATTCTAGTCGTGAGACGTATTTATAATTAATTATTGCTAAGTTTACAATATTCTTATGAACTACTTATTTGCTACTTTGAGTGGAGGTGGATTTGCTGACAAAGCAAATAGTGTTAGGGTCGTCACACTTAACTCCTCCCTCCTTAGGAGAGAAATTATCTAAAGGCAACTCAGTAGTCTTTAGAGAATTTCGTCTAAATCTCTTAGTTAACAACTTTCTTTTTTGAAACAAAAACCCTGTGACGAATACAATTATAATGGCGTAAATACTTATGGTCCATACACTGATTTTGTCACTGATTATAACGGTTTCAACATCACTGGCACTATCACTATATTTGGCCTGGTTCAGCAGTTCCTTGATGTCGCCTAGATCAACTCCCCTGAGGTCCATCTGCTTGGCTGACGAGGTGACGTCTCTGCGTAGCTCGGGTATCTGTACTGGTGGCAATCTGAAGGAGACTAAGCTGGTATTCGTGGGTGTTGTGATCGAGATATCAGCAATCTGTAAGGTACAATGCTGACTTGGCACTAATATGTATGTGCCTCGAAGATTATGTCTGCGGGTCTCATCTTCGCAGTGCTCCGTTCCAACAATTTCCTTTTCCGTGTATATCAACCAGTGTATGCTGGATATGGGCTGCACCTTGGTTTCTTCTATCTGCACTTGGTGTTGTTTGCAATTACTAAAGTTATGTTGTGATAACATAAGCTGTTGGATACATGTTTCCTCCGCGTACTGTACCACGTTGTCATCAGAACAGAGATATGTCAGATCTTCTATTTCTTTACAGCCTTCGGCTACGGATCTGTATTTCGACTTGTTCAGTATTAGGTAAGGATATTGGGGTATGATGACATTAGGTTTTTGGGTAATCTGGTTATAGATTGGAATAGGAATAACTTTATAATAATTGTATGTGTTTTTATCTATTAATGGAACTTCTAATACAAATATAATTTTACTATTGTCTATATATCCCTTAATTTCTATATTTCCCTCTAATTTTACTAAGATAACTAATGTTAATGGATAAATTAAATTATGATGTTTCCTTATAATATTAAGAATATTAAATAATTCTGTGGAATTTACTATGGATGGATGTAATATGTGCATTTTACTGAAAGCAATAGCGGTTTCTAATTCGTAGATAATGGAATAAATGGTACGACAATTATTTAAAACTTGATTCATACTATTCATTACGGTTAAAAGGTTAGAGTACTTGGTTTGGTTTTGAATAAGTGTTTGGAATTGTCTTATTTTGAAATTTAAATGTCTAGTATTAAAATTAATGTCATCAGAAACATTGAGTAATTTATCAAAAGCCTTCTGCATTAACGACACTTTTCGTTCTACTGAATGTTCCCTGTTTCCTAAATTACTAATCTCTAAATTATATTTTCTAGCATCTGCGTTATCTAAATTTCCTGTTATTACCTTAATAAGGGAGCCCAATGGGTTTAAAATTCCTCTCCTAGTTCTGCTAGAGGGTAGAATCTGTTTTAACCTATCTTTTGTCAATTCGATAAAAGATTCTGTTTGTGCTGTCAACCCTAAAAGTTCCCTACGTATCTCACTATTACTTTGAGTTATGATTTTTAACTTATTATACTCTTCTATATTATTTTCTAACTGGACCGTTAGTGAATTTAGGTCCATGGTTTTAATAATATCCCAATGGTTAGTCCTCTTCAGAGCTGTTCCAATCCGAATCGGAACTATTCCCGGATTCTGGTCGATCCTCTGGATGTTCAGGGTCGTCCCTTGATCCGCTAGGACGAGCAGTATCAAGCACCGTCTGTGGAGGGCGTTTGACATTCCTTAGTGCTACTTTAGTATTTCTATTTTTCAGCTTAACTGGTACTATATTACGCTTGGGCTTTCCAGTGATAATTGCCTTTTCGTATCGCGGTAGTTCTTTTGCTTTCCTAGTCCTAGTGTTTTTCATAAAAACCGTGTCACCTTCCACTAATTTTGGCTGGTCCTCACCTCCTATTTTGTCTCTAACTAAGCCTTTATGTCCAATCATTTGACTACTTAAATGCTCATAAAGGATTTTCAATCGTTTGCGATGATCCTGTAATATCTTTTGCATTAACGTCTTGTCCCTGTCAATATCAAAAGCATTTCCGGAGTCCGTGTGTCCAAAAACTATTTCGCAAGGTGTAAAGTTTGTTGCGCTATGAATAGTATTGTTATAACCCATGATCGCATATGTCATAACGGATGCTGCATCTAAACTAGATTGTTCATATTTTGCTAACCTATATATTTCGATAATTGTGGAATGAAATCTTTCCACTATTGCCATTGAATTAGGGTTGTTAGGTGTCCCTATGTGTTGCTCAATTTTATATAAACTTAACATTTTCTTAAATAATTCGTTGTTAAACTCGGTACCTGCGTCACTACTAATTTTTGTAGGTATTCCATACATACTAAAGTATTTTATTAGAGCTCTCACTACTTCGGGTGTGCTTTTATTGGGAATCTGTATTGCTTGACCTAACTTACTAAATGAGTCTACTACAGTTAAATATTGGTTTTTCTCTATGTATAATAGATCTATAAAAACTTCCTGGAATGGACTGTCTGTAGTTTGAGTTAATTGTATAAATGGTTTTTAGAGGTTTCCTGTCATACTTCATTTTTTTACATTCTTCACATGCATTGATAATGGCTGTCACTGTTTCTTTCATATTGCTCCACCAATATGATCTTTTTAAATTCATTAGAGTCTCTCTAATACCTCTATGACAAGTCTTCCCTAGATGATATTTGGTAACTAAATCCTTTTGATCACTTTCGTCTGTAACGTTCACAACTCTTTCAGTGCATTCAACAAAGTTTTGAGTTCCCTTTTTGTAAAGTGACGTAGCTACATTAACAAAAGTTTTTCTATGACAATGATCCTCAATGTAGATAAAATACTTTTTTTTGTAATCTACATACTCTTTAAGATTTTTTTTTACTAAGTTTTCGCTGTTACTAGGAGGTAGATGGACTTCGATTTTTTTTTGTTTGCCGTTAGAAATATCTTTTACACAGATATCGTCCCTGTGCCAGGTGAAAACATGAATTTGCCTAGCTTTGGTATCTATTGCCTCATTAAGGATAGGAATACCCTCATGTTCCCTATTAGATATTGAATTTGCTGTGGCGACGTCACTTTCGGAATCAGATAATTCTATCGTCTCTATTCCCGGTTCTCTAACGCTAAGTTTTACGATTTCTTCCGTCACATCTTTCAAATGCTGCTGTAATCTCGCTTCCTTTTCATCTACATTCACTACCATTGATTCCGAGTCATCTTTTGTTATATTAATTTTAATGCGCGATAAAGCATCTGCATTTGTATTTTGTTTACCTTTCTTATAATGTATATCGAAATTATAGTCTTCTAAACGTAAACGCCATCGAGTTAGTTTACTGTTGGGTTCTTTTAATGAATTCAACCATGCCAAAGGTCTATGGTCGGTATATATTATGAACTTTCGACCGTATAAGTAGGGCCTGAAATGTTTGACTGCCCATACTATGGCCAATAACTCCTTTTCTATCGTACTATATCTAGATTCCGTATCGCTTAGTTTTCTACTGGCAAATGCAATCGGTTTGTCTGATCCTATAGTACCTTGAGAAAGTACCGCGCCTACCGCAAAGTTTGAAGCGTCTGTTGTCAGAACAAACGGTTTTGTAAAATCAGGGAATTGTAACAAAGGTGCATGTGTCAGTAACTCTTTGCACGTTTCAAAGCTTTTTTTATATTCGTCATTTATCACAATCTTTTTTCCCTTCTTTAGACAAGCTGTAAGAGGTGTGGTTATTTTAGAAAATTCTTTGATAAACTTCCTATAATAACCTATCAAACCTAAAAAACTCTTAATCTCTGTCACGGTTTTAGGTAAAGGATATTTCAGAATAGCCTCGATTTTGTCATTGTTAGGCTTAAGGCCATCCTTTGTTATTGTATGTCCCAAATACATTACTTCTTTTCTTAAAAACTCGAATTTATCGAGCTGGATCTTTAAGTTAGTTTTTCGAAAACGCTCGAAAATAACTCGTAATTTCTCTATGTGTTCTTGCAAACTGGTAGAGAATATGATGACGTCATCAAGGTAGATCAGACAATGCAAGCCTTGCAACCCTCGGAGGACGTTATCCATTGCACGTTGAAACGTGGCAGGCGCTGTTTTCAAACCGAACGGCATTCTGTTGAATTCGTATAAACCGAATGGTGTTGAAAACGCCGTTTTTTGTCTGTCTTCCTCCTGGATTTGTAATTGATGATAGCCAGACGCAAGGTCTAAGGTGGAAAAGTACATACTCTTTCCTAACTTATCAAAAAGATCATTGATGTTTGGCAAAGGGTACTTATCGTCAACAGTTATCTCATTTAAACGTCGATAATCTACTACCATCCTCCATTTTTGTTGTCCGGAGGCATCTAACTTCTTTGGAACAAGGTGGACCGGTGCACTCCAAGGAGAATTTGATTCCCGGATTACATCGTCCCTAAGCATCTTATCCACTTAACGCCTAATCTCGTCTGTTTGAGTGGGCGGCAACCTATAGGCTTTTACATTAATGGGATCCTCGTTTACCGTTCTAATTTTATGTTTCACTTCGTTAGTGAAAGACAACGGTATGTCTTCACAATAAAAAATCTCCTTATACTCCTCACAAATATTTTTAATACCTTAATTTTTAAAACCTTAATTTTTTTAAGTTATTTGATAATAGCTTATCAATACTGTCTGTGTCGTTTAAATGATTAACTAAGATCTGGTCGCAGTGATTGTAAGGTTCTACCTGGAATGGGCTAGTGACATTGAGGCTCATTTCTATGTCCTTGCAGTTCTGAATGACCGTATACGCATAACCATTCACACAGTTGAGGAGTGACTTTTCAAAACGGCTTATTTCTATGTTATTATCTTTTTATTTAGTAAAAAGAAAAATATGAATACATATCATAATTAACCTGACCAAGAATTAACCTGAAATAAGCTACTTTGTTGCGGAAACCACGTTTTATGCCCATTTTTCTTAGAGTTATAAGTATTTTATCACCGGACACTTTACATAATACGATGTGGGTACACACAAAGTACCGATTGGCATAAAAAAGTTATTAAATCTGAAAACCCGAAATAAGCCGTTTTGAAAAGTCACTCCTCAGTTGACTAACGCACAAGGCATCCTAATCCCTTTAGACAATTCTCTAAAATCTAAAATAGCCTCTCTATTAGTTAAGTTTACAGGAAGTTTTACCCTTAACTCGCTACGTGGTGGTAAAATGTAAGTATCTTTTAGCGCTGAAGAATAAACAAAGGGTATGTCAGTATTTCTTGTGCATAAAGTTAGTGTTTGGTAATCAATTTTTGCATCTAATTGTTTTAATAAATTACTGCCTAGTAAACCGTCATAGTGATTATCAACATCGTAAACGTAAAACTTATGCCCAAAATATTTAAAAGTTCTGAAGAACTTTTAAATATTTTGGGTAAGGGAGTTAAAACAACTTCTATAAGCATACTAACACCATGAGTACTGACTACTTCAAAAGGTTCCTTGTAAATACTATTTTTAAAATATTGGTAAGCGACACGCCGACCTATAAACGATCTAGAGCTACCAGGGTCTAACATAAAAACTGCATTACCTAGCTCTGGAACTACAATGTAAGGCAAATAACGATAATTAGTACAATTTAAAATTATATTTTCCCTCTGAATAAGGCTCTCAGGTGAAAATTCTCAATTTGTTCAGGCTCATATGATGTGCTTGGTTGTGGTTCGTAATTACAAGTATTTTGTTCATTATTATCATATGTCGTAAATGAGTCATTATTCGTGTAATTTACGCGTCTAGAGTTTACAGTTCGCATGGTAACATCGGTGTTTGAACCCGAGTTTGCTGGCGTTGCATTATGCACCGATGACGATCGCGGCGCGACCTGCTGACTCTGCCACGGCGCTGACCTACTTTGTTGTGGCAGCTGATTTTGAGCATTACTTTGATTTCTAAAAGAATTTCTATATTGACTTGAATTATTTGCCGAATCTGAACTATTTTGTGTTGGTGTGCTGTATTGTTTTTGTAGATTGGGCGAACGCTGAATAATATCATTATTGTTGAAGACTTTTCCTGGCGGTTTTAAATTATTTTTATTCCTATTATTTTTCGATTCATAAACCGTCTGAAAGTTTTGTTCTTCTAGCACTACTTTCAGGGCATCTTCTAATATTGTCACATTCCTCAGTCGTACCAATCTAACTAAATAAGGTGGTAAATTATACAGGAAAACATTCAATGACGAATTAGTATAGATATGCTGTTTGGCTTGACGTAAATTCGCATCGTCTACAGTTTCTATTATTTTTGCAATCAAGACACTACGCAAGTTTTGAATCCTATGACAGAAGTCTAAATAACTTTCATTGGATTTTATTTTCATTGACTCTAATTCCAATACTAAACAATCTTCAGTTCTAGGGTCACCAAAATGTTGGGCTAGCAATGTTTTCAACTCCAACCAAGTACGAATATTTTCCCGTTCCCCTACTAGGTTCGCGGCCTCCCCGGTTAATCTACTCGTAAGAACGTGGAATAAGTATTCGTTTTGGATTTCTCCCCCTTGAAATATATTTATAATATATTCAAATTTCTTTATAAAAAGTGGGAGTTGTCTAGAATCGCCACTAAACTCCGGAATAATTTTTGCCATGGTTGGCGGAACCTGCACAATTTGATCCATTTTGAAAGGACAACACAGAGAGAGAGAAAAAAATAGGGAAAATGCCCTAACTACTTAACTAAAGTTAATCTTATTACGCAAGTTTTATCGTAATAAAATAAAATAATGTTATCGCGGTATTGCTCAACCCCCAATAACACAACACATACAATTAAAACAAAGAGAAAAATGATAAAGGAAAACAGAAAGGATAGTGAAAAAGTTTTACTCACAGTCCTGTAGTTACTCCCATCTCCTCCTTGTGACTACTATCAGATACTGCGCCAGCCGTTGTGCCCGGTACTTAATAGATTTGTTTGTTCGGCGATCTCTGTTAAACTGTAGAAACAGACGTCCAGCTATGCTTGTAGAGTTGTATACGTCGCGAACTGACTACAGAGATCCTACCGGCTGCGCCAATTAAGTGATCGATACTTGATTAGTTTAAAAAAGACTTTATTTAGGTGAACAGCGTTACAGTAATTAAGATAGTAATCATTATTCTAGTCGTGAGACGTATTTATAATTAATTATTGCTAAGTTTACAATATTCTTATGAACTACTTATTTGCTACTTTGAGTGGAGGTGGATTTGCTGACAAAGCAAATAGTGTTAGGGTCGTCACACTTAACTCACGCAAGGCGCCGCGCGGGCGGCGACTCGCGTAGACACTGAGTGGTGTTACACACACTACAATACCGCTCACACACTCATGACGACTCCTTAGCCCGGACCGTAACCGGCTAGCTCTGGAAGCGTGGCGGGCGGGGGTCGAACACCTAATTCTGTAGGAGCGTCGAGTCGGCACCTCTGTCCTTGGTCGTCCTCGCCGGGCCTCCCCTGGGTAACCAGGGGTCTCACCTGGCGGGGACTGACCGCCGAGGTGCTGTGAAGAAAGCGGCGCTATGTATTAGCGTCGTGGCGCGCCTACAGAAAACAAATAGCAACCACACACATGGGTACGCGTTGCGACGCGTACCCAATAAGCCGAGGCCACTGCAGCCAACGCAAGGAGGGGCCCGTATTTACGGGTCCCAGACATGACGCCGCGGCCGGGGGGCATCACGCCCTGGCACCGCTCGCCACGCCCCCTTACGGGGGCGTCGCGATTTCTCCATATATCGCAGCGTTAGTCGTATGCCCGCGCGCATAGCGCGCGGTCGTAGATGCTAGCTGTTACACTACATAATAATGTTTTGTGCACAAGTAGAATTTGAGTACATATCCCCTGACAATATCCAACCTAGATGTGTATGCTGAGCCATTATACTGCCCGGTCCTCTTAACAAACCAGATGCTATTATTGTGCCAAAAACATCAGCTCCGAGAAGGATATCGATCCTAACCGGAACATTAAAAGTAGGATCAGCTAATTTCATATCTTTATGTTGAGGCCAGTCGTAACCTGTTATTTCGCTAAAAGGTAGTCTACCAGACAATGACTTTAATACATACGCCTTAACATCAATAAAGAAATTACTTTCATACCTCGACTTAATATCCCCTTTATATACCCTACTAAATGATTAATACAAAGTTTGTTACCTTCACCTACACCAGAGACCTCACCGCTGATTTGAGTCTTCTTCAGACCCAATAACTCGACTACTCTCGCAGTCACAAACGAAGCCTCTGATCCCTGATCAATCAGAGCACGGAAGACGTGTGATTGTCCAGTCCTCGATGTCACGTCTACCAATGCTGTTGCTAATAAGATTTGTTGACCAGGTTGTTCTCCTCTTGCTTATTTGTTGTAGTTTCTTCTTTAGTTGACATTATATCACCTGCTTGTTTCGTAAACTCTCGATGTAATAAGGAAAGATGCCGCCTTTTGCATATTTTACATGTATTTGGTTATCTACATTTAAATACGAAATGATTTGGAATGAGACAGTTGAAACAAAAGTGGTTTTTCTGTACGAAGCTGTTCGTTTCTTCTACTGGTTGTTTAGGGAATTCTTTACAGTTAAAAATATAATGGTTTTCTTTGCAGAAGGGACAGTGCTTCTCTTCACTAGTGGCAGCCGCGTGATATATTGTCTTCGGTTTAATTAGTTTGTTAACTTTATTCTCAGGTTCTAACATTTCTAATGTACGAAATCGAGTCTCCAAGAAGGACTTCAACCTTTCAAAACTATGTAAGTCATCAGAAGTATCTTCACTAAATCAAAAACTACTGATAGCTGTGAGCCTGTCTTCAAATCATTAAAAATCTTGACTTTTCCGTGCATATATAATATATATTGGAAGTAGCAGTGTTTGTCAAATGTAACTTGAACTTGTTTCCTGCGATAGTAGATACTAGAAAACGAACCAATCAACTTAGATCCCAATACAAAACCATGTTGTGTACAAGTAAATACAAAACAGCACTAGCAAGGAAAAGTATTTTAGGCATGGGTCGAATAAAAAAATGCTATTATTCAATCACCGATTATTTGAATGACATGCTGTTATAAAATTTCTGACATTTCTTATGTAACAACTATTGATCGTCCTTATTGTCATTTAATTTTAATTTATGATATCATTCAATTTCTTCGACATTTTTTTAATAAGTAAGTGCTGACAACTTTCGTTTTATTACAATAACTGCGGACATTTTTTATTTTTTTCTCTAATTTATCAAGTTATCTAATCGACATTGTTCAATGTGATTGACCATTCTTAATGCGATAGATGATCAAATTTATTTACTTGTTTATTTGTGGTTCATAAATCTATATTAATTTCTTGTTTTAATTATATTGCATGTATTACCTATTACTTTTGTATGTCCTAGAGGCAAAGCATAGCGCCCTCAATGTATTACCAAATAAGAACTTATAATATACCTATGTTTTACAATAAATAAATAAATGAATCTGAATCACTAATAATAATCTCCCACTGTTTACGTGTTACAGGATCCAGCTTTGAAACAACCACATAGTTCACAATTGCATCCCACTGCGCTGTCTATAAGCCAAGGTTTTTCATAGAATTCATACACTCGACCGACGTAGCTAACAAGTTTTTCAAGGAGAAAGCTGACTCTTGAGATATAGTTTTTTGACCAAAAAACTTTTTTAATATACAATTACCAATATACCTTTTGTTATCATACCGTTTTTTCAAAATAGACCTCGCATCGGCATAATTTTCACCCGCGATGGCAAACTGGCGTAGAAGAACCTCTGCGTCTCCTTTCAAGCTGCTCTTAAGGTAATGAAGCTTTTGTACATCTTCCAATGACTCATTTCTGTGTATCAATGCCATAAAAAGGTCGTGAAACGATCTCCATTCCGTATAATTTCCTTCGAAAATAGGGATTTAAATTCGTGGTAATTGAATATCCCTACTGGAAGCAGCTGTTGGTCTCGTCTCGTCAATTTTTACCGGTTTATCCAATTTTTTCATGTCAGACACCAAATTGTTTAATGCAGTTTTCATTTCTCCTTTATATGTAAAATACAACGCTTCAAAAGTATCGCACCTATCTTCTGCAAAATACGCTAACTGCCGTCTGTCTTTCTTAGGAACATCCGTTGACTGTGCCCAGCAAAATGCACAAAAATAACAGCTACAGTTATGTTGATAATAACTAAAATAGTTTATTTACACAATTAAAATCTACATAATTATTACCACGGATAATGTGTTTACAATGTTTGCGAGGCAAACATATGAAATATGGTATAGTTTTTTAAATGGACTCATATGAAGTTGAGCAAAAATCTACAAATACGCGTGCTGGCATTTAGGGGATTTCATGTATTTTTCCTTTGAAATATTCTGTAGATATTAATTCAACCAAATCTGTAATAAATAATCTTTCATTTTTGTGTCTCATATTTTCGTAAGATAGTCTAGAAGATTTAATATATTTTTATTCAAAATGCGCTCCGAATTCGCCATACAAAATTACTATGAACGCGTTGTGCCGCTTATATACGTGACACGCGCCACCAACAATTCAGTCGTCCTCGAGAGCTCAGAGCGTCATCACGTCACTTTACAGAGCGAGCACATCGATCGCGTATTACCGAGTAGATACATTCTGCTGCATAGAAAAATAAGGTACCTACGTGACATTTTCGATATCTTGAATTTAATTTCACTACCTACATCATCTAATGATTTTTATCTTGTAAGCAATTCCGTTATCAGAATGAGTTAAAATTTTGTAAATTTACATGCGTTTTATAGCATCACCTATTGTTTTAGGAAATATTTAGTTAATGTATTAGGAAAAATGGGAAAGCGAAAGGAGAGATATTATAGAAAGAAAAGGAACCAATTCAAGGAAAAAGCCGTTCTTCAAAATCGGTACGTATCATCTCTTAGTTTAAGATTGATTCTCTGTCTCTTAGCGCTAGATTTACAAATCCTATAAATAATATTATTTATTTATAAACTTACTTAGGTAAGTACCTATGTATCGCATAGATACCTTAGGTAAAGAACGTTTGCCATTACTAGTTGCAAGATGCAACTGATGCAAAAACGGGCCTCAAAAGGGCCCCTGCGGTCGGTTGTGACCGCAGGGGCCCTTTTGAGGCCCGTTTGAGGCGGTTCTATTGTTTTTATTCTTATACTATAGCGATATGGCACTAATGATTATTAAGTGTATCTATATTGTTTCTGCATATCTATTTTATTGACAATTGTTTCTTGTTTTATTCTAGGTCAATAGTTTCGAATGATATAGAAGGCGATAAAGAGAATTTTATACCCAACTCAAAAAGAGTCAGAAAATATGAAAATGATGAACACTCAGACCTAAATGTACAAGTACAGCAACGCGAAAAGCATTTCGATGTAAGTTTATGATCCAATTTAGCTTTTATGGGACCTTCCATATGCATTTTTAGACTTTGACAATGGGTGGAAATATTTGTGAGTTATGTTAAATTTAATTCACAATTTATTTTAATTGTTTTACAGAAATCGCTAGAAGACAATGATACTAATTCTGAAATACTTATAGAGAAAGAAACCGAGAATCAAGAAGTTTTTGTGACAAATGGCAACAGAATAGTTGATTTTGCGTATGTTTATGAACAATTTCAAAATATTGCAAATCACAACTCCGCCTTTGGTTGTAATTTGAGCTGTTTAAAAATGACTAAAGAGGTACGAAAAGGGTTTATTTCAATATTTCATTTCACTTGTCAAATGTGCAACATAAAACTGGAAGTAAAAAATTGTAAACTTCCAGAAAATTCTGCAGACCTCAATCTTAATGACCACGCAGTAAGCAGTTTTATGTCTATAGGTACGGGATTTTCTGGTCTGGAACAGGTTGCAGCTTCACTTGACATACCTAGTATGAGTGATAAATTGTATGCCAAGTGCCATAGTAAGGTTTGTGGGCTATGGGAATTGGCTAAGGAACAAAGCATGGCGGACGCAGCTAAAGAGGAATATGACATGGCTGTGCGCAATGGTGACGTTGATTTACATGGAGTACCCATGATAACAGTGGTAGCTGACGCGTGCTGGTCGAAGAGATCATATAGGAAAAATTACAACGCATTATCGGGCGCGGCGGTTATTATAGGCTACCGGACCAAAAAAGTATTATATATGGCTGTGAAAAATAAGTACTGCATGGTTTGTGCTAGAGCAGAAAATAAAAAAGAGACGATACCTGAGCATGTTTGCTTCAAAAATTATGAAGGCTCCTCTAGTGGCATGAAATCTGCAGCACTCGTTGAAGGATTTAAATCTTCAGAGCAAACTCACGGACTAATTTATTCTAGACTTATAGCTGATGGTGATTCAAGCACTCATCGCAATATAGAAAAAGCAAAACCATATGGAAACTTATTAGTGGAGAAAATTGAGTGCACTAACCACTTATTAAGAAATTATTGTACAAAGTTGGATGAGTTGACTAGAAATACGAGCTACCCATTAAAATATAGAAAAGCTGTTGAAAATAACTTAATGAGATTAAGACGTGCTGTTACTGGAGCTGTAAAGCACATTAATGCTCAAGAAAATAAAACTTTCGAACAAAAAGTCTTAGAACTGAAAGAAGATTTGTTGAATTCTCCACATCACGTGTTTGACAATCATGCTTGTTGCAAACACTACTATTGCAAAAATTCCAATGAAACTCCCTCAAAAGAAAATTTAGTACCGGCAATGAAAAGTAAAGAGGGTGGCTTCATTTTTTCCGCTATAATTAAATTTCTTTCGAGATTAGTAAATAACGCAAAAAGTTTGATACACAACGTAAACAGCAACATAGCTGAGATTTTCAATAGCGTGATTGCAAAGTTTATTGGCGGCAAACGTATAAATTATTCAGGAAGGCAATCTTATTCAGGACGCTGTGCTGCATCAGTAGTGAGTTTCAACACTAAACAACCTTGTACGTACCTAAGTAAAAAGATTTTGCTGAGAAGCCCGAACAAGATGATTAAACGTCTCGAAAACAAAAGAAATGCTAGAAGATTAGCATCTGCAAAACGTATAATACATCGGTCGCAAACTTTTACTAACTCGGAGCGTAGAAAGACAGCACCCAAACAGACCGATAAAAACTACGGTGAATTTTGTCAAAAGCCCGACCTTAGTAAAGAGGATTATGATTTTGCTGTAAATGAGCATATGAAACGTATAACATTGTCCGCCGAAGATCGGCATGCACTAGAGAGACGAACCATTTTACAAGCGGAATCGATTGAATGGCGCCAGGAGCGAAAACTTCGGCTTACGGCATCAGTATTTGGAAAAGTATGCAAGCGAAGGTTGATCAAATGTGGTCCGTTAGTAAAAAACTTGGTGATGGAAAAAAAATTGGACCATGTTAAGTTGATTCAACATGGCCAGAACCACGAACATCTTGTACGTGAGCAACTGGAATTACATTTAAAAGTTTCTATTAATAGATGCGGTTTATTTATCGACAAAGACTTTCCATTTTTAGGAGCATGCCCAGATGGACTTATAGAAGATACAAAAATTGTTGAAATTAAATGTCCATATTCCGCTAGGGGCAAAAGTATTGATGATGCTATTAAGGAGAAAAAAATTACTTTCTGGAATATAGATCAAGGAGGTAATGTATATTTAAATAAAAACCACGACTGGTATTTTCAAGCACAAGGTCAGATTCATATCACGCAAAGAAAAATATGCATATTTGCTTGTTTGGACGGATGTGGATATGAAAATAGAAATAATAGAGGAAGACATAGAATTTTGGACTGTGATGGAAAATAAATTAAAAATGTTCTACTTCGACTGTTTACTACCGGAAATAGTCGACTCAAGATTGGACAGACAAATGGAAATCAAAGAACCCGAATACATCCTAGAAGCAATCAATGCACGGGCAAAGAAAAATAAGCGAAAAACTGAAGATGAAAAATTGACAAATGTGAAACGTAAAAGAATATGTAATGATTAGTAGATAGTATAAATAATAGTATCAGATACGTCCCTTGTTATACAATCTACTATTTGTGTTGTTATAATATAATAATTAAGAAAATATAAATACTGTAATTATTATCACACCACCCTGCTATTTGATACGATCCAAAATGTACCTATAAAACGGTACTGATTTTTTTTGTTTACTTGTTTTATAATGTACACATTTTTGGCACATTTTTTAAACGTAACATGCATTGGTAACTTTGATATAAAGTTGTTTCAAAAGAAATTTTGTACAAATCGACGAAAAGCTTAAAATAAATAGCTTTTGATACACTTTTTTACATTTTTGCAAAACAGTTTTCATTGAAAAGATTGCACTAATTGTTTTCATTTCAAACCAAAGTAGAAAAACTTATTAAGCTTAGGTAAAAATAATGTACTAGAATTATATTCACTCACAATCCACATGTTGCCATATTTGACTAAATGTAAGTTACCTAGTTTTGTTTTTCAACAGCCACGCATGTATGCGAGCGCAGCTGTGTGCGTGACTGCACACACAGTGAGCGCAAGAAGTTTAATACCTAAATAGCGTTCGTCGCTTTTGCTCGGCACAGTCTTAAATTCTTTCCAATACGTTTCTAAAGTATCCATCCTAGTTTGTATATAACCCTCAGTTATTCTGTCCTTAGGTGACTTTTTATAATTCGAGTAGGCTTTCTGCACTTTTTCAAATACGTCAGCTTGAAGCAACATTCGCTTTTCTATGTTCTCCATCCTTTATACTTGGTTTTTTCAGTAAAAATGTATAAAAACGTAAATAGCAAACTACGACGCAAACTTTTACTTTATTATTTTTCACGTAGGTACATTGAGATTTGGATATCCACACGTTCAAAGTTCGCGTTAAAACAGCAGCTCGATATTTTAAACACACTGTTTATTAGTCCGCAGAACTTTTATATATTGTTTGTCACAAAGTTATTTCACTGTTCACTTTTGTTTACAACTTGTCCGTATTTCTTCGATTCCAATATTACATCTACGAGTATGTTGCAAATATTCACGTAATTAAAATAGGTCACGGCTTTACTTATCTGCTCGAAGGACCATAATTATGTTCTGGTGAATAAGGTGCACTATTGGATGCAGGTGATTAGCGAAAGAAAAAAAACATCCTTTCACATTGATCGCTTTATTTGTACTAAACAAAAATAATAATAATAAATCAAAAACTGTACAATTCTGGTATGATACGAAGAGAGATAACGATAAGAGTAACATAGCAAAAATTTTAGATTGCTTAGCAGCTTTAAGTTTTGGTGAAATGTACGAAGAAACAGACTGCAATAAAGCATTTAATATATTCCATGACATATTCACGCTCTTCTATAAATTGTGTTTTCCCGAAATAAAAAAGTAATGACCCAAGATCTATGGGGAATATCAATCAAAGTTTGTACATCCATAATCGAAACTATAGCACCTTACCTAGCTTTGATATTTAATTTGTGTGTAGATCAACGAGTCTTCCCAGATTTAATGAAATACAGTAAGGTTATACCACTTTTTAAATCTGGGGACAGCAAAGACACCAACAATTATAGACCACTCACTCAAATGCTTAATCATATTAATACCAACAAAATCTTACACGATCAGCAATATGGTTTCATTAGAGGACGTTGTACGACTGACGCCGGTGTCACTTTATTAAAACACATATTTACAGCGTGGGAGGAGGCCCAAGATGCCATAGGAATCTTTTGTGAACTCTCCAAGGCATTTGACTACGTTGAACACGAAACCTTGCCCTTAAAACTTGAGCATTACGGACTAGATAAACTTGTGCTCAGCTTAGTAGAATCTTATTTAAATGATAGACAGCAAAAAGCCCGAATAAATGGTGTCGATTCACGTCGTTTAAAATTAAAAATAGGTGTTCCACAAGGCTCAATATTAGGTCCTTTCCTCTTTTTAGTATATAAGGTGTATCTATTCATGCACGAAATATTTTAAGGGATACACCTATAGCTGGTACAGAACCGACAAACACGAAAAGAAAAATTTATCTAACTATATTATTTAAAAAATGTAATAATTTAATTTTAATAATACTTGACACACAAAATAAATACTGGCTCCTTCTTATTTTTTAACATCCATTACGCTAGTTTCTACCTACTGCAACGTAAAGCTTGTGGAGGACACGCCGGGGAGTCGAACCCCGGCGTGAGGTAGCTAAAAAAATCAAACACTCACGAAGCAAAAACACGTAAAATTTATTAATATAATAAAAACAATCCAAAAGGTAGAATAAAAGTAAATTAGGAAAAAATAAAATAAGATTTTGTCGTTGGAATTTAAATAGTCAAAAATACTAAGAAAGAAAAATCACAACTCGAATTTGAGAGAAAAAACTTAAAAGATGTTACCGTACAGTATTTTAAATGTATTCTGACGAATTTAAATCCGATTGCAATCGTACGAAATTCGTGTAGCTCTATAAAGTGTTTTACCAAAAATAAGCAGAAGATTAAGGTTTTTCTTTACATAAATCGTTGAGATAACTTTTGAAATAGATTACAAGATCTAATGAATATGAAATTAGGAAGACGCTGAAGCGTTATAGCGCCAAACAAAAAATAAATGTAACACCTGATCTCCAAGAACCTGGACCTGTGTCGTCGACCCTGCTCAATAACGGTCCCGTGGGTCTCTGCACGCTCGGACTTCAGCAGCCGGCAGACGATGGAAGAAGTAGGCGAATATTAATTGGCTGGGTAAGCCAAAGACCAAAAAAAGGTGGCCTTTCAATCTAAGGAAAAGGAAATCTTCTTAGATTAAAGAACAAGGCACAAGTTAAAAGAATATCAAACCAATGAAGGGATTACTCACCAAAAGAAAAAGAAACGATAAATTCCAGGGAACGTACAGTCTATAAACATATACGCTGAATATTCACATAACGTGGTTAAACTGGTGAAACGTGGTTAAAATGCAGAAATAAGATAATTTTCATTGAAAAATCCCAACGACAGGAATCAAAAAAACCATAATTTTTTTCTTGACAAAATTGTTTAGAACAGTTGTCAACTTTTGAAAATTAAAAAAAGAAGAAAAATATAAAGCAAACCGATTGACGTGTAAAAAGAATTTTATCAATTTGTGACGAAAAAGTATGTAATTACAGGAATTATACTGCACTACGTAGTATTTACTGTCATTGAAGCAAGCGGCGACATTTCGGCACCGCTAAAACGGCGCGCGGCTTTTATTAATGATCATAGAGTACAAACGCAAGCCGCCGAGCGAGACAAGCGCGCGCGCGCCTCCCTTCCCTGCCCGCACCTCTCAGTCCCACATAATCCGCGTATCGCACCGCACGTAATAGTGTTCTGTGCACCGCACGCGCCACAGTTAACACGCGTCGGGCTTCGGGCAAGAAACAACAATGTCAAACTACAGGTATACCAACCAGGAGTACCAGAACATGGTACTGTGTTACAATGAGGGTGGAAATATTTTGCTCACAGCACAAGCCCTCTTCTTGGAGCGATTTGGGAGAAGACCATCACTGCAGACCATCCTAGGAGCTGTACAGCGCCATATGGACTATGGGGTCTACATGCTACCAGCTGCAGACGGAGGCAGGCAACGAGTGCCAGCAAGAATTGAGGACGACATCCTAGACTTCTTTTTGCGACATCCTATGGCCAGCACATCAGATGCCACTCGCGTTTTCTACGTGAGCAAAATGACCGTTTGGCGCCTTCTGCGGAGTGAGGGGAAGCACCCGTTCCACTTCACGAGAGTGCAAGAATTAAAGCCGATGGACTTACCTCCACGCGTGGAATTTTGCCGTTGGTTACCACAAGACCCGACGCGGCGCATCCTGTGAACGGACGAGTCCACCTTTACGCGCGTCGGGTTGTTTAACATCCATAACGCGCACTGGTGGGCATCAGAAAATCCACGTGTTGTTAGGCCGGATCATTTCCAGACCCGGTTCAGTGTTAATGTGTGAGCTGGGTTAATAGGAGATAAACTATTGGGACCTGTGTTTCTGGATCGGCTTAATGGTCAAATATACCTAGACTTTTTGACAGGTGAATTAGCAACCATGCTAGAAGACATACCACTTATTTATTTAGGGACAATGTCGATGTACTTCCAGCATGACCCGCGCACTATGATAGGCGTGTTCGAGAATACCTCTCTAACGAGTACGGCAATCGTTGGATAGGTCGAGGTGGACCGGTCGCCTGGCCAGCTCGCTCGCCTGATCTTACGCCGTTGGACCATGTGTGACGTAGGGGTAAGGACTTGATTTATGGTAATAACGGCGATACGATATCTAGTGCGGAACAATTAAAAATGCGAATTGTGAACGCTTTTGCAGTAATGGCTAGTGAAAGAGACACATTATTAAAAGTGCAAGGACACATATGTAGACTCTGTACTCTTACAGAAAATCTAGTAGTAGTTTAGATATGAAAATTAAATGTTATTCTGGTTCATGACTTCTCGAAAATAAGGTTTTGGAAATAATAGACACTTGCTCATGTACTTACTTATTGTATTTCTCCAAGACACAAAACCAAATATACTTTACAATCCACACTAGGTATCTTTAGAAATACAACTCGAGCTTTGGTACTCGTATCTTGACGTCTTATCCACGACTGAGTTCGCAGGACTGGCACGACAACCAAAGTGGCGTTTTCCCGCCATTCTCATTCCCACCATCGACCGGCAGTGCGCTGTGATTCGTTAGTCGTGCCACCTATGAACTCAGTCGGTACTACAATAGTCAAAACAATACTTTTAATATTAAAACAGATTTAATTTAACATGGTTATTTCAATAAAAATGCGACATAATTAACTATTGCTAACACATATTAAAACGTGCAGCCCTCTGCGTCCAACAACAGGGCGAATTTGTACAAAAATTAGTGTAAATGGTGTAAATAATAACTACGTAGGTATTAGGTATGTACATTTTAAATTATTGTAAATAAGTTGATTCTAATTTTTAAACACGCCAAATGATTGGTACAGTATTTCGTAAAAGGTCAAAGTCAAAGTCAAAGTCAAATCGTTTATTTCAAATAGGCACATAAAAAGGCACTTTTGAACGTCAAAATTTACAAAAAATAGAATTGATTCTAGTTGCCCCTTCCAAAAGGTAGTTTCGTATGGAGAAGAATGGGCAAGAAACTCCACCGTTACTCTTTTAAAAATGTTTTACTATATTATGTATATATAATAATTATATGTGAAGACGATGCACCTAGAATAAAATTACTATACCACAATAGGTAAAAATAATTAAATATAACGCATGACAGGTAAATTAATCGGTAGAAGCCGCAAATGAGTAAAATAAAAAAAGGTCTAGCTTGAACACACATAGCGTCACTTATGCTATGATCATTTTAGCAGGCGTTCCGCGCAAACATACCCCCGGCCGTTGAAAGCTTGTCTTTCAACCGGAATATTCAGACTCTGGGAAGATTGGCAATGGATAAATCTTGGAGAATGATCTTCGGAGCAGGCCACTGGAGGTTTTGATATCTGCAACTCTGATTACGCCATCGGGACCTGGATATGTAGCCACAATACGACCCATTTTCCACTTCAGAGGCGGCGTATTGTCTTCCTTCAGAAGTACCAGGGTGTTCAGCTTCAGAGAACCCTTACATGTGCGCCATTTTGTCCTGAGTTGGAGCTCCGATATATACTCCTTGCTCCACCTGTTCCAAAAATGTTGTCGGAGTTGTTCCATGCGTTGAAATCGAGATAAAAAACTCGTGGAGTGGTCATAGTAATCAGGTGTCGGCAAGGAGGTCAAAGGACGTTCGATTAAAAAATGTCCGGGTGTCAATGGTGCCAAGTCTTCAGGATTCGATGAAAGTGGAGTCAGTGGTCAGGAGTTTAAAATAGCTTCTATTTGCACCAACGTTGTATAAAGCTCTTCATAAGTTAGATTACAAAGGCCCAACACCCTGTTTAAATGATGCTTTGTTGACTTGACACCAGCCTCCGCAAGGCCAGCAAAATGAGGAGAGTATGCGGGGATGAAATTAAATTGAGTTCCCTCTTTAGCCATTTCCTCAGATAACGAGTCGCAATTAGTTTTAAGAAATTTAGAGATTTCATTGTATGCACCAACAAACGAGGTGCCATTATCGGAGAATATATTAACCGGTTTACCCCTACGCGAGATGAATTTCTTTAATGCCATTATAAAAGCATTGCTGGTTAAATTACCGACCAGTTCAAGGTGTATTGATTTTGTCGTAAAACAAAGAATAATTGCGATGAATACTTTCACCAATTTACAGCCTCGACCCTGTCGGACAGCAGACTGTATTGGACCCGCATAATCCAAGCCAATATTTTCAAAGGGGAAACCTCCCGCTAGAAGTCGCTACCGTGGTAAATTACCCATGATCAGTGTAACGGTTTGACCTTTAAGACGACAGCAACGTACACACCTACGGTAGCACAACCTGGCTAAATTGCGACCTCGTATGGGCCAGTATGTATCCCGAATAGAAGCTAACAGCAACTGGGGCCCAGCGTAAAACAACCGTTTGTGTTCATACTCAAATAGTATCTTTGTAAAGTGATGACATGTAAATCCGAGTTTTGTAATCGACCTCTAACACGCATTATTTTTTGGTCGTCCAAGAAATTTTAAATTTCAATAAAGCTCTTCTTTTTGGTAATTGTTTATTATGAAGTAACAATTTGTATTCAGTAAAAGATTCCAGTTGATTTATTCGAATTATCAAATTTAAAGAATTTTGTAGTTCATCTTTACTAAAGGTACCATAAATAGATTGTTTTTTACATGCAGAAACAAAACGTAAAAGGTATGCTACCGTGCGCTGAAGCCTTAAAAAACTAGAAAATCGGTTAAAGTTAATAAATTCATTGGTCACTTTCTCCTTATCGGTAACAGTACCGTGTAATGTGACATTTGATTTAGTTTCGGGCAATAACTCGTCAATAGATTGTGTAAATCTAAAAGGCCAACATGATACGTCGTTCTTTAAAAAACGTGGACCAGACCACCACTCCTCTAAAGAGGGTAATAAATTAATGTCTACTCCTCGAGAGATATAATCAGCGGGGTTCTGTTCGGTTGGGACATGCCTCCACTCACAGTTGCCAGTCTTCTCTAAAATTTCAGCAACTCTGTTGCGAACGAAAGGCTGCAGCCTACTTTGCAACATTTTAAGCCATCCTAAGACAACAGTGGAGTCTGTCCAAGAAAACGTACGCGGCCTAGTTTTTAAGCGTAATGATGCGACCACCTTTTCGTATATTCGAACTCCGACCAGAGCACCGCAAAGCTCAAGTCTGGGAATAGTCGTTGGTTTCAGAGGAGAAACACGACTCTTTGCTAACAATAAACGTACCAACACTTGATGTTCATTGTTGACACTGCGAACGTACAAGCATGCTCCGTATGCTCCGTATGCTCGTTCGGACGCATTAGTGAACACGTGAATCTCTAAAAACTGCATTGAATCAATTAAAACATGGCGTGGAATATTAATTTCATTTAATTTTGGTAAATTCATTAATAATTCAGCCCAAACTTTCCTAATGTCCGGCGATAGCGGTTCATCCCATGGCAGTTTATGTAACCATAGTTTTTGAAGTAACATCTTCATCACTATTATGCATGGAGATAGAAACCCTAAAGGATCAAAAATTTGTGATATGATCGAAAGCATATCACGTTTCGTATTGCCACAACTAATTGGTTGACTAATGGGAAAATAAAGTTGATCGGATAGTGATTGCCAACCCAAACCCAAGGTTTTGGTAGCCTCAGATCCACCAATATTCAAATCAAGTGAAGATTGGGGACATTCAAAACCAATAACCAAACGCATATCATTTGACTTCCACTTTCTTAGGATCATCCTAGCTGAAGCAAGAGTGGAAGTTACTTTATGACGCATGTCTCTTACTTCATTGAGATCATCTCCTCCCGTCAGCAAATCATCGACGTAGAAATCGCGTAGAATGACCTCGGCAACCCTTTTATTAACGCAATCTAAACCTAACTGTTTAAGACACCTCGTTGCAAGGAACGGAGCGCTGGCGGTGCCGTACGTCACGGTATTGAGCTGGTACGTTTGCAATTGCATTAACGGGTCATCACGCCATACGATTTGTTGGAGATGTCGGTCATTTGGATGAACCACTATCTGCCGGTACATTTTGTTCTCGTCGGCAGCAATAATATATTTATGTTGTCTGAAACGTATCAATATCGATAAAAGATCATCCTGTACTACAGGTCCGGTCATCTGTATACTATTAAAAGAAGTCCCTGTAGTAGTGACACTGCTGGCATTAAAAACTACTCTTAATTTTGTGGTGACACTGCTGTCACGCAAAACTCTGTGATGAGAGAGGTAATGAGCAGAATGTTTGACAATTTTACATTTCGACATATGACCTAGACTTTCGTACTCTGCCATGAAATCTTTGTACATCTTAGACAGTTGAGGCTGGCTTTTGAATCTACGCTCTAAAGAAGAAAAGCAATGTTTAGCCCTTGGAAAGGATTCACCTAGCAAATCCGGGGAACATTTCAATGGAATTCGAACACAAAATTGCCCGTACTCCAAACGTGTAGTATTCTTATTAAAATGTTCCTCGCATAGCTTTTCGTCTTGCGAATACACTGATGTAGTACAAACATCTTCTAGTTGCCAAAATCGTGTGAGTTGATGATCTATGCTTATATTTAATTCATCATTACCGTCAGAAATAATCTTTGTAAAATTACATTTTACCATTTTTGATGGTGACGCAGCATTACTAATTTTAGTTGGGCCTGAAACCAGCCATCCCAGTCGAGTTTCGCAAAGAATAGGTTGTCCATCTCCTAACTTAATTAGTAGGGATCCCAGTAAGTCCCAGAAGATGTCAGCACTGAGCAGCATATCTATGGGGGCCGGTGAGTAAAAGTTAGGGTCAGCCAGACAAATATTAGATGGTATTTTCAATTTTAATAAATCTACATGTCTACTAGGAATGTTATCGGTAATTGAAGGTAGAACAAAGCAATTAATTTTAACGGAAAAGTTATCGTTTAAAGATGAAACTGAGACAGAACACATTTTATTGATATATGAAGATGAATTCGCACACCTAGATCTAAAGAGAGCTAACTCAAAAATCTAAATTTTTGAGTTATGCTTACTATCAAATTCCTTAACTCACTACCTAGCGACCAATAAAACAGATTCAAAAATAGTTTAATTACTCAACGTTAAATGGCGCCAGAAGCCCTTTTTGTTGAACGAGCGAGCCCCGCTCCTCCCCCACCAAAACAGGGACAACGCTAGTTGTAATCAGAATAACATGCGGAACGCAGGTACCCGTCGTAAACAAATTAAAGTTATTTTGAGTTGATTCCGTGTTGTTGAGTTAAACCATGAAATTGTCCTAACATTATTTCGAGTTGTCGCCGTTTTTATGGTTAGTGCTGAGTAAATCAAAGCTACATTTTGACTTGAACTAGTGTTGATGGTAAGGTAAGTAAAGTTTTTGTTTTTATTTAGAATTGTTACAGTGTTGTTGTAAAAAAATTGAATTTGCAATTGAGTCTGTTTTTAACCGACTTCACAAAAAGGAGGAGGTTCTCAATTCGTCTGTATGTTTTTTTTTTTTTTTTTTTTTTATTTTTTTTTTTATGTGTGTTAGCTCATAACTTTTTTCTGGGTGAACGGATTTGGATGATTCTTTTTTTATTTGATAGGTGGTGCTTCACATGTGGTCCCATTTAAATTTGATCAAGGTCTGACCAGTAGTTTTTGAGTTATCCTTAATACTGCAGATTTTTTCCACTTAGTTTATATGGATGATGTGTTAATAATTTCCTGTCACTGTTATTTACACACCAAGTAGTGGTATACGAATTTGTGTGGGGTAGGTACCGCAACTAAAAAGTGAAAAATAAAAACTTTTTTACAAAAAAACAACCGACTTCCAAAAAAAACACTAAAAGACGTGAAAAATAACTTTAATTTCGGAAGTCGGTGGCCAAACACGAAAATACAAAACCAAAGGCACCGACTTCCGAAATTAAAGTTATTTTTCACGTCTTTTAGTGTTTTTTTTGGAAGTCGGTTGTTTTTTTGTAAAAAAGTTTTTGTTGACTCATTTTTTAAACTCTTATATTTCTTCAAAAAACAAATGAAATTGAACTTTTTTGCTAGTGGCCACTGGAGTCTTTTCACCTTAATTATATTTTATTTTCGTCTTAGAACTACACAGCTTATTGTGTTTTTACTATACAGTTTTTTAAGTTAGAGCTGTTTAGATGGGCTCCGATACGTCACATCAAATTTCATTAGATCGAAGCTCATGAAATCGAACACTTTTCATCCATGGCTTTTTAAATCTTTTGGTTAGTGAAATTTACATTTTCTATTTCAGAATAAGAATGAATCGTGGACGGTTTTTTGTAAATATGGTTGAAGAAAGGGACAAAGAAAACATCAGCCCTAGCTTACTGACTCAAAATGAAAATAAGCAACCAGATAATAGACCTTTAGAACAGGAGTTTGAACAAATAACACAGAAGGAGATGGTAGGTACTAGTAAACAGGCCACCGCTAGAAGATAACCTCAAGATGTCACTAAGCGATTAAGCCTCATCTAAAGAACCTCATGCCCCCTCCCTGGTTGATAAATGTATTCCAAGCAGTTATGGGATTAAGTCATTATGATTTTCAATGTGATCTCAAAGTGCCATTAGTAGTATTTAAAATATGCAAAGTATAAAGCTGATTATTTTTTGTTGTTATGTATGCACTTAACGATACTTTGCTATGTTCAGTATACTCATGTAAGTTAAAAATAATAAGAATATCTTTATAGATAATTATCATGCCCATAGTACACAACGATATTCAAAACTTTATTCTGACTCAAGAACAGTAAATTTTATTGTTACGATTGGCTGACCTCAGAAAATTCGACTAAGCACAGAATTGAAACTGCTCTTGAGTTTTTTTTAACAAAGTTCTGAGTTTCGATCTGTAATAATGGCATTATTAATATGTATGAATAGAAAAGTGACATACTCAAATGTGGTTTTAGATGTGCATTTAAAATTGTTTTTCATGAAACGAAAGGTCCCAATATTTTGTTTATGTCGTGTTACTGTTTTATAAGATAATTTTATTCTAAGTATTTAAATTTTACGGGACATAAGAAGCTGTCATTAGTTAAATATTACTTTATTAATGATTAATAAAAAATAATGTTTCATTTGAGTCCTTAATTCAGTGTTTTCTTGCTAGTTCATCAACCAATGTACCCCTACTGTTGTTCACATACCCTATGAGTTGTATTATTATAAAATAATTTAACATGCTGTTACATTTAAATTTAAATTGAATCTTCAAAATAGAGCCAACTAAAAACGAAATTCAGCAACACAGGTTCAACTCCAAATAACAAAAATATATACAAGCATTTGTTAAACAATACGGAAATAACTACAAAAAATCAATTTTCAGCCCCAATAAACGATTAAAACACAAGACTCTTATAACATCATTCTTCTATCTGCATTTAAAAAGCATTGATCAATACAGAAAACTTCGGCAGTGCACAGGGAGCCAGTAATCAGTTTTTCTACTTTTCTGAAAAAAGTGTTTTTTTGAGTTAATCGCTGTTTAGATCTAGGTGTGCGAATTATTAATACCTAATATGGAGTTGTTCACAGTATTGGCAATTAAACCTAGTTGGTTGTACAGTCTTTCAGTCGTAGTTCATTTGTTAAGGTTTCGAGGAATTTATTTGTGTTAGTTCTTTCCGGTTTATATATTCCACATATGTCTAAAGAAAATTTTTGGAGGTGAACCTACAGGAAGTGGTTATCTTCTTCCCATTTCTGGCTTATAAACTCGTGTTTCATGTTGCTTTTAATAAAA
Source organism: Griposia aprilina (assembly GCA_916610205.1). NCBI lineage: Eukaryota > Metazoa > Arthropoda > Insecta > Lepidoptera > Noctuidae > Griposia > Griposia aprilina. The sequence goes on along the minus strand of OU744300.1, from coordinate 93,229 downwards.
ATTGATACGCCACCTCCTCTGCTATTGGTTCTAAAATTGTAATAATGTTTATAATTTGGCAGTTGTAATCTCTGTGCCTCTGCGTCTGATTTAATCCATGTTTCTACCAGTATCACCACATGAACATCTTGTATTGATGTTAGTATACACCTCAGTTCGTCGATCTTTCGGGTTTGACTAAACTTCGTATGTTTGAATAAAAACTCTTCAGGGAATTTGTTGTTGTACAAAGGCTATATATATATGAGATATGTATGTTTGTGTGGAAGCATAAGGAATTATTAAAAAAAGCAGATGATGTAGTTCCTCGAAACCGGCGCGATCCTCACAGGCTCGTACTGGATGTCATGCCAAGGCTAGCTAAATATAATAAAAGCTGTTTGTATATGTGTGTAGAAATATTTAATAAAATACCGAGAGACTTAAAAATTCTAAATACAAGATTATTTAAAAGTAAATTGTATGATTGGCTGTCCACAAATAGTTTTTATAGTATAAAAGAATTTTTTGACAAAAAAATTTAAATGACTGAAATTTTAAATGTATAAATTATAAACTTTAATGTATTATATAATTAAATGTACCAAATGTCATATAATAATTAATTAATTAATAATATAATGAAATGTATGCACGACAAATTTGCACGCTTATAATGTTAAGCAAAGACATGTATGCTCTGTATTTAATTTTTGTACCATCTTCTATACCATGTTTTTATGCAAATAAATTTTATTCTATTCTATTCGTATTTGTTGGTTATTTTATATGTTATGTTTTTTTTTTTACTTTTTGGTTGGTCTATCACTTGCTGGCTTAGTTTTTTGACGATTTTTTATTATTTTTGGAGTGCCATTTATATACTTTATTTTATGATCCGTTTCACCATTCTCTGTGCGTAGATATATTTCTTGTTTAAGGTTTTTAATGAAATTCCGTTGGTAAGGAGTTTGATCTGAGAATATTTTGTATGGCTCAAGACTCATTGTTGCTTTATTTCGTAGAATTGTTGTTGCCAAATCTGAAGATGGAAGAAACACCTTGATGTGTCGGACTGCTTCGGGTTTATAGTTACCGAGGCGACGTATCATATTTACTTCCGGACATTCAGGCTGTATTAACTTTAGAATATTGGTAACTTCGCGAGTGTCAGAGTTAATTCTGTCTTCTTTTTTAAATTCTTTAGCTTCCGGAATGGCCGGAATGCGGTATTTATTTGTTAAATAAGTTTTTGATGAATCATACCGCATGATATTCCGCGATAACATGGCAAGCCATTTATCCCGTTTATCACTCGGCCACTGCGAGGCGAGAAACAGCGTGAACCTACAACAGTACACGTATGTCCACGTCTGCCAATCTATGGTACGATTTTTGATCAAATAAATCCACGCCACGCACTTAGACTTCTTAATGTTCACATCTGTACGAGTAGGGACGTAGGCAACTAACAATCAGCTGACGGATACACTCGTAACGTCACAGAGGTCATTAACTTATGCGAATTCGAGTTGCACCTATCAGCTGTTTATTAGTATTTACCTAATTTACCGATGTGTAGGTACTGTAGATTAGGATTAAAATTTGTTGTAAAAAACACCTAGGTTCCTTTTCGTTAAACTTTAAGGAGGGAATTTAATAATGTAGGTACTTACTTAGGTTTAGGTGGTTTCGTATTTTAAATTCACATTTATTATTTTTGTAAGCGATAATCTATTAAAATAAGACTAGATAGGTAGAGTTACGAAGCCTACCTACGTTGGTTTTATTTTTATCATCATCACGCCTGCATTCCCCGTAGAGATAAGCAGAGATGTATTTTCATACGTCTACTACAGTTCACCAATGATATTGTTAGGGCCCATGTAAAAGGTCGGGGCAGGTGTTTGCGTCCGGCGGCTTGCGCGGCCTCGCGGAGACATGCATGCTAACACAACCTCACCAACATGCTGCTCGACACAGAATAGATGAGACGCCTCGCTCGATGCGGCGGCGCGCCGCCTCCCTCGCCGCGTCGGGCGGGTCATTCACAGAATGGGGAGTAAAGGTTTTATGCAAAATGTCTCAAGCAGTTTTAAAATTATAATAATTGCGTAAAATAAAAAACATTTAGATAAAAATAAAAAAATCGTGTCTATAGGTTCTGTACCAGGTATAGATGTATCTCTTAAAATATTTCGTGTATGAATAGATACACCTTATATATTAACGATCTACCCCATTTATTAAAAAACCAACCACAAATGGTGTTATTTGCTGACGATACTTCCTTAATTTTTAAGATAAATAGACGTGCATCAAATCTTGACGACGTAAATAATGCCCTACTGCAGGTACATGATTAGTTAACTGCCAATAATTTAGTAATAAATGGGAAAAAAACTAAATGCATAAGATTTGCTTTACCGAATGTTGAAAGTAGTGATTGTGACATATAGTATTGAATAAAGAGAAACTAAAATTCTTTGATAAAACTGTTTTCCGGGGGATCACGCTCGACTCAAGGCTGCAATGGGGTCCACATTTTTTCCACCGGCAGAACGAATGGTCAGATGTTATGTGGCGACAGCAGCTGGTTTTGAACATAACAAAACACAAAACCACTAAGTCATGTCCCTTGAACCTTCTAGTGGGTATCGAAGCAGCTACACAGCTCATACGACATCTGGTCAGAGATGTCGCCCTAGATGATTCTCATCCGAATCACGAAGCATTGAGAGAGATGCAAAAACAGAGAACTTCCGAGCGTTTAAAGGCTAATCAGCAGCAACAAGACGCAACTGCTAATGCTAATCGCAGAACTCCTCGATTATTTGAAGTTAATTCATTTGTCTTTGTTAAAAAACAGGCCCAATCGACTGGCAAGCTGGACTCAGGCATGCGCGGGCCGTACCGTGTGGTCAAGGCGCTTCCCCATGGCCGATACGAGCTGCAACTACTCGCAGGCTCTTATGAAAAGCGACCCAGGCTGCGGCAGAGTATATGATGCCGTGGCGAGGGGAATGGAATCCTGAAAGTTGTGCAACTTTTTTCGCTTGCTGATAAGCTAACGTCGTGCCTATGTCATGCAAGTGTAGAGACCGTGTGGTATGCTAACGTCGAGCCTATGCCATACGGAGTTGTAAGAAACACGCTAACGTCGTGCCTATGTTTCTTACAGCTATTTTGTGTGAATGTGGTATGCTAACGTCATGCCTATGCCATAAAGATGTTTCTTACGGTTGTTTTGCGTGAATGTGGTTCACGGTGGGTCGATGTGTCTCCGGTGGAGCTGGAGTCCCGACCTTACGTTAAAAAACTAGATGACTAACGGTGATAATGCAATTGAAGTGTCTGCAGCGGTTCTGTTGCATTATTACAATGAAAGTAATTTCTAGGAAATTAATTTCCGGAAATTGCGTGTAACTTTTGAGACTAAAAAGTAAACAAGCTGTTTCTACTATGTTCTCAGGTGCAGACTGTAATGATGACGACATGGAGTGCACGCCTGGGCAAGCTGTCAGACGCAACTATGTGCCTTCTGATGTGATGACACCAGAACCCATACCAAGCACTTCCAGCGCAGCACAGCCTCAGACACAGGAGCACGAGGACGTCCTCCAGTCAGGAGAGGCCGTGTTAGCAGAAAAGTGACGTCACATCCATAGACAGGAGGGGATAGCAGACATTTGCTGCCACGCGCCTATATAAGTTGCTGCCCGCTTATTTTGGACACATTTTTCGTGAAGTGATCAAGATAAGGGAAACCTCTGCCCGTTTGGATAGCCAATTCTGCCTTGTTTTTTTTAATTTTGTCTTTAATAGTAAATTCGTTAATTTTTATATTTGTAAATTTAAATAATAGAAAATAAACCGCCATGTTCGGTCGTTGTTGTATTTTTTTTTTATAAACTGCTAAGAATAGTATATATTAAGTTATAGATAAAAATATTATTGGAATTAGCTTAAGTAGACTCAAAAATTAAAAATTAAACTACAAAAAGAATATAGAGAATACATAAATTAGTTATTAGTTATAAGATGTTAGCGCTCCAAAAAATAGTAATTTCAAACATATTAAAAGCATAATACATATAGATAGAAAAATATGACAAATTGAGGTGACCGCTTCTAGGAATTCTTCTCTTCCTAAAACAGGACGGCTCAAACCTAAAAATTCAAAATCAAAAAATCGGCATAACATAAGAACATATTGTCTAATAAGGTCTCTGATCATGTCAGAGGGATACTGAGCAAAGGCAGGGGTGTGGTTTTGGCCGGTAAGAGTCCGGCACTGCCCACACTGGCTCACGAGTGAGGCAGTCTGGGCGTCCAAGAGGATTTCCCACTCTTGCCAAAACAAAAAACAGAAAAAATGTGGACCCCATTGCAGCCTTGAGTCGAGCGTGATCCCCCGGAAAACAGTTTTATCAAAGAATTTTAGTTTCTCTTTATTCAATACTATATGTCACAATCACTACTTTCAACATTCGGTAAAGCAAATCTTATGCATTTAGTTTTTTTCCCATTTATTACTAAATTATTGGCAGTTAACTAATCATGTACCTGCAGTAGGGCATTATTTACGTCGTCAAGATTTGATGCACGTCTATTTATCTTAAAAATTAAGGAAGTATCGTCAGCAAATAACACCATTTGTGGTTGGTTTTTTAATAAATGGGGTAGATCGTTAATATATAAGGTGTATCTATTCATACACGAAATATTTTAAGAGATACATCTATACCTGGTACAGAACCTATAGACACGATTTTTTTATTTTTATCTAAATGTTTTTTATTTTACGCAATTATTATAATTTTAAAACTGCTTGAGACATTTTGCATAAAACCTTTACTCCCCATTCTGTGAATGACCCGCCCGACGCGGCGAGGGAGGCGGCGCGCCGCCGCATCGAGCGAGGCGTCTCATCTATTCTGTGTCGAGCAGCATGTTGGTGAGGTTGTGTTAGCATGCATGTCTCCGCGAGGCCGCGCAAGCCGCCGGACGCAAACACCTGCCCCGACCTTTTACATGGGCCCTAACAATATCATTGGTGAACTGTAGTAGACGTATGAAAATACATCTCTGCTTATCTCTACGGGGAATGCAGGCGTGATGATGATAAAAATAAAACCAACGTAGGTAGGCTTCGTAACTCTACCTATCTAGTCTTATTTTAATAGATTATCGCTTACAAAAATAATAAATGTGAATTTAAAATACGAAACCACCTAAACCTAAGTAAGTACCTACATTATTAAATTCCCTCCTTAAAGTTTAACGAAAAGGAACCTAGGTGTTTTTTACAACAAATTTTAATCCTAATCTACAGTACCTACACATCGGTAAATTAGGTAAATACTAATAAACAGCTGATAGGTGCAACTCGAATTCGCATAAGTTAACATTAACAAGTCTAAGTGCGTGGCGTGGATTTATTTGATCAAAAATCGTACCATAGATTGGCAGACGTGGACATACGTGTACTGTTGTAGGTTCACGCTGTTTCTCGCCTCGCAGTGGCCGAGTGATAAACGGGATAAATGGCTTGCCATGTTATCGCGGACAAATGAACATAGACACGATTACGACTATGCAATGATTTTTGATAGGTTAGGTTAGGTTAGGTTAGGTTGGGGGATCCCCCACAGCGCATACTTCCACGTAGTTTTCCCCGGGCAACGCCGTGTCTGACCACCGTAACGGAGTGGCAGACCGGCGGCTAAAGTGCGCTGTGATTCGCAGACAAAAACGATGTCGTCTATGAATATGCCGAAGAAGCCAAGCCGTGACGCCTCCGGGCGTCTTTGTTTTAATGCTAACCGCTCCTCCGAGGGTGATTCAAACGGCCCTTCTCAGGGCCAACCCAAAGGCCCTTCTCAGGGCCAACCCAAAGGCCCTTCTCAGGGCCAACCCAACGGCCCTTCTCAGGGCCAACCCAACGGCCCTTCTCAGGGCCAACCCAAAGGCCCTTCTCAGGGCCAAACCAACGGCCCTTCTCAGGGCCACGCCGGCGGCGCTTTGGCGTCGGAAGCGGACTGCGCACCATCTGCGGTCAGCTTCTTCAGCAGGCCGGACGAGTTGTCGGACGCCGACGAGTCCAATATGGACACGTCGGCGGCCGAAAACGAACGCCCCAAGCGGAAGAGGGCCGATCTGAGGCTCGGGTCCGGGGGCTCCTCGGAGTCGGTTTCGAGTAGGTCGAAGAAGAAGTCGAAGTCTAAAAAGGCTTCGACTTCTGCTTCGGCTCTTGCCCACGATGTGGGCTTGGTGGACGCCGAGCGCCAGCTAAACCTGGCTAAAAGGGCGCAACTCCAGGAAGACCTGGAGGAGAGGGTCGCCGCAAAGGAGCGGCAGGCGCAAGCCGCCAGGTCGAGGGCTGGCTATGGTGCGTCTAACGTGCTTTATGCTGACCACTCCCTGGCGGAATTGGAGCGCATGGCGCAGGAGGACAAGGAGGAGGTTCTGGAGGTCGCCTCAAAGTCCTCCAATTTGAAGGGGACCTTCGAGAAGGCCCTCAAATGCCGGGCCGCAAGCATGCACGGCATCGTGATAGAGCTAGTGAAGCGGACGGCCACGGACGAGACGCGGCAGCTGCAGGCGAAGGTAGATCGTCTGCGGGCGGAGGTCAGCCAACTACACCAGAAGCTGGCCGAGGTCACGGCCCAGCCTGCCCAATCTGCCCCGGGTACGGCGGTGGAGGGCTCCTCTTCCCATGCCAGCCTTGAGGCGGTAATCCGCGGGGTTGTCATGGAGGAGAGGGCCTTCATCAGAGGCTGCTTCGCGGGCATCGAAGACCGTCTCTTGCCAGAGAAGCGGCTCCGCCCGCCGCTAGCGGCGGATAAGAGTCCACTGCCGACGGAGCCGGAACCTGCGCCTCTGGGAGGACCGGCATTGGCCGAGCAGCCCCGGGCCCAGAAGCCCTCCAAGGGCAAAGGTAAGGGCAAGAGGACCACTGTGCCCCCTCAAACGCCAACCACTAGCGCGGAGGGAGCGTCTGAGTCGTCTGCCGCTCCAGCGGCCCCCCGGAACTCACAGGAAGAGGACGCCCTTCTTCCCTCTACCACCCCGTCCAACCAGCCGTGGACGAAAGTGGTCAGGGGGGGAAAATCGCAAAGGTCGAACCCCAACCCCAGTGCAACTGCCCCAGCGGCGAAAAAGGGTCTAGCCGGCGGGAAGAAGCTGGTTCCTCCCAAAACCGCGGCGGTCGTGGTGACCATCACCCCGGAGGCCGTGGAGAGGGGCGAGACGTACGAGTCCGTCCTAAGACGGGCTCGTACCAACGCGGATCCCTCCCGGCTGGGGATCGGCAACATCACGTGCCGCCGTACCCTGGCTGGGGCTCGAATTTTCGAGTTTTCGGGGGAGCAGCGCGGCGCAAACGCGGACCTCTTCGCGGGAATGCTGCAGGAGGTCATCGCGGATGCGGCAACGGTCGTCAGGCCTGTAAAGACCGCAGCCTTGGAGGTGGCCGATCTGGACGATTCGGTCACCAAAGAGGACGTGGTGGCGGCCGTTGCGACGGCCGGAGGCTGCGACGCTGGCGCAGTAAAGGGTGGAGCTATCAGGCTCGGGCGCCGCGGCATGGGCACCATCCGCGTCGAGTGCCCAGTCGCTGCGGCCGGGGCCGTCCTTACTGCGACCAAAGGACGGCTGCTTGTGGGGCTCAGCTCAGCTGTGGTCCGGCCACTTAAAGACCAGCCTATGCGCTGCTTCAAGTGCTTCGCGTTCGGCCACACCCGAGCCACGTGTCCCTCCAAGTCCGACTGGGGAGAGTCTTGCTTCCGGTGCGGGCAGGAGGGACACAAGAGTGCAGCTTGCCGCGCTGCCACGCTACGCTGCGCGGCGTGTGCTGCCAGTGGCCGCCCCGCGGACCACAGGATGACGGGCAGGAGCTGCAAGCCGCCCGCGAGGAAGGGCATAGTGCCGGCGCAGGTTTGCCCTGCTGCTACCACCACCGCCGTCGTCGCCGCTGTAGCTCCAGCGTTGGTAGACGAGGAGGGATGTGGGATGTTGGAATAATGGTTTCCAACTACCACATCCTCCAGGCGAACGCCAACCACTGCAGGGCAGCCCAGGACCTGGTGGTGCAGGTCATGGCCGAGTGGTTGGTGAACGTAGCGGTGGTCGCCGAGCCCTACTCAATCCCCGGCAGCTGGCTGGGTGACGAGGACGGCTTGGTGGCACTAGCGGCGCGGTCTTCCACAGACTCCCCTCCCCTCTCACTATTAGAGAAGGGACCGGGATACGTGGCTGCCGCGTGGGGAGAATTAGCCCTTGTGGGCGTCTATTTCTCCCCAAACCGCCCTCTTCAGGACTTCCAGAACTATCTCGGAGTCCTGGCCGCCGTGGTCGGCAGGGCGGCGCCGCGTCAGGTCTCCGTACTGGGAGACCTGAATGCCAAGTCGGTGAACTGGGGTAGCCCGGCCACCGACGCTCGCGGGCGGGCAGTGGAGATGTGGGCAGCCTCCTCTGGACTCTCCCTCTTGAATAGAGGAAGCGTCCAGACATGCGTGCGGCGGCAGGGTGGCTCAATAGTGGACGTCACTTTCGCCACCCCTGCGTTGGCCGCGCGCGTGTTGAACTGGCGGGTGGACCTGGTGGAGACTATGTCGGACCATCGCTACGTACGGTTCGACATCTCCACCGGTGGCCCCGGAGAGACGCGGCCCCTGTCGGGGCGATCGCCGTTCCCGCGGTGGGCTCTCACCCGCCTGGACAGGGAGGCAGCGGGGGAGGCGGCGTTCATCCAGGACTGGTTTTCGCTGCCTTCCGCTGGCCTGGATGTGGATACCGCGGCGGGGCGCCTGAGGGGGTCTCTGACCGAGGTATGCAACTCTAGCATGCCTCGGTCTCGCCGACCACTACCCAGGCGCGCCGTGTACTGGTGGTCGGTGGAGCTGGCGGGGCTCCGAGCAGCGTGTGTGGAGGCAAGGAGGGCCTACACGCGAAGCCGGCGGCGGCGTCGACGAGACCACGCCGACGAAGACCACCTCTATGAGGTGTATATGGAGGCAAAAATGGTCCTCGATCGGGCTATCGCCGCCGCCAGAGACTCGGCGAGAGCGGAGATGCTGGAGGGTCTCGACAGCGACCCCTATGGGAGACCTTATAAGGCGGCGCGCAACAAATTGCGCCCCTTTGGTCCCCCTGTGGCCGAGACCCTGGAGCCCCCATTCCTGGATGGTGTGGTTCAGTCCCTGTTCCCATGCAGGGACAACTTCACCCCACCAGTGATGGGCGCACCACTGGGGATAGCTCCGCCAGCTGAGGAAGAAGAGGAGGCCCCCCCTGTCACGGAGTCGGAACTCCGCGCGGCGATTGTCCACATCCGCGCCAAGAAGACGGCTCCGGGCCCCGACGGTGTTCCGGCAAGAGTGGTGGCGATCGCTGCCACTCAAATGGAGGAGAGGTTTCGGGACCTCTTCAGCGCATGTCTTGCGTGTGGGAGGTTCCCGAAACCGTGGAAGGAGGGGCAGTTGTGCCTTCTTCGCAAGGAGGGCCGCCCAGCGGACTCCCCCTCGGCATACCGGCCCATCGTTCTGCTCGATGAGGTCGGAAAAATGTTCGAGGGGATAATCGCTGGCCGCCTAAACAGCCATCTGCGGCGTATCGGGCCGGATTTGTCGGACGCTCAGTTCGGTTTTCGGGCTGAGCGCTCCACGGTGGACGCGCTCGCCCGCCTCAAGGGCCAGGTGAAGGGAGCGATGGAGGCGGGGGACGGATTGTTGGCTGTGTCATTCGATATAGCCAATGCCTTCAACTCCGTTCCCCACTCCACCATCCTAGAGGCGCTCCGATTCCACGGAGTGCCTCGATACATGCGTCATCTGCTGGCCAGCTACCTGGAGGATCGGACGATCATCCTCGTCAATAGGGCTGGCCAAGTCCGGCGGTACGCCGTCGAGGCCGGCGTTCCGCAGGGGTCAGTCATAGGACCTGTCCTCTGGAACATCGCCTATGATTGGCTCTTGCGGGGAACTCTCCTTCGGGGCACGAGTGTCATCTGCTATGCGGATGACACTCTCCTCACCGCTCGGGGGGGGAGTTTTAGGGAGGCGGCCAATCTGGCCTCGGCGGGTGGATCCTTGGTCGCGGGGAGGATCCGCCGCCTAGGTTTAACGGTGGCGCTGCACAAGACCGAGGCCGTGTTCTTCCACAGGCCTCGGCGGCGCCCCCCACCTGATGCCCACATCTTCGTGGAGGGCGTCAGAATTGAGGTGAAGGCCCAGATGAAATATCTGGGCCTTGTACTCGACAGCAGGTGGCGCTTCGGCCCGCACTTTAGCGGGTTGTCGTCGCGTCTGCTGAAGACCGCAGGCGCCCTCTCCTGGCTGCTTCCCAACTTGGGGAGGCCCAGCGCGCGATGCCGGCAACTTTACGCCGGTATCTTGAGGAGTATGGCCCTTTACGGGGCTCCTATCTGGGAGGACTCCCTCCAAAGGAGGGAGAACGCCGCCGCCTTGCGGGCGCCCCAAAGGGCCATAGCCCAGCGGGCGGCGCGGGCCTACCGCACAGTGGGCTTCGCGGCAGCATGTGCTCTGGCCGGCACCCCTCCTTGGGAACTCGAGGCGTGGGTGCTCGCCAGAGTATATGAATGGACGGCGGGGCGGAGAGCGGGAGGAGAACGCCCAGCCCCGGAAGAGCGGGAGGCCGTCCGGCGGGAGGCGAGGGATGCCATCGTCCTCCATTGGACGGGGGAGCTCGCCACCGCAGCTTTTGGCCGCCGAACCCTAGACGCGATTGGGCCAGTGTTGCGAGACTGGCTCGAGCGGTCGCATGGGTTCCTCTCGTTCCGTCTGGTGCAGGTGCTGTCCGGACACGGTTGCTTCGGATCGTACCTGCACCGGATAGGACGGGAGGAGACGCCGTCGTGTCACGACTGTGGCGCGGTGGACGACACGGCGCAGCACACCCTCGAGGTGTGCCCGTCGTGGTCCGAGACGCGCCGCAGCCTCATCGCGGTGATCGAACCGGACCTCTCACTTCCCGGCTTGGTTAATGCCATGCTGCAGGATGAGAGGTCCTGGGCGGCAGTCGCCTCCTTCTGCGAACACGTCATGTCCCAGAAGGAGGCGGCTAAGCGCGCGCGGGAGGATGATCCTCACGCGGCGTCGCTCCGAAGGCGGAGGAGGGGTCGAAGAAGACGTCAGTTTGATAGTCATCTCCGACTCCTCCCAGGTGGAGGCCAGCAGGCAGCGGGTGCGGGGGCGCCCCTGCCTGTATTGCACAGGCCTCCACCAGTGTCGGACGGGAATGGCCAGGTGTTCCCGGCCATTCCCGTAGCCCCCCAAGCTGGGGGGAATGCGGGGCCCGCCAGCTAGGCGCGCGCCGGGAGGGTTGTGGATGCAAAGGCTGAGCCGGATTCCCATGGCCTTCCCATCACGGCGATGTGGGAACACCGCTGAGTTTTAGTGGGTATACTGTCATTCCGACAGGAGTCCCACATATCCCGTCTCGTCCCCCCACGAGCGGGAATGCATAAAGCATTTCTCAGCGAAAAAAAAAAAAAAAAAAAACGCCGTGCCCTCATCTCAGGAGTAGGCAGTGACCTGTCGCTGCCGGCCGTAGTGAATGCTATGGTCGGCGGCGACGAGTCCTGGGACGCGGTGGTATCCTTCTGCGAAACAGTTATCTCGCAGAAGGAGGCTGTGGAAAGGGAGCGAGAGATCTCATCCTCTCACCCGGCCCGCAGCAGGCGCACCGGGCGTCGGCGGAGGGCGGACAACGCCCTCTTCCAGCCCCCCTAAATGGGTCCAGGGACGACGGACTTGGGGACGTCCGTCGCCCCCCATACATCAGGACCCGAGGCGGCGGCGCATAGTGTTCCACGCGCGCCCCTCTTAGACGTCGCGGGGAGAGTCAAACACCTCACTCCCCCCGCTCGACCGGACGGGGCCCGCAGAGGCGGGCCGGCACCAGTCGGGGGTTGCGGAAGATTCGTATGTTCCCGCGACCCCCGACGCAGGTGTGAGATGGAACACCGGGGTGGTTTTTAGTCAGTAAGAGTCTGACAGACCCCTCCGCCCCCCCAGGGCGGGGGACATCCATGAGGATTTTCCACCCCGGATCAAAAAAAAAAAAAAAAAAAAAGGTTAGGTTAGGTTAGGTTAGGTTGGGGTGCATGTTGAAGAGCCTCCTCGTGGCGCGCTCTGGGCAACGTCAGCTCCAATTGCCCACCTGCTTTTGGTGGTGGACAATTGGGGCTGGCGGCTAATCTTCAACAAACGGGGAAGGGTCATGGTTCCAATCACCTATCATCCTAGTTGATCGGTGATGGGAACCGGGCTAGGGGCGAGACGGCCAGTCCGTTATTGGGGTAGGCCTGGTGGCCATCTAACGTCTACACCCCCTCTGATTGCAGAGGGCAGGTCGTAGGCGTAGATTGGGAGGGGAAGAGGAAGACAACCTCTATAAAAAATTAACCCAATCCCAAGGTCGAGCGTGCCGAGGGGATGAATGGCCGGAGGGGATCCGGTCACTAGCGCAAGGGGGGGTTAACAGGGGAAAAAGGGACCGCACCCTTCAAAGGAAAAAACTAAAAAATGGACCAGACAGATAAAAATAAACTACCCCAGGGCGGTACCGGCTGCTCAGCAGTCGGAGAATCCGTCACGTTCTCTTCGAGAACGTCAAGCCCCCATTCGTATTCTGGGGGGGGCAATATTTGTCAACCACTTGCCGATGGCAACAAGAGCCGAGGAGGCTCCATACACACCGCCGACACCACCGAACAGCGAGAAAAGGAGCTTCAGACGAATCTGAAGGCCCTGCGCGTGGTGGTCACACCGCTTGCCGTCACCAACGGCAACAAGAGCCGAGGAGGCTCAAGTTCCGACAGGGACCAATCATATGACCTGGAGGAATCTAGGAGGAAACGCAGCCTCTCCTCTAGTGAGGAGAACCTGTTGGCTGCGAAGGTGCCAAAGGCACAGAGAGGGCGAGGTGGTGCGGTGGCGGGCGGATTGCCCGCTCGGGTGCCGGAACGTGACGGAAGGGGTCGCTTCATGCCCGTACGCCGGACCAACACGCCAGCTCCAGTGGAGCGCGTGGAGAGCGCGGAGAGCGGCCCCGAGCCCATGGAGGCGGACCTGAGCGGGGGCTCCACTGTGTCCCTGCTGGGATCGAACAGAGCGGAGGCGAGTGCTGCAAAACGGGCGCAGCGAAAGACTGTCGCGGCTGACGAGGTCAGCGAGTTGGCCCGACAGGCCCGTGAGCGGCGCTCTACCCGGATGACTGACGGCGGGAGCGTTACAGCGGTGGCGCTTAGCCGCCAAGTCTTGGACGGCGTGGATGTCGTCCTGAAGGTTGCCACCAAATCGGGCAACCTGAAGGGCACATTCACCCGTGCCCTGAAAGAGGCGGCTAACGGAATTAAGGAGGCGGTTGAGGTCCTCCTAACCCGCACTAGCACAGAGGAGACGGCGAAGCTATGGGAGGAGAACGGCCGTCTCCGAGCTGAGCTGGAGGACCTCAAGCGGCAGTTCGCTGCCCAGAGGGCTGCTCCCGCGGCCACCGGCTCTTCTTCCGTCGCGGCGCCGTCGTCGACTCCAGCGCCGGTCCCGTGTTCGACCCCTGCACTTGCGGATGCGGAGATCGAAAAGATCGCCCGCATCTGCATGATGCAGTGTGGGACGATGGTGGGTGCCCGCTTGGAGGCCATAGAGGCAAGGCTCCTGCCAGCGGAAACCCTCCGCCCACCGCTCGCTGCGGACAAGCGGAGAAAAGAGGGGCCGGGTAATCAGGGGCCACTAATAACCACGGCGGCAGAGGCGAGCCAGTCCGGGAGGGGGAGCGAAAAGCCCGCAGAGGGTTCGTCCGTGCCCACTTCCCGGGCGGCTGCGCCACCGGCGGCCGCGCCTGGGCCTACCACGGAGGCCTGGACGACGGTCGTCAAGAAGGGCCACCGTAACGGGAGGAAGACGGCACCACCGGCACCGGCAGGGGCACCGACACCGGCACCAAAGAAGGCCCAGGGACCGCCTAAGATCAGAGCCCCACGCTCCGCGGCTGTAGTTATTACGCTGCAGCCCGGAGCCGTCGAAAGAGGCGTCACCTACAAGGCGGTCCTTATGGAGGCAAAAGCCAAAGTCGCGTTCCCCGACCTTGGCACACCGTCCGGCTTCAGACTGAAGCCGGCGATTACGGGGGCGCGGCTGCTCGAGGTGTCGGGTGCCTCTAGCGGCGAAAAGGCGGATATGCTGGCCGCCAAACTGAGAGAGGTCCTCAACCCGGAGGACGTCAAGGTGTCCAGGCCGATGAAGACCGCTGAGCTGCGCGTTGGAGGCTTGGACGACTCGACGACTCCGGCCGAAGTTGTGGCGGCCGTCGCCCGAGCCTTGAGCGGGGCCAGTTTCCCACTTTGTGGAAGACTGGTCGTCTGGTCCTGCTCAGGAAGGTGGGGCGCCCTGCGGACTCGCCGTCCGCGTACCGGCCCATAGTGCTGCTAGACGAGGTGGGGAAGCTGCTGGAGCGGATACTCGCAGCCCGCCTCGTCGGCCACTTGTGCAGAGAAGGGCCGGACCTGGACGAGAGCCAGTTCGGCTTTCGGCATGGGCGCTCCACCATCCACGCGATATCGCGGGTGAGAGTCCTGGCGGAGGAAACGGTGTCCCGAGGTGGGGTGGTGGTGGCGGTGTCCTTGGACATCTCCAACGCATTCAACACCCTGCCCTGGAGTTGTATTCGGGAGGCACTGCGGTATCATCGGGTGCCTCTCTACCTCCGCCGCATCGTTGGGGCTTATTTGGCGGAGAGGTGTGTCACCTACATGGGACGCGATGGCGTTAGCCAGCGCCACATGTCGTGCGGTGTTCCACAGGGCTCGGTCCTGGGCCCGCTCCTGTGGAACATCGGGTACGACTGGGTCCTGAGAGGCGAACTCCAACCGGGCGTCGACCTGACGTGCTACGCGGACGACACGCTGGTCACGGCCCGGGGGAGTTCGCACAGGGAGGCAGCGTTGCTGGCGACGGCTGCGGTTTCACAGACGGTGAGCCGCATACGGCGCCTCGGCCTGGAGGTGGCCCTCAACAAGTCGGAGGCCATGGTGTTTCATGGTCCCCGGCGGGCGCCACCGTCCGGATCCCACATTGTGGTGGGAGGGGTACGAATCGCTGTCGAGCCCACCATGAAGTACCTGGGCTTGGTGCACGACAGTCGGTGGGATTTCGGCCCCCACTTCCGGCGGCTGGCGCCCAAGTTGTTGGGCGCGGCTGGGGCGCTGTCAACGCTGCTTCCCAATCTGGGGGGCCCGAGCGCCGCTTGTAGGCGGCTCTACGTAGGGATCGTGCGATCGATGGCCCTTTACGGGGCCCCGATCTGGGCGGCTGACCTGACGGCCGGCAGCATTGCTGTTCTGCGAAAGCCGCAGAGAGCGATGGCCGTCAGAGTCATAAGGGGGTACCGCACGATCTCCTACGAGGCGGCTTGTGCACTGGCCGGATCCCCGCCCTGGGACCTGGAGGCGAAGGTGCTCGCGTCACTGTACCGGTGGCGCGAGGAATGGCGGGCGCGGGGCGAGCGACCGATGCAGCGACATATGGAGCAGCGTCGGTCGCAGCTCCGCGAGGTCCTGGTGGCGGAATGGCGGGACAGGCTCTCACGCCCTACCGCCGGCCTCGTCACTATCGAGGCGGTCCGGCCGGTGCTCGACCTCTGGCTCGGGAGGAGGCACGGCTCCCTGTCGTTTCGGGTGACGCAGGTGCTCTCGGGGCATGGTTGTTTCGGGAAGTACCTGTGTCGCATAAACAGGGAGCCGGACGCCCGGTGTCACCACTGCGTCGACTGTCGGGAGGACACGGCGCGGCATACGCTGACAGAGTGTGCCGCTTGGGAGGAGCCGCGCCGTGCCCTCATCTCAGGAGTAGGCAGTGACCTGTCGCTGCCGGCCGTAGTGAATGCTATGGTCGGCGGCGACGAGTCCTGGGACGCGGTGGTATCCTTTTGCGAAACAGTTATCTCGCAGAAGGAGGCTGCGGAAAGGGAGCGAGAGATCTCATCCTCTCACCCGGCCCGCAGCAGGCGCACCGGGCGTCGGCGGAGGGCGGACAACGCCCTCTTCCAGCCCCCCTAAATGGGTCCAGAGACGACGGACTTGGGGACGTCCGTCGACCCCATACATCAGGACCCGAGGCGGCGGCGCGTAGTGTTCCACGCGCGCCCCTCTTAGACGTCGCGGGGGGAGTCAAACACCTCACTCCCCCCGCTCGACCGGACGGGGCCCGCAGAGGCGGGCCGGCACCAGTCGGGGGTTGCGGAAGATTCGTATGTTCCCGCGACCCCCGACGCAGGTGTGAGATGGAACACCGGGGTGGTTTTTAGTCAGTAAGAGTCTGACAGACCCCTCCGCCCCCCCAGGGCGGGGGACATCCATGAGGATTTTCCACCCCGGATCAAAAAAGGTTAGGTTAGGTTAGGTTAGGTTGGGGTGCATGTTGAAGAGCCTCCTCGTGGCGCGCTCTGGGCAACGTCAGCTCCAATTGCCCACCTGCTTTTGGTGGTGGACAATTGGGGCTGGCGGCTAATCTTCAACAAACGGGGAAGGGTCATGGTTCCAATCACCTATCATCCTAGTTGATCGGTGATGGGAACCGGGCTAGGGGCGAGACGGCCAGTCCGTTATTGGGGTAGGCCTGGTGGCCATCTAACGTCTACACCCCCTCTGATTGCAGAGGGCAGGTCGTAGGCGTAGATTGGGAGGGGAAGAGGAAGACAACCTCTATAAAAAATTAACCCAATCCCAAGGTCCAGCGTGCCGAGGGGATGAATGGCCGGAGGGGATCCGGTCACTAGCGCAAGGGGGGGTTAACAGGGGAAAAAGGGACCGCACCCTTCAAAGGAAAAAACTAAAAAATGGACCAGACAGATAAAAATAAACTACCCCAGGGCGGTACCGGCTGCTCAGCAGTCGGAGAATCCGTCACGTTCTCTTCGAGAACGTCAAGCCCCCATTCGTATTCTGGGGGGGGCAATATTTGTCAACCACTTGCCGATGGCAACAAGAGCCGAGGAGGCTCCATACACACCGCCGACACCACCGAACAGCGAGAAAAGGAGCTTCAGACGAATCTGAAGCCCCTGCGCGTGGTGGTCACACCGCTTGCCGTCACCAACGGCAACAAGAGCCGAGGAGGCTCAAGTTCCGACAGGGACCAATCATATGACCTGGAGGAATCTAGGAGGAAACGCAGCCTCTCCTCTAGTGAGGAGAACCTGTTGGCTGCGAAGGTGCCAAAGGCACAGAGAGGGCGAGGTGGTGCGGTGGCGGGCGGATTGCCCGCTCGGGTGCCGGAACGTGACGGAAGGGGTCGCTTCATGCCCGTACGCCGGACCAACACGCCAGCTCCAGTGGAGCGCGTGGAGAGCGCGGAGAGCGGCCCCGAGCCCATGGAGGCGGACCTGAGCGGGGGCTCCACTGTGTCCCTGCTGGGATCGAACAGAGCGGAGGCGAGTGCTGCAAAACGGGCGCAGCGAAAGACTGTCGCGGCTGACGAGGTCAGCGAGTTGGCCCGACAGGCCCGTGAGCGGCGCTCTACCCGGATGGCTGACGGCGGGAGCGTTACAGCGGTGGCGCTTAGCCGCCAAGTCTTGGACGGCGTGGATGTCGTCCTGAAGGTTGCCACCAAATCGGGCAACCTGAAGGGCACATTCACCCGTGCCCTGAAAGAGGCGGCTAACGGAATTAAGGAGGCGGTTGAGGTCCTCCTAACCCGCACTAGCACAGAGGAGACGGCGAAGCTATGGGAGGAGAACGGCCGTCTCCGAGCTGAGCTGGAGGACCTCAAGCGGCAGTTCGCTGCCCAGAGGGCTGCTCCCGCGGCCACCGGCTCTTCTTCCGTCGCGGCGCCGTCGTCGACTCCAGCGCCGGTCCCGTGTTCGACCCCTGCACTTGCGGATGCGGAGATCGAAAAGATCGCCCGCATCTGCATGATGCAGTGTGGGACGATGGTGGGTGCCCGCTTGGAGGCCATAGAGGCAAGGCTCCTGCCAGCGGAAACCCTACGCCCACCGCTCGCTGCGGACAAGCGGAGAAAAGAGGGGCCGGCTAATCAGGGGCCACTAATAACCACGGCGGCAGAGTCGAGCCAGTCCGGGAGGGGGACCGAAAAGCCCGCAGAGGGTTCGTCCGTGCCCACTTCCCGGGCGGCTGCGCCACCGGCGGCCGCGCCTGGGCCTACCACGGAGGCCTGGACGACGGTCGTCAAGAAGGGCCACCGTAACGGGAGGAAGACGGCACCACCGGCACCGGCAGGGGCACCGACACCGGCACCAAAGAAGGCCCAGGGACCGCCTAAGATCAGAGCCCCACGCTCCGCGGCTGTAGTTATTACGCTGCAGCCCGGAGCCGTCGAAAGAGGCGTCACCTACAAGGCGGTCCTTATGGAGGCAAAAGCCAAAGTCGCGTTCCCCGACCTTGGCACACCGTCCGGCTTCAGACTGAAGCCGGCGATTACGGGGGCGCGGCTGCTCGAGGTGTCGGGTGCCTCTAGCGGCGAAAAGGCGGATATCCTGGCCGCCAAACTGAGAGAGGTCCTCAACCCGGAGGACGTCAAGGTGTCCAGGCCGATGAAGACCGCTGAGCTGCGCGTTGGAGGCTTGGACGACTCGACGACTCCGGCCGAAGTTGTGGCGGCCGTCGCCCGAGTCGGTGGATGTCCGCCCGACGACGTGCGGGCGGGCGAGTTTCGCGCCGATGCTTCCGGGCTCGGCACGATTTGGGTGCGGTGCCCGGTGGCGGCGGCGAACAAGGTCGCTGGCGGTGGGCGTTTGTTGGTGGGATGGGTTGCAGCGAGTGTCAAGCTGCTGCAGCCCAGGGCCATGCGGTGCTACCGGTGCCTTGACATTGGGCATGTTAGGGCACGGTGCACCGCCGAAGTTGACCGCAGCGAGCAGTGCTATCGCTGCGGCCAGCCCGGCCACAAGGCGGCCCAGTGCTCCGCGGCGCCAAACTGCAGCCTCTGTACAGCTGCAGGGAGGCCCGCCGGGCACAGAGCGGGCGGAAAAGCCTGTGGCGCCCCCGCCAGCAAGAGAAAAAGGGGTGCCAAGACTGCGGGGGGCTCTTTACCCCCCCCTCAGCCTGGCTGCCCTTCGGCCGACTCCCGGCCTAGGAATGGTGCGGAGGGAATGGATTGCGCCTAATGGCGCTCTACCATTTCCTCCAGGGCAATCTCAACCACTGTGCCAGAGCTCAGGATCTCTTGCTCCAGAGCATGGCGGAGTGGTTGATTCGCGTGGCTGTGGTCGCCGAGCCGTACTTTGTCCCCCCCCGGGATAACTGGGTGGGGGACCTGGATGGCTTGGTGGCCATCATCGGCGGGGCTCTCGTCAACCCGTCCCGAGGACACGGCTGGGTGGCCGCCCTTGCGGACGGCATTGGCGTGGTTGGGGCGTATTTTTCGCCCAACAAGAGTCTCGCCGACTTCGAAAGCTTCCTTGTCGAGTTGGGTGCCGTCGTGGGCCGACTCCATCCTCGCCCCGTGCTGTTGCTAGGGGATCTCAACGCCAAGTCTGCGGCGTGGGGATCTCCGGTGACCGATGCTAGGGGTGAGGCGCTGGAGGAGTGGGCGGTCACGACTGGCCTGGTCGTCCTGAACGTGGGCTCGGTCCACACGTGCGTGCGGCAGCGGGGCGGGTCAATAGTGGACGTCTCGTTCGCTAGCCCTGCTGTTGCGAGCCGTGTTCGCGACTGGCGTGTTGCCGCGGAGGTGGAGACGTTGTCGGATCACCGATACATCCGTTTTGACGTCTCCGCCCAGACCGCCGGCGGCCGCAGTTCATCGGGCCTGCGAACGGATGACCCGCGCTGGGCGCTCAAGCGCATCGACAGGGAGCTTCTCGAGGAGGCCGCTATTGTCCAGGCCTGGATCCGGGAGTCGGCAATGAGCGGACCCATCGACGTCGAACAGGAGGCGCTGTGGTTCCGCGGGGCGATGACGCAAATCAGCGACGCGTCCATGCCCCGCGTCCACACACAGTCAGCAAGGCGCCAGGTGTACTGGTGGTCCGCCGCGATTGCGCAATTACGCATCGCGTGTGTGACGGTGAGACGCCAGTACACCCGTTACCGGAGGAGACGTCGTCGGGTCCCTGACGAAGAAGCCGCGCTGTATGAGGTGTACCGCGCGGCTAAAGAGACTCTGTGGCTGGCCGTCAGCGAGGCGAAAACGCGAGCCAGGGAGGAGATGCTGGAGACTCTAGACGGGAATCCATGGGGGCGCCCTTATCGAGCGGTTCGAGGGAAACTTCGAGCCGCAGCGCCTCCACTTACGGAGAGTCTTCAGCCCGAGCTGCTGGAGGAGGTAGTTGCAGCCCTCTTCCCGGCAAGAGCGGAGCATACTCCGCCGCCGATGGCTTTGCCCACAGCTGCAGAGTCTACAGAGGAGAACGCCATTAGCGTCCCAGAGGTGACACAGGCAGAGATGAGGGCGGCCGTGATGCGGCTCCGGGCCAAGAACGTGGCTCCGGGGCCCGACGGGATCCACGGCCGAGCGTTAGCCCTCGCTCTGAAGGAGCTGGAGCCCCAGCTGAGAGGACTCTACACAGCGTGCCTTGAGCGGGGCCAGTTTCCCACTTTGTGGAAGACTGGTCGTCTGGTCCTGCTCAGGAAGGTGGGGCGCCCTGCGGACTCGCCGTCCGCGTACCGGCCCATAGTGCTGCTAGACGAGGTGGGGAAGCTGCTGGAGCGGATACTCGCAGCCCGCCTCGTCGGCCACTTGTGCAGAGAAGGGCCGGACCTGGACGAGAGCCAGTTCGGCTTTCGGCATGGGCGCTCCACCATCCACGCGATATCGCGGGTGAGAGTCCTGGCGGAGGAAACGGTGTCCCGAGGTGGGGTGGTGGTGGCGGTGTCCTTGGACATCTCCAACGCATTCAACACCCTGCCCTGGAGTTGTATTCGGGAGGCACTGCGGTATCATCGGGTGCCTCTCTACCTCCGCCGCATCGTTGGGGCTTATTTGGCGGAGAGGTGTGTCACCTACATGGGACGCGATGGCGTTAGCCAGCGCCACATGTCGTGCGGTGTTCCACAGGGCTCGGTCCTGGGCCCGCTCCTGTGGAACATCGGGTACGACTGGGTGCTGAGAGGCGAACTCCAACCGGGCGTCGACCTGACGTGCTACGCGGACGACACCCTGGTCACGGCCCGGGGGAGTTCGCACAGGGAGGCAGCGTTGCTGGCGACGGCTGCGGTTTCACAGACGGTGAGCCGCATACGGCGCCTCGGCCTGGAGGTGGCCCTCAACAAGTCGGAGGCCATGGTGTTTCATGGTCCCCGGCGGGCGCCACCGTCCGGATCCCACATTGTGGTGGGAGGGGTACGAATCGCTGTCGAGCCCACCATGAAGTACCTGGGCTTGGTGCTCGACAGTCGGTGGGATTTCGGCCCCCACTTCCGGCGGCTGGCGCCCAAGTTGTTGGGCGCGGCTGGGGCGCTGTCAACGCTGCTTCCCAATCTGGGGGGCCCGAGCGCCGCTTG
Source organism: Griposia aprilina (assembly GCA_916610205.1). NCBI lineage: Eukaryota > Metazoa > Arthropoda > Insecta > Lepidoptera > Noctuidae > Griposia > Griposia aprilina. Next base: position 71,769 of record OU744300.1, on the reverse strand, counting down.
TAGGCGGCTCTACGTAGGGATCATGCGATCGATGGCCCTTTACGGGGCCCCGATCTGGGCGGCTGACCTGACGGCCGGCAGCATTGCTGTTCTGCGAAAGCCGCAGAGAGTGATGGCCGTCAGAGTCATAAGGGGGTACCGCACGATCTCCTACGAGGCGGCTTGTGCACTGGCCGGATCCCCGCCCTGGGACCTTGAGGCGAAGGTGCTCGCGTCACTGTACCGGTGGCGCGAGGAATGGCGGGCGCGGGGCGAGCGACCGATGCAGCGACATATGGAGCAGCGTCGGTCGCAGCTCCGCGAGGTCCTGGTGGCGGAATGGCGGGACAGGCTCTCACGCCCTACCGCCGGCCTCGTCACTATCGAGGCGGTCCGGCCGGTGCTCGACCTCTGGCTCGGGAGGAGGCACGGCTCCCTGTCGTTTCGGGTGACGCAGGTGCTCTCGGGGCATGGTTGTTTCGGGAAGTACCTGTGTCGCATAAACAGGGAGCCGGACGCCCGGTGTCACCACTGCGTCGACTGTCGGGAGGACACGGCGCGGCATACGCTGGCAGAGTGTGCCCCTTGGGAGGAGCCGCGCCGTGCCCTCATCTCAGGAGTAGGCAGTGACCTGTCGCTGCCGGCCGTAGTGAATGCTATGGTCGGCGGCGACGAGTCCTAGGACGCGGTGGTATCCTTCTGCGAAACAGTTATCTCGCAGAAGGAGGCTGCGGAAAGGGAGCGAGAGATCTCATCCTCTCACCCGGCCCGCAGCAGGCGCACCGGGCGTCGGCGGAGGGCGGACAACGCCCTCTTCCAGCCCCCCTAAATGGGTCCAGGGACGACGGACTTGGGGACGTCCGTCGCCCCCCATACATTAGGACCCGAGGCGGCGGCGCGTAGTGTTCCACGCGCGCCCCTCTTAGACGTCGCGGGGGGAGTCAAACACCTCACTCCCCCCGCTCGACCGGACGGGGCCCGCAGAGGCGGGCCGGCACCAGTCGGGGGTTGCGGAAGATTCGTATGTTCCCGCGACCCCCGACGCAGGTGTGAGATGGAACACCGGGGTGGTTTTTAGTCAGTAAGAGTCTGACAGACCCCTCCGCCCCCCCAGGGCGGGGGACATCCATGAGGATTTTCCACCCCGGATCAAAAAAAAAAAAAAAAAAGGTTAGGTTAGGTTAGGTTGTTTTTTTTTTTTTTTTTTTTTTTATTCACCCGTCATCACAGGGCGTTGCGTGTTTCCTCTGACGTGTATGATCAGAGACCTTTTTTTTTCATTTTATTAATATTAGATACGGTGCAGGTTTTCTTAACTTATTTTAATTATTCTAGTTTTACATTTGTTTTAATGCTATTTCTTAAATTCTAGTTTTATAAAAATACTAAATTAGCTTATTACAACATTAATTTTACATATCTTTATTTTTTTTTATTTATTTTTTTTTTTTCTTTTTTCTTATTACATTGATTACTTATCAAAATATTGTACAATATTTGAAAGTATATCTTTTATGCTTTGTTCCTTATTACAACTTTGGCAGCTATTTCCTTGCAGTATTTTAAGAACTTTGGTCTAATTTTTTTGTTTTGCATTATTTTTGGTATTGTTTCTAGATTTATTTTAACTTCAGCTTCTACCTCAAAATTGTATTTTTCTTTTCCAAATATGGGACACTCCATGATTATATGCGGCACGCTTTCTCTCTTTTCAGGGTCACAGGGACATGCTGGGCTCTCTTTGCACTTAAAACGGTTCAAATACTCGGAGAACCCGCCATGCCCCGTCAGCACTTGTGTTAACAGGGGATCTACTTTAAATTTGCGTACTATATTATAAGCCGCGGTTGCGTCAGGAAGGAAGATTTTGGTGGTTGAAGCAGTTTCCCCAGATCGGTACCTCGTGTTCCATTCTTCGAGCAAGTCCATTCGGATTTGTCGCTTGACGAATGAAACCGGGCACAGATCGTAGTCCGATCTTGATTTTTTCCTTAAGGCTGCCGCCTTTGCCAATTCATCAGCCCTTTCGTTTCCCTCCAATCCCGCATGAGCCTTTATCCAGAACAATCGAAGCGTTTTACCGCAGTTATTCAGTTCTTGGATATTCTTTCGGATTTTAAATGCCAGTGGTTGGAGGGAAACCCCTTGGGTCACCGTTTCCAGAGCTGACCTGGGTTCGCAATATACCTCGACAACTGGAGATATGTGGTTTAAGGCCAGTTCAGAGGCCTTATACAGAGCTAATAGTTCGGCCTGATAAACAGTGCAGAAATGGTCCAGCTTAAACTTTTGGGTTTTAATTTCCATCCCATTCTCCCAGAGACATAGTGCCGCGCCGACTTTGCCCTCAATTTTACTACCGTCGGTGAAAATCTTGGGGTTGCTGAGTTCTCGTTGGTTCATTTCTGCACCATTCATCACGCACTCGAACTCTATACCTATCTGGTCTGCAGGGTGTGGCATTTGTGTGTGTGGGACCGGTAACTCGATTTCTCGGTCTCCTGTCACTCTCCGCGAATATCCTCTTTTTTCTTCATAAAAAGAGGCTGCTTCTCGAATCCTGAGATCCAGTGGAAGCAGTCCGGAGAGTAACAAGGCCGAGTTTAGAGACGTTGTCCTATACGCCTTGACAATTTTCTGTACAAACCCACGCTGAACCGTATTGAGCTGCTTCCTCAAGCCTATCTTGTTTGTAGCCGGCGCCCAAGCACTTGCTGCGTACATGATAATCGGCTCCACTACTGCGATGTATATGGTCCTGATTATCTCGGGTTTCAGGCCCCAACTGATTTTTGCGGCTTTTGACAGCTGTTTGTATATGTTTAGCGCCTTCCTGCACACGTTTGCCGCATGAGCGTTAAACGTCAATTTGTCATCAATCGTGAGCCCCAGTATCTTGATCTCCCGTGACAGGACAATGTCCTCCCCGCCCATGTGCAGAAGTGGTGTGTCATACTTCAGCTTATTTGTGATAACCATGGCCTTTGTTTTGTGCGGCGCAAAACTAAGTTTGTTTTTGATACCCCACTTCTGGACGTGCGCGAGGGTCGCATTAGCCTGCCTCTGAACATCAAGCGCTGTATCACCCGAGAAAATCAGCACCACATCATCTGCGAATGCTTGACAGTAATCACCTCGTTTCTCCAGTTCTTTGAGCAGGGGATCAAGGAGCAAATTCCAGAAAGTAGGTCCCCCTATAGAGCCTTGAACGCAACCTTTACTGGTTTCCTGCATGTATTCCGATCCTGCATACCTAACCCTCACTTTCCTGTCGCTGAGATAACTGTCTACTAGACGTCGTAGGTTTACCGGGCATCTTGTTTCTGCCAGTCGGCATTTCATAGCCGGCCACCAGGCACCATCGAAGGCACCCTCTATGTCCAACGATACGACAACGATGATCTTTTTCTCCTTCAGTTTGTCTCGACTGTGTTTTATCAGGTCATAGAGGGAGTCCTCGGTGCTGCGCTGTGGCATAAACCCATACTGGTTTCTGCTTGCCTCGGGTAAAATATGCCACCTAATGCGACGTACCAGCATCTTCTCCAGGATCTTACCCAATACAGGCAATAGTCCAATCGGCCTGTACGATTTGGGGTGCGCATAATTATCTTTTCCCGGTTTTCTGAGGACTACGATGACTGCCTCCTTCCAGATGGTCGGGAAGTGGCACAAGCTAAGGCATCTGTTCAACACTGCCAAGAACAGTTGCGGGTTAAGGGTTATAGCTGCCCTGCAAATGTCCGCTGTAAGTCCGTCGATTCCAGGAGCTTTCTTAGCATTAAAACTAGTTGCGGCCCACTTCAGTTCTTCCGTCGTGAATAGAGGATCGAAAACTTCACCATCCGTCTTTTCATTTGCTCTATTCGCCGACTCTCTAATTTGCTTGTGGTCCTCATCGTCGTCCTGCATTTTATCCTCAGGATAAAACGTCTTTGCAAGCATTCTGGCCGACTCCTCACTGCTAAGAACTTTGTTCCCTTGCATCAACGGAGTGTCCTCCTACCTAGTGGATGTGCGGCTTACGACCCTGTATATACTGTCCCACATGGTTTCACGCTCTTGTTTCCCACAAAACTCTTTCCAGCTCGCTGTCAGGGTGTCTTCCATCTTCTGCTTATACTCCTCCTTTGCTGTGAGATACAATTCGACGACCAATGCTCGGCGTCCTGGTGCGGCACAAGAAATTCTCCTCTTCTTCCTCTTGATGTCCTCTTTCATTTGCGTCAGCTCCTCGGTCCACCAAGGCAATCCTGTTTGCTGTGTTTTGTTTACAGTCGGTATAGTTCCTTCACATGCCTCCGCTAATGCGTCTGTGTATGTTTTAGTCATTTTGTCTAAATCTTCTATTGAGTCTATCCTGTCTATTTCTGTTTTGTTTATATTATTATGTTCCCAAATTTGGTTAACTTTTCCATAAAATTGTACCCATTTTGCTTTTTTTGTATTATATTTTCTAGTAGTTCTTTTTATGTCCATTCCTTTTGATTTTTCCAATTTAAGTTCAAACAGGATTGCCCTGTGGTCCGAAGTTGTGACGTCTCCTGCTAGTCTCCAGTTTGCCACCCGTCCAAGCATGTCTTCCGTACATATAGTAATATCCACACAGCTGCAGTATCTTTGACCTCCTCTGATGACATCGAAAGTGGGAGCTATTCCGAGATTCAGGATCTGAAGTCCCAACTCATCCAGCGTGCCTGCCAAAGCCTCCCCCCTCTGGTCCGTTTCCCGACTTCCCCACCACGTGTTCCAAGCGTTGACATCACCTCCCAGCAATACATCCTTGACTCCGATCTCCTCCATAATTTTCTTTAAGTGGTCCAAGTCTGGCTCCATAGGCTGTCCACCATCCAGATACACTGACACGACTCCCATTTCCCATGCTCCTGTCCTCAACTTCACCACTGCGAAGTTTTCAGTTGTCAAGGTTGGGCACTGTGTAAGGTCTATGGAGTCGTCAAAGAGGACGATGGCCGCTTTATTAACCTTCTCGGTTTTTCGGACGCATTGCACTACTCGCGTACCTGGATAGCTCTTCATCTTTCCTATCCCGCCTATATATGGCTCCTGGACCATTGCAAACGACCATTTCCTTTTACCCGCTTCTATAATTAATTCAGCTGTGGCGAGTTTACACTTCTGGAGATTTGCTTGCGCCACGCAATACTGGTGAGGTCTGCCTTCACCGACATTGTTTGTCCCGTTTTCACCTGGGACCACCTTAGCAATACGCTACGGTGGACCTCGCCATTTTATCCCATCTTTTCCTTACCGGGCACTCGGAACTAAACGCATCGTGACCCACATGGTCCATCTTGGCCGTTAAACAGTTTCTGCACGTTGGAGTCACCCCGGAGAGCCAGTCTGCACACTTCGTTCTGAGGTGCGGACCTGCGCAGTGACTGCACAAGTCTACCGGGTCTTCCCGACAGATTCGTTTTCCATGTCCAAATCCCAGACAACGCGAACACTGTATAAGCGGGGACTGATCTACCACCCTAAGCCGCTGGATATCAATATGGACTGTGCCGACTTCTATTAGTCTGCTCCATATAATTGGCGATACGCTCATCACAATGTGCGCCGTGTGTGGGTTTCTGGCTTTCCTTCTATATTTTATTGTCAGTCTTTCGTTCTCCTCACTCACATCTTTGAATATATGATGGTTTTGGGAACGCAGAGCCTTGAGTATATCCGCATCGGTGTTGTACTGGAGGACTCCGCGTATGATCACCAGCGGGTCTTTGTTTCTTACTTCTTCAACGTTCAGTTCTGTTCCTGCTCTCTGTATTCTGTCCTTGACTCTGTTAATCTCTGATTGCGATTTGCACCCCACTATCACCTTCCTATCTCTTCCTTTCCTGATCTTATCTATTCTGACTCCATCCTCTTTGGCGTTTACTGCTTTTCTTATTTTGTCAAACACCTGCTCCCCCGTGTCTTTCTCATCCTTTGAGGTGACCACCACTGAGTGCATAGCCGTTGTCTCTGGGTGTTGCCTCCTTGGAGAGCCGGCCGCCACACTAGCGTAAGTCATCCTTTCCTGTCTTGTCTTTTGCTCTCTCTCTATGACTTCCTTAAATTTTTCCATTTGCCTCCGATTTTCTTCGAGCTGTCTACCATGCTCTTCTATTTTCTTTATCAGTTCGCTGTCTTCCTTATCCCTTCCTGTATTCTTTATTACATCCTTTTCCTGTTCCACGTAAGCTTTTGTTCCTTTGTCAGAGCTCCTCTCTGCTTCTCCTTCTTTCACCAGTTGAAAAAGCCGTTCTATGGCATGAGTAACCTCTGCTTTTATGTCCGTTCTCAAATTTCTTGAGTTGCCGAGGTGCAGTTTAGCCTTGATTATGCATGCTTTTGCTTCGGCCAACCTGTTTGCGTATTTCGGGTTTTCGGTTTTAGGTGAAGTGCTGGAAGCCTCGGCAGATGCGGAGCGCGTCACCAAATCCTTTCTCTCCTGTGGTGGGTGCGCCTTCTGTTTTACCTTCGTGGGAGCCACCTGGACCGTCTTTGGCGGTGTCCTCAGGGATGCAGTCTTTTCCTCTGACCTTCCAGCTTCCCAATCTCCTATACTTTTCCTTACTTTGGAAGTCAGGTCAATATTTTTTGTAGAATTGCCTGCCTTCTCAGTCTCGTTTGATGGGCTTGGGCAGCCCTCGTCTCTCTTAGCGTCCATGTCTTTTTTTGCAGGGGTGCGATACCCGAACATTTCCAGAGGAACACGTCAATTTATATGTATATTACGTCAATAAACGTGTTGACAATAGTCAATAAAAAGTATGTTAAGTATAAGGTATATATAAGTTTTATATTAGTAGTTATATGTAGTTATATTATAAAAGAGATCTGGTTGCAAAGTTATAAGGATTTTATGTAATTGCTGCCTGACTAAGGTGGATTTCGTGGTTATATGAATTTACTTGTTAATATTGTTTTTGAATTTCTATATACGCTAGGCGCACGTGCGAGGTGTCAAAAGACGCGTCTCCGCGCGGGCTAGCGACCTATAGAGTGACTGAGATTTATGCTGAACAAAAATTTCGAAATTTGGTCGAAAAACGTGTTTTTCGGCTGAAAAACGTGTAAAAACCTGAAATTGCGGCTACCAAACGGGACTCGAGCACGCGGATCGCGCACCAGAACACAGGTAAGGCAGGTATGTATCTATTAAAATGACGACAAAGTGGATTTTGAAGATAGATTTTGAAATAAAAATGTTACTTAGTTTTCTTTAGAAAAATATTGAAGATTTTTCTAAGTCGATGAGTGAAAAAAATTTTTCACGTTTTTGTCAATTTAAAGTAGTCGGATAGTAGGACGGAGCCTATTTAAAATCAAAATGGCTGAAAACAGCTTGAAAATGCGTCACCTGGATGCAAAGTTATAACGGTTAGGTTAGGTTAGGTTTTTTTTTTTTTTTTTTTTTTTTCCTGTCCGGGCGCAAGGCCCGGCCCGCGAGCTACCTCTAACATTATTAGAGTCCTTAATTATCTATGTAGTGGGATGTATCTACGGGTTTATTCTTTATTTCATCTGTTTATCTTTATTTTATCTTCTCATACATTGTGCCTCGATACAAATAGCTTATGTTAATGTTCAATGCATTTTCTTATAATTATACATTGTATATAAATATTCTATCCTGATGGGATAAACAGGGTTTGCTTACATACCTATCTTATATTCTATTCCTTTTTTTTGCCAGATGGGAATACACGTTCTTATTAAACACCTTATTTTTAATTTGCTTACACATTTATTACTTATATGCTAATCAAGATGACATCTTAATGTTCTATGCATGTTCTTATAATTATACATAACTTACTTTTAAACACCTTATTTTTAGTTTGTTTACACATTTATTTCTTATATGCTAATCAATATGACATCCTTATGTTCTATGCATGTTCTTATAATTATACATAACTTACTTTTAAACACCTTATTTTTAATTTATTTACACATTTATTTCTTATATGCTAATCAATATATTTATAGTAATATATTTATAACATAAATTTATTGTTCTATTTACTTATTTCTATCTATAACCTGCTCAGCGATATCTTTAAAGTATTTAATAAACCTCTCCCTACGCTTTCTACTGCCTAACATTAGTTCTGGGAAGTTATCTATTATGATTTCGCATTCCAGTTCGTTCTCGACCTCAAGTCTCTTTAGGGCGTACACCGGGCAGTCAATTAAAATATGTTCAACCGTTTCGGGGGTCCCGGGCTGGCAGATGCACGATGAGTTCTCTTTGCACTTGAATCGGTTCAAGTACTCCGAGAACCCACCGTGCCCCGTCAGCACTTGGGTGGTAATCTTTGTTGGGATCATTTGCCGAACTATTTTGTAGGTGGTAATCACCTCGGGAAAAAACAGTTTTGTTACGCTTGCCGTGGTCCCCTCTTTATATCTTTTGTTCCATTCATCAATCGACCCCTTACGGATCTGTCGTTTGATGAATGAGACTGGGCACAGGTCATAGTGGGGTTTTGTCTTTAAGTGCAGAGCAGCATCCTTCGCCAGTTCGTCCGCCCTCTCATTTCCCGCAAGACCCGCGTGGGCCTTGATCCACAACAAAGACACAGTTTTATTCTGGTTTTCAATGGCCCTTAGGTTCTCGCGGGTGTCTACTGCCAGAGGATGGGTTGTACTGAGGTTCGCTATGGTCTCCAGGGCTGATCTACAGTCGCTGTAGATCCCATAGCTCGCCTCGCTTCTCCGTTTAATTTCCTCGGTGGCTCTGCATACCGCGAGGAGTTCCGCCTGGTATACCGTGCAGTATGGGGCCAGCTTGAGTTTAAGGGTCTTCACCTCCGCTACGCTATCCCATAGGGATAGTGCAGCTCCAACCTTTCCCTCAATCCGGCTGCCGTCGGTAAATATCCGGATAGCCTGGTTGTTATGGCTATCTACCGACTCCTGGTTTACCAGACTCACGAACTCGATCGCAGTATGCTTCCCCGGATGAGGTGTGCAGGAGTATGGAGCTCTCCGCTCGACCTCTCTATCTACTAGCTCCGGCCGGGATGCCCCTCTCCTCGCCTCATACAGGGCGGCTGCCTCTTGTATGCGGAGGTCAAGTGGCAATATTCCAGCCAGTACCAGCGCTGAGTGAAGAGAGGCCGTGCGGTATGCTCCACACAGTTTTTGGGCAAAGCCTCTCTGGACAGCATTGAGGTGGCGTTGGACTCCCAACTTTTTTGATGCTGAGGACCAGGCGCTGGCTGCGTATGTAATTATGGGCTCCACCGTAGCGGTGTATATGATGCGGACTATTTCCGGGTGGAGACCCCAACTGACCCTGGCGGCTCTCGACAGCTGTTTGTAGACACCAAGTGCCTTTTTACATACGTTAGCCGTATGGCTATTGAAGGTCAACTTGGAGTCTACTGTGAGACCCAGGATCTTCATTTCCGAGGACATTCCAATGTCGATCCCTCCCATGGTCAGCCGTGGCGTGTCATACTTAAGCTTTCTGGTGACTACCATGGCACAGGTTTTGTGTGGCGCGAACCTGAGCTTATTCATGACACCCCACTTCCGAACATGTTCGAGAGCGGCATTGGCCTGTCCCTCGATTTCCAGGGCTGTCTCCCCCGAAAAAACGAGCACCACATCGTCAGCAAAAGCCTGGCAATAGTCGCCTCGTTCCGTGAGACTCACCAGCAATGGGTTCAGCAGGAGATTCCACATAATGGGACCGCCTATTGATCCCTGGACACACCCTTTATTAGTGCTTTTCGCGAACTCATGGCCTGCATACCGTACCCGGACCTTGCGGTCGCTCAGGTAGCTGGCTAACATCCTCATGAGGTTCGCCGGGCACTTTTCCTCCGCCAGTCTGACCTTTATGGCTGGCCACCAAGCACTGTCGAAGGCTCCCTCTATATCCAATGAGACCATCGTGATGAGCTTCCTCTCTTGGAGTTTGCCTCTCACGTGGGCTATCAGGTCATAGAGGGAGTCTTCCGTGCTTCACTGTGGCATGAAGCCATACTGGCGAGGACTAATTCGGGGTGCCAAGTACCAAACCAGCCTTCTGACCATCATCTTCTCCAGCATTTTACCCATCACTGGCAACAGTCCAATAGGCCTATAGGACTTGGGACTGGTGTAATTGTCCTTCCCAGGCTTCCTCAGCACCACCACGGTGGCCTCTTTCCACGCTCTGGGGAAGTGCGTCAGATGCCAGCACTTATTGAATATGGCCAGGTGCAACTCCATATCCTGCAGTATTACACGCTGGCAGATGTCGGCTGTGAAGCCGTCTACTCCGGGTGCCTTCTTCGGATTGAAGCTCTCCGTCGCGAATCTGAGCTCCTCCGTCGTAAACTCTGGATCATGGGTCTCATGATGGCTCCAGTCGTTTACGCGGTCAGCAAGAGCCCTGATCCGACGATGGTCTGAGCTATCCTCCTCCTCTATATCTTCCGGGTAGAACGTTTCTGCCAGTAATCTCGCAGATTCTTCCTGCCCTACTTCCCTCCCATTCCATACCAGCGGCAGATCTTCTTGCCTTCGTTCCGTGCTCTTTATTACCCTGTAAATTCCCTCCCAAACCCCCTCCCTGGTTTGTTTCTCGCAAAATCCCTTCCAACTCTCGGTGGAACGTTTCTTAACCTCCAGTTCATATTTTTCTTTTTCTTGCAGGTACAACGCGACCACACCTTCCCTACGTGACGGAGCAGCGCATCGGATTCTTCTCTTCCTGGTAGCGACGTCGTGCTTCATTGCTTCGAGTTCTTCGGACCACCACGGCATAGTAAGTGTTTGGTTTTCTTTCTTTTTTGGTATTGATTCATTACATGCTTCGGTTATTATTTCTATGTATTTTCCAATTGTGTTGTCTAAATTTTCCTTGTCATTTATTTGTTCTATATATACTTTATTGATTTGATTTCCTATTTTTAATTGGTCCATTTTTGCATCAAAAAGTTCCCAATTAGCTTTTTTTGTATTGTATTTTCTAGTAGTTCTATTGATACTAATACCCTTCCCTTTTTGTAGTTTAATTTTTATTATTATGCCGTTGTGGTCCGAGCTCGTTAGGTCTTCGGCCACCGTCCATTCCTCTACCAGGTCGAGCAGGTCCTCTGTACCTAGGGTCACGTCGACGTGACTTGTGATTCTTCGTCCACCTCTGATGGTATCGAAGGTGGGTTTGTTCCCGCAGTTAAGTACCTGCAGATGGAGCTCTCCAATCATTCCGACCAGTTCGTCGCCTCTATCGTCTATGGCACTGCTTCCCCACCACACACTTTTAGCGTTAGCGTCCCCTCCAATGATGGCTTTACCAGGCCTTAGCTCATTAATAGCAGCTGTTAAGTGGTCCAAGTATGGCCCAATGGGTTGGTCTGGCTCGAAGTAGTACGAGACGGCGAGCATCTCCCACGCGCTCGTTCGCAGCTTCACCACCACGATGTTGTTGGTGGTGAATTTGGGGCACTGAATGACATCGATGTCATGATTAAACACGACTATCGCCGCCTTTACAGTGCCCCCGCGACAGTCCGAGTTCTGGTAGACCCTAGCCCCCCCGTACGACCTCATTGCCTTAATACTTCCCACATACGGCTCCTGGACCAGTGCGAAGGCTATTTTTCGTTTCTTAGCCTCGAGCATGAGTTCGTTGGTCGCCAGTTGTTTTCGTTGGAGGTTAGCTTGCACTGCAGCGTATAGATGAGTAGCTGCCGTCCGTGTAACCCCCGTGACCACCTTAGCAATACGCTATTGCGGCCCGCGCCAATGCATCCCACTTTCTACGTACCGGGCAGTCCTGACTATACACCGTATGGCCTGTATCGTCATGTTTTTCTTTGGCGCAGTTTTTACACGTGGGTCTGTCGCCCGTGGCTAAAACGGTACATTCGGCCTTGAGATGTGGACCCCCGCAATAGTTACAGAGATCCGCAGGTTCCGTGCACAACTTTCGGCCATGTCCATATGCCAAGCACCTCGTACATTGTACCAAGGGCGTTTGGTCTTGGACTCTGACGCACTGCAGATCAATAAAGATCCTACCAGCCACTGTGAGTCTCTGCCACAACTTCGGTGTCACCTGTAGGACGACATGGCTCTCCAACGAGTTCCGGGCCCTCCTCCGGTACTTGACCGTGGCAGTCGCTTCCTCGGCCGTCAGATCCTCCAGCAGACGGGCATTCTGGGTCTTTAGGGCAGTCAAGATATCCTCGTCACTGTTATAGGACAAGAGGTCCCTGATCATTACTAGTGGGTTCCGATTTTTTGCCTCTTCCACTTTCAGGTGTTTGTCCTTTTGGAGATGGGCTGTTGTTTTTACCATCTCCTCCCTGTTGGTAAAGCTCAGGATAACCCTCTTGTCCTTGACTTTTCGGACCCTCTCGATCTGCACGCCGCTCTTCTTCGCGTCCAGTACCTCCTTGACCCTTCCCACCACTTCCGTGCTGGTATCCATCACTACATCTGACGACACAATGACCGAGTGTTTCGGTTTTTGGCCCCAGGTGTTTTGGGGCGCGGTCAGGGCCTCCGCATATGTTGGAGCTCTTTCCTTAATTTCGGAAACCATCTTCCCCATTTGTTTCGTGGTCTCCTCGATCGCCCGAATTCCATTTAGGATGTCTTCGCCATTGCACCTCTCTGCGAGCAAGGATTTCTGTGCCGCCTTTTCATCTCGCATTTCCACCTGGAGCTGCCTGATCATCCGGTTGCCCTCCTTCACTATCAGGGTTTGCTCTTCTAGTGCGGAGCGCAACCAGGTGAGGCTCCCCAGTTCATCCCCTTTTTCTTTAGTCATGCGAGGTTCGATTTCCTCCCGTCGGTCCTTCTCGTTTTTCCCTTTGTCCGTTAATTTTACCAGCGCGTACAGTCGTTCCAACGCCGCTGTCACTTCATTTTTTATTTCCGCCTTCAGATTTCGCGAGTTTTTTAGGTGGAGCTTAGCTTTTTCCAGGCAGGCTCTCGCCTCCGCCGTGATACTAGGAAAACCTAGATCAGGCCTTTTTGGCAGTACTGCGGTAGCCGCTGGGACATGGCGCATCGTCGGATTGCCGGAGGACTGCTGAGAGGTACTGGGTGTGACACACTTTGGGTTTACCGGGGACTTAGTCTGGGACTCAGCGTTCCCGGCCTCCCATACCCCGATGCTTCGCCTCACACTGGGAGGCAAGGGTCCAGCCTTCTTTATCGAGTGCGGTGAACCTCCGACTACCGGCGAGCTCGCGTCCTTCTTGGGCGGTGTGCGGATAGTGCGATGCATGGCGGTGGTTTGTGTGAACGTTAAATTCATCAAATAGACCGACCGGAGGGCCCTGGTGATACTTCTGTATCCCTGTAAAGAGGGGATAGGCACAGAAAATATCCCAGGAACAACAAAATAAACAAACAAGAAACGACAAGACAAAATTATCCTACAAATGTAGGACCGTTACGTAGATATAAAAAGACTTGAGCTCGCAGTACTGACACCAGAATACAATTAAAGTCGATAAACGGACAAAACCTTCCGTTTTTGTCAATTTCGACTAGTCGTAGTACATAGTAGGACAAGAAGGAACCTACTAAAGCTCTTGGGTTAATACGACCTCAAAAGCGTCACCTGGTGCACAGTTATTGTTATCTGTCTCAATTGAGATCTAGTTATGTTTAAGTGGTCTTATTCTAATAGCTCAATAAAGCAAAAATAAAAATTTTAAAAATTTAAAAACATAAAAAATAAAAATATAAACTAAAATAATATGCTCTACATGGAGTCCGTTATCCCGATATTATAAACTGCAATTATTTGTAAAATATCAAAGTGAAAATAAACAAAGCAAAAATATTGTAACTCTACCTAGAGTCCGTTCGAAATATTTATTAATTGCAATTTGTTGTCAAATATGACAAACGAGTAATCAAAATAAAATTAAAGTTACCCTGTCAACCCTCCTGGAGACTCTACCTAGAGACGCTCCCTTTAAGTAGAGAGCCTAGGGTCTGCTCTATCCCAAACAGAAAACCCCAATTGATTCGGACTACGGGTCTCGAAGTTATGGCCAGAATTGTCCAAGAAGGCAATTTCATCCCCAGAGACTAAGTCGAAGTGCGAAAATTGGGGTAGGGGGATGAAACTTGGTCCAAATGATCGGAGGGGGCTCAAAGGGTTTGTCTTACGTACAAACCGTGGAGGGGGTTGTTAGGGGGGGGGACCCGATAAAAATGGTCAGAATTGGTCTAGGACGCTTGGGTTTCCTGTAAACTGAAAACACAGTTATCGTGCGGTTTTCAGGACAGCCCGCAATCAAGATAAAAAATCACTACTCGGTAACCAATAACCAAATAATTTTGAAAAAATTAACTAAGGAAGTTAATGAACTGTACTATTAACCTATATTAAAACATATACATTGATACAAACAAAATTTTTGGTGAATACCTATTTGAAAACCCAACTACCAAAACCAACAACCGCAAAAACATGAGTTTTCTGAAAATTATGAATGGAAATCTATCCCGATCGTAACAACAATTTAATTATGATATAAGGGGATGATAATGCGTCAAATAGCGCTTGTCCCCCTTCTGGCAAAACAATAGGTAAGTTTAGGTAAAAAGTTAGGTATTTCAATAGGTATTTTAGAAATTCAAATAACTCAGCCAATGTGTGAGAGAAAAATCTGAAAATTTACACATATATTGTCTATAAAGTAAACAGTCTAAATATAAATTAAAAACTAGGGGTCAAAGATCGTTCCTTAAAGTTAGGGCTGTCACAAAATTGGTGTATCTTGAAAAATCTTCAAAAATTTATATCTCCGCTCCCAGGGTACTTATGAACAAGAAAGAAACTATTATATGTAGCTTACGTAGTCTTCTCCCAGATTTAATCGTGACTGTGATCCTGGGTGAGCTGGTTCTGAAGTCGCGCTGCACGTGTTTTTCAGTTTTTCCCCTGTAGCAGCGAGGGGCGAGGTGGGAAAAATCCAAAACTTTGCCAAGATGTAGAACAAAGTAGTCTCCTCCAAACGGCAAAACAAAATCAGTAGGGTACCGCGATGAATCCGGCGCCGCACGCAAAAATTTGTCTTCAACACGTGTTATTTTGAGAGTTAACCTCAAAAAACTCGGTTTTAGGTATTTCCAGGGAAAACCACCAGGGTTTCCGCCGGGACACTGCACTATTCTTATAGAATGCACAAAGACACTCACTTTGACACTAATTTTGGGTCAAAATTCGCACTTTGACTTATTTATTGGATTTTTCGAGCGCGGAGCGACTTAAAACTGATCTGCTCGCGGCAAGGGGTGCCGCGCAACTGGGTTAGGTTAGGTTAGGTTACACCTGTCGCTGCCGGCCGTAGTGAATGCTATGGTCGGCGGCGACGAGTCCTGGGACGCGGTGGTATCCTTCTGCGAAACAGTTATCTCGCAGAAGGAGGCTGCGGAAAGGGAGCGAGAGATCTCATCCTCTCACCCGGCCCGCAGCAGGCGCACCGGGCGTCGGCGGAGGGCGGACAACGCCCTCTTCCAGCCCCCCTAAATGGGTCCAGGGACGACGGACTTGGGGACGTCCGTCGCCCCCCATACATCAGGACCCGAGGCGGCGGCGCGTAGTGTTCCACGCGCGCCCCTCTTAGACGTCGCGGGGGGAGTCAAACACCTCACTCCCCCCGCTCGACCGGACGGGGCCCGCAGAGGCGGGCCGGCACCAGTCGGGGGTTGCGGAAGATTCGTATGTTCCCGCGACCCCCGGCGCAGGTGTGAGATGGAACACCGGGGTGGTTTTTAGTCAGTAAGAGTCTGACAGACCCCTCCGCCCCCCCAGGGCGGGGGACATCCATGAGGATTTTCCACCCCGGATCAAAAAAAAAAAAAAAAAAAAGGTTAGGTTACACGAGCGGGAATGCATAAAGCATTTCTCAGCGAAAAAAAAAAAAAAAAAAAAAATTGGTTAGGTTAGGTTAGGTTAGGTTGGTTGTTTCGGGAAGTACCTGTGTCGCATAAACAGGGAGCCGGACGCCCGGTGTCACCACTGCGTCGACTGTCGGGAGGACACGGCGCGGCATACGCTGGCAGAGTGTGCCGCTTGGGAGGAGCCGCGCCGTGCCCTCATCTCAGGAGTAGGCAGTGACCTGTCGCTGCCGGCCGTAGTGAATGCTATGGTCGGCGGCGACGAGTCCTGGGACGCGGTGGTATCCTTCTGCGAAACAGTTATCTCGCAGAAGGAGGCTGCGGAAAGGGAGCGAGAGATCTCATCCTCTCACCCGGCCCGCAGCAGGCGCACCGGGCGTCGGCGGAGGGCGGACAACGCCCTCTTCCAGCCCCCCTAAATGGGTCCAGGGACGACGGACTTGGGGACGTCCGTCGCCCCCCATACATCAGGACCCGAGGCGGCGGCGCGTAGTGTTCCACGCGCGCCCCTCTTAGACGTCGCGGGGGGAGTCAAACACCTCACTCCCCCCGCTCGACCGGACGGGGCCCGCAGAGGCGGGCCGGCACCAGTCGGGGGTTGCGGAAGATTCGTATGTTCCCGCGACCCCCGACGCAGGTGTGAGATGGAACACCGGGGTGGTTTTTAGTCAGTAAGAGTCTGACAGACCCCTCCGCCCCCCCATGCGGGGGACATCCATGAGGATTTTCCACCCCGGATCAAAAAAAAAAAAAAAAATAAGGTTAGGTTAGGTTAGGTTAGGTGGGGTGCATGTTGAAGAGCCTCCTCGTGGCGCACCCTGGGCAACGTCAGCTCCAATTGCCCACCTGCTTTTGGTGGTGGACAATTGGGGCTGGCGGCTAATCTTCAACAAACGGGGAAGGGTCATGGTTCCAATCACCTATCATCCTTGTTGATCGGTGATGGGAATCGGGCTAGGGGCGAGACGGCCAGTCCGTCATTGGGGTAGGCCTGGTGGTCATCTAACATCTACACCCCCTCTGATTGCAGAGGGCAGGTCGTAGGCGTAGATTGGGAGGGGGAGAGGAACACAACCTCTATAAAAAATTAACCCAATCCCAAGGTCGAGCGTGCCGAGGGGATGAATGGCCGGAGGGGATCCGGTCGCTAGCGCTGGGGGGGTTAATAGGGGAGAATAGGGACCACACCCTTCAAAGGCAAACAACAAAAATGAACAAGACAGAGGGAAATAAACTACCCCAGGGCGGTACCGGCTGCTCAGCAGCCGGAGAATCCGCCACGTTCCCTTCGGGAACGTCAAGCCCCCAATCGTATTCTGGGGGGGGCAACCAATGTCCACCGTTTGCCGATGGCAACAAGAGCCGAGGAGGCTCCTGTCCCTCAGGGGATCAAAGCATGTCCGACCAGGACTCGCGTGGGTGCTCCAAATTTTGGGGCAAACGTCCGCGCGACTGTGATTTGCACCTCGCGGTGTCAGCGGGTCTATCCTCAAGTGAGGAAAATCTTCCGGCCGCTAAGGTTGCGAAAGCGAGGAGAGGGAGAGGTCGCGGGACTTCTCTGGGAGCGCCCGCTCTGATGTCGTCGCGCGACTGTCGGGGTCGCTTCAAGCGGCCTGATGCGCCGGGAATTGGCGGAGAGAGTGACCCCGGGGTCTCAACTGAGGAGCCGGGACGGGGCACCGTCTCACTTGTGAGCACGAAGGCAGATGCCTACGCCGCGAAGCGTGCTCAGAGCAGAGCGGTCGCGGCTGACGAGGTCGCCGAAATGGCCCGTCAAGCCCGGGAGCGCCGGTCTGCCCGGGCAGCTAAAGGGGAGAGCTCAACGGCAGAGGCTCTCAGCCGCCAGGTGTTGGACGGCGTGGACGTTGTCCTGAAGGTTGCCACCAAATCCGGCAACCTGAAGGGGTCGTTCACGCGCGCCCTTAAAGAGGCGGCTGAGGGAATCAAGGAGGCGGTTGAGCTCCTCCTTGACCGCACGACCTCGGAGGAGACGGCTAAGTTATGGGAGGAGAACAGCCGTCTCCGATCCGAGCTGGAGGAACTCAAACGGGAGTTTGCCACTCAGAGGAATATCAGGCAGCGGCAGGCAGCTCCCGAGGCTACCGTCCCCTCTCCCGCCACGCCTTTGCCGGCCCCCGCGCCTGCATCACCGCCTGAATCTGCACTTGCCCTGTCAGACCACGACATTGAGAGGGTGGCAAGGATATGCATGCTGCAGTGTGGGAGCATGGTGAGTGCCCGACTGGAGGACATGGAGTCACGACTCCCCCCAGCCGAAATACTCCGACCCCCTCTTGCGGCGGATAAGAGGAGAACGGAGGAGTCCGCCACGATGAGGACTGTGGAGGGGACCAAAAATCCCGTGAAGGGTGCGTCCGCACCCCCTTCCCAAGCAAGCTTGCTGCCGGCGACCACTCCTCCTATCCAAACAACAGTGGGTAAACAGGGCCATCGTAAAGGGAAGGCTGTGGGTGCAGCTTCAGCGCCTTCCCAAAAGAGCGCGTTCCCGGCGACCGCGCCTCCCACCCAGGAGGCCTGGACGACGGTGGTGAAGAGGGGCCCCAAAAAGAAGAAGGCGGCACAGCAGGCATCCCCCAAGGGACCGGCTCCAGAGGGCACAAGGCCACCCAAGGTCACCCCCCCGCGCTCGGAGGCTGTAGTTATAACGTTGCAGCCCGAAGCTGTAAATAGAGGAGTGACTTATAAGTCGGTCCTAGCGGAGATGCGGCAGAAGCTGAACTTCGGCGATTTTGGCGCCCCGGCTGGCTTCGTTTTTAGAACGGCAGCCACGGGTGCCAGGGTGCTTGAGGTGTCGGGTGCTGCAAGGCAGGAGAGGGCAGACGTTCTGGCCACCAAGCTCCGGGAGGTCCTCAAGCCAGAGGACGCCCGGGTATCCAGGCCCACTTTAACGGCTGAATTGCGCGTTGATGGGCTGGACGACTCGGTGACCCCGGAGGAAGTTGTGGCGGCCATCGCCCGAAATGGCGGGTGTCCGCCCGAGAGTGTGTGGGCGGGCGAAATTCGCAACAGCGCGGCCGGGCTGGGCACGGTTTGGGTGCGGTGCCCGGTAGCGGCTGCGAATAAGGTGGTAGACGGTGGACGGCTGCTGGTGGGTTGGGTGTCTGCCAGGGTCAAACTCCTGCCAAGGAGGGCTGTGCAGTGCTATAGGTGCCTGGAAAAGGGGCATGTCCGGGCACAATGCACTGCGCAAACTGATCGCAGTGAATTATGCTTTCGCTGCGGTCAACCCGGCCACAAGGCGGCTCAGTGCTCCGCGGCACCAAACTGCAGTCTTTGTGCAGCTGCAGGAAAGCCCGCGGAGCACAGACTTGGCGGAAAGGCATGCAAGGCACCCAAAGCCAAAAAAAAGAGGACTGGGTTTGTCGGAGGACCTGTGCCCCTCCCACAGCCTAGCAACCCAATAGCGGACTCCCGGCCCAGGGAAGGAGAAGCCGAGGAAATGGAATGCCACTGATGGCACAATTCCGTTTCCTCCAGGCTAATATCAATCACGCTGCCAGAGCTCAGGATCTATTGCTCCAGAGCATGGCAGAGTGGTTGATCCACGTGGCTGTGGTCGCCGAGCCGTATTACGTCCCCCCGCTCGATAACTGGGCAGGGGACCTGGACGGTTTGGTGGCCATCATTGGCGAGACTCTTTTCAGCCCGTCCCGAGGACACGGCTGGGTGGCAGCCTTCGCGGACGGAATTGTCATAATTGGGGCATATTTCTCTCCCAACAAGAGTCTCGCTGACTTCGAGAGGTTCCTTGTCGAGCTAGGTGCCGTCGTGAGCCGGTTCCACCCTCGCCCGGTGGTGTTGCTCGGGGATCTAAACGCCAAGTCTGTGGCGTGGGGATCCCCGATCACCGATCCCAGGGGTGAAGTGTTGGAAGAGTGGGCGGTCGAGACCGGCCTGACCATCCTGAATCAGGGCTCAGTGTACACGTGCGTGCGGCAGCGGGGCGGGTCCATAGTGGACGTCTCGTTCGCTAGCTCCGCTGTTGTGGGCCGTGTACACGACTGGCGAGTTGCCGTAGAAGTGGAGACGCTATCGGACCATCGATATATTCGATTCGACGTCTCCACCCAGACTACGGGCGGCAGCCATCCATCGGCCCCGCAAACGGAGGGTCCTCGCTGGTCGCTTAAGCGAATTGACAGGGAACTTCTCGAGGAGGCCGCAATAATCCAGGCCTGGGTCCGGGAGTCACAGACGACCGAACCCATCGACGTCGAAGCGGAGGCGCAGTGGTTCCGCGGGGCAATGACGCAAATTTGCGATGCGTCCATGCCCCGTATCCGCACACAGCCCACAAGGCGCCAGCTGTACTGGTAGTCCGCCAACATCGCGCAATTGCGCGTGACGTGCGTGGAGGTTAGGCGCCAGTACACCAGATACCGGAGGAGACGTCGACGGGTTCCGGAAGAAGAAGCCGCGCTGTATGAGGTGTACCGCGCGGCTAAGGAGACTCTGTGGCTGGCCATCGGCGAGTCAAAGACTCGAGCCAGGGAGGAGATGTTGGCGACCCTAGACGGAGATCCGTGGGGGCGCCCTTATCGTGCGGTCCGAGGCAAACTTCGTGCCTGGGCACCCCCACTCACTGAGAGTCTGCAGCCTCAGCTGCTGGATGAAGTGGTCGCCACCCTCTTCCCTGCTAGAGAAGAGCATATACCGCCGCCGATGGCTACGCCCACAGCCACAGAGTTGGATGATGAGGGAGTCGTTAGCGTCCCTGAGGTGACACAGCCGGAGATGAGGACAGCCATAACACGGCTCCGGGCCAAAACTGTTGCCCCGGGGCCCGATGGAGTTCCTGGCCGAGCGCTCGTCCTCGCTCTGGAAGAGCTAGAGCCCCAGCTGAAAGCACTCTACACAGGTTGCTTTGAGCAGGGCCGGTTCCCTACCCAGTGGAAAACAGGTCGGCTGGTCCTGCTCAGGAAGGCCGGGCGCCCAGCGGACTCGCCGTCCGCATACCGGCCCATAGTACTGCTGGACGAGGTGGGCAAGCTTTTTGAGCGGATAATTGCAGCCCGCCTCGTCGGCCACTTGTACAGAGAGGGGCCGGATCTGGATGACAGTCAGTTCGGGTTTCGAAATGGGCGCTCCACTGTAGACGCCATTATGCGGGTTAGAGTCCTGGCGGAGGAAGCGGTGTCCCGGGGCGGGGTGATGTTGGCGGTATCCTTGGACATCTCCAACGCGTTCAACACCCTGCCCTGGAGCTGTATTCGGGAGGCACTGTGCTACCATAGGGTGCCCCCGTACCTCCGCCACATCGTTGGGGCTTATTTGGCTGAAAGGTGTGTCACCTATAGGGGACGCGACGGCGTGGGCCGGCGCGACATGTCGTGCGGTGTTCCACAGGGCTCGGTCCTGGGCCCGCTCCTGTGGAACATCGGGTACGACTGGGTGCTGAGGGGCGAGCGCCAACCGGGAGTGGACCTGACGTGTTACGCGGATGACACGCTGGTCACGGCCCGGGGGAGCTCGCACAGGGAGGCAGCGTTGCTGGCGACGGCTGCGGTTGCGCGGGTAGTGGGCCGCATACGGCGCCTGGGCCTGGAGTTGGCCCTCAACAAGTCGGAGGCTGTGGTTTTTCACGGCCCTCGGCGGGCGCCAGCGCCGGGATCACACATCGTGGTCGGGGGGGCACAAATTGCTGTTGAGTCTACCATGAAGTACCTAGGACTGGTGCTCAACAGCCGGTGGGACTTCGGCCCCCACTTTCAGCGACTGGCGCCCAAGTTGATGGGCGCGGCGGGCGCGCTCGCAACGCTGCTTCCCAATCTGGGGGGGCCGAGCACCGCCTGTAGGAGGTTATACCTCGGGGTCGTGCGATCCATGGCCCTGTACGGGGCCCCGGTGTGGGCCTCTGACCTGACGGCCGGCAGCATCGCAGTGCTGCGAAAACCACAGAGGGCGACGGCCGTCAGGGCTATCAGGGGGTATCGCACGATCTCCTACGAGGCGGCTTGTGCACTAGCCGGATCTCCGCCTTGGGACCTAGAGGCGAGAGCCCTCGCGTCTCTGTACCGGTGGCGCGAGGAGGTGCGGTCGCGGGCTGGTGGACCGATGCAGCGAGAGATTGAGCTGCGTCGGTCGCAGCTCCGCGAGGTCCTGGTGACGGAGTGGCGGGACAGGCTCTCACGCCCTACCGCCGGTCTCGTCACCATCGAGGCGGTCCGGCCGGTGCTCAACGAATGGCTCGGGAGGAGGCACGGCTCCCTGTCGTTTAGGGTGACTCAGGTGCTCTCGGGGCATGGTTGCTTTGGGAAGTACATGAGTCGCATAAACAGGGAGCCGGACGCTCGGTGTCATCACTGCGTCAACTGTCCGGAGGACACGGCGTGGCATACGCTGGCAGAGTGTGCCGCATGGGAGGAACCGCGCCGTGCCCTCGTGTCAGTAGTTGGAGCCGACTTGTCACTTCCGGCCGTCGCTTGTTCGATGGTCGGGAGCGGCGAGTCGTGGGATGCGGTGATCTCCTTCTGTGAAACCGTCATTTCACAGAAGGAGGCTGCGGAAAGGTTGAGAGAGGTCGAGGCCACTCTCCCGATCCGCAGCAGACGTACCGGGCGTCGGCGGAGGGCGGACAACGCCCTCTTCCAGCCCCCATAAACGGGTCCAGAGGGACGGCGGACCTGGGGATGTCCGCCGCCCCTCATCTAACAGGACCCGACGCGGCGGCGCGTAGTGTTCCACGCGCGCCCCTATTCGACGTCGCGGGGGGAGTTTTACACCTCACTCCCCCCGCGGACTTGAGGAGGCCCGCAGAGGCGGGCCGGCACTAGCCGGGGATCGTGGAAGGCGCACAAGTTCCCATGATCCCCGGTGCAAGTGTGGGAAGGGAACACCGGGGTGGTTTTTAGTCAGTAAGAGTCTGACAGACCCCTCCGCCCCCCCAGGACGGAGGACATCCATGAGGATTTTCCACCCCGGAACAAAAAAAAAAAAAAAAAAAGGTTAGGTTAGGTTAGGTTAGGTTCGGACGGGGCCCGCAGAGGCGGGCCGGCACCAGTCGGGGGTTGCGGAAGATTCGTATGTTCCCGCGACCCCCGACGCAGGTGTGAGATGGAACACCGGGGTGGTTTTTAGTCAGTAAGAGTCTGACAGACCCCTCCGCCCCCCCAGGGCGGGGGACATCCATGAGGATTTTCCACCCCGGATAAAAAAAAAAAAAAAAAAAAAAGGTTAGGTTAGGTCCAGAAAGCGCTTTAGCAAGGTGGTAAGCAAACAAACCCCAGAACGAAGAAGGCTTGCATCACGTATGAGTGAACTTTGAAATTTTCATAAATCCATTTCTAAGAATGTAAGTCGATAGACTCATAACAGCTCATAAATTTAACGGTCTGGACATTGATTCTACATTGTCAGAAATATTAATGGAGACATAAAACTCAGCCGTAACTCTGACTTGTACCATTATGTCTGGTTTATCGCGCATGCGTCTCGTAATCTTTGACGGTGCATTGGGATTTCGAATTTGAATTCAAATGATGTATATTTAGGTCAATATCTCGATTGTGGTGAGTAGTTCGATATTCGTGGTTGTACACACGGTGATAATGTTTGGTGTTCAGGCAATAAATGGATTATGTGTTACGCAGGCACCTAAAAACAATAATTGAAAGACTATTTTTAATATAATTTTGTTTCGAATCTCAATAAAAAAAAAATTATATCGTCACAGTTGGTCAAGGTTTTTTTGTTAACCAAGTCTGAATGCAGTAACATTCAGACTAATTCTAGAAGGACCCAAAAATCAGAATATTATTCTTCTAACAGACCTCCCGTGTTTGCCGTGTTCGGCATCATCATCATCGTCATTTCAACCTGTCATCACCCAGACTGCCGGACCGGATTTTCCACCCCGGATCAAAAAAAAAAAAAAGGTTAGGTTGGGGGACTCTTGCGGGGAACTCTCCTTCGGGGCACGAGTGTCATCTGCTATGCGGATGACACTCTCCTCACCGCCCGGGGGGAGAGTTTTAGGGAGGCGGCCAATCTGGCCTCGGCGGGTGGATCCTTGGTCGCGGGGAGGATCCACCGCCTAGGTTTAACGGTGGCGTTGCACAAGACCGAGGCCGTGTTCTTCCACGGGCCTCGGCGGCGCCCCCCACCTGATGCCCACATCTTCGTGGAGGGCGTCAGAATTGAGGTGAAGGCCCAGATGAAATATCTGGGCCTTGTACTCGACAGCAGGTGGCGCTTCGGCCCGCACTTTAGCGGGTTGTCGTCGCGCCTGCTGAAGACCGCAGGCGCCCTCTCCTGGCTGCTTCCCAACTTGGGGAGGCCCAGCGCGCGATGCCGGCAACTTTACGCCGGTATCTTGAGGAGTATGGCCCTTTACGGGGCTCCTATCTGGGAGGACTCCCTCCAAAGGAGGGAGAACGCCGCCGCCTTGCGGGCGCCCCAAAGGGCCATAGCCCAGCGGGCGGCTCGGGCCTACCGCACAGTGGGCTTCGCGGCAGCATGTGCTCTGGCCGGCACCCCTCCTTGGGAACTCGAGGCGTGGGTGCTCGCCAGAGTATATGAATGGACGGCGGGGCGGAGAGCGGGAGGAGAACGCCCAGCCCCGGAAGAGCGGGAGGCCGTCCGGCGGGAGGCGAGGGATGCCATCGTCCTCCATTGGACGGGGGAGCTCGCCACCGCAGCCTTTGGCCGCCGAACCCTAGACGCGATTGGGCCAGTGTTGCGAGACTGGCTCGAGCGGTCACATGGGTTCCTCTCGTTCCGTCTGGTGCAGGTGCTGTCCGGACACGGTTGCTTCGGATCGTACCTGCACCGGATAGGACGGGAGGAGACGCCGTCGTGCCACGACTGTGGCGCGGTGGAGGACACGGCGCAGCACACCCTCGAGGTGTGCCCGTCGTGGTCCGAGACGCGCCGCAGTCTCATCACGGTGATCGGACCGGACCTCTCACTTCCCGGCTTGGTTAATGCCATGCTGCAGGATGAGAGGTCCTGGGCGGCAGTCGCCTCCTTCTGCGAACACGTCATGTCCCAGAAGGAGGCGGCTGAGCGCGCGCGGGAGGACGATCCTCACGCGGCGTCGCTCCGAAGGCGGAGGAGGGGTCGAAGAAGACGTCAGTTTGATAGTCATCTCCGACTCCTCCCAGGTGGAGGCCAGCAGGCAGCGGGTGCGGGGGCGCCCTTGCCTGTATTGCACAGGCCTCCACCAGTGTCGGACGGGAATGGCCAGGTGTTCTCGGCCATTCCCGTAGCCCAAGCTGGGGGGAATGCGGGGCCCGCCAGCTAGGCGGGCACGCGCCGGGAGGGTTGTGGATGCAAAGGCTGAGCCGGATTCCCATGGCCTTCCCATCACGGCGATGTGGGAACACCGCTGAGTTTTAGTGGGTATACTGTCATTCCGACAGGAGTCCCACATATCCCGTCTCGTCCCCCCACGAGCGGGAATGCATAAAGCATTTCTCAGCGAAAAAAAAAAAAAAAAAAAAGGTTAGGTTGGGGGATCCCCCACAGCGCATACTTCCACGTAGTTTCCCCCGGGCAACGCCGTGTCTGACCACCGTAACGGAGTGGCAGACCGGCGGCTAAAGTGCGCTGTGATTCGCAGACAAAAACGCGGACGTCTATGAATATGCCGAAGAAGCCAAGCCGTGACGCCTCCGGGCGTCTTTGTTTTAACGCTAATCGCTCCTCCGAGGGTGATTCAAACGGCCCTTCTCAGGGCCAACCCAAAGGCCCTTCTCAGGGCCAACCCAACGGCCCTTCTCAGGGCCAACCCAACGGCCCTTCTCAGGGCCAACCCAAAGGCCCTTCTCAGGGCCAAACCAACGGCCCTTCTCAGGGCCACGCCGGCGGTGCTTTGGCGTCGGAAGCGGACTGCGCACCATCTGCGGTCAGCTTCTTCAGCAGGCCGGACGAGTTGTCGGACGCCGACGAGTCCAATATGGACACGTCAGCGGCCGAAAACGAACGCCCCAAGCGGAAGAGGGCCGATCTGAGGCTCGGGTCCGGGGGCTCCTCGGAGTCGGTTGCGAGTAGGTCGAAGAAGAAGTCGAAGTCTAAAAAGGCTTCGACTTCTGCTTCGGCTCTTGCCCACGATGTGGGCTTGGTGGACGCCGAGCGCCAGCTAAACCTGGCTAAAAGGGCGCAACTCCAGGAAGACCTGGAGGAGAGGGTCGCCGCAAAGGAGCGGCAGGCGCAAGCCGCCAGGTCGAGGGCTGGCTATGGTGCGTCTAACGTGCTTTATGCTGACCACTCCCTGGCGGAATTGGAGCGCATGGCGCAGGAGGACAAGGAGGAGGTTCTGGAGGTCGCCTCAAAGTCCTCCAATTTGAAGGGGACCTTCCAGAAGGCCCTCAAATGCCGGGCCGCAAGCATGCACGGCATCGTGATAGAGCTGGTGAAGCGGACGGCCACGGACGAGACGCGGCAGCTGCAGGCGAAGGTAGATCGTCTGCAGGCGGAGGTCAGCCAGCTACACCAGAAGCTGGCCGAGGTCACGGCCCAGCCTGCCCAATCTGCCCCGGGTACGGCGGTGGAGGGCTCCTCTTCCCATGCCAGCCTTGAGGCGGTAATCCGCGGGGTTGTCATGGAGGAGAGGGCCTTCATCAGAGGCGGCTTCGCGGGCATCGAAGACCGTCTCTTGCCAGAGAAGCGGCTCCGCCCGCCGCTAGCGGCGGATAAGAGTCCACTGCCGACGGAGCCGGACCCTGCGCCTCTGGGAGGCCTGGCATTGGCCGAGCAGCCCCGGGCCCAGAAGCCCTCTAAGGGCAAAGGTAAGGGCAAGAGGACCACTGTGCCCCCTCAAACGCCAACCACTAGCGCGGAGGGATTGTCTGGGTCATCTGCCGCTCCAGCGGCCCCCCGGAACTCACAGGAAGAGGACGCCCTTCTTCCCTCCACCACCCCGTCCAACCAGCCGTGGACGAAAGTGGTCAGGGGGGGAAAAGGGCAAAGGTCGACCCCCAACCCCAGTGCAACTGCCCCAGCGGCGAAAAAGGGTCTAGCCGGCGGGAAGAAGCTGGTTCCTCCCAAAACCGCGGCGGTCGTGGTGACCATCACCCCGGAGGCCGTGGAGAGAGGCGAGACGTACGAGTCCGTCCTAAGACGGGCTCGTACCAACGCGGATCCCTCCCGGCTGGGGATCGGCAACATCACGTGCCGCCGTACCCTGGCTGGGGCTCGAATTTTCGAGTTTTCGGGGGAGCAGCGCGGCGCAAACGCGGACCTCTTCGCGGGAATGCTGCAGGAGGTCATCGCGGATGCGGCAACGGTCGTCAGGCCTGTAAAGACCGCAGCCTTGGAGGTGGCCGATCTGGACGATTCGGTCACCAAAGAGGACGTGGTGGCGGCCGTTGCGACGGCCGGAGGCTGCGACGCTGGCGCAGTAAAGGGTGGAGCTATCAGGCTCGGGCGCCGCGGCATGGGCACCATCCGCGTCGAGTGCCCAGTCGCTGCGGCCGGGGCCGTCCTTACTGCGACCAAAGGACGGCTGCTTGTGGGGCTCAGCTCAGCTGTGGTCCGGCCACTTGAAGACCAGCCTATGCGCTGCTTCAAGTGCTTCGCGTTCGGCCACACCCGAGCCACGTGTCCCTCCAAGTCCGACTGGGGAGAGTCTTGCTTCCGGTGCGGGCAGGAGGGACACAAGAGTGCCGCTTGCCGCGCTGCCACGCTACGCTGCGCGGCGTGTGCTGCCAGTGGCCGCCCCGCGGACCACAGGATGACGGGCAGGAGCTGCAAGCCGCCCGCGAGGAAGGGCATAGTGCCGGCGCAGGTTCGCCCTGCTGCTACCACCACCACCGCCGTCGTCGCCGCTGTGGCTCCAGCGGCGGTAGCCGAGGAGGGATGTGGGATGTTGGAATAATGGTTTCCAACTACCACATCCTCCAGGCGAACGCCAACCACTGCAGGGCAGCCCAGGACCTGGTGGTGCAGGTCATGGCCGAGTGGTTGGTGAACGTAGCGGTGGTCGCCGAGCCCTACTCAATCCCCGGCAGCTGGCTAGGTGACGAGGACGGCTTGGTGGCACTAGCGGCGCGGTCTTCCACAGACTCCCCTCCCCTCTCACTATTAGAGAAGGGACTGGGATACGTGGCTGCCGCGTGGGGAGAATTAGCCCTTGTGGGCGTCTATTTCTCCCCGAACCGCTCTCTTCAGGACTTCGAGAACTATCTCGGAGTCCTGGCCGCCGTGGTCGGCAGGGCGGCGCCGCGTCAGGTCTCCGTACTGGGAGACCTGAATGCCAAGTCGGTGAACTGGGGTAGCCCGGCCACCGACGCTCGCGGGCGGGCAGTGGAGATGTGGGCAGCCTCCTCTGGACTCTCCCTCTTGAATAGAGGAAACGTCCAGACATGCGTGCGGCGGCAGGGTGGCTCAATAGTGGACGTCACTTTCGCCACCCCTGCGTTGGCCGCGCGCGTGTTGAACTGGCGGGTGGACCTGGTGGAGACTATGTCGGACCATCGCTACGTACGGTTCGACATCTCCACCGGTGGCCCCG
Organism: Griposia aprilina; assembly: GCA_916610205.1. NCBI lineage: Eukaryota > Metazoa > Arthropoda > Insecta > Lepidoptera > Noctuidae > Griposia > Griposia aprilina. The sequence goes on along the minus strand of OU744300.1, from coordinate 43,436 downwards.
GAGAGACGCGGCCCCTGTCGGGGCGATCGCCGTTCCCGCGGTGGGCTCTCACCCGCCTGGACAGGGAGGCAGCGGGGGAGGCGGCGTTCATCCAGGACTGGTTTTCGCCGTCTTCCGCTGGCCTGGATGTGGATACCGTGGCGCGGCGCGTGAGGGGGTCTCTGACCGAGGTATGCAACTCTAGCATGCCTCGGTCTCGCCGACCACTACCCAGGCGCGCCGTGTACTGGTGGTCGGTGGAGCTGGCGGGGCTCCGAGCAGCGTGTGTGGAGGCAAGGAGGGCCTACACGCGAAGCCGGCGGCGGCGTCGACGAGACCACGCCGACGAGGACCACCTCTATGAGGTGTATGTGGAGGCAAAAATGGTCCTCGATAGGGCCATCGCCGCCGCCAGAGACTCGGCGAGAGCGGAGATGCTGGAGGGTCTCGACAGAGACCCCTACGGGAGACCTTATAAGGCGGCGCGCAACAAAATGCGCCCCTTTGGTCCCCCAGTGGCCGAGACCCTGGAGCCCTCATTCCTGGATGGGGTGGTTCAGTCCCTATTCCCGTGCAGGGACAACTTCACCCCACCAGTGATGGGCGCACCGCTAGGGATAGCTCCGCCAGCTGAGGAAGAAGAGGAGGCCCCCCCTGTCACGGAGTTGGAACTCCGCGCGGCGATTGTCCACATCCGCGCCAAGAAGACGGCTCCGGGCCCCGACGGTGTTCCGGCAAGAGTGGTGGCGATCGCTGCCACTCAAATGGAGGAGAGGTTTCGGGACCTCTTCAGCGCATGTCTTGCGTGTGGAAGGTTCCCGAAACCGTGGAAGGAGGGGCAGTTGTGCCTCCTTCGCAAGGAGGGCCGCCCGGCGGACTCCCCCTCGGCATTCCGGCCCATCGTTCTGCTCGATGAGGTCGGCAAAATGTTCGAGGGGATAATAGCTGGCCGCCTGAACAGCCACCTGCGGAGTATCGGGCCGGACTTGTCGGACGCTCAGTTCGGTTTTCGGGCTGAGCGCTCCACGGTGGACGCGCTGGCCCACCTCAAGGGCCAGGTGAAGGGGGCGATGGAGGCGAGGGACGGATTGTTGGCTGTGTCATTCGATATAGCCAATGCCTTCAACTCCGTTCCCCACTCCACCATCCTAGAGGCACTCCGATTCCACGGAGTGCCCCTATACATGCGTCGTCTGCTGGCCAGCTACCTAGAGGATCGGACGATCGTCCTCGTTAATAGGGCTGGCCAAGTCCGGCGGTACGCCGTCGAAGCCGGCGTTCCGCAGGGGTCAGTCATAGGACCTGTCCTCTGGAACATCGCCTATGATTGGCTCTTGCGGGGAACTCTCCTTCGGGGCACGAGTGTCATCTGCTATGCGGATGACACTCTCCTCACCGCCCGGGGGGGGAGTTTTAGGGAGGCGGCCAATCTGGCCTCGGCAGGTGGATCCTTGGTCGCGGGGAGGATCCGCCGCCTAGGTTTAACGGTGGCGCTGCACAAGACCGAGGCCGTGTTCTTCCACGGGCCTCGGCGGCGCCCCCCACCTGATGCCCACATTTTCGTGGAGGGCATCAGAATTGAGGTGAAGGCCCAGATGAAATATCTGGGCCTTGTACTCGACAGCAGGTGGCGCTTCGGTCCGCATTTGAGCGGGCTGTCGTCGCGCCTGCTGAAGGCCGCAGGCGCGCTCTCGTGGCTGCTACCCAACTTGGGGAGGCCCAGCGCGCGATGCCGGCAACTTTACGCCGGCATCTTGAGGAGTATGGCCCTTTACGGGGCTCCTATCTGGGAGGACTCCCTCCAAAGGAGGGAGAACGCCGCCGCCTTGCGGGCGCCCCAAAGGGCCATAGCCCAGCGGGCGGCGCGGGCCTACCGCACAGTGGGCTTCGCGGCAGCATGTGCTCTGGCCGGCACCCCTCCTTGGGAACTCGAGGCGTGGGTGCTCGCCAGAGTATATGAATGGACGGCGGGGCGGAGAGCGGGAGGAGAACGCCCAGCCCCGGAAGAGCGGGAGGCCGTCCGGCGGGAGGCGAGGGATGCCATCGTCCTCCATTGGACGGGGGAGCTCGCCACCGCAGCTTTTGGCCGCCGAACCCTAGACGCGATTGGGCCAGTGTTGCGAGACTGGCTCGAGCGGTCGCATGGGTTCCTCTCGTTCCGTCTGGTGCAGGTGCTGTCCGGACACGGTTGCTTCGGATCTTACCTGCACCGGATAGGACGGGAGGAGACGCCGTCGTGCCACGACTGTGGCGCGGCGGACGACACGGCGCAGCACACCCTCGAGGTGTGCCCGTCGTGGTCCGAGATGCGCCGCAGTCTCATCGCGGTGATCGGACCGGACCTCTCACTTCCCGGCTTGGTTAATGCCATGCTGCAGGATGACAGGTCCTGGGCGGCAGTCGCCTCTTTCTGCGAACACGTCATGTCCCAGAAGGAGGCGGCTGAGCGCGCGCGGGAGGACGATCCTCACGCGGCGTCGCTCCGAAGGCGGAGGAGGGGTCGAAGAAGACGTCAGTTTGATAGTCATCTCCGACTCCTCCCAGGTGGAGGCCAGCAGGCAGCGGGTGCGGGGGCGCCCTTGCCTGTATTGCACAGGCCTCCACCAGTGTCGGACGGGAATGGCCAGGTGTTCCCGGTCATTCCCGTAGCCCCCCAAGCTGGGGGGAATGCGGGGCCCGCCAGCTAGGCGGGCACGCGCCGGGAGTGTTGTGGATGCAAAGGCTGAGCCGGATTCCCATGGCCTTCCCATCACGGCGATGTGGGAACACCGCTGAGTTTTAGTGGGTATACTGTCATTCGGACAGGAGTCCCACATATCCCGTCTCGTCCCCCCACGAGCGGGAATGCATAAAGCATTTCTCAGCGAAAAAAAAAAAAAAAAAAAAAAAAAAAAAAAGGTTAGGTTAGGTTAGGTTAGGTTGGGGTGCATGTTGAAGAGCCTCCTCGTGGCGCACCCTGGGCAACGTCAGGTCCAATTGCCCACCTGCTCTTGGTGGTGGACAATTGGGGCTGGCGGCTAATCTTTAACAGACGGGGAAGGGTCATGGTTCCAATCACCCATCATCCTTGTTGGTCGGTGATGGGAACCGGGCTAGGGGCGGAACGGCTTGTCCGTCATAGGGGTCATCTAACGTCTACACCTCCTCTGGTTGCAGAGGGTAGGTCGTAGGCGTATAGTGGGAGAGGGAGAGGAAGACAACCTCTTTAAAAAATTACCTCAATCCCTGCTTAGGGGATGAATGGCCGGTAAGGCCTGGTGGCCAACAGACGTCTACACCCCCTCTGGTTGCAGAGGGGTGGTCGTAGGCGTATATTGGGAGAAGGAGAGGAAGACAACCTCTGTAAAAAATTACCTCAATCCCAAGGTCGAGCGTGCCGAGGAGATGGATGGCCGGAGAGGTTCCGGTCGCTAGCGCTGGGGGGGTTCATCGGGGAGAATAGGGACCATACCCTTCAAAGGAACAAAAAAAAAAATGGACAAACAGACAGAGGGAAATAAACTACCCCAGGGCGGTACCGGCTGCTCAGCAGCCGGAGAATCCGTCACGTTCTCTTCAGGAACGTCAAGCCCCCAATCGTATTCTGGGGGGGGCAACCAATGTCTTCCATCAGGTTCTCGAACATTCGAGGACTTGATCAGTTTTAATTTTAATGCCGAAACCACCGGCCAGCGAGAAAAGGAGCTTAAGAAGTTCCTGAAGCCCCTGCGCGTCGTGGTCACGCCGATTGTTGTCTCCGACAGCAACAAGAGCCGAGGAGGCTCAAGTCCTGAAAGGGACCGGTCCGACAGAGAGGACTCTAGGAGGAAGCGCAGTCTCTCCTCTAGTGAGGAGAACCTGTCGGCCGCGAAGGTGCCAACGGCACAGAGAGGGCGAGGTCGTGCGGTGGCGGGCGGAGTCCCCGCTCGGGTGACGGAGCGTGACGGGCGCGGTCGCTCTGCACTGATACGCAGGAGCACTACGCCAGCTCCAGTGGAGCGCGTGGAAAGTGCGGAGAGCGGCCCCGAGCCCATGGAGGCGGACCTGAGCGGGGGCTCCACCGTGTCCCTGCTGGGATCTAATAAAGCGGAGGCGAATGCTGCAAAACGGGCGCAGCGAAAAACTGTTGCGGCTGACGAAGTCAGCGAGTTGGCCCGACAGGCCCGTGAGCGGCGCTCTGCTCGGATGGCTGCCGGGGGAGGCATCACAGCGGTAGCACTCAGTCGCCAAGTTTTGGACGGCGTGGATGTCGTCCTGAAGGTTGCCACCAAATCGGGCAACCTGAAGGGCACATTCACCCGTGCCCTGAAAGAGGCGGCTGACGGAATTAAGGAGGCAGTTGAGGTCCTCGTTAACCGCACTAGCACGGAGGAGACGGCGAAGCTATGGGAGGAGAATGGCCGTCTCCGATCCGAGTTGGAGGACCTCAAGCGGCAGTTTGCCGCCCTGAAGGCAGCACCCGCGGACACGGGCTCGTCTTCCGTCGCGGTCCAGTCATCGGTTCCATTGCCGGTCCCGTCGTCGGCCCCTGCACTTGCGGATGCCGAGATTGAGAAGATCGCGCGCATCTGCATGATGCAGTGTGGGACGATGGTGGGTGCCCGCATGGAGGCCATAGAGGCAAGGCTCCTGCCGGCGGAAACCCTCCGCTTACCGCTCGCTGCGGACAGGCGGAGGAAGGAGGGGCCTGCTAAGCGGGGGCCGGTAACGGCCGCGACGGCAGAGGCAAGCCGGTCCGGGAAGGGGACTAAAAAGCCCACCGAGGGTACGTCCGCGTCCACTTCCGGGGCGGCTGTACCGGCGGCGGCCGCGCCGGGCCCTACCTCGGAGGCCTGGACGACGGTAGTCAAAAAGGGCCGCCGTCACGGGAAGAAGACGGCGCCACCGGCACCCGCTGGAGCTCCGGCACCGGCAGCCAAGAAGGCCCAGGGACCGCCTAGGGTCAGAGCCCCACGCTCCGCGGCTGTAGTGATTACGCTGCAGCCCGGAGCCGTCGAAAGGGGCATCACCTACAAGGCGGTCCTGACTGAGGCAAAAGCCAAAGTCGCGTTCCCCGACCTTGGCACACCGTCCGGCTTCAGAATGAAGCCGGCGATTACGGGGGCGCGGCTGCTCGAGGTGTCGGGTGCCTCTAGCGGCGAGAAGGCGGATATCCTGGCTGCCAAGCTACGTGAGGTCCTCAACCCGGAGGACGTCCGGGTGTCCAGGCCAATGAAGACCGCTGAGCTGCGCGTCGGTGGCCTGGACGACTCGACGACCACGGCCGAGGTCGCGGCGGCCGTCGCCAGTGTCGGTGGATGTCCGCCCGACGACGTGCGGACGGGCGAGATTCGCGCTGACGCTTCCGGGCTCGGCACGATTTGGGTACGGTGCCCGGTGGTGGCGGCGAACAAGGTCGCTGACGGTGGGCGTCTGTTGGTGGGATGGGTTGCAGCGAGTGTCAAGCTGCTGCAGCCCAGGGCCATGCGGTGCTACCGGTGCCTTGACATTGGGCATGTTAAGGCACGGTGCACCGCCGAAGTGGACCGCAGCGAGCAGTGCTATCGCTGCGGCCAGCCCGGCCACAAGGCGGCCCAGTGCTCCGCGGCGCCAAACTGCAGCCTCTGTACAGCTGCAGGGAGGCCCGCCGGGCACAGAGCGGGCGGAAAAGCCTGTGGCGCCCCCGCCAGCAAGAGGAAAAGGGGTGCCAAGGCTGCGGGGGGCTCTTTACCCCCCCCTCAGCCTGGCTGCCCTTCGGTCGACTCCCGGCCTAGGAATGGTGCGGAGGGAATGGATTGCGCCTAATGGCGCTCTACCATTTCCTCCAGGGCAATCTCAACCACTGTGCCAGAGCTCAGGATCTCTTGCTCCAGAGCATGGCGGAGTGGTTGATTCGCGTGGCTGTGGTCGCTGAGCCGTACTTTGTCCCCCCCCGGGATAACTGGGTGGGGGACCTGGACGGCTTGGTGGCCATCATCGGCGGGGCTCTCGTCAACCCGTCCCGAGGACACGGCTGGGTGGCCGCCCTCGCGGACGGCATTGGCGTGGTTGGGGCGTATTTTTCGCCCAACAAGAGTCTCGCCGACTTCGAAAGCTTCCTTGTCGAGTTGGGTGCCGTCGTGGGCCGACTCCACCCTCGCCCCGTGCTGTTGCTAGGGGATCTCAACGCCAAGTCTGCGGCGTGGGGATCTCCGGTGACCGATGCTAGGGGTGAGGCGCTGGAGGAGTGGGCGGTCACGACTGGCCTGGTCGTCCTGAACGTGGGCTCGGTCCACACGTGCGTGCGGCAGCGGGGCGGGTCAATAGTGGACGTCTCGTTCGCTAGCCCTGCTGTTGCGAGCCGTGTTCGCGGCTGGCGTGTTGCCGCGGAGGTGGAGACGTTGTCGGATCACCGATACATCCGTTTCGACGTCTCCGCCCAGACCGCCGGCGGCCGCAGTTCATCGGGCCTGCGAACGGATGGCCCGCGCTGGGCGCTCAAGCGCATCGACAGGGAGCTTCTCGAGGAGGCCGCTATTGTCCAGGCCTGGATCCGGGAGTCGGCAATGAGCGGACCCATCGACGTCGAACAGGAGGCGCTGTGGTTCCGCGGGGCGATGACGCAAATCAGCGACGCGTCCATGCCCCGCGTCCACACACAGTCAGCAAGGCGCCAGGTGTACTGGTGGTCCGCCGCGATTGCGCAATTACGCATCGCGTGTGTGACGGTGAGACGCCAGTACACCCGTTACCGGAGGAGACGTCGTCGGGTCCCTGACGAAGAAGCCGCGCTGTATGAGGTGTACCGCGCGGCTAAAGAGACTCTGTGGCTGGCCGTCGGCGAGGCGAAAACGCGAGCCAGGGAGGAGATGCTGGAGACTCTGGACGGGAATCCGTGGGGGCGCCCTTATCGAGCGGTTCGAGGGAAACTTCGAGCCGCAGCGCCTCCACTTACGGAGAGTCTTCAGCCCGAGCTGCTGGAGGAGGTAGTTGCAGCCCTCTTCCCGGCAAGAGCGGAGCATACTCCGCCGCCGATGGCTTTGCCCACAGCTGCAGAGTCTACAGAGGAGAACGCCATTACCGTCCCAGAGGTGACACAGGCAGAGATGAGGGCGGCCGTGATGAGGCTCCGGGCCAAGAAAGTGGCTCCGGGGCCCGACGGGATCCACGGCCGAGCGTTAGCCCTCGCTCTGAAGGAGCTGGAGCCCCAGCTGAGAGGACTCTACACAGCGTGCCTTGAGCGGGGCCAGTTTCCCACTTTGTGGAAGACTGGTCGTCTGGTCCTGCTCAGGAAGGTGGGGCGCCCTGCGGACTCGCCGTCCGCGTACCGGCCCATAGTGCTGCTAGACGAGGTGGGGAAGCTGCTGGAGCGGATACTCGCAGCCCGCCTCGTCGGCCACTTGTGCAGAGAAGGGCCGGACCTGGACGAGAGCCAGTTCGGCTTTCGGCATGGGCGCTCCACCATCCACGCGATATCGCGGGTGAGAGTCCTGGCGGAGGAAACGGTGTCCCGGGGTGGGGTGGTGGTGGCAGTGTCCTTGGACATCTCCAACGCATTCAACACCCTGCCCTGGAGTTGTATTCGGGAGGCACTGCGGTATCATCGGGTGCCTCTCTACCTCCGCCGCATCGTTGGGGCTTATTTGGCGGAGAGGTGTGTCACCTACATGGGAGGCGATGGCGTCAGCCAGCGCCACATGTCGTGCGGTGTTCCACAGGGCTCGGTCCTGGGCCCGCTCCTGTGGAACCTCGGGTACGACTGGGTGCTGAGAGGCGAACTCCAACCGGGCGTCGACGTGACGTGCTATGCGGACGACACGCTGGTCACGGCCCGGGGGAGTTCGCACAGGGAGGCAGCGTTGCTGGCGACGGCTGCGGTTTCACAGACGGTGAGCCGCATACGGCGCCTCGGCCTGGAGGTGGCCCTCAACAAGTCGGAGGCCATGGTGTTTCATGGTCCCCGGCGGGCGCCACCGTCCGGATCCCACATTGTGGTGGGAGGGGTACGAATCGCTGTCGAGCCCACCATGAAGTACCTGGGCTTGGTGCTCGACAGTCGGTGGGATTTCGGCCCCCACTTCCGGCGGCTGGCGCCCAAGTTGTTGGGCGCGGCTGGGGCGCTGTCAACGCTGCTTCCCAATCTGGGGGGCCCGAGCGCCGCTTGTAGGCGGCTCTACGTAGGGATCGTGCGATCGATGGCCCTTTACGGGGCCCCGATCTGGGCGGCTGACCTGACGGCCGGCAGCATTGCTGTTCTGCGAAAGCCGCAGAGAGCGATGGCCGTCAGAGTCATAAGGGGGTACCGCACGATCTCCTACGAAGCGGCTTGTGCACTGGCCGGATCCCCGCCCTGGGACCTGGAGGCGAAGGTGCTCGCGTCACTGTACCGGTGGCGCGAGGAATGGCGGGCGCGGGGTGAGCGACCGATGCAGCGACATATGGAGCAGCGTCGGTCGCAGCTCCGCGAGGTCCTGGTGGCGGAATGGCGGGACAGGCTCTCACGCCCTACCGCCGGCCTCGTCACTATCGAGGCGGTCCGGCCGGTGCTCGACCTCTGGCTCGGGAGGAGGCACGGCTCCCTGTCGTTTCGGGTGACGCAGGTGCTCTCGGGGCATGGTTGCTTTGGGAAGTACCTGTGTCGCATAAACAGGGAGCCGGACGCCCGGTGTCACCACTGCGTCGACTGTCGGGAGGACACGGCGCGGCATACGCTGGCAGAGTGTGCCGCTTGGGAGGAGCCGCGCCGTGCCCTCATCTCAGGAGTAGGCAGTGACCTGTCGCTGCCGGCCGTAGTGAATGCTATGGTCGGCGGCGACGAGTCCTAGGACGCGGTGGTATCCTTCTGCGAAACAGTTATCTCGCAGAAGGAGGCTGCGGAAAGGGAGCGAGAGATCTCATCCTCTCACCCGGCCCGCAGCAGGCGCACCGGGCGTCGGCGGAGGGCGGACAACGCCCTCTTCCAGCCCCCCTAAATGGGTCCAGGGACGACGGACTTGGGGACGTCCGTCGCCCCCCATACATCAGGACCCGAGGCGGCGGCGCGTAGTGTTCCACGCGCGCCCCTCTTAGACGTCGCGGGGGGAGTCAAACACCTCACTCCCCCCGCTCGACCGAACGGGGCCCGCAGAGGCGGGCCGGCACCAGTCGGGGGTTGCGGAAGATTCGTATGTTCCCGCGACCCCCGGCGCAGGTGTGAGATGGAACACCGGGGTGGTTTTTAGTCAGTAAGAGTCTGACAGACCCCTCCGCCCCCCCAGGGCGGGGGACATCCATGAGGATTTTCCACCCCGGATCAAAAAAAAAAAAAAAAAAAAAAAGGTTAGGTTCGGCTGGGGCGCTGTCAACGCTGCTTCCCAATCTGGGGGGCCCGAGCGCCGCTTGTAGGCGGCTCTACGTAGGGATCGTGCGATCGATGGCCCTTTACGGGGCCCCGATCTGGGCGGCTGACCTGACGGCCGGCAGCATTGCTGTTCTGCGAAAGCCGCAGAGAGCGATGGCCGTCAGAGTCATAAGGGGGTACCGCACGATCTCCTACGAGGCGGCTTGTGCACTGGCCGGATCCCCGCCCTGGGACCTTGAGGCGAAGGTGCTCGCGTCACTGTACCGGTGGCGCGAGGAATGGCGGGCGCGGGGCGAGCGACCGATGCAGCGACATATGGAGCAGCGTCGGTCGCAGCTCCGCGAGGTCCTGGTGGCGGAATGGCGGGAAAGGCTCTCACGCCCTACCGCCGGCCTCGTCACTATCGAGGCGGTCCGGCCGGTGCTCGACCTCTGGCTCGGGAGGAGGCACGGCTCCCTGTCGTTTCGGGTGACGCAGGTGCTCTCGGGGCATGGTTGTTTCGGGAAGTACCTGTGTCGCATAAACAGGGAGCCGGACGCCCGGTGTCACCACTGCGTCGACTGTCGGGAGGACACGGCGCGGCATACGCTGGCAGAGTGTGCCGCTTGGGAGGAGCCGCGCCGTGCCCTCATCTCAGGAGTAGGCAGTGACCTGTCGCTGCCGGCCGTAGTGAATGCTATGGTCGGCGGCGACGAGTCCTGGGACGCGGTGGTATCCTTCTGCGAAACAGTTATCTCGCAGAAGGAGGCTGCGGAAAGGGAGCGAGAGATCTCATCCTCTCACCCGGCCCGCAGCAGGCGCACCGGGCGTCGGCGGAGGGCGGACAACGCCCTCTTCCAGCCCCCCTAAATGGATCCAGGGACGACGGACTTGGGGACGTCCGTCGCCCCCCATACATCAGGACCCGAGGCGGCGGCGCGTAGTGTTCCACGCGCGCCCCTCTTAGACGTCGCGGGGGGAGTCAAACACCTCACTCCCCCCGCTCGACCGGACGGGGCCCGCAGAGGCGGGCCGGCACCAGTCGGGGGTTGCGGAAGATTCGTATGTTCCCGCGACCCCCGACGCAGGTGTGAGATGGAACACCGGGGTGGTTTTTAGTCAGTAAGAGTCTGACAGACCCCTCCGCCCCCCCAGGGCGGGGGACATCCATGAGGATTTTCCACCCCGGATCAAAAAAAAAAAAAAAAAAAAAAGGTTAGGTTAGGTTAGGTTAGGTTAGGTTGGGGTGCATGTTGAAGAGCCTCCTCGTGGCGCGCTCTGGGCAACGTCAGCTCCAATTGCCCACCAGCTTTTGGTGGTGGACAATTGGGGCTGGCGGCTAATCTTCAACAAACGGGGAAGGGTCATGGTTCCAATCACCTATCATCCTAGTTGATCGGTGATGGGAACCGGGCTAGGGGCGAGACGGCCAGTCCGTCATTGGGGTAGGCCTGGTGGCCATCTCACGTCTACACCCCCTCTGATTGCAGAGGGCAGGTCGTAGGCGTAGATTGGGAGGGGAAGAGGAAGACAACCTCTATAAAAAAATTAACCCAATCCCAAGGTCGAGCGTGCCGAGGGGATGAATGGCCGGAGGGGATCCGGTCACTAGCGCAGGGGGGGGGTCAACAGGGGAAAAAGGGACCGCACCCTTCAAAGGAAAAAACAAAAAAAAATATGGAACAGACAGATAATAATAAACTACCCCAGGGCGGTACCGGCTGCTCAGCAGTCGGAGAATCCGTCACGTTCTCTTCGAGAACGTCAAGCCCCCATTCGTATTCTGGGGGGGGCAATATTTGTCAACCACTTGCCGATGGCAACAAGAGCCGAGGAGGCTCCATACACACCGCCGACACCACCGAACAGCGAGAAAAGGAGCTTCAGACGAATCTGAAGCCCCTGCGCGTGGTGGTCACACCGCTTGCCGTCACCAACGGCAACAAGAGCCGAGAAGGCTCAAGTTCCGACAGGGACCAATCAAACGACCTGGAGGAATCTAGGAGGAAACGCAGCCTCTCCTCTAGTGAGGAGAACCTGTTGGCCGCGAAGGTGCCAAAGGCACAGAGAGGGCGAGGTGGTGCGGTGGCGGGCGGATTGCCCGCTCGGGTGCCGGAACGTGACGGAAGGGGTCGCTTCATGCCCGTACGCCGGACCAACACGCCAGCTCCAGTGGAGCGCGTGGAGAGCGCGGAGAGCGGCCCCGAGCCCATGGAGGCGGACCTGAGCGGGGGCTCCACTGTGTCCCTGCTGGGATCGAACAGAGCGGAGGCGAGTGCTGCAAAACGGGCGCAGCGAAAGACTGTCGCGGCTGACGAGGTCAGCGAGTTGGCCCGACAGGCCCGTGAGCGGCGCTCTACCCGGATGGCTGACGGCGGGAGCGTTACAGCGGTGGCGCTTAGCCGCCAAGTCTTGGACGGCGTGGATGTCGTCCTGAAGGTTGCCACCAAATCGGGCAACCTGAAGGGCACATTCACCCGTGCCCTGAAAGAGGCGGCTAACGGAATTAAGGAGGCGGTTGAGGTCCTCCTAACCCGCACTAGCACAGAGGAGACGGCGAAGCTATGGGAGGAGAACGGCCGTCTCCGAGCTGAGCTGGAGGACCTCAAGCGGCAGTTCGCTGCCCAGAGGGCTGCTCCCGTGGCCACCGGCTCTTCTTCCGTCACGGCGCCGTCGTCAACTCCAGCGCCGGTCCCGTGTTCGACCCCTGCACTTGCGGATGCGGAGATCGAAAAGATCGCCCGCATCTGCATGATGCAGTGTGGGACGATGGTGGGTGCCCGCTTGGAGGCCATAGAGGCAAGGCTCCTGCCGGCGGAAACCCTCCGCCCACCGCTCGCTGCGGACAAGCGGAGAAAAGAGGGGCCGGCTAATCAGGGGCCACTATTAACCACGGCGACAGAGTCGAGCCAGTCCGGGAGGGGGACCGAAAAGCCCGCAGAGGGTTCGTCCATTTCCACTTCCCGGGCGGCTGCGCCACCGGCGGCCGCGCCCGATCCTACAACGGAGGCCTGGACAACGGTTGTCAAGAGGGGCCGCCGTCACGGGGGCAAGAAGGCGCCACCGGCACCCGCTGAAGCACCGGCACCGGCAGCGAAGAAGGCCCAGAGACCGCCTAAGGTCAGAGCCCCACGCTCCGCGGCTGTAGTTATTACGCTGCAGCCCGGAGCCATCGAACGGGGCGTCACCTACAAGGCGGTCCTTATGGAGGCAAAAGCCAAAGTCGCGTTCCCCGACCTTGGCACACCGTCCGGCTTCAGACTGAAGCCGGCGATTACGGGGGCGCGGCTGCTTGAGGTGTCGGGTGCCTCTAGCGGCGAAAAGGCGGATATCCTGGCCGCCAAACTGAGAGAGGTCCTCAACCCGGAGGACGTCAAGGTGTCCAGGCCGATGAAGACCGCTGAGCTGCGCGTTGGAGGCTTGGACGACTCGACGACTCCGGCCGAAGTTGTGGCGGCCGTCGCCCGAGTCGGTGGATGTCCGCCCGACGACGTGCGGGCGGGCGAGTTTCGCGCCGATGCTTCCGGGCTCGGCACGATTTGGGTGCGGTGCCCGGTGGCGGCGGCGAACAAGGTCGCTGGCGGTGGGCGTTTGTTGGTGGGATGGGTTGCAGCGAGTGTCAAGCTGCTGCAGCCCAGGGCCATGCGGTGCTACCGGTGCCTTGACATTGGGCATGTTAGGGCACGGTGCACCGCCGAAGTTGACCGCAGCGAGCAGTGCTATCGCTGCGGCCAGCCCGGCCACAAGGCGGCCCAGTGCTCCGCGGCGCCAAACTGCAGCCTCTGTACAGCTGCAGGGAGGCCCGCCGGGCACAGAGCGGGCGGAAAAGCCTGTGGCGCCCCCGCCAGCAAGAGAAAAAGGGGTGCCAAGACTGCGGGGGGCTCTTTACCCCCCCCTCAGCCTGGCTGCCCTTCGGCCGACTCCCGGCCTAGGAATGGTGCGGAGGGAATGGATTGCGCCTAATGGCGCTCTACCATTTCCTCCAGGGCAATCTCAACCACTGTGCCAGAGCTCAGGATCTCTTGCTCCAGAGCATGGCGGAGTGGTTGATTCGCGTGGCTGTGGTCGCCGAGCCGTACTTTGTCCCCCCCCGGGATAACTGGGTGGGGGACCTGGATGGCTTGGTGGCCATCATCGGCGGGGCTCTCGTCAACCCGTCCCGAGGACACGGCTGGGTGGCCGCCCTTGTGGACGGCATTGGCGTGGTTGGGGCGTATTTTTCGCCCAACAAGAGTCTCGCCGACTTCGAAAGCTTCCTTGTCGAGTTGGGTGCCGTTGTGGGCCGACTCCATCCTCGCCCCGTGCTGTTGCTAGGGGATCTCAACGCCAAGTCTGCGGCGTGGGGATCTCCGGTGACCGATGCTAGGGGTGAGGCGCTGGAGGAGTGGGCGGTCACGACTGGCCTGGTCGTCCTGAACGTGGGCTCGGTCCACACGTGCGTGCGGCAGCGGGGCGGGTCAATAGTGGACGTCTCGTTCGCTAGCCCTGCTGTTGCGAGCCGTGTTCGCGACTGGCGTGTTGCCGCGGAGGTGGAGACGTTGTCGGATCACCGATACATCCGTTTCGACGTCTCCGCCCAGACCACCGGCGGCCGCAGTTCATCGGGCCTGCGAACGGATGACCCGCGCTGGGCGCTCAAGCGCATCGACAGGGAGCTTCTCGAGGAGGCCGCTATTGTCCAGGCCTGGATCCGGGAGTCGGCAATGAGTGGACCCATCGACGTCGAACAGGAGGCGCTGTGGTTCCGCGGGGCGATGACGCAAATCAGCGACGCGTCCATGCCCCGCGTCCACACACAGTCAGCAAGGCGCCAGGTGTACTGGTGGTCCGCCGCGATTGCGCAATTACGCATCGCGTGTGTGACGGTGAGACGCCAGTACACCCGTTACCGGAGGAGACGTCGTCGGGTCCCTGACGAAGAAGCCGCGCTGTATGAGGTGTACCGCGCGGCTAAAGAGACTCTGTGGCTGGCCGTCGGCGAGGCGAAAACGCGAGCCAGGGAGGAGATGCTGGAGACTCTAGACGGGAATCCATGGGGGCGCCCTTATCGAGCGGTTCGAGGGAAACTTCGAGCTGCAGCGCCTCCACTTACGGAGAGTCTTCAGCCCGAGCTGCTGGAGGAGGTAGTTGCAGCCCTCTTCCCGGCAAGAGCGGAGCATACTCCGCCGCCGATGGCTTTGCCCACAGCTGCAGAGTCTACAGAGGAGAACGCCATTAGCGTCCCAGAGGTGACACAGGCAGAGATGAGGGCGGCCGTGATGCGGCTCCGGGCCAAGAACGTGGCTCCGGGGCCCGACGGGATCCACGGCCGAGCGTTAGCCCTCGCTCTGAAGGAGCTGGAGCCCCAGCTGAGAGGACTCTACACAGCGTGCCTTGAGCGGGGCCAGTTTCCCACTTTGTGGAAGACTGGTCGTCTGGTCCTGCTCAGGAAGGTGGGGCGCCCTGCGGACTCGCCGTCCGCGTACCGGCCCATAGTGCTGCTAGACGAGGTGGGGAAGCTGCTGGAGCGGATACTCGCAGCCCGCCTCGTCGGCCACTTGTGCAGAGAAGGGCCGGACCTGGACGAGAGCCAGTTCGGCTTTCGGCATGGGCGCTCCACCATCCACGCGATATCGCGGGTGAGAGTCCTGGCGGAGGAAACGGTGTCCCGGGGTGGGGTGGTGGTGGCGGTGTCCTTGGACATCTCCAACGCATTCAACACCCTGCCCTGGAGTTGTATTCGGGAGGCACTGCGGTATCATCGGGTGCCTCTCTACCTCCGCCGCATCGTTGGGGCTTATTTGGCGGAGAGGTGTGTCACCTACATGGGACGCGATGGCGTTAGCCAGCGCCACATGTCGTGCGGTGTTCCACAGGGCTCGGTCCTGGGCCCGCTCCTGTGGAACATCGGGTACGACTGGGTGCTGAGAGGCGAACTCCAACCGGGCGTCGACCTGACGTGCTACGCGGACGACACGCTGGTCACGGCCCGGGGGAGTTCGCACAGGGAGGCAGCGTTGCTGGCGACGGCTGCGGTTTCACAGACGGTGAGCCGCATACGGCGCCTCGGCCTGGAGGTGGCCCTCAACAAGTCGGAGGCCATGGTGTTTCATGGTCCCCGGCGGGCGCCACCGTCCGGATCCCACATTGTGGTGGGAGGGGTACGAATCGCTGTCGAGCCCACCATGAAGTACCTGGGCTTGGTGCTCGACAGTCGGTGGGATTTCGGCCCCCACTTCCGGCGGCTGGCGCCCAAGTTGTTGGGCGCGGCTGGGGCGCTGTCAACGCTGCTTCCCAATCTGGGGGGCCCGAGCGCCGCTTGTAGGCGGCTCTACGTAGGGATCGTGCGATCGATGGCCCTTTACGGGGCCCCGATCTGGGCGGCTGACCTGACGGCCGGCAGCATTGCTGTTCTGCGAAAGCCGCAGAGAGCGATGGCCGTCAGAGTCATAAGGGGGTACCGCACGATCTCCTACGAGGCGGCTTGTGCACTGGCCGGATCCCCGCCCTGGGACCTGGAGGCGAAGGTGCTCGCGTCACTGTACCGGTGGCGCGAGGAATCGCGGGCGCGGGGCGAGCGACCGATGCAGCGACATATGGAGCAGCGTCGGTCGCAGCTCCGCGAGGCCCTGGTGGCGGAATGGCGGGACAGGCTCTCACGCCCTACCGCCGGCCTCGTCACTATCGAGGCGGTCCGGCCGGTGCTCGACCTCTGGCTCGGGAGGAGGCACGGCTCCCTGTCGTTTCGGGTTACGCAGGTGCTCTCGGGGCATGGTTGCTTCGGGAAGTACCTGTGTCGCATAAACAGGGAGCCGGACGCCCGGTGTCACCACTGCGTCGACTGTCGGGAGGACACGGCGCGGCATACGCTGGCAGAGTGTGCCGCTTGGGAGGAGCCGCGCCGTGCCCTCATCTCAGGAGTAGGCAGTGACCTGTCGCTGCCGGCCGTAGTGAATGCTATGGTCGGCGGCGACGAGTCCTGGGACGCGGTGGTATCCTTCTGCGAAACAGTTATCTCGCAGAAGGAGGCTGCGGAAAGGGAGCGAGAGATCTCATCCTCTCACCCGGCCCGCAGCAG
Organism: Griposia aprilina; assembly: GCA_916610205.1. Classification (NCBI taxonomy): domain Eukaryota; kingdom Metazoa; phylum Arthropoda; class Insecta; order Lepidoptera; family Noctuidae; genus Griposia; species Griposia aprilina. Next base: position 27,144 of record OU744300.1, on the reverse strand, counting down.
GCGCACCGGGCGTCGGCGGAGGGCGGACAACGCCCTCTTCCAGCCCCCCTAAATGGGTCCAGAGACGACGGACTTGGGGACGTCCGTCGACCCCATACATCAGGACCCGAGGCGGCGGCGCGTAGTGTTCCACGCGCGCCCCTCTTAGACGTCGCGGGGGGAGTCAAACACCTCACTCCCCCCGCTCGACCGGACGGGGCCCGCAGAGGCGGGCCGGCACCAGTCGGGGGTTGCGGAAGATTCGTATGTTCCCGCGACCCCCGACGCAGGTGTGAGATGGAACACCGGGGTGGTTTTTAGTCAGTAAGAGTCTGACAGACCCCTCCGCCCCCCCAGGGCGGGGGACATCCATGAGGATTTTCCACCCCGGATCAAAAAAAAAAAAAAAAAAAGGTTAGGTTAGGTTAGGTTAGGTTTTTTTTTTTTTTTTTTTTTTTTTTTTTTTCCGGCAGGAGTGGGAAATCCTCATGGACGCCCAGACTACCTCACAGATGAGTCAGTCTGGGCAGTGCCGGACTCTTACCGGCTAAAACCACACTCCTGCCTTACAATAAATCCACAGACATGGGGGTCCGTGCCTTTGTTTACAATGAATTTTTATTTTTTACGCGTTCTTACAGCAAGGTTTACAATTATTGTGCTCCTACGTCGGACACTTAATGCTATATTTACTTAACTAACTTAAATCTACGTGAGTCCATCCGTTTTTTTTTTTTATATATATATTTTTTTTTTTTTTTTTGTTTTGTTTAATTATTATTATTGATACATACGCATGCAATATATATATATATTTTTTTTTTTTTTTTTTTTTTTTTTTTTTATACACAGGCATTACAATTTTGGTTTACTTAATACTACTTACTTATTCTAGATACATTTTTGGTCTTTAATACAGGAGAATTACAATTTTTAGGTATGGTTTTATTTTTTTTATTTTTTTATTAATTAATTATTACGGGTTTAGGAGAGAGAGAGAGAGAGAAAACTACATGGCAGTACGAGCCGACCAGCCCCAACAGACGGCTTCCGTTCACGGACATGACGTAAACATCCGCGCCGTTCAGCTCAACCATTTTTTAGGGAACTCAACGACCGAATGCGTAGCGCCACCATCGGCAGGACATTTACGTGAGTATGACAGACTCGCTCCGCCATGCAGCCTATCTAACTGTTTTGATTTAATTTACAGGGGGTTCAGACTGGTTGATGGTTTAGTTATTTGGATTTGGATCGGGTTTGACTTTTGAACGGGGAATTTTTAGATGGAATTTAGGTGGGGTCTGGTGACCAGGGACTTCGCTAGCCTGAGCAAGGCTTCCACGACAACTCCGTCTCGATGCTGCATGGCCGTCTTCAGATTGTACTCGACGACCGTTTTAGTCGGCGCATCCATCGCTCTCTTTGCAAAGCGGCCCGTGGCGTCGTCGGCGTCGTCGGAGTAATAGACGCAACTGACTGTGTGTCTCGACACCGCCACTACCGCGTGAGAGACGCTGTCGTGTATTTGGAGCCTCCTGGACTTGGTGTTGACGATGATGACGCTATCGTAGGTTAACCCCTGAGCCTCGTGAATGGTTAGCGTGCGTGACCCTTCGCCGGACCCATATCCCTGGCTTATAAGAGAAGTTTTCTCCTCTTGTGTATGAACCAGGAACAGGGTGTTTTGGGCAGTGCTCGGTATTTGCGCACCTGTGTAACCTTTCACTCTCAGGGAGTGGACCCGCGACAGCGACGATTTGGAGGAGTATATACCGGAGTATATCTCGCTCAGTGCAAACGCCACATCCATCGGATTACGGTGTGTGCAAAGCAACTCCTGGGTGATGCCAGCCACCAAGTTTGGACGGGTATACCTTAACTCGAATAGGTTCTCTCTGTCCAAAAATGGAAGCTGGTTTACGTCTCCGATGAGGACAATTTCGCTTGCTCCAGACAACTTTACTGCCATAACTATGGCCCCAAAATGGTTCATAAGAGCCTCGTCTACCGTGAGGCGGTAGCATTTCTCTCCTTTCTTGAACCCGTTGGCTAAGATTGAGGCCATGTGTTGGATTGGCTTGGCTGTGGATTGGCTGTGGTGCCCGAGTTCACTGCGAGGGTCGGCGGGTTGACTTGCCCTTTGTCGGCTCTTGTAGGCGTAGGCTTCTGCTGGATTGGTTCTTTTGGTTTTCTCTTGAAGAACCTCTCCACCGCTGCTTCCTGTTTCTGGGATGGTGATGTGCGGCTGGTGCTTGGGAGCAGTGCACTGAGGAAAGTGCCGAAGGCTTTCAGGCGACTCCTCGACCGGGCCCGGTCCTCCGGGCTAGTGGTTTTGCTCTGCTCCCTTGCAGCTTTTTCGGCGGCTGCCTTCTGCTGGGCCCTCTCTGATCCGCTTTGAGTGGTCGGGTTTGTTGTGGGGCTCATCGCGCCGGCTGTTGGGTGTCTGGGGGCTTTGAGGAAACTCAGAGTTTCCCCTCTGTCCTCATAGACAACTACCTCATGATGTTCCGAGGCTTTTAAACAGCCAAAGCGGTCTGCGACGTCTCCTCTCTCCCCCTCGATCATCATCGCGTCGATGCTTATAGTACGGGCTGTCACTGCCATGTACTCCCCTGCCTCCCTGATCTTCTGAAGGAACGAGCTTGCCTGAGCAAATGGAGTCTCCAATCGCCACTCGAATATTGCGATCGTCTTCCCTTTGGATCGCAGTAGACGGAAACGGTGAGTGGCAACTTCCACTTGCGGCAGTGCAGCATATTTGCTGCCTTTCATCCTCGTTTTGGTAGTACTTCCGTTGATCAAGGCGGCAAGGCCTGGAGAGATGGGTATACGGGCCGCAGCTCGGCTTGAGCCTATGCAGAAGCTTATGCCTAACTTTTCTCCTTCTCTGTTCATGAAAAGGGCGACGCTTCGCAGTCTGACGCCTGGGACTCCGTCTCCTCCGCATGCCAGGAATTGCGTGATGGGCATGGTGCTAGGGGCTGGTTGTAGGCTGGCTTCTGCTGGTGTTGCTGCTGCTGCTACCGCTTGTGTGGGCTGTTGGTTGGTATTTGTGTGTGTGGTTTGTGTTAGGGTGACTGCTGTGGGTGTCAGGTTTCGTGTTGTTGTTGTTGATTGTGTAGTAATTGTCGTAGTTGTCGGTGTGGTCGTGACTGGTTGTGTTGGATGTTGGTTGGTATTTGAGTGTGTGGGTTGTGTTATGTTGAAACGCATGCGTGTTGGGTTTCGTGTTGTTGGTGTTATTGTCGTTTGTGTGGTTATTGTTGTGATTGTTGTTGTGGTCGTTGATGGTAGTCGGTTTCGACTGTGCAAGGTTGCATCCGTTTTATTAGCCCCTGCTGCGACAGTGGCGACTTTGCTCGCGAATGCCAAGAATGGTTTGCTGGTAGCCGGTCTCCCCATGATGGTGTGGAGTGTGGACTGGCTTAGCTGGGTCTCAATCTTTGCTTCCAGCTCCATTCTGTCGTGACTGAACCTTGGGCATTCGAAGAGCAGGTGCCAAACTGTTTCTTCGCAACTGGGGTCACAGACGCACGAGGGACTATCTTTAAGATGAAAGCGGTGGAGATACGCTGAGAATCCTCCGTGTCCTGTAAGGACTTGTACATGGACCGGTGTGAGAACTGAGTCTCTGAGTGTCCTTTTCGCCGCTAGGACGTCTGGGAAGAACACTTTTGTGACCGCTCCTGTACTCGAGGACTCGTATCGCGCTTGCCACTTCTTTATAGTCTCCTCCCGTATCTTCCTCCTCACGAACGATACGGGGACCTTGTTATAGTCTGCTGTCGTGTTTTTTAGGGCTGCCTCCTTGGCCAGCTCGTCCGCTCTCTCATTCCCGGCGGTTCCCACGTGGGCCTTGAGCCAAAAGAGCCTCACTTCTCTGCCCTCCTCTCTGATCTCTCGGACGCTTCTCTTGATGTGGAGTGCCAGGTGGTGAGTGACAGACGGTCTCCTCAGCAGGTCAAGTGACGATCTTGAGTCACTTAAAATGCTTACGGAGGCCGCCCTGGATTCTCTTACCATGTTGACAGCTCTGAAGAGAGCGTACATTTCCGATTGGAAGACTGTGTTGTGAGGCTCCAGGCCAAAGGTGCTGGACTTTGACTCCTTTCCGTTTTCCCACCAAGTTAGGGCAGCTCCGACTTTCCCCTCAATCTTGCTGCCATCGGTGTATATTTGGGGACCGATTACTTGATGAGTTTCCAGGGTTTCGGGAGTCAAGTCCTCTAGGCGTGTGTACTCAGTTGTTGTGAGTTGCGCTGGGTGGGGAATCTGAGAGTGGTGCACGTTGCACTCCAGCTCGCGGCCCAGCGGTATGAACTCTTGGGAATGACCCTTTCTGATCTTGAAAAGGGTTGCGGCCTCGATTACCCGGAGGTCCAGGGGGAGTTGGCCTGACAGGATAAGTGCCGATGTCAGAGACACCGTGCGGTATGCTTTGCAGATCTTCTGCGTGAAGCCTCTTTGCAGTGAGTCAAACTGATTCCTTGTCATCAGTTTCTCAGCTGCGGGGGCCCACGCGCTCGCTGCATACATCACGATGGGCTCTATCACCGACACATATATTGTCCTAATTATCTCTCTGTTGAGACCCCAAGTCACCCTTGCCGCGCATGCGAGCTGCTTATAGATGTCTGCAGCCTTTTTACAGGTCGCAGACACGTGCGCGTTGAAGGTGAGTTTGGAGTCTATTGTGAGACCTAGCAGTTTGACCTGTTCGACCAGGTTCAGCCGCGTGCCCGACATGTGGAGTACCGGAACGTCGTACTTCAGCTTTCTCGTTAACACCATCGCGTTGGTCTTGTGCGCGGCGAAACGTAGCTTATTTTGGACGCCCCATTCCGATACTATGTCTAGCGTATCGTTGGCTGATTGCTGCAGGGGACCGGCTGTAAAGTCCGAGAAGACTAGGACAACGTCGTCTGCGAAGGCTTGACAATATACCCCCATACTAGCCATCTTGTGTAGGAGCGGATCTAGGATAAGGTTCCAAAACGTCGGTCCGGCAATTGAGCCCTGGACGCATCCTTTCGTGGTACCCTTTTCGCTAGTCGCTCTGGCGTAGTTGACCCTGATGTTCCGGTCTTCCAGGTATGAGGCGACGAGAGCGTAGATGTTGGTAGGACAGTTCTTGACTACCATCTGTTTTTTGAGTGCTGGCCACCACGCGTTGTCGAAGGCCCCCTCTATGTCCAATGATATCAAAAGCACGATCTTTTTGGCTTTGATTTCGGCTCGTAAGTGGCCCATTAGAGCATAGAGGGCGTCCTCGGTTCCGCGCTGTGGCATGAAACCGTATTGGTTCGCGTTGAGTGTTGGGAGGAAGTGCCACTGGAGTCTGCCTACTAGGAGCTTCTCTACGATTTTTCCTAGGACCGAGAGCAGACCTATTGGTCTGTACGACTTTGGGCTGGTATAGTCGTCCTTACCTGGCTTGCGGAGAATGCACACGTGGGCGACCTTCCACTGCTTCGGGAAGTGGGACAGCGACAAGCACCTGTTGGCTATCGCTAAGAACACTTCCCTATTGCAGTTTATTGCCGCTGTACAGATGTCTGCCGTTAATCCATCGGGGCCGGGGGCTTTTTTCGGATTTTGGTTCTGGAGAACCATTTCCAGCTCCGCGGTTGTAAATGGTGGATCGTCGGCAGACAGACCTTGGGGGTTCTTCTCCTCCGCTAGCCTCCTCAGAGCTGTGTGGTATGGCTGTTCGGCATCCATTGAGTCGTCAGGGTAGAAGGTTTGTGCCAGAAGCTCAGCAGATTGCTCCGGACTGAGCGTCTCGCCTGCGGCGTTTCTTAGGAGCGCGTCGTCCTGTCTTCTGGCTGTCTTCCTTAAAACCCTGTAGATGCCGTCCCACATGCTCTCTCGGTCCTGCTTCGAGCAGAACTCCTTCCAGTTGGCTGTGGCTGCATCCGTTGCTGCTGTGGTGTAGGTTTGTTTTGCCAGCACGTATTCTTGGATGGTGAAGTGTCTCCGGCTTGCGGCTGCATTCCGGATCCTTCTCTTCTTCGTCATGGCTTCTTTTTTAAGACGATCTAGAGAAGGGGTCCACCATGGGGGCTTGGCGTCGTGTTTTGGCGACCCCAGTTTTGGGATCGCTTTCTCGCATGCGCGGTGGATGTCTTGTGTATATTGTGTTATGATTTTCTCCAGATCCTCAGGGTTCGAGACGTCCGAGACTCTGACTGGTGTAATGTCTCTGTCCGCCAGGCTGGTCTTGAAGTGCGTGCCGAAGTCGGACCACTTTGCCTTCTTGGTGTTGTAGATGCGCGTCGAGACTGGCCTTAAGGGTTCCAAGGCCTTTTCTAAGCGCATCGAGAAGGTTATTGCGTTGTGGTCTGAAGTTATTAGACTTCTTTCTACACGCCACTCTTCAACCTTGCCTAGCAGCGACAGGCTGCATGCCGTCACATCGACGACGCTTGTGCACCACCTGTCTCCTCTGTAGGTCTCGAACGTCGGTGTTTGGCCCGTATTTAGGATGTGGAGATCCCGCTCGTTGAGGAACGAACTGTACGCCGCCCCGCGATGGTTTTCGGAAACACTTCCCCACCACTGACTCCAGGCGTTAATGTCTCCTCCCACCAGGATGTTGGTTGTGTGTAGTTTGCGTGTTGTGTTGAGCGTTTCCGAGAGGTACGGTTCGATGTCCTGGTCACCCTCAAAATAGACCGATAGCACCCCAAAACTGAGCTGGCCCACTTTCAGCAGGACGGCGGCGATGTTCTCGGTCACCAGCTGGGGGTCGTGGACGACCTCCAGATGGTTCCCGAAAACGACGATCGCCGCTTTTACTGGTTTTTGGCGGTTGAGGCTGCACTGGATGACTTGTGTGCCGGGACTTTGTTTCATCACACCTGTTCTTCCTACATAGGGCTCTTGAACAAGTGCTACTGAAACTCCCCTTGCCTGAGCCGCCAAGTGGAGTTCTTCTGTGGCCAGCTTGGAGCGCTGAAGATTGACTTGGATGAATTTCAATCTTGCTGTCGGTCTTGTTGCGTTTTGAGGGGTGGCAGGTTGGCTGGTTGGTGTGTTGTCTTGGTCGCCCTTAGCAATAGGAAACGCGCGACCTTGCTATGCCATCCCATTTTTGGCGTTCCTGGCAGTCTTCGCTGAACGCTGTGTGTGCCAGGTCGCTGCCCGTCCTGTGTGCTACTTTGCAGTTTATGCATGTGGGTTGTTTGCCGTCAGCTCGAGTGAGGCAGTCCCCTGCGTTGTGCGCTCCGCTGCAGAAACTGCAGGCTTCTTTTGCGGCCTTGCATAGGGACTTGTTGTGTCCGTATCCAAGGCACTTTGTGCACTGTACGAGAGGGGACTGGTCCTCAATCGAGCATCGCTTGATGCCCACATGGACTTTCTGCACCGACGTGTAGCATTTCCAGAGCTCCGGCGAGAGCTCCAGAACAGGGTGGCACTCATGGGGGTTCCTCGCGCGCTTCCTATAGCGCACCTTTAGGGTCCGTCCATCCACAGCGACGTTCTGCAGTAGGTGTTTGTTCTGCGCCTTTAGGAGATCGACAATCTCCCCGTCGCTGTAACTGGACAGCACTCCCTTGATGCAGACGAGTGGGTTTTGTGCTTTCGGCTCCTGGACCTTGAGCCCTGCGTGCAACTGGAACTGGTCCTTTATTTTATTTAGGTCCGTCTTGCTCGCGCACCTTAGGATCACTTTCTGGTTGCGCGCTTTCCGGACTGTGTCGACTCGGGCTCCACTTGTTTTGAGGTCCAGGGCGGTCCTGATCCTCTCGATTACGTTGTCTCCAGTGTGCTGGGGGTTCGTTGACGAGACGATCAGGGTGTGGTTGGGTTGTGTGGGTGGTTTGGGGGGCTTAGGTGTGCTGGCGACCTGGGCAAAGGTTTTGGGGCCCTGCTGCTGATGGAGCGGTCTGTCCGCTTTGCCCAGGTCTGCTACCCCCTTCTCAATGTTCTGGAGGGTCTTTTTTACCTCCCCGACTGCGATTTCCGCTTCCAGATTCAGCGCAGGGGGCGCCTGGATTGGCGGCTCTTTGTCGCGCAGTACGCGGAGGTCTGCCGAGACGATCTCCAGCCTCTCGGAGATGGGTTTGAGGTGTTGTTGGATGTTAACGTGTGGTTGTGGTGGTGGGGGGGAGGCTACAGGCTTGTTGGCGATGGCCTGTAATTGGAGGTGAAATCTCTCCATGTCCTCCTCAAATTTCGCCATCGTGAGTAGGCCTGTCTCCCGGCTAATCGGGTCCGTTTCTGTTTCCCTCGGCCGGTTGAGATCTTCCTTGAGCCTTTCTAGGGCCTTCCGGAGCACGTCCAGCTGGTTGGATATGCTGGTCATGTTAGTGTCCAGGCGTAGAAGGCCAGCCCCCATTGTCTCCCACTTGGGATCCCCTGGGGCTCTTGCGCCTTCCTGCCTGGTCCTCTCGTGCTCCTTTTGGTTCTTGAGGCTCGCAGATATGACCTCATCTTTCACCTCCTTGATGCCCTTGAAGGCGTCAAGGGTTTCGTGGCCGAGCCATTCCCGGATCCCTTTTGCCTCTTTCTTCGTCTCAGACACGTCTGTCCGCATCATGGAGAGCTCCACTTTCATCGCCATAAGCTCTCGAGTGTGAGCTCTCTCGACCCGCACAAGCTCTTGTGCGTGTCGAGAGCGCTCCTTCTCGAGGTTGTGCTTGTGGCGCGCTCTCGAGTCTGCTAATGACAGGGACGTCTCGTACAGGCCCTGTAGGCACTCGTGGACCGTAGCCTTGCACTCACGCTTCATGTTTCCGGCTGCTTCCAGTGCGTCTTTCCCTTTCTGAAGCAGGTCATTTGCTTCCCTCGTGGCCAGGTCCATCTCCACCCCTGTGCCCCTTCTCGGAGTTCTGTATAGGAGGCTCGGCCGTCCGCTCTGGGGACGGTCGGTCGTGCTCGCTGTGGAGGCCACCGAGCTTTCCTCATCCGAGATGATCTGATGGGGGGGGGAAATGCCACACTGCTCCCAGTCAATGACTATCTCAGCGACTCTCGTGCGCTGCTCCGTCTGAGGCGTCAGAGGCGACCCAGGCACCGATGGCAGTGGCGGTAGCCTGCTCGTTACGTCCGGCTCCGACGCTGCCCTCGGCGCCTGTGGCTTCTGTGATGGATGCGCCGCCTTGTCCGAGACCACTGATTTTGCCGTATTTTTTAGGACTTTTTCTCTGAGGGATTTAGGGGCTTTAACAGACTCCGTGGAAGCTTTGCGGGAGGTGGTGGGCTGTTTGGAAGACATGGTTTAGTTTTTTTTTTTTTTTTTTTTTTACTGTTTTAATGGGAGGGGAGGTTAAGTGGTATATATAAAATGATGATTCTGACTCTTAACTTAAAGCTATTGTTACTTACTATGCTATGCTTGTGTTCTATGCTAATTTGGATGGACTCACGGATGCTCTGCTGGTGGTCTGCTTCTGCTGTCCGATGAGGAGCCCGACAATTGATGTGGCTCGATGTTTTGAGCCGTGTGTGCACGCTGGTGGTGGTCCTCAGTGGTATTCTGCAGGTACGTTGGATCGTTGCGTGTGTGTGGTACCGAATTTAAGGTTTCTGTTGGGGCCAAGTTGTAGAGCGTTTTGCGCCCTTTTAAATGAGCCCAAACTCGGTTTCCTAGCTCCAACGGGTGCGAAGTTAGGCCGCGGGGGGGTGAAGTAGCCCAGAGGGGTGAGGGGGGAGGGGGAGGTTTCGTGGGGAGACTATCGAGGGGGGGTGAGGTAAGGGGGAGGGGGGAAGGGGTTTCGTGGGTCGAAGATTGGGGGGAGGGGGGGGTGAAGAGGGTTAGTGGGGGTGAGGGGTAAAGGGTTGGAGGAGTGGGGTACCCTTTTTCGGGTCTCAGATGGTGGTGGGGATACTTTTGGAGGGGGCGGTGGAGGAGGGTGGAGGGGGGGTTGGGGGCTGTCTGGGGTGAGGGGACCCTTGGTATCTTAGGCAAGGTCCTGAAGTCCCAAGCCGGATGAGCCCAAACTCGGGGGGGGTGGGACTGAGGGTTGAGGAGTTCCCTCGGGGCTTACTTGGTGGTGAGCCGTAGAGTCGTCACGCTGGTGGATGGTCTGCAGGCAGATTCCTCGGCCGGCTTCGGAGTCTCCAGTAAGGGCTGTGATTGCTGGCTGTACGTCACGCCTCGTGTCTTTAGAAACACGTGGGTCACAAGTGAGGTTAACACCTGGCACCGGGCACCTTAATTACTCACAAACCCCTGCTCCGATTTTCCAGATTTAGGTGTCGCTGGATAGGCCTCTGCCGCGTTTCTTGGGTGTATTGTTTGCAAAACGACTCCACTGACCTTTGATGAGTTATTCACCGCTGAAGTTCCGCAAGTCCTGCTCCGCAACCCGTGGAGGTAGACACTTGCCCACACGTATCCTGGTGATTTGACACTGCACAATTCCACTGATAACTTTTTCGTGCACGTAACTCGACGCGTGTAATTTTGGCGAATTTTTTACGCGGAGGTGATGTTAACAGTGCGATGTATTATCGGTTACTGGGTTAGGTTAGGTTAGGTTAGGTTAGGTTAGGTTAGGTTAGGTTAGGTTAGGTTAGGTTAGGTTAGGTTAGGTTCTCGAGGTGTGCCCGTCGTGGTCCGAGACGCGCCGCAGTCTCATCGCGGTGATCGGACCGGACCTCTCACTTCCCGGCTTGGTTAATGCCATGCTGCAGGATGAGAGGTCCTGGGCGGCAGTCGCCTCCTTCTGCGAACACGTCATGTCCCAGAAGGAGGCGGCTGAGCGCGCGCGGGAGGACGATCCTCACGCGGCGTCGCTCCGAAGGCGGAGGAGGGGTCGAAGAAGACGTCAGTTTGATAGTCATCTCCGACTCCTCCCAGGTGGAGGCCAGCAGGCAGCGGGTGCGGGGGCGCCCTTGCCTGTATTGCACAGGCCTCCACCAGTGTCGGACGGGAATGGCCAGGTGTTCCCGGCCATTCCCGTAGCCCCCCAAGTTGGGGGGAATGCGGGGCCCGCCAGCTAGGCGGGCACGCGCCGGGAGGGTTGTGGATGCAAAGGCTGAGCCGGATTCCCATGGCCTTCCCATCACGGCGATGTGGGAACACCGCTGAGTTTTAGTGGGTATACTGTCATTCCGACAGGAGTCCCACATATCCCGTCTCGTCCCCCCACGAGCGGGAATGCATAAAGCATTTCTCAGCGAAAAAAAAAAAAAAAAAAAAAAAAGGTTAGGTTAGGTTAGGTTAGGTTAGGTTAGGTTAGGTTAGGTTAGGTTAGGTTAGGTTAGGTTAGGTTAGGTTAGGTTAGGTTAGGTTAGGTTAGGTTAGGTTAGGTTAGGTTAGGTTTTTTTTTTTTTTTTTTTTTTTTTTTTTTCCTGTCCGGGCGCAAGGCCCGGCCCGCGAGCTACCTCTAACATTATTAGAGTCCTTAATTATCTACGTAGTGGGATGTATCTACGGGTTTATTCTTTATTTCGTCTGTTTATCTTTATTTTATCTTCTCATACATTGTGCCTCGATACAAATAGCTTATGTTAATGTTCAATGCATTTTCTTATAATTATACATTGTATATAAATATTCTATCCTGATGGGATAAACAGGGTTTGCTTACATACCTATCTTATATTCTATCCCTTTTTTTTGCCAGAAGGGAATACACGTTCTTATTAAACACCTTATTTTTAATTTGCTTACACATTTATTACTTATATGCTAATCAAGATGACATCTTAATGTTCTATGCATGTTCTTATAATTATACATAACTTCTTTTTAAACACCTTATTTTTAGTTTGTTTACACATTTATTTCTTATATGCTAATCAATATGACATCCTTATGTTCTATGCATGTTCTTATAATTATACATAACTTACTTTTAAACACCTTATTGTTAATTTATTTACACATTTATTTCTTATATGCTAATCAATATATTTATAGTAATATATTTATAACATAAATTTATTGTTCTATTTACTTATTTCTATCTATAACCTGCTCAGCGATATCTTTAAAGTATTTAATAAACCTCTCCCTACGCTTTCTACTGCCTAACATTAGTTCTGGGAAGTTATCTATTATGATTTCGCATTCCAGTTCGTTCTCGACCTCAAGTCTCTTTAGGGCGTAAACCGGGCAGTCAATTAAAATATGTTCAACCGTTTCGGGGGTCCCGGGCTGGCAGATGCACGATGAGTTCTCTTTGCACTTGAATCGGTTCAAATACTCCGAGAACCCACCGTGCCCCGTCAGCACTTGGGTGGTAATCTTTGTTGGGATCATTTGCCGAACTATTTTGTAGGTGGTAATCACCTCGGGAAAAAACAGTTTTGTTACGCTTGCCGTGGTCCCCTCTTTATATCTTTTGTTCCATTCATCAATCGACCCCTTACGGATCTGTCGTTTGATGAATGAGACTGGGCACAGGTCATAGTGGGGTTTTGTCTTTAAGTGCAGAGCAGCATCCTTCGCCAGTTCGTCCGCCCTCTCATTTCCCGCAAGACCCGCGTGGGCCTTGATCCAGAACAAAGACACAGTTTTATTCTGGCTTTCAATGGCCCTTAGGTTCTCGCGGGTGTCTACTGCCAGAGGATGGGTTGTACTGAGGTTCGCTATGGTCTCCAGGGCTGATCTACAGTCGCTGTAGATCCCATAGCTCGCCTCGCTTCTCCGTTTAATTTCCTCGGTGGCTCTGCATACCGCGAGGAGTTCCGCCTGGTATACCGTGCAGTATGGGGCCAGCTTGAGTTTAAGGGTCTTCACCTCCGCTACGCTATCCCATAGGGATAGTGCAGCTCCAACCTTTCCCTCAATCCGGCTGCCGTCGGTAAATATCCGGATAGCCTGGTTGTTATGGCTATCTACCGACTCCTGGTTTACCAGACTCACGAACTCGATCGCAGTATGCTTCCCCGGATGAGGTGTGCAGGAGTATGGAGCTCTCCGCTCGACCTCTCTATCTACTAGCTCCGGCCGGGATGCCCCTCTCCTCGCCTCATACAGGGCGGCTGCCTCTTGTATGCGGAGGTCAAGTGGCAATATTCCAGCCAGTACCAGCGCTGAGTGAAGAGAGGCCGTGCGGTATGCTCCACACAGTTTTTGGGCAAAGCCTCTCTGGACAGCATTGAGGTGGCGTTGGACTCCCAACTTTTTTGATGCTGAGGACCAGGCGCTGGCTGCGTATGTAATTATGGGCTCCACCGTAGCGGTGTATATGATGCGGACTATTTCCGGGTGGAGACCCCAACTGACCCTGGCGGCTCTCGACAGCTGTTTGTAGACACCAAGTGCCTTTTTACATACGTTAGCCGTATGGCTATTGAAGGTCAACTTGGAGTCTACTGTGAGACCCAGGATCTTCATTTCCGAGGACATTCCAATGTCGATCCCTCCCATGGTCAGCCGTGGCGTGTCATACTTAAGCTTTCTGGTGACTACCATGGCACAGGTTTTGTGTGGCGCGAACCTGAGCTTATTCATGACACCCCACTTCCGAACATGTTCGAGAGCGGCATTGGCCTGTCCCTCGATTTCCAGGGCTGTCTCCCCCGAAAAAACGAGCACCACATCGTCAGCAAAAGCCTGGCAATAGTCGCCTCGTTCCGTGAGACTCACCAGCAATGGGTTCAGCAGGAGATTCCACATAATGGGACCGCCTATTGATCCCTGGACACACCCTTTATTAGTGCTTTTCGCGAACTCATGGCCTGCATACCGTACCCGGACCTTGCGGTCACTCAGGTAGCTGGCTAACATCCTCATGAGGTTCGCCGGGCACTTTTCCTCCGCCAGTCTGACCTTTATGGCTGGCCACCAAGCACTGTCGAAGGCTCCCTCTATATCCAATGAGACCATCGTGATGAGCTTCCTCTCTTGGAGTTTGCCTCTCACGTGGGCTATCAGGTCATAGAGGGAGTCTTCCGTGCTTCGCTGTGGCATGAAGCCATACTGGCGAGGACTAATTCGGGGTGCCAAGTACCAAACCAGCCTTCTGGTTAGGTTAGGTTAGGTTAGGTTAGGTTAGGTTAGGTTAGGTTAGGTTAGGTTAGGTTAGGTTAGGTTAGGTTAGGTTAGGTTAGGTTAGGTTAGGTTAGGTTAGGTTAGGTTAGGTTAGGTTAGGTTAGGTTAGGTTAGGTTAGGTTAGGTTAGGTTAGGTTAGGTTAGGTTAGGTTAGGTTAGGTTAGGTTAGGTTAGGTTAGGTTAGGTTAGGTTAGGTTAGGTTAGGTTAGGTTAGGTTAGGTTAGGTTAGGTTAGGTTAGGTTAGGTTAGGTTAGGTTAGGTTAGGTTAGGTTAGGTTAGGTTAGGTTAGGTTAGGTTAGGTTAGGTTAGGTTAGGTTAGGTTAGGTTAGGTTAGGTTAGGTTAGGTTAGGTTATGTTAGGTTAGGTTAGGTTAGGTTAGGTTAGGTTAGGTTAGGTTAGGTTAGGTTAGGTTAGGTTAGGTTAGGTTAGGTTAGGTTAGGTTAGGTTAGGTTAGGTTAGGTTAGGTTAGGTTAGGTTAGGTTAGGTTAGGTTAGGTTAGGTTAGGTTAGGTTAGGTTAGGTTAGGTTAGGTTAGGTTAGGTTAGGTTAGGTTAGGTTAGGTTAGGTTAGGTTAGGTTAGGTTAGGTTAGGTTAGGTTAGGTTAGGTTAGGTTAGGTTAGGTTAGGTTAGGTTAGGTTAGGTTAGGTTAGGTTAGGTTAGGTTAGGTTAGGTTAGGTTAGGTTAGGTTAGGTTAGGTTAGGTTAGGTTAGGT